>CM060918.1:734886551-744886551 GCA_030737875.1 Allium sativum | reverse complement strand
AAAATATTTTCTAGCTTCGTATTGATGATACGGTCCTAACAAAACTAATTTCGTCGAATTCTGAGACCGTTGGAAAAATGGCCAATTTCCAGTCGATTAAAATCAACTGAAACTGGTCAAACACGTTTTCCTTTGCCACGCTCACATACTGAATCGAAAAATTATGAAATTTGAAACCTAGCAATAATTTGACATCACGGATCCAACAAAAGTGGTTTCGTCGAAATCCGAAATCATTTGCAAAATTTCCATTTTTAAGGGCCTAAATTCCACAGCGACTATTCAGAATTTTCAACTGGACGTATCTTTTGATTCCCGCTATGAAATTTCGATTTTTCGGATTCGTTGGAAAGATATTCTCAAATAGATCCTATTATTTTTGGTTTCACTAAAATCCGGTTTGTTTTGCACCCGGTACATTCAATTGAAGTTTGAAATCGAATTATCGAACTACCGCGCCATTTCAATTCCTTTTATAATTAAAATAAAATATTTATATTCTGACGACGACGTATATAAATATACATTCGAATTCTATTCAAAATAAATTTCTCATCGATATTATTTAAAATAATTCATTTTAAATGTTCAAAATTCGCTAAAATTGCCAAAATAAAAATTTTAAACTGACCCAGATTTTCGGGTTGTTACATAAATAAAAGGATAATAAACTAAGAAATCGAATTAATATTTAAAATTAACCCAAACAAGAAATTCAAACAATCAATCTGAACAATCTAAACCAAATCAACCAAATAATATATGTAAATTCCAAAACACTTCTTGAAACTTCAACTAATCCTGAAAATTATTAAACTCCCCTTTAATCTAATACAAGACTAGACTTATCAAAATTTTAATTCCCTTAAGGTTTTAATCTACACTAATAAATAATTCTGATAAGATATCCTTAAAACTATGATGCAACTTAAATTAATATAAGTCAAGTAATGGTAAGTCAATATTCAAGCAGTTCAATCCAAACAATCAACCAATTTAAGTTTTATTGTCACAAAATATAAAGCCAAACATTTCTTGTAACTTCTATTTTTCCTTAAACCTATAAAGCTCCTATCAACTACAAATGCATAAGTATATTTCTAACACACCTATCAATCACTAATGAAATTAAACCATGTCAAACAAGTCAATCAATTATTCATGTCAAACAAATCAGACAAGTTAATTAAGTCAAACAATGAAAATAAGTCATATAACGACCCGAAAATCCCCGTTTATCTTTTCGGATCTCACAATCGGGACAGACTTACTCGTGGTTTCCACATATTCAACCAAAATAAGTGTTTATTATTTAAAACATTATTCATTCATCCAAAATACTTTCATTTTTCCTAATTATTTTATTATTAAAATAATCATTTAAAAACCAATTTCTGGAATGAGACTCATTCAACTCTTGTATATCCGAGAATTTGGGTATATACAAACATACAATAAACATAAACAAGATGTCATCTGTCTAACGAGTTGTAACTAAACTCATTAGTTATTTAAGATCCGATGTCGGTGTCATAATTGGGTTTAATTTTATTAATCAACAACCGAACAATATTCATAACCATTGATCAACTAAATCAAACATCCAAACTAAATCAAATTAATCCAACATCTTCCAAGCATGAATAATATTCATTTGCTAGAGATTAACAACTCAACATAATTATGTAATGATGCCCAAAACCATGTTATGAGTTTCTGATGTTCATTACACTAGCTATCAACCCAAGTATTCATCATATAAGGTCCAACTTCATGAATATCAATAAAAGGTCTTTCTTTTCATGTATAAATCCAAATTTACACCTAAAGATCACATCTTTATACGTAATTACACATATAGGTCAAGCCTATATGGGTACTATCTCTCTTTTAACAACTTAAACCATAGTTAATAACTCACAAATTCTTCACATAAGATCCAAACCCTTGAATTTCAATTAAAGGTCCAATCTTTTCATGTATGAACACAAAATTTGCACCTAAAGATCATACCTTTACGTATGATTTCACATAAGGGTCAAATCTTTAGGGATTTAACGCCCTTAACCATATCAAATCATTTGCTAATGACTCAAACATACCACCAAAATTTAATTAAAGCACGGATCTACAACATATTTCATAAAGGTGCAACTTTATGAACATAACGTAAAGGTTTTCACTCCAAACTCCTAAAAAGTTGCCATTTTTACTTCGTGAACCTATTTAGGTATTTTTAGCAATCATATACCATTAAATAATCCATGAATTCACCACAAAAACTCTAAGAAACATTTCAACAAACACCTTACATGCAATCATTATATCAAGCAACAAAAACCCTTTAAAAGTTTAGTTTTTCTCATTCAAAAGTAACCAGAACTTCGAATAGGATGTATAGATCCTTCTCCTAGATTTTCTCCTTCATTTCTCCTTTATTTTCTTGAAAAAACTTTTTTTTAATTTATTAAAAGGGTGAAAAACGTGAGAAAATGTGGAGAGGGGAGGAAGAAGGATATTTTAAAGAGAAGAAAGGGAATGAAATGGTAAAGAAGGTAAGGGTAGAGGGTATTTATAAGGAAGCTCAATTTCATGGATGGAAGACATGTGTCCTTATTGATAAGGATGGAATAATCCAAGGCTAATATTCATGCTTATATAAAGGAATAGTAAAGTGTGTTTTCTCACAGACTTTCTGACCTCTCGTTGAACTATCAAATGATAACAGTTTTCAAAAATTCTTTCACCATATCATTCGGTTTCTAACGTACTTCAATCCCATGTGTTCAGATCCAAAATCTGAATTCATTTTCATTTTCTAATAATTTATTTTAGTTTTGCTTTTTTAATAACTTATTATATTCGATATGGAATTTCCTCAGACTTTATACATAGCTAATATCCTATGTTTAGAATTTTCCTTGATAGGTCTCAGGTTCCAGTTTAGCCGTTAGGATAATCAAATTCCAATTGCCGTCAAGCTTTAGTTCAAATTTTGGCCTTTTATTTTTTCTTTTCCACATACCGATGTCATTTTACACGAAACTTCCATGAGGAGTAAAATTCACTATTCCGGATCCAACGGAGGTGGTCTCACGGTCTAAAGATATCCCTTCTTAAGCTATTCTCAAAATCGTCCGTTTTTAGTTCAAATTTTGAATCTTTTGTGAATTTAACATATCTAATGGATGCCATTTTTTTACGTGATTTTGTTGGTTACATAATTTCATCATTACGGATTTAATGAAACTGATTTCATCGAAATCCGAGTTCATTAGCTACTACTTCTATTGTAAACGTACTATTTTTAATCCAAAATCCATTCTTTTTGGACTATTTCAATTTTATTCCAACCAAAATCCAAATTAATTCCGATATTTAGGAAATTTGAAAATTTTAAATTGGTCCAAATTTCCAGGTCATTACATCCTTCCACACCTAAAATGATTTTGTCCTCGAAATCGAAGTCGGAACTAATGGTCGTATACTTAACCAATACCTTGATTATTAACCCTAGAGCTTTATTGGTTAACTCCACTATTTAACTTTATTTGGGCTTAGGACTGCATAATGTACCTCTTTTAACTGCAAACATCCATAAATTTTCCTCTGTCCTTATCCTTTCCGGGATAGCTATGAATATACTTGCATACGTCCAACCTATTTTCTTCTTCTATCTGCTTTTTCGCTTGTTTTCGACTCATCGTCTTAGGTTTAACTCCAGATAGACCACAGTTATCTTTACCCTACAACTTTTAATATTTTACCAAAAAGTTTTATAATCTTTTTAGCAAATGCCTAGATTGTCCAAAATCGTCAAGAATTTAAATTTCTTAATTAATTATACTAATTAGCACATCCAATAATTAACTAGTGGATTAAATTTTCCAAACCACTCGTGACGGTTAAGTGTTCAAGTTTATAATCCTAAAATTTTCGGTTGTTGCATTTGAATAGGAGTATTAAATCAACACTGTAATTTAGTTAATTAAGTTTACAACTGTTCAAATGAAAATATCTCTGGCCAACCTATCGTTCTAACGAAAGGTCTATAGCCTATTCCTTTTAAAGGAAGGAAATTTTGAATCCCCATTTTCTAGCTTCCTTGTTCTATCAAAGTCACGTACCTCCTACTCCTTTCAAACCATGCTTCTTCTGAAGCCTACCCTAACATAGCTGCTCGTTCTTTCAAATTCACATCCTGTTACTTTCAAACTTTTCTGCAAGCCTAAGTAGCTACTCTCTTTCTTTCAACTCACTGTTTCTCCTACCCTAATTAGCTGCTATCTTATTTCGAATCGCACAACAGTTTTCCCCATAACATCAACATACGTTAATGTCTTCCCCTACGCCTAAGCCTACCATGCCTATGGAGTCGACGTTGTTCTGATCGCTTTAATCCTCCCCTATATAAGAAGCGATGTGTTTCAACATTTCCTCTCATCCCAGATCCATAAAACAATTCAAGCTGATGCCTCTTTTTGTTTTATTTTTCCTTCGTTTGTTTTCCATTTATGAAAAAATCGTTTGACTAAAATAAAAATAAAAAGGAAATCAAACGCAAATCAAAATTGAAATCACGATTTAATTTCTAATATATGAAGCTCAGTCAAAACCTAAAGCTTGACATCAGCTTGCGAGGGGGGGGGGGGTGTCGCGACTTAACCATGAAGTTGCCTGAAGCTCGGCAGAAGTGCTAAAGCAATCGCAAATTGTCGAAAGGAGGGGAGTGTTGTCAGATTGGTTCACATATGGGTTTTTGGCCTTGGTTGGGTGTTGCGATGGGACAAGAGGTTCTTGTGGATTTCAAGGGAGTCGTTGTTTAGTTGGATAATGGGATTTTAGGGAACACGATCTAAAAATTGGATTTGTGATTTTGGGTGAAAGGAGTGTTATGGCTTCAGGAAGGGCGGAACTGGTACTGAAGGATGATTTGGAGAGGAAGTTGTTTTACCGGTGGTGTTTGAACGGAGAAGGTTGGTGGTTCGGAGGTGTTGAGAAGGAGCTCGATTCTTGTTACAATGTATTGGTGATAAGCCGAGGGACGAACGAGTTGCAAAACGGTGGGATTTCTGGAATGGTGCAATATCTGGGAGTGCAGCAATACATTTTTAGGAGATTTGGCCCCTGTTTATTTTGGTATGATGGTGGAGGCTAGTTTGGGAGTTGACGTTGATGGGTTCGGGTATGCAGTAGGTGAAAATGGATCTGTTGTTTGGATGGGGGTACACCACAGTGGAAGAAATAGATGCAGGTGAATGATAAAAATAATAAGTAAAGTGGTTTGGGTTTATTTGATTTTGGGGAGATGATGCGCAACAGTAACGCAATTGATATCTGAGTTAGTTTAAGAATTGGCAATGGGATTTTGGGGTGTGTGATCTGAAAGTTGGGACTGCATTTTTGGGCTAGTTCGGACTGTGATCTTTGAGATGGGCAAGACAAGCATTGGCTTTCAGTTTGGAGGAGGGGGTCTGGATATTGTAGGAGCGGATGTTTGTGGCATTGTAGTGGAAGTAGAGACTGCTGAATGTTGGTTCGATGTTAATGGTGAAAGTCGTGATATTTGGGACTGAAAATAAATAGCAACGTATACATTTAAGAAACTTAAATACATAGACTAAATTATTTTTTCATTAGGTAATTTTAATAAATATTCGTTAATCATTAATTAAAATGAATAATCAAAGTAATAAATTTATTTGAGATAATTCAAGATGGTTCATGGTTGAGACGATATGGAGTTAATGGATATTCGACAAAGAAAAATCGAGGTGAGTTAAACTTACTGATCAGTTAAATTATTGGGAACTATTTTTAATAGTTCAAATTTTATTGCCTGCTTATTGGATGATAATTGCTTGATATAAAGTGATAATATTGTGTAATAATAATATTGGTGATTAGTGATTGGATAATGCCCGCAGTATCATTAGCGGATGCCCGCAGTACCATTAGCGCACGATTTTCCTATATGCCCCACAGTATATATAGTGGATGACCTTCTATACTGCGATATTCTAAGAGTTAAACTAATTGAAAAGAAAATTACAAATTGGATTATATGAATAACTCTATACTAAGAGTTATAATGGAATTGTAACTTGAAACTTGATTTATGAAATCGAGTCTAGTATGTATTTGTATTGGAATTATTATTCATGATTAAAGTGAATAAGGAGGATAAAATAAGTAGTGTGGGAAAATAGGAATTTATAAAAGTAAGTTAAAAGGGGTTTTGAAATTGTAAATTCTTATTGAATAATATAATATAGATTATATTAAATAATTTTACATACGGTTTATAAATAAAAAACATTAGAATTTGCAAATGATGGAAGTGATAGTAGAATGGGAACTTGTAATTGCAAGTGTAGAATCAAATCGACAAATTTAGTCCAGAATGGATTTGTATTAAGGGTTATCATTCACGGGTGAGGTGAAATTGGGTTGAGTGAATGTATTGCAAATGAGAAATTTTGGGAGGAAGTTAGAAAAGGGTTTTGAAATTATAAATCCAAATTGAATTTTAGTAGAACTAATTTGAAGAATATAATATAGATTATAGTAAAGAACTTTACATATGATTTATTAATAATATATATAATTATTTGCAAATGATTGTTATATATAATTATTTTAAATCAGATGTTATAAATAAAGTTGAATGAAGCTTATTGAAACAAAACTAGAATGAGTGGAACAAACGTATACAAATGTTTGTAAAACTTATTTATGGGTTAAAGACTTGTAAAAACCTGGTTTACTAATGTAAATGGAATTGATTTGGGTAATGAAGATATTTCGTTATAAGAAAAGTCTTGATTCAATTTAGAAATAAATATTTAGCAAATGTTTTGCAAATCAAACACTTAAGGGAATATTTTATAAAGGTTGTAGCGATGTTTTGTAAATGTTATTTATAAGTAAAATATTTGAATAGTTATAATTTGAGATAAACATTTCATTTAAAATGGAAATTGATATTTGGAAATTCTATTTCGTTAAAAAGTAAGAAATGAAGTTAATGGAAATTAGAAACTGATCGGAGATAAGTTGAGATGGATGGTTTTCTGATTGTCGATCTGATGTGGGTTTCGGCCTTCGGGATTGACATTTAGAGAATCGTTGAGACGACCCGAAATCCCGTCCAGACGGAGACAAGGGTTATCTTTGGAATATAACACAGAAACAGATAATAGCAGAACAAAATTTAATAAATACACTAGAAAATGAACAATAGAATATACTTGATAAAAGTAATCATCAGAGTTACACAGCATACAGGATCTTACTTAGAACAAATACAGTTCAGCTATACATAAAAGTCTACAGCGGAAATAAACAAAATATGTACAATAGGAGCTGAACAGCATAAAAAGAGATAAATGATAGAATCCATCTTCAGCTCCAGCTATCCAGAAAGAACCAGCTAAACCTGAATACAAGGCTGCCCGTGTAGAAAAAGGGGCACCCGAGTTTGAAAGTGAAACAAACTACGAGTCAGTCATGGGACTGGTATGAGAAATCTATTCAACACATATATAATATGGCTAATCACAGGACCACGCCACTTTCGTGGAACGGGTTTACTCCATTGGATTGCCTGTGCTTTAAAACAAATCTTTCTTTTAAACATCGCTATGCTTTTTATAAAAATGAAGCCGTTATAAGACTCAGTTCCCATCACACAATGCAACGCAAACCGGAGGATAGAGTTTTTACCTTATAACGGCCAAATATGCTTGATACGAATAAAACAAAGGCATTTGATATTATTGCTAGTGTTTATATGTTTTGAAAACAATTTCAAATCATAACTATCAATCATAGACGGCATTAATGGCCCATACCACTATGTCGCCATATATAGATATACAATCAAAACCGCACGGTGTCGTATTTGGAAATTGGATTTCTGTCATGAACCAAGGCAAAAGATAGTCCTTACCGAATTCGTGACTCTCTAGCCCGAGCCACAGGATCAGAGCTCGAGTGACCCTAGGAGCGACAGGGCTGGTCCACCGATGTGGATTAAAATTCCTGAACAATACGTTTCCCCGCCATTTGGGGCGTAAACGAGCCAACGAATGACTCCATCGGACCCGGATCGTCCGATCAAACCGAGGCGCCTCGCAACAGCAACAACCACATAGGTGAAAAGTATATAAATGTCAGGGCTGGTAGGTCACTGACACCACCCTAGCTAGAAAGAAACGCATGTCCTCCCTGAGGTCCTTCCTCCCGTTTCTGGTTCATACCGGGGTGTGAGGCTCGCGAATTCATGTTATACACAAAGCTACGCCACACAGGCGGTGCTTTGATCATCACCACAAGACTTTGCTTTTCAACAGAAGCCCTGATCACTGCATCTTAGCATGCCACACAGGCAATTCATGCCATGCGACTGATGTCCATCGATATACAACCTCTGAGCTCGTGCGTTTCAGAGAAGGGCGTTAAGCAAAAGAATAAATTCTCCGCCGCCAAACAGATGTATATTTAATAGAGATCAATCAACACAGAATAAAATCCAATGTCAGACACACAGTCCATCTACGAGTCCGTTCTGGGTCTGAATGAAACCGGAGGCACTAAATACCTCGCAAACCCATCGATTTTCATGTACGTCTGGACGATCACCACTCATTATCCATATTTCGGGATGCCTCCCAATCAGGACCTCGGTTACCATCCAAACGAGGTGAAGATCTCCGGTCTTCGACCATCGTCTTCATCTTCAAATTTCAGTCGTTGGCCGATTATTTGAAATGAGAATTAACTCGGCCTTTTCAAATAATTCACGTATATTTAGAATCTCAAATCAATTTATTTCAATGGTTAAATTATTCGACAACACCAATTTTGTTCTTTAATGTATTTTTCACACCAAACACATTCAACCATCAAATACCACATAAATCGAGCAAATTCAGTTTATTTCCATTCCATATCTTTTATGATATTTTATAACGATTTGTCGCTATTTTTATTTATTTTAAAATAGCCAATTTATTTAAAACGACGCTTCGGGCCATAACGCGGCCGTGGCGCTGTTTTTCTTCAGAATTGATTTACACATATCTGAAAATCTAACCGTTGGATCTTCACAAAATTTACATCATTAGAAAGGTCTTTTCAAAACGAATCCAACGGTTCCAGTTTCGGGAAAATCCGACGGTCGGATCTCCCGGTACAATCGTTTGAATTTTCGATTTCAAAATACGAACTGCAGCGTCGTTATTCAATTAAATATATAATTATATATATATATATATATATATATATATATATATATATATATAATCGCTTCTGGCGCTGTTTTTCATCAGATTTGAGTTAAACATTCCAGACAATCCAACCGTTGGATTTTTACAAGGTTGGTGCCGTTGGGAAGATATTTCCAAGGCGAACCCGACGGTTGAGGTTTCGGGAAAATCCAATGGTCGGATTTCCCGCACTAGTTGTTTGAAATCACGGTTTCAAAATACGAACTGCACGGCCTCGTTTCGTTTTAATTTTATTTATATTTATATATTTATATAAATATAGTTCATCCAATGATTTCAATATCGTTTTCACTTCAAATATTTCACTAACGCCTTAAAATTTTGGAAAATTTCGCCATAACCTCCCCTGCACCGGGAGCATCGGGAAATCTCAAATAGCTTCCCCGGTCCTTCTAATCTCAAAAAGAAAAAGAAAAAGCCAAGCGGCTAGCCAACAGGCTCATAAAATCATCACCCAAACAAAACAGTAAATGTGTACCTGTTTGTCGGGCACAAAATTTTATTCCTCTTCTCTAGCCCCTTTGCTATAACCTGTTCAATGAATATGCATGTACATATATATAGTTCTTATCATTTATCATTTTCTATTCAACTTCATATTTGATTTCTATTTGGTTTAAAAACACCCTATTTCTAATGTTACATACATAGGTACAAATCATATCATTAGCTAATTAATGAATATTTCAACTCATATATATTTATTTGAACAAGTGGGTATAATTTTTTTTTTAACATGTAACGACCCGCATTCTACGCATCATAGGATCGTAGAATATTTATTTCTGTCACATACGAAGTCGTATGGTCGTGTCACTTTGGGAGACGACTATTGGGGTCATTTCCCATGTTCATGATTTTTCCCGATTTTTAAATGACCATTTTACCCCTATTTGGCACTGTTTTGGCCATAACTTTTGACTGGAAAGGAATTTTGACCTGAAACCCATTCCATTGGCTCCGGATGATGGTTTCTCTTTCCGTAGAGTGGTCACATTAGTCAAACGGACTCACCGTTTGGGAGATATGGCTGAAACAAGTTTCAGATGGTGGAAAAACAGCTTAATTGGGCTTAACCGGGTGATTAGCAGCTAGGCCCAAAGGGGAATTTCGGGTTTAGAGGTATAGGAGGACTGATTAGGGTTAGGTTATCACTTTCATTTCAGTTTTGAGCCGCCACAAACCTTCTTGAAACCTTAGTAATGGCTTCCATCCCCTAAAACCATCCCAAAACACATTTTTAGTGAAGATTAAGCCTAAACTACATCAAAACGAGGCCAAATAGCAACAAAGCAAGGTTGGAGCTGCTGCTATACATAGGAATTCGACCCAAACAGAGAATATTTTAGATTTGGTGTTTTATTTTGTGGCCAAGGTGAGTGATTTGCATAGTTTTTGCACTAATTACGGTAATTAAGGGGTAATTAGTGAAGATTAGCGAATTTATACACTAATAAATTCTGGAAAAATGTTTAGAAATTCTTAAATAATGTTTTATGCCTCTGGTTGAAATTTGGTTCGATTTGATTAAGTTTTGTTAACCCTATGATCGGTTTTACTTAAACATGCTTAAGGGAAAAATAAGGAGTTTTGGCCACTTTTGATCCATTTTGATTCAATTGAATGGTTGTTTGCTGTTGTAGTTGCTATTACATGTTGCTATGACTCTATGGTGTGTTTTATGATTGATTAGAAGTGTTAGATTTGTCAAAAACGTCGTCGAATGGCGTAAACTGCTCGCTGGAAGAACTGCAGGAAATCATCCGAACCGGATCGGTGGGAGTGAGGGCGATCCGATCCGATGGCGCGACCCGATCCGCCGATGGCTGAAGACTCCGATCCGACGGCGCGATACGATCCGATCCGATCAAGACTTCGCGAGGCGATCCGTGTTGCTTCACGAAGAGGAGCCCGAACCGATCCAGTGAGGTGACCACGATCCGAACCACTCGTGAGCAGAAGGTGCGACCCGAACCGGTGTGCTTGGGGGAGGCCGATCCGAACCGCTACCAGATGGACGCCACGAGCTGCGCCGCGTTGATGATGAGGAGCTAAAGGTCGAACCGAACCGATGGCAATGAGGGGACCCGAACCGAACCGATGGCAATGAGGGGACCCAAACCGATCCGGTGATGACTGAAACCCGAGATGCAAAGGAAGCCCAAATGAGAAGTTAGAGCTCAAGATTCAGATGGGAATCAACGAGTTCGCTTCATGGTTGGGTTTTGCTGCGGGACGCGTGCCAAGGAGTTATCGACGTCTATAGCTTTGGACTACTATGGTAGGAGGTACGAAGGCGGATTCAGGGCCATTATGGCATCGGTAGAACCAAGGGCTACAACCAATGAAGTGGGTCATTGAAATGTTTGGTCATGACTCCATATGTTTAGCTTGGTCATAGCAGGGTTCCTACAAGTCGGGATTCGTCGTTACCTCAATTTGTCTAATGTTCCAAGGTGGTAGATGCCGTATGCTTTACGCACTGAGTGAGAGATGTGAGGATGGTTGCTATGGTTGATTTGTTTGCTATCATTATGACATGCACACCCCACCCCGTATTCTTTACACTATTTATTATGGCACCTTAGAGCATTGTACGGTATGTGGTACTAACTCTTTGGTTGCAGGTCCAGGTTCAGGTATGGTTTAGTATACCTGTTATTATTTTGTTTAGATGCTTATCGCTCATACCAGGCTTTATGTCTGACCCTGAGTTTTATGTCTCCTCTTATTACTCTGGGTGCTCACACGAGCAGACTAGAGACAGGTTAGCTAGTGATGCATGGGTAGATGATCCGGAGACGAGCAGGAGGCTTCCACGTAATACATATACATAGTATTCTCCCTGTGTTGTTGAAGATCACTGCTTGGGCATTGGTGGTGTATCTTCTACTTTGACTTTCTTTTGTTTAGAGACAGTAGATTTTGAAAAGTTGTAATAAGCTGTATTTGGATTTCCGCTGCTCTGATGTTGATGTTGATTTTAGTTATCAGCTTATGCACTGTCTCACCTGTTTTATGTTAAGTATGTTATCATTATTATATTTTATTCCATGCGCTGTGAGACATTCTACAGGTTCCTTGATTAGTTCATTCCCTTCTTTCCTTTCTTATGACGACCGTTCTGTGCTAGCTGGGCACGTGTACAGCGCACTTACGGAGGAAATGCAGGCTGGTGCGGGGCGGGCCGTCACACTTGGTATCAGAGCTCTAGGTTGCGTAGTTAACCTAGGGAAGTTATCAGGGAGAGATAATATACGTATACGAGAGAGCATATTTGTGATTACTTTGGTTTTTAAAAGCTATATATATATATATACTATTACTATTATAAGGATGAAGTCGTACTGCACTAGCACCACTATGGAGTCGTTAATCGTTTCCTTTTTCAGATTGACGATGAGCCGATATACTAGAGGTACTGGTAGGGGAGCCAATAATGGGAATGCTGCTGACATGAGGACGATGTTTACTGACCTCATGAGAGAGATGCTTAGAGATGTGCAGAGGGCAGCCCCCAATGGTGGAAATGGTGGTGGTCCAATAGTGCAGGCACCGAGGGTCGATTTCGCCAAGCTGAATAAGGATTATACTAGCCTTGGTGGGAAGCCGTTTCACGGAACGGAGTCGGCCACGGATGTTCAAGATTGGTTGGATAGTTGCGAACGTATCTTCGAGGATTTGGGTATCGAGGATGCGATGAAGAGAAAGCTAGCGTCCCGTCAGCTGCAAGGGCGGGCAATGAATTGGTGGAATGCTATAAAGGCAGCTACTCCGGAAGATCAGATTACTTGGGAGCAGTTTAAAGCTCGCTTTAGCGAGAAGTTCATCCCAGCTGCTCAGAAGTCAGTGCTGTTTAAGAAATTCTTGGAGCTCAAGCAGAATGGCAGAGCTGTCTCGGAGTACATTGCTGAATTCGACACTTTGTCGAAGTATGGGTTATCTCTTATTGATACTGCCGAGAAAAAGAATGAGAAATTCATAACTGGTTTGGATCAGTACTTGGGGGAAAAACTTATTAACCACATCGATGAGACGTTTGAATCGATTGTGGGGAAAGCGTTAAGATCAGAAAGTCTCTACCCTAGGTCGAAGACTGAGGTTGCATCTGCAGAAGAGCCAAAACCACAAGCAAGTGGTGGAGGCAAGGGTGGTTCCCAGAATAAGAGAAAGCAGAACCAAGCTAAGGATGGCCAGAAGAAAAAGAATAAGCAAGATGTGGAGTGCTTCAGCTATGGTAAGAAGGGCGATTACGCTAGTAATTGTCGGGCCAAGCCAGCGGATAGGAAGTGCTTCAACTGTGGCCAAATGGGACATCACAAGAACAAGTGTCCACAGCCCCCTAAGGAAAAGCAAATGGTGAAAGCCTACGCTCTTAATGCTATTCCTTCTTCGTCGAATGCCCCAACAGCGGCGGAGAAGGGAAAGAATGTCGTCATTCAAGGTATGCTTTCTGTTTATGATGTTCCTGTTAGAGTTTTGTTTGATACCGGAGCTTCCAGTTCTTTCATATCTAGTGACCTGGTAGATAGGTTGGGATTGGAGCCCGAGATTGTCGATAGACCTTTGGTAGTGACGAACCCGATTGGTGGTTCGACTAGCCTTAGCATGATTTGTCATAATGTGGTCTTATCGAGTCATGGATGCATGTTTGTTTGTGATTGCTTTGTTTTGGGCTTTACTGGGTTTGGCATTATTTTGGGAGTAGATTGGCTCCAAAGATACGGGGTGGTGGTAGACTGTGAGGGCTTGTTGGTGACAGCTAGAGCGGATGATGGGCGGAGGATAGTGTTTGGTGGTCTACCCAGTAAGGGGGTATTGGCTAGTTTTCTAAACTCCCTCGACATTCCGCATAGTGAGTTGTCAGGTTTGCCCGTGGTTGGCCAGTATCCGGATGTTTTCGAAGAAGTGACCGGACTTCCACCACACCGAGAGATTGAGTTTCGTATTGATTTGGTAAAAGATGCCAGACCTATAGTGATGCCACTTCGTCGTATGGCACCAAGGGAGCAGCGAGAGCTCGAGGTGCAAGTCAGCGATCTTTTGAAGAAGGGATTTATCAGAAGGAGTGTTTCTGAATGGGGAGCACCAGTTGTGTTTGCTACCAAGGCGGATGGTTCCCTTCGTTTGTGTGTAGACTACCGCGAGTTGAATAAAGTGACGAGGAAGAACAAGTATCCTCTACCACGGATAGATGATTTATTCGATCAGTTGAGTGGCGCGAGAGTATTTTCTCAGTTGGATCTCGCGATAGGTTTTCATCAGCTTAGAGTGGAAGCTGAGAGTATAGCTAAAACGGCATTTCGAACGCCGTCTGGATTTTATGAATGGTTGGTCATGCCATTTGGGCTGACTAATGCCCCGACATATTTTGTGGATCTTATGAATAAGGTATTCAGAGATCAGTTGAATAAGTCTGTCCTTGTGTTCGTTGATGATATTTTGGTCTATTCGAGGACAGAAGAAGAACACAAGGAACATTTAAGAGTAGCGATGGAGGTGTTGAGAAAACACCAATTGAAAGCAAAGTTTTCTAAGTGTCACTTCTGGAAGAGGGAAGTGAGGTTCTTGGGCCATGTTGTATCAGAGAATGGTATTGCCGTGGACCCGGCGAAGGTGGCTACGGTACAAGATTGGCCTACGCCCAAGAATGCAACATATGTAAGAAGTTTCTTGGGATTAGCTGGATATTATCGTAAGTTTATCCAAGGTTTCTCCAAGATAGCAGCACCATTGACCCAGTTGACCAAGAAGAATCAAGCTTTTGTCTGGGATGAAAGGTGCGAGAATGCATTCAAAAGTCTAAAGGACAAGTTGACAAGCGCACCAGTGTTAGTCATTCCTAAGGGGGATGAAGAGATGACGGTATACACGGATGCCTGTGGTACCGGACTGGGTGCTGTATTGATGCAAGGTGGTAGGGTTGTAGCTTACGCAAGTCGGCAATTGAAATCGCACGAGAGAAGATACCCTACCCATGATTTAGAATTGGCAGCGATCGTGTTCGCGTTAAAGATGTGGAGACACTATCTCTTGGGAGAAAGATTTGAGTTGTTTACAGATCATAAGTCGTTAAAGTATCTCTTCTCTCAGAAAGATCTGAATCTCCGCCAGCAGAGATGGTTAGAGTTCTTAGCTTCCTATGATTTTGACATCGCATACACACCGGGAAAGGGCAATGCGGTGGCCGATGCATTGAGTAGAAGACATGCCAGCTTAGGGGCTATGTTCCTTGAATGGAAACAACTGGAGTATATCGCGGGGTTTGATTTCAGACCAAAGTGCGAATTGGATCCAGAAATGTTAGCAAGTTTGACGATCAGACCCACTTTGATTGAACGGATCGGCTCTAGTCAGAGGGACGATCCTAACCTATTGGAAATCATCTCCTAGTTAGAGATGGGTATCGATGAGGAGATGAACAAGTATGGGCTTGATCGAGATAGATGGCTTAGAAAGAATGGAAAACTTGTTGTACCCAATGTCAATGGATTGAGAGATGAAGTGCTTAGAGAATGTCATCACTCAAAGCTAACTATACACCCCGGTGGTAATAAGATGTATCGAGATATGAAGCAGACTTACTACTGGGAAGGGATGAAAAGAGACGTTGGGAAGTTTATATCCAAGTGCATGAATTGCCAGCTAGTTAAAGCCGAGCAAAAGAAGCCTAGTGGGTTGTTACAGCCATTAGAAATTCCCGAATGGAAATGGGAGCAAGTCTCGATGGATTTCATCGATGGTTTACCAAGGACTAGATCGGGATATGACAGCATTTGGGTAATTGTAGATCGACTGACTAAAAGTGCAAGGTTTATACCAGTCAAATCGACTAGAACGGCAGCTAAGTTAGCAGAATTGTATATGAAGTGGATAGTGAGATTTCATGGAGTGCCTAAAAGCATTGTGAGCGACCGAGACCCGTTGTTCACTAGTGGGTTTTGGAAGAGCTTACAAGAGGCTCTAGGGTCAGAGTTACATCTCAGTACCGCATATCATCCTCAGACCGACGGTCAGACGGAAAGGGTGAATCGTATTTTGGAAGATCTCTTGAGAGCATGTATATTGGATTTTGGTGGATCATGGGATGACCATTTGCATCTAGTAGAGTTTGCATATAATAATAGTTACCAATCCAGTATCGGTATGGCTCCATTTGAAGCTTTGTTTGGAAGACCGTGCAACTCACCATCATGTTGGATAGAGACTGGCGAGAAGTTTATGCTTGGACCAGATGTGGTGAGGGAAACTTCAGATAAGATCAAGATCATTCAACAACGAATGAAGGCTGCCCAAGATAGGCAGAAGAGTTATGCTGATAAGAGGAGAAGAGACTTAAAATTCTCCGTTGGCGACTTGGTGTTTGTCAAGATTTCTCCGTTGAAGAGCGTAATACGATTTGGCAGGAGAGGCAAGTTGGCACCAAGGTTTGTTGGCCCATTCCTTGTTCTTGAACTAGTCGGGAATTTGGCATATAGAATTGACTTACCGGAGAAGATGGCGGGAGTTCACGACGTATTTCATGTTTCCCAACTAAGGAAGTTCGTTCATGACTCAGATGTGACTATTTCACCTGATCAGTTAGAGGACTTCGAAGTAGAACCCGAGGCGGTTGGGAACCGCAAGCCGGCCCGTATTGTCGAGTACGACATGAAGCAACTTCGAAGGAAGGCGGTGAAGCTAGTCAAGGTACAGTGGAGCGAGGACGAGAGTGATTGTACTTGGGAGACAGAGGAGGACATTAGGAAGACACACCCAGAACTCTTTGCCTGGTAAGATTTTGACTTTGATTTAGTTTTCCGCATGCTAGGATAGGCTTGTTTGCTTATTTTGTATGATTGATTGTTGTATGTGGTTGTTAGGCATGCGGGATCCTTTGTATGTTTTGGGTTAAGGAATTTCGGGGGCGAAATTTCTTAAGGGGGGGAGAGTGTAACGACCCGCATTCTACGCATCATAGGATCGTAGAATATTTATTTCTGTCACATACGAAGTCGTATTGTCGTGTAACTTTGGGAGACGACTATTGGGGTCATTTCCCATGTTCATGATTTTTCCCAATTTTTAAATGACCATTTTACCCCTAGTTGGCACTGTTTTGGCCATAACTTTTGACTGGAAAGGAATTTTGACGTGAAACCACTTCCATTGGCTCCGGATGATGGTTTCTCTTTCCGTAGAGTGGTCACATTAGTCAAACGGACTCACCGTTTGGGAGATATGGCTGAAACAAGTTTCAGATGGTGGAAAAACAGCTTAATTGGGCTTAACCGGGTGATTAGCAGCTAGGCCCAAAGGGGAATTTCGGGTTTAGAGGTATAGGAGGACTGATTAGGGTTAGGTTATCACTTTCATTTCAGTTTTGAGCCGCCACAAACCTTCTTGAAACCTTAGTAATGGCTTCCATCCTCTAAAACCATCCCAAAACACATTTTTAGTGAAGATTAAGCCTAAACTACATCAAAACGAGGCCAAATAGCAACAAAGCAAGGTTGGAGCTGCTGCTATACATAGGAATTCGACCCAAACAGAGAATATTTCAGATTTGGTGTTTTATTTTGTGGCCAAGGTGAGTGATTTGCATAGTTTTTGCACTAATTACGGTAATTAAGGGGTAATTAGTGAAGATTAGCGAATTTATACACTAATAAATTCTGGAAAAATGTTTAGAAATTCTTAAATAATGTTTTATGCCTCTGGTTGAAATTTGGTTCGATTTGATTAAGTTTTGTTAACCCTATGATCGGTTTTACTTAAACATGCTTAAGGGAAAAATAAGGAGTTTTGGCCACTTTTGATCCATTTTGATTCATTTGAATGGTTGTTTGCTGTTGTAGTTGCTATTACATGTTGCTATGACTCTATGGTGTGTTTTATGATTGATTAGAAGTGTTAGATTTGTCAAAAACGCCGTCGAATGGCGTAAACTGCTCGCTGGAAGAACTGCAGGAAATCATCCGAACCGGATCGGTGGGAGTGAGGGCGATCCGATCCGATGGCGCGACCCGGTCCGCCGATGGCTGAAGACTCCGATCCGACGGCGCGATACGATCCGATCCGATCAAGACTTCGCGAGGCGATCCGTGTTGCTTCACGAAGAGGAGCCCGAACCGATCCAGTGAGGTGACCACGATCCGAACCACTCGTGAGCAGAAGGTGCGACCCGAACCGGTGTGCTTGGGGGAGGCCGATCCGAACCGCTACCAGATGGACGCCACGAGCCGCGCCGCGTTGATGATGAGGAGCTAAAGGCCGAACCGAACCGATGGCAATGAGGGGACCCGAACCGAACCGATGGCAATGAGGGGACCCGAACCGATCCGGTGATGACTGAAACCCGAGATGCAAAGGAAGCCCAAATGAGAAGTTAGAGCTCAAGATTCAGATGGGAATCAACGAGTTCGCTTCATGGTTGGGTTTTGCTGCGGGACGCGTGCCAAGGAGTTATCGACGTCTATAGCTTTGGACTACTATGGTAGGAGGTACGAAGGAGGATTCAGGGCCATTATGGCATCGGTAGAACCAAGGGCTACAACCAATGAAGTGGGTCATTGAAATGTTTGGTCATGACTCCATATGTTTAGCTTGGTCATAGCAGGGTTCCTACAAGTCGGGATTCGTCGTTACCTCAATTTGTCTAATGTTCCAAGGTGGTAGATGCCGTATGCTTTACGCACTGAGTGAGAGATGTGAGGATGGTTGCTATGGTTGATTTGTTTGCTATCATTATGACATGCACACCCCACCCCGTATTCTTTACACTATTTATTATGGCACCTTAGAGCATTGTACGGTATGTGGTACTAACTCTTTGGTTGCAGGTCCAGGTTCAGGTATGGTTTAGTATACCTGTTATTATTTTGTTTAGATGCTTATCGCTCATACCAGGCTTTATGTCTGACCCTGAGTTTTATGTCTCCTCTTATTACTCTGGGTGCTCACACGAGCAGACTAGAGAGACAGGTTAGCTAGTGATGCATGGGTAGATGATCCGGAGACGAGCAGGAGGCTTCCACGTAATACATATACATAGTATTCTCCCTGTGTTGTTGAAGATCACTGCTTGGGCATTGGTGGTGTATCTTCTACTTTGACTTTGTTTTGTTTAGAGACAGTAGATTTTGAAAAGTTGTAATAAGCTGTATTTGGATTTCCGCTGCTCTGATGTTGATGTTGATTTTAGTTATCAGCTTATGCACTGTCTCACCTGTTTTATGTTAAGTATGTTATCATTATTATATTTTATTCCATGCGCTGTGAGACATTCTACAGGTTCCTTGATTAGTTCATTCCCTTCTTTCCTTTCTTATGACGACCGTTCTGTGCTAGCTGGGCACGTGTACAGCGCACTTACGGAGGATATGCAGGCTGGTGCGGGGCGGGCCGTCACATAACACTTCACATTTCAACGACTCATGCATATAATAAAAATGTGATTTTTATTGTAAAACAACTCCTTTCAAAACACTATTATTTTATATATTTCATATTGGTGATAAAAATAGGATTTTCCTTATAAAACAATTCCTTTCAAAACGAGATTATTTTACACAGTTCATATAGTCGATAAAAGGTGATTTTTATTATCAAACAATTTATTTCAAAATATGAATACCATTCAACACATGAATTTCAATTCAACGAATGAATATCGATTCAACACATGAAGGTTTTCTATAGTTTCTATATATAGATAAAAATGTGACTTTTATATTTAAAACGCGAATACCATTCAACACATGAATTTCTAATCAACGAATGAATATCAATTCAACACATGAAGGTTTTCTATTCAATGAATAAATATAGTTTAAGCAGATGAAAATAATTCAAACACACGAATATTATTCAAAATTTCGGCAGCATAACGGCAGGGTAGTTAAAACTGGGACCGTCCCTAGTACGGCTCCTCGCTCTACCTTAAAACCTCGCGGTTTTTGACAATGGGGATCATGCATCTAGTTCGCACGCAGGCGGCAAGTATATATTTATTTCATTTCCACAAACTAATCCTATGTGGTTTCAACCAAATATTTCTCAACCACAAACGGGTAGTTTTCAACCTCAATCAATCAATATCAACCACAAACAATCCCAAACAATCATTCGCTATCAATCAATTTTCACACCAATCACAATCAATAAATATCGTCCATGGTTTGTGGACGAGGGGCGTATATATATATATATATTTATATATTTATATATAGCAATTCACTTTTATTTCAACACATATATATATAGCTAGAAAAAGAAATCGAAGAGTGAGAAATTCTCACCAATAGCTATCCAACTTCACGACACTTCGCTTAGAGAAATCTTCGCCATTCTCGCCTTTTTGTCGCTTTCGCCCGTAGCCACTACATATATAAAAAAATCAAATTTTTACTTCGCTATTCAATATATAAAAATCGAATTTTTATTATGCTATTCAATATATAAAAATCAAATTTTGACTTCGCTATTCAATATATAAAAATCGAATTTTTATTATGCTATTCAATATATAAAAATCAAATTTTGACTTCGCTATTCAATATATAAAAATTCAATTTTGACTTCGCTATTCAATATATAAAAATCAAATTTTTATTATGCTATTCAATATATAAAAATCAAATTTTGACTTCGCTATTCAATATATAAAAATCGAATTTTTATTATGCTATTCAATATATAAAAATCAAATTTTGACTTTGCTATTCAATATATAAAAATCGAATTTTTATTATGCTATTCAATATATAAAAATCAAATTTTGACTTCGACTTTCAATATAGAAAAATCTGATCTTTACTTCGGCTTTCAATATAGAAAAATCTGATTTTTACTTCGACTTTCAATATAGAAAAATCTGATTTTTACTTCGACTTTCAATATAGAAAAATCTGATCTTTACTTCGACATTCAATATAGAAAAATCTGATCTTTACTTCGACTTTCAATATAGAAAAATCTGATTTTTACGAATATGAAAAATCAAAGCTTTTTGTTTCATGACCAAACATCATAACTTTTCTATTCATACAAATCATATTTTAAATCTAAAGCCATTTATGTGAAAACCATATATATATACATTAAAAACCTGACCTTTATACACGCAACATACCTTACTAAATCGGATTTTTAACAAAAACAATTTTAACCATATGAAAAATCGCACCTTTTTGATGCTGGAACACCACAGACATAGCCAGAGAGGGTTTCTCGGCGGTTTCAGGTGGGTGGCGTCGCTGGGCAAAACTGAGGGTAGGGGGGTGGTGCGCACAGGTCGGAGGCGGTGCTCTGGTGGTCCGGTGGGCTAAGCGATGGCGCAAGGGAGGGGAAATTGGGGGTTCGACTTCGGATTGAGGGAGGGTTTAATTGGAGGAAGAGGGAGGAGCTAGAGGAGAAATAGGGGAGGCGCCCTTGATGGCGATGGCGGGTGGGGGTCCTTCGTCGACGGTGATGGTAGCGTGGAGGGGGGCGACGGGTTCTACAGTTTTTTTTTTATTCTTTTGAAGACCGACGGTGAGAAAGAGGAGGAGAGAGAGTGTAGAGGGGTGAGTGTATATATATATTATAAAATAATATAATTTTATCTTTCTCCAAGAAAAGAGTTGACTTTACATTTGAAGTCGAAATAAAACCCAACGACTGTCGTCCCTAGCGTATTACCCCCATTCCGAACACAATGGGATATGTATCGTAAGCTGATTCGACCATTTCGATCAGTTTCCGTTAAAATCAACATATAACTTTATATATTTAATTTGAACACGTATTTCAATTTACCGGGGTCACATACTAACTAGAAAAATTCTCGAAAAATATTTTCTAGCTTCGTATTGACGATACGGTCCTAACAAAACTAGTTTCGTCAAATTCTGAGACCGTTTGAAAAATGGCCAATTTCCAGTCGATTAAAATCAACTAAAACCGGTCAAACGCGTTTTCCTTTGCCTCGCTCACATATTGATTCGAAAAATTATGAAATTTGAAACCTAGCAATAATTTGACATTACGGATCCAACAAAAGTGGTTTCGTCGAAATCCGAGGTCGTTTGCAAAATGTCCATTTTTAAGGGCCTGAATTCCATAGCGACTATTCAGAATTTTCAACTGGACATATCTTTTGATTCCAGCTATCAAATTTCGATTTGTCAGATTCGTTGGAAAGGTATTCACTAACAGATTTAAATATTTTTGGTTTCACTAAAATTCGTTTTGTTTTGCACCCGGTATAGTCCGACAAAGTTTGAATTCGATTTTTGAAACTACAGCGCCCTTTCAGGCCTTGTTTATAATTATAATTAATTATATTCGTTTTCAATTGTTGATTCAAACTCAGTTTTCATCGCCATTATTTAAAATATTTATTTTAAATATTTGAAATCCATTATTATAGCCAATTTAAAAATTTTAAATTGGTTCAGATTTTCTGGGTCGTTACAATTATTCTCTTACAAATTTTATGGTTAGGGACTAATGGCCAAAACGAAAAGTGTGTTCCAAAAGTATTGGAAATAAACAATTTTGAATATTCTTATACTAATATAAGAAGAGCAATGAATATTTCAGATATTGGGAAAATTAAGAAGTTTAATTAACGAATGATTAATTAAAGGGATGAATACTGAATCAATAAATTCAATTTTCATTTATGGACGAATGGTTGTTTTTATTTGATAGTTAAATAACCGATTATCAAATCTAGCCTAATGCGATTGTAGGTACGGAAAGACCAGGATCGAATTTATATTCGAAAACCATTTCGACCAGCAAATACAACGACGTTGAAAATGTACCCAACACTGATCGAGATGGAGTATTGAAGACCGTAAAGCTTCATAAAGCGGAAGAACTACTTAAAATCTTTGGTTTAGCGGCCAGAGATATACTGTGGTTCTATCGTGGTTGGGATTTTTGGATTGCAAGGACTTCTCGCTACTAATCTATAGGGTGATTCCTAGGATGTAGTAGGACAGTACCTTCGGTCTGTCCAGTCCCAGGGCAACGTGTATAGACGGATGTCTGACAAAGTATTTCCACAAGAGTCACGTACATTGATTTCTTCAAACGTACTATAGTTGGTGGCGGAGAAGGGAACTTCTTTTAGCTTAACCACTAGAGTACGTTTGTGGACGTCAATTAGTGATTTGGCGGATCTGACGATGTGGAATTAAAAGTGAATGGTGGCTAGATGTCCATAAGAATATAAATAAATAAATGAACGAATAAATAAAGTATGACCTCAAGCCTCATCAACCGGGAAATGACAAAAATCGGGCAGGAAGCATGGCTATGTGGGTCGCCCCCATTAGGGTGTATTGTCACCATCTAGAGAATATTCAAATTTGTTAGTTCTTTTCGCTTCTGTATCTCCCGGGAACGGTTATGTTGCTAGAAACCGTAAGGTGACAATATATCTGATACACTCAAGAGAAATGAGTGGTCGGTCATGTGTGGGCCGGGTTGTAAGACGTTCTTGTTGAACCCAGTGAATTCCTCTCTAGATATACATTATCGGCAGGTGGTCCCATACCTTGTCATAGTTGGAAATCCAATCTCCAATAAGCGCCCGCCGTTTTGATTATATACTATATATGTAGAGCATGAGATGCAAGCGTTCTACAAGATTCTAATTATTTGTATTTAGACACCATTATAATATCACAACAAGTTATTGATTTCAAAAAATGTTTTGGGTCATCGTAATGTAACAATTGGGAATTTCGCTCGATCCGAATCGATTGCTGAACCGACCAAGACCATTCGAAACCCTTGATTGTTTTCAGAAAACGACAAATCAGAATGCAAACAGAAGAGCATTTCATTGCTTATTACAACAGTGCCATCAGAGTACAATATTATACAGAGTATGAATCAATATTACACATCATAAAATATCAGAGATTACAATACATTACATAGCAACGGAAAATAATACAATACACAACTAGAAGTAATACACGGATACAGAGCTTTCTGGATATCGTTCCAGCTGTAAATCAGGATCCTGTGAATATAAATCTGCATAACGAAAACTACTAGCTGCCCGTGTCGAAAACAAAGGCACCCAGAGTTTAGGTTAAAACAATAAACTCCAGGTCAGTCATGTGACTGGTGTAAGAACTAAAACAATTATTTAAAACTTTACTTTAAATCAGATATATCAAGGGACCACGCCGTATAACACGGAACGGGCTTCCTCCCTAGAATACCAGTGCATATAACAAAACAGCGCAATGCTTTTTGGAAAAATGAAGCTATTATAAGACCCAGGTCCCATCACACAATGCAACACAAGCCGGAGGATAGGGTTTTTCCTTATAATAGCCAAAGAATGCTTAATACGCTAAATTTCATCTTTTATTATTACTATAAGTGTATAGTGTGAAAACAATTTCAGTCATACGTATCAATCATAGACGGCATGGGTACCATATATCACGTCGCCAATACTAGGCTCTTCAATCAAAAACCGCAAAGTCACGTATTGGAAGTTCGGTTTCCATCTGTGAACCGAGGCAAGGGATCGTCCTCACCGATTCGAGACAATCTAGCCTACCATGTCTCAGGCAAGCGCACAGGCAAGCCTTGGAGCAACAGGGCCGGTCCACTCGATGTGGATTAAACTTAAACCCTGGACACTACGTCTCCCCACCCTATGGGGCGTAAATGAACCAAATGACTTCATAGGCTCCACATAGTCACCAATATATCCGAGGCGCCTCGCAACAGAAATAACCACACAGGTGAAAATAATATAAATGTCAGGGCTGGTAGGTCACTGACACCACCCTAGCTAGAAAGAAACGCATGCCCTCCCTGTCGTCCTCTCCGTTTATGGTTCGCAACTGGGGTGTGAGGCTCGCGGATCAACGCTGCACAAAGCTATGCCACACAGGCGATGCTTTGATCGTCAACCACAAGACTCTGCTTTTCAACAAAAGCCTTGATCATTTGCTACTTAGGCATGCCACACAGGCAATTCACTCCATGCGATTGATATCCATCAATATATAACCTCTGAGCTCGTACATCTAAGAGAAGGGCGTTAAGCAAGAGAATAAATTCTCCGCCGCCAAATAGATATATATTTAATAGAAATCAATCACACAGAGTAAAATCCAATGTCAGGCACATAGTCCATTTACAAGTTCGTTCTGGGTCTGAACGAAACCGGAGGCACCTTGCACTTCGCATATCCATCGAACTCCAAGTTCGTCTGGATGATCACCAACTGATTCCCTCCTCTTGGGTGTACCGCCCAACCAAGATCATCAGTAATTATCCAAACAATGTGAAGACCTCTAGTCTTTGACCACCGTCTTCATCCTCGACACATCGTCGAATCAGTTCTTCAAAATGGGATAAACTCGGTCTTTTTGAATAACTCGCGTATATAATGAAAAAGTGTTACACAAACACAACATATGCCTCATTCCAATTCAAAATATTCTTTTATTCAAATATTCTTATACTTTGGGAAAGGTTCCCTTTAATTTTATCATAGATAAATTCTTTAAATTTATTCTTTAATCTTCTTTTGAATATCAATCCAAATTAATCGGGAGCAGCGAACCACACCGAAGTAATCATTTATTTTATTTCCTAATCCCAACCTATTTATCCCATGAAGTAAAACTGGTAACACTTCATATCTAACAACACGGTGTTATCGGTAAATTCAATTACCATTTCACGTTCAAATCTAATTAAAGGTTTCACTATTGCCTGGGGCAAAACTGGTGATACTCCATTCTCGATCATTTCAATCTAATTAAAGATTCATTAAAACTCCACTTGGTTTTAATCTTCCCAAAAATCACTATCAATGATTATTTAACTTGGGAAACCATATCCTGTCTTTAACTGGGTTAAAGAACCAATGTCATCTAAAACACGATTCACGATAAACCCAAAAATCAATTCAAATTCAATTCCAATTAAATATCATTTAATTGGTATACTTCATCAAAACTAAATAAAAAGATTTAATCTTTTTCTCAATTGGGTTTAAAAATAGTGTTAATGAAGACACCATTCATGACAAACCCAAATCCCATTTGATATTAAATACAAGGCTGTGAATAGAAAATATATCGGCTTATATTCAATATCAAATTCTACGACAACAAATATCGTATTGGAAATAACGATATAAATATATCTTTCAAATTTCCATAACAATATCGGTATAATCATGAAATCCAACATCGAAATGTTCCAAAGGCAATTTCGATTCAAATCCATTCCAATTCAATTATTGGAAATTCGGGTTACTTTTAAAACCCTTTCAAATCCAATTTATTTATTTTCAAAAATATTGGATTTATAATTCTAGTTCAAAACTAGTTCATTTTTATAAAAATCTATTTTTATCTTTTCAAATATGGAGTTTTTCATCCCAATTCTTTCCAAATCATTTCTTATGATTTTACACAAATTATTACTATTTTTAATAATTTTATCAAGGCCGTACAGTCGATTTCCATCAATGGCCATTGAACAGCACTTACAACGACCTTTTCCAAATTTGATTTGGACATAATTCCAAATCCAACCATTAGATTTCAAATCTCTAATATTCGTTAGAAACCCCTTTTCGATACGAACCCAACGGTTTCGGGTTTAGGAGAATTCGACAGTCGGATCTCCCGTTATATCCTTTCGAAGTCAATGGTCGAAATTCGCGAATTGCCACGGCGCGGCGCGTTCTATTAAGGCCATTTAATATATATAATATATATATATATTATATATATCGTCAATTTCCTTTCAAAATGTATTTTATTAATCATTTTAAATTTGTTTTCAAAACGATTTCAACTTCATATTCAATTTCTAATCAAAATTCAATATTCCATCTCACTAATCTATAAATTATAATATATTCAAAACGTTATATTTTGAAATAACTTCCTTTTCTATATTCATTATAAAAATGAATAAAATCAATATAAATATCATTCACATCAAAATGGCGTCAATCTAATCAACACGGCTTTTATTCAACACACGAATGTTTTCTTCTATTCAACACATGAATATTTATTTTATTTCAACGCATGAATTTTCGTTCTATTCAACACATGAATTTTATATTATTTAACAAATGAATTTATATTATTCAACACATGAATTTTCATTCTATTCTTTATTTTCCAAATTAGAATGAGGCCCAATCAATTACCATATAATGTTAATTATATGGATTCCCTACAATGCATGTATATAATAGCAATGATAAATCATCAACCATCATCTAGAGTGCACCACACCACTGCATAATCATTAAATATTGATAAGTAACGCTTACACAGTCTGTCAACCCATCGGTCGACATACTACTAAACAATTGGGATTAGTGTACGTCAATATTATCCCAACACCCGTGTGGGGTTTCAATCAATCAAACACATATTTTATAAGTGCAGTTGGGCGATGTGTAAAATTTATCGTCCCAATCAATATCAGTCAAATGGGTGTACATAAACAAATCATCCGATTTGTTTATAAATATTTATTTTACTTCAACACACGAATATATATTTTTATTTCAACACATGAATATATATTTTATTTCAACACATGAATATATATTTTATTTCAACACATAAATATATATTTTATTTCAACACATGAATATATATTTTATTTCAACACAATCAACAGTCAAATTTCACAACACAAACAATCAAATAAACAAGTCATCCATGGTCTGTGGATGACGGGTGTTGGGTGCTGCTAAGCACCGTCTGCATCCTAATATATATTTCAACTAGAAAATAAATTAAAAGTGAGGAGCTCTCACCTAGGTTTCCACTCCTCCATTTTATTTCTGAAATTCAGAACAGTCCGGATCTGCCCATACTTCCAGCGCAGTCTTCTCCACGCTGTTCATATTAAAATCACATTTTTAATATGATGTTTCTATAATATAAAAAATCATATTTTTATCCTTTCTATAATATAAAAATCATATTTTTATTCTATCTATAATATAAAAATCATATTTTTATTCTTTATATAATATAAAAATCATATTTTTATTCCCTCTATAATATAAAAATCATATTTTCGTTAAAATGAAAATCATAAATTCATAAAACTGATTTCAATAATTACATAAGAAGAAAATTAAAAATAAAACCTTTTTTTCTGTTAATCCCTTTGTTAATCACCATCTTCATCATTCAGGAAATCCCAAAACCATCAGCACCTAACCCTTGTTCATCGTCGCTTGTCACGATCCTAGATGGCGGCTTCCGGCAAGGAAGAGGCATCGGAGCAAGGGGCTCGAGGTGGGGGGCGCGTCGGAGTTGCTGAGGTGGAGGGGTCCTTGCAGGCGGCGGCGGCTGTCGATTTGGGTGCCTGGGCTTTTGTGGTGCGGTTTCGATCAGAGGGAGAGAGAGAGAGAGGGAGTGGAGGAAGCGGAGGGAGGAGCAGGGGACGCCGGAGGTTGTGGCGGCGGTGGCGACTGTCGAACAATGGCGGAGGCACGTTCAGAGGGAGGGGCAACGGGTTGGAGGAGCGGCGAGTTGGTTTAAAAAAGAGGGATCGCGCTTTCTGATTTTGGTTTAGAAATAACTGGGGGGGGGGGGGGGGGGTAAGGGCTTATATAATATAATATATATAATTAATTATTATAAATTTCCTAAAAGCAACTTTTTATTTTCAACTCGAAATTGAACCCATTGACTGTCGTCCCTAGCTAATTACCCCTATTCTGAACACAATGGAATATGTTTCGCAAGCCAATTCGATTGTTACGATCGGTTTTCATTCAAATTACAATATAAATCAATATATATTTATTTTAAACGTACATTTCAATTTACCAGAGCCGCATACGGACTCTAAAAATTCCAGAAAAATTATTTCTAGCTTTGTATTGACAATAACGTTCTAACAAAACTAATTTCGTCAAATTTGAAGACCAATTGAAAAATGACCATTTTCCGGTCGTTCAAAATTGATTGAACCTAACAAAACACGTTTTCTTTTTCCACGCTCACATATTAATTCAAAAAATTATGAAAATTGAAACCTAGCAATAATTTGTCATCCCGGATCCAACAAATGTGGTTTCGTCGAATTCTGAGGTCGTTTGCAAAATATCTACTTTCAAGGGCTATATATACTCTATACGACCTTTTTGAAAATCCATTTGGCCATAACTTTTGATTCCCACTATGAAACTTCGATTTTTCAGATTCGTTAGAAAGATATAGTCAAACAGATTCTAATATGTTTGGTTTCGCTAAAATCCGGTTTATTTTGAATCCTGTACATTCATTTGAATTTTGAAATTGAATTTTCTAACTACCACGCCATTTTTAATTCCTTTTATAATTATAAATAAATATTTATATTCTAACGACGACGTATATAAATATATACATTCTAATTCTATTCAAAATAAATTTCACGTTGTTATTATTTAAAATAATTCATTTTAAATATTTAAAATTCGCTAAAATTGCCAAAATAAAAATTTTAAATTGGCTCGGATTTCCGGGTTATTATAATCTCCCCCACTTAAAGCTTTTCGTCCTCGAAAAAAGAACGAAGCCAAAAGTTGTTTAACTAATCAACTCAACTTCCATTATTTTCTTTACGGCTTAAGTTCTTCAACTTTTCAATTTCTAAGAACTATTCAAATTTTTTAATAACTTGGCTAACACCCTAAATTTTCAAAAAAATTCGCCATAACCACCCCTGCACCGGGAGCTTCGTGATATTTCAAATAGCCTCCCATGGCCCTCACCAATCCAAAAAGTAAAAGAAACAGCCAAGCGGCTAGCCAATCGGCTCATAAAATCATCCAAACCCAATAAATTCGTAAACAAGTACCTATTTGTCGGGCGAACAATTTTATTCCTCTTCTCTAGCCTCCTTGCTATGAACTATTCAATGTAAGTGCATGTATATGTATGCGAATGCGACAAATTTTCAATACAACTCACTTTTTGAACAATTTGGTATATGGTTGAAATTTTAATTAATCAACCAATAATCAAACAACACAATCAGAAATCAATTAGTTGACTAGTTTTTCAAATTCATAACTTTGATACATAGTCCAAAAATCAGATTTTTGACGCCAAATCACAACAATGGACCCTATCTATTTTTGGTTCTCACACCAGTCAATTGGAATCATATAGAAATCCCACTTTCGCACTCGTACATGAATACTGATGACGACTAATCAATCATCAGAATCATCTCCAGGCGACTAGAGTATGATTCTATATCTATCCAATATATTAAAACTTTGAACACACGTGGATCAGACGTATATGCAAAACCTTTATATACTGGATTGTCCAAATCAATACAAATAAATATTCAAATATGAATAATAAAGTTAAATTTTCAGAACAAAATTCGTTTTCATTTTAAAAATATACTCTTCACACTCGTTCTAGGATACATCTGATCCCATCTCTAACAAGTCATTCTCATTGGACATTACTAATCCAATCTCTGATGAATCCTTTCGTTTGGTTCTAACTTGTCTTGTTCTCCGAGCTCTGTAAACCAAAGCTCTAATACCACATGTAACAATTGGGAATTTTGCTCGATCCGAATCGATGGCTAAATCGAACAAGACCGTTCGAAACCCCAGATTGTTTTGAGAAAACAACAAATCGGAACGCAAACAGAAGAACATTTCATTATTTATTACAACAATTCCATCAGAATACAAGAATATACAGAGTATGAATCAATATTACACATCATAAAATATCAGAGATTACAATACATTACATAGCAGCGGAAAATAATACAATACACAACTAGAAGTAATACACGGATACAGAGCTTTCCGGATATTGTTCCGGCTGTAAATCAGGATCCTGTGAATATAACTATGCACAACCAAAACTACTAGCTTCCCGTGTCAAAAATAAAGGCGCCCAGAGTTTAGGTTAAAACAATAAACTCCAGGTCAGTCATGTGACTGGTGTGAGAACTAAAACAGTTATTTAAAACTTTACTTTAAATCAGATATATCAAGGGACCATGCCGTATAACACGGAACGAGTTTCCTCCCAAGAATACCAGTGCATATAACAAAATAGCACAATGCTTTTTGGAAAAATGAAGCTATTATAAGACCCAGGTCCCATCACAAAATGCAACACAAGCCAGAGGATAGGGTTTTACCTTATAATTGCCAAAGAATGCTTGACATGCTAAATTTCATCTTTTATTATTACTATAAGTGTATATTGTCAAAACAATTTCAATCATAAGTATCAATCATAGACGGCATGGGTACCATATATCATGTTGCCAATACTAGGCTCTACAATCAAAAACCGCAAAGTCACGTATTGGAAGTTGGGTTTCCATCTGTGAACCGAGGCAAGGGATCGTCCTCACAGATTCGAGACAATCTAGCCTACCATGTCTCAGGCAAGCGCGCAGGCAAGCCTTGGAGCAACAGGGCCGATCCACTCGATGTGGATTAAACTTAAACCCTGGACACTACGTCTCCCCACCCTATGGGGCATAAATGAGCCAAATGACTCCAACGGCTCTACATAGTCACCGATATATCCGAGGCGCCTTGCAACAGCAACAACCACGTAGGTGAAAATAATATAAATGTCAGGGCTGGTAGGTCACTGACACCAACCTAGCTAGAAAGAAACGCATGCCCTCCCTACCGTCCTCTCCCGTTTCTGGTTCACAACCGAGGTGTGAGGCTCGCGAATCAACGCTACACAAAGCTATGCCACACAGGCGGTGCTTTGATCATCAAACACAAGACTCTGTTTTTCAACAAAAGCCTTGATCATTTGCCACTTAGGCATGCCACACAGGCAATTCACTCCATGCGATTGATATCCATCAATATATAACCTCTGAGCTCGTACGTCTCAGAGAAGGGCGTTAAGCAAGAGAATAAATTTTCCGCCGCTAAACAAATATATATTTAATAGAAATCAATCACACAGAATAAAATCCAATGTCAAACACATGGTCCATTTAAAAGCATGTTCTGGGTCTGAACGAAACCGGAGGCACCTTGTACCTCGCATATCCATCGATCTCCAGGTACGTCTGGACGATCACCAACTGATTCCCTCCTCTTGGGCGTACAACCCAATCAAGATCATCAGTAATTATCCAAAAGATGTGAAGACCTCCGGTCTTCGACCACCGTCCTCATCCTCGACATATCGTCGAATCAGTTATTCAAAATGGGATAAACCCGGTCTTTCTGAATAACTCGCGTAAATAATGAACAAGTGTTACACGAACACGACATATGCCTTATTCCAATTCAGAATATTCTTTTATTCAAATATTCTTATACTTTGGGAATGGTTCCCATTAATTTTTTCAAAGATAAATTCTTTAAATTTATTCTTTAATCTTCTTTAGAATATCAATTCAAATTAGTCGGGAATAGCGAACCACACCGAAGTAATCATTTATTTTATTTCCCAGTCCCAACCTATTCATCCCATGAAGTAAAACTAGTAATACTTCATATCTAACACCACGGTGTTATCGGTAAATTCAATTACCATTTCACATTCAAATCTAATTAAAGATTTCACTATCGCCTGGAGCAAAACTGGTGATACTCCATTCTCGATCATTTCAATCTAATTAAAGATTCATTAAAACTCCACTTGGTTTTAATCTTCCCAAAAATCATTATCAATGATTATTTAACTTGGGAAACCATATTCTCTCTTTAACTGGGTTAAAGAACCAATGTCATCTAAAACACGATTCACGATAAACCCAAAAATCAATTTAAATTCAATTCCAATTAAATATCTTTTAATTGGTATACGTCATTAAATCTAAATAAAAAGATTTAATCATTTTCTCAACTGGGTTTAAGAATAGTGTTAATGAAGACACCATTCATGACAAACCCAAATCCCATTTGATATTAAATACAAGGATTTGAATAGAAAATATATCGGCTTATATTCAATATCAAATTCTACGACAACAAATATCATATTAGAAATAACGATATAAATATATCTTTCAAATTTCCATAACAATTTCTGTATAATCACGAAATCCAACATCGAAATGTTACAAAGACAATTTCGATTCACATCCATTCCAATTCAATTATTGGAAATTCTGGCTACTTTTAAAACCCTTTCAAATCCAATTTATTTATTTTCAAAGATATTGGATTTATAATTCTAGTTCAAAACTAGTTCCTTTTGATAAAAAACTATTTTTATCTTTTCAAATATGGTGTTTTTCATCCCAATTCTTTCCAAATCATTTCTTATGATTTTACACAAATTATTACTATTTTTAATAATTTTATCAACGCTCGTATAGTCGATTTCCATCAACGACGATCGAACAACACTTACAACGACTGTAACGAGTTGGATTTTTCCCAGCCTCAATCGATCGCAAAATCGACCAAAAACATTCAAATTCCGCCTACGTTAACTTTGGGAAGACAATACATCAGAACAAAAACAACAGACTTTTATTACATCATGATAATTTAACATCAGAGTACAGAATATATCAGAGTACATCGAAATAAAATTACAGCGGAAGATAAATTACAATATATTTAATACATTGCAGCGGAAACAATAAAATAGATACAGCGGAAGATAACTATGCTCTGGACACGGCTTTAAGCTTCAATCCAGCATCCTGCTCGAGATAAGGACCTGTACATAAACTACTCGACTGCCCGTGTGGAGAAGAGGGCACCCGAGTTTGTAAAGGTGGAAACAAACAACGGGTCAGTCGTGGGACTGGTGTGAGAATTCTTAACTAATTTAACTAATAGTAATAAGGCAAATCCATGGACCACGCCGCTAATGCGGAACGGGTTTTATTCCAATGGATTGTCGTGCATAGATTAAAGTGAATCGCCAAAACAACGCAATGCTTTTTAGAAAAATGAAACCATCATAAGACCCAGTTCCCACCACACAATGCAACACAAACCGGAGGATAGGGTTTAACCTTATAATGGTCAAAAGATGCTTGATACGATAAAAACGATATTATTATTAGTGTATATATATTTCAAAACATTTCAAAGTAAATGTATCAATCCTAGGAAGCATAGATACCATATGCTATGCCTCCATACTAGTAATACAATCAAAACCGCATGGGGCGTATTGGATTTTGGTTTCCATCATGAGTCAAGGCTAGGAAGGAGCTCCTACCGATTCGAGACACTCTAGCTAATGTCTCAGGATTCCCCGCAGTTAACCCTTGGATCCTGCAGGGCCGGTCCACACATACAGCTTCGTGGATTAGTTATTCCTGAACACACATTTCCCGGTCCTATAGGACCTATCCGAGGCGCCTCATTCCATCATCCACATAAGTAAAATGTCAGGGCTGGTAGGTCACTGACACCACTCTAGCTAGAAAGAAATGTGCTGCTCTCCCTGCGTTCCCTTCTCCCGTTTTAGACTCCGCCGGTGTGTGAGGCTCGCGAAGTCACGCTATACACAAAGCTATGCCTAAACAGACTATGCTTTGATCGTCCCACAAGGCTTGCTTTTCAACAAAGCCTTGATCATATGCATCTTAGCATGCCACATCATCACTCCATATCACACTACCAATCCTTTGCCGAAATATATGAATGGGTGTTAAGCAAGAGAATAAATTCTCCACCACCAAACATCCATACATTCGACAGAAGATTAATAGCATGATATATAATGGAGTACGATGTCAGACACACAATCCATTTATAAGCTTATGCTCTGGGTCTGAGCGAAAGCCAAATCCGTACAAATCAACACTACGTCCGGGCAACTCCTACTATTACCTTATCATGGTAGCGAGCCATTCTAAGGCAACAATCATCATCGTCCATTCGATGTGGAGATTTGACGGTCTTCAATCGTCGTCTTCCAATCTTGGATTTTTAAACGTCGTTTAATTATTTGGAATGAGATAAACTCGGACTTTCCAAATATTCCTCGTATATATATATATACACACACACATATATATATATATTGAAAATCCTTCTTACACATTAATAATTATTTTTATTAACGATTCATTCCTATTTTAATTATTTAAAATATTTAAATTTTTATATAACGACGCCTTAAGTCCATGGGCAACTATGGCGCTGCATTCAACCAATTTTGATTTTCACATTTCTCAGAATCTAACCGTTGGATCTTAACGTAATATATATCATTGGAAAGATTTTTCCAAGACGGTCCTAACGGTTTCAGTTTCAAGAAAATCCGACTGTCGGATCTTCTTGTATAGTCATTTAAAAGTACGATTTCAAAAGGCGAACTGCCACGCCATATTCGTTTAATTTTAATTATATATATATATATATATAATCATTGAATCGTAATAACGTCGTTTGATTAAAATAACGCTCTACACAATTACCGATACTTACTAAATTTTAATTCATTTGAAAATGAAAATACTATTACCACATCCTTACTTCATTCTTTCTTTACATTGAAAATGTAAATTTTGATACACTCAAAATCTTTAAATTACCTATAGAAATATGATTTTTAATTACAATGCAAACACTACATCTAATTTACAGTGTAAAAATATGATTTTTAATTACAATGCAAACACTACATCTAATTTACATTGTAAAAATATGATTTTTAATTACGATGCAAATACTACTTCTATTTACATCGTAAAATATGATTTTTAATTACAATGCAAACACTACATCTAATTTACATCGTAAAATATGATTTTTAATTACAATGCAAACTCTACTTCTATCTACATCTTAAAATATGATTTTTAATTACAATGCAAACACTACATCTAATTTACATCGTAAAATATGATTTTTAATTACAATGCAAACTCTATCATACCATGAAATTGCATACTTTAATTGCATAGAAAAATGTAGTTCTGTCATACGGTATACTTTCCTATAGACATTACATATAAAAATGTAATATTTAACACACAATGTAAATTCATGTTTTAATTACATATAAAAATGTAAATTTTATCCTATGGTGTAATTCCCTATATAATTTACATATAAAAATGTAAATTTTCACATACGTTGAAATTTCCATGTTAATTACAAAGGAAAATGTAATTTTTAACATACGGCATTAATTCACTTTATAATTTACATATAAAAATGTACATTTTAACATACGATGGAATTCTCATATTAATTACAAAGAAAAATGTAATTTTTAATATACGACATAAATTCACTTTATAATTTACATATAAAAATGTAAATTTTAACATACGATGGAATTCTCATATTAATTACAAAGAAAAATGTAATTTTTAATATACGACATAAATTCACTTTATAATTTACATATAAAAATGTAAATTTTAACATACGATGGAATTCTCGTATTAATTACAAAGAAAAATGTAATTTTTAATATACGACATAAATTCACTTTATAATTTACATATAAAAATGTACATTTTAACATACGATGGAATTCTCATATTAATTACAAAGAAAAATGTAATTTTTAATATACGACATAAATTCACTTTATAATTTACATATAAAAATGTAAATTTTAACATAAAGTGGCATTCACATGTTAATTACAAAGAAAAATGTAATTTTTACAATACGGTGTATATTCCTATATAATTTACATATAAAAATGTAAATTTTATCATACGATGAAATTCCCCTTTTAATTACAAAGAAAAATGTAATTTTTAACATTCAACGTTGATTCACTTTATAATTTACATATAAAAATGTAATTTTCGTCATGCAATGTAAATTTACATTTTAATTACATAGAAAAATGTAATTTTCGACATACGGTGCAAATTTATATATAAATTACATATAAAAATGTAACTTTTGTTCATGCGGTGTAAATTCATTCTTAAACTACATAATAAAATGTTATTTAATTCATGCGATGCAGATTCATTCATAAATAACAAAATAAAATGTTATATAATTCATGCGATTTAAATTCATTCATAAATATCGAAATAAAATGTTATATAATTCATGCGATGTAAATTCATTCATAAATATCAAAATAAAATGTTATATAATTCATGCGATGTAAATTCATTCATAAATATCGAAATAAAATGTTATATAATTCATGCGATGTAAATTCATTCATAAACATCGAAATAAAATGTTATATAATTCATGCGATGTAAATTCATTCATAAATATCGAAACAAAATGTTATATAATTCATGCGATGTAAATTCATTCATAAATATTGAAATAAAATGTTATATAATTCATGCGATGTAAATTCATTCATAAATATCGAAATAAAATGTTATATAATTCATGCAATGTAAATTCATTCATAAATTACATAACAAAATGTAATTTATTTCATACGGTGTAAATTCATTCATAAATTACAAAATAAAATGTAATTTATTTTATACGGACCTAATTCACAGCTAAATAACATATAAAAATGTTATTTTTATTTTACATCGCAAAAATTCATTCTTTCATTTCATATGACAATGCAATTTATTTTACATCATAAAATTTCATTCTTTTACTTACAATGTAAAAACATCATCTTTTTATGTACAATAAAAAGTGTTCTCTTTTATATTTATAATGTAAAGATATCAACTTTTATACTTATAATGTAAAAATATCGGTTTTTATATTTCACAATGTAAAAATATCAACTTCTCTATTTTACAATGTAAAAATATTAACTTCTTTATTTTACAATGTAAAAAATATCATCTTTTCTATTTTACAATGTAAAAATATTAACTTTTCTATTTTACAATGTAAAAATATTATCTTTCCTATTTTCAAAACAAAGACGTGATCTTTTTATTTTCAAAACAAAGATGTGATCTTTTTGTTTTCAAAACAAAGATGTGATCTTTTATTTACAATAAAAATATTGTTTTTTTTATTCTCCATATAAAATGATCGTCTTTCTATTAACATCTTAAAGTTTTCATCTTTTAATTTTCACTCTAAAAAGATTATCTTTTCTATTAACATCATAAAGTTTTCATCTTTAAATTTTCACTATAAAAAGATTATCTTTTTATTAATCAACATAAAATTGCCATCTTCTAATTTTCAATATAAAATGATGATCTTCTTATTAGCCAACATAAAATGGTTGTCTTTTTCTATTTTCAACATAAAAATGTCGTCTTTTTATTTTTCTGTCCAACGTTTCCGTATCCAATTCCACCACAAATGATAAATATCACATCATCAACTCAGATCTAATATCACATCATCTAAACACAAATCGAATTCACAACATTGAATAACATCCATCGCATAACGATTCATTTTCATCATTCAACATTAAACAACAAAAGAATAATAATTAAATTAATTAAAATTAAATTAAAAATAAATTCTCACCTAGGCTGGATCTGAAATGAATTGTCAACTTTGATCAGATCTTGTGTTTGAATTCAAAACGGTTCCGGATCTGAAAGATTTCAATTTGAAATTCATTTAAAATTAGAATTCTGGCCTTTAACAACTGGAACAGCAACGGAAATAAGCGTGGCTAATTCTGAAATATTTATACCTTAATTTTCAGAATTGTTCAAATCTTCAAATGCGGATTTCGGGAGCTGTAGTCGACCGTTTTACGAACGGTTTGCGGGAGATCGGAGAGCTACGAAAGGGCTATCTTCACCGAGAGTTGGAGGAGGTGCGGCTCAACGTGGTGGGGGTGGCGGGGCTGCGTTCGGCGCGCCTTGGGGAGGGTGGTGGCGGAGATTCAGGGCACGGGGTGGTTTGAGATTGGTACCAAATCGAAGAGTGGAGAAAGATCTTTAAAAAGTTTAACTACGGGGAGGTCTAATTCTTCATGGATTGGGAGAGAAGGAGGAGAGAAGTTGTGAAGCCTATGTGTTCTTTTTACGGCTGAACCACGATGGAGGAAGAGGAAGAAACCCGACTTTCAATATATAATAAAATAATAGGGTTTTTTAATTATTATTTAATTAGCCCGTTTTGGTCCGAACTCAGAATTAGGCCTGCTTACTGTCGTTCTTAGGGTTTTGATGTCTTCTGAGCGCAATGGGCTATGTCTCGGGCCCCGATTCTGATGTCTGTAACGTTTTTTTTCCTATTAAAAATTAATTAATTAAATATTGACCGTACATAAAAATTCACCGGGGCCACATATTAACTTCAAAAATTCCCGAAAAATATATTTAGCTATGTTTTAACGCTGTGGACCTAGAAAAATTAATTTCGTTCAATTCTGAGCTCGTATGAATTTTTAATGAATTTTTAAAGTAAAAAATTATCCGTTTACACAAAAAAAATCAATTATAAATATATATTAATTCTAAAAATTACCGAAAAATCATTTTTAGCTTTGTTTTGACAATACAAACCCAACAAAATTATTTTCGTTGAATTCTGAGACTGTTTGAAAAATGGCTATTTTTAAGGCGTTTAAATTTAACTGAAATAGTCAAAACACATTTTCTTTTCCCACGCTCACATATTAATTCGAAAATTTGTGAAACTTGAAACCTAGCAATAATTTGACATTCCGGTTCCAACAAAAGTGGTTTCGTCGAAAACAGAGGTCGTTTGAAAAATGACTATTTTTAAGGCCAGTATATTTAATATTAAAAATACATTTTTAAACAAATAATTTCCGAAACTCGAAATATATAAGTGTTTACTGTTTTTCATTGCAGAAACGTCATTTCGAACTCAATGGAAGTGGTTCCGAGTTCAAATTCCTTTATATGCAAAAAGTAGCATTTTTGACCCTTATAAATTTCATAGCGACCTTCCTAAATTTTAATTTGGGCATAACTTTTGATTCCCGCTATGAAATTTCGATTTTTTGGATTTGTTGGAAAGATATTTTTAAATAGATTCTAATATTTTTGGTTTCACTAAAATCCGTTAAATTTTGCATCCTGTACGGTCAGTCAAAGTTCAAGTTTGACTTTTCAAACTACCGCGCTATTTCTAACTCTTTTTATAATTAAAATTAAATTATTCATTCTAACTTCGATTTGAATCAAATTTTTGATCATCATTATCTAAAATAGATTATTTTAAATATCAAAACTCATTAAAATCACTTAAAATAAATTTTAAATTGGCCCAAAAAATCAGGGTTGTTACAACGACCTTTTCCAAATTTGATTTGGACATAATTCCAAATCCAACTGTTAGATTTCAAATCTTTAATATTCGTTAGAATGCTCTTTTCGATACGAACCCAACGGTTCTGGTTTTAGGAGAATCCGACGGTCGGATCTCCCGTAATATCTATTCGAAGTCAATGGTCGAAATTCGCAAAATGCCGCGGCGCGACGTATTGTATTCAGGCCATTTAAAATATATAATATGTATATATAATATATATCGTTGATTTCCTTTCAAAACGTATTTTATAAATCGTTTTAAATTTGTTTTCAAAATGATTTCAACTTCATATTCAATTTCTAATAAAAATTGAATATTCCATATCACTAATCTATAAATGATAATATTTTCAAAACGTTATATTTTGAAATCACTTCCTTTTCTATATTCATTATAAAAATGAATAAAATCGATATAAATATCGTTCACGTCAAAATGGCATCAATCTAATCAACATGGTTTTTATTCAACACATGAATGTTTTCTTCTATTCAACACATGAATATTTATTTTATTTCAACGCATGAATTTTCATTCTATTCAACACATGAATCTATATTATTCAACTCATGAATTTTCATTCTATTCAACACATGAATTTTATATTATTCAGTACATGAATTTATATTATTCAACACATGAATTTTCATTCTATTCTTTATTTTCCAAATTAGAGTGAGGCCCAATCAATTACCATATAATGTTAATTATATGGATTCCCTACAACGCATGTATATAATAGCAACGATAAATCATCAACCATCATCCAGAGTGCACCACACCACTGCATAAGCATTAAATGTAGATAAGTAACGCTTACACAGTCTGTCAACCCGTCGATCGACATACTACTAAACAATTGGGATTAGTGTACGTCAATATCATCCCAACACCCGTGTGGGGTTTCAATCAATCGAACACATATTTTATTTGTGCGGTTGGGCGATGTGTAAAATTTATCGTCCCAATCAATATCAGTCAAATGTATGTACATAAACAAATCGTCCGATTTGTTTATAAATATTTATTTTACTTCAACACACGAATATATATATTTTATTTCAACACATGAATATATATTTTATTTCGACACATGAATATATATTTTATTTCAATACATGAATATATATTTTATTTCAACACAATCAACAGTCAAATTTCACAACACAGACAATCAAACAAACAAGTCATCCTTGGTCTGTGGACGACGGGTGCTGCTAAGCACCGTCTGCATCCTAGTATATATTTCAACTAGAAAATAAATTAAAAGTGAGGAGTTCTCACCTAGGGTTCCACTCCTCCATTTTATTTCTGAAATTCAGAATAGTCCGGATCTTCCCATTCTTCGAGCGCAGTCTTCTCCATGCTATTCATATTAAAATCACATTTTTAATATGATGTTTCTATAATATAAAAAATCATATTTTTATTCTTTTTATAATATAAAAATCATATTTTTCTTCTTCCTATAATATAAAAAACATATTTTCATTAAATTGAAAATCATAAATTCATAAAACTGATTTCAATAATTACATTAGAAGATAAGTAAAAATAAACCTTTTTTCTGTTAATCCCTTTGTTAATCAACATCTTCGTCATTCAGGAAATCCCGAACCCATCAGCACCCAACCCTAGTTCGTCGTCGCTTGTCACGGTCCTAGATGGCGGCTTCCGGCAAGGAAGAGGCGTCGGAGCAAGGGGCTCGAGGTGGGAGGCGCGTCGGAGTTGCGGAGGTGGTGGGTGTCCTTGCAGGTGGCGGTGGCTGTCGATTTGGGTGCCTGGGCTTTTGGGGTGCAGTTTCGATCAAAGGGAGAGAGAGGTGGTGTAACATCCCGAATTTTTGAATAATCGAATTAACTAAATTCCAGAATAATTAATCTCAGACTTGAGAATTAAGGGAAACGGGTTGCGACATTGTGTTCATCTCGGAATTCTGGTTGAGATAGAGTCCGAGTTTGCATAAAACGGATACCGGATGAAGGAGATATGGACGAACGAGGTTAGGCGGAAAAATCAGGAAAAAAATTATAATTGCACTGGCACACTTGGGAAGTGCGCCAGTACAAAAGTGGCACTGGCGCACCTGTCAAGTGCGCCCAGGCTGAGCAGAAAGCCTGCACAGCTTTCTGGTGCAATCTGATCCATATTGTGACTCATTGCTGAGTCCTCTCTGACTCCTTGCTGAGTCATTAGGGCTGAGGGGTCACCCTATCCTGACTGAGTGGTTTTTATTAACCCTAAGATCATCCGACGTCTATAATTAAACTGAAATTCTATATAAACATGGGTAGACTCAAACCCTAAAATCAAATATGAATCTGAATCATGGCCGTCATGCTGTCATCTTGTAACCTAGAGTAGCCGCCACCAATTAGAGGGAAATCAAAGCTAATCAATTCAGTTCTATTCAACTCTAATCTAAACAATAACGAATCTACTACAAAGGCGAGCTAAATCAATTTCATAACTCAGATTTCAGAACGCAAGACCTTCTTTTTGTGAGTTCGATTTCTTTAATAAGATAATTAACAATTTAATTGTATTGAGCTATGATTTGGATTATATGGTTATGTTGTGAATCATTGACCGTATGTTATTATCTATGTTGTAAATTCTATGATGTTATCATCTATGTTGTAAATTCTATGATGTTATTATCTCTGTTGTAAAGCTGTGATGTTATCATCTATGTTGTAAATCTATGATTGGCTTATGTACAATCAATTCATAATGATGTTTCATATGCTAGTTTGGTTTGGTTGTTGGAACTAATTCATATGTTAAATCATATGTATTTATGCAAGTTTAGACGATAATTTAGATATGAATCATATGCAAGTTAGTGAGAATCATATACAACCTTACATGTTTCGTGACATCTATTTTATGTGTAAATTGGATCTAAAGTTAGGCTATGACATATGTGAGTTAGATGAAAGTTTACATCATAGTCTATGTTGTATAAATCACATATGCAAGTTTACATCCTATGATTAGATCTATGACATGTATAGATTATGCAAGTTTGTGACTATTGCCTATGCAAGTTTACACCTTATGATTAGATCTATGACATACATAGTTTATGCAAGTTTTTAACTTTGGCCTATGCAAGTTTTTGGATGAAAAATCTTATTCACACATGCAAGTGATACCCGGAGTTCCCGCTGAAGAAGCAGGGGCTGCGGTAGCCGCCGAATCTTCTACTGGTACCTGGACAACTGTGTGGACTGATGGACTTACCAGTCTTGATCGTTACAAAGGACGATGCTACCACATTGAGGCCGTTATTGGGGAAGAAAATCAATTTATTGCTTATATAGCTTATCCTTTAGACCTTTTTGAAGAAGGTTCTGTTACTAACATGTTTACTTCCATTGTGGGTAATGTATTTGGTTTCAAAGCCCTGCGAGCTCTACGTTTAGAGGATCTTCGAATTCCCCCTGCTTATTCTAAAACTTTCCAAGGCCCGCCTCACGGCATCCAAGTTGAAAGAGATAAATTGAACAAGTATGGACGTCCCCTATTGGGATGTACTATTAAACCAAAATTGGGATTATCCGCAAAAAACTACGGTAGAGCAGTTTACGAATGTCTACGTGGTGGGCTTGATTTTACCAAGGATGATGAAAATGTGAACTCCCAGCCTTTTATGCGTTGGAGAGACCGTTTCTTATTTTGTGCTGAAGCTATTTATAAAGCGCAAGCTGAAACAGGTGAAATCAAAGGGCATTACTTGAATGCAACTGCGGGTACATGTGAAGAAATGATCAAAAGGGCTGTATTTGCCAGAGAATTGGGAGTTCCTATCGTAATGCATGACTACATAACCGGGGGATTCACTGCAAATACTAGTTTGGCTCATTATTGCCGAGACAATGGTCTACTTCTTCACATCCACCGCGCAATGCATGCAGTTATTGATAGACAGAAAAATCATGGTATGCATTTTCGTGTACTAGCTAAAGCATTACGTATGTCTGGTGGAGATCATATTCACGCTGGTACAGTAGTAGGTAAACTGGAAGGGGAACGTGAGATGACTTTAGGTTTTGTTGATTTATTACGTGATGATTTTATTGAAAAAGACCGAAGTCGCGGTATTTTTTTCACTCAAGATTGGGTTTCTATGCCAGGTGTTATTCCCGTGGCTTCCGGGGGTATTCATGTTTGGCATATGCCTGCCCTAACTGAAATCTTTGGAGATGATTCCGTCCTACAGTTCGGTGGAGGAACTTTAGGGCACCCTTGGGGAAATGCACCTGGTGCGGTAGCTAATCGAGTAGCTTTAGAAGCATGTGTACAAGCTCGTAATGAAGGACGTGATCTTGCTCGTGAAGGTAATGAGATTATCCGCGAAGCTTGCAAATGGAGTCCCGAACTTGCGGCTGCTTGTGAAGTATGGAAAGAGATCAAATTCGAGTTCGAACCAGTAGATAAGATAGATAAACAGAAATAGATAAACAGAAAATATAAGAACTAAGCGCACATAATTCAGCAATTGCTGTTTGTTCTCCTAATTGATTGCAATTAAACTCGGCTCAATCCTTTTTTTTAGGAAAAGGATTGGGCCGAATAAAAAAATAAGTATCCTATACTATCTATTTGTATAGATCTTTCATATGTACAGATCTTACCTATATAAACAAAATCTAAATACAAGATTAACTATGAAATTGAAGAATAAAAAATGCAAGAGTTCTTTTCTTTATTGTTGGATCCTTAATTATGGACCTTGAGGTTGGTGTAGATCGTTTTTTATCCCGCAGTTTTGGGCCGTAGATCAAGCCAAGGGGGGCTCCTCCTACTCACACCCTTTATATTGTCTGTTTCATTTCATGTTGCAATAGAAATTTCTTATTTGATTATACGATACTAGATTCTACGAGAATAAATTCTTCATTTATTTATTATTTCATTTATTTATTATTTTATAGTATTTATTATTTCATAGTATAGGAAGAAACAGCTATTTATCTTTTCGATGATAATTTTTTTTGTACATGACATGAGATAAACTTTTCTCTTTATATTTTAAATTGACCAAAAGATTCTATCATAATATATATTTATATAAGTGATACCTGGGATTTCCCCAAAAGAGAATTATTTATTTCAATACTCACTCGTTGTTAGTTAACAATTCTAATGAATTCAGTTAGACTACTCGAGTCTAACGTATATTTTACGTTAAACGAACGAACGAATGTACAACGTGGGGCAATGGGATAATATTAAAAGATTTAATATTGAGAATTGGCATAAATGCCTTAAATGTGATGTTAATTGGTATAATTCTATATACCATAAATAGATGGACATAATTGAGTCAATTATGGATATAGTTAAATTTGTAATTGATTGGCAATTTGAATAGGGAAATTAATTCAAATAGGTGGTAATTAATTAGGAGTAATTAATCACCTAAGATACGAGGTTAGACTCTTTTGTGGTGTAAGACTGCCCGGACCCGCCAGGCAAATCCAGCTGCCACAAATGCCAGTCTAATGTAGGAGGTCTTAGGCATAAATTAAATGCGTAACAGTTGTAAAGACACGAGCTTAGGCTCGTTTGTGGTGTAAGACTGCCCAGACCCGCCCGACAAATCTAGTTGCCACAAGTGCCAGTCTAATGTGAGAGGTCTTTACAAGGTTACGGTCTTAATGAATTAAGAAACACTAAACCAGATAAACATGTAGTGGGACATGAGGGGGCTAAGTGGGCGCCTTGGGTGGCATTCTGAAATACGATTAGATGCACTTAACCAAGATTGAAACATGTAAAAGACATGATTAAGAATAGGGTTAAGTGGGGAAAAACCTTAAAGGGGCCCAAGCGTAGGTGGAAAGCTTGTGTCATGCATGAGGGCCCTTTTCAAACCAGTAACCCATTAAGTATCTTTGTTGGCTCGATTCAAGTCGAGGACGGTACACGCGTACTGGATTTGATTGTAAGAGGTCAAAACGGGCCAGCGGCGGCAACAAAAGTCCAACGGGTTCATATGCGTGTGTGGGCCCGGGCTGGTAGGTAAAATGTTGTTGCATCGTGTAGATATCAGCCGTGCATTTTTGGTTGTATCGGGTTGCCACTTTTAGGATTGATACACCCCATTGTGGGGCCAGCACGGGTGTCTACGAGTTAGGGAGCCGATCGACTGGGGCCAGTGGGTACACCTAGTGGAGATAGGGGCAGACGACACCTATGAAGGTAGCTAGTGGTACACTAAACTACCATTATCAGTATTAAGTTACGTAGGCGGGATCAACCTTTAGGGTGACCAATGGTGGTGTAGTGTAGTAATTATCTTATAGTGATTAGGGGCACCTTTAACGATATCTTGGTTCATCTTATTTCCTCGTTTTGTTCTATCATACCCAATTGTTCATAGTCATTTCCTTATTTTCTAGCTTATGCCTTACCCTAGTTATTTTGATAATTATATTGTTATAGTTATCGCACTCGCCAGACTTTATGTCTGACCCCCTTTTCTTTCCACCTCTTTTCTTCCTCCCCCCCAGGTTTGCAAGGAAGGAATACTACAGTTTAGTGCCGATTTCTTTCAGTTACTTGAAGATAGTAGATGTATCGCTTGGGACTCTCTCAATCTTTATGGCTTTGCTTATGCTCATTGGGGATTTATGCATTTATGTTATTTAAGTATTTGCCTCTTTATGTACTTTGAAGTTTTTGGAAAAGACTACTGATCCTGTTGTAATGGTTTTGGAAACTACTTATGTAAACTCGTTTTGAGTTATGATGAGATAAAATAAGTTTTATCTTCCGCTGTGTTGTTTCATTTATTTATTCTTGTAATTTATCTGTTCTATACAACAATAACGCTTCATGGACATTGATGCATGCCCTTTGTGAGTGACATTAATGGACGTGGGGTGTTACAAGTATTAGAGCTATGATTACAAGAACAGATAAAAAGTTTTGAAAAGAGTTTTCAAAAGTAATATTTTCCTAGAAAGTATTTTCAAAAACTTGTTTTAAAGAAGCTATTTTCAAAAGAAAGGTCTATTTTAAAAACATAACCCCAAGAGCCATATAACTTTCCTTCGATTCTCCATTTTGAATCTCTTCCTCTTTCCCTTTTGAATCTCTTCCTCCGCGTATAATTGCTTTTTCCTAAGATATATGAAGACTTCCGTATGATGGGTGAAAAACCGCTTCGTGGGACTTAGACATTTGTCGGGGCTAGAAGTCTGCTTAAGAAAGTGGAGGACTTGTCGGTATCTTTGAGATAGACGAGGGGAGGAAGGTTCGACTAGCTGCTTGGTTGATGAAGGACGAAGTTTCTTATAGGTCGGAGGTCACGAATGAAGAATGTATAGTGGAGGCATGGATAGGGCACAGGGTAAGAAAGTAGAACCTAAGATGGGTGCAAAGAATAATAAACCCCGTGACAAGAGGAAATGTCTTTATTGTGGGACACCAGGCCATCTAAGTAAAGATTGTAGGAAAAAGAAGAAGACTGGCTGTTTCCACTGTGGGGAGGCAGGTCATCTAGTTAAGGACTTCCCAAGGAAACAGGAACAAGGGCAAAGAACTTCTGGAGGGCAGCTTCAGGCTCTCGTGGCACTAGGACAGGAGAGGGAGCAGGTCCAGGCTCTCGCGGTCCCACTGCTGCAAGAACTAGGTAGAAACATTTCCGTTGAGAGTTTAGTTTTTCTATTTGATCATCATGTCCGTACCTTATTTGATTCTGGCGCATCACATTCATTTACCTCTACATCATCAGTTGAAACACGACACTTAGATACTAGTCTTGTTGTGGATCCCATTGTAGTCTCAAATCATATTGGTGGGTCGGCTCATTTATCCATGGTTTGTAGGGATTTGAGATTGTCTATATTAGGCATTGGTTTTGAATGTAATGCATTTGTACTTGGTTTCATGGGCTATGGGTTGATTCTAGGGATGGATTGGCTAACTTGATATGGCGCCATCCTAGATTATGAATGAAGGGTAGTAAAATTATTGACTCGTAGTGGAAAGAGCTTTGACATTTCTTGTGACCCCAGAGGACTGGTGATGCTTAGTTATCTTGAGTCACTTGACGCATCCAATGATGATTTACATTCTGTTCATGTTGTCCGTGAATATGTTGATGTCTTCGATGAGGTGAGGGGTCTATCCCCAAAACGTGAGATAGACTTTCGTATTTATCTTGCAGACAATGCAAAACCAGTATCTCTTCCAGTACGCCACATGGCTCCTCGTGAGAGGAGGGAACTGAATAAGCAAGTAGGGGAGTTGCTTGAGAAGGGGTTCATAAGACGTAGTATATCGGAGTGGGGTGCTCCAGTAGTATTTGCCACGAAGGCGGATGGGCCCCTTAGACTTTGTGTGGACTATAGAGAGCTTAATAAACTTACTAAGAAGAATAGGCACCCACTGCCGAGGATTGACGATCTCTTCGATCTGTTAGTTGGCGCCTCATTGTTTTCACGGTTGGACTTAGCCACTGGTTTCCATCAATTGAGAGTGGCTGAGGATAGCATAAATAAGACCGCCTTTAGGACTCCAGATGGTTTCTATGAATGGCATGTGATGCCTTCGGTTTGACAAACGCCCCCGCATACTTTGTTGACTTGATGAGTAGGGTGTTTAGGGAGTACTGTAATAAATTCGTGGTGGTCTTTGTAGATGACATCTTGGTCTTTTATAAGAGCGAGGAAGAGCATGCCCTACATCTTAGGGAAGTGTTGGAGACCCTTCGAGCACATAACCTTAAAGCTAAATTTTCTAAATGTCACTTTTGGAGGAAGGAAGTGCGATTCTTAGGGCACATGGTTTCCAAAGAAGGGATAGTTGTGGATCCCGCGAAGGTGGTGGCCATCCAAGATTGGAAGGTCCCTAAAAATGCTATTGAGGTGAGGAGTTTCTTGTGGTTGGCTAGCTACTATAGGAAGTTTATCAAGGACTTCGCAAAGATATCAGCCCCATTGACATGCTTGACGAAGAAGAACCAAGTTTTTACGTGGGACGTAGATTGTGATGATGCGTTCCAATGTTTAAAGAAAGCTTTGTCCACAACCCCAGTCTTAGTGTTGCCAGATGGGAGTAAGCCATTCACTGTTTATACCAATGCTTGTGGGACAGGACTAGGCGCAGTCTTAATGCAAGAGGGAAGGGTAATAGCCTATGGAGGAAGGCAGTTGAGAGTACATGAGAGAAATTACCCTACGCATGACCTAGAGTTGGCCTCTAGTGTTTTCGCGCTTAAGTCTTGGCGCCATTATCTTCTTGGCAAGAAATTCGAACTGTTTACATACCACAAATCACTAAAATATTTGTTCTCTCAAAAGGACTGAAACTTAAGGCAGCAAGGGTGGATGGAATTCTTAGCGTCCTACGATTTCGAGATCGCATATACCCCTGGCAAGGGTAACGTGGTGGCAGACGCCTTAAATAGGAAAAGGTTGTCCTTGAGTCCGTTGTTTGTTGTGCGGGGAAGCCTAGAGTTCATCTCTATGTTTGACTTTAGACCTTCCATTGACTTTGTACCCGGTTTGCTAGCATCCTTAGAGGTCAGACCTACGCTTTTGGGACGGATTGGTGAGGCACAACGAGATGACCCACAGTTGGTTGAGTTAGTAGAGAAGCTCATAAGGGGGGAGTCATCGAGCCATCTCAGTAGGTATAACCTAGATGATAAGGGTTGGTTACGTAGGGATAGTAGATTTTTTGTACCACGAGACGAGGACTTGAGGAAGACCATTCTTGATGATGCACATCGTTCGAAGATGACCATTCATCCCTGCGGGGACAAGATGTACCTGGACATGAGACGAGTTTACTTTTGGGACGGTATGAAGAAGGATGCGGCCAAGTTTGTTGCTAGATGCTTGGTGTTCCAACAATTAAAAGCAGAGCAAAAGAAGCCCGGTGGGTTGCTTCACCAATTGGAGATCCTACAATGGAAGTGGGAGAATGTCTCGATGGACTTTGTTGACGGGTTACCGAGATCGAGGAAGGGTAATATGGGGATTTGGGTTGTGGTAGATAGACTTACTAAGAGCGCCCATTTCATTCCCGTGAAGAGTAATAGGAATGCTCCATGGTTAGCCTCCGTATACATTCGAGAGATAGTTCGTTTGCACGTTGTTCCTTCTAGCATAGTGAGCGATCACGATCCTATCGTTACTAGCGAGTTTTGGAAGAGCTTGCAAGAGGCGGTAGGGACTCAGTTATGTTTGAGCACCGCATATCATCCTCAGACAGATGGCCAGACCGAGAGGGTGAATCGTATTCTTGAGGACCTTTTGAGGCTATGTGTTTTAGACTTCGGAGGTACATGGGAGGAGCATCTTCCTTTGGTAGAGTTCGCATATAATAATAGCTTTCAGTCTAGCATTAGCATGGCACCTTTCGAGGCTCTTTATGGACGGCCGTGTCGTTCGCCTACATATTGGTGGGAATCTATGGATAAGATCTTACTTGTGCCCGTTATGATTAGAGAGACTTCGGAAAAGATCGATTAGATTCGAAGGAGGATGAAGACGGCGCAAGATAGGCAGAAATGTTATGTGGACAAGAGTAGGACAGATCTTGAGTTTGATATTGGGGACATGGTCTTTATAAAGGTGTCTCCATTACGGAATGTTGTTCGCTTTGGGTCCATTGGGAAGTTAGCACCAAGGTTCGTAGGGCCGTTTCCTATTAAGGAGAGGATTGGACAGATGGCGTATAGAGTGAAGTTGCCCGAGAGACTTAGTGGTGTACACGATGTATTCCATGTATCACATTTGAGGAAGTGCTTGCACGAGACCGCGGAAGTGGTAGAGCCGAGCTTGCTTAGAGAGGTGGAGATCGAGCGTGATGCGACGATTCGACGAGCTCCTACATGCATTCTTGGGTCGGAGATTAAGAAGTTGAGGAATCGAGAGGTCAAGCTAGTCAAAGTGCAATGGGGAAATGATGAGAGCAACGCTACTTGGGAGACGGAAGAGAAGATGCGTTCATTGTACCCTTTTCTTTTCGAGGGTATGTCTTTTACTTTCTCCTTTATCGCCTAGCTTGTACTTATTTTATCCTTAGTATGTCCTCTCGCTTGTATCTTTGACCTTTAGATAGGGTAGTCCTATGGTTGAAACATGTGTTTGAGACATGTTACGTATGATGGATGCATGTGGATGCAAGTGTTTGCTTGTGGTTTCTCGTGGATGCATAGATACACACTTTATGCACTAGATCGGCTCAGTCACATTCATATTTCGTATTGCATATAAATGGATGTATTTAGTAAAATGAATGTACATTGAATGTGTGTATCATATGGATGTTGCATATAAATGGATGGTTGTGCACCCATGTAGTAATGATATGCATAGGATTCTGTGCATACATGATGGATACATGGCACTTTCATTATTTGCATTAAGGAGGTCGACTGAATCGGTGGACCGCCTGATTCAGCATTAGTATACGAACACATACACACACTATGCATATGTACATGAAAAGCATTAGAAATCTTTTAAGGACCATGGTTGCTAGTGGTTGATGGTTGAGTATATGGATGATTGGATGGTAGGATACATTCTTCTTGACTTAGAGATTTCGAGGATGAAATCCTTTAAGTAGGGGAGAATGTAACACCCCGAATTTTTGAATAATCGAATTAACTAAATTCAAGAATAATTAATCTCAAACGTCAAAATTAAGGGAAACGGTTTGCGCCATTGTGTTCGTCTCAAAAATTCTGGTTGAGATAGAGTCCGAGTTTGTGTAAAACGGATATCGGATGAAGGAGATATGGATGAATGAAGTTAGGCGGAAAGATCAGGAAAAAAAAATATAATTGCACTGGCGCACATGGGAAGTGCGCCAGTACAAAAGTGGCACTTGCGCACCTGCCAAGTGCGCCCAGGCCGAGCAGAAAGCCTACACAGCTTTCTGGTGCAATCTGGTCCATATTGTGACTCATTGCTGAGTCCTTTCTGACTCCTTGCTGAGTCATTAGGGCTGAGGTGTCACCCTATCATGACTGAGTGGTTTTGATTAACCCTAAGATCATCTGACGGCTATAATTAAACTGAAATTTTATATAAACATGGGTAGACTCAAACCCTAAAATCAAATAAGAATCTGAATCATGGCCGTCATGCTGTCATCTTGTAACCTAGATTAGCCGCCACCAACTAGAGGGAAATCGAAGCTAATCAATTCAGTTCTATTCAACTCTAATCTAAACAATAACGAATCTACTACAAAGGCGAGCTAAATCAATTTCAGAACTCAGATTTCAGAATGCAAGACCTTCTTTTTGTGAGTTCGATTTCTTTAATAAGATAATTAACAATTTAATTGGATTGAGCTATGATTTGGATTATATGGTTATGTTGTGAATCATTGACCGTATGTTATTATCTATGTTGTAAATTCTATGATGTTATCATTTATGTTGTAAATTCTATGATGTTATTATCTATGTTGTAAAGCTGTGATGTTATCATCTGTGTTGTAAATCTATGATTGGCTTATGTACAATCAATTCATAATGATGTTTGATATGCTAGTTTGGTTATGTTGTTGGAACTAATTCATATGTTAAATCATATGTATGTATGCAAGTTTAGATGATAATTTAGATATGAATCTTGTGCAAGTTAGTGAGAATCATATACAACCTTACATGTTTCATGACATCTATTTTATGTGTAAATTGGATCTAAAGTTAGTGTAATAACCCGGAAAATCTGGGCCAGTTTAAAATTTTTATTTTTGCAATTTTAGCGAATTTTGAATATTTAAAATAGATTATTTTAAATAATATCGACGAGAAATTTATTTTGAATAGAATTCTACGTATATATTTATATACATCGTCGTTAGAATATAAATAATTATATATAATTATAAAAGGAATTAAAAATGGCGCGGTAGTTCGATAATTTGATTTCAAACTTCAAGTGAATGTACCGGGTGCAAAACAATCCGGATTTTAGTGAAACCAAAAACATTAGGATCTATTTGAGGATATCTTTCCAACGAATCCGAAAAATCAAGATTTCATAGCGGGAATCAAAAGATATGTCCAGTTAAAAATTCTGAATAGTCGCTATGGAATTCAGGCCCTTAAAAATGGAAATTTTGCAAACGACCACGGATTTCGACGAAACCACTTTTGTTGGGTCCGTGATGTCAAGTTATTGCTAGGTTTCAAATTTCATAATTTTTCGAATCAATATGTGAGCGTGGCAAAGGAAAACGCGTTTGATCGGTTTCAGTTGATTTTAATCGACTGGAAATTGACCATTTTTCCAACGGTCTCAGAATTCGACGAAACTAGTTTTGATAGGACCGTATTGTCAATACGAAGCTAGAAAATATTTTTCTAGAATTTTTAAAGTTAACATGTGACCCCGGTAATTTGAAATGTACGTTTAAAATTCAATAAAGTGATTTAAATGTAAATTTAACGGAAACTGATCGAAACAGTCGAATCATCTTGCGATACATATCCCATTGTGTTCGGAATGGGGGTAATACGCTATGGACGACAGGCGGTGGACCTCGTTTAGAGGTCGTATGTAAAAGTCAACTTTTAAAAATAATAAAATAATTAAATAATAATAAAAAAAAACCTCTCCTTAAAACCCGTTGGCCCCCCCTGATTAAATCAGAAATCGATTAGAAAAAAAAAAGAGAAAAGGAAGAGAACGACGGGGGAGGAGCCGCCGCCCCTCCTCGATGAACCGCCACCGCCGCGCCGGAGGCAGGCGCGCCCCCTCCTCTTCTTCCTCCTTCCTTCTTCCCTTCCTCCTCCCGTTTGTCTTCCTCGACACCGACGCGAGACCCCCCCCCCCCATCCACCGACGCAACCGAGCCCCCCTCGCCTGCTCCGCCGCCACCACCGGCGAACTCCGACCCCTCTTCTCCTCCATCCGCTGTAAGTCCCCTTCCTTTTTTTTTCTCATTTATTATTTTAATATATATAACTGTTTTTTTTTATATATATTAAAATCGATTTTTTCTGGGATTATAAAAAACTAATTTTATATAGCAATTAAAACTGATGATGAAATAAAGATTTGATTTTGAAATAAATGAAAATTATAATTTTTATGTAAGTAGGATATTAAAAATATGATCTTTGCATAGTAGGAAGAAAAGACAATATTTTTAAATGAGTAAAGACGATATATTTAAATGAGAAAAGACGATATTTTTAAATGAGTAAAGACGATATATTTAAATGAGTAAAGACGATATTTTTAAATGAGTAAAGACGATATTTTTAAATGAGTAAAGGCGATATTTTTAAATGAGTAAAGGCGATATTTTTAGATGTAAAAATGCGAAATCTATATTTTTGAAATGGAATTTTATCTATTTGATAACGTAGTAAAAATTCGATTTTTATATATTGAATAACATAGTAAAAATTCGATTTTTAAATATATGAAGTGATTATAAAAATATGATTTTTAAATTGAAAGTAAACAAATAAAAATGTGACTTTTATTTTAAAGACATCAAAATATAAAAATGTGTGATTTTTATATATGTAGTGACTACGGGCAACGAAGATGATAAAAGGGCGAGAATGAAGAAGATTTCTATAAAAGAAGTGTCGTGAGTTTGGATAGCTATTGGTGAGAACTTCTCACTCTTCAATTTCTTTTTCTAGATATATATATATACTAGGATGCAGACGGTGCTTAGTAGCACCCGACACCCGTCATCCACAGACCATGGATGGCTTGTTTGTTAAATTGTTTGGTTGTGTGGTTGGTTAATCTATTTGGTTTAAATTGAATTGTTTGGTGAATTGAAATTGATTTGATTGATGTGTGAATGGCGTGGGCCTTCACTAGACCGGGGATAAGGCTAGGCCTCGTCCCGTTTCTAGTATCGTGCCGTTATGCCGCCGAAATTTCCCAAAATATGTTAGAAAAATAAAAATATCATTTCTATTGTGTAAATGAACTGAATATAAATTCATGTGTTGAAATAGAATATTTTATCGTTAAAAATATAATTTTTAACGTGGAAGTGAATAAAATAAAATATTCATTTACAAACCGGACGGTTTGTTTATGTACACTGATTTGACTGATATTGATTGGGTTGGTAAATTTTACACATCGCCCAACTGCACAAATAAAATCTATGTTTGATTGTTTGAAACCCCACACGGGTGTCGGGATGAAATTTGGAAGTTCACTCATCCTGATTGATTAAATATGTCGATCGATTGATTGACAGGCTGTTATAAGCGTAAGATATCTATATTTGATGCTTATACAGTGTAGTGCACTTTGGTTGATGGTTGATTATTTTTCAATGCTGTTATATACATGTGTTGTATGGAATCCATATAATTAACGTTATATGGTTATATGGAGATTGATTGGGCCTCATTCCAATCGGGATAATAAGGAATATTATAAAAGAAAATTCATGTGTTGAATATAAAAAAAAGTCATGTGTTGACGATGTCCATGTTTTGAGTGAAATATTTTATACAATGGAATTTACATCTTTATCATATTTAAAATTAGAACTACTTCCCAGTAGAAATCTAATTGAAAATCAAACGATTAGATACCATAGTTTTATAAAATATTTTACATAACAAAAATAGTGATGTGTTGACAGTACTCATGTGTTGAGATTAGTCGTGTGTTGAAAGAAATATAGATTCATGTGTTGAATGGGATAAATATTCATTTGTTGAATAGAATAAAGAAGTTTTTGAAAAATATAAAGCCGTGTTGAGTAGAGATGCGTTATTTAGACGCGAATGATATTTATATCGATTTTATTCGTTTTATAATGAATATGGAAAAGTGATTTCAAAATCTAATATTTTTAAATGAAATTCAAATTGAATTAGAATAAAATTGAAATTGAAATTTTATTGAATCAATTTGAAATGAATTCGAATCGAATATAAAATGAATTCGATTCGAATTGAATAGAAATGAATTGAAATAAAATTAAAGTGAAATTGAATTGAATTCGAATTGAATTGAAATCAAATCGATCTGAAATTGAATATAGTGTTGAAATGGTTTTGAAAACGAATTTAAAACGATTTATAAAATACGTTTTAAAAAGGAAATCGACGAAATATATATATAATATATATATTATATATATATAATGGCCTGAATAGAACGCGCCGCTCCGCGGCAGTTCGTGAATTTCGACCATTGACTTCGAATTGACGTTGCGGGAGATCCGACCGTCGGATTCTCCTAAAACCGGAACCGTTGGGTTCGTATCGAAAAGAGCTTTCCAATGAATATTAGAAATTTAAAATCTAACGGTTGGATTTGGAATTATGTCCAAATCAATTTCAGAAAAGGTCGCTGTAAGTGCAGTTCGATGGCCGTAGATGGAAATCGACTGTACGGGCCTTGATAAAATTATCAAAAATATCTATAATTTGTGTAAAATCATAATATATGATTTGGGAAAAATTGAGCTGAAGAATCCCACATTTGAAAGGATAAAAATAGATTTTTATCGAAATGAACTAGTTTTGAACTAGAATTAAAATCAATTTATTTTTAAATAAATAAATTGAATTTGAAGTGATTTTAAAAGTAATCAATATTCCCAATACGTGGATTGGACTGGAGTTGAATCGAAATTATCTTCGGAATATTTCGATGTTGGATTTCGTGACTATACAAATATTGCTATGGGGATTTGAAAGATATATCTAATATCGTTATTTCCAATACAATATATGTTGGTTTCAGCAATTGATATTGAATATAAACCGATATATTTTCTATTCAGAGCCTTGTATTTAATATCAAATGTGATTTGGGTTTATCGTGAATCGTGTTTTAGAGGACATTGGTTCTTTAACCCAGTTAAAGGCAAGATATCAATTTTTGAAAAGATTAAAACTAAGTGGAGTTTTAATAAATCTTTAATTAGATTAAAATGTGAATTGATAATTTAAATTATCAAATCTGAAAAGTGATCGAGAGTGGAGTATCACTAGTTTTGCTCCAAAACGATAGTTAAATCTTTAATTAGATTTGAACGTGAAATGATAATTAATTTTACCGATAACACCGTGGTGTTAGGAATGGAGTATCACCAGTTTCGCTCCATGGGATATAGGTTGGGATTGGGAAATAAAATAAATAATTACTTCGGTGTGGTTCGTTAATCCCGACTTGTTTGAAATGATATCCATAGGAGGATTAAAGAATAAATTTAGAAGAATTTATCTTGGATAAAATTAATGGGAACCTTTCCCTAAGAATGTGATTTTGTGAATAAAAGAATATTCTGAATTGGAATGAGGCGTTTGTTGTGCTTGTGTAACATTCGTTTATTATATACGTGGGTTATTCAGAAAGGCCGGGTTTATACCCATTCTGAATAACCGATTCGACGAGATGTCGAAGATGAAGACGGTGGTTGAAGACCGGAAGTCTTCACATCGTTTGGGTGATTACTGATGATCTTGATTGGGCTGTACACCCAGGATGAGGGAATCAGTTGGTGATCGTCCAGACGTACTTGGAGATGGATGGATATGCGAGGAAAGTGCCTCCGGTTTCGTTCAGACCCAGAATGAACTTGTAAATGGATTGTGTGTCTGACATTGGATTTTATTCTGTGTTGATTGATCTCTATTAAATATACATCTGTTTGGCGGCGGAGAATTTATTCTCTTGCTTAACGCCCTTCTCTGAGACATACGAGCTCAGAGGTTGTATATCGATGGACATCAGTCGCATGGAGTGAATTGCCAATGTGGCATGCGTAAGTGGCAATTGATCAAGGCTTCTGTTGAAAAGCAAAGTCTTGTGGTTGATGATCAAAGCACGGCCTGTGTGGCATAGCTTTGTGTATAACGTGAATTCGCGAGCCTCACACCTCGGTATGAGTCAAAAACGGGATACGGACCCAAGGAGTGCACGACGTTTCTTTCTAGCTAGGGTGGTGTCAGTGACCTACCAGCCCTGACATTTATATACTTTTCACCTGTGTGGTTGTTGGATACGAGGCGCCTCGGATATAGGTCTGTAAGGACCGGGAAACGTGTGTTCAGGAATAACTAATCCTCAAAAGTAAGAGAGGACCGGCCTTGGAGGTTCCAAAGGATCAGAGTGGGGTCCTGAGGCATTGCTAGAGTGTCTCGAACGCGGGGAGGAGCTTGCCCCTTGCCTCGACTCATGACGGAAATCCAATTTCCAATACGTGATAGTGCTGTTTTATTTGTAGAACATAGTATGGCGACATAGTGGTATGGGTCATTAATGCCGCCTATGATTGATATTTATGATTGAAATTGTTTTGACACTATACACCTATAATAGTATCAAATAATGTGTTTTAAACGTATCAAGCATGCTTTGGCTGTTATAAGGTAAAAACCCTATCCTCCGGCTTGCGTTGCATTGTGTGATGGGACCTGGGTCTTATAACAGCTTCATTTTTCTTCATTTAGCATTGCGCTGTTTGTTTTATGCACTGGTATTCTTGGGAGGAAACCCGTTCCGTGTTATACAGCGTGGTCCCTTGATTTACCTTACTTTAAAAATAAAGATTAATAACTGTTTTAGTTCTCACACCAGTCCCATGACTGACCTGGAGTTTATTGTTTTAACCTAAACTCTGGGTGCCCCTATTTTCCGCACGGGCAGCTAGTAGTTTTGGTTTTGCAGATTTATATTCACAGGGTCCTGATTTACAGCTGGAACGATGCTCGAAAAGCTCTGTATCCGTGTATCACTTCTAGTTGTGTTTTATATTGTTTTTCGCTGCTATGTAACTTATTGTAATCTCTGATAATTATCGAATGTAATTTATTCATTTATACTCTGTATATTCTTGTATCTGATGGAATTGTTGTTATAGCAATGAAATGTTCTTCCGTCTGTGTTCTATTTTGTCTTGTACTCAATTCTATCCGTGCTTTCCTTACCGGGGAAGTTCGGGTCGTCTCAGTTTGGTATCAGAGCTTTGGTTTACAGAGCTCGAGAACAAGACACATAAGAACCATACGAAAGAATTCATCAGATATTGGATTAGTAATATCCAATTAGAATGACTCGTTAGAGATAGGATCAGTAGTATCCTAGAACGAGTGTGAAGAGTATATTTTTCAAATGAAAGCAATTTTGTTTTGAAAATTTAAATCGTTTGATACGTATTTGATTATTTATTTATTATGAATATGGACAATCGAGTATATAAAGATTTCGCGTATACGCGTCATGAACGTATATTCGAAGTTTTAATATACTGGGTAGATATAGAATCACATTCTAGACACCCGGGGATAATTCTGATGATGTGGCCACATCATCAGTATTTATGTTCGTATTTCGAAGGTGTGATATCTATATATTTCCATTAGACTGGTGTGAGAACCAAAACCTATATAGCTAGAACACATTGTTGTGAATTGGCATCAAAACATGATTTTCCGTATATATATCAAAAATTATGAATTTGAAACTCTAATCCACTAATTGATTGATGTTTGTGTTGTTTGTTTATTTGATTGATAATTTTGAACCATTATGCCTAATTGAACCAAATATTGATGTGTATTGAAAATTAGTCGCATTTGCTTGCATATATATATATACTTGCATTGAACAGGTCATAGCGAGGAGGCTAGAGCAGAGAATAAAATTTGTTTGCCCGACAAATAGGTACATGTTTACTATAATTTACTGTTTTGTTTGGGTGATGATGATTTTATGAGCCTATTGGCTAGCCGCTTGGCTTTTTCTTTTTCTTTTTGAGACCTGAAGGACCGGGGAAGCTATTTGAAATTCCCCGATGCTCCCGGTGCAGGGGAGGTTATGGCGAAATTTTTCGAAAATTTAGGGTGTTAGCCAAACTTTTGAAAATTTGAAAATTCTCAGAAACTGAAAATTTGGAGAATGGAAGCCAGATCGAATGTAGAGCTTATTGATCAAACCACTTTCGACTTTGTTCCTTTTCGGGGACGAAAAGTTTTAAGTGGGGGAGATTGTAATAACCCGGAAAATCTGGTCCTAGTTTAAAATTTTTATTTTTGCAATTTTAGCGAATTTTGAATATTTAAAATAGATTATTTTAAATAATATCGACGAGAAATTTATTTTGAATAGAATTCGACGTATATATTTATATACGTCGTCGTTAGAATATAAATAATTATATATAATTATAAAAGGAATTGAAAATGGCGCGGTAGTTCGATAATTTGATTTCAAACTTCAAGTGAATGTACCGGGTGCAAAACAATCCGGATTTTAGTGAAACCAAAAACATTAGGATCTATTTGAGGATATCTTTCCAACGAATCCGAAAAATCAAGATTTCATAAAGGGAATCAAAAGATATGTCCAGTTGAAAATTCTGAATAGTCGCTATGGAATTCAGGCCCTTAAAAATGGAAATTTTGCAAACGACCACGGATTTCGATGAAACCACTTTTGTTGGGTCCGTGATGTCAAGTTATTGCTAGGTTTCAAATTTCATAATTTTTCGAATCAATATGTGAGCGTGGCAAAGGAAAACGCGTTTGACCGGTTTCAGTTGATTTTAATCGACTGGAAATTGACCATTTTTCCAACGGTCTCAGAATTCGACGAAACTAGTTTTGATAGGACCGTATTGTCAATACAAAGCTAGAAAATATTTTTCTGGAATTTTTAAAGTTAACATGTGACCCCGGTAATTTGAAACGTACGTTTAAAATTCAATAAAGTGATTTAAATGTAAATTTAACGGAAACTGATCGAAACCGTCGAATCAGCTTGCGATACATATCCCATTGTGTTCGGAATGGGGGTAATACGCTATGGACGACAGGCGGTGGACCTCGTTTAGAGGTCGTATGTAAAAGTCAACTTTTAAAAATAATAAAATAATTAAATAATAGTAAAAAAAACCCTCTCCTTAAAACCCGTTGCCCCCCCCCCCTGATTAAATCAGAAATCAATTAGAAAAAAAAAAGAGAAAAGGAAGAGAGCGACGGGGGAGGAGCCGCCGCCCCTCCCCGATGAACCGCCACCGCCGCGCCGGAGGCAGGCGCGCCCCCTCCTCTTCTTCCTCCTTCCTTCCCTTCCTCCTCCCGTTTGTCTTCCTCAACACCGACGCGAGACCCCCCCCCCCCATCCACCGACGCAACCGAGCCCCCCTCGCCTGCTCCGCCTCCACCACCGGCGAACTGCGACCCCTCTTCTCCTCCATCCGCTGTAAGTCCCCTTCCTTTTTTTTCTCATTTATTATTTTAATATATATAACTGTTTTTTTATATATATATTAAAATCGATTTTTTTTGGGATTATAAAAAACTAATTTTATATAGCAATTAAAACTGATGATGAAATAAAGATTTGATTTTGAAATAAATGAAAATTATAATTTTTATGTAAGTAGGATATTAAAAATATGATCTTTGCATAGTAGGAAGAAAAGACGATATTTTTAAATGAGTAAAGACGATATATTTAAATGAGAAAAGACGATATTTTTAAATGAGTAAAGACGATATATTTAAATGAGTAAAGACGATATTTTTAAATGAGTAAAGACGATATTTTTAAATGAGTAAAGGCGATATTTTTAAATGAGTAAAGGCGATATTTTTAGATGTAAAAATGCGAAATCTATATTTTTGAAATGGAATTTTATCTATTTGATAACGTAGTAAAAATTCGATTTTTATATATTGAATAACATAGTAAAAATTCGATTTTTAAATATATGAAGTGATTATAAAAATATGATTTTTAAATTGAAAGTAAACAAATAAAAATGTGACTTTTATTTTAAAGACATTTAAATATAAAAATGTGTGATTTTTATATATGTAGTGACTACGGGCAACGAAGATGATAAAAGGGAGAGAATGAAGAAGATTTCTATAAAAGAAGTGTCGTGAGTTTGGATAGCTATTGGTGGGAACTTCTCACTCTTCAATTTCTTTTTCTAGATATATATATACTAGGATGCAGACGGTGCTTAGTAGCACCCGACACCCGTCATCCACAGACCATGGATGGCTTGTTTGTTAAATTGTTTGGTTGTGTGGTTGGTTAATCTATTTGGTTTAAATTGAATTGTTTGGTGAATTGAAATTGATTTGATTGATGTGTGAATGGCGTGGGCCTTCACTAGACCGGGGATAAGGCTAGGCCTCGTCCCGTTTCTAGTATCGTGCCGTTATGCCGCCGAAATTTCCCAAAATATGTTAGAAAAATAAAAATATCATTTCTATTGTGTAAATGAACTGAATATAAATTCATGTGTTGAAATAGAATATTTTATCGTTAAAAATATAATTTTTAACGTGGAAGTGAATAAAATAAAATATTCATTTACAAACCGGACGGTTTGTTTATGTACACTGATTTGACTGATATTGATTGGGTTGGTAAATTTTACACATCGCCCAACTGCACAAATAAAATCTGTGTTTGATTGTTTGAAACCCCACACGGGTGTCGGGATGAAATTTGGAAGTTCACTCATCCTGATTGATTAAATATGTCGATCGATTGATTGACAGGTTGTTATAAGCGTAAGATATCTATATTTGATGCTTATACAGTGTAGTGCACTTTGGTTGATGGTTGATTATTTTTCAATGCTGTTATATACATGTGTTGTATGGAATCCATATAATTAACGTTATATGGAGATTGATTGGGCCTCATTCCAATCGGGATAATAAGGAATATTGTAAAAGAAAATTCATGTGTTGAATATAAAAAAAAGTCATGTGTTGACGATGTCCATGTGTTGAGTGAAATATTTTATACAATGGAATTTACATCTTTATCATATTTAAAATTAGAACTACTTCCCAGTAGAAATCTAATTGAAAATCAAACGATTAGATACCATAGTTTTATAAAATATTTTACATAACAAAAATAGTGATGTGTTGACAGTACTCATGTGTTGAGATTAGTCGTGTGTTGAAAGAAATATAGATTCATGTGTTGAATGGGATAAATATTCATTTGTTGAATAGAATAAAGAAGTTTTTGAAAAATATAAAGCCGTGTTGAGTAGAGATGCGTTATTTAGACGCGAACGATATTTATATCGATTTTATTCGTTTTATAATGAATATGGAAAAGTGATTTCAAAATCTAATATTTTGGAATGAAATTCAAATTGAATTAGAATAAAATTGAAATTGAAATTTTATTGAATCAATTTGAAATGAATTCGAATCGAATATAAAATGAATTCGATTCGAATTGAATAGAAATGAATTGAAATAAAATTAAAGTGAAATTGAATTGAATTCGAATTGAATTGAAATCAAATCGATCTGAAATTGAATATAGTGTTGAAATGGTTTTGAAAATGAATTTAAAATGATTTATAAAATACGTTTTAAAAAGGAAATCGACGAAATATATATATAATATATATATTATATATATATAATGGCCTGAATAGAACGCGCCGCTCCGCGGCAGTTCGTGAATTTCGACCATTGACTTCGAATTGACGTTGCGGGAGATCCGACCGTCGGATTCTCCTAAAACCGGAACCATTGGGTTCGTATCGAAAAGAGCTTTCCAATGAATATTAGAAATTTGAAATCTAACGGTTGGATTTGGAATTATGTCCAAATCAATTTCAGAAAAGGTCGCTGTAAGTGCAGTTCGATGGCCGTAGATGGAAATCGCCTGTACGGGCCTTGATAAAATTATCAAAAATATCTATAATTTGTGTAAAATCATAATATATGATTTGGGAAAAATTGAGCTGAAGAATCCCACATTTGAAAGGATAAAAATAGATTTTTATCGAAATGAACTAGTTTTGAACTAGAATTAAAATCAATTTATTTTTAAATAAATAAATTGAATTTGAAGTGATTTTAAAAGTAATCAATATTCCCAATACGTGGATTGGACTGGAGTTGAATCGAAATTATCTTCGGAATATTTCGATGTTGGATTTCGTGACTATACAAATATTGCTATGGGGATTTGAAAGATATATCTAATATCGTTATTTCCAATACAATATATGTTGGTTTCAGTATTTGATATTGAATATAAACCGATATATTTTCTATTCAGAGCCTTGTATTTAATATCAAATGTGATTTGGGTTTATCGTGAATCGTGTTTTAGAGGACATTGGTTCTTTAACCCAGTTAAAGTCAAGATATCAATTTTTGAAAAGATTAAAACTAAGTGGAGTTTTAATAAATCTTTAATTAGATTAAAATGTGAATTGATAATTTAAATTATCAAATCTGAAAAGTGATCGAGAGTGGAGTATCACCAGTTTTGCTCCAAAACGATAGTTAAATCTTTAATTAGATTTGAACGTGAAATGGTAATTAATTTTACCGATAACATCGTGGTGTTAGGAATGGAGTATCACCAGTTTCGCTCCATGGGATATAGGTTGGGATTGGGAAATAAAATAAATAATTACTTCGGTGTGGTTCGTTAATCCCGACTTGTTTGAAATGATATCCATAGGAGGATTAAAGAATAAATTTAGAAGAATTTATCTTGGATAAAATTAATGGGAACCTTTCCCTAAGAATGTGATTTTGTGAATAAAAGAATATTCTGAATTGGAATGAGGCGTTTGTTGTGCTTGTGTAACATTCGTTTATTATATACGTGGGTTATTCAGAAAGGCCGGGTTTATACCCATTCTGAATAACCGATTCGACGAGATGTCGAAGATGAAGACGGTGGTTGAAGACCGGAAGTCTTCACATCGTTTGGGTGATTACTGATGATCTTGATTGGGCTGTACACCCAGGATGAGGGAATCAGTTGGTGATCGTGCAGACGTACTTGGAGATGGATGGATATGCGAGGAAAGTGGAATATTCTGAATTTGAATGAGGCGTTTGTTGTGCTTGTGTAACATTCGTTTATTATATACGTGGGTTATTCAGAAAGGCCGGGTTTATACCCATTCTGAATAACCGATTCGACGAGATGTCGAAGATGAAGACGGTGGTTGAAGACCGGAAGTCTTCACATCGTTTGGGTGATTACTGATGATCTTGATTGGGCTGTACACCCAGGATGAGGGAATCAGTTGGTGATCGTCCAGACGTACTTGGAGATGGATGGATATGCGAGGAAAGTGCCTCCGGTTTCGTTCAGACCCAGAACGAACTTGTAAATGGATTATGTGTCTGACATTGGATTTTATTCTGTGTTGATTGATCTCTATTAAATATACATCTGTTTGGCGGCGGAGAATTTATTCTCTTGCTTAACGCCCTTCTCTGAGAAATACGAGCTCAGAGGTTGTATATCGATGGACATCAGTCGCATGGAGTGAATTGCCAATGTAGCATGCGTAAGTGGCAATTGATCAAGGCTTCTGTTGAAAAGCAAAGTCTTGTGGTTGATGATCAAAGCACGGCCTGTGTGGCATAGCTTTGTGTATAACGTGAATTCGCGAGCCTCACACCTCGGTATGAGTCAAAAACGGGATACGGACCCAAGGAGTGCATGACGTTTCTTTCTAGCTAGGGTGGTGTCAGTGACCTACCAGCCCTGACATTTATATACTTTTCACCTGTGTGGTTGTTGGATACGAGGCGCCTCGGATATAGGTCTGTAAGGACCGGGAAACGTGTGTTCAGGAATAACTAATCCTCAAAAGTAAGAGAGGACCGGCCTTGGAGGTTCCAAAGGATCAGAGTGGGGTCCTGAGGCATTGCTAGAGTGTCTCGAACGCGGAGAGGAGCTTGCCCCTTGCCTCGACTCATGACGGAAATCCAATTCCCAATACGTGATAGTGCGGTTTTATTTGTAGAACCTAGTATGGCGACATAGTGGTATGGGTCATTAATGCCGCCTATGATTGATATTTATGATTGAAATTGTTTTGACACTATACACCTATAATAGTATCAAATAATGTGTTTTAAACGTATCAAGCATGCTTTGGCTGTTATAAGGTAAAAACCCTATCCTCCGGCTTGCGTTGCATTGTGTGATGGGACCTGGGTCTTATAACAGCTTCATTTTTCTTCATTTAGCATTGCGCTGTTTGTTTTATGCACTGGTATTCTTGGGAGGAAACCCGTTCCGTGTTATACGGCGTGGTCCCTTGATTTACCTTACTTTAAAAATAAAGATTAATAACTGTTTTAGTTCTCACACCAGTCCCATGACTGACCTGGAGTTTATTGTTTTAACCTAAACTCTGGGTGCCCCTATTTTCCGCACGGGCAGCTAGTAGTTTTGGTTTTGCAGATTTATATTCACAGGGTCCTGATTTACAGCTGGAACGATGCTCGGAGAGCTCTGTATCCGTGTATCACTTCTAGTTGTGTTTTATATTGTTTTCCGCTGCTATGTAACTTATTGTAATCTCTGATAATTATCGAATGTAATTTATTCATTTATACTCTGTATATTCTTGTATCTGATGGAATTGTTGTTATAGCAATGAAATGTTCTTCCGTTTGTGTTCTATTTTGTCTTGTACTCAATTCTATCCGTGCTTTCCTTACCGGGGAAGTTCGGGTCGTCTCAGTTAGGCTATGACATATGTGAGTTAGATGCATGTTTATATCATTGTCTATGTTGTATAAATCACATATGCAAGTTTACACCCTATGATTAGATCTATGACATCTATAGATTATGCAAGTTTGTGACTATTGCCTATGAAAGTTTACACCTTATGATTAGATCTATGACATCCATGGTTTATGCAAGTTTGTAACTTTGGCCTATGCAAGTTTTTGGATGAAAAATCTTATTCACACACGAAAGTTCACCCTTATGTTTAGATCTAGTTTTTATTCTATGCATGTTGTGATGTTTTCTCTTTATTTCATAAGTTAGACTATTCGAGTCTAACATATATTTTACGTTAAACGAACGAACGAACGTACACCGTGGGGCAATGGGATAATATTAAAAGATTTAATATTGAGAATTGGCATAAATGCCTTAAATGTGATGTTAATTGGTTTAATTTTATATACCAAAAACAGATGGACATAATTGAGTCAATTATGGACATAGTTAAATTTGTAATTAATTGGCAATTTGAATAGGTAAATTAATTCAAATTGGGGGTAATTAATTAGGTGTAATTAATCGCCTAAGACATGAGGTTAGACTCTTTTGTGGTGTAAGACTGCCCGGACCTGCCCAGCAAATCCAGCTGCCACAAATGCCAGTCTAATGTGGGAGGTCTTAGGCATAAATTAAATGCGTAACATTTGTAAAGACATGAGGTTAGGCTCGTTTGTGGTGTAAGACTGCCCAGACCCTCCCGGCAAATACAGCTGCCACAAATGCCAGTATAATGTGGGAGGTCTTTACAAGGTTACCGTCTTAACGAATTAAGAAACACTTAGCCAGATAAACATGTAGTGGGACATGAGGGGGTTAAGTGGGTGCGCTGGGTGGCATGTGGAATTTAGTGGGTGCCTTGGGTGGCATTCTAAAATACGATTAGATGCACTTAACCAAGATTGAAACATATAAAAGACATGATTAAGAATGGGGTTAAGTAGGGAAAAACCTTAGAGGGGACCAAGCATAGGTGGAAAGCTTGTGTCATGCATGGGGGCCCTTTTCAAACCAGTAACCCATTAAGTATCTTTGTGGGCTCGACCCAACTCGAGGACGGGACACGTGTACTGGATTTGATTGTAAGAGGTCAAAATGGGTCAGCGGTGGCAACGCAAGTCCAACGGGTTCATATGCGTGTGTGAGCCCGGGCTGGTAGGTAAGACGTTGTTGCATCGTGTAGATATAAGCCGTGCATTTTTGGTTGTATCGGGTTCCCACTTTGGGGAGTGATACACCCCACTGTGGGGCCAGCACGGGTATCTACGAGTTAGGGAGCCGATCGACTGGGGGTAGTGGGTACACATAGTGGAGATAGGGGCAGACAACACCTATGAAGGTACCTAGGGGTACACTAAACTATCATTATCAGTATTAAGTTCCGCAGGCGGGATCAACCTTTAGGGTGACTAGTGGTGGTGCAGTATAGTAATTATCTTATAGTGATTAGGGGTGCCTTTAACGAATCTTGGTTCATCTTATTCCTCGTTTTGTTCTGTCATACCCTATTGTTCACAGTCATTTCCTTATTTTCCAGCTTATGCCTTATCCTAGTTATTTTGATAATTATATTGTTAAAGTTATCGCAATCGCCAGACTTTATGTCTGACCCCCTTTTCTTTCCACCTCTTTTCTTCCTTTCCCCCTCCTCAGGTTTACAAGGAGGGAATACTACAACTTAGTGCCAATTTCTTTCAGTTACTTGAAGATAGTAGATTTATCGCTTGGGACTCTCTCAATCTTTATGGCTTTGCTTATGCTCAGTGGGGATTTATGCATTTATGTTATTTAAGTATTTGCTTCTTTATGTACTTTGAAGTTTTTGGATAAGGCTACTGATCCTGTTGTAATGGTTTTGGAAACTACTTATGTAAACTCGTTTTGAGTTATGATGAGATAAAATAAGTTTTATCTTCCACTGTGTTGTTTCATTTATTTATTCTTGTAATTTATCTGTTCTATACAACAATAACGCTTCATGGGCATTGATGCATTCCCTTTTTGAGTGACATTAATGGACGTGGGGTGTTACACGTGCGCCATTGTGTTCGTCTCGGAATTCTGGTTGACATAGAGTTCGAGTTTGCGTAAAACAGATACCGGATGAAGGAGATATGGACGAACGAAGTTAGGCGGAAAAATTAGGAAAAAAATATGTAATTGCACTGGCGCACTTGGGAAGTGCGCCAGTACAAAAGTGGCACTGGCGCACCTGCCAAGTGTGCCATGGCCGAGCATAAAGCCTGCACAGCTTTCTGGTGCAGTCTGATCCATATTGTGACTCATTGCCGAGTCCTTTCTGATCCTTGCTGAGTCATTAGGGCTGAGGTGTAACCCTATCCTGACTGAGTGGTTTTGACTAACCCTAAGATCATCCGACGGCTATAATTAAACTGAAATTCTATATAAACATGGGTAGACTCAAACCCTAAAATCAAATAAGAATCTGAATCACGGCCGTCAAGCTGTCATCTTGTAATCTAGAGTAGCCGCCACCAACTAGAGGGAAATCAAAGCTAATCAGTTCAGTTATATTCAACTCTAATCTAAACAATAACGAATCTACTACAAATGCGAGCTAAATCAATTTCAGAACTCAAATTTTAGAACGCAAGACCTTCTTTTTGTGAGTTCGATTTCTTTAATAAGATAATTAACAATTTAATTGGATTGAGCTATGATTTGGATTATATGGTTATGTTGTGAATCATTGACCGTATGTTATTATCTATATTGTAAATTCTATGATGTTCTCATCTATGTTGTAAATTCTATGATGTTATTATCTATGTTGTAAAGCTATGATGTTATCATCTATGTTGTAAATCTAAGATTGGATTATGTACAATCAATTCATAATGATGTTTCATATGCTAGTTTGGTTATGTTGTTGGAACTAATTCATATGTTAAATCATATGTATGTATGCAAGTTTAGATGATAATTTAGATATGAATCATATGCAAGTTAGGGAGAATGATATACAACCTTACATGTTTCATGATATCTATTTAATGTGTAAATTGGATCTAAAGTTAGGCTATGACATATGTGAGTTAGATGCAAGTTTACATCATAGTCTATGTTGTATAAATCACATATGCAAGTTTACACCCTATGATTAGATCTATGACATCTATAGATTATGCAAGTTTGTGACTATTGCCTATGCAAGTTTACACCTTATGATTAGATCTATGACATCCATTGTTTATGCAAGTTTGTAACTTTGGCCTATGCAAGTTTTTGGATGAAAAACCTTATTCACACATGCAAGTTCACCCCTTATGTTTAGATCTAGTTTTTATTCTATGCATGTTGTGATGCTTTGTCTTTATTCCATAAGATAGACTATTCGAGTCTAACGTATATTTTACGTTAAACGAACGAACGAACGTACAACGTAGGGTAATGGGATAATATTAAAAGATTTAATATTGAGAATTGGTATAAATGCCTTAAATGTGATGTTAATTGGTATAAGTTTATATACCATAAATAGATGGACATAATTGAGTCAATTATGGACATAGTTAAATTAGTAATTGATTGGCAATTTGAATAGGGAAATTAATTCAAATTGGGGGTAATTAATTAGGAGTAATTAATCACTTAAGACACGAGGTTAGACTCTTTTGTGGTGTAAGACTGCCCGGACCCACCCGACAAATCCAGCTGACACAAATGCCTGTCTAATGTGGGAGGTCTAAGGCATAAATTAAGTGCGTAACAATTGTAAAGACACGAAGTTAGGCTCGATTGTGGTGTAAGATTGCCCGAACCCGCCCGGCAAATCCAGCTGCCACAAATGCCAGTCTAATGTGGGAGGTCTTTACAAGGTTACGGTTTTAATGAATTAAGAAACACTTAAACAAATAAACATGCAGTGGGACATGATGGGGTTAAAGTGGGTGCCTTGGGTGGCATGTGGAATTTAGTGGGTGCCTTGGGTGGCATTCTGAAATACGATTAGATGCACTTAACCAAGATTGAAACATGTAAAACGCATGATTAAGAATGGGGTTAAGTGGGGAAAAACCTTAGAGGGGACCAAGCATAGGTGGAAAGCTTGTGTCATGCATGGGGGCCCTTTTCAAACCAGTAACCCATTAAGTATCTTTGTGGGCTCGACCCAAGTTGAGGATGGGACACGCGTACTGGATTTGATTATAAGAGGTCAAAAAGGGTCAGAGGTGGCAACGCAAATCCAACGGGTTCATATGCATGCGTGGGCCCGGGCTGGTAGGAAAGACATTGTTGCATCGTGTAGATATAAGCCGTGCATTTTTGGTTGTATCGGGTTCCCACTTTGGGGAGTGATACACCCCACTGTGGGGCCAGCACGGGTATCTACGAGTTAGGGAGCTGATCGACTGGGGTAGTGGGTACACCTAGTGGAGATAGGTGCAGACAACACCTATGATGGTAGCTAGGGGTAACTACCATTATCAGTATTAAGTTCCATAGGCGGGACCAACCTTTAGGGTGACTAGTGGTGGTGCAGTGTAGTAATTATCTTATAGTGATTAGGGGCGCCTTTAACGATATCTTGGTTCATCTTATTTCCTCGTTTTGTTTTGTCATACCCTATTGTTCGCAGTCATTTCCTTATTTTCCAGCTTATGCCTTAGCCTAGTTATTTTGATAATTATATTGTTAAATATATCGCACTCACCAGACTTTATCTCTGACCCCCTTTTCTTTCCACCTCTTTTCTTCCTTTCCCCCTCCTCGGGTTTGCAAGGAGGGAATACTACAACTTAGTGCCGATTTCTTTCAGTTACTTGTAGATAGTAGATGTATCGCTTGGGACTCTCTCAATCTTTATGGCTTTGCTTATGCTCAGTGGGGATTTATGCATTTATGTTATTTAAGTATTTGCTTTTTTATGTACTTTGAAGTTTTTGGAAAAGACTACTGATCCTGTTGTAATGGTTTTGGAAACTACTTATGTAAACTCGTTTTGAGTTATGATGAGATAAAATAAGTTTTATATTCCGCTGTGTTGTTTCATTTATTTATTCTTGTAATTTATCTATTCTATACAACAATAACGCTTCATGGACATTGATGCATTCCCTTTTTGAGTGACATTAATGGACGTGGGGTGTTACAGTGGGAGTGGAGGAAGCGGAGGGAGGAGTAGGGGACGCCGGAGTTGTGGCGGCGGTGGCGACTGTCGAACGATGGCGGAGGCACGTTCAGAGGGAGGGGGCAACGGGTTGGAGGAGCGGCGGGTTGGTTTAAAAAAGCGGGATCACGTTTTCTGATTTAGGTTTAGAAATAACTGGGGGGGGGGGGGTTAAGGGCTTATATAATATAATATATATATTTAATTATTTCAAATTTCCTAAAAGCAACTTTTTATTTTCAACTCGAAATCGAACCCACCGGCTGTCATCCCCAACTAATTACCCCTATTCCGAACACAATGGGATATGTTTCGCAAGCCAATTCGATTGTTACTGTCAGTTTTCGTTCAAATTACAATATAAATCAATATATATTTATTTTAAACATACATTTCAATTTATCGGGGCCACATACGGACTCTAAAAATTCCAAAAAAATTATTTCTAGCTTCGTATTAACGATACGGTTCTAACAAAATAATTTCATCAAATTTGAAGACCGTTTGAAAAATGGCCATTTTCTGGTCGTTCAAAATTGATTGAAACTGACAAAACATGTTTTCTTTTGCCACGCTCACATATTGACTCAGAAAATTATGAAAATTGAAACCTAGCAATAATTTGACTTCTCGGATCCAAAAAAACTGGTTTCATCGAATTCTGAGGTCGTTTGCAAAATGTCTATTTTCAAGGGCTATATATACTCTACAGCGACCTTTCTGAAAATCCATTTGGCCATAACTTTTGATTCCCGCTATGAAACTTCGATTTTTCAGATTCATTAGAAAGATATAGTCAAACAGATTCTAATATTTTTGGTTTTGCTAAAATCCGGTTTATTTTGAATCCTGTACATTCATTTGAATTTTGAAATCGAGTTTTCTAACTACCGCGCCATTTTTAATTCCTTTTATAATTATAAATAAATATTTATATTCTAACGACGACGTATATAAATATATACATTCTAATTCTATTCAAAATAAATTTCTCGTCGTTATTATTTAAAATAATTCATTTTAAATATTCAAAATGCGCTAAAATTGCCAAAATAAAATTTTAAATTGGCTCGGATTTCCGGGTTATTACACTTAAGGTAAAAACCATCCGTGTTTATGTGTGGATTGGTCTTACGATTATCCTTTTCTTTCAAATTGATTTTTAACGTTAAAATCAAGTTGGATGCTACCAATAATTTAGTGAGTTTTTTCTCACGCTGGTTCACTAGACAGACCTATGCATTTGTAATGATCGGGTCAGATCGAGTTGGGTCAGACCGAGTTGTGCAGGTTCAGGATAAGGTACAGATTTCAGGAGACCATACGAAGGAGTATATATATTATTCCGCTGTGTGTTGTGAATGAGGACAAACTGTTATAACTATCCAGATGAATGAAATTAGGGCTGTAAAGTTTGTCCTAATGTCCGACGTCCGTTCATGTCCGTGACCGAAATACGTCCGTCCGAGTCTGTTCGATTTTCATTTAGGACACGAGTTAGGACAACAAAATTTGTACGAGAAAAAACCATGTCCGGTCCAGGCTCGTCCGAATTTGTCCGAATTACTCGTAATTCGGCGTATAGTTGAGAGAAAATCTAGCAAAATGTACAAAATGTGATATAAATAGCCATGTCCGATCTAGTCCGATCGTGTCCGTGTCCGAAAAGTATATGTTCGTGTTCGACCGATTTTATTTAGGACACGAATTAGGACAACGAAATTTGTCCGAGAAAAAATTTGGTCCGGTCCGTGTTCGGTCCGGTTTTATTTAGGACAGAAACCGAACACACCTTCGTCCGGTCCGGTCCGACCGATTTACACCCCTAAATGAAATAGCCGCTGTATTCTGATGAAGTGTAAGTATATTTCAAGTTTTTTTCAATAAAGATTATTTCTGTATTATATTTTATTCCGCTGCAATGTGAGACTGTGTATTATTGTACTTCTTATTTCTTCTGTTCTTAACTTTCATTCTTTCTATTTCTCATCCTCTTATTTCTTTCTATTAGCTTTCTGGGAATTCGATACTTGAATTTGGACGTGGACTGTATAAATGTTTGGATTCGAGGGTCGAAATTTCCGGAACGCTACAGTTGGTATCAGAGCAATGGTTTAGGAATAACCTAGGCTTTGTGGTATAACTCGATAGAGATGGGGTTAGTAGTACCCTAGATTGAGTTTGAGTGTATATTCGTATATATATATGAGAGCGTATTTATAGATTCGAATTAATAAAATATTTTGTATTGTGTTATTTGATTGGTTCAATTTTGAACTAGTGACTGACACAGTATTGTTTTGTAAAGAGGGTAAATGAAATAATTTTGACCAAATCCTATTTTCATATAAAAAAAATTCTTGTATTATATTTGATTATCGATTGATTTGAATGGAATTTCAAATAGGATTATGGAATTGGATTGGTTTAATATAAACCAAAACAGGATATAATAAATGACTTTTGGAAATAAAAATCAAAACTTGAAATTATAATTGAAAGCTAATGAAATAAGAATTAATGTTGGATTAGAAATCAATCTGATATTAACAGATTGATAAAATGATATGTTAGGGAAAAGTGAATACAAACAAGGGAATATTAAAATTGAATATGAATTCAATTTGCTGTGCCTTTTTTGCTGATTGATTGTTAGATTGGTTGGATAGGAATCCACCAACAATTAATGAAGTTAGATGAATAATTTGGAAAGCTAAGGAAGAAAATTCCAATGAAATGAGTTAAATGAATTAGAACTTGTCTTAAAAACAGGTTGAAAAGGATTTGGATTAGAATTGAAATTATGTTAAATTAAAACGATATATTAATTTAAATGAAGAAGATAGAAATTAGATTTCCATTAGAATTTGAAATTTGAGTTATTGAATAAACATAAATTCAGGAGAATTAAGTAAAAGGGATTTTGGCAATAAGAATCAGATTATGAAATAAAGATAATTAATGTGAGAAATCAATTAGTTATAATAAAGTATAACTTGGCTAAAATCGGATCGATGAATTAAGATTATGGAAATTAATATGAAGCGAAAAATGTTTGAATTCAAGTTGAAACATCAATAAATGGGATGTTGATAATTTAAATTGAGCTCGATGCCTATAGTTTGAAAATGTCGAGTAGAACAAGAAGTAAAGTGAAGTCAACCAAATTCAAATAGAATAACTAAATATGACGTGGAGGAACAAATCAAATTGAGTTTATTTGAAATTGAAAATTTGAACTCAAATGTAAATGGAATCGTATATTGAAAAATCAAATTTGGAACTTAAATTATAAATAGATCTTGACTTGCTTATAAGAAAAAGTGTAGGAATTTGAACAGGGATGTTTAGGCTATCATTAGCTAAGCAGAAAAGAAAATTGATGGATGGATTGGTGAATTGGAAGTGAGAAGTAAATTTTTTATAATCAGTCAGAAGTACAGGTGTATATGATTGAGCAGGTAATGAGATGGAAGCATATATGTGAGAACATTATGAGTTGCCCAACAAAAAGGTACATGTTTAAATTCAATATGGGATTTTATGAGCCTATTTGGCAGGCCGCTTGGCTTTTTAATTTTCTTTTTGACTGGGAAAGCCCAAAGAGGTATTTTGTAGTTGTACCGATCAGCCCGTACAAAGGAGGGGCTGGCGAAATTTTTCGAAAATTTAGGGAGTTAGAAATTTTTTCAACAAATTTGAAGATTTTTGTTTGCAAAATGTTAATGTTTAATTGGAAATTGAAGTTAAGGATTTTTGAGTGAACTGATGAGTTGGTTGTTGGAGACTAAGGATGTTGAGATTAGTGTCGAGTTGCATGAGTGGATTATGGGAAGTGAACAAGATGTAACACCTTTTCTACGTAGTAATTTCGAGGATGAAATTCTTTTAAGGGGGAAGGAATGTAACATCCCGTATTTTTCGATGGTTAATGTTGAACGATTAAAACGATTAAATATTTGATTTGAATTTAAATTGGAGATTTATATAGAGTTTATTTATTTAATTTATTAAATAATAATATTTTTATTCAATATAAAGTGTTTGAAATCAAGTTATAATTTAACGACATTATCGATATGTGTAAATAGTAGTATTTCAAATGATCTCAGAGTTCGTCAAGATAAATTCCATCAGTTTAGAAATAGTATATTGTTACTGAATTTTGTATTTACGTAACAATTAAATTTATTGATTTAACATACGATTAGTGAATGCCTAAGATAAATTAAATCGAATTTAATTTTAGTCGTCAGCTTAAATTAATATCTTTTCGTATGATCGAATTAGGTCTCGGAACCCGTTCTAGTGTGTTCAAAATAGTAGTATAATCCTAAAATTTTCGGTTGTTGCGTTTAAATAGGAGTACGAAATCAACACTGTATTTTAGTTAATTAAATTCACATCTGTTCAAATGAAAATATCTTTGGCCAACCTATCGTTCTAACGAAAGGGCTATAGCCAATTCCTTTTGACGGAAGGAAATTCTGAATCCCCATTTTCTAGCTTCCTTGTTCTGTCAAAGTCACATGCCTCCTACTCCTTTCAAACCATGCTTCTTCTGAAGCCTACCCTAACATAGCTGCTCGTTCTTTCAAATTCACATCCTTTTCATTTCAAACTTTTCTGCATGTCTAAGTAGCTACTCTCTTTCTTTCAACTCACCGTTTCTTCTACCCTAAGTAGTTGCTATCTTCTTTCCAATCGCGCAATAGTTTTCCCCATAACATCAACGTACATGGATGTCTTCCCCTACGCCCAAGCCTACCATGCCTATGGAGTCGACGTTGTTCTGTTCGCTTTAATCTTCTCCTATATATGAAGCGGTGTGTTTCAACATTTCCTCTCTATTTTATTTTTCCTTCGTTTGTTTTCCATTGATGAACAAATCATTTCACTAAAATAAAAATAAAAAGGAAACCGAATACGAATCAAAATTGAAATCACGATTTAATTGCTAATCTATGAAGCTCGACATCAACTCGTGAGATGGGGGGTGTCGCGACTTAACCATGAAGTTGGCTGAAGCTTGGCAGAAGTGCTAAAGCAATCGCAAATTGTAGAAAGGAGGGGAATGTTGTCAGATTGGTTCACATATGGGGTTCTGGCCTTGGTTGGGGGTTGCAATAGGGAGAGAGGTTCTTGTGGATTTCAAGTGAGTCGCTATTTAGTTGGACAATGGGATTTTTTGGAACATAAACTAAAAATTGGATCTGTGATTTTGGGTGAAAAGGGTGTTGTGGCTTTAGGAAGAGCGGAATTGGTACTGAATGCTGATCTGGAGAGGAAGTTGTTTTACTGGTGGTGTTCGAACTGAGAAGATTGGTGGTTCGGAGGTGTTGTGAAGGAGTTCGATTCTTGTTACAATGTATTGGTGATAAGCTGAGAGTTGAACGAGTTGCAAAACGGTGGGATTTCTGGAATGGTGCAATATCTGGGAGCGCGCCTAGTACATTTTTAGGAGAGTTGGCTTCTGTTTATTTTGGTATGATGGTGGAGGCTAGTTTCGGTGTCGACGCTGATGGGTTCGGGTTTGTAGTAGGTGAAAATGGATCTGTTATTTGGATGGGGGTACACAACAGTGGAAGAAATGGGTGTAGGTGAATGATAAAAACAATAAGTGAAGTGGTTTGAGTTTATATTGATTTTGGGGAGATGATGCACAACAGTAACGCAATTGATGTCTGAGTTAGTTTAAGAATTGGCAATGGGATTTTGGGGCGTACGATCTGAAAGTTGGGACTGCATTTTTGGGCTAGTTCGGACTGTGATCTTTGAGATGGGCAAGACAAGTATTGGCTCTCAATTTGGAGGAGGGGTCTGGATATTGTAGGAGCCGATGTTTGTGGCATTACAGTGGAAGTAGAGGCTGCCGAATGTTGGTTCGATGTTGATGGTGAAAGTCGTGATATTGGGGACTGAAAATAGATAGCAAGGTATACATTTATGAATCTAAATACATAGATTAAATTATTTGTTCATTAGGTAATTTTAATAAATACTCGTTAATCATTAAATTAAAATGAATAATCATAGGAATAAATTTATTTGAGATAATTCAAGATGGTTCATGGTTGAGACGATATGGAGTTAATGGATATTCGACAAAGGAAAATCGAGGTGAGTTAAACTCACTGACCAGTTAAATTATTGGGAACTATTTTTAATAGTTCAAATTTTATTGCCTGCTTATTGGGTGATAATTGCTTGATATAAAATGATAATAATATTATATAATAGTAATATTGGTGATTGGATAATGCCCGCAGTATCATTAGCCGATGCCCGCAATACCGTTAGCGGATGCCCGCAGTACCCTTACCGGATGATTTCCCTATACGCCCCACAATATATATTGGGGATGACCTTCTATATCGCGATATCCTGTCTCAAAGCAGGATGGGTATTATTATTGTTGACTAACATCTGTGTATGTGTAACAACCCGAAAATCTGGGCCAGTTTAAATTTTTTATTTTGGCAATTTTAGTGAATTTTGATTATTTAAAATGAATTATTTTAAATAATAACGACGAGAAATTTATTTTGAATGGAATAAGAACGTATATATTTATATACGTCGTCATTAGAATATAAATAATTATTTTAAATTATAAAAGGAATTGAAAATGGCGCGGTAGTTCGATAATTCGATTTCAAACATCAAATGAATGTACCGGGTGCAAAACAAACCAGATTTTAGTGAAACCAAAAATAATGGAATCTAATAGTGAATATCTTTCCAACGAATCCGAAAATTCGAAATTTCATAGCGGGAATCAAAAGATATCTCCAGTTGAAAATTCTGAATAGTCGCTATGGAATTCAGGCCCTTAAAAATGAGAATTTTGCAAACGACCTCGGATTTCGACGAAACCACTTTTGTTGGGTCCGTGATGTCAAATTATTGCTAGATTCCAAATTTCATAATTTTTCGAATCAATATGTGAGCGTAGCAAAGGAAAACGCGTTTGACCAGTTTCAGTTGATTTTAATCGACTGGAAAATGGCCATTTTTCCAACGGTCTCAGAATTCGATGAAACTTGTTTTGTTAGGACTGTATCATCAATACGAAGCTAGAAAATATTTTTATGGAATTTTTAGATTTCGTATGTGACCCCGGTAAATTGAAATGCGCGTTCAAATTCGATATATAGAGTTATATGTTGATTTTAACGGAAACTAATCGAAACGATCGAATCAGCTTGCGATACATATCCCATTGTGTTTGGAATGGGGGTAAAACGCTATGGACGACAGGCGGTGGGCCTCGTTTAGAGGTCGTATGAAAAAGTCAACTTTTTATAATTAAAATAATTAAAAAATTAAAAACTCTTTCTCTCCTTGCCCCTTTATTTCTCCCTTCAGGCCGCCCTCCGTTATAATTCCATTCAAAGCAAAAAAAGAAAAAGAAAAAAAAACGATGAAGCGACGGAGATTGGAGGAGCCACCGCGCCTCCAGGCACTGCGCCCCCCTACTGCCGCGTTTCCCCCTCCTCAACTCCCACCCTCATCTCCTCCCGTCGCTGCTTCCCTCCTCTTCCTCTTCTACCTCCGTCCGAGCCCCCCCTGCTTCGACAATGGTCGGCGCAGCACCCCACCACACCAGACGCCGCAGATCCGCCCCATTCCGGCGAGTTCCCCCTAGTGGCCGAAGACACCATCTCCCCTCCCTCTCCTTCACAAACGCTGTAAGTTTCTGATAATTTTAATTAATTTAAGTAGTTAAAAATGCAATTTTTATTAGGAGAAAAATATAATTTTTATAAAGTGGAAGTATTAAAAATATAATTTTTATTATAATAGGAGATTTAAAATATAATTTTTATATAGGTAAGATAGTAAAAATATCATCTTTATATATGTAGCAAAATAAAAATGTGATTTTTTTTAGTGATGAAATAGAAAAGGCGAAATCTTTATATAGAGAATAGCATTGATGTAAAAATAGAATTTTTAACTATATAATAGCATCGATGTAAAAATAGGATTTTTGTCTATATAGTAGCGGTGTAAAAATGAGATTTTTATATATTGAATAGCGAAGTAAAAATTCGATTTTTATATGTTAAATAGCGAAGTAAAATTCAATTTTTATATATTGAATAGCGAAGTAAAAATTCGATTTTTATATATTGAATAGCGAAGTAAAAATTCGATTTTTATATGTTAAATAGCGAAGTAAAAATTCGATTTTTGTATATTGAATAGCGAAGTAAAAATTCGATTTTTATATGTTAAATAGCGAAGTAAAAATTCGATTTTTATATATTGAATAGCGAAGTAAAAATTGGATTTTGATATATTGAATAGCAAAGTAAAAATTCGATTTTTATATATTGAATAGCGAAGTAAAAATTCGATTTTTATATATTGAATAGCGAAGTAAAAATTGGATTTTTATATATTGAATAGCGGAGTAAAAATTTGATTTTTATATATTGAATAGCGAAGTAAAAATTCGATTTTTATATATTGAATAGCGAAGTAAAAATTCGATTTTTATATAATGAATAGCGAAGTAAAAATTCAATTTTTATATATTGAATAGCGAAGTAAAAATTCGATTTTTATATATTGAAGAGCGAAGTAAAAATGTGATTTTTATATATGTAGTGGCTACGGACAGTGAAAGTGACAAAGGGCGAGAACAGCGATGATTCCCTACAAATGAAGTGTCGTGAAGTTGGGATAGCTATCGGTGAGAATTTCTCACTCTTTAATTTTAATTTTCTAGTTATATATATATATATACTAGGATGCTGACGGTGTTTAGTAGCACCCGACACCCGTCGTCCACAGACCATGGACGGCTTGTATGCTTGTTTGTTTGATTTTGATGTGTAGTTGATTGTGTGATGTGATGGAAAACGAAATAAATTATTTATATAGTTAAAATATTTTATAGTTAAAAATAGAAATTTTAACGTGTATATGAAGAAAAATAAAAATAAACAAATCGGACGATTTGTTTATATACACACATTTGACTGATATTGATTGGGACGATAAATTTTACACATCGCCCAACTGCACAAATAAAATCTATGTTTGATTGTTTGAAACCCCACGCGGGTATTGGGATGATATTTGACGTACACAAATCCCGATCGTTTAGTTGTATGTCGATCGATTGATTGACAGACTGTTATAAGCGTTAAATATTTATATCCGATGCTTATACAGTGTAGAATGCACTTTGGATGATGGTTGATTATTCATTGTTGTTATTGTATACATGTGTTGTAGAAAATCCATATAATTAACATTATATGGTAATTGATTGGGCCTTATTCCAGTTTTGAAAAAGAAAGTTTTGAAATAGAAATATTTGAATAGAAATATTTGAATAGAAATATTTTGAAAAGAATTATTTGAAATAGAATATTTGAAAATAGAAATATATGAAGCCATGTTGATCAGATTGACGCCATTTTGACGTGAACGATATTTATATTGATTTTATTCATTTTTCAATGAATATTGAAATAGAATTGAAATTCGAATTAAATTGAATAGATTTGAAATCGAACAGAATTGAAATTCGAATTAAACTGAATAGAAATGAATTTGAATTGAAATTGAATAGATATGAATTCGAATTGAAATTAAGTTGAATTGAAAAAAACGAACTGAAATTGAATTAGAAATCAATTTGAATTAAAATCGATTTGAAATGAATTTAAAACGAATTTATATTGGAATATTCAATTTTGATTTGAAATTGAATATGAAGTTGAAACCGTTTTGAAAATGGATTTAAAACGATTTATAAAGCACGTTTTGAAAAGGAAATCGACGAAGTATATATTATATATATAATATAATGGCCTGAATAGAACGCGCCGCGCCGCGGCAGTTCGCGAATTTCGACCATTGACTTCGAACGGATATTTCGGGAGATCCGACCGTCGGATTCTCCTAAAACCGGAACCGTTGGGTTCGTATCGAAAAGAGATTTCTAATGAATATTAGAAATTAGAAATCTAATGGTTGGATTTGTAATTATGTCCAAATCAAATTTGGAAAAGGTCGCTGTAAGTGCAGTTCGATGGCCGTTGATGGAAATCGACTGTACGGGCCTTGATAAAATTATTAAAAATAGAAATAATTTGTGTAAAATCATAAGAAATGATTTGGGAAAAATCGGGATGAAAAACTCCGTATTTGAAAAGATAAAAATAGTTTTTTATCGAAATGAACTAGTTTTGAACTAGAATAATAATTCTATTTATTTTTAAATAAATAAATTGGATTTGAAATGGTTTTGAAAATAACCAGAATTACCAATGATTGCATTGGAAGGGATTTGAATCGAAATTGTCTTCAGAATATTTTGATGTTGGATTTCGTGACGATACAGATATTGTTATGGGAATTTGAAAGATATATATATATCGTTATTCCCAACACGATATTTGTTGGTCGTAGAATTTGATATTGAATATAAGCCGGTATATTTTCTATTCAGAGCCTTGTATTTAATATCAAATGTTATTTGGGTTTGTCATGAATGGTGTCTTCATTAACATTGTTCTTGAACCCAGTTGAGAAAAGATTAAATCTTTTTATTTAGATTTAATGAAGTGTACCAATTAAATAATATTTAATTGGAATTGAATTGGTATTGATTTTTGGGTTTATCGTGAACAGTGTTTTTAAATAACACTTGTTCTTTAACCCGATAATTTATAGAATGTGATTTTGGGTTGTTGTGAACGGTATCTTCAATAATACTGTTCTTAGACCCCAAGGAGTTAAGAAAATCAGAAACTCACTGGAGGTTAGTTAAGTTGAATGGTTTCAGAGGTATTGATCGGATGTTGGTTTCGGCCTTCGGGGTTAATACTTAGGGAATTGCTCACTTGCTAATTTACAGTTAGGGACTGATTGAAATGTGATGTGATTTTGGGTTTATCGTGAGCCGTGTTTTTAAATGACACTGATTCTTTAACCCAGTCAAAGATTAAAACTAAGTGGAGTTTTAATGAATCTTTAATTAGATTGAAAAAAATCGAGAATGGAGTATCACCAGTTTTGCTCCAAGCGATAGTTAAATCTTTAATTAGATTTGAACGTGAAATGGTAATTGAATTTACAGATAACACCGTGGTGTTAGATATGAAGTATTACTAGTTTTACTTCAAGGTATGAATAGGTTGGGATTGGGAAATTAAAACAAATGATTACTTCGGTAAGGTTCGTTAATCCCGACTAGTTGAATCGAAATTCAAAATAAGATTAAAGAATAAATTCAAGGAATTTATCTTTGATAAAATTAATGGGAACCTTTCCCTAAGAATGTGAAAGTTAGAAACTAACTGTAGGTTGGCTAAGCAGAGTGATTTCCTGGGTATTGATCTGATGTTGGTTTCGGCCTTCGGGGTTAATATTTGGGGGATTATTCTCTTGATTAATTTATGGTTAGTGACTGATGAATTGGAATGAGGTGTATGTTGTGTTTGTGTAACACTTATTTAAAGTATACGCGAGTTATTCGGGAAGACCGGGTTTATCCCATTCTGAATAACTGATACGACGATAAGTCGAAGATGAAGACGGTAGTTAAAGACCGGAGGTCTTCACGTCGTTTGGGTAATTAGTAATGATCTTGATTGGACTGTACACCCAAGAAGATGGAAACAGTTGGTGATCGTCCAGACGTACTTGGAGATCAATGGATATGCGGGGTACTAGGTGCCTCCGGTTTCGTTCAGACCCAGAGCGAACTTGTAAATGGACTGTGTGTCTGACATTGGATTTTAGTCCGTGTGATTGATTTCTGTTAAATATATATCTGTTTGGCGGCGGAGAATTTATTCTCTTGCTTAGCGCCCTTCTCTGAGACGTACGAGCTCAGGGGTTATATATTGATGGATATCAAACGCATGGAGTGAATTGTCTGTGTGGCATGCCTAAGTGGCAATTGATCGAGGCTTCTGTTGAAAAGCAAAGTCTTGTGGTGATGATCAAAGCACAGCCTGTGTGGCACAGCTTTGTGTAACGTGAATTCGCGAGCCTCACACCCCGGTTGTGAACCAGAAACGGGAGAGGACCTCAGGGAGGGCATGCGTTTCTTTCTAGCTAGGGTGGTGTCAGTGACCTACCAGTCCTGACATTTATATACTTTTCACCTGTGTGGTTGTTGCTATTGCGAGGCGCCTCGGTTTGATCGGACGATCCGGGTCCGATGGAGTCATTCGTTGGCTCATTTACGCCCCAAAGGGCGGGGAAACGTAGTGTTCAGGCATAATAATCCACATCGGTGGACCGGCCCTGTCGCTCCATGGGGCAGTTGCGGTTGTTCCTGAGGCTCGGGCTAGACAGTCTCGAATCGGTAGAGGATGATCCCTGGCCTCGGTTCATAGATGGAAATCCAATTTCCAAATACGTGACATTTGCGGTTTTATTTGTAAACCTATATATGGTGACATAGTGGCATGGGACGCTCATGTCGCCTATGATTGATACTTATGATTTGAAGTTGTTTTATACACTATACACTTATAATTGTATCAAATGATTTTTTTTAAATGTATCAAGCATGCTTTGGCTGTTATAAGGTAAAAACCATATCCTCCGGCTTGCGTTGCATTGTGTGATGGGACCTGGGTCTTATAATAGCTTCATTTTTCTTTATTTAACATTGCGTTGTTTGTTTTATGCACTGGTATTCTTGGGAGGAAACCCGTTCCGTGTTATACGGCGTGGTCCCTTGATTTACCTAACTTTAAAAACAAAGATTAATAACTGTTTTAGTTCTCACACCAGTCACATGACTGACCTGGAGTTTATTGTTTTAACCTAAACTCTGGGTGCCCCTATTTTGACACGGGCAGCTAGTAGCTTTGGTTTTGCAGATTTATATTCACAGGATCCTGGTTTACAGCTGGAACGATATCCGGAAAGCTTTGTATCCGTATATCTCTTCTAGTTGTGTATTGTATTATTTTCCGCTGCTATGTAATTTATTGTAATCTCTGATATTTCTGTGTAATATTCATTTATACTCTGTATATTCTTGTAATCTGATGCATTGTTGTTATATACAATGAAATGTTCTCCCGTCTGCGTTCTGATTTGTCCTGTTCTCAAAACGATCAGGGGTTTCGAACGGTCTTAGTCGGTTTAGCGATTGATTCAGATCGAGCGAAATTCCTTTTCGTCACAGTATGCAGGAAAAACAGGTTGGAGGGATCCAACTGGATTCCTCAACATTTTATTTTATTTGTTTTCATATGTATGCTAATATATGATATGATTTATCACCAGTGACATTTGATGATTTGTTTGGATATGTATTTACATTGCACCCCTATTTTAGATACTCTTGAATGTCAAAATAATAGATGGATTTTTAAAACAGAATTTTAAATATAATATGTTTAAAGGGAATTCAAGGTATTTAGTTAGAAACCACATTTATAAATAGAAATGAAAGTAAAGACGACTATTGAATTTTTAAGGAAGGGGATTATTATTTTAAAGAAAATTAATTATCATATTAATAGTAAATAATAAAGTGAAGTATTTCTATTTTAGATAAAAATATGGAAATGAATTATTATTCAATAATAGTCAGAGCGATAATCAAGGAATTAGAATTCATTTAGTGGAACTATGAAGTACAAGTACTCGTCAAAGGAAATATTATATAGAATATTTATTTAGAAACTGATCTAAATAGAAATTTAAAAAACTATTTTTAATAAATGAAACATAAAGTAGATTTTATAAACGATGTTATAAAGAAATAGAACATTCGAGGATTTAAAACACATTTCGAATGTAAACTTGGAAGGAGATAGAAATGTGAGTTAAACTAATTGAAAGGAAAATTACAAATTCGATTATATAAATAACTCTATATTAAGAGTTATAATTGAATTGTAACTTGAAACTAGACTTATGAAATCGAGTCTAGTATGGATTTGTATTAGATTTATTATTCGTGATTAAAGCGAATAAGGAGGATAAAATAAGTAGTGTGGGAAAATAGGAATTTCTAAAAGTAAGTTAAAAGTTGTTTTGAAATTATAACTTCTTATTGAATAATATAATATAGATTATATTAAAGAATTTTACATATGGTTTATAAATAAAAACATTAGAATTCGAAAATGATGGAAGTGATAGTAGAATTGGAACTTGTAATTGCAAGTGTAGAATCAAATCGACAAATTTAGTCCAGAATGGATTTGTATTAAGGGTTATCATTCACGGGTGAGGTGAAATTGGGTTGAAGTGAATATATTGCAAATGAGAAATTTTGGGTGGAAGTTAGAAAAGGGTTTTGAAATTATAAATCCAAATTGAATTTTAGTAGAACTAATTTGAAGAATATAATGTAGATTATAGTAAAGAACTTTACATATGATTTATTAATAATAAATATTAGTTATATATAAATATTTTAAATTAGAAGTTATAAATAAAGTTGAATGAAGCCTATTGAAACAAAACTAGAATGAGTGGAACAAACATATACAAATGTTTGTAAAACTTATTTATGGGTTAAAGACTTGTTAAAACCTGGTTTACTAATGTAAACGGAATTGATTTGGGTTATAAAAATATTTCGTTATAAGAAAAGTCTTGATTCAATTTAGAAATAAATATTTAGCAAATGTTTTGCAAATAAAACCATTAAGGGAATATTTTATAAAGGTTGTAGCGATGTTTTGTAAATGTTATTTATAAGTAAAATATTTGAATAGTTATAATTTGAGATAAACATTTCATTTAAAATGGAAACTTATATTTGGAAATTCTATTTCGTTACAAAATAAGAAATGAAGTTAATGGAAATTAGAAACTGATCGGAGTCTAGTTGAGATGGATGGTTTTCTGAATGTCGGTCTGATGTAGGCTTCGGCCTTCGGGATTGACATTTAGAGAATTATTCTCTTACAAATTTTACGGTTAGGGACTAATGGCCGAAATGAAAAGTGTGTTCCAAAAGCATTGGAAATAAATGATTTTGAATATTCTTATACTAATATAAGAAGAGAAATGAATATTTCATATATTAGGAAAATTAAGAATCTTAATTAACGAATGATTAATTAAAGAGATGAATATTGAATCGATAAATTCAATTTCCTTTTATGGATGAATGGTTTTTTTATCTTATAGTTAAATAACCGACTATCAAATCTGGCCTAAAGCGATTGTTGGTACGGAAAGACCAGGATCGAATTTATATCCGAAAACCATTCCGACTAGCAAATACGAAGACATTGAATATGTACCCGACGCTGATCGAGATGGAGTATTGAAGACCGTAAAGCTTCATAAAGTGGAAAAACTACTTAAAATATCTGGTTTAGCTGCCAGAGATATACCGTGGTTCGGTTGTGGTTGGGATTTACGAATTGCAAGGACTTCTCGCTACTAATCCATTGGGTGATTCCTAGGATGCGGTAGGAGAGTACCTACGGTTTGTCTAGTGCCAGGGCAAATTGTATGGACGGATGTCTGACAAAGTATTTCCATAATAGTCATGTACGTTGATTTCTTCAAACGTACTATAGTAGGTGGCAGAGAAGGGCACTTCTTTTAGCTTCGTCACTAGAGTATGTTTGTGGATGTCAATTAGTGATTTGGTGGATTTGACGATGTGGCATTCAAAGTGAATGGTGGCCAGATGTTCCATAAGAATATAAATAAATAAATGAACGAATAAATAAATTATGACCTCAAGCCTCATCCACCGGGAAATGAAAAAAATCGGGCAGGCATCATGGCTATGTGGGTCCCTCTCATTAGGGTGTATTGTCACCATCTAGCGAATATTAAAATTTGTTACTACTTTTGGCTTCTGTATCTCCCGGGAACGGTTATGTTGCTAGCAATCGTAAGGTGATAGTATATTCGATACACTCAAGAGAAATGAGTGGTCGGTCATGTGTGGGCCGGGTTGTAAGACGTTCTTGTTGAACCCAGTGTATTCCTCTCTAGAGATACACTATCGGCAGGTGGTCCCATACCTTGTCATAGTTGGAAATTCAATCTCCAATAAGCGCCCGCAGTTTTGATTATATACTATATATGTAGAGCATGAGATGCAAGCGTTCTGCTAGATTCTAATTATTTGTATTTAGACACTATTATAATATCACAATAAGATATTGATTTCAAAAATGTTTTGGGTTATCATAAGGTAAAACTGTCCGTGTTTATGTGTGGATTGGTCTTACGATTATCCTTTTCTTTCGAAATGATTTTTAATGTTAAAATCAAGTTGGATGCTACCAATAATTTAGTGAGTTTATTTCTCACGCTAGTCCACTAGACTTACCTGTGCATTTCTAATGCTCGGGTCAGATCGATTTGGGTCAGACCGAGTTGTGCAGGTTTAGGATAAGGTACAAATTTCAGGAGACCAGACGAAGGAGTATATATATATTATTCCACTGTGTGTTGTGAATGAGGACAGACTATTATAACTGTCCAGATGAATGAAATGGCCGTTGTACTTTGATGAAGTGCAAGTATTTTTTTTTCTATAAAGATTATTTCTGTATTATATTTTATTCCGCTGCGATGTGAGACTGTGTATTATTGTTCTTCTTCTTTCTTCTATTCTTAACTTTCTTCCTTTCTATCTATCATCCTCTTATTTCTTTCTATTAGCTTTCTAGGATTTCGATACTTGAATTTCGATGTGGAATGTATAAATTTCAGGATTCGAGGGTCGAAATTTTCGGGGCGCTACAAAAAGCAACCAGAACTTCGCCTAGGATGTATAGATCCTTCTCCTAGCTTTTCTCCTTCCTTTCTTCTTTATTTTATTGAATTTTTTTTTAATTTATTAAAATGTGGGAAAACATGTGCTAATGTGGAAAGGGGAGGAAGAAGGATATTTTCAAGAGAAGAAAGGGAATGGAATGGTAAAGAAGGTAAGGGTAGAGGGTATTTATAAGGAAGCTCAATTTCATGGATGGAAGACATGTGTACTTATGGATAAGGATGGAATATTCAAAGGCTAATATTCATGCTTATCTAAATGAATGGTAAAGTGTGTTTTCTCACACACTTTCCGACCTCTCGTCGGAGTATCAAATGGTAACGAATGCCATCTTAACGTGGCTTAGTAGGTTACATAATTTCGTCATTCTGGATTTAATTAAACTGATTTCATTGAAGTCCGAGTTCATTAGCTACTACTTTCTTTGTAAACTTACTATTTTTAATCCAGAATACATTCTTTTTGGACTATTTCAATTTTATTCCTGCCCAAATCCAAATTAATTCTGATCTTTAGGAAATTTGCAAATTTTAAGTTGGTTCCAAAATTTCTGGGTCGTTACAAGTCAAACAAAATAAGTCAAGCCAAACAAGTCAAACAAGCCAAACAAGTCAATCAAGTCAAACAAATATGTTATGTATTTTATTTATAATCATTTTTATTTCTATTTAGATAAAGACTCCCCATATAGTATACTTTTTGTGTGCAGAGCAAAAATTTAACATGTAATGCACTATGTGCAGTATGTTGTTTAAAATGCAATATGAACTATATGTAAAATACAAAGCAATATTAGATGATATGTTAAATGAATTGCAAATTGTGATGTAAATGATTTTAATTTGAGATGTATGTGATTTATAATAATGATGTATGATATGAAATACGATGTGTAATAATAGTATGTAGAATGGTTTGGGGATTATATCTATTTAGGTAAAATATATTCAAAGTACTATCTAACTATTATGCATATGCATATATATATATTATAAATTATTTGAATTAAACAAGGGTAATATATATTAATTTCTAGACTTAGGTTAATGATACTTATGAAAAAATTAACAAGATAGTAAAGATAAAAATTTATGGTATTCGTAATAGATAATAAAATATTTAGAATAATTATATGAGAAATTTGGAGTTAAATAATCTAGCAGGGTGCTTCTTTAATAATGTAGTAAATATTGAAGATCTTTTTAAAGATTGTATATAATGAAGTAAACATATATTCATACTTATAAGTATAAAAACTAAAAACTAACTTTTTATAAAAAAAGGACTTAAAATTTAATTTATTATGAGATATTCATCAAGTAATTTAAAATTTAAACTTTAGAAATATATTAACTTGCTAAAGAACCATTTATATATTAAAACTTTTAAAGGAATCCACAATCATAAAAAAATTATGAAATCCGGGTACAAATTAAACTACAGAAGTATAACTTCTTATATTTAAGACATAAAATGTAATAACCTAGATTTTGGAACCAATTCAAAATTTTATTTTGATTGATTTAATGGGTTTTAAGAATTTAAAATGATTTATTTTGAGAATTAACGATTTAAAATTTATTTAAATCTATGTTAGAATGTATAAATTTATTTTAATTATAAAACGAACTCGAAATGGCGCGATAGTTTGAAAATTTGGTTTTGAACTTTAAATGAATATACAAAATTCAAAATAAATCGGATTTCAGTAAAAAAAGTAACGTTTGAATGTTTTGAATTATATCCTTCTAGGAATATGAAAATTTTAGATTTTACTTTATAAATTGTAAGTTATGTCCAGTTTAAAATTCAGAATGGTCACTATGGAATTTAAATATATTTTAATAATTTATAGCTTTAAAAATAGCTATTTTGCAAATGACTTCCGTTTTCGAAAAAACCACTTTTGTTGGATCCGGAATGTCAAATTATTGTTAGGTTTAAAATTTCAAGTCATTTGGAATTAATATGTGAGCGTAGTAAATTTAAATGCGTTTTCAGTTTCAATTTAAATTTAATAAGCTAATAAAAAGGTCATTTTTCAATTGTTCTTTAAATTTAATGAAATTAATTTTTTTAGGACCGTATCATCAAAACAAAGATAGATTTTAGTTTCCATAATTTTTGGAGTCAGTATGTGCCTCGGTAAATTAAAATGTACGTTGGAATTCAATATCGAAAGTTATATTAATTTATATTTTAATTTTAACAAAAACTGATCAAAATAGTAGAATTGGCTTACGAAACATATTCCATTGTGTCCGAATAGGTGTATTTGGTTAGTAATGATAGTTGTTGGGTTTGATTTGGAGTTGACGAAAATGAACTAATTAGAGAATTAAATAATATTATAATATATATATGTATATATATGTATTCTTTGGCAAACCCTTGTCATTATTTTTCCGTCGGCCCTAACTCAAAACCGATGGCCAATTTTATCAGAATTCAACCATTAAATTATAACAATGAAAATCGAATTAGACTTATAGATTCCAACACTCTTTAAATCCATAATCTTGTGATCGATTATCGTTGATAATTTTCTTCGAATTTCAGGCATGGAACGGCCGTGTTTCAGCGCGGTTTTCGAGGATATCGGAGCATCGAGTGGTATGTCACTCACGGCAGTGGGAGATGGAGTCGAGGCGCAGCTGGCGCCGATCGTTGATGGGGTTCCGGTACTCTGGGGTGGCTGCGACATGAGGAGGATAAAGTCGAGCGTGGACATGAAGGTTTCAAATGGGAAGATAATTAAAGAAAGGGGGATTACGGCTAATTTAGGGTTAAGTAACGTAAATAATTTATTAATTACTATAATTAATTTTAATAATGTGATTAATATTCAAACTATCTTATCTTTTGCAAATCAAAACAGAATTCAGTAAAACGAATTACTTTGGACTCGTGTTGACGAACTCTACAATATGGAATTGACCAGAACGAAAACGAAGCAAGTTGGATTTTTTAGAAAAAATAAACACCTATTTAATATAGTTTAAAAACAAATCATCCATTAAAGACTGACGGAGTGGTAACCAAAGCGAGAACTCTCTCACTCAAAATTTTGTACAGTTATTTATTTTTATAACTGAATTTATACTGACTGCCTATGATTGAAATATTTGTTTGGTTGTTTACAGTTTTAATGTTATTATTATCAAACTGTGAAAATATTATATAAATTCACATGGATTGTTATGTAAACCCCATATGGATATTGGAACGATAATTTTACACATCGCCTAATTATTTGTTGATGATTGAAAACCCCACACGGGTCTGAGAATGATAATTTATTCACATCTCCATTGGATTTAATTATATATCAACCGATTGATTGAAAGACTGTGATAAGCATTACTTAATTATTTTTTATGTTTATATAGTTGTAAATTGCACTCTCGGTGTATATTGGACGTTTAATAGCTGTTTAACACTATTTTTGAATACATGCGATGTATGGAATCCATATAAATAAAATTATATGGTAACTGATTGAGGCTAATTCCAATTCGGAATATAAACGAATATTTTAAAATAATATTCTGTAAAGGATCAAAATATGATTTTGATGTCCGATTTTGGATGAACGTGAAAATATTGAAATATATGTAGCCGAGTTAAGTAGAAATACGCCATTTTAAAAATCGAACAGGATTTCTGTCGAATTAATTCATTTTACAATGAATATCGGAAAGAATTGATTTTAAAATATGTTATTTTGAAAATATTATCATTTTAATATTATAATGATATAAAACATTTAAATTTTTTTTAAAATTGAAAATGAAGTCGAAACCATTTTAAAATGAATTTATAAACGATTTATAAAACACATTTTAAATGGAAATCGATGATATATATATTATATATATTTAATGGCTTGAATAGAACGCGTCGCGCAACGTCCGTTCGCGAATTTCAACCATTAACTTCAAATTGACATAACGGGAGATCCGACCATCGTATTCTCCTAAATCCTGAACCGTTGGGTTCATATCAAAAAGATATTTCCAATGAATGTAAGGGGATTAAATTAGAACAATTAGATTTTAAAGTATGTCCAAGTCAATTTTGGAAAAAGTCGCTATGGATGCAGTTCGGTGGCCGTTATTGGAAACCAACTATAAGGGCCTTAATAAAATTATTAAAAATACGAAAAAATTATGTTAAATCGTAATTAAAAATTTGGAAAGATTATGGATGAAAAATTTCAAGTTTGAAAAGATAAAAATATATTTTTATCGAAATGAACTAATTAATTACTAGAATAATAATCCAATGATTTTTAGAAATAATAAATTAGATTGAAAATTGGGTTTTAAGATAACCAGAGTTTTCCAATGTATAAACTGGAATGGGTTTGAATGGAAATAATTATTGAAATTATTCGATATTGGATTCCGTGATTATCTGGACATTGTTCAAGAATTTGGAAGATATATATATATATATATATATATCGTTATTCCGAATATGACATCCGTTGGGTTCAGAATTTGATATTGAACATAAGCCGATATAATTTTTATTCAAAGCCTTATATTTAATATCAAATTGGATTTTGGGTTTGTCGTGAATGGTGTCTTCAATAACATTGTTCTTAAACCAGTGGAGAAAAGAGTAAATCTTTTAATTAAGATTTAGTGAAGTTTACCAATTAATTGATTTAATTGGAATCGAATTGAATTTTGGGTTTATCGTGAGCGATGTTTTAAATAACATCGGTTCTTTAACTCAATTAACAAAGAAGATATGATTTGGAATTTATAAATATTTTTATTAAGATTTAATGGAAAATTTCCAAGGTAAAGTTCTCCAATATAATACATTGAATTGGAATTGAATGGAATTCGATTTAATAATAATCGGGATGAGCTTCTGTAAAGGGAGACCGTTACTATATATGGAATTTAAAAGGCTTTGCCATTATTCCATTTATATGATTAGTCTGATACGGGAATTTATATCGGTTATATATACTGATCTGTTTTCCATGAAGATTCCATAGTTAATGGAATCTGATTTGAGTTTATTGTGAACTGTGTTTTAAATGACATTGGTTCTTTAACCTTGTTAAAGACAGGATTTATTTTCTGAAATTTGGATAATCATTAAGTAATGATTTTAGAGATTAAAACTGAACTAGAGTTTTAATGAATCTTTAAGTAGACTAAAATGATAATGGGATAATTAAATTTATCGAATGCATGAAACGACTGATAAGGGAGTACCGCCAGTTTTACTCCCGGCGATAGTTAAATCTTTAATTAGATTTAAACGTTAAATGGTAATTAAATTTACCAATAACACCGTTGGTGTTAGATATGGAGTACTACTAGTTTTGCTCCGTGGGATGAATAGGTCGAGATTGGGATAATAAAATAAATGATTACTTCAGTAAGGCTTGATAATCCCGACTAGGTTTATAAACCTTAGTTTGGTCTAGAAGAGTTAAAGGATAAAATAAAATCTTTTGAAATTGATATACAAAGGAAGATTAAAGAATAAGTTTAAAAGAGTTTATCTTTGATAAAATTAATGAGAACCTTTCCCTAAAGATGTGAATATTTGAATAAAAAATATTATGAATTGGAATAAAGCGTATGATGTGTTTTTATAACACTTAATTATTGATTATAAAATACGCAAGTTATTCGGAAAGACTGCGTTTATCCCATTCTTAATAACTGATACAGCGACTAAAAGTCGACGATGAAGACGGTGGTTGAAGACCGGAGATTTTTACATCATTTGGATGATTACTAATGTATTAATTGGGCTATACACCCAAGACAAGGTAATAAGTGGTGATCATACAGATGTACTTAGAGATAGACCAGATATGTGCGGACCTCTCTCCTGTATTGGACATATAGGACGAGGAACAAGGTGCCTCTGATTTCGTTCAGACCTAGAACGGACTTGCAAATGGATGGTGTGTCTGACATTGTTTTCCTTTATGCTGTATTCATTGATCTCTGCTAAAAATATATCTGTTTGGTGGCAGAGAATTTATTCTCTTGCTTAACACCCTTCTCTGAGACGTACGAGCTTAGAGGTTATATATTGATAGAAATCAGTGGTATGGGATGGATTGGCAATATGGCATGCTAAATGCAAATGATCAAGGCTTTTGTTGAAAAGAAGAGTATTGTGGATGATGATCAAAGCACGTCTTTAATTATCATAGCTTTGTGTATAGCATTAATTCGCGAGCCTCACACCTCGGTATGAGTCAAAGACGGGATGAGGACCTCAGGGAGGACATAACATTTCTTTCTAGCTACGAGTTGTGTCATGGTATGGAGCCCAGACTTTTTTACTTATGTAGATGATGCGAGGCGCCTTAGATATATTAGCCGCTAATGGCCAAGTGATAGGTCCTATAGGACTTGGAAGCGTGTGTTCAGGAATAACTAATTCACTAAATTAAGTGTGGACGGCCCTGACGCTAACCATGGCTCGCCAACGTCCTAGCCCTGGGGCATTTGCCAGAGTGTCTCAAAACTGGTGTGGAAGATCCCTTACCTCGACTCATAGATGGAATCCAATTTTCAATATATGACTTTTAGGTTTTAGTTGTAAACCTATGTATGACTGCATAACAAATTATAGCTATGTCATTTATGATTGATATATTTATATTTAAAGTTGTTTTGACACTATGCACTTACGGTATCAAATGAGATTTGTTTTGAAACGTACCAAGCATGTTTGGCTATTATAAGGCAAAACTCTATCCTCTGGCTTGCGTTGCATTGTGTGATGGGACCTGAGTTTTGTAATAGCTTCATTTTTCCAAAAAACCATTGCGCTGTTTATAAACTGTTTTATTTCAGGGTATTCCCGGGGGAGAACCCGTTCCGTGACATACAGAGTGGTCCCGTGATTTACCTACTTTTAAAGTAAAGATTTGATAATTATTTTAGTTCCCACACAATTAACATGACTGACTCGGAGTTTATTGTTTTTACCTAAACTCTTGGTGCCTATATTTTCTACGCGGGCAACTAGTAGTTTTGGTTTTGCGGATTTTTTTTGGGTATCTTGGATTACAGTTGGATCTATATTCGGAATGCATTATACCCGTGTATTTCTTTCAGTTGTGGTAGTTGATGTTTTCTTTTGTGCGTTATATTTACACATATATATATATATATATTCGTTGTTATGTAATTTGTTAATCTCTAATATTTTTCTGTTGTGTATTATTTGAACTCTTATATATTCTTGTACTCTGATGTAAATTATTGTAATCGTAATGAACTGTTCTCACGTTTGTGTTCTGATGAGTCATGTTCTCAAAACAACCCAGACTCCTCCGTCTCTTCGGGGATCGGGGAAGTCTAGGTCGTTTCATTTTTGTATCAGTGCTTTGGTTTACAGAGCTCGGGAACAAGATGCATTAGAACCGAACAAAAGAATTCATCAGAGATAGGATCAGTAATATCCGATAAGAGTAACTTGTTAGAGATAGGACTATTAATGCCCAATAATGAGTTTGAAGAGTATTATTTATAAAAACAAATTTAATTTTGAAAATTATAATATATTATAAGTATTTGAGTATTTTATATTGAATTTGGACTATCGAGAATAAGAAGATTTTGCATATACGCCTTGTAAACGTATATTCGAAGTCTCAAATAAACTAGGTAGATATAGAATCACTCTAGTCGCCTAGGGATAATTCTAATGATTGGTGCGTCATCACCAGTATTTATGTTCGAGTTTCGAAAGTGGATATCTATATATTTCAAACCGACCGGTGTGAGAACCAAAACTTAGTTAGAAATTATTGTTTGTGATTTGGCATTGAAACAGTAACTTAAAGTATATTAAAAATTATATATTTGAGAAGTTAACAAACTAATTTATTGCTGGTTGTGTTGTATGATTATTAATTTAACTAATAAAATTATTGGAATGATAATTAATAAAACCAATATGCGAATGAAAGGTAAATTAAGCCAAATCAAGTCAAATTTGAACTGAATTGAAAACTGATTATATATAAAATAGATATGCATATATATACATGCTGAGCATGTTATGGATTTACTGTTGAGTAGAGAAATATATTGCGTGCCCGACAAACATGTGCACCTTAATGAGTTGGTTGCGCAATTTTATTTGTTATATAAACTACTGTGAGTATTTTTGGATGCGTGGTGATAGTTGTTCTATGTGAAATTAAAACGTACGCCATAGGATAGCAACAAATAAATTATGAACTACACAGCATAACATGCATCATGAAGACAGTATGTAACATCATGTTCCATATAAGCATTTGGTGCTTATATGATGAGGTTTGGATTACCATATAGGCGAGATGCTTGTATGGCGATCACTGAATTACAGGTTGAACTGAAGACTAGCTATAGACTTAATGACATATAAAGGTGCTTCGGTAAGGACTTAATAAAAACCCTACACAGGTATGGAGATGACAACAATTCACGTCTCTCATTTTTAGTTATGGTACATGATTATTTAGTTTCCAACACTAGGGCAAGGTATGAGATTTCAACTTTTTACACGTCTCCCTTGGGCATTGATAGGTCACAATTTTTTTTATGCTTTTTAACGATTTATTGGATACTTAATACGGCCCAATAAAATTTTCAAACCCTCTCCATATAAAGAAGGTTATGGAAAAAAATTTCGAAAATTTAAGGTGTTAGCCAAATTTTTGAGAAATTAGAAAGTTCTTAGAAACTGAAAATTTAAAGAACTTGAGTCAAGCGAATGTTGGGTTGATTAAGTAAACAACATTCAATTCTATCTTCCTTTTCAGGGACGAAAATATTTTAAGTGGGGGAGATTGTAACAACCCAGATTTTGGAACCAATTTAAAATTTTTATTTTTAATTGATTTAATAGATTTTAAGAATTTAAAATGATTTATTTTGAGAATTAACAATTTAAAATTTATTTAAATCGAAGTTAGAATGTATAAATTTATTTTAATTATAAAATGAACTCGAAATTGCGCGGTAGTTTGAAAATTTGGTTTTGAACTTTAAATGAATATACATAATTCAAAACAAATCGGATTTCAGTAAAATAAGAAATGTTGGAAAGTTTTGAATTATATCTTTCTAAAGAATGTGAAAAAAATTAGATTTCACCTTATAAATTATAAGTTATGTTCAATTTAAAATTCAGAATAGTTGCTATGGAATTTAAATATATATAACCCTTAAAAATAGCTATTTTGGAAATGACCTCCGTTTTCGACAAAACCACTTTTGTTGGATCCGGAATGTCAAATTATTGTTAAGATTAAAATTTCAAGTCATTTGGAATTAGTATGTGGGCGTAGTAAATTTAAACGCGTTTTCAATTTCAGTTTAAATTTAATAAGCTAATAAAAGGCATTATTCAAACGGTCTCCAAATTTACCAAAATTAATTTTATTAGGACCGTATCATCAAAACAAAGCTAATTTTCAATTTCCATAATTTTTGGAGTCAGTATGTGGCCTCGGTAAATTAAATTGTATGTCGGAATTCCATATCGAACGTTATATTAATTTATATTTTAATTTTAACAAACACTGATCAAAACAATAGAAATAGCTTACGAAACTTATTCCAGTGTGTCCGGAATAGGGGTGACAGTCGTTGAGTTTAATTTGGAGTTCAGATGAAAATGATCTAATTAGATAATTAAATAATATTATAATATATAAATATTCTTTGGCAAACCCTCGTCATTATTTTTCCGCCGGCCCTAACTCAAAGACAATGGCCAATTTTATACATAATTCAACACTTAAATTATCACAATCCAAATCGAATTAGCTGCAGTCCCTAAAACAGAAATGATAGAGAATCCAACGCTCTTTAAATCTATGCCCTTGTGATCGATTATCGTTGAGAATCCTATTCGAATTTCTGGCTAAGAAGCGCCGCGTTTCAGCGCATTTTATGAGGATACTGGGGCTTCAAGTGTTGAGCCACTCATGGTGGTGGGAGGTGGAGTCGAGGCGCAACAAGCGCCAGTCGTTGATAGGGTTCTGGTGCTCTAGGTGGCTGCAGCATGAGGAGGATGAAGTCGAGCGTGGACTTGAAGGTTTCGAATGGGAAGATAATTAAAGAAAGGGGGATTATGGCTAATCTAGAACAAGTAATGTAATTAATTTATTAATTACTTTAATTAATTTTAATAATGTGATTAATATTCAAACTATCATATCTTGTGCAAATCAAAACAGAATTCAATGAAACGAATTGCGTTGGACTCGTGTCAACAAAGTCTACAATATGGAACTGACCAAAAGGAAACGGGGTAAGTTGGATTTTTTAGCAAAATTAAACGCCTATTAATTTAGTTTAAAAATGAATTATCCATTAAAGACTGACGGAGTGGAAACCAAAGTGAGAACTCTCTCACTCAAAATTTTGTATAGTTATTTATTTTTATAACTAAATTTATGTTGATTGCCTGTGATTGAAATATTTGTTTAGTGATTGATGGTTGTTTACCATTTTAATGTTATTATTATTAAACTCTGAAAATATTATACAAATTCACATGGATCGTGATGTAAACCCCACACGGGTATTGGAACGATAATTTTACACATCGCCCCATTATTTGTTGACGATTGAAAACCCCATACGGGTCCGGGGATGATAATTAATTCACATCTCCCTTTGATTTAATTATAAGTCAACTGTCAACCGATTGATTGACAGACTATGGTAAAAATTATTTAATTATTGAATGCTTATATAGTTGTAAATTGCATTCAGGATGTGTATTGGACGTTTACCAGCTGTTTATCACTATTTTTGAATACATACGATGTATGAAATCCATATAAATAAAATTATATGGTAATTGATTGAGGCTGATTCCAATTCGGAATATAAACGAATATTTTAAAATAATATTCAGTAAAGGATCAAAATATGATTTCGATGTCCGATTTTGGATGGACACGAAAACATTGAAATATATGAAGCCGAGTTAAGTAGATATACACAATTTTAACTTGAACAGAATATTTGCTGATTTTATTCATTTTATAATGAATATCGGAAAGATTTGATTTCAAAATCTGATATTTTGAAAATATTGTCATTTTAATATTATAATGATATAGAACATTCAATTTTGATTTAAAATTGAGAATAAAGTTGAAACCATTTTAAAATGAATTTATAAACGATTTGTAAAATACGTTTTAAATGGAAGTCGATGATATATATATATATATACATATATATATATAATTGCTTGAATAAAATGTGTCGCGCAGCGACCATTCGCGAATTTCAACCATTAACTTCAAATTGATATAATGGGAGATCCGACCTTCAGATTCTCCTAAACACGGAACCTTTGGCTTCGTATCGAAAAGATCTTACCAATGAGTATAAGGGGTTAAATTTAAATGGTCAGATTTTAAAATATGTCCAAATCAATTTTGGAAAAGGTCATTATGGATGCAGATTGGTGGCCGTTATTCGAAACCGACTGCCAGGGCCTTAATAAAATTATTAAAAATATGGAAAAATTAAGTAAAATAATGATTAATGATTTGGAAAGATTATGGATGAAAAATTCCAAGTTTGAAAAAAATAAAATATATTTTTATCAAAATGAACTAGTTAATAATTAGAATAATAATCCAATGATTTTTAGAAATAATAAATTGGATTGGAAAATGGGTTTTAAGATAACTTGAGTTTTCCAATGTATAAATTGGAATGGAAATAATCATCGAAAGTATTCAGTATTCGATTCCGTGATTATATGGACATTGTTGAGGAATTTGGAAGATATATATATATATATCGTATTTCGAATATGATATCTGTTGGGTTTTGGGTTTGTCATGAATGGTGTCTTCAATAACATTGTTCTTAAACCAATGGAGAAAAGATTAAATGTTTTATTTTAGATTTAGATAAATTTACCAATTAATTAATTTAATTGGAATCAAATTTGATTTTGGGTTTATCGTGGGTGATGTTTTAAACAACATCAGTTCTTTAACCCAATTAAAAAGGAAGATATGATTTGGAATTTATAAATCTTTTTATTAATATTTAATGGAAATTTTACGAAGTAAAGTTTTCTAATATAATACATTAAATTAGAATTGAATGGAATTCAATTTAATAATAATCGAGATGAGCTTTAGTAAAGGAAGACCGTTACTATATATGGAATTTAAAAGGCTTTGCCATTATTCCATTTATATTATTAGTCTGATACAGAAATTTATAATGATTATATATATTGATCTGTTTTCTGTGAATATTCCATAGTTAGTGGAAGCTGATTTGGGTTTATTGTGAACTGTGTTTTAAATGACATTGATTCTTTAACCCTGTTAAAGACAGGACTTATTTCCTAGAATTTGGATAATCATTAAGTAATGATTTTTGAGATTAAAACTGAACTAGAGTTTTAATGAATCTTTAAGTGGATTAAAAAGAGAATGGGATAATTGAATTTATCGAATTCATGAAATCATCGAGAATGGAGTACCGCTAGTTTTACTCCACGCGATAGTTATATCTTTAATTAGATTTGAACGTGAAATGGTAATTAAATTTAACGTTAACACCATGGGTGTTAGATATGGATTACTACAAGTTTTGCTATATGGGATGAATAGGTTGGGATTGAGATAATAAAATAAATGATTACTTCGGTATGGCTCGATAATCCCGATTAGTTTAATAAACCTTAATTCGGTCTAGAACTGTTAAAGGATAAAATATTTTTTTTTTAAATTTATATACAAAGGAAGACTAAATAATAAGTTTAAAAGAATTTATCTTTAATAAAATTAATGAGAATCTATCCCTAAAGATGTTGATATTTGAATAAAAGAATATCCTAAATTAGAATGAGACGTATGGTGTGTTTTTGTAGCACTTAATTATTGATTATAAAATACGCAATTTATTTGGAAAGAGCGCGTTTATCCTATTTTGAATAACTGATACGGCGACTAAAGTTCAACGATGAAGATGGTGGTTGAAGACCGGAGAGCTTCACATCATTTGGATGATTACTGATGTCTTGATTGGGATGTACACCCAAGACAAGGTAATAAGTGGAGATTGTCCAGATGTACTTGTAGATCGACCGGATACGCGAGGACCTCACTCCTGTATTGGACATATGGTACGAGGGATAAGGTGCCTCTGGTTTCGTTCAGACCGAGAATTGACTTGCAAATGGATGGTGTAACACCTCGTAATTCTATAACATTAAGTTTCACAAATTAAAGTATAAATAATTTTTAGAAGAAGAATTAAGGGAAATGGTTATGCCATTGCGTTCGTCTCGAAATTCTGCTTGAGATAGAGTCTGAGTTTGCGTAAATCGGACTCCGTATGAAGAAGTTATGGCCTTCAGAAGTTTCAAGAATTTAAATAAATAAAAACATATTCAAATTTCGAATTCAAAACACACACCCGGGCTGGGTAGAAATTTCCCGGCCAGGACCCAGGTAGACCAGGGGGTCGACCTGGGGGTCGATCTCCCCCTATAGGTCGACCTGAGGGTCGACCTGCCTTGTTTTTCTAGATCTGGACTGCAACGATTTTGACCTATTCTGGATGGACCGGATGGCTTCTAGGGGGATCTAATGGCTCTAAAACACTCTCTACACCTATAAAAGAATGCCTAGACCTAAGGTTTCTCCACACAAATTCTTTGAGGCGTCTACATGCTGTTACTCTCTATTCTAGCCTCCACCATTAAAATAAAACTTATTCTCCACTAAAACAAGTTATAGTTCTTCTTCAAATTGGAGATTCTAATCATGTTAAAGCTTCTAGTTGGACCATAGGCATTCCGCTTCAAGCAACGTCACTCGAATCATAGCAAAACGCCTTTTCTAAACCGATCACTGTAAGTGCGATTATTCCTTAGATTTGAATGTGTAACTGGAATTGTTAATGTAATGAGTGAAATATAGAACTATACCAATTTGCAAGTTAATTATCTTTGATTCGTGCTTATGTCAAATCTAACGTTATCTATGCCTTTGGATCTCATTCTCGATTGTGGCCTAGAACTTATTGTGGCTAATTGCCAATGATTATGGTTATGGGACTTTTGCCTAAGGCTATGACTATGAAACTGTTGCCCATGAAACTATCGCCTATGACTATGATTCATGACAAAGAGACTATTATATATGACTATGACTATAAGACTATTTCCTATGACTATGATTCATAATTTTGAGACTATTGCATATGATTCATGACTATGAGACTATTGCCTATGACATTGATTCAGAAACTATTATGATTAGTCGCCCATGACTATTGTGGTTAATTGCCTATAACTATTGTAGTCAGTGACTTATGCCTATTCCCATTAACCTATTAGGTTGTACTTTGAACTGGAATTATGTTGGACCAAATCACCTATGCCTGTTCCCTTAATTATGTTGATCTCATTTCTTGGGGTGTAACTTGTCTAGTTTATTCCTATTCACTATTATGTACATCAAACCCATTGGAACCATTATTTTCGTTTTTGGTTCATTCTTGCATGGCTATTCTTTTATGTCAATTCTCGTTCTTATCCCCTATTCCTTGCTTTGATACTATTAGTATCATTTCATGAGTACTTAGGAACATGCGAAATCATGTTATACATGCGATTACCGCACGGGAATTTGGGCGTAGCTTAATTAAGTTAATTTGGCATAAGAAATATGTTGGCATAATCTAAATTTGCTATAATAGTGAATGATTTACATGCATATAAGACTTGGGCATAAATTGATAAATTTAATTGGCTGCAAAGTGTGTAATTGGCATGTAAACCAAGTTGGACATAAACGGTAAACTAGAATATTAAATCTAGTTTTGACATGAATCGTAAATTGGAATATTAATCTAGATTGGGCATGAATTGTAAAAGGGGAATATTAAATCTAAATTGGTATAAACTGCAAGTTGGGTTAATTGATTGGTAAATCAAGTTTGGGCACAGAATATAAGTATGTTAATTTGCATGACAGTTGAATATGATCTAGGTGAAATTGATTTACGGAAAATTTACATAAATAGTAAATATGTAAATTTAGTAAAAGACGAATATGCCTAACCCGAGGTTAGACTGAGTTGTGGTGTAAAACTGCTCGGAACCGACCAGCACATCCAATTACCACAACAATACCTGTCTAATGTGGGTGGTTAGTGCATCAAGCCCAGAAAGACCCGAGGTTAGACTGAGTTGTGGTGTGAACCTGCCCGGAACCGATCGGCAAATCCAGTAACCACAACAATATCTGTCTAATGTGAGTGGTTGATGCTTTAATTAATTAATTAATTAAGGCTCATGAATAAATCAAGCTAGAAATGGTGAGGTTAAGTAATTAGGGAAACACTTAACTGTAATAACATGTTAACAAAGACAAGTAAGGTGGGGTTAAGTAATCGAGAAAGCACTTAGCCAATTAAACATGTTAACTAGACAAGATTGATAGGGGTCAAGTAAGTGTTTAACATGCTAACTAGACTAAATGGTGAGGTTAAGTAAATTTAGAACACTTAACCGTCATAACATGTTAATTAGGCACGTGGGTGGGGTTAAGTAAAATTAGAACACTTAACCAATGTATGTATATATATATATATATAACATGATGGGTGATAGGGTTAAGTAACACAAGAGGAACACTTAACCAAATATATATATATAACATGATATGTGATAGGGGTTAAGTAACACAAGGGGAACAATTAACCAATATATATATATATAATATGATGAGTGGGCAGGTTAAGTTAACTTGAATGAATGGATAACACTTAACCAACAATATATATCACCTTGAATTACTGGGAGGGTTAAGTACATATCGGGATCGGTGGGTAATATTAGTACATATAGGGCCACAAACTTAACCATTAAATAGACATGCTTGAATCGGTGGGAGGGTTAAGTACATCATGTGTAGGTGGGTAATATTGTATATATATAGGCCCACAAACTTAACCAGTAGGAAACCTAGTAATGGGGACCCATGTTTGCAGTAACCCACATAGATGTATCACGGTACCCCGAGCTAGGTAGGGTGGGGAACGATTACAGGGCTGATAATAAGCGGTCAAAATAGCGGCAGGGGGTACGTCAGTGTAGGTTCCGACGGTTTACGGGCGTGCACATACTCCGGAGTGGAAAAAGCAGGCACTGGGTACCAGTAGTTATACACTGTGCATCTTGAATCGTGTCGGGTCGCTATCATAAGGCTTGATACACCTTATGGTAGGGCCAGCACAGAGTATCTACACACAAGAGAGGGCCGACTAACATCGAAACAGAGAAAATTAATACAAAGTAGGTAGCATAATCCCTAGTTGGACCTAGGTCGCGTAAACTCTGAATCCGAGAAGCGTTCAATAGGTAGCATAAACCCCAATGGCTCTAGGTAGCGTAAACCTTGGTTGAACCTAGGAAGAGCTCAATAGTAAACCCTAGATTAGATCTAGGTAATAAATGGAACCCCCTTAATAGATGTACACCTGAAGGCAACCGCAAATACGGGGATTGGGATCACGTTATCATATGATCATAGATTACTAATTTGGACACCAGTAGGTAGTGCCGAGATATATAAATTAGTATAACAGGGTAGTTGCGAAGCAGAGAAGGAGTAGAAGCGCATTCAGTTTATCAGTACATTCAGTTTATCGGTACACTCAATTTATCTTGCCATATCCCATGCTTACCCCATGTTATCTTGTTACTATGGTTTTATATTTAGTTTATTCATGTCATGACCCTTTTCCTCATTTAAATACTAAGAATCACTGGACTTACTAGACTTTATGTCTGACCTAGTTTGCTTTCGCCTCTTTTCTTCCTGTAACACCCCATGTCCATTAATGTCACTCACAAAGGGAATGCATTAACTTCTACGGAGCGTTTTAAGTAAGTAAAGAACAGAAACTTAACAACAAGACAAATATAAACAGTACTCAAAGATTTAAAACTTTATTTCATTGCAGCAGAAAACACACATGTTTTATTACATCATCAAAAACCAGAGTCAAAGTACATAATATCCATCTTGACTACCAAAATTACATAAATTGAAAGACATAATCCCCAATACAAAATAGCCATAAATAAAAGAGAAGTTGAACTTTACTTCAGCGATCCAAGCAATCTTATAAAAGCAGAGAAACAGCGGTCCAAAATCAAGCTCCACTGGTGCTAGTTCCAACCTGAGCTCCTTGGGGGGGAGGGAGAAAAAAAGAGGAGGAAACAAAGTGGGTCAGACATAAAGTCTGGCGAGTGCGATAGCTTTAACAGTATAATTGACAAAGTAACTAGGCTAAGGCATAAGTTGGAAAATAAGAAAATGACCATAAACCATTGAGTATGGCAGAGTAAATAAGGAAACAAGATGAACAACGATATCGTTAAAGCACCCCTAAACCACTCTGGATAATTGCTATACTGCACCACCACTAGTCACCCTAAGGTTGATCCCGCCTACAGACTTAATAATGATATTGGTAGTTTCGTGCACCCCTAGCTGCCTTCATAGGTGCCGCCTTCCCCGATCTCCGCTAGGTGTACCCACTACCCCCAAGCGACCGGCTCCCTAACTCGTAGATACCCGTGCTGGCCCCACAGTGGGGTTTATCACTCCCCAAAGTGGAAACCCGATACAACCAACAATGCACGGCTTATACCTACACGATGCAACAACGTCTTACCTACCAGCCCGGGTCCACACATGCATATGAACCCGTTGGACTTGAGTTGCCACCGCTAACCCGGTTTGTCCTCTTACAGTCAAGCCCAGTATGTGTGTCCCGTCCTCGACTTGGGTTAAGCTCACAAAGATACGTATGGATCACTGGTTGAAATGGGCCCCCATTACTTGACACAAGCTATCCACCTAAGCTTGGTCCCCTCTAGTACATCCCGCTTAACCCAATTCTTATTCATGTTTCAATTACATGTTTCAATTTTGGTTAAGTGTTTCTAATCGTATTTCCAAATGCAACCCAAGGCACCCACTAGATTCCACATGCCACCCAAGGCACCCACTTAACCCCCTCATGTCCCACTACATGCTTATCTGGTTAAGTGTTTCTTAATTCATTAAGACCGTAACCTCATAAAGACCTCTCACATTAGACTAGCATTTATGGCAGTTGGATTTGCCGGGGGGTCCGGGCAGTCTTACACCACAAAAGAGCCTAACCTCATGTCTTTACAATTGTTACGTATTTAGTTTATGCCTAAGACCTCTAACATTAGACTGGCATTTGTGGCAGCTGGATTTGCCGGGCGGGTCCGGGCAGTCTTACACCATAAAAGAGCCTAACCTTGTGTCTTAGACGATTAATTACTCCTAATTAATCATTCCCTCAATTTGAATTACTTTCTCTATTCAAATTATCAATCAATTAACGATGTCCATAATTGACTCAATTATGTCCATCTATTTATGGTATGTAAACTCATACCAATTTCCATCACAAATTTATTTTATTCCTTTTAAGGCATTTATGCCAATTAAATCTTTTTAATATTACCCCTTTACCCCACGTTGTATGTTTGTTCATTTAACGTAAAATATACGTTAGACTCGAATAGTCTAACTCATGGAATAAAGAGAAAACATCACAATATACACATAATTAAAACATAGATCTAAACATAGGGGTGAACTTGCATGTGTGAATGATGTTCTACATCTAAAACTTGCATAGGCCAAAGTTACAACTTGCATAAACAACATATGTCATGGATCCAATTCTAAAGGTGTGAATTATTTGAGATAATGGTCACAAACTTGCATAAATCATGTATGTCATAGATCTACATCTAAAGGTGTAAAATTGCATAGGCAATAACCCTAAACTTGCATATGTGATTTATGCATCATAACAATGGTGTAAACTTGCATCTAACATGTAAATTATCATGTATAATTTATCATATAACTCACACATGTCATAGCCTAACTTTAGATCTAAAATTGATGTCATGAAACATGTAATGTTATACTAACTTGCTTATGATTCTTGTCTAAATCAATATCTAAACTTGCATACAAACTTGTGATCTATCATATGAATCAACATAACCAAACTAGCATACGAACAACATGATGATTCAACTAGACATAAGCCAATCATGGAATTACAACATGGGTGATAGCATCATGACTTTACATCGTAAATGATAGCATCATAACATAACATCATAGAAATTACAACACAATTCTACAACATAATTACAACATGCAGTCAATAATTCACATCATATCCAAATTATCCGCATCATAACTCAATCCAATTAATTTACTAATTATTTTATTAAAACTATCGAACTCACAACTCAAAAGCGGTCTTGAGTTCTGAATTCTGATTTCTGAAGTTGTATTAGCTTTCCTTTAAAGAAGATTCGTTGTTAGGGTTGAATAGAACTGATTTGATTTTCTATTCTTCCTCTCTAATTGGTGGCGGCTACTCTGGGGTTCAAGATGACAGCATGACGATCATAGTTTCAGTTTTAGTTCTGTTTTAGGGTTTGAGTCTATAGGTATTTTTATAGTGTTTTGAATTAGTTTAAGCCGTCGGATGATCTTAGGGTTAATCAAAACCATTCATTCGGGATAGGGTGACACCTCAGCCCTAATGACTCAGAAGGAGTCAGAAAGGACTCAGCAACATGGGTCAGACTGAACCAGAAAGTTATGCAACCCTGCTACCTCGGCCTGGGCGCACTTGGCAGGAGCGCCAGTGCAAATTTGTACTGGCGCACTTCCCAAGTGCGTCAGTGCAAAATTTTTTCTTCTTGTTTTGCCACCAAACTTCGTTCGTCCATAACTCCTTCATCTGCTACCCGTTTCCCGCAAACTCGAACTCTATTTCAACCAGAATTCCGAGACAAACACAATGGCGCAACCCCATTCACTTAATTCTCAAGTCTAGGATTAATTATTCTTTATTTTAGTTAATTCGATTATTCAAAAATCCGGGGTGTTACATTCTCCCCTCCTTAAAGGATTTCGCCCCCGAAATCTCCAAGTTAAGGTGAATGCATATCCTATCATCTAAACAACCATTTACTCAACCATCAAACACATGCATCCATTATCCTTATAAAATTTCTAATGCTATATGAACATTTGCAAGAAGTGTGTGTATATGTTCCTTATATAATGCAAAATCAGGTGGTCTATTGATTCAGTTGACCTCCTTAATGCAAACCATGATAGTTCCATGCGTCCATTATGTATGCGAAAGAACCTTATCGATACATATTATTTCTACATGTGTGCACAACCATTCACCAAAATGCAACATCCAAATGATGGTACAACCATTATACATCCATTACTTAAATATGTACACACATTTATATGCAATATGCAATATGAAGAGAATGAGCCGATCTAGTGCCTAAAGTGTGTGTATATGCATCCACGCATAACCACTAGCAACCACCTGCATCCACATGCATCCATCATACATAACATGTCTCAAACACATGTTTCAACCATAGGAATAACTTATCTGAAGGTCAAAGATACTAGCGAGAGGACATACTAAAGATAAGATAAGTACAAGGTAAGCGATAAAGGAGAATTTAAAAGACATTCCCTCGAAAAGAAAAGGGTACAATGAACGCATCTTCGCTTCCGTCTCCCAAGTAGCGCCACTCTCATCATCTCCCCATTGCACTTTGACTAGTTTGACCTCTCGATTCCTCAGCTTCTTAATTTCCGACCCAAGAATGCACGTAGGAGCTCGTCGAATCGTCGCATCACGCTCGATCTCCACCTCTCTAAGCAAGCTCGGCACTACCACTTCCGCGATTTCGTGCAAGCACTTCCTTAATTGTGATACATGGAATACGTCGTGTACACCACCAAGTCTCTCGGGCAACTCCACTCTATACGCCATTTGCCCAATCCTCTCCTTAATAGGAAACGACCCTGCGAACCTTGGTGCTAACTTCCCAATGGACCCAAAGCAAACGATGTTCCGTAATGGAGACACCTTGACAAAGACCATGTCCCCAACATCAAACTCAAGATCTGACCTCCTCTTGTCCACACAAGATTTCTGTCTATCTTGCGCCGTCTTCATCCTCCTTCAAATCAAATCGATCTTTTCCGAAGTCTCTTTAATCATATTGGGTCCAAGCAAGATCTTATCTGTAGACTCCCACCAACATGTAGGCGAATGACACGGCCGTCCATAAAGAGCATCGAATGGTGCTATACCAATGCTAGACTGAAAACTGTTATTATATGCGAACTCCACCAACGGAAGATGCTCCTCCCATGTACCTCCGAAATCTAAGACACACCACCTCAATAAGTCCTCTAGAATATGATTCACCCTCTCGGTCTGGCCGTCCATCTGAGGATGATATGCGGTGCTCAAACATAACTGAGTCCCTACCGCCTCTTGCAAGCTCTTCCAAAACTCGCTAGTGAAGATAGGATCGCGGTTGCTCACTATGCTAGAAGGAACACACTGCAAGCGAACTATTTCTCGAATGTATACGGAGGCTAACCATGGAGCAGTCCTCTTACTCTTCACAGGAATGAAATGGGCGCTCTTAGTAAGTCTATCCACCATGACCCAAATCCCCGTACTACCCTTCCTCGATCTTGGTAATCCGTCAACAAAGTCCATCGAAACAATTTCCCACTTCCATTGTGGGACCTCCTATGGGTGAAGTAATCCACCGGGCTTCTTTTGCTCTGCTTTTACTTGTTGGCACACCAAGCATCTAGCAACAAACTCTTCCACGCCCTTCTTCATACTGTCCCAAATGTGAACTCGTCTCATGTCCATCTACATCTTGTCCCCGCCGGGATGGATGGTCATCTTCGAACGATGTGCATCATCAAGAATGGTCTTCCTCAAGTTCTCGTCCTGTGGTACACAAAGTCTACCGTCCCTACGAAACCAACCCTTATCATCTAGGGTATACCTACGGAGATGGCTCGATGACTCCCCTCTTTTGATCTTCTCTACTAACTCAACCAACTGTGAGTCGTCTCGTTATGCCTCGCCAATCCTTCCCAAAAGCGTAGGTCTAACCTCTAAGGATGCTAGCAAACCGGGTACAAAGTCAACGGAAGGTTTAAAGTCAAACGTAGAGATAAACTCTAAGCTTCGCCGCTCAACAAACAACGTACTCAAGGACAACCTTTTTTACTTAAGGCGTCTACCTCCACGTTACCCTTGCCAGGGGTAAATGTTATCTCGAAGTCGTAGGATGCTAAGAATTCCATCCACCTTTGCTGCCTTAAGTTCAAGTCCTTCTGAGAGAATAAATATTTTAGTGATTTGTGGTCAGTGAATAATTCGAATTTTTCGCCAAGAAGGTAATGACGCCAAGACTTAAGCGCGAAGGCAATAGCGGCCAACTCTAGGTCATGTGCAGGGTAATTTCTCTCATGTACTCTCAATTTCCTTCCACCATAGGCTATTAACCTTCCCTCTTGTATTAAGACTACGCCTAGTCCTGTCCCACAAGCATCGATATAAACGGTAAATGGCTTACTCCCATCTGGCGACACTAAGACTGGGGCTGTGGTCTAAGCTCTCATTAAATGTTGGAATGCATCATCATAATCTACATCCCACATGAAAACTAAGTTCTTCTTCGTCAAGCATGTTAATGGGGCTGATATTTTTGCTAAGTCTTTGATGAACTTCCTATAGTAGCCAGCCAACACTAAGAAACTCCTCACCTCGGTAGCATTTTTAGGAACCTTCCAATCTTGGATGGCCACTATCTTCGCGGGATCCACAGCTATCCCTTCTTTATAAACCACGTGCCCTAAGAATCGGCCTTCCTTCCTCCAAAAGTGACATTTAGAAAATTTAGCTTTAAGGCTATGCGCTCGAAGAGTCTCCAACACTTCCCTAAGATGTAGGGCTTGCTCTTCCTCGCTTTTAGAAAAGATCAAGATGTCATCCACAAAGACTACCACGAATCTATTAAGGTACTCCCTAAACACCCTACTCATCAAGTCAACAAAGTATGCGGGGGCGTTTGTCAAACCGAAGGGCATCACAAGCCACTCGAAGAAACCGTCTGGAGTCCTAAAGGCAGTCTTGTCTATGCTATCCTCAGCCACTCTCAACTGATGGAAACCAGTGGCTAAGTCCAACTGCGAAAACACTGAGGCGCCAACTAACTGATCAAAGAGATCGTCAATCCTCGGCAGTGGGTGTCTATTCTTCTTAGTAAGCTTATTAAGTTCTCTATAGTCCACACAAAGTCTAAGGGACCTATCCGCCTTCGTGGCAAACACTGCTGGAGCAACCCACTCCGATATACTACGTCTAATGAACCCGTTCTCAAGCAATTCCTTCACTTGCTTACTGAGTTCTCTTCTCTCTGTTGGAGCCATGTGGCGCACTGGTAATGCAACCGGCATTGCATTATCTACTAGATATATTCGAAAGTCTATTTCATGTTTTGGGGGTAAACCCCTCACCTCATCGAAGACATTGGCATATTCACGGACTATGGGAACAGAATGTAAATCATCATCGGATGCGTCAAGGGATTCTAAGTAGCTAAGCATTACTGGACCTCTAGGGTCACAAGAAATATCAAGGGTCTTTCCAAAACAAGTCAACAGTCTTACTACCCTTCTTTCACAATCTAGGATGGCGCCATATCTAGTTAGCCAATCCATACCTAGAATTAAACCGTAGCCCATGAAGCCAAGAACAAAAGCGTTGCACTCAAACTCAACGCCCAAGATAAACGCCTTCAAATCCCGACAAACCATAGAAAGATGAGCCTAACCACCAATAGGATTTGAGACTACTAAGGGATCAGTAACTAGACTATTACCAAGGTGCAGTGTTTCAAATAATGATGTAGAAATAAACGAATGTGATGCGCCAGAATCGAATAAAGTACGGTCAGGATGATCAAACAGAAAAACTAAACTTTCAACGGAAATTGCTCTACCTCGTTCTTGCAGCGGTGGGACCACGAGAGCCTGAACTTGTCCCCTTGCCTGCCCTGGTGCCATAAGAGCCTGCACCTGTCCTCCCGAGGTAGACCCTGCCCTCTGCCCTTTCTTTGGGCAGTCCTTAATAAGATGCCACTCCTCGCTACAGTGGAAACAACCAGTCTTCTTTTTCTTCCTACAATCTTTTCTTAGATGGCCAGGTGTCCCACAGTTACAGCATCTTTTCTTTCCCTTAGCATTGTTGCCTTTGCCACCTTTCTTGTTCTGTTGTTATTGTTGCGGCTTCTTTTGATCCCCTTTCTTCTCGGGTGCCTTATTAGCATTGGCGCCCTTCTTGTCTTCATGCATGAGCGCCATGTCAGCTAGTCTCTCGAAGGTAGTCCCCATGGGAATGTGGGTCATAGGTAACCTATGAAGCAGCTCGTTTAAACCCTTAACAAATCTTAGAGCCTTCTTTTTTGGAGTATTCACCAAGTCCAAGCCAAATCTTGCCAATTGGTTGAATTTGTTGACGTACTCTTTCACCGATAGATTCCCTTGCTTCAGCACTAAAAACCTTTCCATGTATAGATTCTCTTCAGCCCGCGAGAGAAACTTCGCCTCAAACCTCTACCTAAAATCTAGCTATGTATCGACTGTACGTCCCCCATTAGTGACCTCCCACCAAAACGAGGCCTCATTCTTCATTAGCCAGGCAGATAGTTGGACTTTTCTTCCATCATCCACTTCAAAGATTCTAAACAATTCTTCCACCTCCTTTAGCCAGTTACGAGCTTCAACAAATGTCTCCGTCCCGTGAAAAGGTTTTCCACCCATTGCTCTAAAGTCCTTACATATCTTAGCAAAGGTATTGACGCCTGGAGGAGGAGGAGGAGGAGGAGCATTTGTTGGACCTGCGGTGGTGGCCCTAGCCTCAAGATATTGACGAAACCAACTGGGTACACGAATACCCTCTGGTATCTCAGATGCTTCAGACATGCTGAAAAAAAAAAGTTTCAATATAAAAGAACCGAGGGAAAGATATATGGCTCTTGGGGTTATGCTTTCTAAAATAAGCTTTTCTCTTGAAAATACTTTCCTTAAAACGTACTTTTGAAGGTACTTCTTTATAAAAAAAAATTGAAAAATAGTTTTTCAAAATTCATATCTGTTCTGGTAACCTTCAGCTCTGATACCATGTGTAACACCCCACGTCCATTAATGTCACTCACAAATGGAATGCATTAACTTCTATGGAGCACTTTAAGTAAGTATAGAACATAAACTTAACAACAAGACAGATATAAACAGTACTCAAAGATTTAAAACTTTATTTCATTGCAGCGGAAAACACATATGTTTGATTACATCATCAAAAACCAGAGTCAAAGTACATAATATCCATCTTGACTACCAAAAGTACATAAATTGAAAGACATAATCCCCAATACAAAATAGCCATAAATAAAAGAGAAGCTAAACTTTACTTCAGCGATCCAAGCAATCTTCTACAAGCAGAGAAACAGCAGTCCAAAATCAAGATCCACTGGTGCTAGTTCCAACTGAGCAACTGGGGGGAGGGGAAGAAGAAAAGAGGAGGAAACAAAGGGGGTCAGACATAAAGTCTGGCGAGTGCGATAACTTTAACAATATAATTAACAAAGTAACTAGGCTAAGGCATAAGTTGGAAAATAAGGAAATGACCATGAACCATTGAGTATGGCAGAGTAAATAAGGAAACAAGATGAACAACGATACCGTTAAAGCTCCCCTAAACCCCTATAAGATAATTACTAAACTACACCAACACTATAGGATAATTGCTATACTGCACCACCACTAGTCACCCTAAGGTTGATCCCGCCTACAGACTTAATAATGATATTGGTAGTTTTGTGCACCCCTATCTGCCTTTATAGGTGCCGCCTGCCCCTATCTCTACTAGGTGTACCCACTACCCCCAAGCGATCGGATCCCTAACTCGTAGATACCTGTGATGGCCCCACAGTGTGGTGTATCACTCCCCAAAGTGGCAACCCGATACAACCAATAATGCACGGCTTATACCTACACGATGCAGCAAAGTCTTACCTACCAGCGTGGGTCCACACACGCATATGAACCCGTTGGACTTGCGTTGCCACCGCTAACCCGGTTTGTCCTCTTACAGTCAAGCCCAGTATGCGTGTCCCGTCATTGACTTGGGTCGAGCCCACAAAGATACGTATGGGTTACTGGTTGAAATGGGCCCCCATTACTTGACACAAGCTATCCACCTAAGCTTGGTCCCCACTAGTACATCCCTCTTAACCCACTTCTTATTCATGTTTCAATTTTGGTTAAGTGTTTCTAATCGTATTTCCAAATGCAACCCAACGCACCCACTAGATTCCACATGCCACCCAAGGCACCCACTTAACCCCTCATGTCCCACTACATGTTTATCTGGTTAAGTGTTTCTTAATTCATTAAGACCGTAACCTTATAAAGACCTCTCACATTAGACTGGCATTTGTGGCAGCTGGATTTGCCGGGCGGGTCCGGGCAGTCTCACACCACAAAAGAGCCTAACCTCGTGTCTTTACAATTGTTACGTATTTAGTTTATGCCTAAGACCTCTAACATTAGACTGGCATTTGTGGCAGCTGGATTTGTCGGGCGGGTCCGGGCAATCTTACACCACAAAAGAGCCTAACCTCGTGTCTTAGACGATTAATTACTCCTAATTAATCATTCCCCCAATTTGAATTACTTTCCCTATTCAAATTATCAATCAATTAACGATGTCCATAATTGACTCAATTATGTCCATCTATTTATGGTATGTAAAATCATACCAATTTTCATCACAAATTTATTATATGCCTTTTAAGGCATTTATGCCAATTAAATCATTTTAATATTATCCCCTTTACCCTACATTTTACGTTTGTTCGTTTAACGTAAAATATGCATTAGACTCGAATAGTCTAACTCATGAAATAAAGAGAAAACATCACAATATACACAAAATTAAAACATAGATCTAAACATAGGGGTGAACTTGCATGTGTGAATGATGTTCTACATGTAAAACTTGCATAGGCCAAAGTTACAACTTGCATAAACAACATATGTCATGGATCCAATTCTAAAGGTGTGAATTATTTGAGATAATGGTCACAAACTTGCATAAATCATGTATGTCATAGATCTACATCTAAAGGTGTAAAATTGCATAGGCAATAACCCTAAACTTGCATATGTGATTTATGCATTATAAAATGGTGTGAACTTGCATCTAACATGTAAATTATCATGTATAATTTATCATATAACTCACACATGTCATAGCCTAACTTTAGATCTAAAATTGATGTCATGAAACATGTAATGTTATACTAACTTGCTTATGATTCTTGTCTAAATCAATATCTAAACTTGCATACAAACTTGTGATCTATCATATGAATCAACATAACCAAACTAGCATACGAACAACATGATGATTCAACTAGACATAAGCCAATCATGGAATTACAACATGGGTGATAGCATCATGACTTTACATCACAAATGATAGCATCATAACATAACATCATAGAAATTACAATACAATTCTACAACATAATTACAACATGCAGTCAATAATTCACATCATATCCAAATTATCCGCATCATAACTCAATCCAATTAATTTACTAATTATTTTATTAAAACTATCGAACTCACAACTCAAAAGCGGTCTTGAGTTCTGAATTCTGATTTATGAAGTTGTATTAGCTTTCCTTTAAAGAAGATTCGTTGTTAAGGTTGAACAGAACTGATTTGATTTGCTATTCTTCCTCTCTAATTGGTGGCGGCTACTCTAGGGTTCAAGATGACGATCATAGTTTCAGTTTTAATTCGGTTTAGGGTTTGAGTCTATGGGTCTTTTTATAGAGTTTTGAATTAATTTAAGTCGCCAGATGATCTCAGGGTTAATCAAAACATTCATTCGGGATAGGGTGACACCTTAGCCCTCATGACTCAACAAGGAGTCAGAAAGGACTCAGCAACATGGGTCAGACTAAACCAAAAAGCTGTGCATGCCTGCTGCCTCGGCCTGGGTGCACTTGATAGGTGCGCCAGTGCAATTTTTTTTGTTTTGCGACCAAACTTCGTTCGTCCATAACTCCTTCATCCGGTACCCGTTTCCAGCAAACTCGGATTCTATTTCAACCCGAATTCCGAGACAAACACCATGGCGCAACCCTACTCCCTTAGTTCTCACGTCTGAGATTAATTATTCTTTATTTTAGTTACTTCGATTATTCAAAAATCCAGGGTGTTACACTTCTGTTCCCCCCAGGTAGTCAGGGAGCGAAAAGCTCAGCTCATTTTGGGGCCATTACTCTTTCCGAGCTTGTAGATTCCTTGGCGCATTGCTTTGAACTCCATTTTCTACTGCTATGGCTAGCTCATGCTTTATTGAGGAATATCATTGTCAGTTTGTGCTTCTTATATATTAAACAAGACAGATCCTTTCTTGTAATAAGTATTGGTGTTGTAAAACAATCTTTGTACAAGCTGTTTTAATCAGTAAAGTTTATTTATTTTTCGCTGCTTTATTTGTCTGTCTTGTAATTTTTCTGCATCTTGTACTAAAAATTCTCCACCGAAGTTAAGGCATTCCCTTTGTGAGTGACCTTAACGGAGGTGGGGTGTTTCACTTGGTATCAGAGCTGAAGGTTACTAGACCAGATAAAAAGATTTGAAAAATTATTTTCAAATGATTTTAAAAGAAGCATTTTCAAAAGAAAAGTTTTGTTTTAAAGGCATATTCCCCAAAGCCATATGCATTATCTTTGGTTCCTCTATTTGAATCCTGGTTTATTTGTTTCCTAAGTCTCCAGGCTCCTGGCTTTCTAGGAGGTAACCTCATCGCAGCATGGTTCCGTAGGCTTGATGAGACTACAACACTTGTCAAAGGGCAAATAAGTTCCTAACTTCCATCTGTAGCTGTAATTTCCTTTCGAGCTTTGTAGGATTCCCTGTGCGATGGAGGCAGCTTACGAGAGACATGTCAACAAGTTACACAAGGATGACAAAGTTGAGAATGAGGGGGTCTGGCTATGGAGCACAACACAAGGATGAAGAACCCATGGATATGGAATTAGTTCACAAAGGAGGGAAGGAAAGAATAGTAAAACCTAAAACAAGAGGAAGTATCTTTATTTTGGTATAACGGGTCATATAATTATGGGCAAGGGCAAAGAACAAGGGACAGCATTTTCCGGAAGGCAAGTGCATGCTCTCACCGCCCGCCTACCTGAGAGAGAGGTAGTAAGATTTCGGTTGAAAGAGTTTTTCCTTTTTGATTATACTGTTAGTACTCCTTCCGATTTTAGCGCTTCACATCCGTATATATCTGCTTACCACTTTGGGGAGTGATACACCCCACTCTGGGGCCAGCACGGGTATCTACGAGTTAGGGAGCTGATCGACTGGGGTAGTGGGTACACCTAGTGGAGATAGGGGTAGACAACACCTATGAAGGTAGCTAGGGGTACACTAAACTACCATTATCAGTATTAAGTTCCGTAGGCGGGACCAACCTTTAGGGTGACTAGTGGTGGTGCAGTGTAGTAATTATCTTATAGTGATTAGGGGCGCCTTTAACGATATCTTGGTTCATCTTATTTCCTCGTTTTGTTTTGTCATACCCTATTGTTCACAGTCATTTTCTTATTTTCCAGCTTATACCTTAGCCTAGTTATTTTGATAATTATATTGTTAAATTTATCGCACTCGCCAGACTTTATCTCTGACCCCCTTTTCTTTCCACCTCTTTTCTTCCTTTCCCCCCTCCTCGGGTTTGCAAGGAGGGAATACTACAACTTAGCGCCGATTTCTTTCAGTTACTTGACGATAATAGGTGTATCGCTTGGGACTCTCTCAATCTTTATGGCTTTGCTTATGCTCAGTGGGGATTTGTGCATTTATGTTATTTAGGTATTTGCTTCTTTATGTACTTTGAAGTTTTTGGAAAAGACTACTGATCCTGTTGTAATGATTTTGGAAACTACTTATGTAAACTCGTTTTGAGTTATGATGAGATAAAATAAGTTTTATATTCCGCTGTGTTGTTTCATTTATTTATTCTTGTAATTTATCTGTTCTACACAACAATAACGCTTCATGGACATTGATGCATTCCCTTTTTGAGTGACATTAATGGACGTGGGGTGTTACAGTGGGAGTGGAGGAAGCGGAGGGAGGAGCAGGGGACGCCGGAGTTGTGGCGGCGGTGGCGACTGTCGAACATGGCGGAGGCGCATTCAGAGGAAGGGGGCAACGGGTTGGAGGAGCGGCGGGTTGGTTTAAAAAAGAGGGATCACGTTTTCTGATTTAGGTTTAGAAATAACTGGGGGGGGGGGGGGGTAAGGGCTTATATAATATAATATATAAATTTAATTATTTTAAATTTCCTAAAAGCAACTTTTTATTTTCAACTCGAAATCGAACCCATCGACTGTCATCCCCAGCTAATTACCCCTATTCCGAACACAATGGGATATGTTTCGCAAGGCAATTCGATTGTTACTATCAGTTTTCGTTCAAATTACAATATAAATCAATATATATTTATTTTAAACGTACATTTCAATTTATCGGGGCCACATACGGACTCTAAAAATTCCAAAATAATTATTTCTAGCTTCGTATTAACGATACGGTTCTAACAAAACTAATTTCACCAAATTTGAAGACCGTTTGAAAAATGGCCATTTTCTGGTCGTTCAAAATTGATTGAAACTGACAAAACACGTTTTCTTTTGCCACGCTCACATATTGATTCAGAAAATTATGAAAATTGAAACCTAGCAATAATTTGACATCCCGAATCTAACAAAAGTGGTTTCACTGAATTCTGAGGTCGTTTGCAAAATGTTTATTTTCAAGGGCTATATATACCCTATAGCGACCTTTCTGAAAATCCATTTGGCCATAACTTTTGATTCCCGCTATGAAACTTCGATTTTTCAGATTCATTGGAAAGATATAGTCAAACAGATTCTAATATTTTTGGTTTTGCTAAAATCCGGTTTATTTTGAATCCTGTACATTCATTTGAATTTTGAAATCGAATTTTCTAATTACCGCGCCATTTTTAATTCCTTTTATAATTATAAATAAATATTTATATTCTAACGACGACGTATATAAATATATACATTCTAATTCTATTCAAAATAAATTTCTCGTCGTTATTATTTAAAATAATTCATTTTAAATATTCAAAATTCGCTAAAATTGCCAAAATAAAAATTTTAAATTGGCTCGGATTTCCGGGTTATTACACTTAAGGTAAAAACCATCCGTGTTTATATGTGGATTGGTCTTACGATTATCCTTTTCTTTCAAATTGATTTTTAACATTCAAATCAAGTTGGATGCTACCAATAATTTAGTGAGTTTTTTTCTCACGCAGGTTCACTAGACTGACCTGTGCATTTGTAATGATCGGGTCAGATCGAGTTGGGTCAGACCGAGTTGTGCAGGTTCAGGATAAGGTACAGATTTCAGGAGACCATATGAAGGAGTATATATATTATTCCGCTGTGTTTTGTGAATGAGGACAAACTGTTATAACTATCCAGATGAATGAAAATTGAAATAGTCGCTGTATTCTGATGAAGTGTAAGTATATTTCAAGTTTTTTTCAATAAAGATTATTTGTGTATTATATTTTATTCCGCTGCAATGTGAGACTGTGTATTATTGTTCTTCTTATTTCTTCTATTCTTAACTTTCATTCTTTCTATTTCTCATCCTCTTATTTCTTCCTATTAGCTTTCTGGGAATTCGATACTTGAATTTGGACGTGGAATGTATAAATGTCTGGATTCGAGGGTCGAAATTTCTGGAACGCTACAGTTGGTATCAGAGCAATGGTTTAGGAATAACCTAGGCTCTGTGGTATAACTCGATAGAGATGGGGTTAGTAGTACCCTAAATTGAGTTTGAGTGTATACTCGTATATATATGAGAGCATATTTGTAGATTCGAATTAAGAAATTATTTTGTATTGTGTTATTTGATCGGTTCAATTTCGAACTGGTGACTGACACGGTACTGTTTTGTAAAGAGGGTAAATGAAATAATTTTGACCAAATCCTATTTTCATATAAAAAAGAAATAATTTTCTTGTATTATATTTGATTATTGATTGATTTAAATGGAATTTCAAATAGGATTATGGAATTGGATTGGTTTAATATAAACCAGAACAGGATATAATAAATGATTTTTGGAAATAAAAATCAAAACTTGAAATTATAATTGAAAGCTAATGAAATAAGAATTAATGTTGGATTAGAAATCAATCTAATATTAACAGATTGATAAAATGATATGTTGGGGCAAAGTGAATACAAACAAGGGAATATTAAAATTGAATATGAATTCAATTTGCTGTGCCTTTTTTGCTGATTGATTGTTAGATTGGTTGGATAGGAATCCACTAACAATTAATGAAGTTAGATGAATAATTTGGAAAGCTAAGGAAGAAAATTCCAATGAAATGAGTTAAATTAATCAGAACTTGTCTTAAAAACAAGTTGAAAAGGATTTGGATTAGAATTGAAATTATATTAAATTAAAACGATATATTAATTTAAATGAAGAAGATAAAAATTAGATTTCCATTAGAATTTGAAATTTGAGTTATTGAATAAACATAAATTCAGGAGAATTAAGTAAAAGGGATTTTGGAAATAAGAATCAGATTATGAAATAAAGATAATTAATGTGAGAAATCAATTAGTTATAATAAAGTATAACTTGGCTAAAATCGGATCAATGAATTAAGATTATGGAAATTAATATGAAACGAAAAATGTTTGAATTCAAGTTGAAACATCGATAAATGGGATGTTGATAATTTAAATTGAGCTCGATGCCTATAGTTTGAAAATGTCGAGTAGAACAAGAAGTAAAGTGAAGTCAACCCAATTCAAATAGAATAACTAAATATGACGTGGAGGAACAAATTGAGTTTATTTGAAATTGAAAATTTGAACTCAAATGTAAATGGACTCGTATATTGAAAAATCAAATTTGGAACTTAAATTATAAATAGATCTTGACTTGCTTATAAGCAAAAGTGTAGGAATTTGAACAGGGATGTTTAGGCTATCATTAGTTAAGCAGAAAAGGAAATTGATGGTTGGATTGGTGAATTGGAAGTGAGAAGTAAAATTGTTTATAATCGGTCAGAAGTACAGGTGTATATGATTGAGCAGGTAATGAGATGGAAGCATATATGTGAGAACATTATGAGTTGCCCAACAAAAAGGTACATGTTTAAATTCAATATGGGATTTTATGAGCCTATTTGGCAGGCCGCTTGGCTTTTTAATTTTCTTTTTGACTGGGAAAGCCCAGAGAGGTATTTTGTAGTTGTACCGATCAGCCCGTACAAAGGAGGTGCTGGCGAAATTTTTCGAAAATTTAGGGAGATAGAAATTTTTTCAACAAATTTGAAGATTTTTGTTTGCAAAAAGTTAATGTTTAACTGGATATTGAAGTTAAGGATTTTTGAGTGAACTGATGAGTTGGTTGTTGGAGACTAAGGATGTTGAGATTAGTGTCGAGTTGCATGAGTGGATTTTGGGAAGCGAACAAGATGTAACACCTTTTCTACGTAGTAATTTTGGGGATGAAATTCTTTTAAGGGGGAAGGAATGTAACATCCCGTATTTTCGATGGTTAATGTTGAACGATTAAAACGATTAAATATTTGATTTGAATTTAAATTGGAGATTTATACAGAGTTTATTTATTTAATTTATTAAATAATAATATTTTTATTCAATATAAAGTGTTTGAAATCAAGTTATAATTTAACGACATTATCGATATGTGTAAATAGTAGTATTTCAAATGATCTCAGAATTCGTCAAGATAAATTCCATCAGTTTAGAAATAGTGTATTGTTACTGAATTTTGTATTTTCGTAACAATTAAATTTATCGATTTAACATACGATTAGTGAACGCCTAAGATAAATTAAATCGAATTTAATTTTAGTCGTCAGCTTAAATTAATATCTTTTCGTATGATCGAATTAGGCCTCGAAACCCGTTCCAGTTTGTTCAAAATAGTAGTATAATCCTAAAATTTTCGGTTGTTGCGTTTAAATAGGAGTACGAATCAACACTGTATTTTAGTTAATTAAATTCACATCTGTTCAAATGAAAATATCTTTGGCCAACCTATCGTTCTAACGAAAGGGCTATAGCCAATTCCTTTTGAAGGAAGGAAATTCTGAATCCCCATTTTCTAGCTTCCTTGTTCTGTCAAAGTCACGTACCTCCTACTCCTTTCAAACCATGCTTCTTCTGAAGCCTACCCTAACATAGCTGCTCGTTCTTTCAAATTCACATCCTTTTCCTTTCAAACTTTTCTGCAAGTCTAAGTAGCTACTCTCTTTCTTTCAACTCACCGTTTCTTCTACCCTAAGTAGTTGCTATCTTCTTTCCAATCGTGCAATAGTTTTCCCCATAACATCAACGTACATGGATGTCTTCCCCTACGCCCAAGCCTACAATGCCTATGGAGTCGACGTTGTTCTGTTCACTTTAATCTTCTCCTATATATGATGTGGTGTGTTTCAACATTTCCTCTCTATTTTATTTTTCCTTCGTTTGTTTTCCATTGATGAACAAATCGTTTCACTAAAATAAAAATAGAAAGGAAACCGAATGCGAATCAAAATTGAAATCACGATTTAATTGCTAATCTATGAAGCTCGACATCAGCTCGTGAGATGGGGGGGTGTCGCGACTTAACCATGAAGTTGGCTGAAGCTCGGCAGAAGTGCTAAAGCAATCGCAAATTGTAGAAAGGAGGGGAGTGTTGTCAGATTGGTTCACATATGGGTTTTGGCCTTGGTTGGGGGTTGCAATAGGGAGAGAGGTTCTTGTGGATTTCAAGTGAGTCGCTATTTAGTTGGACAATGGGATTTTTCGGAACATAATCTAAAAATTAGATCTGTGATTTTGGGTGAAAAGAGTGTTGTGGCTTTAGGAAGAGCGGAATTGGTACTGAATGCTGATCTGGAGAGGAAGTTGTTTTACTGGTGGTGTTGGAACTGAGAAGATTGGTGGTTCGGAGGTGTTGTGAAGGAGTTCGATTCTTGTTACAATGTATTGGTGATAAGCCGAGGGATGAACGAGTTGCAAAACGGTGGGATTTCTGGAATGGTGAAATATCTGGGAGAGCGCCTAGTACATTTTTAGGAGAGTTGGCTTCTGTTTATTTTGGTATGATGGTGGAGGCTAGTTTGGGCGTCGATGCTGATGGGTTCGGGATTGTAGTAGGTGAAAATGGATATGTTGTTTGGATGGGGGTACACAACAATGGAAGAAATGGGTGTAGGTGAATGATAAAAACAATAAGTGAAGTGGTTTGGGTTTATATTGATTTTGGGGAGATGATGCACAATAGTAACGCAATTGATGTCTGAGTTAGTTTAAGAATTGGCAATGGGATTTTGGGGCGTACGATCTGAAAGTTGGGACTGCATTTTTGGGCTAGTTCGGACTGTGATCTTTGAGATGGGCAAGACAAGTATTGGCTCTCAGTTTGGAGGAGGGGTCTGGATATTGTAGGAGCCGATGTTTGTGGCATTACAGTGGAAGTAGAGGCTGCCGAATGTTGGTTCGATGTTGATGGTGAAAGTCGTGATATTGGGGACTGAAAATAGATAGCAAGGTATACATTTATGAATCTAAATACATAGATTAAATTATTTGTTCATTAGGTAATTTTAATAAATACTCGTTAATCATTAAATTAAAATGAATAATCATAGGAATAAATTTATTCGGGATAATTCAAGATGGTTCATGGTTGAGACGATATGGAGTTAATGGATATTCGACAAAGGAAAATCGAGGTGAGTTAAACCCACTGATCAGTTAAATTATTGGGAACTATTTTTAATAGTTCAAATTTTATTGCCTGCTTATTGGGTGATAATTGCTTGATATAAAATGGTAATAATAATATTATATAATAATAATATTGGTGATTGGATAATGCCCGCAGTATCATTAGCCGATGCCCGCAATACCGTTAGCGGATGCCAGCAGTACCATTACCTGATGATTTCCGTATACGCCCCACAATATATATAGTGGATGACCTTCTATAACGCGATATCCTGTCTCAAAGCAGGATGGGTATAATTATTGTTGACTAACATCTGTGTATGCAGGAAAAACAGGTTGGAGGGATCCAACTGGATTCCTCAACATTTTATTTTATTTGTTTTCATATGTATGCTAATATATGATATGATTTATCACCAGTGACATTTGATGATTTGTTTGGATGTGTATTTACATTGGACCCCTATTTTAGATACTCTTGAATGTCAAAATAATAGATGGATTTTTAAAACAGAATTTTAAATATAATATGTTTAAAGGGAATTCAAGGTATTTAGTTAGAAACCACATTTATAAATAGAAATGAAAGTAAAGACGACTATTGAATTTGTAAGGAAGGGGATTATTATTTTAAAGAAAATTAATTATCATATTAATAGTAAATAATAAAGTGAAGTATTTCTATTTTAGATAAAAATATGGAAATGAATTATTATTCAGTAATAATAGTCAGAGCGATAATCAAAGAATTAGAATTCATTTAGTGGAACTATGAATTACAAGTACTCGTCAAAGGAAATATTATATAGAATATTTATTTAGAAACTGATCTAAATAGAAATTTAAAGGTAAAAAACTATTTTTAATAAATGAAACATAAAGTAGATTTTATAAACGATGTTATAAAGAAATAGAACATTCGAGGATTTAAAACACATTTCGAATGTAAATTTGGAAGGAGATAGAAATGTGAGTTAAACTAATTGAAAGGAAAATTACAAAATCGATTATATAAATAACTCCATATTAAGAGTTATAATTAAATTGTAACTTGAAACTAGACTTATGAAATCGAGTCTAGTATGGATTTGTATTAGATTTATTATTCGTGATTAAAGCGAGTAAGGAGGATAAATTAAGTAGTGTCGGAAAATAGGAATTTATAAAAGTAAGTTAAAAGAGGTTTTGAAATTATAACTTCTTATTGAATAATATAATATAGATTATATTAAAGAATTTTACATATGGTTATAAATAAAAACATTAGAATTCGAAAATGATGGAAGTGATAGTAGAATTGGAACTTGTAATTGCAAGTGTAGAATCAAATCGACAAATTTAGTCCAGAATGGATTTGTATTAAGGGTTATCATTCACGGGTAAGGTGAAATTGGGTTGAAGTGAATATATTGCAAATGAGAAATTTTGGGTGGAAGTTAGAAAAGGGTTTTAAAATTATAAATCCAAATTGAATTTTAGTAGAACTAATTTGAAGAATATAATGTAGATTATAGTAAAGAACTTTACATATGATTTATTAATAATAAATATTAGTTATATATAAATATTTTAAATTAGAAGTTATAAATAAAGTTGAATGAAGCCTATTGAAACAAAACTAGAATGAGTGGAACAAACATATACAAATGTTTGTAAAACTTATTTATGGGTTAAAGACTTGTTAAAACCTGGTTTACTAATGTAAACGTAATTGATTTGGGTTATGAAAATATTTCGTTGTAAGAAAAGTCTTGATTCAATTTAGAAATAAATATTAAGCAAATTTTTTGCAAATAAAACCCCTAAGGGAATATTTTATAAAGGTTGTAGCGATGTTTTGTAAATGTTATTTATAAGTAAAATATTTGAATAGTTATAATTTGAGATAAACATTTCATTTAAAATGGAAACTTATATTTGGAAATTCTATTTTGTTAAAAAGCAAGAAATGAAGTTAATGGAAATTAGAAACTGATCGGAGTCTAGTTGAGATGGATGGTTTTCTGAATGTCAGTCTGATGTAGGCTTCGGCCTTCGGGATTGACATTTAGAGAATTATTCTCTTAAAATTTTACGGTTAGGGACTAATGGCCGAAATGAAAAGTGTGTTCCAAAAGCATTGGAAATAAATGATTTTGAATATTCTTATACTAATATAAGAAGAGAAATGAATATTTCATATATTAGGAAAATTAAGAAGTTTAATTAACGAACGATTAATTAAAGAGATGAATATTGAATCAAAAAATTCAATTTTCTTTTATGGATGAATGGTTTTTTTTATTTGATAGTTAAATAACCGACTATCAAATATGGCCAAAAGCGATTGTTGGTATGGAAAGACCAGGATCGAATTTATATCTGAAAACCATTCCGACCAGCAAATACAAAGACATTGAATATGTACTCGACGCTGATCGAGATGGAGTATTGAAGACCGTAAAGCTTCATAAAGTGGAAGAACTACTTAAAATCTCTGGTTTAGCGGCCAGAGATATACCATGGTTCGGTTATGGTTGGGATTTACGGATTGCAAGGACTTCTCGCTACTAATCTATTGGGTGATTCCTAGGATGCGGTAGGAGAGTACCTTCGGTTTGTCTAGTCCCAGGGAAAATTGTATGGACAGATGTCTGACAAAGTATTTCCATAATAGTCATGTACGTTGATTTCTTCAAACGTACTATAGTAGGTGGCAGAGAAGGGCACTTCTTTTAGCTTCACCACAAGAGTATGTTTGTGGATGTCAATTAGTGATTTGGTGGATTTGACGATGTGGCATTCAAAGTGAATGGTGGCCAGATGTTCCATAAGAATATAAATAAATAAATGAACGAATAAATAAATTATGACCACAAGCCTCATCCACTGGGAAATGACAAAAATCGGGCAGGCATCATGGCTATGTGGGTCCTTCTCATTAGGGTGTATTGTCACCATCTAGAGAATATTCAAATTTGTTACTACTTTTCGCTTCTGTATCTCCCAGGAACGGTTATGTTGCTAGAAATCATAAGGTGACAATATATTCGATAAACTCAAGAGAAATGAGTGGTCGGTCATGTGTGGGCCGGGTTGTAAGACGTTCTTGTTGAATCCAGTGTATTCCTCTCTAGAGATACACTATCGGCAGGTGGTCCCATACCTTGTCATAGTTGGAAATTCAATCTCCAAAAAGCGCCCGCGGTTTTGATTATATACTATATATGTAGAGCATGAGATGCAAGCGTTCTGCTAGATTCTAATTATTTGTATTTAGACACTATTATAATATCACAATAATATATTGATTTCAAAAATGTTTTGGGTTATCATAAGGTAAAACCGTCCGTGTTTATGTGTGGATTGGTCTTAAGATTATCCTTTTCTTTCGAAATGATTTTTAACGTTAAAATCAAGTTGGATGCTACCAATAATTTAGTGAGTTTATTTCTCACGCTAGTCCACTAGACTGACCTGTGCGTTTCTAATGCTCGGGTCAGATCGATTTGGGTCAGACTGAGTTGTGCAGGTTCAGGATAAGGTACAGATTTCAGGAGACCAGACGAAGGAGTATATATATTATTCCACTATTTTTTGTGAATGAGGACAGACTGTTATAACTGTCCAGATGAATGAAATGGCCGTTGTACTTTGATGAAGTGTAAGTATATTTAATTTTTTTTTCAATAAAGATTACTTCTGTATTATATTTTATTCCGCTGCGATGTGAGACTGTGTATTATTGTTCTTCTTCTTTCTTCTATTCTTAACTTTCTTCCTTTCTATCTATCATCCTCTTATTTCTTTCTATTAGCTTTCTAGGATTTCGATACTTGAATTTCGACGTGGAATGCATAAATTTCTGGATTCGAGGGTCGAAATTTTCGGGGTGCTACAAAAAGAAACCAGAACTTCGCCTAGGATGTATAGATCCTTCTCCTAGCTTTTCTCCTTCCTTTCTTCTTTATTTTCTTGAATTTTTTTTTAATTTATTAAAAAGTGGAAAAACGTGTGGTAATGTGGAAAGGGGAGGAAGAAGGATATTTTCAAGAGAAGAAAGGGAATGAAATGGTAAAGAAGGTAAGGGTAGAGGGTATTTATAAGGAAGCTCAATTTCGTGGATGGAAGACATGTGTACTTATGGATAAGGATGGAATAATCAAAGGCTAATATTCATGCTTATCTAAATGAATAGTAAAGTGTGTTTTCTCGCACACTTTCCGACCTCTCGTCAGAGTATCAACTGGTAACGGATGCCATTTTAACGTGGCTTAGTTGGTTACATAATTTCATCATTCTGGATTTAATTAAACTGATTTCATCGAAGTCCGAGTTCGTTAGCTACTACTTTCTTTGTAAACTTACTATTTTAAATCCAAAATTCATTCTTTTTGGACTATTTCAATTTTATTCCTGCCCAAATCCAAATTAATTCTGATCTTTAGGAAATTTGCAAATTTTAAGTTGGTTCCAAAATTTCTAGGTCGTTACAAGTCAAACAAATCAGTCAAGCCAAACAAGTCAAACAAGCCAAACAAGTCAATCAAGTCAAACAAATATGTTATGTATTTTATTTATAATCATTTTTATTTCTATTTAGATAAAGACTCCCCATATAGTATAATTGTTGTGTGTAGAGCAAAAATCTAACATGTAATGCACTATGTGCAGTATGTTGTTTAAAATGCAGTATGAACTATATGTAAAATACAAAGCAATATTAGATGATATGTTAAATGAATTGCAAATTGTGATGTAAATGATTTTAATTTGAGATGTATGTGATTTATAATAATGATGTATGATATGAAATACGATGTGTAATAATAGTATGTAGAATGGTTTGGGGATTATATTTATTTAGGTAAAATATATTCAAAGTACTATCTAACTATTATGCATTTGAATATATATATTATAAATTATTTGAATTAAACAAGGGTAATATATATTAATTTCTAGACTTAGGTTAATGATACTTATGAAAAAATTAACAAGATAGTAAAGATAAAAATTTATGGTATTCGTAATAGATAATAAAATATTTAGAATAATTATATGAGAAATTTGAGTTAAATAATCTAGCAGGGTGCTTCTTTAATAATGTAGTAAATATTGAAGATCTTTTTAAAGATTGTTTATAATGAAGTAAACATATATTCATACTTATATGTATAAAAACTAAAAACTAACTTTTTATAAAAAAAAAGGACTTAAAATTTAATTTATTATAAGATATTCATCAAGTAATTTAAAATTTAAACTTTAGAAATATATTAACTTGCTAAAGAACCATTTATATATTAAAACTTTTAAAAGGAATCCACAGTCATAAAAAAATTATGAAATCCGGGTACAAATTAAACTACAGAAGTATAACTTCTTATATTTAAGACATAAAATGTAACAACCTAGATTTTGGAACCAATTCAAAATTTTATATTTGATTGATTTAATGGATTTTAAGAATTTAAAATGATTTATTTTGAGAATTAACGATTTAAAATTTATTTAAATCTATGTTAGAACGTATAAATTTATTTTAATTATAAAATGAACTCGAAATGGCGCGATAGTTTGAAAATTTGGTTTTGAACTTTAAATGAATATACAGAATTCAAAATAAATCGGATTTCAATAAAAAAAGTAACATTGGAATGTTTTGAATTATATCCTTCTAAGAATATGAAAATTTTATATTTTACTTTATAAATTGTAAGTTATGTCTAGTTTAAAATTCAGAATAGTCACTATGGAATTTAAATATATTTTAATAATTTATAGCTTTAAAAATAGCTATTTTGCAAATGACTTCCGTTTTGGACAAAACCACTTTTGTTGGATCCGGAATGTCAAATTATTGTTAGGTTTAAAATTTCAAGTCATTAGGAATTAATATGTGAGCGTAGTAAATTTAAATGCGTTTTCAGTTTCAATTTAAATTTAATAAGCTAATAAAAAGGTCATTTTTCAATTGTTCTTTAAATTTAATGAAATTAATTTTTTTAGAACCGTATCATCAAAACATAGATAGATTTTAGTTTCCATAATTTTTGGAGTCTGTATGTGGCCTCGGTAAATTAAAATGTACGTTTGAATTCAATATCGAAAGTTATATTAATTTATATTTTAATTTTAACAAAAACTGATCAAAATAGTAGAATTGGCTTACGAAACATATTCCATTATGTCCGAATAGGTGTATTTGGTTAGGAATGATAGTTGTTGGGTTTGATTTGGAGTTGATGAAAATGAACTAATTAGAGAATTAAATAATATTATAATATATATATATATATATATATATATTCTTTGGCAAACCATTGTCATTATTTTTCCGTCGGCCCTAACTCAAAACCGATGGCCAATTTTATCAGAATTCAACCATTAAATTATCACAATGCAAATCGAATTAGACTTAGAGATTCCAACACTCTTTAAATCTATAATCTTGTGATCGATTATCGTTGATAATTCTATTCGAATTTCTGGCATGGAACGGCCGTGTTTCAGCGCGGTTTTCGAGGATATCGGAGCTTCGAGTGGTATGTCACTCACAGCAGTGGGAGATGGAGTCGAAGCGCGGCAGGCGCCGATCGTTGATGGGGTTCCGGTACTCTGGGGTGGCTGCGACGTGAGGAGGATGAAGTCGAGCGTGGACTTGAAGGTTTCGAATGGGAAGATAATTAAAGAAAGGGGGATTACGGCTAATCTAGGTTTAAGTAATGTAAATAATTTATTAATTACTATAATTAATTTTAATAATGTGATTAATATTCAAACTATCTTATCTTTTGCAAATCAAAACAGAATTCAGTAAAACGAATTGCTTTGGACTCGTGTTGACGAACTCTACAATATGGAATTGACCAGAACGAAAATGAAGCAATTTGGATTTTTTAGCAAAAATAAACACCTACTTAATTTAGATTAAAAACAAATCATTCATTAAAGACTGACGGAGTGGTAACCAAAGCGAGAACTCTCTCACGTAAAATTTTGTACAGTTATTTATTTTTATAACTGAATTTATACTGACTGCCTATGATTGAAATATTTGTTTGGTTGTTAATGGTTGTTTACAGTTTTAATGTTATTATTACCAAACTATGAAAATATTATATAAATTCACATGGATTGTTATGTAAACCCCATATGGATATTGGAACGATAATTTTACACATCGCCTAATTATTTGTTGATGATTGAAAACCCCACACGGGTCTGAGAATGATAATTTATTCACATCTCCATTGGATTTAATTATATATCAACCGATTGATTGATAGATTGTGATAAGCATTACTTAATTATTTTTTTATGTTTATATAGTTGTAAATTGCACTCTCGGTGTGTATTGGACGTTTAATAGCTGTTTAACACTATTTTTGAATACATGCGATGTATGGAATCCATATAAATAAAATTATATGGTAACTGATTGAGGCTAATTCCAATTCGGAATATAAACGAATATTTTAAAATAATATTCTGTAAAGGATCAAAATATGATTTTGATGTCCGATTTTGGATGAATGTGAAAATATTGAAATATATGTAGCCGAGTTAAGTAGAAATACGCCATTTTAAATCGAACAGGATTTCTGTCGAATTAATTCATTCTACAATGAATATCGGAAAGAATTGATTTTAAAATCTGTTATTTTGAAAATATTATCATTTTAATATTATAATGATATAAAACATTTAAATTTGATTTAAAATTGAAAATGAAGTCGAAACCGTTTTAAAATGAATTTATAAACGATTTATAAAACACATTTTAAATGGAAATCGATGATATATATATATTATATATTTAATGGCTTGAATAGAACGCGCCGCGCAGCGTCCGTTCGCGAATTTCAACCATTAACTTCAAATTGACATAACGGGAGATCCGACCGTCGTATTCTCCTAAATCCTGAACCGTTGGGTTCATATCAAAAAGATATTTCCAATGAATGTAAGGGGATTATATTAGAATAGTTAGATTTAAAAGTATGTCCAAGTCAATTTCGGAAAAAGTCGCTATGGATGCAGTTCGGTGGCCGTTATTGGAAACCAACTATAAGGGCCTTAATAAAATTATTAAAAATACAAAAAAAATTATGTAAAATTGTAATGAAAGATTAGGAAAGATTATGGATGAAAATTTTCAAGTTTGAAAAGATAAAAATATATTTTTATTTAAATGAACTAATTAATTACTAGAATAATAATCCAATGATATTTAGAAATAATAAATTAGATTGAAAAATGGTTTTTAAGATAACCAGAGTTTTCCAATGTATAAAGTGGAATGGGTTTGAATGGAAATAATTATTGAAATTATTCGATATTGGATTCCGTGATTATATGGACATTGTTCAAGAATTTGGAAGATATATATATATATATATATATATATATATCGTTATTCCGAATATGACATCCGTTGGGTTCAGAATTTGATATTGAATATAAGCCGATATAATTTTTATTTAAAGCCTTATATTTAATATCGAATTGGATTTTGGGTTTGTCGTGAATGGTGTCTTCAATAACATTGTTCATAAACCAGTGGAGAAAAGAGTAAATCTTTTAATTAAGATTTAGTGAAGTTTACCAATTAATTGATTTAATTGGAATCGAATTGAATTTTGGGTTTATCGTGAGCGATGTTTTAAATAACATCGGTTCTTTAACTCAATTAACAAAGAAGGTATGATTTAGAATTTATAAATATTTTTATTAAGATTTAATGGAAATTTTCCAAGGTAAAGTTCTCCAATATAATACGTTAAATTGGAATTGAATGGAATTCGATTTAATAATAATCGGGATGAGCTTCTGTAAAGGGAGACCGTTACTATATATGGAATTTAAAAGGCTTTGCCACTATTCCATTTATATGATTAGTCTGATACGGAAATTTATATCGATTATATATACTGATCTGTTTTCCATGAAGATTCCATAATTAATGGAATCTGATTTGAGTTTATTGTGAACTGTGTTTTAAATGACATTGGTTCTTTAACCTTGTTAAAGACAGGATTTATTTTCTAAAATTTGGATAATCATTAAGTAATGATTTTAGAGATTAAAACTGAACTAGAGTTTTAATGAATCTTTTAGTAGACTAAAATGATAATGGGATAATTAAATTTATCGAATGCATGAAACGACCGATAAGGGAGTACCGCCAGTTTTACTCCCGGCGATAGTTAAATCTTTAATTAGATTTAAACGTTAAATTGTAATTAAATTTACCAATAACACCGTTGGTGTTAGATATGGAGTACTACTAGTTTTGCACCATGGGATGAATAGGTCGAGATTGGGATAATAAAATAAATGATTACTTCAGTAAGGCTTGATAATCCCGACTAGTTTTATAAATCTTAGTTTGGTCTAGAAGACTTAAAGGATAAAATAAAATCTTTTGAAATTGATATACAAAGGAAGATTAAAGAATAAGTTTAAAAGAGTTTATCTTTGATAAAATTAATGAGAACCTTTCCCTAAAGATGTGAATATTTGAATAAAAAATATTATGAATTGGAATGAAGCGTATGATGTGTTTTTATAGCACTTAATTATTGATTATAAAATACGCAAGTTATTCGGAAAGACTGCGTTTATCCCATTCTTATTAACTGATACAGCGACTAAAAGTCGATGATGAAGACGGTGGTTGAAGACCGGAGATTTTTACATCATTTGGATAATTACTGATGTATTAATTGGGCTATACACCCAAGACAAGGTAATAAGTGGTGATCATCCAGATGTACTTAGAGATAGACCAGATATGTGCGGATCTCTCTCCTGTATTGGACATATAGGACGAGGAACAAGGTGCCTCTGATTTCGTTCAGACCTAGAACGGACTTGCAAATGGATGGTGTGTCTGACATTGTTTTCCTTTATGCTGTATTCATTGATCTCTGCTAAAAATATATCTGTTTGGTGGCGGAGAATTTATTCTCTTGCTTAACACCCTTCTCTGAGACGTACGAGCTTAGAGGTTATATATTGATAGAAATCAGTGGTATGGGATGGATTGGCAATGTGGCATGCTAAATGCAAATGATCAAGGCTTTTGTTGAAAAGAAGAGTCTTGTGGATGATGATCAAAGCACGTCTTTAATTATCATAGCTTTGTGTATAGCATTAATTCGCGAGCCTCACACCTCGGTATGAGTCAAAGACGGGATGAGGACCTCAGGGAGGACATAGCGTTTCTTTCTAGCTATGAGTTGTGTCATGGTATGGAGCCCAGACATTTTTACTTATGTAGATGATGCGAGGCGCCTTAGATATATTAGCCGCTAATGGCCAAGTGATAGGTCCTATAGGACTTGGAAGCGTGTGTTCAGGAATAACTAATTCACTAAATTAAGTGTGGACGGCCCTGACGCTAACCATGGCTCGCCAACGTCCTAGCCCTGAGGCATTTGCCAGAGTGTCTCAAAACTGGTGTGGTAGATCCCTTACCTCGACTCATAGATGGAATCCAGTTTTCAATATATGACTTTTAGGTTTTAGTTGTAAACCTATGTATGACTGCATAACAAATTATAGCTATGTCATCTATGATTGATACATTTATATTTAAAGTTGTTTTGACACTCTGCACTTACGGTATCAAATGAGATTTGTTTTGAAACGTACCAAGCATGTTTGGATATTATAAGGCAAAACTCTATCCTCTGGCTTGCGTTGCATTGTGCGATGGGACCTGAGTTTTGTAATAGCTTCATTTTTCCAAAAAACCATTGCGCTGTTTATAAACTGTTTTATTTCAGGGTATTCCCGGGGGAGAACCCGTTCCATGACATACAGAGTGGTCCCGTGATTTACCTACTTTTAAAGTAAAGATTTGATAACTATTTTAGTTCCCACACAAGTAACATGACTGACTCGGAGTTTATTGTTTTTACCTAAACTCTTGGTGCCTATATTTTCTACGCGGGCAGCTAATAGTTTTGGTTTTGCGGATTTTTTTTTTTGGGATCTTGGATTACAGTTGGATCTATATTCGGAATGCATTATACCCGTGTATTTCTTTCAGTTGTGGTAGTTGATGTTTTCTTTTGTGTGTTATATTTACGCATATATATATATTTTCGTTGTTATGTAATTTGTAAATCTCTAATATTTTTCTGTTGTATATTATTTGAACTCTTATATATTCTTGTACCCTGATATAAATTATTGTAATCGCAATGAAGTGTTATCACGTTTGTGTTCTGATGAGCCATGTTCTCAAAACAACCCGGACTCCTCCGTCTCTTCGGGGATCGGGGAAGTCTAGGTCGTTTCATTTTTGTATCAGTGCTTTGGTTTACAGAGCTCGGGAACAAGATGCATTAGAACCGAACAAAAGAATTCATCAGAGATAGGATCAGTAATATCCTATAAGAGTAACTTGTTAGAGATAGGACTATTAATGCCCTATAATGAGTTTGAAGAGTATTATTTATAAAAACAAATTTAATTTTGAAAATTATATCTTATTATAAGTATTTGAGTATTTTATATTGAATTTGGACTTTCGAGAATAAGAAGATTTTGCATATACGCCTTGTAAACGTATATTCGAAGTCTCAAATAAACTAAGTAGATATAGAATCACTCTAGTCGCCCGGGGATAATTCTAATGATTGGTGCGTCATCACCAGTATTTATGTTCGAGTTTCGAAAGTGGATATCTATATATTTCAAACCGACCGGTGTGAGAACCAAAACTTAGTTAGAAATTACTATTTGTGATTTGGCATTGAAACAGTATCTTAAAGTATATTAAAAATTATATATTGAGAAATTAACAAACTAATTTATTGCTGGTTGTGTTGTATGATTATTAATTTAACTAATAAAATTATTGGAATGATAATTAATAAAACAATATGCGAATGAAAGGTAAATTAAGCCAAATCAAGTCAAATTTGAACTGAATTGAAAACTGATTATATATAAAATAGATATGCATATATATATATACATGCTGAGCATGTTATGGATTTACTGTTGAGTAGAGAAATATATTGCGTGCCCGACAAACATGTGCACCTTAATGAGTTGGTTGCGCAATTTTATTTATTATATAAACTACTGTGAGTATTTTTGGATGCGTGGTGATAGTTGTTCTATGTGAAATTAAAATGTACGCTATAGGATAGCAACAAATAAATTATGAACTACACAGCATAACATGCATCATGAAGACAGTATGTAACATCATGTTCCATATAAGCATTTGGTGCTTATATGATGAGGTTTGGATTACCATATGGGTGAGATGCTTGTATGGCGATCACTGAATTACAGTTGAATAGAAGACTAGCTATAGACTTAATGACATATAAAGGTGCTCGGGGAAGGACTTAATTAAAACCCTACACAGGTATGGAGATGACAACAATTCACGTCTCTCATTTTTAGTTATGGTACATGATTACTTAGTTTCCAACACTAGGGCAAGGTATGAGATTTCAACTTTTTACACGTCTCCCTAGGGCATTGATAGGTCACAATTTTTTTACGCTTTTTATCGATTTATTGGATACTTAATACGGCCCAATAAAATTTTCAAACCCTCTCCATATAAAGAAGGTTATGGAAAAAAATTTCGAAAATTTAAGGTGTTAGCCAAATTTTTGAGAAATTAGAAAGTTCTTAGAAACTGAAAATTTAAAGAACTTGAGTCAAGCGAATGTTGGGTTGATTAAGTAAACAACATTCAATTCTATCTTCCTTTTCAGGGACGAAAATATTTTATGTGGGGGAGATTGTAACAACCCAGATTTTGGAACCAATTTAAAATTTTATTTTTAATTGATTTAATAGATTTTAAGAATTTAAAATGATTTTTTTTGAGAATTAACAATTTAAAATTTATTTAAATCGAAGTTAGAATGTATAAATTTATTTTAATTATAAAACGAACTCGAAATGGCGCGGTAGTTTGAAAATTTGGTTTTGAACTTTAAATGAATATACATAATTCAAAACAATCGGATTTCAGTAAAATAAGAAATGTTGGAAAGTTTTGAATTATATCTTTCTAACGAATGTGAAAAAATTAGATTTCACCTTATAAATTATAAGTTATGTTCAATTTAAAATTCAGAATAGTTGCTATGGAATTTAAATATATATAACCCTTAAAAATAGCTATTTTGGAAATGACCTTCGTTTTCGACAAAACCACTTTTGTTGGATCCGGAATGTCAAATTATTGTTAAGATTAAAATTTCAAATCATTTGGAATTAGTATGTGAGCGTAGTAAATTTGAACGCGTTTTCAATTTCAGTTTAAATTTAATAAGCTAATAAGAGGCATTATTCAAACGGTCTCCAAATTTACCGAAATTAATTTTATTAGGACCATATCATCAAAACAAAGCTAATTTTCAGTTTCCATAATTTTTGGAGTCAGTATGTGGCCCCGATAAATTAAATTGTACGTTGGAATTCAATATCGAACGTTATATTAATTTATATTTTAATTTTAACAAACACTGATCAAAACAATAGAAATGGCTTACGAAACTTATTCCATTGTGTCTGGAATAGGGGTGACAGTCGTTGAGTTTAATTTGGAGTTCAGATGAAAACGATCTAATTAGATAATTAAATAATATTATAATATATAAATATTCTTTGGCAAACCCTCGTCATTATTTTTCCGCCGGCCCTAACTCAAAGACAATGGCCAATTTTATACATAATTCAACACTTAAATTATCACAATCCAAATCGAATTAGCTGCAGTCCCTAAAACAGAAATGATAGAGAATCCAACGCTCTTTAAATCTATACCCTTGTGATCGATTATCGTTGAGAATCCTATTCGAATTTATGGCTAAGAAGCGCCGCGTTTCAGCGCATTTTATGAGGATACTGGAGCTTCGAGTGTTGAGCCACTCATGGTGGTGGGAGGTGGAGTCGAGGCGCAGCAAGCGCCAGTCGTTGATAGGGTTCTGGTGCTCTAGGTGGCTGCAGCATGAGGAGGATGAAGTCGAGCGTGGACTTGAAGGTTTCGAATGGGAAGACAATTAAAGAAAGGAGGATTATGGCTAATCTAGAATAAGTAATGTAATTAATTTATTAATTACTTTAATTAATTTTAATAATGTGATTAATATTCAAACTATCATATCTTGTGCAAATCAAAACAGAATTCAATGAAACGAATTGCGTTGGACTCGTGTTAAAAAAGTCTACAATATGGAACTGACCAAAAGGAAACGGGGTAAGTTTGATTTTTTAGCAAAATTAAACGCCTATTAATTTAGTTTAAAAATGAATTATCCATTAAAGACTGACGGAGTGGAAACCAAAGTGAGAACTCTCTCACTCAGAATTTTGTATAGTTATTTATTTTTATAACTAAATTTATGTTGATTGCCTGTGATTGAAATATTTGTTTACTGATTGATGGTTGTTTACCATTTAATGTTATTATTATTAAACTCTAAAAATATTATATAAATTCACATGGATCGTGATGTAAACCCCACACGGGTATTGGAACGATAATTTTACACATCGCCCCATTATTCGTTGACAATTGAAAACCCCGTACGGGTCCGGGGATGATAATTAATTCACATCTCCCTTTGATTTAATTATAAGTCAACCGTCAACCAATTGATTGACAGACTGTGGTAAAAGTTATTTAATTATTTAATGCTTATATAGTTGTAAATTGCACTCTGGATGTGTATTGGACGTTTACTAGCTGTTTATCACTATTTTTGAATACATACGATGTATGAAATCCATATAAATAAAATTATATGGTAATTGATTGAGGCTGATTCCAATTCGGAATATAAACGAATATTTTAAAATAATATTCAGTAAAGGATCAAAATATGATTTCGATGTCCGATTTTGGATGGACACAAAAACATTGAAATATATGAAGCCGAGTTAAGTAGATATACACAATTTTAACTCGAACAGAATTTTTGCCGATTTTATTCATTTTATAATGAATATCAGAACGATTTGATTTCAAAATCTGATATTTTGAAAATATTGTCATTTTAATATTATAATGATATAGAACATTCAATTTTGATTTAAAATTGAGAATAAAGTTGAAACCATTTTAAAATGAATTTATAAACGATTTATAAAGTACGTTTTAAATGGATGTCGATGATATATATATATATATATATATATATATATACATATATATATAATGGCTTGAATAAAATGCGCCGCGCAGCGACCATTCGCGAATTTCAACCATTAACTTCAAATTGATATAATGGGAGATCCGACCTTCAGATTCTCCTAAACACGGAACCGTTGGCTTCGTATCGAAAAGATCTTCCCAATGAGTATAAGGGTTTAAATTTAAATGGTTAGATTTTAAAATATGTCCAAATCAATTTTGGAAAAGGTCATTATGGATGCAGTTCGGTGGCCGTTATTCGAAACCGACTGCCAGTGCCTTAATAAAATTATTAAAAATATGGAAAAATTAAGTAAAATCATGATTAACGATTTGGAAAGATTATGGAAGAAAAATTCCAAGTTTGAAAAAAATAAAAATATAATTTTATCAAAATGAACTAGTTAATAACTAGAATAATAATCCAATGATTTTTAGAAATAATAAATTGGATTGGAAAATGGGTTTTAAGATAACTTGAGTTTTCCAATGTATAAATTGGAATGGAAATAATCATCGAAAGTATTCAATATTCGATTCCATGATTATATGGACATTGTTGAGGAATTTGGAAGATATATATATATATATATATCGTTATTTCGTATATGATATCTGTTAGGTTTTGGGTTTGTCATGAATGGTGTCTTCAACAACATTGTTCTTAAACCAATGGAGAAAAGATTAAATGTTTTATTTAAGATTTAGAGAAATTTACCAATTAATTAATTTAACTGGAATCGAATTTTATTTTGGGTTTATTGTGAGTGATGTTTTAAATAACATCAGTTCTTTAACCCAATTAAAAAGGAAGATATGATTTGGAATTTATAAATCTTTTTTTTAATATTTAATGGAAATTTTATGAAGTAAAGTTTTCTAATATAATACATTAAATTAGAATTGAATGGAATTCAATTTAATAATAATCGAGATGAGCTTTAGTAAAGGAAGACCGTTACTATATATGGAATTTAAAAGGCTTTGCCATTATTCCATTTATATTATTAGTCTGATACAGAAATTTATAATGATTATATATATTGATCTGTTTTCTGTGAATATTCCATAGTTAGTGTAAGCTGATTTGGGTTTATTGTGAACTGTGTTTTAAATGACATTGATTCTTTAACCCTGTTAAAGACATGACTTATTTCCTAGAATTTGGATAATCATTAAGTAATGATTTTTGAGATTAAAACTGAACTAGAGTTTTAATGAATCTTTAAGTGGATTAAAAAGAGAATGGGATAATTGAATTTATCGAATTCATGAAATCATCGAGAATGGAGTACCGCTAGTTTTACTCCACGCGATAGTTATATCTTTAATTAGATTTGAACGTGAAATGGTAATTAAATTTAACGTTAACACCGTGGATGTTAGATATGGATTACTACAAGTTTTGCTCTATGGGATGAATAGGTTGGGATTGAGATAATAAAATAAATGATTACTTCGGTATGGCTCGATAATCCCGATTAGTTTAATAAACCTTAATTCGGTCTAGAACTGTTAAAGGATAAAATAAAATCTTTTTAAATTGATATACAAAGGAAGACTAAATAATAAGTTTAAAAGAATTTATCTTTGATAAAATTAATGAGAATCTATCTCTAAAGATGTTGATATTTGAATAAAAGAATATCCTAAATTAGAGTGAGGCGTATGGTGTGTTTTTGTAGCACTTAATTATTGATTATAAAATATGCAATTTATTTGGAAAGAGCGGGTTTATCCTATTTTGAATAACTGATACGGCGACTAAAGTTCAATGATGAAGATGGTGGTTGAAGACCAGAGAGCTTCACATCATTTGGATGATTACTGATGTCTTGATTGGGATGTACACCCAAGACAAGGTAATAAGTTGAGATTGTCTAGATGTACTTGTAGATCGACCGGATACGCGAGGACCTCACTCCTGTATCGGACATATGGTACGAGGGATAAGGTGCCTCTGGTTTCGTTCAGACCTAGAATTGACTTGCAAATGGATGGTGTAACACCTCGTAATTCTATAACATTAAGTTTCACAAATTAAAGTATAAATAATTTTTAGAAGAAGAATTAAGGGAAATGGTTACGCCATTGCGTTCGTCTCGAAATTCTGCTTGAGATAGAGTCTGAGTTTGCGTAAATCGGACTCCGTATGAAGAAGTTATGGCCTTCAGAAGTTTCAAGAATTTAAATAAATAAAAACATATTCAAATTTCGAATTCAAAACACACATCCGGGCTGGGTAGAAATTTCCAGCCCAGGACCCAGGTAGACCAGGGGGTTGACCTCCCCCCTATATGTAACAACCCGCATTTTCAATAACCTGTTATAACGTAAATCGAGGCAGAATTTAATTCTAAATTCTGAATCAAGGGAAACAGGCTGTGCCATTGCGTTCGTCTCGGAAAAATACGCGAAATAGAGTCCGAGTTTTCGAAAATCGGAGTCTGTATGACCCGATTAAGGCCCAACAAAGTTTTCAGAAAATTTCAAAGTAAAAACAGATTTCAAATTCAAGTTTGAATTTGGAAATTAGGGCAGTTGGGCGCAGGCGGGAAATTTCCCGCCAGACCACCCATGTCGATAGGCCTGTCGACTGGGCAGTCGACATGGTTAGGCCCAAGTCGACAGCCCTGTCGACTTGGGTGTCGACTTGGTTCAGCCGGGCAGTTTTGCCTGGTGCACCATTTTGGAGTTGTGTTGAGTTTGGGGGCCAGATTCGGTTTTGAGGGCTGAGATTGGAATTAGGGTTTAATCCTAAGGCTAAAACTAATCCTAATCTCTATAAATAAGCCCCTAACCTAACCCTAAATCATTATTATTCACTCAAGTAACTAAACAATGGCAAAATCATTCCTCTCATGGCCTCCACTCTCTTCATAAAATTCCTAAGTTATTTCTATGAGAGATTTTCAATGCATACAAGTATTTTCAAGCTTGTATGAGCATCATTAGCTTGCATTCAAGTCAAGTTTCCATATTTACATCATAAAGCAAGAGTTTTGATCATTTTGGCTCAAGGGTTTTTCTATTGGAGCTTGCTTTTTGGATTTATTTGATTGCATAAGGGCTTTGTCTCAATCTATATATATTTTTGTGTCTTCATAAGCATTGTAAGCCCTTTTCTACTTTCATATTTAAACTCTAAAGTTAAATGAATGATGCAAGTTTGGTTGATCATTATGATATGCAAGTTTGCCATGATATGCAAGTTTATCATGTTATGTTATGCAAGTTGGCCATGTTATGATATGCAAGTTTATCATGTTATGATATGCAAGTTTATCATGTTATGTTATGCAAGTTTGCCATGTTATGTTATGCAAGTTGGGTTGATCATTTACTCATGTTATCATGTTATGCAATCTTACCTTGAGTATATGAACATAAAGCTTCAAGCTTTATGCCAAAGGTTGCATTTTGGCAACATGTAAGTTATCATATCTCTTATGATAACTTGCATGTGACGCTAAATGCGAACTTATGGCCATTCCTACATGTCATTTATCACCATGTATCACCAATATGCTAAGTTTGGTTTTATGCATGCTTTTGAGGCCTAAAAATGTAATATGCAAGTATATGAACATATGTACATTTCATATGCCACCATGTTAAACTTGTGGCTTCAACACCTTTATGTCATGATTATGCCAAGTTCCCTCTTTCTATCCTTTATGCGCTATTGCGATATGTAAGCGATGGGATTGCGTTTGGGGTTGGGTAAACTTAAAAGACATAAAAACATAAGATTGGGAATTTACCTATTAAGTTAGGTCTACCCAAATGCTTGAAAACTTGTAATATGTTTTGTAAACATAATGGACATGACACTTAGAAAATATAAGTGTGACCAACTCGAGGTTGGGTTGAGTTTGTAGTGTAAACCTACCCGGAACCGACCGGCTTAACTAGTTGCTACAAACAATAGGACCCAGTGTGAGAAGTTGGTCATGTTGTACCTTGAACCCGAGGTTAGACCAAGTTGTGGTGTAAAGCTACCCGGAACCGACCGGCTTAACTAGTAACCGCAACAAAGTCTAATGTGAGAGGTTAAGGCACATTAATTAATTAATTGATTAGGGTTAAGTCATGGTCCACTTAATACGTAACCAATTTGGGCTTGGTAGATTAATCAGGGTTAAGTCGTGAACTCATCGTTACACTTAACCAAGTTAATCCATGATTAGTAAAAGGGTTAAACCGTACTTAACCCACTAGAAAATCCTAGCAATGGGGGTCCACTCCAGCAGTAATCCCAAGTTTGTATCATTAAGACCCTAGGGACTAGGCTAGGGTGGGGGCACGATTACTGGACTGGTATAAGTGACCAAAACGACGGTCGAGTGGTACGCCGATGTAGTTCCGGACGGACTATGGTCGTGCACGTAGTCCGTATTTGGAGAAGTCAAGCATGGGTACCAGTAGATCGAGACTGTGCACTTATGTTTATGGTGTCCAGGGGTTGACACCCTAGGGCTTGATACACCCGACGGGAGACCCAGCACAGTCCGACTACAATTATGTTTGGGCCGTATTGACACCAACACGTGACGAGTTAGGCTTAGGGAGCCGATCGATTAGACCGTTTGGTTGGACCTCGTATTAGGGTCACTTCATGTTATTGGGCCAAAGCTTGGGCCAAGGGATCAATACTTGTTTATTCAAGTCATGTTAGCTTGCTAGTACACCTGTGGTGCAAAAACCTTAAACCTGATTATGCGATGACACCTTTATCTACCTTGTTAGTTAATCATCATGCTAGTATGTTGTTATCCTTATGTTCATCCCTGCTTCTCATGCCAGTTAACTTTATCAATTTACATTGATTGTAGTAGGGCTTACTCAGTCTTTTTGACTGACCTGTTTTTCTTTCGCCTCTTTTCTTCCGTTTCCCCCCCCCCCCTCAGGTTCTCAGGGTGGGAACGTTGGAGCTTAGCTTGGATTTCTGATTGCTTGGTTGTGGGATTTCAGCTCATGTACGGTTTCGACATGAAGCTAGCTATGGTTATCACTTATTTTGGGGATAGTACTTATGTATTTCAGTTTTTCAGTTGATGTTGTTTTTATCTAGACTTGTTTATTTGGAAAGTTATGTTGTACCAGACTTGTTTTGAAATAGTTTGAAATCTTCCGCTGTTTTACTTATCTTATTTACTCTGTTTACATATATACATATGTTCTTGTTCTGCCTTGATATATCATTATGCATGTTTACCCGATTCAAACGCCCCTCCAAAGTCAGAGTGCTTGCAAGAGCCACCCTGGCAGAGGTGGGGTGTTACACTATAGGTCGACCTGGGGGTCGACCTGCCTTGTTTTTCCAGATCTAGACTGCAACGATTTTGACCTATTCTGGATGGACCGAATGGCTTCTAGGGCGATCTAATGGCTCTAAAACATTCTCTACACCTATAAAAGAATGCCTAGACCTAAGGTTTCTCCACACAAATTCTTTGAGGCATCTACATGCTGTTTCTCTCTATTCTAGCCTCCATCGTTAAAATAAATCTTATTCTCCACTAAAACAAGTTATAGTTCTTCTTGAAATTGGAGATTCAGATCATGTTAAAGCTTCTAGTTGGACCATAGGCATTCCGCTTCAAGAAACGTCACTCGAATAATGGCAAAATGCCTTTTCTAAACCAATCACTGTAAGTGCGGTTATTCCTTAGATTTGAATGTGCAATTGGAATTGTGAATGTAATGAGTGAAAATATAGAACTATACCAATTTGCAAGTTAATTATCTTTGATTCGTGCTTATGTCAAATCTAACATTATCTATGCCTTTGGATCTCATTCTCGATTGTGGCTTAGAACTTATTGTGGCTAATTGCCAATGACTATGGTTATGGGACTTTTGTCTAAGACTATGACTATGAAACTGTTGCCCATGAAACTATCGCCTATGACTATGATTCATGACAAAGAGACTATTATATATGACTATGACTATAAGACTATTTCCTATGACTATGACTATGATTCATAATTTTGAAACTATTGCATATGATTCGTGACTATGAGACTATTGCCTATGACATTGATTCAGAAACTATTATGATTAGTCGCCCATGACTATTGTGGTTAATTGCCTATAATTATTGTAGTCAGTGACTTATGCCTATTCCCATTAACCTATTAGGTTGTACTTTGAACTGGCATTATGTTGGACCAAATCACCTATGCCTATTCCCTTAGTTATGTTAATCTCATTTCTTGGGGTGTAACTTGTCTAGTTTATTCCTATTCACTATTATGTACATCAAACCCATTGGAACCATTATTTTCATATTTGGTTCATTCTTGCATGGCTATTCTTTTATGTCAATTATCGTTCTTATCCCCTATTCCTTGCTTTGATACTATTAGTATCATTTCATGAGTACTTAGGAACATGCGAAATCATGTTATACATGCGATTACCGCACGGGAATTTGGGCGTAGCTTAATTAAGTTAATTTGGCATAAGAAATATGTTGGCATAATCTAAATTTGCTATAATAGTGAATGATTTACATGCATATTAGACTTGGGCATAAATTGATAAATTTAATTGGCCGCAAAGTGTGTAATTGGCATGTAAACCAAGTTGGACATAAACGGTAAACTAGAATATTAAATCTAGTTTTGACATGAACCGTAAATTGGAATATTAATCTAGATTGGGCATGAATTGTAAAACGGGAATATTAAATCTAAATTGGTATAAACTGCAAGTTGGGTTAATTGATTGGTAAATCAAGTTTGGGCACAGAATATAAGTATGTTAATTTGCATGACAGTTGAATATGATCTAGGTGAAATTGATTTACGGAAAATTTACATAAATAGTAAATATGTAAATTTAGTAAAAGATGAATATGCCTAACCCGAGGTTAGACTGAGTTGTGGTGTAAAACTGCTCGGAACCGACCAGCACATCCAGTGACCACAACAATACCTGTCTAATGTGGGTGGTTAGTGCATCAAGCCCAGAAAGACCCGAGGTTAGACTGAGTTGTGGTGTAAACCTGCCCGGAACCGATCGGCAAATCCAGTAACCACAACAATATATGTCTAATGTGAGTAGTTTGTGCTTTAATTAATTAATTAATTAAGACTCATGAATAAATCAAGCTAGAAATGGTGAGGTTAAGTAATTAGGGAAACACTTAACCGTAATAACATGTTAACAAAGACAAGAAGGGTGGGGTTAAGTAATCGAGAAAGCACTTAGCCAATTAAACATGTTAACTAGACAAGATTGATAGGGGTCAAGTAAGTGTTTAACATGCTAACTAGACTAGATGGTGAGGTTAAGTAAATTTAGAACACTTAACCGTCATAACATGTTAATTAGGCACGTGGGTGGGGTTAAGTAAAACTAGAACACTTAACCAATGTATGTGTATATATATATATATATATATATATATATAACATGATGGGTGATAGGGTTAAGTAACACAAGCGGAACACTTAACCAAATATATATATATATATATATAACATGATATGTGATAGGGGTTAAGTAACACAAGGGGAACAATTAACCAATATATATATATAATATGATGAGTGGGTAGGTTAAGTTAACTTGAATGAATGGATAACACTTAACCAACAATATATATCACCTTGAATTACTGGGAGGGTTAAGTACATATCGGGATCGGTGGGTAATATTAGTACATATAGGCCCACAAACTTAACCATTAAATAGAAATGCTTGAATCGGTGATAGGGTTAAGTACATCATGTGTAGGTGGGTAATATTGTATATATATAGGCCCGCAAACTTAACCAGTAGGAAACCCTAGTAATGGGGACCCATGTCTGTAGTAATCCACATAGATGTATCACGGTACCCAGAGCTAGGTAGGGTGGGGAACGATTACAGGGCTGATAATAAGCGGTCAAAATAGCGGCAGGGGGTACGTCAGTTTAGGTTCCGACGGTTTACGGGTGTGCACATACTCCAGAGTGGAAAAAGCAGGCACTGGGTACCAGTAGTTATACACTGTATATCTTGAATCGTGTCGGGTCGCTATCATAAGGCTTGATACACCTTATGGTGGGGCCAGCACATAGTATCTACACACAAGAGAGGGCCGACTGACACCGAAACAGGGAAAATTAATACAAAGTAGGTAGCATAATCCCTAGTTGGACCTAGGTCGCGTAAACTCTGAATCCGAGAAGCGTTCAATAGGTAGCATAAACCCCAATGGCTCTGGGTAGCGTAAACCTTGGTTGAACCTAGGAAGAGCTCGATAGTAAACCCTAGATTAGATCTAGGTAATAAATGGAACCCCCATAATAGATGTATACCTGAAGGCAACCGCAAATACGGGGATTGGGATCACGTTATCATATGATCATAGATTACTAATTTGGACACTAATAGGTAGTGCAGAGATATAGAAATTAGTATAACAGGGTAGTTGCAAAGCAGAGAAGGAGTTGAAGCGCATTCAGTTTATCAGTACATTCAGTTTATTGGTACACTCAGTTTATCTTGCCATATCCCATGCTTACCCCATGTTATCTTGTTACTCTGGTTTTATATTTAGTTTATTCATGTCATGACCCTTTTCCTCGTTTGAATACTAAGAATCACTGGACTTACCAGACTTTATGTCTGACCTAGTTTGCTTTCGGCTCTTTTCTTCCTGTAACACCCCACGTCCATTAATGTCACTCATAAAAGGAATGCATTAACTTCTACGGAGCGTTTTAAGTAAGTATAGAACAGAAACTTAACAACAAGGCAGATATAAACAGTACTCAAGGATTTAAAACTTTATTTCATTGCAGCGGAAAACACACATGTTTGATTACATCATCAAAAACCAGAGTCAAAGTACATAATATCCATCTTGACTACCAAAAGTACATAAATTGAAAGACATAATCCCCAATACAAAATAGCCATAATAAAAGAGAAGTTGAACTTTACTTCAGCGATCCAAGCAATCTTATAAAAGCAGAGAAACAGCAGTCCAAAATCAAGCCCCACTGGTGCTAGTTCCAACCTGAGCACCTTTGGGGGGGGGGGAGAATAAAGAGGAGGAAACAAAGTGGGTCAGACATAAAGTCTGGCGAGTGCGATAGCTTTAACAATATAATTGACAAAGTAACTAGGCTAAGGCATAAGTTGGAAAATAAGAAAATGACCATGAACCATTGAGTATGGCAGAGTAAATAAGGAAACAAGATGAACAACGATATCGTCAAAGCTCTCCTCATGTCCCACTACATGCACCACTACATGTTTATCTGGTTAAGTGTTTCTTAATTCATTAAGACCGTAACCTCATAAAGACCTCTCATATTAGACTAGCATTTATGGAAGTTGGATTTGTCGGGCGGGTCCGGGCAGTCTTACACCACAAAAGAGCCTAACCTCGTGTCTTTACAATTGTTACGTATTTAGTTTATGCCTAAGACCTCTAACATTAGACTGGCATTTGTTGCAGCTGGATTTGCCGGGCGGGTCCGGGCGGGTCCGGGCAGTCTTACACCATAAAAGAGCCTAACCTTGTGTCTTAGACGATTAATTACTCCTAATTAATCATTCCCTCAATTTGAATTACTTTCCCTATTCAAATTATCAATCAATTAACGATGTCCATAATTGACTCAATTATGTCCATCTATTTATGGTATGTAAAATCATACCAATTTTCATCACAAATTTATTTTATTCCTTTTAAGGCATTTATGCCAATTAAATCTTTTTAATATTATCCCCTTTACCCACGTTGTATGTTTGTTCATTTAACGTAAAATATACGTTAGGCTCGAATAGTCTAACTCATGGAATAAAGAGAAAACATCACAATATACACATAATTAAAACATAGATCTAAACATTGGGGTGAACTTGCATGTGTGAATGATGTTCTACATCTAAAACTTGCATAGGCCAAAGTTACAACTTGCATAAACAACATATGTCATGGATCCAATTCTAAAGGTGTGAATTATTTGAGATAATGGTCACAAACTTGCATAAATCATGTATGTCATAGATCTACATCTAAAGGTGTAAAATTGCATAGGCAATAGCCCTAAACTTGCATATGTGATTTATGCATCATAACAATGGTGTAAACTTGCATCTAACATGTAAATTATCATGTATAATTTATCATATAACTCACACACGTCATAGCCTAACTTTAGATCTAAAATTGATGTCATGAAACATGTAATGTTATACTAACTTGCTTATGATTCTTGTCTAAATCAATATCTAAACTTGCATACAAACTTGTGATCTATCATATGAATCAACATAACCAAACTAGCATACGAACAACATGATGATTCAACTAGACATAAGCCAATCATTGAATTACAACATGGGAGATAGCATCATGACTTTACATCGTAAATGATAGCATCATAACATAACATCATAGAAATTACAACACAATTCTACAACATAATTACAACATGCAGTCAATAATTCACATCATATCCAAATTATCCGCATCATAACTCAATCCAATTAATTTACTAATTATTTTATTAAAACTATCGAACTCACAACTCAAAAGCGGCCTTGAGTTCTGAATTCTGATTTCTGAAGTTGTATTAGCTTTCCTTTAAAGAAGATTCGTTGTTAGGGTTGAATAGAACTGATTTGATTTGCTATTCTTCCTCTCTAATTGGTGGCGGCTACTCTAGGGTTCAAGATGATAGCATGACGATCATAGTTTCAGTTTTAATTCTGTTTTAGGGTCTGAGTCTATGGGTCTTTTTATAGAGTTTTGAATTAATTTAAGTCGTCGGATGATCTTAGGGTTAATCAAAACCATTCATTCGGGATAGGGTGACACCTCAGCCCTAATGACTCAGAAGGAGTCAGAAAGGACTCAGCAACATGGGTCAGACTGAACCAGAAAGTTATGCAACCTTGCTACCTCGGCCTGGGCGCACTTGGCAGGTGCGCTAGTGCAAATTTGTACTGGCGCACTTCCCAAGTGCGTCAGTGAATTTTTTTCTTGTTTTGCCACCAAACTTCGTTCGTCCATAACTCCTTCATCCGGTACCCATTTCCCGCAAACCCGGACTCTATTTCAACCAGAATTCCGAGACAAACACAATGGCGCAAACCCATTCCCTTAATTCTCAAGTCTGGGATTAATTATTCTTTATTTTAGTTAATTCGATTATTCAAAAATCCGGGGTGTTACATTCTCCCCTCCTTAAAGGATTTCGCCCCCGAAATCTTCAAGTTAAGGAGAATGCATATCCTATCATCTGAACAACCATTTACTCAACCATCAAACACATGCATCCATTGTCCTTATAAAATTTCTAATGCTGTATGAACATTTGCAAGAAGTGTGTGTATATGTTCCTTATCTAATGCAAAATCAGGCGGTCTATTGATTCAGTTGACCTCCTTAATGCAAACCATGATAGTGCCATGCGTCCATTATGTATGCGAAAGAACCTTATCAATACATATTATTTCTACATGTGTGCACAACCATTCACCAAAATGCAACATCCATATGATGGTACAACCATTATACATCCATTACTTAAATATGTACACACATTTATATGCAATATGCAATATGAAGTGAATGAGCCGATCTAGTGTCTAAAGTGTGTGTATATGCATCCACGCATAACCACTAGCAACTACCTGCGTCCACATGCATCCATCATACATAACATGTCTCAAACACATGTTTCAACCATAGGACTACCTTATCTGAAGGTCAAAGATACTAGCGAGAGGACATACTAAAGATAAGATAAGTACAAGGTAAGCGATAAAGGAGAATTTAAAAGACATACCCTCGAAAAGAAAAGGGTACAATGAACGCATCTTCGCTTCCATCTCCCAAGTAGCGCCGCTTCCATCATCTCCCCATTTCACTTTGACTAGTTTGACCTCTCGATTCCTTAACTTCTTAATTTCCGACCCAAGAATGCACGTATGAGCTCGTCGAATCGTCGCATCACACTCGATCTCCTCCTCTCTAAGCAAGCTCGGCTCTACCACTTCCGCGGTCTCGTGCAAGCACTTCCTCAATTGTGATACATGGAATACATCGTGTACACCACCAAGTCTCTCGGGCAACTCCACTCTATACGCCATTTGTCCAATCCTCTCCTTAATAGGAAACGACCCTACGAACCTTGTTGCTAACTTCCCAACGGACCCAAAGCAAACGATGTTCCGTAATGGAGACACCTTGACAAAGACCATGTCCCCAACATCAAACTCAAGATCTGACCTCCTCTTGTCCGCATAAGATTTCTGTCTATCTTGCGCCGTATTCATCCTCCTTCGAATCAAATCGATCTTTTCCGAAGTCTCTTTAATCATATTGGGTCCAAGCAAGATCTTATCTGTAGACTCCCACCAACATATAGGCGAATGACACGGCCGTCCATAAAGAGCCTCGAATGGTGCCATACCAATGCTAGACTGAAAACTGTTATTATATGCGAACTCCACCAACGGAAGATACTCCTCCCATGTACCTCCGAAATCTAAGACACACCACCTCAGGCCCATTTCTGGTCGATCCAATTTAACTGTAATTGACCAGAACACATTTTCCTTTGCCACGCTCACATACTAGCTTCAAAAATTATGAAATTTGAAACCTAGCAATAACTTCACATCCCGGATCCAACAAAAGTGGTTTCGTCGAATTCCGAGGTCGTATGCAAAATGGCCAATTTCACAGGCTATATAAATTCCATAGCGACCTTTCTGAAAATTCCTTCGGTCATAACTTTTGCTTTCCGCTATGAAAATTCGATTTTTCAGATTCGTTAGAAAGGTATTCACTAACATATTTAAATATTTTTGGTTTTTCTAAATCCGTTTTGTTTTGCACCCGGTACAGTCCGACAAAGTTTGAATTCAATTTTTGAAACTGCAGCCCCATTTCAGGCCTTGTTTATAATTATAATTAATTATATTCGTTTTCAATTGTCGATTCAAACTCAGTTTTTATTGCTATTATTTAAAATATTTATTTTAAATATTTAAAATCCATTATTTTAGCCAATTTAAAAAAATTTAAATTGGTTCAGATTTTCTGGGTTGTTACAATAAGTCCTCTAGAATATGATTCACCCTCTCGGTCTGGCCGTCCGTCTGAGGATGATATGCGGTGCTCAAACATAACTGAGTCCCTACCGCCTCTTGCAAGCTCTTCCAAAACTCGCTAGTGAATATAGGATCGCGGTTGCTCACTATGCTAGAAGGAACACATTGCAAACGAACTATTTCTCGAATGTATACGGAGGCTAACCATGAAGCAGTCCTCTTACTCTTCACAGGAATGAAATGGGCGCTCTTAGTAAGTCTGTCCACCATGACCCAAATCCCCGTACTACCCTTCCTCGATCTTGGTAATCCGTCAACAAAGTCCATCGAAACACTTTCCCACTTCCATTGTGGGACCTCCTATGGGTGAAGCAATCCACCAGGCTTCTTTTGCTCTGCTTTTACTTGTTGGCACACCAAGCATATAGCAACAAACTCTTCCACGTCCTTCTTCATACCAGCCCAAATGTGAACTCGTCTCATGTCCATGTACATCTTGTCCCTGCCGGGATGGATGGTCATCTTCGAACGATGTGCATCATCAAGAATGGTCTTCCTCAAGTTCTCGTCCAGTGGTACACAAAGTCTACCGTCCCTACGTAACCAACCCTTATCATCTAGGGTATACCTATGGAGATGGCTCGATGACTCCCCTCTTTTGAGCTTCTCTACTAACTCAACCAACTGTGGGTCATCTCATTATGCCTCGCCAATCCTTCCCAAAAGCGTAGGTCTAACCTCTAAGGATGCTAGCAAACCGGGTATAAAGTCAACGGAAGGTTTAAAGTCTAATGTAGAGATGAACTCTAAGCTTCGCCGCTCAACAAATAGCGGACTCAAGGACAACCTTTTTTTACTTAAGGCGTCTGCCACCACGTTACCCTTGCCAGGGGTATATGCTATCTCGAAGTAGTAGGATGCTAAGAATTCCATCCACCTTTGCTGCCTTAAGTTCAAGTCCTTCTGAGAGAATAAGTATTTTAGCGATTTGTGGTCAGTGAATAATTCGAATTTTTCGCCAAGAAGGTAATGACGCCAAGACTTAAGCGCGAAGGCAATAGCGGCCAACTCTAGGTCATGTGTAGGGTAATTTCTCTCATGTACTCTCAATTGCCTTCCACCATAGTCTATTACCCTTCCCTCTTGTATTAAGACTACGCATAGTCATGTCCTACAAGCGTCGGTATAAACGGTAAATGGCTTACTCCCATCTGGCGACACTAAGACAGGGGCCGTGGTCTAAGCTCTCATTAAATGTTGGAACGCATCATCACAATCTATGTCCCACATGAAAACTAAGTTCTTCTTCATCAAGCGTGTTAATGGGGCTGATATTTTTGCTAAGTCTTTGATGAACTTCCTATAGTAGCCAGCCAACCCTAAGAAACTCCTCACCTCGGTAGCATTTTTAGGAACCTTCCAATCTTGGATGACCACTATCTTCGCGGGATCCACAGCTATCCCTTCTTTGGAAACCACGTGCCCTAAGAGTCGCCCATCCTTCCTCCAAAAGTGACATTTACAAAATTTAGCTTTAAGGCTATGCGCTCGAAGAGTCTCCAACACTTCCCTAAGATGTAGGGCATGCTCTTCTTCGCTTTTAGAAAAGATCAAGATGTCGTCCACAAAGACTACCATGAATCTATTAAGGTACTCCCTAAACACCCTACTCATCAAGTCAACAAAGTATGTGGGGGCGTTTGTCAAACCGAAGGGCATCACGAGCCACTCAAAGAAACCGTCTGGAGTTCTAAAGGCAGTCTTGTCTATGCTATCCTCAGCCACACTCAACTGATGGAAACCAATGGCTTAGTCCAACTGCGAAAACACTGAGGCGCCAACTAACTGATCGAAGAGATCGTCAATCCTCGGCAGTGGGTGTCTATTCTTATTAGTAAGCTTATTAAGTTCTCTATAGTCCACACAAAGTCTAAGGGACCCGTCCGCCTTTGTGGCAAACACTGCTGGAGCAACCCACTCCGATATACTATGTCTGATGAACCCGTTCTCAAGCAATTCCTTCACTTGCTTACTGACTTCTCTTCTCTCTATTGGAGCCATGTGGCACACTGGTAATGCAACCGGCTTTGCATTATCTACTAGATATATTTGAAAGTCTATTTCACGTTTTGGGGGTAAACCCCTCACCTCATCGAAGACATCGGCATATTACCGGACTATGGGAACAGAATGTAAATCATCATCGGATGCGTCAAGGGATTCTAGGTAGTTAAGCATTACTGGACCTCTAGGGTCACAAGAAATATCAAGGGTCTTTCCAAAACAAGTCAACAATCTTACTACCCTGCTTTCACAATCTAGGATGGCCCCATATCTAGTTAGCCAATCCATACCTAGAATTAAACCGTAGCCCATGAAGCCAAGAACAAAAGTGTTGCACTCAAACTCAACGCCCAAGATAAACGCATCCAAATCCCAACAAACCATAGAAAGATGAGCCGAACCACCAATAGGATTTGAGACTACTAAGGGATTAGTAACTAGACTATTATCAAGGTGCAGTGTTTCAAATAATGATGTAGAAATAAACGAATGTGATGCGCCAGAATCGAATAAAGTACGGACAGGATGATCTAACAAAAAAACTAAACTTTCAATGGAAATTGCTCTACCTCGTTCTTGCAGCGGTGGGACCATGAGAGCCTGAACTTGTCCCCTTCACTGCCCTAGTGCCATAAGAGCCTGCACCTGTCCTCCCGAGGTAGACCCTGCCCTCTACCCTTTCTTTGTGCAGTCCTTAATAAGATGTCCCGCCTCGCTACAGTGGAAACAACCAGTCTTCTTTTTCTTCCTACAATCTTTGCTTAGATGGCCAGGTGTCCCACAGTTAAAGCATCTTTTCTTTCCCTTAGCATTGTTGCCTTTGCCACCTTTCTTGTTCTGTTGTTATTGTTGCGGCTTCTTTTGATCCCCTTTCTTCTCGGGTGCCTTATTAGCATTGGCGCCCTTCTCCTCTTCATGCATGAGCGCCATGTCAACTAGTCTCTCGAAGGTAGTCCCCATGGGAATGTGGGTCATAGGTAACCCATGAAGCGGCTCGTTTAAACCCTTAACAAATCTTAGAGCCTTCTTTTTTGGAGTATTCACCAAGTCCAAGCCAAATCTTGCCAGTTGGTTGAATTTGTTGACGTACTCTTTCACCGATAGATTCCCTTGCTTCAGCACTAAAAACCTTTCCATGTATAGATTCTCTTCAGCCCGCGAGAGAAACTTCTCCTCAAACCTCTACCTAAAATCTAGCCATGTATCGACTGGACGTCCCCCATTAGTGACCTCCCACCAAAACGAGGCCTCATCCTTCATTAGCCAGGCAGATAGTTGGACTTCTCTTCCATCATCCACTTCAAAGATTCTAAACAATTCTTCCACCTCCTTTAGCCAGTTACGAGCTTCAACAAATGTCTCCGTCCCGTGAAAAGGTTTTCCACCCATTGCTCTAAAGTCCTTACATATCTTAGCAAAGGTATTGGTGCCAGGAGGAGGAGGAGGAGCATTTGTTGGACCTATGGTGGCGGCCCTAGCCTCAAGATATTAACGAAACCAACTCGGTACACGAATACCCTCTGGTATCTCAGATGCTTCAAACATGCTGAAACGAAAAAGGAAAGATTCAATATAAAAGAACCGAGGGAAAGATATATGGCTCTTGGGGTTATGCTTTCTAAAATAAGATTTTCTCTTGAAAATACTTTCCTTAAAACGTACTTTTGAAGGTACTTCTTTATAAAAATTGTTTTGAAAAATAGTTTTTCAAAATTCGTATCTGTTCTGGTAACCTTCAGCTCTGCTACCACGTGTAACACCCCACGTCCATTAATGTCACTCACAAAGGGAATGCATTAACTTCTATGGAGCATTTTAAGTAAGTATAGAACAGAAACTTAACAACAAGACAGATATAAACAGTACTCAAAGATTTAAAACTTTATTTCGTTGCAGTGGAAGACACATATATTTGATTACATCATCAAAAACCAGAGTCAAAGTACATAATATCCATCTTGACTACAAAAAGTACATAAATTGAAAGACATAATCCCCAATACAAAATAGCCATAAATAAAAGAGAAGCTAAACTTTACTTCAGCGATCCAAGCAATCTTCTAAAAGTAGAGAAACAACAGTCCAAAATCAAGATCCACTGGTGCTAGTTCCAACCTGAGCACCTGGGGGGAGGGGAAGAAGAAAAGAGGAGGAAACAAAGGGGGTCAGACATGAAGTCTGGCGAGTGCGATAACTTTAACAATATAATTAACAAAGTAACTAGGCTAAGGCATAAGTTGGAAAATAAGGAAATGACCATGAACCATTGAGTATTGCAGAGTAAATAAGGAAACAAGATGAACAACAATATCGTTAAAGCTCCCCTAAACCACTATAAGATAATTACTAAACTACACCAACACTATAGGATAATTGCTATACTGCACCACCACTAGTCACCCTAAGGTTGATCCCGCCTACAGACTTAATAATGATATTGGTAGTTTCGTGCACCCTATCTGCCTTCATAGGTGTCGCCTGCCCCTATCTCCACTAGGTTTACCCACTACCCCCAAGCGATCGGATCCCTAACTCGAAGATACTTATGCTGGCCCCACAGTGGGGTGTATCACTCCCCAAAGTGGCAACCCGATACAACCAACAATGCACGGCTTATACCTACACGATGCAGCAACGTCTTACCTACCAGCCCGGGTCCACACATGCATATGAACCCGTTGGACTTGCGTTGCCACCACTAACCCGGTTTGTCCTCTTACAGTCAAGCCTAGTATGTGTGTCCCGTCATTGACTTGGGTCGAGCCCACAAAGATACGTATGGGTTACTGGTTGAAATGGGGCCCCATTACTTGACACAAGCTATCTACCTAAGCTTGGTCCCCACTAGTACATCCCACTTAACCCGCTTCTTATTCATGTTTCAATTACATGTTTCAATTTTGGTTAAGTGTAATAATCGTATTTCCAAATGCAACCCAACACACCCACTAGATTCCACATGCCACCCAAGGCACCCACTTAACCCCCTCATGTCCCACTACATGTTTATCTGGTTAAGTGTTTCTTAATTCATTAAGACTGTAACCTCATAAAGACCTCTCACATTAGACTGGCATTTGTGGCAGCTGGATTTGCCGGGCGGGTCCAGGTAGTCTCACACCACAAAAGAGCCTAACCTCGTGTCTTTACAATTGTTACGTATTTAGTTTATGCCTAAGACCTCTCACATTAGACTGGCATTTGTGGCAGCTGGATTTGTCGGGCGGGTCCGGGCAATCTTACACCACAAAAGAGCCTAACATCGTGTCTTAGACGATTAATTACTCCCAGTTAATCATTCCCCCAAATTTAATTACTTTCCCTATTCAAATTATCAATCAATTAACGATGTCCATAATTGACTCAATTATGTCCATCTATTTATGGTATGTAAAATCATACCAATTTTCATCACAAATTTATTTTATGCCTTTTAAGGCATTTATGCCAATTAAATCTTTTTAATATCATCCCCTTTACCCCACGTTGTACGTTTGTTCGTTTAACGTAAAATATGCATTAGACTCGAATAGTCTAACTCATGAAATAAAGAGAAAACATCACAATATACACATAATTAAAACATAGATCTAAACATAGGGGTGAACTTGCATGTGTGAATGATGTTCTACATCTAAAACTTGCATAGGCCAAAGTTACAACTTGCATAAACAACATATGTCATGGATCCAATTCTAAAGGTGTGAATTATTTGAGATAATGGTCACAAACTTGCATAAATCATGTATGTCATAGATCTACATCTAAAGGTGTAAAATTGCATAGGCAATAACCCTAAACTTGCATATGTGATTTATGCATCATAACAATGGTGTAAACTTGCATCTAACATGTAAATTATCCTGTATAATTTATCATATAACTCACACATGTCATAGCCTAACTTTAGATCTAAAATTGATGTCATGAAACATGTAATGTTGTACTAACTTGCTTATGATTCTTGTCTAAATCAATATCTAAACTTCCATACAAACTTGTGATCTATCATATGAATCAACATAACCAAACTAGCATACGAACAACATGATGATTCAACTAGACATAAGCCAATCATGGAATTACAACATGGGTTATAGCATCATGACTTAACATCGTAAATGATAGCATCATAACATAACATCATAGAAATTACAACACAATTCTACAACATAATTACAACATGCAGTCAATAATTCACATCGTATCCAAATTATCTGCATCATAACTCAATCCAATTAATATACTAATTATTTTATTAAAACTATCGAACTCACAACTCAAAAGCGGTCTTGAGTTCTGAATTCTGATTACTGAAGTTGTATTAGCTTTCCTTTAAAGAAGATTCGTTGTTAGGGTTGAATAGAACTGATTTGATTTGTTATTCTTCCTCTCTAATTGGTGGAGGCTACTCTAGGGTTCAAGATGACAGCATGACGATCATAGTTTCAGTTTTAATTCTGTTTAAGGTTTGAGTCTAAGGGTCTTTTTATAGAGTTTTGAATTAATTAAAGCCGTCGGATGATCTTAGGGTTAATCAAAACCATTCATTCGGGATAGGGTGACACCGCAGCCCTAATGACTCGACAAGGAGTCAGAAAGGTCTCAGCAACATGGGTCAGACTGAACCAAAAAGCTGTGCATGCCGGCTGCCTCGGCCTGGGTGCACTTGATATGTAACAGCCCGCATTTTACGTATCGGAAGATCGTAAAATATTTTTATTTTATTCCCTGAGGGTTGGATCATTCTCATCTTTTGATATGTTGCTTATGGGGATGTGTGACATGTCCATAAGTTTTACCGATTTTTTTTGACCATTTTGCCCCTGTCAGTCTTGTACTGGGCATAACTTTTGACTCAGGTCGAATCAGAGGGTGAGACCTGTGCCATTGGAAAGGAATTGATGATTCCCTTTCCGTAGAGTGGTTACATTAAGGATTTGTTTCAGCGGTTTGGGAGAAATCGCTGTTTTAAGGTTTTTCAGTTGGCTGTTCAGGTTTTGGAAGGCTAATGGGCTGATTTGGAGAAGGCCCATTAAAGGGTGGGTCGAGACTATAAATAGGGGGTAAGGGGTATGGAGAAAGGTTGGCATTTTCCATTCTCTTATGGGGAGGCTTTGATCTCCTTCTTCCTCTATCATCTTTCCACCATTAAAATTCCAAAATCCAAGGAGGGAAATCGAAGATCTACACCATAAGAGGCTAGATCTACATCGTCTCAAGGGCGAATTCATCGGATTGAAGAGTTTGATTCGAAGTGTTCGCTGTCCGGATTGCGTTTTCATTGCTTTTGCTTAGATTTGGATAATTGGTGAGTGATTTACATCTCTCATTCGGATTCATGCAAGTATATGGGTTTTAGGATGTTAATTTCATCATTTCCATGTTATTTTCCTTAGATCCACACCATGCTTAGTCCATTTTATATATGAATCACCTTAGGATCTGATCTAGATAATTTAAATGGTTAATTTTAGGATTTTTCTCAAGTTTATGCAAGTTAGATCCGTTTTTATGTTCATATGATTCACTTATCGTGTTTTTGGGAAATTTATGTGTTTTGATGGAAATTGTTAGATGGATGATATTGTTGGTTGCATAACATGTTTGTGATTGCGTTTGGATGAATCGGATAAGCTGGTTTCGTCGGATTCGTCGTTTGGCGAAGTTTTGGTCGAAATCGGAGTCGAATTGGAGATATGCAGGTTTCTGGTCGTCCTAGAGTTGGTCGGGTCGGTCTGGAATGAGGTGGTCGGTCATAGTATGGCTTGGAAAGCAAGTCAGGGAGCTGGTCGGTTTAAGCTGGTCGGTCCAGAAGGAGCAGAAGTGTTTCTAGTCGGTTTCAGATGGTGGCATCCTGGTCGGTTTCAGATGGTGGCATTCTGGTTGGTTTTACTTGAAGCAAATCATGGTCGCTCTGAAGGAGCTGGTCGGTCAGGTGGAGCAAAATCTGGTCGGTCTTGACGGGGTCGATCCAAAGCTGGTCGGTCCCAAGGAGGTCGAGTCGATCCAAAGCTGCAAGGAGGTCGAGTCAATCCAAAGCTGCATGGAGGCGGGTCGCTCTGGAGAAGCTGGTCGCTCTAGAATCCTGGTCGTTCTGGAATTATGGTTGCTCTGGAATCCTGGTCGCTCTGGAATCCTGGTGGCTCTGGAATCTTGGTCGCTCTGGAGCTGGTCGCTCTAGAGGAGCTGGTCGGTCAGATGGGGTAAATCTTGGTCGGTCAGGTGGAAGCATATTCTGGTCGGTCCCGAGGGGGTGGGTCGGTCCAAGGATGCAGGGAGGCGGGTCGGTCCTGGAGTTGGTCGGGTCGGTCCTACCCTGGTTGGTTAAAAATGGAGGGGATTTCAGCAGCGCTTTTTAATGCTGTGGTGAATGGCCTATGTGCTGTCGTTTGCTTTCTCTAGCAAGTTGATATGATGTTATGGATTGTTTTGATCCTTATGATTGATGCTTACTTCGGATCAAAGGTAGTGCTAACTTCGAGGTGGTTCAAGTAGGAACGCTCGAAGTGGTGAATGTGTTCGTTGATCAAGGTGGATCAACGAACGTAGTGACAACTCCAAAGTGACTTGAGTTGGGTGATGAGGATTGCTCTATGGTGTTCTGAGCATGACAACTCTAAAGTGTCTTGAGTTGGGTGATGAGGTTTGCTCTATGGTGTTCTGAGCATGACAACTCTAAAGTGTACTGAGTTGGTGAACAGTCGCGATTGATAGCGATTAGAGATGCGAAGGCCGAGAGATTATCGTTATCATGGGTTCTAGCGGGCTCAGAGCAAGGGTTATACAATTTCGTTGTATGGTCGAATACCCTGGGTTTCGTTGTATGGCCTAGAATACATTTCGTTGTATGGTGTATGGAGTTTCGCTAGAACCAGGGCTTCGAGTATGGCCCTTGACGGATGGCAATATGGGCTAGTCATACAATAACGATGGTTTCGAAGCGGGATTAGCGGTGATAGCCAGAGTCAGTCATGGATGATTGGTTGTTCTGTTTGTACTATCTCACATAGATTATCCAAAGTCGAGGGAGATGTTCTTTGAGTGCTTAAGTGATATTGGTCTAGGCCTCTGGCGAGAGTACTTGAGGAATGTTAAACTCGATTAGGGTTGTCTGTGTGAGACCTATATAATCTGGATGTCATGTGTGTTATGTATGATTGAATGGGTGTTCTGGTTTCTATGGATGAATGGTTGAAATGCTTGGTGTAAAGGCTATCACTGTCCGATGTAGGGAAGATAAGGTTGAGTTCTTCTCTGGTGATGTGGGTAGATAAGTTGTTCATTTACCCATTCTCATATACTTTCTTGTTGAAGTTTGTTAGCTGTATTATCGCTCACTAAGACTATTGTCTGACTCAAGGTTTTATGTCTCCTCTTATTACCTTGGGCTGTTCATCCGGTTGTGGATGGGCAGACTAAGTAGCAGGTTACAGGTAATGGAGATTAGTGATACGAGGAAGCTGAGCGATGACGAGCAGGAGGCTGGCGTACCAGTTTTATTACTATCTAGTATTTCTGTTTCCGCTGTTTGAGTTGCTTGAGAGTTGTAGTGAGGCCTTATGTACAAACTTTGATATCAATTGGATGATCTTTCTGGATGTTGAGAAAGTTTCAGAAGTTGCTATATGATACCTCATTACTATTACCTGTTGTATATGTTCTACTATATTTTATCCATGCGATGTGAGTTCTACGACAGGTTTCGATGTGTTTACCTACTCTGATGATCGTCCATAGCAGCCTGGCACACCCTTAGTATATTATTCCTCTTGTTTAGTGCGGGGGTTATGGGCGGTCGTCACATTTGGTATCAGAGCTCTGGTCAACGATTTTGGCCAAAGTTCAAAGACGTAATTACGTATGAGAGGCATATTTGTAGATTTCAGTTGGATGTTTACTATATATATTAGCATATATATTAGTAGCGGTTGTATTCTTTTAGCAGTTTTCTTGGAAGTGGCTAATTATTCTAAATTGCAGACTTAGAATGAGTAGACGGCCATCAAGACACACTGCTAGGAGAGCTAATACTGGAGGGGGAAATGGTGATGAACCAGATTACCCGGCCATGTTTGAAGCCATGGCAGAAGCAATTATGCGAAGGGTACCCGCTCCAGTGGCGGCTACGGTAGATGTTGGGGTGCGAGTTCCTAGAATAGATTTTGCAAAGATGTGCAAGGACTTTATATCTCTAGGAGGGAAACCATTCAAGGGAACTGAACCAGCTGAAGAGGTTCAGAGATGGATGGATTCATGTGTTCGAATCTTTGGAGACTTAGGTATTGAGGATGCAATGAAGAGAAAGCTTGCATCAAGGCAGCTTCAGAGTAGAGCCATGGAATGGTGGAATTCCGTTATACTCGAGACTCCGGAAGTGGAGATTTCATGGGAGCAATTCCAAGCTAAGTTTGAAGCAAAGTTTATCTCCACTGCTCAGAAGTCCGTCCTCTTCAAGAAGTTCGTAGAGTTGAAGCAGAATGGCAGATCAGTTCTTGACTATATTTCTGATTTTGAGGCTTTGTCTAGATATGCTCGTTCATACATTGATACACCCTATCAAAAGAACGAGAAGTTTGTCTTGGGTTTGGATGCTTATATTGGGAAGCCACTGGTGGACCATCTTGATGATTCATTTGAGAAGATTGTGGAAAAAGCTATTCGCCATGAAAGCTTGTTTCCTAAGGAAGCAAATGTTGTCGCTGCAACTAAAGGAGATCAGAAACCACAGCCGGGTGGTAATAACAATAAGAAGAAGAGGCAGCAACAACAGGAAGGGGAAAGTGGACAGAAGAAGCAAAAGGGTGAAGTGACTTGCTATAACTGCTGGCAGAAAGGCCATTTTGCTAACGAGTGCAAGAATCCCAAGGCTGAGAAGAAGTGCTTCAAGTGTGGAAAGTCTGGACATGAGAAGAAAGATTGTCCGGAAGTAGCTAAGGGAAACCAGATCGTGAAGGCTTATGCTTTGGAAGCCGTGCCGTCTTCTTCGAGGGGTCCGACTGTTGAAGAGAAAGGAAAGGGTGTCGTGGTGCAAGGTACTCTTTCCGTTAAAAGTGTTTCAGTTCGAGTGTTGTTCGAAACTGCAGCTTTGCGCTCATTTGTTCGTTATGAGCATGTGTGTCGCTTGGCTTTTAAACCCGAGATGCGTGATAGGCCAATCCAGCTGAGGGTTCGTCTAGTTTGTGTATGTTTGGCATGCTCTTGCTTTGTCGAGTCATGGTTGTTTTTGCAATGATCTCCGCTGGATTTGGGATCATCTTGGGCATAGTTTGGCTCAAGAAGTATGCGGCAAGGGTGAATTGCGAGAAGCTAGAGGTGAGGGTCGGGGATGTGGAAGGGCGAAAGGTGTTGATTAGATGTAAGCACGAAGACGGGGTCTTCGTGAGTTATCAATATTCGCTTGGGATTTCACAGGAAGACCCATCATCAGTGCTGATCGCTAATGAATATGTAGATGTCTTTGACAAGGTCAAAGGGTTACCGCCGCATCGTGAGATGAGTTTAGGATCGTTTTGATCGAGGGGGCTAGGTCTATCGTTTTACCTATTAGGCAGATGGCGCCTAAGGAATAGCAAGAGTTAGAGGTGCGAGTTCGCGATCTTTTGGAGAAAGGATTCATTCGGAGGAGTATTTCCGAATGGGGTGGTTTCTCCAGGGTAGTATAAAACCTAGAAGTTGAGTCCGTAGTTACGAGACCTCGTAAGCTGCTTCGTGTTTGAGAGGAACAACACGAAATAGCTTAGGAGGTATACAGTCATGTTGTTGATAGAATTCCGCGTGCTAGGATAAGGCTATGGATGCATGGATTGATGGTTGCTAGTTTGGATGATAGAATTGGTTTCACATGGATGATAGGCATGCGGAATTATTATGGTTGCTTGTGTTTGCTTGGAATTTCGGGGGCGAAATTCTTAAGGGGGGGGAGAATGTAACAGCCCGCATTTTACGTATCGGAAGATCGTAAAATATTTTTATTTTATTCCCTGAGGGTTGGATCATTCTCATCTTTTGATATGTTGCTTATGGGGATGTATGACATGTCCATAATTTTTACCGATTTTGTTTGTGACCATTTTGCCCCTGTCAGTCTTGTACTGGGCAGAACTTTTGACTCAGGTCGAATCAGAGGGTGAGACCTGTGCCATTGGAAAGGAATTGATGATTCCCTTTCCGTAGAGTGGTTACATTAAGGATTTGGTTCAGCGGTTTGGGAGAAATCGTTGTTTTAAGGTTTTTCAGTTGGCTGTTCAGGTTTTGGAAGGCTAATGGGCTGATTTGGAGAAGGCCCATTAGAGGGTAGGTGGAGACTATAAATAGGGGGTAAGGGGTATGGAGAAAGGTTGGCATTTTCCATTCTCTTATGGGGAGGCTTTGATCTCCTTCTTCCTCTAACATCTTTCCACCAGTAAAATTCCAAAATCCAAGGAGGGAAATCAAAGATCTACACCATAAGAGGCTAGATCTACAACGTCTCAAGGGCGAATTAATCGGATTGAAGAGTTTGATTCGAAGTGTTCGCTGTCCAGATAGCGTTTTCATTGCTTTTGCTTAGATTTGGATAATTGGTGAGTGATTTACATCTCTCATTCGGATTCATGCAAGTATATGGGTTTTAGGATGTTAATTTCATCATTTCCATGTTATTTTCCTTAGATCCACACCATGCTAAGTCCATTTTATATATGAATCACCTTAGGATCTGATCTAGATAATTTAAATAGTTAATTTTATGATTTTTCTCAAGATTATGCAAGTTAGATCCGTTTTTATGTTCATATGATTCACTTATCATGTTTTTGGGAAATTTATGTGTTTTGATGGAAATTGTTAGATGGAAGATATTGTTGGTTGCATAACATGTTTATGATTGCGTTTGGATGAATCAGATAAGTTGGTTTCGTCGGATTCGTCGTTTGGCGAAGTTTTGGTCGAAATCGGAGTCGAATTGGAGATATGCAGGTTTCTGGTCGTCCTGGAGTTGGTCGGGTCGGTCTGGAATGAGGTGGTCGGTCATAGTATGGCTTGGGAAGCAAGTCAGGGAGCTGGTCGGTTTAAGCTGGTCGGTCCAGAAGGAGCAGAAATGTTTCTAGTCGGTTTCAGATGGTGGCATCCTGGTCGGTTTCAGATGGTGGCATTCTGGTTGGTTTTATTGGAAGCAAATCCTGGTCGGTCAGGTGGAGCAAAATCTGGTCGGTCTTGACGGGGTCGATCCAAAGCTAGTCGGTCCCAAGGAGGTCGAGTCGATCCAAAGCTGCAAGGAGGTCGAGCCGATCCAAAGCTGCATGGAGGCGGGTCGCTCTGGAGAAGCTGGTCGCTCTAGAATCCTGGTCGTTCTGGAATTATGGTTGCTCTGGAATCCTGGTCGCTCTGGAATCCTCGTGGCTCTGGAATCTTGGTCGCTCTGGAGCTGGTCGCTCTCGAGGAGCTGGTCAGTCAGATGGGGTAAATCTTGGTCGGTCAGGTGGAAGCATATTCTGGTCGGTCCCAAGGGGGTGGGTCGGTCCAAGGATGTAGGGAGGCGGGTCGGTCCTGGAGTTGGTCGGGTCGGTCCTACCCTGGTTGGTTAAAAATGGAGGGGATTTCAGCAGCGCTTTTTAATGCTGTGGTGAATGGCCTATGTACTGTCGTTTGCTTTCTCTAGCAAGTTGATATGATGTTATGGATTGTTTTGATCCTTATGATTGATGCTTACTTCGGATCAAAGGTAGTGCTAACTTCGAGGTGGTTCAAGTAGGAAGGCTCGAAGTGGTGAATGTGTTCGTTGATCAAGGTGGATCAACGAACGTAGTGACAACTCTAAAGTGTCTTGAGTTGGGTGATGAGGATTGCTCTATGGTGTTCTGAGCATGACAACTCTAAAGTGTCTTGAGTTGGGTGATGAGGATTGCTCTATGGTGTTCTGAGCATGACAACTCTAAAGTGTCCTGAGTTGGTGAACAGTCGCGATTGATAGCGATTGGAGATGCGAAGGCCGAGAGATTATCGTTATCATGGGTTCTAGCGGGCTCAGAGCAAGGGTTATACGATTTCGTTGTATGGTCGAATACCCTGGGTTTTGTTGTATGGCCTAGAATACATTTCGTTGTATGGTGTATGGAGTTTCGCTAGAACCAGGGCTTCGAGTATGGCCCTTGACGGATGGCAATATGGGCTAGTCATACGATAACGATGGTTTCGAAGCGGGATTGGTGGTGATAGCCAGAGTCAGTCATGGATGATTGGTTGTTCTGTTTGTACTATCTCGCATAGATTATCCAACGTCGAGGGAGATGTTCTTTGAGTGCTTAAGTGATATTGGTCTAGGCCTCTGGCGAGAGTACTTGAGGAATGTTAAACTCGATTAGGGTTGTCTGTGTGAGACCTATATAATCTGGATGTCATGTGTGTTATGTATGATTGAATGGGTGTTCTGGTTTCTATGGATGAATGGTTGAAATGCTTGGTGTAAAGGCTATCACTGTCCGATGTGGGGAAGATAAGGTTGAGTTCTTCTCTGGTGATGTGGGTAGATAAGTTGTTCATTTACCCATTCTCATATACTTTCTTGTTGAAGTTTGTTAGCTGTATTATCGCTCACTAAGACTATTGTCTGACTCAAGGTTTTATGTCTCCTCTTATTACCTTGGGCTGTTCATCCGGTTGTGGATGGGCAGACTAAGTAGCAGGTTACAGGTAATGGAGCTTAGTGATACGAGGAAGCTGAGCGATGACGAGCAGGAGGCTGGCGTACCAGTTTTATTACTATCTAGTATTTCTGTTTCCGCTGTTTGAGTTGCTTGAGAGCTGTAGTGAGGCCTTATGTACAAACTTTGATATCAGTTGGATGATCTTTCTGGATGTTGAGAAAGTTTCAAAAGTTGCTATATGATACCTCATTACTATTACCTGTTGTATATGTTTTACTATATTTTATCCATGCGCTGTGAGTTCTACGACAGGTTTCGATGTGTTTACCTACTCTGATGATCGTCCATAGCAGCCTGGCACACCCTTAGTATATTATTCCTCTTGTTTAGCGCGGGGGTTATGGGCGGTCGTCACATGATAGGTGCGCCAGTGCAAAAATTTTTTTTTTCTCGTTTTGCCACCAAACTTCGTTCATCCATAACTCCTTCATCCAGTACCCGTTTCCCGCAAACTCGGATTCTATTTCAACCAGAATTCTGAGACGAACACAATGGCGCAACCCCACTCCCTTAATTCTCATGTCTGAGATTAATTATTCTTTATTTTAGTTACTTCGATTATTCAAAAATCCGGGGTGTTACACTTATGTTCCCCCCTTAGGTAGTCAGGGAGGGAAAAGCTCAGCACATTTTGCGGCCATTACTCTTTCCGAGCTTGTAGATTCTTTGGCGCATTGCTTTGAACTCCATTTTCTATTGCTATGGCTAGCTCATGCTTTATTGAGGAACATCATTGTCAGTTTGTGCTTCTTATATATTAAACAAGACAGATCCTTTCTTGTAATAATTATTGGTGTTGTAAAACAATCTTTGTACAAGCCGTTTTAATCAATAAAGGTTATTTATTTTTCGCTGCTTTATTTGTCTGTCTTGTAATTTTTCTGCATCTTATACTAAGAATTCTCCACCGAAGTTAAGGCATTCCCTTTGTGAGTGACCTTAACGGAGGTGGGGTGTTTCACTTGGTATCAGAGCTAAAGGTTACTAGACCAGATAAAAAGATTTGAAAAATTATTTTCAAATGATTTTAAAAGAAGCATTTTCAAAAGAAAAGTTTTGTTTTAAAGGCATATTCCCCAAAGCCATATGCACTATCATTTGATCCTCTACTTGAATCCTGGTTTCTTTGTTTCCTAAGTCTCCAGGCTCCTGGCTTTCTAGGAGGTAACCTCATCGCAGCATGGTTCCGTAGGCTTGATGAGACTACAACACTTGTCAAAGGGCAAATAAGTTCCTAACTTCCATCTGTAGCCGTAATTTCCTTTCGAGCTTTGTAGGATTCCCCGTGCGATGGAGGCAGCTTTCGAGAGACATGTCAACAAGTTACACAAGGATGACAAAGTTGAGAATGAGGGGGTCTGTCTATGGAGCACAACACAAGGATGAAGAACCCATGGATATGGAATTGGTTCACAAAGGAGGGAAGGAAAGAATAGTAAAACCTAAAACAAGAGGAAGTATCTTTATTTTGGTATAACGGGTCATATAATTAAGGGCAAGGGCAAAGAACAAGGGACAGCATTTTCCGGAAGGCAAGTGCATGCTCTCACCGCCAGCCTACCTGAGAGAGAGGTAGTAAGATTTCGGTTGAAAGAGTTTTTCCTTTTTGATTATACTGTTAGTACTCCTTCTGATTTTAGCGCTTCACATCCGTATATATCTGCTTCCATAGTTGAGTCTCTGCACCTTAGATATTGTGTAGTAGAGGATCCGATTATAGTCTCAAATCCAATTGCTGGTTCGGCCCATTTATCATTGACTTGTGAGGATTTGAGAATAACTAAATTTATGCTTATGTTTTTGGACTATAGGTTGATTCTAGGCATTGATTGGTTAGCTAGTAATTATGAAACAAGGGTTGTTAGACTTTCGACTTGCCTGAAGAATACCCTTGAGATTTCGTACGAACCTAAGGGATCAGTTTGTCTTAGCTACCTAGAATCACTTTACTTATCTATCGACGATTTTCGATCCATTGGGGTAGTCCATGAGTACGCAAGATGTTTTGATTAGGGTAGGGGTTTTCCCCTTAAAATTCGAGATAGACTTCCGCATGTATCTAGATGACACTACAAATCCAGTTATGCGATCAACCATAATTCTGGAGCAAGATTGGCGAGGATAGACAGAGTCAGTAAAATGCTCAATTGTTTGGTTGTTTTGTTAGTATCATCTCACATAGATCGTCCAAATTCGAAGAAGGTATTCATTGGGTGCTTGTTTGATATTGGTTTAGGCCTTTAGAGCTTGTACTTGAGGGATGTCGAGTTCGACTAGGATGGTTTGCATGAGAAATAAATGGTTGTGACAGACGCCCTAAGTAGAAAAAAAGACTAGCCTTAAGAGAGGTAATAAGCACATAGTAACCATTAGCTTTAGACCCTCAGACATGCAGCATGATGGATAAGCTATGTAGAGGAGAGACCTCTAATCATCTTAGGATATATACCTGATATCGTGATTAATATCAGTTTATCTTGGAAAGATAGTTCGACTACATTGGATACCCTCTAGCATAGTAAGTGAGCGAGGTCCTATCTTTACTATTGGGTTTTGGAAATGGAGGCCAAGAAGCTTCGTGATCGTGAAGTTAAATTAGTTAAGGTACAGTGGGGTGAAGCTCAAGAAGATGCGACTTAGAAGACTGAAGACTAGATATGCGCATCTTACCCTTTTTGAGGGTATATCCTTGATTCCACTTTCTCTGTAATGTTTATCTTTTGAATATACCCCCTAGGTCGTATCTTCGATCCTTAGGTAGGAACCTACTTCGATGTAAACATGTAATTGAAACATGTTATGATTGATGGTTGCAAGTGGTTGCCAGTGGTTGCTCGTGGATGCATATACACACATTAGGCATTAGATCGACTCAGTCACTTTCATATTGCATTTTCATATATGTATTTGTTTATGGGTTGAACTTGATGTGTTGCATTTGGGTGAATGGTTGTGCACTCATATAGAAATGATATGTATCGTGTATACATATTGGACGCATGGCACTGACATAATTCACATTAAGGAGGTCAATTGAATCAGTAGACCGCCTGATTTTGCATTAGATAAGGACATATACACACACTATGCATATGAACATGAAAGCATTAGAAATCTTTTTAAGGACAATGAATGCCTGTGATTGAATGGTTGAGTAGATGTATGACTGAATGGTATGACACATTCTTCCTAACTTGAAGATTTCGAGGACGAAATCCTTTAAGGGGGGAGAATGTAACACCCCGTAATTTTGTAACATTAAGTTTAACAAATTAAAGTATAAATAATTTTTAAAAGAAGAATAAAGGGAAATGGGTTACGCCATTGCGTTCATCTCAGAATTCTGCTTGAGATAGAGTCCGAGTTTGCGTAAATCGGACTCCGTATGAAGAAGTTATGGCCTTCAGAAGTTTCAAGAATTTAAATAAATAAAAACAGATTCAAAATTCGAATTCAAAACACACACCCGGGCTGGGCGGGAAATTTCCCGCCCAAGACCCAGGTCGACCAAGGGGTCGACCTAGGGGTCGATCTTCCCCCATAGGTCGACCCGGGGGGCGACCTGGGGGTCGACCTGGGGGTCGACCTGCCCTATTTTTCCAGAGTGCAACGATTTTGACCTATTCTGAATGGACTAGATGGCTTCTAAGGCGATCTAATGGCTCTAAAACACTCTCTACACCTATAAAAGAATGCCTAGACCTAAGGTTTCTCCACACAAATTCTTTGAGGCATCTACATGCTGTTTCTTTCTATTCTAGCCTCCACCATTAAAATAAATCTTATTCTCCACTAAAACAAGTTATAGTTATTCTTCAAAATGGAGATTCAAATCAAGTTAAAGCTTCAAGTTGGACCATAGGCATTCCGCTTCAAGCAACGTCCCTCGAATCATAGCAATACGCCTTTTCTAAACCGATCACTGTAAGTGCGGTTATTCCTTAGATTTGAACGTGTAATTGGAATTGTGAATGTAATGAGTCAAAATATAGAACTATAACAATTTGCAAGTTAATTTTCTTTGATTCATGCTTATGTCAAATCTAACGTTATCTATGCCTTTGGATCTGATTCTCGATTGTGGCCTAGAACTTATTGTGGCTAATTGCCAATGACTATGATTATGGGACTTTTTCCTAAGACTATGACTTTGAAACTGTTGCCCATGAAACTATCGCCTATGACTATGATTCATGACAAAGAGACTATTACATATGACTATGACTATAAGACTGTTGCCTATGACTATGATTCATAATATTGAGACTATTGCATATGATTCATGACTATGAGACTATTGCCTATGACATTGATTAAGAAACTATTGTGATTAGTCGCCCATGACTATTGTGGTTAATTGCCTATAACTATCGTAGTCAGTGACTTATGCCTATTCCCATTAACCTATTAGGTTGTACTTCGAACTGGCATTATGTTGGACTAAATCACCTATGCCTATTCCCTTAATTATGTTGATCTCATTTTTTGGGGTGTAACTTGTCTAGTTTATTCCTATTCACTATTATGTACATCAAACCCATTGGAACCATTATTTTTGTATTTGGTTTATTCTTGCATGGCTATTTTTTTATGTCAATTCTCATGCTAATCTCCTATTCCTTGCTTTGATACTATTAGTATCATTTCATGAGTACTTAGAAACGTGCGAAATCATGTTATACGAACGATTACGACACGGGAATATGGGCGTAGCTTAATTAAGTTAAGTTGGCATAAGAAATATGTTGGCATAGTCTAAATTTGCTATAATAGTGAATGATTTACATGCATATTAGACTTGGGCATAAATTGATAAATTTAATTGGCCGCAAAGTGTGTAATTGGCGTGTAAACCAAGTTGGACTTAAACGGTAAACTAGAATATTAAATCTAGTTTTGACATGAACCGTAAATTGGAATATTAATCTTGATTGGGCGTGAATTGTAAAAGGGGAATATTAAATCTAAATTGGTATAAAGTGCAAGTTGGGTTAATTGATTGGTAAATCAAGCTTGGGCATAGAATATAAGTATGTTAATTTGCATGGCAGTTGAATATGATTTAGGTGCAATTGATTTACGGGAAATTTACATAAATAGTAAACAGGTAAATTTAGTAAAAGACGAATATGCATAACCCGAGGTTAGACTGAGTTGTGGTGTAAAACTGCCCGGACCCGACCGGCACATCCAGTGACCACAACAATACCTGTCTAATGTGGGTGGTTAGTGCATCAAGCCCAGAAAAACCCGAGGTTAGACTGAGTTATGGTGTAAACCTGCCCGGAACTGACCGGGACATCCAGTAACCACAACAATATTTGTCTAATGTGATTGGTTGGTGCTTTAATTAATTAATTAATTAATTAATTAAGGCTCATGAATAAATCAAGCTAGAAATGGTGAGGTTAAGTAATTAGGGAAACACTTAACCGTAATAACATGTTAACAAAGACAAGAAGGGTGGGGTTAAGTAATCGAGAAAGCACTTAGCCAATTCAACATGTTAACTAGACAAGATTGATAGGGGTCAAGTAAGTGTTTAACATGCTAACTAGACTAGATGGCGAGGTTAAGTAAATTTAGAACACTTAACCGTCGTAACATGTTAACTAAGCTAGTGGGTGGGGTTAAGTAAAATTAGAACACTTAACCAATACATATATATATATAACATGATGGGTGATAGGGTTAAGTAATACAAGAGGAACACTTAACCAATATATATATATATAACATGATATGTGATAGGGGTTAAGTAACACAAGGGGAACACTTAACCAATATATATATATATAACATGATGAGTGGGCAGGTTAAGTTAACTTGAATGAATGGATAACACTTAACCAAGAATATATATCAACTTGAATCAGTGGGAGGGTTAAGTACATATCGGGATCGGTGGGTAATATTAGTACATATAGGCCCATAAACTTAACCATTAAATAGACATGCTTGAATCGGTGGGAGAGTTAAGTACATCACGTGTAGGTGAGTAATATTGTATATTTATAGGCCCACAAACTTAACCTGTAGGAAACCCTAGTAACGGGGACCCATATCAGCAGTAACCCACATAGATGTATAACAGTACCCTGAGCTAGGCATGGTGCGGCACGATTACTGGGCTAATTATAAGCGGTCAAAATAGCGGCAGGGGGCACGTCAGTGTAGGTTCTAACGGTTTACGGGCGTGCACGTACTCCGGAGTGGAAAAAGCAGGCACTGGGTACCAGTAGTTATACACTGTGCATCTTGATTCGTGTTGGGTCGCTATCATAAGGCTTGATACACCTTATGGTGGGGCCAACACAGAGTATCTACACACAAGAGGTGGCCGACTGACACAGACACAGGGAAAATTAATACAAAGTAGGTAGCATAATCCCTAGTTGAACCTAGGTCGCGTAAACCCTAAATCCGAGAAGTGTTCAATAGATAGCATAAACCCCAATGGCCCTGGGTAGCGTAAACCCTGGTTGAATCTAGGAAGCGCTCGATAGTCAACCCTAGATTAGATCTAGGTAATAAATGGAACCCCCATAATAGATGTACACCTGAAGGCAACAACAAATATGGGGATTGGGATCACGTTATCATATGATCATAGATTACTAGTTTGGACACTAGTAGGTAGTGCAAAGATATAGAAATCAGTATAACAGTGTAGTTGCGAAGCAGAGAAGGAGTAGAAGCGCATTCAGTTTATCAGTACATTCAGTTTATCGTTACACTCAGTTTATCTTACCATATACTATGCTTACCCCATGTTATTTTGTTACTATGGTTTAGTCTTATATTTAGTTTATTCATGTCATGACCCTTTTCCTCGTTTAAATACTAAGAATCACTGGACTTACCAGACTTTATGTCTGACCTAGTTTGTTTTCGCCTCTTTTCTTCCGTTCCCCCCCTCCAGGTAGTCAGGGAGGGAAAATCTCAGCTCAATTTGGAGTCGTTACTCTTTTCGAGCTTGTAGATTCTTTGGCGCATTGCTTTGAACTCCATTTTCAACTGCTATGGCTGGCTCATGCTTTATTGGGGAATATCATTGTCAGATTGTGCTTCTTATATATTAAACAAGACAGATGCTTTCTTGTAATAAGTATTGGTGTTGTAAAACAATCTTTGTACAAGCTGTTTTGATCAATAAAGGTTATTTATTTTTCCCTGCTTTATTTGTCTGTCTTGTAATTTTTCTGCATCTTGTACTAAAAATGCTCCACCGAAGTTAAGGCATTCCCTTTATGAGTGACCTTAACGGAGGTGGGGTGTTTCAGATGGTGTGTCTGACGTTGTATTCTTTTATGCTGTATTCGTTGATCTCTGCTAAATATATATCTGTTTGGTGGCGGAGAATTTATTCTCTTGCTTAACACCCTTCTCTAAGACGTACAATCTCATAGGTTATGTATTGGTAGAAATTAATGGTACGGTATAGATTGACAATGTGTCATGCTAAGATGCAAATGATTAAGGCTTTTGTTGAAAAGCAAAGTCTTGTGAATGATGATCAAAACACATCTTTAATTAGCATAGCTTTGTGTATAGCGTTAATTCGCGAGCCTCACACCTCGGTATGAGTCGAAAACGGGATGAGGACCTCAGGGAGGACATGACGATTCTTTCTAGGTGGGAGTGGTGTCATGGTATGGAGCCCAGACACTTTTACATATGTGGGTGATGGATAGTGAGGTGCCTCGGATATGTTTGTTGCTAATGGACAAGTGGTACGTCCTATAGGACTTGGAAACGTGTGTTTATGAATAACTAATTCACTAAATTAAGTGTGGACCGACCCTAACCCTAACCAGGGCTCGCCAGCATCCGATCCCTAAGGAATTTGCTAGAGTGTCTCGAAACCAGTGAGGAAGATTGAAACACCCCACCTCCGTTAAGGTCATCCACAAAGGGAATGCCTTGACTTTGGCGGAGCATTTTAGGTAAAAGATGCAGATAAAATACAAGACAGACAAATAAAGCAGCGGAAAATAAGGTCATTTTATAAATAATATGGTTCAGTCGAGCTTTTACAACAGTTATCTCAATCATACTTAAAAGTAATACAAAGAACTTCTGTCTTGATTCAAAAATTTCCAAATATAAAAGAAGCATAGAAATAACAATGATATTCCCCAATAAAGCATGAACCAGCCATAGCAGTGGAAGAGAGAGTCCAAAGCAATACATCTACTTTCTTCAAGATGGAAATGATCCGATCTAAGTTGAAGTATTCCCTCCCTGCGGATCGGGGGGAGGGGGGGAACGGAAGAAAAGAAGATGAAATAAAATAGGTCAGACATAAGTCTGGTAAGTCCAGTGACCATTTAGCATGTAAACAAAAAAAGGGTTATGACATGAATAAACTGAATCTAGGACATCACCCTAGAAATAAGATAATAAGGATGAATATGCTATCGCACCCATTTTTCTTCTCAGCATCACCTAACTAGTGTCCCAACTAGTAATCTGTATAAAATGATAACGTGATCCCAATCCCCGTAATTATGGTAGCCTTTAGGTGTACATCTATCTTGAGGATTCCACCTCAATCAGTCTAATTGTCATGAACATGTTAGATGTACCCTTACTATCCCTATCGATTGGCTCCTTACTTGCATTAATGTTCCATGTGTCTGTGTCAATCGGCCCTCTCATGCATGTAGATACCCTGTGCTGGTCCAACCATAAGGTGTATCAATCCTTATAATAGCGATCCGACATGATTCTAGAAGCACAGTGTATAACTGCCTATTTTTCCCACTTCGTATTACGTGCACAACCGTAAACCGTTAGAACCTACACTGACGTACCCCCCGCCACTGCTTTGACCGCTTACAATCAGCGCATTGATCTTGGTAGCTACGCCACCTACAAAATTTAAAGAACCTAAAGGAGCATGAGTCATACCCAGTAATCTTGCCCCACCCTGCCAAGTTCAGGGTACCGTGATACATCTATGTGGGTTACTACTGAAATGGGTCCCCGTTACTAGGGTTTCCTATTGGTTAAGTTTGTGTGTAACGACCCGTAAATCCGTACCAATTTGAGCTAACTAATATCCTACACATACAACTCAAAGTGCAAGAAAATACAGATCTTTAATAGAAAGAAATAAGAGGATGAGAAAGATAAGATAGAACCAATAGAATATAAGAAGAAGAACATCAGAATCAGAGTAAACACGAATCTCACAGCGGAACGAATAACATATAACTTTGAAATACAAATCTGAATTTGCATACATACCATATTAGAGTACAACACATGATATATCACAGCGGAAATAACTCTACATAACTAATGGTGAAGCCTCCTGCTTTGAGCTCCTCCAAGTGTATCTGTAAAAGCCTGAAACACTTGACTGCCCGTACAAATTTGGGCACCCAAGAGTTTAGGGAAAACAAACAAAATAAACTATGGGTCAGTCATGGGACTGGTGTGAGTGAATTCCAACCATACTGTTTAACTTTTGAAAATCCTTTGAAAAACAAAGATAATAGTAAGACCAGCCCACACATAAACATGGACGGTTTTTACCTTACTATAACCCAAAATATTTTGATATCAAAATCCAGTGATATTATAATAATGTCTAATCAAATAAATATCCTAATAGCAGAACGTTTGCATCTCATGCTCCACATACATAGTATAAAATCAAAAACCGCGGGGCGCTTATTGGAGATTGGATTCCAACTATAACAAGGTATGGGACCACCTGCCGATAATGTATCTCTAGAGGGGAATACACTGGGTTCAACAAGAATGTCTTGCAACCCGGCCCACACATGACTGACCACTCATTTCGCTTGAGTGTATCGAATATATATCACCAACGGTTGGGCTCAAACCACCGTTTCCCAAAAAGGGACAACATCGAATAGATTAAAGAAGTAAAAGGAATTTCTCTAGATAGGTGACTGTACACCCTAATGGGAGCGACCCACATAGCCATGCTGCATGCCCGATTTTTGTCCTTTCCCAGTTGTGAGGCTTGAGGCTACGTCTATCTTTTAGAACATCTAGCCCCCATACATTTTGAATGCCACATCGTCAAACCCATCAAATCACTAGTTGATCTTCCCAAAAATATTACGGGTATAAAAGCTAAGAGAAACGATTTTCTCCGCCACCAGACGTAATACCTTGGAAAGATCGTCTTATGTGACTATTAGGAATACTATGTTAGACATTCGTCCATACAAGTTGTCCTGGGACTGGACAAACAGAAAACACCATTCTCAAACAGCACGACTGTAATGACCCGAAGAGCCGCAACATCAGAGTTGACTATATGCATCATACGTCCAACCTAAATATCACGAAAATACAAAACATTTTTTTTAGAAGGAAGAGGTAGAAGAAGAACAGAAATAACAACACAGAATCTCAAATCGCAGCGGAACAAAATATAATATATCATATCTTTGAAATCAAAATCTTAACCGTATAACATACACTTATCAGAGTACAACACTTACAACACAACGGAACAACACTATAATTAGATAACGCGGAAGCCTCCTGCTCCAAGCTCCTTTAGATATATCTGTAAAATCCTGAACTACTTGACTGCCCGTACAAATTTAGGCACCCAAGTTTAGGTAGAACAAAAAAAAATAAACTCCGGGTCAGTCATGGGACTTGTATGAGTAAACAGTTTAAAACAGTTCAGAAAACTAAATGATATCTCATAAGACCACGCCGTATAACACGGAACGGGTTTTTCCCTTATGAGAATCCAAACACTTGATTTAACTTTCAAAAATCCCTTTTGAAAGGAATGATAGATTTATATCAAAACTCTTTTGATATTATGATAATGTCTAAATCAATTAAATAACAATCTAGTGGAACGTTTGCATCTCACGTTCCACATATATAATATACAATCATAAACCGCGGGCACTTATTGGATATTTGATTTCCAACTATGACAAGGTATGGAACCACCTGCCGCTGGTATATCTCTAGAGGAGAATACACCGAGTTCAACAAGATCATCTTGCAACTCAGCCACACATGACCGACCACTCATTTGGCTTGAGTGTATCGAATGTATATCACCAACGGTTGGGATCAGCAACCGTTTCCCGAATGGGACAGCATCGACAATAGATTTTTAGAAGTAAATGAAACTCTAGATCAGATGATTATACACCCTAATAAGTGCGATCTACATAGCCATGCTGCTTGCCCGATTTCTGTCATTTACCGGTTGTTGAGGCCAGAGGCTACGATTTCTCATCACATCAGATTCACTTCGAATGTCACGTTGTCAGATCCATCGAAAATCACTAATTGACGTCTACAACAGTACATTATGTGTCAGCTAAAAGAAGTTTCCTTCTCCGCTACCACTCTTGGTACGATTGAAGAAATCAATGTACGTGACCTTTCTGGGAATACTCTGTCAGACATTCATTCATACACGTCACCCAGGAACAGGATGAATCGAAGGCACAATTTCTAATAATAGAAAAGTCCTTGCACTTTACTTCGTCTTCGATTATCTTCATATAATCTGATTCGCAACGCTACTTCCAATACGAAGTGGTTCTTCGGATAATAATCTAACCGGTCTCTCCATATTGACAACGATGGTCAAAAACTTCGATAGTCTGTGATTTAACTATCGAATAAAACAAGTGTTTCGATAGTCGATGATTTAACTATCGAATAAAACAAGTGTTCATCCAATTATCAAACAATCACTGAGCCCTTAATTAATATTCCATTAATTAAATCACTTCTCTATTTCTTTACTAATATTTGTTAACCAAATATTTTCAATAACCATATTTTCCTTTTCTATTATTTGGAAAACATTTCCGAATATCGCCTTCCTTTATTTTCTAAACTTAGAAAATATCTTCTATTTATAATTGGAAAATATTCAAATTACTTATCACTTTCCGATCTCGTTTATTTCTATACTTAGGAAATATTTATTATTCTATTTCCAAGTTACACTTATTTGGGTTAAAACGGATGTTGTGTAAAACATCGTTACGATAACCCAAATACTATATTTCACTAACTCTTATTCAACATTGATCTTCGAGCTTGAAATCTAACTGTTTATCTGTTAATAATGAAATCAATCAAGTTGGGGTATAACTACCTCTCAGACCTTGACTGAATAACATTTATAACGTCAAAACAGATAAGACTACTTACTCGAATAATCAATACCATACAACTAATTCTTCACTTTTAAACATATATACACCTTCTCTTTCTATTCTTACTAGATTTTATTCTTATACTTTGTTTTTGATTATATTATTCTATTTCTAAGTTCGTTTCCTTATCGACTTCTATATATATCGATACGTTGATTTCTAATTATCAAATTATCTTAAAAATATTCTAACTCCTTAAATTCCCGGAAAAATTCGCCATAACCTCCTTTGTACCGGGAGCTTCGGGATATTTCTAATAGCCTCCCATAGCCCTTTCCAATCCAAAAAGAAAAAGAAAAGCCAAGCGGCTAGCCGATACTGCGCATAAAATCTCATATGGAAATTAAATACGTACCTTTTTGTCGAGCATTCGATTTATATACCTTCTAACACTTTATTCCAAACCTGTCTCCTGTATATTTATACTTGTCCAATCTATATTAACTATACCAATCGTTTTAACTAAATTTGTTAAATAAATTTGTTACTTAACTCTTCAGTCTATTTCACCTTCATATTTGAACACGACGTGTTCAAATATATTTTAACTTGCATATTAACAAATTCTAATTATACTCATACTCTCGTTCCCTTATCGACTTCTTATTCAAACTCCAATTCAATTCTATTTGAATTCTCTTTATTTAAACTTCATTTGAATTCTATTTTCAAATTCTATAGTTTAAAGTCCATTTGAATTCTATATTCAAATTCTATAGTTTAAAGTTCATTTGAATTCTATATTCAAATTCTATAGTTTAAAGTCCATTTGAATTCTTTGCATTATTTATAAACAACTTTTATAACTTCACTTAAAATCCCCCCATTATATATTTATAAACAAAGTTTATAAATTCAATTCACATCCCACATTTTCATTTATAAACAAAGTTTATAAATTCAATTCCCACATTTTCATTTATAAACATAGTTTATAAATTCAATTCAAATCCCACATTTTCATTTATAAACAGAGTTTATAAATTCAATTCAAATCCCACCTTTTCATTTATAAATAAAGTTTATAAATTCAATTCAAAGACCACATTTTCATTTATAAACAAAATTTATAAATTCAATTCAAATCCCACATTTTCATTTATAAACAGAGTTTATAAATTCAAGTCAAATCCCATATTTTCATTTATAAACAGAGTTTATAAATTCAATTCAAATCCCACATTTTCATTTATAAACAGAGTTTATAAATTCAATTCAAATCCCACATTTTCATTTTAAATAGAGTTTATAAATTCAATTACTTGTTTTATATATCTTCAAAACAAGTTAATATTTGGGTGCGTTTTTAGAGGTCCCTATTAGGTTTCAAAATATAAAAAAAACCCAGTCATAAACTTATTGTAAATTTAGTCCCTATTTTTCGAAAATTCATAAAAAAAATATAAAAAAAATATAAAAAAATCACGATAATTCGTATTTAAATTAAACATGTACTCGCCCAAAAATTCAGATCATAATAAAATCAAAACATGCATCAAAATCAAAAAAATACAGAAAACAACGAAAAATGCAGTAATTTGCATCAAATCATGCACATATTTGGAATACTTGCATTCATCTGTGCAAGTATTTCTCTGTTATATTTTTACATGCAATACTTGCATACATGTGTGCAAGTATTTAAAATAGTTGCATACATGTATGCAAGTTTCTGCACACATTTTATTTTCACATGTAAATACTTGCATACATGTGTGCATGTATTTCAAATAGTTGCACACATGTATGCAAGTTTCTGCATGCATTTTCAACTAAAACAGCTTCAGAAATACTTGCATACATGTATGCAACTATTGGCAAAAGTTGCATACATGTATGCAACTATTTTGCAAGTTTTAAATTCACAACACATCCCTGTAATTAATGTTTTCTCTGTAAACCCGCCCCCTATTTTAGCTGCCGCCTGGAATCTTCCGCCTGCCACTTTCCATACCTCCGCCTCTTTCGTTTTCTGTCCAAATTTTCAGGCGCTATCACTTAAAAAAAAAAAAAAAAAAATTCTAAAATCTGTAAACATTCTCGGAAGTCCACAGAAATTAAAAAAAAAAAGTTGCATAAATGAATGCAACTTTTACGAATAGTTGCATACATTTATGCAACTATTCGAATACACATGCTTATATTTATGCACGCCTGTTTGAAAAATTGCATACATGTATGCAGTTTTTCTATATAACTGCATACATGTGTGCATATATGTCAAAATACATGCAAACGTGAATAAGTTGCACGTAGGTATGCAGTTTTTAAATAAATGCATCAGCAGATGCATGTTTTAACAATATGTGCATACATGTATGCATTTATACTGCAGTTTTGATGCAGATTTGAAATAAATGCATACATGTATGCAACTAATCGATTTATATGCATGTTTTGATGCAATTTACTGCATTTCGTTGATTTTCTGTATTTCGTGATTTCGACGTTGTTTTTGATGTTTTTTTGATCTGATTTTTTTCACGATTATTTGATTTAATTAATTACGAATTTACATGATTTTTTTATATTTTTTTTGTATGTTTTTATATGTTTTTGAAAAATAGGGACCTAATTTACAATAAGTTTATGACCGGATGTGAGCCTAATTAAGTTTCGTTTTAGGGATGTGTGCCTAATATTCACTATTTTTCTATAGTTTATTAAAATTCAAATTCTATTTATAAAAATAGAATTCCCTTTTTAAATCTCAAATACGCTTTTTTGATATTTTTATAAATCAATATTCAATCCCAGTGATATTTTAAACAATCAAATCAACCAATTTTCAATCATTTGATTTTTAACACATCATATATGAATATATATGAAATCAAACAAACAACAAACAGATAATATATTTTTTAGGAATCCAGTTGGATTCCTCCAACCTGTTTTCCTGCATCTACAGACGTTAGTCAATATAGTAATACCTATCCTGCTTCGAGGCAGGATATCGCGGTATAGAAGGTCATCCACCAATCATAGCGTGGGGCGTATAGGGTAATCATCCGCTATGAAACCGCGGGCATCCGCTAATGAGACTGCGGGAATCCAACCAATCATCAACCTAATATATATATATATATATATATATATATATATATATATATATCCTAAATAACTAATATATATTTTAAAACAATCAAACAACATTCAAACACGCAACAACAATTATTTTTAAACATATAAAAATAATTTCTAAATAAAAGGTGAGATTTACTCACCATTATTGCAGTTGTCGAATATCCTGTTTATTTCCCAAATCATTTGCTACGAATCTTCTCGAATGAATTCGCACCTAAGTCCCTTATAGCTTTTATTCCTCTTTTCTGAAAAATAACAGTGCCTCCTTCATCATGAAATTCCACCAGAGTACCACCATCAGTCTTTCGAACTCTGCCTAAGAACGACACTCAGCATCCCCTAAATCAACAACTTGTTATCAACAAAACCATCTCCAAACAACATCGACTTTCTTCTTGGAGTTGCAGACCTCACCGTAACCCTTCCCAGCATCAATTTCAGCCCTCTGATACCTTCTTCAAACCTCCGAACCACTCACGACAATCGACAATCCCTCATCTACCGTCTCCGGTTTCAGGCATCGAGCGATACTCTCCGCGAACCACCCTAACGCCACTCATCTCCGACACCATACAGGTCATCGCACCGTTTGATTTATCGTCGAAATCCTGGTTACAGCTCGCGATGTGAAAAATCGAAGCTCGAAGTTCCTTCCAAGCATCACGATGAAATCCTGGTGTCAAAAAGAAACCGTCAAACTCAATATTGTAAATTGCGAGTTCGATCCTCTCTCTTGAATTTTGATTTTCGTTTGTTGAGGCTAGATACGGCTTTTGATTTCAAAGAAGAGGGGTTCGATTGATTTTAGGGGGGTGCGGCCATTTCTGATTTTGATGCTTTTCGATTTTTGAGGAATTTGGTATGAAAGGAATGGCTTTGAGTTGCTTATATAGGTTGAACAGCTGGATAAAAATAAGGCCACGATTTGTGGAAAAAATGAGGACACCGTTCTGTTTTGTTTTGTGGAGATGAAGGAAGCCATGGGTTTGTTTTCCTTGGGTGAACGGTGGAATTAAAGAGGCCATGAATTATTTTATTTTAATTCATTTAAAACCCGTATCCTTTAATTAAAATACACCCTGATTCCGATCTCCTTTCTGAACCCACCAACTGTCAATTCTAGGGTAAAACCGCTATTCTGAACACACTGGGACAGGTTACGAAGTCTAATTTTATCGTCTGAAGGAGATATTAATTTAAATTGATATAAATTAAATTTCAAATCATTTAAATTATTCGAAAATAATTTAATATTATTATTTGAATTCAAACAGAATTCTAATAAATTATCTGAACAGTATTTAATTCAGTTTAAGTTTTGGATTCAACTAAATTCATTTTTCGTATTCTGACAATTTAATATATTCGATATTAAACCGAAATTTATTATTAAATTGATAACTCAAATATAAAATTCCACTTATATTATCCACCCAATATTTAAATTAAATATTAAATATTCAAAAATTAACCCATAAGGATCCGGGTCATTACAATCTTCCCCACTTAAAATAATTTCGTCCTCGAAATTGCTAAGGTAGGAAAAGTGCTACAAACCCATTTATCTTTTCAAACTTATTTATGTTGATACTCAACATTTCAACTTCCTTACATAACTATCTTTCGAGTAAATCCCTATTTGATAACTCCTCCCTTCGAATAACTATATTCGATAATCTCTCTTTCGAATAACTAGAATCGAAAACCTTTCTTCGAATAAACTATATTCGATTTACTCTATTCAATTTACTCTTAACAATTAACTCTATTTGATTAGCTCTTTTCACTTAACTCCTTCCGAATAAGCTATATTAGATAACTCCTTTAACTCTATTCGAATAAACTATATTCGATCAACTATAATTGAATAACTAACATTCAATTAAATCCTAATTCGATTAACTATGTTCAATTAACTCTATCTGGTTAACTCTTAATTTGAATAACAAATATTCGATAAATTCTAATTGAATAACTAATATTCAATTAACTCTACGGATTAACCCTAACTGATTAACTCTAACTGGTTAATTATTACTCTAATCGATTATTTCTAACTCTAATCGACTTCTCCTTTTCGAATAACTCCTATTGGATAACGTTTATTCATTTATAAAGATTTACTTTTAGTAACAGTTTTTTTCACTTTATAAATGTTCTCTTTAATAACGTTACTTCCCTTATACAAGTGTTGTGTACCCCTTTTATTTTAAAACTATCGGTGTTAAAAACTAATATCTCTTCTCTATGTAAGTTCAAACTTATATATTCCATTTATTAAATGATAAATTTTTAATTTAATTTATAAACTGTTATTTATAATTTAATCTTTTCTATTTATCTGTTAAAAACAGATTTCCATTTTCTATTCATCTTCTAAATATTCCTTTGATTAAATTCTATTTATTTAACAAATAAATATCTCATCTATAACATTCTATTTATTTTCTATAAATAAATGTTTCCATTTAATCTATTTGTAAATGTTTTACAAATATTTCCTTTTTAAATTCTGTTTGTAAATGTTTTGCAAATATTCCCTTATAAAATTTTATTTGTAAATGTTTTTCAAATATTTCTCCTTCTATTTGTTTGCACATAACTTCCCTTGTATTTGTGTTACAACTATATTTGTTTTACAAATATATTTTCTTTTATCTCTTTTGGTTTTTCATTTATTCACACCCAATTCATATTTCATTCACATTGATTTTACTCAATTTATTCATTTCGATCCATTTAACTTACTTAAGTTAAATTTAATTTCAATCATTCAAATTCCCATTAACTAGTTGCTAATTAACAGTTTTGCCTATTTCACCCTTTTTATTTGAATATAACTTGTTCAAATATATGTCAACTTAATTATAAACTAATCTAATTATATTTTCAACTCGAGTTATATATTCGATTTCGAATATAAATTCTCAATCTCTTTCACTTATCCAAAAACCCAATTTCGATTCAAATTTCCTTTAACTAATTATTCTCCAATTTAGTTAATTCTATTTAACCATTTAAAATATGATTTTTGTCTTAAAAATCATTTCACTTACTTCACTGGAGTTCATATTTATTTTATATCTCCAGTCTGGATTTTTTAATGCCAATTCGGATTTTATTCCCTAAAAATCCTTTTATTTATTTAATTAAACCGTTATGGTTTTATAATGGTTCTGGCGTTGTTTTTCTAAAACTTTGATTTTGACATTACTCAAAATCTATACGACGAAATCCAGATTTTTCTCTTTCATTAGAAAACTATTGTTCAACCGGTCCCGACGATTCTTGTTTCAAAGAATTCCGACTTCAATTGAGTTCTGTATACTAAATTGAAGTTCGAATCGCCAATTTACGAACTGCCGCGCTACGGCGAGCTCGTTTTAATTATATTTATAAATATAAACGTTTTAACTTTGTTTATAATAAATTCAACTCCATTCTAATATATTTCTAATATATATCAAATCCATTTATCTTTTCAACATAATATTTCCGATCTATTTCACTTCTAATATTCAAATCCTATATATTTACAATATTCAAATTCCATTTGAATTTCTTTATTCAAACTCATTTGAATTCCTTTGAATTCAAATTCTATTTCACTTCTATTTGAATTATATATATTCAAATTTCTTTATTTTACTTCTATTTGAATTCTATATTCCAATTCCCATTTCACTTCTATTTGAAATCAATATTCCAATTCCCATTTCAAAATTCCTTTGAAGTAATATAAATATATACATATATTTATATCTATCTCAAATTCAAAACATTTGAATTTTCAAACAACTTGTTTTCCTTTCAAACAAATTTCCATCAAAAACTTTTCTAAGGCAGCAATTCATCACTTAGAAACTCGAAAATGAACATTGGTGATGTTGCGACCATCATCAGAGTTATTTCCTAGCCACTGAAGTGAGTTCAGTGCTATATCACATGACATTCATTTAGAAAAATATTTTCCAAACTCCCAGGATTTTAAATTCTTAATTCTGGTTTGAATTCAATTTCAACTTATCTCATTTGTATATTTGATTTCATATACAAATTCCATTGGTTATATATATAACTATTTCAGTTTTTTTTTTATAATCTAATTTGATTATAATCCTAACAATCAACTCAACTATCCAATCTTCTGTTCAAGTGTTTATAAACTCCTATCGATATCGTGGCGTCCCACGATTCTATCAGAATTCATAATTCACTCAACAGACTAGTCAACACAATATAAAACAGTTTTTATATCAAATAACAAATACGCGCTCTCGTATATATATACACTCAACTCATTCTTGGGTACTACTGACCCTATCTCTAATGAGCACAATTCCACAAAGACTAGGTATTCGCTCAACCTAAGCTCTGATACCAACTGTAATGACCCGCAGAGCCGCAACCTCAGAGTTGACTATATACATCATACGTCCAACCCAAATATCATGAAAATACGAAACATTTTTTTTAGAAGAAAGAGGTAGAAGAAGAACAGAAATAACAACACAGAATCTCACATCGTAGCGGAACAAAATATAATATATCTTATCTTTGAAATCAAAATCTTAACTGTATAACATACACTTATCAGAGTACAACACTTACAACACAACGGAACAACACTATAACTAGATAAGCTAAAGCCTCCTGCTCCAAGCTCCTTAAGATATATCTGTAAAATCTTGAACTACTTGACTGCCCGTACAAATTTAGGCACCCAAGAGTTTAGGTAGAACAAAACAAAATAAACTCCGGGTCAGTCATGGGACTGGTATGAGTAAACAGTTTAAAATAGTTCAGAAAACTAAATGATATCTCATAAGAGCACGCCGTATAACACGGAACGGGTTTTTCCCTTATGAGAATCCAAACACTTGATTTAACTTTCAAAAATCCCTTTTGAAAGGAACAATAGCTTTATATCAAAACTCTTTTGATATTATGATAATGTCTAAATCAATTAAATAACAATCTAGTGGAACGTTTGCATCTCACGTTCCACATATATAATACACAATCATAAACCGCGGGCACTTATTGCATATTTGATTTCCAACTATGACAAGGTATGGAACCACCTGCCGCTGGTATATCCCTAGAGGAGAATACACTGAGTTCAACAAGATCATCTTATAACTTAGCCACACATGACCAACCACTCATTTAGCTTGAGTGTATCGAGTGTATATCACCAACGGTTGGGATCAGCAACCGTTTCCCGAATGGGACAGCATCGACAATAGATTTTTAGAAGTAAATGAAACTCTAGATCAGGTGATTATACACCCTAATAGGTGCGACCTACATAGCCATGCTGCTTGCCCGATTTCTGTCATTTACCGGTTGTTGAGGCCAGAGGCTACGATTTCTCATCACATCAGATTCACTTCGAATGTCACATTGTCAGATCCATCGAAAATCACTAATTGACGTCTACAACAGTACATTACGTGTCAGCTAAAAGAAGTTTCCTTCTCCGCTTCCACTCTTGGTACGGTTTAAGAATCCAATGTACGTGACCTTTCTGGAAATACTCTGTCAGACATTCATTCATACAAGTCAGCCAGGAATAGGATGAATCGAAGGCACAATTTCTATTAATAGAAAAGTCCTTGCACTTTACTCCGTCTTCGATTATCTTAATATAATCTGGTTCGTAGCGCTACTGCTAATACGGAGTGGTTCTTCGGATAATAATCCAACCGGTCTCTCCATATTGAGAACGATGGTCAAAAACTTCGATAGTCTGTGATTTAACTATCGAATAAAACAAGTGTTTCGATAGTCGATGATTTAATTATCGAATAAAACAAGTATTCATTCAATTATCAAACAATCATTGAGCCCTTAATTAATATTCCGTTAATTAAATCACTTCTCTATTTCTTTACTAATATATGTTAACCAAATATTTTCAATAACCATATGGGCCTTTTCTATTATTTGGAAAACATTTCCGAATATCCCCTTCCTTTATCTTCTAAACTTAGAAAATATCTTCTATTTATAATTGGAAAATATTCAAATTACTTATCTCTTTCCGATCTCGTTTATTTCTATACTTAGGAAATATTTATTATTCTAATTCCAAGTTACACTTATTTGGTTAAAACGGATGTTGTGTAAAACATCGTTACGACAACCCAAATACTATATTCCACTAACTCTTATTCAACATTGATCTTCGAGCTTGAAATCTAACTGTTTATCTGTTAATAATGAAATCAATCAAGTTGGGGTATAACTACCTCTCAGACCTTGACTGAATAACATTTATAACGTCAAAACAGATAAGACTACTTACTCGAATAATCAATACCATACAACTAATTCTTCACTTTTAAACACATTTACACCTTCTCTTTCTATTCTTACTAGATTTTATTCTTATACTTCCTTTTTGATTATACTATTCTATTTCTAAGTTCGTTTCCTTATCGACTTCTATATATATCGATACGTTGATTTCTAATTATCAAATTATCTTAAAAATATTCTAACTCCTTAAAATCCTGGAAAAATTCGCCATAACCTCCTTTGTAGCGGGAGCTTCGGGATATTTCTAATAGCCTCCCATGGCCCTTACCAATCCAAAAAGAAAAAGAAAAGCCAAGCGGCTAGCCGATACGGCGCATAAAATCTCATATGGAAATTAAATACGTACCTTTTTGTCGGGCAATCTATTTATATACCTTCTAACACTTTATTCCAAACCTGTCTCCTGTATATTTATACCTGTCCAATCTATTTTAACTATACCAATCGTTTTAACTAAATTTGTTAAATAAATTTGTTACTTAACTCTTCAGTCTATTTCACCTTCATATTTGAACATGACATGTTCAAATATATTTTAACTTGCATATTAACAAATTCTAATTATACTCATACTCTCATTTCCTTATCGACTTCTTATTCAAATTCCAATTCAATTCTATTTGAATTCTCTTTATTTAAACTTCATTTGAATTCTATTTTCAAATTCTATGGTTTAAAGTCCATTTGAATTCTATATTCAAATTCTATAGTTTAAAGTCCATTTGAATTCTATATTCAAATTCTATAGTTTAAAGTCCATTTGAATTCTCTGCATTATTTATAAACAACGTTTATAACTTCACTTAAAATCCCCCCATTATATATTTATAAACAAAGTTTATAAATTCAATTCAAATCCCACATTTTCATTTATAAACAAACTTTATAAATTCAATTCAAATCCCACATTTTCATTTATAAACAGAGTTTATAAATTTAACTCAAATCCCACATTTTCATTTATAAACAGAGTTTATAAATTCAATTCAAATCCCACATTTTCATTTATAAACAAAGTTTATAAATTCAATTCAAATCCCACATTTTCATTTATAAACGGAGTTTATAAATTCAATTCAAATCCCACATTTTCATTTATAAACAAAGTTTATAAATTCAATTCAAATCCCACATTTTCATTTATAAACAGAGTTTATAAATTCAATTATTTGTTTTATATATCTTCAAAACAAGTTAATATTTTCTATAGTTTATTAAAATTCAAATTCTATTTATAAAAATAGAATTCCCTTTTTAAATCTCAAATACCCTTTTTCGATATTTTTATAAATCAATATTCAAGCCCCGGTGATATTTTAAACAATCAAATCAACCAATTTTCAATCATTTAATTTTTAACACATCATATATGAATATATATGAAATCAAACAAACAAAAAACAGATAATATATTTTTGAGGAATCCAGTTGGATTCCTCCAACCTGTTTTCCTGCATCCATAGACGTTAGTCAATATAGTAATACCCATCCTGCTTCGAGGCAGGATATCGCGGTATAGAAGGTCATCCACTAATCATAGCGTGGGGCGTATAGGGTAATCATCCGCTAAGAAACCGCGGGCATCCGCTAATGAGACTGCGGGAATCCAACCAATCATTAACCCAATATATATATATCCTAAATAACTAATATATATTTTAAAACAATCATACAGCATTCAAACAAGCAACAACAATTATTTTTAACTATATAAAAATAATTTCTAAATAAAAGGTGAGATTTACTCACCATTATTGCAGTTGTCGGATATCCTGTTTATTTCCCAAATCATTTGCTACGAATCTTCTCGAATGAATTCGCACCTAAGTCCCTTATAGCTTTTATTCCTCTTTTCTGAAAAATAACAGTGCCTCCTTCATCATGAAATTCCACCAGAGTACCACCATCAGTCTTTCGAACTCTGCCTAAGAACGACACTCAGCATCCCCCAAATCAACAACTTGTATCAACGAAACCATCTCCAACCAACATCGACTTTCTTCCTGGAGTTGCAGACCTCACCGTAACCCTTCCCAGCATCAATTTTAGCCCTCCGATACCTTCTTCAAACCTCCGAACCACTCACGACGATCGACAATCCCTCATCTGCCATCTCCGGTTTCAAGCATCAAGCGATACTCTTCGCGAACCACCCTAACGCCACTCATCTCCGACACCATACAGATCATCGCACCCTTTGATTTATCGTCGAAATCCTGGTTACAGCTCGCGATGTGAAATATCGAAGCTCGAAGTTCCTTCCATACATCGCGATGAAATCCTGGTGTCAAAAAGAAACCGTCGAACTCAATACTATAAATCGCGAGTTTGATCCTCTCTCTTGAATTTTGATTTCCGTTTGTTGAGGCTAGATACGGCTTGTGATTTCATAGAAGAAGGGTTCGATTGATTTTAGGGGGGGTGCGGCCATTTCTGATTTTGATGCTTTTCGATTTTTGAGGAATTTGGTATGAAAGGAATGGCTTTGAGTTGCTTATATAGGTTGAACAGCTGGATAAAAATAAGGCCACGATTTGTGGAAAAAATGAGGACGGTTTGTTTTGTGGAGATGAAGGAAGCCATGGGTTTGTTTTCCTTGGGTGAACGGTGGAATTAAAGAGGCCATGAATTATTTTATTTTAATTCATTTAAAACCCGTATCCTTTAATTAAAATACACCCTGATTCTGATCTCCTTTCTGAACCCACCAACTGTCAATTCTAGGGTAAAACCGCTATTCTGAACACACTGGGACATGTTACGAAGTCTAATTTTATCGTCTGAAGGAGATATTAATTTAAATTGATATAAATTAAATTTCAAACCATTTAAATTATTCGAAAATAATTTAATATTATTATTCAAATTCAAACAGAATTTTAATAAATTATCTGAACAGTATTTAATTCAATTTAAGTTTTGGATTCAACTAAATTCATTTTTCGTATTCTGATAATTTAATATATCCGATATTAAATCGAAATTGATTATTAAATTGATAACTCAAATATAAAATTCCACTTATATTATCCACCCAATATTTAAATTAAATATTAAATATTCAAAAATTAACCCATAAGGATCTGGGTCATTACAACAACCCTTGCATTTCACTCCGTCTTCAATTGTCTTCAGCATAAATCAAATTCGCAACGCTTATGCTTATACGAAGTGGTTTTCAGATAATATATCCAACCAGTCTCTCCGTATTGGCAACGATGGTCAAAAAACTTCGATAGTCGGTTATTTAACTATCGAAGTAAAACAAACATCCATTCAAATGTACAACCAAACATCACACAAACCCTGGCCCTTTTACTAACTTGCTAGTTTCCCTTATTTTTATAACTCTTCTTTATTTCCCTTTATAACCAATGTAATACGCTGTTATATCCCCTTTATAACTACTGCAATACGCTGCTATATTCCCTTTTATAATTACTGTAATACGCTGCTATATTACATTTTATAATTTATCTCGACGTCTTTGTCCGTTACAAACTAATATCATCCCTCGATAATAGTGAAGTCGTTCAAGTTGGGGTATTTTATTTACCTCTCAGGCCTTGATCGACAACGTTCTTATCTTAAAATAGATATAAGTCCGCAACTCTAAACTCCTTATTATTTCTAATCTTGATCAAAATGTATTTCTTGTTTCATTTTACGATATAGTTTTTATAACGCCATATCCTTACTTTGAAATCTCCGTTGTTTATGGCTATTTATATTAACTCTTCACTCTCCTGGGAAAAATAGTTATTCGATTAACTCTCCTTATCTTTGATTAACTTGCTTCGAAGAAATTATATCCGTCTAACTCTAATTCGATTAACTCTATTCGATTAACTCTTATTCGATTAACAAATATTTGACTAACTCTAATTTGATTAACTCTAATTCGAATAACAAATATTCGATTAACTCTAATTCAATTATCTCTGTTTGATTTACTCTATTCGAATAACTAATATTCGATTAACTCTATTTCAAATTCCCATTTGAATTCCTATTCCAAAAATCAATTTCCCTTAGAAATGTTTTTAATTTATAACATATTCCTTCAATCCATGATTCATATCGAATGTGAAAAATATTCCTTTTATAAAATCCATTAAGTTTGATTTCATATTTTAAAATAATATCCCATTTCCAAATTCTATTTATACTTATATATATAATTATTCATACGAAATCTCTTTTTTCTTTTCTAACCCTTAAATCTCATTTATGATTCCCTTTATAAATGTTGAGTTCACATTCTATTTAAAATATCGGTGTCAAAACCGATTTCTACTTCTCTATATAAGTTCAGACTTATATATTCCATTTATCAAATGATAAATATTTCATTTAATTTATAAAAACATTATTTATAAATTAATTTTCTCAATTTATCTGTTAAAACAGATTCTATTTAAAATTTTCTTTAAATAAATCTTTTCCATTTATGTGTTAAAACATATTCCCATTAAACATTTATTTTCACATATTTCCCTTTTTATAAAATTCTATTCATTTTATAAAATACTTCCCCTTTATAATACCATATTTATTTTACAAAAATATTTCATTTATAATATCCTATTTATTTCACATAAGTATTTCATCTAAAATATCCTATTTTATTTCATATAAATATTTCCTCTAAAATATCCTATTTTATTTCATATAAATATTTCCTTTAAAATATCCTATTTTATTTCATATGAATATTTCCTTTTCCAATTCTATTTGTTTTCCAAATATTCCTATTTCCATTCTATTTGTTTCCAAATAATTCTTTTATAAAATCCATTGATTTTATAAAATCCTTAGATTCAATATTCACCTTGAAATTCCTTTCTGTAAAATCATTTGATTTTATAAAATTATATTTCATTTTCAATATACAATTTGAAATTTCCCTTTTATACATTCCTGTATTTCTTATGGTATTTAATATACCAGACAACAGTGTTAGTGTCATCACAATCAATCACAGATTTTATTCATCACATCATATATCACAATATATGAGTAAAACAATATAATAAATGTTGAGGAATCTAGTTGGGTCCCTCTAACTTGTATCCTTGCATCCACTGATGTTAAATAATATAATTAACATCATTTTCATTTCAGTATGAAATATTCTGATTAACAGAATCAATTATTTGATTAACGATATATAAATATATCGTTATCCATAATTTCAATTACTAAATCTGCAATTCAACCAAACAACCATCACACAAAAATAAATCATCATTTATTAACATTAGAAAATATAAATTGAGGAGAGTTAGTGGGATTTACTTACCTTACGCATTAACCGTTAAATAACGATTTGCGTTAGTTTATTCAATCGAGTGGTCCGTTTGCCCAGAATTTTAATGGCCTCCAAATCCTTTCAAACTGGTTCTGGTACGTAACTTGCGATGTTAAGATCCATTCCTAACCGGCCCACACCCTGCTGGTCCGCTTGGCTTTCTCCCCTTTAGTTGAATCCGTGAAAGCAAAGCTTCCCTTCCATTTTAGTGACCCGTGTTATTCGCCTCAATAATGCATCCTAACCTCACCGTTCACCTCCACTCAAGCGCCAAGGGGAGATGGAAACTTCCAGCACCCATTCACCGAAAACATGACTTCCGGTGAAAAACAAACTGCCATCGCACCCATATACCTGCTCATCAAAATAAAATATTCATTGACCATCAAGTTTGGTCATGCAACTATGCCGAACTCTGCCTGCTTTTACTCCTTACAGTGGTGAACCCGGATCCATCCTTAGCAAACGAAATCTGCACAAACAATGACCGAACTAACCCAACCTCACTGTCTTCCTCATATAAAACTTGCGAGCTTGCTGTGTACTACCAGCCTGAATACTTGAACCCTTCCTCAAATACCAACTCCATTAAAACAGTTTCATCACTTCGCCATTCTTTTCTAGCTTGTGCGCCCTGCCTTATTTTGGATCTCGGTTGATACATCATACAATTGATTGCTAAATTGAATTGTTTGACTTAATCGTTCCTCTCTGTCTTCGAATTTCAGAAGATCAACACTGCTCCATGGTTACAACACACGCTACTCCAATTCCTTACACATTACTTCTCACTCTTACGTTCTTCTTTGTTTGAACTCCTTCCCAGACTTTTTCTTCCATCGCAAATCATACCCACTTCATGCAACACCAGTACACCTCCTACTGTTGTCTACACGTCTGGACACCCTGGTCCGCCAACAACAACCCACTAAGCTTCCAGACAACCACTTCAAACCTTCCTCAACAATTACACACACACGTCCCCCATTGAATGGCCATTTCGTGTATCTCCCTACCACCTACTGCTAACGTCACTAACCCCATGCCCCCATACACTGATCTGATCTGCTGTGTCACCTCCCCGGTCCGAACTTCCCATGCACAGTAACTCGCCCAAGCTTCCCCTGAATGCACTGGTTCTGTGTGCTGAAACTCCATCACTTCTCCACCTTGCTGAGACCAACGTAACCATCCCCTCAGCTTCTCGTCACCCTGCCAAACATCCATTTACTCACGCCTTCACCAAGTCAGGCTCAGGCATCACTCTTTGTTTTTGTTTTGGTGTTTTGTTTTCTAGAGAGTAAGAAAAAACCACTCGCCTGATTATTTATAATGTTTAGATACTTCATGGGGAAGTAACAGAGGGTGTAAAGTGTAGCTTAGGTGTGCAATTGAGTTTTCACTTCAAAGAGTCAAGGTAGGCACTGTAGACTTTAGACTATTCATAGCTTCTTCAGTAAGGTCTTGAAGGGGACAAGGTATGGTTGGTATTACTTTGAAATGAAGTATCTTAGGGTAGATCAGCTAGGCATTACTGTATGTCGTGCGCACATACATGAAAAGAATGGCCAGAGCTTACGTGGGTGGATATATATAGTATAGGATAGGATATACACAGTGTGCCATACTTATTTTGTTTTTATTTATTGATTCCTTCATGATTAAGTAAAAATGTAAGTGGTACGAACATGGTCTGCTATGAGCTCTCACTTCCTATATATTGATTTGAATTCATAGGCGTGGAATAACAAAAGGTAGCTGGAGAACTAGGATGAGTTGTTTTGATTTCGAAAGCTCTCTGTATTGAATCGTCTTAGGATAGGATTTGGCATATATACTAGACTACATTGAAGTAGGAAGTACGGTTGTTTATTTTCTTCTTGCAAGTTGGACGATTGAATTTGGGACTCAACATAACTATAGAATGCAATCCTTAAGAACATGGAATCCGTTATCAACAATGGCGCAGTATGCGATTTGCTACAACTTAAATGATCCAGAAAATGTATTGGTTGACGTATGTACATTATCATGGCGACTTGGTTCACTCATATTGATATATTATGTTACTCACATTGGTTGACAGAAGTACCATTCTCACCTTGCACATGGATGCATTATGTTACAGTTTACAAAGGAGAATGTGGTTTTGACTATATTATTACAAGGTTTAACTCATCATCTTTAAAGTTTATGAGGTTGATACATGTTTTAAGTATATAACTTGTTTCCAGAATGGCGTATCCATCACGTAAAACTTGGTTCATTTATAGGCCGCTATCGACAAAATTGAAAATACCGTTGTGACGGACAAAGTGCCGTGATCCCAAAAATATAATAATATCGTTAGGTTAACTCACATTGTGAAACCCCGAAATATTGACATAGGGTGCACAATACTCCAAATAAAAAGCTGCATATTTAATTAATTAAAAATTACAGTAAAATTCTAAAAATTAAATTATAACTACGCCTTAAAAGAATCATGTCCAAATTCGAAACCGATATCTAGTTATATCAAATAAACCGTTACTGTCGACAAACGATTCTACAGCGACTATTTGAAAATTTGATTTGGACATGACTCGCAATCTGTAACACGAAATCTTGGTTTTTCACTTCCATTAGAAAAATACAATTTAACAGATTTCAACATTTCTTGTTTTCGAAGAAATCCGACTAATAACGGGTCCTGTATGCTCAGTTGATGTTCAAAACGTTAAATTACGAACTCCAGCGTCGTTATGAGCTCGATTATATTTAATATATATTTTTATACGTTCAACTTCATTTTAATTAATATATATATCCACTTATATTACAAATTCAATATTTAAACTGATTTAAATATTCAAATACAAACCGATAAAAATGCGGGACGTTACATTCCTTCCCCCTTAAAATAATTTCGTCCTCGAAATTGCTAAGATGGGGAAAATGCTACAATCTCTGTTGTAAATAGGTTAAAAATCGTTTTGGTTTACTTCATAATTTCAGTTTCAACTGAACTGGTTAATTCCAATTAAATATTAATTCCTTTTTATTTCAAATATTTTCAAAATTCTGAAAAATTCCTAACAGCTCAATTTTTCGGAGAATTTTTCCAGCATCTCCACTGCACGGCTTATTCGGTACTACAACAACTCATCACTCTGGGCTTTCTCCAAATTAAAAGAAAGCCAAACGGCTTGCCAACAGGACTCAGAAATCTCATGCTCGAATTATTTAAACATGTACCTTTTTGTTGGGTATTCAATTTTATCTCTTCCATTTACAATCCATTCAGCATACACAAATGCATTTCCAACTAATCTCTAGTCAGTTTATCCTTGACCAATAATTCTCTTACATCCAAGCCAACTCCATTTCAAACTCCAATTTCAATTACAAATTTCCAATTTTTACTCAATAATTAAATTTTACCCCCATGTTCGGTTCCATTCCAAATCTTAATTCACAACTCAACTACTTTGCCAAGTGAAATCCTTATTTCAGTACGATTCCCACTTACTTGGCTTCAATTCAACTCCACTTGACTTATTTAAATTCTCTGTTTATTTACTTCATAAGTAAATTTTAAATTTCAGAATTCAAATTCCTGGGATTTTCATTTCAAATCAGTTTGAAATCATATATATATATATATATATATATATATATATATATATATATATCCCTAACATAGCAATTCAAAAAATTTGAATTTCCGAACAACTTATTTCAAATATTCCATCACTTAGAACTCGAAAACGAACTCTAATGATGCCATGGTTCATCATCAGGGTTATTTACCAGCGACCTAAGTGAGTTCAATACTGTACATCTTTCAAAACTCATTTTTCAAACATTTTCATTTTGAAATTACTTCAAAATATCCTTTGCAGCACTTTGGAAAACAATTTCAAATATCCCTGGATTTTAAAATTACCATTTATTTAATCCAAACATTATTTCCAACTCTTTTTCAAGTTTCCAGAGTTTTAATTTCAAATTTTGGTTTAAATTTAGATTTATTCTATCTAATTTTGTACGAATTCTGATTGGTTATTTATAACCATTTCACTTTATAATCTTATTTGATTATAATAACATCCAACACATCCATATATATTCTAATAATCTCAAAATATATACCTCTTTTTATATCAACATATATTTGGGCAAAATTATTTTATTTACCCATCTTCAAAACAATACTGTGTCGAACTACTCTGTTCAAGAGTTTAGAAACACTTATCGATACAGTTTGCAATCCTGTATCGACTAGAATTCATAAACCACTCGCCAAACCAACCAACACAATATAAAACTGTTTTTTGTACCAATTTATAAATACACGCTCATATATATACACTAAAACTTAATCTAGGATATTAATAATCCTATCTCTATTGAGTTACAGCACAGAAACAAGGTAACCAGTTAACCTTCAGCTCTAATACCAACTGTAACGGCCCGTAAATCCGTACCAATTTGAGCTGACTAATATCCTACACATACAACTCAAAGTGCACGAAAATACAGATCTTTAATAGAAAGAAATAAGAGGATGAGAAAGATAAGATAGAACTAATAGAATAGAAGAAGAAGAACATCAGAATCAGAGTAAACACGAATCTCACAACGGAACGAATAACATATATTACATAACTTTGAAATACAAATCTGAATTTGTATACATACCATATCCGAGTACAACACATGATATATCATAGCGGAAATAGCTCTACATAACTAATGGTGAAGCCTCCAGCTTTGAGATACTCCAAGTGTATATGTAAAGGCCTGAAACACTTGACTTCCCGTACAAATTTGGGCACCCAAGAGTTTAGGGAAAACAAACAAAATAAACTATGGCTCAGTCATGGGACTGGTGTGAGTGAATTCCAACCATACTGTTTAACTTTTGAAAATCCTTTGAAAAACAAAGATAATATTAAGACCAGCCCACACATAAACATGGACGTTTTTTTCCTTACTATAACCCAACATATTTTGATATCAAAATCCAGTGATATTATAATAATGTCTAATCAAATAAATATCCAAATAGCAGAACATTTGCATCTCATGCTCCACATACATAGTATAAAATCAAAAACCGCAGGGCGCTTATTGGAGATTGGATTCCAACTATGACAAGGTATGGGACCACCTGCCGATAACGTATCTCTAGAGGGGAATACACTGGGTTCAATAAGAACGTCTTACAACCTGGCCCATACATGACCGACCACTCATTTCGCTTGAGTGTACGAATATATATCACCAACGGTTGGGCTCAAACCATCGTTTCCCAAAAAGGGACAATATCGAATAGATTAAAGAAGTAAAAGGAATTTCTCTAGATAGGTGATTATACACCCTAATGGGAGCGACCCACATAGCCATGCTGCCCGCCCGATTTTTGTCATTTCCCGGTTGTAAGGCTTGAGGCTACGTCTATCTTTTAGAACATCTGGCCCCCATACATTTTGAATGCCACATCGTCAAACCCATCAAATCACTAGTTAATCTTCCCAAAAATATTACGGGTATAAAAGCTAAGAGAAACGAATTTCTCCGCCACCAGACGTAATACCTTGAAAAGATCATCTTATGTGACCGTTAGGAATACTTTGTTAGATATTCGTCAATACAAGTTGTCCTGGGACTGGACAAACAGAAAGCACCATTCTCAAATAGAACGACCATCGCATTTCACTTCGTCTTCAATTGTCTTCATCATAATCTAATTCGCAGCACTTATGCCTATACGGAGTGGTTTACGGATAATATATCCAACCGGTCTCTCCGTATTGACAACGATGGTCAAAACACTTCGATAGTCAGTTATTTAACTATCGAAGTAAAACAAACATCCATTCAAATGTACAACCAAACATCACACAAACCCTGGCCCTTTTACTAACTTTCTAGTTTCCCATATTTTTATAACTCTTCTTTATTCCCCTTTAAAACCAATGCAATACGCTGCTATATCCCCTTTATAACTACCGCAATACGCTGCTATATTCCCTTTTATAACTACTGTAATAAGCAGCTATATTCCATTTTATAACTAATCTCGACGTCTCTGTCCGTTACAAACTAATATCATCCCTCGATAATAGTAAAGTCGTTCAAGTTGGGGTATTTTATTTACCTCTCAGGCCTTGATCGACAACGTTCTTATCCCAAAATAGATATAAGTCTGCAACTCTAAACTCCTTATTATTTCTAATCTTGATCAAAATGTATTTCTTGTTTCATTTTACGATATAGTTTTTATAACGCCATATCCTTACTTTGAAATCTCCGTTGTTTATGGCTATTTATATTAACTCTTCACTCTCCTAGGAAAAACAGTTATTTGATTAACTCTCCTTATCTTTGATTAACTTGCTTCGAATAACTTATATCCGTCTAACTCTAATTCGATTAACTCTATTCGATTAACTCTTATTTGATTAACAAATATTCGACTAACTCTAATTTGATTAACTCTAATTCGAATAACAAATATTCGATTAACTCTAATTCGGTTAACTCTGATCGATTTACTCTATTCGAATAACTAATATTCGATTAACTCTGTTTCAAATTCTGTAATAACCCGGAAATCTGGCCCAATTTAAAAATTTTATTTTGGTAATTTTGGTGGATTTTGAATATTTAAAATGAATTATTTTAAATAATAACGACGAAAAATTTATGTTGAATAGAATTAGAACGTATATATTTATATACGTCGTCGTTAGAATATGAATAATTATTTATAATTATAAAAGGAATTGAAAATGGCGCGGTAGTTCGATAATTCGATTTCAAACTTCAAATGAATTTACCGGGTGCAAAATGAACTGGATTTTAGGAAAACCAAAAATATTAGAATCTAATTGGGATTATCTTTCCAACGAATCCTAAAGATTGAAATTTCATAGCGGGAATCAAAAGATATGTCCCGTTGAAAATTCAGAATAGTCGCTATGGAATTCAGGCCCTTAAAAATAGCCATTTTGCAAACGACCTTGGATCTCGACAAAACCACTTTTGTTGGATCTGTGATGTCAAGTTACTGCTAGATTAAAATTTACATAATTTTTCGAATCAATATGTGAGTGTGGCGAAGGAAAACGCGTTTGACCAATTTCAGTTGATTTTAATCGACTGGAAATTGGCCATTTTTCAAACGTTCTCAGAATTTGACGAAATTAGTTTTGTTAGGACCGTATCGTCAATACGAAGCTAGAAAATATTTTTTGGGAATTTTTCGAGTTACTATGTGACCCCAGTAAATTGAAATGCGTGTTCAAATTGAATATATAAATATTTATATTTTAGATTCAACGAAAACTCATCGAAACAGCCAAATTGAGTTACGAAACATATCCCATTGTGTTCAGAATGGGGGTAATTAGCTAGGGACGATAGTCATTGGGCCTCTTTTTGTGTCCGAATGTAAAGTCAACTTTATAAGAAAAAAATAATATTAAATTATTATATATTATATATATATATATTTAAACTCTTCACCCCTCATTACCTCTTCTCTCTCCTCGTTCAATCGCGATTTCAGAAAAGAAAAAAAAATCGCAGGAGCCCTGAACCCGCGCCACCCACCTCCGTCGCCCCCGCCACCGCCTCCTCCTTCTTCTCTCCCCCTCCGATTCTCTCCCTCCACCCCTTCTCGAACCCGCTGCTCCCATCAAAGAAGACCCTAAACCGCCGAACCCTAGAACCCAACCCCCACGAAATCAGACCACCGTCCATCTCTCCTGGCCCGCCGCTGGCCCACGCAGGGACCTCCGACGCCGCCTCCGACTGCACAGCCTCCAGCGCCTCCCTCTGACGCCGACGAACCAATTTTCCCCCTTTTTACATTTTGAAGGTAAATCCTTCTTTATGTTAGTTTATTTATTTTTGTTTTGTTTGTCTAATTTTCTTCTCTGTTTTATATATATATAATAAATAAAAGTTTTGATTTTTATTTATAAAATACAAAGAAAGGATTTTTACATAAGGAAAGGTCGGATTTTTATAGTAGAAAAGTTTAAATCTTTATACTAGAAAAGTTTGAATCTTTATATAGTTAGAATGCGATATAAAAATATATTTTTTATATCTTTAAAGAATTTAAAATAGGATTTTTACTTGTGTAGAGTAGTAAAAATATTTCTTTATATATATATAGCAAAGTAAAAATTCGATTTTTATATATTGAATAGCAAAGTAAAAAATTCGATTTTTATATAGAGAGGAGCGTTATAAAAATATAATCTTTATTATATGAACATCGTTGTAAAAATAGAATTTTTATCTATATAGTAGCGATGTAAAAATAGAATTTTTATCTATATAGTAGCGATGTAAAAATAGAATTTTTATCTATATAGTAGCGATGTAAAAATAGAATTTTTATCTATATAATAGCGATGTAAAAATAGAATTTTTATCCATATGGAGTAATTATAAAAATATGATTTTTATATACATAGCAAGAATATAAAAATGTGATTTTTATATATGTAGTGGCTACGGGTGACGAAAGTGACGAACGGCGAAGACTTCTACATTTGAAGAGTCATGGAGTTGGGATAACTTTGGTGAGAAATTCTCACTTTAACTTTTCTTTTCTAGTTATATAAATATATACTAGGATGCAGACGGTGTTTAGTAGCACCCGACATCATCGTCCACAGACCATGGACTTGTTTGTTTGGTTGTGTAGTTGGTTAGATTATTTGATTTGATTTGAATTTTTTGGTGAAATGGAATGGATTTGATTTGTAATGACCCGAAAATTCCCGCCCTTTGGACCGACCATAAACCACACAGGTCTAACCCAAAAGTTAGAAATTCTCGAATGCATTAACTCTGGGCATAAAACACATCAGAACAATAAACAACGGACTTTTATAATCATTATACAAATGTTACATCAGAGTACAGAAGATCAGAGTACATCGATAAATACAGCGGAAGAAAAATTACAAGATTTTAATACGATACAGTGCAGCGGAAATAAAATAGATACAGCGGAAGACAACTATGCTCTGGACATAGCTTTAAGCTTCAATCCAGAATCCTGCTCGAGATAAACCTGTAGACAAACTACTCGACTGCCCGTGTGGAAAAGAGGGCACCCGAGTTTGCAAAGGTGGAAACAAACAACGGGTCAGTCGTGGGACTGGTGTAAGAATTCTTAACTAATTTAACTAATAGTAATAAGGCAAATCCAAGGACCACGCCGCTAATGCTGAACGGGTTTTATTCCAATGGATTTCCGTGCATAACTTGAAGTAAATCGTAAAACAACGCAATGCTTTTTAAAAAAATGAAATGAAATCACCATAAGACTCAGGTCCCATCACACAATGCAACGCACACCAGAGGATAGAGTTTTACCTTATGGTGATTAAACATGCTTGATACGTTAAAAACGAATTTGATATTATTATTAGTGTGTATATGTTTTAAAAACAATTTCAATCATAATGTATCAATCCTAGGAAGAATAGTATTCCATACTACTATGCCTCCATACTAGTAATACAATCAAAACCGAATGGGGCGTATTGGAAATTGAGTTTCCATCATGAGTCAAGGCTAGGGAGGAGCTCCTTACCGATTCGAGACACTCTAGTTAGTGTCTCAGGATTCCCCGCAGTTAACCCTTGGATCCTGCAGGGCCAGTCCACACATACAGCTTCGTGGATTGGCAATTCCTGAACACACGTTTCCCGGTCCTATAGGACCTATCCGAGGCGCCTCATTCCATCATCCACATAAGTAAAATGTTGGGCCGTGTTAAAACCCAAACACCACTTCTAGCTAGAAAGAAATGTGCTGCTCTCCCTGCGTTCCCTTCTCCCGTTTTAGACTCCGTCGGTGTGTGAGGCTCGCGAAGTCACGCTATACACAAAGCTATGCCTAAACAGACTATGCTTTGATCGTTCCACAAGGCCTGCTTTTCAACAAAGCCTTGATCATATGCATCTTAGCATGCCACATCATCACTCCATATCACACTACCAATCCTTTGCCGAAATATATGAACGGGTGTTAAGCAAGAGAATAAATTTTCCGCCACCAAACATTCATACATTCGACAGAAGATTAATAACATGATATATAATGGAGTACGATGTCAGACACACAATCCATCTATAAGCTTATGCTCTGGGTCTGAGCGAAAGCCAAATCCGTACAAATCAACACTACGTCCGGGCAACTCCTACTATTACCTTATCATGGTAGCGAGCCAATATAAGGCAACAGTCATCATCCTCCATTCGATGTGGAGATTTGACGGTCTTCAATCGTCGTCTTCCAATCTAGGATTTTTAAACGTTGTTTAATTATTTGGAATGAGATAAACTCGGACTTTCCAAATAATCCTCATATATATATATATATATATTGAAAATCCTTCCTACACATTAATAATTATTTTTATTAACGATTCATTCCTATTTTAATTATTTAAAATAATTAAATTTTTATATAACGACGCCTTAAGTCCATGGGCGACTATGGCGTTGCCTTCAACCAATTTTGATTTTTACATTTCTCAGAATCTAACCGTTGGATCTTAACGTAATATATATCGTTGGAAAGATTTTTCCAAGACGGTCCTAACGGTTTCAGTTTCAAGAAAATCCGACGGTCGGATCTTCTTGTATAGTCATTTGAAAGTACGATTTCAAAACGTGAGCTACCACGCCCTATTCGTTCAATTTTGATTATATATATAATCATTGTGTAAGAACCCGTAACTTCCCCGTGAAGGAAAGCACGAATACTTTGAGAATAACACACAAAAGGACGCAGACGGAAGAACATTTTCATTGCTACTACAACAATTCCATCAGATACAAGAATATACAGAGTATAATGAATAAATTACATTCGATAAATATCAGAGATTACAATAAATTACATAGCAGCGGAAAATAATATAAAACACAACTGAAGGTGATATACGGATACAGAGCTTTCCGGATATCATTCCAGCTGTAAACCAGGATCATGTGAATATAAATCTGCAAAACCAAAACTACTAGCTGCCCGTGCGGAAAATAGGGGCACCCAGAGTTTAGGTTAAAAAATAAACTCCAGGTCAGTCATGTGGCTGGTGTGAGAACTAAAACAGTTATTTAAGACTTTACTTTAAAAGAGAGAAATTCAAGGGACCACGCCGTATAACACGGAACGGGTTTCCTCCCAAGAATACCAGTGCATAGGATAAATAACGCAATGCTTTTTTCGAAAAATGAAGCTATTATAAGACCCAGGTCCCATCACACAATGCAACGCAAGCCGGAGGATAGGGTTTTCCCTTATAATAGCCAAACATGCTTGGTACGTTTAAAACAAATCATTTGATACTATAATAAGTGTATAGTGTCAAAACAGTTTCAATCATAAGTATCAATCATAGGCGGCATAGCTACCATCTACTATGTCGCCATACTAGGTTCTACAAATAAAACCGCAATGTCACGTATTGGAAATTGGATTTCCGTCATGAGCCGAGGCAAGGGGCAAGCTCCTCTCCGCGTTCGAGACACTCAAGAAAATGTCCCAGGACCCCACTCTGATCCTTGGATCTTCAGGGCCGGTCCTCTCTTACTTTTGAGGATTAGTTATTCCTGAACAAACGTTTCGCGGTCCTTACAGACCTATATCCTAGGCGCCTCGTACCTAACAACCACACAGGTGAAAAATATATAAATGTCAGGGATGGTAGGTCACTGACACCACCCTAGCTAGAAAGAAACGTCGTGCTCTCCCTGTAGTCACTATCCCGTTTTTGACTCATACCGAGGTGTGAGGCTCGCGAATTCACGTTATACACAAAGTTACGCCACACAGACCGTGCTTTGATCATCAACCACAAGACTTTGCTTTTCAACAGAAGCCCTGATCAATTGCCACTTACGCGTGCCACACTGGCAATTCACTCCATGCGACTGATGTCCATCGATATACAACCTCTGAGCTCGTACGTCTCAGAGAAGGGCGTTAAGAAAGAGAATAAATTCTCCACCGCCAAACAGATGTATATTTAATAGAGATCAATCAACACAGAATAAAATCCAATGTCAGACACACAATCCATTTACAAGTTCGTTCTGGGTCTGAACGAAACCGGAGGCACTTTCCTCGCATATCCATCCATCTCCAAGTACGTCTGGACGATCACCAACTGTTTCCCTCATTTGGGTGTACAGCCTAATCGAGATCTTCAGTAATCACCCAAACGATGTGAAGACTTCCGGTCTTCAACCACCATCTTCATCTTCGACATCTCGTCGAATCGGTTATTCAGAATGGGTATAAACCCGGCCTTTTTGAATAACCCACGTATATGATAAAAAAATGTTACACAAACACAACAAACGCCTCATTCCAATTCAGAATATTCTTTTATTCACAAAATCACATTCTTTGGGAAATGTTCCCATTAATTTTATCCAAGATAACTTCTTCTAAATTTATTCTTTAATCTTCCTTTGGATATCATTTCAAACTAGTCGGGATTAGCGAACCACGCCGAAGTAATTATTTATTTTATTTCCCAATCCCAACCTATATATCCCATGGAGAAAACTGGTAATACTCCATATCTAACACCACGGTGTTATCAGTAAAATTAATTACCATTTCACGTTAAAATCTAATTAAAGATTTAACTATCGCTTTGGAGCAAAACTGGTGATACTCCACTCTCGATCACTTTTCAGATTTGATAATTTAAATTATCAATTCACTTTTTAATCTAATTAAAGATTCATTAAAACTCCATTTAGTTTTATTCTTTTCAAAAATCAACATCCTGTCTTTAACTGGGTTAAAGAACCAATGTCATCTAAAACACGATTCACGATAAACCCAAGTCACGTCTGATATTAATTACAAGGCTCTGAATAGAAAATATACCGGCTTATATTCAATATCAAATTCTGAAACCAACATATATCGTATTGGAAATAGCGATATAATATATATCTTTCAAATTCCCATAACAATATCTGTATAGTCCCGAAATCCAACATCGAAATATCCCGAAGATAATTTCGATTCAACTCCAGTCCAATCCACGTATTGGGAATATTGATTATTTTTAAAATCACTTTCAAATTCAATTTATTTATTTCAAAAATAAATTGATTTTAATTCTAGTTCGAAACTAGTTTATTTCGATAAAAATCTATTTTTATCTTTTCAAATATGGAATTTTTCAACCCAATATTTCCCAAATCATTTCTTATGATTTTACACAAATTATAGATATTTTTAGTAATTTTATCAAGGCCCGTACAGTCGATTTCCATCAACGGCCATCGAACTGCACTTACAACGACCTTTTCCAAATTTGATTTGGACATAATTCCAAATCCAACTGTTAGATTTCAAATTTCTAATATTCATTGGAAAGCTCTTTTCGATATGAACCCAACGGTTCCGGTTTTAGGAGAATCCGACGGTCGGATCTCCCGTAATATCCGTTTGAAATAAATGGTCGAAATTCACGAACTACCGCAGCGCGGCGCGTTTTATTCAGGCCATTATATATATATATATATATATATATATATATTATATATATTTCATCGATTTCCTTTTAAAACGTATTTTATAAATCGTTTTAAATTCGTTTTCAAAACCATTTCAACGCTAATTCAATTTCAACTCGATTTGATTTCAATTCAAGTCGAATTCATTTCAAATTGATTTCAGTTCAATTTCAGTTCGTTTTTGATTCAATTTCAATTTAATTCAATTTGAATTCATTTCTATTCAGTTCGAATTCAAATTCACTTTCTATTCAACTCAAATTCTAATTCGTTTTCTATTCAATTCGAATCGAATTCATTTTCTATTCAATTCAAATTGATTCAATAAAATTTCAATTTCAATTTTTATCTAATTCAATTTGAATTTCATTTCAAAATATCAGATTTCGAAATCACTTTTCAATATTCATTGTAAAACGAATAAAATCGATATAAATATCGTTCACGTCAAAATAGCGCATCTCTAACCCACATGGCTTTATATTTTTCAAAAACTTCTTTATTCTATTCAACAAATGAATATTTATTCTATTTAACACATGAATCTATATTTCTTTCAGCACACGACTATTTTTGTTATGTAAAATATTTTATAAAACTATGGTATCTATCGTTTGATTTTGATTAGACTCCATCATAAAGTAGTTCTAATTTTAAATATGATAAAGATGTGAATTTTATTATTAAAATATTTTACTCAACACATAAATATTTTCAACTCAGGAACATTGTCAACACATGACTATTTTTATATTCAACACATGAATCTTCTTTTTAAAATATTTATTATTTTCCCGATTGGAATGAGGCCCAATCAATCACCATATAATGTTAATTATATGGATTCCACACAACACATGTATATAATAACATTGAAAAATAATCAGCCATCAACCAAAGTGCACTACACTGTATAAGCATCGAATATAGATATCTAACGCTTATAACAGCCTGTCAATCAATCGATCGACATACTTAATCAATCAGGATGAGTGAACTTCAAGTTTCATCCCAACACACGTGTGGTGTTTCAAACAATCAAACACAGATTTTAGTTGTGCAGTTGGGCGACGTGTAAAATTTATCGACCCAATCAATATCAGTCAAATCAGTGTATATAAACAAATCGGCCGATTTGCTTATAAATATTTATTTATTCACTTTCACGTTAAAAATTCTATTTTTAACGATAATATATTTTATTTTAACACATGAATTTCTATTCATTTCATTTACACAATAAAAATGATATTTTTATTTTTCTAACATATTTTAGAAAATTTCGGCGGCATAAAGGCACGATACTAGAAACGGGACGAGGCCTAGCCTTATCCCCGGTCTAGTGAAGGCCCACGCAATTCATACACATCAATCAAATCAATTTTATTTCACCAAACAATTCAATTCGAACCAAATAAACTAACCAACTACACAACCAAACAATTTAACAAACAAGCCATCCATGGTCTGTGGATGACGGGTGTCGGGTGCTACTAAGCACCGTCTGCATCCTAGTATATATATAACAAGAAAAAGAAATTGAAAGGTGAGAAGTTCTCACCAACTAGCTATCCAACTTCACAACACTTCATTTAGGGAAATCATCGCCATTCTCGCCCTTTGTCGCTTTCGTCGCCCGTATTCACTACATATATAAAAATCACATTTTTACTTCGCTATTCAATATGAAAAAAACCCAATTTTTACTTCGCTATTCAATATATAAAAATCGAATTTTTACTTTGCTATTAAATATATAAAAATCATATTTTACAACGCTATTCTTTATATAAAAATTTCGCCTTTTCTAATTTAAAAATCTAATCTTTTCATTTATAAAAATCTCGTCTTTTCATATTTAAAAATATCGTCTTTTCATTTTTAAAAATATCTTCCTTTCATATTTAAAAATATCTTCTTTTCATATTTAAAAATATCGCCTTTTAAAAATCAATCTTTATTTCGCTACACATATAAAGATGCTATTTTTAATATTCCTATCATGTAAAAATTATATTTTTAATTCTCTACATAAACAAAAATCATATTTTTACATCTTCTATATAGTAAAGATCATATTTTTAATACTTTAAAAATATAAAAATCATATTTTTATTAATAAAAACATAATCTTTTCAATTCTAAAAATCAAATCTTTATATATACTTTGTTTTCAGATCTTATGAATGCTAATTCATGTATATAAAAACTGATTTTATAAATAAAAATATAATTAAAAACTTACATTTTTCTGCCTTTAACTTGGTACAGGGGTGTTGGGCTGTTGGAGGTTCGTCGGAGGTCGGCTGAGGGCCAAGGGGGGTGCGGGTTCGGGTCTGGGTCGCGGCAGGTGGGGTCAGGCGGGGGTAGGGCGGCACTGGCGGCGGCTAGGGTTCGTCGCTCACGTCATGGAGGAGGAGAGCAGGAAGAAGAAGGAGGCGGGCGGAGCGGGGGGGATCGGCGCAGTCTTCTGCAAAGGGGGGGTGTGCGCCTCGCGCGGCGGCGCGATTCGAGAGGGGGGGCGATTGCAGCGGCGGCTCCCCCCCGTCGCCCTCCTCTTTCCATTTTTTTCTCATACTGTCGATTTAAAATCAGAAAGGGGGAGGAGCCAGAGAGATTTTAGGGGAGAGGAGAGAGGATTCCAATTTTTAATTATTTTAATTATGAAAAAGTTGACTTTTACATATGACCTCAAAACGAGACCCACCGCCTGTCGTCCATAGCGTATTACCCCCATTCCGAACACAATGGGATATGTATCGTAGGTTAATTCAACTGTTTCGATCAGTTTCCGTTAAATTCACATTTAAATCACTATATTGAATTTTAAACATACATTTCAAATTACCGGGGGCACATACTAACTAGAAAATTTCCAGAAAAATATTTTCTAGCTTCGTATTGACGATACGGTCCTAATAAAACTAGTTTCGTCGAATTCTGAGACCGTTGGAAAAATGGCCATTTTCCAGTCGATTAAAATCAACTAAAACTGGTCAAACGCATTTTCCTTTGCCACGCTCACATATTGATTCGAAAAATTATGAAATTTGGAATCTAGCAATAACTTGACATTGCGGATCCAACAAAAGTAGTTTCGTCGAAATCCGAGGTCGATTGCAAAATGTCTATTTTTAAGGGCCTGAATTCCATAGCGACTATTCAGAATTTTCAACTGGACATATTTTTTGATTCCCGCTATGAAATTTCGATTTGTCGGATTCGTTGGAAAGATATTATCAAATAGATCCTAATGTTTTAGGTTTCACTAAAATCCGGATTGTTTTGCACCCGGTACATTCAATTGAAGTTTGAAATCGAATTATCGAACTACCGCGCCATTTTCAATTCTATTTATAATTATATATAATTATATATCCTAACGACGACGCGTATAAATATATACGTTCGAATTATATTCAAAATAAATTTCTCGTCGATTTTATTTAAAATAATCTATTTTAAATATTCAAAATTCATTAAAATTGCCAAAATAAAAATTTTAAACTGGCCCAGATTTTCGGGTTGTTACAATCTCCCCCACTTAAAACTTTTCGTCCCCGAAAAGGAACAAAGTCGAAAGTGGTTTGATTAACCAACTCTACGTTCGATCTGGCTTCCATTCTCCAACTTTTCAGTTTCTGAGAATTTTCAAATTTTTCAAAAATTGGCTAACACCCGGAATTTTTGAAAAATTTCGCCATAACCTCCCCTGCACCGGGAGCCACGGGAAAATCCCGAAATTTCCATACAGGCCTTCTGATCTCAAAAAGAAAAAGAAAAAGCCAAGCGGCTAGCCAATAGGCTCATAAAATCATCATCACCCAAACAAAATAGTAAATTATGTAGTAAACATGTACCTATTTGTCGGGCAAACTAATTTTATTCTTCGGCTCTAGCCTCCTTGTTATGACCTGTTCAATGTAAGTATATGTATATGCAAGCAAAAGCAACCAATTTTTAATACAGTTTAATATTTGGTTCAATTAGGCATAATGATTAAAAATTAGCAAACAAATAGACAAGCAACACAAACATCAATCAATTAGTGGATTAACGTTTCAAATTCATAATTTTGATATATAGTCAAAAATCATGTTTTTGATGCCAATTCACAATAATGTGTTCTAGCAATATTAGTTTTGGTTCTCACACCAGTCTAACGGAAATATATAGATATCACACCTTCGAAACTCGAATATGAATACTGATGATGATGCACCATCATCAGAATCATCCCCGGATGTCTAGAATGTGATTCTATATCTACCCAGTATATTAAAACTTCGAATATACGTTCATGACGCGTATATGCAAAACCTTTATATACTCGATTGTCCATATTCAAAATAAATAAATTATTCAAATACGTATAAAACGATTTAAATTTTCAAAACAAAATTGTTTTCATTTGAAAAATATACTCTTCACACTCGTTCTAGGATACTACTGATCCTATCTCTAACGAGTCATTCTAATTGGATATTACTAATCCAATATCTGATGAATTCTTTCGTATGGTTCTAATGTGTCTTGTTCTCGAGCTCTGTAAACCAAAGCTCTGATACCAACTATAAGAACCCGTAACTTCCACGTGAAGGAAAGCACAAATACTTTGAGAATAACACACAAAAGGACGCAGACGGAAAAATTTTATTGAAAAACTAGAGAACATTTCCATTGCTATTACAACAATTCCATCAGATACAAGAATATACAGAGTATAATGAATAAATTACATTCGATAAATATCAGAGATTACAATAAATTACATAGCAGCGGAAAATAATATAAAACACAACTGAAGGTGATACACGGATACAGAGCTTTCCGGATATCATTCCAGCTGTAAACCAGGATCCTGTGAATATAAATCTGCAAAACCAAAACTACTAGCTGCCCGTGCGGAAAATAGGGGCATCCAGAGTTTAGGTTAAAACAATAAACTCCAGGTCAGTCATGTGACTGGTGTGAGAACTAAAACAGTTATTTAAGACTTTACTTTAAAAGAGAGAAATTCAAGGGACCACGCCGTATAACACGGAACGGGTTTCCTCCCAAGAATACCAGTGCATAGAATAAATAACGCAATGCTTTTTCGAAAAATGAAGCTATTATAAGACCCAGGTCCCATCACACAATGCAACGCGCCGGAGGATAGGATTTTCCCTTATAATATCCAAACATGCTTGGTACGTTTAAAACAAATCATTCGATACTATAATAAGTGTATAGTGTCAAAACAATTTCAATCATAAGTATCAATCATAAACGGCATAGCTACCATCTACTATGTCGCCATACTAGGTTCCACAAATAAAACCGCAATGTCACGTATTGGAAATTGGATTTCCGTCATGAGCTGAGGCAAGGGGAAAGCTCCTCTCCGCGTTCGAGACACTCTTGCAAATGTCCCAGGACCCCACTCTGATCCTTGGATCTTCAGGGCCGGTCCTCTCTTACTTTTGAGGATTAGCTATTCCTGAACACACGTTTCCCTGTCCTTACAGACCTATATCCGAGGCACCTCGTATCCAACAACCACACAGGTGAAAAATATATAAATGTCAGGGCTGGTAGGTCACTGACACCACCCTAGCTAGAAAGAAACGTCGTGCTCTCCCTGCAGTCACTATCCCGTTTTTGACTCATACCGAGGTGTGAGGCTTGCGAATTCACGTTATACATAAAGTTACGCCACACAGGCCGTGCTTTGATCATCAACCACAAGACTTTGCTTTTCAACAGAAGCCCTGATCAATTGCCACTTACGCGTGCCACACTGGCAATTCACTCCATGTGACTGATGTCCATCGATATACAACCACTGAGCTCGTACGTCTCAGAGAAGGGCGTTAAGCAAGAGAATAAATTCTCCGCCGCCAAACAGATGTATATTTAATAGAGATCAATCAACACAGAATAAAATCCAATGTCAGACACACAATCCATTTACAAGTTCGTTCTGGGTCTGAACGAAACCGGAGGCACTTTCCTCGCATATCCATCCATCTCCAAGTACGTCTGGACGATCACCAACTGTTTCCCTCATCTTGGGTGTACAGCCTAATCGAGATCATCAGTAATCACCCAAACGATGTGAAGACTTCCGGTCTTCAACCACCGTCTTCATCTTCGACATCTCGTCGAATCGGTTATTCAGAATGGGTATAAATCCGGCCTTTCTGAATAACCCACGTATATGATAAACAAATGTTACACAAACACAACAAACGCCTCATTCCAATTCAGAATATTCTTTTATTCACAAAATCACATTCTTAGGGAAATGTTCCCATTAATTTTATCTAAGATAACTTCTTCTAAATTTATTCTTTAATCTTCCTTTGGATATCATTTCAAACTAGTTGGGATTAGTGAACCACACCGAAGTAATTATTTATTTTATTTCCCAATCCCAACCTATATATCCCATGGAGAAAACTGGTAATACTCCATATCTAACACCACGGTGTTATCGGTAAAATTAATTACCATTTAACGTTAAAATCTAATTAAAGATTTAACTATCGCTTTGAAGCAAAACTGGTGATACTCCACTCTCGATCAGTTTTCAGATTTGATAATTTAAATTATCAATTCACTTTTTAATCTAATTAAAGATTCATTAAAACTCCATTTAGTTTTAATCTTTTCAAAAATCAACATCCTGTCTTTAACTGGGTTAAAGAACCAATGTCATCTAAAACACGATTCACGATAAACCCAAGTCACATCTGATATTAATTACAAGGCTCTGAATAGAAAATATACCGGCTTATATTCAATATCAAATTCTGAAACAAACATATATCGTATTGGAAATAATGATATAAGATATATCTTTCAAATTCCCATAACAATATCTGTATAGTCCCGAAATCCAACATCGAAATATCCCGAAGATAATTTCGATTCAACTCTAGTCCAATCCACTTATTGGGAATATTGATTATTTTTAAAATCACTTTCAAATTCAATTTATTTATTTCAAAAATAAATTGATTTTAATTCTAGTTCGAAACTAGTTTATTTCGATAAAAATCTATTTTTATCTTTTCAAATATGGAATTTTTCAACCCAATATTTCCCAAATCATTTCTTATGATTTTACACAAATTATAGATATTTTTAATAATTTTATCAAGGCCCGTACAGTCGATTTCCATCAACGGCCATCGAACTGCACTTACAGCGACCTTTTCCAAATTTGATTTGGACATAATTCCAAATCCAACCGTTAGATTTCAAATTTCTAATACTCATTGGAAAGCTCTTTTCGATACGAACCCAACGGTTCCGGTTTTAAGAGAATCCGACGGTCGGATCTCCCGTAATATCCGTTTGAAATAAATGGTCGAAATTCACGAACTACCGCAGCGCGTCGCGTTTTGTTCAGGCCATTATATATATAATATATATATATTATATATATTTCGTCGATTTCCTTTTAAAACGTATTTTATAAATCGTTTTAAATTCGTTTTCAAAACCATTTCAACGCTACATTCAATTTCAACTCGATTTGATTTCAATTCAAGTCGAATTCATTTCAAATTGATTTCAGTTCATTTTTGATTCAATTTCAATTTAATTCAATTTGAATTCATTTCTATTCAATTCGAATTCAAATTCACTTTCTATTCAACTCAAATTCTAATTCGTTTTCTATTCAATTCGAATCGAATTCATTTTCTATTCAATTCGAATCGAATTCATTTTCTATTCAATTCAAATTGATTCAATAAAATTTCAATTTGAATTTTTATCTAATTCAATTTGAATTTCATTTCAAAATATCAGATTTTGAAATCACATTTCAATATTCATTGTAAAACGAATAAAATCGATATAAATATCGTTCACGTCAAAATAGCGCATCTCTAACCCACATGGCTTTATATTTTTCAAAAACTTCTTTATTCTATTCAACAAATGAATATTTATTCTATTCAACACATGAATCTATATTTCTTTCAGCACACGACTATTTTTGTTATGTAAAATATTTTACAAAACTATGGTATCTATCGTTTGATTTTAATTAGACTCCATCATAAAGTAGTTCTAATTTTAAATATGATAAAGATGTGAATTTTATTATTAAAATATTTTACTCAACACATAAATATTTTCAACTCAGGAACATTGTCAACACATGACTATTTTTATATTCAACACATGAATCTTCTTTTTAAAATATTTATTATTTTCCCGATTGGAATGAGGCCCAATCAATCACCATATAATGTTAATTATATGGATTCCATACAACACATGTATATAATAACATTGAAAAATAATCAGCCATCAACCAAAGTGCACTACACTGTATAAGCATCGAATATAGAAATCTAACGCTTATAACAGCCTGTCAATCAATCGATTTCCATACTTAATCAATCAGGATAAGTGAACTTCAAGTTTCATCCCAACACCCGTGTGGGGTTTCAAACAATCAAAAACAGATTTTAGTTGTGCAGTTGGGCGACGTGTAAAATTTATCGACCCAATCAATATCAGTCAAATCAGTGTATATAAACAAATCGGCCGATTTGCTTATAAATATTTATTTATTCACTTTCACGTTAAAAATTCTATTTTTAACAATAATATATTTTATTTTAACACATGAATTTCTATTCATTTCATTTACACAATAAAAATGATATTTTTATTTTTCTAACATATTTTAGAAAATTTCGGCGGCATAACGACACGATACTAGAAACGGGACGAGGCCTAGCCTTATCCACGGTCTAGTGAAGGCCCACGCCATTCATACACATCAATCAAATCAATTTTATTTCACCAAACAATTCAATTCGAACCAAATAAACTAACCAACTACACAACCAAACAATTTAACAAACAAGTCATCCATGGTCTGTGGATGACGGGTGTCGGGTGCTACTAAGCACCGTCTGCATCCTAGTATATATATAAATAGAAAAAGAAATTGAAAGGTGAGAAGTTCTCACCAACTATCTATCCAACTTCACGACACTTCATTTAGGGAAATCATCGCCATTCTCGCCCTTTGTCGCTTTCGTCGCCCGTATTCACTACATATATAAAAATCACATTTTTACTTCGCTATTCAATATGAAAAAAACCCAATTTTTAGTTCGCTATTCAATATAAAAAAATCGAATTTTTACTTTGCTATTCAATATATAAAAATCATATTTTTACAACGCTATTCTCTATATAAAAATTTCGCCTTTTCTAATTTAAAAATCTAATCTTTTCATTTATAAAAATCTCGTCTTTTCATATTTAAAAATATCGTCTTTTCATTTTTAAAAATATCGTCCTTTCATATTTAAAAATATCGTCTTTTCATATTTAAAAATATCGTCTTTTAAAAATCAATCTTTATTTCGCTACACATATAAAGATGCTATTTTTAATATTCCTATCATGTAAAAATTATATTTTTAATTCTCTACATAAACAAAAATCATATTTTTACATCTTCTATATTGTAAAAATCATATTTTTAATACTTTAAAAATATAAAAATCATATTTTTATTAATAAAAATATAATCTTTTCAATTCTAAAAATCAAATCTTTATATATACTTTGTTTTCAGATCTTATGAATGCTAATTCATGTATATAAAAACTGATTTTATAAATAAAAATATAATTAAAAACTTACATTTTTCTGCCTTTAACTTGGAAGAGGGGTGCTGGGCTGTTGGAGGTTCGTCGGAGGTCGGCTGAGGGCCAAGGGGGGGTGCGGGTTCGGGTCAGGGTCGCGGTAGGTGGGGTCAGGCGGGGGTAGGGCGGCACTGGCGGCGGCTAGGGTTCGTCGCTCACGTCAGGGAGGAGGAGAGCAGGAAGAAGAAGGAGGCAGGCGGAGCGGGGGGGGGGCTCGGCGCGGTCTTCTGCAAAGGGGGGGTGTGCGCCTCGCGCGGCGGCGCGATTCGAGAGGGGGGGCGATTGCAGCGGCGGCTCCCTCCCCCCCCCCCCACACCCCCCGTCGCCCTCCTCTTTCCATTTTTTCTTTTCTTTTTTTTCTCATACTGTCGATTTAAAATCAGAAAGGGGGAGGGGCCAGAGAGATTTAAGGGGAGAGGAGAGAGGATTCCAATTTTTAATTATTTTAATTATGAAAAAGTTGACTTTTACATATGAGCTCAAAACGAGGCCCACCGCCTGTCGTCCATAGCGTATTATCCCCATTCCGAACACAATGGGATATGTATCGTAGGTTGATTCAACTGTTTCAATCAGTTTCCGTTAAATTCACATTTAAATCACTATATTGAATTTTAAACGTACATTTCAAATTACCGGGGGAACATACTAACTAGAAAAATTCCAAAAAAATATTTTCTAGCTTCGTATTGACGATACGGTCCTAATAAAACTAGTTTCGTCGAATTCTGAGACCGTTGGAAAAAATGGCCATTTTCCAGTCGATTAAAATCAACTAAAACTGGTCAAACGCGTTTTCCTTTGCCACGCTCACATATTGATTCGAAAAATTATGAAATTTGGAATCTAGCAATAACTTGACACTGCGGATCCAACAAAAGTGGTTTCGTCGAAATCCGAGGTCGATTGCAAAATGTCTATTTTTAAGGGCCTGAATTCCATAGCGACTATTCAGAATTTTCAACTGGACATATTTTTTGATTCCCGCTATGAAATTTCGATTTGTCGGATTCGTTGGAAAAATATTATCAAATAGATCCTAATGTTTTTGGTTTCACTAAAATCCGGATTGTTTTGCACCCGGTACATTCAATTGAAGTTTGAAATCGAATTATCGAACTACTGCGCCATTTTCAATTCTATTTATAATTATATATCCTAACGATGACGCGTATAAATATATACGTTCGAATTATATTCAAAATAAATTTCTCGTCGATTTTATTTAAAATAATCTATTTTAAATATTCAAAATTCATTAAAATTGCCAAAATAAAATTTTTAAACTGGCCCAGATTTTCGGGTTGTTACACATTGAATCGTAATAACGTTGTTTGATTAAAACAACACTCCACACAATTACCGATACTTACTAAATTTAAATTCATTTGAAAATGAAGATAATATTACAGCATCCTAAATTCATTCTTTCCTTACATTGAAAATGTAAATTTTTATACACTCAAAATCTTTAAATTACATATAAAAATATAATTTCTAATGACAATGCAAACTCTACTCTTAATTCACATTGTGAAAACATGATTTGTAATTACAATGCAAACACTACACCTAATTCACATTGTAAAAATATAATTTTTAAATACAATGCAAACACTACATCTAATCCACATTGTAAAAATATAATTTTTAATTACAATGCAAACATTACATCTAATTCACATTGTAAAAATATAATTTTTAATTACAATGCAAACACTACATATAATTCACATTGTAAAAATATAAATTTTAATTACAATGTCACATTTCTACATCTAAATTACATATGAAATAAATCAATTTTATTTCTAATGTGCATTCTCATTTTATGTTACATATATATATATATATATATATATATATATATATAAGAAAAATGCAAATTCTATCATACCATGAAATTGCATCCTTTAATTGCATAGAAAAATGTAGTTTTGTCATACGGTATACTTTCCTATAGACATTACATATAAAAATGTAATATCTAACACACAATGTAAATTCATGTTTTAATTACATATAAAAAATGTAAATTTTATCCTACGGTGTAATTCCCTATATGATGTACATATAAAAATGTATGTTTTAACATATGATGAAATTTTCATGTTAATTACAAAGAAAAATGTAATTTTCAACATACAGCATTAATCCACTTTATAATTTACATACAAAAATGTAAATTTTAACATACGATGGGATTCACTTGTTAATTACAAAGAAAAATGTAGTTTTCAACATACGACATTAATTCACTTTATAATTTACATATAAAAATGTAAATTCTAACATATGATGAGATTCACCTTTTAATTACAAAGAAAAATGTAATTTTTGACATACGGTATAAATTCACTTTATAATTTACATATAAAAATGTAAATTTTAACATACGATGGATTTCTATTTTATTCACACTAAAAATAATGTAAATTTCATACGGTGAAATTCTTATTTACTTTACATTAAGAAAAAAAATAGACTTTACATAAGGTGAAATTCCTATATATTTACATTAATAAAAATGTTAACCTTTCATACGGTGAATATTCTATATATTCACATTAATAAAAATGTAAACTTTTAATATGGTGAATATTCTCATTATAATCACATCTAAAAATGTCATTTATACTTTATTGTTCTAATTTACATTAAATTAACATATAAAAATGTCATCTTTATTTCATCGTTCCTATTTACATTGAAATAACATGTAAAAATGTCACCTTTATTTCATCGTTCAATTTTACATTAAAATAACATATAAAAATGTCATCTTTAATTCATCGTTCCATTTTACATTAAAATAACATATAAAAATGTCATCTTTAATTCATCGTTCAATTTCACATTAAAATAACATATAAAAATGTCATCTTTATTCATCGTTCAATTTCACATTAAAATAACGTATAAAAATGTCATCTTTAATTCATCGTTCCATTTTACATTAAAATAACATATAAAAATGTCATCTTTAATTCATCGTTCAATTTCACATTAAAATAACATATAAAAATATCATCTTTAGTTCATCGTTCAATTTCACATTAAAATAACATATAAAAATGTCATCTTTATTTCAACGTTCAATTATACATTAAAAGTCCTACTTTTATATTCAAAGTAAATCCTACTTAATAATTTAATGAAAAATCAATTCTTTAATGATTCATTGAAAAATTCATTCTTTAATAATACATTACAAAAATTCTTTCTTTTCATAGACAATGAAAAATCATATCTTTTATTATTTACAATGAAACATATCTTTTAACCTTTAATATAAAAATTTCATCTTTCATTTACAATGTAAAATTTATTCTTAAATTACAATGTAAATTTTATTCTTAAATTACAATGTAAATTTTATTCTTAAATTACAATGTAAATTTTCCATCCTTTAATATTTACATGAAAAATTTCATCTTTTAATATTTTCATGAAAATGTACATCCTTAATATTTCAATTGAAAATTCAGCCTTTAATAATTTCAATCAAAAATTCAATACAAAAAAAAAGTTAGTCTTTCTACTTATAATGTAAAGATTAAGCCTTTACCATTTACCACATCGTATTTCATGTCACATCCAATCAACAACAACATTCAAATAAACCAACATGACTAAATCTAACGATTCACATCAAGGTAATATACAGGGTGATGTTTATATTGACATATGACAAATCAATGAGGCATGATTCAATAAAATTAACAAATAATTAATTCTAATTAATCAATAAATTCAGATCTAATATTTAGATTTGCAGGTCTAACATCATACGGTATAAACAATTCAGATCCATATTTGAAATATCACGATATAGCAGATCTATCAATAAATATTTTTAATAACTAAGAATTAATAATTAAATAAATTAAATTAAATTAAAAATAAATTCTCACCTAGCTCGGATTTGAAAGGAAGGTTCGGATTCAATCAGATCTCCTGTTCAAAGTCACGACAGTTGCGGATCTGAAAGATTTCAATTCGAAGTTCATACAAATAAATCAGAACTGACTTTTAACAACAGTCGCTGTAACGCTTAAAAGCGTTGCAAAATCTAAAATATTCATACCTTAAATTTCAGAAATGTTCAAAACATTGAATCCAGATTTCGGGAGCTATAGTCGATGGTTTTGCGAACGGTTTGCGGGAGATTGGAGAGCTACGAGAGGTGCATCCATGCCGGGAACCAAGGGGGGTGCGGCGGCATGTACAGGGGGCGGCGGGGCTGAGAACGTGTTGCGTTCTCGTGGTTCGTGCGCGAGCTACAGGCAACGAGAAGGGTTGAAACTGGTCTAGAGTCGAAGCTCTCGAAAAATACTTCAAAAAGTTGTACTACGGCGCTGGATTTCTTTGAGAAATTAAAGAGTTATGAGGGTTTGAAAATTTGATGTTCATGGGTTCATTGGCGGCTGCGGTATGATGTTTTGGGGAAGATGGTATTGTTCATCCCGCATTATACACGTATTTCTAGGTTATTTAATTAATTAATTAGCCCGTTTAAGGCCTGATTTGGTCCGAACTCAGAATTAGGCCTGCTTACTGTCTTTCTTAGGGTTTTGATGTCTTCTGAGCGCAATGGGCTATGTCTCGGGCCCCAATTCTGATGTCTGTAGCGTTTTTTTTAAATCCTATTAAAAATTAATTAATTAAATACTGATCGTACATGAAAATTCACCGAGGCCACAAATTAACTTCAAAAATTCCCGAAAAATATATTTAGCTATGTTTTGACGCTGAGGACCTAGAAAAATTATTTTCGTTCAGTTTTGAGCCCGTACGAATTTTTAATGAATTTTTAAAGTCAAAAATTGTTTGTTTACACTGAAAAATCAATAATAATTATATATTAATTCTAAAAATTACCGAAAAATCATTTTTAGCTTTGTTTTGACGATACGAACCCAACAAAATTTTTTTCGTCGAATTCTGAGACTGTTTGAAAAATGGCTATTTTTAAGGCGTTTGAATTTAACCAAAGGGTGCGTTTTTTACAGGTCCCTATTAAGTTTCAAAATATAAAAAAAAACCCGGTGATAAAAATAATATAGAAAACATCCCTATTTTTTAATTTCCGCTAAAAAATTCCAGATCTACCCTTACACACCTAAAAAACTATCCAACAACTATTTGTCCTCATTTACTCAGTCTATCGCTCCTATTATCTCGCTCATAAACCTAATCCAACAATTCTGGAAAACAGTCGATCACTCCAACAACGATTTATTTTATTACTTTTTTTTATTTTTACGAAAAACTAGACAAATATATGTATTACGTAAAATGATTTTTTTATTAGTTTTTTTTATTTTTACGAAAAACTAGACAATTATATACATATATTACGTAAAATTGCATACATTTATGCAACTAAGTGTAATAATTGCATACATATATTTATATTATGCAGAAAATAAATTACTAGTTTTGCGCAACTAAGTGAAATAATTGCATACATATACAGAACTGTACTGCATAATTGCTGAAACAAAAGAAATGACAAAAAAGTAAATACAGATAATTATAACAATATGCATATATATATATATATATATATATATATGCAAATAACAGAAATATGTGCATACTTACATGAAAAATTTCATAACATTTACATGTACTACATCAAAAAATAAGTACAGACCACATTTACATGTACTACATCAAAAATTTTAGAACATTTACAAAGCAAAGATGATGGTCTTTTGAAGAACAAATAATTTTGTTAAGACCCAGATTATTGCGCAAACCACATCTAGTAGTCTCTGTAGAAATACATGCAGATTTCAATCATTTGGAAAAGGACGGACGACCAATCTTCAACAACACGATAACACCAATATCCGTCGGAACACTGTTATTAAAAAAAGAAAATCAACATTAATAAGATTAATGTGCAGTAACCTAAATTACAAAAACTACTTCAGAATTATATAAATACATGCGCACAATTCAGCAAAATAACAATAATTTCTGAATATTTATATGCAAGTATTCTACATATATGCATAGAAATATGAATATATTTGTAAAATAATATGTTTTTCTGTTAGTTTGATAAAAAAATTGCATACAGATATGCATATATTTAGAATAGATGCATATTTGTCTGCAACTTTTAATCAGAATTTCAGCAAAAACCCACAAGTTCTAACAATGGTTTCATGGATATATGTTTTTTTCAGGTCCTTATCATATGAAAAATCGTATTTTTATGCTAATAAAAAAATTATATTTATCGTACAAATAAAATAAAAAAGAAAAGGAAAAAAATGGCTTCAGATTAATATACATACATGCGTACAATTCAGCCAAATAACAATAATTTCTGAATATTTATATGCAAGTATTCTACATATATGCATAGAAATATGAATATATTTGTAAAATAATATGTTTTTCAGATTGTTTGATAAAAAATTGCATACAGATATGCATATATTTAGAATAGATGCATACTTGTCCGCAACTTTTTATCAGAAGTTCAGCAAAAATCCACGAGTTCTAACAACAGTTTCATGAATTAATTGCAGGAATATTTTAAGCTAACAATGCAACTAAGTGAAATAAAAATAACACAATTATAATGAAATAAAACCTGCTGCGATCTTTGCAAATCATCAAGCTCCGATCTTTGCAGGTCCGATCATCAAGCTACGATCTTTGCAACATCCATCACCCTAAAACCCTTCGAAAGCCCCTAATCCGAACTGTCACCACTAGCCGTGGAACCCACACCCAAATCACAAGTCAAAACCATTCAAACAATCCACGTCAGTCACCAAACTTCCACCACCGTTCGTCTCAACACCCAAATCGGACGCCTCCCTCACAAATCAGATCATCAAGGGGGGTTGATCGCGATTTCCTTTGGCGGCGGATCCTGGTGCTGGAGTGGCGTCAACAGAAGGGGGGATGATCAATGGTGCTGGAGCGGTGGTCACTGTTTGCTGCAAATAGGGGCTCACGATTTAGGTTTTGGTTCTGGAGCCGCCGCCACCATGGATTATAAAATTTTGTTTCTGCAAAAAATAAAGCCCTAATCGGTATTTAAATCCTTACATTCAGCCGAAATATTGAAAAGGGGCAAATTAGTCACAAATAGGAGGTTAGTTTAAAAACAAGGATGTAATTTAAACTTTTTTTATAGGGAGGATGTGTGCTTAATTAGGATTAATTCTAAGGATGTGAGCCTAATTTTCACTTAACCAAAATAGTCAAAACACATTTTCTTTTCCCACGCTCACATATTTAATTCGAAAAATTCTGAAAATTGAAACCTAGCAATAATTTGACATTCCGGTTCCAACAAAAGTGGTTTCGTCGAAAACAAAGGTCGTTTGAAAAATGAATATTTTTTAAGGCCAATATATTTAATACTAAAATACATTTTTAAACAAATAATTTTCGAAACTCAAAATTTATAAGTGTTTACTATTTTTCAATGCAGAAACATCATTTCGAACTCAATGGAAGTGGTTTCGAGTCGAAATTCCTTCGTATGTGAAAAGTAGCCTTTCGGGCCATATATAATATATATATATATTCTACAGCGACCTTTATAAATATTGAATTGGCCATAACTTTTGATTTCCGCTATGAAATTTCAATTTTTCGGATTTGTTGAAAAGATATTTTTAAATAGATTCTAATATTTTTGGTTTCACTAAAATCCGTTAAATTTTGCATCCTGTATGGTCAGTCAAAGTTCAAGTTTGACTTTTCAAACTACCGCGCTATTTCTAACTCTTTTTATAATTAAAATTAAATTATTCCTTCTAACTTCGATTTAAATCAAATTTGTGATCATTATTATTTAAAATAGATTATTTTAAATATCAAAACTCATTAAAATCACTTAAAATAAATTTTTATATTGGCCCCAAAAATCAGGGTTGTTACAATCTCCCCCACTTAAAAACTTTTCGTCCTCGAAAAGGAACGAAGCTAAAAGTTGATAAATTAACTAACTCAAATTTCATTCTTTAGTTCGTTTCTATAATTTTATTAGTTGAACAAATAATTACACTACACAACCATCGATCAATTAGTTGATTAACTTTTAAATATATAACTTTTTATATATTCACAAATCATATTTTCCAAAATAGATTATAATTAATCACAAATACATAGATTATAGGCTTGTTACTCTCAACTCATTCTAGGGCATTGTTAACCCCATCTCTAATGAGTTTTCTCATTCTAGGATACTGCTGATCCTATCTCTAATGGGTATTCTTATTGGATATTACTAATCCAATCTCTGATGAGTCTTTTGTTCAGTTCTAATGAGTTGTACCCCAAAGATTTGAGCTAACCAATGCTCTGATACCATATGTAATGACCCGAAAATTCCCGCCCTTTGGACCGACCATAAACCACACAGGTCTGACCCAAAAGTTAGAAATTCTCGAATGCATTAACTCTGGTCATACAACACATCAGAACAATAAACAACAGACTTTTATAAACATTATACAAATGTTACATCAGAGTACAGAAGATTAGAGTACATCGATAAATACAGCGGAAGAAAAATTACAAGATTTTAATACGATACATTGCAGCGGAAATTAAATAGATACAGCGGAAGACAATTATTCTCTGGACACAGCTTTAAGCTTCAATCCAGAATCTTGCTCGAGATAAACCTGTAGACAAACTACTCGACTGCCCGTGTGGAAAAGAGGGCACCCGAGTTTGCAAAGGTGGAAACAAACAACGGGTCAGTCGTGGGACTGGTGTGAGAATTCTTAACTAATTTAACTAATAGTAATAAGGCAAATCCAAGGACCACACCGCTAATGCGGAACGGGTTTTATTCCAATGGATTGCCGTGCATAAATTGAAGTAAATCGTAAAACAATGCAATGCTTTTTAGAAAAATGAAATGAAATCACCATAAGACTCAGGTCCCATCACACAATGCAATGCACACCAGAGGATAGAGTTTTACCTTATGGTGATTAAACATGCTTGATACATTAAAAACGAATTTGATATTATTATTAGTGTGTATATGGTTTAAAAACAATTTCAATCATAATGTATCAATCCTAGGAAGAATAGTATCCCATACTACTATGCCTCCATACTAGTAATACAATCAAAACCGAATGGGGCATATTGGAAATTGAGTTTCCATTAAGAGTCAAGGCTAGGGAGGAGCTCCTTACCGATTCGAGACACTCTAGCTAATATCTCATTCCCCGCAGTTAACCCTTGGATCCTGCAGGGCCGGTCCACACATACAGCTTCGTGGATTGGCAATTCCTGAACACACGTTTCCTGGTCCTATAGGACCTATCCGAGGCGCCTCATTCCATCATCCACACAAGTAAAATGTTGGGCCGTGTTAAAACCCAAACACCACATCTAGCTAGAAAGAAACGTGCTGCTCTCCCTGCGTTCCCTTCTCCCGTTTTAGACTCCGTCGGTGTGTGAGGCTCGCGAAGTCACGCTATACACAAAGCTATGCCTAAACAGACTATGCTTTGATCGTTCCACAAGGCCTGCTTTTCAACAAAGCCTTGATCATATGCATCTTAGCATGCCACATCATCACTCCATATCACACTACCAATCCTTTGCCGAAATATATGAACTGGTGTTAAGCAAGAGAATAAATTCTCCGCCACTAAACATCCATACATTCGACAGAAGATTAATAACATGATATATAATGGAGTATGATGTCAGACACACAATCCATTTATAAGCTTATGCTCTGGGTCTGAGCGAAAGCCAAATTCGTACAAATCAACACTACGTCCGGGCAACTCCTACTATTACCTTATCATGGTAGCGAGCCATTATAAGGCAACAGCCATCATCGTCCATTCGATGTGGAGATTTGACGGTCTTCAATCGCCATCTTCCAATCTTGGATTTTAAAACGTCGTTTAATTATTTGGAATGAGATAAACTCGGACTTTCCAAATAATCCTCGTGTATATATATATATATATATATTGAAAATCCTTTTTACACATTAATAATTACTTTTATTAACGATTCATTCCTATTTTAATTATTTAAAATAATTAATTTTTTATGTAACGACGCCTTAAGTCCATGGGCGACTACGGCGCTGCATTCAACCAATTTTGATTTTTACATTTCTCAGAATCTAACCGTTGGATCTTAACCTAATATAGATCGTTGGAAAGATTTTTCCAAGACGGTCCTAACGGTTTCAGTTTCAAGAAAATCTGACCGTCGGATCTTCTTGTATAGTCATTTAAAAGTACGATTTCAAAACGCAAACTACCATGCCCTATTCGTTCAATTTTGATTATATATATATAATCATTGAATCGTAATAACGTCGTTTGATTAAAACAACACTCCACACAATTACGGATACTAAATTTTAATTCATTTGAAAATGAAGATAATATTACCGCATCCTAAATTCATTCTTTCCTTACATTGAAAATGTAAATTTTGATACACTCAAAATCTTTAAATTACATATTAAAATATAATTTCTAATGACAATGCAAACTCTACTCTTAATTCACATTGTGAAAACATGATTTGTAATTACAGTGCAAACACTACACCTAATTCACATTGTAAAAATATAAGTTTTAAATACAATGCAAACACTACATCTAATTCACATTGTAAAAATATAATTTTTAATTACAATGCAAACATTACATCTAATTCACATTGTAAAAATATAATTTTTAATTACAATGCAAACACTACATCTAATTCACATTGTAAAAATATAAATTTTAATTACAATGTCACATTTCTACATCTAAATTACATATGAAATAAATCAATTTTATTTCTAATGTGCATTCTCATTTTATGTTATATATATATATATATATACATATAAGAAAAATGCAAATTCTATCATACCATGAAATTGCATCCTTTAATTGCATAGAAAAATGTAGTTTTGTCATACGATATACTTTCCTATGGACATTACATATAAAAATGTAATATCTAACACACAATGTAAATTCATGTTTTAATTACATATAAAAAATGTAAATTTTATCCTACAGTGTAATTCCCTATATGATGTACATATAAAAATGTAGATTTTAACATATGATGAAATTTCCATGTTAATTACAAAGAAAAATGTAATTTTCAACATACGGCATTAATCCACTTTATAATTTACATATAAAAATGTAAATTTTAACATACGATGGGATTCACTTGTTAATTACAAAGAAAAAAATAATTTTCAACATACGATGTTAATTCACTTTATAATTTACATATAAAAATGTAAATTCTGACATACGATGAGATTCACCTTTTAATTACAAAGAAAAATGTAAATTTTGACATACGGTATAAATTCACTTTATAATTTACATATAAAAATGTAAATTTTAACATACCATAGATTTCTATTTTATTCACACTAAAAATAATGTAAATTTCATACGGTGAAATTCTTATTTACTTTACATTAAGAGAAAAAAAGACTTTACATATGGTGAAATTCCTATATATTTACATTAATAAAAATGTTAACCTTTCATACGGTGAATATTCTATATATTCACATTAATAAAAATGTAAACTTTTTATATGGTGAATATTCTCATTATAATCACATCTAAAAATGTCACTTATACTTTATTGTTCTAATTTACATTAAATTAACATATAAAAATGTCATCTTTATTTCATCGTTCCTATTTACATTGAAATAACATGTAAAAATGTCACCTTTATTTCATCGTTCAATTTTACATTAAAATAATCATATAAAAATGTCATCTTTATTCATCGTTCAATTTCACATTAAAATAACATATAAAAATGTCATCTTTAATTCATCGTTCCATTTTACATTAAAATAACATATAAAAATGTCATCTTTAATTCATCGTTCAATTTCACATTAAAATAACATATAAAAATGTCATCTTTATTCATCGTTCAATTTCACATTAAAATAACATATAAAAATGTCATATTTAATTCATCGTTCCATTTTACATTAAAATAACATATAAAAATGTCATCTTTAATTCATCGTTCCATTTCACAATAAAATAACATATAAGAATGTCATCTTTAATTCATCGTTCAATTTCACATTAAAATAACATATAAAAATGTCATCTTTATTTCAACGTTCAATTATACATTAAAAGTCCTACTTTTATATTCAAAGTAAATCCCACTTAATAATTTAATGAAAAATCTATTCTTTAATGATTCATTGAAAAATTCATTCTTTAATAATACATTACAAAAATTCTTTCTTTTCATAGACAATGAAAAATCATATCTTTTATTATTTACAATGAAACATATCTTTTAACCTATAATATAAAAATTTCGTCTTTCATTTACAATGTAAAATTTATTCTTAAATTACAATGTAAATTTTACTAATTACAATGTAAATTTTATTCTTAAATTACAATGTAAATTTTCCATCCTTTAATATTTACATGAAAAATTTCATCTTTTAATATTTTCATGAAAATGTACATCCTTAATATTTCAATTGAAAATTCAGCCTTTAATAATTTCAATCAAAAATTCAATACAAAAAAAAGTTAGTCTTTCTATTTACAATGTAAAGATTAATCCTTTACCATTTACCACATCGAATTTCATGTCACATCCAATCAACAACAACATTCAAATAAACCAACATGACTAAATCTAATGATTCACATCAAGGTAATATACAGGGTGATGTTTATATTGGCATATGACAAATCAACGAGGCATGATTCAATAAAATTAACAAATAATTAATTCTAATTAATCAATAAATTCAGATCTAATATTTAGATTTGCAGGTCTAACATCATACGGTATAAACAATTCAGATCCATATTTAAAATATCACGACATAGCAGATCTATCAATAAATATTTTTAATAACTATGAATTAATAATTAAATAAATTAAATTAAATTAAAAATAAATTCTCACCTAGATCGGATTTGAAAGGAAGGTTCGGATTCAATCAGATCTCGTGTTCAAAGTCACGGCAATTACGGATCTGAAAGATTTCAATTCGAAGTTCATACAAATAAATCAGAACTGACTTTTAGCAACTGTCGCTGTAACGCTTAAAAGCGTCGCAAAATCTGAAATATTCATACCTTAAATTTCAGAAATGTTCAAAACTTTGAATCCAGATTTCGGGAGCTATAGTCGATGGTTTTGCGAACGGTTTGCGGGAGATTGCAGAGCTACGAGAGGTGCATCCATGCCGTGAACCAAGGGGGGTGCGGCGGCATGTACAGGGGGCGGCGGGGCTGAGAACGTGCTGCGTTCTCGTGGTTCGTGCGCGAGCTACAGGCAACGAGAAGGGTTGAAACTTGTCTAGAATCGAAGCTCTCGAAAAATGCTTCAAAAAGTTGTACTACGGTGCTGGATTTCGTTGAGAAATGAAAGAGTTATGAGGGTTTGAAAATTTGATGTTCATGGGTTCATTGGCGGATGCAGTATGATGTTTTAGGGAAGATGGTACTGTTCATCCCGTACTAGTATTACCGCACAACAGTGGGAAAACCGACCGTTAAGTTATATAATATAAAACAAAAATTTATTTGATAAGTTTTTTTAATTATGACCCCAAACCTTGTAAAACCCGTTTTCTTAGTTTATAATTATTAAACAAGGGAAATAAAATGATAACATGCCACAAATTTTTCTATAGAGAAAGACATTTGTATCAATTGATCTTGCCACTTCAAGAAAAATTGATAAAATAATTTATATCATTAATAAACCAAATACCTCTATCATATATCAAAACAATAAAAGAAACATTACAACCATGCAAAGTGAATATTAAAACTGCTATGCTGTAAACTCTAAGATTGTTCCCTTGAAAATTAGAAAGTTACTTGGATTTAATATGCATGCTTCCATATTCCATAACTCGAACCATTATGGAATCCCATCATTAGAAGCCCTCTGTCACAAATTCATGTTGATTGCTTATAGTTCCGTTCTTTAAATTGCGAATATCATTGATTGCATATAGAAAAATAAGGCCGGTATGGTCACATTCAATGATATTACAAATTTAAAATACTATAAATATTACATTTAGTAACATTGATAACCAACGGATTATATGCAAACAAATAAAATTACACTGAAACAGGGTAATTCCATGATATTTTATTGCAAAGTATGAAGATTACAAATGCAATTAACCAAAACTAATATAGTACCCAAGCATTCCAACTAAAATGATACATAGAATTATTCAAACTCAAAATACAGACACATTTCATAACATAAACATTCCCCCACAAACACTGTTTAGTACAACCAAAAATATGCAATGAAATCTAAACGGTGGAATAAAATTACGACCCTTTCAACTCGTTTACTACTCTTCTTTGACTTAACAACTATCTTTTTACGATGAACTCTGGGGAGTGCTTCATTAACACCCACCAAAAGCATTCTCTAATATCTCTTTGGCATTTGCATCTCAACTTTCCTTCATTGCAGAACCTCCAGCAATATTTGCACTAAGTAGGAGTAAAGCCCTTTTTGCAACGTCAACCTAATAAAGATATGTTAAAGACAATAACCAAAAAGATAAAATTCAAGAAGGAAAAAACTACAATATAATACTTATTAGCATTCTGTGTGCCTTATCTTATGCATGATTAATGATGTCAAAGTCAAAAAGCACTAGGACTCTGTATAGGTGACAACTGTTGAATCTGTAGGTGTTAGAGATTATCATACACTAACCTTCAGTTTCTTCTCTTTATGCCAAAGCAGTTGATTAGCTGTTCACGAAAGCAAGAATTACTATGTTAGACAAGTCCATTGTCCAAAGTTAAAAAATTGATTGTCATGGTTTTTTATTAATGTCGTTTTATGCAAGAATCAAAAATAAGATATCTTGCAGTTCAACCAAATTAAGTAATTATAGTAGTGCCTTGTTTTTTTCTATTTTCAAATGCTAACAGGTTGCTCTTTGTGAAAAAGTATATAAATAAAAAATGGTTAAAGAATAATTTTGCATAACCTGTAAAGTAAAAATAAAATAAATCAACCCAATAGCAGCAACTCCAAAATAAAGGATAATGTCCTCATAGTATGTGAGAAACAAGATAATCACTTTTTTGCATTTAGGAACATGACAATAATTATCAATTGTGATTTTAGAAATATGTAAATGTAATAGCTAATGGGTCAGTCAATCAACATACAAGATGTTAGAAAGTATTATTTCTGATTTTTAACAAAAACTCACCCGAAGAACAAAAGACTGTTGAAGCTCAACAAAAGATCTGAGCGTTGATTGATTGTGTTTGGGAATAGATCTGTTTAGGCAGGTGCCGCCGGTATTATTATCATGGGAGACTTCAAAGTCATTCATTGAAGCACTCCTTTGTTTTTTTTCTTCCAGATGCTTTTTGAATGTCTCCCATTTCTCACATGCCTCGGTAAATCAGTTTTATTAAAAGCAACTATATAAGACAATCGATTATATCTAACACAAATAACAGGAGAACAAAATAATATAAAAACTTAACAAAGGCTCATTTCAGGCACTTTAGCAAAAGTAAACCAAATCTTTTACATGTTAAAGAAAACGATTGAACTTATTAAAATTGGTTCAAATTTGATAACAAATAATATAGCATGATGCGACATTACCATTTGGAGGCGAGGTATTGTTAACAAAAATGAAGATGGTCTTCCCAGCACTAAGCTTAACTCTCTTCCTAACCATGTAGACTAATTAACTGATAGTCAAATTTGCAGGAACAAGAAACCTATAGAACAAAATGCATGAACTATTGAATACATAGAGAGAACTTAAAATTTCTTTTGTAGTTGATTGTTCTGTAGGTAACCATAACTATAAAGCATTAAGTACATTTATTATGCTTGCTAAAAATTAAAATAGTTAAAATCACAGAGTAAACAAAAAACACTTGATGCTGTCAAGGTTAGGTAAGCAGACTGCTTACCGATGGAACATAATCCTAGTTCAAGTATAAAATATTGCTATAAATCACAAAGTTTCAAGACCTGATATCAATTTTGTTAATAAAGGTTCAATCTTCGATATCAAACATAAGTGACCCATCACCACATATTACTGCGGTGCTTGAGTTAACATGGTAACAACTAATGGATTGGCTGATGTTGCTCTAAAACTTGTATTGAGATATTAAAGGAAGAAAAAGAGCATAGGCAGACGTTTCAAACAATGAGATGAGATCTCTTGCTCTGACTGGAAACCAAAATAACGGACTAAAAGTCATTAACCATTAACTGTAGGATCTAATTACCTTGATAAGGAGTATATTTCAGGAGAACTAATCCTGCAAAACACACCTACTGTGCTAAAATGTACTTTTTCCAAGGCCATTAGAAAAAATATTTAATAGCCCAAACCACTAGACATTTTGGTGAACTTCTGTTGTGGTTTCAGCTATGTGAACGTGGCCTAAATGATATCAACCATGTCATAAATCTGAGATGGGATAAGATAACAGCAGTATAACCTATTACCAAGTAATCCTTTATCTATAACAAGTTTGTTAAGCACACCACCATTGAATCCACAAGAGGTCAAAACATAAAGAGAGGACAAATATTAATAATATGTCTAGTAGATGGTTAGAAGCATAATACCCACATATATTAATCATATTAAAATCCTCATCCTATTCTTACAGTTGTCATGGCAAGGGCGAAATAATCACCAAAAGTGGTGCAACTCATCATTCTTCAGCAAGCTTATATCAACAAATTTTGTGGCATGATAGACAATGAAATATGGAGATGGAAAAGAGTTATAAATTAAAGTTCAGGAAATGCTAACACAACAAATGATCGAAACGCCATCAATTTACAGTCCAAATTTGAATATCTTGGTATTACATCTTCTTTCTCTGACAAAATGAATACAATATTTGATTAATCTGTGCAAAATCAATTTGACTGCAGTAAGAAATGTTAAAAAAATGTAGATGAATCATAAAATAATTATATCATTTAACCCAAATCATATTTCTCTACCAACTATCTCATCCATTCCAGCTAATAGTGAATCTACTTCTTTTTATATAAGTTGTAATGCAGATTCATCTCATCTTTCAAGAGGCAAATTCTCTTCCATGCTAGCTAAAAGCACATTAAAAAATGAGTGCATTTCAGCGAGTAATCAAAATGTTATTGTTGTTAATTCAACTACTTTCTAATGTCAAAATCATAATGCAACTAGACTAAGGAGGATATCAAGTGAATCAGATTAGACACAATCTCTAACAGATGAGGAAGAAGCTATTGCTACCTAAACATCGTGAAGAAGGAGAAACATAATATAGTTTGGCCTTAAACATAAAGGTGTAAAAGAACTGTGTAAAAACAATGAGAATTATTCCAAGACGCTTTGCCTGATTTAAATAACATAATCATAAATATAAGCCCGAAATAATATTAATAAACTAGATCTTGGGAAGCTATGAAGATAACTGGAATATCTTATGAACTTTCTAACTGTATGATGCCAAATAAAATACTTTAGCATTAGTATATCTCATGATATAATTATGCAGATGAATCATAAAATAATTATATCATTTAACCCAAATCATATTTCTCTACTAACTATCTCATCCATTCCAGCTAATAGTGGATCTACTTCTTTTTATATAAGTTGTAATGCAGATTCATCTCATCTTTCAAGAAGCAAATTCTATTCCATGCTAGCTAAAAGCACATTAAAAAATGAGTGCATTTCAGCGAGTAATCAAAATATTAGTGTTGTTAATTCAACTACTTTCTAATGTCAAAATCTTAATGCAACTAGACTAAGGAGGATATCACGTGAATCAGATTAGACACAATCTCTAACAGATGAGGTAGAAGCTATTGTTACCTAAACGTCGTGAAGAAGGAGAAACATAATATAGTTTGGCCTTAAACATAAAGGTGTAAAAGAACTGTGTAAAAACAATGAGAATTATTCCAAGACGCTTTGCCTGATTTAAATAACATAATCATAAATATAAGCCCAAAATAATATTAATAAACTAGATCTTGGGAAACTATGAAGATAATTGGAATATCTTATGAACTTTCTAACTGTATGATGCCAAATAAAATACTTTAGCATTAGTATATCTCATGATATAATTATGGTGGAAACTCGGATAGCAACACAGCACATCCGTCTTGTATAGTATACATCCATTTCTAGAATTTCAGTGAGAAAGATATATTATAATATTGTACTAACAGTGAAGAAAAGAAAGAAAAACACACAAAATGAATTTGAGGATATAGCAAAGCAAGCAAACTTACATTTGCTTCTGCAGCATAATTAACCTCACCAAGCAAAAAGAAAAGCAGCACCAGATTTGACATATTGAATCACAGTACAATATTAACTAGCAAAAAGAAAATCTTACATCTTCTTCCTCGCCGTTGGAAATAATCCTTATCCCATCCTTATTACCCAGCAAATTCTCATCTTTAAATGTCTCCGCCAGCCTATAAAATATATCACAATCAGTCGCAACATTAGGGAAAACAATCGGAAGAAATATGGATTTTCTATTGAATTTTTTTTGAGAAGACGAGAGGAAGGAGCGAAGTACAATAATTGATTACTTTTCGTTTCTTAGAGCAAGGATGCGAATTTGATTGTCCGAAGTAAAGAGTAAGATATCGAATTTGGTTGGAGACGAATTAGGGCATTGATTTGAGGAAGAAACGGAGTAGGTAAGATGATTTGAGGAAGAAACGGAACAGAAAGAAGAAAAATGAAACGAAAAGAAGAAAAACGCGGAAAAGAAAGTCGGAGTTCTAAGCGAAAATTATGCCAAAATTTATTGGCTCAGACAATTTGTTTTTGGCTCTTACAGTAGGGAAACCTCCCTAACGGTCGGTTTGATTATACACGTATTTCTAGGTTATTTAATTAATTAATTAGCCCGTTTAAGGCCTGATTTGGTCCGAACTCAGAATTAGGCCTGGTTACTATCATTCTTAGGGTTTTGACGTCTTCTGAGCACAATGGGATATGTCTCGGGCCCCAATTCTGATGTCTGTAGCGTTTTTTTAAATCCTATTAAAAATTAATTAATTAAATATTGACCGTACATGAAAATTCACCAGGGCCACAAATTAACTTCAAAAATTCCCAAAAAAAATATTTAGCTATGTTTTGATGCTGCGGACCTAGAAAAATTAATTTCGTTCAGTTTTGAGTCCGTACGAATTTTTAATGAATTTTTAAACTCAAAAATTGTCCGTTTACACTGAAAAATCAATTATAATTATATATTAACTCTAAAAATTACCGAAAAATCATTTTTTACTTTTTTTTGACGATACAAACCCAACAAAATTATTTTTGTTGAATTCTGAGACTGTTTGAAAAATGGCTATTTTTAAGGCGTTTAAATTTAACCAAAATAGTCAAAACACATTTTCTTTTCCCACGCTCACATATTAAATCGAAAAATTCTGAAAATTGAAACCTAGTAATAATTTAACATTCCGGTTCCAACAAAAGTGGTTTCGTCGAAAACAGAGGTCGTTTGAAAAATAACTATTTTTTAAGGCCAATATATTTAATACTAAAAATACTTTTTTAAACAAATAATTTTCGAAACTAAAAATATATAAGTGTTTACTGTTTTTCAATGCAGAAACATCATTTCGAACTCAATGGAAGTGGTTTTGAGTCGAAATTCCTTCGTATGTGAAAAGTAGCCTTTCGGGCCATATACAATATATATATAAATTCTACAGCGACCTTTCTAAAAATTGAATTGGCCATAACTTTTGATTTCCGCTATGAAATTTCAATTTTTCGGATTCATTGGAAAGATATTTTTAAACAGATTCTAATATTTATGGTTTCACTAAAATCCGTTAAATTTTGCATCCTGTATAGTCAGTCAAAGTTCAAGTTTGACTTTTCAAACTACCGCGCTATTTCTAACTCTTTTTATAATTAAAATTAAATTTTTCCTTCTAACTTCAATTTAAATCAAATTTGTGATCATTATTATTTAAAATAGATTATTTTAAATATCAAAACTCATTAAAATCACTTAAAATAAATTTTTATATTGGCCCCAAAAATCAGGGTTGTTACATGATTGATATGTGTATGGCGTGGGCCATTATTAGACCAGGGATAAGGCTAGGCCTTGTCTTGTTTCTAGTATCGTGCCGTTATGCCGCCAAAATTTTCTAAAATAAATTAGAAAAATAAAGATATCATTTTATTTAATAAATGAACCGAATAGAATATTCATAGGTTGAATAAAATAATTTGATCGTTAAAAATATAAATTTTAACGTGAACGTGAATAAATAAATATTCATTTACAAACCGGATGGTTTGTTTATGTACACCTATTTGAAGGACATTGATTGGGACGATAAATTTTACACATCGCCCAACTGCACAAATAAAATATGTGTTTGATTGTTTGAAACCCCACACGGGTGTTGGGAGGATATTTGGCGTACACTAATCCCAATTAATTTGTTGTATGTCGATCGATTGATTGACAGACAGTTATAAGCGTTAGATATCTATATTTGGTGCTTATACAGAGTAGTGCACTTTGGATGATTGTTGATTATTTATCGTTGCTATTTATGTACATGTGTTGTATGGAATCCATATAGTTAACGCTATATGGTGATTGATTGGGCCTCATTCCAATTTAGAAAATAAAGAATATTATAAAATAAAGGTTCATGTGTTGACAGTACTCATCCGTTGAGATTAGTCATGTGTTGAACGAAATATTTTAACAATAAAATTTACATCTTTATCATATATAAAATTAGAAACTAACTCGAAAATAGATAAGATGAGTGGTCTCCTGGATATTGATCTGATGTTGGTTTCGGCCTTCGGGATTAATATTTAGGGAATCGTTCTCTTACTAATTTAGGTTAGAGTCTGATTTGAAATCAAACGATAGATACCATAATTTTTATAAAATATATTAAATAACAAAAATAGTCACACGTGGACAGTACTCATTCGTTGAGATTAGTCATGTGTTGACAAAAATATAGATTCATGTATTGAATACGATAAATATTCATTTGTTGAATAGAATAATGGAATTATTGAAATATATAAAGCCGTGTTGATTAGAGATGAACTATTTTGACGCGAACGATATTTATATCGATTATATTCGTTTTTATAATGAAAATTGAAAAGAAAACGAATTCGATTTGAATTGAAAAGAAAACGAATTCGATTTGAATTGAATAGAAAATGAATTTGAATTTGAATTGAATAGAAAACGAATTTGAATTTGAATTGAATAGAAAACGAATTTGAATTGAATAGAAAACGAATCTGAATTGAATTGAATAGGAAACGAATTTGAATTGAATAGAAAACGAATTTGAATTGAATTGAATTCAATTGAAAACGAACTGAAATGGAATTGAAATCGATTTGAATTGAAATCAAATAGAAATGAAAATAAAAATAATTTATAAGGGAAATTTCTATTTTGATTTGAATTAGAAATGAAGGTTGAAATTGTTTTTGAAATAAATTTGAAACGATTTATGAAATTCGTTTTAAAAGGGTAATCGACGAAATATATATAATATATATATATATATATATATTATATATATAATGGCCTGAATAGAACGCGCGACGCCGCAGAAGTTCGTAAATTTCGACCATTGACTTCGAACGGACATTACGGGAGATCTGACCGTCGGATTCTCCTAAAACGGGAACCGTTGGGTTCGTATCAAAAAGAGCTTTCCAACGAATATTAGAAATTTGAAATCAAACGGTTGGATTTGGAGATACGTCCAAATCAAATTTGGAAAAGGTCGCTGTAATTGCAGTTCGATGGCCGTTGATGGAAATCGACTGTACGGGCCTTGATAAATTTATTAAAAATAGTAATAATTTGTGTAAAATCATAAGAAATGATTTGGGAAAAATTGGGATGAAAAACTCCATATTTGAAAAGATAAAAATAGATTTTTATCGAGATGAACTAGTTTTGAACTAAAATTAAAACCCATTTATTTTTAAATAAATAAATTGGATTTGAAATGGGTTTTAAATAGAATTGATTTGTGGGTTTATCGTGAAGGGCGTTTTAAATAGCACTTGTTCTTTAACCCGATAATAAATAAAATGTGATTTGGGTTTATCGTGAACAGTGTTTAAAATGACATTAGTTCTTTAACCCAGTAAAAGGAGTTTTAATGATTCTGTAATTAGATTGAAATGTGAATTGATAATGAAAATTATCAAATTTGGAAAGTGAGCGAGGATGGAGTATCACCAGTTTTGCTCCAAAGCGATAGTTAAATCTTTAATTAGATTTGAACGTGAAATGGTAATTAATTTTACCGATAACACCGTAGTGTTAGATACGGAGTACTACCAGTTTTGCTTCATGGGATGAATAGGTTGGGATGGGGAAATAAAATAAAATAATTACTTCGGTGTGGTTCGCTAATCCCGACTAGTTTGGAAAACCATAATTCGGTTTGAAATGACATCCAATGGAAGATTAAAGAATAAATTTTAAAGAATTTATCTTTGATAAAATTTATCGGGACCTTTCCCTAAGAATTGAAATCTAGAAACTAGCTGTTGGTTAGTTAAGAAGAATGGTTTTCTAGGTATTGATATGATGTTGGTTTCGGCCTTCGGGGTTAACATTTGGGAAATTGCTCTCTTAATGATTTCCAGTTAGTGACTAATGAATTGGAATGAGGCGTTTGTTGTGTTTGTGTAACATTTGTTTACTATATACGCGGGTTACTCGGAAAGGCCGGGTTTACACCCATTCTGAATAACCGATTCGACGATAAGTCGAAGATGATGATGGTGGTCGAAGACCGGAAGTCTTCACATCGTTTGGATAATTACCGATTATCCTGATTGGGCTGTACACCCAAGAGGAGGGAAATAATTGGTGGTCGTCTAGACGTACTTGGAGATCGATGGATATGCGAGGAAAGTGCCTCCAGTTTCGTTCAGACCCAGAACGAACTTGTAAATGGACTATGTGTCTGACATTGGATTTTATTCTGTGTTGATTGATCTCTATTGAATATACATTTGTTTGGCGGCGGAGAATTTATTCTCTTGCTTAACGCCCTTCTCTAAGACGTACGAGCTCAGAGGTTGTATATCGATGGACATCAGTCGCATGTGGAAAATTGCCCGTGTGGCACACATAAGTGACAATTGACCAAGGCTTCTGTTGAAAAGCAAAGTCTTGTGGTTGATGATCAAAGCATGGCCTACGTGGCAGCTTTGTGTATAACGGGAATTCGCGGGCCTCACACCTCGGTATGAGTCAAAAACGGGATAGGGACTGCGGGGAGAGCACGACGTTTCTTTCTAGCTTTGGTGGTGTCAGTGACTTACCAGCCCTGACATTTATATAATATTCACCTATGTGGTTGTTGGATGAGGCGCCTCGATTTTAGGTCTGTAAGGACCGGGAAACGTGTGTTCAGGAATACTAATCCTCAAACGTAACGGAGGATCGGCCCTGAAGATCCAGGGGTTACCCAGAGTGTGCAGTCCTGAGGCATTTTCTAGAGTGTCTCGAAACGGAGATGAGCTTGCCCCTTGCCTCGACTCATGACGGAAATCCAATTTCCAATACGTGTATTTCGGTTCTATTTGTAGAGCCTAGTATGGTGACATAGTGGGATGGGGCACTTATGCCGTCTATGATTGATATTTATGATTGAAATTGTTTTGAAACTATACACTTATAGTAATATCAAAATGATTTGTTTTACACGTACCAAGCATGTTTGGCTATTATAAGGGAAAACCCTATCCTCCGGCTTGCTTTGCATTGTGTGATGGGACCTGGGTCTTATAATAGCTTCATTTTTCGAAAAAGCATTACGCTGTTTATCATATGCACTGGTATTCTTGGGAGGAAACATGTTCCGTGTTATACAGCGTGGTCCCTTGAATTACTCTCTTTTAAAGTAAAGTTTTAAATAATTGTTTTAGTTCTCACACCAGTCACATGACTGACCTGGAGTTTATTGTTTTAACCTAAACTCTGGGTGCCCCTATTTTCGACATGGGTAGCTAGTAGTTTTGGTTTTGCAGATTTATATTCACAAGACCCTGATTTACAGCTGGAACGATGCTCAGAAAGCTCTGTATCTGTGTATTACTTTCAGTTGTGCATTATTTTCCGGTGCGATGTAATTAAATGAAATTTAAATCTCTGATATTTATCAACTGTGTATATTATTAATTTATACTCTGTATATTCTTGTATTATGATGGAATTGTTGTTATAAGCAATGAAATGTTCTTCCGTCTGTGTTCTATTTTGTCTTGTTCTCAAGGTAATCCGGGCTTTCCTTACCGGGGAAGTTACGGGATATCACAGTTGGTATCAGAGCTTTGTTTTATAGAGCTCGAGAACAAGACATATTAGAACCGAACGAAATAATTCATCAGATATTGGATTAGTAATCCAATTAGAATGACTCATTAGAGATAGGATCAGTAGTATCCTACAACGAGTGTGAAGAGTATATTTTTCAAATGAAAACAATATTGTTTTGAAAATTTAAATCAATTCTACGTAATTGAATATTTTATTTGTATTGAATTTGGACAATCCAATATATAAAGAGTTTGCATATACGCGTCATGAACGTATATTCGAAGTTTTAATATATTGGATAGATACAGAACCGCACTCTAGTTGCCCGGACATGGTCCTGATGATGAAGTATACCATCACCAGTATTTATTTTCGTGTGACGAAGGTGTGATGTCTATATATTTCCATTAGACTGGTGTGAGAATCAAAATATAGCTAGAATACATTGTTGTGATTTGGCATCAAAAACATGATTTTTTGTATATATCAAATTTATGAATTTGAAACGATAATTCACTAATAGATTGATGGATGTGTTGTTTGTTTATTTGTTTGTTAATTTTGAACCATTATGCCTAATTGTATCAAATATTGGATTGTATTGAAAATTGGTCGCATTTGCTTGCATATATATGTACTTACATTGAACAGGTCATAGCAAGGAGGCTAGAGCAGAGAAATAAAATTGTTTGCCCGACAAATAGGTATATGTTTACTATAATTTACTGTTTTGTTTGGGTGATGATGATTTTATGAGCCGATTGGCTAGCCGCTTGGCCTTTTCTTTTTCTTTTTAAGATCAGAAGGCCTGTACGGCAATTTCCGGATTTTCCCGGTGCTCCCGGTGTAGGGGAGGTTATGGCGAAATTTTTCGAAAATTTAGGGTGTTAGCCAAATTTTTGAAAAATTTGGAAAGTTCTTAGAAACTGAAAAGTTGAAGAACATAAGCCGTAATAAAAATAATGGAAGTTGAGTTGATTAGTTAAACAACTTTTGGCTTCGTTCCTTTTTGGGGACGAAAAGTTTTAAGTGGGGGAGATTATAATAACCCGGAAATCTGGGCCAATTTAAAATTTTTATTTTGGCAATTTTGGTGAATTTTGAATATTTAAAATGAATTATTTTAAATAATAACGATGAAAAATTTATGTTGAATAGAATTAGAACGTATATATTTATATACGTCGTCGTTAGAATATAAATAATTATTTATAATTATAAAAGGAATTGAAAATGGCGCGGTAGTTCGATAATTCGATTTCAAACTTCAAATGAATGTAGCGGGTGCAAAATGAACCAGATTTTAGCGAAACCAAAAATATTAGAATCTAATTGGGAATATCTTTCCAACGAATCCTAAAGATTGAAATTTCATAGCGGGAATCAAAAGATATGTCCCGTTGAAAATTCAGAATAGTCGCTATGGAATTCAGGCCCTTAAAAATAGCCATTTTGCAAACGACCTCGAATTTCGACGAAACCACTTTTGTTGGATCTGTGATGTCAAGTTATTGCTAGATTCCAATTTTCATAATTTTTCGAATCAATATGTGTGTGTGGCGAAGGAAAACCCGTTGGACCAGTTTCGGTTGATTTTAATTGACTGGAAATTGGCCATTTTTCAAACGATCTCAGAATTTGACGAGATTAGTTTTGTTAGGACCGTATTGTCAATACGAAGCTAGAAAATATTTTTCGGGAATTTTTCGAGTTCAGTAAATTGAAATGCGCGTTCAAATTGAATATATAAAGATTTATATTTTAAATTCAACGAAAACTGATCGAAACAGCCAAATTGAGTTACGAAACATATCCCATTGTGTTCGGAATGGGGGTAATTAGCTAGGGATGACAGTCGTTGGGCCTCTTTTGGTGTTCGAATGTAAAGTCAACTTTATAAGAAAAAAATAATATTAAATTATTATATTATATATATATATTTAAACTCTTCACCCCTCATTACCTCTTCTCTCTTCTCGTTCAGTCGCGATTTCAAAAAAGAAAAAAATTCACCGTATCCCTGAACCCGCGCCACCCACCTCCGTCGCCCTCGCCACCGCCTCCTCCTTCTTCTCTCCCCTTTCGATTCTCTCCCTCCACCCCTTCTCGAACCCGCTGCTCCCATCAAAGAAGACCCCAAACCGCCGAACCCTAGAACCCAACCCCCACGAAATCAAACCACCACCCATCTCCCCTGGCCCGCCGCTGGCCCACGCAAGAACCCCCCACGCCGCCTCCGACTACAAAGCCTCCAGCGCCTCCCCCTGACACCAACGAACCACTTTTCCCCCTTTTTACATTTTGAAGGTAAATCCTTCTTTATGTTAGTTTATTTATTTTTGTTTTGTTTGTCTAATTTTCTTCTCTGTTTTATATATATAAAATAAATAAAAGTTTTGATTTTTATTTATAAAATATAAAGAAAGGATTTTTACATAAGGAAAGGTCAGATTTTTATAGTAGAAAAGTTTGAATCTTTATACTAGAAAAGTTTGAATCTTTATATAGTTAGAATGCGATATAAAAATATAATTTTCATATCTTTAAAGAATCAAAAATAGGATTTTTACTTGTGTAGAGTAGTAAAAATATTATCTTTATATATATAGCAAAGTAAAAATTCGATTTTTATATAGAGAGGAGTGTTATAAAAATATAATCTTTATTATATGAACATCGTTGTAAAAATAGAATTTTTATCTATATAGTAGCGATGTAAAAATAGACTTTTTATCTATATAGTAGCGATGTAAAAATAGAATTTTTATCTATATAGTAGCGATGTAAAAATAGAATTTTTATCTATATAGTAGCGATGTAAAAATAGAATTTTTTTCTATATAATAGCAATGTAAAAATAGAATTTTTATCCATATGGAGTAATTATAAAATTATGATTTTTATATACATAGCAAGAATATAAAAATGTGATTTTTATATATGTAGTGGCTACGGGTAACGAAAGTGACGAAAGGCGAGAACAACGTAGACTTCTACATTTGAAGAGTCGTGGAGTTGGGATAGCTTTGGTGAGAACTTCTCACTTTAACTTTTCTTTTCTAGTTATATAAATATATACTAGGATGCAGACGGTGTTTAGTAGCACCTGACACCATCGTCCACAGACCATGGACTTGTTTGTTTGGTTGTGTAGTTGGTTAGATTATTTGATTTGAATTGAATTGTTTGGTGAAATGGAATGGATTTGATTGATATGTGTATGACGTGGGCCATTATTAGACCGGGGATAAGGCTAGGCCTTGTCCCGTTTCTAGTATCGTGCCGTTATGCCGTCGAAATTTTCTAAAATAAGTTAGAAAAATAAAGATATCATTTTATTTAATAAATGAACCGAATAGAATATTCATAGGTTGAATAAAATAATTTGATCGTTAAAAATATAATTTTTAACGTGAACGTGAATAAATAAATATTCATTTACAAACCGGACAGTTTGTTTATGTACACCTATTTGAAGGACATTGATTGGGACGATAAATTTTACATATCGCCCAACTGCACAAATAAAATCTGTGTTTGATTGTTTGAAACCCCACACAGGTGTTTGGAGAATATTTGGCGTACACTAATCCCAATTAATTAGTTGTATGTCGATCGATTGGTTGACAGACTGTTATAAGCGTTAGATATCTATATTTGGTGCTTATACAGAATAGTGCACTTTGGATGATTGTTGATTATTTATCGTTGCTATTTATATACATGTGTTGTATAGAATCCATATAGTTAACGCTATATGGTGATTGATTGGGCCTCATTCCAATTTAGAAAATAAAGAATATTATAAAATAAAGGATAATGTGTTGACAGTACTCATCCGTTGAGATTAGTCATGTGTTGAACGAAATATTTTAACAATAAAATTTACATCTTCATCATATATAAAATTAGAAACTAACTGGAAAATAGATAAGATGAGCGGTCTCCTAGATATTGATCTGATGTTGGTTTCGGCCTTCGGGATTAATATTTAGGGAATCGTTCTCTTACTAATTTACGGTTAGATTCTGATTTGAAATAAAACGATAGATACCATAATTTTTATAAAATATATTAAATAACAAAAATTGTCACATGTGGACAGTACTCATTCGTTGAGATTAGTCATGTGTTGACAAAAATATAGATTCATGTATTGAATACGATAAATATTCATTCGTTGAATAGAATAACGGAATTATTGAAATATATAAAGCCGTGTTGATTAGAGATGCGCTATTTTGACGCGAACGATATTTATATCGATTATATTCGTTTTTATAATGAAAATTGAAAAGAAAACGAATTCGATTTGAATTGAAAAGAAAACGAATTCGATTTGAATTGAATAGAAAACGAATTTGAATTTGAATTGAATAGAAAACGAATTTGAATTTGAATTGAATAGAGAACGAATTTGAATTTGAATTGAATAGAAAACGAATCTGAATTGAATAGAAAATGAATTTGAATTTGAATTAAATAGAAAACGAATTTGAATTGAATTGAATTCAATTGAAAACGAACTGAAATGGAATTGAAATCGATTTGAATTGAAATCAAATAGAAATGAATATGAAAAGAATTTATAAGGGAAATTTCAATTTTGATTTGAATTTGAAATGAAGGTTGAAATTGTTTTTGAAACAAATTTGAAACGATTTATAAAATTCGATTTAAAAAGGTAATCGACGAAATATATATATAATATATATATAAAAAATATAATGGCCTGAATAGAACGCGCCGCGCCGCGTCATTTCGTAAATTTCGACCATTGACTTCGAACGGACATTACGGGAGATCTGACCGTCAGATTCTCCTAAAACAGGAACCGCTGGGTTCGTATAGAAAAGAGCTTTCCAACGAATATTAGAAATTTGAAATCTAACGGTTGGATTTGGAGATACGTCCAAATAAAATTTGGAAAAGGTTGTTGTAAGTGCAGTTCGATGGCCGTTGATGGAAATCGACTGTACGGGCCTTGATAAAATTATAGAATTAGTAATAATTTGTATAAAATCATAAGATATGATTTGGGAAAAATTGGGATGAAAAACTCCATATTTGAAAAGTTAAAAATAGATTTTTATCGAGATGAACTAGTTTTGAACTAAAATTAAAACCCATTTATTTTTAAATAAATAAATTGGATTAGAAATGGGTTTTAAATAGAATTGATTTGTGGGTTTATTGTGAAGGATGTTTTAAATAACACTTGTTCTTTAACCCGATAATAAATAAAATGTGATTTGGGTTTATCGTGAACTGTGTTTAAAATGACATTAGTTCTTTAACCTAGTAAAAGGAGTTTTAATGAATCTGTAATTAGATTGAAATGTGAATTGATAATGAAAATTATCAAATTTGGAAAGTGATAGAGGATGGAGTATCACCAGTTTTTGTAACGACCCAGAAAATATGATCCAATTTAAAAATTTTAAATTTGCTAAAATAATGGATTTTAAATATTTAAAATAAATATTTTAAATAATAGCAATGGAAAGTAAGTTTGAATCGACGTTTGAAAACGAATATAATTAATTCTAATTATAAACAAGGCCTGAAATTGCGCTGTAGTTTCAAAAATTGAATTCAAACTTTATCGGACTGTACCGGGTGCAAAACAAAACGGATTTGAGTGAAACCAAAAATATTTAAATCTGTTAGTGAATACCTTTCTAACGAATCTGAAAAATCGAATTTTCATAGCGGAAAGAAAAAGTTATGGCCAAATGAATTTACGGAAAGGTCGCTATGGAATTTATATAGCCCGTGAAATTGGCCATTTTGCATACGACCTCGGAATTCGACGAAACCACTTTTATTGGATCCGGGATGTGAAGTTATTGCTAGGTTTCAAATTTCATAATTTTTGAAGCTAGTATGTGAGCATGGCAAAGGAAAACGTGTTTTGGTCAATTATAGTTAAATTGGATCGACCAGAAATGGGCCTTTTTGCAAACGGTCTCAGAATACGACGAAACTTGTTTTGTTGGGACCGTATCGTCAAAACACAGCTAGATTTATTTTTCTGGAATTTTTCGAATCAGTTTGTGGCCATGGCAAATTGAAATGTACGTTCAAATTTAATATTGAATATTTTATATTTTAATTTGAAGGAAAACTGACTGAAACAGTCGAGTGGGCCTACGAAACATATCCCATTGTGTTCAGACCGGGGGTAAAACGCTAGGGACGATAGTCGTTGGGTTTAGATTGGTGGTCGTGTCAGAAAACCCCTTTAAAACTCCGCAACAATCATAATTTTTTTTTTAAAAAAAAATCCTTTCTCTCTCCCCGAACGAACGGCGAAAACCATTCAAATCTTCCCAGCCCGATCGCCGCCGCTACAGGCGTTTTCGCTACCCCCTCCAATTGAAATTTTTGAAGATCTCCCTCCTAGCTTCAAATCCATACCAGTTGGAGCTTCTCTAGTGGTGTATTTTTCGAGATTCAACGCCGGGAAGCGCCGCCGCGTCGTCCCCGATATCTCAGCCACCGTGCCACCGAGTGGGACCCTCTTGGCATCGTTCGGCGCGCCTCTCGGAGGGCTATGACGTGGTGTTGGCTGATCCTCATATCGTTGCACCAAGTGGAAGAAAGATCAAAACCTAGTTTCGAACAAACAAAGAGAGGTGCGGGTTTTATTTTCTGAAATGATTTTTAACACCTTTAAATTGTTGCAAACCTTGTAAAAATCATATCTTTTTCGTTTCTTGATGAAATTCGATGAAACAGGAAACATCATGATCGTGTGGACGCCTTCTACATTCTGGAAGAGACCGCATATTTTTCTGAGCCTTCTGCTATTTTTGGTGGAGTGCAACCCAATGTGAGATTTCTAATTTATAAACGATATGGAAAACGACGATGTATAAATTATATAGTCGACGTATGGGTTATATAAGCGTTGTATAAGTTGTACGTTCGATGTATAAGTTATATATGCGTTGTAAAAATTACATATGTGTTGAAATAGAAGTGAATTGCTATATATATATATATATATATATATATATATATATATATACACATGCCCCTTGTCCACAAACCATGGACGATATTTATTGGTTGTGATTGGTGTGAAAATTGATTGATAGCAAATGGTTGGCTGGAATTGTTTGTGGTTGATATTGATTGATTGTGGTTGAAAAATACCTATTTGTGGTTGAGAAATATTTGGTTGAAACCACATAGGATTAGTTTGTGGAAATTAAATAAATATATACATGCCGCCTGCGTGCGAACTAGATGCATGATCCCCATTGTCAAAAACCGCGAGGTTTGAAGGTAGTGCGAGGAGCCGTACTAGGGACGGTCCCGGTATTAACTACCCTGTCGTTATGCTACCGAAATTTTGAATAATATTCATGAGTTTGAATTATTTTCATTTGTTGAAACTATATTTATTCGTTGAATAGAAAACCTTCATGTGTTGAGTCGATATTCATTCGTTGGATAGAAATTCATGTGTTGAATGGTGTTCGTGTTTTAAATATAAAAATCACATTTTTATCTATATATATAAACTATAGAAAACCTTCATGTGTTGAATCAATATTCATTCGTTGAATAGAAATTCATGTGTTGAATGGTGTTCGTGTTTTAAATATAAAAATCACATTTTTATCTATATATATAAACTATAGAAAACCTTCATGTGTTGAATCGATATTCATTCATTGAATAGAAATTCATGTGTTGAATGGTGTTCGTGTTTTAAATATAAAAATCACATTTTTATCTATATATATAAGCTATAGAAAACCTTCATGTGTTGAATCGATATTCATTCGATGAATTGAAATTCATGTGTTGAATAGTATTCATATTTTTGAAATAAATTGTTTTATAATAAAAATCACATTTTTATCATCTATATGAACTATATAAAATAATCTCCTTTTGAAATAAATTGTTTTATAATAAAAATCCTATTTTTATTACCTATATGAACTATATAAAATAATAGTGTTTTGAAATGAATTGTTTTACAATAAAAATCACATTTTTATTATATACATGAATTGTTAAATATAGCGAAGTGTTGAAATAGAAGACAGTTAGATAAAAATATCATTTTTATCAAATGTATGAAAAGAATATAGCTTTGAAATCGAAGAATCGATATATATATATATACACACACATATATATATATATATAGAAATAGAGTTAAAATATATCGAATAACGACGCTGCAATTCGTATTTTGAAATCGTGATTTCAAACGATTATACCGGGAGATCCAACCATCGGATTTTCCTGAAATCGCAACCGTTGGGTTCGCCTTGGAAATATCTTTCCAACGGCACCAACTTTGTAAAAATCCAATGGTTGGATTGTTTGGAATGTTTAATTCAAATCTAAAGAAAAACAGCGCCAGAATCGATTATATATATATATATATATATAAATATAATTATATTTAATCGAATAACGACGCTGCAGTTCGTATTTTGAAATCGAAACTTCAAACGATTATACCGGGAGATGCGACCGTCGGAATTTCCCGAAACTGGGACCGTTGGGTTCGTTTTGAAAAGATCTTTCTAATGATGTAAATTTTGTGAAGATCCAACGGTTAAATTTTCATATATATGTAAATCAAATCTGAAGAAAAACAACGCCACGGCCGCGTTATGGCTCGAAGCATCGTTTCAAATAAATTGGCTATTTTAAAATAAATAAAAATAGCGATAAATCGTTATGAAATATTATAAACGATATGGATGTGATTTAGAAATTAACTGAAGGTTGGCTAAATCGAATGGTTTCCTGGGTGTTGATCTGATGTTGGTTTCGGCCTTCGGGGTTAATATTTGGGAAATCGTTCTCTTACTGATTGACGATTAGTGACTAATGAATTGAAATAATGCGTATGTATGTTAGTGTGGCACTTGTTTATTATATATGCGAGTTGCTCAGAAAGACCGGGTTTATCCCATTCTGAATAACTGAATCGACGATAAGTAATCGAAGATGAAGACGGTGGTCGAAGACCAGAGATCTTCACCTCGTTTGGATGGTAACCGAGGTCTTGATTGGGAGGCATCCCGAAATATGGATAATGAGTGGTGATCGTCCAGACGTACGTGGTGATCGATGGGTATGCGAGGTATATAGTGCCTTCGGTTTCGTTCAGACCCAGAACGGACTTGCAAATGGACAGTGTGTCTGACATTGGAATTTATTCTGTGTGATTGATAGCCATCAGTTGCACGGTGTAAATTGCCTGTTTGGCATGCTAAGATGCAGTGATCAGGGCTTCTGTTGAAAAGCAAAGTCTTGTGGTGGTGATCAAAGCACCGCCTGTGTGGCGTAGCTTTGTGCATAACGTGAAATCGCGAGCCTCACACCCCGGGATGAACCAGAAACAGGAGAGGACATCAGGGAGGGCCTGCGTTTCTTTCTAGCTAGAAGTGGCGTCAGTGGTTTTACATGCCCTGACGAGTTTGACTTATGTGGTTGTTACTGTTGTTAGGCGCCTCGGTTTGAACGGACGATCCGGGTCCGATGGAGTCATTCGTTGGCTCGTTTACGCCCCAAAGGGCGGGGAAACGTAGTGTTCAGGTATAATAATCCACATCGGTGGACCGGCCCTGACAATCCAAAGGGTCGATGCGCTCTGACCCTGAGACATGGGCTAGATTGTCTCAAAGTCGGTAAGGACTATCTTTTGCCTTGGTTCGTGAAGGAAATCCAATTTCCAAATACGTGACTGTGCGGTTTTGATTGTATATATATGGCAACATGATATATGGTACCTATGCCGTCTATGATTGATAGTTATGATTGAAATTGTTTTTGAAACATATAAACACTAGTAACAATATCAAATGCTTTTGTTTTATTTGTATCAGTCATATTTTGGCCATTATAAGGTAAAACTCTATCCTCCGGTTGGCGTTGCATTGTGTGATGGGAACTGAGACTTATAACGGCTTCATTTTTATAAAAAGCATTGCGATGTTTAAAAGAAAGATTTGTTTTAAAGCACTAGCAATCCGATGGAGTAAACCCGTTCCACGAAAGTGGCGTGGTCCTGTGATTAGCCATATTTTGAATGTGTTGAGTAGATTTCTCATACCAGTCCCATGACTGACTCGTAGTTTGTTTCACTTTCAAACTCGGGTGCCCCTTTTACTGCACGGGTAGCCTTGTATTCAGGTTTAGCTGGTTCTTTCTGGATAGCTGGAGCTGAAGATGGATTCTATCATTTATCCCTTTTTATGTTGTTCAGCTCGTATTGTGCATTATGTTTGTTTTCCGCTGTAGACATTTATGTATATCTGAACTGTATTTGTACTAAGTATGATCCTGTATAATGTGTAACTCTGATGATTACTTTTATCCAGTATATTCTATTGTTCATTATCTGGTGTATTTATTTATTTCTGTTCTGCTATTATCTGTTTCTGTGTTATATTCCAAAGATAACCCTTGTCTCCGTCTGTACGGGATTTGGGGTCGTCACAGTTTTGCTCCAAAGCGATAGTTAAATCTTTAATTAGATTTGAACGTGAAATGGTAATTAATTTTACCGATAACACCGTGGTGTTAGATATGGAGTTTTACCGGTTTTGCTTCATGGGATGAATAGGTTGGGATGGCGAAATAAAATAAAATAATTACTTCGGTGTGGTTCGCTAATCTCGACTAGTTTGGAAAACCATAATTCGATTTGAAATGACATCGAATGGAAGATTAAAGAATAAATTTTAAAGAATTTATCTTTGATAAAATTTATGGGGACCTTTTCCTCAGAATTGAAATCTAGAAACTAGCTGTAGGTTAGTTAAGAAGAATGGTTTCCTGGGTATTGATCTAATGTTGGTTTCGGCCTTCAGGGTCAATATTTGGGAAATTTCCCTCTTAATGATTTACGGTTAGTGACTAATGAATTGGAATGAGGCATTTGTTGTGTTTGTGTAACATTTATTTACTATATACGCGGGTTATTCGGAAAGGCCGAGTTTACACCCATTCTGAATAACCGATTCGACGATAAGTCGAAGACGATGACGGTGGTCGAAGACCGGAAGTCTTCACATCATTTGGATAGTTACTGATGATCCTGATTGGGCTGTACACCCAAGAGGAGGGAAATAGTTGGTGGTCGTCCAGATGTACTTGGAGATCGATGGATATGCGAGGAAAGTGCCTCCAGTTTCGTTAAGACCCAGAACGAACTTGTAAATGGACTGTGTGTCTGACATTGGATTTTATTTTGTGTTGATTGATCTCTATTAAATATAGATCTATTTGGAGGTGGAGAATTTATTCTCTTGCTTAATGCCCTTCTCTGAGACGTACGATCTTAGAGGTTGTATATCGATGGACATCAGTCGCATGGGGTGAATTGCCCGTGTGGCACGCATAAGTGGCAATTGATCAAGGCTTCTGTTGAAAAGCAAAGTCTTGTGGTTGATGATCAAAGCACGGCCTACGTGGCAGCTTTGTGTATAACGTGAATTCGCGAGCCTCACACCTCGGTATGAGTCAAAAACGGGATAAGGACTGCGGGGAGAGCATGACGTTTCTTTCTAGCTTTGGTGGTGTCAATGACTTACCAGCCCTGACATTTATGTACTTTTCACCTATGTGGTTGTTGGATGAGGCGCCTCGATTTTAGGTCTGTAAGGACCGGGAAACGTGTGTTCAGGAATACTAATCCTCAAACGTAACGGAGGACCAGCCCTGAAGATCCAGGGGTTACCCAGAGTGTGTAGTCCCGAGGCATTTGCTAGAGTATCTCGAAACGGAGAGGAGCTTGCCCCTTGCCTCGACTCATGACGGAGATCCAATTTCCCATACTTGTATTTCGGTTCTATTTGTAGAGCATAGTATGGCGACATAGTGGGATGGGGTACTTATGCCATCTATGATTGATACTTATGATTGAAATTGTTTTGAAACTATACACTTATAGTAATATCAAAATGATTTATTTTAAACGTACCAAGCATGTTTGGCTATTATAAGGGAAAACCCTATCCTCCGGCTTGCGTTGCATTGTGTGATGGGACCTGGGTCTTATAATAGCTTCATTTTTCGAAAAAGCATTGCGATGTTTATCCTATGCACTGGTATTCTTGGGAGGAAACCCGTTCCGTGTTATACGACGTGGTCCCTTGAATTACTCTCTTTTAAAGTAAAGTTTTAAATAATTGTTTTGGTTCTCACACCAGTCACATGACTGACCTGGAGTTTATTGTTTTAACCTAAACTCTGGGTGCCCCTATTTTCGACACGGGCAGCTAGTAGTTTTGGTTTTGTAGATTTATATTCACAGGACCCTGATTTACATCTGGAACGATGCTCGGAAAGCTCTGTATCCGTTTATTACTTTTAGTTGTGTTTTGTATTATTTTCCGCTGCGATGTATTTAAATGAAATTTAAATCTATGATATTTATCAATTGTGTATATTATTCATTTATACTCTGTATATTCTTGTATTCTGATGGAATCAATGAAATGTTCTTCCGTCTGCGTTCTATTTTGTCTTGTTCTCAAGGTAATCCGGGCTTTCCTTACCGAGGAAGTTACGGGCTATCACAAATTCCTATTTGAATTCCTATTCCAAAGCTCAATTTCCCTTATAAGTGTTTTTAATTTATAAAATATTCCTTTAATCCATGATTCATATCGAATGTGAAAAATATTCCTTTTATAAAATTCAATAAGTTTGATTTCTATTTTAAAATAATATCCCATTTCCAAATTCTATTTATACTTCTATATATAGAATTATTCGTACGAAATCTCTTTTTTCTTTTCTAACCCTTAAATCTCATTTATAATTCCCTTTATAAATGCTGAGCTCACATTCTATTTAAAATATCGGTGTCAAAACCGATTTCTACTTCTCTATATAAGTTCAGACTTATATATTCCATTTATCAAATGATAAATATTTCATTTAATTTATAAAAACATTATTTATAAATTAATTTTCTCAATTTATCTGTTAAAACGGATTCTACTTAAAATTTACTTTAAATAAATCTTTTCCATTTATCTGTTAAAACAGATTCCCATTTAATATTTAGTTTCACATATTTCCATTTTTATAAAATTCTATTCATTTTATAAAATACTTCCCTTTTATAATACCTTATTTATTTTACATAAATATTTCATTTATAATATCCTATTTATTTCACATAAATATTTCCTCTAAAATATCCTATTTTATTTCATATAAATATTTCCTCTAAAATATCCTATTTTATTTCATATAAATATTTCCTTTTCCAATTCTATTTGTTTTCCAAATATTCCTATTTCTTTCTATTTGTTTCCAAATAATTCTTTTATAAAATCCACTGATTTTATAAAATACTTAAATTCAATATTCACCTTAAAATTCCTTTTTGTAAAATCATTTGATTTTATAAATTATATTTCATTTTCAATATACACTTTGAAATTTCCCTTTTATACATTCATGTATTTCTTATGGTATTTAAATACCAGACAACAGTGTTAGTGTCATCACAATCAATCACAAATTTTATTCATCACATCATATATCACAATATATGAGTAAAAGTATAATAAATATTGAGGAATCCAGTTGGTTCCCTCTAACTTGTATCCCTGCATTCACAGATGTTAAATAAAATAATTAACATCAATTTCATTTCAGTATGAAATATTCTGATAAACAGAATCAATTATTTGATTGACGATATATATATATATCGTTATCCATAATTTCAACTACTAAATCAACAATTCAACCAAACAACCATCGCACAAAAATCAATCATCTTTATTAACATTAGAAAATATAAACTGAGGAGAGTTAGTGAGATTTACTCACCTTGCACGTTAACCGTTAAATAACGATTTGCGTCAGTTTATTCAATCGAGTGGTTTGTTTGCCCAGAATTGTAATAGCCTCCAAATCCTTTCAAACTGGTTCTGGTACGTAACTTGCGATGTTAAGATCCATTCCTAACCGGCCCACACCCAGCTGGTCCGCTTGGCTTTCTCCCCTTTAGTTGAATCAATGAAAGCAAAGCTCCCCTTCCATTTTAGTGACCCGTATTATTCCCCTCAATAACGCATCCTAACCTCACCGTTCACCTCCACTCAAGCGCCAAGGGGAGATGGCAACTTCCAGTATCCGTTCACCGAAAACATGACTTCTAGTGAAAAACAAACTGCCTTCGCACCCATATACCTACTCGTCGAAAAACAATACTCAGTGACCATCAAGTTTCATCATGCAACTGTGCCGAACTCTGCCTGCTTTTACTCCTTACAGTGGTGAACCCGGATCCATCCTTAGCAAACGAAATCTGCACAAATAATGATCGAACTAACCCAACCTCACTGTCTTCTTCATATAAAAATTGCGAGCTTGTTGTGTACTACCAGCTTGAATACTTGAACCCTTCCTCAAATACGAACTCCATTAAAACAGTTTCATTACTTCGCCGTTCTTTTCTAGCTTGTGCGCCCTGCCTTATTTTGGATCTCAGTTGATACATCATACAATTGATTGCTAAATTGAATTGTTTGACTTAACCGTTCCTCCCTATCTTCGAATTTCAGAAGACCAACACTACTCCATGGTTACAACACACTCTACTCTAATTCCTCACACATTACTTCTCACTCTCACGTTCTTCTTTGTTTGAACTCCTTCCCAAACTTTTTCTACCATCGCAAATCATACCCACTTTTTGCAACACCAGTACACCTCCTATTGTTGTCTACACGTTTGGACACCCTGGTCCGCCAACAACAACCCCCTAAGCTTCCAAATAGCCGCTTCAAATCTTCCTCTCCAATTACACACGCACATCCCCCATTGAATGGCCATTTCGTGTATCTCCCTACCACCTACTGCTAACGTCACTAACCCCATGCCCCATACACTGGTCTGATCTACTGCGTCACCTCCCCGGTCCGATCTACTGCGTCACCTCCCCGGTCCGAACTTCCCATGCATAGTAACTCGCCCAAGCTTCCCCTGAATGCACCGGTTCTATGTGCTGAAACTCCATCACTTCTCCACCTTGCTGAGACCAACACAACCATCCCCTCAGCTTCTCGTCACCCTACCAAACATTAATTTACTCACGCCTTCACCAAGTCCGGCTCACGCATCACTCTTTGTTTTTGTTTTGGTGTTTTTTTCTGGATAGTAAGAAAAAACCACTCACTTGATTATTTATAATGTTTAAATACTTCATGGTGAAGTAATAGAGGGTGTAGAGTGTAGCTTAGGTGTGCAGTTGAGTTTACACTTCAAAGAGTCTATGTAAGCACTGTATACTTTAGATTATTCATAGCTTCTTCAATAAGGTCTTGAAAGGGACAAGGTATGGTTGGTATTACTTTGAAATGAAGTGTCATAGGGTAGAACAGCTTGGCATTACTGTATGTCGTGCGCACCATACATGAAAAGAATGGCCATAGCTTACGTGGGTGGATATATAGTATATGATAGGATATACACAGGGTGCCATACTTGTTTTGTTTTAATTTATTGATTTCTTCATGCTTAAGTAAAAATGTAAGTGGTACGAACATGGTCTGCTATGAGCTCTCACTTCTTATATATTGATTTGAAATCATAGGCGTGGAAAAATAAAAGGTAGCTGGAGAACTAGGATGAGCTGTTTTGATTTCTAAAGCTCTCTGTATTGAATCGTCTTAGGATAGGATTTGGCATATATATACTAGACTACATTGAAGTAGGAAGTACGGTTTTTTATTTTCTTCTTGTAAGTTGGACGATTGAATTTGGGACTCAACATAACTATAGAATGCAATCCTTAAGAACCTGGAATCCGTTATCAACAATGGCGCAGTATGCGATTTGTTGCAAGTTAAATGATCCAAAAAATGTATTGGTTGACGTATGTACATTGTCATAGCGATGTTGGTTCACTCATATTGATACATTATGTTACTCACATTGGTTGATTGAAGTACCCTTCTCACTGTAACAACCCATAAAATGCGAGCCAGTTTGAAAATTTTATTTTGGCAATTTTAGCGAATTTTGATTATTTAAAATAGATTATTTTAAATAATATCGACGTGAAATCTATTTTGAATATAATTCGAACGTATATATTATACGCGTCGTCGTTAGAATATAAATATTTATATATAATTATAAAAGGAATTGAAAATGGCGCGGTAGTTCGAAAATTCGATTTCTAATTTCAAATGAATATACAGAATTCAATATAAGTCAGAATTGAACGAAACAAGAAATATTTGAATCTGTATAACTATATCTTTGTAACGAAGTTAGCAAACTGAGATTTCATCTTAGAAATGATAAGATATGTGCAGTTTAAAATTAGAAATAGTCGCTGTGGAATTTATATATATTTTTATATATATAAGGCCCTTAAAAATAGCAATTTTGCAAACGACCTCGGATTTCGACGAAACCAGTTTTGTTGGGTCCGTGATGTTAAGTTATTGCTAGATTCCAAATTTCATGATTTTTCGAATCAATATGTGAGCGTGGCGAAGGAAAACGCGTTTGACCAGTTTCAGTTGATTTTAATCGACTGGAAAATGGCCATTTTTCCAACGGTCTCAGAATTCAACGAAACTAGTTTTGTTAGGACCGTATCGTCAATACGAAGCTAGAAAATATTTTTCAGGAATTTTTCTACTTAGTATGTGACCCCGGGAATTTGAAATGTACATTTAAAATTCAATATAGTGATTTAAATGTTAATTCAACGGAAACTGATTCAAACGATCGAATCAACATACGAAACATGTCCCATTGTGTTCGGAATGGGGGTAAAACGCTATGGACGACAGGCGGTGGGCCTCGTTTAGAGGTCGTATGAGAAAGTCAACTTTTTGAATAAAATAATTAAACTAAATAAAAAAAAAAAAAAACTAAACCCTTCCCCTTTATTTCGTTCTGGCCCCTCCCCCTTTTTCTTTTTATTTTCAAATCGATTTTACCAAAGATAAAAAAAAAAAAAGAGCAGGACGGAGGAACGCAGCCGCCGCCGCCGCTCAGGGCAGGGCGCCCGACCTCCATCCACCACCGCTCCGGTTCCCCAACCCGCCTCCGCCTCTTCCCCGATCCCTCTTCCTCCCTCTCACCTCCTCCATGAACGCGACGCCCCAAAACGCAGCCGCCCGCCGCAGATGACCTCCCGCCTCCCCGTTCGAACCCCGAGCTCTCCCCATCGATCAGCTCCTCCCACCACCGAGGACCCGACATCAGCCCCCCCCCCCGGTAAGTAAAACCGTTCTTTTTATTTTTTTTATTTTACTTTAAAACTGTTTTTTATTTTATTTTATTTACTTTAAAACTGAAATTTTAATTAAGTTAAAAACGGATTTTTTTATCATGTTAAAAACGGATTTTTTATCATGTTAAAAACGGATTTTTTTATAATGGTTAAAAAACTGATTTTTTATAATGTTAAAAACTGATTTTATAAAGATTGTAAAACTGATTTTATAAAGATTAGAAAACTGATTTTATAAATGATTTTAAAACTGATTTCTAAAAGGGTTTTAAAAGATTTAAACTTTAAAAGGTAAAAGATTTAAAAGAAGTTAAAACTGAATTTGTTTCGAAATAAAAATATGATTTTTATATATAGAACTTCGAAATAAAAATTCGATTTTTATATATTGAACTTTGAAATAAAAATTCGATTTCTATATATTGAACTTTGAAATAAAAATTCGATTTATATATATTGAACTTTGAAATAAAAATTCGATTTCTATATATTGAACTTTGAAATAAAAATTCGATTTCTATATATTGAACTTTGAAATAAAAATTCGATTTCTATATATTGAACTTTGAAATAAAAATTCGATTTCTATATATTGAACTTTGAAATAAAAATTCGATTTCTATATATTGAACTTTGAAATAAAAATTCGATTTCTATATATTGAACTTTGAAATAAAAATTCGATTTCTATATATTGAACTTTGAAATAAAAATTCGATTTCTATATATTGAACTTTGAAATAAAAATTCGATTTCTATATATTGAACTTTGAAATAAAAATTCGATTTCTATATATTGAACTTTGAAATAAAAATTCGATTTCTATATATTGAACTTTGAAATAAAAATTCGATTTCTATATATTGAACTTTGAAATAAAAATTCGATTTCTATATATTGAACTTTGAAATAAAAATTCGATTTCTATATATTGAACTTTGAAATAAAAATTCGATTTTTATATATTGAACTTTGAAATAAAAATTCGATTTTTATATATTGAACTTTGAAATAAAAATTCGATTTTTATATATATAGTGGCCTTGGGCAACGAAAGTGACAAAAAGGCGAAACGACGAAGATTTCTATAAATGAAGAGTCAAGATGATTGGATAGCTATAGGTGAGAACTTCTCACTCAAATTCTATTTTTCTAGTTATATATATATACTAGGATGCAGACGGTGCTTATTAGAAGCACCCGACACCCGTCCACAGACCATGGACTTGTTTGTTTAGTTGAATGATTGGGTGATTGATTTATTCGTTTGGTTGAATTGGAAATTGATTGAAATTGATTTGTGAATGGCGTGGGCCTTCACTAGACCGGGGATAAGGCTAGGCCTCGTCCCGTTTCTAGTATCGTGCCGTTATGCCGCCGAAATTTTCTAAAACATGTTAGAAAAATAAAAATATCATTTTATTGAATAAATGAATTGAATAGAAATTCATAGGTTGAAATAAAATGTTTTATCGTTAAAAATATAATTTTTAACGTGAATATGAAAATAGTGAAGTGAATAAATAAATATTCATTTACAAACCAGATGGTTTGTTTATGTACACTTATTTGAATGATATTTCTGTGTAATATTCATTTATACTCTGTATATTCTTGTAATCTGATGCATTGTGGTTATATACAATGAAATGTCCTTCTGTATGCGTTCTGTTGTGGCTTGTTCTCGAACTATCCGACGCTTTCCTTTACGGGGAAGTTACGGGTCTTCACAGTTGGTATCAGAGCTTTGGTTTGCAAAGCTCAGAGAACAAGACACATTAGAACCATACGAAAGAATTCATCAGATATTGGATTAGTAATATCCAATTAGAATGACTCCTTAGAGATAGGATCAGTAGTATCCTAGAACGAGTGTGAAGAGTATATTTGGAAAGTAAAAACAATTTTTGTTTTGAAATTTAAAATCAACTATTCGTATTTGATTATTTATTTATATTGAGTTGGACAGTCCAGTATATAAAGATTTTGCGTATACGTCTGATCCACGTGTATTTGAAATTTTAATATACTGGATAGATATAGAGTCACATTCTAGACACTCGGGGATAATTCTGATGATGTGGCCACATCATCAGTATTTATATTCGTGTTTCGAAGGTGTGATATCTATATATTTCCATTAGACTGGTGTGAGAACCAAATCTTATATAGCTAGAACACTTTGTTGTGAATTGGCATCAAAAACAAGATTTTCTGTATATGTATCAAAATTATGAATTTGAAACGTTAAATTCACTAATTGATTGATGTTTGTGTTGTTTGTTCATTTGTTTGCTAATTTTGAACCATTATGCCTAATTGAACCAAATATAGAATTATATTGAAAATTGGTTGCATTTACTTGCATATACATATATATCTTTGAACAGGTCATAGCAAGCAGGCTAGAGCAGAGAATAAAATTTGTTTGCCCGACAAATAGGTACATGTTTACTACATAATTTCCTGTTTTGTTTGGGTGATGATGATTTTGTGAGCCTATTGGCTAGCCGCTTGGCTTTTTCTTTTTCTTTTTGAGATCTGAAGGACCGGGGAAGCTATTTGAAATTCCCCGATGCTCCCGGTGCAGGGGAGGTTATGGCGAAATTTTTCAAAAATTTAGGGTGTTAGCCAAATTTTTGAAATTTTGAAAATTCTCAGAAACTGAAAGGTTGGAGAATGAAAGCCAGATCGAACGTAGGGTTGATTAATCAAACCACTTTCGACTTTGTTCCTTTTCGGGGACGAAAAGTTTTAAGTGGGGGAGATTGTAACAACCCATAAAATGCGAGCCAGTTTGAAAATTTTATTTTGGCAATTTTAGCGAATTTTGATTATTTAAAATAGATTATTTTAAATAATATCGACGTGAAATCTATTTTGAATATAATTCGAACGTATATATTATACGCGTCGTCGTTAGAATATAAATATTTATATATAATTATAAAAGGAATTGAAAATGGCGCGGTAGTTCGAAAATTCGATTTCTAATTTCAAATGAATATACAGAATTCAATATAAGTCAGAATTGAACGAAACAAGAAATATTTGAATCTGTATAACTATATCTTTGTAACGAAGTTAGCAAACTGAGATTTCATCTTAGATATGATAAGATATGTGCAGTTTAAAATTAGAAATAGTCGCTGTGGAATTTATATATATTTTTATATATATAAGGCCCTTAAAAATAGCAATTTTGCAAACGACCTCGGATTTCGACGAAACCAGTTTTGTTGGGTCCGTGATGTTAAGTTATTGCTAGATTCCAAATTTCATGATTTTTCGAATCAATATGTGAGCGTGGCGAAGGAAAACGCGTTTGACCAGTTTCAGTTGATTTTAATCGACTGGAAAATGGCCATTTTTCCAACGGTCTCAGAATTCAACGAAACTAGTTTTGTTAGGACCGTATCGTCAATACGAAGCTAGAAAATATTTTTCAGGAATTTTTCTACTTAGTATGTGACCCCGGTAATTTGAAATGTACATTTAAAATTCAATATAGTGATTTAAATGTTAATTCAACGGAAACTGATTCAAACGATCGAATCAACATACGAAACATGTCCCATTGTGTTCGGAATGGGGGTAAAACGCTATGGACGACAGGCGGTGGGCCTCGTTTAGAGGTCGTATGAGAAAGTCAACTTTTTGAATAAAATAATTAAACTAAATAAAAAAAAAAACTAAACCCTTCCCCTTTATTTCGTTCTGGCCCCTCCCCCTTTTTCTTTTTATTTTCAAATCGATTTTACCAAAGATAAAAAAAAAAAAGAGCAGGACGGAGGAACGCAGCCGCCGCTGCCGCTCAGGGCAGGGCGCCCGACCTCCATCCACCACCGCTCCGGTTCCCCAACCCGCCTCCGCCTCTTCCCCGATCCCTCTTCCTCCCTCTCACCTCCTCCACGAACGCGACGCCCCAAAACGCAGCCGCCCGCCGCAGATGACCTCCCGCCTCCCCGTTCGAACCCCGAGCTCTCCCCATCGATCAGCTCCTCCCACCACCGAGGACCCGACATCAGCCCCCCCCCCCCCCCCCGGTAAGTAAAACTGTTCTTTTTATTTTTTTTATTTTACTTTAAAACTGTTTTTTTTTATTTTATTTACTTTAAAACTGAAATTTTAATTAAGTTAAAAACGGATTTTTTTATCATGTTAAAAACGGATTTTTTATCATGTTAAAAACGGATTTTTTTATAATGGTTAAAAAACTGATTTTTTATAATGTTAAAAACTGATTTTATAAAGATTGTAAAACTGATTTTATAAAGATTAGAAAACTGATTTTATAAATGATTTTAAAACTGATTTCTAAAAGGGTTTTAAAAGATTTAAACTTTAAAAGGTAAAAGATTTAAAAGAAGTTAAAACTGAATTTGTTTCGAAATAAAAATATGATTTTTATATATAGAACTTCGAAATAAAAATTCGATTTTTATATATTGAACTTTGAAATAAAAATTCGATTTCTATATATTGAACTTTGAAATAAAAATTCGATTTCTATATATTGAACTTTGAAATAAAAATTCGATTTCTATATATTGAACTTTGAAATAAAAATTCGATTTCTATATATTGAACTTTGAAATAAAAATTCGATTTCTATATATTGAACTTTGAAATAAAAATTCGATTTCTATATATTGAACTTTGAAATAAAAATTCGATTTCTATATATTGAACTTTGAAATAAAAATTCGATTTCTATATATTGAACTTTGAAATAAAAATTCGATTTCTATATATTGAACTTTGAAATAAAAATTCGATTTCTATATATTGAACTTTGAAATAAAAATTCGATTTCTATATATTGAACTTTGAAATAAAAATTCGATTTCTATATATTGAACTTTGAAATAAAAATTCGATTTCTATATATTGAACTTTGAAATAAAAATTCGATTTTTATATATTGAACTTTGAAATAAAAATTCGATTTTTATATATTGAACTTTGAAATAAAAATTCGATTTTTATATATATAGTGGCCTTGGGCAACGAAAGTGACAAAAAGGCGAAACGACGAAGATTTCTATAAATGAAGAGTCAAGATGATTGGATAGCTATAGGTGAGAACTTCTCACTCAAATTCTATTTTTCTAGTTATATATATATACTAGGATGCAGACGGTGCTTATTAGAAGCACCCGACACCCGTCCACAGACCATGGACTTGTTTGTTTAGTTGAATGATTGGGTGATTGATTTATTCGTTTGGTTGAATTGGAAATTGATTGAAATTGATTTGTGAATGGCGTGGGCCTTCACTAGACCGGGGATAAGGCTAGGCCTCGTCCCGTTTCTAGTATCGTGCCGTTATGCCGCCGAAATTTTCTAAAACATGTTAGAAAAATAAAAATATCATTTTATTGAATAAATGAATTGAATAGAAATTCATAGGTTGAAATAAAATGTTTTATCGTTAAAAATATAATTTTTAACGTGAATATGAAAATAGTGAAGTGAATAAATAAATATTCATTTACAAACCAGATGGTTTGTTTATGTACACTTATTTGAATGATATTTCTGTGTAATATTCATTTATACTCTGTATATTCTTGTAATCTGATGCATTGTGGTTATATACAATGAAATGTCCTTCTGTATGCGTTCTGTTGTGGCTTGTTCTCGAACTATCCGACGCTTTCCTTTACGGGGAAGTTACGGGTCTTCACACTCACCTTGCACATGGATGCATTATATTACTGTTTACAAAGGAGAATGTGGTTTTGACTATATTAATACAGGGTTTAACTCGTCATCTTTAAAGTTTATGAGGTTGATACATGTTTTAAGTATATAACTTGTTTCCAGAATGTTTAGCGTATCCATCACGTAAAACTTGGTTCATTTATGAGCCGCTATCGACAAAATTAAAAATACCGTTGTGACGGACAATGTGTCGTGATCCCAAAAATATAATAATATCGGTAGGTTAACTCATATTCTGAAACCCCGAAATATTGACATAGGGTGCACAATACTCCAAATAAAAAGTAGGGTACTTAATTAATTAAAAATTACAGTAAAATTCTAAAAATTAAATTATAACTACGCCTTAAAAGAATCTTGTCCAAATTCAAAACCAATATCTAGTTAAATCAAATAAACCGTTACGGTCGATAAACGATTCTACAACGACTACTTGAAAATTTGATTTGGACATAACTCACAATTTGTATCACGAAATCTTAGTTTTTCACTTCCATTAGAAAAATACAGTTTAATAGATTTCAACGTTTCTTGTTTTCGAAGAAATCCGACTAATAACAGGTCCTGTACGCTCAGTTGAAGTTCAAAACGTTAAGTTACGAACTCCAGCGTCGTTATGAGCTTGATTATATTTAATATATATTTTTACACAATCAACTTCATTTTAATTAATATATAAATCCACTTATATTATGAATTCAATATTTAAACTGATTTAAATATTCAAATACAAACCGATAAAAATTCGGGACGTTACATTGTGGGCCTATATTTACTAATATTACCCACCAACCCGAGTGTACTTAACCCTCCCACTGATTCAAGCATGTCTATTTAACGGTTAAGTTTGTGGGCATATATGTACTAATATTACCCGCCTACATGAGATGTACTTAACACTCCCAATTATTCAAGCATGTTTATTAAACGGTTAAGTTTTGTGGGCCTGTATTTACTAATATTACCCACCAACCCGATATGTACTTAACCCTCCCGTTGATTCAAGCTTATTCATTAAATGGTTAAGTTTTGTGTGCCTATATTTACTAATATTACCCACCAACCCGATATGTACTAAACCCTCCTGCACATTATGTCATATTGGTTACGCGTTGTCCATTCATGTTAACTTAAACCACCCATTCATCATGTCATGTTGGTTAAGTGTTTCTTATTAACTTAACCCCGTTCGTTCATCAAGTTATATTGGCTAAGTGTTTTCTTGTTAACTTTACCCCACGTGCTCATCATGTTGTATTGGTTAAGTGTCATCAATCAATCAAAGTTAACTTAACCCACCTACTTGTCATGTTACTTTGGTTAAGTGTCGCCTTCTTGTGTCAACTTGACCCTACCACAAGTCAAGTTGTATTAGTTAAGTGTTGCCCTCTTGTTTTAGCTTAACCTTCCCACAAATCAAGTTATATTGGTTAAGCGTTGCCCTCTTATTTTAACTTAACCTTACAACAAATCAAGTTATATTGGTTAAGTGTTTCCCTCTTGTTTTAACTTAACCTTACCACAAATCAAGTTATACTGGTTAAGTGTTGCCCTCTTGTTTTAAATTAACCTTATCACAAATCAAGTTATATTGGTTAAGTGTAGCCCTCTTGTTTTAACTTAACCTTACCACAAATCAAGTTATATTGGTTAAGTGTTGCCCTCTTGTTTTAACTTAACCTTACCACAAATCAAGTTATATTGGTTAAGTGTTTCTTATTACTTAACCCCACCCATTCATCATGCTATACTGGTTAAGTGTTTCGTATTAACTTAACCCTAGTCATTCATCTTGTTATATTGGTTAAGTGTTACCTTAATTAACTTAACCCTACCATTCCAGTCTTAGCTTTAATTCATTCATTAAAGCACAAACCACTCACATTAGACAGGTATTGTTGTGTTTATTGGATGTGCTGGGCGGTTCCGGGCAGTTTTACACCGCAACTCAGTCTAACCTCGGGTTCTTTTGGGCTTGATGCACTAACCTCTCACATTAGATATATATTGTTACGGTTGCTGGATGTGCCGGGCGGTTCCGGACAGTCTTAAACCGTAACTCAATCTAACCTTGGGTTAGGGATATTTGTCTTTTTCTAAATTTACATATTTACCTTCTATATTTATATGTAAATTATTGTCATTCAAGTCGTGCCCAATTTCTCTCTAAATCATGTTCATAATTTTAGGTACATAAATTATACCATTTCAATGCCACTAATCATTTAAATTATGCCAATAACATGTAACTTCATGTTTTTCCCAACATTACCCCCGCTAAACGTTCGCATAAATTTCATAGAATGTTAGGCTTCGCAATTTAGCCTAACTCAAAATCAAGAGGGTAAAAAGGAAGAGACATGTAGCACTCAAGACAAGCATAATATGGATCCAACATATGTCACACAAATTTGGCATAGAATAAATATATGTTTAATTACGAACTTGCAATTTTGAACCTAATCAGCATGAACCATAAGCATATGGATGGGATTTTACATAGAACTACACAATTTCAATTAGTCATATAAAGGTGAATTTGCATTTTTGGATCTAATTAACATGGGTCTTAAACATACGAAATTACCCAAATCCAACTAGGTATGTAAATGCAAACTTTTATTTTGGGTTCAATGAACATAAACCTTAAGCATACAGAATTGCACAAGTTCAACTAGACATGTGAATGTAAACTTTAATTTGGATCCAATAATCATGAATCTTAAACATATGGAATTACACAGGTTTAACAAGCCATGTAAATATGAACTTCTATCTTAGATCCAACAAACATGAATCTTAAGCATATGGTTGTACACAAGTTTAACAAGGGATGTAAACATGAGCTTTAATTTTAGATCCACTTTTCATAGATCTGAATGTGAATCTAAACATAATACATGTCTTAGTCTAAACAACTTGCATGATTCAATGAACATAGATCTAAATGTAGATCCAAACAATTTGCATGATTCAATAAACATAGATCTACATGTAGATCTAAACAACTTGCATGATTCAATAAACATAGATCTAAATGTAGATCTAAACAACTTGCATGATACATAACATGAAAAAGTCACCAAATTTACATAATATACGATTGGTTTAACATCAGCATATAACCACAATAATATCTCAAGTATATACGATAGAATCGTTACAAGAATAGGCATAATTCAGTATCGTCTTTATCTTACAACTAGGAATTATTCTAGTTTTCATTTTATTACAACTTTTAGTCATTCACATCTAAATAATAACAGGACTTACAAACAAAAGAAAGTCTTGTTTTTCTGGGATCTGTATTTTGAAATTGATTAGCTCTCCTTTGTTGTAGATGTTAGTTGAATTAGATTTGATTTGTAATTCATAACTTGCTTCCTAGTTGAATGAGAATGGCGGCTACTCTAGACTGAGTGTTGACAACATGACGGTCTTAGGAATATTTTTAAGTGGCTTAGGGTTTAGATTTATGTTGCTTATATAGAACTTTGATTTAATAGGAGCCATCAGATTAACCTAGAACAAATCAAAGCCATTCAAACCTAAGAGAACCTACCAGAACTTGCCACACAAGCCCTAATGACACAACAGATCGTCACACAAAGAAAAACGTCACATATCATATCTGACCAGAGGTGAAAGTCGACATGTATATAGGGAGGTCGACCCCCTGGTCTACCTGGCCTGGGGTAGGTCGACACCCAGGTCGACCTGCCTTGGTATTTAATTTTCTAAATTGTTTTATATAAATTTTTGAAAGTTCTAAGGGCTATAACTTCTTCATACGATGTACGATTTTCGAAAACTTGGACTCTATTCCAAGCAGAGTTTCGAGATGAACGCAATGGCGCAACCCGTTTCACCTATTTCTCACATTTGTAATTAATTATTCTTAATTTGTTACTTTATTATTCTCAGATAATACGGGGTGTTATATTCTCCCCTCCTTAAAGGATTTCGTCCCCGAAATCTTCAAGCTAGGAAGAACGTATATCCTAACGTCCAACATCCATCTACTCAACCATTCAATCATGGGCATCCATTGTCCTTAAAAATATTTCTAATGCCTTCATAATCATATGCATAGTGTGTGTACATGTCCTTATCTAATGCAAAATCAGGCGGTCTACTAATTCAGTTGACCTCCTCAATGCGAATTATGTCAGTGCCATGAGTCCATCATGCATGCAATTATTCCTAATTGTACTTTATAACTTCTACATGAGTGCACAATCATTCATACGAATGCAACATCCATATGACAACACATCAAGTTTCAGTTCATATGTATAAAAATTCACTCATGCATACGCAATATGAAAGTGACTGGGCCGATCTAGTGCCTAATGTGTGTATATGCATCCACGAGCAACCACTAGCAACCACTTGCAACCGCTTGCAACCACCAATCATAACATGTTTCAAACACATGTTTACGTCCATTGGCTTCTACCTAAGGATCGAGGATAGGATCGAGAGGGTATACTTAAAAGATAAAGACTAATATGCAGATAAACTTTACAGAAACAAAGGAATCAAGGATATACCGTTAAAAAGGGTATGATGCGCGTATTTAGTCATCAGTCTTCTAAGTCGCATCTTCTTGAGCTTCACTCCACTGTACCTTAACTAATTTAACTTCACGGTTGCGAAGTTTCTTGACCTCCATTTCCAAAACTCACTAGTAAAGATAGGACCTCGATCACTTACTATGCTAGAGGGTATCCAATGTAGTCGAACTATATTTCCAAGATAAACAGGTTTAACCATGATACCAAGTGTATATACTAAGATGATTAGATGTCTCTCCTCTACTTAGCTTATCCATAATGTCACAAATATGAGGGTCTAAGGGTAAAGGTTGCTCTGTACTTTTTACCTCTCTTAAGGTCAATCTTACTTTTAGGGCGCCTACCACAACCATTTATTTCTCACATAAACCATCCTAGTCAAACTCGACATCCCTCAAGTATAAGCCCCAAAGGCCTAAACCAATATCAGACAAGCACCCAAGGAATACCTCCTCCAAATTTGGATGATTTACGTGAGACGATACATAGCAAAACAACCAAACAATTGAGCACTTAACCGACTCTGGCTATCCTCGCTAGTCTTGTTCCCAAAACTATCGTTGATCGCATAATGGGCTTTGCATTATCAACTAGATATATGTGGAAGTCTACCTCACGTTTTAGGGGACAAATCCCTAACCTTAATCAAAAACATCTACGTACTCATGGACTACTCCAACGGATTGAAAATCGTCAATAAATGCATAAAGTGATTCCAGGTAGCTAAGACAAACTGATCCCTTAGGATCGCACGAAATTTCGAGGGTGTTCTCAAGGCAAGTCAAAAGTCTAACTACCCTCCTTTCACGATTACTAGCTAACCAATCTATGCCTAGAATCAACCTATAGCCCATGAAACCAAAACATAAGTATCTCAAATCCTTACAAACCAAAGATAAATGAGCCGAGCCACAAATTGGATTTGAGACAATAATGGGATCTTCTACTATACAAGTACTAAGGGGCAAAGACTCAACTATGGAAACAGATATAAACGAATGGGAAGTGCTAAAATCAAAAGAGTAATAACAGGATGATCAAAAAGAAAAACTAAACTCTTTCAACAGAAACCTTACTACCTCTCTCTTAGGTACGCTGGCGGTGAGAGTACGCATTTGCTCTCCTTATAATCCTGTCATTTGTTCTTGCCCTTGTCCTTAATTATATGACCCGTTATACCATAGTAAAGATACTTCCTCTTGTCTTAGGTTTTACTATTCTTTCCTTCCCTCCTTTGTGAACCAAGTCTATATCAATGATTTCTTCATCCTTGGGTTGTGCTCCTTAGCCAAACTCCCTTATTCTTATCTTTGCCATCCTTATGTAACTTGTTGACAGGTCTCTTGAAAGCTTCCTCCATCGCACGGAAAATCCTACAAAGCTCAAAAGAAAATTAGCCGTAGGTGAAACTACTGTGGCTATAGATTGAAGTTCGGCGCTTATTTGCCCTTTGACAAGTGTCGTAGTCTTATCAAGCCTATGGAACCATGTCGCGATGTGGGTACCTCCGAGAAAGCCTGGAGCCCCGGAGACTCAGGAAAGAAGGAAACAAGGATTCAAACAGAGGATCAAAAGATAGTGCATATGGCTTTGGGGAATATGCCTTTGAAACAAAACTTTTCTTTTGAAAATGCTTCTTGTAAAACCGTTTTGAAAATAATTTTTCAAATCTTTTATCTGATCCGGTAACCTTCAGCTCTGATACCAAGTGAAACACCCCACCTCCGTTGAGGTCACTCACAAAGGGAATGCCTTAACTTTAGTGGAGCATTTTAGGTAAAAGATGCAGACAAATTACAAGACTGACAAATAAAGCAGCGGAAAATAAAGTCATTTTATTAATAATATGGTTCAGTCAAGCTTTTACAACAGTTATCTCAATCATACTTAAAAGTAATACATAGAACTTCTGTCTTGATTTAAAAACTTTCAAATATAAAATAAGCATAAAAATAACAATGATATTCCCCAATAAAGCATGAACCAGCAATAGCAGTGGAAGAGAGAGCCAAAGCAATACATCTACTTTCTTCAAGCTGGAAATGATCTGATCTAAGCTGAAGTATTCCCTCCCTATGGACCTAGGAGGGAACAGAAGAAAAGAAGATGGAAGAAAATGGGTTAGACATGAGTCTGATAAGTCCAATGACTATTTAGCATGTAAACAAGAAAGGAGTTATGACATGAATAAACTGAATCTAGGAAATCACCCTAGAAATAAGATAATAATGCTGAATATGCTATCACACCCATTTTTCTTCTCTACATCACCTAACTAGTGTCCCAACTAGTAATCTATATAACATGATCCCAATCCCCGTAATTGTGGTAGCCTTCAATTGTACATCTGTCGTGAGGATTCCATCTCAATCAGCCTAATTTCCATGAACATGTTAGAAGTACCCTTACTACCATATCGATCGGCTCCTTACTTGCATTAATGTTCCATGTGTCTATGTCAATCGACCCTCTCTTGCGTGTAGATACCCTGTGCTGGCCCAACCATATGGTGTATCAATCCTTATGATAGCGACCCGACATGATTCAAGAAGCACAGTGTATTACTACCAGTACTCAATGCCTGCTTTTTCCCACTACGGTGTACATGCACGCCCGTAAACCGTCGGAACCTACACTGACGTACCCCCTGCCGCTGATTACACTACTTACAATCAGCCCAGTAATCGTGCCCTACCTTGCCTAGTTCAGGGTACCGTGATACATCTATGTGGGTTACTGCTGAAATGGGTCCCCGTTACTAGGGTTTCCTATTGGTTAAGTTTGTGGGCCTATATTTACTAATTTTACCCACCAACCCGATGTGTACTTAACCCTCCCATTGATTCAAGCATGTCTATTTAATGGTTAAGTTTGTAGGCCTATAAGTACTAATATTACCCACCTACACGAGATGTACTTAACCCTCCCATTGATTCAAGCATGTTTATTAAATGGTTAAGTTTTGTGGGACTATATTTACTAATATTACCCACCAACCCGATATGTGCTTAACCCTCCCATTAATTCAAGCATGTTCATTAAATGGTTGAGTTTTGCAGGCCTATATTTACTAATATTACCCACCAACCCAATATGTACTTAACCCTCCCGCACATTATGTCATATTGGTTAAGTGTTGTCCATTCATGTAAACTTAACCCACCCATTCATCGTGTCATGTTGGCTAAGTGTTTCTTATTAACTTAACCCCGTTCGTTCATCAAGTTATATTGGTTAAGTGTTTTCTTGTTAACTTAACCCAACGTGTTCATCATATTGTATTGGTTAAGTGTCATCAATCAATTCAAGTTAACTTAACCCACCTACTTGTCATGTTACTTTGGTTAAGTGTCTCCTTCTTTTGTCAACTTAACTCTACCACAAGTCAAGTTATATTGGTTTAGTGTTGCCCTCTTGTTTTAACTTAACCTTACCACAAATCAAGTTATACTAGTTAAGTGTTGCCCTCTTGTTTTAACTTAACCTTACCACAAATCAAGTTATATTGGTTAAGTGTTGCCCTCTTGTTTTAACTTGACCTTATCGCAAATCAAGTTATACTGGTTAAGTGTTGCCCTCTTGTTTTAGCTTAACCTTACCAAAATCAAGTTATATTAGTTAAGTGTTGCCCTCTCGTTTTAACTTAACCTCACCACAAACCAAGTTATATTGGTTAAGTGTTGCCCTCTTGTTTTAACTTAACCTTACCAAAAATCAAGTTATATTGGTTAAGTGTTTTTTATTACTTAACCCTACCCATTCATCATGTTATACTGGTTAAGTGTTTCCTATTAACTTAACCCTATTCATTCATCTTGTTATATTGGTTAAGTGTAATCTTAATTAACTTAACCCTACCATTCCTGTCTTAGCGTTTATTCATTCATTAAAGCACCAATCACTCACATTAGATAGGTATTGTTGCAGTTACTGGATGTGCCTTGAGGTTCCGAGCAGTTTTACACCGCAACTCAGTCTAACCTCGGGTTCTTTTGGTCTTGATGCACTAACCTCTCACATTAGATATATACTGATACAGTTGATGGATGTGCTGGGTGGTTCTGGGCAGTCTTACACCGTAACTCAATCTAACCTCGAGTTAGGCATATTTATCTTTTTCTAAATTTACATATTTACCTTCTATATTTATATGTAAATTATTGTCATTCAAGTCATGCCTAATTTCTCTCTAAATCATGTTCATAATTTTAGGTATATAAATTATACCATTTCAATGCCACTAATCAATTAAATTATGCCAATAACAGGTAACTTCTTGTTTTTCCCAACGTTACCCCTGCTAAACGTTCGCATAAATTTCATAGAATGTTAGGCTTCGCAATTTAGCCTAACTCAAAATCAAGAGGGGAAAAAGGAAGAGACACGTAACATTCAAGACAAGCATAATATGGATCCAACATATGTCACATAAATTTGGCATAGAATAAGTATATGTTTAATTATGAATGCAATTCTGAACCTAATCAACATGAATCATAAGCTTATGGACGGGAGTTTACATAGAACTACACAATTCCAATTAGTCATATAAAGGTGAATTTGCATTTTTGGATCTAATTAACATAGGTCTTAAACATACGAAATTACCCAAATCCAACTAGGCATGTAAATGCAAACTTTTATTTTGGGTTCAATGAACATAAACCTTAAGCATACAAAATTGCACAAGTTCAACTAGACATGTGAATGTAAACTTTAATTTGGATCCAATAATCATGAATCTTAAACATATTGACTTACACAGGTTTAACAAGGCATGTAAATATGAACTTCTATCTTGGATCCAACAAACATGAATCTTAAGCATATGGTTTTACACAAGTTTAACAAGGCATGTAAACATGAGCTTTAATTTTGGATCCAATTTTCATAAATCTAAATGTGAATCTAAACATAATACATGTCTAAGTCCAAACAACTTGCATGATTCAATGAACATAGATCTAAATGTAGATCTAAACAACTTGCATGATTCAATGAACATAGATCTAAATGTAGATCTAAACAGCTTACATGATTCAATAAACATAGATCTAAATGTAGATCAAAACAACTTGCATGATTCAATAAACATAGATCTAAATGTAGATCTAAACAACTTGCATGATACATAACATGAAAAAGTCATCAAATTTACATAATATACGATTGGTTTAACATCAACATATAACCACAATAATCTCACAAGCATATACGATAGAATCGTTACAAGAATAGGCATAATTCAGTATCGTAATTATCTTACAACTAGTAATTTTTCTAGTTTTCATTTTATTACAAATCACAACTTTTAATCGTTCACATCTAAATAATAACAGGACTTACAAACAAAAGAAAGTCTTGTTTTTCTAGGATCTGTATTCTGAAATTGAATAGCTCTCCTTTGTTGTAGACGTTAGTTAAATTTGATTTGATTTGTAATTCATAACTTGCTTCCTAGTTGAATGAGAATGGCGGCTACTCTAGACTGAGTGTTGATAGCATGACGGTCTTAGGAATATTTTTGTGTGGCTTACGGTTTAGATTTAGATTGCTTGTATAGAAGTTTGATTTAATAGGAGCCGTCAGATTAACCTAGAGCAAATTAAAGCCATTAAAACCTAAGAGAACCTACCAGAACTTTCCACAAAAGCCCTAATGACACAGCAGATCGTCACACTAAGAAAAATTTAACATTTCAGATCTGTCCCAAAGGGGAGGTCGACCCCCAGGTCGACCTGTATATAGGGCGATCGACCCCCTGGTCGACCCGCTGGTTGACCCGGACGGGGGTAGGTCAACCTCCAGGTCAACCTGCTTTGGTATTTAATTTTCTGAATTGTTTTATATAAATTTCTGAAAGTTCCGAGGGCTATAACTTCTTCATACGAAGTTCGATTTTCGAAAATTTGGACTCTATTCCAAGCAAATTTTCGAGACTAACGCAATGGCGCAACCCATTTCACCTATTTCTCACATTTGTAATTAATTATTCTTTAATTCATTACTTTAATATTCCCAGAAAATATGGGGTGTTACAAAGATCCCTTGCCTCAACTCATAGATGGAATTCAATTTCCAATACGCGACTTTAAGGTCTTTGTTGTAATCCTATGTATAGCGGCATAATATATGGTACCTATGTCATCTATGATTGATAAATTAATATTTGAAGTTGTTTTGACACTATGCACTTATAGTATCAAATGAGATTTGTTTTAAAACGTACCAAGAAAGTTTGGCTATTATAAGGTAAAACTCTATCCTCAGGCTTGTGTTGCGTTATGTGATGGCACCAGAGTCTTATAATAGCTTCATTTTTCCAAAAAGCATTGTGTTATTTATAAAATGTTTTATTTCAAGGTATACATGGGAGAAAACCCATTCCGTGACATACGGCGTGGTCTCGTGATTTAGCTACTTTTAAAGTAAAGATTTAATACCTGTTTTAGTTCTCACACCAGTCCCATGACTGACTCGGAGTTTATTGTTTCTACTTAAACTCTAGGTGCTTATATTTTCTACACAGCCAGCTAGTATTTTTGGTTTTGTAGACTTTTTTTTGGGGGATCCTGGATTACAGCTGGAGCTATATTCGGAATGGTTTGTATCCGTTTATTTCTTTCAATTGTGGTAGTTGATGTTTTCCGCTGTGCGTTGTATTTGTGTGTATATATTTCTGTTGTTTTCTAATTTGTAAATCTTTGATATTTTTCTGTTGTATATTATTTGAACTATGATACATTCTTTTACTGTGAAGTAAATTGTTGTAATAGCAATGAAATGTTCTCACGTTTGTGTTTTGATGAGTCGTATTCTCAAAATAATCCAGGCTCCTCCGTCTCTTCGGGGATCGGTGAAGTCTAAGTCATTTCATAAAATCATATTATTATCTTTATACCAAAATATTAGGTTTAGTATTCAAGGTTTTATAAATCTTAATAAAAAATAAAAATTAGCATTAAGTTACAAATAGTATTTGTGATAATGTAACCCAAAATTCTTATAAAATCACATGAACAATATATAACTTAAACTATGTATGTTTAAACTATATATAAAAGTTAAATAAATTTAAAACAATATCAATTATTTGAAAATTTTATATTAATTTTGTATATCATATTAACATGTCTATTTTATATACTTTTAATATATATATATATTCTGAAATAAGATATAAGAAAATAAGTTGACAAACAATGTTAATAACTAGAACTTGAACTGGCATTTTCTTATTGAAAAGATGGAGGGATGAAAGTTTAAAATTTGAATTTTATTTATTGGTACACATGTCAACATGTCAAGTTCTGTATGTCGACATATGTGTATGTTTTCAAAAGACAAGTACCTTTCTGATATTGCTTTATTATTTTAACTTTCATATTTTCTATTTAATTTCTTTCCTAAAATAATATAATCGTAATCAAATAATAAAAATTAATTATATTATTATTTATTATTTTATTAGTATTTTGAATTCCAGAATTCAAATTTCAAATTTGAACTTTAGAATTCAGGATTGAATTTTAGAATTTATATTTCAAATTCAAACAAGGCAAACAAAGCATCCATTCAACTAAAGAAAATTAAAAACTTATTAATGTGTACCTGGTTTTTAGATCCATTTCTTCATTATTCTCTGAATTCTGAATCGCTGTGAAACACAGATTTGGATTTCCATTTTTTAGCTCTTCATCACTTGATGATGAATTTGAATCATTTGGATAAGGACACATCCTTTTTACATGGCCTGGTCTGTTGTGGTTATAACATCTATCTTCATTTCTTCCATTGTCATGAACCATATATTTACATCTTTTAAAGTTTGATTATGAGATCGATGATTTAGTAGTTTAACCAACTTGTCTCTAAAATTTTGAATTTGAATTTTGAATGAATGGACACTTCAACTACTATAAGCCCAAAAAGTCATATCTCATCATAAACTCTTCTTTTCTTGATTGATGAACGATCATCTTGTTGTCATTTGGTTAACAACCATCAGATAAAACTTCTCTTCTTGCAAAGAAAACCCCTTTTCAAAGAATAATGTGAATTTTTCAAAATAACTAATTGTAATTTGAAATAATAACATCATGATGATTCTTCGATATACCCATTTAAACTTTAAAGAAATCATATCATGATAACTTGATTTCCGACTGCAGACTCATCTAATACTAATGCAGACTCATCTAATACACTTGCAAGGCATGAATTTAAATTAGTGTTATAAATCATTTCAAGACTTGCCATTTAATATTTCCAAAATTTAGATGATGAACTTTTGAAAACCTAGGCACTGATACCAATTGTTAGGGAATGCGGATTGTGGATCTTAAGGCAAGACTAACACAAGAGGGGGAAGGGGGGGGGGGTTTGAATAGTGGTTATAAGGAATGTATAAAAATCTTAAACTTAAATGATCTTCTATATGAATCACACATAACAGAAATGATCACAGACACAAAATCAAATAGAAACACAAAAACATATAAATATAAAATGCATAAAAGGAAAGAACATGCCGGATTTTATACTGGTTCTTATTATTACTACATCCAATCTCATGCAACACTGGATTGCATAGAGTTTTATTAATATAAGAATCCAGTTACAACACCCTTGATTTCATGGCTACAAGATTAATGCCAATTTCACCACCTTTGATTTCGTGGCTAAAAGGTTAACACTGCTCCAAACACACTTGATTTTATGTCTACAAGGTTAACGCTGCAACCTTTTCTTGATTTCAGAGCTACAAGGAACACAACCTTTCCAGAACACTTCCTAAATGTTTGCAACAGCCCTATAACTCTTCAATAGCACTTTAATTCAGAGAGTAATGGATAGAGAGTGAGAAAAGAAGAAGTTTGATGTAAGTAGAATAGAAATCGGCAAAGTAGAAGTGTAGAAATCGATAAAACATGAAATATTAATGGAGGGATGAAGAGGGATGAGGATGGAGAAGAAGAATTGTTAGAAAATCCGAAATCACCCTCTACTTATAGCATTCTAATGGTTGCAACATTTCTAGAGCGTTACAAATTGTGAAAAAAAACACTTCCTTTGAAAATTGAATTTCTGACAGTTATTGTAAAGACCCGTAACTTCCCCGGTGAGGAAAGCGCGGATAGTTCGAGAACAAGCCACATCAAAACGCAGACGGAAGAACATTTCATTGTGTATTACAACAATTCATCAGATTACAAGAATATACAGAGTATAAATGAATCAATATTACACAGAAATATCAGAGATTACAATACATTACATAGCAGCGGAAAATAATACAATACACAACTAGAAGAGATATACGGATACAAAGCTTTCCGGATATCATTCCAGCTGTAAACCAGGATCCTGTGAATATAAATCTGCAAAACCAAAACTACTAGCTGCCCGTGTCGAAAATAAGGGCACCCAGAGTTTAGGTTAAAACAATAAACTCCAGGTCAGTCATGGGATTGGTGTGAGAACCAAAACAGTTATTAATCTTTATTTTTAAAGTTAGGCAAATCAAGGGACCACGCCTATAACACGGAACGTGTTTCCTCCCAAGAATACCAGTGCATAAACAAACAACGCAATGCTAAATAAAGAAAAATGAAGGTATTATAAGACCCAGTTCCCATCACACGATGCAACGCAAGCCGAAGGATAGGATTTTTACCTTATAATAGCCAAGAATGCTTGATACGTTTAAAACAGATCATTTGATACTATTATAAGTGCATAGTGTATAAAACAACTTCAAATCATAAGTATCAATCATAGGCGACATGAGCGTCCCATGCCACTATGTCGCCATATATAGGTTTACAAATAAAACCGCAGAATCACGTATTTGGAAATTGGATTCCCATCTATGAACCGAGGCAAAAGATAGTCCTTAACTGATTCGAGATACTATAGCCCGTGTCTCAGGAATAGAACGCATCGTCCCTTGGAGCGACAGGGACGGTCCACCGATGTGGATTAAAATGCCTGAACAATACATCTCTCCGCCCTATGGGGCGTAAACGAGTCAACGAATAACTCCATCGGACCCGGATCGTCCGATCAAACTGAGGCGCCTTGTAACACCAACAACCACATAAGTCAAACTCGTCAGGGCGTGTAAAACCACTGACGCCACTTCTAGCTAGAAAGAAACGCATGCCCTCCCTGAGGTCCTCTCCCGTTTTTGGTTCATACCGGGTGTGAAACTCGCGAAGTAAACGTTACACAAAGCTACGCCACAAAGGCCGTGCTTCGATCATCAACCACAAGACTTTTCTTTTCAACAGAAGCCTTGATCATTTGCCACTTAGGCATGCAACACAGGAAATTCACTCTATGCGTTTGATATCCATCATTTTATATAACCCCTGAGCTCATACGTCTCAGAGAAGGGCGTTAAGCAAGAGAATAAATTCTCCGCTGCCAAACAGATATATATTTAATAGAAATCAATCACACAGACTAAAATCCAATGTCAGACACACAGTCCATTTACAAGTTCGTTCTGGGTCTGAACTAAACCGGAGGCACCTAGTACCCCGCATATCCATCGATCTCCAAGTACGTCTGGACGATCACTAACTGTTTCCATCTTCTTGGGTGTACATCCCAATCAAGATCATCAGTAATTACCCAAACGACATGAAGACCTCCGGTCTTCGACCACCGTCTTCATCTTCGACTTATCGTCGTATCAGTTATTCAGAATGGGTTAAACCCGGTCTTTCCGAATAACTCGCGTATATAATAAACAAGTGTTACACGAACACAACATACGCCTCATTCCAATTCATCAGTCACTAACCGTAAATTAATCAAGAGAATAATTCTCCAAATATTAACCCCGAAGGACGAAACCAACATCAGATCAATACCCAGAAAACCATCCTGTTTAGCCAACCTACAGTTAGTTTCTAAATTTCACATTCTTAGGGAAAGGTTCCCATTAATTTTATCAAAGATAAATTCCTCTAAATTTATTCTTTAATCTTCTTGTGAATATCAATTCAAACTAGTCGGGATTAACGAACCTTACCAAAGTAATCATTTGTTTTAATTTCCCAACCCCAACCTATTCATCCCATGAAGTAAAACTGGTAATACCTCATATCTAACACCACTGTGTTATCGGTAAATTTAATTACCATTTCACGTTCAAATCTAATTAAAGATTTAACTATCGCCTGGAGCAAAACTGGTGATACTCCATTCTCGATCTTTTCAATCTAATTAAAGATTCATTAAAACTCCACTTAGTTTTAATCTTTAACTGGGTTAAAGAATCAGTGTCATTTAAAACATGGTTCACGATAAACCCCAAAATCACATTTGATATTAAATACAAGGCTCTGAATAGAAAATATATCGGCTTATATTCAATATCAAATTCTACAACCAACAAATATCGTATTGGAAATAACGATATATATATATATATATCTTTCAAATTTCCATAACAACATCTGTATAATCACGAAATTCAACATCGAAATATTTCGAAGACAATTTCGATTCAAATCCATTCCAGTGCAATCATTGGAAATTCTGGTTATTTTTAAAACCCTTTCAAATCAAATTTATTTATTTAAAAATAAATAGAATTTTAGTTCTTGTTCAAAACTAGTTCATTTCGATAAAAATCTATTTTTAGCTTTTCAAATATGGAGTTTTTCATCCCAATTCTTCACAAATCATTTCTTATGATTTTACACAAATTATTGATATTTTTAATAATTTTATCAAGGCCCGTACAGTCGATTTCCATCAATGGCCATCGAACTGCACTTACAGCGACCTTTTCCAAATTTGATTTGGACATAATTCCAAATGAAACCGTTAGATTTCTAATTTCTAATATTCGTTAGAAAGCTCTTTTCGATATGAACCCAACGGTTCCGGTTTTAGGAGAATCCGACGGTCGGATCTCCTGTAATATCCGTTCGAAGTCAAGTAGAAATTCGCGAACTGCCGCGGCGCGTTCTATTCAGGCCATTATATTATATATAATATATATAATATATACTTCGTCGATTTCCTTTTAAAACGTATTTAATAAATCGTTTTAAATTCGTTTTCGAAACGATTTCAACTTCATTTTCAAATTCAAATCAAAATTGAATTTTTCCAATATAAATTCGTTTTAAATTCATTTTAAATTGATTTCAATTCAAATTGATTTCTAATTCAATTTCATTTCGTTTTCAATTTCATTTCGTTTTCAATTCAATTCAATTTCAATTCGAATTCATTTATATCCAATTTCAATTCGAATTCATTTCTTTTCAAAATATCATATTTTGAAATCACTTTCGATATTCATTATAAAATGAATAAAATCGATATAAATATCGTTCACGTCAAAATGGCGTCAATCTAATCAACACGGCTTCATATATTTCTATTTTCAAATATTCTATTTCAAATATTTCTATTTCAAATATTTTTATTTCAGATATTTCTTTTTCAAAACTGGAATGAGGCCCAATCAATTACCATATAATGTTAATTATATGGATTTTCTACAACACATGTATACAATAACAACGATGAATAATCAACCATCATCCAAAGTGCATTCTACACTGTATAAGCATCAAATATAAATATTTAACGCTCATAACAGTCTGTCAATCAATCGATCGACATACAGCTAAACAATTGGGATTAGTGTACGTCAAATATCATCCCAATACCCGTGGGGGTTTCAAACAATCAAACACAGATTTTATTTGTGCAGTTGGGCGATGTGTAAAATTTACCGTCCCAATCAATATCAGTCGAATGTATGTATATAAACAAATCGTCTGATCTGTTTATTTTTATTTCATTTCATATACACATTAAAAATTCTATTTTTAACTATAAAATATTTTCCACTATAAAATATTTTATTTTATTTCATTTCACTTAACATCACACAATCAACTACATATCAAAATCAAACAAACAAGCATACAAGCCGTCCATGGTCTGTGGACGATGGGTGTCGGGTGCTACTAAACACCGTCTGCATCCGAGTATATATCATTAACTTAGAAAACAAAATTAAAGGTGAGGATTTCTCACAGTCTAGCTAATCCAAACGCCACGACTCTTCTTATGCAGAAATCTTTGCCGTTCTCGCCTTTCGTCGCTTTCGTTGCCCGCTTTCACTACATATATAAAAATTGAATTTTTTCTTCACTCTATATGGATAAAAATCACATTTTTATACCGCTACTATATAGATAAAAATTCTATTTTTACATCTCTATTTTATATAAAAGATTATATTTTTACAATGCTATTCTATATAAAAAGATTTCGCCTTTTTATTTATAAAGATTTCGCCTTTTTATTTATAAAGATTTCGCCTTTTTATTTCATCACTATAAAAATCACATTCTTATTTCAATATATATATAATAAAAATCAGATTTTTATTTCGCTACATATATAAAGATAATATTTTTATATTCTCTATTATATAAAGGTCATATTTTTAATACTCTACACAAGTAAAAATCATATTTTTAATATGCCACTAGTATAAAAATTATATTTTTATACTCCTCCTTCATTGTAAAAATCACATCTTTACATGATAAAAATCATCGCCTTATGTGTATAAAATCCCGACCCTTTCATCTCTAAAAATCCAAACTTTTCTATTTCTAAAAACCCTATCTTTTATTTTTCTTTTCTTTAAAAATTCTGCCTTTTCTTTTTTTTTTCTTTTCTAAAAACTAGAAAATAAATGCAATGCGAGAGAAAAAAAAGAAAAAAAGAAAAACAAACTGAAAATAAACAAGGCTAAAATATAAAATAAACACTCACTGCAATGTAATCAGAGGAGGGCTTGGCGGTTTTGCTGCTGCGCTGGAGGTGGAAGAGGAGAAGCAGGGGCGCTGTTCGTCGGAGGGCGCATGCGGGGTTCGACGATGCTGGTGGCAGGGGGGTGCTTGTCGGCGAGAAGGAAGAGGGGGGGGGGCTCGGTTTGGGGGATTCGAAAGGGGGGGGGGGTTCAGTTGTCGAGGAGGAGGAGGGTCGGACTTCGATCGAGGGGGACTCCGAGGTGCTGAAGTGGAGGGGGCGGCGCCTTGTGACTGGGCGGCGGACGATCTCGAGGGGGGGCGTCTGGTAATTGGGCGGCGACATCTCCCCCCATTTTTTATTCGATTCTGAACTGAAGAGTAAAAAGGGGGGTCAACGAGTTTATATAAATTTTCTTTTTTTTTTCCACCAAAAAGTAATTTTTAATTTTGACCTCGAAATCGAACCCACCGCCTGTCGTCCATAGCTAATTACCCCCATTTCGAACACAATGGGATATGTATTGTAAGCTGATTCGATCGTTTCGTTCAGTTTTCGTCAAAATCAACATATAACTCTATATATTGAATTTGAACGTGCATTTCAATTTACTGGGGTCACATACTAACTCGAAAAATTCTCGAAAAATATTTTCTAGCTTCGTATTGACGATATGGTCCTAACAAAACCAGTTTCGTCGAATTCCGAGACAGTTTAAAAAATGGCCATTTTCCAGTTGATTAAAATCAACTGAAACTGGTCAAACACGTTTTCCTTTGCCACGCTCACATATTGATTCGAAAAATTATGAAATTTGAAATCTAGCAATAACTAGACATCCCGGATCCAACAAAAGTGGTTTCGTCGAAATCTGAGGTCGTTTGCAAAACGGCTATTTTTAAGGGCCTGAATTCCATAGCGACTATTCTGAATTTTCAACTGGACATATCTTTTGATTCCCGCTATTAAATTTTGATTTTTCGGATTCGTTGGAAAGATATTATCAAATAGATTCGAATATTTTTGGTTTCACTAGAATCCGGTTTATTTTGCATCCGATACATTCATTTGAATTTTGAAATCGAATTATCGAACTACCGCGCCATTTTCAATACCTTTTATAATTTAAAATAAATATTTATATTCTAACGACGATCTATATAATATATACGTTTGAATTCTATTAAAAATAAATTTCTCATCGTTATTATTTAAAATAATTCATTTTAAATAATCAAAATTCGCTAAAATTGCCAAAATAAATTTTTTAAATTAGCTCAGATTTCTGGGTTATTACAGTTATTTGTCGATATATATACATATCTTTTTTATTTTTAAAACTTATTTTTCAAGTGTTTGATCAAATATATATATCTGAAAATTCTTGACCTGAAACTTAGTGATATAAATGAGTATTCTAAAGTGTAAAATCATATGAAAACATAATAATATATTATATAAACATATTTATAAATTTATAAGGTTTAAAACAATAAAACTATATAAACTTATATATTAAATTTTAAACTTATATGTTTGAAATCATAAGTAAGATAGAATAATTTGATAATAGAATTTGAAAATCAGAATTTGAAAATTGAAAATCAGAATTTGAAATTTGAACCTGGAGTGCTATTTGGAGTCTTACATATAGACTAGACTACGGTATTTGTCTCGAACTCTTGATATGTTGATAACTCATGAGTCTTGAATCTCTCTTGAATTCTGAATCTCTTGGAGCTCTAAAACTGCACAGTCTTCAGTATTCAAGTCCTATATATAAATCCTGCATATATATGTTTATATATTCTAGATGGAGATGTATATTTTAAAAACAATTAATAATGATAATTGAAATAAGGTTGTTGTCATTAGAACTTTATTCTCCAACATTTTCCTCCTCCACCCCACTTCAATGTCTATGACCACGCTGCATGCACTGTTCCTGATGTCTGCCCTCCACCAACTTCACCACCAACTTCCTCCGTTGATTCCACACACCCGGCACCCCTCTTCCTCTAGTCTGCACCTCGACCCACGTTTGATTTTGCTGCATTCGTACATCGCTTCCATCTCCCCAGGCCATTGCGCCTTAGTCCACCGCCACTAGACTCCCCTTCACCACCGTCGGTCTTCCCTACGAACACCACTGAACAAACCCTAGGTCCCCGTCATCCCATCGAACAACACAGAATCCAACAACATCCACTCAAAACCCATCTACCTATCACTGTTCCTTGTCATGGAAATCACCGAAACGAATCCTCTACGCTCACTGAGATTGCTTGGGTGTCACGGGCGAGTCAGGTTCAAGCATGAAGAAGATTTTTTTTTGAGGAATGATTTGGTCCTTTATTTTGTTTTCAAAAGAAATATAGGAAGCTTTTCATAATTATTTATAGCATATAAGGTTTGCAGAGCACGTTGTTTGGTATAGGCGTGTATAGGGAAGCTCATACCAGCATATATGGGTGAGAGTTTCAAAATCTTGGTTGGCACGATAAAGGAGGATTGGTAGGCAAGTAAAAGTGAAAATTTGGCACGCAGGAAAAGAGAAAACATAGTGGGAGTTATATCAAATATATATATATATATATATGTATACATAGATATATATTATATATGTTAATCACTTGATCGACATTCTATTTTTTGTATGATCACACACGTACTCCAAAAATGACGGAAATAGACATACTGCTATGTCTTGATGTTTCAGATCCAATGAAACTGGTTTCATTGAAATATGACTTCGTTTTCACAACGATGTTATTTTAAATTCCATTTAGTTATCAGTTTATGTTTAAATATCGCACACTCACAAAACAACTTTGATTGGCTCCAAACTGGAAATCTAGCAATAACTAGCTGTACATATTAAAATAAAATTCGTTTTTGTCGAAAGCGGTGGTTGTTTAAAAAATAGTTATTCTCAGGCTTATAAAAAATCGATGTAACATAAATTAAATCCAAAACAATTAAACAGTAATAATAAATTATTATTGTTGTATATATCCAAATGAAATAATATATTACTTCAAATATAAACTAACATGGAATTATAACAAAACATCAATATTTTCGAATTAAACATTATCCAAATTCTAAAGAAATCCATTTTTGATTTATTAATTAAACATTATTGTTGATTAATGATTTCCATAACGACTATTTTAAAATTTGAATTGGATATAACTTAAAATCTACATGATAAATTCTCGATTTTTCTTTTTCATTAGAAAATTACAACCTAATAAATTTAAATGTTCTTTATTTCATAGAATTCCGACTTATATCGGATTCTATACATAAAATTGAAGTTCAAAACTCAATATTACGAATTATCGCGCTACTACGAGCTTATTTAAACTAAATATAAATTAAAAACTGTTCAGTTGTCTTATAATAAACGAATTCTATATTAAAATACACAAATATTTCAAATATAATATTTCTAAAAAAATATTCGAATTCAAATGACTGAAAAATCCTTGTCATTACAAAATCGACTTACTATATTTGGATAAATCTCCCCTTCTATCAGTTTAGATATGTCTCTCTAGTCTGGATCTATTAATCACTATATTTTTAATTCAAGTTTTTATGGAGAAATTTAGGTTTAGATGAAGAAAATTTGTCTTAACGGAGGTAGAAGCACTAGGAAAGGAGGAGGAAATGAAATGGTAGAAAAGAGTTACAGTAACTCATTCCATCCCTTTATTGTCATAATCCTGAATTCCAAACTAAGCCTATCCGAAAATGGGTTCAGATGGCTAAAACGGATTATTTATGTTTTACAAATCCTCAAATAGCCATATCCCCTAAGCAATATGTCTGTTTTCGACATATAACCTCTCAAAGGAAGGGAAATCATAATCTCGTTCTAATGGAAGTGGTTTCGAAATAATATTTCACTCCGAGAAAAAGTTATAGATGAAATAATATTTCATTATTGGTTAAAGGTTCATAGAAAAAACCCAAGAAAATTTCTAAAAGTGAGAAATGTCTCTAACAGCCATCTCTTAAGATTATAGAATGATAGGACTTAATACGAAAATAATATTTCATATTTATGCATTAAAACGCATAAAATTATGGGTCACTACATTCTCCCCCTTTAAGCATTTCACCCCTGAAATCCCATAAACGAGTCTACACGTTCATCCCACATTTCTATCAACCATATGCAATCATCAAAATTCAAACATGCAGCCATTACAACCAAAAAGAGAAAAGAAAAAATAAATCATATCTTAGCATGTGGGATACTACACTAGTTAACACCCCGCATTTTTAAGATAATAAAATAAGAATAAATTAATTAAAAATTCAGAATTAAGTTAAACAGATTGCATCATTACGTCCGTCTCGGAATTCTGGTCAAGATAGACACCTGGTTCACGTAAAACGGACACCGTATGAAGAAGTTACGAGCATTAGAAGTTTGCTTACATATAAGGAACTTATATGTATATATATATTAAATAAATATATCCATAAAATTTGAAATCTGTTCAAAAATCAAATTCATGAAGCGGGAAAACAGGGCGGGAATTTGGCCCGTTGGGGGTCGACCCCGCCGCAGATCTGAGGTTTTTTTTAAACGTGGACGGTTCTGATGGTTTCAATTCAAATCTATGGGACGTGGTTTCTCTGATACACTTATAAATAAGTCTATAAAGCTAATCCTAAACCTCATATTTCTGAGACTATGTGGAGGCTCTTCCATTCTTCCCTCTTGTCAAATCTATTCAGAAAATTTAGGTTATTAGTTTAGGTAAAATTCTGAATCTAAATCTGGAGGAAGGGAACATATGCTTGTAAATGGGTTTTCAGATCTCTTAACGAAGTGAGGTAATTCCTTGATCTAGTTTATTTTCAATTCTCTTCTTTTTCTTCCTTTCTTTCTTTTAGTAACAATAATCAATCCACGGTTGTTAGGTTCTGAATCCAATTAGGGGAAAAACCATGGAAGATTAGGTCTGGACCAGATTTAGGATTTGGAAAGCTTACGAGGTGAGTGGATTTAAGATATAGCATTTTAGATAATAATATATCATCGTTTAAAACATTCCTTGCTATTATATGTTAATTTGCCAGAATAATTAAGAATTACTGTTATAACAAGTTGAGATGTTAATATGAATAATTCATATGTTGAATCTGTTAAAGTGTTGGAATGATTACATGTTGAAAAACAAACTTGTTAGAATATGGGTAATGACTACTGTTGTTATAAATTCATGATTCACTTATGGCATATTATTGGGTAAATGACATGTTAACCTGTTAGATCTGATCAATTACCGATTAAATGTTTACATGTCAAAATAGAATTAAACACATTTTAAAAAGGACATACACCATAATATAGGAATAATTTGATGACATATAAATTAGGTTACAGTAAAAAGGATAACATACCTAAAATTTACAGTAAATAAGAAGCTGTAACGTGCTTAGACATGAGGTTAGATTACACTTATGGTAGAAGTTTGCCCGAAATCTCCCGGAATATCCAGCATCCATAAGTGGTAAATCTAGCATGAGAGGTCTAAGTGAATGAATAAACATGTAATGGTACTAAGACACGAGGTTAAGTCAACTTGTGGCAGAAGTCTGCCCGGACTTGCCCGGTAAATCCAACTTCCACAAGTGCAGGCTTAGTGTGAGAGGTCTAGTGCATATATATAAATATATGTATATAACAAGATATGAATAAAAGCGATAATGGTAATTAATTGTCTAACTCAGAAAAAAAGAAAGAAAGGGATGTAATGGACTGAGTTAGTGCGATGTGAAGGAAAAGTGATGTATTTCCCTAAATGACCTGTTTCTGATAACGTGGTTGCAAGTAAGCCATGATGAATAAAGAAAGAAAAAGGAAAGAAATTACTTGCCACCACGGATAAAGATTGGAATTCGTTATGAAAATAAATCACATATTCCTTCTATAAATTAACTGATAAGGTGCATGAAGTCTTTTCCTTAATAAAATAAGGAAAATATATTATAGTGAATGAAGAATAATGGGTTACAACAGTAAATGGTTTAAACAGGGAATGATAATCACCTATTATAAATAAATTACATTAATGAAAATGTTGTATAATGGGTAGATTTGTCCTAGGGACAAGTGAAGATTGTGACCTAGGTCATAATAAACTGGTAAGGAAATGGGATAGTTGGTGAAATGATATAAGGGATGGTTAATTGTTAGTTAAGTAATCAGTAAATGGGGAAAACCTGAAACCAGTTAAGAAAAGGGGGAAAATTTGTGAAATATAAAAAGTTGTACTTAATTGTAAATTAAGTAATCTATAAAATTAGAAGTCTAATATCCGTTGATAAGAATAACATGTTTAGACTTGTCCTAGGGACAAGAGGAAATTATAACATAGGTTATAATATATGAATAGAGAAACTTATTAATGGACCTTAGTTAAGAGAACTAAGTTAATAAGTAAACAACGATAAGTTGTGGTGACAGTGTAAACTGAATTTATGATTAAATGAGAAAGAATAAGGAAAACTTATGAAATGAAATAAGTTATATTTGATCATAAATGGTAAGTGACATGTTAATTAGAAACCATGTGAACTGAGATATACTTAATAACATATTGAGTAGAACATGCTATTGTAACCGTGAAGTCAAACAGGAATATAAATGGTTGTGGATCACAGACCTTAGACCACAATCTAGAGATAACATGTTGTGGGCTTATTAATAAACTTAAATGGGTTAAGTTATATAACTGAAATTAATAAGCAAGAGGGACCCATTCCTCAAAGAAATAAGGGGCTAGGAACAATTTGGTAACCTAAATAAAAAGTTAAGATAACTAAGTTAAATGGAAACCTGATAAGAAAAAGCAAGCGCGTAAAAGAATGTTTAGATGTGATGACCCCATTCCCCATACCCACAGAGGCAAGGGTAATCTTTGGAATACAACACATGAACAGATAATACCAGAACAGAAATAAGTAAATACACCAGATAATGTACAAATAATACACTGGATAAAAGTAATCATCAGAGTTACACAGTATACAGGATCATAATTAGTACAAATACAGTTCAACTATACATAAATGTCTACAGCGGAAAACAAACATAATATGTACAATAGGAGCTCAACAGCATAAAATAGATAAATGATAGAATCCATCTTCAGCTCCAGCTATCCAGAAAGAGCTAGATAAAACCTGAATACAAGGCTGCCCATGTAGAAAAAGGGGCACCCGAGTTTGCAAGTGAAACAAACTATGAATCAGTCATGGGACTGTTATGAGAAATCTACTCAACACATTTAAAATATGGCTGATCACAGGACCATGCCACGTTCGTGGAATGGGTTTACTCCATCGGATTGCCAGTGCTTTAAAACAAATAATTCTTTTAAACATCGCAATGCTTTTCATAAAAATGAAGCCAATATAAGACTCAGTTCCCATCACACAATGCAACGCAAACCGGAGGATAGAGTTTTACCTTATAATGGCCAAAATATGCTTGATACGAATAAAAAAAAAAGCATTTGATATTATTACTAGTGTTTATATGTTTCAAAAACAATTTTGAATCATAACTATCAATCGTCGACGGCATGTGTACCATATATCATGTCGCCATATATATATACAATCAAAACCGCACGGTGTCGTATTTGGAAATTGGATTTCCGTCATGAACCAAGGTAAAAGATAGTCCTTACCGAATTCGAGACTGTCTAGCCATAGCCTCAAGCAAGTACTCAGTCAAGCCTTTGGATCGTCAGGGCCGGTCCACCATTATGGATTAAAATTCCTGAACACTGCGTTTCCCCGCCCTTTAGGGCGTAAGTGAGCCAACGAATGACTCCATCGGTCCCGGATCGACTGATATAACCGAGGCGCCTCGCAACAGCAACAACCACATAGGTGAAAAATAGTATAAATGTCAGCCAGTTTAAGCACCGACACCACCTCTAGCTAGAAAGAAACGCATGCCCTCCCTGAGGTCCTTCTCCCATTTCTGGTTCATACCGGGGTATGAGGTTCGCGAATTTACGTTATACACAAAGCTACGCCTCACAGGCGGTGTTCTGATCATCAACCACAAGACTTTGCTTTTCAACAAAAGCCCTAATCGCTGCATCTTAGCATGCCACATAGGAAATTCACGCCACGTAACTGATGGCTATCAATCACGTAGAATGAATTCCAATGTCAGACACACAGTCCATTTACAAGTCCATTCTGGGTCTGAACGAAACCGGAGGCACTATATACCTCGCATACCCATCGATCTCCACGTACGTCTGGGCGATCACCACTCATTATCCATATTTCGGTATGCCTCCCAATCAGGACATCAGTTACCATCCAAACGAGGTGAAGATTCCCGGTCTTCAACCACCGTCTTCATCTTCGATTTCTTATCGTCGGTTCAGTTATTCAGAATGGGTTAAACCCGGTCTTTCTGAGCAACTCGCGTATATGATAAACAGGTGCTACACAAACACAACATACACAACATTTCAATTCACTAGTCACTAACCGTAGATCAGTAAGAGAACTATTTCCCAAATATTAACCCCGAAGGCCGAAACCAACATCAGATCAAAATCCAGGAAACCATTCGACTCAGCTAACCTTCTGTTAATTTCTAAATTTCACATTCCATATCGTTTATAATATATTAAAAAGATTTATCGCTACTTTTATTTATTTTAAAATAGCCAGTTTGTTCAAACGACGCTTCGGGCCATAACGCAGTTGTAGCGCTGTTTTTCTTCAGATTTGATTTACACATATCTGGAAATCTAACCTTTGGATCTTCACAAAATTTATATCATTAGAAAGATCTTTTCAAAACGAATCCAACAGTTCTAGTTTTGGGAAAATCCGACGGTCGGATCTCCCGGAACACTCGTTTGAAGTTTCGATTTCAAAATACAAACTGCTGCGTCGTTATTCGATTTAATATAATTATATTTATATATATATGTATATATATATATATATATATAAAATATAATCGATTCTTGCGCTGTTTTTCTTCAGATTTGAATTGAACATTCTAGACAATCCAACCGTTGGATCTTCACAAAGTTGGTGTCGTTGGAAAGATATTACCAAAGCGAACCCAACGGTTTCGGTTTTGGGAAAATCCGATGGTCGGATCTCCCGCACTAATCGTTTGAAATCACGGTTTCAAAACACGAACTGCAGCTTCGTTATTCGATATATTTCAATTCTATATATATATATATATATATATATATATATCGATTCTTCGATTTCAAAACTATATTCTTTTCATACTTTTGATAAAAATGATATTTTTATCCGATCGACAATTATTTCGAAACTTCGCTATTTTTAACTATTCATGTACATAGTAAAAATGGGATTTTTATTGTAAAACAATTCATTTCAAAACACGATTATTTTATATAGTTCATATAGATGATAAAAATAAGATTTTTATTATAAAACGATTTATTTCAAAACACGACTATTTTATATAGTTCATATAGATGATAAAAATATGATTTTTATTATAAAACGATTTATTTCAAAAAACGACTATTTTATATAGTTCATATAGATGATAAAAATATGATTTTTATTTTAAAACAATTTGTTTCAAAACACGACTATTTTATATAGTTCATATAGATGATAAAAAAATGATTTTTTTATAACAATTTATTTCAAAACACGAATACCATTCAACACATGAATTTCTATTCAACGAATGAATTTATATTCAACACACGAATAGAGTTTCAACACAGGAAAAAATTCTAACACATGAATATTATACAAAATTTCGGCGACATAACGGCAGGGTAGTTAAAACTGGGGTCGTCCCTAGTACGGCTCCTCGCTCTACCTTAAAGCCTCGCAGCTTTTGACAATGGGGATTTCATGCATCTAGTTCACACGCAGGTGACATGTATATTTTTTCCATTTCCACAAACTAATCCTATGTGGTTTCAACCAAATATTTCTCAACCACAAACGGGTATTTTTCAACCACAATCAATCAATTTCAACTGCAAACTATTCTAATCCGCCATTCATAATCAATCAATTTTCACAACAATCACAACCAATAAATATCATCCATGGTTTGTGGACGAGGGGCGCATATATATATATATATATATATATATATATATATATATATATATATTATATAAGCATTTCACTTCTATTCAACACATATATAATTTTTACAACGCATATATAACTTATATATCGAATGTACTACTTATACAACGCTTATACATGAGGTGTACAACGCTTATATAACTTATACATCGACTATATAATTTATACATCATCGTTTTCCATATCGTTTATAATTTAGAAATCTCACATTGGGTTCCACTCCACCAAAAATAGAAGAAGGCTCAGAAAAACATGCGGTCTCTTCTAGAATGTAGAAGATGTCCACACGAGTCCACTGTCTCTTGTTTCACTGAATTTCGTCAACAAACGAAAAAGATATGATTTTTATAGTGAAATCAAAAACCGTAGCACTTTAAAATGCTATTAAATAGTTTAAAATAAAAACAGCCGCACCTTTCTATTTTGATTCGAAACTAGGTTTGGCTTTAACTAGAAATCCGAAACACTTGAACGACATCGGGTTGTACCCCGTTGTAGAGCCTCGAAAGGCGCGCCCGTAGGCCCCCTCTTCGTTGAACTCGAACTGGGTATCGAGGAGAAAACTGGCATTGAACGCCGACAGTTCAGAGCGGCGGATCTCAGACAACACTCGACGACAAAGGGCGGAAGTGGTATGGATTTAAAGAGAAGAGTCGGATCTTCAAATTCTTCCAAAGGAGCATGCGGTTTTGTTGTGTGGTTTGGGCGTGATCGAGGAGAGAAAAGGAAGAGGGTTTCCACCGGTTATTCGCTCGTCGGGGAGAGAGAGAGTTGAGTGGACGAACGAGATTTTATATATTTATTTTTATATTTTTAAATTTCGAAAATACCCTCTTTCACTCATGAACCCTAATCCAGACCCAACGACTGTCGTCCCTAGCATTTCACCCCCATTCCGAACATAATGGGATATGTTTCGAAGGTCCATTCGAAGGTTTCAATCAGTTTTTCTTCAAATTAATATATAAAGCATTCAATATTTAATTTGAACGTACATTTCAATCTGCCGGGGCCACATACTGATTCTAAAATTCCCGAAAAATAAATCTAGCTATGTTTTGACGATTCAATCCCAACAAAACTAGTTTCGACGAATTCTGAGACCGTTTGAAAAATGGCTCATTTCTGGTCGATCCAATTTAACTATAATTGACCAAAACACGTTTTCATTTGCCACGCTCACATATTAACTTCAAAAATTATAAAATTTGAAACCTAGCAATAATTTGACATCCCGGGTCCAACAAAAGTGGTTTTGTCGAATTCTGATGTCGTTTGCAAAATGTTCATTTTCTGGCCGACCCAATTTAATAGAAATCGACCAAACACATTTTCCTTTGCCATGCTCACATACTAACTTCAAAAATTATGAAATTTTAAACCTAGCAATAATTTAATATCCCGGATCCAACAAAAGTGGTTTCGTCGAATTCCGAGGTCGTTTGCAAAATGGCCATTTTCACGGGCTATATATATTCTATAGCGACCTTTCTGAAAATTCATTTGGCCATAACTTTTGCTTCCCGCTATGAAACTTCAGTTTTTCAGATTGGTTAGAAAGGTATTCACTAACATATTTAAATATTTTTTGTTTCACTCAAATCCTTTTTGTTTTGCACCCGGTAAAGTCAGTCAAAGTTTGAATTCAAATTCTGAAACTACCGCACCATTTCAGGCCTTGTTTATAATTAGATTTAATTATATTCGTTTTCAAATGTCGATTCAGACTTACTTTTCATTTTTATTATTTAAAATATTTATTTTAAATATTTAAAATCCACTAAAATAGCCAATTTAAAATTTTTAAATTGGTTCAGATTTTCCGGGTCGTTACAATCTCCCCCACTTAAAACTTTTCATCCCCAAAAAGGAACAAAGTCAAAAGTGGTTTGATTAATCAACTCTATGTTCAATCTGGCTTCCATTCTCCAACTTTTCAGTTTCTGAGAAAAATTCTTCAAAATTTTGGCTCACACCCGGAATTTTCGAAAATTTTCGCCATAACCTCCTTTATACGGGGAGGGGTTTGGAAATTTATTGGGCCGTATTAGGTACCCATTAAATCCTATAAAGCATACACATATTTATAGTGATAATTCTGGTGTTTACAGGGGAGCTAGTATAGATAATAACTCCAGAGAATAAATTCTCGTCACCCTGTCAAAGCCTGAGGGAGTGTGTATTATTAATTGCTCCAGAGAATAAATTCTCGTTACCTCGTCCAGTGTGGGAAATAAATAATCCATGTGCCGTATCTAATGACTAGAGAGACGTGATTATTGTCAACTCTAGACACGTGTGGGGTTTTTATTAATCTGGCAATTTATCGTTACATTTTATATGGTCCATATCAGTCATCAGTTCAACCTGTAATATATAGTCATCGCCATACAAGCCTCTCGCTCATATGGTAAGTCTTCCACCTCGTCACACAAGCTCCAAATGCTTATGTGGTATATGATGAAGTATTCCTATCTTCAAGAAGTATGCCATATAGTGTAGTTCAAAATTAATTGTTACTATGCTAGAGCGACGTTTATTATTACACACAGAATAACCATCACTCCGCATCAAATGGCATTCACAGGAGTTGATATAATAATATTTCGCATCCAACTCATTAAGGTTTACCTATTTGTCGGGCACGCAAATAAAATCTTTACTCAACAGCTAATCTAATTACCTGTTCAAACATATATAATGCACATGTATATATATTTTTATCTATTTTTAAATCAGTTCAACGTGTGATTTAATCGAATAAAGTCTACCATTCTTTCTCTTCTTGATTAATTTAACTATCATTCTAATAATTCAATTAATCAAATCCACTATCACACAACACAAACAACCATCAATTTGTTTTTAACTTTTCAAAACCATACAAATTAATTCATACACTCCTTTTAAATTAATTAGACTATAGAATTAAAAGTGCACATCCATGGAAAGAAAATAACAACAGAGTAGAGAATTAAATGGTAATGCAAAGTATGGTAAATGTACCTTGCACCGGAGTCAATCAGAGATATCTACTCAACACTTAGGATAGGCTTTATGAATGCTCTCCTCAGTTTCCCAAGTACAATCTCGCGGATCTCCACACCATTGCACTTTGACTAAGTGAACCTTCTTGTTCCTCAGTTCTTTGGTTTCCTTGCCGATAATCTTTAGTGGCTCTCTTCTCACAGCTAATTCTGGAGTGATTTCAATATCCTGTTGCGCTGCTTCTTCCACGATCAGGTCTGGATCATGAATGTGCTTTCGAAGTTGAGATATGTGGAATACATCATGCACTCCAGGAAACCAATCAGGCAGTTGAATTCTATAGGCCAGAGTTCCAATCCGTTCAATAATAGGGAATGGACCAATAAATCTAGGCGCCAACTTTCCAGTTTTGCCAAATCGAATCACTCCCCTCATCGGAGAAACCTTTATATACACATAATCGCCAACCGAAAAAGCCAAATCCCTTCTTCTCGAATCAGCATATCTCTTCTGTCGGCTTTGAGCGGTGAGTGATCGTTTCTTAACGAAGTCGACTTTGTCTGTGGCTTCTCGGATCAGATCTGGTCCCAATACAAGCTTATTTCCAGGTTCAACCCAACAAGCAGGAGATCGGCACGGTCTGCCATACAATGCTTCGAATGGTGACATTGTCAGGCTCGATTGGTAGATGTTGTTGTATGAGAACTCAGCCAAATGTAAATGGTCTTCCCATGATCCACCAAAATCTAGAACACAAGCCCTCAATAGACCTTTTAAAATACGATTCACCCTCTCAGTCTGACCATCTGTCTGAGGATGATAGGCGGTGCTTAGATTCAACTTTGTTCCCAGTTCTACTTGAAACGCCTCCCAGAATTTGCTAGTAAATATTGGGTCCCTGTCACAAACTATACTGAGTGGCACTCTATGTAGCCTAACAATTTCTTTGAAATAAATCTGCGCCAGACTCTGAGAAGTTCTGTTCGATCTGACAGGTATGAAATGGGCGGTCTTCGTGAAGCGATCTACGATCACCCAAATACTGTCATTTCCTTTTCTGGTTCTGGGAAAACTATCTATGAAGTCCATGGAAATATGTTCCCACTTCCAACCTAGAACGTCCAGTGGTTGCAACAATCCGGCCAGTTTCTGTTAGTCGCTTTTGACTTGCTAGCAAGTAGGGCATCGGCTAACATATAAAGAAATGTCCCTCTTCATCGACTTCTACCAGAAAGTGCGTTTGATGTCATTATACATTTTGCTTACTCCCAGATGGATACTAAGTTTTGACTTGTGGCATTCATCCAGCACTTCCTTTCAGAGCTCAGAAATGTTAGGAACATAGATTCGACCTTTTAGCCTTAAAATCCCATCATTATCAATTTGAAAACTCGAGGGCTTGCCTGTCTGAATCATCTCTCTGATCTTATGAATGAAGTGATCATCCTTTTGAAGAGCAGATATTTTATCTATCAATGAAGTCGTGATTATAAAACTGGCGATCATTACATTCTTTCGGCTTAACGCATCGGCCAGGACATTGGCTTTCCCTGGAGTGTATAAAATTTCAAAATCGTATGCTGCAAGGAACTCTAGCCAACGTTGCTGCCTCAGGTTCAAGTCTTTCTGGGCGAACAGATACTTTAACGACTGGTGATTTGTAAACAGTTCGAATTTCTCGCCTAGAAGATAGTGTCTCCAAATTTTCAAAGCGAATACTATAGCCAACAACTCAAGATCATGAGTAACGTAGTTCTTTTCATGTGGCTTCAGCTGGCGGCTTGCATAAGCAACAACTTGACCTCTTTGCATTAACACTACACCAAGGCCTTCTCTAGAGGCATCTGTCCAGACTTTCAAGTCCTGATTGCCATCGATTATCGGTAATACTGGAGCCGTTGTTAATCTTAAATTCAGCTCCTCAAAAGCCTCCTCACATTCTGGAGTCCATTTGATTTTTGAGTGCTTCTTTGTAAGCTTTGTTAAGTGACTAGATATCTTCAAAAGATCTTTAACGAACTTCCGGTAATAACTAGGCAATCCAAGAAAACTTCGGACTTCTGTGGGAGTACTAGGCTGTTTCCAGTTTTGAATAGCTGTGATTTTACTTGGATCTATAGCAATTCCTTCTTTTGATACGACACGGCCCAGAAACTTCACTTCATCTTGCCAGAATATACATTTGGACAGTTTGGCTTTCAATACATTCCTTCTCAGAATTTCCAGAACTTGTTCCAAATGTTTTTCATGTTCGACCTTTGATTTAGAGAAGATTAGAATATCGTCAATAAAAACTAGAACAAACTTATTCAAAACTCCTCTGAACACTCGACTCATCAAATCGACGAAGTAAGCTGGAGCGTTACATAAGACGAACGACATTACTAACCACTCATAGAATAAGTCTGGACCTCTGAATGCTGTCATAGGAACACATTCTTCGGCAATACGAAGCTGATGGAAGCCTGTAGCTAGGTCCATCCTTGAAAATAATTGTGCTCCATTCAGACGATCCAATAAATCATCTATTCGCGGCAATGGATATTTATTCTTTATGGTCTGCTTATTCAAATCATGATAATCCACACATAGCCGCAGAGTACCGTCAGACTTTGGGACAAACACCACTGCTGCACCCCAATCAGAGAAACTAGGCCTGATCAGACCCTTCCATACAGGCTGTCGAGTTTGATTGTCTAGTTCTTCTTTCTCCTTTAGGGTCATCCTACGAATGACGTGCACTACTGGCCTTGCGTTCGGAATTAAAGCGATCTTGAAATCAATTTCTCTCTGCGGAGGTAGACTAACGACTTCCTCGAACACATCTGCATAATTCTTTACGATAGGAATATCTTTGATGAGGTCGGGAATATTCTCTATGACTACAGGGATATTTTCTATTTGAGCAGGAGAAACATCCAAAGCAACCCAGCAGTCTTTTTTATTAGAATTCTGACCTTCACAGGGAATGGTTATATAATCACCTGATTTAATCTTCGCCCTGACGACTCAGTCGGCGCATCTAACCTCAGCTTCATATTTGGTCAACCAGTCTAACCCCAAGATAAGATCAAACTCTGTAAAATTCATGACGACCGCGATGGTAGGGAACCGATAACGAGAAAAAGAAACCGACACCCCACAAACCCAACTGAGATCGAGGGAGCCCCCAACCGGATTATTGACCGTCATTGGTTCTTTGAGCCTCTTCAAATTCAAATCCAGTTTCTTAACCGCATTCTTTGCAATAAAGCTTCGTGACGCACCTATGTCAAACAGTACTTTATCTAGAATATCTTTGACAGTAAGCGTGCCTTCTAAAACATCTGGCCTTTCCTGAATAGCTGAGGGCTCAGAAGCTTCTGCCATTTAATTTATTTGTACTGTTTCAGATTCTTTTGATAGCTGGCACTCCCGTGCAATATGACCTGCTTGGTGGCACTTATGGAATCTCCTTTCCCTATGTGGGTTCTTTTGTTTCTTAGTAGGTTTGGATCCATTCTTTCTGTGTTTCTTTAAAGATTTACATTTTCTGGACAAATGACCCTTCTGATGGCAGTTAAGGCATATGGCAGCCGTTGCTGGTACTTTCTCAGATCTGGCCCTTTTCCGATTGACTTTCGGCTTCTTACTCACCTCAGACATCGTACTGGCCTCAGGACGATCAGTTTCAGACTCCTTCTTGTTACTAGAACTGAATTCTTCTTCATCCCGCAACATACCTTTCTTATGGAGATCTTCGTACTGATAAGCTATATAAATCATTTCTGAAAAAGGAAGCTTCACATGCCCCATTAGTTTATTCTAGTATTTTCTTTGCAGGCCATGAATAAACCTCAGATTCTTTCTCTTCGTATTTTGAATTAGATGAGGAGCAAAGTGAGAAAGTTCATTGAATTTCTTATGATATTCTGGAATGGTCATATCTCCTTGTATCAGATAAGAGAATTCATTACATAACCGCTCTGTCGCTTCTGGAGGAGTAAATCTTTCTAGGAAAATAACTTTAAATCTATCCCAGGTGATATCACCCTCTGGATTATTCTCAATAACAGAATCCCACTAGAACAAGGCTTCGTCTTTGAGTGCCCAGGATGCCAGTAATCTTTTCTGGTCATCCCTCAGCTTTACACTGTTAAAGATCTTCTTGGTAGAATGAATCCAGGCTTGTGTTTTCATAATAGATTCTTCGCCCAAGAACGGTATTCCACCCATATTTCGATACTTAATCAATAGGGCCTCAATATCTGGTTCTGCATTCCTTCTGATTCTGACACTCATTTTCTAGTACTTTTGCAAACAGCAGATCAAGTGTCAGGTCAACAGAAAAGGTATTTTAAAACATAGAAACATATACTTCAAATGTAAATGTGTCTATTGGGGTGTATTTCATTCTACTTTACTCATACTAGGATATTACTAATCCTATCTGTAATGATTTACCCATCTTAGAACACTACTGGTTCTATTTCTGACAAGTTCGTTGATATGTTATATTCCAGCTCTAAGCTTAACCAAAGCTCTGATACCACGATGTGACGACCCCATTCCCCGTATCCACGGTGGCAAGGGTAATCTTTGGAATACAACACATGAACAGACAATAGCAGAACAGAAATAAGCAAATACACCAGATAATGTACAAATAATACACTGGATAAAAGTAATCATCAGAGTTACACAGTATACATGATCATACATAGTACAAATAGAGTTCAACTATACATAAATGTCTACAGCGGAAAACAAACATAATATGTACAGTAGGAGCTGAACAACATAAAATATATAAATGATAGAATCCATCTTCAGCTCCAGCTATCAAGAAAGAGCCAAATAAAACCAGAATACAAGGCTGCCCGTGTAGAAAAAGGGGCACCCGAGTTTGCAAGTGAAACAAACTACGAGTCAGTCATGGGACTGGTATGATAAATCTACTCAACACATTTAAAATATGGCTGATCACAGGACCACGCCACTTTCGTGGAACGGGTTTACTCCATCGGATTGCCAGTGCTTTAAAACAAATAATTCTTTCAAACATCGCAATGCTTTCCATAAAAATGAAGCCAATATAAGACTCAGTTCCCATCACATAATGCAACGCAAACCGGAGGATAGAGTTTTACCTTATAATGGCCAAAATATGCTTGATACGAATAAAACAAAAGCATTTGATATTATTACTAGTGTTTATATGTTTCAAAAACAATTTCGAATCATAACTATCAATCGTAGACGGCATGTGTACCATATATCATGTCGCCATATATATATATACAATCAAAACCGCACGGTGTCGTATTTGGAAATTGGATTTCCGTCATGAACCAAGGCAAAAGATAGTCCTTACCGAATTCGAGACTGTCTAGCCAGAGCCTCAAGCAAGTACTCAGTCAAGCCTTTGGATCGTCAGGGCCGGTCCACCATTGTGGATTAAAATTCCTGAACACTGCGTTTCCCCACCCTTTAGGGCGTAAGTGAGCCAACGAATGACTCCATCGGTCCCGGATTGACTGATATAACCGAGGCGCCTAGCAACAGCAACAACCACATAGGTGAAAAATAGTATAAATGTCAGCCAGTTTAAGCACCGACACCACCTCTAGCTAGAAAGAATTGCATGCCCTCCCTGAGGTCCTTCTCCCGTTTCTGGTTCATACCGGGGTGTGAGGTTCACGAATTTACGTTATACACAAAGCTACGCCACAAAGGCGGTGCTCTGATCATCAACCACAAGACTTTGCTTTTCAACAAAATCCCTGATCACTGCATCTTAGCATGCCACACAGGCAATTCACGCCATGTAACTGATGGCTATCAATCACACAGAATGAATTCCAATGTCAGACACACAGTCCATTTACAAGTTCGTTCTGGGTCTGAACGAAACCGGAGGCACTATATACCTCGCATACCCATCGATCTCCATGTACGTCTGGACGATCACCACTCATTATCCATATTTCGGGATGCCTCCCGATCAGGACATCAGTTACCATCCAAACGAGGGGAAGATTTCCGGTCTTCAACCACCGTCTTAATCTTCGATTTCTTATCGTCGGTTCAGTTATTCAGAATGGGTTAAACCCGGTCTTTCTGAGCAACTCGCGTATATGATAAACAGGTGCTGCACAAACAAAACATACGCATCATTTCAATTCATCAGTCACTAACCGTAGATCAGTAAGACAAAGATTTCCCAAATATTAACCTCGAAGGCCGAAACCAACATCAGATCAAAATACAGGAAACCATTCGACTCAGCTAACCTTTAGTTAATTTCTAAATTTCACAGTCCATATCGTTTATAATATTTTATAACGATTTATCGCTATTTTTATTTATTTTTAAATATCCAATTTATTCAAACGACGCTTTGGGCCATAACGCGGCTGTGGCGCTGTTTTTCTTCAGATTTGATTTACACATATCTGAAAATCTAACCGTTGGATCTTCACAAAATTTATATCATTAGAAAGATCTTTTCAAAACGAATCCAACGGTTCTAGTTTTTGGAAAATCCGATGGTCGGATCTCCCGGTACACTCGTTTGAAGTTTCGATTTCAAAATACGAACTACAGCGTCGTTATTCGATTTAATATAATTATATTTATACATATATATAAATATAATCGATTCTGGCGCTGCATTTCTTAAGATTTGAATTGAACATTCCAGACAATCCAACCGTTGGATCTTCACAAAGTTGGTGTCGTTGGAAAGATATTTCCAAAGCGAACCCAACGGTTTCGGTTTCGGGAAAATCCGATGGTCGGATCTCCCGCACTAATCGTTTGAAATCACGGTTTCAAAACACAAATTGCAGCTTCGTTATTCGATATATTTGAATTATATATATATATATATATATATCGATTCTTCGATTTCAAAACTATATTCTTTTCATACTTTTGATAAAAATGATATTTTTATCCAACCGATATTTATTTCGACACTTCGTTATTTTTAACTATTCATGTATATAGTAAAAGTGGGATTTTTATTGTAAAACAATTCATTTCAAAACACGATTATTTTATATAGTTCATATAAATGATAAAAATATGATTTTTATTATAAAACGATTTATTTCAAAACATGACTATTTTATATAGTTCATATAGATGATAAAAATATGATTTTTATTATAAAACGATTTATTTCAAAACACGACTATTTTATATAGTTCATATAGATGATAAGAATATGATTTTTATTATAAAACAATTTATTTCAAAACACGAATACCATTCAACACATGAATTTCTATTCAACGAATGAATTTCTATTCAACACACGAATATAGTTTCAACACAGGAAAATAATTCTAACACATGTATATTATTCAAAATTTCGGCAGCATAACGGCAGGGTAGTTAAAACCGGGGTAGTCCCTAGTACGGCTCCTCGCTCTACCTTAAAGCCTCTCAGCTTTTGACAATGGGGATTTCATGCATCTAGTTCGCACGCAGGCGGCATGTATATTTTTTTTCATTTCCTCAAACTAATCCTATGTGGTTTCAACCAAATATTTCTCAACCACAAAGGGGTATTTTTCAACCACAATCAATCAATTTCAACCGCAAACAATTCTAATCAACCATTCGTAATCAATGAATTTTCACAACAATCACAACCAATAAATATCGTCCATGGTTTGTGGACGAGGAGCGTGTGTATATATATATATATAAGCATTTCACTTCTATTCAACACATATATTTTTTTTACAACGCATATATAACTTAAATATCGAACGTACAACTTATACAACGCTTATACATGAGGTGTACAACGCTTATATAACTCATACATCGACTATATAATTTATACATCATCATTTTCAAAATCGTTTATAATTTAGAAATCTCGCATTGGGTTCCACTCCACCAAAAATAGCAGAAGGCTCAGAAAAACATGTGGTCTCTTATAGAATGTAGAAGACGTCCACACGAGTCCACTATCTCTTGTTTCACTGAATTTCGTCAACAAACGAAAAAGATATGATTTTTACATTGAAATCAAAAACCGTAGCGCTTTAAAATGCTATTAAAAAGTTTAAAATAAAAACAGCCGCACCTTTCTATTTTGATTCGAAACTAGGCTTGGCTTTAACTGAAATCCGAAACACTTGAACGAAATCGGGTTGTACCCCGTTGTAGAGCCTCGAAAGGCGCGCCCATGGACCCCCCTTCGTTGAACTCGAACTGGGTATCGAGGAGAAAACTGGCATTGAACGCTGACACTTCAGAGGGGCGGATCTCAGACAACACTCAACGATAAAGGGCGGAAGTGCTATGGATTTAAAGAGGAGAGTGGGATCTTCAAAAGGAGCATGCGGATTTGTTGTGTGGTTTGGGCGTGATCGAGGAGAGAAGGAGGAAGAGGGTTTCCGCTGGTTATTCGCTCGTCGGGGAGAGAGAGAGTTGAGGTGGACGAATGAGATTTTTTTTGTTTATTTATATATTTTTAAATTTCGAAAATACCCTCTTTCACTCACGAACCCCAACCCAGACCCAACGACTGTCGTCCCTAGCGTTTTACCCCTATTCCGAACATAATGGGATATGTTTCGAAGGCGTATTCGAATGTTTCAGTCAGTTTTTCTTTAAATTAAAATATAAAACATTCAATATTTAATTTGAACGTACATTTCAATTTTCCGAGGCCACATACTGATTCTAAAAATTCCCTAAAAATAAATCTAGCTATGTTTTGACGATACGGTCCCAACAAAACTAGTTTCGTCGAATTCTTAGACCGTTTGAAAAATGGCCCATTTCTGGTCGATCCAATTTAACTATAAATGACCAAAACACGTTTTCCTTTGCCACGCTCACATATTAACTTCAAAAATTATGAAATTTGAAACCTAGCAATAATTTGACATCCCGGATCCAACAAAATTGGTTTCGTTGAATTCTGAGGTCGTTTGCAAAATGGTCATTTTCTGGTCAACCCAATTTAATAGAAATCGACCAAACACATTTTCCTTTGCCACGCTCACATACCAACTTCAAAAATTATGAAATTTGAAACCTAGAAATAATTTAACAACCTGGATCCAACAAAAGTGGTTTCGTCGAATTCTGAGTGCATTTGCAAAATGGCCATTTTCACGGGCTATATATATATATTCTATAACGACCTTTCTGAAAATTCATTTGGCCATAACTTTTGCTTCCTGCTTTGTAACTTTGATTTTTCAGATTCGTTAGAAAGGCATTCACTAACAGATTTAAATTTTTTTGGTTTCACTCAAATCCGTTTTGTTTTGCACCCGGTATAGTCAATCAAAGTTTGAATTCAAAATTTGAAACTACCGCGCCATTTCAGGCCTTGTTTATAATTAGAATTTATTATATTCATTTTCAAATGTCGATTCAAACTTACTTTTCATCGTTATTATTTAAAATATTTATTTAAAATATTTATTTAAAATATTTAAAATCCACTAAAATAGCCAATTTAAAAATTTTAAATTGGTTCAGATTTCCTGGGTCGTTTCATTAGACATAGGGTATAATAACATATTAAAGTGAAGCCCTTGGACCAGTATGCATGTTTGTGGGTGAATAACCAAACGGGATGTGTTATAAGGCACGAGGGGAGCACACATTCATCTGATTATTTTGTTAGCTCCATAGGATTGGAATGGGAAGCACGTGGCTTCCTGAGATACGTAAGGTGATCTTAGTAGTCCTCGATGCGGTGGCAGATGTTTAGGCTGTGCTCGTAGAGGTTCAGTCTGCGCATAACTACCAGGTGGGTAGGCCTTGACTGTAAATGTAGCTTTTTAGTCAGAATGTTGTGATGTTGTGACACCACGGTGATTCGGCGGTCGCCTTAACGGGGAGGTAAAGGGTCATGACCAACAAGGATAGTAGATCGTCAGACACCTTTCATCGACAACTAGTGGGATGCGGAAAGACTAGAGCTAAAACCAATAGACCATTCACCTTTCAGTATCGGGGTACAGTGGTTGAGGGAAGACGGCAAATAGATGTTTAGATTGTTTGTTAGGGGATAGTCGTTTAGCTCTTGTAATCTTTACTAGTTGAGGAAGGGCCTAAGGTGGAGCCTAGCCACCATGAAAAACAGACCCAAGGGACATCTGTATTTTGAGGCTCTTAAAGACAGACCTATACAGATATGGAAAAGCTTCCGACCGAGTTCCGTGTTTCTTGTATCGCCCTGCAACGGAACTCGGTGCACATTAGAGGACATGTGGTTAAGGCATCAAGCTACAATTGATGATACGTATGTGGGACGGTCTAGATACATGCATGTCGGCTCTTGGTGGTGTATCATAGACTTGAGGGCATTACTCCTATATAAATTTTGATTCGATCGATGATGGAAGCCCGTACGCTTGCGTAGCGTAGTAATAGCAGACATATACAAAACGTAACATTGTTATGTAAAGATCCGTACGTCACTCCGACGTAGAATGAGGGACTATGTTCATTTCGGTGGCACTATGGTAGAGACCGCGTGAGTAGGGTACCATGGGGTGTACCTCAGTATTGAGGGGTAGCTACATATGTACTGTGCCAGGCTAATCCACTGGGAAGTAAATGGATTCGATGTGTGTGTAAGCATTAAGTGTTATTAACCCAAGTAAACTAATAAATAAGAAAATATGATTGAACGGTATATGTAGGATTATCTAAAGTGTATAATTTTAATCCAGAAACCAGAACTTGTGTTCTGACTCCCTCCTCATAACATACTTGCAGGTTAGATTTGTGGTAGAGACATGATAGCTTTGGATACTGGTTAGATAGTATTATTACTACTGTAAGGCTATACTTTGATTATATTATATTTTATCCCTTCTGATGTGAGATGTTTTCTGAGCTCTGACATATTTTATGTCTCTGTCTTTTCTACAGGATACTAGAGCACAACAACTTGAGTTTCGAAAGGTTGGAATTTTAAAAAAAATTCTGTCTGTCGAAATTCGGTTTGTTACATCTAGTATTAGAGCGAGGTTTAGGATTCCTATAAAAATAATGGGTGAACGTATTTGTATTTAAAAAAATATGTAAATATTATATATATACCTAGATCCATAGAGAAACCCACTAAATAGAAAGAGTATAATACGGTAAGAAATAGGATATTTGTTTTGTACACTAAAAGAATGAATATGGAAATCTGAGACCCTTAAGTAATTTGGGTGGAAAGTGAACAATGTACTTTGTATGGAAGGAAGTCGAATCCCATATGATTAGTATTTTGGGTTAGTGAGTTTGGCTATAAAACCTTATAAAGTGGAAAAGGTTAAAAAGAGTAAAATGGACTAGGAATATATGTGGTTAAGAGATTTGACTTTGTGGGAGTGACTAGGAAAGCCTAGGAAAAATTGGAAACCCGCTTTGAGTCTAAACCCATTGATAAATTTTAAGAACTTGAAATTGTAAAAGTTTTGGGAAAATGGTTTATGGTGTTTTCAAGTTTTGATCTTAATGGTTATAGTTTTAAAAATATGTAAAGAACTACATATTGGGTTTTTAAGTAAAATGGGGTATATTTTGCAAATAGTAATTTTCTTGCGAAAGCTTTATCTAAAGTAAAATTATCTCAGTAAAAGGTGCATATTAAAGAGCATGTATAGCTTGCTAGTTTTCTTATTATATTTCATACAAGAATTTTTAATAAAGAAAGTTTAAATGAAAAGGGCAAACAATGTTTTAAAAAGTATGGAGTAGGTAAGGTTTAGAGCGTAGGGAATATGGGAAAAGTTTTGAGGCTATGAAGTAAATAGTGAGAATTATCTTGGAATAATGATAAGTTCCCATAGAATGCGTAAGCATTGAAAAGCCTAGGGTGTTGCTTGAAATAATAGTTGGTACACAACTAGGGCTAGTGGTGAGTACTAGATAGTAAAAGGGGCAAGTGTTTAGATCCTGTTACTAATTTTCCTGTTAGAGGTAAAACCCATTACTGTATTTCTGTTGGGATCGTTCCGTTATTTTGTTCTTGTTGGGCAGTTAGGTTAACACCTAAACCTGTCGTGGATCCTATAGTTGGACCTTTTTTTTGTTTGAGAGGGGCATAGTCCCAAGATTCCTGGCCCTTAGTAGTAGCTGTGTAGGGTGTTTGTTCTCCTGTTTTAGTTGAATGACTAGAAGTCTTATTTAAATTTAAAATTAAATCAGATGATTAAATAAGCTAAGAAAAGATAAATGGTACAACTAAGAAGGAAACAACATATTCGGTAAAGCAACAAACATGATAAATTATGAGAAAAGATGGATAAAGATAAACATTTCCAAGATAAGATGAAAAAGAAAATCAGTAATAAAGAAAATTTTCTCACGTGGGTTGTGCTTGGATAGGAAAACATGGATTCTTTGTTAATAGTTACATAAAATCCATGTACGGTTGGAAAAAGGTACATAAAAGAAAAATGGAAGATGTGAAATTTTCCGTTTTCCACTTATTTATAACATAAGAATTCGAATTTAGAAAATTAGATTTTTCTAAAATTTGAAAATTAAAGTTGGTTGATAGGATTATTGATACAACAATTTGATGAACTACACTCTTAATTTGTAAGAGTATGGGAAAATTTGGATGAAAAGCATTTTGATTTTCAAAATATTGCATTCATGTAGAACTGCCAGTATATTTAGGATGTGAGCATCATATCTTAAATGGATTTTTGAAAAATTTGCATACATATAGGAGGTACCACTTAGACATACATGCATTAATATGTTGTATTTCACTTTGCACAAGTGCAAAATGTTTGAAGAAATTGGATGCACACAAGATGGATGGATATTATGCGAGTGGTTATTTGATTTAACCCTTATCAAATTTCGGGGACGAAATTTCTTAATGGTGGGAGATTGTAACACCCCGCATTTTTAAGATCATAAAATAAGAATAACTTAATTAAATATTCAGAATTAAGTAAAATGGACTGCGTCATTGCGTCCATCTAGGAATTTTGGTCAAGATAGACACCTGGTTTGCGTAAAAAGGACATCGTATGAAGAAGTTATGAGCATTAGAAGTTTGTATACATATAAGGAACTTATATGTGTATATATTATATAAATATTTCTAGAAAATTCGAAAATCAGTTCAAAAATCGAATTCACGAAGCGAGAAAACGCGGTAGGAATTTTTCCCGTTGGAGGTCGACCCAACTAGAGGGGGGTCGACCCCAGGTTCGACCCCACCGCAAATCTGAGTATTTTTTTAAGGCATGGACGATTCTAATGGTTTCAATTCAAATCTAATGGACCTGGTTTCTCTGATACACCTATAAATAATTCTATAGAGCTAACCCCAAGCCTTATATTTCTGAGACTACGCGGAGGCTCTGCCATTCTTCATTCTTCTCAAATCTATTCAGAAAATTTCAGTTATCAGTTTAGGTAAAATTCTGAATCCAAATCTGGAGGAAGGGAAAATATACTTGTAAATGGGTGTTCAGATGTCTTAACGAAGTGAGGTAATTCCTAGATCTGGTCTATTTTCAATTCTCTTCTCTTTCTTACTTTCTTTCTTTTAGTAAAAATAGTCAATCCATGGTTGTTAGGTTCTGAATCCAATTAGGGGAAAAACCATGGAAGATTAGATTTGGACCAGATCCAGGATTTGGAAAGCTTACGCGGTTAGTGGATTTATGCTATAGCATTTTAGATTATAATACATTATCGTTTAAAACTTTCTGCGTTATTATATGTGAATTTGCCAGAATAATTAATAATTACTGTTATAAAAAGTTGAGATGTTAATATGAATAATTCATATGTTGAATCAGTTAAAGTGTTGGAATGATTACCTGTTGAAATACAAACTTGTTAGAATATGGGTAATGACTACTGTTGTTATAATTTCATGATTCACTTATGGCATATTATTGAGTAAATGACATGTTAACCTATCAGATCTGAACAATTACCCGATTAAATGTTTACATGTCAAAATAGAATTAAACACATGTTAAAAAGGACATGCGCCATAATATAGGAATAATTTGAGACATATAAATTAGATTACAGTAAAAAGGATAACATGCCTAAAATTTACAGTAAATAAGAAGCTGTAACGTGCTTTGACACGAGGTTAGATTACACTCGTGGTAGAAGTCTGCCTGGAACCGCCTATCATATCCAGCATCCATAAGTAGTATATCTAATGTGAGAGGTCTAAATGCATGAATAAACATGTAATGGTACTAAGACACAAGGTTAAGTCAACTTATGGTAGAAGTCTGCCCGGACCCGCCCGACAAATCTAGCGTCCACAAGTGTAGGCTTAATGTGAGAGGTCTAGTGCATATATATAAATATATGTATATAACAAGATATGAATAAATGGCAATAATGGTAATTAATTGCCTAACTCAAAAAATAAGAAAGGAAGGGATGTAATGGACTGAGTTAGTGCGATGCGAAGGAAAAGTGATGTATGTCCCTAAATGAATTATTTCCGAGATCGTGGTTGCAAGTAAGCCACAACGAATAAAGTAAGAAAAAGGAAAGAAATTACTTGCCACCATGGATTTAGATGGGAATACGTTATGAAAATAAATCACTGATTCCTTCCGTAAATCCCTACATAATGTGGCTGATAATCCAATGAGGTTGTGCAACGGATCAATAAGACTCTACTTGAAAATTCTTGTTACTTGAGATTGACCAAGGACTTGCCTTAAGTGTTTTTAGCATCAAAATATTGAACACGAATACAAGTTCTGGACATATAACAAAACCTGATGAATCAACCAGCAGGATAAAAGCAACGCATAAATAAATGGAGCGTCAAACACTAGATTTTTTATTTATTTTTTATCAATTATACCCACCACGAATGGTACTGAGTATTACGCAGCAATATTTATAATAATTATTAAATGACTCTTCACCACGAGCAACATTAATTGCTCTATTTTTCTCAGCCTGAGACTACACTCTTCAGTGCTGAACACCAAATACCACCTATAAATTGTCAAATTGTCCACTTTCATTTGATGCCCTGAAAACATTTCATTTTCACCACTCTATTTTCAACATATAGACCTGCTGCATGAATTTGATTATACATGTTAAACAATTAAGACAATATAACTTCTGGTGAACTTTCACAAACCATATATCTCTACGCTATTTTTACGTTTCCACCAAAAAAGGCAATCACAAATCTTCCTTGGTTTTCTTTCGAGTAGCTCAAACCAATGACTTCAACAAATATGATTCAACAGAATAGGCCCAAGAACATACTTTTCTTTCAAAATAAAAAAGCAGATCACCTAGAAGTATGGTTTATCTTCATTTCGAGGATTTTTGTTTAATGCATTGATTTATTTTAGAAAGACAGAGTTTAAGTTTTTATATGCTACAGGTTAAAATAAATAAATAAATTTTTCACTGTCTTCATATCTTGTTTCCAGTTTTTGATATAAAGAACAAATTTGTTACACACAACAAAAATTAAAACATATATATTTTCAAGACCAACTAGTATGCCAACGCCATACAAGTCAAACTGTCGAATGGCAAAACTGGTTAAAGGAGTGGGTGATACATGCATACCTAGTGAACAAGTCAGCATGAGCTGGAAAATACATGACTGGACAAAATATCATGGCCAAACAAACAGACCAACATGGACAATCAAGTGATACATGACTCAAATATGAAGCTCAGGTATGTTATAACAACTTATGAGGTGGCAAACACAAATGCGAAAGCACATATTAGCACACAAGTCCAAATGCTCAAGGTATAGACTCCTATTTTACATTCTCAGGTGAATAAAAAAAGGATATCAACACCAAACAACGATTATGGCTAGCCAGTTATAGTCACCAAAAGGAAATGACAGACAAATAACTATGTGATGTGGGGCTGCCAGTTTATTACACAGGGGTTTCAGATCAGTGGACAATAGTGACCAAACGATCATTCTAGCATCAAAGCATAAGATCAACAACCTCAAGCATTAACCAATACATTAAGTCAACATTGAAGTCAAAATTCTTGGACTAAGGTGAATTATGAGTTTAAAACTCACCTTAAATTGGTGCATCAGGCGTAGATTTCACGAAGGAGGCCAAATGGTGCTTGGCTAGACAATGGTGACAGCAGCGCTCGTGTGACGGCCCGCCCTGTACCAACCGACATTTACTCCAAAATTGCGCTGTACACATGTCCAGTTAGCACGGCACGATCATCAGAAGAAAAGGAAGAAGACGAAGAATCAATAAAGAACCTGTAATATGTCTCACAGCGCATGGAATACAATATAATCATAACATATACTTGACACGAAACAGGTGAGACAGTGCATAAGCTGAAAACAAACTATCATAGCAGCGGAAAATCCAAATACAGCTTATGTTCCACAACATCATTATTACAACTTTTAAACTGTCTCTAAAAGCAAGATAAGGAAGGTACACTACTAATGCCCAAGTTGTGACCACCAACGACACAGGGAGAATATATATATATATATATATATATATATATATATATATATATCATACGTGGAAGCCTCCTGCTTGCCTCCAGACCAGCTACTCGTGCATCACCAGCTAACCTGTCTCTAGTCTTCTCGTTTAGGGGCACCCAGAGTAATAAGAAGAGACATAAAACTCTGGGTCAGACAAAAGTCTGGTGTGAGCGATAAGCAGCTAAACAGAACAATAATAGGTATACTAAACCATACCTGAACCTGGACCTGCAACCAAAGAGTTAGCACCACATACTTTACAACCCTCTAAGGTGCCACTAACATATGGTGTACAAGCATACGGGGGTGGGGTGTGCATGTCATAGTGATTGTAAACAATCAAGCATAGCAACTATTCTCACATCTCTCACTCAGTGCATGAAGCATACGATATCCACCACTTCGATCACCCAATACTTTGCTATGATCACTCTGCCCCATGAAGTCACAACGGCTTCACTGCACTAATCCATAGCCACTAATCCTTCGCTATGTCCACTTTGCCCCATGGAGTCGTACACATCCCACTGCACTAGCTCATAGCCTTACTAATCCTTTACTATGTCCACTCTGCCCCACGGAGTCACAATGGCTCCACTGCACTGGCTCATAGTCTTACTACGATCACTTTGCCCCTCGAGTCACGGTGACTCTACTGCACTGATACGTAGCCCATCACTCCTTTTCAGTGGTGAATCGAAGATATGAATGTCGACAACTCCTTAGCACATGTCCCGCAGCAAAGCCCAATCATGAAGTGAACTCATTGGTTCCCAACTGGATCCTGAGCTCTAACTTCCATTTGGACTACCTTTGCATCTCGGGTTTTTGGTCATCACCGGATCGGTTAGGATCCCTCTATTAAGCATCGGTTCGGTTCGGCCTTCAGGTCTCCATCGTCAACACGGTTTGGCTCGTGGCATCCACCTAGCGGCGATTCGGATAGTCAACACCCCCAACGGGTTGGGTCGGGATCTTCAAGTCCATATCCATCTATGGATTCGAGTCGGGGTCCTTCTGGCGGTTCGGGTCGGAGAAAGCGCTCCTCCAGGCCAAGTACAAACGGTTCGTGCTCACCGTCCATAAGCGGATTGGGTCGGAGCTCCTTCTCTCGAGTGGTTCGGATCGGGTATGAGAGGAAGTTCACATTTGATGCTCGTGGACCTCACACAGACGGTTCGGTTCGGAGGAGATGGCTTGGTTCGTGATGTGGTTCCACGACCCCATAGGGCGATCCGATCCGGCCCTCAATCCCCCATCCGATCTGAATTCCTGCACTTTGTCCAACGAGTTGTTTTACGCCATTCGACGACATTTTCAACCATTTTATCTATTCTAATCAATCAAAAAGCATACCATACTGTCATAGCAACATATATAATCAACCATAAACATCAAAACAACAATATGATAGGTTACAATGGATCAAACATAGCCAAAAACCCATATTTTCCCTTAAGCGTGCGTAAGCAAAACTAATGATATGATTAGCAAAACTTAACCAAGTCAAACCCAATTTCTAACAGAGGTCTAAAACATTATATAAGAATTTATAAATATTTTTCCAGAATTTATTAATGCATAAATTCGCTAATCTTCACTAATTACCCTTAGTTGACCATAATTAGTGAGGAACTATGCGAATCACTCACCTTAGCCACAAATAAACCTTAGATCTGAAATAAATCTCGGATATGGCGCGAATACCAATGTTAAACAATAGCTCTAATCTTGATTTGGTGAAGATCTCCCTTGATTTGATGTTGCTAAGCTTAATCCTTGATTAGAAAGTGATTTGGAGGTGATTTAGAGGTTGGAGGCCATTTTTAGGGTTTCTAAGAGGTAAGTGGAGGCTAGAAAACTGAAATGGAATGAAACCTTAACTCTTTTCAGCCTCCTCATAACCATAATCCTGAAATGGGTTATGGGCCCATTCACTAATCACCCTATTTGGCCCGGTTAAGTAGTTTTTCACCTTCCAAACCTTATTTCAGCCATTTCTCCCAAACGGTAAGTCCGTTTTCCACATGTGACCACTCTACAAAAAGGTAAACCATCATCCGATGCCAAAGGAAGTGGTTTTAGGTAAAAACTCCTTTCCAATAAAAAGTTATGGCCGAAAAAAGATCAGCTAGGGGCAAAACGGTCATTTAAAAATCGACAAAAATCATGAACATGGGAAATGACCCCAATGGTCGTTTCCAAAGCCACATGACCATAAGACTACATATAAGAAAGAAATAAATATTCTACGATCCTCTGATGCATAGAATGCGGGTTGTTACAGCTCGCTCACGATGGTAAAAGTGGCTTGCTTCTGAAATTTTGCTAGGAAGTGAAATGGGCTCGGAGACGTTGGCGGCTTAAATTTGATTTCAGGTTGAGATAAGAACGGTAGTAGTTAAAAAGAGGGATATGGCGATTAATTTTGAAGAGGAAGGCGAATGATTTGGTTTCTAGACAGAGCAACGACGGAGTAGCTTGATGGAAGATGGCGAGATCGACGCAGCTTCGCGGTGGAAGGAAAACTTGGCCGACATCGTTGAAGTGGTGGCATTATTAGGTTTTTGGAATTTCGATTTAGGAAAAAAATATGATTTCTTTTTACTGCGTGAAAATGAGAATTCGGTGGAATATAAATAACAAGCTTTCAGAAGAAGGAACGCGGGGAGGATAAGAACGAAGTTCCATCATAGTTATAGGTAGCGGCGTTTTCAGATATATGTAGCGGTACGAAGTTCCACTTTCGTACTGCTAACCCAATACCCAAATACGATAAAAATTATATGTACTTCTTCATCTTCACGTTCTGAACCCAATAAAATTAGGCTGGTTGTAATTCGACTTCGTTTATATACAACATTAATTTATTTTTAAATTATTTATCGGTTTACCCATTTTATTCCGTTTGTTCATAAACGACTATATTCCTTTCAAAATTTTGAAATGTTAAATAAATTCTTTTTTTATATACACAAATACACACATATCTATTCCAATTCTTATATATTTCACAAAACAAATTTCCGAGTTATTCAACGTCAATAACTTTTATTTTTAAATTCGATCATTTATATTTTCCAATCGGAATTCAAATTCAATGCAAATCCAATTAACTCAATTCAAATATTCAACAATAAGTATTAAATTCATAACTAACCATTCTTAATTAAATATTGATTTCATTTCACACACAAAACCATATATTCGATTTTTAACTGCTAACTCAAGTATCAATGAAATTGATTATTCGAAGTTAAATATTAACTCCATATTCGAGTTGTCGAAATTTCCAGGCCGTTACAAGATTTGAATTGAAACCATTATAGTCCATAGCTTTGTTTTAAAATACGCTTGTTACTTGGAAAGACCAGGATCGCATGTAAGTCCGAAAACCATTCCAAGTAATGATACGATGCTATAAAGCAAATTAAAGACTTGGAAATGGCAAATGAAGACCGGGAATCTTTGGACTTATTTGGATTGATTGTTGTTGTCTTAAATCGGGCCATACACCCGATACGAGGTTATAAGTGGCATGAGGTCTGAATATATTTGAGAATTATCAGATTTTGTTTCATTCAGACCTAGAATGGACATGTATGAATTATGTTTCTGACATTGTAATTGACTACATAACACTAATTTCTGTTAATATATATAGAATTTCTGGCAATAATTATTCCCATCTCTAAGTTTTACGTTCTTAAAGGTTATGTATTAATAGAAATCAGCGACATGCTGTAAATTGACAAATGTTGCACACTCAGGTTATATAACAAACTAGCGATGATCAAGTCATGGCCTATTGAAGCATAGCTTTGTGTCTATCGTGACCTCGACAAGCCTCACACCCCAGAATGATGAGAAACTGGCAGTTAGGTTGTTATATATACATATTTGCGTTGATAGCTGTAACAACCCGGAAAATCTGGGCCAGTTTAAAATTTTTATTTTGGCAATTTTAGCGAGTTTTGATTATTTAAAATGAATTATTTTAAATAATATCGACGAGAAATTCATTTTGAATATAATTCGAACGTATATATTATACGCGTCGTCGTTAGAATATAAATATTTATATATAATTATAAATAGAATTGAAAATGGCGCGGTAGTTCGATAATTCGATTTCAAACTTCAATTGAATGTACCGGGTGCAAAACAATCCGGATTTTAGTGAAACCAAAAATAATGGGATCTAATTGTGAATATCTTTCTAACGAATCCGAAGAATCGAAATTTCCTAACGGGAATCAAAAGATATGTCCAGTTGAAATTCCTGAATAGTCGCTATGGAATTCAGGCCCTTAAAAATGGACATTTTGCAAATGACCTCGGATTTCGACGAAACCAATTTTGTTGGGTCCGTGGTGTAAAGTTATGGCTAGGTTTCAAATTTCATAATTTTTCGAATCAATATGTGAGCGTGGCAAAGGAAAACGTGTTTTGACCATTTCAGTTGATTTTAATCCACTGGAAATTGGCCATTTTTCTAACGGTCTCAGAATTCGACGAAACTAGTTTTGTTAGGACCGTATCGTCAATACGAAGCTAGAAAATAATTTTCGGGAATTTTTATGGTTAGTATGTGACCCCGGTAATTTGAAATGTATGTTTAAAATTCAATATAAGGATTTAAATGTAAATTCAACGGAAACTGATTCAAACGATCGAATCAGCTCGCGATACATATCCCATTGTGTTCGGAATGGGGGTAATTAGCTAGGGGCGACAGGCGGTGGGCCTCGTTTAGAGGTCATATGTAAAAGTCAACTTTTTTAATAATAAAATAAATAAATAAATAAATAAAACCTTTTTCTTCTTCCCTTATATCAGCCCCCCCCCCCCCCGTTCTAAATTATTGCAGCAAAAAAAACAAAAAAAAAAAAAAAAAGAGAAAAAAATTATTAAAACCTAATCGCGCCCCCCCCTTCCCGTTCGTCGACGGCGCCGCCCAACCGCCCAAACCCTCCACCGACCCACCTCCCTCCAGCCTCACCTTGGCCACCGCGAACACGAAGACCCCCTCGAACCGCGACGCCTCCCTCGCAGCTGCCTCCAGACCTCACCCGCATCGCGCCGCCTGTGGCCAGGCACCACCATTCCGACGCCAAGCCCTAGCCGCTCGCCCCTCAGCCTCCAGTTGCCTCCACCGACCACCGAGCACCCCGAGTAAGTTTTAATCTAGGTTTTCAGTTTATTTTTCATGTTTAAATTCAGTTTAAACCCATATTTAAATTCCGTTTAAAACCATGTTTAAATTCAGTTTAAAATCATTAGTAAAATCAGTTTTTCTTTGTATATACAGTATTTAAAAATCCGATTTTGAACTTTGCTTAAAAATATAGTTTTCGAAATAAAAATGTCTTTATTTCTGAAAATAAAAATTAGTGTTGTTTAAAAATAAAAATTTGATTTTTATAGTTTGAATGGAATTTTTATAATGTCGTAGCGGATTAAAAATGAGGTCTTTGATATGTATGAAAGGTAAAGGAGTGATTTCGATTTACAGGAAGTAGTGTTTTTAAAAAAAAAAGTATAAAAGCACGATTTTTATATAAGAAGTTGAAAGAAAAATATAGTTTTTATATATTGAACTTCGAATGAAAAATATAGTTTTTATATATTGAACTTCGAATGAAAAATATAGTTTTTATATATTGAACTTCGAATAAAAATATAGTTTTTATATATTGAACTTCGAATAAAAATATAGTTTTTATATATTGAACTTCGAATAAAAATATGATTTTTATATATTGAATAGCGAACTAAAAATTCGATTTTTATATATTGAATAGCGAACTAAAAATTCGATTTTTATATATTGAATAGCGATGAAGATTTCTATCAATGAAGTGCCGTGGAGCTTGGATAGCTATAGCTGAGAACTTCTCACTCAAATTCTATTTTTCTAGTTATATATATATACTAGGATGCAGACGGTGCTTATTAGAAGCACCCGACACCCGTCCACATACCATGGACTTGTTTGTTTGGTTGTGTAGTTGGTTAGATTATTTGATTTGGATTTGATTGATTGGTTGAATTGGAAATTGATTAAAATTGATATGTGAATGGCGTGGGCCTTCACTAGACCGGGGATAAGGCTAGGCCTTGTCCCGTTTCTAGTATCGTGCCGTTATGCCGCCGAAATTTTCTAAAATATGTTAGAAAATAAAAATATCATTTTATTTGTGTAAATGAATAATAGAAATTCATATGTTGGAATAAAATGTTTTATCGCTAAAAATATAATTTTTAACGTGACTATGAATATAGTGAAAGTGAATAAAATAAATATTCATTTACAAACCAGACGGTTTGTTTATGTACACCTATTTGAAGGACATTGATTGGGACGATAAATTTTACACATCGCCCAACAGCACAAATAAAATAGGTGTTTGATTGTTTGAAACCCCACACGGGTGTTGGGATGAAATTTGAAGTTCACTCATCCTGATTGATTAAATATGTCGATCGATTGATTGACAGGCTGTTATAAGCATTGAATATCTATATTTGATGCTTATACAGTGTAGTGCACTTTGGTTGATGGTTGATTATTTTTCAATGCTATGATATACATGTGTTGTATGAAAATCCATATAATTAACTTTATATGGTAATTGATTGGGCCTCATTCCAATTTGAAAAATAAAGAATATTATAAAATAAAAGTTCATGTGTTGACAGTACTCATTCATTGAGATTGGTCATGTGTTGAACGAAATAATTTAATATTAAAATTTACATCTTTATCGATATAAAATAAAAGTTCATGTGTTGACAGTACTCATTCATTGAGATTGGTCATGTGTTGAACGAAATATTTTAATATTAAAATTTACATCTTTATCGATATAAAATAAAAGTTCATGTGTTGACAGTACTCATTCATTGAGATTGGTCATGTGTTGAACGAAATATTTTGATAATAACAACTATTTTGAAAATAGAAATTTATGAAGCCGTGTTGATTAGATTGACGCCATTTTGGCGTGAACGATATTTATATCGATTTTATTCATTTCGAAATGAATTGAATTGAAAACGAATTCAAAATGAATTGAAAACGATTTCGAAATGAATTGAATTGAAAACGAATTCAAAATGAATTGAAAACGATTTCGAAATGAATTGAATTGAAAACGAATTCAAAATGAATTGAAAACGATTTCGAAATGAATTGAATTGAAAACGAATTCAAAATGAATTGAAAACGATTTCGAAATGAATTGAATTGAAAACGAATTCAAAATGAATTGAAAACGATTTCGAAATGAATTGAATTGAAAACGAATTCAAAATGAATTGAAAACGATTTCGAAATGAATTGAATTGAAAACGATTTCGAAATGAATTGAATTGAAAACGATTTCGAAATGAATTGAATTGAAAACGAATTCAAATGGAATCGAAAGAGAATTGAAATGAATTCAAATTGAATTGAAATTTGAATTGAATAGAAATGAATTTTGAAACGAATTTATAAAGAAGAATTCAATTTTGCTTTGAATTGAAACGGAAGTTGAAATAGGTTTTGAAACGATTTTAAAAACTATTTATATAATTCGTTTTGAATAGAAATCGACGAAATATATATAATATAATGGCCTGAATAGAACGCGCCGCGCCGCGGCAGTTCGTGAATTTCGACCATTTATTTCAAACGGACATTGCGGGAGATCCGACCGTCGGATTCTCCTAAAATCGGAACCGTTGGGTTCGTATCGAAAAGAGCTTTCTAATGAATGTTAGAAATTTGAAATCTAACGGTTGGATTTGGAGTTACGTCCAAATCAAATTCGAAAAAGGTCGCTGTAAGTGCAGTTCGATGGCCATTGTTGGAAATTGACTGTACGGGCCTTGATAAAATTATTAAAAATAGTAATAATTTGTGTAAAATCATAAGAAATGATTTAGAAAGAATTGGGATGAAAAACTCCATGTTTGAAAAGATAAAAATAGATTTTTATCGAAATGAACTAGTTTTGAACTAGAAATATAATTCTATTTATTTTTAAATAAATAAATTGAATTTAAAAAGGGTTTTAAAAATAACCAAAATTTCCAATGATTGCATTGGAGTGGGTTTGAATCGAAATTGTTTTCGGAATATTTCGATGTTGGAATTCGGGATGATACAGGTGTTGTTATGGAAATTTGAAAGATATATATATTTATATCGTTATTTCCAATACGACATTTGTTAGTCGTAGAATTCGATATTGAATATAAGTCGATATATTTTCTATTCAGAGCCTTGTATTGAATATCGAATGTGATTTGGGTTTGTCGTGAATGGTGTCTTCACTAACACTGTTCTTGAACCCAGTTGAGAAAAGATTAAATCTTTTTATTTAGATTTAATGAAGTGTACCAATTAAATAATATTTAATTGGAATTGAATTGATATTGATTTTTGGGTTTATCGTGAACAGTGTTTTAAATAACACTCGTTCTTTAACCCGATAATTAATGGAATGTGATTTTGGGTTTACCGTGAACCGTGTTTTAAATGACACTGATTCTTTAACCCAGTCAAAGATTAAAACTAAGTGGAGTTTTAATGAATCTTTAATTAGATTGAAATGACCAAGAATGGAGTAGCACCAGTTTTGCTCCAGGCGATAGTTAAATCTTTAATTAGATTTGAACATGAAATGGTAATTGAATTTACCGATAACACTGTGGTGTTAGATATGAAGTATTACCAGTTTTACTTCATGGGATGAATAGGTTGGGTTTGGGAAATTAAAATAAATGATTACTTCGGTAAGGTTCGCTAATCCCGACTAGTTTGAATTGATATTCAAAAGTTGATTAAAGAATAAATTCAAGAATTTATCTTTGATAAAATTAATGGGAACCTTTCCCACGAATGTGAAATTTAGGAACTAACTGTCGGTTAGCCAAGTAGAATGGTTTTCTGGATATTGATCTGATGTTGGTTTCGGCCTTCGGGGTTAATATTTGGGAAATTATTCTCTTGATTAATTTATGGTTAGTGACTGATGAATTGGAATGAGGCGTATGTTGTGTTTGTGTAACACTTATTTAAAATATACGCGAGTTATTCGGAAAGACCGGGTTTATCCCATTCTGAATAACCGATACGACGATAAGTCGAAGATGAAGACGATGGTCGAAGACCGGAGGTCTTCACGTCGTTTGGGTGATAACTGATGATCTTGATTGGGCTGTACACCCAAGAAGATGGAAACAGTTGGTGATCGTCCAGACGTACTTGGAGATCGATGGATATGCGGGGTACTAGGTGCCTCCGGTTTCGTTCAGACCCAGAACGGACTTGTAAATGGACTGTGTGTCTGACATTGGATTTTAGTCTGTGTGATTGATCTCTATTAAATATATATTGATGGATATCAAACGCATGGAGTGAATTGCCTGTGTGGCATGCCTAAGTGGCAATTGATCGAGGCTTCTGTTGAAAAGCAAAGTCTTGTGGTGATGATCAAAGCACGGCCTTTGTGGCGTAGCTTTGTGTAACGTTTGCATCGCGAGTTTCACACCCGGTATGAACCAAAAACGGGAGAGGACATCAGGGAGGACTTGCGTTTCCTTCTAGCTAGAAGTGGCGTCAGTGGTTTTACACGCCCTGACGAGTTTGACTTATGTGGTTGTTGCGGTTGCGAGGCGCCTCGGTTATATCGGTTTCGGCCGAATGCATTCTGGTCGGCTGACGGACCAGACTTACACCCCATAGGGTGGGGAGACGTATTGTTCAGGCATAATAATCCACTCCGTGTGGACCGGCCCTGACGATCCAAGGGGCAGTTGCGGCTGTTCCTGAGGCTCGGGCTAGACAGTCTCGAATCGGTTGAGGACGATCCCTGGCCTCGGTTCATAGATGGAAAACCAATTTCCAAATACGTGACACTTGCGGTTTTATTTGTAAACCTATATATGGCGACATAGTGGCATGGGACGCTCATGTCGCCTATGATTGATACTTATGATTTGAAGTTGTTTTATACACTATGCACTTATAAGAGTATCAAATGATTTGTTTTAAACGTATCCAGCATTCTTTGGCTGTTATAAGGGAAAACCCTATCCCCCGGCTTGCGTTTGCATTGTGTGATAGGACCTGGGTCTTATAACAGCTTCATTTTTCTTTATTTAGCATTGCGCTATTTGTTTTATGCACTGGTATTCTTGGGAGGAAACCCGTTCCGTGTTATACGGCGTGGTCCCTTGATTTACCTATCTTTAAAATAAAGATTAATAACTGTTTTAGTTCTCACACCAGTCACATGACTGACCTGGAGTTTATTGTTTTAACCTAAACTCTGGGTGCCCCTATTTTCGACACGGGCAGCTAGTAGTTTTGGTTTTGCAGATGTATATTCACAGGATCCTGGTTTACAGCTGGAACGATATCCGGAAAGCTTTGTATCCGTATATCTACTTCTAGTTGTGTATTGTATTATTTTCCGCTGCTATGTATTTAAATGTAATTTAAATCTCTGATATTTCTGTGTAATATTCATTTATACTCTGTATATTCTTGTAATCTGATGCATTGTTGTAATATATAATGAAATGTTCTTCTGTATGCGTTCTATTTTGTCGTGTTCTCAAACGATAGGGTGTTTCGAACGGCCTGGATCGGTTTAGCGACTGGTTCGGACCGAGCGAAATTCCTTGCCGTCACAGTCGGTATCAGAGCTTTGGTTTACAAAGCAGAGAACAAGACACATTAGAACCATACGAAAGAATTCATCAGATATTGGATTAGTAATATCCAATTAGAATGACTCGTTAGAGATAGGATTAGTAGTATCCTAGAACGAGTGTGAAGAGTATATTTTTCAAATGAAAACAAATTTTTGTTTTGAAAATTTAAAATCAATTATTCGTATTTGATTATTTATTTATATTGATGTGGACAATCCAGTATATATAGATTTTGCGTATACGTCTGATCCGCGTGTATTCGAAATTTTGATATACTGGATAGATATAGATTCACACTCTAGTCGCCCGAAGATGATTCAGATGATTGTAGCTACATCATCAGAATTAGTGTTCGAGTGTTGAAGGTGTGATTTTCTATATATTTCCATTAGGCTGGTGTGAGAACCAAAACTTATATATAGTTAGAACACATTGTTGTGAATTGGCATCAAAGACATGATTTTTGTATATGTATCAAAATTATGAATTTGAAACTTTAATCCACAAATTGACTGATGTTTGTGTTGTTTGTTTAATTGTTTGATAATTTTGAACCATTATGCCTAATTAAACCAAATATTGAATTGTATTGAAATTTGGTCGCATTTGCTTGCATGTACATATATATCATTGAACAGGTCATAGCAAGGAGGCTAGAGCCAGAGAATAAAATTTGTTTGCCCGACAAATAGGTACATGTTTACTACATAATTTCCTGTTTTGTTTGGGTGATGATGATTTTGTGAGCCTATTGGCTAGCCGCTTGGCTTTTTCTTTTTCTTTTTGAGATCCGAAGGACCGGGGAAGCTATTTGAAATTCCCCGATGCTCCCATTGCAGGGGAGGTTATGGCGAAATTTTTCGAAAATTTAGGGTGTTAGCCAAATTTTTGAAATTTTGAAAATTCTCAGAAACTAAAGAGTTGGAGAAAGGAAGCCAAATCGAGCGTGGAGCTGAATAATCAAACCACTTTCGACTTTGTTCCTTTTCGGGGACGAAAAGTTTTAAGTGGGGGAGATTGTAACAACCCGGAAAATCTGGGCCAGTTTAAAATTTTTATTTTGGCAATTTTAGCGAGTTTTGATTATTTAAAATGAATTATTTTAAATAATATCGACGAGAAATTCATTTTGAATATAATTCGAACGTATATATTATACGCGTCGTCGTTAGAATATAAATATTTATATATAATTATAAATAGAATTGAAAATGGCGCGGTAGTTCGATAATTCGATTTCAAACTTCAATTGAATGTACCGGGTGCAAAACAATCCGGATTTTAGTGAAACCAAAAATAATGGGATCTAATTGTGAATATCTTTCTAACGAATCCGAAGAATCGAAATTTCCTAACGGGAATCAAAAGATATGACCAGTTGAAATTCCTGAATAGTCGCTATGGAATTCAGGCCCTTAAAAATGGACATTTTGCAAATGACCTCGGATTTCGACGAAACCAGTTTTGTTGGGTCCGTGGTGTAAAGTTATGGCTAGGTTTCAAATTTCATAATTTTTCGAATCAATATGTGAGCGTGGCAAAGGAAAACGTGTTTTGACCATTTCAGTTGATTTTAATCGACTGGAAATTGGCCATTTTTCTAACGGTCTCAGAATTCGACGAAACTAGTTTTGTTAGGACCGTATCGTCAATACGAAGCTAGAAAATATTTTTCGGGAATTTTTAGGGTTAGTATGTGACCCCGGTAATTTGAAATGTATGTTTAAAATTCAATATAAGGATTTAAATGTAAATTCAACAGAAACTGATTCAAACGATCGAATCAGCTCGCGATACATATCCCATTGTGTTCGGAATGGGGGTAATTAGCTAGGGGCGACAGGCGGTGGGCCTCGTTTAGAGGTCATATGTAAAAGTCAACTTTTTTAATAATAAAATAAATAAATAAATAAAAAAACCTTTTTCTTCTTCCCTTATATCAGGCCCCCCCCCCCCCCCCCGTTCTAAATTATTGCAGCAAAAAAACAAAAACAAAAAAAAAGAGAAAAAAATTATTAAAACCTAATCGCGCCCCCCCTTCCCGTTCGTCGACGGCGCCGCCCAACCGCCCAAACCCTCCACCGACCCACCTCCCTCCAGCCTCACCTTGGCCACCGCGAACACGAAGACCCCCTCGAACCGCGACGCCTCCCTCGCAGCTGCCTCCAGACCTCACCCGCATCGCGCCGCCTGTGGCCAGGCACCACCATTCCGACGCCAAGCCCTAGCCGCTCGCCCCTCAGCCTCCAGTTGCCTCCACCGACCACCGAGCACCCCGAGTAAGTTTTAATCTTGGTTTTCAGTTTATTTTTCATGTTTAAATTCAGTTTAAACCCATATTTAAATTCCGTTTAAAACCATGTTTAAATTCAGTTTAAAATCATTAGTAAAATCAGTTTTAAAATCAGTTTTTCTTTGTATATACAGTATTTAAAAATCCGATTTTGAACTTTGCTTAAAAATATAGTTTTCGAAATAAAAATGTCTTTATTTCTGAAAATAAAAATTAGTGTTGTTTAAAAATAAAAATTTGATTTTTATAGTTTGAATGGAATTTTTATAATGTCGTAGCGGATTAAAAATGAGGTCTTTGATATGTATGAAAGGTAAAGGAGTGATTTCGATTTACAGGAAGTAGTGTTTTTAAAAAAAAAGTATAAAAGCACGATTTTTATATAAGAAGTTGAAAGAAAAATATAGTTTTTATATATTGAACTTCGAATGAAAAATATAGTTTTTATATATTGAACTTCGAATGAAAAATATAGTTTTTATATATTGAACTTCGAATAAAAATATAGTTTTTATATATTGAACTTCGAATAAAAATATAGTTTTTATATATTGAACTTCGAATAAAAATATGATTTTTATATATTGAATAGCGAACTAAAAATTCGATTTTTATATATTGAATAGCGAACTAAAAATTCGATTTTTATATATTGAATAGCGATGAAGATTTCTATCAATGAAGTGCCGTGGAGCTTGGATAGCTATAGGTGAGAACTTCTCACTCAAATTCTATTTTTCTAGTTATATATATATACTAGGATGCAGACGGTGCTTATTAGAAGCACCCGACACCCGTCCACATACCATGGACTTGTTTGTTTGGTTGTGTAGTTGGTTAGATTATTTGATTTGGATTTGATTGATTGGTTGAATTGGAAATTGATTAAAATTGATATGTGAATGGCATGGGCCTTCACTAGACCGGGGATAAGGCTAGGCCTTGTCCCGTTTCTAGTATCGTGCCGTTATGCCGCCGAAATTTTCTAAAATATGTTAGAAAATAAAAATATCATTTTATTTGTGTAAATGAATAATAGAAATTCATATGTTGGAATAAAATGTTTTATCGTTAAAAATATAATTTTTAACGTGACTATGAATATAGTGAAAGTGAATAAAATAAATATTCATTTACAAACCAGACGGTTTGTTTATGTACACCTATTTGAAGGACATTGATTGGGACGATAAATTTTACACATCGCCCAACAGCACAAATAAAATAGGTGTTTGATTGTTTGAAACCCCACACGGGTGTTGGGATGAAATTTGAAGTTCACTCATCCTGATTGATTAAATATGTCGATCGATTGATTGACAGGCTGTTATAAGCATTGAATATCTATATTTGATGCTTATACAGTGTAGTGCACTTTGGTTGATGGTTGATTATTTTTCAATGCTATGATATACATGTGTTGTATGAAAATCCATATAATTAACTTTATATGGTAATTGATTGGGCCTCATTCCAATTTGAAAAATAAAGAATATTATAAAATAAAAGTTCATGTATTGACAGTACTCATTCATTGAGATTGGTCATGTGTTGAACGAAATATTTTAATATTAAAATTTACATCTTTATCGATATAAAATAAAAGTTCATGTGTTGACAGTACTCATTCATTGAGATTGGTCATGTGTTGAACGAAATATTTTAATATTAAAATTTACATCTTTATCGATATAAAATAAAAGTTCATGTGTTGACAGTACTCATTCATTGAGATTGGTCATGTGTTGAACGAAATATTTTGATAATAACAACTATTTTGAAAATAGAAATTTATGAAGCCGTGTTGATTAGATTGACGCCATTTTGGCGTGAACGATATTTATATCGATTTTATTCATTTCGAAATGAATTGAATTGAAAACGAATTCAAAATGAATTGAAAACGATTTCGAAATGAATTGAATTGAAAACGAATTCAAAATGAATTGAAAACGATTTCGAAATGAATTGAATTGAAAACGAATTCAAAATGAATTGAAAACGATTTCGAAATGAATTGAATTGAAAACGAATTCAAAATGAATTGAAAACGATTTCGAAATGAATTGAATTGAAAACGAATTCAAAATGAATTGAAAACGATTTCGAAATGAATTGAATTGAAAACGAATTCAAAATGAATTGAAAACGATTTCGAAATGAATTGAATTGAAAACGAATTCAAAATGGATTGAAAACGATTTCGAAATGAATTGAATTGAAAACGAATTCAAAATGAATTGAAAACGATTTCGAAATTGAATTGAAAACGATTTCGAAATGAATTGAATTGAAAACGATTTCGAAATGAATTGAATTGAAAACGAATTCAAATGGAATCGAAAGCGAATTGAAATGAATTCAAATTGAATTGAAATTTGAATTGAATAGAAATGAATTTTGAAACGAATTTATAAAGAAGAATTCAATTTTGCTTTGAATTGAAATGGAAGTTGAAATAGGTTTTGAAACGATTTTAAAAACTATTTATATAATTCGTTTTGAATAGAAATCGACGAAATATATATAATATAATGGCCTGAATAGAACGCGCCGCGCCGCGGCAGTTCGTGAATTTCGACCATTTATTTCAAACGGACATTGCGGGAGATCCGACCGTCGGATTCTCCTAAAACCGGAACCGTTGGGTTCGTATCGAAAAGAGCTTTCTAATGAATGTTAGAAATTTGAAATCTAACGGTTGGATTTGGAGTTACGTCCAAATCAAATTCGAAAAAGGTCGCTGTAAGTGCAGTTCGATGGCCATTGTTGGAAATTGACTGTACGGGCCTTGATAAAATTATTAAAAATAGTAATAATTTGTGTAAAATCATAAGAAATGATTTAGAAAGAATTGGGATGAAAAACTCCATGTTTGAAAAGATAAAAATAGATTTTTATCGAAATGAACTAGTTTTGAACTAGAAATATAATTCTATTTATTTTTAAATAAATAAATTGAATTTAAAAAGGGTTTTAAAAATAACCAAAATTTCCAATGATTGCATTGGAGTGGATTTGAATCGAAATTGTCTTCGGAATATTTCGATGTTGGAATTCGGGATGATACAGGTGTTGTTATGGAAATTTGAAAGATATATATATTTATATCGTTATTTCCAATACGACATTTGTTAGTCGTAGAATTCGATATTGAATATAAGTCGATATATTTTCTATTCAGAGCCTTGTATTGAATATCGAATGTGATTTGGGTTTGTCGTGAATGGTGTCTTCACTAACACTGTTCTTGAACCCAGTTGAGAAAAGATTAAATCTTTTTATTTAGATTTAATGAAGTGTACCAATTAAATAATATTTAATTGGAATTGAACTGATATTGATTTTTGGGTTTATCGTGAACAGTGTTTTAAATAACACTCGTTCTTTAACCCGATAATTAATGGAATGTGATTTTGGGTTTACCGTGAACCGTGTTTTAAATGACACTGATTCTTTAACCCAGTCAAAGATTAAAACTAAGTGGAGTTTTAATGAATCTTTAATTAGATTGAAATGACCAAGAATGGAGTAGCACCAGTTTTGCTCCAGGCGATAGTTAAATCTTTAATTAGATTTGAACATGAAATGGTAATTGAATTTACCGATAACACTGTGGTGTTAGATATGAAGTATTACCAGTTTTACTTCATGGGATGAATAGGTTGGGATTGGGAAATTAAAATAAATGATTACTTCGGTAAGGTTCGCTAATCCCGACTAGTTTGAATTGATATTCAAAAGTTGATTAAAGAATAAATTCAAGAATTTATCTTTGATAAAATTAATGGGAACCTTTCCCACGAATGTGAAATTTAGGAACTAACTGTCGGTTAGCCAAGTAGAATGGTTTTCTGGATATTGATCTGATGTTGGTTTCGGCCTTCGGGGTTAATATTTGGGAAATTATTCTCTTGATTAATTTATGGTTAGTGACTGATGAATTGGAATGAGGCGTATGTTGTGTTTGTGTAACACTTATTTAAAATATACGCGAGTTATTCGGAAAGACCGGGTTTATCCCATTCTGAATAACCGATACGACGATAAGTCGAAGATGAAGACGATGGTCGAAGACCGGAGGTCTTCACGTCGTTTGGGTGATAACTGATGATCTTGATTGGGCTGTACACCCAAGAAGATGGAAACAGTTGGTGATCGTCCAGACGTACTTGGAGATCGATGGATATGCGGGGTACTAGGTGCCTCCGGTTTCGTTCAGACCCAGAACGGACTTGTAAATGGACTGTGTGTCTGACATTGGATTTTAGTCTGTGTGATTGATCTCTATTAAATATATATTGATGGATATCAAACGCATGGAGTGAATTGCCTGTGTGGCATGCCTAAGTGGCAATTGATCGAGGCTTCTGTTGAAAAGCAAAGTCTTGTGGTGATGATCAAAGCACGGTCTTTGTGGCGTAGCTTTGTGTAACGTTTGCATCGCGAGTTTCACACCCGGTATGAACCAAAAACGGGAGAGGACATCAGGGAGGACTTGCGTTTCTTTCTAGCTAGAAGTGGCGTCAGTGGTTTTACACGCCCTGACGAGTTTGACTTATGTGGTTGTTGCGGTTGCGAGGCGCCTCGGTTATATCGGTTTCGGCCGAATGCATTCTGGTCGGCTGACGGACCAGACTTACACCCCATAGGGTGGGGAGACGTATTGTTCAGGCATAATAATCCACTCCGTGTGGACCGGCCCTGACGATCCAAGGGGCAGTTGCGGCTGTTCCTGAGGCTTGGGCTAGACAGTCTCGAATCGGTTGAGGACGATCCCTGGCCTCGGTTCATAGATGGAAAACCAATTTCCAAATACGTGACACTTGCGGTTTTATTTGTAAACCTATATATGGCGACATAGTGGCATGGGACGCTCATGTCGCCTATGATTGATACTTATGATTTGAAGTTGTTTTATACACTATGCACTTATAAGAGTATCAAATGATTTGTTTTAAACGTATCCAGCATTCTTTGGCTGTTATAAGGGAAAACCCTATCCCCCGGCTTGCGTTTGCATTGTGTGATAGGACCTGGGTCTTATAACAGCTTCATTTTTCTTTATTTAGCATTGCACTGTTTGTTTTATGCACTGGTATTCTTGGGAGGAAACCCGTTCCGTGTTATACGGCGTGGTCCCTTGATTTACCTATCTTTAAAATAAAGATTAATAACTGTTTTAGTTCTCACACCAGTCACATGACTGACCTGGAGTTTATTGTTTTAACCTAAACTCTGGGTGCCCCTATTTTCGACACGGGCAGCTAGTAGTTTTGGTTTTGCATATGTATATTCACAGGATCCTGGTTTATAGCTGGAACGATATCCGGAAAGCTTTGTATCCGTATATCTACTTCTAGTTGTGTATTGTATTATTTTCCGCTGCTATGTATTTAAATGTAATTTAAATCTCTGATATTTCTGTGTAATATTCATTTATACTCTGTATATTCTTGTAATCTGATGCATTGTTGTAATATACAATGAAATGTTCTTCTGTATGCGTACTATTTTGTCGTGTTCTCAAACGATAGGGTGTTTCGAACGGCCTGGATCGGTTTAGCGACTGGTTCGGACCGAGCGAAATTCCTTGCCGTCACAATAGCTACGACGGTGGTGCCACTTGTGAACTTAGGGAATTAGGTATGTTCGATGTCCGAGTCAGGATGAAAACTAGTGATTTACCTCGCGACTTGTAGTTGGTGTCCGAGACTGGATGGCAAACTGTGTTACACTTCGCTTGTGTTCCTAATTGATCTTTCATGGGGAATCATCAAGTTGGAAACCCAATCTCCAATATGCGCCCTACGGTTTTATTTGTATACCTATGGCGACATAGTAGGATGGGGTACTATGCCATCTAAGATTAATACATTTATTTTCGAAGTTGTTTTCTACACTATACACTCATAATATAAAAGAGGATTTTCACGTATGAAAGCATATTTGGCCATCATAAGGCAAAACTCGCCCATCTGGTGAGCGCTTGCATTGTGTGATGTGGGATGAGCTTATGATAGCTTCATTTTCCAGAAGTCATTGCGAATTTATATGCATGGGTATTCACATGGAGTAAACCATTCTGTATTAGCAGCGTGATCTAGTGAATTGGCCAATTTTTAAATAAACCCAAAATAATTGTTTTATGTTCTCATACTAGTCCCATGACTGACCTAGAGTTTTTTGTTCCTTCCTAAACTCTGAGTGCCCACTAATTTTCACATGGGCAGCTAGTCATTTAGTTTTACAGTTATAGACCCTTGGAGCAAGATTTGGAGAGCTTTCTGAGTTTGAGCTTCTAGCTAAAGTTGGAGTTCTGCATCATATCACTTCTTCCACTGAGAGTATATTTATGTTTCTGCTGCTATATGTATGTAACTCTGATATTCCATGTAATTCTGATGTGATATTGTCTTATGATATGAAAAGTTTTGTAATTTTGTTCAATATATGTTAGTACCCATAACAATCCGCCTTTATAAATGGTTTAAGTTGGTTTAATTACCAGTGAGAACTGGGCAAATATTCTGGTCATTATAATAATTATACGTGAACTAAATAAAAATGGAATTGTACGGACTCGACTCTTAGTAAATAATATTTTTCGAAAAAAAATCAAAAAAAAAATTCAAGCACCATTTAGAAAATGATTTTGTGTTAATAGACTGAATTAACTTAACAAATCATTTTCGAATAATATATTGCAATAAAATAAAACGTTTGATCGAATAATTTAATATAATAAACCAATACTAGTGTAACAACCCATAATTTTCAATATATTTAAATTTAGATTTAAAATAAATAAATTGGAGTAGTCTTGGGAAGAAAATCAAATTTTGTTGATTATAATGTTGCTGATTATTTGAATTTCGTATAAATAGATTTTCAAATTTATTTCTTTTAGAAAACATTGTAATTTGGGATTTAATATTTAAATGATTAAATAAAATTTAAATTGTTTAAGTTAAAATTTGAATTCAAATTTATATTCAAATAATCAAATTGGTGAATCCAAAATGTATGGAATCAATCTATTGGATTTATTTAAATTGTAATTGGATTCAAATGGAATTTATTAAATATTTAAATTGAATTAGAACATTTAAATGAATAATTGGATATTTTATCGATTAATTAACTGCAGAATTTAACTGTTTTGGCGATTGTCTCAGAATTCGACGAAACCAGTTCCATCGGATTCAGAATGGTGAATATTTATAGAGTTTAAAATTTCGTCGAAGTCGGATTTGTCATTTGTTCGTACTGAATAAAACGTGAACCGAAGCAATGTTATTAGACAATTTGGTTATTTCTCCTTTGGGCCTTCCATATTTATATGAATAAAAACCCCCTTCCTTCACACATCAGCCCATTTCCATTGTATGTTCATTTTTTTTCCATCTGCTCTTTTCTATAATGGCAGAAACTAATTTCCAAAACCATAGATTAAAAGCAAAATACAACTTCAGAATCAAATCTCTCCAAACCATAGCAAGGTACATATCAAAATGAAGAGCTCAACGATACGAAGCTACGAGACCTCTCATTTTCGACATGCAGTAAGTGGTTTGGCAGGAATTCGCAGGCAAAGCCGGCAGTTTTCGAAACCCTAGGTTTAAATTTGGGGTTTTCGATTTAAGCTTCAATTGAGAAATTGGAGATATGGGTTTTGTTCAGATTTCTACCTGGAGTGTAACGAACTTGGTCTTGTCGATTTTTATCAACTATGGTGTTGGGAAATCATGTTTTAGAGTATGGAAAGGGTTTCGTTCTTCGCATCGGTGGTAGGGCTATGCACCATCGGAGGTGGTGGCGCCACCTGGGTTGGATGAGCTGGTTTAAGTAGCTTTCGAATGGGGGTAGTCTTGAGGTGTACAGTGGCCGGAGTAAGGTGAATTCGGTGGTCAAAGTTTCGAACATGGTTGGGTTTCTTTGCCGTGAGTTGCTGTAGCGGATCAAAGTGAGGAGCAGGAACGAGCTTTTGGGGGAAAGATAAAGTGGCGCCATTTCATAGGGTGAGAATTAATTTTACTTTTATATATATCTATATTTAAATTTCAATAGTAAAAAGCTCATAACTTTCTCGTATGGATTCGGATTTGGACGTGGTTGGGTGCATTGGAATCGTGGCGGAATTGCGGACGTTCTGGCTCTAGTTTGGTTGCGTTTGGAGACTGTAAAATTTTGGGCTTTGGTTGGACGTTCGATCCACTAAAGATCCAAAGGTGAGTGATTTTATCACTCACACCTAATTGAATTATTCCCATATTTAATGAATTAAATTATGAAATAAGTTTTGTTGCATTGTTGCGTTTGATTGTTGATGTGGTTCTTAAAAAATTGACATGCAAATGTGTTAACATGCAAATCTAGGTCGATGATTAGTTATTTAATTTAATTAAAATTTCTACTTGGAAATTCTAATCCTTGCTAATCCTGAAAAATAGTTTAATACTGATCAGTTGAATGGAATGGTTGTGATGGATGTTTGATTTAAATTTATTACTGAATTAATATTGACACTGCTACTGCTCCATATTCAGTATATTGTATTCGACGATTAATCCCTTTTACGCTAGATGTTACGGGCATCAAATGAATCCGGGATTAATCGATTTAAAATGAATTAAGAATACAGGTTGAAATGATAGATATCAATGAACCTAATCTGGATTGAAATGATAGATACATCCCTGAAATATCGAGGAATTAAATTTAATATCACTTGGCCATAAGATAGAAAATTATATACGGATATCGGTTTGTTAAATGATTTCCGAAATATTCGGAATTTTTATTTGATAGAAATTTCAATTAAAGGAATGATTCGATACTCGATAAACTTGTTCCCTTTAAAGATCTGGATCGCAAATGTTAATTTGAAATGGTTAAGGAAATTTTCCCAAACGAAGTGGAAATTCATAAATTGGGATTTGAATATAATTTGAAATTTTCAAATTAAGGGTTGGATTTGAATGTGATAAATTCTTATCGAATGTAATTTGGAATAAAGATGATCGAGAATACTTGGGGTTGTTTTAAACTTAATATGAATATGGGTTTGAATCACCTAAGATTGGGAGATTGGTTTGAATGGTGTTTGAAACAAGATATTGAACTATGTAAATTCCATTGAGACTGGAGCATAGATTCAAGTATTTGAAGTTTGGAAGAAAGGAACGATTATGGTTAAAAAAAATTATTTTATACATATTTACATTATGTGATTTCAAATAAATTATTCCTTTCCTAATTTTTTTTCCCTTTACCTATAAACTATTTGCTATAGCTTAAATTTTCTTATATTTTTATTTCTTAAACTAATTAGTAAACTTTTATTTTATATATATCCAATGTTCTAAATTATCTTATTCTCTATAACCATAATTTTCTGTACATATATATTTTATATAAAGATTTTATTTATAAGCATCTAGTTTCAAGTTATATTAAATGATGGTCAATTTCTTCCGAATGGAAAGTGCGGGATTTAAACTATAGTTCGAAATGGAGTGGAATAAAGTTATTTGAATATGAATCGATTTAAACCAATTTTAATATGGAAATGTGAGTTATATTCTACTCGAATATGAATGGATCTCCTAAGGGATTGAAATGAGTTGTAATGGAATATATATATATATATATATATATATATATATATATTATTTGAACATGAATGGATTTCAATTATAAATCGAATCCAAATAATCATAATCTTTTGAGATAAAATATATTCTACGTGAATATAAATCGATTTTGTGAAATATTTTATTATTATAATATAATGAAATGAAATATATTCAATTTAGAATATAATTGGTTTTAGTATGATTATGATATGTTGATATGAATATTATATTCTTTATGAGTATACATTGGGTTTGAAACAAAACATGATATTTTGGATATAAAGTGAACCTTTGTGAAATGTAAAAGAACCGACCGATGTTAAAAATGTAAACGTTGGTTGTTAAAGAGGCCGAAGTCGACAAGTGGCATACTCTCTGTCAGTGTCGATACCACTTTAACAACTGTGAACATTATGACGTATCCAGAATGAAATATGATGACTTGGACGCAATTTCAAATAGATGAAGATGAACGATGACGAAATAGCCTTGACCTTCGGGTCATAATTGAAATTACTAAAACAAGAGCTATACCGTGACTAATTGAGGTAGCACCTTTGATCGAACACACTTCGCCGACATTATTTCTATGACTTTGATGATGATTTGGGCCCTTTTGATATGGGAGTGTGATCCGAGGTGGGCGGTAGTGGCTGCTATGCGTTACCACCGGTCCGGGAGTGCAATTAGTAGAATCCTACCCTGGGCATTGCCTCGAGTGCCTTGTCATATTTATCCTTATCGAGCCCATACGATTTTGATTTGTATCGTGCCTATGGAGTGCCCTCTGATGCCTTCAGTTTCGGTGGGTTTACGGTAATGTATATACTACGGTATTATAAACGGTGTAAGGGAAAAAATGTGATCCCGCTTACACTATTTTCATTTTGTTTACTTTACTGAATAGACATTACAATAATAGCGTATTATACTATGTATGTATTAGTTTAATGAATCCTTGAGAGATGGAAAATCCTGTAACATCTCTTGAGTTACTGCACCCATGTCGCTCTAGTTATTCCGTATTTTAATTTGACTAATATGAGAATGATTTAGTGTTGATCTGAGTGTTTGTTGTGTTTTCTTTTTATGCAATACGCTCGGGTCAGCAGAAGTCGCAGTTAGCGAAGATTGCAATAGGTTGGAGGATGAAGACGAGGATTTGGTACATATATAAATTATAAGTATGCATTTTCGCTGCATTTATTTCCACTGCTTATTATGTACATCTGTATGCATATGTAACTATGATAATCATTGAATGTTATAACCAATGTATACATCTCAGTTGTTTTAAACTGTTATTTGTCTATTATATGTTGTCCTTCCACTATGAGATTCTGTGATTGTTTTTCTCTTCTTTCTTCTTTTCCTTCTTTTTTCCAATAACTACCTGCATTTGCGATTTGTTGGGTCGACATGTGTGGTTTATTGTCGGTTTGAACGGTCAAAAATGTAATGACCCGCATTGGCAGTGGTATTAGAATTAATTTATTTAATTATAGAAATGGTGGTATAGTGAATTAACTGTTCGTGGAATTAAATAATGGTAAATATTTAATTAAAATAACAAATTAAATAATATATTTAATTCTGAAATAATCAGAAATGGCTGAAATGACGATATGGTGTGAACCGGATCATCTGTGATATTTAATTCGGTCTGGGATTGAATTTGAATGACGAATATATTCAATCGACAACAGTTTGAACGTAGAATTATAATATAATTAAAATAGAGATCGAAATGGCGCGGCAGTTCGCTATTTGGCGATTTGAACTTCAACTGAATGTATAGAGTTCGTTTTAAATCGGATTTCTGTGAAACAAGAAACGTGTGGAGCTGGTGAAGTATATCTTTCTAGTGGAAGAGAAAAATCGGGATTTCATCGTGAAGATTTTGATTTACATCCAAATCAAATTTTAGAAAAGTCGCTGTGGAATTCCTTTATAATTTATAAAGGAATTAATTATATTTTAAAAAGGAATTTCAATATAAATCGAATATCGGGCTGACCCAGATTTTGAAATATCGAGTTGTAAATCCCATTGGAGTCGTATGGTATTCCACTATGAATATATATACGATAATATTTATTTATAAATATTTTATTTAATTTTATTTAGATATATTTATATATTTAAATGGTCATCCAGAGCTTTAAAAATAGCCGATTTTGCAAACGAAGTCGGAATTCGACGAAACCAGTTTTGTTGGATCCGCAATATCAAATAGTTGTTAGATTTCCAATTTCGTGATTTTTAGACTTAGTATGTGGCCGTACGGATATTTAGAGTGAGAAACAGTCAGTATTCTGACGATTAAAAATATGCTGTGTGAGCATACTGAGTCGGAATTCGACGAACTAGTTTCGTTGGGACCGAAATGTCGAACTCTAGCTACAGGTCCAGTTTGGTGATTTTTGGGTATAGTGTATGGTCGCAGGGACTTTTAAAGACCAGAAACGAGAATAAAATAAAATAGAAAATCAAATAGAAAATCAAATATAAAATATTCCCTACTATTTTTCTATGATCACAAACAGCCCACGCCCCTTCAATTTCAACCACAAATGGCACCAACTACCAACACAACCATATATATAACCGCAAGTGTTTATACAGACAAAAATTGGCCAAAAGAGAAAATCAAAACAAATACAAAAAAATCCTATAAATAATAATATCTATTTGTATGAATTCAGCATCCAATGAGCTATGATCTGGTGCTGGTTTGGTGAGGTGCGACGTCGTTCGACGATGTCCAGAAACTTCACAGTAAACTAGGGTTTGCTATAACTTGAATGTGAGGCATCGATTAAATCCTTTGATGACGGATTTAGGTTTATAAAGTGAAAAGAAGCTCGCGTGTACCATATTGTGGGATTTCGTTCGAAGTGCTGTCGCGACTTTCACCGGACGTCGAGCGACGTGTGCGGCTTGGTGACGTCGAGCTGAGCTTGTGTAGGGTTAGGTTGAAAGAGGTTCGATGATATGAATTTTAGTGATTTTTAATGGAATTTAAGAAGAGAGATGGGTGGAGTTTGGATTGAAGGAAGAGCGGCTATGAAGGAGTGGTATATTGGAAGCTCGCGTCTGATGATTTGGGGGAGACAAAGGTTACGGGTTGGGGCTGTTTGAAATGAGATGGGCCAAGGAATTAAGGTGAAAGCCCAATAGGAATTTAAAACCCGAGCTTTTGTTTTATTTTAATTCGATTATATGTTTAGTTTGTAAATGTGATATCTCATCCATACGAGGTCAGAATCAAGAACCGTAAGTTGCGTTAGGATCGTATGGACGGACACTACACCATGGAGCTGACTGGGAGTGAATCCGAGCACGTTACAATTTATGGTGAAATAAATTGTCTGTCGAAATCAAATAACGCAAACTGTTATTTAACGGTTAACGCGCCAATGTGAGTAAATCTCACTAACTCTGAACAGTTTATAATTTCATGTTGTATTTTTAGAACTGTTAGATATTGGCTGATTGACTGTGTGTTGATTGTTTGATTGAACTGCTAGTTAGTTTGTTAAATTTTGTATATTGATTTTGTTTAATAGAATGTATCATATGGAACTGAAAGTGATGTTATCTATATTGTTTAACATCTGTGATGCTGGGAAACAGGTTGGAGGAATCCAACTGGATTCCTCGACATTTATTTTTCTGTTTTCATATATTGTGATATATGATGTGTTATATAATCTGTTATGGATTATGGGTGTTGGAATGATGTTGATCATTTTTATTCGATATTTTAAATATCATAAAAGACCCTGGGATGTAAAAAGAATTATTTCAATGTATATTGAAATAAAGGGATTTTATAAAATGAACAGATTTTATAAAAGGAAATATTTCGAAAGAAAATAAAAAGGGAAAAATGTTTTTAAAACAAATAGATTTTTATAAAAGGGAAATCATTTGTAAAGTGAAGAACTGTTACTAAAAGTAAATCTTTGTCAATGAATAGTTTAATCGAGTTAAAAGAAGTTAATCGATGTTAGTTAATCGATTAGAGATCGAGTTAAAAGGAGTTAATCGATGTTAGTTAATCGATTAGTGATAAAGTCAAAATAAGTTAATCGATGTTAGTTAATCGATTAGAGATCGAGTTAAAAGGAGTTAATCGATGTTTGTTAATCGATTAGTGATAAAGTTAAAAGAAGTTAATCGATGTTAGTTTAATCGATTAGAGTTAAAGTTAAAAGGAGTTAATAGAATAAAGGAGTTAATCGATGTTAGTTAATCGATTAGAGTTAAAGTTAAAAGAAGTTAATCGATGTTAGTTTAATCGATTAGTGTTAAAGTAAAAGGAGTTAATAGAATAAAGGAGTTAATCGATGTTAGTTTAATCGATTAGAGTTAAAGTTAAAAGGAGTTAATAGAATAAAGGAGTTAATCGATGTTAGTTTAATCGATTAGAGTTAAAGTTAAAAGGAGTTAATAGAATAAAGGAGTTAATCGATGTTAGTTAATCGATTAGAGTTAAAGTTAAAAGGAGTTAATAGAATAAAGGAGTTAATCGATGTTAGTTAATCGATTAGAGTTAAAGTAAAAGGATTTAATAGAATAAACGAGTTAATCGATGTTGGTTAATCAATTAGAGTTAAAGTAAAAGGAGTTAATAGAATATAGTTTATTCGAATAAAGTTAGTAAATCGAATATAGTTTATTCGAAAGGGGTTAAGTGAATAGAGTAAATCAAATAGAATAAATCGAATAGAGATTTATTCGAACGAGAGTTAAGTAAGGAAGTTAGTTAAAGAAATATCAAAACTTTGCCTATTTCAAAGTTAGAAATGTTGTTCAGTTAAGGTCTGAGAGGTAGTTCTACCCCAACTTGATTGGCTTCATTTTAACTAAGGAATAGTTAAGGTTTGGCAGTAAAGGAAATGGTTTGAGTTGGCATCGCGATGATTGTTTAATCATCTGTCTAAGTCCAATGAAGAAGCTTTGGAAATGTTTTCCAAATAAGAAACCAGAAATGTTTTCTAATAAAGAAAACAAGAAATGGAAATTTTTTCCATTATTAATAACATATATTTTCTAAATTTAGAAAATATGAAATGTTGAATATAGGGAAACAGGAGATAAGTAAATTAATGAACTAAGGAGATATATGATTGATGATTGATTGATAGAATTTCCATCTGGAAATAATATCGTTGTTTGCACACTTGTTTTTATTCGATAGTTAAATCACAAACTATCGAAGTTTTGACCATTTTAACATTGTTAATATGGAGAGACCGGTTGGATTATGATCCAAAGAACCACTCCGTATTGGCATAAGCATTGCGAATCATATATGCCAAAGGAAATTGAAGACGGAGTTATGCAAGGGATATCCTGTTTACAGAATAGTGCCTTCGGTTCATCCTGTTCCTGGATGACTTGTATGGACGGATGTCTGACAGAGTATTTCCAGACGATCACGTATATTGATTTCTCCAACCGTACCAAGAGTGGAAGCGGGGAAGGAAACTTCTTTTAGCTAACACATAATGTATTGTTGAGGACGTCAAACGGTGATTGGATGGATTTGATGATGTGGCATTCAAAGTGAATCTGGTGTGATGATAAAGCGTAGTTTCTAGCCTCACATCCGGTAAATGACAGAAATCGGGCAGGCAGCATGGCTAAGTCGGTCGCATCGAAGTAGGGTGTATAATCACCTGATCTAGAGTTTCATTTACTTCTAAAAATCTATTGTTGATGCTGTCCCATTCGGGAAACGATTGCTGATCCCAACCGTTGGTGATATACATTCGATACACTCAAGCGAAATGAGTGGTCGGTCATGTGTGGCCGGGTTGCAAGATGTTCTTGTTGAACCCAGTGTATTCCTCTCTAGAGGTACACGAGCGATAGGTGGTTCCATACCTTGTCATAGTTGGAAATCCATTACCCAATACGTGCTTGCAGTTTTGATTGTATACTATATATGTAGAACGTGAGATGAAAGCGTTTCTGCTAGATGATTATATATATACTGTGGTTGATAGACATTATTATAATATCAAAAGGTTTTTGATATAAAGATATTTTGGATTCTCATAAGGGAAAAACCCGTTCCGTTAGGCGACGTGGTCTTATGAGATATCGTTTACTTGTTCGAACTGTTTTTAAACTGTTTTACTGATACCAGTCCATGTTGCGTGCTTGGGGCATGTGTCGCATGATAGGGGGTTCTCACTTTTCATTAGGTGGCGAACGGGAGACTCTTACCCCTACATGTCCCGAAAATGAGGGTTGGTTGTGAAGTCGAAAGGCTGGCCGTAAAATATGGTGTTGGGGGTACCAATGTAAGTCACAGTGGCGTATTACCCTGCTACTTTGTGAGGATGGGAGAGGATGGTTGCAAAGCCTACTTGAACTTCTTTGCGGGTCGTTACAGTTGGTATCAGAGCTTAAGTTAAGAATTACTTGGCTCTGTGTCGTGACTCGGTAGAGATAGGGTTAGTAATACCCTAGACTGGGATTGAGTATATATATACGAGTGAGCGTATTTGTTATTGATATAAAAATTGTTTTATATTGTGGTGATTTATTGGTTGAGTTGTTTATGGGTTCTGGTCGATCAGTTTGATCCACTGTATCGGTAGGGATTTTGTAAACACTTGAATACGATGAACCATCATTGTATGTTTTGAAAAGAGGGTAAATAAAAATAATTTAACCCAAAATATATTTTGATATATATTGGATATATTGGTTGTTATTATAATCGAGTAAGATTATAAATTAGATGGTTATGTAAATAACCAATCAGAATTCATATAAGTGAAATACGTGAAATCAGATGAGTTAAATCTGAAATTAAAACCAGAAATTGAATTAAAACTCTGGAGAATTGGATAAGTGTTTGTAAATAGATTTGGATTAAAAATAAGAAAAATTAAAGATCCTGGGAGATTTTAAATTGTTTTACAAGCAGTGTGAATTATATTTTGAAATGAATTTCAAAGTGGAAATGTTTAGAAATGGTTTTATAGTATTGAACTCACTTCGATCGCTGGAAAATAGATTCTGATGATGACAACTGCATCATCAGTATTCCTTTTCGAGTTGTAAGTGACGAATTACTACCAGAGATACTGTTTTGAATTTGTTTTGGGAAAGACAAGTTGTGCTGAATTTCAAATGGAATTTATAATAAAGAATGAATAAAGAAAGTTTGAAATAGGAATTGAATATAGAAATTCAAAGGGAGTTTGAATATATGAAATTCAATGGAAGTGATATAGAATTTGAATAGAGGAAATTCGAATATAGAAATCGAATAGAATTTGACATATGAGAAATCAAATAGAATTTGACATATGAGAAATCGAATAGAATTTGACATAAGAGAGATCGAATAGAATTTGACATAAGAGAAATCGAATAGAATTTGAATAAGAGAAGGGACATAGAAATTGAATAAAGGATTTGAAAAGGAATTTGAATATTTGTAATTCAAATTGAATATAGAAATTTAAAGGAGTTTAAATATAAGAAATTCAAATAGAATTTGAATTAGGAAAATTCAAATTGAATTGATTTTGAAATTTGAATATAGAAGATTCAAATAAAATTGAAATGAAATTCAAATATAAAATTTGAATAGAAATTGAATAGAATTAACTAGGTCGAAGAGGAATTAGTTAATCGAGTTTTGAATTTGAAGTTGAACTTTGAAAGGTGAATTGGATTTGTAAATGGATATTCGAAATCGAATATAGAACTTAAATTTGAAATTTGGATTCAAATTAGTTAATAAGCAAGTTAAAATATATTTGAACATGTCATATTCAAATATAAAAGTGAAATAGATTAAAGAGTTAATTAACAAATTGATTAACGAATTGAGTTAAAACGACCAGGTATAGTTAAAATAGATTGGGCGGGTATAAATATACATGAGATAGGTACAGATAAGGTATGAAGGTATATAAATAGAATGCTCGACGGAAAGGTATGTATTTAATTCACATATGAGATTTTATACGTCGTATCGGCTGGCCGCTTGGTTTTTCTCTTTTTCTTTTGGATTGGTGAGGGCCATGGGAGGCTATTTGAAATATCCCGATGCTCCCGGTACAAAGGAGGTTATGGCGAATTTTTCTGGGAATTTAAGGAGATAGGATATTTTTAAGATAATTTGATATTTAGAAATCAACGTATCGATATATGTATATAGAAGTCGATAAGGAAATGAACTTAGAAATAGAATAGTAAAATCAAAAAGGAAGACTAAGAATAAAATCTAGTCAGAATAGAAAGAGGAAGCGTATACGTGTTTAAAAGTGAAAAAGTAGTTGTATGGTATTGATTATTCGAGTAAGTAGTCATATCTGTTTTGACGTTATAAATGTTATTCAGTCAAGGTCTGAGAGGTAGTTATACCCCAACTTGATTGATTTCATTATTTACAAATAAACAGCAAGATTTCATGCTCGAAGATCAATGTTGAAAAGAATTAGTTGAATATAGTATGTGGGTTGTCGTAACGATGTTTTACACAACATCCGTTTTAACCAAATAAGCGTAAGCTGGGAAATAGAATAATAGCCATTTCCTAAGTATAGAAATAAACAAGATCGAAAAAAAAGAGATAAGTAATTGGAATATTTTCCAATTTTAAATATCATATATTTTCTAAAGTTTAGAAAATAAAGGAAGGCGATATTCGGAAATGTTTTCCAAAATAACATAAAAGGCCAATAAGGTTATTGAAAATATTTGGTTAACAGTTATTGATAAAGAAATAGAGAAGTGATTTAACCAATGGAATATTGATAAAGGGCTCAGTTGAATTTCAAAAAGGAAAATTTGATTTTTGAAAAGAGTAAACTGTTTAAAAACTCCCAGGGAAAGACTGTTTGAATTAAAAACAAATTTAACAGGAATTTGTGAAAGCAAAGTGGAATTAAAAGTAAAGCCAGTAAAGTGGTAACTGAGATTGAATTAGAATGATATCAAGACAAATTGGATTGTGAGATTCAAAATTTGAAGTGTAATATGATAATCAAGTTAAGAGTTGAGAATCGAGAAGAAAACTCGAGTTGAAATGATATTTGGCTCGGATATAAGTGAATGGTTGTGTTGTGGGTAAAAGCAGATTGAAATTTGAATGGGATGACATTGGTATATGCTGAGTTAACAGCAGATGGAAAGGATATAATGATATGCCCGACAAAAAGGTACCAATTTATATTATATATGATATGAGATTTTGATGAGCCGAGTTGGCAAGCCGCTTGGCTGTTTGATTTTCTTTTGGGTTGGAGATGGCCCAGAGAGGCGAGTTGGAGTTTGACATATTGACCAGTACAAAGGAGGTGCTGGCGAAATTTTTCGAAGAGTTAAGGAGCTAGAAAATTTTCAGGATTTTTGAAAATTTTCGATAATAAGGATTAATTAATATGTAATTAAAATTAAATTGGTTCAGTTGAAACTGAAGTTAAGAAGTGAACAAATATGTTCTAACCAGTCGATAGGGTCGGCCTCTACCTTTTAGCAATTTCGAGGACGAAATTATTTTAAGTGGGGAAGATTGTAATGACCCGCATTGGCAGTGGTATTAGAATTAATTTATTTAATTATAGAAATGGTGGTATAGTGAATTAACTGGTCGTGGAATTAAATAATGGTAAATATTTAATTAAAATAACAAATTAAATAATATATTTAATTCTGAAATAATCAGAATTGGCTGAAATGACGATGTGGTGTGAACCAGATCATCTGTGATATTTAATTCGGCCTGGGATTGAATTTGAATAACGAATATATTCCATCGACAACAGTTTGAACATAGAATTATAATATAATTAAAATATAGATCGAAATGGCGCGGCAGTTCGCTATTTGGCGATTTGAACTTCAACTGAATGTACAGAGTTCGTTTTAAATCGGATTTCTGTGAAACAAGAAACGTGGAGCTGGTGAAGTATATCTTTCTAGTGGAAGAGAAAAATCGGGATTTCATCGTGAAGATTTTGATTCACGTCCAAATCAAATTTTAGAAAAGTCGCTGTGGAATTCCTTTATAATTTATAAAGGAACTAATTATATTTTAAAAAGGAATTTCAATATAAATCGAATATCGGGTTGACCCAGACTTTGAAATATCGAGTTGTAAATCCCATTGGAGTCGTATGGTATTCCACTATGAATATATATACGATAATATTTATTTATAATTATTTTATTTAATTTTATTTAAATATATTTATATATTTATATGGTCATCCAGAGCTTTAAAAATAGCTGATTTTGCAAACGCAGTCGGAATTCGACGAAACAAGTTTTGTTGGATCCGCAATATCAAATAGTTGTTAGATTTCCAATTTCGTGATTTTTAGACTCAGTATGTGGCCGTACGGATTTTTAGAGTGAGAAACAGTCAGTATTCTGACGATTAAAAATATGTTGTGTGAGCATACGGAGTCGGAATTCGACGAAACAAGTTTCGTTGGGACCGAAATGTCGAACTCTAGCTACAGGTCCAGTTTGGTGATTTTTGGGTATAGTGTATGGTCGCAGGGATTTTTAAAGATCAGAAACGAGAATAAAATAAAATAGAAAATCAAATATAAAATATTCCCCCCTATTTTTCTATGATCACAAACAGCCCACGCCCCTTCAATTTCAACCACAAATGGCACCAACCACCAACACAACCATATATATAACCGCAAGTGTTTATACAGACAAAAATTGGCCAAAAGAGAAAATCAAAACAAATACAAAAAAATCCTATAAATAATAATATCTATATGTATGAAGTCAGCATCCAATGAGCTATGATCTGGTGCTCGTTTGGTGAGGTGCGACGTCGTTCGACGATGTCCAGAAACTTCACAGTAAACTAGGGTTTGCTATAACTTGAATGTGAGGCATCGATTAAATCCTTTGATGATGGATTTGGGTTTATAAAGTGAAAAGAAGCTCGCGTGTACCATATTGTGGGATTTCGTTCGAAGTGCTGTCGCGACTTTCACCGGACGTCGAGCGACGCGTGCGGCTTGGTGACGTCGAGCTGAGCTTGTGTAGGGTTAGGTTGAAAGAGGTTCGATGATATGAACTTTAGTGATTTTTAATGGAATTTAAGAAGAGAGATGGGTGGAGTTTGGATTGAAGGAAGAGCGGCTATGAAGGAGTGGTATACTGGAAGCTCACGTCTGATGATTTGGGGGAGACAAAGGTTATGGGTCGGGGTTGTTTGAAATGAGATGGGCCAAGGAATTAAGGTGAAAGCCCAATAGGAATTTAAAGCCCGAGCTTTTGTTTTATTTTAATTTGATTATATGTTTAGTTTGTAAATGTGATATTTCATCCAGACGAGGTCAGAATCAAGAACCGTAAGTTGCGTTAGGATCGTATGGACGGACACTACACCATGGAGCTGACTGGGAGTGAATCCGAGCTCGTTACAATTTATGGCAAAATAAATTGTCTGTCGAAACCAAATAACACAAACTGTTATTTAACGGCTGACGCGCCAATGTGAGTAAATCTCACTAACTCTGAACAGTTTATAATTTCATGCTGTATTTTTAGAACTGTTAGATATTGGCTGATTGACTGTGTGTTGATTGTTTGATTGAACTGCTAGTCAGTTAGTTAAATTTTCTATATTGATTCTGTTTAACAGAATGTATCATATGGAACTGAAAGTGATGTTATCTATATTGTTTAACATCTGTGATGCAGGGAAACAGGTTGGAGGAATCCTGGATTCCTCGACATTTATTTTTCTGTTCTCATATATTGTGATATATGATGTGTTATAAAATCTGTTATGGATTATAGGTGTTGGAATGATGTTGATCATTTTTATTCGATATTTTAAATATCATAAAAGACCCTGAGATGTAAAAAGAATTATGTATATTGAAATAAAGGGATTTTATAAAATCAACAGATTTTATAAAAGGAAATATTTCGAAAGAAAATAAAAAGGGAAAAATGTTTTTAAAATGAATAGAGTTTTATAAAAGGGAAATCATTTGTAAAGTGAAGAACTGTTACTAAAAGTAAATCTTTATCAATGAATAGTTTAATCGAGTTAAAAGAAGTTAATCGATGTTAGTTAATCGGTTAGAGATCGAGTTAAAAGGAGTTAATCGATGTTAGTTAATCGATTAGTGATAAAGTTAAAAGAAGTTAATCGATGTTAGTTAATCGATTAGAGACCGAGTTAAAAGGAGTTAATCGATGTTAGCTAATCGATTAGTGATAAAGTTAAAAGAAGTTAATCGATGTTAGTTTAATCGATTAGAGTTAAAGTTAAAAGGAGTTAATAGAATAAAGGAGTTAATCGATGTTAGTTAATCGATTAGAGTTAAAGTTAAAAGAATTTAATCGATGTTAGTTTAATCGATTAGTGTTAAAGTAAAAGGAGTTAATAGAATAAAGGAGTTAATCGATGTTAGTTTAATCGATTAGAGTTAAAGTTAAAAGGAGTTAATAGAATAAAGGAGTTAATCGATGTTAGTTTAATCAATTAGAGTTAAAGTTAAAAGGAGTTAATAGAATAAAGGAGTTAATTGATGTTAGTTAATCGATTAGAGTTAAAGTTAAAAGGAGTTAATAGAATAATGGAGTTAATCGATGTTAGTTAATCGATTAGAGTTAAAGTAAAAGGTGTTAATAGAATAAAGGAGTTAATCGATGTTAGTTAATCAATTAGAGTTAAAGTAAAAGGAGTTAATAGAATATAGTTTATTCGAATAAAGTTAGTAAATCGAATATAGTTTATTCGAAAGGGGTTAAGTGAATAGAGTAAATCAAAAAGAGTAAATCAAATAGAATAAATCGAATAGAGATTTATTCGAACGAGAGTTAAGTAAGGAAGTTAGTTAAAGAAATATCAAGTGAACTTTGCCTATTTCAAAGTTAGAAATGTTGTTCAGTTAAGGTCTGAGAGGTAGTTCTACCCCAACTTGATTGGCTTCATTTTAACTAAGGAATAGTTAAGGTTTGGTAGTAAAGGAAATGGTTTGAGTTGACATCGCGATGATTGTTTAAACATCTGTCTAAGTCCAATGAAGAAGCTTTGAAAATGTTTTCCAAATAAGAAACCAGAAATGTTTTCTAATAAAGAAAACAAGAAATGGAAATGTTTTCCATTATTAATAACATATATTTTCTAAATTTAGAAAATATGAAATGTTGAATATAGGGAAACAGGAGATAAGTAAATTAATGAACTAAGGAGATATATGATTGATGATTGATTGATAGAATTTCCATCTGGAAATAATATCGTTGTTTGCACACTTGTTTTTATTCGATGGTTAAATCACAGACTATCAAAGTTTTGACCATTTTAACGTTGTTAATATGGAGAGACCGGTTGGATTATTATCCAAAGAACCACTCTGTATTGGCATAAGCATTGCGAATCATATATGCCAAAGGAAATTGAAGACGGAGTTATGCAAGGGCTATCCTGTTTACAGAATAGTGCCTTCGATTCATCCTGTTCCTTGATGACTTGTATGGACGGATGTATGACAGAGTATTTCCAGACGATCACGTATATTGATTTCTCCAACCGTACCAAGAGTGTAAGCGGAGAAGGAAACTTCTTTTAGCTAACACATAATGTATTGTTGAGGACGTCAATCGGTGATTGGATGGATTTGATGATGTGGCATTCAAAGTGAATCTGGTGTGATGATAAAGCGTAGTTTCTAGCCTCACATCCGGTAAATAACAGAAATCGGGCAGGCAGCATGGCTAAGTCGGTCGCACTGAAGTAGGGTGTATAATCACCTGATCTAGAGTTTCATTTACTTCTAAAAATCTATTGTTGATGCTGTCCCATTCGGGAAACGGTTGCTGATCCCAACCGTTGGTGATATACATTTGATACACTCAAGCGAAATGAGTGGTCGGTCATGTGTGACCGGGTTGCAAGATGTTCTTGTTGAACCCAGTGTATTCCTCTCTAGAGGTACATGAGCGGTAGGTGGTTCCATACCTTGTCATAGTTGGAAATCCATTACCCAATACGTGCTTGCGGTTTTGATTGTATACTATATATGTAGAACGTGAGATGAAAGCGTTTCTGCTAAATGATTATATATATACTGTGGTTGATAGACATTATTATAATATCAAAAGGTTTTTGATATAAAGATATTTTGGATTCTCATAAGGGAAAAACCCGTTCCGTTATGCGGCGTGGTCTTATGAGATATCGTTTACTTGTTCGAACTGTTTTTAAACTGTTTTACTCATACCATTCCCATGACTGACCCGAAGTTTATTTTGTTGTTTTCCCTAAACTCTTGGGTGCCTAAATTTGTATGGGCAGTCAAGTAGTCGGGATTTTACAGATATAGTTGAAGAGCTGGAGCAGGATGCTTCAGGATCATATAACTATAGTTATTTCCGCTGTGTTGTACGTGTTGTACCTTGATAATGATGTATATTCAAATACAGATGTATATTTCAAAGTTATGTTACATATATTATATATTATTCGTTCCGCTGTGAGATTCGTGTTACTCTGATGTTGTGTTCTTCTTCTTCTATTCTAAGTTTCTATCTTATCTTTCCTCACCCTCTAATTTCTTTCAATAATTACCAGAATTTTTCGATGTTTTGGTTATCGACATCGTGTTTATGTCGATAACCAAAGTCTCTCGAAATCCGGGTCGTTACAAAAAATCTAGGTCGTTACAGTTGGTATTAGAGCGATGGTTAGCGATTACTTGGCTCTGTTTGGGAATTAACTCATTAGAGATGGGGTTAGAAACACCCTAGAATGCGTTTGAGTGTATATACAAGGGAGCGTACTTGTATTTTTGATATAAATTGGTTTTATATTTTATTGACTTGTTCTTTTGAATATTTATGGATTTTGGTCGATACATGGGATGTCATGGAATCGATAGGAATTTCTAAATAATCGAACACAATGGATCGACATAATATGGTTTTCGATTATATTTTAAATATATCAAATATATTATTGGTTTAAATGTATGTGCTTTGGTCGTTAGTAGGAAATAATATTAAGTTATTATCAATTGGGATTGTTTAAACAATAAATATAATAAGGGATAATTAAAAGGTTTTGAAAGAAAAAAATGATGATAGTGAAATCGTTTGAATAAAATTGGTCGCAAAATATGTTTGCATATAAAATAGGTACGAACTTGAGAACTCGATTTCAGGGCTTTTCAAAATAGTTTGCCAATGTTTTGAAATAATGATGTATTACGAGAAATAGTTCTCGATGTTGTTTTCAAAGATTTTAAATGAAATGAATGTGATCCCTTCGTGGACCTCAGAAATGACTTCGGTAATGGGTGCACGCATTATCGATATTTATTTTGAAGAGTTTAAGTAGGGGAGAGACCGCTCAATGATTATTATAATGTGTTGACAAAGAATTTTGAATTTAATTTCCTGTAGTATAAATTTTTATAAAAGTATTAGTATATATTATTTATGGTTAAATTTAAATTAAGCCAGGATCGGAATTCCTATGTTCTTGATTAATTAAAGATTTGGATTTGATTTTTTTTATATGGTATGATTTTCTATAAGTGGTATAAAACCCAGAATCAATCATTTAAGCTCATCTTAATTACTGATATTGGTAAATTACTAAATTAACTCTATTCATTAGAATTTTGGTTTGAAACCATGAAAATTTACTTGAGTATTATGAAAGAGAAGTGGTCGTCGAAATGCTTGAGTATAGTTCATAATAAGTGTAAAGAAATTCTAAGTTTGGTCGATAGCAATGTTGGGAAAATCAAAATTTAAGTATGAAAATAAGGTCAATTGAAGTCGACCAAAATGAATTGAAGGATTTGGTTGGGTAATAAAGGTGACAACTAAAGACTTGGAGTAATTAATAAGTTTATTACACAAGCTCGAGAAGAATTAAAGGAGATTTAAGCTGTAGGTAAGGCATAAATGATCGGAGGATTTAAAATGAAGAAATTAAATGATTAGTTAGTGTACAAATGAAATAAAGAGATTGAAGATCTAAAATGAGAAAAACTTTATTTTAGGTATAGAAAAGGATATAAAAATAAAACTCCGTCTGAGTTGGAGAGATTTAATAGAATGAAGTCAACTTAGAAAAAATTTAAATAAGTCGATTAGAATTTATATCGATGATGGATTGAGTAGGCAAATTTTTAATCCATACTAACGATTAATGGATAAGTAAGTAAGTGAAATTTAGAAAACAAGATAAAATAGAATGATTTGTATAAAGACCACTATGGTTATGGATTGAAGGTTAACCAAATAGAATGAGGGAAAAGGAAATAAACTTGAAATTGAAAATATGAAATAAGGTATTGGAAATATAAAACCGAAGTCTAGTTTATTAAATTAGAATATCGAGAGAATTGGTACTAAATGGATTCAATTAAGTCGAATAAATTGGAATAAATGGAAGTAAACTCGGGAAATTCCAATTTATCGATTGGAACTAAATTTAAATGGATGTAAAAGGTTGATTGAGAATTAAATGCTTAAGGAAAGAATAAATCTTGAAATTGGCAATCTGATCCATGTTATGAATTTAAACAGTGAATACAATCGAGTTAGTGGAAATGTTAGAATGAACTCAAGTCTTAACTTGGATTAACGGTTGGAATGAAACGGGAGATGAATAGAATCGGAATGAACAAGCAATTGAAATACGGGATAAGGCTAAATTTATTCAAGCTAAGTGGATTGACTCGATAAGGGTTAACTTAGAAAATTGCATAAAGAACGAATATAATTAAGATTAGTTGGAACCGTTCAATGGAATTTAAGCAAATGGAATGGAATTTACTAAATAAAAGTGAAGCGAATATAAATGTACTTATGCAATAAAGGTTAAGTCATATTATGAGCAAAATGGAACGATAATCCATCTTTGATGGTAAATCCTTGCCTAAATTTTTGGGAGTCCAGAAGTTTGAAACTCCAACAAAAGAAGTCGACGTTTATGCGGAAAACTGAAATATTGATAAGCTGAAACTAAAATGACCATAACTTTTGAATGGCTGATCGAAATTCGACAATTCAGGACAATTTGGAAGCCTTGGAACCTGAACTAAAACTTTTGCTAATAGGGCCTTGTCTAATTTTCATCTTTATTAGGCTGAAATTTGAGAATTAGTCGTAGTTGTATGTGGGGAAAATGGAAAACTGAAGCTTACGTCGATATCGTTTTGACTATAACATCCTAACGGGGCTTCGGATTTCGATGTGCGAGTACAATTCGGAAAGCCCAGGATCTGAACTAAAATTTTCTCGTATTATGCTTTGTAAAATTTTGAGATTTAAAGGGGTAAAAACTGGGTTGAACAACTCAGACCTGCATTTCTTAGTGTACGGGCTGAAGCGTTCACCTTCACTAAAACGGTCATAACTTTTAAACAAATTATCCTAATTCGACGAATCTGAACAATTCGGAAAGCCTGAAAAGAATGCAACAACTTTTGCCTAGTGTGCTTTAGTCAAATTCCATAATCTAAGGGGTGATAACCCTCAATTTGTTCGCTGACCTGTTATGAGTATCTTGATTTGTAGTTGAAATGTTCGATACATGTTGTGCAGGTTAAGTACATTTGCTATGTATTGTCTATATGTTGGATTCTTATGCCTATATGAGTATTTAATAGGTGTAAAGAAGGTGCGCTACACTTTGGAGCCCGCTTGTGCTAAATACTAAAGTGCTAAAGTAAATAAATTGCAAATATAATGCTAAGGAAGGTACGTATGTATGTTATGTGGTTTGTGGTTAAATGTATATTTTGTTTTCTCCATCTTTGGGATGCCTCACTGTAGGATGAGATGTATAATTGAGTTTTATATGTATGTGATTTTTCCGCACCTCTCCGTACAAAGGAGATGCTACCGAAATTTTCCGTGATTTCGGGAGTTAGAAAATTTTATGATATTTTACAACTATATAACTTATTTTATAAATGTTATTTTATAAGTATGGATTCGAAAGTATATATGTGCTCAATATCGCCTTTCGTTCTCTTTTCGAGGACGAAAAGATTTTTAAGTGGGGGAGAATGTAACAACCCATAATTTTCAGTATATTTAAATTTAGATCTAAAATAAATAAATTGGAATAGTCTTGGGAAGAAAATCAAATTTTGTTGGTTATAATGTTGATGATTATTTGAATTTAGTAAATAGATTTTCAAATTTAGTTCATTTAGAAAACGATGTAATTTGGGATTTAATATTTAAATGATTAAATAAATTTTAAATTGTTTAAGTTAAATTTGAAATTCAAATTTAAATTCAAGTAATCAAATTGGTGAATTCAAAATGTATGGAATCAATCTATTGGATTTATTAAAATTGTAATTGGATTAAAATGGAATTTATTAAATATTTAAATAGAATTAAAACATTTAAATGAATAATTGGATATTTTATCGATTAACTAACTGCGGAATTTAATTATTTTGGCGACAATTTGAGAATTCGACGAAATCGATTCCATCGGATCCGGAGTGATGAATATTAATAGAGTTTCAAATTTCGTCGAAATCGGGCTTGTTATTTGTTCTTACTGAATAAAACATGAATCGATTCAATGTAATGAGACAATTTGGTTATATCTCTTTTGGGCCTTCCATATTTATATGTATAAAAACTCCCTTCCTTCACTCATCAGCCCATTTCCATTGTACGTTCATTTTTTTCCCTCTTCACTTTTCTATAATGGCAGAAACTAATTTCCAAAACCCTAGATCAAAAAAAAATACAAATTCAAAATCAAATCTCTCCAAACTATACCAAAGTGCATATTAAAACGAAGAGCTCCACGATACAAAGCTACTAGACCTCTCAATTTCGACATGCAGTGAGTAGTTTGGCCGGAATTCGCAATCAAAGCCGGCAGTTTTCAAAACCCTAGGTTTAAATTTGGGGTTTTTCGATTTAAGCTTTAATTGAGAAATAGGAGATATGGTTTTTTTTTGGATTTCTGCCTGGAGTGTAACGAACTTGGTCTCGTCGATTTTTATCAATTATGGCATCGGGAAATCATGTTTTATGGTATGGAAATGGTTTCGTTCTTCACGTTGGTAGCAGGGCTAGGCACCGTCGGAGGTGGTGGCGCCACCTGGGTTGGATGCACGGGTCAAGTAGCTTTCGAATGGGGGGTAGTCTCTAGGTGTACGGTTGCCGGAGTAAGGTGAATTCAGTACTCAAAGTTTTGAACATGTTTGGGTTTCTTTGCCGTGAATTGCTGTAGCGGATCAAAGTGAGGAGCGGGAACGAGCTTTTGAGGGAAAGCTGACGTGGTGCCCTTTCATAGGGTGAGAATTTACTTTACTTTTATATGTCTTTTTTTAAATTTCAATAGTAAAATGCTCATAACTTTCTCGTATGGACTCAGATTTGGACGCGGTTGGGTGCGTTTGAATCATGGTGGAATTGTGGACGTTCTGGCACTAGTTTGGAGATTGTAAGACTTTGGGCTTTGGTTGGACGTTCGATCCACTAAAGATCCAAAGGTGAGTGATTTTCTCACTCACACCAAACTGAATTATTCCCATATTTATTGATTTAAATTATGAAATAAGTTTGGTTGCGTGGTTGTGTTTGATTGTTGATGTGTTGCTTAAAAAATTGACGTGCAAGTGTGTTAACATGAAAATCTAGGTCGATGATTAGTTATTTAATTTAATTTAAATTTCTAGTTGGAAATTCTAATCCTTGCTAATCCTGAAAAACAGTTTAATACTGATTAGTTGAATGGAATGGTTGTGATGGATGTTTGATTTAAATTTATTACTGAATTAATATTAACACTGCTAATGCTCTATATTCAGTATATTGTATTCGCATGTTGATTGTGACGATTAATCCCATTTAACCTAGATGCTACTGACATCAAATAAACCCGGGATTAACCGATATAAAATGAGAACACAGGTTGAAATGATAGATATCTGTGACCCTGATCTGGATTGAAATGATAGATCCATCCCTGAAATATCGAGGAATTAAATTTAATATCACTTGGACATAGGATAGAAAATTGTATATGGACATCGGTTGGTTAAATGATTTTTAAATATTTGGAATTTTTATTTGATAGAAATTTCAATTAAAGGAATGATTCGATACTCGATAAACTTGTTCCCTTTAAAGATCTGGATCGCGAATGTTTATTTGAAATGGTTAAGGAAATTTTCCCAAACGAAGTGGAAATTCTTAAATTGGGATTTCAATAAAATTTGAAATTTTCAAATTAAGGGTTGGATTTGAATGTGATAAATTCTTATCGAATGTAATTTTGAATAAAGATGATCGAGAATACTTGGGGTTGTTTTAACTTAATATGAATATGGGTTTGAATCACCTAAGATTGGGAGATTGGTTTGAATGATGTTTGAAACAAGATATTGAACTATGTAAATTCCATTGAAACTGGAGCATAGATACAAGTATTTGAAGTACGGAAGAAAGGAACGTGTAACAACCCGCATACTACACATCGGAGGATCGCATAATATTTATTTCATTATCATATGAAGTCGTATAGTCGTGTTACTTTGGTGAACGACTGTTGAGATCATTTTCCATGTTCACGATGTTTGCCGATTTTTAAGTGACCGTTTTGCCCCTAGCTGATCTAATTTCGGCCATAACTTTTGATTAGTAAGGAGTTTTGACCTGAAACCACTTCCATTGGATTCGGATGATGATTTACAATTCCGTAGAGTGGTCACATTAGCCAAACAGACTCTCCATTTGGGAGATATAGCTGAATTAGTGTTTAGAAGGTGAAAAAATAGCTTAACCGGGCCTAATTAGGTTGATTAGCAAGAGGGCCCATAACCCATTTCGGTATTAGGGTTACTGGAAGGCTGAGAACAGTTAGGAAACAATTTTTATTTCATTTTTCAGTCGCCTAAAACATTTCTCTAAACCTAGCCATGGCCACCACCTTCTAATTTCAACCCAAATCGCTCTCTAATCAAGTTTTAGCCTAATCTAGAACAAATCAAGGCAAATTAGCATCAAATTGAGAATGGAGCTACTGTGTTGCATAGAGATTCGACCTAAATTAGAGATAGTTTCAGATCTAAGATTTATTTGTGGCCAAGGTGAGTGATTTGCGTAGTTCCTCACTAATTACGGCTAATAAGGGGTGATTAGTGTTAATTTGTGAAATTGTAACTCGGAAAAATTTGGAAAAATATTCAGAAATTCTTAAATATTATTTTAGTCCTCTATTAGAAATTATGGTTAATTTGATTAAGTTTTGCTAAGCCTATCATTAGATTTTCTTAAACGTGCTTAAGGGGAAAACTGGGTTTTGGGTATGTCTGATCCATTTTAACATATCAAATTGTTGTTTTGGTGTTTGTGGTTGATTTCACATATTGCTATGACTGTTTGGAATGTTTTATGATTTCTTAGAACGGTTAGAATGGTTGAAAATGCCGTCGTGTGGCATAAAACAGTCGCTAGGAAAGTTGTAGGAAATGGTGTAGAGACCGGATCGGATCGGGGTAGGGGGTCGGATCGTGTAGCCCACCCACGAACCACCTCCTGTATCCGAACCGAAAGATCCTCTCCAAACCCATGCACTGGTGTACCATTAAGTTGCTTGGATGAAGCTGCCACGAACCGCCTGTGATCACGAACCGGGGAGCTACACCCGGACCGAACCGTGATGCCTGCTCCGAACTCAGAAGGTGTCCACGAACCAGTGTGCCCCGAACCTCCTAGATGTTGCCACAAGCTGGAGTGCCATCTCCTAAATAAGTGATGACACACCATGAGCAGAGGGAGACTGAACCGGACCAGAGAGGCATGATCACCATCCGAACCGAACCAGAGGGCTATAGCCATCGAACCGAACCGAGCAAGGGTGAATGAAGTGAACCAATGAAGACTGGAGCACTACGCATATTCAAACCGAACCAAGGCGTAGCTATGAACACCGAACCGATCCGGTAGAGATAAAGCCCGAGATGCAAAGGTAGTCCAAATGGGAAGTAGAATTCAGGATTCAGTTGGGAACCAACGAGTTAACTTCATAAGTTGAGGTTTGCTGGGGGACGTGTGCAAAGGGGTTATCAACGTCTACAGCTTTGATTCACCACCATGACGGATGTTAGGCTACGTGTCAGTACAGTGGGGTGGTTATTACTTCATGGGACAGAGTGATCGTAGCATGGCTATGAGCCAATGCAGTGAAGTCGTCATGACTTCATGGAGGCAGGAGTGGACATAGCAAGGACTAGTGGCTATGGATCAGTGTAGTGGAGTCGCCATGAATCCATGGGGCAGAGTGATCATAACAAGGATTTGGGTGATCAAAGCGGTGGATATCATATGCTTTACGCACTGAGTGAGAGATGTGAGGATGGATGTTATGCTTGATTGTTTGATACGACCATGACATGCACACCCCCACCCCCGTATCTTTACACCATATGTTAGTGTCACCTTTGAGTATTGTACATACTGTTGTGCTAACTCTTTAGTTGCAGGTCCAGGTTCATGTATGGTTTAGCATACCTGTTATTGTTTTGTTTTGCTGCTTATTGCTCATACTAGATTTTGTCTGACCCAGAGTTTTATGTTTCTTCTTATTACTCTTGGTGCTCTTAAACGGGCAGACTAGAGACAGGTTAGCTAGTTATGCACAAGTAGCCGATCCGTAGACGAGCAGGAGGCTCCCACGTATGATATATATATATATATTCTCCCTGTGTCGCTGATGGTCACTTCTTTAGGCATTAGTAGTGTACTCTTCCTTTACTTTTCTTTACAGACAGTTTGAAAATTGTAATAATGATGATGTGGAACATAAGCTGTATTTTGAATTTCCGTTGCTATGATGATTATGGATTAGTTTTTAGCTTATGCACTGTCTCGCCTGTTTTATGTCAAGTATGTTATTATTATATTTTATTCCATGCACGGTGAGACATTCTATAGGTTCCTTTGGTAGTTTTAGCTTCAAATTACATTCTTTTCCTTTCTTTGGTGACCGTCCCGTGCTGGTTGGACATTGGCACGACGCACTTTCATTGAAATGTCGGCTGGTGCGGGGCGGGACGTCACACTTGGCATCAGAGCTCTAGGTTGCATAGTTAACCTAGGGAAAGACATCAGGGAGAGATAGTACGTATATGAGAGCACATATTTGTTATATTTGGTTTTCAAAAGCTATATATATACTATTAGTATATCTAAGGATGGAGTCGCACTGCACTGGCACCACTGAAGAGATGGTTAATCGTTTTCTCCTTACAGATTGAACGATGAGCTGATACACGAGGGGTACTGTAGGGGAGCTAATAATGGGAATGCTCCGGATATGAGGATGATGTTCACAGACTTTTTGAGAGAGATGCTTAGGGAAGTTCAGAGGGCAGTTCCTAATGCTGCAAATGGTGATGGTGCAGCGGTGCAGGCGCTTAGGGCCGATTTCGCCAAGCTATGCAAGGATTACACTAGTCTTAGTGGAAAGTCGTTCCACGGAATGAAATCGGCTACAGAAGTTCAGGATTGGTTGGATAGCTGTGAGCGTATCTTCGAAGACTTGGGTATCGAGGATGTGATGAAGAGGAAGCTAGCATCCCATCAGCTTCAAGGACAGGCTATGAATTGGTGGAATGCTATCAAAGCAGCTACCCCTGAGGAACAAGTTACATGGGATCAGTTTAAGGCCCAATTTAGTGGTAAATTTATCCCTGCTGCTCAGAAATCAAAATTGTTTAGAAATTTTTGGAGCTTAACCAGAATGGTAGGGCAGTCTCGGAGTACATTGCTGAGTTCGATACTTTATCGAAGTATGGATTATCCCTTATTGACACTCGCGAGAAGAAGAATGAGAAGTTCATAACAGGCTTAGATTAATACTTGGGGGAAAGGCTTATAAACCATATTGATGGGACTTTTGAATCAATTGTTGGGAAAGCATTAAGGTCAGAGAGCCTTTATCCTAACACCAAGACTGAAGTCGCTGTTGCATCTGTAGATGGGCCAAAGCCACAAGAAAGCGGTGGAGACAAGAATAATTCTCAAAACAAAAGGAAACAGTATCAGACTAAGGATGGTCAGAAGAAGAGCAAGAAAGATGTTGAGTGCTTTAGCTGTGGCAAGAAGGGCCATTATACTAAAAAATGTCGAGCAAAGCCTGCGGACAGGAAGTGCTTCAACAGCGGTCAAGTGGGACATCACAAGGATAAATGTCTGCAACCCCCTAAAGAGAAGCAGATTGTGAAAGCATATTCTCTTAATGTTGTTCCTTCTTCGTCGAATGCCCCAACTGTGGTGGAGAAAGGAAAGAATGTCGTCATTGAAGGTATGCTTTCTGTTTATGATGTTCTTGTCCAAGTATTGTTTGATACCGGAGTTTCCCGTTCCTTCATATCTAGTGACCTGGTAGATAGGTTAGGATTGGAACCCGAGATAGTCGATAGACCTTTAGTAGTGACGAACCCGATTGGCGGTTCGACTAGCTTTAGTATGATTTGTCGTTATGTGGTCTTATCAGGTCATGGATGTATGTTTGTTTGTGATTGCTTTGTTTTGGGCTTTACTGGGTTTGGCATTATTTTGGGAGTCGATTGGCTCCAAAGATACGGGGTGGTGGTAGACTATGAGGGCTTTTTGGTAACAGTTAGAGCGGATGATGGGCAGAGGGTAGTTTTTGGTGGTTTACCTAGTGATGGGGTAATGGCTAGTTTTCTAAATTCCCTCGACATCCCGCATGATGAGTTGTCAAATGTGCCCATGGCTGGCCAGTATCCGGACGTCTTCGAGGAAGTGACCAGACTTCCACCACACCGAGACATTGAGTTTCAAATTGATTTTGTGAAAGATGCCAGACCTATAGTGATGCCACTTCGTCGTATGGCACTAAGGGAGCAATGAGAGCTCGGAGCACAAGTGAGTGATCTTTTGAAGAAGGGATTTATCAGAAGAAGTGTCTCCGAGTGGGGAGCACCAGTTGTGTTTGCTACTAAGGCAGAGTGTTCCCTTCGATTGTGGGTGGACTACCGCGAGTTGAATAAAGTGATGAGGAAGAATAAGTATCCTCTACCATGGATAGATGGTTTGTTTGATCAGTTAAGTGGCACGAGAGTGTTCTCCCAGTTGGATCTTGCGACAGGTTTTCATCAACTCAAGGTGGAAGCTGAGAGTATAGCTAAAACGGCCTTTTGGACGCCGTATGGATTCTATAAGTGGTTGGTCATGCCATTCGGATTGACCAATGCACCAGCATATTTTGTGGATCTTATGAATAGGGTATTTAGAGATTAATTGAATAAGTTTGTTCTTGTGTTCGTAAACGATATCTTGGATTATTCAAGGACAGAGGAAGAACACAAGGAACATCTGAAGATAGTGATGGAGGTGTTGAGAAAACACCAATTGAAAGCAAATTTTTCTAAGTGTCACTTCTGGAGGAGGGAAGTGAGATTCTTGGGTCATGTTGTTTCAGAGAATGGTATTGCCGTGGATCCTACGAAGGTGGCTACGGTACAAGATTGGTCTACGCCCAAGAATGCAACAAACGTAAGGAGTTTTTTGGGATTAGCTGGATATTATCGTAAGTTTATCCAAGACTTCTCTAAGATAGTGGCACCGTTGACTCAGTTGACCAAGAAGAATCAAGCTTTTGTCTGGGACGAAAAGTGCGAGAATGCATTCAAGAGTCTAAAGGAAATGTTGACGTGTGCACCAGTGTTAGTCATTCCTAAGGAGAATGAAGAGATGACAATATATATAGATGCATGTGGTACCGGACTAGGTGTTGTATTGATGCAAGGAGGTAGGGTTGTAGCTTACGCTAGTCGACAACTAAAATGCATGAGAAAATATATCCTACCCATGAGTTGGAATTGGCTGCGATCGTATTCGCGTTAAAGATACGGAGACATTATCTCTTGGGAGAAAGATTCGAGTTGTTTACCGATTATAAATCATTAAATTATTTTTTTCTCAGAAGGATCTAAATCTTCGATAGCAAAGATGGTTAGAATTTTTAGCTTCCTATGATTTCGATATTGCATATACACGAGGAAAAGGCAATGCGGTAGTTGATGCATTGAGTAGAAGACATGCCAGTTTAGGGGTTATGTTTCTTGAATGGAAGCAACTGGAGTATATCGCTGGGTATGATTTCAGACCTAAGTGCGAATTAGATCCAGCAATGTTAGCAAGTTTGACGATCAGACCCACTTTGATTGAGCGGATTGGCTCCAGTTAGAGGGACGATCCTAACCTATTGGAAATCATCTCCAAGTTAGAAATGATAATCGACGAAGAGATGAACAAGTATTGGCTTGATCGAGATGGATGGCTTAGAAAGAATGGTAAACTGGTTATACCCAATGTCAATGGATTGAGAGGTGAAGTGCTTAGAGAATGTCATCACTCAAAACTAACTATACATCCCGGTGGTAACAAAATGTATCGAGACATGAAGCAGACCTACTACCGGGAAGGAATGAAAAGAGACGTTGGGAAGTTTATATCCAAATGCATGAACTGCCAGTTAGTTAAAGCTGAGCCAAAGAAACCTAGTGGTTTGTTTCAACCATTAGAAATTCCAGAATGGAAATGGGAACAAGTCTCAATGGATTTCATTGATGGATTACCAAGAACTAGATCGGGTCATGATAGCATTTGGGTGATTGTGGACCGATTGACCAAGAGTGCAAGGTTTATGCCCGTCAAGTCGAATAGAACAGCAGCTAAATTAGCAGAACTGTATATGAAGTGGGTAGTGAGATTTCATGGAGTACCCAAAGGCATTGTAAGTGACCGAGATCCGTTGTTCACTAGTGGATTTTGGAAGAATTTACAATAAGCGTTAGGATCAGAATTACATATCAGTACCATATATCATCCTCAAACTGACGGTCAGACAGAGAGGGTGAATCGAGTATTAGAAGATCTCTTGAGAGCTTGCATATTAGATTTTGGTGGATCATGGGATGACCATTTACATCTAGTAGAGTTCGCATATAATAATAGTTATCAATCCAGTATTGGTATGGCTCCATTTGAAGCTTTGTACGGAAGACCGTGCAACTCACCGTCATGTTAGTTAGAAACCGTTGAGAAATTTGTGCCTGGGCCAGATGTGATAAGAGAAACCTCAGATAAGATCAAAGTTATCCGACAATGGATGAAGGCTGCCCAAGATAGGCATAAGAGTTATGCCGATAAGTGGAGAAGAGATTTAAAATTCTCCATTGGTGACTTGGTGTTTATCAAGATTTTTCCGTTAAAGAGTGCGACTCGATTTGGTAGGAGAGGCAAGTTAACACCAAGATTTGTTGGTCCATTCCCAATTCTGAAACTAGTAGGGAATTAGGCACATAAAGTTGAGTTTCCAAACAAGATGGCGAGGGTTCATAACGTATTTCATGTTTCCCATTTAAGGAAATTCGTGCCCGACCCAGATATGGCTATTTCACCTGATCAGTTGGATGATATAGAAGTAGAACCCGAGGCGGTTGGGAACTGCAAGCCGATTCGTATTGTCGAGCACGCTACAAAGAAACTTCAAAGGAAAGCGATGAATCTAGTAAAGGTTCAGTGGGGCGAGAATGAGAATGACTGTACATGGGAGACAGAGGAGAGCACTAGGAAGACGTATCCAAATGTAACACCCCACCTCCATTAAGGTCACTCACAAAGGGAATGCCTTAACTTCAGTGGAGCGTTTTAGGTAAACAGATACAGAATATCACAAGAAAGATATAAAAAAATTTGCAGCAAAAACAAACAACTTTATTAAATCTCCAAAATACTTCGTTACATAATACTATAAGTCATAAAACCCTTACAACAAAACACTTCTATCTTACATTATCAGAGTACATAGGTATTTAAAACAAAAACATCATTCCCCATATTAAAGAGCAAGCCATATAAGAGACAGAGACTCGAGCCATACTTTAGAAGTAGCTACTAGAAGATGATAACCAAATTCTGACTAAACCTGGGTGTTTCCTCCCTGAGAACCTTTGGGATGGAACGGAAGAAAAGAGGCGAAACAAACTAGGTCAGACATACGTCTGGTGAGTCCAGTAACTTTTAGCCAATAAATGAATAAAGGTAAACATGACAGGCATACAAAGTGGATAAGAGGATTCACGGTACAGATTGCAGGTATGACAGGACAAATAAGGTAAGATGTTTGCTTCACTACAAACTACTCTACACTATTACTAGTAAAATCAAGATGGGGTGATCCCTTCTGCTAATGATAACGATGGTGGTAGTTTCGTGTATTCCTAGCTATTATCATATGTGTCGCGTGTTCCTATCTCAACTAGTCATACCCACTACCCTCCTACTATAAATTGGTAGACTTAGGGCATACGTTCGGGTATACCCTAACCATTACCCTAATCGATCGGCTCCATACTATGTAGATACCCTATGTTGGTCCAACAACTAGGGGGTATCACTTCCCTAAAGTGGCAACCCAAGGTGTGCACAGTTATACCTACTGGTGTCACAGTGTCTTGTCCCCCTCTGCACGGCCCATGCACGCACATGTCCCCGGTCGGTTTGCGCCGCCCATACCATCCATCTCGTTTTGGATCTCTTACAATCAATCAGTAAGCGTGCCCCATCCCCGCCTAGTACAGAGTTCTTTATTTTGATACCCCTCTGGGTTACTGACTGAAATTTCTCCCACACAATATGATACAAGATCTCCCATATGACTTGTATCCCCACTAGGTTTTCTACTGACTATGTATACCCTAAGTTGTCTTTAATTACATAGCCCTCAATCAGTTATGCGTACCTATAAGTATCTTTAATACATAACCCCTATTCTACCTATCAGTTATGCATACCTATAGGTGTCTTTAATACATAACTCTATCTGTTCCCATTAGTTATGCGTACCCCTAAGGGTGTCTTTAATACATAACTTTACTATTCTTCCCCGGTTATGTATACCATTAGGTGTCTTTAATTACATAACCCTTTTTATCCAGTTAAGTTTATGGGCCTATATATATTAATATTACCCACCTACCCTTCAGTTGTACTTATCCCTCCCACTGATTTAATCCTATTTATTTAATGGTTAAGTTTGTGGGCCTATATATACTAATATTACCCACCTACTCATCAGTTGTACTTAACCCACCCACTGATTTAATTCTGTTTATTTAATGGTTAAGTTTGTGGGCCTATATATATACTAATATTACCCACCTACCCTTCAGTTGTACTTAACCCACCCACAATCCAACTCATTTTACTTAACCCTAACTTATGTCTATCTTCATACAGTCCACATGTGTTAAGTTAGGTTAAGTAGTCTTTTCTTATTACCATGTCCGATTATGGTTATATTGGGCTAGACCTCCAACATTAGGCCTACAACATGTGGATGCTTGATATGCCGGTCGGGTCCGGGCAGTCTTATTCCAAAGTTGGGTCTAACCTCGTGTCTTAGCCCGAGTCATATTCACACACTTGAACCTCTCACATTAGGTTCAACATTAGTGGCTGCTGGATATGTCGGTCGGGTCCGGGCAAACTTCCACCACTAATGTAACCTAACCTCGTGTCACAAGTGTTAATTAAATTTTCATACTTTAATTGCATAAACATTCCTCTTTTGATTAATTAAGTTAATTATTTAATCATTTCCTTTTTATAGGTGTCAATACCTATCTTATTAACAATTTGAATTTCCTATCCATAAATGGTCATATTCAAATTATACCATTTTTACCCATGTCATAATAGGTAATTATTTATATGTTTCCCCACTAGAATCAAGTGTCCAATTTACATAATCACTATGTAAATTATGCCTATTACAAATTCCCCTTTTCCCCGTTTCTTAACTAGCGTAACCGTTTGCGTTTTTGGCATCATCGAGGCTACAAAATAGTCTCGCCATAACAATAAAATAAAGGGAATGACAAGTTGATCGTTTTCAGTACAATTTTTGGCATAATCATGACAACTAGAGAAAAATGACACGATAACTTCGCATATAATTATGATTCACCATGTAATTAACTACTTGCATAGACTCATGATTTAGCAACATAACAACTTGCATAGGTTCATGAATTAACAACATAATCAACAACTTATATAGGTTCATGATTCACAACATAACAACTTGCATGATTCATAACATAACATCTTGCATAGGTGACTTACATAGGTTCATGATTCACAATATAACAACTAGCATGATTCATAACATAACCTCTTGCATAGGTGACTTACATAGGTTCATGATCCCCAACATAACAACTAGCATAGGTTCATGAATTAACAACTTAACAACTTGCATAGGTAACTTACATAGGTTCATGATTCATCACACAATTACTTGCATTGGTAACTTGCATAGGTTAACAACATAATTAATAACTTGCGTAGGTTCATGAATCCACAACATAATTAATAACTTGCATAATTTCATGATTCGCCACCACAATAAACTCATATAATTTCATGATCCACAACAACAATAAACTTGCATAACTACAAACAACATATACCCAAATCATAGTCTACCAAGATTCACTTCTATCTATTTAAACCTAAAAGTGACTAGAACTCACAGAAAAAGAGGGTTTTGAGTTCTGGGATCTGATTTCTGTAATTGATTAGCGTTCCCTTGATGTAGGCAATTTCGTTGTTGAGATTAGACTTTGATTTGAATTGAATTGTTGTCTTTAATTTGCTTCTAGTTGGTGGCGGCTACTCTAGGGTTTGGAGTGACAACATGACGGCCATTGATCTAATTTTGATTTGATTCTAAGGTTTGAGTCTACACATGTTTATATAGAATTTCAATTTAATTATAGCCGTCGGATAACCCTAGAGTTAACAACAACCATTGAGTCTAGATTAGAACTATCCAGAAACCCTAATGACTCATTAACTAGTCAGAAATGACTCGGCACTAACTCACTGTTCGAATCAGAGCCTCAGAAATCTGTGCAGGTTTTCTGCTCGGCCTGGGCGCACTTGCCAAGTGCGCCAGTGCAACTTTGCATGGGCGCACTTCCCAAGTGTGCCAGTGCAATTTTGTTCTAGCGCACTTCCCAAGTGCGCCAGTGCATTCTGGCCCGTTTCTGGTTTTTCTGCATAACTTCGTTTATCCGTATCTTCTTCATACGGTATCCGTTTTACGCAAACTCGGACTCTATCTCAACTAGAATTCCGACACGAATGCAATGGCGTAACCCCTTTCCCTTAATTCTCACATTTGAAATTAAATATTATTTGATTCGTTAACATTAATATTAAAATTACGGGTGTTACATTCTCCCCTCCTTAAAGTATTTCGTCCCCGAAATATTCAAGTCAAGAAGAATGTGCATCCTACCATTCAATCATCCATCTACGCAACCATCAAACATAGGAATCCATTATCCTTAAAAGATTTCTAATGTCGTATGAACATATGCAAAAAGTGTGTGTATATGTTCCTTATCTAATGCAAAATCAGGCGGTCTACTGATTCAGTTGACCTCCTTAATGCAAACCATGATAGTGCCATGCGTCCAATATGTATGCGAAAGAATCCTATCGATACATATTATTTCTACATGTGTGCTCAACCATTCATCAAAAGGCAGCATCCATATGATAACACAACCATTGTTCATCCATTAACCTAAATATGCACACACATTTATATGCAATATGATAGTGATTTGAGCCGATCTAGTGCCTAATGTGTGTGTAAACACATCCACGAGCAACCACTAGCAAACACTTGCATCCACTTGTAACCATCAAACATAACATGTCTCAAACACATGTTTCCATCCATGGATTTCCTATCTAAAGGTCGAAGATTCGGTTGATGGGATACAAACAAATGATATAACTAAAACAAAAGCTCTGTTCCCATTTGACATCGGCTAAGAGAATAATTCCCTAAGTCTCTGCCCCGAAGACCGAAATCAACATCAGACTGACACCTAAAGAATTAGTTCCATTAAACAATGTCAAAACTGGAGATCTACTTCATGCATCCAGTAGAAACCCCTATCCTTCAGAAATATCTAGATATTTACAGACCACTGGTACAGATCAGATTACAGAATGATTCTCAGAAAGCTAAGCATAACAGACCCTTGCGGGTTATAAGAAACTTTGGGGGTCTTCCCATGACAAGTTAGAAGCTTAACAACCCTCCTCTTAAAATCCAGAATGGCCCTCTACATAGAAAGCTGGTCCATTTAGAACCAACCCATAGCCCATAAACTTGAGCACACAAATGTCACATTCAAATTTTTGACGCCTAACATAGATAATTTCAAACCCCTACAAATCGCTAACAATTGAGCCGAACCACAAATGGGGTTTGAAACAACTACGGGATCAGAAACAAGACTAGTATTAAAGTGCAGAGTCTCAATTACAGAATCAAAAAGAGTCTTAACTTCATAATCAGATAAGGAAATTAAACCTTTTACATAAATTTTTCCTATCTCTATCCATCTGCCACGAGAGCATCCACCTACCCTCTAGAAGATTCTATCCTTTGCCCTTGCCTTCTTGGGCAATCCTAAATCAGATGTCCTATCTCATGGCATCGAAAACAACCAACCTTCTTACATGTTAACAAATCTTTCTCTAAAGTTGCCTCCATCGCACGGAAAACCCTACGAAGCCCGAAAGAGGATTAGCCGTAGATGGAACAACTGCGACTACAGATGGAAGTTAGGCACTTCTTTGCCTTTCGACAGACGCCATAGTCTCATCATGCCTAAGGGACCATGTCGCGATGAGGTTACCTTCTAGAAAGCCAGGAGCCCCGGAGACTCAGAAAAGAAGGGTAACAAGGATTAAACAGAAAATCAGAAGATAGACTGTGAAGACCCGCAACTTCCCCGTAAAGGAAAGCGTCGGATAGTTCGAGAACAAACCACAACAGAACGCATATAGAAGAACATTTCATTGTATATTACAACAATGCATCAGATTACAAGAATATACAGAGTATAAATGAATAAATATTACACAGAAATATCAGAGATTAACAATAAGTTACATAGCAGCGGAAAAATAATACAATACACAACTAGAAGAGATATACGGATACAAAGCTTTCCGGATATCGTTCCAGCTGTAAACCAGGATCCTGTGAATATAAATCTGCAAAACCAAAACTACTAGCTGCCCGTGTCAAAAATAGGGGCACCCAGAGTTTAGGTTAAAACAATAAACTCCAGGTCAGTCATGTGACTGGTGTGAGAACTAAAACAGTTATTAATCTTTATTTTAAATCATTAGGTAAATCAAGGGACCACGCCGTATAACACGGAACGGGTTTCCTCCCAAGAATACCAGTGCATAAAACAAACAGCGCAATGCTAAATAAAGAAAAATGAAGCTGTTATAAGACCCAGGTCCTATCACACAATGCAACGCAAGCCGGGGGATAGGGTTTTTCCTTATAACAGCCAAAGAATGCTTGATACGGTGAAAACAAATCGTTTGATACTATTATAAGTGCATAGTGTATAAAACAACTTCAAATCATAAGTATCAATCATAGGCGGCATGAGCGTCCCATGCCACTATGTCGCCATATATAGGTTTACAAATAAAACCGCAAAGTCACGTATTTGGAAATTGGATTTCCGTCTATGAACCGAGGCAAAAGATAGTCCTCAACCGATTCGAGACAATCTAGCCCATGTCTCAGGATCAGAGCTCGAGTGACCCTTGGATCGTCAGGGCCGGTCCACCGATGTGGATTAAAATGCCTGAACACTACGTTTCCCCGCCCTTTGGGGCGTAAACGAGCCAACGAATGGCTCCATCGGTTCGAGAACGACCGATCAATCCGAGGCGCCTCGCAACAGCAACAACCACATAAGTCAAACTCGTCAGGGCGTGTAAAACCACTGACGCCACTTTTTATCTAGAAGGAAACGCATGCCCTCCCTGAGGTCCGTCTCCCGTTTTTGGTTCATACCTGGTGTGAAACACGCGAGGTAAACGTTACACAGAGCCACGCCACAAAGGCCGTGCTTTGATCATCACCACAAGACTTTGCTTTTCAACAGAAGCCTTGATCATTTGCATCTTAGCATGCCACACAGGCAAACCATCCTATGCAACCGATATCAGTCACACAGAATGAAATCCGATGTCAGACACACAGTCCATTTACAAGTCCGTTCTGGGTCTGAACGAAACCGGAGGCACCTAGTACCCCGCATATCCATCGATCTCCAAGTACGTCTGGACGATCACTAACTGTTTCCATCTTCTTGGGTGTACAGCCCAATCAAGATCATCAGTTATCACCCAAACGACGTGAAGACCTCCGGTCTTCGACCATCGTCTTCATCTTCGACTTATCGTCGCATCAGTTATTCAGAATGGGATAAACCCGGTCTTTCCGAATAACTCGCGTATATTTTAAATAAGTGTTACCCAAACACAACATACGCCTCATTCCAATTCATTAGTCACTAACCGTAAATTAATCAAGAAAATAATTCCCCAAATATTAACCCCGAAGGCCGAAACCAACATCAGATCAATATCCAGAAAACCATTCTGCTTGGCTAACCGACAGTTAGTTTCTAAATTTCACGTTCAAATCTAATTAAAGATTTACTATCGCCTGGAGCAAAATTGGTGATACTCCATTTTCGATCTTTCAATCTAATTAAAGATTCATTAAAACTCCACTTAGTTTTAACCTTCGACTGAGTTAAAGAATCAGTGTCATTTAAAACACGGTTCACGATAAACCCAAATCACATTCCATTAATTATCGGGTTAAAGAACGAGTGTTGTTTAAAACACTGTTCACGATAAACCCAAAAATCAATATCCATTCAATTTCAATTAAAATCATTTAATTGGTACACTTCATTAAATCTAAATAAAAAGATTTAATCTTTTCTCAACTGGGTTCAAGAACAGTGTTAGTGAAGACACCATTCACGACAAACCCAAATCACATTCGATATTCAATACAAGGCTCTGAATAGAAAATATATCGGCTTATATTCAATATCGAATTCTACGACTAACAAATGTCGTATTGGAAATAACGATATAAATATATATCTTTCAAATTTCCATAACAACACCTGTATAATCCCGAATTCCAACATCGAAATATTCCGAAGACAATTTCGATTCAAATCCACTCCAATGCAATCATTGGAATTTTAGTTACTTTTAAAACCCTTTTCGAATTCAATTTATTTATTTAAAAATAAATAGAATTATAATTCTAGTTCAAAACTAGTTCATTTCGATAAAAATCTATTTTTATCTTTTTAAATATGGAGTTTTTCATCCCAAACTTTCACAAATCATTTCTTATGATTTTACACAAATTATTACTATTTTTAATAATTTTATCAAGGCCCGTACAGTCGATTTCCATCAACGGCCATCGAACTGCACTTACAGCGACCTTTTTCGAATTTGATTTGGACATAATTCCAAATCCAACCGTTAGATTTCAAATTTCTAGCCTTCGTTAGAAAGCTCTTTTCGATACGAACCCAACGGTTCCGGTTTTAGGAGAATCCGACGGTCGGATCTCCCGCAATGTCCGTTTGAAATAAATGGTCGAAATTCACGAACTGCCGCGGCGCGGCGCGTTCTATTCAGGCCATTATATTATATATATAATATATATAATATATACTTCGTCGATTTCTATTTAAAACGAATTATATAAATAGTTTTAAAATTCGTTTCAAAATCTATTTCAACTTCCATCTCAATTCAAAGCAAAATTGAATTCTTCTTTATAAATTCGTTTTAAAATTCATTTCTATTCAATTCGAATTTCAATTCAATTTGAATTTATTTCAATTCGCTTTCAATTCCATTTGAATTCGTTTTCAATTCAATTCATTTCGAAATCGTTTTCAATTCAATTCATTTCGAAATCGTTTTCAATTCAATTCATTTCGAAATCGTTTTCAATTCAATTCATTTCGAAATCGTTTTCAATTCAATTCATTTCGAAATCGTTTTCAATTCAATTCATTTCGAAATCGTTTTCAATTCAATTTGAATTCGTTTTCAATTCATTTCATTCCGAATCGTTTTCAATTCAATTTGAATTCGTTTTCAATTCATTTCATTTCGAAATCGTTTTCAATTCAATTTGAATTCGTTTTCAATTCATTTCATTTCGAAATCGTTTTCAATTCAATTCATTTCGAAATCGTTTTCAATTCAATTTGAATTCGTTTTCAATTCATTTCATTTCGAAATCGTTTTCAATTCAATTTGAATTCGTTTTCAATTTATTTCATTTCGAAATCGTTTTCAATTCAATTCATTTCGAAATCGTTTTCAATTCAATTTGAATTCGTTTTCAATTCATTTCATTTCGAAATCGTTTTCAATTCAATTTGAATTCGTTTTCAATTCATTTCATTTCGAAATCGTTTTCAATTCAATTCATTTCGAAATCGTTTTCAATTCAATTCAAAATATTCGATTTCGAAATCACTTTTCAATATTCATTTTTAAGATGAATAAAATCGATATAAATATCGTTCACGTCAAAATGGCGTCAATCTAATCAGCACGGCTTCATAAATTTCTATTTTCAAATATTCTATTTCAAATATTTCTTTTTCAAAATAGTTGTTATTATCAAAATATTTCGTTCAACACATGACCAATCTCAATGAATGAGTACTGTCAACACATGAACTTTTATTTTATAATATTCTTTATTTTTCAAATTGAAATGAGGCCCAATCAATTACCATATAAAGTTAATTATATGGATTTTCATACAACACATGTATATAATTACATTGAAAAATAATCAACCATCAACCAAAGTGCACTACACTGTATAAGCATCAAATATAGATATTCAACGCTTATAACAGCCTGTCAATCCAACGATCGACATATTCAATCAATCGGGATGAGTGAACTTCAAATTTCATCCCAACACCCGTGTGGGGTTTCAAACAATCAAACACATATTTTATTTGTGCTGTTGGGCGATGTGTAAAATTTATCGACCCAATCAATGTCCTTCAAATAGGTGTACATAAACAAACCGTCTGGTTTGTAAATGAATATTCTATTCTATTCACTTTCACGTTAAAAATTATATTTTTAACGATAAAACATTTTATTCCAACATATGAATTTTTATTCAATTCATTTATTCAATAAAAATCATATTTTTATTTTTCTAACATATTTTAGAAAATTTCGGCGGCATAACGGCACGATACTAGAAACGGGACAAGGCCTAGCCTTATCCCCGGTCTAGTGAAGGCCCACGCCATTCACATATCAATTTTACTCAATTTCCAATTCAACCAATCAATCAAATCCAAAACAAATAATCTAACCAACTACACAACCAAACAAACAAGTCCATGGTATGTGGACGGGTGTCGGGTGCTTCTAATAAGCACCGTCTGCATCCTAGTATATATATATAACTAGAAAAATAGAATTTGAGTGAGAAGTTCTCACCTATAGCTATCCTAGCTCCACGGCTCTTCTTTTGCAGAAGTCTTCGTCGTTTCGCCTTTTTTTGTCACCTTCGTTGCTGCTTTCACTACATACGTAAAAATCACATTTTTACTTCGCTATTCAATATATAAAAATCATATTTTTAGTTCGAAGTTCAATATATAAAAATCGAATTTTTAGTTCAAAGTTCAATATATAAAAATCGAATTTTTAGTTCAAAGTTCAATATATAAAAATCGAATTTTTAGTTCAAAGTTCAATATATAAAAATCGAATTTTTAGTTCGAAGTTCAATATATAAAAATCGAATTTTTAGTTCAAAGTTCAATATATAAAAATCGAATTTTCAGTTCAAAGTTCAATATATAAAAATTGAATTTTCAGTTCAAAGTTCAATATATAAAAATCGAATTTTTAGTTCGAAGTTCAATATATAAAAATCGAATTTTCAGTTCAAAGTTCAATATATAAAAATCGAATTTTCAGTTCAAAGTTCAATATATAAAAATCGAATTTTTATTTCAAAGTTCAATAGATAAAAATCACATTTTTATTTATAGATTTCGCCTTTTCTAATATAAAAATCTAATCTATTTCATTTTCAAAATCTAATCTTTTTGACATATGAATTTCTATTTTTACTTCAATGCCCTATACATATAAAAATAAAAATTCTTTTCTATTAAAAATCTAAACTATATACTATATAAAATAAAAATCTAACTTCAGTTTTTTAAGTAGATAAAACTCAGTTTTTAAAATAAAACAAATTCAGTTTTTAAAATAAAACAAATTCAGTTTTTAAAATAAAACAAATTCAGTTTTTAAAATAAAACAAATTCAGTTTTTAAAATAAAACAAATTCAGTTTTTAAAATAAAACAAATTCAGTTTTTAATATAAAACAAATTCAGTTTTTAAAATAAAACAAATTCAGTTTTTAAAATAAAACAAATTCAGTTTTTAATTTAAAACAAATTCAGTTTTTAATTTAAAACAAATTCAGTTTTTAATTTTATTTCTAAAAAAAAACATTTTCAAATTAAATAATATAAAACATAATATTCACCTGTAACTTATACGCTGCCTGGAACCTAAATCTAGCCGCCTTCGTTCAATAGGGTTTCAGTCCCCGCCTTCCGCTGATGACCGGAACGAAGTCCGAGGGCGCCACGAAGAGCATCGCTTGGGGGAGCCACCAATGTCGGCGCTAGTGGAGAACTCGGTGGTGGTCTGAGCATTGGGTGGCTGCTGTTCGAATTGGTGAATGGGGGCGCTTGGGGCTCGCTATTTTCTAGGGGAAGAGGGAGGACTCGAGAGGAAGGGAGCGCGAGGGAGGTGGAGATGGCGGCGTGGTGGGGGTGCGCGCCTGACGATAGCGGCGGCCGATGGTGAATGGCAGTCGCCATTTTCGATTGAAGAAATCAGAAAAGGAAGGGGGGTTATCGAATGGAAGAAAATTGAGGGGGGGGGGTATATGTAAAGTTTATTTTAATTTATTTAATTAATTTTAATTTATTTTATCCCAAGGAGTTGACTTTTCATTCTACCTCGAAACGCGACTCAACGATTGTCGTCCCTAACGTATTACCCCCATTCTGAACACAATGGGATATGTATCGTAAGCCGGTTCGGTTGTTTCGATCAGTTTCCGTCAAAATCAAAATATAAATCAGTATATATTGAATTTTACGCACATTTCAATTTACCGGGGTCACACACTAACTCGAAAAATTATAGAAAAAATATTTCTAACTTCGTATTGACGATACGGTCCTAACAAAACTAGTTTCGTCGAATTCTGAGACCGTTTGAAAAATGGCCATTTTCCAGTCGATTAAAATCAACTGAAAATGGTCAAACGCATTTTCCTTTGCCACGCTCACATATTGATTCGAAAAATTATGAAATTTGAAACCTAGCAATAACTCGACACTGCGGACCCAACAAAACTGGTTTCGTCGAAATCCGAGGTCATTTGCAAAATGTCCATTTTTAAGGGCCTGAATTCCATAGCGACTATTCAGAATTTTCAACTGGACATATCTTTTGATTCCCGCCATGAAATTTTGATTTTTCGGATTCGTTGGAAAGATATTCACTATTAGATTCCATATTTTTTTGTTTCACTAAAATCCGGGTTGTTTTGCACCCGGTACATTCAATTGAAGTTTGAAATCGAATTATCGAACTACCGCGTCATTTTCAACTCTATTTATAATTATATATAATTATTTATATTCTAACGACGACGTATATAATATATACGATCGAATTCCATTCAAAATAAATTTTTCGTCGATATTATTTAAAATAATTCATTTTGAATATTCAAAATTCGCTATAATGGCCAAAATAAAAATTTTAAACTGGCCCAGATTTTCCGGGTTGTTACAATCTCCCCCACTTAAAACTTTTCGTCCCCGAAAAGGAACAAAGGCGAAAGTGGTTTGATTAATCAACACTACGTTCGATCTGGCTTTCATTCTCCAACTTTTTAGTTTCTGAGAATTTTCAAAATTTCAAAAATTTGGCTAACACCCTAAATTTTTGAAAAATTTCGCCATAACCTCCCCTGCACCGGGAGCATCGGGGAATTTCAAATAGCTTCCCCGGTCCTTCAGATCTCAAAAAGAAAAAGAAAAAGCCAAGCGGCTAGCCATATAGGCTCATAAAATCATCATCACCCAAACAAAACAGTAAATTATATAGTAAACATGTACCTATTTGTCGGGCAAACAAATTTTATTCTCTGGCTCTAGCCTCCTTGCTATGACCTGTTCAATGTAAGTATATATATATGCAAGCAAATGCGACCAATTTTCAATACAATTCAATGTTTGGTTCAATTAGGCATAATGGTTCAAAATTACCAAACAATAGAACAAACAACACAAACATCAATCAATTAGTGAATTTAACGTTTCAAATTCATAATTTTGATACATATACAAAAAATCGTGTTTTGGTGCCAAATCACAACAATGTATTCTAGCTATATTAGTTTTGGTTCTCACACCTGTCTAATGGAAATATATAGAAACCCCACCTTCAAAACACGAACATAAGTTCTGATGATGATCGATCAATCATCAGAACCATCTCCGGGTGTCTAGAGTGTAATCCTATATCTATCCAGTATATTAAAATTTCAAATACACGTGGATCAGACGTATACGCAAAATCTATATATACTGGATTGTCCACATCAATAAAAATAAATAATCAATTACGAATAATTGATTTTAAATTTTCAAAACAAATTTGACTTTCATTTTAAAAATATACTCTTCACACTCGTTCTAGGATACTACTGATCCTATCTCTAACGAGTCATTATCATTGGATATTACTAATCCGATATCTGATGAATTCTTTCGTATGGTTCTAATGTGCCTTGTTCTCTGAGCTTTGTAAACCAAAGCTCTGATACCAACTGTGAAGACCCGCAACTTCCCCGTAAAGGAAAGCGTCGGATAGTTCGAGAACAAACCACAACAGAACGCATATAGAAGAACATTTCATTGTATATTACAACAATGCATCAGATTACAAGAATATACAGAGTATAAATGAATAAATATTACACAGAAATATCAGAGATTAACAATAAGTTACATAGCAGCGGAAAAATAATACAATACACAACTAGAAGAGATATACGGATACAAAGCTTTCCGGATATCGTTCCAGCTGTAAACCAGGATCCTGTGAATATAAATCTGCAAAACCAAAACTACTAGCTGCCCGTGTCAAAAATAGGGGCACCCAGAGTTTAGGTTAAAACAATAAACTCCAGGTCAGTCATGTGACTGGTGTAAGAACTAAAACAGTTATTAATCTTTATTTTAAATCATTAGGTAAATCAAGGGACCACGCCGTATAACACGGAACGGGTTTCCTCCCAAGAATACCAGTGCATAAAACAAACAGCGCAATGCTAAATAAAGAAAAATGAAGCTGTTATAAGACCCAGGTCCTATCACACAATGCAACGCAAGCCGGGGGATAGGGTTTTTCCTTATAACAGCCAAAGAATGCTTGATACGGTGAAAACAAATCGTTTGATACTATTATAAGTGCATAGTGTATAAAACAACTTCAAATCATAAGTATCAATCATAGGCGGCATGAGCGTCCCATGCCACTATGTCGCCATATATAGGTTTACAAATAAAACCGCAAAGTCACGTATTTGGAAATTGGATTTCCGTCTATGAACCGAGGCAAAAGATAGTCCTCAACCGATTCGAGACAATCTAGCCCATGTCTCAGGATCAGAGCTCGAGTGACCCTTGGATCGTCAGGGCCGGTCCACCGATGTGGATTAAAATGCCTGAACACTACGTTTCCCCGCCCTTTGGGGCGTAAACGAGCCAACGAATGGCTCCATCGGTTCGAGAACGACCGATCAATCTGAGGCGCCTCGCAACAGCAACAACCACATAAGTCAAACTCGTCAGGGCGTGTAAAACCACTGACGCCACTTTTTATCTAGAAGGAAACGCATGCCCTCCCTGAGGTCCGTCTCCCGTTTTTGGTTCATACCTGGTGTGAAACACGCGAGGTAAACGTTACACAGAGCCACGCCACAAAGGCCGTGCTTTGATCATCACCACAAGACTTTGCTTTTCAACAGAAGCCTTGATCATTTGCATCTTAGCATGCCACACAGGCAAACCATCCTATGCAACCGATATCAGTCACACAGAATGAAATCCGATGTCAGACACACAGTCCATTTACAAGTCCGTTCTGGGTCTGAACGAAACCGGAGGCACCTAGTACCCCGCATATCCATCGATCTCCAAGTACGTCTGGACGATCACTAACTGTTTCCATCTTCTTGGGTGTACAGCCCAATCAAGATCATCAGTTATCACCCAAACGACGTGAAGACCTCCGGTCTTCGACCATCGTCTTCATCTTCGACTTATCGTCGCATCAGTTATTCAGAATGGGATAAACCCGGTCTTTCCGAATAACTCGCGTATATTTTAAATAAGTGTTACCCAAACACAACATACGCCTCATTCCAATTCATTAGTCACTAACCGTAAATTAATCAAGAAAATAATTCCCCAAATATTAACCCCGAAGGCCGAAACCAACATCAGATCAATATCCAGAAAACCATTCTGCTTGGCTAACCGACAGTTAGTTTCTAAATTTCACGTTCAAATCTAATTAAAGATTTACTATCGCCTGGAGCAAAATTGGTGATACTCCATTTTCGATCTTTCAATCTAATTAAAGATTCATTAAAACTCCACTTAGTTTTAACCTTCGACTGAGTTAAAGAATCAGTGTCATTTAAAACACGGTTCACGATAAACCCAAATCACATTCCATTAATTATCGGGTTAAAGAACGAGTGTTGTTTAAAACACTGTTCACGATAAACCCAAAAATCAATATCCATTCAATTTCAATTAAAATCATTTAATTGGTACACTTCATTAAATCTAAATAAAAAGATTTAATCTTTTCTCAACTGGGTTCAAGAACAGTGTTAGTGAAGACACCATTCACGACAAACCCAAATCACATTCGATATTCAATACAAGGCTCTGAATAGAAAATATATCGGCTTATATTCAATATCGAATTCTACGACTAACAAATGTCGTATTGGAAATAACGATATAAATATATATCTTTCAAATTTCCATAACAACACCTGTATAATCCCGAATTCCAACATCGAAATATTCCGAAGACAATTTCGATTCAAATCCACTCCAATGCAATCATTGGAATTTTAGTTACTTTTAAAACCCTTTTCGAATTCAATTTATTTATTTAAAAATAAATAGAATTATAATTCTAGTTCAAAACTAGTTCATTTCGATAAAAATCTATTTTTATCTTTTTAAATATGGAGTTTTTCATCCCAAACTTTCACAAATCATTTCTTATGATTTTACACAAATTATTACTATTTTTAATAATTTTATCAAGGCCCGTACAGTCGATTTCCATCAACGGCCATCGAACTGCACTTACAGCGACCTTTTTCGAATTTGATTTGGACATAATTCCAAATCCAACCGTTAGATTTCAAATTTCTAGCCTTCGTTAGAAAGCTCTTTTCGATACGAACCCAACGGTTCCGGTTTTAGGAGAATCCGACGGTCGGATCTCCCGCAATGTCCGTTTGAAATAAATGGTCGAAATTCACGAACTGCCGCGGCGCGGCGCGTTCTATTCAGGCCATTATATTATATATATAATATATATAATATATACTTCGTCGATTTCTATTTAAAACGAATTATATAAATAGTTTTAAAATTCGTTTCAAAATCTATTTCAACTTCCATCTCAATTCAAAGCAAAATTGAATTCTTCTTTATAAATTCGTTTTAAAATTCATTTCTATTCAATTCGAATTTCAATTCAATTTGAATTTATTTCAATTCGCTTTCAATTCCATTTGAATTCGTTTTCAATTCAATTCATTTCGAAATCGTTTTCAATTCAATTCATTTCGAAATCGTTTTCAATTCAATTCATTTCGAAATCGTTTTCAATTCAATTCATTTCGAAATCGTTTTCAATTCAATTCATTTCGAAATCGTTTTCAATTCAATTCATTTCGAAATCGTTTTCAATTCAATTTGAATTCGTTTTCAATTCATTTCATTCCGAATCGTTTTCAATTCAATTTGAATTCGTTTTCAATTCATTTCATTTCGAAATCGTTTTCAATTCAATTTGAATTCGTTTTCAATTCATTTCATTTCGAAATCGTTTTCAATTCAATTCATTTCGAAATCGTTTTCAATTCAATTTGAATTCGTTTTCAATTCATTTCATTTCGAAATCGTTTTCAATTCAATTTGAATTCGTTTTCAATTTATTTCATTTCGAAATCGTTTTCAATTCAATTCATTTCGAAATCGTTTTCAATTCAATTTGAATTCGTTTTCAATTCATTTCATTTCGAAATCGTTTTCAATTCAATTTGAATTCGTTTTCAATTCATTTCATTTCGAAATCGTTTTCAATTCAATTCATTTCGAAATCGTTTTCAATTCAATTCAAAATATTCGATTTCGAAATCACTTTTCAATATTCATTTTTAAGATGAATAAAATCGATATAAATATCGTTCACGTCAAAATGGCGTCAATCTAATCAGCACGGCTTCATAAATTTCTATTTTCAAATATTCTATTTCAAATATTTCTTTTTCAAAATAGTTGTTATTATCAAAATATTTCGTTCAACACATGACCAATCTCAATGAATGAGTACTGTCAACACATGAACTTTTATTTTATAATATTCTTTATTTTTCAAATTGAAATGAGGCCCAATCAATTACCATATAAAGTTAATTATATGGATTTTCATACAACACATGTATATAATTACATTGAAAAATAATCAACCATCAACCAAAGTGCACTACACTGTATAAGCATCAAATATAGATATTCAACGCTTATAACAGCCTGTCAATCCAACGATCGACATATTCAATCAATCGGGATGAGTGAACTTCAAATTTCATCCCAACACCCGTGTGGGGTTTCAAACAATCAAACACATATTTTATTTGTGCTGTTGGGCGATGTGTAAAATTTATCGACCCAATCAATGTCCTTCAAATAGGTGTACATAAACAAACCGTCTGGTTTGTAAATGAATATTCTATTCTATTCACTTTCACGTTAAAAATTATATTTTTAACGATAAAACATTTTATTCCAACATATGAATTTTTATTCAATTCATTTATTCAATAAAAATCATATTTTTATTTTTCTAACATATTTTAGAAAATTTCGGCGGCATAACGGCACGATACTAGAAACGGGACAAGGCCTAGCCTTATCCCCGGTCTAGTGAAGGCCCACGCCATTCACATATCAATTTTACTCAATTTCCAATTCAACCAATCAATCAAATCCAAAACAAATAATCTAACCAACTACACAACCAAACAAACAAGTCCATGGTATGTGGACGGGTGTCGGGTGCTTCTAATAAGCACCGTCTGCATCCTAGTATATATATATAACTAGAAAAATAGAATTTGAGTGAGAAGTTCTCACCTATAGCTATCCTAGCTCCACGGCTCTTCTTTTGCAGAAGTCTTCGTCGTTTCGCCTTTTTTTGTCACCTTCGTTGCTGCTTTCACTACATACGTAAAAATCACATTTTTACTTCGCTATTCAATATATAAAAATCATATTTTTAGTTCGAAGTTCAATATATAAAAATCGAATTTTTAGTTCAAAGTTCAATATATAAAAATCGAATTTTTAGTTCAAAGTTCAATATATAAAAATCGAATTTTTAGTTCAAAGTTCAATATATAAAAATCGAATTTTTAGTTCGAAGTTCAATATATAAAAATCGAATTTTTAGTTCAAAGTTCAATATATAAAAATCGAATTTTCAGTTCAAAGTTCAATATATAAAAATCGAATTTTCAGTTCAAAGTTCAATATATAAAAATCGAATTTTTAGTTCGAAGTTCAATATATAAAAATCGAATTTTCAGTTCAAAGTTCAATATATAAAAATCGAATTTTCAGTTCAAAGTTCAATATATAAAAATCGAATTTTTATTTCAAAGTTCAATAGATAAAAATCACATTTTTATTTATAGATTTCGCCTTTTCTAATATAAAAATCTAATCTATTTCATTTTCAAAATCTAATCTTTTTGACATATGAATTTCTATTTTTACTTCAATGCCCTATACATATAAAAATAAAAATTCTTTTCTATTAAAAATCTAAACTATATACTATATAAAATAAAAATCTAACTTCAGTTTTTTAAGTAGATAAAACTCAGTTTTTAAAATAAAACAAATTCAGTTTTTAAAATAAAACAAATTCAGTTTTTAAAATAAAACAAATTCAGTTTTTAAAATAAAACAAATTCAGTTTTTAAAATAAAACAAATTCAGTTTTTAAAATAAAACAAATTCAGTTTTTAATATAAAACAAATTCAGTTTTTAAAATAAAACAAATTCAGTTTTTAAAATAAAACAAATTCAGTTTTTAATTTAAAACAAATTCAGTTTTTAATTTAAAACAAATTCAGTTTTTAATTTTATTTCTAAAAAAAAACATTTTCAAATTAAATAATATAAAACATAATATTCACCTGTAACTTATACGCTGCCTGGAACCTAAATCTAGCCGCCTTCGTTCAATAGGGTTTCAGTCCCCGCCTTCCGCTGATGACCGGAACGAAGTCCGAGGGCGCCACGAAGAGCATCGCTTGGGGGAGCCACCAATGTCGGCGCTAGTGGAGAACTCGGTGGTGGTCTGAGCATTGGGTGGCTGCTGTTCGAATTGGTGAATGGGGGCGCTTGGGGCTCGCTATTTTCTAGGGGAAGAGGGAGGACTCGAGAGGAAGGGAGCGCGAGGGAGGTGGAGATGGCGGCGTGGTGGGGGTGCGCGCCTGACGATAGCGGCGGCCGATGGTGAATGGCAGTCGCCATTTTCGATTGAAGAAATCAGAAAAGGAAGGGGGGTTATCGAATGGAAGAAAATTGAGGGGGGGGGGTATATGTAAAGTTTATTTTAATTTATTTAATTAATTTTAATTTATTTTATCCCAAGGAGTTGACTTTTCATTCTACCTCGAAACGCGACTCAACGATTGTCGTCCCTAACGTATTACCCCCATTCTGAACACAATGGGATATGTATCGTAAGCCGGTTCGGTTGTTTCGATCAGTTTCCGTCAAAATCAAAATATAAATCAGTATATATTGAATTTTACGCACATTTCAATTTACCGGGGCCACACACTAACTCGAAAAATTATAGAAAAAATATTTCTAACTTCGTATTGACGATACGGTCCTAACAAAACTAGTTTCGTCGAATTCTGAGACCGTTTGAAAAATGGCCATTTTCCAGTCGATTAAAATCAACTGAAAATGGTCAAACGCATTTTCCTTTGCCACGCTCACATATTGATTCGAAAAATTATGAAATTTGAAACCTAGCAATAACTCGACACTGCGGACCCAACAAAACTGGTTTCGTCGAAATCCGAGGTCATTTGCAAAATGTCCATTTTTAAGGGCCTGAATTCCATAGCGACTATTCAGAATTTTCAACTGGACATATCTTTTGATTCCCGCCATGAAATTTTGATTTTTCGGATTCGTTGGAAAGATATTCACTATTAGATTCCATATTTTTTTGTTTCACTAAAATCCGGGTTGTTTTGCACCCGGTACATTCAATTGAAGTTTGAAATCGAATTATCGAACTACCGCGTCATTTTCAACTCTATTTATAATTATATATAATTATTTATATTCTAACGACGACGTATATAATATATACGATCGAATTCCATTCAAAATAAATTTTTCGTCGATATTATTTAAAATAATTCATTTTGAATATTCAAAATTCGCTATAATGGCCAAAATAAAAATTTTAAACTGGCCCAGATTTTCCGGGTTGTTACATAGACATACGACTTTGGGGACTATGTTTGTCAAAACAGACTTTCCTTTTTTTGAAAATACTTTCTTTTAAAACCTTTTTGAAAAATATTTTAAAACTTTTATTTAATCTGGTAACCTTCAGCTCTGATACCAAGTGTAATACCCCATCTCCATTAAGGTCACTCACAAAGGGAATGCCTTAACTTCAGTGGAGGGTTTTAGGTAAACAGATACAGAATATCATAAGAAAGATATAAAAAAATTTGCAGCGGAAACAAACAGCTTTATTAAATCCCCAAAATACTTTGTTACATAATACTATGAGTCATAAAACCCTTACAACAAAGCACTTCTGTCTTACATTATCAGAGTACATAGGTATTTAAAAGAAAAACATCATTTCCCATATTAAAGGGCAAGCCATATAAGAGACAAAGACTCGATCCATACTTCAGATGTAGCACCTAGAAGACGATATCCAAATTCTGACTAAACCTGGGTGTTTCCTCCCTGAGAACCTTAGGGGGAACGGAAGAAAAGAGGCGAAACAAACTAGATCAGGCATACGTCTGGTGAGTCTAGTAACTTTTAGCTAGTAAATAAATAAAGGTAAACATGACATGCATACAAAGTGGATAAGAGGATTCATGGTATAGATGGCAGGTATGACAGGACAAATAAGGTAAGATGTATGCTTCACTACAAACTACTCTGCACTATTACTAATAAAATCAAGATGGGGTGATCCCTTCCGCTAATGATAACGATGGTGGTAGTTTCGTGTATTCCTAGCTGCTATCATAGGTGTCGCATGTTCCTATCTCAACTAGTCGTACCCACTACCCTCCTACTATAAATTGGTAGACTTAGGGCATACGTACGGGTATACCCTAACTACTACCCTATCGATCGGCTCTCTACTCTGTAGATACCCTGAGCTAGTCCCACAACTAGGGGGTATCACTTCCTTAAAGTGGCAACCCAAGGTGTGCACAGTTATACCTATTGGTGTCGCGGTGTCTTGTACCCATCTGCCCGGCCCATGCATGCACATGTCCCCAGACGGTTTGCGCCACCCACACCATCCGTCTCGTTTTGGATCTCTTACAATCAATCAGTAAGCGTGACCCTTCCCCGCCTAGTACGGAGTTCTTTACTTTGATACACCTCCGGGTTACTGACTGAAATGGGTCCCACACAATATGATACAAGCTCTCCCCTATGTCTTGTATCCCCACTAGGTTTTCTACTGACTATGTATACCTAAGGTGTCTTTAATTACATAGCCCTCAATCAGTTATGCGTACCTATAAGTGTCTTAAATACATAACCCCTATTCTACCTATCGGTTATGCGTACCTATAGTTGTCTTTAATACATAACTCTATCTATTCCCATTAGTTATGCGTACCCCTAAGGGTGTCTTTAATACGTAACTTTACTATTCTGCCCCGGTTATGTATACCATTACGTGTCTTTAATTACATAACCCTTTTTATTCGGTTAAGTTTGTGGGCCTATATATATTAATATTACCCACCTACCCTTCAGTTGTACTTAATCCTCCCACTGATTTAATCCTATTTATTTAATGGTTAAGTTTGTGGGCCTATATATACTAATATTACCCACCTACTCATCAGTTGTACATAACCCACCCACTGATTTAATCCTGTTTATTTAATGGTCAAGTTTGTGGGCCTATATATACATACTAATATTACCTACCAACCCTTCAGTTGTACTTAACCCACCCACAATCCAACTCATTTTACTTAACCCTAACTTATGTCTATCTTCGTACAGTCCACATGTGTTAAGTTAGGTTAAGTAGTCTTTTCTTATTACCATGTCTGATTATGGTTATATTGGGCTAGACCTCCCACATTAGACCTACAACATATGGATACTGGATATGCCGGTCGGGTCCGGGCAGTCTTATTCCATAGTTGGGTCTAACCTCGTGTCTTAGCCCGAGTCATATTCACACAGTTGGTCCTCTCACATTAGGTTCAACATTAGTGGCTGCTGGATATGCCGGTCGGGTCCGGGCAGACTTCCACCACTAATGTAACCTAACCTCGTGTCACAAGTGTTAATTAAATTTTCAGACTTTAATTGCATATACATACCTCTTTTGATTAATTAAGTTAACTAATTAATCATTTCCTTTTTATAGGTGTCAATACCTATCTTATTAACGATTTGAATTTCCTATCCATAAATGGTCATATTCAAATTATACCATTTTTACCCAATTTTACCCATGTCATAATAGGTAATTATTTATATGTTTCCCCACTAGAATCATGTGTCCAATTTACATAATCACTATGTAAATTATGCCTATTACAAATTCCCTTTTCCCCGTTTCTTAACTAGCGTAACCGTTTGCGTTTTTGGCATCATCGAGGCTACAAAATAGTCTCGCCATAACAATAAAATAAAGGGAATGACAAGTTGATCGTTTTCAGTACAATTTTTGGCATAATCATGACAACTAGGGAAAATGACACGATAACTTTGCATATAATTATGACTCACCACGTAATTAACAACTTGCATAGATTCATGATTTTGCAACATAACAACTTGCATAGGTTCATGAATTAACAACATAATCAACAACTTATATAAGTTCATGATTCACAACATAACAACTTGCATGATTCATAACATAACATCTTGCATAGGTGACTTACATAGGTTCATGATTCACAACATAACAACTAGCATGATTCATAACATAACCTCTTGCATAGGTGACTTACATAGGTTCATGATCCCTAACATAACAAGTAGCATAGGTTCGTGAATTAACAACTTAACAACTTGCATAGGTAACTTACATACGTTCATGATTCATCACATAATTACTTGCAAAGGTAACTTGCATAGGTTAACAACATAATTAATAACTTGCATAGGTTCATGAATCCACAACATAATTAATAACTTGCATAATTTCATGATTCGTTACCACAATAACCTCGTATAATTTCATGATCCACAACAACAATGAACTTGCATAACTACAAACAACATATACCCAAATCATAGTCTACCACGATTCACTTTTATTTGTTTAAACCTAAAAGTGACTAGAACTCACAGAAAAAGAGGGTCTAGAGTTCTGGGATCTGAATTTTATAATTGATTGGAGTTCCCTTGATGTAGGAAATTTCATTGTTGAGATTAGACTTTGATTCTAGTTGATGGTGGCTACTCTAGGGTTTGGAGTGACAACATGACGGCCATTGATCTAATTTTGATTTGATTCTAGGGTTTGAGTCTACACATGTTTATATAGAATTTCAGTTTAACTATAGCCGTCGGATAACCCTAGAGTTAACCACAACCATTCAGTCCAAATTAGAACTATCCAGAAACCCTAATGACTCATTAACTAGTTAGAAATGACCCAGCACTGACTCACTGTTCGAATCAGTGCCTCAGAAATATGTGCAGGTTTTCTGCTCGGCCTGGGCGCACTTGCCAAGTGCGCTAGTGCAACTTTGCATGGGCGCACTTCCCAAGTGCGCCAGTGCAATTTTGTTCTGGCGCACTTCCCAATTGCGCCAGTGCATTCTGGTCCGTTTCTGGTTTTTCTGCCTAACTTCATTCATCCGTATCTTCTTCATACGTTATCCGTTTTACGCAAACTCGGACTCTATCTCAACCAGAATTCCGAGACGAAGGCAATGGCGTAACCCTTTCCCTTAATTCTCACATTTGAAATTAAGTATTCTTTAATTCGTTAAAATCAATATTAAAATTATGGGGTATTACACCAGAACTCTTTGCCTGGTAAGATTTTAAATTTCGATTTAGTCTTTCCGCATGCAAGGATAGGTTTGTTTTGTTTGTTTTTTGTATTTGATTGTTTGTGAATGAATGATAGGCATGCGGAACACTTTGTATGTTTTTGGTTAAGGAATTTCAGGGGCGAAATTTCTTAAGGGGGAAAGGGTGTAACGACCCGCATTTTACGCATCAGAGGATCATAGAATATTTATTTCATTATCATATGAAGTTACATAGTCGTGTTACTTTGGGGAATGACTATTGAGGTCATTTTCCATGTTCATGATTTTTGCCGATTTTTAAATAATTGTTTTGCGCCTAGCTGATCTTGTTTTGGCCTCTTAAGGAGGAAAGGGTGTAACGACCCGCATTTTACGCATCAGAGGATCATAGAATATTTATTTCATTATCATATGAAGTTACATAGTCGTGTTACTTTGGGGAATGACTATTGAGGTCATTTTCCATGTTCATGATTTTTGCCGATTTTTAAATAATTGTTTTGCGCCTAGCTGATCTTGTTTTGGCCATAACTTTTGATTGGTAAGGAGTTTTGACCTGAAACCTCTTCCATTGGATTCAGATGATGGCCTACAATTCCGTAGAGTGGTCACATTAGCCAAACGAACTCACTGTTTGGGAGATATGGCTGAATTAAGGTTTAGAAAATGATAAAACAGCTTAACCGAGCCTAATTAGGGTGATTAGCAAGAGGGCCCATAGCCCATTTCGGGACTAAGCTTATGGGTAGGCTGAGAATATTTAAGAAACGATTTTTATTTCATTTTTCAGTCGACTAAAACATTTCTCTAACCCTAGCCAGGGCCTCCACCTTCTAATTTCATCCCAAATCGCTCTCTAATCAAATTTTAGCCTAATCTACATCAAATCAAGACAAATTAGCATCAAATTGGTAATAGAGCTGCTGTGTTGCATAGAGATTCGACCCAAACCCGAGATAGTTTCAGATGTAAGATTTATTTGTGGCCAAGGTGAGTGATTTGCATAGTTCCTCGCTAATTACAACTAATTAGGGGTGATTAGTGTTAGTTAGCGAAATTATAACTCAGAAAAATTTGGAAAAATATTCAGAAATTCTTAAATATTATTTTAGGCCTATGTTAAAAATTTAGGTTAATTTGATTAAGTTTTGCTAAGCCTATCATTAGATTTTCTTAAACATGCTTAAGGGGAAAATATGGGTTTGGGGTATGTTTGATCCATTTTAACATATCAAATTGTTGTTTTGGTGTTTGTGGTTGATTTCACATTTTGCTATGATTGTTTGGAATGTTTTATGATTGCTTAGATCAGTCAGAATGTTGAAAACACCGTCGTGTGGCATAAAACAATCATTGGGAAAGTATCAGGAAATGGTGCAGAGACTGGATCGGATCAAGGTACAGGGGTCGGGTCGTGTAGCCCACCCACGAACCACCTCCTGTATCCGAACTGAAGTATCCTCTCCAAACCCATGTGCTGGTGTACCACTGAGTTGCTTGGATGAAGCTGCAACGAACCGCCTGTGATCACGAATCGGGAAGCTACACCCAAACCGAATCGTGATGCCTCTTCCGAACTCAAAAGGTATCCACGAACCAGTGTGCCCCGAACCGCCTGGATGTTGCCACGAGTCGGAGTGCCATCTCCTAACCGAAGCAATGACACAACATGAGCAGAGGGAGACCAAACCGGACCAGAGAGGCAGGATCACCATCCGAGCCGAACTAGAGGGTTATGGCTACCGAACCGAGCAAGGGTGACTGAAGCGAACCAATGAGGACTGGAGCACTACGCATATTCAAACTAAACCAAGGCATGGCTATAACCACCTAACCGATCCGGAAGGGATAAAGCCTAAGATGCAATGGTAGTCCAAATTGAAAGTAGAACTCAGGATCCAGTTGGAAACCAACGAGTTAACTTCATGAGTTGGGCTTTGTTGCGAGACGCGTGCAAAGGGGTTATCGACGTCTATAGCTTTGATTCACCACCAAGACGGATGTTAGGCTACGTATTAGTGCAGTGGGTTAGTTCTTACTCCATGGGGAAGAGAGATCGTAACATGGCTGCGAGCAAGTGCAGTGAAGTGTCATGACTTCATGGGGCTGATTGGACATGTAACACCCCGTAATTCTGTGACATTAAGATTCACAAATTAAAGTACAATTAATTTTTAAAAGGAAAAATAAGATCCATGCAGTTGTTTAATTTAAGTATCGTAACTAACATGAAAAAGAGAAGTAAGGAGAGAACAATAATTATTATTGTTCTAAGACTTATTAACAAAAGCCTTTTTAGCTCAGTTGGTTAAGGCATTGGATTTGTAGCATAGAGGTCGGGGGTTCGAACCCCGGCGGCGGCATAATTTTTTATCTTTGTTTTAGAGAGGGCCAACTGAACATGTAAATATATGTACGTATACAAATTCAAAATTTGAAAGGATAAGAACGTACATATAAGGAAATAAAGAAAATATATATATACATATGAGAATATAAATATATATATATGCAAAAATATATGTATACGAAAGATAAAATTCAAGATAAGGCTACAGTCAATGAAATATGGCAACATCATTTGAATTTTGAAAATAAAATGAAAGTTGTGCGTATATATACACGCGTAAAATGGTCGTTAGAGGAATTGTATACATATAAGAATATTTCATGTGAATAAAACAGTTAAATAAATTCCAGAAATTCAAAAGTTCCAAAATCAAATTTCTACGCCAAATACAATTCATTCGAATTTCAAATTTCTACGCCAAAATAGTGGGACCCAATGCTGACTCAGCACTGCGTGTATGATAAGGTTTGGCTAGATTCATCTACGTACCTAGACTATTTTCTTAACTAGGTTCAATGCTGACTCAGCGCTGCGTGTACGATAAGGTCTTGAGCAGCTATATAACAGCCCTAGTCTTCATTCTCTTTGCACCAATTCTCTTCTATCCTTATGCTGCTAAGATTCATGGCTTCTTCCCCTCCTCTAAATTTTCTTAAATAATTAAAATAAAATATAAATTCAAGACATGGAGATGCTGCTCAAATCTGTTCAAGAGAAGATTCAAATCAAAGTGAAGAATTCAAAGGCTAAATCAACAAACCTCGAGCAACGACATACGAATCTTAGCATCGCCATTCTTCTATTCTAGATCTAATTTCTGTAAGTCAGTTGTTTCTAGATTTGAACGTTTTTGCTTTATTTTGTGACATGAAATTAAAGGAATAAAAGAATATGCCAAATCTCTCTCTCTCTCTCTCTATTCGAATCTGTGTTTATACCCTTGGACTAAATTAAGAACTGTTATGATTCAAGGACAAATAAGACTTTGCCTAAGACCGTTGCCTATGACTATGGATTCTGAAATCATGTGCCTTTGGACTATGAACATAAGCCTTTGATTTTGGGACATAAAACATTGCCTATGACGGTGACTTATGACTGTGGGAATCATTTTCCCTTTTGACTATGAATATTGCCTATGACTATGGACATTTGCCTACGATTATGAACACAAGCCTTTGACTTGGACATAAAGTATTACCTATGACATAACAACGGTGATTTAAACACCTATGATTCATGACTAGGAAAATTGTTGCTTAGGTTTTGTGACTATGAAATTGGGTCTAAAACCCGATTTATCTATTCTGTCTGTTCTTGATTTTCTTTGGTTTTAGACTGTGGGAATTTACCTATTAAGTTAGGTCTACCCATGTTCTCGAACCTATTCTGTCTATTCTTGGTTTCAGATCGTGGGAATTTACCTATTAAGTTAGGTCTACCCATATTCTTGAACTTGCGTCGTTATTCAAAATCTTTTTATGCCAATTATTATGTCCACCCTTTTTCATAGCATCTTTGGTTCATTCCCTATTTTCTACGAATCTAGATTTATTTATAATCTAGGTTGAATCATGATTATACGAACGGTGGGAATGCGATTTGGGAAAAACACAAAAATAAACATAAATATAGTTGTAAGCTTGAAATTGGCATAGTTTGGAAGCGAACATGATTCTGATTTATACAATTTTAGAACACGTGTTAAGACATGTGAATTGGGTAGATTTGACATGGATTATAGGTTATGAAATTTAGATCTAGTATTGGCCTGTAAACTGAAAAACTAGAATAATAAATTCAGTTTGTATGTAGACTGTAAACTAGAAGAATAAATCTAGTTTTTGGGCATAAACGGTGAACTAGAATAGAAAATCTAGTTTGGCATATAAAATCTAGTTTAGCATAAACTGAAAATAAAGATGATAGATCTAAATTGCTATGAACTGTAGGTTAGGCAAATCAAGATTTGGGCCTAGAATATAAGTCTGTTAGTGACAAATGAATATAGGCCAAATTTGTTTAAAAAGGGGGAAATGGGCTGTAAGATAAATTGTTAACAATTTATAAACAAAAAAAAAAAGATATTTTGATAACACCCCTTTTTATAACTCGTACCAGAAAGTTCTAGGGTGACAGAGAGGATAGTGTCTAGGCTTGGGTTTGGAAAATATAAGTTTCCTGCCCTCCCTGGCTATCCCTAACTGATCCGACGAACGGGATGGTTGCTTTCAAAACCAGGTTTGTAAATTAATCAGAAAACCCTTTGAACTTAGAAAACATGAATATGCCTAACCCGAGGTTAGACTGAGTTGCGGTGTAAACCTGCCCGGAACGGACCGGCACATCCAGTAATCGCAGAAATATCTGTCTAATGTGAGAGGTTGCGGCTTTAATTTATTAATTAAAGCTAGAACAAGAAGGGGAGGGTTAAGTCCATAGGAACACTTAACCAACACAGTTAAAGCTAGAATGGGAAGGTTAAGTCCATAGGAGCACTTAACCAACTTAACAATGTTAAGCTAGAATGGTAGGATTAAGTCCATAGAAACACTTAACCAACTTAACACAGTTAAAGCTAGAATGGGAGGGTTAAGTCCATGGGAATACTTAGCCAAATTAACATGTTGACTAGACTAGAAGGTGGGGTTAAGTAAAGTTAATACACTTAGCCAGTTTAACATGTTAATTAGACTAGAGGTTGGGGTTAAGTAATACACTTAGCCAATTTAATATGTTAGCTGGGTTGGACCGTAGGGTTAAGTAAACTTGAACACTTAACCATCAGAATATGATAAATGAATAGGGTTATGTCTAAGACACGAAGAGATGATACTTAACCACTAATAACAGGTTTAGTTAAAACCGATGGGAAAGGTTAAGTTAAAAAGGGAACACTTAACCAATACAGGATGAATGGGTAGGGTTAAGAAATACTTAACCAATATGACTTGGTTTGTGGTGGGGTTAAGTCAACATGAATACTGACAACACTTATCCAGTTTAACAGGATAAGGAAAGAGGGTTAAGTTAGCTTGAATCGACTAAAGACACTTAACCAATCCAACTTAACGGGAAGAGAGAACTAAGTGGTAAAACTTAGTTAAGAAGACAATGATCCTGGAAACTAAGTGGTAAAACTTAGTTAGTAGAACTAAGTAGTAATTCTTAGTATAACACGAAGGAGCGGACGTCCATCTGATTTTAAAGAAGACTCCAACGAATTGGGATACGAAGCCCGAGGCTTCGAGGGGACGTGAGGGTACTCTTGGTATCCCTCTGTGAGGCTGCAGATGATCCGCCTGGGCGCACAGAGGTTAAGGTCTGCGGTAGAAGAGCCAAGGGTATGCCTTGGTTGCAATATATGGCAACCAAAAGACTAGGATGGACCAGCGTGATTCGGCGAGAAGACGGAAGCCCTGTGATAGCAACTCGTCGTCTACCTACCATCTTCAGTCAAGCGAGACACGTGAAGCGGGAAGGATGGAGGACTCATACGGACCACATACTTGCTATCTAGTTGTGGTTGCGGGGTGTTGTTGGCCATAGAATTAGTGGGGCAGATAGGGGCCTTCGTACAGTTCTCATTTTACAAGGGTGGCCTTCCATTAGTTGAGGGAGGGGTCGAGTGAGACCATAGCCACTGGAAAAACAGACCTTAACATCTGCTTCGGCAGATATTGAAAGCTCCCGACCGAGTTCCGTATTTCTAGAGTAGCCCTGACACGGGACTCGGGTAGCACATTACAGGACATGTGCATCTAGACAAGCGATAACGATTCGCGATACATGCGTGGGGAAAGTCTAGGAACATATACCACTCTAGGTAGTGTATCCTAGACTAAAGGGCATCGTTCGACAGGTAGCATAATCCCTAGTTTGGAACTAGGTGGCATAAATCCTGAATACAAGAAGCGTTCAACAGATAGCGTAAACTCTAATTGAATCTAGAAAGCACTTGATATAAAACCTAGACTAGATCTAGGTAATAAATAATCAAGGTACGCCTGAAGGCGACGGAAACTGCAGGGATTGGGATCACGTTATCGTTACTAGTTGGAACACTAGTTAAGTGGTGCAGAGATATAGAAACGAGTATATCGCGGTAAAAGCGAAGCGGAGAAAGTGTTGTAGTATATCCAGTTTATCTTGTCTTAGCATGTCTTGTGTGAATCTTATCTTGTTAGCCTTATCATCATGGTATTATCTTGTATTCAGTTAATTCATGTCGTTCTGTTTCCCCTGTTCACATGCTAGAAGTTACTGACTTACTCAGGCTTTATGTCTGACTCTGTTTTTCTTTTGTCTTCTTTTCTTCCGTCCCCCCCCCCAGGTAGTAGAGGAGGGAGTAGTATAGCTCAGGTCAAGTTGGACTGTCACTCTTTCCCAGCTTGAAGATTTGTCGAAGTTTGCTTGGATTCTCTTATCAGATGCTATGGCTGGCTCTTGCTAAAATTTGGGGAAATATAAATGTTGTTTGATGCTTCTTTATTTTGTAAGACAGATGGCACTCTGATATTGTAAAGAAATCTTTGTACAAACTATTTTATCAATAAAGCAAAGTTTTATTTTCCGCTGTTTAATTTCTGTCTGTCTTGTAATTTATCTGCATCTTTTACCCTAAATGCTCCACAGAACTTAGTGCATTCCCTTTGTGAGTGACACTAACGGATGTGGGGTGTTACAGGACATAGCAAGGACTAGTGGTTATGGTTCAGTGTAGTGGAGTCGCCATGACTCCATGGGGCAGAGTGATCATAGCAAGGATTTGGGTGATCAAAGCGGTGGATATCGTATGCTTTACGCACTGAGTGAGAGATGTGAGGATGGATGCTATGCTTCATTGTTTGATACCACTATGACATGCACACCCCCCACCCCCATATCTTTACACCATATGTTAGTGTCACCTTTGAGTATTGTACATCCTGTTGTGCTTACTCTTTGCTTGTAGGTCCAGGTTCAGGTATGGTTAGCATACCTGTTATTGTTCTGTTTTGTTGCTTATCGCTCACACTCACTGTTTCAAATTTCATAAATATCGCCCGAGATCTCCTCTGAGATCTCGTTTTGGGCTCCTTCCGAAACGAAACAGCAAATATCACTCTAAATCTCCTTACGAATATATTGCCCAAGATATTGCAATATCGAACGATATATCGACCGAGACGAAATACTGCAATATCGTCCAAGATCTTAATTTTTTTGGTTAAAATTTAAATTTGTGTCTGAACTAGAATTATAATTAAAAAACTCAAATCTAGCTACATCAGTCTTTTGTTATTTTACATTTTGCATGTTAAATGACTATATTGTATGTTCGTATACGTTTTATAATGTTATGATTTTCATATTCATCTTTTTACATACATGTTACTTATGAAATTATGTATTTTATGGTCTATTTATGCTGAATTTTTTAATGTTTTGGATCCTTTTAATGTTTCCTGTCTGACAATATTCACGTTTTAAGCATATTACGATTTAGACTTTAGAGTATGAATGATCTTTCGTAAAATAAAGAATAATAAAGTTATTTTGCATTTTAGGTTTAAGTTACTATGTTTTTGATAGCATTCATAAAAATCATTTTGTTAAAATATCATTTTTAACATATTATGTACTCCGAGATTGTTCCGATATGAACTTTCAAACCCGAGATGAAAATCTGAGACGAACTCTCGAGTTAGACTCATCTCGTCCGAGATCTCCCCCGATACAAGACCGAGTCTATAAAATCCCCTAGACGAAACGCGACCGATATCCGAGATTTAAAACCTTGCTCATACTAGACTTCTGTCAGACCCATAGTTTTATGTCTCTTCTTATTACTCTTGGTGCTCTTAAACGGGAAGACTAGAGACATGTTAGCTGGTTATGCACGAGTAGCTGATCCGGAGACAAGCAGGAGGCTCCCACGTATGATATATATATATATATATATATATATATATATATATATATATATATATATATATATTCTCCCTTTATCGCCGATGGTCACAACTTTGGGCATTAGTAGTGTACTCTTCCTTTACTTTGCTTTAGAGACAGTTTGAAAGTTGTAATAATGATGATGTGGAACATAAGCTGTATTTTGAATTTTCGCTGCTATGATGATTATGGTTAAGTTTTCAGCTTATGCATTGTCTCACCTGTTTTATGTCAAGTGTGTTATTATTATATTTTATACCATGCACTTTGAGACATTCTACGGGTTCCTTTAGTAGTTTTATCTTCAAATTCCATTCTTTTCCTTTCTTTGGCGACCGTCCCGTGCTGGTTGGACATCGACACAACACACTTTCATTGAAATGTCAGCTAGTGCAGGGCGGACTGTCACAGAACAATTGTGGTTAATTTTTTTTATTTTATATATATTTACATTATGTGATTTCAAATAAATTATTCCTTTCCTTAAAATTTATTTTTTTACCTTTACCTATACACTATTTGCTATAGCTTAAATTTTCCTATATTTTTATTCTTAAACTAATTAGTAAACTTTTATTTTATATTTATATCCAATGTTCTAAATTATCTTATTCTCTTTAACCATTATTTTCTATACATATATGTTTTATATAAAGATTTTATTTATAAGCATCTAGTTTCAAGTTATATTAAATGATGGTCAATTTCTTCCAAATGGAAAGTGGTGGATTTAAACTGTAGTTCGAAATGGAGTGGAATAAAGCTATTTGAATATGAATTGATTTAAACCAATTTTAATATGGAAATGTGAGTTATATTCTACTCGAATATGAATGGATCTCTTAAGGGATTGAAATGAGTTGCAATGAAATATATATTCTATTTGAATATGTATGGATTTCGAACATAAATCGAATCGAAATAATCATAATCTTTTGAGATAAAATATATTCTGCATGAATATAAATCGATTTTATGGAATATTATATGATTATAATATAATGAAATGAAATATATTCTAGTTTAGAATATAATCGGTTTTAGTATGATTATGATATGTTGGCATGAAAATTATATTCTTTTTGAATGTATTTTGGGTTCGAAACAAAACATGATACTTTCGATATAAAGCGAACCTTTGTGAAATGTAAAAGAACCGACCGTGTGGAAAATGTAAACGTTGGTTGTTAAAGAGGCCGGAGTTGACAAGTGGCTTACTCTCTGTCAGTGTCGATACCACTTTAACAACTGTGAACATTATGACGTATCCAGAATGAAATATGATGACTTGGAGGCGATTTTGGATTGATGAAGATGAATGATAACGAAATAGCCTTGACCTTTGGGTCATAATTGAAATGTCTAAAATAGGAGCTATACCATGACTAATTGAGGTAGCACCTTTGATCGGACACACTTCTCCGACACTATTTCTATGACTATGATGATGATTTGGGCCCTTTTGATATGGGAGTGTGATTCGAGGTGGGCGGTAGTGGCTGTTATGTGTTACCATTGGTCCGGTGGTAGAATCCTACCCTGGGCATTGCCTCGAGTGCCTTGTCATATTCAACCTTATCGAGCGCATACGATTTTGATTTGTATCGTACCTATGGAGTGCCCTCTGATGCCATCAGTTACGGTGGGTTTACGGTACTATATAGCGGTACTATAAATGGTGTAAGGGTAAAAATGTAATCCCGCTTACGCTATTTTCATTATGTTTACTTTACTGAATAGACATTACAATAATAGCGTATTATACTATGTATATATTAGTTTAACGGATCCTTGAGAGATGTAAAATCCTGCAACATCTCTTGAGTTACTACACCCATGTCACTCTAGTTATTTCGTATTTTAATTTGACTAATATGAGAATGATTTAGTGTTGATTCGAGTGTTTGTTATATTTTCTTTTTATGCAATACGCTCGGGTCAGCTGAAGTTGCAGTTAGCGAAGATTGCAAAAGCCTGGAGGATGAAGACGAGGATTTGTTATATGTATAAATTATAAGTATGTATTTTCTCTGCATTTATTTCCGCTGTTTATTATGTACATCTGTATGTATATGTAACTTTGACAATCATTGAATGTTGTAACCAATGTATACATTTCAGTTGTTTTTAAACTGTTATTTGTATATGTTGTCCTTTCGCTGTGAGATTCTATGATTGTTTTTCTCTTCTTTCTTATTTTCCTTCTTTTTCCCAATAACTGCTTGCATTTGCGATTTGTTTGGGTCGACATATATGGTTTATTGTCGGTTTGAACGGTCAAAAATCTAGGTCGTTACAACTAGATTAAAGAATTTGGATATATATAAATATATGTATTATAAATGAAGCACTAGTCCAAATTTATTGAATTGATATCAATAAAAGAAAATAAATAAAACTTAATCAACTAAAATTTAAAGCCCAATATCTGGAGCCCTATCCTAGCCCATTTTCAGTACTTTTGGAAAACACAATTTCCTTATATTATCCAAACATGGACCCGCCTTCCTACTTTTTCCCTATTTCTCCCTTAAAAATCAAATTTTCAAATACGTAAAAAAATGAAAATTCCATCGATAGAACATTGATTGATCTGAGTAGGCGATGATGGAAAGTGCAGGGAGGGCAAAGGTGACATCAGTAATGGATGAGAGCTCGATTAGGGCAACGACTAGTTTCTCGCGAGAGATCAAAATTTAGTAGGAGGCGTTTTATGATTTTGTCTTTGTTTGTGTTTATAGTAGCAGATATGAACGCAAGTGGAGAAGCAAGTTATGTTAGGTTTGGCTGTTTTGACACATGGTGTTGAAATTGTGTGGGATAATGTTGATGATGGAACGACGAAGGCATTCACTGATTTGTTATACATGCATCATTTTGATGAGATATTTTACTTACAACTATATAAATAAAATTATATATGTATTACGATCTTTGGTTGCGTTTTCTTAGTTGACTAGCTTGTGAATAAAGTTTTGAATTATTTGATCGAGATACTTATTTAACTATATGATATTTTATGTATTTGATAGGTTAATAAGATTTTCTTGTTTAATGGATCTTCAACCTACAAAGATGATTCCTCCCAATCACATTTTGATGTGTAATTACTTATGTATGTGTTTACATTTTATGAATGATTGGAATTCAGCATATTTCAATTTGGGTCAAAGGATAAATTTTATATTGATGATTATATGTTGATTTTAAAGGATTTTACTCCATGAATTCTATTAAGATGATTAATTTATTTTCTTAGTTAACAATATATTTGAGAGTTTTGAGAAACTAATTATGGCATTTTAAAATTTGGTTATAGTATACTTATAAATAAACATGTGTGGTCGAGAAATATTTATTTTTACAGAAACTTGTTTTGAGTAATAAAGTTGTTTTAACAATGAAATAGAGCTTTTCAAAAGTAAACGAACATATAGAATTAGAATATTTATAATCTTATATGATTAAAAGGTCATAATAGTATTTTCTAAAAAGAAATTTACAAACAATATTTGTTTAAATAAAATGGATTTAAGAAATATTTTCAAAATTGGATTTTTCCATATAAGATATCAGAAATTTTAAAAATAGTGAAAGTTTTGAGTTATAAATTAAAGTCTGAATGGAAGAAAATATTTTGAGATTTACAAATTAACTTTTAAATTATTATTTAGTTATATATTATTATGCAATAACTTATATAATTATTTTTATTTGTAAATTGACTTCGGATGTCTCGTAAAATACTTATATAATGATACGAAAATGAATCTTAGTAACTAAATCTTATATTAAATGATTTTATGAAGGATATTTGACTTATAAAATGTTTTTGAATGTCTAACTTATATAGGTAACTGACAAGATCAAGAAGTTTTAGAGAAAGTTAACCTTACTTTCATTATAGAGTAAGCCCATATATATACATGTACAACCCTTGCATATAGAAAACCCTAAAATATATAATCAAATATACAACCTGTCATATGAGATAGCCATATCAAATATATCTTAACATAACCTGGTGCCATATGCCATATCAAATATATCCTAATATAACCTGGTGCCATATCAAATATATCCTAACATAACCTACCATATCAAATATATTATATTACCCCCCCCCCTTAAGTTGGAGCATGAAAATCACAAATGACCATAACAAATTACCAAACTTTTGACGACCAAGGGCTTTAGTCAAAATATCAGCTAACAGATAGCTATAGGTACATAAGAAGTCGTAATATTTCCATGCTACAACTCACCACGAACAAAGTGGCAATTAACTTTAATATGCTTGGTGCGGTCATGAAACACCACGTTCTTCGCAATATGCAAAGCAATTGACTATCACAAAATAACCTCATGGGCTTGGAATGAATCACATAAAAAAACACAACAATGATTTTATCCACTTAAGTTCACAAATCGTAACGGCCATAAAACGATATTTTTGCTCTGTAGATGAATGAGAAATAGTCGGTTGCTTCTTAGTTTTCCAGGAAATAGGGGAGTGACCAGGAAGCACAAAATAACTAAACACCGAACGACGCATTAAATGACAAGCTTTCCTATCACAATCACAATTAGCTATCAACCGCATATCACCAGAACGAAGCAAAATGCCTTTTCCAGATTGACTTCTCAATATATCGTAATACACGGATGGCAACATCCCAATGTGCGACTTGAGGATTATTCAAAAACTGAGCAAGAGTGTGAACGGAATAACTCACTTCAGGTCGCGTAACAGAAATATACACCAAGCGCCCCCACCAATTGCCTATAGTGCTCTGGTTGCTCTTAAGGAGCATTCCCCTCGTAAGCCAAATGATGATTCTATTCCGTTGGTGTATCAATAGGTTTAGAACCTAACATACCTGTCTCTGTCAATATATCCAAATATATTTCCATTGAGAAAGGAACAACCCCTCGTTACCACGGGCTGCTTCAGTCCTAAGAAAATATTAACACACGAAAATCCTTCATATGAAAATGAGTACTCAAGTATTACTTAAACCTCAATATAACATCATGTAAGGAACCTGTAATAATCAAATCATCCACATAAACTAGTACGTGTAAAAAAACCTCATCCTGCTGATAACTTAATAATGAATAATAAGCATAGGATTGTATAAAACCAAATTTTGGGAAAGCACTATATAACTTAGCAGACCACTGCTGAGGAGCATGACGTAAACCATATAATGACTTGCGTAACCGGCACACTTTCGCAGGGTGAGAACAAATATAACTTAGGGGAAGTTGCACATAGACCTCTTCCATCAAATCATCATGAAGAAAAGCATTACACATATCCATCTGATGCAGTGGCCAATTAGAGCAGCAGCAACAACAAGAAAAATTTGAAGAATACCCATCTTAGTAATTGGAGCGAAAGTTTTATTATAGTCATACCAACAAACTGCTGATTACCTACACAGTCAATCGTCCCTTAAGATGCTCAACATCACCATTAGCACGTCGCTTTATTTTATAAACTCAACTGTTACCAATAACCTTCTTACCATATGGCAAATCCTCCAATGTCTTTATGTCATTCCATTCAAGTGCATCAATCTCCACCTTCATTTCCTAACGCCAACCTTCAGCCTGTACGACCTTTTTAAAGGAAATAAGCTCTTTTGAAATGTAATTTCTGCTAACAAGTGCTTGTGTTTCACAGAAAACTTATCATAATTCACATAACAAGCTATATTAAAAGGTTTACTAGAGGAACGAGATGGAGTTGGAGAAGCAGTATGCAATGCAGAGAGTCTATCTTGCACATAACTGTGTTAATAACATATCCATGAAGACGAAATGAGGGAAGCTTGTGTGGTCCCCATGACCATGATTATCACCATTTGAAACAATGCTTGAATTTTTCCTAGATTCCACACCATCTAAATCAACTCTCGTACTTCCCTTAAACTCTACGGTCACCCCATTGGACATCACTGTTGGTTACTATTCACTCATGTCACCTCAATCTTCAACTGTCACATCCTCTATAACCTCGACGTCTTGCGCATTGCCCAAAGCAGTCTGTAACGACCTGTTTTTTTAGCCGCTTCAACTCGGTAATAAAACCAAATCAAACCATTCAAAATGACAGATAGTCATCACTTATGGGGTTTTAATAGAATAAGCACAAAATCACAGAATAAACAGGTAACACAATATCTCATAGCGGAATAAACTTTATACAAAATCAGAGTTGTACAATAATTTTTACAAGAGGAAATACATAGATTTGTATTTAAATGAAATTTACAAAAGTTATGATCCAGAGTACGTGCGTCTTCACAAATCTTCAGCTTCAACTGATGCAAATCATAAGCTGTAACATTCGGTCTGACCCGAGCATTTCATGCAAACACAAAACACTCGAATCAGGATTAATTTTTATTCAAGTAAATCAACTTTATTAAAATACAAAAACACAATAGGTAATCCAGACTTTTGTATGAAATTTCTTAATGTTGGATATTCGTCATGTTGTCAAGTATTGATGGTTAGAATAAATTTTGGTATAGGAGAAAAAGGAACAAACTTCATTTAAATAAATTTGGGACAACATGCGTTTCAACTTACCAAATAAGACAAGAATTTGTTTTATATTTTTTTTCCAACAAGGTAGGGCGTAAGCTACATATGTTCAGGGACAGCATACATATGAATTCAATATTTAAGTTATAGAAAGAATGTTATAACCAAACAAAAATAATCCATAGGCAAGTACATACTAAATTAAACAAAATGTCCTAAGTGCATGTTTTTCAAGGAAAAATGACTAGCATGCATGTGTGTCCTATTTCACTTCAACACAACCAGTGATGGACTGGAATAATTTCATGGTGCTAATAAAATTTGTCGTCAACTAAAACCATAAAATGTAAGGGACCAACTATGTGAAACAATAATAATGGAGGTCATTTTAAACTATGAAGCAAAGAGGCATCCGTCTTTGCAAACCATGTTAGTCATCACTAACGCATAATTAAGTGGTACTACTCACTAGTTTGGGATTTTCATCAAGTAAATTTGTTCAAAACAACTAACAGAGGTGACTTCTTCATGTCCTGCAGTGGGTACAAAACAGGCAATGCAGCATGCATCCAGGTTTTAAAAACAAGGTAGAGCTAGTGGTGTATACATTAACTCTATTTCACTTGCATATTCCTTTATTTAGCAACAAGTCTTACATTTCACTTGCTAGAGTGTTGGAGTGAGTCGTCCAGTGTTAGCATTAAAAGCGGTGGAGGCTGAGATGGTTCGGAGCGAAGCCAACAAGAGGTTAGATCGGAGGTGTGTTAGAACTTTTGTAATTAAACAATTGTATTACAAATAGATAGCAACAACAATCAGCATTAATCAATTATTCCACAATTGTCACGTCAAACTGTATTTACAATAATCACAGAAAGCGTAACCGATTTGTGCACAAGATTGAAGATAAACAGAAAGTATTCTGTTTTAGTAATGTCCGAGTCCAAAAGTTTTTTGTTTCCTTGAAACAATACTGCCGTCGTATGCACCAGTTGACGTAGTTGCAATTTGTTTCCCAGGATAAAACGGACCAACTCTGTTGCGTAGTGCCAGCAAATGGAGTTCTGACGAACTAAAGTTGATTACATAAACTAGATCAGAGGATTACTTTGAAGAAGAAGAAGTAATGCAAGCAGAAATAGTGAGTTCTGTCTTGTTTTGGGCAGTGTATATATAGGCAAGGAGGAGTGCTTGTTCGCATGCATTAGTAACCGTCAGAATAGGAACGGTTGCGACCCTTTAACCACCCAGTTATTAATATTCGTACGTTGAGAATTCAAATGGTTGTACTCATTCAGCTAACAGACATTCGTTTCGAATTCTGGACTAAATGGACACACCTTTAAAATTCTGAGAAAAAATATATTCTCATGTTAGTGCACTAGCCCAATCAGCAACCGTCGGCCATATCCAATCAAAAGACCCCAAGAGCCCAAGGCCCTTATCTTTGACATTTTAATGTATTATTATGTCATGGCCAAGCCCACATCCTCATATCATCCCTCTCCTTTCTATTTTACATAAGCCTGTTTGGCTTCTAATATATTAGAAGAGATTGTGCTAATATTTCTATGCTGTAGGACTTTAAATGTTATTACCTCTTCTTCTTCTTCTTCCGTATCTCTTCTTCTTCCTACTTTCCCCTTTCTTTGCTCATTCATTTCCAACAATCCCCCACATGAATGAGTAGTCGATCCTAGTTTCACGAATCATTTGTCGCATCGGTTAAAGTAGCACATGGGCCTTGAACTTTCCTAATGATTACCTATTTGAATCACAGGCGAATCAGTAGACACAGAGTGTCCTTGAACTTTAAGCATTTTGTGTAATTCCAAAGTAGATAACACACGATAAATGATTCTTATAACCCTTCGTTCTTTGTATGTGTTCTTTTTTGCCTTGAACACCTACTTGGTCTCATAAGTGCTTAGAGAATTTGGCCTCATAATTCTCTTTAAAGCGGTGCCTTCGCACTAAAGTAGGTGATTATGTAAAGGGTATTCTCTAATTCCTCAAATACAGACATAATTAGAAGTACTCATACTTATCCTTATTCAGCATATAATGCACTGACTTATCATAGGAATGATTTGTGTGTAACAGTTCCATCAAGTTTCTCTTAAACTTCGTTGTCCCTTTGTACATAGATCTTGGGATCTCTAGTCAACTAGGTGGGGTTTTCATTTTAGAAAAACCTTTAGTCTATAGGCCTTTGCCCCATTCCCTTCGATAAGGTTTGAACTTTCCCTCTTGGCAAGCCTTTTGTAAGTGGGTCCACTAAGTTATCTTTAGATCGAATGTAATCTATTGTGATAAACCCATTAGAGAGAAGTTGTCTTATCGTTTTATGTCTACGACGAATATGCCTAGATTTACCATTGTATAGTCTACTATTAGCTCTTCCAATAGCTGATTGACTATCACAATATATACATATTGGAGGCATAGGTTTGCTCCAATTAGGAATGTCTTCCAAGAAGGTTCGAATCCATTCTGCTTCTTCTGTAGTCTTATCTAGTGCAATAAACTCTGATTCCATCGTAGATCTAGCGATATAAGTCTGTTTGGATGATATCCATGAAATTGCTCCATTTCCTAATGTGAACATCTATCCACTTGTAGACTTTGTATCATTTGATCCAGTGATCCAATTTGCATCACTGTATCCTTCCACTATTGAAGGATAGTTTGTATAGTATAGACCTTAACTCTGTGTATACTTTAGATATCCTAGAACTCTGATTATCGCTTTCCAATGATGTTTACCAGGATTGCTGGTAAATCTACTTGGTTTGCTTACAGCATATACGATATCAAGCCTAGTACAGTTCATAACATACATGATACTTCCTAGTACACGAGAGTATTCCAATTGGTAAATACCATCACCAGTGTTCTTTACCAAATTTTGGTTCATATCTACTTGTGATTTTGCAATAGTTACATTATGTTGTTTGAATTTCTCAAGTATTTTGGTGATGTAATGCGATTGGGATAATGCATATCCCTGTGGTATTCTCAGAATTTTTACACCCAATATCACATGAGCCAGTCCTAGGTCTTTCATATCGAATCTAGAAGATAACCAATCCTTTGTAGATGTTATTATGGCCTTGTTATTGCCTAGGATTAATAGGTCATCAACATAAAGACAAACAATGACATATCTAATACGTGTATGTTCTATGTACACACATTTATCCGATTCATTTATCGTGAATCCATTTGATAACATAATATTATCAAACTTCTCATTTCACTGTTTTGGAGCCTGCTTAAGGCCATAAAGTGATTTTACCAGTTTGCAAACTTTACGCTAATTTTCTGAGCTTAGAAATCCTTCAGGTTGTTTCATATATATTTCCTCCTCTAGTTCACCATTCAAGAATGCAGTTTTAACATCCATTTGATGTATTTCCATGTCATGTATGGATGCAATTGAAATGAGCATTATAATTGACGTTATCCTCATTACATGTGAATATGTATCGAAATAGTCCAGGTCTTCCTTTTTTCTAAATCCTTGGACCACCAGACGAGCTTTGTACTTGTCTGTTGAACCATCAGGTTTCAATTTCCTTTTAAATATCCATTTATTACCTAAGGCCTTACATCCTTGAGGTAAATCAACCAATTCCCATCTATGATTGGACATAATGGATTCAATATCATTGTTAATTTCCTCCTTCCAATAAGGGGCATAGTTGGAAGACATAGCTTGTTTATATGTCAATGGATCATCTTCTAATATAAATGTATAGAAGTCCGGCCCAAAGGTTTTTAAAGTCCTTGACCTTTTACTTTTTCTTGGTTCCTCCACTTTCTGCTCAACACTACTTTGCTGAGTGTTATTTTGTTCAACATCCTCAATAGAGTAAGGAACTTCATCTTCCCTTGGTTTCTTAGGTGCATGATTTTTAGTACCATGTTTCAAGGGAAATACTTGTTCAAAAAATATAGCATTTCTCGACTCAATGATGGTATTTTCATGAATATTATCAATTTCATATTTGTGTACCAAAAATCGATATGCAACACTATTTTGTGCATATCCAATGAATACACAATCAATAGTTTTTGGTCCAATTTTGACCTTCTTTGGTTTCGGTACCTCTACTTTGGCAAGACACCCCATACTTTTAGGTATTTGTAGGATGGTGGTCTATTTTTCCAAAGATCATGAGGAGTTTTAGATGTTTTCTTTCAAGGTATTTTATTTAAATTATGATTTGACGAAAGAATAGCTTCTCCCCAAAAATTATCTGGCAAGCCAGAGCTAATTAGAAAGGCATTCATCATTTCTTTAAGAGTTCTATTTTTCCGTTCGGCTATACCGTTGGATTGATGTGAATATGGAGCTGTAGTTTGATGTATAATTCCATGCTCAGCACAAAATTCCTCAAATGGAGACTCGTAATCTCCTCATCTATCACTTCTTAAAGATTTGATTTTCTTGCTGAGTTTATTCTCAACTTTTGCCTTATACTATTTAAACATTTCAAATGCTTCGTCCTTACTTCTAAGGAGATATACATGACAGTATTTGGTATAATCATCAATGAATGTAATAAAGTACCTTTTCCCACCTCTAGTTTGACACATTTTCAAACCGCATACATCTGTATGTATTAAGTCTGGAGGTTCAGTATATCGTTCAACATGATGAAATGAGGTTCTTGTCAATTTTTCTTCAGCACAAACTTGACATTTATAGTTTGAATCTATATTGCATTTTGGTATAAATTCTAGATTAACCAATTTTTGTAATGTATCAAAATTTACATGCCCTAATCTAGAATGCCATATGTTAGAAGATTCAACAATATAAGCATAAGATTCACTTTTATTCATTTCAGTATTTGGTACAATAGTGGTTACATTTGCTTTAAACAAACCATCACACACATATCCTCTTCCAACATACACTCCATTCTTCGAAAGCACAAATTTATCAGCCTCAAAGGTCAATTTGAATCCATGCTTGCTTAGTAATGATCCGGAAATCAGGTTCTTGTGAATTTGTGGAACATAGAAAACATCATTTAAAGTCAGTTCCTTTCTAGAATCAGTTTCAACACAACTTTTCCTTTGCCTTCGAACTTTGAAGTAGAAGAATTGCCCATAAAAAGTTTTTCAGCACCAGTTGCAGTTTTATAGGTTGTAAACATCCACTTGTTAGCACATATGTGTTAAGTGGCTCTAGTGTCTACAAACCATTCCTTTGAGTTAACAACAAGGTTGAATTATGATATTACTGCACATAAATCAAGATCAGAAATGCCTTTTGAAACATCGGCCGTATTTGCTTCTAACTTATTCTTTTTATGTGCATGACATTCGGCTACTTTGTGCCCCTTCTTTCCACATTTGTGGCAAGAACCCAGAAATTTCTTTGACTTCTTAGGAGCATTCTCACTTTTTCTTTTGTTAGTCTTGTCTGACTTAACAACATTTTCTTTGGCAGCAATATTCTTAGAAATCTTTTTCTCAGAATTTTTGTTATCTTCCTCAATGCGTAGCCGAACTATGAGATCTTACATTGTCATTTCCTTACGCTTATGCTTAAGGTAATTTTTGAATTCCTTCCAAGAAAAAGACAATTTCTCAATAGTTGCAGCAACTTTAAAAGTCTCACTAAGAGTCATCTTTTCATCTTCTATATGACAGATGATAAGTTGCAGTCCTTGAGCTTGAATTATGACCGTCTTTGAGTCAACCATTTTGAAGTCTAGAAACTTTCCAGCAATGAATTTCTTCATGCCTGCATCTTCAGTTTTGTACTTTTTCTCCAGAGCCAACCAAAGTTGTTTGAACATTGCGAAAGTACAGTAGATATTGTAGAGGCTATCATCCAGACCATTCAGAAGATAGTTTTCGCACATGAAATCTGAGTTTGTCCAGATATTGAGTGCCTCTACTTTAGTAGCGTTAGGGAGTTCGTCTACCACAGGAGCTTCTTCAGTCAGAAACTTGGTAAGGCTTAATGTTGTTAAATAAAACAACATTTTCTTTTGCCATTTCTTGAAATTGATTCCATTAAACTTCTCTGGCCTTTCGCCATGAGACAGAGCCATTGTTGGTAGCACTGGCTCTGGCTGAGCAGTTTTCACCGTCTGAATCAGTGCAGAATCAATTCTGCTATTTTTCGTCATCTGCAACAAAAATATTATTTCAAGATTGTTAGAACTTTTTTTATTACAAACATACAGTAACAATAATCAACGTTAGTCAATTATGCCGCAATTGTCACGTCAAACTGTGTTTACAATAATCACAGAAGGTGTGACCAATTTATGCATAAGATTGAAGATAAACAGAAAGTATTCTGTTTCAGTAATGTCCGAGTCTAGAAGTTTTCTGTTTCCTTGAAACAATATTGCAGTCCTATGCACCAATCGACGTAGTTGCAATTTTTTTCCCAGGATAAAACGAACCAACTCCATTGCGTAGTGCCATCAAACGGAGCTCTGAAGAACTAAAGTTGATTATAGAAACTAGATCAGAGGATTACTTTGAAGAGAAAGAAGTAATGCAAGCAGACATAGTGAGTTTTGTCTTGTTTTGGGCAGTGTATATATAGGCAAGGAGGAGTGCCTATTCGCTTGCATTAGTAACCGTTGTTGGAATAAGAAAGGTTGTGACCCTTTAATCACCCGATTATTAATATTCGTAAGTTGAGAATTCAAATGGTTGTACTCATTCAGCTAATAGACATTCCTTTCAAATTCTGGACTGAATGGACATACCTTTAAAATTCTAAGAAAAATATATTCTCATGTCAGTGCACTAGCCCAATCAGCAACTGTCAGCCATATCCAATCAAGAGACCCCAAGAGCCCCAAGGCTCAAGGCCCTAATCTTTGACATTTTAATGTATTATTACGTCATGGCCAAGCCCACATCCTCATATCATCCCTCTCTTTTCTATTTTACATAAGCCTATTTGGCTTCTAATATATTAGAAGAGATTGTGCTAATATTTCTATGATGTGAGACTTTAAATGTTGCTAGCTCTTCTTCTTCCCTATCTCTTCTTCTTCTTCCTACTTTCCCCTTTCTTTTCTCATTCATTTCCAACAAGGTGATTGCTGGAGCTGACAATAATGGAGAAGCAGTGGTTGGTGGCTGCGGTTGGAGGGAAGAAGGCAGAGAGAGGTGAGTCGGTAGACGACATATAGTTTCAACAAAAGTATATTTATTTTATTTTTTATGTCAGCTGATGAAGTTTATAAGGAAGAAAGAATGGGAAGGGTTTGCAAGCATGGAAGGAATGGCTACAGGCTTTCACTATCCACGTTTTTGTATTATTATTTTTTAGAAAGAAAGAGGCTTACGTTTTAGAATGGAAATGAAAGGCGACGACTCCTTTTGTTTTAAAATTATACAAGATAAGGAACATGCATTGTTTTATTTTGTATGAAGGCATGAGCTTCATGTTGATTTCCAAAAGAAATAGAACTAACATGGGTATGAAATGGAACAGATAGAAGAATGAAACACATGCAATTTGAAAAGTGAAACAATGTCCTTATTTTTTATTATCATATACGTATAACAATTTTTTCGGTTGTATTTTTATGCATGAACATAAGACATTTGCATGGGAAGGTAGGAAGGCATTACAATGTGAAAGTGGCATTTGTTCAAATATTCATGTTACGCTGCATATACTTTATTTATTTAGTTTTGTCTTTTTTTCTTATTATATGTTACAAGAAGATGACGAGGTAAAGTTTTCTAAATACATAAGGCAAAGAAGAAGAAGCAGGTAGAAAGTATAAATAGGTGGAGTGACAACTATGTTAGAAACATAAGAGTACATAATGAAAATGAGAGGTATGTACGTCTGTAAGTTCATTTATTCTTAATTTTATTGAAAAAATTTATTAAACACATTTAATGTGTAAAGGGAAGGCAAAAAATTACATTAAGGTAATGAATGTGTTCAAGCATGCAATGGAACGACACACTTTTTGTTCTTCAAACATACATGCTGAAATATGCGGGTGTACAAACGGTTATTCGAATGTCCAAATTTCATGAAACGAAAAATGACATTTCCTTTAGAATAAGTGTAGTATTTTCAGTTCAAATTCGCTTAAGTTCCGACAACGTTTCATTTATAGCGGTTTATTAAATGTTTAATTAAATTAGTGCAAACGGAACAAACTTGTGTATTTTTCTATGAAACTTATTTCTCTACCATGTATCATTAGACGTAGGTGTGTAAACTGGTTGGACCAGACCGGACGGAGGTGTGTCCTTTTCCTGTCTTATAAGGGATTCAGACGGGCACGGAATAGACAGTATATAGCCTTGGACCGAGCCGAACAACGGACTGTCCTATCCAAAATAGCCTTGGATAATAGAAAATATCGAAAATTTTTGGATCGGACTGAACACTGGTGTATCCTAGTCCTATCCTATACGAAAATCGTACAGACACAAACCAGACACCATATAGCCTCAGACGAGGCGAACAACGGATCGTCCTATTTAAGGATGTATATTGGACAAGACAGTCCGGCTCGGTCTGAAGCTATAAGGTGTCCAGTCCGTGTCTGTCCGATTCTCTTATAGGACAGAGACTGGATACACTAGTGCCCAGTCCGATCTAAAATGGTCGATGTTTTTCTATTATCCAAGGCTATATCGGATAGGACAGTCCATTGTCCGGCTCAGTCCGAGGCTATATGATGTCCAGTCCGTGTCCGTCCGAATTTTTATAGGACAGAGCTAGGACACACCTCCATCCAGTCTGGTCCGACCCATTTACACCCCTAGTCCTGTTCGATATACAACCCTAATTAGATGTATCTCAAATTTTAATTTCTGGTATTTTATTCAATTTTTACATTTTTATTATTATATATGATATGTCGGTTGTCGCTACTGCAAATAATCGTATCGAACGGAGTGAACGAATTTTGACGTTTTCGATATAAAATTGTTTAGATAATTTTTTTTCATATTTTGGTTTCCAATAAATACATTCTAAATTAAATTTATCATTTAATTCTTATTTTAATATCGTTTTAAATTTAATAAACAAAATTTATTCAATAATTTAATGGTAGAAAGATACGAAAGTTATAATCTCCCCCACTCAGAACTTTTCGTCCTCGAAAAGGAACTAGTAATTAAATGATATACCAGTCATATGCATACCAACTTCAATTGTTTATTCAAACACAAAATTTTGCTTCCAATTAGTATTATTAACCTGATCACATCATGACATACATCAAACTACCAACCCACCAGCATATGGCACATTTGCTATATAAGCCTTTTCTTTCTCCTCGATAGGTGATCCCCTAATCGAAAGCGTTACATGCTAAGGTAAAGATGTAGTCGACGCCTTTGCATCCTCCATGCTAAACCGGCAAAGCATTTTTCTAATATGTTCCTTTTGAGCTAATTTCAACTCAAAACGCTTTCGATCCCTTTCAAACTCCACGCCCAAAATCTTCTTTTGCTTCTCCAAGATCTTTTATTTTAGATTCTGCTTTTAACTTCAATTTCAACTTGTTGATTTCTTCCTTGTTCTCAGAAGCAATGAGCGTATCGTCCACATAGAAGAGTAAATACACCCAACAATCATCAAACTTCTTGAAATATACACAAGCATCCATGATGCTTCAATGGAAGTCACTTTCAAGCATGAAATGATCAAACCACTTGTACCATTATCTAGGTGATTGCTTCCAACCATATAGTGATTTCTTCAACTTTCAAACCAATTTTGATTTACTATCTACAACAAACCCTTCTGATTGCTCTATATAAATATATTCATCCAAGTACCATGAAATAAGGTGGTTTTCACATCAAGTTTCTCCAATTACAAGTCGTTAATAGCAACCATGGCAAGTAATATTCAGATATAAGTATGTCTCACAATCAGTGTGAAGATCTCATCATACTTCTTTCCCTTCCTCTATACAAACCACTTAGCCACTAGCCTAGCTTTGTATCTTCCATCATCCTTCACCATGTATATCCATTTGCACCCAATAGCACAATTTCCTTTAGGAAGTGGAACCAACACCAAAAGTTTGGTTCTTCATCAACGATTGCATCTCTTTCTCCATGGCACAAATCCACTTCGAGCTATCACTCGAACCCATGACATCATCAAGGTCCATCGGCTTATCTTGGACTGCATGAAGAGCATAATCCAAATTCTCACAAAAGCTAAGATGGTTCCAAACACCATATCTTTCGGATAGTCTTATAGCACGACGACCAACCTGAGTAGCAACACCATCACCCGGTTTTCCTTCAGCTCCGGGTTGAACTGAATCTTCTCTAGAATCGTGCACATCACCAACACTACTAGAGAAACTTTGTGGACTATGTGATGTAACATCAACTGCTACCTCCTCACAAGCATCTTCAACAACTCTGCTCTCTTTAAAATGGGAATAACTTTCTTCTCCTTTAGTTCTCCATAAATCAAATCTGAAACATCCGATAAGCCGTTATCCACCTTGAACAAAGTTACATTTTAAAGTAACATGATGAGAAACTACAACCTTCTTTATTTTTAGATTCGTAATACGATAGCCTTTAACTCCATCCATATAGACAAGAAAAATCCCCTTGAAAGCTCTAGGTGAAAGCTTATCATTCTCCGGATCATGCACATAAACAAGACTGCCAAATACACGAAGATAACTCAAGTGAATGCACTTTCCCTTCCATACTTCCTCCGAAATTTGAACATCAAAAACCAAGCATGGAGTTTGATTAATAATATGCACTGCGGTTGACAAAGCTTTGGCCTAAAATCCTTTAGACAAACCCAAAGTTAATCTCAAGCATTGAGCTTTCTCCACTAGAGTTCGGCTCATTCTTTCCGCCATTCCATTAGGTTGCGGATCCCCAAGTGTAGTAAAATGCCTTCGAATACCATGATGCTTGCAAAATTTCATAAAATCTCAGGAAACATACTCCCTGCCATTGTCGGACTAAGAACCTTCAAAGTCTCTCCACTCTCATTCTAAACAAGAGCCTTCCATTTTTTGAACCTTGCAAATGCCCCCGACCTGGCCTTCATTACATATACCCAACTCTTCTAAGAAAAATCATCAATAAAAGAAATATATTATCTTGCTCCTCCAAAAGAAGCCACTGGTGTTGGTCCCCAAACTTCCAACTGCACGTACTCAAGATTTCCCCTTGAAACATGTTTTCCTTCACCGAATGATACACTAGTTTGCTTCCCCATGACACATTTCTCGCAAAACTCCAGTTTGTTGAAACTCTCTCCATCAATCATCTCCCTTCTACGAAGAACATCCAAACTCTTCTTTGAGACATGACAACACCAACATAAGTTTCTCCATCCACAATCACTCTATGAAGAAAATAAACTCCATGAGTCCTAACATATTTCATAACCACAAGCGCATCCTTCGAAACCCTCATGTTATCACTCTCAAGAGGGATCTTGCATCCGAAAAAATCTAGTTGTCCTAAAGAGATAAGTGACTTTAGTAGTCCTGGAACATAGCGCACAATAGTGAAAGTACGAATCACTCTGTCAAATATCCTAATTTTCCCGGGTCCAATGCCCTTCGACTTGTAAACTGCACCATTTCCCTAACAGTTGAATTTCCTTCTCGATTAGCATAAGAAGAAACACATTTCCTATTAGGTGTCATGTGATATGAAGCCCCCGAATCAAGCACCCATTCGCTGTTCGAAACATCCAATGATACAGCCGACAAAACATTTACGTCTCCCCCACTAACATCTCTCTCCACCACAACTGATGAAGATGAAAATGTATGCGTGTACTTGCCGAGTATAATACACACAAGGATCGTGTAATATGACAAACAATATTCAAGTATAAAGTAATAACTATTCGCAGATAAGTAAATATAGTAAATGCAATAAAAAGGAAAAATCACACCAGGGATTTTTATACTGGTTCGGAGCACCGTCCTACGTCCAGTCCCAGACCTCTCTCTGGATTTTCACTAATCAACAGCCTCGCTTCACCCGGAGGAGTAGGTTCACAACACTACTTGATTTACGGGCCACAAGCTTACCCACTTGATTTCACGGGCTACAAGCTTACCCACTTGATTTCACGGGCTACAAGCTTACCCACACAGGACAATTACAAGAGTTTGACTTTTGAATGTGTTCTTGCTTCAACACTAATTAGTCAATAATTGAGTACACCCTTCCTATAATCTTATCCTCAAATGTAATTTGATTTTTGCGAAGATTCGGAAGTGGATTATCGTTGAATCACAAGTGTATTAAATATGCTTGGAGATTCAAACGATAATATAATGATTTTGAGTGCTTTTTGAATGCCAAGTAATAATGCAAGATAGATCAGAGAATAGAGAGTGAAATTCAGTGGTTTAGATGAATGAAATTTGATGTATTTATAATTATTGAGAAGTTATAATCATTAGTGAAAAGTTGCAATCAAAAGAGATGATTTCTGATGAAGAGATGGATGCAACCTTTCATGAAAGAAGAAGACACTTCAAAGACATGCTTTGTTATTCAAAAAGCTGTTGATAGGTAAAATGTACAGGTAGACAGGTTTTTGACCGTTACCTTTAAAAAGCTGTTGACAGGTTAATTTTTATAGGTAGACAGTTTTCGTTTGAAATCCTGTTGACAAGTTAAAAATAACCTGTTGACATGCTTTTGTCAACTTGCTATAGAAAAGAGTTTTCATGAATATTTTTTAAAGTAATGAGAAGTATGATTATTTGAGGATAGATTTTAACATTTATAACACTAAATAACCAACTTCTAACCTATGAAAAAACATCAATTCTTCTTTTTGTCATCGATTCTCCTTTTTATCAATCATGAAGCTTCTTCTTGTCATTAATCAAAATAATCATTGAAATTTTGACACAACATTCTCCCCCTTTTTGATTGATGACAATATTACTTGATATTTTAATCTCCATTGCTATCTCCCCCTGAATTATATAACTAAATCTCTGCAAGAAGGAATGTTAGTAACATTTTCTTCCCCTTTGTCATTGACAAGAAGGGTACACAACAGTGAATGAGATTATAGTCGTAACATCACAACATTATGTTGTTAAAACATATAACATCACACATAGATTGTAACACATATTACAAACCATACTAGACCAAACATACCAAACTAAGTTATGTAGCATACATACTTAATTAAAACACAACACTAATTATGTACAAGTGCTGATATAAGTGTTTGAAATTAAAAGCATAACATCACAAAATATAGATAGAAGGAACTACTCGGATGGTCAGTCCGAATCGGTTTCTTCTTCTTCTTCTGTGTCTCCTTCTTCTTCACTTTCTTCCCCGTCTCTGTCTTGTTTTTCCTCTTCCTCATTTCCACCTTCTTCAATATGTGACGTTCCATGACCACGACCATGTTGGGTACTTGCTCTAGAACTCGTGCCCTCCTCCGAAGTTGACCATGTGAATGTAGGAGGCATTGGACGTTTTCCCAGATCTTGAGCAAGTGTGGTAGAGGATGTTGCACAAGAAATTGCTTCCTAAATTATACCGAAGAAAGACTTGAGTTTATTAAACCGCTTATCGAGTTTTGTGTCCAAACGATCAAGCTTATTATCGGTTCTTTTAAGTCTTTCTTCTAGTAAAAATTGATTTCTTGCAATTTGCTCTTGAAATTCTTTTGTTGACGAAGTAGGTGGAGGAATTCTAACATCTTTTGGTCTTTGCGTAGTAATTTGTGAGGAAGAAGGCTCTGGAGGACCTTGGTGTACATATTGCTCAAAAGGAATAATGTTTAAGTATGTATCGGGAAGTTTCATTCTCTTCTTCGATGCTTTATTAATACACTTAGGTTTTGAAATTTTGGACTCGGGAGATGGAATTCCGCAATCCATTAGAAGGCGCATAATATATTCGTTGTAAAATAGATGTGGTCGAGAAAGTTTGTTTACCATTGAAATCTCATCAAAAATCATTTCAACCCAATTAACGCTGATATCTCCATAAATAGCATATAATGCCTTAAAATTTTCTTTATAAACGGCATCGAAATTTCTAGTCCTTGGCAACAAGGAATGCGTGATATAGAGATGAAGAATTCTAGCCGGGGGTCTTAAATTGATTCCTTTTGTACTTGACTTATGATCTTCAATGAACAAGTGACTAATTTTATCTCTAATATGAATAGGACAGAAATCACTTGAGAATTTAATACCATTATTTGGAGAATGAAGAACTTGTCCCATTCTATCTTTAGAGATAAAAACATGTTGTCCACAAACTACTGACCATAAACAATCGGACGGGTTATCCGGTTTAAATTTCTCTAGGTTGAGATTAGCGTAGAACAACTTAATCATTATATGATTAATTTCTACGTTGTTGTCATCAAAATTAAGGAGAGAATCAATACCTGCTCTATTCGCTATATTTTTAACATCATAGAGAAAGAAATCAGAGAAATTTATGAAAGATCCTTGATGAATGGTGTAATCCTTCATCTCATTCCATCTTTTCATAGCAATAGGATCCATTAACCAATGTTTAATGTGTGAATCGATAGGTTGGAGATGTGAGGAAGAAGATGATGTTTTTGTTTTCTTATGTTTTGGAGCCATTGGAATATGATTTGAATTGAAATTGAAGAGATTAGGGCTGATAGGAATGGGTATTTTGAGTTTAAAGGGAGTTGAAAATGAAATGGTGTGTTGGATTTGATTGTGAACAGACGTTTGTATATATGAAAAAATAGAATTATTTGCGGCCGGTCGACAGGGAGGAATAGGGCGGTCGATAGGAAATGTTTCTGGTTTGAAATTGAAAACAGAAATCGGTCGATAGGGGGGAATAGGGCGGTCGACAGGAAATGTTTCTGGATTGAAATTGAAAATAGAAATTGGTTGACATGAGGGAATAGGGCGGTCGACAGGAAATGTTTCTGGTTTGAAATAAAACAGTTTAAATATAAACCAGTCGACAGGAAATTCTCTACTGGTTGACCTAAAATTTCGCTAGTTTTAATTTTATAAACAGCGGTCGACAGGTGATGTGCAGGCGGTCGACAGGAAAACTTTCTGGATTGCAATTGAATAAAACAGGTCGGCAGGTTATTTTAACCAGTCGATAGGTACTGTATATTTTTGTTTTCCTTTACTTCTCTTGTTTATATATTCGAACTCTATTAAAACTTTATTATAAATTATAATAAATTATGAGGAATAAAACAAAAATATGACAAATAAAACAATATAAATGATCTCCTTAAATACGATATATAGAAATTATTTTCCTTGTTCCCAAGGAGATTTTCCGCTTGCTCCTTCATTTTTGTTGTAATTCCTATCCCATGAGTTGGGTGTTCTTCATGATGATGGCATATGTGTGGGCTCATGATCGTTGTGCTTATTAGAGCTACAGAAGAGTGAAGCTATTTGTTCGAGATACGTGAGCCGAGAAGCTGTTAACTTCTGCTCGTAATACATCTCCCTCTGGAGATCAACTTGATGCTTTTAATAATGGTGTATCTCATCTATTTTCTCTCGTGTATGTGGAGAACAAAATAACGCTTTCTTGCATCATTTTGAGTTAGGTGTGGTGCCAGGTGTACGTGAGTTTTGATGGAAACCAGGAGATGTTTTGGTGTCTTCGGGGAGTAGTGCTCGTCTGATTCGGAGCTAGTTATGGTGATGTGTGATCTTCGAGCACATTCTTCGCCAATATGAGCCATTACAAGATGAATGAAGATTGAAAGGATGAATTCAGAAAGCACTCAACGAAGAGGTATATATAAGACTACTTCTATTTTTATAAGTGGTTCATATTAATCTCACCACAAAATAACACTTTATTTTAGGAGAGAAATTAGTTAAGTAATAACTATTTGTATTAGGTAGAAAAGAACTCTGCTACGTTTAAAATATAGTTTAATTTTCAAGTTCCTTTCTAGATAATAAGCCTAGCACTCTACGTAATTTTATGAAACTTGATTCGAGTAGAGACTTGGTAAATATATCAGCTAGTTGACTCTATGCTTACATATTCAAGATTTATATTTCCTTTTTCAATATTATCTCTTAGAAAATGATGTCGAATTCGATATGTTTAGTCCGAGAGTGGTTAACCGGGTTTTTGGATAAGTTTATCGCACTTGTGTTATCACAATATATGATTGAATTTGATGAATTTATTCCAAAGTCTTTAAGAGTTTGTTGCATATATAAAACTTGGGTACATGCAAGAGCCGCTGATATATACTCCGCTTTACACGTCGAAAGTGAAACACAATTTTGTTTCTTACTAAACCAAGAGATAAGTGATTTTCCAATAAAATGGCAAGTACCACTTGTGCTTTTTCTATCCGTTCGAGATCCTACGAAATCAACATCACTATATGATACTGACTCAAATGAACAATCTTTTGGATAGAAAAGACCAAAATCTTTGGTATTATTAAGATAACGAATTATACGTTTCACTGCTCATAAGTGTGGTTCTTTAGGATTGGCTTGAAATCGTGCACATAAACAAACACTCATCATAATGTCAGGACGACTAGCCGTTAAATATAAAAGAGAACCTATCATACTACGATATGTCTTTTGGTCTACACTTTTTCCATTTTCATCATTTTCAAGATGAGTAGATGTACTTATAGGAGTAGTTTTTTCCGGAAGAATTTTCAAATCTAAATCTTTTAACAAGATTTCCACAATATTTTTCTTGATTTATGAAAATACCATTCGGAAGTTGTTTAATTTGAAGACCAAGAAAGTATGATAATTCTCCCTTATGTGACATTTCAAATTCTTTGGTCATAACTTCTGCAAATTCTTTACAAAGTTTTTCATTTGTTGATCCAAAGATTATATCATCCACATATATTTGAATAACCAATATGTCTTTTTGCGAATGTTTAATAAATCATGTTTGATCAACCTTCCCTATATGAAAACCCGAATCAATAGGTTAACTTCGTAAACATTCATACCAAGCATGTGGTGCTTGTTTTAAGCCGTACAAAGCTTTTTTAAGTTTAAATACATGATCCGGATATTTTTCATGTTTAAATAAAGGAGGTTATTCAACATATACTCTTTCTTTTATAAACCCATTTAAGAATGCACTCTTGACATCTATCTGATATAATTTAAAATTGTGATGAGAAGCAAAAGATAATAAAATTCTAATAGCTTCTAGTCTTGCGACAGGTGCGAATGTTTCTTCATAATCGATACCTTCTTCTTGATTATAACCTTGTGCTACTAACCGTGCTTTTTTTCTAGTGATATTCCCTTGTTCATCAGCCTTATTTTTATAAACCCATTTAGTTACTATAATCGATTGGTTAGTTGGCCTTGGAACAAGTTCCCATATATCATTGCGCTCGAACTGATTTAGCTCTTCTTGCATGGCAATGATCCAGTAGTCGTCGGTAGTAGCTTCCTTAGGATTTTTCGGTTCGATATTTGAAATAAACGCAACATGACCCATTTGATTAAGTTGACTCCTTGTCCTAATCTATGAGGTTACTTCTCCAATAACATTTTGAACCGGATGATCTCTTAGAATTCTCGGAGGAGATCTAAATCTAGGTGGAGAAGGTGCCACATCAGATTGAGGAATATCTTCAATAATTTCTGAGTCAGAGTCATTATTTGTGATGATAGGATTATTAGTGACTATATTTTCTTCGTCACCTGATATATTATGTGATGGCTTATAGAATTCGTTAAAAGATACATGAAGTGATTCTTCAATAGTTTTAGTTCTCTTATTGAATATACGATAGGCCTTGCTTCGTTCAGAATATCCGACAAATATTTATTGGATTTTGGATCGAATTTTCCTAGATCGTCTTTCGTATTTAAAATAAAACATTTAGAAACGAAAACTTTGAAATATGAGATATTTTGCTTTTTCTGATTAAATAGCTCATAAGATTGTATTTTTCGTGAGAGGTCGAATAGATACACGATTCAAAACATAACACGCAGTTGCAACATCTTCTGCCTAAAATGTTTTGGTAAAGTGGATCCATTTAATAATGTTCTTGCACATTCTTGTAAAGTCCGATTTTTCCGTTCTACAACTCCATTTTGTTGTGGAGTTCGAGGAAACGAAAAATTACGATTGATACCTTTCTTTGTACAAAAATTTTCCAATTCATTATTTTCGATCTCTCCGCCATGATCACTTCTTATATTCTTAACCTTAAGTCCTTTTGACTTTTGAATTTTCTTGACGAAGGATTTGGAATGATTAAATGTGTCACTTTTATTTTTCAAGAAAATTACCCATGTATAACGAGAATAATCATCAACTATTACAAACACATACCGATTATGATTTATTGACTGAACCTGTGTTGGTCCGAATAAATCCATATGTAATAACTCAAGTGGTTGTAATGTTGATATGACTTTCTTGGATTTGAAAGATGATTTAGTCAATTTTCCTAGTTGGCATGCATCACAAATATTATTAACCGTAATGCTCATTTTGGGTAGTCCTTTAACTAGATCATTTTTGGCTAGCTTGTCAATAGTTCTGAAGTTTAAGTGACAGAAATGTTTGTGCCATAGCCATGGATCATTATCATTTGCTACAAGACACATATCTGAATTATGATTGATGTTCGTATTCAGAATATAGATATTTTTGTCTCTATAACCTTCAAAAACTAGATTTCGATCTTTATCTAAAATACTACATGTATTATTCGAAAAAGAAATGATAAAACCTTTGTCGCACAGTTGACTAATACTTAGTAAGTTATGTTTCAAGTTTTTTACTTGCATGACATTAGTAATAAGAGGTAAGTTAGGTGTACCGTAATTGCTCACATCGCCTTTGCCAATGATATAGCCTTTTTAATTAACTCCAAAAGTAACATATCCACCATATGAATAAGTGATATTTGTTAATAAACTCTTGTCTCTAGTCATATGCTTTAAGCAACCACTATCCAGTATCCACTTTCCTCTTTTCTTGAGTGGGTCCTGCAAAAAATAAAATTAAGTCCATGGTACCCACCTTTCTATAGGTGTAACACCCCGTAATTCTATAACGCTAAGATTCACAAATCAAGGCAGAATTAAAAGTTAAAATCAAAATCAAGGGAAACGGCTTCGCCATTGCGTTCGTCTCGGAATTCTGCATGAAAATGAGTCCGAGTTTGTGTAAAACGGAGTCCGTATGAGGGAGATATGGCCTCCGGAAGATTCAGCGAAGTTCTAAATTCAAAACAGGTCAAATTCAAATTTCAAAAAGCAGACCGAATTGGCCAGGGCGGGAATTTTCCTGCCCAAGACACCCAGGTCGACTGGGTAGTCGACCTGGGCTTCCCAGGTCGACTGGGTAGTCGACCTGGGGCACTCAGGTCGACTACATAGTCGACCTGGGGGTCGACCCCCCTGTTTTTCCACCTTTCTGCATCTAGTTCGTTCTGATGTATTTGGTCACGTTTTCTGACCAGGTTCGTCCGTCTAGCACTATATAAACAGCCCTGGTCTTCTTCTCTATTCACAATTCTTTTCTACCCTTATGCTGCAAATATTATTGACAAACATGGCTTCTTCTCCTCCTCTAAAATATATAAATAAATTATATATATAAAATAAACAAGACGAGGAGATGTTGCTCAAAAGACTTTCAAGAAGAAGAGATTCAAGCTAGGATTCAAAAGGAGGTTCAAACGACTTCAACGACTGTTTTTCTATGAATCTTAGCAACGCCTTCTTTCTGTTCTGATCTAATCTCTGTAAGTCAGTTATTTCTAGATTTGAACGTTTTTCTCTGTTCGTGACATGAAATTAAAGGAATAAAAGAATATGCCAAATCTCTCTCTCTCTATTCGAATTAGTGCCTATACTCATGAACCTAATTAAGAACTGTTATGATTCGAGTACAAATAAGACCATGACTATGAAAACTATGGACCTTAAAACCATATGCCAATGACTATGAACATTTGCCTCTGACTATGAACATTGCCTATGACTATGGACATTGCCTATGACTATGAACATTGCCTATGACTGTGACTGTAACTATGAGGATTATTTTCTTGATTGAACCTATGCCTTTGATTAGGAAATATAAACTATTGCCTATGACATAACAAGGACATCTGTGATTAAACACCTGTGATTCATGACTAGGAAAGTGTTGCTTAAGTTTTGTGACTATGAAATTGGGTCTAAACCCGATCATCTATTCTGTCTATTCTTGGTTATCTTTAGTTTTAGACCTTGGGAATTTACCTATTAAGTTAGGTCTACCCATGTTCTTGAACCTATGTCTCTATTCTGTCTATTCTTGGTTTTAGACCTTGGGAATTTACCTATTAAGTTAGGTCTACCCATGTTCTTGAACCGACATCGTTATTCAACCCTTTTTATGCAAGTTAGTATGTCCATCTTTTGCATAGCATCTTTGGTTCATTCCCTATTTTCTACGAACCTAGCTTTATTTATAATCTAGACCGAATCACGATTATACGAATGGTGGGAATACGGTTTGGGCAAAATATGAAATTTACTAAAAACATAGTTTAACTTGGAAATTGGCATAAATTGGGAACATGTATTATGGCATGTTCATAGAAATGCAAATTGGATAAATTTGACATGAATTATAAGATGTGTAATTTGAATCTAGTATTGACGTGTAAATCTAGCATTTACATGAATAGTGAACTAGAGTAATAAGTCTAGAATTAGAATGTTGAATCGAATTGGATTAGCTAATTTGGCACGATAAGTATATTGGCATAAATGTGAAATTGGCCATAATTGGGGATAATTGGCAGGTTTAGCAAAATCATGGTTAGTGACACTTAATTTGGTATAGTCCACATACCAAAAAGCATAAATATGATTTAGAAGGGGAAATGGGCCATAAGAATGAATGTAGACAATTTACATTAAAAGAGTAATTAGGAAATAAGTAAATTAGGAATAATTTACTTATAGAATTTGGCCTGAATGAGGAAATATAAATTTAGACAAATTAAAGGTTTGTTAACGACATCTCTTTTAATAACACACCAGAAAGTTCTAGGGTGATAGAGAGGATAGTTTCTAGGCTTGGGTTTGGAAAATACAAGTTTTCTGCTCTCCCTGGCTATCCCTAACTGATTCGACGAATGGGATGGTTACTTTCAAAACTTGATTTGAAAATTAATCAAAACCCTTTTGAACTTAGAAAACACGAATATTCCTAGCCCGTGGTTAGACTGAGTTGCGATGTAAACCTGCCCGAAACCAACCGGCACATCTAGTAGTCGCAACAATACCTGTCTAATGTGAGTGGTAGCGGCTTTAATTTATTTAGTTAAAGCTAGAATAAGAATGGTAGGGTTAAGCTAACTAGGGCACTTAACCAGTTTAACATGATAACTAGACTAATGGGTGGGGTTAGGTTCAGACTGACACCTAACACAGTTAAGCTAGAATGAGAGGGTTAAGTCCATAGGAACACTTAACCAACTTAACACAGCTAAGCTAGAATGGGAGGGCTAAGTCCATAGGGACACTTAACCAAACTCATGGTAACAAGACAAGATTTGTAGAGGTTAAGTAACTAGGAAAACACTTAGCCAAATTAACATGTTAACTAGTCTAGAAGGTGGGGTTAAATAAAGTTAATACACTTAGCCAAATTAACATGTTAACTAGACTAGAGGTTGGGGTTAAGTAAATACACTTAGCCAATTTGATATGTTAACTGGACAAGACCGTAGGGTTAAGTAAACTTGAACACTTAACCGTCAGATTGTGATAAAGGAATAGGGCTAAGTCTAAAACATGAAGGGGGTAATACTTAACCATTAATAACATTTTAGACGGGCAAGGTTAAGTTAAAGGAACACTTAACCAATACAGGGTAAATGGGTAGGGTAAAGTAATAAATACTTAACCAATATAACTTGGTTTGTGGTCGGGTTAAGTCAACTGATAACACTTAACCAGTTTAACAGGATGAATGAAGAAGGTTAAGTTGGCTTGAATAGACTAATGACACTTAACCAATCCAAATTGACGGGAAAGAGAACTAAGTAGTAAACCTTAGTTAAGAAAACAACGATTCTGGACACTAAGTGGTAAATCTTAGTTAATAAAACTAAGTAGTAATTCTTAGTATAACGCAGGAAGGAGCGAATGTTCGTCTGAGTAGAAAGAGGGCTCCAACGAATTGGGTTACAAAGCCCGAGGCTTCAAGGGGACGTGAGGGTACTCTTGGTATCCCTCTGTGAGGTTGCAGATGATCCACCTGGGCCCACAGAGGTTAAGGTCTGCGTAGAAGAACCAGGGGTATGCCTTGGTTGCAATACATGGCAACCTAAAGACTAGGATGGACCGGCGTGATTCGGCGAGCAAACGGTAGCCCTGTGATAGCGACTCGTCGTTTACCATCCATCTTGAGTCAATCGAGATACGTGAAGCGGAAAGGCGGAGAACTCCAAAAGACTATATACTTGCTATCTAGTTATGGGTGAGGATGGCCATAGGATAGTGGGGCACCGGGGGCCGGCGTATAGTTCTCATTTTACAAGGTGTGCCTTTCATTAGTTGAGGGAGGGGTCAAGTGGGACCATAGCCACTGAAATAAAAACAGACCTTAGCATCTGTATCGGCAGATATCTGAAAGCTCCCGACCGAGTTCTGTATTCCTTGATTTGCCCTGTCATAGGACTCGCACCGCACATTACAGGACATGTGCATCTAGACAAGCGATAACGATTCGCGATACATGCGTGGGGAAGTATAGGAGCATATACCACTCTAGGTAGTGTGTCCTAGATTTGGGGGCATCGTTCGACAGGTATCGTAATCCCTAGTTGGACTAGGTGGCATAAACCCTGAACTCGAGAAGCGTTCGACATATAACGTAAACTCAAGTTAAATCTAGAAGGCATTTGGTAGAAAGCCCTAGATTAAATCTAGGTAACAAATAAACAAATGGATGCCTGAAGGCGATGGAAAATACAGGGATTGGGATCACGTTATCATTACTAGTTGGGACACTAGTTAGGCGGTGCAGAGATATAGAAACCAGTATAGCAAGGAAATAGTGAAGCGGCGAAAGTATTAGAGCATATCCAGTTTATCTTATCTTAGCATATCTTGTGATTACCTTGTCTAATCTTGCTGAACCTATGGTCATCGTGTAATCTTGGATTCAGTTAATTCATGTCATTTGTTCTTCCATGTTCACATGCTAGAAGTAACTGAACTTACTCAGGCTTTATGTCTGACTCTGTTTTTCTTTCGTCTTCTTTTCTTCCGTTCCCCCCCCCCCCAGGTAGTAGAGGAGGGAGTAATATAGCTCAGGTTAAGTTGGACTGTCACTCTTTCCCATCTTGAAGATTTGTCGAAGTTTGCTTGGATTCTCGTTCCAGATGCTATGGCTGGCTCTTGCTAAAATCGGGGAATATAAATGTATTTTTATGCTTCTTTATTTTGTAAGACATATGACACTCTGATATTGTAAAGAAATCTTTGTACAAACTATTTTATCAATAAAGCAAAGTTTATTTTCCGCTGTTTAATTTCTGTCTGTCTTGTAATTTATCTGCATCTTTTACCCTAAATGCTCCATAGAACTTAGTGCATTTCCCTTTGTGAGTGACACTAACGGACATGGGTTGTTACACGTGGTATCAGAGCTGAAGGTTACTGGATCAGATAAAAGATTTGAAAAAATATTTTCAAAACGGTTTTTAAAGAAGCATTTTCAAAAGAAAAGATTTGTTTTAAAGGCATGTTCCCCAAAGCCATACGCACTAGCTTCTCTTCCTCTGTTTGAATTCTTGTCTCCTTCTTTCTTGAGTCTCTGGGGGCTCCTATCTTTCTGGGAGGTAACCTCATCGAAGGGCAAAGTAGTGCCCGGCTTCCATCCATAGCCGTAGTTGTTTCATCTACGGGCAGTTTTCTTTCGAAGCTTATTGGGTTTTCCGGACGATGGAGGCAGTTTTCGAGAGATTTGTCAACATGACTACACACGGAAGGGGATGAGGAGTTTGGCTAAGGAGCATAATCCTAGGATGAGAAATTCATGGATGTAGACTTAGCACACGAAGGAGGAAAAAATTATAAAACCTAAGACAAGAGGAAGTATCTTTAATAGGGTATGATAGGGCAAGAACGAGGAACAAGATTTTCAGAAGGACAAGTACATGCTTTTGCCACCAAGCGTACCTAGGAGAAATGTAGTAAAGTTCTGTTGGAAGAGTCTAGCTTTTCTGTTTGTGCTATTTCCTTAGGTTCTAGCGCTTCTCATTTGTTCATATCCACTTCCATAGTTGAATCTCTGCACCATAGTACTTGTATAATGGAAAGATCCCACTAGAGACTCAAATCCAATTGGTGGTTCGACCAGTCTATTCTTGGTTAGTAGGGATTTGAGAATAGCTATCGAGTTTGTTTTTATCATCTCACGTAGATCATCTAAAATCGGAGGAGATATTCCTTGGGTGCTTGTCTGATATTGGTTTAGGCCTCTAGGGCTTGTACTTGAGGGATGTCGAGTTCGACTAGGATGGTTTGCGTGAGAGATGAATAGATGTGACAGACACTCTAAAGTGCACGTAGCGACCTTTCGACTCTTATAGTTATGGCATGGCGGATAAGAGGGAAACCTCTAATCATCTTAGTATGTATACTTGATACCGTGATTGACATCTGTTTATTTTAGAAATGGAGATCCGGAACTTCACAATCGTGAAGTTAAATTAGTTAAGATACAGTGGAGTAAAGCTCAAGAAGGCTAGATACTAGCGTCATACCCTTTGTCTTAAGGGTGCATCCTTGATTTCTTTGTGTAGGAGCTTTATGCATAATTGTTTCTCTCTTTCCGAAGTATATCACCTAGGTCGTATCTTCGATCCTGAGGTAGAAGCCAATGGTTGTAAACATGTATTTGAAACATGTTTTGGTTGATGGTTGCAAGTGGTTGCTAATGGTTGCTCGTGGATGCATATGCATACGTATTAGGCACTAAATCAAGTTCGGACCCTTTCGTATTGCATTTACAAATATGTAATTGTTTGTAAGTTGAACTTGATATGTTATCATATGGATGTTTCATATGGACGAATGGTTATGCATGCATGTAGTATTTACATAACTAGGGATGCTTGCATACATGATTGGACGCATGGCACTGACATGATTCGCATTAAGGAGGTCAACTGAATCAGTAGACCGCCTGATTTTGCATTAGATAAAGACATATACACACACTATGCATATAAACATGAACGCATTAGAAATCTTTTAAGGACAATGAATGCCTGTGATTGAATGGTTGAGTAGATGGGTGATTGGATGGTAGGACACATTCTTCCGAACTTGAAGATTTCGGGGACGAAATCCTTTTAAGTGGGGGAGAATGTAACACCCCGTAATTCTGTAATGCTAAGATTCACAAATCAAGGCAGAATTAAAAGTTAATATCAAAATCAAGGGAAACGGGCTAGGCCATTGCGTTCGTCTCGGAATTCTGCATGAAAACGAGTCCGAGTTTGTGTAAATCGGAGTCCGTATGAGGGAGATATGGCCTCCGGAAGATTCAGCGAAGTTCAAAATTCAAAACAGGTCAAATTCAAATTTCAAAAAGCGGGCCGGATTGGCCAAGGCGGGAATTTTCCTGCCCAACACACCCAGGTCGACTGGGTAGTCGACCTGGGCTACCCAGGTCGACTGGGTAGTCGACCTGGGGCACTCAGGTCGACTACATAGTCGACCTGGTGGTCGACCCCCCTGTTTTTCCACCTTTCTGCATCTGGTTCGTTCTGATGTATTTGGTCACGTTTTCTGACCAGGTTCGTCTGCCTAACACTATATAAATAGCCCTGGTCTTCTTCTCTATTCACAATTCTTTTCTACCCTTATGCTGTAAAGATTATTGACAAACATGGCTTCTTCTCCTCCTCTAATATATATATATATATATATATATATATATATATAAAATATATATATAATAAAACAAGACGAGGAGATGCTGCTCAAAAGACTTTCAAGAAGAAGAGATTCAAGCTAGGATTCAAAAGGAGGTTCAAACGACTGTTTTTCTACGAATCTTAGCAACGCCTTCTTTCTGTTCTGATCTAATCTCTGTAAGTCAGTTATTTCTAGATTTGAACGTTTTTCTCTGTTCGTGACATGAAATTAAAGGAATAAAAGAATATGCCAAATCTCTCTCTCTCTCTCTCTATTCGAATCAGTGCCTATACTCTTGAACCTAATTAAGAACTGTTATGATTCGAGTACAAAGAAGACCATGACTATGAAAACTATGGACTTTAGAACCATATGCCTATGACTATGAACATTTGCCTATGACTATGAACATTGCCTATAACTATGGACATTGCCTATGACTATGAACATTGCTTATGACTGTGACTGTGACTATGAGGATTATTTTCTTGACTGAACCTATGCCTTTGATTAGGAAATATAAACTATTGCCTATGACATAACAAGGACATCTGTGATTAAACACCTGTGATTCATGACTAGGAAAGTGTTGCTTAAGTTTTGTGACTATGAAATTGGGTCTAAACCCGATCATCTATCCTGTCTATTCTTGGTTATCTTTGGTTTTAGACCTTGGGAATTTGCCTATTAAGTTAGATCTACCCATGTTCTTGAACCTATGTCTCTATTCTGTCTATTCTTGGTTTTAGACCTTGGGAATTCACCTATTAAGTTAGGTCTACCCATGTTCTTGAACCGACATCGTTATTCAACCCTTTTTATGCCAGTTAGTATGTCCATCTTTTGCATAGCATCTTTGGTTCATTCCCTATTTTCTATGAACCTAGCTTTATTTATAATCTAGACTGAATCACGATTATACGAACGGTGGGAATACGGTTTGGGCAAAATATGAAATTTACTAAAAACATAGTTTAACTTGGAAATTGGCATAAATTGTGAACATGTATTATGGCATGTTCATAAAAATGCAAATTGGAAAATTTTGACATGAATTATAAGATGTGTAATTTGAATCTAGTATTGACGTGTAAATCTAGCATTTACATGAATAGTGAACTAGAGTAATAAGTCCAGAATTAGAATGTTGAATCGAATTGGATTAGCTAATTTGGTATGATAAGTATATTGGCATAAATGTGAAATTGGCCATAATTGGGGATAATTGGCAGGTTTAGCAAAATCATGGTTAGTGACACTTAATTTGGTATAGTCCACATACCGAAAAGCATAAATATGATTTAGAAGGGGAAATGGGCCATAAGAATGAATGTAGACAATTTACATTAAAAGAGTAATTAGGAAATTAGTAAATTAGGAATAATTTACTTATAGAATTTGGTCTGAATGAGGAAATATAAATTTAGAAAAATTAAAGGTTTGTTAACGACATCTCTTTTAATGACACACCAGAAAGTTCTAGGGTGACAGACAGGATAGTGTCTAGGCTTGGGTTTGGAAAATACAAGTTTCCTGCTCTCCCTGGCTATCCCTAACTGATCCGACGAACGGGATGGTTACTTTCAAAACTTGATTTGAAAATTAATCAAAACCCTTTTGAACTTAGAAAACACGAATATGCCTAGCCCGAGGTTAGACTGAGTTGCGATGTAAACCTGCCCGGAACCAACCGGCACATCCAGTAGTCGCAACAATACCTGTCTAATGTGAGTGGTAGCGGCTTTAATTTATTTAGTTAAAGCTAGAACAAGAATGGTAGGGTTAAGTTAACTAGGGCACTTAACCAGTTTAACATGATAACTAGACTAATGGGTGGGGTTAGGTTCAGACTGACACCTAACACAGTTAAGCTAGAATGAGAGGGTTAAGTCCATAGGAACACTTAACCAACTTAACACAGTTAAGCTAGAATGGGAGGGCTAAGTCCATAGAGACACTTAACCAAACTCATGGTAACAAGACAAGATTTGCAGAGGTTAAGTAACTAAGAAAACACTTAGCCAAATTAACATGTTAACTAGTCTAGAAGGTGGGGTTAAATAAAGTTAATACACTTAGCCAAATTAACATGTTAACTAGACTAGAGGTTGGGGTTAAGTAAATACACTTAGCCAATTTGATATGTTAACTGGACAAGACCGTAGGGTTAAGTAAACTTGAACACTTAACCATCAGATTGTGATAAAGGAATAGGGCTAAGTCTAAAACATGAAGGGGTAATACTTAACCATTAATAACATGTTAGACGGGCAAGGTTAAGTTAAAGGAACACTTAACCAATACAGGGTAAATGGGTAGGGTTAAGTAATAAATACTTAACCAATATAATTGGTTTGTGGTCGGGTTAAGTCAACTGATAACACTTAACCAGTTTAAAAGGATGAATGAAGAAGGTTAAGTTGGCTTGAATAGACTAATGACACTTAACCAATCCAAATTGACGGGAAAGAGAACTAAGTAGTAAACCTTAGTTAAGAAAACAACGATTCTGGAAACTAAGTGGTAAATATTAGTTAATAAAACTAAGTAGTAATTCTTAGTATAACGCGGGAAGGAGCGAATGTCCGTCTGAGTAGAAAGAGGGCTCAAACGAATTGGGTTACGAAGCCCGAGGCTTCGAGGGGACGTGAGGGTACTCTTGGTATCCCTCTGTGAGGTTGCAGATGATCCTCCTGGGCCCACAGAGGTTAAGGTCTGCATAGAAGAACCAGGGGTATGCCTTGGTTGCAATACATGGCAACCTAAAGACTAGGATGGACCGGCGTGATTCGGCGAGCAAACGGTAGCCCTGTGATAGCGACTCGTCGTTTACCATCCATCTTGAGTCATTCGAGATACATGAAGCGGAAAGGCGGAGAACTCCAAAAGACCATATACTTGCTATCTAGTTATGGGTGAGGATGGCCATAGGATAGTGGGGCACCGGGGGTCAGGGTTTAGTTCTCATTTTACAAGGTGTGCCTTTCATTAGTTGAGGGAGGGGTCAAGTGGGACCATAGCCACTGAAATAAAAACAGACCTTAGCATCTGCATCGGCAGATATCTGAAAGCTCCAGACCGAGTTCTGTATTCCTTGATTTGCCCTGTCACAGGACTCAGACCGCACATTACAGGACATGTGCATCTAGACAAGCGATAACGATTCGCGATACATGCGTGGGGATGTATAGGAACAAAAACCACTCTAGGTAGTGTGTCCTAGACTTGGGGGCATCTTTCGACAGGTAGCGTAATCCCTAGTTGGACTAGGTGGCATAAACCCTAAACTCGAGAAGCGTTCGGCAGATAACGTAAACTCTAGTTAAATCTAGAAGGCACTTGGTAGAAAACCCTAGATTAAATCTAGGTAACAAATAAATAAATGGATGCCTGAAGGCGATGGAAAATACAGGGATTGGGATCACGTTATCATTACTAGTTGGGACACTAGTTAGGCGGTGCAGAGATATAGAAACCAGTATAACAAGGAAATAGTGAAGCGGCGAAAGTATTAGAGCATATCCAGTTTAGCTTATCTTAGCATATCTTGTGATTACCTTGTCTAGTCTTGCTGACCCTATGGTCATGGTGTAATCTTGGATTCTGTTAATTCATGTCGTTTGTTCTTCCATGTTCACATGCTAGAAGTTACTGAACTTACTCAGGCTTTATGTCCGACTCTGTTTTTCTTTCGTCTTCTTTTCTTCCGTCCCCCCCCCCCTAGGTAGTTGAGGAGGGAGTAATATAGCTCAGGTTAAGTTGGACTGTCACTCTTTCCCAGCTTGAAGATTTGTCGAAGTTTGCTTGGATTCTCGTTCCAGATGCTATGGCTGGCTCTTGCTAAAATCGAGGAATATAAATGTACTTTTATGCTTCTTTATTTTGTAAGACAGATGACACTCTGATATTGTAAAGAAATCTTTGTACAAACTATTTTATCAATAAAGCAAAGTTTTATTTTCCGTTGTTTAATTTCTGTCTGTCTTGTAATTTATCTGCATCTTTTACCCTAAATGCTCCACAGAACTTAGTGCATTCCCTTTGTGAGTGACACTAACGGACGTGGGGTGTTACAATAGGGTCCTAAGAGTTAGGTCTTAGGAGTCCAAACCCATACGGGTCCGGTATCCCCTTTATATATAAAATTTGGATTATGATGCACAGAATTCAAAAAGTTTTGAATGTACTTGTTCTTAATCAAATTGTTATTTGCTTTAGGAACCCATATTTGTATAGTTTTGACATTCTTCTTTCGAAATTTCACAATCGATTTTTTTTTGGAATATAATAAACTAAGATTTTTCTTAGCTTCAGTTTCTGGTGCTACCTTATTTTTCCTTTTTCTTTTACCAAGATGTTTCTTGATAACTTGTTTCTTATATCCCAACCCTTGTTTATTTGTAGCAGATTGTGAACTTTAAATAATTTTTGTCAAATTTTCTCGACCTTTATTAAAGTTAGAAACATTTTGAGTAATGTCGTCTAATTTTGTTTGTAAACTCGCTTTTTCAAGGTCTAACATTTTGACTTTTTCCTTAAGCTCATGATTTTCGGTAGTAAGAGCATCATTTTTCTCTTTTTGAGTTTCAATTTCTTGACTCAAAAGAGATAGTTTAGAATCAATATTAGATGATGATTCTTGAACTTTTTCAAGTTCCTCCTCTAATATTTTCTTCTCGTCTTTTAGCATATCACGCTCCAACTCTGCTCTACGTAAGTCTGCTTGAGCTTGTTTGCATTGTCGTTTCATATCTTTGAATTTATATATCAATTCAGCATTTATATCAAGAACTTCTTCAAAAGAAGGAATTTGTACCTCATCTTCTTTTGCCATAAAACATACATTTGCTAGTTCATCGTCTGAGTCACTTTCACTATCAGACGAAGATGAGTTTGAATCATCCCATGTTACTGAGAATGCTCGTTTCTTTGAGTTGTCCTTCTTGTGTTTGAATTTTTCATTTTCTGTCTCCTTCTTTTGTTCCGAACAATCCTTTTGCATGTGTCCCTTCTTATGACAGTTGAAGCATTCTACATTTGATGAAGATGGTTTATTTGATCCGAATTTTTTTCTGTTGTAACGACTAGCCTTTCGTTGCTTTAAGAATTTCTTGAATCCTTTTGCAATGAATGCTAGATCTTCATCTTCGGAATCTGAGATGTCTTCATCCGTTTCGGCATGAAATGCTACAGTTTTCTTTTCTTCATTTTGTTCTTTTCTAGCCTGCAAATTTGCTTCATAGGACATTAGGTTTCCTATCAATTCATCTGGCTTCATGACAGAAAGGTCATTAGCTTCTTCAATCGCTAATACTTTTCCTTCCCATTCACTAGTTAGAGAATGTAGGACTGTCGAAACTACATCAAAATCAGAATATTTTTGCCCTAATCCGATAAGTGCATGATGAATGGTTTGAAACCGTGAATACATCTCATTGATAGTTTCATTTGGCTTCATTTTGAAATTGACTTGTCAACAAAGCTATTTTTGCTTGTTTAACCTTGTTAGTACCTTCATGAGTAGTTTTTAGCGTTTGCCAAATTTGATAAGCAGTGGTACAAATACTAACTCGGTTATATTCGTTTTGATCTAATGCACAAAACAACATATTAATTGCTTTTGCATTTACAGCAGCTGCGATTTTCTCAGTAGCCGTCCATTCTGCATACTCAATCGTTGGATTGACTATTTCTTTCTGAGTAGCATTCCAAGCATCATAGTTAGTTGATTGCATGTAAAAAGCCATACGTGTTGCCCAATAACTATAGTTAAGACCATTGAAGAAAGGAGGTCTTTGTGTCGATTGACCTTCAGTGTAAGTGGTGCCTGTGCTACTACTTGGGTTATTTGCCGTATTACTAGAATATATCAAATAACTGTGTTATAGTTATGAGATGACCTTGCTCTGATACCAAATGAAAATGTATGCATGTACTTGCCGAGTATAATACACACAAGGATCGTGTAATATGAGAAACAATATTCAAGTATAAAGTAATAACTATTCGCAGATAAGTAAATATAGTAAATGCAATAAAAAGGAAAAATCACACCAGGGATTTTTATACTGGTTCGGAGCACCGTCCTACGTCCAGTCCCAGACCTCTCTATGGATTTTCACTAATCAACAACCTCGCTTCACCTGGAGGAACATGTTCACAACACTACTTGATTTACAGGCCACAAGATTACCCACTTGATTTCACGGGCTACAAGCTTACCCACTTGATTTCACGGGCTACAAGCTTACCCACTTGATTTCACGGGCTACAAGCTTACCCACACAGGACAAATACAAGAATTTGACTTTTGAATGTGTTCTTGCTTCAACACTGATTAGTCAATAATTGAGTACACCCTTCCTATAATCTTATCCGCAAATGTAATTTGATGTTTGCGAAGATTCGGAAAAGGATTATCGTTGAATCACAAGTGTATTAAATATGCTTGGAGATTCAAACGATAACATAATGATTTTGTGTGCTTTTTGAACGCCAAGTAATAATGCAAGATAGATCAAAGAATAGAGAGTGAAATTCGGTGGTTTGGATGAATGAAATATGATGTATTTATAATGATTGAGAAGTTATAATCATTAGTGAAAAGTTGCAATCAAAAGAGATGATTTCTGATGAAGAGAAATGGATGCAACCTTTCATGAAAGAAGATGACTCTTCAAAGATATGCTTTGTTATTCAAAAAGCTGTTGACATGTAAAATGTACAGGTAGATAGGTTTTTGACCGTTACCTTTAAAAAGCTGTTGGCAGGTTAATTTTTACAGGTAGACAGGTTTCATTTGAAATCCTGTTGACAAGTTAAAAATAACCTATTGACATGCTTTTGTCAACTTGCTATAGAAAAGAGTTTTCATGAATATTTTTAAAAGAAATGAGAAGTATGATTATTTGATGATAGATTTTAACATTTATAACTCTAAATAACCAACTTCTAACCTATGAAAAAACATCAATTCTTCTTTTTGTCGATCATGAAGCTTCTTCTTGTCATTAATCAAAATAATCATTGAAATCTTTGACTCAATAGAAGATGCTAGTTCCTTCTTCCCCTTGTCTAGACAATCATTCTTATAATGACCAGGTTTCTTATATATAAAGCACTTGTTGTTTCTTTCCTTCGACTTTCCTCTCCAACTGGGCTTTCTAGATTTAGAACGACCCCGGTTTCCCTTCTTCTCAAATTTCTCATTCTCCACTAATAAATTGCGTCATTACCTGCACCACTACATCCATAACTCAGCTCTTTCATCTGATCTCGCAATTCCTCACTAAGAAGACTTGTTTTAACATCATCAAGAGTCAATGTATCTCGACCATAGATAAAACTATATGAGAAAACAGTATAGCGCTCAGGCAACAAACCACTACACGACAAAAACAATTTTTCCATAGCTTAGGCCGTGGCTAAACGATTTTGCCATGGGTTGAAGCCATGGCGAAATATGGCATGGAAAAATTTGCCATCGCCCAGAGCCATGGCAAATTAATATTTTGCCACGGCCTTGGTTCGCGGCAAATTTTTCATCATCATTTTATTAAAACCATGGCATTGAACATTGGCAAAATTCAATTGGAAAACCTGGAGATTAATCAAATACCTCTAACTGAAGCATAAACTCTGGATTTGAACAAATTATGAGCAGATTATACCCACCAATACAAACTTATAAACAAGTCACACCCACCAATATAAATTGTAATCTTCATAGCTATAAATTTACAAAATTCAAATGAACCACCCATGCTTAATTAGCACAACATCTAGTGATGTTTCAAAAGTCGAAACACAAACAACTATCAAACAAGGTTCTTAATTAATATCAAAATATCGAAACACAAGCAACTATCAAATAAAGCTAAAACACAATCACATATACAAATGTTGATGCTGACAAATAGTATACGGCTCCATAGCGCAAAACATATAATAGCAAAACTAGTAAGATTCTCAGACAAACACTATCAAACAAAGAAAAGTTGGAATCCCTCTCACTCATTCAGCATAGGCTTATTTTCATTTACTTCAAGCTACTACTCTTGGCCTATGCTCTCCGGTTCTATTTAAGCAATTATGAAAATCAATTTGAAGTCTGAAAGTGTTATTTGAGTGCCTGATCTTTAAAATTGCCAGTAAATAGTGAAAGATAGTGAAGTGGAAAAATCAGCATTACCAAGATAGTGTATATCGTTTTATCATGATACTGTAAAATATTAACATAACATCTTCCCTCCAAATGAATACCAAACAGATGAAACAAACTAATCAAAGGTATAGTAATCAAGTCTTAACTACAGGTGTTTACAAATCATGGATATTACAGTGGAAGTTGTTGATTGACCGAGTTCTTTGCTTTTTTTTTTTGTTAGGACAAAACCTGTTGGGACTGTAAAGATTTTATTGTGAACCCAAAACCAAACGTATCCATGCAACATGAATTTCTACCCCTAGTGTCTAGAAGACAAAAGAGAATCACGACTTGTACATTAGGTTTCAGGCAGATAAATAAATTCTGGTAAAACGTGCTTGGTATTGCCAAGTCTTCAAAGATTAAACAAAAAAGGCAACTGAAAGTAAAGAGAATAATATTTTTACTATCTTGATCTAGTAAAATATGCTTGATACTGCCAATTCTTCAAAGATTAAACATAAAAATCAATTTATATTAAAGAGCGTAATAGTTTTACTTTGAAATCCTTTTATAAAACATACTCGGATGAAGCTGTCAAAAGTCAAAAAGAAAAATCATTGAACATCTAAGGTTATTATGTTACTCGATTAACTTTGAAGACTATATAGAAAAGCAAGCCAAACTTGTATTAATTTAAAGGAAAACTTCGATACAAGTAAAAGAGGTTATCATCGTCCTAGAATAGTTAATTTCTATAAATCGAATAGCTGACTTGATTAATTTTGAAGAATGTTAGAAAACACAAAAAAAAAGCAGCCCTTATTTAAGATTTAGAGGGTGAGAGAAGAAAGAAAGAAATATTAGAATAGAAGAATAAGAAGATCAGAGTCTCACTGCGGAATGGACAAAATATAATATATCAAATGCTTTATACAAAAGAACTATATGTATATAACAACATCAGAGTGCATACATCTCAATCCATAAACACAGTGGAATAAACTAGTACCAGTAAATACGTCTCGACTCCAGCTCCTCTTCTGAAGCTCCAAGCGAAACCTAACCTGGAAATTTGTTCGGTCTGACCGGAGCACAATTGAAGCAAAAGCAAAATTCTCCCGGATCAGTCTATAATACTATCAGGGGTAAATTCATGTGGAAAACAACTTGCTTAACTTTAAAAATCTTTTTTGAAAGAAAGGATAATAGTAAGACCAGCCCACATATAAACACAAAGAGTTTTTTTACCTTACTATAACCCAAAACATTTGGATATATCAAAATCCATCGATATTATAATAATGTCTATCAAACCACAAATAAATAACCAAATAGCAAAATGCTTGCATCTTACGCTCCACATATATAATATAAAATCAAAAACCGTAGGGCGCTTATTAGACATTGGATTCCAACTATGACAAGGCATGGGACAACTTCCGATTAGTGTACTCTGGAGGCAGTACATTGGGGTTCAACAAGAACATCTTGCAACCCTGTCACACATGAACGACCACTCATTTATCTTGAGTGTATCGAATATACATTCACCAACGGTCAGTACCAACATGACCGTTCCTTGGAGATACTAAAGCGAAAGAAGAACAAAAATGAATTTTCTCTAGATCAGTGACAAGTATACCCTTCTTGCGAATGACCCACCTAGCCATGCTGCCTGCCCGATTTTTGTCATTTCCCAGTTGTGAGGCTTGAGGTCACGTTTACTTTCTTAGAACATCTGGCCACCATTCTCTTTGAATGTCACATTATCAAACCCATCAAATCACTAGTTGATCTTCCAAAAATTTTACGGGTATAAAAGATAAGAGTAACGAATTTCTCCACCACCAAAGAAATACATTGAAAAGATTTGATTATGTGATCTGTTTGGAATACTCTGTCAGGCATTCATCCATACAAGTTGTCCTGGGTCTGGACAAACTAAAGGCACTATCCTTGCATTTTGCTCCATCTTTATAAATATCCCTGCAGATTGGTTTCGTACGAAACATTGATTCGAAGTGGTTTTGGGTCTAATTCTCATCCCGGTCTCTTCGAAACAACACGTCGAAAGGTCCAATAATGTATCATTGATAGTTTGGTATTTTAAACTATCAATTTCAAAACAGTATGGTCGAGTATATTGGCAGCTGAGGTCTTAAAATCATTCCTTAAAACCATTTCATCGATTTCAAATCGACTTCCTTTACTTACTTGATAAACTTTATTCTTAACTCTTACCAATCTCCTCTTTATTTTTCTTCGCTTGAAATATCATCACATTTCCATAAACTCTTTATCTTAGGAAATATTTCTGTATATTATGAGCAAAATTTCTCCATGACCAAATAATGTCAAATGACATTCATTTGTATATTTCCTAAATGGTTTCATCGAATTTCGAAGATCTTGCATCAATACATACGTGAAAACAGAGTTGACTTTCAAATATTTCTTATTTCAAATCTCGCAACAAATGTTGCAATATAATATCCATTTCAAAATCTCGCAACTAATGTTGCGATAATATTCAATTCAAATTTCGCAATTAACGTTACAATATACTATATACAATTCAAATTTCACAACTAAAGTTGCAATATCCTTTTTGTGGGAATAATAGACTATCTTCAACAATCTTTACCGTTATAACTAATATCGTTCCTCTATAATAGTGAAGTTGTTCAAGTTGGGTTATTTTATTTAACTCTCAGACCTTGATAATCAACGTTCTTATCTTAGAATAAATAATAGTTCATAACTCAAAAAATATCAAAATATGGTTTTATAAACCATACGTTTACTATGAAAAATTCTCGGTCAATATAACCTCTTTACTTAATCTTTGATTAATTCATTGCTTTTTAAACCCTTTTTACCATTCCATTTATAATTTAAAATATATTAATCTATTTCCAAAGATACCTCATCCCAAACCATTTAGAACATATTATAAACTAATTTCTTAGGTTTAAAACTGAAATCCACTTATCACCTCCTCTGACTTAAAACCAAATATTAGTTTCCTTTATACTCTTGCAAAACCCTTTCTTTTTAGTTCGACTCGAGTTTCAAACAAGGTATAAAATCTTATCGTGTTAGCTCGCTCATCTTTAAATACCTTATTTACGAAATTTGGATGATAAGATCCCATTACTTTACAAAACACTTTAAAAAATTTAATCTTATCACAAACCTGATTATAATCTTAAATAAATCTTATGTAAGAAATAATCCTTTTAAATATCATTACTTCATTATTCATGAAGTAAAAGTCATCAACTTGCTGTCAAAGTCAAGTGGTCCAGTGGTTTACGAACACCATGAGTTGCTGCATGTAGTTTGCGGTGGCACAGGTTCGATCCCCGCGGCCACAATACCGAGACATAGTGCACGACCACTTTAAAACTGGCTGAACCAAAGGGCATGGTAGACATAGTCTTCGTGTCCCCAAAGTTTTGTCGAAGTCTAGTGGTCCAGTGGTTTACGAGCACCATGAGTTGCTGCTTGTAGTTTGCAGTGGCACAGGTTCAATCCCCCGCGGCCACAATACCGAGACATAGTGCACGACCACTTTAAAACCGGCTGAACCAAAGGGCATGGTAGACATAGTCTTCGTTTCCCCAAAGTTTTGTCAAAGTCTAGTGGTCCAGTGGTTTACGAACACCATGAGTTGCTGCATGTAGTTTGCAGTGAAACATGTTCGATCCCCCGCGGCCACAATACCGAGACATAGTGCACGGCTACTTTAAAACCGACTGAACCAAAGGGCATGGTAGACATAGTCTTCGTGTCCCCAAAGTTTTGTCAAAGTCTAGTGGTCCAGTGGTTTACGAACACCATGAGTTGCTGCATGTAGTTTGCAGTGGCACAGGATTGATCACCGGCGGCCACAATACCGAGACATAGTGCACGACCACTTTAAAACCGGCTGAACCAAAGGGCATCGTAGACATAGTCTTCGTGTCCCCAAATTTTTCGTCAAAGTCTAGTGGTCCAGTGGTTTACGAACACCATGAGTTGCTGCATGTAGTTTGCAGTGGCACAGGTTTGATCCCCCGCGGCCACAATACCGAGACATAGTGCACGGCCACTTTAAAACCGGCTGAACCAAGGGGCGTGGTAGACATAGTCTTCGTGTTCCCAAAGTTTCATCAAAGTCTAGTGGTCTAGTGGTTTACGAACACCATGAGTTGGTTCATGTAGTTTGCAGTGGCACAGGTTCGATCCCCCGCGGCCACAATACCGAGACATAGTGCATGGCCACTTTAAAACCGGCTGAACCAAAGGGCATGGTAGACATAGTCTTCGTGTCCCCAAAGTTTTGTCAAAGTCTAGTGGTCCAGTGGTTTACGAACACCATGAGTTGCTGCATGTAGTTTGCAGTGGCACAGGTTCGATCCCCCGCGGCCACAATACCGAGACATAGTGCATGACCACTTTAAAACCGGCTGAACCAAAGGGCATGGTAGACATAGTCTTTGTGTCCCCAAAGTTTTTTTCAAAGTCTAGTGGTCCAGTGGTTTACGAACACCATGAGTTGCTGCATGTAGTTTGGAGTGGCATAGGTTCGATCCCCCGCGGCCCCAATACCGAGACATAGTGCAAACCACTTTAAAACCGGCTGAACCAAAGGGCATGGTAGACATATTCTTCGTGTCCCCAAAGTTTTGTCAAAGTCTAATGGTCCAGTGGTTTACGAACACCATGAGTTGCTGCATGTAGTTTACAGTGGCACAGGTTCTGTAATGACCCAGAATTCCATAACATCAGAGTTGACTATATACATCATACGTCCAACCCAAATATCACGAAAATACGAGACATTTTTTTTTAGAAGAAAGAGGTAGAAGAAGAACAGAAATAACAACACAGAATCTCACATCGCAGCGGAACAAAATATAATATATCACATCCTTGAAATACAAATTCTTAACTGTATAACATACACTTATCAGAGTACAACACTTACAACATAGCGGAACAAACTATAACTAGATAACGCTGAAGCCTCCTGCTCCAAGCTCCTTTAGATATATCTGAAAAATCCTGAACTACTTGACTGCCCGTACAAATTTAGGCACCCAAGAGTTTAGGTAGAATAAAACATATAAACTCCGGGTCAGTCATGGGACTGGTATGAGTAAACAGTTTAAAACAGTTTCAGAAAACTAAATGATATCTTATAAGACCACGCCGCATAACACGGAACGGGTTTTTCCCTTATGAAAATCCAAACACTTGATTCAACTTTATATCAAACTCTTTTGATATTATAATAATGTCTAAATCAATTACATAACAATCTAGTGGAACGTTTGCATCTCACGTTCCACATATATATACAATCAAAACCGCAAGCACGTATTGGGTAATGGATTTCCAACTATGACAAGGTATGGAATCACCTTCCGCTGGTATATCTCTAGAGGAAAATACACCGAGTTCAACAAGAACATCTTGCAACTCAGCCACACATGACCGACCACTCATTTCGCTTGAGTGTATCGAATGTATATCACCAACGATTGGGATCAGCAATCGTTTCCCGAATGGGACAGCATCGACAATAGATTTTTAGAAGTAAATGAAACTCTAGATCAGGTGATTATACAGCCTAATAGGTGCGACCTACATAGCCATGCTGCTTGCCCGATTTCTGTCATTTACCGGATGATGAGGCTAGAAGCTACGCTTTATCATCACACCTGATTCACTTCGAATGTCACATCGTCAGATCCATCGAAAATCACTAATTGACGTTTACAACAGTACATTACGTGTCAGCTAAAAGAAGTTTCCTCCTCCGCTTCCACTCTAGGTACAGTTGAAGAAATCAATGTACGTGACCTTTCTGGAAATACTCTGTCAGAACATTCATCCATACAAGTCACCCAGGAACAGGATGAACTGAAGGCACTATTTCTATTTATAGAAAAAGTCCTTGCACTCTACTCCGTCTTCGATTATCTTTATATAATCTGATTCGCACGCTACTGCCAATACGGAGTGGTTCTTCGGATAATAATCCAACCGGTCTCTCCATATCGACAACGATGGTCAAAACTTCGATAGTCTGTGATTTAACTATCGAATAAAAACAAGTGTTTCGATAGTCGATGATTTAACTATCGAATAAAACAAGTGTTCAACCAAACATCCAACAATCCCTGAGCCTTTAATTAATATTCCATTAATTAAATCACTTCTCTATTTCTTTATCAATATTTGTTAACCAAATATTTTCAATAACCATATTGGCCTTATACGTTATTTGGAAAACATTTCCATATATCGCCTTCTTTTATTTTCTAAACTTTAGAAAATATTCATTATTCTATTTCCAAGCTTTGCACATATTTGGGTTAAAACAGATGTTGTGTAAAACATCGTTACGACAACCCAAATACAGTATTTAACGAATTCTTATTCCACATTGATCTTCGAGCCTGAATCTTGCTACTTATCGGTATATCATGAAATCAACCAAGTTGGGGTATAATTACCTCTCAGACCTTGAGTGAATAACATTTAACGTCAAAACAGACAAGACTACTTACTCGAATAACCAATCCCATACCACTACTTTTTCACCTTTAAACACATATATACTTTCTCTTTTATCCTTACGAGGTTTTATTCTTATACTTCCTTTTTGATTATACTACTCTATTTCTAAGTTCGTTTTCTTATCGACTTCTATATATTTTGATACGTTGATTTCTAACTATCAAATTATCTTAAAAATATTCTATCTCCTTAAATTCCCGGAAAAATTCGCCATAACCTCCTTTGTACCGGGAGCATCGGGAAATTTCAAATAGCTTTCCCGGTCCTTCTTATCTCAAAAAGAAAAAGAAAAAGCCAAGCGGCTTGCCGATACGGCGCATAAAATCTCATATGGAAATTAAATACGTACCTTTTTGTTGGGCATTCTATTTATTTCACTTCTATACTTTATCCCATACCTGTCTCCTGTATGTCTATACCTGTCCAATCTATTTTAACTATACCAATCGTTTTAACTCAATTTGTTAATTAAATCTGTTACTTAACTTTTCAGTCTATTTCACCTTCATATTTGAACATGACATGTTCAAATATATTTTAACTGCATATTAACAAATTCTAATTATACTCATACTCTCGTTTCCTTATCGACTTCTCTATTCAAATTCCAATTCAATTCTATTTGAATTCTCTTTATTTAAACTTCATTTGAATTCTACTTTCAAATTCTATGGTTTAAAGTCGCTTTGAATTCTATATTCAAAATCTATAGTTTAAAGTCCATTTGAATTCCATATTCAAAATCTATAGTTTAAAGTCCGTTTGAATTCCATATTCAAAATCTATAGTTTAAAGTCCGTTTGAATTTCTATATTCAAAATCTATAGTTTGAAGTCCATTTGAATTCCATATTCAAAATCTATTCAATTCCTTATATTCAAAGTCCATTTGAATTCTCTGCATTATTTATAAACAACGTTTATAACTTCAATTCAAATCTCATCTTTCCATTTATAAACAAAGTTTATAAATTCGATTCAAATCCCATATTTTCATTTATAAACAACGTTTATAAATTCCATTCAAATCCCATATTTTCATTTATAAACAACGTTTATAAATTCCATTACTTGTTCATATGTATTCAAAACAAGTTAATGTTTCTATACTTCATTTAAAATTCAAATTCTATTTATAAAAATAGAATTCCCCTTTTAAATTTCAAATACCCTTTTTGATATTTTTATAAATCAATATCCCAAGCCCCAGTGATATTTTAAACAATCAATCAACCAATTTCCAATCATTTGATTTTTAACACATCATATATGAATATATATGAAATCAAACAAACAACAACAGATAATATATTTTTGAGGAATCCAGTTGGATTCCACCAACCTGTTTTCCTGCATCCACAGACGTTAGCACATAAATAATACCCATTCTGCTTCGTGGCAGAATATCGCGGTATAAAGGTCATCCACTAATCATAGCGTGGGGCGTATAGGGTAATCATCCGCTATGGTACCGCGGGCATCCGCTAATGATACTGCGGGAATCCAACCAATCATCAACCCAATATATATATAATAGTTCTAAATAACTAATATATTTATATCAACCAGAAGAAAATTCAAACAAGCAACAACAATTATTTTTACTAAACAAAAATAAATTCTAAATAACAGGTGAGATTTACTCACCGTGATTTTCTTTTGTCGGAATATCTGTTAAACTCCAAATTTCACGGCTATGAGTTGTCTCGACCGAGTTTATTCAACACCTACGATTATTTGATTTTAATTCACTGATTAATTTATAAATCAATTAAATTCACTGAATAAGTTAATTATTAATTAAATAAATTCATTTAATTACCTTAATCTATCTTTCTCAGCATTGAAACTCTCACTGTATATTCCCTTTTTCTATAGCCGTACATTCTTCCATCTACCAACAGCATTTTCATCGCACTCATCGACACCCCAGCTTGGCCCTTCTGAAACTGCAGCGTCCTTCCTCCCATTAAATCCACTTCGAACAGCAGGCGAGATACCCTTCTTTATCGATGAACCCAAACCTGAATGCCCTACCAACCATCGCGATACCGAAGAACCGAACCTCCAGAAATACACATCGAGTTCATTGTTGAACTCGAGTTCAACTCCTCCCTTGCTTCAATCCTACATCGACGGATTCGAGTTCGATCTTCGACAATGACTGGACTCTGACCTCATCGTTGACCCATCGCGTTTTCACCCCACAACTGTCATCGCGATTTCCAAAGTACGTCAGAGCTTCTTCCACCGGAGATAATTAGCGCATTACGCTATTGCGATTTCTATTTAGCAAAGCTTGGTTTCATTTGATTTTTGATTTCCTTTTTGATTTGCGGAAAAAAAATGAAAAAGGAGTGGTGGCCATTTCTGAGGCTTTCGAATTGAGGAAAGGATGGAAGGAGCTGGCCTTCGATTTCCCTTTTTACTGAAGAATTGAAATAGAAGAGAGGGGTGCGTTCGTTTAAGTAAAAGAAAAAAATAGTGCGTGGACTTATTTTAACCAGTGGAGAGGAAAGGATGAATGAAGACCACGTTTTTATTTCTTGTCCACTTAAAGCTATGATATTTTATTTATTTTAATTCGTTTAGGACCGCTGTCCTTAAATCAAAATACCAACACGATTCAGAACTCCTCTCTGAACCCAAAAAAAGTCAATCCTAGGGTGATACCCCTATTCCGGACACACTGGGATAGGTCACGAAGTCCAATTCGATCATCTGAAGAAGATATTAATTTAAATCAATATAAATTAATTTCAGAAAATTTATTCTCCTTGATAATAATTCAATATTGTTATCGTTATAAATTCAAATAGAATTTCATATTAATTATTTGAACTGTTTTCAATTCAAATTAAAATTTGAATTCAACTAAATCCATTTTCGTATTCTGTAGATTAATATATTCGATTTTAAATCGAAATTGATTATTAAACTAATAACTTAAAATAAATATTCATTTAATTTATCAAATTAATATTTAAAACCGTATTAAATATTCAAATCTAACCGACGGAATATCCGGGTCATTACATTCTTCCCCACTTAAAATAATTTCGTCCTCGAAATTGCTAAGGTAGAAAAAGTGCTACAACCCCATTTATCTTGATACTCAACATTTCAAACTTCCTTGCATAACTCTCTTTCGAATAGATCCGTATTCGATAACTCCTCCCTTCGAATAACTATATTCGATAATCTCTCTTTCGAATAACTAGATTCGAAAACCGTTCTTCGAATAACTATATTCGATTTACTCTATTTAATTTACTCTTATCAATTTACTCTATTGGATTTAACTCTTATCGATTTACTCCATCGAATAACTAAATTCGATAACTCCTTCGAATAACCAATATTCTATAACTCACTTTGATTAAACTAATCGATAACTCTTTTCAATTAAACTATATCGATAGCTCCTTTTGCTTGACTCTAGATCGCAGCGATCACAATGGTTACGCCTGATTCCCCCAGGAAACATTCGACCGCCCTAGGCTATCTGCAGCCCTGCGAATTACGCTAGCAGTCGTACGAAATGGCAACTTATCCTGAGTAACTATGTTTGACTAATTCTATCCCAATACTATATTCGATCAACTTTAATTGAATAACTATCATTCAATTAAATTCTAATTCGATTAACCATGTTCAATTAACTCTATCTGGTTAACTCTAAATTTGAATAACAAGTATTCGGTAAATTCTAATTGAATAACTAATATTCAATTAACTCTATGGATTAACCCTAACTGATTAACCCTAACTGGTTAATTCTTACTCAAATCGATTTATTCTAACACTAATCGACTTCTCCTATTCGAATACTCCTATTGGATAACGTTTATTCATTTATAAAGATTTACTTTTAGTAACGGTTCTTCACTTTATAAATGTTCTCTTTAATAACATTACTTCACTTATACAAGTGTTGCGTACCCCTTCTATTTAAAACTATCGGTGTTAAAAACCAATATCTCTTCTCTATATAAGTTCAGACTTATATATTACATTTATCGAATGATAAATATTCAATTTAATTTATAAACTGTTATTTATAAATTAATCTTTTTTTTATCTGGTAAAAACAGATTTCCATTTTCTATTCATCTTCTGAATATTCCTTTGATTAAATTCTACTTATTTAACAAATAAATATCTCATTAATAACATTCTATTTATTTTCTATAAATAAATATTCCCATCTAATCTATTTGTAAATGTTTTACAAATATCCCCTTTAAATTCTATTTGTAAATGTTTTACAAATATTTCTCTTTCTATTTGTTTGCACATAACTTCATTTGTATTTGTGTTACAAATATATTTTCCTTTTTACTCTTTTGGGTTTTCCTTTATTCATTTCCAATTCATATTTCATTCACATTGATTTTACTCAATTTATTCATTTCGATCCATTTAACTTACTTAAGTTAAATTCAATTTCAATTATTCAAATTCCCATTAACTAGTTGCTGATTAACCGTTTTGCCTAGTTCACCCTTTTTATTTGAATATCACTTGTTCAAATATATGTCAACTTAATTATAACTAATCTAATTATAATTTCAACTCGAGTTATATATTCGATTTTGAATATAAATTCTCAATCTCTTCCACTAATCCAAAACCCCAATTTCAATTCAAATTTCCTTTAACTAATTATTCTCCAATTTAGTTAATTCTATTTAACCATTTAAAATATGATTATTGTCTTGAAAATCATTTCACTTACTTCACTGAAGTTCATATTTATTTTATAACTCAAGTCTATATTTTCCTCATGGCCATTCGGATTTTATTTACTTTAAAAATCCTTTTACTTATATATATAAACCATTGTGGTTTTTAATGGTTTCTGGCGCTGCTTTTCTAAAAATTTAATTTTGACATAACTCAAAATCTATACGACGAAATCCAGATTTTTTTCTTTCATTAGAAAACTATTATTCAACCGGTCCCGACGATTCTTGTTTCAAAGAATTCCGACTTAATTTGAGTCCTGTATACTAAATTGAAGTTCGAATCGCCAATTTACGAACTGCCGCGCTATGGCGAGCTCGTTTTAATTATATTTATAAATATAAACGTTTTAACTTTGTTTATAATAATTTCAACTCCATTCTGATATATTTTTAATATATATCCAATCCATTTCAACATAATATTCCCGATCTATTTCACTTCAAATATTCAAATCCTATACATTTACAATATTCAAATTCATTTGAATTTCTTTATTCAAACTCTATATTTGAATTTCCTTCTATTCAATTTCTATTTGAATTTCTTCTATTCAAATTCTATTTCAAATCCTTATCTTCAAATTCAATTTGAATTTCTTATCTTAAATTTCTATTTGAAATCCTTCATTCAAAACTCATTTCAAATCCCTTATTCAAATTCTATTTGAAATCCTTTATCTTCAATCTCTATTTGAAATCCTTTATCCAATTTCTATTTAAATTCCTTATTCAAATTCCTATTTGAAATCCTTTTGAATTTAAATTCTATTTAAACCCCTTTTGTTTTCTTTGAATTCTATTTAACCATTCTCTATTTGGATTCTAATATTCAAATCTCTATTTGAATTTTCTTTATTCAAATCCATTTGAATTCCTTTGAATTCAAATTCAACAACAACAACAACAAAGCCATATATTTCTATTTGAATTCCTTTGAATTTCTTTTGAATTCAAATTCTATTTCAAATTTTCTTATACAATTTCTATTTGAATTTTTCCTTTATTCAAACTCATTTGAATTCCTTTAAATTCAAATTCTATTTTCCTTCTATTTGAATTATATATATATTCAAATTCCTTTATTTTACTTCTATTTGAAATCTATATTCCCATTTCACATTTCAAAATTCCTTTGAAGTTATATAAATATATACATATATTTATACCTATCCCAAATTCAAAATATTTGAATTTTCAAACAACTTGTTTTTCCTTTCAAACAAATTTCCATCAAAATTTTCTAAGGCAGCAATTCATCACTTAGAAACTCGAAAATGAACACTGGTGATGTTGCGACCATCATCAGAATTATTTCCCAGCTACTGAATGAGTCCAGTGCTATATTTCTTTCAAACTCCATTTAGAAAAATATTTTCCAAACTCCCAGGATTTTAAATTCTGAATTCATGTTGGAATTCAATTTCAATTTATCTCATTTGTATTTGATTTCTTATACAAATTCCATTGGTTATATATATAACTTTTTCTGTTTTTATATTCTAATTTGATTATAATCCTAACAATCAACTTAACTATTTACAAACAATATCGTGTCCAATCTCCTGTTCAAGTGTTTATAAATTCCTATCGACTTCGTGGCGTCCCACGATTCGACCAAAATTTATAATCCACTCAACAGACTAGTCAACACAATATAAAATAGTTTTTATATCAAATAACAAATACGCTCTCTCGTGTATATATACACTCAACTCATTCTAGGATACTACTGATCCTATCTCTAATGAGCACATTCCAACAAGCCTAGGTATTCGCTCAACCTAAGCTCTGATACCAACTGTAATGACCCAGAATTCCATAACATCAGAGTTGACTATATACATCATACGTCCAACCCAAATATCACGAAAATACGAGACATTTTTTTTTAGAAGAAAGAGGTAGAAGAAGAACAGAAATAACAACACATAATCTCACATCGCAGCGGAACAAAATATAATATATCACATCCTTGAAATACAAAATCTTAACTGTATAACATACACTTATCAGAGTACAACACTTACAACATAGCGGAACAAACTATAACTAGATAACGCTGAAGCCTCCTGCTCCAAGCTCCTTTAGATATATCTGAAAAATCCTGAACTACTTGACTGCCCGTACAAATTTAGGCACCCAAGAGTTTAGGTAGAACAAAACAAATAAACTCCGGGTCAGTCATGGGACTGGTATGAGTAAACAGTTTAAAACAGTTTCAGAAAACTAAATGATATCTCATAAGACCACGCCGCATAACACGGAACGGGTTTTTCCCTTATGAAAATCCAAACACTTGATTCAACTTTATATCAAACTCTTTTGATATTATAATAATGTCTAAATCAATTACATAACAATCTAGTGGAACGTTTGCATCTCACGTTCCACATATATATACAATCAAAACCGCAAGCACGTATTGGGTAATGGATTTCCAACTATGACAAGGTATGGAATCACCTTCCGCTGGTATATCTCTAGAGGATAATACACCGAGTTCAACAAGAACATCTTGCAACTCAGCCACACATGACCGACCACTCATTTCGCTTGAGTGTATCGAATGTATATCACCAACGATTGGGATCAGCAACCGTTTCCCGAATGGGACAGCATCGACAATAGATTTTTAGAAGTAAATGAAACTCTAGATCAGGTGATTATACAGCCTAATAGGTGCGACCTACATAGCCATGCTGCTTGCCCGATTTCTGTCATTTACCGGATGATGAGGCTAGAAGCTACGCTTTATCATCACACCAGATTCACTTCGAATGTCACATCGTCAGATCCATCGAAAATTACTAATTGACGTCTACAACAGTACATTACGTGTCAGCTAAAAGAAGTTTCCTCCTCCACTATAACTCTAGGTACAGTTGAAGAAATCAATGTACGTGACCTTTCTGGAAATACTCTGTCAGAACATTCATCCATACAAGTCACCCAGGAACAGGATGAACTGAAGGCACTATTTCTATTTATAGAAAAAGTCCTTGCACTCTACTCCGTCTTCGATTATCTTTATATAATCTGATTCGCACGCTACTGCCAATACGGAGTGGTTCTTCGGATAATAATCCAACCGGTCTCTCCATATCGACAACGATGGTCAAAACTTCGATAGTCTATGATTTAACTATCGAATAAAAACAAGTGTTTCGATAGTCGATGATTTAACTATCGAATAAAACAAGTGTTCAACCAAACATCCAACAATCCCTGAGCCTTTAATTAATATTCCATTAATTAAATCACTTCTCTATTTCTTTATCAATATTTGTTAACCAAATATTTTCAATAACCATACTAGCCTTATACGTTATTTGGAAAACATTTCCATATATCGCCTTCTTTTATTTTCTAAACTTTAGAAAATATTCATTATTCTATTTCCAAGCTTTGCACATATTTAGGTTAAAACAGATGTTGTGTAAAACATCGTTACGACAACCCAAATACAGTATTTAACGAATTCTTATTCCACATTGATCTTCGAGCCTGAATCTTGCTACTTATCGGTATATCATGAAATCAACCAAGTTGGGGTATAATTACCTCTCAGACCTTGAGTGAATAACATTTAACGTCAAAACAGACAAGACTACTTACTCGAATAACCAATCCCATACCACTACTTTTTCACCTTTAAACACATATATACTTTCTCTTTTATCCTTACGAGGTTTTATTCTTATACTTCCTTTTTGATTATACTACTCTATTTCTAAGTTCGTTTTCTTATCGACTTCTATATATTTTGATACGTTGATTTCTAACTATCAAATTATCTTAAAAATATTCTATCTCCTTAAATTCCCGGAAAAATTCGCCATAACCTCCTTTGTACCGGGAGCATCGGGAAATTTCAAATAGCTTTCCCGGTCCTTCTTATCTCAAAAAGAAAAAGAAAAAGCCAAGCGGCTTGCCGATACGGCGCATAAAATCTCATATGGAAATTAAATACGTACCTTTTTGTCGGGCATTCTATTTATTTCACTTCTATACTTTATCCCATACCTGTCTCCTGTATGTCTATACCTGTCCAATCTATTTTAACTATACCAATCGTTTTAACTCAATTTGTTAATTAAATCTGTTACTTAACTTTTCAGTCTATTTCACCTTCATATTTGAACATGACATGTTCAAATATATTTTAACTGCATATTAACAAATTCTAATTATACTCATACTCTCGTTTCCTTATCGACTTCTCTATTCAAATTCCAAGTCAATTCTATTTGAATTCTCTTTATTTAAACTTCATTTGAATTCTACTTTCAAATTCTATGGTTTAAAGTCGCTTTGAATTCTTTATTCAAAATCTATAGTTTAAAGTCCATTTGAATTCCATATTCAAAATCTATAGTTTAAAGTCCATTTGAATTCCATATTCAAAATCTATAGTTTAAAGTCCATTTGAATTTCTATATTCAAAATCTATAGTTTGAAGTCCATTTGAATTCCATATTTAAAATCTATTCAATTCCTTATATTCAAAGTCCATTTGAATTCTCTGCATTATTTATAAACAACGTTTATAACTTCAATTCAAATCTCATCTTTCCATTTATAAACAAAGTTTATAAATTCGATTCAAATCCCATATTTTCATTTATAAACAACGTTTATAAATTCCATTCAAATCCCATATTTTCATTTATAAACAACGTTTATAAATTCCATTACTTGTTCATATGTATTCAAAACAAGTTAATGTTTCTATACTTCATTTAAAATTCAAATTCTATTTATAAAAATAGAATTCCCCTTTTAAATTTCAAATACCCTTTTTGATATTTTTATAAATCAATATCCCAAGCCCCAGTGATATTTTAAACAATCAATCAACCAATTTCCAATCATTTGATTTTTAACACATCATATATGAATATATATGAAATCAAACAAACAACAACAGATAATATATTTTTGAGGAATCCAGTTGGATTCCTCCAACCTGTTTTCCTGCATCCACAGACGTTAGCACATAAATAATACCCATTCTGCTTCGTGGCAGAATATCGCGGTATAAAGGTCATCCACTAATCATAGCGTGGGGCGTATAGGGTAATCATCCGCTATGGTACCGCGGGCATCCGCTAATGATACTGCGGGAATCCAACCAATCATCAACCCAATATATATATAATAGTCCTAAATAACTAATATATTTATATCAACCAGAAGAAAATTCAAACAAGCAACAACAATTATTTTTACTAAACAAAAATAAATTCTAAATAACAGGTGAGATTTACTCACCGTGATTTTCTTTTGTCGGAATATCTGTTAAACTCCAAATTTCACGGCTATGAGTTGTCTCGACCGAGTTTATTCAACACCTACGATTATTTGATTTTAATTCACTGATTAATTTATAAATCAATTAAATTCACTGAATAAGTTAATTATTAATTAAATAAATTCATTTAATTACCTTAATCTATCTTTCTCAGCATTGAAACTCTCACTGTATATTCCCTTTTTCTATAGCCGTACATTCTTCCATCTACCAACAGCATTTTCATCGCACTCATCGACACCCCAGCTTGGCCCTTCTGAAACTGCAGCGTCCTTCCTCCCATTAAATCCACTTCGAACAGCAGGCGAGATACCCTTCTTTATCGATGAACCCAAACCTGAATGCCCTACCAACCATCGCGATACCGAAGAACCGAACCTCCAGAAACACACATCGAGTTCATTGTTGAACTCGAGTTCAACTCCTCCCTTGCTTCAATCCTACATCGACGGATTCGAGTTCGATCTTCGACAATGACTGGACTCTGACCTCATCGTTGACCCATCGCGTTTTCACCCCACAATTGTCATCGCGATTTCCAAAGTACGTCAGAGCTTCTTCCACCGGAGATAATTAGCGCATTACGCTATTGCGATTTCTATTTAGCAAAGCTTGGTTTCATTTGATTTTTGATTTCCTTTTTGATTTGCGGGAAAAAAATGAAAAAGGAGTGGTGGCCATTTCTGAGGCTTTCGAATTGAGGAAAGGATGGAAGGAGCTGGCCTTCGATTTCCCTTTTTACTGAAGAATTGAAATAGAAGAGAGGGGTGCGTTCGTTTAAGTAAAAGAAAAAAATAGTGCGTGGACTTGTTTTAACCAGTGGAGAGGAAAGGATGAATGAAGACCACGTTTTTATTTCTTGTCCACTTAAAGCTATGATATTTTATTTATTTTAATTCGTTTAGGACCGCTGTCCTTAAATCAAAATACCAACACGATTCAGAACTCCTCTCTGAACCCAACAAAAGTCAATCCTAGGGTGATACCCCTATTCCGGACACACTGGGATAGGTCACGAAGTCCAATTCGATCATCTGAAGAAGATACTAATTTAAATCAATATAAATTAATTTCAGAAAATTTATTCTCCTTGATAATAATTCAATATTATTATCGTTATAAATTCAAATAGAATTTCATATTAATTATTTGAACTGTTTTCAATTCAAATTAAAATTTGAATTCAACTAAATCCATTTTCGTATTCTGTAGATTAATATATTCGATTTTAAATCGAAATTGATTATTAAACTAATAACTTAAAATAAATATTCATTTAATTTATCAAATTAATATTTAAAACCGTATTAAATATTCAAATCTAACCGACGGAATATCCGGGTCATTACAGCTTCGATCCCCCACGGCCACAATGCCGAGACATAGTGCACAGCCACTTTAAAACCGGCTGAACCAAAGGGCATGGTAGACATAGTCTTCGTGTCCCCAAAGTTTTGTCAAAGTCTAGTGGTCCAGTGGTTTACGAACACCATGAGTTGCTGCATGTAGTTTGCAGTGGCACAGGTTCGATCCCCCGCGGCCACAATACCGAGACATAGTGCACGGCCACTTTAAAACCGGATGAACCAAAAGGCATGGTAGACATAGTCTTCCTGTCCCCAAAGTTTACGTCAAAGTCTAGTGGTCCAGTGGTTTACGAACACCATGAGTTGCTGCATGTAGTTTGCAGTGGCACAGGTTCGATCCCCCGCGGCCACAATACCGAGACATAGTGCACGACCACTTTAAAACCGACTGAACCAAAGGGCATGGTAGACATAGTCTTCGTGTCCCCAAAGTTTTGTCAAAGTCTAGTGGTCCCGTGGTTTACGAACACCATGAGTTGCTACATGTAGTTTGCAGTGGCACAGGTTCGATCCCCCGCAGCCATAATACCGAGACATAGTGCACAGCCACTTTAAAACCGGCTGAACCAAAGGGCATGGTAGACATAGTCTTCGTGTCTCCAAAGTTTAGGGTCAAAGTCTAGTGGGCCAGTGGTTTACGAACACCATGAGTTGCTGCATGTAGTTTGCAGTGGCACAGGTTCGATCCCCCGCGGCCAAAATACCGAGACATAGTGCACGACCACTTTAAAACCGGCTGAACCAAAGGGCATGGTCGATATAGTCTTCGTGTCCCCAAAGTTTATTCCAAAACCGGTCTCTCTTGAACATGTCTGGACTTCTCTATTTCAGCATCTACCTAGAAACGCTGGACAGTACAAGCCTGTTCAAATGGAGATTATCTATAAAGATGGCAAAATGATTCCTACGAACGAAATTATTAGTGCTGGAGAAGTAATCTGGAAAAATTATATGGTAGGGTTCTTCCTTGATAGACCTTTGTCCTATACTATGGTAATCGAAACCTTAAAATCAAGATGGAATTTGCGTGTTCAAGTGAAAGTGAAGTCTGATGGCTCTCTGTTTCTATTTCTATTTTCGGATGAACTAGACAGGGAAAAAGTGATAAGAGGTGTTCCTATCATTATGAAGAAAAAGCTTTTCATTATCAAGCAGTGGGATCCAAATGTGAGCAACGTATGTGGTTTAATAAAGGCAGTTCCAATCTAGGTCAAAATGTCAAATATATTGATTTATTTATGGTCGAACATTAGGCCAAATTGGCTGTCAAACAGAATTGGTAGACTGATTTGTTTTGATAGTGCTACTGAAACAATGGCACGCATTCAAGATGCGAAGTTTTTGATAGAAATATCACCAAATAAAGAACTGATCTATATGTTTCCAGTGGAGAATCCTGATGGGTCTACTCAGTATGTTCACGTTGATTACCAATGGAAACCTGATCTGTGTATACATTGCAAGGTTTTCGGACACAAAAGTATAGTTTGCAAAGAAAAGATTCACACTGTTGCAGATGATAGTGTAAAGGAAGATCCAAGGAAGCAAAGAGAATCAGAAAGAAGAAAGATAGGAAATACGTAAAAAAGTAAAACTTTTGAAGGACATAATTATGTATGGAAAAAAGTTACCTCAAAAAGGAGAAATGTGAATGTGCAGTACGAAGTGAAATTGGATAAAGGAAAGGAGAAAATGTATGAATACTCAACTAGTGAAGGGAACAAAGATAACATAAATGGTGTGTATTCATCAACCAACAAACTTTCTACACCCACTGGGAAGCATAACCAAAATGCTTTCACTATTCTGCAAGAGATGGAAGATGGTGAATTAGAAATGGAGGAAGAGAATGTGAACACTGAAGTATCAGACAAAGAAATGGAAGTGCAGAAAGAAGCAACCAATGCTAAATCAATGCAAGAAATAGTGAAAAGGAAAAGTAAGGAAATCCAAGGAAAAAAGAAAAGAAAAAATGTGGAAACTAAAACAAAAGACAATGCACATGCAAGCACGGTAGGAATTGTGCATGGCAATATTAATGTGCCCAATTCAAACCTCTCAACTGCTCACCAAACTCCTGAAATTGCAATTATTAACCTACCTCCCCATGCAAATCCTCCATGCAAATCCAAGCTTCCTCCTATTTTGCCTGTTCCTAATGCCTTGCATCAACCCTCCTCTGGTTTGATTACCTCAACCCCATCATCCCATGTTCTTCCTAATATCATCACTAAACCCTCCCATATTTTAGCTTCTATTGTCGATGACATCATCCTTGATCCCCCGCCTGACTCCAGCCTTAATATATCCTCCTGTCCTAGCTCTCCTACTCCTATATCTCCCCCTGTGGCATCTCTTTGCAAAAGACATTCGAAAAAAGTTAATAAGAAAGGGCTATTCAGAGTGTCCGATATCATGTCTAAAAAGAAGAAAAAGGCAAGGAAAAAAGTGCTTTTCGCCATCTTCATCTTCCAGGTTTACCCCAATCTCTACCTTACCTAACTCTCCTATGGATTCTGGTGATGAATCTGATAATTCTTACCATACTCTACCAAAAAAAACACCGCAGTCTTCTCCTAGAAGAACCAGAAGCTCGTGCAAGTCCCCCTAAGTAGTTTATATTATGTTACACAAAATAGTTGCTTGGAACATACGTGGATCTCACATAAAAGAAAAACTTGACCAAATAAAATCTCTTATCCATGATCATCACATTTCTCTTCTATCTATCTCCGAAACTAATCTCAACCTTTCTCTTACCCTTTCTGCCTCTAAATATATCAATCCCTCCTGGCATATTGTAACTAATCTTCGGGAAGCTCCATATAGGAGATTGCTTGTCATTTTTCACCTAGTTGTTTTCTCTTTAAGTCCTATCTTATATGACTACCAATTCATTCATTCTCACATCATCTACCTCCCTACTGCCACTTCTTTCTATATCACCTTCATTTATGGTAGTAATTGTCCTGATGTAAGACAAAAACATCATGAATATTTGCCTCACTTCTCTCAATCATCTCACCCTTGGTTGGTAATAGGTGATTTTAACTGTTCTTTCAAATCTGAGAATAAAAGAAGTGGAATTCCTTTATCTGTTTCTGATATGGCCCCTTTGAACTTGGCAATGTACTATGCATCCCTTGTTGAAATACCATCGTCTGGTTCTGATTATACTTGGAGTAACAAGAGTGTTTCATGCCCTAGAACTTTAACCAAAATTGACCATGGACTGATGAATACTCAAACCCTATCGAATTGGCCATCTATACAGATCAACGTCCTTATGCCAATGCTATCAGACCATTTCCCCCTTATACTTACTTTTGGTGCAGCAGCCATTTATAAATCAGTTAACTTCAAGTTCTTTGATGAATGGATTAATAATAATGACATGATGCAGGTGGTTCAAAGTGCATGGAGCATTCATACTTATGGGAATCCTATGCATAGATTGCAACAAAAACTGAAGAACACAAAGGCTGCCTTGAAGGTCTAAAAGTGTTTACGGTACAGCTAACAAGAGATCTACAGAGATATCTAAGCAACTAGAACAGGTACTGAGACTTAATTTCCTTTCAACTGTTGATAATGCATCTTACATACATGAAAGTGAACTTATCAAACAACTTAATGATGCTCTTGAGTCCGAGGCGAAAATGATACAACAAAAAATAAGATAGAACTGGTCTACAAATGGTGACAGAAATACGAAGTTCTTTCATGCATCTTTGAGAATCAAACAAGCTAAATCCGTCGTTCATTATATAACTGATGTGCATGGCATGACACATGATACTCCAAACCATATTGATGAAGCTTTTTTATCTTACTACACTGACCTCCTTGGTAGTCATCAAGATGCTCCTGACTTCACATTCACTGAAAATCTGTCGATTCCCTCTTTATCACTCCAGATGCAGCAAGCTTTAATCGCTCCTATCTCGGATGAAGACATAAAAAACTCTATTTTCACTATGAGGAAAGCTGCCTCCCCAGGTCCTGATGGCTTCACAGCCACCTTTGATATCCATTGCTGGGTCATTATTTCCACTGATATCTTCAAAGCTATCCACAATTTCTTCGATAAAAACAGAATGCTCTCTTAGATAAACTCCACCAATCTAGCGTTGATCCCAAAAAATCAAAACCCAACCAGTGTCACTCATTTCAGACCTATCGCTTGATGCAATGTCATCTACAAGGCCATATCCAGAATTCTTGCATTGAGACTGAAAACTGTGCTTCAACCTATGATCTCTCCAAACCAAACAGCATTTCTACCAGGAAGAAGCATCATTGATAATGTTCTCCTCACTCATGAATTGGTCAATGGATACTCTAGGAAAAATAAATCACCAAGGGCTCTTTTGCAGGTTGATATTATGAAGGCGTTTGACTAAGTTAAGTGGAGCGCTATTCTTCATTTAATGGAAAGAATGCATTTCCCCAACAAGTTCTTGATATGGATTAATTGTAACGACCCAGAAAATCTGAACCAATTTAAAAAAATTAAATTGGCTAAAATAGTGGATTTTAAATATTTAAAATAAATATTTTAAATAATAAAAATGAAAACCGAGTTTGAACCGACAATTGAAAAGGAATATAATTATTTCTAATTATAAACAAGGCCTGAAAAGGCTCTGCAGTTTCAAAAATTGAATTCAAACTTTGTCGGACTGTACCGAGTGCAAAACAAAACGGATTTGAGTGAAACCAAAAATATTTAAATCTGTTAGTGGATACCTTTCTAACGAATCTAAAAAATCGAAGTTTCATAGCGGAAAGAAAAAGTTATGGCCAAATGAATTTTCAGAAAGGTCGCTATAGAATATATATAGCCCGTGAAAATGTCTATTTTGCATATAACCTCGGAATTCGACGAAACCACTTTTGTTGGATCCGGGATGTGAAGTTATTGCTAGGTTTCAAATTTTATAATTTTTGAAGCTAATAAGTGAGTGTGGCAAAGGAAAACGTGTTTTGGTCAATTACAGTTAAATTGGATCGACCAGAAATGGGCCTTTTTGCAAACGATCTCAGAATTCGACGAAACTAGTTTTGTTGGGACCCAATCGTCAAAACATAGCTAGATTTATTTTTTTTGGAGTTTTTAGAATCAGTTTGTGGCCCTGGCAAATTGAAATGTACGTTCAAATTAAATATTGAATGTTATATATTTTAAATTGAAGGAAAACTGATTGAAACAGTCGAATGGGCCTACGAAACATATCCCATTGTGTTCGAAATGGGGGTAAAACGCTAGGGACGATAGTCATTGGGTTTAAAAAGGAGTTCGTTTGTGAAAACCCCGATTTTTTGAAATATATATATTCCGACCAATCAGATTTTTTATAAAAAAAAGAAAAACTCTTTCTCTCTCCCCGGCATCAATGGCAGAAACCTTCACGTTTCTTCCTCCTTCGATTCCTCCTCCTACACGCAATAAAAACCCATGCCCCAGTTGAAGTTTTTGTAGATCGTCTCAAGATATTCAAATCCGTATAGGGATTGTAATTTATCGCTCAGTATTTTGGGAGATCGGGCGCCACGAAGTTCGCCTCTTTGAAGCGCTGTCAGAGCATCATCTCGCCGTTGATCAGGATCGGACCCCCAGGCGTAGGCGCGGCTCTCCAGCCCCCTTGACGTGGTGTACTTCGATCTGGACCAAGGGCTGCGGATTGGGAGAAAACCTAAAACCTAGTTTCGAACCTTTCAGCTGAGAGGTACAGCTGTTTAATTAAAACTGTTTTTAGTAGTTTAAAACCATTGCAAATTTTGAAAAATCATATCTTTTTCGTGTGTTGACGAAATTCAGTGAAACAAGAGACAGTGGACTCGTGTGGACGTCTTCTACCTTCTAGAAGAGACCGCATATTTTTCTGATCCTTCTGCTATTTTTGGTGGAGTGGAACCCAATGTGAGAATTCTAATTTATAAACGATATGGAAAATGACGATGTATAAATTATATAGTCGATGTATGAGTTATATAAGCGTTGTACATCTCTAGTATAAGCGTTGTATAAGCTGTACGTTCGATGTATAAGTTATATATGCGTTGTAAAAATAATATATGTGTTGAAATAGAAGTGAAATGCTATATATATACGCCCCTCTTCAACAAACCATGGACGATATTTATTAGTTGTGATTGGTGTGAAAATTGATTGATAGCGAATGGTTGATTGGAATTGTTTGTGGTTGATATTGATTGATTGTGCTTGAAAAATACCCGTTTGTGGTTGAGAAATATTTCGTTGAAACCACATAGGATTAGTTTGTGGAAATGAAATAAATATACATGCCGCCTACATGCGAACTAGATGCATGATTCCCCATTGTCAAAAGCTGCAAGGCTTTAAGGTAGAGAGAGGAGCCGTACTAGGGACGGTCCCGGTTTTAACTACCCTGCCGTTATGCTGCCGAAATTTTGAATAATATCCATGTGTTAGAATTATTTTCATTTGTTGAAACTATATTTATTCGTTGTATAGAAAACCTTCATGTGTTGAATCGATATTCATTCGTTGGATAGAAATTCATGTGTTGAATGGTATTCGTGTTTTAAATATAAAAATCACCTTTTTATCTATATATACAAACTATAGAAAACCTTCATGTGTTGAATCGATATTCATTCATTTGATAGAAATTCATGTGTTGAATGGTATTCGTGTTTTAAATATAAAAATCACCTTTTTATCTATATATACAAACTATAGAAAACCTTCATGTGTTGAATCGATATTCATTTGTTGGATAGAAATTCATGTGTTGAATGGTATTCGTGTTTTAAATATAAAAATCACCTTTTTATCTATATATACAAACTATAGAAAACCTTCATGTGTTGAATTGAAATTCATTCGTTGTATTGAAATTCATGTGTTGAGTGGTATTCATATTTTGAAATAAATTGTTTTATAATAAAAATCATATTTTTATCATCTATATGAACTATATAAAATAGTCATGTTTTGAAAAAAAATGGTTTTATAATAAAAATTATATTTTTATCATCTATATGAACTATATAAAATAGTCGTGTTGAAATAAATGGTTTTATAATAAAAATCCTATTTTATCACCTATATGAACTATAGAAAATAATCGTGTTTTGAAATGAATTGTTTTATAATAAAAAATCACATTTTTACTATATACATAAATTGTTAAAAATAGTGAAGTGTTGAAATTGTAAACAGTTAAATAAAAATATCTTTTTATCAAATGTATGAAATTCATATGGTTTCGAAATCGAAGAATCGATATATATATATATAAATAGAATTGAAATATATCGAATAACGACGCTGCAGTTCGTATTTTGAAACCGTGAATTCAAACGATTAGTGCGGGAGATCCGACCATCGGATTTTCCCGAAACCGCAATCGTTGGGTCCGCTTTGGAAATATCTTTCCAACGGCACCAACTTTGTAAAAATCCAACGGTCTAATTGTCTGGAATGTTTAATTCAAATCTGAAGAAAAACAGCGCCAGAATCGATTATATTTATATATATATATATATATATAATTATATTTAATCGAATAACGACGCTGCAGTTTGTATTTTGAAATCGAAACTTCAAACGATTATACCGGGAGATCCGACCGTCGGAATTTCCCGAAATTGGAACCGTTGGATTCGTTTTGAAAAGATCTTTCTAATGGTGTAAATTTTGTGAAGATCCAACGGTTAGATTTTCAGATATGTGTAAATCAAATCTGAGGAAAAACAGCGCCACGGCCGCGTTATGGCCCGAAGCGTCGTTTTGAATAAATTGGCTATTTTAAAATAAATAAAAATAGCGATAAATCATTATAAAATATTATGAACGATATGGATGTGAAATTTAGAAATTAACTGAAGGTTAGCTAAGTCGAATGGTTTCCTGGATTTTGATCTGATGTTGGTTTCGGCCTTCGGGATTAATATTTGGGAAATCGTTCTCTTACTGATTGACGGTTAGTGACTAATGAATTGAAATGATGCGTATGTTTGTTAGTGTTGCACTTGTTTATTATATACGCGAGTTGCTCAGAAAGACCGGGTTTATCACATTCTGAATAACTGAATCGACGATAAGAAATTGAAGATGAAGACGGTGGTCGAAGACCGGAGATCTTCACCTCGTTTGGATGGTAACCGAGGTCCTGATGGGGAGGCATCCCGAAATATGGATAATGAGTGGTGATCGTCTAGACGTACGTGGTGATCGATGGGTTTGCGCGGTATATAGTGCCTCCGGTTTCGTTCAGACCCAGAACGGACTTGCAAATGGACAGTGTGTCTGACACTAGAATTTATTATGTGTGATTGATAACCATCAGTTGCACGGTGTGAATTGCCTGTGTGGCATGCTAAGATGCAGTGATCAGGGCTTCTGTTGAAAAGCAAAGTCTTGTAGTGATGATCAAAGCACCGCCTGTGTGGCGTAGCTTTGTGTATAACGTGAATTTGCTTGCATCACACCCCGGTATGAACCAGAAACGGGAGAGGACATCAGGGAGGGCCTGCGTTTCTTCCTAGTTAGAAGTGGCGTCAGTGGGTTAACACGCCCTGACGAGTTTGACTTATGTGGTTGTCGTTGTTGTGAGGCATCTCAGTTAGATCGGTCGATCGGGGACCGATGGAGTTATTCGTTGGCTCATTTACGCCCCAAAGGGCAGGGAAACGTAGTGTTCAGGCATAATAATCCACCTCGGTGGACCGGCCCTGACGATCCAAGGCTTGCCTGCGCGCTTGCCTGAGACTCGGGCTAGGCAGTCTCGAATTCGGTGAGGACTATCTTTTGCCTTGGTTCATGACGGAAATCTAATTTCCAAATACGACATCGTGCGGTTTTGATTGTATATATATTTATGGCGACATGATATATGGTACCCATGCCGTCTATGATTGATAGTTATGATTTGAAATTGTTTTCGAAACATGTAAACACTAGTAATAATGTCAAATGCTTTTGTTTTATTCGTATCAAGCATATTTTGGCTATTATAAGGTAAAACTCTATCCTCCGGTTTGCGTTGCATTGTGTGATGGGAACTGAGTCTTATAATGGCTTCATTTTTATAAAAAGCATTGTGATGTTTAAAAGAAAGATTTGTTTTCAAAGCACTGGCAATCCAATGGAGTAAACCCGTTCCACGAAAGTGGTGTAGTCCTGTGATTAGCCTTATTTCAAATGTGTTGAGTAGATTTCTCATACCAGTCCCATGACTGACTCGTAGTTTGTTTCACTTTCAAACTCGGGTGCCCCTTTTTCTACATGGGCAGCCTTGTATTCAGGTTTAGCTGGCTTTCTCTGGATAGCTGGAGCTGAAGATGGATTCTATCATTTATCTCTTTTTATGCTGTTCAGCTCCTATTGTACATTATGTTTGTTTCTCCGTTGTAGACATTTATGAATAGCTGAACTGTATTTGTACTAAGTATGCTCCTGTATGCTGTGTAATCTGATGTTTATGTTTATCCAGTATATTCTATTGTTCTTTGTCTGGTGTATTTATTTAATTCTATTATGCTATTATCTGTTTCTGTGTTATGTTCCAAGGATTACCCTTGCCGCCATCAGTACGGGGTTTGGGGTCGTCTCATTTGGTATCAGAGCTTTGGTTAAGCTTAGTTCTGGAATATAAGATATGAATGAACCCGTCAGAAATAGAACTAGTAGTGTTCTAGGACGGGTAACTCTATACGGATTGGATCAGTAATATCCTAGTATAAGTAAAGCATAATGAAATACACCCCAGTAGACACATTTACATTGAAGTATTTGTCTCTATATTTTGAAATATCTTTTCTGTTGACCTAACACTTTGTCTACTAATTGCAGACGCACTAGAAAATGAGTGACAGGAACAGAAGAAACAATCGTATGGCTCGACCAGCTAATGAGCCAGTTGTGCTCCTGCAGCCAGAATCAGATATAGAAGTTCTATTCAAGAGATTTCGAAATCTGGGTGGATCGCCACTCTAAGGCAAAGAGTCCGTTATGGAAACACAAGCTTGGATTCGTTCTACAGAGAAAATCTTTGAGGGTTTAAAGCTGAGAGATGATCAGAAAAGATTACTGGCGTCTTGGGCACTCAAAGAAGAAGCTTTGTTTTGGTGGGATTCAGTTATTAAAGATAATCCAAAAGGTGATATCACCTGGGATAGATTCAAAGTGATTTTCCTGGAAAGATTTACTCCTCCCGAAGCAACCGAGCGATTATGTGATGAATTTTCTTATCTGATACAAGGTGATATGACCATCCCAGAATATCATAAGAAATTCAACGAGCTTTCTCACTTTTCTCCTCATCTGATTCAAGATCCAAAGAGGAAAAATCTGAGATTTATTCATGGCCTTCAAAGAAAATATCAGAACAGTGTTATGAGGAATGTGAAGCTCCCTTTCTATGAAATGATATACATGGCTTACCAGTATGAGGATCTTGACAAGAAAGGTATGTTGCCTTACGAAGTAGAGGTCAGCTCTAGTAATAAAGATGATCCTGAAACTGATAATCCCGAGGCCAGTGCGATATCTAAGGGGAGTAAGAAACCCGAAGTTAATCGAAAAAGGGCCAGATCTGAGCAAGAACCAGTAACGAAGGCCATATGCAGTAACTGCCATAAACAGGGGCACTTGACCAGAAATTGTAAATCCTCGAAGAAACGAAAGGAGGATGGGTCTAAATCCAAGGGCAAGTTTCCTGTGACTCGAGAGTGCAATCTTTGTCATCAGGCCGGTCATATAAAGCCAGATTGCTGGCTGTTAAAAAAATCCAAAGCAGTGCATGTAAATGAAGTGGCAGAAGTGCCTGCATCTTCGTCTGCTCAGGAAAGGTCTGATGTTTTATAAGGCACGCTCAATGTCAAGAACATTCCAGTTAAAGTACTGTTTGATACTGGCGCATCACGAAGCTTTATTGCAAAGAGTGCAGTCAAGAAGTTGGATTTGAAATTGAAGAAGCTCAAAGAACCAATGACTGTCCAAAATCTAGTTGGGGGTTCCATCGATCTCAGTTGGGTTTGTGGGGTGCCTGTCTCTTTTTCCTGCTATAAATTCCCTACTATCTCTATCGTCATGAATTTTAATCAATTCGATCTAATTCTGGGATTGGATTGGCTAACCAAATATGAAGCAGAGGTTAGATGCGCCGAGAGAGTTGTTAGGGCTAAGATTAAATCAGGGAATTATATAACCATACCGTGTGAAAGTAAGAAATCTAATAGAAAAGACTTTTGGGCAGCTCCCGATGTTTCTCCAGCCTAAATAGAAAATATCCCTGAAGTTACAGAGAATATTCCCGACCTTATAAAAGATATTCCTGTCGTCCAGAACTATGCGGATGTGTTTGAAGAAGTTGTTCGCTTACCTCCGCAGAGAGAAATTGATTTCAAAATTGCTTTAATTCCGAATGCAAGGCCGATAGTTCACGCTATTCGAAGAATGTCCTTGAAAGATAAATAGGAATTAGACAATCAAATACGACAGCTCGTATGGAAGGGTCTGATCAGGGCTAGTTTCTCTGATTGGGGAGCAGCAGTGGTATTTGTCCCAAAATCTGACGGTACTCTACGGCTATGTGTGGATTATCGGGATTTGAACAAGCAGACCATAAAGAACAAATATCCATTGCCGCGGATTGATGGTTTGTTGGATCGATTAAATGGCGCACAAGTATTTTCACGAATGGACCTAGCTACAGGTTTCCATCAGCTTCATATCGCCGAGGAGTGTGTTCCTTTGACAACATTCAGAGGTCCAGACTTATTCTACGAGTGGTTAGTAATGTCGTTCGGCTTATGTAATGCTCCAGCATACTTCGTCGATTTGATGAATAGAGTGTTCAGAGGAGTTTTGAATAAATTTGTTCTGGTTTTTATTGACGTGTAACGACCCAGGAAATCTGAACCAATTTAAAAAAATTAAATTGGCTAAAATAATGGATTTTAAATATTTAAAATAAATATTTTAAATAATAAAGGTGAAAACTGAGTTTGAATCGACAATTGAAAACAAATATAATTAATTCTAATTATAAACAAGGCCTGAAATGGCATGGTAGTTTCAAAATTTGAATTCGAACTTTGACTGACTATACCGGGTGCAAACCAAAACGGATTTGAGTGAAACCAAAAATATTTAAATCTATTAGTTAATACCTTTCTAACGAATTTGAAAAATTGAAGTTTCATAGCGGAAAGCAAAAGTTATGGCCAAATGAATTTTCAGAAAGGTCGCTGTGGAATTTATATAGCCCGTGAAATTGGCCATTTTGTAAACGACCTCGGAATTCGACGAAACCACTTTTGTTGGATCCGGGATGAGAAGTTATTGCTAGGTTTCAAATTTCATAATTTTTGAAGCTAGTATGTGAGCATGGCAAAGGAAAACGTGTTTTGGTCAATTACAGTTAAATTGGATTGGCCATAAATGGGCCTTTTTGCAAACGGTCTCAGAATTTGATGAAACTAGTTTTGTTGGGACCGTATCGTCAAAACATAGCTAGATTTATTTTTCTGGAATTTTTCGAATCAGTTTGTTGCCCTGGCAGATTGAAATGTTCATTCAAATCAAATATTGAATGTTATATATTTTAATTTGAAGGAAAACTGACTGAAACAGTCGAGTGGGCCTACGAAACATATCCCATTGTGTTCGGAATGGGGGTAAAACGCTGGGGACGACAGTTGTTGGGTTTGATTTCGAGTTCATTTAAGAAAACCCCAATTTTTGAATAAATATATATATCGACCAATAGGAAAATTCTTTCATAAATTAAATAAAATAAAAAAACCCCGTAACCCTCGATTCGACGACGGCTATTGTTCGCCGCTTCCAGGCCAATTTCTGCCCGCTCCGATCAACGAACCACCCCGCCCCTTTGGAACTTTTTGAAGGCCTCTCCATCCTCTTCTAATCCATACCCAAGTTGACCTCCATCGTTCAGTATACGACGAGATCGAGGCCCTCAAAGGCCGCAACTTCGACGCGCTGCCCTACCCAGGTCCGACGATCGAGTGAGCTCCCTTCCCCACGCGCAGGCGTGCCTCGCCGATCTCCAGGCGGTGGTGCAAGCCTATTCCCATATCGTGCTTCGGATTACACGATTTTTGAAGACCTAGTTTCGAAGAATTCAGAAAGGTAATGGCTTTGATTCTCTGAACTGAAAATTAACACTTTAAAGTGTTGCAAAACTTTGAAAAATCATATCATTTTCGTGTATTGACGAAATTCGATGAAACAGGAAACATCGTGACCGCAAGGAGGCTCTCTACCACATAGAAGAGACCACGGATTTTTCTGAGGCATCTACGATTTTTAGCACTCCGAAAACCAATGTGAGATTTCTAATTTATAAACGATATGGAAAACGACGATGTATAAATTATATAGTCGATGTATGAGTTGTATAAGCATTGTACACCTCTTGTATAAGCGTTGTATAAGTTGTATGTTCGATGTATAAGTTGTATATGCGTTGTAAAAATTATATATGTGTTGAAACAGAAGTGAATTGCTATACATATATAAATATATATATATACGCCCCTCGTCCACAAACCATGGACGATATTTATTGGTTGTGACTGGTGTGAAAATTGATTGATAGCGAATGGTTGATTGGAATTGTTTGTGGTTGTTATTGATTGATTGTGGTTGAAAAATACCCGTTTGTGGTTGAGAAATATTTGGTTGAAACCACATAGGATTAGTTTGTGGAAATGAAATAAATATATATGTCGCCTGCGTGCGAACTAGATGCATGAATCCCCATTGTCAAAAACCGCGAGGTTTTAAGGTAGAGCGAGGAGCCGTACTAGGGACGGTCCCGGTTTTAACTACCCTCCCGTTATGCTGCTGAAATTTTGAATAATATTCATGTGTTAGAATTATTTCCATTTGTTGAAACTATATTTATTCGTTGAATAGAAAACCTTCATGTGTTGAATAGAAATTCATTCGTTGAATTGAAATTCATGTGTTGAATGGTATTCGTGTTTTAAATATAAAAATCACCTTTTTATATATATATACAAACTATAGAAAACCTTCATGTATTGAATAGAAATTCATTTGTTGAATTGAAACTGATGTGTTGAATGGTATTCGTGTTTTAAATATAAAAATCACCTTTATATATATATACAAACTATAGAAAACCTTCATGTGCTGAATAGAAATTCATTCGTTGAATTGAAATTCATGTGTTGAATGGTATTCGTGTTTTAAATATAAAAATCACCTTTATATATATATATACACACAAACTATAGAAAACCTTCATGTGTTGAATCGAAATTCATTCGTTGAATTGAAATTCATGTGTTGAATGGTATTCGTGTTTTAAATATAAAAATCACCTTTTTATATATATATATAAACTATAGAGAACCTTTAAGTGTTGAATCGATATTCATTCGTTGAATGGAAATTCATGTGTTGAATGGAAATTCATATTTTGAAAGAAATTGTTTTATAATAAAAATCCAATTTTTATCATCAATATGAACTATATAAAATAATCTTTTTTTGAAATAAATTGTTTTATAGTAAAAATCCTATTTCAATCACCTATAATAACTATGTAAAATAGTCGAGTTTTGAAATAAATAGTTTTACATTAAAAATCACATTTTTATTATATACATGAATTGTTAAAAATAGTGAAGTGTTAAAATAGAAGACAGTTAGATAAAAATATAATTTTTATCAAATGTATGAAAAGAATATAGCTTTGAAATCGAAGAATTGATGTATATATAAATAGAATTAAAATATGTCGAATAACGAAGCTGCAGTTCGTATTTTGAAACCGTGATTTCAAATGATTATACCGGGAGATTCGACCATCGGATTTTCGTGAAACCGCAACCGTTGGGTTCGCTTTGGAAATATCTTTCCAACGGCACCAACTTTGTAAAAATCCAATGGTGGATTGTCTGGAATGTTTAAATCAATTCTGAAGAAAAACAATGCCAGAATCGATTATATTTATATACATATAAATATAATTATATTTAATCGAATAACGACGCTGCAGTTCGTATTTTCAAATCGAAACTTCAAACGATTATACCGGGAGATCCGACCGTTGGATTTTCCCGAAACTGGAACCGTTGGATTCGTTTTGAAAAGTTTTTTCTAATGATGTAAATTTTGTGAAGATCCAATGGTTAGATTTTCAGATATGTGTAAATCAAATCTGAAGAAAAACAGCGTCACGGCCGCGTTATGGCCCGAAGCGTCGTTTTGAATAAATTGGCTATTTTAAAATAAATAAAAATAGCGATAAATCGTTATAAAATATTATAAACAATATGGATGTGAAATTTAGAAATTAACTGAAGGTTGGCTAAGTCGAATGGTTTCTTGGGTATTGATCTGATGTTGGTTTCGGCCTTCGGGGTTAATATTTGGGAAATCGCTCTCTTACTGATTGACGGTTAGTGACTAATGAATTAAAATGGTGCGTATGTGTATTTGTGTTGCACTTGTTTATCATATACGCGAGTTGCTCAGAAAGACCGGGTTTATCCCATTTTGAATAACTGAATCGACGACAAGGAATCGAAGATGAAGACGGTGGTCGAAGACCGGAGATCTTCACCTCGTTTGGATGGTAACCGAGGTCCTGATTGGGAGGCATCCCGAAATATGGATAATGAGTGGTGATCGTCCAGACGTACGTGGTGATCGATGGGTTTGTGAGGTATATAGTGCCTCCGGTTTCGTTCAGACCCAGAACAGACTTGCAAATGGACAGTGTGTCTAACATTGGAATTTATTCTGTGTGATTGATAGCCATCAGTTGCACGGTGTGAATTGCCAGTGTGGCATGCTAAGATGCAGTGATCAGGGCTTCTGTTGAAAAGCAAAGTCTTGTGGTGATGATCAAAGCACCGCCTGTACGGCGTAGCTTTGTGTATAACGTGAATTCGCGAGCCTCACACCCCGGTATGAACCAGAAACGGGAGAGGACATCAGGGAGGGCCTGCGTTTCTTTCTAGTTAGAAGTGGCGTCAGTGGTTTTACACGCCCGGACAAGTTTGACTTATGTGGTTGTTACTGTTGCGAGGCGCCTAGGTTAGATCGGACGATCCGGGTCCGATGGAGTCATTCATTGGCTCATTTACACCCCAAAGGTTGGGGAAACGCAGTGTTCAGGAATTTTAAACCACATCGGTGGACCGACCCTGACTATCCAAGGGCCCACCTGAGTCTGGGTCCTGAGGCTCGGGCTAGAGAGACTCGAAGTCGGTAAGGACTATCTTTTGCCTTGGTTCATGACGGAAATCCAATTTCCAAATACGACATTGTACGGTTTTGAATGTATACCTATATATGGCAACATAGTGGTATGGGGCATTAATGTCGTCTATGATTGATAGTTATGATTTGAAATTGTTTTTAAAACATATAAACACTAGCAATAATAGCAAATGCTTTTGTTTTATTCGTATCAAGCATATTTTGGCCGTTATAAGATAGAAACTCTATCCTCCGGTTTGCGTTGCATTGTGTGATGGGAACTGAGTCTTATAATGGCTTCATTTTTATAAAAAGCATTGCGATGTGTAAAAGAATGATTTGTTTTAAAGCACTGGCAATCCAATGGAGTAAACCCGTTCCACGAAAGTGGCGTGGTCCTGTGATTAGCCATATTTTAAATGTGTTGAGTAGATTTCTCATACCAGTCCCATGACTGACTCGTAGTTTGTTTCACTTTCAAACTCGGGTGCCCCTTTTTCTACACGGGCAGCCTTGTATTCAGGTTTTAGCGGGCTTTATCCGGTTAGCTGGAGCTGAAGATGGATTCTATTATTTATCTCTTTTTATGCTGTTCAGCTCCTATTGTACATACTTTGTTTGTTTCCGCTGTAGACATTTATGTATAGCTGAATTGTATTTGTACTAAGTATGATCCTGTATACTGTGTAACTCTGATGATTACGTTTATCCAGTGTATTCTATTGTACATTATCTGGTGTATTCATTTAATTCTGTTCTTCTATTATCTGTTTCTGTGTTATATTCCAAAGATTACCCTTGTCTCCGTCTGTACGGGAAATGGGGTCGTCACATGACGATATTCTAATCTTCTCTAAATCAAAGGCCAAACATGAAAAACATTTGGAATAGGTTCTGGAAATCCTCAGATGGAATGTATTAAAAGCCAAACTATCCAAATGTATATTCTGGCAAGATGAAGTGAAATTTCTAGGCCACGTCGTATCGAAAGAAGGAATTGCTGTGGATCCAAGTAAAATCACAGCTATCCAAAACTGGAAACAGCCTAGTACTCCTACAGAGGTTCGCAGTTTTCTTGGATTGGCTAGTTATTACCGGAAGTTCATTAAAAACTTTTCGAAGATATCTGGTCACTTAACGAAGCTTACAAAGAAGCACTCTAAATTCAAATGGACTCCAGAAAGTGAAGAGGCTTTTGAAGAGCTAAAGTTATGATTAACGACAGCTCCAGTGTTAACCATCATCGACGGCAATCAGGATTTAGAAGTCTGGACAGATGCTTCTAGAGAAGGCCTTGGCGCAGTGTTAGTGAAAAGAGGTCAAGTGATTGCTTATGCTAGCCGTCAGCTGAAGCCGCACGAGAAAAACTACGTAACTCATGATCTTGAGTTATTGGCTATAGTATTCGCCTTGAAAATCTGGAGACACTATCTTCTGGGTGAGAGATTTGAACTGTTTACAGATCACTAGTCGTTAAAGTATCTGTTCACCCAGAAAGACTTGAATCTGAGACAGCAACGTTGGCTAGAGTTCCTTGCAGCATACGATTTTGATATTATATACACTCCAGGGAAAGCCAATGTCGTGGCCGATGCGTTAAGCCGAAAGAATGAAATGATCGCCAGTTTTATTATCACGACTTCATTGATAGATAAAATATCTGCTCTTCAGAAGGATGATCACTTCATTCAAAAGATTAGAGAGATAATTCAACAAGGCGAACCCTTGTGTTTTCAAGTTGATAATGAGGGGAGTCTAAGGCTGAAAGGTCGAATCTGTGTTCCTAACATTTCTGAGCTCCAAAAGGAAGTACTGGATGAATGCCACAAGTCAAAACTTAGTATCCATCCGGGAGTAAGCAAAATGTATAATGACATCAAACACACTTTTGAGTGGAAATCGATGAAGAGGGACATTTTTTATATGTTAGTCGATGCCCTACTTGCCAGCTAGTCAAAAGCGACCAACAAAAACTTGCTGGATTATTGCAACCGCTAGACGTTCCTGGTTGGAAGTGGGAACATATTTCCATGGACTTCATAGATGGTTTGCCCAGAACCAGAAAAGGAAATAACAGTATTTGGGTGATCGTAGATTGCTTCACGAAGACCGCTCATTTCATACCTGTCAGATCAAACAGAAATGCTCAGAGTCTGGCGCAGATTTACTTCAAGGAAATAGTTATACTGCACGGAGTGCCGCTCAGTATAATTAGTGATTGAGATACAATATTTACTAGCAAATTCTGGGAGGCATTTCAAGTAGAGCTGGGAACGAAGCTGAACCTAAGCACCGCCTATCATCCTCAGACAGATGGTCAGACTGAGAGGGTAAATCGTATACTAGAAGATCTATTGCGGGCTTGTGTTCTAGATTTCAGTGGATCATGGGAAGACCATCTGCATTTGGCTGAATTCTCTTATAACAACAGCTACCAGGCGAGCCTGACAATGTCACCATTCGAAGCATTGTATGGTAGACCGTGCCGATATCCTGCTTGTTGGGTCGAACCCGGAAATAGACTTGTGTTGGGCCCAGATATGATCCGAGAAGCTGCTGACAAAGTCGACTTTATTTAGAAGCGATTACTCGCCGCTCAAACCCTACAAAAGAGCTATGCCGAAAGGAGAAGAAGAGATATATCGTTTGTTGTTGGCGACTATGTATATTTGAAAGTATCGCCAATGAGAGGAGTTATCCGGTTCAGTAAAACTGGGAAGTTGGCGCCCAAATTCATTGGTTTGTTTCCTATTCTGGAACGGATCGGAACTCTCGCTTATAGGGTTAAACTGCCAGATTGGTTGCCTGGAGTGCATGATGTATTTCATATATCTCAACTTCGAAAGCACGTTCATGATCCAGACTTGATCGTGGAAGAAGCATCTCAACAGGATATTGAAATTACTCCAGAATTAGCTGTGAGAAGAGAGCCACTAAAGATTATCAGCAAAGAAACCAAAGAGCTGAGGAACAAGAAGGTTCACTTAGTCAAAGTGCAATGGAGTGGAGATCCGCGAGATTGTACTTGGGAAACTGAGGAGAGCATTCAGAAAGCCTATCCTAGATGCCGAGTGGATATCTCTGATTGACTCCGGTGCAAGGTACATTTACCATACTTTGCATTACCAATTAGTGCTCTACTCTGTTGTTATTTTCTTTCCATGGATGTGCACTTTTAATTCTATAGTCTGAATGATTTTAAAAAGAGTATAGAAATTGATTAGTAATTTTTGAAAAGTTAAAAACAATTTGATTGCTGTTTGCATTGTGTGATGTTAGAATTGGATTAATTAAATTATTGAAACGATAGTTAGTTTAATCAATAAAGAATGAATGTTAGAATTTATTCGATTAAATCACACATTGAACTGATTTAAAAATAGATAGAAATATATACATGTGCATATATATGTTTGAACAGGTAATTGGATAGGTGTTGAGTAAAGAATTTATTTGCATGCCCGACAAATAGGTAAACCTTAATGAGTTGGATGCGAAATATTATTATATCAACTCCTATGAATGCCATTGGATGCGGAGTGCTGGTTGTTCTGTGTGAAATAATAAACATAGCTATAGGATAGTAACAATTAATTTTGAACTACATTACATGGCATACTTCTGGAAGATAGGCATACTTCATCATATACCACATAAGCATTTGGAGCTTGTGTGACGAGGTGGAAGATTTACCATACGAGCAAGAGGCTTGTATGGCGATGACTATATTTTACAGGTTGAACTGATGACTGATATGGACTATTTAAATTGTAATGATAAAATTGCCAGATTAATAAAAACCCCACACGGGTCTGGAGTTGACAATAATCATGTCTCTCTAACTATTAGATATGGCACATGGACTATTTATTTCCCACACGGGATTAGGTGACGAGGATTTATCCTCTGGAGCATTTAAAATACACACTCCCTCAGGCTTTGACAGGGTGACGAGAATTTATTCTCTGGAGTTTTTATCTATACACGCTCCCTTGTAAACACCAGAATATATCACTATAAATATGTGTATGCTTATTAGGATTTACTGGGTACCTAATACGGCCCAATAAATTTCCAAACCTCTCCCCGTACAAAGGAGGTTATGGCGAAATTTTTTGAAAATTCCGGGTGTTAGCCAAATTTTTGAAGAATTTGAAAATTCTCAGAAACTGAAAAGTTGGAGAATGGAAGCCAAATTGAACGTAGAGTTGATTAATCAAACCACTTTCGACTTTGTTCCTTTTCGGGGACGAAAAGTTTTAAGTGGGGGAGATTGTAACAACACAGAAAATCTGAACCAATTTAAAAAATTTAAATTGGATAAAATAGTGGATTTTAAATATTTAAAATAAATATTATAAATAAAAAAAATGAAAACCGAGTTTGAATCGACAATTGAAAAGGAATATAATTAATTCTAATTATAAACAAGGCCTGAAAAGGCGCTGTAGTTTCAAAAATTGAATTCAAACTTTGTCGGACCGTACCGGGTGCAAAACAAAACGGATTTATGTGAAGCCAAAAATATTTAAATTTATTAGTGGATACCTTTCTAACGAATCTGAAAAATCGATTTTTCATAGCGGAAAGCAAAAGTTATGGCCAAATGAATTTTCAGAAAGATCGCTATGGAATTTATATAGCCCGTGAAAATGGCCATTTTGCATACGATCTCGGAATTTGACGAAACCACTTTTGTTGGATCCGGGATGTGAAGTTATTGCTAGGTTTCAAATTTCATAATTTTTGAAGCTAATATGTGAGCGTGGCAAAGGAAAACGTGTTTTGGTCAATTATAGTTAAATTGGATCGACCAGAAATGGGCCTTTTAGCAAACGGTCTCAGAATTCGATGAAACTAGTTTTGTTGGGACCTTATCGTCAAAACATGGCTAGAATTTTTTCTGGAATTTTTAGAATCAGTTTGTGGCCCTGGAAAATTGAAATGTATGTTCAAATTAAATATTGAATGTTATATATTTTAAATTAAAGGAAAACAGATTGAAGCAGTCGAATGGGCCTAATAAACATATCCCATTGTGTTCGGAATGGGGGTAAAACGCTAGGGACGACAGTCGTTGGGTTTAAAAAGGAGTTCATTTGTGAAAACCCCAATTTTTTGAAATATATATATTCCGGCCAATCAGATTTTTTTAAAAAAAAATCTTTCTCTCTCCCCGACGTCAACGGCGAAACCTTCACGTTTCTTCCTCCTTCGATTCCTCCTCCTACATGCAATAAAAACCCATGCCCCAGTTGAAGTTTTTGTAGATCGTCTCAAGATCTTCAAATCCATATAGGGATTGTAATTTATCGCTCAGTATTTTGGGAGATCGGGCGGCACGAAGTTCGCCTCTTTGAAGCGCCACCGGAGCATCATCTCGCCGTCGATCAGGATTGGACCCCCAGGCGTAGGCGCGACTCTCCAGCCCCCTCGACGTGGTGTACTTCGATCTGGACCAAGGGCTACGGATTGGGAGAAAACCTAAAACCTAGTTTCGAACCTTTCAGCTGAGAGGTACGGCTGTTTAATCAAAACTGTTTTTAACAGTTTAAAACCGTTGCAAACTTTGAAAAATCATATCTTTTTCATGTGTTGACGAAATTCAGTGAAACAACAGACAGTGGACTCGTATGGACGTCTTCTACCTTCTAGAAGAGACCGCACATTTTTCTGAGCCTTCTGCTATTTTTGGTGGAGTGGAACCCAATGTGAGATTTTTAATTTATAAACGATATGGAAAACGACGATGTATAAATTATATAGTCGATGTATAAATTATATAGTCGATGTATGAGTTATATTAGCGTTGTACACCTCTTGTATAAGCGTTGTATAAGTTGTACGTTCGATGTATAAGTTATATATGTGTTGTAAAAATTATATATGTGTTGAAATAGAAGTGAAATGCTATATATATATTTATATATATATATATAAATATATATATACGCCCCTCGTCCACAAACCATGGACGATTTTTATTGGTTGTGATTGGTGTGAAAATTGATTGATAGCGAATGGTTGATTGGAATTGTTTGTGGTTGATATTGATTGATTGTGGTTGAAAAATACCCGTTTGTGGTTGAGAAATATTTGGTTGAATCCACATAGGATTAGTTTGTGGAAATGAAATAAATATACATGCCGCCTGCGTGCGAACTAGATGCATGATTCCCCGTTGTCAAAAGCTGCGAGGCTTTAAGGTAGAGCGAGGAGCCATACTAGGGACAGTCCCGATTTTAACTATCCTGCTGTTATGCTGCCGAAATTTTGAATAATATTCATGTGTTAGAATTATTTTCATTTGTTGAAACTATATTTATTCGTTGTATAGAAAACCTTCATGTGTTGAATCGATATTCATTCGTCGGATAGAAATTCATGTGTTGAATGGTACTCGTGTTTTAAATATAAAAATCACCTTTTTATCTATATATACAAACTATAGAAAACCTTCATGTGTTGAATCGATATTCATTCGTTGGATAGAAATTCATGTGTTGAATGGTATTCGTGTTATAAATAAAAAAATCACCTTTTTATCTATATATACAAACTGTAGAAAACCTTCATGTGTTGAATCGATATTCATTCGTTGGATAGAAATTCATGTGTTGAATGGTATTCGTGTTTTAAATATAAAAATCACCTTTTTACCTATATATACAAACTATAGAAAACCTTCATGTGCTGAATCGAAATTCATTCGTTGAATTGAAATTCATGTGTTGAGTGGTATTCATATTTTGAAATAAATTGTTTTATAATAAAAATCATATTTTTATCATCTATATGAACTATATAAAATAGTCGTGTTTTGAAAAAAAATGGTTTTATAATAAAAAATCATATTTTTATCATCTATATGAACTATATAAAATAGTCGTGTTTTGAAATAAATGGTTTTATAATAAAAATCCTATTTTATCACCTATATGAACTATAGAAAATAATCGTGTTTTGAAATGAATTGTTTTATAATAAAAATCACATTTTTACTATATACATGAATTGTTAAAAATAGTGAAGTGTTGAAATAGAAATCAGTTAGATAAAAATATCGTTTTTATCAAATGTATGAAATTCATACGGTTTCGAAATCAAAGAATCGATATATATATAAATAGAATTGAAATATATCGAATAACGACGCTGCAGTTCGTATTTTGAAACTGTGATTTCAAACGATTAGTGCGGGAGATCCGACCATCGGATTTTCCCGAAACCGCAACCGTTGGGTCCGCTTTGGAAATATCTTTCCAACGGCACCAACTTTGTAAAAATCCAACGATTATACCGACACTGCAGTTCATATTTTGAAAGTACCTCATGTGTGGCGTAGCTTTGTGTATAACGTGAATTTGCGAGCCTCACACCTCGGTATGAACCAGAAATGGGAGAGGACATCAGGGAGGGCCTGCGTTTCTTCCTAGCTAGAAATGGCGTCAGTGGTTTTACACGCCCTGACGAGTTTGACTTTGTGGTTGTTGCTGTTGCGAGGCGCCACGGTTAGATTGGTCGATCCGGGACCGATGGAGTCATTCATTGGCTCATTTACGCCCCAAAGTGCGGGGAAACGTAGTGTTCAAGCATAATAATCCACCTCGGTGGACCGGCCCTGACGATCCAAGGCTTTCCTGCGCGCTTGCCTGGGACTGGGGCTAGGCAGTCTCGAATTCGGTGAGGACTATCTTTTGCCTTGGTTCATGATGGAAATCCAATTTCCAAATACGACATCGTGTGGTTTTGATTGTGTATATATATATATATATGGCGACAGGATATATGGTACCCATGCCATCTACGATTGATAGTTATGATTTGAAATTGTTTTCGAAACATGTAAACACTAGTCATAATATCAAATGCTTTTGTTTTATTCGTATCAAGCATATTTTGGCTATTATAGGGTAAAACTCTATCCTCCAGTTTGCGTTGCATTGTGTGATGGGAACTGAGTCTTATAATGGCTTCATTTATATAAAAAGCATTGCGATGTTTAAAAGAAAGATTTGTTTTTAAAGCAATGGCTATCCAATGGAGTAAACCCGTTCCACGAAAGTGGTGTGGTCCTGTGATTAGCCTTATTTCAAATGTGTTGAGTAGATTTCTCATACCAGTCCCATGACTGACTCGTAGTTTGTTTTACTTTCAAACTCGGGTGCCCCTTTTTCTACATGGGCAGCCTTGTATTCAGGTTTAGCTGGCTTTCTCTGGATAGCTGGAGCTGAAGATGGATTCTATCATTTATCTCTTTTTATGCTGTTCAGCTCCTATTGTACATTATGTTTGTTTTTCCGCTGTAGACATTTATGTATAGCTGAACTGTATTTGTACTAAGTATGATCCTTTATACTGTGTAACTCTGATGTTTATGTTTATCCAGTATATTCTATTGTTCATTGTCTGGTGTATTTATTTAAGTGAAAATTAGGCACACGTCCCTAAAAACAAACTTAATTAGGCTCACATCCTCCCCTTTAGAAACATCTAAATTTCATCCCTATTTTCAAATAGCCGCTCGTTTTTTTACACAATTGCCCTTTTTCACATAATTCACGCGTCATTTATGTATTTCGAAACAAATATCATGGTTTTATTTTTTCCGTCATTTATGTATTTCGAAACACAATTTTCTGTAAACCTAAATCCATAGCGGCGGCTCAACCTAAATCTATGGCGGCGGCTCCAGCACCAAAAGCATGGCGGCGGCTCATTGTTAATCTCATCCAGGTTCTCTGTTTTACTCCTCTCTTTCGTTTTTTCCGTGTTTCAGTGCAATAATAGTTATTTGGTTGATTTTGGCATCTCGAAATTCTTCTTTTGAATTGGTTATTTGAAAATTTGAACTAACATCAATTATTTGTTGGGTTGCAGATCCGAGTTTATGCAGATTCTGACACTTTCAATCCAATGGGTATTTTGTTTTGTTAACCGTCCGTGAAGTAATTTCTGTTGAAGTGATTCTGGGAGGTATTGCATCGATTCCAGTCAAGCGATTTGGGTTTCAATTTGCAACGAAGGAGAGATTATCGATCCAGGCAGATGGGCGCGACAACGAAGTGATTTCAGCGAAAGGTATTCTTCTAGTCTTCTTGGGTGGCTAGTAATTCAATCCTATTGTCAAAACATTTGGGTTTGCATGTGCTCAGAAAAGTTGAGTATAAGTATGCATATTTTATAGATATATACATACAAATATGCATATATTTTAAAAAATTGGATGTTTTCCGACAAATTCACGCATGAAATTATTGTCAGAACATTTGGGTTTGCATGTGATCAGAAAACTTGAGTATAAGTATGCATATATTCTTGATATATGCATACAAATATGCATATATTTTAAAGATTTATTTGGGTTTGCATGTGATTAGAAAAGTTGAGTATAAGTATGCATATATTCTTGATATATGCATACAAATATGCATATATTTTAAAGATCTATTTTCAACATTTCTGTTAAAAATTTGCCTACGAATATGCATATATTCTAAATATATGCATATCTGTATGCAATTTTTTACCAGACACGAAGAAAAACATATTGTTAGAACATTATTGTTATTTTGCTGAATTGTATGCATATAAATATGCAGATATTATTGTTATTTTGCTGAATTTTACGCATATATTTATATCAATCTAATCTGATCGATCATTCATTTAAAAAATTGCATGTTCCTGCGATTATTGGTGTATTAATGTTGTTGAAGCTTGGGAATGGTAGCTGTTATTCTTCTTCTTTTTTATAGTTCTGTTGCTATCGCTATTATAGCTCCTCCGAAAGGTACATGAATGCCTGGTCGACCATTTTCATCAAAAAATTAAATTCTGCAGGTGATTTTACAAGGAGTACTAGAAGTGGTTTGTGGAGTAAGCTGGGCCAGAACAAAAGAACTTGTTCTTCAAAAGACCATTAGTTCTGCGACATTACTTCTGTTACAATTGTTGTAAACTTTTACCATTTGTTGTAAACATTTATGTGATGTAATACAATCAATTCAGTATTTCGTTGTAAATTTGTTTTTACTTACCAGTCATTTTTTCAAGCTGAAATGTATGCAAATTTTTGTTATATCTGAATAAATGTATGCAGTTTTTCTGAACGTTCATTTGCCTCAATTGTACAAAAATTTTTGCATGTCTATACTGTAAGAAACAAGTAGTACCTGCAAAATATTAAACTGTAAATATGCTTATTACGAAACTACTACTGATCATTTTTGCATATAAGTGTGCAATTTTTTTGAATATTTGCATGATCTTCATTAAAATTATGACCAATGGCTTTTGAGTGTTCAACGCGGTTTAAAAAAAAATTTGAAAAGTTAAACAGCGATTTTTTTATTGATGGTTTTGCAGAATCATGGAAATAGTGTTTTGAGCGACATTAAAGGTATGTTTTGAATGATTAAATGATGACAAATCAAAGTTGGAAAGTTTTTTAATTGCGCAAGGGTAGAGTTGGAATGTTTTTAGTGGAATTTCAAAAATAGGGATGTATTTTATAATGTTTTTATCGCCGGGTTTTTTTTCTATTTTGAAACTTAATAGGGACCTGTAAAAAACGCACCCTTTATTTAATTCTGTTCTGCTATTATCTGTTTCTTTGTTATATTCCAAGGATTACCCTTGCTGCCGTCAGTACGGGGTTTGGGGTCGTCTCATTAGTATTTGCTTATCTACAGTACGGTACTCACTGGTTTTCAATGCTCATAATGTTGGATATTTCAGAGGATTAAATGGCCTCAGACAAGAAGACCCCATTTCTCCATACCTCTTCATAATGGTGACGGAAATGCTTACACTTCAGTTTGAGAGGCAAGTGGTTATGAAGAATTTTAAGATGCACCCGATGTGTAAATCACCCTTGATAACATCCTTAGCCTTCGCGGATGACTTGATGATATTTACTAAGCCTACAAAAAAATCTCTTCAAACAATAATGGACACCATAGAATCCTTTCATGCTTTCTCTGGTCTCAAACTAAACAAAGACAAATCTCACATCCTTCTTGCTGGGGTAACATCGGCTCAAGCCATTGAATGTCTGCATATTACTAAGTTGAAAAGAATGAATAGCTCGATGAATTATCTTGGAATCCCGCTGGCAACCAAAAGAATAACATTATCACAATGTATTCCTATGTATGAGAAAATAACTTCGGTTTTGACGCGATGGGAAAACAGATATTTAACTCATCCTGGAAGATTAGTCATTCTTAACTCATTGATATTTTCGATGATGGTTTATTGGTGCAGATCATTTATCTTACCAACAAAGCTATACACAATGATCAGGACTGCAATGCGGAAATTCCTTTGGTCTAGTACCATACACATGAATAAGCTGCCGCCAATTGCACTGCAGAAGTTAGAAAAACCAAAAAGTAAAGGAGGACTAGGATTAAAAAACATAACCACCTGGAACTATGCGGCTCTATCTATTCATTTTCAAAGGCTGGTTTTACGAACGGAGTCTCTTTGGATCGAATGGAGCAACAAACACAACTTGAAAAATGAAGACATTTGGACGGTAATGAAAAGTCGGGTGTGTACGCGACTTGTGCAGGATCTATAATATGGCTATGCGGAATGTATGTGATAACTTAAGCTATTCAATAGTTATGCGAATAAATGTTCGCAAACAATATATATATCATAAATAATTATAAATGCAGTAAAGTAAAGTAGAGTAACGACACCAGGATTTTTATACTGGTTCGGACCTCCAGTCCTACGTCCAGTCCCGAAGCTCCTCTTCGGCTTTTCACTAAACAACACCCTCGCTTCACCCGGAGGAACAGGTTCACAACTACTTGATTTACGGGCTACAAGTTTACCTACTTGATTTCACGGGCTACAAGCTTACCCACTTGATTTCACGGGCCACAAGCTTACCCACTTGATTTCACGGGCTACAAGCTTACCCACACAGGACAATTACAAGAGTTTGACTTCTGATTGTGTTCTTCTTTCAACACTGATTTGCCAACGATTGAGTACACCCTTCCTATAATCTTATCCTCAAGTATATGATTTGAATGCAAAGATTTAAGGAAGAAAGATTGCTTGTTGAATCAAATGATATAAAACTGATTCAAGGATTCAACAAGTATTGAATATTTGAGAGAGCTTTTAGAATGCAAGAGAGTATAGAGTTAAGATCAAAAAATAGAAGAAGATTCGGTAATTTGAAAGTATGATTTCAAGTCTATTTATAGTGTAGAATAGTTGCATTCCTTCATGAAGAGTTTCTATAAAGAGTTGTGTCCATTTCTCTTGAAATTGAATAGAAATCTCTTCACAAAAAGAAGCATCCTTTCAGAAAAAATTACAGCAAGAAAAAAGGTCGACAGGTCGAAATTAACAGGTCGACAGGTATTTGAAAAAAATAGCCGTTATGTGAAAAAAACAGCAGGACCGGTCGACAGGTCCTTTTTGGGCGGTCGACCGTTTCCTTGCTGTGGACCGGAGGACCTTGGTCCACAGTCTATATCACTCTGCACTCTTTCCCGGTCGAAGCCTGGACCGTTTGGGCTTTTTCTGTGACTTTTCAATTCTTCAAATATACAGATTTCAGCCCCAGCTAATTTCAATTTCTAAATTGTTTTGTGCATTCGTGTTATACTTTGAGGATAGATTTTAACATAAATCTAACACGACTCCATACCTACATATATATAATCTTAGCTCCATGTCATGATTTCCATTGATCTTCACTATGATCTTCATTGATTTCCACTTTGATAAATATGAATTCAGCTCGTCAATGATCTCTATTTCTATGTTGTCATTAATCAAAATCTTGTGTATCAACATTCTCCCCCTTTTTGATTGATGATAATATCTTGCATATATTTTTGAGATACTGAGTAGCTCCCCCTGAATATATGCTTATATATTTTTATCTCCCCCTGTCTAAAAGCTTTCTGCACATTTTGTTAGTATAATAAAAACTTACTGTTTCCTGTAACAAAATGTTAGTGCATATAAAATGAATATTTATATGATACATGAATATATATATATATATATATGCATATTTCTCCCCCTTTGTCATCGATTAAAAAGAATAAACATCATGATAGAACAGTAATCGAACATAAGACATAAATTAAAGTACCTTCGGGAGATATTGGATCATGTGCAATTTGATAAACTGAATTTTTTTTTTCCAGAGACATTTGGAGAAATCAAAATCGCCTTCCTTTTATTGTGGTGTACCTGCAAAAAAAAAAAAAGAATATATATACTTTGGTACCCACTTGCTTTGTTTGGGTCCATGAGTTAGATGGAAGGTAACCATACCCAAGAGGGTTTAACGGAACCTTTAAAGATAAAATTTTGGTTATTAACTACCGAATCAAAATAATCATCGATATATTTTTCTCTGTTTTTCCAACTTACAGGAACCCAAATACTTAAGTAATCTCTATTGTTCCTTTTCGTACTTCTAGATCTATTATATAGATCTCTAGTCATAGAAGTATTCGAATTTCTATAATAATTGGGTCTTGGATGTGTATTAGTACTAGCAGTGATATTCTTATTGTACATGAAAGCATATCTAGTACTATTTCTAAGATTAGTATTATTTCCAAAGTCGCTATTGACATTTTTCTTTTGAGATTTCACAACAGGTTTTGGTTTGGAAGATAAACTAAGATTTTTCTTAGCTTTGTTCTTTTGCATTATTTTCTTTTTTCCATAACCAAGATGCTTCTTAATTTCTTGGTTTTTATATCCCAAACCTTTCTTATTTGAAGTAGATTGTGAATTCTCAATGATCTTTGTCAAATTTTCTCGACCTTTGTTGAAGTTAGAAACATTTTTTGTAATGTCATCTAATTTTGATTGTAGACTAGCTTTTTCAAGGTCTAGAATCTTGACTTTTGCTTTAAGCTCATGATTTTCAGTAATGAGAATATCATTCTTCTCTTTTTGAACTTCAATTTCTTGAGTCAAAAGAGATAGTTGAGAATTAGAATTAGAAGACGATTCTTGAGCCTTTTCAAGTTCTTCTTCTAATATTTTCTTCTCATCTTTTAACATATCTCGTTCTAATTCGGATCTATTCAACATTGTCTTGACTTCTTTTAACTGATATTTTGTATCTTTAAGTTTAATCATTACTTTATCATAAATATCAAGCATATCCTCAAGAGTAGGAATTCGTACCTCATCGTCTGCTGCCATGAAACATTTATTTCCTTGCTTTCTTGATTCTGCTTTGTTGTCCTTCCTCTTTCTAATGTCTTGACCAGATCTCTTTATCGCCATTGTTCTAAGATGTTGTTACGATCTCTAGAACAACCTTGCTCTGATACCAATTGAAAAGTCGGGTGTGTACGCGACTTGTGCAGGATCTATAATATGGCTATGCGGAATGTATGTGATAACTTAAGCTATTCAATAGTTATGCGAATAAATGTTCGCAAACAATATATATATATCATAAATAATTATAAATGCAGTAAAGTAAAGTAGAGTAACGACACCAGGATTTTTATACTGGTTCGGACCTCCAGTCCTACGTCCAGTCCCGAAGCTCCTCTTCGGCTTTTCAATAAACAACACCCTCGCTTCACCCGGAGGAACAGGTTCACAACTACATGATTTACGGGCTACAAGTTTACCTACTTGATTTCACGGGCTACAAGCTTACCCACTTGATTTCACGGGCCACAAGCTTACCCACTTGATTTCACGGGCTACAAGCTTACCCACACAGGACAATTACAGGAGTTTGACTTCTGATTGTGTTCTTCTTTCAACACTGATTTGCCAACGATTGAGTACACCCTTCCTATAATCTTATCCTCAAGTATATGATTTGAATGCAAAGATTTAAGGAAGAAAGATTGCTTGTTGAATCAAATGATATAAAACTGATTCAAGGATTCAACAAGTATTGAATATTTGAGAGAGCTTTTAGAATGCAAGAGAGTATAGAGTTAAGATCAAAAAATAGAAGAAGATTCGGTAATTTGAAAGTATGATTTCAAGTCTATTTATAGTGTAGAATAGTTGCATTCCTTCATGAAGAGTTTCTATAAAGAGTTGTGTCCATTTCTCTTGAAATTGAATAGAAATCTCTTCACAAAAAGAAGCATCCTTTCAGAAAAAATTACAGCAAGAAAAAAGGTCGACAGGTCGAAATTAACAGGTCGACAGGTATTTGAAAAAAATAGCCGTTATGTGAAAAAAATAGCCGTTATGTGAAAAAAACAGCAGGACCGGTCGACAGGTCCTTTTTGGGCGGTCGACCGTTTCCTTGCTGTGGACCGGAGGACCTCGGTCCACAGTCTATATCACTCTGCACTCTTTCCCGGTCGAAGCCTGGACCGTTTGGGCTTTTTCTGTGACTTTTCAATTCTTCAAATATACAGATTTCAGCCCCAGCTAATTTCAATTTCTAAATTGTTTTGTGCATTCGTGTTATACTTTGAGGATAGATTTTAACATAAATCTAACACGACTCCATACCTACATATATATAATCTTAGCTCCATGTCATGATTTCCATTGATCTTCACTATGATCTTCATTGATTTCCACTTTGATAAATATGAATTCAGCTCGTCAATGATCTCTATTTCTATGTTGTCATTAATCAAAATCTTGTGTATCAACAGGTAACCCCAAAGACATCGGCTAGCTAGGTGTGGAAATGTATGCTTAAAGTAAGAGATAAGGTTTTGTCGCATTCATGTATTCTTCTATCTAATGATAGTAAAGTAAAATTTTGGCATTCACCTTGGTTGCAATCAGGTGTAATTCTATGTAAACTGTTGACCTATAATGAAATGATGCAGAACGACATACCCAATAATTGGAGAGCGACTACATATATAATTGGTAGAAGGATTAGTATTCCTACATGCAGTAATGCTCTAATTAATGAAGTGATGAATGTATACAATGGGAGACAATACACTTATTGTCAGGAAGAGAGTTACTGTTGGACTGTTATGAAAAAGAAGCATTCAACGGCAATGGTCTACTCGGAGTTAATTGCTGAAGATAGTACGTCCAGGTTTCAATGGCATAAGAGAATATGGAATTCGACGATGAGTGAACGTCTCAATTTCCACTGCTGGCGGTTATATTTCAATGCTTTGCATACCCTTGAAAACCTGCGTAGTAGAGGTATTAATGTATCCAGAACATGTGTATTCTGCAATTTGGCACCAGAGGACAACCATCACTTATTTTTTAAGTGTCCATTTACTTTCTTTTTGTGGGGAAAGATAAGAAGAAGAGGGGAATTAAATGGTCCTAAGAGAAACGGTAAGGAGGAATGGTACAACATTTACAAAGCCACAAAATGGAAGCAATCCACATCATATGAACTGTTAATCATGTTCAAGGTCACTCTGAGAGAAATTTGAAAAGAAAGAAATGAAATAATATTTAATATTCACTCCAAAACCAGATTGCAGATGTTTCTTGTCATTTGCACTGTCATAAGCAAAGAGATCTCTATGTCTTCCTATTCTTTTGAACCAGAAGTTTTGCATAGATGGTTGTAGCTTCTCTACCCCTTTCTTTTCTTACCTTAGTATTTCTAATGTATTCTCGAACCCTCGTTTATATTGTAAGATTTCTTATTTATAATAAATATGGAAGGGGCCATTCAACCCCGTAGGCTTTGCAAAAAAAAGTCATCAACTTGTTTATTAACTAAAATAACATTCGAAATTATTTAACAATAACTAATTATAATAATAACTTTAACATGTTAAATAAAAGTAATTCCTATTTAAATTTAAACAACTATTCACTAATTACACCCTTTGATCAAACTGTTGAATTAGTTAACCTTAAACCATCAATTATTTCGTTAATCGATTTCGACTATCCCTTCTTTATTAGATTAATAAAATTAATCTAATAATATTACTTAATTGTAATTATTCCAAAATATTAGTCATAGATTAATTACAGTTTTATTTACTTATAAAACCAATTTAAACGTCAATCTTTATTTTAAAATCATTTAATAATTTTTTATAAAAACCAATTTATAAATATCAATATATTTTTAAAACTTCATTATACAATAAAAATATAATTAAAAATATCTTTCCAGTTAAAAAATAGTTTTATAACTTAATTTTGTTATTTCGTCGAACGACAAATCACGTTAAACAAAAAGGTGGATTCTAGGCCATTTGCTGCCAATCCCTCAACCCATAATGTTTATTGATTCAAATAACAATAACGTTGAATTACAATTCAACGTCAACAACGAATCAGGTTTTAATGTCAACTGGCTCAATCAGTTCATACATAATAATATAAGAATAAACAACACACATAATATTTGAGGAATCCAGTCGGATCCCTCCAACCTGTCCTTCCCTGCATCACAATTATAATTTTTTATAATAATATATGATGTAGAAATTAAATTTCGTGGCGACAATAAAATTAACATCAATCAATAACAACCAATAATCAACCAGTGGCATCTTTAACATCCAATCACCAAATTTTATATTATAGATTATAAATTATAATTATACGAATTTAACATATCGTAGCAGCCTAGAAAAGTGTGAGAATTAACTCACCGTTTTATTCCCAGTTGACGGTTTACGCGTTGTTTTCATTTAATCTTTAGCGGTCGTTTAAAATTAAATGAAAATCTAATTGCTTTTGGTCCTATCCGAATCTGTTTGGAAGCGTAGTACACTGCGATGCGATCCCAACAAACCCAATTTCACAAAATAGTGAATACAAATGAATGATTTATCGCAATTACAAGTTAATGCTTAATTTATAATCTAAATTATAATTAATTAATTAATAATAAATGATTTTACCTTAATGATAGTGCTTACCACTCCAAACCATTGTTGTATTTCCCTAATCACTTCACGCATTTTCCCCTGAGCTTCTTCCTGAAGCCCTATCCCCATCTTCCTAAATACCCCGATGTTCCTGATCTTCCCCTTATTTGCCAACCACGACCTCTTTCCCCCACTACTGGCGCTGCCGTAGACCACCTGGGCCCGCCTCGACCATCTCCATGTCTCCCCCTCACATTGAAGTTCGACTCCTCATGTGCCACCAATTCGCCTAATTTCGGCCCGAACCAGAATCCGTTCACAAGCAATTCGCTGCCGCCATATGTCAACTTAGATCACCGGACCACCTCCTTTCGATCGGCTTCCGTCCCCTCTCACTTTTCACTTCTGGCACCATGCCCTAAAAAGCCTCCAACCATCGCAAATAGGCCAGAATTAACCGCCACTTCAAAAGTAACAACCCGAAAACAAGTTCTCTGATCATCCCCTTCTACACACCGCCACAGGCCAAATCAGCCTTCCCGACCAAAAGAGAAAATCTCCCCCTCATTACCCTCTACAAAACTCCCTTAAACACCAACACCCAAAATCATTCCAAATCTCCATTAAACCTCAAACAACGAAAACGATTTCCTATTGTTAACTGCGATTTCCAGCCAACTCAAACAAGGAAACCTCGCCAAATTTTAAACGTAGGTAGCTGGCAACCTGTTCTACAACTTTCATGTAGAAAGTTTGGATTAATACTAGATAGAATTGATGATATAAATTCTTTTGTATATAACAGGTTTTCTGCGAATTTCAGGATGATGGTGAACAGAAATGAGATGGTAGGCTGAAGATAAGGGTGTATAAAATGTGGAGATATAATATTTTAAGTTGACGTGACGAGTGATGATGATTAACGATTTTTATTTCGTGTCAATCGCCATTTTTGAACGTTGTTTATTCATTTCTGTGGAAACATACAAACTTTGTTCGTGACGAAAATGGACGTCATAGTATAATTCAATATTACGATAATAATGAAACTTGTTTCGTCAAATTCCAAGTCCGTTTTCTCTTATGGCGCTTGTCTATGCTTAAATGATTGATTTATTAACATTTAATTTTGCTACGCTCAAAGAAGAACTCCGATTGGCGCAAAATTTGAAATCTAACAATAATTAGCTGTTACAGTCTCAATAAAATTTATTTCGTTGAAAACATAGGTTGTTTGAATAAAGTCCCTCTTTAAGGGTCTCGTTTAAATTAAAATAAATCAATTATAAAATAACTCAATATAATAATAATATAATATTTTAATCGGTCATGCATGAGCGGCATTTCGTGTAGTCTCATAATAAATTGTCTTAAGTTGAAATCTAAGCCAAATGAATATTAAATATATTAAAATCCCCTTTAGTTAATATAAACAAACGTTATATTTAATAAATGAATTCCATAGCGACTATTTCAAAATTTGATTTGGACATAAAATAAAATTTACAATATGAAAACTTGATTTTTCTCTTCCATTAGAAAAATATTATCAAATAGATTCGAATGTTTCATGTTCCGAAGAAATCCGACTTATTTTGGATCCTGTAAAACCGTATAAAGTTCAAAACATAATATTACGAACTACCGCGCCGCTTTGCAATTCATTTTATAATTAAATTACAAATTAAGCATTCAAACACCGTTTAATAACGAAAATTTTAATTTATTTCAAAACCAAACAACAATAAATTCTTTTAAAATGCCAATTCACATTATACTGCGAATCTGACAAACTCCGACCATTCCAAAATCTAAATTATTATTTATATTAATAAAATATTCAAAATTATTAAATTCAAGCTAATTAAATTCTAATACAACAATTAAAACCATTTTTAAATATTAAATAAAATAGTTAAAAATTTGGGTCGTTAAATTCCTTTCCCCTTAAAAGAATTTCGTCCCATAAATTACTAAGAAAGGAAGAATGCTACAAACTCAGTAAATTTCAAATAAACCAATTAGTTAAAAATATTATGTTATACTTCCTGAATTTCTAGTTTAACTAGTCCAATTAGTTTCTATAGAAAAACCCCAAATCAAAAAATTCAAAAATACTGAAAATATTCTAACACCTTAAATTTTGGGAATATTTTGGCAGAGTCTCTCCTGTATGGAGGGATTTCTGCAATATTACAGGATCAACAAAAAGATATACATTGATCTATACAGTTGGAAATTTCAAACTCCAGTCACAAAACCCAAATAAAGACAAAAATTTATATTTTACGTAGGCGTACCTTTTTGCGAGCGTTATTTTTTGATAAGCGATAAATTATACTCGAGCTTAATTAATTATTATGCAGCTCTAGTCAGACTGGATCTATTCAGCTCCATCCTTAACCAACATCAATTCTGCACCTGTTCTTAACTCAGATGGAATTCATTAATTTCAAAATCATCAGTTATATCGAAATATTCCATCCATTCATTCCAAAATAGTTTTACATATAATCCAATTCATATGAATTTTTTTTTCATAACCATTTCTTGATAATCCATTTCAGGTTCATTATCTTGAGTCCATTTCACCAATTTCAATTCATGTACTCAAGATTCGTTTTTAATCAAGTTTATTCTATAACCATACAATCATTTCCAACTGTACAATCAAACTGGTCTCCAAACATTTAATTTGGGTTTATTATCTGCACATATTTCTATTTTCATGTCAAACTTCTATTTTTCATGTTAAATTTTAACTGCCCAGGTCTAAATTTTTAACTTATACAATTCATAAGTTAAGTGTAAAACTCTTATTTGCACTTTTCGTATTTGAAATTCCAACTCCAATTCAAATCCATATCCAACCAACAAATTTCAACCATATAATCACACTGATTTCAAAATATTTCCTTTAGGATTTATTCACAAGTCAAATTCTTATTGACTTGTTTAATTTTAACCCACATAGGTTAAAATTTTAAATTCAATTCAAAATAATTGAATTTTGTAAATTCATTTCCTCAAACAAATTTCCATTAACAAATCTTACAATGGTTGCAATCCATCACTTAGAAACTCGAAAATGAATACGGATAATGTTGTAATCCATTATCAGAATTATTTTTGAGCCACTGAAGTGATTTTAGTTCTTAATCACTTTTAAAATCTATTTAAAAATGATTTTTATCCAATAAAATTTCCAAAGTAATATTATATTACTTTGTACTACCTCAGAAAATATTTTTTCCAAATATCCGAAATTTAAATCCTAAGTACTGGTCTAAATTCAATTTTTATTCAACTTATTTGTATATATTTTATTCTATAGAAATTCAATCTGGTTGTAAATAACCATCTCCATATTATAATCTCATTTGATAATAATAACAACAACAACAATCAAGCACATCAATAATTTTCATAAAATTATTACTTTATATCAAATATAATTTTGGGCAAAATTATTTCAATTGCCTACCTTTTAAAATAATATTATATCAATTTGCCTCATCTAATTGTTTATAAATCCCTATCAACCACGTCAACTAAACGCATCGATTTGGAATTCATATACCACTCAAAAGATCATCCAACACAATATAAAAACATTTTTTTTATACAAATCTACAAATACGCTCTCTTGGATATATTCACTAAAATTCAATCTAGGATATTTCTAATCCCTTCTCTACTGAGTTACGCCACAAAGCCAAGGTTACTACTCAACCTTCAGCTCTAATGCCAAATGTAACGACCCACTTTTTTCGTACAGTTTAAGCCGACATCTATCAATCCATGTCAACTCAAATTGCATCGAAAAGCAATTGTTAATAGAAAGAATTTAGAGTGTGAGAGAAGAAAGAAAGAAATATTAGAAAAGAAGAATAAGAAGATCAGAGTCTCACAGTGGAATAGACAAAATATAACATATCAAATGCTTTATACAAAAGAAATGTATATATATTACAACACCAGAGTACATACATCTCAATCAATAAACACAGTGGAATAAACTGGTACCAGTAAATACGTCTCGACTCCAGCTCCTCTTCTGAAACTCCAAGCGAAACCTAACCTGGAAATTTACTCGAACTGACCCGAGCACATTTGAAGCAAATCAAAATTCACTCGGATCAGTCTGGAATACTTTCAGTGGTAAATTCACATGGAAAACAACTTTCTTAACTTTAAAATCCTTTTTGAAAGAAAGGATAATAGTAAGACCAGCTCACACATAAGCACGGACAGTTTTTACCTTACTATAACCCAAAACATTGTGATATATTAAAATCCAATGATATTATAATAATGTCTATCAAACTACAAATAAATTACTGAATTGCGGAACGCTTGCATCTCACACTTCACATATAGAATATAAAATCAAAAAACTGCAGGGCGCTTATCGGAGATTGGATACCAACTATGACAAGGTATGGGACCACCTTCTGATCAGTGTACTCTAGAGGGGATACACTGGGATTCAACAAGAATATCTTGCAACTCGGCCATACATGACTTGTAACATCCCGTATTTTTACGGTATAATAATTAATTTATTTAATTATTTAAATAGTAGTTTAGAGATTTAAATGGTTATTTAATTAAACAATATTGAATATTTAATTAATATAAAAAATAGAATAATATATTTAATTCTGAAATAGTCAGGAATAATAAAATTCACAATATTGTGTGAATTAAATTATTCAAAATATATAATTCAGTTTAGAGTTGAATTATATTAACGAATATATTATATAAATGACAGTTAAACGTATAATTATAATATAATTATAATCGAGCTTGAAATGGTGCGGTCGTTCGTAATTTGGCGATTCGAACTTTAAACGAATATACAGAATCCGTTTTAACTCGGATTTCTGTGAAACAAGAAACGTTCGGAGTTGGTGAACTATATTTTTCTAACAGAAGAGAAAAATTGAGATTTCATTGTGTATATTTTGAGTTATGTCCAAATCATATTTCAGAAAAGTCGCTATGGAATTCCATAGTAATTTATAACGATTTATTTATATAAAAAAGGAATTTCAATATAAACTGAATATCGATATAATCCAAGATTTTGAAATATCGACATATAAATCCAAATGTGTATATTTTGGAGCTGCATAATAGTATATGTGAATATATACGATAATATTAACTTATCAATATTTAGTTTAATAATTTATATATATATATATTTAAATGGTTTATTTAGAGCTTTAAAAATAGTCGATTTTGCAAATGACCTACATTTTCGATGAAACTAATTTTATTGGATCCGGAATATTAAATTATTGTTAGGTTTCAATTTCCGTGATTTTTGGAGTCAGTATGTGGCCGTATAGATTTTTAATGAGAAAAACAGTTAGTATTTTGACGGTTAAAAATACGTTGTGTGAGCAAGTGGAGTCGGAATTTGACAAAACTAATTTCGTTGGGTCCGCAATGTCAAACTCTAGTTATATGTTCGTTTTTATGATTTTTGGATATCGTATTTAATCACAGGGATTTTTGAACAACGAACACAAGTAGAAATTAATAAAAAAAATATGAAGCTTTTTATAGAAGCTAATGGACCCTATAAGTACCATACTATTCTCCAACCCTATAACGAACTGGGATTTTCAACTCCGAAAATCAACACCAAATTGCCATGTTGACCATTCAGACATCGAACATTCCAGATCATTAATAGAAAGAAGTTAGAGGGTGAGAATATATAAGATAGAAAATTAGAATAGAATAAGAAGAAGAACACAATCAGAGTAAACACGAATCTCACAGTGGAACGAATAAAATATATTATAACATAACTTTGAAATAAAACAGTATATGTATACAATAACATTATCACAGTACAACACTTACACACAGCGGAAATAACAATAGCTATATAGTTCTGAAGCTTCCTGCTTCAAGCTCCTCTAAGTATATCTGTAAAGACCTCTACTACTTGACTGCCCGTACAAATTTGGGCACCAAAGAGTTTAGGGGAAAACAATACAAAATAAACTCTGGGTCAGTCATGGAACTGGTGTGAGTAAACTCAAATCATTTGGTTTACCTTTTCAAAATCCTTTCCAAAAGAAAAGATAATCGTAAGACCGATCCACATATAAACACGGACAATTTTTACCTTATGATAACCCAAAACAGTTTTGGAAGTCAATACTTCTCTGATATTATAATAATGTCTAATCACAAGTAATTATCAATCTAGCAAAACGCTTGCATCTCACGTTCCATATATATAGTATACAAACAAAACCGCAGGCGGTTATTGGAGATTGGATTCCAACTATGACAAGGTATGGGACCACCTGCCGATAGTGTATCTCTAAAGACGAATACACTGGGTTCAACAAGAACATCTTGCAACCCGGCCCTCACATGACCGACCACTCATTTCACTTGAGTGTATTGAATGTATACCACCAACGGTTGGGAGCTACCCATCGTCTTCCCGAAAAGGGACAGCATCGAATAGATAAAAGAACGAATTGGATTTTCACTAGATAGGTGATATACACCCTAATGGGAGCGACCCACTTAGCCTTGCTGCCTGCCCGATTTCTGTCATTTCCCGGTTGATGAGGCTTGAGGTCATTACGTATCTTTTGAAACACTTGACCACCATTCACTTTGAATGCCACATCGTCATACCCGTCAAATCATAAATTGATTTCTTCAAAAATACCATGGGTATAAAGCTAAGAGAAACGAATTCCTTCGCCACCAAACGTAAGTATGTTTGAAGAGATCAACTTATGTGATCCATTAGATATACTTTGTCAGACATTCGTCCATTCATGTTGTCCTGGGATTGGACAAACCGAAGGCACTATTCTGTAACAGGATAGTCCTTGCATAACTCCATCTTCAATATTTGATCGCAACGCTAACGTCCATAGAGAGTGGTTTTCAGATAATGATTCTGATCCCGGTCCCTCCGTGTTGACGACGATAAAATGGTCAAAAACTTCGATAGTCGGTGATTTAACTATCAAAGAAAAATAGATGTACAACCAATGATATTATTTCCAGATGGAAACTCTATCGATCAATCAACATTCAACATTTGTCTTTCTTAATTTATCCATTTTCCCTTCCTATATATTCGTAAATTCTTGTTTTCTAAATTTAGAAAATATACTTTATTAACATTGGAAACATTTCCAGATTTATTCCCTTCTCTCGTTTTCTAAATTAGAAAAACATTTCTGATTTCTTTTATTAGAAAAACTCTCCCAAAACTCCTTTGGTTGGATTTAACAGATGTTTAAATAAACATCATTAAGCCTTTTCGAACCATTACACTTATTAACTAAATTCACTTAATCCATCTTCACTATCGAACCTTACCCATCCCTTAGTTGAAAACGAAGTCAATCAAGTTGGGGTATAATTACCTCTCAGACCTTAACTGAACAACCTTTCTAACCTCGAAATAGACAATGTTCACCTTTTAAACCTTTAACAAACTTCCTTACGAATCTCTCGGATTCTATTACGAATCCCCTTCTTTTACCAAAATCATTTGATTATGACCATAGTGCTATAATCTCATACTTTCGAAATATGATAACTTTTATTTCTTAATTTGACTAAATAAACAAACAACTAATTTATAAATAAATCAATCTCGATTTGGGAACGAAAAGTATAAAATACTTACCCAAATTTGATATAATCGAATTTCAACTTACAATTCTCTCTCGAATATCTCTATTAGATAACTCCTCTCGAATAACTATATTCGATTAACTTTCTTCGAATAACTTATATTCGATTACTCTTCTCGAAAAAAAATATTCGATAACTCTACTTCGAATAAGTGATATTCGATCAATTCCTTTTGACTAACTCTATTCAATTTACTAATACTCGACTAACTCGAATTTGATTAACTCCATTTGAATAATTCTAATTCGATTTAACTCCAGTCGATTAATTCTAATTGATTAACCATAACTGGTTACCTCTGACTGATTAACTCTGACCGATTGACCCTAACTCCATTAACTCGACTTATTTAACTCAACTCGACTAACTCGACTTATTTAACTCAACTCGACTGACTCGACTTATTTAACTCAACTCAACTAACTCGACTTATTACTCCTATCAATTAACTAATATTCGATTTAACTCCATTCGCTTGACTCTAGATCGCAGCAATCGTAATGGTTATGCCTGATTCCCTCAGGAAACATCCGACCCTCGTAGGCTATTTGTAGCCCTGCGAATTACGCTAGCAGTCGTACAAAATGGCAACTCATCTTGAATAACTATATTTGACCAACTCTAATTGAATAACTAATATTCAATAAATTCTAATTCGATTAACTCTAACTGATTAACTCTAACTGATTATTCAGTTTCAAATATCAATGTTGAAATCGATTCTTACTTCTTTATATAAGTCATAACTTATATATTCTATTTATCCATGATAAATATTTCATTTAATTTATAAAATATTATTTATAAATTTATCTTATCAATCCATCGGTTAGAATAGATTCTATTTAAAATCTTTGCTTTAATTCCATATCATATTATACCCGTGTGTGAAGCGCGGGTTTAAATCTTTCAAATGTAAAATTCTCCTTTATACTATTCTACTCACTTTTCAAGTATTTCTTTTTAAAATAAATTTATTTACCAAATAATTCCCCTTTTGATAATTCTATTTATTCTATAAATATTTTCTATTTATAAAATCTATTGATTTTATAAGTAATTCATTTGAAAATCTAACTATTTTCTTTTCTGTTTACTTTACATGCATTTCCCCTTTCTATTCTATTTATTTTTCAAATAAATATCCCATTTCAATTCTATTTGTAAATAGTTTACAAATATTTCTTTTTCAATTCTATCTATAAAAGTTTTAATAATATTTCCCTTCAATTCTACCTATTTGATTAACAAATAAATATTCCTTTTTAATCTATTTATTTTCTGAATAAATATTTTCTTGTTATAAAATCTTTTAATTTTATAAATATTTCTTTTTCAACTCAACATTATAATTTCCTTTTTAACACTCCAGTATTCCTTATGGTATTTAACGTACCATACAACAATGATCGATATCATTCCAACATATAAAATCAACAACAGATTTCATATCACATCATATAACACAATATATGAAAAACAGTAAAATAAATGTTGAGGAACCCATTTGGGTCCCTCCGACCTGTTTCCCTGCATCCACAGATGTTAATTCACATAAATAACACGGATGTGAAGTATTCTGATAAACAGAATTTATATTCGATTAACGATTTATATCTATCGTTATCTATAATTTCAAGCAACTGACTAGCAGTTCAACCAAACAGCCAACACATAACAAACAACCATTATTTATAAATTCAAAAATAATTTACGAAAATATAAATTGAGTAGAGTTAGTGAGATTTTGTGACGGCAAAGAATTTCGCTCGATCCGAATCAGTCGTTAAACCGATCTAGACCGTTCGAAACGCCCTATCGTTTGAGAACACGACAAATCAGAACGCATATAAAAGAACATTTCATTGCATATTACAACAACGCATCAGATTACCAGAATATACAGGGTATAAATGAATATTACACAGAAATATCAGAGATTTAAATTACATTTAAATACATCGCAGCGGAAAATAATAAAATACACAACTAGAAGAGATATACGGATACAAAGCTTTCCGGATATCATTCCAGCTGAAAACCAGGATCCTGTGAATATAAATCTGCAAAACCAAAACTACTAGCTGCCCGTGTCAAAATAGGAGCACCCAGAGTTTAGGTTAAAACAATAAACCCCAGGTCAGTCATGGGACTGGTGTGAGAACTAAAACAGTTATTCTTTATTTTAAAGTTAGGTAAATCAAGGGACCACGCCGTATAACACGGAACGGGTTTCCTCCCAAGAATACCAGTGCATAAAACAACAGCGCAATGCTAAATAAAGAAAAATGAAGCTATTATAAGACCCAGTTCCCATCACACAATGCAACGCAAGCCGGAGGATAGGGTTTTTACCTTATAATAGCCAAGAATGCTTGATACGTTTAAAACAAATCATTTGATACTATAATAAGTGCATAGTGGATAAAACAACTTCAAATCATAAGTATCAATCATAGGCGACATGAGCGTCCCATGCCACTATGTCGCCATATATAGGTTTACAAATAAAACCGCAAATGTCACGTATTTGGAAATTGGATTTCCATCTATGAACCGAGGCAAAAGATAGTCCTCAACCGATTTTAGACAATCTAGCCCATGTCAAGGAACAGCCGCAACTGCCCCTTGGATCGTCAGGGCCGGTCCACCGATGTGGATTATAGTGCCTGAACAATACGTTTCCCCGCCCTTTGGGGCGTAAACGAGCCAACGAATGACTCCATCGGACCCGGATCGTCCGATCTAACCGAGGCGCCTCACAACAGCAACAACCACACAGGTGAAAAGTATATAAATATCAGGGCTGGTAGGTCACTGACACCACCCTAGCTAGAAGGAAACGCATGCCCTCCCTGATGTCCTCTCCCGTTTCTGGTTCACAACCGGGGTGTGAGGCTCGCGAATTCACATTACACAAAGCTGTGCCACACAGGCTGTGCTTTGATCATCACCACAAGACTTTGTTTTTCAACAGAAGCCTCGATCAATTGCCACTTAGGCATGCCACACAGGCAATTCACTCCATGCGTTTGATATCCATCAATATATAACCCCTGAGCTCGTACGTCTCAGAGAAGGGCGTTAAGCAAGAGAATAAATTCTCCGCCGCCAAACAGATATATATTTAATAGAGATCAATCGCACGGACTAAAATCCAATGTCAGACACACAGTCCATTTACAAGTTCGTTCTGGGTCTGAACGAAACCGGAGGCACCTAGTACCCCGCATATCCATCGATCTCCAAGTACGTCTGGACGATCACCAACTGTTTCCATCTTCTTGGGTGTACAGCCCAATCAAGATCATCAGTAATTATCCAAACGACGAGAAGACTTCTGGTCTTCGACCACCATCTTCATCTTCGACACCACGTCGAATCAGTTATTCAGAATGGGATAAACCCGGTCTTTCTGAATAACTCGCGTATACATTATAAAAGTGTTACACAAACACAACATACGCCTCATTCCAATTCAGAATATTCTTTTATTCAAATATTCCTATACTTTGGGAAAAGTTCCCATTAATTTTATCCAAGATAAATTCTTTAAATTTATTCTTTAATCTCCTTTGAATATCAATTCCAACTAGTCGGGATTATCGAACCACACCGAAGTAATCATTTATTTTATTTTCCCAATCCCAACCTATTCATCCCATGAAGTAAAACTGGTAGTACTTCATATCTAACACCACAGTGTTATCGGTAATTCAATTACCATTTCACGTTCAAATCTAATTAAAGATTTAACTATCGCTTGGAGTAAAACTGGTGATACTCCATTCTCGATCTTTTCAATCTATTTAAAGATTCATTAAAACTCCACTTAGTTTTAATCTTTAACTGGGTTAAAGAATCCGTGTCATTTAAAACACGGTTCGTGATAAACCCAAAGTCACATTCATTAATTATCGGGTTAAAGAACGAGTGTTATTTAAAACACTGTTCATGATAAACCCAAAAATCAATATCAATTCAATTCCAATTAAATATTATTTAATTGGTACACTTCATTAAATCTAAATAAAAAGATTTAATCATTTCTCAACTGGGTTCAAGAACAGTGTTAGTGAAGACACCATTCACCACAAACCCAAATCACATTCGATATTCAATACAAGGCTCTGAATAGAAAATATATCGGCTTATATTCAATATCGAATTCTACGACTAACAAATGCCGTATTGGAAATAACGATATAAATATATATCTTTCAAATTTCCATAACAACATCTGTATAATCACGAATTCCAACATCGAAATATTCCGAAGACAATTTCGATTCAAATCCATTCCAATGCAATCATTGGAAATTCTGGTGATTTTCAAAACCATTTCAAATTCAATTTATTTATTTAAAAATAAATAGAATTATAATTCTAGTTCAAAACTAGTTCATTTCGATAAAAATCTATTTTTATCTTTTCAAATATGGAGTTTTTCATCCCAATTCTTTCTAAATCATTTCTTATGATTTTACACAAATTATTACTATTTTTAATAATTTTATCAAGGCCCGTACAGTCGATTTCCATCTATGGCCATCGAACTACACTTACAGCGACCTTTTTCAAATTTGATTTGGACGTAACTCCAAATCCAACCGTTAGATTTCAAATTTCTAATATTCGTTAGAAATCTCTTTTCGATACGAACCCAACGGTTCCGGTTTTAGGAGAATCCGACGGTCGGATCTCCCGTAATGTCCGTTTGAAATAAATGGTCGAAATTCACGAACTGCCGCGGCGCGGCGCGTTCTATTCAAGCCATTATATTATATATAATATATATATATATATAATATATTTCGTCGATTTCTATTTTAAACGAATTATATAAATAGTTTTAAATTCGTTTCAAAAGCAATTTCCACTTCCGTTTCAATTCAAATCAAAATTGAATTCTTCTCTATAAATTCGTTTTAAAATTCATTTCTATTCAATTCAAATTTCAATTCAATTTGAATTCGTTTTCAATTCATTTCGAAATCGTTTTCAATTCAACTCATTTCAAAATCGTTTTCAATTCAATTCATTTCGAAATCGTTTTCAATTCAATTCATTTCAAAATCGTTTTCAATTCAATTCATTTCGAAATGAATAAAATCGATATAAATATCGTTTACGTCAAAATGGCGTCAATCTAATCAACACGGCTTCATAAATTTCTATTTTCAAATATTCTATTTCAAATATTTCTTTTTCAAAATAGTTGTTATTATCAAAATATTTCGTTCAACACATGACCAATCTCAATGGATGAGTACTGTCAACACATGAACTTTTATTTTATAATATTCTTTATTTTTCAAATTGGAATGAGGCCCAATCAATTACCATATAAAGTTAATTATATGGATTTTCATACAACACATGTATATAATAGCATTGAAAAATAATCAACCATCAACCAAAGTGCACTACACTGTATAAGCATCAAATATAGATATCTAACGCTTATAACAGCCTGTCAATCAATCGATCGACATATTTAATCAATTAGGATGAGTGAACTGCATATTTCATCCTAACACCCGTGTGGGGTTTCAAACAATCAAACACAGATTTTAGTTGTGCAGTTGGGCGATGTGTAAAATTTATCGACCCAATCAATATCAGTCAAATCAGTGTATATAAACAAATCGGCCGATTTGTTTATAAATATTTATTTATTTACCTTCACGTTAAAAATTATATTTTTAACGATAAAACATTTTATTTCAACATATGAATTTCTATTCAGTTCATTCTTTCAATAAAATGATATTTTATTTTTCTAACATATTTTAGAAAATTTCGGCGGCATAACGGCACGATACTAGAAACGGGACAAGGCCTAGCCTTATCCCCGGTCTAGTGAAGGCCCATGCCATTCACACGTCAATCAAATCAATTCATTTCACCACACAATTCAATTTCAATCAAATAATCTAACTAACAATTCAACCAAACAATTTAACAAACAAGCCATCCATGGTCTGTGGATGACGGGTGTCGGGTGCTACTAAACACCGTCTGCATCCTAGCATATATATATAACTAGAAAAATTAAATTGAAAGGTGAGAAATTCTCATATATAGCTATCCTAGCTCCACGGCACTTCTAATGCAGGAAATCTTCGCCAACTCGCCTTTTGTCGCTTTCGTTGTCCGCTTTCACTACATATGTAAAAATCGAATTTTTACTTCGCTATTCAATATATAAAAATCGAATTTTTATAACGACACTTCATACATGTAAAAATAGAATTTTTTATCGCTACTTCTATAATGTAAAAATAGAATTTTTATCGCTACTCCTATTTTGAAAGCAATTCTCTTGCTATTTCTAAAACCATGGTATTTTATTTCTAAGTTGAATATATAAAAATCATATTTTTACATTATTAAAAATCGTATCTTTTCCTTATTAAAATCATATTTTTAATATGCCACTAGTATAAAAATTATATTTTTAACTTTTCTATATTATAAAAATTATATTTTTAACCTTTTTATAATATAAAATTTATATTTTTATTATCCCTACGATATAAAAATCATATTTTTACACTCCACGTTTTTATATATATATAAAGATCTAATCTTTAACTTCAAAAATATAATCCTTTCTATTTCAAAAGTATAATCTTTTTCTATATCAAAAATTTAATCTTTCCTATACGATAAAAATCCAATCTTTATACACGGTAAAAATCGTTCCTCTTCATAAATAAAAATCGTATTTTCCTCTAATTAAAAGTCACAATTTTAATTTTCCTACCACATAAAAATCAGTTTTTATATCACCTAAAAATCAGTTTTCCCATAACAATAAAAATCATTTCCTTTCGTTGTTAAAAATCAAAACTTTATGCGAATAAGAAATATGAATTTCATACGAATAAAAATATAAACTTCCTTATGAATAAAAATATAAACTTTCTTTTGAAAACAATGTAAATTTTGTTTTGAAAACAATGTTAATTATGCTAGAATAAATAATTAAAACATTAATTAACTGTATAAATTTCGTTACCTTCCCATTCATTGACTGCGCCCAAATCCACTGTAAAAACGTTAGAACTCCATCCTCATCAGCTCCAAATTTCACATCGATGGGGGGGGGGGGGGGGGGGGGCTGCTGCATTGGAGGAGTTCGCTGGTCTACGCCGAGGGTGGGGAGGGGGAAAGAGGAGGCTGGAGCGTCGCGGGTTAGGGTTGGCAAAGCGAGGGTGTGAGGATGGGTGCGAGGCCATCTGTGCGTCAGGAGGGGCGATCGAGACAGGGTCTCGCGCGAGGGAACGGGAGCGAGAGGGGGTCGGGGTCTGCATCGGAGATGGCGGAGTACGGCGGCGCTGCTGGCGGCGCGAGGCTGAGAGTTAAGGCGACGATTTGGGGGAGGGTTCCTGGAAGGGTTCGATCCCCTTTCTGTTTTCCTTTCCTTTTTTTTCTTTTTTTTTCTTTTATTTTAAAACGATCGTGGGCTGGAAAGAAGAAGAGGGGGCCAAGGTCAACGCAAGGAGGAAAGGGGAAAGGGGGTTTTAATTTTATTTTATTATTTAAATATTTAATTTCAAAAAGTAACTTTTTATTTTGAACTCGGATTCGAACTCATCGACTGTCGTCCCTAGCGTTTTACCCCCATTCCGAACACAATGGGATATGTATCGTAAGTCAATTCGTCTATTACGATCAGTTTCCATTGAATTTAAAGTATAAATCAGTATATATTCAATTTGAACGTACATTTCAAATTACCGGGGCCACCTACAGACTCGAAAAATTCCAGAAAAATTATTTCTAGCTTCGCATTGACGATACGGTCCTAACAAAACTAATTTCGTCAAATTCTGAGATCATTTGAAAAATGGCCATTTTCTGGTCGACCCGAATTAATTGAAACTGTTCAAAACACGTTTAACTTCGCCACGCTCACATACTGATTCAGAAAATTACGAATTTTGAAACCTAGCAATAATATGACATCCCGGATCCAACAAAAGTGGTTTCGTCGAAAACCGAGGTCGCTTGCAAAATGTCCATTTTTAAGGGCCTGAATTCCACAGCGACTATTCAGAATTTTCAACAGGACATATCTTTTGACTCTCGTTATGAAATTTGGATTTTTTGGATTCATTGGAAAGATATTATCAATTAGATCCTAATGTTTTTGGTTTTACTAAAATCCGGATTGTTTTGCACCCGGTACATTCAATTGAAGTTTGAAATCGAATTGTCGAACTACCGCGCCAATTTCAATTCTATTTATAATTATATATAAATATTTATATTCTAACGACGACGCATATAATATATACGTTCGAATTATATTCAAAATAAATTTCACGTCGATATTATTTAAAATAATTCATTTTAAATAATCAAAATTCGCTAAAATTGCCAAAATAAAAAATTTTAATTGGCCCAGATTTTCGGGTTGTTACAATCTCCCCCACTTAAAACTTTTCGTCCCCGAAAAGGAACAAAGTCGAAAGTGGTTTGATTAATCAACACTACGTTCGATCTGGCTTCCATTCTCCAACTTTTCAGTTTCTGAGAAATTTCAAAAGTTTAAAAAATTTGGCTAACACCCTAAATTTTCGAAAAATTTCGCCATAACCTCCCCTGCAATGGGAGCATCGGGGAATTTCAAATAGCTTCCCCGGTCCTTCAGATCTCAAAAAGAAAAAGAAAAAGCCAAGCGGCTAGCCAATAGGCTCATAAAATCATCATCACCCAAACAAAACAGTAAATTATGTAGTAAACATGTATCTATTTGTCGGGCAAACAAATTTTATTCTTCGGCTCTAGCCTCCTTGCTATGACCTGTTCAATGCGAGTATATGTATATGCAAGCAAATGCGACCAATTTTCAATACAGTTCAATATTTGATTCAATTAGGCTAATTGGCTAAAAATTAGCAAACAAATAAACAAACAACACAAACATCAATCAGTTAGTGGATTAGAGTTTCAAATTGATAATTTTGATACATATACAAAAATCATGTTTTTGATACCAATTCACAACAATAAGCCCTATCTAATTTTGGTTCTCACACCAGTCAATAGGAAATATATAGATATTACACGTTCGTCACTCGAATATAAATTCTAATGATGGAGCTCCATCATCAAAATCATCTCCGGGCGATTAGAGTGTAATTCTATATCTATCCAATATATCAAAACTTCGAATACACGCTAGCTAGGCGCATACGCAAAAATCTTTATATTTTGGATTGTCCTAATCAATATAAAATAAATAATCAAATACGAATAATTGATTTAAATTTTCAAAACAAAATTTGTTTTCATTTTAAAATATACTCTTCACACTCGTTCTAGGATACTACTGATCCTATCTCTAACGAGTCATTCCCATTGGATATTACTAATCCAATATCTGATGAATTCTTTCGTATGGTTCTAATGTGCCTTGTTCTCTGAGCTTGGTAAACCAAAGCTTTGATACCAACTGTGACGGCAAAGAATTTCGCTCGATCCGAATCAGTCGTTAAACCGATCTAGACCATTCGAAACGCCCTATCGTTTGAGAACACGACAAATCAGAACGCATATAAAAGAACATTTCATTGCATATTACAACAACGCATCAGATTACCAGAATATACAGGGTATAAATGAATATTACACAGAAATATCAGAGATTTAAATTACATTTAAATACATCGCAGCAGAAAATAATAAAATACACAACTAGAAGAGATATACGGATACAAAGCTTTCTGGATATCATTCCAGCGGTAAACCAGGATCCTGTGAATATAAATCTGCAAAACCAAAACTACTAGCTGCCCGTGTCAAAATAGGGGCACCCAGAGTTTAGGTTAAAACAATAAACTCCAGGTCAGTCATGGGACTGGTGTGAGAACTAAAATAGTTATTCTTTATTTTAAAGTTAGGTAAATCAAGGGACCACGCCGTATAACACGGAACGGGTTTCCTCCCAAGAATACCAGTGCATAAAACAACAGCGCAATGCTAAATAAAGAAAAATGAAGCTATTATAAGACCCAGTTCCCATCACACAATGCAACGCAAGCCGGAGGATAGGGTTTTTACCTTATAATAGCCAAGAATGCTTGATACGTTTAAAACAAATCATTTGATACTATAATAAGTGCATAGTGGATAAAACAACTTCAAATCTTAAGTATCAATCATAGGCGACATGAGCGTCCCATGCCACTATGTCGCCATATATAGGTTTACAAATAAAACCGCAAATGTCACGTATTTGGAAATTGGATTTCCATCTATGAACCGAGGCAAAAGATAGTCCTCAACCGATTTTAGACAATCTAGCCCATGTCTAGGAACAGCCGCAACTGCCCCTTGGATCGTCAGGGCCGGTCCACCGATGTGGATTATAGTGCCTGAACAATACGTTTCCCCGCCCTTTGGGGCGTAAACGAGCCAACGAATGACTCCATCGGACCCGGATCGTCCGATCTAACCGAGGCGCCTCGCAACAGCAACAACCACACAGGTGAAAAGTATATAAATGTCAGGGCTGGTAGGTCACTGACACCACCCTAGCTAGAAGGAAACGCATGCCCTCCCTGATGTCCTCTCCCGTTTCTGGTTCACAACCGGGGTGTGAGGCTCGCGAATTCACGTTACACAAAGCTGTGCCACACAGGCTGTGCTTTGATCATCACCACAAGACTTTGTTTTTCAACAGAAGCCTCGATCAATTTCCACTTAGGCATGCCACACAGGCAATTCACTCCATGCGTTTGATATCCATCAATATATAACTCCTGAGCTCGTACGTCTCAGAGAAGGGCGTTAAGCAAGAGAATAAATTCTCCGCCGCCAAACAAATATATATTTAATAGAGATCAATCGCACGGACTAAAATCCAATGTCAGACACACAGTCCATTTACAAGTTCGTTCTGGGTCTGAACGAAACCGGAGGCACCTAGTACCCCGCATATCCATCGATCTCCAAGTACGTCTGGACGATCACCAACTGTTTCCATCTTCTTGGGTGTACAGCCCAATCAAGATCATCAGTAATTATCCAAACGACGTGAAGACTTCTGGTCTTCGACCACCGTCTTCATCTTCGACACCACGTCGAATCAGTTATTCAGAATGGGATAAACCCGGTCTTTCTGAATAACTCGCGTATACATTATAAAAGTGTTACACAAACACAACATACGCCTCATTCCAATTCAGAATATTCTTTTATTCAAATATTCCTATACTTTGGGAAAAGTTCCCATTAATTTTATCCAAGATAAATTCTTTAAATTTATTCTTTAATCTCCTTTGAATATCAATTCCAACTAGTCGGGATTATCGAACCACACCGAAGTAATCATTTATTTTATTTTCCCAATCCCAACCTATTCATCCCATGAAGTAAAACTGGTAGTACTTCATATCTAACACCACAGTGTTATCGGTAATTCAATTACCATTTCACGTTCAAATCTAATTAAAGATTTAACTATCGCTTGGAGTAAAACTGGTGATACTCCATTCTCGATCTTTTCAATCTATTTAAAGATTCATTAAAACTCCACTTAGTTTTAATCTTTAACTGGGTTAAAGAATCCGTGTCATTTAAAACACGGTTCGCGATAAACCCAAAGTCACATTCATTAATTATCGGGTTAAAGAACGAGTGTTAGTTAAAACACTGTTCACGATAAACCCAAAAATCAATATCAATTCAATTCCAATTAAATATTATTTAATTGGTACACTTCATTAAATCTAAATAAAAAGATTTAATCATTTCTCAACTGGGTTCAAGAACAGTGTTAGTGAAGACACCATTCACCACAAACCCAAATCACATTCGATATTCAATACAAGGCTCTGAATAGAAAATATATCGGCTTATATTCAATATCGAATTCTACGACTAACAAATGCCGTATTGGAAATAACGATATAAATATATATCTTTCAAATTTCCATAACAACATCTGTATAATCACGAATTCCAACATCGAAATATTCCGAAGACAATTTCGATTCAAATCCATTCCAATGCAATCATTGGAAATTCTGGTGATTTTCAAAACCATTTCAAATTCAATTTATTTATTTAAAAATAAATAGAATTATAATTCTAGTTCAAAACTAGTTCATTTCGATAAAAATCTATTTTTATCTTTTCAAATATGGAGTTTTTCATCCCAATTCTTTCTAAATCATTTCTTATGATTTTACACAAATTATTACTATTTTTAATAATTTTATCAAGGCCCGTACAGTCGATTTCCATCTATGGCCATCGAACTGCACTTACAGCGACCTTTTTCAAATTTGATTTGGACGTAACTCCAAATCCAACCGTTAGATTTCAAATTTCTAATATTCGTTAGAAAGCTCTTTTCGATACGAACCCAACGGTTCCGGTTTTAGGAGAATCCGACGGTCGGATCTCCCGTAATGTCCGTTTGAAATAAATGGTCGAAATTCACGAACTGCCGCGGCGCGGCGCGTTCTATTCAGGCCATTATATTATATATATAATATATTTCGTCGATTTCTATTTAAAACGAATTATATAAATAGTTTTAAATTCGTTTCAAAAGCAATTTCCACTTCCGTTTCAATTCAAATCAAAATTGAATTCTTCTCTATAAATTCGTTTTAAAATTCATTTCTGTTCAATTCAAATTTCAATTCAATTTGAATTCGTTTTCAATTCATTTCGAAATCGTTTTCAATTCAACTCATTTCAAAATCGTTTTCAATTCAATTCATTTCGAAATCGTTTTCAATTCAATTCATTTCAAAATCGTTTTCAATTCAATTCATTTCGAAATGAATAAAATCGATATAAATATCGTTTACGTCAAAATGGCGTCAATCTAATCAACACGGCTTCATAAATTTCTATTTTCAAATATTCTATTTCAAATATTTCTTTTTCAAAATAGTTGTTATTATCAAAATATTTCGTTCAACACATGACCAATCTCAATGGATGAGTACTGTCAACACATGAACTTTTATTTTATAATATTCTTTATTTTTCAAATTGGAATGAGGCCCAATCAATTACCATATAAAGTTAATTATATGGATTTTCATACAACACATGTATATAATAGCATTGAAAAATAATCAACCATCAACCAAAGTGCACTACACTGTATAAGCATCAAATATAGATATCTAACGCTTATAACAGCCTGTCAATCAATCGATCGACATATTTAATCAATTAGGATGAGTGAACTGCATATTTCATCCTAACACCCGTGTGGGGTTTCAAACAATCAAACACAGATTTTAGTTGTGCAGTTGGGCGATGTGTAAAATTTATCGACCCAATCAATATCAGTCAAATCAGTGTATATAAACAAATCGGCCGATTTGTTTATAAATATTTATTTATTTACCTTCACGTTAAAAATTATATTTTTAACGATAAAACATTTTATTTCAACATATGAATTTCTATTCAGTTCATTCTTTCAATAAAATGATATTTTATTTTTCTAACATATTTTAGAAAATTTCGGCGGCATAACGGCACGATACTAGAAACGGGACATGGCCTAGCCTTATCCCCGGTCTAGTGAAGGCCCATGCCATTCACACGTCAATCAAATCAATTCATTTCACCACACAATTCAATTTCAATCAAATAATCTAACTAACAATTCAACCAAACAATTTAACAAACAAGCCATCCATGGTCTGTGGATGACGGGTGTCGGGTGCTACTAAACACCGTCTGCATCCTAGCATATATATATAACTAGAAAAATTAAATTGAAAGGTGAGAAATTCTCACATATAGCTATCCTAGCTCCACGGCACTTCTAATGCAGGAAATCTTCGCCAACTCGCCTTTTGTCGCTTTCGTTGTCCGCTTTCACTACATATGTAAAAATCGAATTTTTACTTCGCTATTCAATATATAAAAATCGAATTTTTATAAAGACACTTCATACATGTAAAAATAGAATTTTTTATCGCTACTTCTATAATGTAAAAATAGAATTTTTATCGCTACTCCTATTTTGAAAGCAATTCTCTTGCTATTTCTAAAACCATGGTATTTTATTTCTAAGTTGAATATATAAAAATCATATTTTTACATTATTAAAAATCGTATCTTTTCCTTATTAAAATCATATTTTTAATATGCCACTAGTATAAAAATTATATTTTTAACTTTTCTATATTATAAAAATTATATTTTTAACCTTTTTATAATATAAATTTATATTTTTATTATCCCTATGATATAAAAATCATATTTTTACACTCCACGTTTTTATATATATATAAAGATCTAATCTTTAACTTCAAAAATATAATCCTTTCTATTTCAAAAGTATAATCTTTTTCTATATCAAAAATTTAATCTTTCCTATACGATAAAAATCCAATCTTTATACACGGTAAAAATCGTTCCTCTTCATAAATAAAAATCGTATTTTCCTCTAAATAAAAATCACATTTTTAATTTTCCTACCACATAAAAATCAGTTTTTATATCACCTAAAAATCAGTTTTCCCATAACAATAAAAATCATTTCCTTTCGTTGTTAAAAATCAAAACTTTATGCGAATAAGAAATATGAATTTCATACGAATAAAAATATAAACTTCCTTATGAATAAAAATATAAACTTTCTTTTGAAAACAATGTAAATTTTGTTTTGAAAACAATGTTAATTATGCTAGAATAAATAATTAAAACATTAATTAACTGTATAAATTTCGTTACCTTCCCATTCATTGACTGCGCCCAAATCCACTGTAAAAACGTTAGAACTCCATCCTCATCAGCTCCAAATTTCACATCGACGGGGGGTGGGGGGGGGCTGCTGCATTGGAGGGGTTCGCTGGTCTACGCCGAGGGTGGGGAGGGGGAAAGAGGAGGCTGGAGCGTCGCGGGTTAGGGTTGGCAAAGCGAGGGTGTGAGGATGGGTGCGAGGCCATCTGTGCGTCAGGAGGGGCGATCGAGACAGGGTCTCGCGCGAGGGAACGGGAGCGAGAGGGGGTCGGGGTCTGCATCGGAGATGGCGGAGTACGGCGGTGCTGCTGGCGGCGCGAGGCTGAGCGCCAAGGCAGCGATTTGGGGGAGGGTTCCTGGAAGGGTTCGATCCCCTTTCTGTTTTCCTTTCCTTTTTTTTTTCTTTTTTTTTAAAACGATCGTGGGCTGGAAAGAAGAAGAGGGGGCCAAGGTCAACGCAAGGAGGAAAGGGGAAAGGGGGTTTTAATTTTATTTTATTATTTAAATATTTAATTTCAAAAAGTAACTTTTTATTTTGAACTCGGATTCGAACTCATCGACTGTCGTCCCTAGCGTTTTACCCCCATTCCGAACACAATGGGATATGTATCGTAAGTCAATTCGTCTATTACGATCAGTTTCCATTGAATTTAAAGTATAAATCAGTATATATTCAATTTGAACATACATTTCAAATTACCGGGGCCACCTACAGACTCGAAAAATTCCAAAAAAATTATTTCTAGCTTCGCATTGACGATACGGTCCTAACAAAACTAATTTCGTCAAATTCTGAGATCGTTTGAAAAATGGCCATTTTCTGGTCGACCCGAATTAATTGAAACTGTTCAAAACACGTTTAACTTCGCCACGCTCACATACTGATTCAGAAAATTACGAATTTTTAAACCTTGCAATAATATGACATCCCGGATCCAACAAAAGTGGTTTCGTCGAAAACCGAGGTCGCTTGCAAAATGTCCATTTTTAAGGGCCTGAATTCCACAGCGACTATTCAGAATTTTCAACAGGACATATCTTTTGACTCTCGTTATGAAATTTTGATTTTTTGGATTCATTGGAAAGATATTATCAATTAGATCCTAATGTTTTTGGTTTTACTAAAATCCGGATTGTTTTGCACCCGGTACATTCAATTGAAGTTTGAAATCGAATTATCGAACTGCCGCGCCAATTTCAATTCTATTTATAATTATATATAAATATTTATATTCTAACGACGATGCGTATAATATATACGTTTGAATTATATTCAAAATAAATTTCACATCGATATTATTTAAAATAATTCATTTTAAATAATCAAAATTCGCTAAAATTGCCAAAATAAAATTTTTAAACTGGCCCAGATTTTCGGGTTGTTACAGATTTACTCACATTGGTCAATTATCGTTAGATAACGATAATTGGTCATTGATTCGATTCAGGCATTAAATTCCACCGTAAATCTAAACAAGTCCCAGTTCACTCTCGGTCAGTTCCATGGTGTAGCCACCATCCATACGATCCTAATGCGACCAGTTTCGCTGAATTTCGTTTTCGCATGACAAAGTTATAGCTTTTACAAGGTATACATATTATATTTAAAAATTAAAATAACTTTAAAACCAACCGGGCCTGACCTCTTTTCCTTGGCCCAAACCCACTTGAAGGACACCAACACCCGCATCCTTCAAAGCTCGCTCCATCCATATCTTCTTCCCAGAATCCCAAATTCACGCTTCAGGCAAAAATCCAATGCCATTTCCGATCCTAAACCTCCCACGTCCTCCTCACTTTCTTCGTATTCTTCAAAACAATTTTCACTGAAATGCTCCTCTACTAAATCTCCATCGCCCTATCACCCAAACAAACAGCTCGACCTCCCCCACTGATTTCCGTCGACTGCTCCCTCCCACGAACTACACAGCAACGCACGACACCTTTTTATTTTACAAAATCCCAAAAATTCCTAAAAGCTGTTAAACTCCTCCCCGATTCCAAATATACCCATTAAAACTCGAACTGATGATCCAATAGCTCGCAAGCTCTAAACCTATCTTGCGTTAACTTCAGACCAACGACATAAATTGATGTCGAGCTCCCCAAAAATACTACTGCATTGAAGAGCTTCACCTGGTGAATCCATAAATGTATGTACCATGATTTATATGATTTTATTTGATTTGTTTTGGATTTTAGAAGAGAATTTTTACTGTTGGAATTTTATCTCAGTGGCGGCATGATTTCCTTGACCAGAGAAAATAGTATTAGGGTTAGGGAATTGGTATTTATAGGTTGATAAAAATATTTTTTTTATTCGATTTTTATATTTACTTTTAAGCTATCGCTGTTTGTATTTGTCCTCTAAAATCCCTGTGATCACATACGATACCCAAAAATCATGAAACTAGACATGCACCTTCAGTTCGACATTGCGGTCCCAACGAAACTGGTTTCGTCGAATTCTGACTTCGTTTGCTCACACAACGTATTTTTAACTGTCAAAATATCGACTGTTTCTCACAATAAAATCCTGTACGACCACATACTAACTTCAAAAATCACGAAAACTAAAATCTAGAAATAATTTGATGTTGCGGATCCAACAAAATTAGTTTCGTTGAATTCTGAGGTCGCTTACAAAACTGCCTATTTTTAAAGCTCCAAATAGCCCTTTTAAATATGTAAATATATCTAAAAACGATTAAATTTAATGTTTAAAAATAAATATTATCGTATATATTCACAGTGGAATACCATACAGCTCCACTGGGATTTATAACTCGATATTTCAAAATTCCCAGTTATATCGATATTTGATTTATATTGAAAATCCTTTTTATAATATAAACAAATCGATATAAATTATAAAGGAATTCCATAGCGACTTTTCTAAAATTTGTTTTGGACATAACTAAAAATCTACATGATGAAATCCCGATTTTTCTCTCCCACTAGAAAAATATACTTCACCAGCTCCTAACATTTCTTGTTTTACAGAAATCCTATTTAAAATGAACCCTGTATATTCATTTGAAATTCAAATTGCCAAATAGCGAACTGCAGCGCCATTTCGAGCTCGATTACAAATATATTATAATTATACGTTCAAACTGCTGTTCAAATAATATAGTCGTTATTCTATTTCAATTCTAAACTGAATTAAATATCACCGATGATCCAATTCACACTATTTTGTGAATTCCACTATTTCTGACTATTTCAGAAATTAAATATATTATTATATTATTTATTTAAATAAAATATCCAATATTATTTAATTCTGGTCATTTTAAATAACCAGACCATTATTTAAATAATTAAATAAATTATTTATAATGCTGAAAAATGCGGGTCGTTACAAACCCTAAAATTATTACCTTCCTCTGGTTAAATATTAGTCGCCGCTCTTATTCTCTCTTCACAGAAAATGGCAAGCAAAAACAAATCAAAAGAAATCAAATAAAATTCTACAAATCATGAAACCAGTCTATTTGGATTTCCCATGTAATCCTCTTTGATTTTATACCTGTATGGAAGAGTAGGTTACCAGATTTCGAGGATCAGAACTCAACAGTAATGCTAGGGTTGATGTTATTTGCGATTTGGAGCAAGGATTTGGAAAAGTAATTTCATATTCGGATTCAGGGTGGAAAATAACAGTTAGTTTGATTTTTGTTGGGATTTAAATAAATAAAAAAGTGTCGCTGTTTCTCTATAGCGAATTGGGAGGATGCCGAACGCATTTTGTTCGGAAGGTGCGAATTGAGAATGGCAAGTACCGAGAAGAAGAGATTGAAATAAGGAGAATATTGGTATTTATGTTGTGATTTTTAGTAAAGGAGGAAGAATGAATTGTAGAGGAAAAGGATCGGCTATGGTATGACCGTGAGGAGCAGTATTGTTGCGGGAAGAAGATGAGGACGCGGTCAAGCTTTTAAAGAGGGATTAAAGGGTAATTAGTGGGTTAAGTATATTGTTAATGACCTTTATATAGACTATAATTGTTAATTAAATATCTTCGTCATATGTTATTAAAATTTGACGAAGCAAGATCCGTTGGGATCGTATGGACGGTGGCTACGCTATGGAACTGACTGGGAGTGAATTGGAGCTCGTTACAATTTATAATGAAATAAATTATCTGATCTGAATCAAATCAACTGACAGTTATCGATATTTAATGATTATCGTCCAATGTGAGTTAATCTCACTAACTATGCTCAGTTATATTTTTATAACGTATATTTAGAATTGATAAATGCCAGTTGATTGCTGTGTGTTGACTATTTGGATGAACAGCTGATTTATTAGTTGAAATTATAGATAGCGAATATCTATATAAATCATTAATCAAATATTGATTTTGTTTATCAGAATATTTCATATTAAAATGAAATCAATGCTATTTATGTTGTTTAACATCTGTGGATGCAGGGAAACAGGTTAGAGGGATCCAACTAGATTCCTCAATATTTATAGTATTATTTTTCATATATTCTGATATATGATGTGGTATATAATATGTTATTGATTATGTGTGTTTGGATGATTATTTACCCTTTTGATTTGTTGTTTTAACATCATAAGTGATACTAGAAAGAAAAAAGGGAATTTTCATAGTGTATTTTGAAAATAAAATATTTATATAAAATCAATGGATTTTATATAAACAGAAATATTTATATGAAATAAATAGAATTATAAAAGGAATATTTATTTGGAAAATAAGTAGAATTATACAAGTGAATTTTCAAAGTGTATTTTAGAAAGAAATTATTTATAAAATCAAAGGATTTTATAAAAGAAATTATTTATAAAATCAAAGGACTTTATAATAGAAAAACAAATATAATTATATTTAAATAAAATAAATAGGAGATTTTAAAAGGGGAAATATTTGTAAAACATTTACAAATAGAATTGAAAGGGAAAATTTTGTAAAACATTTACGATAGAATTGAAAAGGAAATATTGGAAAATGAATAGGATAATTAGAAAAGTAAATATTCGGGAAATAATTAGCGTATTACAAAAGGAATTATTTTATAAAATGAATAGAATTTTATAAAAGAGAATAAGTGGAAAAGATTTATTTAAAGTATAATTAAATAGAAATATGTTTTTAACAGATAAATTGAGAAGATTAATTTTTAAACGATGTTTATAAACTAAGAAAAATATTTATCATTGGATAATTTGAATATATAAATCTGAATTTATATAAAGAAATAGAAATCGGTTTTAACACCGATAGGTAAATAGAATTTGAATTCAACATTTATAAAAGGGAATTTACATGAGATTTTAACTGTTAGAAGTTAAAAGGAGGATTTGTACAAATAATTATACAAATAAAAGTATAAATAGAATTTGGAAATGGAATATTATTTTTAAATATGAAATCAAACTGAAATGGTATATATATATATATACACACACAATATTATTCACATTCGATGTGAATAATGGAATAAAATAGTTATTTTATAAATGAAAACATTTATAAAGAAAAAAATTGGGATTTTGAAATAGAATTTCAAATGGGAATTTGAATGAGATAGAGTTAATCGATTAGAGTTAATCGAGTTAGTTATTCGAATTAGAGTTAATCAAATATTAGTTAATTGAAATAGAGTTAAACCTATTAGAGTTAATAAAATAGAGTTAAATCGTTTAGAGTTAATCGGATATTAGTTAATCGATTAGAGTTAATCGAATTAGAGTTGATCGAATTAGTTAATTGAATAGAGCTAGTCGAATATTAGTTATTCGAATAGAGTGAATCGAATATAAGTTATTCGAAGGAGAGAGTATTGAATATAAGTTATTCGAAGGAGAGTGTATCGAATATAGTTTATTTGAAAGAAAGAGTTATCGGATGTAGTTTATTCGAAGAAAAGAGTCATCGAATAGAGATTATTCGAGAGAGGATTTATACATTGGGATTTGACTATATTGAATGTGGGAAAGTATTATTTACTTTCCGAGTTTTAAATCAAGATTTGTTTATTTAATAAAACATTTATTCATTTATTTAAATTAAGAAATAAAAGTATATTCAAGTTATTATATTTTGGAAGCATGGGATTATAACACTATTTTTATAATCAAATAATTTCTGTAAAGGAAGTGGATTCGTAAATAAAATCCAAGAGTTACGAAAGGAAGTTCGTTAAAGATTTAAAACGGTGAACATTGTCTATTTCGAGGTTACAAACGTTGTTCAGTTAAGGTCTGAGAGGTAGTTATACCCCAACTCGTTGCTGGCTATGTGAGCTGGGTACGCATGATAGAGGGTTCTCGCTTCGCATTAGGTGACGGATGGGAGACTCTTACCTCTACATGTCCCTCGAAAGTAAGGGAGGGTTGGTTGTGAAGTCGAAAGGCTGGCCATAAAATGAGTTGGTAGAGTACCAGTGTAAGCCATGGTGGGATGTTAGCCCGCAGACTTGGGGGTTGAGGGATGGTTGAAAAGCCTACCGAAATTGCCAGTACATTACAGTGGTATTAGAGCTGAAGGTAAGTAATTACCTTGGCTCTGTGGCGTAACTCGACAGAGATAGGGTTAGTAATACCCTAGATTAAGTTTGAGTGTACATATACGAGTGAACATATTTGTAGATTCTATAAAAAATAAATTTATATTATGGAGATTTATTGGTTGAGTAGTTTGTGAATTCTGGTCGATCAGTTTGATCCACTGTATCAATAAGGGTTACTAAACACTTGAACACAATGAACCCACACATTATGTTTTGAAAAGAGGGTAAATGAAATAATTTTACCCAAAATTATATTTTTATATAATAGAATGATTAATATTGGAAATATTATAGAATATTGGGTGTGTTGGTTGTTATTATAAACAAATGAGATTATAATTGAAATGGTTATGTAAATAGCCAATCAAGATTCATATAAGTGTTATATGTGAAATCAGATGAAGTAAATCTGAATTTAAATCAGAACTGGAATTAAAACTCTGTAAATTTGAAAAAAAAAGGTGTTTATAAATGGATTGAATTAAATATATGAGAATTTTAAAACTTGGGAGATTTTAAATTGTTTAACTAGAATTGTGAACGATATTTTGAAATAATTTCAAAATAGAAATGATTAAGAAATGGTTTTGAAAAGTGATATAGTATTGAACTCATTCTGATAGCTAGGAAATAATTCTGATGATGCTGGCCACATCATCAGTGTTCATTTTCGAGCTTTAAGCGACGGATTACTACCAAAGATATTGTTTTGGAAATATTTTGAGAAAATAAGTTGTTTTGATTTCAAGAGGGAATATTTGATTTTTGATAGGGTAAACTGTTTAAAACTCCTAAGAAAAACTATTTGAATTAAAACCAAGTTGAAAAGAAATTTGTGAAAGAAAATATGAATTGAATTGAAACCAATTAACTGGAAATTGAATTGGAATATAATGTATCAAGTAGAATAAGATTTTGAATTGTGAAATAGGAATCTGAAATGGTATTGGATTGGTGAGTTAGGAGTTGGGAATTGAGAATGGAACTCGAGTTTGAAATGATATTTGGCTTATTTGAGCGAATAGCTGTATTGAGGATAAATTGATCGGAGTTGATTGGAATGACATTGGTATATGCTGAACTGGCAACAGATGGAAACGATATAATGATATGTCCGACTAAAAGTTACACGTTTACTTTTATATGAGTTTGGTGATTTATGAGCCTGTTTGGCAAGCCGCTTGGGTACTTGATTTTCTTTTGGGTTGAAGAAGGCCCAGAGAAGCGAGTTGTAGTTGTACCGATTGAGCCGTACAAAGGAGGTGCTAGCGAATTTTTTTCTAAAAGTTAAGGTGTTAGAAAATTTTCAGGATTTTTGAAAATATCCGTTAGCAGGAATAAATAAATATTTAATTGAAATTAAATTGGTTCAGTTGAAACTTAAAAGTGAACAAATAATTTTTAACCAGTCAATAGGGTTTGTTTTCTACCTTAGCAATTTCGAGGACGATATTATTTTAAGGGGGAAGAATGTAACGCCCCGTATTTTTATGGTATAATAATTTATTTATTTTAATTATTTAAATAGTAATTTAGAGATTTAAAATGGTTATTTAATTAAATAATATTAAATATTTAATTAATATAAAAAATAGAGTAATATATTTAATTCTGAAATAATCAAGAATAATAGAATTCACAGTGCGAATTAGATTATTCAAAATATATAATTTAGTTTGAGTTGAACTATATTAACGAATGTATTATATAAACGATAGTTGAACGTATAATTATAATACAATTATAATCAAGCTCGAAATGGTGCAGCCGTTCGTGATTTAGCGATTCGAAATTTAAACGAATATACAGAATCCGTTTTAACTCGGATTTCTGTGAAACAAGAAACGCTCAGAGCTGGTGAACTATATTTTTCTAATAGAAGAGAAAAATCGAGAGTTCGTTGTGTAGATTTTGAGTTATGTCCAAATCAAATTTTAGAAAAGTCGCTCTGGAATTCCATAGTAATTTATAACGATTTATTTATATAAAAAAGGATTTTCAATATAAACTGAATATCGATAATCCGAGATTTTGAGATATCGATGTATAAATCCAAATGTGTTTATTTTGGAGCTGCGTAATATTATATGTGAATATATACGATAATATTAAGTTATTAATATTTAATTTAATTATTTTTAAATATATAAATATTTAAATGGTTTATTTAGGGCTTTAAAAATAGTTGGTTTTGCAAATGACCTCCGTTTTCGACGAAACTAATTTTATTGGATCTGGAATATTAAATTATTGTTAGATTTCAATTTCTGTGATTTTTGGAGTCAGTATGTGGCCGTACGGATTTTTAATCTGAAAAACAGTTAGTATTTTGACGTTAAAAATACGCTATGTGAGCAAATGGAGTTGGAATATGATGAAACCAGTTTCATTGGGTCCGTAATGTCAAACTCTAGTTATATGTCCGTTTTCCTGATTTTTGGATATCGTATGTAATCACAGGTATTTTTAAACAATGAATACAAGTGGAAATTAATAAATAAAAATATGAAGCTTCTTATAGAAGCTAGCAGACCCTATAAGTACCGTACTATTCTCCAACCCTAAAACGATTACCTTCCTCTGGTCAAATATTAGTCGTCGCTCTTATTCTCTCTTCACAGAAAAATGGCAAGCAAAAACAAATCAAAAGAAATAAAATAAAATTCTACAAATCATGAAACCAGTCTATTTGGATTTCCTGTGTAATCCTCTTTGATTTTATACCCGCGTGGAAGAGTGCGATACCAGATATCGAGGATCGAAACTCAGCAGTAATGCTAGGGTTGATGTTATTTACGATTTGGAGCAAGGATTTGGAAAAGTAAGTTCATATTCGGATTCAGGGAGGAAAGTAACAATTAGTTTGATTTTGTTGGGATTTAAATAAATAAAAAGTGTCGTTGTTTCTCTACAGCGAATTGGGAGGATGTTAAACGCATTTTGTTCGGAAGGTGCGAATTGAGAATGGGGAGTACCAAGAAGAAGAGATTGAAATAAGGAGAATATTGGTATTTATTTTGTGATTTTTAGTAGAGGAGGAACAATGAATTGTTGAGGAAAAGGATCGGCTGTGGTATGCCCGTGAGGAGCAGTATTGTTACGGGAAGAAGACGAGGACGGGGTCAAGCTTTTAAAGAGGGGATTAAAGGGTAATTAGTGGGTTAAGTATATTGTTAATGACCTTTATATAGACTATAATTTGTAAATTAAATATCTTCGTCATACATTATCAGAATTTGACAAAGCAAGATCCGTTGGGATCGTATGGACGGTGGCTACGCTATGGAACTGACTGGGAGTGAATTGGAGCTCGTTACAATTTATAGTGAAATAAATTGTCTGATCTGAATCAAATCAACCGACAGTTATCGTTATTTAACGATGATCGTCCAATGTGAGTAAATCTCACTAGCTCTACTCAGTTATATTTTTATAACATATTTTTAGAATTGATAAATGCCAGTTAATTGTTGTGTGTTGACTGTTTGGATGAACTACTGGTTTATTGGTTGAAATTACAGATAATGATATATATATATAAAAATCGTTAATCAAATATTGATGTTGTTTACCAGAATATTTCATATTGAAATGATTCGATGTTGTTTATGTTGTTTAACATCTGTGGATGTAGGGAAACGAGTTGGAGGGATTCAACTGGATTCCTCAATATTTATAGTGCTGTTTTTCATATATTCTGATATATGATGTGGTATATAATCTGTTATTGATTATGTGTGTTTGGATGCTGATTTATCCTTTTGATTTAGTATTTTAACACCATAAGTCATACTAGAAAGCAAAAAGGGAATTTTCAAAGTTTATTTTGAAAATAAAATATTTATATAAAATCAATGGATTTTATATGAACGGAAATATTTATATGAAATAAATAGAATTATAAAAGGAATATTTATTTGGAAAATAAGTAGAATTATACAAGTGAATTTTCAAAGTGTACATTAAAAAGAAATTATTTATAAAACCAAAGGATATTATAAAAGAAATTATTTATAAAATCAAAGGATTTCATAATAGAGAAATAAATAGAATTATATTTATATAAAGTAAATAGGAGATTTTAAAGGGGAAATATTTGTAAAACATATACAAATAGAATTGAAAGGGAAAATATTTGTAAAGCATTTACAATAGAATTGAAAAGGAAATATTGGAAAATAAATAGGATAATTAGAAAAGTAAATATTTGGGAAATAATTGGTGTATTATAAAAGGAAGTACTTAATAAAATGAATAGAATTTAATAAAAGAGAATAAGTGGAAAAGGTTTATTTAAAGTATAATTAAATAGAAATCTGTTTTTAATGGATAAATTGAGAAGATTAATTTTTAAACGATGTTTATAAATGAAGAAAAATATTTATCATTGGATAATTTGAATATATAAATCTGAATTTATATAAAGAAGTAGAAATTGGTTTTAACACTGACAGGTTAATAGAATTTGAATTCAACATTTATAAAAGGCAATTTGAATGAGATTTTAATTATTAGAAGTTAAAAGGAGGATTTGTAGAAATAATTATACAAATAAAAGTATAAATAGAATTTGCAAATGGAATATTATTTTTAAATATGAAATCAAACTGAATTGGTATATATATAAGAAATATTATTCACATTCGATGTGAATAATGAATTAAAATATTTATTATATAAATTAAAACATTTATAAAGAAAAAAATTGGTATTTTGAAATAGAATTTCAAATGGGAATTTGAATGAGATAGAGTTAATCGATTAGAGTTAATCGAATTAGAGTTAATTGAATATTAGTTAATTGAAATAGAGTTAAATCGATTAGAGTTAATCAAATTGAGTTAAATAGTTTAGAGTTAATCGAATAGAGTTAAATCGAATATTAGTTAATCGATTAGAGTTAATCGAATTAGAGTTGATCGAATTAAAGTTAATCGAATTAGTTAATCGAATAGAGTTAGTCGAATATTAGTTATTCGAATAGAGTGAATCGAATATAAGTTAGTCGAAATAGAGAGTATCGAATATAAGTTATTCGAAGGAGAGAGTATCGATTATGGTTTATTCGAAAGAAAGAGTTATCGAATGTAGTTTATTCGAAGAAAAGAGTTATCGAATAGAGATTATTCGAGAGAGGATTTATACATTAGGATTCGACTATATCGAATGTAGAAAAGTATTATTTACTTTCCGGGTTTTAAATCAAGATTTGTTTATTTAATAAAACATTTATTCATTTATTTAAATGAAGAAATAAAAGTATATTCAAGTTATTATATTTTGGAAGCATGGGATTATAACACTATTGTTATAATCAAATGATTTCTGTAAAGGAAGTGGATTCGTAAATAGAATCTGAGAGTTACAAGAGGAAGTTTGTTAAAGATTTAAAAAGGTGAACTTTTTCTATTTTGAGGTTAGTAACGTTGTTCAGTTAAGGTCTGAGAGGTAGTTATACCCCAACTTGATTGACTTCATTTTAACTAAGGAATGGTTAAGGTTCGGTAGTGAAGGTTAGTTAATTGAATTTAGTTAATAAGTGTTAATTGTTCGAGTTGGCATAGCGATGTTTTATTAAAACATCTATTTAAATCCAATGAAGGAGTTTCTGGAAACGATTTCCAAATAAAATCAGAAATATTTTCTAATATAGGAAATAAGAAATGGGAGTACATATGGAGATGTTTTCCAATGATTAATAACGTATATTTTCTAAATATAGAAAATAAGAATTTACGAATATATGGGATCGAAAATGGGAAAATGGACAATTGAAATTATAAATTAATTAAAGGGCATCAGTGTTGATTGATGATTTGCTCGGTAAGATTTCCATTTGGAAATACGACTGTTGTTTGTACACATGTTTTCCTTTGATAGTTAAATCACCGACTATTGAAGTTTTTGACCATTTTTCCGTTGTCAATACGAAGAGACCGGGATTAGATATATTATTTGAAAACCACTCCATATGGGCATTAGCGTTGTGAATCAGATATGATGAAGATAATTAAAGACGGAGTTGCGCAAGGGCTGTTCTGGCGATCCTAGGTAGAAATTGCCAAAGATGGATTTATAGAATAGTGCCTTCGGTTTGTCTAGACCCATGACAACCTGTATGGACGAATGTCTGACAGGGTATATCTAATGGATCACGTAAGTTGATCGCTTCAAACGTATCCACGTTGGGTGGCATAGGAATTTGTTTCTCTTAGCTTTATACCCGTGGTATTTTTGTGGAAATTAATTTGTGATTTGGCGGGTATGACGATGTGGCATTCAAAGTAACTGGAGGTGTGATCTGTCAAAAGATACGTTATGTCCTCAAGCCTCATCAACCGAGAAATGACAAAAATTGGGCTGGAAGCATGGCTAAGTGGGATGCCCCCGTTAGGGTGTATTGTAACCATCTAGAGAATATTCATATTTGTTACATCTTTTCGCTTCTGTATCTCCATGGAACGGTTATGTTGCTAGCAACCATAGGTGACAATATATTGGATACACTCAAGAGAAATGAGTGGTCAGTCATGTGTGGGCCGGGTTGCAAGACTTTATTCTTGAACCCAGTGTATTCCTCTCTAGAGATACACTATCGGCAGGTGGTTCCATACCTTGTCATAGTCGGAATCCAATATCCAATAAGCGCCTGTGGTTTTGATTGTATACTATATATATATATATATATATATATATATATATATATATATATATATATATATATATATATATATGGAGCGTGAGATGCAAGCGTTCTGCAAGATTGTTAATTATTTTTTATTAGACATTATTATAATATTAGAAAAGTATTGATTTTAAAAATGTTTTGGGTTATCGTAAGGTAAAAACCATCTGTGTTTATGTGTGGATCGGTCTTACGATTATCATTTCTTTTGAAAAAGATTTTTAAAAAGCTAAACCAAGTGGTTGGAGTTTACTCACACCTGTCCCACGAATGACCCAGAGTTTATTTTGTTTGTTTTCCCTAAACTCTTAGGTGCCCAAATTTGTACGGGTAATCAAGTAGTTTAGGTATTTCCAGATATTCTTGGATGAGCTGGAGCAAGAGGCTTCAAGATTTTATAGCTTTGGTTTATTTCCGTTGTGATGTAAGTGTTGTAGTCTAATATACAAATACAGATTTGTGTTTCAATGTTACTTTGTATACTATATTTTATTCGTTCCGCTGTAAGATTCGTGTTACTCTGATGTTGTTGTGTTCTTCTTCTTCTTCTATTCTATTTTTCTATCTTATCTATTCTCACCCTCTAACTTCTTCCTGTTAACTATCTGGTATTTCCGAGGTCTGAATAGTCGACATTGGGTTGTATGTCGATTACTCAGGAACGCGAAAACCCGTGTCATTACATGACTTGTTGGAGAATGGAGTTTTGATGACAACAACCTTATTTCAATATTAATTGATTAAAAAATATATACTAATACTTTTGTCTAGAATATATATATATACACATATGCCGTATTTATATATAGGAATTATATACTGAAGACTGTACACTTTAAAGATATTAGAGATTCAGAGTTTAGTGAAATTTCTAGACTCATGAGTATTCAAGATTTCAAGAGTTCATGAGTACAAGACTAATATAGTTTTATTTATGCTTTTATACTTTATATTTATATATAATTTTCAACCTTATAATTTTATAAATATGTTTATATAGTTTGTATTTATTTTTTCATATGATTTCCTAGATTTCAATATTAATTTATAACACTATATTTTAATTCAAAAATTTCTATAATTATATTTATATCAAAACACATGAAAAATGCTCAAAAATTAAATTTACACTGAGCATATATCGACATATAATTGTCATTTTTTCAATGTTGAAAGGAAGTGTCTTTTCACTAATTGTGACGGTTATGAAGCGTTGCAACCTTCACACAGTATAAAAGGGCTTGAATTCGTATTTTTAATCATCTCTTCTTCTCTATCATCACTCTCTTTCATTACACCATTTTTCTTTATCGTTTTTATGATTTCTACACCTATGCTCTGTCTAATTCAATTCTGTTTTCACCAATCTTCTTCTCTCTACACTCTCTACTCATTACTCTCTGAATCAAGTGATATTGAAGAGTTATAAGGCTATCTGTAATTGTTTGGGTTGAGTAAAGTAATTGGTGGTATCCCTTGTAGTCGTGAAATAAAGGATGGGTAATTGGTGGTATCCCTTGTAGCCGTGAAATCAAGGACGGGTAATCTGTGGTATCCCTTGTAGCCGTGAAATCATGGACGAGTAATGGGTGGTATCCCTTGTAGTCGTGAAATCAAGGAGGTTGTAATTGACTGTTGATATAGTAATAAAACACTGTGCAATCCAACATTGCGTGGGACTAGACATAGGAGCAATCTGAACTGGTATAAAATCCGGTGTGTTCTTTCATTTTCTGCATTTTTATTTCTATTTATTTTGCATCTGTGTTTGATTCTGCATCTGTAATTGTTTCTGTGGTGTTTGATTCATATAGTTTATCAGATATATTTTAGAGTGTTTTTTTCCTAAACGATCAATTCTGTAATGCCTAACATTTGGTATCAGAGAAAGGTCTTTCAAAAAGTTGATAATCTAATTTTTGAAACTAGTGATAATGGCAACCAACACTGGTAGCAATAATAGTTCTTTTGTAGAGAGTCACTCCAATGTTAGACCACTTTTGTTTAATTGTAGTAATTATTCATATTGGGCATGTAGAATGAAAATATATTTATAGTCAGTAGGATTAGACACATGGAATAGTACACAAAATGAATTTGTTGAACCTACAACTGCTTTTGCACAATGGACAAATGAACAAAAGGCTATCGCACAAAGAATTTATAAAGCCATGAATATGTTATTTTTTTCATTAGATGAGAACGAGTTTAATAGAGTGTCTGTATGTAAAACTGCTTATGAAATTTGGAGAACTTTACAAGTTACTCATGAAGGAATTAGTAAAGTTAAACAAACTAAAATAACAATGTTAGTAAATCAGTTTGAGTTATTCAAAATGAACGAGAATGAGTCTATTTCAGATATGTATTGCAAATTTCAAGAGATAATGCATTCATTAACAGCACTCGGAAAAACCTATTCTAAAGCAGATCAAGTTAGAAAAATATTGAATTCACTAACTCCAGAATGAGATAAAAAAACTTTGGCAATTGAAGAAGCAAATGATGCAAATGAATTGAAGATTGAAGAGTTAATTGGAAATCTAATGTCATACGAAGTCCAATAACGAAAAGAAAAGAAAACAGGTTAACGGAGAAGAGATCTATTGCATTAAAAGACACATCAAATGATTCTGGCTCGAGTAGTGAAGATGATGAAGAAACAACTCTTATGATAAATCATTTTAGAAAATTTCTGAGATATAGAAGGAGAAATTATAACCAAGGAAGTTCAAAAAGTAATGATAGTCGATGTTATAATTGCAACAAACTGGGATATATAAATAAAACATGTCCATATCTAAACAAATCGATTTAACAGATAGACAACAACAATTCATCGAGAAAAAGCAAGAAAGCATACATGACAACATTAGATGATTCGGATTCATTGTCAAGTGATGAAGAACTAGAAACTGGAAATACGAATATATGCTTTATGGCAATTCAGAGTTTAGAAAATCTCGAAGAAAAGAATCTAAAAACGGGGTACGCATTAATTAATTTTTTATTTTAATTGGTTGAATGGTTGCTTTGTTTGTTTTCTTTGATTTGAATTTAAAAACTTTAAACTTGAAATTTGAATTTTGAAATTCAAAATAATAATCATTATAAATAAAATAATAAAATAAATTGTTTGAATGTTTGACAGGATTAGAATTATTTCAGGAAATCGTTAAACCTGAAAATACATATCGTCGATTTAAAATAAAAATCGCCAAAACCAATCTCTCTTTGAAAATTAGCTTATATGTCGACATACAAATTACTAGATGTGAACATATCAGTCAGAAACTTGAAATTTGAATTTTGAATTTCAAAGATTTAAACTTTAAAACTTTCCTCCAACTTTTCACTAACTCCCAAGGTCTGAAAAGGTGTCATTTCAATTTGAAAAGTGGTGCTTCTTCAATTCATATCTATTCAATTCATATCCATTCAATTTCTATATATACATATATTCTTTCTACCTTTCATTAGTAACTCAAAACAATACTCTTCATATCTATTCTCTTCAAAACTATCAATTCAATGGCTTCCTCAAGTTCATCTCAAAAACTGAAGATAACCAAAACCATTAAAGGCTATCATCATAATGACAAAGAGGCTATCAAAACCTATGGTAACTATTTAGCAAGTGCTAAGGTTAACACAGGTGCTTTCGCCATCTTTAGCGAATTTCCCTGTTACGATCTTACTTCTATCTTTCAACACAACGAATTATTGAGTCTAATTGACTCTCGTAATAATGACGAAGTTTGTTATCCCAAACTCATCAAGATGTTCTATGCGAATCTCAATCGCAGATTTTTCTAAGGCAATGAAAATCAAATTTAGAGTAGCTTTAAAGGCATACAAATTGCCCTGGATGCCGAACTATTAGGCACTATTCCGAATTGTAGGAGCACGGGCTCGGATTTTTTGGATTTCGTTATCGACGAAACCGATTTGGAAACCTTTCATGACATATTAGAAGATGGTGCTCCAATGTAGTTCAAAATTCGCTCCTTTCATCCAAAAACTAGAGTTGTCAACCTTATCCTCCAATATAACATCACTCCCCATTCCTGAAATTTCAACAATCCAACCCTCAAAGTCCAATAGGCTCTCATTGCTATTATCGATGGATATACTATCAATTGAGCCGAAATGATCCTAAATGAAACTAAGCTCATAGAATTATCATCAAGAGAAAACTCTCTTTACTATGGTATTTATCTCACTTGTATTTTCAAGTACTTTAATGTTGATCTTCATGGAGAATAATCTAGAAAAGTGTTTGACTCATCGAACATTCATCTCATGCAAATTACTCTCACTTTCAAACCGTATGAGGCATTCGAAGCTCGAATGCAACAAGAACAAGAGCCTATGGAAGTCTAAGAAGAGACTTCTATAGAAAGTGTTGAGTATCTAACCGATACTAAACGCATTTACAAAGAGACAGTTAATCAAAATCAAGTGAAAATCATCAAAAATCAAAATACGCTTAACAAGAAACTTTCCAAAGTGACCAAATGCATGGTCAAGATAGGAATAAAGCTTGGATTCTCACCTCCCTCATCGTCATCAGAAAACTAGACAGTCTAGTTTAAATCTATCTTTATATATTCATTTAAATTTCCTTTTATTTGCTTTCGAACCTCGTATTTAAGTGTTTCTTGATTTGGTAGATGTATTTGGTAGATCTATCTTTATATATTCATAGTTTATAGGATTCTTATAAATAGAGGGAGTATTAGAAGGATCATCATCAATATGTATATACAGGTAGTATATTTTATAATCTAAGGTTGTCATCAAAAAAAGGGGAAGAATGTTTGTAACGGCCCGGGTTTCGCCCGACCCGATCGATCGTTAGATCGACCAAGACCGTTCAAATCCCGAACACGTTAATTTTGGGAATACAACAAATTAGATCAATAACGACAGACTTTTATAACACATCATAATAATATTACATCAGAATACGTAATATATCAGAGTACATCGAATAAAATTACAGCGGAAGATAAATTACAATAAATTAAATACAGTAAACAATGGAAGACTTCTATGCTATGGACACAACTTTAGGCTTCGATCCAGAATCCTGCTCAAGAGATAAATATCTGCAAAAACTACTCGACTGCCCGTGTGGAAAAGAGGGCACCCGAGTTTGCAAAGTGAAAAAAACTACGAGTTAGTCATGGGACTAGTGTGAGAATTCTTAACTAATTTAAGTAATAGTAATAAGGCAAATCCAAGGACCACGCCACTAACGCGGAACGGGTTTTATTCCCATGGATTGCTGGTGCATAAATTAAAGTAAATCGTTAAACAACGCAATGCTTTTTAGAAAAATGAAACCATTATAAGACCCAAGTCCCATCACACAATGCAACGCAAACCGGAGGATAGAGTTTTACCTTATAATGGTCAAAAATGCTTGGTACGATAAAATGGATTTGATATTATTGTTAGTGTATATACGTTTCAAAAACATTTCAATCATAATGTATCAATCATAGACGGCATAATACCCCATCCTACTATGTCTCCATACTAGTTCTACAATCAAAACCGCATCGTGTCGTATTGGAAATTGGGTTTCCATCATGAGTCAAGGCTAGGGAGGAGCTCCTTACCGATTCGAGACACTCTAGCTAATGTATCAGGATCCCCCGCAGTGAACCCTTGGATCCTGCAGGGCCGCTCCGCACATACGATTTTGCGGATTGGCAATTCCTGAACACACGTTCCCGGGTCCTATAGGACCTATCATCCGAGGCGCCTCATTCCATCATCCACATAAGTAAAATGTCAGGCCGTGTAAAACCCAAACACCACTTCTAGCTAGAAAGAAACGTGCTGCTCTCCCTGCGTTCCCTTCTCCCGTTTTAGACTCCAACCGGGTTGTGAGGCTCGTGAAGCTACGTAATACACAAAGCTATGCTTATTCAAGCTGTGTTTTGATCATCAACCACAAGGCCTGCTTTTCAACAAAAGCCTTGATCGTTTGCATATTAGCATGCCACATTGTCAATCCATACCATACCATTGATTCCTACCAATATATAACCTCTAAGCTCGTACGTCTTAGAGAAGGGTGTTAAACACCAAACAGATATATATTTAGCAGAGATCAACGAATACCATATAAAGAAATACAACGTTAGACATACAATCCATTTTCAAGTCCGTTCTGGGTCTGAATGAAACCGGAGGCACTTTATTCCTCGCATATCCGAACAATCAGCAAGTAGTCTGGATGGCCACCATTGTAGCCCCTTCATGGTAGCTACTCCAATTATGGGCGTCAATGGTAACTCATCCATTCGACGTGAAGATCGTCGGTCTTCAATCACCGTCTTCAACTCTTCGACTTAGATCGACGAATAATCATTTGAAATGAGATTGAACTCGGACTTTTCAAATGATCCTCATATATATATATAATTTAAAATCATTTCTTATCGTTAATATTAATTTATAATGATTAATCTCTATTTTTATTTATATAAAAATAATTGAATTTTATTTAACAACACTTCATGTCAATAGGCGACCTTGGCGCTATTTTCACCCAAATTTGTTTTACAAATTTCTCTAAATCTAACCGTTGGATTTTAACACAATTCATATCATTGGAAAGAACTTCCCAAGGCGAACCTAACGGTTTCGGTTTTGGGAAAATCCGAAGGTCGGATCTTTCGGTATAACTATTTAATGTTACGATTGTCGAATCGAGAACTACCGCGCGCGATTCGTTTAATTATAATTACTACATATATACTTATATATATAATTCCGACATCCATTTCATTTCATTATATTTTGTTAACATCGAATATCCCTATTTGTGTATATAATATCGAGGTATAACATGGCACACAATAATGTTTATTTTTATTTTTATTTTAATTTTAATTCACATACACATGCTATATCCAACAATGTATTTTTTCTTCTTTCATCTTTCAATTTACACGAAATGTATATTTGGTTTCATTATTCCTTTTTAATGAAAACCCATTACTTAAAATGTAAATATCTAATCCTTTTATTTACGTAAAAAAATGTAAATTTCTATTCCTATTTTATTTACATTGAGAAATGTAAACTTATATTTCAATATATTATTATATTGAAAATGTAACTTTTATTTCATATTCTATTTACATTGGAAAATGTGAATTCCTAATCATTCTTTTATTTCTTTTGTTTACATTGAAAAATGTAAATTCTTTTATTTACATATAAAAATAAAATATAATTTCTATTTCATCCTTATTTACATTGAAAAAATGTAAGTTTCTATATTTCTCTAATTACATATAAAAATGTAACTTCCTATTCTTCTTTTATTTACATTGAAAAAATGTATCTTCTTTTTTTCACCGCCTCTAAAATGACGATAAAAATATATAATAATTATTCTATTCTTTTATCGCATCTAAAGTGACGATAAAAATATACATTTCATTTATACTTTTTTTATCGCATCTAAAATGACGATAAAAATATACATTTTAATTCCATTATTATTATTCACAAAAAAAATGTAAAATTTTCTTTTTAATATAATCTACATTAAAATGTGACTTTTCTTTTTAATATAATCTACATTGCATTAAATAATTTTGCAATGTCAAAATCTAATCTATTCATTACATAAAAATGTAATTTTCGTACTTTAAATCTTAATTACATGAAAATATAAAATTTAACTTAATTACATAAAAATGTAATTTTCTTCCTTTATCTTAATTTACATGATAAATGTAAATATTTCACTTTTAATCTAATTCACATGGAAATTGACTTAATTACATAAAAATGAAATTTTTATGTTCTTTAACTCAATTACATAATAATGTAATTTTCTTCTAATTCTTATTTACATTATGAAAAATTTAACTTTTCTAATTCTTATTTACATTAAGAAAATGTAAAACTTTTCTAATTCTTTAAATTCTACTTCATATTTACATTAAAATGTAAATTTTCTCTTTAATTCTATTTGCATGAAAATGTCAATTAATCCCTTAAATTTTTTTTTTCATGAAAATGTAATTTTATCCTTAAATCGAATTGACAATGAAATAAATTTCATATCTTTAATCATTTAATGAAATCAAATTCATTCAAATGAAAATTTCCATCGTTACAACTTTCATTGAAAACCTATTTACATAAAAATGTAAATTTCATATCCTTATCCTTTTCAATTAAAATCCAATTACATAAAAATGTAATTTTTTTTCTTAAATCTTTTAATGAAAATGAAATCAATGTCCTATTTTTTTTTCTATTTAACACATGACGGTGTAATATGACATTTATATTCTAACACAAAAATGTTATTTTCATACTAGTGTGACATCTTAAAAAAATGATATTTTTTGTAACAACCCGAATTTTAATAACATGCTATAATCATAAATCAAGGCAGTAATAAATTTTAAAATCTGAATCAGGGGAAACGGGCTGTGCCATTGCGTTCGTCTCGGAAAAATACGCGAAATAGAGTCCGAAATTTTGTAAATCGGAGTCCGTATGACCTAATTATGGCCGGATGAAGTTTCAAAAAATTCAAATTTCGGAAACAGATTTGAATTTCAGCCCAATCCGAGTAGGCGGGAAAAGTTCCCGCCCAACCCACCAGGTCGACCTGGGGATCGACCGGGGAGTCGACCTGGGGGTCGACCTGCCCCAGGCCAGGTCGACTCTAGAGTCGACCTGGGGGTCGACCTCCCCGGTCGGGCCATTTTGGCCTGGTGCACCTGCTTGTGTTTTCTGGCCCTGTTTGTTGGTTTCTGATGTGATTTGATGGCTCATATTTGATTTAGGGTTAATCCTATGGCTAAAACTAATCCTAAACTCTATAAAAAGATCCCTAAGCCTACCCTAAACTCACACAAACTAATCCTACAACTAAGTGCTGCCAAAATACTCTCTAATCATGGCCTCCACCTTCTTCATGAGAGCATGAGTGTTCCAAATCAAATCTAAGTCCAAGAAGCTATCTTTCTTAGTTCAAAGAGCCATCTTTCTTCGTCATAGAAGCTATTTTACTTATTTCTCAAGGCTTAGAGTGGAGCATATTATTTTCTTTGCAGATTTGCTAGTGGCTTCGTCTCAATCTTATTATATATTATTCTAAATCACTTAGCCACGAATTGTAAACCCTATTCTACTCTTAGATTTAAACTATGAAGTTAAATACGACATGTTGCAAGTTTGAGTTTGGGCCTAAGTATGATTTGTGCTTTGAATCTATCATGTTATGCATAGATTTGTTCTATGTATGTTTGTAAAGCTATCACCTTGACTTTGTGGATTGAAAGCTATGAGCTTTGTTTGGAAATGTTGCATAATGCAACATACAAACTCTCATAACCTTTATGTTAAATTGCATATGATGTTATATGCGAATCACTAGTTATCATCCTATGCCATCTATGACCATGTATCACCTATTTGCTAAGTTTGATGTCATGCATGTTTTGAGGCTTATAATGTAATATGCAAGTTTAATGAACACATTTTTCCTCATGTGCCACCATGTTTAACTTGTGGCCAAAACCTATCACCTTATGCCCATTTTTGTCATGCTTCTAAGTTCCCTCTTTTAATCCATTTTGTGTTGTGATGAAACGTACATGCGATGGGAATGCGTATGGGTAGTTGGGTAACTTTAATGACATAAAAACATGGTTTTGAAATATGACATGTGATTATGCTTGAAAAACATGAACATGGACATGACATGTAGAAAACATGAAAGTGGCCAACTCGAGGTTGGGTTGAGTTTGTAGCAGAAATCTACCCGGAACCGACCGGCCTAACTAGTAGCTACAAACAATAGGACCCAATGTGAGTAGTTGGTCATGTCGCGCTTAAAACCCGAGGTTAGACTAAGTTGTGGTGTAAAGCTACCCGGACCCGCCCGGCTTAACTAGTAACCACAACAAGCTCTAATGTGAGAGGTTGGGTGCATTAAATTAATTAATGCTACATGATAGGGTTAAGTCATGGACCACTTGAATACTTAACCAATTAAACACGATGGGTTGATAGGGTTAAGTCATGAACCTTGGGTACACTTAACCAACTTGATACTTGATTGGGTAGGGTTAACCACACTTAACCCGTTAGAAACCCTAGTTACGTGGCCCTTTTCACCAGTAACCCTCTTGGTTGTATCATGATACCCTAGGGACTAGGCTAGGGTGGGGCACGATTATTGGGCTGATTGTAAGCGACCAGAACGACGGCTGAGTTGGTGCGCCGGTGTAGGTTCAGGCGGACTATGGTCGTGCACATAGTCCGGAGTTGAAAAAGCAGGCACGGGCACCAGTAGGTTTAGAATGTGCGTGCTTGATTCGTGTTAGTGGTTGGCACCCTAGGACTTGATACACCCTAGGGTGGACATAGCACAGTTTGACTACATTCCGTGATTGGGCCGTATGACACCGACACTTGACGAGTTAGGCTTGCAGGGAGCCGATCGACTAGACCGAGTAGTTGGACCTTGATTCAGGTCATCTCACGATGTTGGGCCAACTTTGGGCCAAGAGATCATTTCTTGTTTATACTTGACATGAATTAGAATACTAGTACACTTGGTGCAACTTAGCCTTGTATATGCGATGCCACACTTGATCTATCTTGTTAACTTTTCACCATGCCAGTTATCATCCTATGTTTCATCTCTATTTTACATGTCCAGTTAACTTTATTAGTTTTTATACTAATAGTAGGTGGGACTTACCAGTCTTTTTGATTGACCCGTTTTCTTTCGCCTCTTTTCTTCCGTTCCCCCCCCCCCCCCCCCCCAAGGTTCTCAGGCTGGGAATACTAGCACCTACCTTGGAACTTTAGCTTGCTTACTGGATAGCTCATGTACGGTTTGGACTTGAGCTCGCTATGGCTTTATCACTTCTACTATGGGGAATAGTTTACTTTATGTTATTTCCAGTTTTCAGTTTATGTTTCTAGACTTGTAGTAGTTGGAAAATAATGACTCAGTACTTTGATGTAACTTGACTATGGTTTTGAAATAGTAGTTTTATCCGCTGCTTTACTTACTCTGTTTTACTTATATGTTCTGTCTTGTGATATCTTTATGCATGTTTACCTTGTCCAACACCCCTCCAAAGCCAGTGTACTTGCAAGAGTGACCCTGGCGGAGGTGGGGTGTTACATTTGGTATCAGAGCATAAGGTTTACAAGATTTGAGCAAAAGGTTTTTAAAAACTTACCTTTTGAAAAACTATTTTCAAAACCAATTAAGTATTTTCCAAGAAAAGTCTAGTTTATTTTAAAAGGCTATTCCCCAAAAGCCATTAGCACTATCCTTTGTTTCCTCGTTCTAAATCTATCTTTTCCTTTTTCAGCATGGCCGATCTTAACCTTCCCGAGGGAGTAACCATTCCCGGATGGTTCCGAAGGTACTTGGAAGCTAGGGCCAATGATGCGGATCCAACAACCACTCCCATCGTACCTGAGGTTCCTCCTCCTCCTCAGCGTCCACAAGCGGATTTCGCAAAGATTTGCAAAGGCTTTAAGGCGATGGGTGGCAAGAATTTCATTGGGGCGGAGACTTTTGTTGAGGCAAGAAATTGGTTAAAAGAGACTGAAGACCTCTTTGCCATCTTTGATGTGGAAGATCGTAGAAAAGTTCTGTTGGCAGTATGGCTATTGAAAGAGGAAGCTGCTTATTGGTGGGAAGTCACCAACGCTACTAGGCCTATAGAGACTTGGGACGACTTTAGGATGAGGTTTGGGCTTAAGTTTCTATCATCTGCTAAGGAGAATCTGCAAATGGAGAAGTTTATATCTTTGAAGCAAGGGGACATGATAGTGAGGGAGTATGTGAATAAGTTCAACCAGCTTGCTCGATTCGGTTTGGACATGGTTAACACACCCCAGAAGAAGGCTCTACGCTTTGCACGAGGATTGAATGAGCCATTACAAGGTCTGGCCATGTCTCATATACCCATGGGGGCCACTTTTGAGAGCCTAGTAGACATGGCATTGCTTTAGGGAGATGATAAGAATGGCAAGAAAGAAGTCAAGCCTAATGAGACTCAAACCAAGAAGGCGGACTCCAAGTGGGGAGGAAATCAGAGCAACCAGAACAACAAGAGAAACAAGAACAACAAGGGTAACAAGGCCAACAACAACAAGGCAAAGGACCCAAGAAAGTGCAACTTCTATGGGATTGTTGGGCACATAGCCAAAGATTGTAGTAAGAAGAAGAGGAATTTGGGAGAATGCTTTCATTGCGGAGAGACTGGACACTTCAGTAAGGCTTGCCCAAAGAAGCAAGGGCAGGGGCAAGGACAGGCTCAGCGAGCAGGATCTTCTGGAGGGCAGATGCATGCTCTCAACACCGCTCCAGTTCCGGACCAAGGTAGTATTTCTGTAGAAAGTCTTGTTTATATTTCTGGTTTTACTGTTCGAACTTTATTTGATTCTGGCGCATCGCATACCTTTATTTCCTCTGACATTGTTGAAAGTTTACACCTATGTACTAGTCTAGTTGAGGATCCCATTAGTGTTTCAAATCCAATTGGGGGTTCCGCCCATCTATCTATGATTTGTATGGATTTGAGGATTTCTATCTTGACCGTAGAATTCAAGTGCAATGCTTATGTTCTCGGGTTCATGGGATATGGGTTGATTTTGGGCATGGATTGGTTGTCCAGTTATGGAGCCATTCTCGATTGTGAGCATAGGGTAGTGAGGCTTATGAATCGCCTCGATAATACCCTAGAAATTTCTTGTAACCCGATAGATCCCGTCATGTTATGTTATCTTGAATCTCTTGACTCATCCATCGATGATCTGCAATCTGTAAGGGTGGTCCGAGAATATCCTGATGTCTTTGAAGAGGTTAAGGGGTTACCCCCTAAACGCGAGATAGGCTTCCGTATTTATCTTGTTGATAATGCCAAGCCAGTTTCATTGCCTGTTAGGCACATGGCCCCACGAGAAAGAAGAGAGCTTAGCAAGCAAATCAAGGAGTTGCTTGAGAAAAATTTCATTAGGCGAAGCATTTCAGAATGGGGTGCTCCGGTGGTATTCGCTACTAAGGCGGATGGTTCGCTTTGTCTATGTGTTGATTATCGTGAGTTGAACAAGATGACAAAGAAGAATAGACACCCGATACCGAGGATTGATGATCTCTTTGACCAGCTCGTTGGTGCTTCTGTTTTCTCTCAGCTCGATCTAGCCACCGGATTCCACCAGCTTAGAGTGGCTGAGGATAGTATTGACAAGACTATGTTTAGGACTCCAGATGGATTCTTTGAATGGCTAGTCATGCCATTCGGTTTGACTAATGCACCCGCATACTTTGTTGATTTGATGAGTAGGGTGTTCAGGGAGTTCCTTAACAAGTTTGTGGTTGTCTTCGTGGATGATATTCTGGTCTTCTCTAAGGACGAGAAAGAGCATGCTACACACCTCAAGGAAGTTATGGATACTCTTAGGGCTCATCAGTTGAAAGCCAAGTTCTCTAAATGCCATTTCTGGAGAAGGGAAGTTCGGTTCCTTGGGCATATAGTTTCTAAGCAGGGCATAGCGGTGGATCCGGCTAAAGTGGTGGCGGTACAAGACTGGAAAACTCCCAAAAATGCAACTGAAGTAAGAAGCTTTCTCGGTCTGGCAGGCTACTATAGAAAGTTCATTAAGGACTTCATTAGGATTTCATCTCCTCTTACTAAGTTAACGAAGAAGAACTTAGTCTTTGCATGGGACTTAGAGTGTGAGCTTGCTTTTCAAAGGCTCAAGAAAGCCCTCACCACAGCTCCAGTTCTAGCATTACCCGATGGAGGGAAATTGTTTACCGTGTACATCGATGCATGTGGCACGGGGTTGGGTGCTGTTCTGATGCTAGAAGGGAGAGTGATATGCTTTGGGGGTAGGCAACTCAAAGTTCATGAGAAGAACTATCCCACTCATGATTTGGAGTTGGCGGCGATCGTCTTTGCACTCAAATCCTGGCGCCACTATCTTCTAGGCGAAAGGTTTGAGTTATATACTGATCACAAGTCGCTCAAGTACCTCTTCTCATAGAAAGATCTGAATCTAAGGCAGCAAAGGTGGATGGAATTCTTGGCATCATATGACTTCGAGATAGCTTATACCCCTGGCAAGGGTATTGTTGTAGCGGATGCACTAAGCAGAAGAAGGTTGACTTTGAGTCCCTTGTTTGTTGAGATGAAGAGCCTAGAGTTCTTGGCAACCTTTGATTTCACACCGGCTGTTGAGTCGATGACTGGTTCGTTAGCATCCCTTGAGCTTAGACCTATACTTCTTGATCAAGTTGGGGCTTCACAAAGGGAAGACCCGCAGATAGTCGAGATCATGGACAAGTTGATACGGGGTGAGACGTCAAGTCACCTCGCTAGATATGCTATTGATGACAAGGGGTGGCTAAGGCGTGATGGAAGACTATGTGTTCCACAAGTGGGAGACTTAGTGCATAAAGTTCTTGAAGAAGCGCATCACTCGAACATCCTAGAGTGGATAAGATGTATGAAGCGCATTTTCTTTTGGGCTCATATGAAGAAGGATATGGCCGAGTATGTTTCGAAGTGCATGGTGTGCCAACAAGTGAAAGTCAAGTCGAAGAAACCTGGTGGGCTATTACATCCGTTCCAGGTCCCGCAATGGAAGTGGGAAAGTATCTCGATGGATTTCGTGGATGGATTGCCTAGGTCAAGGAAGGGAAATACGAGCATATGGGTCATAGTTGATAGACTTACGAAGAGTGCTCATTTCATTCTAGTAAAGAGAAAGTGGACCGCATCATGGCTAGCATCTGTTTATCTTTGAGAGATAGTGCGATTGCATGGAGTTCCTTCTAGCATAGTTAGCGATCGTGACCCAATCTTCACTAGCCAGTTCTGGAGTAGTTTGCAAGAAGCTATGGGTACATAATTGAATCTAAGTACGGCCTATCACCCATAGAAGGATGGGCAAACCGAAAGGGTGAATAGAGTGCTAGAAGATCTTTTCAGGCTTTGTGTTCTTGACTTTGGTGGTACTTGGGAAGACCACCTTCCACTTGTAGAGTTTGCCTATAATAATAGCTATCAAGCTAGCATAGGGATGACACCATTTGAAGCTTTGTATGGGAGGCAGTGTAAGTCACCATCTTGTTGGTGGGAGACAACAGATAAGCTTATACTTGGGCCCGATATGATACGGGACACATCCGAGAAAGTTGAATTGGTGAGAAGACGGATGAAGACGGCCCAAGACAGATAGAAATCCTATGCAGACAAGCGAAGGACGGACTTAGAGTTTGAAGTGGGAGATATGGTCTTTGTGAAGATTTCTCCTTTGCGTCATGTAGTTCGATTCAGAGCAGTTGGGAAGTTGGCACCGAGGTTCGTAGGGCCCTTCCCTATCATTGAGAGAATTGGGCAAATGGCATATAGAGTGGAATTGCCCGAGAAGCTGGCCGGAGTGCATAACGTCTTTCATGTCTCGCATCTCCGGAAGTGTTTGCATAGATCCGCCGAAGTGGTTGAACCGAGTATTCTTCAAGATGTGGAAGTGGAAAGAGAAGCAACCCTGAGGCGAGCTCCGATTCGTATCATGGAAACAGAGACAAAGAAGCTAAGGAGCAAAGAAGTTAAGATTGTTAAGGTGCAATGGAGTGAAGCAGAGGTAGACGCAACTTGGGAAACTGGGGAGAAGATGCGTGGGCTTTATCCATTTCTTTTTTAGGGTACATTTTCAATCTCTTTTCCTAGTTGGCATATCTTTCTTTTGCTATCCATGTTTATCTAGTTTATCTTGTTTCATAAATATTGTCATGAGAACCTTAGGTAGGAACCCTTTGGTCGAAACATGTATTTGAAACATGTTATGCTTGATGTTTGCAAGTGGTTGCAAGTGTTTGCATGTGGTTACTCGTGGATGCATGATACACGTTAGGCACTAAGATCGGCTCACACACTTTCATACCGCATATGCATGAGTGTTTATGCTTATTCATGGACGAAACTTGTTATCCTATCACATGGATGTTGCATATGGATGAATGTTATGTGCACTCATAACAGGTATACTAAGCCATACCTGAATCTGGACCTGCAACCAAAGAGTTAGTACCACATACCGTACAATACTCCAATGTGCCATAATAAATAGTGTAAGAATACGGGGGTGGGGTGTGTATGTCAAAATGATAGCAACAAATCATCCATAGCAACCATCCTCACACCTCTCACTCAGTGCCTAAAGCGTACGACATCTACCACTTTGGAACACTAGACAAACTGAGGCAACGACGAATCCCGACTTGTAGAAACCCTGCTGTGACCAAGCCAAACACTTGGAGTCATGACCAAACATTTCAATGACCCACTTCATTGGTCATAGCCCTTGGTTCTACCAATGCCATAATGGCCCTGAATCCGCCTTCGTACCTCCTACCATAGTGGTCCAAAGCTATAGGTGTCGATAACTCCTTAGCACGCGTCCCGCAGCAAAGCCCAATCATGAAGTGAACTCGTTGATTCCCATCTGAATCTTAAGCTCTAACTTCTCATTTGGACTTCCTTTGCATCTCGGGTTTGGTTGAATTGGAGTGGGACTTCAGAAAAGTTGTCGTGCAGTAGCAGCTCTAGAATTCGGTTCGGTTCGGTAGTCATTGCCTCGTCGGTTCGGATCGGTCCTCCTCGTCATCTTCCCATTCGGTTCGGGTCGGGTTCTTCACTTCGGGTCGGGTCGGTGTCCTCCTCCGGGTCGGGTCGGGTTGCTGTCTTCCTTCGAGTTCATGCTCCTCCTTTGATCAGCTTCCTCGTTTCCCATCTACTCCGATCCGATCCGATCCCTTCGTCTTGCTCCAGTCGTAGCCTCCCATTCGTGAATCGATCCGATCTGGCCCCTATTATGCTTCCGATCCGATCCTCTCTCTCCTACTCCGATCCGATCCTGCTCCATAGTTCCGATCCGATCCCCCTGTCCACTCCACCTCTAAGTAAGCGGCCTTCCTTCTCGCCGAGCCTCCTCCAGTGACAAGTTCCAATCCAGTTCGGATCCCCTTGGTCAGTTCACAAATCCGATCCGACCCCTTCCTCCGATCCGAACCGGTTCGGAACCTGCACACTTCTGCAACTTTCCAGCGAGCTTTCTACGCCATTCGACGACGTTTTCGACCGATTTAACTATTCTAATCAATCATGAGACATACCATAGAGTCATAGCAACATGTAATAGCAACCACAAACAGCAAACAACAATTCAAATGAATCAAAATGGATCAAAAGTAGCTAAAACTTCATATTTTCCCTTAAGCACTCTTAATCATGTTTAGGCATACAATTAACAAAACACATCGAAATTATCTCAAATTTCTAGCAGAGCCTTAAAACGTTATTTTAGAATTTTAAGAATTTTTCCAGAATTTATTTACGTATAAATTCGCTAATCTTCACTAATTACCCTTAATCAACCGTAATTAGTGTCAAAATGATGCTATCACTCACCTTGGCCACAAATGAAATTCTCAGAACTGAAACTCCTCTGATTTGGGGCGAATACTGATGTCTAACAGCAGCTCTAACCTTGCTTTGGTGCTTTTTCTCCTTAATTTGGTGTTGCTAAGCCTAATCTTCAATTAGAGAGTGATTTGGGGTGTTTTAGATGTAGGAAGCCATTACTAAGGTCTCAAGGAGGTTTGTGGCTGCTCAAAACTGAAATGAAAGTGATAACCTAACCCTAATCAGACCTCCTATACCTCTAAACCCGAAATTCCCCTTGGGCCTAACTGCTAATTACCCGGTTAAGCCCAATTAAGCTGTCTTTCACCATCTGAAACTTGTTTCAGCCATATCTCCCAAACGGTGAGTCCGTTTGGCTAATGTGACCACTCTACGGAAAGAGAAACCATCATCCGAAGCCAATGGAAGTGGTTTCAGGTCAAAATTCCTTTCCAGTCAAAAGTTATGGCCAAAACAGTGCCAACTAGGGGTAAAATGGTCATTTAAAAATCGGGAAAAATCATGTACATGGGAAATGACCCCAATAGTCGTCTCCCAAAGTTACACGACCATACGACTTCATATGTGAAAGAAATAAATATTCTACGATCCTATGATGCGTAGAATGCGGGTCGTTACACTCTTCCCCCCTTAAGAAATTTCGTCCCCGAAATTCCTTAACCCAAAACATACAAAGGATCCCGCATGCCTAACAACCACATATAACAATCAAACATGCAAAACAAGCAAACAAGCCTATCCTAGCATGCGGAAAAACTAAATCGAAGTCAAAATCTTACCAGACAAAGAGTTCTGGATACTTCTTCCTTACGTCCTCCTCTGTTTCCCAAGTACAATCACTCTCGTCCTCGCTCCACTGTACCTTGACCAGCTTCACCGCCTTCCTTCGAAGTTGCTTCATGTCGTACTCGACAATACGGGCCGGCTTGCGGTTCCCAACCGCCTCGGGTTCTACTTCGAAGTCCTCTAACTGATCAGGTGAAATAGTCATATCTGAGTCGTGAACGAACTTCCTTAGTTGGGAAACATGAAATACGTTATGAACTCCCGCCATCTTCTCTGGTAAGTCAATTCTATATGCCAAATTCCCGACTAATTCAAGAACAGGGAATGGGCCAACAAACCTTGGTGCCAACTTGCCTCTCCTGCCAAATCGTATTACGCTTTTCAACGGAGAAATCTTAACAAACACCAAGTCGCCAACGGAGAATTTTAAGTCTCTTCTCCTCTTATCAGCATAACTCTTCTGTCTATCTTGGGCAGCCTTCATTCGTTGTTGAATGGTCTTGATTTTATCTGAAGTTTCCCTCACCACATCTGGTCCAAGCATAAACTTCTCGCCAGTCTCTATCCAACATGATGGTGAGTTGCACGGCCTTCCATACAAAGCTTCAAATGGAGCCATACCGATACTGGATTGGTAGCTATTATTATATGCAAACTCTACTAGATGCAAATGGTCATCCCATGATCCACCAAAATCCAATATACATGCTCTCAAGAGATCTTCCAAAATACGGTTCACCCTCTCCGTCTGACCGTCGGTCTGAGGATGATATGCGGTACTGAGATGTAACTCTGACCCTAGGGCCTCTTGTAAGCTCTTCCAAAACCCACTAGTGAACAACGGGTCTCGGTCGCTCACAATGCTTTTAGGTACTCCATGAAATCTCACTACCCACTTCATTTACAATTCTGCTAACTTAGCTGCCGTTCTGGTCGATTTGACTGGTATAAACCTTGCACTTTTAGTCAGTCGATCTACAATTACCCAAATGCTGTCATATCCCGATCTAGTTCTTGGTAAACCATCGATGAAATCCATCGAGACTTGTTCCCATTTCCATTTGGGAATTTCTAAGGGCTGTAACAACCCACTAGGCTTCTTTTGCTCGGCTTTAACTAGCTGGCAATTCATGCACTTGGATATAAACTTCCCAACGTCTCTTTTCATCCCTTCCCAGTAGTAAGTCTGCTTCATATTTCGATACATCTTGTTACCACCGGGGTGTATAGTCAGCTTTGAGTGATGACATTCTCTAAGCACTTCATCTCTCAATCCATTGACATTGGGTACAACAAGCTTTCCATTCTTCCTAAGCCATCCATCTCGATCAAGCCCATACTTGTTCACCTCCTCATCGATACCCATCTCTAACTTGGAGATGATTTCCAATAGGTTAGGATCGTCCCTCTGACTAGAGCCGATCCGCTCAATCAAAGTGGGTCTGATCGTCAAACTTACTAACATTTCTGGATCCAATTCGCACTTTGGTCTGAAATCAAACCCCGCGATAAACTCCAGTTGCTTCCATTCAAGGAACATAGCCCCTAAGCTGGCATGTCTTCTACTCAATGCATCAGCCACCGCATTGCCCTTTCCTGGTGTATATGCGATATCAAAATCATAGGAAGCCAAGAATTCTAACCACCTTTGTTGCCGGAGATTTAGATCCTTCTGGGAGAATAAATACTTTAACGACTTATGATCTGTAAATAGCTCAAATCTTTCTCCCAAGAGATAGTGTCTCCACATCTTTAACGCGAACACGATCGCTGCCAATTCTAAATCATGGGTAGGGTATCTTCTCTCGTGCGGTTTCAATTGCCGACTTGCATAAGCTACAACCCTACCGCCTTGCATCAATACCGCACCCAGTCCGGTACCACAGGCATCCGTGTATACCGTCATCTCTTCATCCCCCTTAGGAATGACTAACACTGGTGCGCTTGTCAACTTGTCCTTTAGACTTCTGAATGCATTCTCGCACCTTTCATCCCAGACAAAAGCTTGATTCTTCTTTGTCAACTGAGTCAATGGTGCTGCTATCTTGGAGAAACCTTGGATAAACTTACGATAATATCCCGCTAACCCCAAGAAACTCCTTACATCTGTTGCATTCTTGGGCGTAGGCCAATCCTGCACCGTAGCCACCTTCGCCGGGTCCACGGCAATACCATTCTCTGATACAACATGGCCCAAGAACCTCACTTCCCTCTTCCAGAAGTGACACTTAGAAAACTTTGCTTTCAATTGGTGTTTTCTCAACACCTCCATCGCTACCCTTAAATGTTCCTTGTGTTCCTCCTCTGTCCTCGAATAGACCAAAATATCATCAACGAACACAAGGACAGACTTATTCAGCTGATCTCTGAATACCCTATTCATAAGGTCCACAAAATATGCCGGGGCATTAGTCAGCCCAAATGGCATAACCAACCATTCATAAAATCCAGACGGCGTTCGAAATGCCGTTTTAGCTATACTCTCAGCTTCCACTCTAAGCTGATGAAAACCTGTCGCGAGATCCAACTGAGAAAATATTCTCGCGCCACTCAACTGATCGAACAAATCATCTATCCGCGGTAGAGGATACTTGTTCTTCCTCGTCACTTTATTCAACTCGCGGTAGTCTACACACAAACGAAGGGAACCATCCGCCTTGGTAGCAAACACAACTGGTGCTCCCCATTCAGAAACACTCCTTCTGATAAATCCCTTCTTCAAAAGATCGCTGACTTGCACCTCGAGCTCTCGCTGCTCCCTTGGTGTCATACGACGAAGTGGCATCACTATAGGTCTGGCATCTTTTACCAAATCAATACGGAACTCAATCTCTCGGTGTGGTGGAAGTCCGGTCACTTCTTCGAAAACATCCGGATACTGGCCAACCACGGGCAAACCTGACAACTCACTATGCGGAATGTCGAGGGAGTTTAGAAAACTAGCCAATACCCCCTTACTGGGTAGACCACCAAACACTATCCTCCGCCCATTATCCGCTCTAGCTGTCACCAACAAGCCCTCACAGTCTACCACCACTCCGTATCTTTGGAGCCAATCTACTCCCAAAATAATGCCAAACCCAGTAAAGCCCAAAACAAAGCAATCACAAACAAACATGCATCCATGACTCGATAGAACCACATTACGACAAATCATGCTAAGACTAGTCGAACCACCAATCGGGTTCGTCACTACTAAAGGTCTATCGACAATCTCGGGCTCCAATCCCAACCTATCTACCAGGTCACTAGATATGAAAGAACTGGAAGCTCCGGTATCAAACAAAACTCTAACAGGAACATCATAAACAGAAAGCATACCTTGAATGACGACATTCTTTCCCTTCTCCGCCGCCGTTGGGGCATTCGACGAAGAAGGAATAGCATTAAGAGCATATGCTTTCACCATTTGCTTTTCTTTAGGGGGTTGTGGGCACTTGTCCTTGTGGTGTCCCATTTGGCCACAGTTGAAGCACTTCCTATCCGCTGGCTTGGCCCGACAATTACTAGCATAATGGCCCTTCTTACCACAGCTGAAGCACTCCACATCTTGCTTATTCTTTTTCTTCTGGCCATCCTTAGCCTGATTCTGCTTTCTCTTATTCTGGGAACCACCTTTGCCCCCACCACTAGCTTGTGGCTTTGGCTCATCTGCGGATGCAACCTCAGTCTTCGGCTTAGAGTAGAGACTTTCTGACCTCAACGCTTTCCCCACAATCGATTCAAACGTCTCATCGATGTGGTTAATAAGTTTTTCCCCCAAGTACTGATCCAAGCCAGTTATGAATTTCTCATTCTTTTTCTCGGCAGTATCAATAAGAGATAACCCGTACTTCGACAAAGTGTCAAATTCAGCAATATACTCCGAGACAGCTCTGCCATTCCGCTTGAGCTCCAAGAACTTCTTAAACAACATTGACTTCTGAGCAGCTGGAATGAACTTCTCACTAAAGCGAGCCTTAAACTGCTCCCAAGTAATCTGATCTTCGGGAGTAGCTGCCTTTATAGCATTCCACCAATTCATTGCCCGCCCTTGCAGCTGACGGGACGCTAGCTTTCTCTTCATCGCATCCTCGATACCCAAATCCTCGAAGATACGTTCGCAACTATCCAACCAATCTTGAACATCCGTAGCCGACTCCGTTCCGTGGAACGGCTTCCCACCAAGACTAGTATAATCCTTATTCAGCTTGGCGAAGTCGACTCTTGGCGCCTGCACTATTGGACCACCACCATTTCCACCATTGGGAGCTGCCCTCTGTACATCTCTAAGCATCTCTCTCATGAGGTCAGTAAACATCGTCCTCATGTCAGCAGCATTCCCATTATTGGGTCCCCTACCAGCACCTCTAGTATCTCGGCTCATCGTCAATCTGAAAAAGGAAACGATTAACGATTCCATAGTGGTGCTAGTGCAGTACGACTTCATCCTTATACTACTAATAGTATATATATATATAGCTTTTAAAAACCAAAGTAATCACAAATACGCTCTCTCTTATACGTATAATATCTCTCCCTGATAACTTCCCTAGGTTAACTACGCAACCTAGAGCTCTGATACCAAGTGTGACGGCCCGCCTCACACCAATCTGCATTTCCTCCAAAAGTGCGCTGTACACATGCCCGACTAGCACAAGACGGTCGTCAGAAGAAAGGAAAGAAGGGAACGAACTAATCAAAGAACCTGTAGAATGTCTCACAGCGCATGGAATAAAATATAATAATAACATACTTGACATAAAACAGGCGAGACAGTGTATAAGCTGATAACTAAAACCAACATCAATCTCAAAGCAGCGGAAATCCAAATACAGCTTATTACAATTTTCCAAATTTACTGTCTCTAAACAAAAGAAAGCTAAAGTAGAAGATACACCAACAATGCCCAAGCAGTGATCTTCAACAACACAGGGAGAATATTATGTATATAGTACATGGAAGCCTCCTGCTCGTCTCCGGATCATCTACCCGTGCATCACCAGCTAACCTGTCTCTAGTCTGCTCGTGTGAGCACCCAGAGTAATAAGAAGAGACATAAAACTCTGGGTCAGACATAAAGCCTGGTATGAGCGATAAGCATCTAAACAGAATAATAACAGGTATACTAAGCCATACCTGAATCTGGACCTGCAACCAAAGAGTTAGTACCACATACCGTACAATACTCCAAGGTGCCATAATAAATAGTGTAAGAATACGGGGGTGGGGTGTGTATGTCAAAATGATTGCAACAAATCATCCATAGCAACCATCCTCACACCTCTCACTCAGTGCCTAAAGCGTACGACATCTACCACTTTGGAACACTAGACAAACTGAGGCAACGACGAATCCCGACTTGTAGAAACCCTGCTGTGACCAAGCCAAACACTTGGAGTCATGACCAAACATTTCAATGACCCACTTCATTGGTCATAGCCCTTGGTTCTACCAATGCCATAATGGCCCTGAATCCGCCTTCGTACCTCCTACCATAGTGGTCCAAAGCTATAGGTGTCGATAACTCCTTAGCACGCGTCCCGCAGCAAAGCCCAATCATGAAGTGAACTCGTTGATTCCCATCTGAATCTTAAGCTCTAACTTCTCATTTGGACTTCCTTTGCATCTCGGGTTTGGTTGAATTGGAGTGGGACTTCAGAAAAGTTGTCGTGCAGTAGCAGCTCTAGAATTCGGTTCGGTTCGGTAGTCATTGCCTCGTCGGTTCGGGTCGGTCCTCCTCGTCATCTTCCCATTCGGTTCGGGTCGGGTTCTTCACTTCGGGTCGGGTCGGTGTCCTCCTCCGGGTCGGGTCGGGTTGCTGTCTTCCTTCGAGTTCATGCTCCTCCTTTGATCAGCTTCCTCGTTTCCCATCTACTCCGATCCGATCCGATCCCTTCGTCTTGCTCCAGTCGTAGCCTCCCATTCGTGAATCGATCCGATCTGGCCCCTATTATGCTTCCGATCCGATCCTCTCTCTCCTACTCCGATCCGATCCTGCTCCATAGTTCCGATCCGATCCCCCTGTCCACTCCACCTCTAAGTAAGCGGCCTTCCTTCTCGCCGAGCCTCCTCCAGTGACAAGTTCCAATCCAGTTCGGATACCCTTGGTCAGTTCACAAATCCGATCCGACCCCTTCCTCCGATCCGAACCGGTTCGGAACCTGCACACTTCTGCAACTTTCCAGCGAGCTTTCTACGCCATTCGACGACGTTTTCGACCGATTTAACTATTCTAATCAATCATGAGACATACCATAGAGTCATAGCAACATGTAATAGCAACCACAAACAGCAAACAACAATTCAAATGAATCAAAATGGATCAAAAGTAGCTAAAACTTCATATTTTCCCTTAAGCACTCTTAATCATGTTTAGGCATACAATTAACAAAACACATCGAAATTATCTCAAATTTCTAGCAGAGCCTTAAAACATTATTTTAGAATTTTAAGAATTTTTCCAGAATTTATTTACGTATAAATTCGCTAATCTTCACTAATTACCCTTAATCAACCGTAATTAGTGTCAAAATGATGCTATCACTCACCTTGGCCACAAATGAAATTCTCAGAACTGAAACTCCTCTGATTTGGGGCGAATACTGATGTCTAACAGCAGCTCTAACCTTGCTTTGGTGCTTTTTCTCCTTAATTTGGTGTTGCTAAGCCTAATCTTCAATTAGAGAGTGATTTGGGGTGTTTTAGATGTAGGAAGCCATTACTAAGGTCTCAAGGAGGTTTGTGGCTGCTCAAAACTGAAATGAAAGTGATAACCTAACCCTAATCAGACCTCCTATACCTCTAAACCCGAAATTCCCCTTGGGCCTAACTGCTAATTACCCGGTTAAGCCCAATTAAGCTGTCTTTCACCATCTGAAACTTGTTTCAGCCATATCTCCCAAACGCTGAGTCCGTTTGGCTAATGTGACCACTCTACGGAAAGAGAAACCATCATCCGAAGCCAATGGAAGTGGTTTCAGGTCAAAATTCCTTTCCAGTCAAAAGTTATGGCCAAAACAGTGCCAACTAGGGGTAAAATGGTCATTTAAAAATCGGGAAAAATCATGAACATGGGAAATGACCCCAATAGTCGTCTCCCAAAGTTACACGACCATACGACTTCATATGTGAAAGAAATAAATATTCTACGATCCTATGATGCGTAGAATGCGGGTCGTTACACTCGACCACTCACATTAGACAGATATTGTTGCGATTACTGGATGTGCCGGTTGGTTCCGGGCAGGTTTACATCGCAACTTAGTCTAACCTCGGGTCAGGCCTATTCGTGTTTTCTAGTTCAAGGGGTTTTGATTAATTTTCAAATCAGGTTTTGAAAGTAACCATCCCATCCGTCGGATCGGTTAGGGATAGCCAGGGAGAGCAGGAAACTTGTATTTTCCAAACTCAAGCCTAGACACTATCCTCTCTGTCACCCTAGAACTTTCTGGTTTATTATTAAAAGAGATGTCATTAACAAACCTTTAATTTTTCTAAATTAACATTTCCTCATTTAGGACAAATTCTATAAGTAAATTAATCCTAATTTACTTATTTCCCAATTACTCTTTTAATGTAAATTGTCAACATTTATTCTTACGGCCCATTTTCCCCTCTAAATCATGTTTATGCTTTTTGGTATGTAAACCATACCAAATGAAGTGTCACTAACCATGATTTTGCTAATCCTGACAATTACTCCCAATTATGGCCAATTTCAAGTTTATGCCAATATACTTATCGAGCCAAATTAGCTAATCCAATTCTGATTTAACATTCTAATTCACGTCAAACTAGACTTATTACTCTAGTTCACACTTCATGTAAATGCTAGATTTACATGTCAATACTAGATTCAAATTACACAATCCTGTAATTCCTGTCAAATTTATCCCATTTGCATGCCATAATACGTGTTCCCAATTTATGCCAATTTCCAAGTTTGTAACTATGTTTTAGTAAATTTCATATTTTGCCCCAAATCGCATTCCCACCGTTCGTATAATCGTGATTCAATCTAGATTATAGATAAATCTAGATTCGCAGAAAATGGGGAATGAACCAAAGATGCTATGCAAAAGATAGACATAATAACTGGCATAAAAAGGGTTGAATAACGACGTCGGTTCAAGAACATGGGTAGACCTAACTAAATAGGTAAATTACCAAGGTCTAAAATGAAGAATAGACAGAATAGAGACGTAGGTTCAAGAACATGGGTAGACCTAACTTAATAGGTAAATTCCCAAGGTCTAAAACCAAAGATAATCAAGAATAAACTGAATAGAAAGTCAGGCCTTGATCCAAAATAATGTCAGTTTGTTAAACAACATGGTTTTGTAACTACAATGTCATGGGCATAAATAATTATCTTATATCCATAATCATAGGCAATAATCCTCACAGTTCAATGAATCACAATCATAGGCGATGTTCATATTCATAGGCAATGTTCATAGTCATAGGAAATGTTCATAGTCATAGGCAATAATCCTCACAGTTCAATGAATCACAATCTTAGGCGATGTTCATAGACATAGGCAACGTTCATAGTCATAGGAAATATTCATAGTCATAGGCAATGTTTTATGTCCCAAAATCAAAGGCTTATGTTCATAGTTCCAAGGCATATGGTTCCAAAGTCCATAGTTTCACCGTCACAGTATTATTGATCATCGAATCACCACAGTTCTTAATTAGGTCCAAAGGTACAAGCACTGATTCAAGTAGAAAGCTTAGGCATAGTCTTTTATCCCTTTAATTTCATGTCACGAATAAAAACAAAACGTTCAAATCTAAAAATAACTGACTTACCGAGATTAGATTAGAACAGAAAGATGGCGTTGCTAAGATTCGTAGAAAAACAGTCGTTGAAGTCGTTTGGACCTCCTTTTGAATCCTAGCTTGACTTGAACCTCTTCTTGAAAACCTTTTAGCAGCATTTCCTCTTCTTGGTTTATTTTATATATATTATTTTATTTATATATTTTAGAGGAGGAGGAGAAGCCATGTCTAACAAGAATCTTTGCAGCATAAAGGTAGAAAAGAATTGTGAATAGAGAAGAAGACCAGGGCTGTTTATATAGTGTTAGACGGACTAACCTGGTCAGAAAACGTGACCAAATACAGAAGAGCGAACCAGGTGCGGAAAGCTGGAAAAAGCGGGCAGGTCGACACCCATGTCGACTGGGCAGTCGACATGGGGGGGTGGTGTCGACTGTGCAGTCGACACCCCTGTCGACTTGACCTGGGCGGGAATTTTCCCACCCTGCCCCCTGCGCGTTTGAATTCGAATTTAACTCTATTTTAAACTGTTTTGAACTTGGAATTTTCTGAAAACTTTGACGGGCCATATCTTGGTCATACGGACTTCGATTTTTGAAAACTCGGACTCTATTTCGTGTATTTTTCCGAGACGAACGCAATGGCGCAGCCCGTTTCCCTTGATTTTGATTTTGACTTTTAATTCTTCTTTGATTTGCGAATCTTAGTGTTACAGAATTACGGGATGTTACATTCTCCCCCACTTAAAAGGATTTCGTCCCCGAAATCTCCAAGTTAGGAAGAATGTGTCCTACCATCCAATCACCCATCTACTCAACCATTCAATCACAGGCATCCATTGTCCTTAAAAGATTTCTAATGCCTACATGTTCATATGCATAGTGTGTGTATATGTCTTTATCTAATGCAAAATCAGGCGGTCTTCTTATTCAGTTGACCTCCTTAATGCGAATCATGTCAGTGCCATGCGTCCAATCATGTATGCAAGCATCCCTAGTTATGTAAATACTACATGCGTGCACAACCATTCATCCATATGCAACATCCATATGATAACATATTAAGTTCAACTTACAAACAAATACATATCTGTAAATGCAATATGAAAGCGTCCGAACTTGATCTAGTGCCTAATACGTATGCATATGCATTCACGAGCAACCATTTGCAACCACTTGCAACCATTCAACCATAACATGTTTCAAATACATGTTTACATCCATTGGCTTCTACCTACGGATCGATGATATGTCCTAGAGGATATACTTTGGAAAGAGAGAAACAATTATGCGTAAAGCTCCTACAAACAAAAGAAATCAAGGATGCACCCAAGGAAAAAGGGTATGATGCTAGTATCTAGCCTTCTTGAGCTTTACTCCATTGTATCTTAACTAATTTAACTTCATAATTGTGAAGTTCTGGATCTCCATTTCCGAAATAAACAGATGTTAACTATGATACCAAGTGTACAATACCAAGATGGTTTGAGGTCTCTCCTCTTAGCTTATCCATCATGCCATAACTATAAGGGTCGAAAGGTCACTACGCATTTTCTAGAGTGCCTGCCACAACTATTCATTTCTCACGCAAACCACCCTAGTCGAACTTGGCATTCCTCAAGTACAAGCCCCAAAGGCCTAAACCAATATCAGACAAGCATCCAAGGAATATCTCCTTCAAATTTAGACGACCTACGTGAGATGATATAAGCAAACTCGATAGCTATCCTCAAATCCCTACTAAAAATAGACTGGTCGGACCACCAATTGGATTTGAGACTCTAGTGGGATCTTTCTACTATACAAGTACTATGGTGCAGAGACTCAACTAGGGAAGTGGATATAAACAAATGCGAAGTGCTAAATCCAAAGGAAAGAGTACGAACAGCACAACTAGACTCTGCCAACAGAACTTTACTACCTTTCTCCTAGGTGCGCTTAGTGGTGAAAACATGTACTTGCCCTTCTGAAAATCTTGTCCTTTGTACATAATTATATGCCATATTATACAATAGTAAAGATACTTCCTCTTGTCTTAGGTTTTATAATTCCATCCTCCTTCGTGAGCTAAATCTACATCCATGAATTCCTCATCCCAGGGTTGTGCTCCCTAGCCAAACTCCTCATCCCCTTCCATGTGTAGTCATGTTGACAAATCTCTCGAAAACTGCCTCCATTGTCTGGAAAACCCTATAAGCTTTGAAAGAAAACTGCCCATAGATGAAACAACTACGGCTATGGATGGAAGCCGGGCACTACTTCGCCCATCGATGAGGTTACCTCCCGGAAAGCCAGGAGCCCTAGAGACTCAAGAAAGAAGGAGACAAGAATTTAAACAGAGGAAGAGAAGATAGTGCATATGGCTTTTGGGGAATACGCTTTTAAACAAATCTTTTGTTTTGAAAATGCTTCTTTAAAGACCGTTTTGAAAAATAATTTTTCAAATCTTTTATCTGATCTGGTAACCTTCAGCTCTGATACAACGTGTAACACCCCACATCCGTTACTGTCACTCACAAAGGGAATGCACTAAGTTCTGTGGAGCATTTAGGGTAAAAGATGCAGATAAATTACAAGACAGACAGAAATTAAGCAGCGGAAAATAAAACTTTGCTATATTGATAAAATAGTTTGTACAAAGATTTCTTTACAATATCAGAGTGTCATCTGTCTTACAAAATAAAGAAGCATAAAAATTCATTTATATTCCCCGATTTTAGCAAGAGCCGGCCATAGCATCTGGAACGAGAATCCAAGCAAACTTCGACAAATCTTCAAGCTGGGAAAGAGTGGCAGTCCAACTTAACTTGAGTTAAATTATTCCCTCCTTTACTACCTGGGGGGGAACGGAAGAAAAGAAGACGAAAGAAAAACAGAGTCAGACATAAAGCTTGAGTAAGTTCAGTAACTTCTAGCATGTGAACATGGAAAACAAAACGACATGAATTAACTGAATACAAGATTACACCATGACGATAGGGTTAACAAGATTCGACAAGGTAGTCACAAGATATGCTAAGATAAACTGGAAATGCTCTAATACTTTCGCCGCTTCGCTATTTCCTTGTTACACTGGTTTCTATATCTCTGCACCGCCTATCTAGTGTCCCAACTAGTAGCGATAACGTGATCCCAATCCCTGTATTTTCCATTGCCTTCCGGCATACATTCATTATTTATTACCTAGATCAAATCTAGGGTTCTCTATCAAGTGTTTTCTATATTTAACTAGAGTTTTACGCTATCTGCTGAACGTTTTTCGAGTTCAGGGTTTATGCCACCTAGTCCAACAAGGGATTACGCTACTTGTTGATCGATGCCCCCAAGTCTAGGACACACTACCTAGAGTGGTGTATGTTCCTATACTTCCCCACGCATGTATCGCGAATCGTTCTCGCTTGTCTAGATGCACATGTCCTGTAATGTGCGGTCCGAGTCCTGTGACAGGGCAAATCAAGGAATACAGAACTCGGTCGGGAGCTTTCAGATATCTGCCGATGTAGATGCTAAGGTCTGTTTTTATTCCAGTGGCTATGGTCCCACTTGACCCCTCCCTCAACTAATGAAAGGCACACCTTGTAAAATGAGAACTATACGCCGGCCCCCAGTGCCCCACTATCCTATGGCCACCCGCAACCATAAATAGATAGCGAGTATATGGTCTTTTGGAGTTCTCCGCCTTTCCGCTTCACGTATGTCGATTGACTCAAGATGGATGGTAGACGACGAGTTGCTATCACAGGGCTACCGTTTGCTCGCCGAATCACGCCGGTCCATCCTAGTCTTTAGGTTGCAATGTATTGCAACCAAGGCATACCCCTGGTTCTCCTACGCAGACCTTAACCTCTGTGGGCACAGGCGGATCATCTGCAGCCTCACAGAGGGATACCAAGAGTACCCTCACGTCCCCTCGAAGCCTCGGGCTTCGTAACCCAATTCGTTGGAGCCTTCTCTCTATTCAGATGGACATTCGCTCCTTCCCGTGTTATACTAAGAATTACTAATTAGTTTTACTAACTAAGGTTTACCACTTAGTTTCCAGAATCATTATTTTCTAAGGTTTACTTCTTAGTTCCCTGTCCCGTCAAATTGGATTGGTTAAGTGTCATTAGTCAATTCAAGCCAACTTAACCCTCTTCATTCATCCTGTTATACTGGTTAAGTGTTATCAGTAATTTCATGTTGACTTAACCCCACCACAAACCTAGTTATATTGGTTAAGTATTACTTAACCCTACCCGTTCATCCTGTATTGGTTAAGTGTTCCTTTTTAACTTAACCTTGCCCGTCTATCTTAACTAACATGTTATTAATGGTTAAGTATTATCGCTTCATGTTTAGACTTACCCCTATTCTTTTATCACAATCTGATAGTTAAGTGTTCAAGTTTACTTAACCCTACGGTCTAGCCCAGCTAACGTATCAAGTTGGCTAAGTGTATTAAATCTTACTTAACCCCAACCTCTAGTCTAGTTAACATGTTAATTTGGCTAAGTGTATTAACTTTACTTAACCCCACATTCTAGACTATTTAACATGTTAATTTGGCTAAGTGTTTTCTTAGTTACTTAACCTCCACAAATCTTGTCTTGTTACCATGAGTTTGGTTAAGTGTCCCTATGGACTTAGCCCTCCATTCTTGCAGCGGTGGGACCACGAGAGCCTGAACTTGTCCCCTTGCCTGCCCTGGTGCCATAAGAGCCTGCACCTATCCTCCCGAGGTATACCGTGCCCTCTGCCCTTTCATTGGGCAGTCCTTAATAATATGTCCCGCCTCGCCATAGTGGAAACAACCTGTCTTCTTTTTCTTCCTACAATCTTTGCTTAGATGGCCGGGTGTCCCATAGTTAAAGCATCTTTTCTTTCCCTTAGCATTGTTGCCTTTGCCACCTAAGCAAAGATTCCCTTGCTTCAGCAACAAAAACCTTTCCATGTATTCTTTCCCTTAGCATTGTTGCCTTTGACGTACTCTTTCACCGATAGATTCCCTTGCTTCAGCGACAAAAACCTTTCCATGTATAGATTCTCTTCAGCCCGCGAGACGAACTTTGCCTCAAACCTCTGCCTATAATCTGGCCATGTATCGACTGGACATCCCCCATTAGTGACCTCCAACCAAAACGAGGCCTCATCCTTCATTAGCCAGGCAGCTAGTTGGACTTTTCTTCCACCATCCACTTCAAAGATTCTAAATAATTCTTCCACCTCCTTTAGCCAGTAACGAGCTTCAACAAATGTCTCCGTCCTGTGAAAAGGTTTTCCACCCATTGCTCTAAAGTCCATACATATCTTAGCAAAAGTATCGACACGAGGAGGGGGGAGGAGGAGCATTTGCTGGACCTGCGGTGACGGCCCTAGCCTCAAGATATTGACGAAACCAACCGGGTACATGAACACCCTCTGGTATCTCAAATGCTTCAGACATGCTGAAACGAAAAAGGAAAGATTCAATATAAAAGAACCGAGGGAAAGATATATGGCTCTGGGGGTTATGCTTTCTAAAATAAGTTTTTCTCTTGAAAATACTTTCCTTAAAATGTACTTTTGAAGGTACTTCTTTATAAAAATAGTTTTGAAAAATAGTTTTTCAAAATTCATATATGTTCTGGTAACCTTCAGCTCTGATACCACGTGTAACACCCTACGTCCATTAATGTCACTCACAAAGGGAATGCCTTAACTTCTATGGAGCGTTTTAAGTAAGTATAGAACATGAACTTAACAACAAGACAGATATAAATAGTACTCAAAGATTTAAAATTTTATTTCATTGCAGCGGAAAACACATATGTTTTCTTACATCATCAGAAACCAGAGTCAAAGTACATAATATCCATCTTGACTACCAAACTATATAAATTAAAAGACATAATCCCTAATACAAAATAGCCATAAATAAAAAAGAAGCTGAACTTTAATTCTGCGATCCAAGCAATCTTCTAAAAGCAGTCCAAAATCAAGCTCCACTAGTGCTAGTTCCAACCTGAGAACCTTGGGGGGAAAAGGAAGAAAAGAGGAGGAAACAAACAGGGTCAGACATAAAGTCTGGGGAGTGCGATAACTTTAACAACATAATTAACAAAGTAACTAGGCTAAGGCATAAGTTGGAAAATAAGGAAATGACCATGAACCATTGAGTATGGCAGAGTAAATAAGGAAACAGGATGAACAACGATATTGTTAAAGCGCCCCTAAACCACTATAAGATAATTACTAAACTACACCAACACTATAGGATAATTTCTATAATGCACCACCACTAGTCACCCTAAGGTTGATCCCGCCTGCAGACTTAATAATGATATTGGTAGTTTCGTGCACCCCTAGCTGCCTTCATAGGTGGCGCCTGCCCCTATCCCCACTAGGTGTACCCACTACTCCCAAGCGATCGGCTCCCTAACTCATAGATACCCGTGTTGGCCCCACAGTGGGGTGTATCACTCCCCAAAGTGGCGACCCGATACAACCAACAATGCACGGATTATACCTACACGATGCAACAACGTCTTACCTACCAGCCCGGGTCCACACAAGCATATGAACCCGTGGGACTTGCGTTGCCACCACTGACCCGGTTTTGGCCTCTTACAGTCAAGCCCAGTATACATGTCCCGTCCTCGACTTGGGTCGAGCCCACAAAGATATGTATGGGATACTGGTTGAAACGGGCCCCCATTACTTGACACAAGCTATCCACCTTAGCTTGGTCCCCTCTAGTACATCCCACTTAACCTACTTCTTATTCATGTTTCAATTACATGTTTCAATTTTGGTTAAGTGTTTCTAATCGTATTTCCAAATGCCACCCAAAGCACCCACTAGATTCCACAAGCCACCCAAGGCACCCACTTAACCCCCTCATGTCCCACTACATGCTTATCTGGTTAAGTGTTTCTTAATTCATTAAGACCGTAACCACATAAAGACCTCCCACATTAGACTGGCATTTTTGGCAGCTGGATTTGCTGGGCGGGCCCGGGCAGTCTTACACCACAAACGAGCCTAACCTCATGTCTTTACAACTGTTACACATTTAATTTATGCCTAAGACCTCCCACATTAGACTGGCATTTGTGGCAGCTGGATTTGCCGGGCGTGTCCGGGCAGTGTTACATCGCAAAAGAGCCTAACCTCGTGTCATAGACGATTAATTACTCCTAATTAATCATTCCCCAATTTGAATTACTTTCCCTATTTAAATTATCAATCAATTCCAAAATTAACGATGTCCATAATTGACTTAATTATGTCCATCCATTTATGGTATGTAAAATCATACCAATTTTCACCACAATTATATTTTATGCCTTTTAAGGCTTTTATGCCAATTCAATCTTTTAATAGTATCCCCTTTACCCCACGTGGTACGTTTGTTCGTTTAACGTAAAATATACGTTAGATTCGAATAGTCTAACTCATGGAATAAAGAGAAAACATCACAATATACACATAATTAAAACATAGATCTAACAAAGGGGTGAACTTGCATATGTGAATGATGTTCTACATCTAAAACTTGCATAGGCCAAATTTACAACTTGAATAAACAACATATGTCATGGATCCAAATCTAAAGGTGTGAACTTGTTGAGATAATGGCCACAAACTTGCACAAATCATGTATGTCATAGATCTACATCTAAAGGTGTAAACTTGCATAGGCAATAACCCTAAACTTGCATAACATGATTCATATCCAAACTCATAAACTTGCATATGTGATTTATGCATCGTAACAATGGTGTAAACTTGCATCTAACATGTAAAGTATCATGTAGAATTTAGCATATAACTCACACATGTCATAGCCTAACTTTCAATTAAATTTTCACATAAACTAGATGTCATAGCCATGTAAGGTCACATATAATTTTACCCAACTTGTATATAATTCATGTTCAAATCAAAATCTAAACTTGCATACGTGTGATTTATCATATGAATCAACATAACCAAACTAGCATATGAAACATGATGATTTGATTGTATATAAAATTACAACATAGATGATAGCAACATAACTTTACATCATAAATGATAGCATCACAACATAACGTCATACAGATCTCAACACAATCCTATAACATAATTACAACATGTGATCAATAATTCACATCACATCCATACAATCCGCATTATAACTTAATCCAGTTAAATTACTAATTATTTTATTAAAACTTTCGAACTCACAACTAAAAAGTAGTCTTGAGTTCTGAGTTTTGATTTCTGAAGTTGTATTAGCTCTCCTTTGAAGAAGATTAATTGTTAGGGTTGAGTAGAACTGATTTGATTTGTTGTTCTTCCTCTCTAATTGGTGGCGGCTACTCTAGGGTTCAAGACGACAGCATGACGGCCATAGTTTCAGTTTTAATTCTGATTTAGGGTTTGAGTCTATGGGTCTTTTTATAGAGTTTTGAATTAATTTAAGCCGTCGGATGATCTTAGGGTTAATCAAAACCATTCAGTCAGGATAGGGTGACACCTCAGCCTTAATGACTTAGCAAGAAGTCAGAAAGGACTCAGCAACATGGGTCAGCCTGAGCCAGAAAGCTATGTAGGCCTGCTGCCTCGGCCTGGGCGCACTTAGCAGGTGCACCAGTGCAAATTTGTACTGGCGCACTTCCCAAATGCGCCAGTGCAATTTATTATTATTATTATTATTCTTTTTGCCACCAAACTTCGTTCGTCCATAACTCCTTCATCCAGTACCCATTTCCCGCAAACTCGGACTCTATTTCAACCAGAATTCCGAGACGAACACAATGGCGCAACCCCATTCCCATAATTCTCATGTCTAATATTAATTATTCTTTATTTTAGTTAATTGGATTATTCAAAAATCCGGGGTGTTACATCTTTTAAATTCTATATATAATAATGGTCTTCTTATACAGAAGCTCATCTCGATTATTATTAAATCGAATTCCATTCAATTCCAATCTAATATATTAAATTGGAAAACTTTACTTTGGAAATTTTCCTTTAAATCTTAATAAAAAAGGTTTATAAATTCCTAATTATATTTTCACTGTTAATTGGGTAATAGAACGAATGTCGTTGAAAACACAGTTCACAATAAACCCAATTCACAATTCATTTTATTCCAAATACTAAATATAATTGGAAACTCTAACATCTTAATTAAAAGATTTATTCTTTTCTTATGGGGTTTAAGAATAGTGTTATTGAAGATGGCATTCACAACAAACCCAAAATATTATTTCATTGGAAAACTTCATTAAATCTTAAATAAAAGATTTATTCTAATTAATAACTAGTTCATTTTGATAAAAATATATTTTTACTTTTTCAAATATGGAATTTTTCATCCAAAATCTTTTCAAATCATTTACTATGATTTTACATAATTTTTCCATTTTTTTAATAATTTCATTAGGGCCTTTACAGTCGGTTTCCAATAACGGCCACCGAATTGCATCGATAGCGACCTTTCCTGAAATTGATTTGTACATAATTCCAAATCCAACTGTTAGATTTCAAGCCTCTTATATTCATTGGAAAGCTCTTTTTGATACGAACCCAACATTTCCGGTTTTAGTAGAATCCAATAGTCGGATCTCCCGTTACATCAATTTGAAGTAAATGGTCGAAATTCGCGAACGGTCGCAGCGCGGCGCGTTCTATTCAGGCTATTAAATAAATAAATATATTATATATCGTCGATTTCCTTTTTAAAACACATTTTATAAAATATTTATAAATTCGTTTTAAAATGATTTTTAATTTCATTTCAATTTTTAAATCAAAATTGAATGTTCTATATCTGAATCATATTAAAATATTAATATTTTCAAAATATTAAATTTTAAAATCACTACTTTTTGACATTCATTAAAAAATGAATAAAATCGATCGATAAACCCGTCTGGGTTAAATTGGTGTTTCTATACTTAACCCGGCTTCATATTTTTATATTTTTGTGTCCATTCTAAGATGGACATAAAATCATAACTTTATTCTTCTCTTATTTTGTTTTAAATATTCGTTATTTTAAAATATTCTTTATTTTAAAAAAATCTTTATTTTAAAATATTCTTAAATGAAAATGTTCTTTATTTAAAATATTCTTATATAAAAGATACTCTGAATCGGAATGCTACTCAATCAATTACCATATATTTTCAGTTATATGGATTTCATACATCGCATATATATATAGCAATAATGATAAATAATCAATAAATAGACCATTCACATCCAGAGTGAAATTTACAACTGTGTGAGCATTAAAACAAATAAATAACGCTCATCATAGACTGTCAATCCATCGATTGACATACAACTAAATATTGGGACTAATGTATGACAAATATTATCCCAATACCCGTGTGGGGTTTTCAAACAATAACAGTTCCTCTAAATACACCATTGGTTAATAAATTTAACCAATTATAATTCAATTTGAATTATTTAAAAAAAAATCAATTTTAAATTATAAATAAATATTTATAATTTAGTTTCAACAAAACATATATTTTGACTAGTAATTATTTTTATTCTTGTGTAACAAGATGACATTTTTATTTCAATATATCATTTTCTAAATAAATGACATTTTAAGTTTAACATGACATTTTCTAATAAAATGACATTTGTATTTCAACATGTCATTTTCTAAATAAATGACATTTTTATGTAACATGAATATATTCTAATAGAATGATATTTCATGTAACATGAACATATCTAAATAAATGACATTTTTATTTAACATAACATGATATAAATAAATGACATTTTTTTGTTTCACATGACATTTCTAACTAAAAATGACATTTTATCTACAAATTATGTTTTCTAACTAAATGACATTGAACAATACATATTATTATTTTTTTAACCTTGCTAACATGTTAATGATAATGACCAAAATATATTTCTATATATGATTCTTTTTATCACATCGCTAACATGCTAATCACACTATTTTTGATGAATCGAAAATATATTTCTACATATGATTCCGTATTATTACATTGCTAATACATTAAAATGTAATTTTTTTTATGTAAACACATTTTTTGTTGACTTGAATCTTTTTTAATGATTCGCTAATGCACTAAAAATGTAATTTTTAATGTGACAATATTTTTATCAAAACTTGAATCTTTTTAAAGAATTCATCCTTACATTGAAAATGTGATTTTAATGTTAACATGTTTCAAGCTAGAATATTTTTAAATGCATCATTCTACATTGAAAATGTAGATTTTAATGTTGACACCATATTTCCAAACAATGGATCTTTATAAATGATTCATTCCACCTTAACAATGTAAAATTTAGTGTAAACATATTCTAATCAAAGTTTAATTTTTTAATGAATCCTTTCATATATTAAAATGAAATTTTTGATGTAAATGTATTTTTGATGTAAACATATTTCTAATGTAAACATATTTCTAATGTAAACATATTTGTAATGTAAACATATTTCTAATGCAATCATATTTCTAACGTGAGGACATTTTAAATATAATGACATTTCAATATAATGACATTCTATTATGATGACATTTCTATTTTAACATCACATTCCTATTTTAACATGACATTTTATCACAAAATGATATTTTTATCTATCTTGACATTTTTAAATAAAATGGTATTTTTATCTATCATGACATGATTCTAACATAAATGATATTTTCTTATTTACAAATGTGAATATAACTAAATGACATATTTTGTTTACAAAATATGAATATAACTAAATGACATATTTTGTTTAAAAAATATATTCTCTACATACTTGACATATTTATTTATAAAATATGTTCTAACTAAACGACAATTCTTATTATTGTCTAATCTTTTTATATAAACAAGTTACATTCTAAAGATTCAACATACAATAAAAATGTATATCTTATTGTCTAAAACATATTGTTCAAAACATGAAAATTTTTATTTTCATAAATACAATAAAAATATTATTTTTATTGTAAGTAAATCCTGGATCTACACAATTTAATCCAATTAGTACATCTCCACGACAAACAACCAAATCAAATCTCATACATCACACACATGAAAATTATATGTAAATTTCATATCGAAATCAATAATTAAATTTGGTTTAAATCAAAGATCTCACCTTAATCGATTTTAAATTGTAGAATACGATGATTATAATTAAATTAAATGAAGGCGTTTAATTTAATCAAAATTTCCAATTGCCCCAGTTTTAATTCTGATATGCTCCATATTGTAAATCTCAAAATTTCGGTTCTAACGCACCTTGGTTTGTTAAATTCTGTTACCGTATTAAGAAGTTATACAATTTTAACCATTAATTTCAAAACTAAATAATTAAGTTTACCTTTTATTACACAAGAAAACGTTGTCGTTCTTCTATCTTCTTCCTAGAGCATCTGTTATTCGCGAAACCCATCGTCGCACGAGAAGTCCGTCATCGCTCCGCCATATGGTGCATCGAAGTTCGATCCAACACCTCTAAGAGGTGCGCTGCCACCTGAGCTCTCTGACGCCGGTACTGCCTCAAAATCCGGTCCTCCGTAGCGCCCTACGATTGGCCTCGACTGCAGCAGTTTTGGGCTCCAATTCCGGTCGATTAACTCCTCTTCAGATGGTCATAACCGTTTAGGTTGTAAAGCATGCTCCGCTCTACAATATCGCCTTTATACGTGGGTTTAATTACTAAGTAAATTTTGGGAATTTTTAGGGGAAAGAATCGAGTGTTGGCGGCCATCAATTCCTACTGGAGGCTGGAAGTACAATTAGGGTTTTTAATTAATTTAATAATAATTTCCATCGTTTTGCGTAATATAAAGCCAAAAATTGGACTGTGTCCACATCAGGCCCGCTTACTACCTAACAATAGGTTTTAACGCCTTTTGAGCGCAGTGGGACTAGTGGAGAAGCCCAATTCTGAAATCTACAGCATGTTCCTTTAATAACATAATATTTTAAAATAAACACGTATAAATTTCAATGTAAATTTTACTTTACCGAAGCCACATACTGATTCTAAAAATTCCCGAAAAATAAATCTAGCTATTTTTTGACGATATGGTCCTAACAAAATTAATTTCATCGAATTTGAGGACTGTTTCAAAAATGACCATTTTCTGGTCAATTAAATTTGACTGAAATTGAAAAACAGATTTCTTTTCGCCACGCGCACATATTAATTCCAAGAATTTTGAAAATTGGAATCTATCAATAATTTGACATTCCGGATCCAACCAAAGTGGTTTCATCAAAAATGGAGGTTGTTTGCAAAACGGCTATTTATACGGGCTATATATTATATTAAATTCTACAGCGACTATTCTGAATATTCAACTGGCCATAACTTTTGATTCCCGTTTTGAAATTTCAATTTTTCAGATTCATTGGAAAGATATTTTTAAATAGATTCTAATATTTTTGGTTTTGCTAAAATCCGATTTATTTTGAATCATGTACATTCACTCAAAGTTCAATTTCAAATTTTCAAACTACCGTGCTATTTCTAACTCCTTTTAAAATTAAAATAAATATATTCGTTCTAACTTCAATTTAAATAAATTTTTAGTCATTATTATTTAAAATAAATCATTTTAAATATTCAAAATCCAATAAAATTTCTAGAATAATTTTTTTAAATTTGTTCCAAAATTTCATGTTGTTACACGGATAAAGCTCTATTTTTGATACACCTCACCTCAAGTGCCCCATAAGCCCCTATTTCCAAGGATGTTATTAATCAGCAGTAAACTGGGTCTTACAACAGCAATTATTTCCACTGATCGAGCTCCACTTGTCAGTTGAACTTCTCCTTCTAAAAGCTCCTCCACGGCTAAGTTAAAAGGAGATACTTCTTCTTCCTCCTCAAAATAGAAAAAGCATTGTACATGTAATCAAAAAGGAAAAATCAATGTATATAAAGTGGACGTAGGTACCATCTTTGCCGAACCACTTTAAAAAGCCTTGCGTATTCCCCGTTTTCTCTACTTTTTACATTTCATAATCATTATTTGTGTGTTTTCCACACGATTGGGGGTTGACAGTCACTAGTGACCAACTTTTGACATCAACACTTTGGCGCGCTAGGTAGGGGAACGCATGCATCGACAAACTCTACGACCATCCGCAGATTCCGACCTATGGCGAACAAACGGAAGAAAGATGTAACATCTTCCCATCCCGCAAATACCAATGCAGCCGAGACAAATGATGTAGAGGCAAGTCAGGAAGCCTCCTCTCATGATGACATGTCCCGATATCTCACACGGGATGACATGGATAAGATTACGGTCAAATTCGTATGCCATATGACATCTCAGGGTAAACTCCTCGAATGACAACAACAGTTGATGTATCACCTTCTCGGTCGAGTGGAAATGGGATTAAACGCTTCAACATCAATTCCTCCACCAATTGAGACTGGGGCAACAACTGATCTTCGGTCTACACAGAATTAGGCCACTGATGAGATCGCTCCTTTGCTTCCTCCTGGCTCGGCTCCACCTCCCGACCAATCACAGCCAGGAGTATGGCTTCCAGCGCTCAGCGCAGCTGCAGATTCACAAGAGGCCCGCAATCAAAATCTAGGTCGGTCGACCACTTTGCCTCCACTCTTGGGGATAGCTCGCCCCCTAAAACCGATTGAACAACCATGGGTCAGTCTGGATTAATGTCATTCCCATTACAACCCAGTATCTTACCGTAAACTCGCCTTATGTCGCCTTTCCTTCAACAAAGAGCTGGTGGGGCCTTCCCTTCGAACCAGGGAGATCACTTTACCATATGGTTCCTAGATTGGCGGGTGAAAACGATACAATAGATCCTCCTAACATTACCTGAGGGGGCATTGAAGAACCCCGAACATCACATGTTATGCTGGATCAGCCTAGACATCTTGTCTTGGGTACGACTCGGTACAACTCTGTAACAACCCGAATTTTAATAACATGTTAATCCATAAATCAAGGAAGGATTAAATTTTAAAATAAGAGTCAAGGGAAACGGGTTGCGCCATTGCATTCGCCTTAGAATTTTACATGAAATAGAGTCCGAGTTTTTGAAAATCGGAGTCCGGATGAAGAAGTTATGGCCTGTAGAAGATTCAGCAAATTTCAGGCAGCACAGGACCAGGCAGGTCGACCTGGGGGTCGGCCCGGGGCCAGGTCGACCATGTGGTCGACCTTAGGGTCGACCTGCCCCCCAGATCGACCATGTGGTCGACCTCCCCCCTTACAGGTCGATCTGTTCGGCCTGTCTTGACCCAGAACCCATTTTTGAAGCCAGAGACATGTTTTGATGGTCCGGATTGATTCTAGGGTTAATCTAAGGGCCTAAACTTGTTGCTACCCCTATAAATACATCCTAAGACTTAGCCTAATTCATAAAAATCATTCTTACACTGATATGCTGCTAATTTACCACTTGAACCATGGCCGCCGCCTCTAAATTAAAGCTTAGGCATTCAAACTCGATTCAAATCAAAGATCAACGCTTCTACAACAATTCAAGAGAATAGATCAACGACACCGCAACGTTCTACGACAAATTTCTAGACTTGATTTCTGCATCTAAATTTCTTAGACCACGATCTGTATGTTCCAGTTACTTTTAGATAAAAACTATAAATCTAATATGGGCATGTTATATATTGGAATTGATTTATGTATGATTCATATCTATTCTTGTTTTCTTCTTGGATCTTGACTATCGGGAATGTTGCCTACGACATTGAAACTATTGTTAATAACATAATACTATGCCTATGCCTATGACGGTGAACATAAGACTATGACTATGCCTATGACTGTGGACATAAGATTATGCCTATGCCTATGACTATGAACATGAGACTATGACTATGCCTATGAAAGTGGACATAAGATTATGCCTATGCCTATGACTATGAACATGAGACTATGCCTATGCCTACGACTATGAACATAAGACTATTGTCTATGACTATGACAAGGACAATTGTGGCTAATCACCTATGATTCATGACCATGAGGTTATTGCCTAGGATTATGACTATGAAATTGGATCTAAGCTTGATTTTCTATTCAGACCTATTTTCTTTATTTTTCCTTGAACCTTGATTTTGGATTTTTCTATTTAAGTTAGATCTATCCATGTTCTTGAAACTAGATTATCATTCAACCTTTACATAATCATAATGTTATCAGATCTATATGCCTGCGATGTTTTTGTCAATTTAGTCATGTCATGCCTTGGAATTAAATTAATAATAATAGAACAATGTCTATTATGTTATCTGTGGAATTGAATGATATTCTATTTTATTATCATGTTGGATTGGGAATTAATGAATAAGTCTATTCATGTGTACATTGGAGTATAACCTGTTATGATAAGTTGTGTAGTTTATCATGCTATGCAAATTTTAGGTTGTAAAATCATATCACATATGTTACCACATGTTAGATCTACATGTTTATGTGTATATGTTAAACCTATGTCATATTTCAAGTTCACACTTATTCATATGCTCGTGATTGATTTGCAAGTTCACATATATGTAAGTTGATCTAGTCTATGTTGAAAATTCACCTATATGTATGTTTATTTAGTCTATGTTGCAAGATCACACCTATGATATTCATGTTGATTATTTTGCTAGTACACACCTACGGTGCTCATATTGACTATGCCGATAATGCCAAGTTTACACCTATGTCATGTTTATGTTAATCAATTGCTTTATGCCAATTTTGTTTATGTTAAATTAGGCTAAGTTTTTAGCCTAATATTATATGCCAAAAATAATATGGATGGAAAATTAGGCTAAGGTTGTTAGCCTAATATTTAGACGGGGTAACATTGGGAAAAATTGGTAATTATAGGAAACTTGGTATGAAACTCGCCAAGAAACTTGACATGAATCTTGAAACATGAACATTGTTATAACTTGAATCCGGATGTGGGCATGAAACTTACCTTGAAAACTTGACATGAATCTTGAACATGGACATGACACTAGAATGAACTTGAAAATGGCCAACTTGAGGTTGGGTTAAGTTTGCAGTGTAATTCTGCCCGGAACCGCCCGGCAAATTCAGTTACTGCGAACAATAGGATCCAATGTGGGTAGTTGGTCATACCGCGCTTGAAACCCGAGGTCAGACTGAGTTGTGGTGTAATTCTGCCCGGAACCACCCGGCATATCCAGTGACCACAATAACATGTCTGATGTGAGAGGTTGGGGTGCATTAATGAATTAATGCCACATGATAGGGTTAAGTCATGAACATGTAAGACAACACTTAACCAAGTTGATACATGATTCGTAGGTGGGTTAAGTCACGAACTTGAATGACAACACTTAACCAACTTGCATGCAAGACTGATAAGAGTTAAGTCACGAATTTAAATGACAAACACTTAACCTATTGGACGGAAACCCTGGATACGCGGTCCATTTCACTAGTAACCCACTGGATGTGTCACGGTACCCTGGAACTAGGCAGGGTGGACCATGATTACTAGGCTGATTGTAAGAGACTAGAACGACAGCTGTGTTGGTGCGGCAGTGTAGGTTCTGGCGGGCTATGGTCGTGCACGTGGTCCGGAGTTGAAAAAGTAGGCATTGGGCATCAGTAGGTTTATCTGTGCATACTTGATCTGTGTCGATGGTTGACACCCTAGGGCTTGATACACTCTATGGTGGACCTAGCACAGGTAACTACATTCGTGATAGGGTCGTATGACACAGACACACGACGAGCTAGAACTTGTAGGGAGCCGATCGATTAGTGGATCGTTCCGTTGGACCTAGTAATGGGTGATTTCATGATATTGGGCCAAGGGATCACTTCATGATTAATATAAGACATGGGTTTGGGATTCTAGTACCGTTGATGCAGCGAACCTTGAATATGTGATGCTATATTTGATTTATACTTGACTTATCATGTTATCTTAGTCTATCTTGCCCATCTTGTCATCATCTTTATGTTTACTTTCAGTTTGTACATGTCATGTTACCTTTACCTGTTTTTATGTTGAAAGTCACTAGGACTTACCAATCTTTATGACTGACCCATTTTCTTTCGCCTCTTTTTCTTCCGTACCCCTCCCCCTCCCCCCCTCGGTCAGGTTCTCAGGCAGGAAACTCTAGCACTTAGCTTGGATTTCGCTTGCTTTCGGTTCAGCTCATGTACGGTTTGACCTTGAGCTATGATATGGCTGCATTTCTGCAACCTTTGGGGAATTAAGCTACTTTTGGTATTTTAAGTCTATGCTTCTTTATTTATGCAAGACAGAATTTGTTGTAATGGAAAATAATGACCTTGGCTATTTAATGTAAAAGGTTTTGATTCTTTTTGAAAGTAATGAAATTTAGCTCTTGAATCTTCCGCTGTTTTATTTATGTTCTGTCTTGTAATATTTCTGTGTTTGTTTACCTCGATAACGCTCCTCCAAAACTAGTGCATTCCCTTTGTGAGTGACCCTAGTGGAGGTGGGTTGTTGCATTTGGTATAAGAGAAGAAGGTTACCGGACAGGGCAAAAGTTTTTAAAAACCTTCTGAAATTGTTTTCAAAACTGTTTACAAAGAAGCATTTTTTTTAAGAAAAGTATTGTTTTATTTAAATGCTATTCCCCAAAAGCCATTAGCACTATCCTTTGTTTCCTTGTTTGAATCTCTTTTCCTTTCTTTTCTCCATCTGTAGTCGCAGTAGTTTTTACCTACGGCTAATCTTCTTTCTAGCTTCGTAAAGGGTTTTCCGTACGATGGAGATAATTTCCGTGAGGCTTGTTAACATGTTACATAGGAAAGGTATGAGTGATATGTTAAGGCAGATGAGTCTCAGAACGAGAAGAAAGACTTCCAGAAGGGAGGCGAGAACAATGACAACAATAATAACAAGTCACGTGATAAGAGGAAGTGAAACTTCTGTGGTATAGTTGGGCTTGTTATTAAGGATTGTAGAAAGAAGGAGATGAAGATGGGAGAATGCTTTCAGTGTGGTGATACTGGACATATCAGCAAGAACTGCCTTAAGAAGCAAGGGCAAGCCCCGCAAGCAGGACCTTCTAGGGGTACATCTTTATCTTCTTCTCCTAGATTCTTTGTTTTATCTTGCTTATCTTCCCAATCCTATCTTGAGAACCTTAGGTAGAACCCTTTTGGATGTAAACATGTGATTGAAACATGTTATGGTTGATGTTTGCAAGTGGTCGCAAGTGGTTGCTCGTGGTTGCATAACACACATTAGGCACTAGATCGGCTCAGACACATTTTCATATTGCATATGCATGAGTGTTCATACGTGTTTATGGATGAAACTGAATGTGTTATCATGTGAATGTTGCATATGGATGGATGTTTGTGCACACGTATAGTGTTTATGTGACTAGGACTATTTGCATACATGTTGGATTCATGACACTAAACATATTTTGCATTAAGGAGATCAATCACGCCTGATCATTTGCATTAGATAAGGAACATATACACACACTTTCTTCATATGTTCATATAGAATTAGAAATCTTTTAAGGACAATGGTTTCTTGTGGATGATGGTTGAGTAGATGGTTGATTGGATGATAGGATGCATTCTTCTTAACTTGAAGATTTCGGGGACGAAATCCTTTAAGGAGGGGAGAATGCAACAACCCGAATTTTAATAACATGTTAAAACCATAAATCAAGGCAAATTAAATTTTAAAATAAGAACCAAGGGAAACGGGTTGCGCAATTGCGTTCGTCCTGGAATTTTACATGAAATAGAGTCCGAGTTTTCAAAAATCGAAGTCCGGATGAAGAAGTTATGGCCTGTAGAAGATTCAGCAAATTTCAGGCAGCACAGGACCAGGCAGGTCGACCTGGGGGCCAGGTCGACCATGTGGTCGACCTACCCCCCTGTGACGGCCTGCCTCGCACCAGCCTGCATTTCCTCCAAAAGTGCGCTGAACACATGCCCGACTAGCACAAGACGGTCGCCAGAAGAAAGGAAAGAAGGGAATGAATTAATCAAAGAACCTGTAGAATGTCTCACAGCGCATGGAATAAAATATAATAATAACATACTTGACATAAGACAGGCGAGACAGTGCATAAGCTGATAACTAAAACCAACATCAATCTCAAAGCAGCGGAAATCCAAATACAGCTTATTACAATTTTTTCCAAATTTACTGTCTCTGATCAAAAGAAAGCTAAAGTAGAAGATACACCAACAATGCCCAAGCAGTGATCTTCAACAACACAGTGAGAATATTATGTATATAGTACGTGGAAGCCTCCTGCTCGTCTCCGGATCATCTACCCGTGCATCACCAGCTAACCTGTCTCTAGTCTGCTCGTGTGAGCACCCAGAGTAATAAGAGGAGACATAAAACTCTGGGTCAGACATAAAGCCTGGTATGAGCGATAAGCATCTAAACAGAATAATAACAGGTATACTAAGCCATACCTGAACCTTGACCTGCAACCAAAGAGTTAGTACCACATACCGTACAGTACTCCAAGGTGCCATAATAAATAGTGTAAAAATACGGGGGTGGGGTGTGCATGTCACAATGATAGCAAACAAACCATCCATAGCAACCTTCCTCGCATCTCTCACTCAGTGCGTAAAGCGTACGACATCTACCACTTTGGAACACTAGACAAACCGAGGTAACGACGAATCCCGACTTGTAGAAACGCTGCTGTGACCAAGCCAAACACTTGGAGTCATGACCAAACATTTCAATGACCCACTTCATTGGTCATAGCCCTTGGTTCTACCAATGCCATAATGGCCCTGAATCCGCCTTCGTACCTCCTACCATAGTGGTCCAAAGCTATAGACGTCGATAACTCCTTGGCACGCGTCCCGCAGCAAAGCCCAACCATGAAGCGAACTCGTTGATTCCCATCTGAATCTTAAGCTCCAACTTCTCATTTGGACTTCCTTTGCATCTCGGGTTTGGTCGAATTGGAGTGGGTCTTCAGAAGAGTTGTCGCGCATTAACAGTCCTAGAATTCTGTTCGGTTCGGTAGTCATCACCATCATCGGGTCGGGTCGGTAGTCCACTTCGGGTCGGGTCGGTGTCTCCCTCCGGGTCGGGTCGGTTCAGTGATTCTCCCCCTTCAGATATCGGTTCGGTTCGGGTGCCTCTGCTTGAGTTCGGTTCGGGTGCCTCTGCTTGAGTTCGGTTCGGAGGTAGTTCATCCGATCTGATCCTTCCCGTTTGACTTGTTTGCCTGCTCCGATCCGTCCTGTTCTCCTCCTCCGATCCGGTCTGCTCCATCACTCCGATCCGATCTTCTGTCCAACTCCAACTCTAAGCAATGGCCTTCCTTCCTGCCAAACTTCTTCCAGTGGCAAGTCCTCATCCAGTTCGGATTCCCTTGGTCAGTTCCCTAGTCCGATCCGACCCCTTTTCTCCGATCCGAACCGGTTCGGAACCTGCACACTTCTGCAACTTTCCAGCGAGCTTTCTATGCCATTCGACGACGTTTTCGAGCAATTTAACTATTCTAATCAATCATGGAACATACCACAGAGTCATAGCAACATGTAATAGCAACCACAAACAACAACCAACAATTCAAATGAATCAAAATGGATCAAAAGTAGCTAAAACTTCATATTTTCCCTTAAGCACTCTTAATCATGTTTAGGCATACAATTAACAAAACACATCAAAATTATCTCAAATTTCTAACAGAGCCTTAAAACATTATTTTAGAATTTTAAGAATTTTTCCAGAATTTATTTACGTATAAATTCGCTAATCTTCACTAATTACCCTTAATCAACCGTAATTAGTGTCAAAATTATGCTATCACTCACCTTTGCCACAACTAGAACCCCAAAACTGAAATATGCTCTGATTTGGCGCTGTTCCCAATCTTATACAGCAGCTCCAACCTTGCTTTGGTGCTTTTTCTTCTTAATTTAATGTTTGCTAAGCCTAATCTTCAATTAGAAAGTGATTTTGGGTGTTTTAGATGTAGGAAGCCATTACTAAGGTCTCAAGGAGGTTTGTGGCGGCTCAAAACTGAAATGAAAGTGATAACCTAACCCTAATCAGTCCTCCTATACCTCTAAACCCGAAATTCCCCTTGGGCCTAGCTGCTAATCACCCGGTTAAGCCCAATTAAGCTGCTTTTCACCATCTGAAACTTGTTTCAGCCATATCTCCCAAACGGTGAGTCCGTTTGGCTAACGTGACCACTCTACGGAAAGAGAAACCATCATCCGGAGCCAATGGAAGTGGTTTCGGGTCAAAACTCCTATCCAGTCAAAAGTTATGGCCAAAACAGTGCCAACTAGGGGTAAAATGGTCATTTAAAAATCGGGAAAAATCATGAACATGGGAAATGACCCCAATAGTCGTCTCCCAAAGTTACGCGACCAAACGACTTCGTATGTGAAAGAAATAAATATTCTACGATCCTATGATGCGTAGAATGCGGGTCGTTACACTCTCCCCCCCTTAAGAAATTTCGTCCCCGAAATTCCTTAACCCAAAACATACAAAGGATCCCGCATGCCTAACAACCACATACAACAATCAAATATGCAAAACAAGCAAACAAGCCTATCCTAGCATGCGGAAAAACTAAATCGAAGTCAAAATCTTACCAGACAAAGAGTTCTGGATACTTCTTCCTTATGTCCTCCTCTGTCTCCCAAGTACAATCACTCTCGTCCTCGCTCCACTGTACCTTGACTAGCTTCACCGCCTTCCTTCGAAGTTGTTTCATGTCGTACTCGACAATACGGGCCGGCTTGCGGTTCCCAACCGCCTCGGTTTCTACTTCGAAGTCCTCTAACTGATCAGGTGAAATAGTCATATCTGAGTCGTGAACGAACTTCCTTAGTTGGGAAACATGGAATACGTTATGAACTCCCGCCATCTTCTCTGGTAAGTCAATTCTATATGCCAAATTCCCAACTAATTCAAGAACAGGGAATGGGCCAACAAACCTTGGTGCCAACTTGCCTCTCCTGCCAAATCGTATTACGCTCTTTAACGGAGAAATCTTGACAAACACCAAGTCGCCAACGGAGAATTTTAAGTCTCTTCTCCTCTTATCAGCATAACTTTTCTGCCCATCTTGGGCTGCCTTCATTCGTTGCTGAATGATCTTGATCTTATCTGAAGTTTCCCTCACCACATCTGGTCCAAGCATAAACTTCTCGCCAGTCTCTATCCAACATGATGGTGAGTTGCACGGTCTTCCATACAAAGCTTCAAATGGAGCCATACCGATACTGGATTGGTAACTATTATTATATGCAAACTCTACTAGATGCAAATGGTCATCCCATGATCCACCAAAATCCAATATACATGCTCTCAAGAGATCTTCCAAAATACGGTTCACCCTCTCCGTCTGACCGTCGGTCTGAGGATGATATGCGGTACTGAGATGTAACTCTGACCCTAGAGCCTCTTGTAAGCTCTTCCAAAACCCACTAGTGAACAACGGGTCTCGGTCGCTCACAATGCTTTTAGGTACTCCATGAAATCTCACTACCCACTTCATATACAATTCTGCTAACTTAGCTGCCGTTCTGGTCGATTTGACTGGTATAAACCTTGCACTTTTAGTCAGTCGATCTACAATTACCCAAATGCTGTCATATCCCGATCTAGTTCTTGGTAACCCATCGATGAAATCCATCGAGACTTGTTCCCATTTCCATTCGGGAATTTCTAAGGGCTGTAACAACCCACTAGGCTTCTTTTGCTCGGCTTTAACTAGCTGGCAATTCATGCACTTGGATATAAACTTCCCAACGTCTCTTTTCATCCCTTCCCAGTAGTAAGTCTGCTTCATATCTCGATACATCTTATTACCACCGGGGTGTATAGTTAGCTTTGAGTGATGACATTCTCTAAGCACTTCATCTCTCAATCCATTGACATTGGGTACAACAAGCTTTCCATTCTTTCTAAGCCATCTTTCTCGATCAAGCCCATACTTGTTCATCTCCACATCGATACCCATCTCTAACTTGGAGATGATTTCCAATAGGTTAGGATCGTCCCTCTGACTAGAGCCGATTCGCTCAATCAAAGTGGGTCTGATCGTCAAACTTGCCAACATTTCTGGATCCAATTCGCACTTTGGTCTGAAATCAAACCCCGCGATAAACTCCAGTTGCTTCCATTCAAGGAACATAGCCCCTAAGCTGGCATGTCTTCTACTCAATGCATCAGCCACCGCATTGCCCTTTCCTGGTGTGTATGCGATGTCAAAATCATAGGAAGCTAAGAATTCTAACCATCTCTGCTGGCGGAGATTTAAATCCTTCTGGGAGAATAGATACTTTAACGACTTATGATCCGTAAATAGCTCAAACCTCTCTCCCAAGAGATAGTGTCTCCATATCTTTAACGCGAACACGATCGCTGCCAATTCTAAATCATGGGTGGGGTATCTACTCTCGTGCGGTTTCAATTGCCGACTTGCATAAGCTACAACCCTACCGCCTTGCATCAATACAGCACCCAGTCCGGTACCACAGGCATCCGTGTATACCGTCATCTCTTCATCCCCCTTAGGAATGACTAACACACGGGGCGCTTGTCAACTTGTCCTTTAGGCTTTTAAATGCATTCTCGCACCTTTCATCCCAAATAAAAGCTTGATTCTTCTTGGTCAACTGGGTCAATGGTGCTGCTATCTTGGAGAAACCTTGGATAAACTTACGATAATATCCCGCTAACCCCAAGAAACTTCTTACATCTGTTGCATTCTTGGGCGTAGGCCAATCCTGTACCGTAGCCACCTTTGCTGGGTCCACGACAATACCACTCTCTGATACAACATGGCCCAAGAACCTCACTTCCCTCTTCCAGAAGTGACACTTAGAAAACTTTGCTTTCAATTGGTGTTTTCTCAACACCTCCATCGCTACTCTTAAATGTTCCTTGTGTTCTTCCTCTGTCCTCGAATAGACCAAAATATCATCAACGAACACAAGGACAGACTTGTTCAGCTGATCTCTGAATACCCTATTCATAAGGTCCACAAAATATGCTGGGGCATTGGTCAGCCCGAATGGCATGACCAACCACTCATAAAACCCAGACGGCGTCCGAAATGCCGTTTTAGCTATACTCTCAGCTTCCACTCTAAGCTGATGAAAACCTGTCGCGAGATCCAACTGAGAAAATACTCTCGCGCCACTCAACTGATCAAACAAATCATCTATCCGCGGTAGAGGATACTTGTTCTTCCTCGTCACTTTATTCAACTCGCGGTAGTCTACACACAAACGAAGGGAACCATCCGCCTTGGTAGCAAACACAACTGGTGCTCCCCATTCAGAAACACTCCTTCTGATAAATCCCTTCTTCAAAAGATCGCCGACTTGCACCTCGAGCTCTCGCTGCTCCCTTGGTGCCATACGACGAAGTGGCATCACTATAGGTCTGGCATCCTTTACCAAATCAATACGAAACTCAATCTCTCGGTGTGGTGGAAGTCCGGTCACTTCTTCGAAAACATCCGGATACTGGCCAACCACGGGCAAACCTAACAACTCACTATGCGGAATGTCGAGGGAGTTTAGAAAACTAGCCAATACCCCCTTACCGGGTAGACCACCAAACACTATCCTCCGCCCATCATCCGCTCTAGTTGTCACCAACAAGCCCTCACAGTCTACCACCACCCCGTATCTTTGGAGCCAATCTACTCCCAAAATAATGCCAAACCCAGTAAAGCCCAAAACAAAGCAATCACAAACAAACATGCATCCATGACACGATAGAACCACATTACAACAAATCATGCTAAGACTAGTCGAACCACCAATCGGATTCGTCACTACTAAAGGTCTATCGACAATCTCGGGCTCCAATCCCAACCTATCTACCAGGTCACTAGATATGAAAGAACTGGAAGCTCCGGTATCAAACAAAACTCTAACAGGAACATCATAAATAGAAAGCATACCTTGAATGACGACACTCTTTCCCTTCTCCGCCGCAGTTGGGGCATTCGACGAAGAAGGAATAGCATTAAGAGCATATACTTTCACCATTTGCTTTTCCTTAGGGGGCTGTGGACACTTGTCCTTGTGATGTCCCAATTGGCCACAATTGAAGCACTTCCTATCCGCTGGCTTGGCCCGACAATTACTAGCATAATGGCCCTTCTTACCACAGCTGAAGCACTCCACATCTTGCTTATTCTTTTTCTTCTGGCCATCCTTAACCTAATTCTGCTTTCTCTTATTTTGGGAACCACCTTTGCCTCCACCACTAGCTTGTGGCTTTGGCTCATCTGCGGATGCAACCTCAGTCTTCGACTTGGGGTAGAGACTTTCTGATCTTAACGCTTTCCCCACAATCGATTCAAACGTCTCATCGATGTGGTTAATAAGTTTTTCCCCCAAGTACTGATCCGAACCAGTTATGAATTTCTCATTCTTTTCTCGGCAGTATCAATAAGAGATAACCCGTACTTCGACAAAGTGTCAAATTCAGCAATATACTCCGAGACAGCTCTGCCATTCTGCTTGAGCTCCAAGAACTTCTTAAACAACATTGACTTCTGAGCAGCTGGAATGAACTTCTCGCTAAAGCGAGCCTTAAACTGCTCCCAAGTAATCTGATCTTCGGGAGTAGCTGCCTTTATAGCATTCCACCAATTCATTGCTCGCCCTTGCAGCTGACGGGACGCTAGCTTTCTCTTCATCGCATCCTCGATACCCAAATCCTTGAAGATTCGTTCGCAACTATCCAACCAATCTTGAACATCCGTAGCCGACTCCGTTCCATGGAACGGCTTCCCACCAAGACTAGTATAGTCCTTATTCAGCTTGGCGAAGTCGACTCTTGGCGCCTGCACTATTGGACCACCACCATTTCCACCATTGGGAGCTGCCCTCTGAACATCTCTAAGCATCTCTCTCATGAGGTCAGTAAACATCGTCCTCATGTCAGCAGCATTCCCATTATTGGTTCCCCTACCAGCACCTCTAGTATCTCGGCTCATCGTCAATCTGAAAAAGGAAATGATTAACGACTCCATAGTGGTGCTAGTGCAGTACGACTTCATCCTTATACTACTAATAGTATATATATATAGCTTTTAAGAACCAAAGTAATCACAAATACGCTCTCTCGTATACGTATATTATCTCTCCCTGATAACTTCCCTAGGTTAACTACACAACCTAGAGCTCTGATACCAAGTGTGACGGCCCGCCTCGCACCAGCCTGCATTTCCTCTAAAAGTGCGCTGTACACATGCCCGACTAGCACAAGACGGTTGCCAGAAGAAAGGAAAGAAGGGAATGAATTAATCAAAGAACCTGTAGAATGTCTCACAGCGCATGGAATAAAATATAATAATAACATACTTGACATAAGACAGGCGAGACAGTGTATAAGCTGATAACTAAAACCAACATCAATCTCAAAGCAGCGGAAATCCAAATACAGCTTATTACAATTTTTTCCAAATTTACTGTCTCTGATCAAAAGAAAGCTAAAGTAGAAGATACACCAACAATGCCCAAGCAGTGATCTTCAACAACACAGTGAGAATATTATGTATATAGTACGTGGAAGCCTCCTGCTCGTCTCCGGATCATCTACCCGTGCATCACCAGCTAACCTGTCTCTAGTCTGCTCGTGTGAGCACCCAGAGTAATAAGAGGAGACATAAAACTCTGGGTCAGACATAAAGCCTGGTATGAGCGATAAGCATCTAAACAGAATAATAACAGGTATACTAAGCCATACCTGAACCTGGACCTGCAACCAAAGAGTTAGTACCACATACCATACAGTACTCCAAGGTGCCATAATAAATAGTGTAAAAATACGGGGGTGGGGTGTGCATGTCACAATGATAGCAAACAAACCATCCATAGCAACCTTCCTCGCATCTCTCACTCAGTGCGTAAAGCGTACGACATCTACCACTTTGGAACACTAGACAAACCGAGGTAACGACGAATCCCGACTTGTAGAGACCCTGCTGTGACCAAGCCAAACACTTGGAGTCATGACCAAACATTTCAATGACCCACTTCATTGGTCATAGCCCTTGGTTCTACCAATGTGTAACAACCCGTAAAATCTGGGCCAGTTTGAAAATTTTATTTTGGCAATTATAGCGAGTTTTGATTATTTAAAATGAATTATTTTAAATAATATCGACGAGAAAATTTATTTTCGACGAAGTTAAAACGAATAAATTTATTTTAATTATATAACGAGCCTGAAATGGCGCGGTAGTTCGAAAATTCGATTTCTAATTTCAATTGAATATACAGAATTCAATATAAGTCAGAATTGAACGAAACAAGAAATATTTGAATCTGTATAACTATATCTTTGTAACGAAGTTAACAAACTGAGATTTCATCTTAGAAATGAAAAGATATGTCCAGTTTAAAATTAGAAATAGTCGCTGTGGAATTTATATATATTTTCATATATATATAAGGCCCTTAAAAATAGCAATTTTGCAAACGACCTCGGATTTCGACGAAACCAGTTTTGTTGGGTCCGTGATGTTAAGTTATTGCTGGATTTCAAATTTCATAATTTTTCGAATCAGTATGTGAGCGTGGCAAAGGAAAACGCGTTTGACCAGTTTCAGTTGATTTTAATCGACTGGAAATTAGCCGTTTTTCAAACGGTCTCAGAATTCAACGAAACTAGTTTTGTTAGGACCGTATCGTCAATACGAAGCTAGAAAATATTTTTCTGGAATTTTTCTAGTTAGTATGTGACCCCAGTAATTCGAAATGTACGGTTAAAATTCAATATAATGATTTAAATGTAAATTCAAACGGAAACTGATCGAAACAGTCGAATCAGCTTGCGTGGCATATCCCATCGTGATCGGAATGGGGGTAATTAGCTAGGGACGTCAGTCGTTGGTCTCGAATCGGTGTTCATTTGAAAAGTCAATTTGAAGTGGAAGGAAAAAAATATAATAAATAAAAATAAAAAGAAAAAAAAAAACTTTACAAAACCCCCCCTCGCTTTCTTTCTTCCCCACCTTCACTTTTTCTCAGATGAAAAAAAAACGAAATAAAAAAAAAAGAGAAGAAGAAGAGGGAGATCGCGACGCCGCCTCCCTCCAAGCGCCGCCGGCGCGACCGCAACCTTCCCCTCCGACGCACGCCGCTACTTCCCCTTCGATCCCCCTCCTCCGCCTGAGACGCCGCAAAACCCCATTCCCCTGCTCCACTCGAGAACCGCAGACCCCCAAATCAATGAAGACCATCGCACCGCCATCCTCCCCGACCGCCACCTCCGTTGTAGGCACCCCCCTCTGTAAGTTTTGTTTTAATTTATTTATTTTATTTTTATTTTATTTTGTTAAAAAAAAAAACTGAAAACTGATTTTTGCTGAAACAAAAAAAACTGGATTTTAAAAAAAGGATTTAAACTGATTTTTATTTAAGGATTTAAACTGATTTTTATTTAAAGTTTAAAACTGATTTTTATTTAAAGTTTTAAAAACTGATTGTAAAGAAATTTAAAACTGATTCTTTTTATTTTAAAAAAAAAAGGGTTTAAGAAAATTTTTGTTTTTAAAAGGTTTAAGAAGATTTTTGTTTTTAAAAGGGTTTAAGAAGATTTTTGTTTTTAAAAGGTTTAAGAAGATTTTTGTTTTTAAAAGGTTTAAGAAGATTTTTGTTTTTAAAAGGGTTTAAGAAGATTTTTGTTTTTAAAAGGTTTAAGAAGATTTTTGTTTTTAAAAGGTTTAAGAAGATTTTTATTTTTAAAAGGTTTAAAAAGATTTGAATTTTTAAAGGGTAAAAGATTTGAATTTTTAAAGGGTAAAAGATTTGAATTTTTAAAGGGTAAAAGGATTTGAACTTTAAAAAGTAAAAGAAAAGATTAGATCTTTGAAATGGAAAAGGCGGAAACTTTGAAATAAAAATTCGATTTTTATATATTGAACTTTGAACTAAAAATTCAATTTTTATATATTGAACTTTGAAATAAAAATTCGATTTTTATATATTGAACTTTGAACTAAAAATTCGATTTTTATATATTGAACTTTGAAATAAAAATTCGATTTTTATATATTGAATAACGAAGTCAAAATTCGATTTTTACATATGTAGAGAATACAGGCGAAAGCGACAAAAAGGCGAGGTCGACGAAGAATTCTGCAAAAGAAGAGTCGAGATGGTTGGATAGCTAAATGTGAGAATTTCTCACCTTTCAATTTCTTTTCTAGTTTTATATATATACTAGGATGCAGACGGTGCTTAGTAGCACCCGACACAATCGTCCACAGACCATGGACTTGTTTGTTTGACTGTTTGGTGATTGATTGCGATATTGGTTTGAATGAGGTTTGTGGTGTGAAAAATCGAATCGATAAATTGGTTAGGATTAGACGTGCGCCGTTATAAGGCGAAGGAGTAAGGCTAGGTTAGACTCTTACTCCAAATTTTGTGGTTTGCATAACGAATTGATTTGATTGATGTGCGAATGGCGTGGGCCTTCACTAGACCGGGGATAAGGCTAGGCCTTGTCCCGTTTCTAGTATCGTGCCGTTATGCCGCCGAAATTTTCTAAAAATATGTTAGAAAAATAAAAATATCATTTTAATTAAAGAATGAACTTAATAGAAATTCATAGGTTGAGATAAAATGTTTTATCGTTAAAAATATAATTTTTAACGTGAGGTGAATAAAATAAAATATTCATTTATAAACCGAACGGTTTGTTTATGTACACCTATTTGAATGACATTGATTGGGACGATAAATTTTACACATCGCCCAACTGCACGAATAAAATATGTGCTTGATTGTTTGAAACCCCACACGGGTGTTAGGATGAAATTTGAAGTCCACTCATCCTGATTGATTAAATATGTCGATCGATTGATTGACAAGCTGTTATAAGCGTTGAATATCTATATTTGATGCTTATACAGTGTAGTGCACTTTGGTTGATGGTTGATTATTTTTCAATGCTATGATATACATGTGTTGTATGAAAATCCATATAATTAACTTTATATGGTAATTGATTGGGCCTCATTCCAATTTGAAAAATAAAGAATATTATAAAATAAAAGTTCATGTGTTGACAGTACTCATTCATTGAGATTGGTCATGTGTTGAACGAAATATTTTGATAATAACAACTATTTTGAAAAAGAAATATTTGAAATAGAATATTTGAAAATAGAAATTTATGAAGCCGTGTTGATTAGATTGACGCCATTTTGACGTAAACGATATTTATATCGATTTATTCGATTTCGAATAGAAATGAATTGAAAACGATTTCGAATAGAAATGAATTGAAAACGATTTCGAAATGAATTGAATTAAAAACGATTTCGAATAGAAATGAATTGAAAACGATTTCGAAATGAATTGAATTGAAAACGATTTCGAAATGAATTGAATTGAAAACGAATTCAAATGGAATTGAAAGCGAATTGAAATGAATTCAAATTGAATTGAAATGAATTCAAATTGAATTGAAATTCGAATTGAATAGAAATGAATTTTAAAACGAATTTATAAAGAAGAATTCAATTTTGCTTTGAATTGAAATAGAAGTTGAAATAGAATTTGAAACGAATTTAAAACTATTTATATAATTCGTTTTAAATAGAAATCGACGAAATATATATTATATATATTATATATATAATATAATGGCCTGAATAGAACGCGCCGCGCCGCGGCAGTTCGCGAATTTCGACCATTTATTTCAAACGGACATTACGGGAGATCCGACCGTCGGATTCTCCTAAAACCGGAACCGTTGGGTTCGTATCGAAAAGAGCTTTCTAATGAATATTAGAAATTTGAAATCTAACGGTTGGATTTGGAATTATGTCCAAATCAAATTTGAAAAAGGTCGCTATAAGTGCAGTTCGATGGCCATTGATGGAAATCGACTGTACGGGCCTTGATAAAATTATTAAAAATAGTAATAATTTGTGTAAAATCATAAGAAATGATTTGTGAAGATTTGGGATGAAAAACTCCTTATTTGAAAAGATAAAAATAGATTTTTATCGAAATGAACTAGTTTTGAACTAGAATTATAATTCTATTTATTTTTAAATAAATAAATTGAATTCGAAAAGGGTTTTAAGAATAACCAAAATTTCCAATGATTGCATTGGAATGGATTTGAATCAAAATTGTCTTCGGAATATTTCGATGTTGGGATTCGTGATTATACAGATGTTGATATGGAAATTTGTAAGATATATATTTATATCGTTATTTCCAATACGACATTTGTTAGTCGTAGAATTCGATATTGAATATAAGCCGATATATTTTCTATTCAGAGCCTTGTATTGAATATCGAATGTGATTTGGGTTTGTCGTGAATGGTGTCTTCACTAACACTGTTCTTGAACCCAGTTGAGAAAAGATTAAATCTTTTTATTTAGATTTAATGAAGTGTACCAATTAAATAATATTTAATTGGAATTGAAGTGAAATTGATTTTTGGGTTTATCGTGAACAGTGTTTTAAATAACACTCGTTCTTTAACCCGATAATTAATGGAATGTGATTTTGGGTTTATCGTGAACCGTGTTTTAAATGACACTGATTCTTTAACCCAGTTAACGATTAAAACTAAGTGGAGTTTTAATGAATCTTTAATTAGATTGAAATGATCGAAAATGGAGTATCACCAGTTTTGCTCCAGGCGATAGTTAAATCTTTAATTAGATTTGAACGTGAAATGGCAATTGAATTTACCGATAACACCGTGGTGTTAGATATGAAGTATTACCAGTTTTACTTCATGGGATGAATAGATTGGGATTGGGAAATTAAAATAAATGATTACTTCGGTAAGGTTCGCTAATCCCGACTAGTTTGAATTGAGATTCAAAAATAGAATAAAGAATAAATTCAAGGAATTTATCTTGGATAAAATTAATGGGAACATTTCCCTATGAATGTGAAATTTAGAAACTAACTGTCGGTTGGCCAAGCAGAATGGTTTTCTGGATATTGATCTGATGTTGGTTTCGGCCTTCGGGGTTAATATTTGGGGGATTATTCTCTTGATTAATTTACGGTTAGTGACTGTTGAATTGGAATGAGGCGTATGTTGTGTTTGTGTAACACTTTTATAAAATATACGCGAGTTATTCGGGAAGACCGGGTTTATCCCATTCTGAATAACTGATACGACGATAAGTCGAAGATGAAGACGATGGTCGAAGACCGAAAGTCTTCACGTCGTTTGGGTAATTACTGATGATCTTGATTGGGCTGTACACCCAAGAAGATGGAAACAGTTAGTGATCGTCCAGACGTACTTGGAGATCGATGGATATGCGGGGTACTAGGTGCCTCCGGTTTCGTTCAGACCCAGGACGGACTTGTAAATGGACTGTGTGTCTGACATCGGATTTCATTCTGTGTGACTGATATCGGTTGCATAGGATGGTTTGCCTGTGTGGCATGCTAAGATGCAAATGATCAAGGCTTCTGTTGAAAAGCAAAGTCTTGTGGTGATGATCAAAGCACGGCCTTTGTGGCGTAGCTTTGTGTAACGTTTACCTCGCGTGTTTCACACCCGTTATGAACCAAAAACGGGAGAGGACGTCAGGGAGGGCATGTGTTTCTTTCTAGCTAAAAAGTGGCGTCAGTGGTTTTACACGCCCTGACGAGTTTGACTTATGTGGTTGTTGCTGTTGCGAGGCGCCTCGGATTGATCGGTCGTTCTCGAACCGATGGAGTCATTTAGTTGGCTCGTTTACACCCCATAGGGCGGGGAAACGCATGTTCAGGCATTTTAATCCACTCCATGTGGACCGGCCCTGACGATCCAAGGGTCACTCGAGCTCTGATCCTGAGGGGCGGGCTAGAGCGTCTCGAATCGGTTGAGGACTATCTTTTGCCTCGGTTCATAGATGGAAATCCAATTTCCAAATACGTGACATTTGCGGTTTTATTTGTAGAACCTATATATGGCGACATAGTGGTATGGGGCATTCATGCCGCCTATGATTGATACTTATGATTTGAAGTTGTTTTATACACTATGCACTTATTATAGTATCAAATGATTTGTTTTAAACGTATCAAGCATTCTTTGGCTGTTATAAGGGAAAACCCTATCCCCCGGCTTGCGTTGCATTGTGTGATAGGACCTGGGTCTTATAACAGCTTCATTTTTCTTTATTTAGCATTGCGCTGTTGTTTTATGCACTGGTATTCTTGGGAGGAAACCCGTTCCGTGTTATACGGCGTGGTCCCTTGATTTACCTATCTTTAAAATAAAGATTAACTGTTTTAGTTCTCACACCAGTCACATGACTGACCTGGAGTTTATTGTTTTAACCTAAACTCTGGGTGCCCCTATTTTCGACACGGGCAGCTAGTAGTTTTGGTTTTGCAGATTTATATTCACAGGATCCTGGTTTACAGCTGGAACGATATCCGGAAAGCTTTGTATCCGTATATCTTCTTCTAGTTGTGTATTGTATTATTTTCCGCTGCGATGTATTTAAATGTAATTTAAATCTCTGATATTTCTGTGTAATATTCATTTATACTCTGTATATTCCTGTAATCTGATGCATTGTTGTCATATGCAATGAAATGTTCTTCTGTATGCGTTCTGTTGTGGCTTGTTCTCGAACTATCCGACGCTTTCCTTTACGGGGAAGTTGCAGGTCTTTACAGTTGGTATCAGAGCTTTGGTTTACAAAGCTCAGAGAACAAGACACATTAGAACCATACGAAAGAATTCATCAGATATTGGGTTAGTAATATCCAACGAGAATGACTCGTTAGAGATGGGATCAGTAGTATCCTAGAACGAGTGTGAAGTGTATATTTTTCAAATGGAAACAAAATTTGTTTTGAAAATTTTAAATCAACTATTCGTAATTGATTATTTATTTTAATGAATTTGGACAATCCAGTATATATAGATTTTGCGTATACGTCTGATCCGCGTGTATTCGAAGTTTTGATATACTGGATAGATATAGAATCATACTCTAGTGGCCCGAAGATGATTCTGATGATTGACTAGTCGTCATTAGTATTCATGTTCGAGTAACGAAGGTGTGATATCTATATATTTCCATTAGACTGGTGTGAGAACCAAAACTTATATATATAGCTAGAACACATTGTTGTGAATTGGCATCAAAAACAAGATTTTCGGTATATGTATCAAAATTATGAATTTGAAACTCTAATTCACTAATTGATTGATGTTTGTGTTGTTTGTTCATTTGTTTGCTAATTTTGAACCATTATGCCTAATTTGATCGAACAATGAATTGTATTGAAATTGGTCGCATTTGCTTGCATATACATGTATATCATTGAACAGGTCATAGCAAGGAGGCTAGAGCCAGAGAATAAAATTTGTTTGCCCGACAAATAGGTACATGTTTACTACATAATTTCCTGTTTTGTTTGGGTGATGATGATTTTGTGAGCCTATTGGCTAGCCGCTTGGATTTTTCTTTTTCTTTTTGAGATCTGAAGGACCGGGGAAGCTATTTGAAATTCCCCGATGCTCCCGGTGCAGGGGAGGTTATGGCGAAATTTTTCAAAAATTTAGGGTGTTAGCCAAATTTTTGAAATTTTAGAAATTCTCAGAAACTGAAAAGTTGGAGAATGGAAGCCAGGTCGAGCGTAGAGTTGAATAATCAAACCACTTTCGACTTTGTTCCTTTTCGGGGATGAAAAGTTTTAAGTGTGGGAGATTGTAACAACCCGTAAAATCTGGGCCAGTTTGAAAATTTTATTTTGGCAATTATAGCGAGTTTTGATTATTTAAAATGAATTATTTTAAATAATATCGACGAGAAAATTTATTTTCGACGAAGTTAAAACGAATAAATTTATTTTAATTATATAACGAGCCTGAAATGGCGCGGTAGTTCGAAAATTCGATTTCTAATTTCAATTGAATATACAGAATTCAATATAAGTCAGAATTGAACGAAACAAGAAATATTTGAATCTGTATAACTATATCTTTGTAACGAAGTTAACAAACTGAGATTTCATCTTAGAAATGATAAGATATGTCCAGTTTAAAATTAGAAATAGTCGCTGTGGAATTTATATATATTTTCATATATATAAGGCCCTTAAAAATAGCAATTTTGCAAACGACCTCGGATTTCGACGAAACCAGTTTTGTTGGGTCCGTGATGTTAAGTTATTGCTGGATTTCAAATTTCATAATTTTTCGAATCAGTATGTGAGCGTGGCAAAGGAAAACGCGTTTGACCAGTTTCAGTTGATTTTAATCGACTGGAAATTGGCCGTTTTTCAAACGGTCTCAGAATTCAACGAAACTAGTTTTGTTAGGACCGTATCGTCAATACGAAGCTAGAAAATATTTTTCTGGAATTTTTCTAGTTAGTATGTGACCCCAGTAATTCGAAATGTACGGTTAAAATTCAATATAATGATTTAAATGTAAATTCAAACGGAAACTGATCGAAACAGTCGAATCAGCTTGCGTGGCATATCCCATCGTGTTCGGAATGGGGGTAATTAGCTAGGGACGTCAGTCGTTGGTCTCGAATCGGTGTTCATTTGAAAAGTCAATTTGAAGTGGAAGGAAAAAAATATAATAAATAAAAATAAAAAGAAAAAAAAAACTTTACAAAACCCCCCTCGCTTTCTTTCTTCCCCACCTTCACTTTTTCTCAGATGAAAAAAAAACGAAATAAAAAAAAAGAGAAGAAGAAGAGGGAGATCGCGACGCCGCCTCCCTCCAGGCGCCGCCGGCGCGACCGCAACCTTCCCCTCCGACGCACGCCGCTACTTCCCCTTCGATCCCCCTCCTCCGCCTGAGACCCCGCAAAACCCCATTCCCCTGCTCCACTCGAGAACCGCAGACCCCCAAATCAATGAAGACCATCGCACCGCCATCCTCCCCGACCGCCACCTCCGTTGTAGGCACCCCCTCTGTAAGTTTTGTTTTAATTTATTTATTTTATTTTTATTTTATTTTGTTAAAAAAAAAAACTGAAAACTGATTTTTGCTGAAACAAAAAAAACTGGATTTTAAAAAAAGGATTTAAACTGATTTTTATTTAAGGATTTAAACTGATTTTTATTTAAAGTTTAAAACTGATTTTTATTTAAAGTTTTAAAAACTGATTGTAAAGAAATTTAAAACTGATTCTTTTTATTTTAAAAAAAAAATGGTTTAAGAAGATTTTTGTTTTTAAAAGGTTTAAGAAGATTTTTGTTTTTAAAAGGGTTTAAGAAGATTTTTATTTTTAAAAGGTTTAAGAAGATTTTTGTTTTTAAAAGGTTTAAGAAGATTTTTGTTTTTAAAAGGGTTTAAGAAGATTTTTGTTTTTAAAAGGTTTAAGAAGATTTTTGTTTTTAAAAGGTTTAAGAAGATTTTTATTTTTAAAAGGTTTAAAAAGATTTGAATTTTTAAAGGGTAAAAGATTTGAATTTTTAAAGGGTAAAAGATTTGAATTTTTAAAGGGTAAAAGGATTTGAACTTTAAAAAGTAAAAGAAAAGATTAGATCTTTGAAATGGAAAAGGCGGAAACTTTGAAATAAAAATTCGATTTTTATATATTGAACTTTGAACTAAAAATTCGATTTTTATATATTGAACTTTGAAATAAAAATTCGATTTTTATATATTGAACTTTGAACTAAAAATTCGATTTTTATATATTGAACTTTGAAATAAAAATTCGATTTTTATATATTGAATAACGAAGTCAAAATTCGATTTTTACATATGTAGAGAATACAGGCGAAAGCGACAAAAAGGCGAGGTCGACGAAGAATTCTGCAAAAGAAGAGTCGAGATGGTTGGATAGCTAAATGTGAGAATTTCTCACCTTTCAATTTCTTTTCTAGTTTTATATATATACTAGGATGCAGACGGTGCTTAGTAGCACCCGACACAATCGTCCACAGACCATGGACTTGTTTGTTTGACTGTTTGGTGATTGATTGCGATATTGGTTTGAATGAGGTTTGTGGTGTGAAAAATCGAATCGATAAATTGGTTAGGATTAGACGTGCGCCGTTATAAGGCGAAAGAGTAAGGCTAGGTTAGACTCTTACTCCAAATTTTGTGGTTTGCATAACGAATTGATTTGATTGATGTGTGAATGGCGTGGGCCTTCACTAGACCGGGGATAAGGCTAGGCCTTGTCCCGTTTCTAGTATCGTGCCGTTATGCTGCCGAAATTTTCTAAAAATATGTTAGAAAAATAAAAATATCATTTTATTTAAAGAATGAACTTAATAGAAATTCATAGGTTGAGATAAAATGTTTTATCGTTAAAAATATAATTTTTAACGTGAGGTGAATAAAATAAAATATTCATTTATAAACCGAACGGTTTGTTTATGTACACCTATTTGAATGACATTGATTGGGACGATAAATTTTACACATCGCCCAACTGCACGAATAAAATATGTGCTTGATTGTTTGAAACCCCACACGGGTGTTAGGATGAAATTTGAAGTCCACTCATCCTGATTGATTAAATATGTCGATCGATTGATTGACAAGCTGTTATAAGCGTTGAATATCTATATTTGATGCTTATACAGTGTAGTGCACTTTGGTTGATGGTTGATTATTTTTCAATGCTATGATTTACATGTGTTGTATGAAAATCCATATAATTAACTTTATATGGTAATTGATTGGGCCTCATTCCAATTTGAAAAATAAAGAATATTATAAAATAAAAGTTCATGTGTTGACAGTACTCATTCATTGAGATTGGTCATGTGTTGAACGAAATATTTTGATAATAACAACTATTTTGAAAAAGAAATATTTGAAATAGAATATTTGAAAATAGAAATTTATGAAGCCGTGTTGATTAGATTGACGCCATTTTGACGTAAACGATATTTATATCGATTTAATCGATTTCGAATAGAAATGAATTGAAAACGATTTCGAATAGAAATGAATTGAAAACGATTTCGAAATGAATTGAATTAAAAACGATTTCGAATAGAAATGAATTGAAAACGATTTCGAAATGAATTGAATTGAAAACGATTTCGAAATGAATTGAATTGAAAACGAATTCAAATGGAATTGAAAGCGAATTGAAATGAATTCAAATTGAATTGAAATTCGAATTGAATAGAAATGAATTTTAAAACGAATTTATAAAGAAGAATTCAATTTTGCTTTGAATTGAAATAGAAGTTGAAATAGAATTTGAAACGAATTTAAAACTATTTATATAATTCGTTTTAAATAGAAATCGACGAAATATATATTATATATATTATATATATAATATAATGGCCTGAATAGAACGCGCCGCGCCGCGGCAGTTCGCGAATTTCGACCATTTATTTCAAACGGACATTACGGGAGATCCGACCGTCGGATTCTCCTAAAACCGGAACCGTTGGGTTCGTATCGAAAAGAGCTTTCTAATGAATATTAGAAATTTGAAATCTAACGGTTGGATTTGGAATTATGTCCAAATCAAATTTGAAAAAGGTCGCTATAAGTGCAGTTCGATGGCCATTGATGGAAATCGACTGTACGGGCCTTGATAAAATTATTAAAAATAGTAATAATTTGTGTAAAATCATAAGAAATGATTTGTGAAGATTTGGGATGAAAAATTCCTTATTTGAAAAGATAAAAATAGATTTTTATCGAAATGAACTAGTTTTGAACTAGAATTATAATTCTATTTATTTTTAAATAAATAAATTGAATTCGAAAAGGGTTTTAAGAATAACCAAAATTTCCAATGATTGCATTGGAATGGATTTGAATCGAAATTGTCTTCGGAATATTTCGATGTTGGGATTCGTGATTATACAGATGTTGATATGGAAATTTGAAAGATATATATTTATATCGTTATTTCCAATACGACATTTGTTAGTCATAGAATTCGATATTGAATATAAGCCGATATATTTTCTATTCAGAGCCTTGTATTGAATATCGAATGTGATTTGGGTTTGTCGTGAATGGTGTCTTCACTAACACTGTTCTTGAACCCAGTTGAGAAAAGATTAAATCTTTTTATTTAGATTTAATGAAGTGTACCAATTAAATAATATTTAATTGGAATTGAAGTGAAATTGATTTTTGGGTTTATCGTGAACAGTGTTTTAAATAACACTCGTTCTTTAACCCGATAATTAATGGAATGTGATTTTGGGTTTATCGTGAACCGTGTTTTAAATGACACTGATTCTTTAACCCAGTTAACGATTAAAACTATGTGGAGTTTTAATGAATCTTTAATTAGATTGAAATGATCGAAAATGGAGTATCACCAGTTTTGCTCCAGGCGATAGTTAAATCTTTAATTAGATTTGAACGTGAAATGGCAATTGAATTTACCGATAACACCGTGGTGTTAGATATGAAGTATTACCAGTTTTACTTCATGGGATGAATAGATTGGGATTGGGAAATTAAAATAAATGATTACTTCGGTAAGGTTCGCTAATCCCGACTAGTTTGAATTGAGATTCAAAAATAGAATAAAGAATAAATTCAAGGAATTTATCTTGGATAAAATTAATGGGAACATTTCCCTACGAATGTGAAATTTAGAAACTAACTGTCGGTTGGCCAAGCAGAATGGTTTTCTGGATATTGATCTGATGTTGGTTTCGGCCTTCAGGGTTAATATTTGGGGGATTATTCTCTTGATTAATTTACGGTTAGTGACTGTTGAATTGGAATGAGGCGTATGTTGTGTTTGTGTAACACTTTTATAAAATATACGCGAGTTATTCGGGAAGACCGGGTTTATCCCATTCTGAATAACTGATACGACGATAAGTCGAAGATGAAGACGATGGTCGAAGACCGGAAGTCTTCACGTCGTTTGGGTAATTACTGATGATCTTGATTGGGCTGTACACCCAAGAAGATGGAAACAGTTAGTGATCGTCCAGACGTACTTGGAGATCGATGGATATGCGGGGTACTAGGTGCCTCCGGTTTCGTTCAGACCCAGGACGGACTTGTAAATGGACTGTGTGTCTGACATCGGATTTCATTCTGTGTGACTGATATCGGTTGCATAGGATGGTTTGCCTGTGTGGCATGCTAAGATGCAAATGATCAAGGCTTCTGTTGAAAAGCAAAGTCTTGTGGTGATGATCAAAGCACGGCCTTTGTGGCGTAGCTTTGTGTAACGTTTACCTCGCGTGTTTCACACCCGGTATGAACCAAAAACGGGAGAGGACGTCAGGGAGGGCATGTGTTTCTTTCTAGCTAAAAAGTGGCGTCAGTGGTTTTACACGCCCTGACGAGTTTGACTTATGTGGTTGTTGCTGTTGCGAGGCGCCTCGGATTGATCGGTCGTTCTCGAACCGATGGAGTCATTTAGTTGGCTCGTTTACGCCCCATAGGGCGGGGAAACGCATGTTCAGGCATTTTAATCCACTCCGTGTGGACCGGCCCTGACGATCCAAGGGTCACTCGAGCTCTGATCCTAAGGGGCGGGCTAGAGCGTCTCGAATCGGTTGAGGACTATCTTTTGCCTCGGTTCATAGATGGAAATCCAATTTCCAAATACGTGACATTTGCGGTTTTATTTGTAGAACCTATATATGGCGACATAGTGGTATGGGGCATTCATGCCGCCTATGATTGATACTTATGATTTGAAGTTGTTTTATACACTATGCACTTATTATAGTATCAAATGATTTGTTTTAAACGTATCAAGCATTCTTTGGCTGTTATAAGGGAAAACCCTATCCCCCGGCTTGCGTTGCATTGTGTGATAGGACCTGGGTCTTATAACAGCTTCATTTTTCTTTATTTAGCATTGCGCTGTTGTTTTATGCACTGGTATTCTTGGGAGGAAACCCGTTCCGTGTTATACGGCGTGGTCCCTTGATTTACCTATCTTTAAAATAAAGATTAACTGTTTTAGTTCTCACACCAGTCACATGACTGACCTGGAGTTTATTGTTTTAACCTAAACTCTGGGTGCCCCTATTTTCGACACGGGCAGCTAGTAGTTTTGGTTTTGCAGATTTATATTCACAGGATCCTGGTTTACAGCTGGAACGATATCCGGAAAGCTTTGTATCCGTATATCTTCTTCTAGTTGTGTATTGTATTATTTTCCGCTGCGATGTATTTAAATGTAATTTAAATCTCTGATATTTCTGTGTAATATTCATTTATACTCTGTATATTCTTGTAATCTGATGCATTGTTGTCATATGCAATGAAATGTTCTTCTGTATGCGTTCTGTTGTGGCTTGTTCTCGAACTATCCGACGCTTTCCTTTACGGGGAAGTTGCGGGTCTTTACACAATGCCATAATGGCCCTGAATCCGCCTTCGTACCTCCTACCATAGTGGTCCAAAGCTATAGACGTCGATAACTCCTTGGCACGCGTCCCGCAGCAAAGCCCAACCATGAAGCGAACTCGTTGATTCCCATCTGAATCTTAAGCTCCAACTTCTCATTTTGACTTCCTTTGCATCTCGGGTTTGGTCGAATTGGAGTGGGTCTTCAGAAGAGTTGTCGCGCATTAACAGTCCTAGAATTCTGTTCGGTTCGGTAGTCATCACCATCATCGGGTCGGGTCGGTAGTCCACTTCGGGTCGGGTCGGTGTCTCCCTCCGGGTCGGGTCGGTTCAGTGATTCTCCCCCTTCAGATATCGGTTCGTTTCGGGTGCCTCTGCTTGAGTTCGGTTCGGGTGCCTCTGCTTGAGTTCGGTTCGGAGGTAGTTCATCCGATCTGATCCTTCCCGTTTGACTTGTTTGCCTGCTCCGATCCGTCCTGTTCTCCTCCTCCGATCCGGTCTGCTCCATCACTCCGATCCGATCTTCTGTCCAACTCCAACTCTAAGCAATGGCCTTCCTTCCTGCCAAACTTCTTCCAGTGGCAAGTCCTCATCCAGTTCGGATTCCCTTGGTCAGTTCCCTAGGCCGATCCGACCCCTTTTCTCCGATCCGAACCGGTTCGGAACCTGCACACTTCTGCAACTTTCCAGCGAGCTTTCTATGCCATTCGACGACGTTTTCGAGCAATTTAACTATTCTAATCAATCATGGAACATACCACAGAGTCATAGCAACATGTAATAGCAACCACAAACAACAACCAACAATTCAAATGAATCAAAATGGATCAAAAGTAGCTAAAACTTCATATTTTCCCTTAAGCACTCTTAATCATGTTTAGGCATACAATTAACAAAACACATCAAAATTATCTCAAATTTCTAACAGAGCCTTAAAACATTATTTTAGAATTTTAAGAATTTTTCCAGAATTTATTTACGTATAAATTCGCTAATCTTCACTAATTACCCTTAATCAACCGTAATTAGTGTCAAAATGATGCTATCACTCACCTTTGCCACAACTAGAACCCCAAAACTGAAATATGCTCTGATTTGGCGCTGTTCCCAATCTTATACAGCAGCTCCAACCTTGCTTTGGTGCTTTTTCTTCTTAATTTAATGTTTGCTAAGCCCAATCTTCAATTAGAAAGTGATTTTGGGTGTTTTAGATGTAGGAAGCCATTACTAAGGTCTCAAGGAGGTTTGTGGCGGCTCAAAACTGAAATGAAAGTGATAACCTAACCCTAATCAGTCCTCCTATACCTCTAAACCCGAAATTCCCCTTGGGCCTAGCTGCTAATCACCCGGTTAAGCCCAATTAAGCTGCTTTTCACCATCTGAAACTTGTTTCAGCCATATCTCCCAAACGGTGAGTCCGTTTGGCTAATGTGACCACTCTACGGAAAGAGAAACCATCATCCGGAGCCAATAGAAGTGGTTTCGGGTCAAAACTCCTCTCCAGTCAAAAGTTATGGCCAAAACAGTGCCAACTAGGGGTAAAATGGTCATTTAAAAATCGGGAAAAATCATGAACATGGGAAATGACCCCAATAGTCGTCTCCCAAAGTTACGCGACCATACGACTTCGTATGTGAAAGAAATAAATATTCTACGATCCTATGATGCGTAGAATGCGGGTCGTTACACCCCCAGGTCGACCATGTGGTCGACCTACCCCCCAGGTCTACCATGTTGTCGACCTCCCCCCTACAGGTCGACCTGGTCAGCCTGTTTTGACCCAAAACCCATTTTTGAAGCCTGAGACCAGTTTTGATGGTCCGGATTGATTCTAGGGTTAATCTAAGGGCCTAAACTAGTTTCTACCCCTATAAATACATCCTAAGACCTAGCCTAATTCATACAAATCATTCTTACACTGCTGTGCTGCTAATTTACCACTTGAACCATGGCCGCCGCCTCCAAATTAAAGCTTAGGCATTCAAACTCGATTCAAATCAAAGATCAACGCTTCTACAACAATTCTAGAGAATAGATCAGCGACACCGCAATGTTCTACGACAAATTTCTAGACTTGACTTCTGCATCTAAATTTCTTAGACCACGATCTGTATGTTCCAGTTACTTTTAGATAAAAACTATAAATCTAATATGGGCATGTTATAAATTGGAATTGATTTTATGTATGATTCATATCTATTCTTGTTTTCTTCTTAGATCTTGACTATTGGGAATGTTGCCTACGACATTGAAACTATTGTTAATAACATAAAACTATGCCTATGCCTATGACGGTGAACATAAGACTAGTACTATGCCTATGACTGTGGACATAAGATTATGCCCATGCCTATGACTATGAACATGAGACTATGACTATGCCTATGACTGTGGACATAAGATTATGCCTATGCCTATGACTATGAACATGAGACTATGCCTATGCCTACGACTGTGAACATTAGACTATTGCCTATGACTATGACAAGGACAATTGTGGCTAATCACCTATGATTCATGACCGTGAGGTTATTGCCTAGAATTATGACTATGAAATCGGATCTAAGCTTGATTTTCTATTCAGACCTATTTTCTTTATTTGTCCTTGGATTTTGATTTTGGATTTTTTCTATTTAAGTTAGATCTATCCATGTTCTTGAAACTAGATAATCATTCAAACTTTTACATAATCATAATGTTATCAGATCGATATGCCTGCGATGTTTTAGTCAATTTAGTTATGTCATGCCTTGGAATTAAATTAATAATAATAATAATAGAACAATGTCTATTATGTTATTTATGGAATTGAATGATATTCTATTTTATTATCATGTTGGATTGGGAATTAATGAATAAGTCTATTCATGTGTACATTGGAGTATAACCTATTATGATAAGTTGTGTAGTTTATCATGCTATGCAAGTTTTAGGTTGTAAAATCATATCACATATGTGACCACATGTAGATCTACATGTTTATGTGTATATGTTAAACCTATGTCTTATTTCAAGTTCACACTTATTCATATGCTCGTGATTGATTTGCAAGTTCACATATATGTAAGTTGATTGAGTCTATATTGCAAATTCACCTATATGTAGGTTTATTTAGTCTATGTTGCAAGATCACACCTATGGTATTCATGTTGATTATTTTGCAAGTACACACCTACGGTGCTCATATTGACTATGCTGATAATGCCAAGTTTACACCTATGTCATATTTATGTTAATGAATTGTATTATGCCAATTTTGTGTACATTAAATTAGGCTAAGTTTTTGGCCTAATATTATATGCCAAAAATCATGCGGACGGAAAATTAGGCTAAGGTTGTTAGCCCAATATTTAGATGGGGTAACGTTGGGAAAAATTGGTAATTATAGGAAACTTGGTATGAAACTCGCCATGAAACTTGACATGAATCTTGAAACATGAACATTGTTATAACTTGAATCTGGATGTGGGCATGAAACTTACCTTGAAAACTTGACATGAACTTGACATGAGTCTTGAACATGGACATGACACTAGAATAAACTTGAAAATAGCCAACTCGAGGTTGGGTTGAGTTTGCAGTGTAATTTTGCCCGGAACCGCCCGACAAATCCAGTTACTGCAAACAATAGGATCCAATGTGGATAGTTAGTCATACCGCGCTTGAAACCCGAGGTCAGACTGAGTTGTGGTGTAATTCTGCCCGGAACCGCCCAGCATATCCAGTGACCACAACAACAGGTCTGATGTGAGAGGTTGGGTTGCATTAATGAATTAATGCCACATGATAGGGTTAAGTCATGAACATGTAAGACAACACTTAACCAACTTGACACATGATTCGTAGGTGGGTTAAGTCACGAACTTGAATGACAACACTTAACCAACTTGACATGCAAGACTGATAAGGGTTAAGTCGTGAATTTAAATGACAAACACTTAACCTATTGGACGGAAACCCTAGTTATGCAATCCATTTCAGCAGTAACCCACTGGATGTATCATGGTACCCTGGAACTAGGCAGGGTGGGGCACGATTACTAGGCTGATTGTAAGCGACCAGAAAGACGGCTGTGTTGGTGCGCCAGTGTAGGTTCAGGCGGGCTATGGTCGTGCACGTGGTCCGGAGTTGAAAAAGCAGGCATTGGGCATCAGTAGGTTTATCTGTGCATACTTGATCTGTGTCGATGGTTGACACCCTAGGGCTTGATACACCCTATGGTGGACCTAGCACAGGTAACTACATCCGTGATAGGGCCGTATGACACAGACACACAACGATCTAAACTTGTAGGGAGCCGATCGATTAGTGGATCGTTCCGTTGGACCTAGTAATGGGTCATTTCATGATATTGGGCCAAGGGATCACTTCATGATTAATATAAGACATGGGTTTGGGATTCTAGTACAGTTGATGCAGTGAACCTTGAATATGTGATGCTATACTTGATTTATACTTGACTTATCATGTTATCTTAGTCTATCTTGCCAACCTTGTCATCATCTTTATGTTTACTTTCAGTTTGTACATGTCATGTTACCTTTACCTGTATTTATGCTGAAAGTCACTAGGACTTACCAGTCTTTATGACTGACCCATTTTCTTTCACCTCTTTTTCTTCCGTTCCCAACCTCCAGGATTCTCAGGGAGGAAACTCTAGCACTTAGCTTGGATTTCGCTTGCTTTCGGTTCAACTCGTGTACGGTTTGACCTTGAGCTATGCTATGGCTGCATTTCTGCTACCTTTGGTGAATTAAGCTACTTTTGGTGTTTTAAGTCTATGCTTCTTTATTTATGCAAGACAGAATTTGTTTTAATGGAAAATAATGACCTTGGCTATTTGATGTAAAAGGTTTTGACTCTTTTTGAAAGTAATGAAATTTAGCTCTTGAATCTTCCGCTATTTTATTTATGTTCTGTCTTGTAATATTTCTGTGTTTGTTTACCTCGATAACGCTCCTCCAAAACTAGTGCATTCCCCTTGTGAGTGACCCTAGCGGAGGTGGGGTGTTACAAACTCTTATCGGTTGAAGAGGGGCCAGTCTTCCCAGAGCCAACAACTGCGATGATCCATCGCCCTCACCTTCACTCAACCCTCAGAGGTCGGGACCAACAACCAGGCACCCTTCCGAGCATGCTTTCGTTGGATCCCCATGTTGGGGCTCCCTCTAATGCAAGACTCGATTCATGGCAGCAACTCCATAGGGTTGGAACCCGACTTGCCAGCATCATCAAATGCTTTACTCGGGGAAAATCTTCAGTAGGACATAGATGATGTCCATCGAAGTCCATTCACTAAAGAGATCAGAAACTCTTGGGATCCCCCGGATTTCAAGTTTCCATCCATCGAACCCTACAATGGCTGAACTGACCCGACCATCTATCTAATGTGATACATGCGCTACATGGAAGTGCTCTATGCGTCGATCATTGTCATGGCCAAATGCTTCTTTCTCTACCTCACCGACATAGCAGGCATGTGGTTTTGGCAACTAACTATCGAAACGATTAACATCTGGAACATATTGGTCACTCGCTTCATCGAGTAATTCAGAGTTCACATATCCCGACCCAAGAGCGTTATGTTCCTTTCTACCATTAAGCAATGCCCCGGAGAGACTCTACGATATTTCTTGGGGAGATTCAACGTGGCCGTAGCATCTGTCAGCCGACCTGAGCTGTCGGTGGTGCTTATGGCCGCTATTGCAGGCATTTAGAACCGGTTGGAATTTTGGATCTCTATAACCAGAGATCCACCCAGAGAAAGGTTCCTCCGACAAGAAGACGTTAACTTCGAGATCGAAAGCCTCGAGGTGCTCGTTGTCAAGGACGGAGGCCCGTCAAACTTCAACAGCCAAAACACAGGTAATGGGAGAGTTCCATAAAGGAGCTATCGTAATGTGTGTTCTCGAAGAGAGGACAAGTACGATGGGTATACCGAGTTCAACTCTTTCCTGCTTGACATATATCTTCACATACAAGAGACTCTTCCCTCTCCAAAACCTCCTCGAAGAGAGCTGAACCAGAAAGAGATCGATCTGGGAAGCACTGCATATAGCATAACATAGCTGGTCATGCCACCAGTGAATGCAGATACCTATGCGATCTCATGGAGGATAAAGTCAGGCGAGGAGAGCTCCTCGAGTGTGTTAAGAAACCCACATAGGCATTGCCGCTTCCCTCATATGTCCAAGCTCCTATGGTCGGTCCCCATGCACCTAGGAACGGAAATGACCTTGAGCCCAGCAATCGCTGTGTTATAATTAATTAGTTATATCGTTGTATTTTTTTCTTTTTTGAATAATGAGTTATGTTGAATTATGCATGAGTGGGAACAGCCCCCAGATGTCTCCAAAGTTCAACTATTGCTCCATTAAGATTTGTTTCTCTGGTTCTGTAGCAATAACAAAATTTTCTTTCATACATTTGACATGTTTGAATGTATTCAATCCGAGCATAATAGTTGCTCGCCGACCCAAACCCAGTCAATGCTAGATATCTTAACCAGACCGGCATCACGAGCCGAGTTTGGTCGACCCTTGTCATAAAAGCCGAGTATACTTGATATTCGCCATAATCTAAGCCGAGTGTGTTGTCCACTCACTAAATATTTTACTAATCGAGTGTCTTCTGCCATGGTCTGCACTCACCACCGTTCCGAAGAACATGGTTGATGCCTGCCACCATGCGCCCAGCAGGCTCCATTAAATAATCATAAAATAACTAATGCCATCCTAGCGTAATCACCACTTGCCATCAGCCGAGCATATGAAATGCTCGCACCGCCATAAGCTGAGCATAGATGACGCTCGCCCCTTAGTAAGCCAAGTACTGATAACACTCATCATTTCCAACTGCCGAGTACCTGTTACACTCGCCATTTTTCAAAGCCAATTGTAATATCCGCTCGATTGCTCTTAAAAGTCCACTCTAGACCGAGAGCGACTCTTGTTATTTTTACAGGTACAAAATATTGCAGCAAAGACAATTTCCATAACTCATTTGGCCTTAATACGATTTTTCGGTGGTTGTCGGTTTTCTGGTCTTAATAAGATCAACCACGACCATCGGTTTCACGGCCTTAATACAACTACTAGGACCGTTGGATTTCTGGCCTTATTATGATCTAGTGTAACCATAGCCTCCCGAGCAATTGTGCTTCGACACAGCATTCAGTACACACCTCCTTCTGCTGATGAATATGTATTCTGAGTGGCAAAGTGTTAACCTACTTTTTGCCAAAAGCCGCCACTATTCAGACTGAAGCCCAATATCCGAAAATGTGCCTCCAAAAATCGGCCAGCCGACCAGTTCAAGCAACTCACACTTCAGCAAAGCCCAAGCAAAGTTAGGCCCGAGTTAGCTTCCTTCAATAATAACCTAAAATTGGGACGGACTGAATTGGTCCCCTTCAAGCAACGGCTCGTAGAGCCTGGAACAATCGCTCATTCCAGTTGACCAAGTTAATCGCTTCCCTCAATATCGGATCGATCGAATATCTCGGATTCATCAAGAAATATCCAGCAGAGTCGTTCAGTACCCAGCCCAACTTTCAAGGCAATAAAGGCGGTCAACCACCTCCAGACAAAGCTCTACTTTTGATACACCTCACCTCGATGCCACATAAGCCACTATTTCCGAGGATACTATTAATCAGCAGTAAACTGGGTCCTACCGCTGCAATTATTTCCACTGATCGAGCTCGACGTGTATGAGCTCCGCAAAAGAGGATTGCCATGTGGTGGCCCGTGTGACAACCACAATTTCGACAGACCGAATTTTTTTCAAAATTCTAATCTATCGAAACTCGAATTGGTTTGCTCTGGTATCCTGCAGAAAAGACAGAGACATAAAACATGTCAGGGCTCAGAAAAATATCTCACAGAAGAAAGGATAAAATATAGTATAATCAAAACATAGCCTTACCATATTATTAATACTGCCTAACCAGTATCCAAAGCTATCATGTCTCCACCACAATCTAACCTGCGAGTGTGTTATGAGGAGGGGTCAGAAAACAAGTTCTGGTCACTGGATTTAAACTTTATACTTTGGATAATCTTATATTTACAATTAAGTCATATTTTCTTATTTATTAGGTTACTTGGGTTAACAGCACTCAAGGCTTACACACACGTCATACCCATTTACTTCCCAGAACCTAATACAGTATATGTAGCTGTCTCCCAATATTGAGATACACCCCATAGTTCCCCACTCGCACGGTCTCTACCGTATCATCGGAGGAATATAGCAGTCCCTAATCCTACGCCCGAATGTCGTACGGATTTCTGTTTATATGTCAACGCTATGTCTGCAAAGAACCACTATCTATATATTACGTAAGCGTTCGGACTGCCATCTTTGAACCATTCGATCAAATTAGGTTCCATCCTCGAATAATGCCCTCAAGTCTTATGATACACCACCCAGAGCGACATGAGTGTAACTAGACTTTTCCACGTACATATCGTCAATCGTTCTCGATGTCTATTGGACATGTTCTCTATATGTGCGCCCGAGTCCCATGGCTGGGCTAATTAAGAAACACGGAACTCGGTCGGGAGCTTTCAGATATCTTGTAATAACCCGGAAAATCGGGGCCAGTTTAAAATTTTTATTTTGGCAATTTTCCCGAATTTTGAATATTTAAAATAGATTATTTTAAATAATATCGACAAGAAATTTATTTTGAATATAATTCGAAAATATATATTATATACGTCGTCGTTAGAATATAAATAATTATATATAATTATAAAAGGAATTGAAAATGGCGCGGTAGTTCGATAATTCGATTTCAAACTTCAATTGCATGTACCGGGTGCAAAACAATCCGGATTTTAGTGAAACCAAAAACAATAGGATCTATTTGATGATATCTTTCCAATGAATCCGAAGAATCGAAATTTCATAACGGGAATCAAAAGATATTTCCACTTGAAAATTCTGAATAGTCGCTATGGAATTCAGGCCCTTAAAAATGGGAATTTTGCAAACGACCTCGGATTTCGACGAAACCACTTTTGTTGGATCCGTGATGTCAAATTATCGCTAGATTTCAAATTTCATAATTTTCTGATTCAATATGTGAGCGTGGCAAAGGAAAACGCGTTTGACCAGTTTCAGTTGATTTTAATCGACTGGAAATTGGCCATTTTTCCAACGGTCTCAGAATTCGACGAAACTAGTTTTGTTAGGACCGTATCGTCAATACTAAGCTAGAAAATATTATTCGGGAATTTTTAAAGTTCGTATGTGACCCCAGTAAATTGAAGTGCGCGTTCAAAATCAATATATAGAGTTATATGTTGATTTTGATGAAAACTGATCGAAACGATCGAATCAGCCTACGATACATATCCCATTGTGTTCGGAATGGGGGTAATACGCTATGGACGACAGGCGGTGGGCCTCGTTTAGATGTCGTATGTAAAAGTCAACTTTTTGAAATTAAAATAATAAAAAAAATATTCTCTCTCCCTCTCCTTTATTTCCCTCTGGCCCCCCCCTTTTTATTCTTCGTTCAGCAGAGAGAAAAAGAAAAAAAAAGAAAAAAAAAGAAGACGAAGAGGGGGGAGGAGCACCGTCGCTCCCCCCATCAGGGCGACGCCACACCTCAGGAGGGGCGCCACCTCCGAACCCCTACCCCCCCAGCCCTCGCGAACGTGACAGCCACCCCTCCTGTTCGATCGACGCGATGAAACCGCCCCCTCCCATTGAAGACAGCCTCCGACCGATGCGAAGACCACCCCCCTGCTGCCCCATAGCCTGGAACCCCCCCTCGCCTGCTCCGCCCGCTACCACCGGTGAACACCAGCCCCTCCGATCCCTCTTCTCCCCCATCCACTGTAAGCTTCCATATTTTCTATTTTTATTTATTTATTTTGTTTTGTGTTAATCTATTTTAAATATTTTTGCTAGTTTAATCTGATTTTTTTTAGCGAATAGAAAAGAATAGATTTTTCGAATAGAAAAGAATAGATTTTTCGAATAGAAAAGTTAGATTTTTCGAATAGAAAAGATTGGATTTTTAAATTAGTTAAGTTAGGATTTTTAAAATAGAAAGGGCATGGTCTTTAAAATAAAAATAGCAATATGAAAGTGAAATAAAAATATGATTTTTATATTTTTAAAGTATTAAAAATATAATCTTTACTATATAAAAGATGTAAAAATATGATTTTTGTTTATGTAGAGAATTAAAAATATAATTTTTACATGATAAGAATATTAAAAATAGCATCTTTATATGTGTAGCAAAATAAAGATGTGATTCTTATAATGATATAGTTGAAAAGGAGGAGTCTTTATATAGAGAATAGCCAAGTAAAAATTCGATTTTTATATATTGAATAGCAAAGTAAAATTTCGATTTTTATATATTGAATAGCAAAGTAAAAATTCGATTTTTATATATTGAATAGCGAAGTAAAAATTCGCTTTTTATGTATTGAATAGCAAAGTAAAAATTCGATTTTTATATATTGAATAGCGAAGTAAAAATTCGATTTTTATATATTGAATAGAGAAGTAAAAATTCGATTTTTACATATGTAGAGAATACGGGCAACGAAGGTGACAAAAAGGCGAGAACGACGAAGATTTCTATAAATGAAGTGTCGTGGAGTTGGGATAGCTATCGGTGAGAATTTATCACCTTTCAATTTCATTTTCTAGTTATAGGTATATACTAGGATGCAGACGGTGTTTAGTAGCACCCGACACCCGTCATCCACAGACCATGGATGGCTTGTTTGTTTAATTGTTTGGTTGTGTAGTTGGTTAGATTATTTGGTTTGAATTGAATTGTTGGGTGAAATGAAATTGATTTGATTGATGTGTGAATGGCATGGGCCTTCACTAGACCGGGGATAAGGCTAGGCCTCGTCCCGTTTCTAGTATCGTGTCGTTATGCCGCCGAAATTTTCTAAAATAAGTTAGAAAAATAAAAATATCATTTTATTTAAAGAATGAACTGAAAAGAAATTCATATGTTAAAATTTAATGTTTTATCGTTAAAAATATAATTTTTAACGTGAATATGAATATAGTGAATGTGAATAAATAAATATTCATTTACAAACCGGACGGTTTGTTTATGTACACTGATTTGACTGACATTGATTAGGACGATAGATTTTACACATCGCCCAACTGCACAAATAAAATCTGTGTTTGATTGTTTGAAACCCCACATGGGTGTTGGGATGAAATTTGAAGTTCACTCATCCTGATTGATTAAATATGTCGATCGGTTGATTGACATGCTGTTATAAGCGTTAGATATCTATATTTGATGCTTATACAGTGTAGTGCACTTTGGTTGATGGTTGATTATTTTTCAATGCATGGTTGATTATTTTTCAATGCTATTATATACGTGTGATGTATGAAAATCCATATAATTAACATTATATGGTGATTGATTGGGCCTCATTCCAATTTGAAAAATAAAGAATATTATAAAATAAAGGTTCATGTGTTGACTGTACTTATCCGTTGAGATTAGTCATGTGTTGATCGAAATATTTTAATAGTAAAATTTACATCTTTATCATATATGAAATCAGAAATTAACTACAAGATAGATAAGATGAGTGGTCTCCTGGATATTGATCTGATGTTGGTTTCGGCCTTCGGGGTTAATATTTAGGGAATCGTTCTATTACTAATTTACGGTTGGAGTTTGATTTGATATCAAACGATAGATACCCTAATTTTTATAAAATATATTAAATAACAAAAATAGTCACACGTGGACAGTACTCATTCGTTGAGATTAGTCGTGTGTTGACAAAAATAAATATTCATTTGTTGAATAGAATATTTGAAAATAGAAAACGAAATGAATTTGATTCAAATAGAAAACCAATTTGAATTGAATCGAATAGAAAACCAATTTGAATTGAATCGAATAGAAAACCAATTTGAATTGAATCGAATAGAAAACCAATTTGAATTGAATCGAATAGAAAACCAATTTGAATTGAATCGAATATAAAACCAATTTGAATTGAATCGAATAGAAAACCAATTTGAATTGAATCGAATAGAAAACCAATTTGAATTGAATCGAATAGAAAACCAATTTGAATTGAATCGAATAGAAAACGAATTCGAATTGAATATATAACGAATTGAATATAAAACGAATTTGATTTCAATTGAATATAAAACGAATTTGATTTCAATTGAATATAAAACGAATTTGATTTTAGTTGAATATATAATGAATTTGATTTAAATAGAAAATGAAATGAATTTGATTCAAATAGAAAACCAATTTGAATTGAATCGAATAGAAAACCAATTTGAATTGAATCGAATAGAAAACCAATTTGAATTGAATCGAATAGAAAACCTATTTGAATTGAATCGAATAGAAAACCAATTTGAATTGAATCGAATAGAAAACCAATTTAAATTGAATCGAATAGAAAACCAATTTGAATTGAATCGAATAGAAAACCAATTTGAATTGAATCGAATAGAAAACCAATTTGAATTGAATCGAATAGAAAACCAATTTGAATTGAATCGAATAGAAAACCAATTTGAATTGAATCGAATAGAAAACCAATTTGAATTGAATCGAATAGAAAACCAATTTGAATTGAATCGAATAGAAAACCAACTTGAATTGAATCGAATAGAAAACCAACTTGAATTGAATCGAATAGAAAACCAATTTGAATTGAATCAAATAGAAAACGAATTTGAATTGAATTGAAAACGAATTCGAATTGAATTGAAAACGAATTGAAATGGATTCAAATTGAATTGAAATTTAAATTGAATAGAAATGAATTTTGAATGAATTTATAAGGAAAAATTCAATTTTGATTTGAATTGAAATGGAAGTTGAAATTGTTGTTGAAACGAATTCAAAACTATTTATAAAATTCGTTTTAAATAGTAATCGATGAAATATATATTATATATATAATATAATGGCCTGAATAGAACGCTCCGCGCCGCGGCAGTTCATGAATTTCGACCATTTATTTCAAATGGACATTACGGGAGATCCGACCGTCGGATTCTCCTAAAACCAAAACCGTTGGGTTCGTATCGAAAAGAGCTTTCTAACGAATATTAGAAATTCAAAATCTAACGGTTGGATTTGGAGATACGTCCAAATCAAATTCGAAAAAGGTCGTTGTAAGTGCAGTCCGATGGCCGTTGATGGAAATCGACTGTACGGGCCTTAATAAAATTATTAAAAATAGTAATAATTTGTGTAAAATCGTAAGAAATGATTTAGGGAAAATTGGGATGAAAAACTCCATATTTGAAAAGACAAAAATAGATTTTTATCGAAATGAACTAGTTTTGAACTAAAATTAAACCCGTTTATTTTTAAATAAATAAACTGGATTTGAAATGGGTTTTAAATAGAATTGATTCGTGGGTTTATCGTGAACGGTGTTTTAAATGACACTTGTTCTTTAACCCGATAATAAATAGAATGTGAGTTGGGTTTTTCGTGTACTGTGTTTTAAATGACATTAGTTCTTTAACCCAGTAAAAGGAGTTTTAATGAATCTGTAATTAGATTGAAATGTGAATTGATAATTTAAATTATCAAATTTGGCAAATGAGCGAGAATGGAGTATCACCAGTTTTGCTCCAAAGCGATAGTTAAATCTTTAATTAGATTTGAACGTGAAATGGTAATTAATTTTACCGATAACACCGTGGTGTTAGATATGGAATATTACCAGTTTTGCTTCATGGGATGAATAGGTTAGGATTGTGAAATAAAATAAATAATTACTTCGTTGTGGTTCGCTAATCTCGACTAGTTTGGAAAACCATAATTTGGTTTGAAATGACATCCAAAGGAAGATTAAAGGATAAATTTTAAAGAATTTATCTTGGATAAAATTAATGGGAACCTTCCCCTGAGAATATGAATTGGAATGAGGCGTATGTTGTGTTTGTGTAACATTTGTTTTTTTATATACGCGGGTTGTTCGGAAAGTCCGGGTTTACACCCATTCTGAATAACCGATTCGACGATAAGTCGAAGATGAAGACGGTGGTGGAAGACCGGAAATCTTCACATCGTTTGGATAATTACTGACGATCTTGATTGGGCTGTACACCCGAGATGAGGGAATCAGTTAGTGATCGTCCAGACGTACTTGGAGATCGATGGATATGCGAGGAAAGTGCCTCCGGTTTCGTTCAGACCCAGAACGAACTTGTAAATGGATTGTGTGTCTGACATTGGATTTTATTCTGTGTTTATTGATTTCTGTTAAATATATATATGTTTGGCGGCGGAGAATTTATTCTCTTACTTAACGCCCTTCTCTGAGACGTACGAGCTTAGAGGTTATATATCGATAGATATCAATCGCATGGTATGAATTGCCTGTGTGGCACGCTGAGTTGCATGGATCAAGGCTTCTGTTGAAAAGCAAAGTCTTGTGGTTGATGATCAAAGCACAGCCTACGTGGCGTAGCTTTGTGTATAACATGAATTCGCGAGCCTCACACCTCGGTATGAGTCAAAAACGGGATGAGGACCCAAGGAGAGCACGACGTTTCTATCTAGCTATGCGTGGTGTCAGTGACCTACCAGCCCTGACATTTATATACTTTTCGCCTTTATGGTTTGGATGCGAGGCGCCTCGATTACAGGTCCTATAGGGCCGGGAAACGTGTGTTCAGGCATAATTAATCCTCTAACGTAAGTGAGGACCGACCTTGGAGGATCCCAGGATTGCCCAGAGTGTGTAGTCCTGAGGCATTTGCTAGAGTGTCTCGAACACGGAGAGGAGCTTGCCCCTTGCCTCGACTCATGACGGAAATCCAATTTTCAATACGTGATACTGCGGTTTTAATTGTAGAACTAGTATGGCGACATAGTAGATGGTAGCTATGCCGCTTATGATTGATATTTATGATTGAAATTGTTTTGACACTATACACTTATTATAGTATCAATTGATTTGTTTTAAAACGTACCAAGCATGTTTGGCTATTATAAGGGAAAACCCTATCCTCCGGCTTGCGTTGCATTGTGTGATGGGACCTGGGTCTTATAATAGCTTCATTTTTCGAAAATGCATTGCGTTGTTTATTCTATGCACTGGTATTCTTGGGAGGAAACTCGTTCCGTGTTATACGGCGTGGTCCCTTGAATTACTTTCTTTTAAAGTAAAGTTTTAAATAATTGTTTTAGTTCTCACACCAGTCACATGACTGACCTGGAGTTTATTGTTTTAACCTAAACTCTGGGTGCCCCTATTTTCGACACGGGCAGCTAGTAGTTTTGGTTTTGCAGATTTATATTCACAGGATCCAGGTTTACAGCTGGAATGATATCTGGAAAGCTCTGTATCCGTATATCACCTTCAGTTGTGCTTTGTATTATTTTCCGCTGCTATGTTATTTATTGTAATCTCTGATATTTATCGAATGTAATTTATTCAATTGTACTCTGTATATTCTTGTATCTGATGGAATTGTTGTAACATACAATGAAATGTTCTTCCGTCTGCGTTCTATTTTGTCCTGTCCTCACAGTAATTCGTTCTTTCTCATCTCTTCAGAGACCGAGGAAGTTCGAGTCGCTTCATTTGGTATCAGAGCTTTGGTTTACAGAGCTCGAGAACAAGACACATTAGAACCGTACGAAAGAATTCATCAGATATTGGATTAGTAATATCCAATAAGAATGACTCGTTAGAGATACGATCAGTAGTATCCTAGAACGAGTGTGAAGAGTATATTTTTCAAATGAAAACAATTTTGTTTTGAAATTTAAATCGTTTTATACGTATTTGAATATTTATTTATTTTGAATTTGGACAATCCAGTATATAAAGGTTTTGCATATACGCGTCATGAACGTATATTCGAAGTTTTAATATACTGCATAGATATAGAATCACATTCTAGACACCCGGAGATGGTTCTGATGGTTGATCGATCATCATCCGAACTTATGTTCGTGTTTCGAAGGTGTGATTTTCTATATATTTCCATTAGACTGGTGTGAGAACCAAAACTTATATAGATAGATTTATTTGCTGTGAATTGGCATCAAAAATATGATTTTCTGTATATGTATCAAAATTATGAATTTGAAACGTTAAATTCACTAATTGATTGATGTTTGTGTTGTTTGCCTATTTGTTTGCTAGTTTTGAACCATTATGCCTAATAGAATCAAATATTGAACTGTATTGAAAATTGGTCGCAGTTGCTTGCATACACATATACTTACATTGAACAGGTCATAGCAAGGAGGCTAGAGCAGAGAATAAAATTTGTTTGCCCGACAAATAGGTACATGTTTACTATAATTTACCGTTTTGTTTGGGTGATGATGATTTTATGAACCGATTGGCTAGCCGCTTGGCTTTTTCTTTTTCTTTTTGAGATCAGAAGGCCTATATGGCAATTTCGGGATTTTCCCGTGGCTCCCGGTGCAGGGGAGGTTATGGCAAAAATTTTCGAAAATTTAGGGTGTTAGCCAAATTTTTGAAAAAATCTGAAAATTCTCAGAAACTGAAAAGTTAGAGAATGGAAGCCAGATCGAACATAGAGCTGATTAATCAAACCACTTTTGACTTTGTTCCTTTTCGGGGACGAAAAGTTTTAAGTGGGGGAGATTGTAATAACCCGGAAAATCTGGGCCAGTTTAAAATTTTTATTTTCGCGAATTTTGAATATTTAAAATAGATTATTTTAAACAATATCGACAAGAAATTTATTTTGAATATAATTCGAACGTATATATTATATACGTAGTCGTTAGAATATAAATAATTATATATAATTATAAAAGGAATTGAAAATGGCGCGGTAGTTCGATAATTCGATTTCAAACTTCAATTGCATGTGCCAGGTGCAAAACAATTCGGATTTTAGTGAAACCAAAAACAATAGGATCTATTTGATGATATCTTTCCAACGAATCTGAAGAATCGAAATTTCATAGCGGGAATCAAAAGATATGTCCAGTTGAAAATTCTGAATAGTCGCTATGGAATTCAGGCACTTAAAAATGGGAATTTTGCAAACGACCTCGGATTTCGACGAAACCACTTTTGTTGGATCCGTGATGTCAAATTATCGCTAGATTTCAAATTTCATAATTTTCTGATTCAATATGTGAGCGTGGCAAAGAAAAACGCGTTTGACGAGTTTTAGTTGATTTTAATCGACTGGAAATTGGCCATTTTTCCAACGGTCTCAGAATTCGACGAAACTAGTTTTGTTAGGACCATATCATCAATACGAAGCTAGAAAATATTATTCGGGAATTTTTTAAGTTCGTATGTGACCCCAGTAAATTGAAATGCGCGTTCAAAATCAATATATAGAGTTATATGTTGATTTTGATGAAAACTTATCGAAACGATCGAATCAGCCTACGATACATATCCCATTGTGTTCGGAATGGGGGTAATACGCTATAGACGACAGGCGGTGGGCCTCGTTTAGAGGTCGTATGTAAAAGTCAACCTTTTGAAATTAAAATAAAAAAATATTCTCTCTCCCTCTCCTTTATTTCTCTCTGGCCCCCCCTTTTTATTCTTCGTTCAGCAGAGAGAAAAAGAAAAAAAAGAAGACGAAGAGGGGGGAGGAGCACCGTCGCTCCCCCCCATCAGGGCGCCGTCGCGGCTCAGGAGGGGCGCCACCTCCGAACCCCTACCCCCCTGCCCTCGCGAACGCGACAACCCCCCCTCATGTTCGATCGACGCGATGAACCCGCCCCCCTCCCATCGAAGACAGCCTCCGACCGACGCGAAGACCCCCCCTGCTGCGCCCTAGCCTGGAACCCCCCCTCGCCTGCTCCGCCCGCCATCACCGGCGAACTCCAGCCCCGGTGATCCCTCTTCTCCCCCATCCACTGTAAGCTTCCATCTTTTTTATTTTTATTTATTTTGTTTTGTTTTAATCTATTTTAAATATTTTTGCTAGTTTAATCTGATTTTATTTTAGCGAATAGAAAAGAACAGATTTTTCGAATAGAAAAGTTAGATTTTTCGAATAGAAAAGATTAGATTTTTCGAATAGAAAAGATTGGATTTTTAAATTAGTTAAGTTAGGATTTTTATAATAGAAAGGGCATGGTCTTTAAAATAAAAATAGCAATATGAAAGTGAAATAAAAATATGATTTTTATATTTTTAAAGTATTAAAAATATAATCTTTACTATATAGAAGATGTAAAAATATGATTTTTGTTTACATAGAGAATTAAAAATATAATTTTTACATGATAGGAATATTAAAAATTGCATCTTTATATGTGTAGCAAAATAAAGATGTGATTTTTATAATGATATAGTTGAAAAGGCGGAGTCTTTAAATAGAGAATTGCCAAGTAAAAATTCGATTTTTATATATTGAATAGCAAAGTATAAATTCGATTTTTATATATTGAATAGCAAAGTAAAAATTCGATTTTTATATATTGAATAGCGAAGTAAAAATTCGATTTTTATATATTGAATAACGAAGTAAAATTCGATTTTTATGTATTGAATAGCAAAGTAAAAATTCGATTTTTATATATTGAATAGCGAAGTAAAAATTCGATTTTTATATATTGAATAGTGAAGTAAAAATTCGATTTTTATATATTGAATAGCGAAGTAAAAATTCGATTTTTACATATGTAGAGAATACGGGCAACGAAGGTGACAAAAAGGCGAGAACGACGAAGATTTCTATAAATGAAGTGTCGTGGAGTTGGGATAGCTATCGGTGAGAATTTCTCACCTTTCAATTTCATTTTCTAGTTATATGTATATACTAGGATGCAGACGGTGTTTAGTAGCACCCGACACCCGTCATCCACAGACCATAGATGGCTTGTTTGTTTAATTGTTTGGTTGTGTAGTTGGTTAGATTATTTGGTTTGAATTGAATTGTTTGATGAAATGTAATTGATTTGATTGATGTGTGAATGGCGTGGGCCTTCACTAGACCGGGGATAAGGCTAGGCCTCGTCCCGTTTCTAGTATCGTGTCGTTATGCCGCCAAAATTTTCTAAAATAAGTTAGAAAAATAAAAATATCATTTTATTTAAAGAATGAACTGAATAGAAATTCATATGTTAAAATAAAATGTTTTATCGTTAAAAATATAATTTTTAACGTGAATATGAATATAGTGAATGTGAATAAATAAATATTCATTTACAAACCGGACGGTTTGTTTATGTACACTGATTTGACTGACATTGATTGGGACGATAAATTTTACACATCGCCCAACTGCACAAATAAAATCTGTGTTTGATTATTTGAAACCCCACACGGGTGTTGGGATGAAATTTGAAGTTCACTCATCCTGATTGATTAAATATGTCGATTGATTGATTGACAGGTTGTTATAATCATTAGATATCTATATTTGATGCTTATACAGTGTAGTGCACTTTGGTTGATGGTTGATTATTTTTCAATGCTATTATATACGTGTGATGTATGAAAATCCATATAATTAACATTATATGGTGATTGATTGGGCCTCATTCCAATTTGAAAAATAAAGAATATTATAAAATAAAGGTTCATGTGTTGACTGTACTCATCCGTTGAGATTAGTCATGTGTTGAACGAAATATTTTAATAATAAAATTTACATCTTTATCATATATGAAATCGGAAATTAACTGGAAGATAGATAAGATGAGTGGTCTCCTGGATATTGATCTGATGTTGGTTTCGGCCTTCGGGGTTAATATTTAGGGAATCGTTCTCTTACTAATTTAAGGTTGGAGTCTGATTTGATATCAAACGATAGATACCCTAATTTTTATAAAATATATTAAATAACAAAAATAGTCACACGTGGACAGTACTCATTCGTTGAGATTAGTCGTGTGTTGAGAAAAATAAATATTCATTTGTTGAATAGAATATTTGAAAATAGAAAACGAAATGAATTTGATTCAAATAGAAAACCAATTTGAATTGAATCGAATAGAAAACCAATTTGAATTGAATCGAATAGAAAACCAATTTGAATTGAATCGAATAGAAAACCAATTTTAATTGAATCGAATAGAAAACCAGTTTGAATTGAATCGAATAGAAAACCAATTTGAATTGAATCGAATAGAAAACCAATTTGAATTGAATCGAATAGAAAACCAATTTGAATTGAATCGAATTCGAATTGAATATATAACGAATTGAATATAAAACGAATTTGATTTCAATTGAATATAAAACGAATTTGATTTCAATTGAATATAAAACGAATTTGATTTCAATTGAATATATAATGAATTTGATTTAAATAGAAAACGAAATGAATTTGATTCAAATAGAAAACCAATTTCAATTGAATCGAATAGAAAACCAATTTGAATTGAATCGAATAGAAAGCCAATTTGAATTGAATCGAATAGAAAACCAATTTGAATTGAATCGAATAGAAAACCAATTTGAATTGAATCGAATAGAAAACAAATTTGAATTGAATCGAATAGAAAACCAACTTGAATTGAATCGAATAGAAAACCAATTTGAATTGAATCGAATAGAAAACCAATTTGAATTGAATCGAATAGAAAACGAATTTGAATTGAATTGAAAACGAATTCGAATTGAATTGAAAACGAATTGAAATGGATTCAAATTGAATTGAATTTTAATTTGAATAGAAATGAATTTTGAACGAATTTATAAGGAAATATTCAATTTTGATTTGAATTGAAATGGAAGTTGAAATTGTTTTTGAAACGAATTCAAAACTATTTATAAAATTCGTTTTAAATAGTAATCGACGAAATATATATTATATATATAATATAATGGCCTTAGTAGAGCGCTCCACGCCGCGGCAGTTCGTGAATTTCGACCATTTATTTCAAACGGACATTAAGCGAGATCCGACCGTCGGATTCTCCTAAAACCGGAACCGTTGGGTTCGTATCGAAAAGAGATTTCTAACGTATATTAGAAATTCAAAATATAACGGTTGGATTTGGAGATACGTCCAAATCAAATTCGAAAAAGGTCGTTGTAAGTGCAGTTCGATGGCCGTTGATGGAAATCGACTGTACGGGCCTTAATAAAATTATTAAAAATAGTAATAATTTGTGTAAAATCATAAGAAATGATTTATGGAAAATTGGGATAAAAAACTCCATATTTGAAAAGATAAAAATAGATTTTTATCGAAATGAACTAGTTTTGAACTAAAATTAAACCCGTTTATTTTTAAATAAATAAACTGGATTTGAAATGGGTTTTAAATAGAATTGATTCGTGGGTTTATCGTGAACGGTGTTTTAAATGACACTTGTTCTTTAACCCGATAATAAATAGAATGTGATTTGGGTTTTTCGTGAACTGTGTTTTAAATGACATTAGTTCTTTAACCCAGTAAAAGGAGTTTTAATGAATCAGTAATTAGATTGAAATGTGAATTGATAATTTAAATTATCAAATTTGGCAAATGAGCGAGAATGGAGTATCACCAGTTTTGCTCCAAAGCGATAGTTAAATCTTTAATTAGATTTGAACGTGAAATGGTAATTAATTTTACTGATAACACTGTGGTGTTAGATATGGAGTATTACCAGTTTTGCTTCATGGGATGAATAGGTTGGGATTGGGAAATAAAATAAATAATTACTTCGTTGTGGTTCGCTAATCCCGACTAGTTTGGAAAACCATAATTTGGTTTGAAATGACATCCAAAGGAAGATTAAAGGATAACTTTTAAAGAATTTATCTTGGATAAAATTAATGAGAACCTTCCCCTGAGAATATGAATTGGAATGAGGCGTATGTTGTGTTTGTGTAACATTTGTTTTTTAATATACGCGGGTTGTTCGGAAAGTCCAGGTTTACACCGATTCTGAATAACCGATTCGACGATAAGTCGAAGATGAAGACGGTGGTGGAAGACCGGAAATCTTCACATCGTTTGGATAATTACTGACGATCTTGATTGGGGGAATCAGTTAGTGATCGTCCAGACGTACTTGGAGATCGATGGATATGCGAGGAAAGTGCCTCCGGTTTCGTTCAGACCCAGAATGAACTTGTAAATGGATTGTGTGTTTGACATTGGATTTTATTCTGTGTTGATTGATTTCTGTTAAATATATATCTGTTTGGCGACGGAGAATTTATTCTCTTACTTAATGCCCTTCTCTGAGACGTACGAGCTTAGAGGTTATATATCGATAGATATCAATCGCATGGCATGAATTGCCTGTGTGGCACGCTGAGTTGCATGGATCAAGGCTTCTGTTGAAAAGCAAAGTCTTGTGGTTGATGATCAAAGCACAGACTACGTGGCGTAGCTTTGTGTATAACGTGAATTCGCGAGCCTCACACCTCGGTATGAGTCAAAAATGGGATGAGGACCCAAGGAGAGCGCGACGTTTCTTTCTAGCTATGGGTGGTGTCAGTGACCTACCATCCCTGACATTTATATATTTTTCACCTTTGTGGTTTGGATGCGAGGCGCCTCGATTATAGGTCCTATAAGGTCGGGAAACGTGTGTTCAGGCATAATTAATCATCTAACGTAAGTGAGGACCGGCCTTGGAGGATCCCAGGATTGCCCAGAGTGTGTAGTCCTGAGGCATTTGCTAGAGTGTCTCGAACACGGAGAGGAGCTTGCCCCTTGCCTCGACTCATGACGGAAATCCAATTTTCAATACGTGATATTATGGTTTTAATTGTAGAACTAGTATGGCGACATAGTAGATGGTAGCTATGCCGCCTATGATTGAAATTGTTTTGACACTATACACTTATTATAGTATCAAATGATTTGTTTAAAACGTACCAAGCATGTTTGGCTATTATAAGGGAAAACCCTATCCTCCGGCTTGTGTTGCATTGTGTGATGGGACCTGGGTCTTATAATAGCTTCATTTTTCGAAAATGCATTGCGTTGTTTATTCTATGCACTGGTATTTTTGGGAGGAAACCCGTTCCGTGTTATACGGCGTGGTCCCTTGAATTACTCTCTTTTAAAGTAAAGTTTTAAATAACTGTTTTAGTTCTCACACCAGTCACATGACTGACCTGGAGTTTATTGTTTTAACCTAAACTCTGGGTGCCCCTATTTTCGACACGGGCAGCTAGTAGTTTTGGTTTTGCAGATTTATATTCACAGGATCCTGGTTTACAGCTGGAATGATATCCGGAAAGCTCAGTATCCGTATATCACCTTCAGTTGTGCTTTGTATTATTTTCCGCTGCTATGTAATTTATTGTAATCTCTGATATTTATCGAATGTAATTTATTCAATTGTACTCTGTATATTCTGGTATCTAATGGAATTGTTGTAATATACAATGAAATGTTCTTCCGTTTGCTTTCTATTTTGTCTTGTCCTCACAGTAATTCGTTCTTTCTCATCTCTTCGGAGACCGGGGAAGTTCGGGTCGCTTCATATCTGTCGATTGCAGATGCTAAGGTCTGCTTTTACAATGGCTATGGTCCCACTAGACCCTTCCCTCAACTAATGAAAGGCACCCAAGAATATCAAGAATGATAACTTAACCCCGACCCCCTATGCCCTTCAAACCTATTGGCCAACCTCACCCATAACTGGATAGCAAAGTATATGGTCTTTTGGAGTTCTCGGCCTTTCCGCTTTACATACTAACTGTAGATGGTAGGTAGGCGATGATTTGCTATCACAGGGTACTAACTGGTCTTGCCGAATCACGCTGGTCCATCTTAGTCTTTTGATTGCCCCTTATTATTGAAGTCAAGGCATTGTCATTGGTTCACCTACGCAGACCTAACCTCTGTGAGTACAAGCGGATCAAGTGCCACTCACAGAGGAATACCAAGAGTACCCTACGTCCCCGGAAGCCGCGTGCTTCCCCTTCCTGTCCTTTGGAGTCGTTAAACAATAAGATGAATGTGCGCTCCCCTCATGCCTTATAATACCTCGATGATCTATCCTGTTGGCTTATTCACCCTCAACCGTACGGACTGGTCTAAGCGTCTTACTTTAGCATGTTGTTAGACCCTATGTCTAAACATTCTTTTACGCGCTTGTCACGCCTCACCAGATTTCCAGTTAACTTGGTTATTCCAATTCATATTGAATTCTTATTCAAATTACCAAGTTTCTCTTGCTTATTAATTTCTGTCATACAACTTAATTCATTTAAGCTTATTAATAAGCTTACAACATGTTATTCTCTAGATTGTGGCCCAAGGTCTGTGATCCACAATCCCTTTTATATTCTTGTTTGATTTCAGCAACATGTTTTACTTAATATGTAATTAAGTATATCTAATTCACATGTTTCCAATTAACATGTCACTTACCATTTATGATTATATATAGCTTATTTCATTTCATAAGTTTTCCTCATCCTCTCTCATTTAATCATAATTCCACTTTATGTCGTCAATACGACTTATCGTTGTTTAAAAATTAACTTATTTCTATTAACTAAGGCCTATTACTAAGTTTCTCTACCCATTTAATATAACCTATGTTATAATTTCCCCTTGTCCCTAGGACAAGTCTAAACATGTTATTCTTACCAACGGGTTTCAGACACCCAGACTGCTTAATTTATAATTAAGTACAATATATTTTTTCCCCTTTTCTTAATTGGTTTTACGTTTTCCCCTTTTCTGATTACTTAATTTACAATTAAGTGTCACTTAACTTTATTCGCCAGTTATCCCATTCCCTTACTAGTTTATTATAACCTAAGTTATAATATTCACTTATCCCTAGGATAAGTCTACCTATTATACGACATTTTCGTTAATGTTATTTATTTATAATAGGTTATTATCATTCCCCTTTTAAACAATTTACATTTGTAAACCATTATTCTTCATTCTCTGTAATATATGTTCCTTATTATATTAAGGAAAACACTTCATGCACCTTATCAGTTTGATAGAAGGAATCAATGATTTATTTTCCATCTAAATCTGTGGTAGCAAGTAATTTCTTTACTTTTTTATATTTATTGTGGCTTACTTGCAACAACATTTTCAGAAATAAGTCATTTAGGGAAATACATCACTTTTCCCTCTTATCACATTAACTCAGTTCATTACATCCTTTCCTTTCTTATTTTCTGAGTTAGACATTTAGTTACCATCCTTGCCATTTATTCATATCTTGTTATATACATACATTTATTTATATATATAAGCACTAGACCTTTCACATTATGCCTACACTTGTGGACGCTGAATTTGCCGGGCGGGTCCGAGCAGACTTCTACCACAAGCTGACTTATCCTCGTGTCTTAGCACATGTTGTTAATTCTTGCACTTAGGCCTCTCACATTCGTTCAACATTAGTGACTGCTGGATATGCCGGTCGGGTCCGGGTAGACTTCCGCCTCTAATGCAACCTAACCTCGTGCTATAAGTGTATTTGCAATTTCTAATTGTAATCCTAGGCATATTAATTTTCATTCAATCACTTATATTCATATAAAATTGCGCTTCCAAATTAAAATCTCAAACCATAATATATGTTATGTTCATTACATGAAAATTTTAGACATATTATCCTTTTTACTATAATATAGTTTACAGTAATCTAATTTACATGCCGTCCAATTTTTGCCTATATTTTGTCGCATGTCGTTTTCAACATATGTTTAATTCTACTAGGACATGTAAACATTCAATCGGGTAATTATTTTAACATGTCGTTCAATCAATAATATGTCCCAAGTAAAGCATGTAATTACAATCACTGAATTGGCTATTCATATCCTAACAAGTTTATTTTCTCCAACATGTAAACATTCAATAACTTAGCTAATTCAACATAGGAATTTCCTGATATATTCATATCAACATTTCTACTCGTTACAACAGCAATTTATAATTAAACTGGCCATTTCAAAATTTATTAAAAAGGGGAATGCTAAACGATAGTCATAACATTATCTAAAGGTTGTATCTTAAACCCACTTAGCTTTAAGCTTTCCCCAAATTTTGGATCTGATCCATTATATCATCCATGGTTTTCCTTTTCCCTTTAATTTGATTCACGACCTAATGACCATGGATTTATTATTTCACGAAAAGAGAAGGGAAAGAGAAATAATTTAAATAGATTGGTTCTTAGAGGTTTACCTTGCTTTCATGATTCAATAATCTTTTTATTAACGTTGATTCCCTCTTCCAGATCTGAATTCATAATCCTCCTTGGCTAACATTTATATTTTAGAATAGATTTGAGAAGAGAGAGAGAGAGGGAGCCATGGCAGAGCTCCAGCGCAGCCGCCAAATTATGATGTTTAGGGTTAGGTCTAGGTTCTTGTTTATAGGTGCTCAAGACCTTATCGTACACGCAACGCTGAGTCAGCATTGAACCCAGTTAAGAAAATAGTCCAGCTTCGCAAATGAATCTAGCCAAATCTTATCGTGCACGCGATGTTGAGTCAGCATTGGGTCCCGCAAGCAGTTTTGGTGTAGAAATTTGAATTTCGAATGTTTGAATTGTTTTGGTGTAGAAATTTGATTTTTGAACTTTTGAATTTCTGGAATTTATTTAAATGTTTTATACACATGAAATATTCTTATATGTATACAATTCCTCTACAGACCATTTTACGCGTATATATATACGCACAATTTTTTGTTTTATTTTCAAAATTCAAACGATGTTGCACCATTATTTAATTCTTGCCATATTTCTTTAACTGTAGCCTTATCTTGAATTTTATCTTTTGTATACATATATTTATGCATATATATATATATATATATATTCTCATATATATACATATATTTTCTTAATTTCCTTATATGTATGTTCTTATCGTTCCAAATTTTGAATTTGTACACGTACATATAGTTGCATGTTCAGTTGGCCCTATCTAAAACAAACATAAAAATTATGCCATCGTCGGGGTTCGAACCCCCGACCTCTATGTTACAAATCCAATGCTTTAACCAACTGAGCTATGAAGTCTTTTATTAATAAATCTTAGAACAATGATAATTATTGTTCTCTCCTTACTTCTCTTTTTCTTGTTAGTTACAATAATTAAATTAAACCATTGCATGAATCTTTTTCTTTTAATGTTAATACATTAGGTTTGCAAATCAGTGCATGCAACATATTTACATTACATGCAACCAATCCTTTCTTTCTTTCAATGCATGCATTACATTTTTTCTCAGTGCGTGTATTTATTACATGCAATCCTTATTTTATTCTTTATTTTACATTTTAATTTGTTTGCATATATATATATATATATTTATTTATATATATAAATATATATTTCTCTTGTGCGTATACAAACTTCTAGGCTTAATAACTTCTTCATATGATGTCTGTTTTACGCAAACCAAGTGTCTATCTTGACCAGAATTCCGAGACGAACACAATGGTTCAGTCAATTTTACTTAATTCTCATTATTTAATTAAGTTATTATTTTATTATCTTAAAAATACGGGGTGTTACATTCTCCCACACTTAGGAAATTTCGTCCCCGAAATTTATTAAGGGTAAAATCAATTAACCCCTCACATAATATACATCCATCATGTGTGCATCCAATTTTAGCAAACACTGTACATGTAACACCTCGTGTATTCTATAACCGTGAAATTCATAAATTAAAGTATAATTAATTTCAAATCAAAGAATTAAGGGAAATGGTATACGCCATTGCGTTCGTCTCGGAAAAATACACGAAATAGAGTCCGAGTTTTCGAAAATCGGAGTCCGTATGACCAAGATATGGCCTCCGGAAGTTTCAGAATTAGGTTTAAAATTCGAACAGACGAAAACAGCTCAGAAAAACTAATTCAAAATTCAAAATCAGGCCCAATTGGCCAAGGCGGGAAAATTCCCGCCCAAAGCACCCAGGTCGACTTGGCAGTCGACCTGGGGCTAGCCAGGTCGACTGGGCAGTCGACCTGGGTAACCCGTGTCGACTGCCAAGTCGACACGGTGTCGACTGGGGTGTCGACCTGGCCCCTGAGCCAGGTCGAACCTAGCCCACCCTGGCTGGCCAGGTCTGTGTTTGGTCAATTTTCTGAGCCTTGCCTTGTCACTAGGGCTAGGTGTCAGCTCCTGGTTGGTCTCTCCTTCAAACGAACGGCTATTATTGAACCAAGCTTCATCGACGGTCTAAATCAACTCACAAACTCTATAAAAAGGACCTAAGTCTAACCCTAATTCACATAAACTAAAATGGAGATGAGACCGTCATGTTGCTGAGGAGAGACTAAAGATAGCCGTCAGAAATAGAGAGACAATTAGGAATAAATCAAAAAGCTTAAAGCAACGTCAAATCAATCAAAGCAACGCCTACAACAAAGGATAGCAACTCCAAATTCAGAATTCAGATTTCTGAATTGAAGATTCGCCATACGCTGTAAGTAGAGCGCTATTCCGATAGGAATTAAATAATTGTGTTGATTTGTGTAATGTAAGAAATGGAATTGTGGTGATAATAATCTATATTTGTATGTTGCTTTGATGCAAAATGATTTGGGAATATTATGGTATACGATTGGATATTTGCAAGTACGCGATTTGCGTTGGAAACGAAATGGAATTGTGGCGATAATGAATTATATTTGTATGTTATTTTGATTCTGAACGATTTGGCAATGCTATGGTTTGATTCATACAAGTATGTGGCTTATGTTGACAACCACATGTTGTGGAATTTTGATTGGGACTTATGCAAGCATATGATTCATATTGAAAACTACATGTTTGTGGTACTTATTTACAACACCCATTTGGTAAATGCAAGTATAAGATTCATGTTGAAACAACAACTATATGTTGTAATAGTTTATTTTGAAATTCATGCAAGTCTATGATCTATTGTTATGACAACATGATGTATAATTCTATGGTCATCTTTAGTGTAATTTGATCCACTTAAGTATTATGATTCATATGAAGGTTATGTTGAAATTGGCATCATAGTTCAAGTATAAAAATCATATTTTTGTGATAGTGACAAAAGCACGCATCTTTGTAAATTTGTATTAATTTTATGAACATGACTAAACTATGTTCGTTATTATGCCCAATTGAAAAACATGTTTTTAGGCTCATGTTGTTATCATAAGTTACATTAGAATTACATTAGAGTTACATTCCTCTTGCAAGTTTACATAGATAAAATAAAAACCATGATGTAAGTTTAGATATGTTTATGCTATAACTCTATGAATAGAATGAAAATCATGATTCATATAAGAATTAGGTTGGGATAATTCTAGTTGAACCATACTTTTGTATTAGTGACAAAAGTAAGTACCTTTTTGTTAACATGTAGTGATTTTATGAACACGATTAGTTTATATCATGCCTAAATAAAAATATAGGCTTATATTTCTAGTCAAGACCCTGTGCCAATAATAATGATATCTAATTTAGTTAATTCTTAATTTCAAGTTTACATGGTTAGTTGAACCTATGATTAATGTTTAAGTTTATGCCATTATCATATGACTAGAATAATTCATGTTTAAGTACTGCTTATGCCATAATCATATGAGTAAAATAATTCATGATTAAGTATTGTCTATGCATTAACCATATGAATAGAATGATTTATGTTTAAGTATTGTTTATGCTATGATTATATGGATAAAATGATTCATGTTATGCCATGATTATATGATGTTACAATTGCAAGTTCACATGTGCCTATTTTATGTTAATTGAATCGTTCGTTGCAAGTTCATGCGTTCACACTCCCCTTTTTCATGTTATCTTATAAACATCATGTTATAAGCCTCCCCTTTTCATTTGGCTAAATTGGGTTTAAGTATTAAACCCAACACACCTTACGTTGGAGCGAACGTATAATACGGGGGTAATGACGTTTGGGCTAAAATATAGAACATATGTGTTGGCATGTTTAACGCATGCCAACAACCTTGAAAGAACAATTAAGTGGCATAAATGAAATTCAACCAATAAAGATGAATTAGAATAATGGGCCGCAAATATTTACATATAAAAAGAAAAGAGACAAAATATGTAAATGTAGAAAAATACGATGTGTTTAACCCGAGGTTGGATTGAGTTGTGATGTAAACCTGCCCGGAACCGCCCGGCTGTCCAGTAGTCACAACAATACCTATCCAATGTGGGTGGTTAAACAAGGAGCCCAATAAGGACCCGAGGTTAGACTGAGTTGTGGCGTAAGACTGCCCGGACCCAACCGGCAACAGGCAGCCGCAACAATACCTGTCTAATGTGAGAGGTCAAGGCTTTAATAAGACAATTAAGGCTGAGTCAGGATTGATAGGATTAAGTAAATTATATTAATACTTAATCAAAATGGAACATGCTAAACTAAACAGACTGATTGGGGGTTAGGTTTATAAAACACTTAACCAACTTAGCATGTTGGCTAGAAATAGAAAACCTAGCAGCGGGGGACCCTTTTCGCAGTAACCCTACAAGGTATCATAATACCCTGAAACTAGGCAGGGTGGGGCATGATTGCTGGGCTGATTGTAAGAGGTCAAATCGACGGCGGTGGTGCAGCAGTGTAGGTTCTAACGGGGTGCGGGCGTGCACACACTCCGGCGCAGAAAAATAAGGCACTGGGCACCAGTAGCATACCTGTGCATTCTAGGATTGTGTCGGGCCGCCACCATGGGACTTGATACACCCCATGGTGGGACCAGCATAGGTAACTACAACATCGGGGGCCGTAAGACACATGTAACTATGCGAGTAGGAGCCGATCATCATAAAATGGATCACTTCACCCTGATTATGGGGTGCCTGTTGGGAACTAGTTTATATGGGTATAGAGATTAGTATGGGGTACGATAGTATATTCGACCCTAGACAACTTAACTAAGTTTATGGTGCTTTCCCATTTCTAGCTTATACTTATCATACCCAGTTCTTTATTCATAGACTGAATAGTCCTAGACTTACTCAGGCTTTATGTCTGACTCTACTTTTCTTTCGTCTTCTTTTCTTCCGTTCCCCCCCCCCCCCAGGTCCACAGGGAGGGAATACCGCAGCTTGACCAGACTTCATATCCAGCTTGAAGAGAAAGAATGTATTGCTTGGATCTTTTCGTTTTGGACTATGGCTTTGGACAGCAACTATGGGACTTTTGCAGTTTATTTATGTTTTCTTTATGCTTCTTTAAATAATGTAATCAAGACAGTTATGAAGATGTTATGTTTTTGGAAGTATTGTAAGACAATTATGGTATGGTTGTTGTAACACGTATTTTTAATGAAATAAAAGTTGTTGTTTTTCCGCTGTTCAAAAATATGTGTTCTTATATCTGTCTTGTATATCTGCGACTTATACTTATAAACCTCCACCAAAATTAGGGCATTCCCTTTGAGAGTGACCCTAACGGAGGTGGGGTGTTTCAGTACACTTGTGCAAAGTGAAATACAAAATAATAATGCATTATGCCTAATCCTAGATATACTGGCAGTTCTACATAAATGCAATATTTTGAAAATCAAAATGCTTTTTCATCCAAATTTTCCCACACTCTTACTAAGTAAGAGTACAGTTCATCCAATTGTTGCATCCATAATCCTACCAACCAACTTCATTTTTCGAATTTCAGAAAAATATAATCTTCTAAATTTGATTTCTTATGTTATAAAAAGGTGGAAAATGGAAAATTTCACACCTTCCATTTTTCTTTTATACACCTTTTTTCCAACCGTACTTGGATTTTATGAAACAATGTATAAAGATTTCCTATTTTCCTATACAAGTACATCCCACATAAGAAAATTTTCATTGTCGTAGCTTTTCTTTTTCGTCTTGTCTTGCAAAAAAAAATTCAAATCGCAAAACTGGAGTAGATACGGATAACTATTTTCCTTAATCGGGTTTATGACTTGTTCTTACCTATAAGGTCAGTTCAGTCTCCTACAACAAGGTGCCAACATCCACTTTATTCTCATTTTCTACAACTTATTTTGTCCACCCAACAAAATTCTCTTTTAAACAATTTATCAAAAATAATTGTCAAAAGAATAGAGACTTCAAAACTTTCTTGATTAAAAATTCTTGTATGAAATATAACTAGAAAAACTAGCGAGCTATACATGCTCTATAATATGCACCTTTTACTGAGAGAATTTTACTTTAAAACTCATTATGTACTTCTTTACATATTTTAAAACTATAACTTTTAAGATTGAAACTTGAAAACACCATAAACCGTTTTTTCCAAACTTTTATAATCTCAAGTTCTTAAAAGTTAATAATGGGGTTAGATTCAAAGCGGGTTTCCAATTTTTCTAGGCTCTCCTAGACACTCCCCAAGGTCAATTCTCTCAACTATATATATTCCAAATCCATTTTTCTATGTTCAACTTTTTCCAAAATACTAATCATATGGGATTTATTTTCCTTCCGTACAAAGTATATTGTACACTTCCCAACCAAACTTCCTAAGGGTCTCAAATTTCCTTATTCATTCCTTTAGTGTACAAAACAAACATCCCATTTCATACCATATTATACTCTTTTTATTTAGTAGGTTCCTCTTTGGATATAGGTATATATATATATATATAATATTTGTATTTTTAAAATACAAATACATTCACTCACTATTTATATAGGAATTCGAAACCTAAGCTCTGATACCAGATGTGACAACCCCAATTTCGACAGACTGATTTTTTTTTAAAATTCTAATCTATCGAAACTCGGATTGGTTTGTTCTGGTATCCTGCAGAAAAGATAGAGACATAAATCATGTCAGAGCTCATAAAAATATCTCACAGCGGAAAGGATAAAATATAGTATAATCAAAACATAGCCTTACCGTATTATTAATACTGCCTAACCAGTATCCAAAGTTATCATGTCTCTGCCACAATCTAACCTGCTAGTGTGTTATGAGGAGGGGGTCAGAACACAAGTTCTGGTCACTGGATTTAAACTATACACTTTGGATAATCTTACATATATCGTTCAATCATATTTTCTTATTTATTAGGTTACTTGGGTTAACAACACTCAAGGCTTACACACACGTCGTACCCATTTACTTCCCAGTGAATTAACCTAATACATTATATGTAGCTATCTCTTAATATTGAGAAACGCCCCATAGTACCCCACTCGCACGGTCTCCACCCTATCATCGCAGGAATATAGAAATCCCTAATCTTGAGCCCGAATGACGTATGGATTTCTGTAAATATGTCAATGCTATGTCTGCGAAGAACCACTACCTCTATATTACTTAAGTGTCCGGATTTCGATCTTCGAACCATTCGATCGAATTAGGTTCCATCCTCGAATAATGCCCTCTAGTCTTATGATACACCACCCAGAGCGACATGAGTGTACCTTGACTTCCCCACGTACGTATCGTCAATCGTTCTCGATGCCTATTGCACATGTTCTCAATATGTGCGCCCGAGCCCCGTGGCAGGGCTAATCAAGAAATATGGAACTCGGTCGGGAGCTTTCAGATATCTGTAGATTGCAGATGCTAAGGTCTGCTTTTACAGTGGCTATCGTCCTACTAGACCCCTCCCTCAACTAATGAAAGGCACCCAAGAATATCAAGAATGAGAACTTAACCCCGACCCTATATGCCCTTCAAACCTATTGGCCAACCTCACCCATAACTAGATAGCAAAGTATACGGTATTTTGGAGTTCTCCGCCTTTTCGATTTACGTACTGGCTGAAGATGGTAGATAGACGACGAGTTGCTATCATAGGGCACTTACTGGTCTTGCCAAATCACGCTGGTCCATCTTAGTCTTTTGGTTGCCCCTTATTATTGCAATCAAGGCATAATCGTTGGTTCACCTATGCAGACCTAACCTCTGTGAGTACAGGAGGATCATCTGCCACTCACAGAGGAATACCAAGAGTACCCTACGTCCCTAGAAGCTGCGTGCTTCCCCTTCCATTCCTTTGGATCCATCAAACAATCAGATGAATGTGCGCTCCCATCGTGCCTTATAACACCTCGATGATCTACCCTGTTGGGTTATTCACCTCAACCGTACGGACTGGTCTAAGCGCCTTACTTTTGCATGTTGTTAGACCCTATGTCTAAACATTCTTTTACGCGCTTGTCTCACCTCACCAGGTTTCCAGTTAACTTGGTTATTCCAATTCATATTGAATTCTTATTCAAATTACCAAGTTTCTCTTGCTTATTAATTTCAGTCATACAACTTAATTCATTTAAGTTTATTAATAAGCTTACGACATGTTATTCTCTAGACTGTGGCCCAAGGTCTGTAATCCACAAACCATTTTATATTCTTGTTTGATTTCAGTAACATGTTTTACTTAATATGTAATTGTATATCTAATTCACATGTTTTCAATTAACATGTCACTTACCATTTAAGATTATATATAACTTATTTCATTACATAAGTTTCCTCATCCTCTCTCATTTAATCATAATTTCACTTTACGTCGTCAATACGACTTATCATTGTTTACTTATTAACTTAGTTCTATTAACTAAGGCCCATTAATAAGTTTTTCTACCCATTTATTATAACCTATGCTACAATTTCCCTTTATCCCTAGGAAAAGTCTAAACATGTTATTGTTACCAACGGGTTTCGGACTCCCAGACTACTTAATTTATAATTAAGTACAACATATTTTCCCTCCCTTTTCTTAACTGGTTTTAGGTTTTCCCCTTTTCTGATTACTTAATTTACAGTTATGTGTCACTTAACTTAATTCACCAGTTATCCCATTCCCTTACTAGTTTATTATAACCTAAGTTATAATATTCACTTGTCCCTAGGACAAGTCTACCTATTATACAACATTTTCATTAATGTTATTTTTTATAATAGGTTATTATCAATCCCCTTTTAAACCATTTACTGTTGTAAACCATTATTCTTCATTCTCTGTAATATATATTCCTTATTATATTAAGGAAAACACTTCATGCACCTTATCAGTTTGATAGAAGGAATCAATGATTTATTTTCATAACGTTGTCCCATCTAAATCCATGCTAGCAAGTAATTTCTGTACTTTTCTGTATTTATTGTTGTTTACTTGCAATAACATTTTCAGAAATAAGTCATTTAGGGAAATACATCACTTTTCTCCATTATCACACTAACTCAGTTCATTACATCCTTTCCTTTCTTATTTTCTGAGTTAGACATTTAATTACCATCCTTGCCATTTATTCATATCTTTTTATATACATATAATTATTTATATATATATATATAAGCACTAGACCTCTCATATTAAGCCTACACTTGTGGACGCTGGATTTGCCGGGCTGGTCCGGGCAAACTTCTACCACAAGCTGACTTAACCTCGTGTCTTAACACATGTTGTTAATTCTTGCACTTAGGCCTCTCACATTAGGTTCAACATTAGTGGCTGCTGGATATGCCGGTCAGGTCTGGGCAGACTTCCGCCACTAATGCAACCTAACCTCGTGCCATTAGTGTATTTGCAATTTCTAGTTGTAATCCTAGGCATATTCATTTTCATTCAATCACTTATGTTCACATCTGTTAGCATGTTTTGTGACCAGGCCACCCAAAACTCAGATAATCAGGGTTACATATGTTTGAGGATAAAGCTCTCATATGTCCTAAAACCAGAGCTCGGATCAGATCGGATTGGGATAGCTCGGATCGGTTCGGATGGGATAGCTCGGATCGGTTCGGATGGAATAGCTCGGGTCGGATCGGATGGGTGCAACAACACCGCTTCGGATCAGATGTAAGCCTCCTAACCAAACTTCCTGAAACATGCAACTTCCCTTCATTGAAGACCTATTCTTGTTCCTATTTACCCAGAACGATTAACACTTGTAAGCTCACGAGTGAAGCCACGCTCTCCACTTTCTCCATCATTTTCGAAGTCCTCCATGATGTTGCCACGTGGCCACACATCCCAACTGATTTTACACCTATAAATAAACATACAACACATCATTTGAAGGGGGGTTCTGACACTTAATTCATTAATGGTAGCCATGGCTGAATTTCTCAATCAACAACCACCTACTTTTCCAATAAAAATCAATGAATTCGGAGAGAATAATTCATTGTATTCGAGTGATTGTGTGAATGTATTCATTGTAATTGTAATTCTGGAATGAAATGGAAAACTATGAAGTGGACGTAGGCTAGTTAATGCCAAACCACTGTAAATCTCGTGTCTCTGCCTGATTTTCTATGTTTTAGATTATTATTCTTCTCAAATCATATTCAATTGGGTGTTAGAACCATTTTTTGGTCTAACATTTTGGTGCTTTCGCTGAGAACTAAAGATTCTCAGCATATAAGGATTCTTCGGTCTACTATCGGATCACCAAGTTTGATGAGGAAATCCTATGAAACTATTTTTGCAATCGTGGAGTTCACTTGACGTGAAATCGGCTCCACTTCGTCCAGCAACAGTCGCCAAAGTCCAGGAGTGGAGTTCAGGAAACCATTTGAATCAGATCGAATATGTTTCCAATTCATGCGAAGCATTCGGATCGGAGACAATAGAAGACTTCGGGTAATATGGATAGTAGCGGATTGGTTCAGATGGAAGATAGGCATTCGGATTGGAGAAGGCATTCTGTTTTATGTTACACTAGGAGTCCCGGATCGGATGATAGTTCGGATCGGTTCGAGGTACCCAAATCCGACCCGCTCAACGTGTGAAGACAACATGGCATACTTACATGGCCGGAGCGGAGTAACTCCAGATCCAACCCAGAATGGCACCCGAACTGACCAGATGATGATGCTCTGATCTGGTTCCGAGGAGCTAGTCCGATCCGACCCAACGTGAAGACGACTTTGAACCGCTACTTGAAGGTATGATCCGAACCGACTCGAAACAGCTGTTTTTTGGGAAAAATACATTTTCCTGATCATTTCAGAAAAGGCTCCATCTTCCAAAATTGAAAAATTCGTGCGGTGCCCACATTTTCGACCTAACCGGTTAGGTCGATCGCCGCCGGGACTGTGGGGCCACGGAGCCCCACCGGCGCTGCGCCTGGACCAGCTAACGGCCTCGCCTTCGGCTCGGAGCACGGCCTCGCCTTCGGCTCGGAGCACGGCCTCGCCTTCGGCTCGGAGCACGGCCTCGCCTTCGGCTCGGAGCATGGCTCGCCTTCGGCTCGGCATACATTTTAGCTAACAGCAGTTATCAAAGCTTGTCAATGAAGATTAGACGGATTGTTTGAGAGTATCATAGCAAGTTGGCAACGACTGGGATTCTTCCTAGAGCCATGACACTTATTTGCATCATTAAGCCAATTTGAGGAGCTATCGATCAGATCTGGTTTGTTATCAAGGACAGTGTACAAGACAATGATTGTCTCGTAGCAGCTTCCTCTTCCTTAGTTCTGATGGTGTATATATTTCACCGATGCAACCGATGTTGCTCGCTAATGAGTAGTTACTATCTTATGTATGCGACTTGAACTTGTCCAATCAGCGGGGCATCGAATGATGGTTATATGGAACTGTCCGAGCACTACTCCGAAGATAACTCCTATGATCTTAGTGACCATGATTGTCAATAAGGGGATACCAGAATTGCAAAGGATCTCAACATCCCAAAGCTACACTTCAATTGTATGATGTGATTAATGAAATATGTTCTACGGTTCACCTTCCGAAGAACTTGGCGAACCTTTGCAATTGCTATTTGCTGTCAACTACATCGAGGAAGACTGATTTCCATCGAATAGGGGTTAAGTCAACATAATTTGGTGTCCAAAGTTAGGTACTACTTGAACCACCACACGCCACGATTGGACCTATGGATCCTTTCCAGGATTATAACAACTTGACTGCTTACCAGCCACCATACGACCTTGGTCAAATGATGAGAGCTCGGGATTAAAGAAAATATGAATCAACCATTAGATCTCTACTTCTTATTTGCATTGTGACATAATGCATGAATATTACTTAAAGTCTCACAAGCTATTCTATCATACTCAAGTTTATCCGATCAAGGTCTAGACCGACCAGCTCCAGCAGAATTCAGAGCTTACATCGCACCCTAGTGTCTACTGCTCAATCCCTAAACATTAGCCAAAACTATCGCTGAATTTACCATTCCCAAAGAAGATGTGTATGATGAAGAAGATGGCACCTCAAAATGAAAGATGAAAACCTAGCACCTATAAGTTATATACGGCTGGTGCAAAGAATAATTGACAGTCTGGCGTCAGAGTTGAATTGACTCAATGGAAATTCCAGATGAAGGGACTACGACTTGAAACTTACCTAGAACAGATAGAAGCGATGTTGGATGGATGGGAACATTACAACATATCTTATATTCCGCATACGGAAAATCAGAAAGCTGATAATCTGGCCAACCAAGTAAGTTCCAATAATACAGAAGAGATGGAGACGATCCCGATTGAGACACCCAGAAGTTGATCCAGTATTGGAAAACAAATTCGGAAGAGAGTCATAGGCATCTCCCTTTAGAAACTTCTTGCAGCACGGAGTGTTTCCAAGAAGAGAAGTGAAGGGTGTACCATCATTCGTTATGCATCGACTTATTTCCTTTGAAAGGTTGTCCGGAGATAGATATCAACGAGTCTCATTGCTCGATTCACTACCCAGAATGATTTACCAAAATCACTAATTAATTTCCCTCTTGAAGGGAGATATATGCGAATGTAATGTCTAATGATAGATGTTTTGGAATTAGAAAGTGAAGATTCACACTTCCATTCCCTTCATCAATTATCTACCAAGTAACTCATTCCCCATACGTTGGAGGCAACTGGAGATCTAAGCATGAACCGCTCGAGATTACATCATCTAATGTAAAGCTGATACATCATGAGTGTGCATGGACGATTGCCTTGGCCTTGCCTGAAGGTTAGCGAGTTGAAGGTTTAGAACGCTTACGCCTGAATGCTGATTGATCGTCTATGTACCAACCCTTGTCCCCGACATGGGATCAAAGGCATATCAACAAATTTATGAGATATGACTATCTCACCAGTAGCAATATCCTATTTCCTAGCATAGAAAGTACAAAAGTTTCTATAAGTATGGATTCATTGTTCTCTTGCCAATTACCATCCTAACACCAATGTGATGATGTGCTACCATTAGCAGTACATACATGACTCCCTCCTGACACTCAATCCTTGCCCTTAGCAAGGGGGAAAGAAGGCGATTCAAAGGAGATGTAACCTCGTCATTCGCTTACAGTATTTACCTAACTGTCTTTGTCACTCCAAGACCACAATCAAGGTCTGTTCACTCTCGGGACCGCCATTCCACGACGGTTTGAAAAGACGTTCATCACCAGCTAAAGATTTTGGTAGCCTTCTCCGACAGAGATTGTCGAGGCAAAATAGACCTGCAAAGAGCATGCAATGCCATTTTCGCATAGAATTATATTCATTCCTTTAACAGGATTACTCTTTAACCATAATTGTAATAACCCGGAAAATGTGAACCAGTTAAAAATTTTTAAATTAGGTTATTAACAAGAAATTTGAATGATTAAAATAGCCTATTTCCATAAAATATAGAATTGTGTATAATATGGTCGTTTGAATTTTTGAATGCAGATTAAGTCTGACTGTGCAGGATGGAAAAGATAACGGATTTTAGTGAGACCAAAAATATTTAAATCTGTTAGTCAATACCTTTCTAACGAATCTGAAAAATCGAAGTTTCATAACGGGAATCAAAAGTTATGGCCGAATGAATTTTCAGAAGAATCGGTATATAGAATATATAGGCCTGGAAAATTGATATTTTGCATATGGCCTCGGAATTCGACGAAACCACTTTTGTTGGGTCCGGGATGTCAAACTATTGCTGGATTTCAAATTTCATAATTTTTCGAATCAATATGTGAGCGTGGCAAAAGAAAACGCGTTTGACCAGTTTCTGTTGAATTTAATCGACTGGAAATTGGCCATTTTGCAAACGGTCTCAGAATTCGACGAAACTAGTTTTGTTAGGACCGTATCGTCCATACGAAACTAGAAAATATTTTTCTAGAATTTTTCTAGTTAATATGTGACCCCGATAATTTGAAATGTACGTTTAAAATTCAATATAAGGATTTAAATGTAAATTTCCACGGAAACTGATTGTAACGATCAAACCAGCTTACGATACATATCCCATTGTGTTCGGAATGGGGGTAAAAGGCTATGGACGACAGGCGGTAGGCCTCGTTTCGAGGTCATATGTAAAAGTCAACCTTTTTAACAAAATTAAATAATTAATTAATAAAAAAATATATATTATTTTAATTTTCCCCCCGCTTTTTCTTCTTCGTTGGCCCCCCCGTTTCATTATACGGAAACGATATAAAAAAAAGAAGGGAAAACCTAAAACCTAATCGAGCCGCCGCCTGAACCCTTGCCGCCGACGAACCCCTCGACGCCGCCCCCACCTCGAAGCCGCCCTCACTATCGAAGACCCCGCCTGAACTCTCGAAGTCGCGACGCAATCGAAGAAGACCCCGCCTCCACATCGAAGATCATCGCGACACCACTGAGCCACCGCCGACGCTCCTTCTTCCCTCCTCCACTTCGAAATCTCGGTGAGCTTTTAGTTATTTTATTTTTGTTTTTATTTTGGTTTTACAGTAAACTAATTACTAATTTTTTTTAAAAAGTTGTTTAAAACTGATTTATACGAATTTAAAAACTGATTTTAAGGTTGCATAAAAACTGATTTTTTTTAAAGAGCAAAAACTGATTTTTAGGATTTTTTAAAAACTGATTCTTTTTAACTGATTTAAATGATATAAAAACTGGATTTTTAAATGATATAAAAACTGGATTTTTAAATGATATAAAAACTGGATTTTTAAATGATATAAAAACTGGATTTTTAAAAAGATAAAAACTGTTTTTTTAAAAGATATATAAACTGTTTTTTTTAGAAAGTAAAAACTGTTTTTTTAAAAGATATATAAACTGTTTTTTTTAGAAAGTAAAAACTGATTTTTTAAAGATATATAAACTGTTTTTTTAGAAATGAAAACTGATTTGAAAAAGAATTTTAAAAACTAATTTTTAAAGAAATAAATAAAACTGATTTTTATTTTAAAGGTTTAAACTTTGAAATAGAAAAAGGTTTGATCTTTTAATAAAAAAAAAATTTTGAACTTGCAAAAATAAAGATCATATTTTTAAAAAGAGAAAAGACGGGATTTTTATTATGTAGAAGGAGCAAGACATGATTTTTGTATTTTTAAAATAATTAAAATATAATTGTTATATCATAAGAATAATAAAAATATAATCTTTATGTTTAATAGCGAAGTCAAAATGCAATCTTTATATATGGAGTAACATAGTAAAAATTCGATTTTTACCTATGTAGAGAGTACGGGAAACGAAAGCAACAAGAAGGCGAAATAGGCGAAGGTTTCTATTAAGGAAGAGTCGTGTTTTTGGGTAGCTATTGGTGAGGATTTCTCACTCTTCAACTTCTTTTTATATAAATATTATATATGTTGAAAATGAAAGTGAATTGATATATATAGATATCTATATATATATATACGCCCCTCGTCCACAAACCATGGACGATATTTATTGGTTGAAATTGTTGTGAAAATTGATTGATAGTTTGGGATTGTTTGTGATTGATATTGGTTGATTGCGGTTGAAAGATACCCATTTGTGGTTGAGAAATATTTGGTTGAAACCACATAGGATTAGTTTGTGGAAATGAAATAAAAATAAACATGCCGCCTGCGTGCGAACTAGATGCATGATTCCCATTGTCAAAAACCGCGAGGTTTTAAGGTAGAGCGAGGAGCCGTACTAGGGACGGTGCCGGTGTAACTACCCTGCCGTTATGCTGCCGAAATTTTGAATAATATTCTTGTGTTTGAATTATTTTCATATGCTTAAACTATATTTATTCATTGAATAGAAAACATTCATGTGTTGAATTGATATTCATTCGTTGATTAGAAATTCATGTGTTGAATGGTATTCATATTTTGAAATAAATTGTTCGATAATAAAAATCACATTTTTATCTATATATAGAAACTATAGAAAACATTCATGTGTTGAATTGATATTCATTCATTGATTAGAAATTCATGTGTTGAATGGTATTCATATTTTGAAATAAATTGTTCGATAATAAAAATCACATTTTTATCTATATATAGAAACTATAGAAAACATTCATGTGTTGAATTGATATTCATTCGTTGATTAGAAATTCATGTGTTGAATGGTATTCATATTTTGAAATAAATTGTTCGATAATAAAAATCACATTTTTATCTATATATAGAAACTATAGAAAACATTCATGTGTTGAATTGATATTCATTCGTTGATTAGAAATTCATGTGTTGAATGGTATTCATATTTTGAAATAAATTGTTCGATAATAAAAATCACATTTTTATCTATATATAGAAACTATAGAAAACATTCATGTGTTGAATTGATATTCATTCGTTGATTAGAAATTCATGTGTTGAATGGTATTCATATTTTGAAATAAATTGTTCGATAATAAAAATCACATTTTTATCTATATATAGAAACTATAGAAAACATTCATGTGTTGAATTGATATTCATTCGTTGATTAGAAATTCATGTGTTGAATGGTATTCATATTTTGAAATAAATTGTTCGATAATAAAAATCACATTTTTATCTATATATAGAAACTATAGAAAACATTCATGTGTTGAATTGATATTCATTCGTTGATTAGAAATTCATGTGTTGAATGATATTCATATTTTGAAATAAATTGTTTGATAATAAAAATCACCTTTTATTGACTATATGAACTGTGTAAAATAATCTCGTCTGAAAAGAAATTGTTTTATGATAAAAATCCCATTTTTATCACCAACTTGAACTATATAGAAGAATAGTATTTTGAAATGAATTGTTTTACAATAAAAATAACATTTTTATTGTATGCATAAATCGTTGAAATGTGAAGTGTTAAAAATAGCCACTTGTTCAAAATAAACATATATGAGATGAAATATTCATTAATTAGCCAATGAAATGATTTGCACCTATTTATGTAACATTAGAATGAATGGTGTTTTTAAACCAAACAGAAATCAAATATGAAGTTGAATAGAAAATGATAATTGATAAAAACTGTATATATATGTACCTGCATATTTATTGAACAGGTTATAGCAAAGGGGCTAGAGAAGAGGAATAAAATTTGTGCCCGACAAATAGGTACACATTTACTGCTTTGTTTGGGTGATGATTTTATGAGCCTGTTGGCTAGCCGCTTGGCCTTTTCTTTTTCTTTTTGAGATTAGAAGGACTGGGAACGCTATTTGCGATTTCCCGATGCTCCCGGTGCAGGGGAGGTTATGGAGAAATTTTCCAAAATTTTAGGGAGTTAGAAAAATATTTGAAGTGAAAACGATATAGAAATCATTGAATGAACTATATTTATATAAATATATAAATATAAATAGAATTAAAACGAAACGTGGCCGTGCAATTCGTATTTTGAAACCGTGATTTCAAACGACTAGTGCGGAAGATCCGACCATTGGATTTTCCCGAAACCTCAACCGTCTGGTTCGCCTTGGAATAATCTTTCCAACGGCACCAACTTTGTGAAAATCCAACGGTTGGATTGTCTGGAATGTTTAATTCAAAATTAAGGAAAAACAGCGCCAGAAACGATTATATTTATATATATATAAATATAATTAAATTTAATCGAATAACGACGCTGTAGTTCGTAAATTGGAATCGTAACTTCAAATGGTTAGTGTGGAAGATCCGACCGTCGGATTTTCCCGAAACTGGAATCGTTGGATTCGTTTTGAAAAGACCTTCCTAATGATGTAAAATTTGTGAAGATCAAACGGTTAGATTTCCCGATATGTGTAAAACAAATTATGGGGAAAACAGCGCCAGTGACACGAAACGACCTGAAACGTCGTTTAATTAAATATGGCCATTTTTAAATAAATAAAAATGGCGAAAAATTGTTATAAAATATTATAAGCAACATAGGTTGCAAATAAACCAATTGGGCTTGAATTGTTTGATATTTGATGGTTGTATGTGTATGACATGAAAATAACATTAAATAACTGAAAGATGGATGTCGAATAATATAACCATATAAAGAATCGATTTAAATTCTAATGACGTGAATTATTTGAAAAGGCCGAGCTAACCCTCATTTCAAATAATTCATTGAGCGATTCGAATTGGAAAATGCAAAGACGATTCAAGACCGACGATCTTCGTATCGGTTGGATGGGCGCTACTGAGGTTCCTAACCGGAGTAGCTACCGGAAAGGGACGGAAGTAGTAGCCGTCTGAACGTATATGTTGATTGGACGGATATACGAGGAATTTGACGCCTCCGGTTTCGTTTAGACCCAGGACGGACTTGTAAATGGACTGTGTGTCTGACATTGGATTTTGTTCTATACTGATTGATCTCTGTTAAATATATATCTGTTTGGCGGCGGAGAATTTATTCTCTTGCTTAACGCCCTTCTCTGAGACGTACGAGCTTAGAGGTTATATATCGATGGAAATCAATCGTATGGAGTGGACTGCCTATGTGGCATGCTAAGATGCTGTGATCAAGGCTTCTGTTGCAAAGCAAAGTCTTGTGGATGATGATCAAAGCAAGGCCTACGTGGCCTAGCTTTGTGTATTTCGTAGATTCGCGAACCTCACACCCCGGTATGAGTTAAAAACGGGATACGGACCGCTGGGAGAGCACGACGTTTCTTTCTAGCTATGGTGGTGTCAGTGACTTACCAGCCCTGACATATATATCTACTTTTCACCTTTGTGGTTGTTGGAATGCGAGGCGCCTCGATTATAGGTCTGTAAGGACCGGGAAACGTGTGTTCAGGCATAATTAATCCTCTAACGTAAGTGAGGACCGGCCCAGTCGAATCCAGGGGTTACCCAGTGTGCGTAATCCTGAGGCATTTGCTAGAGTGTCTCGAAGCGGAAAGGTGCATGCCCCTTGCCTCGACTCATGACGGAAATCCAATTTCCAATACGAGATAACGGATTTGATTGTAGAACTAGTATGGAGACATAGTAGATGGTAGCTATGCCGCCTATGATTGATATTTATGATGCTATTCGTTTTTGAAACATATATGCACTAGTAATAATATCAAATGATTTCTCTTTATACGTATCAAGCATATTTGGCTATTATAAGGTAAAACTCTATCCTCCGGCTTGCGTTGCATTGTATGATGGGACCTGAGTCTTATAATAGCTTCATTCTTTCTAAAAGCATTGCGTTGTCTTAAAAAGAATTTACTTTGTTTTAAATGCACTAGCAATCACTGGAGTAAACCCGTTCCGCGAAAGTGGCGTGGTCCTATGATTTGCTATTACTGTTGTTTAACTGTTAAATAGATTCCTCATACCAGTCCCCATGACTGACTCGTTGTTTGTTTCACTTTGCAAACGCGGGTGCCCTTATTTTCACACGGGCAGCCTAGTACACAGGTGACAGGTGGTTTTTGGTTCTGCACTGCTGCACAACATGCACTTTTGGCTCATGGCGAGGCTGACTTCGTAGAGATGACTTAGATATTTTCCGCCATTCCTGTATTTATGTTATGATTCCGCCACTGGCGATGCAGACTGATTTACTTTCCGTATTTCTCACTATATGTATATGTATTCCGCCTTCGGCGATGTAGACTGATACTCTTATTATGTCACTGCATGTATGTATTCCGCCTCTGGCGATGATGACTGATCACTTCCCTTTCTTTTTACTAAGTATATCCCACGTTATGCTATTCTGATATTCCTATATGTTGTGATTCCGCTGTCATATCCATGTAAAATTATTTTATTTATTGTTTCTGCTATTATCTGTACTCTGCTATGATGATTAATGTGTTATTTCCTAATGATTATCCTTAATACCGCCCCTCGGATTTTGGGATCGTCACAGTTGGTATCAGAGCTTTGGTTAACCTTAGTTCCGGGATCTAACACATTAAACACCTCATCAGAATAGAATCAGTAGTGTTCTAATGCGAGTAGCTCATTAGAGATAGGATTAGCAATGTCCTAGAATGAGCTAAGCAGATTAGCAAAACAATTTGATCATTACATCATCATTATCTTTCCTTGTATTTCCTTGCTTTATCATTTATGAAAATTATCAAATCTGTGAGCTTGACTCTTTTCTTGCTTATACAGTACTCTTAGATGGCTACACGAGCAGCAGCAGCCAGAGGAGGCCGTGGAGGCCGAGGAGATGCAGCAGGAGGACGGGGGAATATCCCCGTAGCTGTAGAGATCCCTATTATTCAGCCGCCAGCACCAGAAGACTTTGAGTTGGATAAAGTGGCAAAGAGATACCGAAATCTTGGAGGGAAACCTTTTACTGGCATAGGCACAGTGACCGAAGCTATCGCTTGGCTGAAAACCTGTGAGAAAATCTTCGAAGGTATGGGCATGGGAACTAACAACAAAGCCCGACTTGGCATTTGGCTTCTTCAGGAAGAGGCAGAGCTGTGGTGGGATGCCATTACTTCTGGAGATGCAGCTAGTACTATCCGAACTTGGGAGCAGTTCAAGACTTTATTCAATGAGACGTTTGTGCCAGAACAAGCTCTTGAGAGGATGCGGGAGCAATTTGCTAATCTCCAGCAGGGAGACCTCTCTATTCAAGACTATCTGAATAAGTTCACTCAGCTATCGCGCTATGCTCCAGAGTTGGTTTTGACCGACAAAGCAAAGAATAAGAGATTCATTTTTGGGCTGAAGCGCAAATACCATGATAGAGCTATGAGCAACATCAAACTTTCTTTTACAGAACTCGTAGAGATGGCTTGCAACTACGAGGACATGGATGAGAGGCATGCTAGCCAAGACCGCGCTAAGAGCCAAGCAGGGAATAAGCGCAAGACTTCAACTGACCAACCCGAATCTAGCATCACCGCGGCCGCTACTCAAAAACCCGCAAAGATCCCGAAAGGAAACTGCTACAATTGCGGGAAGCCCGGTCATTTCTCTAATGTATGCAAAGCCCCAAAGAAGCCAAGGGCCAGTGACTCAGTTGAATGCTACAATTGCCACAAGAAGGGGCACTATAGCAAGAATTGTCCTTTGAAGAAGAGCGCACAAGTGGCCCATGTTTATGACGGGAATACCCCGCCAGCTACCACCGATGGATCAGGTAAACCCGATGTCTTGGGAGGTGAATCCACAAGTTTTAGACTCGATGACAAGGAAGTTCTAAGATTAAAGGGTAGAATCTGCGTCCCAAACCTTCCCGAGCTCAGGAGAGAAATACTTGATGAATGCCACAAATCCAAATTAAGTATCCATCCCGGTGTGAGCAAAATGTATAACGATATCAAACGCACATTCTGGTGGAGGTCAATGAAGAGAGATATCTCATTATATGTTAGCAGATGCCCCACTTGTCAGCTAGTTAAGAGTGACCAGCAAAAATTGGCTGGGTTATTGCAACCATTAGAAATTCCTGGATGGAAGTGGGAACAAATCTCGATGGACTTCATCGATGGCTTGCCTCGAACTAGAAAAGGAAACGACAGTATATGGGTAATCGTAGATCGCTTCACGAAGACTGCCCATTTTATACCTGTCCGATCCAACAGAACGGCTCAAAGTCTGGCGCAGATTTACTTCAAAGAAATTGTTAAACTTCATGGAGTACCGCTCAATATAGTCAGCGATAGAGATCCCCTGTTCACTAGCAAATTCTGGGAAGCATTCCAAGAAGAATTGGGGACCAAATTAAATCTAAGCACCGCTTATCACCCTCAGACAGACGGCCAAACTGAGCGGGTGAATAGAATTTTGGAAGATTTGCTGCGGGCTTGCGTTATTGATTTTGGAGGCTCTTGGGAAGATCATTTACATTTAGCAGAATTCTCTTACAACAATAGCTATCAAGCAAGTTTGGGAATGTCCGCATTTGAAGCACTATACGGTAGACCGTGCAGATCTCCCGCATGTTGGGTAGAACCTGGCAAAAGACTTGTGTTAGGGCCCGATATGATTCAAGAAGCATCGGATAAAGTCAATTCCATTAAGAAGCGATTAAAAACCGCACAGAGCCGGTAGAAAAGTTATGCTGATGCAAGAAGAAGGGATATATCATTTGCCTTTGGCGATTATGTTTATTTAAGAGTTTCTCCCATGCGGGGAGTAATCAGATTTGGCAAGACTGGGAAGTTGGCACCGAGATTTATTGGTCCCTTTCCTATACTTGAACGGATTGGAACTCTTGCATATAGGGTTTCATTACCTGATTGGTTGCCTGGTGTACATAATGTGTTCCACGTATCTCAACTCAGAAAACATGTTCATGATCCAGATCTTGTTGTGGAAGAAGCAGCACAACAGGATATTGACATAACTCCAGAATTAGCACTCAAAAGAGATCCATTAAAGATAGTTGGCAAAGAAACCAGAGAGCTAAGGAGGAAAAAGATCCATCTAGTCAAAGTGCAGTGGAGTAGTGATCCTAGAGACTGTACTTGGGAAACTGAGGAAAGCATTAAACAAGCCTATCCCAAATGCAGAGTGGACATCTCTGACTAACTCCGGTGCAAGGTACCTTTACAATACTTTGCATTTACATTTTATTTCCTGCTTAACTATTATTTCCTTTTCGAGGACGAAAAGTTTTAAGTGGGGGAGATTGTAATAACCCGGAAAATGTGAACCAGTTTAAAATTTTTAAATTAGGTTATTAACAAGAAATTTGAATGATTAAAATAGCCTATTTCCATAAAATATAGAATTGTGTATAATATGGTCGTTTGAATTTTTGAATACAGACTAAGTCTGACTGTGGAGGATGGAAAAGATAACGGATTTTAGTGAGACCAAAAATATTTAAATCTGTTAGTCAATACCTTTCTAACGAATCTGAAAAATCGAAGTTTCGTAACGGGAATCAAAAGTTATGGCCGAATGAATTTTCAGAAGAATCGGTATATAGAATATATAGGCCTGGAAAATTGATATTTTGCATATGGCCTCGGAATTCGACGAAACCACTTTTGTTGGGTCCGGGATGTCAAACTATTGCTGGATTTCAAATTTCATAATTTTTCGAATCAATATGTGAGCGTGGCAAAAGAAAACGCGTTTGACCAGTTTCTGTTGAATTTAATCAACTGGAAATTGGCCATTTTGCAAACGGTCTCAGAATTCGACGAAACTAGTTTTGTTAGGACCGTATCGTCCATACGAAACTAGAAAATATTTTTCTAGAATTTTTCTAGTTAATATGTGACCCCGATAATTTGAAATGTACGTTTAAAATTCAATATAAGGATTTAAATGTAAATTTCCACGGAAACTGATTGTAACGATCAAACCAGCTTACGATACATATCCCATTGTGTTCGGAATGGGGGTAAAACGCTATGGACGACAGGCGGTAGGCCTCGTTTCGAGGTCATATGTAAAAGTCAACCTTTTTAACAAAATTAAATAATTAATTAATAAAAAAATATATATTATTTTAATTTCCCTCCCCCCTTTTTCTTCTTCGTTGCCCCCCCCCCCCCCCCCCGTTTCATTATACGGAAACGATATAAAAAAAAAAGGGAAAACCTAAAACCTAATCGAGCCGCCGCCTGAACCCTTGCCGCCGACGAACCCCTCGACGCCGCCCCCACCTCGAAGCCGCCCTCACTATCGAAGACCCCGCCTGAACTCTCAAAGTCGCGACGCAATCGAAGAAGACCCCGCCTCCACATCGAACATCATCGCGACACCACTGAGCCACCGCCGACGCTCCTTCTTCCCTCCTCCACTTCGAAATCTCGGTGAGCTTTTAGTTATTTTATTTTTGTTTTTATTTTGGTTTTACAGTAAACTAATTACTGATTTTTTTTAAAAAGTTGTTTAAAACTGATTTATACGAATTTAAAAACTGATTTTAAGGTTGCATAAAAACTGATTTTTTTTAAAGAGCAAAAACTGATTTTTAGGATTTTTTTAAAACTGATTCTTTTTAACTGATTTAAATGATATAAAAACTGGATTTTTAAATGATATAAAAACTGGATTTTTTAATGATATAAAAACTGGATTTTTAAAAAGATAAAAACTGTTTTTTTAAAAGATATATAAACTGTTTTTTTTAGAAAGTAAAAACTGATTTTTTAAAGATATATAAACTGTTTTTTTAGAAATGAAAACTGATTTGAAAAAGAATTTTAAAAACTAATTTTTAAAGAAATAAATAAAACTGATTTTTATTTTAAAGGTTTAAACTTTGAAATAGAAAAAGGTTTGATCTTTTAATAAAAAAAATTTGAACTTGCAAAAATAAAGATCATATTTTTAAAAAGAGAAAGGACGGGATTTTTATTATGTAGAAGGAGCAAGACATGATTTTTGTATTTTTAAAATAATTAAAATATAATTGTTATATCATAAGAATAATAAAAATATAATCTTTATATTTAATAGCGAAGTCAAAATGCAATCTTTATATATGGAGTAACATAGTAAAAATTCGATTTTTACCTATGTAGAGAGTACGGGCAACGAAAGCAACAAGAAGGCGAAATAGGCGAAGGTTTCTATTAAGGAAGAGTCGTGTTTTTGGGTAGCTATTGGTGAGGATTTCTCACTCTTCAACTTCTTTTTATATAAATATTATATATGTTGAAAATGAAAGTGAATTGCTATATATAGATATATATATATATATATATATATATATATATATATATATATATACGCCCCTCGTCCACAAACCATGGACGATATTTATTGGTTGAAATTGTTGTGAAAATTGATTGATAGTTTGGGATTGTTTGTGATTGATATTGGTTGATTGCGGTTGAAAGATACCCATTTGTGGTTGAGAAATATTTGGTTGAAACCACATAGGATTAGTTTGTGGAAATGAAATAAAAATAAACATGCCGCCTGCGTGCGAACTAGATGCATGATTCCCATTGTCAAAAACCGCGAGGTTTTAAGGTAGAGCGAGGAGCCGTACTAGGGACGGTGCCGGTGTAACTACCCTGCCCTTATGCTGCCGAAATTTTGAATAATATTCTTGTGTTTGAATTATTTTCATATGCTTAAACTATATTTATTCATTGAATAGAAAACATTCATGTGTTGAATTGATATTCATTCGTTGATTAGAAATTCATGTGTTGAATGGTATTCATATTTTGAAATAAATTGTTCGATAATAAAAATCACATTTTTATCTATATATAGAAACTATAGAAAACATTCATGTGTTGAATTGATATTCATTCGTTGATTAGAAATTCATGTGTTGAATGGTATTCATATTTTGAAATAAATTGTTCGATAATAAAAATCACATTTTTATCTATATATAGAAACTATAGAAAACATTCATGTGTTGAATTGATATTCATTCGTTGATTAGAAATTCATGTGTTGAATGGTATTCATATTTTGAAATAAATTGTTCGATAATAAAAATCACATTTTTATCTATATATAGAAACTATAGAAAACATTCATGTGTTGAATTGATATTCATTCGTTGATTAGAAATTCATGTGTTGAATGGTATTCATATTTTGAAATAAATTGTTCGATAATAAAAATCACATTTTTATCTATATATAGAAACTATAGAAAACATTCATGTGTTGAATTGATATTCATTCGTTGATTAGAAATTCATGTGTTGAATGGTATTCATATTTTGAAATAAATTGTTCGATAATAAAAATCACATTTTTATCTATATATAGAAACTATAGAAAACATTCATGTGTTGAATTGATATTCATTCGTTGATTAGAAATTCATGTGTTGAATGGTATTCATATTTTGAAATAAATTGTTCGATAATAAAAATCACATTTTTATCTATATATAGAAACTATAGAAAACATTCATGTGTTGAATTGATATTCATTCGTTGATTAGAAATTCATGTGTTGAATGATATTCATATTTTGAAATAAATTGTTTGATAATAAAAATCACCTTTTATTGACTATATGAACTGTGTAAAATAATCTCGTCTGAAAAGAAATTGTTTTATGATAAAAATCCCATTTTTATCACCAACTTGAACTATATAGAAGAATAGTATTTTGAAATGAATTGTTTTACAATAAAAATCACATTTTTATTGTATGCATAAATCGTTGAAATGTGAAGTGTTAAAAATAGCCACTTGTTCAAAATAAACATATATGAGATGAAATATTCATTAATTAGCCAATGAAATGATTTGCACCTATTTATGTAACATTAGAATGAATGGTGTTTTTAAACCAAACAGAAATCAAATATGAAGTTGAATAGAAAATGATAATTGATAAAAACTGTATATATATGTACCTGCATATTTATTGAACAGGTTATAGCAAAGGGGCTAGAGAAGAGGAATAAAATTTGTGCCCGACAAATAGGTACACATTTACTGCTTTGTTTGGGTGATGATTTTATGAGCCTGTTGGCTAGCCGCTTGGCTTTTTCTTTTTCTTTTTGAGATTAGAAGGACCGGGAACGCTATTTGCGATTTCCCGATGCTCCCGGTGCAGGGGAGGTTATGGCGAAATTTTCCAAAATTTTAGGGAGTTAGAAAAATATTTGAAGTGAAAACGATATAGAAATCATTGAATGAACTATATTTATATAAATATATAAATATAAATAGAATTAAAACGAAACGTGGACGTGCAGTTCGTATTTTGAAACCGTGATTTCAAACGACTAGTGCGGAAGATCCGACCATTGGATTTTCCCGAAACCTCAACCGTCGGGTTCGCCTTGGAATAATCTTTCCAACGGCACCAACTTTGTGAAAATCCAACGGTTGGATTGTCTGGAATGTTTAATTCAAAATTAAGGAAAAACAGCGCCAGAAACGATTATATTTATATATATATATATATAAATATAATTAAATTTAATCGAATAACGACGCTGCAGTTCGTAAATTGGAATCGTAACTTCAAATGGTTAGTGTGGAAGATCCGACCGTCGGATTTTCCCGAAACTGGAATCGTTGGATTCGTTTTGAAAAGACCTTCCTAATGATGTAAAATTTGTGAAGATCCAACGGTTAGATTTCCCGATATGTGTAAAACAAATTAAGGGGAAAACAGCGCCAGTGACACGAAACGACCTGAAACGTCGTTTAATTAAATATGGCCATTTTTAAATAAATAAAAATGGCGAAAAATTGTTATAAAATATTATAAGCAACATAGGTTGCAAATAAACCAATTGGGCTTGAATTGTTTGATATTTGATGGTTGTATGTGTATGACATGAAAATAACATTAAATAACTGAAAGATGGATGTCGAATAATATAACCATATAAAGAATCGATTTAAATTCTAATGACTTGAATTATTTGAAAAGGCCGAGCTAACCCTCATTTCAAATAATTCATCGAGCGATTCGAATTGGAAAATGCAAAGACGATTCAAGACCGACGATCTTCGTATCGGTTGGATGGGCGCTACTGAGGTTCCTAACCGGAGTAGCTACCGGAAAGGGACGGAAGTAGTAGCCGTCTGAACGTATATGTTGATTGGACGGATATACGAGGAATTTGACGCCTTCGGTTTCGTTTAGACCCAGGACGGACTTGTAAATGGACTGTGTGTCTGACATTAGATTTTGTTCTATACTGATTGATCTCTGTTAAATATATATCTGTTTGGCGGCGGAGAATTTATTCTCTTGCTTAACGCCCTTCTCTGAGACGTACGAGCTTAGAGGTTATATATCGATGGAAATCAATCGTATGGAGTGGACTGCCTATGTGGCATGCTAAGATGCTGTGATCAAGGCTTCTGTTGCAAAGCAAAGTCTTGTGGATGATGATCAAAGCAAGGCCTACGTGGCCTAGCTTTGTGTATTTCGTAGATTCGCGAACCTCACACCCCGGTATGAGTTAAAAACGGGATACGGACCGCTGGGAGAGCACGACGTTTCTTTCTAGCTATGGTGGTGTCAGTGACTTACCAGCCCTGACATATATATCTACTTTTCACCTTTGTGGTTGTTGGAATGCGAGGCGCCTCGATTATAGGTCTGTAAGGACCGGGAAACGTGTGTTCAGGCATAATTAATCCTCTAACATAAGTGAGGACCGGCCCAGCCGAATCCAGGGGTTACCCAGTGTGCGTAATCCTGAGGCATTTGCTAGAGTGTCTCGAAGCGGAGAGGAGCTTGCCCGTTGCCTCGACTCATGACGGAAATCCAATTTCCAATACAAGATAACGGATTTGATTGTAGAACTAGTATGGAGACATAGTAGATGGTAGCTATGCCGCCTATGATTGATATTTATGATGCTATTCGTTTTTGAAACATATATGCACTAGTAATAATATCAAATGATTTCTCTTTATACGTATCAAGCATATTTGGCTATTATAAGGTAAAACTCTATCCTCCGGCTTGCGTTGCATTGTGTGATGGGACCTGAGTCTTATAATAGCTTCATTCTTTCTAAAAGCGTTGCGTTGTCTTAAAAAGAATTTACTTTGTTTTAAATGCACTAGCAATCACTGGAGTAAACCCGTTCCGCGAAAGTGGCGTGGTCCTATGATTTGCTATTACTGTTGTTTAACTGTTAAATAGATTCCTCATACCAGTCCCCATGACTGACTCGTTGTTTGTTTCACTTTGCAAACGCGGGTGCCCTTATTTTCACACGGACAGCCTAGTACACAGGTGACAGGTGGTTTTTGGTTCTGCACTGCTGTACAGCATGCACTTTTGGCTCATGGCGAGGCTGACTTCGTAGAGATGACTTAGATATTTTCCGCCATTCCTGTATTTATGTTATGATTCCGCCACTGGCGATGCAGACTGATTTACTTTCCGTATTTCTCACTATATGTATATGTATTCCGCCTTCGGCGATGTAGACTGATACTCTTATTATGTCACTGCATGTATGTATTCCGCCTTTGGCGATGATGACTGATCACTTCCCTTTCTTTTTACTAAGTATATCCCACGTTATGCTATTCTGATATTCCTACATGTTGTGATTCCGCTGTCATATCCATGTAAAATTATTTTATTTATTGTTTCTGCTATTATCTGTACTCTGCTATGATGATTAATGTGTTATTTCCTAATGATTATCCTTAATACCGCCCCTCGGATTTTGGGATCGTCACAATAATTCTTATATTTGCATGCTTTAAGACTTATTGATGTAATTAACTCAGATGAATTAATGTGTGGATAGCGTAGGTACCTAGGATTTGATACCGATTAGACTTCTAACACTCGCATATCGAGTTATGGAGCAATATCATGACAAGCTTGACTGAACCGCTCGTTTATAAGTCACGCCCTCCGCCTGAACGAGGTTGTATAGCTCAAGGTGGATCTGAGATGACCACCCACTCCTAGGCTCATATGTGACAGAGCTAAAGACAGTTATGCATCGACTTTTGAATTTCAAAGTCGGAATCCGATTTCAGATGGATGCAGTTCGACCATCTACATGGCCCGATCCTATATTTGACGTCGCCAGATCACATCAATCCAAATAAAGGAGGCAGCACTGCCCCTTGATATGCTTACTTTTCAATCATGCAATTTACTTTTACATGCTTCCCGAGTTATTGAGATAACTAACTCATGCGATATGAATGATGCAGGTACCCGAAGTTCGGTGCCAATCACTCCTCACATGGATTGATCAGAGGAATGCAGAGCCTTGGCAAACATTTTCTATCTGTTTGCCCAACTAACTCTATTCCTCAGAGCTTGGATAAATGTATGAACCTAGGACGAGTATGAGGGGCACCCCAGAATTAAAGACCAATCGATCCATGACTCTAACTCTCATGATTTGAGAGAGAACTTAAAAGATGATACTGCAATGTCCGGCCAAACTCCATCCCACGAGTCGACGGGACGAGAGAGACTTGATTATTGCAAATGGCCACCTTTACCCATGAAATCAGGGATTATGAGGTAGCGCCTCAGTGAGTGTGATCCGACCGCTTGCCCAAAAAAAAACTCCATCTGCCAGAGTGAAGCGTGGAGTAAGGACTAAAACCGAGTTTGAGAATGACACTCGATACGGTGGACTCCCGCCCTTGGAAATAGAGTGTAGAAGGAGCACCGGGGCGAATGATGCAACTGTTCACCTAAATAACTCTAACCCCATGACTTGAGGAAGAGTATAAAGGATGGGGAGACGACGTTCGCAGTGCGTGAAGGTGCACCACGATTAAAGACTGCCTTGACCACACTCTACCCTTGGCATTCGACGGGAGAGTATAAAGGCGCTAGGGACTGGCGCCACAAGAACTCCTACTCTGCTGAAGGATCGGGGAGCAAACTAAAAGCTGAGTTCGAACTCTATCTTGGGCATACGACAGGAGAGTATAAAGGCATGTTGATTAAATTCCATAAAAGGGCTCCTACCCCGCTGTAGTATCGGGGGCAAGAGTGAAAGCTGAGCCCGAACCCTTCATGTCCGGACATGGGGGCAATGCACTGTCGATCCCGCTTGTTCACTATTGATTAGGAGCATACACACACATCATACCCCTACGATGGCTGCAATATGATATACTATTTATTTCAAGGGACAACGAATTGAAACCCTTATCTGATTTGTGATGCGATTTATTCCTTGCTACTTAGTGTAGTAATGCTCTGACTATGAATACATTTGATTGAAATATATAACAAACTTGCAAATGTATGATATTGCAGGAATACCACTTTGTTTGCTAATGGAAGATTTATAGAGGATGACTAGTCAAGAATACAAGGCCCGCACTTGCAACAACAACAAGCCAGTAGAAAGAAAAAAGGGCCATGTACAGAACACTGACGTTGATGCCTAATGATAAGCATCCTACGTGACTCAAGGCGGCGACCAAAAAGAGGCCTTGAGAGTGAATTATTCAATGACACGTCATGCGACTTAATACTCGCGGCTGGGAAGGACTCGACAAAGCCATGGGATTCTTGATGTCTACCCAGTCTTAATATGATCTGACACCATTATAGCATTCATGATTTCTATGGATTGAAGATTTCCCTAACTATCCAGAATACACCTCCCTCCATCTAAATTTGAAAAGGATCTGATCTAACCACCACCTGTCTTGTGCCATTACCCCTGGATTGTGGACATACCATTGAAAATATTTACAATTGGCATAACTTATATGTCTGTGTCTAACTTATACCTCGATCTTGATAGGCCGCTTGAGGACCACAAGAATGGATGTAAAGTGAACATCCGTTTTCTAGTCTTGACCGACTTTCCGATTGAAAGACCCCAGGTGAGGGGCGTACGCTATTACTTTGACTTCTGGCTTGCAAGGAAGCGAATTGCCTGATACTCTGATTCAAGGGCTAAAAAGAAGGAAGATAGAAATTTCTTTCATGCCGAGGATGTGGATGCAGAAGGCGCTAGGAATGGAGGATGTCAACATATTTCTTCTTGTGACGATCCCTCAGCATGTCAGACTAGATATGAAATGGATGGTGCCATTGCTGAATTGAGAACCCAGATTCTCATCAAGATGAACTTCTCCAGAAACAATAAAAAATGATGGATAACTTCTTTACTTGGATAGATGGAAGGCCGAGCAACTACGACTTTCTTGCTGGAGAAAGTATTGTGGAAATTCAAGCAATAACGAACTTGGCTCACACGCTCCCTATTACACGGTTCAGATTGCATGTTACCCTAGGACAGGTTGGCAATGTAGTATTGGATGAAACAAGGTGCAATCAACCTCCTCCCAAACATTTGGAGCATGCAACTTCTGACTGCAGCATTTTGGATGAAAATGACGGTAATGCAAGTGTCACTGAAAACATAAACGGAGTCCGACCAACCTATGCTACAATTCAGATGAATGCTTCAAATCCAACTCAAATTCAAAATAAAGTTTCCCATTTCTTAATGTAGGGGAAAACGAGATCGTTTGAGACAGCTATAATCTGACTTTATTGCCACCCGACTCCGAACCTCAGAGCTTGGATTGGAGACCAAAGACTAACATGACCTAGACACGAACAAATCATTTTGTATCAAACTCTAACTCACAGCTTGATGAGGGAGTATAAATTCAGAGAATACGTGGATTAGATGATTACCATTTAGTAAAATCCCTGTGGATGGGGAGTAAGGGATACGAGCTTCGAGCAACATAATTTGACAATCCGCCAACTTTAGGCACATTTACTATTATCGAAGTTCCCCAAGATCCTGGACTATAACCAGAAGAATGGCTCCTCAAAAACAACCAGCATACACCCGAGTAGCGGATCACCATCTAGAATTAAAAGATAGAAGTTGTAAAGACCCGAAAATTCCTGCTCTTTGAATCGACCATAAACCACACAGGTCTGATTCAAAGGTTAGAAATCCTCGAATACTTTAACTTTAGGAATACAATACATTAAAACAAATACAGCAGACTTTTATTACATCATGATAATGTTACATCAGAGTACAGAATATCAGAGTACATCGATAATAAAATACAGCGGAAGACTTATAACAATAAATTAATACAATACACAGCGGAAGACTTTCTATGCTCTGGACACAGCTTTAAGCTTCGATCCAGGATCCTGCTAAAAGAATAGATATCTGCAAACAAGCTACTCGACTGCCCGTGTGGAAAAGAGGGCACCCGAGTTTGCCAGTGAAACAAACTACAGGTCAGTCATGGGACTGGTATGAGAAATCTACTTAAACTTATCTAATTAATAGGGCTAATCATAGGACCACGCCGCTAACGCGGAATGGGTTTACTCCATTGGATTGCCAGTGCAATATTTTATAAAGTTTATATAAAACAGTGAAATGACTTTTGAAAAATGAAATCGTCATAAGACTCAGATCCTATCACACAATGCAACGCACACAGAAGGATAGAGTTTTCCCTTATGATGATCAAATATGCTTAATAGGTGAAAAGTAATATTTTAATATTATTATTAGTGTCTAGGCAATATTAAAATACTTCAAATTTAAATATATCAATCCTAGACGGCATAGGTACCATATACTATGTCGCCATATATAAGTTTACAATCAAAACCGTGATGTCGTATTGGGAATTGGTTTTCTGTCACGAAGTCGAGCTAGGGATCATCCTCTTCCGATTCGAGACACTCTAGCAAATGCCCTAGGATCACACCTATGGTCAGCCCTTGGAACGGTAGGGCCGGTCCCCACCTAACGTTAGTGGATTGGCAATTCCTGAATATACGTTTCCTGGCCCCTTTGGACCTATAATGTGACCACTTCCGGCCTATAAAAACGAGGTACCTCAATCCAAAATCCACATAGTAAAATGTCGGGCCGTGTTAAAGCCCAAACACCACTTCTAGCTAGAAAGAAACGTATGCACTCCCTACGGTCCATATCCCGTTTTTGACTCATACCGAGGTGTGAGGCTCGCGAAGTCATGTTATACACAAAGCTATGCCTAAACAGGCTATGCTTTGATCATCAGCCACAAGGCCTGCTTTTCAAAAAAGTCTTGATCATTGCATCTTGGCGTGCCACATTGACAATTCAATGCCATGCGATCGATAACTATCACTACGTATCAGGGTGTTAAGTAGAGAATAAATTCTCCACCACCAAACAGACATATATTAATAGAAATCGATTTAATTACATGAAGCGAATTCCAACGTCAGACACGCATCCATTTACAAGTCCATTCTGGGTCTGAACGAAACCGGACACCAAAAAGGCGCTCGCTTATCCGCACGACCAACACACACGTCCGGACAATTACTGCTTCAACCCAGTCCTGGGAGCAAGTCAGTCCAAGGTATCAGAAGTCATTGTCCATTCGATGTGAAGATCGCCGGTCTTCAACCATCGTCTTCTTACATCTTTGATTCAATCGTCGTTCAATTATTTGAAATGAGTTAATCTAGGCCTTTTCAAATAATTGTCGCATAATTATAGTTTAAAACATTTCATATATATTTATAATTATTTATCGCTATTTTTATTTATTAAAAATAGCTCGAAATAAATAAACGACGTTTTGGGTCAATGGGCGGCACTGGCGCTGCTTTTACCAAAATTTGATTTACACATATCTTAAAATCTAACCATCGGATTTTGATGAAATTTACATCGTTGGAAAGATCTTCCTAAAGCAGTCCTAACTGTTCCAGTTTTGGGAAAATCCAACGGTCGGACCTTTCGGAATAATCGTTTGAAGTTACGATTGTCGATACGCGAACTACCGCGCTCGTTTCGTTTAATTTTATATTATATATTTATATAAACTATTTGGCGATTTCCCCTTGTTAAAATCCATTCCTATTACTCTATGGCAATAACATTTTTGTCCGCCAATTCTAATGCGACAAAAATGATGGTTTCAACAATGTATAATTTTATATTCAACAAAAATGACATTTTTGTTCGCCAATTCTAATGCGACCAAAAATGATGTTTTCAACAATGTATCATTTTATATCAAATAAAAATGACATTTTTGTTCGCCAACTCTAATGCGACCAAAAATGATAATTCAACGATGTATATTTTTATATCAAATATAAATGACATTTTTGTTCGCCAATTCTAATGCGACCAAAAATGATAATTCAACGATGTATATTTTTATATCAAATAGAAATGACATTTTTGTTCACCAATTCTAATGCGACCAAAAATGATAATTCAACGATGTATATTTTTATATCAAATATAAATGACATTTTTGTTCGCCAATTCTAATGCGACCAAAAATGATAATTCAACGATGTATATTTTTTTTAATTATAAAAATGTTCTTTTATCCTATGTGATTTAAAGACATAAAAATGCACCTTTTTATTCTATTTCATTTTAATGACATAAAAGTGAACTTTTTCTCCTATTTCATTTTTATAACATAAAAGTGAACTTTTTATGTTTTTATAAAATGTATATATTTTATCTCCTACAATGAAAAATGTAAATTCTTCTATCATCTCCTAGAAAAAGGTAAATCTTATACTTCACATAAAAAGTAAATTTTCTATCTCTCTTCATTAAAATAGGAAAATCGAAACATCCTATTATACTTTACTGCAATAGAAAAATGTGAATTTTCTATTACTCTTTGTAAAATGGAAAAATGTAAATTTCCTATTTATTGTTTTTATTTACATATGTAAATTCTCTTTTCTCTTTTACATTGAAAAATGTAAATATTTACTTTTCCTTTCTTTTACATTGAAAAATGTAAATATTTTCTTTTGTTTTCTTTTACATTGAAAAATGTAAATATTTTCTTTTCTGTTTTATTCTTTACATTGAAATGTAAATTCTTTTCTTTTCTTTTACATTGAAATGTAAATATTTTCTTTTCTTTTACATTGAAAAATGTAAATATTTTTTTTCTGTTTTATTCTTTACATTGAAATGTAAATATTTTCTTTTCTTTTTATTTACATTAGAAAAATGTAAATCTACTCTATTCTCTTTTACATTGGAAGAATGTAAAAATATCCTTTTAATCTTTACATTGAAAAATGTAAATGGTTTCATTTTTAAACAATGGTCATTTTTCTATGTTAACTTTACATAAAAATGTAATTTTACTTATTTTATTTACATTGAACAACAATGTAAATTTTCTTCTCTTTTGATTACATTATAACTATGTAATATAAAACATGTTTTCTATGTCAACATGAACAATGTTTATTTTTCTAACATGAACCATTTTGATCAATTTATTTATTACATTAAAAATAGAGTTCTTAATGTAAAACATGTTTATTTAAATTAAAACATGAACATTTTCTTATTTACTTCATTACATTAAAATGAGATTTTAGTGTTTAACGTTTTTTTTCGCCAATTCTAATGCGACAAAATAATGATAATTTGGCGATGTTAATTTCAATTCAATAATGTGATAATATGGTTTTTGTCTAACAATTTCTATAATTTATCCAACGTCGTATGTAACACCCCGAAAATTCTATAACTGTGAAAGTAACAAATTAAAATATAATTAATCTGAAATCAAAGAACTAAGGGAAACGGGGTACGCCATTGCGTTCGTCTCGGAAAAATACGCGAAATAGAGTCCGAGTTTTCGAAAAACGGAGTCCGTATGAAGAAGATATGGCCTTCGGAAGTTTTGAATTAAATTTAAAATTCAAACAGAATAAAATAATTAAAAATGGGGCCCAATGGGCCAGGCGGATAAAACACCCGCCTAGCCACCCAGGTCGACTGGGCTGTCGACCTGGGCTACCCATGTCGACAGGGCTGTCGACAGCCCTATCGACAGGGGTGTCGACCTGGTCGAGCCCAGTCAACCTGGCTGGCCAGGTCTGTGTTTGGTCGAATTGCAGTGGTCTGCTTTGTCATTAGGGCTAGGTGGCGGGTTTTTATTGGTCTCTCTTCCTAATGAATGGCTATGATCTAACCTAGCAACATCAAGGGTCCTAATTAGTTCCTAACCTCTATATAAACAACCCTAGACTAAACCCTAATCTATTCATTCAAATTAAGAACATAGCCGCCATGTTGCTGAGGAACGACAAAGAATAGCCGCCAACTAAAGAGAGGATTAGGGAGAAAGTTCTAAGGCCTAAAGCAATTCAAAGCAACCTAAAGCTAATCAATTCAACAAAGGAATTTGCGTCTTCAATCCCTAAACTAGAGAATTCATCAAACCATTGTAAGTAGAGTATTACTTTGGTATAAATAAACAACTGTGTTGATGTGTATGCTTGAATTGTGGCAATGGAAGTAATTCATGTTTGTGAAAAATTATGTTATTCATTATAAAGAACTACATGCGGTAGTTCTATGCAAATATACGTTTGGAATATTGCGCAAATTATGTAATCTATGTTGAAGCTACATGTATGTAGTTGAGTGGAATTTATGCAAGTTTGGGGCTTTGTTATTATGTTGTCATGATGTATATTTTGTGCATAAATCGTTTTGCAAGCAATTGAGACAAGTTTGGTTGTTATAGTTCATATGAATCTATGTTGGAATTTTGACACCATAATCCATGTATTAAGTCATGCTTATGAATATGGCTAGGCTATGAATGATATTTGGCATAACTGAAATCTATGATTAAGTCTATCTTGTTTAAAAGAATTATATGATGACATATGTGAGACATGGCTAGGTTAGACTCAAAAATCCCTTTTGCAAGTTTTAAAACAAACACCATGATTAGGAATATTTATGCATAAGTATATTTATACCATCGTTATGTGATTAGGCTTAAACCATGATTAAGTTGAACTATGCTTTTGTGTTAGTAACTAAGGATCCCCTTTGTAAACATGTAGAAACCTTGAACATGACATGTTTATGATTATGCCATGAACAAACTTAACTTTACTTATGCCATGCTTATGTTTGACATTATGCTATGCCTATGCTAGGAATATTTATGACATGCTTATGTTTGACATTATGCCCAAATAAGAATATAGGTTCATGTTGTAGTTAAACCTATGCAAGTTCACATGCTTTGATTCATGTCACCTATGTTGCCACTATGCAAATACACCAATTTCTATTTTGTATTTCCAACGTCGTATTGCAAGTTCATGCGCTCACCTTCCCCTCTTTGTGTATACGCCATATGCCTCCCCTTTTCGCATGGCTAAATTGGGCTTTAAAAGGCTAAGCCCAATATATATAAACGGACGTGTAAAACGGGGGAAAATAACGTTGGGTTAAAATTAATTAATGAATGAAAATATAAAATAGAAGGGCCCAAATTCAAGTATGGGTTGGGCCCGTGATTGGTGTAATCTTTACACCATTAACTTAATAATGGGCCGCAAATATTTACATATAAATCAAGAAGAATGACAAGATATGTAAATGTAGAACATACGATGTGTTTAACCCGAGGTTGGATTGAGTTGTGATGTAAACCTGCCCGGAACCGCCCGGCTGTCCAGTAGTCACAACAATACCTATCCAATGTGGGAGGTTAAACATGGAGCCCAGCAAGGACCCGAGGTTAGACTGAGTTGTGGCGTAAGACTGCCCGGAACCAACCGGCAACAGGCAGCCACAACAATACCTGTCTAATGTGAGAGGTCAGGGCCTTAATAAGACAATTAAGGCTGAGTCAGGATTGTTAGGATTAAGTGAACTAAAGACTTAATCAAAATGGAACATGCTAAACTAAACGGACTGGTGGGGGTTAGGTTAGAAACACTTAACCAACTTAGCATGTTGGCTAGAGATAGAAAACCTAGTAACGGGGGACCCATTTCAGCAGTAACCCTAAATGGTGTATCAGGATACCCTGAAACTAGGCAGGGTGGGGCACGATTACTGGGCTGATTGTAAGAGGTCAAAGCGACGGCGGTGGTGTAGCAGTGTAGGTTCTAACGGAGTGCGGGCGTGCACACACTCCGGCGCAGAAAAATAAGGCACTGGACACCAGTAGCATACCTTTGCACTCTAAGGTTGTGTCGGGTTGCCACTATGGGACTTGATACACCCCATGGTGGGACCAGCATAGGTAACTACAGACATCGGGGGCCGTAAGACACATGTAACTATGCGAGTAGGAGCCGATCATCATTGAATGGATCACATCACCCTGATTAGGGGGTGCAAATTGGAAACTAGTTTATATGGGTTCAGAGATTAACATGGGGTACGATAGTATATTCGACCCTAGATAACTTAACCAAGTTTATAATGTTGCCCACTTCCTGTTTTACTTATCATACCCAGTTCTTTATTCATAGACAAAGTAGTACTAGACTTACTCAGGCTTTGTGTCTGACTCTATTTTTCTTTCGTCTTCTTTCTTCCGTTTCCCCCCCCCCCCCCCCAGATCCTCAGGGAGGGAACACAGCAGCTTGACCAACCTCAACATCCAGCTTGAAGAAGAGAAATGTATTGCTTGGACTTTCCTGTTTTGAACTATGGCTTTGGACAATCCACTATGGGGCTTTTGCAGTTTACCTATGTTTTATTTATGCTTCTTTAAAAATAATGTACTCAAGACAGATTATGAAGTGTTATGTTATGTTTTTGGAAAGGATGTTGTTGTAACACGTATTTGACTTTAATGAAATAAAGTTTGTTGTTCTTCCGCTGTTTACAAATATGTGTTCTTATATCTGTCTTGTATATCTGTGACTTGTACTTATAAACCTCCACCAAAATTAGGGCATTCCCTTTGAGAGTGACCCTAACGGAGGTGGGGTGTTTCACTTGGTATCAGAGCATAGGTTTACCAGATAAGATAAAAAGTTTTGAAAAATTATTTTCAAAAAGGAAATTTAAAGAAGCATTTTTAAAAAGAAAAATATTATTTTATTCTAAAAAGGCAAAGTCCACTCCCCAAAGCCATAGGTATTATCTCTTATCCTTCGTTTTGAATCTATCCTTTTTTGTTTCAGCATGTCCCAAGAACTTAACTTGCCTGAAGGGGTACCCATACCTGGTTGGTTTAGACGTTTCTTAGAAGCTAGGGCCACTCAGCCAGGTCCTACCGTTCCTCCTCCTCGAGCTGAAGCAAATCATCCAGCTGCAGCAGCACCTTTTCCTCCACCTCCTCCTCGGGGAAACGCATTCGCTAAGATATGTAAAGATTTTAAAGCTATGGGAGGAAGGGATTTCCATGGAACTGAGTCCTTCGTAGCAGCTAGGAATTGGCTAAAAGAAACCGAAGACCTATTCATCATCTTTGAGGTAGAGGATAGACAAAAAGTACAATTGGCAGTATGGCTATTGAAGGGCGAGGCTTCCTACTGGTGGGAAGTCACCAATGCTGAAAGACCAGTGGAGACATGGGAGGACTTTAGGGCAAGGTTTGAGACCAAATTTCTCTCAGATGCGGAAAGAAGTTTGCAGTTGGAAAAATTCTTATTTCTTAAGCAAGGAGACAAGACTGTCAGAGAGTATGTGAATCAGTTCGATGAGCTGGCTAGGTTTGGACTTGACCTAGTCAACACCCTGCATAAGAAGGCTCTCCGTTTCGTCAAGGGGTTAAATGAGCCATTACATAGTTTGGCCATGACCCATATACCCATGGGAGCCACGTATGAAAGATTGGTGCAAATGGCATTGCTGAACGAAGAGGACAAGGACAAGAAGGAGACAAAGGCGGAAAGCTCTCAAGGGAAGAAAGAGGGTTTGCAGCCTAAGAAGACAGACTTTAAGAAAGGCGGGGAAGGCAACAAAGAGAAGAGGAAGTGTAATTTCTGTGGCAAAGTGGGGCACTTAGTAAAGGACTGCCGGAAGAAGAAGGCTAAGGAGAATGGTGGGTGCTTTTCGTGCGGTCAGACAGGCCATAGGGCTAAGGACTGCCCAAGGAAACGAGGACAGGGGCAGGGCACTGGATCCACCCCAGGGGCACAGGTTCATGTGCTAGAAGCGCCACCATTGCAACAGCGATGTATAAATACTTCTGTAGAAAGTGTAGTTTATCTTTATGATCACCCCGTTCGCACTTTGTTTGATTCTGGCGCATCACACTCCTTTATCTCGTCTGCTTTAGTAGAATCTCTGCACCTAAAAACTAGTATGGTAGAGGACCCCTTAATTGTTTCAAACCCAATTGGGGGCCCAGCTCATTTGTCTATGATCTGTCTGGATTTGAAAATTTCTATCCTAAGTGTTGAATTTCAATGTAGTGCCTTTGTTTTGGGCTTTTCGGGGTATGGTTTGATTTTGGGTATGGATTGGCTATCCCGTAATGGGGCCATCCTTGATTGTGAGAAAAGGGTTGTTAGGCTCCTAACCCAGCTCGGTAATACTTTGGAAATTTCTTGTAATCCCTCGTATGCGGTTATGCTTAGTTATCTTGAATCGCTAGATGCCTCTGTTGAAAACTTGCAATCAGTTAGAGTGGTCCGGGAATATCCGGATGTCTTTGAAGAGGTGAAGGGCTTGCCTCCGAAGCGGGAAATAGAATTCCGCATATATCTTGTAGATAATGCAAAGCCCGTTGCGTTGCCCGTTAGACATATGGCTCCACGAGAAAGGAAAGAGCTCAGTAAACAGATTAAAGAGCCTCTAGAGAAAGGGGTTCATTAGGAGGAGCATTTCAGAATGGGGCGCTCCAGTAGTGTTCGCCACTAAGGTGGAAAGTTCATTTCGCTTATGAATGGGTTGTGGAATACCTTCTAGTAAGTTAACAAGATCCAAGATTCACTAGTGAATTTTGGAGAGCTTGCATGGGACCATGAGTACGCAGTTAGGCTTGAGCCAAGTATATTAGAAGTAGAGTAAGTGAAAGTGGAACGAGAGGCAACAGTGTAAAAGGTTCCAACTCATATTTTGGAAACAAGAATTAAGAAGCCACGAAATTGTGAAGTTAAAGACGGTCAAAGCATAATGGAGTTAAGCTCAAGAAATGCGACTTAGAAGATTGAAGACTAGATTCGTGCATGCTATCTTTTGTGTTTATCCTCTCGGTCCCATTCTCAATCCAATTTCTGTCGCAAACCCCATAGGGAGTATGACTTATCTGTTAGTAACACATGTTGGGGCTTGAGGGTGTTCGTTGGATTGACCAAAATTTTTGGGTTTTATAGGATACAGATTGGTCTTAGGAAGGGACTCCCTTGTGACCTAAAAGGAGTCCATCATGCTTAGTTTCCTAGAATCATATATGGTGGTTGGGTTGAGTAATTCTTTGGGTGTCAGTCTGATGTTGATTTCGGTCTTCGGGGCTGATGCTTAGAGAGTTCTTCTCCTGATCAATATATATGTGGCATAGATTTCCAGTTTTGACATTGCCTAATGGGCACAAAGTTTTTACTTGCTTCTATCATTCGACTATACCTTTAGGTAGGACCATTTCCTATCATTGAGAAAATTTGGAAAATGACCTATAGATTAGAGTTACCCGAGAAGTTGGCTGGAGTCCACAACGTTTTTCACGTTTCACATCGACGAAAATGCCTACATGAGACTGCTGAAGTGGTAGAGCCAAATATCCTCGAAGAGGCCGAAGTGGAACGCGAAGCAACCATACGAAAAGTTCCGACCCGCATCTTAGGAACGGAAGTGAAGAGGCTACGCAACCGCGAAGTCAAGCTCGTCAAAGTTCAGTGGAGCGACGCCGAGGAAGACGCGACTTGGGAAACTGAAGCTAGAATCCGTACTGCCTACCCTTTTCTGTTCGAGGGTACATCCTTGATCTTTCATTTTCCTTAAGTTGCGCTTTTATCTATCTTTTTAGGTATATTTCCTCGACCATATCTTTTAGGTAGAAACCCTTTGGATGGAAACATGTAATTGAAACATGTTATCGATGATGGTTGCAAGTGGTTGCAAGTGATTGCTAGTGGTTGCTCGTGGTTGCATATACACACACAATCTAGGTTTTAGATCGGCTCAGTCACTTCATATTGCATATGCATATATGTTTGCTTTTCGTATGTGGTTGAACTATAATGTGTTGTCATGTGGATGTTGCATTTGTATTGAATGATTGTGCACTCATGTAGAATCATGAATAGGAAAATTTGCATACATAATGGATTCATGGCACTTACATAATTCGCATTAAGGAGGTCAACTGAATCAGTAGACCGCCTGATTTTGCATTAGATAAGGACATGTACACACACACACTTTGCATATGATCATGAAGCATTAGAAGTCTTTTAAGGACAATGGATGCTCGTGTTTGATGGATGAGTAGATGGATTATTGGATGTTAGGATATACATTCCTCCTAGCTTGAAGATTTCGGGGACGAAATCCTTTTAAGTGGGGGAGAATGTAACACCCCGAAAATTCTATAACTGTGAAAGTAACAAATTAAAATATAATTAATCTGAAATCAAAGAACTAAGGGAAACGGGGTACGCCATTGCGTTCATCTCGGAAAAATACGCGAAATAGAGTCCGAGTTTTCGAAAAACGGAGTCCGTATGAAGAAGATATGGCCTTCGGAAGTTTTGAATTAAATTTAAAATTCAAACAGAATAAAATAATTAAAAATGGGGCCCAATGGGCCAGGCGGATAAAACACCCGCCTAGCCACCCAGGTCGACTGGGCTGTCGACCTGGGCTACCCATGTCGACAGGGCTGTCGACAGCCCTCTCGACAGGGGTGTCGACCTGGTCGAGCCCAGTCAACCTGGCTGGCCAGGTCTGTGTTTGGTCGAATTGCAGTGGTCTGCTTTGTCATTAGGGCTAGGTGGCGGGTTTTTATTGGTCTCTCTTCCTAATGAATGGCTATGATCTAACCTAGCAACATCAAGGGTCCTAATTAGTTCCTAACCTCTATATAAACAACCCTAGACTAAACCCTAATCTATTCATTCAAATTAAGAACATAGCCGCCATGTTGCTGAGGAACGACAAAGAATAGCCGCCAACTAAAGAGAGGATTAGGGAGAAAGTTCTAAGGCCTAAAGCAATTCAAAGCAACCTAAAGCTAATCAATTCAACAAAGGAATTTGCGTCTTCAATCCCTAAACTAGAGAATTCATTAAACCATTGTAAGTAGAGTATTACTTTGGTATAAATAAACAACTGTGTTGATGTGTATGCTTGAATTGTGGCAATGGAAGTAATTCATGTTTGTGAAAAATTATGTTATTCATTATAAAGAACTACATGCGGTAGTTCTATGCAAATATACGTTTGGAATATTGCGCAAATTATGTAATCTATGTTGAAGCTACATGTATGTAGTTGAGTGGAATTTATGCAAGTTTGGGGCTTTGTTATTATGTTGTCATGATGTATATTTTGTGCATAAATCGTTTTGCAAGCAATTGAGACAAGTTTGGTTGTTATAGTTCATATGAATCTATGTTGGAATTTTGACACCATAATCCATGTATTAAGTCATGCTTATGAATATGGCTAGGCTATGAATGATATTTGGCATAACTGAAATCTATGATTAAGTCTATCTTGTTTAAAAGAATTATATGATGACATATGTGAGACATGGCTAGGTTAGACTCAAAAATCCCTTTTGCAAGTTTTAAAACAAACACCATGATTAGGAATATTTATGCATAAGTATATTTATACCATCGTTATGTGATTAGGCTTAAACCATGATTAAGTTGAACTATGCTTTTGTGTTAGTAACTAAGGATCCCCTTTGTAAACATGTAGAAACCTTGAACATGACATGTTTATGATTATGCCATGAACAAACTTAACTTTACTTATGCCATGCTTATGTTTGACATTATGCTATGCCTATGCTAGGAATATTTATGACATGCTTATGTTTGACATTATGCCCAAATAAGAATATAGGTTCATGTTGTAGTTAAACCTATGCAAGTTCACATGCTTTGATTCATGTCACCTATGTTGCCACTATGCAAATACACCAATTTCTATTTTGTATTTCCAACGTCGTATTGCAAGTTCATGCGCTCACCTTCCCCTCTTTGTGTATACGCCATAAGCCTCCCCTTTTCGCATGGCTAAATTGGGCTTTAAAAGGCTAAGCCCAATATATATAAACGGACGTGTAAAACGGGGGAAAATAACGTTGGGTTAAAATTAATTAATGAATGAAAATATAAAATAGAAGGGCCCAAATTCAAGTATGGGTTGGGCCCGTGATTGGTGTAATCTTTACACCATTAACTTAATAATGGGCCGCAAATATTTACATATAAATCAAGAAGAATGACAAGATATGTAAATGTAGAACATACGATGTGTTTAACCCGAGGTTGGATTGAGTTGTGATGTAAACCTGCCCGGAACCGCCCGGCTGTCCAGTAGTCACAACAATACCTATCCAATGTGGGAGGTTAAACATGGAGCCCAGCAAGGACCCGAGGTTAGACTGAGTTGTGGCGTAAGACTGCCCGGAACCAACCGGCAACAGGCAGCCACAACAATACATGTCTAATGTGAGAGGTCAGGGCCTTAATAAGACAATTAAGGCTGAGTCAGGATTGTTAGGATTAAGTGAACTAAAGACTTAATCAAAATGGAACATGCTAAACTAAACGGACTGGTGGGGTTTAGGTTAGAAACACTTAACCAACTTAGCATGTTGGCTAGAGATAGAAAACCTAGTAACGGGGGACCCTTTTCAGCAGTAACCCTAAAAGGTGTATCAGGATACCCTGAAACTAGGCAGGGTGGGGCACGATTACTGGGCTGATTGTAAGAGGTCAAAGCGACGGCGGTGGTGTAGCAGTGTAGGTTCTAACGGAGTGCGGGCGTGCACACACTCCGGCGCAGAAAAATAAGGCACTGGACACCAGTAGCATACCTTTGCACTCTAAGGTTGTGTCGGGTTGCCACTATGGGACTTGATACACCCCATGGTGGGACCAGCATAGGTAACTACAGACATCGGGGGACGTAAGACACATGTAACTATGCGAGTAGGAGCCGATCATCATTGAATGGATCACATCACCCTGATTAGGGGGTGCAAATTGGAAACTAGTTTATATGGGTTCAGAGATTAACATGGGGTACGATAGTATATTCGACCCTAGATAACTTAACCAAGTTTATAATGTTGCCCACTTCCTGTTTTACTTATCATACCCAGTTCTTTATTCATAGACAAAGTAGTACTAGACTTACTCAGGCTTTATGTCTGACTCTATTTTTCTTTCGTCTTCTTTCTTCCGTTTCTCCCCCCCCCCCCCAGATCCTCAAGGAGGGAACACAGCAGCTTGACCAACCTCAACATCCAGCTTGAAGAAGAGAAATGTATTGCTTGGACTTTCCTGTTTTGAACTATGGCTTTGGACAATCCACTATGGGGCTTTTGCAGTTTACCTATGTTTTATTTATGCTTCTTTAAAAATAATGTACTCAAGACAGATTATGAAGTGTTATGTTATGTTTTTGGAAAGGATGTTGTTGTAACACGTATTTGACTTTAATGAAATAAAGTTTGTTGTTCTTCCGCTGTTTACAAATATGTGTTCTTATATCTGTCTTGTATATCTGTGACTTGTACTTATAAACCTCCACCAAAATTAGGGCATTCCCTTTGAGAGTGACCCTAACGGAGGTGGGGTGTTTCATCGTAGTTTCAATGTCAATAATGTGATAATATGGTTTTTGTCTAACCATTTCTATTTACCCAACGTCATAATTTCAATGTCAACAATGTGATAATATGGTTTTTGTGTAACCATTTCTATAATTTATCCAACGTCATAGTTTCAATGTCAATAATGTGATAATATGGTTTTTGTCTAACCATTTCTATTTACCCAACGTCATAATTTCAATGTCAACAATGTGATAATATGGTTTTTGTCTAACCACTTCTATAATTTATCCAACGACATAGTTTCAATGTCAATAATGTGATAATATGGTTTTTGTCTAACCATTTCTATAATTTATCCAACGTCATAGTTTCAATGTCAATACATACAACACAATATATGATTTGGTGTGTAAATTTGATGAATCACAATAAGAGGTCTCATCTTTATTTTATTTTGTAAATCAAAATAAGATATCTAATCTTTATTTATCTTTTAATTAAAATTTAAAAGATCTAAACTTTCTTCCTTTTATAAATCATAAATCAAAATAGAGATTCAAGTTTTCTTTTGTAAAACAAAATAAAAATTCTAACGTTTCTTTTTATTTGTGAATCAAAAATTCAAATTTTCTTTTTATTTGTAAGTCAAAAGATTCAAATTTTCTTTTTATTTGTAAACCAAAAATAAAGATTTTATTTTGTGAATCACAGATAAAGATTTACTTTTCTTTTTAAATCAAAGTATTCTAACTTTCATTTATTTTGTTAATCAAAATAACATTTCAACTTTATTTCGTGAATCAAAATTTAAAATACCAAACTTACTTTAGTAAATCAGAATAAAGATTCAATTTTTCATTATGAGAAAGAAATAAAAATAAAAACAAAAACAAGAATAATAAAGATGAGAACTTTATAAGGATTTCATCAAGGTTTAGATCTAAACAATTGGACTATATCATAACATCATACATCATTACAAATCACACCGACAAACAATAATTCTAATTGCCACATCGCAGATATATAATTTCGTACATACAATGATTCACACAACAAATATGATTGAATTATTTAATTATTCAAGATTTAGAAATCTCACCAAAAGCTTTCCACTCCATCACTTTTTTTTATATTTTCGTCGTGTTCGCCATTTTGTCGCTTTTCGCACATGGTTTCGCTGTTTTAGCTCTAATTTCTTCAAATGGCGGTAGGTGTTAGTGATTTTGGACATGGGTTAGTTGATTGAAAGAGAGAAAGAGGAAGAGGGAAAGAGAGGAAGAGAGCCGCCATGGAAAAGAAGGAGGAACATAGGATTAGGGTTGAGGTTATGAGAGGGTTTTGAGATAATATATAGAGGTTAGGAAATTTTAATTTAACCCTTTAATTTTTTTACTATGCTCCATTTTATTAATTTGACCCCTTATGTTGCATTGTTCAACATGTGCAAATAAAGAGGATCATAATTGACCGCAATAAATTAGGCGCATGGTTCAGTCATATACGTATGCATATTTATATATTCAACGCACAACATGACATATAAAGATGTAAACTTTAATGTGTGTGTATATATATACACAAACCTAATATATACCTAATATATACATGATATATAAAAATGCAAATTTTAATATGTATACAAAAATAATGTATACATGGCATATAAAAAGTAAACATTTTATATATTTTGACAATCCTAAATCAACATAAATGACATTTTTATTATGACAAAATAAAGGGAAATAATTTTAGGATTAATGTAACACCCCGTAATTCTGTAAAACTAAGATTCACAAATCAAGGCGTAATTAAAGATTAATATCAAAATCAAGAGAAACGGGCTGCGCCATTGCGTTCATCTCGGAATTCTACATGGAAACGAGTCCAAGTTTATGTAAATCGGAGTCCGTATGAGGAAGATATGGCCTCCGGAAGATTCAGCGAAGTTCAAAACAGGTCAGAAAAGCGAATTCAAATTCGAAATTAGACCCAGGTTGGGCTGGGCGGGAATTTTCCCGCCCAAGGCACCCAGGTCGACTGGGTAGTCGACTTGGGGCACCATGTCGACTGGGTAGTCGACCTGGGTCACCCAGGTCGACTGGGTAGCCGACCTGGGGGTCGACCCCCCCTGCGTTTTCCAGCTTTCTGCACCTGGTTCGTTCTGATGTATCTGGTCACGTTTTCTGACCAGGTTCGTCCACCTAACACTATATAAGCAGCCCAAGTCTCCTTCTCTATTCACAATTCTTTTCTACCCTTATGCTGCAAAGATTCTTGGCAAACATGGCTTCTTCTCCTCCTCTTAATTAAATAATAAATAGAATAATATATAAAATAAATCAAGACAACGAAGTGCTGCTCAAGTTTGTCAAGAAGAGGTTCGAATCAAGATTAACGCTTCAAGATAAGAATCAAAGGCTAGCTCAAACGGTTTCTAGCAACGTCGCACGAATCACAGCAACGCCATCTTTCTATTCTAGTCTAATCTCTGTAAGTCATTTATTTTTAGATTTGAACGTTTCTCTGTTCGTGACATGAAATTAAAGGAATAAAAGAATATGCCAAATCTCTCTCTCTCTTCGAATCAGTTCCTATACTCTTGGACCTAATTAAGGACTGTTATGATTCGAGGACACATAAGACTGTGACTATGAAACTATGGACCTTAGAACCATATGCCTTTTTGACTATGAACATTGCCTATGACTGTGGCTGTGACTATGAGAATTATTTCCTTGACTAAGCCTATGCCCTTGAATAGGGAACATAAAATATTGCCTATGACATAACAAGGACAACTGTGACTAAACACCTATGATTCCTGACTAGGAAAGTGTTGCTTAAGTTTTGTGACTGTGAAATTGGGTCTAAACCTGATTTTTCTATTCTGTCTATTCTTGGTTTTCTTTGGTTTTAGACCTTGGGAATTTACCTATTAAGTTAGGTCTACCCATGTTCTTGAACCTACGTCTCTATTTTGTCTATTCTTGGTTTTCTTTGGTTTTAGACCTTGGGAAATTACCTATTAAGTTAGGTCTACCCATGTTCTTGAACCGACGTCGTAATCTATATGCCTGTGAACTACCATCTTATGCCAGTTGTTATGTCCGTTCTTTCATGGCATTTTGGTTCATTCCCTTTTAGCGACGAATCTAGCTTTATTTACAATCTAGATTGAATCACGATTATACGAACAATGGGAATACGATTTGGGGAAAATTCGAAGTTTACCAAAAATGTAGTTTTAACTTGGAATTTGGCATAAATTGGGAACATGAATTATGGCATGTTCATAGAAATACATATTGGATAAATTTAACATGAATTATAGGATGTGTAATTTGAATCTAGTATTGACTTGTAAATCTAGCATTTACATGAACGGTGAACTAGAATGATAAGTCTAGTTTGGCATGAATTGTAATTAGAAAGTTAAATCAGAATTGGATTAGCTAATTCGGCATATTGACATAAATTTAAAATTGGCCATAGTTGGGAGTAATTGTCAGGTTTAGCAAAATCATAGTTAGTGACACTTAATTTGGTATAGTTTACATACCAAAAAGCATAAACATGATTTAGAGGGGGAAATGGGCCATAAGAATGAATGTTGACAATTTACATTAAAAGAGGAATTAGGAAATAAGTAATTTAAGAATAATTTACTTATAGAATTTGTCATAAATGAGAAAATGTAAATTTAGACAAATTAAAGGTTTCTTAATGACATCTCTTTTAATAATAAACCAGAAAGTTCTAGGGTGACAGAGAGGATAGTGTCTAGGCTTGAGTTTGGAAAATACAAGTTTCCTGCTCTCCCTGGCTATCCCTAACTGATCCGACGGACGGGATGGTTACTTTCAAAACCTGATTTGAAAATTAATCAAAACCCTTTGAACTTAGAAAATACGAATATGCCTAACCCGAGGTTAGACTGAGTTGCGATGTAAACCTGCCCGGAACCAACCGGCACATCCAGTAGTCGCAACAATATCTGTCTAATGTGAGTGGTAGTGGCTTTAATTTATTTAATTAAAGCTAAAACAAGAATGGTAGGGTTAAGTTAACTAAGACACTTAACCAATTCAACATGGTAACCAAATCGATGGGTGGGGTTAGGTTCATACTGACACTTAACACAGTTAAGCTAGAATGGGAGGGTTAAGTAACAAGACAAGATTTGTAAGGGTTAAGTAACTTAGAAAACACTTAGCCAAATTAACATGTGAACCAGACTAGAAGGTGGGGTTAAGTAAATACACTTAGCCAAATTAACATGTTAACTAGACTAGAGGTTGGGGTTAAGTAAAATTTGATACACTTAGCCAATTTGATATGGGCTAGACCGTAGGGTTAAGAAAACTTGAACACTTAACCATCAGATTGTGATAAAAGAATAGGGTTAAGTCTAAACATGAAAGGATAATACATAACCATTAATATCATGTTAGTTAAGACAGACGGGCAAGGTTAAGTTAAAAAGGAACACTTAACCAATACAGGGTGAATGGGTAGGGTTAAGTAATAAGAAATACTTAACTAATATAACTTGGTTTGTGGTGGGGTTAAGTCAACATGAATTACCGATAACACTTAACCAGTATAACAGGATGAATGAAGAGGGTTAAGTTAGCTTGAATTGAGTAATGACACTTAACCAATCCAAATTGACGGGAAAGGGAACTAAGTAGTAAACCTTAGAAAACAACGATTCTGGAAACTAAGTGGTAAATCTTAGTTAGTAAAACTAAGTAGTAATTCTTAGTATAATACGGGAAGGAGCGAATGTCCGTCTGAGTAGAGAGAAGGCTCCAACGAATTGGGTTACGAAGCCCGAGGCTTCGAGGGGACGTGAGGGTACTCTTGGTATCCCTCTATGAGGCTACAGATGATCCTCCTGGGCTCACAGAGGTTAAGGTCTGCGTAGAAGAACCAGGGGTATGCCTTGGTTGCAATACATGGCAACCTAAAGACCAGGATGGACCGGCGTGATTCGGCGAGAAAACGGTAGCCCTGTGATAGCAACTCGTCGTCTACCATCCATCTTGAGTCAATCGAGATACGTGAAGCGGAAAGGCGGAGAACTCCAAAAGACCATATACTTGCTATCTAATTATGGGTGAGGGTGGCCATAGGATAGAGGGGCACCGGGTGCCGGCGTATAGTTCTCATTTTTCAAGGTGTGCCTTTAATTAGTTGAGGGAGGGGTCAAGTGGGACCATAGCCACTGGAATAAAAACAGACCTTAGCAACTGCATCGGCAGATATCTAAAAGCTCCCGACCGAGTTTTGTATTCCTTGATTTGCCCTGTCACAGGACTCGGACCGCACATTACAGGACATGTGCATCTAGACAAGCGATAACGATTCGCGATACATGAGTGGGGAAGTATAGGAACATATACCACTCTAGGAAGTGTGTCCTAGACTTGGGGGCATCGTTCGACAGGTAGCATAATCCCTAGTTGGACTAGGTGGCATAAATCCTGAATCCGAGAAGCGTTCAGCAGATAGCGTAAACTCTAGTTAAATCTAGAAAGCACTTGATAGAAAACCCTAGATTTGATCTGGGTAATAAATAATGAATGTATGCCGAAAGGCAATGGAAAATACAGGGATTGGGATCACGTTATCAGTTGGGACACTAGATAGGCGGTGCAGAGATATAGAAACCAGTATAAAGGTAATAGCGAAGCGGCGAAAGTATTAGAGCATATCCAGTTTATCTTATCTTAGCATATCTTGTGATTATCTTGTCTAATCTTTTTGACCCTATTGTCATGGTGTAATCTTGTATTCAGTTAATTCATGTCATTTTGTTTTTCCATGTTCACATGCTAGAAGTTACTGAACTTACTCAGGCTTTATGTCTGACTCTGTTTTTCTTTCGTCTTCTTTTCTTCTGTTTCCCCCCTCTCCCCCCTCCCTCAGGTAGTAAAGGAGGGAATAGTATAGCTCAGGTTAATTCGGGCTGTCACTCTTTCCCAGCTTGAAGATTTGTCGAAGTTTTTCTTGGATTCTCTTTCCAGATGCTATGGCTGGTTCTTGCTACATTGGGGAATATAAATGTATTTTTATGCTTCTTTATTTTGTAAGACAGATGACACTCTGATATTGTAAAGAAATCTTTGTACAAACTATTTTATCAATACAGCAAAGTTTTATTTTCCGCTGTTTAATTTCTGTCTGTCTTGTAATTTATCTACATCTTTTACCCTAAATGCTCCACAGAACTTAGTGCATTCCCTTTTGTGAGTGACACTAACGGACGTGGGGTGTTACAATTAATGGTATCCTAATCAAGTTAAACCATTTATTTCATTAGACTATTCTTACCATAACTTAGTCAATTAAACGTGCCATACAAGATTTGAAATGAATTTAAAGTAAGCGTAAAAGAGGAAGATAATGACGATGGGTAGCTACGTGTTTCTAGCAATATAAAAGTAAATGAACGCTTGATTTATATTTCTTTAGTTTTACCATTTTTTTCTTTTCTTTTACATTGAGGATGTAAGCTTCTCTATTTATTTTCATTACATAAGAGAACTCAATTAAAAAGTTAATTCATCTTTCTATGTAATATTTGCATTGTAAAATGCAATTAAAAAGGTGGACTTTATTTCCAATGTAAACATCTTTTCTAGTGTCAACATTCCTAATATAAATGTATTTCCTAATGTCAAGATTTGATCCATTTCAACTATATTAACATAACGATGAAATTTTGTTCATTTCAACTATATAAACATGACGATGAAATTTTGGTGTCATTTCAACTATATAAACATGACGATGAAATTTGGTGTATACTTTTGATGAATCACAATAAAGGTATCATCTTATTTTCATTTGTAAATCAAATAAGATGTCTAATATTTATTTTATCTTTTAATTAAAGTTTAAAAGATCTAAACTTTCTTTATTTTATAAATTATAAACAAAATAAAGATCCAACTTAAATTTTGTGAATCAAAGCAAAGACTTAAACTTTCTTTTACTATGTAAATCAAAGTTTATGATTTTGTTATCTTTTATTTGTAAATCAAAGTAAAGGATCCAATTTCTCCTTTATTTTATAAAATGTTCTAACTTTCTTTTATTTTGTTTTGTTTCAAAACAACATTCTGTTAATCAAAACAAAAGACTAAAACTTTGGTTTTTTCGTAAATCAAAAACAAAAGGTTCAACTTTAATTTGTTTTCAAAAACAAAAGATTAAAACTTTAATTTGTTTCAAAACAAAAGATTAAAACTTTATTTTATTTTGTTTATCAAACAAAAATTCTAACTTTGCTTTTTTTCCCCAAAATAAGAATTCAACTTTAATAGAAAGGATTAAAAATAAAAAAAATAAAAATAAAAATAAAAAGATGAGAACTTTATTATGATTACATCAGAATCAGAATTTTACAGATCCAAATTGTCACACTATAACATGATATTACAACAAATATAATTCAACTATACAACCATCACCACATAACAGATCAGAAATAACATACAATGATTCAACTGATTGAATATAATTAAATTATTTAATTATTTAAATTCAGAATCTCACAGTCGTTGAAGATTTTTGGCCAAAATTCAAAATGTTCAGAATCAACTCTAGTCAGTCTAGATGCGTAGATCTCAGTCACACGATTACAACGTCGCTGAAATCATCGAATTTCGAATTGAAATGAGTTAGATATGGTTAATCGAAGTTTCAAAACAATTTAAATTAATTAAATAATAAATTAATAAAGTAAATAACCTTCTTCTCCTTTTAGACACTACAGGCCGACACCTCTTCCTAATGTTCAATACTAGGGTTCACGATTGCGGCCACTACAAGAGTTGAGGAGCCGATCGGAGGATGTCACGCTGGGGAGCTCGGAGAGGCGCACGAGGGGGGTGTTTGGCCGAGCTCGGTCGTGGCTAGGGGGCCCACGGAAGCTATATGCGGCGGGTTTGGGTTCGGGTGGTTCGGTGATGGTGGCTCCAGAGGGCGATCAAATGGTATGGAATCATGGAGGAGATCAAGGGCTTTGAAATGATGTAGAGTATGTGGTCTAATTCTTGGAGGAGAGGGAGAACTTAAGGGAAGAAAGAGGAGCAAATTCGGCCATTGATTCAAGGGGGCGGCGGCCACGAAAGAGACAGTGAATAGTGTTTTAGATTTCAGGGTTTTTCCTATTTTCAAATTGATTTTTGTGTATTTTTACAAATAAATACAAATCTTTCAAATCGTGCTGATTCCAGTCCAAGCAAAGTTGACCCTAGCTAATAGCCCATATTCCGGACCCAATGGGACAGGTCCCGTCAGCCCAAACAGCTGTCTGTGGCCTGTATTATTTAATTTAATATTTAATTCCTTTATTAATTTAATTCGTCTGCATAAATAAATTCACCGAGGCCACAAACGGACTCAGAAAAATCCAAAAAATATATTGTCTATATTATGACGATACGGTCCTAACAAAATTAATTTCATCGAATTCTGACACTGTTTGAAAAATGGCTATTTTTCAGTCGATTAAATTTGACTGTAATCGACCAAACACATTTTCCTTCGCCACGCTCACATATTAATTCGAAAAATTCTAAAAATTGAAACCTAGCAATAATATGACATTCCGGTTCCAACGAAAGTGGTTTCGTCGAAAACAGAGATCATTTGAAAATTGACTATTTTCACTGGCTTTAATATTATTTAAAAATGGAATTTTTAATTTTTGCCACATTTTTCCACCAAATAATTTAAAATAAAAATTTTAAATTGGTTCGGATTTTTCGGGTCGTTATAATCTCCCCCACTTAAGAATTTTCGTCCTCGAAAAGGAAACAAAGAAAAGTAGGAACCAAGATGGAAAATGTAAATTGAGGAAAATGTACCTTAACACAAGAGTTATTCGGAGATATCCACTCTGCACTTGGGGTAAGCCTTTTTTATGCTATCCTCTGTCTCCCATGTACAGTCTCTAGGATCACCACTCCATTGAACCCTGACTAGGTTGATCTTCTTGTTCCTCAAGATTTTGGTTTCTTTGCCAATGATCTTAATCGGGTCTTTTCTCACTGTCAGATTTGGAGCAATATCTAGGACCTGTTGGTTTAGTTCATCCTCAATCAGATCTGGATCGTGCACATGCTTGCGGAGTTGAGACACATGAAATACATCATGCACCCCTGGCAACCAGTCGGGCAGCTGCACTCTATAAGTGAGAGTACCAATCCTTTCGAGAATAGGGAATGGACCAATGAATCTCGGTGCCAACTTTCCGGTCTTCCCAAAACGAATCACGCCTCTCAAAGGAGAAACCTTCAAGTATACTCGATCACCCACAGAGAATTCTAGATTCCTTCTTCACTGGTCTGCATAGCTCTTTTGTCGACTCTGAGCAGTCAACAAGCGCTTCTTAATCAAGTCAACCTTATCTGATGCTTCTCGAACCATGTCGAGGCCCAAGACTAGTCGATTGCCTGATTCCACCCAACATGCCGGAGATCTGCACGGACTGCCATATAGTTCAAATGGTGACATCCCCAAGCTTGCTTGGTAGCTATTATTATAGGAGAATTCCACCAAGTGCAAGCGGTCCTCCCATGAACCGCCATAGTCGAGAATGCAAGCACGCAATAAGTCTTCCAAAACACGATTCACCCTCTCAGTCTGGCCATCTGTCTATGGGTGATAGGCAGAGCTCAAATTCAACTTGGTCCCAAGCTCTTCTTGAAAAGCTTCCCAGAATTTGCTGGTAAATAATGGATCCCGATCACTAACAATGCTTTTGGGAACCCCAGGTAGTCTGACTATCTCCTTAAGATAGAGCTATGCTAAACTTTGAGCTGTTTTATTGGACCGAACAAGGATGAAATGGGCAGATTTTGTTAAGCGGTCGACAATCACCCAAATGTTATCGTTGCCTTTACGGCTTCGACGCAAGCCATCTATAAATCCATAGAAATTTCCTCCCACTTCCAAAATGTATAATTTCAATATTCAACAATATGACATTTTTGTTCGCCAATAAAAAAATATACATCGTTGAAACATCATTTTTGGTCGCATTAGAATTGGCGAAGGAAAATGTGTTTGGTCGATTACCGTCAAATTTAATCGACTGAAAAATAGCCATTTTCCAAACAGTGTTAGAATTCGACGAAATTAATTTTATAAGGACTGTATCGTCATAACATAGACAAATATATTTTTTTTGAATTTTTCTGAGTCCGTTTGTGGCCTCGGTGAATTTATTTATGCAGACGAATTAAATTAATAAAGGAATTAAATATTAAATTAAATAATACAGGCCATAGACTGCCGTTTGGGCTGACGGGACCTGTCCCATTGGGTCCGGAATATGGGCTATTAGCTAGGGTCAACTTTGTTTGGACTTGATCAGCACGATTTGAAAGATTTGGATTTATTTGTAAAAGTACACAAAAATCAATATAAAAATAGGAAAAACCCTAAAATCTAAAACACTATTCACTGTCTCTTTCGTGGACGCCGCCCCCTTGAATCAATGGCCGAATTTGCTCCTCTTTCTTCCCTTAAGTTCTCCCTCTCCTCCAAGAATTAGACCGCATACTCTACATCATTTCAAAGCCCTTGATATCCTCCACGATTCCATACCATTTGATCGCCCTCTGGAGCCACCATCACCGAACCAACCGAACCCAAACCCGCCGCATATAGCCGCCGTGGGGCCCCCTAGCCATGACCGAGCTCGGCCAAACACCCCCCCCCCCCCCCTCATGCGCCTCTCCGAGCTCCCCAGCGTGACATCCTCCGATTGGCTCCTCAACTCTTGTAGTGGCCGCAATCATGAACCCTAGTATTGAACATTAGGAAGAGGTGTCGGCCTGTAGTGTCTGAAAGGAGAAGAAGGTTATTTACTTTATTAATTTATTATTTAATTAATTTAAATTGTTTAGAAACTTCGATTAACCATATCTAACTCATTTAAATTCGAAATTCGACGATTTCAGCGACGTTGTAATCGTGTGACTGAGATCTACGCATCTAGACTGACTGGAGATGATTCTGAACAGTTTGAATTTTGGCCAAAAATCTTCAACGACTGTGGAATTCTGAATTTAAATAATTAAATAATTTAATTATATTCAATCAGTTGAATCATTGTATGTTATTTCTGATCTGTTATGTGGTATCAGAGCCAATACTCAGCCGGAATTGTGGCTCCTGCGTGAACCACAGCGTCTGGGTGAGGTGTTTGTGAGCCAACGGAGACGTTGGGCTCTGTATGAGGGAAGAATGTAACACCCTTAGTCCCACATCGTGGAAACCTGTGTGAAGTAGGTACTTATATAGTAGAGCCCATCTCTTACTAACGCCGAGGCCTTTTGAGGAACAAAACCCCACACCTATATGGTGGCTAAGTTGGGGCCAATATCTTGCATGAACAGAGGTGCAGGTTGTTACAGTGTGGTTTTTGGTCGATTCAAAGAGCAGGAATTTTCGGGTCTTAACAGAAGCCTGATTGACGACTATTACATATGCGGAATCGAAAAACGAGACACCAGCTTCCATCCACTTCAAGAGTTCATGCTGGGGGCACCAGCGCTGAATTGGGCAATTGGTAACGACTCTGCAAAAACAAAGGCCAGATTGCCAATGTTATTTAATGCTTCATCAAACGAGGCACATCTCAAATGCAGCTCAAAGATCCACGCCTATCGACCCAAGAGTGTCATGTTACTCACTTCAATCAAATAAAGGTTTGGCGAGACTCTGCATTCGTTCCTCAAAAAATTCGATGTCGCGGTGGCATCGGTAGATTAACCTGGACCATCTATGGTGTCGATAGCAGCAGTATCCGATATTCTGGATAACTCAGACTTCAAAGTCTCTCTGCAATGAGGCCTACCAAGTTTCCTTGGCGGATTCACCTCTGGAGTAAACATCAATACCTTTATGCCATGAGATTTTCCCAGAAACGTTGATGATTTCTATCCTGAGACAGAAAAATTCCTGCAACAAGTGGACATCTATATTGAAATGGATGTTCTCAATGTTTTCATGACAAAGAATGAAGTGTCATCTGACTCCTGAAATGATTAAGACAGAAGAAAAGCCCCAAAAAATACTGACAGGAATGCATAATTCCAGAAAGAAACAATTTCATTAATCGATCTAGCAATCCTGATTGTCGAGCTCAATGGAACCAAGCAGAGGGATAGACTTAACAATACTATGACGGCTATTTCGGATAATTCCAAAGCATGAACGAAGGAGCCTGAATAACTCCATAACAACGTTCCCTTGCATTCATGATTGACGAGCTTACTCAACTCCATGGCTGATGCAAGTAGAGTATCTAAGTTCATTATTGCTCGATGAGGCAATTCTCACTTCTGACTAAAGAGATGGAATGACACCAGCGTGAATGTTATTCGACCATTCACGTATACAACTCTAACACTTGACGACATAAGAAAGAAGTACGAAACGACACGGGTCAACCAAGATTGTTAAACTTGTAGCTCTAACCCGATGTGAAGAAAGAAAGTTTAAAGGCTAGAAGACTGGATATTCGATTGATCTAGTCCAATCCCCAACAATGCTGGGGGCATAAGCATTGACTTCACTCATCTTACACTGAGATTTGGAGCATGAGCTTCTAATGACAGACCAGCTTTGAACATGATCTTGATTTTGTGCATAATTCAGAACATATACACTATATCTCTGGAATATGACATGATTCATCTCGACCATCCAAGTGAGCCAACTAACGGATCGAACATGAATCCAAAGACTCGACCCGCAATTACATCAAATGGAGAGTGTGATAAACTCCTCTTCTGCCTTAGGATTGTGATGATCATACCAACCATTGGCTTGCACGTTTTCAATAACATCTCGTGCTGACTCGTATGTGATCACGGGATTATAAAATGATCTAAAGTGAGAATGGCTTTCGGATAACTTATTGTTACGATTCGATGCGATCATGGAGCCCTAGATTAATATCCTGATATCGAGATAGTCCAGATCCAAGAAAAAGTGACAGATTCATATGCCAAATCTGATGCACTCTATGCCAATAATCCAGATGCTAGGTCAAAGCCTTAAGATTCTGATACTACCCTATGACTTGGATGGCTGTTTCATACATTGACTTATACATAAAAGAAAGTCTGACTCTGCAATACATTTGACTTGCATAAGAAGAAGCGTCGTTTGACATTAACTTATGTGTGTACGACCTTACACAAAGCCAACGATCCTATATGACTTATGATGAAGGAATTAGACCTCTTGATTCGACGATGTTTAAATGGTTACCAGATCATTTCGACTACTCCTCCCACAGAATTTGTACTCATTAGCACCTATAGAAGCAGTGCAATAATTTGATAAACCCTTCCCAGGACGGATGACTTTCAAAAAATATTCAGCTTGGCATATTCAAAGCACGCCTCATCTTTGATAAGACGTAATTTGGGGGGCAAAATGTTAGCATGTTTTGTGACCAGGCCACCCAAAACTCAGATGATCAGGGTTACATATGTTAGAGGATAAAGCTCTCATATGTCCTAAAAGCAGAGCTTGGATCGGATCAGATTGGGATAGCTCGGATCGGTTCGGATGGGATAACTCGGATCGGTTCGGATGGAATAGCTTGGGTTGGATCGGATGGGTGCAACAACACCGGTTCGGATCGGATCTAAGCCTCCTAACTGAACTTCCTGAAACACGCAACTTCCCTTCATTGAAGACCTATTCTTGTGCCTATTTAACCGGATCGATTGACACTTGTAAGCTCACGAATGAAGCCATGCTCCCCTCTTTCTCCATCATTTTCGAAGTCCTCCATGATGTTGCCACGTGGCCGCACATCCCAATCGATTGGTTCTGACACTTAATTCATTAATGGTAGCCATGGCCGAATTTCTCAATCAACAACCACCTTCTTTTCCAATAAAAACCAATGAATTTGGAGAGAATAATTCATTGTATTCGAGTGATTGTGTGAATGTGTTCATTGTAATTGTAATTCTGGAATGAAATGGAAAACTATGAAGTGGACGTAGGTTAGTTAATGCCGAACCATTATAAATCTCGTGTCTCTGCCTGATTTTCTATGTTTTAGATTATTACTCTTCGCAAATCATATTCAATTGGGTGTTAGGACCATTTTTTGGTTTAACAATATCAAATTGCGCTTCCAAATTAGAATATCAAAACATAATATATGTTATGTTCATTACATGAAAAGTTTAGAATATTATCCTTTTTACTGTAATATAGTTTACAGTAATCTAATTTACATGTCGTCCAATTTTTGCCTATATTTTGTCGCATGTCATTTTCAACGTATGTTTAATTCTACTAGGGCATGTAAACATTCAATTGGGTAATTATTTTAACATGTCGTTCAATTAGTAATATGTCCCAAGTAAATCATGTAATTACAATCACTGAATTGCCTATTCATATTCGAACAAGTTTATTTTCTCCAACTTGTAAACATTCAATAACTTAGCCAATTCAACTTAGGAATTTCCTGACATATTCATATCAACATTTCTATTCGTTACAGCAGCAATTTATAATTAAACTAGCCATTTCAAAATTTATTAAAAAGGGGAATGCTAAATGATAGTCATAACATTATCTAAAGGCTATAGCTTAAACCCACTCACCTTTAAGCTTTCCCCAAATTTTGGATCTGATCTGTTATATCATCCATGGTTTTCCTTTTCCCTTTAATTTGATTCACGACCTAACGACCATGGATTTATTATTTCATGAAAAGAGAAGGGAAAGAGAAATAATTTAAATAGATTGGTTCTTAGAGGTTTACCTTGCTTTCATGGTTCAATAATCTTTTTATTAACGTTGATTCCCTCTTCCAGATCTGAATTCATAATCCTCCTAGGCTAACATTTTAATTTCAGAATAGATTTGAGAATAGAGAGAGAGGGAGCCATGACAGAGCTCCAGCGCAGCCGCCGAATTATGATGTTTAGGGTTAGGTCTAGGGTCTTATTTATAGGTGCTTAAGACCTTATCGTACACGCAGAGCTAAGTCAGCATTGAACCTAGCTAAGAAAATAGTCCAGGTTCGCAAATGAATCTTGCCAAATCTTATCGTGCACACAGCGCTGAGTCAGCATTGGGTCCCGCAAGCTGTTATGGTGTAGAAACTTGAATTTCGAATGTTTGAATTGTTTTGGCGTAGAAATTTGATTTTTGAACTTTTGAATTTCTGGAATATATTTAACTTTTTTATTCACATGAAATATTCTTATATGTATACAATTCCTCTACAGACCATTTTATGCGTATATATATAATCACAATTTTCGTTTTATTTTCAAAATTCAAACAATGTTGCACCGTTGTTTGATTCTTGCCATATTTCATTGGTTGTAGCCTTATCATGAATGTTATCTTTTGTATACATATATTTATGCATATATATATTCTCATATATATACATATATTTTCTTAGTTTCCTTATATGTACGTTCTTATCCTTTCAAATTTTGAATTTATATACGTACATATATTAGCATGTTCAGTTGGCCCTCTCTAGAACAAAGATGAAAATTATGCCACCGCCGGGGTTCGAATCCCCGAACTCTATGTTACAAATCCAATGCTTTAACCAACTGAGATATGAACTCTTTTATTAATAAGTCTTAGAACAATGATGATTATTGCTCTCTCCTTACTTCTCTTTTTCATATTAGTTGCAACAATTAAATTAAACCATTGCATGAATCTTTTTCTTTTAATGTTAATGCATTATGTTTGCAAATCAGTGCATGCAACATATTTACATTGCATGCAACCAAACCTTTCTTTCTTTCAATGCATGCATTACATTTTTTATCAGTGCATATACTTATTACATGCAATCCTTATTTTATTCTTTATTTTACATTTTAATTTTTTGCATATATATATATATCTTGTGCGTATACAAACTTATAGGCTTAATAACTTCTTCATATGATGTTCGTTTTACGCAAACCAGGTGTCTATCTTGACTAGAATTCCGAGACGGACGCAATGGTGCAGTCCGCTTTTCTTAATTCTCATTATTTAATTAATTTATTATCTTATTATCTTAAAAATACAGGGTGTTACAGCCTGCTCAGCCCATTTCTTTACCTATAAATACACCCATACTCAAAATGGAAAAGGGATTCTTTTTCGATTGTTAGTTTCTCCTACTTTCAGCTGAACTTCTCCTTCTAAAAAATCCTCCACGGTTAAGTTAAAAGGAGATACTTCTTCTTCCTCAAAATAGAAAAAGCATTGTACTTGTAATCAAAATGGAAAAATCAATATATATATATATATATATACATATATATATATATATAAAGTGGACGTAGGCACCATCTTTGCCGAACCATTATAAAAAGCCTTGCATGTTCCCCATTTTCTCTACTTTTTACATTTCATAATCATTATCTGTGTGCTCTCAACACAATCGAGGGTTGACTGTCACTAGTGACCAACTTTTGATGTCAACACTTCGGCGCGCTAGGTAGGGGGACGTACGCATCGACATACTCTATGACCTTTCGCAAATTACGACCTATGGCGAACAAACGGGAGAAAGATGCAACATCTTCCCGTCCTGCAAATACCGATGCAGCCAAGACAAATGTTGTAGAGGCAATTCAGGAAGCCTCCTCTCATGATGAAATGTCCTGATATCGCACCCGGGACGACATGGATAAGATTATGGTCGGATTCCAACGCCATATGACATCTCAGGATAAACTCCTCGAACGACAACAACAATGGATGGATCACCTTCTCGGTCGAGTGGAAATGGAATTAAATGCTTCAACATTAATTCCTCCAATGACCGAGACTGGGAAAACAACCGATCTTTGGTCTACACAGAATCAGGCCACTGATCAGATTACACCTTTGCTTCCTATTGGCTTGGCTCCACCTCCCAACCAATCACAACCAAGAGTATCTCTTCCAACGACCAGCGCAGCTGCTCACAAGGGGCTCGCGATCAAAATCTAAGGTGGTCGACCACTTTGCCTCTACTCTTGGGGATAGCTCAGCCCCTAAAACAATTGAACAACCATTGGGTTAGTCAGGATCAACGACATTCCCATTACAACCTAGTATCATACCGCAGACTCGCCATATGCCGCCTTTCCTTCAACAAAGAGCTAGTGGGGCTTTCCCTTCAAACCAGGGAGACCACTCTAACATGCTGGTTCCCAGATTGGCTGGTGAAAATGCTACTGTAAATCCTCCTAACATCACCTCTGACGGGGGCATTGAAGAACCCCGAACATCACATGTTGTGCTGGATCAGCCCAGACCTCCTGTCTTGGGTATGGCTCGATCCAACTCTTATCAGGTTGAAGAGGGGCCAGTCTTCCCAGAACCAACAACTGCGATGAACCCGCACCCTCAGCTTCATTCAACTCTCGGAGGTCGGGCCCAACCAATAGCCACCCTTCTGAGCATGCTTTTGTTGGATCCCGATGTTGGGGCTCCCTCGAATGTAGGACTCGATTCATCACAGCAACTCCTTGGGCATGGAACCCAGATTGCCAGCATCATCAAACGCTTCACTCGGGGAAAATCTACTCAATAGGACATAGTTGGCCTCCATCAAAGCCCATTCACTATAGAGATCAGAAACTCTTGGAATCCCTTGGAATTCAAGTTTCCATCCATCGAACCCTTTAATGGCCGACCCGACCCGACCATCCATCTCTTGCGACACATGCGCCACACGGAAGTGCTCTATGCGTCGACCATTGTCAAGGCCAAACGCTTCCCGCTCTACCTCACCGACATTGCAGGCATGTAGTTTCGACAACAAACTAATGAATCGATTATCAGTTGGAATATGTTGGTCACTCGTTTCATCGAGCAATTAAGAGTTCACATATCCCGACCCATGAGTGTTATGTTCCTTTCTACCATCAAGCAATGCCCCGGAGAGACTCTACGATCTTTCTTGGGGAGATTCAACGCTTTCATTGCATCTATCAGATGACCTGAGCTGTCGATGGTGCTTATGGCCGCTATCGCAGGCATTCAGAACCGACCGGATTTTTGGATCTTTATAACCAGAGATCCACCTAGAGATATTGATGAATTCTATGCTGAGGCCAAAAGGTTCCTCCAACAAGAAGACGCTAACCTCGAGGTGCTCGCTGCCAAGGATGGAGGCCCCTCCAACTTCAACGGCCAAAACAAAGGTAAAGGGAGAGTTCCAGAAAGGAGCAACTGTAATGTGTGTTCTTGAAGAGAGGACAAGTACAACAGGTATACTGAGCTCAACTCTTCCCTTCTTGACAACTATCTTCGCATACGAGAGACTCTGTCCTCTCCAAAACATCCTTCATGAGAGCCGAACAAAAAAGAGAACGAATCTGGGAAGCACTGCATGTACAATAACATAGCTGGTCACGCCACCAGTGAAAGCAGATACCTATGCGATCTCATCGAGGATAAAGTCTGGTGAGGAGAGCTCCCTGAGTATTTCAAGAAACCTGCACAGGTCTTGTCGCCGCCCTTATCTTCCCAAGCTCCTTAGGTCAGTCCCTGTGCTCCTAGAAATGGAAAGGACCCTGAGTCCAGCAATCGCAGCATGATAATAAATTAGTTATATCATTGTATTTTTTGCTTTTTTCAATAATGAGTTATGTTGAATTATGCATGAGTGGAAAGAGCCCCCAGATATGTCCAAAGTTCAACAACTGCTATGTTAAGATTTGTTTCTATGGTTCTGTAGAAATAACAAAATTTTCTTTCAAACATTTGACATGTTTGAATGTATTAAATCTGAGCATAATAATTGCTCGCCGACCCTAAACTCAGTCAATGCTTGATATCATAACCAGACAACCTCCACGAGCCGAGTTTGGTCGACCCTTGTCATAAAAGCCAAGTATACATGATAGTCGCCATATTCTAAGTCGAGTGTGTTGTCCACTCGCTAAATATTTTACTAATCGAGTGGCTTCTGCCATGGTCTACACTCACCACTGTTCCGAACAACATGGTTGCTCGCCATAATCTAAGCCGAGTGTACTGTCCACTCGCTAAATATTTTACTAATCGTGTGTCTTCTGCCATGGTCTGCACTCACCACTGTTGCCGGCCTTAATACAACTACTAGGACCATCGGATTTCCGGCCTTATTATGATCTGGTGTAACCATAGCCTCCCGAGCAATTATGCTTCGATGCAACATTCAGTACATACCCCCTTCTACTGAAGAAGATGTATTCTGAGTGGCAAAATGTTAACCTACATTTTGCCAAAAGCCGACACCATTCAGATCGAAGCCCAACATCTGAAAACGTGCCTCCCAACATTGACTAGTCGACCAGTTCGAGTAACTCACACTTTAGCAAAACCCAAGCAAGGTCCGGCCCAAGTTAGCTTCCTTCAATAATAACCTGAAATTGGGATGGCTTGAATTGGTCTCCTTAAAGCAACGGCTCGTGGAGCCCAGAAGAATCGCTCTTTCCAGATGACCGAGTTAACGCTTCCCTCAACATCGGATTGACCGAATATCTCGGATTCATCAAGAAATATCCAGCCGAGTCATTCAATACTCAGCCCGACTTTCAAGGGAATAAAGGCGATCAACCATCTCCGGACAAAGCTCTACTTTTGATACACCTCACCTCGAGTGCCACATAAGCCACTATTTCTGAGGGTACTATTAATCAGCAGTAAACTGGGTCCTACCGCCATAATTATTTCCACTGATCGAGCTCCACATGTCTGAGCTCCGCAAAAGAGGAATGCCATGTGGCGGCTTGCTCAGCCCATTTCTTCACCTATAAATACACCCATGCTCAAAATGGAAATGGGATTCTTTTTCGACTGTCAGTTTCTCCAACTTTCAGCTGAACTTCTCCTTCTAAAAGCTCCTCTATGGCTAGGTTAAAAGGAGATACTTCTTCTTCCTCCTCAAAATAGAAAAATCATTGTACTTATAATCAAAAAGGAAAAATCAATATATATATAAAGTGGATATAGGCACCATCTTTGCCGAACCACTATAAAAAGCCTAACGTGTTCCCCATTTTCTCTACTTTTTACATTTCATAATCATTATTCATGTGCTTTCCACACGATTGGGGTTGGCTGTCACTAATGACCAACTTTTGACGTCAACAGTATATATATACATATGCAGGTTTATATACAGGAATTATATACTGAAGACTGTACATTTTAAAGATATTAGAGATTCTGAGTTCAGAGAAATTTCAGGAGTTATAGGGATGTTTGTAATTATTTAGGTGGAGTAAAGTAATCGCTGGCATCCCTTGTAGCAGTGAAATGAAGGACGGGTAATCAATGGTATCCGTTGTGGTCGTGAAATTAAGGACGGGTAATCAATGGTATACCTTGTAGTTGTGAAATCAAGGACGGGTAATCGATAGTATCCCTTATAGTCATGAAATCAAGGAGATTGTAATTGACTACTGATATAGTGATAAAACTCTACGCAATCCAGCGTTGTGTTGGACTGGACGTAGAAACAATCTGAACCAGTATAAAACCCGGTGTGTTCTTTCCTTTTCAGCATTTCTATTTCTGTGTGTTTTGCATCTGTGTTTGATTATGCATCTTTGATTGTTTCTGTGGTGTTTGATTCATATAATTTATCACATATATTTTATATTTTGTTTGAATTCTCAAAAACACAATTCACCCCCCCTAGTGTTTGTTTTGCCTTAACGATCCACTATGCAATCCCTAACACGACCGACCACTCATTTAGCTTGAGTGTATCAAATATATTGTCACCAACGGTCGGTACCGACATGACCGTTCCCAGGAGATATAGAAGCAAAAGAAGAACGAAAATGTATTTTCTTTAGATCGATGACAAATGTAGCCTGCTTGGTAATGACCTACCTAGTCATGCAGCCTGCCGATTTTAGTCACTTCCCAGTTGTGAGGCTTGAGGTCACGTTTACTTTCTTAGAACATCTGGCCACCATTCAGTTTGAATGTCATATCATCAAACCTGTCAAATTACTAGTTGATCTTCCAAAAATATTACTGGTATAAATGCTAAGAGAAACGAATTTCTCCGCCACCGACGTAATACCTTGAAAAGAACGAGTTATGTGGTCTGTTAGGAATACTCTGTTAGGCATTCTTCCATACAAGTTGTCCTAGGTCTGGACAAACCGAAGGCACTATCCTATAAACAGAATAGCCCTTGCATTTTACTCCTTCTTCATAAATATCCCTGCTGATTAGTTCTGTGTGCCACATTGATTCGAAGTGGTTTTGGTTCTAATTTCCATCTCGGTCCCTTCGAAACAACACGTCAAAAGGTCTAGTAATGTATCATTGATAGTTTGGTGTTTTAAACTATCAATTTCGAAATAGTACGGTCGAGTATATTGGCAGCTCAGGTCTTAAAATCATTCCTTAAATCCACTTCATCGATTTCAAATCGACTGCCTTTACTTACTTGATAAACTTTATTCTTAACTCTTACTAATCTCCTCTTTATTTTTCTTCACTTGAAATGTCATCACATTTCCATAAACTCTTTATCTTAGGAAATATTTCTATATATTATGAGCTAAATTTCTCAACGACCAAATAATATCAAATGACATTCATTTGTATATTTCCCAAATGGTTTCATCGAACTTCGAAGATCTTGCATTAATACATAGGTAAAAAAGAGTTGACTTTCAAATATTTCTTACTTCAAATCTCGCAAAAATGTTGCAATATAATATCCATTTCAAAATATCACAACTAACGTTGCGATAATATTCAATTCAAATTTCGGAATTAACGTTACAATATACTATGTTCAATTCAAATTTCACAACTAAAGTTGCAATATCCTTTTTATGGGAATAATAGATTATCTCAACAGTCTTTACCATTACAACTAATATCATTCCTCGATAATATTGAAGTTGGGGTATTTAATTTACCACTGAGACCTTGATCAACATCGTTCTTATCTTAGAATAAATAATAGTTCATAACTCAAAAACATATCAATTATATATTATTAATTATTAAAATATGGTTTTATAAACCATACATTTACTATGAAAAATTCTTGGTCGATATAATCTCTTTACTTAATCTTTGATTAAGTACATTTCTTTTTAAACCCTTTTTACCATTCCATTTATAATTGAAAATATGTTAATCAATTTCCAAAGATACCTCGTCCTAAACCATTTAGAACATATTATAAACTAATTTCTTGGGTTTTAAACTGAAATCCACTTATCAACTCCTTTGACATAAAACCAAATATTAGTTTCCTTTACACTCTTGCAAACCACTTTCTTTTTAGTTTGACTCAAGTTTCAAACAAGGTATAAATTCTTATCGCGTTAGCTCGCTCATATTTAAAATCCTTATTTATGAAATTTGGACTATATGATCCCATTTCTTTATAAAACCCTTTCCAAAATTTAATCTTATCACAAACCTAATTATTATCTTAAATAAATCTTATGTAAGAAATAATCATTTTAAATATCATTACTTCATTATTCATGAAGTAAAAGTCGTCCACTTGTTTATTAACTAAAATAACATTTGAAATTATTTAACAATAACTAGTTATAATAACAACTTTAACATGTTAACTAAAAGTAATTCCTATTTAAATTTAAACAACTATTCACTAATTAAACCCTTTGATCAAACTGTTGATTTAGTCGACCTTAAACCGTCTATTATTTCGTTAATTGATTTCGATTATCCCTTCCTTATTAGATTAATAAAATTAATCTAATAATATTACTTAACTATTTACTTAAATATAATTATTCCAAAATATTAACCGTAGGTTAATTACAGTTTTATTTACTTACAAAACTTGTTTAAACGTAAATCTTTATTTTAAAATCATTTAATAATATTCTATAAAAACCAATTTATAAACATCAATATAATTTTAAAACTTCATTATAACGTAAAAATATAATCAAAAGTATCTTTCCAGTTATAAAATAGATTTTATAACTTAACTTCATTAATTTGCCGAACGGCAAATCACGTTTAAACAAAAATGTAGATCCTAGGCCGTTTGCTGTCAATCCCTCAGCCCATACCATTTATTGATTCAAATCACAACAACGTTGAATTACAATTCAACGTCAACGACCAATCAGGTTTTAATGTCAACGGGATCAATCATTTCATACATAATAATATAAGAATGAACAACACACATAATATTTGAGGAATCCGGTCGGATCCCTCCAACTTGTCCTTCCCTACACACAGTTATAACATTTTATAATAATATGTAAGGCAGAAATTAAATTTCATGGTGCCCATAAAATTAACCTCAATTCATAACAACAGATAATCAACCAGTAGCATCAATAGCATCTAATCAACAAATTTTATATTATAGATTATAAATTATAATTATGCGAATTTAACACATCACAGCAGCCCAGAAAAGTGTGAGAATTAACTCACCATTTTATTTCCAGTTGGCGATTCGTGCGTTGTTTTCATTTAATTTTAAACAGTTGTTTAATATTAAATGAAAATATTATTGTTATGGTCCTATCCAAAACTGCTCAGCAGTGTAGTACTCTGTGATGCGATCCCAACAAATCCAATTTCGTGAAATTTTGATTACAAATGAACGATTTATGGCTATTACAAGTTAATGCTTAATTTATAAACTAAATTATAATTAATTTAATTAATTAATGATAAATGATTTTACCTTAATGACAGTGCTTACCACCCTAAACCCTTGTTTTATTTCCCTGATCACTGTTTTACTTCACATGTTTTCCCCTGAGCTTCATCCTGAAGCCCAATCCTCATCTTCCTTAATACCCCGACGTTCCTGATCTTCCCTTCGTTTTCCAACCACAACCCCTTTCTCTCACTACTACGTCGTCGTAGACCACCTGGGCCTGCCTTGACCATCTCCATGTCTCCCCCTCACCTCGAGTTGCCCTCTCCCACAAGTTTGACCCCTCTTGTGACATCAATTCGCCGGATTTCAGCCCGAACCAAAATCCGTTCACAAACAATTCGCTGCAGCCACAGGTCGACTCCGATTGTCGGACCACCTCCAGTCAATAGTCCTACGTCCCCTCTCACTTTTCTCATCTGGCGCCATCCCGTGGAAAGCCTCCGACCGCTGCAAACAGGCCAATACCGACTGCCACTTCAAAAAGAACAACCTAAAAACAAGTTCTTTGATCATCCCCTTTTACACGCCGCTACAGGACAAATCAGCCTTTCGGACCAAAAGAGAAAATCTCCCCCTCGTTTCCCTCGACAAAAATCCCTTAAACACCAACACCTGAATTCAATCCAAATCGGCACAAAAACCCAAAAAACAGAAACGATATCCTTCTGTTAACTGCGATTTCCGGCCATCTTAGACAATGAAACCTCACCAGATTTTAAACATAGTTAGCTGGTTACCTGATCTACAAATTTCATGTAGAATGTTTGGATTAATACTTGATAGAATTGATGATATAAATTCTTTTGTATATAGGGGGGTTTCTGCGAATTTCAGAATGATAGTGAATAGAAATGAGATGGTAGGCTGAAGATAGGGGTATATAAAATGTGGAAATATAATATTTTAAGTTGACGTGACGAGTGATGATGACTAATGATTTTTCTTTCATGTCTATCACCATTTCTAAACGTTGTTTGTTCGTTTCTGTGGATACATATGAACTCCGTTCATGACAAGAATGGACGTTATAGAAAAATTCGACATTACGGTCCTAATAAAACTTGTTTCGACGAATCCCGAATCTGTTTGCTCAAATGGCGCTTGTTTATGCTTAAATAGTTGATTTTTTACATTTAGTTTTGCTACGCTCATAGAATAACCCCAATTGACATTAAACTTGAATTCTAACAATAATTAGTTGTTAGGTCTCAATAAAATTTGTTTCGTTGAAAACGGAGGTTGTTTGAATAAAGTCCCCTTTTAAGGATCTCATTTAAATTAAAATACATCAATTTTAAAATACCTCAATATAATAATAATAATAAAATATTATAATTGGTCATACATGAGTAGCATTTCAAGTAGTCTCATAATAAATTATCTCAAGTTGAAATCTAAGCCAAATCGATATTAAATATATTAAAAACCCATTTAGTTAATATAAATAAACATTGTATTTAATAAACGAATTCCGTAGCGACTATTTTGAAATTTGATTTGGACATAAAATAAAATTTACAATATGAAAACTTGAATTTTCTCTTCCATTAGAAAAATATTATCAAATAGATTCGAACATTTCTTGTTTTGAAGAAATCCGACTTATTTTGGATCCTGTACAACCATTTAAAGTTCAAAACGTAGTATTACGAACTACCGCGCCACTGCAGTTCGTTTTATAATTAAGTTATAAATTAAACGTTCAAACGTTGTTTAATAATGAAAACGCTAGTATATTACAAAACCAAACAACATTAAATTCTTTTAAATTGCCCATTCACATTATATTGCGAATCCGACAAATTCCAACCATTCTAGAATATAAATTATTATTTTATTATTTATATTAATAAAATATTCAAAATTATTAAATTTAAGCTAGTTAAATTCTAAAACAATAATTAAAACCATTTTAAAATATTAAATAAAATGGTTAAAAATCTGGGTCGCTACAATTGGAAAGATGGAAATATATTTGGATGGGTCGACAAGGATATGTCAGATAGATACACTTCTTCTTTGGAAGATATACTTGATCTTGATTACTGTAGTACTACAGAAAAGCTAATTGAAGCAGGCCCTGAAAAGCTAAAATAGGCTTCGTCGGCCAAGCATTTGAAAACTAGTGGTATAGTTCAGCAGCGTGCGGAGCAACTTTTCTTATTAAAGCATACACCATTAGATCAATTAGACAAAAAAATTGCCAAAGGAGCCCTTGCTATAGATCAGAATGGAGCTGCAAATGCAGAAAAGATCAATAATACTAAAAGGAAATTCTCTTATGGAAGCTAAATTGCAGAAAATGTGTGAACTACTGAAAGAGACCATCTCACGAACTAAAGATAACGTATAAAAGAAACAGGCTCTAACATACGAAGAAATGGAAGCCGAACGTGAAGAGCATGAAACACAAGCCGATGTAGAAAGTGATAATGGGGATGAGCAAATTTACAATCCACTTAAACTTCCAATAGGCTGGGATGGGAAGTCGATTCCTTACTGGTTATACATACTTCAATGCCTTAGGTAAGAATTTAAGTGTGAAATATGTGGGAATCAAAGTTATTGGGGATGTAGAGCCTTTGAGTGTCATTTCAAAGAGTGGCGCCACCAGCATGGTATGCGTTGCTTGAACAATTTTAACACGAAGAATTTCAATGAAATCACGTCCATCCAAGAAGAAAAGGACCTATGGGCGAATATACAACAAAGACAAGGTCTCCATAAGTCGTGTCCCGATATCAAAGAAGAATGTGAGGACCATGAGGGAAACATCTATAACAAGACCTACACTGATCTCCAACGCCAAGGTCTTATACAACAAATGACTAGCATCTCCTTTGTATTTGTAACGTCTTATTGTATTAGATGTTGAAAGTTATTTGTATCTATATTGAATGCATACCCATATGCAGAAGGACTATTTTGTAAGATTTGCTAGTTTATTGTTGTTCATAGTTATGCATTCATATGATTTTTGTATGTTACTAATTGGACAAATTGACGTTGTCATGTATCAAAATGTTTGTTTTTACAAAAATAATAATTACAAGATTCAAGATTAATATTATCTAAACCATAGGATTTGGGTTAAAGGGGAAAAAATGGTTCTCTTTTGGCACCTATGACAAATTTTTGTACAGATAAAATAGTTGTTTACAAATCTATTCACTTTATATGCTAATAGCGCTGCTCATTGTAATAGACTATAATGATAGGTCTGAAAGGCGCATCACAATGGAATGATATATAGCAATACTACTGGAAAAAAGTTTACTTGAAATCTAACAGTGGCCTAATATGATTCTGTGAAAACAAGTCGCAGTCAAATGGCTCTAGTATTGCCATATGGCAATTAGTATTGCCATATGGTAAGGTTCAAATGTAAATGGATCCTATATAATACAAAAGAAACTAGTTCACGAAGAGTGGCAGTAAATATTTCAACTAATTGTATAGCTAAATATATAAATTTAGGATCAAAGAATATCCATACCTCCACATCCAACCAAATTCGATCAAAAGAAATCGCCATATTGGATAATATAACATCCTCTTCACAATCAATTCTACGTTGTGAAACCTGATTAATTATAACTTAACATCAAAAGACAAGCCTTAAAAATTCGCATTAAAATGATCATGTTAAGTGTACAAATTACAACAAGGATGAGGTAAAGAATTGGCAGTCAGAACTCTAAAACATAAGGATTAAACTTTGTATTTTATAGCATTAAAAGATAGCAAAGGAAACATACTGAATATAAGACTGATCATAATGCCAAAAAGGATTTGTTTTTAGGTGTTGCTACTTAATAGATTACTATAGATATAAATCATGATAAATACATTCATCTGATTGTAGTTCAATGTAGAGATGCTCTATGCATTGCATTTCAAGTCCCTAATCAACAATCTAATAACTACTTAGCAAAACTAAAATATGCAAAACAACTTGACAGACCAATTGACTAGCATAACAGAAAACATGTACTAGTTATGAAAATTACGTAAAAAACTAAATTAATATCTAAATTAAAATTTGGTTATTGTTTGATACATTTGGGAGAAGGTAAAACAAGCATAAAAACATGCGAAATCAGAAGGAAGAAAAACTGATCATATTAACATTGCTTCTACACGGACCATAACTGTAACACCCCGTAATTCTGTAACACTAGGATTCACAAATCAGGGCAGAATTAAAAGTTAAAATCAAAATCAGGGGAAACGGGCTGCGCCATTGCGTTCGTCTTGGAATTCTACATGAAAACGAGTCCGAGTTTGCATAAATCGTAGTCCGTATGAGGAAGATATGGCCTCTGGAAGATTCAACAAAGTTCAAAACAGGGCAGAAAAAGGAATTCAAATTCGAAAACAGACCCAGGCTGTGGTGGGCCGCAATTTTCCCGCCCAAGGCACCCAGGTCGACTGGGTAGTCGACCTGGGTCACCCAGGTCGACTGGGTAGTCGACCTGGGGGTCGACCCCCCTGCTTTTTCCTGTTTTCTGCACCTGGTTCGTTCTTCTATATTCGGACGCCATCCTGACCAGATTCGTTGACTTCTACACTATATAAACAACCCTAGTCTTCTTCTCTATTCACAATTCTCCTCTACCCTTATGCTGCAAAGATTCTTAGTGAACATGGCCTCTTCTCCTCCTCTTAATTAAAATATAAATAGAACAATATATATAAAATGAAGCAAGACGAGGAGATGCTGCTAAAAGACTTTCAAGAAAAGGTTCAAGACAGGCTAGGATTTCAAGTGAAGAATCAAAGGCTAGCTCAAACGATTTCGAGCAACGTCACACAAATCATAGCAACGCCATCTTTCTTTTCTAATCTAAATCTCTGTAAGTCAGTTATTTTTAGATTTGAACGTTTTTCTCTGTTCGTGACATGAAATTAAAGGAATAAAAGAATATGCCAAATCTCACTCTCTCTCTCTCTCTATTCGAATCAGTGCCTATACTCTTGAACCTAATTAAGAACTGTTATGATTCGAGGACAAATAAGACCGTGACTATGAAACTATGGACCTTAAAACCATATGCCTATGACTATGAACATTTTCCTATGACTAAGAACATTGCCTATGACTATGGACATTGCCTATGACTATGTACATTGCCTATGACTACGAACATTGCCTATGACTGTGACTATGAATATGAGGATTATTTCCTTGACTAAACCTATGTCTTTGATTAGAAAACATAAACCATTGCCTATGACATAACAAGGACATCTGTGATTAAACACCTATGATTCATGACTAGGAAAGTGTTGCTTAAGTTCTGTGATTATGAGATTGGGTCTAAACCCGATTATTTATTCTGCCTGTCCTTGGTTTTTTTGTTTTAGACCATGGGAATTTACCTATTAAGTTAGGTCTACCCATTTTCTTGAACCTGCGTCTCTATTCTGTCAATCCTTAGTTTTAGACCTTGGGAATTTACCTATTAAGTTAGGTCTACCCATGTTCTTGAACCTACGTCGTTATTCAAACCTTTTATGCCAGTTATTATGTCCATCCTTTTTCATAGCATCTTTTGTTCCTTCCCTATTTTACGAGTCTAGATTTATCCATAATCTAGATTGAATCGCAATTATACGAACGGTGGGAATACGATTTGGGCATAATGTGGAATGTACTAAAAACATAGATATAAACTTGGAATTTGGCATAAATTGAGAACATGAATTATGGCATGTTCATAGAAATACAAATTGGATAAATTTAACATGAATTATAGGATGTGTAATTTGAATCTAGTATTGACTTGTAAATCTGCATTTACATGCGTTATGAAGTAGAATAATAAGTCTAGTTTGACATGAACTGTAATTAGAATGTTAAATCAGGATTGGATTAGCTAATTTGGCGTAATAAGTATATTGGTATAAATTTGAGATTGGCCATAACCGTCAGGTTTAGCAAAATCACGGTTAGTGACACTTAAATGGGTATAGTTTACATACCTAAAGGCATAAATATGATATAGAGGGGAAAATGGGGCCATAAGAATAAATGTAGACAGATTACATTAAAAGAGTAATTGGAAAATAAGTAAATTAGGAATAATTTACTTATAGAATTTGTCCTAAATGAGAAATGTAAATTTAGACAAATTAAAGATTTATTAACGACATCTCTTTTAATAAAACACCAGAAAGTTCTAGGGTGACAGAGAGGATAGTGTATAGGCTTGGGTTTGGAAAATACAAGTTTCCTGCTCTCCCTGGCTATCCCTAACTGATCCGACGGACGGGATGGTTACTCTCAAAACTTGATTTGGAAATTAGTCAAAACCCTTTGAACTAGAAAACACGAATTGGCCTAACCCGAGGTTAGACCGAGTTGCGATGTAAATCTGCCCGGAACCAACCGGCACATCCAGTAATCGCAACAATATCTGTCTAATGTGAGTGGTTGTGGCTTTAATCTATTTAATTAAAGCTAGAACAAGAATGGTAGGGTTAAGTTCACTAAGACACTTAACCAATTCAACATGATAACCAGACTGGTGGGTGGGGTTAGGGCCATACAGTTAAGCTAGAATGGGAGGGTTAAGTCCATAGGAACAGTTAAACAACTTAACACAGTCAAGCTAAAATGGGAGGGCTAAGTCCATAGGGACGCTTAACCAAACTTATGGTAACAAGACCAGATTTGTAGGGGTTAAGTAACTAAGAAAACACTTAGCCAAACTAACATGTTAACTAGACTAGAGGTTGGGGTTAAATAAATACACTTAGCCAATTTGATATGTTATCTGGGCTAGACCGTAGGGTTAAGTAAACTTGAACACTTAACCATCAGATTGTGATAAAAGAATAGGGTTAAGTCTAAACATGAAGGGATAATACTTAACCATTAATAACATGTTAGTTAAGACAGACGGGCAAGGTTAAGTAAAAAAGGAACACCTAACCAATACAAGGTGAATGGGTAGGGTTAAGTAATAAGAAATACTTAACCAATATAACTTGGTTTGTGGTGGGGTTAAGTCAACATGAATTACTGATAACACTTAACCAGTATAACAGGATGAATGAAGAGGGTTAAGTTGACTTGAATTGACTAATGACACTTAACCAATCCAAATTGACGGGAAAGGGAACTAAGTAGTAAACCTTAGTTAAGAAAACAATGATTCGGGAAACTAAGTGGTAAATCTTAGATAGTAAAACTAAGTAGTAATTCTTAGTATAACACGGGAAGGAGCGAATGGGCGCCTAAGTAGAAAGAAGGCTCCAACGAATTGGGTTACGAAGCCCGAGGCTTCGAGGGGACATGAGGGTACTCTTGGTATCCCTCTGTGAGGCTGCAGATGATCCTCCTGGGCTCACAGAGGTTAAGGTCTGCGTAGAAGAGCCAGGGGTATGCCTTGGTTGCAATACATGGCAACTTAAAGACCAGAATGGACCGGCGCGACTCAGCGAGAAAATGGTAGCCCTGTGATAGCAACTCGTCGTCTACCATCCATCTTGAGTCAATCGAGATAGGTGAAGCGGAAAGGCAAAGAACTCCAAAAGACCATATACTTGCTATCTAGTTATGGGTGAGGATGGCCATAGGATAGAGGGGCACCGGGGGCCAGCGTATAGTTCTCATTTTACAAGGTGTGCCTTTCATTAGTTGAGGGAGGGGTCAAGTGGGACCATAGCCACTGGAATAAAAACAGACCTTAGCATCCGCATCGGCGGATATCTGAAAGCTCCCGACCGAGTTCTGTATTCCTTGATTTGCCCTGTCACAGGACTCGGACCGCACATTACAGGACATGTGCATCTAGACAAGCGATAATGATTCGCAGTACATGCGTGGGGAAGTATAGGAACATATACCACTCTAGGTAGTGTGTCCTAGACTTGGGGGCATCATTCGACAGATATCATAATCCCTAGTTGGACTAGGTGGCATAAATCCTGAATCCGAGAAGCGTTCAGCAGACAGCGTAAAACTCTAGTTAAATCTAGAAAGCACTTGATAGAAAACCGTAGATTTGATCTAGGTAATAAATAATGAATGTATGCCGGAAGGCAGTGGAAAATACAGGGATTGGGATCACATTATCGTTACTAGTTGGGACACTAGATAGGCGGTGCAGAGATATAGAAACCAGTATAAACAGGAAATAGCGAAGCGGCGAATGAATTAGAGCGTATCCAGTTTATTTTATCTTAGCATATCTTGTGACTACCTTGTCTAATCTTGTTGACCCTATCGTCATGGTGTAATCTTGTATTCAGTTAATTCATGTCGTTTTGTTTTTCCATGTTCACATGCTAGAAGTTACTGAACTTACTCAGGCTTTATGTCTGACTCTATTTTTCTTTCATCTTCTTTTCTTCCGTTTCCCCCTCTCCCCCCCCCCCCAAGGTAGTAAGGGATGGAATAGTTTAACTCAAGTTAAGTTGGACTGCCACTCTTTCCCAGCTTGAAGATTTGTCGAAGTTTGCTTGGATTCTTCTTTTCAGATGTTATGGCTGGCTCTTGCTAAAATCGGGGAATATAAATGTTGTTTTTATGCTTCTTTATTTTGTAAGACAGATGATACTCTGATATAAAAAGAAACCATTGTACAAACTATTTTATCAATAAAGCAAAGTTTCATTTTTCCGCTGTTTAATTCTGTCTATCTTGTAATTTATCTGCATCTTTTACCCTAAATGCTCCACAGAACTTAGTGCATTCCCTTTTGAGTGACACTAATGGATGTGGGGTATTACACGTGGTATCAGAGTTGAAGGTTACCAGATCAGATAAAGGATTTGAAAAATTATTTTCAAAACGGTTTTTAAAGAAGCATTTTCAAGAGAAAAGATTTGTTTTAAAGACATATTCCCCAAAGCCATACCCACTATCTTCTCTTCCTCTGTTTAAATTCTTGTCTCCTTCTTTCTTGAGTCTCTGGGGCTCCTGGCTTTCTGGGAGGTAACCTCATCGAAGGGCAAAAGTAGTGCCCGGCTTCCATCCATAGCCGTAGTTGTTTCATCTTCGGGCAGTTTTCTTTCGAAGCTTAAAGGGTTTTCCGGACGATGGAGGCAGTTTTCGAGAGATTTGTCAACATGACTACACACGGAAGGGGATGAGGAGTTTGGCTAAGGAGCATAACCCAAGGATGAGGAATTCATGGATGTAGACTTAGCATACGAAGGAGGAAGAAATTATAAAACCTAAGACAAGAGGAAGTATCTTTACTAGGGTATGATAGGGCATATACTTAAGGACAAGGGCAAGAACGAGGACGAGATTTTCAGAAGGACAAGTACATGCTTTCGCCACCAAGCGTACCTAGGAGAAAGGTAGTCCGGTTGGGAGAGTCTAGTTTTCTGTTCGTACTATTTCCTTTGGTTTTAGCGCTTCGCATTAGTTTATATTTGCTTCCATAGTTGAGTCTCTGCACCATAGTACTTGTATGGTAGAAAGATCCCACTAGAGCCTCAAATCCAATTGGTGGTCCGACCAGTTTATCTTTGGTTAGTAGGGATTTGAGAATAACTATTGAGTTTGCTTATATCAACTCACGTAGATCGTCTAAATTTTGGAGGAGATATTCCTTGGGTGCTTGTCTGATATTGGTTTAGGCCTTTGGGACTTGTACTTGAGGAATGTCGAGTTCGGTTTGGATGGTTTGCGGGAGAGATGAATAGTTGTGGCAGGCACTCCAAAGAGCACGTAGTGACCTTTCGACTCTTATAGTTATGGCATGGCAGATAAGAGGGAAACCTCTAATCATCTTAGTACGTATACCTGGTACCGTGATTGACATCTATTTATTTTGGAAATGGAGGTCAGAAACTTCACAATCGTGAAGTTCAGTTTGTTAAGATACAGTGGGGTAAAGCTCAAGAAGGTTAGATACTAGCATCATACCCATTTCCTTAAGGGTGCATCCTTGATTTCTTTTATTTGTAGGAGCTTTACGCATAATTGTTTCTCTCTTTCCAAAGTATATCACCTAGGTCGTATCTTCGATCCTTAGGTAGAAGCCAATGGATGTAAACATGTATTTGAAACATGTTATGGTTGATGGTTGCAAGTGGTTGCTAATGGTTGCTAGTGAATGAATATGCATACGTGTTAGGCACTAGATCAGTTCAGACGCTTTCATATTGCATTTACAGATATGTATTTGTTTGTAAATTGAACTTGATACGTTATCATATGGGTGTTGCATATGGATGAATGGCCGTGCACACATATAGTATTTACATAACTAGGGATTCTTGCATACATGGTTGGACACATGGCACTGACATGACTCGCATTAAGGAGGTCGACTGAATCAGTAGACCGCCTGATTTTACAGTAGATAAAGACATATACACACACTATGCATATGAACATGAAAGCATTAGAAATCTTTTAAGGACAATGGATGCCTGTGAGTGAATGGTTGAGTAGATAGGTGATTGGATGGTAGGACACATTCTTCCTAACTTGAAGATTTCGGGGACGAAATCCTTTTAAGTGGGGGAGAATGTAACACCCCGTAATTCTGTAACACTAGGATTCACAAATCAGGGCAGAATTAAAAGTTAAAACTAAAATCAGGGCAAACGGGCTGCGCCATTACGTTCATCTCGGAATTCTGCATGAAAACGAGTCCGAGTTTGCGTAAATCGGAGTCCGTATATGGAAGATATGGCCTCCGGAAGATTCAGCAAAGTTCAAAATAGGGCAGAAAAAGGAATTCAAATTCGAAAACAGACCCAGACTGGGGTGGGCGGGAATTTTCCCGCCCAAGGCACCCAGGTCGTCTTGCTAGTCGACCTGGGGCACCCAGGTCGACTAGGTAGTCGACCTGGGGCACCCAGGTCGACTGGGTAGTCGACCTGGGTCACCCAGGTCGACAGAGTAGTCGACCTGGGGATCGACCCCCCTGCTTTTTCCTGTTTTCGAAAACAGACCCAGACTGGGGTGGGCGGGAATTTTCCCGCCCAAGGCACCCAGGTCGTCTGGCTAGTCGACCTGGGGCACCCAGGTCGACTGGGTAGTCGACCCCCCTGCTTTTTCCTGTTTTCTGCACTTGGTTCGTTCTTCTGTATTCGGACGCCATCCTGACCAGATTCGTTGACTTCTACACTATATAAACAGCCCTAGTCTTCTTCTCTATTCACAATTCTCCTCTACCCTTATGCTGCAAAGATTCTTAATGAACATGGCCTCTTCTCCTTCTCTTAATTAAAATAAAAATAGAATAATATATATAAAATGAATCAAGACGAGGAGATGCTGCTAAAAGACTTTCAAGAAAAGGTTCAAGTCAGGCTAGGATTTCAAGTGAAGAATCAAAGGCTAGCTCAAACGGTTTCGAGCAACGTCGCACGAATCATAGCAACGCCATCTTTCTTTTCTAATCTAAATCTCTATAAGTCAGTTATTTTTATATTTGAACGTTTTTCTCTGTTCGTGACATGAAATTAAAGGAATAAAAGAATATGCCAAATCGCTCTCTCTCTCTCTCTATTCGAATCAGTGCCTATACTCTTGAACCTAATTAAGAACTGTTATGATTCAAGGACAAATAAGACCGTGACTATGAAACTATGGACCTTAAAACCATATGCCTATGATTATGAACATTTGCCTATGACTAAGAACATTGCCTATGACTATGGACATTGCCTATGACCATGAACATTGCCTATGACTATGGACATTGCCTATGACTATGGACATTGCCTATGACTACGAACATTGCCTATGACTGTGACTATGACTATGAGGGTTATTTCCATGACTAAACCTATGCCTTTGATTAGAAAACATAAACCATTGCCTATGACATAACAAGGACATCTGTGATTAAACACCTATGATTCATGACTAGGAAAGTGTTGCTTGAGTTCTGTGATTATGAGATTGGGTCTAAACCCGATTATTTATTCTGCCTGTCCTTGGTTTTCTTTGGTTTTAGACCATGGGAATTTACCTATTAAGTTAGGTCTACCCATGTTCTTGAACCTGCGTCTCTATTCTGTCAATCCTTGGTTTTAGACCTTGGGAATTTACATATTAAGTTAGGTCTACCCATATTATTGAACCTACATCGTTATTCAAACCTTTTATGCCAGTTATTATGTCCATCCTTTTTTATAGCATCTTTGGTTCATTCCCTATTTTACGAGTCTAGATTTATCCATAATCTAGATTGAATCGCAATTATACGAACGGTGGGAATACGATTTGGGCATAATGTGAAATGTACTAAAAACATAGTTATAAACTTGGAATTTGGCATAGATTGGGAACATGAATTATGGCATGTTCATAGAAATACAAATTGTATAAATTTAACATGAATTATAGGATGTGTAATTTGAATCTAGTATTGACTTGTAAATCTAGCATTTACATGAGTTATGAACTAGAATAATAAGTCGAGTTTGATGTGAGCTGTAATTAGAATGTTAAATCAGGATTGGATTAGCTAATTTGGCGTAATAAGTATATTGGTATAAATTTGAGATTGGCCATAACCGTCAGGTTTAGCAAAATCACGGTTAGTGACACTTAAATGGGTATAGTTTACATACCTAAAGGCATAAATATGATATAGAGGGGAAAATGGGGCCATAAGAATAAATGTAGACAGATTACATTAAAAGAGTAATTGGGAAATAAGTAAATTAGGAATAATTTACTTATAGAATTTGTCCTAAATGAGAAATGTAAATTTAGACAAATTAAAGATTTATTAACGACATCTCTTTTAATAAAACACCAGAAAGTTCTAGGGTGATAGAGAGGATAGTGTCTAGGCTTGGGTTTGGAAAATACAAGTTTCCTGCTCTCCCTGGCTATCCCTAACTGATCCGACGGACGGGATGGTTACTCTCAAAACCTGATTTGGAAATTAGTCAAAACCCTTTGAACTAGAAAACACGAATAGGCCTAACCCGAGGTTAGACTGAGTTGCGATGCAAATCTGCCCGGAACCAACCGGCACATCCAGTAATCGCAACAATATCTGTCTAATGTGAGTGGTTGTGGCTTTAATCTATTTAATTAAAGCTAGAACAAGAATGGTAGGGTTAAGTTCACTAAGACACTTAACCAATTCAACATGATAACCAGACTGGTGGGTGGGGTTAGGGCCGTACAGTTAAGCTAGAATGGGAGGGTTAAGTCCGTAGGAACACTTAACCAACTTAACACAGTCAAGCTAAAATGGGAGGGCTAAGTCCATAGGGACGCTTAACCAAACTTATGGTAACAAGACCAGATTTGTAGGGGTTAAGTAACTAAGAAAACACTTAGCCAAACTAACATGTTAACTAGACTAGAGGTTGGGGTTAAGTAAATACACTTAGCCAATTTGATATGTTATCTGGGCTAGACCGTAGGTTAAGTAAACTTGAACACTTAACCATCAGATTGTGATAAAAGAATAGGGTTAAGTTTAAACATGAAGGGATAATACTTAACCATTAATAACATGTTAGTTAAGACAGACGGGCAAGGTCAAGTTAAAAAGGAACACCTAACCAATACAGGGTGAATGGGTAGGGTTAAGTAATAAGAAATACTTAACCAATATAACTTGGTTTGTGGTGGGGTTAAGTCAACATGAATTACTGATAACACTTAACCAGTATAATAGGATGAATGAAGAGGGTTAAGTTGGCTTGAATTGACTAATGACACTTAACCAATCCAAATTGACGGGAAAGGGAACTAAGTAGTAAACCTTAGTTAAGAAAACAACGATTCGGGAAACTAAGTGGTAAATCTTAGTTAGTAAAACTAAGTAGTAATTCTTAGTATAACACGGGAAGGAGCGAATGTCCGTCTGAGTAGAAAGAAGGCTCCAACGAATTGGGTTACGAAGCCCGAGGCTTCGAGGGGACGTGAGGGTACTCTTAGTATCCCTCTGTGAGGCTGCAGATGATCCTCCTCGGTTCACAGAGGTTAAGGTCTGCGTAGAAGAACCAGGGGTATGCCTTGGTTGCAATACATGGCAACCTAAAGACCCGGATGGACCGGCGTGATTCGGCGAGAAAACAGTAGCCCTGTGATAGCAACTCGTCGTCTACCATCCATCTTGAGTCAATCGAGATAGGTGAAGCGGAAAGGCGGAGAACTCCAAAAGACCATATACTTGTTATCTAGTTATGGGTGAGGATGGCCATAGGATAGAGGGGCACCGGGGGCCAGCGTATAGTTCTCATTTTACAAGTTGTGCCTTTCATTTGTTGAGGGAGGGGTCAAGTGGGACCATAGCCACTGGAATAAAAACAGACCTTAGCATCTGCATCGGCAGATATCTGAAAGCTCCCGACAGAGTTCTGTATTCCTTGATTTGCCCTGTCACAGGACTCAGACTGCACATTACAGGACATGTGCATCTAGACAAGCGATAACAATTCGCGGTACATGCATGGGGAAGTATAGGAACATATACCACTCTAGGTAGTGTGTCCTAGACTTGGGGGCATCGTTCGACAGATAGCACAATCCCTAGTTGGACTAGGTGGCATAAATCCTGAATCCGAGAAGCATTCAGCAGACAGCGTAAAACTCTAGTTAAATCTAGAAAGCACTTGATAGAAAACCCTAGATTTGATCTAGGTAATAAACAATGAGTGTATGCCGGAAGGCAATGGAAAATACAGGGATTGGGATTGGGATCACGTTATCGTTACTAGTTGGGACACTAGATAGGCGGTGCAGAGATATAGAAACCAGTATAACCAGGAAATAGCGAAGCGGCGAAAGAATTAGAGCGTATCCAGTTTATTTTATCTTAGCATATCTTGTGACTACCTTGTCTAATCTTGTTGACCCTATCGTCATGGTGTAATCTTGTATTCAGTTAATTCATGTCGTTTTGTTTTTCCATGTTCACATGCTAGAAGTTACTGAACTTACTCAGGCTTTATGTCTGACTCTGTTTTTCTTTCATCTTCTTTTCTTCCGTTTCCCCACCAGGTAGTAAAGGAGGGAATAATTTAACTCAGGTTAAGTTGGACTGCCACTCTTTCCCAGCTTGAAGATTTGTCGAAGTTTGCTTGGATTCTTTTTTTCAGATGCTATGGCTGGCTCTTGCTAAAATCGAGGAATATAAATGTTGTTTTTATGCTTCTTTATTTTGTAAGACAAATGATACTCTGATATAAAAAGAAACCATTGTACAAACTATTTTATCAATAAAGAAAAGTTTCATTTTTCCGCTGTTTAATTTCTGTCTGTCTTGTAATTTATCTGCATCTTTTACCCTAAATTCTCCACAGAACTTAGTGCATTCCCTTTTGAGTGACACTAACGGATGTGGGGTATTACAATAACAGTGGTATCAAATAATTGTATAGGTTGAAAAAACAATACTGTGTTCCAGTAATTCATATACAGCTCTTCGAGGCCGTCAGCTACATATGCAAAAAGTCTTTAGTTATCAACTTCCTTTATAACAAAAGAAAGCAAGTCTGCAGATATGTGATTCAAACAAAAATGCATCATGCTCATGATTCAAAACTAAAGCATCAAATGACAAGTATATTCCCTTTTTTCGTAATGCATTAGTACATTAGAAAATACCTCTCATTTGCACTAGGTCCTAAGCAAAACTACTAGGATTACACGATTAATTAAGCTTCTATTCATGAAAACTGTGTCATAGTAAGAACTGTCTTAACATGCTTGAATGAAACACATATACGGTTTGTACAGTGATCATTCTCATATCCTGAATATTCTCTGCCTATCTGCTGCTTTAACTTTGTACATCTGAATCTTTCACTAACAATTGAGAAAGCAAATTAAAGTTAAAAAGGTTAATTTTGAGTAAAATCTTTTAATTAAAATGTGTGATTAGCATACAATATGACATAAATTTTTCAATAGAAGAAATCACAATCTTTACGTAAATGAAATACATGTTTCAGTCTTTGGAAAACTTTCAAAGACAATGCATTAGAACAAGATATATATCCTTAGTAAAATATGGCTTCTCCTTTCAAGTTTAGATACATATTAAATTGCTATTATACATTAATATTTAAGGAACTTATATTCCTTAGCATCACACAATTTGTAAATTTATTATCAGAAGTTTGTATCCTGCTAAACGAAGGCTTTCTAGACAAGAGTAGGAAGAATAACCAAGGCATTTAATACTACTTCACGTTGATTTTACCAAAACCTGATCCTTGACCCTTGGCATTGTTGAATAAATTTACCAATATACCTCTTTCTAACTCACTAGTAAACATGACCAAGCTCTTATAGTTCTAGTGACTTCTAGTGAAATCAAATATGGAAGCTTTCAAATGAACGATAACTATGTTAATGAAGCAGAAGGACTCAACGTTCATTTCTTTCAATTTTGCTAGTTTAATATTTCCAAAATTATCTACAAAGAAATTCATAACTAGTCTGCTGAATCAATTGTTAAACAAATGATTACCATGTTACTCAAAGCAGTTTCTTGGGTTCATCTTCAAGCAAGAAGGCAAGAATGAAAAGACACTGTTCTTCAAATATTTATTTTTGTGGAAACAAAGGTACCCTAGGTATTTTATGCTAAAATAATAACCATAAAATTGTTTTAATAATTGCATCATGCAAGAGATAGTCAAGAAAATTGTTGAAATGCTGCAATAACGATGTATTTGATCAATTTTGTAACACCTTTGTATATTTATTTTCTTACAAGCAAAAACATAGATCTCACTGGCCTCCTTGAAATCTGAACACATGGTGGTTAGTGCTATCTTCATCGATCTTCTATTGAGCATAGGATAGCTTATGGATTCAGGGAGCTAATGCTCATCAATCCCAATAGTCTAAGTAGATCCTACTGAATAATGGGAGAGAATAAGGACAAAACTATAAACAAAATGGATCAACGTTTGCACTAATTTCATCCATGTGAACTCAGAAGTGAATTTATTTAGTCAGAAGATTCTACTAATTAGAGGGAATCTTTTAGCAAAGTTAAGGAGAAGCAAACCATGGTAATGCTTGCAAATATAACAAATAATGCAAGTGGATTTGTAATTAGTAATCTGTTGGTAAAGCACCATGGATTAAGGCTAAACATTTGCACATGTAACTATGTAAAGTAGAACTCTAGTTTTGTGGAAGGAATTTAGAAATTGTTATTATTAACCAAAAGAGTTTTGTTAATACTCTACATGTAGAAATGAAACTTTCTTGATAGTTTGTATTAGGTAACCAAAGGTTAACCAAGTGTTTCTTATAAATAAAGCCTTCTAGTCAAAATAACATCATAAATCATCAGAAAGAAATAAGAATCTATTTATATATTTAGAAATATATGCCAATTTATTTTATCTAACTAAATATTTAAAAACAGTATGTAGAAAGTTATATTAAGTGTCGTAGAAGACATAATGGCACACATTTGTAATGTTGGTAAAGCAAACATGTTAGCCCACTTTGTGATTGGGCTACACAAAGTTAAGGGATCACCTGACAGGTAGGTTCAAAAGAAGAGAGTAGCATCAGGAAGCCGATTAGGTTTGAAGTCTTCAACACATTCCCCTCGCGCCTCAAAACAAGCAGCTCAGGAAACAATGGACAGATGATACTCCCGGATCGGATCGATGTCTTCTAATCCGAACCCTTAATACTCCACCGATCTGAGCCCTGGCATCATAGCAGTGTTGCATGATCTCTTGAAAAATCGGAGCAGTTGGGAACCCATTTGCCCACCATCACCCACTAACTCAATGAGTTGCCAGCACCATAGCGCTTCCGATCCCGGCTTTCATGGGATGAAGTGCACGTATGCCCAAACTGGAACCATTTCAAAGAGATTATTCACCTATAAATAGACCATCAAACACCATTTGAAGGATCTTTTTGGCAAACTCTTGACTCAAATACCTGTTTCATCCGAATTCCATCATTTTATTTAGATCACAATCACCTTTCTAATCACGTTTCAAGAGAAGACTGAGTGACATTATTCATTGTACAAGTGTAATTGAGTGAAAACAATAATTGTACTTACATTCTTATCATCAGTTAAAGAAATTCAATGTGGATGTAGGCTCTACAACGCCGGACCACTATAAATATTGTGTTTCTTTCTTTCATTTTTATTCCATTCAAATTCATCCTTAGTTTGGGTGTTAGAGCCGCTTTTGGATCTAACATTTTTGTGCTTTCACTGAGAGGTTCTCAAATCCTCTATATTTCAGGCTACCATTCTGCTATTTCGGTTTGTATATCTGAAGAAGATAGTACGTGAAATCGATATTTCTGAAATTCTTTTCAAAAAAGATCTCAACAAACTGACCATTATGAATAAGGGAAAAGAAGTGCAGAATGCACGGGAAAGCGAGATGGGCAATGAACAGCCAGCTATGGTGGTTACTAGATCAAGAGGACATAGTTCTGGAGCTAATTGATCCAACAGGCCTTCTCCGATCCGACCCGACCAAGACATTCTGAACTGATCCGGCGACGAGAACCCTACCCGATCCGGTCCTCAAAACGCTGCTGGAGCCCATCCTCTGAACCGAACCGCTGGAACAACTTTGGGCTGATCTGAGCCAAATGAAATTGAGGTTGGAAACACTACTCGAGCTCCTACAATTGCTCCATTACCGCCCGTTCCAACTGAGGATCATCCCACTCCTAATGCACTTTTCACCCACCGAGATTTCTCACGTTTGCTTGATATTTTAGAGAGTACCAGAGATGTTCTTGAAGCTCATAAGAAGGATAGTGTTCTTATGTGCGAAAACATGAGGGATATGAGCAGGGAGATAAGCGAACTTCGCAGGCAAAGGGTGCCCTCTCCGATTCGTCATCCTACTATGGACCACTCATCATCTTCTAACGAAGAACGACCATGTGAAAGGAGGCCGTATGAAAGGCCCGAAAACCTTGATCAGCTGACATTCGGATCTTTGGGATCCCGTGAGGATGCAGCCCATGTGCTGGGGCCCGACGATCCAAGTTTAAGGGAACCGATGTTGTTACCAATGCGAGGATCACACGTTCTCCTGAGGGACCCAAATATTACCAATCCCACTCAGGGGCAACTCCTTCAACCTGTTCGTCCTGTGAATGACCAGGACCGGAGAAGGCAAGGAGGTTCGATTACCAATCGAAACCTAAGAGAGTCACCAGAAGTAGGTGATAGGCACTTGAGAAGAGAATGGAGCAAGGAACCTGAACCGGTCCTAATAATGCCGAAGTAGAAGCAATGATATGTCAAATTATAACCGATAGCCGCTGATATTCCAATTTCCTCCGTTTACTGATGATATCCTGAACTTCCAATTTCCTCGCTGATTCAATTTGCCACAGATGGATCGATATTCTGGAAGAACGGATATGAAGCAACATCTGATGAGATATGCGTGGTATATGAACGCTGCAGCTGCACCTAACGCTGTAAAATGTAAAGTCTTCCCAATATATCTATAGGATATAGCATTAATGTGGTTTACTCGACTTCCCCCGCGATCGGTGTCAAGTTTTCAAGAATTAAGTGAACTTTTTATGAAACAATTCCGATTCAATTTCCACAGAGCTAAAAGTGTTATTGAACTATCCAGAATTAAACAAGCCCCTGTAGAATCTCTGAAATCATATTTGGATCGCTTCAACTTAGCAGTTACTGAAACAAGCGATCCCCACGAACCGACAATTTTGATGGCCTTGATCGAAGGAGTTGATCCAGATACTGAGTTCAGAGGTTACTTAGCTGGGAAGCCAACACTGACTAGGGAGGCTTTCTATAAAAATGCAAATATCCGTCTGTGGTAAGAAGAGATATACGCCAATCAAAAGAGAAAATCTGATGGAGCTTCAAGAGAAGATATTCAAAGTAACGTTGCTGTGAAGCAATCTGGTGAAAATTCGGGGAAAGTCGAGGTTAATGTTGGCAACAAAAATGAAGGAAGTAATAATAGGAATGAAAACGACAATAGGAGGAACAGGAACCGAGGAAATAACTCAGGCAAAAGGCCTTGATTCTAAAACTTCGAAAACTACACACCACTAAATGACACATTGGAAAACATATACCTAGATACTTACAACGTCTTACAATATAAAAAGCCTCTTCCCCGAGACTCTACGGAGAAGAAGGTGGCTACTGGAAAGTTTTGTTTGTTTCATGGAACCCACGGACATTCTACTAATGAATGTTGGGATTTGAGAGACGTTGTTGAAAAGCTGCTGCGAGAAGGAAAATTAGACTAATACAAGGTTGCTCCAAGAGACCAGGGGCAAGGGGGCAAGGGGGCCAAGCCCTGAATCAAAATCAACCTGCTCCTAAGCCCACCTCTCAACAAAAAGGTAAAGGAATCGTTATCAATACTATATTAGGAGGATCTCACCCAGCTGCCCATAGCTATAGGGCTATGGACCAATATGCTAATGCGGTTAAGCACCTTGGAGTGGGAGAATGCAGTAACCTCAAAGACATCTCCCCATGAAGCAACAAAAATGATGTCAGATTTCGTAATAGAGATGATTCTGGAATTGAATCACCCACAGAGGACCCGTTGGTAATCACTACCACTATTGGTCCAGTTTTGGTTCACAAAGTGTTGGTAGATAATGGGAGTTCGGTTAATATTCTCTTTAAAAAAGCATTTGATCAGACGAAACTTGAACTAAAAGACTTGACGCCTTGCGAGGGTTGGATACGTGGCTTCAATGGAGCATCGACTACTCCAATGTGGTATGTGGAATTGTCAGTGACATTTGGACAAGGAGATCGCCGGAGAGTGAGAATTCTCCCATTTGTAGTTTTGGACACTGAATCACCCTATAATTCCTTTTTGGGCCGACCAGCCCTCGCGGAATTCAGGGCATGCATTGCGCCTTGGTGCTTATTGCTGAAATTCCCGACCAAAGCAGGAGTGGGAGTAATGAGAGGTGACCAAGCCATTGAACGAACCTGCTACATAGCTGAACTAAAGACATTGATGAAGAGATTGAGCATTGAAGCTAAAGGTACCACCTCCCCTGTAAGGGAGGGTTCAGCATAGCAACTAAAGGGACCATCCCCGAGGGATTCGCCCAGATAACTGCTCGAGGACATAGATCCCAGAGAGGATGAAGAGCCAGGGGACAAAAAGGTGACCCCAAATGAAACAACTGTGGATATCCCCATTGACGATGTTGAACTAGCGAAGATATTGAAGATCGGATCCCAGTTGGATCCGCTCTGAGCAAAGGAATTGACTGACTTCTTAAGGAAAATTTGGATGTATTTGCTTGGACCCATGCTGACATGTGTGGGATATCTCCCTCCGTTATGAGTCACTCATTGAGCATTAATCCAAAGCATCCACCTGTTAAACAGAAGAGGCGTATGTTAGGCCCGGAGAGGTCGGCAGCCCAAAAAGAAGAAGTAGAGAAGTTTAAAGATAATGGGTTCATTAGAGATTCAACGTATTCCGACTGGATATCAAATCCTATTTTGGTCAAGAAATCAAATGGAAAATGGTGAACGTGCATCGATTTTTTGGATTTGAATAAGACAATCCAAAAGATAGTTTCCCACTTCCTCGGATCGATCAGCTAGTGGACTCAACAGCCGGACACAAACTTCTTTCCTTCATGGATGCATACTCAGGATATAACCAGATCCCTATGCATTTACCGGATCAAGAACGCACAAGTTTTATAACAAACTTGGGATTGTATTGCTATGTGCTTAAGCCGTTCGGACTAAAGAATGCCGGAGCCACATATCAGTGCCTGGTAAATCGAATGTTCTATAACCAGATTGGAAAAACAATGGAAGTTTATATAGATGGCATGCTCATGAAGTCCAGTCAATCCTCTAGTCATACATAAGATCTAGCGGAAATGTTTGATATTTTACGGAGGTACGGGATGAAGTTGAACCCCTTAAAGTGCTCATTTGGGGTAGCATCTGGAAAATTTCTTGTCTTCATCGTGAGTTCTCGAGGGATTGAAATTAATCCTAGCCAGATAGCGGCAATAAGGAATATAGAAGAGCCATGAAAGATTAAGGACGTTCAAAGCATGGTAGGGAAGGTTGCCGCATTAAGCAGATCCATTTCCAAAGCCACGGACAAGTGTGTCCCATTCTTCGACTTAATTAAACGGGGAAAACATAATTTCGAATGGACTCCAGATTGTGTTGAGGCCTTCCAAAACTTATTGGACTTACTGGAGAAACCCCCGATATTGTCGAAGCCGGTGGATCATGAAGATCTATTCGTCTATCTAGTGGTGTCGTCGCATGCTGTCAGCACAACTCTGGTGTGTGAAGAAGACAAGGTCCAGAGGCCGATATATTACGTAAGTAAGAAGTTAGCAGCCGCAGAACATAATTATCCGGGAATAGAAAAGCTTTCTTATATCCTCTTGATTGCCTCTCGAAAGCTCCGTCATTATTTCCAAGCTCACCCGATAATCATATATATTGATCAACCTCTAAGACAAGTATTACAGAGACCCGAAGCATCGGGACGATTACTTAAGTGGAATATCGAGTTGAGCAAATTTGATTTGAATTTTCAACCAAGAAGGTCAATAAGAGGGTAGGCTCTAGCCGACTTCGTAGCAGAATTTACAATTCCCAAAGAGGAAATAGTGGATGACAAAGTTGTTACTTCAGAGCATAAGTTAGACCTTAGTCCATGGAAATTATATATGGATGGGGCCAAGAATGATCGAAGGTCCAGCGCCAAAGTTGTTTTAACCACTCCTAAAGGATGATCCATTTACTACGCCCTGCGATTGGAATTTTCCACCACCGACAAAGATTCTGAGTACGAGGCCTTGATTACCGGGATGAACTCGCCAAGGAATTAGGAGTAAAAACATTGGACATATTTTGTGACTCCAAAATAGTTGTCTGCCAAGTACAAAAGGAATTTGTCACCAGGGGACCTCGACTTGTTACCTATCTTGAAAAAGTAGAAGAGTTACTAGGCAACCTGGAGCGTTATAGCATAACACACATTCCGAGAGAAGAAAATCAGAAGGCAGATCGATTGGAAATGTTAGGAAGTTCTGACAACCCTAAGGAAATCGAAATGGTTCCAATAGAGTTATTGGAATCACCAATCTTTTACCAAATGGAAGTCGAATTAGCCTTAAAAGCTGAGCCAGAAAGGGAGTCGTGGATGACACCAATTAAAAATTTTCTTAAAAGTGGAATACTTCCATCAAAGAAAAGTGAGAGACGAGCTGTAACACGTAAAGCTGCAAGATACGTTTTATAGGAGATGTCCTTTATCAACAAGGATTTTCAATGCCTCTGTTGCGGTGCATAGCACACGACGACATCAAATGTGTACTGAAAGAGGTACATGAAGGTGAGTGTGGGGATCATACCGTGGGTCAAACCCTGGCAAAGAAAGTACTGCGGTATGGTTATTTTTGGCCTACCGTGAATAAAGATGCAGCTGATCATTCACGATGCTGTGACAAATGCCAGAGATTTGCTAAAGTTCCAAGAGCACCCCCAGGACATCTGAAATCGATGGTCAGTCCTTGGTCGTTCGCGATGTGGGGATTAGACATCATCAGGACCCTACCAATTGCAAAAGGAGGAGCTAAATACGCCATCGTTGCTGTGGATTACTTCACGAAATGGGTGGAAGCTGAACCCTTAACCACGATCACGGCAAGAAAGGTGATAAGCTTTGTGGTCAGAAATGTTATTTGTCGATTTGGGATACCGAAGACCATTATAACTGATAATGGAATCCAATTCGACAGCGTGAAATTTAGGAACTTTTGTCGGAAGTATAAAATTAATAAAAGATATGTGGCCCATCCGCAGTCAAATGGACAGGTCGAACCAATAAACAAAGTCATTAAGTTTATTCTTAAAAAGCGATTAGAGCGAGCGAAAGCCATATGGGTTAATGAATTACCGCTAGCCTTATGGGCCTATCGAACAACCTTTAAGACAACTACTAGTCATACCCCTTTTTCACTCTCCTTCGGGTCAGAAGCGGTAATTCCAGTGGAGCTTGAAGTCCCCTCTCATAGGGTAACGTATTATGACCCAATGACAAACAAAGCACTCCTCTTAGAGTCCCTGGACATGGTTGAATAGAAGAGGGATGAATCGGATTTGCGTGCATCGAGGCATCGGCGCCAAGTGGCATGCTATTATGATAGAAAGGTTTGCTTTAGAACTTTCGAACTAGGAGACTTGGTACTGAAGCAAGTCTTTCCACCTCCAATTCATCTAGGCCCAAAGTTGGAAGGACCATTCACCATCCGACGGAAACTTGATACGGGAGCTTTCAAGTTAGCAACCGTGGATGGTGAAGAAATTCCTAGAGCTTGGAATGCCCAACATTTGCGGCGATAGTTGACCTGAAAATTGTAATATTTTCTTTAGTTTCATAGGCCATGTAAAAGGCACAACTTGCCTAGAAAAGACTGTTTATATGAACAAAAGATTATAAAGTGGATGTAGGCTATGACTTAGCTGAACCACTATAAAAATATCGTGTGTCATTCATTTTCCTACATTGTTTTCGTTATTTATTACGAATTTTCTGTCCTAATTATGGAATGTCAAACATTAAATTGAACTTAAAAAGTTAAGGGCAATGCACATGCACGGGAAAACTAAACAACCATTTGCATAACGAAATGAAAGGAATGGAAAGACAATGTTCCTAACTCTAACTCTCGTGGATTGAGAGAGTATAAAGGATGGGAAACCGACGTCCTCCGAGGCGTGATAGTGAACCCGAAAAGAGATCGCCTTGATGACACACTAACCTCTGTATGCGACAGGAGAGTATAAAGATGCTAAAACAATAAGCATTCACGACAAAGGAAACTCGACCCCACCAGAGAGGTGGGAGCATTTAAGTGTCAAAATTAATCAATCTCGAACAAAGCCTCAGCCAGGACACTTATTCAAGATTGATAGGGGGCATACACATGCATATCCTCAACATTTATTGTCTTTCGTCTAGTACTAACGATTTTATATATGACATGTTTTATTTACATTTTACTTAAATGATGAATTTGCAAACATTTGACATTGCAGGAAAAACTATTTTATTCACAAGTACGTGAATTTATACAGGAAAGCAAAACAAAAGATGTGAGGGCCGTGCTCGCTACAACAACAACAACAACGGGCCAGGAGATAAACAAAATAAAGGACAAAGCCACTCTTTATTTGGACTCCGGAGTAGAATTCGCCTTCTTGGCAGCTTTAAGTTTTTCCTTCTCCTCTTTTTCAGCATCGGTCAGAATTCGCTTTGGTTTCTTCTTACTTACAACTAGAGCATTGGGATCAGTAGAAGATTTCTTAGCAAGTTCTTAGGTAATTGATCTAATTGAAAGTCTAACAACTAACCTTGACTCAGGAGGTATTGTCGAAAGAGGTTTAAAACTTTTAGGATCCACTTTCTCCTTTTTTAGCTGCATACGCTTAACCTGATAAGCCTTCATCTTGGCCAAAGTTAGATCATTGGAATGCTCTGAATCCCCAATTTTAACAACATCAATGTCTTCTTTGTGTTCATCATCGCCGCCGTCATCTTTCAAAGCATCTATCATCCCCTCGGTGTGAGGAGTCTCGATATTAGGTGGTACTAGAGCTTTATCGCCTTCAGTTCCTCGCCTTTCTTGCCTTTAGTTCCTCCCACAGATTTATCGGTAGCAACCTCATCCTGTTTCTCCTGAATCTCTTTGACAGACTTCTCATCGGTAGTTGACTCATGTTGTCCAGCAGTCTTTTTGCTCGGCTAAGTACCTATAGAACAAGAGGTGAAAGTTGTTAACTCAGGGGAAAATGAAGGATCTTCAATTGGTTGACCAATAATATGGCGAAAGGTCGAAACGGCCTTGACAAACTGAGGAGAAAAGGTAGAAATACCTTCGGATGACTTCTCAATCGGGGTGGCTAGAGTCTCCGATGTTGGTTCTGGTATAGGAGCAAAAGGAACGCCCCAGGAATCCCCAGATTTTTGGGATCATATCCCTCTATTCTGGTAGCCCCAAGGGTGGCAGAAGAAGAACCAGTGTAACTTCCCAGAAAAAGTCGATCTTGGTTATCCGATATACAACACATATCAAACATCCAAGGATCGAAGATAGTGGTAATTAATGAAAGAAATTAGAGGGTGAGGATAGATAAGATAGAAATTTAGAATAGAAGAAGAAGAAGAACATACAACATCAGAGTAACACGAATCTCACAGCGGAACGAACAACATAAAATAGATAACATATCTTTGAATAAAATCAGTATATGTATACAGTAACATTTTCAGAATACAACACTTACAACACAGCAGAAATAACAATAGCTATATAATCCTGAAGCCTCCTGCTCCAAGCTCTCCAAGTATTTGTAAATCCCGACTACTTGACTGCCCGTACAAAATTGGGCACCCAAGAGTTTAGGGAAAACAAAACAAAATAAACTACGGGTTAGTTAAACTCAAATCATTTGTTTAACTTTAAAAATCCCTTCTGAAGAAAGAATAATCGTAAGACCATTCCACACATAAACACGGATGGTTTTTACCTTACGATAACCCAAATCATTTGTAAAACAATATTATTCTGATATTATAATAATGTCTAACACAAGTAATATCAGTCTAGTAGAAACGCTTGCATCTAACGTTCTACATATATAATATACAATCAAAACCGCGGGCTCTTATTTGGGGAATGGATTCCAACTATGACAAGGTATGAATCCACCTTCCACTCAGTGTACTCTAGAAGCGATACACTGGAGTTCAACAAGAACATCTTGCAACTCGGCCACACATGACCGACCGCTCATTTCGCTTGAGTGTATCGAATATATTGTCACCTTACAGTAGGTAAACCAACATAACCATTCCCGGAAGATACAGAATTGAAAGAAATAACAAATATGAACATTCTCTAGATGGTGACAATATACCCTACTTTGGTGCGGCCAACTTAGCCATGCTGCTAGCCCGATTTCTGTCATTTCCCAGTTGATGAGGCTGGAGGTCATAACGTATCTTCAATCAATTACTCATTCATTCACTTTGAATGCCACATCATCATACCCGTCAAATCACAAATTGATCTACCCAAAAATACCACGGGTATAAGCTAAGAGAAACGAATTCCACCACCACCAACGTAAATACATTAGAAACGATCAACTTACGCGATCTACCATATATACTCTATCAAACATTCTTCCATACAGGTTGTCCTGGGACTGGACAACCCGAAGGCACTATTTTGTAAACATGGTAGCCCTTGCATAACTTTGTCTTCAATTTGTCTTTGATCTATTTGATTCGAAACGCTAACGCCCATACGGAGTGGTTCTCGGATAAATATCCAACCGGTCTCTCTGTATTGACGACGAAAAAATGGTCAAAACTTTGATAGTCTGTGATTTAACTATTAAAGAAAAACACGTGTGCAAACAACGATATTATTTCCAAATGGAAATTATATCGATCAATCATCATTTAACATTTATCTCCTTAGTTCACTAATTTACTTATCTCCTGTTTCCATATATTCTAAATTATTATTTTATATTATCAGAAAATATTTCTAATTCTTATTTGGAAAACATTTCCAAAACTCCTTCAATGGATTTAAGCTGATGTTTAAATCAAACATCGCCATGCCAACTCAAACCATTTCACTCATTAGCTAAATTTACTTGACCATCATTTACTATCAAACCTTAGCCATTCCTTAGTTAAGAAGGAAGTCAATCAACTTGGGGTATAATTACCTCTCAGACCTTAACTGAACAACATTTTAACTTTGGAATAGACAAATTTTATCTTTTTAAACCTTTAACAACTTCCTTACGAACCTCACAGATTCTATTTACGAATCCACTTTTTTTTATAAAAACATTGGTCATAACAATAACGTTAAAATCCCTACTTTCGAAATATCTAACTTCAAATATAACTTTTATTCTTTAATTTGAATAAATAAACAAGCACCTAATTCATAAATAAATAAATCTTGATTTAAACACCGGAAAGTATAAGTACTTTCCCGAATTCGATATAATTGAATTCGATGATTAACTCTCTTCGAATAACTAGTATTCGATTAACTCACTTCGAATAACTAATATTCGATTAACTCACTTCGAATAGCTTATATTCAGTTACCCTCTTCGAATAACTAATATTCGATTACTCTTCTCTTCGAATAACTTATTCGATTAACTCCTCTCGAATAAACTATATTCAATTAACTCCTCTCGAATAAACTAAATTCGATAACTCATTTCGAATAACTAAATTCGATTAACTCCTCTCGAATAACTATATTCGATAACTCTTCTTTCGAATAACGAATATTCGATTAACTCATTTCGAATAACTCTATTTGATAAATTCTTATCTTTGATTAATCAATACTCGCCAACTCTAACTCGATTAACTCTAATTCGATTAACTCATTTCGATTAACTCATTTTGATTAACTTCTTTTGATTAACTCCTTCACTCTATTCGAATAAACTATATTCGATTAACTCTTTTAATTCTATTCGAATAAACTATGTCTGTTTTAACTTTATTTCGAATAGCTAATATTCGATTTAACTCCATTCGCTTGACTCTAGATCGCAGCGATCACAATGGTTATGCCTGATCCCCTCAGGAAACATCCGACCGCCGTAGGCTATCTGCAGTCCTACGAATTACGCTAGCAGTCGTACGAAATGGCAACTCATCCTGAATACTATGTTTGACTAACTCTATCTCAAATAACTATATTCGATCAACTCTAATTGGATAACTAATATTCAATTAAATCCTAATTCGATTAACTATGTTCAATTAACTCTAATTTGATTGATTCTAACTCTAATCGATTAACTCTAATTCGATTAATTCTAACTCTAATCGATTTACTCTAACTGGTCAACTCTAACTGATTAACTCTACGTTTATATTCAGTTTCAAATATCGATGTTGAAATCGATTCTTACTTCTCCCTATAAGTCCTGACTTATATATTCTATTTATCCAATGATAAATATTTTATTTAATTTATAAAATATTATTTATAAATTAATCTTCTCAATCTATCGGTTAGAACAGAATCTTTTTAAATCCTTTGCTATAAATCCATATCATGTTATACCCGTGTGCGAAGCATGGGTCTAAACCTTTCAATGTAAAATTCTCTTTTTTATAAAATTCTATTCGTTTTTCCAAATATTCATTTTATAATTATATTTGTAAATGTTTTACAAATATTTCCCTTTCTATTTTATTTGTAATTGTTTTATACATATTCCTCTTTCTATTTGTTTTACAAATATTTTCCTTTTATATTTGTTTTACAAATATTCTCCTTTATCTTTGTTTTACAAATAATTTCCTTTATATTTGTTTTACAAATAATTTCCTTTAATAAATCCCATGATTTTATAAATATTCCTTTATATAAAATCATTTGATTTCATAAAGATTTCAATTTCAAAATAACATTGAAAATTCCCTTTTTATATTCCAGTATTTGTTATGGTATTAACGTACCATATAACAATGATCGGTATCAATCAAACATACAAAATCAACAACAAATTTCATATCACATCATATAACACAATATATGAAAAATAGTAAAATAAATGTTGAGGAATCCAGTTGGATTCCTCCGACTTGTTTCCCTGCATCCACAGATGTTAAACAATATAATTAACATTGATTTCATTTCAATATGAAATATTCTGCTAAACAGAATCAATATTTGATTAACGATTTATATATATATATATATATATATATATATATCGTTATCTATAATTTCAACCAATACATAAGCAATTCAACCAAACAGTTAACACACAGCAACCAACAGATAATTATCAGTTCTAAGAATACGTTATAAAAATATAACTGTTCAGAGTTGGTGAGTTTTACTCACATTTCGTGTTAACCGTTAAATAACGATTTGCGTCTGTTGATTCAGACGGACAATTTATTTTTCTATAAATTGTAACGGGCTCCAATCCACTCCCCATCAGTTCCATTGTGTAGCCCTCGTCCCTACGATCCTAGTGGATCTTGTTTTGCCAAATTCTGATCACATACGAATAAGATAATTATTTGACAAATTTATAAACATTTTACGGTTATTTACTTATATTTATACTTTTAATTTCATTTCTATTTCAATTTGGGCTCACCCAAATACTGTTGGCCCAACACTTCTGCACCAGCAGTCCAGCACTGAATAATGCTTCTTCCCACTCGTTTAATTGAAACGCTGCATCCCACTACCGTTAATACTCACTCTCCCAAGCAAGAAATTAAACCACAAGGGTACATCATCCTCAATCACCGATCAACAAACGAAACCAATATTTGAGACATTCGTCGATTTCTCCATTACCCGATCCATTTGTAATAGCATTCTTCCTCTCCCAATAACAAAACTTGCTCAAGCTAATTTTTTGAACAACCATTTCCGAAAATAACCACCAATTGTACTCGTTTGGTTCATCCACTACATCATTTACACTAATTCCCTTAATTAACGTTTTAAACCTTCAACAAATCACGATTCCCTCTTCCAGGAAATATCAAACAATCGTACCCCTTAATACACCGTCACCGCCACTTCCAACCATCACCAGAGTCCACCGCATCCAGTCCCTAGCACCGCTGTCCTTCCCCATCTCACCTCGCTTCAGAAAACTGACGCATCAAAGAAACCCATCTGTTTCGTGTTGTCTTCCTCCACAACCCTTTAAAAATCGAACAAAAATCTTCAAATTAATCCTTATCCAAAACTGCTCCCCTCCATACCATTTCCGTCGAGCAGCCATAGCTCACGAATTTAAGCAGCAGCGAAAAGCCTCTGAGTTCGAACTCAGAAAAAGGCATATGAATACGAAGAGGAACCCAAGACGAACTCAAAGAACTCATCTTTCGGATTTATAGAATTTACTTCGATTTTACTTTGAATTTCCAATCGAGCGATTTTGGCTGAGAATAAGAATTGGTGGCGGCTCACTTTGTTTGTTGTGTTTTAGAGGAACGATTTATTTAGGTCTTAAGGCTTTGAAACGGGTATTTATAGGGTCAAATTTTTGAGTTTGCTTGATACTTTGAGGAGGGGTTTTCTCCATGTTCTTGGTTGAAGATAAGAGAAATCTGGTGGCCGAGAATAATATGAGAACGTGGCCTATTTTTGATCGGGAAAGAAATCAGTAAAGGTTTTGGAATGGTTTGGGTTATATTTATATTGTTGTGTTTAGAGTTTAGCGTAACGGATATATGAAACTCCATCGTTTACGGACCACTATGGACGGAAACAAAAATACCATTGCAACGAACAAAGTGCAACGATTCCAAAAATATAATAATATCGGTAGGTTAACTCATATTGTGAAACCCCAAAATATTTGACATAAGGTGCAAAATACTTCAAATAAAAAGTGACTTATTTCTCCAATTAAAAATTACAGTAAAATTCTAAAAACTAAATTATAACTACGTCTCAAAGGATTTGTCCAAATTCGATACCAATATTTAATTATAATTAAATATATCATTATGGCTCATAGCGATTTCATAGCGACTATTCAAAAATTTAATTTGGACATAAATCAAAATCTACACAATGAAATCCCGATTTTTCTCTTCCACTAGAAAAATATACTTCACCAGCTCCATATGTTTCTTGTTTCATAGAAATCCGATTTAAAACGGACCCTGTACATTCAATTGAAGTTCAAATAGCCAAATAGCGAACTACCGCACCATTTCGAGCTCGATTTTAATTATAATATAATTATACGTTCAAACTGTCGTTCGAATAATATATTCGTTATTCTAATTCAAAATCTAAGCTGAATTAAATATTTTGAATTTGCCCAGTTCACATTATATTATCAATTCACTATTTCCGACTATTTTGGAATTAAATATATTATTATATTATTTAAATTAATTAAATATTCAATATTATTTAATTAAACAACACTTTAATTCTATGAATCACTATATAAATAATTAAATAAATTAATTATAAATCGCTGAAAATACGGGTCGTTACAACCGACTTCGATAACATCTTTTCCTTTGGCCTAACGCCTTTCTTCCTCAATAGCGGCAGCAATAAGTCGACGCCCTTCGGCCAGACGCGCCGACTCCTCACCCTTAAGGAATTTCTCCATGAGCTCGTTTTCATCGACGGAGTCGACCTTGGCTCTTTCTTTTCCCACTCAATGATTTGGTCCCATACGTAAACAAGAGTCGTAGGATAATCCTCAATCCCAGAAATATCCCGACAACGAATCATTTGAGCAAAGAATTCTATCATCAGCTCATTATAACCGTCCAACTCCTTCTGTGCCTCAGAAAGTTTTTCTTGAGCATCTTCGGCAGATTTGAGGGAAATGCTTGTATTCCCCTCGGCCAACACTACTCTAGATTCAGCCTCCAATAGTTTGGCCTCCAGTTTGGCATTTCTCTTTGCTAAATTATTGTTTTTCTTCTCTAACTCAACCTTCTCTTGTTCGAGGGAAGTGCAACTAATTGTACTCTAACACATTCAGACTTAGCATCCCCAGCTTGCTTCTTTAGATCCAGGCGCTCTTCACTATAGGAGTCCAAGAGCGTGTGATAACACTTTTGCAGTTCCTCATGTTGCTTTTTGTAGTTGTCTGCATCCCATTGGGCAAGAGCAAGCTGAGCTTGCGCATATTCCAGATCTTTCTCCGAATTCCTTAAAATGCTTGCATCATAATCCGCCATTTCCTTCATATGACCAATATCAATGATGAGATCCTTGATAGATTTAGAAATCTTGCGTGAATACTTATACATTTCTGTATATTACTTATCCACTAAGTCGATTTTTTCTTTAGCGTCGTCATCCCAATTCGGGGGGACAGGTTCAAGTGCGGGAACAAATGCCATACGATCAAAATAATGATCCGGAAGTTGAATTTTCATATTGGCTAATCTTTCCTTGTTCTCGTCGTCGAGCGACACGGGCTTGGATACAGATAATTCAATATTCCTCTGTTTAGCAGGAACCATGTACCTATCTCCTCTGCCTGACCTCTTCTCCGGAACTTTAGATTTATCCTGTAAGTCAGCATGCTTAGATAATTGTTTCTCTTGAGGACCCTTTTCTTTGGGAGGAGTCAAATTTTTAGAAGGTCGTTTGTCCCCTTAACGACGACTTTTTTAGCTCTTATACTTTTTTGAATCGAACCGACGAGGAGAATGAGAATGCAAAGAATGAGGACGGTTGAAATCTGTAATGACCCGCATTGGCAGAGGTATTATAATTAATTTATTAAATTATATAAATAGTGATATAGTGAATTAAATGGTGGTTTAATTAAATAGCTGGGAATATTTAATTAAAATAATAATTAAATAATATATTTAATTCTGAAATAATCAGAATTGGCTGAAATGACGATATGGTGTGAACCGGATCATCTGTGATATTTAATTCAGCTTGGAATTAAATTTGAATAACGAATATAGTATATAAATGATAGTTTGAACGTAGAGTTATAATATAATTAAAATCGAGCTCGAAATGGCGCTGCAGTTCGTAAATTGGCGATTTGAACTTCAACTGAATATACAGAAGCCGTTTTAAATCGGATTTCTGTGAAACAAGAAACGTTAGGAGGAAGAGAAAAATCGGGATTTCGTCGTGTAGATTTTGATTCACGTCCAAATCAAATTTCAGAAAAGTCGCTGCGGAATTCCTTTATAATTTATAAAGGAATTATTTATATTTTAAAAAGGAATTTCAATATAAATCGAATATCGGGTTGACCCAGATTTGAAATATCGAGTTAGAAATCCATACAGGATTATTCTGGAACTGTATGGTATTCTACTGTGAATATAGACGTTAATTTTTGTTTATAAATATTTAATTTAATTTAATTTAAATATATTTATATATTTAAAGGGGTCATTCAGAGCTTTAAAAATAGCCAGTTTTTCATACGACCTCAGAATTTGACGAAACCAATTTTGTTGGATTCGAAATGTCAAATTATTGCTAGATTTCAATTTCCGTGATTTTTAGAGTCACTGTGTGGCCATACGGATTTTTAGAGTGAAAAAGTCAGTATTTTGATAGTTAAAATATGCTGTGTGAGCATGCAAAGTCGGAATTCGACGAAACCAGTTTCGTTGGGGTCATAATGTCGAACTCTAGCTACATGTCCAGTTTCGTGATTTTTAGGTATCGTGTGTGATCACACGGATTTTTAGAAGGCGAAACGAATATAAAATAATAAAAGAAAATATCTAAAAATATCCTTAAGAACATATCTAGATATTTGTAAACACTATAAATACACCTCTTAACTTCCTAAACCTAAATCCCCTTTCTCAGTTCTACATTAGTTCCGCCGTAAATATTTTCTTCCTCAAAGTAAATTTCTTCACTTCAAAATTCAATAAGAAATACGAATAAAATCCAATAAATTAAAAGTCGGGTTCTTTGGATTCATATGGGAATTAGCTTCGATTGGCATCAATTTAGGAGAACTCGGATGAGTTTTGAATCGCTGGAAAATTTGCTGTGTTACTCGATGATATTCTGGTTAGTCGCAAAGCAAAATACAGTGGGTTTTAAATCAAATCGAGCTCGAATCTGAACTCAGGAGATCGAATAGAACTAGTGTTGTTTTTTTGGGATTTTTCTGAAATAAAAGGCGTCGATCTTTTTGTGTGAGGCTACAGAAAAACTTTGGATGACGGACTCGCGAATGGGATGCGAGGTTGAAGAGGAAGGGTGGGTGTTGAGGCTCGCGGGAAGAGGAGGAGATTGGTGAAGGTATTGTTGGTTTTTGTGCTGAAATGGATGGAGTACGGAGGGAGTTCGAATTCGAAATTGGTGGAGCAATTTCTGAAGTGCAGAGGTCAGTGTTTTGGGGAAGAAGGAAAGCCAGCAGGTCTGGGTAAAACAATTGGGTTTGGGACTTGTATTGAAGGGTGAGCCCGAAAAGAAAATTAGGATTTAGGTTGTTTTTTTAATTTAAATTATCCGTAAAACTTGTAATTACAATATCTTTCTCGTACGGTATCAGAATTGGGCGAAACAAGATCCGACAGGATCGTATGGACGGCGGCTACAAAACGAAGCATACTGTAAATGGATTGGGGCTCGTATGAAATTATGGCGAAATAAACTGTTTGATTCAAATCAAATAACAGTTTATCATTCTTTAACGATGAACTGCCAAAGTGAGTAAATCTCACTAACTCTAACAGTTTATAATTTCATGTTGTATTTTTAGGACTGTTAAATATTGGCTGATTGACTGTGTGTTGGCTGATTGATTGAACTGCTAGTCAGTTGGTGGAAATTTAATATATATATATATAAACGTAAATCAAATATTGATTCTATTAACAAAATATTTCATATTGAACTGAAAGTGATATTGATTATGTTGTGTAACATCTGTGATGCAGGGAAACAGGTCAGAGGAATCCAACTGGATTCCTCAACATTGATTTTACTGTTTTTCATATATTGTGATATATGATGTGTTATATAATCTGTAATGGATTATGTGTGTTAGAATGATATTGATCCTTGTTATTCGATATTTTAAATATCATAAAAGACCCTGGGATGTAAGAAGAATTATTTCAATGTATATTGAAATAAAGGAATTTTATAAAATCAACCGATTTTATAAAAAGGAAATATTTCGAAAGTAAATAAAAGGAAAATGTTTATAAAACGAATAGAGTTTTATAAAGGGGAAAAATGCTGATAAAACGAATAGAATAGAATAAAGGAATATCTATTTAGAGAATAAAAAGGATGAAGGAATATTCATTTAGTAAATAAATAGAATTATAAACGGAATATTTAGTTGGAAACTAAATAGGATTATAAAAGGAAACTGATGAGATAAAAAGGGGTTAATCAAGCGTAGTTTATAAAAAGGAGTTAATCAAATGTAGTTTATCAAAAGGAGTTAATCAAACATAGTTATTTAGGATAAGTTACCATTTAGCACGACTGCTAGCATAATTTGCAGGGCTACAGATAGCCTACGGCGGTCGGATGTTTCCTGAGGGAATCAGGCGTAACCATTGTGATCGCTGCGATATAGATTCAAGCAAATGGAGTTAAACCGAATATAGTTATTCGAAATAAAGTTAAAATAGATATTAGTAATTTGTATTAGAGTAAATCAAATAGAGTTAATCGAATAGAGGTAAAGAAATAGACTTAAACAAGATTAGAAACTGACTAGAGATTAGTTAAGCTGAATAGTTTTCTGGGTATCGATCTGATGTTGATTTCGGCCTTCGGGGTTTTATACTTAGAGAATTGTTCTCCTACTAGTTTACAGTCAGAGACTGATAATTGTAGAAAGAATAGTGATACGTAAATAAGTTATGGAAATGTTTTCTAATGTTAACATATATTTTCTAAGAACTATGAATATATATATATATATATATATAATTGATGATTGATTGATAGAATTTCCATCTGGAAATAATATCGTTGTTTGCATACGTGTTTTATTTAATATTTAACTCACCGACTTTTTGACCATTTTAACGTTGTTAATATGGAGAGACCGATTGGATTATTATCCAAAGAACCACTCTGTATTGGCATAAGCGTTGCGAATCATATATGCCAAAGATAATTGAAGACGGAGTAAAGTGCAAGGGCTTTTGTATAAGTCTTAGATAACAGTGTCTAAGATGGATGTATTGAATAGTGACTTCGGTTCATCCTGTTTCTGGATGACTTGTATGGACGGATGTCTGACAGAGTATTTCCAGACGATCACGCACATTGATTTCTCCAACCGTACCAAGAGTGGAAGCGGAGAAGGAAACTTATTTTAGCTAACACATACTGTATTATTGAGGACGTCAATCGGTGATCTGATGGATTTGACGATGTGGCATTCGAAGTGAATCTGGTAAGATTATAAAGCTACCTTTTAGCCTCATCAACCGGTAAATGACAGAAATCGGGCAGGCAGCATGGCTAAGTCGGTCGCACCGAAGTAGGGTGTATAATCACCTGATCAAGAGTTTCATTTATTTCTAAAAATCTACTGTTGATGCTGTCCCATCCGGAAACGGTTGATGATCCCAACCGTTTGTGATACACATTCGATACACTCAAGCGAAATGAGTGTTCGGTCATGTGTGGCCGTGTTGCAAGATGTTCTTATTGAACGCAGTGTATTCCTTTCTAGAGGTACACCAGCGAAAGGTGGTTCCATACCTTGTCATAGTTGGAAATCCATTACCCAATACGTGCTTGCGGTTTTAATTGTATACTATATATGTAGAACGTGCGATGAAAGCGTTTCTGCTATATGATTATTATATTGTGGTCGATAGACATTATTATAATATCAAAAAGTTTTTGATATAAAGATAATTTGGATTCTCATAAGGGAAAAACCCGTTCTGTTAACGGCGTGGTCTTATAAGATATCGTTTACTTGTTCAAACTGTTTTAAACTGTTTTACTCATACCAGTCCCATGACTGACCCGGAGTTTATTTTGTTTGTTTTCTCTAAACTCTTGGGTGCCCAATTTTGTATGGGCAGTCAAGTAGTCAGGATTTACAGATATACCTGAAGAGCTGGAGCAGGAGGCTTCAGGATCATATAGTTATAGTTATTTCCGCTGTGTTGTAAGTGTTGTACTTTGATAATGATGTATATTCAAGTACAGATGTATATTTCAAGTTATGTTATATATATTATATGGTATTCGTTCCGCTGTGAGGTTCATGTTACTCTTATGTTGTGTTCTTCTTCTTATATTCTAAGTTTCTATCTTATCTTTCCTCACCCTCTGTTTTCTTCCTATTAATTTCCTTATTTTCAGTTTAATTTGGGGTTGGACTTGTGTTTTTGGTTAGCTCAAATTGGACTGGATTTCCGGGCCTTTACAGTTGGTATCAGAGCTTAAGTTAAGTTTTACCTTGGCTCTGTGGCGTGACTCGTAGAGACAAGGTTAGTAATACCCTAGATTGAGTTTGAGTGTATATATACGAGTGAACGTGTTTGTTATTGATATAAAAATTGTTTTATATTGTGGAGATTTATTGGTTGAGTCGTTTATGAGTTCTGGTCGATCAGTTTGATCCACTGTATCGGTAGGGATTTTGTAAACACTCGAATACGATGAACCGTCAAGGTATGTTTTGAAAAGAGGGTAAATGAAATAATTTTACCGAAATTATATTTTGATTTAAAGGATTTATATTGAAATGATTATAATATATTGGTTGTTATTATAATCGAGTAAGATTATAAATTAAATGGTTATGTAAATAACCAATCAGAATTCATATAAGTGAAATACATGAAATCAGATGAGTTAAATCAGAAATATAAACCAGAAATTGAATTAAAATTGTGGAAAAATTGGATAAGTGTTTGTAAATGGATTTGGAGTAAAAATAATGAAAATTTAAGATCCTGGGAGATTTTAAATTGTTTTACAAGCAGTATGGATTATATTTTGAATTGAATTTCAAAGTGGAAACGTTTAGAAATGGTTTTATAGTATTGAACTCACTTCGATCATTGGAAAATAGATTCCGATGATGACAGCTGCATCATCAGTATTCATTCTCGAGTTGTAAGTTGCGAATTACTACCAGAGATACTGTTTTGAATTTGTTTTGGGAAAGACATGTTGTGTTGAATTTCAAAATGGGATTTATAATATAGAAATTGAATAGAATTAACTAAGTCGAAGAGGAATTAGTTAATCGAGTTTTGAATTTGAAGTTGAACTTTGAAAGGTGAATTGGATTTGTAAATTGATATTCGAAATCGAATATAGAACTTAAATTTGAAATTTGGATTCGAATTAGTTAATAAGCAAGTTAGAATATATTTGAACATGTCATGTTCAAATATAAAAGTGAAATAGACAAAAGAGTTAATTAACAAATTAATTAACGAACTGAGTTAAAGCGATCAGGTATAGTTAAAATAAATTGGGCAGGTATAAATATACATGAGATAGGTATGGATAAGGTATGAAGGTATATAAATAGAATGCTCGACGAAAAGGTATGTATTTAATTCATATATGGGATTTTATGCGCCATATCGGCTAGCCTCTTGGCTTTTTCTTTTTCTTTTGGATTGGTGAGGGCCATGGGAGGCTATTTGAAATATCCCGATGCTCCCGGTACAAAGGAGGTTATGGCGAATTTTTCCGAAAATTTAAGGAGTTAGAATATTTTTAAGAAGTTTGATAACTAGAATCTATATATCGATATATATATAGAAGTCGATAAGGAAGCGAACTTAGAAATAGAGTAGTATGATATAAAAAGTAGACTAGGAATAAAATATCGTATGAATAGAAAGAGGAAGCGTAAACATGTTTAAAAGTGAATAAGTAGTTGTATGGTATTGATTATTCGAGTAAGTAGTCATATCTGTTTTGACGTTATAAATGTTATTCAGTCAAGGTCTGAGAGGTAGTTATACCCCAACTTGATTGATTTCATTATTAACAAATAAATAGTAAGATTTCAGGCTCGAAGATCAATGTTGAATAACAATTAGTTGAATATAGTATTTGGGTTGTCGTGACGATGTTTTACACAACATCCATTTCAACCCAAATAAGTGTAAGATTGGAAATATAATAAAGAATATTTCCTAAGTATAGAAATAAACGAGATCGGAAAAGAGATAAGTAATTGGAATATTTTCCAATTATAAATAGCATAAATTTTCTAAAGTTTAGAAAATAAAGGAAGGCGATATTCGAAAATGTTTTCCAAATAACATAAAAGGCCAATATGGTTATTGAAAATATTTGGTTAACAAATATTGATAAAGAAATAGAGAAGTGATTTAACTAATGGAATATTAATTAAGGGCTTAGTGACATGTTCAAAAGGAAAATTTGAAGTTTTTTGAAAAGAGTAAACTGTTTAAAAACTCCCAGGGAAAGACTTTTTGAATTAAAAACAAATTTAACAGAAATTTGTGAAAGAAAAATTGAATTAAAGTAAGGCCAATAAAGTGGTAACTGAGGTTGAATTAGAATGATATCAAGACAAATTGGATTGTGAGATTCAAATTTGAAGTGTAATGGGATAATCAAGTTAAGAGTTGAGAATCGAGAAGAAACTCGAGTTAAAATGATATTTGGCTCGGATATAAGCGAATGATGGTGTTGTGGATAAAAGCAGACTGGAATTTGATTGGGATAACATTGGTATATGCTGAGTTGATAGCATATGGAAGTGATAGAGTTGATATGCCGACAAAAAGGAACAAGTTTATATTTCGATTGGATATAAGATTTATGAGCCGAATTGGCAAGCCGCTTGGCTGTTTGATTTTCTTTTGGGTTGGAGATGGCCCAGAGAGGCGAGTTGGAGTTTGACCTATTGACCAATACAAAGGAGGTGCTGGCGAAATTTTTCGAAAAGTTAAGGAGTTAGGAAATTTTCAGGATTTTTTTGAAAATTTTCGCTGATAAGAATTAAATAAATTTCAATTGAAATTAAATTGGTTCAGTTGAAATTGAGGTTAAGAAGTGAACAAATATGTTATAACCAGTCGATAGGGTCGTCCTCTACCTTAGCAATTTCGAGAACAAAATTATTTTAAGTGGGGAAGATTGTAATGACCCGCATTGGTAGAGGTATTATAATTAATTTATTTAATTATATAAATAGCGATATAGTGAATTAAATGGTGGTTTAATTAAATAGCTGGGAATATTTAATTAAAATAATAATTAAATAATATATTTAATTCTGAAATAATCAGAATTGGTTGAAATGACGATATGGTGTGAACCGGATCATCTGTGATATTTAATTTAGCTTGGAATTAAATTTGAATAACGAATATAGTATATAAATGACAGTTTGAACGTAGAGTTATAATATAATTAAAATCGAGCTCGAAATGGCGTTGTAGTTCGTAAGTTGGTGATTCGAACTTCAACTGAATATACAGAAGCTGTTTTAAATCGGATTTCTGTGAAACAAGGAACGTTGGGAGCTGGTGAAGTATATCTTTCTAGTGGAAGAGAAAAATCGGGATTTCGTCGTGTAGATTTTGATTCACGTCCAAATCAAATTTCAGAAAAAATCGTTGTGGAATTCCTTTATAATTTATAAAGGAATTATTTATATTTTAAAAAGGAATTTCAATATAAATCGAATAACGGGTTGACCCAGATTTGAAATATCAAGTTAGACAGGATTATTCTGGAACTGTATGGTATTCCACTGTAAATATAGACGTTAATTTTTATTTATAAATATTTAATTTAAATATATTTATATATTTAAAGGGGTCATTCAGAGCTTTAAAAATAGCCAGTTTTTCATATGACCTCACAATTCGACGAAACCAATTTTGTTGGATTCGAAATGTCAAATTATTGCTAGATTTCAATTTCCGTGATTTTTAGAGTCACTGTGTGGCCATACGAATTTTTAGAGTGAAAAACAGTCAGTATTTCGATAGTTAAAATATGTTGTGTGAGCATGCAAAATCGAAATTCGACGAAACCAGTTTCGTTGGGATCATAATGTCGAACTCTAGCTACATGTCCAGTTTCGTGATTTTTAGGTATCGTGTGTGATCACACGGATTTTTACAAGGCGAAACGAATATAAAATAATAAAAGAAAATATCCAAAAATATCCTTAAGAACATATCTAGATATTTGTAAACACTATAAATACACCTCTTAACTTCCTAAACCTAAATCCCCTTTCTCAGTTCTACATTAGTTCCGCCGTAAATATTTTCTTCCTCAAAGTAAATTTCTTCACTTCAAAATTCAATAAGAAATACGAATAAAATCCAATAAATTAAAAGTCGGGTTCTTTGGATTCATATGGGAATTAGCTTCGATTGGTATCAATTTGGGAGAACTCGGATGAGTTTTGAATCGCTAGAAAATTTGTCGTGTTACTCGATGATACTAGGGTTAGTCGCAAAGCAAAATAAAGTGGGTTTTAAATCAAATCGAGTTCGAATCTGAACTCAGGAGATCGAATAGCACTGGTGTTGTTTTTTTGGGGTTTTTCCAAAATAAAAGGCGTCGATCTTCTTGTGTGAGGCTACAGCAAAACTTTGGACGACGGACTCGCGAATGGGATGCGAGGTTGAAGAGGAAGGGTAGGTGTTGAGGCTCGCGGGAAGAGGAGGAGATTGGTGAAGGTGTTGTTGGTTTTTGTGCTGAAATGGACGGAGTACGGAGGGAGTTCGAATTCGAAATTGGTGGAGCAATTTCTGAAGTGCAGAGGTCAGTGTTTGGGGAAGAAGGAAAGCCAGCGGGTCTGGGTAAAACGATTGGGTTTGGGCCTTATATTGAAGGGTGAGCCCAACAAAAAAAATAGGATTTAGGTTGTTTTTTATTTAAATTATCCGTAAAACTTGTAATTACAATATCTTTCTCGTACGGTATCAGAATTGGGGGAAACAAGATCCGACAGGATCGTATGGACGGCAGCTACAAAACAAGGCTGACTGGAAATGGATTGGGGCTCGTATGAAATTATGGCGAAATAAACTGTTTGATTCAAATCAAACAATAATTTATCGTTATTTAACGATGAACTGCCAAAGTGAGTAAATCTCACTAACTCTGAACAGTTTATAATTTCATGTTGTATTTTTAGGACTGTTAAATATTGGCTGATTGATTGTGTGTTGACTGTTTGATTGAACTGCTAGTCAGTTGGTGGAAATTATATATATATATATATATATATATATATATATATATATATATAAGCGTTAATCAAATATTGATTCTATTTACAGAATATTTCATATTGAACTGAAAGTGATGTTGATTATGTTGTGTAACATCTGTGATGCAGGGAAACAGGTCGGAGGAATCCAACTGGATTCCTCAACATTTATTTTACTGTTTTTCAAATATTGTGATATATGATGTGTTATATAATCTGTAATGGATTATTTGTGTTAGAATGATATTGATCCTTGTTATTCGATATTTTAAATATCATAAAAGATCCTGGGATGTAAGAAGAATTATTTCAATGTATATTGAAATAAAGGAATTTTATAAAATCAACCGATTTTATAAAAAGGAAATATTTCGAAAGTAAATAAAAGGAAAATGTTTATAAAACGAATAGAGTTTTATCAAGGGGAAAAATGTTGATAAAACGAATAGAATAGAATAGAGGAATATCTATTTAGAGAATAAACAGGATGAAGGAATATTCATTTAGTAAATAAATTGAATTATAAAAGGAATATTTAGTTGGAAACTAAATAGGATTATAAAAGGAAACTGACAAGATAAAAAGGGGTTAATCAAACGTAGTTTATCAAAAGGAGTTAATCAAATGAAGTTTATAAAGAGGAGTTTAGTTATTTAGGATAAGTTACCATTTAGCACAAGTGCCAGCGTAATTCACAGGGCTGCAGATAGCATACGGCGGTCGGACGTTTCCTAAGGAATCAGGCGTAACCATTGTGATCGCTGCGATCTAGAGTCAAGCAAATGGAGTTAAATCGAATATAGTTATTCGAAATAAAGTTTAAACAGATATTAGTTATTCGTATTAGAGTAAATCAAATAGAGTTAATCAAATAGAGGTAAAGAAATAGAGTTAAACAAGATTAGAAACTGACTAGAGATTAGTTAAGTTGAATAGTTTTCTGAGTATCGATCTGATGTTGGTTTCGGCCTTCGGGGTTTTATACTTAGAGAATTGTTCTCCTACTAGTTTACAGTCAGAGACTGATAGTTGTAGAAAGAATAGTGATACGTAAATAAGTTATGGAAATGTTTTCCAGCGTTAACATATATTTTCTAAACATAGAAAATAGGGAAATATGAATATATATTTATTTATATATATGTATATATATATATATATATATATATGATTGATGATTGATTGATAGAATTTCCAACTGGAAATAATATCGTTGTTTACACACGTGTTTTCTTTGATAGTTAACTCACCGACTATCGAAGTTTTTGACCATTTTAACGTTGTTAATATGGAGAGACCGGTTGGATTATTATCCAAAGAACCACTCTGTATTGGCATAAGCATTGCGAATCATATATGCCAAAGATAATTGAAGAAGAATTAAAGTGCAAGGGCTATTGTATAAGTCTTAGATAATAGTGTCTAAGATGGATGTATTGAACAGTGCCTTCAGTTCATCCTATTCCTGAATGACTTGTATGAACGGATGTCTGACAGAGTATCTCTAGACGGTCACGTACATTGATTTCTCCAACCGTACCAAGAGTGGAAGCGGAGAAGGAAACTTCTTTTAGCTAACACATTATGTATTGTTGAGGACGTCAATTGGTGATCTGATGGATTTGACGATGTGGCATTCGAAGTGAATCTGGTATGATGATTAAGCGTAGCTTCTAGCCTCATCAACCGGTAAATGACAGAAATCGGGCAGGCAGCATGGCTAAGTCGATCGCTCCGAAGTAGGGTGTATAATCACCTGATCTAGAGTTTCATTTATTTCTAAAAATCTATTGTTGATGTTGTCCCATTTGGGAAACGGTTGCTGATCCCAACTGCTGGTGATATACATTTGATACACTCAAGCGAAATGAGTGGTCGGTCATCATGTGTGGCCGGGTTGCAAGATGTTCTTGTTGAACCCAGTGTATTCCTTTCTAGAGGTACACTAGCGAAAGGTGGTTCCATACCTTGTCATAGTTGGAAATCCATTACCCAATACGTGCTTGCGGTTTTGATTGTATACTATATATGTATAACGTGAGATGAAAGTGTTTCTGCTATATGATTATTATATTGTGGTCGATAGACATTATTATAATATCAAAAGGTTTTTGATATAAAGATAATTTGGATTCTCATAAGGGAAAATCCCGTTCCGTTATACGGCGTCGTCTTATGAGATATCGTTTACCTGTTCAAACTGTTTTAAACTGTTTTACTCATACCAGTCCCATGACTGACCCGGAGTTTATTTTGTTTGTTTTCCCTAAACTCTTGGGTGCCCAATTTTGTACGGGCAGTCAAGTAGTCAGGATTTACAGGTATACCTGAAGAGCTGGAGCAGGAGGCTTCAGGATCATATAGCTATAGTTATTTCCGCTATGTTGTAAGTGTTGTACTTTGATAATGATGTATATTCAAGTACAGATGTATATTTCAAGTTATGTTATATATATTATATGGTATTCGTTCCGCTGTGAGGTTCGTGTTACTCTAATGTTGTGTTCTTCTTCTTCTTCTAGTCTAAGTTTCTATCTTATCTTTCCTCACCCTCTGTTTTCTTTCTATTAATTTCTTGATTTTCAGTTTATTTTGGGGGTGGACTTGTGTTTTTGGTCAGCTCAAATTGGACCGAATTTCCGGGTCGTTACAGAATCATAATGTCTCCTATCATCCCGGCCACAGCTTTCACGATGGTCAAGCTCAGTGTCGGAATCGTGTCTGGGCACGTTGGAGTGGATCTTCCTAATATTGTAGCAAGGGCGTACCATGGTTCCTGCCAAAAAAAGTATGAAAAAGTTTAAAACTAATGTTTACACAAAGTATAAGTGATGTGACATGCAGTGCCAATGTGTTGTGCGCATCCTAAGTGATATTCCCCCCAACCAACCAGAGCCTGAAGTTAGGCCAGTATGTGTGGTCTCTTAAGCCTTCACAGGAGTGGCTTCTTCTGAGGAAGTAAAGGTCAAGGGATTCGTTCTAAAATCCTCTGAGGTGTAAAAAGTCTCGGGCAAGGGAATATTTCCTAAACCTTGAAATGTAGAATCGTCCCAGTAGCACCATCTCCTTGAGGAGTCTTTAACGAAAACTCTTTTAGAGATATCGGTCTTTCAGAAGTAGCAGCGTCCTCGGAGTAATATACTTGCCCCTATCTTTTTTTGCAATGTTCTGTAAAATATCTTCCTGAGTCGTGGAGGGAGAAGGAGGATCCCTGAGGGGTACCGTTGGATCTACGGAGCTTTCTCCCTCCCAAGTGGAGTATCGATTGGCCCTTCAACTGGAGGTATGTACACGTAAGGACCTTCCCATTGGCCTATGCTACAAGTTATAGCAATTAGACAATGCCGATGGAGATACTCATCTACTAAACAGTCCTTGATTGTCAAGAAATTTTATCACCATTAAGTAACTGATTTATATGATCAAATTGCATCGGATGGTTCTCTTGTGGTGGGTTAGGAACTGCAAGTGAAAACAAGCAATAATTAATAAATTTATGATAAAGGATGGGATTAAACTTAAAGGATCAAGGTCATTACTTGACTTAAGCCATCTTCTGGCACATCTAGGTTGTTGCTTAATATAAAACCATTCAGGTTTTGTGTAGTAACCCGGATTTTTGAGCGACTTTGGTTATCGACGTAAGCTCGACGTCGATAACCAAAACATCGAAAAATCCCGGTAATTAATGAAAGAAGACAGAGGGTGAGAATAGATAAGATAGAAACTTAGAATAGAAGAAGAAGAAGAAGAACACAACATCATAGTAACACGAACCTCACAGCGGAACGAATAACATATAGTAGATAACATAACTTTGAAATATAACAGTTATGTATACAACAGCACTTATCAGAGTACAACACTTACAACACAGCGGAAATAACTATAGCTATATGATCTTGAAGCCTCCTGCTCCATGCTCTTCCAGTATATCTGTAAATTCCTGACTACTTGACTGCCCGTACAAAATTAGGCACCCAAGAGTTTAGGGAAAACAAAACAAATAAACTCCGGGTTAGTCATGGGACTGGTGTGAGTAAAACAATTTAATACTTGATTTAATAAAGGATATCTCACAAGACCACGCCGCATAACGGAAAGGGTTTTTACCTTATGAGAATCCAAACATCTTTGCAAAGCAATATCATTCTGATATTATAATAATGTCTAAGTACAAATAAATATCAGTCTAGTAGAAACGCTTGCATCTCACGTTACTACATATATAGTATACAATCAAAATCGCAAGCACATATTGGATGATTGGATTTCCAACTATGACAAGGTATGGAACCACCTTCCGATCAGTGTACTCTAGGAACGATACACTGGAGTTCAACAAGAACATCTTGCAACTCAGCCACACATGACCGACCACTCATTTCGCTTGAGTGTATCGAATGTACATCACCAACGGTTGGGATCAGCAACCGTTCCCGTATATATATATGGGACAGCATTGATAGATTTAAGAAACAAATGAATATTCACTAGATAGGTGATTATACACCCTACTTCGGTGTGACCGACTTAGCCATGCTGCCTGCCCGATTTCTGTCATTTACCGGTTGATGAGGCTAGAAGCTACGCTTTATCATTACATCAGATTCACTTCGAATGCTACATTGTCAGATCCATCGAAAATCACTAATTGACGTCTACAACAGTACATTACGTGTTAGCTAAAGAAGTTTCCTTCTCCGCTTCCACTCTTGGTACAGTTGAAGAAATCAATGTATGTGACCGTCTGGAAATACTATGTCAGACATCCATCTTCATTCACTTAGAAATGTCACATCGTCATACCCGCCAAATCACAAATTGACTTATCCAAAAATAACACGGGTATACAGCTAAGAGAAACGAATTCCTCCGCCACCAAACGTGAATACGTTTGAACAGATCAACTTACGCGATCCATTGGATATACTCTGTCATACCTTCGTCCATACAAGTTGTCCTGGGACTGGACAAACCGAAGGCACTATTCTGTAAACAGGATAGCCCTTGCATTTTACTCCATCTTCAATTATCTTTGGCATATATGATTCGCGACGCTTATGCCAATACAGAGTGGTTCTTTGGATAAAAATCCAACCGGTCTCTCCATATTAACAACGTTAAAATGGTCAAAACTTCGATAGTCTGTGATTTAACCATCAAAGAAAAACAAGTGTGCAAACAACGATATTATTCCCAGAATGGAAATTATATCGAACAAACATATTTTAACATTAATCTCTTTAGTTCATTCATTTACTTATCTCCTGTTTCCCTATATTCTAAATTCTTATTTTCTTTTATCAGAAAACATTTCTGATTCTCGTTTGGAAAACATTTCCAAAACTCCTTTACGACCAAACCTTACCATTTCTTAGTTAATAAGGAAGTCACTCAAGTTGGGGTATAATTACCTCTCAGACCTTAACTGAACAACGTTATAACTTCGAAATGGTCAAAGTTTATCTTTTAATCTTTAACAACTTCTTTACGCCTTTCTCGGATTCAATTTTACTAATCCACTTCTATATTTAAAATATTGGTTATAACGATAACGTTATAATCCCTACTTTCGAATTATCTAACTTTAACTATAACTTCTATTCTTATTAGTGAATAATTAACCTAACACTTATTTATTTATAAATAAATAAATCTCTATTTAAACACTGGAAAGTATAAGTACTTTCCCGAATTCGATATAAATCGAATTTGTCGATTAACTCTCTTCGAGAAATCTCTATTTGATTAACTCTTCTTCGAATAACCTATATTCGATTTACTTCTTCTCGAATAAACGATATTCGACAATCTCTCTTCGAATAACTAATATTCGATAACTCTACCTTTTCAAATATCTCATATTTGAAATTCTCACTTCGATTAAATTATAATCGATAACCCCCTTCGATGAAACTAACATCGATAACTCCTTTCGATGAAACTAACATCGATAACTTCTTTCGATGAAACTAACATCGATAACTCCTTTCGATGAAACTAACATCGATAACTCCTTTCGATGAAACTAACATCGATAACTTCTTTCGATGAAACTAACATCGATAACTCCTTTCGATGAAACTAACATCGATAACTCCTTTCGATGAAACTAACATCGATAACTCCTTTCGATGAAACTAACATCGATAACTTCTTTCGATGAAACATCGATAACTCCTTTCGATGAAACTAACATCGATAACTCCTTTTGATGAAACTAACATCGATTTATTTAACTCGATGAACTTAACTCGACCAACTTAACTTGACTCGACTAACTCGACTTACTTGGTTCGACCAATTCGATTCGATTAACTAGGCTCGACTAACTTGGTCGAACCACCCGATCAACTCAACTTATTTAACTTACCTTATTTCTCAACTTGATCAACTCCTATCGAATAACTAATATTTCGATTAAACTCCATTCTCTTGACTCTAGATCGCAGCGATCACAATGGTTACGCCTGACTCCCTCAGGAAACATCCGACCGCCGTAGGCTATTTACAGCCCCGCGAATTACGCTAGCAGTCGTACAAGATGGCAACTTACCCTGAATACTATGTTTGACTAACTCTGTTTCAAATAACTATATTTGATTAACTCTAGTTCGTTTTAACTTTAATCGATTAACTCTAACTAATTAACTCCAACTGGTTAACTCTAACTGATTAACTCTAACTGGTTAACTCTATTTGACTAACTCGACTTGACTAACCCCTTTCGAATAACATATTCAATTAACTAACTTTCGAATACCATATTCGATTAACTAACTTCGAATACCATATTCGATTAACTAACTTTGAATACCATATTCGATTAACTCCTTTTGAATGTCTATATTTGATTAACTAACTTCGAATACCATGTTCGATTAACTTCTTTTGAATGTCTATATTTGATTAACTAACTTCGAATACCATATTCGATTAACTTCTTTTGAATGTCTATATTTGATTAACTAACTTCGAATACCTTATTCGATTAACTTCTTTTGAATGTCTATATTTGATTAACTAACTTCGAATACCATATTCGATTAACTTCTTTTGAATGTCTATATTTGATTTACTTTATTCACTTTATAAAGATTTCCTTTTTATAATGTTTCCTTTCCAGTTCTATTTGTAAATGATTTACAAATATTTCCCTTTCAAATTTATTCTTGAAATATTCTAACTCCTTAAATTCCCGGGAAAATACGCCATAACCTCCTTTGTATCGGGAGCATCGGGAAAATCCCCAAACTCGCCACACAGGCCTTTCCATTCAAAAAGAAATGTTTTGAATTTATTTTCTTTTCAAATATCTCCTATTTATAAATATCCCATTTTATAAACATTTCTTATTTATAAATATTCCACTTTATAAATATCTCTTATTTATAAATATTCCAATTTATAAATATGCTATTTTCAACATCACTTTGAAAATCTCCTTATCAACATCCCGTATGTTATGGTATTCAATCATATCAAATCACGATGTTCAATATCGTCCATACACACACAATCAACAACAGGTTATAATTCACATCATATATCAAAATATATGAAAAACAATAAAATAATTGTTGAGGAATCCAGTCGGATTCCTCCAACCTGTTTCCCTGCATCCACAGATGTTAGACAATATAGATAACATCATTTTCAGTTCCATATGATACATTCTGTTAAACATAATCAATATAGAAATTTAACTAACTGACTAGCAGTTCAATCAAACAATCAACACACAGTCAAACAGACAATTTTAACAGTTCTAACAATACAACATGAAATATAAACTGTTCAGAGTTGGTGAGTTTTACTCACCTTGGACTGTTATCGTTAAAAACGATTAACTGTCTTTTATTCAGACGGACAATTTATTTTGCCATAAATTGTAACGAGCTCTGTTTCTCTCCCAGTTAGTCTCATTGTGTTGCTCCCGTCCATACGATCCCAACGGATCTTGTTTCACCAGATTCTGATATCGTATGACGAAGATGTATAATTTACAAGTTATTATACGATATTGAATTTAATTAAGACTAAATAAATTAACCACTTTGGGCTTCGACCTTATTATCGGCCCACTATGAAAACAAGCCCGCTCCTCTTCATTAATCTTCTTCCCGAAATGCTCCAGTATTCAATCGCACTACTATACTCCGTTACCCCCTCGTTTGACCCTCCTTTGACCGACGCTTCCCACCACCTCGGCCATCGAACTCCATCGCCGACCATCCCAAAAGACTCAGCGCCCAAAACTCCACCTGCCCGTCACCTCCTCGCGTTCGATGCTACCCACCAACGATCCGCCCTGTAGCTCGCGTCCACCAGACCGCATCGAGCTTCACAAATTTCTACGAGGAGGTGCTGCTCCACATCGGAAACCCAGAAACAAAACCAATTTTGTCGATTGATGCTCACAACTCGAGAATATCCCAACCCTAAGTCTACTGGTGAAACTCGACATCGACGGAAATGACATCGAACTTCGCAATCCCTATATCGAATTGAAGGAAATCGCACCCCGAGTTGAAAGGCCATGGTTTCAGGATTTAAGGGGTTTTACTTGATTTACTCTGGATTTTAAAACTTTGGATTTTTTTTTTCTGTATGAATGTTTCTGGTGGCTGCGAAATTTCTGTTGACCAAGGAAGTGAAAAAATTAGGTCTTAAGGGATGGTGAGGGTTAGATATTTATAGGAAAAATATCTAGATAGTTTATTTTTGGTTATTTTATTCATTTATAACCAACCATTGTTTATATTTATCTTTTAAAATTTCGTATGATCACATACGATATTCAAAAATCACCAACCTGGACAGTTAGCTAGAGTTCGACATTACGGACCCAACGAAACTGGTTTCGTCGAATTCCGACTTTGTATGCTCACCCAGCGTATTTTTAATCGTCGAAATACTGACTGTTTCTCACTCTAAAAATCCGTACGGCCAAACAGTGCCTCTAAAAATCACGAAACTGGAAATCTAACAACTATTCGATATTGCGGATCCAACAAAACTGGTTTCGTCGAATTCCGACTTCGTTTGCAAAACTGGCTATTTTTAGACCCTTGAATAATCCATTTAAATATATAAATATATATTTAAATAAATTAAATTAAATATAAATAAATTTATATTATCGTATATATTCACAGTGGAATACCATACAGCTTCAGAAAAATTATACATTCGATATTCTAAGTTCAGGTTGAATCGAATTTCAATTTATATTGAAATTCCCTTTTATAACGTATATAAAGCGTTACGAATTATATATGAATTCCATAGCGACTTTTCTGAAATTTGATTTGGACGTAACTCAAAATCTACATGACGAAATCCCGATTTTTCTCTTCCACTAGAAAGATATACTCCACTAGCTCCACACGTTTCTTGTTTCACAGAGATCCGATTCAAAACGAACCTTGTATACTCATTTGAAGTTCAAATCGCCAAATAGCGAACTGCCGCGTCGTTACGCGCTCGATTTTAATTAAAATATAATTATATGTTCAAACTGTCATCGATTGAATATATTCGTTATTATATTTCGAATCGAAACTCCACCAAATCTCGTATGCTATTCAATTCACATGATATTGTGAATTTCACTATTTCCGACTATTTCGACATTATAATATATTATTATATTATAATTATTTATTAAATATTCAATATTATTTAATTCACGTTCTCGATATCGATAAATCGATATTTAATAATTAAATAAATAAATTATTCAATAGCAAAAATGCGGGTCACTACATTTTGGGTCCCCAGCTTTGTGCTAAATGGAACGGTGATAATTTTCCTTGTTGGCACCGACTCAAAGTATACAAAAGATGGGGTGTCGTTTGGTCCGATGCTTGAAATTGTAAAAGAAATGAACATCCTCGAAAGTAAGCTCTATACCAAAAATTTCTTGGTATGCTAGTATAAAGTATACAAATAAGCATATGAGTTGGGATGAAGCTGCATGGGGGCAATCCGCAGTTGTCTCAGAAAATCGACGATGAATGGAGGAAACGGAGGTATTTCCCCCAACTAGGCACATCAATCAAGTGATAGGCATGTACCCTTCTGGTGGGTTATGAGGACGATCTGTTTTCGAGGGAAACTCTGTATCTTTTCGAAGAATCCCGTGTTTTAGACATATCCGCGCGAGTCTGTCATTATCGATCGTTGATTCAACCGAATCCTTTGGAAGTTCCAAAATAGTAACATTCCCGAACTCATCCGGGGTTCGGTTATTTCCAACTCCTCCTTCTTCTTCCTCGCCCAAAGAGACATTGCCTCCGGATGATACATCACTCTCATGAGTCCCCATTTCATAGTATGGACGTGAACTAGTCCAACCCGAATCTGAGGTGGAAGATATGTCTTCAATGGGTGGATTCTCGGATGATCTAGCAACATCTTTTCTTTTGGCTAATCTAGATGACCGTCTCTCAGCCATTTCTGCTAAACTATTAAAGAAACAATAGAAAGAGTCAGAGTAAGATTTCCCGTGTCCCCTTGTGCCTGTGTTTGAGCTGAAGTGTACAAGTATGTGTGCAATGATAGAATTAAAGAAATACTATGTAAATATGCAATGCGGAAAAAAACAATCCAGTTATGCATTAATGAGTGGTCCAAAAAGTTTAGTCAAGAAGGCTCTATCCTAACTGTCCATAAAGTCATAAGACCGCCGTCAATGTTGATTGAATTAGTTGAACCATTCTTGCCCTTTAAGTTGGATGTATTCGGATTGGTTCGGATGTGTATGTTATGATTGGTTAGACTTAATTCCCCTTTCTATGTGTTAATCGGATCGGTTCGAATGTCCAAATGGTGAGCGGACCGGATTGAATGTTTCACTTGAGCGGCTCGGATCGGAGCAAGAGAAGAGAAGGAATCGGATCGGAGGGGCCCAAAAGAAGGCGACGCTGATCGAATCGGTTGAAACTGAACCGAACCGTACCAGCATCTCAAGACCTATTCATTCAACTTAAACTCCCTCTATAATCATAATCCTCTTCTCCGACCCGAACCGATATCACCCTCTGCCCTTAGCTACTCCTCTGTGTCCCTTCGAGACAGTTAATCCAAACCGATCCCGCCTCTCCCCTCTCCTTCCTTTCCAAACCCCTTCGTATTTGCCAAAAAACCAAGTCGTAATTAGCACTTACGAGTCGACATGGTCAATACTGATTTCGAACTTCTCCACTACCATTTCGAGGCAATGACGAGCCACCATCGATGATGACGAGAGGCCGAGAGACTCGGCGTCGAGGTGGAAATGATGGTAGGAAAAATCGCTCAAATCGCTCCTGAATTCAAGTTAAGTCAATTAAAGCGGAGATTAATTAAAACTATTAACTCACCTATGTATTTGATTTGAAGATTAAAGGGAATTCAGAAGTTTGGAGGAATTAGGGTTTGTCACGTGTGAACTCTGAAGAATGAAAGAAATGAAAGGAAGAAGGGAGAGATGGAGAAGGAATAAATTTATATGCGTGTGAAGCGGCCTTTTGTATTCCCACCGACGTGACATTTCACTCAGGCCAAAGCGGAAGATAGGCCCGTGGCCATTTAGCCCATTAGCTTAAAAGCATTAAGCAAGGTCAGATTGATCTGATCCGAGCCCATGCAAGATTACTAGCATTAACTCAACACACAAAATGAATATAAAGGGAAACATACAAAATTTTACCTGAAGAAGTAGATTAGGTACTAAACGAAGTTCTTAGAGCTAATATTCAAGTAACAAAACCAATCCACGCGTTTCCTGATGTATTTATAGACAGCAAAAGATGTGCATTAGTGAAGCAACACATCCCTACACATGAATGGAAGAAACTATTCAATAATCTTAATTCAGAGATCAGTGAACAGATTGTTTCGAATCACATTCCATCTTCAATGAAAATGTACATCGATGGGGCAAAATGTTAGCCCACATTGTGATTCGGCTACACAAAGTTAAGGGATCACCAGATAGGTTCAAAAGAAGAGAGCAGCATCAGGAAGCCGGTTTGGTTCGAAAGTCTTCAACACATTCCCCTCGCGCCTCAAAACAAGCAGCTCAGAAAACAATGAACAGGTGATACTCCCGGATCGGACCAGTTTCTTCCGATCCGAACCCTTAATACTCCACCGATCCGAGCCCTGGCGTTACAGCAGTGTTGCACAATCTCCTGAAAAATCGGAGTGGTTGGGAACCCATTTGCCCACGATCACCCACTAACTCAATGAGCTATCAGCACCATAGCGCTTCTGATCCTGACTTTCATGGGATGAAGTCCACGTATGCCCGAACTGGAACCATTTCAGAGAGGTTATTCACCTATAAATAGACCATCAAACACCATTTAAAGGATCTTTTTGGCAAACTCTCAACTCAAATACCTGTTTCATCCAAATTCCATTATTTTATTTAGATCACAATCTCCTTTCTAAGCACGTTTCAAGAGAAGATTGAGTGAAGTTATTCATTGTATGAGTGTAACTGAGTGAAAACAATCATTGTACTTGAATTCTTATCTTCAGTCAAAGAAATTCAAAGTGGACATAGGCTGTACAACACCGAACCACTATAAATTGTGTGTTTCTTTCTTTCTTTTTTATTTCATTTAAAATCATTCTTAGTTTGGGTGTTAGAGACGCTTTTGGATCTAACAAAACATATAAAAAAACAAATTTGATAAGCATGGGTGCATTGAAAACATAAACATCTAAACTTGTTTTTCAAATGTGTTCATGTCTACCAAATTTAGATAGTCATAGGTAGCAAAATATGTAAATAGACTAATAATGTTCCAGAACAAGAGAATAAAAGTAAAAAAAAAGAATCCATTACAATATTTATGACTCCCAACCACAAAGAAAGCCATTGTAAAACAAAAATAGGAATATAATAAACGTTAAGAATCCAACATTTAACTCCCAATCTAAGAAGAAAGCCATTTTAAAAGAAAACTAGGAACACAGTAGGCTTTAATATATCAACATTAAAAAAGGTTCATAGTAATGGTTGTCAAAGAAGACAACTTATACATAATAAAGCTCTGTTGATTACAAACTCTTCTCAGATTCTCAGAGGCTGCCTTGGCCCAACTAGATCAAGTATCTTAATGGGTTTCTTCTTCTTGGATTCTCAAAGAAAAAAACATAACATTGGAGTTTGACTAACCCATTCAATCTCCACTGCATATGGAAGTGAGGTTGAATCATTTAATTCAACCTTCAAGTAAATTTTGCATAATCGTTCGCTTACTAATTTTCAAATAACATGAATTTAAGGTTGAGTTTGCTATTTCAAGGTTCTACATCGAGAATTAGGAGGCCGAAATTTGTAACCCCACCATAGATCCCAATTCAACTAATTAAATTTTAAAGACCAAAAAAAATTAAATATATAAGTAGGGTTTCAATTTAATACCCAAAAAATTACTTGAATCAGAATCCTAAAACGAGAGGAAAAAGCAAAATCAATCGATTCGCAGAATGATGCATAAGTTTTTTTTTGGATCGGTTGGCATGGAAGATAGATCTGAGCAATGTTAATTTTGGAGATTGTGGCTTCTTTTCGCGTTGATAGCGTGAAATAATGAGTACATACGGTAAGGGGGATGTGAAACTTTTCCCATTAACATTGGTACAAGCCAGACCCATTCCAAAACTACCACGGTCTAAATACATGATATATTGTTTTGCCATGGTCCAAAGTCATTTCAAAATTGCCACGGCTCTAGACCCTGGCACTTTTTCCGCATTTGGGTATGGTAAAACCAACAATATGGTATTGTGAACAAAATAATATCATCATCTTATGCTCCTCTTCGATCTTCAAATCTACCGCCTTCATCTTCATTAGTAAATCATCAAGAAGCACATTTAAGTGCGCCTTTAGCGAAGTTCCTTCTTTCATCTTGTAGATAAAAAAAGTGCACAACAAGATCAATCTATTTGTGAGTGAATTCTTCATATACAACTCTTATAACTTGTTCCAAATACCCTTCGCAATTGTCTCACCACTAATTTCAGAGATAACATTCTCCCCATAGTAAATTGAAGTGTAGTGAATTCCCACTCTTCCATTTCTTCTCTTTCCATATCTGAGATGTCCGTTGGCAATAAATGTGTATCAAACACTACCCGATGTACTCGATTCTGCCTAAGAATCGCTTTTATCTTCCATTGTCGTTTTCAAAATCATTATCATCATTCAACTTGTCAATAAAAAATTTGACCTGGTAGCTACGCACGAACCACATACATAAGGAGCTACATCGCTTGGACCACCAATTGAGGCACTATTTGAATCTGATTCCGACATTTCTACAACTATCTATCAACATCAAAGCTCCAATACCAAATGTTGTGGAGAATTTCGACTCATGACCGCTCAAATCAAAACCCTCAACCCAACGGAAGATGAGATCATGGTGAACGTGAAAAAACAACTAATCAATATATCAAAACAATCTCAACCGGATCCAATAACCAATCACGATCTCCAAACAAGAGAAATAAAGGAGCAACATTGAAAAGTAAATCACACAGGGACTTATAGTGGTTCCACTAACGTCTTGCTAGTGTACATCCAATTTGAGAGAGAACCTTTTATTAATATCTATAGAAGAGTACAAGAGATTGATTACAATGATCAAATCCACCAGAAAATTTTGATTTTGTGGAGATTAGAATTGAAAAGGAGTAGGATTGCCAAAACCTTAATTAAGATTAACCTAGGTTAATCAGTTGATTAATCCTTTTTTCTCGTATCCACCCTTTTGGATATGAGAATTGCTTATACACGGAGAAACTAATATTTAGTAATTGCCCAACTTTCCCCGATAATTTTGACAAATCGGTCTGCTAAGATTTCAGCCTGAAATTGCTTCATAAGTCACCTCAGACATCTATTGTGTTTGCGACAGATGTCTGTCCTTACCTAGGGAAATTTTATGCTTCAGTACAAACGTCTGTCACCTTCCATAGACGTATGTCCAAAAGTGGTAGACGTCTATCAAAACTCTCGTGAAACTCCATCTTGACAACACAAACGTCTGTCATGCCACGACAGAAGTCTGTCGCTTACCCTGCTGAAACCATGCACTTCTACACATGTAACTTTCTCCTACGAGCTCAGATTTGCGAACCGTCTTCCCCAATATAAAGCTACTTCCATCCACTTCAATTCTACCATATAGTAACGTAAAATTTAATAAGATTCACCCAATTAATGTTGATTATGTGATTTCTGATTTGGTGTGACTTTAAGGATGCTCTCTGTTTTGTGATAGGTTTTATAACATTCTACATTACACTATTTTTGGAATTTTTTGGGAAAGAAATATTTATATACCCAATATCAACAGTTTCATATGTTTATTGAACTCGGATATAGGTATACTACTCATTTATTATTTATATAATATTCTAGTCAGTTCTAGACGTTAGACGTTTCAAGTGCATGGACTATGAGACTAGCTTGTATATTTCAGCATGTCTTAATATTATATTAGCGAAGACTATCCACGCTTTACCTAAAAGAAATTTAAGATCGTGTTGGTATTAAATCAGAGGATACGCAGAAAAACGAGGTACATTTTATTTTGCGAGAAAAAAGGACCTTCCTTTTAATAGTACGACCTATGATGTTGGAAGAGAAGGGGGAAAAGTAACTTGATCTATATTGTATTTTATTGTTAAAAAGAATTTCAAAGAAACAATGAAAAATTACAATATTCACTACATCCTTTCTTTTCTAACGATAATCAAGTTTGCATTAAAAGACTAGACAGCAAGGTGAGTTACAAATATTTAACAAATTGTTTTCAGTACATATGTTGATTTTATAAAGGAAATTTTTTATTTAGGCCAATTTTGTAAAGTAATAACAGGAATAGGTCTGTTTCAAAACTAATTATAGATCTAGGACACTTTTTCATATACTGGCGTTTTCCTAGATAACGGCAGTGCAAATTTTTTGTTAACAAAGGTGTAATCTCAGATCATGCTAATAAAAATGCCCACTACCTTCTTTTGAGGCAGTGAACATTGGACAGAGCGTTATTTTGGATAACGCTATCAAGCATTATCTCAGATAACGCTATTAAGAATGCTCAATGACTCAAAAGAAGGCAGTGGGCATACTTCCCATATATTTAGGCAGCCGATACCAAGGGCGCTAAGAAATCTAACTGCGAGACGACTATGCAATCAACAACATGACAACCATATATTCATAACAATATCATATCTGAATTACAAAACAATAACATACCCAAATTATGTGACAACAACATATTCGAATTACATAACAAAAACATACCCAAATTACATAACAAACATATCCAAATTGTGTAACAACAACATCCTGAATTACCTAACAAAAACATATCCAAATTACATAACAATAACATATCTGTATTACATAATAATTTATGGTTTTAACTTAATTTATAGTTAAGAATTTACTCGGTGATCCACCAGGTGGATGCATTTTAGCTCACGGACCTAGCCGGGCTTTCATGCTTATTAGCTTTATTCAAGTGACAAATGTTGCTTCACTTAACGTAATGAAAATTGCAACTCCTTGCAGTTCAGAAATTTGTTTTAAAGAAACATTTACAATATTTTAAGCAAACTATGTAGTGTAAGTAATATAAATTTGTGTTGATGTAAATGGGAAATGTATTCATGGGGTTATCTATTTTTCTATTCCAGCAAAAGAGGAGATAACCCCAGGAAAACACTTCTTTATAGCAACGCAGATTTATATTACATACACTACACAGTTTGCTTCAAATGTAATAAGGTTGCTTCAAAATAAGTTGCTGAACTGCAAGTAGTTACAATTTTCATTAAGTTAAGTGAAGCAACATTTGTCACTTGAATAAAGCTAATAAAGCATAAAAGCCCGACTAGGTCCGTGTGCTAAAATGCATCTACCTGGTGGATCACTGAGTAAATTCTTAACCATAAATTAAGTTAAAACCTTAAGCTTGGTCATGCTTCGTCTACTTGGATATATGTTATATGTTCCATCTCTTTGTAGCCTGTAAACAGTTAGACACATGTATTAGTACATCACTCAATCAACAAATTCACAACTAAATATGGATAACTTGAACTTTAATCACAAATTTAACTCTAAACATACACATACAAATACACATACTAAATATGGATAATTTGAACTTCAATCACTAATCTATAAACATGAACATACACATGCACGTGCACAAACACATACAAATACACAACTAAATATGAATAATTTGAACTTTAATCACTAATTTAACTTTAAACATACACATACAAGACCTAAAATCATGAACTTGTTGATATAAACTATAACTTATACACTATAGGAACTTAAAAACACATCTATCCTAAAATAAGGGATTAGAGTAGAAATCAGTAAACACGAAAACCCTAGATTTCAGAAATTACAAAGTTTAAATAACAAAGTTAGGTAAACTTACTAATAGGAGGCGGTTGTCAACAGGAGGAGGTCATTATAGTTAATTTTAGAGAAAAAAATTGATTTTTGACCAAGAAATGATAAGGGGCAAAAAAAATTTGTATTTGCTCAAAGTTGAAAGAAAGTGGAAATGAGGAAAGAAAGTAAGGTCCAGAAGGGTTTATACCCTTCTGGGCGTTAACTCAGATAACGCTTTGGTCTAGCGTCACCTCAGATAACGCTTTAGGAAAATTATCTTGGATTATGACAGTATATGAAAAGTGGTCTAAATCTGTATTTAATTTTAAAACTGGTCTTTTTCTGTTATAAGTTCATAAAAGAGGACTAAAAAGAAAATTTTCCTTTTATAAAATGTCCTTTGTCCAGTTCAGTTTGAAGTTAAATTTTGTTTGTCCGTATTCATCCATTTTTTGTTTAGGATATCAATGATCGTTTTTCAGTTTCAACTTTGAAGTTACAAAAAATTATTGTATGTTTTGATAGGTTACAACATTAGTATGCACATTTGCCTTGTCAATCCTCCGTATCAATTCAGGAAGCAACATCATGGGATAATCCCCATATGGCATCAATGAAGAATGATATTAATAGCAGGTGACATCAACGAGAAGCAAAAATGATAAGAGACGACGCCAAACAGAGGTGGCATTGATAAGAGATGGTGTCAATGGAGAAGTAACAATGATAAGAGACAGTATCAATGAAATATGACATCAGCTGAAGGACAACATCAGAGTGAGATGATATTGAAGATATGTTGCATTAACCTGAAGCAACATTGAGCCTTCTGCCTTTATGTGTGTAGTGCGACATCAATAAGGTATCATGTCATTATAACATTAATGGCTCACAATAGAAAGAATTCCAACATAATCACTATCGTGATGAGATATAACACCATTCATCTAGCTTTGTTGGCGAGAGTCAGCACAAGTGGCATGCAACATCATTCATCAGCCCTTGTATAAAATGACATTAATCATATGTTGATATCAAAATTGGTATCAACACCCCAAAAATGCAATCAACACTTTAAAGTACGAACAATCACAAAGTTAAGAATGAGAATGGTGGGGAAAAAATAAAGTGCACACGGTTTTTAGAGTGGTTCAGCTTTGAAAGAAGCCTATGTCCACTATGGAGGAAGCTTTGATTATCATCATGGCAATTACAAAGCAAATGGTTCTCAAATTCATATAATTCTCTCTCTTTTACAATAGATTCGCTCAAATCTCCCGAGGGAATAGCTTGATCTCTCTAAACGCAAGGTAAAGGACTATCTTCAATGTTTGGATACTAAAGTGATTTGAATGGATTCCATGGATGATTTGATGTTAGATCTTTGTCTGGAGATGATTAATGGAGGTAGAATCACTTTGAATGGTGGAGAAAATGGTTAGACAGCACTACGTGATCTCGATATTTGGTCCCCATTGATGTAGAGGTCATGGGGTATTAATAGGAGTGAGTATGGAGTGGTGAAAGCTGAAAATAATGTCTCCAGGTCCTTAGGTCGTAGGTCATGTAGAGGGTAGCCGACAAGATGTGCTTTACAACTGTATACAACTGTCTTCTTACAGTCTAAACAGTGGAACGTCCTGAAGCATAGGTATTTTCCAAGGCATGGCTCAATAGCAGAACGACTTGGACTCTACATTCGGTCACGATCTAAGCCATTTCATGTTTCCCAAGCAACGACCCGATGCCTTATGCTATTCACGACCTGGAATCTTATGTTGACTATGACCTAAGTGTGTTTTTGGCTTCCTGAAGCGGCCATGGCCTGGATAAGTACGCCCTTAAGCTTTGCAGTCTATCATTAGCCCAACAGCGGTTTGGTGTTGTTAGATGCTTACGACCTAAGGTCCGAAAGACCTTGGACCTCCAATCTGACTTGGATATGAGTTCAAAACCTGTGCTATGTGACTCAAAGCATGACGACTTAACAAATAACGACCTGAACATAAAAATTGAGAACTACCTAATATTTGTGCTATGTTTATATATCATTTATATATCATAGCCAATCCATATTTTTATGGATTAACACTTTCCCTCGGAGTTTGTATGTATTACAAATAATACAAACTTCAATATACAATTTTTATATTGACTAAGTTGTTTGCATGTAACGACTCGGTTTTTGTCGACTTTGGTTATCACCATAGACTCAATAATGACTAACCAAACATCGAAAAATACCGGTAGTTAATGAAAGAAATTATAGGGTGAGAATAGATATGATAGAAACTTAGAATAGAAGAAGAAGAAGAACATACACATCAGAGTAAACGAATCTCACAGCGGAACGAACAACATATAATAGATAACATATCCTTGGAATAAAATCAGTATATGTATACAATAACATTATCAGAGTACAACACTTACAACACAGCGGAAATAACTATAGCTATATAATCCTGAAGCCTCCTGCTCCAAGCTCTTACAGTATATCTGTAAATCCTGACTACTTGACTGCCCGTATAAAATTGGGCACCCAAGAGTTTAGGGAAAACAAAACAAAATAGACTCCGGGTCAGTCATGGGACTGGTATGAGTAAAATAGTTTAAAACAGGTTGAGCCATTAAACGATATCTCATAAGACCACGCCGTATAACGGAACGGGTTTTTCCCTTATGAGAATCCAAAATAAACTTTATATCAAAACTCATTGATATTATAATAGTGGTTATCAACCACGATATAATAATCATCTACTAGAAACACTTCCGTCTCACGTTCTACATATATAGTATACAATCAAAACCTCAAGCATGTATTGGGTAATGGATTTCCAACTATGACAAGGTTTGGAACAACCTTTCGCTAGTGTACCTCTAGAGAGGAATACACTGGGTTCAACAAGAACATCTTGCAACCCGGCCACACATGAACAACCACTCATTTCGCTTGAGTGTATCGAATGTATATCACCAACGGTTGGGATCAGCAACTGTTTCCCGAATGGGACAGCATTGACAATAGATTTTTAGAAGTAAATGATACTCTAGATCGGGTGATTATACACCCTAATAGGTGCGACCTACACAGCCATGTCGCCTGCCCGATTTCTGTCATTTCCCGGTTGTGAGGCTAGAGGCCACGCTTATCTCTGACAGACCACACGTTTATTCACTTTGAATGTCACATCGTCATACCCGCCAAATCACAAATTAATTTCCCCAAAAATACCATGGGTATACAGCTAAGAGAAACGAATTCCTCCGCCACCAAATGTAAATACGTTTGAAGAGATCAACTTATGCGATCTATTAAATATACTCTGTCAGACATTCTTCTATATAGGTCGTCCTGGGACTTGACAAACCGAAGGCAATATTCAGTACATCCATCTTAGGCAATTGTTATCTAAGATTTATACAATATCCCTTGCAATTTACTCTGTCTTCAATTATCTTTGGCATATATGGTTCGCAACGCTTATGCCAATACGGAGTGGTTCTTCGGATAATAATCCAACCGGTCTCTCCATATTAACAACGTTAAAATGGTCAAAAACTTTGATAGTCGGTGAGTTAACTATCAAAAAAATGTGTGCAAACAATGATATTATTTCCAAATGGAAATTATATTGATCAATCATCATTTAACATTTATCTCCTTAGTTCATTAATTTACTTATCTCTTGTTTCCAAATATTCAAGATTTCTTATTTTCTAAATTTAGAAAATATACGTTATTAACAATGGAAAACATTTCCATTTCTTGTTTTCTATATTAGAAAACATTTCTGATTATTAATTGGAAAACATTTCCAAAGCTTCTTACAATGGACTTATACAGATGTTTAAACAACCCATCGCTATGCCAACTCAAACCATTACACTTATTAACTAAATTTACTTAGCCATCCTTTACTATCAAACCTTAGCCCTTTCCTTAGTTAAGAAGGAAGTCAATCAAGTTGGGGTATTATTACCTCTTAGACCATAACTGAACAACGTTTTAACTTCGGAAAGACAAAGTTTATCTTTTAAAACTTTAACAAACTTCCTTACGTAACTCTCTTTCGAATAATCCCTATTCGATAACTCCTCCCTTCGAATAACTATATTCGATAATCTCTCTTACGAATAACTAGATTCGAAAACCTTTCTTCAAATAAACTATATTCGATTAACTCTATTCAGTTAATTGTTATCAATTAACCCTATTGGATTAACTCTATTTGATTTAACTCTAATCGATTAACTCTATTTGATTAACTCTATTCAACTAACTCTTATCAATAAACCCTATTGGATTAACTCTTTTCATTTAACTCCTTTCGAATAAACTATATTCGATAACTCCTTTAATTCTATTAGAATAAACTATATTCGATTAACTCCTTTAATTCTATTTGAATAAACTATATTCGATTAACTCACTTCGCATAACCAATATTCGATTAACTCACTTCGAATAACCGATTACTCCTCTTCGAATAACCAATATTCGATTAACTCACTTCGAATAACCAATATTCGATCACTCCTCTTCGAATAACCAATATTCGATTAACTCACTTCGAATAACCAATATTCGATTACTCCTCTTTGAATACATTATATTCGATTACTCTACTTCGAATAAGTGATATTCGATAACTCTACTCGATTTACTCCATTTTAATAAATCTAACTAGTTAATTCTAACTGGTTAACTCTAACTGATTAATTCTAACTGATTAACCCTAATTGATTAACTCTAACTGGTTGACTCTAGCTGATTAACTCTAACTGGTCAACCCTAATTGATTAACTCTAACTGGTTAACTCTAACTGATCAACTCTAACTGATCAACTCTAACTGGTCAACCCTAATTGATTAACCCTTTGAATTAACTCCTTTGATTAACTCCTTTTCTATTTGTTTACTTAACAAATAACTATTCCCTTTTCAATTCTATTTATTTAACAATTAAATATGTCTTTTATCTTTTCTATTTATTCAACAAATAGATATTTCTTTTATCCTTCTATTTATTTCCTAAATAAATAACCCTTTTTCTTTTATTTATTTTCTATAAATAAATGATCCTTTTATACTTTTATTTATTCCCTAAATTAATAATCCTTTTATTTTATTTATTTCCTAAATAAATAAATCCTTTTACTTTTATTTATTCCTTAAATAAATAAATAATCCCATTTAATCTATTTGTAAATGTTTTATAAATATTTCCTTTTCAATTCCATTTGTAAATGTTTTACAAATGTTTTCCTTTTAATTTCTATTTGTAATTGTTTTACAAATATTTCTTTTCCTATTCTATTTGTAAATGGTTTACAAATATTTCTCTTTCTATTTGTTTGACAAATATTTTCCTTTATATATGTTTTTACAAATATTTTCCTTTATATTTGTTTTAAAAATATTTTCTACCTTATATTTGTTTCACAAATATATTCTTTTTAACTCTTTTGATTTTATAATTTATTTCCCTTTTATAAAATCCATTTTCCTTTTATATATAAAATCCATTGATTTTATATAAAAATATTATTTTCAAATTATACTTTGAAAATCCCCATTTATCATTCTGGTATTCTTATGGTACTTAACCTACTATATCACCATGATCGATATCACTCAAACACACACAATCAACAACAGATTATATGTCACATCATATATCACAATATATGAATAATAGTAAAATAAATGTTGAGGAATCCAGTTGGATTCCTCCAACCTGTTTCCCTGCATCACAGATGTTAAAACAATATAATAACATCGATTTCAGTTCGAAATGAAATATTCTGATAAACAGAATCGATATTTGATTAATGATATACATAAATATCGTTATCTATAATTTCAACTAATGCATATGCAATTCAACCAAACAGTTAACACACATCAATCAATAAATAATTATCAGTTCTAAAAATACGTTATATAAATATAACTGTTCAGAGTTGGTGAGTTTTACTCACATTGGACGATCATCGTTAATAACGATAACCATCGCTTGATTTGATTCTGACAATTTATTTCACTATAAATTGTAACGATCCTTGTTTCATTCCCAGTCAGTCCCGTTGTGGAGCCACCGTCCATACGATCCTGTCGAATCTTGTTTTGTTGATTTTCGATAATGTATGAGCGAGATATGATAATTATTAGTTACTATACACAATAAAATTAAATTAAACTAAATTTTAACTCCTATGAGCCTTACCCCTTAAAAACTTTGGCCCAACTTCCCAATTGAAAACCAGACCTGCACATACATTTTACTTCTTCTCCAAACACGTCTTGACTTTCCAGAAATTAAACCCGCTAGCTCCTCTAAACTTGTTTGGCCGTTATCAGTACATTATCCTCCCATTACTTCCTTTTTTCCAATGGGCTCGGCTTCTCTTTTCTACGAGGCCCATCAGTACCCACTAACTAAAACATCTGCTCCTCATTACTGCTAATCCCCCTTCTTCTCTGATCACGCTGCTCCATTCCAGTAATACTTTTCACCATAGTCGTTGTATTTTCGAGCCTCTTCCTTCATCCATGTTCCACGAAATTCAAAGCCAACATCACCGAACTTCTTCCCTTCATCACCGCACTCCCTCCATACCAGTTTCCTCAAACTCGCAAGCAAGCATCAGACTCCGCCCCAAAGAAAGCATCGACAATTTCTTCCTTCTAAACTCACGGAACAGACCAAAATTCGAGCGAAGACACGCCATAAACAAGGATTTGAACTTCGATTCTCCAACCCCTCATTAATTCATTCGAAATTTCTAACCCTAATCTGCTATGTTCGAGTTCGAACGGTGAAGGAAGGCGTCGCACCAAATTCTAAAAACATGGAAATGAAGAGGATTACTCAGTGAATTCAAGTATACCACTCATGTAATTTATAGGAATTCTTTCGGATTTGTTTTGATTTTATTGAACATCACGAATTGGTTTGAGGAAGAAAAAGAAGTGCGGCAGAATATTGTTTGACTTGAGAATGAAAAATTAGGTTAAGGGTGTTAAGGATTATTTATAGTAATATTATAATATTTTAAAAATCAATTTTTATACTAATATTTAAGCAAACGCTATTTTTATTTGTCCTCTAAAATTCCTGTAATCACACATGACACGCAAAAATCACGAAAACGGACATGCAGCTATAGTTCGTCGTTACGGACCCAACGAAACTGGTTTTGTCGAATTCCGACTTCGTTTGCTCACACAACTTATTTTTAAAGGTCAATTTATCAACTGTTTTTCACATTAAAATCCCGTACGGCCACATACTGACTTCAAAAATCATGGAAATTGAAATCAAGCAATAATTTGATATTGTGGATCCAACAAAATTAGTTTCATCGAATTTCGACTTCGTTTGCAAAATTGGCTATTTTTAAAGCTCTAAATAAACCTTTTAAATATATAAATATATTTAAAAACAATTAAATTTAATAATTAAAAATAAATATTATCGTATATATTCACAGTGGAATACCATACAGCTCTCATTGGATTTATAACTCCATACTTCAAAATTCCCAGTTATATCGATATTCGATTTATATATAAAAACCCTTTTAAATATAAATAAATCAATATAAATTATAAAGGAATTCCACAGCGACTTTTCTAAAATTTGATTTGGACATAAATCAAAATCTACACGACGAAATCACGATTTTTCTCTTCTACTAGTAAAATATACTTCACCGGCTCCAAACATTTCTTGTTTCACAGAAATCCGATTTAAAATAAACCCTATACATTCAGTTGAAGTTAGATCGCCAAATAGCGAACTGCCGCGCCATTTCGAGCTCGATTTTAATTATAATATGATTTCTACCTTCAACTGACGATTATTTAATATATTCATCAACATAATTCAATATATAAACTGAATTATATATATTTTCAACTGTCCAATTTACACAATATTGTGAATTCTGTTATTTCCGGTTATTTCGGAAATATATTATTCTATTATTTATATTAATTAAATATAAATATTATTTAATTCCAGTTATCGATATCGCCAAATCGATATTTAATAATTAAATAAATAAATTATTCGACAGCTAAAATGCGGGTCATTACAATCTTTCCCCCTTAAAATAATTTCGTCCTCGAAATTGCTAAGGTAGAGGACGACCCTATCTACGGGGTAAAAATTTATCTATTTACCTTTTATCTCCGGTTTCGACTGAACCAATTAATATCGACTAAAATATTAATTTATTTCGACTAACTAAATTTTCAATAATTCTGAAAATTTTCTAACACCTTAAATTTTCGGAAAAATTCGCCATAACGTCCTTTGTACGGCCCTATCGGTAAAACTCCAACTCGCCTCTCTAGGCCTTCCTAACTCAAAAGAAAATCAACAGCCAAGCGGCTTGCCAAATCAGCTCATAAATTCCAACTCATATCAAATATAAACTTGTACCTTTTTGTCGGGCATATCATTATATCCATGCACCTGTTACCAATTCAATATATACCATACCATTCCAATCAACCAATTTCAATCAACCCAATGTCAACACAATTTTTCGCTTATCTCGAAGCTCAATTTCATTTTAACCCCAATCACAAATTCCGAACTCTTAACTTATCACTTAATCCTATTTTAGATTATTCTCTGATCAACTCCAGTTTTACTTAACTTCACAAGTTACATTTAAATTCTAGAATTTAAATTCCTGGGTTTTTATTTCAAATCAATTAGAAATCATAACAACAATTCAAAACCTTTGAATTTCCGAACACCTTGTTTTCAAACACGATTTTAATACAAAATCTTTGGCAGTAATCCGTCACTTACAACTCGAAAATGAACACCGATGATGTCATGATCATCATCGGAATCTATTTTCCAGCTATCGGAGTGAGTTCAATACCATATCAATTTTCAACAAAAACACTTCCATTCTTGAAATCAATTCCAAATATCATTCTCAAAACAATTTAAAATCTCCCAGGATTTTAAAATTCACGTATATTCAATCCAGATTCAATTACAACCACTTATCTGAATTTCCAGAGTTCTAATTTCTAATTCTGATTAAATTTCAGATTTATTTCACTTTGTAATACTTATACTGAATGTTGCCTGCCCGATTTCTATCATTTCCCGGTTGTGAGGCTAGAGGCCACTCTTATCTCTGACAGATCACACGTTTATTCACTTTGAATGTCACATCGTCATACCTGTCAAATCACAAATTGATTTCCCCAAAAATACCACGGGTATACAGCTTAGAGAAACGAATTCCTCCGCCACCAAACGTAAATACATTTGAAGAGATCAACTTACGCGATCTGTTAAATATACTCTGTCAGACATTCTTCTATATAGGTCGTCCTGGGACTGGACAAACCGAAGGCAATATTCAGTACATCCATCTTAGGCAATGGTTATCTAAGATTTATACAATAGCCCTTGCACTTTACTCCGTCTTCAATTATCTTTGGCATATATGGTTCGCAACGCTTATGCCAATACGGAGTGGTTCTTTAGATAATAATCCAATCGGTCTCTCCATATTAAAAACGTTAGAATGATCAAAAACTTCGACAGTCGGTGAGTTAACTATCAAAAAAAACACGTATGCAAACAACAATATTATTTCCAAATGGAAATTATATCGATCAATCATCATTTAACATTTATCTCCTTAGTTCATTAATTTACTTATCTCCTGTTTCCATATATTCAACATTTCTTATTTTCTGAATTTAGAAAATATACGTTATTAACAATGGAAAACATTTCCATTTCTTGTTTTCTATATTAGAAAACATTTCTAATTCTTAATTGGAAAACATTTCCAAAGCTTCTTACATTGGACTTATACAGATGTTTAAATAACCCATCGCTATGCCAACTCAAACCATTACATTTATTAACTAAATTTACTTAACCATCCTTTACTATCAAACCTTAGCCCTTCCCTTAGTTAAGAAGGAAGTCAATCAAGTTGGGGTATAATTACCTCTCAGACCTTAACTGAACAACGTTTTAACTTCGGAATAGACAAAGTTTATCTTTTAAACCCTTTACAAACTTCCTTACGTAACTCTCTTTCGAATAATCTCTATTCGATAACTCCTCCCTTCGAATAACTATATTCGATAATCTCTCTTACGAATAACTAGATTCGAAAACCTTTCTTCGAATAAACTATAATCGATTAACTCTATTCAATTAACTCTTATCAATTAACCCTATTGGATTAACTCTATTTGATTTAACTCTAATCGATTAACTCTATTTGATTAACTTTATTTGATTAACTCTATTCAATTAGCTCTTATCAATTAACCCTATTAGATTAACTCTTTTCACTTAAATCCTTTCGAATAAACTATATTCGATAACTCCTTTAATTCTATTCGAATAAACTATATTCGATTAACTCCTTTAATTCTATTCGAATAAACTATATTCGATTAACTCACTTCGAATAACCAATATTCGATTACTCCTCTTCGAATAACCAACATTCGATAAACTCACTTCGAATAACCAATATTCGATTACTCCTCCTCGAATAATCAATATTCGATTAACTCACTTCGAATAACCAATATTCGATTACTCCTCTTCGAATACATTATATTCGATTACTCTACTTCGAATAAGTGATATTCGATAACTCTACTCGATTTACTCCATTTGAATAACTCTAACTGGTTAACTCTAGCTGGTTAACTCTAACTGATTAATTCTAACTGATTAACCCTAATTGATTAACTCTAACTGATCAACTCTAACTGGTCAACCCTAATTGATCAACTCTAATTGGTTAACTCTAACTGATCAACTCTAACTGATCAACTCTAACTGGTCAACCCTAATTGATTAACCCTTTGAATTAACTCCTTTGATTAGCTCCATTTCTATTTGTTTACTTAACAAATAACTATTCCCTTTTCAATTCTATTTATTTAACAATTAAATATTTCTTTTATCTTTTCTACTTATTCAACAAATAGATATTTCTATTATCCTTCTATTTATTTCCTAAATAAATAACCCTTTTTCTTTTATTTATTTTCTATAATAAATGATCCTTTTATACTTTTATTTATTCCCTAAATCAATAATCCTTTTATTTTATTTATTTCCTAAATAAATAAATCCTTTTACTTTTATTTATTCCTTAAATAAATAAATAATCCCATTTAATCTATTTGTAAATGTTCTATAAATATTTCCTTTTCAATTCCATTTGTAAATGTTTTACAAATGTTTTCCTTTTAATTTCTATTTGTAATTGTTTTACAAATATTTCTTTTCCTATTCTATTTGTAAATGGTTTACAAATATTTCTCTTTCTATTTGTTTGACAAATATTTTCCTTTATATATGTCTTTACAAATATTTTCCTTTATATTTGTTTTAAAAATATTTTCTCCCTTATATTTGTTTCACAAATATATTCTTTTTAACTCTTTTGATTTTATAATTTATTTCCCTTTTATAAAATCCATTTTCCTTTTATATATAAAATCCATTGATTTTATATAAAAATATTATTTTCAAATTATACTTTGAAAATCCCCATTTATCATTCTGGTATTCTTATGGTACTTAACCTACTATATCACCATGATCGATATCACTCAAACACACACAATCAACAACAGATTATATGTCACATCATATATCACAATATATGAATAATAGTAAAATAAATGTTGAGGAATCCAGTTGGATTCCTCCAACCTGTTTCCCTGCATCACAGATGTTAAAACAATATAATAACATTGATTTCACTTCGAAATGAAATATTCTGATAAACAGAATCGATATTTGATTAACGATATACATAAATATCGTTATCTATAATTTCAACCAATACATACGCAATTCAACCAAACAGTTAACACACATCAATCAACAGATAATTATCAGTTCTAAAAATACGTTATATAAATATAACTGTTCTGAGTTGATGAGTTTTACTCACATTGGACAATCATCATTAATAATGATAACCATCGCTTGATTTGATTCTAACAATTTATTTCACTATAAATTGTAACGAGCCTCGTTTCATTCCCAGTCAGTCCCATTGTGGAGCCACCGTCCATACGATCCTGTCGGATCTTGTTTTGTTGATTTCCGATAATGTATGAGCGAGATATGATAATTATTAGTTACTATACATAATAAAATTAAATTAAACTAAATTTTAACTCCTATGAGCCTTACCCCTTAAAAACTTTGGCCCAACTTCCCAATTGAAAACCAAACCCTCACATACATTTTACTTCTTCTCCAAACACGTCTTCTCCTTCCAGAAATTAAACCCGCTAGCTCCTTTAAACTTGCCTCGCCATTATCAAAACACTATCCTCCCATAACTTCCTCTTTCCAATGGGCTCACCTTCTCTTTTCTACGTGGCCCATCAGTACCCACTAACTAAAACATCCGCTCCTCATTACTGCTAATCCCCCTTCTTCTCTGATCACGCTGCTCCATTCCAGTAATAATTTTCACCATAGCCGCTGTATTTTCGAGCCTCTTCCTTCATCCATGTTCCACGAAATTCAAAGCCAACATCACTGAACTTCTTCCCTTCATCACCGCACTCCCTCCATACCAGTTTCCTCAAACTCGCAAGCAAACATCAATCCACACCCCAAAGAAAACATCGATAATTTCTTCCTTCTAAACTCACGGAACAAACCAAAATCCGAGCGAAATCACGCCATAAACAAGGATTTGAACTCCGATTCTCTAACCCCTCATTAATTCATTCGAAATTTCTAACCCTAGTCTACTGTGTTCGAGTTCGAACGGTGAAAGAAGGCATCGCATCAAATTCTAAAGACATGGAAATGTAGAGGATTACTCAGTGAATTCAAGTATACCACTCATGTAATTTATAGTAATTCTTTCGGATTTGTTTTGATTATATTGAACATCACGAATTGGTTTGAGGAAGAAAAAGAAGTGCGGCCGAATATTGTTTGACTTGAGAATTAAAAATTAGGTTAATGGTGTTAAGGATTATTTATAGTAATATTTTAATATTTTAAAAATCGATTTTTATATTAATATTTAAGCAAACGCTATTTTTATTTGTCCTCTAAAATTCCTGTAATCACACATGACGCCCAAAAATCACGAAAACGGACATGCAGCTATAGTTCGTCGTTATGGACCCAACGAAACTGGTTTCGTCGAATTCCGACTCCGTTTGCTCACATAGCATATTTTTAAAGGTCAATTTATCGACTGTTTTTCACATTAAAATCCCGTACGTCTACATACTGACTTCAAAAATCACGGAAATTGAAATCTAGCAATAATTTGATACTGCGGATCCAAAAAAATTAGTTTCATTGAATTCCGACTTCGTTTGCAAAATAGGCTATTTTAAAGCTCTAAATAAACCTTTTAAATATATAAATATATTTAAAAACAATTAAATTTAATAATTAAAAATAAATATTATTGTATATATTCACATTGGAATACCATACAGCTCTCATTGGATTTATAACTCTATACTTCAAAATTCCCAGTTATATCGATATTCGATTTATATATAAAAACCCTTTTAAATATCAATAAATCGATATAAATTATAAAGGAATTCCACAGCAACTTTTCTAAAATTTGATTTGGACATAAATCAAAATCTACACGATGAAATCCCGATTTTTCTCTTCCACTAGAAAAATATACTTCACCGGCACCTAACGTTTCTTGTTTCATAGAATTCCGATTTAAAATGAATCCTGTACATTCAGTTGAAGTTCAAATTGCCAAATAGCGAACAACTGCGCCATTTCGAGCTCGATTTTAATTATAATATAATTTCTACCTTCAACTGACGATTATTTAATATATTCGTCAACATAATTCAATATATAAACTGAATTATATATTTTCAACTGTCCAGTTTACACAATATTGTGAATTCTGTTATTTCCGATTATTCCGGAAATATATTATTCTATTATTTATATTAATTAAATATAAATATTATTTAATTCCAGTTATCGATATCGCCAAATCGATATTTGATAATTAAATAAATAAATTATTCGATAGCTAAAATGCAGGTCATTACATTGCACTTGTTTGCATTAGATCGTTACACCTTACGGTCGTCATTACTTAGCCTGTTGTCCCGGAAAGTTGCTTCTAATTTTCTTGAAAATTTCGGTCGTTTGGTCTTTGTTGTATAGATATGGCCCGGCCAGTCTTTCTTCGCACACCTTTATATTTCCCTTCAGCCCAAAATCTCTTCATATTACCTTTCGTCATCAGGCAGAGATCTGTTAATGGTGGCTAGGTGCAAGCAATTCATCACACTTGAAGCTTCTTCAAATCAACTTACATCGCCGTCAACCAGACTCAGATTGTTATCGTTTATCAGAGCTCGAGCTTTTATCGGAGATCAATCACTCCTTACATCATCACTTCTTTCAAATCTGAATTGATTTTCGAGGTCGCTGGTCCCTTAGAAGCCTTCATCAATTCTTAAAATCTGTTCTAATCAACTATAAGTGTTGATTTGTATTTTGTCTAGCCGAATCGTTTGCATATGTTAGGGGTTTGAACCTGAAGTTGGGAATTTTGGAATTGGTTTAATACCTTGCATGGTGGTAATCGGCTCTAAGGGTTTATTGTTGAATGCGGGAAAATAACCCTGTAATTCGCTTTGGTAATTTCAAGTCTTTGTAGTTTGATTTAAATTATGCGACACCAAAGCCTTCATGTTGATTCACAAATATTTATGAATTTTGATGTTGGCATGGTTTACTTATAACTCTGGTCCGAATGCATTGCTTCGAAAATGAATTAATTGCTGATTGTGATTGTGGTTAATGATATACTGCTTAAATCCATTTGAATACTTGTGTAATGAATAACCACTCTTAGTAGCAACGTAGTGTACTCTAATTAAGGATTTATGCACACAATTTGTTTGCATAAGTGTCACACATCACTTTAATCACAATGTACTTTGAGCAGTCGAATTATGATGTTAGGTCATATGTACGGCCTTAGGCTTTAGACCGCGAACCATTAGAGTGCGGTATAAGATTCTGAAGCACCATACAACCTGGGTCCTTTTCATGACCTTAAAGATCACGACCCAACTTCCTCTAAGTCATATGTGACATGAGCTTTAAGTGGTTTGGTCTATGATGACCTGATTTCTTTTTAGGTCGCTGAACAACCTGAGTGTTGGTCTGTTACGACCTAGGACTTGGTATTGTTACAACGAATTAGGCATCCACCTTATTGAGCCGCCTTCTGAGTTGAACCACTGAACGACTTGGATTCCCTTATCAGGTCATGAGGCTTCCTTTCAACACTTTCACTCTTTACTTTTATGCTCTAAGAGTTGAATCATTATCATGCCTTATTTCCTGTTCTTTTAAAACAACAAAAAATTGCATGTTTAGACTTATACATCGTTATTGATTGTCCCTCTCAATAACGGATCAGAAAATACTCATATTATAATAAGCCTCAAATTTTAAACCAAGTAATGTGTACATGTACAAGCCAATTTTACTTAATAGTTTATAACTTGTAAATTTCTACTTGCATGCGCACAACATTTTTCAATTTAAGTTAGCGACGACACTTGAAATTGATTAATCGACATAAGCCGGACTATAGACTTCAGATCTCACCTTGATTTGTCTTATAGAATTTCATGCAATACTTATTCATTATTAAAAAAATGCACATCTGTGATACGTTTATAAGCAAGTATATTTGTGTAGAATTACCATTTGGAAAAGCTCTCGCCTTCAACCTGAAGGAACTTATTCTACGACCGCTCCTGAATCCACGACAACTATAGTCGCTAGTCAGGTCAGAACCCCATCATTTCCTGTGCTCCGCCCTTTTAATGCTCGTATTCCAGAAAGACATTCAACTACTCTAAACCCAAATCAGTTTGAGAAGTTTTGCTGTCAATACGGGATTCTCATTACTGATGCCATATTGCTACAAGAGGGCATATTTGCAGGCCAACCTGTCGCTGGGTTTGTGGCTGTAAACAGGCATATGCTAGTCAATGGTGTTATCCCTCCGTTTAACCGTTTCATAGAACGAATCCTGAATCATATGGCCATTGCTCCCTTCTAGCTTCACCCCAACGGTTATACCATATTATTAGGGCTTTATATCCTTACTATGGATAAAGAGGGACGCAAGTCTACTTTTCAGAAGATCTGTTACTTATGCTCCTTTAAGAAGAGGAAAGATACCCCGTCTATTATTCATGTTGAAGGCGCTTGGAATCGAAAGCTCGTACTTGATTTGCTGGAGAGTGTCTCGGGATTTCTAACTCAGTTTTTCTTCGTTCGATGCCCCTAAACTTTTTGTGGGAATTGGAAAGATGGAGGTGAACATCTCTCCCAACTTACCATCCTTATTCAATTCCATTTAAGTTTTGACTTTTCAATTTTTATTTTCCTTTCTATAGTTTTTCCGGCTCCTATCAAGGATAAAGATGTTGCACCATATAAGCCCCTTTACGAAACTATAAAGGTTGTTGGTGAGTTAGAAAGATGGAAGAGATATATAATAATGGACGAGTCCCTTCGCATATATGGATTACTTCATTTTTCTAGGAAATTCCCTTTTAAGGGAATACCTTCAACACCCAAACTTAAGCTCACGGGATCATAGATTGGCACTTCTGTTGATGGCAATGGAGCTCAAGGACAAACCGATAACTCTTCATTAAGAAAATGTTCTGATTCTATAGGCGGTAGCAAGTCGCCACCTAAATCTAAAATGAATCCTACTGAGGAAGAAGTATTTAAACAACGTGTGGGCCAAAGCCTTATGTCTTCTTTTGAACAAAACGGGGAAGAAGGCACCACCCCAAATCGTGTACATGAAACTGAGCATATCGGGGAAGATGAAACTACTTTGGAAGTTGATCCGAACGCTAAGACAACAACTAAGGATCCCGTTGTTCAAAATGTTCCATAGGAGAGTTCTACTGATACTTTCAAGAATCTAGGCGACCTTAGCTCAGCTAAGTATCTTAGCCAGGGTGATATTATTACCCCATCACTTGAACCTCAGACCACAAATACAGGAACTAACATACTTGATGCTCCCATCGCTAGGCCAGGAAAATTGCTTGTGGCTCTAGGAATCGCTTTAGAACTGGCTATAAAGATTAGTTTGTTAATAGATGCAATTTAGAAAATATTTCTAATACGCATACATTTCTTGAATCTCTTTGTAACTTTCATAGTTTACCCTACTACTTTCCAGTTTTAGTACTGAAAATCAGTCTTATCTTACTTCAGGTTAAGAAATGAACGGGCAACATTTGCTTGACTTCCGGCTAAAAAACACGAAATACAACCCAAAGAATCTCTTACTACCTCATCACTCACGACAATCGCGACGTTCCCAGCAATCTTATCACCCTCGGCATCCACAATCCTCCCACAAGCCTCCGCAAGTATCTGAGCATGAATTGACTGATGAGCAGAGGCGAAAGCATGAAGAAGACGAGGAGAAAAGGAGGCGATGTTCGTGGCTTGGGGATGAATATACGATGATGTTCATGATGAAGAGAGTCGCAGAAGGAAGAGAGGAAAATATGATAAGGGCAAGGATAGTTCTCACTAACGCCCTAGATTGGACAAACTTCCCATTGTTCATCGATCGATTACATCTACTGGACCTCCCGACCCTCCTGCTGAAATTCACACAATTGTTCAAAAACCTCGTAATGAACCTGAGCCAGCAAACTCTACTCATAGGGAATGATTCAAGGGTTGGAACTTGAAAGGTTACTCTTTTACCATGTTGTAAATCCATCTGATACTGAGGACATAGCTAAGGAGATGGATACTGTAATAAGTCAAATGCTCACCTAATTTGACACTTCTAAAAGTCATCTCGAAATGAAGATGGGTATTGTCAAGAGCCATGCTAAGAAACAGTTGAATCGATGGTATAAGTTTGGCGACGATATCCAAAAGCGTAATGATGCTAATCTAGCTAAAATCGCCGCTTTGGAGAATGACAAGGCTAAGTGGGAGGAGGTTACGGATTCCCGGGAGGCTACTATTGCATCCCTTACAAAAAGAAACACAGAATTGGAGGGGCTAGATGCCGAGAACAAAAAGCTTAAAAAGAACTCGCCGCTGCTAAGCAAAGAGAGAAGGAAGCTCAAACTTCCAAACACAATGCCGAAGTCACAATGTCTGTGGAGAAGGTTGTCTCGAAGCAATATCGGGACGAAGATGCCCAAATACATGAAACTAACACTTCTCTAAAATCGCCTGTTTTTGTCTTAACAGCAAAAATCGTAGCTCTTGAAAAAGAAAAAAATGATGCCGAAAAAACTCTTAAAATGCTATGGATGATGCCAATGCTAATCTATTCAGATTTTATGTTTTAGCGTCATGAGCCAAGGGAGTTTACATTATTTAGGAGATAGCTTTCCAGTCACTTTGGCTCTTGTTTGGGAGCGAGTACTTGAGATTGATTAGGACAATCATACTTAAGATGATCTCATTAAAGATCTTTTAGACGAAGAGTCTTGTGAAGCCTTAACGGAGAGGAAGATTCGTTTGAACGAAGCGCATGGACTGATAAGTGAAAGGGTCGGATCTTTCGGGGAGCAGGTTCAGAACACAACCAATCTTGATGCCCCTACCATTCCTGCTAATGCAGAGGCTTGTAGTTCTCAGACTCCTATTAAGCCTCCTGTTAATCCTTGTACTGACAGCAGGAAGGAGCTACTTAAAAGCATACCATTGAAGGAGACATTGCTGAGGGACATGATGAAGTTGGTGAAAGGAATGATGATAACCTTGACAATTATGAGATTGAGCACATAAATATTCAAGAGAATCTTCTAGCTATAGGTAAAACCGAGATTGATTTCACTGCATCATACTTAGATTCCTTTTTTAGTTCACATGGATCACTTGCCTTTCACGCTCATTGTTCCCATGCTCTAGGGTTAATCTCACCACAACCTTCCCCTGCTACAGGCATGATGACAATAGAGGCCACTAATATCGACTCGACTCTAGTGTCTACTCCTACTTCCCCAGTCATCACTTCTCCACCCGGCGATCCATCCTTACTTGCCATTATGACTCTTGGGTCGTACGATGCAAAGATCAGTGCACTTTCTGACTTGGAAGATGTCGACTATACTCTTAGCGATGATTCCGAGGCTACAAAAGCAGAAAAAAGCCCAGGACATACTTCTAAATATTGGGGAAAGAAGAAAGCCAAGTCCTTATCATCCTTGAAACATAAAGGGGGGAAGCGTAGTATCTAGAAGAGAGGAGTTATTACTCTGTCTTCCAAGGAAAGTCCTCTTCCTTCTAATAAACCATCTTTAAGGTCCAGTGATAAAAAGAAGAAATAGTGCTCAATACCAACTTGTTTTACGTTCTGATTACCTCCTTTTATGCATTTCACTTAGATCGGCTGTATATGCGAGTGCTGGTCCTCACTTATTACTCTATGTTACTCTGTGTTCGAAACTTTTATACTTGACTTGTGGTTGACTTGTTGACATGTGGTGTTGCTTGTGGTGAAACTGTGCTCTGCTTGTTGTACTTAAGCATTTACTTTAGTTTTAACGTACTTTTCTTGCTTCTTATTTACGTCCTACACTCGTTTCTTTTAATGATTTATATTACAAGCCATTTTATTTGATATAAAGTAGTGACGAGCTTTTGGAATGTTTTACGAGCATATTGATTTGTTTTAATATGGTGGTGATTCCCCTATACCAAAGGTTGTCACAACTTCATATGCCACAAGTGATTATCTTTATTAGACTTCCTGGGCAATGGCTTAAGTACTGGAAGTTTCTGTTTTGGTGGTTAAGTCTTTGCTTTTGCCACCGTATTTGGAACTTCTCAGTTTGCTGATTAGCCGTGGAAATTAGTTTAGGTGATTGAACTTATGTCTTTATCCAAAGAGATCTTTTACCTCTGTTGCCCCTCTGTGAGAGGCCTTATTTTTTTTAAATGTACCCAGCCATTTTACTCACTAACCTGGTAATCTAGGTCCTTCAGAGATATGGTCGAATACATGCCCCCCGGAGAGGTATTGGGTTTGAGTTTAATCTAATTTCTGCCTTATCCGTCCTGATTAACTCAGAATTGGAAAGATTACATTGGATACCCCTTTTCGGTTGAGATTTCTGTTTCGGTCCTTCCAACTTGTTGCCGGTCCTTCCGGCCTAGGATTGGTATTTCCAGCCTAGGTTTGTCGGTTCTTCCAACATTGTGCTGGTCCTTCCAGCTTGGGTTGTCGGTCCTTCTGGCCTAGGACTTGTACTTCTAGCCTAGGTTTGTCGGTCCTTCCGACATGGTGCTAGTCCGTCCATCTTGGGTTGTCGTTCCTTCCAACCATGGACTGGTACTTCCAGCCTAGGTTTGTCTGTCCTTCCGACATGTTGTTGGTCCTTCCATCTTGGTGTTGCATTGCCCACGAGGCATAAGCCAGTTCTTATATCGAAAATTATCACGATTTATGGAACTGGGATTATGAACCTTACATTTAAGAGGGTGCCCCCACGGTAGAACTTGCAACCATTTGTATATTGGCTTGGTTAGGCTGCTTCCACCTTTGCATCATTTTTCGATTTTGATGCCAATCCTTCTGTTCGACGCTTATCTTGATAGGCGACTGTAGCTAGGGATTTGGCATCTTTAATTCCTTCTTTAGGAAGTGTTTTCCTTGATGAAAGGTGCAGCTTTCCGACTTCATGCCCATTTGCTGCGCTTTTCACCGTTTGACTCTATATAGCTCATTCCTTCTTGATTTGCAAGGTGGTGCATTCATCATCTCGTTTAGTTTGTATGATGCTTTTGTCACTCAGCGCTTGAGCTGCCCCAAACGGGATATTCTTAGGAAGCTTCCAGGTCTGGTTAGATTGTGAATGAATTGTTGCTCTTATATTGCCTATATTCAAAAAATCAATTTTAGCAACCTTTGCATTTTTAAACAAGAGTTTGCAAGTATATGATTCATGCAAGCAAATAGACTTTCTCATTCACGACTTTTCATATGCACATAGCTCAAATATAATGCTTGCAAATATTTACAACTTCTTACAATAGGTTTGAACAATGTATCATAGAAAGTAGCGGCGAAGATGCTCGCTATTCCAAGCTCTAGGAATCTTAATTCCATCTGTGGTGGATCACTTGAAGGTGCCATCTCAGAGTTTTTGGCTTACAACATAAGGTCCTTCCCAATTTAGGCCAAAACCCCGGTTCTAGTCATTACTTTCTTTAGTACAAGGTCTCCAATATCGAAAGTCCCGTGTCTGACTTTAGAATTGAAATGTCTGGCTACTCTTCTTTGATGTGCAGCAACTCTGAGCTCCACCTCATTTCTCTTTTCTTTAATCTGATTAAAGGCCTCAGGCTGTAACTTTTCATTTTCCTCTTGGTTGAAGTGAATCCTTCTGTGAGGGGAACTACCATCTCTATGGGAATCATAGCTTCAGAACCAAAATCCAAGGAAAAGGAAGTATGCCTAGTCGCAGTTTTATGAGTTGTGCGCTACGCCCATAGTGCAAGCGGAATCTCGTCTATCCAACCACCTTTGGATTTCTCTAAGCACTTCTTAATGGTTGAATTTATAATCATGTTTACTGCTTCTACTTGCCAGTTTGCCTGCGGATGAGTCACTGCTGTAAAGCTCTTCTGAGTTTTATACTTAGCACAGAAGCCCTAGAATTCTTCACTTTCAAACTGGATTCCATTGTCCGTGATCATCATCTGTGGCACTCCAAACTCGCAAATGATGTTTTACTAGATGAAGTTGATAACTTCCTTTGAAGTTATGGCTGCCAATGGTTTTGTCTCAGCCCATTTGGTGAAGTAATCAACAGCGATAATGGCTTACTTGAAGCCAGACTTTGTTATGGGTAATGCTTCTATAAGATCGATGCCCCAGACGGCGAATGGCCACGGACTGACCATTTGAGTTATCACTGTGGATGGTGCTCTTGGAAACTTTGCGAATCTCTTACATATGTCGCATCTTCTAGTGTATGCTGTGGAGTCTCGATTTACAACTGGCCAAAAATAACCATATCGCAGAATTTTTTTTGCTAACGTGTGACCGCCGGTATGACCTCCGCATTCACCTTCGTGCAATTCCATCATGATTGCTTTCAATTCATCCTTTGTAACACATCGAAGCAGAGGCATAGAGAATCCTCCCTGTAGAGCCATCCATCCTGAATGAGATACACTGGAGCCATTCGTAGAACCTTCCTTCGCCTCTTAGCTTCTGTCGGGATTGCGTCGGTCAAGAGATGTTCTTTGATTGGTGTTATCAATGAGTCTGGCTCATCAGTCACCTCCATGACCCAATCCATATCAATCTGCTCCAAGCTGGGACTCAAGAGGACTTCCACCAGAACTAATCCCTTCAGTTGTGCATCCCTACAGTTGCATACTTTGCCAGTGAATCCGCCTTGGTGTTCTCTTCTCTAGGAATGTGAGATATGGTGTAATATTCGAAGCTCTCCAGTAGTTCCCAAGCCTTGGTTAGATAAGCTGGCAAGTTGCCTCCTCTTGCTTGGAATTATTTCGGAACTTGACAAATCACTAGCTGCGAATCACTAAAAATTTGCAAAGTTTTTAGCTGCAATTCCCTTTCCATCCTTATTCATGTTATGAGGGCTTCATACTCGGCTTCATTATTTGTCGATGGAAATTCTAGTCTTTGTGCATAGCAGATAGATCTTCCTTTAGGTGTTTCTAGGATCACTCCTGCACCTGAACAATAGTCGTTTGATGCTCCATCAACAAACAACTTACATTGAATGCTGGCCTTGAAAATAGGTTCCTCTTTCTCTTCTCCTCGATCAGTGAAATTTGCGATAAAATCTGTAACTGCATGTCCATTGATTGCTCTCCAGGGATGGCATGTAACATCATGCTGACTGAGCTCGATATTCCATTTTAGCAATCTCCCGGAAGTCTTTGGGCGGAACAAGACTTGCTTCAAAGGTTGATCGGTGAGGACCTTGATAGGATGAGCTTGAAAGTACGGTCGGAGCTTCTTTGTGGCAATAAGAAAGTAATAGGCGAGCTCTTCAAGCTTTGGGTAATCCAGCTCTGCCCTAGTTAACCTCTTACTAATGTAATAGACAAGCCTCAAAATTTCGAATCCTCCTTCATCAAGGCTGCACTAAAAGCATGAGAAGATACCGCCAAGTATAAGAACAAGTATTCTCCATCACTAGGCTCGGAGAGCACTGGAGATGTCACCATATGCTGGATCAGCTCCTCAAAGGCTTTTTGGCATTCTGGAGTCCATTAGATATCTTTCTTCCCTTTCCTAAGGTCTTCGAAGAAAGGAAGGCACTTGTCTATTGCCCTTGATATAAAGCGATTCAAAGCTACAATCCTTCCATTTAAGAATTTGAGTTCCCTCTTATTCCTTGGAGCGTGCATCTTCCTCAAGGCTAATATCTGAGCTGGGTTGGCCTCTATGCCCCTGGCATTAACCATGAACCCCAAGAATTTGCGTGAAGCGACTCTGAAAGAACACTTTAAAGGATTCAACGTCATACCATATCGGTGTAGAATATCAAACATCTGGGCTAGATTCTCTAAATGTTCAGCAACCCTCTTTGACTTCACCAGCATGTCATCAACATAGACCTCCATTGTCCTGCAGATTTGTGTTTTAAACATAGGGTTCACAATTTATTGGTAAGTTGCCCCCACATTCTTTAAATCGAATGGCATCACCTTGTAGCAGTATAGACCAAGATCGGTGATAAAGCTTGTGTCTTTTTGATCTGGTTCATACATCATGATCTGGTTGTTGCCTGAATAAGCATCCATAAAAGATAGCAACTCATGCCCAGCTGATCTATCCTAGGAAGAGGGAAGCTATCCTTTGGATAGGCTTTATTAAGATCCGAGTAGTCTATGCAAACTTGCCATTTGCCATTTGCTTTCTTTATGAGCACGGGGTTGGAGACCCAGTTCGGATAAGTAGATTCTATGATAAAACCATTTTCCGTCAACTTCTTTCTTTAGAGCTCTTGATCTTTTCGAGCCTTGGGTTCTCCTTTTCTTCTTGACAGATGGAACACGTGGATCAATATTGAGCTTATGAAATGTAACATCCGGAGAAATGCCACACATGTTAGAATGCTCCACGCAAACACATCCAAATTAGATTTCAAAAAGATGATCAACTAAATTTTCACCTCTGGGCTCAATTGAGATCCTATATTCAGCACATGGTTTAGATCTTTCGGATTTACAGCAATAGGAATTGTGATCTCAGCTGGAGCCGCTCTTCTGTCCTATGTACTGGCTTTTCTGGGATCCATTTCGTTTTGCGCTCGTTATGTTCGCCAGTACAGAGCCCCCGCTCTAATTGCTATAAGGCGGTGTCGCGCATGCGAAGTGGAGCCTCCGCACTCTTTCCTATATTTTCTTTCTACCCCCACGCTGCTCTGTCATATAGCAATCCCTTGTCGTGGCCTGATCTCCCTTAATTACACCAACTCCGTCTTCGGTTGGAAACTTCATGGTCAAGCACCATGGAGTCAGTGCAACTTTGAAGCCTGTCAGAGTCGGCCTTCCAAGGAATGCATTGTAAGAGGAAAGTTTGTCGACCAAGACAAATGATTGCATTATAGACACTTTGCGCTCCCCATCTGCCAGCTCCACAAGAAGGTCGATTACACCGATGGGCTGTGTAGGCTGTCCACTGAATCCATGAATCTTGTTCAGACATGCTCGCACATCCGTCATAGGGAGCTCCATTTTCTCAAAGGTATTTCTGAAAAGCACGTTAACAGAGGCTCCCATGTCAACTAAGACACTTCTCACAATTGCAGGGCTAAGGCCGATTGTGATCACCATGGGATCAACGGTTAGTGTAAGTAGTCCATCAGAATCTCTATCTTTGAACACCACATCTTCAGCTGAAGTTTTCGGCATTTTCAATGGAAGTGCGTTGCTCAAGATTAGGCACCTCTCTTCCTTTGAGGCATCATTTAGCTCGTTAGTGTATTTCTCCATTTCCCCCAGTTTTTCAGACTGGGTGGGTTCCTCCAGAAATTGTGTTGATTATCTCGTGTCAACAGGAGCTTGAGCTTTCATTCCAGGTCCGGGTTGACTGGTAGAGTTATTCTGCCCCTGGCCAGCTTGAGCATTTTGAGGAATTCTCACATACTGTTAAAGCTTGTTCTTTCTAGTGAGGTCCTCAATCAAGCTCTTCAAGTGTCTGCAGTAGTTGGTATTATGCCCCAGTTGATTGTGAAAGCGACATAATTTACGGGAATTAGCTTTCTGTTCTGTAATTTTCTATGGCTTTAATTTAGGAAAAATGCCCAAGTCCTTTGTAGCAAAGTAAATCTTCTCCGGGTTTTCAGGTAGAGGGGTCAACTCCGAATGCTTGAAGAACCACATCTTCTTATAATATTTTTTGTCCTTGCCCTTGTTCCCTCTTTTCTGCCCATAGTTGTTCTTTGGCTCGGCTTGGATCTCACTACTTTTCCCCTTAACTGGTAGCACTACCTTCCCAACATTTTGAACGATGGGCGGATCATCCTCCACACTCGTGTACTCCTCAACTTTCTTATAGAATTTCTTTAGAGTATTGGGTTTCTTCATCTTGAGCGACCTCCCGAATTCTGACTTCTTATCAATAGCACCCTTCAGCGCTGCCAATACATACCAAGGTTCTGGATCTATCACCTCGTCTACCGCAACATGAAACCTTGTAAGAAAAGCCTTGATTGTTTCTTCAGGATTCTGCTTTCTTTCGCTAAGCAACATCACATCCCTTACTTCGTTAGTTTGCAGTCGGAACTGCTCTTGGAACCTTTTTGCCAAATCAGCAAATTGATCCACACACTTAGGCGGTAGCCTAGTGAACCATAATGAAGCTACACCCTACAGGCACATGGGGAAGTATAATTACTTTATCTCGTCGGTGGCCCAAGCTCCGTTCATGTGTTGATCGTACTTGAACAAGAAGATGTTCGAATCTCTAGTCCTCCCATAGGCTGTTATTGTCGGAGGTGTGAATTTCTTATGGAATTTCGCTTTACGATTTCTTTCTGTGAATGGATTCTTGCTTGGCGAAAATTCCCATTCCCTTTTATCATCTTCACGAGCCATGTTCTCTTTCATTATTCATTCGATCATGTCCGAGATATACTTCTCGTAACTAGTTCGTTCCACGGAGCAAGTGCCAGTCCTCTTACCGGAATGATCACGGTTCGAGTCTTGGTGCCTGGACCTCCCTAAGGAGGCTCCCCTTTGGTGGGACAAATAGCGCTTCGAGTAGTACGTTTCTCGACATGCTACTGTGCTTTGACTTTGGAGTCCTCAACGCTGGCCTCCCCCTTGTCTTCCACTTCAAAGTGGGAAGGACTAGTGTTCGAGGCAGAAGAGTCCTCTTTTTCGTCAACATGAACCACCACCTTCGGAGGCGGGGGATTGGCTTGAGCATTAAGTAAAGCATCAAGCTTCTCCATCAACATCTTGGTCGTAGCATCTATTCTTTCATTCAAGCCAGTTACTACCACGTTTAATTACTCTTGAGCTATAGCTGGTCTCGAAGATTCACCGACCTCTCGGTTCAAAGTTTGTGGTGCAACTACATCGTTATCAGCATTTTCAACACTTGTAGTAGCTCTAATAGACTTGTTGTTCTTCTTTGAAGCAACCATGATTTCCAACAAATTTTTGAACTGTGAAGCAAACTCCTCAATGGGCCCACTCTTTAGGCTTTGAGAGCCTATCGTAGCAAGCAGGCCATCGCAAAACACTTTAGCAAACCCCCACCAAGGCTCTTAACCTTGTGGTCATGGGTTCGAGCCCTATGGTGGGCGCCAAAAATGTTGATATCAAAATTAGTATCAACACTTTAAAGTATGAACAATCATAAAGTTAAGAATGAGAATGGCGGGGAAAAATAAAGTGCACACATTTTTTAGGTTGGTTCGGCTTTAAAAGAAGCCTACGCCCACTATGGAGGAAGCTTTTATTATCGTCATGGCAATTACAAAGTACGATTATGATCGTGGAAATTACAAAGTACATGTTTCTCAAATTCATAAGCATTTTCTCTCTTTTACAATAGATTCGCTCAAATCTCCCACAGAAATAGCTTGATCTCTGTAAACGCAAGGTTAAAGGATGATTATCTTCAATGTTTGGATACTTGAGTGATTTGGATGGATTCCATGGATGATTTGATGTTAGATCCTTGTTTGGAGATGATTAATTGAGGTAGAATCATTTGGAATGGTGGAGAAAATGGTTGGACAACACTTCGTGATCTCAGAATTCGGTCCCATTTGATGTAGAGGTCACGGGATATTTATAGGAGTGAGTATGGAGTGGTGAAAGCTGAAAATAGTGTATGGAGTGGTAAAAGATGAAAATAGTGTTTCCAGGTTCTTAGGTCGTAGGTCGTGTAGGGGGAGTTGGCAAGATGTGCTTTACAACTATATACAGTTGTCTTCTTATGGTCTAAACAGCGGAACGACCTGAAGCGTAGGTCGGTCACGACCTACGACCTGACCGTGACATGTTCTTCAAGGCATGGCTCCGTAGCAGAATTGTAACAATCCAGGGATTTTCAACTCCAAAAATTGACACAAATACCAATGTCGACAATTCAGACATCGGAAATACCAGATAGTTAATAGAAAAAGTTAGAGGGTGAGAACAGATAAGATAGAAAATTAGAATAGGAGAAGAAGAAGAACGTACAACACATCAGAGTAACACGAATCACATAACGGAACGAATAAAATATAGTATACAAAGTAACATTGAAACACAAATATGTATTTGTATATTAGAGTATAACACTTACATCACAGCGGAAATAAACAATAGCTATAAAATGTTGCTCAAGCCTCCTACTCCAAACTCCATCTAGTGTATCTATAAATCCTGACTACTTGGCTGCCCATACAAATTTGGGCACCCAAGAGTTTAGGGAAAACAAAACGAAATAAACTCTAGGTCAGTCATGGGAATGGTGTGAGTAAACTTCAATCATTTGGTTTAACTTTTCAAATTCCTTTTCAAAAGAAATGATAATCGTGAGACCGATCCACACATAAACACGGATGGTTTTTACCTTACGATAACCCAAAATATTTTCAAAATCAATACTTTTCTGATATTAGAATAATGTCTAATCACAAATAATTAACAATCTTGTAGAACGCTTGCATCTCATGCTCCACACATATATAGTATACAATCAAAACCACGAGCGCTTATTGGAGATTGGATTCTGACTATGACAAGATATGGAACCACCTGCCAATAGTGTATCTCTAGAGAGGAATACACTGGGTTCAACAAGAATGTCTTACAACCCGACCCACACATGACTGACCGAATATATCGTCACCTACGGTTGCTAGCAACATAACCATTCCCGGGAGATACAGAAAAGAAGTAACAAATACAAATATTCTCTAGATGGTGACAATACACCCTAATAGGGGCAACCCACTTAGCCATGCTGCCTGCCCGATTTTTGTCATTCCCCAGTTGATGAGGCTTGAGGTCATAACGTATATTTTGACAGATCACATCTCCATTTATTTTGAATGCCACATCGTCATACCCGCCAAATCACAAATTGATTTCCACAAAAATACCAAGGGTATAAAGCTAAGAGAAACGAATTCCTCCGCCACCAAACGTGGATACGTTTGAAGCGATCGGCTTTCGTGATCCATTAGATATACTCTGTTAGACATTCATCCATACACGTTGTCTTGGGACTGAAAAAATCGAAGGCACTATCCTGTAAACAAAACAGCCCTTGCACAAACTCGGTCTTCAATTATCTTCATCATATTTGATTCGCAACGCTAATGCCCATACAGAGTGGTTTTCAGATAATAAATCTGATCCCAGTCTCTCCGTATTGACAACGGAAATGGTCAAAACATTGATAGTCGGTGATTTAACTATCAAAGGAAAACATGTGTGCAAACAACGGTTGTATTTCCACATGGAAAACTTTCCGATCAATCATCAATCAACAATGACCCCTTTAATTTAATTTTCCATTCAATTATTCATTTCCCTATCTCCGTTTCCATATATTCGTTAATTTCTATTTTCTATATTTAGGAAATATATGTTATTAATCATTGGAAAACATTTACATATTTACTCATATTCCTTATTTTCTATATTAGAAACAATTCTTATTTGGAAAACATTTCCAAAAAAAACTCCTTCATTGGATTTGAACAGATGTTTAAATAAAATGTCACTACGCCAACTCGAACCATTAACACTTATTATCTAAATTCAATTAACTAACCTTCACTATCGAACCTTAACCATTCCTTAGTCAAAATGAAGTCAATCAAGTTGGGGTATAACTACAACTCAGACCTTGACTGAATCAACATTTTAACCTCGCAATAGACAAGGTTCACCTTTTAAATCTTTAACAAACTTCCTTATGTAAATCTCGTATCCACTTCCTTTATAGAATCCATTTGATTATACTAATAGTGTTATAATCCCATACTTCCGATATATATATAATAACTTAAATATAACTTTATTTCTTAATTTAAACAAATAACAATTTATTTATGAAAAAAAAATCTCGATTAAAAATCGGAAAGTAAATAATACTTTCCTACATTCAATATAATCGAAATCTAATGCATAATTCCTATCGAATAAACTCTATTCGATAACTCTCTCTCGAATTAACTATATTCGATAATTTCTCTTCTTCAAATAAACTATACTCGATAATCTCACTTCGAATAAACTATATTCGATAACTCTTTTCTTCGAATAAACTACATTCGATAACTCTCCTTCAAATAACTATATTCGATAATCTCTCCTTCGAATATACTATATTTGATAACTCTTTACTTCGAATAACTATATTCAACTAACACTATTTGATTAAATAAATCGATTACTCTAATTCGATTCACTCTATTTGATTAACTCTAATCGATTTAACTCTATTTGATTAACTCTAATCGATTTAACTCTATTTCGATTAACTCTAATCGATTAACTCTATCTCATTCAAATTCCCATTTGAATTTCTATTTCAAAATCCCAATTTTTCCTCGTGAATGTTTTAATTTATAAAATAACTATTTTAGTCCATTATTCACATCGAATGTGTAATAACCCGGAAAATCTGGGCCAGTTTAAATTTTTTATTTTGGCCATTTTAGCGAATTTTGATTATTTAAAATGAATTATTTTAAATAATATCGACGAGAAATTTATTTTGAATATATTTAGAACGTATATATTATATACGTCGTCGTTAGAAAATTAATATTTATATATAATTATAAATAGAATTGAAAATGGCGCGGTAGTTCGATAATTCGATTTCAAACTTCAATTGAATGTACCGGGTGCAAAACAATCCGGATTTTAGTGAAACCAAAAACATTAGGATCTAATTGTTGATATCTTTCCAATGAATCTGAAAAATCGAGATTTCATAGCGGGAATCAAAAGATATGTCCAGTTGAAAATTCTGAATAGTCGCTATGGAATTTAGGCCCTTAAAAATGGACATTTTGCAAATGACCTCGGATTTTGACGAAACCACTTTTGTTGGGTCCGTGATGTTAAGTTATTGCTAGATTCCAAATTTCATAATTTTTCGAATCAATATGTGAGCGTGGCAAAGGAAAACGCGTTTGACCGGTTTCAGTTGATTTTAAGCGACTGAAAATTGGCCATTTTTCAAACGGTCTCAGAATTAGATGAAACTAGTTTTGTTAGGACCGTATCGTCAATACGAAGCTAGAAAATATTTTTCTGGAATTTTTAAAGTTCGTATGCGGCCCCAGTAATTTGAAATGTACGTTTAAAATTCAATATAATGATTTAAATGTAAATTCAAAGGAAACTGATTGTAACAGCCGAATCAGCTCACGATACATATCCCATTGTGTTCGGAATGGGGGTAATTAGCTAGGGACGACAGGCGGTGGGCCCCGTTTTGAGGTCGAAAATAAAAGTTGCTTTTTGGGTGGAAAATTAAATTAATTAAATAATTAAAAAAAAAAGCCCCTTTCTCTTTATACTCCAGGCCCCCCCCCCCCCCCCCCCGAATAAATTCAGTGAAACGAAAAAAAAAAAAGAAGGAAAGGACGGGGGGGCGCACCCCGTCGCCTGCTTCCATCGCTGGCCACCGAAGCTCGGCCGCCCCCTCCCTCACCTCATCCCCCTCCTCTGATTCCCCCTCCGCCGTTCTCCTCCATCCCTCCTCCCTCAATCCGAACCAGACCGCTACCCTAGCCTCAAAACAGACCCGACACTGAACCGCTCCGCCCTCCTCCACCTTCATCCGCCAGCCCTCCAAGTCCATCCCCTTCCAACGAAGAATTCGAGCATGGGGTTGAAGGTCGCGCTCGACTCCAGCCACCACCTCTGAAACGCGCTGCGCCATCACCTTGCCTCCACGACCCCAAATCCGACGATGGCCCTTCCACTTTCGGGGATTGTAAGTTTTTAATTATTTATCTTTTTAAAAATCGGATTTTTTTTATGAACAAGAGCGAATTTTTTTTTTATATAATAAACAAGATCGGATTTTTTTTATGATGAACAAGTTTGGATTTTTATAAAGAAAAGAATAGATTTTTATAGAGAAAAAATGGGATTTTTATTGTTTGAGTAGCTAAGGAAAAATATAATTTTTATATCATAGGAATAATAAAAATATGATTTTTATCATATGTGAAATATAAAAATATTATTTTTATATATAGTAGCGAAATAAAAATCCGATTTTTATTATATATATAGTGAGATAAAAATGAGATTTTTATAGCGATAAAAAAATTCAATCTTTATATTAGTAGTAAAAATATAAAAATATAATTTTTATATTGAAATAAGCATTGTAAAAATATTTGAAGTAGAAACAAAAATGAGATTTTTATTTATTGAAATGAAACAATAAAAACGAGATTTTTATATATTGAATAGCATAGTAAAAAAAAAAATATGATTTTTATATATTGAACTTCGAAATAAAAATATGATTTTTATATATTGAACTTCGAAATAAAAATATGATTTTTATATATTGAACTTCGAAATAAAAATATGATTTTTATATATTGAACTTCGAAATAAAAATATGATTTTTATATATTGAACTTCGAAATAAAAATATGATTTTTATATATGGAATAGCGAAGTAAAAATTCGATTTTTACATAGGTAGTGAAAGCGGACAACGAAGGTAACAAAAAGGCGAGAACGAAGAAGATTTATATCAAAGAAGAGTCAAGATGATTGGATAGCTATTAGTGAGAATTTCTCACCTTTCAATTTCTTTTCTAGTTTTATATATATATATACTAGGATGCAGACGGTGCTTAGTAGCACCCGACACAATCGTCCACAGACCATGGACTTGTTTGTTTGGTTGCATAAATTAGTTTGATGATTTGATTTGAATTTGATTGTTTGGTGAATTTGATTGATATGTGAATGGCGTGGGCCTTCACTAGTCCGGGGATAAGGCTAGGCCTTGTCCCGTTTCTAGTATCGTGCCGTTATGCCGCCGAAATTTTCTAAAATATGTTAGAAAAATAAAAATATCATTTTATTGAATAAATGAACTGAATAGAAATTCATGTGTTGAAATAAAATGTTTTATCGTTAAAAATTTAATTTTTAACGTGAATGTGAATAAATAAATATTCATTTACAAACCAGACGGTTTGTTTATGTACATCTATTTAAAGGACATTGATTGGGACGATAAATTTTACACATCGCCCAACTGCACAAATAAAATATGTGTTTGATTGTTTGAAACCCCACACGGGTGTTAGGATGAAATTTGAAGTTCCCTCATCCTGATTGATTAAATATGTCGATCGATCGATTGACAGGCTGTTATAAGCGTTAGATATCTATATTTGATGCTTATACAGTGTAGTGCACTTTGGTTGATGATTGATTATTTTTCAATGCTATTATATACATGTGTTGTATGAAATCCATATAATTAACCTTATATGGTAATTGATTGGGCCTCATTCCAATTTGAAAAACAAAGAATAATATAAAATAAAGGTTCATGTGTTGACAGTACTCATCCCTTGAGATTGGTCATGTGTTGAACGAAATATTTTGATAATAACAACTATTTTGAAAAAGAAATATTTGAAATAGAATATTTGAAAATAGGAATTATATGAAGCCGTGTTGATTAGATTAACGCCATTTTGACGTGAATGATATTTATATGAATTGAAAACGATTTCGAAATGAATTGAATTGAAAACGATTTCGAAATGAATTGAATTGAAAACGATTTCGAAATGAATTGAATTGAAAACGATTTCGAAATGAATTGAATTGAAAACGATTTCAAATTGAATTGAAAGCGAATTGAAATGAATTCAAATTGAATTGAAATTTGAATTGAATAGAAATGAATTTTAAAACGAATTTATAAAGAAGAATTCAATTTTGATTTGAATTGAAAAGGAAGTTGAAATTGCTTTTGAAACGAAATTAAAACTATTCATATAATTCGTTTTAAATAGAAATCGACGAAGTATATATTATATATATTATATATATAATATAATGGCCTGAATAGAACGCGCCGCGCCGCGGCAGTTCGTGAATTTCGACCATTTATTTCAAACGGACATCGCGGGAGATCCGACCGTCGGATTCTCCTAAAACCGGAACCGTTGGGTTCGTATCGAAAAGAGCTTTCAAGCGAATGTTAGAAATTTGAAATCTAACGGTTGGATTTGGAATTATGTCCAAATCAAATTTGAAAAAGGTCGCTGTAAGTGCAGTTCGATGGCCATTGATGGAAATCGACAGTACGGGCCTTGATAAAATTATTAAAAATAGTAATAGTTTGTGTAAAATCATAAGAAATGATTTGTGAAGATTTGGGATGAAAAACTTCATGTTTGGAAAGATAAAAATAGATTTTTATCGAAATGAACTAGTTTTGAACTAGAAATATAATTCTATTTATTTTTAAATAAATAAATTGAATTTGAAAAGGGTTTTAAAAATAACCAGAATTTCCAATGATTGCATTGGAGTGGATTTGAATCGAAATTGTCTTCGGAATATTTCGATGTTGGAATTCGTGATTATACAGATGTGTTATGGAAATTTGAAAGATACATATTTATATCGTTATTTCCAATATGACATTTGTTAATCGTAGAATTTGATATTGAATATAAGCCGGGATATTTTCTATTAAGAGCCTTGTATTGAATATCAAATGTGATTTTGGGTTTGTCGTGAATGGTGTCTTCACTAACACTGTTCTTGAACCCAGCTGAGAAAAAGTTAAATCTTTTTATTTAGATTTAATGAAGTATGCCAATTAAATAATATTTAATTGGAATTGAATTGATATTGATTTTTGGGTTTATCGTGGACAGTGTTTTAAATGACATTGATTCTTTAACCCAGTTAACGATTAAAACTAAGTGGAGTTTTAATGAATCTTTAATTAGATTGATAAGATCGAGAATGGAGTATCACCAGTTTTACTCCAAGCGATAGTTAAATCTTTAATTAGATTTGAACGTGAAATGGTAATTGAATTTACCGATAACACCGTGGTGTTAGATATGAAGTATAACCAGTTTTACTTCATGGGATGAATGGGTTGGGATTGGGAAATAAAATAAATGATTACTTCGGTGTGGTTCGCTAATCCCGACTAGTTTGAATTGATATTCAAAGGAGATTAAAGAATAAATTTAAAGAATTTATCTTGGATAAAATTAATGGGAACTTTTCCCAAAGTATAGGAAATTTTGAATAAAAGAATATTCTGAATTGGAATGAGGCGTATGTTGTGTTTGTGTAACACTTTTATAGTATATACGCGAGTTATTCAAAAAGACCGGGTTTATCCCATTCTGAATAACTGATTCGACGTGGTGTCGAAGATGAAGACGGTGGTCGAAGACCAGAAGTCTTCACGTCGTTTGGGTGATTACTGATGATCTTGATTGGGCTGTACACCCAAGAAGATGGAAACAGTTGGTGATCGTCCAGACGTACTTGGAGATGGATGGATATGCGAGGAAAGTGCCTCCGGTTTCGCTCAGACCCAGAACGGACTTGTAGATGGACTGTGTGTCTGACATTGGATTTTAGTCCGTGTGATTGATCTCTATTAAATATATATCTGCTTGGCGGCGGAGAATTTATTCTTTTGCTTAACGCCCTTCTCTGAGACGTACGAGCTCAGGGGTTATATATTGATGGATATCAAACGCATGGAGTGAATTGCCTGTGTGGCATGCCTAAGTGGCAAATGATCAAGGCTTCTGTTGAAAAGCAAAGTCTTGTGGTTGATGATCAAAGCACGGCCTTTGTGGCATAGCTTTGTGTAACGTTGATTCGCGAGTTTCACACCCGGTATGAACCAAAAACGGGAGAGGACCTCAGGGAGGACATGCGTTTCTTTCTAGCTAGAAGTGGCGTCAGTGGTTTTACACGCCCTGACGAGTTTGACTTATGTGGTTGTTGCTGTTGCGAGGCGCCTCGGATTGATCGGTCGTTCTCGAACCGATGGAGTCATTTAGTTGGCTCATTTACGCCCCATAGGGCGGAGAGACGTATTGTTCAGGCACTATAATCCACATCGGTGGACCGGCCCTGACGCTCCAAGGGGCAGTTGCGGCTGTTCCGGAGACATGGGCTAGATTGTCTCGAAGACGGTGAGGACGATCCCTGGCCTCGGTTCATAGACGGAAATCCAATTTCCAAATACGCGACATTTGCGGTTTTATTTGTAGAGCCTAGTATGGTGACATAGTGGGATGGGGCGCTCATGCCGCCTATGATTGATACTTATGATTTGAAGTTGTTTTATACACTATGCACTTATGATAGTATCAAATGATTTGTTTTTAAAACGTATCAAGCATTCTTGGCTGTTATAAGGGAAAACCCTATCCCCCGGCTTGCGTTGCATTGTGTGATAGGACCTGGGTCTTATAACAGCTTCATTTTTCTTTACTTAGCATTGCGCTGTTGATTTATGCACTGGTATTCTTGGGAGGAAACCCGTTCCGTGTTTTACGGCGTGGTCCCTTGATTTACCTAGCTTTAAAAATAAAGATTAACTGTTTTAGTTCTCACACCAGTCACATGACTGACCTGGAGTTTATTGTTTTAACCTAAACTCTGGGTGCCCTTATTTTGACACGGGCAGCTAGTAGTTTTGGTTTTGCAGATTTATATTCACAAGATCCTGGTTTACAGCTGGAATGATATCCGGAAAGCTTTGTATCCGTATATCTCCTTCTAGTTGTGTATTGTATTATTTTCCGCTGCTATGTATTTAAATGTAATTTAAATCTCTGATATTTCTGTGTAATATTCATTTGTACTCTGTATACTCTTGTAATCTGAAGCATTGTTGTAATATACATTGAAATGTTCTTTTATATGCGTTCTATTTTGTCGTGTTCTCAACGATAGGGCGTTTCGAACGGTCTGGGTCGGTTTAGCGACTGGTTCGGACCGAGCGAAATTCGTTGACGTCACATTTGGTATCAGAGCTTTGGTTTACAAAGCTCAGAGAACAAGACACATTAGAACCATACGAAAGAATTCATCAGATATTGGGTTAGTAAAACCCAATGAGAATGACTCGTTAGAGATGGGATCTGTAGTATCCTAGAACGAGTGGGAAGAGTAAATTTTTAAAGTAAAAACAAGTTTTGTTTTGAAAATTTAAATCAATTATTCGTATTTGATTATTGATTCTATATTGATCGGGACAATCCGATATATAAAGATTTTGCATATATGTCTTGCAAACGTGTATTCGAAGTTTTAATATATTGGGTAGATATAGAATCCCTCTAGTGCCTGGGAATAATTCTGGTGACGGGGCACCATCGCCAGTATTTATTTTCGAGCGACGAAAGTGAGATTTCTATATATTTCCTATCGACTGGTGTGAGAACCAAAATTAGATGGGGCTTATTGTTGTGATTTGGCATCAAAAATCTGATTTTTGACTATATATCAAATTATGAATTTGAAACGTTAATCCACTAATTGATTGATGTTTGTGTTGTTTGTTTAATTGTTTGATAATTTTAACCATTATGCCTAGTTTGATCGAATAGTGAGTGGTATTGAAAATTGGTCGCATTTGCTTGCATATACATATACTTATATTGAACAGGTCATAGCAAGGAGGCTAGAGCCAGAGAATAAAATTTGTTTGCCCGACAAATAGGTACATGTTTACTACATAATTTACTGTTTTGTTTGGGTGATGATGCTTTTATGAGCCTATTGGCTAGCCGCTTGGCTTTTTCTTTTTCTTTTTGAGATCTGAAGGACCGGGGAAGCTATTTGAAATTCCCCGATGCTCCCATTGCAGGGGAGGTTATGGCGAAATTTTTCGAAAATTTAGGGTGTTAGCCAAATTTTTGAAATTTTGAAAAATTCTCAGAAACTAAAGAGTTGGAGAATGGAAGCCAGATCGAGCGTAGAGCTGATTAATCAATCCACTTTCGACTTTGTTCCTTTTCGGGGACGAAAAGTTTTAAGTGGGGGAGATTGTAATAACCCGGAAAATCTGGGCCAGTTTAAAATTTTTATTTTGGCCATTTTAGCGAATTTTGATTATTTAAAATGAATTATTTTAAATAATATCGACGAGAAATTTATTTTGAATATATTTAGAACGTATATATTATATACGTCGTCGTTAGAAAATTAATATTTATATATAATTATAAATAGAATTGAAAATGGCGCGGTAGTTCGATAATTCGATTTCAAACTTCAATTGAATGTACCGGGTGCAAAACAATCCGGATTTTAGTGAAACCAAAAACATTAGGATCTAATTGATGATATCTTTCCAATGAATCCGAAAAATCGAGATTTCATAGCGGGAATCAAAAGATATGTCCAGTTGAAAATTCTGAATAGTCGCTATGGAATTCAGGCCCTTAAAAATGGACATTTTGCAAATGACCTCGGATTTCGACGAAACCACTTTTGTTGGGTCCGTGATGTTAAGTTATTGCTAGATTCCAAATTTCATAATTTTTCGAGTCAATATGTGAGCGTGGCAAAGGAAAACGCGTTTGACCGGTTTCAGTTGATTTTAAGCGACTGAAAATTGGCCATTTTTCAAACGGTCTCAGAATTAGACGAAACTAGTTTTGTTAGGACCGTATCGTCAATACGAAGCTAGAAAATATTTTTCTGGAATTTTTAAAGACGTTTAAAATTCAATATAATGATTTAAATGTAAATTCAAAGGAAACTGATTGTAACAGCCGAATCAGCTCACGATACATATCCCATTGTGTTCGGAATGGGGGTAATTAGCTAGGGACGACAGGCGGTGGGCCCCGTTTTGAGGTCGAAAATAAAAGTTGCTTTTTGGGTGGAAAATTAAATAATTAAAAAAAAAAGCCCCTTTCTCTTTATACTCCAGGCCCCCCCCCCCCCCCGAATAAATTCAGTGAAACGAAAAAAGAAAAAAAAAGAAGGAAAGGACGGGGGGCGCACCCCGTCGCCTGCTTCCATCGCTGGCCACCGAAGCTCGGCCGCCCCCTCCCTCACCTCATCCCCCTCCTCTGATTCCCCCTCCGACGTTCTCCTCCATCCCTCCTCCCTCAATCTGAACCAGACCGCTACCCTAGCCTCAAAACAGACCCGACACTGAACCGCTCCGCCCTCCTCCACCTTCATCCGCCAGCCCTCCAAGTCCATCCCCTTCCAACGAAGAATTCGAGCATGGGGTTGAAGGTCGCGCTCGACTCCAGCCACCACCTCTGAAACGCGCTGCGCCATCACCTTGCCTCCACGACCCCAAATCCGACGATGGCCCTTCCACCTTCGGGGATTGTAAGTTTTTAATTATTTATCTTTTTAAAAATCGGATTTTTTTTATGAACAAGAGCGAATTTTTTTTTTTATATAATGAACAAGATCGGATTTTTTTATGATGAACAAGTTTGGATTTTTATAAAGAAAAGAATAGATTTTTATAGAGAAAAGAATGGGATTTTTATTGTTTGAGTAGCTAAGGAAAAATATAATTTTTATATCATAGGAATAATAAAAATATGATTTTTATCATATGTGAAATACAAAAATATTATTTTTATATATAGTAGCGAAATAAAAATCCGATTTTTATTATATATATAGTGAGATAAAAATGAGATTTTTATAGCGATAAAAAAATTCAATCTTTATATTAGTAGTAAAAATATAAAAATATAATTTTTATATTGAAATAAGCATTGTAAAAATATTTGAAGCAGAAATAAAAATGAGATTTTTATTTATTGAAATGAAACAATAAAAACGAGACTTTTATATATTGAATAGCATAGTTAAAAAAAAATGATTTTTATATATTGAACTTCGAAATAAAAATATGATTTTTATATATTGAACTTCGAAATAAAAATATGATTTTTATATATTGAACTTCGAAATAAAAATATGATTTTTATATATTGAACTTCGAAATAAAAATATGATTTTTATATATTGAACTTCGAAATAAAAATATGATTTTTATATATGGAATAGCGAAGTAAAAATTCGATTTTTACATAGGTAGTGAAAGCGGACAACGAAGGTAACAAAAAGGCGAGAACGAAGAAGATTTATATCAAAGAAGAGTCAAGATGATTGGATAGCTATCAGTGAGAATTTCTCACCTTTCAATTTCTTTTCTAGTTTTATATATATATATATATACTAGGATGCAGACGGTGCTTAGTAGCACCCGACACAATCGTCCACAGACCATGGACTTGTTTGTTTGGTTGCATAAATTAGTTTGATGATTTGATTTGAATTTGATTGTTTGGTGAATTTGATTGATATGTGAATGGCGTGGGCCTTCACTAGTCCGGGGATAAGGCTAGGCCTTGTCCCGTTTCTAGTATCGTGCCGTTATGCCGCCGAAATTTTCTAAAATATGTTAGAAAAATAAAAATATCATTTTATTGAATAAATGAACTGAATAGAAATTCATATGTTGAAATAAAATGTTTTATCGTTAAAAATTTAATTTTTAACGTGAATGTGAATAAATAAATATTAATTTACAAACCAGACGGTTTGTTTATGTACACCTATTTAAAGGACATTGATTGGGACGATAAATTTTACACATCGCCCAACTGCACAAATAAAATATGTGTTTGATTGTTTGAAACCCCACACGGGTGTTAGCATGAAATTTGAAGTTCCCTCATCCTGATTGATTAAATATGTCGATCGATCGATTGATAGGCTGTTATAAGCGTTAGATATCTATATTTGATGCTTATACAGTGTAGTGCACTTTGGTTGATGGTTGATTATTTTTCAATGCTATTATATACATGTGTTGTATGAAATCCATATAATTAACCTTATATGGTAATTGATTGGGCCTCATTCCAATTTGAAAAACAAAGAATAATATAAAATAAAGGTTCATGTGTTGACAGTACTCATCCCTTGAGATTGGTCATGTGTTGAACGAAATATTTTGATAATAACAACTATTTTGAAAAAGAAATATTTGAAATAGAATATTTGAAAATAGGAATTATATGAAGCCGTGTTGATTAGATTAACGCCATTTTGACGTGAACGATATTTATATGAATTGAAAACGATTTCGAAATGAATTGAATTGAAAACGATTTCGAACTGAATTGAATTGAAAACGATTTCAAAATGAATTGAATTGAAAACGATTTCGAAATGAATTGAATTGAAAACGATTTCGAAATGAATTAAATTGAAAACGATTTCTAAATGAATTGAATTGAAAACGATTTCGAAATGAATTGAATTGAAAACGAATTCAAATTGAATTGAAAGCGAATTGAAATGAATTCAAATTGAATTGAAATTTGAATTGAATAGAAATGAATTTTAAAACGAATTTATAAAGAAGAATTCAATTTTGATTTGAATTGAAAAGGAAGTTGAAATTGCTTTTGAAACGAAATTAAAACTATTCATATAATTCGTTTTAAATAGAAATCGACGAAGTATATATTATATATATTATATATATAATATAATGGCCTGAATAGAACGCGCCGCGCCGCGGCAGTTCGTGAATTTCGACCATTTATTTCAAACGGACATCGCGGGAGATCCGACCGTCGGATTCTCCTAAAACCGGAACCGTTGGGTTCGTATCGAAAAGAGCTTTCTAGCGAATGTTAGAAATTTGAAATCTAACGGTTGGATTTGGAATTATGTCCAAATCAAATTTGAAAAAGGTCGCTGTAAATGCAGTTCGATGGCCATTGATGGAAATCGACTGTACGGGCCTTGATAAAATTATTAAAAATAGTAATAATTTGTGTAAAATCATAAGAAATGATTTGTGAAGATTTGGGATGAAAAACTTTATGTTTGGAAAGATAAAAATAGATTTTTATCGAAATGAACTAGTTTTGAACTAGAAATATAATTCTATTTATTTTTAAATAAATAAATTGAATTCGAAAAGGGTTTTAAAAATAACCAGAATTTCCAATGATTGCATTGGAGTGGATTTGAATCGAAATTGTCTTTGGAATATTTCGATGTTGGAATTCGTGATTATACAGATATGTTATGGAAATTTGAAAGATACATATTTATATCGTTATTTCCAATATGACATTTGTTAATCGTAGAATTTGATATTGAATATAAGCCGGGATATTTTCTATTAAGAGCCTTGTATTGAATATCAAATGTGATTTTGGGTTTGTCGTGAATGGTGTCTTCACTAACACTGTTCTTGAACCCAGCTGAGAAAAAGTTAAATCTTTTTATTTAGATTTAATGAAGTATGCCAATTAAATAATATTTAATTGGAATTGAATTGATATTGATTTTTGGGTTTATCGTGGACAGTGTTTTAAATGACACTGATTCTTTAACCCAGTTAACGATTAAAACTAAGTGGAGTTTTAATGAATCTTTAATTAGATTGATAAGATCGAGAATGGAGTATCACCAGTTTTACTCCAGGCGATAGTTAAATCTTTAATTAGATTTGAACGTGAAATGGTAATTGAATTTACCGATAACACCGTGGTGTTAGATATGAAGTATAACCAGTTTTACTTCATGGGATGAATAGGTTGGGATTGGGAAATAAAATAAATGATTACTTCGGTGTGGTTCGCTAATCCCGACTAGTTTGAATTGATATTCAAAGGAGATTAAAGAATAAATTTAAAGAATTTATCTTGGATAAAATTAATGGGAACTTTTCCCAAAGTATAGGAAATTTTGAATAAAAGAATATTCTGAATTGGAATGAGGCGTATGTTGTGTTTGTGTAACACTTTTATAGTATATACGCGAGTTATTCAGAAAGACCGGGTTTATCCCATTCTGAATAACTGATTCGACGTGGTATCGAAGATGAAGACGGTGGTCGAAGACCAGAAGTCTTCACGTCGTTTGGGTGATTACTGATGATCTTGATTGGGCTGTACACCCAAGAAGATGGAAACAGTTGTTGATCGTCCAGACGTACTTGGAGATGGATGGATATGCGAGGAAAGTGCCTCCGGTTTCGTTCAGACCCAGAACGGACTTGTAGATGGACTGTGTGTCTGACATTGGATTTTAGTCCGTGTGATTGATCTCTATTAAATATATATCTGCTTGGCGGCGGAGAATTTATTCTTTTGCTTAACGCCCTTCTCTGAGACGTACGAGCTCAGGGGTTATATATTGATGGATATCAAACGCATGGAGTGAATTCCTGTGTGGCATGCCTAAGTGGCAAATGATCAAGGCTTCTGTTGAAAAGCAAAGTCTTGTGGTTGATGATCAAAGCACGGCCTTTGTGGCATAGCTTTGTGTAACGTTGATTCGCGAGTTTCACACCCGGTATGAACCAAAAACGGGAGAGGACCTCAGGGAGGACATGCGTTTCTTTCTAGCTAGAAGTGGCGTCAGTGGTTTTACACGCCCTGACGAGTTTGACTTATGTGGTTGTTGCTGTTGCGAGGCGCCTCGGATTGATCGGTCGTTCTCGAACCGATGGAGTCATTTAGTTGGCTCATTTACGCCCCATAGGGCGGAGAGACGTATTGTTCAGGCACTATAATCCACATCGGTGGACCGGCCCTGATGCTCCAAGGGGCAGTTGCGGCTGTTCCGGAGACATGGGCTAGATTGTCTCGAAGACGGTGAGGACGATCCCTGGCCTCGGTTCATAGACGAAAATCCAATTTCCAAATACGCGACATTTGCGGTTTTATTTGTAGAGCCTAGTATGGTGACATAGTGGGATGGGGCGCTCATGCCGCCTATGATTGATACTTATGATTTGAAGTTGTTTTATACACTATGCACTTATGATAGTATCAAATGATTTGTTTTTAAAACGTATCAAGCATTCTTGGCTGTTATAAGGGAAAACCCTATCCCCCGGCTTGCGTTGCATTGTGTGATAGGACCTGGGTCTTATAACAGCTTCATTTTTCTTTACTTAGCATTGCGCTGTTGATTTATGCACTGGTATTCTTGGGAGGAAACCCGTTCCGTGTTTTACGGCGTGGTCCCTTGATTTACCTAGCTTTAAAAATAAAGATTAACTGTTTTAGTTCTCACACCAGTCACATGACTGACCTGGAGTTTATTGTTTTAACCTAAACTCTGGGTGCCCTTATTTTGACACGGGCAGCTAGTAGTTTTGGTTTTGCAGATTTATATTCACAGGATCCTGGTTTACAGCTGGAATGATATCCGGAAAGCTTTGTATCCGTATATCTCCTTCTAGTTGTGTATTGTATTATTTTCCGCTGCTATGTATTTAAATGTAATTTAAATCTATGATATTTCTGTGTAATATTCATTTGTACTCTGTATACTCTTGTAATCTGATGCATTGTTGTAATATACATTGAAATGTTCTTTTATATGCGTTCTATTTTGTCGTGTTCTCAACGATAGGGCGTTTCGAACGGTCTGGGTCGGTTTAGCGACTGGTTCGGACCGAGCGAAATTCTTTGACGTCACAGAATGTGAATAATATTTCTTTTATGTATATATATATATATACCAATTCAGTTTGATTTCGTATTTAAAAATAATATTCCATTTCCAAATTCTATTTATACTTTTATTTGTATAATTATTTCTACAAATCCTCCTTTTAACATCTGACAGTTAAAATCTCATTGAAATTCCCTTGTATAAACGTTGAATTCAAATTCTATTAACCTATCGATGTTAAAACCGATTTCTACTTCTTTATATAAATTCAGATTTATATATTCAAATTACCCAATGATAAATATTTTTCTTAATTTATAAACATCGTTTATAAATTAATCTTATAAATTTATCTATTAAAAACAGATTAATTATACTTTAATTTAATCTTTTCCACTTATTCTCTTTTATAAAATTCTATTCATTTTATAAAATACTTCCTTTTATAATACACTAATTATTTCGCAAATATTTACTTTTCTAATTATCCTATTTATTTTCCAACATTTCCTTTTCAATTCTATTGTAAATGTTTTACACATATTTTCCCTTTCAATTCTATTTGTAAATGTTTTACAAATATTTCCCTTTCAATTCAATTTGCAAAAGCTTTTACAAATATTTCTATTTCACTTCTATTTATAAATGTTTTACAAATATTTCTATTTCACTTCTATTTATTTTACAGATAATTCTTTTTATAAAATCCATTGATTTTGTAAAATCCTAAAATTCAGTATCCACTTTGAAATTCCTTTTTTTATAAATTCATTTGATTTTATATAAATATATTTCATTTTCAATATACACTTTGAAAATTCTGTTTCTACATTCCAGTATTCTTTATGGTATTTAACATGCCATATAACAATGATCAATATCATCCAACCACACATAATCAACAATAGATTATATATCACATCATATATCACAATATATGAAAATAGTAAAATAAATGTTGAGGAATCCAGTTGGGTCCCTCCGACCTGTTTCCCTGCATCCACAGATGTTACACAGTATAATTCATATCAATTCCAATTCAATATAATATATTATGATGAACAGAATAAATGTTTGTTTAACGATATGTGTGTATATCATTAACTGTAACTTCAACCAAGCAAATAACAATTCATCCAAACAATCATCACACATAAATTAATCATTATTTATCAGTACTAGATTATATTTATAAAAATATAATTTAAACAGAGTTAGTGAGTTTTACTCACATTGGGCGATCATCGTTAAATAACGATAACTGTCGGTTCATTCTGACAGACAATTTATTTTGCTATAAATTGTAACGAGCTCCAATTCACTTCCAGTTAGTTCCATTGTGTAGCTGCCGTCTATACGAATCTGACCGTTCACAATTCTGATAATGTATGGAATAGTTATGATTATCACAAGTTAGTACATTATTAAACTTGGGTTTAAACTAAATAATATAGTTAGGATAAATGATGGGCCTCACGTTTCATTGGCCCACTCCAATTCATATGCTACCCATTCAAGCTTCTTCCCCAAATCGCTGAAGGAAATTGCACCGCTCCAACGTTGCCAATGTCGATCCTTAATCCCATTCAAATTCCTCCATTACTCCACGGATCCACAAACAAATGCCACCAATGTCCTTCTCTTCGAAAACTCAACCACTACACACCACCACTCCAACTTCAGCTCCCCTCCCCATAACGCGTCGTTCAGCCCATACGCCAACCACACAGTGGCTGCATCACTTTTTGGTCACCGAAATCCACCAATTTTTGCATAGACATGGCATTCCCCCTCCTGAACTCACCCGTACCCTCAAGAACAACCATCGATGCTTCAAATTCCCTCAGCTCGCAACTCTAGCTTGCGCTATCGAAAACTGAGCCCAACAAATGTTCATCGCATTAGGTGAAATGAGTAAAGAGTTGAAAGAAATCTGTAACATCCCACGTCCATAATGTCACTCACAAAGGGAATGCATTAACTTCCATGGAGGTTTTAAGTGAATATAGAACAGAAAAATTACAACAAGATAGATAACAAGTAGTACTTGGAAATCTAAAAATTTATTTTATTACAGTGGAAATTAAACATGTTTGTTACATCATAAAACCATAAATCAGAGTCAAGTACAATATCCATCTTGATAAAATCAAAATACATAATCCCATTACATAAATAGCCATTAAAGAAGATAACAAGCTGGACTTTACATCAACGGTCCAATCTTTCCAAAAGAGAGATAAAGCAATCCAATCAAACTCCGCTAGAGCTGGGCCCACCCTGAGGACCTGGAGGGGGGAAAAGATAGAAATGGAGGGGGGTCAGACATAAAGTCTGGCGAGTATGATAATTCTAACAATACTATTATCAAAATAACTAGACTAAGGCATAAGCTGGAAAACAAGGAAATGTCTATGAACTATTGGGTATGGAAGAGCAGATAAAGATAACGTTAAAGGCACATCTAATTACTAACGAATAATTACTACACTGCACCACACCAGTCACTCTAAAGGTTGATCCCACATGCTTCACTTAGAAATTATATAAATAGCTTCGTGTACCCCTAGTTGACTACATAGGTGCCGCCTGCCCCTAACTCCGCTAGGTGTACCCCACTACCCACTTGCGATCGACTCCCTACTCGTAGATACCCGTGCTGGCCCCACAGTGGGGTGTATCACTCCCCTAAAGTGGCAACCCGATACAACTTGAGAATGCACGGCTTGTACCTACACGATGCAACAACGTCTTACCTACCAGCCCGGGTCCACACACGCATATGAAACCCGTTGGACTTGCGTTCCCACCGCTAACCCGTTTGGCCTCTTATAGTCAAGCCCAGTATGCGTGTCCTGTCCTCGACTTGAGTCGAGCCCACAAACATACGTTTGGGTTACTGGCTGAAATGGCCCCCCCACAAGCTATCCACCTAAGCTTGTCCCCACTAGTATGTCCCACTTAACCCTCTTCTTAGTCATGTTTATTTACATGTGTGTTTGGTTAAGTCTTACTAATCATATTTCAAATTCCACTAAAGGCACCCACTAGATTCCTCATGCCACCCAAGGCACCTACTTAACCCCCATGTCCCACTTCACATGTTTATCTGGTTAAGTATTTCTTAATTCATTCAGGCCATAACCTCATAAAGACCTCTCACATTAGACTGGCATTTATGGCAACTGGATTTTCCGGGCGGGACCGGGAAGTCTTACACCATAAAAGAGTCTAACCTCGTGTCTTTACAACTGTTATGCTTTAATTTGGGCCTAGGACCTCTCACATTGGGCTGACATTTGTGACTACTGGATTTGTCGGTCGGGTCCCGGCAGGTTTACGTCACAAACGAGTCCAACCTCGTGTCCTAAGCATTGATTAACACTCATAATCTTTTACCCCAGTTTTAAATATATCCCTATTCAAATCATTAACTAATTCCAATTTTAATGATGTCCATAATTGACTCAATTATGGCCATCCACTTATGGTATGCAAAATTATATCAATTGCACCCCAATTTTTTAATATTAAATCCTTAATATTACCCCTATCCCACGTCATACGTTCGCTTATTCAACGCAAAATATACGTTAGACTCGAATAGTCTAACTCATAGCACAAAGATAAATTATCACAACATATAAATAAAATAGATCTAATCATAATAGGGGTGAAACTTGCATAAAACTACACATGTCATGGATCTAAAGGTGTCAACTTGTTTGGTTAAATGTCACAACTTACATAATATGATCATAATCCAAATTCATGTATAAACTTGCATATGTGGTTTATGAAACATAATGATGGTGTGAACTAGCATCTAACACATAGAACTCACACATGTCATAGCATAATTCTAGATCTAAATAGATGTCATAATTCTAGATCTAAATAGATGTCATAGGATATGTGAGATTATACATACTAATCAATCTAAACTTGCATAGGTACATGTGATTTATCATGTGAATCATCATAGCCCCAAACATATATATAATCAACATCATGATTTGATCAAGCATAAGCTAACTATAACATAAATAATAACATCATGACTTTGTAACATCGCAACTTAGCATAGAAACTTTCAATATATATAACATCATCATAGCATGATTTACAACATATAGGATATCATCATCACATAACATGTGATTTACAACATACATGATAGCATAAGGTTTACAACAACATATATGACAATTCACATCATTTTCTTATGATCCATATCACATCTTAATCTAATTAGTTTGCTAATAATCTTGTTAAGATCATCATACTCACAATTAGAGAAGAAAGAGAGTCTTGATTTGCTTTAGAGTTGAGTAGAATTAGGGTTTTGATTAGCTTTCTTCCTTCTTAGTTGGCGGCGGCTACACTGAATTCCATGGCGATGGCATGACGGCGGCTATTCTATTTTTCATGTGATTTAGAGTGAGAGACTACCTAGGTATATATAGAGTTTAGGATTTATTTAGGCCATCAGATCAACTCAGAACTAACCCGAACCGTTTAATTTGCCAACTCAGCCCTAAAGACACATTAGCAGCTCAAGATTGGGCTCAGCCAAACCCTAGCCGACTTGACCAGGTCGACACCCAGGTCGACTGCGCAGTCGACCTGGTCCCTGGGGTGTCGACTGCCCAGTCGACTCCCCAATCGACCTGGGTGCTGGGAGGGAAATTTTCTGCCTAGCTTGTTTGACTTCGAATTTTAAATTTTGAATTTTCTGAAATCTGTTTTGAATTTCCTGAAACTTCCGATGGCCATAACTTCTTCATACGAAGTCCAATTCACGCAAACTCGGACTGTATCTCAACCAGAATTCCGAGACGAACACAATGGTGCAACCCGTTTCCCACAATTCTCACGTCTGAGATTAGTTATTCTTTAATTTGTGAATATTATATTAATAGAATTACGGGGTGTTACATTCTCCCCTCCTTAAAGGATTTCGACCCCGAAATCTTCAAGTCAAGAAGAATGTATATCCTAACATCCAATCGTCCATCTACTCAACCATCAAACATAGGCATCCATTGTCCTTATAGAGTTCTAATGCTTTCATGTTTAAATGCACAGTGTGTGTATATGTCCATATCTAATGCAAAATCAGGCGGTCCACTGATTCAGTTGACCTCCTTAATGCAAATCATGATAGTGCCATGCGTCCATTATGTATGAAAAAGTTCTTTAATGCTACATATTATCTCTATATGCGTGCACAATCATCATCTGAATGCAGCATCCATATGATAAAAAAATCCCTCATACATCCATTTTACTAAATACATCCATATATACGCAATATGCAATATGAAGTGACTGAGCCGATCTAGTGCCTAATAGTGTGTGTATATGCGTCCACGAGCAACCACTAGCAAACACTTGCATCCACTTTGCATCCATCATACATAACATGTCTCAAACACATGTTTCAACCATAGGATTATCCTAACTAAAGGTCAAAGATACTAGCGAGAGGACATACTAAAGATAAGATAAGTACAAGCTAAATGATAAAGGAGAAATTAAAAGACATACCCTCAAAAAGAAAAGGGTACAACGAATGCATCTTCGCTTCTGTCTCCCAAGTAGCGTTGCTCTCATCATCTCCCCATTGCACTTTGACTAGTCTGACCTCTCGATTCCTCAACTTCTTGATCTCCGACCCAAGAATGCGCGTAGGAGCTCGTCTATGACGGCCCGCCCCGCACCAACCGACATTTACTCCAAAAGTGCGCTGTACACATGTCCAGTTGGCACGGAACGGTCGTCAAAGGAAAAAGGAAGAAGGAAATGAACTAACAAGGAACCTGTAGAATATCTCACAGCGCATAGAAAAAAATATAATAATAACATATTTGACATAAAACAGGAGAGACAGTGCATAAGCTGAAAACCAAAACTAAACATCATAGCAGCGGATATCCAGAATACAGCTTATTACAACTTTCAAACTGTCTCAAAGCAAAAACAAGATAAAGGAGGTACACTACTAATGCCCAAGTAGCGACCACCAACGACACAGCGAGATTGTCTATATAATACGTGGAAGCCTCCTGCCCGCCTCCGAATCAGCTACTCGCGCATCACCAGCTAACCTGTCTGTATTCTGCTCGTGTGAGCACCCAGAGTAATAATAGGAGACATAAAACTCTGGGTCAGACATAAAGTATGGTATGAGCGATAAGCATCTAAAGTGAGCAATAACAGGTAGACTAGAAACATACCTGAACCTGGACCTGCAACCAAAGAGTTAGCACTACATACTGTACAACACTCTAAGGTGCCATATCAAACTGTGTAAAGATACGGAGGTGGGGGAGGTGTGCATGTCATAGTGATGGCAAACAGTCAAACATAGCATCCATCCTCACATCTCTCACTCAATGCGTAAAGCTTACGATATTCACCACTTCGATCACCCACCCTTGCTACGATCACTTTGTCCCATGAAGTCATAAATGGCTTCACTACACTGATAACGTAGCCACTAATCCTTCGCTATGTCCACTTGCCCCATGGAGTTATTCACCCCATCTGCGCTGGCTCATAGCCTTACCAATCCTTACTATGTCCACTTTCCCCATGGATTATTCACCCCATCTTCGCTGGCTCATAGTCTTACTACGCATCACCTTGCCCTTCGAGTCGTAATGACTCTACTGCACTGATAACGTAGTCTTGCTACCATCACCTTGCCCCTCGAGTCATAATGACTCTACTGCACTGATAAGTAGCCCATCATTCATTTATAGTGGTGAATCGCAGTTATGAACGTCGACAACTCCTTAGCACACGTCCCGCAGCAAAGTCCAACCATGAAGTGAACTCATCGGTTCCCAACTGGATCCTGAGCTCTAACTTCCCATATTGGACTACCTTTGCATCTCGGGTTATTGGTCAATACTGGGTCGGGTCGGGTTCCTCTCAAGCCATCGGTTCGGGTCGGGTGTCCTCCATCGGGTCGGGTCGGGTCTTCTTCTGGTATGGTTCGGGTCGAGTCCACTCCCTCGCGTCGGTTCGGGTCCACTCCATCGCATCGATTCGGGTCGGGTATCTTTCTTCAGGTCGGTTCGGGTGTCCCACCTCGGGTCGGGTCGGGTGCCATCTCCCCTCTAGTTCATGCTTCCGCTCCGATCCGCTCCCTTATTCTTTATCCGATCCGATCGCTTCTCCTTTATCCGATCCGATCCCAGTTCAGTTAGCGTGGCCTTCCTTTTTTCCAATTTTCTCAAGTGTTAGGTTCCGATCCGATCGAATCCCTTTCCCAGTTCAACATATCCGATCCGAGCCCCATATCCGATCCGATCCGAAACCTGCACTTTTTCTGAAATTGTTCCAGCAAGTGTTTACGCCATTCGACGACGTTTTCGACCATTCTAACTATTGAAATCAATAACAAAGCATATCATACAGTCATAGCAAGATGCATAATCAACCACAAACATCAAAACATCAATATGATAGGTTAAAATGGATCAAGCATACCCAAAACCCCATATTTCCCCTTAAACATGTTTAGGTGAAACTAATGATAAGATTAGCAAAACTTAACCAAATTAACCCAAATTCATATTAGAGGTCTAAAACATCATTTAGGAATTTTTGAACACTTTTCTAGAATTTTATCATGCTTAAATTCGCTAATTAACACTAATTACCCTTAACTAGCCATAATTAGTGTAAAACTTTGCAAATCACTCACCTTAGCCACAAACAAAACTAAGATCTGAAATAAATCTCTGATTTGATGCAAATCCCAACGCTAAACGGTAGCTCCAATGTTGATTTGGTGTAGATCTCCCTTGATTAGATGTTGCTAAGCTTAATCCTTGATCAAAAGAGAATTTGGAGGTGATTTAGAGGTTGGAGGCCATTTTTAGGGTTCTTTGGTGATAAGTGAAGGCTAGAAAACTGAAATGGAATGATTCTCTATCTCATTTCAGCCTCCCCATAACCCTAATCCCGAAATGGGTTATGGGCCTACTCACTAATCACCCTATTTGGCCCGGCTAAGCAGTTTTTCACCTTCCAAACCTTATTTCAGCCATATCTCCCAAACGGTAAGTCTGTTTGACTATTTGACCACTCTACGGAAAGGTAAACCATCAAACGAATCTAATGGAAGTGGTTTCAGGTCTAAATTCCTTTCTAATCAAAAGTTATGGCCAAAACAAGATCGGCTAGGGGTAAAATGGTCATTTAAAAATCGACAAAAATTATGAACATGGGAAATGACTCTAATAGATGTTTCCCAAAGTTACACGACCATACGACTTCATATGTGAAAGAAATAAATATTCTACAATCCTCTGATGCGTAGAATGCGGGTCGTTACACTCTCCCCCCCTTAAGAAATTTCTCCCCCGAAATTCCTTAACCAAAACACACAAAGGGTCCCGCATGCCTATCAACCATAAAACAACAATCAAACATGCAAAACAAGCAAGATAAGTCTATCCTAGCATGCAGAATAACTAAATTACGAAGTAGATCTTACCAGGCAAAGAGTTCTGGATACGCCTCCCTAATGCTCTCCTCTATCTCCCAAGTACAGTCACTCTCGTCCTCGCCCCACTGAACCTTGACTAGCTTCACCGTCTTCCTTCGAAGTTGCTTCGTATCGTGCCCCCACAATACGAATCGGCTTGCGGTTCCCAACCGCCTCGGGTTCTACTTCGAAGTCCTCTAACTGATCAGGTGAAATAGTCATATTTGAGTCGTGAACGAACTTCCTTAGTTGGGAAACATGAAATACATTGTGAACTCCCGCCATTTTCTCTGGTAAGCCAATTCTATATGCCAAAATCCCGACTGGTTCAAGAACAGGGAATGGGCCAACAAATATTGGTGCCAACTTGTCTCTCCGGCCAAATCGAATCACGCTCTTTAACGGAGAGATCTTGACAAACACCAAGTCACCAACGGAGAATTTCAAGTCTCTTCTCCTCCTATCAGCATAACTCTTCTGCCTATCTTGGGCATCTTTCATTCGTTGCTGAATGATCTTAATCTTATCCAAGGTTTCTCTCACCACATCTGGTCCAAGCACAAACTTCTCGCCAGTCTCTATCCAACATGATGGTGAGTTGCATGGTCTTCCGTACAAAGCTTCATATGGAGCCATACCGATACTGGATTGGTAGCTATTATTATATGCAAACTCTACCAGATGCAAATGGTCATCCCACGATCCACCAAAATCCAATATACAAGCTCTCAAGAGATCTTCCAATATACGATTCACCCTCTCCGTCTGACCGTCAATCTGAGGATGATATGCGGTACTGAGATGTAATCCTGACCCTAAAGCCTCTTGTAATGTAACACCCCGTAATTTTGTAATACTAAGATTCGCAAATCAAGGAAGAATTAAAAGTTAAAATCAAAATCAAGGGAAACGGGCTGTCCCATTGCGTTCATCTCGGAAAAATACGCGAAATAGAGTCCGAGTTTTCGAAAATCGGAGTCCGTATGACCAAGATATGGCCCGTCAAAGTTTTCAGAAAATTCCAAGTTCAAAACAGTTTAAAATAGAGTTAAATTCGAATTCAAATGCGCGGGGGGGGGGGGGGGAATTTCCCGCCCAGGTCAAGTCGACAGGGGTGTCGACAGCACAGTCGACACCCCCGCCCCCATGTCGACTGCCCAGTCGACATGGGTGTCGACCTGCCCGCTTTTTCAAGCTTTCAGCACCTGGTTCGCTCTGCTGTATTTGGTCACGTTTTCTGACCAGGTTCGTCCGCCTAACACTATATAAACAGCCCTGGTCTTCTTCTCTATTCACAATTCTTTTCTACCTTTATGCTGCAAAGATTCTTGTTAGACATGGCTTCTCCTCCTCCTCTAATATATATAAATAAAATAATATATATAAAATAAACCAAGACGAGGAAATGCTGCTAAAAGATTTTCAAGAAGAGGTTCAAGTCAAGCTAGGATTCAAGAGGAGGTTCAAACGACTTCATCGACTGTTTTTCTACGAATCTTAGCAACGCCATCTTTCTTTTCTAATCTAAATCTCTGTAAGTCGGTTATTTTTAGATTTGAACGTTTTGTTTTTATTCATGACATGAAAATAAAGGGATAAAAGACTATGCCTAATCTTTCAACTTGAATCAGTGCTTGTACCTTTGGACCTAATTAAGAACTGTGGTGATTCGATGACCAATAAAACTGTGACGGTGAAACTATGGACTTTGGAACCGTATGCCTTGGAACTATGAACATAAGCCTTTGATTTTGGGACATAAAACATTGCCTATGACTATGAACATTTCCTATGGCTATGAACGTTGCCTATGACTATGAACATCGCCTATGACTGTGATTCATTGAACTGTGAGGATTATTGCCTATGACTATGGATATAAGATTATTATTTATGCCCATGACATTGTAGTTATAAAACCATGTTTTTTATTTTGGATCTAGACCTTATTTTCTATTCAGTTTATTCTTGGTTATCTTTGGTTTTAGATCTTGGGAATTTACCTATTAAGTTAGGTCTACCCATGTTCTTGAACCTCTGTCTCTATTCTGTCTATTCTTGGTTTTAGACCTTGGGAATTTACCTATTTAGTTAGGTCTACCCATGTTCTTGAACCTACGTCGTTATTCAAAACCATTTTATGCCAGTTGTTATATCTATCCTCTTCATAGCAATCTTTGGTTCATTCCCTATTTGCTACGAATCTAGATTTATCTATAATCTAGATTGAGACACGATTGTACGAACGGTGGGAATGCGATTTGGGGCAAAATATGAAATTTACTAAAACATAGTTACAAACTTGGAAATTGGCATAAATTGGGAACATGTATTATGGCATGTTCATAGAAATGCAAATGGGATAAATTTGACAGGAATTACAGGATTGTGTAATTTGAATCTAGTATTGACATGTAAATCTAGCATTTACATGAATTGTGAACTAGAGTAATAAGTCTAGTTTGACGTGAATTAGAATATTAAATCAGAATTGGATTAGCTAATTTGGCTCGATAAATATATTGGCATAAACTTGAAATTGGCCATAATTGGGAGTAATTGTCAGGATTAGCAAAATCATGGTTAGTGACACTTCATTTGGTATGGTTTACATACCAAAAAGCATAAACATGATATAGAGGGGAAAATGGGCCATAAGAATAAATGTTGACAATTTACATTAAAAGAGTAATTGGGAAATAAGTAAATTAGGATTAATTTACTTACAGAATTTGCCCTAAATGAGGAAATGTTAATTTAGACAAATTAAAGGTTTGTTAACGACATCTCTTTTAATAATAAACCAGAAAGTTCTAGGGTGAGAGAGAGGATAGTGTCTAGGCTTGAGTTTGGAAAATACAAGTTTCCTGCTCTTCCTGGCTATCCCTAACTGATCCGACGGACGGGATGGTTACTTTCAAAACCTGATTTGAAAATTAATCAAAACCCTTTGAACTAGAAAACACGAATAGGCCTAACCCGAGGTTAGACTGAGTTGCGATGTAAACCTGCCCGGAACCAACCGGCACATCCAGTAATCGCAACAATATATGTCTAATGTGAGTGGTCGTGGCTTTAATTTATTTAGTTAAAGCTAGAACAAGAATGCTAGGGTTAAGTTAACTAAGACACTTAACCAACTCAACATGATAACAAGACTGATAGGTGGGGTTAGGTTCATACAGTTAAGCTAGAATGGGAGGGTTAAGTCCATAGGAACACTTAACCAACTTAAGCACAGTTAAGCTAGAACGGAGGGCTAAGTCCATAGGGACACTTAACCAAACTCATGGTAACAAGACGAGATTTGTAGAGGTTAAGTAACTAAGAAAACACTTAGCCAAATTAACATGTTAACTAGTCTGGAAAATGGGATTAAGTAAAGTTAATACACTTAGCCAAATTAACATGTTAACTAGACTAGAGGTTGGGGTTAAGTAAGATTTAATACACTTAGCCAATTTGATATGTTAGCTAGGCTAGACCGTAGGGTTAAGTAAACTTGAACACTTAACCATCAGATTGTGATAAAAGAATAGGGGTAAGTCTAAACATGAAGGGATAGTACTTAACCATTAATAACATGTTAGACAGACGGGTAAGGTTAAGTTAAAAAGGAACACTTAACAATTATAGGGTGAATGGGTAGGGTTAAGTAATAAGAAATACTTAACCAATATAACTTGGTTTGTGGCGCGGCTAAGTCAACATGAATTACCGATAACACTTAACCAGTTTGACAGGATGAATGAAGAGGGTTAAGTTGGCTTGAATTGACTAATGACACTTAACCAATCCAAATTGATGGGAAAGGGAACTAAGTAGTAAACCTTAGAAAACAACGATTCTGGAAACTAAGTGGTAAATCTTAGTTAGTAAAACTAAGTAGTAATTCTTAGTATAACACGGGAAGGAGCGAATGTCCGTCTGAATAGAGAAAAGACTCCAACGAATTGGGTTACGAAGCCCGAGGCTTCGAGGGGACGTGAGGGTACTCTTGGTATCCCTCTGTGAAGCTGCAGATGATCCGCCTGGGCCCACAGAGGTTAAGGTCTGCGTAGAAGAACCAGGGGTATGCCTTGGTTGTAATACATGGCAACCTAAAGACTAGGATGGACCGGCGTGATTCGGCGAGCAAACGGTAGCCCTGTGATAGCAACTCGTCGTCTACCATCCATCTTGAGTCAATCGAGATACGTGAAGCGGAAAGGCGGAGAACTCCAAAAGACCATATACTTGCTATCTAGTTATGGTTGCGGATGGCCATAGGATAGTGGGGCACCGGGGGCCGGCGTATAGTTCTCATTTTACAAGGTATGCCTTTCATTAGTTGAGGGAGGGGTCAAGTGGGACCATAGCCACTGGAATAAAAACAGACCTTGGCATCTGCATCGGCAGATATCTGAAAGCTCCCGACCGAGTTCTGTATTCCTTGATTTGCCTTGTCACAGGACTCGGACCGCACATTACAGGACATGTGCATCTAGACAAGCGATAACGATTCGCGATACATGCGTGGGGAAGTATAGGAACATATACCACTCTAGGTAGTGTGTCCTAGACTTGGGGGCGTCGTTCGACAGGTAGCGTAATCCCTAGTTGGACTAGGTGGCTTAAACCTTGAACTCGAAAAACGTAAAACTCTAGTTAAATCTAGAAAGCACTTGATAGAAAACCCTAGATTTGATCTAGGTAATAAATAATGAATGTATGCCGGAAGGCAATGGAAAATACAGGGATTGGGATCACGTTAGTCGTTACTAGTTGGGACACTAGATAGGCGGTGCAGAGATATAGAAACCAGTATAACAAGGAAATAGCGAAGCGGCGAAAGTATTAGAGCGTATCCAGTTTATCTTAGCATATCTTGTGACTACCTTGTCTAATCTTGTTGACCCTATCGTCATGGTGTAATCTTGTATTCAGTTAATTCATGTCGTTTTGTTTTCCATGTTCACATGCTAGAAGTTACTGAACTTACTTAGGCTTTATGTCTGACTCTGTTTTTCTTTCGTCTTCTTTTCTTCCGTTCCCCCCCCCCCCCAGGTAGTAAAGGAGGGAATAGTTTATCTCAGGTTAAGTTGGACTGCCACTCTTTCCCAGCTCGAAGATTTGTCGAAGTTTTCCTGGATTCTCTTTGCAGATGCTATGGCTGGCTCTTGCTAAAATCGGAGAATATAAATGTTGTTTTTATGCTTCTTTATTTTGTAAGACAGATGATACTCTGATATTGTAAAGAAACCATTGTACAAACTATTTTATCAATAAAGCAAAGTTTTATTTTCCGCTGTTTAATTTCTGTCTGTCTTGTAATTTATCTGCATCTTTTACCCTAAATGCTCCACAGAACTTAGTGCATTCCCTTTGTGAGTGACACTAACGGACGTGGGGTGTTACACGTGGTATCAGAGCTGAAGGTTACCGGATCAGATAAAAGATTTGAAAAATTATTTTCAAAACGGTTTTAAAAGAAGCATTTTCAAGAGAAAAGATTTGTTTTAAAGGCATATTCCCCAAAGCCATACGCATTGTCTTCTCTTCCTCTGTTTGAATTCTTGTCTCCTTCTTTCTTGAGTCTCTGGGGCTCCTGGCTTTCTGGGAGGTAACCTCATCGATGGGCGAAGTAGTGCTCGACTTCCATCTATAACCGTAGTAGTTTCACCTGCGGTTAGTTTTCTTCCAAGCTTAGTAGGATTTTCCGTACGATGGAGGCAGCTTTCGAGGGATTTTTCAACAAGACTACACACAGAAGGGGATGAGGAGTTTGGTAAGGAGCATAACCCGAGGATGAGGAATTCATGGATGTAGATTTAGCTCACGAAGGAGGAAGGAATTATAAAACCTAAGACAAGAGGAAGTATCTTTACTAGGGTATGATAGGGCATATACTTAAGGACAAGGGCAAGAACGAGGACGAGATTTTCAGAAGGACAAGTACATACTTTCGCCACCAAGCGTACCTAGGAGAAAGGTAGTCCGGTTGGAAGAGTCTAGTTTTCTGTTCGTTCTATTTCCTTAGGTTCTAGCGCTTCTCATTTGTTGATATCCACTTCCATAGTTGGGTCTCTGCACCATAGTACTTGTATAGTAGAAAGATCCCACTAGAGTCTCAAATCCAATTGGTGGTCCGACTAATTTACTTTTGGTTAGTAGGATTTGAGAATAGCTATCGAGTTTGCTTATATCATCTCACGTAAATCGTCTAAATTCGAGGGAGATATTCCTTGGGTGCTTGTCTGATATTGGTTTAGGCCTTTGGGGCTTGTACTTGAGGAATGTCGAGTTCGGTTTGGATGGTTTGCATGAGAGATGAATAGTTGTGGCAAACACTCCAAAGAGCACGTAGTGACCTTTCGGCCCTTATAGTTATGGCATTATGGATAAGCTAAGAGGAGAGACCTCAAACCATCTTGGTATTGTACACTTGGTATCATAGTTAACATCTGTTTATTTTGGAAATGGAGATCCAGAACTTCACAATTGTGAAGTTAAATTAGTTAAGATACAGTGGAGTAAAGCTCAAGAAGGCTAGATACTAGCGTCATACCCTTTTTCTTAAGGGTGCATCCTTGATTTCTTTGTGTAGGAGCTTTACGCATAATTGTTTCTCTCTTTCCGAAGTATATCACCTAGGTCGTATCTTCGATCTTAGGTAGAAGCCAATGGATGTAAACATGTGTTTGAGACATGTTATGGTTGGTGGTTGCAAGTGGTTGCTAATGGTTGCTCGTGGATGCATATGCATACGTATTAGGCACTAGACCAAGTTCGGACGCTTTCATCTTGCATTTACAGATATGTATTTGTTTGTAAGTTGAACTTGATATGTGATCATATGGATGATGCATATGGATGAATGGCTGTGCACGCATGTAGTATTTACATAACTACGGATGCTTGCATACATGATTGGACGCATGGCACTGACATAATTCGCATTAAGGAGGTCAACTGAATCAGTAGACCGCCTGATTTTGCATTAGATAAAGACATATACACACACTATGCATATGAACATGTAGGCATTAGAAATCTTTTGAGGACAATGGATGCCTATGATTGAATGGTTGAGTAGATGGGTGATTGGATGGTAGGACACATTCTTCCTAACTTGGAGATTTCGGGGACGAAATCCTTTTAAGTGGGGGAGAATGTAACACCCCGTAATTTTGTAACACTAAGATTCACAAATCAAGGAAGAATTAAAAGTTAAAATCAAAATCAAGGGAAATGGGCTGCGCCATTGCGTTCGTCTCGGAAAAATACGCGAAATAGAGTCCGAGTTTTCGAAAATCGAAGTCCGTATGACCAAGATATGGCCCGTCAAAGTTTTCAGAAAATTCCAAGTTCAAAACAGTTTAAAATAGAGTTAAATTCGAATTCAAACGCGCAGGGGGGGAAATTCCCGCCCAGGTCAAGTCGATAGGGGTGTCGACTGCACAGTCGACACCCCCCCCCCCCCCATGTCGACTGCCCAGTCGACATGGGTGTCGACCTGCCCGCTTTTTCCAGCTTTCTGCACCTGGTTTGCTCTGCTGTATTTGGTCACGTTTTCTGACCAGGTTCGTCCGCCTAACACTATATAAACAGCCCTGGTCTTCTTCTCTATTCGCAATTCTTTTCTACCTTTATGCTGCAAAGATTCTTGTTAGACATGGCTTCTCCTCCTCTTCTAATATATATAAATAAAATAATATATATAAAATAAACTAAGACGAGGAAATGCTGCTAAAAGATTTTCAAGAAGAGGTTCAAGTCAAGCTAGGATTCAAGAGGAGGTTCAAACGACTTCAACGACTGTTTTTCTACGAATCTTAGCAACGCCATCTTTCTTTTCTAATCTAAATCTCTATAAGTCAGTTATTTTTAGATTTGAACGTTTTGTTTTTATTCGTGACATGAAATTAAAGGGATAAAAGGCTATGCCTAATCTTTCAACTTGAATCAGTGCTTGTACCTTTGGACCATATTAAGAACTGTGGTGATTCGATGACCAATAAGACTGTGACGGCGAAACTATGGACTTTGGAACCATATGTCATGGAACTATGAACATAAGCCTTTGATTTTGGGACATAAAACATTGCCTATGACTATGAACATTTCCTATGACTATGAACGTTGCCTATGACTATGAACATCGCCTATGACTGTGATTCATTGAACTGTGAGGATTATTGCCTATGACTATGGATATAAGATTATTATTAATGCCCATGACATTGTAGTTATAAAACCATGTTGTTTATTTTGGATCTAGACCCGACTTTCTATTCAGTTTATTCTTGGTTATCTTTGGTTTTAGATCTTGGGAATTTACCTATTAAGTTAGGTCTACCCATGTTCTTGAACCTCTGTCTCTATTCTGTCTATTTTTGGTTTTAGACCTTGGGAATTTACCTATTTAGTTAGGTCTACCCATGTTCTTGAACCTACGTCGTTATTCAAAACCATTTTATGCCAGTTGTTATATCTATCCTCTTCATAGCAATCTTTGGTTCATTCCCTATTTGCTACGAATCTAGATTTATCTATAATCTAGATTGAAACACGATTGTACGAACGGTGGGAATGCGATTTGGGGCAAAATATGAAATTTACTAAAACATAGTTACAAACTTGGAAATTGGCATAAATTGGGAACATGTATTATGGCATGTTCATAGAAATGCAAATGTGATAAATTTGACAGGAATTACAGGATTGTGTAATTTGAATCTAGTATTGACATGTAAATCTAGCATTTACATGAATTGTGAACTAGAGTAATAAGTATAGTTTGACGTGAATTAGAATGTTAAATCAGAATTGAATTAGCTAATTTGGCTCGATAAGTATATTGGCATAAACTCGAAATTGGCCATAATTGGGAGTAATTGTCAGGATTAGAAAAATCATGGTTAGTGACACTTCATTTGGTATGGTTTACATACCAAAAAGCATAAACATGATATAGAGGGGAAAATGGGCTGTAAGAATAAATGTTGACAATTTACATTAAAAGAGTAATTGGGAAATAAGTAAATTAGGATTAATTTACTTATAGAATTTGTCCTAAATGAGGAAATGTTAATTTAGACAAATTAAAGGTTTGTTAACGACATCTCCTTTAATAATAAACCAGAAAGTTCTAGGGTGACAGAGAGGATAGTGTCTAGGCTTGAGTTTGGAAAATACAAGTTTCCTGCTCTCCCTGGCTATCCCTAACTAATCCGACGGACGGGATGGTTACTTTCAAAACCTGATTTGAAAATTAATCAAAACCCTTTGAACTAGAAAACACGAATAGGCCTAACCCGAGGTTAGACTGAGTTGCGATGTAAACCTGCCCGGAACCAACCGGCACATCCAGTAATCGCAACAATATATGTCTAATGTGAGTGGTCGTGGCTTTAATTTATTTAGTTAAAGCTAGAACAAGAATGCTAGGGTTAAGTTAACTAAGACACTTAACCAACTCAACATGATAACAAGACTGATAGGTGGGGTTAGGTTCATACAGTTAAGCTAGAATGGGAGGGTTAAGTCCATAGGAGCACAGTTAAGCTAGAACGGAGGGCTAAGTCCATAGGGACACTTAACCAAACTCATGGTAACAAGACGAGATTTGTAGAGGTTAAGTAACTAAGAAAACACTTAGCCAAATTAAAATGTTAACTAGTCTGGAAAGTGGGGTTAAGTAAAGTTAATACACTTAGCCAAATTAACATGTTAACTAGACTAGAGGTTGGGGTTAAGTAAGATTTAATACACTTAGCCAATTTGATATGTTAGCTGGGCTAGACCGTAGGGTTAAGTAAACTTGAACACTTAACCATCAGATTGTGATAAAAGAATAGGGGTAAGTCTAAACATGAAGGGATAATACTTAACCATTAATAACATGTTAGACAGACGGGCAAGGTTAAGTTAAAAAGGAACACTTAACCAATATAGGGTGAATGGGTAGGGTTAAGTAATAAGAAATACTTAACCAATATAACTTGGTTTGTGGTGGGGTTAAGTCAACATGAATTACCGATAACACTTAACCAGTTTGACAGGATGAATGAAGAGGGTTAAGTTGGCTTGAATTGACTAATGACACTTAACCAATCCAAATTGACGGGAAAGGGAACTAAGTAGTAAACCTTAGAAAACAACGATTCTGGAAACTAAGTGGTAAATCTTAGTTAGTAAAACTAAGTAGTAATTCTTAGTATAACACGGGAAGGAGCTAATGTCCGTCTGAATAGAGAAAAGGCTCCAACGAATTGGGTTACGAAGCCCGAGGCTTCGAGGGGATGTGAGGTTACTCTTGGTATCCCTCTGTGAGGCTGCAGATGATCCGCCTGGGCCCACAGAGGTTAAGGTCTGCGTAGAAGAACCAGGGGTATGCCTTGGTTGCAATACATGGCAACCTAAAGACTAGGATGGACCGGCGTGATTCGACGAGCAAACAGTAGCCCTGTGATAGCAACTCGTCGTCTACCATCCATCTTGAGTCAATCGAGATACGTGAAGTGGAAAGGCGGAGAACTCCAAAAGACCATATACTTGTTATCTAGTTATGGTTGCGGATGGCCATATGATAGTGGGGCACCGGGGGCCGGTGTATAGTTCTCATTTTACAAGGTATGCCTTTCATTAGTTGAGGGAGAGGTCAAGTGGGACCATAGTCACTGGAATAAAAACAGACCTTGGCATCTGCATCGGCAGATATCTGAAAGCTCCCGACCGAGTTCTGTATTCCTTGATTTGCCCTGACACAGGACTCGGACCGCACATTACAGGACATGTGCATCTAGACAAGCGATAACGATTCGCGATACATGCGTGGGGAAGTATAGGAACATATACCACTCTAGGTAGTGTGTCCTAGACTTGGGGGCGTCGTTCAACAGGTAGCGTAATCCCTAGTTGGACTATGTGGCATAAACCCTGAACTCGAAAAACGTAAAACTCTAGTTAAATCTAGAAAACCCTAGATTTGATCTAGGTAATAAATAATGAATGTATGCCGGAAGGAAATGGAAAATACAGGGATTGGGATCACGTTAATCGTTACTAGTTGGGACACTAGATAGGCGGTGCAGAGATATAGAAACCAGTATAACAAGGAAATAGCGAAGCGGCGAAAGTATTAGAGCGTATCCAGTTTATCTTAGCATATCTTGTGACTACCTTGTCTAATCTTGTTGACCCTATCGTCATGGTGTAATCTTGTATTCAGTTAATTCATGTCGTTTTGTTTTCCATGCTCACATGCTAGAAGTTACTGAACTTACTCAGGCTTTATGTCTGGCTCTGTTTTTCTTTCGTCTTCTTTTCTTCTGTCCCCCCCCCCATGTAGTAAAGGAGGGAATAGTTTAGGTCAGGTTAAGTTGGACTGCCACTCTTTCCCAACTCGAAGATTTGTCGAAGTTTGCCTGGATTCTCTTTGCAGATGCTATGGCTGGCTCTTGCTAAAATCGGGGAATATAAATGTTGTTTTTATGCTTCTTTATTTTGTAAGACAGATGATACTCTGATATTGTAAAGAAACCATTGTACAAACTATTTTATCAATAAAGCAAAGTTCTATTTTCCGCTGTTTAATTTCTGTCTGTCTTGTAATTTATCTGCATCTTTTACCCTAAACGCTCCACAGAACTTAGTACATTCCCTTTGTGAGTGACACTAACGGACGTGGGGTGTTACATGTAAGCTCTTCCAAAACCCACTAGTGAACAACGGGTCTCGGTCACTCACAATGCTTTTAGGTACTCCATGAAATCTCACTACCCACTTTATATACAATTCTGCCAACTTGGCTGTCGTTCTGGTCGATTTGACTGGTATAAATCTTGCACTCTTAGTCAATCGATCCACAATTACCCAAATGCTATCGTATCACGACCTAGTCCTCGGTAAACCATCGATGAAATCCATCGAGACTTGCTCCCATTTCCATTCGGGAATTTCTAATGGTTGCAACAAACCACTAGGCTTCTTTTGCTCGGCTTTAACTAGCTGGCAATTCATGCATTTGGATATAAACTTCCCAACATCTCTTTTCATCCCTTCCGAGTAGTAAGTCTGTCTCATGTCTCGATACATCTTATTACCACCGGGAAGTATAGTTAGTTTTGAGTGATGACATTCTCTAAGCACTTCATCTCTCAAACCATTCACGTTGGGCACAACTAGTCTTCCATTCTTCTGAAGCCATCCATCTCGATCAAGCCCATACACATTCATCTCCTCACTGTCGATGTTCATCTCTAACTTGGAGATGATTTCCAATAGATTAGGATCGTCCCTCTGACTGGAGCCAATCCGCTCTATCAAAGTGGGTCTGATCGTCAAACTAGCTAGCATAACTGGATCCAATTCGCACCTTGGTCTGAAATCAAACCCCGCGATATACTCCAATTGCTTCCATTCAAGAAACATTTCCCCTAAACTGGCATGTCTCCTACTCAAGGCATCGGCTACCGCATTACCTTTCCCAGGTGTATATGCGATATCAAAATCGTAGGAAGCCAAGAATTCTAACCACCTTTGTTGCTAGAGATTTAGATCTTTCTGGGAGAAGAGATACTTCAACGACTTATGATCTGTAAACAGCTCAAATCTTTCTCCCAAGAGATAGTGTCTCCACATCTTCAACGCGAACACGATCGCTGCTAGTTCCAAATCATGGGTAGGATACTTCTTCTCATGCGGCTTTAGCTGTCGACTAGCATAAGCTACAACCCTACCTCCTTGCATCAATACAGCACCCAGTCCGGTACCACAAGCATCCGTGTATACTGTCATCTCTTCGTTCCCTTTAGGAATGACTAACACTGGCGCACGCGTCAACTTCTCCTTTAGACTCTTGAAGGCATCCTCACACACTCCGTCCCAGACGAAGGACTGATTCTTCTTAGTCAATTGAGTCAACGGTGCTGCTATCTTGGAGAAGTCCTGGATAAACTTACGATAATATCCAGCTAATCCCAAGAAACTTCTTACATCCATTACATTCTTGGGCGTAGGCCAATCCTGTATCGTAGCCACCTTCGCAGGGTCCACGGCAATACCACTCTCTGAAACAACATGACCCAAGAATCTCACTTCCCTTCTCCAAAAATGACACTTAGAGAATTTCGCTTTCAATTTGTGTTTCCTCAACACCTCCATCACTATCCTCAAGTGTCGCTTGTGTTCCTCCTCTGTCCTTGAGTAAACAAGGATATCATCCACGAACACAAGAACAAACTTATTCAACTGATCCCTGAATACTCGATTCATAAGATCCACAAAGTAGGCTGGTGCATTGGTCAACCCAAATGGCATGACCAACCACTCATAAAATTCAGACGGCGTCCTAAATGCCGTTTTCGGAACACTCTCATCCGCTACTCGTAGCTGATGAAATCCTGTCGCGAGGTCCAACTGGGAGAACACTCTTGCTCCTTCCAGTTGATCAAACAAATCATCTATCCGCGGTAGAGGATACTTATTCTTCCTCGTCACCTTATTCAACTCGCGATAGTCCACACACAAACGAAGGGAACCATCTGCCTTAGTGGCAAACACAACTGGTGCTCCCCACTTGGAGACACTCCTTCTAATAAATCCCTTCTTCAAAAGATTGCTGACTTGCACCCCGAGCTCTCGCTGCTCCCTTGGTGCCATACGACGAAGTGGCATCACTATAGGTCTGGCATCTTTCACTAAATCAATACGGAACTCAATCTCTCGGTGTGGTGGAACCCCGGTCACCTCCTCGAAGACGTCCGGGTACTGGCCAACCAGGGGCACATCTGGCAACTCATCCTGCGGGATATCGAGGGAATTTACAAAACTAGCCATAACCCCATCACTAGGTAGACTACCAAACACTACCCTCTGCCCATCATCCTCCCTCACTGCCACCAAAAAGCCCTCACAGTCTACCACCACCCCGTATCTTTGGAGCCAATTGACTCCCAATATAATGCCATACCCAGTAAAGCCCAAAACAAAGCAATCACAAACAAACATACATCCATGACTCGATAAGACCAAATTCCTTCAAATCATACTAAGGCTAGTCGAACCACCAATCGGCTTCGTCATAACCAATGGTCTATCGACTATCTCGGGTTCCAGTCCCAACCTATCTACCAGGTCACTAGATATGAAGGAACAGGAAGCCCCAGTATCAAACAAAACTCGAACTGGTATATCATAAATAGAAAGCATACCTTGAATAACAACATTCTTTCCTTTCTCCGCGGCAGTTGGGGCATTCGACGAAGAAGGAACAACATCAATATCATATGCTTTCACAATCTGCTTCTCCTTAAGAGGTTGCGGACACTTATCCTTGAAATGTCCCACTTGACCACAGTTGAAGCACTTCTTATCCGCTGGCTTGGCCCGACATTCTTTAGCATAATGGCTCTTCTTACCACAGCTGAAGCACTCAACATCCTTCTTGCTCTTTTTCTGACCACCCTTAGATTGGTCCTGCTTCCTCTTATTCTGAGAGTTATTCTTGCCTCCACCGCCTGCTTGATGCTTTGGTCCTTCTGCAGATGTAGCCTCAGTCTTTGACTTAGGGTAATGACTCTCTGATCTCAAAGCCTTCCCCACAATCGATTCAAAAGTCTCATCGATGTGGTTGATAAGCCTTTCCCCGAAGTATCCGTCCAAGCCAGTAATGAACTTCTCATTCTTCTTCTCAGGAGTATCGATAAGAGACAGTCCATACTTTGACAAGGTGTCGAACTCAGCAATATAGTTAGAAACTGCCCTTCCGTTCTGCTTGAGTTCCAAGAACCTCTTGAACAACACTGACTTCTGGGCAGCTGGAATAAACTTCTCGCTAAAGCGAGCCTTGAACTGAACCCAAGTAACCTGGTCCTCTGGAGTAGCTGTTCTAATGGCATTCCACCAATTCATCGCTCGCCCTTGTAACTGACGAGACGCTAGCCTTCTCTTCATCGCATCCTCAAGACCCAAGTCATCGAAGATACGATCACAGCTATCCATCCAGTTCTGAACATCTGTGGCCGACTTCGTCCCGTGGAACGGATTCCCACCAAGGTTGGTGTAATCCTTACACAACTTGGCGAAATCGACCCTAGGCGCCTGCACTCTGGGCCAACACCAACTCCGGGATTGGGAACTGCCCCTTGCACTTCTCTAAGCATGTCTCTCATGAGGTTAGTAAACATCGCCCTCATGTCAGCGGCATTCCCCTGGTTGGTCCCTCTACCAGCACCGCTCGTGTCTCGGCTCATCGTCAATCTGAAAAAGGGAAACGATTAACGACCCCATAGTGGTGCTAGTGCAGTGCGACTTCATTCTTATACTACCAATAGTACATACATATATAGATTTTGAAAACCAAAGTAATCACAAATACGCGCTCTCATATGCATACTATCTCTCCCTAGTGTCTTTCCCTAGGTTAACTACGCAACCTAGAGCTCTGATACCAAGTGTGACGGCCCGCCCCGCACCAACCGGCATTTACTCCAAAAGTGCGATGTACACATGTCCAGTTGGCGCGGAATGGTCGTCAGAGGGAAAAGGAAGAAGGAAATGAACTAACAAGGAACCTGTAGAATATCTCACAGCATATAGAACAAAATATAATAATAACATATTTGACATAAAACAGGAGAGACAGTGCATAAGCTGAAAACCAAAACTAAACATCATAGCAGCGGAAATCCAGAATACAGCTTATTACAACTTTCAAACTGTCTCAAAGAAAAAACAAGATAAAGGAGGTACACTACTAATGCCCAAGTAGCGACCACCAACGACACAGGGAGAATGTCTATATAATACGTGGAAGCATCCTGCCCGCCTCCGAATCAGCTACTCGCGCATCACCAGCTAACCTGTCTCTAGTATGCTCGTGTGAGCACCCAGAGTAATAAGAGGAGACATAAAACTCTGGGTCAGACATAAAGTCTGGTATGAGCGATAAGCATCTAAAGTGAGCAATAACAGGTAGACTAGAAACATACCTGAACCTGGACCTGCAACCAAAGAGTTAGCACTACATACTGTACAACACTCTAAGGTGCCATATCAAACAGTGTAAAGATACGGAGGTGGGGGAGGTGTGCATGTCATAGTGATGGAAAACAGTCAAACATAGCATCCATCCTCACATCTCTCACTCAGTGCGTAAAGCATGCGATATTCACCACTTCGATCACCCACCCTTGCTACAATCACTTTGTCCCATGAAGTCATAAATGGCTTCACTACACTGATAACGTAGCCACTAATCCTTCGCTATGTCCACTTGCCCCCATGGAGTTATTCACCCCATCTGCGCTGGCTCATAGCCTTACCAATCCTTACTATGTCCATTTGCCCCATGGAGTTATTCACCCCATCTGCGCTGGCTCATAGTCTTACTACGCATCACCTTGCCCCTCGAGTCGTAATGACTCTACTGCACTGATAACGTAGTCTTGCTACCATCACCTTGCCCCTCGAGTCATAATGACTCTACTGCACTGATAAGTAGCCCATCATTCATTTATAGTGGTGAATCGAAGTTATGAACGTCGACAACTCCTTAGCACACGTCCCGCAGCAAAGTCCAACCATGAAGTGAACTCATCGGTTCCCAACTGGATCCTGAGCTCTAACTTCCCATATTGGACTACCTTTGCATCTCGGGTTATTGGTCAATACTGGGTCGGGTCGGGTTCCTCCCCAAGCCATCGGTTCAGTTCGGGTGTCCTCCATCGGGTCGGGTCGGGTCTTCTTATGGTACGGTTCGGGTCGAGTCCACTCCCTCGCGTCGGTTCGGGTCCACTCCATCGCATCGATTCGGGTCGGGTATCTTTCTTCAGGTCGGTTCGGGTGTCCCACCTCGGGTCGGGTCGGGTGCCATCTCCCCTCCAGTTCATGCTTCCGCTCCGATCCGCTCCCTCATTCTTTATACGATCCGATCGCTTCTCCTTTATCCGATCCGATCCCAGTTCAGTTAGCGTGGCCTTCCTTTTTGCCAATTTTCTCAAGTGTTAGGTTCCGATCCGATCGAATCCCTTGCCCAGTTCAACATATCCGATCCGAGCCCCATATCCGATCTGATCCGAAACCTGCACTGTTTTCTGAAATTGTTCCAGCAAGTGTTTACGCCATTCGACGACGTTTTCGACCATTCTAACTATTGAAATCAATCACAAAGCATGTCATACAGTCATAGCAAGATGCATAATCAACCACAAACATCAAAACATCAATATGATAGGTTAAAATGGATCAAGCATACCCAAAACCCCATATTTCCCCTTAAACATGTTTAGGTGAAACTAATGATAGGATTAGCAAAACTTAACCAAATTAACCCAAATTCATATCAGAGGTCTAAAACATCATTTAGGAATTTATGAACACTTTTCCAGAATTTTATCATGCTTAAATTCGCTAATTAACACTAATTACCCTTAATTAGCCATAATTAGTGTAAAACTATGCAAATCACTCACCTTGGCCACAAACAAAACTAAGATCTGAAATAAATCTTTGATTTGATGCAAATCCCAACGCTAAACGGCAGCTCCAATGTTGATTTGGTGTAGATCTCCCTTGATTAGATGTTGCTAAGCTTAATCCTTGATCAAAAAAGGATTTGGAGGTGATTTAGAGGTTGGAGACCATTTTTAGGGTTCTTTGGTGATAAGTGAAGGCTAGAAAACTGAAATGGAATGATTCTCTATCTAATTTCAGCCTCCCCATAACCCTAATCCCGAAATGGGTTATGGGCCTACTCACTAATCACCCTATTTGGCCCGGTTAAGCAGTTTTTCACCTTTCAAACCTTATTTCAGCCATATCTCCCAAACGGTAAGTCCGTTTGACTATTATGACCACTCTACGGAAAGGTAAACCATCAAACGAATCTAATGGAAGTGATTTCAGGTCAAAATTCCTTTCCAATCAAAAGTTATGGCCAAAACAAGATCGGCTAGGGGCAAAATAGTCATTTAAAAATCGACAAAAATTATGAACATGGGAAATGACTCTAGTAGATGTTTCCCAAAGTTACACGACCATACGACTTCATATGTGAAAGAAAGAAATATTCTACGATCCTCCGATGCGTAGAATGCGGGTCGTTACATCGTCGAATCGTCGCATCACGCTCTATCTCCACCTCTCTAAGCAAGTTCGGCTCTACCACCTCCGCGGTCTCGTGCAAGCACTTCCTCAAATGTGACACATGGAATACGTCGTGTACACCACTAAGTCTCTCAGGCAACTCCACTCTATACGTCATCCGTCTAATCTTTTCCTTAATAGGAAACGGCACTACAAACCTTGGTGCTAATTTCCCAACGGACCCAAAGCGAACAACATTCCGTAATGGAGACACTTTGATAAAGACCATGTCCCCAACATCAAACTCAAGATCTATCCTCCTCTTATCCGCATAAGATTTCTGCCTATCTTGTGCCGTCTTCATCCTCCTTCGAATCAAGTCGATCTTTTCCGAAGTCTCTCTAATCATATCGGGCCTAAGCAAGATCTTATCTGTAGCTTCCCACCAACATGTAAGCCAACGACACCGCCGTCCATAAAGAGCTTCGAATGGTGCCATGCCAATGCTAGACTGAAAGTTGTTATTATATGCAAATTCTACCAACGGAAGATGCTCTTCCCGTGTACCCCCAAAGTCTAGGATACATAGCCTCAAAAGATCCTCTAGAATACGATTCACCCCCTCGGTCTGGCCGTCCGTCTGAGGATGATACGCGGTGCTCAAACATAACTGAGTCCCTACCGCCTCTTGCAAGCTTCTCCAAAATTCGCTAGTGAAAATAGGATCGTGGTCGCTCACTATGCTAAAAGGAACATCGTGCAAACGAACTATTTCTCAAATGTATACGGAGGCTAACCATGGAGCAGTCCTCTTACTCTTCACGGGAATGAAATGGGCGCTCTTAGTAAGTCTGTCTACTATAACCCAAATCCCCGTATTACCTTTCCTTGATCTTGGTAATCCATCCACAAAATCCATCGAGACACTTTCCCACTTCCATAGTGGAACCTCCAATGAGTGAAGCAACCCACCAGGTTTATTTTGCTCCGCTTTTACTTGTTGGCACACCAAGCATCTAGCGACATACTCAGCCACATCTTTCTTCATGCCGGCCCAAAAGTAAACTCGTCTCATGTCCATGTACATCTTGTCCCCGCCGGGATGGATGGTCATCTTCGAACGATGTGCATCATCAAGAATGGTCTTCCTTAGGTCATCGTCTTTTGGTATACAAAGTCTACCGTCCCTACGTAACCAACCCTTATCATCTAGGGTATACCTACGGAGATGGCTCGATGACTCCCCTCCTTTAAGCTTTTCTACTAACTCAACCAACTGTGGGTCGTCTCGCTGTGCCTCGCCAATCCGTCCCAAAAGCGTAGGTCTAACCTCTAAGGATGCTAGCAAACCGGGTACGAAGTCAATGGTAGGAGTAAAGTCAAACGTAGAAATGAACTCTAAACTTCGCCGCTCAATGGAAGAAGTAAAGTCAATGGAAGAAGTAAAGTCAATGGAAGGAGTAAAGTCAATGGAAGGACTTAAGGATAATCTTTTTCTACTTAAGGCATTGGCCACTACGTTACCCTTGCCAAGGGTATATGCTATCTCGAAGTCGTAGGATGCCAAGAACTCCATCCACCTTTGCTGCCTTAAGTTCAAGTCCTTCTGAGAGAATAAGTATTTTAGCGATTTGTGGTCAGTAAATAATTCGAATTTCTCGCCAAGAAGATAATGACGCCAAGACTTAAGCGCGAAAACAATAGCGGCCAACTCTAGGTCATGTGTAGGGTACTTTCTTTCATGCACTCTCAACTGCCTTCCACCATAGGCTATTACCCTTCCTTCTTGCATTAGGACTGCGCCTAGTCCTGTCCCACAAGCGTCAGTATAAACGGTAAATGGCTTACTCCCATCTGGCAATACTAAGACCGGGGTTGTGGTCAAAGCTCTCTTTAAACGTTGGAACGCATCATCACAATCTACGTCCCATGTGAAGACTAAGTTCTTCTTCGTCAAGCGCGTTAATGGAGCTGATATTTTGGCGAAGTCTTTGATAAACTTCCTATAGTAGCCAGCCAACCCCAAGAAACTTCTTACTTCGGTAGCATTTTTAGGGACCTTCCAATCTTGGACGGCTACCACCTTCGCGGGATCCACAGCTATCCCTTCTTTGGAAACCACGTGCCCTAAGAATCGCACTTTCTCTCTTCAGAAGTGACACTTAGTAAATTTAGCTTTAAGGTTATGCGCTCGTAGAGTCTCCAATACTTCCCTAAGATGTAGGGCATGCTCTTCTTCATTCTTAGAAAAGATCAAGATGTCGTCTACAAAGACCACCACGAATTTATTAAGGTACTCCCTAAACACCCTACTCATCAAATCAACAAAGTATGCGGGGGCGTTTGTCAAACCGAAGGGCATCACTAGCCATTCATAGAAACCGTCCGGAGTCCTAAAGGCAGTCTTGTCAATGCTATCCTCAGCCACTCTCAACTGATGGAAACCAGTGGCTAAGTCCAACTGCGAAAACACTGAGACGCCAACTAACTGATCGAAGAGATCGTCAATCCTCGGCAGTGGGTGTCTGTTCTTCTTAGTAAGCTTATTAAGTTCTCTATAGTCCACACAAAGTCTAAGGGACCCATCCGCCTTCATGGCAAATACTACTGGAGCACCCCACTCCGATATACTACGTCTTATGAACCCCTTCTCAAGCAACTCCTTCACTTGCTTATTGAGTTCCCTCCTTTCACGAGGAGCCATGTGGCGTACTGGCAAAGATACTGGTTTTGCATTATCCACAACATATATTCGAAAATCTATCTCCCGCTTCGAAGGCAAGCCCTTCACCTCCTCAAACACATCCGAGTATTCTCGGACCGATCTAACAGATCGTAAATTCTCCACAGACGCATCAAGCGATTCTAAATAACTTAGCATAACGGAATTTATGGGATTACAAAAGATTTCGAGAGCGTTACCAAGGCGAGTCATGAGCCTAACTACTCTCCTTTCACAATCAAGAACGGCCCCATTTCTGGATAACCAATCCATTCCTAAAATTAGCCCATAGCCCGTGAAGCCCAAAACATAAGCATCACATCTAAACTCAACGCTAAGTATAGAAATTTTCAAATCCAAACACATCATGGACAAATAAGCTGAGCCCCCAATTGGATTCGAAACAACTAAGGGATCCTCTACTAAACTGGTGTTTAAGTGCAGTGATTCAACTAATGATGTAAAGATAAACGAATGCGATGCGCCCGAATCGAATAAGGTACGGACAGGATGATCAAACAGAAAAACTAAGCTTTCAACATAAATGGTTCTACCTCGTTCTTGTAGCGGTGGGACCGCGAGAGCCTGAACTTGTCCCCTTGCCTGCCCTGGTGCCATAAGAGCCTGCACCTGTCCTCCCGAGGTAGACCCTGCCCTCTGCCCCTTCTTTGGGCAGTCCTTCACTAGATGTCCCGCTTCACCACAATGAAAACAGCCAGTCTTCTTTTTCTTTCTGCAGTCCTTGCTGAGATGGCCTGGTGTCCCACAGTTAAAGCATCTTTTCTTTCCTTTGCCATTATTGTCTTTACCACCCTTCTTGTTTTGCTGTTGTGGTTTCTTCTGATCCCCTTTCTTCTCGGGTGCCTTATTAGCATTAGCGCCTTTCTCCTCGTGCATGAGTGCCATGTCTACTAGCTTCTCAAAGGTGGCCCCCATAGGGATGTGGGTCATAGCCAACCCCTGCAACGGCTCATTCAAGCCATTAACGAACCTCAGAGCCTTCTTCTCCGGCGTGTTCACTAAGTCCAAGACAAACCTTGCAAACTGATTAAATTTGTTGACATATTCTTTCACTGATGAGCTTCCTTGCTTCAATGTCAAGAACCTTTCCATATATAGATTCTCTTATGCCCTTGAGAGAAACTTTGCCCCAAACCTACGCCTGAAATCCGCCCAAGAATCAACAGGACGCTCCCCATTAGTGACCTCCCACCAAAACGAGGCCTCTCCCTTCATTAACCAAGCTGCTAATTTGACTTTCCTCCCTTCTTCTACTTCAAATATTTCTAGCAATTCTTCCACCTCCTTAAGCCAATCTCTAGCTTCCACAAACGTTTCTGACCCTTGAAAAGGTTTTCCACCCATAGCCTTAAATTCCTTGCATGTCTTTGCAAAAGTATCAGCGCGAGGAGGAGGAGCGGGTGCAACTGGTGGTGGAGGAACATTGGCTGGACCTGCAGCGGCCCCAGCTTCTAATAACCTCCTATACCATCCTGGTATCGTTACACCATCCGGAAGGTTAAGATCTTCAGCCATGCTGAAACGAAAAAGAAAAGATTCAAAATGGAGAATTCGAAAGATAAAGATATATGGCTATTGGGGATTATGTTTTTCATAAAAAATTCCTCTTTAAATTACTCATCAAGACATGTTTTTGAAAACACTTCTTCCAAAAATACTTTAGAAAAATAGTTTTTCTAAAAAAATTATCTGTCCTGGTAACCTTAAGCTCTGAAACCACGTGTAACACCCCACGTCCATTAATGTCACTCACAAAGGGAATGCATTAACTTCCATGGAGGTTTTAAGTGAATATAGAACAGAAAAATTACAACAAGACAGATAATAAGTAGTACTTGGAAATCTAAAACTTTATTTTATTGCAGCGGAAATTAAACATGTTTGTTACATCATAAAACCATAAATCAGAGTCAAGTACAATATCCATCTTGATAAAACAAAATACATAATCCCATTACATAAATAGCCATTAAAGAAGATAACAAGCTGGACTTTACTTTAATGGTCCAAGCTTTCCAAAAGAGAGATAAAGCAATCCAATCAAACTCCGCTAGAGCTGGGCCCACCCTAAGGACCTGGAGGGGGGAAAGATAGAAATGGAGGGGGTCAGACATAAAGTCAGGCGAGTATGATAATTCTAACAATACTATTATCAAAATAACTAGACTAAGCCATAAGCTGGAAAACAAGGAAATGTCTATGAACTATTGGGTATGGAAGAGCAGATAAAGATAACATTAAAGGCACATCTAATTACTAACGAATAATTACTACACTGCACCACACCAGTCACTCTAAAGGTTGATCCCACTTGCTTCACTTAGAAATTATATAAATAGCTTCATGTACCCCTAGCTGACTACATAGGTGCCGCCTGCCCCTATCTCCGCTAGGTGTACCCCACTACCCACTTGCGATCGGCTCCCTACTCGTAGATACCCGTGCTGGCCCCACAGTGGGGTGTATCACTCCCCTAAAGTGGCAACCCGATGCAACTTGAGAATGCACGACTTGTACCTACACGATGCAATAACGTCTTACCTACCAGCCCGGGTCCACACACGCATATGAAACCCGTTGAACTTGCGTTGCCACCGCTAACCCGTTTAGCCTCTTATAGTCAAGCTCAGTATGCGTGTCCCATCCTCGACTTGAGTCGAGCCCACAAAGATACGTTTGGGTTACTGGTTGAAATGGGCCCCCACAAGCTATCCACCTAAGCTTGTCCCCACTAGTATATTCCCCTTAACCCTCTTCTTAGTCATGTTTATTTACATGTGTGCTTGGTTAAGTCTTACTAATCGTATTTCAAATGCCACTAAAGGCGCCCACTAGATTCCTCATGCCACCCAAGGCACCTACTTAACCCCCATGTCCCACTTCACATGTTTATCTGGTTAAGTATTTCTTTATTCATTCAGGCCATAACTTCATAAAGACCTCTCACATTAGACTGGCATTTATGGCAGCTGGATTTGCCGGGAGGGTCCGGGCAGTCTTACACCATAAAAGATTCTAACCTCGTGTCTTTACAACTGTTATGCTTTAAATTGGGCCTAGGACCTCTCACATTGGGCTGACATTTGTGACTACTGGATTTGCCGGTCAGGTCCGAGCAGGTTTACGTCACAAATGAGTCCAACCACGTGTCCTAAGCATTGATTAACACTCATAATCTTTTACCCCGGTTTTAAATATATCCCTATTCAAATCATTAATTAATTCCAATTTTAATGATGTCCATAATTGATTCAATTATGGCCATCCACTTATGGTATGCAAAATCATATCAATTGCACCCCAATTTCTTAATATTAAATCCTTAATATTACCCCTATCCCACGTCATACGTTCGCTTATTCAACGCAAAATATACGTTAGACTCGAATAGTCTAACTCATAGCACAAAGATAAATTATCACAATATATAAATAAAATAGATCTAATCATAATAGGGGTGAAACTTGCATAAAACTACACATGTCATGGATCTAAAGGTGTCAACTTGTTTGGTTAAATGTCACAACTTACATAATATGATCATAATCCAAATTCATGTATAAACTTGCATATGTGGTTTATGCAACATAATGATGGTGTGAACTAGCATCTAACACATAGAACTCACACATGTCATAGCATAATTCTAGATCTAAATAGATGTCATAATTCTAGATCTAAATAGATGTCATAGGATATGTGAGATTATACATACTAATCAATCTAAACTTGCATAGGTACATGTGATTTATCATGTGAATCATCATAGCCCCAAACATATATATAATCAACATCATGATTTGATCAAGCATAAGCTAACTATAACATAAATAATAACATCATGACTTTGTAACATCGCAACTTAGCATAGAAACTTTCAATATATATAACATCATCATAGCATGATTTACAACATATAGGATATCATCATCACATAACATATGATTTACAACATACATGATAGCATAAGGTTTACAACAACATATATGACAATTCACATCATTTTCTTATGATTCATATCACATCTTAATCTAATTAGTTTGCTAATAATCTTGTTAAGATCATCATACTCACAATTAGAGAAGAAAGAGAGTCTTGATTGGCTTTAGCGTTGAGTAGAATTAGGGTTTTGATTAGCTTTCTTCCTTCTTAGTTGGCGGCGGCTACACTGAATTCCATGGCGATGGCAGGACGACGGCTATTCTATTTTTCATGTGATTTAGAGTGAGAGACTACCTAGGCATATATAGAGTTTAGGATTTATTTAGGCCGTCATATCAACTCAGAACTAACCTGAACCGTTTAATTTGCCAACTCAGCCCTGAAGACGCATCAGCAGCTCAAGATTGGGCTCAGCCAAACCCTAGCCGACTTGACCAGGTCGACACCCAGGTCAACTGCGCAGTCGACCTGGTCCCTGGTGTGTCGACTGCCTAGTCGACTCCCCAGTCGACCTGGGTGCTGGGCGGGAAATTTCCCGCCTAGCCTGTTTGACTTCGAATTTTAAATTTTGAATTTTCTGAAATCTGTTTTGAATTTCCTGAAACTTCCGATGGCCATAACTTCTTCATACGAAGTCCAATTCACGCAAACTCGGACTCTATCTCAACCAGAATTCCGAGACGAACACAATGGTGCAACCCGTTTCCCTCAATTCTCACGTCTGAGATTAGTTATTCTTTAATTTGTGAATATTATATTAATAGAATTACAGGGTGTTACAAAATCCTCTGAGGAGTTCAAATATATGTATAGAATAATTTATGGAATTTTACTCGAATTTAGTTTGATTTCCAAACTTTGATTTTTACTGTAAGAGTTAAATTCGGTGGCGGCTCCTATTTTGACCAGTGAAGAGATAATTTAGGATTAGGTTAGGATGTGGGGGTAGTTATAGAATAGGTTATATATTTTTTTATTGATTATTTTATTTTATTTTAAGAAAACGCTATATGTATTTATTGTTAAAATTCCTATAATCACACATCACATCCAAAAATCACGAAAATGGACGTACACCTTCAGTTCGACATTACGGACCCAACAAAACTGGTTTCGTCGAATTCCGACTCCGTTTGCTTACACAGCGTATTTTTAACCGTCAAAATATCGATTGTTTTTCACATTAAAAATCCGTACGGCCACATACTGACTCCAAAAATCACAGAAATTGAAACATAGCAATAATTTAATATTCCAGACCCAACAAAATTAGTTTCGTCGAAAACGGAGTTTGTTTGCAAAACTGGCTATTTTTAAAGCTCTTAAATAAACCCTTTTAAATATTAATATATTTAAAAATAATTAAATTAAATATAAATAAATAAATATTATCGTATATATTCACATAGAATATAATCCGGCTCCAAAATAAACATATCGAGATTACAATTCGACATTTCAAATCCAGATTTAATCAGTATTCAATTTATATTGAAAAATCCATTTGTAATATAAGTAAATCATTATAAATTATAAAGGAATTCCATAGGGACTATTTAAAAATTTGATTTGGACATAACTCAAAATCTACACAATGAAATCCCGAATTTTCTCTTCCATTAGAAAAATATACTTCACCCGCTTCGAACGTTTCTTGTTTCACAGAAATCCGATTTAAAACAGATTCTGTATACTCAGTTGAAGTTCGAATCGCCAAATTACGAACTGCAGCGCCATTTCGAGCTCGATTATAATTATAATATAAATTATACGTTCAACTGACATTTATAAATAAATTCGTTGATATAATTCAATTCTAAACTGAATTATATATTTCAAATTGTCCAATTCACACAATATTGTCAATTCACTATTTTTGACTATTTCGGATTAAATATATTATTCTATTATTTACATTAATTAAATATTCAATATTATTTAATTAAACGACCATTTAATTCTCTAAATCACAATTTAAATAATTAAATAAATTAATTATTATACCGTAAAAATACGCGACATTACAAGAATGACCTAGACTCTTCATTCGGTCACGACCTAAGCCATTACGTGTTTCCCAAGCAACAACCTGATGCCTTATGCTAGTCACGACCTGGAATCTTAAGTTGACTATGACCTAAGTGTGTTTTTGGCTTCTTGAAGCGATCACGACCTAGATGAGTACGCCCTTAAGCTTTGCAGTCTATCATTGGCCCAACAATGGTCTGGTGTTGTTAGATGCTTGCGACTTAAGGTCTGAACGACCTTGGACCTCCAATCTGACTTGGATATGAGCTCACGACCTGGGCTGTGTGACTCAAAGCATGATGACTTAGCAAATAACAACCTGAGCATAAAAATTGGGAACGACCTAATATTTGTGCTATGTTTATATATCATTTATATATCATAGCCAATCCATATTTTTATGGATTAACATCATATATGGCCTCATTGTAGGTTTTCAACATTGGCTTTAACAAGATGTCATTTCTATATGATCGACACAACTTACTGATGCGAGATGCTGGTAATGTTGTAGAATGCATTTAACTCAACTTCTTTATTGACATTATGCTTTATTCCTTCAGAATCAATAATTGTAGTAACATCGGGTAGGTTGTTGTTAGTCTTCCTTCTGATTTTACATGGATTAGTAGATAAAGACATATAATTTATATACCTCACCTAAGCATTAGAGAGGTTTAATTTGGATAATCCAGACATTCTTGGAGATGCGGATAGCCATATCGTTGTCATATTGGGTGGCGTAACCGAGATATCATTGGAGTATAGGGTGGGGTAACCAATGTAATATTATTTGATTCTCATCACTATACATTCTGCATAATACAATGAGATTATACATATAACAAGTTAGCATCCAATGTATAGTGGATTCTCATGTCTTTATTATATATTTGATTTACTAATATATGATCTATATATATTAATAATGCTATTTTATTATTTGAGACTGAAAAATGTATTTAGACAATGTCGTGAGCTAGTTTGAACAAACTTAGTGGTGTCTTATTTTATTATTTTTGGATTATGATTATGATTTATGAATACATTATAAAACTGAAGGCACTGTCATCACAAATCAATAAACATATGGATTTTGTTTTTATAAACATACAAGTCGGTACAAATCGATAAAAACACGCGTCTTGAAGATTAAAGTATATACATTGAACATCAAAATTCACAGAGTCAATCGCAACGATAATATATACAATATACAATATACATGCAAGAGACTATGCAATACAAAAACTACAATTGAATTTACAATATACATAATCTACCATATCAATATTAACGTAAGAAAACATTTGCATGCGTATCTCATGTAGTGTCATTTTTCATATAATCTGACAATATTGCGTATTGACACTCTTGGATGGTATGCGTACACAAGGTAAGGTTTTTCAATATGTCTTTGATACTATAATAGCAAAGACTACCTGATCTCTATCTAAAAGTCTTTGAGTATCATATTGATATTACCCTTTGGAATACTTTAAAAACTGAGATACTTTTTATTTTGTGAAAAAGGACATTAGGAAGACTATTAAGTGGTTAAAAGGGGAGGAAAAAGGAAGATATTTTCAGTGTCTATTATGCCAAACTTGACTTCCGTACCATACCAAGATTATGCAAAAGCAAATAAAAATCCACAAAATCTCCCAAAACACTTCAGCACACACGTTCCAATCCAAAACTCGACTTAATTATAGTAACCACTCAAAACCAATAATCATGTCTTCTACGCAACTCAAGTGGATGATTAGTTGTAGCTTCCACAAAGCAATCATTTTTGTATGTCTTCCCGAAACTACCCTCCTAGTCACCACGCGGATCGTGCCTAGAATCGTAAGAATCTTGAGACACCCATTACCCATTTGTTTTCTTCTTGTTTTCTTCCGCGCCCACGTTTGTCGTCACTGCGCGGAGCTCACGGGCACTCACACTCACTGAAACTGCTCTATTTACCAAAACGCCCCTCCCGTTTAGGCAAACATCTCTTTCTGCCTTCCTATATATCTGTCTGTTCTGATTAGCAGTAGAATCATTCTCTGTTCCTTATCCAGTTATCCTCTCCTTCTTCAGTGAGTAATCTTCATTCTTCACTTCCTATCTTCATTTAGATCGCCCATTTTCTTACCATTCCATGTTCCTTCGTATGTTCTGCTGCGTTTGTTTTGTGGTTGTTCAGAACTAGTTTATTTTTTATTTTTTGAGTTCATCTTTTTAAACAAACAGAGCCACTGGTTATTTGTGTTAGTTGGTAGCCATTTCATCATGTATTACTGAATAATTGATTGGTCACTAATGTAGTTTTTAGGAAGACGAAAGAAAAGATAGGAGATTTTGAAGGTTTTAGCTCTAACACTGCTACTAAAGTGCTGGTTTACTGCCTACAATTAAGCTGTACAATTTACTTGTTTTATTAACCAAGAAAACAGAGTAATGTTTTTTCATGTAATGGCTATTGCTAGCTGCCACTCCATCATTTGTTTATTACTGTAGTTGAACAAACAGCTACTCGGTGCTTCAACCATTATGATAATTAATGATGGTAGGGATATATGTTAACAGCGTATTCATCATATAGCTCTACCGAATGCTAACATATCTTAATCCCAATTGCAGTCCATTCTCCATCTAAAATGAAGGAGAAAGAAATCTCAACCAATATATGGATCGGTGCTCTTCTCTTAGTATTGCTTTCTCCTTGTGTATATGCAAAAGAATGCACCAACATACCAACTGAGCTATCTTCTCATACGATACGCTTTCAACTAACGTCTACAAATAACAAAACATTGAGTAAAGAGCTTTTTTCGCATCATGACCATTTAACGCCGAGCGACGAATGGACGTGGATGGATCTGCTACCAAGGAAGCTTCTAAACAAGAAACCATCACTACAAGAGAAGTTTGGTTGGGCGATGCTTTATAGAGCCGTGAAGGGTGTGGATGGAGTCGGTGGTAAAAGAAAGGGTGGCAATTTTCTTAGAGAAGTTTCACTTCACGATGTTCGCCTCGATCCAGAGTCTTTGCATGGGGTAGCTCAACAAACAAATTTGGAATATTTGCTGCTTTTAGATGTTGATCGACTGGTTTGGAGCTTCCGGAAGCAAGCGGGTTTTCCCACTCCTGGCGAACCTTACGGAGGGTGGGAAGGCCCTGATATAGAGCTTCGAGGACATTTCGTTGGTTAGTATAACTTTCATGCTGTACTTAAAAGTTAAAACATCTCTTCAATTTCTGCATTGTTCTGAACTTGCTCTGATACCATAAATTTTAACAGGACATTACCTTAGTGCATCAGCGTTGATGTGGGCAAGCACACATAACGACAGTCTCTACCAGAAAATGACAACATTGGTGAATGCACTTTCTGCTTGTCAAAATAAAACTGGAAGTGGGTATTTATCAGCTTTTCCAAGTGAATTTTTTGATCGCTTTGAATCGATTCAACCTGTTTGGGCACCATATTACACCATTCATAAGGTAAACGTCATAATTATAATTAGCCTTTCTTATGATTAATTTTCTTGGGTTTCTTTCAGTGTTAGTAGAGTTACCGATATTGTGTGCAACAGATAATGGCAGGATTGCTAGATCAGTACTTGTATGCTGGTAATTCCCAAGCATTGAAAATGGTTGTTTGGATGGCCGAATACTTTGGAAATCGTGTGAAAAATGTTATACAGAAGTACAGTATAGAAAGGCATTGGAGATCCCTTAATGAAGAAACTGGAGGCATGAATGATGTTCTCTATAAGCTGTACACTGTAACAGTAAGCATTTCAGAATTTTATTACGACGAATGCTTCTATCAAGGTTTTTTTTTTTTTTTTTTCATAACAAATGAACGTTTGTTATAAGAAAAAATAACACCAGCTTTGTTTTGGTGGTGCATCAGTGATAAATATGCTATAACTTCCATCCCTGTGTTATATAACATAGATTCGTGTAACTGCCCTCTAATTGTATACATGTCACATTTATATTTTTCATATGGGGAGAGCAGTGGTTGGAAAATCTTGAAAGACATCATAACTAAAATGAAATTGGGCTGATCATTAACTTTATTAAGCTTGTCACCGGATAGTTCAGTTATACTTTTTTAGCAATTTTGATGTAAACTGAATTAGTTAAGCTGAAAATTGCAGGGTGATTTGAAGCATTTGAGTTTAGCTCATCTTTTTGACAAGCCTTGCTTTCTAGGTTTGCTTGCAGTGCAGGTCTGTTAATTGTTTCTCATTATATTATCTGATATCATGTATTGATGAGTATAGTTCATGAGAAAGAATAATTAGATTGTAGTTTGAAATTACAATTTATCGGTAAATCACAACTTCATGAAAGGGATGAACATTTTTGGATTGGAGAATTACACTTCAAAGGAAGTAATTCAACTAATTTCCATCAAAAGAAATTATTTACGTATTCTTATTTTTTTTACATTTTTATTATACACAAGTGCCTAGTGCAGTTATAATTACAATGATAGGATAAGACATAAAAGTTTAATATTCAAATTTGGTCACATGGAAGGTGCTTTGTGTCTGTCTTAATTAAGTGGTGGTCACAATAAATGATCACCTCATTTTAAGTTGATAATGCCAACAACACACAAAACTTGGTTTACGGTCATCTTACTTACTGTGCGAAAAATAAATAATAAGGTAAAATCATTATCTGAAAAGGATTTAAAGAAACAGGTAACAAGATTTATTTGCCAAGCTTTCATAAGTAGTAAAAAATACATCTGGTTTATTAGATTTTTTTTTTTTTATTATTCTGATTTACTGCAGGCTGATAGTCTTTCTGGTTTCCATGCCAACACTCATATTCCAATTGTTATAGGAGCGCAAATGCGGTACGAGATCACTGGTGATCCAGTCTACAGGGTAAACTGTTTCTTAAACTGTACATTTAAAAGTAAAAGATTTTTCTTTTTTCTTTTCATATAATGTCTTCTTTTGATACATGACAGGAAATAGGAACATTCTTTATGGATATCGTTAATTCTTCTCACACTTTTGCGACGGGTGGAACTTCTGTTAGTGAATTTTGGTAAAATGCAGTACTCATGTTTAGTATTCAAGTTGAATATAAATATATAATTGACTATCATTTATTTTTAACACAAGCACGATTTCAGGTCAGATCCAAAACGTTTAGCGGATAAGTTAACCCCAGAGGATGAAGAATCTTGCACAACTTATAACATGCTTAAGGTTCGTTGTTATCATCATCTTTACTATTGAATTAGCATGGATTTCATCAACAGTTATGAAACTTACATAATTTCACTTTCATTTTTTTTCCCTCAACAGTACTCATGCTATAGGTAAACATCTCAGTCATGTTTTTCTTTTGACCTTTCAATAGGTTTCTCGTAATTTATTTAGATGGACTAAAGAAATGGCCTACGCTGATTATTATGAAAGAGCTCTTACAAATGGCGTATTGAGTATTCAAAGAGGAAGAGAACCTGGAATTATGATATACATGCTTCCTCAGGGACCTGGACAGTCCAAAGCATTAAGCTACCACAAATGGGGATCAAAATTTGATTCCTTTTGGTGCTGTTATGGAACTGGTATTTTTTTCCCCTAGAAAAGCCTGTAATCTTTGATAAGATATACTATGATTAATCAAAGAATATTAGTCCATAGTTCATGATCTGTCCATTCTTCCAGTTTTAGAAAACAGGAGTTGGAATTTTCAGCTACATGACAGTAGTAATCAATATTTTTTACCAAATATTCATAAGCTATTTTAAATTGAGATAGGCCCAAAACAAGTAAATTGATAAATGCAACCTGAAAATTGGGTACTCCGGTGGAGCCATGGCTTTACCCAGCCATATTTACCCTCCTCCCAGGTGTATTCCTGAGTTCTGTGGAAGTAATCCAGGGAATTATTTCTCAAGTGCATACATGAGAACACTATATAATGATCACGATTGTCATGCAGAATGTGTTAACCATGTTTAAGTTTTATTACTGTTAAATATGCAGGTATTGAATCATTTTCAAAACTAGGAGATTCTATTTATTTTGAAGAGATGGGGGAAACCCCTGCTTTGTATATTATCCAGTTCATATCAAGTTCATTTACTTGGAAGTCTGGGGGTATTACAATATCACAGAAAATCGGCCCAGTCAGTTCATCAGAACCTTATCTTCAAATATCCTTGTCGATTTCCTCACATCAGGTATATATTATGATCCATTTATATATATGAATCTTAATACTATGAACTAGACATAAAGTTGTTTATCATCTGTGTTGCATTTATAAAGTCAAGTACTCAAGCTTCAACTATCAACCTGAGAATACCATTCTGGACATCTTCAAGTGGTGCAAAATCAACATTCAACTCTCAACCTTTGACAATGCCTCTTCCTGGTAAATAGATTGTTATATTATGGTTTATGTGCTGCAAATATGTACATGTGCATATCAATATAAGCTAACAGGTTCCCATATATGTTGGTAGGAAATTTTCTCACACTGACAAAACAATGGAATTCAGATGACAAATTGACAATTACACTGCCTATTAATTTAAGGACCGAGGCTATAAAAGGTTAGCTTCTCATCGACTATCACAATCCGTCATATGTTTATCCCAAAAAAAAAACCATGTTTATGTGTTTATACATATTTGATCTACAGATGATAGGAAAGAATATGCATCGATTAAAGCAATATTATTCGGACCTTACTTAATGGTTGGCCTAACTAGCAAAGACTGGGACATAGACGCTACAAACTCCACTTCGATATCAAACTACATCACTCCGATTCCATCTTCTTCGTATAATTCGCAACTCATCTCATTATCACAGCATCCAAAAGACCAAAAGCTCTTCATATTGAACTCAAACTATTCACTAACAATGAACAAAATTGTTGGATCTGGAACAGATGACTCCATCCATGCTACTTTCAGACTCATTCACATTGATAAGGCTGTAATGCTTGAACCATTCGACCTTCCGGGCTGCTTAGTTGCACATCAAGGGCCAAACAAAGGGCTTGAGGTCGGATATGTGACTGATCGCGATCATATTACCGCATCCGATACTAAAGCTGTGTATATATTCAATATGATAGTTCCAGGACTTAATCAAAAAGAGAATTCTGTATCTTTTGAGTCTACAGATAATGAAGGATGTTTTATTGCTTCTGATGATGATGGGATAAGTGTAATGCTTGCATGTAAAAAGGATGGAGACGATGCTTTTGTTGAAAGAGCTAGCTTTTTTATAGAGAAAGGGATTAGACAGTATCATTCTATTAGCTTTGTGGCTAAGGGAGTAAGAAGGAATTTTGTGTTGGAGCCTTTGCTGAGCTTGAGGGATGAATCTTACACTGCTTACTTTAATATTGCAAGTTAGGATACTGGAGAAAATTAATTTGTTGTTTGGATTTGGCATACAGTCTATGTAATGTTTTACTGGTAGATGAATAAATGGGATACTAGTTGGGTTTGTGTGAAGCATGTAAATCTTCAAATCTTGCACATTAATTTAGAAATAATTTCATATGTTCTATATATTTTTTTTCTTCAGATTATTGGTGTTATTATTATTTTTGATATTTTTGGATTTAAATGTTTGGTTAGGCTTTCAATATTAAAACGATATCTTATATACTTGGAGAATTGTAATTATTAATTGGGTAATCAAGTTTGTGCTCGTCCATGACAATTAGTATTGTATATACACTACTAGACAGTCTTGCAATTCCAACAGGAAGGAGCAACTCGACAAATCACGAATAAATTGCAGGATCCGAGTCTTTTTCTTTCTCATTTGAGTACGAATTTTTTTTCCTTTCAAAACCTTTTTTCCCAATTCAATCCTCCAAACGCCATCTTCAACCTTATGACAATCAATGTCTACTACAATCTCTTTCAAGTATAATTTTTAATTTTGATTAATTTTTTTTTTTTTTTACCCTAAACATAGGTTTGCATAAATTGATGAATTAAGGCTAGTTAGTGACTGTGCAATTGTTCCAATAGCATAGTAATAGTTTATAGCATTCCCTTGTATACATATGTCATATGTTATCGTCAAATTATAAAATGTATGTATAATTTGTGGTTGTTTGTGTTAATTGGAATAAGATAAAATGAACACATGAGTTAGAAATATTGTATTTTACACATCTTGACTTACGCAACAACAATGAATATCGAGTCTAAAATCGATCTGAGTGTGTTGGAAAATGACAACAATACTAAAGCAGATTTAAGTCGATTAATACGTCAAACAAATGTGATAAATTACAATATTTTTAAATGTATAATATTTTCTTTTTCGTAAAATGCACACATCTTGACTTATGCTTTAAGAGAGTTTTTGCCCCTGTCCGATGGGTGTTGTGCATGATCGTTATATAAATAGTCGTTTTGGTCACAAAACGATCATTTATATTCGTCTAGTACAAAGCTTGTTGAATTTACCCCTATATTGGACAAGTTATAAACATAGTAAGCAAGAATATATTGCATATTACTTCATTTCAAACGGCTCACAGAATTTCATCGTATTTTTTCATTTTTGTTTCTTGCGTACACTCATTTGTGTACAATGCAAAAAACAAAAAGAAAGTTGTAACAGCCCGCCATTTTGACCGTCCCAAGTTGGTGATTAAACCAACTAGAAGTATTCAAAACGACGCATTGTTGTTGGCTTACAGGGTTTAAATAAAGTTAACACAGAATCACAACGTATAATAATTTGCAGCGGAATAAAATTTTATATAAATATCAAAGTTTAATACAAAACATTTATGCAGCGGAAGAAAAATGAATACATAGACGTTACTATCCCTTGTCATTATATGATTTTGTGGGAGGATAACACTTTTATTTAAAATGAGCACGTCCTCAGTATTTCCAATCCAATCCAGTCATCTTTATACCTGTCACAGAAATACACGCGGTAAACTAGAACAATAATCGATTTATATACAAAAAAAATGCAAGCTTATTTTAAGTTTTATTTGCCTCAGGATTTCGGTGGGCTTCTCATCATTATTCATGACTTGATCTGATATGTGGTCACATATATATTTTGCATACTCAGGACACATATATACACATATTTGTGTATGTATATACACATATCTCTGTGCAGAGGCAATCTAGTCAGACTTTTACAGGGACAGGAAAGCTATTCTAAATGGCTACATATACACACGTGTATAAATTTACACGCGTGCACTGTCTCGCCAATCAATGTGTAACTAAGGAGCAGCCACGTAGACCAACTCGGCTCAGTGCAACCAGTACACGTGTATGCAAACATGGTCGAGACAAGTAACAAAGTCAAACAAGTATTCAAGTGTACAAGGGTCAAGATGATCACCATGGCCGAGCTCAATACATGACAAGGAACAACGCATACATGATCAGCCCATCAAAATCAAGGCAGATCAACTCAATGCAACATGAAATCAAAGCAGTAAGCATGATATGGCATGATCAAGTCTACAAGACGTTGAACACAACAGGTTAGCCAAAGCATCACAGCAAAATTGTTCAGCAATGCACAAGTGAAGGTACAACTATACATAGCATCACTGGAGCATGAAGATGAGGTCAAGCTCAGCATTACAAACTGAAATGAGACAAGCAAAAGGATGCTGCATCATTCAAGTGCAACTGGCATGATCAAAAGTAGCATGGAGCATCGGTATACATGGGCTAACAACATTCATAAACTATCTAAAGTGGTTTTCAAGTCAGCAAATACATGGTGTGTCTCCAGTTCAACATAGGTCAATGTAACACCCCACACCCGCTATGATCACTCTCTAAGGGAATGCCATAACATCGGTGGAGTATTTTAAGTGAATATAGAACAGAGAAATTACAGCAAGACAAATATAAGTAATACTTTGAAAATTTGAAACATCATTTCAATTGCAGCGGAAAGTAAAACATGTTTGGTTACATCACAAAACCATAATAAGAGTCAAGTACAAAATATCCATCCTGATAAATAAAAATACATAATCCCAATACATGAACTGATAGCCATAAAAGAAAAGGGTAAGCTGAGCTCTACATCTAGGGTCCAAGCTCCAAGAGAGTAGTAAAAGCAGCCTGATCAAAGCCCACTCGTGCTGGGCCCACTCTGAGAACCTGAGGGTTGGGGAAAAAATAAAAACAACGGGGTCAGACATAAGTCTGAGCGAGTCCTATAACTTTAACAATGCAATCATTAAAGTAATTAGGGTATGATATAACTTGGTACGGTGTGACTGGGGATAAATGACTACACTCGGTAGCCAATCTAACTTAGAATGAACTAAGATAACGATAAAGACGCATTTACCCACCCAAGGATAATTACTACACTGCACCACACCAGTCATTCCTACTTAAAGGTTGATCCCTCCCAAGGACTTAGAAAAATTACCCAGTAGTTTCGTGTACCCCTAGCTGACTACCTAGGTGCCGTCTGCCCCTATCTTCACTAGGTGTACCCACTACTCCCAAGCGATCGGCTCCCTACCGTAGATACCCGTGCTGGTCCCACAATGGGGTGTATCATTCCCCAAAGTGGCAACCTGGTAATATCAACGGTGCACGGCTTTATATCTACACGATGCAACAACGACTTACCAACCAGCCCGGGTCCACACACGCATATGAAACCCGTTGATCCTGCGTTGCCACCGCTAACCCGTTTTGGCCTCTTATAGTCAAGCCCAATATGCGTGTCCCGTCACTCGACTAGAGTCGAGCCCACAAAGATACGTTTGGGATATTGGTTGAAATGGGCCCCCACAAGCTACCCACCTAAGCTTGTCATTTCTAGTGTATACCACTTAACCCTTTAATCATGTTTTAATTACATGTTCCACTTTGGTTAAGTATTCTAATCGTATTTTCTATTGCCACCCGAGGCAACCACTAGATTTCCATATGCCACCCAAGGCACCCACTTAACCCCTCATGTCCCTCTACATGCTAATATGGTTAAGTGTTTCTTAATTAATTAATTAAGATCATGACCTCATAAAGACCTCTCACATTAGACCATCTTTTATGACTGCTGGATATGCCAGTTGGGTCCGGGCAGACTTCCATCATAAAAAGGATCTAACCTCGTGTCTTTACTTTAATCACGTATTTAACTTATGACTAAGACCTCTCACATTGGGCCAATCATTTGTAGCTGCTGGATGGCCGGTCGGTTCCGGGCAGACTTCCGCTACAAAAGGGTCCAACCTCGTGTCTTAGTTGATTAATTACACCTAATTAATCACCCCCATAATTTGTATTAATTATCCCTAATTAATTACACATTTTTAAGAATATGGGTAGACCTAACTCAATAGGTAAATTCCCAATTCCATAGTATGGGTAGACCTAACTTAATAGGTAAATTCCCAACTCCATAATATGGGTAGACCTAACTTAATAGGTAAATTCCCAATTATGTCCATTCATTTTATGTTATGCTTAATCATAACAACTTTACACCTTTTTATAATTATGCATATTAACCCCATCGTTTCCCACGTAATTCGTTTACATAACATGTCATACATAGAGGCAACCTTGCATATGTTATGCACATCATAAAAAGAGACAAACTTGCATATGGGCTTGCATATAAACTTGCATAAAACTTGCATATGAACTTGCATAAAACTTGCATATGAACTTGCATAAAACTTGCAAATGAACTTGCATATAAACTTGCATAAAACTTGCATATGAACTTGCATACCATGTCATATCACAAAGGCAAACTTGCATATGTTATGCATATCATAAAAAGAGACTAACTTGCACATGAACTTGCATATATCATGTCATATCACAAAGGCAAACTTGCATATGTTATGCATATCATAGAAAGAGACTAACTTGCATATGATTTTGCATAAGAACTTGCATAAAACTTGCATATGATCTTACATAACACATCATATCATAAAAAGAGGCAAGTTTACATATGAACTTATAACATATGACAACCACAACTTGCATAATCCACATTTACATCCATAGCCTCCTAATATCCTATCCTAATTAGTTTAGCAATTACTTGCTAAAGGCATAGGAACTCACCAAAACCAAGATTAGCAAACTTATGAAGTAGAACTAGTTGCTAAATATGAAGAAGATGATGATTAGAGGTTGATTAGCTTGCAACTTCCTTCATAAACTAGTGGAGGCTCCTCTTAGGTTTGATTTTGGCGGCATGATGGCATCATTTCTATTTTTAGTATGGATTAGGCTTGCATTAGGGTGTATTTACAGGATTAGGGTGTGTTTTAGACCATAGGATTAACCCTAGGTTAGATTAGGTCCGTCAGATTTAGGAAGTCTCTAGAACACAGCCCAGCCCTAGCCAGAAAACCAGACCTGGTGCACCCAGGCCAAGTGGCTCGACACCCCGTGTCGACAGGCAAGTCGACAGGGCAGTCGACTCCCTAGTCGACAGGCCTGTCGACAGCCCTGTCGACATGGCTAGGGCGGGAACTTTCCCGCCTGGCCCCGCTGGTTGAAATTAAAAATCTGAATTTGAATTTTTAAATCTGTTTTTAACTTTGAATTTTCTGCAAACTTCATTGGGCCATAACTGGGCCATACGGACTCCGATTTACAAAATTTCGGACTCTATTTCGCGTATTTTTCCGAGACGAACGCAATGACGCAGCCCGTTTCCCCCAATTCTCACATTTGAGATTATTTATTCTGCAATTAGTGAATTTTAGCATTAACTGAAATACGGGGTGTTACATTCTCCCCTCCTTAAAGGATTTCGTCCCCGAAATCTCTAAGCTAAGGAGAATGCATATCCTACCATCCAAACAACCAACTACTCAATCCATCAAACACGGGCATCCATTGTCCTTAAAACAATTTCTAATGATGTATGAGCATATGCAAAGAGTGTGTGTATATGTTCCCTATCTAATGTATGAACATATGCAAACCATGATAGTGCCATGCATCCATTATGTATGCGAGAGAACCCTATCGACACATACAATATCTACATGAGTGCACAATCATTCACTAAAATGCATCATCCATATGATAACACAATCATTACACATCCCTAAATATAGCTTCCTACACACAATTTTATGCAATATGCAATATGAAGTGATTGAGCCGATCTAGTGCCTAGAGTGTGTATATATGCATCCACGAGCAACCACTAGCAACCACTTGCATCCACATGCATCCATCAAACATAACATGTCTCAAACACATGTTTCAACCATAGGTTTACCCTATCTAAAGGTCAAAGGTACTAATGAGAGGACATACTAAAGATAAGATAAGTACTAGACAAACGATAAAGGAGAAGTTAAAAGACATACCCTCAAAAAGGAATGGGTACAATGAACGCATCTTCGCTTCCGTCTCCCAAGTAGCGTTGCCCTCGTCTTCTCCCCATTGTACTTTGACTAGTTGAACCTCTCGATTCCTCAATTTCCTAGTCTCTGACCCAAGGATGCGAGTAGGAGCTCGTCGAACAGTCGCATCACGCTCTACTTCCACTTCTTTAAGCAAGCTCGGCTCTACCACCTCTGCGGTCTCATGTAAGCACTTCCTCAAATGTGACACATGGAATACATCATGTACACCACTAAGTCTGTCGGGCAACTCCACTCTATATGCCATCCGTCCGATCCTTTCCTTAATAGGAAACGGCCCCACGAACCTTGGTGCTAGCTTCCCAACAGATCCAAAGCGAACCACATTTCGTAATGGAGACACTTTGACAAAGACCATGTCCCCAACCTCAAACTCAAGATCCGTCCTCCTCTTGTCCGCATAAGATTTTTGCCTATCCTGCGCTGCTTTCATCCTTCTTCGAATCAAGTCAATCTTCTCAGAAGTCTCCCTAACCATATCAGGCCCAAGCAAGATCTTATCCGTAGATTCCCACCAACATGTAGGTGATCGACAAAGCCTTCCATAGAGAGCTTCGAAAGGAGCCATACCAATACTGGACTGAAAGCTGTTATTATATGCGAACTCCACCAATGGAAGATGCTCTTCCCATGTACCTCCAAAATCTAAGATACAAAGCCTCAAAAGGTCTTCTAGAACACGATTCACCCTCTCAGTCTGGCCGTCCGTCTGAGGGTGGTATGCGGTGCTCAGACATAATTGAGTCCCCACTGCTTCTTGCAAACTTTTCCAGAACTCGCTAGTGAAGATAGGGTCTCGATCACTCACTATGCTAGAGGGTACCCCATGCAATCGAACTATCTCTCGAAGATATACTGAAGCTAGCCATGGAGCCGTCCTCTTGCTCTTTACAGGTATGAAATGGGCGCTTTTAGTAAGTCTGTCTACTACAACCCAAATTCCCATATTACCCTTTCTTGATCTGGGTAACCCGTCAATAAAATCCATCGAGACGCTATCCCACTTCCATTGCGGAACTTCCAATGGGTGAAGCAACCCACCAGGTTTCTTTTGCTCCGCCTTCACTTGTTGGCACACCAAGCATCGAGCGACATACTCGGCCACATCTTTCTTCATACCGGCCCAGAAGAAAACACGCTTCATGTCCTGGTACATCTTGTCCCCACCGGGATGAATGGTCATCCTAGAACGGTGTGCATCATCAAGAATAGCCTTCCTCAAACCTTCGTCTTGCGGTACACAAAGTCTACCGTCTCTACGCAAGCACCCCCTATCGTCTAGGGTGTACCTACTCAAATGGCTGGACGACTCCCCCCTTATGAGCTTCTCTACCAACTCAACCAACTGTGGGTCGTCCCTCTGTGCTTCTCCAATCCACCCCAAAAGAGTAGGTCTAACCTCCAAGGAAGCTGGCAAACTGGGTACATAATCAATGGAAGGTCTAAAATCAAACATCGAGATAAATTCCAAGCTTCGTTGTTCCACGAACAATGGACTCAAGGACAACCTTTTTCTGCTCAAGGCGTCCGCCACCACGTTACCCTTGCCAGGGGTATACGCTATCTCGAAATCATAGGATGCTAAGAACTCCATCCACCTTTGTTGTCTCAAATTCAAATCCTTCTGAGAAAACAAGTACTTCAATGATTTGTGGTCAGTGAACAATTCGAATCTCTCACCAAGAAGATAATGGCGCCAAATCTTAAGCGCAAAAACAATAGCGGCCAACTCTAAATCATGGGTAGGGTAATTTTTCTCATGCACTCTCAACTGCCTTCCACCATAGGCTATTACCCTTCCCTCTTGCATTAAGACTGCGCCCAGTCCTGTCCCACAAGCATCGGTATAGACAACAAATGGCTTGCTCCCATCTGGCAACACTAAAACTGGAGCAGTGGTTAAAGCTCTCTTTAACCGTCAGAACGCATCATCACAATCTACGTCCCATGTGAAAACAAGATTCTTCTTCGTTAAGCGGGTTAATGGGGCTGATATCTTTGCGAAGTCTTTGATAAACTTCCTATAGTAACCCGCCAACCCTAAGAAACTTCTTACTTCGGTAGCATTCTTCGGAACCTTCCAATCCTGAATTGATACTACCTTCGCGGGATCCACAGCTATCCCTTCCTTGGAGACCACGTGCCCCAAGAACCGCACTTCCTTCCTCCAGAAGTGACATTTAGAGAATTTAGCCTTAAGGCTATGTGCTCGAAGAGTCTTCAACACCTCCCCAAGATGTAGGGCATGCTCTTCTTCACTCTTAGAAAATACTAAGATATCATCCACAAAGACCACCACGAACTTATTAAGGAACTCCCTGAACACCCTACTCATCAAATCAACAAAGTATGCAGGGGCGTTCGTCAACCCAAATGGCATCACCAGCCACTCATAGAAACCATCCGGAGTCCTAAAGGCCGTCTTGTCTATGCTATCCTCAGCCACCCTCAACTGATGAAACCCCGTGGCTAAGTCCAATTGAGAAAATACTGAAGCGCCAACCAACTGATCGAAAAGATCATCAATCCTCGGCAATGGGTGACTATTCTTCTTTGTGAGCTTGTTGAGTTCTCTATAGTCTACACAAAGTCTGAGGGACCCATCTGCCTTCGTAGCAAAAACTACTGGAGCACCCCACTCCGATATACTTCGTATTATGAACCCCTTCTCAAGCAACTCCCCTACTTGCTTATGGAGTTCCCTCCTCTCACGAGGAGCCATGTGGCGCACTGGTAAAGATACAGGTTTAGCATTATCCACCAGATATATTCGGAAGTCAATCTCCCGCTTCGGAGGTAAGCCCTTCATCTCCTCAAACACATCCGAGTATTCCCGGACCACTTTAACAGATTGCAAACTCTCGACCGAAGCGTCAAGCGATTCAAGATAACTTAGCATAACAGAATCCATGGGATTACAAGAGATCTCGAGAGTGTTACCCAAGCGGGTCATGAGCCTAACAACTCTCCTTTCGCAATCAAGAACAGCACCATTACTGGATAACCAGTCCATGCCCAAAATCAACCCATAGCCCGTGAAGCCCAAAACAAAAGCATCACATCTAAACTCAATGCTAAGTATAGAAATCTTCAAACCCAAACATATCATGGACAAATAAGTGGAGCCCCCAATTGGGTTTGAAACAACCAAGGGATCATCTACAAGACTGGTGTCTAAGTGCAGTGACTCAACTAATGATGATGAGATAAACGAATGCGATGCGCCTGAATCAAACAATGTACGGACAGGATGATCAAATAGAAAAACCAGACTTTCAACGGAAATAGTTCTACCTCTTTCCTGAATCGGTGGAACCGCGAGAGCCTGTACTTGCCCCCTAGCCTGACCCGGTGCCATAAGAGCTTGCACCTGTCCTCCTGAGGTAGATCCCGTCCTTTGCCCCTTCTTAGGGCAATCCTTCACTAGATGCCCTGCTTCGCCACAGTGAAAGCAACCAGTCTTCTTCTTCTTTCTACAATCTTTGCTTATGTGGCCTGGTATCCCACAATTGAAGCACTTCTTCTTTCCCTTGCCCCCGTTGCCTTTCCCACCTTTGTTTTGCTGTTGTTGTTGAGGTCTCTTTTGATCTCCCTTCTTCTCGGGTGCCTTACTAGCATTGGGACCCTTCTCTTCTTCATGCATGAGTGCCATGTCAACTAGCTTCTCAAAGGTGGCCCCCATAGGGATATGAGTCATAGCCAACCCATGCATCGGTTCATTCAAGCCTTTCACGAACCTCAAAGCCTTCTTCTCCGGTGTATTCACCATGTCTAGGCCAAACCTTGCCAATTGATTAAACTTGTTGACATATTCCTTCACTGAGAGATTTCCTTGCTTTAGAGTCAAGAATCTTTCCATATACAAGTTTTCCTCCGCCCTTGAGAGAAACTTTGCCACAAATCTTTCCCTAAAATCCGCCCAAGAGTCAACGGGGCATTCTCCATTAGTGACCTCCCACCAGAATGAGGCCTCTCCCTTCATTAACCAAGCAGCTAACTTGACTTTCTTTCCTTCTTCCATCTCAAAGATATCTATCAACTCTTCCACCTCCTTAAGCCAATCTCTAGCCTCCACAAAAGTTTCAGATCCTTGAAAAAGTTTTCCTCCCATAGCTTTGAATTCCTTACAAGTCTTAGCAAAAGTATCCGTGCGAGGAGGAGGGGGAGGAGGAAGATCGGGTGCTACGGTTGGTGGAGGAACATTTGCTGGACCCGCAGTGGTGGCCCTGGCCTCCATCAATCTCCTATACCATACTGGTATCGTCACACCCTCCGGAAAGTTAAGATCCTCAGCCATGCTGAAACGAAAAAGGAAAGATTCAAAACGGAGAATTCGAAGGATAAAGATATGGCTATTGGGGATTATGCTTTTCTTTCAAAAACTTTTCTCTTTAAAGACATGTTTTTGAAAATATATCTTCCAAAAATGTTTTTAGAAAAATAGTTTTCTAAAAATTTTATCTGTTCCGGTAACCTGGCTCTGATACCACGTGTAACACCCCACACCCGCTATGATCACTCTCTAAGGGAATGCCATAACATCGGTGGAGTATTTTAAGTGAATATAGAACAGAGAAATTACAGCAAGACAGATATAAGTAATACTTTGAAAATTTGAAACATCATTTCAATTGCAGCGGAAAGTAAAACATGTTTGGTTACATCACAAAACCATAATAAGAGTCAAGTACAAAATATCCATCCTAATAAATAAAAATACATAATCCCAATACATGAACTGATAGCCATAAAAGAAAAGGGTAAGCTGAGCTCTACATCTAGGGTCCAAGCTCCAAGAGAGTAGTAAAAGCAGCCTGATCAAAGCCCACTCGTGCTGGGCCCACTCTGAGAACCTGAGGGTTGGGAAAAAGATAAAAACAACGGGGTCAGACATAAGTCTGAGCGAGTCCTATAACTTTAACAATGCAATCATTAAAGTAATTAGGGTATGATATAACTTGGTACGGTGTGACTGGGGATAAATGACTACACTCGGTAGCCAATCTAACTTAGAATGAACTAAGATAACGATAAAGACGCATTTACCCACCCAAGGATAATTACTACACTGCACCACACCAGTCATTCCTACTTAAAGGTTGATCCCTCCCAAGGACTTAGAAAAATTACCCAGTAGTTTCGTGTACCCCTAGCTGACTACCTAGGTGCCGTCTGCCCCTATCTTCACTAGGTGTACCCACTACTCCCAAGCGATCGGCTCCCTACCGTAGATACCCGTGCTGGTCCCACAATGGGGTGTATCATTCCCCAAAGTGGCAACCTGGTAATATCAACGGTGCACGGCTTTATATCTACACGATGCAACAACGACTTACCAACCAGCCCGGGTCCACACACGCATATGAAACCCGTTGATCCTGCGTTGCCACCGCTAACCCGTTTTGGCCTCTTATAGTCAAGCCCAATATGCGTGTCCCGTCACTCGACTAGAGTCGAGCCCACAAAGATACATTTGGGATATTGGTTGAAATGGGCCCCCACAAGCTACCCACCTAAGCTTGTCATTTCTAGTGTATACCACTTAACCCTTTAATCATGTTTTAATTACATGTTCCACTTTGGTTAAGTATTCTAATCGTATTTTCTATTGCCACCCGAGGCAACCACTAGATTTCCATATGCCACCCAAGGCACCCACTTAACCCCTCATGTCCCTCTACATGCTAATATGGTTAAGTGTTTCTTAATTAATTAATTAAGATCATGACCTCATAAAGACCTCTCACATTAGACCATCTTTTATGACTGCTGGATATGCCAGTTGGGTCCGGGCAGACTTCCATCATAAAAAGGATCTAACCTCGTGTCTTTACTTTAATCACGTATTTAACTTATGACTAAGACCTCTCACATTGGGCCAATCATTTGTAGCTGCTGGATGGCCGGTCGGTTCCGGGCAGACTTCCGCTACAAAAGGGTCCAACCTCGTGTCTTAGTTGATTAATTACACCTAATTAATCACCCCCATAATTTGTATTAATTATCCCTAATTAATTACACATTTTTAAGAATATGGGTAGACCTAACTCAATAGGTAAATTCCCAATTCCATAGTATGGGTAGACCTAACTTAATAGGTAAATTCCCAACTCCATAATATGGGTAGACCTAACTTAATAGGTAAATTCCCAATTATGTCCATTCATTTTATGTTATGCTTAATCATAACAACTTTACACCTTTTTATAATTATGCATATTAACCCCATCGTTTCCCACGTAATTCGTTTACATAACATGTCATACATAGAGGCAACCTTGCATATGTTATGCACATCATAAAAAGAGACAAACTTGCATATGGGCTTGCATATAAACTTGCATAAAACTTGCATATGAACTTGCATAAAACTTGCATATGAACTTGCATAAAACTTGCAAATGAACTTGCATATAAACTTGCATAAAACTTGCATATGAACTTGCATACCATGTCATATCACAAAGGCAAACTTGCATATGTTATGCATATCATAAAAAGAGACTAACTTGCACATGAACTTGCATATATCATGTCATATCACAAAGGCAAACTTGCATATGTTATGCATATCATAGAAAGAGACTAACTTGCATATGATTTTGCATAAGAACTTGCATAAAACTTGCATATGATCTTACATAACACATCATATCATAAAAAGAGGCAAGTTTACATATGAACTTATAACATATGACAACCACAACTTGCATAATCCACATTTACATCCATAGCCTCCTAATATCCTATCCTAATTAGTTTAGCAATTACTTGCTAAAGGCATAGGAACTCACCAAAACCAAGATTAGCAAACTTATGAAGTAGAACTAGTTGCTAAATATGAAGAAGATGATGATTAGAGGTTGATTAGCTTGCAACTTCCTTCATAAACTAGTGGAGGCTCCTCTTAGGTTTGATTTTGGCGGCATGATGACATCATTTCTATTTTTAGTATGGATTAGGCTTGCATTAGGGTGTATTTATATGATTAGGGTGTGTTTTAGACCATAGGATTAACCCTAGGTTAGATTAGGTCCGTCAGATTTAGGAAGTCTCTAGAACACAGCCCAGCCCTAGCCAGAAAACCAGACCTGGTGCACCCAGGCCAAGTGGCTCGACACCCCGTGTCGACAGGCAAGTCGACAGGGCAGTCGACTCCCCAGTCGACAGGCCTGTCGACAGCCCTGTCGACATGGCTAGGGCGGGAATTTTCCCGCCTGGCCCCGCTGGTTGAAATTAAAAATCTGAATTTGAATTTTTAAATCTGTTTTTAACTTTGAATTTTCTGCAAACTTCATTGGGCCATAACTGGGCCATACGGACTCATGTTCATGGCAATGTGCAAAGTGGTGCCAACAGTCAAAGTGATCAAAACAGCATATATTGGCAAGGCAAAGTGATCGAGCTAAAGACAATAGCATGTTTTCATGAGACAAGAATTAAATGTTTTCCAGAATTATGAAATCACTTTTGGGAAAGTTTTTAATCTGTTTCCAAAATATCATTTCCAGAAATCACTGAGAAACAAATGCATATGTTAAAGGATTTGCATATGGGACAAATTCATTTCTATTTCCTGAAATCAACATTTCAACTTGGCGACAATTTAAATGGGACAGTGAAAATTGTTTCCAGTTTACATATGAACATACATAGCAAACGTTTGTCATTTATTTAAGGCAGAAATCATGCAAATTTCTCAAATCTGGTGGAATCCATTCAAGGCAACAATTTCAAGGGGCAATTCGACTAATTCAAGGCAATAGAAGGAAATAAATAAACTGAGGAATTAAGGCAACAATTCAAAACCGATTTCAATCCAGAAAATAATCTTAAATGTTTCTTGTTTTGAATCAATTAGGAATTTCATATTTGGCCAGCAAAATTTTTTACTGGAAAGGCAACAATTGCCAGATTCATTGAAGGAAAATTTCAAGACTAGGTTCATTTCATTCAAAGTCAAATTCAACCCAAATCATGGCAACAAGGAATGAAATCACGCAAGTAAACCAATATGGTTCCAAAGTATTTCAGTAAACAAAATTTGGCAAGGTATCTTAACAAATCACGCAATAGCCAAAAGGGCACTACACCACAAAGCTCATTTTGGCAGTGCTCAAATCCGTATCAAATGCAATTTAGTAGTGCTCGGATCCTTATCAAATTAATGCGTATTTGTTACTTAGGCACACTCTAAAGCCATATCAAATTAGTAATATGATACGCTAACCCGTATCAAATTTACCAATTTGATACGCCTTAAACCCGTATCAAATTTCAATTCGATACGCCTTAAACCTGTATCAAATTATCAAATTTGATACACCTTTTAACCGTATCAAATTATCATATTGACACTCCTTATAGCCTTATCAATTTAACACGCCGTATAGCCTTATCAAATTAGCAAATTGATACACCTTATAGCCGTATCAAATTAGTAGATTGATATGCCTTAAAGCGTATCAGTCCACTAATTTGATACGGCTATAAGGTGTATCAATTTGATAATTTGATACGGCTTTAATGAGGTCAATATGGTAATTTGATACGGGTTTAAGGAGTGTCAAATTGATAATTTGATACGGGTTTAAGGAGTATCGAATTGAAAATTTGATACGGGGTTAAGGCGTATCAAACTGGTATATATACACAACAAAGAAAATATGCTGCACCTATGTAATAGTACAGAAAGAAGATACACAAAGCATAACTTCAATTAATACATAAAACATAACTTCAATTAATACATAAAACATAACTTCAGTTAATACACAAAGCATAATTTTAGTTAATACACAAAGCATAACACAACATATACAAAGCGTAGTGTTCGATCGAAGTTCTTGCTCTAAAGAATTTTTTTGGAGATAACTAAACAGCAGTAGTCGAGCCGCTTGTTCCAAAGCCTGTAAAAAAAAGGAATATGTGAATACACAACCAAGTTGAAAGTGTCTAAAATCAAAAACCAAACTGAATCTAAGAATAAAGGAATGCGATGACAGTTTAATTAGTGCTGAGGAGTGAGGAGGTCCGACCAATCTGAGAATGACTCTGTATCAACCCATGCGGCTTGAAGTGTTCAACAAGATCACCTGAACAATCACAGTCATCCCTGACTCCCTGCACTTCTATCAACCTCCTGCTCCCCAAATAACTTCATCCCTTACACAACCACTAAACCCCCTTTCCTGATCACAGTCACAGCCATCCTTCAACTCCCCAAACAACAAATTGAACAACTCCTTGTTACTTCGTCACCACATTACAGCCCCAAACTGTAACGGTACAATCACATAAAGCACCAACATCACCAAACTGTTTCTGACACCCTCCCTCACCAAGAACAAACAACAACCATCTGCATCTGCTAACGGAACAAAACACACTCGCCATGCACACAATCCTCCTATTGCACACATACAACAACTCTAGTCATTGCCTACCACCTTCAATTTGCAACTCAATCCCCTTACTTAAATTCAATCTACATTAGCTCGTAATCCCTCACAACCCTTCAAGCCTTCTGACTACTAGCAACCAGCTTACCTCACCGGAACTACTGTTCCAACCCGTTGACACATACCAGCCAACCCAAATGCCTACAACAGACTCAACGCCGACCATCCACCATAATTTTCAAACTCCGGACACCACTAACGACAACAATTCAATCACTGCTCGATACTTCTTGTAATCAACCTAGGCCCGAAACTATCTCTTCGACTTGCACCAACTCATCCAGAGACTTAATTCATCGAAAAGCAACCCAATCGCCAACCAAATGTCCTGCCCCGTGTACATCATTGCAGCTATTGCGTTACTTATATAAAATCCTGACTTACTATCAGATACTGCTTCATCAAACTAAGATCAAACCTCATAGAAATTGGTACATGAGATCCAAAACCAATTGGTTGAAAAGTTTGGATAGTAAATTTAGCCAAACAAGGCATATGAAATTGCATTAGCATCCATCACGGCAAATTTTCTAGACCATGTGATAAACAAACAGAAACCCAATCTACCATCTTAAAAATATTTGCTTTCCGAATCCATAAATGAGTTAAGAAAACAAAAGAACATCATGGAAACTGGGTCTTTTTCGAAGATCAGAACAAATCATACAAACAGAAACCCCATCTCATCTGCGACGTGATTATAATCAGCCAGTTTTGAAAAACTTGTAGGTTCTAATCAGTTGCTAAAATCGGTTAATCGCTATTTTTTACTATTCATGTGTCGGACAATCGAATATATTGCACCTCCTCAGCACTAATTATTTAACAAAAATGGCAGCTTACCCATGTAAGAGTTGCTAAAATATCAACCTTGCTATATTTATAACATAGTAAAGATATATGGCTATCAATAATTAAATATACGATAACAAAACTTTAGTTATTACCTTAAACGAGCATATTACAGGTACCCTCCGAGGCTTGTACAATATACCACTCGCAATTTAAGAAGCAATTTAACATAATGTATCACCAACGTCCATCATCTTCAGCATCTAAGACTGGATACTTAAACAACAAAGAAGATAGTACATTTGAATTAGATAGAACAATCAAAGCTAGTGAAGTAAGAATCTGATAAGCATTTATCCGAAAAAGCAATTAGCAAATAGCAACTGCGTCCATTTTACTTGAATTTGGAGGTTACCCTCTGCTAGGAATATCAGTGTATTAGGTAGCAACTATGGCAAAATAATAAAGATGAAATAATGAAAAAAAAATATCCCATTTTCGTTGTATCAGTGTTAATCGCTGTTTGAAATGAAGTGTTAGTACCCAGAATGTTATGCACCAACACCAAGCCACCATGGATTCAGACACATATGCAACCATGCTGATCGAAGCAAGATTGAAGGTGAGGAACATGGAGCACATGCACACGTGGTGGCTTGGTGTTGGTGCATAACTTTCCGGGTACTAACATGAAGATACTGTATGCACATAACAAAGTGAAATTATACAAGAGAGAATCCGCGACTCGCAGTGAAAAATCCGCGAGGTAAGCTGGTTTCAGAGCAATGAAGATTTCTGTGTACTAACATGAAGATACTGTATGCACAGTTTGTAGTGAAGCTATCCATGCGACATACGGTATCCATGTGACTCTTTCCGCAAACGGTATCCATGTGACACATTTAAACCGTATCTCATGACAACCGTATCTAATGATCATTATCTTCACTGCAAACTATCCATGAAGATACCATATGCATAGTTTGCAGTGAAGCTATCCATAAAGAATTCGTGACTTTCAGAGCAGTACCGTATCCATGTGACACTTTCCAAGCGCTAACATAATATGAAATAAGGAGCCATCGACATAAACTATTATTATGTATAAAGTGCCCAATTTATCAGTCGTCAAAACATTGTTCCGACTCTCCTCGTTAAAACCTACATGATATCTAGAAGGAGTATACTAGTAAAAGGGGGAAACAATTAAAGGACAAGTTTCTTACCCATGTTCAACACTGACAAAAACACTAGCCATTATACATAGTTTGATATGCATTCTTTTGCTTATTTTCACGATACAAACCAACAATCCATGTTCTGATGAACTTGATTTTTCGATTTAGCGAAAATTTAAACCCACTAAAGTGCAATTGTTACAAGTGTTCATGTATAAACTAATCAACTAATGAATTTATAAAGCTACATATAGGAATGGGCATCGTCCGGAGTGAGGAACTATTTGCTGCACTTGGAGAGTTATTAAATCTATCTTATATTCCACCTCAAAAGCGAAGATCATTTGAGTGCCAATGAAAAAAATGATGCAAATAATGTCATTTTAATATAGGTTCAATGTATAATCGCTGTTAATGCATTTCATTCATGTTTTTTGTTGCGCTTGAAGTGTTACCTTCTGTTTAGATTGCACAATTTAATTAGTGTATCAATCACTGTGATAAATAAGACAATATATATTTGAAAATAAATCATAGCATCTTTCTTTTTGTGAAACGTTGTTATGCATATAAGATTTTCTAGATTATATTTATTTCATTAACTGCATAAATGAAAGTGCAAAATTGATGATAAAGGGAAACTGATTTTCTACAATAAATCGTATACATATGTTAAAACTGATTTTCTACATAAATGAAAGTGGATCAATCACTGTGATAAATAAAACAGTATATATTCGAAAATAAATCATAGCATCTTTCTTTTTGTGAAACGTTGTTATGCATATAAGATTTTCTAGATTATATTTATTTCATTAAATACATAAATGAAAGTGCAAAATTGATGATAAAGGGAAACTGATTTTCTACAATAAATCGTATACATATGTTAAAACTGATTTTCTACAAAAATCAATCTGAAACAAACTTTAATTTATATGAAAAATTATGCCTTTCTTACAAAATAAGAGATAAATTTTCTGCTATTATAGTGGAAATAATAAAGGGAAATTGTGCATGCTTGGTTCCTTAATAAAGTAAACCTAACTAATGCAAATTAAATAAAATACCTCCACCTTTTTCAAAAAATATAGATCTCTTAACCTAAGAAGGTACCCAATCCTCGATGTATCTCAAAAAATTCACTAGTTGATTAGTTAATACATGAACATCCACTCATGCTCCGACATCCATTTGAATGTTATTTACATCACTGAGATATGAAGTTAATTAGTTTTAGGCCGTAAATGAAATGTAATAAAAGCTAATAAGTTCTAAACAAGCTAAAATTTTATGGCCAGTAAATAAGAGAACAAAATCCCAAAAAATGTACTATACGTATGAACTTCACAATATCTATACCCACCCGTAGTAAGTATATTCCTACATATTATTAAGCTGCAAAAAAGGAAATCCACGAAAAATTATGCTGTACATGAATTATGCAGATATCACAAACGATAATAAAAGTGAGATGAATCATGCAGTTGCTAAAAATCAATGGCAATGGGAAGCCGATAGTTTCATTATATAATCTAGGCAATGATTCAAATATATACCCAGCTATGCCTATACTGAATTGATGACAGGGAAAAATGAATTTGTCAATGCTCAATTTCGGTTCAAAGATCACATAAAGCTTTATATCTAGTATAGGTTTTTGGCAAACATTTAATTCATCATACAGGACGAGAGTTCAAACCATTTATCACACTTGAATTCCAACACTAATTCACATGCCATTCATAGGATTTCAATACTTACTATGGTATGAATAATTTACTAATATAATTTTCATACACAACCATTTAAGTAGCATAAATAAAAAATATATACCTACTCCAACGTCTAAAGATATCGAATTAGACTCTTCGGATGACAGAAATACCCACCCACTCCAACTTCATCATAGGTATCTGCAAACTGATGATTTATTTTGTTGGTTTTCTCATTTGGTAGCAGTATACTGTCTAAAACCAACTTTTCATGTGTAGATGGTACATTTTTCCCATGATATTTGGATGATGTAGAATATCGACATACAGTACCTGTTGCAATAAAGTTTTCAAGATATATCCAACAAAATAACTACATCAAAATCAACTAATAATAAAAAACATGTAATAAATACCAATTGCTATTATGTCTAGATTAGAGTTGAGAATTTCACATTTTTGATTGTTCGAAACATTGGTCGTATCCTGCAACCGAGAAGCAACGGCTTTAGAAGAACCAAGTTTTGTACCGCGTCCTCCATCAGAAGGATTTAATGATGTGCTGATTCTTTGTTCGATGTTTCCTACCATTCGAATCAGAAGCTCCATTTGCCCAGACAAGCTTCCCACGTCACCCTCTAAATTTCCTACCCTCATTTTTAACTCATCGTTGTCTTGATGAACATGTTTGAATCGTTTATGTGTAATTGCACAAGCCTTAACATTAGTCTTTGATATGACGGACCCAACACCGCGTCTCCTACCCTTTGTACCCTTACCCAACACCTGTGATAAGATATCTTCATCCACTGTCAATTTTTCTTCATCGCTATCGGTGATCTTTTCCTTCAATTTAGCAATTTGATCCTGAGATATGAAAAAAAATGAATAAATAAATTTCAAATAATACGCAATTTAGTATTTGTTTAATTTACGAAGTACATAGAAGTGGCATCTGATATGCTACCATCTTTTTTCGTGTGATCTTCTCCCATATTTGACGACGGTTGATATTTGCAGATGGATTTGCAACGATCTGCAATATATGCCATTTTGTGTATATTTTTTGTCATAATTGGGGGTATTTTACTATTTTTGAAAGAAAATGAAATGAAATTACCATTTCGTGTTCTATTCTAGCGTGACTTTTACGTCCTGCATGGTGAGCATAGCTGAGCAATAATCTTTCTTTTTTTTTTTTTTTTTTTTTTTTTGCCTGACTCCCTTCTTCCGCTCGCTTCAGGCGTTGCTTCATTTTTTATGAACTCCTTCCAATCTTCTTGAGCAATTTTAGGTGGGCAATTTTTCAACCGTTCTTCGTCATTGTTGAAAATATCATAAAAACTTCTCTCAAAATTTTCTTGTGCCTCCTAAAAGCCTCTGCCATTCTTTTAAAAAAGTTTTCCTTTGAAAGTGGCTCAAGCGCATACATATTCTGCAAAAATTAAGAGGCAACTGTAAAAATAGACCGTAGACATTTAAGTGCTATATCACTAAATTGCTCAAGTAAAAACTTACCACTAACTGGTTCCAAACGTCGTCCTTATATATTTTGGGTACTTTATCCCAACATATGAATGATATCGGCACATGAACTCTTACTAGTTTACCAAGCATAGTAGCGACTTTTGAAGGGTTTTCTGAGACTGGAATACCAAATAGGTTTTGATCAACTTGCTGCTCTTTTGAACATGATGCATGTGATGATGTTGGATTTTGTGACATAGTTTCCTATAAAATATAATATTACTAATACATATGCATATCACTACTATGCTCAATAGGTTATCCACAATTTATAAGTTAACATATGGTTTTGGTAAAAAACAAAAAACATTCAACAATTCATGGCATTCCAGATACATGTGATTCCCTTGTAAAAAAGGTATTCAACGATTCATAAGTTAGCACATGTGATTCCCTTAAAAAAAAGCATCATTCAACAATTCATAAGTTAACATATGGTTCTGGTAAAAAAATCATTCAACAATTCATGACATTCTTAATACATGTGATTCTCTTGTAAAAAAAAAAAAGCATTCAACAATTCATTAGGTAACAAATGGTTTTGGTAAGATCTTATAATTTTTCATTGTCTTCAAAAGCTGATTGATAGACGATAGGAAGCTCAATGTCATCTGCATTTGTAGTCCACCGTTTTGGTGTATGAAAAACCACAGACCATCCGTTATTTTTAAATCTTTTGAGTAGAACACTTGGCTCGCTTCTGATGCAAGAATAAATGGTTCATCATTTATGTTGTCTTTGTTCTCCAATTTTCCTAAATTAACCATGATCAAGTTTGAAACGGGATCTATTTTGCAACCATTGATCTTATGCTCGACCTTTACCCAATCACAGTAAAAAAATGTTTGTTCGAAGTCGGTGTAATCCAACTCAAGTATTTGCTGAATTACTCTGCAATACGTTGTTTCTGCTTCCTTATAATTTTTATCTTTACCACTCGCTCTAAATTTCGTAATTGCTCTCACGCATACACCGCTATCTTGTGTTACCAACTTACCATACGATCTTCGTACATTTTTGTAGAAAATAAAAATCTATTCACTTGGTACTTCGTATAACTAATGGTCGTGAACTTCGACCCGTGTAATAGTTGCCAAAGAGTTGGATCAGCATTGTTGCAATTCAACAACTACATAAGACACAACAAGCAAAAAAAGCATAGTCACGTATTGCCAACTTATAAACACGTGAAATACTTAAGATGATGTAATACCTCATTACGTAACCATAAAGTAAAATTTTGAACGGCTTCAACAGTTGTACCTCTGCCTCGTGGTTGAAATCTAGTGCTTTTCGCATAGGAGTTATACCTTCTATGGAAAACACATCAAAATGAATATACAAATTAAATTAAAACGTTGAAATTCAAAACAAATTCATGAACTTACTTCTTCCATTCATCCAATCCATCATACTTATTAATAACTCATCTACGCACTTATTCAAATTGTACTTGGGTTAACGTTATATTTTTACCATTATCTAAAGGTATCTCATCAGCAAACTCATCATCCTCATCTAAAACTGCTTCGCGGGTATGTTTATGATTGTCATAACGTCCGCTTGGCATATATTCCATGCGGTAAAGGCTAGCTTCTTGAATAATATATCATTCTGCAATACACCCTTCAATATATCTTTTGTTGCGCACATATCCTTTATATGTTTTCATCATCCTGTGAATGTGATCAATTATATATTATACAAGATAGCTATTTAAACCGAATAATAATACACATAAATGAAATTATTTATTTACCATTCAAAAGGATACATCCATCTATATCTGACAGGACCACTAATTAATGCCTGATCAGCTAAATGAATCATAAAAAGGATGCTGATATCAAAAAATGCAGATGGAAAATGTTTTTCAAAAACACATTTTGCTTCTACCAAACTAGATTTTGCTTTTATAAGGTGTTCCCTATTGATTACCTTTGAGTACAAAATGTTAAAGAATAAACTAATACGATGAACGACATTTTGTAGATCCATATGTTGTGTATAAGAATGTTAAAGCAATACCGGAAGCAAATGTTGCATTATGACGTGGTAGTCATGTGACTTCATATTTCTTAGTTCGGGAGGATTGATGCTCACATTGTTGCGGAAGCTAGAAGAGAATTTGTTAGGTATTTTCAGTTTTTTCAATACGGTGCAAAACTGTATCTTTTCTTCTTTGCTCAAAGTAAAAGTTGCCTTTGGTATGATTATTCTATTCGTTTTAGGATCTTCCATCACCCACAACTTTTGTTTTATAGCCATGATTTTTAAATCCTTGCGTGCATTGATACCGTCTTTTGACTTATCTTTATGGTCTATAATTGTGCTGATGAGATGCTCTGTGACATTCTTCTCCATATGCATAACATCAATATTATGTCGAATCATATTTGCTTTCCAATATGGTAAATCAAAAAAGATAGGCCTTCTATACCATGCAAAAACATTGTCGATTTCTTCAATATCTGACTTTTTTCGTTTTTGACCAATTTCTATTTATTTTTTTTTACCGACTTTCATTTTGATATTCGCTACTTTCTTTTCAACTTCAAAACCAGTCAATGGCCATTTAGGACGACGAAATTCTTGTTCGTTGTTGAAATTTGTTGTGTCGTATCGAAATTTGTGTCCGTTGGGAAGGAACTTTCGAGGTCCCATAAAACACATCTTTTTACTTTCAGGAAGATGATAAGAACATGTGTTTTCCCCACAATGGGACATGCAAAGTAACCGTGAGTTATACATCCCGATAAATCCCAAGAGCTGGGTGATCATGGATTGCCCACAGCACCCTAGCTCTCATTATAAACTCGCATTTATTAAATGAATCATATGCAACGACTCCTTCCCATAACTGATTTAACTCGTCTATCAACGGCTGTAGATAACAATATTCTTTCCCTGTTTTTTAGGCCTAGAAATCAATAGTGTTAACATTGAAAACTCTCGTTTCATACACATAGACGAAGGAAGATTATATGGTACTACAACTACTGGCCAACAACTGTAAGGGTTAGATAGAGAAGCATGTGGACAAAAATCATCTGTTGCTATTCCAAGTGTGACATTTCGTGGATCGGGAAACGTTTTATCAAAAGAATCCGCGACTTTCCATTGAGAAGTGTCACATGGATGACGCATTATGGTTGGATCAGACTTGGCACGAGCATGCCAGGTCATTGCATCTGCTATCCATGGTACAATATATAATCTCTTCAATCTGGAAATTAAAGGAAAATGTCTTAACATCTTTCGAGATACTGTGGTGCCTTTTCTCTCTTCGTTGAATGATGTCATATATCTTGGTTCATTTCAATTTATACAAGAAACTTTGTTCGCATCATCTTTCCAGTACAATATGCAATCATTGATGCATGCATCATAAGTTATGTAATTCATCCCATCTTGCTCAATGAACTTCACGTCGGAGTATTTTGTCGACAACGTGTTACCCTTGGGGAGTAACTCCTTTAATAGTTCGAGAAGTGCAGTCACACCATTATCTGAAAAGCCGTATTGAGTCTTTAAGCTATTCAGTTTCACAATGGCATACAACTTCATTATCCCTTTAGGACATGAATGATACTGTGGCTCTTCTGCGCTATCAAAAAGTGGTTTATACTTCTTACTTTCATTGGCCTGCCAATTGCCATCATCCGTAGACTGCTCTCCAACGTTAGCATGATCGGACAACGGATTTTCAGGTTGAAAATTATGAAATCTATCTGCATCATTGACTAGATCTTCCATCCTAATATGTTCAACCTCATCAATATTTGTGGCATAACCAACTAGTTGTTGTTTTTCTATCTCCACCACTTTTTCTCCATGAAAATATCGCATGATATATGATTGGATAAAGCCCCATCTAAGCAAATGAAAATGAATGTCATCTGATTTTATCTTCTTTATATTTTGGCACCAAGTGCAAGGGCATATATACAATCCTTTCTTACCACCATTTTCTTTAACAAAATTAATAAACTTATTCACCCCGTCTCTATAGTACATAGTTCTTTGATCATATTCATTTATCCACTTTTTGTCTATATTGAATGACATGTTGCCCTGCTATATCCTATATAATAGAGCATGAGACGTAAATATAATATATTTGCAATGTAATCAACTTAAAGAAGTTTATTACAAAATAACGTTTATAAGTTAAAGTTGTACATGCTTCTAAAAATTACTATAAGTTATAAAATGCTGATACAATTCAAAAATTGCTACTATCTATATGATAGAATTACTACATATATCATCGCATCAACTAAATAGGCCCACCCCCCGGACAATATGCTCATTTTCAGTTATCCCTTGATCGCTCCTTCAATGAATTAACACTCTTGCTTTCTTCCAAGTAATGATACTCAAAGAACAGGTATTATTGTCAAGGAAACGACTAAGTGATATTATTAGATTAATTATACTAATCTTGGAAAGAAGTAATTGAAATCGGTTAACGAGTAACTGATGATTTCCAAAGTTGACTATGTCAACGGTTCAATTTATAATTGCTTATTAGATTAATTGGTCTTCGATTGATCTAATCAAAATAGTTTAGCAAATAATGATTTTAAATTAATAAGATTTCTTAAATATTAATTATTTTTATATTTAACGATGCTTAAAAATGATTATTAAATTAATGTAGTTAATTATTGTTAAATAAAGTGACTAACTAATCTATTCTTAAATATTAATTATCTTTCCAAAGTTTTATGTAACATTTCACACGATATTACATAGGTTTATATAAATACAAGAGAATCAGGTTTTAATACCGATTAGTAAAGAAAATATAGATTAATATTTAGATATGATCAAGACAATCTAAGACTCGCCAGTTTAAAGAAAAAGATACAAGGAGTTCAAGACTATAGAAAATAGATAAATTTGTCAAAGTTCTTGAAATGTGGTATAATGTATGGCAGTCTCCTTCGAGTTTCAAAAATTCTGCTAAAATTCCGGCATACGAATTCCGGTATTTTTTTCATGATAATATTTTTTTTCATCATTGTAGCTTCCGAAATGGTTTTCTAGGCAAATTCCGTCCCGGTCTCCACGGGAACCGGACCGGGTTGTCTGAAATTCCGTCGTGCTGGACAGAATCTTGAACCATGTTCAATACATTATATCCTAATGTAAAATAAACAGTTAATTTTTTTTAATGCAACATGAAAATATCTTCATATTCAGCAGTTCTTCACTTTGGTTAAAAATAGAGTTCATGGTATTACTTGGAAATGCTGAAAGCAAATTTATTCTGAGTATTGGGATATCACTTTGGTTAAAAATACCAAGTATTGAATAAATAATGTTGAGTTAGCCTGTATTCTGGACGGTCTAGGTTGCTCAGTTCATTTGGATATTGTCCATGATTTTGTGTACATGAACAGGGTTAAACATGTTGAGGTAGATTGTTTTAATGAGGAGAACATTAAGTCCCACATCACCAAGTCTTTTGGACTATCCCAAAATATATAACAAAGCCTTGTATATGATATTGTGAATTAAAATGACATGGGCTTGAGTATTGGCTTGGTTGGGTAACATATGGGCTTGGGCCTATAAAATATTTATAGGTCAAAGATTGGGCACTTGGGCACTTGGGGCACGTGAGCTGAACGCAAACAGTCGCATTTTTTGAATTCGAACAGACGGACGCGTCTGTTTGAATGTGCCTATTCCAGAACGGTCATGCCTCTTTGTCTTTTATAAATACATCTCTTCTCACCCAGACAGAATATCTTCTTCTCTCCTCTTGCATACTACATTTTCTGTTTTATCTCCAAACAATAAAAATCCCATTAAACTCACAGGCATTGCCATGCCTCTGGGTTTAGGTTTTGTTGTATCCTGAGAAGCAGTCTGTCGTTCGACCTATTGGCAAACTCAAACGAGTGGGGACAGATATTGCTTTAAGGACAGCGAGCCCGCGCCTCAAAACCGACGACCATTGATTCTGCACTGCAGCGAATATAATCAACAAAACAGCCAATGTTTATGTTTTTTTATCTATATGATGTTAAAAGGGTCATTTGTTTATAATTTAAATACTCTTGTCTCAGTATTGACACGTAAGGTTGATTGATGAGACAAAGAGTTCCTTATTATACAGATGAAATAAAATAGTTGGAATATGTACAACTTTCATCATAGATGAATTAGACTTTAATAAAGTCTACAATCCAAATTTAACTAATTTTAAAACATCACAGAAAAAGCTTCTAACATAGCTACAATTTCCAGTTTGCATACGCTAAATTTTATAGATACATACCATAAATTAAATAAATTGACATAAAATAGGTGGAGTACAGAAGTAGATTGTGTAAAAAAGATTAACTCATCCCGCACAAACCGAAATTCATAATCTGGTAAATACGAAAAGGAATCAATGTTTATTTGTTCTATTATAAAGTTTTACTGATCTCAAAGTATAAGAAGGTTGCGTATAAAAGATTATAAAATTTGCAATATTATAAAGAAGTAGATTGCGTAAAAAAGATTGACTCATCCCGCACAAACCGAAATTCATAAATTTGCAATAATATGCATGCTACAAGGTCCATAAATTTGCAATAATATGCATGCTACAGGTTTCATATCAGGTAAGCATTGATATAAACAATGCATGTATGTAAGAGCAATACTAACCACAACATATCAAATGAACATGTAAAACCATTTATATAAGTTCATGTATGTGTGTAAGGGCAATGCTAACCACAACATAACAAATGAATGGAAGTCAAATATAATAAACTGGAAATCTTATCATGGGACTAGTGTCATACACAAGGACAAACAGTCAGATACAGTGATCATGACAGGGAAAGATGGCATAGTTGGAAGCATGATCTCAAAGTATAAGAAGTTTGCGTATAACCTAAAAATTGGAACAAATTTGAACAGTATCATGTTTTATAGAGTGTATGAATAAAAAAAAGTAATCGCTTTTGTAAATCAGTTTCCTTAAAACATGTCACAAATGTTTTATAGAATGCAAACATGCAGGTTTTTTTTCTCTGTTTATAAAATGAGTACAGAGTGTAAATTTCCAAGATATGCAAATATTATTAGGATCAAAATGATTAAATGTCAAAGACAGGACGACAGGTCTTATTTCAGCAAGAGGGAATAATATAATTCCATCCATGCTTGAGCAATCCAAACAATCCGCATAGAACAGGTAGGTTAAAGCCAAAAGAAGAAAGGAAAAAAAATGGACACCAGTGTAATGATTCATTAGTTTTGAAAGAACTCTGGCCTGATGAACTGTAAATGAAGTCTCATTTGATAAATTTGATATTATTTTATCTAGGCCTAACAGTTTCTATGCATCAGTTTATCCAAAATATCAGTTTCGGATATATGAAATTTACTGAGCAACTTCAGCTGTATTTTTTTTCGTAGATGAAGCAACTTCAGCTGCACTTTTCGGTGCTACTAGAAAGAGAAATTTTGTGTAATTTTAGGTTGCAACATTGTCATTGTTAGGTTCTACTTATATTGATCTATTGAGTTGAACAATACATATTGTTTTTCTTATTTTTGGATAAAAGCACTTGGGCAATAGCCTAAGTAACCGTACTCATACATCCGTCCCTGCACATAACAGTGTAAAATACAACAAAAGTATGTGTAATCCCAAGTCAAAGACCATATAATGTTATGTATGAAGGCTGTACTGAATAAAACAATGCTTCTAATATGTCAATTGGTTAGTTTATTAAACAGTTAATGTGTTTTGAATCACTTCTCAAACAATGCAAATTTCAAAGAGAGAAAAGTTAATCTAAAAGGAAAATGCTATGACGCCCGAAGAAAACCCTGGCATTTTGTGCGGAATGAGGCGAAATTCACGGGGAGTCATTGATTTAAAAGCTGCAAAATGGTTCAGTTATTATTTGTACGTGCTGGATACTTCCCGCACCATTCGGGCTTCACTTTCTTCGGGCTTTCTAGCAATTTTGAATCTAAAAAAGTTGTTAGAAACTGTTATTTCTAATGTATGGCGGTAATGCACAACCTTCTTTTTTCACAATAGAGAAAATATTTAAATGTCAAAAGAATTCAACTGTCTTCTTAAAAATCTGTATTTAAGCAAATACCATTCATGTTAATGCTTGATTATTTTCGGTGTTTCTCTTCTCTTTTGCTTTCTCTCATTTTAAAAACAACTAATGCTGCCGAGAAGTCAGTTTACCTTAGAGATTTATATAACTGATGAACGGACAAGGAAGGCATGAAGCCATATATTTTCTTAAACATAAATTGGAAACAAAGTAAGTCTTAACAATCAAACATGTCCACGTTCACAGCATGTTATGTAAAATGGGTTCAAAGTGTCCGACAGCATGTATATAAAATGGGTTCAAAGTGTCCGACAGCATGTATATAAAATGGGTTCTGTTATATTTCATCATTTCTGTAAATTCTGTGCTATTACTTTTATGCCAAAATGTTAATCCAGGTTGGTATAATTAACTAAATTTCCAGTATGGTTTTGCTTTAACTCTTCGACACAACGACCATCATTTTCTTACACTCAGACATAAGATCAATAAAACTTTATAATAGAACAAACAAACACTGACCATTCCTACAAATTTGTATTGACTTAAACTCCACGGCAGTGTAGATCATTAGAATAGCAGCACCCACTTACAAGGTCAAGGAAAACTGACATAAGATACAAGCGTATTCGGATTCAAACAGGGGTTAAAACAGTGTACTAGCACAGGGTTAAAACAGTAAACGAGTGATAAAATATCCAAATTAGATATTTGATTCAAACGCTCAATTCTATGTATATATATACACATATGTATCCAAATACTAGTAACAAGAATTATGGTAGTTAATGTAAATAAAGATTTATCATATGGGGTACTGATACACATAAATTTTCTGCGAATAATCAAGACAAAGCTTAAGGTCTAGCAAAAATTAGAATACATTCCTTATAAACCGTTTTATATCCTCAATCCATTTCCTTCCAACCCACCTGCTTCTATTTGGCTATGTTCAAAAAACTAACCATAGACCACCCGCATAGGAATCTACAACCTTTCCCTACATCCTACGTCTATGAAGATCAACGCTTATCTATCAAATATAAAGCCTGAATACCCTTCAAACAACAAAATACAAACCACTACAAACAAAAGCCTCAATTAAAACCCCATTTATAATATAAGGATATTATCAAGTGTATATGCAAGAAATTCAAAGGAAAAAAAAGGTTAGCCTGGCCTAGGTAGTTGTGTATGTTTGTACTTAAACAACTGTACTTCACTAATTATTTTTTATTGCTGTGTTCTTCTTCCAAAAGCATCACTGCAAGCGAACTCGTTTTCTTCAAAGTTTTAATTAAATTATATTAACTAAAGCATCACTACAAGCGAAATCGATTAGTTACCTGAATTGATTAGAGAAGAAAAATGGTTTACAAGATTTGTAAAAAAATAAGAATCGAAATGATTAGAGCAGACAAAATTTCAACTACCAAACCTATTTCGCGATTAATTAGTCGAATTGAAAGAGGCAGAAAGTTTTTTGGATTTCCAAATTAGGATGAGGGTACGACAGAGAGGGGAAAAAAGGGGGGAATAGGGTGAGGGAAATGAAAAAAAGTGAGGGAGTTTGCGTGCGTGTTGGTGGGAAATTTTTGCAGGTAGATAGGCACCAATTGGATATGGATTACATGCGTATTAAAATTAAACTAGGGTGAAAGTGCTTTCTAAATGGGTTGATGCGAGCCCTACCTAAATTTGATACGACTATAGGCCATATCAAATTTGAAAGATAAGGGAGTGCCAAAATGAGCTTTGTGGTGTAGTGAGGGAAACACGAGCAAATTAAATCAAGCCATTTAGTTGAAATTAGAGCAATCAAAGGATTTGGAAATCCTATTAAAACACCAAATCATCATAGGCATCAATCATCGAAAACCAGAGCATAATCGAAAAATATAATTTAGAGAAACTCACTATATTTAGGGATTCGATCCGCTCCAAACACGACTGAGCAAGCAATACAGGGCATCGAAGAAATCCAAGAAGTCACAACATCTTCTTTAGCAATCGCGGTTGGGTTTGGAGCATCAGAGAAAAACGGGCATTGCATTTGTGGCCTCTTTTTTTTTTTTTTCTTTTATCTCACTTTTAGCCTCCTTCTGCAACATATTGCAAATATAGTCCCCTTTTGGCCAACTCAGCACTGATGGCCAACGCTGACCAAAATACGCTGGCACAATCTGGGATTGCGCCGGTATACGTGTACACTGGCGCAATCCCGGATTGCTTCAGCCTACTAAAAGTAAAAAATAAAAAAATTGTCTCTTCTGGGCACAATCCGAAATTGCGCCCAGTTATTTTAGTACAAAACAAAAGTGAGAGTCCATACAATCTGCGCCCAGTCACTCTTATTTTACATATTTTATTTATTACTGTTTGCAACATGCTTATCAAGTCTAGTCCATGGTGTTGTATGGTCACAACTGATTCATGGAATCTCTCATTCCTTCGGACTTAATATATTTCAGTCTGCTTATTGGTTAATGCATTAGAATTTTACATCAAATACATGCATGGCTTCTGCAGACTTAGATTTCCAGCATTAGATTACGTGGACCATATTCGAAAACTCTTCATTTGAACATCCATGGCACGCAATGCTCTTTATTCATACTTTTCACATGCATTATGGAGAAAGCATATCCCAGTATAACCTCTTACATGTGAATTTAATGGAACCCCAGCGTTCTCCACACATCCTCGTAAACCCAGTTCGCTCCAACTACTAGTACATCCGACAGTGCACCGGTGGTGGGTGTGGAGTATGACATGGTGGCACCACAGGCTAGCACGAGCACGCCGAATGCAAGCGGAGCGTCGGCCCTGAAGAAAACTGAAATTTCGACTGCGCCTTCTACTTCGAATGCGCCAAACACGAGCGCCGGATCGCCTGATAGTGAAGACTAACATAGTTGTATCGTGAGTCTATGACTCATGCATTTTTTCTTCTACTTTGTAATGCCTTAAAACATCCTATGTTTTAAGACTTATAGGATCATATGCATACTATTTACAAGTGCTAATTTACGTGGAAGAAAGCATTTTGATAATGTAACGTTATTGCTTGTTTGATTATAGTAGTATGACTGAAGTAGAGGGCGTGTAGGACTGAAGGTGGCGACTCCAAGCCGCAGCTGAGGCAAAGTTGCAGAGTATGAGGAGATAGTGGATGGTCCAGTGGAAGTCGTGGATCTCGTAGGCGATGACGGGTTTGGTTAAAAGTTTTTTTTTTTTTTTTGAAAGTTAAGCACAAAAATTTTATATCACTATATATACTGATTACAATGAGAATAACACTATAAACACAAAAATACAAGGACAACCACAAAAATATCTCACAAACTATACAACAACAAAACTAATTAATCTAATAAGCTCGCTGCTAAGCAAACGATAATGTCCTCAGCAGATACTCCCTAAAACATGGACTGAAATCACGATTACACGCTACACTGAATATATCCTTTGATGTCAAAATATCCACAAAGGCAACCAATACTACAGAATATCACTCCAAGAAGATCATGCAACATACTCTTGCACCATTACAATGCTAATTAATACCAAGGATCCAGAGCAAATTCCATGTGAACCAGAAACGACTAGAACTACATCAAGTTATAGACGGGTCATACAAAGGGTTTTTCCTTGTATGCCTTCTAGAAGATTTCAAATTCGAGCCAAAAGGAAAGACATCCTCTTGTGAATAATCTACTCCCTCATCTATATCATCATCCGCCCAAAACTTTCCTTTCAGCTTCTTGGATTTTGACGAGGGCTTTGAGTTCTTAGAAAGAGATGGATCAATTGATGGACTAGGAGGAGGAGGAGGTAATTTGATGTTAGAAGGGGGCTTCAAATGATTATTAACACCACCCTCTACATTACTAACTGCATTACCATTCATTGTATTACTAACATTATCTACAACATCAACACCACGAACTTCATTATTACCATCATTTGAATTACTAACATTACCTGCATTACTAACTATAACATCTGCCTTACCTCTATTAACCTGTGCAGCAGCATCTCCCCTATTCAGATTTTTATCCACCAAATCTTTATTCAGACGATACTCCTCCTTATCGGACTTAACAGTATTCTTCTCTTGCCAGACCATCTTCCTCTTCGATATAACCCTCGTCCAGCCCTTTTCATTATTCCTAGCCTTGTATTGTCCTTTACTATTGTTACTAAATTTAATTCGATGATTCTGTTCACCATAAACCTCATTGTGCACTTCAATTGCCTCAACATTTTTATCCCCTAAAACACAATCTAATGTTGAATGTCCAAAACATTTACAAGTAACGCAAATACTCGGCTTCCATGAATATGATAAGTTGACAATGGGACGATCACTTAAGCATGATAACACAATATAATCTGGTAATTCAACCTCAGGACTGATTTCAACTAGTGCTTTTGCATAACTAAAACGTTGCAGCTTTTTAGTACTGTAATCAAAACAAACCAGCCTTCCAACATGACACGCTAACCAGTTTATACCCACCAAAGTCCACAAAATTAATGGAATGTTAGAAAAGTGGATCCAAATAGGAACCCTCTTGATTAAACTTTTAGGATTACCAATGGTAGGATACCATTGTGATAGGATAAACAATCAACCCCTAATAAACATAGGATCTGAACGCAGAATTTTAGCCCTATCAAATTCATTCGAGAATTGTATAAAAAAATGGAAACCATCAGATCGCACAGTAAAATCCCCAAGCAGTTTCCAACGTGATTTCAGAAAGCTAGAAACAATGGGGAAAGAAAGCGTACCATCTAGGAAGAAACCAATTAAAATATTGTTCCAGTACTTCAATCCCTCCTCCTTAACCAGATCTGGCAAAGGGTTATCCTTATTAATGTCAAAATGAATTGGTTTGTAGTGACCAGCATTCCTTGGAAGAGAATGAAAAAGCAAAGCAAAATTAGGTTTATCTTCAGATCTACAATCTTGAACATTAGCTGAACGATGCTCAGAAGATCGATTAGCATCTGCTCGATTTTCCGCATGGTTAACGTTAGCACCAGCAGATCCAGATCCAGAACCAGAAGGAATATCAGCGGCGTTAGAACGAAGCCCATCAGAAGAAATGGAGGGTCAGGAGGTGGTTTAGAGGATGAAAGAGGAGGGAAGGAGGAAGAAACAAGGGTAAAAGAGGGAATGGAAGATGAAAGAGGAGGGAATGGAAGAAACAAGAATTGATATGCATTCGAAACAAGGGTAAAAGTTTTTTTTTAAGACATGGAAGTTAGAGAATGATATTAGAAGAAGACATAAAGAGAGAGAGAGAGAGAGAGAGAGAGAGAGCGGACATAAAGATTGGAAGAAGTAGAGTGCACAGGGAAAATATAGACACTGATTTTGTTGAGAAAGTTGATGGCATAGGCCAGTGATAGTCAATGTAAACATTTTAGTCATTTGGTGTAGGCTTGTGATGACAGAGCCTCTCCATTGCACGCTGCTGTCATAGGTACAGCTACTCATGCTGGTGATTTAGTTCATGGAAATATAAAAGATAGCACCATGAGTATAGTAAAAGTTCAACCTAATCACGTCACAATTGTTACGTCTCCTAGCATTATATGCAGTAGTCGCAAGGGAAAAGAAATTCTTGATGATAGTGGCATTTCTGAGATCAGAGAAGCACATTTAATGGAACAATTGAAGGCTATTTGCGATGATGATGATGGTGAAGTGGCTGGCTCCATCTTGAAAGCTGCTAATCCAAATATCCAATATCCACTGTTTCTAATCAGTATAAGGTTGCTACTCAGGCCGAGTTTCCCTCAAAATCACTTCAGTCAAGCATGCCTACACAAAGTTATTCCAAATCCAAGAGAACGACAAAGGCATTGGGCATAAAGATTGGAAGAAGTAGAGTTCACAGAGAAAAGATTTTTTTTTTTTTTTTTGTACAAAAAAAACTGGGCGCAATTTCGGATTGCGCCCATAGGAGACAATTTTTTTATTTTTATTTTATTTTTAGTAGACTGACGCAATCCGGGATTGCGCCAGTGTACACACGTACCAGCGCAATCCCAAATTGTGCCAGTGTATTTTGGCTAGCTTTGGGCAACTCAGCACTGAGCTGGACAAAAGGGGGCTATATTTGCAATATTTTGCAAAAGGAGGATAAAAGTGGGATAAAAGAAAACAAAGGCCACAAATGCAAAATGCTCGATAAAAACCCTAGCTATTTTTCCTTTAGCTTCCCCTCTTCATTTGGGAGCAAAGAGGAATAATAAAACAAAAGGGGACGACTGTTTTTCCTCAAAGTTCCAGATGATCTTGAAGGTGGCCCGATAAAATGAATACAAGGGATGCGTGGAATACTCCAGAAACAAGTTGAACACGTGGTTAACAAATATTTTTACAAAGACAAGTGTTGAAAGAAATTCAGCACACATTAACAAGTGTAAAATAATTAAATATATATTTTTCCAAGGAGAAAATACTATTTATCATATCATATACAAACAAAATTGTGGTATTTATACCATTTCAAATACAATTTCAAATTGTTATAATAAACCACTTCAAAATTTAAAATATTAAATCTTTACTACCCAATTTAAATCTAAATAAATTTGTTTTTCGTGTTGTCAATATTCCAACTTTGGATTTATTTCCAAGGTTACATTCTCGAATATTCAAGTGCATTTAAATCAGTTAATAACTCACTGTTAATTGCTTCCGACAAAATGCTCGTATTTATGGAAGAAATCATTTAAAACATATCCAAACTACATTCAAGGGATAAAAATTCAAGTTTAAATCTGAATTTCAGATATAACTTCTATTTAAATATCAATTTAATCCATTTTCTAAACACCAAAATTTTCTGAGCTTTTACAACCCTATTCTAAAGATTCGTGTTGTTACAAAAGTACTATCGAAATTTTACTGAATCGTTTCAAATGAAATAATGTGCGAAATGTAAGTGTTTACAATGTTTCTAATGGAAAGTAGGATGATTGACCATGGAAAAAAGATAACTATAAATCAACACTTCTATATTGTATTCTTAAGTGGGATAAAATCGACGTGTATAATTTTTGTATCGATACGTTGATAAATAAATGTGGCATACTTGAAAGTATTTCTGAATCTGTGAAACATGTATTTAAATTCAAATATTATAAATATAAATGTGACCATGAAAATTAGTTTTTTCCAATCTGTATTCTTAAAAACCAATATTTGTTTTTGAAATTGTGACTTATTTCTCAAATAGGAAAAATGATCGATTATTTTGTTGTTAGAGGAGATGAATGTATCAAAGAAGAGGATTGAGAAAATCAATAAAAGAAGACTTTTATAATGTTATAAATGTATTTGTTGAATTTGCATTAAGTAATAAAGGAAATGATGCAAAAATCCGTTGTTTGTGTAGTAGGTGTAAACATTTGAAGTATTTGTTACCCGATATTAGGGTTGTCATTGAATACCCGAAAAACTGAAATTCAACCGCATTCGCATCCGAAAAATGGATAAATATCCGATATTCAAGAAAAAGACGCGGATGCGGATATAGGCACATCCGCATCCAAAAATTATCCATCTGTTTTTTTGAGTCTTCGGTTGATTAGTTTAATTGGAGATGAAAGTCTTCATTGCTTGAATTAACCAAGCTGGATTGTAGACGGAGTTAGGCCTTAACCCAAGACCTCCCGGGGGCATCCAATCTGGTCCATCGACGCTTGAATTAATCGGTTGGCAGTAGGCGAAAGTCTTCGACACTTGAAATAATTAAGTCGGATAGTGGACAAACATTGGTCCAAAATATAAGACCACCTATGTGGGGGTACAGGTACACAAGACTATCCCAAAGAGAAGCATTGTATAAACCAACAAAGCCGAGTTTCTTATATGCATTGACAAGATCCGAAATTTTCAATGAATTGGCAGAAGCGAAAAGATTTCACCAACATATTAGAAGCTTCGAGTGTCTCAGCCAGAATCAAAGGAACCTGACGAAGTTGGTTACATCCAGTCTATGCAATTCGTGATGACCCATGGTATGGGGGCAACACAACCACATAAGGATTAGATAATGCTCGGAAAACATATGATGGGTTCATCACGATATCGCAAAAAGGCCAAATACTAACTAGCACTCGACAAAGAAACCAATACCTTGGAAATAAGTGAGCTAGAGTGGAACTAACATTAGATCTCGCCTTGGAAATGCATGGCAAAAAGACCTTGCCTTCAAAAATGGAGCATCTGAAAGTCTGGCAAAGTTGATACGTATATAAAGCTTGTTACATCGATAAAGATCAACCTTGGAAATCCAACTAAAATCTCTCAATGCAAAGGCTTTCTTGTCTGCAAAGCTCCAATCGTAAATAACTCAAAGAACCTGATGGTATTCTGCTGCAAATCTGTGGAGAAGCGAAGCTTAAAAGGCGATTGTGCAAATATGGCATAGTTCAAATCCAAAAAGCAGCAACTCTTCCCAAGGAATTGAAGCTAATATCCATTAATGGTTTCGACATGAGATGTAAAAAGAAGATTGAGCAAGAGTCGTGCGCTGGGGCAAGCTGTTGTGAAGTTGGGATTCAAAGTTTTGTATAGCCCAGGATGATCCATGATATCAAATACTGTTGGAGGAGACAATAGTACCATGAGGCTGTGAGGTTTCAGTATCCACAAAAGACATCTCAGAATACATAGAAAGTCAGTACATGCTAAGACAGGAATAATGCAAAAAGTAGTTTATTTCTGCACAGCATTTAAATTCCAAGGCCTAGTTCCACGACTCACAGTTCTCAAGATGGATGCTGTAAAAGAAGAATGTAAAGTTTCAGCTTAGTACAAATTGTTAAGAGATGCACATAAGCCATTCAGCTTCCCAAAAATCCTACGGTCATTGTCACCCTAAAAGGAATGGTGGAGAACATGAGTTATGCTGACTGGGGCATCGCTAATAATTATTTGAGCCAGGCTTGACCTAAAAATTTCATTAGACAAACTGTTAGGTTCTTTAGATAGGCATACATGCCAAGAGAAACCATCTAGTAAAATTGAATAAATGTTGCACCATCGATCGTTAAAATAAGGAAAAAGGTCCAAAGGAGTCCAATGTGCATCATCGACTAGTTTAAGAGCCATATGCAGATTCAAACTTAAATTTCTGAGTCCAACCAAGCTATTGCGATAAAGCCGAAGGGCGGACGATCAGCAAATTCCTCTTTCCCCGACAATTTTGCGTCAAACTCAGAGATTTCAAACCGGATGCGTGCTTGATTAAAAACATGTTGAGTTAGCATAGAATGACGTTTCTCTGATGGATTGTCGAGAGGACGGGGAATAATCAAAGACTGATTCGTTTACAATCTAGAAGTTGCAGTCGCTCTAGCCTCAAAAATTCAAATTGAAGCTCCAGTTTAAGTAGAAGCGATCTCCTTTCCAGAGCGATAACCAGTCGTCTGTTTGGTATTCACTCTACACCTGGAACTTCATTTTCAAAAAATTGTAGGTACATGTTTCATAAAATGTGAATTGTCGTACAAAATTATAAGAATTATTAAAGGTGAGGCTTGAGATTTGTGGTCAGCATATATTGATTAGCAAATCTCAAATATCGTCATGAATTCGAATGTTGTGTTTATACAAACGACATTCGACAAGTTATGGACGACAGAACGAAACAATTCTGTCTAGGCACTTCATTAAATTTAAGTTAGGAAATTCACTTTAATTCACTTTTATTAACTAATCTGTTATCGATGTGGACGGTCAATGGCGAAGTATAATTCCGAAATATGTGCAAATGCTTGTTGTAATTCAAATGCTTGTTGTAATTACAGAAAAAATAGCATCAAACATATAAGTTCAACTTTTAAGTTGTGATCTTGGGTCGCAACTATGCTTGAAGTCCATGGGTCGAGAGAGTGCGCTTCAACACCAAGGAGTATGGGTCGTCCGTTAACTCGAGAGCCCAGATCGTTCAAACAACCTAAGGATTCAGGTTGTCCAACGACCCGAATCTCCAGGTCGTTAAAATGACCCGAAGGCTCAATGTGTTCACCAACCCAAAACTTCAAACAGCCCACCGAGCCAGAGATTTGGATCATGCTTTGATATCAAAATCCGGGTCATCGTCAAACCAAAGGCCATTAACAAGGAAGATTCAAATTTTCTAGTGCTACAAATTTCAAATTTGCTAAAGCTCACACATTGTTAAAACTTGAGCAGTTGACAATATGCAAAAACTTCGAAAGAATCATACACTGATAATGTGCCAAACCCGATCAACACACCATTTACAGTTCATCTACAGAAAAACTTGTTGAAATTCGGTCATCATGCAAATGTTTGAACTATAGATTCAGAAAATATGCAAGATAATATACTTCGAATATGGATCACAAATTCTAATTCAAAGGAAGAAGTACAAACAATTGAATGCGCAAGATTATTCAAGGCAATTCATATAGGAAGCTCGAACAATGTCAGTGATTAATGAATAAGATTGATGCAAAGGTTCATGACTTCATTGGAAAATCCAGTTTCAAAGTACATGTTTCACAAACTACTAGCTGAGTTTTATTACAGCAAATACTAAACTATCCAGTACAGAGTAAAAGTACTCACTCTTAAGGTGTAAATCGACTCAAATGGCAGATTTCCAGAAATATATGGATAAATCATGCTACTTCAGACAAACCGATTACCAACTACCAAAAAAATAAGAATTGATAGTAGAATTTGTTATTGGTTCACGACCTTGAGATGATCGGTGTTCTAAGATGCATGGTGGCATAAGCACAGCTCACCAAAATCCGGTTTGGAATCATGAGTCAATTGCCGCAGATCATCAAGTTGCAAGCAGCCCAAAATAAAAGATATTCTTAAGAGATTTCAAGCCCAAACCGTAACTGATCCAAGAATACAATTCATAAACTGGGAGTAGCCGAAATCTGCTACCAATTTTCTGTCTGATATCATTGGCAAATTAAAGCATGGGGTACACATAGAGGATATAACCAATATTTTCTATTCCCCAATTTAGAATGGCCGAACAATACAAAGATTCAACGTTGATTTTATATCCTGGAATGCCTGGAATCAGCTCACTGTGAAAATTGGCAGATCATCACGATAGGAGTTCAGATCTGAGGAAAAAATTCACGTTGAACTTCGATGGGATCTAATCAGGTTCGAGATCATTCGGTGGAGAAGTAGTAGGCTAAAGTTGAAGAAATTTCTCAAAGATTCTTTGTCGCCATTGGAATGGATTTGACCAAGAAAGATGAAAATAAAATGGAAAGGAATGCAGATCTGATAACATATAAAATGGTGTTAAGAAAAATCTATCCGACCTGTTATGTGGGCTTCAGCGGTCCATCAAGAAAATGATCACGGCCTACTGTGACGGCCGCCCCATATCATCAGACATTTCCCCCGAAATGCGCTGTGCCAAAGCCCAACTAGCACCGGACGATCGTCAAAAAGGGTGAAAACGATGAACAAAGAACCTATAGTATATCTCACAGCGCATGAAGTAAAATATGATAATAACATAACTTAATATAAAACAGGTGAGACAGTATATAAGCTGAAAACTAAACCATATCCATCAGAGTAGCGGAATCCAAAATACAGCTTTATATCCAACTATTACAACTTTAAAACACGGTCTCTAAATGAAATAAAAGAGGTACACTACTAATTCCCAATGCAGTGACCAGCAACAACACAGGGAGAATATGTATGAAGTAAGTGGAAGCCTCCTGCTCATCTCTAGACAACTACCCATGCATAACCACTTAACATACCTCTAGTCTGCTTATTTAGGAGCACCCAGAGTAATAACAAGAGACATAAAACTCTGGGTCAGAAGAAAGTCTGGTGTGAGCGATAGCAACTCTATACAACTAAATAGAGCAATGACAGGTATAAGTAATCATACTTGACCAGGACCTGCAACCAAAGAGTTAGCACAATAAGATGTACAATACTCTAAGGTAACACTAATATAGAGTGTAAAATGGGAGTGTGTGTGTCATGGTGATAGCAAACATCAAACATAGCAATCATCCTCACAGCTCTCACTCAGTGCGTAAAACATACGATATTCACCGCTTTGATAACCAAATCCATTGGGACACTGGACTCCGTACAACTATTTCTATGAACATACCCCTCTGGTCTATAGTAAATAACCCTACCCAGTCCACACTTCTTTGGCTCTGGGATACGGACCAACCAGTCCACACTTCCATGGCTCTGGTTCGTCTACATACCCCTTCTCTCAATAGTGAATTAAAGTTATAAATATTGCTAACTCCTTTGCACACGTCCCACAACAGAGCCCAACTCTTGAAGTTAACTCGTTGGTTCCCATCTGGATCCTGAGTAATAACTTCTCACTTGGACTTCCTTTGCATCTCGGGTTTTGGTCGAATTGGAGTTGGTCTTCAAAAGAGTCATCGCGTAGAAGTAGTAGAAGTTCAAACTGATTCGATTCGGCCTTCCTTGTTTGGTTCGGTTTGTTTTGGCTCGATCTGCTTTCCTCGGTTCGGTTCGGTACTCCACACTTCGGTTCGGTTCGTGCTCCTCAGTCTTGGTCTGGTTCGGTACTCCACACTTTGGTTCGATTCAGTACATGCCGATCTGAACCCACGCCATCCAGCTGCTCCGATTTGATCCCAACTCGACCTGCATAGGCCTTCCTTATTGCCCTGCTCTTTCCTATGTCAAGCTCTAGTTCGGTTCGACTAGTCTCATCCGATCTGAACCAGAATCCTGGCATTTTCCAACAAGCTTGTATCATCCATTCTCGCCATACAACGGCATTTCCAACCATTCTAACTTTACTAAACAATCATAAAATATCCCAAACAAGAGTAACAACATATAGGTTCAATCAAAAAGATCAAAACATCAATTACATAGGCTATTTTAGATCAAACATACCAAAATCCATGATTTTCCCCTTAATCCTCTAAATTCCGGGATTAGCAAACTTAATCTAAATTAACCCAAATTTATACCAGCGACATAAAATATGATTTTAGAATTTTTACATATTTTCCCAAATTTTTTAGAGGTATAATCTCGCTATTTATCACTAATCACCCATAATTAGCCATAATTAGTGTATAAACATGTAAATCACTCACCTTAGCCAGAAATAAATGTTAGATCTAAAACTTTTACTGTTTTGGCTCGAATTCCAATGTGGTGCAGCGTCTCTACCTCGAATTTTGTGTTAATCCGGCTTGATTTGATGTAGATTTGATCAACTAGTGATTAGAAAGTAATTAGAGAAAGATTTGGAAGATGGAAACCATGATTAGAGTTAGAGAAAGGTTTGTGGCTGCTAGAAAAATGAAAGAAGATGATTCTCCAACTCCTTTCAGCCCTCCCATAACCCTAATCCCGAAATGGGGTTATGGGCCAAGCGCTAATCACTTAATTAAGCCCAATTAGGCTGCTTTTCCATCTTCAAATCTTATTTCAGCCATATATCCCAAATGGTAAGTCCATTTGATTAATGTGACCACTCTATGGATTGAGAAATCCTCATCCAAATCTAAAGGAAGTGGTTTCAAGTCAAAACTCCTTACCAGTCAAAAATTATAGGCAAAACAAGATTCTCCTAGGGCAAAAGGTCATTTTAAAAATTCGGCAAAAATTGTGAATGCGGGAAATGACCCCAATAGTCGTTTCCCGAAGTTACACGACCATATGACTTCGTATGAAAATAAAATAAATATTCTACAATCCCCCGGTACGTAGAATGCAGGTCGGTACACCTACCGTAATTTCAGCATACCGACCTATCCAATGCAAGCGTTCACAAGCCATCAAAATGGCTTATTCATTAGTCAATGGATGAAATTTCATAACCGTAAAAAATTTCGAAGTTCACATTTTTCACAAGTAAAAAATATGAACTTCGAGGGGCAAATGTTTGCCCTGTTGTGAAAACGTTGTCCAGAAAATAATAATCGACTGTATAATAAAGCAATGGATCGCGCATAAAAAATATATGAGTCGTTTATAACTCAATTCGAACACGTGAATGCCTGGATCGGTTGATATATCAGTACAACTATTAGGTCAATGGTTTGCAACACAGGTCATGTACACAAGGACACGTCAGCCTCAGCTTATAACATGCACATATGCATGTTTTGTGGGATACAAAAGTTTGGTGCCATTTTAATAAAAGGCACGTACCATGTATCCATCTACTATGCAATTGTGTTGACACATTACATCTGGATAATAGGTCGCAACAGTTGCTTAAACCGTGTAGAGTGTATGAAAGGGGAGCGACCCATGTTAATATATGAGCATCGATCAGGTCGTGGCACCTTTAACTCGCAGATCATTTTCAATGCTCTTAGGTCGTTCGTGGTACCTAGGCCGTTAAGCAATCAGGTCATGATACTTTCACTAGCATGGATCGTTCATATTATGTGATGTGATGCATATTATAAAATGATAATTGAGTAAAATATAGGTCGGCTATACCCATACCAATATTTTAGACAATGCCACGTGGTTTGAAAACATAACATACCAATGTCCAGTGCAAGAGAATGAGTATATTTAATATAAAACGTGACTTAGTTTGAGCTGTAGCAGGGTCGTTTGGTATAAAAATGCATGGGCCTCCTATAGCCACATACGCGAAGCCAGCTGTGCATGGGCGAGTCGCTGGAAAGAAGAGTCAGGTCATAGGGCATATAGCGAAATTCATGTCATGTAAATATCAAGCTATTTTCCGACCCATGAAGTCGGGTCGTCACCACCGACCTAAGGCACTACACATGCATAATTACAAAACTGCCACTCTACTCCAAATCACTCCACGAACACTCCTATTAATACCCTATCCATTCCTACATTAAAGGGATGGATTTATCCAACCACGAAGTGCTTCCATTTTCATTTCTCAACAACTCCTTACCATCCTAACCTCCATTAAATTTCTTTCAAGCTTCGATCAAGCATCTCAATCATCATGAAATCGTAAAAGATCGTCTAAGTGCTCGATTATTGAAGATCTACTTCAACAATCTTCGCAATTAAAGAGATCTAATCATTTCCATGGTGAAATCGAGTGAATCAAGAGATTAAAGAGAAGAAATAGAGAGAACTGTTGTAAAGAGAAAAGATGAACAAAGTTATAGAAAATGTGTAACTTGTAATATTGAGAATGATAATGAAATCCCTCTTCAAAGTGGGCATAGGCCACATCTAAGGTCGAACCACTATAAATCTCTGTCTTTTTATTGCTTATGTGTTTGTGGTTGCCCATAATCTAGCTCTAAATTGCTGAAAGATGTTTACACACCTCTCGGGGTGTTAGTGATCAATTTTTGACATTAGCAGCCTCCAAGACTGGTAGCTTAACATTTGGATGGTTTGGAGAATTCCTGATACCCTAGGTGAAGGGACTGCGGTTAACATAGTTTGTATCCATCTAAGATGGCTCACCTCTCGTAAACCTTCGAATCAAGTCCGTGATTTGATTTCCAATGCTAAGGAACCGTTTCTAATCATCCATTCCAGTACCGGTGCCTCGGTTATTTAAACTGACAGAAGTCAGGTGGGTCAACAGGTTGCAAGTTTATTATTCACACAAGTCTTTTTGACCGATCCATATTTTTTGTTTTTCCCCTTAAACTCTCGGGTACTCAATTGAGTAGAATGAGAGTTAAGCTCTTTCAAGTATCTTTCGCACAAGATTCCGAAGATGAGCATAAGACTATAACTATTAGGAGTTCCGTTGTGTTTTGCCTTAAATTGTTTTATTATATCATTTGGATGTATGTATCAGCAAGTTTATAGCTGTCAATGTTTATATTCTGATTAACTGAGGGGGCTACATCATATGTCGCTCTCGGAGTATTTTTTTTTTAAATAACTTATATTTTCTCTAGAACGGGTTATGCGAGGGGGTTGTATGAATGAATGTTTATATCAATGAATTTTTTGTGAAAATTTTCATACTCCCATGTTGTATGATGTTATGCTTGATTAACATTTAAATTTCTTTCATCGAAAGTTCAAACTAAGGACGACTTCAACATTTGTGGCGTTTAGCTTCCGACCATAGAGAATGGGGTGCTACAAAGTTGAAGAGGAAATTATTTGAAACTTGGAAGTACAATTAGAAGAAATAGAGAAACAACATAGAGATATTCAAATGGAAATGAGACCAAGGATATAACTCGGTACTAATCCATTTAAATTGGTGATGAATTGTTTTTTCTTTTCTCGTTTTGACTTCGAAACTTCATATATCACATATACTACTCTAACCGCTCATGAAACAAATGGTTTTGTCATAGTATGGGCTAGGAATTCCAAGAATCAACAAAAAGGAAATGAAGAAAGTAGGATAATTCAAGTGATATCGAGAATATCACCAGAATCAAACACGTCGAATATAACATAGAAAAGCAAAGAATGGAAAAGAGTTCAACTCCCTAAGAAATATAGATCGGAACCGAGATATGTTCTTAGTGTGTGAGCCTCGATGCTCACTTGCACAGTACCGACCTATTATATGAAATTTAGTTGAAAACACTTTTTTGATCTTGTGCCTCTGCTTCCCTGTAAATACTAGCTTCGCTGCGATCAAAGAAAAAACTTCGATCTTTTGCAATAGGAGAATGTCTTTTCTTTATCTTTTAGCCCTCACTCATTCGATAGTCACATAGGAAGATATTATTGACATCACTTGTCTCTTTGTTCTATTTCTATCTATTTCATAGATATTTGCTAGATTCAGACCGTACATGTTTCTTACCGTTGACTGACAAAATTGTCGCATGCCAACACCCAATGTGCGAGTGTGAACAATTATCAGAATAAGCAGTAAATAATGTAAATGCAAGGAGACAACTTTTATAGTGGTTCGGCACTAACGCCTACGTCCACTTTATAATTCTCATTCATCATATCTTTGATCGATTACAAAAGATGTTACAATATTTGTGTACAAAGTTGTATATATGGTGAACTTTGACTAAGTTGTCCTTCTTCTTCCTTGGTGTGAGTTGATTTGGTCAACTATAGGCAAGGTAGGCTTTAGTGTCCAAGAGGTCTAGAGGCGGTGTAGCAAGGCTTGCTAGTGCTCAAGCGTTGAAGGAAAACATGCATGTCATGTTTTAATTACTTATCTCATCTCCCATGGCCATGTTGGAAGCCATTAATGAGTTTATGGAGCTCTTAAGGTCCAAAAATTCCAAGGGAGAAGCTTCCATTTGAAGGCCAAGGCTTCGGGTATTCATAGGAAGGAGGTTAGGTCGGAGTAGGTGAGCAGCGGGGCCCACAACAGTAATTTTCGCACCTAGAACGAGCCATGTGCAGGAAATTCGCACCTCTTGGTGCGGGTTCGAAATTTCGCACCCTTGCCCGGGGGTCGAAATTTCGAACCCACCAGGGGGTTCGAAATTTCGAACCCATTGGTGGGGTTCGAAATTTCGACCCCAGAGGTGGGGTCCGAAATTTCGACCCTACAGGTAGGTTCGAAATTTCGACCCTACAGGTAGGTTCGAAATTTCGACCCCACTGGTGGGGTGCGGAATCTCGACCCCACTGGTGAGGTGGGAAATTGATAGTGGATGAGGCGAAAACCCTGCTGTCGAGGGAGTCGAAGTCTCTGAATGTGTAATGAAGGAATCCGTGGTTCTGCTGGTCCGAAGTGAAGGAATCTGAGCTTCCAGCATGGAGAAAATCGGATGAATCGGGCGGTGCCCATAGTTTCGACATAACCGGCTAGGTTGATCGCCGTCGGGACTGTGGGGTCCCGGACCCCACCAGCGCTGTGCCTGGACCCGCTGGACGGCTCGGATGATGACTTGACTAAGAATCCATTGGGCCCGACGGGGGCCATCTGATAGAGGCTTCGGGTTTCCATGTGTTTGCGACGCGATTTCGACCTAACTGCTTTGTGTTTTTTGATGCTTGAGCGCGTCGTTCGCCACAGCTTTGACAAAAAGGCATGTCAACACTTACAATTCCCTTTTTGGGCGTTAACCCATTTTTTACGTCAACATTTTATGAACAAACAAACTAGCACGACTTGCATAACGCATATAGATATAAATAAACAAACAATCATGTACATAGATATCTTTCTAGATAACATACATGATTGATAATATACGTGAAAAATGTTTTAAAGTAAGAAAGGCGATGGCAAACCATTCTAAATGGTCATGATAAGACTTAGGCAAATTTTATAACCTTGAAGGCTACGGTTGTGGTTGGAGGTGGTAAATGCAACTGTAGCACCGTGCCCGGAATATCAAGTAATCAAGGCCTACAAGTTTTGAAAGTGACCTAACGAAACGAAGTGGGCTAAATTGGAAACATAAATATTCTCTACCTCGTCACCATGGCGACACGTGAGCTAACCACGGCAAAGGCCATCAATTCCATCCAACGGTCAGCAATTCTGCATACATGACTAAAGTTGACATGTGTTGTAAGCTTTTTAACTAGGGGTGCGGAACATAAATTTCCATTGCATTCTCTGCCTTTGATCTCCATTCGTTTCTCCTGCCTACTTTCTCACGATTCTCCAAGCTAGGTTAGCTTTACTTTAGAATTTGATTTTGATCTGAATTTATGAACGATTTAAGCTAAATTTCGCTAGTTTACGCTTTTGCTTTCAGGAGTCGTTCGAAAAGATTGTGAATTGGAGGGGATCGTGAGGATTTTGTGAGGTAATCATCTGAATCTCTGGTTCATATTCCGTTATGGTTTTTATTAGAGAAACGTAGCTTAAATACTCAGAACTTTGGTCTATTGGTTGATTTTCGGTAAAGGTGGATTTTTGTCGAAGTTTTATCTAGTTAGTTACTATGTGATTGATCGCTTCACTACTATAATCGAGAAATTTTGTCAACATAACAGAGTAGAGCAAGTTTTCATATATAAGTTGCAGCCTTCAATTTTATATATCATATGCCATATTTTGAATATCAGTTTCCGTTTGCATATATGGAGACTGTTGCTGAAACTCTGTACATCATTTTGATGCATTTGCGTATATGCAGACCGATGTCGAAACTCTATGCATCATTTTTAGGGCTGTCAATTTCCTACCCGACCCGAAACCCGCACGGAAATTAGCAGGTTAACCCGACCCGTTTAGTTGGCGGGTCATTTTTGGGTCAACCCGAATTTGACCCATTTGTAAACGGGTGGGTTTAGGGTTGACCCGCTAACCCGATTTTGACCTGCCAAATCCGATTATATGTTGTATCTCTTCCATACTGTTAATCTTTTATGTATGCTATTAGTGTTAGTCTTTTATGTATGCTATTAGTATTAGTCTTTATGTATGCAGTAAATAGTACGTTCATGTATTCTGGAGTAAGCTGTTATATTTTACTAATTTATTCTTGTATGATGTTAGTTATATTTTACTTATAACGGCTGTATCTCTTCCATACTATTAGTCTTTAATCTATGCTGTATGCTCATATATTCTTATGTATGGAGAATGATTTGAGGTTATGGTGATTTCGTGCTGCTTGTTGGTGATTTTGCAACTCACTACCTGTTGGTGATTTTGTAACTTGCTTCGTGTTGGTGATTTGTTTCTTCTGCCGTTTATATTAGTGGACAATATTTTCCAATGGGTCAAACTGGTAAACCCGACTCGATCCAACACGATCCATTTAGTTAAACGGGTTACACAGGTCGGGTTAGGTATGGGTGAGCGTTTGGTTGGTTTGGTTTATCCGATAATAAATTTGTCAAACCAAACAAAAACCAATAAAAATGAAAACCAAACCAAACCAACCAAATTAAGTTTGGTTGGTTCGGTTGGTTATCCGACTAAACCGAACTAAAAATGTTTTATGCTTTCTGTTTGAAATATTCACTATAATTTGAAACAAATTATAGATATATGATTACAGTATTATTATTTTTAATTTGTATGCTTTTTAATATTAATTTGACACATAGGTGATGATTAATATATACTTTAATAACTAAACTAACCTAAAATATTTATTATAATACCAATATTTTTGAAAATATAGTAAAAATTCAGTTAATTTGGTTAAACCGATAACCGAACTTAATATTTTTTCGGACCGATAATAAACCGTTTTAATTTCAAAACCGAACCAAACCGACCAAAATAAATTGTTTTGGTTGGTTTATTTGGTTTAACCGAATAATGCTCACCCCTAGGGTCAGGTTAACCCGTTTATAAACAGATCATGTTAGGGTTGGGAAATAATGACCCATATAATAAACATGTTAACCCGAACCGTTTATAAATCAACCCGAACCCGACTTGACCCGAGCCGAAGCCGACACGACCCATTGACAACCCTAATCATTTTGATGCTTATGTTGCTTTAAATCACCAGCATAGTATATTTGATTTTATTGCCTTATTTGTTTCTTCTTGCTTATGCAAGCGAGCAAGTTTTGTTTTGAGCAGTAACCTTCTATTTCTTTATGTATATACCATGTTTAATCCCATTTCGAAATACATGCACATTAAGTATTTAAATAGGTTTTGGGGTTGTTGGTAGCTCATGATACTTGGTTATAATTTTATTTATTTTTGTAAATTTTGGTGTTTAGATGGTACTACATATTAATACTATAAATCTTAGGTGGTATACAAAATTACATTAGTACTACGATCGTAGGTAGTATACAAAATTCTGCATGTCAATATATGCTCGAATCAGCTACACAGGTTGTGAACCTGTGAGATTTCGTACTATTTTCGTAGAGTTTAATCACCAGGACATTGTTGCTCGTCCAGTTACAAACTATTGAAAACCAGAAATTGGGCAATTTTCCAGTTCAATGCCATCTCCAGAGAAAATTTGAGCACATGTTTTTTTTCTCCTTTCTTTTGATTGTGTTCCATTACCTACCCTTCTATCTGTATGATTTGTATGTTTTAGGTCCAAATTGTAATGGTACGTGTGCTTTTAGGGATGTCCTTATATAAGAAAGATGTATATTTTTTACTGAATTATTGTTGATGCCTACTTGTATTTCTTTTGACTGTTTTGGGTTATAAGATACAAAATGATATAAGAAGAGTGTTGCTTTCTGTACCTGAATATCCTCTTGCTAGCTATTACACAAGCTTCAACATTGCAATGGAGAAACATCCATTTGCTGTTTGAAATCTGGGTAAAAATAAGAGGATATTTTAGTGCGGATTGCAGCACTCTTTAAGAAAATTACAAGAATGCATCCTTCTAACACAAGCTTACACTTTTTTGGTTGGTGTAGGAGATCAGAATGGAGCACCAAAACGAGACAGGCTACCAAGCTCCAGAGGCTCCAATTCTCTGCATCAACAACTGTGGTTTCTTTGGAAGCGCATCCACAATGAACATGTGCTCAAAATGCCACAAGGATCTCATACTCAAGCAGGAACAGGCCAATCTCGCCGCTTCCTCCATCAACTCCATTGTCAACGGAAAAGGAAGCACAACCACCGAAAACGAACCTGAGATACCCATGTCTATAGTTAAACCAAAGCCCATTTCTTTGCTAACACCTGATTCCTCCTCATCTTCTTTATCTGCCTTAAAGCCCGAACCAAAGCCCGTAACAGGGCCGTCACGGTGCAATGCATGCAACAAAAAACTTGGGCTTACGGGCTTCAACTGTCGATGTGGAAGCATGTTTTGCGCAGCGCATCGCTATTCAGACAAGCACGACTGTCCATTTGACTATAAAATGGCTGGTAGAGATGCGATTGCGAAGGCTAATCCTGTGGTCAAGGCGGAGAAGCTTGATAAGATATGAGGCAGGGAAGGCAAATGCATTGATTGGTATGAATCTTCTTGTCACTATAATGTTGTTATTTATGCCGTTTGTTTTTACAATGTCGGGGGTGTCGGTAATCGAAGGTGATGCGGCTGGTGAAGCAATGAGTCTGCTTAACGACTTCTAAGTGCGGGTCTGCATGCTCAGTCTAGCCTCTGCATTACAGTCTGTGCGACTTTCTATTTTGTTTGTAATGCTTTTTGTGGATGTTGTGTTATTTTCTTCAATGGATTTGTTGTATCCTTCTAGTGTCAATGTGTCATGGTTATTTGGTGACTGTTGTGTAAATATAATGTGAAATTGTGTGTTTTTTAACCCTTGTTTTGATGATTGAGCTGTCAGATTTGGTGCTATTTCTTTAACATATTTACAGTAGGAGTTAGCGTGGGGAAAGCGCTGAAATGAATGGAGATTTTTGTGCTTTGTACTGTTATTATTTTATTTCACATTTTACGACTCTTAGATAGGGCGGATGGGCAAGAAGTTGAGGCCTACTTCTTACTTATAGGCGCTTTCAACATTTATTGGACCAGAAATGCTCCAGTTTTACCAGACTATTCACGTGGGGTGAACATTGATGATATTGGTCCATGCTTATCAAATGGTAGTGCCAGACTCCAGATGCTCATGTTTACTTTTGATCATACGCCTACCGTGTTCTAGGTATGAAAATTCCATGTTCTAGGTATGAAAATGAGGCGGGTTGGGGTGAGGTTTTTTGTGTTCCAGACCAGCCCTGAGGTTTTTAACCGTCGCCCCATACCCGTTTTGTAAAGGCGGTGCAAGTTTGGAATTTGCCACGTAACCGGAATCTATAAAGGTCAGGGTAGACCCAACCTGCCTTAGACCCAATGAAATTGCGTATCAATATATACAATTTTATCTATTTATATTCTTTTATCACTAAATAATAAATTAAATACAACTAATTAATAATGTGCTTGCAATGATAAGAGAATGTGGTAAAATGAAATGCACGATAACAATTTAGAATGTACGCATTTGTTATTGTATAATTATCACTAATGCAACCAAATTGTAACACCCCACACCCGCTAAGGTCACTCACTAAGGGGATGCCTTAACTTTGGTGGAGTATTTTAAATGAATATAGAACAAAAAAATTACAACAAGACAGATATAAGTAATACTTGAAATTTAAAACATCATTTCATTGCAGCAGAAGGTAAACATGTTTGGTTACATATCAAAAACCAACAAGAGTCAAGTACAAAATATCCATCTCGGTAAAAACATAAGTACATAATCCCACTACATACTAATAGCCATAATAGAAAAGATAAGCTGGGCTTTACATCAACGGTCCAAGCTCCAAAAGATAGATAAAGCAATCTGATCAAAGCCCACTAGTGCTAGGCCCACTCTGAGAACCTGAGGGTTGGGAAAAATGATAAAAACAACGGGGTCAGACATAAGTCTGAGCGAGTCCTATACTTTAACAATACAATCATTAAAGTAATTAGGGTATGATATAAACTTGGTACGGTAACGACTGGGGATAAATGACTACACTAAGCAGCCAACTAGACATAGGAAGAACCAAGATAACGGTAAAGACGCATCTACCCACCCAAGAATAATTACTACACTGCACCACACCAGTCATTCCTAACTTAAAGGTTGATCCCACCCAAGGACATAGAAAATTTAACTAGTAGTTTCGTGTACCCCTAGCTGACCACATAGGTGCCGTCTGCCCCTATCTCCACTAGGTGTACCCACTACTCCCCAAGCGATCGGCTCCCTAACATAGATACCCGTGTTGGCCCCACAGTGGGGTGTATCACTCCCCAAAGTGGCAACCCGATACAACCAACGGTGCACGGCTTATACCTTACACGATGCAACAACGTCTTACCTACCAGCCCGGGCCCACACACGCATATGAAACCCGTTGGACTTGCGTTGCCACCGCTAACCCGTTTTGGCCTCTTATAGTCAAACCCAGTATGCGTGTCCCGTCCTCGACTTGGGTCGAGCCCACAAAGATACGTTTTGGGTTACTGGTTGAAATGGGCCCCCACAAGCTACCCACCTAAGCTTGTCCCTTTTCTAGTGCATCTCACTTAACCCTTTAATCATGTTTAATTACATGTTTCCACTTAGTTAAGTATTCTAATCGTATTTTCTATTGCCACCCAAGGCAACCCACTAGATTTCCATATGCCACCCAAGGCACTTACTTGATTTCCACATGCCACCCAAGGCACCCACTTAACCCCTCATGCCCCACTACATGCTTATCTGGTTAAGTGTTTCTTAATTGATTAAGAACGTAACCTTTGTAAAGACCTCTCACATTAGACTGTCTTTTATGGCAGCTGGATTTGCCGGTCGGGTCCGGGCAGCCTTATGCCATAACAGAGTCTAACCTCGTGTCTTTACACTTGTCACGTATTTAGTTTATGCCTAAGACCTCTCACATTGGGCCAATCATTTGTAGCCGCTGGATTTGCCGGTCGGGTCCGGGCAGTCTTATGCTACAAAAGGGTCCAACCTCGTGTCTTAGTTGATTAATTACACCTAATTAATCACCCCCATAATTTGAATTAATTTTCCCTAATCAATTCCAATTTAATGATGTACATAATTGACTCAATTATATCCATCCACTTATGGTATGCCACATCATACCAATTTCACCACAATTTTGTTAACATGAATATTAACCCCATCGTCCCCCACGTAACATGCTAACATGACATACTTAAAAGGGAAGATTCATCACAAATACAATGGGTTCAACTTAACATAACATTAGCATCAACATGGGTTTCAAATGTGTCAACTTGCATATATGACCATAGCATCAAACCCAACTAGCATAAATAATCAACCCAAACTTGCATGAATCACATATGTCATAAAGAGAGTAACTTGCATAGATGTTCATGTCATAGACCTATCATAAAGGGATAAACTTGCATACATGTCATAGGTCTAAAAAGGGATGAACTTGCATATGTTACTCATATCATAAAAAGGGGTAAACATGCATATGTATGCACATAATACAAAGGGGTAAACTTGCATATGTATGCATATCATACAAAGGTGTAAACTTGTACATGTTACTTGCATATAATCAAACACCAAACTTGCATAACATGTCATATATGAACTTGCATATAATCAAACACCAAACTTGCATAACATGTCATATATAACACCAAACTTGCATAACATGTCATATATGAACTTGCATATAATCAAACACCAAACTTGCATGACATGTCATATATGAACTTGCATATAATCAAACACCAAACTTGCATAACATGGTATCATAATGGATCAATGTTTATCATAGTGATTTGCATAACTAGCATCATGAACATATAGCATAAAACTTGCATAACTAGCATCATGGACATATAGCGTAAAACTTGCATAACTAACATCATGAGCACATAGCATATGATAACATAACTTGCATTGATCCACATTCATAACCATAACCTCATTATATCCTATCATAATTAGTTTAGCAATTGCTTGCTAAAGGCATAGAAACTCACAACTTGTTGATTAGCACTCCTATGAAGAAGATTTTGTTGCTAGAGTTGATTAGAAGTTGATTTGAAAAGCTATCTTCCTCTTTAATTTGTTGGTGGCTCCTTCTAGTTGCAATTTGACGGCATGATGACGTTGTATCCAATTTTAGTATGAATTAGGGTAGTCTTAGGGTGTATTTATAGATTAGTTAAGTGCTTTAGGCCATAGGGTTAACCCTAGGATAGTTTAGAGCCATCAGATCTCGTCACAAGCCACCAAACACAGCCCAAACCTGACCAATCTCACTCAAATGGTGCACCAGGCAAAACTGCCCGGCCACCTGTGTCGACTCCCAAGTCGACAGGGCAGTCGACTTGGGTCTAGCTGTGTCGACTCCCAAGTCGACTCCCCAGTCGACTTGGGGCGGCTGGCGGGAATTTTCCCGCCTAGCTTCATTTCTGCATTTGAAATCTGTTTTTCAAAATTTGAATTTTCTGAAAACTTCTTCGGGCCTTAACTGGGTCATACGGACTCCGATTTTCGAAAACTCGAACTCTATTTCGCGTATTTTTCCGAGACGAACGCAATGGCATAGCCCGTTTCCCCTGATTCAGATCTTAAAATTTAATTCTGCCCTGATTTATATTATAACAAGTTATTCAACATACGGGGTGTTACATTCTCCCCTACTTAAAGGATTTCGTCCCCGAAATCTCTAAGTCAAGAAGAACGTATCCTACCAACCAAACAACCATCTACTAAACCATCAAACACTGGCATCCATTGTCCTTAAAATTTCTAATGATGTATGAACATATGCAAAAAGTGTGTGTATATGTTCCCTATCTAATGCAAAATCAGGCGGTCTACTGATTCAGTTGACCTCCTTAATGCAAACCATGATAGTGCCATGCATCCAATAGGTATGCGAAAGAATCCTATCGACACATACTATCTCTACATGTGTGCACAAGCATACACCAAAATGCATCATCCATATGATAACACAACCATTATACATCCATTAATATAGCTACCTACACACAGTTTTATGCAATATGCAACATGAAGTGACTGAGCCGATCTAGTGTCTAAAGTGTGTGTATATGCATCCACGAGCAACCACTAGCAAACACTTGCATCCACACACATCCATCAATCATAACATGTCTCAAACACATGTTTCAACCATAGGTTTACCCTATCTAAAGGTCAAAGGTACAAACGAGAAGACATACTAAAGATAAGATAAGTACTAGACAAACGATAAAGGAGAAATTAAAAGACATACCCTCAAAAAGGAATGGGTACAAAGAACGCATCTTCACTTCTGTCTCCCAAGTAGCGTTGCTCTCATCATCTCCCCTTTGCACTTTGACTAGTTGAACCTCTCTGTTTCACAACTTCCTAATCTCTGACCCAAGGATGCGAGTAGGAGCTCGTCAAATCATCGCATCACGCTCTATCTCCACTTCTCTAAGCAAGCTCGGCTCTACCACCTCTGCGGTCTCATGTAGGCACTTCCTCAAATGTGACACATGGAATACGTCATGTACACCACTAAGTCTCTCGGGTAAATCCACTCTATATGCCATTTGTCCAATCCTTTCCTTAATAGGAAACGGTCTTACAAACCTTGGTGCTAACTTCCCAACGGACCCAAAGCGAACAACATTCCGTAATGGAGATACTTTAACAAAGACCATGTCCCCAACATCAAACTCAAGATCCGTCCTCCTCTTATCCGCATAAGATTTCTGTCTGTCTTGCGCCACTTTCATCCTTCTTCGAATCAAATCAATCTTCTCCGAAGTCTCTCTAACCATATCAGGCCCAAGCAAGATCTTATCCGTAGATTCCCACCAATATGTAGGTGATCGACAAGGCCTTCCATAAAGAGCTTCAAAAGGAGCCATACCAATACTAGACTGAAAGCTGTTATTATACGCGAACTCCACCAATGGAAGATGCTCTTCCCATGTACCTCCAAAATCTAAGATACATAGCCTCAAAAGGTCTTCTAGAATACGGTTCACCCTCTCGGTCTGGCCGTCCGTCTGAGGATGATATGCGGAGCTCAAACACAACTGAGTCCCTACCGCCTCTTGCAAACTCTTCCAAAACTCGCTAGTGAAGATAGGATCTCGATCGCTCACTATGCTCGAAGGTACTCCATGTAACCGAACTATCTCTCGAAGGTAAACTGAAGCTAGCCATGGAGCAGTCCTCGTACTCTTCACGGGTATAAAATGGGCGCTCTTAGTAAGTCTGTCTACCACAACCCAAATTCCCGTATTACCCTTCCTCGATCTCGGTAACCCATCAATAAAATCCATCGAGTCGCTATCCCACTTCCATTGCGGAACTTCCAATGGCTGAAGCAACCCACCGGGTTTCTTTTGCTCCGCTTTCACTTGTTGGCACACCAAGCATCTAGCGATATACTCGGCCACATCTTTCTTCATACCGGCCCAAAAGAAAACTCGCTTCATGTCTTGGTACATCTTGTCCTCACCGGGATGAATGGTCATCTTCGAACGATGTGCATCATCAAGTATAGCCTTCCTCAAACCCTCATCTTGCTGTACACAAAGTCTACCGTCTCTACGCAACCACCCCTTACCATCTAGGGTGTACCTACTCAAATGGCTGGACGACTCCCCCCTTATGAGCCTCTCTACTAACTCAACCAACTGTGGGTCGTCCCGCTGTGCCTCGCCAATCCTTCCCAAAAGAGTAGGTCTGACCTCTAAGGATGCTAGCAAACCGGGTACAAAGTCAACGGAAGGTCTGAAGTCAAACATCGAGATAAATTCCAAGCTTCGTCATTCCACGAACATTGGACTCAAGGACAACCTTTTTCTGCTTAAGGCGTCCGCCACCACGTTACCATTGCCAGGGGTATACGCTATCTCGAAATCATAGGATGCTAAGAACTCCATCCACCTTTGCTGTCTTAAGTTCAAATCCTTTTGAGAAAACAAGTACTTCAACGATTTGTGGTCAGTGAACAATTCGAACCTCTCGCCAAGAAGATAATGGCGCCAAGACTTAAGCGCAAAAACAATAGCGGCCAACTCTAGATCGTGTGTAGGGTAATTTTTCTCATGCACTCTCAACTGCCTTCCCCCATAGGCTATTACCCTTCCCTCTTGCATTAAGACTGCGCCCAGTCCTGTCCCACAAGCATCGGTGTAAACAACAAATGGCTTACTCCCATCTGGCAACACTAAGACTGGAGCTGTGGTTAAAGCTCTCTTTAACCGTTGGAACGCATCATCACAATCTACGTCCCATGTGAAGACTAGATTCTTCTTCGTCAAGCGAGTTAATGGGGCTGATATCTTCGCGAAGTCCTTGATAAACTTCCTATAGTAGCCAGCCAACCCCAAGAAACTCCTCACCTCGGTAGCATTCTTCGGAACCTTCCAATCTTGGATGGATACTACCTTAGCGGGATCCACAGCTATCCCTTCCTTAGAGACCACGTGCCCTAAGAACCGCACTTCCTTCCTCCAAAAGTGACATTTAGAGAATTTAGCCTTAAGGCTATGCGCTCGAAGAGTCTCCAACACTTCCCTAAGATGTAGGGCCTGCTCTTCTTCACTCTTAGAAAAGACCAAGATGTCATCCACAAAGACCACCACGAACTTATTAAGGTACTCCCTGAACACCCTACTCATCAGATCAACAAAGTATGCGGGGGCGTTCATCAAACCAAATGGCATCACAAGCCACTCCTAAAAACCATCCGGAGTCCTAAAGGCAGTCTTGTCTATGCTATCCTCAGCCACTCTCAACTGATGAAACCCCGTAGCTAAGTCCAACTGCGAAAACACCGAGGCGCCAACCAATTGATCAAAGAGATCATCAATTCTCGGCAATGGGTGTCTATTCTTCTTTGTAAGCTTGTTGAGTTCTCTATAGTCTACACAAAGTCTTAGGGACCCATCCGCCTTCCTGGCAAAAACCACTGGAGCACCCCACTCCGATATACTTCGTCTTATGAACCCCTTCTCAAGCAACTCCCCTACTTGCTTATGGAGTTCCCTCCTCTCACGAGGAGCCATGTGGCGCGCTGGCAAAGATACTGGCTTAGCATTGTCCACCAGATATATTCGGAAGTCGATCTCCCGCTTCGGAGGTAAGCCCTTCACCTCCTCAAACACATCCGAGTATTCCCGGACCACTCTAACAGATTGCAAACTCTCGACCGAAGCGTCAAGTGATTCAAGATAACTTAGCATAACAGAATTCATGGGATTACAAGAGATCTCGAGAGTGTTCCCCAAGCAGGTCATGAGCCTAACAACTCTCTTTTCACAATCAAGAACGGCACCAGTACTGGATAACCAGTCCATGCCCAAAATTAACCCATAGCCCGTGAAGCCCAAAACAAAAGCATCACATCTAAACTCAACGCTAAGTATAGAAATCCTCAAACCCAAACATATCATGGACAAATAAGTGGAGCCCCCAATTGGGTTTGAAACAACCAAGGGATCATCTACTAGACTGGTGTCTAAGTGCAGTGACTCAACTAATGATGATGAGATAAACGAATGCGATGCGCCAGAGTCAAACAAAGTACGGACAGGATGATCAAACAGAAAAACCAGACTTTCAACGGAAATAGTTCTACCTCTTTCCTGAATCGGTGGAACCGCGAGAGCCTGAACTTGCCCCCTTGCCTGACCTGGTGCCATAAGAGCTTGCACCTGTCCTCCTGAGGTAGATCCCGTCCTCTGCCCCTTCTTAGGGCAGTCCTTCACTAGATGCCCTGCTTCGCCACAGTGGAAGCAGCCAGTCTTCTTCTTCTTCCGACAATCTTTGCTGAGGTAGCCTGGTGTCCCGCAACTGAAGCACTTCTTCTTTCCCTTGCCACTGTTGCCTTTCCCACCCTTGTTTTGCTGTTGCTGTTGAGATCTCTTCTGATCTCCTCTCTTCTCGGGTGCCTTATTAGCATTAGGACCCTTCTCTTCCTCATGCATGAGTGCCATGTCTACTAGCTTCTCAAAGGTGGCCCCCATAGGGATGTGAGTCATAGCCAATCCATGCATCGGTTCATTCAAGCCTTTAACGAACCTCAAAGCCTTCTTCTCCGGTGTATTCACCATGTCTATGCCAAACCTAGCCAACTGATTAAACTTGTTGACATATTCCTTCACTGATAGGTTTCCTTGCTTTAGAGTCAAGAACCTTTCCATATACAGATTTTCTTCCGCCCTTGAGAGAAACTTTGCCACAAACCTTTGCCTGAAATCCGCCCAAGAGTCAATAGGGCGCTCTCCATTAGTGACCTCCCACCAGAATGAGGCCTCTCCCTTCATTAACCAAGCAGCTAACTTGACTTTCTTTCCTTCTTCCATCTCAAAGATGTCTAACAACTCTTCCATCTCCTTAAGCCAATCCCTAGCTTCCACAAAAGTTTCTGATCCTTGAAAAGGTTTCCCTCCCATATCCTTAAATTCCTTGCAAGTCTTAGCAAAAGTATCCGCACGAGGAGGAGGAGGGGGAGGAAGATAGAGTGCAACTGGTGGTGGAGGAACATCTGCTGGACCCGCAGCAGCGGCCCTAGCCTCCATCAATCTCCTAAACCATACTAGTATCGTCACACCCTCCGAAAAGTTAAGATCTTTAGCCATGCTGAAACGAAAAAGGAAAGATTCAAAACGGAGAATTCGAAAGATAAAAAAATGGCTATTGGGGATTATGCCTTTCTTTCAAAAACTTTTCTCTTAAAAGACATGTTTTTGAAAATACTTCTTCCAAAAATGTTTTTAGAAAAATAGTTTTTCTAAAAAAATTATCTGTTCTGGTAACCTTTAGCTCTGATACCACGTGTAACACCCCACACCCGCTAAGGTCACTCACTAAGGGAATGCCTTAACTTTGGTGGCGTATTTTAAGTGAATATAGAACAGAAAATTACAACAAGACAGATATAAGTAATACTTGAAATTTAAAACATCATTTCATTGCAGCAGAAGGTAAACATGTTTGGTTACATATCAAAAACCAACAAGAGTCAAGTACAAAATATCCATCTCGGTAAAAACATAAGTACATAATCCCACTACATACTAATAGCCATAATAGAAAAGATAAGCTGGGCTTTACATCAACGGTCCAAGCTCCAAAAGATAGATAAAGCAATCTGATCAAAGCCCACTAGTGCTAGGCCCACTCAGAGAACCTGAGGGTTGGGAAAAAAGATAAAAACAACGGGGTCAGACATAAGTCTGAGTGAGTCCTATACTTTAACAATACAATCATTAAAGTAATTAGGGTATGATATAAACTTGGTACAGTAACGACTGGGGATAAATGACTACACTAAGCAGCCAACTAGACATAGGAAGAACCAAGATAACGGTAAAGACGCATCTACCCACCCAAGGATAATTACTACACTGCACTACACCAGTCATTCCTAACTTAAAGGTTGATCCCACCCAAGGACTTAGAAAATTTAACTAGTAGTTTCGTGTACCCCTAGCTGACCACATAGGTGCCATCTGCCCCTATCTCCACTAGGTGTACCCACTACTCCCCAAGCGATCGGCTCCCTAACGTAGATACCCGTGCTGGCCCCACAGTGGGGTGTATCACTCCCCAAAGTGACAACCCGATACAACCAACGGTGCACGACTTATACCTACACGATGCAACAATGTCTTACCTACCAGCCCGGGCCCACACACGCATATGAAACCCGTTGGACTTGCGTTGCCACCGCTAACCCATTTTGGCCTCTTATAGTCAAACCCAGTATGCGTGTCCCGTCCTCGACTTGGGTCGAGCCCACAAAGATACGTTTTGGGTTACTGGTTGAAATGGGCCCCCACAAGCTACCCACCTAAGCTTGTCCCTTTTCTAGTGCATCCCACTTAACCCTTTAATCATGTTTAATTACATGTTTCCACTTGGTTAAGTATTCTAATCGTATTTTCTATTGCCACCCAAGGCAACCCACTAGATTTCCACATGCCACCCAAGGCACTTACTTGATTTCCACATGCCACCCAAGGCACCCACTTAACCCCTCATGCCCCACTACATGCTTATCTGGTTAAGTGTTTCATAATTGATTAAGAACGTAACCTTTGTAAAGACCTCTCACATTAGACTGTCTTTTATGGCAGCTGGATTTGCCGGTCGGGTCCGGGCAGCCTTACGCCATAACAGAGTCTAACCTCGTGTCTTTACACTTGTCACGTATTTAGTTTATGCCTAAGACCTCTCACATTGGGCCAATCATTTGTAGCCGCTGGATTTGCCGGTCGGGTCCGGGCAGTCTTATGCTACAAAAGGGTCCAACCTCGTGTCTTAGTCGATTAATTACACCTAATTAATCACCCCCATAATTTGAATTAATTTTCCCTAATCAATTCCAATTTAATGATGTACATAATTGACTCAATTATGTCCATCCACTTATGGTATGCCACATCGTACCAATTTCACCACAATTTTGTTAACATGAATATTAACCCCATCGTTCCCCACGTAACACGCTAACATGACATACTTAAAAGGGAAGATTCATCACAAATACAATGGGTTCAACTTAACATAAAATTAGCATCTACATGGGTTTTAAAGGTGTCAACTTGCATATATGACCATAGCATCAAACCCAACTAGCATAAATAATCAACCCAAACTTGCATGAATCACATATGTCATAAAGAGGGTAACTTGCATAGATGTTCATGTCATAGACCTATCATAAAGGGATAAACTTGCATACATGTCATAGGTCTAAAAAGGGATAAACTTGCATATGTTACTCATATCATAAAAAGGGGTAAACATGCATATGTATGCATATCATACAAAGGGGTAAACTTGCATATGTATGCATATCATACAAAGGTGTAAACTTGCACATGTTACTTGCATATAATCAAACACCAAACTTGCATAACATGTCATATATGAACTTGCATATAATCAAACACCAAACTTGCATAACATGTCATATATGAACTTGCATATAATCAAACACCAAACTTGCATAACATGTCATATATGAACTTGCATATAATCAAACACCAAACTTGCATAACATGGTGTCATAATGGATCAATGTTTATCATAGTGATTTGCATAACTAGCATCATGAACATATAGCATAAAACTTGCATAACTAGCATCATGGACATATAGCATAAAACTTGCATAACTAACATCATGAGCACATAGCTTATGATAACATAACTTGCATTGATCCACATTCATAACCATAACCTCATTATATCCTATCATAATTAGTTTAGCAATTGCTTGCTAAAGGCATAGAAACTCACAACTTGTTGATTAGCACTCCTATGAAGAAGATTTAGTTGCTAGAGTTGATTTGAGAAGCTATCTTCCTCTTTAATTTGTTGGTGGCTCCTTCTAGTTGCAATTCGACGGCATGATGATGTTGTATCCAATTTTAGTATGAATTAGGGTAGCCTTAGGGTGTATTTATAGATTAGTTAAGTGCTTTAGGCCATAGGATTAACCCTAGGATAGTTTAGAGCCATCAGATCTCGTCACAAGCCACCAAACACAGCCCAAACCTGACCAATCTCACTCAAATGGTGCACCAGGCAAAACTGCCCGGCCACCTGTGTCGACTCCCAAGTCGACAGGGCAGTCGACTTGGGTCTAGCTGTGTCGACTCCCAAGTCGACTCCCCAGTCGACTTGGGACGGCTGGCGGGAATTTTCCCGCCTAGCTCCATTTCTGCATTTGAAATCTGTTTTTCAAAATTTAAATTTTCTGAAAACTTCTTCGGGCCTTAACTGGGTCATACGGACTCCGATTTTCGAAAACTCGGACTCTATTTCGCGTATTTTTCCGAGACGAACGCAATGGCATAGCCCGTTTCCCCTGATTCAGATCTTAAAATTTAATTCTGCCCTGATTTATATTATAACAAGTTATTCAACACACGGGGTGTTACACAAATGCTATGAAAAAAATATAGCTTATTTATTGAAAATATATAATATTCATATTATAGCCGCATATACGTAATAAACAATTAGCTGTAAAGCAGTTTAATGATGTGTCGCTAATGAAGGTTGGGTTGGGGCGAGTTTGTCGTGCCCTATACCGGACTCTACATATAGACCTCTCAAAGCGGGTCGCAGGTCTATCTGCCCCGAAGACCTAACGGGATGAGTCCAAACGTGTCAAGACAGAAGTAGGCCAATCGGGCTTGGACCCTAAACCGTCTCATTGTCATCTCTAGTTGCAAATGGCATCATCAATACTTTTAAATAGCCCCGATCGATATTTGTTTCACACTACACCAAAACAGGTGATTCCCAACGAGTATAACCGTCGAAAAAAATATTCAGCAACGCTTTTCAGTGTTGCTATAGGGGTGTGACAATTTATTTTCAATGCATATAAGTGTTGGTAAATTTTCTGTAACAACGCGTATAAGCGTGGGTATAGTTTCCTTCGCAGCGCTTACAAGCGTTGGTAGATTTTCTTCACCAATGCTTACGAGCGTTGGAAGATTTTTGTTTGCAGCGCTTATAAAGGTCGGAACATTTTCATTCTGAACGATCATAAATATTACAAGATGTTCATTTCTAGCAAATATAAATGTTGACAGTAACAAAAATATGTGTTAGTAATTCTCATATTTAAACATTAATAGTCAATTATTAACTAACATGGTAATAATATAGACGATATTTAATATAAATCCAAAACTAATATTATTCTCAGTTTAAAAAGTATAACTCAGTGAATATTAAAAAATAAAATTCATAATCAAGCAACGACATAGAATACCAGTTAACAACATACAAGTACAATCTGTGCAGTTAAAGCGCATAGTGGATCCAATGAGACTAGGTACAAAAAGTTGCATCGATGATAAAATGAGAAAATATTAGGATATAATGAATGAGTCTAAAATAGCATATAAAACTCATATTTAATGATTTTATAAATACCTAAATAATAAATAAATGGAAAATTAACATTCAGTTCAACTATAATCAATATGGTATAAAAACATGTACAAATATATGTAGATAAATGTAAACTTTTATTTATTTTGATATATATTATAATATTTTCTATTCTAAAAATATATATCAAAAAATCTATTAAAATACTAATTTTATATATTTATAGTATATGAATATCCTTCTTCAAGTCATCTCTTTTATAAAAGAGGAATATAGCTGAAATAATGGAATATATAGGAATATCATAATATAACGGGGCTTAAACGGAAATGCAATTTGGAAATAGCGCAGCGGTAAAAGTCCAATACATGATATAACATGGATATGATGGGGAAATAGCGAGCCCATTAACTGCACAGAATACAATACATAATTAAATTGCTAAATTCAATACATAATTAAGTTGCTAAATTCAATACATAAATGAAATTCCACAACTACCAAATATGAAACTCCAACTATATAACGAAGCCTCCATCTGAAATTCACATAATTTGTACAATCCATTTTGAGAACCATCATAAATTGGTGCATCCGGTTCAAGAACATCAACCGTCCAAATTATTTTCTCTACATCCAGTATCACCTTTCTAAAATGACAGATTGTTTGTTTTCCAACATAACCTTTAGCTACTTCCTTCTTTAAATCTTATGACAATAGCAATACGTATTTCTTTTCCATTGTAGATGAATGAATATTATTATGTGACATGGTTGGAGTAACAATTACATTATTTTATTTGAGAATCTCCTAAATTAGAAGCACCTTCCGTGTGTGGAGTTGTAGGACTTGCAACATGTTTTTCTTGCAAATTAGGTATAAATTTCATAAAAGATGAAGTAATTGAATGGATGGCGTTATTATCTTTGATTAGCTACTTGCCTTTCTATCTCCAATTTTCAGATGGACAAATCCATGACTTTTTTTTTTCAATTACATCTTTTACAACTCGAGCCACTTTTACTTGTTTTATAGAATAAGTAGAACTAGTTGCTCGATACAAATTTTTCTTCGTGTCGAAAACAAAAACTCCTGCAAATGGATCATTTTCAGGATCTTCTACTTCACCATTAGGACTAGCATCCAGTTTCCTCTTTTCTTCTGCTTCCCTTACAAGTGTCTACATTAATTTAATATCACATTAGATTGAAATTTTCGGTACCTTGTTAAAAACAGGTGTATTATACCGATAGGCTCAGTTTTACTAGATATCAATAGGCTTAGTTTTAACTGAGTCACTAGGTTCGGTTTTAATTTGAGCTGACAGGCTCAACTTTAAACTGTGTGTCTATAGGCTCAGTAAAGCTAAGGCTTGTAGGCTTTGTTTAATGAGCCGTTAGGCCAGTAAAACTGATCCTACAGGCTCATTCTACCTGAGCCGAGTGGCTCAGTTTAAATTGAGACTAATGGCTCAGATTAAAACCGAGCTTAACGGCTCAGTGCAGTTCACCATTTTCACAGTTGAGTGGCTCAAAAATCAAAAGCTCCTGTTTAATTCCTCAGCCCGTTTCTAGTTCTTCTCTTAATGTTGGAAACCAAATCATTGTTGGACAATATTCAATGTAGTATCGTATTGCAAAAGAAAATTTCATTCTTTGAACATAGTGAATCAAATTAATTATTCATTCACTGTAGCATCGTATTGAAAAATACAGTATCATTGTTATATTGCAACATGTAGTATCAATGAACCCCTTTCTTCATTGAATGTATTTTATTTTTCCGTTCTTAGATTGGCAATACACAAATAAATTGATAAAACTTATGCAAAAATGGGTTATTTTTATCTCAGGGTACAGTGAATCAACGTAATAAATTGGCATCCCCAATTTAAAATTCACATTATGTAACAACCCAGATCTTGGAACCAATTTAAAATTTTATTTTTAATTGATTTAATGGATTTTAAGAATTTAAAATGATTTATTTTAAATAATAGCAACTAAAAAATTTATTTAAATCGAAGTTAGAACGTATTTTATTATAAAACGAACTCGAAATGGCACGGTGGTTTGAAAAGTTAGTTTTAAACTTTGAATGAATATACATAATTCAAAAAAAAATCAGAATTGGACAAAACAAGAAACATTAGAATCTATTTAACTATATCTTTCTAAGGAATGTAAGAAACTGAGATTTCACTTTATAAATTGTTAGTTATGTCTAGTTTAAATTTTAGAATAGTCGCTATAGAATTTATATATATTTTAATATAATATATAGCCCTTAAAAATAGTCATTTTGCAAACACCTCCGTTTTCGACGAAACCACTTTTGTTGGATCCAAAATATCAATTTATTGCTAGGTTTCAAATTTCGTATCTTTTGGAATTAATATGTGAGCATAGTAAATTTAAACGTGTTTTCAATTTTAGCTTAAATTTAATAGACCAGTTAAAAGGCCATTTTCAAACGGTCTCCAAATTCGACGAAATTAGTTTTGTTTGGACCGTATCATCAAAACATAGCTAGATTTCAATTTTCATAATTTTTGGAGTTATTATGTGGTCCCGGTAAATTAAAATGTACGTTTAAATTCAATATTGACTGTTATATTAATTTATATTTTAACTTTGACGAAAACTGATCTAAGCAATCGAATTGGCTTACGAAACATATCCTATTGTTTCCGAAACGGGGGTATTTAGATAGAGGCGATAGTATTTGGGTTTGATTTGGAGTTTGGATGAAAATAAACTAATTAAAGAATTATATATATATATATATATATATATATATATATATATATATATATATATTTGGGGCAAACCCTCGGTCATTATTTTTTTCCACCGCCACTGCTTCAAATGGGTGGTCGATATCATCCCAACCTAATCCCTTAAATTCTCACCGATCTTCACGAATTAAAACACAAATTCAATATGAAAACCGATGAGATTCTTGAGCTCTTTTGGATTATACGATCGAGATAAAGTTTAGATTTGTGGATTATTCAATTTGTGCCCTTAAAGAAGCGACGTTTGCGCACCATTCTAGGCTGACTGGAGCCACCGGGGTCTGGGCGAAGGCGGAGTGAAGGGAGCCGGTCGATGTGGTGTTGGCAGATCCCGGTCTGGTCATACGTAGGAGGCGAGGTGCTAAGTCCTAGGGGGTTGCGATGTGGGTTCTGCTTGGAAGCCTGGAACGATGAGAGACAAAAGACGACGGGGTTAATTGTAATTAAGGGGTGATTATTTTATTTAATTATTTATTTAATTATCAAATGTATTTAATATATAAATGGCTATATCTTTCTTATACCAACATAGAATCAGACGAAATCAGTTGCATTGGAATCATCTCAACGACTACAATAACATGGAACTGATCAGAATGAAAAAGGAGCAAATGAGAATTTAAGGCGAATTCAAATACAAATGATATTAAATCGTTAAATAAAGACTGACGGATTGGAAACCAAGGTGAGAACTCTCTCACTAAAATTTTTGTACAATTATTTATTTTTATTACTACATATATATTGTTTGCCAATGATTGCTATATTTGTTTGATGATTGATGGATGTGTATAGTTTTAATATTATTATCATTATTAAACTGTGATTATTAATATTTATAAATAAATAAATAAATTCACGTGGACTGTGATGTAAACCCCACATGGATATTGGGATGATAATTTTACACATCTCCCAATTATTATTTGATGTTTGAAAACTCCAAACAGGTCTGGGAATGATAATTAATTCACATCTCCCTTGGAATTAATTATATGTTTATCGATTGATCGACAAACTGTTATGAGTGTTATTTATTTATATAATGCTTATACGGTTGTAAATAACACTCTAGATGTCAATTGACTGTTTAATAGTCGTTTATCACTATTTTTGTATACATGCAATGTATGGAATCCATATAAATAAAATTATATGGCAATTGATTGATTCCGATTCCAATTCAAATATAACGAACAATTTTAAAATAAAATAATATTCAGTGAAGAATCAAAATATAATTTTGATGTCCGATTTTGGATAGACACGAAAATATTGAAATATCCATAACTGAAATGAATATGAAGCCGAGTTAAGTAGATATACGCTATTTTTAACTTGAACGGATTTTTATATTGATTTTATTTTTTTATAATCAATATTGAAAAGATTTGATTTCAAATTCTGATATTTTGAAAATATTATCATTTTAATATTATAAAAATATAGAATATTCAATCTTGATTTAAAATTGAAAATGAAGTTGAAATCGTTTTAAAATGAATTTATAAACGAATTATAAAATATGTTTTAAATAGAAATCGATGATATATATTTTATATATATATATATATATATATATATATATATATATATATATATATAATGGTCTGAATATAACGCGCCGCGCAACGACCGTTCGCGAATTTCGACCATTAACTTTAAGTTGATGTAATGGGAGATCCGACTATCGGATTCCCCTAAAATCAGAACCATTGGGTTTGTGTCGAAAAGAGCTTTCCAATGAATATAAAAGATTCAAAATCTAACAGTTATATTTTAAGATATGTTTAAATCAATTTTAGAAAAGGTCGCTATGGATGTAGTTCGTTGGCCGATATTGGAAACCGACTGTAAGGGCCTTAATAAAATTATTAAAAATATGAAAAAATTATGTAGAATCATAATTATTGATTTGGAAGGATTTTAGATTAAAAATTCCCAGTTTTGAAAAGATAAAAGATATTTTTATCTAAATGAACTATTATTAACTAGAATAATATTCCTATGGTTTTTAAATAAATAAATTGGATTTGTAAAGGGTTTTAATATAACCAGAATTTACCAACGAATAAATTAGAATGGATTTAAATGGAAATTATTTTTGGATATTTTCAGTATTGGATTCCGTAATTATACGGATATTGTTATGGAAATTTGGAAGATATTGATATCGTTATTCCCAATACGATATCCATTGGTTTCTGAATTTGATATTGAATATAAGCCGATATTAATTTCTATTCAGAGCCTTGTATTTAATTTCAAATTGGATTTTGGGTTTGTCGTGAATGGTGTCTTTATTAACACCTTTCTTAAACCCCGTTGAGAAAAGAACAAATCTTTTAACTAAGATTTAGAGAAGTCTACCAATTGATTAATATTTAATTGGAATTGAATTGAAATTGGATTTTTGAGTTTATCATGAATGGTGTTTTAAATAACATTTGTTCTTTAATCCAATTAACAGTGAAGATGTGATTTGGAATTTATAATCTTTTAATTAAGATTAATGGAATTTTCCAATGTAATGTTTTCCATTTTAATATATTAAGTGTGGTGCTAAGGGCACCCCAATATGTTCTTCCTAATACCACGACTAAAAAATACCACAAAAATTATTATTACACTCTTCTTAATACCACACTTAAAAAGTAGGAGCTACCACACTATTTTACTCTATTTATAATTCGCTCGATGTTCGTTTGTCCTTATTTGCAAAACCGATCAATCAGCTAAACCCTATATCTATAACCGATCAACGAATTCGATACCGCAATATAAAAAAGCCGCGAATAAGGTTTGAATTAAACAAACTAGAAGCGAAAGTGAGAGAATAGGGTTTTATGATCACCAAACAATTGAGAGAGTACCGTACGAATTCAAATTTTTCTACGAGAAATACGAAGAAGACAATGAATTACAAGAGATTAGGGTTTTTAGATTAATTTAATATGTGATTACTTCGCAAATAATGATTGAATGAGAGACTAGAATGGAGAGGTAACGTGGTATTAGAAAGCATACAAAATTTAATGAGTTTTATTTTTTTAATTGCGGTATTAGGAAGAACATATTGGGGTGCCCTTAGCACCACACTATATTAAATTAGAACTGAATGGAACTTGATTTGGTAATAATCGAGATGAGCTTTTGTAAAGGAAGACCGTTGCTATATATGGAATTTAAAAAGGCTTTGTCATTCTTCCTTTTATATTATTAGTCTTATACGATAATTTCGATTGTACGCTATTATGATTTCCGTGTAGATTCCATTTTGATGGAAGAAGATTTTGGGTTTATCGTGAATGATGTTTTAAATGACATTCGTTCTTTAACCCAGTTAAAGACATGATTTAATTCCTAAATTTGAATATTCATTAAATAATGATTTTTGGAGATTAATACTAAGTGGAGTTTTAATGAATCTTTAATTAGACTGAAATGCTAATGTGGTAATTAAATCTGCCAAATTTGAGAATTGTTCGAGAATGGAGTATCACCAGTTTTACTTCATGCGATAGTTAAATCTTTAATTAGATTTGAACATTATATGGTAATTGAATTTACCAATAACACAGTGGGTGTTAGATATGGAGTACTACCAGTTTCGCTCCATGGGATGAATAGGTTGGGACTGGAAAAATAAAATAAATGATTACTTCGGTAAGGCTTGATAATCCTGATTAGTTTGATAAATCTTAATTTGGTTTAAAGTTGTGAAAGATAATACAAAATCTTTTGAAATGGTTTCCAAGTGAAAATTTAAACAAGATGTTTAAATGAATTAAATCTTTGATAAGATTTATGAGAATAATTCCCAATGTAAAGAATATTTGAATCAAAGAATATTCTGGATTGGAATGTGGCGTTTGATGTGTTTTTATAGCACTTGACTATAAGATACGCGAGTTGTTCGGAAAGACCGAGTTTAGCCCATTCTAAATAATTGATACAACGACTAAAAGTCGAAGATATTGAAGGCGGCAGTTGAATACCGGCGATCTTCACATCGAATGGATTGCTACTAATGGCCTGGATTGGTCAGCTCCCAGGAAGGGGTTATAGTGGTAGTTTTCCGGATGTACTTGTTGATTGTCCGGATATGCAAGGGCCTCTCTCCTGTATTGGACATATGGGATGAGTGATAAGGTGCCTCCGGTTTCGTTCAAACCCAGAACGGACTTGCAAATGGATGATGTGTCTGATGTTGTATTCCTTTATGTTGTATTCATTGATCTCTGCTAAATATATATATTTGTTTGGTGGCGGAGAATTTATTCTCTTGCTTAACACCCTTCTCTGAGACATACGAGCTTAGGTTATATATTGGCAGAAATCAATGGTACGGTACAGATTGACAATGTGACATGCAGAGATGCTTGGATTAAGTCTTTTGTTGAAAAGCAGAGCCTTGTGGATGATGATCAAAGCATAGCTTTAATTAGCATAGCTTTTTGTAGCGTTAATTCGCGAGCCTCACACACCGGTATGATGGTGAACTGATGGTCAGGTCAGTATGTTTTTGAGATGAGCATAGAATATCTTAGGGTTGTCATGGATTCGGTCGACCGAGATGAGCTGAGTGTGGTCGCTCAACCTCAGAGGGATAGGGCATACCCCCCGATTCTCAGAGGGATAGAGTAAGCGTTATTTTCTCTAGTTGGGACGTAAGCCGTAGTGATATTTGATTTTCCAAAAAGATGGATGTGCATTACAGTGTTTTCTATAATTGGGATGTAAGCCGTTTAGTAATGCACTACGTGATAGATCTTTCGAATCAGTAGCCATCATGATGGAAATCCAAGTTTCCAATATGAGCTTTGAGGTTTATTTTGTATACCTATATATATGGCGGCATAGTGGCATGGGACGCTCATGTCGTCTAGGATTGATACATTTACTTTCGAAATTGATTTCTATACTATAAACTTACAGTAATATTAAAAGATAAATTTTGCGTACCAAGCATATTTGGCCATTATAAGGTAAAAATCTATCCTCCGGCTTGCGTTGCATTGTGTGATGGGACCTAAGTCTTATAATGGCTTCATTGTTCTTTTATTTAGCATTGCGATTTTTGTTTTTGGTATTCGTGGAAGGAAATTCATTCCGTGTCATACGGCATGGTCTCGCGATTTACCTAACTTTAAAATAAAATTAATAACTGTTTTAATTCTCACACCAGTCCCATGACTGACTCAGAATTTATTGTTTTCACCTAAACTCTAGGTGCCCATATTTTCCACACGGACAACCAGTAGTTTTCATTTTCATAGATATTTCTTTTCTCGGGATCTTGGATTACAGCTAGAGCTATATTCAGAATGCTTTGTATCTGTGTATTTCATTCAGTTATGATTATTGATATATTCTGCTGCACATTATGTTTATGTATTTAAAATGTAATTTTAATCTCTGATATTGTATTTCTGCTGTGTAATATTTATTCATACTATGATATATTCTTGTACGCGGATGTAATTGTTGTAATAGCAATGAAATGTTCTAGTGTTTGTTTTCTGATGTGTCGTGTTCTCAAAGTAATCCGGGTTCCTCCTCTCTTCGGGGATCGGGGAAGTCTGTATCGTTTCAGTTTGGTATTAGAGCTTTGGTTTACAAAGCTCGAGAACAAGACACATTAGAACCGAATGAAAGAATTCATCAGAGATAGGATTAGTAACATCCTATAATAATAATTCGTTTGAGATAGGATTAGTAGTATCCTAAAATGAGTTTGAAGAGTGTTGTTTATTAAAAACGATTTTAGTTTTGAAAATTATATCTAATTATATGTATTTGAGTATTTTATTTTATATTGAATTTGGACTATCGAGTATAAGAAGATTTTGCATATACGCCTAGCTAGCATATATACGAAGTCTCAAATATACCGGGTAGATATAGAATCACACTGTAGTCACCCGGAGATGATCCTGATGATCGTTATAGCATCACCAGTATTTGTGTTCGAGTTTCGAAAGTAGGATATCTATATATTTCCAATTGACTGATGTGAGAACCAAAACTTAGTTAGAGTTCAATGTTTGTGGTTTGGCATTGAAATATGATTTTTGGGTATATATTAAAGCTATATATTTGAAAAGCTAGTTAATTAATTGATTGCTGGTTGTGTTGTATGATAATTAGTTTAACTAATAAAAATATTGGACTAATAAAAACCAATAAGAAAATGAAAGCTGAATTAAGGCAGTTGAATCAAATATCGAACTGAATTGAAAATTGATTTGAATTGCATACATGTACATGTATATATGCGTGAACAGGTCATAGCATGAAAGCTAAGAAGAGGAATAAATATGCCCGATAAATACGTACATATTTACTGTATTTATTGGGTTTTGATGATTTTATGAGCCGATTGGCAAGCCACTAGGCCTTTTCTTTTTCTTTTTCTTTGATGAGGGCCCTGTGAGGTAAGTTGTGGTTTTACCAATCAGCCCGTACAAATGAGGTAATGGCAAAAAAATTCAAAAATTAAGGGCGTTAGCCAATTGTTTGAGAAATTAGAAAGTTCTTAGAAACTGAAAAGTTGAAGAACATGAGTCAAGCGAAGGTGGAGTTGATTACCTAAACAACCTTCGATTCTATCTTCCTTTTCGAGGACGAAAAGATTTTAAGTAGGGGAGATTGTAACAACGCAGATTTTGGAACCAATTAAAATTTTTATTTTTAATTGATATAATGGATTTTAAGAATTTAAAATGATTTATTTTAAATAATAGCGACTAAAACATTTATTTAAATCGAAGTTAGAACATATATATTTAAAATTTATTATAAAACGGACTCGAAATGGCGCAGTAGTTTGAAAATTTAGTTTTACATTTTAAATGAATATCTAGAATTCAAAATAAATCAGAATTGGACGAGACAAGAAACGTTAGAGTCTATTTAACTATATCTTTCTAGCAAATGTAAGAAACTGAGATTTCACTTTATAAATTGTTAGTTATGTCTAGTTTAAATTTTAGAATAGTTGCTATAGAATTTATATATATTTTAATATAATATATATCCCTTAAAAATAGCCATTTTGCAAACGACCTCCGTTTTTGATGAAACTACTTTTGTTGGATCCAGAATGACAATTTATTGTTAGGTTTCAAATTTCATAATTTTAGGAATTAATATGTGAGCACAGTAAATTCAAACGTGTTTTCAATTTTAGTTTAAATTTAATAGACCAATTAAAAGGTCGTTTTTCATATGGTCTCCAAATTCGATAAAATTAATTTAGTTAGGACCGTATCATCAAAACATAACTGGATTTCAATTTTCATAATTTTTGGAGTCAGTATGTGGTCTCGGTAAATTAAAATGTACGTTCAAACTCACTATTGACCGTTACATTAATTTATATTTTAACTTTGACGAAAACTGATCGAAACAGTCGAATTGCCTTATGAAACATATTCCATTGTGTCCGAAACGGGGGTATTTAGATAGGGGCGACAGTCGTTGGGTTTGATTTGGAGTTCGAACGAAAATGAACAAATTAGAGAATTAAATAATATTATAATATATATGTATATATATATTTTGGGCAAACCCTCGGTCATTATTTTTTTTTCCACCGCCACAGCTTCAAACAAATGGTTGATATCATCCCAACTTAATCCCTTAAATTCTCGTCGATCTTCACGAATTAAAACCCAAATTCAATACGAAAACCGCTAAGATTCTTGAGCTCTTTCGGATTATACGGTCGATGTCAAGTTTAGGGTTGTGGATTATTCCATTTGTCCCCTTAAAGAAGTGACGTTTGCACGCCGTTCTAGGCTGACTAAAGCCACTGAGTTTCATGGTGGTCTGGGTGAAGGCGAAGTGAAGGGGGTCAGTCGATGTGGTGTTGGCAGATCTCGGTCTGGTCATACGTAGGAGGCGTCGTCCTAAGCCCTAGGGTTTGCGATGTGGGTTCTGCATGGAAGCCTGAAACGATGAGAGACAGAAGGCGATGGGGTTAATTGTAATTAAGGGGTTATTATTTTAATTAATTATTTATTTAATTAACAAATGTAATTACTATATAAACGGCTGTATCTTTCTCATACGAACACAGAATCAGACGAAATCAGTTGCATTGGAATCATCTAAACGACTACTACAACATGTAACTGACCAAAACAAAAAAAGGAGCAAATGAGAATTTAAGGCAAATTCAAATCCAAACGATATTAAATCATCAAATAGAGACTGTTGGAGTGGAAACCAAGGTGAGAACTCTTTCACTCAAAATTTTGTACAGTTATTTATTTTTATAACTGCATATATATTGTTTTCCTGTGATTGCTATATTTGTTTGATGATTGATGGATGTGTACAGTTTTAATATTATTATCATTATTAAACTCTGATTATTAATATTTATATAAAAAAAAAATTCACATGGACTGTGATATAAACCCCACATGGGTATTGGGACGATAATTTTATACATCGCCCAATTATTTGTTGATGTTTGAAAACCCCACACGGGTCTGGGGATGATAATTAATTCACATCTCCCATGGAATTAATTATATATTAATCGATTGATCGACAAACTATTATGAGCGTTATTTATTTATTTATTTAATGCTTATATGGTTGTAAATAACACTCTGGATGTGAGTTGACTGTTTAATAGTCGTTTATCACTATTTTTGTATACATGCGATGTATGGAATCCATATAAATAAAATTATGGTAATTGATTGAGTCTGATTCCTATTCAGAAATAATGAATATTTTTAAAATAAAATAATATTCAATGAAGAATAAAAATATAATTTTGATGTCCTATTTTGGATGGGCACGAAAATATTGAAATATTCATAACTGAAATGAATATGAAGCCGAGTTAAGTAGATGTACGCTATTTTTAACTCGAATGGATTTTTATATTGATTTTATTTATTTTATAATGAATATCGAAAAGATTTGATTTCAAAATCTGATATTTTGAAAATATTATCATTTTAATATTATAATAATATAGAATATTCAGTCTTGATTTAAAATTGAAAATGAAGTTGAAATCGTTTTAAAATGAATTTATAAACGAATTATAAAATACGTTTTAAATAGAAATCGATGATATATATATATATATATATTTAATGGCCTGAATAGAACGCGCCGCGCAACGACCGTTCGCGAATTCCGACCATTAACTTCAAGTTGATGCAATGGGAGATCCGACCGTCGAATTCTCCTATAACCGGAACTGTTGGGTTCGTATTGAAAAGAATTTTCCAATGAATATAAGAGATTTGAAATCTAATGGTTAGATTTTAAGATATTTCCAAATCAATTTCCGAAAAGGTCGCTATAGATGTAGTTCGGAGGTCGATATTGGAAATCGACTGTAAGGGCCTTAATAAAATTATTAAAAATATGCAAAAATTATGTAAAATCATAATTAATGATTTGGAAGGATTTTGGATTAAAAACTCCTAGTTTTGAAGAGATAAAAGGTAGTTTTATTTGAATGAAATAGTTATTAACTAGAATAATAATCCAATGGCTTTTAAATAAATAAATTGGATTTGTAAAGGGTTTTAATATAACCAGAATTTACCAACGAATAAATTAGAATGGATTTAAATGGAAATTATTTTTGGATATTTTCAGTATTGGATTCCGTAATTATACGGATATTTTTATGGAAATTTGGAAGATATTGATATCATTATTCCCAATACGATATCAATTGGTTTCTGAATTTGATATTGAATATAAGCCGATAATAATTTCTATTCAGAGCCTTGTATTTAATATCAAATTGGATTTTGGGTTTGTCGTGAATGGTGTCTTTATTAACACCTTTCTTAAACCCCATTGAGAAAAGAACAAATCTTTTAGTTAAGATTTAGAGAAGTTTACCAATTGATTAATATTTAACTGGAATTGAATTGAAATTGGATTTTTGAGTTTATCGTGAATGGTGTTTTAAATAACATTTGTTCTTTAATCCAATTAACAATGAAGATGTGATTTGGAATTTATAATCTTTTAATTAAGATTAATGGAATTTTCCAAAGTAAAGTTTTCCAATTTAATCTATTAAATTGGAATTGAATGGAATTCGATTTGGTAATAATCGAGATAAGCTTCTGTAAAGGAAGACCGTTACTATATATGGAATTTATAAAGGCATTGTCGTTATTCCATTTATATGGGAATTCATATCGATTATACACTGTTATGATTTCCGTGTAGATTTCATTTTGATGGAAGAGGATTTTGGGTTTATCGTGAACGATGTTTTAAATGACATTCATTCTTTAACCCAATTAAAGACAGGATTTATTTCCTAAATTTGAATAATCATTAAATAATGATTTTTGTAGATTAAAACTAAGTGAGTTTTAGTGAATCTTTAATTAGATTGAAATGTTATTGTGTTAATTAAATTTGCCAAATTCCAGATGTGTTTGAGAATGGAGTATCACCAGTTTTGCTTCATGCGATAGTTAAATCTTTAATTAGATTTGAATGTTAAATGGTAATTGAATTTATCAATAACACAAAGGGTGTTAGATATGTAGTACTACCAGTTTCTCTCCATGGGATGAATAGCTTGGGATTGGAAAAATAAAATAAATGATTACTTCAGAAAGGCTTGATAATCCCGACTAGTTTGATAAACCTTAATTTGGTTTAAAGTTGTGAAAGATAATACAAAATCTTTTGAAATGGTTTCCAAGTGAAGATTTAAACAAGTGGTTTAAATGAACTAAATCTTTGATAAAATTTATGGGAATAATTCCCAATGTAAAGAATATTTGAATAAAAATATATTCTGGATTGGAATGAGGAATATGATGTGTTTTTATAGCACTTGATTATAAGATACGCGAGTTGTTCGGAAAGGCTAGTTTAACCCGTTCTGAATTACTGATAAGACGACTAAAAGTCGAAGATATTGAAGGCGGTGGTTGAAGACCGACGATCTTTACATCAAATTGATTACTACTAATGCCCTGGATTGGTTAGCTCCCAGGAAGGGGTTATAGTGGTAGTTGTTCAGATGTACTTGTTGATTGTCCGGATATGCGAGGGCCTCTCTCCTGTATTGGACATATGGGATAGGGAATAAGGTGCCTCCGGTTTCGTTCAGACCTAGAACGGACCTGCAAATGGATGGTGTGTCTGATGTTGTATTCCTTTATGCTGTATTCATTGATCTCTATTAAATGTATATTTGTTTGGTGGTGGAGAATTTGTTCTCTTGCTTAACACCCTTCTCTGAGACGTACGAGCTTAGAGGTTATATATTGGTAGAAATCAATGGTACGGTATGGATTGACAATGTGACATGCTAAGATGCATGGATGAAGGCTTTTTTTGAAAAGCAGAGCCATATGGATAATGATCAAAGCATAGCTTTAATTAGCATAGCTATATGTAGCGTTAATTCGCGAGCGTCACACACTGTTATGATGGTGAACTGATGGTCAGGTCAGTATGCTTTTGAGATGAGGATAGATGATCTTAGGGTTGTCATGGATTCGGTCGACCGAGATGAGCTGAGTGTGGTCGCTCCACGCTCAGAGGGATAGGGCACACCCCCCGATTCCCAGAGGGACTGTGACGATCCCAAAATCCGTGTGACGGTATTAAGGATAATCATTGGAATATAACACATCAATCATCATAGCAGAGTACAGATAATAGCAAAAACAACAATTAGAATAATTTTACATAGATATGACAGCGGATTCATAACATGTAACAACATCAGAATAGCACAACGTAGGATATAACTTAGTAAATAAAAGGAAATGATCAGTCATCATCGCCAGAGGCGGAATATATACATGCAGTGAGACATAATAAGGGTATCAGTCTACATCGCCGAAGGCGGTACATATACATACGATAATAAGTACTGAAAGTAAAGCAGTCTACACGCCTGTGGCGGAATCATAATATAAGTACAATAATGGCGGAAAATGTCAAAGTCATCTCGGTGAAGTCAGCCTCGCCATGAGCCAAAACGCACTCCATACTACAGTGCTGAGCCAAAAACAACCTGTCATCTGTGAACTAGGTTGCCTGTGTGAAAATAAGGGCACCCGCGTTTGCAAAGTGGAACAAACAACGAGTCAGTCATGGGGAATGGTATGAGAAATCTATTTAACAGTTTAAACAATAGTAATAAGCAAATCATAGGACCACGCCACTTTCGCGGAACGGGTTTACTCCAGTGATTGCTGGTGCATTTAAAACAAAGTAAATTCTTTAAAACAACGCAATGCTTTTTAAAAAGAATGAAGCCATTATAAGACTCAAGTCCCATCATACAATGCAACGCAAGCCGGAGGATAGAGTTTTACCTTATAATGGCCAAATATGCTTGATACATGTAAAGCAAAATCATTTGGTATTATTACTAGTGCATATATGTTTCAAAAACGAATAGCATCATAAATATCAATCATAGGCGACATGAGCGTCCCATGCCACTATGTCGCCGTACATAAGTTACAATTGGTATCCGTTATCTCGTATTGGAAATTGGATTTCCGTCATGAGTCAAGGCAAGGGGAAAGCTCCTCTCCGCTTCGAGGCACTCTAGCAAATGCCTCAGGACTACACACTCTAGGTAACCCCTGGATCTTCAGGGCCGGTCCTCTCTTACGTTTGAGGATTGGCAATTCCTGAACACACGTTTCCCGGTCCTTACAGACCTATAATCGAGGCGCCTCGCATTCCAACAACCACATAGGTGAAAAGTAGATATAAATGTCAGGGCTGGTAGGTCACCGACACCACCATAGCTAGAAAGAAACGTTGTGCTCTCCCTGCAGTCCTTATCCCCTTTTTAACTCATACCGAGGTGTGAGGCTCGCGAATCTACGCTATACACAAAGCCAGGACACGTAGGCCGTGCTTTGATCATCAAACACAAGACTTTTCTTTGCAACAGAAGCCTTGATCACAGCATCTTGGCATGCCACATAGGCAATCCACTCCATACGACTGATTTCCATGCCTTGAACACAAGACTTTGTTTCTCCATTATGTCAGACACACAGTCCATTTACAAGTCCGTTCTGGGTCTGAACGAAACCGGAGGCGTCAAATTCCTCGTATATCCGTCCAATCAACACATACGTTCAGACGGCTACTACTTCCGTTCCTTCACGGTAGCTACTCCAATTAGGAACCTCAGCAGCGCCCATCCAACCGATACGAAGATCGTCGGTCTTGAATCGTCTTTGTATTTTCCAATTCGAACCGCTCGATCAATTATTTGAAATGAGGGTTAGCTCGGCCTTTTCAAATAATTCACGTAATTAGAATTCAAATCAATTCTTTCCATGGTTATATTATTCGACAATCATATTTCAGTTCTTTAGTATAATTTTCATGTCAAACACATACAGCCATCAAATATCAGACAAATCAAGCCAAATTGGTTTATTTCCCATCTATGTTGCTTATAATATTTTATAACGATTTTTCGCCATTTTTTTTCATTTAAAAATGGCCATATTTAATTAAACGACGTTTCAGGTCGTGCCATGGCACTGGCGCTGTTTTTCCCCTAATTTGTTTTACACATATCGGAAAATCTAATCATTGGATTTCTACAAAGTCTATATCAGTGGGAAGATATTCCCAAAGTGAACCCAACGGTTCCAGTTTCGTGAAAATCCGATGGTCGGATCTTCCACACTAGTCATTTGAAGTTATGGTTTCAAAATTCGAACTGCAGCGTCATTATTCGATTTAATTTAATTGTATTTATATTTATATATAAATATAAACGATTCTGGCGCTGTTTTTCTTCAGATTTGAATTAAACATTCCAGACAATCCAACCGTTGGATTTTTACAAAGTTGGTGCCGTTGGAAAGATATTTTCAAGGCGAACCCAGCGGTTGCGGTTTCGGGAAAATCCGATGGTCGGATTTCTCGTACCAATCATTTCAAATTACGATTCTAAAACACGGACTGCACGGCTTCGATTCCTTTCAATTTTATTTATATTTATATATATAGAAACATAGTTCATTCCTTTATTTCGAATACAGTTCATTCATTTATTTCAACATTGTTCATTTATTTGTTTCAACATCGTTTTTACTTCAAATAATTCACTAACGCCTTAATATTTCGAAAAATTTCACCATAACCTCCTTTGTACTGGAAGGGGTTTGGAAATTTATTGGGCCGTGTTAGGTACCCTATAAATCCTATAAAGCATCCACATATTTATAGTGATATATTCTGGTGTTTACAGGGGAGTGTGTATAGATAATAACTCCAGAGAATAAATTCTCGTCACGTTGTCAAAGCCTGAGGGAGTGTGTATTTTAAATGCTCCAGAGGATAAATCCTCGTCACCTCGTCCTGTGTCGGAATAAATAGTCCATGTGCCGTATCTAATGACTAGAGAGACGTGATTATTGTCAACTCCAGACCCGTGTGGGGTTTTTATTAATCTGGCAATTTATCATTATATTTTATATAGTCCATATCAGTCATCAGTTCAACCTATAGTATATAATCATCGCCATACAAGCCTCTCGCTCATATGGTAAATCTTCCACCTCGTCACACAAGCTCCAATTGCTTATGTGGAATATGATGAAGTATGCCTATCGTCAAGGAGTATGCCATGTAGTGTAGTTCAAAATTAATTGTTACTATCCTATGGCGATGTTTGTTATTTCACACAGAATAACCAGCACTCGGATCCAATGGCATTCATAGGAGTTGATATAAAAATAAAATTGCGCAGCCAACTCATCAAGGCTTACCTATTTGTCGGGCACGCAAATAATTTCTCTACTCTACAGCTAATCCATTTTCCCTGTTCAACACATGTATATATATGCAGAACAAAGCTAATAATAATATTTCTAGCAAACTAATATTTATTTCAACACGTGTGTATTTTTATCAAAGCGTATACATGATAAAAGAAATATTTTTATCATCAAAAATATTTATTCAACACGTGAATGTTTTTAACACTTCATATTCACAATAAAAATGTAGTTTTTATTGTCTATTCATTTTATTTTAAAATACGATAACATTCAACACATGAATTTCAATTCAACGAATGAATTTCAACTCAACACATGAATATTCTCTATAGGTTGTATATATATATAAATGTGATTTTTATCATTAAAACTATTTGTTTAAAATTCGGATAATATTCAACACATGAATTTCGATTCAACGAATGAATTTCAACTCAACACATGAATATTCTCTATAGGTTGTATATATATAAAAATGTGATTTTTATCGTTAAAACTATTTGTTTAAAATTCGAATAATATTCAACACATGAATTTCGATTCAACGAATGAATTTCAACTCAACACATGAATATTCTCTATAGGTTGTATATATATAAAAATGTGATTTTTATCGGTAAAACTATTTGTTTAAAATTCGAATAATATTCAACACATGAATTTCGATTCAACGAATGAATTTCAACTCAACACATGAATATTCTCTATAGGTTGTATATATATAAAAATGTGATTTTTTTCGTTAAAGCTATTGGTTTAAAATTCGAATAATATTCAACACATGAATTTCGATTCAACGAATGAATTTCAACTCAACACATGAATATTCTCTATAGGTTGTATATATATAAAAATGTGATTTTTATTGTTAAAGCTATTGGTTTAAAATTCGGGTAATATTCAACACATGAATTTCGATTCAACGAATGAATTTCAACTCAACACATGAATATTGGTTTCAACATATGTAATTAATTTCAACAAATGAAAATTATTCTAACACATGAATATTTCAGAAAATTTCGACAGCATAACTGCAGGGTAGTTAAAACCGGGACCGTCCCTAGTACGGCTCCTCGCTCTACCTTAAAACCTCGCGGTTTTTGACAATGGGGATCATGCATCTAGTTCGCATGCAGGCGGCATGTTTTATTTTCATTTCCACAACCCTATTCTAATTTGTTTCAACCACAAAGGTATTTTTTTCAACCACAAAGGTATTTTTCAACCACAATATCAATGACAAACAATTATTTCCAACCATTCGTCATACCATATAATATCACGCCAATCACAAGCAATAAATATCGTCCATGGTTTGTGGACGAGGGGAGTATATATATATATATATCATTTCTATAATTCACTTGCATTTCATCACAATTCAAAGCATATATGTTTCGTACAACGCTTGTATAATTTATACATCGCGAATATAACTTATACAACACATGTACATGAGGTATACAATGCGTATATAATTTACACTTCGCTTATATAATTTATACAACACGATTCCATTCACACAATTTAGTTTAGATTCCTCAAATTGGTTTTTGTAGTGCTAAAAATCGTAGGAAGATCAGAAAAATCCGCAGCTTCTGCTAGATGGTAGAGAGCCTCCCTGCGGTCCGGATGATTCCTGTTTCATCGAATTTCGTTAACACACTAAAAAGATACTATTTTTCAATGTTTTGCAACACTTAAAAGTGTTATTTTCAATTCAGAAATTCAAAGCAGAAGGGTTTGCAAACCTTCGAAACTAGGTTTAGAATTCAAATCCAAACCGTAGCTCGATATCCAGATCAGACCCTATGACGTTGAAGCGCTACGAACAGGCTTCCTATCGGCGGTGGTGGCAGCGAACTCGGTGGCTCCAGCGTGGCACGACGGCGCTTCAAAGGGGCGAACTTCCTCGATGAAATTCGACGTCGATAGGCGATGGTCTTCGACGAGGCTGGGTTTGATTTGAAGAGGGGAGGAAGGCGATCAGAATTGTCAACTGGAGGCGGCGGCGAAATTGACTGTGGCGGCGGCGATCGAGGGGGAAAGGTCTGAACGATTTACGTTGTTCGTTTCAGGGGGTCGATCGATTTTTCTGAAGTGAGAGAAAATGAAAGATATTTTCTAATTTATTATATTTTTAAATTCCTATAATACCCTTTCTAGCCAACGTACACCAATTTCAACCCAACGACTGTCGCCCCTAGCCAAATACCCCCATTCCGGACACAATCGGATATGTTTCGTCGGCCAATTCGACTGTTACAGTCAGTTATTTTTCAAATTAAAGTATAAAACATTTTATATTCAATTTGAACGTACATTTCAATTTGCTAGGGCTACAAACTGAATCGAAAAATTCCAGAAAACTAAATCTAGCTTTGTTTCGACGATACGGTCCTAACAAAACCAGTTTCGTCGAATTTTGAGCTCGTATGCAAAATGTCCATTTTCAGGTCGTCCCATTTTAACAGAAATTGACCAATCACATTTTCTTTTGCCCCGCTCACATACTAGCTTCAAAAATTATGAAATTTGAAACCTAGCAATAATTTGACATCCCGGATCCAACAAAAGTGGTTTCGTCGAATTCCGAGGTCATATGCAAAATATCTATTTTCAAGGGCTATATATGCTATACAGCGACCTTTTTGAAAATTCATTTGGCCATAACTTTTGATTCCCGTTATGAAACTTCGATTTTTCAGATTCGCTAGAAAGGTATTCATAAACAGATTTAAATATTTTTAGTTCCGCTAAAATCTCTTATAATTTCCACCTGGTACAGTCAGACAAAGTTTGTATTCAAATTTTCAAACTGCCTTACTATTCCCAATTCATTCTTTTATTGAAATATGCTATTTCAGTTGTTCAAATTCTTTAACAATAACCAATTTTAAAAATTTTAAATTGGTTCACATTTTGCGGGTTATTACAATAGAGTAAGTGGTGTTTTCTCTAGCTGGGACGTTAGTCACAGCAATAGTGGATTTCCTAAAAAGGCGGATGTGCATTACGGTGTTTTCTCTAAGTGGGACGTAAGCCGTTGAATATTGCACTACGCGATAGATCTTTCGAATCAGCAGCCATCATGATGGAAACCCAACTTTCCAATATGAGCTTTGCGGTTTTTGTTATATACCTATATATATGGCGGCATAATGGCATGGGACGCTCATGTCGTCTGGGATTGATACATTAACTTTCGAAATTGATTTCTACACTATACACTTATAGTAATATTGAAAGATAAATTTTGCGTACCAAGCATATTTGGCCATTATAAGGTGAAACTCTATCCTCCGCTTTGCGTTGTAATGGGATCTGAGTCTTATAATGGCTTCATTTTTCTTTTATTTAGCATTGCGAGTTTTATTTATGGTTTTTGTGGAAGGAAACCCGTTCCGCGTCATACGGCGTGGTCCCGCGATTTAACTAACTTTAAAATAAAATTAATAACTGTTTCAATTCTCAGACCAGTCTGATGACTGACTCGGAGTTTATTGTTTTCACCTAAAATCTGGGAGCCCATATTTTCTACACTGGAAGCTAGTAGTTTTGGTTTTCGCAAATATTTCTTTTCTCAGAATCTTGGATTACAGCTGAAGCTATATTCAGAATGCTTTGTATCCGTGTATTTCATTCAGCTGTGGTTGTTGATATTTTCTGCTGCACATTATGTTTATGTATTTAAAATGTAATTTTAATATTTGATATTGTATTTCTGCTATGTAATATTTATTCATACTCTGATATATTATTATACTCGAATGTAAGTGTTGTAATAGCAATTAAATGTTCTAGTGTTTGTGTTCTGATGTGTCGTGTTCTCAAAGCAATCTAGGCTTCTCCCTCTCTTCGGGGATCGGGGAAGTCTGGTCATTTCACATTACAAAACTAAAACAAGCATGATTTTGTACATTGAATAATTCAATTTGATAGAAGATATGGTCATACTAGTTGAATATGATCGTAATGCAAACTTACATATATTTCCGTGGCACAAGGCAATACTTCTACCAAATTTTATTTTATGTCCAGTTTTTAAATCGTCATTCGCAAAATATTTGCTTCTGAATTTCCTATGATCTACAAGAAAAATCAAAGTTGACAACACATAATCAATATAACATTTTATAAACAACCATTTACAAAAAATAATGTTAATACCATTTCATCATGCATTTTATGGTATGGTCTCCTTCCTAGAGTATGAATGATCTAGGTTTTCGCTTTGTTTTTTTGCATTTCTTTTACATTTCTCCATGTTTTCATTCATATACTCAATATCAAGAAACTTTTCCCACCACACTCTATCTATATTCGTTGGACATTTATCAATGGCCACTTGTTTAGGAATCAAGTGTCATATACTTTAAGAAGACTTTTTCATAATGTTGACTTCATTGATCTATAATACGATGGGAAATGTTTCTTCAATAATGGTCGAGCTATGCTAGGATCTACATCCATATCAAATTCTTCCAATCACGAAAAAGTAAAAAATAAAAGAAATCAAGAAATTGTCAAATATATCATAATTTAATCTTGAAGGTCAAATTAATTGGAGTGAAAGTATCAAAAGTCCTTCCCATAGTTTATCCTTATAGAATCCGTGAATCACCCACCATTCATTTGTAGCCAGTGGGTATATAACAACGAAGTAACTCACCATAACATGTACTCCGTTTAGCTGAATCTTCTCCTTTTGCTCCCACAACGACAACTGTTACAAAGTACTATTTAGCTTTGGGTTTGTGAGGTTTAACAGTCTTAGTTGTACTTAAATTTGCATTTGCGATACAATTGTTTATCGTTTTAATGAAAAATCTACATAAAAATGGCAAATAATGTAACGTTAACATAACACTTGAAAGAAATTTGCAAGACATCAATTAACATAACAAATCGGTCATAGCTTAGAAAGACATTAATAAAAGGAAATTATACATTTCATAACACAACACAATTGTACGATACATCAATAGGAGTTAATGCATGATCAAAACAAGCAAAATATATGCATAGTTTCAATCAATATGTTCATTTCAATTGAATACATTTCAATAATGGTTCTAAATTTGGTTGTACTTTTAAACTCGAATAATAAGTTGTTGGTACTTCATAATCATCTATGTTATCCTCATGCATTTAAGAAACCATCGAACAATCGACCAATTAGAATTTTGTGTACTTTTGATGTAAGATACCTGACTTGCTTCGGACGCAAAAATAACAGGTTCATAATATTCTCCATGGGTATTCTTGATCTTCTTTAATTTTACCATTAACAAATTTTTATCTAGACAAACCTTACAACCATTTGTCTTATCTCCAACATTCACTCGGTCGCAATAGAATACCATATGTTGAAAATCATAGTATTCAACTTCCATGATCTCTCTTATAACACCATACCAAGTAGTATCATCATCCATATGATTTAAATATATTGAACATGCAACAAATGTAGTGACCCCATTCATGCAGACACCACTATCTTACGTTGAAATGGTGTCCTCATAACGTTGAGGAGAGAATGTATGTCCATTCACTCTATACTTAAGATAAATTTTATCTTCCCACTTCAGACCACTGACATACAACCATAATATTGTGTTCATGCATTTTTTTTCCACTGACTGATTAGAATAAGATTAGTTAAGAAGAAACACATTACTTTTAAGTAAATATAGCACACCTTCTTGTATAGCCAATCAACAAATTCATATTGGACTACTACTTCTGCTTTTGAGATTGTTTTCCTTTTACCACGAAGACAGTCTTCTAAAGATAAGCGGTATGCACTACAAACTGAATATCAGGGTATATATATATGTATATATTCTTGACTAAATGTGCTATACATATTGAAAAAGGTGAAAATGTATAACCACTAGTATTCATCTCGTTCTAGTATATCAATTCTAAATAGTGACCATCGTCGATTTTATGATCATTGCACTCTAGATAACTTTAACGATTTACCTTCAAAAATGGAACACTCATATATATCATCTCCATTCTCATCTAGAAATGATGCTTGTTTAGAGCTATGAATTCCATCAAATGGATTTAGCTTATATTACATTATGTATCAAAATGATTCTGAGACAAGGTATGCTTCATAAATTGATTCTTCTTTATACCTTTTATTAGTAGGTATGTTCTTGCTATCCTTCATATCCTTAGTACAACAAAATTAATATTCATATTTACAATTAGTTACTTCATAGCCCTTTGATAAAATAATTTGAATGCAGAAACAATATTTACCTTTAAAATGGATACATCCATATATAATTCGATGGTTCACAAAGTAGAGTTTGATCTTCTAAATGTACCATCAAATGGATGTTTATGTCAAAATAAGACATTGGAAGATAGTATGCCAACACATGAATGCCTCAACAATCATATACTTAGTTGATTGCACATGTTCTTAAACAATAACTTTTGAACATATTATGTTGAAGTACAAGCTTACTTGTAAAAGCACCCGTCTTAACTCACGACACTTTGGATATACATGTTGAACCATGATAGGAAGCAAATATTGGATAATAATATGATAATAATATGTCGACTTAATTTGCAAACTGAGTCGTTGAAGACATATAAGACCATGTAACTTAGTTGCAAGACATGATGGAAGTTTTGCATCTTGAAGAACTTGACAACAGTGTAATTTTTGAATCTTATCAAATGCATATTTAGAAGATTGTTTTCCTTTGTCAAACATAATGCTATGAGATGTTCAGCAACATTTTTCTCAATTTGCATCACATCAATAGTATGACGAACTTTATGACTGTTCCAATAATCCAAGTTAAACAAAATTGACCTCGTATACTACGCCGGTCTTTCTTCCTCACTGACAAGACAATCTACATTATCATAAGCTTCAGAAATCATTCTCTTTTTGCTTTGTGGTAGTTTGCCACAAATATACTTAATAAACTCAAGCTTTTCTAAAAGAGATGAGCCCTTTAGCCAAGCTGGAGGATCTTTATATTCAACATCCTTATACCATCCGTGTCTTAATGCTCTATATAGATGATCATCCTTATAAACCTTCTATAGTTTGGATAAATGATCTTGTTGCCGATGTGCTCTGATTCTGTCTTGGTAGCACAGAAAGCACACGCTTTATAACCACGAGTCACACAACCAGACAAGTGGTGGTAAATTATGAATTCCCTATAGTAAAATTGCTTTTATATTGAAAACATCTTTCTTATCTGTGTCAAAATGTCTTGACTTAGTGCTCTTGGTCTAGGAATTAAAAGACTCAACATTTGAAATTGTGATTTCATACACAAAGAAGGAGGTAGGTTATAAGGTATCACATATACAAGCCAAAAAGTATAACTATTGGAGAGAACACCATATGGATTAAATCCATCGATAGAAATACCAAGCCAAACATTGTGTCCTTCAGTAGCAAACTCTGGCCACCGACTTTTGATTGATCTCCATTCAGCTGAATCTATAGGATGTCGCATGAAATTCCAAGAAGGTGTAGCTTTCTTGTGCCATTTCGTTTTGCGAGCTATCCACGGTATATTGTACAACCTACTTAATCTTGGAATTATAGGAAAGTGTCTTAAAACTTGTCTTGGTTCTTTCGTTAATTTGACCTCCTCTAACCTTGTTTTTTCAGTTTTATATCTTGTTGTATGGAACATAGGACATTCTTTCATTGTAACATTTTCTTTTTAAAATAATATGCAATCGTTTTCACAAGTATGTATATACTTGATTGACATAGAAATGTGTTTATTTTACGCTCTTATTTCTTATCTTTTGTATATAAATAAATATTACTTGGGTATTGTTTTGTTACTTTTACAGATATTCCAACCCAGCCCGCATGCAACCATAAAAGTAGAGAAATGGAGATCAGATTGCTATATATTTACATTTTGAAGAATTGTAGATGAAGATTCCACATCCAGTTCATTTGGACAAGAAAATGACTGATAAAAAGGCCATGCACATTGCAAATCAAGGGAGGCTTGTCAAAGAACCAAGAGGAAAAGAAGAAAGGCCAAAAATTTAATTGATTTAACTAAGGCCCATCTGAGACTCTCATTGTAAACTCTTTTGTGAATTCCCTAAGGCCCATCTATCATTGTATTAGGGTTAGGGTTAGGGTTTGGCTATCTATCCTATAAATACCCTTGTAATGTCATTGTAGCCACCATCCTATATCTTATTCTATTCTCTTCTCCATTAATAAAACTCATTTTTCTTTTTCTGCAATTTTCTATTTCTTAGCAATCGGTGTTGTCTTCACAATTAGTTTTGGAAGAACACCAATTGTATTTTACACTTTTTTATAGTGATTAGTCATTTGATTAGTTTCAACGACAATCCTAATTTTACTTTTTGTTGTTCTTCTTATTCTGCATTTTATTCCTGTTTTGCTATTTACTTTCATTAGGATTAATCGTTTGATTAGATTCAACGATAATCCTAATTGTTGCAATTTTAATTGTTCTGTTATTCAACAAAATCTCTAGGCTTCGTCTAACTCGCCCAAGAGATTAGATAAATAATTTGATTTTAATTTACCTCCATGTGTTCGATCTGTATGCTACACACCTGTACGCTTGCAGTATTTAATTTAAAATTCGCGCTTTTCTAATTCATAGATTAGCGACGATCAATACTTCACCTCCATTCCTAAATTCTTTAATATTTCTTCATTATGGGATACTTGCCGCGTAGATTGTTGTCTTTTGGAAGCCAACATTTTAACCGCTTCAACAACTCATTCGCCCTATTTCTCGACAAATTAAATTCTTTTTTTAAGGTTATGAAGCCCAACAATTACACCTAACCTTGTAAGCCCCTCTTCGCAAGTAGAATAAAGTTTTCCATTTACTTTATTTGCTTATTTTTTTGCTTTTCTTCGTAGTAAGAATTAGAGTTGTCTATATTTGTATATTGAACATCTTCTTCATCACTAGCTTGTGGCATAGTATGCACTCCAAAAGAATCGTCTACGAGATATCTAAGAGTTCCCTCTACATAATGGACGGTTTGAATTTGATCTTGGACATAAGTCTGGAATAATATTTTGTGTATGATTCACCCCCGCATTATTATTCTTCTTCTTTCCATGGAAAAAACACCTATTATACGTTTTTACCATACCATGAATTATTAAGTGTAGCGACTAGTATTTTACGTATCAGAGAATTTTAAAGTAACTATATTTAATTTTCTAGTAGTCGAATCATTCTCAGATTTTAATATTTTGTTCATGCTGATGTGAGACATGTCCATGATTTTTGCCAAACTTAATTGTAACTATTTTACAGTTGTGAATATTGTTTTAGATATAATTTTTTATAGGGACAAAATCATATGCTAAAATTGGTCTTACTAGATCGGAATGGTGGTTGACAATTCCATAGAATGGTTACATTAAAGATTTGGTTCAACGGTTTGGGAGAACTCGCCGTTTTAATTTTCAGTTTCTGTTTGGTAGTCTAATTATCTGTTAATGGGCTGATTAGTGAATCCCATTAGGCTAATGACCTGCTATAAGTAGAGGGTTTAGGAGGGAATTAAGGTTTCTCTCTTTACATAAACATTTAGGCTTGTGACCGTGACTCTCCGGATTCAACCTAAACCATAATTTCTTTATTATATTCATTCTAACTCATCATCTATAGCATCTAAAGGCCATATCATCATCCAAGAAGATTATTTCACACCAAATTGCATTGATTTTTGGAGGTTTTTATTATTATTCAGATCTTATTTCATTAGGTCCACATTGAATCAAGGGTTAGGTGAGTGATAGATATCTCTCAGGCAGAAACTACAGATTATATGAGTTAAATTAGGATTGATTCACATCATACATGTTAAATTCACTTTAGTTCTAATCATATATTTTTAATTAAGATTTAGACATCTTAGGATAATCTAATTTAATCATATAAACTGAACAAAAGTTAGATTAATCATGTTCTTGAATATGTTTTGATCCAAATTATGCTCGATCTATTGTTTTATGAGATGTTTAATATTTATGCATGTTTGTATGATCAAGATTTGATGAATTATTGTTTATTTTGACTGAATGCATTGCCTAAATTGTTTTTTAGAATTGAGTGTTGTAGATCTTATGTTTGAAGAATAGAGCTAATCGGAGGTTTAGACGATCAGATTCAAACGAAATTTGGTGGAGAGGCTCTGGAAGATGAAAGAAGGGAACCCAAATTTTATGGTTTAAAGAACGCTAACTGGATGTATCGACATCGGTCCATGGCCAATGGATCGGCACTGGTCCATGGCCAATGGACTGACACTGATCCATCAGAGTAGGTCATATAGTCGTGAGATTTTGGGCATCAAATCGTGGTGGTAAATCGAAACTATGTGCAAATTTACTAGTGATTTGGAGGTGACTTGGGCAGGTCAAAACTGAATGGTTGAGCATTGGTTAATGGACCGACAAGAGAATTCATTGAAAAGGAATTTGGGCTCGAGGATGGACCAGTTGGAAGTGCTCGAGGATGGGATGGGAAAGATCCAAAACTTACTAGAATTTTGGTTGAGTGTATATACCGGTACCGATCCGTAGCTGATGGACCGGTACTGATCCATCGTATGAGGTGGTATGGAGCTCATATTTTATGAGCGTGATAGTGATGCTTTCTGATGGCTGTTGGTGAAGTTTGGTGACCAATAGGCTTCAGATGGTTAATGTAAAACTTAAGGATGATTAGTACTTCGATATCAAACTCTAGATGGAGTGGTCAAATTCGAGTTGATGTAATGCTGATCGTGGGATGATGCAAGATGCAATATGATGACTGATTGAATAAGATGGAATTTGATCGAGGATGATAATGGAATTGGTTTGAGAGATGACTCGAACGAAAAATGAAACCGCTAAGGAGAAAGGCTTGAAAGATTTGAAGTACCAAGGAATCGTTGGTTATCGAAGGTTCTAGCGGGTTCAAAGCAGGGGGGTCATGGGGACACCCATCAGGATCAAACGATCATGTACCTTGGATCGAGCTCTGGGAGTGATTTAGTTGTCTCAGATGGAGACAATACGCAAAGAAGATGCATGGAAATTTGATTAGAACCATGGTTTTTCCATTATCCCTTGACGGACGGCAACAGTCGATAATTCGACGATGATGTATTCAAGACTTTAGTTGGTTATAGCTAGGATATTGGTTGTAATGCTTGACTATGTGCTTTCTTCTCTAATTTTCTCGGTAAGCTATCACTGTAAGTTGTTGAAGAGAAGTGAGATTGGAAGATATCCTTTTCCTAGTATGGAGCAACATATGGAAGATGACTATCCTTTGCTAATCCTTTGGTTGCTGAGACACATTAAATGGTTGTATCCTGTGTAGCCTTTTGATTATTATTTTATCGCTCACTAAGACTATTGTCTGATTCATGGTTTTATGTTTCTTCTTATTACCTTGGGCTTCTTGTCAATGTTGTTGGTGAGTAGACTGAGACAACATGTGACAGATTTGGTGTCGTTGATGCTGTGCGATTACGAGCTGGAGGCTGGAGTATTATTTTCTACCATATAGATAATTGTTTATATTCATTGTATACTGTAGATTATTGATACTCTGAGAGATATATAGTGAAACTTGGTGTACGAATATTCATTTTCATGGATGTTCTCGTGTTGATGAATCTAAGATTTTATAGAGATTTGATTATTGTCCTATTATGCTTCACTACTATAACTTATTATATATTTTTTTACTATATGTTATCCATGCGCTATGAATTATATGACAGATTTTATTTCGAGTCACTCTTCCTCGATGATCATTCCATATCGGTCTGGCACATCATGTTGCACACCTTTTCTTAGTTTGGTGTAGGATTTATGCGAAGGTAGTCATATTTGGTATCAGAGCTTCGGTTAAATGATTTTACCCAAAGTTCGCAAGCATAAAAGCCTATAAGAGACGTAATTGCAATTTATAATGGATGATTACTATATTATAATATATAGTTTAGTAGGTTAGTAATCACTTGAAAAAAGTTGTGTCTTTTCTCTAATGTGGATTGATCATTCTCGTTTTAGATAGAGAATGAGCCATTACACGGCGCTAGGGATGAGCCTACTATTGGAGGGGTACACAAGGGTAGCCAGTCGGGAGTTTTGCTAACATTCCCAATTTTCCTTCTATGTTCGAGCCCATGATGGTAGAAATCATGAGGAGGATGCCTACTCTACAAGCGGCAGTAGAAGATGGTGTTTCTATGCAGGCACCTAGGATGGTTTATTCCGCTAAGCTCTACAAGGATTACGCTTTTCTGGGTGGTAAGCCATTTACTGGGATAAAACCTACTGTTGAGATTCAGAATTTTTTGGATACCTATGTTTGTATCATTGGGATTTGGTAATTAATGTTGCAACTAAAAGTGAGCTTGCATCGTGGCAGCTGCAAGGATGAGCGATGGATTGGTGAAACTCCATTACCTTAGAGACTCCATAAGATGGTATTTCTTGAGATTAGTTCCGAGCCAGACTCGAGGCAGAGTTGTGACAACCCTAATTCCGACAGATCGAGTTTTTTTCAAAATTCAAATCCATCGAAACTCAGATTGGTTTGCTCTAGTATCCCGTAGAAAAGACAGAGACATAAAACAAGTCAGATCTCAAAACTTATCTTACATCGGAATGGATAAAATATAATATAATCAAAATATAGCCTGCCGTATTAATAATACTGCTTAACAAGTATCCAAGGCTATCATTTCCCTTCCACAAATCTAACCTGCGAGTATGTTATGAGGAGGGGGTCAAAACACAAGTTCTAGTGACTGGATTTAAGCTATACACTTTGGATAATCCTACATATACTGTTCAATCATATTTTATTTATTTATTAAGTTAGTTGGGTTAATAGTACTCAAGGCTTATACACACGTTGTGCCCATTTACTCCCCAGTGGATTAACCTAACACAGTAAATATGTAGCTACCCCCAATATTGAGTTACACCCCATGGTATCCCACTCGCACGGTATCCACCGTAACACCATCGAAATATACGCAGTCCCTCATCCTACGTCGTAGTGACGTGCGGATATCAATATTACGTTCCATATATATCTATCATTACTATGCTACATAAACATACTGATTGTCACCTTTTTTTCGAATCAGACTCCATACCGAAGTAATGCCCTCAAGTCTACGATACATCACCCAAAGCCGACATGGATGTATCTAGACTGTCCACCATACGTATCTTCAATTGTAGCTCGATGCCTCAATCACACGTCCTCTAATGTGCACCGAGTTCCGTGGCAGGGCGATACAAGTAACACAAAACTAGGTCAGGAGCATTTCCATATCTGTACAGGCCCATCTTTAAAGACCCTCTATATACAAATATACCTAGGGTCTATTTTCGTGGTGACTATGGCCCTACCTCGGCCCCTCCCTCAACTAGTAAAGACTACCAGAGCTAAGCGACTTCCCCTACGCATATACTCTAAACATCCATGTGGCGTCTCCCCTCAACCCCTTACCCCGATAGTGAAGGGTGAAATAGTATCTTGGGTTTAGCTCGAGTCTTCCCGCATCCCAATGGCTGCCGGTGACGGGTGTCCGACTGTCTACTATCCTTGTTGGTCATGACCCTCTGTCTTCTCGTGAGGCAACCGCCGAACCACCTTTGTGTCACCTCATCACAGCATTATGACTGCGTAGCTACATTTACCGTCAAGGCCCACCCACCTAGTAGTTACGTGCAGACCCAACCTCTGTGGACACAACCTAAGACATCTTCCGCCGCACAGAGGACTACTAGTAGCACCTTACGTACCTCAAGAAGCCGCGTGCTTCCCCTTCCAGTCCTTTGGAGCCGTCATAACAATCAAATGAATGTGCACTCTTCCTCGTGCCTTATAATACCACGATGATATACCCCGTTGGGTTATTCACCCTCAAACGTGCGGACTGGTTCAAGCTCCTCACTTTAGTATGTTATTAGACCCTATTTTCAAACATTCTTTTACGCGCTTGTCTCACCTCATCAGGTTTCCAGTTAAATTGGTTATTCCAATTCATATTAAATTCTTATTCAAATTACCAAGTTTCTCTTACTTATTAATTTCAATCATACAACTTAATCCATTCATGTTTATTAATAAGCCCACAACATGTTATTCTCTGGATTGTGGCCCAAGGTCTGTAATCCACAATCACTTTTATATTTTCTTGTTGATTTCATCATTGCAATAACATGTTTTACTTAATATGTAATTAAGTATGCACAATTCACATGTTTTCTAACTAACATGTCACTTACCATTTGTGATTAAATATAACTTATTTTATTTCATAAGTTTTCCTCATTCTTTTTCATTTAACATAATTCCATTTTATGTTGTCAATACAACTTATCGTTGTTTACTTATTAACTTAGTTCTATTAACTAAGGCCCATTAATAAGTTTCTCTACCCATTTATTACAACCTATGTTATAATTTCCTGATCTTGTCCCTAGGACAAGCCTAAACATTCTTATCAACGGGTTTCAGACTCCCAAGCTTATAGATTACTTAATTTATAATTAAGTACAATATATTTCCCCCTTTTTCTTAACTGGTTTCAGGTTTTCCCCTTTACTGATTACTTAACTTACAATTAAGTGTCCTTTAACTCAATTCACCAGTTATCCCATTCTCTTACTAACTTATTATAACCCAAGTTATAATCCCCACTTGTCCCTAGGACAAGTTTATCTATTATACATCATTCTATATAATGTTACTTAATTATAATAGGTGATTATCATTTCTACAAGTTATGCTTACCCTAAAGGTGTCTTTAATTACATAACTTTACTATTTCTACCGGTTATATATACCACTAGGTATCTTTAAATACATAACCTTATCAGGATAAGTTTGCTGGCCTATATGTAAATATTACCCACCCCCCTCAGATTTGCTTAGCACACCCACTGTCCAACCAATTTTGCTTAACCATAACTTTAGTTCATATTCATACAATCCCTATGGATTAGATTAGGTTAAGCAATCCAATTTATAACCATGTCCATTTATGGTTTATAATGGGCTAGACCTCTTACATTAGGCCTACGACCTGTGGATGCTGGACATGCCTGTCGGGTCCGGGCAGACTTCTTCCACAAGTTGGACCTAACCTCGTGTCATTGCCCGTATTGTATTTGCGCACTTAGACCTCTTACATTAGGTTCAACATTAGTGGCTGTTGGCTATGCCGGTCAGGTCCGGGAAGACTTCCACCACTAATGCAACCTAACCTCGTGTCATAACTGCAATTATAATTTTTAATTGTAATCCTAGGCACTCACTATTAATCAATTATTTAAACCTATGCCTTTATAGGTGTTAATGCCCATTTACCTAATTATATTCATGATGGATTATACGTCTAAATTCCTATTATTCAAATTATGCCAGTTCATATGTATTTGCGCCCAAATCATTTTTCTATACTTATGATCCAATTTAAGATCTTTTAACATAATTTGGTCCATGCCCCAAACCCATATTTGTTTATTCAATTCTATGTATATAATCATACAACCATTCTAATTTGCACAGGTAAGGGCTCTGGTATATAAATGAGACAAATCAATATGTGATATGAACAATGGTAGTTACTGCCAATATTTTTAACAAGTCTATAACATATAAACATTTCCAACATTTCAACTAATTGTATGTATAATTTTCAACCATTTATGTTCATATCAGATTACGCCTCCAAATTAAAGTCTCAAAACATAATATATGTTACGTTTCAAAATCCCATTTCAAATTATGTCCTAAATCCCAATATATTTCGCGTGTCTTCCTACATGTAATTAACTTTACTTAAAATAACATGTATTTCTCCAATAGTGTATCATTTACCCAATTCATAGGTTCATAAAATGGATTTATACAACGGTATTCATTTTTCTTAAACATTCAAGTAAATGTACTTCTCAACATATTAACCAATTAAACATATTATCCATTTTAGCGCAGTAATGCATTTCATCAATTTAAACCTTCCAATATGTTCATTATGGGGAATGCTAAACTATAGAGGTACTATTATTCAAAAAGTATATTTTAAACCCACTCACCTTCATGCTTTCCCTAAATTTTGGATCTGATCTGCTCTATCATCCACAGTTTCCCTTTTAATCGGATTTACTACCTATCGACCATGAATTTATTATTTTCATGAAAAGAGAAGGGAGAGAGAAATAATTTAAATAGATTGGTCTTAGAAATTTACCTTACTTTCAGTAATCTTTTATCAACATTGACTCTCTCCTCCACATATGGATTCATAATCTTCCTAGGCTAACATTTTAATTTCAGAATAGATTTGAGAAGAGAGAGAGATAGAGAGCCATGGCAGAGTTTTGGTGTCTCCTCAGAAATTATGAAGTTGGAGTAAACCTAACCATCTTATTTATAGGCGTGCTAAATGAATCTGGTCCTTTAGATATAAATAAATCTCCATCAGAGCTAACTACGTCATACGATCAATAAGAAATGGTCACGTCGCAACAAAAACAAATGTTCACCAATTAAAACGTGCCACGTGCGCTGAATGATGCGTAGGGGTTGACAACCCTGCTTGGGTGTCGACACATGTGTCGACACCCCTATGGTGGTGTCGACACCCCCACCGTATTTTTTTTCTTTTGATTTGAAATTTGATTTATCATATAATTCTTGCATATAAATCAAATTTCAAACATCCATTTTTCCCGTACAACCCTCTATTTGAATTATGTTCATTTATATTCAAGTCTTATGCGTATGCTAAGCTTTTGTACGCGAATAATTATTTATTTTGTTCCTGTTTTATCTTGTTATATATATATAAGCACTAGACCTCTTATTAACCCTTTTCACACTAAGCCACTTTTTAGTCATTCCCTTAAAACAAAAATATGGTGCTGATGGGGATCGAACTCTGTATCTCTTGTATGCAAGTCACATGGTCTAGCCAACTGAGCTACTTAGGCTTTTGTTAAGAAGGCCTAGAACAGTGTTAGACATTATTCTTTTCTCAATCCCCTTTTTCATGTTTTGTTACAATATTTAATTTAAAGATATCTCTTTCATTTTAAATCAGTTTTCTAGAACCCATAGATCTAAATTGACCATAAAATCGCCACGAACGCAAAGATGCTAATCCTATGATCAAATGTTGGAAGCTCTTCAAAATTTTCTTTTTCTTTTTAAATGTTCGCATGCAATTTCAATTACATTACATGCATTTCTTCTCATTTTATACATTGCATGTAATTTCTTTTATTAGTCTTCTTCTTCTTCATCTCAATGCATGGACTTATTACATGCAATTATATTATTATTTAATTTTTCCTTTAAATATATCTATGCTTATAATATATATACATATATGCATATTTTTATTTTTATTTGCATTTAAAATGCGGGGTGTTACAAGAGTTTATTTCAATGGCCCCGAGTTCGATCTCTTTAAGAAGTTTATTGAGCTTAAGCAAGGAGGTTGACCCGTATTTGAGTATGTGGCATAGTTTAAAGCTCTATCCAAGTATGCTTGTTTGTATATTGAGACTCCTTACCAGAATAAGGAGAAGTTTATATTGGGTTCAGATGAGTGTCTTGGGAAATAATTGATCAACCATATAGATGATTCTTATGAGAAGCTACTCGAGAAGGCATTAAGGAAAGAGTGTTTGACAGGTAGAAAGTAGAGGCCTGTTGTTGAGAATAAGGAGGAGTCAAAACCACTGCAGGGTAATGGTAATAAAAAAAAGTGGAATGGTAAAAGGAAAAACCAACAGTAAAGGGAAAATGAAAAGAATAAACTGAAGGGTGAGGTTACCTGCTATAACTATCAAGAAAATAGTCACTATTCCAAGGATTGTAAGAACCCTAAGGTGGACAGGAAGTGGTTTAGTTGTGATAAGCCTGAGCATATGAGAAAGAATTGTCCAGAACCATCAAAGGATAAGCAGGTTGTGAAAGCGTATTCTTTAGATGTTGTGTCTTCTTCCTTAAGAGGCCTGACCGCTGCGGAAAAGGGAAAGAGTGTTGTTATGAAAGTTATGTTTCCTATTAGAGACGTTTCCGTTCGAGTTTTTCTTGATACTGGAGCATCACATTCTTTTATTTGTAATGCGCTTATTTGCAAGCTGGGTTTAGAAACTGAGAGTGTTGATAGACAATTAGTTGTGACTAATCCAGTAGCACGATTTTATAGTATTTTTATGATTTGTCTTGGTCTAGTCCTATCAAGTCATGGTTGCTCTTTTGTTTATTATTGTTTTGTTTTGAACTTGGAATCACTCTAGGAATGGACTGGATCAAAAGGTATGCTGCCGCTATTGTGGATCGGAAGAGGATCGAGGTGATGATCAGGAACATGGAAGGGCGAATGTTGGTGATACGCTATTAGATGATGGTGTTCTAGTCAGCTTTTTATATTCGCTTGTGATTCCATAGTAAGGATTGTCATTGGTGCCAATCGCAAGTGAGTTTTTAGATTTCTCTGAAGAGGCCAAAGGACTGCATGCGATAGGGAATTGAGTTTCGGATTGATCTAGTGGAAGGAGCCAAACCTATTGTTATGCCTCTTAGGCGAATGGCACCTAAGGAACAACGAGAGTTATAGGTGCAAGTGAATGATGTTTCGAGTAAGGGATTCATTCAGAGAAGCGTATCCGAATGGGTTACACCATTTGTGTTTGTAACAAAGGCTGATGGATCGTTGAGGTTGTGTGTGGATTATCGTCAACTAAACAAGGTGACCAAGAAGAATAAGTATACATTGCCGAGAATCGATGACTTGTTTGATCAGCTTCATGAAACCAAGGTATTTTGTTAAATGGATTTTGCAATGGGATTTCACCAACTGAGGGTCGATAGGGTTATTTTGCTAAAGACTACTTTTAGGACACCATTCAGATTTTATGAGTGCCTAGTGACGTTGTTTGGGTTGACTAATGTGCTAGCCTATTTTGTGGATCTTATGAATCATGTTTTCATAGTTCAACTAAAAAAAATTATGCTTGTGTTCATGGACGATATATTGGTTTATTCTAGGACTAAGAAGGAACACAAGAGCACTTTAGAATTGTTTTGTAAATTCTACAGAAACATCAGTTAAAGGTAAGTTTATGAAGTGTCACTTCTAGAGGGAAGAAGTGAGATACTTTGGCCATGTCGTGTTAGGGAAGGTATAGTGGTAGATCCTTAAGGTGGCAGCAATCTTGGATTGAGATCGACCCAAGAATGCGAAAAATATTAGAAGTTTCCATGGTTTAGATGGATATTACCGACGATTTATCAAGAATTTCTCGAAGATATTGCACCGTTAATTGGATTGACAAAAAAACTCAGGTCTTCACATGAAATGTGAAGTGTGAGCAGGCTTTCAGAATTTTGAAAGAGAGACTGACGAGTGCTCTTGTATTGACTATTCCAAGTGGGAATAAAGAGATGGTGGTACACACCGATGCATGTGGCATTATACTTGAACAGTGCTAATGCATAAGAATAGAGTAGTGGCTTACACGAGTCGGCAACTGAAGCCGTACGAAAGGAATTACCTGACTCATGATTTGGAGTTATTAATGTATGCTCTAAAGATTTAGAGGCACTACTTTTTGGGAGTTAGATTCGAGTTGTTTACAGACCATAAGTAGTTGAAGCATCTCTTCTCCCAAAAGGATTTGATTCTTCAGCAAAACGATGGTTATAGTTTTTATCTTTCGTATAAATTTGGAATATCTTATACTTCAGGCAAAGGTAACGTGGTGGCCGACGCATTAAGTAGAAGACATGCAAGTTTGGGATCCATGTTTTCAGAATAGAAGCATCTCGAGTATTTAGCTGGATTTGATTTTAGACCTCATTATGAGTTAGAGAGAGGCTAGCAAGTTTATAGATTAGAACGACTCCTATTGAATGGATTGGCAAAAGGAAAAAGCGTGACGCTAAGCTTATGGAGATTATTTTGAGATTAGAGATGAAAGTGAAACCTGGGGAAATTAAGGATATCGAAATCAATCGAGATGGTTGGCTTTGCAATAATGGAAAACTGGTTTTCCTGCCGTAGATGAATTGAGAGATAAGGTTCTGAGGGAATGTCATCACTCTAGATCGGTGATTCATCTTGGTGGTAACAAGATGTATCGAGATACGAAGCGAGTCAACTATTGCGAAAGTACGAAGTCGGATGTCGGGAAATTAATCTCGAAGTGTATGAACTGTCGGTTGGTTAAAGCTAAGCAGAAGAAGTTAAGTGGATTGTTGCACCTATTGGAAGTTCCTACATGGAAATCAGAGCAAGTGTCGATGGATTTTATCAATGGATTACCTACAACAAGGGAAGGAAATGACGATATTTGGATCGTCGTGGATCCTTTGAGCAAAAGAGAAAAACTTATACCTGTCACATCGAGTAAGATGACATCGAAGTTGGCTGAGTTATATCTTAAGTGGATAGTTAGATTCCATGAGATTCTGAAGAGTATAATTACCGATCGAGATCCGTTATTTACCAGTAGATTCAGGAAGAGTTTGCAAGAGGCATTAGGAACGGAGCCATGTATGAGTATGGCTTATCATCCACAGACAGATAGTCAAACCGAGAGTGTTAATCGAGTTTAGTAGGAAGATCTTCTAAGGGATTTTGTACTAGATTTTGGATGATCATGGGAAGATCATCCGCATTAAGTTGAGTTTGCTTATAATAACATGTACTGGTTGAGTACTGGGATGACACCGTATATAGCATTGTATAGTGGACCGTGCAATTCTCCATCCTATTGATTAGAGTCTAGAAAAAAGTTAGTGGTTGGGGCTGAGCTGATAAAAGGAATGAGGGATAATTTTGAGATCATTCAGCAAAGAATGAAACCAAACCAAGTTCGTTAGAAGAATTATGCCGATAAGCGTAAAAACTTTGAATTCTCAGTCGGAGACTTGGTGTTTGTTAAGGGTTTGTCGCTAAGGAATGTTGTTCATTTTAAAAGCGAAGGAAAGTTAGCATCAAGTTTTGTTGATCCTTTTTCGATTGTCAAGCGTATTGGGAAGATCGCTTATAAAGTGGATCTACATAAGAAGTCGACGGATATGCAAAATGTGTTTTATGCATCATTTCTATGGAAGTTTGTGCACAACTAGAATGTTGCGGCATCTCTTGACCAGATTTAAGATTTAGAGGTCAAGCCTAAAGTTTTTATGCCTCGTAAGCCGCCTTGCATCGTGGGAAGTGACAGAAAATAGGTTAGATGGAAGTTTGTCAAGCTAGTCAAGGGAAAATGGGGCAAGGACGATGGCGATTGCACATGGGAAACGGAAGAGAGTATGATGTTGACCCATCCAGAACTCTTTGAGTGGTACGTTCAATATATTTTATCTTACTTGTACCACTGTGTCTCGCACTATTAGGGTTCTGCATGCTATGGTAGGATTTTGGTTGCATGGATAGTTGGATGTTAGATTGGATACTCGTGGATGGTAACCATTAAAAATACTTTGTTTGCTCGTGATTGCTTTAAATTTCGGGGATGAAATTCCTCAGGGGGATGTAACGAATTGTATTTTACGTATCGGAGGATCATAAAATAATTATAATTAATTTCCTAGTAATCAGAATATGCTCAGATTTTATTATGTTGTCTAAGGGGATGTGAGAAATGTACATGATTTTTGCTGAAATTAATTGTGATCGTTTTACCCTTATGAATATTGTTTTAGCAATAACTTTTGATAGAGATCAAATAAGGTGATGAAATTGGTCTCATCAGATTGGAATGGTAGAGTGGTCACAACAAAGATTTGGTTCAGCAATTTGGGACAAATCGCTATTTGAAGTTTTAGTTTCTGTTAGGCAGACTAGTTACCTACTAATGTGCTGATTAGTAAAGCTCATTTAGCTAATGACCTGCTACTATAAATAGAAGAGTTTGGGGAGAGAATTAAGGTTTCTCTCTTCACTCTAATATTTAGGCTTATGTCCATGATTTTCCAGATTTAACCTAAACCTAGATTTCTCCCTTCTATTCATTCTAATTTATATAGCATCTAGAGGCTAGATCATCATCCGAGAAGATTAGGTCACACACCGATTTTGGGGGTTTTCATTGTTGTTTAGATCAGATTTCATTGGGTTTGCTTTGAATCAAGGGTTGAGTGAGTGATAGATATCTCTCACACGGAAACTCAATTATATAGGTTAAATTAGGATTGATTCACATCATACATGTTAAATTCACCTTAGATCTAATCATATATGTTTAATTTAGATTTAGGCATCTTAGGATAATCTAATTTGATTATATAAACCAACAAGATGTTAGATTAATCATATTCTTGAATATGTTTTAATCCAAATCATGCTCGATCTATTGTTTCTTTAACGACCCGCATTCTACGTATCGGAGGATTGTAGAATATTTATTTTATTTACATACGAAGTCATATGGTCGTGTAACTTTGGTAAACGACTATTGGGGTCATTTCCCACATTCACAATTTTTGCTGAATTTTAAATGACCATTTTACCCCTGGCGAATTTTGTTTCACCTATAATTTCGATTGGCAAGGATTTTTGAATTTGGATGGTGGTTTCCCATTCCGTAGAGTGGTCACATTAATCAAACGGACTTACCGTTTTAGAAATATGACTGAATTAAGGTTTGGAAGATGGAAAACAGCTTAATCGGGCTTAATAGGGTGATTAACAGCTAGGCCCATAACCCATTTCAGGATTAGGGTTATGGGAGGGCTGAAAGGGTTTGGAAAAACATTCCCTTTCATTTTCCAGCCACCACAAACATTCTTTGAACCCTAGTAATGGCCTTCATCTTCTAAATCTCTCTTTAGTCACTTTCTAATCACTAATTAAGAAAATCAACATCAAATCATGTCGGATTAACACCAGATCAGAATTGGAGTTGCTGCACTACATTGGAATCTGCGCGAGATTAGTTAAGTTTCAGATCTAACATTCATTTGTGGCTAAGGTAAGTGATTTGCATGTTAATTCACTAATCATGGCTAATTAGGGGTGATTAGTGGTAATTAGCGAAATTATATATATATATATATATATATATATATCCAAAAATTCTAAAAAAAATATGTACAAATTCTAAAATATTATTTTATGTCACTGGTATGAATTTGGGTTATTTGGATTAAGTATGCTAATCTTATGGTTAGATATGCTTAGACATGGTTAAGGGGAAAATCATAGATTGGGGTATGTTTGATCTAAAAATAGCCTAGGTAATTGATGTTTTAATGTTTTTGATTGATTCTATATATTTCTACTATAGTTTGGTATGTTTTTTGATGTCATAGGAAAGTTAGAATGGTTGAAAATGCCAATGTTTAGCGAAATTAGCTTGCTGGAAAAATTGCAGGATTTCGGTTCCTAAAGGGGGTATGTCTCACGAACCGACCAGAAGGACTTCGGTTCTTAAGGGTTCTATCTCACGAACCGACCAGGGGATGACTCATGAACCGACCAGGAGGAGGACTCAAGAACCGGGCGAGGGGCTCACAAACTGGGGGGGGCTTATGAATTAGGAGAGGACTCACGAACCGGGGAGGGGAGGCTTACGAACCGTGGGGGGACTCATGAACCCCCCCGGGAGGACCAGTATCCGACCTCGATGATGACCTCAAACTAAGATGTGACGGTGACTCCGAAACAAACCGAATTTGAGTTTCTACCACGTGACAACGATCCTAAACTCTTCTGAAGATCAACTCCAATCCGACCAAAACCTGAGATGTAAAGGAAGTCCAAATCTGAAGTTAGTGCTCAAGATCCAGATGGGAACCAATGAGTTAACATCTAGAGTTGGGCTTTGTTGCGGGACGTGTAAAAAGGGGTTATCAATATCCATAACTTTGGTTCACCATTGAGAGAGGGGGTATGTAGACGAACCAGAGCCAGGGCTATGTGAACTGGTTGACCCGTTATAGTTATTGACTGTGGACCAGTGTAGTGGGGTCAGAGGTTATATGGAGTGGGACTCCGTCAGGTCCCCAAAGGGAAAAGTGGTCGTAGCGATAGTTGTTCGGAGTTGGCCTCCATCATGGCCCCAATGGATCTTGTAATCAAAGCGATGGATATCATATGCTTTACGCACTGAGTGAGAGATGTGAGGATGATTGCTATGTTTGATGTTTGCTATCACCATGACACGCACACTCCCTTTTTTACACTATATGTTAGTATTACCATAGAGTATTGTACACCTTGTTGTGCTAACTCTTTGGTTGCAGATCTAGGTTAGGTACGATTATTTATACCTGTTATTGTTTTATTTTATTGCTATCGCTCATACCAGACTTTTGTCTGACCCAGAGTTTTATGTCTCTTCTTATTACTCTAGGTTCTCTTAAACGAGTAGACTAGAAGCAGGTTGGGTTGTTATGCATGAGTAACTGTCCGGAGACGAGCATGAGGTTTTCACATACTATATATACATATTCTCCCTATGTTGTTGCTGGTCACTGCTTTGGGCATTAGTAGTGTACCACTTTTATTTCCTTTGTAAAGACAGTATTTTGAAGTTGTAATAATGGTTTGGATCATAAGCTGTATTTTGGATTCCGCTACTCTAATGGACGTGGTTCAGTTTTCAGCTTATGCATTGTCTCGCCTATTTTATATCAAGTTATGTTATTATTATATTTTATCCCATGCGCTGTGAGATATACTACAGTTTCTTGTTGTTTCATCATTTTAAACCATTTCATTTGACGATCGTCCCGTGCTAGTCGAGCATTGGCAAAGTGCATTTCACGGGAAATATCTGATCATGCTAGGCGGCCGTCACACTTGGTATTAGAGCCTAGGTTGCGTAGTTTAACCTAGGGGAAGACATTAGGGAGAGATAGTATACGTATATGAGAGCGCGTATTTGTGATATTTTGGTTTTCAGCAGCCACAAACATTCCTTGAACCCTAGTAATGGCCTCCATCTTCTAAATCTCTCTTTAAACACTTTCTAATCACTAATTAAGCAAATCTACATCAAATCATGTCGGATTAACACCAATCAAAGTTGGATCTGCTACACTACATAGGAATCCGTGCCAAATCAGTATAAGTTTCAGATCGAACATTCATTTATGGCTAAGGTGAGTGATTTGCATGTTTATTCACTAATTATGGCTAATTAGGGGTGATTAATGGTATTTAGTGAAATTATACATCTCAAAATTCTGGAAAACTATGTAGAAATTCTAAAATATTATTCTTTGTCGCTGATATGAATTTGGGTTGATTTGGATTAAGTTTGTTAATCTTTTGGTTAGATATGCTTAAACATGGTTAAGGGGAAAATCCAAGATTTAGGGTATGTTTGATCTACAAGACTACAATAGCCTAGGTAATTGATGTTTTAATGTTTTTGATTGATTCTATATGTTGCTACTACTGTTTGGTATGTTTTTTGATGTCATAGTAAAGTTAGAAGGGTTAAAAACGCTGACGTTTGGCGAAATCAGCTTGTTGGAAAAACTACAGGATTTTGGTTCTTGAAGGGTGTATGTCTCACGAACTGACCAGGAGGACTTCAGTTCCTAAAGAGGGTATGTCTCACAAACCGACCAGGGGGACGATTCACGAACCGACCAGGAGAAGGACTCACGAACCTAAGGGGGCTCACGAACCGGGGGGAGGCTCACGAACCGAGGGGGACTTATGAACCACATATGAGGGGCCACGAACCGCCCTAGGGAGGGCCACGACGAGACCTCGATGATGACCGCGAATCGAGACGTGATGGTGACTCCGAAATGAACCAAATTCGAGCTTCTACCACGCGACGACGAACGTAAACTCTTCTGAAGATCAACTCCAATCTGACCAAAACTCGAGAAGTAAAGGAAGTCCAAATCCAAAGTTGTTGCTCAGGATCCAGATGGGAACCAACAAGTTAACTTCTGGAGTTGGGCTTTACTACGGGACGTGCGCAAAGGGGTTATAGATATCCATAACTTTGGTTCACCATTGAGAGAAAGGGTATGTAGACGAACCAGGGCCAAGGCTATGTAGACTGGTTAATCCATTAGGTTAGTGACTATGGACTAGTGCAGTGGGGTCAGAGGTTGTATGGAGTGGGACTCCGTCAGGGCCCCAAAGGGAAAAGTGGTCGTAGCAATAGTTGTAAGGAGTTGGACTTCGTCATGGCCCCAATGGATCTAGTCATCAAAGCGGTGGATATCGTATGCTTTACGCACTGAGTGGGAGATGTGAGGATGATTGCTACACTACAACAAAACATTCCTTTTACAACGGGCAAAAATCGTTGTAATATGTATTTCACAACGGGCATATGCACGTCTTAATATGCGTCATCGTAATAGCTCCTGAAAATTTGACAACGGGCAATGACTGTTGTAAAGGACCGTTGTAATAACTTGATCTGACACTTGCAATGATTCTATGACAATGGTTATTAACCCGTTGTAATAGCTAATAAATGAAAAGCGGCTTTTTCCCGTTGTAATACAGTATATTACAACGGTCGTCGACCGTTGTAATATTCTACTTGGTAAACCTATTTTACAACAAGCCATGGACCATTGTAAAATTATCATATAACAATAGTTCTTTCCCCTTGCGAAATAAATGCATATTTAAATATAAATATTATGATATACATCCATAATAATAATGAATATTTTAACATGCAATAAATACTTTAGTGCAACAATCAAAATCATATAACAACACATACTAAAAGATTGAAGCAAGAATCATATAATTCCAACACATTTCAAAAGGTTCAATAAGTTTATACTCCAAAAGACTAGATAAGTTTATATTCCAAAAGGTTAAATAAGTTACGTCAACATAGTACTAACATAAATTACATAACTAGTTTCATAAGTACCAACACTAGACCAAGGAAACGTAATCTTTGTACCACGAGATAGTACATCCAACGACCTATTGATCTTGAGTCTGCATATTGTTACTGGCACGGTGTTACTGCAAAAAAAGAAAAAAAAGTTACCAAATGTAGAGAAAATATATTACTATACACCATTCAAAACTTATTATACAACATTTAAGTCTTGCATTGATGTAACCTTACAACATTTGTGACGGCCCGCCCCGCACCAACCGACATTTACTCTAAAAGTGCGCTGTAACCATGTCCAGTTAGCACGGGACGGTCGCCAGAAGAAAAAGAAAGAAAAGAATGGGCTAATCAAGGAACCTGTAATATGTCTCACAGCGCATAGAACAAAATATAATAATAACATACTTGACATAAACAGGAGAGACAGTGCATAAGCTAAAAACCAGAACTGAGCATCATAGCAGCGGAAATCCAAAATATAGCTTATTTCAACTTTTCAAACTGTCTCAAAGCAAAAGCAAGATAAAGGAGGTACACTACTAATGCCCAAGTAGCGACCACCAACGACACAGGGAGAATATCTATATATCATACGTGGAAGCCTCATGCTCGCCTCCGAATCAGCTACTCGTGCATCACCAGCTAACCATAACCTGTCTCTAGTCTGCTCGTGTGAGCACCCAGAGTAATAAGAAGAGACATAAAACTCTGGGTCAGACATAAAGCCTGGTATGAGCGATAAGCATCTAAACAGAATAATAACAGGTATAATCCAATCATACCTGAACCTGGACCTGCAACCAAAGAGTTAGCACTACATACTGTACAACACTCTAAGGTGCCCTTTCAAATGGTGTAAAGATAACGGGGGTGGGGGTGTGCATGTCATAGTGATGTCAAACAATCAAGCATAGCAATCATCCTCACATCCCTCACTCAGTGCATAAAGCATACGATATCCACTACTTTGGTCACCTAATACTTTGGGCCATGACGGAATCCAATCCCGTGTAACTGTCACTACAAGCCCACTATCCATCTCTCAGTGGTGAACCAAAGTTATGAATACCGACAACCTCTTTGCACACGTCCCGCAGCAAAGCCCAATAATGAAGTGAACTCGTTGGTTCCCATCTGGATCCTGAGCTCTAACTTCCATTCGGACTACCTTTGCATCTCGGGTTTTGGTCGTCATCTCCATCCGGATCGGTCTTCCTTTCTTCACTTCACTTTGCTTCAGGTCGTGGACTTCCTTCAGGTTCGGATCGTGCTCCGCCCTCCAACGGTTCGGGTTGCACCACTCTGGTTCGGTTCGTAGTCACTAGCTCGTGGTCACCCTCTGTTTCAGATCGTGCGCTCCCCTCCAGATCGATTCGTGACAAGCTCCTTCAGCTCGAATCGTGGTCATCTGCATACGGTTCGGATCGTGGTTCGTGATTCCTTGGCCATCGTTCCCTTAGCTTCTGAAGCAGTTCGTGGCTTGCTCTCCCAAGCGGATCGTGGTGATGACTCGCGAATGGTGATGACTCGCGATCGGGTCATTGGAGATAGGGGACGATCTGATCCGGGTTCTGCATATTCCCTTCAACTACTTCCAGCGACTGTTTTACGCCATACGACGGCGTTTTCGACCAATCTAACTTTTCTAATCAGTCACAAAGCACATCATACAGTCATAGCAACATGTATAAACATCCACAAACAGCAAAACAACAATATGATATGTCAAAACGGATCAAACACACCCAAAAATCCATATTTCCCTCTTAAGCATGTTTAAGCAAATCTAACGATAGGTTTAGCAAAACTTATCCAAATTAGCCAAATTTTCTAACAGAGGCCTAAAACAATATTTCATAATTTCTGAATATTTTTCCAGATTTTTAACATGCATAAATTCGCTAATTATCACCCCTTAATCCCCCAAATTCCGGAATTTGCAAAATTAGTCGAAATTAACCCAAATTCATATCAGAGGCATAAAATGATGTTTTAAAATTTAGGGAATTTTTCTAGATTTTTCTGAGCCATAACCTCGCCAATCTTCGCTAATTACCATAATTAGCCGTAATTAGTGAAAAACAATGCAAATCACTCACCTTAGCCACAAACAAACTTTAGATCTGAAATAATCTCTGATTTGGATCCAATACCTATGTGTTCCAGCAGCTCTCTCTCTGATTTGGTGCTACCCTTCCTTAATTTGATGTAGTTTTGCTTAATCTTCGATTAGAAAGTGATTAGAGATGATTTGCGATGAAATTAGAAGGTGGAGGCCATTGCTAGAGCTTGAAGGAGGTAAGTGGCGGCTGGAAAAATGAGTCTAAAACCGAAATCCTAACCCTAGCAGCCCTTAAATACCCCAAATCCCGAAATCTCCCATTGGTCCTAGTTGCTAATCACCCCGTTAAGCCTGATTAGCTGTTTTTCACCTTCTAAACCTTGTTTCAGCCATATCTCCCAAACGGTAAGTCCGTTTGGCTAATGTAACCACTCTACGGAAAGAGAAACCATCATTCAAATCCAATGGAAGTGGTTTCAAGTCAAAACTCCTTTCAATCAAAAGTTATGGCCAAAACAGTACCAACTAGGGGCAAAAAGTCATTTAAAAATCGACAAAAATCAAACATGGGAAATGACCCCAATAATCGTCTCCTAAAGTTACATGACCATACGACTTCATATGTGAAAGAAATAAATATTCCACGATCCTATGATGCGTAGAATGCGGGTTGTTACATTCTCCCCCCTTAAGAAATTTCGCCCCCGAAATTCCCTAACCATAACACACAAAGGGTCCAGCATGCCTATCAACCATAAAACAACAATCAACATGCAAAACAAGTCTATCCTAGCATGCGGTTTACTAACAAGGGAAGAAACTATCACTACCAAAACCTTACTAGGCAAAGAGTTCTGGATACTTCTTCCTTATATCCTCCTCTGTTTCCCAAGTACAGTCTTTCTCATTCTCACCCCACTGGACTTTGACTAGTTTCACCACCTTCCTTCGAAGCTGCTTCGTATCGTTCCCAACAATACGCATAGACTTGCGGTTCCCAACCGCCTCGAGTTCAACTTCGATGTTATCCAACTGATCTGGTGAAATAGCCACATTAGGGTCTTGCACAAACTTCCTTAACTGGGAAACATGAAATACGTTGTGAACTCCCGCCATCTTGTCAGGTAGCTCTACCTCATACGCCAAATTCCCAACTTGCTCAAGGACTGGGAATGGGCCAACAAATCTTGGTGCTAACCTACCTCTCCAACCAATCCGAATCACATTCTCTATGGAGAGATCTCGACGAACACCAAGTCGTTAACGAAGAATTCCAAATCTCTTCGTCTCTTATCGAGATAAGCCTTCTGCCTATCTTTATCCCTTCCCAGTAGTAGATCTGCTCTATGTCTCAATACATCTTGTTACCACTGGGATGTATAGTCAATTTCGAGTGATGATATGCTCTAAGCACTTCACCTCTCAGTCCATCTACGTTGGGTACAACTAGTCCCTTATTCTTTCGAAGCCACCCTTCTCGATCAAATCCTTACTTGATCATTCTCTTTCCATCGATACCCATCTCTACCCTAGAGATAGTTTCCAATAGATTAGGATCGTCCTTCTAACTGGAAACAATCCACTCAATCAAAATCGATCTAATCGTCAAGCTTACTAGCGTTTCTGAATCCAATTCAGTCTTGGGTCTGAAATCATATCCTGTGACATACTTTAGTTGCTTCCATCCTAGAAACAAAACCCCTAAACTGGCATGTCTCCTAATCAATGCAACTAGTACTGCACCCACATCCTTTACTATGATCACTCTGCCCCATGGAGTCATGGCGACTCCACTGCACTGATCCATAGTCACTAGTCCTTTGCTATGTCCACTCTGCTCCATGAAGTCATAACAACTCCACTGCACTGGCTCATAGCCTTACTAATCCTTTACTATGTCCACTTTGCCCCTCGAGTCATGACGACTCTACTGCACTGGCTCATAGTCCTACTACAATCACTTTGTTCCCCATCGCTGGAACCCTACAGGTGATAGTCTACTCAAGAGAAGAAAGATAGGAACAAACATAGCAACCATAACATCCATCAAACAAATCCTATCTATCACCTGCTAAAGTCATAAACACATCGACACCTACATGATTGGTCTAACCAATCCCAATATGTCGATTCCAGTCTGTCTGGTCCAACCAACATCACTAACTAATGGAAGCCCAGCCCCCATACATACACCGATGCCTACTTGACTTGTCCAACCAATCCCAGGCCAATGGAAGCCCCGCCTCCCTTTGGACTACCGTATGTCCAACGTACGTTTATCCTCCAAGGATAATTAAACTAATGGAAGCCCAGCCTCCAATCGTACTACCGTACGTCCAACGTACATTTATCCTCCAAGGATAACTAGATCACGTCCAATGGATCCAAGGTAATAGGCGTCCCCAGATACCCCTGCTTTTAGTCCTCCTAAAATACTTGAGTCCAACCCAAGTTTATCCATTATCTTGCTGCCCTCTCGAGTCCAACTCGAGCTGAATCCAATTCCTTGCAGCCTTCTCGAGTCCAACTCGAGTCACTCTATAACTCAGACCCAGTCTTGAGTACCGACAAACTCTAGTCCAACATGAGTCGTCTCCCTATTCGTTGCATCTCCAAGATCAACGAACACCTATTTTCTTTTACGAGTTCAAGTCCAACTTGAATCGCCCTAATCTTCGTTGTATCCTCCATGATCAACGAACACATCCTATTCCTTCAAAGTCCTACTATCCAATAGAGAACATCAACATAGGGTCCTAAACAATCCATTACTTTGCATCTTTCCCGAGTCCCACTCGAGCAATCTCATAACCCTATCGAGTCTAACTCTGGGCAGTCTATTCCATTGAACAGTCTTATCATGTTCCGTCTGCCCATCACTCCTCGAGTAAACCAAGATATCATCCAATGAAAAATCACAACAACTATTTACCCCTCACGCAACCCATCCTAGTCAAAATCGACATTCCCCAAGCACAAGCCCCAAAGGCCTAAACCAATATCAGACAAGCACCCAAGGAACATCTCCTCCGAGTTCGGACAATCCACATGAGGTGATACTAGCAAAACAATCTAGCACCGGAGTACTCATTTGCCTTCCAGAGACAACTAGAACTTATTACAACGATAACCTCTTAGCTTCCTTAACTCCAGTTACCATTGCCATCACTAGGTAGGTACCTAATACCACCCTATTCCTTTGGAGTAGATCGACTCCCCAAAATAATGCTAAACCTAGTAAAGCCCAAAACGAAGCAATCACAAGGAAACATACATCCATGACTCGATAAGACTACATTAACTAATCATGCCAAACTAGTCAAACCACCAATCGGGTTCGTCACTACTAAAGGTCTATCGATTAACTCAGGTTTGTCAAACAAAACCCGATCTAAACATCTTAAATAGAAAGCATACCTCGAATAACGACACCTTTTTCCTTCTACGTCGCAGTTGGGGCATTTGACGAAGAAGGAACAGCGTTGATAGCATACGCTTTCACAATCTGCTTCTCCCTAGGAGGTTGTGGGCAATCATCCTTGTGATGTCCCGCCTGGCCGTAGTTAAAGCACTTCCTTTCCCCAGGCTTTTCTCGACAATCTCTGGCGTAATGGCCCTTCTTTCCACAACTAAAGCATTCGCCATCTTTCTTATTTTTCTTATTCTGACCATCCTTGGTCGGGTTCTGCTTCCTCTTGTTCTGAGAATTCTTCTTTCCTTCACCGCATGCTCGCGGCTTTGGCTCCTCTGCAGATGCCGTAGCAACCTCAGTCTTCGACTTAGGAAAAAGGCTCTCTGACCTTAATGCCTTTCCTACAATAGACTCGAATGTCTCATCGATATGGTTTATAAGTCTTTCCCCCAAGTACCCATCCAAGACAGTTATGAACTTCTCGTTCTTCTTTTCGACTGTATCGATAAGGGACCATCCATATTTCGATAAAGTGTCGAATTCAGCGATATACTCCGAGACTGCTCTACCGTTCTTCTTAAGCTCCAAGAACTTCTTGAACAGTTCTGATTTATGAGCAGCTGGAATAAACTTATCACAAAAGTGAGTCTTAAACTGATTCCAAGTAACTTGATCTTCTGGAGTAGCTGTTCTAATGGCATTCCACCAATTCATCGCTCGCCCTTGCAGCTGACGAGACGCTAGCCTTCTCTTCATCGCATCCTCAAGACCCAAGTCGTCGAAGATACGATCACAACTATCCAACCAATCCTGAACCTCTGTGGCCGACTCCGTTCCGTGGAACGGCTTCCCACCAAGGTTAGTGTAATCCTTGCACAACTTGGCGAAGTCGACCCTAGGCGCCTGCACTACTGGACCACCACCATTTCCGGGATTGGGAACTGCTCCCTGAACATCTCTAAGCATGTCTCTCATGAAGTTAGTGAACATTTTCCTCATGTCAGGAGCATTCCCATGGTTGGTCCCTCTACCAGCACCTCTAGGATATCGGCTCATCGTTAATCTGTAAAAGGGGAAACGATTAACGACCCCATAGTGGTGCTAGTGCAGTACAACTTCATTCTTATACTACCAATAGTATATATATATATATAGCTTTTGAAAACCAAAGTAATCACAAATACGCACTCTCATGTACGTACTATCTCTCCCTAGTGTCTTTCCCTAGGTTAACTACGCAACCTAGAGCTCTGATACCAAGTGTGACGGCCCGCCCCGCACCAACCGACATTTACCCTAAAAGTGCGCTGTACCCATGTCCAGTTAGCACGGGACGGTCGCCAAAAGAAAAAGAAAGAAAAGAATGGGCTAATCAAGGAACCTGTAATATGTCTCACAGCGCATAGAACAAAATATAATAATAACATACTTGACATAAACAGGAGAGACAGTGCATAAGCTAAAAACCAGAACTGAGCATCATAGCAGCGGAAATCCAAAATATAGCTTATTACAACTTTTCAAACTGTCTCAAAGCAAAAGCAAGATAAAGGAGGTACACTACTAATGCCCAAGTAGCGACCACCAACGACACAGGGAGAATATCTATATATCATACGTGGAAGCCTCCTGCTCGCCTCCGAATCAACTACTCGCGCATCACCAGCTAACCATAACCTGTCTCTAGTCTGCTCGTGTGAGCACCCAGAGTAATAAGAAGAGACATAAAACTCTGGGTCAGACATAAAGCCTGGTATGAGCGATAAGCATCTAAACAGAATAATAACAGGTATAATCCAATCATATCTGAACCTGGACCTGCAACCAAAGAGTTAGCACTACATACTGTACAACACTCTAAGGTGCCCTTTCAAATGGTGTAAAGATAACGGGGGTGGGGGTGTGCATGTCATAGTGATGTCAAACAATCAAGCATAGCAATCATCCTCACATCCCTCACTCAGTGCGTAAAGCATACGATATCCACTACTTTGGTCACCTAATACTTTGGGCCATGACGGAATCCAATCCCGTGTAACTATCACTTCAAGCCCACTATCCATCTCTCAGTGGTGAACCAAAGTTATGAATACCGACAACCCCTTTGCACACGTCCCGCAGTAAAGCCCAATAATGAAGTGAACTCGTTGGTTCCCATCTGGATCCTGAGCTCTAACTTCCATTCGGACTACCTTTGCATCTCGGGTTTTGGTCGTCATCTCCATCCGGATCGGTCTTCCTTTCTTCACTTCACTTTGCTTCAGGTCGTGGTCTTCCTTCAGGTTCGGATCGTGCTCCACCCTCCAACGGTTCGGGTCACACCACTCTGGTTCGGTTCGCAGTCACTAGCTCGTGGTCACCCTCTGTTTCAGATCGTGCGCTCCCCTCCAGATCGATTCGTGACAAGCTCCTTCAGCTCGGATCGTAGTCATCTACATACGGTTCGGATCGTGGTTCGTGATTCCTTGGCCATCGGTCCCTTAGCTTCTGAAGCAGTTCGTGGCTTGCTCTCCCAAGTGGATCGTGGTGATGACTCGCGAATGGGGATGACTCGCGATCGGGTCGTGGGAGATAGGGGCGATCCGATCCGGGTTCTGCATATCCCCTTCAACTACTTCCAGCGACTGTTTTATGCCATACAACGGCGTTTTCGACCAATCTAACTTTTCTAATCAGTCACAAAGCACATCATACAGTCATAGCAACATGTATAAACATCCACAAACAGCAATACAACAATATGATATGTCAAAACGGATCAAACATACCCAAAAATCTATATTTCCCTCTTAAGCATGTTTAAGCAAATCTAACGATAGGTTTAGCAAACTTATCCAAATTAGCCAAATTTTCTAACAGAGGCCTAAAACAATATTTCATAATTTCTGAATATTTTTCCAGATTTTTAACATGCATAAATTCGCAAATTATCACTAATCACCCCTTAATCCCCCAAATTCCGGGATTTGCAAAATTAGTCGAAATTAACCCAAATTCATATCAGAGGCATAAAATGATGTTTTAGAATTTTGGGAATTTTTCTAGATTTTTCTGAGCCATAATCTCGCTAATCTTCGCTAATTACCATAATTAGCCGTAATTAGTCAAAAACAATGTAAATCACTCACCTTAGCCACAAACAAACTTTAGATCTGAAATAATCTCTGATTTGGATCCAATCCCTATGTGTTCCAGTAGCTCTCTCTGATTTGGTGCTACCCTTCCTTAATTTGATGTAGTTTTGCTTAATCTTCGATTAGAAAGTGATTAGAGATGATTTGGGATGAAATTAAAAGGTGGAGGCCATTGCTAGAGCTTGAAGGAGGTAAGTGGCGACTGGAAAAATGAGTCTAAAACCGAAATCCTAACCCTAGCAGCCCTTAAATACCCCAAATCCCGAAATCTCCCATTGGGCCTAGTTGTTAATCACCCGGTTAAGCCCGATTAGCTGTTTTTCACCTTCTAAACCTTGTTTCAGCCATATCTCCCAAACGGTAAGTCCGTTTGGCTATTGTAACCACTGTACGGAAAGAGAAACCATCATTTGAATCTAATGGAAGTGGTTTCAGGTCAAACTCCTTTCCAATCAAAAGTTATGGCCAAAACAGTACCAACTAGGGGCAAAACGGTCATTTAAAAATCGACAAAAATCATGAACATGGGAAATGACCCCAATAATCGTCTCCTAAAGTTACATGACCATACGACTTCATATGTTAAAGAAATAAATATTCCACGACCTTATGATGCGTAGAATGCGGGTTGTTACAACATTGCACTAAATTGGGAGTGTATAAAAAGTTATTTGTTTTATTCCCAATTTTTGAACACAAATCACCAGATATTATTATACAACATTTGAGTATGTTATAACTTCAAGTCATCTTGAGCAGCAAGGTAGGGCAGAGGATACAAGTGCAAACTATAATAATTAAGTTCCAAAGGTAGATGTCCCCTAGCAACATAACTAAGTTCCAAAGGTTTCTTTTCACAAGTATCCAACCATATCCCTATTACTGCATATGGTTTTGGCCAAACATAGGGCTTTTCACCTATACTAGTGAAGTATGTGTTCAACGGGGTTAATGCTTGCCTAGCTTATCAGCCTTTGGTTCAATAGTCTTCTTACTTCAGTTTAGACACCACCGTATCCACAGTTTGCAGTTGTATTTTAAGTAAAAATATTTGTATTTGTAACTGACATTATATATGAACTTTTATTTCTACAATTATATGATCAAAGGAATAATTAATTACATAATATGCTTCTGCTGAAAATCCAAATATATGCAGATGTAGACTGGAATTAAGTCCACCTTTGAAAAACCATTGTGAATCTTTTATCTAAAATGTATTTAAAAACTCAGCTGAATACATATAAAACTGATCAGATACTTATTATATTATATAATGTTAAATCAATTTATGTATGTATAGGGAACTCATGTACACCATGGCGCAAACTCAAAACTGCATTTAAAATTTATGTGTGCACATGAACCAATGTCTGGAATAAGTCCACATTTGAAAATTCAGATTCTCAGATTCATACGGAAAACCCAATTTTATAGAACTTGGCATTCTCTTTCAAATCCATGAATGTGCGAAGCATTTTACACATCTAGCTTAATATGTTTAAAACTGTGGAGATACTGTGTTTTCTCAACTTATATTTGGGTAATATTCAGAACATGCTTCGCACTAGAGGGTAATAGTAAGTCATAGATGTTTGGATGATGTATGAAGTAATAAATATATAAAAGTGCTAATATATGTGTTAATATAGGTTTTCAGTAACAATACATGAAGTATATATTCTACTAGTGAAATATGTATATGTAACTTTGCAGGTCCAAATAAAATATATGTACATTTCCTTGTTTCTATACCGTTGTACCCATTACTACTGGCCGACTCAACATGGGAACTTGGCAGGTGTGAATTTTCTCAACTCTGACTTCAGAAATCAACTAATTATTTGTTCCATGCATGATGAAATTGTTTTATATATCTACAATAATGGGACGATCTCTATATATGAGCACAGGAACTTAGTTGCTGTGCTTCGGCACAACAACTTATTTGTTGAAGCAACTTAATTGATGTGTCTCGGCACAACTTAGTTGCTGTGTAGAGAACAACAACTTATTTGCTATTCAGAGCTAAACAACTTAGTTGTTGTGCTTCGGCCCAACAACTTAGTTGTTGTTCAAAGCGCAACAACTTAGTTGCTGTGCAGAACACAACATCTTAGTTCCTATTCGAGCGTGTGAGAGGTTGAGTGTGCATGCGTTTGACACCGCTTTTTGCATGCACTGTTAATTTGCAAGATTGTTACATTTGACGAAATTCCCCCGATAGCATAAGACCAGAACATAAGTGATGGTGTTACCTATGGTTTTATTTAATAGTCATCTTATTGTGTGATGATTTTTAATGATTTACAACGTGCAAGCAAGATCCACGGAGTCCTAAGTATTGGCTCTAATAATATTGTTTTAGGCATGCAATTCAAAGCACCCAACAGTACTATGTACATTAGCTGTTTTGGATAAATTAGTCAATTATCTTTTAAAGTTTTATTGACCCCACCTCAACTTAATTTTGCCCAGCATCAGTGTACCATCTATTTGCATATATAAGACTGTGATCCATTCCTGCCACGTTTCAGTCTGCTTCAAAGTCTTATGTTTTTTAATTTGCTCAGATTTATGTTTTTCTAATCAACTAAGTCAACATATATGTTGGAAACATAACAGCCGAATCGTTGGTATATCCACACCGAAAAGCTCAAGTCTTGTCTCGTTTGGACATAAAAGGTGAAATAGAGTATGTTATTTTTCTTGCGTAATCATTAGGTTATGTTATGTTATGTAATTCTCATGGTCAAAATGGAGTATGTAATTCTCATGGTTTTAAACTAGATTTTCGTTGATGATATGATATCTTATTTTTTGTTTAATATTTTTACTCTTATTTATATGTTCGAGTTATGAAGCTGCTAACATAACAACTAATATTGTTCTACGACAAAAGTACCAAACAACACTACAAAATGAACCTAAAGACCATTATTTCTTATCTCAAGTCGATCCATATTCTATAGTTATTTCAAAATAACAATTATTTTAGATTAAAAAAGCTATAAACCATGTTATGGCTAAAATATATTGCAAAAGAGTATAAATTAAAGTAGCATAATTTAAGAGACCTAGAAATAACATGATCCCGAAGTCAAACGGTAAAACGCGAAGCCGGTGTATAAAGCAACAAAATGATTACCTGGTAGTATATTTCATGGTAGTATAATTCCACCCAAAACAAAACCAATAAAGCATATGTTGCGAAGAATAGGAGACATGGTGTGTCAAGAAGAATATGTTGAAAAATCTATAAATTAACAAAATAAAGGGAAAAAAGTTGCAAGTTATCATCAAAGAGTTTATGTAAACATGCGAGCTGAGGGAATGCTTATAATATCAAGGATAACCCATTTAACATTAGTAGTATTATTATTTTTCAAGCAGCATTATACGTATTTTTCAAAACCTGACATATTATTATTAAGTCATCATTAGAGTAGAACATCAACATGATTTTTCTTGTACAGTAGCGCATAGTTCTTATATATATATCATGTGAAGCTTGCACAAAAAAAAAGAACGAAAAACAAATGCTAAACTGCAGCTATTGCACTAGTTGTTCAAAGTTCAAAGATAAAGTTTGACATAAAGCACAAATGGCTAAGCAATATGTAAACCGAGATATGTACCTTATTTAGCATTTTAAAGTGTATTTGCTTATTTCTATTTGCATTTGCGCAAAAGCGAGCTCTGTAAGCAAAACAAGCCATTGCAACCTATTATGTATGCTGTTATATATAACAAGTCAAAAATGTGACCAACAGATTCAATAGGAGTAATAATATGAAATCCTAACACTTTAAAGTTTGGATATGAAGATCACATGTACTGCTGTGTGACAAGTAAACTACAAACTTAGTCAATTATACTATGGAACTATTTTATTATAGTTCCATGGAAGCTATACAAACTTTTATTTAGCACACAAATGGTTTACTATACCAGTACGGTGAGTAAATATAGTTTAAGTAGGATACTGGAGAATAAGAAATAAAGTAGGATACTGGAGAATAAGAAATAAACCGATGTTGTATTGTAAATACTCTCCTTTTCATATGTTAACAGTCTTACAAATAGCAAGTACATGTGATTTAAAAATAGCAAGTTTCCTAAGCATGATTTAAATATTTACAGTTACAGTAAGTAAGGTACAGGGTTCCATTATAATACTTGTTTCTGTGTAATGCAAATACGTCAACAGCTAGTATAAATGTAACGACCCAGAAAATCTGAACCAATTTAAAAATTTTAAATTGGCTAAAATAATGGGTTTTAAATATTTAAAATAAATATTTTCAATAATAGAGATGAAAACTGAGTTTGAATCGACAATTGAAAACGAACATAATTAATTATAATTGTAAACAGGGCTTGAAAAGGCGCTGCAGTTTCAAAAATTGAATTCAAACTTTGTCGGACTGTACCGGGTGCAAAACAAAACGGATTTTAGCGAAACCAAAAACATTTAAATCTGTTAGTGAATACCTTTCTAAAGAATCTGAAAAATCGAATTTTCATAGTGGAAAGCAAAAGTTATGGCCGAATGAATTTTCAGAAGGGTCGCTATGGATTTTATATAGCCCGTGAAATTGGCCATTTTGCATACGACCTCGGAATTCGACGAAACCACTTTTGTTGGGTCCGGGATGTGAAGTTATTGCTAGGTTTCAAATTTCATAATTTTTGAAGCTAGTATGTGAGCGTGGCAAAGGAAAATGTGTTTTGTCAATTACAGTTAAATTGGATCGACCAAAAATGGGCCTTTTTTCAAACGGTCTCAGAATTCGACGAAACTAGTTTTGTTAGGACCGTATCGTCAGTACGAAGCTAGAAAATATTTTTCAGGAATTTTTCGAGTTAATATGTGGCCCCGGGAAATTGAAATGTACGTTTGAATTGAATATATATAGATTTATATTTTAAATTTAATGGAAACTGAACGTAATGGCCGAATTGGCTTACGTAACAAATCCCATTGTGTTCGGAATGGGGGTATTTAGCTAGTGGCGATAGTTGTTGGGGTTCGTTAGGAGTTAGTAGCGTTAAACAAGTAATCATAGAAAAAAATATTAAATTAATATATATATATATATATATATATATATATATTATATAGCAAGTCAAACCCTTGTTTTCATATTTCACTAGTCAACCCCGTTCATTTTCAGCGCTTCCACAAGGAAATACACGGCCGATTTTAATCTCAAATTGAAACCCTAAAATTTCGAAATTCAATTCGAATTAGAAGATGATCCTAAAGCGAAAATAAAAGACCTCTCTTAGAGCTCTAGTTTGGCACAGGCAAGATCGGAATTCACACAGTATTTTGGCCAGAAATCGGCCAGGAAAGCCCGCCGTTAGCCTTCGAATTGCTGCGCCTGGGGGCTGCCGAGTTCACCGCGCCTCCGCCCCTTGGAAGCTCTCGCGAGGCCGCTCGTCATGGTGAAGCCTGATCGCCATCACGTGCTCCGAGTTGCGTGCGAAAATGAACCCTAGGAAGGAATAGTTATGGGTTTTGTCGAATGTGTTAAAACTGAGAGGAAGATGAAGTAAAGAAGGGGATTAAGGTAATTTTAAAGTAATTAATTTAATTAACTTCTTGTTTAAATAGCCATTGTTTAAAAATCGGTAACTTTGTCATACGAGGTCGGATTTCGATGATTTCTGATCCACTAAGATCGTGATGAAATTATCTTCGCAACAAAACTGACCGCGTCCAAAACAGAGCAGGTCAGAATTTCGGGATAATTCAAAATCAGAACAGAATGGAAATTCAGAAATGAAACCGACCACTGTGAGATTTCTGATTTAAAAACAATATGGAAAACGACGATGTATAAATTATATAGTCGATGTATGAGTTATATGAACGTTGTACACCTCATTTATAAGTGTTGTATAAGTTGTATGTTCGATGTATAAGTTATATGTGCGTTTTAAAAAATTATATATGTGTTGAAATAAAAGTGAATTGCTATATATATATATATATATATATATATATATATATATATACGCCCCTCGTCCACAAACCATGGACGATATTTATTGATTGTGATTGGTGTGAAAAATGATTGATAGCGAATGATTGTTTGGGATTGTTTGTGGTTGATATTGATTGATTGAGGTTGAAAAATACCCGTTTGTGGTTGAGAAATATTTGGTTGAAACCACATAGGATTAGTTTGTGGAAATGAAATAAATATATACATGCCGCCTGCGTGCGAACTAGATGCATGATCCCCATTGTCAAAAACCGCGAGGTTTTAAGGTAGAGCGAGGAGCCGTACTAGGGACGGTCCCGGTTTTAACTACCCTGCCGTTATGCTACCGAAATTATGAATAACATTCATGTGTTTGAATTATTTTCATTTGCTAAAACTATATTTATTCATTGAATAGAACACCTTCATGTGTTGAATCGATATTCATTCGTTGATTAGAAATTCATGTGTTGAATGGTATTCGCGTTTTAAATATAAAAATCACATTTTTATCTATATATAGAAACTATAGAAAACCTTCATGTGTTGAATCGATATTCATTCGTTGATTTGAAATTCATGTGTTGAATGGTATTCATATTTTGAAATAAATTGTTTGATAATAAAAATCACCTTTTATCGACTATATGAACTGTGTAAAATAATCTCGTTTTAAAAGAAATTGTTTTATGATAAAAATCCTATTTTTATCACCTATATGAACTATATAGAAAAATAGTGTTTTGAAATGAATTGTTTTGCAATAAAAATCACATTTTTATTATATACAGGAATTGTTGAAATGTGAAGTGTTAAAAATAGCAACTCGTTCAAATAAATATATACGAGTTGAAATATTCATTAATTAGCTAATGATATGATTTTTGCCTATACATTTAACAGTAGAATGAATGGTGTTTTTGAACCAAAAGGAACCAAATATGAAGTTGAATGGAAAATGATAAACGATAAGAACTGTATATATGTACATGCATATTCACTGAACAGGTTATAGCAAAGGGGCTAGAGAAGAGGAATAAAATTTTGTGCCCGACAAATAGGTACACATTTACTGTTTTGTTTGGGTGATGATTTTATGAGCCTGTTGGCTAGCCGCTTGGCTTTTTCTTTTTCTTTTTGAGATTAGAAGGACCGGGGAAGCTATTTGAGATTTCCCGATGCTCCCGGTGCAGGGGAGGTTATGGCCAAATTTTCCAAAATTTTAAGGCGTTAGTGAAATATTTGAAGTGAAAACGATATTGAAATCATTGAATGAACTATATTTATATAAATATATATATAAAAATAAAATTAAAACGAAACGTAGTCGTGCAGTTCGCATTTTGAAACCATGATTTCAAATAACTAGTGCGGGAAATCCGACCATTGGATTTTCCTGAAACCTCCACCGTCGGGTTCGCCTTGGAAATATCTTCCCAACGGCACCGACCTTGTAAAAATCCAACGGTTGGATCGCCTGGAATGTTTAATTCAAATCTGATGAAAAATAGCACCAGAAGCAATTATATTTATATATATATATATAAATATAATTATATATTTAATCGAATAACGACGCTGTAGTTCGTATTTTGAAATCGAAACTTCAAACGATTGTACCGGGAGATCCGACCGTCGGATTTTCCCGAAACTGGAACCGTTGGATTCGTTTTAAAAAGACCTCTCCAATGAAGTAAATTTTGTGAAGATCCAACGGTTAGATTTTCAAATATGTGTAAATCAAATCTGAAGAAAAACAGCGCCACGACCGTGCTATGGCCCGAAGCGTCGTTTTGAATAAATAGGCTATTTTAAAATAAATAAAAATAGTGATAAATCGTTATAAAATATTGTAAACGTTATGGAATGGAAATAAACTAAATTTGCTTGATTTATGTGGTATTTGATGGTTGAATGTGTTTGGTGTGAAAATTACATTAAAGAACAAAATAGGTGTTGTTGAATGACTTAACCATTGAAATAAATTGATTTGAAATTCTAAATATACGTGAATTATTTGAGAAGGCCGAGTTAATTCTCATTTCAAATAATTGACCGACGATTGAAAGTCGAAGATGAAGACGGTGGTCGAAGACCGGAGATCTTCACCTCGTTTGGAGGGTAACCGAGGTCCTGATTGGGAGGCATCCCGAAATATGGATAATGAGTGGTGATCGTTCAGACGTACGTGAAAATCGATGGGTTTGCGAGGTATTTAGTGCCTCCGGTTTCGTTCAGACCTAGAACGGACTTGTAAATGGACTGTGTGTCTGACATTGGATTTTATTCTGTGTTGATTGATTTCTATTAAATATACATCTGTTTGGCGGCGGAGAATTTATTCTTTTGCTTAACGCCCTTCTCTGTGACGCATGAGCTCAGAGGTTGTATATCGATGGACATCAGTCGCATGGCATGAATTGCTAGTGCGGCATACCTAAGTGGCAAATGATCAGGGCTTCTGTTGAAAAGCAAAGTCTTGTGGTGATGATCAAAGCACCGCCTGTGTGGCGTAGCTTTGTGTATAATGTAAATTCGCGAGCCTCACACCCCGGTATGAACCAGAAACGGGAGAAGGACCTCAGGGAGGGCATGCGTTTCTTCCTAGCTAGGGTGGTGTCAGTGACCTACCAGCCCTGACATTTATATACTTTTCACCTATGTGGTTGTTGCTGTTGCGAGGCACCTCGGTTTGATCGGACGATCCAGGTCCGATGGAGTCATTCATTGGCTCGTTTACGCCCCAAAGGGCGGGGAAACGTATTGTTCAGGTATAATAATCCACATCGGTGGACCGGCCCTGTCGCTCCAAGGGGCAGTTGCGGCTGTTCCTGAGGCTCGGGCTAGGCAGTCTCGAATTCGGTAAGGACTATCTTTTGCCTTGGTTCATGACGGAAATCCAATTTCCAAATACGACATCGTGCGGTTTTGATTGTATATATATATATATATATATATATATATATATATATATATATATATATATATATATATATTGGCGACATAGTGGCATGGGACGCTCATGTCGTCAATGATTGATAGTTATGATTTGAAATTGTTTTCGAAGCATATAAACACTAGCAATAATATCAAATGCCTTTGTTTTATTCGTATCAAGCATATTTTGGCCGTTATAAGGTAAAAACTCTATCCTCCGGTTTGCGTTGCATTGTGTGATGGGAACTGAGTCTTATAATGGCTTCATTTTTACAAAAAGTATAGCGATGTTTAAAGGAAAGATTTGTTTTAAAGCACTGGCAATCCAATGGAGTAAACCCGTTCCACGAAAGTGGCGTGGTCCTGTGATTGGCCATATTATATATGTGTTGAATAGATTTCTCATACCAGTCCCATGATTGACTCGTAGTTTGTTTCACTCTCAAACTCGGCTGCCCCTTTTTCTACACGGGCAGCCTTGTATTCAGGTTTAGCTGGTTCTTTCTGGATAGCTGGAGCCGAAGATGGATTCTGTTATTTATTTCTTTTTATGCTGTTCAGCTCCTATTGTACATATTTTGTTTGTTTCCGCTGTAGACATTTATGTATATCTGAACTGTATCTGTTCTAAGTAAGATCCTGTATACTATGTAACTCTGATGATTACTTTTATCCAGTATATTGTTTTGTTCATTATCTGGTGTATTTATCTTATTCTATTCTGCTTTTATCTGTTTCTGTGTTATATTCCAAAGATAACCCTTGTCTTCGTCTGAACGGGATTTGGGGTCGTCTCAACGTGGTATCAGAGCCTAGGTTAAGCTTAGTTCTAGAATATAACATTTGAACGAACTCGTCAGAAATAGAACCAGTAGTGTTCTAAGATGGGTAACTCTATACAGATAGGATCAGTAATATCCTAGTATGAGTAAAGCAGAATGAAATAACACCTCGATAGACACATTTACACTTGAAGTATATGTTTCTATATTTCAAATTATCTTTTCTGTAACCTGACACTTGATTTGCTATTTGCAGAAGAACTAGAAAATGAGTGCCAGAAATAGAAGAAGTAATACTGACCCGGATATAGAAGCCCTATATATGAAATATAGAAATCTGGGTGGAAAGCCGTTCTCGGGCGAAGAATCTATTATGAGAACACAAGCTTGGATTCGTTCGGCTGAGAAAATCTTCGAAGCATTAAAGCTTAGGGATGACCAGAAAAGATTACTGGCCTCCTGGGCACTCAAAGACGAAGCTTTATTCTGGTGGGATTCGGTTATTAAAGATAATCCAGCAGGTGATATCACCTGGGACAGATTCATAGTGATTTTCTTAGAAAGATTTACTCCTCCCGAAGCAACCGAGAGATTATGTGATGAATTTTCTTATCTAATACAAGGTGATATGACCATCCCAGAGTATCATAAGAAATTCAACGAGCTTGCTCACTTTGCTCCTCATCTGATTCAAGATCCAAAGAGTAAAAATCGGAGATTTATTAATGGCCTGCAAAGGAGATATCGGAATAGTGTAATGAGGAATGTGAAGCTTCCTTTTTCTGAAATGATATACATGGCTTATCAGTATGAAGATCTCCATAAGAAAGGAATATTGCGCGACGAAGAAGAAGTTCGTTGTAGTGACAAAGAAGAGTCGGAAACTGATATTCCAGAAGCCAGTACGAGGTCGGAGGCCAATAAGAAGCCCAATGCCAAGAGAAAAAGGGCTGAATCTGGGAAAGAACCCGTAACGACTGCCACATGCTCAAACTGCAATCAAAAGGGTCATTTGTCCAGGAAATGTAAGTCCTTGAAATTGCAAAAGAAGGAGGGATCTAAATCAAAGAACAAGGTTAAAGAAAATAGAAAGTGTAATCTTTGTTATCAAGCAGGTCACGTAAAGCAAGACTGCTGGTTGTCGAAAAGGACCAATGAGGCTCAGGTAAATGAAATAGCAGAAACTTCTGGGCCCGCGGATGTTCTGGAAAGGGCTGATGTGTTAGAAGGCACGCTTAATGTCAAAAACAATCCAGTCAAAGTACTGGTTGAAACAGGCGCGTCACGAAGCTTTATTGCAAAGAGTGCCGCTAAGAAGCTAGATTTGAATTTGAGGAAGCTCAAAGAACCAATGACTGTCCAGAATCCGGTCGGGGGTTCTATCAATCTCAACTGGATTTGTGCAGTACCTGTCTCCTTTTCTTGCTATAAATTCCCTATTATCTCTATCGTCATGAATTTTAATGAATTTGATCTTATTCTGGGATTGGATTGGCTAACCAAGTATGAGGCAGAGGTTAGATGCGCCGAGAGAGTGGTTAAAGCAAAGGCCCAATCGGGGAATTATATAACTATACCATGTGAAGGCCCGACTTCAAATAGAAAGGACTTCTGGGCAGCTTTGAATGTTTCTCCAGCCCAAATAGAAAATATCCTTGAAGTTGCAGAGAATATTCCCGACCTCATCAAAGATATTCCTATCGTCAAGAACTATGCGGATGTGTTCGAGGAAGTCGTTCGCTTACCTCCGCAGAGAGAAATAGATTTCAAAATTGCTTTGATTCCTAATGCAAGGCCGTTAGTTCACACTATTCGGAGAATGTCCTTGAAAGAGAAGGAGGAATTAGACAATCAAACACGACAGCTAGTATGGAAGGGTCTGATCAGGCCTAGTTTCTCTGATTGGGGTGCAGCAGTGGTATTTTTCCCAAAATCTGACGGTACTCTACGGCTATGTGTGGATTATCATTATCTGAACAAACATACAATAAAGAACAAATATCCATTGCCGCAGATTGATGATTTGTTGGATCGATTAAATGGAGCACAAGTATTTTCACGAATGGACCTAGCTACAGGCTTCCATCAACTTCAAATTGCCGAAGAGTGTGTTCCAATGACAGCGTTCAGAGGCCCCAACTTATTCTACGAGTGGTTAGTAATGCCGTTCGGCTTATGTAATGCTCTCGCTTACTTCGTCGATCTAATGAACAGAGTATTTAGGGGAGTATTGAATAAATTTGTTCTGGTTTTCATTGACAATATTCTAATCTTCTCTAAATCAAAGGCCAAACATGAAAAGCATCTGGAACAGGTCCTAGAAATCCTCAGAAGGAATGTGTTGAAAGCAAAATTTCCAAATGTATATTCTGGCAGGATGAAGTGAAATTTCTAGGCTACGTCGTATCGAAAGAAGGAATTGCTGTGGATCCAAGCAAAATCACAGCTATTCAGAATTGGAAACAGCCCAGTACCCCCACTGAAGTCCGCAGTTTTCTCGGATTGGCTAGCTATTACCGAAAGTTCGTTAAAGACTTTTCGAAGATATCTGGTCACTTAACGAAGCTTACAAAGAAGCACTCTAAATTCAAATGGACTCCAGAGAGTGAGGAGGCTTTTGAAGAGCTAAAGCTGAGACTAACAACAGCTCCAGTGTTAACCATCATCGATGGCAACCAGGATTTAAAAGTCTGGACTGATGCTTCTAGAGAAGGCCTTGGCGCCGTGTTAATGCAAAGGGGCCAAGTGATTGCTTATGCTAGCCGTCAACTGAAGCCACAAGAGAAGAACTACGTAACTCATGATCTTGAGTTATTGGCTATAGTATTCGCTTTGAAAATCTGGAGACACTATCTTCTGGGCGAGAGATTTGAACTGTTTACAGATCACCAGTCGTTAAAGTATCTATTCACTCAAAAGGACTTGAATCTGAGGCAGCAACGTTGGCTGGAGTTTCTTGCAGCATATGATTTTGAAATTCTATACACTCCAGCGAAAGCCAATGTCGTGGCCGATGCGTTAAGCCGAAAGAATGAGATGATCGCCAGTTTTATCATTGCGACTTTGTTGATTGATAAGATATCGGCTCTCCAAGAAGACGACCAATTTATCAAAGGAATGAGTCAGCGAATTCGTGAAGGCAATACTTCGGATTTCCAGCTAGATAGTGAAGGGATTCTGAGGTTAGAAGGGCGAATTTGCGTTCCAGAGATTCCTGAACTCAGAAGAGATGTGCTTGATGAATGTCAAAAATCTAAGCTCAGTATCCACCCAGGTGTGAATAAAATGTATAACGATATCAAATGCACATTCTGGTAGAAGTCGTTAAAAAGAGACATCTCGATATATGTTAGTCGATGCCCTACTTGCCAACTAGTCAAAAGCGACCAACAGAAATTGGCTGGATTATTACAACCACTGGAAGTTCCTGGTTGGAAGTGGGAGCATATCTCCATGGATTTCATTGATGGTCTGCCCAGAACCAGAAAAGGGAATGACAGTATTTGGGTGATCGTAGATCGCTTCACGAAGACCGCCCATTTTATACCTGTCAGATCAAACAGAACTGCTCAGAGTCTGGCGCAGATTTACTTCAGGGAAATAGTTAGACTACATGGAGTGCCGCTCAGCATAGTCAGTGATAGAGATACAATATTCACTAGCAAATTCTGGGAAGCATTTCAAGTCGAGCTGGGAACGAAGTTAAACTTGAGCACCGCTTATCATCCTCAGACAGAAGGTCAGACTGAGAGGATGAATCGTATTTTAGAAGATCTATTGCGGGCTTGTGTTATAGATTTCGGTGGATCATGGGAAGACAATCTGCATTTGGCTGAATTCTCTTATAACAATAGCTACCAGGCGAGTCTGACAATGTCGCCATTCGAAGCATTGTATGGTAGACCATGCCGATCTCCTGCTTGTTGGGTCGAGCCTGGAAATAGACCTGTGTTAGGGCCTGATATGATCCGAGAAGCTGCCGACAAAGTCGATTTTATTAAGAAGCGATTACTCGTCGCTCAAAGCCGACAAAAGAGCTATGCCGATAGAAGAAGAAGAGATATATCCTTTGAAGTTGGCGACTATGTATATTTGAAAGTATCGCCGATGAGAGGAGTTATCCGGTTCGGTAAAACTGGAAAGTTGGCACCCAAATTCATTGGTCCGTTTCCTATTCTGGAACGGATTGGAATTCTCGCTTATAGGGTCAAACTGCCTAATTGGTTGCCTGGAGTTCATGATGTATTTCACATATCCCAACTTCGAAAGCACGTTCATGATCCAGACTTGATCGTGGAAGAAGCAGCTCAGCATGACATTGAAATTACTCCAGAATTGGCTGTGAGAAGAGAGCCGCTAAAGATTATCGGCAAAGAAACCAAAGAGCTGAGGAACAAGAAAGTTCACTTAGTCAAAGTGCAATGGAGTGGAGATCCGCGAGATTGTACTTGGGAAACTGAGGAGAGCATTCAGAAAGCTTATCCTAGAGGCCGAGTAGATATCTCTGATTGACTCCGGTGCAAGGTGCATTTACCCTACTTTGCATTACCATTTAATTCTCTACTCTGTTGTTATTTTCTTTTCATGGATGTGCATTTTTAAATTCTATAGGCTGAATGATTTTGAAAAGAGTATGGAGGTTGATCAGTATATTTTTGAATGGTTAAAACGATTTGATTGTTGGTTGTGTTGTGTGATTGTAGATTTGTCAAACCACTTTCGACTTTGTTCCTTTTCGGGGACGAAAAGTTTTAAGTGGGGGAGATTGTAATGACCCAGAAAATCTGAACCAATTTAAAATTTTTAAATTGGCTAAAATAATGGGTTTTAAATATTTAAAATAAATATTTTCAATAATAGAGATGAAAATTGAGTTTGAATCGACAATTGAAAATGAATATAATTAATTATAATTATAAACAGGGCTTGAAAAGGCGCTGCAGTTTCAAAAATTGAATTCAAACTTTGTCGGACTGTACCGGGTGCAAAACAAAACGGATTTTAGCGAAACCAAAAACATTTAAATATGTTAGTGAATACCTTTCTAATGAATCTGAAAAATCGAATTTTCATAGCGGAAAGCAAAAGTTATGGCCGAATGAATTTTCAGAAGGGTCGCTATGGATTTTATATAGCCCGTGAAATTGGCCATTTTGCATACGACCTAGGAATTCGACGAAACCACTTTTGTTGGGTCCGGGATGTGAAGTTATTGCTAGGTTTCAAATTTCATAATTTTTGAAGCTAGTATGTGAGCGTGTCAAAGGAAAATGTGTTTTGGTCAATTACAGTTAAATTGGATCAACCAAAAATGGGCCTTTTTTCAAACGGTCTCAGAATTCGACGAAACTAGTTTTGTTAGGACCGTATCATCAGTACGAAGCTAGAAAATATTTTTCAGGAATTTTTCGAGTTAATATGTGGCCCCGGGAAATTGAAATGTACGTTTGAATTGAATATATATAGATTTATATTTTAAATTTAATGGAAACTGAACGTAATGGCCGAATTGGCTTACGTAACAAATCCCATTGTGTTCGGAATGGGGGTATTTAGCTAGGTGCGACAGTTGTTGGGGTTCGTTAGGAGTTAGTAGCGTTAAACAAGTAATCATAGAAAAAAATATTAAATTAATATATATATATATATATATATATATATATTATATATAGCAAGTCAAACCCTTGTTTTCTTATTTCACTAGTCAACCCCGTTCATTTTCAGCGCTTCCACAAGGAAATACATGGCCGATTTTAATCTCAAATTGAAACCCTAAAATTTCGAAATTCAATTCGAATTAGAAGATGATCCTAAAGCGAAAATAAAAGACCTCTCTTAGAGCTCTAGTTTGGCACAGGCAAGATCGGAATTCACACAGTATTTTGGCCAGAAAACGGTCAGGAAAGCCTGCCGTTAGCCTTCGAATTGCTGCGCCTGGGGGCTGCCGAGTTCACCGCGCCTCCGCCCCTTGGAAGCTCTCGCGAGGCCGCTCGTCATGGTGAAGCCTGATCGCCATAACGTGCTCCGAGTTGCGTGCAAAAACGAACCCTAGGAAGGAATAGTTATGGGTTTTGTCGAATGTGTTAAAACTGAGAGGAAGATGAAGTAAAGAAGGAATCGTTGAAATGTGAAGTGTTAAAAATAGCAACTCGTTCAAATAAATATATACGAGTTGAAATATTCATTAATTAGATAATGATATGATTTTTGCCTATACATGTAACAGTAGAATGAATGGTGTTTTTGAACCAAAAGGAACCAAATATGAAGTTGAATGGAAAATGATAAACGATAAGAACTGTATATATGTACATGCATATTCATTGAACAGGTTATAGCAAAGGGGCTAGAGAAGAGGAATAAAATTTTGTGCCCGACAAATAGGTACACATTTACTGTTTTGTTTGGGTGATGATTTTATGAGCCTGTTGGCTAGCAGCTTAGCTTTTTCTTTTTCTTTTTGAGATTAGAAGGACCGGGGAAGCTATTTGAGATTTCCCGATGCTCCCGGTGCAGGGGAGGTTATGGCGAAATTTTCCAAAATTTTAAGGCGTTAGTGAAATATTTGAAGTGAAAACGATATTGAAATCATTGAATGAACTATATTTATATAAATATATATATAAATAAAATTAAAACGAAACGTAGTCGTGCAGTTCGCATTTTGAAACCATGATTTCAAACAACTAGTGCGGGAAATCCGACCATTGGATTTTCCCGAAACCTCCACCGTCGGGTTCGCCTTGGAAATATCTTCCCAACGGCACCAACTTGTAAAAATCCAACGGTTGGATCGCCTGGAATGTTTAATTCAAATCTGATGAAAAACAGCGCCAGAAGCGATTATATATATATATATATAAATATAATTATATATTTAATCGAATAACGACGCTGTAGTTCGTATTTTGAAATCGAAACTTCAAACGATTGTACCGGGAGATCCGACCGTCGGATTTTCCCGAAACTGGAACCGTTGGATTTGTTTTGAAAAGACCTCTCTAATGAAGTAAATTTTGTGAAGATCCAACGGTTAGATTTTCAAATATGTGTAAATCAAATCTGAAGAAAAACAGCGCCACGGCCATGCTATGGCCCGAAGCGTCGTTTTGAATAAATAGGCTATTTTAAAATAAATAAAAATAGTGATAAATCGTTATAAAATATTGTAAACGTTATGGAATGGAAATAAACTGAATTTGCTTGATTTATGTGGTATTTGATGGTTGAATGTGTTTGGTGTGAAAATTACATTAAAGAACAAAATTGGTGTTGTTGAATGACTTAACCATTGAAATAAATTGATTTGAAATTCTAAATATACGTGAATTATTTGAGAAGGCCGAGTTAATTCTCATTTCAAATAATTGACTGACGATTGAAAGTCGAAGATGAAGACGGTGGTCGAAGACCGGAGATCTTCACCTCGTTTGGATGGTAACCGAGGTCCTGATTGGGAGGCATTCCGAAATATGGATAATGAGTGGTGATCGTTCAGACGTACGTGAAAATCGATGGGTTTGCGAGGTATTTAGTGCCTCCGGTTTCGTTCAGACCCAGAACGGACTTGTAAATGGACTGTGTGTCTGACATTGGATTTTATTCTGTGTTGATTGATTTCTATTAAATATACATCTGTTTGGCGGCGGAGAATTTATTCTTTTGCTTAACGCCCTTCTCTGTGACGCATGAGCTCAGAGGTTGTATATCGATGGACATCAGTCGCATGGCATGAATTGCTAGTGTGGCATACCTAAGTGGCAAATGATCAGGGCTTCTGTTGAAAAGCAAAGTCTTGTGGTGATGATCAAAGCACCGCCTGTGTGGTGTAGCTTTGGGTATAACGTAAATTCGCGAGCCTCACACCCCGGTATGAACCAGAAACGGGAGAAGGACCTCAGGGAGGGCATGCGTTTCTTCCTAGCTAGGGTGGTGTCAGTGACCTACCAGCCCTGACATTTATATACTTTTCACCTATGTGGTTGTTGCTGTTGCGAGGCGCCTCGGTTTGATCAGACGATCCGGGTCCGATGGAGTCATTCATTGGCTCGTTTACGCCCCAAAGGGCGGGGAAACGTATTGTTTAGGTATAATAATCCACATCAGTGGACCGGCCCTGTCGCTCCAAGGGGCAGTTGCGGCTGTTCCTAAGGCTCGGGCTAGGCAGTCTCAAATTCGGTAAGGACTATCTTTTGCCTTGGTTCATGACGGAAATCCAATTTCCAAATACGACATCGTGCGGTTTTGATTGTATATATATATATATATATATTTGGCGACATAGCGGCATGGGACGCTCATGTCGTCTATGATTGATAGTTATGATTTGAAATTGTTTTCGAAGCATATAAACACTAGCAATAATATCAAATGCCTTTGTTTTATTCGTATCAAGCATATTTTGGCCGTTATAAGGTAAAAACTCTATCCTCCGGTTTGCGTTGCATTGTGTGATGGGAACTGAGTCTTATTGAGACGACCCGATTTCCCGTTCTCACGGAAACAAGGTTATCTTTTGGAATATAACACAGAAACATATAATAGCAGAACAGAATTAAATAAATACACCAGAATGAACAACAAAATATACTGGATAAAAGTAATCATCAGAGTTACACAGTATACAGGATCTTACTTAGTACAAATACAGTTCAGCTATACATAAATGTCTACAGCGGAAATAAACAAAATATGTACAATAGGAGCTGAACAGCATAAAAAGAAATAAATGATAGAATCCATCTTCAGCTCCAGCTATCCAGAAAGAACCAGCTAAACCTGAATACAAGGCTGCCCGTGTAGAAAAAGGGGCACCCGAGTTTGAGAGTGAAACAAACTACGAGTCAGTCATGGGACTGGTATGAGAAATCCACTCAACACATATATAATATGGCTAATCACAGGACCACGCCACTTTCGTGGAACGGGTTTACTCCATTGGATTGCCGGTGCTTTAAAACAAATCTTTCTTTTAAACATCGCTATGCTTTTAACCAAAAATGAAGCCATTATAAGACTCAGTTCCCATCACACAATGCAACGCAAACCGGAGGATAGAGTTTTACCTTATAATGGCCAAAATATGATTGATACGAATAAAACAAAGGCATTTGATATTATTACTAGTGTTTATATGTTTTGAAATCAATTTCAAATCATAACTATCAATCATAGACGGCATTAATGCCCCATACCACTATGTCGCCATATATAGGTATACAATCAAAACCGCACGATCACGTATTTGGAAATTGAATTTCCGTCATGAACCAAGGCAAAAGATAGTCCTTACCGAATTCGAGACTGCCTAGCCCGAGTCTCAGGATCAGAACGCATCGATCCTTGGATCGTCAGGGCCGGTCCACACGGAGTGGATTAAAAATGCCTGAGCACTACGTTTCGCCGCCCTTTGGGGCGTAAGCGAGCCAACAAGTGACTCCATCGGACCCGGATCGTCCGATCTAACCGAGGCGCCTCGCAACAGCAACAACCACATAAGTCAAACTCGTCAGGGCGTGTAAAACCACTGACGCCACTTTTAGCTAGGAGGAAACGCATGCCCTCCCTGATGTCCTCTCCCGTTTTAGGTTCATACCGGGGTGTGAGGCTCGCGAATTCACGTTATACACAAAGCTACGCCACACAGGCGGTGCTTTGATCATCACCACAAGACTTTGCTTTTCAACAGAAGCCCTGATCACTGCATCTTAGCATGCCACACAGAATAAATCCTATGTCAGACACACAGTCCATGTACAAGTCCGTTCTGGGTCTGAACGAAACCGGAGGCACTAAATACCTCGCAAACCCTTCGATCAACACGTACGTCTGAACGATCACCACTCATTATCCATATTTCGGGATGCCTCCCAATCAGGACCTCGGTTACCATCCAAACGAGGTGAAGATCTCCGGTCTTCGACCATCGTCTTCATCTTCGAATTTCAATCGTCGGTCGATTATTCGAAATGAGAATTAACTCGGCCTTTTCAAATAATTCACGTATATTTAGAATTTCAAATCGATTTATTTCAATGATTAAATTATTCGACAACACCAATTGTGTTCTTTAATATAGTTTTCACACCAAACACATTCAACCATCAAACATCACATAAATCAAGCAAATTCAGTTTATTTCCATTCCATATCACTTACGATATTTTATAACTATTTATCGCTATTTTTATTTATTTTAAAATAGCCATTTTATTCAAAACGACGCTTCGGGCCATAAGGCGGCCGTGGCGCTGTTTTTCTTCAGATTTGATTTACACATATCTGAAAATCTAACCGTTGGATCTTCACAAAATTTACATCATTAGAAAGGTCTTTTCAAAACGAATCCAACGGTTCCAGTTTCGGGAAAATCCGACGGTCGGATCTCCCGGTACAATCGTTTGAATTTTCGATTTCAAAATACGAACTGCAGCGTCGTTATTCGATTAAATATAATTCTATTTATATTTATATATAAATAAAATCGATTCTGGCGCTGTTTTTCTTCAAATTTGAATTAAACATTCCAGACAATCCAACCGTTGGATTTTTACAAGGTTGGTGCCGTTGGAAAGATTATTCCAAGGCGAACCCGACGGTTGAGATTTAGGGAAAATCCAATGGTCGGATTTCCCGTACTAGTCGTTTGAAATCACGGTTTCAAAATACGAACTGCACGGCTTCGTTTCGTTTTAATTTTATTTATATTTATATAGTTATATAAATATAGTTCATTCAACGATTTCAATATCGTTTTCACTTCAAAAATTTTTCTAACACCTTAAATTCTGGAAAAATTTCGCCATAACCTCCCCTGCACCGGGAGCGTCGGGAAATCGCAAATAGCGTCCCGGTCCTTCTAATCTCAAAAAGAAAAAGAAAAAGCCAAGCGGCTAGCCAACAGGCTCAAAATCATCACCCAAACAAATCAGTAAATGTGTACCTATTTGTCGGGCACAAATTTTATTCCTCTTCTCTAGCCCCTTTGCTATAACCTGTTCAATGAATATGCATGTACATATATATACAGTCCATATCATTTTTCATTTTCTATTCAACTTCATATTTGATTTCTATTTGGTTTAAAAACACCATTCATTCTAACGCTACATAAATAGGTGCAAATCATTTCATTAGCTAATTAATGAATATTTCAACTCGTATATGTTTATTTTGAACAAGTGGCTATTTCTAACACTTCATATTTTAACGATTTATGCATACAATAAAAATATAATTTTTATTGTAAAACAATTCATTTCAAAACACTATTTTTCTATATAGTTCATATAGTCGATAAAAGGTGATTTTTATTATCAAACAATTTATTTCAAAATATGAATACCATTCAACACATGAATTTCTAAACAACGAATGAATATCAATTCAACACATGAATGTTTTCTATAGTTTCTATATATAGGTAAAAATGTGATTTTTGTTATCGAACAATTTATTTCAAAATATGAATACCATTCAACACATGAATTGCTAAACAACGAATGAATATCAATTCAACACATGAATGTTTTCTATAGTTTCTATATATAGATAAAAATGTGATTTTTATTATCTAACAATTTATTTCAAAATATGAATACCATTCAACACATGAATTCCTAAACAACGAATGAATATCAATTCAACACATGAATGTTTTCTATAGTTTCTATATATCGATAAAAATGTGATTTTTATTATCTAACAATTTATTTCAAAATATGAATACCATTCAACACATGAATTTCTAAACAACGAATGAATATCAATTCAACACATGAATGTTTTCAATAGTTTTTATATATAGATAAAAATGTGATTTTTATTATCGAACAATTTATTTCAAAATATGAATACCATTCAACACATGAATTTCTAAACAACGAATGAATATCAATTCAACACATGAATGTTTTCAATAGTTTTTATATATAGATAAAAATGTGATTTTTATTATCGAACAATTTATTTCAAAATATGAATACCATTCAACACATGAATTTCTAAACAACGAATGAATATCAATTCAACACATGAATGTTTTCAATACAATGAATAAATATAGTTTAAGCATATGAAAATAATTCAAACACACAAATATTATTCAAAATTTCGGCAGCATAACGGCAGGGTAGTTACACCGGCACCGTCCCTAGTACGGCTCCTCGCTCTACCTTAAAACCTCGCGGTTTTTGACAATGGGGTTCATGCATCTAGTTCGCACGCAGGCGGCATGTATATATTTTTTTCATTTCCACAAACTAATCCTAAGTGGTTTCAACCAAATATTTCACAACCAAAAATGGGTATTTTTCAACCACAATCAACCAATATCAATCACAAACAATCCCAAACAATCATTCGCTATCAATCAAATTTCCACAACAATTTCAACCAATAAATATCGTCCATGGTTTGTGGACGAGGGGCGTATATATATATATATATATATTTATATATAGCAATTCACTTTTACTTCACACATATATATATAAATTTTAAATCATATCTCACCAATAGCTATCCAACTGCACGATACTTCTTAATAGAAATCTTCGCCTATTTGTCGCTTTCACCCGTATTCTCTGCATAAGTAAAAATAGAATTTTTACTATGCTACTCAATATATAAAAATATGATTTTTCTTTGACTTTCAACATATAAAAATATGATTTTTATTTCGGCTTTCAACATATAAAAATATGATTTTTATTTCGGCTTTCAACATATAAAAATATGATTTTTATTTCGGCTTTCAACATATAAAAATATGATTTTCATTTTGACTTTCAAAATCAGTTTTTCCTTGCTTTTAAAATTCGGTTTTTTAAAATACTTTAAACAATTTCAGTTTTAATCTTTTAACATAAAACAGTTTTTAAACTTTAAACAATTTCAGTTTTAATCTTTTAACATAAAACAGTTTTTAAACTTTAAACAATTTCAGTTTTAATACTTTAACATAAAACAGTTTTTAAACTTTAAACAATTTCAGTTTTAATACTTTAACATAAAACAGTTTTTAAACTTTAAACAATTTCAGTTTTAATACTTTAACATAAAACAGTTTTTTTTACTTTAAACAATTTCAGTTTTAATACTTTAACATAAAACAGTTTTTTTACTTTAAACAATTTCAGTTTTATTTTTTTTTCTTATAAAACCAGTTCAGGTTTTTAAATCTTTTTTTTTTCTAAAAAAAAACAATTCAGGTTTTTAAACCTTTTTCAACAAAAAAAAACAGTTTAACAGAATAATAAAAAAAAAAAATAATATAAAAAAAATAATAAAAAAAAACGCTCACCGATTTAGCTGCTAAAAAAGGGGGGAAGAAAAGGTCGGCGGCGGCTTCGACATTGCCAGCGAGGGGGGGCTCGATTTGATTCGAGGGGGGGGGGGTGTTCGAGACGTCGGCGGCAGCTTCGAAGGGGGGGGGAATAGAAGATCGGAGGGCATGCGATGGGGGGGGCTTCGTCGGAGTTCGTGCGAGGGGGGGGGCTGGCGATTTAGGTTTAGGGTTCCTCTCTTTTTTTTTTTTTTTTCTGTATACGCGAAATCGGTAATGAACGGGGGGGGGGGGGGGCAAGCGGGAGATAAGGAGGGAAGAGTTTTTTTTTTATTTATTTAATTATTAAATTTCGCAAAAAGGTTGACTTTCACCCACGACCACGAAACGAGGCCCACCACCTGTCGTCCATAGCGTTTAACCCCCATTCCGAACACAATGGGATATGTATCGCAAGCTGATGTGATCGTTACAATCAGTTTCTGTTGAATTTACATTTAAATCATTATATTGAATTTTAAACGTACCTTTCAAATTACCGGGGTCACATACTAACTAGAAAAATTCCAGAAAAATATTTTCTAGCTTCGTATTGACGATACGGTCCTAACAAAACTAGTTTCGTCGAATTCTGAGACCGTTTGAAAAATGGCCAATTTCCATTCGATTAAAATCAACAGAAACTGGTCAAACGCGTTTTCTTTTGCCACGCTCACATATTGATTCGAAAAATTATGAAATTTGGAATCTAGCAATAACTTAACATCACGGACCCAACAAAACTGGTTTCGTCGAAATCCGAGGTCGTTTGCAAAATTGCTATTTTTAAGGGCCTTATATATATATAAATATATATAAATTCCACAGCGACTATTTCTAATTTCAAACTGGACATATCTTATCATTCCTAAGATGAAATCTCAGTTTGTTAACTTCGTTATAAAGATATAGTTATACAGATTCAAATATTTCTTGTTTCGTTCAATTCTGACTTATATTGAATTCTGTATATTCATTTGAAATTAGAAATCGAATTTTCGAACTACCGCGCTATCTTCAATTCTATATATAATTATATTTAATTATATTGGTTTTCAAATGTCGATTCAACTCAGTTTTCATCGCCATTACTTAAAATATTTATTTTAAATATTTAAAATCCATTATTTTAGCCAATTTAAAATTTTTAAATTGGTTCAGATTTTCTGGGTCGTTACAATCTCCCCCACTTAAAACTTTTCGTCCCCGAAAAGGAATAAAGTCGAAAGTGGTTTGATAAATCTACGATCACACATCACAACAACCAATTTGTTTTTAATATTCAGAGTATAGAATAAACAATACACATCCATGGGAAGAAAATAGCAACAGAATAGAATAGAGAATTATATGGTAATGCAAGGTAGGGTAAATGTACCTTGCACCGGAGTCAATCAGAGATATCTACTCGGCATCTAGGATAAGCTTTCTGAATGCTCTCCTCAGTTTCCCAAGTACAATCTCGCGGATCTCCACTCCATTGCACTTTGACTAAGTGAACCTTCTTGTTTCTCAGCTCTTTGGTTTCTTTGCCGATAATCTTTAGCGGCTCTCGCCTCACAGCTAATTCTGGAGTAATTTCAATGTCCTGCTGAGCTGCTTCTTCCACGATCAAGTCTGGATCATGAACGTGCTTTCGAAGTTGAGATATGTGAAATACATCATGCACACCAGGCAACCAGTCAGGCAGTTTGACCCTATAAGCGAGAGTTCCAATCCGTTCCAGAATAGGAAACGGACCAATGAATTTGGGTGCTAACTTCCCAGTTTTACCGAACCTGATAACTCCTCTCATCGGCGATACTTTCAAATATACATAGTCGCCAACCTCAAAGGATATATCTCTTCTTCTTTTATCGGCATAGCTCTTTTGTCGGCTTTGAGCGGCGAGTAATCACTTCCTAATAAAATCGACTTTGTCGGCAGCTTCGCGAATCATATCAGGACCCAACACAAGTCTATTTCCAGGCTCGACCCAACAAGCAGGAGATCGGCACGGTCTACCATATAATGCTTCGAATGGCGACATTGTCAGACTTGCCTGATAGCTGTTGTTATAAGAGAATTCAGCCAAATGCAGATTGTCTTCCCATGATCCACCGAAATCTATAACACAAGCCCGCAATAAATCTTCTAAAATGCGATTCACCCTCTCAGTCTGACCGTCTGTCTGAGGATGATAAGCGGTGCTCAAGTTTAACTTCGTTCCGAGCTCGACTTGAAATGCTTCCCAGAATTTGCTAGTGAATATTGTATCTCTATCACTTACTATACTGAGCGGCACTCCATGTAGTCTAACTATTTCCCTGAAGTATATCTGCGCCAGACTCTGAGCGGTTCTATTTGATTTGACAGGTATAAAATGGGCGGTCTTCGTGAAACGATCTACGATCACCCAAATACTGTCATTTCCTTTTTTGGTTCTGGGCAAACCATCAATGAAATCCATAGAAATATGCTCCCACTTCCAGCCAGGAACTTCTAGCGGTTGTAATAATCCAGCCAATTTCTGTTGGTCGCTTTTAACTAGCTGACAAGTAGGGCATCGACTAACATATATCGAAACGTCTCTTTTCATAGCCTTCCACCAGAAAGTCCTTTTGAGATCGTTATACATTTTGGCCACACCAGGATGGATACTCAGCTTGGACTTGTGACACTCGTCTAACACTTCCCTTTTTAGCTCAGGAACGTCAGGAACACAAATCCTTCCTTTCAATCTCAGGGTCTCGTCGTTATCTATTTGAAAACACGAGGGTTCGCCTTTCTGAATCCTTTTGATCATATCTTTAATAAAGTTATCCTCCTTCTGAAGAATAGATATTTTGTCAATCAAGGAAGTTGTGATAATAAAGCTGGCGATCGTTACGTTTTTTCTGCTTAACGCATCAGCCACGACATTGGCTTTTCCTGGAGTGTATATAATTTCAAAGTCATATGCTGCAAGAAACTCCAGCCAACGTTGCTGCCTCAAATTTAAGTCCTTCTGAGTGAACAGATACTTTAACGACTGGTGATCTGTAAACAGTTCGAATCTCTCGCCCAGAAGATAGTGTCTCCAGATTTTCAAAGAGAATATGATAGCCAATAACTCAAGATCATGAGTTACGTAGTTTTTCTCGTGTGGCTTCAGTTGACGGCTAGCATAAGCAATTACTTGGCCTCTTTGCATTAACACTGCGCCAAGGCCTTCTCTAGAAGCATCAGTCCAGACTTTTAAATCCTGGTTGCCATCAATGATGGTTAACACTGGAGCTGTTGTTAGTCTCAACTTTAGCTCTTCAAAAGCCTCCTCACTCTCTTGAGTCCATTTGAATTTAGAATGCTTCTTTGTAAGCTTCGTTAAGTGACCAGATATCTTCGAAAAGTCTTTAACGAACTTCCGATAATAGCTAGCCAATCCGAGAAAACTGCGGACTTCAGTGGGAGTACTGGGCTGTTTCCAATTCTGAATAGCTGTGATTTTGCTTGGATCCACAGCAATTCCATCTTTCGATACGACATGGCCCAGAAATTTCACTTCATCTTGCCAGAATATACATTTGGAAAACTTGGCTTTTAATACATTCCGTCTGAGAATTTCTAACACCTGTTCCAGATGCTTTTCATGTTCGGCCTTTGATTTAGAGAAGATTAGAATATCATCAATAAAAACCAGAACAAATTTATTCAATACTCCTCTGAATACTCTGTTCATCAGATCGACGAAGTAAGCTGGAGCGTTACATAAGCCGAACGGCATTACTAACCACTCGTAGAATAAGTCGGGGCCTCTGAACGCTGTCATTGGAACACACTCTTCGGCAATTCGAAGTTGATGGAATCCTGTAGCTAGGTCCATTCGTGAGAATACTTGTGCTCCATTTAATCGATCCAACAAATCATCAATCCGCGGCAATGGATATTTGTTCTTTATAGTCTGCTTGTTTAAATCACGATAATCCACACATAGACGTAGAGTACCGTCAGATTTTGGGACAAATACCACTGCTGCACCCCAATCAGAGAAACTAGGCCTGATCAGACCTTTCCATACTAGCTGTCGTGTTTGATTGTCTAATTCTTCCTTCTCTTTCAAGGACATTCTTCGAATAGCGTGAACTACCGGCCTTGCATTGGGAACTAAAGCAATCTTGAAATCTATTTCTCTCTGCGGAGGTAAGCGAACAACTTCCTCGAACACATCCGCATAATTCTTGACGACAGGAATGTCTTTGATGAGGTCAGGAATATTCTCTGTGATTTCAGGGATATTTTCTATTTGGGCTGGAGAAACATTTAGAGCCGCCCAGAAATCTTTTCTATTTGATGTTGGGCCTTCACACGGAATGGTTATATAACCCCCTGATTTAATCTTAGCCCTAACAACTCTCTCGGCGCATCTAACCTCTGCTTCATATTTGGTTAACCAATCCAATCCCAGAATAAGATCGAATTCATCAAAATTCATGACGACAGAGATAATGGGGAATTTATAGCAAGAAAAAGAGACGGGTACTGCACAAACCCAACTGAGATTGATGGAACCTCCAACTGGATTTCGGACAGTCATTGGCTCTTTGAGCTTCTTCAAATTCAAATCCAACTTCTTGACTGCACCCTTTGCAATAAAGCTTCTTGACGCGCCTGTGTCAAACAGTACTTTAACTGGAATGTTTTTGACATTGAGCGTGCCTTCTAAAACATCTGGTCTTTCTTGGCCAGCTGAGGGCCCAGACGCTTCTGCTACTTCATTTATATTTACTGTTTTGGACTTCTTAAATTGCCTGCAATCCTTTTCAAGATGGCCTGTCCGTCGACATTGAACGCACTTTCTATTTTCTCGAAACTGGTTATCGGTTTTAGACCCCCTCTTTCGTTTCTTCGAGGTTTTACACTTCCTGGTCAGATGCCCCTGTTTATTGCAGTTAGAGCATGTGGCAGTCGTGGCAGGTTCTTTTTCAGATCTTGCCCTTTTTCGATTTACTTCGGGCTCCTTACCAACTTCAGATATTGTACTGGCCTCAGGACGATCAGTTTCAGACTCAATTTTATTACTAGAGCTGACTTCCTCTTCGTCGCATAACATTCCTTTCTTATGAAGATCTTCATACTGATAAGCCATGTAAATCATTTCAGAAAAAGGAAGCTTCACATGCCCCAATACTTTATTCTGGTATTTCCTTTGAAGGCCATGAATAAATCTCAGATTTTTCCTCTTTGGGTTTTGAATTAGATGAGGAGCAAAGTGAGCAAGTTCGTTGAATTTCTTATGATATTCTGGGATGGTCATATCACCTTGTATTAGATAAGAAAATTCGTCACATAATCTCTCGGTCGCTTCGGGAGGAGTAAATCTTTCTAAGAAAATCACTTTGAATCTGTCCCAGGTGATATCACCTTCTGGATTATCCTCTATAATCGAATCCCACCAGAACAAAGCTTCATCTTTGAGAGCCCAAGAGGCCAGTAATCTTTTCTGGTCATCTCTAAGCTTCAATGCTTCGAAGATTTTCTCAGCCGAACGAATCCAAGCTTGTGTCTTCATAATAGATTCTTCACCAGAGAACGATATTCCACCCATATTTCGATATTTGATTAATAGGGCCTCAATATCCGGCTCTGCATTCCTTCTGTTTCTGACACTCATTTTCTAGAACTTCTGCAAATTGCAGACCAAGTGTCAGGTCACAGAAAAGGTATTTTTAAAATATAGAAACACATACTTCAAATGTAAATGTGTCTATCAAGGTGTAATTTCATTCTGCTTTACTCATACTAGGATATTACTGATCCTATCTGTATAGAGTTACCCGTCCTAGAACACTACTGGTTCTATTTCTGACGAGTTCGTTCAAATGTTATATTCCAGAACTAAGCTTAACCAAAGCTCTGATACCACGTTGAGACGACCCGATTTCCCGTTCTCACGGAAACAAGGTTATCTTTTGGAATATAACACAGAAACATATAATAGCAGAACAGAATTAAATAAATACACCAGAATGAACAAAAAAATATACTGGATAAAAGTAATCATCAGAGTTACACAGTATACAGGATCTTACTTAGTACAAATACAGTTCAGCTATACATAAATGTCTACAGCGGAAATAAACAAAATATGTACAATAGGAGCTGAACAGCATAAAAAGAAATAAATGATAGAATCCATCTTCAGCTCCAGCTATCCAGAAAGAACCAGCTAAACCTGAATACAAGGCTGCCCGTGTAGAAAAAGGGGCACCCGAGTTTGAGAGTGAAACAAACTACGAGTCAGTCATGGGACTGGTATGAGAAATCCACTCAACACATATATAATATGGCTAATCACAGGACCACGCCACTTTCGTGGAACGGGTTTACTCCATTGGATTGCCGGTGCTTTAAAACAAATCTTTCTTTTAAACATCGCTATGCTTTTAACCAAAAATGAAGCCATTATAAGACTCAGTTCCCATCACACAATGCAACGCAAACCGGAGGATAGAGTTTTACCTTATAATGGCCAAAATATGATTGATACGAATAAAACAAAGGCATTTGATATTATTACTAGTGTTTATATGTTTTGAAATCAATCTCAAATCATAACTATCAATCATAGACGGCATTAATGCCCCATACCACTATGTCGCCATATATAGGTATACAATCAAAACCGCACGATCACGTATTTGGAAATTGAATTTCCGTCATGAACCAAGGCAAAAGATAGTCCTTACCGAATTCGAGACTGCCTAGCCCGAGTCTCAGGATCAGAACGCATCGATCCTTGGATCGTCAGGGCCGGTCCACACGGAGTGGATTAAAAATGCCTGAGCACTACGTTTCGCCGCCCTTTGGGGCGTAAGCGAGCCAACAAGTGACTCCATCGGACCCGGATCGCCCGATCTAACCGAGGCGCCTCGCAACAGCAACAACCACATAAGTCAAACTCGTCAGGGCGTGTAAAACCACTGACGCCACTTTTAGCTAGGAGGAAACGCATGCCCTCCCTGATGTCCTCTCCCGTTTTAGGTTCATACCGGGGTGTGAGGCTCGCGAATTCACGTTATACACAAAGCTACGCCACACAGGCGGTGCTTTGATCATCACCACAAGACTTTGCTTTTCAACAGAAGCCCTGATCACTGCATCTTAGCATGCCACACAGAATAAATCCTATGTCAGACACACAGTCCATGTACAAGTCCGTTCTGGGTCTGAACGAAACCGGAGGCACTAAATACCTCGCAAACCCTTCGATCAACACGTACGTCTGAACGATCACCACTCATTATCCATATTTCGGGATGCCTCCCAATCAGGACCTCGGTTACCATCCAAACGAGGTGAAGATCTCCGGTCTTCGACCATCGTCTTCATCTTCGAATTTCAATCGTCGGTCGATTATTCGAAATGAGAATTAACTCGGCCTTTTCAAATAATTCATGTATATTTAGAATTTCAAATCGATTTATTTCAATGATTAAATTATTCGACAACACCAATTGTGTTCTTTAATATAGTTTTCACACCAAACACATTCAACCATCAAACATCACATAAATCAAGCAAATTCAGTTTATTTCCATTCCATATCACTTACGATATTTTATAACTATTTATCGCTATTTTTATTTATTTTAAAATAGCCATTTTATTCAAAACGACGCTTCGGGCCATAAGGCGGCCGTGGCGCTGTTTTTCTTCAGATTTGATTTACACATATCTGAAAATCTAACCGTTGGATCTTCACAAAATTTACATCATTAGAAAGGTCTTTTCAAAACGAATCCAACGGTTCCAGTTTCGGGAAAATCCGACGGTCGGATCTCCCGGTACAATCGTTTGAATTTTCGATTTCAAAATACGAACTGCAGCGTCGTTATTCGATTAAATATAATTCTATTTATATTTATATATAAATAAAATCGATTCTGGCGCTGTTTTTCTTCAAATTTGAATTAAACATTCCAGACAATCTAACCGTTGGATTTTTACAAGGTTGGTGCCGTTGGAAAGATTATTCCAAGGCGAACCCGACGGTTGAGATTTCGGGAAAATCCAATGGTCGGATTTCCCGTACTAGTCGTTTGAAATCACGGTTTCAAAATACGAACTGCACGGCTTCGTTTCGTTTTAATTTTATTTATATTTATATAGTTATATAAATATAGTTATATAAATATAGTTCATTCAACGATTTCAATATCGTTTTCACTTCAAAAATTTTTCTAACACCTTAAATTCTGGAAAAATTTCGCCATAACCTCCCCTGCACCGGGAGCGTCGGGAAATCGCAAATAGCGTCCCGGTCCTTCTAATCTCAAAAAGAAAAAGAAAAAGCCAAGCGGCTAGCCAACAGGCTCAAAATCATCACCCAAACAAATCAGTAAATGTGTACCTATTTGTCGGGCACAAATTTTATTCCTCTTCTCTAGCCCCTTTGCTATAACCTGTTCAATGAATATGCATGTACATATATATACAGTCCATATCATTTTTCATTTTCTATTCAACTTCATATTTGATTTCTATTTGGTTTAAAAACACCATTCATTCTAACGCTACATAAATAGGTGCAAATCATTTCATTAGCTAATTAATGAATATTTCAACTCGTATATGTTTATTTTGAACAAGTGGCTATTTCTAACACTTCATATTTTAACGATTTATGCATACAATAAAAATATAATTTTTATTGTAAAACAATTCATTTCAAAACACTATTTTTCTATATAGTTCATATAGTCGATAAAAGGTGATTTTTATTATCAAACAATTTATTTCAAAATATGAATACCATTCAACACATGAATTTCTAAACAACGAATGAATATCAATTCAACACATGAATGTTTTCTATAGTTTCTATATATAGGTAAAAATGTGATTTTTGTTATCGAACAATTTATTTCAAAATATGAATACCATTCAACACATGAATTGCTAAACAACGAATGAATATCAATTCAACACATGAATGTTTTCTATAGTTTCTATATATAGATAAAAATGTGATTTTTATTATCTAACAATTTATTTCAAAATATGAATACCATTCAACACATGAATTCCTAAACAACGAATGAATATCAATTCAACACATGAATGTTTTCTATAGTTTCTATATATAGATAAAAATGTGATTTTTATTATCTAACAATTTATTTCAAAATATGAATACCATTCAACACATGAATTTCTAAACAACGAATGAATATCAATTCAACACATGAATGTTTTCAATAGTTTTTATATATAGATAAAAATGTGATTTTTATTATCGAACAATTTATTTCAAAATATGAATACCATTCAACACATGAATTTCTAAACAACGAATGAATATCAATTCAACACATGAATGTTTTCAATAGTTTTTATATATAGATAAAAATGTGATTTTTATTATCGAACAATTTATTTCAAAATATGAATACCATTCAACACATGAATTTCTAAACAACGAATGAATATCAATTCAACACATGAATGTTTTCAATACAATGAATAAATATAGTTTAAGCATATGAAAATAATTCAAACACACAAATATTATTCAAAATTTCGGCAGCATAACGGCAGGGTAGTTACACCGGCACCGTCCCTAGTACGGCTCCTCGCTCTACCTTAAAACCTCGCGGTTTTTGACAATGGGGTTCATGCATCTAGTTCGCACGCAGGCGGCATGTATATATTTTTTTCATTTCCACAAACTAATCCTAAGTGGTTTCAACCAAATATTTCACAACCACAAATGGGTATTTTTCAACCACAATCAACCAATATCAATCACAAACAATCCCAAACAATCATTCGCTATCAATCAAATTTCCACAACAATTTCAACCAATAAATATCGTCCATGGTTTGTGGACGAGGGGCGTATATATATATATATATATATTTATATATAGCAATTCACTTTTACTTCACACATATATATATAAATTTTAAATCATATCTCACCAATAGCTATCCAACTGCACGATACTTCTTAATAGAAATCTTCGCCTATTTGTCGCTTTCACCCGTATTCTCTGCATAAGTAAAAATAGAATTTTTACTATGCTACTCAATATATAAAAATATGATTTTTCTTTGACTTTCAACATATAAAAATATGATTTTTATTTCGGCTTTCAACATATAAAAATATGATTTTTATTTCGGCTTTCAACATATAAAAATATGATTTTTATTTCGGCTTTCAACATATAAAAATATGATTTTCATTTTGACTTTCAAAATCAGTTTTTCCTTGCTTTTAAAATTCGGTTTTTTAAAATACTTTAAACAATTTCAGTTTTAATCTTTTAACATAAAACAGTTTTTAAACTTTAAACAATTTCAGTTTTAATCTTTTAACATAAAACAGTTTTTAAACTTTAAACAATTTCAGTTTTAATACTTTAACATAAAACAGTTTTTAAACTTTAAACAATTTCAGTTTTAATACTTTAACATAAAACAGTTTTTAAACTTTAAACAATTTCAGTTTTAATACTTTAACATAAAACAGTTTTTTTACTTTAAACAATTTCAGTTTTAATACTTTAACATAAAACAGTTTTTTTACTTTAAACAATTTCAGTTTTATTTTTTTTCTTATAAAACCAGTTCAGGTTTTTAAATCTTTTTTTTTTCTAAAAAAAAACAATTCAGGTTTTTAAACCTTTTTCAACAAAAAAAATAGTTTAACAGAATAATAAAAAAAAAAAATATAAAAAAAATAATAAAAAAAAACGCTCACCGATTTAGCTGCTAAAAAAGGGGGGAAGAAAAGGTCGGCGGCGGCTTCAACATTGCCAGCGAGGGGGGGCTCGATTTGATTCGAGGGGGGGGGGGGGGTGTTCGAGACGTCGGCGGCAGCTTCGAAGGGGGGGGGGGAATAGAAGATCGGAGGGCATGCGATGGGGGGGGCTTCGTCGGAGTTCGTGCGAGGGGGGGGGCTGGCGATTTAGGTTTAGGGTTCCTCTCTTTTTTTTTTTTTTTTTCTGTATACGCGAAATCGGTAATGAACGGGGGGGGGGGGGGGGGCAAGCGGGAGATAAGGAGGGAAGATTTTTTTTTTATTTATTTAATTATTAAATTTCGCAAAAAGGTTGACTTTCACCCACGACCACGAAACAAGGCCCACCACCTGTCGTCCATAGCGTTTAACCCCCATTCCGAACACAATGGGATATGTATCGCAAGCTGATGTGATCGTTACAATCAGTTTCTGTTGAATTTACATTTAAATCATTATATTGAATTTTAAACGTACCTTTCAAATTACCGGGGTCACATACTAACTAGAAAAATTCCAGAAAAATATTTTCTAGCTTCGTATTGACGATACGGTCCTAACAAAACTAGTTTCGTCGAATTCTGAGACCGTTTGAAAAATGGCCAATTTCCATTCGATTAAAATCAACAGAAACTGGTCAAACGCGTTTTCTTTTGCCACGCTCACATATTGAGTCGAAAAATTATGAAATTTGGAATCTAGCAATAACTTAACATCACGGACTCAACAAAACTGGTTTCGTCGAAATCCGAGGTTGTTTGCAAAATTGCTATTTTTAAGGGCCTTATATATATATATAAATATATATAAATTCCACAGCGACTATTTCTAATTTCAAACTGGACATATCTTATCATTCCTAAGATGAAATCTCAGTTTGTTAACTTCGTTATAAAGATATAGTTATACAGATTCAAATATTTCTTGTTTCGTTCAATTCTGACTTATATTGAATTCTGTATATTCATTTGAAATTAGAAATCGAATTTTCGAACTACCGCGCTATCTTCAATTCTATATATAATTATATTTAATTATATTGGTTTTCAAATGTCGATTCAACTCAGTTTTCATCGCCATTACTTAAAATATTTATTTTAAATATTTAAAATCCATTATTTTAGCCAATTTAAAATTTTTAAATTGGTTCAGATTTTCTGGGTCGTTACACTTATAATGGCTCCATTTTTACAAAAAGTATAGCGATGTTTAAAGGAAAGATTTGTTTTAAAGCACTGGCAATCCAATGGAGTAAACCCGTTCCACGAAAGTGGCGTGGTCCTGTGATTGGCCATATTATATATGTGTTGAATAGATTTCTCATACCAATCCCATGACTGACTCGTAGTTTGTTTCACTCTCAAACTCGGGTGCCCCTTTTTCTACACGGGCAGCCTTGTATTCAGGTTTAGCTGGTTCTTTCTGGATAGCTGGAGCTGAAGATGGATTCTATTATTTATCTCTTTTTATGCTGTTCAGCTCCTATTGTACATATTTTGTATGTTTCTGCTGTAGACATTTATGTATAGCTGAACTGTATCTGTTCTAAGTAAGATCCTGTATACTGTGTAACTCTGATGATTACTTTTATCCAGTATATTGTTTTGTTCATTATCTGGTGTATTTATCTTATTCTATTCCGCTTTTATCTGTTTCTATGTTATATTCCAAAGATAACCCTTGTCTTCGTCTGAACGGGATTTGGGGTCGTCTCAATAAAGGGGTTACTCTAACTGATGGCGAGTCATATATTCATGCCAAGATCGACACCAAACAAAACTATATATTTAGCACATGATTGAACAACAAAACCTAAACAAAGTTATTACTTTGTCTTGAATAATTCCCAATTTATCCTGTAATTTGACTTGGAATTTTCAAAATTCGAATGGATTCGTTTTTTGGAACGCAATCTTCTCCTAGAAACTCATGGAGCTATGAGTCTCTCAAGAATTTTTGGCAGATTACGCCTATTGTTCAGAATCATTTGCGATTGGTCTATTTGACTCTATGTTGCGCCCTTGGCTCATTTGCTGTTGGCACATACCTGCATATTTTGATGAACATCGGTGGCCTTTTGACATTACTTGGATGCCTTGCAGGCATTTTCTGTTTACAGTTAGTTCCTCCTAGGGAAGAGAGAAAGAGATTTGGTATTGTGATGGGCGTTGCACTTTTGCAAGGAGCTACAGTGGGTGAATTTATCAAGCATGTTATTCAGTTTGATCTAAGTATTCTAGTAACTGGAGCTGTTGGGACAGCTATAGCCTTTGGGTGCTTCTCCGAAGCAGCATTGGGAGCCAGACGAAGAGAGTTCCTTTTTCTGGGAGGCTTGTTGTCTTCTGCCATATCAATCCTTTTCTGGCTGCAGTTTGCTTCTTCCATCTTCGGCCGCTCTGCTGCCATGTACAATGTTGAGCTATACTTTGGGCTACTTGTGTTTCTTGGCTACGTTGTGTTTGACACCCAGTACATAATAGAGAGGGCTCACCTCGGTGATCTTGACTATGTTATGCACACTTTGGTCCTTTTCGTTGATTTTGTTGGTGTTCTTGTCCGCATTCTTGCCATAATGTTGAAGAATGCAAATAAGAAATCAGAAGATGAGAAGAAAAGAAAGAGGAGATCTTGAAGTTCAACAATGCTTCGCCAGTGTGATGTCGTCTTCTCGTGTTTCGTTTAGCGTTTCATTGTATGTATCCAGTGTAACATGTGGCAGACTTAAATTGAGGATTCTTAGCTTGTTGTGTTCTGTTATTGACTTTTAACAGTATAATCTTGTGATCGGGTTTATGTTTGCAGACTTCATGACCTTGGTGCTTATTGTATGAATGTTCGACTATTTAGTGCTTGGTTGATGAGTTTGTCCATTATTGTAATTGGTATATTGATGACTACATGATTTTGTTGTGAATCAAAATAAAAATAAAAATAAAAATAAAAAATAAAAAAAACCTAAACAAAGACTAATCGTAAGCGAAACTCACCATAATTAACACTGCAGCAGGTGATTGAAGGCTTCGATCTGCTGGTGCGAACATGGGAAGATAGACAAGCTCGATGCTAGAAGAAGTGGTGGACTGCAATGAGAAATCCGATCGATTTTGTTGCTGATGGCGGCGATTTCAAAAGAACAGGAGAAGAAGAAGGCGTCAAACTGATTGTAGGTGGAGAATCTGGAATCGTAGTGACAACAGCAAAAGCTGATGATGCCAGACTTCAATTGCAGGCTCTGTTGGCTCGCGAGCTGCTGGCGGATCCGAACCCGATGGTGATGGGTTCGATGGGATGGGGTGGAAGGGGGAACGATGGCGATGGTAGGAGGAAGAAGGCTTGATTCGAAAGGTGCGGTATTGATTTGGGTGGAGTGATGGATTTTTGGAGGACATAGCAAATCTCCACTGCCACTTTCGATTTGGGGCCATTAACAAGAATTTGGGGATTTCTTCAGTTGGAGGAAAAATGAACGAGAGGCACGGGTGATAAAAGAAAAATAAAGAGAACGGTGATAAACGAGGACACATGGTGGAAAAATGAGGACATGCGATGGAAAAACAATGCGTGTTAATAAATTTTTAGAATGTCGGACAAGTGGCAAAATGATCATTAAACAATATATTCCTTAAATGTATACATACCATTTAATATACTATGCACACAACATAATACCGTGTATTTATATATCTCCAAAATTTAATGTAAAACCAAATCCAACAAACACGTTTATTTAAATTCAATTATAAATCTCTAATTAAATCAACAACAATCCATGACTTCCCAAACAATTATTCAATATTCACGTATACAACAAATATGAGTCTATTTTTCATCACAAGAACAAACATAAGTAAATTTTAAAATAAAAATTCAAATCTATATAAATAAATAAAAATAAATCTCGAAGTTAAATTTAAAAATAAAAAATTATATCTCACAAACAATATGCTTCAATAAATTTTAAAATACAGCTAACGCTAAGTTTAACAAGACAACTTAATTCCAATTATAAAAATTTAAATTTTCACTTACAAATCAATCTAAAACTAAATTAAAATAGAATAAATTCCAAAATAATAAACGAATATCAAATTCTTAACTACTATATCCAAATAAAATTTATATTTTAAACGTTAAAAATCTTGGTTCGTTACACACAAGAATGTTCTAAAACACAAGGTCCCTAAGCCATTATGTAATCTCGCTTGTACCATCCTTTTTTTAACCACATTCTTCTTACATCTGACCACTTGAATTTAACCAAAGGGGAACTACACCCATATAATCCATCTACTAAAACTGATAACTAACCATAATTCAGTTGTTAAATTTTGATGAATTGACAGTGGGGTATTGGCTCGTCTTCTTTAAGGAGCATACTTGAGCAACGTAAGTTACTTTAGCAGGCTAATTTTACTAACTAGTGCAATGGTTAAACAATAAGGATAACTATGGCTTCTTGTTTTTGAAGCAAGCAAATTTTCTTTTTAATTTTGGCATAAGCAACAGACAGTCGGAGGTCTATGCTGATAAAAAATTATCAAGCCATGAGACATCTTTAGAATAATGAACATAGAATATATCAACTTAAATAAGAGAGATTAAATCATTGAAAACCCTAATCGAAACCATGGAAAATTCAGTAACTGCTTTCAACCCAATCGTCGATAATTTTTCCATGGAAATCTGAATATAACATTGCAAAACACTACTCTTTAATTTCTCAAATCGTAAATTAATGTATTTCATAAACTTACCTGATGCTTTGCTTCTATGATTCAAATTGCTCCTTCAGTTTGGTGTTTTCATGCTAATTAGTTACCTCCCATGGTAAAAATGTCCGATGTTCTGAAGTTCTCACTGAAAGAAGGTGAATCAGAACAAGGAGCGATGGAGGATGGGAAAATTTGGTAGAAATTAAAGTTGGGTATGAGCGACATAATTCCTAGCCAGATCTAGAAAGATAAATAAAGAAGGGCTTTTAAACAATATTATAATCATTCAAAATTGCAAACTTCTGAATGATCAAATTAAATGAATCCAACAGACGATGATATGTCAAACTCAACCTTTCGGATTACCATCAAATCGAGTGGCTAATATCCATTTCACGAGGATGATCCAAGAGTTTTAATATTTGACTGTTATATAACTTTATGAAGCTATTTTTAGAAGGGGTTTTTAGGCGCAAGGACAAAATTAAAGAAAAATTTAGCCACAAGGACAAGTGGCCAAAAATTTAGCCATAAGGACACTTTTTAAATAATTTTACCGATATAAATAATTTAGCCATAAGTAAATTCCCTAAAAACGATTTACTTTATAATATTTCACATAAGTTGCAAGCGTAATATCTTACAACCAACTACAAACAACAGTTCATAATCATCACATAAAATAGTTAAAATTTCACAATGGAAAAAAGATATCATAAACACTTAAGAGTAGAATCTGTGGTCAAACAATGTTTTATAATAGGCTGACCACATCATATATTTTGTAAATTCTAACAATAATCATATGTTGGAGGAAAAAAAACTTCCACATCACAAATTAAATTTTGTTAAAAATCATTTTACATTGATTTTGAAAGTAATTGTCGATTTACCTTCTTTTACAATATTTGGCTTCAAAAACATTTTTATTTGGTGATTTTACAACATTTTCTCGAATAAGCGTTGTAAATGATTAGCAATTATGCAACAGTATGGTGAAACGTTGCAGGATTCGTGTTGTAAAATTGGTACTTTCTTGTAGTGGTAATTAATAGCATATGATTAATATAGTATTATTAATGATTAATCATTAAAAATAATAATCGATATTAATTTTAAATAAGTATTGTAATTACTAATTATTGATTATCAAAAATTGGTAATAAACATTTATTACAACAGGCATTTTATTATCATTGTAAAATTGGCACCAGTTATGACCATTGTAAAACTGACACTATTACAATGGGCGTTGCCTATTGTAAAATTAGCACCTCTTACAACGGACATTTCGTTACCATTGTAAAACATGCATCTATTACAATGGGCATATTCTGAACGTTGTAAAATTGACATCTATTACAACGGGCATGCAATGACCATTGTAGTTGCTTTCTATTACAACAGGCCGCCAGAGCCCGTTGTAAAAAGGATGTTGTACATGACATCTATCACAACGGTCCAGAAATGACCGTTGTAATATTATTTTATTACAACGGGCAGAAAATGCCCGTTGTAAAAACGATGTTGTAGTAGAGTATTTTTGTTGTAGTGGCTATGTTTGATGTTTGCTATCACCATGACCCGCACACTCCCATTTTTACACTATATGTTATTGTTACCTTAGAGTATTGTACATCTTGTTGTGCTAACTCTTTGGTTGCTGGTCGAGGTCAGGTATGATTATTGTACCTGTTATTGTTTTATTTTATTGATGTCGCTCATACAAAACTTTTGTCTGATCCAGAGTTTTGTGTCTCTTCTTATTACTCTAGGTGCTCTTAAACGAGCAGACTAGAGGCTGGTTAGGTAGTTATGCCCGAGTAGCTATCCAGAGATAAGTAGGAGGTTTCCACATACTATATATATGTATTCTCCCTGTGTTGTTGCTAGTCACTGCTTTGGGCATTAGTAGTGTACCTCTTTTATTTCCTTTCTAGAGACAGTATTTTGAAGTTGTAATAATGGTTTGGATCATAAGCTGTATTTTGGATTCCGCTACTCAGATGGACATGGTTTAATTTTCAGCTCATGCATTGTCTCGCCTATTTTATATCAAGTTTTGTTATTATTATATTTTATCCCATGCGTTGTGAGATGTACTATAGGTTCTTGATGATTCATCATTTTAAACCCTTTCATTTGACAATCACCCCATGCTAGTCGGGCATTGGCACAGAGCATTTCACGGGAAATGTCCAATGGTGCGGGGCGACCGTCACAGTTTCATGAGACATTTAATATTTATGCATGTTTGTATGATCTAGATTTGATGAATCGTTGTTTGTTTTGACTGAGTTGAATACATTTCTTGAATTGTTTCATAGAATTATTTGTCGTAGATCTAAGGTTTGAAGAATAAAGCTAATCGGTGGTTCAAATGATCAGATTTAGATGAAACTTGGTAGAGGGGCTCTGGAAGACGAAAAGAGGGAACCTAAAAATTTTTGGTTTGAAATATTCTAACTGAATGGATCGACACCGGTACATACCCGATGGACAGGCACCGGTTCATCACAGTAGGTCGTATGGTCGTGAGTTTTTGGGCGTTGCATCATGATGAAAAATCGATGTTGTATGCAAATTTTCAAGTGATTCAAATGTGATTTGGATGGGTCGAAGATAATCACTCGAGCATTCGCTGATGGACTAACAGGAGAATTCATCGAAAATGAACTTAGGTTCGAGGATGGACTGGTAGAAAGTGCTCGAGGATGATATGGGGAAGATCCAAAACTTAGCTGAATGTCTGTAACAACCCAAATTTTTGAATAATCAAATTAACTAAATCAAAGAGTAAATAATCTCAGATGTGGGCATTAAGGGAAATGGGTTGCGCCATTGTGTTCGTCTCGGAATTCTGGTTGAGTTAGAGTCCGAGTATGCGTAAAACGGATATCGGATGAAGGAGATATGGACAAACGAAGTCAGGCGGAAAAATCAGAAGAAGAAAATTTGCACTGGCGCACTTGGGAAGTGCACCAGTACAAATGTTGCACTGGCGCACCTGCCAAGTGCGCCCAGGCCGAGCAAAAAGCCTGCACAGCTTTCTGGTGCAATCTGATCCATATTGTGACTCGTTGCTGAGTCCTTTCTGACTCCTTGCTGAGTCATTAAGGCTGAGGTGTCACCCTATCCTGATTGAGTGGTTTTGATTAACCCTAAGATTATCCGAAGGCTATAATTAAATTGAAATTCTATATAAATATGGGTAGACTCAAACCCTAAAATCAAATGAAAATCTGAATCAAGGCCGTCATGCTGTCATCTTGTAACCTAGAGTAGCCGCCACCAACTAGAGGGAAATCAAAGCTAATCAACTCAATTCTATTCAACTCTAATCTAAACAATAACGAATCTACTACAAAGGCGAGCTAAATCAATTTCAGAACTCAGATTTCAGAACGCAAGACCTTCTTTTTTGTGAGTTCGATTTCGTTAATAAGATAATTAACAATTTAATTAGGTTGAGTTATGATTTGGATTATATGGTTATGTTGTGAATCATTGACCGTTATGTTATTATCTATGTTGTAAATCTATGATGTTATTATTTATGTTGTAAAGCTGTGATGTTATCATCTATGTTGTAAATCTATGTTAATTGCTTATGTACAATCAATTCATAATGATGTTTCATATGCTAGTTTGGTTATGTTATTGGAACTAATTCATATGTTAAATCATATGTATGTATGCAAGTTTAGATGTTAATTTAGATATGAATCATAGGCAAGTTAGTGAGAATCATATACAATCTTACATGTTTCATGACATCTATTTTATGTGTAAATTTGATCTAAAGTAGGCTATGACATGTGTGAGTTAGATGCAAGTCTACATCATAGTTTATGTGGTATAAATCACATATGCAAGAATATATATATGTTGGAGTATGAATCATGTAATGTAAAGTTTGTAATTATTGCCTATGCAAGTTTACACCTTATGATTAGATCTATGACATCCATAGTTTATGCAAGTTTGTAACTTTGGCCTATGCGAGTTTTTGGATGAAAAACCTTATTCACACATGCAAGTTCACCCCTTATGTTTAGATATAGTTTTTATTCTATGCATGTTGTGATGTTTTCTTTTTATTCCATAAGTTAGACTATTAGAGTCTAACATATATTTTACGTTAAATGAACGAACGTACAACGTGGGGCAATGGGATAATATTAAAGGATTTAATATTGAGAATTGGCATAAATGCCTTAAATGTGATGTTAATTGGTATAATTTTACATACCATAAATAGATGGACATAATGGAGTCAATTATGTACAAAGTTAAATTTGTAATTGATTGACAATTTGAATAGGGAAATTAATTCAAATTGGGGATAATTAATTAGGTGTAATTAATCGCCTAAGACACGAGGTTGGACCCTTTTGTGGTGTAAGATTGCCCGGACCCCGCCCGGCAAATCTAGCTGCCGCAAATGCCAGTCTAATATGGGAGGTCTTAGGCATAAATTTAATGCGTAACAGTTGTAAAGACACGAGGTTAGGCTCATTTGTGGTTTAAGACTGCCCTTACCCGCACGACAAATCCAGCTGCCACAAATGCCAGTCTAACGTGGGAGGTCTTTATAAGGTTACGGTCTTAAAGAATTAAGAAACACTTAACCAGATAAACATGTTGTGGGACATGAGGGGGTTAAGTGGCTGCCTTGGGTGGCATGTGGAATTAGGGGGGGGGGGTGCCTTGGGTGGCATTTGAAATACGATTAGATGCACTTAACCAAGATTGAAACATGTAAGAGGACATGAATAAGAATGGGGTTAAGTGGGGAAAAACCTTAGAGGGGACCAAGCATAGGTGGAAAGCTTGTGTCATGCATGGGGGCCCTTTTCAAACTAGTAACCAATTAAGTATCTTTATGGGCTCGACCCAAGTCGAGGACTGGACATGCGTACTGGATTTGATTGTAAGAGGTCAAAACGGGTCAGCGGTGGCAACGCAAGTCCGACGGGTTCATATGCGTGTGTGGGCCCGGGTTGGTAGGTAAGACGTTGTTGCATCGTGTAGATATAAGCCGTGCATTTTTGGTTGTATCGGGTTGCCACTTTGGGCAATGATACACCCTACTGTGGGGCCAGCACAGGTATCTACGAGTTAGGGAGCCGATCAAATGGGGGTAGTGAGTACACCTAGTGGAGAAAAGGGCAGACGACACCTATGAAGGTAGCTAGGGGTACACTAAACTACCATTATCATTATTAAGTTTTGTAGGCGGGATCAACCTTTAGGGTGACTAGTGGTGGTGCAGTATAGTAATTATCTTATAGTGACTAGGTGCGCCTTTAGCGTTATCTTGGTTCATCTTATTTCCTCGTTTTGTTCTGTCATACCCAATTGTTCATAGTCATTTCCTTATTTTCCAGCTTATGCGTTAGCCTAGTTATTTTGATAATTATATTGTTAAAGTTATCGCACACGCCGGACTTTATGTCTGACCCCTTTTTCTTTCCACCCCCAGGTTTGCCAGAAGGGAATACTACAGCTTAGTGCCGATTTCTTTCAGTTGCTTGAAGATAGTAGATGTATCGCTTGGGACTCTCTCATCTTTATGGCTTTGCTTATGCTCAGTGGGGATTTATGCATTTATGTTATTTAAGTATTTGCTTCTTTATGTACTTTGAAGTTTTTGGAAAAGACTGTTGATCCTATTGTAATGGTTTTGGAAACTACTTATGTAAACTCGTTTTGAGTTATGATGGAATAAAATAAGTTTTATCTTCCACTGTGTTGTTTTATTTATTTATTCTTGTAATTTATCTATTCTATACAAGCAATAACGCTTCATGGACATTGGGGCATTCCCTTTGTGAGTGACATTAATGGACGTGGGGTGTTACACATGGTATCAAAGCTATGGTTACATGAACAGATAAAAAGTTTTGAAAAGTGTTTTCAAAAGTATTAGGTAGTGTTTGGTTTACCATTTTAAGTTTTGGGTTTTTGTCCCTACAAAAATGTGGACAACGCATGTAAATCATGGAAAACAACAATTTTAGAAAACAAAGTTAACACACAAAATAAAAAACAACTTTTATCCATTTTTCATGTGTTGAGAAAAGAGAGAAATATGGAGACCAAATCCTCATTTCATGATTGCTACCTCCCCTCCGCGGTCCCCTCCATCTTGCTTTCATTCTACCATTCCTCCTTCTACACCTTTAAAGTTTTGCAATTAATTTTGAAAACTAAAAACCCAAAACTCATTTTTAAACAAACACACCCATATTTTCCTAGAAAATATTTTCAAAAAACTTGTTTTAACGAGGCTATTTTCAAGGAAAGATTAATTTAAAGAGCATAATCCCCGCAAGCCATACATCTCTCTTTCGCTTCCCTTGTTTTAAAACTCTTTCTTTTTCTTTTCAGCATGTCTGGAGCATCTAAGATGCCAGAGGGTGTTCATGTACCTGGTTAGTTTTGTCAATATCTCGAGGCTAGGGCCGCTGCCGCGGGACCGGCCGACGTTCCTCCTCCTCCTCCCCCAGCTCCAGTCATTCCTCCGCGTGGAGATACTTTCTCCAAGATATGTAATGACTTTTGTTCGATAGGTGGAAAATCTTTTAGTGGGACTAAAACGTTCATTGAAGCTACAAATTGGTTGAAAGAAGTGGAGGATCTGTTTGGCATTTTTGATTTGGATGATTGTAAGAAGATCCAATTGGCTGTTTGGTTGATGAAGGACGAAGCTTCGTTTTGGTGGGAGGTCACTAATGGAGAGCGTCCAGTTGATACATGGCCAGATTTCACGCGTAGGTTTGAGGCAAAGTTTCTCTCATGGGATGAAGAGAATTTATATATGGAAAGATTTTTGGCGTTGAAGCAAGGGAATCTGTAAGTAAAAGAATACATCAACAAGTTCAATCAGTTGGCGAGATTTGGCTTGGACTTAGTGAATATACCCGAAAAGAAGGCCCTGAGATTTGTTAAGGGTTTGAACGAGCCACTACATGGGTTAGCTAAGACCCACATCCCTATGGGGGCCACCTTTGAGAGGCTAGTTGATATGGCGCTTATGCATGAAGAGGAGAAGGGCACCAATGCTAATAAGGCACCCAAGAAGAAAGGGGATCAAAAGAAACCGCAGCAACAACAACAAAACAAGAAAGGCGGGAAGAACAATAATGGCAAAGGAAAGAAGAAGTGCTTTAATTGTGGGACACCAGGCCATCTGAGTAAAGAATGTAGGAAAAAGAAGAAGACTGGCTGTTTCCACTGTGGAGAGGCAGGTCATCTAGTTAAGGACTGCCCGAGGAAATAGGGACAAGGGAAAAGAACTTCTGGAGGGCAGCTTCAGGCTCTCGTGGCACCAGGGCAGGCAAGGGAGCAGGTCCAGGCTCTCGCGGTCCCACCGCTGTAAGAACGAGGTAGAAACATTTCCGTTGAGAGTTTAGCTTTTCTATTTGATCATCCTGTCCATACCTTATTCGACTCTGGCGCATCACATTTGTTTATCTCTACATCATTAGTTGAAACGCCGCACTTAGATACTAGTCTTGTTGTGGATCCCATTGTAGTCTCAAATCCTATTGGTGGGTCATCTCATTTATCCATGGTTTGTAGGGATTTGAGATTGTCTATCTTAGGCGGTTGTTTTGAATGTAATACTTTTGTGCTTGGTTTCATGGCTATGGGTTGATTCTAGGGATGGATTGGCTAGCTCGATATGGCGCCATCCTAGATTGTGAACAAAGGGTAGTCAAATCGTTGACTCGTAGTGGAAAGACCCTTGACATTTCTTGTGACCCTAGAGGACCGGTGATTCTTAGTTATCTTGAGTCACTTGACGCATATAATGATGATTTACATTCTGTTCGTATAGTCCGTGAATATGTTGATGTCTTCGATGAGGTGAGGGTTCTACCCCCAAAACGTGAGATAGACTTTCGTATTTATCTTGTAGACAATGCAAAACCAGTATCTCTGCCAGTACGCCACATGGCTTCTCGTGAGAGGAGGGAACTCAATAGGTAAGTAGGGGAGTTGCTTGAGAAGGGGTTCATAAGACATAGTATATCGGAGTGGGGTGCTCCAGTAGTATTTGCCACAAAGGCGGATGGGTCCCTTAGACTTTGTGTGGACTATAGAGAGCTTAATAAACTTACTAAGAAGAATAGGTACCCACTGCCGAGGATTGACGATCTCTTCGATCAGTTAGTTGGCGCCTCAGTGTTTTCGCAGTTGGACTTAGCCACTGGTTTCCATCAGTTGAGAGTGGCTGAGGATAGCATAGACAAGACTGCCTTTAGGACTCCGGACGGTTTCTATGAATGGCTTGTGATGCCCTTCGGTTTGAAAAACGCCCCCGCATACTTTGTTGACTTGATGAGTAGGTGTTTAGGGAGTACCTTAATAAATTCGTGGTGGTCTTTGTGGATGACATCTTAGTCTTTTCTAATAGCGAGGAAGAGCATGCCCTACATCTTAGGGAAGTGTTGGAGACCCTTCGAGCGCATAACCTTAAAGCTAAATTTTCTAAATGCCACTTTTGGAGGAAGGAAGTGCAATTCTTAGGGCACGTGGTTTCCAAAGAAGGGATAGCTGTGGATCCCGCGAAGGTGGTGGCCATTCAAGATTGGAAGGTCCCTAAAAATGCTACCGAGGTGAGGAGTTTCCTGGGGTTGGCAGGCTACTATAGGATGTTTATCAAGGGCTTCGCAAAAATATCAGCCCCATTAACACGCTTGACAAAGAAGAACCTAGTTTTTACGTGGGACGTAGATTATGATGATGCATTTCAACGTTTAAAGAGAGCTTTGACCACAGCCCCAGTCTTAGTGTTGCCAGAAGGTAGTAAGCCATTTACCGTTTATACCGATGCTTTAAGAACAGTACTAGGTGTAGTCTTAATGCAAAAGGGAAGGGTAATAGCCTATGGAGGAAGGCAGTTGAGCGTACATGAGAGGAATTACCCTACGCATGACCTAGAGTTGGCCGCTATTGTTTTTGCGCTTAAGTCTTGGCGCCATTATCATCTTGGCGAGAAATTCGAATTGTTTTCAGACCACAAATCACTAAAATATTTGTTCTCTCATAAGGACTTAAACTTAAGGCAGCAAAGGTGGTTGGAATTCTTAGCATCCTACGATTTAGAGATTGCATATACCCCTGGCAAGGGTAATGTGGTGGCAGACGCCTTAAGTAGGAAAAGATTGTCCTTGAGTCCGTTGTTTGTTGAGCGACGAAGATTTGAGTTTATCTATACGTTTCATTTTACACCTTCCACTGACTTTGTACCCGGTTTGCTAGAATCCTTAGAGGTCAGACCTACTCTTTTGGGATGGATTGGTGAGGCACAGCGAGATGACCCACAGATGGTTGAGTTAGTAGAGAAGCTCATAAGGGGAGAGTCATCGAGCCATCACAGTAGGTATACCCTAGATGATAAGGGTTGGTTACGTAGGGACGGTATACTTTGTGTACCATGAGATGAGGACTTGAGGAAGACCATTCTTGAAGATGCACATCGTTCGAAGATGACCATTCATCCCGGCGGGGACAAGATGTACATGGACATGAGACGAATTTACTTTTGGGCCGGTATGAAGAAGGATGTAGCCGAGTTTGTCGCTAGATGCTTGGTGTGCCAACAAGTGAAAGCAGAGCAAAAGAAGCCCGGTGGGTTGCTTCACCCATTGAGGATCCCACAATGGAAGTGGGAGAGTGTCTCGATGGACTTTGTTGACGGGTTACCGAGATGGAGGAAGGGTAATACGGGGATTTGGGTCGTGGTAGACAGACTTACTAAGAGCGCCCATTTCATTCCCATGAAGAGTAAAAGGAATGCTCCATGGTTAGCCTCCGTATACATTCGAGAGATAGTTCGTTTGCACGGTGTTCCTTCTAGCATAGTGAGCGATCACGATCCTATCTTTACTAGCGAGTTTTGGAAGAGCTTGCAAGAGGCGGTAGGGACTCAGTTATGTTTGAGCACCACATATCATCCTCATACGGACGGCCATACCAAGAAGTGAATCGTATTCTAGAGGACCTTTTGAGGCTATGTGTTTTAGAGTTCGTAGGTACATGGGAGGAGCATCTTCCTTTGGTAGAGTTCGCATATAATAATAGCTTTCAGTCTAGCATTGGCATGGCACCTTTCGAGGCTCTTTATGGACGGCCGTGTCGTTCGCCTACATGTTGGTGGGAATCTACGGTTACGATCTTACTTTGGCCCGATATGATTAGAGAGACTTCAGAAAAGATCGATTAGATTCGAAGGAGGATGAAGATAGCGCAAGATAGGCAAAAATCTTATGCGGACAAGAGGAGGACATATCTTGAGTTTGATATTGGGGACATGGTCTTTATCAAGGTGTCTCCATTACAGACTGTTGTTCACTTTGGGTCCATTGGGAAGTTACCACCAAGGTTCGTAGGGCCGTTTCCTATTAAGGAGAGGATTGGACATATGGCGTATAAAGTGGAGTTGTCCAAAAGACTCAGTGGTGTACACGACGTATTCCATGTATCACATTTAAGGAAGTGCTTGCACGAGACCGCGGAAGTGGTAGAGCCGAGCTTGCTTAGAGAGGTGGAGATAGCGTGATGCGACGATTCGACATGCTCCTACGTGCATTCTTCGGTCGGCGATTAAGAAATTGAGGAATCGAGAGGTCAAGCTAGTCAAAGTGCAATGGGGAAATGATGAGAGCAACTCTACTTGGGAGACAGAAGAGAAGATGCATTCATTGTACCCTTTTCTTTTCGAGGGTATGTCTTTTAATTTCTCCTTTATCGCTTAGCTTGTACTTGTTTTATCCTTAGTATGTTCTCTCGCTAGTATCTTTGACCTTTAGATAGGGTAGTCCTATGGTTGAAACATGTGTTTGAGACATGTAATGTATGATGGATGCATGTGGATGCAAGTGTTTGCTAGTGGTTGCTCATGGATGAATATACACACACTTTAGGCACTAGATCGGCTCAGTCACTTTCATATTGCATATTGCATATTGCATATAAATGGATGTATTTAGTAAAAAGAATGTACATTGAATGTGTGTATCATATGGATGTTGCATTTAAATGGATGGTTGTGCACACATGTAGTAATGATATGTATAGGATTCTTTGCATACATGATGGATACATGGCACTATCATTATTTGCATTAAGGAGGTCGACTAAATCAGTGGACCGCCTAATTTAGCATTAGTATACGGACATATACACACACTATGCATATGTACATGAAAAGCATTAGAAATATTTTAAGGACCATGGTTGCTAGTGGTTGATGGTTGAGTAGATGGATGATTGGATGGTAGGATACGTTTTTCTTGACTTAGAGATTTCGAGGACGAAATCCTTTAAGTAGGGTAGAATGTAACACCCCGAATTTTTTGAATAATCAAATTAACTAAATCAAAGAGTAATTAATCTCAGATTTGTGAATTAAGGGAAATGGGGTGCACCATTGTGTTTGTCTCGGAATTCTGGTTGAGATAGAGTCCGAGTTTGCGTAAAACGGATAGCGAATGAAGGAGATATGGGAGAACGAAGTCAGGCGGAAAAATCAGAGAAAAAAAATTGCACTGGCGCACTTGGGAAGTGCTCTAGTACAAACGTTGCACTGGCGCACCTGCCAAGAGCGCCCAGGGCGAGCAGAAAGCCTGCACAGCTTTCTGGTGCAATCTGATCCATATTGTGACTCATTGCTAAGTCCTTTCTGACTCCTTGCTGAGTCGTTAGGGCTGAGGTGTCACCCTATTCTGATTGAGTGGTTTTGATTAACCCTAAGATTATCCGACGGCTATAATTAAATTGAAATTCTATATAAACATGGGTAGACTCAAACCCTAAAATCAAATAATAATCTGAATCAAGGCCGTCATGCTGTCATCTTGTAACCTAGAGTACCCGCCACCAACTAGAGGGAAATTGTAACAGCCCGCATTCTACGCATCGGAGGATCGTAGAATATTTATTTCTTTCCCATATGAAGTCGTATGGTCATGTAACTTTGGGAAACATCCATTAGAGTCATTTCCCATGCTTATGATTTTTGTTGATTTTTAAATGACCATTTTGCCCCTAGCTGATCTTGTTTTGACCATAACTTTTGATTGGAAAGGAATTTTGACCTAAAACCACTTCCATTAGATTCGTTTGATGGTTTACCTTTCTGTAGAGTGGTCATAATAGCCAAACGGACTTACCGTTTGGGAGATATGGCTGAAATAAGGTTTGGAGGGTGAAAAACTGCTTAACCGGGCCAAATAGGGTGATTAGTGAGTAGGCCCATAACCCATTTCGGGATTAGGGTTATGGGGAGGCTGAAATGAAGTAGAGAATCATTCCATTTCAGTTTTCTAGCCTCCACTTATCACCAAGGAACCCTAAAAATGGCCCCCAACCTCTAAATCACCTCCAAATCATCTTTCGATCAAGGATTAAGCTTAGCAACATCTAACCAAGGAAGATCAACATCAAATCAACATTGGAGCTGCTGTTTAGCATTGGGATTCACATCAAATCAGAGATTTATTTCAGATCTTAGTTTATTTGTGGCTAAGGTGAGTGATTTGCATAGTTTTGCACTAATTATTGCTAATTAAGGGTAATTAGTGTTAATTAGCGAATTTAGACAAGATAAAATTCTGGAAAAATGTTCATAAATTATTAAATGATGTTTTAGACCTCTGATATGAATTTGGGTTAGTTTGGTTAAGTTTTGCTAATCCTATCATTAGTTTCACCTAAACATGCTTAGGGGAAAATATGGGGTTTTGGGTATGTTTGATCCATTTTAACCTATCATATTGATGTTTTGATGTTTGTGGTTGATTATGCATGTTGCTATGACTGTATGATATGCTTTGTGATTGATTTCAATAGTTAGAATGGTCGAAAACGTCGTCGAATGGCGTAAACACTTGCTGGGAAAGCTTCAGGAAATAGTGCAGGTTTCGGATCGGATCGGATATGGGGGCTCGGATCGGATAAGTTGAACTGGGCAAGGGATTCGACCAGATCGGAACCTGACACTTGAGAAAACTGGCAATAAGGAAGGCCACGCTAATTGAACTGGGATCGGATCGGATAGAGAAGGAGGGATCGGATTGGAGCACGAGAAGAACGAGGGAGCGGATCGGAGTGGAAGCACGAACTGGAAGGGAGATGGCACCCGACCCGACCCGAAGTGAGACACCCGACCCAACCCGAAGTGAAACACCCGACCCGAACCATACCAGAAGATGACCCGAACCGACGCGATGCAGTGGACCCGACCCGAACCGATGGCTTGAAGAGACACCCGACCCGACCCAGTATTGACCAATGACCCGAGATGCAAAGGTAGTCCAATATGGGAAGTTAGAGCTCAGGATCCTGTTGGGAACCAATAAGTTCACTTCATGGTTGGGCTTTGCTGCGGGACATGTGCTAAGGAGTTGTCAACGTTTATAACTTCGATTCACCACTAAAAATGGATGATGGGCTACTTATCAGTGCAGTAGAGTCATTATGACTCGAGGGGCAAGGTGATGGTAGCAAGACTACGTTATCAGTGCAGTAGAGTCATTACGACTCGAGGGGCAAGGTGATGCGTAGTAAGACTATGAGCCAGCGCAGATGGGGTGAATAACTCCATGGGGCAAGTGGACATAGTAAGGATTGGTAAGACTATGAGCCAGCGCAGATGGGGTGAATAACTCCATGGGGCAAGTGGACATAGTAAGGATTGGTAGGACTATGAGCCAGCGCAGATGGGGTGAATAACTACATGGGGCAAGTGGAAATAGTAAGGATTGGTAAGGCTATGAGCCAGCGCAGATGGGGTGAATAACTCCATGGGGCAAGTGGACATAGCGAAGGATTAGTGGCTACGTTATCAGTGCAGTGAAGCCATTTATGACTTCATGGGGCAAAGTGATCGTAACAAGGATGGGTGATCGAAGTGGTGAATATCGTATGCTTTACGCACTGAGTGAGAGATGTGAGGATGGTTGCTATGTTTGATTGTTTGCCATCACCATGACATGCACACCCCCATCTCCATATCTTTACACCGTTTGATATGGCACCTTAGAGTGTTGTACAGTATGTAGTGCTAACTCTTTGGTTGCAGGTCCAGGTTCAGGTATGTTTTAGTCTACCTGTTATTGTTCACTTTAGATGCTTATCGCTCATACCAGGCTTTATGTCTGACCCAGAGTTTTATGTATCCTCTTATTACTCTGGGTGCTCACACGAGCAGACTAGAGACAGGTTAGCTGGTGGTGCACGAGTAGCTGATTCGGAGGCGAGCAGGAGGCTTCCACGTATGATATATAGATATTCTCCCTGTGTCGCTGGTGGTCGCTACTTGGGCATTAGTAGTGTACCTCCTTTATTTTACTTTTGCTTTGAGACAGTTTGAAAAGTTGTAATAAGCTGTATTTTGGATTTCCGCTGCTATGATGCTAAGTTTTGGTTTTCAGCTTATGCACTGTCTCTCCAGTTTTATGTCAAGTATGTTATTATTATATTTTGTTCTATGCGCTGGGAGACATTCTACAGGTTCTTTGTATGTTCATTTCCTTCTTCCTTTTCCTTCTGACGACCCGTTCCATGCTAACTGGACATGTGTAAGCGCACTTTTGGAGTAAAATTCGGTTCGTGCAGGGCGGGCCGTCACATTTGGTATTAGATCTCTAGGTTGCATACTTAACCTAGGGAAAGACACTAAGGAGAGATAGTACGTACATGAGAGCGCGTATTTGTGATTACTTTGGTTTTCAAAAGCTATATATATATATTATTAGTAGTATAAGAATGAAGTCGCACTGCACTAGCACCACTATGAGGTCGTTAATCGTTTCCTTTTACAGATCGACAATGAGCCGATATGCTAGAGATGCTGATAGGGGAGCCCATAATGGGAATGCTGCTGACATGAGGGCGATGTTTACTGACCTCATGAGAGACATGCTTAGAGAAGTGCAAGGGAAAGCTCCCAATCCCGGAAATGGTGGTGGTCAAGTAGTGCAGGCACCGAGGGTCGATTTCGCCAAGTTGTGCAAGGATTACACTAACCTTGGTGGGAAGCCGTTCCACGGGACGGAGTCGGCCACAGATGTTCAAGACTGGATGGATAGCTGTGATCGTATCTTCGATGACTTGGGTCTTGAGGATGCGATGAAGAGAAGGCTAGCGTCTCGTCAGCTGCAAGGGCGAGCGATGAATTGGTGGAATGCCATTAGAACAGCTACTCCAGAGGATCAGGTTACTTGGGTTCAGTTCAAGGCTCGCTTTAGCAAGAAGTTTATTCCAACTGCCCAGAAGTCAGTGTTGTTCAAGAGGTTCTTGGAACTCAAGCAGAACGGAAGGGCAATTTCTGACTATATTACTGAGTTCAACACCTTGTCGAAGTATGGACTATCTCTTATCGACACTCCTGAGAAGAAGAATGAGAAGTTCATTACTGGTTTGGATGGATACTTGGGGAAAAGGCTTATCAATCACATCGATGAGACGTTTGAATCGATTGTGGGGAAAGCTTTGAGATCAGAGAGTCTTTACCCTAAGTCAAAGACTGAGGCTGCATTTTCAGAAGGGCCAAAGCCGCAAGCAGGCGGTGGAGGCAAGAATAACCCTCAGAACAAGAGGAAGCAGGACCAATCTAAGGGTGGCCAGAAAAAGAGCAAGAAGGATGTTAAGTGCTTCAGCTGTGGTAAGAAGGGCCATTATGCTAAAGATTGTCGGACCAAGACAGCGGATAAGAAGTGGTTCAGCAGTGGTCAAGTGGGACATTTCAAGGATAAGTGTCCGCAACCTCTTAAGGAGAAGCAGATTGTGAAAGCATATGCTATTGATGCTGTTCCTTCTTCGTCGAATGCCCCAACTGCGGCGGAGAAAGGAAAGAATGTTGTTATTCAAGGTATGCTTTCTATTTATGATGTACTAGTTCGAGTTTTGTTTGATAATGGGGCTTCCCGTTCCTTCATATCTAGTGACCTGGTAGATAGGTTGGGACTGGAACCCGAGATAGTCGATAGACCATTGGTTGTGACGAACCCGATTGGTGGTTCGACTAACCTTAGTATGATTTGCAGGAATTTGGTCTTATCGAGTCATGGATGTATGTTTGTTTGTGATTGCTTTGTTTTGGGCTTTACTGGGTATGGCATTATATTGGGAGTCGATTGGCTCCAAAGATACGGGGTGGTGGTAGACTGTGAGGGCTTTTTGGTGACAGTGAGGGCGGATGATGGGCGGAGGGTAGTGTTTGGTAGTCTACCTAATGATGGGGTTATGACTAGTTTTGTAAATTCCCTCGACATCCCGCATGATGAGTTTTCAGATGTGCCCGTGGTTGGCCAGTATCCGGAGGTGTTCGAGGAGGTGACCGGGCTTCCACCACACCGAGAGATTGAGTTCCGTATTGATTTAGTGAAAGATGCCAGACCTATAGTGATGCCACTTCGTCGTATGGCACCAAGGGAGCAGCGAGAGCTCTGGGTGCAAGTCAGCAATCTTTTGAAGAAGGGACTTATTAGAAGGAGTGTCTCCGAGTGGGGAGCACCAGTTGTGTTTGCCACTAAGGCAGATGGTTCCCTTCGTTTGTGTGTGGACTATCACGAGTTGAATAAGGTAACGAGGAAGAATAAGTATCCTCTACCGCGGATAGATGATTTGTTTGATCAACTGGAAGGAGCAAGAGTGTTCTCCCAGTTGGACCTCGCGACAGGATTTCATCAGCTACGAGTAGCGGTTGAGAGTGTTCCGAAAACGGCATTTAGGACGCCGTATGGATTTTATGAGTGGTTGGTCATGCCATTTGGGTTGACCAATGCACCAGCCTACTTTGTGGATCTTATGAATCGAGTATTCAGAGATCAGTTGAACAAGTTTGTTCTTGTGTTCGTAGACGATATCCTTGTTTACTCATGGATAGAGGATGAGCACAAGGGACACTTGAGGATAGTGATGGAGGTGTTGAGGAAACACCAATTGAAAGCGAAATTCTCTAAGTGTCATTTTTGGAGAAGGGAAGTGAGATTCTTGGTTCATGTTGTTTCAGAGAGTGGTATTGCCGTGGAACCTGCGAAGGTGGCTACGGTACAGGATTGGCCTACGCCCAAGAATGCAACAGATGTAAGAAGTTTCTTGGGATTAGCTGGGTATTACCGTAAGTTTATCTAGGACTTCTCCAAGATAGCAGCACCGTTGACTCAGTTGACTAAGAAGAATCAGTCCTTCGTCTGGGACGGAGTGTGTGAGAATGCATTCAATAGTCTAAAGGAAAGGTTGACGCATGCGCCAGTGTTAGTCATTCCTAAGGGGAATGAAGAGATGACGGTATACACGGATGCTTGTGGTACGGGACTGGGTGCTGTATTGATGCAAGGAGGTAGGGTTGTAGCTTATGCTAGTCGACAGCTAAAGCCGCATGAGAAGAAGTATCCTACCCATGATTTGGAATTGGCAGCGATTGTGTTCGCATTGAAGATGTGGAGACACTATCTCTTGGGAGAAATATTTGAGTTGTTTACCGATCATAAATCGTTAAAGTATCTCTTCTCTCAGAAAGATCTGAATCTCCGTCAGCAGAGATGGTTAGAGTTCTTGGCTTCGTATGATTTTGATATCGCATATACACCTGGGAAAGGTAATGCGGTAGCCGATGCCTTGAGTAGGAGACATGCCAGCTTAGGGGCTATGTTTCTTGAGTGGAAGCAACTGGAGTATATCACAGGGTTTGATTTCAGACCAAAGAGCGAATTAGATCCAGTTATGCTAGCTAGTTTGGTGATCAGACCCACTTTGATAGAGCGGATTGGTTCCAGCCAGAGGGACGACCCTAATCTATTGGAAATCATCTCCAAGTTAGAGATGGACATCGATGGTGAGGAGATGAATGTGTATGGGCTTGATCGGTAGGGATGGCTTAGAAAGAATGGAAGACTAGTTGTACCCGACGTGAATGGTTTGAGAGATGAAGTGCTTAGAGAATGTCATCACTCAAAATTGACTATACACCCCGGTGGTAATAAGATGTATCGAGACATGAAGCAGACTTACTACTGGGAAGGGATGAAAAGAGACATTGGGAAGTTTATACCCAAATGCATGAATTGCCAGCTAGTTAAAGCCGAGCAAAAGAAGCCTAGTGGTTTGTTGCAACCATTCGAAATTCCCGAATGGAAATGGGAGCAAGTCTTGATGGATTTCATCGATGGTTTACCAAGGACTAGGTCGGGATATGATAGCATCTGGGTAATTGTGGATCGATTGACTAAGAGTGCAAGATTTATACCCGTCAAATCGACCAGAACAGCAGCCAAGTTGGCAGATTTGTATATGAAGTGGGTAGTGAGATTTCATGGAGTACCTAAAAGCATTGTGAGTGACCGAGACCCGTTATTCACTAGTGAGTTTTGGAAGAGCTTACAAGAGGCTCTAGGGTCAGGATTACATCTCAGTACTGCATATCATCCTCAGACCGACGGTCAGATGGAGAGAGTGAATCGTATATTGGAAGATCTCTTGAGAGCTTGTATATTGGATTTTGGTGGATCATGGGATGACCATTTGCATCTAGTAGAGTTTGCATATAATAATAGCTCCCAATCCAGTATAGGTATGGCTCCATATGAAGCTTTGTACGGAAGACCGTGCAACTCACCATCATGTTGGATAGAGACTGGCGAGAAGTTTATGCTTGGACCAGAAGTGGTGAGAGAAACTTCAGATAAGATTAAGATCATTCAGCAACGAATGAAAGCTGCCCAAGATAGGCAGAAGAGTTATGCTGATAAGAGGAGAAGAGACTTAAAATTCTCCATTGGTGACTTGGTGTTTGTCAATATTTCTCCGTTGAAAAGCGTGATACGATTTGGCAGGAGAGGCAAGTTAGCACCAAAATTTGTTGGCCCATTCCCTGTTCTTGAACTAGTCGGGAATTTGGCATATAGAGTTGGCTTACCAGAGAAAATGGCGGGAATTCACAATGTGTTTCATGTTTCCCAATTAAGGAAGTTCGTTCATGACTCAGATATGACTATTTCACCTGATCAGTTAGAGGACTTCGAAGTAGAACCCGAGGTGGTTGGGAACCGCAAACCGATTCGTATTGTGGGGCACGATACGAAGCAACTTCGAAGGAAGGCGGTGAAGCTAGTAAAAGTTCAGTGGGGCGAGAAGAGGATGACTGTACTTGGGAGACAGAGGAGAGCATTAGGAAAGCTTATCCAGAACTCCTTGCCTGGTAAGATTTGCTTCGTAATTTAGTTATTCCGCATGCTAGGATAGACTTGTTTTGCATGTTTGATTGTTGTTTTATGGTTGATAGGCATGCAAGACCCTTTGCGTGTGTTTTGGTTAGGGAATTTCTGGGATGAAATTTCTTTAGGGGGGGGGGGGAATGTAACAGCCCGCATTCTACGCATCGAAGGATCATAGAATATTTATTTCTTTCCCATATGAAGTCGTATGGTCATGTAACTTTGGGAAACATCCATTAGAGTCATTTCCCATGCTTATGATTTTTGTCGATTTTTAAATGACCATTTTCCCCCTAGCTGATCTTGTTTTGACCATAACTTTTGATTGGAAAGGAATTTTGACCTGAAATCACTTCCATTAGATTTGTTTGATGGTTTACCTTTCCGTAGAGTGGTCATAATAGCCAAACGGACTTACCGTTTGGGAGATATGGCTGAAATAAGGTTTGGAGGGTGAAAAACTGCTTAACCGGACCAAATAGGGTGATTAGTAAGTAGGCCCATAACCCATTTCGAGAATAGGGTTATGGGGAGGCTGAAATGAAGTAGAGAATCATTCTATTTCAGTTTTTCTAGCCTCCACTTATCACCAAGGAACCCTAAAAATGGCCTCCAACCTCTAAATCACCTCCAAATCATCTTTCGATCAAGGATTAAGCTTAGCAACATCTAATCAAGGAAGATCTACATCAAATCAACATTGGAGCTGCTGTTTAGCATTGGGATTCACATCAAATTAGAGATTTATTTCAGATCTTAGTTTATTTGTGGCTAAGGTGAGTGATTTGCATAGTTTTGCACTAATTATGGCTAATTAAGGGTAATTAGTGTTAATTAGCGAATTTAAACATGATAAAATTCTGGAAAAATGTTCATAAATTATTAAATGATGTTTTAGACCTCTGATATGATTTTGGGTTAATTTGGTTAAGTTTTGCTAATCCTATCATTAGTTTCACCTAAACATGCTTAGGGGGGAATATGGGGTTTTGGGTATGTTTGATCCATTTTAACCTATCATATTGATGTTTTGATGTTTGTGGTTGATTATGCATGTTGCTATGACTGTATGATATGCTTTGTGATTGATTTCAATAGTTCGAATGGTCGAAAACATCGTCGAATGGCGTAAACACTTGCTGGGAAAGCTTCAGGAAACAGTGCAGGTTTCGGATCGGATCGGATATGGGGGCTCGAATCGGATAAGTTGAACTGGGCAAGGGATTCGATCGGATCGGAACCTGACACTTGAGAAAACTGGCAAAAAGGAAGGCCACGCTAATTGAACTGGGATCGGATCAGATAGAGAAGGAGGGATCGGATCGGAGCACGTGAAGAACGAGGGAGCGGATCAGAGCGGAAGCACGAACTGGAAGGGAGATGGCACCCGACCCGACCCGAAGTGAGACACCCGACCCGACCCGAAGTGAAACACCCGACCCGAACCATACCAGAAGAAGACCCGAATCGACGCGATGCAGTGGACCTGACCCGAACCGATGGCTTGAAGAGACACCCGACCCGACCCAGTATTGACCAATGACCCGAGATGCAAAGGTAGTCCAATATGGGAAGTTAGAGCTCAGGATCCAGTTGGGAACCAATGAGTTCACTTCATGGTTGGGCTTTGCTGCGGGACGTGTGCTAAGGAGTTGTCGATGTCCAAAACTTTGATACACTAATAAAAATGGATGATGGGCTACTTATCAGTGCAGTAGAGTCATTATGACTCGAGGGGCAAGGTGATGGTAGCAAGACTACGTTATCAGTGCAGTAGAGTCATTACAACTCGAGGGGCAAGGTGATGCGTAGTAAGACTATGAGCCAGCGCAGATGGGGTGAATAACTCCATGGGGCAAGTGGACATAGTAAGGATTGGTAAGATTATGAGCGAGCGCAGATGGGGTGAATAACTCCATGGGGCAAGTGGACATAGTAAGGATTGGTAAGGCTATGAGCCAGCGCAGATGGGGTGAATAACTCCAAGGGGCAAGTGGACATAGCGAAGGATCAGTGGCTACGTTAACAGTGCAGTGAAGCCATTTATGACTTCATAGGGCAAAGTGATCGTAGCAAGGATGGGTGATCGAAGTGGTGAATATCGTATGCTTTACGCACTGAGTGAGAGATGTGGGGATGGTTGCTATGTTTGATTGTTTGCCATCACTATGACATGCACACCCCAACCTCCATATCTTTACACCGTTTGATATGGCACCTTAGAGTGTTGTACAGTATGTAGTGCTAACTCTTTGGTTGCATGTCCAAGTTCAGGTATGTTTTAGTCTACCTGTTATTGTTCACTTTAGATGCTTATCGCTCATATCAGGCTTTATGTCTGACCCATAGTTTTATGTCTCCTCTTATTACTCTGGGTGCTCACACGAGCAGACTAGAAACAGGTTAGCTGGTGGTGCACGAGTAGCTGATTCGGAGGCGGGCATGAGGCTTCCACGTATGATATATAGATATTCTCCCTGTATCGCTGGTGGTCGCTACTTGGGCATTAGTAGTGTACCTCCTTTATTTTACTTTTGCTTTGAGACAGTTTGAAAAGTTGTAATAAGATGTATTTTGGATTTCCGCGGCTATGATGCTTAGTTTTGGTTTTCAGCTTATGCACTGTCTCTCCTGTTTCATGTCAAGTATGTTATTATTATATTTTGTTCTATGCGCTGGGAGACATTCTACAGGTTCTTTGTATGCTCATTTCCTTCTTCCATTTCCTTTTGATGACCCGTTCCGTGCTAACAGGACATGTGTACAGCGCACTTTTGGAGTAAAAGTCGGTTGGTGCAGTGCGGGCCGTCACAGAAATCAAAGCTAATCAACTCAATTCTATTCAACTCTAATCTAAAAAATAACGAATCTACTACAAAGGCAAGCTAAATCAATTTCAGAACGCAAGACCTTCTTTTTTGTGAGTTCAATTTCTTTAATAAGATAATTAACAATTTAATTAGGTTGAGTTACGATTTGGATTATATGGTTATGTTGTGAATCATTGACCGTTATGTTATTTTCTATGTTGTAAATCTATGATGTTATTATCTATGTTGTAAAGCTGTGATGTTATCATCTATGTTGTAAATCTATGTTAATTGTTGGCTTATATACAATCAATTCATAATGATGTTTCATATGTTAGTTTGGTTATGTTGTTGGAACTAATTCATATGTTAAATCATATGTATGTATGCAAGTTTAGATGTCAATTTAGATATGAATGATAGGCAAGTTAGCGAGAATCATATACAACCTTACATGTTTCATGACATCTATTTTATGTTTAAATTGGATCTAAAGTTAGGCTATGGCATGTGTGAGTTAGATGCAAGTTTACATCATAATTTATGTGGTATAGATCACATATGCAAGTATATATATATATATATATATATGTATATATGTATATATATATATATATATATATATATATATATATATATATGTTGGAGCATGAATCATCTAATGTAAAGTTTGTAACTATTGCCTATGCAAGTTTACACATTATGATTAGATCTACGACATCCATAGTTTATGCAAGTTTGTAACTTTGGCCTATGCAAGTTTTTGGATGAAAAACCTTATTCACACATGCAAGTTCACCCCTTATGTTTAGATCTAGTTTTTATTCTATGCATGTTGTGATGTTTTCTTTTTATTCTGTAAGTTAGACTATTCGAGTCTAACGTATATTTTACGTTAAACGAACGAACGTACAACGTGGGGCAATGGGATAATATTAAAGGATTTAATATTGAGAATTGGCATAAAGGCCTTAAATATGATGTTAATTGGTATAATTTTATATACCATAAATAGATGGACATAACTGAGTCAATTATGGACATAGTTAAACTTGTAATTGATTGACAATTTGAATAGGGAAATTAATTCAAATTAGGGATAATTAATTAGGTATAATTAATTGCCTAAGACACGAGGTTAGACTCTTTTGTGGTGTAAGATTGCCCGGACCCCGCCCGGCAAATCCAGCTGCCACAAATGCCAGTCTAATGTGGGAGGTCTTAGGCATAAATTAAATGCGTAACAGTTGAAAAGACATGAGGTTAGGCTCGTTTGTGGTGTAAGAATGCCCGGACCCACCCGGCAAATCCAGCTGCCACAAATGCCAGTCTAATGTGGGAGGTCTTTACAAGGTTACGGTCTTAATGAATTAAGAAACACGTTACCAGATAAACATGTAGTGGGATATGAGGGGGTTAAGTGGGTGCCTTGGGTGGCATGCGGAATTAAGGGGGGTGCCTTGGGTGGCATTTGAAATACGATTAGATGCACTTAACCAAGATTGAAACATGTAAGAGGACATGAATAAGAATGGGGCTAAGTGGGGAAAACCTTAGAGGGGACCAAGCATAGGTGGAAAGCTTGTGTGATGCATGGGGGCCCTTTTCAAACCAGTAACCCATTAAGTATCTTTGGGGGCTCGACCCAAGTCGAGGACGGGACATGCGTACTGGATTTGATTGTAAGAGGTCAAAATGGGTCAGCGGTGGCAACGCAAGTCCAACGGGTTCATATGCGTGTATGGGCCCGGGCTGGTAGGTAAGACATTGTTGCATCGTGTAGATATAAGCCGTGCATTTTTGGTTGTATCAGGTTGCCACTTTGGGGGTGATACACCCCGCTGTGGGGCTAGCACGGGTATCTACGAGTTAGGGAGCCGATCAAATAGGGGTAGTGAGTACACCTAGTGGAGATAGGGGAAGACTGCACCTATGAAGGTAGCTAGGGGTACACTAAACTACCGTTATCATTATTAAGTTTTGTAGGCGGGATCAACCTTTAGGGTGACTAGTGGTGGTGCAGTATAGTAATGATCTTATAGTGACCATGTGCGCCTTTAACGTTATCTTGGTTCATCTTATTTCCACGTTTTGTTCTGTCATACCCAATTGTTGACAGCCATTTCCTTATTTTCCAGCTTATGCCTTAGCCTAGTTATTTTGATAATTATATTGTTAAAGTTATCGCACTTGCCAGACTTTATGTCTGACCCCTTTTTCTTTCCACCTCTTTTCTTCCTTCACCCCCCTCGGTTTGCCAGGAGAGAATACTACAGCTTAGTGCCGATTTCTTTCAGTTGCTTGAAGATAGTAGAATTATCGCTTGAGACTCTCTCATCTTTATGGCTTTGCTTCTGCTCAGTGTGGATTTATGCATTTATGTTATTTAAGTATTTACTTCTTTAGGTACTTTGAAGTTTTTGGAAAAGACTACTAATCCTGTTGTAATGGTTTTGGAAACTACTTATGTAAACTCTTTTTGAGTTATGATGGAATAAAATAAGTTTTACCTTCCGCTGTGTTGTTTTATTTATTTACTATTGTAATTTATCTATTCTATACAAACAATAATGCTTCATGGACATTGATGCATTCCCTTTGTGAGTGACGTTAATGGACGTGGGGTGTTACACGTGGTATCAAAGCTATGGTTACATGAACAGATAAAAAGTTTTCAAAAGTGTTTTCAAAAGTATTATTTTCCTAGAAAGTATTTTCAAAAAACTTGTTTTAAAGAAGCTATTTTCAAGGAAAGTTTACTTTAAAGAGCATAATCCCCGCAAGACATACATCTCTCTTTCGCTTCCCTTGTTTTAAAACTCTTTCTTTTTCTTTTCAGCATGTCTGGAGCATCTGAGATCCCAGAGGGCGTTCATGTACCCGGTTAGTTTTGTCAATATCTCAAGGCTAGCGCCGCTGCCATGGGACCGGCCGACGTTCCTCCTCCTCCTTCCCTAGCTCCAGTCATTCCTCTGCATGGAGATACTTTCTCCAAGATATGTAAAGTCTTCCGTTCGATGGGTGGAAAATCTTTTAATGGGACTAAAACATTCATTGAAGCTAGAAATTGGTTGAAAGAAGTGGAGGATCTGTTTGGCATTTTCGATTTGGATGATTGTAAGAAGGTCCAATTGGCTGCTTGGTTGATGAAGGACGAAGCTTCGTTTTGGTCCGAGGTCACTAATGGAGAGCGTCCGGTTGATACATGGCCAGATTTCAGGCGTAGGTTTGAGGCAAAGTTTCTCTCACGGGCTGAAGAGAATTATATATGGAAAGATTTTTAGCGTTGAAGCAAGGGAATCTGTTAGTAAAATAATACGTCAACAAGTTCAATCAGTTGGCGAGATTTGGCTTGGACTTGGTGAATACACCCGAAAAGAAGGCCCTGAGATTTGTTAAGGGTTTGAACGAGCCACTACATGGGTTAGCTATGACCCACATCCCTATGGGGGCCGGCCACCTTTGAGAGGCTAGTTGATATGGCGCTTATGCATGAAGAGGAGAAGGGCACCAATGCTAATAAGGCACCCAAGAAGAAAGGGGACCCAAAGAAACCACAGCAACAACAACAAAACAAGAAAGGCGGGAAGAACAATAATGGCAAAGGAAAGAAGAAGTGCTTTAATTGTGGGACACCAGGCCATCTGAGTAAAGACTGTAGGAAAAAGAAGAAGATTGGCTGTTTCCACTGTGGAGAGGCAGGTCATCTTGTTAAGGACTGCCCGAGGAAACAGGGACAAAGGCAAAGAACTTCTGGAGGGCAGCTTCAGGCTCTCGTGGCACCAGGGCAGGCAAGGGAGCAGGTCCAGGCTCTCGCGGTCCCACCGCTGCAAGAACGAGGTAGAAACATTTTCGTTGAGAGTTTAGATTTTCTATTTGATCATCCTGTCCGTACCTTATTCGATTCTGGCGCATCACATTCGTTTATTTCTACATCATTAGTTGAAACATCGCACTTAGATACTAGTCTTGTTGTGGATCCCATTGTAGTCTCAAATCCTATTGGTAGGTCGGCTCATTGATTCATGGTTTGTAGGGATTTGAGATTGTCTATCTTAGGCGTTGATTTTGAATGTAATGCTTTTGTGCTTGGTTTCATGGCTATGGGTTGATTCTAGGGATGGATTGGCTAGCTCGATATGGCGCCATCCTAGATTGTGAACGAAGGGTAGTAAAATCGTTGACTCGTAGTGGAAAGACCCTTAACACTTCTTGTGACCCTAGAGGACCGGTGATGCTTAGTTATCTTGAGTCACTTGACGCATCCAATGATGATTTACATTCTATTCGTATAGTCCGTGAATATGTTGATGTCTTCCATGAGGTGAGGGGTCTACCCCCAAAACGTGAGATAGACTTTCGTATTTATCTTGTAGACAATGCAAAACTATTATCTCTGCCAGTACACCACATGGCTTCTCGTGAGAGGAGTGAACTCAATAAGCAAGTAGGGGAGTTGCTTGAGAAGAGGTTCATAAGACATAGTATATCAGAGTGGGGTGCTCCAGTAGTATTTGCCACGACGGCGGATGGGTCCCTTAGACTTTGTGTGGACTATAGAGAGCTTAATAAACTTACTAAGAAGACTAGGTACCCACTGCCGAGGATTGATGATCTCTTCGATAAGTTAGTTGGCGCCTTAGTGTTTTCGCAGTTGGACTTAGCCACTGGTTTCCATCAGTTGAGAGTGGCTGAGGATAGCATAGACAAGACTGCCTTTAGGACTCCGGACGGTTTCTATGAATGGCTTGTGATGCCCTTCGGTTTGACAAACGCCCCAGCATACTTTGTTGACTTGATGAGTAGGGTGTTTAGGGAGTACCTTAATAAATTCGTGGTGGTCTTTGTGGATGACATCTTGGTCTTTTCTAAGAGCAAGGAAGAGCATGCCCTACATCTTAGGGAAGTATTGGAGACCCTTCAAGCGCATAACCTTAAAGCTAAATTTTCTAAATGTCACTTTTGGAGGAAGGAAGTGCGATTCTTAGGGCATGTGGTTTCTAAAGAAGGGATAGCTGTGGATCCCGCTAAGGTGGTGGCCATCCAAGATTGGAAGGTACCTAAAAATGCTACCGAGGTGAGGAGTTTCTTGGGGTAGGCAGGCTACTATAGGAAGTTTATCAAGGACTTCGCAAAAATATCAGCCCTATTAACATGCTTGACAAAGAAGAACCTAGTTTTTACGTGGGACGTAGACTATGATGATGCGTTCCAACGTTTAAAGAGAGCTTTGACCACATCCCCAGTCTTAGTGTTGCCAGATGGGAGTAAGCTATTTACCGTTTATACCGCTGCTTGTGGGACAGGACTAGGCACAGTCTTAATGCAAGAGGGAAGGGTAATAGCCCATGGAGGAAGGCAGTTGAGCGTACATGAGAGGAATTACCCTACGCATGACCTAGAGTTGGCCGCTATTGTTTTTGCGCTTAAGTCTTGGCGCCATTATCTTCTTGGCGAGAAATTCGAATTGTTTTCAGACCACAAATCACTAAAATATTTGTTCTCTCATAAGGACTTAAACTTAAGGCAGCAAAGGTGGTTGGAATTCTTAGCGTCCTACGATTTCGAGATAGCATATACCCTTGGCAAGGGTAACGTGGTGGCAGACGTCTTAAGTAGGAAAAGATTATCCTTGAGTCCGTTGTTTGTTGAGCAGCGAAGCTTAGAGTTTAGCTCTACATTTCACTTTAGACCTTCCATTGACTTTGTACCTAGTTTGCTAGCATCCTTAGAGGTCAGACCTACTCTTTTGGGATGGATTGGTGAGGCACAGCGAGATGACCCACAGTTGGTTGAGTTAGTAGAGAAGCTCATAAGGGGGGAGTCATTGAGCCATCTCAGTAGGTATACCCTAGATGATAAGGATTGGTTACGTAGGGATAGTATACTTTGTGTACCACGAGACGAGGACTTGAGGAAGACCATTCTTGATGATGCACATCGTTCGAAGATGACCATTCATCCCGACGGGGACAAGATGTACATGGACATGAGACGAGTTTACTTTTGGGCCGGTATGAAGAAGGATGTGGCCGAGTTTGTCGCTAGAAGCTTGGTGTGCCAACAAGTAAAAGCAGAGCAAAAGAAGCCCGGTGGGTTGCTTCACCCATTGGAGATCCCATAATGGAAGTGGGAGAGTGTCTCGATGGACTTTGTTGACGGGTTACCGAGATGGAGGAAGGGTAATACGGGGATTTGGATCGTGGTAGACAGACATACTAAGAGCACCACTTTCATTCTCGTGAAGAGTAAGAGGACTGCTCTATGGTTAGCCTCTGTATACATTCGAGAGATAGTTCATTTGCACGGTGTTCCTTCTAGCATAGTGAGCGATCGCGATCCTATCTTTACTATCGAGTTTTGGAAGAGCTTGCAAGAAGCGGTAGGGACTCAGTTATGTTTAAGCACCGCATATCATCCTCAGACGGACGGCCAGACCGAGAGGGTGAATCATATTCTAGAGGACCTTTTGAGGCTATGTGTTTTAGACTTCGGAGATAAGTGGGAGGAGCATCTTCCTTTGGTAGAGTTCGCATATAATAATAGCTTTCAGTCTAGCATTGGCATGGCACCTTTCGAGGCTCTTTATGGACGGCCGTGTCGTTCGCCTACATGTTGGTGGGAATCTACAGATACGATCTTACTTGGGCCCGATATGATTAGAGAGACTTCAGAAAAGATAGATTAGATTCGAAGGAGGATGAAGACAGCGCAAGATAGGCAAAAATCTTATGCGGACAAGAGGAGGACATATCTTGAGTTTGATATTGGGGACATGGTCTTTATCAAGGTGTCTCCATTATAGACTGTTGTTCGCTTTGGGTCCGTTGGGAAGTTACCACCAAGGTTCGTAGGGCCGTTTCCTATTAAGGAGAGGATTGGACATATGGCATATAAAGTGGAGTTGTCCAAGAGACTCAGCGGTGTACACGACGTATTCCATGTATCACATTTAAGGAAGTGCTTGCACGAGACCGCGGAAGTGGTAGAGCCGAGCTTGCTTAGAGAGGTGGAGATAGCGTGATGCGACGATTCGACGTGCTCCTACGTGCATTCTTCGGTCGGCGATTAAGAAATTGAGGAATCGAGAGGTCAAGCTAGTCAAAGTGCAATGGGGAAATGATGAGAGCAACTCTACTTGGGAGACAGAAGAGAAGATGCATTCATTGTACCCTTTTCTTTTCGAGGGTATGTCTTTTAATTTCTCCTTTATCGCTTAGCTTGTACTTGTTTTATCCTTAGTATGTCCTCTCGCTAGTATCTTTGACCTTTAGATAGGGTAGTCCTATGGTTGAAACATGTGTTTGAGACATGTAATGTATGATGGATGCATTTGGATGCAAGTGTTTGCTAGTGGTTGCCCGTGGATGCATATATACACACTTTAGGCACTAGATCGGCTCAATCACTTTCATATTGCATATTGCATATAAATGGATGTATTTAGTAAAATGAATGCACATTGAATGTGTGTATCATATGGATGTTGCATTTAAATGGATGGTTGTGCACACATGTAGTAATGATATGTATAGGATTCTTTGCATACATAATGGATACATGGCACTATCATTATTTGCATTAGGGAGGTCGACTGAATCAGTGGACCGCCTGATTTAGCATTAGTATACGGACGTATACACACACTATGAATATGTACATGAAAGGCATTAGAAATATTTTAAGGACCATGGTTGCTAGTGGTTGATGGTTGAGAAGATGGATGATTGGATGGTAGGATACGTTCTTCTTGACTTAGAGATTTAGTGGACGAAATCCTTCAAGTAGGGGAGAATGTAACACCCCGAATTTTTGAATAATAAAATTAACTAAATCAAAGAGTAATTAATCTCAGATGTGAGAATTAAGGGAAACGGGTTGTGCCATTGTGTTCATCTCGGAATTCTGGTTGAGATAGAGTCCGAGTTTGCGTAAAACGGATAGCGGATGTAGGAGATATGAACGAAGTCAAGCGGAAAAATCAGAGGAAAAAAATTGCACTGGCGCACTTGGGAAGTGTGCTAGTACAAATGTTGCACTGGCGCACCTGCCATGTGTGCCCAGGCTGAACAGAAAGCCTGCACAGCTTTCTGGTGCAATCTGATCCATATTGTGACTCATTGCTGAGTCCTTTCTGACTCCTTGCTGAGTCATTAGGGCTGAGATGTCACCCTATCCCGATTGAGTGGTTTTGATTAACGCTAAGATTATCCGACGGCTATAAATAAATTGAAATTCTATATAAACATGGGTAGACTCAAACCCTAAAATCGAATAAAAATCCGAATCATGGTCGTCATGCTGTCATCTTGTAACCTAGAGTTGCCACCACCAACTAAAGGGCAATCAAAGCTAATCAACTCAATTCTACTCAACTCTAAACTAAACAATAACGAATCTACTACAAAGGCGAGCTAAATCAATTTTTGAACTCAGATTTCAAAACGTAAGACCTTCTTTTTTGTGAGTTCGATTTCTTTAATAAGATAATTAACAATTTAATTAGGTTGAATTATGATTTAGATTATATGATTATGTTGTGAATCATTGACCGTTATGTTATATTCTATGTTGAAAATCTATGATGTTATTATCTATGTTGTAAAGCTGTGATGTTATCATCTATGTTGTAAATCTATGTTAATTGTTGGCCTATGTACAATCAATTCATAATGATGTTTCATATGCTAGTTTGGTTATGTTGCTGGAACTAATTCATATGTTAAATCATATGTATGTATGCAAGTTTAGATGTTAATTTAGATATGAATCATAGGCAAGTTAGTGAGAATCATATACAATCTTACATGTTTCATGACATCTATTTTATGTGTAAATTGGATCTAAAGTTAGTCTATGACATGTGTGAGTTAGATGCAAGTCTACATCATAGTTTATGTGGTATAAATCACATATGCAAGAATATATATATATGTTGGAGTATGAATCATGTAATGTAAAGTTTGTAATTATTGCCTATGCAAGTTTACACCTTATGATTAGATCTATGACATCCATAGTTTATGCAAGTTTGTAACTTTGGCCTATGCAAGTTTTTGGATGAAAAACCTTATTCACACTTGCAAGTTCACCCCTTATGTTTAGATCTAGTTTTTATTCTATGCATGTTGTGATGTTTTCTTTTTATTCCATAACTTAGACTATTCGAGTCTAACATATATTTTACGTTAAACGAACGAATGTACAACATGGGGCAATAGGATAATATTAAAAGATTTAATATTGAGAATTGGCATAAATGCATTAAATGTGATGTTAATTAGTATAATTTTATATACCATAAATAGATGGACATAACTGAGTCAATTATGGACATAGTTAAATTTGTAATTGATTGACAATTTGAATAGGGAAATTAATTCAAATTGGGGATAATTAATTAGGTATAATTAATCGCCTAAGACACGAGGTTAGACTCTTTTGTGGTGTAAGACTGCCCGGACTCCGCCCGGCAAATCCAGCTGCCACAAATGCCATTCTAATGTGGGAGGTCTTAGGCATAAATTAAATGTGTAACAGTTGTAAAGACACGAGGTTAGGCTCGTTTGTGGTGTAAGACTGCCAGGACCCGCCCGACAAATCCAGCTGCCACAAATGCCAGTCTAATGTGAGAGGTCTTTACAAGATTATGGTCTTAATGAATTAAGAAACACTTAACCAAATAAACATGTAGTGGGACATGTAACACCCCGCGAATTCTATAACTGTGAAACTCACAAATTAAAGTATAATTAATTTCAAATCAAAGAACTAAGGGAAACGGGATACACCATTGCGTTCGTCTCGGAAAAATACGCGAAATAGAATCTGAGTTTTCGAAAAACGGATATCGTATGAAGAAGTTATGGACGAACGAAGTTGGGCGAAAAACCGGAAAACAGGGTCAGAATGCACTGGCGCACTTGGGAAGTGCGCCAGAACAAAAATGCACTGGCGCACTTGTGAAGTGCGCCAGTACATTTTTGACCTGGCGCACCTGCCAAGTGCGCCCAGGTCAAAAATGACCTGCTGGCCAGGTCTGGTCTAGCCCTGGCTGGCCAGGTCTGTGTTTAGCCGATTTTCAGAAGCTTGCTTTGTCATTAGGGCTAGGTGGCAGGCTCTAATTGGTCTCTCTTGCGAATGAATGGCTACGATCAATCCAAGCAACATCAATGGTCCTAATCAGTTTATAACCTCTATATAAACAACCCTAGACTAACCCTAATCTATTCATTCAAAAATAAGAACAAAGCCGCCATGTTGCTGAGGAACGACTAGGAGTAGCCGCCAATTGGAGAGAGAGGATTAGGAGGAAAATTCTAAAGCATAAAGCAACTCAATCGAATCAAACCGCATCTTCAAATCCCTAAAATTGAGAATTCGCCTCACCATTGTAAGTAGAGTATTACTTTGGTATGAACAAATAATTGTGTTGATTTGTATGCTTGAATTGTGGCAATAAAGTAATTCATATTTGTGCGTTCTTATCAATTTGAAATATTATATACGTTTGGATATTCTTGAATTATGTTATTCAATTATAAAGAACTACATGCGGTAGTTCTATGCAAGTATACGTTTGGAATATTTCGCAAATTATGTAATCCATGTTGAAGCTACATGTATGTAGTTGATTTAAATTCATGCAAGTTTGGGGCTTTGCTACTATGCCATCATAATGTGTATTTTTATACAAACGTCATTTTTATGAAGTAATTGGAATAAGTTTGGGTTATCATAATCCATATGAAATTATGTTAAAAATTGGGCATCATGTATTAAGCCATGCTTTTGTACTAGAAAACCTATTTGCAAACTTATGAATATGGCTAGGCTATGATTGATACTTGGCATAATTGAAATCCATGTTAAGTCTATATTGTTAACAAGAATTATATGATGACATATGTGGTACATAGCTAGGTTAGGTTCAAAAATCCTTTTTTTTGCAAGTTTGCATGATTAAAGTAAAAATTATGATTTCATGTTAGAAATATTTATGCCATGGTTATGTAAACAAATTTAACTATACTTATGCCATGCTTACGTTGACATTATGCCATGCTTATGTTAGAAATATTTATGCCATGCTTATGTTTGACATTATGCCATGCTTATGTTAGAAATATTTATGCCATGCTTATGTTTGACATTATGCCTAAATAAAAGTATAGGTTCATGTTGTAGTTATGACTATGTGTCAATAATGATACCCAATTTAGATTCTTATCTCAATTACAAGTTCACATGCTTTGATTCATTTCACCTATGCTTTATGACCAAAGTATATGTTACCACTATGCAAGTACACCAGTTTCTATTTTGTATTTCCAACGACATATTGCAAGTTCATGCGCTCACATTCCCCTCTTTGTGTATGTAATCACGCTTTAAGCCTCCCCTTTTCGCATGGCTAGGTTGGGCTTTAAAAGGCTAAGCCCAACATATATATAATAAACGGACGTGTAAAACGGGGGAAAATAACGTGGGGTTAAAATTACTAATGAATGAAAATATAAAACAGAAGGGCCCAAATTCAAGCATGGGTTGGGCCCATGATTGGTGTAACCTTTACACCATTTACTTAATAATTGGCCGCAAATATTTACATATAAGAAAATAAAGAAGAAAGACAAAATATGTAGAACATACGATGTGTTTAACCCGAGGTTGGATTGAGTTGTGATGTAAACCTGCCCGGAACCGCCCGGCTGTCCAGTAGTCACAACAATACCTGTCCAATGTGGGAGGTTAAACATGGAGCCCAATAAGGACCCGAGGTTAGACTGAGTTGTGGCGTAAGACTGCCCGGAACCAACCGGCAACAGGCAGCCACAACAATACCTGTCTAATGTGAGAGGTCAGGGCCTTAATAAGACAATTAAGGCTGAGTCAGGATTGTTAGGATTAAGTGAACTAAAGACTTAATCAAAATGGAACATGCTAAACTAAACGGACTGGTGGGGGTTAGGTTAGAAAACACTTAACCAACTTAGCATGTTGGCTAGAGATAGAAAACCTAGTAACGGGCGACCCTTTTCAGCAGTAACCCTAGAAGGTGTATCAGGATACCCTGAAACTAGGCAGGGTGGGGCACGATTACTGGGCTGATTGTAAGAGGTCAAATCGACGGTGGTGGTGTAGCAGTGTAGGTTCTAACGGAGTGCGGGCGTGCACACACTCCGGCGCAGAAAAATAAGGCACTGGACACCAGTAGCATACCTGTGCATTCTAGGATTGTGTCGGGCCGCCGCCATGGGACTTGATACACCCCATGGTGGGACCAGCATAGGTAACTACAACATCGGAGGCCGTAAGACACATGCAACTATGCGAGTAGGAGCCGATCATCGTTGAATGGATCACATCACCCTGATTATGGGGTGCCAGTTGGAAACTAGTTTATATGGGTTCAGAGATTAACATGGGGTACGATAGTATATTCGACCCTAGACAACTTAACCAAGTTTATAGTGCTTGCCCACTTCTTGTTATACTTATCATACCCAGTTCTTTATTCATAGACAAAATAGTACTAGACTTACTCAGGCTTTATGTCTGACTCTACTTTTCTTTCGTCTTCTTTTCTTCCGTTTTCCCCCCCCCCCCCCCAGGTCCACAGGGAGGGAACACAGCAGCTTGACCATCCTTAACATCCAGCTTGAAGAAGAGAAATGTATTGCTTGGACTTTCCTATTTTGAACTATGGCTTTGGACAATCCACTATGGGGACTTTTGCAGTTTATCTATGTTTTATTTATGCTTCTTTAAATAATGTAATCAAGACAGATTATGAAAGTGTTATGTTATGTTTTGGAAAAAGTGTAAGGCTATTATGGTGTTGTTGTTGTAACACGTATTTGACTTTATGAAATAAAAGTTTGTTGATTTTCCGCTGCTTACAAATATGTGTTCTTATATCTGTCTTGTATATCTGTGACTTGTACTTATAAACCTCCACCAAAATTAGGGCATTCCCTTTGAGAGTGACCCTAACGGAGGTGGGGTGTTTCACTTGGTATCAGAGCATAGGTTTACCAGATAAGATAAAAAGTTTTGAAAAATTATTTTCAAAAAGGAAATTTAAAGAAGCATTTTTAAGAAAAATATTATTTTATTTTATTTTAAAAAGGCAAAGTCCCCAAAGCCATAGGTATTATCTCTTATCCTTCGTTTTGAATCTATCCTTTCGGTTTCAGCATGTCTGGAGACCTTACTCCCCAGCTGCTAACGCTTTCACTCCTCCTCCTCCACGTGAACCAGCAAGCGGAAGAGTCCCAGAGTAGGAAGACGAATAATAGTCAAACAAGAAAGGATCGTAACAGTAATAATAAGAAACGAGAAAAAAAATGCAATTTTTGTGGTACGGAAGGGCACATAGCCAAGGATTGTAGAAAGAGGAAAAGAAAGCAAGGAGAATGTTTTCATTGTGGGGAGACTGGACACATCAGCATAGACTGCCCTGAGAAGACAGACTTTGAGAAGGGCGGGAAAGACAACAGGTCCCGAGAGAAGAGGAAGTGTAAATTCTGTGGCAAAGTTGGGCACTTAGTAAAGGACTGCCGGAAAAAGAAGGCCAAGGAGAATGGTGGGTGCTTTTCTTGCGGTGAGACAGGCCATAGGGCTAAGGACTGCCCAAAGAAACGAGGACAGGGGCAGAGGGCTGGATCCACCCAGGGGCACAAGTTCATGTGCTGGAAGCGCCACCTCTGCAACAGCGAGGTATCAATACTTCTGTAGAAAGCGTAGTTTATCTTTGTGATCACCCCGTTCGCACTTTATTTGATTCTGGCGCATCACACTCCTTTATCTCGTCTGCTTTAGTAGAATCTCTGCACCTAAAAACTAGTATGGTAGAGGACCCCTTAATTGTTTCAAACCCAATTGGGGGCCCAGCTCATTTGTCTATGATCTGTTTGGGATTGAAAATTTCTATTCTAAGTGTTGAATTTCAATGTAGTGCCTTTGTTTTGGGCTTTTCAGGTTATGGTTTGATTTTGGGTATGGATTGGCTATCCAGTAATGGGGCCATCCTTGATTGTGAGAAAAGGGTTGTTAGGCTCCTAACCCAGCTCGGTAATACTTTGGAAATTTCTTGTAATCCCTCGTATGCGGTTATGCTTAGTTATCTTGAATCGCTAGATGCCTCTGTTGAAAATTTGCAATCAGTTAGAGTGGTCCGGGAATATCCGGATGTCTTCGAAGAGGTGAAGGGCTTGCCTCCGAAGCGGGAAATAGACTTCCGCATATATCTTGTAGATAATGCAAAGCCCGTTGCGTTGCCCGTTAGACACATGGCTCCACGGGAAAGGAAAGAGCTCAGTAAACAGATTAAAGAGCTTCTAGAAAAGGGGTTCATTAGGAGGAGCATTTCAGAATGGGGCGCTCCAGTGGTGTTCGCTACAAAGGCGGACGGTTCACTCCGTCTATGTGTTGACTATAGGGAGCTCAACAAGCTAACGAAAAAGAATAGGCACCCTCTCCCTAGAATTGACGATTTGTTTGACCAGCTTGTAGGGGCGTCTGTTTTCTCCCAACTCGATTTAGCAACCGGTTTTCATCAGCTAAGGGTGGCTGAAGATAGCATCGATAAAACGGCATTCAGAACCCCAGACGGCTTCTTTGAATGGCTTGTCATGCCTTTCGGCTTGACAAATGCACCTGCGTACTTCGTGGACCTGATGAGTAGGGTATTTAGAGATTTCCTCAACAAGTTCGTAGTAGTCTTCATAGATGATATCCTTATCTTCTCAAAGAGTGAAGAGGAACATGCTCAGCACTTAAGGGCAATCATGGAAACTTTGCGAGCCCATCAACTAAAAGCCAAATTCTCCAAATGCCACTTTTGGAGAGAAGAGGTGAGGTTCCTTGGGCACATAGTATCCAAACAAGGGTTAGCAGTGGACCCCGCTAAGGTAGTGGCGGTACAGGATTGGAAGACACCAAGGAATGCAACTGAGGTCCGAAGCTTTCTAGGACTAGCGGGTTTCTATCGAAAGTTTATAAGGGATTTTGCGAAAATCTCAGCTCCGCTCACGAAGTTGACAATTGTTTATTTTCAAGAGATAATTCATCTATGTGGGATACCTTCTAGTAAGTGAACAAGATCCAATATTCACTAGTGAATTTTGGAGAGCTTGCATGGAACCATGAGTACGCAGTTAGGCTTGAGCCAAGTATACTAGAAGGAGAATAAGTGAAAGAGGAATGAGAAATAGGTTCCAACTCATATTTTGGAAACAAGAATTAAGAAGCTACGAAATTGTGAAGTTAAAGACGGACAAAGCATAATGGAGTTAAGCTCAAGAAATGCGACTTAGAAGATTGAAGACTAGATTCGTGCATAATATCTCTTCTTAAGAGTATATCCTTGATTCCTCTCTTCCTGTAGAGCTTACTTGCATAGTATCTTTTCTGTATATCCTCTCGGTCCCATTCTCAATCCAATTTCTGTTGCAAACCACATAGGGAGTATGACTCATCTGTTAGTAACACATGTTGGGGCTCGAGGGTGTTCATTGGTTTGACTAAAGTTTTTGGGTTTTATAGGATACAGATTGGTCTTAGGAAGGGACTCCCTTATGACCTAAAAGGAGTCCATCATGCTTAGTTTCCTAGAATCATATATGGTGGTTGGGTTGAGTAACTCTTTGGGTGTCAGTCTGATGTTGATTTCGGTCTTCGGGGCTGATGCATAGGGAGTTCTTCTCCTAATCAACATATATGTGGCATAGGTTTTCAGTTTTGACATTGCCTAATGGGCACAAAGTTTTTACTTGCTTCTATCATTCGACTATACCTTTAGATAGGAACAATTGGGAAAATGTCCTATAGATTAGAGCTACCCGAGAAGTTGGCTGGAGTCCACAACGTTTTTCACGTTTCACATCTCCGAAAATGTCTACATGAGTCAGCTGAAGTGGTAGAGCCAAATATCCTCGAAGAGGCCGAAGTGGAACGCGAAGCAACCATAAGAAAAGTTCCAACACGCATATTAGGAACGGAAGTGAAGAAGCTACGCAACCGCGAAGTCAAGCTCGTCAAAGTTCAGTGGAGCGACGCCGAGGGAGACGCGACTTGGGAAACTGAAGCTAGAGTGCGTACTGCCTACCCTTTTCTATTCGAGGGTACATCCTTGATCTTTCCTTTTCCTTAAGTTGCGCTTTTATCTATCCTTTAGGTATATTTCCTCGACCTTATCCTTTAGGTAGAAACCCTTTGGATGGAAACATGTAATTGAAACATGTTATGGATGATGGTTGCAAATGGTTGCAAGTGATTGCTAGTGGTTGCTCGTGGTTGCATATACACACACAATCTAGGTTTTAGATCGGCTCAGTCACTTCGTATTGCATATGCATATATGTTTGCATTCGTATAAGGTTGAACTCTAATGTGTTGTCATGTGGATGTTGCATTTGTATTGAATGATTGTGCACTCATGTAGAATCATGAATAGGAAAATTTGCATACATAATGGATTCATGGCACTTACATAATTCGCATTAAGGAGGTCAACTGAATCAGTAGACCGCCTGATTTTGCATTAGATAAGTACATGTATACACACACACTTCGCATATGATCATGAAGCATTAGAAGTCTTTTAAGGACAATGGATGCTCGTGTTTGATGGATGAGTAGATGGATGATTGGATGTTAGGATATACATTCCTCCTAACTTGAAGATTTCGGGGACGAAATCCTTTTAAGTGGGGGAGAATGTAACACCCCGCGAATTCTATAACTGTGAAACTCACAAATTAAAGTATAATTAATTTCAAATCAAAGTACTAAGGGAAACGGGATACGCCATTGCGTTCGTCTCGGAAAAATACGCGAAATAGAATCTGAGTTTTCGAAAAACGGATATCGTATGAAGAAGTTATGGACGAACGAAGTTGGGCGAAAAACCGGAAAACAGGGTCAGAATGCACTGGCGTACTTGGGAAGTGCGCCAGAACAAAAATGCACTGGCGCACTTGTGAAGTGCGCCAGTACATTTTTGACCTGGCGCACCTGCCAAGTGCGCCCAGGTCAAAAATGACCTGCTGGCCAGGTCTGGTCTAGCCCTGGCTGGCCAGGTCTGTGTTTGGCCGATTTTCAGAAGCTTGCTTTGTCATTAGGGCTAGGTGGCAGGCTCTAATTGGTCTCTCTTGCGAATGAATGGCTACGATCAATCCAAGCAACATCAATGGTCCTAATCAGTTTATAACCTCTATATAAACAACCCTAGACTAACCCTAATCTATTCATTCAAAAATAAGAACAAAGCCGCCATGTTGCTGAGGAACGACTAGGAGTAGCCGCCAATTGGAGAGAGAGGATTAGGAGGAAAATTCTAAAGCATAAAGCAACTCAATCGAATCAAACCGCATCTTCAAATCCCTAAAATTGAGAATTCGCCTCACCATTGTAAGTAGAGTATTACTTTGGTATGAACAAATAATTGTGTTGATTTGTATGCTTGAATTGTGGCAATAAAGTAATTCATATTTGTGCGTTCTTATCAATTTGAAATATTATATACGTTTGGATATTCTTGAATTATGTTATTCAATTATAAAGAACTACATGCGGTAGTTCTATGCAAGTATACATTTGGAATATTTCGCAAATTATGTAATCCATGTTGAAGCTACATGTATGTAGTTGATTTAAATTCATGCAAGTTTGGGGCTTTGCTACTATGCCATCATAATGTGTATTTTTATACAAACGTCATTTTTATGAAGTAATTGGAATAAGTTTGGGTTATCATAATCCATATGAAATTATGTTAAAAATTGGGCATCATGTATTAAGCCATGCTTTTGTACTAGAAAACCTATTTGCAAACTTATGAATATGGCTAGGCTATGATTGATACTTGGCATAATTGAAATCCATGTTAAGTCTATATTGTTAACAAGAATTATATGATGACATATGTGGTACATAGCTAGGTTAGGTTCAAAAATCCTTTTTTTTGCAAGTTTGCATGACTAAAGTAAAAATTATGATTTCATGTTAGAAATATTTATGCCATGGTTATGTAAACAAATTTAACTATAATTATGCCATGCTTACGTTTGACATTATGCCATGCTTATGTTAGAAATATTTATGCCATGCTTATGTTAGAAATATTTATGCCATGCTTATGTTTGACATTATGCCTAAATAAAAGTATAGGTTCATGCTGTAGTTATGACTATGTGTCAATAATGATACCCAATTTAGATTCTTATCTCAATTACAAGTTCACATGCTTTGATTCATGTCACCTATGCTTTATGACCAAAGTATATGTTACCACTATGCAAGTACACCAGTTTCTATTTTGTATTTCCAACGACATATTGCAAGTTCATGCGCTCACATTCCCCTCTTTGTGTATGTAATCACGCTTTAAGCCTCCCCTTTTCGCATGGCTAGGTTGGGCTTTAAAAGGCTAAGCCCAACATATATATAATAAACGGACGTGTAAAACGGGGGAAAATAACGTGGGGTTAAAATTACTAATGAATGAAAATATAAAACAGAAGGGCCCAAATTCAAGCATGGGTTGGGCCCATGATTGGTGTAACCTTTACACCATTTACTTAATAATTAGCCGCAAATATTTACATATAAGAAAATAAAGAAGAAAGACAAAATATGTAGAACATACGATGTGTTTAACCCGAGGTTGGATTGAGTTGTGATGTAAACCTGCCCGGAACCGCCCGGCTGTCCAGTAGTCACAACAATACCTGTCCAATGTGGGAGGTTAAACATGGAGCCCAATAAGGACCCGAGGTTAGACTGAGTTGTGGCGTAAGACTGCCCGGAACCAACCGGCAACAGGCAGCCACAACAATACCTGTCTAATGTGAGAGGTCAGGGCCTTAATAAGACAATTAAGGCTGAGTCAGGATTGTTAGGATTAAGTGAACTAAAGACTTAATCAAAATGGAACATGCTAAACTAAACGGACTGGTGGGGGTTAGGTTAGAAAACACTTAACCAACTTAGCATGTTGGCTAGAGATAGAAAACCTAGTAACGGGGGACCCTTTTCAGCAGTAACCCTAGAAGGTGTATCAGGATACCCTGAAACTAGGTAGGGTGGGGCACGATTACTGGGCTGATTGTAAGAGGTCAAATCGACGGCGGTGGTGTAGCAGTGTAGGTTCTAACGGGGTGCGGGCGTGCACACACTCCGGCACAGAAAAATAAGGCACTGGACACCAGTAGCATACCTGTGCATTCTAGGATTGTGTCGGGCCGCCGCCATGGGACTTGATACACCCCATGGTGGGACCAGCATAGGTAACTACAACATCGGGGGCCGTAAGACACATGCAACTATGCGAGTAGGAGCCGATCATCGTTGAATGGATCACATCACCCTGATTATGGGGTGCCAGTTGGAAACTAGTTTATATGGGTTCAGAGATTAACATGGGGTACGATAGTATATTCGACCCTAGACAACTTAACCAAGTTTATAGTGCTTGCCCACTTCTTGTTATACTTATCATACCCAGTTCTTTATTCATAGACAAAATAGTACTAGACTTACTCAGGCTTTATGTCTGACTCTACTTTTCTTTCGTCTTCTTTTCTTCCGTTCCCCCCCCCCCCCCGGTCCACAGGGAGGGAACACAGCAGCTTGACCATCCTTAACATCCGGCTTGAAGAAGAGAAATGTATTGCTTGGACTTTCCTGTTTTGAACTATGGCTTTGGACAATCCACTATGGGGACTTTTGCAGTTTATCTATGTTTTATTTATGCTTCTTTAAATAATGTAATCAAGACAGATTATGAAAGTGTTATGTTATGTTTTGGAAAAAGTGTAAGGCTATTATGGTGTTGTTGTTGTAACACGTATTTGACTTTATGAAATAAAAGTTTGTTGATTTTCCGCTGCTTACAAATATGTGTTCTTATATCTGTCTTGTATATCTGTGACTTGTACTTATAAACCTCCACCAAAATTAGGGCATTCCCTTTGAGAGTGACCCTAACGGAGGTGGGGTGTTTCAGGACATGAGGGGGTTAAGTGGGTGCCTTAGGTGGCATGTGGAATTAAGGGGGTGCCTTGGGTGGCATTTGAAATACGATTAGATGCACTTAACCAAGATTGAAACATGTAAGAGGACATGAATAAGAATGGGGTTAAGTGGGGAAAAACTTTAAAGGGGACCAAGCATAGCTAGGTGGAAAGCTTGTGTGATGCATGGGGGCCCTTTTCAAACCAGTAACCCATTAAGTATCTTTGGGGGCTCGACCCAAGTCGGGGATGGGACATGCGTACTGGATTTGATTGTAAAAGGTCAAAACGGGTCAGCGGTGGCAACGCAAGTCCAACGGGTTCATATGCGTGTGTGGGCCCGGGCTAGTAGGTAAGACGTTGTTGCATCGTGTAGATATAAGCCGTGCATTTTTGGTTGTATCGGGTTGCCACTTTGGGGAGTGATACACACCACTGTGGGGCCAGCATGGGAATCTACGAGTTAGGGAGCCGATCAAATGGGGGTAGTGAGTACACCTAGTGGAGATAGGGGCAGACGACACCTATGAAGGTAGCTAGGGGTACAATAAACTACCATTATCATTACTAAGTTTTTTAGGCGGGATCAACCTTTACGGTGACTAGTTGTGGTGCAGTATAGTAATTATCTTATAGTGACTAGGTGCGCCTTTAACGTTATCTTGGTTCATCTTATTTCCTTGTTTTGTTCTGTCATACCCAATTGTTCACAGTCATTTCCTTATTTTCCAGGTTATGCCTTAGCCTAGTTATTTTGATAATTATATTGTTAAAGTTATCGCACTCGCCAGACTTTATGTTTGACCCTTTTTCTTTCCACCCCTTTTCTTCCTTCCCCCTCCCCCAGGTTTGCCAGGGGGTAATACTACAGCTTAGTGCCGATTTCTTTCAGTTGCTTGAAGATAGCAGATGTATCGCTTGGGATTGTCTCATCTTTATGGCTTTGCTTATGCTCAGTGGGGATTTATGCATTTATTTTATTTTAGTATTTGCTTCTTTATGTACTCTGAAGTTTTTGGAAAAGACTACTGATCATGTTGTAATGGTTTTGGAAACTACTTATGTAAACTCGTTTTGAGTTATGATAGAATAAAATAAGTTTTATCTTCCGTTGTGTTGTTTTATTTATTTATTCTTGTAATTTATCTGTTCTATACAAACAATAACGCTTCATGGACATTGATGCATTCCCTTTGTGAGTGACATTAATGGACGTGGGTTGTTACATTGCCGGCTGAGTGTATGGATCGGTATTGGTCCATAGCCAATAGATCGGTACTGATCCTTCGTATGAGGTGGTATGGAGCTCAGATTTTATGAGCGAGATAGTAATTCTTTCTAAAGGCTGCTGGTGAATTTTGGTGACCAATAGGCTTCAGATGTTTGATGTGCAACTTAAAGATGATTAATACTACGATCGTGAACTCAAGATGGAGTGGTTGAAGTCGAGTTGATGTGATGTTGATTGCGAGATTATGGACAATGCAGTATGATGATAGATTGAATTAGATGACAGTTAATCGAGGATGATAATGGAATTGGTTTGAGAGATGGCTCGAACTAAAGATGAAGTCGCTAAGGAGAAAGGCTTGAAAGATTTGAAGTGTTAAGGAATCATTGGTTGTCTAAGGTTATAGCAGGATCGAAGTAGTGGTATCGTGGGGATGCCTATCAGGATCAGACAAATCGTGTACCTTGGATCGAGCTCTGGGAATGATCTAGATGTCTCAGTTGGAGGCAAACATATGCAATATGAACCTATGGCAGCCTGACTAGGACCGGTATTTTTCTATTATCCCTTGACGAATGGCAAAGGACGGTCATTCGATGATTGTTGTATTCAAGGCTTCAGTCAGTGATTGTTAAGATACTGGTTGTTATGGATGTTATGGTTGAGTGTATGCTTTCTTCTCTAATTTTTTAGGAGGCTATCACCGTAGGTCATTGAAGTAAAGTGGGATTGGGGGTTGTCCTTTTCCAATTTTGGAGCGTCATATGATAGATTATGTAACAGCCCGCATTTTTCCTTTCGGAAGAACGTAAAATATTTTTATTTTATCCCCGGAGGGTTGGATCATTCTCATATTTTTATATGTTGCTTATGGAGATGTCAGACATGTCCACAATTTTTACCGATTTTGTTTGTGACCATTTTACCCCTGTCAGTCTTCTATAGGGCATAATATTTGACTCAGGTCAAATCAGGTGTTGAGATGTGCCATTGGAAAGGAAATGATGATTTCCTTTTCATAGATTAGTTACATTAAAGATTTGGCTCATCAGTTTGGGAGAAATCGCTGTTTTAACATTTTTTAGTTGGTTGTTCAGGTTTGGAGAGCCACAATGGGCTGATTTGGGAAGGCCCATTGGTGGGCTTGTGGAAGGGTATAAATAGGGGGTAGGAGGTATGAGAAATGTTTTAGTTTCTCTACTCTCTCATTAGGTGGCCTATTTTCCTCCTTCCTCCAACACCTTTCCACCATTAAAATCAACCTCTAAAGGAAGGAAATCGAAGATCTACACCATTAAAGGCTAGATCTACATCAATTTAAGAAGGAGTTCATCGTATCAAGGGGATTGGTTTGAATCTACACCATTAAAGGCTAGATCCATATCAGTCCATATATTTAGAACTACATGTTCATATGTTTAGATCTACATGTTTATATGATTAGATCAATATCAGTCCATATGTTTAGAACTACATGTTCATATGTTTAGATCTACATGTTTGTATGATTAGATCCATATCAGTCCATATGTTTAGAACTACATGTTCATATGTTTAGATCAACATGTTTATATGATTAGATCCATATCAGTCCATATGTTTAGAACTATATGTTCATATGTTTAGATCTACATGTTTATATGATTAGATCCATATTAGTCCATGTGTTTAGAATTATATGTTCATATGTTTAAATCCATGCAAGTTTATGTTTAGATCCATGCTAGTTCGCATTCAGTATGTTGATTGGATCTATTTTTATATGTTTACTAGATTTATGCCGTCTTAGATCTATATTGTATATGCCATTTATGATGTCATGTGTTTCTCCCCTTTTTCTTCTTTTTATGAGTTGGGCTAATTGCGAGCCTAACGTATCACATGAACTATACGTACGAAAGACGTGGGAACGTTGGGGGAAAGTTTAGGTAAAGGTTGAATATTATGTAATTGGTATAAAAGGGGTTGTAATCATATAATTAATTTTGGGCATAACTAGAAAATGTGGCATAACTTGAATTGACCACACTTATGGATAATTTACATATAAACTTGGACATGAATGGTAAATATGTAAATTGGCTAAAAGATGAACGTGCCTAACCCGAGGTTAATTAAGTTACGATGTAAGACTACTCGGAAATGCCCGGCACATCCAGCGATGGCAACAACATAGATCTAATGTGAGAGGTTAGCGCATTAAGACCAAAACCCGAGGTTAGAATGAGTTTGCGGTAGAAGTCTGCCCGGAACCGCCCGGTACATCCAGCAACCGCAAACAATGGTTCAAATGTGAGAGGTTGGTGCTTTAATGAATAAATTAAAGCTAAGGAACAGACATACTAAGAATGGAAAGGTTAAGTAACATATGAACATGCGACACTTAACCAATTCAACATGTTAGGTGGGTGGGTTAAGTTAACATGGACAAGAAGACAACTTAACCAATATTACATGAACAAAGTGGATAGGGTTAAGGAAAGCTTAACTAATAATACATATGGACTTGATAAGGGGAAGGGTTAAGTAAATCTTGGGTAAGTGCGTAATGTTAGTATATATAGACCCACAAATTTAACCGTTAAATAAACATGCATGAATCAGTGAGAAGGTTAAGTAACATATGAATAAGCAACACTTAACCCGTACAACATGTTAGTTAAGCAAATGGGTGGGGATAAGTTAAATTGAGAACACTTAACCATTATAACATGTTGATTAGGAAACCCTAGTGACGGGGACCCATTTCAGCAGTAACCCACACAGATGTATCATGGTACCCTGAGCTAGGCAGGGTGGGGCACGATTACTGGGCTGGTTATAAGCAGTCAAAATAGTGGTGGGTGGTGCAGTAGTGTAGGTTCCGATGGAGTATGGGTGTACATGTGCTCCGGAATGGAAAAAGCAGGCACTGGGCATCAATATTATACACTGTGCATCTTGAATCGTGTTGGGTTGCCATCATGGGAATTGGTACACCCTAAGATGGGGCCATCACAGGTATCTACATACAAGCAGGGCCGAATGATATATGTAATGAATACATACAAGCGAGGTCGAATGACACAAGTAATAAATACATACGAGTTAGGGAGCCGATCGAACGAGGAAGGTAGTGGGTACAACTCGTGGGGTAGGAGCAAAAAGGGGCACCTACGATAGCAGCTAAGAGTACACGAAACTACCATTATCATGATTAGTAAGAGGGATCAACTTTTAGTATGGGACTAGTAAGGGTGCGGTGTAACTAGTAATGATACGGTGTTACTAGCATTGGTGCAGTGTAGTAATTATCCTGTAGTGATTAAAAGCACAATCAACGTTATATTTTGTTCATCTTGTCTGCTTTGTCATGCCCATTTACTCTACAGTCATTTCTTGCTTTCCAGTTTACGTTCTTATCCTGTTACTTTAATGATTATATTGTTAAAGTCACTGAACTCACCAGACTTATGTCTGACCTAGTTTGTTTCGCCTCTTTTCTTCCGTTTCCCCCCTCCCCCTAGGTTCTTAGGGAGGAAATACTCAAGCTTAGTTCAGATATCTCTTTCTTCCAGCTTAATGTTGAAAGGTGTATTGCTTGGTTTAATTCAGCATATGGCATTTTTTTTTGGGGATTATGGCTTTAAAATTATGTACTCGGAAGATTTTGTACAAGACTGATATTATGTACTTGATTTTTGGTATTTGGAAATGTAATCAGACTTATTTCTTTTTCCACTGCAATAAAGTTATAAAATTTGCAAGTACTACTTTTTCTATCTTGTAATATTCCATTCTCTTTACTTATAATGCTCCATGAAACTTAATGCATTCCCTTTGTGAGTGACATTAACGGACGTGGGGTGTTACATGTGGTATCAGAGTTGAAGGTTATCAGAACAGATAAAATATTTTGAAAACCGTTTTCAAAAGTATTATTTTCAAAAACATGTTTCAAAGAAGGAGTTTTCAAGAGAAAGATTTACTATGAAAAACATAATCCCCAAAAGCCATATATCTATCTTTCAATTCTTTGTTTCTAATCTCTTCCTTTTTCCTTCTTGAGTCTCTTTCTCCGCGTTTAGATGCCTTTCATAAGATATGGAAGGACTTCGATGCGATGGGCGGAAAACCTTTTCATGGGACTGAGACGTTTGTCGAGGCTATAAATTGGCTCAAGGAAGTGAGGGACTCATTTGGTATCTTGGAGATAGACAATGGAAGGAAAGTTCATCTAGTTGCTTGGTCGATGATGAAGTTTAGCCTGATGAGCACAACCCAAGGATGAGGAATTTGTTGATATGGCTTTGATCCACGAAGAAGGTAAAGAAGAAAGTGGAAAGAATAATTAACTCCCGTAACAAAAGAAGGTGTCTTTATTGTGGTATAACGGGCCATATAATTAAGGACTGTAGGAAGAAGAAGAAGAAGCATGGTTGTTACCATTGCGGCGAGGCAGGACATATGATTTAAGATTACCCAAGGAGGTAAGGACAAGGGCATGGACATAAGATAGGACTTACTTCTGGAGGACAGGTTCATGCTCTCATGGCACCAAGACAAGAGAGAGATAAAAGCATTTCTGTTGAAAGTTTGATTTTCCTTTTTCAGTCATCCTGTTCGAACTTTGTTTGACTCTTGCGCTTAGCAATCATTTGTATTTGCTACGTAGTTGAAACACTGCACCTAAATACTAGTCTAGTTATGGATCACATTGTAGTCTCAAATCCTATTGGTGGTTCGGCTCACTTATCTATGGTTTGTTGGGTCTTGAGAGTGTCTATCTTGGGCGTTGGGTTTGGATGCAACGCCTTCGTTCCTGGTTTCACGGGCTATGGCTTGATTCTAGGGATGGATTGGCTAGCCAGGCATGGTGCCATCCAAGACTATGAAAAGAGGGTAGTTAGACTATTGACTCATTGTGGAAAGACCCTTGATATTTCTTGTGACCCTAGGGGTTCAGTGATGCTTAGCTACCTAGAATCTCTTGACGCATTCATCGATGATTTGAAATCTGTTCATGTAGTCGGTGAGTATGGTGACACCTTTGATGAGGTCCGGGGTCTACCCCCGAGGCGCGAGATAGACCTACGAATATACTTTGTAGATAATGAAAAGCCAGTTGCATTGCCAGTGCGCTACATGGATCCGAGAGAGAGAGAGAGAGAGAGGAGGGAACTCAGTAAACAAGTAGGGAAGCTACTTGAGAAAGGGTTCATAAGAAGAAGCATTTCAGAATAGGGTGCTCAAGTTGTTTTTGCTACGAAGACTGACGGTTCTATTAGAATGTGCGTGGACTATAGGGAGCCGAATAAGCTCATGAAGAAGAATAGACACCCATTGTCGAGGATAGATGATTTGTTCTATCAGTTAGCTGGTGCTTCGGTTTTCTCGTTGTTGGACTTAGCTACCGAATTTCACCAGTTGAGGGTAGCTGAGGATAACATAGACAAGACTGCTTTTTGGACTCCTAACGGTTTCTTCAAAGGGCTCGTCATACTTTTTTTTGGTTTGACGAATGCACCCACATATTAGACGTGATGAGTAGGGTGTTTAGGGTGTTCCTAAACAATTTTTTGGTTGTACTTGTGGATAGTATTTTGATTTTCTCTAGAAGCGAGGGAGAATATGCCCTACATCTTAGGGAAGTCTTAGAGACCCTAGAGCGCATCAACTCAAAGCTAAGTTCTCCAAAATGTCATTTTTGGAGGAAACAAGTGAGGTTCTGAGGACACGTGGTCTCTAAGGAGGGGATAGCAGTGGATCCTACAAAGGTGGTGGCAATTCAAGATTGGACGGTTCCTAGAAAAGCAACGGAAGTAAGAAGTTTGCTAGGGTTAGCGGGCTACTATAGGGAGTTCGTCAAGGTCTTTCCGAAGGTATCAGCCCCAGTTTTGACTTTGCTAGATGGAAGCAAAACCATTCACAGTATATACTGGGACTTGCGAGGCAGGGCTTGGAGCAGTTTTCGATGCAAGAGGAAAAGGTGATATGAAAAAGGCAATAGGTACGCAGTTATGTTTGAGCATCGCGTATCGTCCACAGACGGATGGATGGACAGAAAGGGTGAATTGAATCCTTGAAGATCTTTTGAGGTTATGCATCCTTGATTTTGGAAGACATGAGTAGAGCACTTTCCATTTGTGGAGTTTGCTTATAACAACAGTTATTAAGCTAGTATTAGGGTTTTTATGGACGACCGTGTCGACCACCAACTTGTTGGTGGAAATCTACGGATAAGATTTTACTTGGGCCAGATATGGTTAGGGAAACTTCTGAGGAGATAGACTTGATTCGAAGATGAATGAAGACGGCACAGGACCGACAATAGTCAAACGCTGACAAGAGACGAACCGACCTTGAGTTCAATGTTGGAGACAGTTTTTTTTAATTAAAGTGTCACCGTGAAGGAACGTAGTTTGCTTTGGGGAGTGTGGGGAAATTAGAACCAAGGTTCGTAGGGAAATCCCCCATTACGGAAAGAATTGGACAGATAACAGAGTAAAGTTGCCGAAAAACTTAGTGGTGTTCATGACATGTTTCACATGTCGCATGTGAGGAAGTGTTTACATGATACCGTGGAAATAGTGGAGCAGAGCATGCTTAGAGAAGTGGAAGTGGAGCAAGATGCCATGATTAGACGAGCTCCTACATGCATCCTCGGATCGGAGATCAAAAAGTTATGCAATAGAGAGGTCAAGTGGTTAAAATCCAATGAGGAGATGATCAAGGGATGCAACTTGGGAGACGAGAGAAAAGATGCGTACGCTGTACCCTTTTATTTTTAAGGGTATACTCTTAATTTCTCCTTTTTCTATCACTTTGTTTAGACTTGTCCTGTCGTTTAGTGCATCCTCTCGATTACATTCTTGATCTTTAGGTAGGAAGATCCTATGGTTGTAAACATGTGTTTGAGACATGCTATGTTTAATGGATGCAAGTGTTTGCTAGTGGTTGCTCGTGGATGCATTTATAGACACATTAGACACTAGATCGGCTCAGTCACTTTCATATTGCATATGCATATACGCATTTATATATGGATTGAAACTTGATGTATTATCATATAGATGTTGCATTTGTATGAATGATAGTGCCCTCATGTAGAAGTTATAAAGTACGATTGGGAATAATTGCATACATGATGGACTCATGGCACTGACATAATTCGCATTAAGGAGGTCAACTGAATCAGTAGACCGCCTGATTTTGCATTAGATAAGGACATATACACACACTATGCATATGATCATGAAAGCATTATAAACCTCTTTAAGGACAATGGATTCCTGTGATTGAATGGTTGAGTAGATGGTTGTTGGATGGTATGATACACATTCTTCTTGACTTGAAGATTTCGGGACGAAATCCTTTAAGTAGGGGGGAATGTAACACCCCATAATTTTAAAACGGGACATAAGAGATAATTAAAGAATAAATAATCTTTAATAGAAGTATTGGATGAAACATGTTATGCCATTGCGTTTGTCTCAGAATTCTGCTTGAGTCTGAGTTTGCGGGAATCGGACTCCGTATGAAGAAGTTATGGAGGTTAGAAGTTTTCAAGTTTAAGCAGAAATTAAATTAAATTAAATTAATAATTAAATAAATCGAGTTCGAAATTCAAATATGCAGAGAAGGCTGGGCAAGAAAAGTTCCACCATAGGGTGTCGACCCCTCTATAGGGTTGTCGACATAGGTATCGACCCCCCTGTAGGGGTCGACTCCAGCGAGCTGATCTGGACAGTGACGATTTTCTGAGGTGCTAGGGCATATGTGTCATGTTCTGGTTGGCTCTCTTGGGTTTGGATGGCTTTGATGACTCCTAGGTTGATCTAAAGGCCTATATTGATCCTAAACATCTATATGTACATAGCTAAACCTAAACCCTTACCTCACAACCCTAAACTATGACGCCGTCATGCTGTTCATCTACAAACTAACCTAGCCGCCACCATCACAAATCAAATTCTAGATTAAGGATAAGAAGATAAGAGATAAAGATTCAAAGCCTAAGAACTGCAAAAAGGAATTCTAGAACAAGAACGAACACATCAATGCCTACATCAACGGATTAGCTTAGCAACTTCAGAAATCAGATCCCAGGATTCAAGATCTGTTTTCTGTGAGTGCAGTTACTTTCACAAGATAATTGTTTAAAAGTAATTGGGATGAGTTATGAATTGGACTGTATGAAAATGTTAATAAATCATATAAAGTTTATGTCTTTGCAAACTATGTTTTGATTTATGTAATGACCCACCTTTTTAACCGCTTCAAATCAGTGATTAAACCAACTTAAACCGTCCAAATCGACGGACCTTTATTTAGCTTACAGAATTTAAAAACAGAATAGCTTGCCCCGCTGCTTTCATTTCTTTTTTTCAAAACAGAAAACACAAAATAAATAACATAGTATTGAACAGCGAAATAATTTTTATATATTAATCAAAATATTTGAATACAAAATGCTTGTATACAGCGGAATCAGAAAGAACAATTTAAGTACAAGAAAAAAAAATCTTTACTGGTTTAAAACTTAAAAGCGCGCTATCTTCCGAATCCCCAGTTTTTCGAATCTTCAAATCTGAACTATGATCTCTAAATCTGTAAAGCTCAGGGTCTGACTCGAGCGTTCCATGCAAAACATAAAAACACTTGAGTCAGGATTAATCATAGTTCAAGTAGATTAACTTCAATAGAACTGAAATATAATTGTTAGTCTCAACTTGAATAAATTACTGTTAAATACTTGAATTTCAGTCATATAATTTAAGCTGAAAACGTTACATAAAATTTGTTCAGGTTACGGTATAATAACCCATAAGTTCAAGTGGCATAAACCAAACAAAAAGGGATGGATTTATAATTTCCGATGACATATATGTTTAGGTCCAAAACAATACAATAGCATTGTCCAAGTTCCAAACATAGCAGCAATTATTACATGAACTGGTCTATAGTTAAAATTAGTGAAGATGCTTATTTCCATGTTAAACAAATATGCGCAGCAAGGGTGTAGTGAAGCAAAAATGTGAAGCATTCCATGTTAGTTGCTTTTGCCTTTATAGACAGTCTTTAAAGGTTTTATGATGGTATGCAACTGAATGGTAAAACTGAGTATTTAGATGCAATATTAGATAAACTAAATATCAGGTTCTGATGCTAAACATAAGCTTAACAATCAAAACTTCCATGGCTCGTTGTTTCAAAATGTTCTTCACCTTTATGCAATCAACTACTATTTGATTATTGCGCTTTGACTTGGAAAACAGACTTTCATAGTCTTTTGACACTATACAGACCTTAGCAACATTAATATTTATTTATTTTAAATTTCAAGATTTGCTCATTGTTTTCAGAGTATTAATACATAACTTTGCAGGGATATATTTAGAAAATAAAGTAGTTGTAGCCATCATTGGCAACTGGGATCCAAAACAAGTTTGCAGGGTCCAAAGTATCGAAATGGAATATTACCTTTGTTTCAATATCACTGAAAGACTATTTTAAATGATTACACACTTTACAAAGTACCAGTCAAGCAAACGCAAAAGCACCAGCAATACGTACTAATTTATTCCTAGAGAAGAAAAACGAAACTAACACGGTCTATGAGACCTTGATTTTAGACCAGTTGGATTATAGATTCGATCCTAACTAGTGGATTAGATAAATTCAAAATTAGGATATACAAATAATAGCTTGAATCAATCATCCACAAGTTTCAGCTAATTCACCAACCTCTCCTATATTGTTTTAGCAAATTCATAGCATGTTTCAGCAATAGGATATTTAAGCTTTCAATAAGCACAAATAGGATGCTTCAGGTTTAATATACACAAATGGGGTGTGTGTACTTGTTTTTCATGCAACCAAAGCCAACAGCCATTTCATATATAAGCTCAAATGTCCCATTAAGTACTCGTGTATCCATTTAGTCACACATCAAACTGGGAATGGAAAATGGCCATTTAGGGGAAGACGTGGGGGACATAGTAACACAAATTCATTTAGTAATTATAACAGTTCAACATTCAATTCAGTGATCTCAATAGTTCTGCAGTTCCCTAGTTTTATTCATTAAACCATGGTCCACTACTTATAGATACATGTATTAAATACTCATACATCACCTATATATATATATATATATGTGTGTGTATTCGATTAAATGGCCAAGTGCAAAATAATGTTTAATGGGAAATTCATGCATGAACAGGGAAGAGCAGAAAAAATCTGGGTTCACAGTGCCAAACTGTACATGGGTTCCAAGTGCCAATAGCATATATATATATATATGTGTGTGTGTGTGTGTGTGTATATATATATATATATATGGGCTCAACAAAAAGGGAAATCTCAGATATGGAAACAGGAAACATATGACAAATGTTAATGAATCATATGCATGTATACTTGAGTAACATATGTATGCAATATATGACATAAAACATATGTATGTATACTTGAGCGACGGAGAAAATATGATATGAAACATAAGTTATCCAAAATCCAATACATATACTAGAATACTCTAACATATAAATGCTTCCGTAGTACAGTTGGGTTTGCATGGCACAAGTATGTGTATGCACTATAGCATATGTTCGCAACTAAGCATAGCTAATATGAAGTGACAATAAGGCACAAAACGTGGTGCCAAAGGTTCAGTGAGGAAACATCGCACCAACCCCATGTTCAAAAAACTAAAGTAACAGCGGTGAGGTATATTGCGGGTATTACAATCCAAAATGGTCGTCCTATCAGTTCTAAACATTTGAAGCTGGAATTCAAGTATCGGTGTTCCCAACCCAAATCAGTTTTTTTTTTAAAACAAAAAAATCAAAGCCAAAACAAAGTCACGCACCTCAGTTGCTTGAACATATATGTACGTATGCCAAGATATGCGTACACACATACAAAATGTACACACATATATACTTGGCCTCCACATAAATATACAATCATGGTGTAATCAGGTCAACCGAAAGTCATGCAAGTAGGTGAGATATGCATGTTCATTTTAACGACAGTGCTAGCAATATAAATGCAGTGAGTTTCTAGTTTCCAACATATGCTACAACCATAAATTTCTAGTATATATCAAAGTGTATGACATAGATTGGTGCGTAATTCAATTCCTATTTCTTCAGCAACAACACAAAATTTTAGAATCATGAATACCCAAATAGTCATGGCTAAAGCCAGGTGAACGCCTAAACAAGACAAACGAAGATCAGGAATCAACGCACCCACAAGCAAGATTAACTATTCTATTTAGTTAAGCTACTGCAGTCACTTGGACCAACGATTAATCGTGAGTAAATTCTCACCTTAAATTAAAAGCTATTTGCGCTAAGGAAGAAGGGCAGAGAGCAGCTTCGCCTATGGTGAGACTTCTAGTTGCTGGGGCAAGATTGCAGTGGTGGCTTCGATGCTCGAGGATAAGGCGATGAGCTGAAGGCTCGGGTGATTTGTGGTGACAATGAACAGCGATTCTCAAGTGTAGTCTTTGATTTGGGAAAATCGAATTTAGGGCAGAGGCGGATTACGAATTAGGTGGCAATGATTTGCTCTTTAGGGCTGAGGAGTGATTTCGATTCAGGGCAAAACAGGATTTTCTCTCTCTCGCCATTAAAGGTAGAAAGGAAAACATTTTTTGTTGATGAAGAATTGGGAGAAAACCCTCGATTTAGAAGAAGAATGAGGTGTGGTGTCCAAGTAATCGTTGGAGCCAAGGCAAAGAGAAATAGTTTGTGTGTTTTAACTCGGGAAGGTAATATTTGGGGAGGTAACATACAGAGGAGATGTTTATTTGTTTGTACTCCATAAAATCTAATCCTACCACAAATTATCGCTACGTTTTAATTGTTTTTGTTTATACGTTCAATTTCATTTCAAGAAAATTTCCGTATATTTAAACGAATAAAATTACCGACTTGTTTAACGTTAAAAATGTTTATTTTTAAATTAAACCATTTAAATTTCCAATCGAATTTCAAATCTAATTCAAGTATGCAACCAAATTCAATTCAAACATCCAACAATAACTATTTGATTTCCAATCAACCATTCTGAATTCAATATTGAGTTCAATTCATATATTCGATTTCAAATTTCTAACTCAAGTACCACTATAAATTGATCATTAGTAATTGAATCTCAAACTAATCCCCACATTTCAGTTGTCGAAATTTCAGGGACGTTACAGTCTTCCCCCTTTAAAACTTTTCGTCCTCGAAAAGGGAAAATTGTTAGAATTATACCAATGTATACTTCAAATTCTCATAATCGTACAAAAATTTTCACAACTAATTTAATATCGATATTTAAGTATTCGACCCTCTTCGTTTTTTTCATCATATTCCATTAACTCGGAAAATTCAATTTTCTTTCAAAACCCAATCTCTTCTTATATTAAATCATTTAATCTTTCCTGACGCTCATTAACGAGTGTATTTAACATCTTCTCTTCAAAACAAAAATCGTCGACTTGAATTTTTCTTGTAAAATCCAAAACCTTTTTATTATTTTTATATAGATCACGAAATCCGTGCAAAACTATTTGTATTACTATTTCAAAGCTATGGTTTTGAAAATACCCTGAAATCTTCTTACTTAACTCATTAAATTAGATACGTTTTAACTGAAAATACTTGATAACTCGAAGTTTGACAAGTTTATTGTTGTTCTCACAGAAGTTAGGCATACGCTGGCCAGGCGGATGACTAAAATCTCCAAATACTAAATATCCTTGTTTCAACTCCCAGTGAAAAATATTTCAAAAATCCTTAAGAAAATAGATACGGAAAGTACCAAATGTGATATTGATATGTTGATTGTTCATGAATCGCAGATACACAATGGTTTCTTCTGGATCCCCCCCAGAAAACATCCGTATCCATAGGAAATCACTTCCCTGCGAATTTCATCATGGATAGATCAACGAAAGATATTTCAGAATCAAAAGAAAATCTGAGGTCACTGAGCGTTGGCAACTCTATCCCAGAATCACGAAAACAAATTATCAATTGAGGTTAAATCAAATTACGAGAATTAATCAACTCACAAAGACAATTCACGTCACGAACACCAATCAAGTTATGAAGACAATCAAGTCACGAAGGAAAACTGCTGCATTAAACAGGTGGCTTCATTCTACCTTTAGTAACTCTAGTGGTTACATTTCCTTTACTTATAGATATCATATGGACCGCAGGTACACAATGGTTACGCCTGGGTCCCCCAGGGAACATCCATACCCGTAAGCTTTCACCGCTCTGCGGATTACGCCCTTATAATTCGACTGTAGATCATAGCAGTCACAATGGTTACGCTTGGTTCCCCCAAGAAACATCCTCCTGCCGTAGGCTACATGCATCCCTGTGAATTTCGCTACATGGTCGAATTCCAACGACTCTAGATCGCAGCGATCAAAATGGTTATGCCTGATTCTCTTAGGAAACATCCGACCGCCGTAGACTATCTGCAGCCCTGCGAATTACGCTAACAGTCGTGCTCAATGGTAACTCATGAGTTTTATGTTCGGACAACCTACTACCACCAGCAGCATATCTCAACTAAGCTCGAAATTCATAGAGAAGGAAGGTACTTTCCTTATCTTGGTTTTGAAAACATATTATACTATATACATATAGTACTTTATCTCATACTTCTCATAAATCATACTTACGGTTTTCTTTCCACATCACATTTCCGATTACCTCATTCTTATACAGATTTTGTTATATCGGATTTCATTTCAACCGTTTACCTTCCAAATCAATAGTTTTCGAATTCGCTCTATTCTTATATATATTTTTCGTATAAGTTTCGAAACTTCTATATCCAATATCTAAAATCTAATATCCTCAAATTTCCATTCATATTTCAAGATTGTAGTTTTGGTCTCTTAATCAATTCAGCTATTTGATAACCCTTCAAACTCCAATGTATGAATCTTTTGGTTATAAAACAAATTCTCTTCCAAATTCCCAATTATTACCTTCGTCGCTTTATTCCCATTTTAATGCTCTCAAAATTTCAAAAATTTTACAACAAAATTCTCATTCATGCATTACTATTCCTTCTTATTCACTCCCTTCGACCGTCAATTAGCAAGGGAACAACTTCCTTAGTACCAACCCCGAAGGACCAAACCAACATCAGATCAACACTTAGAAAGTCATCCAACTTGACTAATCTTCAGTGTGTTTCCAATTTTCTTAATTTCATTTCTTTATTTCTTACCAAATCCTTTCTTACGCAATACTCGAATTCAGTTTACGAATCTACTTCTTTAATGGAAAAAAACATTGATTATAACGTATTATTATAATTTCTACTTAGAAATATTACATTTTCAAGATCTCAAATAACATCATATAAATGAGAAAATAGTAATTTCATAGAGTTCAAAATTTTTCATACCCATTCTATTTAAATAATTATACATAGTATTGATCTATTCAAAATACATACATAGAAGATTTAGGATTACAAATGATAGTATTACGAAACAGAGCTAACTTAATTATGATTTACAATCTTCGATGATTGTCTGCTTTTTGATCGATGATCCACATCTTTGCATAAACTACTTTTATGATATTCATTTTTCTGGAGTCTCCATAAAAGGATTAGTACATTCCTCATCCACATGACCCCACTCCTTACAGTTCTTGCAATAATATGAGATGGAGCCATCTTTATCTACATACTGCATAGTTTTCTCTCTAGCGGAGCGCAACACTGCCTGTCTTCCTCATTGTCTCTCGGAACAATTTCGAGCTATATGTCCAACTTGCTTACAATGATAGTAACTGATTGGTTCATCAGACATCTCAGCAATTGCAAGCTTCTTCTTCCTCACTTTAAGGCAACGACTAGGAAAATGTCCCTTCTCTCGACATTTAAAACAGAAAACATTGGATCGATAAATTTTTCCTTCTTTCTTCTTTCCCTTGTCTCTTTGTCCGCATGTAGCCGCATAATGTCCCTTTTTCTGACATCTGTAACAGACAACATTGTCACAGGGGCTAGCTGTCTGTTTTTCCTTGATCCTCTTCTCTTATTCCAACATTACTTCTTCCCTTCTTTTACGTTCTGCCGCTCTTCGTTCTCGAGTGCGGCTTTTTGTTTTTCAATTCTTGCCATTCTGATTTATTATCAAAACCCATTAATTTCTCATGATTTTTGAAAAACATTTTTAAATTATCATATTTATTTTCTAAAATTCTTAAGAAATCTTTTATTACCTATTGGAAAACATTTTTGTATTCATTATTCGAATTCAGACAAATGTTAAATAAAACATCGTTGTTCTCATTCAACTGTCGACACTCATTACTTTCTTCACTTGACCATTCTTAGCCAATACTGAAGTCTATCAAGTTGGGGTATAATTACCTCTCAGACCTTAGCTGAACATCATTAGTAACTTTGGAACAGTTAAAATTCACAACTTCTAACACCATCAAAACATTAATTCAATTTTCGTAACTTCCGAACTCAAGTTAAGAATTTACTCTTTCTACAAACACTGCTGATTATAACAATAATTTACGCCTTTGAAAATATGTAACTTTAAATTAAACTTTATTCCTTAATCTGAACAATTAATTTTTTTATAAAAAAAGGAAAGTAAATAGCACTTTTTTTGAAATTCAACATAATTGACTTCTACGAATAGCTTTCTTCTGAATAATCTCTTATTCGATACCATATTCCGAAACTTAAGAAAATTCCATCTATTTGTATTCTGAACTCCAGAATAACCCCACCGTCCTGGCAACCCCATTTTATTTTATCCAATTTCATTTGCAAATCCTGGCATTCGAACGTTATTTAATTTTAAAAGTGAATATCATTCCTTTGATACAAATCTGGACTTGTTATATCAAATTAGTTTTGATTTTATTCAAATACAGGTCTAAATCTTTTTAACATCTTCATTCACATTTCGCTTTGTCTTATTTACGAATTACTTCATTTATAATTCTCGCTTACCATATACTTTTTGTTAATTAATTAACAAATTTATAACTTGCTATCGAATTCATATATTCAATTATACATCATTAGTTTGAAACCAATTATAATTTATTTTACCACAAATTCCGAATAAAATTTTGCACAATCAAGTTCCAGTTACAACCCTTTTGGATTTTATTACGATATATTTTGAATGTCAAAACAAAATTCATTGTTTCATTCTTTGCCACGGTTTCAAAATTTCCCTCTTTTTTCAAATTCAAATTGAAACTCTTATTTCAATAAAATTCCAGTTGTATTCGATTGATAATTTCACACTTAGAGAAATTAATTTATTGATTCTTTTATACAACCTATCTTTTTATACCATTTGACGATGGATTCGAGTAAAGGGCCCTACCGAAGAATAACTCTCACAAACCTAGATTCGAAGATTCTCGAAGACTGGGGATTCCAGACAAATTTTAAATCTCAAAATTCTTTTTTCGCTGTATTAGTCTCAAAATACTAATTTTCAAATACTTGATATTTTCTAAAATAATTTGTCTTCAAAAAATTATTTTTCAAAACCTTTTTATTTTCAAGATCCATTTTTAAACTCAATAAGCTAAGCTTTGAGTAAACCAAAGCTCTGATACCACTTGTAACGGCCCGCCTTTTCGACCGCTTCAAATCAGTTATTAAACCAACTTAAACCGTGCAAATCGACGGACCATTATTTAGCTTACAGAATTTAAAAACAAAATCAACACAGAAAACACAGAATAAGTAAAACAATATTGAACAGTGAAATAATTTTTATATATTAATCAAAATCTTTGAATACAAGATGTTTATATACAGCGGAATCAAAAAGAACAATTTAAGTACAAGAAAAAAATTCTTTACTGCTTTAAAACTTCAGAGCGCTCTGTCTTCCGAATCCCCAGTTTTTCCAATCTTCGAATCTGAACTGTGATCTCTAAATCTGTAATGCTCAGGGTCTCACTCGAGCGTTCCATGCAAAATGTAAAAACACTTGAGTCAGGATAATCATAGTTCAAATAGATTAACTTCAATAGAACTGAAATATAATAGTTAATCTCAACTTGAATAAATTACTGTTAAATACTTTATTTTTAGTCATATAATTTCATCCGAAAACGTTACATAAAATTTGATTAGGTTACGATATAATAACCCACAAGTTCAAGTGGCATAAACCAAACAAAGTGGGATGGATTTATAATTTTCGATGACATATATATTCAGGTCCAAAATAGTACGACAACATTGTCCAAGTTCCAAACATAGCAGCAATGATTACATGAACTGGTCTATGGTTAAAATTAGAGAAGATTCATATTTTCATGTTAAACAAATATGCGGAGCAAAGGTGTTGTGAAGCAAAAATGTGAAGCATTCCATGCTAGTTGCTTTTGCCTTTATTGACAGTCTTTCAATGTTTTATGATGGTACGCAACTGAATGGTGAAAATGAGTATTTAGATGCAATATTAGACAAACTAAATATCAGGTTCTGATCCTAAACATAAGCTTAACAATCAAAACTTCCATGGTTCGTTGTTTCAAAATGTTCTTTACCTTTATGCGGTCAACTACTATTTGATTATTGCGCTTTGACTTGGAAAACAGACTTTCATATTCTTTTGACACTATACAGACCTTAGCGACATTAATATTTATTTATTTTAAACTTCAAGATTTGCTCATTGTTTTCAGAGTATTAATACATAACTTTGTAGGGATATATTTAGAAAATAAAATAGATGTAGCCATCATTGGCAACTGGGATCCAAAACAAGTTTGCAGAGTCCAAAGTATCGAAATGGAATGTTACCATGGTTTCAATATCACTGAAAGACTATTTTAAATGATTACACACTTTGCAAAGTAACAGTCAAGCAAACGCAAAAGCACCAGCAACACGTACTAATTTATTCCTAGAGAAGAAAAACGAAACTAACACGATCTATGGGACCTTGATTTTTAGACCAGTTGGATTATAGATTCGATCATAACTAGTGGATTAGATAAATTCACAATTAAGATATACAAATAATAGCTTGAATCAATCATCCTCAAGTTTTAGCTAATTCACTAACCTCTCCTATATTGTTTTAGCAAATTCATAGCATGTTTCAGCAATAGGATATTTAAGCTTTCAATAAGAACAAATAGGATGCTTCAGGTTTAATATACACAAATGGGGTGTGTGTACTTATAGTCTTTCATGCAACCAAAGCCAACAGCCATTTCATATATAAGCTCAGATGTCCCATTAAGTACTCGTGTATCCATTTAGTCACACATCAAGCTAGGAATGGAAAATGGCCATTTGGGGAAAGACGTAGGGGACACATTAACAGAAATTCATTTAGTAATTATAACAGTTCAACATTCAATTCAGTGATCTCAATAGTTCAGTAGTTCCCTAGTTTTGTTCATTAAACCATGGTCCATTACTTATAGATACATGTATTAAATACTCATACGTCACCTATATATATGTGTATTCGATTAAATGGCCAAGTGCAAAATAATGTTTAATGGGAAATTCATGCATGAACAGGGAAGAACAGAAAAAATCTTGGTTCACAGTGCCAAACTGTACATGGGTTCCAAGTGCCAACATCATATATATATATATATATATATATATATATATATATATATATGGGTTCAACAAAAAGGGAAATCTCAAATATGGAAACAGGAAACATATGAAAAATGTTAATGAATCATATGCATGCATGCTTGAGTAACATATGTATGCAATATATGACATGAAACATATGTATGTATTCTTGAGCGACAGAGAATATATGACATGAAACATAAGTATGCTTTATCCAAACCCAATACACATACTAGAATAATCTAACATATAAATGCTTCCATAGTACAGTTGGGTTTGCATGGCACAAGTATGTGTATGCACTACAGCATATGTTCGCAACTAAGCGTAGCTAATATGAAGTGACAGTAAGGCACAAAACGTGGTGCCAAAGGTTCAGTGAGGAAACATCGCACCAACCCCATGTTCAAAAAACTAAAGTAACAGCAGTGAGGTATAATGTAGGCATTAAAATCCAAAATGGTCGTCCTACCAGTTCTAAATATTTGAAGCTGGAATTCAAGTATCTGTGTTCCCAAACCAAATCAGATTTTTTTTAAAAAAAAAAAAATCAAAGCCAAAACAAAGTCACGCACCTCATTTACTTGAATATATATGTACGTTTGCCAAGATATGCATATACACGTACAAAATGTATACACATATATACTTGGCTTTCATATACATATACAATCATGGTGTAATCAGGTCAACCGAAAGTCATGCAAGTGGGTGAGATATGCATGTTCATTTTAACGATAATGCTAACAATATAAATGCAGTGAGTTTCTAGTTTCCAACATATGCTACAACCATAAATTTCTGGGATATATCAAAGTGTATGACAATGATTGGTGCGTAATTCAATTCCTATTTCTTCAGCAACAACACAAAATTTTAGAATATTGAATACCCAGATAGTCATGGCCAAAGCCAGGTGAACACCCAAACAAGACAAACGAAGATCAGAAATCAACGCACCCACAAGCAAGATTAACTATTATATTTAGTTAAGCTACTGCAGTCAATACACTTGGACCAACGATTAATCGTGAGTGAATTCTCACCTTAAATTAAAAGCAATTTGCGCTAAGGAAGAAGGGCAGAGAGCAGCTTCGCCTATGGTGAGACTTCTAGTTGCTGGGGCAAGATTGCTGTGGTGGCTTTGATGCTCGAGGATAAGGTGATGAGATGAAGGCTCGGGTGATTTGTGGTGGCAACGAACAACAATTCACAAGTGGAGTCTTTGATTTGGGAAAATCGAATTTAGGGCAGAGGCGGATTACAAATTAGGAGGCAGCGATTTTCTCTTTAGGGATGAGGAGTGATTTAGATTCATGGCAAAACAGGATTTTCTCTCTCTCGCCATTAAAGATAGAAAGGAAAACATTTTTTGTTGCTGAAGAATTGGGAGAAAACCCTTGATTTATAGGAAAAATGAGGTGTGGCATCCAAGTAATCGTGGGAGCCAAGACAAAGAGAAATAGCTTGTGTTTTTTAACCGAGGAAGGTAATATTTGGGGAGGTAACATACAGAGGAGATGTTTATTTGTTTGTACTCCATAAAATTTAATCCTACCGCAAATTATCACTACGTTTTAATTATATATGTTTATACGTTCAACTTCATTTCTAGTAAAATTTCCATGTATTTAAACGAATAAAATTACCGATTTGTTTAACGTTAAAAATGTTTATTTTTAAATTAAACCATTTAAATTTTCAATCGATTTTCAAATCCAATTCAAGTATGCAACCAAATTCAATTCAAACATCCAACAATAACTATTTGATTTCCAATCATACATTCTGAATTCAATATTGATTTCAATTCATATATTCAATTTTAAATTTTTAACTCAAGTACCAGTATAAAATTGATCATTAGTAGTTGAATCTCAAAATAATCCCGACATTTCAATTTTCGAAATTTCTGGGACGTTACAATTTATGTTTGATTTGATTCATTATATGCAAGTTATGTTCTATGTTAATTCATATGCCTAATTACGTATGCAAGTTATGTATGCAAGTTTGATCGATCTATGCAAGTTATGAAAGATTACATGCAAGTCGTGTTCATATATGTAAGATCATATTTTATATGTTCATATGTTTAGATCTACATGCTTATATGATTAGATCCATATCAAGCCATATGCTTAGAACTACATGTTCATATGTTTAGATCTACATGTTTATATGATTAGATCCATATCAGTCCATATATTTAGAACTATATGTCCATATGTTTAGATCAACATGTTTATATGATTAGATCCATATCAGTCCATATGTTTAGAACTACATGTTCATATGTTTAGATCTACATGTTTATATGATTAGATCCATATCAGTCCATATGTTTAGAACTACATGTTCATATGTTTAGATCTACATGTTTATATGATTAGATCCATATCAGTCCATATGTTTAGAACTATATGTTCATATGTTTAGATCTACATGATTATATGATTAGATCCATATCAGTCCATATGTTTATAATTACATGTTCATATGTTTAAATCCATGCAAATTTATGTTTAGATCCATGCTAGTTCGCACTCAATATGTTGATTGGATCTATTTGTATATGTTTACTAGATTTATGCCATCTTAGATCTATATTGTATATGCCAGTTATGATGTCATGTGTTTTTCCCCTTTTTCGTCTTTTTATGAGTTGGGCTAATTGCGAGCCTAACGTTCCACATGAACTATACGTACGAACGACGTGGGAAAATTGGGGGAAAGTTTAGGTAAAGGTTGAATATTATGTAATTGGCATAAAAAGGGGTTGTAATCATATAATTAATTTTGGGCATAACTAGAAAATGTGGCATAACTTGAATTAACCACATTTATGGATAATTTTCATATAAACTTGGACATGAATGGTAAATATGTAAATTGGCTAAAAGATGAACGTGCCTAACCCGAGGTTAGATTGAGTTGCGGTGTAAGACTGCCCGGAACTGCCCGGCACATCCAAAGACCGCAACAACATAGATCTAATGTGAGAGGTTAGCGCATTAAGCCCAAAAACCCGAGGTTAGAATGAGTCTGCGGCAGGAGTCTGCCCGGAACTGCCAGGCACATCCAACAACCACAAACAACAGTTCTAATGTGAGAGGTTGGTGCATCAATGAATAAATTAAAGCAAAGGAACAAACATACTAACAATGGAAAGGTTAAGTAACATATGAACATGCGACACTTAACCAATACAACATGTTAGGTGGGTGGGATAAGTTAACATGGACAAGAAGACAACTTAACCAATATTACATGAACAAAGTGGATAGGGTTAAGGCAAGCTTAACCAATAATACATATGGACTTGATAAGGGGAAGGGTTAAGTAAATCTTGGGTAAGTGGGTAATATTAGTATATATAGACCAACAAACTTAACCATTAAATAAACATGCGTGAATCAGTGAGAAGGTTAAGTAACATATGAATAGGCAACACTTAACCAATACAACATGTTAATTAAGAAAATGGGTGGGGATAAGTTAAATTGAGAACACTTAACCATTATAACATGTTGATTAGGAAACCCTAGTAATAGGGACCCATTTCAGCAGTAACCCACATAGATATATCATGGTACTCTAAGCTAGGCAGGGTGGGGCACGATTACTGGGCTGATTATAAGCGGTCAAAATAGCGATGGGTGGTGCAGCTATGTAGGTTCTGACGGAGTATGGGCGTGCACGTGCTCCAAAGTGGAAAAAGCAGGCACTGTCATCAGTAGTATACACTGTGCATCTTGAATCGTGTCGGGTTGCCATCATAGGAATTGATACACCCCATGATGGGTCCAGCACAGGTATCTACATACAAGCGGGGTTGAATGAGACAAGTAATGAATACATACAAGCGAGGTTGAATGACACAAGTAATAAATACATGCGAGTTAGGGAGCCAATCGAACGAGGAAGGTGGTGGGTACAACTCGTGGGGGTAGGAGCAAAAAGGGGCACCTACGATAGCAGGTAGGAGTACACGAAACTACTATTATCATGATTAGTAAGAGGGATCAAATTTTAATATGGGACTAGTAAGGGTGCGGTGTAACTAGTAATGATACGGTGTTACTAGCATTGGTGCGGTGTAATAATTATCCTGTAGTGTTCATCTTGTCTGCTTTGTCATGCCCGTTTACTCTACAGTCATTTCTTGCTTTCCGGTTTATGTTCTTATCCTGTAACTTTAATGATTATATTGTTAAAGTCATTAGACTCACTAGACTTATGTCTGACCTAGTTTGTTTCGCCTCTTTTCTTCCATTTCCCCCCAGGTTCTTAGGGAGGAAATACTCAAGCTTAGTTCAGATTTCTCTTTCTTCCAGCTTGAAGTTGAAAGGTGTATTGCTTGGCTTTAATTCAACATAGGGCATTTTTCTATTGGGGATTATGGCTTTAAAATTATGTACTCTGAAGCTTTTGTACAAGACTGATATTATGTACTTGATTTTTGGTATTTGAAAATGTAATCAGACTTATTTTTGTTTCCGCTGCAATAAAGTTATAAAATTTCCTATTACTGCTTTTTCTGTCCTGTAATATTCCGTTCTGTTTACTTATAATGCTCCATGAAACTTAATGCATTCTCTTTGTGAGTGACATTAACGGACGTGGGGTGTTACATGGTTCTAAACATATGGAGTGATATGGATCTAATCATATAAACATGTAGATCTAAACATATGAACATGTAGTTCTAAACATACGGACTGATATTGATCTAATCATATAAACATGTAGATCTAGACATATGAACATATAAAATATGATCTTACATGTATGAACATGACTTGCATATAATCTTTCATAACTTGCATAGATCGAGCAAACTTGCATACATAACTTGCATACGTAATTAGGCATACGAATTAACATAGAACATAACTTGCATATAATGAATCAAATCAAGCATAAATCAAAACATAATTTGCCAAGTCATAAACTTTATATGATTTAAAAACATTTTCATACAGTCCAATTCATAACTCATCACAACTACTTTTAAATAATTATCTTGTGAAAGTAACTGCACTCACAGAAAACGGATCTTGAATTCTGGGATCTGATTTCTGAAGTTGCTAAGCTAATCCGTTGATGTAGGCGTTGATTCGTTTGTTCTTGTTCTAGAATTCCTTTTTGCAATTCCTAGTCTTTGAATCTTTATCTCTTATCTTCTTATCTTTAATCTAGAATTTGATTTGTTATGGTGGCGGCTAGGTTAGTTTATAGATGAACAACATGATGGCATCATAGTTTAGGGTTGTGAGGTTAGGGTTTTGGTTTAGCTATGTATATATAGATGTCTAGGATCAATATGAGCCTTTATATCAACTTAGGAGTCATCAAAGCCATCCGAACCCAAGAGAACCAACCAGAACATGACACATATGCCCTAACACCTCGGAAAATCGTCACTGTCCAGATCAGCTTGCTCGAATCGACCCCTATATAGGGGTCGATACCTGTGTCGAGACCCCTAGTGGGGTTGACACCTGTGTCGACACCCCTAGGGGAGTCGACATCCTATGGCGGGATTTTTCCCGCCCAGCCTTCTCTGCAGATTTTAATTTCGAACTCGATTTATTTAATTATTAATTTAATTTCTGCTTAAACTTGAAAACTTCTAACCTCCATAACTTCTTCATATAGAGTCCGATTCACGCAAACTCAGACTCTATCTCAAGCAGAATTCCGATACGAACGCAATGGCGTAACCCGTTTCACCCAATTATTCTTTTAAAGATTAATTATTCTTTAATTATCTCTTATGTCCCACTTTAAAATTACGACATGTTACAATTTTGGTGAAAGTTAATATGTTCATGGTGATAATGGTTTCATACCATGTTTGTGGCCATATTTGATGAGTTGGACCAGTTGATTTCGTCGGATTTGTCATTTGGTGAAATTTTGGTTGAAATCGGAGTTGCATTGGGGTGGTGCAGGTTTTGGGTCACTCATGGTAGGGTCGGTCAGTCCAAATTTATGTCTTGGGGAACAAGTCAGGGCAGGTCGGTCGAGCGAGCCAGAAGTGGTTGAGTCTTGTGGGCCAGAAGTGGGTGGGTTGAGCGAGCCAGAAGAGGGTGGTCGAACAGTGTTTGGGTCAGTCACACCTGAGTGGGTCGGTCGAGTATGGGTCATGTTTTGGAGCAGAGTTGGCTCGAGCAGTGTTTGTGTCGGTCGCACCTGAGTGGATCGGTCGAGCATAGATGTTGGGTCAAGCACGAAGTGTTGGGTCGAGCATAAATGAGGTCGGGCATCCAAGCTAAAGGTGTTCGGTCGTACTTCAGGAAGTTTGGGTTGAGTTAGGTGGGTCGGTCGAGCAGGCCAGGTGTCGATCGCACATGGTTATTTCTGAAAAATTATATTTTTTGGGAATGACCTAGATTTGGAGAAAAGAGCTTGAAAATTTTTTTGTGGGGGCAACCCTCCCGAACCCTAGCCGCAGCGCAATGATGTAATTGGCTTGGTGATGGTGTGACTTCGAAGTAAATTCAAGTAGGAAGGTTCGAAGTGTTGAAAGGTGTTCGTTGATCGGTGTAAAACAGCGACTGAGGTGACAACTCAAAGGTCATGAGTCAGTGGATAATGGTTGCTCAAGAAGGTTGCTTAGGCCATGAAACGTCATCGAGTTGGATGACTAGATATGAGAAGGCCGAGAGATTATCTTTGTTATAAGTTCTAGTAAGCTCAAAGCACGGGTACGATAGGGGCACCTAAAAGGCCGGTTGTAGGTCGAGTACAGTGGGTATCGTTGAAAGGCATAGTTGTCAAGGTTGGACATACATACGTATCGTTGAAAGGCATATGGAGTTTATGCTAGAACTGGAGTTACCATTATCCCTTGACATATGGCAAAGTTGGTCGTCATACGATTAGTGATGGTTTCGAAGCAGGATTGGCGGTTATAGCTTGAGTCTATCATGGTTGATTAGATGCCTTGTTTGAAATGTAGATTGTCCAACATCAAAGGAGTTGTTCCTTGGGTCCTTTTCTGATATTGATTTAGGCCTTTGGGTCTTGTGCTTGAGGGATGTTGAGTTCGATTAGGATGGTTTATATAAGATATATAATTTAGATGTCATGAGTGCTTTGACATGATTGAATGGGTGTTCTGGTTTTCATGGATGTATGGTTGAAATGTTATCGTAAAGGCTGTCACTGCCCGATGTGGGGAAGACGGGAGTTGAGTTCTTCTCTGATATTTTGGGTAGATTAGTATGTCTATCTATCCATTCTCATATACTTTATTTATGAAGTTTGTTATTTGTTTTATCGCTCACTAAGACTGTTGTCTGACTTAAGATCTTACGTTTCCTCTTGTTACCTTGGGCAGTTCATCCGGTTGTGGATAGGAAGACTAGGTAGCAGGTGACAGGTGATTAGTGAGGATGATGTTGCTGTACGAAGGCGAGCAAGAGGTTGGCGTATCAATTTACCACTATCTAGTATTCCTGTTTTCGCTGTCTGAGTTGATCTAAGAGTTTTGTAGTGAGGCCTTATATACATATTTGATATTTCCTATGATGTTGGGATAATTTTTCAGGATGTTGTGAAAGTTTTAAAAGTTTGCGATATGATGCTTCACTTCTATTACCTGTTGTATATATTTTATTATACTTTATTCTTGCGCTGTGTGCTCTATGACAAGTTTTGATGTTGTTTACCTACTCTGATGATCATCCATAGCTACCTGACACACTTTTCAGTGCATTATTCCTCTTGTTTAGTGCAGGGGTTATGGGTGGTCATCACGTTTGGTATCAGAGCTCTGGTTAACAATTTTAGCTAAAGTTCTAAGACGTAATCACGTGTGAGAGACGTACTTGTAGATCTCAGTTGGATGCTTACTATATATATTAGCATATATAGTAGTAGCGGTTGAATTCCTTTATTAATTTTTTTTGGAAGTGGCTAATTATTCTAAATTGCAGATTTAGAATGAGTAGACGACCATTAAGACATGCTACTAGGGGAGAAAATACTGGAGGGGGAAATGGCGGTGAGCCAGGCTACCTTACCATATTTGAAGCCATGATGGAGGCATTCAAGCGAAGGGTCCCTACTCCAGTGGCAACTACGGTAGACGTAGGAGTTTAGTTGCCTATAGTTGTGGACTTTGCGAAGCTATGCAAAGATTATACATCTCTAGGAGGAAAACCTTTCAAAGAATCTAAGCCAGTAGAAGAGGTTCAGAGGTGGATGGATTCTTGTGTTCGAATCATTGAGACTTGAGTTTGGATGGTGCAACCAAGAGAAAGCTTGCATCAAGGCAACTGCAAGCCAATACCATGGAATGGTGGAATTCTGTCACACTTGAGATTCCAGAGGAAGAAATTTCATGGGAGCAATTCCAAGCTAATGTGAAGCAATGTTTATCTCCCTTGCTCAAAAGTCAGCTTTGTTCAAGAAGTTCGTGGAGCTGAAATAGAAGGGTCGTTCTGTGCTTGATTATGTTTCTAATTTCTAGGCCTTGTCTAAATACACTCGTTCATACATTGATACACCTTATCAAAAGAACGAGAAGTTGTTATGGGTCTGGATACCTATATTGGAAGGTCGTTGGTGGATCACCTTGGTGATACATTCGAGAAGCTTATGGAAAAAGCTATTCACCATAAGAGCTTGTTTCCAAAGGAAGAGAATGTTGTCGCAGCAACCAAAGAAGTTAAGAAACCACAACAGGGTGGTAATAATAAGAATAGGAAGCAACAACAACAAAAAGGAAAGGATGGCTAGAAGAACTCGAAGAGTGAGGTGGTTTTCTTTAACTGCCAACATAAGGGTCATTACTCGAATGAGTGCAAGAATCCCAAAGCTGAGAAGAAGTGCTTCAAGTGTGGAAAGCCTGGGCATGAGAAGAAAGATTGCCCAGAATCAGCTAAGGGCCAGAAGGTTATGAAGGCATATGCTTTGGTAGCCATGCCAACTTTTTCAAAAGCTCATACAGTAGAGGAAAATGGGAAGGGTGTCGTCGTGCAAGGTACTCTTTCTTTCCGAGGTGTTTCAGTTTGAGTTTTGTTTGATACTGGAGCATCACATTCTTTTATTTGCAATGAACTTGTGTGCCGCTTAGGTTTGGAACCCGAAATTTGTGATAGACCATTGATCATGAGTAATCCAGTTGGAGGTTCGTCCAATCTTTGCATGATTTGCCGTGGTCTAGTGTTGTCGAGTCATGGTTGCTCATTTGTGTGTGATTGTTTTGTTCTTAACTTCGCTGGGTTTGGGATCATCTTGGGAATGGATTGGCTAAAGAGGTATGCGGCAAGAGTGAATTGCGAGAAGCTAGAGGTGAGAGTCGGGGAAGTGGAAGGGAGCAAGGTGTTGATCAGATGTAAGCGTGAAGAGGGTGTCTTCGTGAGCTATCTATGTTTTCTTGGGATTCCACAGGAAAACTTACCATCTGTGTTGATTGCTAATGAGTATGAGGATATCTTTGACGAGGTCAAAGGGTTGCCGCTGCATCGTGAGATCGAGTTTAGGATCGATTTGGTCAACGGCGCTAGACCAATCGTTATGTCTATTAGGCAGATGGCGCCTAAGGAACAGCGAGAGTTGGAGGTGTAAGTTCGTGACCTTCTAGGGAAGGGATTCATTCCGAGAAGTGTTTCCGAATGGGTTGCACTAGTCGTTTTTGCAACCAAGGAAGATGGCTCGTTAAGATTGTGTGTGGACTATCGTGAGCTGAACAAGGTGACTAAAAAGAACAAGTATCCGTTGCCAAAGATTGATGACTTGTTCGATCAGCTTCACGAGGCCAAAGTGTTTTCTCAAATGGATTTGGCAACGAGATTTCACCGGTTGAGGGTGGCAAAGGATAGCGTGCCAAAGACTGCTTTTAGGACACCATCCGGTTTCTTCGAATGTTGGTGATGTTATTCCGATTGACTAACGTGCCAGCGTATTTTGTGGATCTTATGAATAGTGTTTTCAGAGACCAGTTGAACAAGTTTGTGCTTGTGTTCATGGATGATATTTTGGTTTACTCTCGGAATTAGGAAGAGCACAAGACACACTTGAGGGTACTGTTCGAAATCCTACGAAAGCATCAACTAAGAGCAAAGTTTTCAAAGTGTCACTTCTGGAAGAGTGAAATGAGGTTCTTAGGCCATGTAGTTTTTGGAAATGGGATAGCGGTTGACCCTGCTAAAGTAGCAGCAATCTAGGACTAGGATATACCTAAGAATGCGACGGATGTGAGAAGTCTCCTTAGGTTGGTTGGTTATTACCAACGGTTTATCAAGGATTTCTCAAAGATAGCTGCACTGTAGACACGATTGACAAAGAAGAACCAAGTGTTCACAAGGGATGCAAAGTGTGAGCAAGCTTTTGGAATCCTGAAGGAGAGATTAACGATTGCTCCTGTGTTGACCATTCCAAGTGGGAATGAAGAGATGATTGTGTATAACGAAGCATGTGGTACTAGACTTGGAGCAGTGCATGTAACACCCCACGTCCGTTAGTGTCACTCACAAAGGGAATGCACTAAGTTCCGTGGAGCATTTAGGGTAAAAGATGCAGATAAATTACAAGACAGACAGAAATTAAACAGCGGAAAATAAAACTTTGCTTTATTGATAAAATAGTTTGTACAAAGATTTCTTTACAATATCAGAGTATCATCTGTCTTACGAAATAAAGAAGCATAAAACAATATTTATATTCCCCAGTTTTAGCAAGAGCAAGCCATAGCATCTGAAAAGGGAGTCCAAGCAAAACTTCGACAAATCTTCAAGCTGGGAAAGAGTGACAGTCCAACTTAACCTGAGCTATACTATTCCCTCCTTTACTACCTGAGGGGGGGGAACAGAAGAAAAGAAGACGAAAGGAAAACAGAGTCAGACATAAAGCCTGAGTAAGTTCAGTAACTTCTATCATGTGAACATGGAAAAACAAAACGACATGAATTAACTGAATACAAGATAACACCAAGATGATAGGGTCAGTAAGATTAGACGAGATAATCACAAGATATGCTAAGCTAAGATAAACTGGATATGCTCTAATACTTTCGCCGCTTCGCTATTTCCTTGTTATACTGGTTTCTATATCTCTGCACCGCCTAACTAGTGTCCCAACTAGTAACGATAACGTGATCCCAACCCTTGTATTTTCCATCGCCCTCAGGCATCCATTTATTTATTTGTTGCCTAGATTTAATCTAGGGTTTTCTACCAAGTACTTTCTAGATTCAACTAGAGTTTAAGCTGTCTGCTGAATGCTTCTCGGATTCAGGATTTATGCCACCCAGTTCAACTAGGAATTATGCTACCTGTCGAACGATGCCCCCAAGTATAGGACACACTACCTAGAGTGGTATATGTTCCTATACTTCCCCACGCATGTATCACGAATCGTTATCGCTTGTCTAGATGCACATGTCCTGTAATGTGCGGTCCGAGTCATGTGTCAGGGCAAATCAAGGAACACAGAACTCGGTTGGGAGCTTTCAGATATCTGCCGATGCAGATGCTAAGGTCTGTTTTTGTTCCAGTGGCTATGGTCCCACTTGACCCCTCCCTCAACTAATGAAAGGCACACCTTGTAAAATGAGAACTATACGCCGGCCCCCGGTGCCCCACTATCCTATGGCCATCCTCACCCATAACTAGATAGCAAGTATATGGTCTTTTGGAGTTCTCCGCCTTTCCGCTTCACGTATCTCGATTGACTCAAGATGGATGGTAGACGACGAGTCGCTATCACAGGGCTACCGTTTGCTCGCCGAATCACGCCGGTCCATCCTAGTCTTTAGGTTGCCATGTATTGCATCCAAGGCATACCCCTGGTTCTTCTACGCAGAACTTAACCTCTGTGGGCCTAGGCGGATCATCTGCAGCCTCACAGAGGGATACCAAGAGTACCCTCACGTCCCCTCGAAGCCTCGGGCTTCGTAACCCAATTCGTTGGAGCCTTCTTTCTGCACAGACGGACATTCGCTCCTTCCCGCGTTATACTAAGAATTACTACTTAGTTTTATTAACTAAGATTTACCACTTAGTTTCCAGAATCGTTGTTTTCTTAACTAAGGTTTACTACTTAGTTCTCTTTCCCGTCAATTTGGATTGGTTAAGTGTCATTAGTCTATTCAAGCCAACTTAACTCTCTTCATTCATCCTGTTAAACTAGTTAAGTGTTATCAGTTGACTTAACCCGACCACAAACCAAGTTATATTGGTTAAGTATTTCTTATTGCTTAACCCTACCCATTCATCCTGTATTGGTTAAGTGTTCCTTGCCCGTCTGTTTTAACTGTTATGTTATTATTAATGGTTAAGTATTATCCCTTCACGTTTTAGACTTAACCCTATTCCTTTATCACAATCTGATGGTTAAGTGTTCAAGTTTACTTATCCCTATGGTCTAGCCCAAATAACGTATCAAATTGGCTAAGTATATTTACTTAACCCCAACCTCTAGTCTAGTTAACATGTTAATTCGGCTAAGTGTATTAACTTTACTTAACCCCACCTTCTAGTCTAGCTAACATGTTAATTTGGCTAAGTGTATTAGATTTTACTTAACCCCTACAAATCTTGTCTTGCTACCTTGAGTTTGGTTAAGAGTTTCTATGGACTTAGCCCTCCCATTCTGGCTTAACTGTGTTAAGTTGGTTAAGTGTTCCTGTGGACTTAACCCTCCCATTCTAGCTTAACTGTGTTAAGTGTCAGTCCGAACCTAACCACACCCATCAATTTAGTTATCATGTTGAACCGGTTAAGTGTCTTAGTTAACTTAACCCTACCTTTCTTGTCCTAGCTTTAACTAAATAAATTAAAGCCGCGACCACTCACATTAGACAGATATTGTTGCGAATACTGGATGTGCCGGTTGGTTCCGGGCAGGTTTACATCGCAACTCAGTCTAACCTCGGGTTAGGCATATTCGTGTTTTCTAAGTTCAAAGGGTTTCAATTTATTTTCAAATCAAGGTTTGAAAGTAACCATCCCGTTCGTCGGATCAGTTAGGGATAGCCAGGGAGAGCAGGAAACTTGTATTTTCCAAACCCAAGCCTAGACACTATCCTCTCTGTCACCCTAGAACTTTCTGGCGTGTTATTAAAAGAGTTGTCGTTAATAAACCTTTGATTTGTCTAAATTAACATTTCCTCATTCAGGCCAAACTCTATAAGTAAATTGTTTCTAATTTACTTATTTCCTAATTACTCTTTTAATGTAAATTGTCTACATTCATTCTTATGGCCCATTTCCCCTTCGAAATCATATTTATGCTTTTTGGTATGTGGACTATACCAAATTAAGTGTCACTAACCATGATTTTGCTAAACCTGACAGTTATTCCGAATTATGGCCAATTTCACGTTTATGCCAATATACTTACCATGCCAAATTAGCTAATCCAATTCTGATTCAACATTCTAATTCACGTCAAACTAGACTTATTACTCTAGTTCACTTATTCATGTAAATGCTAGATTTACACGTCAATACTAGATTCAAATTACACATCTTATAATTTATGTCAAATCTATCCAATTTGCATTTCTATGAACATACCATAATACATGTTCCCCATTTATGCCAAATTCCAAGTTTTATAACTATGTTCTAGTACATTTCATATTATGCCCAAATCGTATTCCCACCGTTCGTATAATTGTGATTCAATCTAGATTATGGATAAACCTAGATTCGTAGAAAATAGGGAATGAACCAAAGATGCTATGAAAAAGGATGGACATAATAACTGGCATAAAAAGGGTTGAATAACGACGTCGGTTCAAGAACATGGGTAGACCTAACTTAATAGGTAAATTCCCAAGGTCTAAACCAAGGATAGACAGAATAGAGACGCAGGTTCAAGAACATGGGTAGACCTAACTTAATAGGTAAATTCCCAAGGTCTAAAACCAAAGAAAACCAAGGAAGAGCAGAATAAATAATCGGGTTTAGACCCAATCTCATAATCACAGAACTTAAGCAACACTTTCCTAGTCATGAATCATAGGTGTTTAATCACAGATGTCCTTGTTTTCTCATAGGCAATAGTTTGTGTTTCCTAATGAAAGGCATAGGCTTAGTCAAGGAAATAATCCTCATAGTCACAGTCATAGGCAATGTTCATAGCCATAGGCAATGTCCATAGTCATAGGCATATGGTCGTAGTCATAGGAAAATATTCATGGTCGTAGGCATATGGTTTTAAGGTCCATAGTTTCATAGTCACGGTCTTATTTGTCCTCGAATCATAACAGTTCTTAATTAGGTTCAAGAGTATAGGCACTGATTCGAATAGAGAGAGATTTGGCATATTCTTTTATTCCTTTAATTTCATGTCACGAACAGAGAAAAACGTTCAAATCTAGAAATAACTGACTTACAGAGATTAGATCAGAACAGAAAGATGGTGTTGCTAAGATTCGTAGAAAAACAGTCGTTGAAGTCGTTTGAACCTCCTCTTGAATCCTAGCTTGACTTGAACCTTTTCTTGAAAGTCTTTTAGCAGCATCTCCTCGTCTTGATTTATTTTATATACTATTTATTTAGTTAAGAAGAGAGGAAGAGGCCATGTTTCACCAAGAATCTTTGCAGCATAAGGGTAGAGGAGAATTGTGAATAGAGAAGAAGACTAGGGCTATTTATATAGTGTTAGGAGGACGAACCTGGTCAGATAACGCGAACAAATACATCAGAACGAACCAGCTGCAGAAAGCTGGAAAAACAGGGGGGTCGACCCCTAGGTCGACTATGTAGTCGACCTGGGTGCCCCAGGTCGACTAGCCAGTCGACCTGGGTAGCCCAGGTCGACTACCCAGTCGACCTGGGTGTCTTGGGCGGGAAAATTCCCGCCCTGGCCAATCCGGCCCGATTTTTGAAATTTGAATTTGTTTTCTGTCTGTTCGAATTTTAAACCGAATTCTGAAACTTCCGGAGGCTATATCTCCCTCATACAGACTCCGATTTACGTAAACTCGGACTCGTTTTCATGCAGAATTCCGAGACAAACGCAATGGCGCAGCCCGTTTCCCTTGATTTTGATTTTAACTTTTAATTATGCCTTGATTTGTGAATCTTAGCGTTACAGAATTACGGGGTGTTACATTCTCCCCCACTTAAAAGGATTTCGTCCCCGAAATCTTCAAGTTAGGAAGAATGTGTCCTACCATCCAATCACCCATCTACTCAACCATTCAACCATAGGCATTCATTATCCTTAAAAGATTTCTAATGCTTTCATGTTCATATGCATAGTGCGTGTATATGTCTTTATCTAATGCAAAATCAGGCGGTCTACTGATTCAGTTGACCTCCTTAATGTGAATCATGTCAGTGCCATGCGTCCAATCATGTATGCAAGCATCCCTAGTTATGTAAATACTACATGCGTGCACAACCATTCATCCATATGCAACATCCATATGATAACATATCAGGCTCAATTTACAAACAAATACATATCTGTAAATGCAATATGAAAGCGTCCGAACTGATCTAGCGCCTAATACGTATGCATATGCATCCACGAGCAACCATTAGCAATCACTTGCAACCACCAACCATAACATGTTTCAAACACATGTTTACATCCATTGGCTTTTACCTAAGGATCGAAGATACGACCTAGGTGATATACTTCGGAAAGAGAGAAACAATTATGCGTAAAGCTCCTACACAAAGAAATCAAGGATGCACCCTTAAGGAAAAGGGTATAATGCTATTATCTAGCCTTCTTGAGCTTTACTCCACTGTATCTTAACTAATCTAACTTCACGATTGTGAAGTTTCTGATCTCCAATTCCAAAATAAACAGATGTCAATCACGGTACCAAGTATATGTACTAAGATGGTTTGAGGTCTCTCTCTTATCCACCATGCCATAACTATAAGGGTCGAAAGGTCACTACGTGCTCTTTGGAGTGCCTGCCACAACTATTCATCTCTCACGCAAACCATCCAAACCGAACTCGACATTCCTCAAGTACAAGCCCCAAAGGCCTAAACCAATATCAGACAAGCACCCAAGGAATATCTCCCCCGAATTTAGACAATCTACGTGAGATGATATAAGCAAACTCGATAGCTATCCTCAAATCCCTACTAACCAAAAATAAATTGGTCGGACCACCAATTGGATTTGAGACTCTAGTGGGATCTTTCTACTATACAAGTACTATGGTGCAGAGACTTAACTATGAAAGTGGATATGAACAAATGAGAAGCACTAAAGCCAAAGGAAATAGTACGAATAACAAAACTAGACTCTTCCATCAGAACTTTACTACCTTTCTCCTAGGTACGCTTGGTGGCGAAAGTATGTACTTGCCCTTCTGAAAATCTTGTTCCTCGTTCTTGCCCTTGTCCTTAGTTATATGCCCTATCCTACCCTAGTAAAAATACTTCCTCTTGTCTTAGGTTTTATAATTTCTTCCTCCTTCGTGTGCTAAGTCTACATCCATGAATTCCTCATCCTAGGTTTATGCTCCCTAGCCAAACTCTTCATCCCCTTCCGTGTGTAGTCATGTTGACAAATCTCTCGAAAACTGCCTCCATCATCCGGAAAACCCCATAAGCTTTGAAAGAAAACTGCCCGTAGGTGAAACAACTACGGCTATGGATGGAAGCTGGGCACTACTTCGCCCATCGATGAGGTTACCTCCCAGAAAGCCAGGAGCCCCCAGAGACTCAAGAAAGAAGGAGACAAGAATTCAAACAGAGGAAGAGAAGATAGCGCGTATGGCTTTGGGGAATATGTCTTTAAAACAAATCTTTTCTTTTAAAAATGCTTCTTTTAAAACCGTTTTGAAAATAATTTTTCAAATCTTTTATCTGATCCGGTAACCTTCAGCTCTGATACCACGTGTAACACCCCACGTCCGTTAGTGTCACTCACAAAGGTAATGCACTAAGTTCCGTGGAGCATTTAGGGTAAAAGATGCAGATAAATTATGAGACAAACAAAAATTAAACAGCGGAAAATAAAACTTTGCTTTATTGATAAAATAGTTTGTACAAAGATTTCTTTACAATATCAGAGTATCATCTGTCTTACAAAATAAAGAAGCATAAAACAATATTTATATTCCCCAGTTTTAGCAAGAGCCAGCCATAGCATCTGAAAAGGGAGTCCAAGCAAAACTTCGACAAATCTTCAAGCTGAGAAAGAGTGACAGACCAACTTAACCTGAGCTATACTATTCCATCCTTTACTACCTGGGGGGGGGGGGGACGGAAGAAAAGAAGACGAAAGGAAAACAAAGTCAGACATAAAGCCTGAGTAAGTTCAGTAACTTCTAGCATGTGAACATGGAAAAACAAAACGACATAAATTAACTGAATACAAGATAACACCAAGATGATAGGGTCAGCAAGATTAGACAAGATAATCACAAGATATGCTAAGCTAAGATAAACTGGATATGCTCTAATACTTTCGCCGCTTCGCTATTTCCTTGTTATACTGATTTTTATATCTCTGCACCGCCTAACTAGTGTCCCAACTAGTAACGATAACGTGATCCCAATCCCTGTATTTTCCATCGCCCTCAGGCATCCATTTATTTATTTGTTGCCTAGATTTAATCTAGGGTTTTCTACCAAGTACTTTCTAGATTGAACTAGAGTTTACGCTGTCTGTTGAATGCTTCTCGGATTCAGGATTTATGCAACCCAGTTCAACTAGGAATTATGCTACCTGTCGAACAATGCCCCCAAGTCTAGGACACACTACCTAGAGTGGTATATGTTCCTATACTTCTCCACGCAAGTATCGCGAATCGTTATCGCTTGTCTAGATGCACATGTCCTGTAATGTGTGGTCTGAGTCCTGTGTCAGGGCAAATCAAGGAATACAGAACTCGGTCGGGAGCTTTCAGATATCTGCCGATGCAGATGCTAAGGTCTGTTTTTGTTCCAGTGGCTATGGTCCCACTTGACCCCTCCCTCAACTAATGAAAGGCACACCTTGTAAAATGAGAACTATACGCCGGCCCCCGGTGCCCCACTATCCTATGGCCATCCTCACCCATAACTAGATAGCAAGTATATGGTCTTTTGGAGTTCTCCGCCTTTCCGCTTCATGTATCTCGTTTGACTCAAGATGGATGGTAGACGACGAGTCTCTATCACAGGGCTACCGTTTGCTCGCCGAATCACGCCGGTCCATCCTAGTCTTTAGGTTGCCATGTATTGCAACCAAGGAATACCCCTGGTTCTTCTACGCAGAACTTAACCTCTGTGGGCCTAGGCGGATCATCTGCAGCCTCACAGAGGGATACCAAGAGTACCCTCACGTCCCCTCGAAGCCTCGGGCTTCGTAACCCAATTCGTTGGAGCCTTCTTTCTACACAGACTGACATTCGCTCCTTCCCGCGTTATACTAAGAATTACTAATTAGTTTTGTTAACTAAGATTTACCACTTAGTTTCCAGAATCGTTTTTTTCTTAACTAAGGTTTACTACTTAGTTCTCTTTCCCGTCAATTTGGATTGGTTAAGTGTCATTAGTCTATTCAAGCCAACTTAACCCTCTTCATTCATCCTGTTAAACTGGTTAAGTGTTATCAGTTGACTTAACCCGACCACAAACCAAGTTATATTGGTTAAGTATTTCTTATTGCTTAACCCTAACCATTCATCCTGTATTGGTTAGGTGTTCCTTGCCCGTCTGTTTTAACTGTCATGTTATTATTAATGGTTAAGTATTATCCCTTCACGTTTTAGACTTAACCCTATTCCTTTATCACAATCTGATGGTTAAGTGTTCAAGTTTACTTATCCCTACGGTCTAGCCCAACTAACGTATCAAATTGGCTAAGTATATTTACTTAACCCCAACCTCTAGTCTAGTTAACATGTTAATTCGGCTAAGTGTATTAACTTTACTTAACCCCACCTTCTAGTCTAGCTAACATGTTAATTTGGCTAAGTGTATTAGATTTTACTTAACCCCTACAAATCTTGTCTTGCTACCTTGAGTTTGGTTAAGTGTTTCTATGGCCTTAGCCCTCCCATTCTAGCTTAACTGTGTTAAGTTGGTTAAGTGTTCTTATGGACTTAACCCTCCCATTCTAGCTTAACTGTGTTAAGTGTCAGTCCGAACCTAACCCCACCCATCCGTTTAGTTATCATGTTGAACCGGTTAAGTGTCTTAGTTAACTTAACCCTACCTTTCTTGTCCTAGCTTTAACTAAATAAATTAAAGCCGCGACCACTCACATTAGACAGATATTGTTGCGAATACTGGATGTGCCGGTTGGTTCCGGGCAGGTTTACATCACAACTCAGTCTAACCTCGGGTTAGGCATATTCGTGTTTTCTAAGTTAAAAGGGTTTCAGTTTATTTTCAAATCAAGGTTTGAAAGTAACCATCCCGTTCGTCGGATCAGTTAGGGATAGCCAGGGAGAGCAGGAAACTTGTATTTTCCAAACCCAAGCCTAGACACTATCCTCTCTGTCACCCTAGAACTTTCTGGCGTGTTATTAAAAGAGTTGTCGTTAATAAACCTTTGATTTGTCTAAATTAACATTTCCTCATTCAGGCCAAACTCTATAAGTAAATTATTTCTAATTTACTTATTTCCTAATTACTCTTTTAATGTAAATTGCCTACATTCATTCTTATGGCCCACTTCCCCTTCGAAATCATATTTATGCTTTTTGGTATGTGGACTATACCAAATTAAGTGTCACTAACCATGATTTTGCTAAACCTGACAGTTATTCCCAATTATGGCCAATTTCACGTTTATGCCAATATACTTACCGTGCCAAATTAGCTAATCCAATTCCGATTCAACATTCTAATTCACGTCAAACTAGACTTATTACTCTAGTTCACTTATTCATGTAAATGCTAGATTTACACGTCAATACTAGATTCAAATTACACATCTTATAATTAATGTCAAATTTATCCAATTTGCATTTCTATGAACATACTATAATACATGTTCCCCATTTATGCCAAATTCCAAGTTTTACCACTATGTTCTAGTACATTTCATATTATGCCCAAATCGTATTCCCACCGTTCGTATAATTGAGTTTCAATCTAGATTATGGATAAACCTAGACTCGTAGAAAATAGGGAATGAACCAAAGATGCTATGAAAAAGAATGGACATAATAACTGGCATAAAAAGGGTTGAATAACGACGTCGGTTCAAGAACATGGGTAGACCTAACTTAATAGGTAAATTCCCAAGGTCTAAAACCAAGGATAGACAGAATAGAGACGCAGGTTCAAGAACATGGGTAGACCTAACTTAATAGGTAAATTCCCAAGGTCTAAAACCAAAGAAAACCAAGGACGAGCAGAATAAATAATCGGGTTTAGACCCAATCTCATAATCACAGAACTTAAGCAACACTTTCCTAGTCATGAATCATAGGTGTTTAATCACAGATGTCCTTGTTTTCTCATAGGCAATAGTTTGTGTTTCCTAATCAAAGGCATAAGCTTAGTCAAGGAAATAATCCTCATAGTCACAGTCATAGTCATAGGCAATGTTCATAGTCATAGGCAATGTCCATAGTCATAGGCATATGGTCGTAGTCATAGGCAAATATTCATGGTCGTAGGCATATGGTTTTAAGGTCCATAGTTTCATAGTCACGGTCTTATTTGTCCTCGAATCATAACAGTTCTTAATTAGGTTCAAGAGTATAGGCACTGATTCGAATAGAGAGAGAGATTTGGCATATTCTTTTATTCCTTTAATTTCATGTCACGAACAGATAAAAACGTTCAAATCTAGAAATAACTGACTTACAGAGATTAGATCAGAACAGAAAGATGGCGTTGCTAAGATTCGTAGAAAAACAGTCGTTGAAGTCGTTTGAACCTCTTCTTGAATCCTAGCTTGACTTGAACCTTTTCTTGAAAGTCTTTTAGCAGCATCTCCTCGTCTTGATTTATTTTATATATTATTTATTTAGTTAAGAAGAGAGGAAGAGGCCATGTTTCACCAAGAATCTTTGCAGCATAAGGGTAGAGGAGAATTGTGAATAGAGAAGAAGACCAGGGTTGTTTATGTAGTGTTAGGATGACGAACCTGGTCAGATAATGCGACCAAATACATCAGAACGAACCAACTGCAGAAAGCTGGAAAAACAGGGGGGTCGACCCCAGGTCGACTATGTAGTCGACCTGGGTGCCCCAGGTCGACTACCCAGTCGACCTGGGTAGCCCAGGTCGACTACCCAGTCGACCTGGGTGTCTTTGGCGGGAAAATTCCCGCCCTGGCCAATCCGGCCCGATTTTTGAAATTTGAATTTATTTTCTGTCTGTTCGAATTTTAAACTGAATTCTGAAACTTCCGGAGGCCATATCTCCCTCATACAGACTCCGATTTACGCAAACTCGGACTCGTTTTAATGCAGAATTCCGAGACGAACGCAATAGCGTAGCCCATTTCCCTTGATTTTGATTTTAACTTTTAATTCTGCCTTGATTTGTGAATCTTAGCATTACAGAATTACGTGGTGTTACAGTGCAAATGCAAAAGGATAAGGTTGTGGCCTACGTGAGTAGACAACTAAAGCCGCATGAGATAAATTACCCAACTCGTGATTTGGAGTTGGCAGCAATTGTGTTTGCTCTGAAGATGTGGAGACATTACCTGTTGGGAGTTCGATTCGAGTTGTTCACGGATCACAAGTCGTTGAAGTATCTTTTTTCCCAAAAGTATTTGAATCTTCGGCAGCAACGATGGTTAGAGTTTCTGGAATCATATGATATCGATATAGCCTATACTCCTGGTAAAGGTAACGCACTGGCAGATTCATTGAGTCGAAGACATGCAAGTTTTGGAGTGATGTTTTCAGAATGGAAGAGCCTCGAGTATTTGGCAAGGTTCGATTTTAGGCCAAGGTGCGAGTTGGAACCTGAAATGTTGGCAAGCTTATCAATAAGACCTCTTTTTATCGAAAGGATCGGCAAATAGACAAAAGAAAGATGTAAAGCATGTCGAGTTTATCTAGAAATTGGAAACATGGGATAAAGAGCTCGATGTCAATCGAGAAGGTTGGCTTCGAAAGCAAGGATGACAGGTTGTTTCGTATATCGGTGGATTGAGAGATGCAGTTCTGAGGGAATGTCATCACTCGAAGTTGAAGATTCATCCTGATGGAAATATAATGTATCAGAGTCTACTACTGGGAAGGGATGGAGCGAGATATTGGAAAGTTCATTTTCAAATGCATGAACTGTCAGTTAGTGAAAGATGAACAGAAGAAGCCGAGTGGTTTGCTTTAGCCATCGGAAGTTCCTACGTGGAAGTGGGAGCAAATATCGATGGATTTTATCGATGGACTACCTAGAACCAGGGTAGGAAACAAAGGAATTTGGGTCATTGTGGATCGCTTAACCAAAAGTGCAAAGCTCATTCCTATCAAATCGCCTAGGATGGCATCAAAATTGGCTGAACTTTATATAAAGTGGATAGTTCGATTCCATGGTATCCCAAAGAGCATAGTGAGTGATCGAGATCCATTATTTACGAGTGGATTTTGGAAGAGTATACAAGAAGATTTGAGGACCGAGTTGTGTTTAAGTACGACTTACCATCCCCAAACTGATGGTCAAATCGAGAGGGTCAACCAAGTTTTGGAAGATCTCCTAGGAGCTTTTGTATTGGAATTTGGGGGATCATGGGAAGACCATATGCATCAAGTTGAGTTTGCATATAATGATAGCTACCAATCTAGCATTGGGATGACACCATACGAGGCATTGTACGGGAGATCGTGCAATTCTTCAGCATATTGGTTAGAAACTGGAGATAAATTGGTACTTGGGTCAGAGATGATTAGAGAGACCTCAGATTGTATCGAGATCGTTCGACAACGAATGAAGGCAGCTCAAGATTGTCAGAAAAGTTATGTTGATAAACGTAGAAAAGATTTGGAACTCGATGTTGGCTATATGGTTTTCGTGAAGATTTTGCCATTAAATCATGTGGTTCGATTCAGAAGTAAAGGAAAGTTAGCTCCAAGGTTCGTTGGACCATTTCCGATAGTCGAGCGAATTGGAAAGCTCGCATATAGATTGGAGTTATCCGAGAAGATGTCGAGTGTGCATAATGTTTTCCATGTATCATTCCTATGGAAGTTCGTTCATGATTCGAATGTGGTGGTATCTCCAGAGCAGTACGAAGACCTAGAGGTAGAGATCGCAGTTGCGAAATCTTGTAAGCCGCTTCGTGTTGTAGGGAATGACACGAAACAACTTAGGAGGAAGATGGTTAAGCTAGTATAGGTACAATGGAGTGAAGATAGCAATGATTGTACATGGAAAGTGGAAGAGAGCATGATGGCGACTCATTTAGAGCACTACGTCGGTAGGACCTTATGATATCATATCATCATTATATCATTGTATCTTGTTGATTGTTTGATAGAATTCCGCATGCTAAGATAAGGCTATGGATGCATGGATTAATGGTTGATAGTTTGGATGATAGAATTGGCTTCTCATGGATGATAGGCATGCGTTATTACTATGGTTTCTTGTGTTTGCTAGGAATTTCGGGGGAGAAATTCTTAAGTGGGGAGAATGTAAAAGCCTGATTTTTACGTATCGGAAGATCGTAAAATATTTTTATTTTATTTCTAGAGGGTTTAATCATTCTCATATTTTAATATGTTGCTTATGGGGATGTGAGGCATGTCCATAATTTTTACCTATTTTGTTTGTGATCGTTTTTCCACTATCAGTCTTCTACAGGGTATAACTTTTGACTCAGGTCGAATCAGGTGGTGAGACTTATTCCATTGGAAAGGAAATGATGATAGCCTTTCCGTAGATTGGTTACATTAAAGATTCGGCTTAGTCGTTTGGGTGGAATCGTTGTTTTAAGATTTTTCAGTTGGCTGTTCAGGTTTGGAGAGCCATAATGGGCTGATTTGGGAAGGCCCATTAGTGGGCTAGTGGAAGGGTATAAATAGGGGGTGGGAGGTATGAGAAATGTTTTATTTTCTCTATTCACTCATTAGCTGGCCTATGTTCCTCCTTCCTCTAACACCTTTCCACCATTAAAATAATCCTTTAAAGGAAGGAAATAGAAGATCTACACCATTGGAGGCTAGATCTACATCAATTTAAGAAGGAGTTCATCGGATCAAGGGGTTTGGTTTGAATTGCTTGCTATCTGGAATCTTATTGCATTTATTTTAGCTTGTTTGGGAGAATCGGTGAGTGATTTACATCTCTCACATAGATTCAATGAAGTATATGAATGTTTGATCATATTTCTGATCAAATTCAAGTGTTTAACCATAGATATATACCATGATAAGTCCATTTTCATATAAATCACCATAGGATCCAGTTTAGTAAGTTTAAACCGGTAATTACTATGCCATTTCATATGATTACACAAGTTAGTTATATAATTTTGTTCATGTGATCATTTATCATGATTTCGGAGTGATTTGCATAATTTTGGTGAAAATCGCTGTATTCATGGTGATAATGGTCTCATACCTTGTTTGTGGCCATATTTCATGAGTTGGACGAGTTGGTTTCATCGAATTTGTTGTTTGGCGAAGTTTTGGTCGAAATCGGAGTTGCATTGGGGTGGTACAGTTTTTGGGTCGCTCATGGTAGGGTCGGTCGTTCCAAATTTATGTCTTTGGAAACAAGTCAGGGCTGGTCGTTCGAGCGAGCCAGAAGTGGTTGGGTCGAGCGAGCCAGAAAGGGGTGGTCGAGGCTTCGAGCTGTAACGGTCTGAAATCACCCGATCCCCTAAGAGACGGGAAACAGCGGATTGCTTTGAGAACATGACTCATCAGAAATCAAATACTAGAACATTTCATTGTTATTAAAAAAATCACATCAGAGTACAAGAATATATCAGAGTTCAAATTAATTATATAGAGCGGAAAAATAAATATCATAGGTTTACAAATTACAAAGCAACGGAAAAATAGTACATAAATATAATGTACTGCAGAAAATACATCAACTAGCACAACTGAAAGGGTTATACAGATACAAAGCTTTCCGAATATAGCTCCAGTTGTAATCCAGGATCTTGTAAAAAGAAATATTTGCGAAAACCAAAACTACTAGCTGCCCATGTGGAAAATATAGGCACCCAGAGTTTAGGTAGAAACAATAAACTCCGAATCAGTCATGGGACTAGAGTGAGAACTGAAAATAGTTAAAAAAAAACTTTATTTTTAAAGTTAGGGAAATCAAGGGACCACGCCGTATAACATGGAACGGGTTTCCACCCAAGAATACCACACAACAACAGCACAATGCTAAAAGTAAAAATGAAGCCATTATAAAACTCAGGTCCCATCACACTGTAACATCCCGAATTCTCAGTGATTTAATAATTAATATATTTAATTTTTTTATTATATTGGTTTGTAAATTTAAATGGTTCATATTCAAATATTTTTAATATTTAATTAATATAGATAGTGGAATAATAATTTTAATTTTGAAACGGACGAAATTAGTGACATAGGAATACTGTGCGAATTGGATAATTTAAAGTATTTAATTTAGTTTATATTCGATTATAATAATGAATATATTATTTAAACGACAGTTGAACGTACTAATTATAATATAAATTATAACCAAGCTCGTAACGTCGTGGTAGTTCGTAATATTACGATTTGAACTTCAACTGAGTATACAGAACTCGTTATAAGTCCGATTTACTCGAAACAGGAAACATTCATATCTGTTGAGCTATATTTTTCTAATGGAAGTGAAAAGTCGATATTTCTTCTTACAGATTGTAAGTTATATCCAAATCAAATTTTCAAATAGTCGCTATGGAATTATTTATAAACCATAGTGATATATTTACTTTTAATTAAATATTGGTTTTGAGTTTGGACAAGATATTCAAGATGTATTATTAATTTAATTTATAGAATTTTTTTGAAATTTTTATTTTTGAAAAATAAGCAACTTTTTATTTGAAGTATTTTACACCCTAAGCCAGCATTTTGAGATTTTACAGAATAAGTTAACTGGTCTATATTATTATATTTTTGGGACCATGGCACATTGCTGAATACGACGATGTTTTTATTTTTGTTCGTAGCAGTCTATTTGTGGTTGGAGTTTTGTATAACGAAAGTGCGCTAAAAACAAATTTAAATTTAGGGATTCACATGTATACAGTGCTCCCGTGTTTGATAGATGCGTGGTTTCTTCATTAACCGTTCTATTCTCCTCTAGTTCTTTTTCTTTCCAACTTTATTCAGTGCTCACGCAATACAACTAAGACAATATGCCGCCATCTTCCTTTATAACTTCCATTCAGTTTGCTATTCTTGTCCTTTTAGATTTAGCGTAAAATGTTTTATGTGAACGTAAAAATATCGACAGTGAAATAAAATGCAACCATCTAATGATGTGTATGTGTGTGTGTGTGTATACAAATAAATCAAAGGGGGAGGCTTTCACCCTAAGTAAACGAAGGAAGGTACACAGGTCAGTTTTCTTTCTTTGTTTCTGCACAGCTATGATTTGAAAACTCAAGCAACCTACCCTAAATTCTTGTTCATGCACAACAGTGTCTATAACTTCATGGCAAAGTTTTGATTTAGGGTAGCTGTGAATCCCACATGGCTAGGATAATTGACAGTGTTCTTATCTCATTTTCTTTTAGTATATATACATAGCATATTACACGCGAACTTTATCATTGCTGAACGAAAACTCAGGCAATCATGGTTCCAAATGAAAAGGAAAATTTTAAAATTTGAGCTTTTGGAAAATCATATAAAATCAATCCTTCAACTAAAAATCGTAATATATACATATCTAAGATCCTGAGACGATCGTCTTCGATCTCGTATACCATTTGAAGAGTTTGAAATAACTTGGGTTTCTGGAATGTATTTGCCGTCACCTAGTTTTAGTGTTCGAGGGATAGTGGAGCTTCAGTCCACATTCTGGTTCTTCGTGTCTAGTTCATGGAGGTTTTTAACTTCAGAATAAAAACATCTAAAGCTTCGAATGGCTGCATCACTCGAATTCAAACCAAAAAGGAAAAGTTATACAAATAGAAAGGAAGAGAGGGGACTGGAAAGGTGTGAATCTGAAGGGGGAATTGCAACTCAAGGCCAACAAAAATGGCGTGAAAACAAACGAAAGTAGGCAAGGGCGAAATGCAGGTGTGCATAGGACTGCTTGGATTGGTGCAGAGAACATGAGAGAAGATTTAGGGTGCGGTGTGGTTTGAAGTTTCGTGAAGAAGGATACTGGAGTGGAGTTGTCACATGAAGAAGAAGATGAAGGAAGCGATGCTGGTTTGGAGATGTTGGGAAAATGCAGCGCATGTCAGAGGTGAAGTGAATCCCATGTATAACATGGGATGTGGCACAGGAAGTATAAGGAGAGTGTTCATCTGCGTGCATGAAGAAACCGCAAGTCAATGAGGAAGGATACACAGTATCAGATTTATATAAAGGGTGCACTATTGCGTTCAAAAGAGTGGTGAAGTCCAACTTTGGGGAGGACTTGGAACTGAACACTGGAGATGGGTTCATGGAACAGAGGAGGAGTTTAGATGGTGATCTACGTTTTGAATAGCATGGAGCAAAGATCAGGAAAGTGGGAAGCTCGTGTTTGGTGAATGGTGGGTTCCAACAGGGACGGTTGCGGCTTTGTATGAACGAAGGTGATGGAATCCTTTAGCGGCGCAGGTTGAAATTGAAATGTGGGCTGAGGTGCTTAACGTAAGACCCATACTTATAAAAAAAGAAATGAAGAGTAGCTTTTGTTAAACATGGAGGAAGGAAATGTTTAGGAGTGGCTTAACAGATCGACTTCTAAGCGAACAAGAAGCACTATAGAAAGGATGCGGTGCGGGTTGAATTGTTGGTTGGGCCGACATTTATAATGGTAAAGCGCAGAATTTAATTAATTCAGGTTTAAAGTTAAATCTAATAACGCGTTTAGTTGTTATTTAATATCTCATTCATACGATATCAGAATTTCGAACGAACTGGTCCGTTGGGATCGTAGGATCACAGGCTACACAATGGAATTGGTTTGAGAGATCGTTTCAATTTGTGGTGAATTAAAATGCTTGATTGAATTAAACGACCAGTAATCGTTATCTAACGATGAACAACCAAGGTGAGTAAACTCACTAACTCTGTCCAGTTTACAATTTTTAAAACGTTATTTAATATTAATAAAATGATTGAATGTTGTGTGTGATGGTTGTTTGGATGATTTGGTTAAAATAATATGTATAGTTATATATACAAGTCGTTAGTTAAATATGGATTCTATTTATTATTTATTTCATATTAATATGAAATAAATGTTGATTAACATCTTTGGATGCAGGGAAACAGGTTGGAGGGATCCAACTAGATTCCTCAACAATTTTATTGTTGATTTTTCATATATTACATTATATGATGTGACAAATAATCTGTGGTTGATTATTGTGTGTTTGGGATGTTTGAACAACATTGACCTGAATTAATTGGTATTAAAATACCGTAAAATATATTCGAATATATTGGAAAAGAAAATGGGGTTTTAAAAAGGGATTTCAATTTTTAAATAGAAATGGTATTTCGATTAGTTAGGATATAATCACTTGTTTTTTATTATATAAAAACAAGTAATTTGATTTATAAATGATATTTATAAATAAAGCAAAATGATTGTTATTCAATAGTTTTTAAAATATATAAATATAAGAAAAGAATTTATTTAAAAAGGAAAATGGAAATCATTTAGAAAGAAGTGATGAAATTATTTTGATATTCGAAATGGGAATAAAATTAGAACAAATCAATAGGGATTTGTAATTTAAATTCGACGATATTGAATGTTATTAAAATGATTTATTCTTATAAATTATATATTATATAATTGAGGAATTGGCAAGATAGTTAACATTTGCTTGAAAAAAATATATTAGTAATTAAATAGGTAATCGAGATTAAGTTATAAACTTGATAATTATTTAATAGGAAGTTGATTTATAAATGGAGTATACGGAGTGAATACGAATATGGATTTATAAAAGAACCAGTTAGATGGGATTTTCAACTATAATGGAAATATTTATTTAAATCAAGATTTGATTTAATAAAATGAGTTTTGTTCTCAGTAAAGGAATAATATTCACATTTTAAATTGAATAATGTTTTAAAAGCAAACATTTTGCAAATTTAAATGGAGTTTAGGAAATTTGAAACTAACTGGAGACTAGTTAAGTTGAACGGCTTTCTGGGTATTGATATGATGTTGGTTTCTGCCTTTGGGGTCAATACTTAGGAAATTGTTCTCTTACTAATTTACAGTTAATGACTAATGGGTAGAGAAGAGTAATGGTGCGCGATAAGAAATGGAAATGTTTTCCGATATTGATAAGATATATTTTATATGGAAACTTTTTTCCAAGAAATCGTGAGAGGATATCTAATAGATGGACGAATGTTTATGGATGAATGTCTGACAGAGTATATCTAATAGATCGCGTAAGTTGATCACTTCAAACGTATATACGGTGGGGGCAGAGGAATTCGTTTCTCTTAGCTTTATACCCGTGGTACTTTTGGGGAAATCAATTTTTGATTTGGTGGGTATGACGATGTGGCATTTAAAGTAAAATATAGATGTGATATGTGAAATAGTACGTTATGACCTCAAGCCTCATCAATCGGGAATGACGAAAATCAGGCTGGCAGCATGGCTAAGTGGGTCGCACCCAATTTGGGTATATTGTCACCATCTAGAGAATATTCATTTTTGTTACTTCTTTCGCTTCTGTATCTTCCAGGAATGGTTATGTTGGTATACCAACTATAAGATGCTAATATATTCGGAACATTCAAGCGAAATGAATGGCCGGTTTTGTGTGGCTGAGTTACAAGATGTTCTTGTTGAACTTTAGTGTATCGCTTCTAGAGTACACTAATCGGAAGGTGGTTCCATACCTTGTCATAGTTGGAAATCCATTACCCAATAAGAGCCCGTAGTTTTTGATTGATTATTATATATACAGAGCGTGAGATGAAAGCGTTCTGCTAGATTGCTATTTACTTGATTTAGACATTAATATAATATCAGAAAATATTGATCTTAAGAAATATTTTGTATTATCGTAAGGTAAAAACAGTCTGTGTTTATATGTGGTTTGGTCTTATGATTATCATTTCTTTTAAAAGGATTTTAAAAATTAAACCAAGTGATTAGAGTTTACTTACAACAGTCCCATAACTAGCCAAGAGTTTATTTTGTTTTGTTTTGCCTAAACTCTTAGGTGCCTTTTATACGGGTAGTGAAGTAGTCGAGATTTTACAGACATAGTTGGAGGAGCACGGAGCAAGGGGCTTCAGAGTTAGATATACATAGTATATTTTCGCTGCGATGTTTTCTGATAATGGTATGTATATACAATTACCAGTTTGTATTCCCAAAGTTGATATATAATATATTTGTTCGTTCCGTTGTGAGATTTGTGTTTCTCTGATTCTGTTATGTGGTGATCTTCTTCTTCTGCTATTCTAATTTTCTTTAATCTTTCTATTTTGCACCCTCTAACTTTTTCTTATTAATGATCTAATATTTACGATGCTTGGATACTCCACATGGGTTAAGTGATTACCTTGGCTCTGTGGCGTAACTCGATAGAAATGGAGTTAGCAACGCCCTAGATTGAGTTTGAGTGTATATATACGAGTGAACGTATTTGTATATTGATTAAAAATGATTTTGTATTGTGGATATTTATTGATTGCATGCTTATGAATTCTAGTTGATCGTGGGGCACCACGATATCGATAGGGGTTTTTAAATGCTCGAATACGATAAACCAACACAATGTGTCTTTGAAAAAAGGTAAATAAAATAATTTTACCCAGCGTATATCTTGATATGGAAGAAGTACTTATATTGAAATTATTTTAATATATACTGGATATGTTGGTTGTAAGTATAATCGAACCAGATTATAATTGATATAGTCATGAATAGCCAATTAGAATTCATATAGATATAAGATATAAAATAAAGATGAATCAAATCTGAATTTGAATCAGAATTAGAATTAAAAATTCTGGATAATTGGAAAGTGTTAGTAAAAGGATTTTTAATTAAATATTTGGGAATTTTAAAAATCCTAGAGGAATTTGGAAATGTTTTCCAAGTATTGAAAATGATATTTTGAAGTAATTTCAAAATGGTTTTGAAAGTGACTCGATCACTGGAAAATAATTCTGATGATGAATCGCGACATGATCATTGGTCATTTTCGCGTTTCTAAGTGACAGATTACTACCAAAATTTTTGTTTTGAACTGTTTTGAGAAAATAAGTTGGTCGGAAATTCAAATGTTCTGAATTGTTATTATTATATATGATTTCAAACTAATTTGAAATAAATACCCATGGACTTGAAATTCTGAAATTAAATTTAACGTATGAAGTTAAATAGACTGAAATGGTGAAAGTGAATAAATAAATTGAAATTTAACTGAAACTAAGTTAAATAAATTTGGATTGGAGATAATCCAGAATGGAATTAGATTGTTAAGTTAGAATTTGAAATCGAGAATGGAGTTTGAGTTTGAAATGGAATTCGGTTTGGATATAAGAGAACGATTGGTTGGCGATGAATTGAGTGGAGATTAATTGGGAACGCACTGGTATATGCTGAGATAGGTAGCAAATGGAAGAAATAGATTTGGAGGTCCGACAAAAAGGTACAAGTTTATATTTCGTATGAGTATGAGATTTATGAGCCTGTTTGGCAAGCCGTTTGGCTGTTTGATTTTCTTTTGGATTGGAGAAGGCCTAGAAAGGCTAGTTGAAGTTGTACCGATTGAGCCATGCAAAGGAGACGCATGCAATTTTTTTCGGAAATTTAGAATGTTAGAAAATTTTCAAAATTTTTGAAAATTTTCGTTAATAAGAATAAATTAATATTTTAATTAAAATAAATTCGGTTCAGTTGAAATTGAAATTAAAAAGTAAAATAAAAGATTTTTACCTAGTAGTTAATAGAGTGGTAACATTTTTCCAACTTAGTGATTTCGGGGACGAAATTCTTTTATGGGGGAAGGAATGTAACATCCCATATTTTCAATGATTTAATTATTAATACTTTAATTATTTTTATTATATTGATTTGTTAATTTAAATGGTTCGTATTCAAATATTTTGAATATTTAATTAATATAGATAGTGGAATAATAATTTTAATTCCAAAATGGTCGGAATTAGTGATCTAGCAATACTGTGCGAATTGGATAATTTAAAGTATTTAATTTAGTTTATATTCGATAATTATAACAAATATATTATTTAAACGACAGTTAAACGTATTAATTATAATATAAATTATAATCGAGCTCGTAATGTCGTGGTAGTTCGTAATATTACGATTTGAACTTCAACTGAGTATACATGGTTCATTATAAGTCGGATTTATTCGAAACAAGAAATATTCGAATTTGTTGATCTATATTTTTCTAATGGAAGTGAAAAATTAGGATTTCATCTTACAGATTGTAATTTATATCCAAATCAAATTTTCAAATTGTCGCTATGGAATCGTTTATAAACCATAACGATATATTTAATTTTAATTAAATATTGGTTTCGAGTTTGGATAAGATATTTGAGATGTATTATTAATTTAATTTATAGAATTTTTCTGAAAATTTTATTTTGAAAAATAAGCAACTTTTATTTGAAGTATTTAACACCCTAAGCCAACATTTTGAGATTTCACAGAATAAGTTAACTGTGTTATATATAGCAGTGTTGCATATGCAATTATATGATTTTTGTTTGATGATAACAACCAAATATATTTTACTATTGAATGTGTTTGTAAATGAACTGATATACTACACAACAGACAGGAATATAATATTTCTATTTAAATAAAATATAACTGTGCAGAAATTTTAAACAATCACACGGTATTTTTATTTAAATAAAAATGTTTTATTTCAATATCAAAAAGTACATCTTTTATAACTCCACTATTTCACATGCTACATTTCTTTCATACAAATCTTTCACTCTATACAACTATATTTGCAGACACTGTTATACATTAACACTGATATTTTTTCACTGTCTTCGGTCTTCCATCTTCTGTCTTCACTGCCTTCAGTCAAGTCATGTCTTCATACCTGTCACAAGAAACACACACACACAATGGACTGCAACAAAAATAAAATTAAATAAAAACAAATAAAAAAGTTTTTTTAATTTTATTTGTCTCAGAATTACGGTGTGTTTCTCATCATTTTTCTAGATTTTGTCCGACATGCAAGAACAGGAAAAACTCGTCTGATGGCTGCATGTACCCACGTGTATAAATATACACACGTGCACTGCCTTGCCGATCAGTGTACGACTGAGGAGTAGTCACAATGGACCGTCTCGACCCAGTGTATAATCAACAATGGGACAATCGAATACAAGTTTAAGGAATAAAGTCAACTCAGCAAAGTGGCTCAACATCAAAATGCAAACCAGCATGAAGGTCAAAAAAGAAAAGGTGAACATAGCAGACCAAGTACATGTTAGCATGAATACAAATATAAAACAAGTAGCACAGTTGAAAACAACATATGGCAGCAATACAAATGAAGACTTGGTGCAATACAGGCAAGACCAAAGAAGTACATGACAGAGCCAAGCACAGTTCAGGGTCAGGCCAAAACAAATAGTGTAACAAGTACATTAAGCAAGTCAGTATGGATCTGGTGCCAAAACAGTGTGTATTTCAGTTGTTACACAACTAATGGATGCAACAATCTATCTATATGGTAAACTCAAGTGTACACAAGTCAGACTAGAATGGACAAAGCAATGTGATCATACAATTGCGAAATGGTCGAGTTTACAACAGCATGAACATTTTAATTCAAAGTGAAACAACACAGTATGGTGCAAATGAATGAACAAGGGTGCATGACCAAGCCAGTTTGCATGTATGAGTAAGAGATGTTTTTTTAGGTTCAACATGTCACCAGAACAAGAGATGTTCAAGTAAATGTGACCAGGTACATAAAACAGTTCTGGATGAAATCAAGACAGGGTGCAAATTAAAGGAAAAGTTAGCAGCTCATTTTAAGTCAACAAACAAGATAACCGTTTTTTTGAGCAAATGTTTGGTTATACAAATATGAAATTTAGCAAGGCCAAATTATCCCAGCTAGTAACAGTGCATCAGTAACAAAAATGGTGTAACTACAAATCATGGCACAAGTAAATTTCAAGTAGCATAGGTAAAGCATGAGATCGATCAACACAGCAACTAAAATGTGCAACAAACAAATAAACACAAACCAGTGTTGCAAAGGATTGGAGATGCAGTCCAATGGTGTGTCAAGAACATGTAAACAATGGTAAAGCAAACTATTCAAAGTGGAAAACAGTTTTTGGAAGACAAAGCACCATTTCAAGTGTTCGGCAAATCAAAGTATAGTAACTGTTTAAAGCAATATCAAGTTACCAAAAATAGTCAAGGGTAATATCTGTTATTACCAAGGTAAATCTAAACCAATTCACAATGAAATTGAGGAAGCATCTGTTCAATTCATTTTTTTTCTATAAGGAGTTAAAGTACAATCATGGGAATTTTTTTTGAAGAAAACATTTCTGGTAATGCTGAAAGTATCAACTGAAGAGTTCAAGTATTCCTCACGCAAGTTTTAAAAAGTTTGAATTCTTCAAACCCAATTTAATCTCCAAAATATCCGATCATATAACACAAGTTTTTTTTAAAGACTGAATCTAAGTTCCAGAAGCAAATAAAAATCGATACTTATCTCAAAACATTTGAACAAGTCCAACAAATCAAATTAAGAATAAAAATGGCAAGAGAAATTCAAGGAAGAACGAAGCATCTAGAATCAGAGTTTTAAGGGTTTAGAAACCCTATAAATTTACACCCATATCATCATCGGCGTCACGGAGAAAAGAAAATCGATATCTACGAACAATAATTCAGAAAAATCATTTCAATTCAGAAGTACTCACCAAGGATTTCATTTGCTATCCAAAGGGGAAACCGATCGAAGACAAGGAGCTTCAAAGGATTCAAAACTATAGAGGAATTCCAAAGCAAAATCGATCATCAGGAATCGATTTGGAGAGGATAACAGAAACCCTAGCGCCGCCATTTTCAATTCACGGGAGAAAAGTGAACGGATCAATCTAATTGAAGATAAGCCGACCATTATTTTATAAAAGGGGATGACCCTTAACTCTAACTCCTAGGGTTTATTATTTTTTATGTTTTGATGTTTTTTAAAATTCAAGTTCTATTCTTAGGGTCGATAACTACTAGTGTCTGTAGTTGGAAAAATCACAACTTAACGAATCGAGTTGTGTCAAGGTCTTGAGCATAGGGTTTAAACAGTCGGGAGCAAAGGTCGCGAGTTTACAAGAGTCTGTAAGCGAAGAGATTGTTTATAATTTCTAGTAGAAACCTTGAATGGAGCAGTGGGCATAGTTTTGCCGAAGCTGGTTATTTTCTGTGTGTGATTTTTTTCTGTAATTATTGTGTGATTTTTTTATTTTATTTTAAACTTTATTTACCCTCCTTCTAGGGTTAATTTAGATCCTACAAGTGGTATCAGAGCGGGAATTTTTAACTCTAGAGTCATGAATCTATCTAATAACGCTTTTTCTGAGGGTCAGTCCATAGCTAGGCCACCAATGTCTAATGGAACCGATTATGCCTATTGGAAAGCTTGGATGAAAATTTACTTAAGTTCAGTTGATTATGATGTATGGGATATTGTTGAAACAGGCTACAAACCTCCGATTACGATTATTAATGATATTGAAATTCCTAAGCCAAAAGATAAGTGGGATGCTAATGATAAAAAAATATTCTCAACTGATGCCAAAGCAATGAATGCTTTAATTTGTGCTCTTGGTAAAACTGAATTTAACCGTATATCTCGCTGTTCAACTGCGCAGGAAATTTGGCATACTTTGGAAGTTACACATGAAGGGACATCTCAAGTCAAGGAATCTCGTATCGTACTACTCTACAACGAATATGAAAATTTCACGATGTGTAAAGACGAAGTGTAACAACCCGAATTTTAAACAACGTGTTAAGACAAGAATCAAGGCAGAATTAAATTATAAATCTGAATCAGATAAAACGGGTTGCGCCATTGCGTTCGTCTCGGAAAAATACGCGAAATAGAGTCCGAAATTTCGTAAATTGGAGTCCGTATGACCGAGATATAGCCTTCGGAAGTTTCACGAAAAATTCGAAAACGAAAACAGATTCAAATTTCAGAATTCAGAAGAGGCGGGAAAATTTCCCGCCAGACCAGGGGAGGTCGACTGGGGAGTCGACCCCCCTACCCCAGGTCGACTGGAGAGTCAACCCAAGGGTCGACCTGGGGATCGACCTACCTGGTCGGACCCAGGCAGCCTGGTGCACCTGTTTTGCTGTTTGGCTCGGTTTTGGAGGCTTGTGACGATTTTTGAGGGCTTGGATCTATCCTAGGGTTAATATAACGGCCTAAACTACTCCTAATCTCTATAAAAAGACCCTAAGCCTACCCTAAACCCCTCATAATTCACTCATGCCACGAAGTGCTGCCCAAATCTTCATTGATCATGGCCTCCATCTCCAATTCCTAGAGACTATGCATTCAAATTGAGTTCAAATCAAAAGGTGCAAGCTTGCTACACCAAATAGAGGCCAAATCAACGTTGCTATGCGAGTTTCATGATGGTCCTTCGACAAAGGAGCCACCTTTCTTCGTCAAAATGATGCATGATCCTTTCCTAAGCCTCGCTATGTAAGTTCTAGCTACTTGTAGATTCTAACAGTGGTTCTAATGTGACATGGGATAAAATGAGATGTAACATGAGTATGTTAACCCATGTAAACCTAGTTTGCCCCTTTATCATGAACATATGACTTTGGGTTATGTTTTAGCGACTTAATCATGCCACTTATGTTATGTTTAACCTAGTATAACTTGCAAGTTTGAATCTTTATCCATGGGATGTTAGCATGAACCTTTGGGAACCACTTGACTTGTGAAAACATTGGCAAAGACTTGGCTTTGGGGCTTATGCATGTAAATGAACCCAAACCCCTTATGTATCATGCATGTTTATGGCCAAATTTCCTTATGACACTATGCATATTTGTGGCCAAATTCCCTTATGACACTATGCATGTTTGTGGCCAAATCCTCTTATTAAACTATGCATGCTTGTGGCCAAATTCCCTTATGATACTATGCATGTTTATGGCCAAATTTCCTTATGATACTATGCATGTTTGTGGCAAATATGTTGGCATAATACCCTACTACGTGACTCGCTTCCACTTGGGTTGGAAATACGTTTGGGTAGCTTAGGAAAAACGTGGGTATGACACGAAAAACTTGACATGGGGCTTACATGAGAACATGGCATTCATGATACATTTAAATGTGGTCATGACACGTGGGAAAACATTGGACTTGAACTAGACATGGGTGGGTTGTAAGTGTAAAAAGACACTAGACCAAACATGAAAGTGGCCAACTCGAGGTTGGGTTGAGTTTGTAGCATAAATCTACCCGGACCCGCCCGGCTTAACTAGTGGCTACAAACAATAGGATCCAATGTGAGAAGTTGGTCCTGTCGCGCTTAAGACCCGAGGTTAGACTAGGTTGTGGTGTAAAACTACCCAGACCCTCCCGGCTTAACTAGTAACCACAACAAGGTCTAATGTGAGAGGTTGAGAGTGCATTAATTAAATTAATGCCACATGATAAGGTTAAGTAAATTTGATTAATGACACTTAACCGATATGACACGAATGGGTAGGTTAAGTGGGACAGGGTTTGATTTCTTAATGACACTTAACCATACAAGATGATTAGGGGATGGGGTTAAGTAATTTACACTTAACTAATCCGACTTGGTAATTAGATGGGGTTAAGTAATTAAGGCTTAACTAATCTAAACACGGAAATTAGATGGGGTTAAGTAATTAAGGCTTAACTAATCTAAACACGGTAATTAGATGGGGTTAAGTAACCTATACTTAACTAATCTAAACACGGGAATTCAAGGGGGTTAAGTTAAACACTTAACCAATCTAAACTTGGTAATTCAATAGGGTTAAGTAACCAATACTTAACTAATTTAGTATGGTAATTTAATGGGGTTAAGTAACTTATACTTAACCAATTATACGTGATGATTTGATGAGATTAAGTAACCTACACTTAACCAATCTAATAGGTGGACCTGATAGGGTTAAGTCACAAGACCTTTTAAAAGTAGGCTTAACCATGGTAATAGGATTAGTGGATGGGGTTAAGCTAACCCATACTTAACCAATCTGACTCGATAATCTGATGGGATTAAGATAATCTATGCTTAATCAATCTAACATGATAATCTGATAGGGTTAAGACAAATAAATACTTAACCAATTTGACTTGATAAGGTTAAGTCATGAGCTTCTTGGTACACTTAACCAACCTGTAGGGCTAAGCCTTGAACTTGAGTACTTAGCCAATCTTGACATGATTCGTAGGTGGGTTAAGTCATGAACTTGGATAACAACACTTAACCCTTTTGACAAAACCCTAGCTCAGGGGACTAGGTTGGAAATCGTAGTTAACAAGGATAGTGGAAAGAGGGGCTAAGTGGTAAACCTTAGTTAACGGTAACTAAGTAATAATTCTTAGCTAAGGACATGGACTAGTTCATAAAGAGATGAGTAACCTGGTACGGTAGGTTATCGCTTAGTATACGAGGAGGAGCAAGTTATCTGACTTGGATAAAAGCTCCAGCGAACTGGGTGACAAAGCGGAAGCTTCGAGGAACGTGAGGGTACTCTTGGTATCCCTCTGTGAGGTGGCGAGTGGTCTATGAAACCCGGCCTCACAGGGGTTAAGGTCTGCGGTAGAAGAGCCAAGAGTATGCCTTGGTTGCTATGCGAGCGACCTAAAGACTGGGATGGATTAGCGTGGAGTCGACGATACTTGATTTTGCCCCGGGATAGTATGTCACCGACTACCTACCATCTTTAGTCAATCGGGTACATACGGAAAGGCAGGGAACTCCCAAAAGACCATATACTAGCTATCGAGTTATGGGTGAGGTTGGCTATCTGGAAATGGGCATCGATGGGCCGTAGTGTAGTTCTCATACATGATTTTTCTTGGGTTGCCTTTCAGTAGTTGAGGGAGGGGTCACGTGGGACCATAGCCACGGGTATAAAAACAGACCTTGATATCTACATCTGCAGACGACTTAAAGCTCCCGACCGAGTTCCGTATTTCTTGATTTACCCTGGCACGGAACTCGGATGGCACATTGAGGAACATGTGCGTCTAGACATGGAAAACGATTCACGATACATACGTGGGATAAAGGGCGCGGTTGACGGGTGGCATAATCCCTAGTGGTCCTAGGTGGCTGAACCCAAACCGAGACACGGAAACGTTCATTAGGTAGCATAATCCCTAGTGGTCCTAGGTGGCATAAATCCTAAGTGAATGCGCAATAGTTCATGGTAAGGAAACATAACTAGATCAAGGGTAGCAGTCCAAAATAACCTCAATGATAAAACGTTTACATGGGAAAGCCTGTATGGTCTACGGCAAAGGACTGAACTTATACATGGAAAGAAACATACGAGTTGGGAAAACCTACATATACTATATATTAGGTTGACATGGACCATTACATGACATTGGGCAAGGGACATTCATAGTTAACACATGACGCGGGTTGGGATACTAGTACGAGGGGTGCAGATCTAATATACATGTTAGGACCATGAGAAGTATACATGATAGATACCGTGGGACGTTATACAGGATAGATACCTCGGGATATTATACTTGATAGAAACCGGACGATATGATACTTTGACTTACCATGACACCGTAGTTTATCATGATATCTTAGTTTACCTTGCTACAGTAGTTCAGCTTGTTTTAGTTTATATATCTTGTAGTCATCCTTATGTTTACTTTCAGTTTATGCATGTCATGTTACCTTTAGCTGTTTTTATACTGGAAGTAGGTAGGACTTACCAGTCTTTATGACTGACCCCGTTTTCTTTCGCCTCTTGTCTTCCGTTCCCCCCCCCCCAAGTTTTCAGGGAGGAAACACTGTTATCTAGTTCGGACTTCTTCAACTTGAAGGTCATCGCGCATGGCTTGGACTTTTCTTGGCTATGGCTACTTTACTGTTTTACTTGGGGAATAATTTATGAAATGGTTTATGCTTCTTTATTATTGCAAGACAGGTTTTGATGTATTCTGATGTAAAAGGCTCTAGACCTTATTTTATAAGGTAATGAAATTTGTTTTACTTCCGCTGTTATATATATATATATGTTCCGTCTTGTAATATTTCTGTGCATGTTTACCTCGATAATGCTTCACCAAACCTAGTGCATTCCCTTGTGAGTGACCCTAGCGGAGGCGGGGTGTTACATTTGGTATCAGAGCAGAAGGTTACCAGACTGGGCAAAAAATTTTAAAAATCTTCTGAAAACTATTTGAAAAACCGTTTACAAAGAAGCATTTTTCAAGAAAAGTTTGTTTTAAAAGGCTATTCCCCAAAGGCCATTAGCATTATCCTTTGATTCCTTGATTGAATCCCCTTTCCTTTCTTCCCTCCATCTGTGGTCACAGTAGTTCTAACTGTGACCAATCTTTGTCTAGTCACGTAGGTGTTTCCCGTACGATGGAGGTGGTTCTCGAGAGACCTGTTGTCGTGGTACAAGGAAGGACAATAAGAGCAAGGATAAAGGACGCGAGCTTAAGGATAAGCAACTATTGGTATGACTTAGTCCATCAAGGAGGACAAGGACAAGATCATTGGAGAGGGCAATCGTACGCTCCCATTTCTAGGGTACCTAAAAGAAATGGTACCGTTTCCGGTAAAGGTTTAGTCGTTCTTTTCTATCATCCCGTTCAGACTTTGGCTTGATCATCGTATCATTTAAGTCTGCTTGGATAGTTGAGTCTCTGCACCTTAGTACTAGCATGGTAGAGGATCCCGATTTTTGTCCCAAAAATCTGGTTGGAGAGTTGGTCCATTTCTTCACGACTTGTTTGGATTTGAGAATGGCATGTCTCAGCTACGGATGGATTCTAGGGATAAAATGGTCACCCAATAAGGGGTGCCATTCTCGGTTTTAGGAAAGAGGGTAGTTAGACTCTCGACTCACCTTGGTGATACCCTCGAAGTCTCGTGTAACCTTTTGGGATCTGTCATGGTTAGTTACCTAGAATCTCGGGATGCAGTTGTTGGTAATCCGTTCGAATAGAATTCGCCGCTAAGGCGGATGGTTCGTTTCGCTTATGCATGAGTTATGGGAATCACCCTAGTAAGTACTCTTGGCAACATGGATTGGCATCGGCAAACGAGATCCAGAATTCCCTAGTGAATTTTGGAGAGCTTGCATGAGTAAGTGGACACGTTTGAGCCAAGTATACTAGGGAAAGGATAAGTGAAAGTGGGATAAGAGGCGACAATGAAATGAGTTCTAACTCATATCTTGGAAATAGGAATCAAGGAGCTACGAAATCATGGAGTTAAAGAGGCGGTCAAGGCACTGAGGAATTAAGCTCAAGGGAATGCGACTTAGAAGACGTAAGGCTAGACACGCGCATCGTACCTCTGTTCAAGGAGTGTATCCATGATCCCTGGTTTTTCCTTTAGAGCTTGCTCGCATGTTATCTTTTGGTGGATATCCTCTCGGTCCTGTTTCTGTTACAAACCCCGTAAGGAGTTTGTCTTGTTTATCTCCTCGATCTTATCTTGGGAACCTTAGATAGAACTCTATGGATGTAAACATGTATTTGAAACATGTTATGATTAATATGGTTGCAAATGGTTGCAAGTGGTTGCTCGTGGATGCGCGAATACACATTAGATACTAGATTGACGCGGTCACGTTTCATGTTGCATATGCACGAGTATTTATACTTGTTTATGGATGAAATTGAATGTGTTATCATGCGGATGTTGCATATGAATGAATGTTTGTGCACGCATATAGTACTTATATGACTAGGACTATTTGCATACATGTTGGACTCATGGCACTAAACATATTTTGCATTAGAAAGATCATTCAGGCCTGATCATTAGCATTAGCTAAGGGACATATACACACACGTTTTGCATATGTTCATATGGCATTAGAAATCGTCTAAGGACAATGTTTGCCTGTGGATGATGTTTTGAGTAGATGGATGATGGATGGTAGGATATGTTCTTCCTAACTTGGAGATTTCGGGGACGAAATCCTTAAAGGATGGGAGAATGTAACAACCCGAATTTTAAACAACGTGTTAAGACAAGAATCAAGGCAGAATTAAATTATAAATCTGAATCAGATAAAACGGGTTGCGCCATTGCGTTTATCTCGGAAAAATACACGAAATAGAGTCCGAAATTTCGTAAATCGGAGTCCGTATGACCGAGATATGGCCTTCGGAAGTTTCACGAAAAATTCGAAAACGAAAACAGATTCAAATTTCAGAATTCAGAAGAGGCGGGAAAATTTCCCGCCAAACTAGGGGAGGTCGACAGGGGAGTCGACCCCCCCTACCCCAGGTCGACTGGGGAGTCGACCCCAGGGTCGACCTGGGGGTCGACCTGCCTGGTCGGACCCAGGCAGCCTAGTGCACCTGTTTTGCTGTTTGGCTCGGTTTTGGAGGCTTGTGACGATTTTTGAGGGCTTGGATCTATCCTAGGGTTAATCTAACGGCCTAATCTACTCCTAATCTCTATAAAAAGACCCTAAGCCTACCCTAAACCCCTCATAATTCACTCATGCCACGAAGTGCTGGCCAAATCTTCATTGATCATGGCCTCCATCTCCAATTCCTAGAGACTATGCATTCAAATTGAGTTCAAATCAAAAGGTGCAAGCTTGCTACACCAAATATAGGCCAAATCAACGTTGCTATGCGAGTTTCATGATAGTCCTTCGACAAAGGAGCCACCTTTCTTCGTCAAAATGATGCATGATCTTTTCCTAAGCCTCGCTATGTAAGTTCTAGCTACTTGTAGATTCTAACGGTGGTTCTAATGTGACATGGGATAAAATGAGATGTAACATGAGTATGTTAACACATGTAAACCTAGTTTGCCCATTTATCATGAACATATGACTTTGGGTTATGTTTTAGCGACTTAATCATGCTACTTATGTTATGTTTAACCTAGTATAACTTGAAAGTTTGAATCTTTATCCATGGGATGTTAGCATGAACCTTTGGGAACCACTTGACTTGTGAAAACATTGGCAAAGACTTGGCTTTGGGGCTTATGCATGTAAATGAACCCAAACCCCTTATGTATCATGCATGTTTATGGCCAAATTCCCTTATGACACTATGCATGTTTGTGGCCAAATTCCCTTATGACACTATGCATGTTTGTGGCCAAATCCTCTTATTAAACTATGCATGCTTGTGTCCAAAGTCCCTTATGATACTATGCATGTTTATGGCTAAATTTCCTTACGATACTATGCATGTTTGTGGCAAATATGTTGGCATAATACCCTACTATGTGACTCGCTTCCACTTGGGTTGGAAATACGTTTGGGTAGCTTAGGAAAAACGTGGGTATGACACGAAAAACTTGACATGGGGCTCACATGAGAACATGGCATTCATGATACATTTAAATGTGGTCATGACACGTGGGAAAACATGGAAATTGAACTAGACATGGGTGGGTTGTAAGTGTAAAAAGACACTAGACCAAACATGAAAGTGGCCAACTCGAGGTTGGGTTGAGTTTGTAGCATAAATCTACCCGGACCCGCCCAGCTTAACTAGTGGCTACAAACAATAGGATCCAATGTGAGAAGTTGGTCATGTCGTGCTTAAGACCAGAGGTTAGACTAGGTTGTGGTGTAAAACTACCCGGACCCGCCCGGCTTAACTAGTAACCACAACAAGGTCTAATGTGAGAGGTTGAGAGTGCATTAATTAAATTAATGCCACATGATAAGGTTAAGTAAATTTGATTAATGACACTTAACCGATATGACACGAATGGGTAGGTTAAGTGGGACCGGGTTTGATTTCTTGATGACACTTAACCATACAAGATGATTAGGGGATGGGGTTAAGTAATTTACACTTAACTAATCCGACTTGGTAATTAGATGGGGTTAAGTAATTAAGGCTTAACTAATCTAAACACGGAAATTAGATGGGGTTAAGTAATTAAGGCTTAACTAATCTAAACACGGTAATTAGATGGGGTTAAGTAACCTATACTTAACTAATCTAAACACGGAAATTCTAGGGGGTTAAGTTAAACACTTAACCAATCTAAACTTGGTAATTCAATGGGGTTAAGTAACCAATACTTAACTAATTTAGTATGGTAATTTAATGGGGTTAAGTAACTTATACTTAACCAATTATACGTGATGATTTGATGAGGTTAAGTAACCTACACTTAACCAATCTAATATGTGGACCTGATAGGGTTAAGTCACAAGACCTTTTAAAAGTAGGCTTAACCATGGTAATAGGATTAGTGGATGGGGTTAAGCTAACCCATACTTAACCAATCCGACTCGATAATCTGATAGGATTAAGATAATCTATGCTTAATCAATCTAACATGATAATCTGATAGGGTTAAGACAAATAAATACTTAACCAATTTGACTTGATAAGGTTAAGTCATGAGCTTCTTGGTACACTTAACCAACCTGTAGGGCTAAGCCTTGAACTTGAGTACTTAGCCAATCTTGACATGATTCGTAGGCGGGTTAAGTCATGAACTTGGATAACAACACTTAACCCTTTTGACAAAACCCTAGCTCAGGGGACTAGGTTGGAAATCGTAGTTAACAAGGATAGTGGAAAGAGGGGCTAAGTGGTAAACCTTAGTTAACGGTAACTAAGTAATAATTCTTAGCTAAGGACATGGACTAGTTCATAAAGAGATGAGTAACCTGGTACGGTAGGTCATCGCTTAGTATATGAGGAGGAGCAAGTTATCTGACTTGGATAAAAGCTCCAGCGAACTGGGTGACGAAGTGGAAGCTTCGGGGAACGTGATGGTACTCTTGGTATCCCTCTGTGAGGTAGCGAGTGGTCCATGAAACCCGGCCTCACAGGGGTTAAAGTCTGCGGTAGAAGAGCCAAGAGTATGCCTTGGTTGCTATGCGAGCGACCTAAAGACTGGGATGGATTAGCGTGGAGTCGACGATACTTGATTTTGCCCCGGGATAGCATGTCGCCGACTACCTACCATCTTTAGTCAATTGGGTACGTACGGAAAGGTAGGGAATTCCCAAAAGACCATATACTAGCTATCGAGTTATGGGTGAGGTTGGCTATCTGGAAATGGGCATCGATGGTCCGTAGTGTAGTTCTCATACATGATTTTTCTTGGGTTGCCTTTCAGTAGTTGAGGGAGGGGTCACGCGGGACCATAGCCACGGGTATAAAAACAGACCTTGATATCTGCATCTGCAGACGACTTAAAGCTCCCGACCGAGTTCCGTATTTCTTGATTTGCCCTGGCACGGAACTCGGATGGCACATTGAGGAACATGTGCATCTAGACATGGAAAACGATTCACGATACATACGTGGGATAAAGGGCGCGGTTGACGGGTGGCATAATCCCTAGTGGTCCTAGGTGGCTGAACCCAAACCGAGACACGAAAACGTTCATTAGGTAGCATAATCCCTAGTGTTCCTAGGTGGCATAAATCCTAAGTGAACGCGCGATAGTTCATGGTAAGGAAACATAACTAGATCAAGGGTAGCAGTCCAAAATAACCTCAAGGATAAAACGTTTACATGGGAAAGCCCGTATGGTCTACGGCAAAGGACTGAACTTATACATGGAAAGAAACATACGAGTTGGGAAAACCTACATATACTATATATTAGGTTGAGATGGACCATTACATGACATTGGGCAAGGGACATTCATAGTTAACACATGACGCGGGTTGGGATACTAGTACGAGGGGTGCAGAGCTAATATACATGTTAGGACCATGAGAAGTATACATGATAGATACCGTGGGACGTTATACAGGATAGATACCTCGGGATATTATACTTGATAGAAACCGGACGATATGATACTTTGACATACCATGACACCGTAGTTTATCATGATATCTTAGTTTACCTTGCTACAGTAGTTCAGCCTGTTTTAGTTTATATATCTTGTAGTTGTAACACCCCACACCCGCTATGGTCACTCGCTAAGGGAATGCCATAACATCGGTGGAGTATTTTAAGTGAATATAGAACAGAAAAATTACAACAAGACAGATATAAGTAATACTTGAAATTTTTAAAACATCATTTCATTGCAGCGGAAAGTAAAACATGTTTGGTTACATCACAAAACCATAATAAGAGTCAAGTACAAAATATCCATCCTGATAAATAAAAGTACATAATCCCAATACATGAACTGATAGCCATAAAAGAAAGGGTAAGCTGAGCTCTACATCTATGGTCCAAGCACCAAAAGAGAATAAAGCAGCCTGATCAAAGCCCACTCGTACTGGGCCCACTCTGATAACCTGAGGGTTGGAAAAAAAAAAGATAAAAACAACGGGGTCAGACATAAGTCTGAGCGAGTCCTATAACTTTAACAATACAATCATTAAAGTAACCAGAGAAGACATAAGCTTGATATACGGTGTCGTCTGGGGATGAATGGCTACACTAAGCAGCTTGGTAGACTTAGGATAAACTAAGAAACGTAAAGACGCATCTACCCTTCCAAAGGTAAATTACTAAACTGCACCACACCAGTCATTCCTAACTTAAAGGTTGATCCCACCCATGGACTTATAAAATTAACTTAATAGTTCTCGCGTACCCCTAGGTGACTGAGTAGATGCCACAGGGCCCTACAATCCACTAGGTGTACACACTACTCCCCATTCGATCGGCTCCCTAACGTAGATACCCGTGCTGGCCCCACCGTGGGGTGTACCATTCCCCAACGTGGCAACCTGATAAAACTAACGGTGCACGGCTTATATCTACACGATGCAACAACGTCTTATTTACCAGCCCGGGTCCACACACGCATATGAAACCCGTTGGTCATGCGTTGCCACCGCTAACCCATTTTGGCCTCTTATAGTCAAGCCCAATATGCGTGTCCCGTCACTCGACTAGAGTCGAGCCCACTAAGATACGTTTGGGATATTGGTTGAAATGGGCCCCCACAAGCTACCACCTAAGCTTGTTATTTCTAGTGAATCCCGCTTAACCCTTTAACCATGTCCACTTACATGTTATAAATTTTGGTTAAGTCATTAATCATATTTTAATTGCCATTCAAGGCACCCACTAGATTTCCACATGCCACCCAAAGCACTTACTTAACCCTTTAACCATGTTTTAATTACATGTTCCACTTTGGTTAAGTATTCTAATCGTATTTTCTATTGCCACCCAAGGCAACCCACTAGATTCCTCATGCCACCCAAGGCACCCACTTAACCCCTCATGTCCCTCTACATGCTAATATGGTTAAGTGTTTCTTAATTAATTAATTAATTAAGATCATGGCCTCATAAAGACCTCTCACATTAGACCGTCTTTTATGACTGCTGGATATGCCGGTTGGGTCCGGGCAGCCTTACGTAATAAAAAGGGTCTAACCTCGTGTCTTTACTTTAATCACGTATTTAATTTGTGCCTAAGACCTCTCACATTGGGCTAACATTTGTAGCAACTGGTTAAGCCGGTTGGGTCCGGGCAGTTTTACGCTACAATTGAGTCCAACCTCGTGTCTTAGTCGATTAATTACACCTAATTAATCACCCTCATAATTTATATTAATTATCCCTAATTAATTAATCATGTTTTCCAGAATATGGGTAGACCTAACTCAATAGGTAAATTCCCAACTCCGTAGTATGGGTAGACCTAACTCAATAGGTAAATTCCCAACTCCATAACATGGGTAGACCTAACTCAATAGGTAAATTCCCAATTATGTCCATTTAATTTATGTTACTCTTAAGCATACCCATTCCACATCATTTTATTTACATGCATATTAACCCCATCGTTCCCCACGTAATTCGTTCTCGTAACGTGACATAATAAAAGGGAAGATTCATCACAAATGTCATGGGTTTAACCAACATAGCTTATAACTTTATCATGGGTTCAAAAGGTGTCAACTTGCATATATGAGCATACATTAAACCCAACTAGCATTTAACCCAAACTTGCATTATGCATGTCATAAAAAGAGACAAACTTGCATATGAACTTGCACATAAACTTGCATATGAACTTGCACATAAACTTGCATGTGAACTTGCATAACATGTCATACATAGAGGCAAACTCGCATATGTTATGCATATCATAAAAAGAGACAAACTTGCATATGAACTTGCATCATAATAGGGTAAACATGCATATGTATGCATAGCATACAAAGGTGTCATCTTGCATATGTATGCATCTTATTTAGAAAAAGGGTAAACTTGCATGTCATAATGTATGCATAAAACCAAACACTTAGCATGCATAAAATCAAATACTTAGCATGCATAAAACCAAACACTTAGCATGCATAAAATCAAATACTTAGCATGCATAAAATCAAATACTTAGCATGCATAAAATCAAATACTTAGCATGCATAAAACCAAACACTTAGTATGCATAAAATCAAATATTTTGCATGCATAAAACCCAATGCTTAGCATGCATGAAACCCAATGCTTAGCATGCATGAAACCCATCACTTAACTTGCATAAACCCACATACTTAACTTGCATAAACATAGGGTTAACATTAAACATAGATTAGCAAACTAACATCATATCATATGACTTAAAACCCACAAATCCGCATACAAAACCGCATGATCTCATCATATCTCATCTACTTAATTTAGCAATTGGTTATTAAAGTGATAGAAACTCACCAAAACCAAGATTAGCAAACTTATGTAGTAGAACTAGTTGCTATACAAGAAGAAGATGATGATTAGAGGTTGATTAGCTTGCAACTTTCTTCATAAACTAATGGAGGTTCCTCTCAAGTTTGATTTTGGCGGAATGGTGGCATCATTTCTATTTTTAGTATGAATTAGGGTAGTATTAGGGTGTATTTATAGATTAGGTGAGTGTTTTAGGCCCTTAGATTAACCCTAAATTAGATTAGGACCCTTAGATTTCAGAACCTTCCAGAAACCAGCCCTAAGACCAAGCCCAAACCCCAAACTGGTGCACCCAACCACAGAACTCTCTAGAAACTGTGCAGGTTTCCTGTCCCGACATGGGCGCACTTCCCAAGTGCGCCAGTGTATTTTTGTGCTGGCGCACTTCACAAGTGCGCCATTGCATTTCTGGCCTGTTTCGGGTTTTTCTTCCTAACTTCGTTCGTCCATATCTCTTTCATACGGTACCCGTTTTACGCAAACTCGGACTCTATTTCGCTTATTTTTCCGAGACGAACGCAATGACGCAGCCCGTTTCCCCTGATTCTCACATCTGAGATTAATTATACTTTAATTACTAACCATTAGTGTTAATTGAAATTCGGGGTGTTACATTCTCCCCTACTTAAAGGATTTCGTCCTCGAAATCTCTAAGTCAAGAAGAACGTATCCTACCAACCAAACAACCATCTACTAAACCATCAACCACAAGCAACCATTATCCTTAGAAACTTCTAATGATGTATGAACATATGTAGAAAGTGTGTGTGTATGTCCGTATACTAATGCAAAATCAGGCGGTCTACTGATTCAGTCGACCTCCTTAATGCAAACCATGATAGTGCCATGCATCCAATATGTATGCGAAACCCTATTGATACATACAATTTCTATATGCGTGCACAACCATACACAAAAATGCATCATCCACATGATAACACAGCCATGATACATCCATCAATCTAACTACCACATCCATTTATGTGATATGCAACATGAAGTGACTGAGCCGATCTAGTGCCTAATGTGTGTGTATATGCATCCACGAGCAACCACTAGCAAACAATTGCATCCACATGCATCCATCAACCATAACATGTTTCAAACACATGTTTCAACCATAGGTTTTACCCTATCTAAAGGTCATAGGTACTAGCGAGAGGATATACTAAAGATAAGATAAGTACTAGACAAGCGATAAAGGAGAAGTTAAAAGACATACTCCCAAAAAGAAATGGGTATAAAGAACGCATCTTCGCTTCCGTCTCCCAAGTTGCATTGCCCTCGTCTTCTCCCCATTGCACTTTAACTAGCTGAACTTCTCTGTTCCTCAACTTCCTAGTTTCTGACCCAAGGATGCGAGTAGGAGCTCGTCGAATCATCGCATCACGCTCTACCTCTACATCTCTAAGCAAGCTCGGCTCTACGACCTCTGCGGTCTCATGTAAGCACTTCCTCAAATGTGATACATGGAATACATCATGAACACCACTAAGTCTGTCGGGCAACTCCACCCTATATGCCATCCGTCCAATCCTTTCCTTAATAGGAAACGGCCCAACAAACCTCGGTGCTAACTTCCCAATGGACCCAAAGCGAACAACATTTCTTAACGGAGATACTTTGACAAAAACCATGTCCCCAACCTCAAACTCAAGATCCGTCGTTCTCCGATCCGCATAAGATTTCTGTCTATCTTGCGCTGCCTTCATCCTTCTTCGAATCAAATCAATCTTCTCTGAAGTCTCTCTAACCATATCTGGCCCAAGCAAGATCTTATCCGTAGATTCCCACCAACATGTAGGAGATCGACAAGGCCTTCCATAAAGAGCTTCGAAAGGTGCCATGCCAATACTAGACTGAAAGCTGTTATTGTATGCGAACTCCACCAAAGGAAGATGTTCTTCCCATGTACCTCCAAAATCCAAGATACAAAGCCTCAAGAGATCTTCTAAGATACGGTTCACCCTCTCGGTCTGACCGTCCGTCTGAGGATGATATGCGGTGCTCAAACACAACTGATTCCCTACCGCCTCTTGCAAACTTCTCCAAAACTCACTAGTGAAGATAGGATCTAGATCACTCACAATGCTGGATGGTACGCCATGCAATCTAACAATCTCTCTAACATAGACTGAAGCAAGCCATGGAGCGGTCCTCTTACTCTTCACGGGTACAAAATGGGCACTCTTGGTAAGTCTGTCTACCACAACCCAAATTCCCGTATTGCCCTTCCTCGATCTCGGTAACCCATCGATGAAATCCATCGAGACACTATCCCACTTCCATTGCGGAACTTCCAATGGGTGTAGCAACCCACCGGGTTTCCTTTGCTCCGCTTTAACTTGTTGGCACACTAAGCATCTAGCCACATACTCGGCCACATCTTTCTTCATACCGGCCCAGAGGAAAACTCTCTTCATGTCTTAGTACATTTTGTCTCCACCGGGATGAATAGTCATTCTTGAATGATGTGCATCATCCAAAATAGCCTTCTTCAAACCCTCATCTTGCGGTACACAAAGTCTACCGTCTCTATGCAACCATCCCCTATCATCTATGGTGTATCTACCCAAATGGTTGGACGACTCCCCCCTTATAAGCTTCTCTACCAACTCAACCTACTGTGGGTCGTCTCGCTGAGCCTCGCCAATCCGCCCCAAAAGAGTAGGCCTAACCTCCAAGGAGGCTAGCAAACCGGGTACAAAGTCAACGGAAGGTCTAAAGTCAAAAATAGAATTAAACTCCAAGCTTCGCCATTCCACGAACAATGGACTCAAAGACAGCCTTTTTTCTGCTTAAGGCGTCTGCCACCACGTTACCCTTGCCAGGGGTATACGCTATCTAAACTCATAGGATGCTAAGAATTCCATCCACCTTTGTTGTCTTAAGACAATGCGCTCAAAGAGTCTCCAACACTTCCCTAAGATGTAGGGCATGCTTTTCTCCACTTCTAGAGAAAATCAGGATATTCTCCCATGCAAAATCGTCACAACTATCCATCTCTCACGCAGACCACCCTAGTCGAGCTCGACATCCCCCAAATGCAAGCCCCAAAGGCCTAAACCAATATCAGACAAACACCCAAGGGATACCTCCTTCGAATTCAGACGACCTACGTGAGATGATACTAGTAAAAACGGCTAAATAATTAAGCCCTTGTCCAACTCTGGATGTCCTTGCCAGTCTCGCTCCAAAACCACCGTTTATCCCATAACTGGCTTTGCTCAACCTATTGAGCACATACGAAAACTTATTTCGCTCCTAGAAAAGACCAAGATGTCATCCACCAAGATCATCACGAACTTATTTAGGTACTCCCTGAACACCCTTCTCATCAAATCAACAAAGTATGCGGAGGCGTTCGTCTAACCAAATGGCATCACCAGCCACTCATAAAACCATCCGGAGTCCTAAAGGCAATCTTCTCTATACTATCCTCAGCCACTCTCAACTGACGAAACCCCGTGGCTGAGTCCAACTGCGAAAATACTGAGGCGCCAACCTACTGATCAAAGAGATCATCAATCCTCGGCAATGGGTGTCTATTCTTCTTTGTGAGTTTATTTAGTTCTCTTTAGCCTACACAAAGTCTGAGGGACCCATCCGCCTTCGTAGCAAAAACTACTAGAGCACCCCACTCCGATATACTTTGTCTTATGGACCCCTTCTCAAGCAACTCCCCTACTTGCTTATGGAGTTCCCTCCTCTCGCGAGGAGCCATGTGGCGCACTGGTAAAGATACAGGTTTAGCATTGTCTACCAGATATATTCGGAAGTCAATCTCCCGCTCCGGAGGTAAGCCCTTCACCTCCTCAAACACATCCGAGTATTCCCGGACCACTCTAACAGATCGCAAACTCTCGACCGACATGTCAAGCGATTCTAGATAACTTAGCATAACAGATTCCATGGGATTACAAAAGATCTCGAGAGTGTTACCCAAGCGGGTCATAAGCCTAACAACTCTCCCTTCAAAATCAAGAACGGCACCCCTACTGGATAACCAGTCCATGCCCAAAACTAACCCATAGCTCGTGAAGCCCAAAAAGCATCACATCTACTCTCAACGCTAAGTATAGCAACTTTCAAACCCAAACACTTCATGGAGCCCCAATTGGGTTTGAAACAACTAAGGGATCATCTACTAACTGGTGTCTAAGTGCAGTGACTCAACTAACAATGATGAGATAAACGAACTCGATGCATCAGAATTAAATAAAGTTCGAATCGGATAATAAAGAAATCCAAATTCCAACCTAGACGGTCTATTCCCATTTGGTACCCTAGTCGTGAGGGAATACAACTACCCTCTAGGAGATTCCGTACCTTGCCCTTGCCTCTTTGGACAATCCTAATAAGGTGTCCTATTCCTCCCAAAAGGATAACTACTCGCCTTCTTCATCCCATTCTCCACTCGTAACCTCCCACCAATGAGGTTTCATCCTTCATTAACCAAACAACTATTTGAGCCTTCCTCCCTTCGTCTATCCAATAGATACCTACCAGTCCTCCTCCTTCTTGAACCAACTTCTAATCTGACTAACGTCTAAGTCCCTTGAAGTGGTTTTCCATTCTTATCTATCTTAGAAAGGTCATCTATACGCGGAGGGAAACTCAAAACGAGAGAGGAAGAGATTCAAAACGGAGAATTCGAAAGATATAGATATGGCTATTGGGGATTATGCTTTTCTTTCAAAAACTTTTCTTTTAAAAGACATGTTTTTGAAAATACTCCTTTCAAAAATATTCTTAGAAAATAGTTTTTCTAAAAATTTTATCTGTTCTGGTAACCTTAAGCTCTGATACCACGTGTAACACCCCACACCCGCTATGGTCACTCGCTAAGGGAATGCCATAACATCGGTGGAGTATTTTAAGTGAATATAGAACAGAAAAATTACAACAAGACAGATATAAGTAATACTTGAAAATTTTAAAACATCATTTCATTGCAGCGGAAAGTAAAACATGTTTGGTTACATCACAAAACCATAATAAGAGTCAAGTACAAAATATCCATCCTGATAAATAAAAGTACATAATCCCAATACATGAACTGATAGCCATAAAAGAAAGGGTAAGCTGAGCTCTACATCTATGGTCCAAGCTCCAAAAGAGAATAAAGCAGCCTGATCAAAGCCCACTCGTACTGGGCCCACTCTGATAACCTGAGGGTTGGGAAAAAAAAAGATAAAAACAACGGGGTCAGACATAAGTCTGAGCAAGTCCTATAACTTTAACAATACAATCATTAAAGTAACCAGAGAAGACATAAGCTTGATATACGGTGTCGTCTGGGGATGAATGGCTACACTAAGCAGCTTGGTAGACTTAGGATAAACTAAGAAACGTAAAGACGCATCTACCCTTCCAAAGGTAAATTACTAAACTGCACCACACCAGTCATTCCTAACTTAAAGGTTGATCCCACCCATGGACTTATAAAATTAACTTAATAGTTCTCGCGTACCCCTAGGTGACTGAGTAGACGCCACAGGGCCCTACAATCCACTTGGTGTGCACACTACTCCCCATTCGATCGGCTCCCTAACGTAGATACCCGTGCTGGCCCCACCGTGGGGTGTACTATTCCCCAACGTGGCAACCTGATAAAACTAACGGTGCACGGCTTATATCTACACGATGCAACAACGTCTTATTTACCAGCCCAGGTCCACACACGCATATGAAACCCGTTGGTCATGCGTTGCCACCGCTAACCCATTTTGGCCTCTTATAGTCAAGCCCAATATGCGTGTCCCATCACTCGACTAGAGTCGAGCCCACTAAGATACGTTTGGGATATTGGTTGAAATGGGCCCCCACAAGCTACCACCTAAGCTTGTTATTTCTAGTGAATCCCGCTTAACCCTTTAACCATGTCCACTTACATGTTATAAATTTTGGTTAAGTCATTAATCATATTTTAATTGCCATTCAAGGCACCCACTAGATTTCCACATGCCACCCAAAGCACTTACTTAACCCTTTAACCATGTTTTAATTACATGTTCCACTTTGGTTAAGTATTCTAATCGTATTTTCTATTGCCACCCAAGGCAACCCACTAGATTCCTCATGCCACCCAAGGCACCCACTTAACCCCTCATGTCCCTCTACATGCTAATATGGTTAAGTGTTTCTTAATTAATTAATTAATTAAGATCATGGCCTCATAAAGACCTCTCACATTAGACCGTCTTTTATGACTGCTGGATATGCCGGTTGGGTCCGGGCAGCCTTACGTAATAAAAAGGGTCTAACCTCGTGTCTTTACTTTAATCACGTATTTAATTTGTGCCTAAGACCTCTCACATTGGGCTAACATTTGTAGCAACTGGTTAAGCCGGTTGGGTCCGGGCAGTTTTACGCTACAATTGAGTCCAACCTCGTGTCTTAGTCGATTAATTACACCTAATTAATCACCCTCATAATTTATATTAATTATCCCTAATTAATTAATCATGTTTTCCAGAATATGGGTAGACCTAACTCAATAGGTAAATTCCCAACTCCGTAGTATGGGTAGACCTAACTCAATAGGTAAATTCCCAACTCCATAACATGGGTAGACCTAACTCAATAGGTAAATTCCCAATTATGTCCATTTAATTTATGTTACTCTTAAGCATACCCATTCCACATCATTTTATTTACATGCATATTAACCCCATCGTTCCCCACGTAATTCGTTCTCGTAACGTGACATAATAAAAGGGAAGATTCATCACAAATGTCATGGGTTTAACCAACATAGCTTATAACTTTATCATGGGTTCAAAAGGTGTCAACTTGCATATATGAGCATACATTAAACCCAACTAGCATTTAACCCAAACTTGCATTATGCATGTCATAAAAAGAGACAAACTTGCATATGAACTTGCACATAAACTTGCATATGAACTTGCACATAAACTTGCATGTGAACTTGCATAACATGTCATACATAGAGGCAAACTCGCATATGTTATGCATATCATAAAAAGAGATAAACTTGCATATGAACTTGCATCATAATAGGGTAAACATGCATATGTATGCATAGCATACAAAGGTGTCATCTTGCATATGTATGCATCTTATTTAGAAAAAGGGTAAACTTGCATGTCATAATGTATGCATAAAACCAAACACTTAGCATGCATAAAATCAAATACTTAGCATGCATAAAACCAAACACTTAGCATGCATAAAATCAAATACTTAGCATGCATAAAATCAAATACTTAGCATGCATAAAACCAAATACTTAGCATGCATAAAACCAAATACTTAGCATGCATAAAATCAAATGCTTAGCATGCATGAAACCCAATGCTTAGCATGCATGAAACCCAATGCTTAGCATGCATGAAACCCATCACTTAACTTGCATAAACCCACATACTTAACTTGCATAAACATAGGGTTAACATTAAACATAGATTAGCAAACTAACATCATATCATATGACTTAAAACCCACAAATCCGCATACAAAACCGCATGATCTCATCATATCTCATCTACTTAATTTAGCAATTGGTTATTAAAGTGATAGAAACTCACCAAAACCAAGATTAGCAAACTTATGTAGTAGAACTAGTTGCTATACAAGAAGAAGATGATGATTAGAGGTTGATTAGCTTGCAACTTTCTTCATAAACTAGTGGAGGTTCCTCTCAAGTTTGATTTTGGCGGCATGGTGGCATCATTTCTATTTTTAGTATGAATTAGGGTAGTATTAGGGTGTATTTATAGATTAGGTGAGTGTTTTAGGCCCTTAGATTAACCCTAAATTAGATTAGGACCCTTAGATTTCGGAACCTTCCAGAAACCAGCCCTAAGACCAAGCCCAAACCCCAAACTGGTGCACCCAACCACAGAACTCTCTAGAAACTGTGCAGGATTCCTGTCCCGACATGGGCGCACTTCCCAAGTGCGCCAGTGTATTTTTGTGCTGGCGCACTTCACAAGTGCGCCAGTGCATTTCTGGCCTGTTTCGGGTTTTTCTGCCTAACTTCGTTCGTCCATATCTCTTTCATACGGTACCCGTTTTACGCAAACTCGGACTCTATTTCGCGTATTTTTCCGAGACGAACGCAATGACGTAGCCCGTTTCCCCTGATTCTCACATCTGAGATTAATTATACTTTAATTACTAACCATTAGTGTTAATTGAAATTCGGGGTGTTACAGTAGTCATCCTTATGTTTACTTTCAGTTTATGCATGTCATGTTACATTTACCTGTTATTATACTGGAAGTAGGTAGGACTTACCAGTCTTTATGACTGACCCCGTTTTCTTTCGCCTCTTGTCTTCTGTTTACCCCCCCCCCAGGTTTTCAGGGACTGTTATCTAGTTTGGACTTCTTCTACTTGAAGGTCATCACGCATGGCTTGGACTTTTCTTGGCTATGGCTACTTTACTGTTTTACTTGGGGAATAATTTATGAAATGGTTTATGCTTCTTTACTATTGCAAGACAGGTTTTGATGTATTCTGATGTAAAAGACTCTAGACCTTATTTTATAAGGTAATGAAATTTGTTTTGCTTCCGCTGTTATATATATATATATATATGTTCCGTCTTGTAATATTTCTGTGCATGTTTACCTCGATAATGCTTCACCAAACCTAGTGCATTCCCTTGTGAGTGACCCTAGCGGAGGTGGGGTGTTACATGAAGATATAAAAGAGATGTATGGTCGATTCTCAACATTGATTTATAATGCAAGGGCTCTTGGTAAAGTCTACACTGAAGTGGAATTAATACGTAAAATACTGAGAGTACTACTAATGAACTTTGAAGCCAAAGTAACAGCCATTCAAGAATCAAAAGATTTAAGTAAGTTGAGAATAGAAGAGTTGATTGGAAACTTGATCGCTTATGAGATGGACTTAAAAGCCAAAGAAGGACGCGATGATTCAGAATCGAAGAAAAAGATAATTACTCTAAACAACACTGTTGAAAGTAATGACGAAGTCGAGAATCCCATTGAAGAATTGGCTATGGTTCTTAAAAAGTGGTCTAACAAGAAATTCAAGTCACGAAAGAAGAATTCAAAATCCAACAAATCCAAGAATTCCGACAACTCAGACGATGAAGTCATATGCTACAACTGCAATAAACCAGGTCATATCAAACCAAATTGTCCACTACTTCAGAAAGACTAGAAAAAAGAAAAAGAAAGCTTTTGCAGCTACATGGGACGATGAAGAAGGAGAGGAAGAAAACTCTGACAGTGATAAAGAGGAAGCCAATTTATGCCTTATGGCACAGTCAGACTCAGAAAGTAGCGAGGAAGATTCCACTGAGGTACCAAACTACTCTTACAAAGATTCAATTTTAATGTGTCATGAACTTACCAAAACCGTTGATTCTCTTGAACTAAAAGCTAAGAAACTAAAATCTAATAGGTTAATACTGGTTGACGAAAACAATAGGTTAGAAACTGAGCTTGAAAAAGTGAAAAATCTTGATTGTGAGAACTGTTAGTTTTTAAAACAAGAGTAAATAGAATTTAAAGCAAATTTTGAAAAATTGAAACAAGAACACCTGGCTTTAAAAGAAAGTGATGACAAAAAAAATAAAGAATTTCATCAACAGATGCACCTCTCTTGTAGATGAAAATGCAGCACTTAAAACCAAAGTAAAAAATCTTGAAATAACATTGAGAAAGTTTTCAAAAGGAGAAAAGTCATTTAGAATGCTTCTTGGAAATCAATTATATGCTAACAATAGAAAAGGATTAGGATTCGGGAAAACACACATTAATATAATTGATAATGCGAAGGGTGGAAGTGTTTTTCCTAAATGTATAAAATGTGGAAAAATTGGACATAGCTACGAAAATTGTGAAAGTAAGAACAATAATAAAATATTCATACAAGTATGGGTTCCAAAAGGGTTGACAAGCAATTGTTACAGATTTGGAATTGGTAAGTCTAAACAAATTTGGATTCCAAAAGGATTTATTGTTCAAAATCAAAATTTTTCAGTTACTAATTTTATCAGACCTATGAGTTTCTCTAGGTCATTCTCTTCTTCTCGTGTGTAGGTATGTTGGCGGGCTAAGGAGCAACAAGAATGGTACTTGGATTCAGGATGTTCCAAACATATGACATGAGATAAATCAAAGTTCCTTAGCCTCGATAAACATAAAGGTGGAAGTGAGATAATGGGCGATAACAGAAAATGTAAAATTATCGGTAAAGGTAAAGTAGGTAATAGTACTTTCTCCTTAACTAATGTTTTATATGTTGAAAACATGCATCACAATCTCATTTCCATAAGCCAACTATGTGACAAAGGGATGAGTGTGATATTTGATAGTGAATCTTGCAAAATTATTGAAAAATCCACTAATAATATTGTGTTCACGGGAAAAAGAAAAGGAAATGTGTATACACTCTCATTCGATGATTTAACTCTCTCACGATGTCTAGTAGCTACAGATGAAGAAGTTTTCTTATGGCATAGGAGATTGGGTCACGTTAGTATGAGTCTCTTAGAAAAACTTGAATCAAAATAATTGGTAAGGGGATTACCACTTCAGAAATATAAAAGTAACAAAGTGTGCAAATCTTGTACTATGGGAAAATTCAGTCGATCATCATTTCGTCCTAAAAATGTTGTTAGTACTAATAGGGTACTTGAATTGATTCACATGGATTTATTTGGACCGAATGAAATTGCTAGCTTAAATGGAAAACTTTATTGTTATGTATTGGTTGATGATTATTCTAGATTTACATGGGTTTATTTTCTAGCCAAAAAATCCGAAACTTTTGACTACTCTTCAAAGTTTGCAAAACTAATTCAAAATGAAAGAAGTGTTTCAATAAAAACCTTAAGAAGTGATCACGGTGGTGAATTTAAAAATTTGGATTTTGAAAAGTTTGTGAAGAGAATGGTTTTAAACACGAATTTTCTGCTCCTCGAACGCCCCAACAAAATGGGGTAGTCGAAAGGAAAAATCGTACATTACAGGAATTGGCTAGTTCTATGATAAATGAATATAAATTGCCTTTGACTTTTTGGGCAGAGGCAGTTAATACATCCTGCCATGTAATGAACAGAGTAATGATTAGAAAAATACTTAACAAAACGTCCTATGAATCGTGGTTTGACAGAAAGCCTAACATTTCATATTTTAGAGTTTTTGGGTGCCCTTGTTATCTTCTTAATACAGGTGATCAGCTTGGTAAGTTTGAGTCAAAAGAAGATGAGGGAATTTTCATGGGTTACTTTTCAAGAAGCAAGGCTTATCGAATCTTCAACAAACGACTAAAAACTATTGTTGAAACCATAAATGTGAAATTTGATGAATCAGATCTGGATACGGTGGACAAAGAGAAAAATGATGAGGGAATTACATACGAGGGTTGTAACACCCCGCCTCCGCTAGGGTCACTCGCAAAGGAATGCACTAGCTTTAGAGGGGCATTATTGGTAAACATGCACAAAATATCACAAGACAGAACATATATAAATAGCGGAAGTAAAATCAAACTTTCATAACATGAATAAATAAGGTCTAAAGCCTTTTACATCAGAGTACATCAAAACCTGTCTTGCAATAGTAAAGAAGCATAAAGACTTTTTAATGAATTATTCCCCAAGTAAAACAGTAAAGTAGCCATAGCCAAGAGAAGTCCAAGCCATCCATGATGACCTTCAAGCAGAAGAAGTCCGAACTAAACAGCATTGTTTCCTCCCTGAAACCTGGGGGGGGGGGAACGGAAGAAAAGAGGCAAAACAAAACGGGTCAGTCAAAAAGACTGAGTAAGTCCTATCTACTTCCAGTATAAAACAGGTAAAGGTAACATGACATGCATAAACTGAAAGTAAACATAAAGATGACTACAAGATAGATAAACTAAATCGGGGTAACAGGCTGAACTCCTGTAGCAAGCTAAACTAAGGTATCGTGATAAACCACGGTGTCATGATAAATCAAGGTATCACATCGTCAGGTTTCTATCGAGTATACTATCCCAAGGTATCTACTCCGTCTAATATCCCACGGTATCTATTATGTATATTTTCCTGGTTCTAACATGTATATCTGCTCTGTACCTCTCGTACTAGTATCCCAACCTTGTTATGTGTTAACCATGAATGTCCCTTACTCAAAGTCGTGTAATGGTCCATGTCAACCTAATATATCGCATATATAGGTTACTCAACTCGTATGTTTCTTTCCATGTATATAAGTTCAGTCCTTTGTCGTACCTCGTACGGGCTTCCTCATGTCGTATTATCCTTGAAATCGTTTGGACTGTCACCCTTGTTCTAGCTAGGCTCTTCCATATGAATCATCGTTTGAACTACTAGGACTTACGCCACGTAGCACCACTAGGGATTACGCTTGCCTATTGCACGTTTTCGTATTTCGGTTTGGGTTAAACCACCTAGGCCACTAGGGATTACGCTAACCCTCAACCGCGTCCTTTTTCCCACGCATTCATCGTGAATCGTTTTTCTATAACTGTATGCACATGTATCACATCGTGCCATCCGAGTCATGTCACAGGGCTAAACAAGAAATACAGGACTCGGTCGGGAGCTTTAGATTTATCTGCCGATGCAGATACTAAGGTCTGCTTTTCTACACGTGGCTATGGTCCCACGAGACCCCTCCCTCAACTAGTGAAAGGCAACACAAGAGAAAATCTTGCATGAGAACTACACTCCGGCCAGCCCACATCCTACGGCCTACCTCACCCATAATTAGATAGCAATTATGGTCTGTTGGGTGTTCCCTGCCTTTCCGTACGTACACGCTTGACTCAAGATGGTAGATGATCGACGAACTTGCTATCTCGGGCACCTTATGTATTCGCCGACTCACTGCTATCCACCCCAGTCTTTAGGTCGCTCGCATAGCAACCAAGGCATATTCTTGGTTCTTCTACCGTAGACCTCAACCTCTCGTGAGCCTAGTACAATGACCTGGCAGCTCACAGAGGGATCCCAAGAATATCCTCACGTTCCCCGAAGCCGCTGCTTCGTTACCCAGTTCGTTGGAGCCTTTATCTAAATCAGATAGCTGCTCCTACACGCATACTTAAACGTTGACCTAACGTATCGGGTTACTAATCTATCTAAGAAATGGTCCAAATTTCCTTGACTAAGAATTATTACTTAGTTTCCCTTAACTAAGGTTTACCACTTAGCCTTACTTCCCTAATCCTTGTCAACTATTTTTAGGGTTTATCTAATGGGTTAAGTGTCACTTAAGTTCATAACTTAGCCCGTCTACAAACCATGTCAAAATTGGCTAAGTATCCAAGTCCAAGACTTAACCCTACAAACCATGTGTCAAGTTGGCTAAGTATATTAAGCAATCCATAACTTAACCTCGTCTAATTAACATTTTAGATTGGTTAATTATATAAATTAACTTGACCTTGTCATCAAATCGGTCAAGCGTATTCAAGTGATTCGTGACTTAGCCTTATCATGTTTTCACGTTAGATTGGTTAAGTATAGACTAACTTAACCTCATCAAATTAACGAGTTAGATTGGTTAAGTATAGGTCACTTAACCTCATCAAATCATCGTGTTAAATTAGTTAAGTGTTTAACTTAACCCCATTAAATTACCAAGTTGGATTAATTAAGTCTAGGCTAACTTAACCCCATCCGATTACCATGTTTAGATTAGTTAAGTCTAATCTTAACCCCATCCATTAACTATATTATACGGTTAAGTGTCATTAAGAAAATTTACTTAACCTTATCACGTTATCGTGTTGGATTAGTTAAGTGTTGGTTAACTTAATCCCGTCCACTAGTCGTATAAAAATGGTCAAGTGTCATTAGGCAAATCAAGTTACTTAACCTACCCAAGCTTATCATGTTTTGTTAAGTATCATTAGCCTAATCAAATTACTTAACCCATTTGTCCATATCATATTTGGTTAAGCCTCATTAATCAAATTAACTTAACCCTATTATGTGGCATTAATTTAATTAATGCACCCTCAACCTCTCACATTAGACCTTGTTGTGGTTACTAGTTAAGCCGGGCGGGTCCGGGTAGATTTACACCACAACCTAGTCTAACCTCGGGTCTTAAGCGCGACATGACCAACTTCTCACATTGGGTCCTATTGTTTGCAACTACTAGTTAGGCCGGTCGGTTCCGGGTAGTTTTACATTGCAAACTCAACCCAACCTCGAGTTGGCCACACTTTAATTATCTAAGTTCATCATGTTTCCAAAACATGTTACAAGTTTTCAAGCATTTGGGTAGACCTAACTTAATAGGTAAATTCCTAAAGGGTAGACCTAACTTAATAGGTAAATTCCCAAGCTCATGTTTTTATGCATACTTACATGCCAACCTCCATGTTATCTTTCAAGTCATATTTTCAAGTATAAACACATGTCATATTCAAGTTAAGATTTTGCGACATGTTCATGTTTATCTAACTACCCAAAATCGTGTTTTCCCAACGCAAGCAAAGCGAGTCAACATAGTAAGGATACTATGTCACATATTGGTCTCAAAACATGCATGATGCCAAAAAGGGCTTGGCTTCCACATGCATAACATCATAAAGGGATTGGCCATAAACATGCATAGTGTCATAAGGTAATTTGGCCACAAACATGCATATTATCAAAAAGGGTTTGGCCATAAACATGCACAACTTAAAAGAGGGGATTGGCCACGAGCATGCATAATCTCATAAAGGATTTGGCCACAAACTTGCATGTTAGCATAAGGGGTTTGGGTTCATAAACATGCATAAGCCCCAAAATCTTGTCTTAGCCAATGTTTCACAAGTAAAGTGGTTCCTAAAGGTTCATGTGTGAAAACCCGTAACTTCCCCGTAAAGGAAAGTGTCGGATAGTTCGAGAACAAGCCACAACAGAACACATACAGAAGAACATTTCATTGTATATTACACAATGCATCAGATTACAAGAATATACAGAGTAACAATGAATATTACACAGAAATATCAGAGATTTAAATTACATTTAAATACATAGCAGCGGAAAATAGTACAATACACAACTAGAAGTAGATATACGGATACAAAGCTTTCCGGATATCGTTCCAGCTATAAACCAGGATCCTGTGAATATAAATCTGCAAAACCAAAACTACTAGCTGCCCATGTCAAAATAGGGGCACCCAGAGTTTAGGTTAAAACAATAAACTCCAGGCCAGTCATGTGACTGGTGTGAGAACTAAAACGGTTAATCTTTATTTTAAAGTTAGGTAAATCAAGGGACCACGCCGTATAACACGGAACGGGTTTCCTCCCAAGAATACCAGTGCATATAACAAACGACGCAATGCTAAATAAAGAAAAATGAAGCTGTTATAAGACCCAGGTCCTATCACACAATGCAACGCAAGCCAGGGGATAGGGTTTTCCCTTATAACAGCCAAAGAATGCTTGATACGTTTAAAACAAATCATTTGATACTAATAATAAGTGCATAGTGTATAAAACAACTTCAAATCATAAGTATCAATCATAGGCGGCATGAGCGTCCCATGCCACTATGTCGCCATATATAGGTTTACAAATAAAACCGCAAATGTCACGTATTTGGAAATTGGATTTCCATCTATGAACCGAGGCAAAAGATAGTCCTCAACCGATTCGAGACGCTCTAGCCCGTGTCTCAGGATCAGAGCTCGAGTGACCCTTGGAGCGACAGGGCCGGTCCACCGATGTGGATTAAAATGCCTGAACACTGCGTTTCCCCACCCTTTAGGGTGTCAATGAGCCAACAAATGACTCCATCGGTTCGAGAACGACCGATCAATCCGAGGCGCCTCGCAACAGCAACAATCACATAAATCAAACTCGTCAGGGCGTGTAAAACCACTGACGCCACTTTTTAGCTAGAAGGAAACGCATGCCCTCCCTGAGGTCCTCTCCCGTTTTTGGTTCATACCGGGTGTGAAACACGCGAGGTAAACGTTACACAAAGCTACGCCACAAAGGCCTTGCTTTGATCATCACCACAAGACTTTGCTTTTCAACAGAAGCCTCGATCAATTGCCACTTAGGCATGCCACACAGGCAATTCACTCCATGCGTTTGATATCCATCAATATATAACCCCTGAGCTCGTACGTCTCAGAGAAGGGCGTTAAGCAAGAGAATAAATTCTCCGCCGCCAAACAGATATATATTTAATAGAGATCAATCACACGGACTGAAATCCATGTCAGACACACAGTCCATTTACAAGTCCGTTCTGGGTCTGAACGGAACCGGAGGCACCTAGTACCCCGCATATCCATCGATCTCCAAGTACGTCTGGACGATCACTAACTGTTTCCATCTTCTTGGGTGTACAGCCCAATCAAGATCATCAGTAACCACCCAAACAACGTGAAGACCTCCGGTCTTCGACCATCGTCTTCATCTTCGACTTATAGTCGTATCAGTTATTCAGAATGGGATAAACCCGGTCTTTCCGAATAACTCGCGTATATCTTAAGTAAGTGTTACACAAACACAACATACGCCTCATTCCAATTCATTAGTCACTAACCGTAAATTAATCAAGAGAATAATTCCCCAAATATTAACCCCGAAGGCCGAAACCAACATCAGATCAATATCCAGAAAACCATTCTGCTTAGCTAACCGACAGTTAGTTTCTAAATTTCACATTCATAGGGAAAGGTTCCCATTAATTTTACCAAAGATAAATTCTTGAATTTATTCTTTAATCTACTTTTGAATATCAATTCAACTAGCCGAGATTAACGAAACTTACCGAAGTAATCGCTTGTTTTAATTTCCCAATCCCAACCTATTCATCCCATGAAGTAAAACTGGTAATACTTTATTTCTAACACCACAGTGTTATCGGTAAATTCAATTACCATTTCACGTTCAAATCTAATTAAAGATTTAACTATCGCCTGGAGCAAAACTGGTGATACTCCATTTTCGATCTTTTCAATCTAATTAAAGATTCATTAAAACTCCACTTAGTTTTAATCTTCGACTGGTTTAAAGAATCAGTGTCATTTAAAACACGGTTCACGATAAACCCAAGGTCACATTCATTAATTATCGGGTTAAAGAACGAGTGTTATTTAAAACACTGTTCACGATAAACCCAAAAATCAATATCAATTCAATTCCAATTAAATATTATTTAATTTGTAAACTTCATTAAATCTAAATAAAAAGATTTAATCTTTTCTCAACTGGGTTCAAGAACAGTGTTAGTGAAGACACCATTCACGACAAACCCAAATCACATTCGATATTCAATACAAGGCTCTGAATAGAAAATATATCGGCTTATATTCAATATCGAATTCTACGACTAACAAATGTCGTATTGGAAATAATGATATAAATATATATCTTTCAAATTTCCATAACAACACCTGTATAATCACGAATTCCAACATCGAAATATTCCGAAGACAATTTCGATTCAAATCCACTCCAATGCAATCATTGGAATTTTGGTTATTTTTAAAACCCTTTTCGAATTCAATTTATTTATTTAAAAATAAATAGAATTATAATTCTAGTTCAAAACTAGTTCATTTCGATAAAACTTTATTTTTATATTTTCAAATATGGAGTTTTTCATCCCAATCCTTTCTAAATCATTTCTTATGATTTTACACAAATTATTACTATTTTTAATAATTTTATCAAGGCCCGTATAGTCGATTTCCATCAATGGCCATCGAGCTGCACTTATAGCGACCTTTTTCAAATTTGATTTGGACATAATTCCAAATCCAACCGTTAGATTTTGAATTTCTAATATTCGTTAGAAAGCTCTTTTCGATACGAACCCAACGGTTCCGGTTTTAGGAGAATCCGACGGTCGGATCTCCCGTAATGTCCGTTTGAAATAAATGGTCGAAATTCACGAACTGCCGCGGCGCGGCGCGTTCTATTCAGGCCATTATATTATATATATAATATATATAATATATATTTCGTCGATTTCTATTTAAAACGAATTATATAAATAGTTTTAAAATTCATTTCTATTCAATTCAAATTTCAATTCAATTTGAATTCATTTAAATTCGCTTTCAATTCAATTTGAAATCGTTTTCAATTCAATTCATTTCGAAATCGTTTTCAATTCAATTCATTTCGAAATAGTTTTCAATTCAATTCATTTCGAAATCGTTTTCAATTCAATTCATTTCGAAATCGTTTTCAATTCAATTCATTTCGAAATCGTTTTCAATTCAATTCATTTCGAAATCGTTTTCAATTCAATTCATTTCGAAATCGTTTTCAATTCAATTCATTTCGAAATCGTTTTCAATTCAATTCATTTCGAAATCATTTTCAATTCAATTCATTTCGAAATCGTTTTCAATTCAATTCATTTCGAAATCGTTTTCAATTCAATTCATTTCGAATTCGTTTTCAATTCAATTCATTTCGAAATCGTTTTCAATTCAATTCATTTCGAAATCGTTTTCAATTCAATTCATTTCGAAATCGTTTTCAATTCAATTCATTTCGAAATCGTTTTCAATTCAATTCATTTCGAAATCGTTCTCAATTCAATTCATTTCGAAATCGTTGATTTCAAAATTACTTTTTAATATTCATTTTAAAATGAATAAAATCGATATAAATATCGTTCACGTCAAAATGGCGTCAATCTAATCAACACGGCTTCATATATTGATATTCTCAAATATTCCATTTCGAATATTTCTATTTCAAATATTTCTATTTTAAAACTGGAATGAGGCCCAATCAATTACCATATAAAGTTAATTATATGGATTTTCATACAACACATGTATAATAGCATTGAAAAATAATCAACCATCAACCAAAGTGCACTACACTGTATAAGCATCAAATATAGATATCTAACGCTTATAACAGCCTGTCAATCAATCGATCGACATATTTAATCAATCAGGATGAGTGAACTTCAAATTTCATCCCAACACCCGTGTGGGGTTTCAAACAATCAAACACAGATTTTATTTGTGCAGTTGGGCGATGTGTAAAATTTATCGACCCAATCAATATCCTTCAAATAGGTGTACATAAACAAACCGTCTGGTTTGTAAATGAATATTTATTTATTCACATTCACGTTAAAAATTATATTTTTAACGATAAAACATTTTATTCCAACATATGAATTTCTATTCAGTTGATTCTTTAAATAAAATGATATTTTTATTTTTTCTAACATATTTTAGAAAATTTCGGCGGCATAACGGCACGATACTAGAAACGGGACAAGGCCTAGCCTTATCCCCGGTCTAGTGAAGGCCCACGCCATTCACACATCAATCAAATCCATTCATCTCACCAAACAATTCAATTTCAATCAAATAATCTAACTTATTTTTGCAATCAAACAAACAAGTCCATGGTCTGTGGACGATTGTGTCGGGTGCTACTAAGCACCGTCTGCATCCTAGTATATATATATATAACTAGAAAAGAAATTGAAAGGTGAGAAATTCTCACCAATAGCTATCCTAACTCCACGGCACTTCATTGATAGAAATCTTCATTGCTATCGCATCTTCGTCATCTTCGTTGCCCGCTTTCACTACCTATGTAAAAATCGAATTTTTACTTCGCTATTCAATATATAAAAATCATATTTTTATTTCGAAGTTCAATATATAAAAATCATATTTTTATTTCGAAGTTCAATATATAAAAATCATATTTTTATTTCGAAGTTCAATATATAAAAATCATATTTTTATTTCGAAGTTCAATATATAAAAATCATATTTTTATTTCGAAGTTCAATATATAAAAATCATATTTTTATTTCGAAGTTCAATATATAAAAATCATATTTTTATTTCGAAGTTCAATATATAAAAATCATATTTTTATTTCGCAAGGATTTCGCCTTTTCCCATTTCGAAAATCTAATTTTTCCTATTTTAAAAATCCAATCTTTTCTGTTTTATGATCTTTTCCATTTTAAAAACTCAATCTTTTTTATTTTAAAAATATGATCTTTTCCATTTTAAAAACTCAATCTTTTTTATTTGAAAAATTCAATCTTTTTCATTTGAAAAATTCAATCTTTTTTATTTGAAAAATTCAATAATTCAATCTTTTTCATTTGAAAAATTCAATCTTTTTTATTTGAAAAATTCAATCTTTTTCATTTGAAAAATTCAATCTTTTTCATTTGAAAAATTCAATCTTTTTCATTTTCAAAACCCATCACTAATCTAAAAAGTAAACAAAGGAAAGAAAAATAAAATAAAATATGTAACGACCCTAAATTTTGGGGCCAAGTTAAAATTTATTTTAAGTGATTTTAAATGAGTTTTGATATTTAAAATAATCTATTTTAAATAATAAGGATCACAAATTTGGTTCAAATCGAAGTTAGAATGAATAAATTAATTTTAAATATAAAAAGAGCTAGAAATGGCGCGGTAGTTTGAAAAGTCAAACTTGAACTTTGACTAACCATACAGGATGCAAAATTTAACGGATTTTAGTGAAACCAAAAATACTAGAATCTATTTAAAAATATCTTTCCAACGAATCCGAAAAATCGAAATTTCATAGCGGAAATCAAAAGTTATGGCTAATTCAATTTTTAGAAAGGTCGGTGGGTAATTTGCATAGGACAAGAATGCTACTTTTCACATATGTAGGAATTTGAACTTGAAACCACTTCCATTGGTTTCAGAATGACGTTTCTGCATTGAAAAACAGTAAACACTTATATGTTTCGAGTTTCAGAAAATATTTGTTTAAAAATGTATTTTTAATATTAAAAATATTCGCCTTGAAAATAGCCATTTTTCAAAAAGTCTCAGAATCGAACGAAATAAATTTTGTTGGATTCGTATCATCAAAACAAAGCTAAAAATGATTTTTTGGTAATTTTTAGAATTAATATATAATTATAATTGATTTTTCAGTGTAAACGGGCAAATTTTTGACTTTAAAATTCATTAAAAAATTCAAACGGGCTCAGAATTGAACGAAATTAATTTTCATAGGTCCACAGCATCAAAACATAGCTAAATATATTTTTCGAGGATTTTTGAAGTTAATTGGTGACCTGGGTGAATTTCTACGTACGTTTGAATTTAAAATAATGATTTATATTTAAAACTGAAAAACGAAGGCCAAGACGATCTCGTGGGCTGATGAAACATATCCAGATGAGTTCGGAACGGGGGCTAAATGGTATGAACGACAGTAAGCAGGCTTGAATCGGAGTTCGGGCCAAAACGGGCTTAAGCGGGCCAATTAAATAATGATTAGTTTAACCTAATATTTTAATATAAAAACACTATTCACGTCCATCTTCTTCCTCTTTGCTGAGCCGCACAAACCCATCATGGCTGAAAACTTCAAACCCTCATAACTCTTTCATTTCTCAACGAAAATTAGCGTGTGAGTACACGTTTCGAAGCTCTCGCCGAGCTCTTCGATCTCCGACAAGTTCCGCCCCTTTCCGTCGCCCGTGCCGCCCGCCCCGAGCCTGAGAAGTTCCGCCGGTCGCAGCCACGCCGGGCCCACCACGCTCGATCGAACTCCACCCTCTTCTGGCCGTGCAAAGATCTCTCCAAGGCGGTCATTCTCCAAAAAACGGCACCCAAAACCGTTCGGTAAATCAAAAGTTATCGCGATTTGAAGTTTTGAACAAATTCTGAAATTGAGGTATGCTTCAGATTTTGTAACGCTTTTAAGCGTGACAGAAGCAGTTGTTAAAAGTCTGGTTAATTAAAACATCAATAACTTTTTCATATAAACACCGATTCTGAAAATTTCAGATCCGATGGAACCGTGACTTCGAATACCACTTTAATACAGAGCAATTGGGAACAAACTCTAATCTAATTGAGGTGAGAATCCTATTTATTTTATTTAAGTAATTATGTTTTAAGTATGGATGTTCGCATTCATAATCATACATGTATATGAATCTGCTATGATATAAACTGTATGTGAATCTGCTATGACTTAATCTGTATGCGTATGCTATGTCAAAACCCACTGTATGTTGAGATGTTACAATATAAAAATTAATTATATTAAAATCGTTCATGTATGTTGTGTGACATGTCGATATGTCAAAATTAAAATCGTTCATGTATGTTGTGTGACATGTTGATATGTCAAAATTAAATAAATTAAAATCGTTCATGTATGTTGTGTGACATGTTTATATGTTAAAATTTAATATATCAAAATTGTTCATTGTATGTTATATTAACATTTTTATATATTAAAAATAGAAAATGTTGGAAATGTTCATCGTAGGATAAAAGTGACATTTTTGTCAATATATTAAAATAAGAAATTGTTCATGTATGTTGTAAATTGACACTTTTGTCAATATCAAAATAAGAAAATGAACACCGTATGTAAATTGACACTTTTGTCAATATCAAAATAAGAAAATGAACACCGTATGTAAATTGACACTTTTGTCAATATCAAAATAAGAAAATGAACACCGTATGTAAATTGACACTTTTGTCAATATCAAAATAAGAAAATGAACACCGTATGTAAATTGACACTTTTGTCAATATCAAAATAAGAAAATGAACACCGTATGTAAATTGACACTTTTGTCAATATCAAAATAAGAAAATGAACACCGTATGTAAATTGACACTTTTGTCAATATCAAAATAAGAAAATTAGCACCGTATGTTGAATGAACAAATTTGTGTATTTATAAAATAGAATTGGTCGTTATATGTGAATGATTATATTTTGTTCATTTATAAAATAAGAAAGCACTATATGTTAAAGAATTATATTTTGTGTCATTAACAAAATAGAATTTGTCGCTATGGTAAAGAATTATATTTTGTGTCATTAACAAAATAGAATTTGTCGCTATGGTAAAGAATTATATTTTGTGTCATTATTCAAAATAAAATTTGTCGCTATGTGAAACGAACCATTTTTTTTTGTTGTTAATAAAAATAGAATTAGTCGCTATATGTAAGGAACTAATATTTTGTTCATTAGTAACAATAAGCAAGCACCGTATGTTGAATGAATATATTTTGTTCATTATCAAAATAAGAAAGCCCCGTATGTTGAATGAATATATTTTGTTCATTATCAAAAGAAGAAAGCATCGTATGTTAATGAACTTTATTTTGTTCATTATTAAAAATAAAAATAGCATAGTATGTTAATGAACTATATTTTGTCCATTATATAAAATAGAAGATGGCACTATATAAAAATAGCATATTTGTCACGTTGTCAAAATAGAAAAAAAATGCATTGTATGCATAGCATATTATTTCTGTCAAAATAGAAAAAAAATGCATTGTATGCATAGCATATTATTTTTGTCAAAATAGAAAAAAAAATGCACTGTATGCATAGCATATTATTTTTGTCAAAATAGAAAAAAAATGCATTGTATGCATAGCATATTATTTTTGTCAAAATAGAAAAAAATGCATTGTATGCATAGCATATTATTTTTGTCAAAATAGAAAATACATTGTATGCAAATAATATTTTGTCAAGTTAGAACGTTATATAGATAAACGCATTGTATGAAAATATTATTCTGTCATGTTAGAAAAATAGATAAACGCATTGTATGAAAATATTATTCTGTCATGTTAGAAAAATAGATAAACGCATTGTATGAAAATATTATTCTGTCATGTTAGAAAAATAGATAAACGCATTGTATGCAAATATTATTTTTGTCAAGTTAGAAAATAGAAAATACATTGTATGCATATTATTTTCGTCAAGTTAGAAAAATAGAAAATACATTGTATGCATATTATTTTTGTCAAGTTAGAAAATAGAAAATACATTGTATGCATATTATTTTCGTTAAGTTAGAAAATTAGAAAATACATTATATGCATATTATTTTCGTCAAGTTAGAAAAATAGAAAATACATTGTATGCATATTATTTTTGTCAAGTTAGAAAATAGAAAATACATTGTATGCATATTATTTTTGTCAAGTTAGAAAATAGAAAATACATTGTATGCATATTATTTTTGTCAAGTTAGAGAAATTAGAATATACCTTGTATGCATATTATTTTTGTCAAGTTAGAAAATAGAAAATACATTGTATGCATATTATTTTCGTCAAGTTAGAAAAATAGAAAATACATTGTAAGCATATTATTTTTGTCAAAATAGAAAATACATTGTATGCATATTATTTTTGTCAAGTTAGAGAAATTAGAATATACCTTGTATGCATATTATTTTCGTCAAGTTAGAAAAATAGAAAATACATTATATGCATATTATTTTCGTCAAGTTAGAAAAATAGAAAATACATTGTATGCATATTATTTTTGTCAAGTTAGAGAAATTAGAATATACCTTGTATGCATATTATTTTTGTCAAGTTAGAAAATAGAAAATACATTGTATGCATATTATTTTTGTCAAGTTAGAGAAAAAGAAATAATGCATTGTATGTATAGCATATTATTTTGTCAAGTTAAGAATTAATGCATTGTATGTATAGCATATTATTTTGTCAAGTTAAAAATAATGCATTGTATGTATAGCATATTATTTTGTCAAGTTAAGAATTAATGCATTGTATGTATAGCATATTATTTTGTCAAGTTAGAAAAATAATGCCTTGTATGTATTGCATATTATGTTTGTTAAAATAAAGAAAAAGATAATGCATTGTATGTATTGCATATTATTTTTGTCAAAATAGAGAAAAATTAGAAATTTGCATTGCACAAAATGGTATTTTGTCATGTTAGAAAAATAGAGAAATGCATTGTATGAAACTATCATTTTTGATATATTAAAAATAGAGAAATGCATTGTATGAAACTATCATTTTTGATATATTAAAAATAGAGAATTGCATTGTATGTAAACTATCATTTCTGATATGTTGAAAATATAGAATTTCCTTGTATGTAAAATATGAAAATATACACCGTATGATTCATTAGCATTTTTGTTAATATCAGAAATAAGGAAATGTACTGTAGGATAAATTAACATTATTTTCAATGTTAAATATAAAGAAAATTCCATCGTATGATAGTTACACTATTTTATAATGATAAGATTTAAAGAACTTGACCGTAGGAAGAATATATATTATTTATAATGTATATAAAGAGAGAATTCACCCCGTAGGAAGAATTAACATTATTTATAATGTAAATAAAAGAAATGAAATGTATGTAAGAATAACATTATTTATAATGTTAAACGAAAGGTAAGGAACTGTATTGAAACATTAAAATTAATTATATTAAAATAATTAAGGCAAAAATTAATCGTTATGAAATAAAATAACGATATGAAATATGTTTTTCTCAAAATATATGAATGCGAGATTATTTGGAAAGACCGGGTTAATCCCATTCCAAATGATCGTACGATTTCAAGAATTCAAGTATGGAGACGGCATATGAAGACCGTAAATCTCCCCTCGAATGGACAACGATCAAGACTCTGAATTGGTTTGATCCCAATTCAAGGGTCGGGGTAATTGCCCAAACGTACGTGTTGATTTCACGGGTTTGACCCTAGTTCAGACCTAGAGCATGGGTATAAATGGATAGTGTGTCTGACATCGTACCCCACAAAATATTATATTGTTGATATTCAGTTAATATATAAACGATTGGTGGTAGAGAATTTATTCTCTACTTAACACCCGTTTATATAGTGACGGAAGATCAATAGTACGGTATGGAGTGACGGTGTGGCATACTAAGATGCAATGATCAGGGTTTCTTGTTGAAAAGCAGAACCTTGTGGTATGAAGAACATGACTTCGCGAGCCTCACAAACCGGTAGAGTCTAAAAAGGGGGAAGGGAACGCAGGGAAAGTAGCACGTTTCTTTCTAGTTAGTAGTCATTTTACTTTTGGAGGATGATGAAATGAGGCGCCTCGGATAGGTCCTATAGGACCGGGGAACGTGTACTTAGGAATAACTAATCCTCTAAGCTGTATGTGAGGACCGGCCCTGCCATTTCCAAGGGTTAACTGCGGGTAATCCTGAGGCATTAACTAGAGTGTCTCGAATCGGTAAGGAGTCCTCCCTAGCCTGGACTCATGATGGAAACCCAAATTTCCAATACGACCCCGACGAATTTGATTGTATTACTAGTAGTGGAGGCATAATATATGGTACCTATGCTTCCTAGGATTGATACTTATAATTTGAATTGTTTTAAAACATATACACCCTAATAATAGTATTAGTTTCGTATTTGGCGTATTTAGCATGTTTAACCACCATAAGGTAAAACTCTATCCTCTTGGTGTGCGTTGCATTGTGTGATGGGACCTGAGTCTTATGGTGGTTCCATTTTTCAAAAGACATTGCGTTGTTGACGACTTATTTAATCATTTATTATGACACTTTAAATTATGCACGGCAGTCCCTTAGAGTAAACCCGTTCCGCGTTAGCGGCGTGGTCTTTTGGATTTGCCTTATTTTTATTAGTATAAGTTATTTAAGAATTCTCACACCAGTCCCACGACTGACCCATAGTTTGTTTCACCTTTTTGCAAACTTGGGTGCCTTCTCTTCTACACGGGCAGCCAAGTAGACAGGTTCATTCTTTGCTTGGAGCTTTTCTTTGTAGCTGTTTATTTTCTCTCTCTTGGATTCTGCTTGGGAGAAGAGGTGATGACTTGGAGCTTGAAGACTTTTTGTTTCTATTGGCATCTATTCTTTTCTTTTTAGACATCAAACTTATTTCTTTTCTGCAAACTTGTTGTAATAATCTTAGATTCTGTGACTGTGGATTTTCTGTGATTGATGACATTATATTTGTCCGCTGCTATAATGTTATTACTCTATGAATCTCCTTTGCTATATTGTATCTGTGTTCTGTTTTATTGTATTTATGTTGTATTCCAAAAATGATTTCTCCTGCTTTCACCCGTGGAAGTTTGGGGTCGTCACAGTTGGTATCAGAGCTTTGGTTTACAAAGCGGAGTACAACATATCTATAATAATTCGTTTACATAGAATCACTATATTCTATGGCGAACAGTTCATGAGATACATAATAGCCAGTCACTTTATCGTCATCTTTTCATTCATCCTTCGATCTTTTAGAATCACCTTTTCTGTTGTTTTGACTCTTTCCTTGATCATACGTTCGAAGAAGACTAAGAGAAGTGGCGATGCTCAATTGGCACATGTGTACGAAGGAGCGAAAGGACCAACTTCTTCGGTGGAAGGCCTGATGTTATAGGCGGTACTATTTCTGTTAAAACGTTTCAACATTCTCTGTGTTTATTCTTCCTCTTCTCCTCTTTTATTTTCTTTTTCCTTTTCGGGACGAAAAGTTTTTAAGTGGGGGAGACTGTAACGACCATAAATTTTGGGGCCAAGTTAAAATTTATTTTAAGTGATTTTAAATGAGTTTTGATATTTAAAATAATCTATTTTAAATAATAAGGATCACAAATTTGGTTCAAATCGAAGTTAGAATGAATAAATTAATTTTAAATATAAAAAGAGCTAGAAATGGCGCGGTAGTTTGAAAAGTCAAACTTGAAATTTGACTAACCATACAGGATGCAAAATTTAACGGATTTTAGTGAAACCAAAAATACTAGAATCTATTTAAAAATATCTTTCCAACGAATCCGAAAAATCGAAATTTCATAGCGGAAATCAAAAGTTATGGCTAATTCAATTTTTAGAAAGGTCGGTGGGTAATTTGCATAGGACAAGAATGCTACTTTTCACATATGTAGGAATTTGAACTTGAAACCACTTCCATTGGTTTCAGAATGACGTTTCTGCATTGAAAAACAGTAAACACTTATATGTTTCGAGTTTCAGAAAATATTTGTTTAAAAATGTATTTTTAATATTAAAAATATTCGCCTTGAAAATAGCCATTTTTCAAAAAGTCTCAGAATCGAACGAAATAAATTTTGTTGGATTCGTATCATCAAAACAAAGCTAAAAATGATTTTTTGGTAATTTTTAGAATTAATATATAATTATAATTGATTTTTCAGTGTAAACGGGCAAATTTTTGACTTTAAAATTCATTAAAAAATTCAAACGGGCTCAGAATTGAACGAAATTAATTTTCATAGGTCCACAGCATCAAAACATAGCTAAATATATTTTTCGAGGATTTTTGAAGTTAATTGGTGACCTGGGTGAATTTCTACGTACGTTTGAATTTAAAATAATGATTTATATTTAAAACTGAAAAACGAAGGCCAAGACGATCTCGTGGGCTGATGAAACATATCCAGATGAGTTCGGAACGGGGGCTAAATGGTATGAACGACAGTAAGCAGGCTTGAATCGGAGTTCGGGCCAAAACGGGCTTAAGCGGGCCAATTAAATAATGATTAGTTTAACCTAATATTTTAATATAAAAACACTATTCACGTCCATCTTCTTCCTCTTTGCTGAGCCGCACAAACCCATCATGGCTGAAAACTTCAAACCCTCATAACTCTTTCATTTCTCAACGAAAATTAGCGTGTGAGTACACGTTTCGAAGCTCTCGCCGAGCTCTTCGATCTCCGACAAGTCCCGTCCCTTTACGTCGCCCGTGCCGCCCGCCCCGAGCCTGAGAAGTTCCGCCGGTCGCAGCCACGCCGGGCCCACCACGCTCGATCGAACTCCACCCTCTTCTGGCCGTGCAAAGATCTCTCCAAGGCGGTCATTCTCCAAAAAACGGCACCTAAAACCGTTCGGTAAATCAAAAGTTATCGCGATTTGAAGTTTTGAACAAATTCTGAAATTGAGGTATGCTTCAGATTTTGTAACGCTTTTAAGCGTGACAGAAGCAGTTGTTAAAAGTCTGGTTAATTAAAACATCAATAACTTTTTCATATAAACACCGATTCTGAAAATTTCAGATCCGATGAAACCGTGACTTCGAATACCACTTTAATACAGAGCAATTGGGAACAAACTCTAATCTAATTGAGGTGAGAATCCTATTTATTTTATTTAAGTAATTATGTTTTAAGTATGGATGTTCGCATTCATAATCATACATGTATGTGAATCTGCTATGATATAAACTGTATGTGAATCTGCTATGACTTAATCTGTATGCGTATGCTATGTCAAAACCCACTGTATGTTGAGATGTTACAATATAAAAATTAATTATATTAAAATCGTTCATGTATGTTGTGTGACATGTCGATATGTCAAAATTAAAATCGTTCATGTATGTTGTGTGACATGTTGATATGTCAAAATTAAATAAATTAAAATCGTTCATGTATGTTGTGTGACATGTTTATATGTTAAAATTTAATATATCAAAATTGTTCATTGTATGTTATATTAACATTTTTATATATTAAAAATAGAAAATGTTGGAAATGTTCATCGTAGGATAAAAGTGACATTTTTGTCAATATATTAAAATAAGAAATTGTTCATGTATGTTGTAAATTGACACTTTTGTCAATATCAAAATAAGAAAATGAACACCGTATGTAAATTGACACTTTTGTCAATATCAAAATAAGAAAATGAACACCGTATGTAAATTGACACTTTTGTCAATATCAAAATAAGAAAATGAACACCGTATGTAAATTGACACTTTTGTCAATATCAAAATAAGAAAATGAACACCGTATGTAAATTGACACTTTTGTCAATATCAAAATAAGAAAATGAACACCGTATGTAAATTGACACTTTTGTCAATATCAAAATAAGAAAATGAACACCGTATGTAAATTGACACTTTTGTCAATATCAAAATAAGAAAATTAGCACCGTATGTTGAATGAACAAATTTGTGTATTTATAAAATAGAATTGGTCGTTATATGTGAATGATTATATTTTGTTCATTTATAAAATAAGAAAGCACTATATGTTAAAGAATTATATTTTGTGTCATTAACAAAATAGAATTTGTCGCTATGGTAAAGAATTATATTTTGTGTCATTAACAAAATAGAATTTGTCGCTATGGTAAAGAATTATATTTTGTGTCATTATTCAAAATAAAATTTGTCGCTATGTGAAACGAACCATTTTTTTTTGTTGTTAATAAAAATAGAATTAGTCGCTATATGTAAGGAACTAATATTTTGTTCATTAGTAACAATAAGCAAGCACCGTATGTTGAATGAATATATTTTGTTCATTATCAAAATAAGAAAGCCCCGTATGTTGAATGAATATATTTTGTTCATTATCAAAAGAAGAAAACATCGTATGTTAATGAACTTTATTTTGTTCATTATTAAAAATAAAAATAGCATAGTATGTTAATGAACTATATTTTGTCCATTATATAAAATAGAAGATGGCACTATATAAAAATAGCATATTTGTCATGTTGTCAAAATAGAAAAAAAATGCATTGTATGCATAGCATATTATTTTTGTCAAAATAGAAAAAAAATGCATTGTATGCATAGCATATTATTTTTGTCAAAATAGAAAAAAAAATGCATTGTATGCATAGCATATTATTTTTGTCAAAATAGAAAAAAAATGCATTGTATGCATAGCATATTATTTTTGTCAAAATAGAAAAAAATGCATTGTATGCATAGCATATTATTTTTGTCAAAATAGAAAATACATTGTATGCAAATAATATTTTGTCAAGTTAGAACGTTATATAGATAAACGCATTGTATGAAAATATTATTCTGTCATGTTAGAAAAATAGATAAACGCATTGTATGAAAATATTATTCTGTCATGTTAGAAAAATAGATAAACGCATTGTATGAAAATATTATTCTGTCATGTTAGAAAAATAGATAAACGCATTGTATGCAAATATTATTTTTGTCAAGTTAGAAAATAGAAAATACATTGTATGCATATTATTTTCGTCAAGTTAGAAAAATAGAAAATACAATGTATGCATATTATTTTCGTCAAGTTAGAAAAATAGAAAATACATTGTATGCATATTATTTTTGTCAAGTTAGAAAATAGAAAATACATTGTATGCATATTATTTTCGTTAAGTTAGAAAATTAGAAAATACATTATATGCATATTATTTTCGTCAAGTTAGAAAAATAGAAAATACATTGTATGCATATTATTTTTGTCAAGTTAGAAAATAGAAAATACATTGTATGCATATTATTTTTGTCAAGTTAGAAAATAGAAAATACATTGTATGCATATTATTTTTGTCAAGTTAGAGAAATTAGAATATACCTTGTATGCATATTATTTTTGTCAAGTTAGAAAATAGAAAATACATTGTATGCATATTATTTTCGTCAAGTTAGAAAAATAGAAAATACATTGTAAGCATATTATTTTTGTCAAAATAGAAAATACATTGTATGCATATTATTTTTGTCAAGTTAGAGAAATTAGAATATACCTTGTATGCATATTATTTTCGTCAAGTTAGAAAAATAGAAAATACATTATATGCATATTATTTTCGTCAAGTTAGAAAAATAGAAAATACATTGTATGCATATTATTTTTGTCAAGTTAGAGAAATTAGAATATACCTTGTATGCATATTATTTTTGTCAAGTTAGAAAATAGAAAATACATTGTATGCATATTATTTTTGTCAAGTTAGAGAAAAAGAAATAATGCATTGTATGTATAGCATATTATTTTGTCAAGTTAAGAATTAATGCATTGTATGTATAGCATATTATTTTGTCAAGTTAAAAATAATGCATTGTATGTATAGCATATTATTTTGTCAAGTTAAGAATTAATGCATTGTATGTATAGCATATTATTTTGTCAAGTTAGAAAAATAATGCCTTGTATGTATTGCATATTATGTTTGTTAAAATAAAGAAAAAGATAATGCATTGTATGTATTGCATATTATTTTTGTCAAAATAGAGAAAAATTAGAAATTTGCATTGCACAAAATGGTATTTTGTCATGTTAGAAAAATAGAGAAATGCATTGTATGAAACTATCATTTTTGATATATTAAAAATAGAGAAATGCATTGTATGAAACTATCATTTTTGATATAATAAAAATAGAGAATTGCATTGTATGTAAACTATCATTTCTGATATGTTGAAAATATAGAATTTCCTTGTATGTAAAATATGAAAATATACACCGTATGATTCATTAGCATTTTTGTTAATATCAGAAATAAGGAAATGTACTGTAGGATAAATTAACATTATTTTCAATGTTAAATATAAAGAAAATTCCACCGTATGATAGTTACACTATTTTATAATGATAAGATTTAAAGAACTTGACCGTAGGAAGAATATATATTATTTATAATGTATATAAAGAGAGAATTCACCCCGTAGGAAGAATTAACATTATTTATAATGTAAATAAAAGAAATGAAATGTATGTAAGAATAACATTATTTATAATGTTAAACGAAAGGTAAGGAACTGTATTGAAACATTAAAATTAATTATATTAAAATAATTAAGGCAAGAATTAATCGTTATGAAATAAAATAACGATATGAAATATGTTTTTCTCAAAATATATGAATGCGAGATTATTTGGAAAGACCGGGTTAATCCCATTCCAAATGATCGTACGATTTCAAGAATTCAAGTATGGAGACGGCATATGAAGACCGTAAATCTCCCCTCGAATGGACAACGATCAAGACTCTGAATTGGTTTGATCCCAATTCAAGGGTCGGGGTAATTGCCCAAACGTACGTGTTGATTTCACGGGTTTGACCCTAGTTCAGACCTAGAGCATGGGTATAAATGGATAGTGTGTCTGACATCGTACCCCACAAAATATTATATTGTTGATATTCAGTTAATATATAAACGATTGGTGGTAGAGAATTTATTCTCTACTTAACACCCGTTTATATAGTGACGGAAGATCAATAGTACGGTATGGAGTGACGGTGTGGCATACTAAGATGCAATGATCAGGGTTTCTTGTTGAAAAGCAGAACCTTGTGGTATGAAGAACATGACTTCACGAGCCTCACAAACCGGTAGAGTCTAAAAAGGGGGAAGGGAACGCAGGGAAAGTAACACGTTTCTTTCTAGTTAGTAGTCATTTTACTTTTGGAGGATGATGAAATGAGGCGCCTCGGATAGGTCCTATAGGACCGGGGAACGTGTACTTAGGAATAACTAATCCTCTAAGCTGTATGTGAGGACCGGCCCTGCCATTTCCAAGGGTTAACTGCGGGTAATCCTGAGGCATTAACTAGAGTGTCTCGAATCGGTAAGGAGTCCTCCCTAGCCTGGACTCATGATGGAAACCCAAATTTCCAATACGACCCCGACGAATTTGATTGTATTACTAGTAGTGGAGGCATAATATATGGTACCTATGCTTCCTAGGATTGATACTTATAATTTGAATTGTTTTAAAACATATACACCCTAATAATAGTATTAGTTTCGTATTTGGCGTATTTAGCATGTTTAACCACCATAAGGTAAAACTCTATCCTCTTGGTGTGCGTTGCATTGTGTGATGGGACCTGAGTCTTATGGTGGTTCCATTTTTCAAAAGACATTGCGTTGTTGACGACTTATTTAATCATTTATTATGACACTTTAAATTATGCACGGCAGCCCCTTAGAGTAAACCCGTTCCGCGTTAGCGGCGTGGTCTTTTGGATTTGCCTTATTTTTATTAGTATAAGTTATTTAAGAATTCTCACACCAGTCCCACGACTGACCCATAGTTTGTTTCACCTTTTTGCAAACTTGGGTGCCTTCTCTTCTACACGGGCAGCCAAGTAGACAGGTTCATTCTTTGCTTGGAGCTTTTCTTTGTAGCTGTTTATTTTCTCTCTCTTGGATTCTGCTTGGGAGAAGAGGTGATGACTTGGAGCTTGAAGACTTTTTGTTTCTATTGGCATCTATTCTTTTCTTTTTAGACATCAAACTTATTTCTTTTCTGCAAACTTGTTGTAATAATCTTAGATTCTGTGACTGTGGATTTTCTGTGATTGATGACATTATATTTTTCCGCTGCTATAATGTTATTACTCTATGAATCTCCTTTGCTATATTGTATCTGTGTTCTGTTTTATTGTATTTATGTTGTATTCCAAAAATGATTTCTCCTGCTTTCACCCGTGGAAGTTTGGGGTCGTCACAAAATATATACTTACAGCGCTCGGAGGGGGGGGGGGGGGAAGAAACGTCGCTGGGATGGTCGAGGGGAGGCCACGGTTGCCGGCGGTGGGCCAAGGAAGTGGCGGTGGAGGGGTCCTCCAGGGCGCGTCGGTTACAGGAGGGGCGGGGGTTTGGGCTTCTTGCGGTTTCAACGGAGCGGGAGGGGAGGGGCTAAGGGGAAATCGAACGAGGGGGGGGGTCTGCGTGGATCGAGGAAGAAGGGGGGGGACCTTGCCGGAGCGGCGGTGGGCGGCGCCGCCTTGGGGAGCGAGGGCGCGACGAGTTTTTTTTTTCTTTTTTTTCGTTTTTTCTGATCTGTATTGTGAGGAGAGAGAGGGTATAGAGGAAGTTATAATAATATATTCAATTATTTAATTTAATTTAATTGTCCTTATAAAGTTGACTTTTACATACGACTTCGAAACGAGGCTCACCGCCTGTCGTCTATAGCGTTTCACCCCCATTCCGAACACAATGGGATATGTACCGCAAGCTGAATCGACCGTTTCGATCAGTTTCCGTTGCATTTACATTTAAATCATTATATTGAATTTTAAACGTACATTTCAAATTACCGGGGTCACATACGAACTTTAAAAATTCCTGAAAAATATTTTCTCACTTCGTATTGACGATACGGTCATAATAAAACTAGTTTCGTCAAATTCTGAGATCGTTTGAAAAATAGCCAATTTCCAGTCGATTAAAATCAATTGAAACTGGTCAAACGCGTTTTCCTTTGCCACGCTCACATATTGATTCGAAAAATTATGAAATTTGGAATCTAGCAATAACTTGACACTGCGGATCCAACAAAACTGGTTTCGTCGAAATCCGAGGTCGTTTGCAAAATGTCATATTTTAAGGGCCTGAATTCCATAGCGACTATTCAGAAATTTCAACTGGACATATCTTTTGATTCCCGCTACGAACTTTTGATTTTTCCGATTCGTTGGAAAGATATTCACTATTAGATTCCATTATTTTTGGTTTCACTAAAATCCGGATTGTTTTGCACCCGGTACATTCAATTGAAGTTTGAAATCGAATTATCGAACTACCGCGCCATTTTCAATTCTATTTATAATTATTTATAAATATTTATATTCTAACGACGACGCGTATAAATATATACGTTCTATTCTATTCAAAATAAATTTTCTCGTCGATATTATTTAAAATAATCTATTTTAAATATTCAAAATTCGCTAAAATTGCCAAAATAAAAATTTTAAACTGGCCCAGATTTTCGGGTTGTTACAATCTCCCCACTTAAAACTTTTCGTCCCCGAAAAGGAACAAAGTCGAAAGTGGTTTGATTAATCAACTCTACGCTCGATCTGGCTTTCATTCTCCAACTTTTCAGTTTCTGAGAATTTTCTAAAATTTCAAAAATTTGGCTAACACCCTAAATTTTCGAAAAATTTCGCCATAACCTCCCCTGCACCGGGAGCATCGGGGAATTTCAAATAGCTTCCCCGGTCCTTCAGATCTCAAAAAGAAAAAGAAAAAGCCAAGCGGCTAGCCAATAGGCTCACAAAATCATCATCACCCAAACAAAACAGGAAATTATGTAGTAAACATGTACCTATTTGTCGGGCAAACAAATTTTATTCTCTGCTCTAGCCTCCTTACTATGACCTGTTCAACGTAAGTGTATGTATATGCAAGCAAATGCGACCAATTTTCAATATAATTCAATATTTGTTTCAATTAGGCTAAATGGCTAAATTATCAATCCAATAAACAAACAACACAAACATCAATCAATTAGTGAATTAGCTTTTCAAATGCATAACTTTGATATATAGTCAAAAATCAGATTTTTGATGCCAAATCACAACAATAGGCCCTATCTAAATTTGGTTCTCACACCAGTCAATAGGAAATACATAGATATCACACCTTCGAAACACGAATACCAATTCTGATGATGTTCGAACTATCATCAGAATCATCTTCGGGCGACTAGAGTGTGATTCTATATCTATCCAGTATATTAAAATTTCGAATACACGCGGATCAGACATATACGCAAAATCTATATATACTGGATTGTCCACATCAATATAAATAGATAATCAAGTACGAATAATTGATTTAAATCTTCAAAACAAAAATTGTTTTCACTTGAAAAATATACTCTTCACACTCGTTCTAGGATACTACTGATCCTATCTCTAACGAGTCATTCTCATTGGATACTACTAATCCAATATCTGATGAATTCTTTCGTACGGTTCTAATGTGTCTTGTTCTCTGAGCTTTGTAAACCAAAGCTCTGATACCAACTGTGAAAACCCGTAACTTCCCCGTAAAGGAAAGTGTCGGATAGTTCGAGAACAAGCCACAACAGAACACATACAGAAGAACATTTCATTGTATATTACACAATGCATCAGATTACAAGAATATACAGAGTAACAATGAATATTACACAGAAATATCAGAGATTTAAATTACATTTAAATACATAGCAGCGGAAAATAGTACAATACACAACTAGAAGTAGATATACGGATACAAAGCTTTCCGGATATCGTTCCAGCTGTAAACCAGGATCCTGTGAATATAAATCTGCAAAACCAAAACTACTAGCTGCCCGTGTCAAAATAGGGGCACCCAGAGTTTAGGTTAAAACAATAAACTCCAGGTCAGTCATGTGACTGGTGTGAGAACTAAAACGGTTAATCTTTATTTTAAAGTTTGGTAAATCAAGGGACCACGCCGTATAACACGGAACGGGTTTCCTCCCAAGAATACCAGTGCATATAACAAACAGCACAATGCTAAATAAAGAAAAATGAAGCTGTTATAAGACCCAGGTCCTATCACACAATGCAACGCAAGCCGGGGGATAGGGTTTTCCCTTATAACAGCCAAAGAATGCTTGATACGTTTAAAACAAATCATTTGATACTAATAATAAGTGCATAGTGTATAAAACAACTTCAAATCATAAGTATCAATCATAGGCGGCATGAGCGTCCCATGCCACTATGTCGCCATATATAGGTTTACAAATAAAACCGCAAGTGTCACGTATTTGGAAATTGGATTTCCATCTATGAACCGAGGCAAAAGATAGTCCTCAACCGATTCGAGACGCTTTAGCCCGTGTCTCAGGATCAGAGCTCGAGTGACCCTTGGAGCGACAGGGCCGGTCCACCGATGTGGATTAAAATGCCTGAACACTGCGTTTCCCCACCCTTTGGGGTGTCAATGAGCCAACAAATGACTCCATCGGTTCGAGAACGACCGATCAATCCGAGGCGCCTCGCAACAGCAACAATCACATAAGTCAAACTCGTCAGGGCGTGTAAAACCACTGACGCCACTTTTTAGCTAGAAGGAAACGCATGCCCTCCCTGAGGTCCTCTCCCGTTTTTGGTTCATACCGGGTGTGAAACACGCGAGGTAAACGTTACACAAAGCTACGCCACAAAGGCCTTGCTTTGATCATCACCACAAGACTTTGCTTTTCAACAGAAGCCTCGATCAATTGCCACTTAGGCATGCCACACAGGCAATTCACTCCATGCGTTTGATATCCATCAATATATAACCCCTGAGCTCGTACGTCTCAGAGAAGGGCGTTAAGCAAGAGAATAAATTCTCCGCCGCCAAACAGATATATATTTAATAGAGATCAATCACACGGACTGAAATCCAATGTCAGACACACAGTCCATTTACAAGTCCGTTCTGGGTCTGAACGGAACCGGAGGCACCTAGTACCCCGCATATCCATCGATCTCCAAGTACGTCTGGACGATCACTAACTGTTTCCATCTTCTTAGGTGTACAGCCCAATCAAGATCATCAGTAACCACCCAAACGACGTGAAGACCTCCGGTCTTCGACCATCGTCTTCATCTTCGACTTATCGTCGTATCAGTTATTCAGAATGGGATAAACCCGGTCTTTCCGAATAACTCGCGTATATCTTAAGTAAGTGTTACACAAACACAACATACGCCTCATTCCAATTCATTAGTCACTAACCGTAAATTAATCAAGAGAATAATTCCCCAAATATTAACCCCGAAGGCCGAAACCAACATCAGATCAATATCCAGAAAACCATTCTGCTTAGCTAACCGACAATTAGTTTCTAAATTTCACATTCATAGGGAAAGGTTCCCATTAATTTTACCAAAGATAAATTCTTGAATTTATTCTTTAATCTACTTTTGAATATCAATTCAACTAGCCGGGATTAACGAAACTTACCGAAGTAATCGCTTGTTTTAATTTCCCAATCCCAACCTATTCATCCCATGAAGTAAAACTGGTAATACTTCATTTCTAACACCACAGTGTTATCGGTAAATTCAATTACCATTTCACGTTCAAATCTAATTAAAGATTTAACTATCGCCTGGAGCAAAACTGGTGATACTCCATTTTCGATCTTTTCAATCTAATTAAAGATTCATTAAAACTCCACTTAGTTTTAATCTTCGACTGGGTTAAAGAATCAGTGTCATTTAAAACACGGTTCATGATAAACCCAAGGTCACATTCATTAATTATCGGGTTAAAGAACGAGTGTTATTTAAAACACTGTTCACGATAAACCCAAAAATCAATATCAATTCAATTCCAATTAAATATTATTTAATTGGTAAACTTCATTAAATCTAAATAAAAAGATTTAATCTTTTCTCAACTGGGTTCAAGAACAGTGTTAGTGAAGACACCATTCACGACAAACCCAAATCACATTCGATATTCAATACAAGGCTCTGAATAGAAAATATATCGGCTTATATTCAATATCGAATTCTACGACTAACAAATGTCGTATTGGAAATAATGATATAAATATATATCTTTCAAATTTCCATAACAACACCTGTATAATCACGAATTCCAACATCGAAATATTCCGAAGACAATTTCGATTCAAATCCACTCCAATGCAATCATTGGAATTTTGGTTATTTTTAAAACCCTTTTCGAATTCAATTTATTTATTTAAAAATAAATAGAATTATAATTCTAGTTCAAAACTAGTTCATTTCGATAAAAATTTATTTTTATCTTTTCAAATATGGAGTTTTTCATCCCAATCCTTTCTAAATCATTTCTTATGATTTTACACAAATTATTACTATTTTTAATAATTTTATCAAGGCCCGTACAGTCGATTTCCATCAATGGCCATCGAACTGCACTTATAGCGACCTTTTTCAAATTTGATTTGGACATAATTCCAAATCCAACCGTTAGATTTTGAATTTCTAATATTCGTTAGAAAGCTCTTTTCGATACGAACCCAACGGTTCCGGTTTTAGGAGAATCCGACGGTCGGATCTCCCATAATGTCCGTTTGAAATAAATGGTCGAAATTCACGAACTGCCGCGGCGCGGCGCGTTCTATTCAGGCCATTATATTATATATATAATATATATAATATATATTTCGTCGATTTCTATTTAAAACGAATTATATAAATAGTTTTAAAATTCATTTCTATTCAATTCAAATTTCAATTCAATTTGAATTCATTTAAATTCGCTTTCAATTCAATTTGAAATCGTTTTCAATTCAATTCATTTCGAAATCGTTTTCAATTCAATTCATTTCGAAATCGTTTTCAATTCAATTCATTTCGAAATCGTTTTCAATTCAATTCATTTCGAAATCGTTTTCAATTCAATTCATTTCGAAATCGTTTTCAATTCAATTCATTTCGAAATCGTTTTCAATTCAATTCATTTCGAAATCGTTTTCAATTCAATTCATTTGGAAATCGTTTTCAATTCAATTCATTTGGAAATCGTTTTAAATTCAATTCATTTCGAAATCGTTTTCAATTCAATTCATTTCGAAATCGTTTTCAATTCAATTCATTTCGAAATCGTTTTCAATTCAATTCATTTCGAAATCGTTTTCAATTCAATTCATTTCGAAATCGTTTTCAATTCAATTCATTTCGAAATCGTTTTCAATTCAATTCATTTCGAAATCGTTCTCAATTCAATTCATTTCGAAATCGTTGATTTCAAAATTACTTTTTAATATTCATTTTAAAATGAATAAAATCGATATAAATATCGTTCACGTCAAAATGGCGTCAATCTAATCAACACGGCTTCATATATTGATATTCTCAAATATTCCATTTCGAATATTTCTATTTCAAATATTTCTATTTTAAAACTGGAATGAGGCCCAATCAATTACCATATAAAGTTAATTATATGGATTTTCATACAACACATGTATAATAGCATTGAAAAATAATCAACCATCAACCAAAGTGCACTACACTGTATAAGCATCAAATATAGATATCTAACGCTTATAACAGCCTGTCAATCAATCGATCGACATATTTAATCCATCAGGATGTGTGAACTTCAAATTTCATCCCAACACCCGTGTGGGGTTTCAAACAATCAAACACAGATTTTATTTGTGCAGTTGGGCGATGTGTAAAATTTATCGACCCAATCAATATCCTTCAAATAGGTGTACATAAACAAACCGTCTGGTTTGTAAATGAATATTTATTTATTCACATTCACGTTAAAAATTATATTTTTAACGATAAAACATTTTATTCCAACATATGAATTTCTATTCAGTTGATTCTTTAAATAAAATGATATTTTTATTTTTTCTAACATATTTTAGAAAATTTCGGCGGCATAACGGCACGATACTAGAAACGGGACAAGGCCTAGCCTTATCCCCGGTCTAGTGAAGGCCCACGCCATTCACACATCAATCAAATCCATTCATCTCACCAAACAATTCAATTTCAATCAAATAATCTAACTTATTTTTGCAATCAAACAAACAAGTCCATGGTCTGTGGACGATTGTGTCGGGTGCTACTAAGCACCGTCTGCATCCTAGTATATATATATAACTAGAAAAGAAATTGAAAGGTGAGAAATTCTCACCAATAGCTATCCTAGCTCCACGACACTTCATTGATAGAAATCTTCATTGCTATCGCATCTTCGTCATCTTCGTTGCCCGCTTTCACTACCTATGTAAAAATCGAATTTTTACTTCGCTATTCAATATATAAAAATCATATTTTTATTTCGAAGTTCAATATATAAAAATCATATTTTTATTTCGAAGTTCAATATATAAAAATCATATTTTTATTTCGAAGTTCAATATATAAAAATCATATTTTTATTTCGAAGTTCAATATATAAAAATCATATTTTTATTTCGAAGTTCAATATATAAAAATCATATTTTTATTTCGCAAGGATTTCGCCTTTTCCCATTTCGAAAATCTAATTTTTCCTATTTTAAAAATCCAATCTTTTCTATTTTAAAAATATGATCTTTTCCATTTTAAAAACACAATCTTTTTTATTTTAAAAATATGATCTTTTCCATTTTAAAAACTCAATCTTTTTTATTTGAAAAATTCAATCTTTTTCATTTGAAAAATTCAATCTTTTTTATTTGAAAAATTCAATCTTTTTCATTTGAAAAATTCAATCTTTTTTATTTGAAAAATTCAATCTTTTTCATTTGAAAATTCAATCTTTTTCATTTGAAAAATTCAGTCTTTTTCATTTGAAAAATTCAATCTTTTTCATTTTCAAAACCCATCACTAATCTAAAAAGTAAACAAAGGAAAGAAAAATAAAATAAAATATATACTTACAGCGCTCGGAGGGGGGGGGGGAAGAAACGTCGCTGGGATGGTCGAGAGGAGGCCACGGTTGCCGGCGGTGGGCCAAGGAAGTGGCGGTGGAGGGGTCCTCCAGGGCGCGTCGGTTACAGGAGGGGCGGGGGTTTGGGCTTCTTGCGGTTTCAACGGAGCGGGAGGGGAGGGGCTAAGGGGAAATCAAACGAGGGGGGGGTCTGCGTGGATCGAAGAAGAAGGGGGGGGGACCTTGCCGGAGCGGCGGTGGGCGGCGCCGCCTTGGGGAGCGAGGGCGCGACGAGTTTTTTTTTCTTCTTTTATTTCGTTTTTTTCTGATCTGTATTGTGAGGAGAGAGAGGGTATAGAGGAAGTTATAATAATATATTCAATTATTTAATTTAATTTAATTGTCCTTATAAAGTTGACTTTTACATACGACCTCGAAACGAGGCCCACCGCCTGTCGTATATAGCGTTTCACCACCATTCCGAACACAATGGGATATGTACCGCAAGCTGAATCGACCGTTTCGATCAGTTTCTGTTGCATTTACATTTAAATCATTATATTGAATTTTAAACGTACATTTCAAATTACCGGGGTCACATACGAACTTTAAAAATTCCTGAAAAATATTTTCTCGCTTCGTATTGACGATACGGTCCTAATAAAACTAGTTTCGTCAAATTCTGAGATCGTTTGAAAAATGGCCAATTTCCAGTCGATTAAAATCAACTGAAACTGGTCAAACGCGTTTTCCTTTGCCACGCTCACATATTGATTCGAAAAATTATGAAATTTGGAATCTAGCAATAACTTGACACTGTGGATCCAACAAAACTGGTTTCGTCGAAATCCGAGGTCGTTTGCAAAATGTCCATTTTTAAGGGCCTGAATTCCATAGCGACTATTCAGAAATTTCAACTGGACATATCTTTTGATTCCTGCTACGAACTTTTGATTTTTCCGATTCGTTGGAAAGATATTCACTATTAGATTCCATTATTTTTGGTTTTACTAAAATCCGGATTGTTTTGCACCCGGTACATTCAATTGAAGTTTGAAATCGAATTATCGAACTACCGCGCCATTTTCAATTCTATTTATAATTATTTATAAATATTTATATTCTAACGACGGCGCGTATAAATATATACGTTCTATTCTATTCAAAATAAATTTTCTCGTCGATATTATTTAAAATAATCTATTTTAAATATTCAAAATTCGCTAAAATTGCCAAAATAAAAATTTTAAACTGGCCCAGATTTTCGGGTTGTTACATCATGCTAGCATTTCATGCATAAAGATCCAAACTTGCAAGTTAAAGTAGGTTATGCATAGCATGAGAGGCATGATTAAGTCACTTACATGGCCAAAAATCATAAACATGAACACAAGAGGCAAGGTAAGGTTCATATAGGTTCGCATAATCATGTTTAGCCTCATTCTATCCCATGTCAACATTAAAAATACCGTTTTGATCCAAAAGTAGCTAGAACTTACATAGTTAGGCCTAAGGAAAGGAGCATGAATCATCTTGGCTAAGAAAGGTGCCTCCTTTGTTGAAGATCCTTCATGAAACTCGCATAGCAATGTTGATTTGGCCTCCATTTGGTGTAGCAAGCTTGCATATTTTGATTGAACCCGATTTGAATGCATAGGCTCTAGGGATTGGAGATGGAGGCCATGATCAAAATTGATTTTGGCAGCACTTAGTTGCTAGGTTTGATTTTTAGGGATTTAGGTTAGGTTTAGGGTCTTTTTATAGAGATTAGGGTAGTTTTAGGCCCTTAGATTAACCCTAGGATAGATTAGGACCATCAGATCTCGGAAGCTTCCAGAACCAGCCCAAGAACAAGACCAGGTGAGACAAGCAGGTGCGCCAGGCAGCTTGCCCCGACCACCCCCTGTCGACAGGGCTGTCGACTTGGTCTGGGCCCAAGTCGACAGGCCTGTCGACAGCCCTGTCGACATGGCCTAGGCGGGGAAACTTCCCGCCAAGCCCCAGATCTGATTTCCAAAACTGTTTCCGAAATTCAAATTTCCAGAAATCTTCTTTGGGCCTTTAACGGGTCATACGGACTCCGATTTTCGAAAACTCGGACTCTATTTCGCGTATTTTTCCGAGACGAACGCAATGGCATAGCCCGTTTTACTTGATTCAGAATTTAAAATTAAATTCTGCCTTGATTCTCGTTTTAACATGTTATTGAAATACGGGTTGTTACATTCTCCCCACCTTTTAGGATTTCGTCCCCGAAATCTCTAAGTTAGGAAGAACATATCCTACCATCCATCATCCATCTACTCAAACCATCATCCACAAGCAACCATTGTCCTTAGACGACTCCTAATGCTTTATGAATGTATGCAAAACGTGTGTGTATATGTTCCTTAGCTAATGCTAATGATCAGGCCTGAAAAATCTTTTGAATGCAAAAATATGTTTAGTGCTATGAATCCATCATGTATGCAAATAGTCCTAGTCATATACACTATATGCGTGCACAAACATTCAACCATATGCAACATCCGCATGATAACACATTCAATTTCATCCATAAACAAGTATAAATACTAGTGCATATGCAATATGAAATGTGACCGAGTCGAGCTAATATTTAATGTAAATTCGTGCATCCACGAGCAACCACTTGCAACCATTTGCAACCATATCAACCATAACATGTTTCAAATACATGTTTACATCCACAAGGTTCTACCTAAGATTCCCTGAAACAGGGTCGAGAAGATAAACAAAACAAACTCCGTACGGGGTTTGTAACAGAGACAGGACCGAGAGGATATCCATAAAAGATAGCCTACAAGCAAGCTCAACAGAAAACAGGGATCAAGAATATATTCCCAAAAGAGATATCATGCGTGTATCTAGTCTTTGACCATCAAAGTCGTATTTCCTTGGGCTTAATCCCATTGTGCCTTGACCGTCTTTTAACTTCGTGATTTCATAGCTTCTTATTTCCTGTTTCCATAACATGGGCTGGAACTCATTTCTTCGTCGCCTCTCGTTCCACTTGCACTTATCCTTTTCCTAGAATACTTGACGCAAACATGACTGCGTACTCATGAGCTCATGCAAGCTTTCCAAAATTCACTAGTGAATCTTGGATCTCGTTTATATACTATAAGGCATTCCATGTAGAAGAACTTTCTCTTGAAAGTAAACAGATGTCAATCATGTTATCATGCGCACTTACTAGGGTGATTTCTATAACCCACGCATAAGTGAAGTAAACCATCCGTCTTATCGGCGAACACCGCTCGATCGGGCTTCAAATTTCCAATAAAGGCATCAAGGGATTCTAAGTAACTAGTCATGACAGAACCTCAAAAAGGTTACACGATACTTCGAGGGTATTACCAAGGCTAGTCAAGAATCTAACTACCCTCCTATCAAAACCGAGAGTGGCACCCCTTACTGGATAACCACTTCATCCTTAGAATCCATCCATAGCTTATAAACATAAGCATTATTTCCAAGCTCAACACTTGACATAGACATTCTCAAATCCAAACAAGCCAAGAATAAATGGACCGATTCTCCAATAGGACTTTGAGACAAAAATGGGATTCTCTATTACGTTAGTACTTAAGGTGCAGAGACTCAACTATCGAAGCAGACTTAAATGATACGATGATCAAAACAAAGTCCTAACGGGATTATAGAGAAGAAAAGCTAAACCTTTAACAAGATCGTCACCCTCCTTCTGAGGTACCCTAGAAATAAGAGCATACTATTACCCTCCCGATGATCTTGTCCTTGTCCCATGATACTTAACTATCCGTCCCGTTCCACCATGCCAAAGGTACTCTCTCGTCATGGGTTTCATTGTTCATCTTTCTCTCTCATTCTGGGTTGAGACATACCAACAAGTTGTTCATCCTTAAACTCGCATCCTTCATCCTCTTTCTCACTATCCTTTCTTATAACGCGGCCACTGGTCTCTCGAGAACCACCTCCATCGCATGGAAAGCACTTTCGTAGATAGAAAAGACTAGTCGCAGTTAAAACCACTGTGACTACAGATGGAGGAAAGAAAGGAAAAGAGATTCAATTAAGGAAACAAGGATAGTGCTAATGGCCTTTGGGGAATAGCCTTTTTCTTTTAAAAGAAAATTTTCTTGAAAAATGCTTCTTTGTAAACGGTTTTTTTCAAATAATTTTCAGAAGGTCTTTAAAAACTTCTGCCCGGCCTGGTAACCTTCTGCTCTGATACCAAATGTAACACCCCACCTCCGCTAGGGTCACTCGCAAAGGAATGCACTAGCTTTAGAGGGGCATTATTGGTAAACATGCACAGAAATATCACAAGACAGAACATATATAAATAGCGGAAGTAAAATCAAACTTTCATAACATGAATAAATAAGGTCTAAAGCCTTTTACATCAGAGTACATCAAAACCTGTCTTGCAATAGTAAAGAAGCATAAAGACTTTTTAATGAATTATTCCCCAAGTAAAACAGTAAAGTAGCCATAGCCAAGAGAAGTCCAAGCCATCCATGATGACCTTCAAGCAGAAGAAGTCCGAACTAAACAGCATTGTTTCCTCCCTGAAACCTGGGGGGGGGGGGGAAACGGAAGAAAAGAGGCGAAACAAAACGGGTCAGCCAAAAAGACTGAGTAAGTCCTATCTACTTCCAATATAAAACAGGTAAAGGTAACATGACATGCATAAACTGAAAGTAAACATAAAGATGACTATAAGATAGATAAACTAAATCGGGGTAACAGGCTGAACTACTGTAGCAAGCTAAACTAAGGTATCGTGATAAACCACGGTGTCATGATAAATCAAGGTATCACATCGTCAGGTTTCTATCGAGTATACTATCCCAAGGTATCTACTCCGTCTAATATCCCACGGTATCTATTATGTATATTTTCCTGGTTCTAACATGTATATCTGCTCTGCACCTCTCGTACTAGTATCCCAACCTTGTTATGTGTTAACCATGAATGTCCCTTACTCAAAGTCGTGTAATGGTCCATGTCAACCTAATATATCGCATATATAGGTTACTCAACTCGTATGTTTCTTTCCATGTATATAAGTTCAGTCCTTTGCCGTACCTCGTACGGGCTTCCTCATGTCGTATTATGCTTGAAATCGTTTGGACTGTCACCCTTGTTCTAGCTAGGCTCTTCCATATGAATCATCGTTTGAACTACTAGGACTTACGCCACCTAGCACCACTAGGGATTACGCTTGCCTATTGCACGTTTTCGTATTTCGGTTTGGGTTAAACCACCTAGGCCACTAGGGATTACGCTAACCCTCAACCGCGCCCTTTTTCCCACGCATTCATCGTGAATCGTTTTTCTATAACTGTATGCACATGTATCACATCGTGCCATCCGAGTCCTGTCACAGGGCTAAACAAGAAATACAGGACTCGGTCGGGAGCTTTAGATTTATCTGCCGATGCAGATACTAAGGTCTGGTTTTCTACACGTGGCTATGGTCCCACGAGACCCCTCCCTCAACTAGTGAAAGGCAACACAAGAGAAAATCTTGCATGAGAACTACACTCCGGCCAGCCCACATCCTACGGCCTACCTCACCCATAATTAGATAGCAATTATGGTCTGTTGGGTGTTCCCTGCCTTTCCGTACGTACACGCTTGACTCAAGATGGTAGATGATCGACGAACTTGCTATCTCGGGCACCTTATGTATTCGCCGACTCACTGCTATCCACCCCAGTCTTTAGGTCGCTCGCATAGCAACCAAGGCATATTCTTGGTTCTTCTACCGCAGACCTCAACCTCTCGTGAGCCTAGTATAATGACCTGGCAGCTCACAGAGGGATCCCAAGAATATCCTCACGTTCCCCGAAGCCACTGCTTCGTTACCCAGTTCGTTGGAGCCTTTATCTAAATCAGATAGCCTGCTCCTACGCCCATACTTAAACGTTGACCTAACGTATCGGGTTACTAATCTATCTAAGAAATGGTCCAAATTTCCTTGACTAAGAATTATTACTTAGTTTCCCTTAACTAAGGTTTACCACTTAGCCTTACTTCCCTAATCCTTGTCAACTATTTTTAGGGTTTATCTAATGGGTTAAGTGTCACTTAAGTTCATAACTTAGCCCGTCTACAAACCATGTCAAAATTGGCTAAGTATCCAAGTCCAAGACTTAACCCTACAAACCATGTGTCAAGTTGGCTAAGTATATTAAGCAATCCATAACTTAACCTCATCTAATTATCATTTTAGATTGGTTAATTATATAAATCAACTTGACCTTGTCATCAAATCGGTCAAGCGTATTCAAGTGATTCGTGACTTAGCCTTATCATGTTTTCACGTTAGATTGGTGTAACAACCCGCAAAAATCAGGACCAATTTAAAAATTTTATTTTAGAAAATTTTAATGAATTTTGACAATATAAAATAATTTATTTAAATAATAATGATCACAAATTTGATTTAAATCGAAGTTAGAATGAATGATTTAATTTTTATTATAAAAAGAGTTAGAAATAACGCGGTAGTTTGAAAAGTCAAACTTGAACTTTGACTGACCGTACAGGATGCAAAATTTAACGGATTTTAGTGAAACCAAAAATATTAGAATCTATTTAAATTTATCTTTCCAACGAATCCGAAAAATCGAAATTTCATAACGGGAATCAAAAGTTATGTCAAAATTAAAATCTAGAATGGTCGCTATGAAATTTATAAGGGCCAAAATGCTACATTTTGCAGAATAAGGAATTAGGACCCGAAACCATCTCCATTGGTTTTAGAATGTTGTTTACATATAATAATGACTATAAGAACTTATATTTTTGAGTTTCGGAAAAATTCCACTATTTTTGGTATTTTTAAAATATTAAAATATACACCTGAAAAATAGAATTTTTGCAAACGAACTCCGAATTCGACGAAACCAGTTTCTATGGATTCGGAATATTAAATTAAGGTAATATTCTAAAATTTATAATTTTTGAAATTATTTTGTGGCCTGTATAATTTTTACAGTGGAAATACAGCCTATTTTCAGACTTCGGAAATTTATAATAAATTCATACGGAATCGGAAAATTACGAAATCAGGTTCGTTGGATTCGTAATGACCTGAAATAATTATGTTTAAAATTTGATTAATTTTGAAATCAGCATGTATTTATAAGAATTTTTGAACTGTAGAAAACAGTTGAAAATTGAGTAATTGGGCACATAATGATATTTGGGCCCAAACCAAAATTAAACCCATGGTATATATTATCTTTTTTCTGAGTTTTAGGGCTGAAATTCGAAATGCACAGCAGCCACTCTCTTTTCTATCTTTTTTTCTCAATTTCCATGGCGGCTCCCTCTTCCTCTAAAATTCATAAAAAAATAAAATCTCTTCAAACCATAGCAAATTATATGTTTTCTCGAAGGTCTCGACGATACGAAGCTAATGGTGTAGTCGGTTTTGTCAAACAGCGCTCGGATTCGCCGGAATCTCGTCTTAAAGCTCGCTGTTTTCGAAATTCAGAAACTCAAAACGTAAATCAAGAAATTCCCGTGAATCGAGGAAGAATTAGACGAAGTCACGAACACGGAAGTTCTTCGTCTACGCAAGACGAAGATGCTCAGAAAATTTCAGGCAGTTTGGAAGTGTGAGGCGGCCTGTGGGACCCGCAAGGCGAAATCCTTTCTAGGCGATTTCCCGATGATCGGAGAAGCTTTAGGGGCGGCTCTATCTGGTGGTAGTGCGTCTCGCCAAGACGAAGACATTGGCGGTGGTCCCGTGGCGTCAGGTGGCCCGAGGCAGCGGCAAAGTGCGGTCAAAGTTCGGCGGTGAACAGTGTTTTTCGGTCAACGGGCTGAGGGTATTTTCTATTTTATTTTTAAATTATTTAATTAATTTCCAGAACTTTAAAATTGCATAACTCACTCATACGAAGTCGAAAATCGACGATTTCAGGTGCGTTGGGATCGTGGCGACGAGATGGACGCGTGGACACTAATTTTGTCCAATTCTGAGACAGTGAAATTTTTAGGTATTTTTCACGAATATTAATTAATTATTTAATTATGTCCAACTTTAATAAATCATAACTCTCTCGTACGAGGTCCGATTGACGAACCGTAAATTGCGTTGGACTCGTCTTTCCGAGCTCTTCGCGATGGCGCAGACCAGAGCTGAATCCGAGACAGTCAAATTTTCAGCAAAAATCAAGGTGAGATTCTATTTTATAATTTATTAAATTTAAATTATTTTTCTTGTGGTTTTGATGTTTGTATGTACATGATTGTGGATTGATGATGTATGATGTCTGTTTGAGAATTGGTGATAGTTGTTTGGGTTATTATGGACAAATTGTTGTTGCATACACTGTTGATGAAATTTGTTGAATCAATAGAAACGATGTACATGATGTAAATGATAAATTCATTTTTATTTATTTATTTAAAATGTATGGAAATTTATATTTAAATAAAAGTTACAATTTTCATTGTTCAGAAAAAATGAAACTTTGTTTATGTTTACAAAGATTATAACTTTGAATGGGATTAAGAAGATTACAACTTTGTTTTTGTTCTAAAAAAAAAAAAAATTACAACTTTGTTTGCGTTTTTTTTTTATATATAAAATTAAAACTTTATTTTGTTTTTGAAAAGAACAAACTTTATTTTGTTTATGAAAAAGAACAAAACTTTGTTTTGTTTATTGAATAAAAGTTCAAACCTTATTTTGTTTTGTTTAAAAAGAACAAAACTTTGTTTTGTTGGTAAAGATTTAAAACCTTGTTTTTGCTTATAAAAGACTGAAATTTTGTTTTGTTTATAAAGATTAAAACTTTGTTTTGGTTATAAAAATTTCATCTTTATTTTGAGACGATTATAATAAATAAAGTTTTGATATTTATTTTAGAATAATTAAAATTTTGACTTTTAATAAAAGATTTTATTTTTATTTTAAGTTAGATAAAGGAATATATTTTATGGTGAATTTGTGTCATTAAATCAAATGAAATAAAAAGGGCAATACCCAATATGTGAACATTGTTAAATTGTGCAAATTGTCTATGTTCCATTTATGCACCTGTATACACTGCCATTTACAAGCGACCCTGGCTTGTTTATGTGAGTGAACGATCAATTTTTACACATCGTCCAGAAGCACAGTTTATTTTAAATATGTGAATTGTGTTGGCTGAAACCCCACACGGGTCAAGGGTTGACTTTTGAATACACGTCACCCTTGGAATAATTAGAAATGCACTTTGGATGGATGTTCTGAAATTGTTACGTAATTAATGTTTGATTTTACGTATAATTAAATTATATGGAAATGGTGGGTCTCATTCCAATTTTGAGTAAAGTAATAAATATGCAAATTAATGAAATAAATTGGAAGTTGAAGTATTTAGATGATTTAATTTTCCATTTAAAAAGGAAATAATAAAGAAGCTTTTGAATTGACAATATTTCCTTCGAATGAAGGAAATAAATGCCCATTTATTATTCAATTAATGATATTAATTGACGCTTGAATTAAGTAGATAAAAACCTTTAACATTTGGAAGGTTATAAACAAATTATTGGAATTAGTAAATCACATTCCAATTATATTAAGAAGATTATAAATTGAAAAGATTACTTTTTATGTTAACATTAAAAATGGAAGATGGATTTCAAAATTTGAAATGTTTTTAAATTGATTTCATTTTAATATTGAAATGGTAGGTTTTAATATCACAAATTAAAACCGTTTTTTTATAATTATTATTATTATAATATCATAATAATATGGAAAGTTAATATGTATTGGAATGGAATAATAAAGCTTTATATGAAAGAATATTTCAAGTAAGGAATGATATTAAGTAGTAGGATATTTTAAAATATAAAATATTTTAAAATAATATTCTTGGATAATATTTATAAATAAATTTTTTTTAATTGTACCTGGACACGAGGTTAGGTCACATTTATGGCGGAAGTCTGCCCGGAACCAACCGGCATATCCAGCAGCCATAAATGTTGGGCCTAATGTGAGAGGTCCAAGTGCGCAAATACGAATTGGGTCAAGACACGAGGTTAAGCCCAACCTGTGGTAGAAGTCTGCCCGGAACCAACCGGCATATCCAGCATCCACAAGTTGTAGGCCTAATGTGAGAGGTCTGGCCCGCTATTAAATAATAAAATGTAAAGATAAACATAATAAATGGATAAGGAAAATGAATTGGGCCATTCGGTCCATTTAAAAAAATAGTAACTCCATTTTAACCCGTATAAATTATGTTATACATTTTATAAAGGAAATCGAAGATGATTAATATTTTTTTTTAAGATTAAGTGAAATACTCTGAAATAAATGATGTCTAATTATATATATTAAATGAGAAATTTATGAAATTTAAATTTGGGTTTATCGTGAATTATGTTTTAAATAACATTTATTCTTTAACCCGAATTTATGATAGAATTAATTCTCTAAAAATTGAATAATCATTTAATAATGACTTTGGAAGATTAAAACTAAATAAGATTTTAATTAAATCTTTAATTAGATTGAAAGGGAATTAAGTAGTTAAGATCACTGAATTAAGAAAGTGATCGAAATTGGAAAATGAACCATAAAGCAATGAATATTTTCATGTTATAAATGAATAAATGAATGAAAACATGAAATGGTTATATTATTTATATATTTTGTATAAATGTAAGAATGAAACTTTTATTTACATTTCGCATGTAAATAAAAAGATGAAAAAAAGTAATGAAATTTTTATTTACATTTCGCATGTAAATAAAAAGATGAAAAAAAGTAATGAAATTTTTATTTTCATTTCACATGAAAATAAAAAGATGAAAATAAGAATGAAACTTTTATTTACTTTTCACATGAAAATAAAAAGATGAAAATAAGAAGGGAATTTTTATTTACATTTCACATGCGAATAAAAAGATTTAAATATGAAATGAAACATGATTTAGAAGCATGAACCGTATATGAAAATTTAACATGTTTTAAAAAGCATGAAGTCGCATATGAAATGCATAATCAAGAAACCGCATATGAAATAAAAAATTCATGTTTAGAGTAGTATTACTGCATATGAAATGAAAGGCAAATCTTGAGATAGCATTAATATATGTATGATATTCAAACATACTTAAGGTTTATGCTACCATATTAAAAATAAATATATTTTTAAGATCATGTTCATATAGTAAAAAATGAACATATTTTTGATGTCGTGTCTATATATATTGAAACAAGGTCCTTTTTATTTGAAAAGAATTAAACGTTTAAAAGACTTTAATTGTATATATGTTGGCTTTAATGAAATGAAATAAAATAAAATATCATTTTTATTTTGTATGATTGTTGAAATAAAAAGAATAAATTATTGAATTATAAATTCTTTGACACGATAAATGAATGGACGATATATTTATATGCATGAAATGAATGGACGATATATTTATATGCATGAAATGAATGGACGATATATTTATATGCATGAAATGAATGGACGATATTTATATTTATAAAAGAATAAATAACGATATAGAATGGTTTGCAAATTTATATATGCGAGAATTATTTGGAAAGTCCGAGTTTACTCTCATTCCAAATAATGATACGACGTTCGAAGAGTTGAAGACGGTGATTGAAGACCGACGATCTTCACATCGAATGGGTGTGTTGCTATTGAGACCCATGATGGGAGTAGCTACCCTGAAGGGGCGACAGTAGTAGCCATCCGGACGTAGTGTTGATTGCACGGTTTTGGCTTTCGCTCAAACCCAGAGCATAAGCGCGTAAATGGATTGTATGTCTGACATTGTATTCCTTTATACTGTATTCGTTGATCTCTGCTTAACATATATCTGTTTGGTGTTTTACACCCTTCTCTGAGACGTATGAGCTCAGAGGTTATATGTTGGTAGAAATCAATGGTATGGTATGGATTGACGGTGTGGCATGCTAAGATGCATATGATCAAGGCTTTGTTGAAAAGCAGGCCTTGTGGGATGATCAAAGCATAGCCTGTTTAGGCATAGCTTTGTGTATAGCGTGACTTCACGAGCCTCACACACCGGCGGAGTCTAAAACGGGAGAAGGGAACGCAGGGAGAGCAGCACGTTTCTTTCTAGCTAGAGTGGTGTCAGTGACCTACCAGCCCTGACATTTTACTTATGTGGATGATGGAATGAGGCGCCTCGGATAGGTCCTATAGGATCGGGAAACGTGTGTTCAGGAATTGCCAATCCACGAAGCTGTATGTGTGGACCGGCCCTGCAGGATCCAAGGGTTAACTGCGGGTAATCCTGAGGCATCAGCTAGAGTGTCTCGAATCGGTAAGGAGCTCCTCCCTAGCCTTGACTCAGATGGAAATCCAAATTCCAAATACGACCCTTGCGGTTTTGATTGTATTACTAGTATGGAGGCATAGCATATGGTACCTATGCTTCCTAGGATTGATACATTTACTTTGAAATGTTTTAAAACATATACACACTAATAATAATATCGTTTTTATCGTATCAAGCATGTTTGACCATTATAAGGTAAAACCCTATCCTCCGGTTTGTGTTGCATTGTGTGATGGGACTTGGGTCTTATGATGGTTTCATTTTTCTACAAAGCATTGCGTTGTTTTGACGATTTACTTAAATTATGCACGGCAATCCATTGGAATAAAACCCATTCCGCTTTAGCGGCGTGGTCCGTGGATTTGCCTTATTACTATTAGTTATATTAGTTAAGAATTCTCACACCAGTCCCACGACTGACCCGTTGTTTGTTTCCACTTTTGCAAACTCGGGTGCCCTCTTTTCCACACGGGCAGTCGAGTAGCTTTTTGCAGATATTTATCTCTTTAGCAGGATCCTAGATTGAAGCTCAAAGCTGTGTCCGGAGCATAGAAAAGTCTTCCGCTGTCTTAGTTATTTTATTTTCGCTGCACTGTATTAAAGTAATGTAAAATTATCTTCCGCTGTAAATTTATTTAATGTACTCTGATATATATTCTGTACTCTGATGTAACATTTATTATGATGTTATAAAAATCTGCTGTTATTGTTCTGATGTTGTTGTATTCCCAAAGTTAACGTATGCGGGAATTGAACGGTCTTGGTCGATTTAGCGGTCGATTAAGTCCGGGCAAAATCCGTATCGTTACAGTTGGTATCAGAGCTTTGGTTAGATCAAATCTTTGGGGTACAACTCGTTAGAACGGAACAAAAGACTCATCAGAGAATTGGATTAGTAATGTCCAATAAGAATACTCATTAGAGATAGGATCAGCAGTATCCTAGAATGAGAAAACTCATTAGAGATGGGGTTAGTAATGCCCTAGAATGAGTTCAGAGTGATAAGCTTATGATTAGCGTATTTTTGATTATATAATCTATTTCTGAAAATATGATTTTTAAATATATAAAAGTATGTATATTTGATAAGTTAGTCAACAAATGAAATTAATAAGAGAAATTAAAATTTAGTTAATTAAACAACTTTTACCTTAGTTCCTTTTCGAGGACGAAAAGATTTTGAGTGGGGGCGATTGTAACAACCCGCAAAAATCAGGACCAATTTAAAAATTTTATTTTAGAAAATTTTAATGAATTTTGACAATATAAAATAATTTATTTAAATAATAATGATCACAAATTTGATTTAAATCGAAGTTAGAATGAATGATTTAATTTTTATTATAAAAAGAGTTAGAAATAACGCGGTAGTTTGAAAAGTCAAACTTGAACTTTGACTGACCGTACAGGATGCAAAATTTAACGGATTTTAGTGAAACCAAAAATATTAGAATCTATTTAAATTTATCTTTCCAACGAATCCGAAAAATCGAAATTTCATAACGGGAATCAAAAGTTATGTCAAAATTAAAATCTAGAATGGTCGCTATGAAATTTATAAGGGCCAAAATGCTACATTTTGCAGAATAAGGAATTAGGACCCGAAACCATCTCCATTGGTTTTAGAATGTTGTTTACATATAAAAATGACTATAAGAACTTATATTTTTGAGTTTCGGAAAAATTCCACTATTTTTGGTATTTTTAAAATATTAAAATATACACCTGAAAAATAGAATTTTTGCAAACGAACTCCGAATTCGACGAAACCAGTTTCTATGGATTCGGAATATTAAATTAAGGTAAAATTCTAAAATTTATAATTTTTGAAATTATTTTGTGGCCTGTATAATTTTTACAGTGGAAATACAGCCTATTTTCAGACTTCGGAAATTTATAATAAATTCATACGGAATCGGAAAATTACGAAATCAGGTTCGTTGGATTCGTAATGACCTGAAATAATTATGTTTAAAATTTGATTAATTTTGAAATCAGCATGTATTTATAAGAATTTTTGAACTGTAGAAAACAGTTGAAAATTGAGTAATTGGGCACATAATGATATTTGGGCCCAAACCAAAATTAAACCCATGGTATATATTATCTTTTTTCTGAGTTTTAGGGCTGAAATTCGAAATGCACAGCAGCCACTCTCTTTTCTATCTTTTTTTCTCAATTTCCATGGCGGCTCCCTCTTCCTCTAAAATTCATAAAAAAATAAAATCTCTTCAAACCATAGCAAATTATATGTTTTCTCGAAGGTCTCGACGATACGAAGCTAATGGTGTAGTCGGTTTTGTCAAACAGCGCTCGGATCCGCCGGAATCTCGTCTTAAAGCTCGCTGTTTTCGAAATTCAGAAACTCAAAACGTAAATCAAGAAATTCCCGTGAATCGAGGAAGAATTAGACGAAGTCACGAACACGGAAGTTCTTCGTCTACGCAAGACGAAGATGCTCAGAAAATTTCAGGCAGTTTGGAAGTGTGAGGCGGCCTGTGGGACCCGCGAGGCGAAATCCTTTCTAGGCGATTTCCCGATGATCGGAGAAGCTTTAGGGGCGGCTCTATCTGGTGGTAGTGCGTCTCGCCAAGACGAAGACATTGGCGGTGGTCCCGTGGCGTCAGGTGGCCCGAGGCAGCGGCAAAGTGCGGTCAAAGTTCGGCGGTGAACAGTGTTTTTCGGTCAACGGGCTGAGGGTATTTTCTATTTTATTTTTAAATTATTTAATTAATTTCCAGAACTTTAAAATTGCATAACTCACTCATACGAAGTCGAAAATCGACGATTTCAGGTGCGTTGGGATCGTGGCGACGAGATGGACGCGTGGACACTAATTTTGTCCAATTCTGAGACAGTGAAATTTTTAGGTATTTTTCACGAATATTAATTAATTATTTAATTATGTCCAACTTTAATAAATCATAACTCTCTCGTACGAGGTCCGATTGACGAACCGTAAATTGCGTTGGACTCGTCTTTCCGAGCTCTTCGCGATGGCGCAGACCAGAGCTGAATCCGAGACAGTCAAATTTTCAGCAAAAATCAAGGTGAGATTCTATTTTATAATTTATTAAATTTAAATTATTTTTCTTGTGGTTTTGATGTTTGTATGTACATGATTGTGGATTGATGATGTATGATGTCTGTTTGAGAATTGGTGATAGTTGTTTGGGTTATTATGGACAAATTGTTGTTGCATACACTGTTGATGAAATTTGTTGAATCAATAGAAACGATGTACATGATGTAAATGATAAATTCATTTTTATTTATTTATTTAAAATGTATGGAAATTTATATTTAAATAAAAGTTACAATTTTCATTGTTCAGAAAAAATGAAACTTTGTTTATGTTTACAAAGATTATAACTTTGAATGGGATTAAGAAGATTACAACTTTGTTTTTGTTCTAAAAAAAAAAAAAATTACAACTTTGTTTGCGTTTTTTTTTTATATATAAAATTAAAACTTTATTTTGTTTTTGAAAAGAACAAACTTTATTTTGTTTATGAAAAAGAACAAAACTTTGTTTTGTTTATTGAATAAAAGTTCAAACCTTATTTTGTTTTGTTTAAAAAGAACAAAACTTTGTTTTGTTGGTAAAGATTTAAAACCTTGTTTTTGCTTATAAAAGACTGAAATTTTGTTTTGTTTATAAAGATTAAAACTTTGTTTTGGTTATAAAAATTTCATCTTTATTTTGAGACGATTATAATAAATAAAGTTTTGATATTTATTTTAGAATAATTAAAATTTTGACTTTTAATAAAAGATTTTATTTTTATTTTAAGTTAGATAAAGGAATATATTTTATGGTGAATTTGTGTCATTAAATCAAATGAAATAAAAAGGGCAATACCCAATATGTGAACATTGTTAAATTGTGCAAATTGTCTATGTTCCATTTATGCACCTGTATACACTGCCATTTACAAGCGACCCTGGCTTGTTTATGTGAGTGAACGATCAATTTTTACACATCGTCCAGAAGCACAGTTTATTTTAAATATGTGAATTGTGTTGGCTGAAACCCCACACGGGTCAAGGGTTGACTTTTGAATACACGTCACCCTTGGAATAATTAGAAATGCACTTTGGATGGATGTTCTGAAATTGTTACGTAACTAATGTTTGATTTTACGTATAATTAAATTATATGGAAATGGTGGGTCTCATTCCAATTTTGAGTAAAGTAATAAATATGCAAATTAATGAAATAAATTGGAAGTTGAAGTATTTAGATGATTTAATTTTCCATTTAAAAAGGAAATAATAAAGAAGCTTTTGAATTGACAATATTTCCTTCGAATGAAGGAAATAAATGCCCATTTATTATTCAATTAATGATATTAATTGACGCTTGAATTAAGTAGATAAAAACCTTTAACATTTGGAAGGTTATAAACAAATTATTGGAATTAGTAAATCACATTCCAATTATATTAAGAAGATTATAAATTGAAAAGATTACTTTTTATGTTAACATTAAAAATGGAAGATGGATTTCAAAATTTGAAATGTTTTTAAATTGATTTCATTTTAATATTGAAATGGTAGGTTTTAATATCACAAATTAAAACCGTTTTTTTATAATTATTATTATTATAATATCATAATAATATGGAAAGTTAATATGTATTGGAATGGAATAATAAAGCTTTATATGAAAGAATATTTCAAGTAAGGAATGATATTAAGTAGTAGGATATTTTAAAATATAAAATATTTTAAAATAATATTCTTGGATAATATTTATAAATAAATTTTTTTTAATTGTACCTGGACACGAGGTTAGGTCACATTTATGGCGGAAGTCTGCCCGGAACCAACCGGCATATCCAGCAGCCATAAATGTTGGGCCTAATGTGAGAGGTCCAAGTGCGCAAATACGAATTGGGTCAAGACACGAGGTTAAGCCCAACCTGTGGTAGAAGTCTGCCCGGAACCAACCGGCATATCCAGCATCCACAAGTTGTAGGCCTAATGTGAGAGGTCTGGCCCGCTATTAAATAATAAAATGTAAAGATAAACATAATAAATGGATAAGGAAAATGAATTGGGCCATTCGGTCCATTTAAAAAAATAGTAACTCCATTTTAACCCGTATAAATTATGTTATACATTTTATAAAGGAAATCGAAGATGATTAATATTATTTTTTAAGATTAAGTGAAATACTCTGAAATAAATGATGTCTAATTATATATATTAAATGAGAAATTTATGAAATTTAAATTTGGGTTTATCGTGAATTATGTTTTAAATAACATTTATTCTTTAACCCGAATTTATGATAGAATTAATTCTCTAAAAATTGAATAATCATTTAATAATGACTTTGGAAGATTAAAACTAAATAAGATTTTAATTAAATCTTTAATTAGATTGAAAGGGAATTAAGTAGTTAAGATCACTGAATTAAGAAAGTGATCGAAATTGGAAAATGAACCATAAAGCAATGAATATTTTCATGTTATAAATGAATAAATGAATGAAAACATGAAATGGTTATATTATTTATATATTTTGTATAAATGTAAGAATGAAACTTTTATTTACATTTCGCATGTAAATAAAAAGATGAAAAAAAGTAATGAAATTTTTATTTACATTTCGCATGTAAATAAAAAGATGAAAAAAAGTAATGAAATTTTTATTTTCATTTCACATGAAAATAAAAAGATGAAAATAAGAATGAAACTTTTATTTACTTTTCACATGAAAATAAAAAGATGAAAATAAGAAGGGAATTTTTATTTACATTTCACATGCGAATAAAAAGATTTAAATATGAAATGAAACATGATTTAGAAGCATGAACCGTATATGAAAATTTAACATGTTTTAAAAAGCATGAAGTCGCATATGAAATGCATAATCAAGAAACCGCATATGAAATAAAAAATTCATGTTTAGAGTAGTATTACTGCATATGAAATGAAAGGCAAATCTTGAGATAGCATTAATATATGTATGATATTCAAACATACTTAAGGTTTATGCTACCATATTAAAAATAAATATATTTTTAAGATCATGTTCATATAGTAAAAAATGAACATATTTTTGATGTCGTGTCTATATATATTGAAACAAGGTCCTTTTTATTTGAAAAGAATTAAACGTTTAAAAGACTTTAATTGTATATATGTTGGCTTTAATGAAATGAAATAAAATAAAATATCATTTTTATTTTGTATGATTGTTGAAATAAAAAGAATAAATTATTGAATTATAAATTCTTTGACACGATAAATGAATGGACGATATATTTATATGCATGAAATGAATGGACGATATATTTATATGCATGAAATGAATGGACGATATATTTATATGCATGAAATGAATGGACGATATTTATATTTATAAAAGAATAAATAACGATATAGAATGGTTTGCAAATTTATATATGCGAGAATTATTTGGAAAGTCCGAGTTTACTCTCATTCCAAATAATGATACGACGTTCGAAGAGTTGAAGACGGTGATTGAAGACCGACGATCTTCACATCGAATGGGTGTGTTGCTATTGAGACCCATGATGGGAGTAGCTACCCTGAAGGGGCGACAGTAGTAGCCATCCGGACGTAGTGTTGATTGCACGGTTTTGGCTTTCGCTCAAACCCAGAGCATAAGCGCGTAAATGGATTGTATGTCTGACATTGTATTCCTTTATACTGTATTCGTTGATCTCTGCTTAACATATATCTGTTTGGTGTTTTACACCCTTCTCTGAGACGTATGAGCTCAGAGGTTATATGTTGGTAGAAATCAATGGTATGGTATGGATTGACGGTGTGGCATGCTAAGATGCATATGATCAAGGCTTTGTTGAAAAGCAGGCCTTGTGGGATGATCAAAGCATAGCCTGTTTAGGCATAGCTTTGTGTATAGCGTGACTTCACGAGCCTCACACACCGGCGGAGTCTAAAACGGGAGAAGGGAACGCAGGGAGAGCAGCACGTTTCTTTCTAGCTAGAGTGGTGTCAGTGACCTACCAGCCCTGACATTTTACTTATGTGGATGATGGAATGAGGCGCCTCGGATAGGTCCTATAGGATCGGGAAACGTGTGTTCAGGAATTGCCAATCCACGAAGCTGTATGTGTGGACCGGCCCTGCAGGATCCAAGGGTTAACTGCGGGTAATCCTGAGGCATCAGCTAGAGTGTCTCGAATCGGTAAGGAGCTCCTCCCTAGCCTTGACTCAGATGGAAATCCAAATTCCAAATACGACCCTTGCGGTTTTGATTGTATTACTAGTATGGAGGCATAGCATATGGTACCTATGCTTCCTAGGATTGATACATTTACTTTGAAATGTTTTAAAACATATACACACTAATAATAATATCGTTTTTATCGTATCAAGCATGTTTGACCATTATAAGGTAAAACCCTATCCTCCGGTTTGCGTTGCATTGTGTGATGGGACTTGGGTCTTATGATGGTTTCATTTTTCTACAAAGCATTGCGTTGTTTTGACGATTTACTTAAATTATGCACGACAATCCATTGGAATAAAACCCATTCCGCTTTAGCGGCGTGGTCCGTGGATTTGCCTTATTACTATTAGTTATATTAGTTAAGAATTCTCACACCAGTCCCACGACTGACCCGTTGTTTGTTTCCACTTTTGCAAACTCGGGTGCCCTCTTTTCCACACGGGCAGTCGAGTAGCTTTTTGCAGATATTTATCTCTTTAGCAGGATCCTAGATTGAAGCTCAAAGCTGTGTCCGGAGCATAGAAAAGTCTTCCGCTGTCTTAGTTATTTTATTTTCGCTGCACTGTATTAAAGTAATGTAAAATTATCTTCCGCTGTAAATTTATTTAATGTACTCTGATATATATTCTGTACTCTGATGTAACATTTATTATGATGTTATAAAAATATGCTGTTATTGTTCTGATGTTGTTGTATTCCCAAAGTTAACGTATGCGGGAATTGAACGGTCTTGGTCGATTTAGCGGTCGATTAAGTCCGGGCAAAATCCGTATCGTTACAATTGGTTAAGTATAGACTAACTTAACCTCATCAAATTAACGAGTTAGATTGGTTAAGTATAGGTCACTTAACCTCATCAAATCATCGTGTTAAATTAGTTAAGTGTTTAACTTAACCCCATTAAATTACCAAGTTGGATTAATTAAGTCTAGGCTAACTTAACCCCATCCGATTACCATGTTTAGATTAGTTAAGCCTAATCTTAACCCCATCCATTAACTATATTATACGGTTAAGTGTCATTAAGAAAATTTACTTAACCTTATCACGTTATCGTGTTGGATTAGTTAAGTGTTGGTTAACTTAATCCCGTCCACTAGTCGTATAAAAATGGTCAAGTGTCATTAGGCAAATCAAGTTACTTAACCTACCCAAGCTTATCATGTTTTGTTAAGTATCATTAGCCTAATCAAATTACTTAACCCATTTGTCAATATCATATTTGGTTAAGCCTCATTAATCAAATTAACTTAACCCTATTATGTGGCATTAATTTAATTAATGCACCCTCAACCTCTCACATTAGACCTTGTTGTGGTTACTAGTTAAGCCGGGCGGGTCCGGGTAGATTTACACCACAACCTAGTCTAACCTCGGGTCTTAAGCGCGACATGACCAACTTCTCACATTGGGTCCTATTGTTTGCAACTACTAGTTAGGCCGGTCGGTTCCGGGTAGTTTTACGTTGCAAACTCAACCCAACCTCGAGTTGGCCACACTTTAATTATCTAAGTTCATCATGTTTCCAAAACATGTTACAAGTTTTCAAGCATTTGGGTAGACCTAACTTAATAGGTAAATTCCCAAAGGGTAGACCTAACTTAATAGATAAATTCCCAAGCTCATGTTTTTATGCATACTTACATGCCAACCTCCATGTTATCTTTCAAGTCATATTTTCAAGTATAAACACATGTCATATTCAAGTTAAGATTTTGCGACATGTTCATGTTTATCTAACTACCCAAAATCGTGTTTTCCCAACGCAAGCAAAGCGAGTCAACATAGTAAGGATACTATGTCACATATTGGTCTCAAAACATGCATGATGCCAAAAAGGGCTTGGCTTCCACATGCATAACATCATAAAGGGATTGGCCATAAACATGCATAGTGTCATAAGGTAATTTGGCCACAAACATGCATATTATCAAAAAGGGTTTGGCCATAAACATGCACAACTTAAAAGAGGGGATTGGCCACGAGCATGCATAATCTCATAAAGGATTTGGCCACAAACTTGCAAGTTAGCATAAGGGGTTTGGGTTCATAAACATGCATAAGCCCCAAAATCTTGTCTTAGCCAATGTTTCACAAGTAAAGTGGTTCCTAAAGGTTCATGCTAGCATTTCATGCATAAAGATCCAAACTTGCAAGTTAAAGTAGGTTATGCATAGCATGAGAGGCATGATTAAGTCACTTACATGGCCAAAAATCATAAACATGAACACAAGAGGCAAGGTAAGGTTCATATAGTTTCGCATAATCATGTTTAGCCTCATTCTATCCCATGTCAACATTAAAAATACCGTTTTGATCCAAAAGTAGCTAGAACTTACATAGTTAGGCCTAGGGAAAGGAGCATGAATCATCTTGGCTAAGAAAGGTGCCTCCTTTGTTGAAGATCCTTCATGAAACTCGCATAGCAATGTTGATTTGGCCTCCATTTGGTGTAGCAAGCTTGCATATTTTGATTTGAACCCGATTTGAATGCATAGGCTCTAGGGATTGGAGATGGAGGCCATGATCAAGATTGATTTTGGCAGCACTTAGTTGCTAGGTTTGATTTTTAGGGATTTAGGTTAGGTTTAGAGTCTTTTTATAGAGATTAGGGTAGTTTTAGGCCCTTAGATTAACCCTAGGATAGATTAGGACCATCAGATCTCGGAAGCTTCCAGAACCAGCCCAAGAACAAGACCAGGTGAGACAAGCAGGTGCGCCAGGCAGCTTGCCCCGGCCACCCCCTGTCGACAGGCAAGTCGACAGGGCTGTCGACTTGGTCTGGGCCCAAGTCGACAGGCCTGTCGACAGCCCTGTCGACATGGCCTAGGCGGGGAAACTTCCCGCCAAGCCCCAGATCTGATTTCCAAAACTGTTTCCGAAATTCAAATTTCCAGAAATCTTCTTTGGGCCTTTAACGGGTCATACGGACTCCGATTTTCGAAAACTCGGACTCTATTTCGCGTATTTTTCCGAGACGAACGCAATGGCATAGCCCGTTTTACTTGATTCAGAATTTAAAATATAATTCTGCCTTGATTCTCGTTTTAACATGTTATTGAAATACGGGTTGTTACAAGGGTGAAAAAGGAAATAGCAAAGAAAGGACTGGCAGTGATGATCCAACAAAACAAACATTTGAAGCTGAGAAATTGAAATTCAAAGCCAACCATCCTCCAGAATTGGTAATAGGAAATCCATCGGCAGGTATACGAACTCGTTCATCATTTAATAAAGATATTTGTGCTTTTTGTATTCACAGCTGTTTTATCTCTGAAATCGAACCTAAAAATGTTGAAATTGCACTTAACGATGAAAGTTGGATTTTAGTGATGCAAGAAGAACTTAATCAATTTGAACGGAATAAAGTTTGGAAATTTGTTCCTAGACCAAATGACTATCCAGTAGTAGGAACTAAATGGGTGTTCAAAAATAAACTTGATGAATCCGGTAATGTAATTAGAAACAAAGCTAGGTTGGTTGCAAAAGGATATAATCAAATTGAAGGTATTGATTTTGATGAGACATTTGCACCAATAGCTAGGTTAGAAGCCATTAGAATTTTGCTCAGTTTTGCATGTTATAAAGGTCTCAAACTTAAACAAACGGACGTAAAAAGTGCGTTTTTAAAGGAGAACTAAAAGAAGAAGTTTTTGTTGAACAACCCCCTGGTTTTGAAATTCATGAATTACCAAATCATGTATTTAAAATTGAAAAAGCATTATATGGTCTTAAACAAGCACCTAGAACATGGTGTGATTGTTTAAGTGCATATCTTTTGGAAAATGGTTTTAAAAAGGGTAGTGCTGACACGACATTGTTTCTATTACATGAAAGTGAAGATTTTTTAATAGTTCAAATTCATGTTGATGATATTATATATGGTGCTACTAATGATCGTTTATGTGAGAAATCTGAAAAAGTCATGCAGGATAAATTCGAAATGAGCTTAGTAGGTGAATTGAAATACTTCCTTCGATTTCAAATCAAACAAAGCACCAAGGGCAATTTTCATATCACAAACAAAATACATCGCTGAATTGCTGAAAAGATTTGGACTAGAAAATGCAAAACCACTCAGAACACCGATGAGTCCTTCAACCAAGCTTGACAAAGATGAGAAAGGAGTTGCAGTTGATCAGAAAAAATATCGTGGAATAATTGGTTCACATCTTTATCTCACCGCATCTAGGCCTGATATTATGTTTGCTGTTTGTTTATGTGCACACTTTCAGTCTAATCCAAAAGAATCTCACTTAAAAGCCACAAAAAAGAATATTGAGATATCTTTTGCACACACACAAATTTGGATTATGGTACCCTACATGCAATAATTTTAAATTGACTGGATATTCTGATGCCGATTATGCTGGATCCCTTATGGATAGAAAAAGCACTAGTGGAATTTGTTTTATGCTAGGACATTCATTAGTTTCATGGTCAAGTCGAAAACAAAATTGTGTTGCTCTATCCACAACTGAGGCCGAATAAATTGCTTTAGGAAGTTGTTGTGCACAAATGATGCAAACTCTTTCGGATTTTGGTCTAATTTATAAAAAAACCACTAAAATGTGACAGTAAAAGTGCTATAGATTTGTCTAATAATCTTGTTCACCATTCACGCACTAAACACATATATGTGAGACACCATTTTATTAGAGATCACATTTCACGAGAAGATATTTGTATTGAGTTTATTCCAACTGATTGTCAATTTGCTGATATTTTTACAAAACCTCTTTCCGAAGATAGATTTTCACGATTGCACTTAGATTTGGGAATTATAGAAATTAATTTATCATTATCCATTTTTTTTTTAAGAAATTCTTAAATGGTTATTCAAAAGTTAAATGATTGATCATTTGAACTATTTTGGAACTCAATGAAATTATGACAGATCTTGAAACTGTGATGAGTATTGACTATACTATTTTTTTTATCATAAGGAAATATTTTAAATCTCATGATGATTGAACAGATTTTATAATATTTGTGAATTAGAGCTTATTTCACAACCATCTTCTATATCTACCATATTTCTGTCATTCATCATGGTTTTATTTAATTTGGGGAGTTCTAATTATTCTTGAATTAAAATAATAATAATAAATAAATAAATAAATTTTATCCTTGGTATTCACTCCCATTTAAAAGTCCTCGCAGTTATGCATGGGTGAATTACCTTAATCTCTATGTGCTTCCATTCTCACTTAAAAGACCTTTGGACTGTGCACGGATGGAACTCATTAGAGAGGATAAAGTTAAGTTACTATTAACCCCATTTAAAAGACCTTTGGGCTATGCGTGGTTAGGAAGTGCTTAACACATTTTTTGAGCATATTTAAAATCTTTAAAATTCATATTCAAATATTCAATTTTTATTGAACTCTCCTCATTCTATAAAATCCATCATAAATCCATTCATTCTGAAAGTGAAATTTTCTTCTGATTTGAAGAATATTACGATTTTTGTTTGATTAAATGAGATTTACGATATATTTTCCTATTGATTTGAACTCATATTTCTAGTTTATATTCATCACTGTTTTAATTTCTGTCATTCTTTTGATGATTACAAAAGGGGGAGAATGGTCAAGATTTTGATGGATGAGTAAACATTTATAGAATATTTCTCGAAATTTGGTGTTCGATTAATTTATTTCAAAATTTTCAAATCTATGCATCAATAAGGGAAGCTTAGTTGTAGGGGGAGCATACAAATAGGGGGAGTAATATACTTCACGTTTCAAACACATTCAAAATCTTTTATTTGTTTGTCATCATCAAAAGGGGGAGATTGTTGTATATAACAGTGTTGTATACACAATTATATGTTTTTTGTTTGATGATAACAACCAAATATATTTTACTATTGAATGTGTTTGTAAATGCACTGATATACTACACAACAGACAAGAATATAATATTTCTATTTAAATAAAATATAACTGTGCAGAAATTTTAAACAATCACACGGTATTTTTATTTAAATAAAAATGTTTTATTTCAATATCAAAAAGTACATCTTTTATAACTCCACTATTTGACATACTACATTTCTTTCATACAAATCTGTCACTCTATACAACTATATTTGCAGACACTGTTATACATTGACATTGATATTTTTTCACTGTCTTCCATCTTCTGTCTTCACAACCTTCAGTCAAGTCCTGTCTTCATACTTGTCACAAGAAACACACACACAGTAGACTGCAACAAAAATAAAATTAAATAAAAAAATAAAAAAGTTTTTTTAATTTTATTTGCCTCAGAATTACGGTGTGTTTCTCATCATTTTTCTAGATTTTGTCCGACATGCAGGAACATGAAAAACTCGTCTGATGGTTGCATGTACACACGTGTATAAATATACACGCGTGCACTGCCTCGTCGATCAGTGTACGACTGAGGAGTAGTCACAATGGACCGTCTCGACCCAGTGTATAATCAACAATGGGACAATCGAATACAAGTTTAAGGAATAAAGTCAACTCAGCAAAGTGGCTCAACATCAAAATGCAAACAAGCATGAAGGTCAAAACAAAAAAGGTGAACATAGCAGACCAAGTACATGTTAGCATGAATACAAATATCAAACAAGTATCACAGTTCAAAACAACATATGGTAGCAATACAAATGCAGACATGGTGCAATGCATGCAAGACCAAAGAAGTACATGACAGAGCCAAGCACAGTTCAGGGTCAGGCCAAAACAAACAGTGTAACAAGTACATTAAGCAAGTCAGTATGGATCTGGTGCCAAAATAGTGTGTATTTCAGTTGTTACACAACTAATGGATGCAACAAGCTATCTATATGGTAAACTCAAGTGTACACAAGTCAGACTAGAATGGACAAAGCAATGTGATCATACAATTGCGAAATGGTCGAGCTTACAACAGCATGAACTTTTTTAATTCAAAGTGAAACAACACAGTATGGTGCAAATGAATGAACAAGGGTGCATGACCAAGCCAGTATGCATGTATGAGTAAGATATGTTTTTTCAGTTAGGTTCAACATGTCACCAGAACAAGAGATGTTCAAGTAAATGTGGCCAAGTACATAAAACAGTTTTGGATGAAATCAAGACAGGGTGCAAATTAAAGGAAAAGTCAGCAGCTCATTTTAAGTCAACAAACAAGATAACAATTTTTTTTGAGCAAATGTTTGGTTATAAAAATAAGAAATTTAGCAAGGCCAAATTATCCAAGCTAGTAACAGTGCATCAGTAACAAAAATGGTGTCACTACAAATCATGGCACAAGTAAATTTCAAGTAGCATAGGTAAAGCATGAGATCGATCAACACACCAACTAAAATGTGCAGCAAACAAATAAACACAAACCAGTGTTGCAAAGGATTGGAGATGCAGTCCAGTGGTGTGTCAAGAACATGTAAACAATGGTAAAGCAAACTATTCAAAGTGCAAAACAGTTTCGAGAAGACAAAGCACCATTTCAAGTGTTCGGCAAATCAAAGTATGGTAACTGTTTAAAGCAATATCAAGTTACCAAAAATGGTCAAGGGTAATATCTATTATTACCAAGGTAAATCTGAACCAATTCACAATGAAATCGAGGAAGCATCTGTTCAAATCATTTTTTTCTATGAAGAGTTAAAATACAATTATGGGATTTTTTTTGAAGAAAACATTTCTGGTAATGCTAAAAGTATCAACTGAAGAGTTAAAGTATTCCTCATGCAAGTTTTAAAAAGTTTGAATTCTTCAAACCCAATTTAATGTCAAAAACATCCGATCATATAACACAAGTTTTTTTTTCAAGACCGAATCTTAGTTCCAGAAGAAAATAAAAATCGTTACTTATCTCAGAACATATGAACAAGTCCAACAAATCAAATTAAGAATAAAAATCGCAAGAGAAATTCAAGGAAAAACGAAGCATATAGAATCATAGTTTTAAGGGTTTAGAGACCTTATAAATTTACTCCCATATCATCATCGGCATCAAGGAGAAAAGAAAATTGATATCAATGAACAATAATTCAGAAAAATCATTTCAATTCAGAAGTACTCACCAAGGATTTCGTTCGCTATCCAAAGGGGAAACCGATTGAAGACAAGGAGCTTTAAAAGGATTCAAAACTATAAAGGAATTCCAGAGCAAAATCGATCATCACGAATCGATTTAGAGAGGATAACAAAAACCCTTGCGCCGCCATTTTCAATTCACAGGAGAAAAGTGAACGGGTCAATCTAATTGAAGATAAGCCGGCCATTATTTTATAAAAGGGATGACCCTTAAATCTAACTCCTAGGGTTTATTATTTTTTATGTTTTCTTGTTTTTTAAAATTCAAGTTCTATTCTTAGGGTCGATAATTACTAGTGTCTGTAGTTGGAAAAATCACAACTTAACGAATCGAGTTGTGTCAAGGTCTTCATTGTAGGGTTTAAACAGTCGAGAGCGAAGGTCGCGAGTTTACAAGAGTTTGTAAGCGAAGAGATTGTATAAAATTCCTATTAGAAACCTTGAATGTAGCAATAGGCATAGTTTTGCCGAAGCTGGGTATTTTCTATGTGTGATTTTTTTCTGCAATTATTCTGTGATTTTTTTTATTTTATTTTAAACCCTATTACCCCCCCCCCCAGGGGTTAAATTAGATCCTACAAACTGGTCTATATTATTATATTTTTGGGATCATGGCACATTGCTAAATACGATAATGTTTCTATTTTTGTTGTAGCAGTCTTTGTGTGGTTGGAGTTTTGTATAACGATAGTATGCTAAATACAAATTTAAATTTAGGGATTCACATGTATGCAGTGCTCCCCTGTTTGATAGATGTGTGGTTGCTTCATAAACCATTCTCTTCTCCTCTGGTTCTTTTTCTTTCCAAACCTTTTTCAGCGCTCACGCAATCAAACTAAGACAATATGCCACCATCTTCCTTTATAGCTTCCATTCAGCATGTTGTTCTTGTCCTTTTAGATTTAGTCTAAAATGTTTTATGTGAACGTAAAAATATCTACAGTGAAATAAAATGCAACCATCTAATGATGTGTGCGTGTGTGTATATCAAAGGGGGAGGCTTCCACCCTAAGTAAACAAAGGAAGGTACACAGGTCAGTTTTCTTTCTATGTTTCTGCACAGCTATGATTTGAAAACTCAAGCAACCTACCTTAAATTCTTGTTCACGCACGACAGTGCCTATAACTTCATCGAAAAGTTTTGATTTAGGATAGCTGTAAATCCTGCATGGCTAGGACAAATGATAGTGTTCTTATCTCGTTTTCTTTTAGTATATATACACAACATATTACGCGCGAGCTTTATCCTTGCTGAACGAAAACTCAGGCAATCATGGTTTCAAACGAAAAGGAAAATTTTAAAATCTGAGCTTTCGGAAAATCATATAAAATCAATCCTTCAACTAAAAATCGGAGTATATACATATCTGAGATCCTGAGACAATCGTCTTCGATCTCGTATACCATTTGAAGAGTTCTAAATAACTTGGGTTTCTAGAAAGTATTTGCTGTCACCTATTTTTAGTGTTCGAGGGATAGTGGAGCTTCAGTGCATGTTTTGGTTCTTCGTTTTGAGTTCGTGGAGGTTATTAACTTCGAAATGAAAACACTTGAAGCTTTGAATGGCTGCATCACTCGAATTCAAACCAAAAAGGAAAAAAGTATACAAATAGAAAGGAAGAGAGGGGACTGGAAAGGTGTGGATTTGAAGGGGGAATTGCAACTCAAGGCCAACAAAAATGGCGTGAAAACAAACGGAGGTAGGCAAGGGCGAAAGGCAGGTGTGCATGGGACTGTTTGGATTGGTGCAGGAAACATGAGAGAAGATTTGGGTGCGGTGTGGTTTGAAGTTTCGTGAAGAAGGATACAGGAGTGGAGTCACGTGAAGAATGAGATGAAGGAAGCGATGCAAGTTTCGAGATGTTAGGAAAATGCAGTGCACGTTAGAGGTGAAGTGAAACTCATGTATGGCATGGGATGTGGCGCAGGGAGTACAGGGAGGGTGTTCATCTGCGTGCATGAAGAAACCGCAAGTCAGAGAGGAAGGATACACAGTACCAGATTTACAAAATGGTGTGTTATTACGTTCAAAGGAGTAGTGAAGTCCAACTTTTGGGAGGACTTGGAACTGATCATTGGAGATGGGTTCAAGGAACAAAGGAGGAGTTTAAATGGTGACCTACGTTTTGAATAGCAGGGTGCAAGGATTAGGAAGGAGGGAAGCTCATGTTCTGTGAATGGTGGGTTCCAACAGGGACGGTTGTGGCTTTATGTGGACGAAGATGACGGAATCCTTTAGCGGTGCGGGTTGAAATTGAAATGTGGGCTGAGGAGATTAACATAAGGCCATACTTATAAAAAAAGAAATGAAGAGTAGCGTTTGTTAAACATGGAGGAAGGAACTGTTTTGGAGTGGTTTAACTGATCGGCTTCCAAGCGAACAAGAAGCACTATAGAAAGGATGTGGTGCGGGTTGAATTGTTGGTTGGGCCGACATTTAAAATGGTAAAGCCCATAATTTAATTTATTCAAGTTTAAAGTTAAATATAATAACGCATTTAGTTGTTAATTTAATATCTCATCCGTACGATATCAGAATTTCAAACAAACTGGTCTGTTGTGATCGTAGGATCACAGGCTACACAATGGAATCGGTTTAAATAGATGTAGAGATCATTTCAATTTATGGTGAATTAAAATTCTTGATTTAATCAATCGACCGGTAATCGCTATCTAACGATGAACGACCAAGGTTTGTAAACTCACTAACTCTGTCCAGTTTTACAATTTTAAAAATGTTATTTAATATTAACAAAAATGATTAAATGTTGTGTGTGATGGTTGATGGTTGTTTGGATGAATTGGTTAAAATAATACGTATAGTTATATATACAAGTCGTTAGTTAAATATGGATTTTATTTATTATTTAGTTCATACCAATATGAAATAAATGTTGATTAACTTCTTTGGATGCAGGGAAACAGGTTGGAGGGATCAAACTGGATTCCTCAATAATTTTATTGTTGATTTTTCATATATTACATTGTATGATGTGACAAATAATCTGTGGTTGATTGTTGTGTGTTTGGGATGTTTGAACAACATTGACTTGAACTAATTGGTATTAAAATACCATAAAATAAATTCGAATATATTGGAAAATAAAATGGGGTTTTAAAAAGGGAATTCTATTTTCAAACAGAAATGGAATTTCGATTAGTTAGAATATAATAACTTGTTTTTGATCATATAAAAACAAGTAATTTGATTTATATATGATATTTATAAACAAAGAAAAATGATTATTATTAAATAGTTTTCAAAATATATAAATTCAGGAAAAGAATTTATTTAAAATGGTAAATGGAAATCGTTCAGAAAGAAACAAAGAAATTGTTTCGAAATTCCAAATGGGAATAGAATTAGAACGAATCAATAAGGATTTGGAATTTAAATTCGACGGTATTGAATGTTATTAAAATGATTTATTCTTATATATTATATATTATATAATTGAGGAATTGGCAAGATAGTTAACATTTGCTTTAAAAACAATAATTATTAATTAAATAGGTAATCGAGATTAAGATATAACTTGATATTTATTTAACAGGAAGTTGATTTATAAATGGAGTATATGGAGTTCAGGAAATTTGAAACTAACTGGAGACTAGTTAAGTTGAACGACTTTCTGGGTATTGATTTGATGTTGGTTTCGGCCGTCGGGGTAAATACTTAGGAAATTTATCTCTTACTAATTTATAGTTAATGACTAATGGGTAGAGAAGAGTAATGGTGCACGATAAGAAATGGAAATGCTTTCTGATATTGATAAGATATATTTTACATGGAAACATTTTTCCAAGAAATTATGACAGGATAAGCAAGTTGAGAAAATATATGGGTAAAGATATTGAAGGGGAATTGGGAAATGAAATGATTATTTATAAATCTATAAGAAGGGGTCGGTGACGATTGATGATTGATCGGTAAGATTTCCATTTGGAAATACGACCGTTGTTTTCACACTTATTTTCTTTTGGTAGTTAAATAACCAACTATCAAATTTTTTGACCATTTCCATTGTCAATATGGAGAGATCAGCAGGATCAGATTTATCATCTATAAACCACTCCATATGGGCATTATCGTTTCGAACCAAACACATCGAAGACAATTGAAGATGGAGTTTATGCAAGGTGATCCTAGGTAGAAATTTCCTAAAATGGATTTATAGAATAATTCCTTCGGTTTGTCCAGTCCTAGGACAATGTATATGGATGAATGTCTGACAGAGTATATCTAATAGATCACGTTAGTTGATCTCTTCAAACGTATATACGTCGGTGGTGGAGGAATTCATTTCTCTTAGCTTTATACACGTGGTATTTTCGGGGAAATCAATTTGTGATTTGGTGCGTATGACGATGTGGCATTTAAAGTAAAATATAAATGTGATATGTGAAATAGTACGTTATGACCTCAAGCTTCATCAACCGGAAAATGACGAAAATCGGGCTGGCAGCATGGCTAAGTGGGTCGCACCCAATTAGGGTATATTGTCACCATCTAGAGAATATTTATTTTTGTTACTTCTTTCACTATTGTATCCTCCAGGAACAGTTATATTGGTATACCAACTAAAAGGTGCTAATATATTCGGAACATTCAAGCAAAATGAATGGTCGGTCATGTGTGGCTGAGTTACAAGATGTTCTTGTTGAACTCCAGTGTATCGCTTCTAGAGTACACTGATCGGAAGGTGGTTCCATACCTTGTCATAGTTGGAAATATATTACCTAATAAGAGCCCGCAGTTTTTGATTGTATATTATATATGTAGAGCGTGAGATGAAAGTGCTCTGCTAGATGCTAATTACTTGATTTAGACATTATAATAATATCAGAAAACATTGATCTTAAAGAAATATCTTGGGTTATCGTAAGGAAAAAACCGTCCATGTTTATGTGTGGATTGGTCTTATGATTATCATTTCTTTTAAAAGGATTTTAAAAGTTAAACAAAGTGATTAGAGTTTACTCACACCAGTCCCATGACTAACCCGGAGTTTATTTTGTTTTGTTTTGCCTTAACTCTTGGGTGGCCAAATTTGTACGGGCAGTCAAGTAGTCGGGATTTTACAGATAAAGTTGAAAGAGCTCGGAGTAGGTTGCTTCAGAGTTTGATATATATAGAATTTATTTCCGTTGTGATGTTATGTGATAATGTTATGTATATACAGTTACCAGTTTGTATTTCCAAAGTTGATATATAATATATTTGTTCCTTTCGCTGTGAGATTCGTGTTATTTTGATTCTGTTCTGTGGTGATCTTCTTCTTCTATTCTAATTGTCTTCCTTTCTATTTCTCACCCTCTAACTTCTTTCTATTAATGATTTGGTATTACGATGCTTGGATAGTCAACATGGTTTTTGTGTTGATTTTCGAGGTCGAAAATCCTTGGGTCGTTATACACACAATGCAACACAAACCGGAGGATAAAGTTTTCCCTTATAATGGCCAAACATGCTTGGGACGCGAAATTTATCTTTTATTATTACTATAAGTGAAAAAATCAACTTCTAATATAAATGTATCCATCGTAGACGACATGAGAGTCCCATGCCACTCTGTCGCCATATAGGTTTACAACTAAATCTGAAAAGATGTCGTATTGGAAATTGGATTTCCATCTATGAGTCGAGCAAGGGATGACTCCTCTTCGATTCGAGACACTATAGCAAATGCCTCAGGATCCCCCACGGTGAATCCTGCGAACGATAGGGCTGGTCCACACTTACTTTAGTGAATTAATAATTCTTGAAAAATACGTTTCCCAGTCCTATCAGACCTCCAAACAGGTCAGTACGTCGACCCTATAAGCATATAGCCCTATATCCGAGGCGCCTCGCAATCCATCATCCACATAAGTAAAAATGTCTGGGATCCATACCATGACATCACTTCTAGCTAGAAAGAAACACAAGTTCTCCCTATGGTTACTATCCCGTTTTTGACTCATACTGTAGTGACCCGCAAATCCGAGCTATCTGAGTTGACTAAAAACACCACACGTCCAACCCAAATTTGCACAGAAATACGAATCATTTTTAGAAAGAAGTTAGAGGATGAGAAATAGAAAGAAAGAAATATTAGAATAGAAGAAAAACGAAGATCACAAACTCACAGCGGAACGAATAAAATATATTATATAACATAACTCTTGAAATACAAATCTGTTTTGTACATATATACATACCATCATCACAGTACACATAACATTTGATCCAGCGGAAGTAACTCTAAATAACTAACGTTGAAGCCTCCTGCTTCAAGCTCCTCCAAGTGTATCTGTAAAAGCCTGAAACACTTGACTGCCCGTACAAATTTGGGCACCCAAGAGTTTAGGGAAAACAAAAAACAAAATAAACTCTGGGTCAGTCATGGGACTGGTGTGAGTAAACTCCAACCACTTGTTTAACTTTCAAAACTCTTTTCGAAAGAAAAGATAATAGTAAGACCAGCCCACACATAAACACGGACGGTTTTTACCTTACTATAACCCAAAACACTTTGATATCAAATCCAATGATATTATAATAATGTCTACATCAAGTAAATAAACAAATAGCAGAACGCTTGCATCTCACGCTCCACATATATAGTATAAAATCAAAAACCGCATGGCGCTTATTGGAGATTGGATTTCCAACATGACAAGGTATGGAACCACCTTCCGATGATGTATCTCTAGAGGCGAATACACCTGGGTTCAACAAGAACATCTTGCAACCCGACCCACACATGACCGACCACTCATTTCGCTTGAGTGTATCGAATGTATATCACCAACGGTTGGACTCAAACCACCGTTTCCCGAATGGGCAGAATCGATAGACTTAGAAACAAAAGGAATTTCTCTAGATAGGTGATTATACACCCTAATGGGAGCGACCCACATAGCCATGCTGCCTGCCCGATTTTTGTCCTTTCCCGGTTGTTGAGGCCTGAGGCTACGCATACTTACCATTCCTTGATAACACAATCACTTTGAATGCCACATTGTCAGATCCGTTAATCACTGGTTGAGTTTGCACAAATATTCTGGATATTATGCTAAGGGATAAATCCGTTGCAACCATATACATTCATACAGACCAACCCATTTGATCATTGGAAATACTTTGTCGGACATTCGTCCATTTACGTTCGTTCTGGGATTGAACGAAACCGAAGGCACTATTTCTATTAATAGAAAAGCCCTTGCACTTTACTCCGTCTTCAATATATTCAGCATACTTGGTTCGCAACGCTCATGCCGATACGGAGTGGTTCTTCGGATAATAATCCAACCGGTCTCTCCATATTAACAACGATGGTCAAAAACTTCGATAGTCTGTGATTTAACTATCGAATAAAAACAAGTGTTCAATCAACATATCAACCAAACCACTGGGCCCTTTAATTAATATTCATTATTTAACCCACTTCTCTATTTTCTCAATCAATATTTGTTAGCCAAATATTTTCAATAATCATTCTTGGCTCTTATGCCATTTGGAAAACGTTTCCAAATATCAACTTCTTTTATTTTCTATATATTAGAAAATATCTCTATTTGCAATTGGAAACAATTCCAATCACTCATCTCTATTCCTTTTTGTTTACAACATTCGATTTTTATATTCACTTTACTATCGAATTCAATACGTCGATACAATGATTTCAAATTATCAAAATATCTTAAAAATATTCTAACTCCTTAAATTTTCGGAAAATTTCGCCATAACCTCCCCTGTATCGGGAGCATCGGGAAATTTCAAATAGCTTCCCGGTATCTTCTTCAATCAAAAAGAAAAAGGAAAAGCCAAGCGGCCTGCCGATACGGCGCATAAAACCGATATATGAATTAAACATGTACCTTTTTGTCGAGCACATTATTTATATACCTGCATTTTTCCTTGTCCCATACCTGTCTCCTGTATGTCTATACTTGTCCAATGTATTTCAATTTCATACACTCGTTTGACTCAACTCGTTAAAGTAATTCTTTAACTAACTATCTGCCTATCTCGCTTGTATATTTGAATATAACACGTTTCAAATATATTTCCACTTACTTATCAATCAATTGAATTCAAATTCCAATTTTAGTTCTATATTCGATTTCGAATATATATTTACAATCCCAAATTTCATTTTTCAAAGTTCGATTTTAGTTCAAACTCAATTAACTAATTCTTCTTTAGTTAATTCTATTCAATAATCAAAAATATGGTTATTATTTCAAAAATCATCTTCTTTACTTCACTTGAGTCCATATTTATTTTCTAACTCAAGTCTATATTTTTAAATGGCAATCCGGATTTTTATTTGCTTAAAAATCTCAATATTTATATATAAAATCCACTATGGTTTATAATGGTTTATGGCGCTGCATTTTTGAAATTTTGATTTTGACATAACTCAAAATCTATACGACGAAATTCAGATTTTTCTCCTTCATTAGAAAACTATTATCAAACCGGTCCTGACGTTTCTTGTTTCAAAGAATTTCGACTTCAATCGAGTCCTGTATATTCGATTGAAGTTCGAATCGCTATTTTACGAACTGCAGCGCTGCGGCGAGTTCGTTTTAATTATATATATATATAAACTTTAAACTTTGTTTTAAAATGAATTCAACTCCATTTAACTCTGCTTGATTCAAATTCAAATCTCACTTTTATTTGAATTCTAAATTCAAATTCCAATTCCTTTTCTATTTGGTATTCAAATTCAATATTTGAATTTCTATTTGAATTCCCTTATATTCAAATTTGATGTTTGAATTCATTTGAATTCTCTTATTCAAATTCTATATTTAAATTCCATTTGAACTGCTATAATCCAATTTCTATATTTGAATTCTATTGGAATTCAAATATTCAAACTCCTTTTTAAATTCTATATTTGAAATTCCATAGTTTAAAACTCATTTGAATTTCATATTCAAATCCCATAGATCAAATCCTATTTGAATTCAATTTGAATCTCTATATTCAAATTTCATTTTCCATTTGAATTCTAATATTCAAATTCGTTTCCAGCCCCATTTGAATTCTAATCTTCAAACTCATTTTTTTCACTATTTGAATTTCTTCACTCAAATCCATTTGAATTCCCTTGAATTCAAATTCCATTTCAAAACTATTTGGATTTCCTATTTTGAAATCCTATTTGAAATTCTATTTCCAATTCGACTTTGAAATCCTATTTTCAAAGTTTATTTCAAATTCTATTTTGAAATCTCATATTCAAATTTCTACTTGAATTTCTATATTCAATTCCATGTTCAAATTCAGCACTTGAATTTCTATTTCAAATCCCAATTCAATTTTTTTTTTTTTTGAATTCCATTTCAAATCTCTATTCAAATTTCACATTTGAATTCTTCCTTGAAATACTATATTTCAAATTCTATTTAATTCTTCTTTGAAATTCTATATTTCAAATTCTATCTTGAAATTCTTCTTTGAAATTCCATATTTCAAAGTCTGTTTTGAAATTCTACATTCAAATCTTTATTTGAATTTCTTTATTCGAATCCCTTTGAATTCAAATCTTATTTTAATTCCTTGAATTCAAATTCTATTTGAACTTCGATTTGAATTTCTAATATTCAATCTCCTTGTAGAATTCAAATATTTAAACTCCTTTTAAAATTCAAATGTTATACTCAAATTTTATTTACATATTTAAAAATCCCATTTCAAATCTTATTTAAATTTTCTTCTGAATTTCAAATATTCCAACTCCTTTCAAATATTTAAACTCTATTTAAATTTTCACTTAAACATTCTATTTTCAAGTTCTATTTTGAAATTTCATTTCAAAATTCTATTTTGAAATTCTTATTTCAATATTCCATTTGAAATTCTAGATTTTCAAATTCTACTTGAAATTTCAAATTTCTATTTGGGAAAAATAGAATTTTCCTTTAAACCTCAAATATCTTTCTCATGATATTTTAATAAATTAACACTTGGCCCAGTGATATTTAAACACACAAAGCAACGAATTATTTATTTTTCTAACACGTCATATATAACAATATATATGCAAACAAATAAACAAACATATAATATTTTTTTTTGAGGAATCCAGTTGGATTCCTCCAACCTGTTTTCCTGCATCCACAGATGTTAGCACATAAATAATACCCATTCTGCTTCGTGGCAGAATATCGCGGTATAGAAGGTCATCCACTAATCATAGCGTGGGGCGTATAGGGTAATCATCCGCTATGAAACTGCGGGCATCCGCTAATGAGACTGCGGAAATCCAACCAATCAATCAACCCAATATATATATATATATATATATATATATATATAGCCTAAATAACTAATATATATAAAACAACCAGAAAATATTCACACAAGCAACAGACAATTATTTTTAATGAAATAAAAATAATTATAAATAAAAGGTGAGTGAGGTTTACTCACCAGGATTTTTATTTGTCGAATATCCAATGCAGCCAATGACGATGATTCCTTCATACGTCTGGTTTTTCCAATGTAAACACTATTAATAAAATTCCGGTTATCTAAGCATAATGATTTTATTAAATTAATTACTTTCGCCATGTATAATCTAAATTTCATATTCAAACAACTAGTCTAAAATTTTAATTCTTTACAACTACTTTCTTTAAATTAATTATCAACCTATAAACCGATGCCAAAATAACTTTTAAATTCTAATTCCCAAAATACTTTATGGCCAATGAATTTATCATCTCAACTTTACATTTTTATTTCAAACTTGAATTAAAAATAAATTTCTAATTGACTAGTGATGAATTTATTTAAATTAGAAGATTACCTTAAGCCATTTTCTAATTTCCTTCTTTAAGCATTTCACCGATCAACTTGCTTCACAACAACTTTTCCAGCATCCAAAATGTCGAACACAGTAAACAGAGAGGATCGACTCCAGGCCTCCACTGAAACCCCCTGTCGTACCAAATCCTAGGGTCGGAATCCTCTCAACATGCTCCAGAAAACCCATGCCCAAACCAACGTTCGCGAGCAACTCCTCCTGATGTCGATCCCTACAGTCGGTTTCTGCCTGCGACCAACCGAGTACTCCTCGGTTCCATCATCGAACGCTCGCACTCCACTGACGCAACCACCAGATCTACCTTCATTCCCCCAATTCGCGCCGCCTGTTGACTGACCCCGACCATCGACTTCACCAAAACCCTCCCAATCGAACGCGACTGCGTTGAATTTGGATCTCGCGATGGCAAATATGGTGATGAGCAGTTTTCGTTTTGATTTTGATTTGAGGGGTGGGCTGCGACCATTTTTAATTTCGTTTGTTTTTCTGTTGAACGAAAGAATGGAGTCGCGGTGGTTTATATAAGCAAAAGAAGGGAAACAACGAGTACGAGCCATTAAAATGGCTGTTTGCTTGCTTCGAATTTGGGGAGCAGGAATTTGTGCTCGAGAAAAATAATATGTCTGCCTATAATTGAAGATAGGTCGGCTTTAGGAATTCATGTTTGCTTAAGTACATACACTGCTTTATTTTGATTTGATTTTATAAAATATAATAGACCAAAATACCTCATGGTCCCTGATTTGAAATCCCGAACTGCAAATTCAACGTAACAACCGACGTTTCCACATTTATATGATATTCTAACCCTAACGGAACCTATTCTGAAATTTAGTTAACAGTATATAATAGACAACAGTTTAAATCGATAATTTATATTAAATTCAATTTCTTAAAATATAAATTGATTTAAAAATAACTAAATCCATAGATAATACAAATTTATTATCGTTCTAATTAAAATCTATTGAATTGTTTTGATTCAAATTTTAACTTTGAATTATAAATTCTCGTATTTCAAAAATTATCAAAATAAATCGTAATTCGATTATTATATCGATAACCCAATAAAATACCATTTATACTATGAATTCAATATTCAAAACCATACTAAATATTTAGAATAAATTGTTCAAAAATCTGGGTCGTTACACATACCAGGTGTGAGGTTCGCAAATTAATGCTATACACAAAGTTTTGCTATTTAAAGCCGTGCTTTGATCATCAACCACAAGACTCTGCTTTTCAACAAAAGGCTTGATCAATTGTATATTAGCATGCCATACTGACAATTCATGGCATACAACTGATGTCTATCAATATATAACCTCTAAGCTCGTACATCTCAGAGATGGGTGTTAAGCAAGAGAATAAATTCTCCGCTACCAAAGAAATATATATTCAATAGAAATCAATCACACAGAATGAAATCCAATGCCAGACACACATCCATTTACAAGTCCTTTCCGGGTCTGAACGAAACTGGAGGCACCTTATTCCTTGTCCCATATGTCCAATATAGGAGAGAGGTCCTCGCATATCTGGTCAATTTCCAAGTACGTCTGGACGATCACCACTTATTACCATGTCTTGGTTGTATAGCCCAATCAAGACATCAGTAATCATCCAAACGATGTGAAGATCTCCGGTCTTCAACCACCGTCTTCATTCCAATCTAGATTATGCTTTTATTCAAATATTTACATCTTAGGGGAAAGGTTCCCATTAATTTTATCAAAGATAAGTTCTTTCAAATTAATTCTTTAATCTTCCTTTGGATATCATTTTCAAAAGTTTTTATTTTATCCTTTAACAATTTCTATACCAAATTAAGGTTTATAAACTAGTCGGGATTATCGAGCCTTACTGAAGTAATCATATATTTTATTTTATTTTTCCAATCCCAACCTATTCATCCCATGGAGAAAAATTGGTATTGCTCCATATCTAACACCCACTGTGCTATCGGTAAAACTAATTACCATTTCATGTTCAAATCTAATTAAAGATTTAACTATCGCCTATAGTAAAACTAGTGGTACTCCTTTCTCGATCACTTCTCAAATTTGGAAAATTTAATTACCACATTAACTTTTCAATCTAATTAAAGATTCATTTAAACTCCACTTAGTTTTAATCTCCCAAAAATCATTATTTAATGATTATTCAAATTTAGGAAATAAATCTTGTTTTAACTGGGTTAAAGAACGAATGTCATTTAAAACATCATGCACAATAAACCCAAAATCATCTTTCATCAAAATGGAATCTACAAGGAAATCATAACAGTGTATAGTCGATATAAATTCCTATATCAGACTAATAATACAAATGGAATAGCGGCAAAGCCTTTTAAATTCCATATATAGTAACGGTCTTCCTTTACAGAAGCTCATCTCGACTATTACCAATTCGAATTCAATTCCAATTATTATGTTAAATTGGAAAACTTTACTTTGGAAATTTTCCATTAAATCTTAATAAAAAGATTTAAAAATTCCAAACCATATCTTTATTGTTAATTTGATTAAAGAACAAATGTTATTTAAAACATCGTCCACGATAAACCCAAAATTCCAATTTCAATTCAATTCCAATTAAATATTAATTAATTGGTAAACTTCTCAAAATATTAATTAAAAGATTTATTCTTTTCTCAACTGGGTTTAAGAATAGTGTTAATAAAGACACCATTCACAGCGATCCCAAAATCCCATTTGATATTAAATACAAGGCTCTGAGTAGAAATTAATTTCGACTTATATTCAGTATCAAATTCTCAAACCAACGGATATCGTATTGGGAATAACGATATTTGTATCTTCCAAATTCCTCACAATATACGTATAATCACGGAATCCAATATCAAGTATTTCGAAGATTATTTCCATTTAAATTCTTCCCAATTCATACATTGGAAAATTTTGGTTACTTCAAAACCATTTATAAATCCAATTTATTTATTTCTAGAAACATTGGATTTTTATTATTCTAGTTAATAACTAGTTCATTCAGATAAAAATATCTTTTATCTTTTAAAATATGGAATTTTTCAGTCAAAATATTTCCAGATCGTTTATTATGATTTTACATAATTTTTCCATATTTTTTTTAATAATTTTATTTGGCCCTTACGGTTGGTTTCCAATAACGACCACCGAACTGCATCCATAGTGACCTTTTTCTGAAATTGATTTGGACATAATTTTAAATCCAACCATTCAAATTTAAATCTCTTATATTTATTGAAAGATCTTTTCGATATGAACCTAACGGTTCCAGTTTTAGGAGAATCCGACGGTCGGATCGCCCTTTATGCCAATTTGAAGTCAATGGTCGAAATTCGCGAACGGTCGCTGCGGTGAGCATTCTATTCAAACCATTTAAATATATATAATATATTATATATTTCATCAATTTCCATTCAAGTCGTATTTTATAAAATATTTATAAATTCATTTTAAAATGATTCCAATTTCCTTTTCAATTTAAATAAAAATTGAATATTTCATATCATTATACATTAAAATGATAATATTTTCAAAATATCTGATTTTGAAATCCATTTCCTTTTCGTATTCATTATAAAATGAAAAAAATCGACTGATGAACCCGTTCAAGTTAAAATCGCGTTTAACTACTTAACTCCGCTTCACATTTCAATATTTTTGTGTTGATCCAAAATCGGACATCAAAATCCAATTTAATTCTTCAACTGAATGTTATTTTAAAATATTCATTATTCTAAAATATTCATTATCTCTGAATCGGAATGCGACTCAATCAATTACCATGTAATTTCAGTCATATGGATTTTATACATCGCATGTATTCAACAATAATGATAAATAATCATTAAACATTCAGACATCATCCAAAGTGCATTTTACAACTGTATAAGCATTAAAATAAATAAATAACGCTTATCACCGCCTGTCAACCAATCGATTGACATACGACTAAATATTGGGATTAGTATATGTCAAATATCATCCCAATACCCGTGTGGGGATTTCAAACAACAGTCTATTTAAATAAATTATTGGTTAATAAATTTAACCAATTCAACTTCGGTTTGAATTATTTTTATAATTAACCAATTTTCACTGTTCAAGTAATAAATGGATATTTATATTCCATTTCAACAACCCCAAAGTGTATTCACATTGTTTGATATATGAGTGTTGTATATTCCAACAATGCTTCTTGTGCAGATGAGTTGTGAATAGTTCATGTGTTGAACTCAATCAATATCACATACAACAGATAAAAATCAACACTGGCAATTTCTATATATTTACATTTATAAAATAAATTAAATAACTATAGAAATAGATTCAGTGAGAGAATTCTCACTTTTGTTTCCACTCCGTCAGTCTTTTATTGTTGGTTTCAGTACTGTTCGGATTTAAATTCGCGTCAAATTCAAATCTTCTCCGTTTCCGCCCCAGTCAGTTTCACTGCGTAGAGTTCGAATTTACAGTTACATATTAATCACATTATAAAAATTAATTAATGTAATTAAATAATTAATTACATTACTTAACCCAAAATCCAATTCTCTTCATCATTTTTGTTTTCTAGAAAAAGCTAAACCCGTCGCCCCCTCTTATGGAAACCGATCGCACCCACCTCCGATGACCGGAGAGCCATCCGCCGCCGCTAGGAAAGGCGCCCCAGTCCCCTCCGCCGCCGCCTTTAACCCGTTCCAGTTCGGTGGTGCCTCGAGCTTAAAAAAAACCCTTACGTCGGCGCCTTAAGGGAAGCAATTCTCTTGATCCATTACCAATTAGAAGATCATAACAGTTGGATTGGAGCTCCTTGTCAAGAGGAACAAATTTACTGTAGAAAGCATTCAGTTTTAGTTGATGGATTTTGCGAAAACTGAGAAGGAAGATTTGGATGATTTCGATCGCTGAAAACGAACGGGGGCACAATACAATGATTGACCACGGGTTCGAAGGAGATAGGGTTTTGACTCGGTTTGACCAATATATATAATTTATATTTTTATTAATTTAATTACAAAAATATCCGTTTTTGCATTTGAAGTATGAGTCGAACCCAACGACTATTGCCCTAGCTAAATACCCACATTTCGGACATAATGGAATATGTTTTCTAAGCCAATTTGACTGTTTCGATCAGTTTTTCTTTAAATTTAAAATATAAATCAATATATATTAAATTTAAATGTACATTTTAATTTACTAGGGCCACATACTGACTCCAAAAATTACAGAAGAATAAATCTAGCTATGTTTTGAAGATACAGTCCTAACAAAACTATTTACGTCCAATCTGGAGACTGTTTGACAAATGGCCTTTTTATAGTTGATTAAATTAAATTAAAATTACATAACACGTTTAAATTTACTGCGCTCACATATTAATTCCAAAAATTATGAAATTTGAAACTTGACAATTAATTGACATTCCGGATCCAACAAAAGTAGTTTCGTCGAAAATGGAGGTCATTTGCAAAATGGCTATTTTTAAGGGCTATATATTATATTAAAAAATATATATATATTCCACAATGACTATTTTGAATTTTAAACTGGACATAACTTTTAATTTATATTATGAAATCTGAATTTTTTCACATTCGTTAGAAAGATATAATTAAATAGATTCAAATATTTCTTGTTTGACTGAAATTCGATTTATTTTGAGTTCTGTATATTGAATTGGAATTAAAAATTGAATTTTCAAACTACTACACCATTACAAGTTCGTTTTATATTTAAAATAAATTTATATGTTCTAAATTCGATTTAAATAAATGTTAAATCGTTATAATTTAAAATAAATCATTTTAAATATTCAAAATCCATTAAAATAGCTAGAATAAAAAATTAAAATTGGTTCAGAAATTCCGGGTTGTTACATGTGGGTCAATCGATTATGTGTCATGTTCTGGAGCAGAGTTGGCTTGAGCAGTGTTTGGGTCGGTCGCACCTAAGTGGGTCGGTCGAGCATGGATGTTGGCTCGAGCACGAAATGTTGGTACGAGCATCAATGAGTTTGGGCATCCAAGCTAAAGGTGTTCTGTCGTACTTCAGGAAGTTTGGGTCGAGCCAGGTTAGTCGGTCGTAGATGGTCATTTCTGAAAAAGTATATTTTTGGGTACGACCCAGAGTTAGAGAAAAGAGTGTGAATTTTTTTTCGGGGGCAAGCCCCTCGAACCCTAGCCGCAGCGCAGTGATGTGATTGGCTCGATGATGGTGTGACTTCGAAGTAAATTCAAGTAGGAAGGTTCGAAGTGTTAAAAGGTGCTTGTTGATCGGTGTAAAACAACGAATGAGGTGACAACTCAAAGGTTGTGAGTTGGTGGATAATAGTTGCTCGAGAAGGTTGCTTGGGCTATGAAAAGTCGTCGAGTTGGATGACTAGAGATGAGAAGGCCAAGAGATTATCGTTGTCGTAAGTTCTAGCAGGCTCAAAGCAGAGGTACGATAGGGGCACCTAAAAGACCAGTTGTAGGTCGAGTACCCTGGGTAACGTTGAAAGGCCTAGTTGTCAAGATTGGACATACATACGTATCGTTGAAAGGCTTATGGAGTTTATGCTAGAAATGGGGTTACCATTATCCCTTGACATATGGCAAGGTTGGTTGTCATACGATTAACCATGATTTCGAAGCAGGATTGGCAGTGATAGCCAGAGTCTGTCATGGTTGATTAGTTGCCTTGTTTGAACCGTCTCATGTAGATTGTCCAATGTCGAAGGAGATGTTCCTTGGGCGCTTGTCTGATATTCGTTTAGGCCTCTGGGGTTTGTGCTTAAGCGATGTTGAGTTCGATTAGGATGGTTTATATAAGATATATAATTTAGATGTCACAGTGCTTTGCCATGATTGAATGGGTGTTCTGGTTTTCATGGATGTATGGTTGAAATGTTATCGTAAAGGCTATCACTGTCCGATGTGAGGAATATGGGAGTTGAGTTCTTCTCTGATTTTTTTGGTTGATTAGTATTTCTATCTATCCATTCTCATATACTTTATTGATGAAGTTTGTTAGATGTTTTATCGCAAACTAATACTTTTGTCTGACTCAAGGTTTTATATTTCTTCTTATTACCTTGGGTTGTTCATCCGGTTGTGGATGGGCAGACAAGGTAGCACATGATAGGTGATTAGTGAGGAAGATGTTGCTGTGCGAAGGTGAGCAGGAGGTCGGCGTATTACTTTAACTATTATCTAGTATTTCTATTTCCATTTTTTGAGTTGCTCAATGAGTGTTGTAGTGAGGCCTTACGTACATACTTAATATTTCCTATGATGTTGGGATAATTTTTCAAGATGTTGTGAAAGTTTGAAAAGTTTGCTATATGATGCTCACTACTGTTACCTATTGTATATGTTCTATTATACTTTATCTTTGCGCCGTGACTTCTAAGACAGGTTCCGAAGTTGTATAACTACTCTGATGATCGTTCATAGCTGCCAGGCACACTTTTAGTGCATTATTCCTTTTGTTTAGTGTAGGGGTTATGGGCGGTCATCACAGATTTTTATCTTATGCTAATTCTTTAGTTTCCAAGACAGTTAAAGATCAGATGGCTGAACTGTCTATACTCATATATCATGTGTAATTGTTGATTGTTATTCTATCGCTCACTAAGAGTCTAAGACTATTTTCTTACTCAAGGTTTTATATATACTCTTATTACCTTGGGTTTCTCATCAATGCTGTTGGTGAGTAGACTGAGACTGAAGGTGGACGGGTTTGGTGTCAATGATGTTGTGCGATGACGAGCTAAAGGGATGGCGTATTATTTTCTAATATATAGATACTTGTTTATTTTTGCTATATAAAACTGATTGTTGATACTCTGAGAAATATGTAGTGACGCTTGATGTACGTATATTCATTTCCATGGATGTTCTCATATTGATGACTCTGAGATGTTATAGAGATTTGATTTCTGTTTTTTTACGCTTCACTACTATATTCTGTTGTATATTTTCTATTATATGTTATTCATGCACAGTGAATTATACGACAGATTTTATTTTGAGTTATTCTTCCTTGATGTTCATCCCGTATCGGACTGGCACATCATCCAATGCACCTTTCCTTAGTTTGGTGTTCTAATTATGGGGAAGTTGTAATATTTAGTGTAGGAATTTAAAAGATAATCGGCATAATAGAGTCTTGGATAATCCAAAAGCTACTCCATTTCTAGGACCAAACCAACAATCATAGCTTCCATACACATCCAAAAAGATCTAAGATAATAACCTATGAATTAGGCTGTCCATGTGAAAATATAGCACCCGAGTTTGCAAGGGAAAAACAAACAACGAGTTAGTCATGGGACTGGTATGAGAAAACCCATAGTTATTCTTGAATTATTTAAAATAAGGCATATCACAAGACCATGCCATATAACACGGAACGAGTTTACTCCACACGAATGTCAATGCATAAAACAATGCAATGCTTTTTGAAAAATGAAGCCATTATAAAACTCAAGTCCCATCACGCAATGCAACACAAACCGGAAGATAGTGTTTTACCTTATAATAGTCAAACATGCTTGATACGAGAAAATCTAAATCATTTGATCTTATTATTAGTGTCTAAGTGTTGAAAACATTTTCAAAAATAAATGTATCAATCTTAGACGGCATAATACCTCATCATATTATGTCGCCATATATGTTTACAACTGAAAAACAAAGCTCCTATTAGAAATTGGATTCCATCAATGAACCAAGTCAAAGGATCTTCCTTATCCGGCTTCAGAAACCTCTAGAAAAATGTCTAGGGATAACAATATGTGTCCCTTGATCGACAGAGTCGGCCCACCAATTCCTGGTGAGTTTGGTTACTCCTGAACATAATGTTCCCAACTCTTATTAGACCTACAATCTGGTCATTTGTTTGACCATCATCTGAGGCGCCTTGATTCCAACATCCATATAAGTAAATCTGCCTGGGCTAAATATCATGGCATAACTTTTTGCTTGAAGGAAACACATGTTCTTACTCTACCGTCTTTCATCCAATTTTCGGCTCATTTCGGGGTGTGAGGCCCAAGAGTCAATGTACCACAAAGTTCTGCTTTTCAACAAAAGCTTTGATCTATATGCCATCAGCACTCAGCATGCCACATTGACGATTCACACATATGATCAATTTCTATTTGTAACACCTCGTAATTTTATAACATTAAAATTCAAAAATTAAAGTATACTTAATTTTTAGAAGAAGAATTAAGTGAAATGGTTTGCGCTATTATGTTCATCTCAAAATTTTGTGTCAAGATAGACATTTGGTTTGCATAAAACGGATAACTTATTAAGAAGTTATTAAGCCTTGAAGTTTTATGCATATGAGATATATATATATATTCAAAAAAAAATTTCAAAATAGCAAATCGGGGGGGGGGGGGGAATAGCCGAACCACACCATTTTTGAAGTCGACCCGAGCATCGTTGGGTCGACTAGGGGTTGATCCAGGGTGTTTGGCTGTCAACCCGTGGCCCGAATCGCCTTAAGGGCTGATGTGGCATCTGAGTGGTCCGGATGATTCTGGTTATCCCTAGGTTAATCCGACGGCTCTTATTAAATCAAACTTCTATAAAAACACTCTTAAACCCTTAACCCTGATCCTATTAATTCATAACAAGAGCCGCCATGCCGTCAATAGAGAACCTAGGGTATCCGACATACACTTTCAACCCTAAAGCAAGATAGAAGCTTGAATCAAAATCAGATCAAATCTAAATAACGATTAGTCTACATCAAAGGCGAGCAATTCAGTTTCAGAATACAGATCCCAGAAAGACAAGACTATTCTTTTTAATTGTGTGTATGATAGCTTTCACAAATTAATTAATTTAATTATGATAAGATATAATTGGGATTATGAGATTTTGAATCATGTGATGTAAATTATATGTATGTTTGTGGTGTTGAATCATATGTTAGTCTTATGCAAGTTGGATCATATGTTAGTTCTTATGTGAATCTTATGCAAGTTTGTGATGATTGGATCATACATTCATGTATGAATCTTATGCAAGTTTGGGTTGTTAAAATATATGTGAGACATGTATATGCATATGCTAGTTTATGTGACATTAACCTTTATGTCTAGGTCCATATGCAAGTTTACATCTTTATGTTTAGACCCATATGCAAGTTTACATCTTTATGTTTAGATCTATACGCAAGTTTACATCTTTATGTTTAGATCTATATGCAAGTTTACATCTTTATGTTTAGGTCCAAATGCAAGTTCACACCTTTATGTTTGGATTTATAGCAGTACGTAAGTTATGCAAGTTTATGCCCATTACCTATGCTAGTTTTGTATCATATGCTAGCTTGAATGAAATTCATATGCAAGTTATTAGCTATGTAATATTATGTCATGATCCTTAGATCTATTTTATGTGCTATGTGATGTTGTTTTTCTTTCTATAAGTTAGACTATTTGCGAGTCTAACATATGTCATATGAAAACGTACGAATAACATGGGGATGATGGGATAATATTGAATATACATAAATTGTGAATTGGCATATAATGGCCTTAAAAGGCATATAATTAATTTGAGACATTAATTGGCATAATTGGTATTTATGGACATAATTTTTAGAGACAATTATGGACATAAATAAATTTGGAATTTATTGACAAATTTGAAAAGGGATATTAATCCAATTTGGGGTTAAATAAAGATGTGTAATAATTAACCGCCTAAGACACGAGATTAGACTCTTTTGTGGTGTAAGACTGCCTGGACCCGCCCAGCAAATCCAGCAGCCACAAAATGCCAGTCTAATGTGAGAGGTCAAAGTCATGAATTAAATGCGTAACAATTGTAAAGACACGAGGTTAGGCTCGTTTGCACTATAAGACTGCCCGGACCAGCCCGACAAATCCAGCAACCGCAAATGTCAGCCTAATGTGGGAGGCCTTTACAAGGTTACAGTTCTAATGAATTAAGTAACACTTAACCAGATAAACATGTGGTGGGACATGGGGGGTTAAGTGGGTGCCTTGGGTGGCATGTGAAATTAAGTGGGTGCCTTGGGTGGCATGTGAAATACGATTAGATGCACTTAACCAAGATTGAAATATGTAAGAAGACATGAATAAGAATGAGGTTAAGTGGGGAAACCTTAGTGGGGACCAAGCATCAGAGGAAGGCTTGTGTCAAGCATGGGAGCCCTTTTCAAACTAGTAACCCATTAAGTATCTTTGTGAGCTCGACCCAAGTCGAGGACGGGACAGACTTGCTGGATTTGATTGTAAGAGGTCAAAACGGGTTAGCGGTGGCAACGCAAGTCCAATGGGGACATGTGCGTGCGTGGGCCCGGGCTGGTAGGTAAGACGTTGTTGCATCGTGTAGATATAAGTCATGCATCTTTGGTGGTATCGGGTTGCCACTTTCGGGAGTGATACACCACACTGTGGGACCAGCACAGGTATTTACGAGCTAGGAGCCGATCGAATGGGGGTAGTGGGTACAACTAGTGGAGATAGGGGCAGACGACACCTATGAAGGCAGCTAGGGGTACACGAAACTACCATTATCATTATTAAGTTCTATAGGCGGGATCAACTTTTAGGGTGACTAGTGGTGGTGTAGTATAGTAATTATCTTATAGTGATTAGGAACGAGATTAACGCCATAATATTCCTCTTATTTTCTTTGTCATGCCCACTTGTTTCATGGTCATATCTTATCTTACCAGTTTATGCCTTATTCTAGTTACTTTAATAATTATATTGTTAAAGTTATTATACTCGCCATACTTTATGTCTGACCCCCTTGTTTTCGCCTCTTTTCTTCCTTTCCCCCCCCGGTTCTCAGGGTGGGACTAGTACTAGTGGAGCCTGATCTCGGATCTCTTTTTCTCTCTTTTGGAAGTGCTTGGATTGCTGAAAGTAAAGTTCAGCTCATCTCTTTTATGGCTACTTGTGTTGGGGTTTATGCTTTTTATTTTATGTACTCTGAAACAATTTATCAAGATGGATATTAAGTGTACTTGGTTTATGAAGTTGTTGTAATCAAACTATTTCTCCGCTGTAATAAAAGTTGTTTTAAAATTTTCAAGTACCATTATTTATATCTGTCTTGTTATATTCTGTTCTATACACTAAATACGCTCCATGGAAGTTAATGCATTCCCTTTGTCAGTGACATTAATGGACGTGGGGTGTTACACTATTAATAATATAACCTTTGTGCTCAAACGCCTCAGAGAAGGGTGTTAATCTAAGAGAATAAATTCTCCACTACTACAGACATGTCATCAATAGTAACTAATCGATTATGTTATGAAATACAAAGTCAGATGCTCCATCCATTTACAATTTCGTTCTAGGTTTGAACGAAACCGAAGGCACCTTATTCCTCGTCCAATTAAGGAGAGAGGCCCTTACACATCCATAAAATCAACAAGTACGTCCAGACTACATCCACTTTAACCCTTTAATGGGAGCAAACAATTTCAAGACATCAGCAAGCAATCAACCCGATGTGAAGATTTCAGGTCTTTCACCGTCTTCAACTTTTAATCATCGTATAATTATTCGAAATGAGTTGAGCCCGGTCTTTTCGAATAATTCACGTCAAGACATAAATCCTCATCGGATTATCAATCCACCAATTATGTCTCCTTTAATTGGTATTCATTCCATAAGATTCAAATCTTATTCTTAACTTGGTTAAATTACTTGGCATTCCAAAAATCATATTTTAACCTTGTAAAAAGGTTTACTTAAGAATTCAATTCGGTTTCCGAATTAGAAATCCTTATTTCAAAACATTTCACAAAACTTGTTATATAAGTCATTACAAAATTAGCCAAATTCCACTTAACCAAATAAATCACACATATTTTTGTTTAAAACCCTTTTCAAATCATTTATAATAATTTATAAAGAATTTACCCTATTTTTATTTATATAAAAATATTCCATATTAATAATTTTTCATTACATGCCATTATTGGTTCTGGCGCTGTTTTTATTCAAATTTCATTTGAACATTTCTCAAAATCCAACCATTAGATTTGAAAGCTCTTATTATGTAACGACCCGCATTCTACGTATCGGGGAATCGTAGAATGTTTATTTTGTTCTCATACAAAGTATAGTTGTGTAACTTTGGGGAACGACTATTGGGATTATTTCCCATGTTCACGATTTTTGCCGATTTTTAAATGATCGTTTTGCCCCTTGGCGAATCTTGTTTCGCCTATTAACTTTTGATTGGTAAGGAGTTTTGACCTGGAACCACTTCCATTGGATTTGGATGATGGTCTACCTTTCCGTAGAGTGGTCACATTAGTCAAACGGACTTATAGTTTGGGAGATATGGCTGAAATAAGGTTTGGAATGTGAAAAACAGCTTAATTGGGCTTAACTGGGTTAATTAGCAGCTAAGCCCGTTGGGGATTTTGGGATTAGGGTTATATAAGGGCTAAAAATGATTAGAGAAACCTTTCTTTGTCATTTTTTACAGCCCCCGCTTACCTCTCTTCAACCCTAACAATGGCCTCCACCTTCTAAATTCATCCTAAATCACTTTCTAGTCAAATATTAGCCTAACCTACACCAAGTTAAGGCGGATTAGCATAGAAATCGAGATAGCGCTGTTGCAATACATTGGGAACCATGCCAAATCAGTTAGAGTTGCAGATCTGAAATTTATTTGTGGCTAAGGTGAGTGATTTGCTCTTTTATTCACTAATTACGGCTAAATACGGGTGATTAGTGATAATTAGTGATATTATGTATCATGAAAATTTGGAAAAAATTTTAGATATTCTAAAATATTACTTTATGTCACTGGTGAGAATTTGGGTTAATTTGGATTAAGTTTGCTAATCTTATATTTAAAACATGCTTAAGGGGATTAAGGGAAAAATCATGCTTTTCGGGTATATTTGATTTAAAATATTTCATGTGATTAATATTTTGGTGTTTTTGGTTGATTCTACATGTTACTACTATTGTTTGGTATGTTTTGTGACTTCATAGTAAGGTTAGAATGGTTGAAAATGTCATCGTTTGGCGAAATTAGCTTGTTGGAAAAACTACCGAAAATCGATTCCTGAACGGGGTATGTCTCACAAACCATTCCAAGATGATGGTCATGAACTAGGGGGTGGTCATGAACCGAGGGGGTCACGAGACATGAACCGACCCTGACGAGGACCCCGACTGTGACCCAAACCAAGATGATGACTCCAAACCGAACCAGATTCAAACTTCTGCCACGCGACGACAATTGTTAACTCTTATGAAGATTAACTACAATTCAACCAAAACCCGAGATGCAAAAGAAGTCCAAATAAGAAGTTATTACTCAGAATCCAGATGGGAACCAATAAGTTAACTTTTAGAGTTGGGCTTTGCTGCGGGACGTGTGCAAAGAGGTTATCGATATCCATAATTTTAGTTCACCACTGAGAGACATATTATGGGCTATGGGTCAGTGCAATGGGGTCATTGTGACTTCCAAGGGAAAAATGATCGTAGCAAAGGATTAGGTGATCAATGTGGTGGATATCGTATGCTTTACGCACTGAGTGAGAGATGTGAGGATGATTGCTACGTTTGATGTTTGCTATCACCATGACATGCACACTTCCACTTTACACTTTATGTTAGTGTTACCTTAGAGTATTGTACATCTTGTTGTGCTAACTCTTTGGTTGCAGGTCCAGATTCAGGTATGATTATTTATACCTGTTATTGTTCTGTTTTACTATTATCGCTTATACCAGACTATTGTCTGACCCAGAGTTTTATGTCTCTTCTTATTACTCTGGGTGCTCCTAAATGAGCAGACTTGAGACAGGTTAGGCGGTTATGCACGAGTATTTGTCCAGAGACGAGCAGGAGGCTCCCACGTACTATTTACATATATTCTCCCTGCGTTGTTGCTGGTCACTACTTTGTGCATTAGTAGTGTACATTTTCCTACTTTTCTTTTAGAGACAGTATTTTTAAATTGTAATAATGATGGTTTGGATCATAAGCTGTATTTGGATTCCGCTGCTATGATGGTTTAGTATTCAACTTATGTACAGTCTCGCCTATTTTATGTGAAGTTATGTTATTATTATATTTTATTCCATGCGTTGTGAGATATACTATAGGTTCTTTGGTGATTCATAGTTTCAAACCCTTTTCTTTTGACGGCTGTCCCGTGCTAGTCGGGCGTTGACACAATGCATTTCAGGGGAATGTCGGCTGGTTTGGGGCGGGTTGTCACACTTGGTATCAGAGCCAAGGTTGCGTAGTTAACCTAGGGGAAGACACTAAGGAGAGATAGTATACGTAGATGAGAGCGCGTATTTGTGATATTTTGGTTTTCAAAAACTAATATATCTAAGGAAGAAGTCGCACTGCACTAGAACTATGGAGGAGATGGTTAATCGTTTTCTCTTTACACATTAGACGACGAGCTGAAATATGAGGAGTACGGGTTCAGGGGCCAATAATAGGAATGTCCCTGATAAAAGGACGATGTTTACTACCTTCATGAGAGAGATGCTTAGGGATGCTCAGGGATTAGTTCCTAATGCTGCTAACGGTGGTGATGCAGCGGTGTAGGCACCTAGAGCCGATTTTGCCAAGCTTAACAAGGATTATACTTATCATGGTGGGAAGCCGTTCCATGGAACAGAGTTGGCTATAGTGATTCAAGATTGGCTTGATAGTTGTGAGCGCATCTTTGAGGATTTAGGAATCGATGATGCGATGAAGAGAAAGCTAGCATCACGTCAGCTTCAAGGACGGGCAATGAATTGGTGGAATGCCATTAAAGCATCTAATCCTGAGAATCAAGTTACGTAGAATCAGTTTAAGGCCCGACTGAGTGATAAATTTATTCCAGCCTCTCAGAAATCGGAATTGTTTTGGAAATTCTTCAAGCTTGAGCAGAATGCTAGGGCAGTCTTGGAGTATATTGCTGAATTTGATACCTTATCGAAGTATGGATTGTCCCTTATTGATATGGTCGAGAAGAAGAAAGAGAAGTTCATAGCTGGCCTAGATGAGTACTTAGAGGAGAGACTCATAAACCATATCAATGAGACTTTCGAATCTATTGTGGGAAAGGCATTGAGATCTAAGAGCCTTTACCCTAAGTCAAAGACCGAGGCCGCCATTACATCTGCAGATGAGCCAAAGCCGCAGGCAAGCGGTGGAGGAAAGAATAATTCCCAGAATTAGAGGAAACAAGACCAAACCAAGAATGGTCAGAAAAAGAAGAATAAGAAAGATGGAGAGTGCTTTAGTTGTGGCAAGAAGGGCTATTATGCCAGAGATTATCGGGAAAATCCTGGGGAAAGGAAGTGCTTTATTTGCAGCCAAGCGGGACATCACAAGGATAAATGTTTGCAATCCCCTAAAGAGAAGTAGATCGTGAAAGCATATGCTATCAACGCTGTTTCTTCTTTGCGAATGCCTCAACAGCGACGCAGAAGGGAAAGGGTGTCATTATTCAAGGTATGCTTTCTATTTATGATGTTCTTGTTCGAGTATTGTTTGATACCGGGTCTTTCCATTCCTTCATATCTAGTGACCTGGTAGATAGGCTGGAATTGGAACCCGAGATTATCGATAGACCTTTAGTTGTGACCAACCCGATTGGTGGTTTGACTAGCCTTAGTACGATTTGTTGTAATGTGGTCTTATCGAGTCATGGATTTATGTTTGCTTGTGATTGCTTTGTTTGGGCTTTACTGAGTTTGGAATTATTTTGGGAGTCGATTGGCTCCAAGGTTATAGGGTGGTAGTGGGTACCTACCTAGTGATGGCAATAATAACTGGAACTAGGGGAACAAAGAGATTCATATTGGCCATGACTCTTGAAGGAAGGGACTTTGGAAGCATTTTTTAAATGATGTGGTGAATAGTATGAGCGTTGTGGTATTCCGTAGTAAATGAGTGATTGGTATGGATTGTTTAGGACTTTATGTTGATGTTCTCATTGGTTCAAGGATGGTAATAACTTCGGAGTAAATTCAATGGGGAAATCTCGAAGCGATAAGAAGTGTTCGTTGACCGTGGGGATGCAACGAAGGTTAGGATGATACAAGTTGGACTTGAACTCATAAACAATGGTTCTGTTAATCTTGGAGATGCAACAAGTACGGAGACGACTCATGCTGGACTTGAGTTTGTGGGCAATAGATACTCGAGACTGGGTCTGAGTTTGTGGATAGTCGCCGGTGATGCCAACTAGAGTTATAGAAAGATTATCATTGTCGTAAGTTCTAGTAGTCTCTAGGAGGCAAATGTACGTTGGACATGCAGTAGTCTGGTTAGAACTAGGGTTGCTATTTACCCTTGATATATGGCATGGGCCATCATGCGATCAACGATAGTTTCGAAGCAGGATTGGCGAGGATAGCCAGAGTTAGTAATGAGTGCTTGGGTGTTTGGTTGTTTTGTTCATATCATCTCACATAGATTGTCTAGATTCAAAGGAGATGTTCCTTGAGTGCTTGTCTGATATTGGTTTAGGCCTTTGGGGCTTGTGCTTGGGGAATGTCAAGTTCGACTAGGATGGTTTGCGTGAGATATAAGTAGTTGTTGTGATTAACACTGAATGATGTCTTGGTTTACTCCGAGGAGTGATGGGCAGCCGTGATATGATAAGACTGTTCGATGATATGGACTGCCCCGAGTTGGACTCGATAGGGCTATGAGATGACTCGAGTAGGACTCGAGAAGGCTGCAAGATAATGGAATGACTTGGGTTAGACTCGAGTTGAAGATGGAATTGTGGATAGCTCTTCTGATGAGGTGCCAAGGAATCATCGATAGTTTGGAGTGTTCTAGGCAGACTCGAAGCAGGGATATCTAGGGACGTCCATTTACCTTGGATCCGTTGGATATGATCTAGTTATCCTTGGAGGATAAACGCACGTTGGATGTGTGGTAGTCCATTTGGAGCTGGGGCTTCCATTGGCCCTTGATATTGGTTGGACTAGTGATACAGGTATCGACGTATTCATGGCTTTAACAGGTGATAGATAGGACTTTTTTGATGGATGTCATGGTTGCTAGGTTTTTCCTATTTTCTTCTCTTGAGTAGACTATCACCTGTAGGATTTTGGCAATGGCGAATGAAGAGATGACGGTATGCACAGATACCTATGCTACTGGACTAGGTGCGATAACTGATGCATTGAGTAGGAGACATGCCAGTTTAGATGTTATGTTTCTTGAATGGAAGCAACTGGAGTATACTGCGGGATATGATTTCAGACCTAAATGCGGATTGGGTCCAGAGATGTTAGCAAGTTTGACGATTAGACCGACTTTGATTGAGTGGATTTGTTCCAGTCAGAGGGACGATTTAACCTAATAGAAATCATTCCTAGGAAGGGATGAATATCGATGGTGAGAAAATGAACAAGTATGGACTTGATAGAGAAGGATGGCTTCGAAAGAATGGGAGACTGGTTGTACCCAACGTTAATGGATTGAGGGATGAAGTGCTTAGAGAACGTCATCACTCGAAATTGACTATACATCGCGGTGGTAACAAAACGTGTCGAGACATCAAGCAAACCTATCACTGGGAAGGGATGAAGAGGGACATTGGGAAGTTTATCTCCAAGTGCATGAATTGCCAGTTAGTTAAAGCTGAGAAAAAGAAGCCTAGTGGTTTGTTACAACCGTTCGAAATTCCCGAACGGAAATGGGAACAAGTCTCAATGGACTTCATCGATGGTTTACCAAAGACTAGATCTGGCCATGATAGTATTTGGGTAATTGTGGATCGATTGACCAAAAGTGCAAGGTTTATACCCATCAAGTCAATTAGAGCGGAAACTAAGTTAGCAAAACTATATATGAAGGGGTGTGATAATGAGAATGAGTGCACTTGGGACAGAGGAGAACATAAGGAAGTTGTATCCACAACTCTTTGCCTGGTAAAGTTTTAATAGCAATATAGTTATTCTGCATGTTAAGATAGGTTTGTTGTGTTTTCCATGTATGTTTGAATGATTGTAAATGGTTGATAGGCATGCAAGAACCTTTGTTGTTTCCTTAGTTACGGAATTTCGAGGGCGAAATTTCTTAAGGGGGAAGAGTGTAATGACCCGCACTATACATATCGAAGGATCGTATAATATTTATTTTATTCTCATACGAAGTAGTATAGTCGTGTATCTTTGGGGAACGACTATTGGGTTCATTTCCCATGTTCACGATTTTTGTTGATTTTTAAATGACCGTCTTGCCCCTGGCGAATCTTTTTTTGCTTATAACTTTTGATTGGTAAGGAGTTTTCATCTGAAACCACTTCCATTGGATTCGGATGATGGTTTGATTGGTCGCATTTATAAAATGGACTTATCGTTTGAGAGATATGCCTGAAATAAGGTTTGGAAGGTGAAAAACAACTTAATTAGGCTTGATTTGGTAATTAGTAGCTAAGCCCATTGGGGATTTCAGGATTAGGGTTAAATAAGGGCTGAAAAGGGTTAGAGAAACCTTTCTTTGTCATTTTTTTAGAGCCGCCACTTACCTCTCTTCTAATCATGGCCTCCACCTTCTAAATTCATCCTAAATCACTTTCTAATCACATATTAGCCTAATCTACACCAAATTAAGGCGGACTAGCATAGAAATCGAGATAGAGCTGCTGAAATACATTGGGAACCATGCCAAATCAGTTAGAGTTTTAGATCTGAAATTTATTTGTGGCTAAGGTGAGTGATTTGCACTTTTATTCACTAATTATGGCTAATTAGGGGTGATTAGTGATAATTAGCGATATTATGCATCATGAAAATCTAGAAAAATATTTAGAAATTCTAAAATATTATTTTGTGCCATTGGTGAGAATTTGGGTTAATTTGGATTAAGTCTGCTAATCTTATAGTTAAAACATGCTCAAGGGGATTAAGGGGAAAATCATGCTTTTTGGGTATGTTTGATCTAAATTTTTTCATGTGATTGATATTTTGGTGTTTTTAGTTGATTCTACATGTTATTACTGTTGTTTGGTATGTTTTGTGACTTCATAATAAGGTTAGAATGGTTGAAAACGCCATTGTTTAGTGAAATTATCTTGCCGGAAAAACTGCAGAAAATCGATTCCTGAAGGGGTATGCTCACGATTCCTGAAGGGGGTATGCTCACGATTCCTGAAGGGGATATGTCTCACGAACCACTCCAAGATGATGGTCACGAAACGAGGGGTGGTCACAAACCGGGGGAGTGGTCATGAACCGGGGGGTCATGAGCCACGAACAGACCCTGACGAGGACCCTGGCCATGATCTGAACTAAAATGATGACTCCAAACCGAACCAGATTCAAACTTCTGCCACGTGACGACAATTGTGAACTCTTCTGAAGATTAACTACAATTCAACCAAAACTCGAGACGCAAAGTAAGTCCAAATCAGAAGTTATTACTCGGGATCCATATGGGAACCAATGAGTTAACTTTTAGAGTTGGGTTTTGCTGCGGGACGTATGCAAAGGGGTTATCGCTATCCATAATTTTGGTTCACCACTGAGAGACAGATTATGGGTCAGTGCAATGGGGTCATTATGACTTCCAAGGGAAAAGTGATCGTAGAAAAGGATTGGGTGATCAAAGTGGTGGATTTCTTATGCATTACGCACCAAGTGAGAGATCTGAGGGTGATTGCTATGTTTGATGTTTGTTATCACCATGACATGCACACTTCCACTTTACACTTTATGTTAGTGATACCTTAGAGTACTATACATCTTGTTGTGCTAACTCTTTGGTTGCAGGTCCAGATTCAGGTATGATTATTTATACCTGTTGTTTTGTTTTTCTGCTTTCGCTCATACTAGACTTTTGTCTAACCTAGAGTTTTATGTCTCTTCTTATTACTCTGGGTGGTCCTAAATGAGCATACTAGAGATAATTTTGGTGGTTATGCACGAGTGGTTGTCCAGAGACGAGCAAGAGGCATCCACGTACTATTTACATATATTCTCCCTGTGTTGTTGCTGGTCACTACTTTGGGCATTAGTAGTGTACCTTTTCCTACTTTACTTTTAGAGATAGTATTTTGAAATTGTAATTATGATGGCTTGGATCATAAGCTGTATTTGGATTCCGCTGCTATGATGGTTTAGTTTGCAGCTCAAGCACAGTCTCGCCTGTTTTATGTCAAGTTACGTTATTATTATATTTTATTCCATGCGTTGTGAGATATACTATAGGTTCTTTGGTGATTCGTAGTTTCAACCCCTTTTCTTTTGACAACCATCCCGTGCTAGTTGGGTGTTGGCACAGCGCATTTCAGGGAAATGTCGGTTGGTTCGGGGCGGGCCGTCACATATTATCATTTGAAAGTTCTTTTAATTAGGAACCCAATGGTTCCAGTTCCGGGAAAATACGATAGTCAGATCTCCCGAAATATCAGTTTAAAACTACATGTCGAAATTCACGAACTTCCACTGCGCGACGAGCTCTATTCTGACCATAGCTTGTCGTATAAAATAAATCACGTTGAATGGTTTCAAAATCATTTTATTTATTATATAAAATATGTATAATAATTTTCAAAAGCCATGTTTTAATTTTCCAACTTCACAATCAATTATTTCAATATTTAAGTATTGTAATAATATTTAAATAATTAAAATAATAAATTTTTTCCAACTTCATTATTTTTGATCCAAATTTTCCTAATGCTCCTATAAAAATAAACAAGAATGTTTTGTAAAGGAAGTTCTTTTAAAACTCATTCTAAATATCCTAACCGAACTTCACTTTTAACGGTTACTATTCATTTTGAAAATAAAACCTGAACACGCCATAACTAGATGAAAATTAATTCAAATCAGTTCGTTCCAGTTACAAATATTCATCTATATTTTATAACCTTGGTGTCCATCAAAAAACGAATGTCAAATTCAAACTTTTATTTTTAGTTTATTATTATGTTAATAAAATATTCATTAAAATCCATTTTAATCAGTGGAGACTTAACGAATGGGCCAATAATCTCAAATATTGTTCATTTTCGATCTATCTAACATATAAGACAAAATCACCATAAAACAACATTCCATCCACATATACAGTGGATTTCACCGTATAAAAATAATGTTTATATGAGTTTTTCAATTAATAGATTAACCGCAAATCAACCAATGGGACATATATATATATATATCAATCAATTATAATCCCAATACCCAAGTAAGGTTCACACCATATTCAAAACTAGTAATTCGTAAGTTACTTCCCCAAAATCAATTAACGCTCAGACTGTTTCAAATCAACATTGTTTGTGTTTTAAATGTCACATACCCAATCAAATGCACGTATATCAAGTAAAGATGATATTTTAATCATACTACACATTATCTAGCATTGTAATGAACTTGCATAATTAATCAACAATCATCACATAACTTCACTTAATTAACTAATAAACAGTTAATCATTAACTAGCGCTTAACGAGTTTCGGTTTCTCACTATGAGTTCCACTCCTCCAATCTTTCTCACGAACGGAATGCAAGCACTCAAGTATGACTACTAAACTTCCATGGTGCCTACAAATTTTTCCAGAAGCTTACGGGTTTGTATTTGATGGCTACAAGGTTCCAAAACTTGTCAGACGCATGAAGGGTTGCAAATCTGGGTATACGAAGCAAATAGAAAGGGATTGTGGGGTCCAAAGGGTACGACAAGGAGGTAGGGTCCACGGTGGGTGTGTGCAGGTGGGAGGCGCATGAGTGGGTCCACTTGCATGGGGTATGGAGGTGAAAAGGTGGGTACTTTCGGCTTTGATAAGGTTGTAATTGCAAAATTGGTGTAAATATGTGATTTTTTAGTGTTCAAGGAGGTGGAGAGAACACGACAAGGAGGAGGGGTTGTGCACGTAGGGATGGGGTGCAGAAGTGGTAGAACAACCTTATAGAAGGGAGAAGGGGGCGCGACCATGACTAAAGCAGGGAAGGAGGAGGGAAGCTTAAGTGAAAATGGAAGAAAAGAGAATAAAGGAGGAAAAGAAGAAGCTTTTAAAAAGAAAACTCACGTGGATCGGTGAGGTGCCGCGTGAAGATGGTATGAGAAGAAACATACCATGGATCTTCGGGTGGATGACGCCTCATTTGGTGTATTTTCCTTTAAGGCTTAAGCTAAGTGATGTAAATATTTTTGTTCAACCTCGCGTCTATCACTCGAACGATTAGGCGTTAAGTTCTTTAACACAAAATTTTGAACTCTTACATAAAACGGGATTCTGGATCCAACGGAACAGGTCTTGTCGAACTTGGAGTTAATTTTACCATCTATTTTATTTTATTATTGCGTTCTCGCATATTTTTGACTGCTTGACCTGGTATGTTTATTCCTCGCATACATACTAACCCTAAAAATTATGAAATTTGGAATTTTACCATTTCGCAACGTTCTAGATCCAGTAAAATTAGTTTCGTTGAATTCAGAGATCGCTTGAAAATTTTTCCTTTGTAAATCTATGAAAATAGCATGAAATCATCGAATTTTTTAAATTCTCCATAAATTCTTATAAAATTAATTTAAAATTCATATTTAAATTGTTTCCAAAATTTCAGGTCGTTATAGAACTAAATCAATTCTGAAGTCAATCTCCCTTTGTAGAGGAAGACTCTCTACTTCTTCAAACACATCCATGAATTTTTTAACAACTAGGATTGTTTGTAGAGGGGTGAGGGAAACATCCAAAGAATACCAAAATTTATCCTTATTTAAACTTAGGCCTTCACATGGTGTTTCTAGAAAATTCACATATTTGGTTTTTAACCTAATGATTCTTTCTACACATTTATCATTGGCTTCGTATTGGGTCAGCCAATCCATTCCAGGTTCAATATCAAATTCAGTGAAATCCAAGACAATAAATTTGAAGGGAAATTGATAACGAGAATAAGAATAGGCAATTTATAGTATAAACAAAGATTGATGGAACCTCCTATTAGGTTCCTAACTCAAATGGATTCTTCAACATACTTGAATTCTAGATTTAGTTCTTTAGCCATCTTGTTTGAAATAAAACCAAGTGATGCACTAGTATCAAACAATACTTTAATCGGAATACTTTTAATGCAAAGTGTACCATCCAGAAGTTCCATACCTCTCCTACCAGCTGAGGTTGTTAGAACATCCTCCAAGTTATAAACTTAGGCCACTTCGGTATTCTTCAATAGTGGGCAATTCGGTTTTATATGGACAATCTTGTGGCAGTTGTAGCATTCCTTGTTATCCTAAAACTTCTTCTATTTCTTTTGAAGTTTGCAGTCTGTTTACATGTGTCCCTTCTTGTTGCAATTATAGCATGTAGCTTCTTTACCCAATACTACTTAGATTTTTCCCCTTCCTTACTTGCTTTGGGTTTCTTACTTTTAAATTTCCTTTTCTTTCCAGAATCGCCTTTCCCATTGTCTTCCGATGCATTTTGTTTGTTTACAGATTCATAGCGGCATTGCCATTTCTACCATTTCTACAAACGGAAGCTTTACGTGGCGGTCACTCTGCTTTTGTACCTTCTTTGAAAACCATCGATAAACCTCACGTCCTTCTTAATAGAGACCTGAATCAATTCAGGACAGAAGAGAGAAAGCTCATAGAGCTTATTCAGATGTTCCTAAATAAGCTTGTCCCCTTGTTTCAAATTAGAGAATTTAAAATATAAGCGGTGTAGCGACCTACGGGAATTCGACGCCCGAATTCTAACAATAATACATAAATCACGCATTACTTATCAGAACCCAAGTATCGAAAAAACAGATAGTTATTAGAAAGAAATTAGAGGGTGAGATAAGAAATGAAGAAATGTTAGAATAGAAGAAGAAGAAGAAACACACAACACAGAGTCTTACATTACAGCGGAATAAAATATAATATAGAAATAAATCTTTGCTGAGGGCTTTAAAAATACTTATAATATCATAGTACATCAACACATCTGAACAGTTATAATAACTTGTCCTCATATATAACGCACAGCTAGAAAAAAAATACTAGATATCATACGTTTGAAAACCTCCAGCTCGTCTCTGGACTTCGCAGCATCCGATAACCTGAACCTGTTAAAACCCGGTCTAGCCCGAGCATTACAAACGTCGGATCAGTCTGGTGAACCAGAGTGAGGAAAACACACTAGGTTTAATGGTATCATATAACTTTATTTTTAAAGTCAAAATCCTTTTCCAAAAAAAAGATAATTATAAGGCCAAGTCCACACATAAATACAGACGGTTTTTACCTTACGATAACCCAAAACATTTTTGAAATCAATATATTTTCTGATATTATAATAGTTTCTAATGTAAATAAATATCAACCTAGCAGAAAGCTTGCATCTCACACTCCACATGTATAGTATATAATCAAAACCGCGGGCGCTTATTGGAGAATGAATTTCCATGGCAGGGTATGGCCAACCACCTTTCCGACAATGTACCTCCAGAGATGAATACATTAGGGTTCAACATGAAGATCTTGCAACCTAGGCTAAATATGATCGGCCCCTCATTTTTCTTGAGAGTGCAGAATATATCATCACCACAGTTGGGGGCCGACCAACCAAACCAATAGCATATATACAAAAATAAAAAGGGACAACCGAAGGCATTTGATTTCTCTAGATTAGGTAATGATATACCATTTTGATGGGTGCGATCCACATTGCCATGTGACCTACCCAATTTTAACCATGTCCCTGTTGATGAGGCTTGAGGTCATAATTTATTTATTTGTTCTTTTAGAACATCTAGTAACCATTGACTTTGAGTGCCACACCGTCAGTTCCGTTAACTCACTAATTAACATCCACAAATATACTCTGGGTATAAAAGAAGTTCCCATCTTTGCCACCGACTCGGTATATTTGTAAAAATCAACATATGTGGTTTTTAGGAAATACTCTGTCAGACATTAGTTCATAACAGTCATCCAGGAACAGGATGAACCGAAGGTACTCTCCTAATGTATCCAATATAGGAATCACCCCATGGATCAATATTAAGTAGTCCTACAATCCGAGATTCCAATCACGACAGAATCACTGCCGAAATACATCTAGGAGTCAACCAGAAAAATTCAACAAGTAGTTCTTCCATTCATAAGGATCCATGGTCTTCAATTTCTTCGTCTTCAATTTGCATTTTTCACGTATTTGCTGGTTTAGAATGGTTTTCGAATATAATTTGATCCTGGTCTTTTCGTACCAACAATCGCATGGGTTAAAGTTGATAGTCGGTTATTCAGCTATCAAATAAATATTCATGAGAATAAAATGAGTTCACTAATTCCGTACTCAGCATTACTTAGCCTTTTAATTAAAAATAATTCCTAATAGTTAATTTAAAACTTAAAAATATTTTCAATATATCAACATAGCATTTCACTTCTTATTTAACATAAGATTATTTCAAAACCAATTTACTTACTTAGAATTAAATCATATATATGTTCCCAACTTTGGTTTTTTCAAATTTCACATAAAAACATCATTACTTGAAAAACAATACCTAACTCTTATTCTTTCAGAATAAACTCATTTCCAAAACTTAACTTTTTATTTCCACTAACATTTTGAAATATCATTACACACACAGATATATATATATATATTCTTGAGTCTTCCCATTTTCGATACTTTGGAAATCTCATTGTATATTCTAAAATCTTGCAACTAGCGTAGCATTATTATTCCTCATATGGAAATAATAAATTATTCTTAACCTCTTCCCATTACAAACAAGTATCATCCTCAGATAATTCTGAAGTTGTTCAAGTTGGGGTATTTATTTACCTCTCAGATCTTGATCAACAACGTTCTTATCTTAAGATATATACGAGTCATAATTCAAAAACCCATATTCATTTTAATATCAAACAAATCTCATTAAACTATTTTATTTAAAATATGGTTTATAAAACCTTCTTACTTTTGAAATATCTCTTTAAAATTTGACTTATTATTACTTAATAAAAATCACTTTTAAACCTTAACTTCTTTCAAAGAAATCATTTCATAATTCGAATTATTATTACCAAATCTCATTACTAAATCTTTTACCAAATTCAATTACAATTCTCTTTTTAATCTTTTCTTTTTTTTGACAATCTCATTTCGATTCCATTTATTTCCCTCAATTCCATTATTTAATAATGTTAATTCAAAATTAGTGTTTTAACTTCACATCTATTTTTATAAACCTTGTTTATAAAAATCAGGTTTAATATAAAAACCCCTTTTATCTTTATTTCCTTTACTTAATTTAAATATTAAGTAAACGTTTAATTTAAGCTACCATATTTGCTTAAAAATCCCTTTTAAAACATTGTTATAAAAACTCAGGTTTTAATGCAAAACCCTTTCATAAACTCCTTTCACAATTTAATTAGATTTCAATTGCAACTATGCTTAAATTATAATTAATTAACATCATAATTTACTTAATCATTAACTACTATATAAGTAGTCATCATCTTTTATTAAATAAACAATTACTAATTTCTTTTTAAAATTTTATTAAAATTAAAACCAATATTCGTTAAGCTATTTCATTATGTTAATTAATTACAAACTAATTGAATAATCAAACCCAATTAAAAATTGTCGACTTCATCAACTCAAACATGGTTACCTAGGTAACCAATTCCAATTAGTTCTTCCTTTAAATTAATTAAAAATAAAATTAATTTAAATAATTCCATTTTATTATTTCCTAAAATCAACTATCCAACTCTTAACCGTTAGGTTAATTCTCTACTCTCTTGCTTATAAATTTGATTAACATCAGAATTTACTTTATAAAATCTATTAATAATTAATTATAAACTTAAATAATAAATAATAAAAGTTTATTTCCTTTTAATAAACTTTTATTCAAAATAAGAGATTTAAAAATCTATCTTCAGTTATAAAATAAATTATATATGTTAGCGATGTTTTGTTCAATGTCATTAACATGTTAGCGATGTTAGAAAAGTGATCATTTGTTAAATAATTTGAGATTGTCGAATGAATTATATATATATATAAATTAAAATTAAACGAATCACGTGCCGTAGTTCACGTTTTGAAATTGTAACTTTAAATGATTATACCGAGAGATCCGACCATCGGATTTTCCCAAAACTGGAATCGTTGGGTTCGCGTCGGAAAGATCTTTCCAACGATATAAAATTTGCTAAAATCCAACGGATAGATTTTGAGAAATGTGTGATTCAAATTTTAATAAAAACAGCGCTAAGGCCGCGTAATGACCTAAAACGTCGTTCGAATTAAATAGGCTATTTTTATATAAATAAAAATAGCGATAAATCGTTATAAACCATTATAAACGATATGGAATGGAAATAAACCAATTTCACTTGGTTTATAAAGTAATATGGACAGTTAGATTCTTTGACATTAATTTATAGGATTGAATTGAATTTAACCAAAGAAAAGAAACGATTTGAACTATATATATTCGAGAATTATTTGAAAAGGCCGAGTTAAATCTCATTTCAAATAATTGTACGACGATTAGAAGTCAAAGATATTGAAGACGGTGGTTGAAGACCGGCGATCTTCACATCGAATGGAAGACTACTGATGTCTTTGATTGGAGTTGCTGCCTTGAAAGGGTTACAGTGGTAGTTGTCCGGATGTATTTGTTGATTGTTCGGATATGCGAGAACCTCTCTTCCGTATTGGACATATGGGATGAGGAATAAGGTGTCTCCGGTTTCGTTCAGACCCAAAATGGACTTGTGAATAGATGTGTGTCTGAAATGGGAATTTATTCTGTATTAATTGATTTCTATTAAATATATATCTATTTGGTGGCGGAGAATTTATTCCCTTGCTTAACACCCTTCTCTGAGATGCACGAGCTCAGAGGTTATATATCGATAGACATCAATCGCATGGCATGATTGTCAGTATGGCATGCCAAGATGCAAATGGTCAAGGCTTTTGTTGAAAAGCAGAGCCTTGTGGTTGATGATCAAAGCACAGCTTTAATTAGCATAGTATTGTGTATAGCGTTAATTCACGAGCCTCACACCTTGGTATGAACCAGAAACGGGAGAGGACAACAGGGAGGACATAAGCCCAAACATTTTTACTTATGTGGATGATGGAAAGCGAGGCACCTCGGATTTGAGTCCCTAGTGGCTTTTGATTTTAGCCCCATAAAGCAGAGAAATGTATTGTTCAGGAATTGCTAATCCACTAAAGTAAGTGTGGATCGGCCCTCCATGCTCCAAGGGCTCACCTGAGTCTGGCTCCTGAGGCACGGGCTAGAGTGTCTAGAATTCGGTAAGGATGATCCCTTGCCTTGGTTCATGATGGAAATCCAACTTCCAATACGACATCGTACGGTTCTGATTGTAAACCTATATATGGCGACATGATATATGGTACTCATGCCATCTATGATTGATACATTCTGATTGGAAATGTTTTTGAAACATATAGACACTAATAATAATATCAAATGATTTTGATTTATACGTATCAAGCATATTTGGCCATTATAAGGTAAAACTCTATCCTCTGGTTTGCGTTGCATTGTGTGATGGGACTTGGGTCTTATAATGGCTCCATTTTTCTAAAAAGCATTGCGTTGTTTAATGATTTACAATATTTCATGCACTGGAAATCCAATGGAGTAAACCCGTTCCGCATTAGAGGCGTGGTCCTGTGATTAACCTTATTATTAAATAAGTCAAATAGGTTTCTCATACCAGTCTCATGACTAACTCGTAGTTTGTTTCACTTTGCAAACTCAGGTACCCCTATTTTCTACGCGGGCAGCCTTGTATTCAGGTTTTAGCAGACTCATTCTGGATAACTATGGAGATGAAGATGGATTCTATCATTTCTATTATGTTGTTCAGACTTCATTTAGTATATTATGTTTGATTCCCCTGCAGACATTTTATATTAAGCCGAAACTATATTATGTACTAAGTAGGATCCTGTTATGCTGTGTAACTCTAATGATATATTATTTTCAGTGTAATTTAAGGTACTATATCTAGTGTAATGTTATATTTATGTTTTGCTGTTATTGTTTATGTGTTATATTCCAATGATTATCCTTGCTTCCGTGGCACGGGGGTTTTGGGTTATCACAGTTGGTATTAGAGTTTTGGTTAATCTTAGCTTCGAAATATAACATATTAACGAACTTGTTAGAATTATAATCGGTACTATTCTAAGACGAATGACTCATCATCGATAGGTTAGTAATGTCCTAGAATGAGTATAGCAGAATAAAATACACCCCCGTAGATGCATTTAGACTTAAATATATGTCTCTATGCTTTACAATATCTTTTATGTTGGCCTGACTCTTTGTCTGCTATTTGCAGACATAGTAGAAAATGAGTGGCAGAAGTAGAAGAAGTAATTCTATGGTTCAACAATCTAACGAGCCAATCTTGCTCCCACAGTTAGAACCAGATCTAGAAGCTCTAGTAAAGAAGTATCGAAATCTGGTTGGAGTACCATTCTTGGGCAAAGAATCTGTTATTGAAACAAAAGCGTGGATGCATTCTTCTAAGAGAATTTTTGAAGGCTTAAAGCTGAGAGATGATCAGAAAAGAATACCGGCATCTTGGGCACTCAAAGATGAAGCTTTAATCTGGTGGGAAACTGTTACTAAGGAAAATCCAGAAGGTACTATTACCTAGGATAGATTTAAAGAAATTTTCATAGAAAAGTTTATATCTCCTGAAGAAACTGAGCGGCTATATGATGAGTTTTACCATCTGAAACAAGGAGATATGACCATCTAGGAGTGTCAGACTAAATTCAATGAACTTTCTCATTTTTCCCCCAAAGCTAATTGAAAATCCTTTGAGGAAGAATCTGAGATTTATTAACGGACCTCAAAGAAAATACGAAAGTAGAGTAATTGCACATGTGAATCTTCCTTTTTCTAAAATGATACAAATGACATGCCGCTATGAGAATCTTGATAAGCAAGGTGGTTTGGAAGATGAAGAGGAAGGTAGTTCTAGCAACAAAAGGAAGTTTGAAACTGGTAGTCCTAAGATAAGTACGAAGCTTGAGGTTAGTAAGAAGACTAAAGTCGATAAGACAGGGGTCAAATCTAAGAAAGATCCATTAACGACGACAACATGTTCTGACTGCAACAAGAAAGGACATTTGTCGAAAAATTGTAAATCTTCAATTAAACAAAGGAGTGTTGGATCTAAATCCAATAAGAAGTTTCAAGAGAGCAGAAAATGCCATAAATTCCACCAGTCTGATCATATTGCGAAAAATTGCCATCTATTAAAGAAATCTTAAGTAGCACATGTATAGCAAGATTGCCGGTTTTTAAAAGGGTCCAAACTGGCTCAAGTCAATAAAGTGGCAGAAGCTCCAGCATCCTCAACTAGTGAGGAAAGGCCAGATGTTTTGGAAGGCACTCTTACTATTAACAATATTCCGCTTAAAGTACTATTTGATACAGGCGCTTCACAAAGTTTTATTTCAAGTATTATGGTCGAGAAATGGAATTTAAAACGGAGGTGCCTTAAAGAATACATTAGTGTTCAAAATCTAATTTGGGGTTCCCTCGTTCTCAGTTGGTATTGCAAAGTGCCTGTCCCATTTCCCAATATCGTTTTTTATTTGATTTGATTGTTATGAATCTTACTAGATTCGATATTATATTAGGATTAGATTGGTTGACCAAGTACGCAGCCGAAGTTAAGTGCGCCGAAAGAATTGTTAGGGAAAAGACCAAGTTTAAGAGCTATATAACGATACCATGCCTAAGCTCAGATTCAAAAAGAAAAAGATTTTGGTCTGCTCTAGAAGTTACTCCCACTGCTATTGAAGATATCCCTGTCGTTAAGAATTATGCGGATGTGTTCGAAGAAGTTGAAAGCTTACCTCCATGGAGAGAAATTGACTTCAGGATTGATTTAGTTCCAAATGCAAGGCCATGTGCACGCTATTCGAAGAAAGACATTGAAAGAGAAAGAAGAATTGAGTAATCAAACTTGACAGCTTTTATGGAAAGGTCTGATAAGGCCTAGCATTTCGAATTTGGGTGCAGCAGTAGTGTTTATTCCAAAGTCAAACGGTACTCTCAGATTGTGTGTGGATTACCGAGATTTGAATAAGTAGACACTAAAGAATAAATATCCATTACTGCGTATTGATGATTTATTAGATCGCTTGAATGGAGCGCAAGTATTTTCTAGAATGGACCTAGCTACAGGTTTCCATCAATTGCATATTGCTGAAAAGTGTGTTCCTTTGACAGCTTTCAGAGGTCCAGACATATTTTATGAGTGGTTAGTAATGTCATTCGGCTTATGTAACGCTCCTGCTTATTTTGTTGATTTAATGAATAGAGTATTCCGTGACATCTTAAACAAGTTTGTGCTGGTTTTCATTGATGACGTTTTATTCTTCTCTAAGTCAACTACCGAGCATGTGAAGCATTTGGAAGAAGTTTTGGAAATTTTGAGAAAGAATGTTTTAAAAGCCAAATTTTCTAAATGCGTATTTTGGCAAGAAGAAGTAAAGTTCCTCGGTCATGTAGTATCGAAGAAAGGAATTTCAGTGGATCCAGGAAAAATCGCAGCCATTCAAGATTGGAAGCTGCCTAGCATGCCAACAGAAGTCAGAAGTTTTCTAGGATTTGCTGGCTATTATCGTAAATTCATTAAAGATTTTTCGAAGCTATCTTGTCCATTAATGAAGCATACCAAAAAGCATACAAGGTTTAATTGGACGCCTGAATTTGAGGCACCTTTCCAGGAGTTGAAATTAAGATTGACTACGGCTACAGTGTTGACTATTATAGATGGCAATCAAGATTTGACAGTATATACAGATGCTTCTCTTGAAGGTGTTGGTGCAGTATTAATGTAATAAGGCAAAGTAGTTGCTTATGCTAGCCGTCAGTTCAAGCCGCATGAGAAGAGATACCCTACTCATGATCTTGAGTTGTTAGCTATCATATTTTCTTTGAAAATATAGAGGCACTATCTTTTGGGTGAGAAGTTCAAATTATATACAGATCATAAGTCATTAAAGTATCTGTTCACCGAGAAGGACTTGAACTTGAGGCAGTAGCGCTTGTTAGAATTTTTTACGGCATACGATCTTGATATTTGTATACTCCAGGGAAAGCCAATGTTGTAGCAGATGCGCTTAGCAGAAAGAATGTCATTATCGCTAATCTCATTATTACGCCTTCATTAATTGAAAAAATCTCTGTTCTTCAGAAGGATGATGAATTTATTCAGAGAATTAGTAAAAGAGTTCGGGAAGGCGAACCCTCGAGTTTCCAGATTGATAATAAAGGAGTTCTGAGGTTATTAGGCTGGATTTGTGTTCCGAATATTCCTGAGCTCAGAAGGGAAGTGATGGATGAATGTCACAAATCCAAGCTTAGTATTCATCCAGGGTTGAGTAAGATGTATCATGATCTCAAGCGTACGCTCTGGTAGCAATCTATGAAAAGGGATATTTTCGTATATGTTAGTAGGTGTTCTATTTGCCAACAAGTCAAGAGTGATCAGCAAAAACTCGCAGGATTGTTGCAACCACTAGAGGTTCCAGATTGGAAGTGGGATCAAATTTCCATGGATTGCATTGATGGTTTGCCCAGAACCAAGAATGGTAATGAAAGTATATGGGTGATCGTAAATCGTTTCACAAAGACCACCCATTTTATTTCTGTCAGATCGACTAGAATAGCTCAAAGTCTGGCGCAAATTTATTTCAGTGAAATTGTCAGACTACATGGAGTTCCCAGTAGTATTGTTAGTGATCATGATCCGATATTCGCTAGTAAATTCTGGGAAGCATTCCAAGAGGAGCTAGGGACAAAGTTAAATCTGAGCACCGCATATCATCCTTAAACAGATGGCCAAACTGAGAGGGTGAATCGTATACTAGAAGACTTGATGCAGGCATGTATTCTTGATTTTGGCGGATCGTGGGAAGATCACTTGCATATGGTTAAGTTTTCATATAATAACAATTATAAAGCAAGCTTAAAATTTCACCATTCGAAGCATTATATGGTAGACCATGTAGATCTCCCGCATGTTGGGTAGATTCAAGCAATCGTCCAGTACTGGATCCCAACATTATTTGAGAAGCTTCTGATAAAGTCAATTTCATTAAGAAGCGGCTGCAAATAGCTCAGAGCCGACGTGAGAGTTACGTAGATTCAAGAAGAAGAAATTTAGCATCTGTTATTGGTGATTATGTATATTTGAGAGTTTCTCCAATTAGAGGAGTAGTCCGATTTGGGAAAACAGGGAAGTTGGCGCCTAGATTTATTGGTCCATTTCCCATACTTGAGAGGATTGGAACTCTTGCTTACAGGGTTCAGTTACCTGACTGGTTTCCAGGAGTACATGATGTATTTCACGTGTCTCAACTTTGAAAGCATGTGCATGATCCAGACTTGATTGTGGAAGAAGCATCGCAACAAGATTTGGATATTACTCCAAGCTTAGCAGTGAGAAGAGAGCCAGTAAAGATTATTGGCAAAGAAACTAGAGTTCTAAGAAACAAGAAGATACATTTAGTCAAAGTGCAGTGGAGCGAAGATCCTAAAGACTGTACATGGGAGACTGAAGATAGCATTAAATAGGCTTATCCCCAGTGCAGAGTGGACATCTCTAATTAGCTCTGGTGCAAGGTACATTTACAATATTTTGCATTTCTGTTTTGTTTCCTACTTTACTATTGTTTCCTTTTCGGGGACAAAAAGTTTTAAGTCGGGGAGATTGTAACAACCTAAAAAATCAAAACCAATTTATAAAATTTATTTTAAGAAATTTGGCCAGAATTTAAAAATTCCATTTTTAAATAATAATAAATCCCTTAAAAATAGCCATTTTGCAAACGACCTCCATTTTCGATGAAACCACTTTTGTTGGATCCGGAATGTCAAATTATTGTTAGGTTTGAATTTCCGTAATTTTTGGAATTGATATGTGAGCATGGTAAATTAAATTGCGTTTGGTAACTTTTGTTGAATTGAATCGACCATTAAAAAGGCAATTTTTGAAACGGTCTCCAAATTCGATGAAATCAGTTTTTTTGGGACCGTATCCCAACCTAGCCAGATTTATTTTTCGGGAATTTTTGTAATCAGTATATAGCCCTAGTAAATTAAAATGTACGTTCAAATCTAATATTAAATGTTATATATTTTAATTTAAAGAAAAACTGACTGAAACAGTCGAACGGGCTTATGAAACATATTCCATTGTGTCCGTAATGGGGGTATTTAGCTATGGGCAATAGTAATTGGGTTTAATTTGGAGTTCATATGGGTTAACGGGCCTTTTCGGAATTAAAGGATTTAATTATGAAAATACGGGCCAATCAAATAATTCCTTCCACTTTTTAATTTTCCAGAAATTATCCCGTAACCCTAATATCGAACGGCGGCTTCCATTCAGATCTTCTAGCCTCAGTTTCTTTTAATCCTCTCTATGAAATTCAATGGTTCTTTTGGGAAATTTGTAGAGGATCTTCTCAGCTTCAAGTCCATACCAATTTCGAAACCCATCGTTGTGTATATCATGCAAACCACCCCCACGAAGTCCGCTCGCCTCGCGACGGTTTTCTCCTCCACCGTGGCACCGAAATGGACCATACCACCACCGATAGATGTGCTGCTCCTCCCCCTACAACGTGGCATTGGTCGATCATCCTGAAGTGCACCGGTTTGCGCGAAAAACCAAGACCAAGTTTTGAACCAAATAGGAAGTTAACGGCAGGTATAATTAAAAGGTTTCAACACTTAAAACCGTTGCTAATTCATTTTATCGTATAAAAAAATATATCTTTTTCATAATTTGTCGAAATCCAGTAAAACAAGAGACATTGGGACCGTGACATCGTAGCTACATTTTAGAAGAGACCGGAGAATTTTTGGAGCTTTCTACAATTTTAGAAGGAATAATGTAACAACCCGGTTTTTTGTCGACTTTTGTTATCGCCATAAACTCAATGATGACTAACCAAACATCGAAAAATATGAGATGGTTAATGAAAGAAGTTAGAGGGTGAGGAAAGATAAGATAGAAACTTAGAATAGAAGAAGACGAACACAACATCAAAGTAACACGAACCTCACAATGGAACGAAAAACATATAATATATATAACATAACTTGAAATATACATCTATACTTGAATACACATCATTATCAAAGTACAGCACTTAGAACACAACGAAAATAAACTATAGCTATATGATCCTGAGGCCTCCTGCTCCATCTCTTCAAGTATCTATAAATTCCTGACTACTTGACTGCCCGTACAAAATTGAGCACCCAAGAGTTTAGGGAAAACAAAACAAAATAAACTCCGGGTCAGTCATGAGACTGGTATGAGTAAAACAGTTTAAAACAGTTTAAGCAGGTAAATGATATCTCATAAGACCACGCCATATAACGGAACGGGTTTTTCCCCTATGAGAATCCAAATTATCTTTATATCAAACCCCTTTTGATATTATAATAATGTCTATCAACCCCAATATAACAATCATCTAGCAGAAACGCTTTCATCTGACATTCTACATATATAGTATACAATCAAAACCGCAAGCACGTATTGGGTAATGGATTTCCAACTATGACAAGGTATGGAACCACCTTTCGCTAGTGTAACTCGAGAAAGGAATACACTGGGTTCAACAAGAACATCTTGCAACCCGGCCACACATGAGCGACCACTCATTTCGCTTGAGTGTATCTAATGTATGTCACCAACGGTTGGGATCAGCAACCGTTTCCCGAATGGGACAACATCAACAATAGATTTTTAGAAGTAAATGAAACTCTAGATCAGGTGATTATACACTATACTTCGGAGCGACTGACTTAGCCATGCTGCCTGCCCGATTTCTGTCATTTACCGGATGTGAGGCTAGAAGCTACGCTTTATCATCACACCAAATTCACATTGAATGCCACATCGTCAAATCCATAAAAAATCACTAATTGACGTCTACAACAGTACATTATGTGTTAGCTAAAGAAGTTTCCTTCTTCGCTTCCACTCTTGGTACGGTTGAAGAAATCAATGTACGTGACCTTTCTGAAAATACTCTTTCAGACATTCATCCATACAAGTCATCCAGGAACAGGATGAACCGAAGGCACTATTCAATACATCCATCTTAGACACTTATCTAAGACTTATACAATAGCCCTTGCACTTTACCCCGTCTTCAATTTTCTTTGGCATATATGATTCGCAACGCTTATGCCAATACAGAGTGGTTCTTTGGATAATAATCCAACCGGTCTCTCCATATTAACAACGTTAAAATGGTCGAAACTACGATAGTCTGTGATTTAACCATCAAAGAAAAATAGGTGTGCAAACAACGATATTATTTCCAGATGGAAATTCTATCAATCAATCATCAATCATATATATATATATATATATTTATGTATATATATATTTCCTTATTTTCTATGTTTAGTAAATATACGTTAACATTGGAAAACATTTCCATTTCTAATCCATATTTCCAATTTCAATATTTGATTACGTTTCTGATTTTATTTGGAAAACATTTCCAAATCTTCTTTACTTGGATTTAAATAGATGTTTAAATCAACATCGCGACGACAACTCGAACCACTATACTTATTTACTAAATTCACTTAACCACTTTCACTCTCAAACCTTAACCATTTCTAAATTTAAACGCAGTCAATCAAGTTGGGGTATAGCTACCTCTCATACCTTAACTGAACAACAATTCAAATCTCGAAATAGGATAAGTTCATCTTTTAACCCTTTAACACTTCCATACGTAACTCTCGTTCAAATAAATCTTTAGTCGATAACTCCTCCCTTCGAATAACTATATTTGATAATCTCTCTTACGAATAACTAGATTCGAAAACCTTTCTTCGAATAACTAAATCGATTAACTCTATTTATTTATTTAACTCTATTCGAATAACTAATTCGAATAACTCTTATTTATTTAACTCTATTCGAATAATTAATTCGAATAACACTTATTTATTTAACTCTATTCGAATAACTAATTCAAATCACTCTTCTCTCGAATACACTATATTCAATAACTCTACTTCGCTTAACTCCATTTGAATAACTCTAACTGATTTACTCAAATTAATTTACTCCATTCAATTAACTCTTGCCGAATAACTAATATTCGATTAACTCATTTCGATTTACTCTTTCGGATTAACTCCTTTGATTTATTCCTTTTCTATTTGTTTACTTAACAGATAACTATTCCCTTTTCAATTCCATTTATTTAACAAATAAATATTTCTTTTATCTTTTCTATTTATTTAACAAATAAATATTTCCATTTAATTTATCCTATTGTTTTATCAAATAAATATCTCATTTATAACATTCTAATTTATTTATTCTAAATAAATAATTTACTTTATAAATATTCCATTTATAAAGATTTCCCTTCATATAAAATTCCACTTAAACATATTTCCTATTTATAAATATTCCATTTATAAATAAATTCCTTTATAAAATCTTCTTTGATTTTATAAATATTATCTTTTTTATAAAATCCTTTGATTTTATAAATAATCTAATTTCAATATTCATTTTGAAAATCTCCTTTTTCCATTCCGATATTTTATGGTACTTAACACATCATATCACGATGACCAATATCGTCCAAACACATATAATCAACCACAGATTATAAACCACATCATATATTACAATATATGAAAAACAATAAAATAACTATTGAGGAATCCAGTCGGATTCCTCCAACCTATTTCCCTGCATCCACAGATGTTACACAATAAAATCAACATCACTATATGATATATTCTGTTAAACAGAATCAATATAGAAATTCAACTAACTGACTAGCAGTTCAATCAAACAGTCAACACACAGTCAATTAGCCAATATTTAACAGTTCTAAAAATACAACATGAAATTATAAACTGTTTAGAGTTAGTGATATTTACTCACATTGGCAATTCATCGTTAAAGAACGATAAACTGTTTGTTTGATTTGAATCAAACAATTTATTTTGCCATAAATTCAAACGAGCACCAATCCACTCCAGTTAGTTTCATTGGGTAGTGTCCGTCCATACGATCCCAGCGGATCTTGTTTCTCCTTTATGAAACCGGCCCACTACCTCTCAAGCCCAACCGCAACTTAGTCTTCTCCTCCGAATATGTAATAACCCGGAAATTCTGAGCCAGTTTAAAAAATTTTATTTTGGCAATTTTAGCGAATTTTGAAGATTTAAAATGAATTATTTTAAATAATATAGACAAGAAATTTATTTTGAATATATTTAGAGGGCGTTAGAATATAAATAATTATATATAATTATAAATAGAATTGAAAATGGCGCGGTAGTTCGATAATTCGATTTCAAACTTCAATTGAATGTACCGGGTGCAAAACAAACCGGATTTTAGTGAAACCAAAAATAATAGGATCTATTTTAGAATATCTTTCCAACGAATTCGAAAAATTGAAATTTCATAGCGGGAATCAAAAGATACGTCCAGTTGAAAATTCTGAATAGTCGCTATGGAATTCAGGCCCTTAAAAATAGGAATTTTGCAAACGACCTTGGATTTCGACGAAACCACTTTTGTTGGATCCGTGATGTCAAATTATTGCTAGGTTTCAAATTTCATAATTTTTCGAATCAATATGTGAGCGTGGCAAAGGAAAACGCGTTTGACCAGTTTCAGTTGATTTTGATCGACTGGAAAATGGCCATTTTTCCAACGGTCTCAGAATTCGACGAAACTAGTTTTGTTAGGACCGTATCGTCAATACGAAGCTAGAAAATATTTTTTGGGAATTTTTAGAGTTAGTATGTGACCCCAGTAAATTGAAATGCGCGTTCAAATTCAATATATAGAGTTATATGTTGGTTTTGACGGAAACTGATCGAAATGATCGAATCAGCTTATGATACATATCTCATTGTGTTCGGAATGGGGGTGAAACGCTATGGACGACAGGCGGTGGGCCTCGTCTAGAGGTCGTATGTAAAAGTCAACTTTTTGAAATTAAAATAATTAAAAAAAATAGAAAAAAAACCTCTCTCCCCTTATAAACCGCTGGCCCCCCTTTCCTTCATTTTCGTTCAGAACAGAAATTAAATAAAAAAAGAAGAAGAAGAAGTCGCAGCCGTAGCTGCGATCCACCACCGCCGAGCTCCCCCCAGGCGGCGCGCCACTGCAAACCCCCCTCCTCCTCAGCCTCGATCGAACCCCCCCTCTCTGCTGCCTCGCGATCGAACCCCCCTTCCTGTTGTTGACCGACGCCAAACCCCCCCCCCTATCCTGATGCCGACCGCGATACCCCCCTTTTCTCCGACTGCTACGCACCAGAGACCCCCCTATCCTGATGCCGACCGCGATACCCCCTTTCTCCGACTGCTGCGCACCAGAGACCCCCCCCCCCCCACTCTCGACGATGACGCGCTCTCTTCAGGAAAAAAACCGTAAGTCTTTAATTATTTATATTTATATTTTCAGTTATAATTTTTAATGATAAAGTGTTTGATTCCAAAACGCAAAGTAGGATTTTTTATCATAAGTTAGAAAGATTTTTAAAATAGAAAAGATTAGATTTTTAAAATAGAAAAGATAAGATTTTTAAAATAGAAAAGATTAGATTTTTATATATTGAATAGCGAAGTAAAAATTCGATTTTTATATATTGAATAGCGAAGTAAAAATTCGATTTTTATATATTGAATAGCGAAGTAAAAAATTCGATTTTTATATATTGAATAGCGAAGTAAAAATTCGATCTTTATATATTGAATAGCGAAGTAAAAATTCGGTTTTTATATATTGAACAGCGAAGTAAAAATTCGATTTTTATACATGTAGTGGCTACGGGCAACGAAAGTGACAAAAGGCGAGCACGGTGAAGATGTTCTATAAATGAAGTGTCGTGAAGTTGGGATAGCTTTCGGTGAGAACTTCTCACTTTAAAATTTCTTTATCTAGTTATATATATATATGTATGTATATATATATATATATATACTAGGATGCAGACGATGTTTAGTAGCACCCGACACCCGTCATCCACATACCATGGATGGCTTGTTTGTTTGATTGATATGTTGTGAAATTTGTTTGTGAAATTGATGTGAAATAGATAATGAAATATATTCATGTGTTGAAAGGAAATAAAATATTTATATAGTTAAAAATATTTTATCGTTAAAAATATAAATTTTAACGTGAATGTGAGTAAATAAATAGTTATAAACAAATCGGCCGATTTGTTTATATACACTGATTTGACTGATATTGATTGGGTCGATAAATTTTACACATCGCCCAACTGCACAAATAAAAATCTGTGTTTGTTGATTTGAAACCCCACACGGGTATTGGGATAAAATACGACATACACCAATCCCAATAATTAGTTGTATGTCGATCGATGGATTGACAGGCTGTTATAAGCGTTAGATATCTATATTTGATGCTTATACAGCGTAGTGCACTTTGGATGATGGTTGATTATTTATCGTTGCTATTATATACACTTGTTGTATGGAATCCATATAATTAACTTTATATGGTAATTGATTGGGCCTCATTCCAATTTAGAAAATAAAGAATATTATAAAATAAAGGTTCATGTGTTGACAGTACTAACCGGTTGAGATTAGTTATGTGTTGAACGAAGTATTTTAACAATAAAAACTACATCTTTATTAGATATAAAATTAGAAGCTAACTGGAATGTAGATAAGATGAGTGGTCTCCTGGATATTGATCTGATGTTGGTTTCGGCCTTCGGGGTTAATATTCAGGGAATCGTTCTCTTAATAGTTTACGGTTGGAGTCTGATTTGAAATCAAACAATAGATACCATAATTTTTATAAAATATATTAAATAACAAAAATAGTCACACGTGGACAGTACTCATTCGTTGAGATTAGTCGTGTGTTGACAAAGATATAGAGTCGTGTATTGAAAGAAATATAGATCCATTTGTTGAATATAAAGCTGTGTTGATTAGAGATGCGCTATTTTGACGCGAACGATATTTATATCGATTACATTCGAATTGAATTTGATTAGAATTAAAAACGAATTTGATTTGAATTGAATAGAAAACGAATTTGAAATGAATAGAAAACGAATTTGAATTGAATAGAAAACCAATTTGAATTGAATCGAATAGAAAACCAATTTGAATTGAATCGAATAGAAAACCAATTTGAATTGAATCGAATAGAAAACCAATTTGAATTGAATCGAATAGAAAACGAATTCGAATTGAATTGAAAACGAATTCGAATTGAATTGAAAACGAATTCGAATTGAATTGAAAACGAATTGAAATGAATTCAAATTGAATTGAAATTTGAATTGAATAGAAATGAATTTTAAAACGAATTTATACGGGAAAATTCAATTTTGATTTGAATTTGAAATAAAAGTTGAAATTGTTTTTGAAACGAATTTAAAACGATTTATAAAATTCATTTTAAATAGAAATCGACGAAATATTTATTATATATATTATATATATAATATAATGGCATATAATGGCCTGAATAGAACGCGCCGCGCCGCGGCAGTTCGTGAATTTCGACCATTTATTTCAAACGGACATTACGGGAGATCCGACCGTCAGATTCTCCTAAAACCGGAACCGTTAGGTTCGTATCGAAAAGAGCTGTCTAACGAGTATTAGAAATTTGAAATCTAACGGTTGGATTTGGAGATACGTCCAAATCAAATTTGGAAAAGATCGCTGTAAGTGCAGTTCGATGGCCGTTGATGGAAATCGACTGCACGGGCCTTGATAAAATTATTAAAAATATCAATAATTTGTGTAAAATCATAAGAAATGATTTGGGAAAAATTGGGATGAAAAACTCCATATTTGAAAAGATAAAAATAGATTTTTATCGAAATGAACTAGTTTTGAACTAAAATTAAAACCCATTTATTTTTAAATAAATAAATTGGATTTGAAATGGGTTGTAAATAGAATTGATTTGTGGGTTTATCGTGAAGGGTGTTTTACATGACACTTGTTCTTTAACCCGATAATCAATAGAATGTGATTTGGGTTTGTCGTGAACTGTGTTTTAAAAGACATTAGTTCTTTAACCCAATAAAAGGAGTTTTTATGAATCTGCAATTAGATTGAAATGTGAATTGATAATTTAAATTATCAAATATAGAAAGTGAGCGAGAATGGAGTATCACCAGTTTTGCTCCAAAGCGATAGTTAAATCTTTAATTAGATTTGAACGTGAAATGGTAATTAATTTTACAGATAACACCATAGTATTAGATATGGAGTATTACCAGTTTTGCTTCATGGGATGAATAGGTTGGGATTGGGAAAAAAAAATTACTTCTGTACGGTTCGCTAATCTCGACTAGTTTGGGAAAACCATAATTTGGTTTTGAAATGACATCCAAAGGAAGATTATAGAATAAATTTAGTAGAATTTATCTTGGATAAAATTTATGGGAACCTTTCCCTAAGAATGTGATTTTGTGAATAAAAGAATATTCTGAATTGGAATGAGGCGTTTGTTGTGTTTGTGTAGCATTTGCTTTTAATATACGCGGGTTGTTCGGAAAGTCCGGGTTTACACCCATTCTGAATAACCGATTCGACGATAAGTCGAAGATGAAGACGGTGGTTGAAGACCGGAAGTCTTCACATCGTTTGGGTGATTACTGATGATCTTGATTGGGCTGTACACCCAAGATGAGGGAATTAGTTGGTGGTCATCCAGACGTACTTGGAGATCGATGGATATGCGAGGAAAGTGCCTCCGATTTCGTTCAGACCCAGAACGAACTAGTAAATGGATTGTGTGTCTGACATTGGATTTTATTCTGTTTTGATTGATTTCTGTTAAATATATAACTGTTTGGCAGCGGAGAATTTATTCTCTTGCTTAACGCCCTTCTCTGAGACGTACGAGCTTAGAGGTTATATATCGATAGATATCAATCGCATGGCATGAATTGCCTGTGTGGCACGCTGAGATGCAATGATCAAGGCTTTTGTTGAAAAGCAAAGTTTGTGGTTGATGATCAAAGCATGGCCTTTGTGGCGTAGCTTTGTGTATAACGTGAATTCGCGAGCCTCACACCTCGGTATGAGTTAAAAACGGGATAAGGACTGCAAGGAGAGCACGACATTTCTTTCTAGGTTTTTTGGTGTCAGTGACTTACCAGCCCTGACATTTATATACTTTTCACCTATGTGGTTGTTGGATGAGGCGCCTCGATTATAGGTCTGTAAGGACCGGGAAACGTGTGTTCAGGAATAAATAATCCTCTAACGTAAGTGAGGACCGGCCCTGAAGCATCCAGGGGTTACCCAGAGTGTGTAGTCCTGAGGCATTTGCTTGAGTGTCTCTAAGCGGAGAGGAGCTTGCCCCTTGCCTCGACTCATGACGGAAATCCAATTTCCAATACGTGTATTTCGGCTTTATTTGTATATCCTAGTATGGCGGCATAGTGGTATGGGGCACTTATGCCGTCTATGATTTATATTTATGATTGAAATTGTTTTGACACTATACACTTATTATAATATCAAATGATTTGTTTTAAACGTACCAAGCATGTTTGGCTGTTATAAGGTAAAACCCTATCCTCTGGTTTGCGTTGCATTGTGTGATGGGACCTGGGTCTTATAATAGCTTCATTTTCCGAAAAAGCATTGCGTTATTTATTGATATGCACTGGTATTCTTGGGAGGAAACCCATTCCGTGTTATACGCCGCGGTCTCTTGATTTACCTAACTTTAAAACCAATATTAATAACTGTTTTAGTTCTCACACTAGTCACATGACTAACCTGGAGTTTATTGTTTTGACCTAAACTCTGGGTGCCCCTATTTTCGACACGGGCACCTAGTAGTTTTGGTTTTGCAGATTTATATTCACAGGATCCTGGTTTACAGCTGGAATGATATCCGGAAAGCTCTGTATCCGTATATCACCTTCAGTTGTGCTTTGTATTATTTTCCGCTGCTATGTAATTTATTGTAATTTCTGATATGAATCGAATGTAATTTATTCAATTATTCTTTGTATATTCTTGTATCTGATGGAATTGTTGTAATAGCAATGAAATGTTCTTCCGTCTGCGTTCTATTTTGTCTTATCCTCACAGTAATTCGTCCTTTCTCATCTCTTCGGAGACCGGGGAAGTTCGGGTCGCTTCATTTGGTATCAGAGCTTTGGTTTACAGAGCTCGAGAACAAGACACATTAGAACCATACGAAAGAATTCATCAGATATTGGGTTAGTAATATCCAATTAGAATGACTCGTTAGAGATAGGATCAGTAGTATCCTAGAACGAGTGCGTGATGTTAAATTATTGTTTGATTCCAAATTTCACAATTTTTCGAATCAATATGTGAGCGTGGCAAAAGAAAACGTGTTTGACCAGTTTCAGTTGATTTTAATCGACTGGAAATTGGCCATTTTTCTAACGATGTCAGAATTCGACGAAACTAGTTTTGTTAGGACCGTATCGTCAATACGAAGCTAGAAAATATTTTTCGAGAATTTTTCTAGTTAGTATGTGACCCCAGTAAATTGAAATGCGCGTTCAAATTCAATATATAGAGTTATATGTTGATTTTAACGGAAACTGATCGAAATGGTCGAATCACATTACGATACATATCCCATTGTGTTCGGAAGGGGGATAAAACGCTAGGGACGACTGTCGGTGTGTTCGATTTCGAGTCCAAAATTTTAAGTTGCTTTTTGGGAATATAAAATTTTAATTAAATAAAAAAGTCAACCCTTATTTCACTAAACCCCCTATCTTCTCCCTTTCCCATTCGTTCACGTTCAAAATAGATGAAGAAGAAAAAAACCCGACTTCATTCAGGCGCCTCCGCCGTCACCCCCCCCCTTCTGCTCCGCCTCCTCCTTCCAGCCCTCCCCAATTCGAAGTTCGAACGCGTCGTGGGATCCGCGAGTCCCCACCAGGCCACTGCCACCGGAGCCGTGCCTCCACAGGCGATCCCCCTCCCTCCGGCGTTCCACCTCACCGGCCAGCACCCCACTCTAGATCGAGAAAAAACCCCCCCTCTGATTATTGTAAGTTTTACAACCTTTATATATACCACGTTGAGACGACCCGAAATCCTGTTCAGACGGAAACAAGGGTTATCTTTGGAATATGACACAGAAACAGATAATAGCAGAACAAAATTAAATAAATACACCAGATAATGAACAATAGAATATACTGGATAAAAGTAATCATCAGAGTTACACAGTATACAGGATCTCACTTAGTACAAATACAGTTCAGCTATACATAAATGTCTACAGCGGAAAACAAACAAAATATGTACAATAGGAGCTGAACAGCATAAAAAGAGATAAATGATAGAATCCATCTTCAGCTCCAGCTATCCAGAAAGAACCAACTAAACCTGAATACAAGGCTGCCCGTGTAGAAAAAGGGGCACTCGTAGTTTGAAAGTACCAATCTCCCCCACTTAAAACTTTTCGTCCCCGAAAAGGAACAAAGTCGAAAGTGGTTTGATAAATCTACAATCACACAACACAACAACCAATCCAATTGTTTTTAACCTTCAAAAATATACTAATCAAATCCTATATTCCTTTAAAAATCATTCAGACTATATAATTTAAAAGTGTACATCTATGAAAAGAAAATAACAATAGAGTAGAGAATTGAATGGTAGTGCAAAGTAGGGTAAATGTACCTTGCACCGGAGTCAATCAGAGATATCTACTCGGCATCTAGGATAAGCTTTCTGAATGCTCTCCTTAGTTTCCCAAGTACAATCTCGCGGATCTCCACTCCATTGCACTTTGACTAAGCGAACTTTCTTGTTCCTCAGCTCTTTGGTTTCTTTTCCTATTATCTTTAGCGGCTCTCTTCTCACAGCTAATTCTGGGGTTATTTCAATGTCATGTTGAGCTGCTTCTTCCACGATCAAGTCTGGATCATGAACGTGCTTTCGAAGTTGAGATATGTGAAATACATCATGAATTTCAGGCAACCAATTAGGCAGTTTGACCCTATAAGCGAGAGTTCCAATCCGTTCCAGAATAGGAAACGGACCTATGAATTTAGGCGCCAACTTTCCAGTTTTACCGAACCGGATAACTCCTCTCATCGGCGATACTTTCAAATATACATAGTCGCCCACTTCAAAGGATATATCTCTTCTTCTTCTATCGGCATAGCTCTTTTGTCGGCTTTGAGCGGCGAGTAATCGCTTTTTAATAAAATCGACCTTGTCGGCAGCTTCTCGAATCATATCAGGACCCAACACAAGTCTATTTCCAGGCTCGACCCAACAAGCAGGAGATCGGCACGGTCTACCATACAATGCTTCGAATGGCGACATTGTCAGACTCGCCTGGTAGCTGTTGCTATAAGAGAATTCAGCCAAATGCAGATGGTCTTCCCATGATCCACCGAAATCTAGAACACAATCCCGCAATAGATCTTCTAAAATGCGATTCACCCTCTCAGTCTGACCGTCTGTCTGAGGATGATAAGCGGTGCTTTGGTTTAACTTCGTTCCCAGCTCGACTTGAAATGCTTCCCAGAATTTGCTAGTGAATATTGTATCTCTATCCCTGACTATACTGAGCGGCACTCCATACAATCTAACTATTTCCCTGAAGTATATCTGCGCCAAACTCTGAGCAGTTCTATTTGATCTGACAGGTATGAAATGGGCGGTCTTCGTGAAACGATCTACGATCACCCAAATACTATCATTTCCTTTTCTGGTTCTGGGCAAACCATCGATGAAATCCATAGAAATATGTTCCCACTTCCAACCAGGAACTTCTAGTGGTTGTAACAATCCAGCCAGTTTCTGTTGGTCGCTCTTGACTAGTTGGCAAGTAGGGCATCGGCTAACGTATATTGAAACGTCTCTTTTCATAGCCTTCCACCAGAATGTTCTTTTGAGATCGTTATACATTTTGGCCACACCAGGATGGATACTCAGCTTGGACTTGTGACACTCGTCTAACACTTCCCTTTTTAGCTCAGGAACGTTAGGAACACAAATCCTTCCTTTCAACCTCAAGGTCTCGTCGTTACCTATTTGAAAACACGAGGGTTCTCCTTTCTGAATCCTTTTGATCATATCCTTAATAAAATTATCCTCCTTCTGAAGAATAGATATTTTGTCAATCAAGGATGTCGTGATAATAAAGCTGGCGATCATTACATTCTTTCTGCTCAGCGCATCGGCCACGACATTGGCTTTCCCTGGAGTATATATAATTTCAATGTCATATGCTGCAAGAAACTCCAGCCGACGCTGCTGCCTCAAATTTAAGTCCTTCTGAGTGAACATATACTTTAACGACTGGTGATCTGTAAACAGTTCAAATCTCTCGCCCAGAAGATAGTGTCTCCAGATTTTCAAAGAGAATATGATAGCCAATAACTCAAGATCATGAGTTACATAGTTTTTCTCGTGCGGCTTCAGTTGACGGCTAGCATAAGCAATCACTTGACCTCTTTGCATTAACACTGCGCCAAGGCCTTCTCTAGAAGCATCAGTCCATACTTTTAAATCCTGGTTGCCATCAATGATGGTTAACACTGGAGCTGTCGTTAATCTCAACTTCAACTCTTCGAAAGCCTCCTCACTTTCTGGAGTCCATTTGAATTTAGAATGCTTCTTCGTAAGCTTCGTTAAATGACCAGATATCTTCGAAAAGTTTTTAACGAACTTCCGGTAATAGCTAGCCAATCCGAGAAAACTGCGGACTTCAGTGGGGGTACTGGGCTGTTTCCAATTCTGAATGGCTGTGATTTTACTTGGATCCACAGCGATTCATTCTTTCGATACAACATGGCCTAGAAATTTCACTTCATCTTGCCAGAATATACATTTAGAAAACTTGGCTTTTAACACATTCCTTCTCAGGATTTCTAACACTTGTTCCAAATGTTTTTCATGCTCGGCCTTTGATTTAGAGAAGATTAGAATATCATCAATAAAAACCAGAACAAATTTATTCAATACTCCTCTGAATACCCTGTTCATTAGATCGACGAAGTAGGCAGGAGCGTTACATAAGCCGAACGGCATCACTAACCACTCATAGAATAAGTCGGGGCCTCTGAACGCTGTCATTAGAACACACTCTTCGGCAATTCGAAGTTGATGGAATCCTGTAGCTAGGTCCATTCTTGAGAATACTTGTGCCCCATTTAATCGATCTAATAAATCATCAATCCGCGGCAATGGATACTTGTTCTTTATTGTCTGCTTGTTCAGATCACGATAGTCCACGCATAGCCGTAGAGTACCGTCAGATTTTGGGACAAATACCATGGCTGCACCCCAATCAGAGAAACTAGGCCTGATCAGACCCTACCATACTAGCTGTCTTGTTTGATTGTCTAATTCCTCCTTCTCTTTCAAGGACATCCTTCGAATAGCGTGAACTACCGGCCTTGCATTGGGAATCAAAGCAATCTTGAAATCTATTTCTCTCTGCGGAGGTAAGCGAACAACTTCTTCGAACACATCCGCATAGTTCTTGACGACAGGAATGTCTTTGACGAGGTCGGGAATATTCTCAGTAACTTCAGGGCTATTTTCTATTTGGGCTGGAGAAACATTCAAAGCTGCCCAGAAATCTTTTCTATTAGCATTCTGACCTTCACAGGGAATGGTTATATAATCACCTGATTTAATCTTCGCCTTTACGACTCTGTCGGCGCATTTAACTTCAGCTTCATATTTAGTCAACCAATCTAACCCCAAGATAAGATCAAACTCTGTGAAATTCAAGACGTCCGCAATGGTAGGGAACCGATAATGAGAAAAGGAAACCGACACTCCACAAACCCAACCGAGGTCAATGGAACCCCCAACCGGGTTCTGGACAGTCATTAGTTCCTTTAGTTTCTTCAAATTTAAATCCAGTTTCCTAGCTGCATTCTTTGCAACGAAGCTTCGCGACGCCCCAGTGTCAAACAGTACTTTAACTGGAATAACCTTGACAGTGAGCGTGCCTTCTGAAACATCTGGCCTTTCCGGAGCAGACGAAGATGCAGGCACTTCTGCCACTCCATTAACATGTACTGCTTCAGGTTTTCTGAATAGTGGGCAGGCCTTTAAAAGATGACCGGCCTGTTGGCATTGACCGCACTTTCTATTCTCTTGAAATCCCTTCTTGGATTGAAACCCGCCTCTTAATCGCTTCTTTAAGGGTCCGCAGTTAATCGACAAATGCCCTGGCTTCTTACAGTTACTGCATATGGCGGTCGTTGCTGGTTCTCTTTCGGATTTAGCCCTTTTTCTCTTGGCACTGGGCATCTTACTGACATCAGACTTTGTACCGGCCTCAGGACGATCAGTTTCTGATTCAACCCTATCGCTAGAACTGACTTCTTCCTCGTCGCGCAACATGCCTTTCTTATGGAGATCTTCATACTGATAAGCCATATAAATCATTTCTGAAAAAGGGAGCTTCACATGCCCCATTACTTTATTTTGATATTTCCTTTGAAGACCGTAAATAAATCTCAAATTCTTTCTCCTCATATTCTGAATTAGATGGGGAGCAAAGTGAGCAAGTTCGTTGAATTTCTTATGATATTCTGGGATGGTCATATCCCCTTGTATCAAATAAGAAAATTCATCACATAGTCGTTCAGTCGCTTCGGGAGGGGTAAATCTTTCCAGGAAAATCCCTTTGAATCTATCCCAGGTGATATCACCTTCTGGATTATCCTTAATAACCGAATCCCACCAGAACAAAGCTTCTTCTTTGAGTGCCCAGGAGGCCTGTAATCTTTTCTGGTCATCCCTCAGCTTTAATGCTACGAAGATTTTCTTAGCCGAACGAATCCAAGCTTGTGTTTTCATAATTGCTTCTTCACCCGAAAAGGGTTTTCCACCCAGATTTCTATACTTCATGAATAGAGCTTCTATATCCGGGTCAGTATTACATCTTCTGTTTCTGGCACTCATTTTCTAGTTCCTCTGCAAATAGCAGATCAAGTGTCAGGTCACAGAAAAGGTAGTTTAAAATATAGAAACACATACTTCAAATGTAAATGTGTCTATCAAGGTGTAATTTCATTCTGCTTTACTCATACTAGGATATTACTGATCCTATCTGTATTGAGTTGCCCGTCCTAGAACACTACTGGTTCTATTTCTGACGAGTTCGTTCGAATGTTATATTCCAGAACTAAGCTTAACCAAAGCTCTGATACCACGTTGAGACGACCCGAAATCCCGTTCTAACGGAAACAAGGGTTATCTTTGGAATATAACACAGAAACAGATAATAGCAGAACAAAATTAAATAAATACACCAGATAATGAACAATAGAATATACTGGATAAAAGTAATCATCGGAGTTACACAGTATACAGGATCTTACTTAGTACAAATACAGTTCAGCTATACATAAAAGTCTAAAGCGGAAATAAACAAAATATGTACAATAGGAGTTGAACAACATAAAAAGAAATAAATGATAGAATCCATCTTCAGCTCCAGCTATCCAGAAAAAGAACCAGCTAAACCTGAATACAAGGCTGCTCGTGCAGAAAAAGGGGCACCCGAGTTTGAAAGTGAAACAAACTACGAGTCAGTCATGGGACTGGTATGAGAAATCCACTCAACACATATATAATTGGCTAATCACAGGACCGCGCCACTTTCGTGGAACAGGTTTACTCCATTGGATTGCCAGTGCTTTAAAACAAATCTTTCTTTTAAACATCGCTATGCTTTTTATAAAAATGAAGCCGTTATAAGACTCAGTTCCCATCACACAATGCAACGCAAACCGGAGGATAGAGTTTTTATCTTATAACGTCCAAAATATGCTTGATACGAATAAAACAAAGGCATTTGATATTATTGCTAGTGTTTATATTTTTTGAAAACAATTTCAAATCATAACTATCAATCATAGACGACATGAGCGTCCCATGCCACTATGTCGCCAAATATATATATACAATTGAAAACGCACGATGTCGTATTTGGAAATTGGATTTTTGTCATGAACCAAGGCAAAAGATAGTCCTTACCGAATTCGTGACTCTCTAGCCCGAGCCACAGGATCAAAGCTCGAGTGACCCTAGGAGCTACAGGGCCGGTCCACCGATGTGGATTAAAATTCCTGAACAATACGTTTCCCTGCCCTTTGGGGCATAAACGAGCCAACGAATGACTCCATCGGACCCAGATCGTCCAATCAAACCGAGGCGCCTCACAACAGCAACAACCACATAGGTGAAAAGTATATAAATGTCAGGGCTGGTAGGTCACTGACACCACCCTAGCTAGAAAGAAACGCATGTCCACCCTGAGGTCCTTCCTCCCGTTTCTGGTTCATACCGGGGTGTGAGGCTCGTAAATTCACGTTATACACAAAAAGCTACACCACACAGGCGGTGCTTTGATCATCACCACAAGACTTTGCTTTTCAACAGAAGCCCTGATCACTGCATCTTAGCATGCCACACAGGCAATTCATGCCATGCGACTGATGTCCATCGATATACAACCTCTGAGCTCGTGCGTTTCAGAGAAGGGCGTTAAGCAAAAGAATAAATTCTCCGCTGCCAAACAGATGTATATTTAATAGAGATCAATAAACACAGAATAAAATCCAATGTCAGACACACAGTCCATTTACAAGTCCGTTCTGGGTCTGAACGAAACCGGAGGCACTAAATACCTCGCAAACCCATCGATCACCACGTACGTCTCGACGATCACCACTCATTATCCATATTTCGAGATGCCTCCCAATCAGGACCTCAGTTACCATCCAAACGAGGTGAAGATCTCCGGTCTTCGACCATCGTCTTCATCTTCGACTTTCAATCGTCGGTCAATTATTTGAAATGAGAATTAACTCGGCCTTTTCAAATAATTCACGTATATTTAGAATTTCAAATCAATTTATTTTAATGGTTAAGCTATTCGACAACACCAATATTGTTCTTTTAATGTAATTTTCACACCAAACATATTCAACCATCAAATACAACATAAATCGAGCAAATTCAGTTTATTTCCATCCCATAATGTTTATGGTACTTTATAATAATTTATCGCTATTTTTATCTATTTTAAAATAGCTAATTTATTCAAAACGACGCTTCGGGCCATAAAGCGGCCGTGGCGCTGTTTTTCTTCAGATTTGATTTACACATATCTGAAAATCTAACCGTTGGATCTTCACAAAATTTACATCATTAGAAAGGTCTTTTCAAAACGAATCCAACGGTTCCAGTTTCGGGAAAATCCGACGGTCGGATCTCCCGGTACAATCGTTTGAAGTTTCGATTTCAAAATATGAACTGCAGCGTCGTTATTCGATTAAATATATATTTATATTTTTATATATATAAATATAATCGCTTCTGGCGCTGTTTTTCTTCAGATTTGAATTAAACATTCCAGACAATCCAACCGTTGGATTTTTACAAAGTTGGTGCCGTTGGGAAGATATTTCCAAGGCGAACCCGACGGTTGCGGTTTCGGGAAAATCCAATGGTCGGATTTCCCGTACTAGTTGTTTGAAATCACGGTTTCAAAATGCGAACTGCACGGCTACGTTTCGTTTTAATTTTATTTATATTTATATAATTATATAAATATAGTTCATTCAACAATTTCAATATCGTTTTCACTTCAAATATTTCACTAACGCCTTAAAATTTTGGAAAATTTCGCCATAACCTCCACTGCACCGGGAGCATCGGGAAATCGCAAATAGCTTTCCCGGTCCTTCTAATCTCAAAAAGAAAAAGAAAAAGCCAAGCAGCTAGCCAACAGGCTCATAAAATCATCACCCAAACAAAACAGTAAATGTGTACCTATTTGTCGGGCACAAAATTTTATTCCTCTTCTCTAGCCCCTTTGCTATAACCTGTTCAATGAATATGCATGTACATATATATACAGGTCTTATCATTTATCATTTTCTATTCAACTTCATATTTGATTTCTATTTGGTTTAAAAACACCATTCATTCTAATGTTACATACATAGGTGCAAATCATTTCATTAGCTAATTAATGAATATTTCAACTCATATATGTTTATTTTGACAAATGGCTATTTTTAACACTTCACATTTCAACGATTCATGCATACAATAAAAATGTAATTTTTTATTGTAAAACAATTCATTTCAAAACACTATTTTCTATATAGTTCATATAGGTGACAAAAATAGGATTTTTATCATAAAACAATTTCTTTTAAAACGAGATTATTTTACACAGTTCATATAGTCGATAAAAGGTGATTTTTATTATCAAACAATTTATTTCAAAATATGAACACCATTCAACACATGAATTTCAAATCAACGAATGAATATCGATTCAACACATAAAGGTTTTCTATAGTTTCTATATATAGAGAAAAATGTGATTTTTATATTTAAAACGCGAATACCATTCAACACATGAATTTTTAATCAACGAATGAATATCAATTCAACACATGAAGGTTTTCTATTCAATGAATAAATATAGTTTAAGCAGATGAAAATAATTCAAACACACGAATATTATTCAAAATTTCGGCAGCATAACGGCAGGGTAGTTAAAACCGGGACCGTCCCTAGTACGGCTCCTCGCTCTACTTTAAAACCTCGCGGTTTTTGACAATGGGGATCATGCATCTAGTTCGCACGCAGGCGGCATGTATATATTTATTTCATTTCCACAAACTAATCCTATGTGGTTTCAACCAAATATTCCTCAACCACAAATGGGTATTTTTCAACCACAATCAACCAATATCAACCACAAACAATCAATATCAACCACAAACAATCCCAAACAATCATTCGCTATCAATCAATTTTCACAACAATTTCAACCAATAAATATCGTCCATGGTTTGTGGACGAGGGGCGTATATATATATATATATATATATATATATATATATATAGAAATTCACTTTTATTTCAACACATATATATAGCTAGAAAAAGAAATTGAAGAGTGAGAAATTCTCACCAATAGCTATCCAATACTACGACTCTTCCTTTATAGAAATCTTCGCCAATCTCGCCTTTTTGTCGCTTTCGTCCGTAGCCACTACATATATAAAAAAAATCGAATTTTTACTTCGCTATTCAATATATAAAAATCGAATTTTTATTATGCTATTCAATATATAAAAATCGAATTTTTATTATGCTATTCAATATATAAAAATCGAATTTTTACTTCGATGCTCAATATATAAAAATCATATCTTACATCTTCTACTTAATAAAAATTCCGTCCTTTATATTTAAAGTTCAAATCTTTTTCTATTTATAGTTCAAATCTTTTTCTATTTATAATTTAAATCTTTTTCTTTTTATATCTTAAAATAAAATCAGTTTTTAAACCTTTTAAAAATCAGTTTTTAAACCTTTTAAAAATCAGTTTTTAAACCTTTTAAAAATCAGTTTTTAAACCTTTTAAAAATCAGTATTTTCAGAATTAAAAATAAAAATAAAATAAAATAAAAACAACTTACATTGATTTGTTAAGGAGGAGGGGCTAGCTGCGTTCGAAAGACAAGGGGAGAACGGGGCTGCTGAGTTCGTCGCGCTGAGGTCAAAGGGGATCGGCGGGAAGGGGAGGAGGTTGCTGGATCGGGCGGAGGGAGGCGCAGTTAGGGTTTGGGCGCGGCGCTCTTCTTCCGTCTGGTCTTGGGGAGGCTGCTCGATTTGATTCGACGGGGGGGGGGGGGGGAGAAGGGAGAGGCGCGGCGTCTGGAGAAGATGAACGGAGGGGGGGGGGGCAGGGATGAGCGGCAGGAGGCGGAGGCGATCGACGATGAAAGGAGGGGCGCCTGAATGAAGTCGGGTTTTTTTCTTTTCTTTTTTTCTTCTATTTTGAACGAGAATGAATGGGAAAGGGAGAAGATAGGGGGTTTAGTGAAATAAGGGTTGACTTTTTTTATTTAATTAAAATTTTATATTCCCAAAAAGCAACTTAAAATTTTTGGACTCGAAATCGAACACACCGACTGTCGTCCCTAGCGTTTTATCCCCATTCCGAACACAATGGGATATGTATCGTAAGCTGATTCGACCATTTCGATCAGTTTCCGTTACAATCAACATATAACTCTATATATTGAATTTGAACGCGCATTTCAATTTACCGGGGGTCACATACTAACTAGAAAAATTCTCGAAAAATATTTTCTAGCTTCGTATTGACGATACGGTCCTAACAAAACTACTTTCGTCAAATTCTAAGACCGTTTGAAAAATGGCCAATTTCCAGTCGATTAAAATCAACTAAAACTGGTCAAACACGTTTTCCTTTGCCACGCTCACATATTGATTCGAAAAATTATGAAATTTGAAACCTAGCAATAATTTGACATCACGGATCCAACAAAAGTGGTTTCGTCGAAATCCGAGGTCGTATGCAAAATGTCCATTTTTAAGGGCCTGAATTCCATAGCGACTATTCAGAATTTTCAACTGGACATATCTTTTGATTCCCACCATGAAATTTCGATTTTTCAGATTCGTTAGAAAGGTATTCACTAACAGATTTAAATATCTTTGGTTTCACTAAAATCCGGATTGTTTTGCACCCGGTACAGTCCAACAAAGTTTGAATTCGATTTTTGAAACTACAGCGCCCTTTCAGGCCTTATTTATAATTATAATTAATTATATTCGTTTTCAATTATCGATTCAAACTCAGTTTTCATCGCCATTATTTAAAATATTTATTTAAAATATTTAAAATCCATTGTTTTAGCCAATTTAAAATTTTTAAATTGGTTCAGATTTTCTGGGTCGTTACAAGTATGTTTTTCGAATGAAAACAATTTTGTTTTGAAATTTAAACCATCTTTGTAACACCCCACCTCCGCTAGGGTCACTCTTTCGGGGGCACTAGCTTCTGGGGGGCGTTAGAACTGGGTAAGCATGCATAATGATATATCAAGGCAGAACAAGAACATAAATATATATGTAAAACAGAGTAAGTGAGAATAAAACAGCGGAATATCTCAAACCATCTCAAAACAAGTCTAGTACATCATAAAGTCAACTGCCAAAATAAACATGTCTAGTACATCATAAACAGAAATACTGAAATACATAGTGCTATCCCCAAAATAAAGATGATAAACCATAGCGAGCTCAATGTCCAGACATACATGAGCTATCCAGCAAACAAGCAAGCGATCCAAGCTAAGCACCACTATTCCCTCCCTGAGAACCTGGGGGGGGGGGGGAGGAAACGGAAGAAAAGAAGCGAAAGAAAACAGGTCAGTCAAAAAGACTGGTAAGCCCTACTACGATCAGTCTATAAACTAATAAAGTTAGCATCATGATGGAAACTGAGATGAACATACTGGCAATAGATAAAGGTGTCATCACATAAAGAAGATTAAGCTTTGCACCACAGTGTACTAGCAAACTAACATAACAGGTATTGATCCCTCAGCCCAAACTTTGGCCCAATAACATGAGGTGACCTTAATACAAGGTCCAGCCCAACGGTCTAGTCGATCGGCTCCCTATAAACCTAACACGTCAAGTGTTGGTGTCCATACGGCCCACATATAGTTGTAGTCAGACTGTGCTGGGTCCACCTTCGGGTGTATCAAGCCCTCGGGTGTCAACCCCAGACACCTAAGTAATAATGCACAGTCTAAACCTACTGGTACCCGTGCCTCGAGTTTGTCCAACACCGGACTACGTGCACGTCCGTAGCCCGCCTGGACCCGCGCCGCTGTACCACTCAGCCGTCGCTTTGGTCGCTTACATCAGTCCAGTAATCGTGCCCCGCCCTAGCCTAGCCTCTAGGGTTGTGAATGATACCAAACTGGGATTACTGCTGGAACAGACCACGTTGCTAGGGTTTTCTAAGAGGGTTAAGTGTGGTTTAACCCCTCACTAATCATGGATTAAATTAGTTAAGTGTAACCAACAGTTCACCACTTAACCCCATTTAATCCCTCGTATCCCCAAAATTGGTTAAGTATTAGTGGGCCATGACTTAACCCTAATCATGAGGCATTAATTATTTAATTGTGCCTTAACCTCTCACATTAGACTTTGTTGCGGTTACCTAGTTAAGCCGGTGGGTTCCGGGTAGATTTACACCACAACTTGGTCTAACCTCGGGTCTTGGCACCACATGACCAACTTCTCACATTGGATCCTATTGTTTGTAGCCACTAGTTAAGCCGGTAGGTTCCGGGTAGAATTACGCTACAAACTCAACCCAACCTCGAGTTGGCCACACTTATGTTTTCTAAGTGTCATGTCCACTTTATTTTCAAAACATAATTACAAGTTTAACAAATACTTGGGTAGACCTAACTTAATAGGTAAATTCCCAAGGGGTAGACCTAACTTAATAGGTAAATTCCCAATCTTATATTTTCATGTATTTTAAGTTTTACCCAAACCCCCCAACGTCATTCTATCGCTTACATATTCATCATAACGCATAAAGGATAGAAAGAGGGAACTTGGCACAACATACATGATGAATCTTACATATCATAATAAACATGCATAACATGTTGGACTTGCATAACTTAGCATAGTGAACTTGCATAAACATGCATAACTTGTTAAACTTGCAAATCATGGCATAGTGAACTTGCATAAACATGCATAACTTATCAAACATGTGTAACATGGCATAGTGAACTCGCATAAGCATGCATAACTTATTAAACATGTGTAACATGGCATAGTGAACTCGCATAAGCATGCATAACTTATTAAGCATGTATAACTTATTAAACATGCGTAACATGGCATAGTGAACTCGCATAAGCATGTATAACTTATTAAACATGTGTAACATGGCATAGTGAACTCGCATAAGCATGCATAACTTATTAAACATGTATAAATCCCAACTTCCATCACATATTAACTTTAGAGTTTCTAAAATGAAGGTAAGAGGGCTTACAAATATTATGAAGACACAAATCTACAAGTAAAGATTGAGAAGCCCTTTATGCAAGCATAAAAACCCAAAACAAAGATCCAATAAGAAACACCCTTAACAAAAATCCCAAAAACTCTAGCTTAGCAAATAAAACTTGCAACTTGATGGTGTGTGCAAGCTAATGATCATTCATACAACTTAGAAATGCTTGTATGAACATCATAATCTTCATAGGAATGATTTATGAAGAGGGTGGAGGCTAGGGTTTTTAAGTGGAGGCCATTTGAGAAATCAATTTGACATAGTTTGGTTGCTAGAATGAATAATGGGGTTTTAGGGTAGGATTAGGGTCATATTTATAGAAGATTAGAGTGATATTAGCCTTAGGATTAACCCTTAGTTGAATTAGGTCCAACAGATTTCGGAATTCTCCAGAACCAAGCCACACAACCAAGCCCAGATCAGAAATGGTGCACCAGGCAAAACTGCCCAGCCACCCCGTGTCGACAGGGCTGTCGACAGGGCAGTCGACACCCTTAGACCCCTGTCGACGTGCCTGTCGACTTGGGGGTCTTGGAGGGAGTTTTCCCGCTGACGCCAGTTGTGCCCTAACCCTTGTTTTTAACTTAAAATTTAAATCTATTTTTAATATGGAAATTTCTGAAAACTTCAATGGGCCTTAACTGGGTCATACGGACTCCGATTTTCGAAAACTCGGACTCTATTTCGCGTATTTTTCCGAGACGAACGCAATGGCACAGCCCGTTTCCCCTTGATTCAGATTTTTAAATTAAATTCTGCCTCAATTTATATCTTAATAGGTTATTAAAAATACAGGTTGTTACATTCTCCCCTCGTTAAAGGATTTCGTCCCCGAAATCTTCAAGTTAGGAAGAACATATCCTACCATCCAACATCCATCTACTCAAAACATCATCCACAAGCAACCATTGTCCTTAAAAGATTCTAAATGCTGTATGAACATATGCAAAAGTGTGTGTATATGTACTTATCTAATGCAAAGATCAATGCAAAATATGTTAGTGAAATGTATCCATATGTATGCAAATCCCTAACATAATGTATAATATCTACATGCGTGCTCAATCATACATCCATATGCAACATCCATGTGATAGCATACAAATTTCATCCAAGAATAAGCATAAACACTCATGCATATGCAATATGAGGAGTGTGTGAGCCGATCTAGTGCCTAATGTGTATCATGCATCCACGAGTAACCACTTGCAAACACTTGCAACCACTTGCAACCATCAAACATAACATGTCTCAAACACATGTTTCATCCAAAGGATTCTACCTAAGGTTCTCATGATAAGATAGACACGATGAACTAGATAAACTAGATAGACATGGAAAGATAAAGAGATTGAGAGTGTACCCTAAAAAAGGAATGGATAAAGCCTACACATCTTCTCTTCAGTTTCCCAAGTTGTGTCTTCCTCGGCTTCACCCCATTGAACCTTCACCAACTTGACCTCACGATTCCTTAGCTTCTTGATCTCTGTCCCCAAGATACGAATCGGAGCTCTCCTCAAGGTAGCTTCTTTCTCTACTTCCACATCTTCTAGAACACTTGGCTCAACCACCTCTGCTGACTTATGCAAACACTTCCGGAGATGCGAAACATGAAAAACATTATGCACTCCAGCTAGCTTCTCGGGCAATTCCACTCTATAGGCCATCTGCCCGATCCTCTCTACAACTAGAAACGGTCCAACAAACCTTGGTGCGAACTTTCCTACTGCTCCAAACCGAACCACATTCCGCAAAGGAGAAACCTTCACGAAAACCATATCCCTAACATCAAACTCCAAATCAGTCCTTTGCCTATCAGCATAAGATTTCTGTCTGTCTTGGGCCGCCTTCATCCGTCTTCTAATCAACTCGACCTTCTCGGATGTATCTCTAATCATGTCAGGTCCAAGTATAAGCTTATCTGTAGTCTCCCACCAACATGTAGGTGACTTGCACGGTCTCCCATATAAAGCCTCAAATAGTGCCATCCCAATGCTCGCCTGATAACTATTATTATAAGCAAATTCCACAAGAGGAAGATGGTCTTCCCAAGTACCACCAAAATCCAGAATGCAAAGCCTCAACAAGTCCTCAAGTACCCTATTCACCCTTTCTGTCTGACCGTCCGTTTGTGGGTGATAAGCCGTACTCAGGTTCAACCTCGTGCCCATAGCTTCCTGCAAACTGTTCCAGAACTGACTAGTAAAGATGGGGTCTCGGTCACGGACTATGCTAGAAGGGACTCCATGTAGTCGTACTATCTCACGAAGATATACTGATGCTAGTCCAGATGCGGTCCTTTTGCTCTTCACCGGAATGAAATGAGCACTCTTCGTAAGCCTATCCACAATGACCCATATGCTTGTATTCCCTTTTCTTGACCTTGGCAATCCGTCAACAAAGTCCATAGAAATACTCTCCCACTTCCATAGCGGGACCTCTAGAGGATGCAATAGCCCACCGGGCTTCTTTGACTCGGCTTTTACTCTCTGACAAACAACACATCTAGAGACAAACTCTGCCACATCCTTCTTCATTCCAGGCCAGAAGAAAATGCGCTTCATATCCTTATACATCTTATCTCCACCTGGATGTATAGTCAACTTGGAGCGATGTGCTTCCTCAAGAACTTTCCTCACCAAGTCTTCCACCATCGGAACACAAAGCCTTCCGTCTCTCCTCAGCCAACCCTTATCATCTATAGAATATCGAGCAAGGTGACTAGTTGTCTCCCCTCGAATCAGCTTATCCATAATCTCAATTATCTGAGGGTCTTCCTTCTGCGAAGCCCCAACTTGATCCAGAAGGGTAGGCCTGAGCTCAAGAGATGCTAAAGAACCGGTCATCGACTCAACTGCCAAAGAGAAATCAAAGGTTGCCAAGAACTCTAAATTCTTCATCTCAACAAATAGAGGACTTAGTGTCAACCTTTTTCTACTCAACGCATCCGCTACAACATTCCCCTTGCCAGGGGTATAGGCTATATCAAAATCGTAGGACGCCAAGAATTCCATCCACCTTTGCTGCCTCAAGTTCAGATCCTTCTGCGAAAAGAGATACTTCAAAGACTTATGATCAGTATACAGCTCAAATCTCTCTCCCAGAAGATAATGACGCCAAGCCTTGAGTGCATATACTATCGCTGCCAGCTCTAGATCATGAGTGGGATAATTCTTCTCATGCACCTTAAGTTGCCTACCACCAAAACATATAACTCTGCCTTCTTGCATCAGAACGGCGCCCAATCCCGTGCCACAAGCATCAGTGTACACGGTAAACATCTTACCACCATCGGGTAAAGCTAGAACTGGTGCTGAGGTAAGGGCTCTCTTGAGTCTCTGAAAAGCAAGCTCACAGTCCATATCCCAAGCAAAAACTAAGTTCTTCTTCATCAACTTAGTAAGAGGAGCGGATATCTTCGCGAAGTCCTTGATGAACTTCCGATAAAAACCTGCAAGACCTAGAAAACTTCTCACTTCGGTTGCATTCCTTGGAGTCTTCCAATCCTGCACAGCAACTACTTTAGCGGGATCCACCGCCAAGCCTTGCTTAGATATTATATGCCTAAGGAACCGAATTTCCCTTCTCCAAAAGTGACACTTGAGAACTTGGCCTTTAACTGATGCGCTCTAAGCGTATCCATCACCTCTACAAGATGCCTCGCGTGCTCTTCTTCATCCTTAGAGAAGATCAGAATATCATCCACAAAGACCACGACAAACTTGTTCAAGAACTCTCGAAACACCCTACTCATCAAGTCCACGCAATACGCGGGTGCATTCGTCAAACCGAACGGCATAACAAGCCATTCAAAGAATCCATCTGGAGTTCTGAATGCAGACTTGTCTATACTATCTTCAGCCACTCTGAGCTGATGAAATCCAGTAGCAAGATCAAGCTGAGAGAAAACAGAAGCACCAACAAGCTGGTCAAAAAGATCATCAATCCTCGGTAATGGGTGTCTGTTCTTCTTAGTCAGCTTATTCAACTCTCTATAGTCCACACAAAGTCGAAGAGAACCATCTGCCTTAGTAGCAAACACCACAGGCGCTCCCCATTCGGATATACTTCATCTGATGAAGTTCTTCTCAAGCAACTCCTTTATTTGCTTGCTGAGCTCCCGTCTCTCACGCGGAGCCATGTGCCGAACGGGCAAAGAAACAGGCTTAGCATTATCCACCAGATAAATGCGAAAATCAATCTCTCGTTTAGGGGGCAACCCCTTAACTTCTTCAAAAACATCTGGATAATCTCGGACCACCCTTACAGACTGAAGGGTTTCCTCTGACGAGTCGAGAGATTCAAGATAGCACAACATAACGGTATCCTTCGGATTGCATGAAATCTCTAAGGTGTTGCCAAGGCGAGTCACAAGCCTCACAACCCTATGCTCACAATCAAGAATGGCTCCATGTCTAGACAGCCAATCCATGCCCAAAATCAATCCGTATCCCCTGAAACCAAGAACATACGCACTACACAAGAACTCTACACTGAGTATAGAGATCCTCAGATCCTCACATATCATAGATAGATGAGCAGAACCCCCAATGGGATTCGAAACACAAACGGGATCATCCACTAAGCTAGTACTAAGGTGCAAACTATCAACAAGATCAGATGAAATAAAGCTATGTGATGCACCAGAATCAAACAAGGTACGAACTGGAAGATCGGAAACATAAACAAGGTTCTCAACAGAAACACTACCTCGATCGGGAACTGGAGCGATATTGAGAGCATGAACTTGCCCTCCTGAAGGTCCAGCACGTTGAGTCTGACCCTGCCCTTTCTTCTTTGGGCATTCCTTGCTGAAGTGTCCAGTCTCACCACAGGAAAACATCCACCACTAAGCTTCCTTTTCTTCTTCCTACAATCCTTAGCAAAGTATCCAGGCACACCACAGTAATTGCACTTTCCCTTGCCTTTGTTGTTGTTCCCCTTCTTGTTCTTGCTCTGATTCCCCTGACTGCTTTGACCACCTTGATTGCCTTTACCCTGAGAATCAGTCTTCTTTGCTTGAGTATCACTCGACTTGACCTCTTTCTTTCCATCTCCCTGAAGTAGAGCCATATCGACCAAACTCTCAAAAGTAGCCCCATGCGGAATATGTGACATCGCCAAACCCTGCAGCGGCTCATTCAACCCTCTAGCAAATCGAAGAGCCTTCTTCTCAGGAGTGTTCACCATATCCAAACCAAAACGGGACAGCTGATTAAACTTGTTCACATACTCCTTGACAGACATATCACCTTGCTTTAATGCAATGAACTTCTCCATCTGTAAATTCGCCTCAGCAGAAGATAGAAACTTGGCCACAAATCTAGCCCTCAAATCGGCCCAAGTCTCGACGGGCCTCGTCCCATTGGTGACCACCCACCAATAGGCTGCTTCGTCCTTCAAAAGCCACACTGTCAATAAGATCTTCCACTCGTCATCAATCCTAAAGATAGCAAACAAGTCCTCAGTGTCTTTCAGCCAATTCCTAGCTTCAACAAAAGATTCCGTGCCTAGGAAATTCTTGCCTCCCATCGCCTTGAAGTCCTAACAAACCTTCGTGAACTCAACCTGAGGATGCTGAGGGGGAGGAGGAGGAAGAGGAGCCTCGGCAACTGGAGGAGGAGGAACAGGAACCACCGGAGGAGGGACATTAGGGGGAAGATTCTCAACTACAGGAGGAGGAGTGGGAGTAGGGTTTGCGGGGCCAGCTGCCACCCTAGCTTCTAGAAGTCTCCTATACCAGAGTGGTACGTTTACTCCATCCGGGATGGCAAGATTCTCAGCCATACTGAAACGAAAGATAAGATAAGATTAGGTCAAGGGAACGAAGGATAACGCTAATGGCTTTTTGGGGAATAGCCTTTTAAAATACTAGACTTTTCTTTGGAAAATACTTTATACTTGTTTGAAAATAGTTTTTCAAAAGTCTTTTAAAATTTTATTTTTTTCTTTCTTGTAAACCTGGCTCTGATACCAAATTTGTAACACCCCACCTCCGCTAGGGTCACTCTTTCGGGGCACTAGCTTCTGGGGGGCGTTAGAACTGGGTAAGCATGCATAATGATATATCAAGGCAGAACAAGAACATAAATATATATGTAAAACAGAGTAAGTGAGAATAAAACAGCGGAATATCTCAAACCATCTCAAAACAAGTCTAGTACATCATAAAGTCAACTGCTAAAATAAACATGTCTAGTACATCATAAACAGAAATACTGAAATACATAGTGCTATCCCCAAAATAAAGATGATAAACCATAGCGAGCTCAATGTCCAGACATACATGAGCTGTCCAGCAAACAAGCAAGCGATCCAAGCTAAGCACCACTATTCCCTCCCTGAGAACCTGGGGGGGGGGGGGGGGGAGAAACGGAAGAAAAGAAGCGAAAGAAAACAGGTCAGTCAAAAAGACTGGTAAGCCCTACTACGATCAGTCTATAAACTAATAAAGTTAGCATCATGATGGAAACTGAGATGAACATACTGGCAATAGATAAAGGTGTCATCACATAAAGAAGATTAAGCTTTGCACCACAGTGTACTAGCAAACTAACATAACAGGTATTGATCCCTCAGCCCAAACTTTGGCCCAATAACTTGAGGTGACCTTAATACAAGGTCCAGCCCAACGGTCTAGTCGATCGGCTCCCTATAAACCTAACACGTCAAGTGTTGGTGTCCATACGGCCCACATATGGTTGTAGTCAGACTGTGCTGGGTCCACCTTCGGGTGTATCAAGCCCTCGGGTGTCAACCCCAGACACCTAAGCAATAATGCACAGTCTAAACCTACTGGTACCCGTGCCTCGAGTTTGTCCAACACCGGACTACGTGCACGTCCGTAGCCCGCCTGGACCCGCACTGCTGTACCACTCAGCCGTCGCTTTGGTCGCTTACATCAGTCCAGTAATCGTGCCCCGCCCTAGCCTAGCCTCTAGGGTTGTGAATGATACCAAACTGGGATTACTGCTGGAACAGACCACGTTGCTAGGGTTTTCTAAGAGGGTTAAGTGTGGTTTAACCCCTCACTAATCATGGATTAAATTAGTTAAGTGTAACCAACAGTTCACCACTTAACCCATTTAATCCCTCGTATCCCCAAAATTGGTTAAGTATTAGTGGGCCATGACTTAACCCTAATCATGAGACATTAATTAATTTAATTGTGCCTTAACCTCTCACATTAGACTTTGTTGCGGTTACCTAGTTAAGCCGGTGGGTTCCGGGTAGATTTACACCACAACTTGGTCTAACCTCGGGTCTTGGCACCACATGACCAACTTCTCACATTGGATCCTATTGTTTGTAGCCACTAGTTAAGCCGGTAGGTTCCGGGTAGAATTACGCTACAAACTCAACCCAACCTCGAGTTGGCCACACTTGTGTTTTCTAAGTGTCATGTCCACTTTATTTTCAAAACATAATTACAAGTTTAACAAATACTTGGGTATACCTAACTTAATAGGTAAATTCCCAAGGGGTAGACCTAACTTAATAGGTAAATTCTCAATCTTATATTTTCATGTATTTTAAGTTTTACCCAAACCCCCCAACGTTATTCTATCGCTTACATATTCGTCATAACGCATAAAGGATAGAAAGAGGGAACTTGGCACAACATACATGATGAATCATACATATCATAATAAACATGCATAACATGTTGGACTTGCATAACTTAGCATAGTGAACTTGCATAAACATGCATAACTTGTTAAACTTGCAAATCATGGCATAGTGAACTTGCATAAACATGCATAACTTATCAAACATGTGTAACATGGCATAGTGAACTCGCATAAGCATGCATAACTTATTAAACATGTGTAACATGGCATAGTGAACTCGCATAAGCATGCATAACTTATTAAACATGTGTAACATGGCATAGTGAACTCGCATAAGCATGCATAACTTATTAAACATGTGTAACATGGCATAGTGAACTCGCATAAGCATGCATAACTTATTAAACATGTATAAATACCAACTTTCATCACATATTAACTTTAGAGTTTCTAAAATGAAGGTAAGAGGGCTTACAAATATTATAAAGACACAAATCTACAAGTAAAGATTGAGAAGCCCTTTATGCAAGCATAAAAACCCAAAACAAAGCTCCAATAAGAAACACCCTTAACAAAAATCCCAAAAACTCTAGCTTAGCAAATAAAACTTGCAACTTGATGGTGTATGCAAGCTAATGATCATTCATACAACTTAGAAATGCTTGTATGAACATCATAATCTTCATAGGAATGATTTATGAAGAGGGTGAAGGCTAGGGTTTTTAAGTGGAGGCCATTTGAGAAATCAATTTGACATAGTTTGGTTGCTAGAATGAATAATGGGGTTTTAGGGTAGGATTAGGGTCATATTTATAGAAGATTAGAGTGATATTAGCCTTAGGATTAACCCTTAGTTGAATTAGGTCCATCAGATTTCGGAATTCTCCAGAACCAAGCCACACAACCAAGCCCAGATCAGAAATGGTGCGCCAGGCAAAACTGCCCGGCCACCCCGTGTCGACAGGGCTGTCGACAGGGCAGTCGACACCCTTAGACCCCTGTCGACATGCCTGTCGACTTGGGGGTCTTGGCGGGAGTTTTCCCGCTGACGCCAGTTGTGCCCTAACCCTTGTTTTTAACTTAAAATTTAAATCTGTTTTTAATATGGAAATTTCTGAAAACTTCAATGGGCCTTAACTGGGTCATACGGACTCCGATTTTCGAAAACTCGGACTCTATTTCGCGTATTTTTCCGAGACGAACGCAATGGCACAACCCATTTCCCCTTGATTCAGATTTTTAAATTAAATTCTGCCTCAATTTATATCTTAACAGGTTATTAAAAATACAGGTTGTTACAATCTTATACGTATTTGAATAATTTATTTATATTGATTTGGACAATCAAGTATATAAAGGTTTTGCATATACGCGTCATGAACGTATATTCGAAGTTTTAATATACTGGATAGATATAGAATCACATTCTAGACACCCGGGGATAATTCTGGTGATGTGGCCACATCATCAGTATTTATATTTGTGTTTCAAAGGTTTGATATCTATATATTTCCATTAGGCTGGTGTGAGAACCAAAACTTATATAGATAGATTCATTTGTTGTGATTTGGCACCAAAACATGATTTCTGACTATATATCAAATTTATGAATTTGAAACGTTAATCCACTAATTGATTGATGTTTGTGTTGTTTATTTGTTTGGTAATTTTGAACCATTATGCCTAATTGCATCAAATATTGAATTGTATTGAAAATTGGTCGCATTTGCTTGCATATACATGTACTTACATTGAACAGGTCATAGCAAGGAGGCTAGAACAGAGAATAAAATTTGTTTGCCCGACAAATAGGTACATGTTTACTATAATTTACTGTTTCGTTTGGATGATGATGATTTTATGAGCCGATTGGCTAGCCGCTTGGCTTTTTCTTTTTCTTTTTGAGATCAGAAGGCCTGTATGGCAATTTCGGGATCTTCCCATGGCTCCCGGTGCAGGGGAAGTTATGGCGAAATTTTTCGAAAATTCCGGGTGTTAGCCAAATTTTTGAAGAATTTGAAAATTCTCAGAAACTGAAAAGTTGGAGAATGGAAGCCAGATCGAACGTAGAGTTGATTAATCAAACCACTTTCGACTTTGTTGCTTTTCGGGGATGAAAAGTTTTAAGTGGGGGAGATTGTAATAACCCGGAAATTCTGAGCCAGTTTAAATTTTTTATTTTGGCAATTTTAGCGAATTTTGAAGATTTAAAATGAATTATTTTAAATAATATCGACAAGAAATTTATTTTGAATATATTTAGAGCGTATATATTATATACGTCGTCTTTAGAATATAAATAATTATATATAATTATAAATAGAATTGAAAATGGCGTGGTAGTTCGATAATTCGATTTCAAACTTCAATTGAATGTACCGGGTGCAAAACAAACCGGATTTTAGTGAAACCAAAAATAATAGGATCTATTTGAGAATATCTTTCCAACGAATTCGAAAAATTGAAATTTCATAGCGGGAATCAAAAGAAATGTCCAGTTGAAAATTCTGAATAGTCGCTATGGAATTCAGGCCCTTAAAAATGGGAATTTTGCAAACGACCTCGGATTTCGACGAAACCACTTTTGTTGGATCCGTGATGTCAAATTATTGCTAGGTTTCAAATTTCATAATTTTTCGAATCAATATGTGAGCGTGGAAAAGGAAAACGCATTTGACCAGTTTCAGTTGATTTTGATCGACTGGAAAATGACCATTTTTCCAATGATCTCAGAATTCGACGAAACTAGTTTTGTTAGGACCGTATCGTCAATACGAAGCTAGAAAATATTTTTTGGGAATTTTTAGAGTTAGTATGTGACCCCAGTAAATTGAAATGCGCGTTCAAATTCAATATATAGAGTTATATGTTGGTTTTGACGGAAACTGATCGAAACGATCGAATCAGCTTACGATACATATCCCATTGTGTTCGGAATGGGGGTGAAACACTATGGACGACAGGCGGTGGGCCTCGTCTAGAGGTCGTATGTAAAAGTCAACTATTTGGAATTAAAATAATTAAAAATAAAATAGAAAAAAAACCTCTCTCCCCTTATAAACCGCTGGCCCCCCCTTTCCTTCATTTTCGTTCAGAACAGAAATTTAAAAAAAAAAAGACGCAGCCGTAGCTGCGATCCACCACCACCGAGCTCCCCCCAGGCGGCGCGCCACCTCAAACCCCCCTCCTCCTCAGCCTCGATCGAACCCCCCCTCTCTGCTGCCTCGCGATCGAACCCCCCCTTCCTGTAGTTGACCGACACCAAACCCCCCTATCCTGATGCCAACTGCGATACCCCCCTTTTTCTCCGACTGCTGCGCACCAGAGACCCCCCTTATCCTGATGCCGACCGCGATACCCCCCCTTTCTCCGACTGCTGCGCACCAGAGACCCCCCCCCTCTCGACGATGACGCGCTCTCTTCAGAAAAAAAACCGTAAGTCTTTTATTATTTATATTTATATTTTCAGTTATAATTTTTAATGATAAAGTGTTTGATTTCAAAAAGCAAAGTAGGATTTTTTATCATAAGTCAGAAAGATTTTTAAAATAGAAAAGATTAGATTTTTAAAATAGAAAAGATTAGATTTTTATATATTGAATAGCGAAGTAAAATTTTGATTTTTATATATTGAATAACGAAGTAAAAATTCGATTTTTATATATTGAATAGCGAAGTAAAAATTCGGTTTTTATATATTGAATAGCGAAGTAAAAATTCGATTTTTATACATGTAGTGGCTACGGGCAACGAAAGTGACAAACGGCGAGCACGGTGAAGATGTTCTATAAATGAAGTATCGTGAAGTTGGGATAGCTTTCGGTGAGAACTTCTCACTTTAAAATTTCTTTTTCTAGTTATATATATATATATATACTAGGATGCAGACGGTGTTTAGTAGCACCCGACACCCGTCATCCACAGACCATGGATGGCTTGTTTGTTTGATTGATATGTTGTGAAATTTGTTTGTGAAATTGATGTGAAATAGATAATGAAATATATTCATGTGTTGAAAGGAAATAAAATATTTATATAGTTAAAAATATTTTATCGTTAAAAATATAAATTTTAATGTGAATGTGAGTAATTAAATAGTTATAAACAAATCGGCCGATTTGTTTATATACACTGATTTGACTGATATTGATAGGGTCGATAAATTTTACACATCGCCCAACTGCACAAATAAAAATTTGTGTTTGTTGATTTGAAACCCCACACGGGTATTGGGATAAAATACGACATACACCAATCCCATAATTAGTTGTATGTCGATCGATGGATTGACAGGCTGTTATAAGCGTTAGATATCTATATTTGATGCTTATACAGTGTAGTGCACTTTGGATGATGGTTGATTATTTATCTTGCTATTATATACATTTGTTGTATGGAATCCATATAATTAAGTTTATATGGTAATTGATTGGGCCTCATTCCAATTTAGAAAATAAAGAATATTATAAAATAAAGGTTCATGTGTTGACAGTACTCATCCGTTGAGATTAGTCATGTGTTGAACGAAGTATTTTAACAATAAAAACTACATCTTTATTAGATATAAAATTAGAAACTAACTGGAAAGTAGATAAGATGAGTGGTCTCCTGGATATTGATCTGATGTTGGTTTCGGCCTTCGGGGTTAATATTCAGGGAATCGTTCTCTTACTAGTTTACGGTTGGAGTCTGATTTGAAATCAAACGATAGATACCATAATTTTTGTAAAATATATTAAATAACAAAAATAGTCACATGTGGACAGTACTCATTCGTTGAGATTAGTCGTGTGTTGACAAAGATATAGAGTCGTGTATTGAAAGAAATATAGATCCATTTGTTGAATATAAAGCCGTGTTGATTAGAGATGCGCTATTTTGACGCGAACGATATTTATATCGATTACATTCGAATTGAATTTGATTTGAATAGAAAACGAATTTGATTTGAATTGAATAGAAAACGAATTTGAATTGAATAGAAAACGAATTTGAATTGAATAGAAAACGAATTTGAATTGAATAGAAAACCAATTTGAATTGAATCGAATAGAAAACCAATTTGAATTGAATCGAAAACCAGTTTGAATTGAATCGAATAGAAAACCAATTTGAATTGAATCGAATAAAAAACCAATTTGAATTGAATCGAATAGAAAACCAATTTGAATTGAATTGAATATAAAACCAATTCGAATTGAATTGAAAACGAATTCAAATTGAATTGAAAATGAATTGAAATGAATTCAAATTGAATTGAAATTTGAATTGAATAGAAATGAATTTTAAAACGAATTTATATGGGAAAATTCAATTTTGATTTGAATTTGAAATAAAGGTTGAAATTGTTTTTGAAACGAATTTAAAACGATTTATAAAATTCGTTTTAAATAGAAATCGACGAAATATTTATTATATATATTATATATATAATATAATGGCCTGAATAGAATGCGCCGTGCCGCGGCAGTTCGTTAATTTCGACCATTTATTTCAAACGGACATTACGGGAGATCCGACCGTCGAATTCTCCTAAAACCGAAACCGTTGGGTTCGTATCGAAAAGAGCTGTCTAACGAGTATTAGAAATTTGAAATCTAACGGTTGGATTTGGAGATACGTCCAAATCAAATTTGGAAAAGCTCGCTGTAAGTGCAGTTCGATGGCCGTTGATGGAAATCGATTGTACGGGCCTTGATAAAATTATTAAAAATATCAATAATTTGTGTAAAATCATAATAAATGATTTGGGAAAAATTGGGATGAAAAACTCCATATTTGAAAAGATAAAAATAGATTTTTATCGAAATGAACTAGTTTTGAACTAAAATTAAAACCCATTTATTTTTAAATAAATAAATTGGATTTGAAATGGGTTGTAAATAGAATTGATTTGTGGGTTTATCGTGAAGGGTGTTTTACATGACACTTGTTCTTTAACCCGATAATCAATAGAATGTGATTTGGGTTTGTCGTGAACTATGTTTTAAATGACATTAATTCTTTAACCCAGTAAAAGGAGTTTTAATGAATCTGCAATTAGATTGAAATGTGAATTGATAATTTAAATTATCAAATATAGAAAGTGAGCGAGAATGGATTATCACCAGTTTTGCTCCAAAGCGATAGTTAAATCTTTAACTAGATTTGAACGTGAAATGGTAATTAATTTTACCGATAAGACCATAGTATTAGATATGGAGTATTACCAGTTTTCCTTCATGGGATGAATAGGTTGGGATTGGGAAATAAAATAAATAATTACTTCGGTACGGTTCGCTAATCTCGACTAGTCTGGGAAAACCATAATTTGGTTTTGAAATGACATCCAAAGGAAGATTATAGAATAAATTTAGAAGAATTTATCTTGGATAAAATTTATGGGAACCTTTCCCTAAGAATGTGATTTTGTGAATAAAAGAATATTCTGAATTGGAATGAGGCGTTTGTTGTGTTTGTGTAGCATTTGCTTTTAATATACGCGGGTTGTTCGGAAAGTCCGGGTTTACACCCATTCTGAATAACCGATTCGACGATAAGTCGAAGATGAAGATGGTGGTTGAAGACCGGAAGTCTTCACATCGTTTGGGTGATTACTGATGATCTTGATTGGGCTGTACACCCAAGATGAGGGAATTAGTTGGTGGTCGTCCAGACGTACTTGGAGATCGATGGATATGCGAGGAAAGTGCCTCCGGTTTCGTTCAGACCCAGAACAAACTAGTAAATGGATTGTGTGTCTGACATTGGATTTTATTCTGTGTTGATTGATTTCTGTTAAATATATATCTGTTTGGCGGCGGAGAATTTATTCTCTTGCTTAACGCCCTTCTCTGAGACGTACGAGCTTAGAGGTTATATATCGATAGATATCAATCGCATGGCATGAATTGCCTGTGTGGCACGCTGAGATGCAATGATCAAGGCTTTTGTTTAAAAGCAAAGTCTTGTGGTTGATGATCAAAGCACGGCCTTTGTGGCGTAGCTTTGTGTATAACGTGAATTTGCGAGCCTCACACCTCGGTATGAGTTAAAAACGGGGTAAGGACTACAGGGAGAGCACGACGTTTCTTTCTATCTTTGGTGGTGTCAGTGACTTACTAGCCCTGACATTTATATACTTTTCACCTATGTGGTTGTTGGATGAGGCGCCTCGATTATAGGTCTGTAAGGACCGGGAAACGTGTGTTCAGGAATAAATAATCCTCTAACGTAAGTGAGGACCGGCCCTGAAGCATCCAGGGGTTACCCAGAGTGTGTAGTCCTGAGGCATTTGCTAGAGTGTCTCGAAGCGGAGAGGAGCTTGCCCCTTGCCTCGATTCATGACGGAAATCCAATTTCCAATACGTGTATTTCGGCTTTATTTGTAGAGCCTAGTATGGCGACATAGTGGTATGGGGCACTTATGCCGTCTATGATTTATATTTATGATTGAAATTGTTTTGACACTATACACTTATTATAGTATCAAATGATTTGTTTTAAACGTACCAAGCATGTTTGGCTGTTATAAGGTAAAACCCTATCCTCCGGTTTGCGTTGCATTGTGTGATGGGACCTGGGTCTTATAATAGCTTCATTTTCCGAAAAAGCATTGCGTTGTTTATTGATATGCACTGGTATTCTTGGGAGGAAACCCATTCCGTGTTATACGCCGCGGTCTCTTGATTTACCTAACTTTAAAACCAATATTAATAACTGTTTTAGTTCTCACACCAGTCACATGACTAACCTGGAGTTTATTGTTTTAACCTAAACTCTGGGTGCCCCTATTTTCGACACGGGCACCTAGTAGTTTTGGTTTTGCAGATTTATATTCACAGGATCCTGGTTTACAGCTGGAATGATATCCAGAAAGCTCTGTATCCGTATATCACCTTCAGTTGTGCTTTGTATTATTTTCCGCTGCTATGTAATTTATTGTAATCTCTGATATGAATCGAATGTAATTTATTCAATTATTCTCTGTATATTCTTGTATCTGATGGAATTGTTGTAATAGCAATGAAATGTTCTTCCGTCTGCGTTCTATTTTGTCTTGTCCTCACTGTAATTCGTCCTTTCTCATCTCTTCGGAGACCGGGGAAGTTCGGGTCGCTTCATTTGGTATCAGAGCTTTGGTTTACAGAGCTCGAGAACAAGACACATTAGAACCATACGAAAGAATTCATCAGATATTGGGTTAGTAATATCCAATTAGAATGACTCGTTAGAGATAGGATCAGTAGTATCCAAGAACGAGTGTGAAGAGTATGTTTTTCGAATGAAAACAATTTTGTTTTGAAATTTAAACCATCTTATACGTATTTGAATAATTTATTTATATTGATTTGGACAATCTAGTATATAAAGGTTTTGCATATACGCGTCATGAACGTATATTCGAAGTTTTAATATATTGGATAGATATAGAATCACATTCTAGACATCCGGGGATAATTCTGGTGATGTGGCCACATCATCAGTATTTATATTCGTGTTTCGAAGGTTTGATATCTATATATTTCCATTAGGCTGGTGTGAGAACCAAAACTTATATAGATAGATTCATTTGTTGTGATTTGGCACCAAAACATGATTTCTGACTATATATCAAATTTATGAATTTGAAACGTTAATCCACTAATTGATTGATGTTTGTGTTGTTTGTTTATTTGTTTGGTAATTTTGAACCATTATGCCTAATTGCATCAAATATTGAATTGTATTGAAAATTGGTCGCATTTGCTTGCATATACATGTACTTACATTGAACATGTCATAGCAAGGAGGCTAGAGCAGAGAATAAAATTTGTTTGCCCGACAAATAGGTACATGTTTACTATAATTTACTGTTTCGTTTGGATGATGATGATTTTATGAGCCGATTGGCTTTTTCTTTTTCTTTTTGAGATCAGAAGGCCTGTATGGCAATTTCGGGATCTTCCCATGGCTCCCGGTGCAGGGGAAGTTATGGCGAAATTTTTCGAAAATTCCGGGTGTTAGCCAAATTTTTGAAGAATTTGAAAATTCTCAGAAACTGAAAAGTTGGAGAATGGAAGCCAGATCGAACGTAGAGTTGATTAATCAAACCACTTTCGACTTTGTTCCTTTTCAGGGATGAAAAGTTTTAAGTGGGGGAGATTGTAATAACCCGGAAATTCTGAGCCAGTTTAAATTTTTTATTTTGGCAATTTTAGCGAATTTTGAAGATTTAAAATGAATTATTTTAAATAATATCGACAAGAAATTTATTTTGAATATATTTAGAGCGTATATATTATATACGTCGTCTTTAGAATATAAATAATTATATATAATTATACATAGAATTGAAAATGGCGTGGTAGTTCGATAATTCGATTTCAAACTTCAATTGAATGTACCGGGTGCAAAACAAACCGGATTTTAGTGAAACCAAAAATAATAGGATCTATTTGAGAATATCTTTCCAACGAATTCGAAAAATTGAAATTTCATAGCGGGAATCAAAAGATATGTCCAGTTGAAAATTCTGAATAGTCGCTATGGAATTCAGGCCCTTAAAAATGGGAATTTTGCAAACGACCTCGGATTTCGACGAAACCACTTTTGTTGGATCCGTGATGTCAAATTATTGCTAGGTTTCAAATTTCATAATTTTTCGAATCAATATGTGAGCGTGGCAAAGGATAACGCGTTTGACCAGTTTCAGTTGATTTTGATCGACTGGAAAATGGCCATTTTTCCAATGATCTCAGAATTTGACGAAACTAGTTTTGTTAGGACCGTATCGTCAATACGAAGCTAGAAAATATTTTTTGGGAATTTTTAGAGTTAGTATGTGACCCCAGTAAATTAAAATGCGCGTTCAAATTCAATATATAGAGTTATATGTTGGTTTTGACGGAAACTGATCGAAATGATCGAATCAGCTTACGATACATATCCCATTGTGTTCGGAATGGGGGTGAAACGCTATGGACGGCAGGCGGTGGGCCTCGTCTAGAGGTCGTATGTAAAAGTCAACTTTTTGAAATTAAAATAATTAAAAATAAAATAGAAAAAAAACCTCTCTCCCCTTATAAACCGCTGGCCCCCCTTTCCTTCATTTTCGTTCAGAACAGAAATAAAAAAAAGAAGATGCAGCCGTAGCTATGATCCACCACCGCCGAGCTCCCCCCAGGCGGCGCGCCACCGCAAACCCCCCTCCTCCTCAGCCTCGATCGAACCCCCCCTCTCTGCTGCCTCGCGATCGAACCCCCCCCCCCTTCCTGTAGTTGACCGACACCAAACCCCCCTATCCTGATGCCGACTGCGATACCCCCCCTTTTTCTCCGACTGCTGCGCACCAGAGAACCCCCTTATCCTGATGCCGACCGCGATACCCCCCCTTTCTCCGACTGCTGCGCACCAGAGACCCCCCCTCTCGACGATGACGCGCTCTCTTCAGAAAAAAAAACCGTAAGTCTTTTATTATTTATATTTATATTTTCAGTTATAATTTTTAATGATAAAGTGTTTGATTTCAAAAAGTAAAGAAGGATTTTTTATCATAAGTCAGAAAGATTTTTAAAATAGAAAAGATTAGATTTTTAAAATAGAAAAGATTAGATTTTTAAAATAGAAAAGATTAGATTTTTATATATTGAATAGCGAAATAAAAATTCGATTTTTATATATTGAATAGCGAAGTAAAAATTCGATTTTTATATATTGAATAGCGAAGTAAAAATTCGGTTTTTATATATTGAATAGCGAAGTAAAAATTTGATTTTTATACATGTAGTGGCTACGGGCAACGAAAGTGACAAAAGGCGAGCACGGTGAAGATGTTCTATAAATGAAGTGTCGTGAAGTTGGGATAGCTTTCGGTGAGAACTTCTCACTTTAAAATTTCTTTTTCTAGCTAGCTATATATATATATATATATATATATATATATATATATATATACTAGGATGCAGACGGTGTTTAGTAGCACCCGACACCCGTCATCCACAGACCATGGATGGCTTGTTTGTTTGATTGATATGTTGTGAAATTTGTTTGTGAAATTGATGTGAAATAGATAATGAAATATATTCATGTGTTGAAAGGAAATAAAATATTTATATAGTTAAAAATATTTTATCGTTAAAAATATAAATTTTAACGTGAATGTGAGTAAATAAATAGTTATAAACAAATCGGCCGGTTTGTTTATATACACTGATTTGACTGATATTGATTGGGTCGATAAATTTTACACATCGCCCAAATGCACAAATAAAAATCTGTGTTTGTTGATTTGAAACCCCACATGGGTATTGGGATAAAATACGACATACACCAATCCCAATAATTAGTTGTATGTCGATCGATGGATTGACAGGCTGTTATAAGCGTTAGATATCTATATTTGATGCTTATACAGTGTAGTGCACTTTGGATGATGGTTGATTATTTATCTTGCTATTATATACATTTGTTGTATGGAATCCATATATTTAACTTTATATGGTAATTGATTGGGCCTCATTCCAATTTAGAAAATAAAGAATATTATAAAATAAAGGTTCATGTGTTGACAGTACTCATCCGTTGAGATTAGTCATGTGTTGAACGAAGTATTTTAACAATAAAAACTACATCTTTATTAGATATAAAATTAGAAACTAACTGGAAAGTAGATAAGATGAGTGGTCTCCTGGATATTGATCTGATGTTGGTTTCGGCCTTTGGGGTTAATATTCAGGGAATCGTTCTCTTACTAGTTTATGGTTGGAGTCTGATTTGAAATCAAACGATAGATACCATAATTTTTATAAAATATATTAAATAACAAAAATAGTCACATGTGGACAGTACTCATTCGTTGAGATTAGTCGTGTGTTGACAAAGATATAGAGTCGTGTATTGAAAGAAATATAGATCCATTTGTTGAATATAAAGCCGTGTTGATTAGAGATGCGCTATTTTGACGCGAACGATATTTATATCGATTACATTCGAATTGAATTTGATTTGAATAGAAAACGAATTTGATTTGAATTGAATAGAAAACGAATTTGAATTGAATAGAAAACGAATTTGAATTGAATAGAAAACCAATTTGAATTGAATCGAATAGAAAACCAGTTTGAATTGAATCGAATAGAAAACCAATTTGAATTGAATCGAATAGAAAACCAATTTGAATTGAATCGAATAGAAAACCAATTTGAATTGAATTGAATATAAAACCAATTCGAATTGAATTGAAAACGAATTCGAATTGAATTGAAAACGAATTCGAATTGAATTGAAAACGAATTCGAATTGAATTGAAAACGAATTGAAATGAATTCAAATTGAATTGAAATTTGAATTGAATAGAAATGAATTTTAAAACGAATTTATACGGGAAAATTCAATTTTGATTTGAATTTGAAATAAAGGTTGAAATTGTTTTTGAAACGAATTTAAAACGATTTATAAAATTCGTTTTAAATAGAAATCGACGAAATATTTATTATATATATTATATATATAATATAATGGCCATAATAGAATGCGTCGCGCCGCGGCAGTTCGTGAATTTCGACCATTTATTTCAAACGGACATTACGGGAGATCCAACCGTCGGATTCTCCAAAAACCGAAACCGTTGGGTTCGTATCGAAAAGAGTTGTCTAACGAGTATTAGAAATTTGAAATCTAACGGTTGGATTTGGAGATACGTCCAAATCAAATTTGGAAAAGGTCGTTGTAAGTGCAGTTCGATGGCCGTTGATGGAAATCGACTGTACGGGCCTTGATAAAATTATTAAAAATATCAATAATTTGTGTAAAATCATAATAAATGATTTGGGAAAAATTGGGATGAAAAACTCCATATTTGAAAAGATAAAAATAGATTTTTATCGAAATGAACTAGTTTTGAACTAAAATTAAAACCCATTTATTTTTAAATAAATAAATTGTATTTGAAATGGGTTGTAAATAGAATTGATTTGTGGGTTTATCGTGAAGGGTGTTTTACATGACACTTGTTCTTTAACCCGATAATCAATAGAATGTGATTTGGGTTTGTCGTGAACTATGTTTTAAATGACATTAATTCTTTAACCCAGTAAAAGGAGTTTTAATGAATCTGCAATTAGATTGAAATGTGAATTGATAATTTAAATTATCAAATATAGAAAGTGAGCGAGAATGGATTATCACCAGTTTTGCTCCAAAGCGATAGTTAAATCTTTAATTAGATTTGAACGTGAAATGGTAATTAATTTTACCGATAACACCATAGTATTAGATATGGAGTATTACCAGTTTTCCTTCATGGGATGAATAGGTTGGGATTGGGAAATAAAATAAATAATTACTTCGGTACGGTTCGCTAATCTCGACTAGTCTGGGAAAACCATAATTTGGTTTTGAAATGACATCCAAAGGAAGATTATAGAATAAATTTAGAAGAATTTATCTTGGATAAAATTTATGGGAACCTTTCCCTAAGAATGTGATTTTGTGAATAAAAGAATATTCTGAATTGGAATGAGGCGTTTGTTGTGTTTGTGTAGCATTTGCTTTTAATATACGCGGGTTGTTCGGAAAGTCCGGGTTTACACCCATTCTGAATAACCGATTCGACGATAAGTTGAAGATGAAGATGGTGGTTGAAGACCGGAAGTCTTCACATCGTTTGGGTGATTACTGATGATCTTGATTGGGCTGTACACCCAAGATGAGGGAATTAGTTGGTGGTCGTCCAGACGTACTTGGAGATCGATGGATATGCGAGGAAAGTGCCTCCGGTTTCGTTCAGACCCAGAACAAACTAGTAAATGGATTGTGTGTCTGACATTGGATTTTATTCTGTGTTGATTGATTTCTGTTAAATATATATCTGTTTGGCGGCGGAGAATTTATTCTCTTGCTTAACGCCCTTCTCTGAGACGTACGAGCTTAGAGGTTATATATCGATAGATATCAATCGCATGACATGAATTGCCTGTGTGGCACGCTGAGATGCAATGATCAAGGCTTTTGTTGAAAAGCAAAGTCTTGTGGTTGATGATCAAAGCACGGCCTTTGTGGCGTAGCTTTGTGTATAACGTGAATTTGCGAGCCTCACACCTCGGTATGAGTTAAAAACGGGGTAAGGACTGCAGGGAGAGCACGACGTTTCTTTCTATCTTTGGTGGTGTCAGTGACTTACCAGCCCTGACATTTATATACTTTTCACCTATGTGGTTGTTGGATGAGGCGCCTCGATTATAGGTCTGTAAGGACCGGGAAACGTGTGTTCAGGAATAAATAATCCTCTAACGTAAGTGAGGACCGGCCCTGAAGCATCCAGGGGTTACCCAGAGTGTGTAGTCCTGAGGCATTTGCTAGAGTGTCTCGAAGCGGAGAGGAGCTTGCCCCTTGCCTCGACTCATGACGGAAATCCAATTTCCAATACGTGTATTTCGGCTTTATTTGTAGAGCCTAGTATGGCGACATAGTGGTATGGGGCACTTATGCCGTCTATGATTTATATTTATGATTGAAATTGTTTTGACACTATACACTTATTATAGTATCAAATGATTTGTTTTAAACGTACCAAGCATGTTTGGCTGTTATAAGGTAAAACCCTATCCTCTGGTTTGCGTTGCATTGTGTGATGGGACCTGGGTCTTATAATAGCTTCATTTTCCGAAAAAGCATTGCGTTGTTTATTGATATGCACTGGTATTCTTGGGAGGAAACCCGTTCCGTGTTATACGGCGTGGTCCCTTGATTTACCTAACTTTAAAACCAATATTAATAACTGTTTTAGTTCTCACACCAGTCACATGACTAACCTGGAGTTTATTGTTTTAACCTAAACTCTGGGTGCCCCTATTTTCGACACGGGCAGCTAGTAATTTTGCTTTTGCAGATTTATATTCATAGGATCCTGGTTTACAGCTGGAATGATATCGGGAAAGCTCTGTATCCGTATATCACCTTCAGTTGTGCTTTGTATTATTTTCCGCTGCTATGTAATTTATTGTAATCTCTGATATGAATCGAATGTAATTTATTCAATTATTCTCTATATATTCTTGTATCTGATGGGATTGTTGTAATAGCAATGAAATGTTCTTCCGTCTGCGTTCTATTTTGTCTTGTCCTCACAGTAATTCGTCCTTTCTCATCTCTTCGGAGACCGGGGAAGTTCGGGTCGCTTCAGAATACATGAACACGAGCTCCAGGTAGTCGCTCCATTTCTTTCACCATACCTGACATTTCCAACCACAAGAACTCCATCGTTTCTCCACTATAAATCAAATAAAAATATCCATAAATTTCCCTTTTGAATCCTCTCCATCCACATACCGAAAACCTGTAGCTCGCTACCACCATTTCAATTTCGCCGAATGCCAGTTCGTGTATCACCGTGAAAACCACCGAATCCTTTTTAGTCGGAAAACCCCACAGACTTGCTACACGCTAGTACTCAACACCACGAGCTCACCTCCATCCACCAAAACAACCATCAGTGTTTAAATCCCCCCTTAGATTCACAGTTCCACAATTTCCTTTCCTATGCAAATATACACACTTACGGTTAGCAGCAACCCTCCATGCGTGACCATCATTTTCGCTTCACCTCAAACTGTGTCCGTCTCCCCTTGCCTCAATTCCCTCTTCCTCCAAAATGAAATGGTCCACTCCAGTACTTCGAAGAACCCTTCCGTTCCCTTTTCAAATGCCCAGAGACCTTCAACCTGGACACTTCAAAGAACAACTAGCACGCACCCCTTGCCTTCTCGTTTCCATCAGCAAATTTCAGTTCTTTATTCCTCTATTATTATTATTTAAATTGAAGCCATCAACTTGCGTTTTGCTTATGAGGGCGGCGGCTTGTTTCTCAGCAATACAATGAACTAAAATATTTTAGGTAAGAGGAGTTTATGAGGTGATTATATGGTGGTGAAGGCCTCAGATACTTATATGTGGTTGAGAATAAACGAGGCGTGGCTTCTTGTTTGGTCACAATGAGTTAGGATACTTTTATGTGTAAAAGTTTTAGTGTACTCCATCACGGAAATAAAGAATTTCCTTCCTTTACAAATTGTTGTCGACAAAAGTAAACATACCATTGTAATCAGCTCGGTGCCACGATCCCGAAAGTATAATAATACCGGTAGATTAACTCATATTTTGAAATCTCAAAATGTTGATTACAGGGTGCAAAATACTCCAAATAAAAATTTGCTTATTAAATTAATTATAAATTACAGTAAAATTCTAAAAATTAAATTATCGTTACGCCTCCAAAGAACCTTGTCTAAATTCAAATCTGATCTCTAGTTATATCTTATAAACCAATACAGTCGATGAACGATTCTATAGTGACTATTTTAAAATTTGATTTGGACATATCTCAAAATCTACACGATGAAATCCTGATTTTTCTCTTCCACTAGAAAGATATACTTCGCCAGCTACACACGTTTCTTGTTTTACAGAAATCCGACTTTAAACGGCTTCTGTATATCCAGTTGAAGTTCGAATCGCCAAATAACGAACTGCAGCGCCATTTCGAGTTCGATTATATTTATAGTATAATTATACGTTCAAACTGTCGTTCAAATAATATATTCGTTATTCTAATTCAAATTCTGAACCGAATTAAATATCACAGATGATCCAGTTCACACCATATCGCCATTTCATCCAATTCTGATTATTTCAGAATTAAATATATTATTTAATTTATTATCTTTAATTAAATATTCACCATTATTAAATTCCACGACCATTAAATCCTTTTAATCACCTTTTAAATAATTAAATAAATTAATTATTATACCGATGAAAATGCGGGTCATTACATTCTTCCCCACTTAAAATTATTTCTTCCTCGAAATTGCTAGGGTAGAGGACGACCCTGTCGACTGGTTAGAACTTATTTGTTCACTTCTTAATCTTCAGTTTCAACTGAACCAATTTAATTTCAATTACAATTTAATTTCAATTAAATTATTAATTTTTATCATCGAAAATTTTCAAAAATCCTGAAAATTTTCTAACGCCTTAATTTTTTTGAAAAATTTCGCTAGCACCTCCTTTGTACTGGTCAATAGGTCAAACTCCAACCCGCCTCTCTGGGCCTTTCCTAACCCAAAAGAAAATCAAATAGCCAAGCAGCCTGCCAATTCGGCTCATAAATCTCATGCTTATATCGAATATAAACTTGTACCTTTTTGTCGGGAATATCAACTCTATCACTTCCATATGCTATCAACTCAGAATGTACCAATGTTACCCCAATCAAATTCCATTCTGCTTTTATCCACAACACCACCATTCGCTTATATCCAAGCCAAATATCATTTTAACTCGTGTTTCTTCTCGATTCCCAACTCTTAACTTGATTATCACATTACACTTCAAATTTGTATCTCACAATCCAATTTGTCTTGATATCATTCTAATTCAATCTCAGTTACCACTTTACTGGCTTTACATTAATTCAAATTTGCTTTCACAAATTTCTGTTAAATTTGTTTTTAATTCAATAGCCTTTCCCTGGGAGTTTTTTAAACAGTTTACTCTTTTCAAAAATCAAATTTTCCTTTTTGAAATTCAACACAACTTGTCTTTCCCAAAATAAATTCAAAACAGTATCTCTGGTAGTAATTCGTCACTTACAACTCGAAAATGAATACTGATGATGCAGCTGTCATCATCAGTATCTATTTTCCAGCGATCGAAGTGAGTTCAATACTATAAAACCATTTAAAATTCCACTTTGAAATTCATTTCAAAATATAATTCACACTGCTTGTAAAACAATTCAAAATCTCCCAGGATCTTAAATTTTCCTTATTTTTAGTCCAAATCCATTTACAAATACTTATCCAATTTTCTAGAGTTTTAATTCAATTTCTAGTAAAATTCAGATTTAATTCATCTGATTTCACGTATTTCACTTATATGAATTCTGATTGGTTATTTACATAACCATTTAATTTATAATCTTTACTCGATTATAATAACAACCAATATATCCACCATATTATAATTTCGATATATATCTTCTCTATATCAAGATATACCTTGGGAAAACTTATTTTAATTTACCCTCTTTTCAAACATATCGTGTCGACCCATCGTATTCGAGTGTTTATAAACTCCTACCGATACAGTGGATCAAACTGATCGACCAGAACCCATAAACAACTCAACCAATGAATCTCCACAATATAAAACAATTTTTTATATCAAATAACAAATACATTCACTCGCATATATACACTCAAACTCAATCTAGGGTATTACTAACCCTATCTCTACCGAGTCACGCCACAGAGCCAAGGTAATTCACTTAACTTAAGCTCTGATACCAACTATAACGACCCGGTTTTTTGTCGACTTTTGTTGTCGCCATAAACTCAATGATGACTAACCAAATATCGAAAAATACCAGATGGTTAATGAAAGAAGTTAGAGGGTGAGGAAAGATAATATAGAAACTTAGAATAGAAGAAGAAGAACACAACATCAGAGTAACACAAAACTCACAGCGGAACGAATAACATATAATATATATAACATAACTTGAAATAAACATCTGTACTTGAATACACATCATTATCAAAGTAAAACACTTACAACACAGCGGAAATAAACTATAGCTATATGATCCTGAAGCCTCCTGCTCCAGCTCTTCAAGTATCTGTAAATTCCTGACTACTTGACTGCTCGTACAAAATTGGGCACCCAAGAGTTTAGGGAAAACAAAACAAAATAAACTCCGGGTCAGTCATGGGACTGGTATGAGTAAAACAGTTTAAAACAATTTAAGCAAGTAAATGATTTCTCATAAGACCACGCCGTATAATGGAACGGGGTTTTCCCCTATGAGAAACCAAATTATCTTTATATCAAACCCTTTTGATATTATAATAATGTCTATCAACCACAATATAATAATCATCTAGCAGAAACGCTTTCATCTCACGTTCTACATATACAGTATACAATCAAAACCGCAAGCATGTATTGGGTAATGGATTTCCAACTATGACAAGGTATGGAACCACCTTTCGCTAGTGTACCTCTAGAAAGGAATACACTGGGTTCAACAAGAACATCTTACAACCCGACCACACATGACCGACCACTCATTTCGCTTGAGTGCATCGAATGTATATCACCAACGGTTGGGATCAGCAACCGTTTCCCGAATGGGACAGCATCAACAATGGATTTTTAGAAGTAAATGAAACTCTAGATCAGATGATTATACACCCTACTTTGGAGCGACCGACTTAGCCATGCTGTCTGCCCGATTTTTGTCATTTACCGCACGTGAGGCTAGAAGCTACGCTTTATCATCACACCAGATTCACTTCGAATGCCACATCGTCAAATCCATCAAAAATCGCTAATTGACATCTACAACAGTACATTATGTGTTAGCTAAAGAAGTTTCCTTCTCCGCTTCCACTCTTGGTACGGTTGAAGAAATCAATGTACGTGACCTTTCTGGAAATACTCTGTCAGACATTCATCCATACAAGTCATCCAGGAACAGGATGAACCAAAGGCACTATTCAATACATCCATCTTAGACACTATTATCTAAGACTTATACAATAGCCCTTGCACTTTACCCCGTCTTCAATTTTCTTTAGCATATATGATTCGCAACGCTTATGCCAATACATAGTGGTTCTTTGGATAATAATCCAACCGGTCTCTCCATATTAACAACGTTAAAATGGTCAAAACTTCGACAGTCTGTGATTTAACCATCAAAGAAAAACAGTGTGCAAACAACGATATTATTTCCAGATGGAAATTCTATCAATCAATCATCAATCATATATATATAATATATATATTCATATTTCCTTATTTTCTATGTTTAGAAAATATCCGTTAACACTGGAAAACATTTCCATTTCTAATCCATATTTCCAATTTCAATATTTGATTACGTTTCTGATTTTATTTGGAAAACATTTCTGAATCTTTTTTACTTGGATTTAAATAGGTGTTTAAATCAACATCGCGACGACAACTCGAACCACTATACTAATTTACTAAATTCACTTAACCACTTTCACTCTCGAACCTTAACCATTTCTAAATTAAAACGCAGTCAATCAAGTTGGGGTATAGCTACCTCTCATACCTTAACTGAACAACATTTCAAATCTCGAAATAGGGTAAGTTCATCTTTTAACCCTTTAACACTTCCTTACATAACTCTCGTTCGAATAATTCTCTATTCGATAACTCCTCCCTTTGAATAACTATATTTGATAATCTCTCTTACGAATAACTAGATTCGAAAACCTTTCTTCGAATAACTAAATTCGATAAACTCTATTTATTTAACTCTGTTCGAATAACTAATTCGAATAACTCTTATTTATTTAACTCTATTCGAATAACTAATTCAAATAACTCTTATTTATTGAACTCTATTCGAATAACTAATTCGAATCACTCTTCTCTCGAATACACTATATTCGATAACTCTACTTCGAATAAGTGATATTCGATAACTCTACTTCGCTTAACACCATTTGAATAACTCTAACTGATTTACTCAAATTAATCTACTCTATTCGATTAACTCTTACCGAATAACTAATATTCGATTAACTCATTTCGATTTACTCTTTCGGATTAACTCCTTTTATTTATTCCTTTTCTATTTGTTTACTTAACAAATAACTATTCCCTTTTCAATTCCATTTATTTAACAAATAAATATTTCTTTTATCTTTTCTATTTATTTAACAAATAAATATTTCCATTTAATTTATCCTATTATTTTAACAAATAAATATCTCATTTATAACATTCTAATTTATTTATTCTAAATAAATAATTCACTTTATAAATATTCCATTTATAAAGATTTCCCTTCATATAAAATTCCACTTAAACATATTTCCCATTTATAAATATTCCATTTATAAATAAATTCCTTTATAAAATCTTCTTTGATTTTATAAATATTATCTCTTTTATAAAACCCTTTGATTTTATAAATAATCTAATTTCAATATTTTTTTGAAAATCTCCTTTTTCCATTCCATATTTTATGGTACTTAACACATCATATCACGATGACCAATATCGTCCAAACACATATAATCAACCACAGATTATAAACCACATCATATATCACAATATATGAAAAAAAATAACTGTTGAGGAATCCAGTCGGATTCCTCCAACCTGTTTCCCTGCATCCACAGATGTTACACAATAAAATCAACATCACTATATGATATATTCTGTTAAACAGAATCAATATAGAAATTCAACTAACTAACTAGCAGTTCAATCAAACAGTCAACACACAGTCAATCTGCCAATATTTAACAGTTCTAAAAATACCACATGAAATTATAAACTATTCAGAGTTAGTGAGATTTACTCACATTGGCAGTTCATCGTTAAAGAATGATAAACTGTTTGTTTGATTTGAATCAAACAATTTATTTCGCCATAAATTCTAACGAGCTCCAATCCACTCCAGTTAGTTTCATTGGGTAGTGTTCGTCCATACGATCCCAATGGATCTTGTTTCGCCTTTATTAAACCGGCCCACTACCTCTCAAGCCCAACCGCAACTTAGTCTTCTCCTCCGAATACATGAACACGAGCTCTAGGTAGTCACTCCATTTCGTTCACCATACCTGAGATTTCCAACCCCAAGAACTCCATCGTTTCTCCACTATAAATCAAATAAAAATATCCATAAATTTCCCTTTTCAATCCTCTCCATCTACATACCAAAAACCTGTAGCTCGCTACCACCATTTCAATTTCGTCGAATGCCAATTCGTGTATCACCGTGAAAACCACCGAACCCTTTTTAATCGGAAATCCCCACAGACTTGCTACACGCTAGTACTCAACACCGCGAGCTCAACTCCATCCACCAAAACAACCATCAGTGTTTAAATCCCCCCTCAGATTCACAGTTCCACAATTTTCTTTCCTATGCAAATGTACACACTTACGGTTAGCAGCAACCCTCCATGAGTGACCATCATTTTCGCTTCACCTCAAACTGTGTCCGTCTCCCCTTGCCTCAATTCCCTCTTCCTCCAAAATGAAATGGTCCACTCTAGTACTTCGAAGAACCCTTCCGTTCCCTTTTCAAATGCCCAGAGACCTTCAACCTGGACACTTCAAAGAACAACTAGCACGCACCCTTGCCTTCTCGTTTCCATCCGCAAATTTCAGTTCTTTATTCCTCTATTATTATTATTTAAATTGAAGCCATCAACTTGCGTTTTGCTTATGAGGGCGGCGGCTTTTTTCTCAGCAAGACAATGAATGAAAAGATTTTAGGTTAGAGAAGTTTTTGAGGTGATTATATAGTGGTGAAGGTCTCAGATACTTATATGTGGTTGAGAATAAATGAGGCGTGGCTTCTTGTTTGGTCACAATGAGTTAGGATATTTTTATGTGTAAAAATTTTAGTGTACCCCATCACGGAAATAAAGAATTTCCTTCCTTTACAAACTGTTGTCGACAGAAGTAAACATACCGTTGCAATCAGCTCGGCGCCACGATCCCGAAAATATAATAGTACCTATAGATTAACTCATATTTTGAAATCTCAAAATGTTGATTATAGGGTGCAAAATACTCCAAATAAAAAGTTTCTTATTAAATTAATTAAAAATTACAGTAAAATTCTAAAAATTAAATTATCGTTACGCCTCAAAAGAACCTTGTCTAAATTCAAATCCGGTCTCTAGTTATATCGAATAAACCGATACGGTCGATGAACGATTCTATAACGACTATTTTAAAATTTGATTTGGACATATCTCAAAATCTACACGACGAAATCCTGATTTTTCTCTTCCACTAGAAAGATATACTTCACCAGCTCCACATGTTTCTTTTTTTTTTTTTACAGAAATCCGACTTTAAACGGCTTCTGTATATCCAGTTGAAGTTCCAATCGCCAAATAACGAACTGCAGTGCCATTTCGAGCTCGATTATATTTATAGTATAATTATACGTTCAAACTGTCATTCAAATAATATATTCGTTATTCTAATTCTAAACCGAATTAAATATCACAGATGATCCAGTTCACACCATATCGCCATTTCAGCTAATTCTGATTATTTCAGAATTAAATATACTATTCAATTTTTATTTTTAATTAAATATTCACCATTAATAAATTTCACGGCCATTAAATCCTTTTAATCACCTTTTAAATAATTAAGTAAATTAATTATTATACCGCTGATAATGCGGGTCATTACATTCTACCCCGCTTAAAATAGTTTCGTCCTCGAAATTGCTAAGGTAGAGGACAACCCTATCGACTGGTTAGAACTTATTTGTTCACTTCTTAATCTTCATTTTCAACTGAACCAATTTAATTTTAATTAAATTATTAATTCTTATTATCGAAAAATTTTCTGCTTTTATCCACAACACCCCCATTCACTTATATCCGAGCCAAATATCATTTTAACTCGAGTTTCTTCTCGATTCCCAACTCTTAACTTGATTATCACATTACACTTCAAATTTGTATCTCACAATCCAATTTGTCTTAATATCATTCTAATTCAATCTCAGTTACCACTTTATTGACTTTACTTTAATTCAAATTTGCTTTCACAGATTTCTGTTAATGTTTTTTTAATTCAAACAGTCTTTCCTTGGGAGTTTTTTAAACAATTTACACTTTTCAAAAATCAAATTTTCCTTTTTGAAATTCAACACAACTTGTCTTTCCCAAAATAAATTCAAAACAGTATCTCTAGTAGTAATTCGTCACTTACAACTCGAAAATGAATACTGATGATGCAGCTGTCATCATCAGAATCTATTTTCCCGCGATCGAAGTGAGTTCAATACTATAAAACCATTTCTAAACATTTCCACTTTGAAATTCATTTCAAAATATAATTCACACTGCTTGTAAAACAATTTAAAATCTCCCAGGATCTTAAATTTTCCTTATTTTTAATCCAAATCCATTTATAAATACTTATCCAATTTTCTAGAGTTTTAATTCAATTTCTGGTTTAAATTCAGATTTAATTCATCTGATTTCACGTATTTCACTTATATGAATTCTGATTGGTTATTTACATAACCATTTAATTTATAATCTTTACTCGATTATAATAACAACCAATATATCCACTATATTATAATTTCGATATATATATTCTCTATATCAAGATATACCTTGGGTAAACTTATTTTAATTTACCCTCTTTTCAAAACATATTGTGTCGACCCATCGTATTCGAGTGTTTATAAACTCCTACCGATACAGTGGATCAAACTGATCGACCAGAAGCCATAAACAACTCAACCAATGAATCTCCACAATATAAAACAATTTTTTATATCAAATAACAAATACGTTCACTCGTATATATACACTCAAACTCAATCTAGGGTATTACTAACCCTATCTCTACCGAGTCACGCCATAGAGCCAAGGTAATTCACTTAACTTAAGCTCTGATACCAACTGTAACGACCCGGTTTTTGTCGACTTTGGTTATCGCCATAAACTCAATGATGACTAACCAAACATGAAAAACACCAGATGGTTAATGAAAGAAGTTAGAGGGTGAGGAAAGATAAGATAGAAACTTAGAATAGAAGAAGAAAAACACAACATCAGAGTAACATGAACCTCACAGCGGAACGAATAACATATAATATATATAACATAACTTGAAATATACATCTGTACTTGAATACACATCATTATCAAAGTACAACACTTACAACACAGCGGAAATAAACTATAGCTATATGATCCTGAAGCCTCCTGCTCCAGCTCTTCAAGTATCTATAAATTCCTGACTACTTGACTGCCCGTACAAAATTGGGCACCCAAGAGTTTAGGGAAAACAAAACAAAATAAACTCCTGGTCAGTCATGGGACTGGTATGAGTAAAACAGTTTAAAACAGTTTAAGCAGGTAAATGATATCTCATAAGACCACGCCGTATAACGGAACGGGTTTTCCCCTATGAGAATCCAAATTATCTTTATATAAAACCCCTTTTGATATTATAATAATATCTATCAACCACAATATAGTAATCATCTAGCAGAAATGCTTTCATCTGACGTTCTACATATATAGTATACAATAAAACCGCAAGCACGTATTGGGTAATGGATTTCCAACTATGACAATGTATGGAACCACCTTTCGCTAGTGTACCTCTAGAAAGGAATACACTGGGTTCAACAAGAACATCTTGCAACCTGGCCACACATGACCGACCACTCATTTCGCTTGAGTGTATCGAATGTATATCACCAACGGTTGGGATCAGCAACCGTTTCCCGAATGGGACAACATCAACAATAGATTTTTAGAAGTAAATGAAACTCCAGATCAGGTGATTATACACCCTACTTCGGAGCGACCGACTTAGCCATGCTGCCTGCCCGATTTCTGTCATTTACCGGATGTGAAGCTAGAAGCTATGCTTTATCATCACACCAGATTCACATCGAATGCCACATCGTCAAATCCATCAAAAATCACTAGTTGACATCTACAACAGTACATTATGTGTTAGCTAAAGAAGTTTCCTTCTTCGCTTCCACTCTTGGTGTGGTTGAAGAAATCAATGTACGTGACCTTTCTGGAAATACTCTGTCAGACGTTCATCCATACAAGTCATCCAGGAACAGGATGAATCGAAGGCACTATTCAATACATCCATTTTAGACACTATTATCTAAGACTTATACAATAGCCCTTGCACTTTACCCCGTCTTCAATTTTCTTTGGTATTTATGATTCGCAACGCTTATGCCAATACAGAGTGGTTCTTTGGATAATAATCCAACCGGTCTCTCCATATTAACAATGTTAAAATGGTCAAAACTTCGATAGTCTGTGATTTAACCATCAAAGAAAAACAGGTGTGCAAACAACGATATTATTTCCAGATGGAAATTATATCAATCAATCATCAATCATATATATATATATATATATATCCATATCTCCTTATTTTCTATGTTCAGAAAATATACGTTAACACTAGAAAACATTTCCATTTCTAATCCATATTTCCAATTTCAATATTTGATTACGTTTTTGATTTTATTTAGAAAACATTTCCAAATCTTCTTTACTTGGATTTAAATAGATGTTTAAATCAACATCGCGATGACAACTCGAACCACTAAACTTATTTACTAAATTCACTTAACCACTTTCACTCTCGAACCTTAAACATTTCTAAATTAAAACGCAGTCGATCAAGTTGGGGTATAGCTACCTCTCATACCTTAACTGAGCAACATTTCAAATCTCGAAATAGGGTAAGTTCATCTTTTAACCCTTTAACACTTCCTTACGTAACTCTCGTTCGAATAAATCTCTATTCGATAACTCCTCCCTTCGAATAACTATATTTGATAATCTCTCTTACGAATAACTAGATTCGAAAACCTTTCTTCGAATAACTAAATTCGATTAACTCTATTTATTTAACTCTATTTGAATAACTAATTCGAATCACTCTTATTTATTTAACTCTATTCGAATAACTAATCCGAATAACTCTTCTCTCGAATACACTATATTCGATAACTCTACTTCGAATAAGTGATATTCGATAACTCTACTTCGCTCAACTCCATTTGAATAAATCTAACTGATTTACTCAAATTAATTTACTCTATTTGATTAACTCTTACCGAATAACTAATATTCGATTAACTCATTTCGATTTACTCTTTTTGATTTACTCTTTCGGATTAACTCCTTTGATTTATTCCTTTTCTATTTGTTTACTTAACGAATAACTATTCCCTTTTCAATTCCATTTATTTAACGAATAAATATTTCTTTTATCTTTTCTATTTATTTAACAAATAAATATTTCCATTCAATTTATCCTATTATTTTAACAAATAAATATCTCATTTATAACATTCTAATTTATTTATTCTAAATAAATAATTCACTTTATAAATATTCCATTTATAAAGATTTCCCTTCATATAAAATTCCACTTAAACATATTTCATATTTATAAATATTCCATTTATAAATAAATTCCTTTATAAAATCTTTTTGATTTTATAAATATTATCTCTTTTATAAAACCCTTTGATTTTATAAATAATCTAATTTCAATATTTATTTTGAAAATCTCCTTTTTCCATTCCGATATTTATGGTACTTAACACATCATATCACGATGACCAATATTGTCCAAACACATATAATCAACCACAGATTATAAACCACATCATATATCACAATATACAAAAAACAATAAAATAACTGTTGAGAAATCTAGTCGGATTCATCCAACCTGTTTCCCTGCATCCACAGATGTTACACAATAAAATCAACATCACTATATGATATATTCTGTTAAACAGAATCAATACAGAAATTCAACCAACTGACTAGCAGTTCAATCAAATAGTCAACACACAGTCAATCAGCCAATATTTAATAGTTCTAAAAATACAACATGAAATTATAAACGGTTTAGAGTTAGCGAGATTTACTCACATTGGAAGTTCATGGCTAAAGAATGATAAACTGTTTGTTTGATTTGAATCAAACAACTTATTTCGCCATCAATTCAAACGAGCTACAATCCATTCCAGTTTGTTTCACTGGGTAGTGTGCGTCCATACGAACCCAATGGATCTTGTTTCGCCTTTATGAAACTGGCCCACTTCCTCTCAAGCCCAACCGCAACTTAGTCTTCTCCTCCGAATACATGAACATGAGTTCCAGGTAGTCGCTCCATTTCGTTCACCATACCTGACATTTCCAACCACAAGAACTCCATCGTTTCTCCACTATAAATCAAATAAAAATGTCCATAAATTTCCCTTTTCAATCCTCTCCATCTACATACCAAAAACCCATAGCTCGCTACCACCATTTCAATTTCGTCGAATGCCAGTTCGTGTATCACCGTGAAAACCACCGAACCCTTTTTAATCGGAAAACCCCACAGACTTGCTACACGCTAGTACTCAACACCACGAGCTCAACTCCATCCACCAAAACAACCATCAGTGTTTAAATCCCCCTTCAGATTCACAGTTCCACAATTTCCTTTCCTATGCAAATATACACACTTACGGTTAGCAGCAACCCTCCATGTGTGACCATCATTTTCGCGTCACCTCAAACTGTGTCCGTCTCCCCTTGCCTCAATTCCCTCTTCCTCCAAAATGAAATGGTCCACTCCAGTTCTTCGAAGAACCCTTCCGTTCCCTTTTCAAATGCCCAGAGACCTTCAACCTGGACACTTCAAAGAACAACTAGCACGCACCCCTTGCCTTCTCGTTTCCATCAGCAAATTTCAGTTCTTTATTCCTCTATTATTATTATTTAAATCAAAGCCATCAACTTGCGTTTTGCTTATGAGGGCGGCGGCTTGTTTCTCAGCAAGACAATGAACGAAATGATTTTAGGTTAGAGGAGTTTTTGAGGTGATTATATAGTGGTGAAGGTCTCAGATACTTATATGTGGTTGAGAATAAATGAGGCGTGGCTTCTTGTTTGGTCACAATGAGTTAGGATATTTTTATGTGTAAAAATTTTAGTGTACCCCATCACGGAAATAAAGAATTTCCTTCCTTTACAAATTGTTGTCGATAGAAGTAAACATACCGTTGTAATCAGCTCGGTGCCACGATCCCGAAAATATAATAATACCGGTAGATTAACTCATATTTTGAAATCTCAAAATGTTGATTACAGGGTGCAAAATACTCCAAATAAAAAGTTGCTTACTAAATTAATTAAATATTATAGTAAAATTCTAAAAATTAAATATTTGTTATGCCTCAAAAGAACCTTGTCTAAATTCAAATCCAGTCTCTAGTTATGTCGAATAAACCAATACGGTCGATGAACGATTCTATAGCGACTATTTTAAAATTTGATTTGGACATATATAAAAATCTACACGACGAAATCCTGATTTTTCTCTTCCACTAGAAAGATATACTTCACCAGCTCCACACGTTTCTTATTTTACAGAAATCCGACTTTAAACGGCTTCTGTATATCCAGTTGAAGTTCGAATCGCCAAATAACGAACTACAGCGCTATTTCGAGCTCGATTATATTTATAGTATAATTATACGTTCAAACTGTCGTTCAAATAATATATTCGTTATTAAAATTCTAAACCGAATTAAATATCACAAATGATCCATTTCACACCATATCGCCATTTCAGCCAATTCTAATTATTTCAGAATTAAATATACTATTTAATTTATTATCTTTAATTAAATATTCACCGTTATTAAATTCTACGACCATTAAATCCTTTTAATCACCTTTTAAATAATTAAATAAATTAATTATTATACCGTTGAAAATGCGGGTCATTACAAATAAAAACCAATGTGAGATTTTTGAATTCAAAAATAAATGAATAAAATTATATTAGGTTGCAGATGGAGTTTAGTAGCTCCTGACACCATCGTCCATGGACCATGGACGATTTGTTTGATAGTATTATGTGGTAGAAATTGATTATGGTTGAAATGAAGTTGATTGTGTTTGTGGTAAATTCATTGTGTTGTGAAATTGAATTGTATTATGGAAATTATGAAAATGAAACCCTTGTATCGCTGCGAGGCCTAGAATAGCAGAGGAGCCGTGCTGGACCCGGTGCCGGTTTTAATTACCCTGCCGTTATAATGCCGAAATTTTCCGAAATATTCATGTGTTGAAAAATATTCATGTATAAAATAAAAATTGTTTGAACAACTAAAATCACATTTTTATTGTATGTACAAAATATGAAAAATATTCATTGTTTGAATAAAATATATTAATAATAAAAGTTCACATTTTTTATTGTATGAAGGAAAGAATAAAAATATTCATTGTTTGAATAAAATACGTTAACAATAAAAATTCACATTTTTATTGTATAAAGGAAAGAATAAAAATATTCATTGTTTGAATAAAATATGTTAACAATAAAAATTCACATTTTTTATTGTATGAAGGAAAGAATAAAAATATTCATTGTTTGAATAAAATATGTTTACACTAAAATTTCACCTTTTTATTGTATGAAGAAAAGAATAAAAATATTCACTGTTTAAATAAAATATGTTAACAATAAAAATTCACCTTTTTATTGTATGAAGAAAAGAATAAAAATATTCATTGTTTGAATAAAATATGTTAATAGTAAAAATTCACATTTTTATTGTATGAAGGAAAGAATAAAAATATTCTTTGTTTGAATAAAATACGTTAACAATAAAAATTCACATTTTTATTGTATGAAGGAAAGAATAAAAATATTCATTTTTTGAATAAAATATGTTAATAATAGAAATTCACATTTTTATTGTATGTTTGATTTATTAAAGAGATTTTGCTAAATTAAAATAATGACATTAACATGTTAGCGATGTTAGGAAGATAATAATATGTTTTGATTCATTAAAATAATGACATTAACATGTTAGCGATGTTAGGAAGGTAATAATATGTTTTGATTGATTAAAATAATGCCATTAACATGTTAGCGATGTTAGAAAGATAATAATATGTTTTGATTCATTAAAATAATGACAATAACATGTTAGCGATCTTAGGAAGATAATAATATGTTTTGATTCATTAAAATAATGACATTGACATGTTAGCGTTGTTAGGAAGATAATAATATGTTTTGATTCATTAAAATAATTACATTAACATGTTAGTGATGTTAGGAAGATAATAATATGTTTCGATTCATTAAAATAATGTCATTAAAATGTTAGCACTGTTAGAAAAGCAATCATATGTTTTGTTCAATGTCATTAACATGTTAGCAATGTTAGAAAAATAATCATATGTTTTGTTCAATGTCATTAACATGTTAGCAATGTTAGAAAAATAATCATATGTTTGTTCAATATCATTAACATGTTAGCGATGTTAGAAAAGTGATCATTTGTTAAATGATTTGAGATCGTCGAACGAGTTATATATATATATATATATATATATATATATATATATATATATATATATATTAAACGAATCGCGTGTGGTAGTTCACGTTTTGGAATTGTAACTTTAAATGATTATACTGAGAGATCCGACCGTTGGATTTTCCCAAAACTGGAACCATTGGGTTTGCTTCAGAAAGATCTTTCCAAGGATATACAAATTGTTAAGATCCAATGGTTATATTTTGAGAAATGCGTAAATCAAATTTTAATAAAAACAGCGCCAGGGCCGCGTAATGACCTGAAATGTCGTTCGAATTAAATGGGCTATTTTTATATAAATAAAAATAGTGATAAATTGTTATAAAATATTATAAATGATATATAATGGAAATAAACCAATTTCACTTGGTTTATAAAGTAATATGGATGGTTAGATTCTTTGACATTAATTTATAGGATTGAAATGAATTTAACCAGAGAAAAGAAATGTTTTGAATTATATATATTCGAGAATTATTTGAAAAGGCCGAGGTAAATCTCATTTCAAATAATTATACGACGACTAGAAATCAAAGATATTGAAGATGGTGGTTGAAGACCGGAGATCTTCACATCGAATGGACGAATACGGATGCCTTTGATTCGAGTTGCTGCCTTGAAAGGGTTACTGTGGTAGTCGTCTGAACGTATTTTTTGATTGTCCAAATATACGAGAACTCTCTTCCGTATTGGACATATGGGACGAGGAATAAAGTGTCTCCGGTTTCGTTCAGACCCAAAACGGACTTGTGAATGGATGTGTGTCTTAAATTGGAATTTATTCTATATTAACTGATTTCTATTAAATATATATCTGTTTGGTGACGGAAAATTTATTCTCTTGCTTAACACCCTTTTCTGAGACGTACGAGCTCAGAGGTTATATATCGATAGACATCAGTCGCATGGCGTGAGTTGTCAGTGGGGCATGCTAAGATGCAAATGATTAAGGCTTTTGTTGAAAAGCAGAGTCTTGTGGTTGATGATCAAAGAACAACTTTAATTAGCATAGTTTTGGGTATAGCGTTAATTCGCGAGCCTCACACCTTGGTATGAACCAGAAATGGGAGAGGACAACAGGGAGGACATACGTTTCTTTCTAGCTAGGAGTGGTATTATGGTATGGAGCCCAGACATTTTTACTTTTGTGGATGATGGAAAGCGAGGTACCTTGGATTTGAGTCCGTAGTGGCTCTTGATTTACGCCCTATAGGGATGAGAAACGTATTGTTCAGGAATTGCGAATCCACTAAAGTAAGTATGGATCTGCCTTGCATGCTCCAAGGGATCATCTGTGTCTGGGTCCTGAGGCACGGGCTAGAGTGTCCCGAATTCGGTAATGACGATCCCTTGCCTTGGTTCATGATGGAAATCCAACTTCCAATTCGACATCGTGTGGTTCTGATTGTAAACTATATATGGCGACATGATATATGGTACCCATGCCGTCTATGATTGAAACATTATGATTGAAAATGTTTTTGAAACATATAGACACTAATTGTAACACCCCACGCCCGCTATGGTCACTCTCTAAGGGAATGCCATAGCATCGGTGGAGTATTTTAGTGAATATAGAACAGAAAAATTACAACAAGACAGATATAAGTAGTACTTGAAATTTAAAACATCATCTCATAACAGCGGAAATAAACATGTCTGGTTACATCATAAAACCACAATAAAAGTCAAGTACAATATCCATCAAAATAAAGAAGTACATAATCCCACTCTCTCATACAATAGCCAGGACAAAAGAAAAGATAACTGGGTAACTGGAGCTTTACATCTATCCAAGCTCCTAAAGACTGGAACAGCAATCCGATCAAGCTCCACTACTGCTAGGATCCACCGTAGGACCTGAGGGTTGGGAAAAAGATAAAAACAACGGGGTCAGACTTAAGTCTGAGCGAGTCCTATAACTTTAACAATACAATCATTAAAGTAACTAGAGAAGACGTAAACTTGACATACGGTAATGTCTGGGGATGAATGGCTACACTAAGCAGCTTGGTAGACTTAGGATAAACTAAGATAACTGTACAGACGCATTTACCCACCCAAGGATAATTACTTCACTGCACCACACCAGTCATTTCTACTTAAAGTTTGATCCCTCCCAAGGACTTAGAAAATTTCCCCAGTAGTCTCGGATACCCCTAGCTGACTACATAGGTGCCGTCTGCCCCTATCTCCACTAGGTGTAACCCCCTACTCCCAAATGATCGGCTCCCTACCGTAGATACCCGTGCCGGCCCCACAGTGGGGTGTATCACTCCCCAAAGTGGCAACCCGATACAACAAACGGTGCACGGCTTATATCTACACGATGCAACAACGTCTTACCTACCAGCCCGGGTCCACACACGCATATGAAACCCGTTGGACTTGCGTTGCCACCGCTACCCCGTTTTGGCTTCTTATAGTCAAGCCCAGTACGCGTGTCCCGTCCTCGACATGGGTCGAGCCCAATAAGATACATATGGGTTACTGGTTGAAATGGGCCCCCACAAGCTACCCACCTAAGCTTCTCCCTTTATCTAGTGCATCCCACTTAACCCTTTAATCATGTTTAATTACATGTTTCCACTTGGTTAAGTATTCTAATCGTATTTTCTATTGCCACCCAAGGCAACCCACTAGATTTCCACATGCCACCCAAGGCACCCACTTAACCCCCCATGTCCCTCTACATGCTAATATGGTTAAGTGTTTCTTAATTAATTAATTAAGATCATGACCTCATAAAGACCTCTCACATTAGACCGTCTTTTATGACTGCTGGATATGCCGGTTGGTTCCGGGCAGACTTCTGTCATCAAAAGGGTCTAACCTCGTGTCTTTACTTTAATCACGTATTTAATTTATGACTAAGACCTCTCACATTGGGCCAATCATTTGTAGCCGCTGGATGGCCGGTCGGTTCCGGGCAGACTTCCACTACAAAAGGGTCCAACCTCGTGTCTTAGTTGATTAATTACACCTAATTAATCACCCCCATAATTAATTATCCCTAATTAATTACACATTTTTCATAACATGGGTAGACCTAACTCAATAGGTAAATTCCCATGGGGTAGACCTAACTCAATAGGTAAATTCCCACTTAGGTTAATTTATTTTTATGGTATGCTTAATCATACCCAATCATACTTTTATTAACATATTTATTAACCCCATCGTTCCCCACGTAAATCATTCTCATTTCATGACATAATAAAGGGAAGATCCATCACAAGTATCATGGGTTTAACCACATCTTAGCATATAACTTTATCATGGGTTAAGAGGATGTCAACTTGCATATAGGAGCATATATTAACCCAACTACATTTAACCCAAACTTGCATATTATCATACACATGATTTGCATAACATGTTGCATATGAGCTTGCATATTATCATACACATATCTTGCACAACATGTTGAACTTGCATATAAGCATTCTCATAACTTGCATAACATGTAAAACATGCATTTAAGCATTCACATACTTGCATAAGCATTCACATACTTGCATAAGCATTCACATACTTGCATAAGCATGCATAACTTGCATATCATGTTAAACTTGCATTTAAGCATATACATAACTTGCATATGAACTTGCATAGCAACCTACACATAACTTACACAACATCATACACATAACTTGCATATGAACTTGCATAACTCACTTGTTAAACATGCATAAACCCACTTATTAGATATGCATAAACCCACTTATTAAACATGCATAAACCAACTTGTTAAACATGCATAAACCAGCTTGTTAAACATGCATAAACCCACTTGTTAAACATGCATAAACATAGGAAAACATAGAGTAGTATATCATTACAAATGATTCAAACTCACTAATCCGCATTTAAGACCATAAGTCTCATTACACCCAATCTACTTACTTTAGCAATTGATGTTAAAGTGATAGAAACTCACCAAACCCAAGGTTAGCAAACTTATGAAGTGGAATTAGTTGCTAAATATGAAGATGGTGATGATTAGAGATTGATTAGAGAGTGATTAGCTTGCAACTTCCTTCATAAACTAGTGGAGGCTCTCTCAAGTTTGATTTTGGCGGCATGAGGCCATCATTACTATTTTTAGTATGGATTAGGGTAGGTTTAGGGTGTATTTATAGATTAGGTGAGTGTTTTAGGCCCTTAGATTAACCCAAGGTTAGATTAGGTCCGTTAGATTTAGGAAATCTCTAGAACCCAGCCCAAGACTCAACCAAAAACCAGATCTGGTGCACCCAGATCAACAGGGCCGACACCCTGTGTCGACACCCCTGTCGACAGGGCTGTCGACACCCCTGGGCCTGTCGACACCCCTGTCGACATGCCTGTCGACATGGGGCTAGGCGGGAACTTTCCCGCCACCTCCGCTTTTGGCTCCAATTATGTTTTAAAACTGAACTTTAAATCTGTTTTTAACTTTGAATTTTCTGAAAACTTCTTTGGGCCATAACCGGGCCATACGGACTCCGATTCTCGAAAACTCGGACTCTATTTCGCGTATTTTTCCGAGACGAACGCAATGACGCAGCCCGTTACCCCCAATTCCCACATCTGAGATTATTTATCCTGTAATTAGTGAATTTTAGTATTAACTAAAATTCGGGGTGTTACATTCTCCCCTCCTTAAAGGATTTCGTCCCCGAAATCTCTAAGCTAAGGAGAATGTATATCCTACCATCCAAACAACCATCTACTCAAACCATCAACCACGGGCATCCATTGTCCTTAAACAGTTTCTAATGATGTATGAGCATATGCAAAAAGTGTGTGTATATGTTCCCTATCTAATGTATGAACATATGCAAACCATGATAGTGCCATGCATCCATTATGTATGCGAGAGAACCCTATCGACACATACAATATCTACATGAGTGCACAATCATTCACCAAAATGCATCATCCATATGATAACACAATCATTATACATCCATAAATATAGCTTCCTACACACAATTTTATGCAATATGCAATATGAAGTGATTGAGCCGATCTAGTGCCTAGAGTGTGTATATATGCATCCACGAGCAACCACTAGCAACCACTTGCATCCACTTGCATCCATCAAACATAACATGTCTCAAACACATGTTTCAACCATAGGTTTACCCTATCTAAAGGTCAAAGGTACTAATGAGAGGATATACTAAAGATAAGATAAGTACTAGACAACGATAGAGGAGAAAGTAAAGACATACCCTCAAAAAGAAATGGGTACAATGAACGCATCTTCGCTTCCGTCTCCCAAGTTGCGTTGCTCTCATCTTCTCCCCATTGCACTTTGACTAGTTGAACCTCTCTGTTTCTCAACTTCCTAGTCTCTGACCCAAGGATGCGAGTAGGAGCTCGTCGAATAGTCGCATCACACTCTACTTCCACTTCTTTAAGCAAGCTCGGCTCTACCACCTCTGCGGTCTCATGTAAGCACTTCCTCAAATGGGACACATGGAATACATCATGTACACCACTAAGTCTGTCGGGCAACTCCACTCTATATGCCATCCGTCCAATTCTTTCCTTAATGAGAAATAGCCCTACGAACCTTGGTGCTAACCTCCCAACAGATCCAAAGCGAACCACATTTCGTAACGGAGACACTTTGACAAAGACCATGTCCCCAACTTCAAACTCAAGATCCGTCCTTCTCTTGTCCGCATAAGATTTTTGCCTATCCTGCGCTGCTTTCATCCTTCTTCGAATCAAGTCAATCTTCTCAGAAGTCTCCTTAATCATATCAGGCCCAAGCAAGATCTTGTCCGTAGACTCCCACCAACATGTAGGTGATCGACAAGGCCTTCCATAGAGAGCTTTGAAAGGAGCCATACCAATACTGGACTGAAAGCTGTTATTATATGCGAACTCCACCAATGGAAGATGCTCTTCCCATGTACCTCCAAAATCTAAGATACAAAGCCTCAAAAGGTCTTCTAGAACACGATTCACCCTCTCAGTCTGGCCGTCCGTCTGAGGATGATATGCGGTGCTCAGACACAATTGAGTCCCCACTGCTTCTTGCAAACTTCTCCAGAACTCGCTAGTGAAGATAGGATCTCGATCACTCACTATGCTAGAGGGTACCCCATGCAATCGAACTATCTCTCGAAGATATATAGAAGCTAGCCATGGAGCGGTCCTCTTGCTCTTCACAGGTATGAAATGGGCGCTCTTAGTAAGTCTGTCTACCACCACCCAAATTCCCGTATTACCCTTTCTTGATCTGGGTAACCCGTCAATAAAATCCATCGAGACGCTATCCCACTTCCATTGCGGAACTTCCAATGGGTGAAGCAACCCACCAGGTTTCTTTTGCTCCGCCTTCACTTGTTGGCACACCAAGCATCGAGAAACATACTCGGCCACATCTTTCTTCATACCGGCCCAGAAGAAAGCCCTCTTCATGTCTTGGTACATCTTGTCCCCACCGGGATGAATGGTCATCCTAGAACGGTGTGCATCATCAAGAATAACCTTCCTCAAACCCTCGTCTTGCGGTACACAAAGTCTATCATCTCTACGCAAGCACCCCCTATCGTCTAGGGTGTACCTACTCAAATGGCTGGACGACTCCCCCCTTATGAGCTTCTCCACCAACTCAACCAACTGTGGGTCGTCCCTCTGTGCTTCCCCAATCCGCCCCAAAAGAGTAGGTCTGACCTCCAAGGATGCTAGCAAACCGGGTACATAATCAATGGAAGGTCTGAAATCAAACATCGAGATAAATTCCAAGCTTCGTTGTTCCACAAACAATGGACTCAAGGACAACCTCTTTCTGCTCAAGGCGTCCGCCACCACGTTACCCTTGCCAGGGGTATACGCTATCTCGAAATCATAGGATGCTAAAAACTTCATCCACCTTTGCTGTCTCAAATTCAAATCCTTCTGAGAAAACAAGTATTTCAATGATTTGTGGTCAGTGAATAATTCGAATCTCTCACCAAGTAGATAATGGCGCCAAATCTTAAGCGCAAAAACAATAGCGGCCAACTCTAAATCATGGGTAGGGTAATTTTTCTCATGCACTCTCAACTGCCTTCCACCATAGGCTATCACCCTTCCCTCTTGCATTAAGACTGCGCCAAGTCCTGTCCCACAAGCATCGGTATAGACAACAAATGGCTTGCTCCCATCTGGCAACACTAAAACTGGAGCGGTGGTTAAAGCTCTCTTTAACCGTCAGAACGCATCATCACAATCATCGTCCCATGCGAAAACAAGATTCTTCTTCGTGAAGCGGGTTAAGGGGGCTGATATCTTCGCGAAGTCTTTGATAAACTTCCTATAATAACCTGCCAACCCCAAGAAACTTCTTACTTCGGTAGCATTCTTCGGAACCTTCCAATCCTGAATTGATACTACCTTCGCGGGATCCACAGCTATCCCTTCCTTGGAGACCACGTGCCCCAAGAACCGCACCTCCTTCCTCCAGAAGTGACATTTAGAGAATTTAGCCTTAAGGCTATGTGCTCGAAGAGTCTTCAATATCTCCCCAAGATGTAGGGCATGCTCTTCTTCACTCTTAGAAAATACTAAGATATCATCCACAAAGACCACCACGAATTTATTAAGGAACTCCCTGAACACCCTACTCATCAAATCCACAAAGTATGCAGGGGCGTTCGTCAACCCAAATGGCATCACCAGCCACTCATAAAAACCATCCGGAGTCCTAAAGGCAGTCTTGTCTATGCTATCCTCAGCCACTCTCAACTGATGAAACCCCGTGGCTAAGTCCAACTGAGAAAATACTGAAGCGCCGACCAACTGATCGAAAAGATCATCAATCCTCGGCAATGGGTGTCTATTCTTCTTTGTGAGCTTGTTGAGTTCTCTATAGTCTACACAAAGTCTGAGGGACCCATCCGCCTTCGTAGCAAAAACTACTGGAGCACCCCACTCCGATATACTTCGTCTTATGAACCCCTTCTCAAGCAACTCCCCTACTTGCTTATGGAGTTCCCTCCTCTCACGAGGAGCCATGTGGCGCACTGGTAAAGATACAGGTTTAGCATTATCCACCAGATATATTCGGAAGTCAATCTCCCGCTTTGGAGGTAAGCCCTTCACCTCTTCAAACACATCCGGATATTCCCGGACCACTTTAACAGATTGCAAACTCTCGACCGAAGCGTCAAGCGATTCAAGATAACTTAGCATAACAGAGTCCATGGGATTACAAGAAATCTCGAGAGTGTTACCCAAGCGGGTCATGAGCCTAATAACTCTCCTTTCGCAATCAAGAACGGCACCATTACTGGATAACCAGTCCATGCCCAAAATCAACCCATAGCCCGTGAAGCCCAACACAAAAGCATCACATCTAAACTCAATGCAAAGTATAGAAATCTTCAAACCCAAACATATCATGGACAAATAAGTGGAGCCCCCAATTGGGTTTGAAACAACCAAGGGATCATCTACCAGACTGGTGTCTAAGTGCAGTGACTCAACTAATGATGATGAGATAAACGAATGCGATGCGCCTGAATCAAACAATGTACGGACAGGATGATCAAATAGAAAAACCAGACTTTCAACGGAAATAGTTCTACCTCTCTCCTGAATCGGTGGAACCGCGAGAGCCTGTACTTGCCCCCTAGCCTGACCCGGTGCCATAAGAGCTTGCACCTGTCCTCCTGAGGTAGACCCCGTCCTTTGCCCCTTCTTAGGACAATCTTTCACTAGATGCCCTGCTTCGCCACAGTGGAAGCAGCCAGTCTTCTTCTTCTTGCGACAATCCCTGCTTAGGTGGCCAGGTGTCCCACAATTGAAACACTTCTTCTTCTTGCCCTTGCCACCGTTGCCTTTCCCACCTTTGTTTTGTTGTTGTTGCTGAGGTCTCTTTTGATCTCCCTTCTTCTCGGGTGCTTTATTAGCATTGGGACACTTCTCTTCTTCATGCATGAGTGCCATGTCAACTAGCTTCTCGAAGGTGGCCCCCATAGGGATATGAGTCATAGCCAACCCATGCATTGGTTCATTCAAGCCTTTCACGAACCTCAAAGCCTTCTTCTCCGGTGTATTCACCATGTCTAGGCCAAACCTTGCCAATTAATTAAACTTGTTGACATATTCCTTCACTGAGAGATTTCCTTGCTTTAGAGTCAAGAATCTTTCCATATACAAGTTTTCCTCCGCCCTTGAGAGAAACTTTGCCACAAATCTTTGCCTAAAATCCGCCCAAGAGTCAATGGGGCGTTCTCCATTAGTGACCTCCCACCAGAATGAGGCCTCTCCTTTCATTAACCAAGCAGCTAACTTGACTTTCTTTCCTTCTTCCATCTCAAAGATATCTATCAACTCTTCCACCTCCTTAAGCCAATCTCTAGCCTCCACAAAAGTTTCAGATCCTTGAAAAGGTTTTCCTCCCATAGCTTTAAATTCCTTGCAAGTCTTAGCAAAAGTATCCGTGCGAGGAGGAGGAGGAGGAGGAAGATCGGGTGCTACGGTTGGTGGAGGAATATTTGCTGGACCCGCAGTGGTGGCCCTAGCCTCCATCAATCTCCTATACCATACTGGTACCGTCACACCCTCCGGAAAGTTAAGATCCTCAGCCATGCTGAAACGAAAAAGGAAAGATTCAAAACGGAGAATTCGAAGGATAAGGATATGGCTATTGGGGATTATGCTTTTCTTTCAAAAACTTTTCTCTTTAAAGACATGTTTTTGAAAATATCTCTTCCAAAAATGTTTTTATAAAAATAGTTTTCTAAAAATTTTATCTGTTCTGGTAACCTTTGCTCTGATACCACGTGTAACACCCCACGCCCGCAATGGTCACTCTCTAAGGGAATGGCATAGCATCGGTGGAGTATTTTAGTGAATATAGAACAGAAAAATTACAACAAGACAGATATAAGTAGTACTTGAAATTTAAAACATCATCTCATAACAGCGGAAATAAACATGTCTGGTTACATCATAAAACCACAATAAAATTCAAGTACAATATCCATCAAAATAAAGAAGTACATAATCCCACTCTCTCATACAATAGCCAGGACAAAAGAAAAGATAACTTGGTAACTGGAGCTTTACATCTATCCAAGCTCCTAAAGACTGGAACAGCAATCCGATCAAGCTCCACTACTGCTAGGATCCACCGTAGGACCTGAGGGTTGGGAAAAAGATAAAAACAACGGGGTCAGACTTAAGTCTGAGCGAGTCCTATAACTTTAACAATACAATCATTAAAGTAACCAGAGAAGACGTAAACTTGGCATACGGTAATGTCTGGGGATGAATGGCTACACTAAGCAGCTTGGTAGACTTAGGATAAACTAAGATAACTGTACAGACGCATTTACCCACCCAAGGATAATTACTTCACTGTACCACACCAGTCATTTCTACTTAAAGTTTGATCCCTCCCAAGGACTTAGAAAATTTCCCCAGTAGTCTCGGATACCCCTAGCTGACTACATAGGTGCCGTCTGCCCCTATCTCCACTAGGTGTAACCCCCTACTCCCAAATGATCGGCTCCCTACCGTAGATACCCGTACCGGCCCCACAGTGGGGTGTATCACTCCCCAAAGTGGCAACCCGATACAACAAACGGTGCACGGCTTATATCTACACGATGCAACAACGTCTTACCTACCAGCCCGGGTCCACACACGCATATGAAACCCGTAGGACTTGCGTTGCCACCGCTACCCTGTTTTGGCCTCTTATAGTCAAGCCCAGTACGCGTGTCCCGTCCTCGACATGGGTCGAGCCCAATAAGATACATATGGGTTACTGGTTGAAATGGGCCCCCACAAGCTACCCACCTAAGCTTGTCCCTTTATCTAGTGCATCCTACTTAACCCTTTAATCATGTTTAATTACATGTTTCCACTTGGTTAAGTATTCTAATCGTATTTTCTATTGCCACCCAAGGCAACCCACTAGATTTCCACATGCCACCCAAGGCACCCACTTAACCCCTCATGTCCCTCTACATGCTAATATGGTTAAGTGTTTCTTAATTAATTAATTAAGATCATGACCTCATAAAGACCTCTCACATTAGACCGTCTTTTATGACTGCTGGATATGCCGGTTGGTTCCGGGCAGACTTCTGTCATCAAAAGGGTCTAACCTCGTGTCTTTACTTTAATCACGTATTTAATTTATGACTAAGACCTCTCACATTGGGCCAATCATTTGTAGCCGCTGGATGGCCGGTCGGTTCCGGGCAGACTTCCGCTACAAAAGGGTCCAACCTCGTGTCTTAGTTGATTAATTACACCTAATTAATCACCCCCATAATTAATTATCCCTAATTAATTACACATTTTTCATAACATGGGTAGACCTAACTCAATAGGTAAATTCCCATGGGGTAGACCTAACTCAATAGGTAAATTCCCACTTAGGTTAATTTATTTTTATGGTATGCTTAATCATACCCAATCATACTTTTATTAACATATTTATTAACCCCATCGTTCCCCACGTAAATCATTCTCATTTCATGACATAATAAAGGGAAGATCCATCACAAATATCATGGGTTTAACCACATCTTAGCATATAACTTTATCATGGGTTAAGAGGATGTCAACTTGCATATAGGAGCATATATTAACCCAACTACATTTAACCCAAACTTGCATATTATCATACACATGATTTGCATAACATGTTGCATATGAGCTTGCATATTATCATACACATATCTTGCACAACATGTTGAACTTGCATATAAGCATTCTCATAACTTGCATAACATGTTAAACATGCATTTAAGCATACACATAACTTGCATAAGCATTCACATACTTGCATAAGCATTCACATACTTGCATAAGCATTCACATACTTGCATAAGCATGCATAACTTGCATATCATGTTAAACTTGCATTTAAGCATATACATAACTTGCATATGAACTTGCATAGCAACCTACACATAACTTACACAACATCATACACATAACTTGCATATGAACTTGCATAACTCACTTGTTAAACATGCATAAACCCACTTATTAGATATGCATAAACCCACTTATTAAACATGCATAAACCAACTTGTTAAACATGCATAAACCAACTTATTAAACATGCATAAACCCACTTGTTAAACATGCATAAACATAGGAAAACATAGAGTTGTATATCATTACAAATGATTTAAACTCACTAATCCGCATTTAAGACCATAAGTCTCATTACACCCAATCTACTTACTTTAGCAATTGATGTTAAAGTGATAGAAACTCACCAAACCCAAGATTAGCAAACTTATGAAGTGGAATTAGTTGCTAAATATGAAGATGGTGATGATTAGAGATTGATTAGAGAGTGATTAGCTTGCAACTTCCTTCATAAACTAGTGGAGGCTCTCTCAAGTTTGATTTTGGCGGCATGAGGCCATCATTACTATTTTTAGTATGGATTAGGGTAGGTTTAGGGTGTATTTATAGATTAGGTGAGTGTTTTAGGCCCTTAGATTAACCCTAGGTTAGATTAGGTCCGTTAGATTTAGGAAATCTCTAGAACCCAGCCCAAGACTCAACCAAAAACCAGATCTGGTGCACCCAGATCAACAGGGCCGACACCCTGTGTCGACAGGGCTGTCGACACCCTTGGGCCTGTCGACACCCCTGTCGACATGCCTGTCGACATGGGGCTAGGCGGGAACTTTCCCGCCACCTCCGCTTTTGGCTCCAATTATGTTTTAAAACTGAACTTTAAATCTGTTTTTAACTTTGAATTTTCTGAAAACTTCTTTGGGCCATAACCGGGCCATACGGACTCCGATTCTCGAAAACTCGGACTCTATTTCACGTATTTTTCCGAGACGAACGCAATGACGCAGCCTGTTACCCCCAATTCCCACATCTGAGATTATTTATCCTGTAATTAGTGAATTTTAGTATTAACTAAAATTCGGGGTGTTACACTAATAATAAAATCAAATGATTTTATTTATATGTATCAAGCATATTTGGCCATTATAAGGTAAAACTCTATCCTTCGGTTTGCGTTGCATTGTGTGATGGGACTTGAGTCTTATAATGGCTTCATTTTTCTAAAAAGCATTGCGTTGTTTAATGATTTACTTTATTTCATGCACTGGTAATCCAATGGAGTCTTATTATGTTGTTCAGACTTCATTTAGTATATTATGTTTGATTCCGCTGCGGACATTTTATATTAAGCTGAAAATATGTTATGTACTAAGTAGGATCCTGTTATGCTATGTAACTCTGATGATATATTATTTCTAGTGTAATTTGAGGTATGTTATCTGGTGTAATGCTATATTTCTATACTGTTGTTATTGTTTATTTGCTATATTCCAACGATTATCCTTGCTTTCGTGGCACGGGGTTTTAGGGTTATCACATTTTCTATTTCCAGATTGTTCAAATGGAAAAAACAAGGCTCCAACAAAATTAAAATCAACTATGTTTATAAGCATATGAACTATATCACATATCATATATACTTATACAATCATAAAATGCAAAATAATTTTGCATCCCACCTGTGTAGTGAAATATACATTTCCGTATTTACATGCATAACAAATTATACGTATTACTAGTTCCATAACGAAATTATTAATACAAAGAATATATATATACAAAACTGGAAATATTCACACGTATGAATATACTGAAATAAATTGAGTTTTGCCGACTTTGAGCGATGTAATCGTCCTCCCACTGAAACAAATTTCATCAAGCTAGGCCTGTCAAAATAGTTAAAAATCATATGATTAACATGATTCAAATACATCGAATGCATCTTAGTTATATTCATGCTTTTACTCATATAAATACATCGTATGTATTGCTTTTGTGTGCAGCCACTTGTATACACACATCAAATGTATGTATTATACATATGCAATAATTTATATATATATCAAATATATATATAATATTACATATGTATTAATCTATAAACTATTTACTGAACCAATTGAAAGTATTCAATATTATTCATGCATCATTATACATGACTGTATATTAAAAGGAAAAATGTTTACTTTATATAAATTTGTGCTTAAAACTTGAAATCAATGCCAGATTTTGCTTAAGCTTTTCATAAATGATTAATACAAAGTATGTATCAATATACATAGAAATATATATATATATATATATATATATGAATTGATTTACAGAAATGTGAAATTATACACAAATCATTTGCTATGAGCGTTGTTCACATTTTAACATTCATGTACCACCATACATATATAGATAGAGCAAAAACAAGTCTTACTTGTTTAAATACATATCTATGTGCGCAGTTGATATGAAATCTTGTTCAACTCATAATCTAACAGACTTATGTATCTTTATACATACATTTATCTAAAATGATGAAAGCTCTTTGCCCATGTGCATATTTGTGTATATCTACATATATGTGTCAAATACATATCATCAGTATAATCATTGCAGTATGTACTAATGCAAGTATCAAAACCAATTTCAGGTGCTAATCGTATAACTATCATCTATATGTAAAGTACAAAATTACTTAACATAGACAAATAGGTTGTTAAGTTGTGTGAATTCACTAAAACACATCATATTAACAAAATACTTATGCTACAGAGCGATAAGGTGATGTAGTACCTGGCCTATGTAATACCACATATATGAACGGATGTTCTAATATTATACGCATTTATAGATTCATCTATATGTCAATACGTAGATACATTTATCTAACCTGTATTGATGTAGTTCAAGTATTTATATGATAATGTATACCCTGACGTAAATAAAGAATAAAACCATTCATACTGACTTGAGTTCAAAACAGATCAATATAAATAAAATTAAACAGTTTACCTATTCATATTTGAGCAGGGGCACACATATGCATATCATTATAAATTCTAAATTCAAAATGAAAATAACCCATTATCATTGAAACAGAGCAAAACTAGATTAAATGTGTGGTTCTCAACCATTGGGTCAGGCTCAATGTTTAAAACTTTGATTTGGTTTTAGCTTTAATATAGAGATAAAACTAAAAATATAATAATGTACTTCTAACAAGGTATATTTACTACTTTTTTTATTTATAACTACCAATTGCAAATCAAATTTGCACTGGTATTCATAAAACAGGAAAATACCCTAAAGGACAAAATGAACAAAAAATTGTTCCATAAGGACAAGGGGGCAAAAATTTGTCCATAAGGACAAGTTTTAGTGTAAAAGGAGGAATTAGAGTGGTCCCCTGAATTCCTTTCTTTACACTAAATTTTGTCCTTGAGGATTAAATTTTGTCGCCTTGTCCCTATGGAATAATTTTTTGTTCCTTTTGTCCTTGAGGGTAAAAGCCCCTTCATAAAATAAGTAGAATTATAAAATTATTCATTAACATATCAAGTATATGTATAATGTTGTAGGAACATATCTTATATCAAGTAAATTGTATAACTAGGGTTAAATTTAATCTGCAAATCAAATTTGCATTCATCCATATGTCAATATATATATATATATATATATATATATATATATATATTTGTATATGTATATATATAGGCAGATAGACCAAATATGTATAACTATGGTTTATAAAATTTGCAAATCAAATTTGCAGCTTTTATATACTAATATAAATGATCAATCTACATTAAGTGATACATCTATATTTATATATATAAATATATATATATAACAAAATAATTCAAATACAACCATTCAATATATATATGCAGTAAAGAGAAATGGTTATAAACAGAGGATTGCTAAGTAACACTTATGTAATATTTAATTTAGCAAAACTGACATCTTTTAACAGTGTTACGACTACTGAACAAACATTAAATCTGAAACAAAGTGCAAAAAATTCTCAAACTTGTAAGATACAAATAGTCCTGATATATACATATACTTAGAGTTATGAGTCAATTTGTCTTTCTCCTACATCATTATTATAAAACACAAAATGATCAACATCAATATGACAAAATTAGGATACTTATGGAAATTTAATAGAATTTTAAAATCTGTTTTGATCCCATATAAATCTTAACTGTTACGAATAAACATTAAAAAAAATATGACGTAGGAGATTATAAAGTATTCAGTTTATCAATATAAACTGTTGTAATAAAACAAAATGACTCATGTATAGACATTGCATATAAAACAAGATTAAGTGAAATTAGAACATGTACAAACAGATTTAATCAAAATGGATGTTTATTTCCAAATGTCTATGTAACAGTTTAAATAGAACTACAGATATATTTGCAATCAATAATATAAAAAAAACTAAAAACCAAACCGACAATTCCATTCTTATCTATATAATTAATCTAATTTCGTGGAATTAACAAGCTGAGAATTAGATTCAGAATTGATATCCCACATCAGTTTTTAAATTATACTCGAGTTTAAATCAAATATAACATATACTTTGGAAGAACTGTGCTTATATTTCAATCTAATTACTAAAATCGTATTAGTGTTCACAACACTCAACCTATTATAGCACGTTATCATATAAACATATTGAAATAATGCTGCGGATTGAATCCATATATATTTATGGTTTAATCGTATAAATTCCACTAAACTGAATTAACATATAATATTAATTTGAATTCTATTGAAACAATTTTATTCCTCAAATAAATTGATTTAACGACTAATTGATCCATAATACTTATTCAATTCATTCATGTATACATCGAATTAAACAGGAAAACATCAGATAATATTCCAATATACTGTTCCAAGCATAAACCTATTGCTCTGATACCATTGCAGGATTTTTTGATCTAATAGACATCTGTATTTAAACAATTTAATGATTAAAGCAAGGATCTACGTAGGAACAGTAAATTAAAATCAATTTCAATTGCGATTTTAAACCTAATTAATCCATGAAGAATCGCTTGAGCTTCGATCTAACAAGGGATTTTGGAAGTGTCGAATCATCAGCGAAACAAAGCGCCTTGCCTCCATGAACATCCACACGAACATTTTTCTTCAAATCGTCATAAGAATTAAAGGAAAGGAGAGAGTAAACGGTGCTAGCCACCATTCCTTGTTTTGATTTAGGGTTTTTCTAAAAATGAATCGGACCTCATCAAATTGTATCCGTCAATATTTATAAAAGAAATAGACCCCTTTTAATATATACACGTGTACAAAAATTAAGGAGCAACACCTTGTACAGATTCAAACAAAATATCAATGGTTGATATTTCATCTTGCCCAAAACAAAACAATTTTCCGTTTTACAATGTTTTAAGTGTCTGATGTAATAACCCGGAAATTCTGGGCCACTTTAAAATTTTTGTTTTGGCAACTTCGGCGAATTATGAATATTTAAAATAGATCATTTTAAATAATATCAACGAAAAATTTATTTTGAATATAATTAGAACGTATATATTTATATACGTCGTCGTTAGAATATAAATATTTTTATATAAATATAAATAGAATTGAAAATGGCGCGGTAGTTCGATAATTCGATTTCAAACTTCAATTGAATGTACCGGGTGCAAAACAAACCGGATTTTAGTGAAACCAAAAACATTAGGATCTAATTGGGAATTTCTTTCCAACGAATCCGAAAAATCGAGATTTCATAGTGGGGATAAAAAGATATGTCCAGTGGAAAATTCTGAATAGTCGTTATGGAATTCAGGCCCTTAAAAATAGACATTTTGCCAACGACCTCGGATTTTGACGAAACCACTTTTGTTGGATCCGTGATGTCAAATTATTGTTAGATTCAAAATTTCATAATTTTTCGAATCAATATGTGAGCGTGGCAAAGGAAAACGCGTTTGACCAGTTTTAGTTGATTTTAATCGACTGGAAAATGGCCATTTTTCCAACGGTCTCAGAATTCGATGAAACTAGTTTTGTTAGGACCGTATCGTCAATACAAAGCTAGAAAATATTTTTATGGAATTTTTAGAGTTCATATGGGACCCCAGAAAATTGAAATGCACGTTCAAATTCAATATATAGAGTATATGTTGATTTTGACGAAAACTAATCGAAACGATCGAATCAGCTTGCGATACATATCCCATTGTGTTCGGGATGGGGGTAATTAGCTATGGATGACAGGCGGTGGGCCTCGTTTAGAGGTCGTATGTAAAAGTCAACTTTTTGAAATTAAAATAATAAAAAAAAAATTAAAACTCCCCTTCTTCCTTTATACTATCAGGCCCCCCTTCAAAAAAAATCGAATTAGATGAAAATCAAAAATAAAAAGAAAACGAAAAAGAAAGAGAAAGACGGGGGGGGGGGAGAAAACCGCCCCTCCCCCGATCGATCGCCGCCGCGCCTCTGAGGTAGGGCGCCACCTCCGAACCCCCCTCCTCTTCTTCTCTTCTTCTCCCTCCCCCCTGCCCTCGCGACACAGCACCCCCTTCGAGCACCGCAACCGATACCCCCCTCCATCTTCTCCGTCGAAACCCCCCCACCCTCTTCATCGATCGACGCGCGCAGCCTCCCCCGCCTCCTCCCTTCACTGCAACAGCCCCCCCTTCCCACGGTAAGTTTTTAATTTTATTTTATTTGGTTTTAAAAACTGTTTTTTTTTATTTTTAAAACTAATTTTATATGATTTTTAAAAATGATTTTTACATGACTTTAAAGCTGAAAATTATTTGATTTTAAAACGGTAAAAGACGGGATTTTTATATGGTAAAAGACGTTATTTTTATACGGTAAAAGAAGGGATTTTTAGTAGTGAAAAGGCGAGAGTTTAAGTAGAAAGGCGAAATCTTTTATATTGTAGAAGATGAAAAATATGATCTTTTATGTTGTAGAAGATGAAAAATATTATCTTTATATATATGAAAAGGCGAAATCCTTATATAGAGAATAGCGTGATAAAAATAGGATTTTTATATATTGAATAGCAAAGTAAAAATTCGATTTTTATATATCGAATAGCGTAGTAAAAATTCGATTTTTATATATTGAATAACGAAGTAAAAATTCGATTTTTATATATTGAATAGCATAGTAAAAATTCGATTTTCATATATTGAATAGCGAAGTAAAAATTCGATTTTTACATATGTAGTGAATACGGGCAACGAAAGTGAAGAAAGCGAGAACGATGAAGATTTCTATAAATGAAGTGTCGTGGAGTTGGAATAGCTATCGGTGAGAACTTCTCACTCTTCAATTTCTTTTTCTAGTTATATATATATATATATATACTAGGATGCAGACGGTGTTTAGTAGCACCCGACACCCGTCATCCACAGACCATGGATGGCTTGTTTGTTTGATTGATGTGTTGTAAAAATTGTTTGTGTTGTTGATGTGAAATCGATCATATAAATTAATGTGTTGAAAGGAAATAAAATATTTATATAGTTAAAAATATTTTATCGTTAAAAATATAATTTTTAACGTGAAAGTGAATAAATAAATATTTATAAACAAATCGGCCGATTTGTTTATATACACTGATTTGACTGATATTGATTGGGTCGATAAATTTTACACATCGCTCAACTGCACAAATAAAATCTGTGTTTGCTTGTTTGAAACCCCACACGGGTGTTGGGATAAAACATGGCATACACAAATCCCAATAGTTAGTTGTACGTCGATCGATGGATCGACAGGCTGTTATAAGCGTTAGATATCTATATTTGATGCTTATACAGCGTAGTGCACTTTGGATGATGGTTGATTATTTATCGTTGCTATTATATACGTGTGTTGTATGGAATCCATATAATTAACTTTATATGGTAATTGATTGGGCCTCATTCCAATTTAGAAAATAAAAAATATTATAAAATAAAGGTTCATGTGTTGACTGTACTCATCCGTTAAGATTAGTCATGTGTTGAACAAAAGATTTTAACAATAAAATATGTTAAATAACAAAAATAGTCACACGTGGACAGTACTCATCCGTTGAGATTAGTCGTGTGTTGACAAAAATATAGATTCACTCATTGAATAGAATATATATTCATTTGTTGAATAGAATAACGGAATTATTGAAATATATAAAACCGTGTTGACTAGAGATGCGCTATTTTGACGCAAACGATATTTATATCGAATTTATTCATTTTATAATGAATATTGAAAAGTGATTTCAAAATTTAATATTTTGAAATGAAATTCAAATTGAATTAGATTAAAATTCAAATTGAAATTTTAATTAATCAATTTGAAATGAATTCGAATTGAAGTAAACAGAAGGTAAATTCAAATTGAATTGAATTAAAACGAATTAGAATTTGAATTGAATAGAAAACCAATTTGAATTGAATCGAATAGAAAACCAATTCGAATTGAATTGAAGGGAAAACGAATTCGCATTGAATTGAATATATAACGAATTTGATTTCAATTGAATATATAACGAATTTGATTTCAATTGAATAGAAAACCAATTTGATTTGAATTGAATAGAAAACGAATTTGAATTGAATTGAAAAGAAAAAGAATTCGAATCGAATTGAATTGAAAAGAAAATGAATTCGAATTGAATTAAAATCGATTTGAATTGAAATCAAATAGAAATGAAAGTAAAAATGATTTAAAAATAGAAAATTCAATTTTGATTTGAAATTGAAATAAAGGTTGAAATCGTTTTTAAAATGAATTTAAAACTGTTTATAAAGTTTGTTTTAAATACCAAGTGAAACACCCCACCTCCGTTAGGGTCACTCTCAAAGGGAATGCCCTAATTTTGGTGAGGTTTATAAGTATAAGTCACAGATATACAAGACAGATATAAGAACACATATTTTTGAACAGCGGAAAACAACAACTTTTATTTCATTAAAATATGTGTTACACAATCCATGCCATAATTTGTTTTACAATACTTCCAAAAACATAACATCTTCGTAACTGTCTTGATTACATTATTTAAAGAAGCATAAAGAAAACATAAATAAACTGCAAAAGTCCCATAATTGTTGTCCAAAGCCATAGTCCAAAACGAAAAGATCCAAGCAATACATTCTTTCTCTTCAAGCTGGATATGAAATAAGGTCAAGCTGCGGTATTCCCTCCCTGTGGACCTGGGGGGGGGGAACGGAAGAAAAGAAGACGAAAGAAAAGTAGAGTCAGACATAAAGCCTGAGTAAGTCTAGGACTATTCAGTCTATGAATAAAGAACTGGGTATGATAAGTATAAACTAGATGTGGGAAAGCACCATAAACTTAGTTCAGTTGTCTAGGATCGAATATACTATCGTACCCCATATCAATCTCTGAACCCATATAAACTAGTTCCCAACTGGCACCCCATAATCAGGGTGAAGTGATCCATTTTATAATGATCGGCTCCTACTCGCATAGTTACATGTGTCTTACGGCCCCCGATGTTGTAGTTACCTATACTGGTCCCACCATGGGGTGTATCAAGTCCCATGGTGGCGGCCCGACACAAATCCTAGAATGCACAGGTATGCTACTGGTGCCCAGTGCCTTATTTTTCTGCGCAGGAGTGTGTGCACGCCCGCACCCCGTTAGAACCTACACTGCTGCACCACCGCCGTCGATTTGACCTCTTACAATCAGCCCAGTAATCGTGCCCCACCCTGCCTAGTTTTAGGGTATCATGATACCTTGTAGGGTTACTGCGAAAAGGGTCCCCCTCTACTAGGTTTTCTATTTCTAGCCAACATGCTAAGTTAGTTAAGTGTTTTATAAACCTAACCCCCAATCAGTCTGTTTAGTTTAGCATGTTCCATTTTGATTAAGTATTAATATAATTTACTTAATCCTATCAATCCTGACTCAGCCTTAATTGTCTTATTAAAGCCTTGACCTCTCACATTAGACATGTATTGTTGTGGCTGCCTGTTGCCGGTTGGGTCCGGGCAGTCTTACGCCACAACTCAGTCTAACCTCGGGTCCTTATTGGGCTCCGTGTTTAACCACCCACATTGGATAGGTATTATTGTGACTACTGGACAGCCGGGCGGTTCCGGGCAGGTTTACATCACAACTCAATCCAACCTCGGGTTAAACACATCGTATTTTCTACATTTACATATTTTGTCTCTTTTCTTTTTATATGTAAATATTTGCGGTCCATTATTCAAATTCATCTTTATTGGTTAAATTTCATTTATGCCACTTAATTGTTCTTTCAAGGTTGTTGGCATGCGTTAAACATGCCAACACATTTGTTCTATATTTTAGCCCAAACGTCATTACCCCCGTATTATACGTTCGCTCCAACGTAAGGTGTATTGGGTTTAATACTTAAACCCAATTTAGTCAAATGAAAAGGGGAGGCTTATAACATGGTGTTTATAAGGTAACAAGAAAAAGGGGAGTGTGAATGCATGAACTTGCAACGAACGATTCAATTAACATAAAATAGGCACATGTGAACTTGCAATTGTAACATCATATAATCCTGGCATAACATGAATCATTTTATCCATATAATCATAGCATAAACAATACTTAAACATAAATCATTCTATTCATATGGTTAATGCATAGACAATACTTAAACATGAATTATTTTATTCATATGATTATGGCATAAGCAGTACTTAAACATGCATCGTTCTATTCATATAATCATGGCATAAATAATACATGAATCATTTTATTTATATGGTTAATGCATAGACAATACATAAACATGAATTATTTTATTCATATGATTATGGCATAAGCAGTACTTAAACATGAATTATTCTAGTCATATGATAATGGCATAAACTTAAACATGAATCATAGGTTCAACTAACCATGTAAACTTGAAATTAAGAATCTAACTAAATTAGATATCATTATTATTGGCACAGGGTCTTGACTAGAAATATAAGCCTATATTTTTATTTAGGCATGATATAAACTAATCGTGTTCATAAAATCACTACATGTTAACAAAAAGGTGCTTACTTTTGTCACTAATACAAAAGTATGGTTCAACTAGAATTATCCCAACCTAATTCTTATATGAATCATGGTTTTCATTCTATTCATAGAATTATAGCATAAACATATCTAAACTTACATCATGGTTTTTATTTTATCTATGTAAACTTGCAAGAGGAATGTAATTCTAATGTAACTTATGATAACAACATGAGCCTAAAAACATGTTTTTCAATTGGGCATAATAACGAACATAGTTTAGTCATGTTCATAAAATTAATACAAATTTACAAAGATGCGTGCTTTTGTCACTATCACAAAAATATGATTTTTATACTTGAACGATGATGCCAATTCCAACGTAACTTCATATGAATCATAATACTTAGTCGATTCAATTACACACTAAAAGTGGTCATAAAAGTATGTACATCATATTAGCATAATAACGAATCATATACTTGCATGAATTCCAATTAAAATATCATAACATATAGTTGTTAACATGAATCATATACTTGCATGAATCTTAAACAAATTATTACAACATATAGTTGTTACTTTCAACATAAATCATATACTTGCAATTATCAAATGGGTGTTGTAAATCACTACCACAAACATGTAGTTTTTCAATATGAATCATATGCTTGCATAAGTCCCAATCAAAATTCCACAACTTGTGGTTGTCAACATAAGCCACATACTTGTATGAATCAAACCATAGCATTACCAAATCGTTTAGAATCAAAATAACATACAAATATAAGTCATTATCGCCACAATTCCATTTCGTTTCCAACGCAAATCGCGTACTTGCAAATATCCAATCGTATACCATAATATTCCCAAATCGTTTTGCATCAAAGCAACATACAAATATAGATTATTATCGCCACAATTCCATTTCTTACATTACAAAAATCAACACAATTATTTAATTCATATCGGAATAGCACTCTACTTACAGCGTATGACGAATCTTCAATTCAGAAATCTGAATTCTGAATTTGGAGATGCTATCCTTTGTTGTAGGCGTTGCTTTGATTTGATTAACGTTGCTTTAAGCTTTTGTTTATTCTCCTAATTGCCTCTCAATTTCCGACGGCTATCTTTAGTCTCTCCTCAGCAACATGACGGTCTCAGCTTCATTTTAGTTTGTGTGAATTAGGGTTAGTCTTAGGTCCTTCTTATAGAGTTTGTGAGTTGATTTAGACCGTCGATGAAGCTTGGTTCAATAATAGCCGTTCGTTTGAAGGAGAAACCAACCAGGAGCTGACACCTAGCCCTAGTGACAAGGCAAGGCTCAGAAAATTGACCAAACACAGACCAGGCCAGCCAGGGTGGGCTGGGTTCGACCTGGCTCTGGGGCCAGGTCGACAGCCCAGTCAACACCGTGTCGACTTGGCAGTCGACACGGGTTACCCAGGTCGACAGCCCTGTCGACCTGGCTAGCCCAGGTCGACTGCCAAGTCAACCTGGGTGCCTTAGGCGGGAATTTTCCCGCCCTGGCCAATTGGGCCCGATTTTGAATTTTAAACTTGTTTTTCTGAGCTGTTTTCGTCTGTTTGAATTTTAAGTTGAATTATGAAACTTCCGGAGGCCATATCTTCTTCATACGGACTCCGTTTTTCGAAAACTCGGACTCTATTTCACGTATTTTTCCGAGACGAACACAATGGCGTATCCCGTTTCCCTTAATTCTTTGATTTGAAATTAATTATACTTTAATTTGTGAATTTCACTGTTATTGAATACACGGGGTGTTACATTCTCCCCCACTTAAAAGGATTTCGTCCCCGAAATCTTCAAGTTTAGGAAAAAAATATATATCCTAACATCCAAACATCAATCTACTCATCCATCAAACACGAGCATCCATTGTCCTTAAAAGACTTCTAATGCTTCATGATCATATGCGAAGTGTGTGCGTACATGTACTTATCTAATGCAAAATCAGGCGGTCTACTGATTCAGTTGACCTCCTTAATGCGAATTATGTAAGTGCCATGAATCCATTATGTATGCAAATTTTCCTATTCATGATCCTACATGAGTGCACAATCATTCATACAAATGCAACATCCATATGACAACACGTTAAAGTTCAACCATATACGAATGCAAACATATATGCATATGCAATATGAAGTGACTGAGCCGATCTAAAACCTAGATTGTGTGTGTATATGCAACCACGAGCAACCACTAGCAATCACTTGCAACCACTTGCAACCATCATCCATAACATGTTTCAATTGCATGTTTTCATCCAAAGGATCTCTACCTAAAAGATAAGGTCGAGGAAATATACCTAAAAAGATAGATAAAAGCGCAACTTAAGGAAAAAGAAAGATCAAGGATGTACCCTCGAAAAGAAAAGGGTAGGCAGTGCGTATTCTAGCTTCAGTTTCCCAAGTCGCGTCTCCCTTGGCGTCGCTCCACTGAACTTTGACGAGCTTGACTTCGCGGTTGCGTAGCTTCTTCACTTCCGTTCCTAATACGCGGGTTGGAACTTTCCTCACGGTTGCTTTGCGCTCCACTTCAGCTTCTTCTAGGATATTTGGCTCTACCACTTCAGCAGACTCATGTAGACATTTTCGGAGATGTGAAACATGAAAAACGTTGTGAACTCCGGCCAATTTTTCGGGTAGCTCTAATCTATAGGCCATTTTTCCCAGTTGTTCCTATCTAAAGGTATAGTCGAATGATAGAAGCAAGTAAAAACTTTGTGCCCATTAGGCAATGTCAAAACTGGAAATCTATGCCACATATATATTGATTAGGAGAAGAACTCTCTAAGCATCAGCCCCGAAGACCGAAATCAACATCAGACTGACACCCAAAGAGTTACTCAACCCAACCACCATATATGATTCTAGGAAACTAAGCATGATGGACTCCTTTTAGGTCACAAGGAAGTCCCTTCCTAAGACCAATCCGTATCCTATAAAACCCAAAAACTTTAGTCAAACCAATGAACACCCTCGAGCCCCAACATGTGTTACTAACAGATGAGTCATACTCCCTATGGGGTTTGCAATAGAAATTGGATTGAGAATGGGACCGAGAGGATATACACAAAAGATAGCATGCAAGTAAGCTCTACAGGAAGAGAGGGATCAAGGATATACTCTTAAGAAGAGATATGATGCACGAATCTGGTCTTAAATCTTCTAAGTCGCATTTCTTGAGCTTAACTCCATTATGCTTTGTCCGTCTTTAACTTCACAATTTCGTAGCTTCTTATTTCTTGTTTCCAAAATATGAGTTGGAACCTATTTCACTGTTGCCTCTAGTTCCTCTTTCACTTACTCTACATCTAGTATACTCGGCTCAAGCATGATGGCGTATTCATGGTTTCATGCAAGCTCTCCAAAATTCACTAGTGAATCTTGGATCTCGTCCACTCATTATCAGGTATTCCACGTAAAGGAACTATCTTTTGGAAATAAATGCCAACCATGTTGCCAAATGTACTTACTAAGGTGATTCTTTACGACTCATGCATAAGCGAAATGAACCTTCTGCCTTAGTGGCGAACACTACTGGAGCGCCCCATTCTGAAATGCTCCTTCTAATGAACCCCTTCTCTAGAAGCTCTTTAATCTGTTTACTGAGCTCTTTCCTTTCCCGTGGAGCCATGTGTCTAACGGGCAACGCAACGGGCTTTGCATTATCTATAAGATATATACGGAAGTCTATCTCCCACTTCGGACGCAAGCCCTTCACCTCTTCGAAGACATCCGGATATTCCCGGACCACTCTAATGGATTGCAAATTTTCAACAGAGGCATCTAGCGATTCAAGGTAACTAAGCATAACCGCATACGAGGGATTACAAGAAATTTCCAAAGTGTTACCGAGCTGGGTTAGGATCCTAACAACCCTTTTTTCACAATCAAGGATGGCCCCATTACTGGATAGCCAATCCATGCCCAAAATCAAACCATATCCCGAAAAGCCCAAAACAAAGGCACTACATTGAAATTCTACGCTTAGAATAGAAATTTTCAATCCCAAATAGATCATAGACAAATGAGCTGGACCCCCAATTGGGTTTGAAACAATTAAGGGGTCCTCTACCATACTAGTTTTTAGGTGCAGAGATTCTACTAAAGCAGACGAGATAAAGGAGTGTGATGTGCCGAAATCAAATAAAGTGCGAACGGGGTGATCATAAAGATAAACTACACTTTCTACAGAAGTATCTATACCTCGCTGTTGCAGAGGTGGCGCTTCTAGCATATGAACTTGTGCCCCAGAGGTGGATCCAGCCCTCTGACCCTGTCCTCGTTTCTTTGGGCAGTCCTTAGCCATGTGGCCTATCTCACCGCAAGAAAAGCACCCACCATTCATCTTGGCCTTCTTTTTCCGGCAATCTTTCACTAAGTGCCCAACTTTGCCACAGAATTTACACTTCCTCTTCTCTCGGGACTTGTTGTCTTTCCCGCCCTTCTTGAAGTATGTCTTCTTAGGGCAATCTTTGTTGATGTGTCCAGTCTCCCCACAATGAAAACATTCTCCTTGCTTTCTTTTCCTCTTTCTACAATCCTTGGCCATGTGCCCTTCCGTACCACAAAAATTGCATTTCCTTTTTTCTCGTTTCTTGTTATTACTGTTACGATCCTTTCTTGTTTGACTATTATTCGTCTTCCTACTCGGAGACTCTTCCGCTTGCTGGTTCACGTGGAGGAGGAGGAGTGAAAGCGTCAACAGCTGGGGAGTAAGGTCTCCAGACATGCTGAAACAGAAAGGATAGATTCAAAACGAAGGATAGAAGATAGTACCTATGGCTTTGTGGGGGACTTTGCCTTTTTAAAATAAAATAATATTTTTCTTTTAAAAATGCTTCTTTAAATTTCCTTTTTGAAAATAAATTTTCAAAACTTTTTATCTTATCTGGTAAACCTATGCTCTGATACCAAGTGAAACACCCCACCTCCGTTAGGGTCACTCTCAAAGGGAATGCCCTAATTTTGGTGGAGGTTTATAAGTATAAGTCACAGATATACAAGACAGATAAAGAACACATATTTTTGAACAGCGGAAAACAACAACTTTTATTTCATTAAAATATGTGTTACACAATCCATGCCATAATTTGTTTTACAATACTTCCAAAAACATAACATCTTCATAACTGTCTTGATTACATTATTTAAAGAAGCATAAAGAAAACATAAATAAACTGCAAAAGTCCCATAATTGCTGTCCAAAGCCATAGTCCAAAACGAAAAGATCCAAGCAATACATTCTTTCTCTTCAAGCTGGATATGAAATCTGGTCAAGCTGCGGTATTCCCTCCCTGTGGACCTGGGGGGGGGGGGAACGGAAGAAAAGAAGACGAAAGAAAAGTAGAGTCAGACATAAAGCCTGAGTAAGTCTAGGACTATTCAGTCTATGAATAAAGAACTGGGTATGATAAGTATAAACTAGAAGTGGGAAAGCACCATAAACTTAGTTCAGTTGTCTAGGATCGAATATACTATCATACCCCATATCAATCTCTGAACCCATATAAACTAGTTCCCAACTGGCACCCCATAATCAGGGTGAAGTGATCCATTTTATGATGATCGGCTCCTACTCGCATAGTTACATGTGTCTTACGACCCCCGATGTTGTAGTTACCTATACTGGTCCCACCATGGGGTGTATCAAGTCCCATGGTGGCGGCCCGACACAAATCCTAGAATGCACAGGTATGCTACTGGTGCCCAGTGCCTTATTTTTCTGCGCCGGAGTGTGTGCACGCCCGCACCCCGTTAGAACCTACACTGCTGCACCACCACCGTCGATTTGACCTCTTACAATCAGCCCAGTAATCGTGCCCCACCCTGCCTAGTTTCAGGGTATCATGATACCTTGTAGGGTTACTGCGAAAAGGGTCCCCCGCTACTACGTTTTCTATTTCTAGCCAACATGCTAAGTTGGTTAAGTGTTTTATAAACCTAACCCCCAATCAGTCTGTTTAGTTTAGCATGTTCCATTTTGATTAAGTATTAATATAATTTACTTAATCCTATCAATCCTGACTCAGCCTTAATTGTCTTATTAAAGCCTTGACCTCTCACATTAGACAGGTATTGTTGTGCCTGCCTGTTGCCGGTTGGGTCCGGGCAGTCTTACGCCACAACTCAGTCTAACCTCGGGTCCTTATTGGGCTCCGTGTTTAACCACCCACATTGGATAGGTATTATTGTGACTACTGGACAGCCGGGCGGTTCCGGGCAGGTTTACATCACAACTCAATCCAACCTCGGGTTAAACACATCGTATTTTCTACATTTACATATTTTGTCTCTTTTCTTTTTATATGTAAATATTTGCGGCCCATTATTCAAATTCATCTTTATTGGTTAAATTTCATTTTTGCCACTTAATTGTTCTTTCAAGGTTGTTGGCATGCGTTAAACATGCCAACACATATGTTCTATATTTTAGCCCAAACGTCATTACCCCCTGTATTATACGTTCGCTCCAACGTAAGGTGTATTGGGTTTAATACTTAAACCCAATTTAGTCAAATGAAAAGGGGAGGCTTATAACATGGTGTTTATAAGGTAACATGAAAAAGGGGAGTGTGAACGCATGAACTTGCAACGAACGATTCAATTAACATAAAATAGGCACATGTGAACTTGCAGTTGTAACATCGTATAATCATGGCATAACATGAATCATTTTATCCATATAATCATAGCATAAACAATACTTAAACATAAATCATTCTATTCATATGGTTAATGCATAGACAATACTTAAACATGAATTATTTTATTCATATGATTATGGCATAAGCAGTACTTAAACATGCATCGTTCTATTCATATAATCATGGCATAAATAATACATGAATCATTTTATTCATATGGTTAATGCATAGACAATACTTAAACATGAATTATTTTATTCATATGATTATGGCATAAGCAGTACTTAAACATGAATTATTCTAGTCATATGATAATGGCATAAACTTAAACATGAATCATAGGTTCAACTAACCATGTAAACTTGAAATTAAGAATCTAACTAAATTAGATATCATTATTATTGGCACAGGGTCTTGACTAGAAATATAAGCCTATATTTTTATTTAGGCATGATATAAACTAATCGTGTTCATAAAATCACTACATGTTAACAAAAAGGTGCTTACATTTGTCACTAATACAAAAGTATGGTTCAACTAGAATTATCCCAACCTAATTCTTATATGATTCATGGTTTTCATTCTTTTCATAGAATTATAGCATAAACATATCTAAACTTACATCATGGTTTTTATTTTATCTATGTAAACTTGCAAGAGGAATGTAATTCTAATGTAACTTATGATAACAACATGAGCCTAAAAACATGTTTTTCAATTGGGCATAATAACGAACATAGTTTAGTCATGTTCATAAAATTAATACAAATTTACAAAGATGCGTGCTTTTGTCAATATCACAAAAATATGATTTTTATACTTGAACTATGATGCCAATTCCAACGTAACTTCATATGAATCATAATACTTAGTCGATTCAATTACACACTAAAAGTGGTCATAAAAGTATGTACATCATATTAGCATAATAACGAATCATATACTTGCATGAATTCCAATTAAAATATCATAACATATAGTTGTTAATATGAATCATATACTTGCATGAATCTTAAACAAATTATTACAACATATAGTTGTTACTTTCAACATGAATCATATACTTGCAATTATCAAATGGGTGTTGTAAATAACTACCACAAACATGTAGTTTTTCAATATGAATCATATGCTTGCATAAGTCCCAATCAAAATTCCACAACTTGTGGTTGTCAACATAAGCCACATACTTGTATGAATCAAACCATAGCATTACCAAATCATTTAGAATCAAAATAACATACAAATATAAGTCATTATCGCCACAATTCCATTTCGTTTCCAACGCAAATCGCGTACTTGCAAATATCCAATCGTATACCATAATATTCCCAAATCGTTTTGCATCAAAGCAACATACAAATATAGATTATTATCGCCACAATTCCATTTCTTACATTACACAAATCAACACAATTATTTAATTCATATCGGAATAGCACTCTACTTACAGCGTATGACGAATCTTCAATTCAGAAATCTGAATTCTGAATTTGGAGATGCTATCCTTTGTTGTAGGCGTTGCTTTGATTTGATTAACGTTGCTTTAAGCTTTTGTTTATTCTCCTAATTGCCTCTCAATTTCCGACGGCTATCTTTAGTCTCTCCTCAGCAACATGACGGTCTCAGCTCCATTTTAGTTTGTGTGAATTAGGGTTAGTCTTAGGTCCTTTTTATAGAGTTTGTGAGTTGATTTAGACCGTCGATGAAGCTTGGTTCAATAATAGCCGTTCGTTTGAAGGAGAAACCAACCAGGAGCTGACACCTAGCCCTAGTGACAAGGCAAGGCTCAGATAATCGACCAAACACAGACCAGGGTGGGCTGGGTTCGACCTGGCTCTGGGGCCAGGTCGACAGCCCAGTCGACACCGTGTCGACTTGGCAGTCGACACGGGTTACCCAGGTCGACAGCCCTGTCGACCTGGCTAGCCCAGGTCGACTGCCAAGTCGACCTGGGTGCCTTAGGCGGGAATTTTCCCGCCCTGGCCAATTGGGCCTGATTTTGAATTTTAAACTTGTTTTTCTGAGCTGTTTTCATCTGTTTGAATTTTAACCTGAATTTTGAAACTTACGGAGGCCATATCTTCTTCATACGGACTCCGTTTTTCGAAAACTCGGACTCTATTTCGCGTATTTTTCCGAGACGAACACAATGGCGTATCCCGTTTCCCTTAATTTTTTGATTTGAAATTATTTATACTTTAATTTGTGAATTTCACTGTTATTGAATACACAGGGTGTTACAATAGCAATCGACGAAATATATATAATATATATATAATATATATAATGGCCTGAATAGAACGCGCCGCGGCAGTTCGTGAATTTCGACCATTTATTTCAAGCGGACATTACGGGAGATCTGACCATCGTATTCTCCTAAAACCGGAACCGTTGGGTTCGTATCAAAAAGAGCTTTCTAACGAATATTAGAAATTTAAAATCTAATGGTTGGATTTGGAGATACGTCCAAATCAAATTTGGAAAAGGTCGCTGTAAGTGCAGTTCGATGGTCGTTGATGGAAATCGACTGTACGGGCCTTGAAAAAATTATTAAAAATATTAATAATTTGTGTAAAATCATAAGAAATTATTTGGGAAAAATTAGGATGAAAAACTCCATATTTGAAAAGATAAAAATAGATTTTTATTGAAATGAACTAGTTTTGAACTAAAATTAAACCCATTTATTTTTAAATAAATAAATTGGATTTGAAACGGGTTATAAATAGATTTGATTTGTGGGTTTATCATGAACTGTGTTTTAAATGTCACTAGTTCTTTAACCTAGTAAAAGGAGTTTTAATGAATCTGTAATTAGATTGAAACGTGAATTGATAATCTAAATTATCAAATTTGGCAAATGAGCGAGAATGGAGTATCACCAGTTTTGTTCCAGAGCGATAGTTAAATCTTTAATTAGATTTGAACGTGAAATGGTAATTAATTTTACCGATAACATCGTGGTGTTAGATATGGAGTATTACCAGTTTTGCTTCATGGGATGAATAGGTTGGGATTGGGAAATAAAACAAATAATTACTTCAGTGTGGTTCGCTAATCCCGACTAGTTTGGAAAACCATAATCTGGTTTGAAATGACATCCAAAGGAAGATAAAAGGATAAATTTTAAATAATTTATCTTGGATAAAATTAATGGGAACCTTTCCCTAAGAATGTGGAATTTAGAAACTAGTTGTAGGTTAGTTAAGAAGAATGGTTTCATGGGTATTGATCTGATGTTGGTTTCGGCCTTCGGGGTTAATATTTGGGAAATTACTCTTTTACTGATTTACGGTTAGTGACTGATGAATTGGAATGAGGCGTATGCTGTGTTCGTATAACATTTGTTTTTAATATACGCGGGTTGTTCGGAAAGTCCGGGTTTATACCCATTCTGAATAACCGATTCGACGATAAGTCGAAGATGAAGACGGTGGTTGAAGACCGGAAGTCTTCACATCGTTTGGATAATTACTGATGATCCAGATTGGGTTGTACACCCAAGAGGATGGAAATAGTTGGTGGTCGTCCAGACGTACTTGGAGATTGATGGATATGCGAGGAAAGTGCCTCCAGTTTCGTTCAGACCCAGAACGAACTTGTAAATTGATTGTGTGACAGACATTGGATTTTATTCTATGTTGATTGATTTCTGTTAAATATATATCTGTTTGGCGGCGGAGAATTTATTCTCTTTCTTAACGCCCTTCTCTGAGAAGTACGAGCTAAGAGATTATATATCAATAGATATCAATCGCATGGCATGAATTGCCTGTGTGGCATGCTGAGTTGCATGGATCAAGGCTTCTGTTGAAAAGCAAAGTCTTGTGGTTGATGATCAAAGCACGACCTTTGTGGCGTAGCTTTGTGTATAACATGGATTCGCGAGCCTCACACCTCGGTATGAGTTAAAAACAGGATAAGGACTGCAGGGAGAGCACGACGTTTCTTTCTAGCTTTGGTGGTGTCAGTGACTTACCAGCCCTGACATTTATATACTTTTCACCTATGTGGTTGTTGGATGAGACGCCTCGATTATAGGTCTGTAAGGACCGGGAAACGTGTGTTCAGGAATAAATAATCCTCTAACGTAAGTGAGGACCGGCCCTGAAGCATCCAGGGTTACCCAGAGTGTGTAGTCCTGAGGCATTTGCTAGAGTGTCTCGAAGCAGAGAGGAGCTTGCCCCTTGCCTCGACTCATGACGGAAATCCAATTTCCAATACGTGTATTTCGGCTTTATTTGTAGAGCCTAGTATGGCGACATAGTGGTATGGGGCACTTATGTCGTCTATGATTTATATTTATGATTGAAATTGTTTTGACACTATACACTTATTATAGTATCAAATGATTTGTTTTAAACGTACCAAGCATGTTTGGCTGTTATAAGGTAAAACCCTATCCTCCGGCTTGCGTTGCATTGTGTGATGGGACCTAGGTCTTATAATAGCTTCATTTTTCGAAAAAGCATTGCGTTGTTTATTCTATGCACTGGTATTCTTTGGAGGAAACCCGTTCTGTGTTATACGGCATGGTCCCTTTAATTGCTCTCTTTTAAAGTAAAGCTTTAAATAACTGTTTTAGTTCTCACACCAGTCACATGACTGACCTGGAGTTTATTGTTTTAACCTAAACTCTGGGTGCCCTTATTTTCGACTCGGGCAGCTAGTAGTTTCGGTTTTGCAGATTTATATTCACAGAATCCTGGTTTACAGTTGGAACGATATCCTGAAAGCTCTATATCTGTATATCACCTTCAGTTGTGCTTTGTATTATTTTCCGCTCCTATGTAATTTATTGTAATCTCTGATATTTATCGAATGTAATTTATTCATTTATACTCTGTATATTCTTGTATCTGATGCATTGTTGTAATAACAATGAAATGTTCTTCCGTCTGCGTTCTGATTTGTCTTGTCCTCACGGTAATTCGTTCTTTCTCATCTCTTCGGAGACCGGGGAAGTTCGGGTCACTACATTTGGTATCAGATCTTTGGTTTACAGAGCTCGAGAACAAGATACATTAGAACCATACGAAAGAATTCATCAGATATTGGATTAGTAATATCCATTTAGAATGACTCGTTAGAGATAGGATCAGTAGTATCCTAGAACGAGTGTGAAGAATATATTTTTCAATTGAAAACAATTCTGTTTTGAAATTTAAATTGTTTTATATGTATCTGAATATTTATTTATTTTGAATTTGGACAATCCAATATATAAAGATTTTTCATATACGCGTCATGAACGTATATTCGAAATTTTAATATACCGGATAGATATAGAACCGCACTCTAGTAGCCCGGAGATGTTCTGATGGTGGTTCGAAACATCATCAGCATTTATTTTCATGTTTCGAAGGTGTGATATCTATATATTTCCATTAGGCTGGTGTGAGAACCAAAACTTATACAGATAGATTTATTTGTTGTGAATTGGCATCAAAAACAAGATTTTCAGTATATATATCAAAATTATGAATTTGAAACGTTAAATTCATTAATTGATTGATGTTTTTGTTGTTTGTTTATTAGTTTGATAATTTTGAACCATTATGCCTAATTGCATCAAATATTGAATTATATTAAGAATTGGTCGCATTTGCTTGCATATACATGCACTTACATTGAACAGGTCATAGCAAGGAGGCTAGAGCAGAGAATAAAATTTGTTTGCCCGACAAATAGGTGCATGTTTACTATAATTTACTGTTTTGTTTGGGTGATGATGATTTTATGAGCCTATTGGCTTTTTATTTTTGAGATCAGAAGGCCTGTATGGCAATTTCGGGATTTTCCCGTGGCTCCCGGCACAGGGGAGGTTATGGCGAATTTTTTCGAAAATTTAGGGTGTTAGCCAAATTTTTGAAGAATTTGAAAATTCTCAGAAACTGAAAAGTTGGAGAATGGAAGCCAGATCGAACGTAGAGTTGATTAATCAAACCACTTTCGACTTTGTTCCTTTTCGGGGACGAAAAGTTTTAAGTGGGGGAGATTGTAATAACCCGGAAATTCTGGGCCAGTTTAAAATTTTTGTTATGGCAACTTCGGCGAATTTTGAATATTTAAAATAGATTATTTTAAATAATATCGACGAAAAATTTATTTTGAATATAATTAGAACGTATATATTTATATACGTCGTCGTTAGAATATAAATATTTATATATAAATATAAATAGAATTGAAAATGGCGCGGTAGTTCGATAATTCGATTTAAAACTTCAATTGAATGTACCGGGTGCAAAACAAACTGGATTTTAGTGAAACCAAAAACATTAGGATCAAATTGGGAATATCTTTCCAACGAATCCGAAAAATCAAGATTTCATAGTGGGGATAAAAAGATATGTCCAGTGGAAAATTCTGAATAGTCGCTATGGAATTCAGGCCCTTAAAAATAGACATTTTGCAAACGACCTCGGATTTCGACGAAACCACTTTTGTTGGATCCGTGATGTCAAATTATTGTTAGATTCCAAATTTCATAATTTTTCGAATCAATATGTGAGTGTGGCAAAGGAAAACGCGTTTGACCAGTTTCAGTTGATTTTAATCGACTGGAAAATGGCCATTTTTCCAACGGTCTCAGAATTCGACGAAACTAGTTTTGTTAGGACCGTATCGTCAATACGAAGCTAGAAAATATTTTTATGGAATTTTTAGAGTTCATATGGGACCCCAGAAAATTGAAATGCACATTCAAATTTAATATATATATATATAGTATATGTTGATTTTGACGAAAACTGGTCGAAACGATCAAATCAGCTTGCGATATATATCCCATTGTGTTCGGGATGGGGGTAATTAGCTATGGATGACAGGCGGTGGGCCTCGTTTAGAGGTCGTATGTAAAAGTCAACTTTTTGAAATTAAAATAAAAAAAATTAAAACTCCCCTTCCTCCTTTATACTATCAGGCCCTCCCTTCAAAAAAAAATCAAATCAAATGAAAATAAAAAAAAACAAAAAGAAAGAGAAAGACGGGGTGGAGAAAACCGCCCTCCCCCTCCCCCCCCCCCCCCCGATCGACCGCCCGCCGCGCCTTTGAGGTGGGGCGCCACCTCCGAACTCCCCTCCTCTTCTTCTCTTCTTCTCCCTCCCCCCGCCCTCGCGACACAACCCCCCCTTCGAGCACCGCAACCGATACCCCCCCTCCATCTTCTCCGTCGAACCCCCCCTCCCCCACCCTCTTCATCGATCGATGCGCGCAGCCTCCCCCGCCTCCTCCATTCACTGCAACAGCCCCCCTTCCCATGGTAAGTTTTTAATTTTATTTTATTTGGTTTTAAAAACTGTTTTTTTTTTATTTTTAAAACTGATTTTTTAAGATTTTTAAAAATGATTTTTACATGACTTTAAAACTGAAAATTATTTGATTTTAAAACGGTAAAAGACGGGATTTTTATATGGTAAAAGACGTGATTTTTATACGGTAAAAGAAGGGATTTTTAGTAGTGAAAAGGCGAGAGTTTAAGTAGAAAGGCGAAATCTTTTATATTGTAGAAGATGAAAAATATGATCTTTTATGTTGTAGAAGATGAAAAATACTATCTTTATATATATGAAAAGGCGAAATCCTTATATAGAGAATAGCGTGATAAAAATAGGATTTTTATATACTGAATAGCAAAGTAAAAATTCGATTTTTATATATTGAATAGCGTAGTAAAAATTTGATTTTTATATATTGAATAGCGAAGTAAAAATTCGATTTTTATATATTGAATAGCATAGTAAAAATTCGATTTTTATATATTGAATAGCGAAGTAAAAATTCGATTTTTACATATGTAGTGATTACGGGCAACGAAAGTGAAGAAAGGCAAGAACGACGAAGATTTCTATAAATGAAGTGTCGTGGAGTTGGAATAGCTATCGGTGAGAACTTCTCACTCTTCAATTTCTTTTTCTAGTTATATATATATACTAGGATGCAGACGGTGTTTAGTAGCACCCGACACCCGTCATCCACAGACCATGGATGGCTTGTTTGTTTGATTGATGTGTTGTAAAAAATGTTTGTGTTGTTGATGTGAAATCGATCATATAAATAAATGTGTTGAAAGGAAATAAAATATTTATATAGTTAAAAATATTTTATCGTTAAAAATATAATTTTTAACGTGAAAGTGAATAAATAAATATTTATAAACAAATCGGCCGATTTGTTTATATACACTGATTTGACTGATATTGATTGGGTCGATAAATTTTACACATCGCTCAACTGCACAAATAAAATCTGTGTTTGCTTGTTTGAAACCCCACACGGGTATTGGGATAAAACACGGCATACACAAATCCCAATAGTTAGTTGTATGTCGATCGATGGATCGACAGGCTGTTATAAGCGTTAGATATCTATATTTGATGCTTATACAACGTAGTGCACTTTGGATGATGGTTGATTATTTATCGTTGCTATTATATACGTGTGTTGTATGGAATCCATATAATTAACTTTATACGGTAATTGATTGGGCCTCATTCCAATTTAGAAAATAAAGAATAATATAAAATAAAGGTTCATGTGTTGACTGTACTCATCCGTTGAGATTAGTTATGTGTTGAACGAAAGATTTTAACAATAAAATATATTAAATAACAAAAATAGTCACACGTGGACAGTACTCATCCGTTGAGATTAGTCATGTGTTGAAAAAAATATAGATTCACTCATTGAATAGAATATATATTCATTTGTTGAATAGAATAACGGAATTATTGAAATATATAAAACCGTGTTGACTAGAGATGCGCTATTTTGATGCGAACGATATTTATATCGATTTTATTCATTTTATAATGAATATTGAAAAGTGATTTCAAAATTTAATATTTTGAAATGAAATTCAAATTGAATAAGATTAAAATTCAAATTGAAATTTTATTGAATCAATTTGAAATGAATTCGAATCGAAGTAAATAGAAGGTAAATTCAAATTGAATTGAATTAAAACGAATTAGAATTTGAATTGAATCGAATAGAAAACCAATTTGAATTGAATCGAATAGAAAACCAATTCGAATTGAATTGAAGGGAAAACGAATTTGCATTGAATTGAATATATAACGAATTTGATTTCAATTAAATATATAACGAATTTGATTTCAATTGAATAGAAAACCAATTTGATTTGAATTGAATAGAAAACAAATTTGAATTGAATTGAAAAGAAAATGAATTCGAATCGAATTGAATTGAAAAGAAAATGAATTCGAATCGAATTAAAATCGATTAGAATTGAAATCAAATAGAAATGAAAGTAAAAAGGATTTAAAAACAGAAAATTCAATTTTGATTTGAATTTGAAATAAAGGTTGAAATCGTTTTTAAAACGAATTTAAAACAATTTATAAAGTTTGTTCTAAATAGCAATCGATGAAATATATATATAATATATATATCATATATATAATGGCCTGAATAGAACGCGCCGCGCCGCGGCAGTTCGTGAATTTCGACCATTTATTTCAAACGGACATTACGGGAGATCTGACCGTCGGATTCTCCTAAAACCGGAACCGTTGGGTTCGTATCGAAAAGAGCTTTCTAACGAATATTAGAAATTTAAAATCTAATGGTTGGATTTGTAGATATGTCCAAATCAAATTTGGAAAAGGTCGTTGTAAGTGCAGTTCGATGGCCGTTGATGGAAATCGACTGTACGGGCCTTGATAAAATTATTAAAAATATTAATAATTTGTGTAAAATCATAAGAAATGATTGGGGAAAATTTGGGATGAAAAACTCCATATTTGAAAAGATAAAAATAGATTTTTATCGAAATGAACTAGTTTTGAACTAAAATTAAACCCGTTTATTTAAAATAAATAAATTGGATTTGAAACGGGTTATAAATAGAATTGATTTGTGGGTTTATCGTGAACTGTGTTTTAAATGACACTAGTTCTTTAACCTAGTAAAAGGAGTTTTAATGAATCTGCAATTAGATTGAAACGTGAATTGATAATCTAAATTATCAAATTTGGCAAATGAGCGAGAATGGAGTATCACCAGTTTTGCTCCAGAGCGATAGTTAAATCTTTAATTAGATTTGAACGTGAAATGGTAATTAATTTTACTGATAACATCGTGGTGTTAGATATGGAGTATTACCAGTTTTGCTTCATGGGATGAATAGGTTGGGATTGGGAAATAAAACAAATAATTACTTCGGTGTGGTTCTAATCCCGACTAGTTTGGAAAACCATAATCTGGTTTGAAATGACATCCAAAGGAAGATAAAAGGATAAATTTTTAAGAATTTATCTTGGATAAAATTAATGGGAAACTTTCCCTAAGAATGTGGAATTTAGAAACAGGCTGTAGGTTAGTTAAGAAGAATGGTTTCCTGGGTATTGATCTAATGTTGGTTTCGGCCTTCGGGGTTAATATTTGGGAAATTGCTCTCTTACTGATTTACGGTTAGTGACTAATGAATTGGAATGAGGCGTTTGTTGTGTTTGTGTAGCATTTGCTTTTAATATACGCGGGTTGTTCGGAAAGTCCGGGTTTACACCCATTCTGAATAACCGATTCGACGATAAGTCGAAGATGAAGATGGTGGTTGAAGACCGGAAGTCTTCACATCGTTTGGGTGATTACTGATGATCTTGATTGGGCTGTACACCCAAGATGAGGGAATTAGTTGGTGGTCGTCCAGACGTACTTGGAGATCGATGGATATGCGAGGAAAGTGCCTCCGGTTTCGTTCAGACCCAGAACGAACTAGTAAATGGATTGTGTGTCTGACATTGGATTTTATTCTGTGTTGATTGATTTCTGTTAAATATATATCTGTTTGGCGGCGGAGAATTTATTCTCTTGCTTAACGCCCTTCTCTGAGACGTACGAGCTTAGAGGTTATATATCGATAGATATCAATCGCATGGCATGAATTGCCTGTGTGGCACGCTGAGATGCAATGATCAAGGCTTTTGTTGAAAAGCAAAGTCTTGTGGTTGATGATCAAAGCACGGCCTTTGTGGCGTAGCTTTGTGTATAACGTGAATTTGCAAGCCTCACACCTCGGTATGAGTTAAAAACGGGGTAAGGACTGCAGGGAGAGCACGACGTTTCTTTCTATCTTTGGTGGTGTCAGTGACTTACCAGCCCTGACATTTATATACTTTTCACCTATGTGGTTGTTGGATGAGGCGCCTCGATTATAGGTCTGTAAGGACCGGGAAACGTGTGTTCAGGAATAAATAATCCTCTAACGTAAGTGAGGACCGGCCCTGAAGCATCCAGGGTTACCCAGAGTGTGTAGTCCTGAGGCATTTGCTAGAGTGTCTCGAAGCGGAGAGGAGCTTGCCCCTTGCCTCGACTCATGACGGAAATCCAATTTCCAATACGTGTATTTCGGCTTTATTTGTAGAGCCTAGTATGGCGACATAGTGGTATGAGGCACTTATGCCGTCTATGATTTATATTTATGATTGAAATTGTTTTCACACTATACACTTATTATAGTATCAAATGATTTGTTTTAAATGTACCAAGCATGTTTGGCTGTTATAAGGTAAAATCCTATCCTCCGGCTTGCGTTGCATTGTGTGATGGGACCTGGGTCTTATAATAGCTTCATTTTTCGAAAAAGCATTGCGTTGTTTATTCTATGCACTGGTATTCTTGGGAGGAAACCCGTTCCGTGTTATACGGCGTGGTCCCTTGAATTACTCTCTTTTAAAGTAAAGCTTTAAATAACAGTTTTAGTTCTTACACTAGTCACATGACTGACCTGGAGTTTATTACTTTAACCTAAACTCTGGGTGCCCTTATTTTCGACACGGGCAGCTAGTAGTTTCGGTTTTGCAGATTTATATTCACAGAATCCTGGTTTATAGGTGGAACGATATCCGGAAAGCTCTGTATCCGTATATCACCTTCAGTTGTGCTTTGTATTATTTTCCGCTGCTATGTAATTTATTGTAATCTCTGATATTTATCGAATATAATTTATTCATTTATACTCTGTATATTCTTATATCTGATGCATTGTTGTAATAACAATGAAATGTTCTTCCGTCTGCATTCTGATTTGTCTTGTCCTCACGGTAATTCGTTCTTTCTCATCTCTTCAGAGACCGGGGAAGTTCGGGTCGCTACATGTGACCTCATAGGTTATTACAACGTTGGAAATGGTTTTAAATCATATTTAAAATCATAAATAGTGATTGGCATCTAGCAATATGTCGTTGCTACCTAAGTTATAATAAGATCAATGATTCGATAAACCTTTCTATGGCCTGTATATCAATGTAATATAATCCTTTTAACCAGTATATCTAGGATTAAACTCGAGACATGGATCGTATCATCCTCTTTATAATTTAATCCGTTTATCTTGATCGATGAGTAGATTGTTTAAAACAAATCAATATTTGAGCACGGCCATGCATTTCACAGTCTGACTCAATCAAGAGGCCCATAGATATCACTATGAATATATCATAGGGTTAAATTCCATCTAGATCATTCATAATTTTCATTCGATTCGAGATGTATCCAATAATTACCATTATCGTTACTCTATTATGAATAACTTTAGATGATATCAAAACACAAATATCCTTGAAAAAAATTATAATGATTTCAGGTCTGAGGATCATTACGTCACTGTCACTATAAGAATAACTTATGATACTGTTAATTATATTCCATGTAGTTATCTCACGGTGGGTCAGCCCAATATGCTATTCTCTAATACGTATTTATGTCTTGACATTAATATCATGTATATTAATTAGCAATGAGATGTGATCATCAGTCAAACAACAGACTAGTCTCAACGTTTTATTATTGTCCTATATAAGTAATAAAAATTGACTAGGGACATTTAAGAATTATAATACTTATCACATTACATAATCTCAAATTCAAGTCTTACTCGAACTATATAATTCCGTATTATAATTCTGAGGACTTCTATTACATTAATATTTATATTACGCAGTAAATATAACACAACAGAATATTATTTTATTCCAAATAAAATAATAATATCAACAGTGTAATCAATCTCATCAAGTGAATTGCCTCTAGGGCACAAACCCTAACAATAAGCTCGTCACAACTTTACACTAAAGGCTTGGCATATAACGACCCGAACTTCCCTATGAAGGAAAGCTCGGATTGCTTTGAGAACACGACAAATCAGAACACAAACAGAGGAACATTTCATTTCTTATAACAAAAATTTACATCAGAGTACAAGAATATACAGAGTATGAACAAATAATATACATTTGATAAATATCGGAGATTTACAAATTACAATGCAGCGGAAAATAATACAAAAACATAATTTAAAGAGATACATGGATACAGAGCTTTCAAAATATCATTCCAGCTGTAAACAAGGATCTTATGAATATAATATCTGCAAAACGCAACTACTAGCTACTTGTATGAAAAATAAGGGCACCCAGAGTTTAGGTTAAAACAATAAACTCCAGGCTAGTCATGTAACTTGTATGAGAACTAAAACGGTTATTAGCTTGATTTTAAGGTAAGGTAAATCAAGGGACCACGCCGTAATCACGGAACGTGTTTTAACCCCAAGAATACCAGTGCATATAACAACAACGCAATGCTAAATAACGAAAATGAAGCTATTATTAGACTCAGGTCCTATCATATAATGCAACGCAAGCCGGAGGATAGAGTTTGTGCCTTATAATATCCAAGAATGCTTGGTACGCAAAATTTCATATTTTATATTACTATAAGTGAAGAAATCAACTTCAAATATAAACGTATCAATCATAGATGGCATGAGTGCCCCATCCCACTATGTCGCCATATTAGGCTACAATCTAAACCGCATGATGTCGCATTGGAAGTTGGATTTCCATCTGTGAACCAAGGCAAGGGATCGTCCTTCCCGCTTCGAGACTCTCTAGCCCGAGCCTCAGGAACAGCTGCAACTGCACCTTGGATTGTTAGGGCCGATCCACTCGATGTGGATTAAAATGCCCGAACACTACGTTTCCCCGCCTTATAGGGTGTAAAATTGGTCTGTATAAAGACCATACCATCCATCGGCCCCGCAATGCCAATAAATCCGAGGCGCCTCACTATCCATCATCCACATAAGTAAAACATCTGGGCATGCAAAACCCAGACACCACTTCTAGCTAGAAGGAAACGCATGCCCTCCCTGAGGTCCTCTCCCGTTTCTGGTTTACACCGGGTTGTGTGGCTCGCGAATCAACGCTATACAAAAAGCTATGCTATATTAAAGTCGTGCTTTGACCATCAACCACAAGACTCTGCTTTTCAACAGAAGCCGTGATCCTTTGCATCTCAGCATGCCACACAAGCAATTCACGCTATGCAACTGGTATCTATCAATCACACAGAATGAAATCCGATGTCAGACACACATCCATTTACAAGTTCGTTCTGGGTCGGAACGAAACCGGAGGCACCTTAATCCTCATCCCATATGTCCAATACAGGAGAGAGGTCCCCGCATATCCGGTCGATCTCCAAGTATGTCTGGACGATCACCGCTTATTATCTTGTCTTGGGTGTACAGTCATCCAAACGATGTGAAGACCTCCAGTCTTCAACCATCGTCTTCATCGTCGACTCATCGACGATTCAGTTATTCAGAATTGGATAAACCGGGTCTTTCTGAATAACTCGCGTATATTATAAACAAGTGCTATAAAAATACAACATACGCCTCATTCCAATTCTAAATATTCTTTTATTTAAATATTCTTATCTTTTGGAAAAGGTTCCCAATAATTTTGTCAAAGATAAATTCTTTAAATTTATTCTTTAATCTTCCTTTGGATATCAATTCAAACCTAATTATGGTTTATCCAAACTAGTTGGGATTAGCGAACCTTACCAAAGTAATAATTTATTTAATTTACCAATCCCAACCTATTCATCCCATGAAGAAAAACTGGTAATACTTCATATCTAACACCATGGTGTTGTCGGTAAAGTTAATTACCATTTCATATTCAAATCTAATTAAAGATTTAACTATCGCTTGGAGTAAAACTGGTGCTACTCCATTCCGATCATTTCCCGAATTTGATAATTTAAATTATCACATTCTCTTTTTCAATCTAATTAAAGATTCATTTAAACTCCAATTCAGTTTTAATCTCAAAAATCATTACCTAACGATTATTCAAAGTTAAGAAATTAATCTTATCTTTAACTGGGTTAAAGAACTAATGTCATTTAAAACATAGTTCAAGATAAACCAAAAATCCCATTCCATTAATTGTGGAATCTTCACGGAAAACTGATCAATATATATATATATATATATAATCGATATAAACTTCCATATCCAACCGTTAATATAAATGGAATAACGGCAAAGCCTCTTAAATTCCATATATAGTAACAGTCTTCCTCCACAGAAGTTCACTTCGATTATTACCGAATCGAATTCCATTCCATTCCAAATTATTTTATTAAACTGGAAAACTTTTCTTTGGAAATTTCCCCTAAATCTTAATTCAAAGATTTATAAATTCCAAATCATATTTCACTGTGAATCTGGTTAAAGAACGAATGTCGTTAAAAACACAGTTCACAATAAACCCAATTCACATTCCATTTCAATTCCCATTAAATGTTAATTAATTGGTAATTCTTCTTTAAATCTTAGTTAAAAGACTTATTCTTTTCACACAAGGTTTCAGAATAGTGTTAATAAAGACACCATTCCATCAGTCTCTAACCGTAAACTAGTAAGAGAACGATTCCCTATGTATTAATCCCGAAGGTTGAAACCAACATCGGCTCAATACCCAGGAAACCATTCAACTTAGCTAATCTCCAGTTAGTTTCTAATTTCCTTAACTCCATTGGATTTAAGAACAGTATTATTAAAGATACCATTCACGAAAAACCCAAATCTCGTTCCACTATTGATCGGGTTAAAGAACAAGTGTTTGTTCATGATAGACCCAAAATCCCATTTGATATTAAATACAAGGTTCTAAATAGAAAATATATCGGCTTATATTCAATATCAAATTCTGAATTCAACAAACATCGTATTTGAATAACGATATATATAACTTCCAAATTCCCCCACAATGTCCGTATAGTAACGGGATCCAATATCGAAATATTCTGAAGATAATTTCGATTCAAATCCATTCCAATTTATATATTGGAAATTCTGGTTATTTTTAAAACCATTTCAAACCCAATTTATTTATTTTAAAATATTGGATTATAATTCTAGTTCATAATTAGTTCATTTCAATAAAAACATATTTTTATCTTTTCAAATATGGAATTTTTCATCCCAATTCTTTCCAAATCATTTATAATGATTTTACACAAATTATTAATATTTTAATAATTTTATTGTGACGACTCGAAATCCCGTACAGACGGAGACAAGGGTTATCTTTGGAATATAACACAGAAACAGATAATTGCAGAACAAAATTAAGTAAATACACCAGATAATGAACAATAGAATATACTGGATAAAAGTAATCATCGGAGTTACATGGTATACAGGATCATACTTAGTAAAAATACAGTTCAACTATACATAAATGTCTACAGCGGAAAATAAACATAATATGTACAATAGGAGCTGAACAGCATAAAAAAAGATAAATGATAGAATCCATCTTCAGCTCCAGCTATTCAAAAAGAACCAGCTAAACCTGAATACAAGGCTGCCCGTGTAGAAAAAGGGGCACCCGAGTTTGAGAGTGAAACAAACTACGAGTCAGTCCTGGGACTGGTATGAGAAATCTACTCAACACATATATAATTTGGCTAATCACAGGACCACGCCACTCTCGTGGAACGGGTTTACTCCATTAGATTTCCAGTGCTTTAAAACAATTCTTTCTTTTAAACATCGCTATACTTTTTATAAAAATGAAGCCATTATAAGACTCAGTTCCCATCACACAATGCAACGCAAACCGGAGGATAGAGTTTTTACCTTATAACGGCCAAAATATGCTTGATACGAATAAAACAAGGCATTTGATATTATTTCTAGTGTTTATATGTTTTGAAAACAATTTCAAATCATAACTATCAATCATAGACGGCATTAATGCCTCATACCACTATGTCGCCATATATAGGTATACAATCAAAACCGCACAGTCACGTAATTGGAAATTGGATTTCCGTTATGAACCAAGGCAAAAGATAGTCCTTACCGAATTCGAGACTGCCTAGCCCGAGTCTCAGGATCAGAGCTCGAGTGACCCTAGGAGCGAAAGGGCCGGTCCACCGATGTGGATTAAAATTCCTGAACAATGCGTTTCCCCGCCCTTTGGGGCGTAAACGAGCTAACGAATGACTCCATCGGACCCGGATCGTCCGATCAAACCGAGGCGCCTCGCAACATAAACAACCACATAGGTGAAAAGTATATAAATGTCAGGGCTGGTAGGTCACTGACACCACCCTAGCTAGGAAGAAACGCATGTCCTCCCTGAGGTCCTTCCTCCCGTTTCTGGTTCATACCGGGGTGTGAGGCTCGCGAATTCACGTTATACACAAAGCTACGCCACACAGGCGGTGCTTTGATCATCACCACAAGGCTTTGCATTTCAACAGAAGCCCTGATCACTGCATCTTAGCATGCCACACAGGCAATTCATGCCATGCGACTGATGTCCATCGATATACAACCTCTGAGCTCGTGCGTCTCAGAGAAGGGCGTTAAGCAAAAGAATAAATTCTCCGCCGCCAAACAGATGTATATTTAACAGAAATCAATCAACACAGAATAAACTCCAATGTCAGACACACAGTCCATTTACAAGTCCGTTCTGGGTCTAAACGAAACCGGAGGCACTAAATACCTCGCAAACCCATCGATCACCACGTACGTCTGGACGATCACCACTCATTATCCATATTTCGGGATGCCTCCCAATTAGGACCTTGGTTACCATCCAAACGAGGTGAAGATCTCCGGTCTTCGACCACCATCTCCATCTTCGAATTTCAATCGTCGGTCAATTATTCGAAATGAGAATTAACTCGGCCTTTTCAAATAATTCACGTATATTTAGAATTTCAAATCGGTTTATTTCAATGGTTAAATCATTCGACAACACCAATTTTGTTCTTTAATGTAATTTTCACACCAAACACATTCAACCATCAAATACCACATAAATCGAGCAAATTCAGTTTATTTCCATTCCATATCGTTTATGATATTTTATAACGATTTATCGCTATTTTTATTTATTTTAAAATAGCCAATATATTCAAAACGACGCTTCGGGCCATAACGCGGCCGTGGCGCTGTTTTTCTTCAGATTTGATTTACACATATCTGAAAATCTAACCGTTGGATTTTTACAAAATTTACATCATTAGAAAGGTCTTTTCAAAACGAATCCAACGGTTCCAGTTTCGGGAAAATCCGACGGTCGGATCTCCCGGTACAATCGTTTGAAATTTCGATTTCAAAATACGAACTGCAGCGTCATTATTCGATTAATTATAATTATATTTATATATATATATATAAATATAATCGTTTCTGACGCTGTTTTTCTTCAGATTTGAATTAAACATTCCAGACAATCCAACCGTTGGATTTTTACAAAGTTGGCACCGTTGGAAAGATTTTTCCAAAGCGAACCCAACGGTTGCGATTTCGGGAAAATCCGATGGTCGGATTTCCCGCACTAGTTGTTTGAAATCACGGTTTCAAAACACGAACTACACGGCCACGTTTCGTTTTAATTTTATTTATATTTATATATTTATATAAATATAGTTCATTCAACAATTTCAATATCGTTTTTACTTAAAATATTTCACTAACGCCTTAAAATTTTGGAAAATTTCGCCATAACCTCCTTTGTACGGGAGGGCTGGGGAAATTCCCAAATAGCCACACGGGCGTCTCATGTCGAAAAGAAAAAGAAAAAGCCAAGCGGCTAGCCAACAGGCTCATAAAATCATCACCCGAACAAAACAGTAAATGTGTACCTATTTGTCGGGCACAAAATTTTATTCCTCTTCTCTAGCCCCTTTGCTATAACCTGTTCAATAAATATGCATGTACATATATACAGTTCTTATCATTTATCATTTTCCATTCAACTTCATATTTGATTCCATTTGGTTTAAAAACACCATTCATTCTAATGTTGCATGTATAGGCAAAAATCATATCATTAGCTAATTAATGAATATTTCAACTCATATATATATTTATTTGAACGAGTGGCTATTTTTAACACTTCACATTTCATCAAATCATGTATGAAATAAACATGTGATTTTTTTTATTGTAAAACAATTCATTTCAAAACATTATTATTTCATATGGTTTATATAGGCGATAAAAATAGGATTTTTATTATCAAACAATTTGTTTCAAAATATGAACACCATTCAACACATGAATTTCTAATCAACGAATGAATATCGATTCAACACGTGAAGGTTTTCTATAGTTTCTATATATAGATAAAAATGTGATTTTTATATTTGAAACGCGAATACCATTCAACACATGAATTTATAATCAACGAATGAATATCGATTCAACACATGAAGGTTTTCTATACAATGAATAAATATAGTTTAGGCAAATGAAAATAATTCAAACCCATGAATATTATTCAAAATTTCGGCAGCATAACGGCAGGGTAGTTAAAACCGGGACCGTCCCTAGTACGGCTCCTCGCTCTACCTTAAAACCTCACGGTTTTGGACAATGGGGATCATGCATCTAGTTCGCACGCAGGCGGCATGTATATATTTATTTTATTTCCACAAACTAATCCTATGTGGTTTCAACCAAATATTTCTCAACCACAAATGGGTATTTTTCAACCACAATCAATCAACATCAACCACAAACAATCCCAAACCACCATTCGCTATCAATCAATTTTCACAACAATTTCAACCAATAAATATCGTCCATGGTTTGTGGACGAGGGGCGTATATATATATATATATATATATATATATATATATATATATATATATATATATATATAGAGCAATTCACTTCAATTCATACCTTATATAATTTTTACAACGCATATATAACTTATACATCGAACGTACAACTTATACAACGCTTATACAAGAGGTGTACAACACTTGTATAACTCATACATCGACTATATAATTTATACATCGTCGTTTTCCATATCGTTTATAAATTAGAAATCTCACATTGGGTTCCACTCCACCAAAAATAGCAGAAGGCTCAGAAAAATACGCGGTCTCTTCTAAAATGTAGAAGGCGCCCACACGATCACGATGTTTCCTGTTTCGTTGAATTTCGTCAACGAATGAAGAAGATATGATTTTTCAAAGTTTGCAACACTTTAAAATTGTTAAAATCAGTTGAAAATATACAAGTCGTATACCTGTTCAAAACTAGGTTTAGGGTTTTCGGCGAATCCTGGAAGCGAGAAGGCGATCGGACTGTGCCACACGGAAGAGCTTCGAGAGGCGCTCCAGGGGGTGGTCGTCGCAGCTCGTTCGGTGGTCGGAGGAGAGAGATCGACGTCAGGGAAGGTGCTGACTTCACGGGGCTCGTTCTCGCAGGTGGCGCGATGGGAGGTGGTGGGACTTGGTCGGATTTGAAGAGGAGGGAAGGGGCTTTCGAACGTGGGTGGTGGCGAAGCCTGGCGTGGACGGTGGCGCTCGAAATCGGAAGGGAAAGCTTCGATCCTTTTCCGCCGTGTATCGCTTCAGCGGGGAGAGAGAAACGATAATTTTCTCTTTTTTTTATTTCTTTAAAATCTGATTGGTCTGTATATATATTTATTCAAAAATTAGGGTTTTCTTAAACGGATCCGAAATCAAACTCAACGACTATCGCCCCTAGCGTTTCACCCCCATTCCGAACACAATGGGATATGTTTCGTAGGCCCATTCGACTATTTCAGTCAGTTTCCATTCAAATCAAAATATAAAACATTCAATATTTAATTTGAACGCGAATTTCAATTTGCCAGGGCCAAAAATTGATTCGAAAAATTCCAGAAAAATAAATCTAGCTATGTTTTGACAATACGGTCCGAACAAAACTAGTTTCGTCGAATTCTGAGACCGTTTGCAAAAAGGCCCATTTTTGGTCGATCCAATTTAACTGTAATTGATCAAAACCCATTTTCCTTTGCCACGCTTACATACTAGCTTCAAAAATTATGAAATTTGAAACCTAGCAATAACTTCACATCCCGAACCCAATAAAAGTGGTTTCGTCGAATTCCGAGGTCGTATGCAAAATGGCCAATTTCACGGGCTATATAAATTCCATAGCGACCTTTCTGAAAATTCATTCGGCCATAACTTTTGTTTTCCGCTATGAAAATTCGATTTTTCAGATTCGTTAGAAAGGTATTCACTAACAGTTTTAAATATTTTTGGTTTCACTAAAATCCGTTTTGTTTTGCACCCGGTACAGTCCGACAAAGTTTGAATTCAATTTTTGAAACTACAGCGCCATTTCAGGCCTTGTTTATAATTATAATTAATTATATTCGTTTTCAATGGTCGATTCAAACTCACTTTGCATTGCCAAAATTTAAAAATATTTATTTTAAATATTTAAAATCCATTATTTTAGCCAATTAAATTTTTTTAAATTGGTTCAGATTTTCTGGGTCTTTACATTTATCAAGGCCCGTATAGTCGATTTCCTTAAACGGTCACCGAGCTTCATTTACAGCGACCTTTTCCAAATTTGATTTGGACACAATTCCAAATCCAACCATTAGATTTCAAATCTCTAATATTCGTTGGAAAGCTCTTTTCGATACAAACCCAACGGTTCAGGTTTTAGGCGAATCCGACGGTCGGATCTCCCGTAATGTCCATTCGAAGTCAATGGTCGGAATTCGTGAACTGCCACGGCGCAGCGCGTTCTATTCAGGCCATTAATATATGTTATATATATTTCATCGATTTCCATTCAAAACGTATTTTATAAATCGTTTTAAATTCGTTTTAAAAACGGTTTCAACTTCATATTCAATTTTAAATCAAAATTGAATAATCCATATCATTAACATATAAATGATAATATTTTCAAACATCAGATTTTGAAATCACTTCATTTTCGATATTCATTATAAAAGTGAATAAAATCAATATAAATATTGTTCGTGTCAAAATGGCGCATATCTAATCAACATGGCTATATATATTTAAATATATTCATGTCCGTCCCAAATCGGATATCAAAACCAGATTTTGATCTTTTACTAAATATTATTTTAAAATATTCATTATTTTAAAATATTCATTATTTTTAAAATATTCATTCTTTCTGAACTAGAATCAGACACAACCAATTACCATATAATGTCATTATATAGATTTCATAAAACACATGCATACAACAACAGTGATAAATAATCATCCATCAACCAGAGTGCGTTCTACACTATATAAGCATTAAATATAAATATTTAACGCTTACAACAGCATGTTAACCAATCGATCGACATACAACTAAACAATTGGGATTAGTGTATGTCAAATATCATACCAACACCCATGTGGGGTTTCAACCAACAAATACTGAATATTATTTTTGCTGTTGGGCAATGTGTAATATTTTATCGTCCCAATCCATATCAGTCAAATGGGTGTACATAAACAAATCGTCTGATTTGTAAATGAATATTTATTTTATTCATATACGCATTAAAAAATATATTTTTAAAGATAAAATATCAGTTCGGTTCATTTACACAATAAAAATGATATTTTTATTATTCTAACATATTTTATAAAATTTTGGCGGCATAACGGCGCGATACTAGAACCGGGATAAGGTCTTGCCTTATCCCTCGCCCAATAATGGCTCGCGCCATACACAAACCAAATCATATCAATTCATTTCACATCCCAAACTAATCCAAACAAATAAATCAACCAAATCAAACAATCAAACAAGTCGTCCATGGTTTATGGACGACGGGGAGAAGTTCATATATGCAGTTATAAAATAAATAACTAAGCAGAAAATTTTAGTGAGAAACTCTCACCTTGGGGATCCATCCGTTCCTCCATTCTCTATTTCTGTACGGTTGGGATTTGCCCAAAATTCCAATGCGATCTTTTCCCGTTGTTCATAGTAAAAATCGCATTTTTAATATGATGTTTATTTTTAAAATCACATTTTTATGATGGCACTTCATTTATAAAAATCATATATTTTTACAATGCTTGTTTCCATATAAAAATTATATTTTTTTATCTCTATTTCTTATATAAAGATCGAATTTTTCTTATTTCGCTTCATATATAATAAAAATCGAATTTTTATCGCTACTTCATATAAAACAAAATTCGAATTTTTATCACTACTTCACATATATAAAAATCTAACCTTTTTAGTCTTAAAAATCTAATCTTCTTACTTTTAAAAATCGTGTCTTTTCTTTTCATGAAAATCAATCCTTTTCTAGTTTAAAAATCAATCCTTTTTCTTTTTGAAAAATCGATTTTTTTTCATAACTAAAAATCTCATTTTTATCACATTAAAAATCTGGTTTTTTAATCTATGTTTATATAAATTGATTTTTAAATTAAAAATAAAGAATAATAAAATTTATAGTTCGAAATAGGAAGAGGGGGTCGCTTCGTGTCGGAGGTGGGCGGAGGGTTGTGCTGCGCCGTTCTGGTGGTGGCGGCGGTGGTATTCCGGCGGTGATAGGGTTTTATTGGGTTTGATGGAAGCAAAAGGGGGCTCCGGCGTCGAGAAGGAGGAGGGGGTTCGCCAGGGTCGGCGACGGCAGTGGGTGGCCAGCGCTGGGCGTGGCGGCGCCTAGAGGGAGGTGGGCTACCAAATTCGAGAGGGCGACGTTTTTTTTTCAATTTGGGGAAGAACGGGTTTTGAAAGGAGGGATGACCAAAGGGGAAGGGAGATATTTATTATTTTTTATAATTTAATAATGTTTTAATTCATCAATTAATTGTTTAACACACGAACTCCAATCGAATCTCAATGGCTGTCGTCTCTAGCTAATTACCCCCATTCCGAACATAATGGGATATGTTTTGCCAGCCGATTCGACCATTACGATCAGTTGTCCTCAAAATTAAAATATAAATCGTTATATATTTAATTTAAACGTACATTTTAAATTACCAGGGCCACATATTGACTTTGAAAATTCCAAAAAAATTATTCCTTGCTTCATATTGACAATATGGCCCTAAAAAAAATCTAATTTCGTCAAATTTGAAGACCGTTTGAAAAATGGCCATTTTCTGGTCAATCCAAATTGATTGAAACTGCCAAAACACATTTTCTTTTGCCACGCTCACATATTGATTCCAAAATTTATGAAAATTGGGATCTAGCAATAATTTGACAACGCGGATCCAACAAAAGTGGTTTGGTCGAAAACGGAGGTCGTTTGCAAAATCGCTATTTTTAAGGGCTAAAATTTCATAGCGACTATTCTGAATTTTCAACTGGGCATAACTTTTTATTCCTGCTATGAAATTTCAATTTTTCTGATTCATTGGAAAGATATTTTTGAACAGATTCAAATATTCCTATTTTACTAAAATCCGGTTTATTTTGAATCCTGTACATTCATTTAATTTTGAAATCGAATTTTCAAACTACCGCGCCATTTCCAATTCCTTTTATAATTAAAATAAATATTTATATTCTAATTCCGATTTAAATAAATATATACATCAAAATTTTATTTCAAGTAAATTTCTAGTCGTTATTATTTAAAATAAATCATTTTAAATATTAAAAATTCATTAAATTGTCAAAATAAAAATTTTAAATTGGTTTTGATTTTCCAGGTTGTTACATGGCACCTGCAAGGATTACTCCAACCAACAAAGTTGAACCCCTTGAAATGGCTAAGGCAAACTCGAGAACTTCAATACAGTGGTAAACACAAAAAGTGGTTACTCACGGAAAAGAAGTCTCAAATTCTGCCCCAGTCAAACTCAAGAAAATTCAGTTAAATTGGTCAAGTAAATCCAGTCAATAATGATCCATGGCTACAACTAAAAAAAATCATTATTTACAAAAAAAGTACCACGAGGTCATTATGATACCAGACATTGCAATAACAAATGACTTACGATACAGAGAATTTGTGCTGTAAGCAAGAAAAGAAAACAGGGGTGGAATGCAAAACAACAAAGTACGACAAAGCTAAAGCAAAAAGCATAAGTACAACAAGCAGAACACAGTTTCATTGCAACAACACAAAGCCAGATCACAGAATCACAAGTCAAGTACAAAAGTCTCAGACATAAATGTGCATAAAGTAATTAGCATAAAGTAGTAAGCACGGAACGGCACTCGCATATACAACTGGCCTGAATACGGTAATCAAGAACTAAAGCAAAGTCATGAGTTGTAACGACCCAGGGATTTTTGGCCCCGAAAATCGACATAATACCTTTACTATAACCCATGCCGACCTTCCAAACACCGAAAACACCGGAACGTTATTAGAAAGAATTTAGAGGGTGAGATAAGAAAGAAAAAAATATAAGAATTGAAGAAGAAGAAGAAGAAGAATCAACACAACTCAGAGTCTCACATCGCAGTGAAACAAAATATAATACAGAAATAAATCTTTATTGAGATCTTTTAAAAATACTTACAGTATCAGGGTACATCACACATCTGGACAGTTATGATAACCTGTCCTCATATACAACACACAACAGAATAGTAGTTATATGATATCATACGTCTGGACTCCTCCAGCTCGTCTCTTCTCAGCATTCGATAACCAGAACTTGTACACCCCGGGTTAACCCGAGCATTTACAAAACACCGGGTCAGTCTGGTGAACCATAGTGAAAAGAAATCGCACAGTATTAAAATAATACACAACTTGATTTTAAAGTCAAAATCCTTTCGAAAGAAAAGAATAATCATAAGACCAAATCCACACATAAATACGGACGATTTTTACCTTACGATAACCCAAACCATTTTCGAAATCAATATCTTTTCTGATATTATAATAGTGTCTAAATACAAGTAAATAACAATCTAGCGGAACGCTTGCATCTCACACTACACATATATTGTATATAAACAAAACTGTGGGCACGTATTGGAGATTGGATTCCCATTATGACAAGGTATGGGACCACCTATCGATAGTGTATCTCTAGAGGCGAATACACTGGGTTCCACAAGAATGTCTTGCAACCCGGCCCTCACATGATCGATCACGCATTTCGCTTGAGTGTATCGAATGTATATCACCAACAGTTGGGCTTAAACCACCGTTTCCGGAAAAGGGACTGCATCGAAATAGATTAAAGAAGCAAAAGTAATTTCTCTAGATAGGTGATTATACACCCTAATGGGAGCGACCCACATAGCCATGCTACCTGTCGATTTTTGTCATTTCCCGGTTGTGAGGCTTGAAGTTTGAATTCCTTTTTTAACACTTGGCCATCATCCACTTTGAATGCCACATCCTCACGTCCGCCAGATATCACTAATTGACGTCCACAAAAATACTCTAGTGTTAAAGCTAAGAGAACCGTCGTTCTCTGCCACCATCTATGGTACGTTTGAAGAAATCAACGTACGTGATTCCTTTGGAAATACTCTGTCAGACATCCGTCCATGCAAGTCATCTAGGAATAGGATGAACCGAAGTGAAACACCCCACCTCCGTTAGGGTCACTCTCAAAGGGAATGCCCTAATTTTGGTGGAGGTTTATAAGTATAAGTCACAGATATACAAGACAGATATAAGAACACATATTTGTAAACAGCGGAAAATCAACAAACTTTTATTTCATGAAAGCAAATACGTGCTACAACAACATCACCATAATTGTCTTACATCTTTTCCAAAACATAACATAACTCTTTCATAATCTGTCTTGATTACATTATTTAAAGAAGCATAAATAAAACATAGATAAACTGAAAAAAAGCCCCATAGAGTTTGTCCAAAGCCATAGTTTCAAACGAAAAGGTCCAAGCAATACATTTCTCTTCTTCAAGCTGGATGTTAAGGCTGGTCAAGCTGCAGTGTTCCCTCCCTGTGGACCTGGGGGGGGGGGGAAACGGAAGAAAAGAAGACGAAAGAAAAGTAGAGTCAGACATAAATCCTGAGTAATTCTAGTACTATTCTGTCTATGAATAAAGAACTGGGTATGATAAGTATAAACAAGAAGTGTGAAAGTACTATAACTTGGTTAAGTTGTCTAGGGTCGAATATACTATCGTGCCCCATGGTAATCTCTGAGCCCATATAAACTAGTTTCCAATTGGCACCCCATAATCAGGGTGATGTGATCCATTCTATGATGATCGGCTCCTACTCGCATTGTTACATGTGTCTTACGGCCCCCGATGTTGTAGTTACCTATGCTGGTCCCACCATGGGGTGTATCAAGTCCCATGGTGGCGGCCCGACACAATCCTAGAATGCACAGGTATGCTACTGGTGTCCAGTGCCTTATTTTTCTGCGCCGGAGTGTGTGCACGCCCAATCAGCCCAGTAATCGTGCCCCACCCTGCCTAGTTTCAGGGTATCCTGATACACCTTCTAGGGTTACTGCTGAAAAGGGTCCCCCGTTACTAGGTTTTCTATCTCTAGCCAACATGCTAAGTTGGTTAAGTGTTTTCTAACCTAACCCCCACCAGTCCGTTTAGTTTAGCATGTTCCATTTTGATTAAGTCTTTAGTTCACTTAATCCTAACAATCCTGACTCAGCCTTAATTGTCTTATTAAGGCCCTGACCTCTCACATTAGACAGGTATTGTTGTGGCTGCCTGTTGCCGGTTGGTTCCGGGCAGTCTTACGCCACAACTCAGTCTAACCTCGGGTCCTTATTGGGCTCCATGTTTAACCTCCCACATTGGATAGGTATTGTTGTGACTACTGGACAGCCGGGCGGTTCCGGGCAGGTTTACATCACAACTCAATCCAACCTCGGGTTAAACACATCGTATGTTCTACATTTACATATTTTGTCTTTCTTCTTTATTTTCTTATATGTAAATATTTGCGGCCCATTATTAAGTTAATGGTGTAAAGGTTACACCAATCATGGGCCCAACCCATACTTGAATTTGGGCCCTTCTATTTTATATTTTCATTCATTAGTAATTTTAACCCAACGTTATTTTCCCCCGTTTAACTCGTCCGTTTATTATATATATGTTGGGCTTAGCCTTTTAAAGCCCAACTTAGCCATGCGGAAAGAGGAGGCTTAAAGCGTGATTACATACACGAAATGGGGAATGTGAACGCATGAACTTGCAATATGACGTTGGAAATACAAAATAGAAACTGGTGTACTTCCATAGTAGTGACATATACTTTGGTCATAAAACATAAGTGACATGAATCAAAGCATGTAAACTTGTAGTTAAGTTAAGAATATCACTATCGACACGTAGGCTTTAACTACAACATAAACCTATATTTTTATTCAGGCATAATGTCAAACATAAGCAAATCATGTTCATAAGACTACTACATGTTTACAAAGGTGCCTACTTTTGTGACTAATACAAAAGTATAGTTAAATTTGTTCACATAACCATGGCATAAATATTTCTAACATGAAATCATGATTTTTACTTTAGTCATGCAAACTTGCAAAAAGGGATTTTTGAATCTAACCTAGCTATGTACCACATATGTCATCATATAATTCTTGTAAACAATATAGACTTAATTATGCAAAATATCAATCATAGCCTAGTCATATTCATAAGTTTGCAAATAGATTTTCTAGTACAAAAGCATGACTTAATACACAGATCATGATGCCAAATTTTCAACATAATTTCATATGGACTATGATAACCCAAACTTATTCCAATTACTTCACAAAAATGATGTTTGTATAAAAATACACCTTATGATGGCATAGTAGCAAAACCCCAAACTTGCATGAATTTCAATTAATCAACTACATACATGTAGCTTCCACATGGATTACATAATTTGCGAATATTCCAAACGTATACTTGCATAAAACTACCGCATGTAGTTTTTCATAACTGAATAACATAATTCGATAATATCCAAACGTATACAATATTCCAAATCGATAAGAATCATAGTAACGCACAAATTATGAATTATTTATCACCACAACCAAGTATACAAACCAACACAGTTATTTGTTCATACCAAAGTAATACTCTACTTACAGTGGTGAGGCGAATTCTAAAATTTAGGGATTTGAAGATGCGGTTTCATTTGATTGAGTTGCTTTATGCCTTAGAATTTGCCTCCTAATCCTCTCTCCAATTGGTGGCTACTCCTAGTCGTTCCTCAGCAACATGGCGGCTTTGTTCTTATTTTTGAATGAATAGATTAGGGTTGAGTTTAGGGTCATTTTTATAGGGGTAATGAACTGATTAGGGCCATTGATGTTGCTTGGATTGATCGTAGCCATTCATCCTAAGGAGAGACCAATTAGAGCCTGCCACCTAGCCCTAATGACAAAGCAGACTACAGAAAATCGGCCAACATAGAATAGGCCAGGCAGGTTGGATTGGGTTCGACCTGGCTCTGGACCAGGTCGACAGCCCTGTCGACAGCCCTGTCGACCTGGTTAGACCAGGTCGACAGCCCAGTCGACCTGGGTGCGTTAGGCGGGTGTTTTTCCGCCCTGGCCCATTGGGCCCCATTTTGGAATTTAAATTTGAGCTATTTTATTCTGTTTGAATTTTAAACTTAATTCAAAAACTTCCGAAGGCCATATCTTCTTCATACGGACTCCGTTTTTCGAAAACTCGGACTCTATTTCGCGTATTTTTCCGAGACGAACGCAATGGCGTATCCCGTTTCCCTTAGTTCTTTGATTTGAAATTAATTATACTTTAATTTGTGAATTTCACAGTTATAGAATTCGCGGGGTGTTACATTCTCCCCCACTTAAAAGGATTTCGTCCCCGAAATCTTCAAGTTTAGGAAAATGTATATCCTAACATCCAATCATCCATCTACTCATCCATCAAACACGAGCATCCATTGTCCTTAAGTGACTTCTAATGCTTCATGATCATATGCGAAGTGTGTGTGTACATGTACTTATCTAATGCAAAATCAGGCGGTCTACTAATTCAGTTGACCTCCTTAATGCGAATTATGTAAGTGCCTTGAATCCATTATGTATGCAAATTTTCCTATTCTTGATTCTACATGAGTGCACAATCATTCAATACAAATGCAACATCCACATGACAACACATTAGAGTTCAACCATATACGAATGCAAACATATATGCATATGCAATATGAAGTGACTAAGCCGATCTAAAACCTAGTTTGTGTGTGTATATGCAACCACGAGCAACCACTAGCAATCACTTGCAACCACTTGCAACCATCATCCATAACATGTTTCAATTACATGTTTCCATCCAAAGGGTTTCTACCTAAAAGATAAGGTCGAGGAAATATACCTAAAAAGATAGATAAAAGCGCAACTTAAGGAGAAGGAAAGATCAAGGATGTACCCTCGAACAGAAAAGGGAGGCAGTGCGTATTCTCGCTTCAGTTTCCCAAGTCGCGTCTCCCTCGGCGTCGCTCCACTGAACTTTGACGAGCTTGACTTCGCGGTTGCGTAGCTTCTTCACTTCCGTTCCTAATATGTGTGTTGGAACTTTTCTTATGGTTGCTTCGCGTTCCACTTCGGTCTCTTCGAGGATATTTGGCTCTACCACCTCAGCAGACTCATGTAGACATTTTCGGAGATGTGAAACGTGAAAAACGTTGTGGACTCCAGCCAACTTCTCAGGTAGCTCTAATCTATAGGCCATTTTCCCAATTTTCTCGATGATAGGGAATGGCCCTATGAACCTTGGTGCCAGTTTTCCTGTGGTTCCAAAACGAACAACGTTTCTTAGCGGTGATACCTTGAGAAAAACTCTGTCTCCAACCTCAAATTCAAGGTCGGTCCTTCTCTTGTCGGCATAGGACTTTTGTCTGTCTTGGGCCGTCTTCATCCTTCTTCGTATTAAGTCTACTTTCTCTGAAGTCTCTCGGATCATATCTGGTCCAAGTATGAGCTTGTCCGTAGATTCCCACCAACAAGTGGGCGATCGGCATGGTCTTCCATATAAAGCTTCGAAGGGCGCCATTCCGATGGTTGCTTGATAGCTGTTGTTGTAGGCAAATTCCACCAAAGGAAGGTGGTCTTCCCATGTCCCTCCGAAGTCGAGGACGCATAGCCTTAAGAGGTCTTCCAAAACTCTGTTCACTCTCTCTGTTTGGCCGTCGGTTTGGGGATGATAGGCTGTGCTCAAGCATAACTGCGTTCCTACTGCTTCTTGCAGACTCCGCCAAAACTCACTGGTGAAGATGGGGTCTCGGTCACTAACAATGCTAGATGGTATTCCATGGAGTCGAACGATTTCCTTAAGGTAAAGTGATGCTAGGGATGAGGCAGTTCTTTTACTTTTGACAGGTAAAAAGTGGGCGCTTTTAGTAAGCCTATCCACTATTACCCAAATGCTAGTGTTGCCTCTCCTAGACCTAGGCAGCCCATCGATAATGTCCATTGAGATGCTATCCCACTTCCACTGCGGGACCTCCAGAGGATGTAGCAGTCCGCCAGGCTTTTTCTGTTCCGCCTTAACCTGTTGGCACACCATACACTTAGAAACGAACTCTGCTACGTCCTTTTCCATGCCGTTCCAGAAGAAAGTCCTTTTTATGTCTTTGTACATTTTATCTTCGCCTGGGTGTATCGTCATCTTGGAGTGATGTGCTTCCTCGAGAACCTTCTTTATTAAATCTTTTGTCTGTGGGACGCATAGTCTTCCGTCTCGCCTTAGCAACCCCTTATCGTCGATGGAGTATCTGTTGAGGTGACTTGAAGTCTCACCCCTAATTAGCCTATCAATTGTTTCCACAAGTTGAGGGTCTTCGCGTTGTGCTGTCCCTACTGAATCCACTAAAGTTGGGCACACTTCGAGAGATGCTAGCAAGCCTGGTACGAAATCGGAGGAAGGCCTAAAGTCGAAGCTGGCTATAAACTCTAGGCTTTGTCTTTCAACAAACAACGGGCTTAGGGTCAATTTCTTTCGGCTCAACGCGTCTGCCACTACGTTGCCTTTGCCCGGAGTGTAGGAGATTTCGAAATCGTATGAGGCAAGAAACTCCATCCATCTTTGTTGCCTCAAGTTAAGATCCTTCTGCGAGAAAAGATATTTCAACGATTTATGGTCAGTGTAAAGTTCGAACTTCTCACCTAGGAGATAGTGTCGCCAAGACTTGAGTGCAAAGACGATGGCGGCTAACTCAAGATCGTGGGTTGGGTAGTTCTTTTCGTGCACTTTCAACTGCCTCCCGCCATAAGCTACTACCCTTCCTTCTTGCATTAAGACGGCGCCTAGCCCTGTCCCACATGCATCCGTATAAACAGTGAACATCTTGCTCCCATCTGGCAGCGTCAAAACTGGGGCTGTAGTAAGAGCCCTTTTCAGTCGTTGGAAAGCAAACTCGCAATCCAAATCCCAATTGAACACTAGATTCTTCTTAGTCAATTTCGTGAGTGGAGCTGAGATTTTCGCAAAATCCCTTATAAATTTTCGATAGAAACCTGCTAGTCCTAGAAAGCTTCGGACCTCAGTTGCATTCCTTGGTGTCTTCCAATCTTGTACCGCCACTACCTTAGCAGGGTCCACTACTAACCCTTGTTTGTATACTATGTGCCCAAGGAACCTCACCTCTTCTCTCCAAAAGTGGCATTTGGAGAATTTGGCTTTTAGTTGATGGAACCGCAAAGTTTCCATGATTGCCCTTAAGTGCTGAGCATGTTCCTCTTCACTCTTTGAGAAGATAAGGATATCATCTACGAAGACCACTACGAATTTATTGAGGAAATCTCTGAATACCCTACTCATCAGGTTCACGAAGTAAGCAGGTGCATTTGTCAAGCCGAAAGGCATGACAAGCCATTCAAAGAAGCCGTCTGGGGTTCTGAATGCCGTTTTATCGATGCTGTCTTCAGCCACCCTTAGCTGATGAAAACCGGTTGCTAAATCGAGTTGGGAGAAAACAGACGCTCCTACAAGCTGGTCAAATAAATCGTCAATTCTAGGGAGAGGGTGCCTATTCTTTTTCGTTAGCTTGTTGAGCTCCCTATAGTCAACACATAGACGGAGTGAACCATCTGCCTTTGTTGCGAACACCACCGGAGCGCCCCATTCTGAAATGCTCCTCCTAATGAACCCCTTTTCTAGAAGCTCTTTAATCTGTTTACTGAGCTCTTTCCTTTCTCGTGGAGCCATGTGTCTAACGGGCAACGCAACGGGCTTTGCATTATCTACAAGATATATGCGGAAGTCTATTTCCCGCTTCGGAGGCAAGCCCTTCACCTCTTCGAAGACATCCGGATATTCCCAGACCACTCTAACTGATTGCAAATTTTCAACAGAGGCATCTAGCGATTCAAGATAACTAAGCATAACCGCATACGAGGGATTACAAGAAATTTCCAAAGTATTACTGAGCTGGGTTAGGAGCCTAACAACCCTTTTCTCACAATCAAGGATGGCCCCATTAGTGGATAGCCAATCCATACCCAAAATCAAACCATACCCCGAAAAGCCCAAAACAAAGGCACTACATTGAAATTCTACACTTAGAATAGAAATTTTCAATCCCACACAGATCATAGACAAATGAGCTGGGCCCCCAATTGGGTTTGAAACAATTAAGGGGTCTTCTACCATACTAGTTTTTAGGTGCAGAGATTCTACTAAAGCAGACGAGATAAAGGAGTGTGATGCGCCAGAATCAAATAAAGTGCGAACGGGGTGATCATAAAGATAAACTACGCTTTCTACAGAAGTATTTATACCTCGCTGTTGCAAAGGTGGCGCTTCCAGCACATGAACCTGTGCCCCTGGGGTGGATCCAGCCCTCTGCCCCTGTCCTCGTTTCTTTGGGCAGTCCATAGCCCCGTGGCCTGTCTCACCGCAAGAAAAGCACCCACCATTCTCCTTGGCCTTCTTTTTCCGGCAGTCCTTTACTAAGTGCCCCACTTTGCCACAGAAATTGCACTTCCTCTTCTCTTTGTTGCCTTTCCCGCCCTTCTTACAGTCTGTCTTCTTAGGCTGCAAACCTTCTTTCTTCCCTTGAGAGCTTTCTGCCTTTGTCTCCTTCTTGCCCTTATCCTCTTCATTCAGCAATGCCATTTGCACCAATCTTTCATACGTGGCTCCCATGGGTATATGGGTCATGGCCAAACTGTGTAATGGCTCATTCAACCCTTTGACGAAACGGAGAGCCTTCTTGTGTGGGGTATTGACTAGGTCAAGCCCAAACCTAGCCAGCTCATCGAACTGATTCACATACTCTCTAACTGTCTTGTCCCCTTGCTTAAGAAATAAGAAATTTTCCAACTGCAAACTTCTTTCCGCATCCGAGAGAAATTTAGTCTCAAACCTTACCCTAAAGTCCTCCCATGTCTCCACTAGTCTTTCAGCATTAGTGATTTCCCACCAGTAGGAAGCCTCGCCCTTCAATAGCCACACTGCCAATTGTACTTTTTGTGTCTATCCTCTACCTCAAAGATGATGAATAGGTCCTCAGTTTCTTTCAGCCAATTCCTAGCTGCCACGAAGGACTCAGTTCCATGGAAATCCCTTCCTCCCATAGCTTTAAAATCTTTACATATCTTAGCAAAAGTGTTTCCCCGTGGAGGAGGTGGAGGAAAAGGTGCTGCTGCAGCTGGATGATTTCCTTCAGCTGGGGGAGGAGGAACGGTAGGACCTGGCTGAGTGGCCCTTGCTTCTAAGAACCGTCTAAACCAACCAGGTATTGGCACCCCTTCTGGCAAGTTAAGTTCTTGGGACATGCTGAAACAAAAAGGATAGATTCAAAATGAAGGATAAGAGATAGTACCTATGGCTTTGGGGGGTGGACTTTGCCTTTTTAAAATAAAATAATATTTTTCTTTTAAAAATGCTTCTTTAAATTTCCTTTTTGAAAATAAATTTTTAGAACTTTTTATCCTATCTGGTAAACCTATGCTCTGATACCAAGTGAAACACCCCACCTCCGTTAGGGTCACTCTCAAAGGGAATGCCCTAATTTTGGTGGAGGTTTATAAGTATAAGTCACAGATATACAAGACAGATATAAGAACACATATTTGTAAACAGCGGAAAATCAACAAACTTTTATTTCATGAAAGCAAATACGTGCTACAACAACATCACCATAATTGTCTTACATCTTTTCCAAAACATAACATAACTCTTTCATAATCTGTCTTGATTACATTATTTAAAGAAGCATAAATAAAACATAGATAAACTGAAAAAAAGCCCCATAGAGTTTGTCCAAAGCCATAGTTTCAAACGAAAAGGTCCAAGCAATACATTTCTCTTCTTCAAGCTGGATGTTAAGGCTGGTCAAGCTGCAGTGTTCCCTCCCTGTGGACCTGGGGGGGAGGGAAACGGAAGAAAAGAAGACGAAAGAAAAGTAGAGTCAGACATAAAGCCTGAGTAAGTCTAGTACTATTCTGTCTATGAATAAAGAACTGGGTATGATAAGTATAAACAAGAAGTGTGAAAGTACTATAACTTGGTTAAGTTGTCTAGGTTCGAATATACTATCGTACCCCATAGTAATCTCTGAGCCCATATAAACTAGTTTCCAATTGGCACCCCATAATCAGGGTGATGTGATCCATTCTATGATGATCGGCTCCTACTCGCATAGTTACATGTGTCTTACGGCCCCCGATGTTGTAGTTACCTATGCTGGTCCCACCATGGGGTGTATCAAGTCCCATGGTGGCGGCCCGACACAATCCTAGAATGCACAGGTATGCTACTGGTGTCCAGTGCCTTATTTTTCTGCGTCGGAGTGTGTGCACGCCCGCACCCCGTTAGAACCTACACTGCTACACCACCGCCGTCGATTTGACCTCTTACAATCAGCCCAGTAATCGTGCCCCACCCTGCCTAGTTTCAGGGTATCCTGATACACCTTCTAGGGTTACTGCTGAAAAGGGTCCCCCGTTACTAGGTTTTCTATCTCTAGCCAACATGCTAAGTTGGTTAAGTGTTTTCTAACCTAACCCCCACCAGTCCGTTTAGTTTAGCATGTTCCATTTTGATTAAGTCTTTAGTTCACTTAATCCTAACAATCCTGACTCAGCCTTAATTGTCTTATTAAGGCCCTGACCTCTCACATTTGACAGGTATTGTTGTGGCTGCCTGTTGCCGGTTGGTTCCGGGCAGTCTTACGCCACAACTCAGTCTAACCTCGGGTCCTTATTGGGCTCCATGTTTAACCTCCCACATTGGATAGGTATTGTTGTGACTACTGGACAGCCGGGCGGTTCCGGGCAGGTTTACATCACAACTCAATCCAACCTCGGGTTAAACACATCGTATGTTCTACATTTACATATTTTGTCTTTCTTCTTTATTTTCTTATATGTAAATATTTGCGGCCCATTATTAAGTTAATGGTGTAAAGGTTACACCAATCATGGGCCCAACCCATACTTGAATTTGGGCCCTTCTATTTTATATTTTCATTCATTAGTAATTTTAACCCAATGTTATTTTCCCCTGTTTAACTCGTCCGTTTATTATATATATGTTGGGCTTAGCCTTTTAAAGCCCAACTTAGCCATGCGGAAAGGGGAGGCTTAAAGCGTGATTACATACACGAAAAGGGGAATGTGAACGCATGAACTTGCAATATGACGTTGGAAATACAAAATAGAAACTGGTGTACTTGCATAGTAGTGACATATACTTTGGTCATAAAACATAAGTGACATGAATCAAAGCATGTAAACTTGTAGTTAAGTTAAGAATATCACTATCGACACGTAGGCTTTAACTACAACATAAACCTATATTTTTATTCAGGCATAATGTCAAACATAAGCAAATCATGTTCATAAGACTACTACATGTTTACAAAGGTGCCTACTTTTGTGACTAATACAAAAGTATAGTTAAATTTGTTCACATAACCATGGCATAAATATTTCTAACATGAAATCATGATTTTTACTTTAGTCATGCAAACTTGCAAAAAGGGATTTTTGAATCTAACCTAGCTATGTACCACATATGTCATCATATAATTCTTGTAAACAATATAGACTTAATTATGCAAAATATCAATCATAGCCTAGTCATATTCATAAGTTTGCAAATAGGTTTTCTAGTACAAAAGCATGACTTAATACACAGATCATGATGCCAAATTTTCAACATAATTTCATATGGACTATGATAACCCAAACTTATTCCAATTACTTCAAAAAAATGATGTTTGTATAAAAATACACCTTATGATGGCATAGTAGCAAAACCCCAAACTTGCATGAATTTCAATTAATCAACTACATACATGTAGCTACCACATGGATTACATAATTTGCGAATATTCCAAACGTATACTTGCATAAAACTACCGCATGTAGTTTTTCATAACTGAATAACATAATTCGAGAATATCCAAACGTATACAATATTCCAAATCGATAAGAATCATAGTAACGCACAAATTATGAATTATTTATCACCACAACCAAGTATACAAACCAACACAGTTATTTGTTCATACCAAAGTAATACTCTACTTACAATGGTGAGGCGAATTCTCAAATTTAGGGATTTGAAGATGCGGTTTGATTTGATTGAGTTGCTTTATGCCTTAGAATTTGCCTCCTAATCCTCTCTCCAATTGGTGGCTACTCCTAGTCTTTCCTCAGCAACATGGCGGCTTTGTTCTTATTTTTGAATGAATAGATTAGGGTTAAGTCTAGGGTCATTTTTATAGGGGTAATGAACTGATTAGGGCCATTGATGTTGCTTGGATTGATCGTAGCCATTCATCCTAAGGAGAGACCAATTAGAGCCTGCCACCTAGCCCTAATGACAAAGCAGACTACAGAAAATCGGCCAACATAGAATAGGCCAGCCAGGTTGGACTGGGTTCCACCTGGCTCTTGACCAGGTCGACAGCCCTGTCGACAGCCCTGTCGACAGCCCTGTCGACCTGGTTAGACCAGGTCGACAGCCCAGTCGACCTGGGTGCGTTAGGCGGGTGTTTTTCTGCCCTGGCCCATTGGGCCCCATTTTGGAATTTAAATTTGAGCTATTTTATTCTGTTTGAATTTTAAACTTAATTCAAAAACTTCCGAAGGCCATATCTTCTTCATACAGACTCCGTTTTTCGAAAACTCGGACTCTATTTCGCGTATTTTTCCGAGACGAACGCAATGGCGTATCCCGTTTCCCTTAGTTCTTTGATTTGAAATTAATTATACTTTAATTTGTGAATTTCACAGTTATAGAATTCGCGGGGTGTTACACGAAGGTACCCTCCTACTACATCCAAGGAATCGCCCTATAGATTAGTAGCGAGTAGTCCTTGCAATCCGTAGATTCCAACAACGACAGAACCACAGTTTATCTATGGTCGCTAAACCATAGATTATTAGTAGTTCTTCCGTGTAATGAAGATCTACGGTCTTCAATGCTCCATCTCAATCGTCTTCTGTTATCTTCTCGCATATGTTGGTCGGAATGGTTTTCCGAATATAAATTCGATTCCGGTCTTTCCGTACCAACAATCGCATTCGACATATTTGATAGTCGGTGATTTAACCATCAAAATAAACAGTATTTCAATCGTGACAATCCAGTGAGTCCACTGGTTCAGTATTAAGCATCACTTGGCCTTTTAATTAAAACAAACAAATTCACTCCTTCTTAATTAAAACTTCTAACTATTTTATTATTTAAAAATATGATATTTGATTCTTATAAACTAATGTTCTCAAAACTCATTTCTCTATAATACTTATTAAAATAACCATATTCAATTCCCACTTAATTCTCCTTTAAAAAAATTTTATTACATCATTCTCTATTATTTAAATTTGGGAAATCCATCCAACTTATTGTTCGTAACAACGTTACGTAATATCTTTTTTTCCGTTCTTGAAACAATACTAATATTTATTAGTATGTAATAAAACTCAGCTTTACATTTCCTTCCTAACCCGAAAACATCGTTATATTTTCATGCAAACCCTTTTGTTTTTCTTCTACTTTGGAATTCTTATTTATATAATTTCCCTTCTTACTAATTTCCTTTACTTCGGATTTCTCGTTATATATTTTCCAAATTCCCACCAAATGTCGCATTATTATTTCGCTAATGGAAATAATTATCACTAACCTCTTTTACGATTACCAACTAATATCTTCTTCAGATAATCCTGATGTTGTTCAAGTTAGGGTATTTTAATTACCTCTCAGACCTTGATCAACAACGTTATTATCCTCAGATAAATATAAGTTGAACTCAAATCAATATTCTATTCCAATCTCAAAAAAATTCCATTATAAATTGTGTTTGGTTATACAATCTACGACCCACTTCCTAATCCAAATTCACTTTTACCAATCTCCTTTCAAATCTATTCAACCATTTCCTTCTTTGGAAATCTTATTTAAATTTTCCTTTTTCTTTAATTCCATTTCTAAAAATGTTAATTTGGAATTAACTATATAAACCCACATCGCTTTCTAACCACCTTGTTTCAAATACATTTTGGTTTAATTAAACCCTGCTCATCTCAATTTCCTTTTAATCTAATTCAATTATTAAGCCAGTATAATTTTAGCTACCATATTCGCTTAAATTCCTTTTATAACTTGTTATACAAATTCGGGTTTTAAATATAAACCCCATTTATAAATTTCTTTCACCATTCAATTGAATCTCATTTCAATTCAATTTCTTTTTAAATGAATTTCAGTTAAAAAGAAATTTTCTAAATCCTTGTAAATCATGACAATAATTTACTTCGATCATTAACCACTTTAGTAGTTAAATAATCAATAATTTCCTTTTTAAAACCTTATTAAATTGAAACAATATTCATTAAGCTATCCTGTTCAAAACACACTAATTAAATAATCAATTCCAATTAAAAACGGTCGATTTAATCACTCAAACACAATTATCCCCATTAACCGATTCCAATTTAGTTTTCCCATTAAATTAATTATAATATAATTAATTTAAATAAATCCATTTAATTTTTATAAACAAAACAGTAGTCTAATTTTAATCGTCTAGTTAATTTCCTTATTCTCACATTTACAAATCTGATTAACATCAGAATTGTCTTTATAAAATTAATTTATAATTAATTTTTAAAACAAATATTTATTTCCTCTTTTATAAACCTTTATTCAAATAATATATTTCAAAATCTATCTTTAGCCAAAAAATAAATTTCATAACTTCAGTTCTATCAGTTCACCTGATGGTAAATCAATATAATCAAAACAATTTACTTTTAGGCCATTTACTGCCGATTTCTCCACCAATACTGCCCATTGGTTAAAACCAAACACAGGTTGAATTTCCAATCAATAGTCCATACTCAATCAATTACCCAGACATGACAGTTCATATGGTAATATGAAAATAAATAACATATTTTGAGGAATCCGTTTGGATCCCTCCAGCCTGTTCTTCCCTGTATACAAATGGTTATCTCCAAACAGACGTTCAATTTCATTTACCTAATATAAATAAATAATGACCATTTAATCCCAACTACAAGCAATTCAAACAATTTAACCAATTAAACACGTTTATTTTATAAATGTGACCAACAAGGTAAGGTACCTTTATTGGAACCAATCGTTAGAATAACGATTTGGTATTTCACTAAAATTAAATGACGGTTTAATTTCATCACTTAAATCAATAGATAAATATATAACTAGCAAACAGTCAACCATATCATAACAGAGCAAGCAAAATAAAAACCCAATTTATATAAAATATAAATGGGTAAAAACTGAGTGAGTTTAACTCACCTTGATTTGGTTCATCGTTTAAACCGTTCATTTTAATTAAATTAAACGGTCGTTTAATTTAATTAAAATCACAGTTGATTCCAATTCTGTCTAGTTTCGTTCCATAATGCAATGCTTGTTACTGTTGTTCCAATGTCACCTTGTTTGTTTAATTCTATTAACACATGATTGAGTAGTTATAAATGTTTAAAGTTAATAATTTTAAATAAATTAATTTCCTTAAGAATAATTATTAAACTATTAGTTACATTTTAAACATGAGTTAACACAGTCGGATTGTAATCTGTATCTTCACGTCTTGTTTCTCCATCACTACCTGCAACAATCATTATTTAAGTCTATAGTTTACAATTAGTTATATAATTATGATTAACTAAATTATGTTATTGACATTGGCGGACCAAATTTTCTAGCTTCTCAATATCTCGTCTGTTTGTTCTGCACGTTCCCTTCAACTAACTCCACTCTTCCCCTTTTGTCCAAAAGATCTGCACGTTTAAACCACCATGCAATAATTATAATTAACCTAACCCTTATAACTTAATTAACATATTAATTATTCTTGAAAAAAACGGCAGTTCAAATCTGATTTCCTTTATCATCTCGTTCCAGTTTGTTTCCCCTTTACGGCTCCTGTTCAAGGCAAAATAATATACTCCTTAGCATAAAATTCCAATTAAATACCTTAACTATTGCTTGCTTACATTATTAATAAAAACTAATTACATTGTTTAAAAGTGGCCAACTGTTTCTGTTTTCATCCCATCGTCATCTGCTTCGAACTTGATACTGTCCTTATCCCAAAGCTACCGTCCTCCACCTTGACCATTGGTGGGCCATCTATAGTCGCCACCGTGAGCGCCCAACCTCGCTTCATCCACGCCTGAAACCCCTTGGAGCTCGACCTCCCCCCTCGCTTCAGATCGCTTCCCAAACGCCAAGATGTTCGAACCAGATTCTGGTCAGAAAATCATGAATTACCCGATCGCCACCGTCCAGCAGACGGATCTCGTCGAGACAAACCCATTTGCATTTGGGAACTTTTTGATTAACGCACGGATTTGGAGATATTATGGAAGAAAGTATCGGCTATTGTGGAGCATTCATTTATGTGGCGGCGCAAGTTAAGCTGCGTTGACCATGGATTGATGAAAAATAGGGTTTCAGCCTTATACAGGAATGTGTATATATAGGGTTTGAGGAAAATTTAATAATATTTAATTATATTGAAACTTCACGGTAAAGTAACACGTAAAACTATCTACAATTGACTTCTGTTTTCTGATATATAAAACTAGTCCTAGCATAGAAAAATATTTCGGACCCAACGGGACAGGTTTCATAGAAATCTGACATCGTTTGAAAAAAAATCCTCTATAAAACCAGCGAAAAACACGTGTTTCAATTTTCCACGATCACTAAGTAAATCTGGTCAACTTGAAACCTTGAAATCCTATAATAATTCTTCGATACGAACCCAACGGCACCAGTTTCGTCGCATTCTGAGATTCTTTTCTGGGTAGGCTATTTTTACGTGCACCGCAATGCCATTTCGGACACCAAATTACACGGTCTCCAAAAATAACAAACTATATACCTATCCTGACTATAATCCACGATATAAACTCAACGGAATTGGTTTCGAGGCCTAATTCGATCGTCTGTTCAAGTTATACCCAAATAACCCTCTATTAAATTAATTACGCGTTGTAGAAATTGAATGGACGTTTGTGGCTGTCGTGGTCCCATACGACATCGGTTTGCCACACAATTTGATTTTCTTACAATAATTTGACGATACGGTTCCAATAAAACTAATTTCATCGAAAACAGAGTCCGTTTGCAAAATCGCTATTTTAAAGGCCTATATTTTAATAACGATTTCCATAACGACTATTTCAAATTTTGATTTGTCCATAAATAACAAACTATAACACGAAATCTGAATTTTTCTCTTTCATATGAAAATTATAGTCAACACGATCCCAACGTTTCTCGTTTCACAGAAATCCGACTTATATCGGATCCTGTATTCTCAGTTGAAGTTCAAAACAAAATATTACGAACTGCAGCGCCATTTCGAGCCCGATTTATAATTATATAAATATATAACGTTCAAACTTCGTTTTAAATAACAAATTAAATATTAAAAATACATTATTATCCCAAATATAATATTTAAAATAATAAATTAAATTAAATACTTGACGGCCAAAATACGGGACTTTACTTGAGTGTTACTGCTTCTTACTGCTAGACCTCAAAGAAGGTTTAGTAGAAGAAATTTCAAGTCCAAACAAATAATTTATATAAAAAATATTTAAGGGATCACTGTTGTTTATCAATAGTCACAATATTATTTTATTCCTGCTGCAATAGCTGCAAAACATGACTGCAAAAATGATGGAACTTTGGAATATGATACTAAAGTGAAAGGTTTTCTCTTAGTTAAGAAAAATTAAAAGTACCATGTAAAAACAAAATGGGTAAAGTACCATACAAGTTATCAAATTTAAGACCAAACATTTATTTAAAAGTGTGTAAGGCTTTCATAAAAATCAAGTATGTCCCGATTAGCTAGCCAATGAGACAAAATTCTAGTATAAAACCAAAAACCTTTTGAATTGAAATCAAATTCGATGATTAAACTAGAGCTGGGATTCATTTGCTGATTATTTGGAAGAACTCAAAATTCTATTATCCAAGAGAAATTAACTTGAAAGCAAATACTTAGCAAAAAAACAAACGAAAGATCGAAATGCAAATCATTAATATTCAGCTTCTAATAAAAAAAAATGTGTAAGAGAAGCATGGATTAAATTTAACACTAATTTCTGACTCAAAAGCATAAAATTGACTTGAAATTCATTAGAAATAGAATAATATTTTATAGATAAAAATGCGATTTTATTTGGCAAACAATTTGCATTATTCTAAATTCCATCTGTGCTGTTAAAACTTTTGTTAACCACTTTAATAGTTAAATAGAAGCAAATGATATTTTATTTAATCATTCAAATAAAAAGTACATGTCGTTTATATAAGATTTTACTTTGCAAATGTTTGAATCTGACTATTGACAACACATATATCTAATCTATTTGAATATTGTTAATGCCACTCCATAACAATTTGGAAAATATAGACCAACATGCCCTTATATTATTTTACCATAGTTACAGTATACTGTTATTTAAACTCTAACCTCTTTTTCTTCTCAAAGTAAACAATTAATCACTAATTTCATGAAGTAAAAAAATTCTAACAGCCAAGAACACCGATTGCATGCAACTAACAATCAAGAACAACTTCAATTTTCTTCAAAAAATCATGTATATGAATTTTGGAAGGGACAAATTGAATTTTAATACGCAATTCGACAATAAAAGGTCGAACAAAATTAAAAAATTCGACAAACAACCACTGTTTTAACATACTACAGTTTACAACAATAGTTCAGCTCTAAAAAACCGAATTTTACTCAAATAAATTGCAGAATAATGCCGAATACTACAAACGGCAGTATGAAATTGAAATAAATACTAATTTTCGTAAGGCAACCACCGATTACAATACAAAGGACAAAATTTCAGAATAGGCTAGTTTTTCAAACTAATAGCAGATTTAATCTAGTTTTCAAACTATTTGCAAAATACAGTTTTGTTTGGCCACCTCTACGCTGAGATGGCCAAATATATTAAAAAAATTACTCGTAGGCGCACTTATGAAGTGCTCCCCTTAAAACATATAAGGGCACACTTGTCAAGTGCACCCATAGAAAGTTTGAACAGAGCGCACCTGCAAGATGTGCATGTACTAACATGCCACGGCAAGATATATGTAGAGATTATTGCGGTTTTGTCAATTGAATAAAACAATATATATATGTAGAGATTATATCCCACCTGATTGCTACCTTAACGTATTTGGAAGAAATTATATGCTAACTGATTGCTATTTTAATGTGTTTGAACTGATAAATAATAATGCTTAAATTATGATTTTGCATCTGAAATTATTTAGTTAATGACCTACTATTCAATGAGAAAATTTATCTTGTATGATCTACCTAATAGTCTGGGTCATTTGTGCTTTGTTGCTTTTACACATTGATCATATATGCACATGAAACAATACATCAAAATCAATTATACAATTATTTTTGTACTATTAGTAATATCATTCATTACCTATTCACTACATGAAAGACCTATTTAGGAGCAGAGTTTGACAAAACTAATTTAGCATGCTTTTATGTTATGCAATAGGTAAATTAACTAGGTGGTTAAGTGTAACATTATTTTTTTCTTAATTGGATGCTCATCGCTTTATCGCCTGGTCATTTTTTGGAGGACAAATTTTTACAATAGACTAGTTTTTAAAACTAATAACAAATTTAGGTTAGTTTTCAGACTATTTACAGAAATAGGCTTGTTTTGGCCACCTCAGCGCTGCGGTGACCAAGTTTTAAACAAAATACTCAGGGCACACTTGGGAAGTGCGCCTCTTAAAAATTGTATAGTTGAAGTAGCAAAGAAAACAATTAAACTCATCTGATGCAAATGGTGCATGAATTATGACTAATTAGTTAAGAGCAAACCACTCGTGGATCGGTACTATCATTTTCACGTATCTCCAAGAAATGACCAGGCGATAGAGCGATGAGCGTCCAATTAAGAGAAACATAATGTCTACATATATTTCATTTTATTCGGTTGGCAAAACCGCAATAATCTCTACATATATCTTGTTGTGGCATGTTAGTACAGGCGCACCTTGCAGGTGTATCTATTCTAACTTTCTATAGGCGTACTTGACAAGTGCGCCCTTATACATTCTAAGGGGTGCACTTCCCAAGTGCACCCCCGAGTATATTGTTTTAACTTGGCCACCTCAGCGTTGAGGTAGCCAAAATAAGCCTATTTTTTCAAATAGTTTGAAAACAAGTCTAAATCTGCTATTAGGTTTTAAAAACTATACTATTTTGAAAATTGTCCCCGTACAAATTTTACTTTCCGCCGAAGAAAAAAATTCAAAACTTTTATAAACCAATAGATCTTACCTTCTCAACACCTTCTCCACTTTTTTGGATCTCATATTTGAGATCGAATGCAACGTTTTGTACAAACCATTGTTGCGACTGAATTTAGTGTTAAGAGTGACGACTACATGAAAATTAGGGTATTGAGTAAATAACATGTTTTCACCATGTTGTTTTCTTTAGCATTTAACCGAGGGTAAAATTGGGTTCTTTAATTTATTTTTACAATGTGTGTGGCCCCCTTAACAATTAATAGTTTAATTGAGTGAAAATAAAATGTGGCCTCCCCTAACCATTTTTGGAGTGGCATTAACAATACTCAACCATTTTCACACTATAACACTAAATGAAGATGCAAGATCTTAAAAACTTGATGAATGTTGTTTATGCATCCATCAAGCCATGTGTAATGCGTTTGTTGTAGACGTAATTATAAAATATATTTTAAGTTTTTATTAATATTTATATTTATATTTTTTTACATGTTAACTATATTGTTTAAAATAATTAATCCCTAAAAATCTATCTATTATATTATATGAAAGCACAATCTTTCATCGAAGACCTTTTAGATCCAGATTCCCCAAAAAATTCATAGATCGACATGTGTACAACATTTCAATCTCATTTAGTGCAAAAACCTTCCATGTTATTCGGTGACCGCTTATACCCATTTCAACAAGATTTCGAGACCTTACGTTTCCAACCCATTCAAAAATTCCTCCAGTTGACACATGTCCCCGCGCACTTCCAGGTCATTGAACTAGAAACCCCTCTCAAACGGTAAAAAACAAATCGCTCACACCGTCCTATTGACACCGTTCCCAAGTTTCTTTTATTGCCAGATTAGAAAATAAGATGGTCCCGTCGTTTCTTTTTATCAATGCAAGTCCCCGTTTATTCTTCTTCCAGATTACTATAAAACATATAATACCAGCTTGGGATTTCAAAAAGTTTCACCAATCAACATAAATCGTGCTCAAACCTTAGAAGATGAAAAATTCGGCATGGATTTATCTCTGCTTGGAAACACACATATCCACTGGTAACTCAATAGATTAACCTTATCTCCCATACTACACTGTCAATCCCATCATTACACCCCTCCTATATCATCGCCATTGCAGATGATTTATTTTTCCTTCTTTCTACTATCTTCATAACTGAGGGCTCCTCCTGTTAATACAGGTTATACGGCTTCAACTGTTTTAGCTATAAAAATTTAAAATTGTCGGTTCTCATTGGGTACCAATTCTAATTGAAACCTATAAATTTTCATTTCTATAACCGTGTATCTACCTTCTAATTAGGTTGTCTTCATCAGATCGTTCAAAGAAGCAGCTAGCTTATTTCTACAAGTTGTTTTTGGACAAGTTTAGCCAATAGGAAAAGGTAAATATATATTATAACTGTAACTAATTTTGTTTTATACTGTTACCTTATGTCAATTGGAATTCATGTGTTTGGTAGTCTTAGTCTCATAGTTCATTTTTTCTAAAAAATTTCTATTTTTAACGTGGACCGGTACAAACTGAACACAAACTTAAAATGCTTTGTATTGCCTCTGCACTTGTAAAATAAACTTTAGTAGGACTGGAAATTACCAGTTGTTTATGTTGGCAAACTCAGTTGACAGGAATTCCTCCGGGTACATTAAAAAATTAATTATAATAAACAATCCCTAGAATGTGGTAATAAATTTATTTTCCTTTCGATATATATCTTAGAAATGAATTCTGCAGCATTAATGTTTTTGTTGGTTTGAGATATTATATTTCATACCCTTGTGTTTGCTCACCAGTTACTGTTGATTAATAATAAAGTTTAAAGATTTACATACTTGCATGTAGGTGAATATGATTACTTTATAGTTTACTTTATATATTTTGAAAACCTAATTATCATTACCATATCATAATTTATTTAATTTTTGTACTGGGTCTCTACTGAATAGTTCTTACCTCGGATAATAAATGGATTAGAAGCGTAATTTGGAAGAACTAAACCCTTTAGTAATACCTAAACTTGGAATGTGCATGAATAATATGCTCAAGAAAACTAAAGGTTTAATAACATTTGTTCCTGCTTTTATGATTACTAATTCATTGCTTAAAGTTGTTAATTATGATATAGATCAATTATACTCTACCATTTAGACATTATTATGTGCTACGCTTGTAGTCTTAATGTATAGTCTACCTCTTTCCATGAACATGACATACCATTTACATTTGTACTAACATATGTCATGTTTTGTAATATACATGCACATTATTATTCGATAATTTACTGAATAAGAACTATATGTTAGTTCTCCAAACCATTTTCTACAAATATCGGCTCATCCAATCAACTGTAGCAAATACCACGTGTTACTCTTCCCCAGCCATATTTTTGCAAACCCATAACTCATCCACTTAGCGGCAATGGGTATCAACTGCCTTAGAAATCAATAATCATCGTCATCCTCCTTCGTATGTACGGAAACTTCCTCCTCGTTTTGGCCTTTTTCGTATTTTCACTCACATTTCCTATGACTCCAAGTAATTTTCCATCAGTTGCATCCCTTTTTCTAGATCGTCGTACTTCTATTGATTTGACACCAATTGTTTCTATTATTGGTCATTTTACTGATTTAATTTCGTGTCCTATTTTTTGTTTCATTTGCTTGCAATTCAAACATATCGTTGTTACTTATTTGATTTCCATCTTATACACTTACTATATGCTCATTCGTTGGTATGATTTCTCCACTATATTCTCCATGCTTTAGGGGATTATAATATATTTGCATATCAATAAATTTTCACAAGATCTGTTTAGAATGGTATTGACGATGATCTCTATTTTATTTGATGATGATTTGGACTAGTTTAAAATTTAGTGCATTAAAACGATTGATTAAGGACTAGGATGAAATTGCTTTAAAATTATTGTTGGGTCTTATTAGTAAAACTTCAAATTGGGTTAATTTTTTTTTTTCTGGATCGCTTTTGATCTCGAAAATGACATGTATTTGAAAGTTATACATATATACATTTGAGAAAACCCGTAACTTCCCCGTGAAGGAAAGCGCGGATAGTTCGAGAACAAGCCACATCAGAACGCAGACGGGAGAACATTTCATTGTTAATTACAACAATTCCCTCAGAATACAAGAATATACAGAGTATAAATGAATATTACACAGAAATATCAAAGATTTAAATTACATTAAAATACATAGCAGTGGAAAATAATACAATACACAACTGAAGGAGATATACGGATACAAAGCTTTCTGGATATCATTCCAGCTGTAAACCAGGATTCTGTGAATATAAATCTGCAAAACCAAAACTACTAGCTGCCCGTGTCAAAATAAGGGCACCTAGAGTTTAGGTTAAAACAATAAACTTCAGGTCAGTCATGGGACTGCTGTGAGAACTAAAACAGTTATTTAAAACATTACTTTAAACCAGATATATCAAGGGACCACGCCGTATAACACAGAACGGGTTTCCTCCCAAGAATACCAGTGCATATAACAAAACAGCGCAATGCTTTCTGGGAAAATGAAAATATTATAACACCCAGGTCCTATCACACAATGCAACACAAGCCGGGGGATAGGGTTTTCCCTTATAATAGCCAAACATGCTTAATACATTTAAAACAAATCATTTTGTACTATAATAAGTGCATAGTGCATAAACAATTTCAAATCATAAGTATCAATCATAGACGACATGGGTACCATATATCATGTCGCCATACTAGGATCTACAATTAAAATCGCAAATGTCACGTATTTGGATGTTGGATTTCCATCTATGAACCGAGGCAAAAGATAGTTCTCAACCGATTCGAGACTGTCTAGCCTGAGCCTCAGGACCCAGACTCAGGTGGGCCCTTGGATCGTCCGGGCTGGTCCACCGATGTGGATTAAAATGTCTGAACATGCGTTTCCCCGCCCTATGGGGCGTAGGTGAGCCAACTAAATGACTCCATCGGACCCGGATCGTCCGATCAAACCGAGGCGCCTTACAACAGCAACAACCACATAAGTCAAACTCGTCAGGGCATGTAAAACCACTGACGCCACTTCTAACTAGAAAGAAACGCATGTCCTCCCTGAGGTCCTCTCCCGTTTTTGGTTCACCACCGGGGTGTGAAACTCGCGAAGTAAACGTTACACAAAGCTACGCCACAAAGGCCGTGCTTTGATCATCAACCACAAGGCTCTGCTTTTCAACAGAAGCCTTGATCATTTGCATCTTAGCATGCCACACAGGCAAACCACTCCATGCAACTGATATCAATCACATAGAATGAAATCCAATGTCAGACACACAGTCCATTTACAAGTCCATTGTGGGTCTGAACGAAACCGGAGGCACCTAGTACCCCGCATATCCATCGATCTCCAAGTACGTCTGGACGATCACCAACTGTTTCCATCTTCTTGGGTGTACATCCCAATCAAGATCATCAGTAATCACCCAAACGACGTGAAAACCTCCGGTCTTCGACCACCGTCTTCATCTTCGACTTATCGTCGTATCAGTTATTCAAAATGGGATAAACCCGGTCTTTCTGAATAACTCGCGTATATAATAAACAAGTGTTACACAAACACAACATACGCCTCATTCCAATTCATAAGTCACTAACCGTAAATTAACAAGAGAATAATTCCCCAAATATTAACCCCGAAGGCCGAAACCAACATCAGATCAATACCCAGGAAACCGTTCTGCTTAGCTAACCTACAGTTAGTTTCTAAATTTCACATTTCTTAGGGAAAGGTTCCCATTAATTTTATCAAAGGTAAATTCCTTTAAATTTATTCTTTAATCTTCTTTTGAATATCAATTCAAACCAATCGGGATTAACGAACTTTACCGAAGTGATCATTTGTTTTAATCATTTCCCAACCCCAACCTATTCATCCCATGAAGTAAAACTGGTCTTACTTCATATCTAACACCATGGTGTTATTGGTAAATTCAATTACCATTTCACGTTCAAATCTAATTAAAGATTTAACTACCGCCTGGAGTAAAACTGGTGATACTCCATTCTCGATCTTTTCAATCTAATTAAAAATTCATCAAAACTCCACTTAGTTTTAATCTGTGACGGGGTTAAAGAATCAGTGTCATTTAAAACACGGTTCACGATAAACCCAAAATCACATCACATTTCAATCAGTCCCTAAACGTAAATTAGCAAGTGAGCAGTTCCCTAAGTATTAACCCCGAAGGCCAAAACCAACATCAAATCAATACCCCAGAAACCATTCAACTAAACTAATCTCCAGTTAGTTTCTGATTTTCTTAACTCCTTTGGGTCTAAGAACAGTATTATTGAAGATACCATTCACGACAACCCAAAATCACATTTCATTAATTGTCGGGTTAAAGAACAAGTGTTATTTAAAACACTGTTCACGATAAACCCAAAAATCAATACCATTTCAATTTCAATTAAATATCATTTAATTGGTACACTTCATTAAATCTAAATAAAAAGATTTAATCTTTTCTCAACTGGGTTCAAGAATAGTGTTAATGAAGACACCATTCACGACAAACCCAAATCCCATTTGATATTAAATGCAAGACTCTGAATAGAAAATATATCGGCTTATATTCAATATCAAATTCTACGACCAACAAATATCGTATTGGAAATAACGATATATATATATATATATATATCTATATCTTTCAAATTTCCATGACAACATCTGTATAATCACGAAATCTAACATCGAAATATTTCGAAGACAATTTCGATTCAAATCCATTCCAATGCAATCATTGGAAATTCTGGTTATTTTTAAAACCCTTTCAAATCAAATTTATTTATTTAAAAATAAATAGAATTTTAATTCTAGTTCAAAACTAGTTCATTTCAATAAAAATCTATTTTTATCTTTCTAATATGGAGTTTTTCATTCCAATTCTTTCTAAATCATTTCTTATGATTTTACACAAATTATTACTATTTTTAATAATTTTATTAAGGCCCGTACAGTCGATTTCCATCAACGGCCATCGAACTGCACTTAAAGCGACCTTTTTCAAATTTGATTTGGACATAATTCCAAATCCAACTGTTAGATTTCAAATTTCTAATATTCGTTAGAAAGCTCTTTTCGATACGAACCCAACGGTTCCGGTTTCAGGAGAATCTGATGGTCGGATCTCCCGTAATATCCGTTCGAAGTCAATAGTCGAAATTCACGAACTACCGCGGCGCGGCGCGTTCTATTCAGGCCATTATATTATATATATATAATATATACTTCATTGATTTCCTTTTAAAACGTATTATATAAATCATTTTAAATTCGTTTTCGAAACGGTTTCAACTTCATATTCAATTTCAAATCAAAATTGAATATTCCAATATAAATTCGTTTTAAATTCATTTCAAATCGATTTCAATTCAATTTCAATTTAATTCGAATTCAACTCCTTTCGATTTCAAATTGAATTCAGTTCTATTCAATTTCAATTCTATTCAATTTCAATTCGAATTCATTTCTATTCAATTTCAATTCTATTCAACTTCAATTCGAATTCATTTCTATTCAATTTCAATTCGAATTCATTTTTATTCAATTTCAATTCTATTCAATTTCAATTCGAATTCATTTCTATTCAATTTCAATTCGAATTCATTTCTATTCAAAATATCAGATTTTGAAATCACTTTCGATGTTCATTATAAAATGAATAAAATCGATATAAATATCGTTCACATCAAAATGGCGTAAATCTAATCGACACGGCTTCATATATTTTTGGCTCCAAATATTCTATTTCAAATATTTCTAATTCAAATATTTCTTTTTCAAATATGGAATGAGGCCCAATCAATTACCGTATAATGTTAATTATATGGATTTTCTACAAAACATGTATACAATAACAACGATGAATAATCAACCATCATCCAAAGTGCATTCTACACTGTATAAGCATCAAATATAAATATTCGACGCTTATAACAGTCTGTCAATCAATCGATCGACATACAACTAAACAATCGGGATTAGTGTACGTCAAATATCATCCCAATACCCGTGTGGGGTTTCAAACAATCAAACACAGTTTTTATTTGTGCAGTTGGGCGATGTGTAAAATTTACCGTCCCAATCAATATCAGTCAAATGTGTGTATATAAACAAATCGTCCGATTTGTTTATTTTTATTTCATTTCATATACACGTTAAAAATTCTATTTTTAACTATAAAATATTTTCAACTATATCAATATTTTATTTCATTTCACATCACACAATCAACTACACATCAAAAATCAAACAATCAAGCATACAAGCCGTCCATGGTCTGTGGACGACGGGTGTCGGGTACTACTAAGCACCGTCTACATCCTAGTATATATATATATATATATATATATATATATATATATATATATATATAACTAGAAAATTAAATTAAAGAGTGAGAAATTCTCACAGAGGGTTCCACTCCGCCGTGCTTTGCTTTTGAACTGCTTAACCGTCTGGATCAGCCTGAAATTCCTATGTAGTTCTTTTTACGCTATTCAAATAAAAATTATATTTTTATTGCTTCATTCTAACAAATAAAAATCATATTTTTATAACGCTTCTTTCTATAAAAAAATTACATTTTTATATTTCTACTTCATAAATAAAGATCGAATTTTTTTATTTCATCGCTATAAAAATTACATTTTTACTTCACTATATATATAATAAAAATCAAATTTTTATTTCGCTACATATCTAAAGATCAATTTTTCACTAGTTATATAATATAAAAATCGTATTTCTATTCTTTCTATACTATAAAAATCATATTTTTATTATTTCTATTCTATAAAAATAACATCTTTAATATTTCTAATATATAAAAATTATTTTTTTAACCTTCCTATATTATAAAAATTATATTTTTAACCTTCCTATATTTTCGCTTTCATATGGTTAAAAATCGCCTTTTTACTTATAGAATATCTCATAACTTTGTCATCATAAAAATTATAATCTTTTCAAATTAAAAATCCTATTTCTAATTACAATTAACTAAAATAAAAACAAAATAAAAATGAAAATAACTTAAGAAACTTACAGCAGGTCTAGAGGGGGCGTTGGCTCAAGGAGTTGGAGGTTGGAGGGGCGGTGGATGAGGTGGCTCGGGGTCAGGCAGGGTTTGGGGGATCGGAGAGGCTAAGGAGGGGCTGGGAGGAGGTGCAGTCGGAGAAGAAGAAGTGGAGGAGGAGAAGAAAGGAGGCGGAGGAAGGAGGAGGTAGCGCTGGCGAGGTAAGGGGAGGCGGGGTCTGAACGGAGGGGGTCTTCGTGGTCGTCGCGGTCAAGGAGGGAAGAAGGAGAAGAAGATGGGGCGGCTACTGGGGGGTGCGATGGTGGAGGGGCGGTGGGCGGTGCATCGGTGGAGGGTGGAGGCGGTGCGACAAGGGGGAGCGGCCTCCATCGTTTTTTTCTTCTTTTTCCTTAAAATCGATTTTGAACGAAGACTAAAGGGGGGGTTATGTTTGACCGGGTAAGTAGGAGGAAGGTTTTTTTTATTTAATTAATTAATTAATTACTTCTCCAAATAGTAACTTTCTAATTCGAACTCCAAACGAGGTCCACCAACTGTCATCCCTAGCTATTTACCCTCATTCCGAACACAATGGGATAGGTCTCGTAAGCCAATTTGACCGTTACGATCAGTTTCCACTAAAATTAAAGTATAAATAATTAAAACGGTCAATATTGATTTTAACGTACATTTCAATTTACCAGAGTCACATACTGACTCTAAAAATTCCCGAATAATATTTTTTGGCTTCGTATTGACAATACGGTCCTAACAAAACTAGTTTCGTCGAATTCTGAGACCGTTTGAAAAATGGCCCTTTTCCAGTCGATTAAAATCAACTAAAACTGGTCAAACGCGTTTTCCTTTGCCACGCTCACATATTGATTCGAAAAATTACGAAAATTGAAACCTAGCAATAACTTGACATCATGGATCCAACAAAAGTGGTTTCGTCGAAATCCGAGGTCGTTTGCAAAATTTCCATTTTTAAGGGCCTGAAATCCATAGCGACTATTCTGAATTTTCACTTGGCCATATCTTTTGAATCCCGTTATGAAATTTTGATTTTTTGGTTTTTCTGGAAAGATATTCTCAATTAGATTCTAATATTTTTGGTTTCGTTAAAATCCGGTTTATTTTGCACCCGGTATGTTCATTTGAATTTTGAAATCGAATTATCGAACTACCGCGCCATTTTCAATTCCTTTTATATATTAAAATAAATATTTATATTCTATCATCGATTCAAACGAATATATACGTTCGAATTATATTCAAAATAAATTTCTCGTTGATATTATTTAAAATAATTCATTTTAAATAATCAAAATTCGCTAAAATTGCCAAAATAAAAATTTTAAACTGGCCCAGATTTCCGGGTTATTACAATCTCCCCCACTTAAAACTTTTCGTCCTCGAAAAGGAACGAAGCCGAAAGTTTTTTTACAAATCAACTCAACTTTCGTTATTTTCATTACGGCTTAAGTTCTTCAACGTTTCAGTTTCTAAGAACTTTTCAAATTTTTCAAAAATTTGGCAAACACCCTAAATTTTCGAAAAATTTCGCCATAACCTCCCCTGCACCGGGAGCACCGAGAAAATCCCGAAATTGCCATACAGGCCTTCTGATCTCAAAAAGAAAACGAAAAAGCCAAGCGGCTAGCCAATCGGCTCATAAAATCATCATCACCCAAACAAAACAGTAAATTATAGTAAACATGTACCTATTTGTCGGGTAAACAAATTTTATTCTCTACTCTAGCCTCCTTGCTAAGACCTGTTCAATGTAAGTACATGTATATGCAAGAAAATGCGACTAATTTCCAATACAATTCACTTTTTGGCCAATTGGATTGAAGGTTCAACATTTTAATTATTCAAACTATAATCAGACAACACAATCAGCAATCAATTAGTTGATTAGCTTTTGAAATTCATAACTTTGATATATAGCCAAAAATCAGATTTTTGATGCCAAATCACAACAATAAGCCCTATCTAGTTTCGGTTCTCACACCAGTCAATTGGAAATATATAGAAACCTCACTTTCGAAACTCGAAAATAAATACTGGCGATGGTGCCCCGTCATCAGAATTATCCCCGGGCACTAGAGTGCGATTCTATAACTATCTAATACATTAAAACTTCGAATACACGTTTGCAAGACGTATATGCAAAATATTTATATATTGGATTGTCCAAATTCATATAAAATAAATAATCAAATACGAATAATTGATTTAAATTTTCAAAATAAAATTTGTTTTCATTTTAAAAATATACTCTTCACACTCGTTCTAGGATACTATTGATCCCATCTCTAACGAGTCATTCCCGTTGGATATTACTAATCCAATTTCTGATGAATTCTTTCGTATGGTTCTAGTGTGTCTTGTTCTCTGAGCTTTGTAAACCAAAGCACAGATACCACCTGAGAAAACCCGTAACTTCCCCATGAAGGAAAGCGCGGATAGTTCGAGAACAAGCTACATCAGAACGCAGACGGGAGAACATTTCATTGTTAATTACAACAATTCCCTCAGAATACAAGAATATACAGAGTATAAATGAATATTACATAGAAATATCAGATATTTAAATTACATTTAAATACATAGCAGCGGAAAATAATACAATACACAACTGAAGGAGATATACGGATGTCGACCCAGGGGTCGACCCCCCCTGTCGGACCAATTTTTCTGGTGCGCCATTTTGACAGGTTAGGTCTTGTTCTGGAAGTTTCTGACGGGAGTTGATGGCTCAAATTCGATTTAGGGTTAATCCTATGGTCTAAACTACCCCTAATCTCTATAAAAAGACCCCTAGACCTAGCCTAAACCCTCAGTAATCATTCCTACAACTAAATGCTGCCCAAATGTTCACTAATCATGGACTCCACCTTCTTCATGAGAGCATGAGTGTCTCAAATCAATCTATGTCATAAAGGAGCCATCTTTCTTAAGTAAAAGAGCCATCTTTCTTTGTCTTTGGGGTTATTCCTTCTTGTTCTCAAGTCTTGAAGTGGAGTTTATCGTCTTTGGTTGCGGATTTGCTAGTGTGGCTTCGTCTCAATCTTATTTTACATTAATTCTAGTCTTCATAGCATTGTAAGCCCTATACTACTCTTAGATTCTAACTATGAATTTAAATATGACATGTTGCAAGTTGAGTTTGGGCCTAAGTATGATATGTGCTTTAATCCTATCATGTTTTGCATAAGTTTATTCTATGCATGTTTGTAAAGCTATCACCTTGACCTTGTGGGCTAAAAGCTATAAGCTTTATGTTGAAACGTTGCTTTATGCAACATGAGAACCCTCATAACCTTTATGGTAACTTGCATATAATGTCATATGCGAACTTCTAGCCACCATCCTATGTCATTTTTCACCTATTTGCTTAAGTTGGTATTATGCATGTTTTGAGGCCCATGATGTAATATGCAAGCTTATGAACATATTCATGCCTCATATGCCACCATGTTTAACTTGTGGCCAACCTTATTACCTTATGCCCTTTTTGTCATGTTTTGCTAAGTTCCCTCTTTTGGTCTATGTTATGTTATGCGAAGCGTACATGCGAGGGGAATGCGTTGGGTTTGGGTAGTATTAATGACATGAAACATGATTTTAAAATATGACATGAACATTGACTTGTGATTATGTTTGTAAACATGAATATGGACATGACTTCTAGAAAACATGAGAATGGCCAACTCGAGGTTGGGTTGAGTTTGTAGCATAAATCTACCTGGACCGACCGGCTTAACTTGTGGCTACAAACAATAGGACCCAATGTGAGTAGTTGGTCATATTGTGCTTAAACCTGAGGTTAGACTAGGTTGTGGTGTAAAGCTACCCGGACCCGCCCGGCTTAACTAGTAACCACAACAAGGTCTAATGTGAGAGGTTGGGTGCATTAAATTAATTAATGCCACATGATAGGGTTAAGTCATGGACTACTTGAATATACTTAACCAATTAAACACGGTGGATTGGTAGGGTTAAGACATGGACTACTTGAATATAATTAACCAATTAAACCCGATGTATTGATAGGGTTAAGTCATGAACTGCTTGAATACACTTAACCAACTCAATACATGGTTAGGATAGGGTTAACCACACTTAACCCACTTGAAATCCTATTTACGTGGACCTTTCAGTAGTAACCAACTTGGAAGTATCATGGGTACCCTGGACTAGGCTAGGGTGGGGTACGATTACTGAACTGATTGTAAGAGGCCAAAAGAGACGACTGAAGGGTGCACCGGTTGTTCAGGCGGACCATGTTCGTGCACATTAAGTCCGGAGTTGAAAATGGGCACCAGTAGGTTTAGACTGTGCATGCTTGAATTGTGTCTGTGGTTTACACCTTAGGGCTGGATACACCCTGGGCTGGACCTAGCACAGTTAACTACATTCCACGATTAAGCCGTATGACACCGATACACGACGAGTTATGCTTATAGGGAGCCGATCGTCTAGACAGAGTAGTTGGACCTCGATTTAGGTCATCTCATGATGTGGGACAGCTTTGGGCCAAGGGATCATTTCTTGATTATACTTGACATGGATTGGAATACTAGTACACACCTGGTGCAACTTAACCTTGTATATGCGATGCCACACTTGATCTATCTTGTTAACTTTTCACCATGCCAGTTATCACCCTACATCTCATCTCTGTTTTACATGTTCAGTTAACTTTATTAGTTTTTATACTAATAGTAGATAGGACTTACCAGTCTTTTTGACTGACCCGTTTTCTTTCGCCTCTTTTCTTCCGTTCCCCCCCCCCCCTCAGGTTTACAGGGTGGGAACACTGGTACCTAGCTGTATCTTTAGCTGCTTTTCTGGATAGCTCACGTATGGTTTGAGCATGCTATGGCCTTATGCTACTTTGGGGATAGTTACTTTATGTTTATTTTTCAATTTTCAGTCTATGTTCTAGACTTTGTTTTATGGGAAAATAATGACCAAGTACTTTGATGTAACTTGACTATGGTTTTGAAATGCTAGTTTATTCCGCTGCTTTACTACTCTGTTTTACTTATATGTTATGTCTTGTGATATCTGCATGCATGTTTACCTCGTTTAACGCCCCTCCAAAGCTAGTGTCCTTGCAAGAGTGACATTGGCGGAGGTGGGGGTGTTACATTTGGTATCGGAGCATAAGGTTTACAAGATTTGAGCAAAAGGTTTTTAAAACTTACCTTTTGAAAAACTATTTTCAAAACCAATTGAGTATTTTCCAAGAAAAGTCTAGTTATTTTAAAAAGGCTATTCCCCAAAAGCCATTAGCACTATCCTTCGTTTCCTCGTTCTGAATCTATCTTTTTCTTTTTTAGTATGGCCGATCTTAACCTTCCAGAGGGAGTGACCATTCCCGGATGGTTCCGGAGGTACTTGGAAGCTAGGGCCAACGATGTGGGCCCAGCAAATACCCCCACCGTAACTGAGGTTCCTCCTCCTCCTCCCCCTCCTCAGAATCCACAAGCAGATTTCGCAAAGGTTTGCAAGGATTTTAAGGCGATGGGTGGCAAGAATTTTATTGGGACGGAGACTTTTGTGGAGGCGAGAAATTGGTTGAAAGAAACTGAAGATCTCTTCGCCATCTTTGATGTGGAAGACCATAGAAAGATTTTATTGGCAGCATGGCTATTAAAAGAAGAAGCTGCTTATTGGTGGGAGGTCACCAATGCTACTAGACCTATAGAGACTTGGGCCGACTTTAGGACGAGGTTTGGGCTTAAGTTTCTATCATCAGCTGAGGCGAATCTACAATTGGAGAAGTTTATATCTTTGAAGCAAGGGGACATGACAGTGAGGGAATATGTGAATAAGTTTAACCAGCTCGCTCGATTCGGTTTGGACATGCTTAATACTCCCCAGAAGAAGGCTTTACGCTTTGCACAAGGGTTAAATGAGCCATTACAAGGTTTAGCTCTATCTCATATACCCATGGGGGCCACTTTTGAAGGCCTAGTGGACATGGCATTGCTTCAAGGATACGATAAGAATGGCAAGAAAGAAGTCAAGCCTAATGAGACTCAAGCCAAGAAGACAAACTCCAAGTGGGGAGGAAATCAGAGCAATCAGAACAACAAGAACAACAAGAACAACAAGGGCAACAAGGCCAAGGCAAAGGACCCAAGAAAATGCAACTTCTGTGGGATTGTTGGGCACATAGCCAAGGATTGTAGAAAGAAGAAGAGGAAGTTGGGCGAATGCTTTCACTGTGGAGAGCCTGGACATCTTAGCAAGGATTGCCCCAAGAAGCAAGGACAAGGGCAAGGGCAGAATCAGCGTGCAGGACCTTCTGGAGGTCAAGTGCATGCCCTCAACACTGCTCTAGTTCAGGACCGAGGTAGTATCTCTGTAGAAAGCCTTGTTTATATTTCTGATTATCCTGTTCGCACATTATTTGATTCTGGCGCATCGCATAGTTTTATTTCTTCTGACATTGTTGAAAGTTTGCACCTAAGTACTAGTCTAGTTGAGGATCCCGTTAGTGCTTCAAATCCAATTGGGGGTTCCGCCCATCTATCTATGATTTGTGTGGATTTGAAGATTTCTATCTTGACCGTGGAATTCACGTGTAATGCTTATGTTCTCGGGTTCACGGGATACGGGTTGATTTTGGGCATGGATTGGTTGTCCAGTTATGGAGCCATCCTTGATTGTGAGCATAGGGTGGTGAGGCTCATGACTCGCCTCGGTAATACCCTAGAAATTTCTTGTAACCCTAGAGGTCCCATCATGTTATGTTATCTTGAATCTCTTGACTCGTCCATCGATGATCTGCAATCTGTAAGGGTGGTCCGAGACTATCCTGATGTCTTTGAAGAAGTTAAGGGGTTACCCCCTAAACGAGAGATAGATTTCCGCATTTATCTAGTCGATAATGCCAAGCCAGTATCATTGCCCGTTAGGCACATGGCCCCACGAGAAAGAAGGGAGCTCAGTTAGCAAATCAAGGAGTTGCTTGAGAAGAATTTTATTAGGCGAAGCATTTCTGAATGGGGTGATCCTGTGGTATTCGCTACTAAGGCGGATGGTTCGCTTCGTCTATGTGTTGATTATCGAGAGTTGAACAAGCTGACAAAGAAGAATAGGCACCCATTACCGAGGATTGATGATCTCTTTGACCAGCTTGTTGGTGCTTCTGTTTTCTCTCAGCTCGATCTAGCCACCGGATTCCATCAGCTTAGAGTAGCTGAGGATAGTATTGATAAGACTGCGTTTAAGACTCAGATGGATTCTTTGAATGGCTTGTCATGCCATTCGGTTTGACTAATGCACCCGCCTACTTCGTAGATTTGATGAGTAGGGTGTTCAGGGAGTTCCTTAACAAGTTCGTGGTTGTCTTCGTGGATGATATTCTGATTTTCTCAAAGGATGAGGAAGAACATGCTAGACATCTCAAGGAAGTGATGGATACGCTTAGAGCGCATCAGTTGAAAGCCAATGTAATAACCCGGAAAATGTGAACCAGTTTAAATTTTTTTTTTTTATTATTTAGGTTATTACCAGGAAATTTGAATGATTGAAATAGCATATTTCAATAAAATATAGAATTGTGTATAAAATGGAAGTTTGAAATTTTGAATACAAACTTAGTCTGACTGTACCGGGTGGAAAATATAACAGATTTTAACGAAACTAAAAATATTTAAATCTGTTTATCAATACCTTTCTAACGAATCTGAAAAATCGAAATTTCATAACGGAAATCAAAAGTTATGGCCAAATGAATTTTCAGAAAGGTCGCTATATAGTATATATAGCTCTTGAAAATTGAGATTTTGCATACGACCTCGGAATTCGACGAAACCACTTTTGTTGGGTCCGGGATGTCAAATTATTGCTAAGTTTCAAATTTCGTAATTTTTGAAGCTAGTATGTGAGCGGGGCAAAAGATAACGTGTTTGGTCAAATTCTGTTAAAAGGGGTCGACCTAAAAATGGCCGTTTTTCAAACGAGCTCAGAATTCGACGAAACTGGTTTTGTTAGGACCGTATCATCAAAACAAAGCTAGATTTATTTTTCTGGAATTTTTCGATTCAGTTTGTGGCCCTGGCAAATTGAAATGTACGTTTAAATTAAATATCGAATGTTTTATATTTTAAATTGGAAAATAACTGACTGTAACAGTCGAAATGGCCAACGAAACATATCCCATTGTGTCCGGAATGGGGGTATTTAGCTAGGGGCGACAGTCGTTGGGTTTAAAAAGGAGTCCGTTTGCAAAAACACTATTTAAAATTTTTTCTATAAATACCAGCCAATGAGAAATTTTCTTTTAAAAAATAAATAAAAAAAACCTAAAAACCCTAAGCCGCCAGAACTAACGCACGTCGTTCAAAACTTTCCGACGAAAATCCCGCCGCCACAGGCGACGCCAGCCAACGCCACCACCCTCAATCGACGCCGCCCACCTCCCTCTTCAAATCCGACCAACCCCCGCTCTTCCTCCCTTCGCCAGCGTCGAGAACGACGCCCAGAAAGCCGCCGACTTCACGTCGACGCCACGACCGCCAGAGGCGATCGCACCTGCTCCTCCGACCACCGATAGGACCGCCTCGCTCCCCTCTTTCAAGTCCCACTCTCTGATCGGAGCATAGATTCACGGATGGTCTGAAAATCCGAACCCTAGTTTCGAAACCAAAAAGGGGTATACGGCTAAACTGATTTTTACACTTTAAAGCGTTGCAAATTTGTAAAAATCATATCTTCTTGCTGTGTTAACGAAATTCGATGAAACAGGAGACACCGTGACCGCAAGGAGGCTCTCTACATTCTAGAAGAAGCCGCGGATTTTTCTGACCTTCCTACGATTTTTAGCACCGCAATAACCAAAGTGAGGAATCTAAACTATTTGTGTGAATGTAATCGCGTTGTATAAATTATATAAGCGAAGTGTAAATTATATACGCATTGTATACCTCATGTACATGTGTTGTATAAGTTATATTAGCGATGTATAAATTATACAAGCGTTGTTTGAAACATACATGCTTTGAATTGTGATGAAATGCAAGTGAATTATTATATTATATATATATATACTCCCCTCGTCCACAGACCATGGACGATATTTATTGCTTGTGATTGACGTGATATTATATGGTATGACGAATGGTTGGAAATAATTGTTTGTGGTTGATATTATGGTTGAAAAATACCTTTGTGGTTGAAAAATACCCTCTTGTGGTTGAAACAAAATAGAATAGGATTGTGGAATTGAAAATAAAACATGCCGCCTGCGTGCGAACAAGATGCATGATCCCCATTGTCAAAAACCGCGAGGTTTTAAGGTAGAGCGAGGAGCCGTACTAGGGACGGTCCCGGTTTTAACTACCCTGCCGTTATGCTGCCGAAATTTTCTAAAATATTTATGTGTTAGAATAATTTTCATTCATTGAAATTATTTACATATGCTATATCGAATATTCATGTGTTGAGTTGCAATTCATTCGTTGAGTTGAAATTCATGTGTTGAATATTATTTGAATTTAAACAAATGGCTTTAGCGATAAAAATCACATTTTTATATATATACAAACTATATCGAATATTCATGTGTTGAGTTGCAATTCATTCGTTGAGTTGAAATTCATGTGTTGAATATTATTTGAATTTAAACAAATGGCTTTAGCGATAAAAATCACATTTTTATATATATACAAACTATATCGAATATTCATATGTTGAGTTGCAATTCATTCGTTGAGTTGAAATTCATGTGTTGAATATTATTTGAATTTAAACAAATGGCTTTAGCGATAAAAATCACATTTTTATATATATACAAACTATATCGAATATTCATGTGTTGAGTTGCAATTCATTCGTTGAGTTGAAATTCATGTGTTGAATATTATTTGAATTTAAACAAATGGCTTTAGCGATAAAAATCACATTTTTATATATATACAAACTATATCGAATATTCATGTGTTGAGTTGCAATTCATTCGTTGAGTTGAAATTCATGTGTTGAATATTATTTGAATTTAAACAAATGGCTTTAGCGATAAAAATCACATTTTTATATATATACAAACTATATCGAATATTCATGTGTTGAGTTGCAATTCATTCGTTGAGTTGAAATTCATGTGTTGAATATTATTTGAATTTAAACAAATGGCTTTAGCGATAAAAATCACATTTTTATATATATATATACAAACTATATCGAATATTCATGTGTTGAGTTGCAATTCATTCGTTGAGTTGAAATTCATGTGTTGAATATTATTTGAATTTAAACAAATGGCTTTAGCGATAAAAATCACATTTTTATATATATACAAACTATATCGAATATTCATGTGTTGAGTTGCAATTCATTCGTTGAGTTGAAATTCATGTGTTGAATATTATTTGAATTTGAACAAATGGCTTTAGCGATAAAAATCACATTTTTATATATATACAAACTATATCGAATATTCATGTGTTGAGTTGCAATTCATTCGTTGAGTTGAAATTCATGTGTTGAATGTTATCATCTTTTAAAAATAAAATGAATCGACAGTGAAAACTATATTTTTTATAGTAAATATGAAGTGTTAAAAATACACACGTGTCGAATAAATATTTTTGATGATAAAAATATTTCTTTTATCATGAATATTAAGTGTTAAAAATACACACGTGTCGAATAAATATTTGTGATGATAAAAATATTTCTTTTATCATGAATATGAAGTGTTAAAAATACACACGTGTCGAATAAATATTTTTGATGATAAAAATATTCCTTTTATCATGTATACGCTTAGTTAAAAATACACACGTGTTGAAATAAATAATAGTTTGCTAGAAATATTATTATTAGCTTTGTTCTGCATATATATACATGTGTTGAACAGGAAAAATGGATTAGCTGTAGAGTAAAGAAATTATTTGCGAGCCCGACAAATAGGTAAACCTTGATGAGTTGGCTGCGCAATTTTATTTATATATCAACTCCTGTGAATGCCATTGGATGCAGAGTGCTGGTTTTTCTGTGTGAAATAATAAACAACGCCATAGGATAGTAACAATTAATTTTGAACTACACTACATGACATACTTCTTGACGATAGGCATACTTCATCATATTCCACATAAGCAATTGGAGCTTGTGTGACGAGGTGGAAGATTTACCATACAAGCAAGAGGCTTGTATGGCGATGACTAAGTACTACAGGTTGAACTGATGACTGATATGGACTATATAAATTATAACGATAAATTGCCAGATTAATAAAAACCCCACACGGGTCTAGAGTTGACAATAATCACGTCGCTCTAGTTATTAGATACGGCACATGGACTATTTATTTCCACACGGAAACGGGGTGACGGGAATTTATTCTCTGGAGTGATTATCAGTACATGCTCCCCCGTAAACACCAAAATATATCACTAAAAATATGTGAATGCTTTTTAGGATTTATTGGGTACCTAATACGGCCCAATAAATTTCCAAACCCCTCCCCGTACAAAGGAGGTTATGGCGAAATTTTTCGAAATATTAAGGCGTTAGTGAAATATTTGAAGTGAAAACGAAGTTGAAAATATAAAATGAACTATAGTTGAAACTATGGAATGAACTATATTTATATATATAAATATAAATATAATTAAAAGGAATAGAGGCCGTGCAGTTAGCGTTTCGAAATCGTAATTTGTAACGATTAGTACGAGAAATCCGACCATCGGATTTTCCCGAGACCGCAACCGCAGGGTTCGCCTTGGAAATATCTTTCCAACGGCACTAACCTTGTAAAAATCCAACGGTTGGATTGTCCGGAATGTTTAATTCAAATCTGAAGAAAAACAGCGCCAGAATCGTTTATATTTATATATAAATATAAATATAATTAAATTTAATCGAATAACGAAGCTGCAGTTCGAATTTTGAAACCGTAACTTCAAACGACTAGTGTGGAAGATCCGACCGTCGGATTCTCACGAAACTGGAACCGTTGGGATCGCTTTGGGAATATCTTCCCACTGATATAGACTTTGTAGAAATCCAACGGTTAGATTTTCCGATATGTGTAAAACAAATTAAGGGAAAAACAGCGCCAGTGCCACGGCACGACCTGAAACGTCGTTTAATTAAATATGGCCATTTTTAAATAAATAAAAATGGCGAAAAATCATTATAAAATATTATAAGCAACATAGGTTGCGAATAGGCCAATTGGGCTTGAATTGTTTGATAGTTGATGGTTGTATGTGTATGACATGAAAATAACACTAAATAACTGAAAGATGGATGTCGAATAATATAACCATATAAAGAATCGATTTAAATTCTAATGACGTGAATTATTTGAAAAGGCCGAGCTAACCCTCATTTCAAATAATTCATCGAGCAATTCGAATTGGAAAATGCAAAGACGATTCAAGGCCGACGATCTTCGTATCGGTTGGATGGGCGCTACTGAGGTTCCTAACCGGAGTAGCTACCGGAAGGGGACGGAAGTAGTAGCCGTCTGAACGTATGTGTTGATTGTACGGATTTGCGAGGAATTGACGCCTCCGGTTTCGTTCAGACCCAGGACGGACTTGTAAATGGACTATGTGTCTGACATTGGTTTTTGTTCTATACTGATTGATCTCTGTTAAATATATATCTGTTTGGCGGCGGAGAATTTATTCTTTTGCTTAACGCCCTTCTCTGAGACGTACGAGTTTAGAGGTTATATATCGATGGAAATCAATCATATGGAGTGGACTGCCTATGTGGCATGCCAAGATGCTATGATCAAGGCTTCTGTTGCAAAGCAAAGTCTTGTGGATGATGATCAAAGCAAGGCCTACGTGGCCTAGCTTTGTGTATTTCGTAGACTCGCGAACCTCACACCCCGGTATGAGTTAAAAATGGGATATAGACTGCAGGGAGAGCACGACGTTTCTTTCTAGCTATGGTGGTGTCAGTGACTTACCAGCCCTGACATATTTATCTACTTTTCACCTTTGTGGTTGTTGGAATGCGAGGCGCCTCGATTATAGGTCTGTAAGGACCGGGAAACGTGTGTTCAGGAATTGCCAATCCTCTAACGTAAGTGAGGACCGGCCCTGAAGCATCCAGGGGTTACCCAGAGTGTGTAGTCCCGAGGCATTTGCTAGAGTGTCTCGAAGCGGAGAGGAGCTTGCCCCTATCCTCGACTCATGACGGAAATCCAATTTCCAATACGAGATAACGGATTTGATTGTAGAGCTAGTATGGAGACATAGTAGATGGTAGCTATGCCGCCTATGATTGATATTTATGATGCTATTCGTTTTTGAAACATATATGCACTAGCAATAATATCAAATGATTTTGCTTTATACGTATCAAGCATATTTGGCCCTTATAAGGTAAAACTCTATCCTCCGGCTTGCGTTGCATTGTGTGATGGGATTTGAGTCTTATAATGGCTGCATTCTTTCTAAAAGCATTGCGTTGTTTTAAAAGAATTTACCTTGTTTTAAATGCACTAGCAATCACTGGAGTAAACCCGTTCCGCGAAAGTGGCGTGGTACTATGATTTGCCATTACTATTGTTTAACTGTTAAATAGATTCCTCATACCAGTCCCCATGACTGACTCGTTGTTTGTTTCACTTTGCAAACGCGGGTGCCCTTATTTTCACGCGGGCAGCCTAGTACACAGGTGACAGGTGGTTTTTGGTTCTGCACTGCTGCATAGCGTGCACTTTTGGCTCATGGCGAGGCTGACTTCATAGAGATGACTTAGATATTTTCCGCCATTACTGTATTTATCTTGTGATTTCGCCACTGGCGATGCAGACTGATTTACTTTCCGTATTTCTCACTATATGTATATGTATTCCGCCTTCGGCGATGTAGACTGATACTCTTATTATGTCACTGCATGTATGTATTCCGCCTCTGGCGATGATGACTGATCACTTCCCTTTCTTTTTACTAAGTATATCCCACGTTATGCTATTCTGATATTCCTACATGTTGTGATTCCGCTGTCATATCCATGTGAAAGTATTTTATTTATTGTTTCTGCTATTATCTGTACTCTGCTATGATGATTAATGTGTTATTTCCTAATGATTATCCTTAATACCGCCCCTCGGATTTTGGGATCGTCACAGTTGGTATCAGAGCTTTGGTTAACCTTAGTTTCGGGATCTATCACATTAAACACCTCGTCAGAATAGAATCAGTAGTGTTCTAATACGAGTAGCTCATTAGAGATAGGATTAGCAATGTCCTAGAATGAGCTAAGCAGATTAGTAAAACAATTTGATCAGTACATCATCATTATCTTTCCTTTTATTCCCTTGCTTTATCATTTATGAAAATCATCAAATCTGTGAGCTTGACTCTTTTCTTGCTTATACAGTACTCTTAGATGGCTACGCGTGGAGCAGCGGCTAGAGGAGGCCGTGGAGGCCGAGGAGATGCAGCAGGAGGACGGGGGAATATCCCCGTAGTAGGTGAAGGTCCTATTATTCCGCCACCAGCACCCGAAGACTTTGAGCTCGACAAAGTAGCAAAGAGGTACAGAAATCTTGGAGGGAAACCTTTTACTGGCACTGGCACAGTGACCGAAGCTATCGCTTGGCTGAAAACCTGTGAGAAAATCTTCGAGGGTATGGGCATGGGAACTAACAACAAAGCCCGACTTGGCATTTGGCTCCTTCAGGAAGAAGCAGAGCTATGGTGGGATGCCATTACTTCTGGGGATGCAGCTGGTACTATCCGGACTTGGGAGCAGTTCAAGACTTTGTTCAATGAGAAGTTTATACCGGAACAAGCTCTAGAGAGGATGCGGGAGCAATTTGCTAATCTCCAGCAGGGAGACCTCTCTATTCAGGACTATCTAAATAAGTTCACCCAGCTATCGCGCTATGCTCCAGAACTGATTTTAACCAACAAAGCCAAGAATAAGAGATTCATATTTGGGCTGAAGCGCAAGTATCACGATAGAGCTATGGGCAACATCAAACTCTCTTTTACAGAACTAGTAGAGATGGCTTGCAACTACGAAGACATGGATGAGAGACATGCTAGCCAAGACCGCGCTAAAAGCCAAGCAGGGAATAAGCGCAAGACTTCAACAGACCAACCCGAATCTAGCATCACCGCGGCCGCTACTCAAAAACCCGCAAAGATCCCGAAAGGAAACTGCTACAATTGTGGGAAGCCCGGTGATTTCTCTAATGTGTGCAAAGCCCCAAAGAAGCCAAGGGCCAATGACTCTGCCGAATGCTACAACTGCCACAAGAAGGGGCACTACAGCAGGAATTGTCCTTTGAAGAAGAGCGCACAAGTGGCCCATGTCTATGACGGGAATACCCCGCCAGCTACCACAGATGGATCAGGTAAACCCGATGTCTTAGGAGGTACCCTTACTATTAAAAATATTCCTGTTTCAGTACTTTTTGATACTGGTGCATCACGTAGCTTCATATCTGGTATCCTTGTTAACAAACTAAAATTGAAACGAAAAAACTTAAGGATCCAATCAAAGTACGAAACCCGATAGGAGGTTCAGTTGGTCTCAGTTCATACAGTAGGGTGCCTATCGCTTATTCATGCTATAAGTTCTCCTTTGATTCGATTGTTATGGACCTTTCCGAATTTGATGTTATACTGGGACTTGACTGGTTGACAAAATATAAGGCCGAAGTTAGATGTGCCGAAAGAATCGTTAAAGTCGAAACGAAGCTTGGACCTATATATATACCATGTCATGGCTCAGAAATAAATAGAACAGAATTTTGGTCTTCTTTAGAAATTATTACCCCTTCATTAGAAAAGATACCGGTCGTGAAAAACTATGCGGATGTGTTTGAAGAAGTAGAAAACTTACCGCCGCAAAGAGAAATTGAATTTAGAATTGATCTAATTCCGAATGCCCGACCAGTAGTACATCCAATAAGAAGAATGGCCCCAAAAGAAAAAGAAGAACTAAGTAGCCAAACCCGAGAATTACTTTGGAAAGGTCTGATCAGACCAAGCTTTTCAGCATGGGGAGCTGCAGTAGTATTTGTCCCGAAATCAGACGGTACTCTAAGACTTTGCCTTGATTACCGAGATCTCAATAAACAAACACTGAAGAACAAATATCCTTTGCCCCGAATAGACGATCTGTTAGATCAATTAAATGGAGCAACCGTATTCTCCAGGATGGACCTAGCTACAGGTTTCCACCAATTGCGTATAGCGGAAGACTGTGTTCCTTTGACAGCCTTCAGGGGTCCCGATTTATTTTACGAATGGTTAGTAATGCCGTTCGGCTTGTGCAACGCTCCGGCATACTTCGTTGATCTTATGAACAGAGTGTTCCATGGTGTGTTGAATAAATTTGTTCTAGTATTCATCGATGACATTTTAATCTACTCTCAGTCGGAAGAAGAGCATGCAAAACATTTAGAACAAGTGTTGAAAATTCTAAGAAGAAATGTCTTGAAAGCTAAATTTTCTAAGTGTGTCTTCTGGCAGAATGAAGTCAAATTCCTAGGCCATGTCGTATCAAAAGAAGGAATTACTGTAGATCCAAGCAAAATTACAGCGATTCAAAACTGGAAACAACCCACTACCCCCACAGAAGTTCAAAGTTTCCTTGGATTAGCTAGTTACTATCGGAAATTCGTTCAGGATTTTTCAAAGATATCAGGAGTATTGACAAAGCTTACAAAGAAACATGAGAAATTCAAATGGACTCCCGAATGTGAAGAAGCTTTCCAAGAGCTAAAACTGAAGTTGACAACTGCTCCAGTATTGACCATTATAGAAGGCAACCAAGACTTGACCGTATGGACAGATGCTTCTATTAGAGGGCTAGGCGCAGTGTTAATGCAAAAGGGCCAAGTGATCGCTTATGCCAGCCGTCAACTAAAGCCGCATGAAAGGAACTATACTACTCATGATCTTGAGTTATTAGCTATCGTGTTCGCTTTAAGAATATGGAGGCATTATTTACTGGGCGAGAAATTCGAACTATACACTGATCATCAATCCTTGAAATATCTTTTCACTCAGAAAGATTTAAACCTGAGGCAACAGCGTTGGTTAGAATTCCTTGCAGCATACGATTTTGAAATTATATACACTCCAGGGAAAGCCAACGTTGTAGCCGATGCGCTCAGCAGGAAGAATGAAATCATCGCCAGTTTTGTCATAACATCTTCATTAATAGACAGGATCTCGACTCTTTAAAAAGACGATGAATTTATTCAAAGAATCAGTCAAAGAATCAAAGGAGGTGAATCCACAAGTTTTCGACTCGATGACAAGGGAGTTCTAAGATTAAAAGGTAGAATCTGCATCCCAAACCTTCCCGAGCTCAGAAGAGAAATACTTGATGAGTGCCACAAATCCAAATTAAGTATCCATCCCGGTGTGAGCAAAATGTATAACGATATCAAATGCACATTCTGGTGGAGAGCTATGAAAAGAGATATCTCATTATATGTTAGCAGATGCCCCACTTGTCAGCTAGTTAAGAGCGATCAGCAGAAATTGGCTGGATTATTACAACCATTAGAAATTCCAGGATGGAAGTGGGAACAAATTTCGATGGATTTCATCGATGGCCTGCCTCGAACTAGAAAAGGAAACGACATTATATGGGTAATCGTAGATCGCTTCACGAAGACTTCCCATTTCATACCTGTCCGATCCAACAGAACAGCTCAAAGTCTGGCACAGATTTACTTCAGAGAAATTGTTAAACTTCATGGAGTACCGCTCAATATAGTCAGCGATAGAGATCCCCTATTCACTAGCAAATTCTGGGAAGCATTCCAGGAAGAATTGGGAACCAAATTAAATCTAAGCACTGCTTATCACCCTCAGACAGACAGCCAAACTGAGCGGGTGAATAGAATTTTAGAAGATCTATTGCGGGCTTGCGTTATCGATTTTGGAGGCTCATGGGAAGATCATTTACATTTAGCAGAATTCTCTTACAACAATAGCTATCAAGCAAGTTTGGGAATGTCTCCATTCGAAGCATTGTACGGTAGACCGTGCAGATCTCCCGCATGTTGGGTAGAACCTGGAAACAGACTTGTGTTATGGTCCGATATGATTCAAGAAGCATCGGATAAAGTAGATTTCATTAAGAAGCGATTGAAAACCGCACAGAGCCGACAGAAAAGTTATGTAGATGCGAGAAGAAGGGATATATCGTTTGCCGTTGGCGATTATGTTTATTTAAGAGTTTCTCCAATGCGAGGAGTAATCAGATTTGGCAAGACTGGGAAGTTGGCACCGAGATTTATTGGTCCCTTTCCTATACTTGAGCGGATTGGAACTCTGGCATATAGGGTTTCATTACCTAATTGGTTGCCTGGTGTACATGATGTGTTCCACGTATCTCAACTCAGAAAACATGTTCATGATCCAGATCTTGTTGTAGAAGAAGCAGCCCAACAGGATATTGACATAACTCCAGAATTAGCACTCAAGAGAGATCCATTAAAGATAGTTGGCAAAGAAACTAGAGAGCTAAGGAGGAAAAAGATTCATTTAGTCAAAGTGCAATGGAGTAGTGATCCTAGAGACTGTACTTGGGAGACTGAGGAAAGCATTAAACAAGCCTATCCCAAATGCAGAGTGGACATCTCTGACTAACTCCGGTGCAAGGTACCTTTACAATACTTTGCATTTACATTTTACTTCCTGCTTAACTGTTATTTCCTTTTCGAGGACGAAAAGTTTTAAGTGGGGGAGATTGTAATAACCCGGAAAATATGAACCAGTTTAAATTTTTTTTATTATTTAGGTTATTACCAGGAAATTTGAATGATTGAAATAGCATATTTCAATAAAATATAGAATTGTGTATAAAATGGCAGTTTGAAATTTTGAATACAAACTTAGTCTGACTGTACCGGGTGGAAAATATAACAGATTTTAATGAAACTAAAAATATTTAAATTTGTTTATCAATACCTTTCTAACGAATCTGAAAAATCGAAATTTCATAACGGAAATCAAAAGTTATGGCCAAATGAATTTTCAGAAAGGTCGCTATATAGTATATATAGCTCTTGAAAATTGAGATTTTGCATACGACCTCGGAATTCGACGAAACCACTTTTGTTGGGTCCGGGATGTCAAATTATTGCTAAGTTTCAAATTTCGTAATTTTTGAAGCTAGTATGTGAGCGGGGCAAAAGATAACGTGTTTGGTCAAATTCTGTTAAAAGGGGTCGACCTAAAAATGGCCGTTTTTCAAACGAGCTCAGAATTCGACGAAACTGGTTTTGTTAGGACCGTATCGTCAAAACAAAGCTAGATTTATTTTTCTGGAATTTTTCGATTCAGTTTGTGGCCCTGGCAAATTGAAATGTACGTTTAAATTAAATATCGAATGTTTTATATTTAAATTTGGAAAATAACTGACTGTAACAGTCGAAATGGCCAACGAAACATATCCCATTGTGTCCGGAATGGGGGTATTTAGCTAGGGGCGACAGTCGTTGGGTTTAAAAAGGAGTCCGTTTGCAAAAACACTATTTAAAAATTTTCTATAAATAACAGCCAATGAGAAATTTTCTTTTAAAAAAAATAAAAAAAAAACCTAAAAACCCTAAGCCGCCAGAACTAATGAACGACGCACGTCGTTCAAAACTTTCCGACGAAAATCCCGCAGCCACAGGCGACGCCAGCCAACGCCACCACCCTCAATCGACGCCGCCCACCTCCCTCTTCAAATCCGACCAACCCCTGCTCTTCCTCCCTTCGCCAGCGTCGAGAACGACGCCCAGAAAGCCGCCGACTTCACGTCGACGCCACGACCGCCAGAGGCGATCGCACCTGCTCCTCCGACCACCGATAGGACCGCCTCGCTCCCCTCTTTCAAGTCTCACTCTCTGATCGGAGCATAGATTCACGGATGGTCTGAAAATCCGAACCCTAGTTTCGAAACCAAAAAGGGGTATACGGCTAAACTAATTTTTACACTTTAAAGCGTTGCAAATTTGTAAAAATCATTTCTTTTTGCTGTGTTAACGAAATTCGATGAAACAGGAGACACCGTGACCGCAAGGAGGCTCTCTACATTCTAGAAGAAGCCGCAGATTTTTCTGACCTTCCTACGATTTTTAGCACCGCAATAACCAAAGTGAGGAATCTAAACTATTTGTGTGAATGTAATCGCGTTGTATAAATTATATAAGCGAAGTGTAAATTATATACGCATTGTATACCTCATGTACATGTGTTGTATAAGTTATATTAGCGATGTATAAATTATACAAGCGTTGTTTGAAACATACATGCTTTGAATTATGATGAAATGCAAGTGAATTATTATATTATATATATATATACACTCCCCTCGTCCACAGACCATGGACGATATTTATTGCTTGTGATTGACGTGATATTATATGGTATGACGAATGGTTGGAAATAATTGTTTGTGGTTGATATTATGGTTGAAAAATACCTTTGTGGTTGAAAAATACCCTCTTGTGGTTGAAACAAAATAGAATAGGATTGTGGAATTGAAAATAAAACATGCCGCCTGCGTGCGAACTAGATGCATGATACCCATTGTCAAAAACCGCGAGGTTTTAAGGTAGAGCGAGGAGCCGTACTAGGGACGGTCCCGGTTTTAACTACCCTGCCGTTATGCTGCCGAAATTTTCTAAAATATTTATGTGTTAGAATAATTTTCATTCATTGAAATTATTTACATATGCTATATCGAATATTCATGTGTTGAGTTGCAATTCATATGTTGAGTTGAAATTCATGTGTTGAATATTATTTGAATTTAAACAAATGGCTTTAGCGATAAAAATCACATTTTTATATATATACAAACTATATCGAATATTCATGTGTTGAGTTGCAATTCATTCGTTGAGTTGAAATTCATGTGTTGAATATTATTTGAATTTAAACAAATGGCTTTAGCGATAAAAATCACATTTATATATATATATACAAACTATATCGAATATTCATGTGTTGAGTTGCAATTCATTCGTTGAGTTGAAATTCATGTGTTGAATATTATTTGAATTTAAACAAATGGCTTTAGCGATAAAAATCACATTTTTATATATATACAAACTATATCGAATATTCATGTGTTGAGTTGCAATTCATTCGTTGAGTTGAAATTCATGTGTTGAATATTATTTGAATTTAAACAAATGGCTTTAGCGATAAAAATCACATTTTTATATATATACAAACTATATCGAATATTCATGTGTTGAGTTGCAATTCATTCGTTGAGTTGAAATTCATGTGTTGAATATTATTTGAATTTAAACAAATGGCTTTAGCGATAAAAATCACATTTATATATATATACAAACTATATCGAATATTCATGTGTTGAGTTGCAATTCATTCGTTGAGTTGAAATTCATGTGTTGAATATTATTTGAATTTAAACAAATGGCTTTAGCGATAAAAATCACATTTTTATATATATACGAACGATATAGAATATTCATGTGTTGAATTGCAATTCATTCGTTGAATTGAAGTTCATGTGTTGAATGTTATCATCTTTTAAAAATAAAATGAATCGATAGTGAAAACTATATTTTTTATAGTAAATATGAAGTGTTAAAAATACACACGTGTCGAATAAATATTTTTGATGATAAAAATATATCTTTTATCATGAATATGAAGTGTTAAAAATACACACGTGTCGAATAAATATTTTTGATGATAAAAATATTTCTTTTATCATGAATATGAAGTGTTAAAAATACACACGTGTCGAATAAATATTTTTGATGATAAAAATATTCTTTTTATCATGTATACGCTTAGTTAAAAATACACACGTGTTGAAATAAATAATAGTTTGCTAGAAATATTATTATTAGCTTTGTTCTGCATATATATACATGTGTTGAACAGGAAAAATGGATTAGCTGTAGAGTAAAGAAATTATTTGCGTGCCCGACAAATAGGTAAACCTTGATGAGTTGGCTGCGCAATTTTATTTATATATCAACTCCTGTGAATGCCATTGGATGCGGAGTGCTGGTTTTTCTGTGTGAAATAATAAACAACGCCATAGGATAGTAACAATTAATTTTGAACTACACTACATGGCATACTTCTTGACGATAGGCATACTTCATCATATTCCACATAAGCAATTGGAGCTTGTGTGACGAGGTGGAAGATTTACCATACAAGCAAGAGGCTTGTATGGCGATGACTAAGTACTACAGGTTGAACTGATGACTGATATGGACTATATAAATTATAACGATAAATTGCCAGATTAATAAAAACCCCACACGGGTCTAGAGTTGACAATAATCACGTCGCTCTAGTTATTAGATACGGCACATGGACTATTTATTTCCACACGGAAACGGGGTGATGGGAATTTATTCTCTGGAGTGATTATCAGTACATGCTCCCCCGTAAACACCAAAATATATCACTAAAAATATGTGAATGCTTTTTAGGATTTATTGGGTACCTAATACGGCCCAATAAATTTCCAAACCCCTCCCCGTACAAAGGAGGTTATGGCGAAATTTTTCGAAATATTAAGGCGTTAGTGAAATATTTGAAGTGAAAACGAAGTTGAAAATATAAAATGAACTATAGTTGAAACTATGGAATGAACTATATTTATATATATAAATGTAAATATAATTAAAAGGAATAGAGGCCGTGCAGTTAGCGTTTTGGAATCGTAATTTGAAACAATTAGTACGAGAAATCCGACCATCGGATTTTCCCGAGACCGCAACCGCTGGGTTCGCCTTGGAAATATCTTTCCAACGGCACTAACCTTGTAAAAATCCAACGGTTGGATTGTCCGGAATGTTTAATTCAAATCTGAAGAAAAACAGCGCCAGAATCGTTTATATTTATATATAAATATAAATATAATTAAATTTAATCGAATAACGACGCTGCAGTTCGAATTTTGAAACCGTAACTTCAAACGACTAGTGTGGAAGATCCGACCGTCGGATTCTAACGAAACTGGAACCGTTGGGGTCGCTTTGGGAATATCTTCCCACTGATATAGACTTTGTAGAAATCCAACGGTTAGATTTTTCGATATGTGTAAAACAAATTAAGGGAAAAACAGCGCCAGTGCCACGGCACGACCTGAAACGTCGTTTAATTAAATATGGCCATTTTTAAATAAATAAAAATGGCGAAAAATCGTTATAAAATATTATAAGCAACATAGGTTGCGAATAGGCCAATTGGGCTTGAATTGTTTGATATTTGATGGTTGTATGTGTATGACATGAAAATAACACTAAATAACTGAAAGATGGATGTCGAATAATATAACCATATAAAGAATCGATTTAAATTCTAATGACGTGAATTATTTGAAAAGGCCGAGCTAACCCTCATTTCAAATAATTCATCGAGCGATTCGAATTGGAAAATGCAAAGACGATTCAAGGCCGACGATCTTCGTATCGGTTGGATGGGCGCTACTGAGGTTCCTAACCGGAGTAGCTACCGGAAGGGGATGGAAGTAGTAGCCGTCTGAACGTATGTGTTGATTGTACGGATTTGCGAGGAATTGACGCCTCCGGTTTCGTTCAGACCCAGGACGGACTTGTAAATGGACTGTGTGTCTGACATTGGTTTTTGTTCTATACTGATTGATCTCTATTAAATATATATCTGTTTGGCGGCGGAGAATTTATTCTTTTGCTTAACGCCCTTCTCTGAGACGTACGAGCTTAGAGGTTATATATCGATGGAAATCAATCATATGGAGTGGACTGCCTATGTGGCATGCGAAGATGCTGTGATCAAGGCTTCTGTTGCAAAGCAAAGTCTTGTGGATGATGATCAAAGCAAGGCCTACGTGGCCTAGCTTTGTGTATTTCGTAGACTCGCGAACCTCACACCCCGGTATGAGTTAAAAACGGGATACGGACTGCAGGGAGAGCACGACGTTTCTTTCTAGCTATGGTGGTGTCAATGACTTACCAGCCCTGACATATTTATCTACTTTTCACCTTTGTGGTTGTTGGAATGCGAGGCGCCTCGATTATAGGTCTGTAAGGACCGGGAAACGTGTGTTCAGGAATTGCCAATCCTCTAACGTAAGTGAGGACCGGCCCTGAAGCATCCAGGGGTTACCCAGAGTGTGTAGTCCCGAGGCATTTGCTAGAGTGTCTCGAAGCGGAGAGGAGCTTGCCCCTTGCCTCGACTCATGACGGAAATCCAATTTCCAATACGAGATAACAGATTTGATTGTAGAACTAGTATGGAGACATAGTAGATGGTAGCTATGCCGCCTATGATTGATATTTATGATGCTATTCGTTTTTGAAACATATATGCACTAGCAATAATATCAAATGATTTTGCTTTATACGTATCAAGCATATTTGGCCCTTATAAGGTAAAACTCTATCCTCCGGCTTGCGTTGCATTGTGTGATGGGATTTGAGTCTTATAATGGCTGCATTCTTTCTAAAAGCATTGCGTTGTTTTAAAAGAATTTACCTTGTTTTAAATGCACTAGCAATCACTGGAGTAAACCCGTTCCGCGAAAGTGGCATGGTCCTATGATTTGCCATTACTGTTGTTTAACTGTTAAATAGATTCCTCATACCAGTCCCCATGACTGACTCGTTGTTTGTTTCCCTTTGCAAACGCGGGTGCCCTTATTTTCACATGGGCAGCCTAGTACACAGGTGACAGGTGGTTTTTGGTTCTGCACTGCTGCATAGCGTGCACTTTTGGCTCATGGCGAGGCTGACTTCATAGAGATGACTTAGATATTTTCCGCCATTACTGTATTTATCTTGTGATTTCGCCACTGGCGATGCAGACTGATTTACTTTCCGTATTTCTCACTATATGTATATGTATTCCGCCTTCGGCGATGTAGACTGATACTCTTATTATGTCACTGCATGTATGTATTCCGCCTCTGGCGATGATGACTGATCACTTCCCTTTCTTTTTACTAAGTATATCCCATGTTATGCTATTCTGATATTCCTACATGTTGTGATTCCGCTGTCATATCCATGTGAAAGTATTTTATTTATTGTTTTTGCTATTATCTGTACTCTGCTATGATGATTAATGTGTTATTTCCTAATGATTATCCTTAATACCGCCCCTCGGATTTTGGGATCGTCACAGCCAAGTTCTCCAAATGTCATTTTTGGAGAAGGGAAGTTCGGTTTCTTGGACATATAGTTTCTAAGCAAGGCATAGCGGTGGATCCCGCGAAAGTGGTTGTGGTTCAAGACTGGAAGACTCCTAGGAATGCAACCGAAGTAAGGAGCTTTCTCGGTCTGGCGGGCTACTATAGGAAGTTCATCAGGGACTTCGCTAAGATTTCAGCCCCTCTTACTAAGTTGACGAAGAAGAACTTAGTCTTTGCATGGGACTTAGAGTGTGAGCTTGCTTTTCAAAGGCTCAAGAGGGCTCTTACCACAGCTCCAGTTTTGGCATTACCTAATGGCGGTAAGATGTTTACTGTGTACACCGATGCATGTGGCACGGGGTTAGGTGTTGTTCTGATGCAGGAAGGAAGAGTGATATGTTATGGGGGTAGGCAACTTAAAGTTCATGAGAAGAACTATCCCACTCATGATTTGGAATTGGCGGCGATCATCTTTGCTCTCAAATCCTGGCGCCACTATCTTCTGGGCGAAAGGTTTGAGTTGTATACTGATCACAAGTAACTCAAGTACCTCTTCTCATAGAAAGATCTGAATCTAAGGCAGCAAAGGTGGATGGAATTCTTGGCATCATATGACTTCGAGATAGCTTACACCCCTGGCAAGGGTAATGTTGTGGCAGATGCACTAAGCAGAAGGAGGTTGACTTTGAGTCCCTTGTTTGTTGAGACGAGGAGCCTAGAGTTCTTGGCAAACTTTGATTTTACAACAGCTGTTGAGTCGATGACGGGTTCATTGGCTTCTCTTGAGCTAAGACCTATACTTCTTGATCAAATAGGGACTTCGCAGAAGGAGGATCCGCAGATAGTCGAGATCATGGACAAGTTGATTCGTGGGGAGACGTCTAGTCACCTTGCTAGATATACTATTGATGACAAGGGTTGGCTAAGGCGTGATGGAAGGCTATGCGTTCCACAAGTAGGAGACTTGGTGCATAAAGTTCTCGAAGAAGCGCATCACTCGAAGATGACTATACATCTTGGAGGAGATAAGATGTATAGAGATATGAAGCGCATTTTCTTTTGGGCTGGGATGAAGAAGAATGTGGCAGAGTATGTTTCAAAGTGCATGGTGTGCCAACAAGTGAAAGCCGAGTCGAAGAAACCCGGTGGGCTATTACATCCATTGGAGGTCCCGCAATGGAAGTGGGAGAGTATTTCTATGGATTTTGTGGATGGATTGCCTAGGTCAAGGAAAGGGAACACAAGCATATGGGTCGTAGTTGATAGACTTATGAAGAGTGCTCATTTCATTCCTGTAAAGAGCAAGAGGACCGCATCATGGCTAGCATCTATTTATCTTCGGGAGATAGTGCAGTTGCATGGAGTTCCTTCTAGCATAGTTAGCGATCGTGACCCATTTTCACTAGCCAGATCTGGAATAGTTTGCAAGAAGCAATGGGTACGCGATTGAATCTGAGTACAGCCTATCACCCCCAGACGGATGGCCAAACCGTAAGGGTGAATAGAGTGCTAGAAGATCTTTTGAGGCTTTGTGTTCTTGACTTTGGTGGTACTTTGGATGACCACCTTCCTCTGGTAGAGTTTGCTTATAATAATAGCTATCAAGCCAGCATAGGGATGGCACCATTTCAAGCTTTGTATGGGAGGCCGTGTAGGTCACCATCTTGTTGGTGGGAGACAACGGATAGGCTTATACTTGGGCCCGATATGATACGGGACACATCCGAGAAAATTGAATTGGTGAGAAGACGGATGAAAGCGGCCCAAGACCGACAGAAATCCTATGCTGACAAGCGAAGGACAGATTTGGAATTCGAAGTGGGAGACATGGTTTTCGTGAAGGTTTCTCCTTTGCATAATGTGGTTCGTTTTGGAGCAATTGGGAAGCTGACACCAAGGTTCGTAGGACCCTTCCCTATCATGGAAAGAATTGGAAAGATGGCCTATAAGGTGGGATTGCCCGAGAAGCTAGCCGGAGTGCATAATGTCTTTCATGTCTCTCATCTCCGAAAGTGCCTACATGAGTCCGCTGAGGTGGTTGAACCAAGCATTCTTGAAGACGTGGAGGTAGAAAAAGAGGCAACCTTGAGGAGAGCTCCGATTCGTATCTTGGGAACAGAGATCAAGAAGCTAAGAAATCGAGAAGTCAAATTGGTGAAAGTTCAATGGAGTGAAGCCGAAGAAGATGCAACTTGGGAAACCGAGGAGAAGATGCGTGGGCTTTATCCATTCCTTTTTTAGGGTACATTCTTAATCTCCTTTCCTAATTAGCATATCTTTCTTTTTGCTATCCGTGTTTATCCTGTTCATCTTGTTATCTCGTTAACCTTGTCATGAGAACCTTAGGAAGAAACCCTTTGGATGAAACATGTATTTGAAACATGTTATGCTTGATGGTTGCAAGTGGTTGCAAGTGTTTGCAAGTGGATACTCATGGATGCATGATACGCATTAGGCACTAAGATCGGCTCACACACTTTCATGTTGCATATGCATGAGTGTTTATGCTTATTCACGGATGAAACTTGTATTCTATCACGTGGCTGTTGCATATGGATGAATGTTATGTGCACTCATGTAGAGATTATAAATTATGTTAGGAATTTGCATACATATGGACTCATCTCACTAACATACTTTGCATTAAGGAGGTTTACTGAATCAGTAACCGCCTGATTTTTGCATTAGATAAGTACATATACACACACCTTTTGCATATGTTCATACAGCATTTAGAATCTTTTTAAGGACAATGGTTACTTGTGGATGATGTTTTGAGTAGATGGATGATGGATGGTAGGATACGTTCTTCCTAACTTGAAGATTTCGGGGACGAAATCCTTTAAGGAGGGGAGAATGTAACAACCCGTATTTTTAATAACATGTTATAATGCAAATCAAGGCAGAATTAAATTTTAAAATCTGAATCAAGGGAAACTGGCTATGCCATTGTGTTCGTCTCGGAAAAATACGCGAAATAGAGTCCGAGTTTTCGAAAAACGGAGTCCGTATGACCAAGTTATGGCCCAATGAAGTTTTCAGAAAATTCTAAGCCCGAAAACAGTTCAAATTAGAATTCATATTCGAATTACAACCAAGGCAGAATGGGTGGGAATTTTCCCGCCCCAGGCAGGGTCGACACAGGGGTCGACACCAGTGTCGACCCCCCCCCCCCCAATGGGTCGACACCCATGTCGACCCCCCCTGTCGGACCAATTTTTTTGGTGCACCATTTTGACAGGTTGGGTCTTGTTCTGGAAGTTTCTGACGGGAGTTAATGGCTCAGATTCGATTTAGGGTTAATCCTATGGTCTAAACTACCCCTAATCTCTATAAAAAGACCCCTAGACCTAGCCCAAACCCTCATTAATCATTCCTACAACTAAATGATGCCCAAATGTTCACTAATCATGGCCTCCACCTTCTTCATGAGAGCATGAGTGTCTCAAATCAATCTATGTCATAAAGGAGCCATCTTTCTTAAGTAAAAGAGCCATCTTTCTTTGTCTTTGGGGTTATTCCTTCTTGTTCTCAAGTCTTGAAGTGGAGTTTATCGTCTTTGGTTGCGGATTTGCTAGTGTGGCTTCGTCTCAATCTTATTTTATATTAATTCTAGTCTTCATAGCATTGTAAGCCCTATACTACTCTTAGATTCTAACTATGAAGTTAAATATGACATGTTGCAAGTTGAGTTTGGGCCTAAGTATGATATGTGCTTTGATCCTATCATGTTTTGCATAAGTTTATTCTATGCATGTTTGTAAAGCTATCACCTTGACCTTGTGGGCTAAAAGCTATAAGCTTTATGTTGAAACGTTGCATTATGCAACATGAGAACCCTCATAACCTTTATGGTAACTTTCATATAATGTCATATGCGAACTTCTAGCCACCATCCTATGTCATTTTTCACCTATTTGCTTAAGTTGGTATTATGCATGTTTTGAGGCCCATGATGTAATATGCAAGCTTATGAACATATTCATGCCTCATATGCCACCATGTTTAACTTGTGGCCAACCTTATTACCTTATGCCCTTTTTGTCATGTTTTGCTAAGTTCCCTCTTTTGATCTATGTTATGTTATGCGAAGCGTACATGCAAGGGGAATGCGTTGGGTTTGGGTAGTATTAATGACATGAAACATGATTTTAAAATATGGCATGAACATTGACTTGTGATTATGTTTGTAAACATGAATTTGGACATGACTTCTAGAAAACATGAGAATGGCCAACTCGAGGTTGGGTTGAGTTTGTAGCATAAATCTACCCGGAACCGACCGGCTTAACTAGTGGCTACAAACAATAGGACCCAATGTGAGTAGTTGGTCATATTGTGCTTAAACCCGAGGTTAGACTAGGTTGTGGTGTAAAGCTACCCGGACCCGCCCGGCTTAACTAGTAACCACAACAAGGTCTAATGTGAGAGGCTGGGTGCATTAAATTAATTAATGCCACATGATAGGGTTAAGTCATGGACTACTTGAATATACTTAACCAATTAAACACGGTGGATTGGTAGGGTTAAGTCATGGACTACTTGAATATACTTAACCAATTAAACCCGATGTATTGATAGGGTTAAGTCATGAACTGCTTGAATACACTTAACCAACTCAATACATGGTTAGGATAGGGTTAACCACACTTAACCCCCTTGAAATCCTAGTTACATGGTCCTTTCAGCAGTAACCAACTTGGAAGTATCATGGGTACCCTGGACTAGGCTAGGGTGGGGCACGATTACTGAACTGATTGTAAGAGGCCAAAAGAGACGGCTGAAGGGTGCACCGGTTGTTCAGGCGGACCATGGTCGTGCACATTAAGTCCGGAGATGAACATGGGCACCAGTAGGTTTAGACTGTGCGTGCTTGAATTGTGTCTGTGGTTTACACCTTAGGGCTGGATACACCCTGGGGTGGACCTAGCACAGTTAACTACATTCCACGATTAAGCCGTATGACACCGATACACGACGAGTTAGGCTTATAGGGAGCCGATCTACTAGACCGAGTAGTTGGACCTCGATTTAGGTCATCTCATGATGTGGGCCAGCTTTGGGCCAAGGGATCATTTCTTGATTATACTTGACATGGATTGGAATACTAGTACACACCTGGTGCAACTTAACCTTGTATATGCGATGCCACACTTGATCTATCTTGTTAACTTTTCACCATGCCAGTTATCACCCTACATCTCATCTCTGTTTTACATGTTCAATTAACTTTATTAGTTTTTATACTAATAGTAGATAGAACTTACCAGTCTTTTTGACTGGCCCGTTTTCTTGCGCCTCTTTTCTTCCGTTCCCCCCCCCCCCTCAGGTTTACAGGGTGGGAACACTGGTACCTAGCTGGATCTTTAGCTGCTTTTCTGGATAGCTCACGTATGGTTTGAGCATGCTATGGCCTTATGCTACTTTGGGGATAGTTACTTTATGTTTCTTTTTCAGTTTTCAGTCTATGTTCTAGACTTTGTTTTATGGGAAAATAATGACCAAGTACTTTGATGTAACTTGACTATGGTTTTGAAATGCTAGTTTATTCCGCTGCTTTACTACTCTGTTTTACTTATATGTTCTGTCTTGTGATATCTGCATGCATGTTTACCTCGTTTAACGCCCCTCCAAAGCTAATGTCCTTGCAAGAGTGACATTGGCGGAGGTGGGGTGTTACATCAGTCATGGGACTGGTGTGAGAACTAAAACAGTTATTTAAAACTTTACTTTAAATCAGATATATCACGGGACCACGCCGTATAACACGGAACGGGTTTCCTCCCAAGAATACCAGTGCATATAACAAAACAGCGCAATGCTTTTTGGGAAAATGAAGCTATTATAAGACCCAGGTCCTATCACACAATGCAACGCAAGCCGGGGGATAGGGTTTTCCCTTATAATAGCCAAACATGCTTGATGCGTTTAAAACAAATCATTTGGTACTATAATAAGTGCATAGTGCATAAACAATTTCAAATCATAAGTATCAATCATAGACGGCATGGGTACCATATATCATGTCGCCTTACTAGACTCTACAATTAAAATCGCAAATGTCACGTATTTGGAAATTGGATTTCCATCTATGAACTGAGGCAAAAGATAATCGTCAGCCGATTCGAGATTGTCTAGCCCGAGCCTCAGGACCCAGACTCAGGTGGGCCCTTGGATCGTCAGGGCCGGTCCACCGATGTGGATTAAAATGCCTGAACATGCGTTTCCCTGCCCTATGGGGCGTAGGTGAGCCAACTAAATGACTCCATCAGACCTGGATCGTCCGATCAAACCGAGGCGCCTCGCAACAGCAACAACCACATAAGTCAAACTCGTCAGGGCGTGTAAAACCACTGATGCCACTTCTAACTAGAAAGAAACGCATGTCCTCCCTGAGGTCCTCTCCCATTTTTGGTTCACCACCGGGGTGTGAAACTCGCGAAGTAAACGTTACACAAAGCTACGCCACAAAGGCCGTGCTTTGATCATCAACCACAAGACTCTGCTTTTCAACAGAAGCCTTCATCATTTGCATCTTAGCATGCCACACAGGCAAACCACTCCATGCAACTGATATCAATCACATAGAATGAAATCCAATGTCAGACACACAGTCCATTTACAAGTCCGTTGTGGGTCTGAACGAAACTGGAGGTACCTAGTACCCCGCATATCCATCGATCTCCAAGTACGTCTGGACGATCACCAACTGTTTCCATCTTCTTGGGTGTACATCCCAATCAAGATCATCAGTAATCACCCAAACGATGTGAAAACCTCCGGTCTTCGACCACCGTCTTCGTCTTCGACTTATCGTCGTATCAGTTATTCAGAATGGGATAAATCCGGTCTTTCTGAATAACTTGCGTATATAATAAACAAGTGTTACACAAACACAACATACGCCTCATTCCAATTCATAAGTCACTAACCGTAAATTAACAAGAGAATAATTCCCCAAATATTAACCCCGAAGGCCGAAACCAACATCAGATCAATACCCAGGAAACCGTTCTGCTTAGCTAACCTACAGTTAGTTTCTAAATTTCACATTTCTTAGGGAAAGGTTCCCATTAATTTTATCAAAGGTAAATTCCTTTAAATTTATTATTTAATCTTCTTTTGAATATCAATTCAAACCAATCGGGATTACCGAACCTTACCGAAGTGATCATTTGTTTTAATCATTTCCCAACCCCAACCTATTCATCCCATGAAGTAAAACTGGTCTTACTTCATATCTAACACCACGGTGTTATTGGTAAATTCAATTACCATTTCACGTTCAAATCTAATTAAAGATTTAACTACCGCCTGGAGTAAAATTGGTGATACTCCATTCTCGATCTTTTCAATCTAATTAAAGATTCATTAAAACTCCACTTAGTTTTAATCTGTGACGGGGTTAAAGAATCAGTGTCATTTAAAACACGGTTCACGATAAACCCAAAATCACATCACATTTCAATCAGTCCCTAAACGTAAATTAGCAAGTGAGCAGTTCCCTAAGTATTAACCCCGAAGGCCGAAACCAACATCAAATCAATACCCAAGAAACCATTCAACTAAACTAATCTCCAGTTAGTTTCTGATTTTCTTAACTCCTTTGGGTCTAAGAACAATATTATTGAAGATACCGTTCACGACAACCCAAAATCACATTTCATTAATTGTCGGGTTAAAGAACAAGTGTTATTTAAAACACTGTTCACAATAAACCCAAAAATCAATACCAATTCAATTTCAATTAAATATCATTTAATTAGTACACTTCATTAAATCTAAATAAAAAGATTTAATCTTTTCTCAACTGGGTTCAAGAATAGTGTTAATGAAGACACCATTCACGACAAACCCAAATCCCATTTGATATTAAATACAAGGCTCTGAATAGAAAATATATCGGCTTATATTCAATATCAAATTCTACGACCAACAAATATCGCATTGGAAATAACGATATATATATATATCTTTCAAATTTCCATGACAACATCTGTATAATCACGAAATCCAACATCGAAATATTTCGAAGACAATTTCGATTCAAATCCATTCCAATGCAATCATTGGAAATTCTGGTTATTTTTAAAACCCTTTCAAATCAAATTTATTTATTTAAAAATAAATAGAATTTTAAATCTAGTTCAAAACTAGTTCATTTCGATAAAAAAAACTATTTTTATCTTTTCAAATATGGAGTTTTTCATTCCAATTCTTTCTAAATCATTTCTTATGATTTTACACAAATTATTACTATTTTTAATAATTTTATCAAGGCCCGTACAGTCGATTTCCATCAACGGCCATCGAACTGCACTTACAGCGACCATTTTCAAATTTGATTTGGACACAATTCCAAATCCAACTGTTAGATTTCAAATTTCTAATATTCGTTAGAAAGCTCTTTTCGATACGAACGCAACGGTTCCGGTTTCAGGAGAATCTGATGGTCGGATCTCCCGTAATATCCGTTCGAAGTCAATAGTCAAAATTCACGAACTACCGCGGCGCGGCGTGTTCTATTCAGGCCATTATATTATATATATAATATATACTTCGTCGATTTCCTTTTAAAACGTATTATATAAATCGTTTTAAATTCGTTTTCGAAACGGTTTCAACTTCATATTCAATTTCAAATCAAAATTGAATATTCCAATATAAATTCGTTTTAAATTCTTTTCAAATCGATTTCAATTCAATTTCAATTTAATTCGAATTCAATTCCTTTCGATTTCAAATCGAATTCAGTTCTATTCAATTTCAATTCTATTCAATTTCAATTCGAAATCATTTCTATTCAATTTTAATTCTATTCAATTTCAATCCGAATTCATTTCTATTCAATTTCAATTCGAATTGATTTCTATTCAATTTCAATTCTATTCAATTTCAATTCGAATTCATTTCTATTCAATTTCAATTCGAATTCATTTCTATTCAAAATATCAGATTTTGAAATCACTTTCGATGTTCATTATAAAATGAATAAAATCGATATAAATATCGTTCACGTCAAAATGGCGTAAATCTAATCGACACGGCTTCATATATTTTTGGTTCCAAATATTCTATTTCAAATATTTCTATTTCAAATATTTCTTTTTCAAATATGGAATGAGGCCCAATCAATTACCATATAATGGTAATTATATGGATTTTCTACAACACATGTATACAATAACAACGATGAATAATCAACCATCATCCAAAGTGCATTCTACACTGTATAAGCATCAAATATAAATATTCGACGCTTATAACAGTCTGTCAATCAATCGATCGACATACAACGAAACAATCGGGATTAGTGTACGTCAAATATCATCCCAATACCCGTGTGGGGTTTCAAACAATCAAACACAGATTTTATTTGTGCAGTTGGGCGATATGTAAAATTTATCGTCCCAATCAATATCAGTCAAATGTGTGTATATAAACAAATCGTCCGATTTGTTTATTTTTATTTCATTTCATATACACGTTAAAAATTCTATTTTTAACTATAAAATATTTTCAACTATATAAATATTTTATTTCATTTCACATCACACAATCAACTACACATCAAAATCAAACAATCAAGCATACAAGCCGTCCATGGTCTGTGGACGACGGGTGTCGGGTACAACTAAACACCGTCTACATCCTAGTATATATATATATATATATATATAACTAGAAAATTAAATTAAAGAGTGAGAAATTCTCACAGAGGGTTCCACTCCACCGTGCTTTGCTTTTGAACTGCTTAACCGTCTGGATCAGCTTGAAATTCCTATGCAGTTCATTTTACGCTGTTCAAATAAAAATTATATTTTTATTGCTTCATTCTAACAAATAAAAATCATATTTTTATAACGCTTCTTTCTATATAAAAATTACATTTTTATATTTCTACTTCATAAATAAAGATCGAATTTTTTTTATTTCATCGCTATAAAAATTACATTTTTACTTCACTATATATATAATAAAAATCAGATTTTTATTTCGCTACATATCTAAAGATCAATTTTTCACTAGTTATATAATATAAAATTCGTATTTCTATTCTTTCTATACTATAAAAATCATATTTTTATTATCTCTATTCTATAAAAATAACATCTTTAATATTTCTAATATATAAAAATTATAAATTTAACCTTCCTATATTATAAAAAATATATTTTTAACCTTCCTATATTTTCGCTTTCATATGGTTAAAAATCGCCTTTTTACTTATAGAATATCTCATAACTTTGTCATCATAAAAATTATAATCTTTTCAAATTAAAAATCCTATTTCTAATTACAATTAACTAAAATAAAAACAAAATAAAAATGAAAATAAACTAAGAAACTTACAGCAGGTCTAGAGGGGGCGTCGGCTTAAGGCGTTGGAGGTTGGAGGGGCGGTGGATGAGGTGGCTTGGGGTCAGGCATGGTTTGGGGGATCGGAGAGGCTAAGGAGGGGCTGGGAGGAGGTGTAGTCGGAGAAGAAGAAGTGGAGGAGGAGAAGAAAGGAGGCAGAGGAAGAAGGAGGTAGCGGTGGCGAGGTAAGGGGGGTCTGAACGGAGGGGGTCTTCGTGGTCGTCGCGGTCAAGGAGGGAAGAAGGAGAAGAAGATGTGGCGGCTACTGGGGGGTGCGATGGTGGAGGCGCGGTGGGCGGTGCATCGGTGGAGGGTGGAGGCGGTGCGACAAGGAGGAGCGGCCTCCATCATTTTTTTTCTTTTTCCCTATAATCGATTTTGAACGAAGACTAAAGGGGGGGTTACGTTTGACCGGGTAAGTAGGAGGAAGGTTTTATTTATTTATTTATTTATTTAATTACTTCTCCAAAAAGTAACTTTCTAATTCGAACTCCAAACGAGGTCCACCGACTGTCGTCCCTAGCTATTTACCCTCATTCCGAACACAATGGGATAGGTCCCATAAGCCAATTTGACCGTTATGATCAGTTTCCACTAAAATTAAAGTATAAATAATTAAAACGATCAATATTGATTTTAACGTACATTTCAATTTACCGGAGTCACATACTGACTCTAAAAATTCCCGAATAATATTTTCTGGCTTCATATTGACAATACGGTCCTAACAAAACTAGTTTCGTCGAATTCTGAGACCGTTTGAAAAATGGCCCTTTTCCAGTCGATTAAAATCAACTAAAACTGGTCAAACGCGTTTTCCTTTGCCACGCTCACATATTGATTTGAAAAATTATGAAAATTGAAACCTAGCAATAACTTGACATCACGGATCCAACAAAAGTGGTTTCGTCGAAATCTGAGGTCGTTTGCAAAATTTCCATTTTTAAGGGCCTGAATTCCATAGCGACTATTCTGAATTTTCACTTGGCCATATCTTTTGATTCCCGTTATGAAATTTTGATTTTTCGGATTTGCTGGAAAGATATTCTCAATTAGATTCTAATATTTTTGGTTTTGTTAAAATCCGGTTTATTTTGCACCCGGTATGTTCATTTGAATTTTGAAATCGAATTATCGAACTACCGCGCCATTTTCAATTCCTTTTATATATTAAAATAAATATTTATATTCTATCGTCGATTCAAACGAATATATACGTTCGAATTATATTCAAAATAAATTTCTCGTTGATATTATTTAAAATAATTCATTTTAAATAATTAAAATTCGCTAAAATAAAAATTTAAACTCGCCCAGATTTCCGGGTTATTACAATCTCCCCCACTTAAAACTTTTCGTCCTCGAAAAGGAACGAAGCCGAAAGTTGTTTTACAAATCAACTCAACTTTCGTTATTTTCATTACGGCTTAAGTTCTTCAACGTTTCAGTTTCTAAGAACTTTTCAAATTTTTCAAAAATTTGGCAAACACCCTAAATTTTCGAAAAATTTCGCCATAACCTCCCCTGTACCGGGAGCACCGAGAAAATCCCAAAATTGCCATACAGGCCTTCTGATCTCAAAAAGAAAAAGAAAAAGCCAAGCGGCTAGCCAATCGGCTCATAAAATCATCACCCAAACAAAACAGTAAATTATAGTAAACATGTACCTATTTGTCGGGCAAACAAATTTTATTCTCTGCTCTAGCCTCGTTGCTAAGACCTGTTCAATGTAAGTACATGTATATGCAAGAAAATGCGACTAATTTCCAATACAATTCACTTTTTGGCCAATTGGGTTGAAGGTTCAACATTTTAGTTATTCAAACTATAATCAGACAACACAATCAGCAATCAATTAGTTGATTAGTTTTTGAAATTCATAACTTTAGGATATAGTCAAAAATCAGATTTTTGATGCCAAATCACAACAATAAGCCCTATCTAGTTTCGGTTCTCACACCAGTCAATTGGAAATATATAGAAACCTCACTTTCGAAACTCAAAAATAAATACTGGCGATGGTGCCCCGTCATCAGAATTATCCCCGGGCACTAGAGTGCGATTCTATAACTATCCAATACATTAAAACTTCGAATACACGTTTGCAAGACGTATATGCAAAATCTTTATATATTGGATTGTCCAAATTCATATAAAATAAATAATCAAATACGAATAATTGATTTAAATTTTCAAAATAAAATTTTTTTTCATTTTAAAAATATACTCTTCACACTCGTTCTAGGATACTACCGATCCCATCTCTAACGAGTCATTCCCGTTGGATATTACTAATCCAATTTCTGATGAATTCTTTCGTATGGTTCTAGTGTGTCTTGTTCTCTGAGCTTTGTAAACCAAAGCACGGATACCACCTGAGAAAACCCGTAACTTCCCCGTGAAGGAAAACGCGGATAGTTCGAGAACAAGCCACATCAAAACGCAGACGGGAGAACATTTCATTGTTAATTACAACAATTCTCTCAGAATACAAGAATATACAGAGTATAAATGAATATTACACAGAAATATCAGATATTTAAATTACATTTAAATACATAGCAGCGGAAAATAATACAATACACAACTGAAGGAGATATACAGATACAAAGCTTTCCGGATATCATTCCAGCTGTAAACCAGGATCCCGTGAATATAAATCTGCAAAACCAAAACTACTAGCTTCCCGTGTCAAAATAAGGGCACCCAGAGTTTAGGTTAAAACAATAAAATCCAGGTCAGTCATGGGACTGGTGTGAGAACTAAAACAGTTATTTAAAACTTTACTTTATATCAGATATATCAAGGGACCACGCCGTATAACACGGAACGGGTTTCCTCCCAAGAATACCAGTGCATATAACAAAACAGCGCAATGCATTTTGGGAAAATGAAGCTATTATAAGACCCAGGTCCAATCACACAATGCAACGCAAGCCGGGGGATAGGGTTTTCCCTTATAATAGCCAAACATGCTTAATGCGTTTAAAACAAATCATTTGGTACTATAATAAGTGCATAGTGCATAAACAATTTCAAATCATAAGTATCAATCATAGACGGCATGGGTACCATATAACATGTCGCCATACTAGGCTCTACAATTAAAATCGCAAATGTCACGTATTTGGAAATTGGATTTCCATCTATGAACCGAGGCAAAAGATAATCCTCAACCGATTCGAGACTGTCTAGCCCGAGCCTCAGGACCCAGACTCAGGTGGGCCCTTGGATCGTCAGGGCTGGTCCACCGATGTGGATTAAAATGCATGAACATGCGTTTCCCTGCCCTATGGGGCGTAGGTGAGCCAACTAAATGACTCCATCGGACCCAGATTGTCCGATCAAACCGAGGCGCCTCGCAACAGCAACAACCACATAAGTCAAACTCGTCAGGGCGTGTAAAACCACTGACGCCACTTCTAACTAGAAAGAAACGCATGTCCTCCCTGAGGTCCTCTCCCGTTTTTGGTTCACCACCGGGATGTGAAACTCGCGAAGTAAACGTTACACAAAGCTACGCCACAAAGGCCGTGCTTTGATCATCAACAACAAGACTCTGCTTTTCAACAGAAGCCTTGATCATTTGCATCTTAGCATGCCACACAGGAAAACCACTCCATGCAACTGATATCAATCACATAGAATGAAATCCAATGTCAGACACACAGTCCATTTACAAGTCCGTTCTGGGTCTGAACGAAACCGGAGGCACCTAGTACCCCACATATCCATCGATCTCCAAGTACGTCTGGACGATCACCAACTGTTTCCATCTTCTTGGGTGTACATCCCAATCAAGAACATCAGTAATCACCCAAATGACGTGAAAACCTCCGGTCTTCGACCACCGTCTTCATCTTCGACTTATCGTCGTATCAGTTATTCAGAATGGGATAAACTCGGTCTTTCTGAATAACTCGCGTATATAATAAACAAGTGTTACACAAACACAACATACGCCTCATTCCAATTCATAAGTCACTAACCGTAAATTAACAAGAGAATAATTCTCCAAATATTAACCCCGAAGGCCGAAACCAACATCAGATCAATACCCAGGAAACCGTTCTGCTTAGCTAACCTACAGTTAGTTTCTAAATTTCACATTTCTTAAGGAAAGGTTCCCATTAATTTTATCAAAGATAAATTCCTTTAAATTTAATCTTTAATCATCTTTTGAATATCAATTCAAACCAATTGGGATTTACGAACCTTACCGAAGTAATCATTTGTTTTAATCATTTCCCAACCCCAACCTATTCATCCCATGAAGTAAAGCTAGTCATACTTCATATCTAACACCACGGTGTTATTGGTAAATTCAATTACCATTTCACGTTCAAATCTAATTAAAGATTTAACTATCGCCTGGAGTAAAATTGGTGATACTCCATTCTCGATCTTTTCAATCTAATTAAAGATTCATTAAAACTCCACTTAGTTTTAATCTGTGATGGGGTTAAAGAATCAGTGTCATTTAAAACACGGTTCACGATAAACCCAAAATCACATCACATTTCAATCAGTCCCTAACCGTAAATTAGCAAGTGAGCAGTTCCCTAAGTATTAACCCCGAAGGCCGAAACAAACATCAGATCAATACCCCAGAAACAATTCAACTAAACTAATCTCTAATTAGTTTCTGATTTTCTTAACTCCTTTGGGTCTAAGAACAGTATTATTGAAGATACCGTTCACGACAACCCAAAATCACATTTCATTAATTGTCGGGTTAAAGAACAAGTGTTATTTAAAACACTGTTCACGATAAACCCAAAAATCAATACCAATTCAATTTCAATTAAATATCATTTAATTGGTACACTTCATTAAATCTAAATAAAAAGATTTAATCTTTTCTCAACTGGTTTCAAGAATAGTGTTAATGAAGACACCATTCACGACAAACCCAAATCCCATTTGATATTAAATACAAGGCTCTGAATAGAAAATATATCGGCTTATATTCAATATCAAATTCTACGACCAACAAATTTCGTATTGGAAATAACGATATATATATCTATATCTTTCAAATTTCCATAACAACATCTGTATAATCACGAAATCCAACATCGAAATATTCCGAAGACAATTTCGATTCAAATCCATTCCAGTGCAATCATTGGAAATTCTGGTTATTTTTAAAACCCTTTCAAATCAAATTTATTTATTTAAAAATAAATAGAATTTTAATTCTAGTTCAAAACTTGTTCATTTCGATAAAAATCTATTTTTATCTTTTCAAATATGGAGTTTTTCATCCCAATACTTTCTAAATCATTTCTTATGATTTTACACAAATTATTACTATTTTTAATAATTTTATCAAGGCCCGTACAGTCAATTTCCGTCAACGGCCATCGAACTGCACTTACAGCGACCTTTTTCAAAATTGATTTGGGCATAATTCCAAATCCAACCATTATATTTCAAATTTCTAATATTCGTTAGAAAGCTCTTTTCGATACGAACCCAACAGTTCTGGTTTCAGGAGAATCCGACGGTCGGATCTCCCCTAATATCCGTTCGAAGTTAATAGTCGAAATTCACGAACTGCCGCGGCGCGGCGCGGCGCGTTCTATTCAGGCCATTATATTATATATATAATATATATAATATATACTTCGTCGATTTCCTTTTAAAACGTATTATATAAATCGTTTTAAATTCGTTTTCAAAACGGTTTCTACTTCGTATTCAATTTCAAATCAAAATTGAATATTCCAATATAAATTCGTTTTAAATTCATTTCAAATCGATTTCAATTCAATTTCAATTTAATTCGAATTCAATTCCTTTCGATTTCAAATCGAATTCAGTTCTATTCAATTTCAATTCTATCCAATTTCAATTCGAATTCATTTCTATTCAATTTCAATTCTATTCAATTTCAATTCGAATTCATTTCTATTAAATTTCAATTTGAATTCATTTCTATTCAATTTCAATTCTATTCAATTTTAATTCGATTTCATTTCTATTCAATTTCAATTCGAATTCATTTCTATTCAAAATATCAGATTTGAAATCACTTTCGATGTTCATTATAAAATGAATAAAATCGATATAAATATCGTTCACGTCAAAATGGCGTAAATCTAATCGACACGGCTTCATATATTTTTGTTTCCAAATATTCTATTTCAAATATTTCTTTTTCAAATATGGAATGAGGCCCAATCAATTACCATATAATGTTAATTATATGGATTTTCTACAACACATGTATACAATAACAACAATGAATAATCAACCATCATCCAAAGTGTATTCTACACTGTATAAGCATCAAATATAAATATTCGACGCTTATAACAGTCTGTCAATCAATCGATCGACATATAACTAAACAATCGGGATTAGTGTACGTCAAATATCATCCTAATACCCGTGTGGGGTTTCAAACAATCAAACACAGATTTTATTTGTGCAGTTGGGCGATGTGTAAAATTTATCGTCCCAATCAATATCAGTCAAATGTGTGTATATAAACAAATCGTCCGATTTTTTTATTTTTATTTCATTTCATATACACGTTAAAAATTCTATTTTTAACTATAAAATACTTTCAACTATATAAATATTTTATTTCATTCCACATCACACAATCAACTACACATCAAAATCAAACAATCAAGCATACAAGTCGTCCATCGTCTGTGGACGACGGGTGTCGGATGCTACTAAACACCGTCTGCATCCTAGTATATATATATATAACTAGAAAATTAAATTAAAGAGTGAGAAATTCTCACAGAGGGTTCCACTCCGCCGTGCTTTGCTTTTGAACTCCTTAACCGTCTGGATCAGCTTGAAATTCCTATGCAGTTCTTTTTACGCTGTTCAAATAAAAAATATATTTTTATTGCTTCATTCTAACAAATAAAAATCATATTTTTATAACGCTTCTTTCTATATAAAAATTACATTTTTATTTTTCTACTTCATAAATAAAGATCGAATTTTTTTATTTCATCGCTATAAAAATTACATTTTTACTTCACTATATATATAATAAAAATTAGATTTTTATTTCGCTACATATTTAAAGATCAATTTTTCACTAGTTATATAATATAAAAATCGTATTTCTATTCTTTCTGTACTATAAAAATCATATTTTTATTATCTCTATTCTATAAAAATAACATCTTTAATATTTCTAATATATAAAAATTATATTTATAACCTTCCTATATTATAAAAATTATATTTTTAACCTTCCTATATTTTCGCTTTCATATGGTTAAAAATCGCCTTTTTACTTATAGAATATCTCATAACTTTGTCATCATAAAAATTATAATCTTTTCAAAATAAAAATCCAATTTCTAATTACAATTAACTAAAATAAAAACAAAATAAAAATGAAAATAAACTAAGAAACTTACAGCAGGCCTAGAGGGTGCGTCGGCTCAAGGCGTTGGAGGTTGGAGGGGCGGTGGATGAGGTGGCTCGGGGTCAGGCGGGGTTTGGGGGATTGGAGAGGCTAAGGAGGGGCTGGGAGGAGGTGCAGTCGGAGAAGAAGAAGTGGGGGAGGAGAAGAAAGGAGGCGGAGGAAGGAGGAGGTAGAGGTGGCGAGGTAAGGGGAGGGGGGTCAGAACGGAGGGGGTCTTCGTGGTCGTCGCGGTCAAGGAGGGAAGAAGGAGAAGAAGATGGGGCGGCTACTGGGGGGCGCGATGGTGGAGGCGCGGTGGGCGGTGCATCGGTGGAGGGTGGAGGCGGTGCAACAAGGGGGAGCAGCCTCCGTCCTTTTTTTTCCTTTTTCCCTAAAATTGATTTTGAACGAAGACTAAAGGGGGGGTTACGTTGACCGGGTAAGTAGGAGGAAGGTTTTTATTCATTTATTTATTTAATTAATTACTTCTCCAAAAAGTAACTTTCTAATTCGAACTCCAAACGAGGTCCACCGACTGTCGTCCCTAGTTATTTACCCTCATTCCGAACACAATGGGATAGGTCCCGTAAGCCAGTTTGACCGTTACGATCAGTTTCCGCTAAAATTAAAGTATAAATAATTAAAACGGTCAATATTGATTTTAACGTACATTTCAATTTACCGGAGTCACATACTGACTCTAAAAATTCTCGAATAATTTTTTATGGCTTCGTATTGACGATACGGTCCTAACAAAACTAGTTTCGTCGAATTCTGAGACCGTTTGAAAAATGGCCATTTTCGAGTCGATTAAAATCAACTAAAACTTGTCAAACGCGTTTTCCTTTGCCACGCTCACATATTGATTCGAAAAATTACGAAAATTGAAACTTAGCAATAACATGACATCACAGATCCAACAAAAGTGGTTTCGTCGAAATCCGAGGTCGTTTGCAAAATTTCCATTTTTAAGGGCCTGAATTCCATAGCGACTATTCTGAATTTTCACTTGGCCATATCTTTTGATTCCCATTATGAAATTTTGATTTTTCGGATTCGTTGGAAATATATTCTCAATTAGATTCTAATATTTTTGGTTTCATTAAAATCCGGTTTATTTTGCACCCGGTATGTTCATTTGAATTTTGAAATTGAATTATCGAACTACCGCGCCATTTTCAATTCCTTTTATATATTAAAAAAATATTTATATTCTATCGTCGATTCAAACGAATATATACGTTCGAATTATATTCAAAATAAATTTCTCGTCGATATTATTTAAAATAATTCATTTTAAATAATCAAAATTCGCTAAAATTGCCAAAATAAAAATTTTAAACTGGCCCAGATTTCCGGGTTATTACAACATTATTTTGTTTTTGTTTTTGTTGATGAAATAAAGAAGTTAATGAATACCATATAAAATGGTTTTCCTATGACACAATTAGTGGATGCATGGATATTTAATATGCAAATAATTTGTAATATTACTCGACAGATTCCTTATTTGTTAATGAAATTTGCTGTCTTTCTATTGAATTAGAACGTGTATTTCATTTCAAAATAAAGTAGGATTCTAAACTCTTCATTTCCTATATGATACGAAATTATATTAGTATTAGTAATTATTATTCATGTGAAAGATTATGCTTCGTGTCTCTTTCCGTTTGAGGATGCACTATTATGAAGTAACCCAATTTATAAAATTGTCATCCTTTTGTTAACATATGATTGATTATATGAGCACATTTAACAACACCAATTATATTACTGAGACTTCATTTTTGGCTAAAATACTTGGACCTTAAACCTTATATTATTCTTTTTGGACCCATGTTGTTTGGTTTTCAAAATCATTCAGATTTTTAAACCAAACAGATATAGAATTTAGTTAACAATATAAGCTCGCCGTGTTTGCTTCTGAATTGACATTGAATTTGTCCCTGAAAATCATATTTACTATTGTAACTGTGTGCTTATGTAATGTCCTAATAAATGCTAATATGATTTCTATTCCTTCTAATTGGACTAATTGATTTTTTGATGAGTTTAGCCCACAGCATCCCCGGATTTTTTCATTCTACATAGCTATTTTAATTAATCTTTTATGTCGGATAATCATGTCAATCCTTTCCAATGTTTAACCATGCTTATCGACTACACTTACAGCATGTCTATGTACATAATGGTATCAATGTGACATGGATTTCCTATAAATAGTGTAAAATGCTTAATATGGTTATTCTCTTTACAAGATGAGTTCAATTCACTCATAATTAAAGATTTAATATGAGGCGCACACATAAGGTATTGAAATTAGTGATGATGTTTATTTCCTTTTTCTAACAAAAAGGTTACGTTTGAAATTAGTAGTCTTTTTTGAAAGTACATATTATGTGCACAAATGGAAATAATCAACATAGGATATTAAATCTTGATTATGAACCAACTATTGCCTGCCAATAAATAAAAGGATACTAAATTATCCACACTGTTGTACTTTATATATGGATTTATAAACTAAATGCCCACGGATAAATTTGTAAAGTGCTTAATATAATTCCTGCATTGTAAAGTATGCACTCCAATTACTTGAATGCTTAATGCTGGGTGCATATATAAGGAATATAAATGGGCAATATCATTTGTTTCTTTTATCAAATAAAGAATAAAACAATCAAAATTTATAATAACTTTATCTGATATTATGTGTACAATTGGGAATATGCATCAAAATGGACTACTATAATCATAGACTATAATCGGTTATAAGCCTAAAAATTAGCAATAATAAGTACAAAGTTATTAGCGGCTCTATTCATATATGTTTGATATTTTAAACTAAGTGCTCAATGACACATGTGTGTACATAGGAAATTAGTTTAACATTAAAATATATGTAGAAGGTTTCTATTTGACTTCCAAAGTAAAGGTCATTAGAATCTGCGTCCATAGTTAATTATGTTATAGGTAGTCATATTTAAAAAATGAAGTTCAAACTCATATCCATGTAACATAGACCAAAGTATGACTATATATTCTATGATAATGATAATAAGATAAAATGCGTAAGCTTCTTTGTGGTTTTAGCTTTATTGGTTGAACCATTGAAAGTGAAAACTATATCTTGATTATGTCATTGAATTCATTTTCAAAATATAATTAGCTACTGTCCTTTTGTTTCTAAAGTGCATAAATGCTCATGTTACATATTTTATTATGGTATATTAATTACAGTTTTTCTTGCTTTATTTCGGTTTTTTTTAATATTTGATTTAATTAATCCCAAGTGGTATATGCGTATACCAATATGTAATGGTTTTACTTTAACTAAGTGCTAAGAATAAGGTATAACAATTTGTTCCACTATATTTTGAAGTTTTTTTTTTCAAATTTTCTAGAAAAAGTGTAGGATTGCAAGTTATTTGGTTTTCCTTCTTTATGGTTAAGTCATTTTTATAACCCAATATGTATTTTACACCAGTTGTAAAAGTCTTAATACTGCTCATACTTATGTAGCTTATATCTTCAAAATATAAATTTTTCCATACTTAAAAACTCCTATTTGGTACTATTTTAATGGGTTGAGAAGGCACTTTACTTGTATTTATGGCTAACCATTTCATTTTTCTCCTGTTCATGATTTATATGTGTTAAAAAAAATTGAATCCTCTTTTCTTCATAAAAGAGAATTATATTGATACTTCTACAAACAGAGTAACCTTAGTTGTGATTGGATGAAAAAGTTAATCTTTTTCAGTGAAAAAGAATAAAAGTATTGTATTTGGAACATACGGTAGGAAATAGTATGAATGGGAAATTTAGAGCTAACCACCCATGACATATCTTCTTCTTCTTTCTTTTTTTGATATTTTCTTTCTTGATCCAAATTTTTGTTTGGTGAATTGTAGGTCTATTTGGTTCTATCAAATAAGCTACTCAGTGGGTTCTTGAAAGTAAAATGAATAGATTTTGAGTTTGGAAAGGCCAAAAAGTAGATTAGTTAAGTCCATTCAAATGAGACCTGAATATTCTGATATTTTATAAACCAGACTAGAAAATTTTAGTGTGATTGAGTAGTGGAAAGCTTCTAACCAGATAAAAATGTCTAAATTTTAATTAAGGCTTGCTTCCTTAATGGTGCGCAAATTCGATTAGGCAAATGCCGAGGTAAGTGCACTACTATATCATATGATGGTTACTTGGTTTGTTTTAAATATTTATTATCGTAATTTTTTATCTAAGAAACTAAAGCTATGAAATATAACAGTTCGTATATCAGTGACAAACATCCTAAGTGTAGTCTTATTAGGCCATTCGTACTAATAGAACTACATAGCCTTACACATGTTATTAAACATCATGTCGTTTATTTCGTGCAGCATTTGAATAAGGAAGTAAATTCATGATAATGAATTTTCAAGGTATTCTTAACATCTAATTTCGGTTGTCATTGATTTAGTTTGCGGTGTTAATTTATTAATGGTCAACATTTAAGTAGTGGCTTCATTTTTTTCCATTCCAACCACATTTCGATGGCAAAAATTGACGTTTTACTTATATTTTACTCTACAAACGCTTATAATTTCTAAAATAATTAAAATGCCTAAGGATGGTTGGCTTTCTTATGTTGATTTACTTTTTTTTCCTATGATGGGATTCTTAGTTCACCTACATTTTACTTTACCATTCCTTCTTGCTTCCCATCTCTATCTTTAAAATAATTTCTTATAGATTAAAGTATTGTAAGAAAGGTGAAGGCCCAAATACACCTAAAATCCTCAGGCCGTTCCATGTCCAAATTTTGGATTGCTTCGATTAGAGGATCGTCTTACTAATTGCCTTGCGCTTTCACCATTATAATGTGTTAAACTAGTAGTACTATATTTTATTGCTTTTGGATGTAATATTTTCCATAAAATTAGGCATGTTATTTGTAGGTAATTTAAATCACCTCCCATCACCACGACGGGGAACTGATTTATTTTTGTTCCATTATGGTTACATCATTGCTTTATGGGGAAAATTAGCACATTACAAAGTTTCTATTGATGAACCTTAATGTAATGTGATTTTATAATAAAGAGATTGGGAACCTTACTGAAATATGATTATATAGACAAATCATTGTCACATGAGGCACAAGAATGCAATTTTTTACTTTGTTTGGCTTGAATGATACAATTTATGGCTAGAATAATCTGTTTATTTATCCTTAAGGCAACATAATTAACCAACAAAAAAAATACTTGCAAACATTACCAATCAAAAACAATGTTACTACTATAACCTATATATTATTTGATGAAATAATAACTAACCAAACCCATCATTGCGTATCATGTGCATAACACGAGTTCACACTTATATTATATGAAAGCACAATATTTATATTAAGACCTTTCGGTTTTAGTTTTCTCAAAAATCTCATGCGTTGTCGTGTGTCAAAGTTGTTTAATTGTCTTAAATTTGTTATTACTTTAGCTTATTGTAATTGTTGCTTAAAAGAATACTAATAGATTGTTTTTAAGATTATCTTCCTATTATACATTTAAAAGAAATATGAATGTGCATATTTCTCTTTTTTTTAAGGAAATATCCATGTTCTTTTGGTTGTTTTATTTCAATTTTTTAGGACTTGATTGGATAGCAGCAGCTGCTCTTTATGTGAAGGGGGTGAAGAAGACTGACAAATGAATCAACCAATTCATGAAGGCTTAAGTATTCTTGCAATATTAGATCATTTGAACTCTATTGTTTTGTTATTACATAGTTAAACTTGCTTGCCACTTATTGCATGGTTTGATATCCGGGGAAAGCAAAAAAGTTTCAAACCTTGTATGATACCGTGTAAAACAAAAACATCTGTGTATCTGCTTTGTCTATAAGTAAGTGCTAAAATGCTATCATCTTTTACTTATGTACAAAAAATTATTCCCCATGCTTGGTTTATAAATTAACGTTTGTGCCCGTTGACAACTAAATTATATTGTTTCCAGCATAGCTTATTTAATTCTGTAATGTTACAAATTTGTAAAATAACATCGTCATCTTTAATTGTATGTATAATTATGTTACTTAATTAGTTAATATCATTGTCATCCGCATTTTTCCCTAGCCTTTTGAAAACATTAATTTGTCATGCAATTTTGAACATCCAATATAATATTATATAAGTTGCAGTTAACATCCATGTAATTAAATTTTGTATTTGACCATGTTATTCTTATGTTTTATACTGGGCCTTATTTTGGAAATGGTAATGTGAATTTTAAGTTCAAACAAATTATTGTAAGGTCAAGTAACCAACTATTATACAATATTTCCAATGCAACCTTATAGCGCGGTCCGTGTGCGTAGCACGGGTTCGCGCTAGTTAGTAGTAAAATTTGAAACTATTAATTATTAGTAAAAATCGTAGCGCGGGTATTTGCAAACTAGAATCAAAATTGAGTTATTGGCTTTAAATAGTCGAGGGGAAGATCTCTTCTTGATACAGGAAGAATTAATCCCTAAAATAACCAAGGAAAAAATAACAGGAACAAAAAAGCGAATCAAATAACTGAGACGGTGGAATTAGGGTTCGCGCATACCTTGAATGGTGATGACGAACTATGCAGGTAGGGAAATAACACGGGTAAAGTACAAATCCATAAAAATTTTAGTACTTAAGTCATAACGATGCTGGATGGTTGAAATCTGAGATTCAAAGTCGCTTGGCGGAACTGATTGAAAAATCGCCGACATCGATTCATGTCGAGTGAAAGGGGATGGTAGTCGGATTCAAATTTGGGAAGCGATGTGATTTGGGGATGAGAAGAGTGGCACATGAGAACAATTAAAAAAAGGTAGCAGATGAGCAAAGAAGGGACATGATATCGGAAATAAAAGAAAAAGGAGTGCAACTTTTGGGTTTCGAACCCATGAAGGCTTGTCGATTGTAGAAAGCATTTATATTTGTGACTTTTCAATTCTAGAAAGTGAAGGAGGCCAGAGAGCCCTCTATTTTCTACTAGGTTATTATGGTATAGTACATAAACAGATTAGGAGTGTTTTTCTGTGAATTAACGAGTTTAGTCCCACTTTTTCCAACCATTTTAATGAGCATATTTTTGTTTATGAATTTTTAAACACTATAAAACATTAAATTCATTTTAAACTAAAAACCATTAATATTTATGAATGTCTAATATAGTAGTTATAAATTATCAAAAATATTTTCCATAAAGCAAAAATTCTTTTAACAAATCGGTATGACTAGAAAATGTTAACTATAAATTCTAAAGAAGGTGTATTTAAGTATTTTACCAATGAATTTTACGTTAACTACATATTAAAGCATGGACTATTATCATGGGTTCAAATCAAATAATTTTGATTCAATTCTTATTATACATATCAAAATCAATCCTTAGTGGCTTAATATACAGCTAAGAACTAATTTAGTAAAACTGAAACCTACTGTTGAAAGGACATCAAACCTAGGGTTATCAATTGATATCTGAAAGATCTGAAATTCGTCCGCCTGCGTATCTGAAAAGAAGATAAATATCTAATATGCAAAAAAGGGATGCAGATATGGATACATAGTTATTCGAATTTGAAAACTATCCATCTAATTTTTTTAACATTACGCTTAAAATTGTGTGTTTATAGTATAATGAATGAATTTTATTTACTGATTTATTAAGCCGAAGGTTAATATTATATGCACTAAATGCATAGTAGCTACTCAAATTTATTTAATTTCATGAAACGAACCGAACTTCCCCGTGAAGGAAAGCCCGGATTGCTTTGAAAACAAGACGAATCAGAGCACAAACAGAAGAACATTTCATTGCTTATTACAACAATTCATCAGAATACAGGAATATAATAGAGTATAAATAAATATTATACATTCAATAAATATCAGAGATATAAATTACATTACATAGCAGTGGAAAAATAATACAATACACAACTGAAAGAGAAAAATGGATACAGAGCTTTCCAAATATCGTTCTAGCTGTAAACCAGGATCCTATGAATATAAATCTGCAAAACCAAAACTACTAGCTGCCCATGGAAATGAGGGCACCCAGAGTTTAGGTTAAAACAATAAACTCCAGGTCAGTCATGTGACTGGCGTGAGAACTAAAACAGTTATTTAAAACTTTAATTTAAATCAGATATATCGAGGGACCACGGCGTATAACACGGAACGGGTTTCCTCCCAAGAATACCAGTGCATATAACAAAACAGCGCAATGCTTTTTGGAAAAATGAGGCTAGTATAAGACCCAAGTCCTATCACACAATGAAACGCAAGCCAGGGGATAGGTTTTTACTTATAATAGCCAAACATGCTTGGGATGTTAAACCAAATCATTTGATACTATTATAAGTGCATAGTGTATAAACAACTTCAATCATAAGTATCAATCATAGATGACATAAATGACCCGTACCACTATGTCGCCATATATAGGTTTACAATTAAAACTGCAAAATGTCGTACTGAAAGTTGGATTTCCATCTGTGAACCAAGACCAGGGATCGTCCTTACCGCTTTGAGATGCTCTAGCCCGCCCCTCAGGCAAGTACTCTGTCAAGCCTTTGGATCGTCAGGGTTGGTCCACTCGATGTGGATTAAACTTAAACCCTGAACAATGCGTTTCCCCGCCCTATGGGGCGTCAATGAGCCAAATGACTCCATCGGTCCCGGATCGACCGATATAACTAAGGCGCCTCGCTATCCATCATCCATACAAGTAAAGTGTCCAAACGTGTAAAACCCAAAACACCACTCCTAGCTAGAAGGAAACGCATGCCCTCCCTGAGGTTCTTCTCCCGTTTCTGGTTCACACCAGGGTGTGAGGTTCGCGAATTAACGCTACACAAAGCTACGTTGTATTAAAGCCGTGCTTTGATCATCAACCACAAGACTCTGCTTTTCAATAGAATCCTTGATCATTTGCATCTCAGCATGCCACACAGGCAATTCATGCCATGCGACTAGAGAAGGGCGTTAAGCAAAAGAATAAATTCTTCGCCGCCAAACAGATATATATTTATTAGAAATCAATCAACACAAGATAAAATCCAATGTCAGACACACAATCCATTTACAAGTCCGTTCTAGGTCTAAACGAAACCGGAGGAACCTTATTCCTCGCATATCCATCGATCTCCAAGTAAGTCTTGACGATCACCAACTGATTCCCTCCTCTTGGGTGTACAGCCCAATCAAGATCATCAGTAATTATCCAAACGACGTGAAGACCTCCGGTCTTCAATCACCGTCTTCATCGTCGACTTATCGTCGATTCAGTTAGAATGGGATAAATCGGGTCTTTCCGAATAACTCGCGTATATAATAAACAAGTGTTATAAAAGCACAAACATACGCCTTATTCCAATCCAGAATATTCCTTTATTCAAATATTCTTTTACTTTGGGAAAGGTCCCCATTAATTTTATCAAAGATAAATTCTTTAAATTTATTCTTTAATCTTCCTTTAGATTATCAATTCAAACCATATTATGGTTTATCCAAACTAGTCGGGATTAGCGAACCTTACCAAGTAATCATTTGTTAAATTTCCCAACCCCAACCTATTCATCCCATGAAGTAAAACTGGTACTACTTCATATCTAACACCACGGTGTTATCGGTAAATTCAATCCATTTCACGTTCAAATCCAATTAAAGATTTAACTATCGCTTGGAGAAAAACTGGTGATACTCCATTCTCGATCACTTCTTAAATTTTATAATTTTAGTTATCAAATTCACCTTTCAATCTATTTAAAGATTCATTAAAACTCTAATTCAATTTTAATTCCCAAAAATCATTACTTCATGATTATTCAAAGTTAAGAAATAAATTTATCTTTAACGGGGTTAAAGAACTAATATCATTTAAAACACACGATAAACCCAAAACCTCATTCCATTAACAATGGAATCTTCACGGAAAACATATCAATATATATAACCGATATGAACTTCCATATCGGACTAATAATAATATAAATGGAATAACGGCAAAGCCTTTTAAATTCCAGATATATTAGTTGTCCTCCTCCACAAAAATTCACTTTGATTATTACCAAATCGAATTCCATTCCATTCCAATTTATTTTATTAAATTGGAAAACTTTACTTTGGAAAATATCCTTTAAATCTTATCAAAAAGGTTTATAAATTCCAAACTACTTTTCACTGTAAATCTGGTTAAAGAACGAATGTCGTTAAAACACAGTTCACAATAAACCCAATTCACATTCCTTTAATTATCGGGTTAAAGAACAAATGTTATTTAAAACACCGTTCACGATAAACCCAAAAATCAATCCCAACTCAATTCCAATTAAATAGTATTTAATTGATATACTTCATTAAATCTAAATAAAAAGATTTAATCTTTTTCTCAACTGGGTTTAAGAAAAGTGTTAATGAAGACACCATCCACGACAAACCCAAATCCCATTTGATATTAAATATAAGGCTCTGAATAGAAAGTGTATCGGCTTATATTTAATATCAAATTCTACGACCAACAAATATCGTATTGGAAATAATGATATAAATATATCTTTCAAATTTCCATAACAATTTCTGTATAATCACGAAATTCAACATCGAAATATTCCGAAGACAATTTCAATTCAAATCCATTCCAATTTATATATTGGAAATTCTGGTTATTTTTAAAACCATTCCAAATCCAATTTATATATTGGAAATTTCTGTATAATCACGAAATTTCGATACGAGCCCAATGGCTCCGTTTTTTGGAGAATCCGAGAGTCGGATCTCCTGTAATGTCCGTTTGAAGTCAATGGTCGAAATTCGCGAACTACTGCCGCGCGACGCGTTCTATTCAGCCATTATATATATATATATATATATATATATATATATATATCATCGATTTCCTTTTAAAACGTATTTTATAAATCATTTTAAATTCTTTTTCAAAACGATTTCAACTTCATATGCAATTTCAAATCAAAATCGAATATTCCATATCATTGATATATAAATGATAATATTTTCAAAACATTAGATTTTGAAATCAATTCCTTTTCGATATTCATTATAAAAATGAATAAAATAGATATAAATATCGTTCACGTCAAAATGGCGTCAATCTAAACAACACACTATATATATTTAAATATATTCCTGTCCATCCCAAATCGGACATCAAAATCATATTTTGATCCTTTTTTGAATATTATTTGAAAAATATTCGTTATTTTAAAATAATCGTTATTTTAAAATATTCATTCTTTCTGAACTGGAATCAGGCACAGTCAATTACCATATAATGTGATTATATGGATTTCTTACACATATGTATACAACTACAATCAAACACTTTCAACCATCATCCAAAGTGCATTCTACACTGCATAAGCATCAAATATAAATATTTAATGCTTATAACAGCATGTCAATCAATCCATCGACATACAGCTAATTATTGGGATTAGTGTATGTCCTATATCATCCCAATACCCATGTGGGGTTTCGATCAACAAATAATGAATTTTATTTGTGTAGTTGGGCGATATGTAAAATTTATCGTCCCAATCAATACCAGTCAAAACAGTGCACATTAACAAATCGTCTGATTTGTTTATGAATATTTATTTTATTTTATATACACGTTAAAAATTATATTTTTAACGATAAAATATTTATTCAATACATTTACACAATAAAAATGATATTTTTATTGTTCTAACATATTTAAGAAAATATTGGCGGCATAACGGCGCGATACCAAAAACGGGATAAGGCCTAGCCTTATCCCCAGTCTAATAATGGCCCACGCCATACACATGCCAATCTAATCAATTCAATTTCACCCAAACAACCAAATTCATACCAATAATCCAATCAACTACACAACCAAACAAACAAGTCGTCCATGGTTTGTGGACGATAGGAAACAGTTCATATATGCAGTTACATAATAAATAACTGCATAAATAAATTTAGTGAGAGAGTTCTCACCTTTGGGTTCCACTCCGCCATTCTTTATTTCTGAACGGTCTGAACCATTTGAATTCCTTTTTGATTTCAATCCATTCCATCGCCCTCTGTTTCACGCAATTGATATTAAAAATCACATTTTTATTTCAATGCAACCTATATAAAAATCATATTTTGATAACGAGGTTTATAGTATAAAAATCATTCCTTTTCATGTATAAAAATCGAATTTTTATCGTTACTTCATATATGTAAAAATCGAATTTATATTTCGCTACAACATATATAAAAATCTAATTTTTATATTCTTCTCTTCATAATAAAAATCATATTTTTTTTATATTCTCTATAATACAAAAATCATATTTTTCTATTTCACTCCTTTGTATAAAAAAATCAAATTTTTATAGCGTTGCATCATACATAAAAATCTAATTTTTACATAGCTAAAAATTATATTTTTTTTCTTTGCCATTTCAACAGTAAAAATCGAATCTTTATATATGCAACTTCATGATAAGAATCAAATCTTTCTTTAAATTAAAAATCAAATCTTTCTAATGTGATTCATATAATAAAAGATCATATTTTTATCACTATGTAATTTATATAAAAAAATTACTACACTATTTTACAAATAAAAATCCCATTTTTATTCGCTAATACATATAATAAAAATCGAACTTTTATTTAACTAAAATTTTAATCTTTGCTAAAAAAAACTAAATTTTCTACGTTTAACAAAATCAGATTTTATATTTTTAAAACTAAATTTATGCCATGTTTTTATATTTAAATAACATTGGATTAAAAAATGCACCTTTTCTTGTTTGGACATCGATCTCCGTCAGGAGGGGCTTTGCGACGCTAGTGGCAGGGGGAGGTTCGGCGAGGGGCACGGCCGGACGGCGGAGGGGCTAGGAGGGGCGGCGCAAGGGTTTTCTGGTGGTTTGGGGCTTGGTCTTTGTGTTTGGAAGAGAGAAGGAGGGAGGAGAGCAGAAAATCGGAGAGAAGTGTTGGACGGTGAGGCACGGCGGAGGACGGTCCTCCAACGGCGGCGGCGCAGCCTGTAGGGGGGCGGTGATCGTTTTGGGGTTATTTTTATTTTTATTTTGAAATTCGATTGTGATATCGGGGAGAGAGAGTATAAGGGAGAGGTTTTATATTATATTATATTATATTTATTTATTTATTTCCAAATAGGTTGACTTTTCATTCAAACCCGAAATCGAACCCACTGACTATCATCCATAGCTAATTACCCCCATTCCGAACGCAATGAGATATGTTTCGTAACCTAATTCGCGTGTTACGATCAGTTTCCGTTCAAATTAACTTTTAAATCATTATATTGAATTTTAAACGTACATTTCCATTTACTGGGGCCACATACGGCATCTAAAAATTTCCAAAAAATATTTTCTAGCTTCGTATTGACGATACGGTCCTAACAAAACTAATTTCATCAAATTCTGAGACTGTTGAAAAATGACCATTTTCTGGTCGATCGAAATTGACTGAAACTGTCAAAACACGTTTTCTTTTGCCACGTTCACATATTGCTTTCAAAAATTATGGAAATTTGAATCTAACAATAATTTGACCTCCCGGATCCAACAAAAGTGGTTCCGTCGAAAACGGAGGTCGTTTGCAAAATGGCTATTTTTAAGGGCTATATTCTCCATAGCGACTATTCTGAACTTTCAACTGAGCAAAACTTTTTATCCCCGCTATGAAATTTTGATTTTTTTGGATTCCTTGGAAAGATATTCTCAAATAGAATCAAATATTTTTGGTTTCACTAAAATCCGGTTTATTTTGAATCCTGTACATTCGTTTGAAATTTGAAATTTAATTTTAGAACTACCGCGCCATTTCTAATTCCTTTTATAATTAAAAATAAATATTTATGTTCTAACGACGATTCAAATAAATATATACATTCTATTTCTATTGAAAATAAATTTCTCGTCATTATTATTTAAAATAATTCATTTTAAATATTCAAAATTCATTAAAATTGCCAAAATAAAAAAATTTAATTGGTTCGGATTTTCCGGGATGTTACATTTCATCATATCTTTTTATTCTTAATACTTTTGGGATCAATGTAATCGAAAAATATTTATATTAAATTAATTTTTTCCCTTTATATTTCTTGATTAATCAATCGTTGATGGATAGGATAATTGTCCTTATCCATCTGTATCTGCGAATACAGATATCTGATATCCGAAAATGATTTCGGTTGCTGATACGAATATAGCACTACCTGTGTCCTAAAGTATCTGTTGACAGGCCTAATCAAAACTGGACAAGAGGAGCAATTTTTCATTTTTCAAAAATTTGATGAGGAGCATATAAAAAATTTTCCTTATAACAAAATATATATTTATAACTACCTTCAACCTCTTATCAATGATCAATCACTCTTTTTTTTTGCATTTATTTCAATCGATCCCTACCCTCCTCCTCTCGACCACCAATCCAAAATTGGTTGTTGTTGAATTTTTTATTGGACGATAAGTGGAATTATAAACCGTTATGTTCAGATGGAGTCTTTGCTCTTTTTTTTTTTTTTTTTTTTTTGAAGGCCTCTAAAATTTACATCCATAACTACCCTCATACTTCGGTAACCAATCACCTTTTCTTCATTTTTGCTTCAATCAAACCCTACCGAAAACGATTTACTATGAACATCATGGCCTTTTTCCTCGTATATTTTAATGGGTTGCCAAATTTTGTATTGCACAAAAAGTAGAATTGTAAATGTCATATTCAAATAATCTTCATAATAGCTTTACTTTTCTGGGTTGAAATTCCTTTAAAAAATACCTATGTTCCTCCAAAATTCCAAAAGGAAATCACTTTTAATTTGTCTATGCTAAAACTGAACACTAACCCAAACAGCGACAAATTACAAAAATAGGCAGTAATTCTCAACTGCTCTCTCATGCAATTTCTACCTTAAACTAGTGTGTAACTCGTGCGTTGTACATGACAATTTATTAAAAATAGTATTTATTATTTTATTGTTAAAATGAAAACTTTATTATGCAATATATGATAAATTTTTATGTGAAATACATAAACTATTTAATTAAAATTATTATTATTGTTTGTGTGTAATTTAAGTTCTATAGCTTACACATACAACATGTATGTGAATGTATTTGAGAATTGTTTTTAATCATTTTGGTTAATATAAGTATACATGTTGAAATTGATGTATATTACAAATTTTTATTCGATGAATTAGCAAAAATTATTTAATAAAATTTGTTAAAATAAGGTAAATGTAAAATTACAAAGTTAGTTTAACCACATAGCATAGTAGGAAAAATTTAAAAGAAATATGCAAAAGAAAATTATAAACTTGTTCTAGAGTTACTGTGTTCTTTTTTTTATATAAATATGATAAATTCTTAATATGAATGAATCATAACTAATTTACAAATTAACTTTGTCATTATTGTTGACATACCCCATTCATGTTATGTGGTTTATAAATCTTTATAGTTGCAAGGATAACTTTTTTTAATATGAATATACATAGTAAAATTGAGTATATTTTTAGAAATTATTAGAAAAGTGAACTATATACTCTCTACGGTTATTTAAATAATTAGAATTTAAGACCTCATGGGTAAGTTTAAACATGTGGATCGAAATATAAAATATCAAAAAAAAAATTAAGAAGGTTCAGCAAATAATTATAGAAATGTAAAAATGCAAATACTTAAAGCAGAAATTGTTTTATCAAATTTGTGATAAATTTATTGACATAAGTGTAAAATACATTAATTTTTTTTATTATCGTTTAATTATATTATTTAAATTGTGTGACTTATTTAACTTTATATTGGAAGAAAAACTAATTTTGTTGTTTTTGTTGAAATGAACATGATATACATTTTAAAACATCACATTTAGTGTTAATTAGATGAATTAAAAATTAAGGATTGAATCCATTTGTTGAATTCCAAATCACATAATTAATTTAAACATATTGACTTAAATGTACAATGGTAAGTGATATTGTACAGTGTTCTGTAAATAAAAATTAAAATGTGAGTGTTTGACAATAATATTAAAATGCAATACACTGTAAACACATTGAGGTAAATGAGTTCAACTTTGAACTTATGATGGTTATTTATATGTAATTTACGTTACGTGATTGAAGCATTTATATATTTGATTTTTTTATTTTTGTTAATATGAATATAGTTAATATTGATATGATCTATTAGGTAAATCAACGAATAATAGTTTGTTAAAGTTATTTAAATAATTATAATATTATGTACTTAATTGTAATATGGTAGTAAATATAAAATACTAGAAAATAATTAAGAGAAACTAAAATGGTTATAAAATTGTTTGAAATGTAGGTACTCGGAGCCAAAAAAATCATAATTTTGTCATTTTTGTATTTGAAAGAAATATTAGTTAATTAAATTTGTTTAAATTACTTAAATTTTGGGTTTTGCAATTAACTTAAATATGTGGAATTAAACTGAAAGGAGCTGACCATTAATAAATAATTGTGTAAATTTTGAAATGTTTATATCTATTAAATAATAATAAAGCAAAACCTTTTAAAGTTCTTTCCTTAATTTCAGGAGTTTTCTCTCTTCTACTTGATTCTCTTCGGATATTTTACTTTAAAATTAGTTTATCATTTTACACTATTTACTATTTCTTTCACATTATTTTACTTCTTCTGTCATTTTATATTTCGACATGAACATTTCAAAGTTTACACAATTATTTATTAATAGTTAACTTCCAATATTTTATATTTAAGTCCACATATTTAAATTACTTGCATAATCCAAAATTTAAGTAATTTAAATAAGTTTAATTAACTAATATTTCCGTAAAATGCTAAAAAACACAAAATTATGTTTTTGGCTCTAAAAACCTATATTTCAAATTTCTATAATTATTCGTCTCTGTCAATTGTTTTCTAACATTTTACATTTAGTACCATATTTTACAATTAACTGCATAACATTAAAACTATTTAAATAATTTTAACAAACCATAATTCACTGATTCACCTAATAAATCACATCAAGGTTTACCATATTCATATTAACAAAAATGAAAAAAAATCAAATACATAAATACGTCAATCATATAACATAAATTATACACATAAATAACTATCGTAAGTTCAAAGTTGAACTCATTTACATATTATCGTGTATGCTTTGTAATATTAATATCAAACGCCTGCATTTTAAAATTTATTTAGTTATTTGCAAAACACCATATGATATCATTTAACATTGTACATCTAAGTTCATTTGTTTAAATTATATGTGATTTTAAATTTAACAAATGAATTCGATCAATAAATTATTGTTAAATCATTTGATTAATTCTAAGTGTAACGTTTTAAAATGTACACCATGTTCCAATCAACAAAAAGGAAAAATTAGTTTTTCTTCCAAATACGAAGTTAATTAAGTCACACAGTTTAAATAATATTTGTAAATAATAGTAAAAAAAATATAAACTTTCCCAATAAATTGATCATAAACTGAAAAAAAGCAATTCTCGCTTTAAATACCTGCATTTTACATTTTACAATTATTGTTGAACCTCCTCAATTTTTTATGATATTTTATGTAACACCCCACACCTGCTACAGTCAATCACTAAGGGAATGCCATAACATCGATGGAGTATTTTAAGTGAATATAGAACAGAAAAATTACAACAAGACAGATATAAGTAATACTTGAGAATTTAAAACATCATTTCATTGCAGCGGAAAGTAAAACATGTTTGGTTACACCAAAACCATAAACAAAAGTCAAGTACATAATATCCATCCTGATAAACAAAAGTACATAATCCCACTACATGACTTAATAGCCATAATAGAAAAGATAAACTGAGCTTTACATCCACGATCCAAGCTCCAAAAGATAGATAAAGCAGTCTGGTCAAAGCCCACTAGTGCTAGGCCCACTCTGATAACCTGAGGGTTGGGAAAAAGATAAAAACAACGGGGTCAGACATAAGTCTGAGCGAGTCCTATAACTTTAACAATACAATCATTAAAGTAACCAGAGTAAGACGTAAGCTTGATATACGGTAACGACTGGGGATAAATGGCTACACTAAGCAGCCAACTAGACTTAGGATGAACTAAGATAACCGTAAAGACGCATTTACCCACCCAAGGATAATTCCTACACTGCACCACACCACTTCTACCCACCCAAGGGTAATTCCTACTTAAGGTTGATCCCAGTAAGTGTACTTAGTAATTTTTAATAGTAGTTTCGTGTACCCCTAGCTGACTACATAGGTGCCTTCTGCCCCTATCTCCACTAGGTGTACCCACTACTCCCCAAGCGATCGGCTCCCTAACGTAGATACCCGTGCTGGCCCCACAGTGGGGTGTATCATTCCCCAAAGTGGCAACCTGATAATATCAACGGTGCACGGCTTATACCTACACGATGCAACAACGTCTTACTTACCAGCCCGGGTCCACACACGCATATGAAACCCGTTGGACTTGCGTTGCCACCGCTAACCCGTTTTGGCCTCTTACAGTCAAGCCCAATATGCGTGTCCCGTCCTCGACTTGGGTCGAGCCCACAAAGATACGTTTGGGATATTGGTTGAAATGGGCCCCCACAAGCTACCCACCTAAGCTTGTCATTTCTAGTGAATCCCACTTAACCCTTTAACCATGTCCACTTACATGTTATAAATTTTGGTTAAGTCTTTTAATCATATTTTAATTGCCACTCAAGGCACCCACTAGATTTCCACATGCCACCTAAGGCACTTACTTGATTCCCACATGCCACCCAAGGCACTTACTTAACCCTTTAATCATGTTTAATTACATGTTCCACTTTGGTTAAGTATTCTAATCATATTTTCTATTGCCACCCAAGGCAACCCACTAATTTCCTCATGCCACCCAAGGCACCCCCACTAGTTACTACATGCCACCCAAGGCACCCACTTAACCCCTCATGCCCCACTACATGCTAATTTGGTTAAGTGTTTCTTAATTAATTAAGATCGTAACCTTTGTAAAGACCTCTCACATTAGACTGTCTTTTATGGCAGCTGGATATGCCGGTTGGTTCCGGGCAGCCTTACACCATAACAGAGTCTAACCTCGTGTCTTTACACTTGTCACGTATTTAGTTTATGACTAAGACCTCTCACATTGGGCCAATCATTTGTAGCCGCTGGATTTGCCGGTCGGTTCCGGGCAGTCTTATGCTACAAAAGGGTCCAACCTCGTGTCTTAGTCGATTAATTACACCTAATTAATCACCCCCATAATTTGTATTAATTATCCCTAATTAATTACAAATATTTAAAAATATGGGTAGACCTAACTCAATAGGTAAATTCCCAATTCCATAATATGGGTAGACCTAACTTAATAGGTAAATTCCCAATTATGTCCATCCACTTTATGGTATGTTTAATCATACCAACTTCACACAATTTTATGTGTTCATTAATTTTTACCCCATCGTCCCCACGTAAATACGTTAACATGACATACTTTAAAAGAGGAGATTCATCATACACACAATGGGCTCAACTTAGCATATCATTAGCATTATCATGGGTTTAAAAGGTGTCAAATTGCATATATGACCATAAACCCAACTTGCATAAATAACCAACCCAAACTTGCATGAATCACATATGTCATAAAGATGGTAACTTGCATAAATGTTCATGTCATAGACCTATCATAAAGGTGTCAACTTGCATACATGTCATAGGTCTAAAAGGGATGAACTTGCACATGTACTTATGTCATACAAAGGGGTAAACTTGCATATGTATGTATGACATACAAAGGTGTAAACTTGCACATGTTACTTGCGTATAATCAACCACCAAACTTGCATAACATGTCATATATAGACTTGCATATAATCAAACACCAAACTTGCATAACATGTTACATATGAACTTGCATATAATCAACCACCAAACTTGCATAACATGTTACATATGAACTTGCATATAATCAACCACCAAACTTGCATAACATGTTACATATGAACTTGCATATGTATGTATGACATACAAAGGTAAACTCTCATATATTATGCATATCACTAATCCAAACAACTTGCATAGATTATGCATATTATAGATCCAAACTCATAGGTTAAACTTGCATGTCATGTCACTTATTTCACACATGATTCTAGCATAAAACCAAGCATTTAACTTGCATAAAACCAAACACTTAGCATGCATAAAACCAAATACTTAGCATGCATAAAACCCACCACTTAACATGCATAAACCTAAACACTTAACTTGCATAAACATAGTGTCATCATGAATAAGTGTTAAACATAGTGATTAGCTAACTAGCATCATAACATATGACCTAAAACCCATTGATCCGCAAGCAAAACCATATGATCTCATCACATCTCATCTACTTAGTTTAGCAATTGGTTATTAAAGTGATAGAAACTCACAAACTCCAAGATTAGCTCCTTAGATAGTTGCTAGAGTTGAAGTAGAGGTGGATTAGTAGTTGATTAGCTTGCAACCCTCTTCTCTAATTAGTGGAGGCTCCTTCTAAGTTGCATTTTGGCGGCATGATGGCATAGATTCTATTTTTAGTATGGATTAGGGTATTCTTAGGGTGTATTTATAGGATTAGATTGTGTTTTAGACCCTTAGATTAACCCTAGGTTAGTTTAGGTCCGTCAGATTTCGTCCCAAGCCCTCCAACCCAGCCCAAAACTCAACCAGGTGCACCCAGGCCAGAATCAGCCGACAGGGCAAGTCGACAGCCCTGTCGACTGCCAAGTCGACAGGCATGTCGACAGGCAAGTCGACAGCCCTGTTGACAGCCAAGTCGACTTGGCTGGGCGGGAGTTTTCCCGCCTGACCCCCTTTTCTGCATGTTTCGAAATGCAAATTTCCCGAAAACTTCTTTGGGCCTTAACCGGGTCATACGGACTCCGATTTACAAAATTTCGGACTCTATTTCGCGTATTTTTCCGAGACGAACACAATGACGTAACCCGTTTCCCCTGATTCTCACATCTGAGATTATTAATTCTGTAATTAGTGAATATCAGTGTTAACTGAAATTCGGGGTGTTACATTCTCCCCTCCTTAAAGGATTTCGTCCCCGAAATCTCCAAGTTAAGGAGAATGCATATCCTACCATCCAAACAACCATCTACTCAATCCATCAAACACGGGCATCCATTGTCCTTAAAACAATTTCTACTGATGTATGAGCATATGCAAAAAGTGTGTGTATATGTTCCCTATCTAATGTATGGACATATGCAAACCGTGATAGTGCCATGCATCCAATATGTATGCGAAAGAACCCTATCGACACATACTATATCTACATGAGTGCACAATCATTCACCAAAATGCATCATCCATATGATAACACAACCATTATACATCCATAAATATAGCTACCTACACACAATTATATGCAATATGCAATATGAAGTGATTGAGCCGATCTAGTGTCTAGAGTGTGTGTATATGCATCCACGAGCAACCACTTGCAAACACTTGCATCCACATGCATTCATCAATCATAACATGTCTCAAACACATGTTTCAACCATAGGTTTACCCTATCTAAAGGTCAAAGGCACTAACAAGAGGACATAATAAAGATAAGATAAGTACTAGACAAACGATAAAGGAGAAGTTAAAAGACATACCCTCAAAAAGGAATGGGTATAATGAACGCATTTTCGCTTCCGTCTCCCAAGTAGCGTTGCTCTCATCTTCTCCCCATTGCACTTTGACTAGTTGAACCTCCCTGTTTCTCAACCTCTTAATCTCTGACCCAAGGATGCGTGTAGGAGCTCGTCGAATGGTCGCATCACGCTCTATCTCTACTTCTCTAAGCAAGCTCGGCTCTACCACCTCTGCGGTCTCATGTAGGCACTTCCTCAAATGTGACACATGGAATGCATCATGTACACCACTAAGTCTGTCGGGCAACTCCACTCTATAGGCCATCTGTCAAACCCTTTCCTTAATAGGAAACGGTCCAACAAATCTTAGTGCTAACTTCCCAATAGATCCAAAGCGAACCATATTCCGTAACGGAGATACTTTGACAAAGACCATGTCCCCAACATCAAACTCAAGCTCTGTTCTCCTCTTGTCCGCATAAGATTTCTGTCTGTCTTGCGCCGCTTTCATCCTTCTTCGAATCAAATCAATCTTTTCCAATGTCTTCCTAACCATATCGGGCCCAAGCAAGATCTTATCCGTAGATTCCCACCAACATGTAGGTGATCGACAAGGCCTTCCATAAAAAGCTTCGAAAGGAGCCATGCCAATACTAGACTGAAAGCTGTTATTATATGCGAACTCCACCAATGGAAGATGCTCTTCTCATGTACCTCCAAAATCTAAGATACATAGCCTCAAAAGGTCTTCTAAAATGCGATTCACCCTCTCGGTCTGGCCGTCCGTCTGAGGATGATTTGCGGTGCTCAAACACAGCTGAGTCCCTACCGCCTCTTTCAAACTCTTCCAAAACTCGCTAGTGAAGATAGGATCTCGATCACTCACTATGCTGGAAGGTACACCATGCAATCTAACAATCTCTCGAATGTAGATTGAAGCTAGCCATTGAGCAATCCTCTTACTCTTCACGGGTATAAAATGGGCACTCTTAGTAAGTTTGTCTACCCCAACCCAAATTCCCGTATTACCCTTCCTCGATCTTGGTAATCCATTGACGAAATCCATCGAGACACTATCCCACTTCCATAGCGGAACCTCCAATGGGTGAAGCAACCCACCGGGTTTCTTTTGCTCCGCTTTTACTTGTTGGCACACCAAGCATCTAGTGACATACTCGGCCGCGTCTTTCTTCATACCGGCCCAAATGAAAACTCGCTTCATGTCTTGGTACATCTTGTCCCTACCGGGATGAATGGTCATCTTCGAACGATGTGCATCATCAAGTATAGCCTTCCTCAAACCCTCGTCTTGCGGTACACAAAGTCTACCGTGTCTACGCAACCACCCCTTACCATCTAGGGTGTACCTACTCAAATGGCTGGACGACTCCCCCTCCTCATGAGCTTCTCTACTAACTCAACCAACTGTGGGTCGTCTCGCTGCGCTCCGCCAATCCGCCCCAAAAGAGTAGGCCTAACCTCCAAGGAGGCTAGCAAACCGGGTACAAAGTCAACGGAAGGTCTAAAGTCAAACATAGAAATAAACTCTAAGCTCCGTCGTTCAACGAACAATGAACTCAAGGACAACCTTTTTCTACTTAAGGCGTCCGCTACCACGTTACCCTTGCCATGGGTATACGCTATCTCAAACTCATAGGATGCTAAGAATCCCATCCACTTTTGCTGTCCTAAGACTATGCGCTCGAAGAGTCTCCAACACTTCCCTAAGATGTAGGGCATGCTCTTCTCCACTTTTAGAGAAAACCAGGATATTACCCCATCCAAAATCATCACAACTGTCCATCTCTCACGCAGACCACCCTAGTCGAACTCGACATCCCCCAAATGCAAGCTCCAAAGGCCTAAACCAATATCAGACAAACACCCAAGGGATACCTCCTTCGAATTCAGACGACCTACGTGAGATGATACTAGTAAAAACGGCTAAATAATTAAGCCCTTGTCCAACTCTGGATGTCCTCGCTAGTCTCGCACCAAAACTACCGTTTATCCCATAACTGGCTTTGCTCAACCTATTGAGCACATACGAAAACTTATTTCGCTCCTAAAAAGACCAAGATGTCATTTACAAAGACCATCACGAACTTATTTAGGTACTCCATGAACACCCTTCTCATCAAATCAACAAAGTATGTGGGGGCGTTCGTCAAACCAAATGGCATCACCAGCCACTCATAAAAACCATCCGGAGTCCTAAAGGTAGTCTTCTCTATACTATCCTCAGCCACTCTCAACTGAAACTAGTACAAAACTGCTTATTTGCGTCGTCTTATTTGCGTCGGTTTAGCAAAAACCAGTAGCAAATAGGGTTATGTGCGATGGGTTTTCTGAAAACCGTAGCAAATTGTATATGGAATACACTATGAGACAAATGCGCGACGGTTTTCAATAAAAGCCCGTAGCAGATATTTATGCAATGCGTCGGTTATTTTAAGAACCGTAGACAATTGTATGGTTGAAAAAATTAAAGTTGCAGTTTGCGATGTTTATTATTTTACCGTCACAAGGTTATACGATCTGCTAAACCTAAATTTACTAACTCCATCTTAAAAAAAAAGAAAACCGCCTCCATCTCGTTAAAACGCTCCAACCTATTTCATCCAAAAAAGGTATCGACCTCCCCAGATCTGTGACGCCCTCTTTCATCGATCAACATCATCGTTTCACCGTAGCAGTATTCTTGCATTCGATTGCTTCTTCACGTCGTAGTCAGGTATGGATTGTTCTTGATATTGGGATTGATTGATGTGGTTGTTGCGATTGGAAGTCGTGACTCAGAGGATATTGCAGAGCTCGTGGTTGGTCACGTAGGGTTTTCAGTTAATTGGTGATAGCAATGATTTTGGGGATACAGACGTGGTGGCAGTGGTATAGGTAAGGTTTTAACAAGGTTTGCGTTGACCTTGCTGCAAAGAATTCGGACGATGCATATAAGGCTTGAATTTACCTTATTATTCTTTTGTTTTGGTGCTTCTGAGTTTTACTAAAAGCATTTCTGTTTTACTTCGCATACATTTGTTTGGATATGCGGGGACTGTGTCCAAACTGTACTACTTTGATGATTATTATAAACTAGGATGTGAAGGTTTCATATACATTTTTTTTGTGTGCAAAAAAAAAAGAGGGAGAGAGAGAGAGAGAAGCAGACGTGGGGGGATGGAGGTGCTAATGACTTCTTAGATGAAGTGGTGCATGAGGTTGGAGGTGGTCGTATTAGGTATTAAACTATCGATGATGGTTATTTGATGACTGTTTTGGGATGGTGATGGTAAATTGATGTTAAAGGAGGAGCAGTGGTTAGTGGTGATGTGATGTGGTGAAGTCTTTAAGTTACAGGATTAAAGGTTGAGGCATCTAAGCTGCTTAAGCACAATGGGGGAGGTTGCTTGTATGGTTTCTTTGTTGGCATTTGAGGAGGTGAATAATAGGAGTAATAAGTGGGTATAGTAGCTTTGCTGTGCTTGCAAAATTGAGGAATAAATATAGTACCAACCTTGTAATTTTGATTGAATTTTATGTAACAGGCTGTGGCACTCGGAATAATGAAGATATGCCCAAGAAAGTGGTACACCAAGGTATGTTATAGATAAAACTCCTTCCTCAAACTATAGTGTGTTTAGCAGTTATGTTTTATCTGTTGCTACCACGCTGTAGTACACTTAGTCTTCATAGAATTGACATTCAAACCAGAGTAGCCCCTTAAGTGTCCAAAAATATGCTTTAGTGTAACTGCACATCAAGAGATAGTCTTTCCGTACATAAAATTAGATACGAATCCAAACAAAAATGACTTGAGTATGATGGTGTTGTTGGAGTTTACGGTGGCAGATTTGAGTATGAGGTGGACCGTATAAATGGACCCACAAAGGTGGTTGATGCTTATGTTAGGATCAGTTGCATGTTGAAATAGAAATAGGTCTTTAGAAGTCCATATCTGCTTTAATGAACAGTTCATATTTGTCTATTAATATCTGAGTTCTTCAGGTTCATATGTGCTTTTGGATTCAAATATTTGAATATATTAAGAACATAATATGTGAACGTATTATTAAGAGCAAGTGGTATCCCATACACTATAGTTAGACCATGCGCGCTTTGAAGTTTACCTGAGTTGATGGTATTCTTTTAGCTTCTCTTCAATTCAACTATTTTTTTATTTGAAACCTGTATAGCATGTTTTGAATAATTAGTTAGTTTAGAAAAAGTTGCTTGTAAACAACAGGTGAATATCCATCTACAAATCAACTATACCAATCGGGGAAAAGAATTAAAAATGTATGAACAAACAAAAAAAACGTATCCAAATTGCTGCAGGTTTTTTGTATATTGTTTTTGTTGCATCATATCTCATATAAGACTGAATATTTCTTTCTTTCTGTTTTTTTCTTAAACAGCATCCTTTTGTGGCAAAGGGAATATCTAGATTCACACACATTACGCAATTCTTCCAACATGGTTAGTTTACTCAATACCTTTTCTTTTATTCACTCTTTTTTTTTTTTGAATTCCTTTGGTCTTTGTTCTGGCCAAATAATGGAACATTACATGATTTTGCATAGACTGTTATGATGTGGCTTGCATTTGTACAAACTTGCCAGTGTGTCTTTTTTACTTCAACAGTCGTATGGTCAGCTTAAAGTTATTTCATGAAGGAAAAAATTCTTTTCCATATGTACCAGGGGAGAATTATCAATATAGCATCTGTTCTTATTCCAGAACCAAAAGAGGAACCTCGATGTTATTACAATCAGAAGCAGTTTGTTTTCTAGTCTTCAGATCTTCATATGATCCTTCTTCAAATTCAAAGGCAGTTTTTCTACAAACCTCAGATGTCTGCCCCTATTCTCTCAAAAGTATGGCGCCTTTCCTCATCTGGAAGCTGCTTTGGGCGTTCGTCTTTACAGTAAGATTTATGGTAGTTCTTGGTTATAATTTTAGCAACTATATATTCCATACTTCTCAAAACGCCAACTATAGAGAAAGCTATGGTGAAATAACAGAATGGACAGTGGAGAGATTAACAGTCTATATAAGTTTAGGGAGATTAACAGGCCATAATTTTAGCGATTAACAATTGATACAAGTTTAGAGAGATTAACGGTCATAAATTAGGTGTAGATACTATCAGAACTTATATAGAGAAAGCTATGGTGGGATATATTGTCGAGAATGGTCAATGGAAGAGTAGTAAATTCAGAGTAGCTCCGGGTGTTGGACACAAATTTGGTCGGTGAAAGCCAAGGCATTGACCTTGGTGAATGAGAGATGCCCTAATCTAAGGTCTGCTACGCAGATTGTTATTCTTATTTATCATACTGATTAAAGCTTGTAACGTTTATTAAGTTGTTTTTAATTTACTTTTCCTCTCAAATAAGAGGGTCTGGCACACAAAGTTCTATGGTGGTAGCTTGTTGCTATGGTGACACTATCTCTCTCAAATATTGGGACGATGAATGTTTTTATTTACGAATTCAGTTTAAATATCTTTTAGAATAACTGCTTTATTTATATCAAAACTTTTGGGAACTTAAACATGCGATCATCTATCAATAATCATGAAAGGAAACAAAAGATCAGTGAATGTATGAAATAATAAGTATGAGGTAGTGAGAGATGTTGGACGCAGAAAGCAGCTGAAAAAAGAGAAGTATTGGAAAGGCAAGGCCATGATGAATGTAGAGATGCATCAGAAGGAGACTTTCCCACTGAAGTTATTGGAAGTGATAAAGTTATCTGTCATTTCTGTCATTGGGAGTTTTTTCATTGCAGGTAATCCTTCTGCTGAATACATATCAACAGTAAATTCTTGGTACAATTATGGGCATTGTGGCACACGCTTCGCACTTGAATTATTTTTATACAATTGCACATATTTAATAAATTCAAAAGATAATCAGCACATACCTTTTTATATAGTTTTACGTTGAAACCATGTGTGGTATACTCAGTGCCGGCCCATCATAGTGGGTTGCCCTAGGCAAACTAGCTCAGAGAAAGAGAAAAATTATGGAAAGATGAAAAAAAACTGCTCCAAAGTGATGGACTGAGGAATCGAACCTGCACCATCTCATATAAATACCCTTACTTTCAGCTAGATAACCAACCGACTAACTAGTTCGCATTACTTTCTAAATGGTTCGAAAGTATTTTTAAAGAACTGAACAGTCTTCTTCTTCCTCTTAGTTGCCTTTCCCGGGTGGGTTGCCCGATTCGACCGCCTCACGGGCCTTGCCCTTGGGCCGGGCCTGGGTATACTTGGTTATAGAGGTATCCGATTGAGATCATATTTAATTTTCGGGAAAAGAACTCATTAAACTAAAAATGTTGGTGTAATTTAAGACATACTTGAGTAGGGGTTTTCATATATTAAAGTTAAAAATAATGGGTGTATCCTAATTTCTGCAAACAAAATTTTTGGGATGGCCTCACTTGCTGCTTCCAAATTCCAGTACCCATGGTGAACAGTAAATCCTTGCTTTGCTTAAGATTACAAACTATTTTTTTTCTCAGCTGTATATGGTTTATGTTTGCAGTGGTAACTTGGTTAGGGAAAAAACATGGTAAAAATGTGATTTGGACAAATCAGCACATTCCATAAAACTATGTTCAGTATTATTTATAACAATAGATTCATAGAAAACATTTGTGTACAGATTTTAGTAGTTTGATTTAGAAAAAAGAATATGTCAAGTTTATATTCTTATAGAGGTACAGAACAGAGAAAATAGAAATGGGTTCGTCAATTTTTGTTTATGAATTGAGATGCAAAGGGGTTGTCAGAGGTTGAAATAGAATCTACTACTTTTGATGACAAAGTATTTACAGTGAGCTTATTTTCACTCAATATCTCCGCAGTTGTCATCAATTTTAAGTGATTTCTTCTTATGTTTCTCCAGAAAAAATTTAGATTAGGAATCCTTTAATTTTTTTAGTGGCATAATAACAATATAAAAATATTGCAAGTTTAAGTACTTGAAAATTGGATACCTTGTTGTTTTGTCTAGGAATTCTGGTTGGGTTTATATTTTATTACATATAAGGAAACAATATTAAGCCTGTTTCTGAATCTCAGTGGATTTTAATAGAACTTGGGACTATTTTTTGAATGCTAAAGGAGTTTTTTTAGCTACCCAGTGCAAAGTGTAAAGTGCAAACTGATATGTTATTGTGAAATGCAGTCATGCAAAGACCATATATTAGTACTGAACTGGATAGTAATTTACAGAGTTTTACTTACCCTTTTTCTTTTTTAGTATATATATCTCTCCTCATTTTAAATTGATTGTTAGAACGGTATGGGAAGCTGGAAGAAGTAACTGGTTTAGTGGAATTTTTGACCCTTAGTCCTGCTGCAGGCTACATTACTGGACATGTAACACTATTATTATTATTATTATTATCATTATTGATTTTTGATGAAATTCAAAAGTCTTATATATGGCCATGTTTTCTTGATAATTCGTAGGTGTTTACAATTGTGTTTATGCAGTTTTATGATGATGAAGTGGCGTGCAACAACTATAATCTCTTGGAAGCGGCAGCATTTTTGGATTTGGATATGACATCTAATAATTTTGGATTGTTGTCGATTATTCATCGGTTACTAAGGAGATTACTGTGAATACGTGTATGTGTGTTGTTTTGTAAAAGTTAGATAATGCAATCTTAGTATTATGAAGTTAATGATAAATTATATAACATGTGAATTTGTGTTAATTATGGTAATGTGACCATTGATATTATTTTGATTTATGTTAAATGTTGTTTGTTGGAAGTATGTTTGATGTCCATTCGTTTATAGTTTCTGTTGAGTTATGTGGGATGCTAAATCCATACATATGTAAATCTGATGATATCAGCAATTTTTGGTGGATGCAGGCTTGTGTAAATTTGCGACGGTTAATATTAAAAACCGTAGCATAATAAATCAAAACAAAGATCATTTGCGACAGTTTTTAATAAAAAACAGTCGCATAACAAGGCATTTTCGCGACGTTTATTATTAAACCGTAGCATATCAGTAAAATTTATAGCCAAAACAATGTTCATTTGCGACGATTTTTAATAAAAACCAGTCGCAATAAAACACCTTTATGTGACCGTTTTTAATTAAAACTAGTCGCAAAAAGCATCCTTTTGCGATGGTTTTAAAACCGTCGCAACAGAATTTTGCTATTTGCGACGTCTGCATTTGCTACGGTTTTTAAACCGTTGCAAATCATGCTAAACAACCGTCGCAAATGGCCTGTTTTGTAGTAGTGTGATGAAACCCCGTGGCTAAGTCCTACTACGAAAACACTGAGGCGCCAACCAACTGATCAAAGAGATCATCAATGCTCGGCAATGGGTGTCTATTCTTCTTTGTTATCTTGTTAAACTCCCTATAATCTACACAAAGTCTGAGGGACCCATCCGCCTTCATAGCAAAAACTACTGGAGCACCCCACTCCAATATACTTCGTCTTCTAAACCCCTTCTCAAGCAAATCGCCTACTTGCTTATGGAGTTCCCTCCTCTCACGAGGAGCCATGTGGCACACTGGCCAAGATACTGGTTTGGCATTGTCTACCGGATATATTCGGAAGTCAATCTCCCGCTCCGGAGGTAAGCCCTTCACCTCCTCAAACACATCCGAGTATTCCCGGACCACTCTAACAGATCGCAAACTCTAGACCGACGTGTCAAGCGATTCTAGATAACTTAGCATAACAGATTCCATGGGATTACAAGAGATCTCGAGAGTGTTACCCAAGCGGGTCGTAAGCCTAACAACTCTCCTTCCACAAACAAGAACGGCACCATTACTGGATAACCAGTCCATGCCCAAAACTAACCCATAGCCCGTGAAGCCCAAGAAGCATCACTTCTAAACTCAACGCTAAGTATAGAAACTTTCAAACCCAAACACATCGTGGAGCCCAAATTGGGTTTGAAACAACTAAGGGATCATTTACTAAACTGGTGTCTAAGTGCAGTGACTCAACTAACAATGATGAGATAAACGAACTCGATGCGTCAGAATCAAATAAAGTTCGAACCGGATAATAAAGAAATCTAAATTCCAACCTAGACGGTCCTATCCCCATCTGGTACACTAGCCGTGAGGGAATACAACTACCCTCCAGGAGATTCCGTACCTTGCCCTTGCCTCTTTGGACAATCCTAATAAGGTGTCCTATTCCTCCCAAAAGGATAACTACTAGCCCTCTTCTTCCAATTCTCCACTCGTAACCTCCCATCAAAATGAGGTTTCGCTCTTCATTAACCAAACAACTATTTGAGCCTTCCTCCCATCGTCTATCCAATAGGTACCTACAAGTCCTCCTCCTTCTTGAACCAACTTCTAGTCCGACTAATGTCTAAGTCCCTTGAAGTGGTTTTCCATTCTTATCTATCTTAGAAAGATCATCTATATGCGGAGGGGAAACTCAAAACGAGAGAGGAAGAGATTCAAAATGGAGAATTTGAAAGATATAGATATGGCTATTGGGGATTATGCTTTTCTTTCAAAAACTTTTCTCTTAAAAGACATGTTTTTGAAAACACTCCTTTCAAAAATATTCTTAGAAAATAGTTTTTCTAAAATTTTTATCTGTTTTGGTAACCTTAAGCTCTGATACCACGTGTAACACCCCACACCTGCTACGGTCACTCACTAAGGGAATGCCATAACATCGGTGGAGTATTTTAAGTGAATATAGAACAGAAAAATTACAACAAGACAGATATAAGTAATACTTGAGAATTTAAAACATCATTTCATTGCAGCGGAAAGTAAACCATGTTTGGTTACACCAAAACCATAAACAAAAGTCAAGTACATAATATCCATCCTGATAAACAAAAGTACATAATCCCACTACATGACTTAATAGCCATAATAGAAAAGATAAACTGAGCTTTACATCCACGGTCCAAGCTCCAAAAGATAGATAAAGCAGTCTGGTCAAAGCCCACTAGTGCTAGGCCCACTCTGATAACCTGAGGGTTGGGAAAAAGATAAAAACAACGGGGTCAGACATAAGTCTGAGCGAGTCCTATAACTTTAACAATACAATCATTAAAGTAACCAGAGTAAGACGTAAGCTTGATATACGGTAACGACTGGGGATAAATGGCTACACTAAGCAGCCAACTAGACTTAGGATGAACTAAGATAACCGTAAAGACGCATTTACCCACCCAAGGATAATTCCTACACTGCACCACACCACTTCTACCCACCCAAGGGTAATTCCTACTTAAGGTTGACCCCACTAAGTGTACTTAGTAATTTTTAATAGTAGTTTCGTGTACCCCTAGCTGACTACATAGGTGCCGTCTGCCCCTATCTCCACTAGGTGTACCCACTACTCCCCAAGCGATCGGCTCCCTAACGTAGATACCCGTGCTGGCCCCACAGTGGGGTGTATCATTCCCCAAAGTGGCAACCTGATAATATCAACGGTGCACGGCTTATACCTACACGATGCAACAACATCTTACTTACCAGCCCGGGTCCACACACGCATATGAAACCCGTTGGACTTGCGTTGCCACCGCTAACCCGTTTTGGCCTCTTACAGTCAAGCCCAATATGCGTGTCCCGTCCTCGACTTGGGTCGAGCCCACAAAGATACGTTTGGGATATTGGTTGAAATGGGCCCCCACAAGCTACCCACCTAAGCTTGTCATTTCTAGTGAATCCCACTTAACCCCTTAACCATGTCCACTTACATGTTATAAATTTTGGTTAAGTCTTTTAATCATATTTTAATTGCCACTCAAGGCACCCACTAGATTTCCACATGCCACCCAAGGCACTTACTTGATTCCCACATGCCACCCAAGGCACTTACTTAACCCTTTAATCATGTTTAATTACATGTTCCACTTTGGTTAAGTATTCTAATCGTATTTTCTATTGCCACCTAAGGGAACCCACTAGTTTCCTCATGCCACCCAAGGCACCCCCACTAGTTACTACATGCCATCCAAGGCACCCACTTAACCCCTCATGCCCCACTACATGCTAATTTGGTTAAGTGTTTCTTAATTAATTAAGATCGTAACCTTTGTAAAGACCTCTCACATTAGACTGTCTTTTATGGCAGCTGGATATGCCGGTTGGTTCCGGGCAGCCTTACACCATAACAGAGTCTAACCTCGTGTCTTTACACTTGTCACGTATTTAGTTTATGACTAAGACCTCTCACATTGGGCCAATCATTTGTAGCCGCTGGATTTGCCGGTCGGTTCCGGGCAGTCTTATGCTACAAAAGGGTCCAACCTCGTGTCTTAGTCGATTAATTACACCTAATTAATCACCCCCATAATTTGTATTAATTATCCCTAATTAATTACAAATATTTAAAAATATGGGTAGACCTAACTCAATAGGTAAATTCCCAATTCCATAATATGGGTAGACCTAACTTAATAGGTAAATTCCCAATTATGTCCATCCACTTTATGGTATGTTTAATCATACCAACTTCACACAATTTTATGTGTTCATTAATTTTTACCCCATCGTCCCCACGTAAATACGTTAACATGACATATTTAAAAGAGGAGGTTCATCATACACACAATGGGTTCAACTTAGCATATCATTAGCATTATCATGGGTTTAAAAGGTGTCAAATTGCATATATGACCATAAACCCAACTTGCATAAATAACCAACCCAAACTTGCATGAATCACATATGTCATAAAGATGGTAACTTGCATAAATGTTCATGTCATAGACCTATCATAAAGGTGTCAACTTGCATACATGTCATAGGTCTAAAAGGGATGAACTTGCACATGTACTTATGTCATACAAAGGGGTAAACTTGCATATGTATGTATGACATACAAAGGTGTAAACTTGCACATGTTACTTGCGTATAATCAACCACCAAACTTGCATAACATGTCATATATAGACTTGCATATAATCAAACACCAAACTTGCATAACATGTTACATATGAACTTGCATATAATCAACCACCAAACTTGCATAACATGTTACATATGAACTTGCATATAATCAACCACCAAACTTGCATAACATGTTACATATGAACTTGCATATGTATGTATGACATACAAAGGTAAACTCTCATATATTATGCATATCACTAATCCAAACAACTTGCATAGATTATGCATATTATAGATCCAAACTCATAGGTTAAACTTGCATGTCATGTCACTTATTTCACACATGATTCTAGCATAAAACCAAGCATTTAACTTGCATAAAACCAAACACTTAGCATGCATAAAATCAAATACTTAGCATGCATAAAACCCACCACTTAACATGCATAAACCCAAACACTTAACTTGCATAAACATAGTGTCATCATGAATAAGTGTTAAACATAGTGATTAGCTAACTAGCATCATAACATATGACCTAAAACCCATTGATCCGCAAGCAAAACCATATGATCTCATCACATCTCATCTACTTAGTTTAGCAATTGGTTATTAAAGTGATAGAAACTCACAAACTCCAAGATTAGCTCCTTAGATAGTTGCTAGAGTTGAAGTAGAGGTGGATTAGTAGTTGATTAGCTTGCAACCCTCTTCTCTAATTAGTGGAGGCTCCTTCTAAGTTGCATTTTGGCGGCATGATGGCATAGATTCTATTTTTAGTATGGATTAGGGTAGTCTTAGGGTGTATTTATAGGATTAGGTTGTGTTTTAGACCCTTAGATTAACTCTAGGTTAGTTTAGGTCCGTCAGATTTCGTCCCAAACCCTCCAACCCAGCCCAAAACTCAACCAGGTGCACCCAGGCCAGAATCAGCCGACAGGGCAAGCCGACAGCCCTGTCGACTGCCAAGTCGACTTGGCTGGGCGGGAGTTTTCCCGCTTGACCCCCTTTTCTGCAAGTTTCGAAATTCAAATTTCCCGAAAACTTCTTTGGGCCTTAACCGGGTCATACGGACTCCGATTTACAAAATTTCGGACTCTATTTCGCGTATTTTTCTGAGACGAACACAATGACGTAACCCGTTTCCCCTGATTCTCACATCTGAGATTATTAATTCTGTAAATAGTGAATATCAGTGTTAACTGAAATTCGGGGTGTTACATTTTATATTTTAATTTATTTGTTTAAACTTCCAATGAAATCTTAAATTATAATTATTTTACTATCTTATAGAGTATTTAGTCAATTTTTCTAGCAGCTCTTAAGAATATATGTTGATTTTACTATGTATATTCACATTAAAAAAATGGAAATTTTTCATGCAATTATAAAGGGGTATTAATCACGTAACATGAACTATGTATATCAACAATAATGACAAAGTTAATTTGTAAATTAGTTACGATTTGTTTACATTATGAATTTAGCATAGATTATATTATAAAATTCTTTTGGTATATCAGTAACTTCACAACAAATTTATATTTATATTTTTTGCAAGTTTCTTTTCAATTCTTCCCGTTATGCTATACAGGTACTAACTTTGTAATTTTACATTTCGCTTATTTAAACAAATTCTATTAAATAATATTTGCTAATTCATTGAATAAACTATTAACATATATTGATTTCAACATGCATACCTATATTAGCAAAAATAATTAAATAAATTCACAAATACATTCACATACATGTTGTTTATGTAAGCTATAGAACATAAATTACACACAAACAAAATAAAAGTTTATGTATGTCATGTCAAAATTCATAATATACTGCATAACAAAGTCTCATTTTAACATTGAATAGCAAATACTATATTTAATAGTATTAACCATATTCATATTAATAAAAAAAAATCAAATATATAAACATGTCAATCGCATAACATAAATTATACACATAAGTAACAATCGTAAGTTCAAATTTTAACTCATTTACATCAATATATTTACCGCATATTGCATTGTAATGTTAATGTCAAACGCCTATATTTTAAAATTTATTTAATTATTTACAAAACACTACACAATATCACTTAACATTGTACACTTAAGTCATTATATTTAAATTAATTATGTGATTTTGAATTTAACAAATGAATTAAATTAATAAATTATTGCTAATTCATCTAATTAATGCCAAGTGTGATGTCTTAAAATGTATACCACGTTCATATCAACAAAAATGGGAAAATTAGTTTTTTTTGTTTCAAATTTAAAATTAAATATGCCACATAGTCTAAATAATACATATGTAAACAATAGTATGAAGTATATCATACATTTATCTTAATAAATTTATCGTAAATTGAAGGAAACAATTTCCACTTTAAATGCCTATATTTTAAAAAAATTACAATTATTTGATGAACCTCCTCGATTTTTTCGTGATATTTTACATTTCAATCCAAGTCCGCCTATGTAGTTTCCTATGCAGCCTGTCCTAAGCCAGAGTAAAGGAGGAGGGTTGTAATAGGCTAGGCGAGCCAACATAAAAACTTAGTTTCTCTTATGGATATGGAACCATATATTTTTCGTTGGGGGCATAACCCTCTTAGCGACGCTCCATATCGAGGCTCGTGTATGGTGTCAAATAGGCAAGGGTTGGTTTGCCACTTTCTTAGTGGCACGCCATATCGTGGCTTGGGTATGGTGTTAAATATGCAAGAGATGGGCCGCCATTCCCTTAGGGGCACACTATATTGACGCCCCAGTGTAGTGATAAGTGAGTAAGGATCTTCGCATCTTTATCGGTGGGTGCGAGGGGCAAGGAAGTTAGTCGACGATAGTAGGGTTCAGTTAGGTAGTTGGAATGTAGGGTCCTTAACATGAAATTTAAGAGAGATAGTTGATACTATAATTAGGAGACGTGTTAATATCTTGTACATTCAAGAGACTAAATGTACAGGTTAGAAGGCGAAGGAGGTGGAGAACACTGGTTTCAAATTGTGGCCCTCGGGAGAAGTACGTAACAAGAACGGGGTATGCATATTGATTAACAACAACCTTCAGAACGAAGTGATCGACATTAGAAGACGAAGGGATAGGATCATCCTAGTTAAGCTAGTAGTTGGTTTTGTGGTTCTAAATGTCATTAGTGCATATGCACTATGGGTAGGCCTAAGTGAAGAAGCCAAGAAGAAGTTCTAGGAAGACTTGGAGATCATGGTTAGAGATGCGCCTAATAGAGAAGAACTTTATATAGAAGGAGACTTTAATGGTTGTAGTGACCCTCCCTCTCGGTCGATCCAAATCGATCGTTAAACCGACTTAAATCGAACCAAAAAGGCGGATATGCTAACTTTGGGAGCACAACACATCAGAACAAATAACAGAAGACTTTTATAAACATCATAATAATGCTACATCAGAGTACATAATATCAGAGTATCGAAAATAATATACAGCGAAAAATAAATTTACAATAATTGTAATACAATGCAGCGCAAGCCGGAGGATAGAGTTTTACCTTATAATAGCGAAAAATGCTTCGTACGTTTAAAACAAATCATTTTGATATGACTACAAGTGTATAGTGTCAAAACAACTTCGAATATAAGTGTATCAATCATAGACGGCATGAGCGCCCCATCCAACTATGTCGACATATAGGTTTATAACTAAGTCCGAAAAGTCACGTATTGGAAATTGGATTCCATCTATGAGTCGAGGCAGGGATGGCTCCTCACCGATTCGAGACACTCTAGTCCATGCCTCGGGACTCAGACTCAGGTGAGCCCTTGGATCTTCAGGGCCGGTCCACACTTACTTTAGTGGATTGGTTATTCCTGAACACACGTTTCCCTGCCCTATGGGGCATAAAATATGAGCCACTAGGGACTCAATATCCGAGGCACCTCGCAATCCATCATCCACATAAGTAAAAATATCTGGGCTCCATATTATGACACCACTCCTAGCTAGAAAGAAACGGCGTGCACTCCCTGCAGTCACGATCCTGTTTTTGACTCGGTGTGAGGCTCGCGAATTAACGCTATACACAAAGTTATGCTATTTAAAGCTGTTATTTGATCATCAACCACAAGACTCTGGTTTTCAACAAAAGCCTTGATCATTTGCATCTCAACATGCCACACTGACAATTCACGCCATACAATTGATGTCTATCAATATATAACCTCTAAGCTCGTATGTCTCAGAGAAGGGTGTTAAGCAAAAGAATAAATTCTCCGCCACCAAACAGATATATATTTAATAGAAATCAATCAACACAGAATGAAATCCAATGTCAGATACACATCCATTTACAAGTCCGTTCTGGGTCTGAACGAAAACGGAGGCACCTTATTCCTCGTCCTATATGTCCAATACATGAGAGAGGTCCTCGCATATCCGGTCGATCTCCAAGTATGTCTGGACTATCACCACTTATTATGTTGTCTTGGGTGTACAGCCCAATCAAGACATCAGTAATCATCCATACGATGTAAAGATCTCTGGTCTTTAACCACCATCTTCATCGTCGACTTTTAGTCTTCGTATTAATTATTCAGAATGGGTTAAAACCCGGTCTTTCCGAATAACTCGCGAATTTTATAATTAATAATCAAGTGCTACAAAAACACCTCATACGCCTTATTCCAATTCAGAATATTCTTCTATTCAAATATTCACATTTTTAGGGAAAGGTCTCCATTAATTTTATCAAAGATAAATTCTTGTAATTTACTCTTTAATCTTCCTTTTGATATTGTTTTCAAAAGGTTTTATTTATCCTTCAACAATTCTAAACCAAAATAAGATTTATAAAACTAGTCGGGGTTATCGAGTCATACCGAAGTAGTCATTTATTTGTTAGTCCCAATCCCAACCTATTCATCCCATGGAGCAAAACTGGTAGTACCACATATTTAACACCCACTGTGTTATCGGTAAAATTAATCACCATTTCCCGTTAAAATCTAATTAAAGATTTAACTATCACCTAAAGTAAAACTGGTGATACTCCATTCTCAATCATTTCATGAATTCGACAAATTTAATTATCCCATTCTCATTCCAATCTAATTAGAGATTCATTAAAACTCAAGCTTGGTTTTAATATCATAAATCATTACTTTATGATTATTCCACTTTAAGAAAATATTCTTTTCTTTAGCTAGGTTAAAGAATCAGTGTCATTAAAAACACAGTTCACAATAAACCGAAATAATCTTCCATAAAAATGGAATCTTCACGGAAAACAGATCAATATATAATCGATATAAATTTCAGTATCAGAATAATAATATAAATGGAATAACGGCAAGGCCTTTTAAATTCCATATATAGTAACAATCTTCCTTTACAGAAGCTCATCTCGATTATTACCCAATCGAGTTCCATTCAATTCCAATTTAATATATTAAGTTGGAAAACTTTACTTTGGAAAATTTCCATTAAAACTTAATAAAAAGATTTATAAATTCCAAATCATCTCTTCACTGTTAATTGGGTTAAAGAACAAATGTTATTTAAAACACCATCCATGATAAACACAAAAATCCAATTTCAATTCAATTCCAATTAATTATCAATTAATTGGTAAACTTCTCTAAATCTTATTTAAAAGATTTATTCTTCTCTCATAGGGGTTTAAGAACACTATTATTAAAGACACCGTTCACGATAAACCCAAAATCCAATTTGATATTAAATACTAGGCTCTAAATAGAAATTATATCGGCTTATATTCAATATCAAATTAAGAAACTAACGGATATCGTATTGGGAATAACGATATATGTCTTCCAAATTCCCATAACAATATCTGTATAATCACGAAATCCAATATCGAAAAATTCCAAAGATTATTTCCATTCAAAATCCATTTTAATTTATTCGTTGGAAAATTCTGGTTATTTTAAAACCATTTTTAAATCCAATTTATTTATTTGAAAATCATTGGATTATTATTCTAGTTAATAACTAGTTCATTTCGATAAAAATATCATTTATCTTTTCAAAACTTGAAATTTTTCATCCAAAATCTTTCCCAATCATTTATTATGATTTTAAACAATTTTTTCATATTTTTAACAATTTTATTTAGGCCCTTACAGTTAGTTTCCAATATCGACCACCGGATTACATTCATAGCGACCTTTTCTGAAATTGATTTGGACATAATTCCAAATCCAATTGTTAGATTTCAAATCATTTATAATCATTGAAAGCTCATTTCGATACGAACCCAAAGGTTCTGATTTTAGGAGAACCCGACGGTCGGATCTCCCTTTACATCCATTTGAAGTTAATGTCGAAATTCGCAAACAGTCGCTGTGTGGCGCGTACTATTCAAGCCATTAAATATATTTATAATATATATATATATATATGTATCATCAACTTCTATTTAAAAAGTATTTAATAATTCGTTTATGCATTCGTTTTAAAACGTTTTCAACTTCATTTTCATTTTCTTTTAAAATCAAAATTGAATATTACATATCATTATAATATTAAAATGATAATACTTCCAAAATATTAGATTTTGAAATCACTTATTTTCGATATTCCTTGTTAAATGAATAAAATCGATCCATAAACCCGTTCGGGTTAAAATAGCGTTTACTACTTAACTCGGCTTCACATTTCAATATTTTCGTGTCCATCCAAAATCGGACATCAAAATCATAATTTTATTCTTCACTAAATATTATTCTAAAGTATTCATTCTTTTAAAATATTCTAAAGTTTTCGGTTTAACTTTGAATGATATTTTTAAAAGAAACGGATAGCAGTAAGACCAGCCCACACATAAACATGGACGGTTTTTACCTTACTATAACCCAAACATTTTCAAAAATCAATACTTTTCTGATATTATAATAGTGTCTAATCACAAGTAAATAAAATCTAGCAGAACGCTTGCATCTCACGCTCTACACATATATATAATATACAATCAAAACTGTGGGCTCTTATTGGAGATTGGATTGCGACTGACAAGGTATGGAACCACCTGCCGATAGTCTATCTCTAGAGAGGAATACACTGGGTTCAACAAGAACGTCTTGCAACCCGGCCACACATGACCGACCACTCATTTCCCTTTAGTGTATCGAATATATTGTCACTTACGGTTGCTAGCAACATAACCGTTCCCAGGAGATACAGAAGCGAAAAGATGTAACAAATATGAATATTCACTAGATGGTGACAATACACCCTAGTAGGGGCGACCCACATAGCCATGCTGCCTGCCTGATTTTTGTCATTTCCCAGTTGTTGAGGCTTGAGATCATAATGTATCTTTTGGCAAATCGCACCTTCATTTTCTTTGAATGCCACATCGTCATACCCGCCAAATCACAAATTGATTTCCACAAAAATAGCACAGGTATAAAGCTAAGAGAAATGAGCTCCTTCGCCACCAAACGTGAATACGTTTGAACAGATCAACTTACGCGATCAATTAGATATACTCTGTCAGACATCCGTCCATACAAGTTGTCCTGGGTCTGGACAAACAGAAAGCACTATTCTAGAACAGAACGACCCTTGCATTTCACTCCGTCTTCGATTAACTTCATCATATTTGATTCGCAAAGCTAATGCCCATACAGAGTGGTTTTCAGATAATAAATCTGATCCTGGCCTCTTCGTATTGACAATGGAAAAATGGTCGAAAACTTTTATAGTTTGTTATTTAACTATCAAATGAAAACATACATACAAACAATGGTCGTTTTTCCAAATAGAAATCCTACCGATCAATCAACAGTCAACATTGAGCCCCTTTGAATAGATTTATCAATAATCATTTCATTTTCCAATTCTCTATTTACCATATTTCTCCCAGATATTGCTTTAGAACTCGTTTAGCTTTTCACTTCTTCTATATTTAGGAAATATAAGTTATTAACATTGAAAAACATTTCCAATTACCATTTCTAAACTTCTAGTTAATCAAATCATTCCATCCTCTATAATATCTTTGATTTTATTTGGAAAAAATATTCCCAAACCTTTTAATTGGATTAAACTGATTTTATAAAATCATCGTTACTATATTTAACTCATTAATCATTATTTTATCGTATCACTGAACAACCTTATTACCGAACTTTAACCATTCCTCAGTTAATCATGATGTCAATCAAGTTGTGGTATGATTATCTCTCAGACCTTAACTGAACAACATTCTCGGCTGTGAAATAGTCACAGCTCACAACTTCAAATAGAACACCACTTACGCGACTCTCATATTCAATTTAAAAATCCCCTTTTTTCGAAAATATTAATTATAACTATATTGTTATGATCCTTGTTTCTGGAATATTTAAACTCAAAATATAACTTTAACTCATTCTCTTAAATAATTTCATAAATAAATAAATAATAAATATTAAAACAGAAAGTAAATTGCACTCTGCTGAATTCGATATGATCGAATTTCACGTAAAACCGTCTTTTGAATAATCTCTATTTAATTAAAGTTCTGAATGTCAGAATAAACTCACTGTTTCAGGTTTCTTGATTTCTAAATTCCTATTTGAATTTATCATTTCAAACATACATAAATTTCCTTTTATAACCCATTTAATCCAGAGCGTTTGCCCTTAAATCATTATTCACTTTAAGAAGTGAATATTATTTCTTTACAAAACTTCTGACTCATCTTATCAAATCAAATCTCGATTTGTACTTAATAACACTATTATGAGTTCACATATTATTTATTGAGTTATTTTATAGATTCATGTGCATATCCGATTCCATTTACAAAGTCACCTTCTTGTAAATTTTATATTAAGTTTATAATTAAACCTTGATTTCTTACTCGATTATAAACTACTGGTTTTTAAACCAAATATTACTATATTGTTCATTTCTAAGCTTTTGTAATCTATAATTTCTAAAATAAATTATCTTTATAATATTCGACATAGTCAAAATCAAATCATAATTCCATATGTGATTATTTCAATTATCTTTACACTTCGAACATCTAAATACATTTCATCGTTTGCGTTTGAAACGATTTAGCTATCTACCCTTTTCAAATTCATCTTATATTTTCAAATTATTTAATAATAATTAACCCGTTTTTATTTCTAACATTTGTTTATATATCAGACTGCTTGATTTAATATAATTTAAACAAGTATTTATATTCTACTCCCATCTAAATTCAATTTCTATTTAAAAATAGATTATCCTTTTTAAAACCCAATTTCCTTTTCAATATATTCGATTATATTTTACGGTATTTAAATACCAATTATTTCAGGTCAATGTTGTTTAAAACGTCCCAAACACACAATAATCAATCATAGATTACTCATCATATCATATAATGCAATATATGAAAATCAACAATAATTTTTTTTGAGGAATCCAGTTGGATCCCTCCAACCTATTTCCCTGCATTCACAGATGTTAATCAACATAATGACACCGATTTCATATCAATATGAAATATTATAATAAATGGGATCAATATTTAACTAATGGTTTATATATGTAACTGTATCTAGAATTTCAACCAATTAATTAGCTAATCAACCAAACAACCATCACACAACAATCAATCATTATTTATCAATATTAAATAGCGTTTATAAAATTACAAAATTGATCAGAGTTAGTGAGTTTACTCAACTTGGTCGCTAAGCGTTGAAGAACGCTTAACGTTGGTTGATTGTACCAGACATTTTAACTTGCTTAAAATTCCAAATTGGTTCTGTTGTGAAGCTTGCGTCCATACAATCTTAACGGATCAGTTTGTTCGCAATTCTGTTTGGCCCATCCACCCTTTGTTAAAGCCCATACACACAATGAATATTTCGTTTTTCTCCCACTAGTATCCTGCTCCCAGCAACCATGATGCAAACGCCAAGTTGATATGCCTTTCGTCCCCAGACTTCTTCCCCCTTTCCTATTATTACTATTATTATTTTTAAATTGGGCCTTATATGTTTTTACTTTCCATCTGCCCACAACTTACTATTACAACCCAGCTCCGCATTCATTTTCTACAATGTTTCTCCTTCCTACGAACGAAATACCATCCTCCATAGAACATTTTCAATGCCACCATTAACGAAAATTCCCTCCATCCATTCGTCTTTGTTCCTCCACTATTTCCAGAATCGTTTCCACCCCTAAACTCCTCGTTCCATCCTCTTCCATTTCATGGTCAGTTTCCTCAACTCGTCTGCCTGGTTTAACAACGACTTCCCGCATCCTCGAGTTGCTACAGTGCAACTTACGACACAAAACAGTGTTGATCCCCTTCAAAACTCGCGTACAAGTGTAAAACTCTCCCCTCAAACTGAATATGATATTCGATTCTTGCCTCGAAGCTCGTGGCCATTTCCGAAAATCTGAACTTCATACCTGATTCTCGCGCTCTTCTCCTTTTCGACAAACTCGCAGCCTCTTCCTCGTCAACCGTGCTTCAGGCGAAACCGTGTCATACGTTGAAAAGTCATGATATTTATAACCGCTGAAACCACCAAACTTTGTGTGAGCAAGATCGGTTTCAGCTCTTCATCCAAACAAGATCTGTTTCACAAAATTTTAAAGCTTCAACCTTCCAGAAGGCCGAGCCCGAGAGCTCGCTGGCAAGTTTCGAACAACACAGAGGGCGTCACTCATAAAACACAAGGGGAACTCACGTACACACACACACACAAACACACACACATATATATATATATATATATATATATATATATATATATATATATATATATATATATATATATATATGCCTCTCGTTTTGTATTTGAATTGATATGATTTTTATATGTATACTAAGCCATTAATATAGACGGTTCTGTTCCCTGAAGTAAATGAACAGCAAGCTCGCATATTTATATTGGCAAACTCCATGGTACGCAAGGAATTGAAATAGGGTAGCTGGTGCTATATTGAGAGTTTTCTTTTCATAGCTTTCTTTTCTAGCTGCGGTGGACTTGAAAGCACGGGTCGTTGTAGCATCTCTTCGCCATGAAGCAATAGAATTTGGCTAGCTTCATTTAGGTCTGCATTTATTGCGTAGGTTAGCTGGAGCTTATGTTGTGTTTTCACTACGCATTGTAGGGGTTGACATTAACATGTGACAAATCATGCTATGATTTGTGTTAGATAGGTTAGCTTTTAAGGACATGCTATGCATTTTCCTTCGTTGCCAGGTAATTTCGAAACAAAGGAAGAAAAGACAACGTGCCTTACTGGACTTGTATTTTAGAAATAGAGCATTTTTCCTTTTTGGCCCGGTTTTTTTTTCACATTTAGCTTTTTTTTCGAAATATTGCAGTCTTAGCCTCCTTTTGGCCAACTCAGCGATGAGATGAGTTGGCCAACTCAGCGATGAGATGAGTTGGCCAACAAAGAAGAATTCGTATTGGCGCAATCATTGATTGCGCCCATAAATTTTCCCTTTTTTTTAAAGCCTATGGGGCGCAGTCATTGATTGCGCCCAGAATTTTTAAAAAAAAAAACACATGGGCTCAATCAATGATTGCGCCCAAAAAGTGTTTTTTTTAATATAGAAGCAGATAGTTATATATGCGCCCCAGGCATAAGTTTTGCAAAACTTATGCCTAGGGCGCAATAACTGATTGCGCCACAGGGAACCTGAGAACCTGGTTCCTTGGGGGCAATCAATATCTGCGCTCCAAGCATAAGTTTTGCAAAACTTATGCCTGGGGCGCAATAACTGATTGCGCCCCAGGGAACCAGAGAACCTGCTTCCTTGGGCGCAATCAATATCTGCGCCCAGGCATAAGTTTTGCAAAACTTATGCCTGGGGCGCAATAACTGATTGCGCCCCAGGGAACCAATGCAAAATGCAAAATCACTCAAAATGCAAAATAGCTATTCAAATGCAAAATCACTCGTCCAAAACAAAATCACTCAAAGTAAACAAAAGCAATAGCTATTCAAATGCAATAGCACTCAAACTAAACAAATGCAAAACCAATACAAAAGCACTCAAAGTAAACAAATGCAAATGCAATGCAATAGCTATTTCAAAGTAAACAAAAGCACAACTACTTTCATAAGCACATTTTTACTACTACCACATTTCCAAAAGTACATCAAAGCCATCGTTCCAACAACTCGTCCATATCGACCATCCACTTAACAAAAGCACATTTTCAATACTACTATGACTACTACTTTCCAGTTCACGCAAATAAAAAAAAACAAGTCTAAATGCCACTTAAAACAAACCCCACTTCAACAACTAACTTTTACTTCTTTTTGGACCACCGCACACAACTTTTCCTTTTCTCCTTTGAGTCCGTTGAGTTGCCCCCTGCGATGTGCCTTGCTGCGACGGACCGTGCACGAACTCCATTTGGGCCGGCTGAGAAGATGCCTCTTTTCTTTTCCCCTTTTCTTTTCTTATCCCCTTGTCTTTTCTTGCGGACTTACGAACAGGAACAACTGGAGGCGATGGTGGTCGAGCAAGCCTGTTCTTCCTCAAAATCGACTTAAGAATGCGGGTAATGCTCATGCACTTAACCTTTGTCGGCTCCGGCACCTTCACCGGATATCTCCTCAAACAACGCGGCGGTATGGTAAATTGCATCGGTCTACAATACACATATTGTAAGCTCGTATTTTAAAATATCATTTGTGTTAAAATACCATGTGCAAAAAAATGTACATACAAGACCACGTTCAAGCAGCGCTCTTGGGATGTAAGGTTCATCGCCTTGCGGAACATCTAAAGGTGGATCAATGGAAAGAATAATATACCACCGCATGATGTTCCAATACCATGTGTAGTACGCCATATCGGATGCAGATTCTGCACTTTGCTCTTGGACAAATTCTAAGCAATTGTTCCATGTATTGACTGCCGCTTGATAGGCCCAGTTGTCCCGGGCATCAATCAAGTAGTGTGGTGGTTTCTCGGGAATATGTTGGAGAAGGCCAAACTGTCTCATCACTCTTTCCAGTAGATGATACGCGACGTCGTTAAAGCAAATGAGCGGAACGCGTGCTTGCCAAAGCTGGACTGAAGCAACGCACAATGCCGGTAAATTAGGAAGTGCCTCGGTGTATGGGTCCATGAAACAGCGTCGTAATCGAGTACGTCTAACTCGTTATGATAGAACGAAACGTTGTGTCTAGGCGTGAACAACGAGCTCTTCGGTCCAACCCACCTAATGAAAACATAAAATAACATACTTTCTACCGGAATTTTAATAAACACTATGTTCAATATATACTTTTAGTAATATTACCTCGAAGAAAAAGGCAATGAAACATCAATTGGCGCTTTCTTCTTCATAGTTACTCTCCCAACGGGGAGATACGACCAAGACCACGTCTGCAGACAAGTAAAAGTATTATAAAACATAGGACACAACGAGTAAAGAAATATCCCTCAAAAAAGAACACTAAAAAATTAAATACCTGAACTAATGTAAGGCAACCTCCAATTGAATCGAGCCGCCCCAAAGCCACCCGTGTTAGCTCCGCATATGTGAAACCAAGAACGGCGCTACCCCAAGCATACTCACAGCATAAATCAAAGTCCTCCAAGTAATGTAACCATCTAAGCCAAACACGGCATTTCGAATGGTCGCAAACCAAACGGGAAGTGATAATGTGAAGGATAATGGCCCGCGCACGCTGCTCCGTTTGTTCTTGAGAAGCATCCTCAGGAATGTCATCGGCTAATTGCTGCCTAAACCACGACATACTAATCATCTCGGGCCCGTGCCACTCGACTCCTGGAGGAGACAGTCCTAGCAAACTCTCGCACATTTCCGCATAATCATCGGATTCTGGAGTGGTGATCGGACGACCATCGATGGGTAAGCCAAGCAAAATCGCCACGTCCGCCAATGTGATCGTCACTTCACCGCATCTAAGGTGAAATGACGATGTCTCCGGTCTCCATCGATCTACTAAAGCTGTTATATGATGGCGGTCGATTTTTATGGATCCAAGGCGATGTATCAAGAGAAAACCCGCTCGATCAAGTAGCTCTAACGCACCGGCACGTTTTGAAGTGACCAACTTTAAGGATGATGAGTGCTCGATGGTTTCAACTGCAGTTTTGAGCTGCCACACAATAACAAAAGTGAAGTTTTGATTAGTTAACATGCAAAAATATTCTCGCGCTCTATAATGAAACTAGTATTGAATGGTGAGTTTTGGTTACCGCCATCAACTCCGGTTTGTTTGAACGATGTTGTGCCTGTAAATATAAGACGCTACCATCAACAGGTCCGGGCGCCATCTCCGCATACTCTGAAATATTTCAATGCTAACAAACTAAGATATTTCAATTCGATTATCAAGACATTTACTTGAATCCGACAAAACAATTTTCCCAATTTGCTAACATATTTCAATTCGATTATCAAGACAAATTCAGATATTTCAATGCTCACATAATGAATTCCCCAATTTGCTATACAATTTTCCCCAATTTGCTATAAATTTTACAAATACTTTCTAACCCAACAATAGATCCTACCAATTCTCAAATCTACGCAAATTCAACATAATGAAGTCGATTACCAATCTTCAATTCTCCACAACAAACTTAACATGCCATTTCGAACCACAAGAAAAGGCTCCAATCTCAACAAAACTATCAAGCAATCGGTGTATAAAATTACAAGAAAACTCAAGGAAACCATCGGTGTATAAAATTACAAGAAACCTCAAGGAAACCCTAAACCTAAAATCTAAGATAACCACACAAAAATAATTTCAAAAATTACCAATAGCTTGCTCCTTGTTGAAGAACTTGCCATGTTTACTGTAGAAGCTGAAATTACTTGAATATAATTGGTGTTTTAAATTTGGATTTGGAGTTTTGATTTCGGTTTTGGGTATTAGGGTTTTTTTCTATTTTGATGGATGTTTTAACTTTTACCAAGAGGACTTCGGTTTTTTTAAAAAAAAAGGTAACCTTGCGGGGCGCAATGATTGATTGCGCCCCGTAAGGATTTTAAAAAAAAAATTACTTCCTGGGCGCAATCAATGATTGAGCCCATAAGATATCTCCACTTTTGGCCAACTCAACGCTGAGTTGGCCAAAAGTGGACTACTTTTGTAATTTTTTGTAAAATGAGGCTATTTGTGAAGAAAAAAACAAGGCCAAAATAGCAAAATGTTCTTAGAAATATCTTATGCATGTCAGAGTATTATATTTTACACCCCTGAACTGGGCTTGTAGGTTACAGATGGATTTCCATAGCCATATATCGGCAGAGATGTTATAACTCATGTGGTAGCCTGCGGGATTATCTCTGTGTAGACTTTTAGATTTGGGTAGCTTGTTGAAAAATGGATTGAAAATTCACCCACGTTGGGGAAGGTGAAATAGGGAATGGGGAAACAGTGTATCAAACATGGTAATGAAGGAAAACGAATATATACTTTTGATTGGAAAGCCTATCAGTATGGTACAACTTAAGTTTGCACCTGCTAGCAGACATGCGGTTTCATCCTAGTTTGAAATTTGTTTTATTCTTTTGTGTGTTCTTTGTTTCATTGATGTCTTATTTTTCTCAAGAGTATCACAATATAAGTTGAAGTAATTAGCAAATTTGACTAGATGACAATTTCGCACGCGATAAGATAAAACAATATAAATTTGAAGACGTTGCATGTGTGCATTGGTACATGACACACACAAATGCAAGCGAGCATTATATGTAAAGATGGGATGACATATAAAGAAGTGTAAAGATATTTATCTTTAATGATCGTTGAAATGACAAACACTCATTCAATCAATCCTTATAATTAACAGTGGATATATATGTTTGTTATGAAAGGTTAAAGTTTATGCGTTTCCCCGCTACACACAATTCTATTCACTTATGGATTATTATCGACAAAAATAAAAATACATTCGTGTCGACAAAGGCACCACAATCCCAAAAATATAATAATATAGAAAAATTAGCTTATTCTGTGGAATCCCAAAATGCTACTTTAGGTTGTAAAATACTTCAAAACAAAAAGTGTTTATTTTCCAAAATAAAAATTACAGTAAAATTCTAAAAATTAAATTATAACTACGTCTCAAATATCTTGTCCAAATTCAAAACCAATATTTAATTATAATTAAGTACTCGTTATGGCTTATAAACGATTCCACGGTGACTATTTCAAAATTTGGTTTGGACATAACTTATCATTCATACGACGAAATCTCGATTTTTTCACATCCATTAGAAAAATACAACTTAATAGATTTGAACGTTTCTTGTTTCGAAGAAATCTGATTAATAACGGATCCTGTATACTCAGTTGAAGTCCAAAACGTTAAATTATGAACTTCCGTAACATTACGAGCCCGATTATAATTATAACTTCAAACTGTTGTTTAAATAATATATTCGTTATTTAAATAATTAAATAAGTTAGTTATTATGTTGCTAAAAACCCAGGACGTTACAAAAGTGATAAGTTAAATTAAAAATAAAATATCCAAAAAGAAGTAAGGAAAAGAGAGAAAACTCTCGAATTAAGGAAAGAGCTTTAAAAGGTTCTGCTTAACTATTATTTAAGTGTGTTGCCAAAAGCACCTTGAAAAATGCTGCTTATTACCATTTCTACGGAACATCGCAATTAAGCTTTCAGTGTACTATTTGATACCATACCAGGCTACCACTTAAAAAACCCTTGCTCTATTTTCTTCATCGTCCCCGTCAAAAATACGTTCCTCTTTCTCGCACTCTAAAAATCACAACATCACGGCTATGCGAAGATCAACTAGAGTGACGAAGCAATTTCTACAAACTCGATCATCTCACAACACGAAAAAAAGTTCCTCTCAACAATCACGTAAGTTTTCTATCTCCAAACTAGGTAAATTCAAGGCTAGGGTTTTGGTTTTTGATTGATGTCAACATGAAATTATCGATTTGAGCATCTCGTTATGTCCTTGATTTCAAATTTCTGATTGCGACGATTTTATTTATCAGTCAGTGGATTATCAGTATGTGGGAATGACTATAGACAGTCTTCTGATAAATTCATAGATGAAACTATACAAAATTTCAACTGTGCTTATATGGAACCAATTGGTGGTTGTTTTCTATGCTGAAATAAGGTTAGTGTTGGAAGTTATAATTGTATCTATTTTTGAATGGATTTTTTTTGGAAAAAGAATATTGTGTTGAACACATAGTTCAGGGTTAACTAATTTTAGTTAAAAAATACTTTAAAAGTCAAATACATAGCAAAATTTGAAACAAAAATAATAATGAAATCCATAGCTCAAGTAATGAAATATTCTCACTTGTAGGAAAAAGCGATTGAAATTAATGATGTATTCATAGTTTATTTATTCTTCATTTTATTCTCATTTTAGGAAGAGTGTTTGCAAATATTGAAACATTGTTCATTAGCCATAATTATTGGAAAATAGGGAGAGCACTTGAATACATTGTATCGGAGGGAACATGCATTAGAACTTGAAAAGGCTATGAAAAAATCCGTTATACCAAAAATTGGGGGGCCAAATGAAGATGCAACAATAGATAGTGACGAGATAGTAAATGGATGTAGTTTCTACGATGATGGATCAAGGAATGGCAAGGAGAAGAAAAATGGTTCTAGTAAAGAAGGTTCCAACGATGCTGATTCTGATGATGGATCTAGCTCGAATAATTCAAGGGCTGAAGAGGTGCCATGGAAAAATTTATCAAATATGAATCCTTTCACTTCAACCGTGGCTTTTGCTTCGTCGATCGTTAAAGCTTCTTGTATATTGAAAAGTTTTGAAACTCATATTGCATATAGTATTTGGAATAAGGAAGAGGTAATTCAGAATTTTGAAACATTATTACTTGTGTATGTTAATTATAAATGTGTTATAATTTGTGAAATTTTCTTTATAAGAGAGAGGGATAACTCAAATGTCTTGCCCATTATAGAAAAGTGAACGAGTGGAAGTTGGAAGATTTGCCAATTCAAGTTGTTGAAATAGTAAAGAAATCGGGTTTGTACAATTCGGCTAAGTATACATACAAACATGTAGATTATGTTACTATTTCCGCTTTTATTGAGAGATGGCATCCGGTGACTAACTCGTTTCATATGCCATTTGGAGAGTTAACAATTACACTGGATGAAGTTGCTCATATTTTGAAAGTCCCAGTTGTTGGGCATTCTATTTATACGGAAGATGATGATAGGTATGAAGTTGATCTTGTAGTGGAATATCTTAGAGTTACGAATGAAGTTGCAAGAAAAGAATTACATTACTCAAGCTCTATGAAGCTTAATTTTTTGTTGGATATAGTCAATGAAATATCCAAGAAAGAAGAACTGAGCGAAAATGATTATGAAGTCATTACTAGTGCTTATCTACTCTATTTGTTAGGATGCACTTTGTTTTGTGACAAGTCGAGTACAAAATTGTCGGTCAACTATTTGAAATGTTTGGCAGACGTTCATTGCTTGAGTGAGCATGCTTGGGGAATGGGGGTATTAGCGTATCTTTACCGTCAACTTGGTTTGTCTTCTCGACAGGACGTTAGACAAATGGATGGTTATTTGACATTGCTGACGGTATTTTTTCCTTTTTTTAATGCATTTTACGTTTTTACTTAACCATTATTATATCTCTATTGACTTTCTTGCAGGCATGGATTTGTGATCACCTTCCTATGATTCCTAATGCCATTGCATCCAAAAAATATGAGCATACTATGCCTAGAATGTGTAGATGGGAACCTAAGAATCAATCTGGTGATACAACATCTGCTATAATTCGACTTAGAGAACAGCTAGACGATTTAAATGCTCAAGATGTAAGTATTTAATTGATTTGGGATATTAACAAAAATTTGATAATATTTAACATCTTATGTTATATTATATTTATGTAGATATGTTGGGATCCTTATCATAAAATTAGATCTCATTACCCGCTACCAGAAGTTGCCTTCTATAATGGTGTTATATTATGTTTTGACATTGCTGAACCTTATTATCCCAATAGAGTTATGCGACAATTTTGGATTTTCAAGGGATTCCAAAAAATCTTATGGAGCCTAGAAAACGTCGTAGAGGATTAACTGCTAATCAATATAGGGTTGGGTATGATAATGGATTTTGGTGGTCATAAAACTGGCAAGATCATTTGCTTTCAATGAAATCACGATCCACTGTTGTAGTGAAACCTTAGGAGTATACCGCTAAATACTTAGCATGGTATCTTGATGTTTCTCATCCAATTGTTCAAAACCCTGCAATGAGACAAAGCACTAAGAGAAAAAAATAATGTTGGTGACAAATTGGTAAAATTTTGCATTTCTATATAATATATTTTATTTTATTTTTTACTTCACTATAAGTTAATTCTATTTTTTCATCAATTGGCAGAGATTGGCTGCGAGTAAGGCAATTTATGTGCTGAAGAAAAGTTTAAATGATCGTCCCAAAGTAGTTACGAGTTTGTTGAATGCACAACGACAAGCCGTAGATGTTCTTGAAGAAGCTTTAAATGAACCGGACATACGAGAGAAACGTACGAATGGGAATAATGATCTGAGAAGATAAAGGTTATTATGAAGTTAGTCTGTATTTTGTCAACCTAAATCCATTATCGTAAACGTGTATGGAATTTTGTGATATTTTGTATGGTATACAAAACATTAGTGTATTTTTTCGTCGTGTCATTTTGCATGGTGTATGAAATACTATGTTATTTTGTTATTGAAATTTATTTGGTATTGATCACTATATATGTTTTTACGTTGTGTATATTTTGCTGTTATTCTAGTACCAACCTATTGTGGATGCCTAGTTTAGTTAAATCAGGACATTAGGTTGTGTTTGTTGCTTACTTGAAATATCTAATGCTGCTATTTATTTATGTATAACCTTGGCCAATAAATGTTTGAGATATACTTACATTATGTATATTGCTTTCATTCTTGTGGATTTGTCAAAAGATGTAGATGTGAATATATTATTTGGAGCTGCTAGGCAAAAAGAAAGTTTGTAGGTGACAGCATGATGCATCTAAAGCATATATGACATGACGCATGTTGCATGTAAGCATATATATGGTTTCCTGTAGATTTTGGCACATATATGCTAGGCAAAAAGAAAGCTACTAGTCAGTTGTATTGTAACCATGGAAAGATGAGGAGGCACTGTTCGGCTATTTTGGAACCATGGAAATCTGAGGAGGCATTGTTCGGCTATACATAGCCGTTCATATAATCACATTCACAGCTAAAAGGAACCACAACTGTTTCCTGTTAAAATAACTAGTTTGTTGTTTATATCCCGGGTGCACAAATAGAAAAATTCCAAGTTAAACTCATGTATATGCAAGCAAAAAGCAGGAGACGTTTTTTCCCCTTTAAAGTTAAACTTTACATGTATTAAATAATAAATGTACATAGCAGAAGGATTACACGTTTTCATTGCAAAATAACACTCAGCTAAGTTTTCATGCACAATTTCACATGTCATGCCATTACATATACACACTCAGTAGAAGAATTTGACAAAGAAGCTCTAAGCAGGAGCCATTTCATGATTAAACCCAAAACCTGACACTATCAGACAACAGACTGATTAACTACCTACGGCCATGCAACAAAAACACCTAGCCAAATCACCAGAAGATTAAACCCAAAACACAAGCAAAGAAAGCCAAACTATTGGTCTTGCAAAAAAAAAGGAATCCAAACTATTGGCCTTGCAAAAAAGAAAGAAAGCCAAACTAAACCAACAACCCTCGGTTAAACTCAGAACAAAACGCAACAAATTGAACACCTAATGCAACGACTGATAACACTAAAACATAATATATAATTGAGCATATAAATATAAACCATCGACAATAAGAGTCAAATTCTAGTTTCCATTCAAATATTCAAATTACACTTGCAATACGAAACATTCAAATAACAGTGGACATTACAAAATGATCACAAAATTGGTCACCCGGATACAAGATAGTCCAAGGTAATTTTAAATGTGTGCGTATTTAGTTGCCAAATCTTGAGGTTTTATGCTGACGAATTCAACTTGCCTATCGACATAAAATTCACTCCACGGTTTCGCTTCTACAGATGCAAATCTAGACCAAAAGCTAGCCACAGGAGGAAGTGGTGCTTCATGTCTTAGAGTTAGTGTTGGGAAACAATGGCTGAGTCACGTACTTTGTCGCTTTCTTGAAGACGATTCGGCGATCTGGCCGATGGTGCAAAACCAGTTCGTACTTTTGCCGCCGCCTCTCTAGGATAAAACAGCCTCTGAAAAAATATAACTGATTTGCTTTGCACAACAAATCAGTGCAGATTTGCACTTTCGAAGTTAATCGCTCGAAAATTTCTGGTTAGAATATTTTAATGGCGGAGGAAGAGAAAGCAGTATTATTATTTTTTCTGTGTTGATCTTGTCTAATCTAAAGATAATATATAGACGAAGATTAGGCTATTCGAAAATACTAGTCAGTGGAGTAAAATAGGATCTACGAAATACTTGGTCAAGTTTTACCGCTTCATATCAAAGTCAGTTCAGAAAATATTTTTCGTATTAAAAAAAAACTGGTTCGAAAAATGCAGTGTTTTCTAGGCCAAAAATATAAGTGCCTACACCACATAGCCAAGGCCCCAAGCCCAAGCCCAAGCCCGAACCGAACCGAGTCGGGCCGGGTCGAGTCGAGTCGGTCGGTCGCGCGCGTGTGTGGTGGTCATGATGCATGGGCTCCCTCCTCACAACAAAGCGTGTATTGGGAGACCCAAGGCCCCATCAAAGCTTCTTAGAAACAAGTATAAATACTTGCATCTTTCTTATAATCCCATGATGTGGGACTATTCACAAATAGGAGCCATCATACACTTATTTCTATATTTTAAACAATTCACAAACACAAAATTTCCAATAATCCCCCACTTGAATTTTTTAAAATATTATCGAGCAGTTTCTAAAAACATAAGATTGTGCATAAACAAAGGTGTCATCTGACTTGAACCTTTGCATAGTGAATAAGATTCAGTTTTTACTAGAGTGACACGTAGTCTTGAACTCTATTCCTGACATCAAACCACACACAATCTTTTCTATAGTGCAATCAAATAAGCCCATGCATTTATGGCCATACACGTCTATCCCAGTTTAGTGAACGCTCTAGAATTTTTGCCCAAAACTCCATAGGAAACGGCCTCATTTCCACATTCACATAGGTGAGTCTATCAAGAGTACTCCTGAAGGTAGGTACTCCAATCCAAATAGAGTATAGATCTCATTAAGAGTTTCTATTAACTCATCCTCTATCACTTCAGGAATACATGCTTCTTAGTTTATTGTATAGCATGTTCAACTTCTATCACTACACAACTTGTTATTACCCATTGAACCTATTTCTTGAGATCTCCAGTCATTTAGGTCGGGTTACCATTGTGTGTGACTCAACAATCTAAGGGCAATAGTCCCATTCTTTTGGAAGAATTATGGACTTTCTCTCTTGACAGTCCTTTCGTCAAAGGATCTGCCAAATTTTCTTCACTACGTACGTAATCTACTCTAACGGTACCTGTAGAAAGTAGCTCTCTAACCGTGTTGTGCTTACGACGTATTTGTCGTCTCTTACCATTATAATAACGGTTCTAAACTTTTGCAATAGCCGCGGTACTATCGCAATGTATCAGCACAGCCGGTATCGGTTTTTCCCATAAGGTAATCTCAGCTAGCAGATTTCTCAAATACTCTGCTTCTTCACTAGCTGTGGCTAGTGCTATCTTCTCAGACTCCATAGTAGACTGAGCCAAAATAGTCTGTTTCTTGGATTTCCAAGAAACAGCTCCTCCAGCGATGCTAAATATATAGCCACTGGTCGCTTTAGAATCATCAGATAAAGTATTCCAGTCTGCATCTGAATATCCTTCAAGTACAGCTGGAAACTTTTCATAATGTAATCCAAGGTTCATAGTTCGTTTAAGGTATCTCATGACCCTTTCAATAGCATGCCAGTGCTCTATACTAGGTCTACTGGTAAACCTGCACAATAATCCCATGACATAGGCAATGTCGGGTCTAGTACAATCAATGGCATACCGAAGGCTGCCAATGAAGCTCGCATAATCATACTATCTTACACCTTCACCAGTGTTCTTAAATAACTTTACACTTGGATCGTTTGGTGTGCATGCACGTTTACAGTCAAAATAATTATATTTCTTTAGTATCTTCTCAATGTAATGAGACTGATCCAAAGAAATTCCCTTTTCTGACCTAGTAATTTTAATACCAAGGATTACACTCGCCTCACCCAGATCTTTCATATCAAAATTGGCACTTAATAAGGATTTGACTGAATTTATGGCATGAATGTTTGACCCAAAAATGAGTAGGTCATCTACATAAAGGCATATAATAGTGCAAATATCATTCTCAGATTTGTAATAAATGCATTTGTCACTTTCATTAACTTTAAAACCATTTGAAATGATTAAGTTATCAAATTTTTCATGCCACTGTTTAGGTGCTTGTTTTAAACATATAATGATTTATCTAACTTGCATACTTTATGTTCTTGACCATATACTACAAATCCTTCAGGCTGGTCCATATAAATTTCTTCGTCTAATTCACCATTCAAAAAAGCGGTTTTAACATCCATTTGGTGTATTAATAAATTATGAATGGAAGCAAGTGAGATTAATACCCGAATGGATGTTATTCTAGTTACAGGTGAAAAAGTGTCGAAGAAATCTATATTTTCTTTTTGTCTAAAACCTTTAGTTACTTGTAATAACCCGGAAAATCTGGACCAGTTTAAAATTTTTATTTTTGCAATTTTAGTGAATTTTGATTATTTAAAATGAATTATTTTAAATAATATCGACGAGAAAATTTATTTTGAATATAAATAGAATGTATATATTATATGCGTCGTCGTTAGAATATAAATAATTATATATATAATTATAAATAGAATTGAAAATGGCGCGGTAGTTCGATAATTCGATTTCAAACTTCAATTGAACATATCGGGTGCAAATCAATCCGGATTTTAGTGAAACCAAAAACATTAGGATCCAATTGAGAATATCTTTCCAACGAATCCGAAAAATTGAAATTTCACAGCGGGAATCAAAAGATATGTCCAGTTGAAAATTCTGAATAGTCGCTATGGAATTCAGCCCCTTAAAAATGGGAATTTTGCAAACGACCTCGGATTTCGACGAAACCACTTTTGTTGGATCTGCAGTGTCAAATTATTGATAGATTCCAAATTTCATAAATTTTTGAATCAATATGTGAGTGTGGCAAAGGAAAACACGTTTGACCAGTTTCAGTTGATTTTAATCGACTGGAAAATGGCCATTTTTCTAACGGTCTCAGAATTCGACGAAACTAGTTTTGTTAGGACCGTATCGTCAATACGAAGCTAGAAAATATTTTTCTGCAATTTATAGAGTTCGTATGTGACCCCGGTAAATTGAAATGCGCGTTCAAATTCAATAAATAGAGTTATATGTTGATTTTAACGATCGAACCAGCCTACGATACATATCCCATTGTGTTCGGAATGGGGGTAATTAGCTATGGACGACAGGCGGTGGGCCTTGTTTCGAGGTCGTATGTAAAATCAACTTTTTGCAAAATAAAATAATTAAATAAATTAAAATTTTAAAACCCTCCCTTCTCTCTATATTTCGTTGTCCCCCCCTTCACGTTTCAAATCAGAAAAACAAAAAAAAGGAAGAAGAAGAAGTCGACGAAGGGAGAGGAGCGTCGCCCCCCCCCCCCAAACCATCGCGCCACCTCGGAGACCCTCCCCCTTCTACCTCGACCACACGACACCCTCCAAACCCCCCTCCTTCGATCGATGCGTCGCAGACCCCCCCCCCCAACGGAAATCGAGCACCGCACCCCCCCTCCCAAAGAAACCCTAGCCCTCCCTCCCAACCGCCGACGAGGCCTCCAGCCTCTGACCCACCGCCTCGATGCCCTCCGACGCCCACCAGAGCCCAAGACACCACCGCCCACTTCCAGCTCCTCCCTCGTCAGCAAGTCGCAGCCCCTCATCCACTGACGAGTGCGACAGACCCCCCCCCCCTTCTGTAAGTCCATTCATTTATTTTACAGCCCTATTTATTTTTATTTGTTTAAAGAAATTGGTTTTTATTTTCAGTTTTACATTTAGTGATTTCTGAATTGAAAATTTTATATTTTTATTTATAAAAATATGATTTTTATAGGAGGTAAAGGTAGAAAAGATTTTTATTCAATTAAAAATATGATTTTTATATTTTTAAAGTATTAAAAATATAGTCTTTACTATATAGCGATTATAAAAATATGATTTTTGTTTATGTAAAGAATTAGAAATATATTTTTTACATGATAGGAATATTAGAAATATCATCTTTATATGTGTAGAAAAATAAAAATGTGATTTTTATAATGATATATTTGAAAAGGCGAAATCTTTATATAGAGAATAGCGAGGTAAAAATATAATTTTTATCTATATAGTAGCAATGTAAAAATAGAATTTTTATCTGTATAGCGTGATAATAAAAATTCGATTTTTATATATTGAATAGCATAGTAAAAAATTTGATTTTTATATATTGAATAGCATAGTAAAAATTCGATTTTTATATATTGAATAGCATAGTAAAAATTCGATTTTTATATATTGAACAGCGAAGTAAAAAATTCGATTTTTATATATATAGTGGCTACGGGCAACGAAAGCGACAAAGGGCGAGAATGGCGATGATTTCTCTAAATGAAAAGTCGTGGTATTGGATAGCTATCGGTGAGAATTTCTCACCTTTCAATTTCTTTTTCTAGTTATATATATATATATACACTAGGATGCAGACGGTGTTTAGTAGCACCCGACACCCGTCATCCACAGACCATGGATGGCTTGTTTGTTAAATTGTTTGGTTGTGTAGTTAGTTAGAATATTTGGTTTGAATTGAATTGTTTGGTGAAATAAAATTGATTTGATTGATGTGTGAATGGCGTGGGCCTTCACTAGACCGGGGATAAGGCTTGGCCTTGTCCGATTTCTAGTATCGTGCCGTTATGCCGCCGAAATTTTCTAAAATAAGTTAGAAAAATAAAAATATTATTTTATTTAAAGAATGAACTGAATAAAAATTCATGTGTTAAAATAAAATATTTTATCGTTAAAAATATAATTTTTAACGTGAATATGAATATAGTGAATGTGAATAAATAAATATTCATTTCCAAACCGGACGGTTTGTTTATGTACACTGATTTGACTGACATTGATTGGGACGATAAATTTTACACATCGCCCAACTGCACGACTAAAATCTGTGTTTGATTGTTTGAAACCCCACACGGGTGTTGGCATGAAATTTGAAGTTCACTCATCCTGATTGATTAAATATGTCGATCGATTGATTGACAGGCTGTTATAAGCGCTAGATATCTGTATTTTATGCTTATAAAGTGTAGTGCACTTTGGTTGATGGTTGATTATTTTTCAATGCTATTATATACGTGTGATGTATGAAAATCCATATAATTAACATTATATGGTGATTGATTGGGCCTCATTCCAATTTAGAAAATAAAGAATAATATAAAATAAAGGTTCATGTGTTGACCGTACTCATCCGTTGAGATTAGTCATGTGTTGAATGAAATATTTTAATAATCTAATTTACATCTTTATAATATAAAATAAAGGTTCATGTGTTGACCGTACTCATCCGTTGAGATTAGTCATGTGTTGAACGAAATATTTTAATAATATAATTTACATCTTTATCAATATAAAATAAAGGTTCATGTGTTGACAGTACTCATCCGTTGAGATTAGTCATGTGTTGAACGAAATATTTGAAAACGAAATATTTGAAGTAGAAATATTTGAAAACGAAATATTTGAAATAGAAATATTTGAAAACGAAATATTTGAAATAGAAATGTTTGAGAAGGAAATGTTTGAAATAGAATATTTGAAAATAGAAATATATGAAGCCGTGTTGATAAGATTGACGCCATTTTGACGTGAACGATATTTATATCGATTTTATTCATTTTAAAATGAATATTGAAAAGTGATTTCGAAATCGAATATTTTGAAATGAATTTTGAATTGAATCGAATAGAAAATCAATTGAATTTGAATTGAATAAATAATGAATTGAATTTGAATTGAATAAATAATGAATTGAATTTGAATTGAATAAATAATGAATTGAATTCGAATTGAATAAATAATGAATTGAATTCGAATTGAATAAATAACGAATTCGAATTGAATTGAATAGAAAACGAATTCGAATTTATTTGAATAGATAACGAATTTGAATTGAGTTGAATATAAAACCAATTCGAATTGAATTGAAAACGAATTCGAATTGAATTGGAAACGAATTGAAATGAATTCAAATTGAATTGAAATTTGAATTGAATAGAAATGAATTTTAAAACGAATTTATAAGGAAAAATTCAATTTTGATTTGAATTTGAAATGGAAGTTGAAAATGTTTTTGAAACGAATTTAAAACGATTTATAAAATTCGTTTTAAATAGTAATCGACGAAATATATATTATATATATAATATAATGGCCTGAATAGAACGCGCCGCGGCAGTTCGTGAATTTCGACCATTTATTTCAAACGGACATTACGGGAGATCCGACCGTCGGATTCTCCTAAACCGGAACCGTTGGGTTCGTATCGAAAAGAGCTTTCTAACGAATATTAGAAATTTAAAATCTAACGGTTGGATTTGGAGATACATCCAAATCAAATTTGGAAAAGGTCGATGTAAGTGCAGTTCGATGGCCGTTGATGGAAATCGACTGTACGGGCCTTGATAAAATTATTAAAAATAGTAATATTTTGTGTAAAATCATAAGAAATAATTTGGGAAAAATTGGGATGAAAAACTCCATATTTGAAAAGATAAAAATAGATTTTTATCGAAATGAACTAATTTTGAACGAAAATTCAAATCCATTTATTTTTAAATAAATAAATTGGATTTGAAATGGGTTGTAAATAGAATATGATTTGGGTGTGTCGTGAACTGTGTTTTGAATGACATTAGTCCTTTAACCCAGTAAAAGGAGTTTTTAATGAATCTGCAATTAGATTGAAATGTGAATTGATAATTTAAATTATCAAATTTAGAAATTGAGCAAGAATGGAATATCACCAGTTTTGCTCCAAAGCGATAGTTAAATCTTTAATTAGATTTGAACGTGAAATGGTAATTAATTTTACCGATAACGCCGTGGTGTTAGACATGGAGTATTACCAGTTTTGCTTCATGGGATGCATAGGTTGGGATTGGGAAATAAAATAAATAATTACTTCGGTGTGGATCGCTAATCCCGACTAGTTTAGAAAACCATAATTTGGTTTGAAATGACATCCAAAGGAAGATTAAAGGATAAATTTTAAAGAATTTATCTTGGAAAAATTAATGGGAACCTTTCCCTGAGAATATGAATTGGAATGAGGCGTATGTTGTGTTTGTGTAACATTTGTTTTTAATATACGCGGGTTGTTCGGAAAGGCCGGGTTTATACCCATTCTGAATAACCGATTCGACGATATGTCGAAGATGAAGACGGTGGTTGAAGACCGGAAGTCTTCACATCGTTTGGGTGATTACTGATGATCCTGATTGGGCTGTACACCCAAGAGGATGGAAACAGTTGGTGGTCGTCCAAACGTACTTGGAGATCGATGGATATGCGAGGAAAGTGCCTCCGGTTTCGTTCAGACCCAGAACGAACTTGTAAATGGATTGTGTGTCTGATATTGGATTTTATTCTGTGTTGATTGATTTCTGTTAAATATATATCTGTTTGGCGGCGGAGAATTTATTCTCTTGCTTAACGCCCTTCTCTGAGACGTACGAGCTTAGAGGTTATATATAGATAGATATCAATCGCATGGCATGAATTGCCTGTGTGGCATGCTGAGTTGCGTAGATCAACGCTTCTATTGAAAAGCAAAGTCTTGTGGTTGATGATCAAAGCACGACCTACGTGGTAGCTTTGTGTATAGCGTGAATTCGCGAGCCTCACACCTCGGTATGAGTCAAAAACGGGATACGGACTGCAGGGAGAGCACGACGTTTCTTTCTAGCTTTGGTGGTGTCAGTGACTTACCAGCCCTGACATTTGTATACTTTTCACCTTTGTGGTTGTTGGAATGAGGCGCCTCGATTATAGGTCTGTAAGGACCGGGAAACGTGTGTTCAGGCATAATTAATCCTCTAACGTAAGTGAGGACCGGCCCTGAAGATCCAGGATTGCCCAGAGTGTGTAGTCCTGAGACATTTGCTAGAGTGTCTCGAGCGCGGAGAGGAGCTTGCCCCTTGCCTCGACTCATGACAGAAATCCAATTTCCAATACGTGTATTTCGGCTTTATTTGTAGAGCCTAGTATGGCGACATAGTGGGATGGGGCACTTATGCCGTCTATGATTTATATTTATGATTGAAATTGTTTTGACACTATACACTTATCATAGTATCAAATGATTTGTTTTAAACGTACCAAGCATGTTTGGCTGTTATAAGGTAAAACCCTATCCTCCGGCTTGCGTTGCATTGTGTGATGGGACTTGGGTCTTATAATAGCTTCATTTTTCGAAAAAGCATTGCGTTGTTTATTCTATGCACTGGTATTCTTGGGAGGAAACCCGTTCCGTGTTATACGGCGTGGTCCCTTGAATTACTCTCTTTTAAAGTAAAGCTTTAAATAACTGTTTTAGTTCTCACACCAGTCACATGACTGACCTGGAGTTTATTGTCTTAACCTAAACTCTGGGTGCCCCTATTTTCCGCACGGGCAGATAGTAGTTTTGGTTTTGCAGATTTATATTCACAGGATCCTGGTTTACAGCTGGAATGATATCCGGAAAGCTCTGTATCCGTATATCACCTTCAGTTGTGCTTTGTATTATTTTCCGCTGCTATGTAATTTATTGTAATCTCTGATATTTATCGAATGTAATTTATTCATTTATACTCTGCATATTCTTGTATTTTATGGAATTGTTGTAATAGCAATGAAATGTTCTTCTGTTTGTGTTTTGATTTGTCCTGTTCTCAAACGATCAGGGGTTTCGAACGGTCTAGATCGGTTTAACGACTGATTCGGATCGAGCGAAATTCCCGGCCGTCAAATTTGGTATCAGAGCTTTGGTTTACAGAGCTCGAGAACAAGACACATTAGAACCATACGAAAGAATTCATCAGATATTGGATTAGTAATATCCAATTAGAATGACTCGTTAGAGATAGGATCAGTAGTATCCTAGAACGAGTGTGAAGAGTATATTTTTCATATGAAAGCAATTTTGTTTTGAAATTTAAACCATTTTTTACGCATTTGATTATTTATTTATTTTGAATTTGGACAATCCGCTATATAAAGATTTTGCATATACGCATCATGACCGTATATTCGAAGTTTTAATATACCGGATAAATATAGAACCACACTCTAGTCGCCCGAACATAATTCTGATGATGGCGCGCCATCTCCAGTATTTATTTTCGTGTTTCGAAGGTGTGATTTCTATATATTTCCATTGGACTGGTGTGAGAACCAAAACTAATATAGTTAGAACACATTGTTGTGAATTGGCATCAAAAACATGATTTTTGTATATATATCAAAATTATGAATTTGAAACTCTAATTCACTAATTGATTGATGTTTGTGTTGATTGTTTAGTTGTTTGATAATTTTGAATCATTATGCCTAATTGAATCAAATATTGAACCGTATCGAAAATTGGTCGCATTTGCTTGCATATACATATACATATACTTACATTGAGCAGGTCATAGCAAGGAGGCTAGAGCCGAAGAATAAAATTTGTTTGCCCGACAAATAGGTACATGTTTACTATATAATTTACTGTTTTGTTTGGGTGATGATGATTTTATGAGCCTATTGGCTAGCCGCTTGGCTTTTTCTTTTTCTTTTTGAGATCAGAAGGCCTATATGGCAATTTCGGGATTTTCCCGCGGCTCCCGGTGCAGGGGAGGTTATGGCGAAATTTTTCGAAAATTTAGGGTGTTAGCCAAATTTTTGAAAATTTGAAAATTCTCTGAAACTGAAAAGTTGGAGAATGGAAGCCAGATCGAACGTAGAGTTGATTAATCAAACCACTTTCGACTTTGTTCCTTTTAGGGGACGAAAAATTTTAAGTGGGGGAGATTGTAATAACCCGGAAAATCTGGACCAGTTTAAAATTTTTATTTTTGCAATTTTAGTGAATTTTGATTATTTAAAATGAATTATTTTAAATAATATCGACGAGAAAATTTATTTTGAATATAAATAGAACGTATATATTATATGCGTCGTCGTTAGAATATAAATAATTATATATATAATTATAAATAGAATTGAAAATGGCGCGGTAGTTCGATAATTCGATTTCAAACTTCAATTGAACATATCGGGTGCAAAACAATCCGGATTTTAGTGAAACCAAAAACATTAGGATCTAATTGAGAATATCTTTCCAATGAATCCGAAAAATTGAAATTTCATAGCGGGAATCAAAAGATATGTCCAGTTGAAAATTCTGAATAGTCGCTATGGAATTCAGTCCCTTAAAAATGAGAATTTTGCAAACGACCTCGGATTTCGACGAAACCACTTTTGTTGGATCCGCAGTGTCAAATTATTGCTAGATTCCAAATTTCATAATTTTTCGAATCAATATGTGAGCGTGGCAAAGGAAAACGCGTTTGACCAGTTTCAGTTGATTTTAATCGACTGGAAAATGGCCATTTTTCTAACGGTCTCAGAATTCGACGAAACTAGTTTTGTTAGGACCGTATCGTCAATACGAAGCTAGAAAATATTTTTCTGCAATTTATAGAGTTCGTATGTGACCCCGGTAAATTGAAATGCGCGTTCAAATTCAATATATAGAGTTATATGTTGATTTTAACGAAAACTGATTGTAACGATCGAACCAGCCTACGATACATATCCCATTGTGTTCGGAATGGGGGTAATTAGCTATGGACAACAGGCGGTGGGCCTCATTTCGAGGTCGTATGTAAAAGTCAACTTTTTGCAAAATAAAATAATTAAATAAATTAAAATTTTAAAACCCTCCCTTCTCTCTATATTTCGTTGGCCCCCCCCTTCACGTTTCAAATCAGAAAAACAAAAAAAAAAAAGGAAAAAGAAGAAGTCGACGAAGGGAGAGGAGCATCGCCCCCCCCCCCAAACCACCGCGCCACCTCGGAGACCCCCCCCCTTCTACCTCGACTATGCGACACCCTCCAAACCCCCCCCCCCCTCGATCGATGCGTCGCAGACCTCCCCCCCCCCCCCTCCCCCCATCGGAAATCGAGCACCGCACCCTGCCCCCCAAAGAAACCCGAACCCTAGCCCTCCCTCCCAACCGCCGACAAGGCCTCCAGCCTCTGACCCACCGCCTCGATGCCCTCCGACACCCACCAGAGCCCAAGACACCACCGCCCGCTTCCAACTCCTCCCTCGTCAGCAAGCCGCAGCCCCTCATCCACTGACAAGCGCGACAGACCCCCCCCCCCCTTCTGTAAGTCCATTCATTTACTTTACAGCCCTATTTATTTTTATTTGTTTAAAGAAATTGGTTTTTATTTTCAGTTTTACGTTTAGTGATTTTTGAATTGAAAATTTTATATTTTTATTTATAAAAGTATGATTTTTATAGGAGGTAAAGGTAGAAAAGATTTTTATTCAATTAAAAATATGATTTTTATATTTTTAAAGTATTAAAAATATAGTCTTTACTATATAGCGATTATAAAAATATGATTTTTGTTTATGTAAAGAATTAGAAATATAATTTTTACATGATAGGAATATTAGAAATATCATCTTTATATGTGTAGAAAAATAAAAATGTGATTTTTATAATGATATATTTGAAAAGGCGAAATCTTTATATAGAGAATAGCGAGGTAAAAATATAATTTTTATCTATATAGTAGCAATGTAAAAATAGAATTTTTATCTGTATAGCGTGATAATAAAAAATAGATTTTTATATATTGAATAGCATAGTAAAAAATTCGATTTTTATATATTGAATAGCATAGTAAAAATTCGATTTTTATATATTGAATAGCATAGTAGAAATTCGATTTTTATATATTGAATAGCGAAGTAAAAATTCGATTTTTATATATATAGTGGCTACGGGCAACGAAAGCGACAAAGGGCGAGAATGGCGATGATTTCTCTAAATGAAAAGTCGTGGTATTGGATAGCTATCGGTGAGAATTTCTCACCTTTCAATTTCTTTTTCTAGTTATATATATATACTAGGATGCAGACGGTGTTTAGTAGCACCCGACACCCGTCATCCACAGACCATGGATGGCTTGTTTGTTAAATTGTTTGGTTGTGTAGTTAGTTAGAATATTCGGTTTGAATTGAATTGTTTGGTGAAATAAAATTGATTTGATTGATGTGTGAATGGCGTGGGCCTTCACTAGATCGGGGATAAGGCTTTGCCTTGTCCCGTTTCTAGTATCGTGCCGTTATGCCGCCGAAATTTTCTAAAATAAGTTAGAAAAATAAAAATACCATTTTATTTAAAGAATGAACTGAATAAAAATTCATGTGTTAAAATAAAATATTTTATCGTTAAAAATATAATTTTTAACGTGAATATGAATATAGTGAATGTGAATAAATAAATATTCATTTACAAACCGGACGGTTTGTTTATGTACACTGATTTGACTGACATTGATTGGGATGATAAATTTTACACATCGCCCAACTGCACGACTAAAATCTGTGTTTGATTGTTTGAAACCCCACATGGGTGTTGGGATGAAATTTGAAGTTCACTCATCCTGATTGATTAAATATGTCGATCGATTGATTGACAGGCTGTTATAAGCGTTAGATATCTATATTTGATGCTTATACAGTGTAGTGCACTTTGGTTGATGGTTGATTATTTTTCAATGCTATTATATACGTGTGATGTATGAAAATCCATATAATTAACATTATATGGTGATTGATTGGGCCTCATTCCAATTTAGAAAATAAAGAATAATATAAAATAAAGGTTCATGTGTTGACCGTACTCATTCGTTGAGATTAGTCATGTGTTGAACGAAATATTTTAATAATATAATTTACATCTTTATAATATAAAATAAAGGTTCATGTGTTGACCGTACTCATCCGTTGAGATTAGTCATGTGTTGAACGAAATATTTTAATAATATAATTTACATCTTTATCAATATAAAATAAAGGTTCATGTGTTGACAGTACTCATCCGTTGAGATTAGTCATGTGTTGAACGAAATATTTGAAAACGAAATATTTGAAAACGGAATATTTGAAATAGAAATATTTGAAGTAGAAATATTTGAAAACGAAATATTTGAAGTAGAAATATTTGAAAACGAAATATTTGAAATAGAAATATTTGAAATAGAAATGTTTGAAAAGGAAATGTTTGAAATAGAATATTTGAAAATAGAAATATATGAAGCCGTGTTGATTAGATTGATGCCATTTTGACGTGAACGATATTTATATCGATTTTATTCATTTTAAAATGAATATTGAAAAGTGATTTCGAAATCGAATATTTTGAAATGAAATTTGAATTGAATCGAATAGAAAATCAATTGAATTTGAATTGAATAAATAATGAACTGAATTTGAATTGAATAAATAATGAATTGAATTTGAATTGAATAAATAATGAATTGAATTCGAATTGAATAAATAATGAATTGAATTCGAATTGAATAAATAACGAATTGGAATTGAATTGAATAGAAAACGAATTCGAATTTATTTGAATAGATAACGAATTCGAATTGAATTGAATAGAAAACGAATTCGAATTTATTTGAATAGATAACGAATTTGAATTGAATTGAATATAAAACCAATTCGAATTGAATTGAAAACGAATTCGAATTGAATTGGAAACGAATTGAAATGAATTCAAATTGAATTGAAATTTGAATTGAATAGAAATGAATTTTAAAACGAATTTATAAGGAAAAATGCAATTTTGATTTGAATTTGAAATGGAAGTTGAAAATGTTTTTGAAACGAATTTAAAATGATTTATAAAATTCGTTTTAAATAGTAATCAACGAAATATATATTATATATATAATATAATGGCCTGAATAGAACGCGCCGCGCCGCGGCAGTTCGTGAATTTCGACCATTTATTTCAAACGGACATTATGGGAGATCCGACCGTCGGATTCTCCTAAACCGGAACCGTTGGGTTCGTATCGAAAAGAGCTTTCTAACGAATATTAGAAATTTAAAATCTAATGGTTAGATTTGGAGATACATCCAAATCAAATTTGGAAAAGGTCGCTGTAAGTGCAGTTCGATGGCCGTTGATGGAAATCGACTGTACGGGCCTTGATAAAATTATTAAAAATAGTAATATTTTGTGTAAAATCATAAGAAATAATTTGGGAAAAATTGGGATGAAAAACTCCATATTTGAAAATATAAAAATAGAATTTTATCGAAATGAACTAATTTTGAACTAAAATTCAAACCCATTTATTTTTAAATAAATAAATTGGATTTGAAATGGGTTGTAAATAGAATATGATTTGGGTTTGTCGTGAACTGTGTTTTGAATGACATTAGTCCTTTAACCCAGTAAAAAGAGTTTTTAATGAATCTGTAATTAGATTGAAATGTGAATTGATAATTTAAATTATCAAATTTAGAAATTGAGCGAGAATGGAGTATCACCAGTTTTGCTCCAAAGCGATAGTTAAATCTTTAATTAGATTTGAACGTGAAATGGTAATTAATTTTACCGATAACGCCGTGGTGTTAGATATGGAGTATTACCAGTTTTGCTTCATGGGATGCATAGGTTGGGATTGGGAAATAAAATAAATAATTACTTCGGTGTGGATCGCTAATCCCGACTAGTTTGGAAAACCATAATTTGGTTTGAAATGACATCCAAAGGAAGATTAAAGGATAAAATTTAAAGAATTTATCTTGGATAAAATTAATGGGAACCTTTCCCTGAGAATATGAATTGGAATGAGTCGTATGTTGTGTTTGTGTAACATTTGTTTTTAATATACGCGGGTTGTTCGGAAAGGTCGGGTTTATACACAATCTGAATAACTGATTCGACGATATGTCGAAGATGAAGACGGTGGTTGAAGACCGGAAGTCTTCACATCGTTTGGGTGATTACTGATGATCCTGATTGGGCTGTACACCCAAGAGGATGGAAACAGTTGGTGGTCGTCCAAACGTACTTGGAGATCGATGGATATGCGAGGAAAGTGCCTCCGGTTTCGTTCAGACCCAGAATGAACTTGTAAATGGATTGTGTGTCTGACATTGGATTTTATTCTGTGTTGATTGATTTTTGTTAAATATATATCTGTTTGGCGGCGGAGAATTTATTCTCTTGCTTAACGCCCTACTCTGAGACGTACGAGCTTAGAGGTTATATATCGATAGATATCAATCGCATGGCATGAATTTCCTGTGTGGCATGCTGAGTTGCATAGATCAAGGCTTCTGTTGAAAAGCAAAGTCTTGTGGTTGATGATCAAAGCACGACCTACGTGGTAGCTTTGTGTATATCGTGAATTCGCGAGCCTCACACCTCGGTATGAGTCAAAAACGGGATACGGACTGCAGGGAGAGCACGACGTTTCTTTCTAGCTTTGGTGGTGTCAGTGACTTACCAGCCCTGACATTTATATACTTTTCACCTTTGTGGTTGTTGGAATGAGGCGCCTCGATTATAGGTCTGTAAGGACCGGGAAACATGTGTTCAGGCATAATTAATCCTCTAACGTAAGTGAGGACCGGCCCTGAAGATCCAGGATTGCCCAGAGTGTGTAGTCCTGAGACATTTGCTAGAGTGTCTCGAGCGCGGAGAGGAGCTTGCCCCTTGCCTCGACTCATGACGGAAATCCAATTTCCAATACGTGTATTTCGGCTTTATTTGTAGAGCCTAGTATGGCGACATAGTGGGATGGGGCACTTATGCCGTCTATGATTTATATTTATGATTGAAATTGTTTTGACACTATACACTTATTATAGTATCAAATGATTTGTTTTAAACGTACCAAGCATGTTTGGCTGTTATAAGGTAAAACCCTATCCTCCGGCTTGCGTTGCATTGTGTGATGGGACTTGGGTCTTATAATAGCTTCATTTTTCGAAAAAGCATTGCGTTGTTTATTCTATGCACTGGTATTCTTGGGAGGAAACCCGTTCCGTGTTATACGGCGTGGTCCCTTGAATTACTCTCTTTTAAAGTAAAGCTTTAAATAACTGTTTTAGTTCTCACACCAGTCACATGACTGACCTGGAGTTTATTGTTTTAACCTAAACTCTGGGTGCCCCTATTTTCCGCACGGGCAGATAGTAGTTTTGGTTTTGCAGATTTATATTCACAGGATCCTGGTTTACAGCTGGAATGATATCCGGAAAGCTCTGTATCCGTATATCACCTTCAGTTGTGCTTTGTATTATTTTCCGCTGTTATGTAATTTATTGTAATCTATGATATTTATCGAATGTAATTTATTCATTTATACTCTGCATATTCTTGTATCTGATGGAATTGTTGTAATAGCAATGAAATGTTCTTCTGTTTGTGTTTTGATTTGTCCTATTCTCAAACGATCAGGGGTTTCGAACGGTCTAGATCGGTTTAACGACTGATTCGGATCGAGCGAAATTCCCGGCCTTCACATTACTAGTCATGCTTTGTATTTATCTATAGTACCATCAGGTATTAGTTTCTTTTTAAGCACCCATTTACAGCCTATAGATTTACAACCAGGCGGTAAATCTGCCAAATGGCAAGTCTTATTGGATTCAAGAGAATCCATCTCATCATTTATAGCCTCTCGCCAGAAATCGGCATCTAGTGAAGATAAGGCCTCTTGGAGGTTTAAGGGATCCTCTTCTATAGTAAAAGCGCTAAAATCCAAACCAAAATCTTTTACGGTTCTTGCTCTTTTACTTCTTCTAGGTTCAACTTCAGAACTTTTGTCAAGTTCTGTTCTAATAGCCGTACTTGATGTACCCCCACTATTCCTTAATTTAAAAGGAAATTTAGTTTCATAAAAATCGGCATCATTTGATTCAATTATATTATGTGCATTTATATCATAAAATCGATATGCTTTGTTATTAATAGCATAGCCTATAAATACACATTCATATGCTCTACTTGCCAATTTTATTCTCTTAGGGTCTGGAATGCGAACATATGCTAAACAACCCCAAGTTCTAAAGTATGAGACATTGGGTTTATGATTCTTTAAAATTTCATAAGGTGAAATTTTATTCTTAGATTTGGGGATTCAATTCAGAACATAGCATACAGTCAATAAAATATCCCCCCACCAATGTTTTGCTGCACCAGAATTTAGTAGGATGGCAACTACTAATTCGGTAAAAGTCCTATTTTTTCTTTCAGCTTTACCGTTCATTTCAGGTGAATAGGGTGCCGTTCTTTCATATACAATACCATGCATTTTATAGAAGTCCAGAATTGAATTGGATTCATATTCTGTTCCTCTATCACTACGAAATCTCTTGATTTTCCTATTTGTTTGATTCTCAATTTCAGTTTTGAATGTTTGAAACATGTCAAAAGCATCACTTTTATTTTTCATAAGATATACATATGTGAAATCAGAACAATCATCGATAAAAGTGATAAAATAACGATGTCCATGTCTAGTCAAAGTGCCATCAAGTTCACATATGTCAGAATGAATCAAGTCTAAGGGTTCAGATTCTCTATCAACAGATTTATGAGGTTTCTTTGTGATTTTTGCTTGTGTACAGAATTCACATTTATCAGATTCAGATTCTGCTATCTTAGGTATCATATCTAGAGTGCTCATGTTATGAATTATTCGCTTATTAACATGACATAATCTAGAATGCCAAATATTAAAATCACACAACATATAAGCAGAATTATGCACTTTATTAGATTCAACATTTAATTTGAACATTCCCTCACAAGTATAACCCTTTCCTACAAAGTTTCCCTAATACACAATGGTATACAAGTCAGCCCCAATAAATTGAGTAAACCCTGCCTTATTAAGGAGATAGCCAGAAACCAGATTCTTCCTCATCTCTGGAGTATGCAAAACATCTTTGAGGATCACAGTCTTTCCAGAATTAAACTTGATCTCCACGTTTCCAACCCCTGCAACTTAGTGGTGTGAGAATCTCCCAGCAACACTTTCTGATCTTCAGCAGCCGTGTATGTGGGGAACATAACACGATCATAGCAGACAAGGCGAGAAGCACCAGTGTCTACCCACCAACCTTCTGATCCACCAACAAGGTGAATCTCAGTAATCATAGCCATAAGAGGCTCCTCTTCAGTCAAGTTAGCCTGTGGTACAGAGCTAGGCTTGTTCCGACACTTTCGTGCCATATGACCTGGTTTTCCACAGTTGTAACATAGAAACAACTGTCCAGAGTCATTCTTTTGGGCTGGTTTTTGCTGTCCTTTTGGGTTTCCTTGAGAATTCCCATTCTGTTTGTTGCGTCTGTTCTGATTCTTGAAAGACTTCTGATTTGGTTTCAGAACTGCGGGTTTGGTCTTTTTAGTGTTGTTGTTTGAAACAAACAACACTTCCTCTTTCTGGTCCTGTTTGCGTGCTGCCTCCTCAATGCGAAGGCGAGTGATCAAACTCTCTAAGGAAAATTCCTTAGTCTTATGCCGTAAGAAATTCTTAAAGTCTTTCCAACCTGGGGGCAATTTATCAATAATAACAGCAACTTGAAACTGTTCATCCAAAACCATACCTTCGGAGATGATCTCATGAGCTATTTTCTGCAGCTCATGAGATTGCATCTCTACCGACCTATCGTCTGTCATCTGATACTTCAGATAGCGGCTCACAGCATACTTCTTCGCCCCTGCCTCCTCTGTATCGTATTTCTTCTGCAGCGCTTCCCATATCTGCTTCGTTGTCTTGTCTTCTGAGTTGTAGTAATCATACAGATCATCGCTCAATCCGTTCAGAATAAAAATCTTGCACAGATAATCCTGTTCAGTCCAGCTCTGCAACTGCTTTAATTGTTCAGTCCAGGATGCCATCTGCGCTTCATCAGTTCTGTTAGGCTTGTTTGGCAATTGCGTTTTTCGCTGGTCAGAGCAGCAACCACTTTTCTCATCGTCAGGTAGAACTCCATCTCCTGACGCCATCGTTTGAAGTGCAGACCCTCGAAACGAAACGGGATAGCAATCACCAACGGGATCTGAAAGGCAGAAGGAGGAGCAGCATCATCTACGGTTGTTGTCGAAGCCATTGTTTTGAATCGTCTTCAATTTGTTGGGAAACAATGGCTGAGTCACGTACTTTGTCGCTTTCTTGAGGACGATTCGGCGATCTGGCCGATGGTGCAAAACCAGTTCGTACTTTCGCTGCCGCCTCTAGGATAAAACAGCCTCTGAAAAAATATAACTGATTTGCTTTGCACAACAAATCAGTGCAGATTTGCACTTTCGAAGTTAACCGCTCGAAAATTTCTGGTTAGAATATTTTAACGGCGGAGGAAGAGAGCAGTATTTTTTTTTCTGTATTGATCTTGTCTAATCTGCAGATAATATATAGACGAAGATTAGGCTATTCGAAAATACTGGTCAGTGGAGAAATATAGGATCTGCGAAATACTTGGTCAAGTTTTACCGCTTCATATCAAAGTCGGTTCAGAAAATATTTTTCGTATTAAAAAAAACTGGTTCGAAAAATGCAGTGTTATCTGGGCCAAAAATATAAGTGTCTACACCACATAGCCAAGGCCCAAAGCCCAAGCCCGAACCGAACCGGGTCGAGTCGAGTCGGTCGGTCGGTCGCGCGCGTGTGTGGTGGTCATGATGCATGGGCTCCCTCCTCACAACAAAGCATGTATTGGGAGCCCCAAGGCCCCATCAAAGCTTCTTAGAAACAAGTATAAATACTTGCATCTTTCTTATAATCCCATGATGTGGGACCATTCACAAATGGGAGCCATCATACACTTATTTCTATATTTTAAACAATTCACAAACACAAAATTTCCAACAGTTAGTTTAACGAAATGATAATCCAGAATATTAGCAGAACAAACGAACCTATGGTTCTCCATTGAATCAGGAGTGGTTTGATATGGATAGTATGTCTGACAGTTAGATATGTAAACCATGACACAGTTGAACGCATTAGTTATTAAATACCCAGTTTCAGGCATAATCATCCAATTGTTTTTAAAGCATGGACTAGTATAACAATCAATAAAATCTTTCAACTGCTCATAAAGTCAAATTTCAAAATGTCTAACATATAAGTTCCAATCCTTGTGTAGCTCTTCTAACAAAGCTTTTCTTGCTTCTATCCAACACGAATTTAGTTCTTACACTTGTTCAGCGACACATCTAAATCCACAGTTACCATTGTCGACTACGTCTTCAACATTAAGAATATACGGATGGAGAAAATCCGGTATAAATGCTAGAAATTTAAATCCAGAATTTACTGATTCTTTATCACTTGCAGCAAACTCAATTTTCGGTTTTCCTCGCCTTGGTTGTAACTTTTTATTTACACTAGATTGTGAAAGTCTTTCTTCACTGGTTTTGGCATACTCAAAGGCCGACAAATCACGTTTTGTAGAATATAATTGTTTTTTCTGTTTTGCAGTTAGCTTATTTTTGCTACCGGTGGGTCTTCCTTTGTGCTTGCCTAGTGTTGGCTCCAATAGTGAAGTTGTAGATGACAATGTAATTTCCTTTAACTTGAGTAACAAGACTTTTTTTTCTTCAACAGTAGCATTGTCAAATAACTTTTTGAAGTACTGAAATTCAGGTGTATGAAGTAACTCCATTGATTCTTCGACTTATGGAATATAATTCAATTTTCTCTAATGTTCGTCTATTATTTCAAGAGGAATAGCGCATCCATCAATATAATATCGATATAACTCATGAGCGCAAGGAAGACCGTATATTACTCGGTTCAAATGATCACATGCTGAATCATCAATCGCAATCGCTTTCATGTTCACAAATTCTTTAATAATCAAATCCATTGCAAAAAAAGAAGTCCTACCTCGAAGTTCTTTAAATAAGGGAATTTGGTGTGCTTTCCGAACTTCTCCAATGCTTCTTTCAAAAAAAGCTTTTATTTCGGTATGTTGTAAACACAACATATTATCCATTTTACTCCAAACAACAACAAACGTGGCTTTTGATGTTCTAAGATGTTTTTTCAACTGTGCATGTGAAGATTCCGCTCTAGTTGTTCTATTATCACGGTGTTTGATTCTATTTGTCCATGCGTATGCAACATACTCCTTATACGATAGACAATTCTCTTCAAGATACTTAAAGACTCTGTGGATAATCTATCCAATCTTTTTTAAGATCCGTAACACACTCCCAAAATTCTTGTTCAGACGGTGCATGAATTACCTTTTTTCAACTTTGCAAGAACATTTCAAATACTTCAACGGCTTGAAACTCCGGTTTGCAATTAGTAATCACATTATTCCCCATATGCCAAAGACACATCATCAATCTCGCTTTCGGAAAAACCTTTTTAATTCCGTTTATCAACGCCCATTCCCTATCAGTAACTATTACCTCTGACAATCTATCGGGTAGGTAAAAATGTTGAAGTTTTCTAAGCGTCCATTCATAACTGTCTTCCTTTTCATTTGCTAGAAAAGCATGTGCAATGCTAAAAGTTTTACCAGTAGATGTCATTCCAACCATTTCAAGTAAAGACATATTATGTCGATTTGTTTTATATGTGCAATCAAGAAGCAATATAATTGGAAAACACTTGCACAAGACAGATGATTCTGGGTGGGCCATATCAAATCTGTCAAACGATCAGTTAATGATTCAGATCTATAAAAATAAACATAATGATTCTCGGCCAGCAATTTCAATATTTATTGCATAGCAGATCTGCATTCCATAGCTGAAAGCTGCATTTTGTATTTCGCATTATAAATAGTTTTCAACGTTGATGTATTATCCGGAAATGTTTTCTTTATAGTAGTCAGAATTTCTCTTGATTGTACACCAGCAACGGTCATATCTGCCAATATTTTTCTCTCATCATCTATCAATCGTGCTGCATAAGGGTGTCCCTTTAATGAATTCGATAGATCATGATTATGTGTACCATTATATAGATCAACCTTCAAATGGTCATCACCTAGGTAGATGCCTTTGATTAAGAACGGACAATTGTATTTTCTTGTCGCACTAGCTCTATTACGTTTAACATTGATGTCAATTTCGGCTTTCTTTGAAATATGGCTTTGGTAGATTCCTCCTCTTTCGCAACCCAATTGAAGTCTAGGTTTCTTCCCTAGACCCAATTTATCAGATTTGACAATAACAATGACAGTATTCAATTTTTTTGCTTCACTTTTGCACCAATGCATTTAGAGAGTTAAATACCTAAAATTACAAATAAAAAAAAACAAGTATTTAGTACAAATAATTTGATGCATGCGACAAACAATATAATTTATTTTTTTAATCAAAAAACATACTTGGTCGGTTTTAAAATGTTCTGTCACATTAACATGAGCTATTTCAAAGTGTGTAGACCGAACACCTTCAACGCTTGACTCATTGTCATGCTCCCTTGTTTTGTCATTGTTCATGTAAGAAACCTAATAACCAATTCAATACATAAAACATAAATTATCAACTACCGTTTGTCTATGTAAAATTAAACCACCAACCAGGAAAAAAAAAAATCTTACATCAAACGGTTCAATCTCTACATCATCAATCTTCACATCGTCCATTTTTTTGTCCAACAAATTCATCAACAAAGTCCTAAAAAAAAGAAAAAAAATCATTTTTTCTATTAAATTCTACAAAAGAACGATATAGGGTTATAACATATCTACGAATTCATACCACATTAATATCATTTGAGCTTTCTTCTTCCTTACAACCATTTGAATTCAGAAAAATATTTTCTCCTATCATTCCATTAAGAAAATTAGCATCAGTGCACAACTCTGTTGCTAATGCAAATAGCTTTGAATGCCTACAAAATTACTGTAAATAAAAATACATCACCTCGTTGTCTTTCATATATGGTTGGCTACTCTCTAAACCACCTTTTTCCTGAGACGTCATTGATTAGCAATCAAAGTAACAAAATATTTCTCCTAACAATAGAAGTTTAAACTACGAAGACTTTGGTTTAGGGTTTAGAGTTAAACTTGAGAAATAATCAGAAAGTGAGATATTATTGTTTTGGAAATTACCTGATAGAAAAGAAAGCCGGTTTCGAGAAGAAGGGAAATGTGATTTAGGGTTTTGCTTCTTTCAAACGTGATCAGAAAGAAATAATTTGTTCGGTAAACAATAACTGAGTGGAGAATTAGGCGTGGTATTAAGAATCATATAGATTAATTAGACATAATTAAATATTTTACTGGTAACAGGCAGCATTTTTCAAGGTGTCTTTAGCATTTAGCACCACACGTATTTAATAGATGTGTCAATTCACAATTGTCGAGGTCCATAATTTGGTACATTCCAAGTTTCGACATAATCAACAACATACAAATCAATGGTCGGAGAACATGTCTGTGCACTACAAGTCGATTCACCATCACTGGACGTCATCAGATTCTGTTGCTCATCCCGAGTCACAGTTTCACGACCGCGATTCTTTTCCCCTTTGGGCTGCATTTTGATGATACAATGGTGTGTTAGAAGTTAAAGTGGCCCAATGCTTTTCAAATATGGTAGAAGGCCAACCCTGAATCAATCAGACGTATAACAGTAAAACAATATAATACACAGAACTGAAGTACATCAAAATACTAAATTGGTATTCACAATTTTGATTCGTTATTGCATGTCTCATGGATCTAGGTGCTTGTAACACGAGGCCAACTTTTATTTTAGAAAACGAGTACGCAGAGGGTAAACAAAAATAAGCATTGTAGAACATTAAGTCAGATGGTAAGACATAGGTTGCTAATATTAATTGTATCAGAATGTTTTGCTGTCATGAACAATAAACATTGCAGTTGGAAGACGACCTAACTATATGTGATATATTTTTAAAGCGATATGGCTAGTTCAATCAATCATCAATAACAATTTCACTCGAAACTAACTGGGTAGCCATATAATTATAGCACACTCTAGTTTTTGCATAGGCAGTAGTTAGGTCCATGGTAAAAGAAGCCAATATTGAGCATTCCTCATTGAGCACTGTTCTGTGAACATGACAAACTAATGTCAAAGAGAAACAATATATTAAAGGAAGATCCCCATGGTACTTCAACTTTTAGATGTTTAGTTGGGAAAATTTTGTTTTCAAACAACATCAGTGTGTAACTGTCCTATTACTTGCAAAAATTGCTAATGCGATCATATATAAATATTGTTGGGGATATAAAGAGAATGTGAAAAGTCGTGAATTTACAATGATTCAATGAAGTAATGAAGGTAAGGTTATGTGTTCAAAATCCCCCATTCATCGGGTAAATGGAAAGCAAGGTGATGAAGTAATGAGGCCCAAAACATACTAAAAAAGACAGGCTGCAGGAAAAAATTTGTTATATGAAAGCTTCCTTTCTGATGTCAATGAAGTGGACAACGTGAGTAAACAGTGATCAAAAATCTTGGAAGCTCAACATTTGACCAACGTTATATGAAATAATCATTAGTAGAAGTAAACTAAGAGAGCCAAAGCATTATTTTATGGTAAGTAGACATGTGGAGCGGCAAAAAGGAAACTGCAGCTAGAAAAAAAAATGTAGAAAAAATAATATCTGGGTTAAATAAGTTATAAGATTACATGGGAATAAATCTAAACTTCAACTGCAATTATCATAAAGAATGTGTAACCATGACGTCGTGGTATCAAAAATCATGCAATTAAGAAATTACTGTCATGCTCTACCTAAATCAAATGATTTGCACTTGGAAAAAATTAAATGGGATATAAACATTCACAAATTTGTTTTTCATCAAAGTCATAGATGGATGAAATATAAACCATGCCACATGAGTTTACATACTTACAGAAACAACAACAACAACAAAGCCATATATCTCAATCAAGTTGGGGTTGGCTAGATATGGAACCCAAAATTAAAATAAAATAAAATTAATAATGATGATAATAATAATACATATATATAAAGGGTTTAAAATAACCAATCAAATAAAAAGTCGTCCGATAAAGGGTTTTTTTAAAATAATAATAATAGTAATAAGTAAAAATGTTCAATAAAAGTGAAATAAAATCTAAAATAGTTATAAAAAGTAAAAAGGTTCAGTAAACGTGAAATAAAATCTAAAAAAAAATCTATGGTTCTGGTACATGGATTGCCAATTTCCATGCACTCCTATCAACTACCAGCTCTTCCGATAAACTCCAGTTGCTTAAACCTCTCTTTATTATCTCCTCCCATGTCATTTTAGGTCGACCTCTACCTCTTTTTGGGCCTTCGGCACGGCCTAGAATTCCAGTACGTACAGGTGCATCGTATGGTCTACGTTGGATATGTCCAAACCATCTCAAGCGTTATTGGACTAACTTCTCTTCAATAGGTGCAATTCCAAGTTTATCTACCAAATTAACTACAAATTTAAACAGTAGCAAATTTAAATAGTTTATCTACCAAATTAACTACAATCAATGCCACAACACATCCAAGTAAGATCAACAATCTTATAAATGGTCTATCTTTGAATCGGCCGCAATACATCCATCTGCGTAATAAAGCATTTATGAAATCCATATGAACATACAACCAACACTTTGAATCATACACGTTTCTAGCCAACATTACTTAACTCAGATAACTTGGATTTACTCACCCATCAGCACACAGGCATAAAATACTTAGTTTTGCCAACAATCCAGGCACTAGCAGTTGGGCACATCTTCCAGATATTGCCACCTGCAGATAATCTAAAGGCATCACAATGGTAGCCATATAATAACCAGGAGCTAACTTGGCCATGGGAACTTCAGAATTCCAGACCTAACATTACTTTTAGATGCCACCAGCAACAACCTGACATCAGCCACTTTAACTTCAGAATCATACAGTAACCTAGTGAAACTCTGAGATACTTGAAAGGCATTGGGAACATCGTTGTGTTGGGGAAGGGTAATTAAGTTTTATTGGAAAGAAGAGAACGGTTGGTTTTCCAGAAGAGAAAGAGAGTGGGAAGTGAGGAAGGAAACAAAATATAACGGGCAACACGTTTTACAGGCATGTGCGTTTGGAGGAAATTAAAATTTAAACGACGTACGAGATTTCAATATTTACTTCTTATTTAACATGATTGCTTACCTGCAATATTAATGATATACATCACAATTTATGAAATTAAACCATTTGAATTTATCTATACTATACTATATATTGTAACTGTAGGAAACATTAAATTAAAGATTCAGTCTATATTCAAACATGTTTACATAACACGCGGGTAGAAACTTGATTGTGCAATATATATAAGTTTTTATTTCTTCCTTTCTCTAGGTGCACATTAATTTCAATCAACACGTTCAACAAAAATTAACAAATTTCAACATTCGTCAACTATAAATATATCTTCCTACCTTTATTTATTTTGAAAACAAAAACCTAACAACAAATACAATCCAAGTAAAAACCTAATAGCAAATACAATCCATGCCACAATGTCTAAGGAAGAAGTACAATTCTCAAGTTTTAATTTCATACAAATTTTTCTTACATTTTAGTAACTTGACAAAATATTCTTGTTTGTTGAGCATAATCATAATGTTTGTAACATTACCGTTCTCTGAGATACTTGAAATCTCTGAGATACCTGAAAATTTAAGAAAAAATTATATGAAATTAAAACTTGAGAATTGTACTTTCTTCCTTCGACATTGCGATATGAATTGTATTTGTTATCAGGTTTTTACTTGGATTGTATTTGCTGTTAGGTTTTTGTTTTCAAAATAAATAAAGGTAGGAAGATATATTTATAACTGACGAATGTTGAAATTTGTTAATTTTTGCTGAACGTGTTGATTGAAATTAATGTGCACCTAGAGAAAGGAAAAAAAATAAAAACTTTCATATATTGCACAATCAAGTTTCTACCTGCTTGTTATATAAACATGTTAAAATATAGACTGAATCTTTAGTTTTAATGTTTCTTAATGTTACAATATATAGTATAGTATAGATAAATTCAAATGGTTTAATTTCATAAATTGTTATGTATATTATTAATATTGCAGATAAACAATCATGTTAAATAAGAAGTAAATATTGAAATCTCGTACGTCATTTAAATTTTAATTTCCTCCAAACGCACGTGCCTGTGAAACATGTTGCCCGTTATACTTTGTTTCCTTTCCCTTCTTCCTCACTTCCCACTCTCTTTCCCTTCTGGAAAACCAACAGTTCTCTTCTTCTCCAACAAAACTTAATTACCCTTCCCCAACATAGCGATTACACGTCGACACCAAAAGATACACCAAGCCGGTGATACTTGAAATCTCTGAGATACTTGAAAACCAAGTGAATCAATGGTGCGTACAAGACCCAATATTGCAAATGTCATCGGGGTGGTTAGTCGATATATGGTTAATCCGAGGAAATCGCATTAGGAAGCCGTGAAGGCTATATTGAGATACTTGAAAGACACAACATCTCATGGTCTTGTTTTTTGCGGTAGTGATGAGAGGAGTTGCAAGTTGATTGGTTATTGTGACTCGGACTACGTCGGTGTTAGGGATTGGAGAAAATCAACTTTCGGGTATGTCTTCACACTTGACGGGACAGTCATTAGTTGGAGATCAAGATTGCAAACCGTGGTCGCTTTATCCACTACGGAGGCGGAGTTGATTGCCGCGGTGGAAGCGGCCAAGGAGGCACTCTATTTGAAACAGTGTTTTAAATATCGGCCATCTCGGCCGATATCTCGGCCGAGATCTCGTTTTGACCTCAAAACGAGACGATACATAATATATCGTTGAATATCTCGTTTCGAAGATATCGGCCGATATTTACAAATATCGGCCGATATCTTGACCGAAACGAAATCACGATATATCACCCGATTTTTTTTTTTAATAAGCAAGACCTGTATCATCCCATCATATAATACTTGCATGCTACTGGAAGTTCTTTGAAACAACTGAATTACTTTATATGCCTTTCTAGTTGTATCAAAATTTATAGTTGTATCAGATGCCATGAACCTATTAATTACTTTATCTTCAGCAAGGTTTTAAATTACTTTATCTTCAGCATGTCAGCAGCAAGTTACTAATTTCTAAAATTCAATTACTTGCTACTAAAATCAAGGGTTCAGGACCAGCCTCACTTATGTACTAATACAACATTGGCTAGTTCTAGTATTTCTTGGTTGACATATTCTGTAACAGACTTGCATGTATATTGTTACTTTCTTGTTCACACTTATATTGTTTTCTTCTCATTCATGAATGTTATAAATGCATGTGATTTCAAAATAACACGAACTCATTACAACATTGCTAGTTATAGAGTTGATACATAGATTTAATTCTAATTTTATATTTCGTCAGACTATTGTTCTAATTTTACATATTTTTGCCATGAACCCAATACAACATTGTAGACTGTCAGACTGTTCTATTTTTCTTTTCAATTTCTGGTTTGGCTATATTTCTTGGCTGTCATTTGTAGCAATATCCAACCTGTTAGATTATAGCAGTATTCAACCTGAAAATATGTAAAAGGAGCCAGTTTCATATAAATATTCAACAATGCAACCATGCAAGAAATTAAGTAAACCCTCAAATCAGGTAAGCTCGGTTTCTTTATATTTTAGACTTTTAGTATATATAATTATTAAAATAAAATGTACGCCGATATGGTTCCGATATGAACTTTAAGCTCCGAGATGTAAATCCGATATTGACGCCCGAGATGTACTCGTCTCCTCCGAGATCTCCCCCGAAACGATACCGAGTCACCAAAATCTCCGAGACGAAACGTGACCGATATTTGATATTTAAAACCTTGATTTGAAACGATTATTTTATGACTTGGTTTTCGAACATGAGAGTATTGACGTTAGATGTAATAGCCAAAGTGTTATACATTTGGCGGAGAATTTGGCGTTTAGCTCTCGGACGAAGCACATTGAGGTGAAAGAGTCATTTCTTGTAGCCATGGATGAGGATAAGCTAGTATATCCTCGGAAAGTGCACACAAAGGATATGCGGCGGATATGTTTACTAAAGCATTGCCGGTTGGAAAATTCGAGCATTGCTCGAACTTAATTCGCTTGTTGAGTTGCTACGTGCCACGGGGTGGCACACTTGGAGAGAGTGATTTTGTTTGTTTTGATGGAAAGGAATAGCGGTGAGAGACTGAAAATCTATCTTCATGGTGAGTGCTCGCTTCACTCCAGAGTACATTTTCTTTTGATGCGACTAGTTTAGAAGCTGGATGTTTTCAACACTAAATTGGCGGGTGGGGGATTTGCCTAAGCTTGTTGATGTAGTACAATGGGCGGTGGTCATGCCAGTGCTCATTGAGGAAACATTCAAACTTGCTTGGTTGAAGGTAGAAGGAAATGCTTGGATGCATTGGAGTTTGGAGTTGAGATGGTTATAGTATCGAGGTGGAGTGTTGAAGTATGTGATACTATATGTTGGATTGAAGAAGACGAAGATAGCTTCGAGTCGGAGAAGGCCGTTCGCAATTGGAGCTCGTACAAAAGTTATAGCTGAAATTGTGTTTGGTGTCAGCTGGCTTCAGCGACAGGAATCTGTCGTAGGGTACGACAGACGTCTGAGTTGTCAGGGAAATTTTCCTGAGAGTTCCTATAAACGTATGTCGTCCCCACAACAGATGTATGAGAAGGACAGACGTCTGTCAGGTCTCACGACAGACGTCTGTACTGAGTGTTGAAGCCCAAATAATTCCCTGTGAGGGACAGACGTCTGTCTCCCCCCATAACAGACGTCTGACGAAACTTTTGGGTTGTTTCGGACTGGAAACTTGGCAATACGATTTGTGAAAACTTGAGGGCAATTTCGGGAATTGGCTCATCTCTATATAAGTTATTTTCTGTTATTCAATTGGGGGGCTTGGATACTTGATTGAGATCAAGGGTTTATTTTTAAGAGTTTAATTAAGGTTTATAACTTAATTAGCAATTCTTCAATTCTATTATCCTCAAACTCTTTTCTATACTGAAATATAGCGATCATTGGATCAATCTCTTGTATTCATTTCATCGTGGTAATAAAATACTCTCTCCAAAGCGCATGTACACTAACAAGATGTTAGTGGAACCACTATAAATCCTTGTGTGATTTATTTTTGCTACTATTGTCATTAGTTTCTGGCTTGTGATTGAGATTTGGATTGTTCAAGATAGGTTGATCATTGTTTGTGACTAGAGTTATTGATTTGGTTGTTTTTGCAAGTCAAACAACGATCTAGTCTTCCGCTAGCGCTTGTGGTTTAGATATTTGATTCGAGTGGTCTTGAATCGGATTAATCACATCGGTTACAACAGTTGGTATCAGAGCAATTGATGTTGTTAGGTGTTTGTGAAAATACTGGATACGGATAATAACTCGGTAAGTCCTTCAACCGGAAGTTCGAATAGTGTGGCGCCTTATGTACCGGGTTCATATGCGGCATCGGGTTCTCAATTGGTAATTGACAAGTAGAATGGTGATAATGACTTTGAGAAGTGACAATGGAAATAAACGCGGTTCTTAGGCGGAATCGGGTGCACCGAGCGGTATTTAATACTCACTTATTGCCAAGTGATATCTCGGATGCTGAAAGAGAGGAGATGGAGGAATGAGCTTACACTACTCTTCAACTTGCTATGGGGGAGAATGTGATCTCCAAAATTAGTGGTGAGACAACCGCTAAATGTATTGGGACAAGTTGGAGGAATTGTATATGAAGAAGTCGCTCACTAACCGTTTGATCTTGTTGCGAACGTTTTTCACCTTCAAGATGAAGGAGGGTAATTCCCTTAAGGCACACTTGAATGTCTTTGAAGACTTGCTCATGAAGATTAAGGCCATTGATTTGAAGATTGAGAAAGAGCAAAAGGCGATGATATCATTGTGTTCGTTGTCGGACTGTTATACGAGTTTCTCAAATAGTTTGATCTATGGACGGAATACCTTGACTCTTGGTCATGTCAAGACAGGTCTTCTTAGTGAGAAGTTGAGAGATCAAATGAAGATGAGTAAGGGTAGTAGTGGAGCTAGTAGTGGTCACGGGTTATTTGTGGAGATAGAAAAGAATGTGAAGAAAGGAAACCGGGGGCGTTCTAAATCAAGAAAGCCCGGTGGAAGAGGTAAATCGAAAGAAAGAAATGACAAGTGCTTTATTTGTAAGAAACCGGGACACTGGAAAAATGAATGTCCGGACAAAGATAAGAAGGAAGTAGCTTCTTCATCTGTAGCGGTGGAGAGTGGGGATGGTGAGATAGATGAGAATGCGTTGACGGCATTAGTACCGGGTGTTTCGGGTAGCGAATGGGTACTTGATTCGGGAGCATTGTATCATATAACACCAATTAGGAATTATTTTTCGTCTTTTGAAGTTAAAGAGGGAAATACAATTGCTATGGGAAATGGTGTTATTTGCAAGTCGATGGGTACTAGCTTCGTACAAATAAGGATGTTTGATGGAGTTGTTCGCACGCTCACCAATGTCCGCTATGTTCTGGGACTTAGGAAGTCACTTGTATCTTCGGGGCAATTGGATTCTTTAGGATGCAAAATCACTATCGAAAAGAATTGTTTGAGGGTTTCGAAGAGGGCACTTATGGTTTTGAATGGTGCTAGAACTCATGGTATATATTTGCTTCAAGATGTGACCGTAGGAGGTGAGACTTGTGTGGGTGTTGATAGTTCTGGTGACTTGGATGCGACACGTGGCATTTGAGAATGAGTCATGTCTCGGAGAGGAGTTTGGATATTCTTCGGAAACGGGAGATGATCAATGGTGAGAGTTTCAACAAACTAGAGTTTTGCGAGAAATGTGTCATAGGGAAGCAAATAAGGATAGCATTCGATGAAGGCAAGCATAACTCAAAGGAGGTTCTTGAGTATGTTCATTCGGATGTTTGGGACCGGCACCGGTTGCTTCTTTAGGTGGAGTACAATATTATATTTCTTTCATTGATGATTTGCCTCGGAAGGTATGGGTGTATATAATGAAGGCCAAGTCGGAGGCATTTGCTATGTTCAAATTGTGGAAGGCTCTTGTTGAGAATGAGAGTGACAAGACTTTGAAGGTGTTAAGGACCGACAATGGCGGCGAATATGTTTCCGGGGAATTCTTGGAGTATTGTAAGCATCACGAAATCCGGAGATATTTTACTACACCGGGAGATCCGCAATCTAATGGAGTAGCGGAGAGAATGAACCGAACTCTACTTGAGAAAGCTCGATGCTTGAGATTGACATCGGGTTTGTCTAAGGGATTTTGGGCCGAAGCTTTGTCAACCGCAGTGCATATTGTGAATCGAATTCCGTGTTCGGCTATTAATAACAAAATTCCAGAGGAAGTATGGAAAGGGAAGAGCGTTGACTTGAGATATCTTCATGTGTTTGGAAGCCCGGTTTATGTGCATGATCTGGGGAATGATAAGCTTGAAGCTAGAGCGTTCAAGGGGATCTTGCTTGGTTTCACGGACGGCATGAAAGGCTATCGGATTTGGAATCCAGAAACGAAGAAGGTTATTAATTCTCGTCATGTCACTTTTGATGAGTCGGCTTTATTCAAGGAGAATGAGAGCTCATCGGATGTTCCGGATTTGGTTCATAGTGAATCAAAGTAAAAGGAAGTCATTCCCACATTCCGTCCAAGTTGTAGTAGAGTTGAAGAAACTCATGGGGTTGAAGCGTTTGATGAAACATCACATAGTCCAAATGGTTCCTCTAGTGATGTTGGTGATGTACATGATATTAGGGAAGTTTCGACTCAAGGTGGAGCCGAAAAGGATTTGGGTGATAGTATTGCTACTCGGATTGGTCGACGTGCAATAAAACCTTCGAAAGATATATGGTGATTGGAACTACCATGGCTTTTGTAATCATTTGGACTATGCTCTCAATGTAGTCCAAGACGAGCGATGAACCTTGATGACGTCATGGAGTCAAGCGAGAGCTCGAAGTAGATTTGCGCCATGGAGGAAGAGATGCAATCGTTAATGAAGAACCAAACTTGGGAGTTGGTTCCACTTCCTTAAGGAAACTATGTTATAAGGTGCAAGTGGATTTACAAGGTGAAGGATGATGGAAGGTACAAGGTAAAGGATGATGGAAGGTACAACGCAGGGTTAGTGGCAAAGGGATTTGCACAAAAAAATGAGTATGATGAAATTTTTGCAGCGGTGGTACGTCATACTTCTATCCGGGTTTTACTAGCGATAATTGCTATCCATGACTTGGAGTTGGAACAACTTGATGTGAAAACCGCCTTCTTGCATGGAGACTTAGATGAAGACGTCTACATGGAGCAACCGGAAGGGTTTGTTGTAGATGGTAAGTCTAAAATGGTTTGCAAGTTAAAGAAATCACTATATGGGTTAAAGCAATCACCTAGACAATGATACAAGAGATTGGATCATTTCATACTTGAAAGTGGCTTCAATCGAAGCATCAAGGATGCTTATGTATATTTCAAGAGGTTGGAAAATGATTGTTGGGTGTATTTACTCTTGTACGTAGATGATATGCTCATTGCTTCCAAAGGTAAAAATGAAATCAACAAGTTAAAGATGCTTTTGAAATCGGAATTCGAAATGAAGGATCTTGGAGAAGCAAGGGAAATCTTGGGCATGAAAATTGGAAGGGACCGAAAGCGTTTTGAGTTGAGATTGACCCAAAAGAAATACATTAAGAAAGTGTTTTGCCGGTTTAGCATGGAAAATGCAAAGGCGTTAAATACACATTTACCTTTGTATATGAAGCTTTAAGATAAAGGATCACCTATCGAGGAGAAAGACAAGGCTTATATGGCAAAGGTGCCATATGCAAGTGCGGTTGGTAGTTTGATGTACGCAATGGTGTGTACAAGACCCGATATTGCAAATGTCGTTGAGGTGGTTAGTCGGTATAAGGCTAATTTGGGGAGATCGCATTGGGAAGCTGTGAATGCTATATTGAGATACTTGAAAGGCACAACATCTCATGGTCTTATTTTTGGAGGTAGTGATGAGAGAAGTTGCAAGTTGGTTGGTTATTGTGACTCGGACTACGTCGGTGATAGGATCGGAGAAAATCAACTTCCGGGTATGTCTTCACACTTGGCGGGACAGTCATTAGTTGGAGATCAAGATTGCAAACCGTAATTGTTTTATCCACTACGGAGGCGGAATTGACTGTCGCGGTGGAAATGGCCAAGGAGGCACTCTATTTGAAGCGATTATTGTGTGACTTGGGTTTCGGACATCATAAGAGAATTGATGTTCGATATGATAGCCAAAGTGCTACACAATTGGCGGAGAATTTGGCGTTTAGCTCTCGGACGAAGCACATTGAGGTGAGAGACTAATTTCTTGTAGCCACGGATGAGGGTAAGCTAGTATACCTTCGGAAAGTGGATAATGCGGCGGATATGTTTACTAAAGCATTGCCGGTTAGAAAGTTCGAGCATTGCTCGAACTTAATTCGCTTGTTGAGTTGCTAGGTGCCACGGGTTGCACGGTTGGAGAGAGTGATTTTGTTTGTTTCGATGGAAAGGAATAGCGGTGAGAGTTTGCGAATCTATCTTCTTGGTGAGTACTCGCTTCACTCCCGAGTACATTCTTTTTGTGAGACTAGTTTAGGAGTTGATGTTTTCAACACTACATCAGCGGGTGGGGGTTTTGCCTGAACTCGTTGATATAGTGCAATGGGCGGTGGCCATGCCGGAGCTCATTGGGGAAACATTCAAGCCTGCTTGGTTGAAGGTAGAAGGAAATGCTTGGATGCATTGGAGTTTGGAGTTGAGATGGTTATAATATCGAGGTGGAGTGTTGAAGTATGCGATACTATATGTTGGATTGAAGAGGATGAAGATAGCTTCGAGTCGGAGAAGACGTTCGCAAATCGGAGCTCGTACGCAAAAGTTATAGCTGAAATGGTGTTTGGTGTCAGCTGACTTCAGCGATAGACGTCTGTCGTGGGGTACGACAGACGTCTGAGTTGTCAGGGAAATTTTCCCGAGAGTTCTTATAGACGTCTGTCGTCCCCACGACAGACGTCTGAGAAGGACAGACGTCTGCCAGGTCCCCCAACAGACGTCTGTGCTGAATGTTGAAGCCCAAATAATTCCCTGAGAGGGACAGACGTCTGCCGCCCCCCATGACAGGCGTCTGACGAGACTTTTGGGTTGTTTCGGGCTGAAAATTTGGCAATACAATATGTGAAGACATGGGGCAATTTCGGGAATTGGCTCATCTCTATATAAGCTATTTTCTATTATTCAATTGGAGGGGCTTGAATACTTGATTGAGATCAAGGGTTTAATTATGGTTTATAACCTAATTACCAATTCTTCAATTCTACTCTCCTCAAACTCTTTTCTATATTGAAATATAGTGATCATTGGATCAATCTCTTGTATTCATTTTATCGTGGTAATAAAATACTCTCTCCAAAGTGGATATACACTAACAAAATGTTAGTGGAACCATTATAAATCCTTTTGTGATTTATTTTTGCTACTATTGTCATTAGTTTCTTACTTGTGATTGAGTTTGGATTGTTCGAGATAGGTTGATCATTGTTTGTGATTAGAGTTATTGATTTGGTTGTTTTTGACAATCTAAGAACGATCTAGTCTTCCGCTAACGCTTGTGGTTTCGAGTGGTCTTGAATCGGATTAATCACATCGGTTACAACATAAAATTGCAAAAAACTGAATAGTAGATATTTTCTGAAACCTATGTTTACATAAACTCAATTCAAATCTATAACTAAAGTGTCGACTGGCAGTTAAAGTTGCTTGTAAACAGAAATACGTATCCTTCAGTTTTTAAAACTCAAGGATGGTACATTTCTTGTGCTGCCAGTCCAAACGAAGAGTTAATAATGGAAAAGCAACACACTCCTACATGGTTCTAACAGATTAAAACATTGCTTATACTTTAGATGTGAATGTGAATCTTAAATAGAAAATAGTCTTCCTAAATTAAGATAGAGCCTACGACTAGCATCACAGAAACAATTATATAATTACCTACGTTAATTTAATAGTGTGAATGTCTGAAGATAATTTTTTAACTTACATATTACCTACACTAATTAAGACAAAGCCTAAGACGAACATTGGCATGGTCGTGGTTATAACATATCTATTCATATAAATATGTCAAAAGTACCATAGTCATGAAAAAATAATATAAGAATTTCCAAGCAGGAATTAAAGTTATTTTCACTTAGTTTATTTTTGTATGTAGCAACATATAATAACTGATTAAGTACAACACTTTAGTAGTTTTTCATAACGTACCTCAGAAATATAGGTCCATGCAATGCTTATATGTTGACTATGAGGGTGTTATCTCTAACAGACCTGCCAGGTCATAGTTTAAATCAGGGCCGGTTTAGGCCCAGTGCGAACAGTGCGTAAGCACGGGGCAGCAAAAAAGAACGGGGCAGCAAATTTTTATCGTATGAAGCCATGAAGAAAATAGGATTAATAAAACACGAAGATGAAAGCAAAACAAAGGAGCAGCATCGCAACACTGGAGGCGATTGAGGGTGAGAGGTTGTACGATGGGTTAGCAGAGGTATGGGTAACCACAATTCCTAACCCTAATTCCTATATTGTTGTTTAATAAGAGCTTCATGACTAATCCCAAAATTGCTTAATTTTACCAAAATTTGATTTTTCCGCTGTCACCAGATTTTCATTAAAAAAATTGGGTACCGTTACAACGTATAAATTAAATCCCTAATGCCTGAAAATTTATCTTCTTTCTTTGATCTTCACCGCTGTTGCAAGTGAAGATAGTTTTGCTAATGAAGTATTGCTTTTAGATGATGAAAAATCAAAGTACCATCGGATCATGTTTGATAAAATCATTGATAATAAACAGGGCCAGTTTAGGCCCAGTGCGTAAGCACGGGGCAGCAAAAAAGAATGGGGCATCAAATTTTTATCGTATGAAGCCATGAAGAAAATAGGATTAATAAAACACGAAGATGAAAGCAAAACAAAGGAGCAGCATCGCAACACTGGAGGCGATTGAGGGTGAGAGGTTGTACGATGGGTTAACAGAGGTATGGGTAGCCACAATTCCTTACCCTAATTCCTATACTGTTGTTTAATAAGAGCTTCATGACTAATCCCAAAATTGCTTAATTTTACCAAAATTTGATTTTTCCGCTGTCACCAGATTTTCATTAAAAAAAATTGGGTACCATTACAACGTATAAATTAAATTCCTAATGCTTGAAAATTTATCTTCTTTCTTTGATCTCCACCGCTGCTGCAAGTGAAGATAGTTTTGCTAATGAAGTATTGCTTTTAGATGATGAAATATCAAAGTACCATCGGATCATGTTTGATAAAATCACTGATAATAAAAGCCCCTTTTTGAGAAGAAATTAAGGAAGAGAAGAAGCTGTAAGAAAAGGAATGCTTCACAATTTTACTTTCGTACGTGGTAATTGGTAAGTGAATTTCTGATTCCGAAACCACATTAAATTGTTTTGGAAGTATTTAATTGCGGTTTGCAAGTTTAATGTGAATTGATGCTTTGGAAGTATTTAATTGTGGTTTTGAAAGTATTTGATTGCGGTTTACAATTTTACTTTGCTATTTTGGAGGTATTTAATTGTGGTTTTGGAAGTATTTGATTGCGGTATACGATTTTACTTTTGTATATGCTAAGTGAATTGCTATTTTAGAAACAACATTAAATACTTGCAAACCACATTAAATTGTTGCTATAAACTTCCAAAACACTAATTCACCATATTAAATCATACAGCTTTTCTGGAAAGTCCCCTTCTGAAATTTGTCCCATACAAAAAAAGTTAGCTTAGTTGCTTGCTAGTTTAATGTGGTGAATTATTGTTTTGGAAAAGTGAACTGCTATTCCTGAAAAAGCTATATGATTTTTCTTTGCAATAAAGAGGTTAAAGCTTAAAACCACTAATAGGCTCTTGCGCGGTACAAGTACATGGTTTATTTTAGTATTTATGCGAATATAGAAATATTAAGTTGTTTTGGTTCAAAACCACTAATAAGCTTCTTACTTGTACAATATCTATCGGATAACGTAAAATATCAGAGGCGATCGAGAATCGGATGCAAACCGCACAGAAGAGGTTATAACTTTTTCAATATAAAGCATGACTTCTTATAAATAATAATAATATTTAATATCATTGAGCAATTTTCTACGGCAAGGGCATCATTTGAAAATTCGCACTAGGCATTATAATATCCAGGACCGGCTCTGATAATAAAAGCCCCTTTTTGAGAAGAAATTAAGGAAGAGAAGAAGCCGTAAGAAAAGGAACGCTTCACAATTTTACTTTCGTACGTGGTAATTGGTAAGTGAATTTCTGATTTCGAAACCACATTAAATTGTTTTGGAAGTATTTAATTGCGGTTTGCAAGTTTAATGTGAATTGATGCTTTGGAAGTATTTAATTGTGGTTTTGAAAGTATTTGATTGCGGTTTACAATTTTACTTTGCTGTTTTGGAGGTATTTAATTGTGGTTTTGCAAGTAATTGATTGCGGTATACGATTTTACTTTCGTATATGCTAAGTGAATTGCTATTTCAGAAACAACATTAAATACTTGCAAACCACAATAAATTGTTGTTATAAACTTCCAAAACACTAATTCACCATATTAAATCATACAGCTTTTCTGAAAAGTCCCCTTCTGAAATTTGTCCCATACAAAAAAAAGTTAGCTTAGTCGCTTGCTAGTTTAATGTGGTGAATTATTGTTTTGGAAAAGTGAGTTGCTATTCCTGAAAAAGCTGTATGATTTTTCTCTGCAATAAAGAGGTTAAAACCACTAATAGGCTCTTGCGCAGTACAAGTACGTGGTTTGTTTTAGTATTTATGCGAACATAGAAATATTAAGTTGTTTTGGTTCAAAACCACTAATAAGCTTCTTACTTGTACAATATCTATCGGATAACGTAAAATATCAGAGGCGATCGGGAATCGGATGCAAACCGCACAGAAGAGGTTATAAGTTTATAACTTTTCCAATATAAAGCATGACTTCTTATAAATAATAATAATATTTAATATCATTGAGCAATTTTCTACGGCAAGGGCATCATTTGAAAATTCGCACTAGGCATTATAATATCCAGGACCGGCTCTGGATTAAATTTGCACTTGAAAAATGGATCAACCCTCAAATTTGTGCGTGCACGTGTGTATGTATACACATATTTTGTAAACTTCTTGCTATACTCATATAGAATTGCCATTGGGTGACCTACATGTTGTAATACCGAATCAAATAAAAATAAGACGACAATTCACAAAATGCAATGTACTATTATGTCAGCAAGCAAATTTAATAGGCAGAACGATTACAATTCATAAACGCCTGTGCTGTTTCAACCGGGAAAAAAGGCGTTACTTTCACCGAAAATTCGGTGAATGTTCAGATTACATCCCCTGAATTACGTGCGTAACCCTTTCTTCAATTCCTCCACGTTCCTTTTCAGATCCAAATCTTTTCACCAGTTTTTTGCCGGTCGTTCTAGTATGGCTCATTCATAAATCATAGTTGTTATTGATGGCAAATGTGTAATCCTGAACACAATTCAGTTTAACAGGGTCGAATAGATGTTAGCTGGGTTTGCTTTCTTGCCACCTCCAATTGGGCAATAAATACAAACATTGAATCAGTTAAAGGTCGGATGAAAATTGTTGCTCAAAGCCTCAATAATTCAGTTAGATTTCGGGTTGCTGGTCATGAGGCAATCATGTAGCAATAGTGTGGTGCTCCTCAGAGGCAGCACAGTAGGCAAGGTGTGGAATAGAAAGAAGCCAGTGCAAAAGATGACGACTGTCCAGTCGATGTTGAATAAAATATAATTTTCCCACAACCAACACTTAGGTGGTTGAGGAATAATTTGGGAGAACGATGAAAGCACGACTGTAGGGTTTGAGAAGAACAATGAAGTTAATTACTTTCCGGAAAAGTGGGTTAGGTTGAAATTAGTTTTGGGGATGCAGTTATAGAGATGCCGAAAAATTAAGAGATCAATAATTAGAGAGTAAACGTGGGATGTTGGTAAGAAATACAAAACAAAGACGCCCAGTGTTCAGCATTTTGAAATGCTTCGCCGCAGAGAGTACACGGAAGTAGTGTTGTGATCCTGCTTTACAATTTAAATAATAGACATGGTATACATGTGTTTATTATATGTTTGTTTAGCAACAAACATTGTCATACCTTGTTAAACCACAATCATGGGGAGACCATCTCTAATTTCAAAAACTGAAATTCTTCTTCGCTGACGGTTAACATACTGACTGATCATTCATAAATGAACACTTTTTCTCTAAATACAAAAAGTATGTGTTATTATCAAAATTCCACTTGGCAAAAAATAAATAGCAAATTTTTCCTGCCAATACTTCAAATCCTTCTTCAGGTAATCTATTTGCATACTTTGATCTACGGGTTGTAGCCTAAATAATAATGAGACCCATAAACAGACTTCCACAATGTGTAATGTGTTCCTTGGTTTCATTTTCTTGAAGCGAGCTTACTGTTTGTTGCCAGTTAAAATTCTATATCTTCCGATAATAGAGTGCTCGCTCTTTTGTTTGAATTCACTATAATAATATACTAATTTTTGGATAAACTTATTTAATGGTTGTAATTATTAACGTCTCGTTTTGTTTATAGTTTGGATATACAATTCAACACTAAATCAATATAACGTAGGAAATTTCCACATGGTTTAAATATTACATAGGGTCAGTATTATTATTTGCATTTGATTTCATTACTATTGAATAAATGGTGAAGATTGACTAATGTAAGTAAATGTCATTGGCATAATTCCCATACAATGCTATATGTTGCAAGAAAGGTTTACAGTTTTCTATCTTCATCAAGAAGCAGTAATGATAGGAAAATCAGAAAATTGTACATTTTTCAGCAAAATCTTTCGTCAAGGAGAGTTTGAAATTTTGTTTGGTCGACTTCTAAAGCAACACTTTTTAGTTACCAATATATCGATATTGTATCATCATCTGTATGTATTCTTTCTACTTTCAAAAAATAGTACCTAAACCTTCATAATTCTAGTTTTTGAGTAATATAACTCAAAAATAAAATAGAAGTCAAATGGTGACCAATAAGAATTCAACTAAGTCCCCTTGAATATATTTTCAAAACTACAGCTGAGCATACATGCTGGTTTGGTTTAACATATTTTAGAAAACTCAGAGATTAATAATTGTACTTTGGTAGAAATTTGATTATAAAGAAGTAAACATGGGTTTTATTTAATCATTTCGCTTTGTATATCTCGCTATTCTTGGCATATATGCATTTCACAGTTATTATCTATTGTTCCCTTATTCAGTGATTTTTACGAAAAAATTTATTTTCAATTTAATAATTGTCTACAATTAATGTTTAAACCTGAAATATTAACCTTCACTGTTTACATGAGGAAACAAAGTGAAGGCAGATGGACTCCTGCTTGTTTTATAAGCATACCAGTTATAAGCACATTGCTATGTGAACGTTTTTGTACTAGTTCAGGAGGAAGCTTTATGGGAAGAGTCTGAAGACCACACAAAATTTGGAAACTTATCTACCAAATATGAAAGTACCTAATTTACTTTATAGACCAGAAACTGTTTAGGAAGTTACCTCAAAGAATACTGATGCCATGCATCCTTCACCTCTAATATTAGTCCTGTTGGCCCATCAAGCACATTATCGTATCCATCACAGATATAGTAGCTCGAACTGCAAAACATAACCTCCAAATAAATGTTGTAGCTTGCTGATACCTGATAGGTGGATAGAAAATCATGCAAGGAAAAAGACACATGTAAAGAAGAAGATTACGAGCAAAAGTAGTTGACGGGGATTTCATGCCACCTATGTTCATGACCAAATTTAAATCTGCATATGTGATCAAAGATTCAGGTCAAAAACACATATCAGTGTAGTATGGTATATTATAGTACATTGAAGGTGATATGATATACAGTCCTTTAAAGTAAACGGGTTAGGGACTTTCTACAATAATGAATGATATTGCAACCTCTGTAAAATATGTCTCATCATATGACTGCTATCCGCAGTAGTCATATGCTTACGTACTTAACAAACTATTATATGGCCGTTTTGTATTAGTATCAAAAAGATGAAATTTGGTTAAAATTCATTAGGTAATAATCAACTCTAAAATGTTTCAAACATTTCAGGGTTGGCTGAAAAATAATGATTTGTTGAGAATTATGATGAGCAGAGGCTAAAATTAAAGATTATCATTAACGAAAACTTCCATCAAAGTACTGTTTGAGAAACATGTTGAAGAAATACTCAATGGCAGTCGTTAGGAAACAAATTGTATTGTAAACTGTGAAAAGCAACACGAATTAAAGATGCGGAATTCAATTATCAAAAAACTAGACAACAGCAAGATGAAAAATATGTAAAATAGATTTGATAGTGCCAACATTAACACAAAACGACATCGGCTAAAGATTAGAGATGGATCGACTGAATACGTAATAGTGGGTTGCCTTGCCTTTTTTGCCGAAAATTCCGCCTACTGTTGGTCGCCATAATCAAGCACATCAAAGATGACGATGAGGTGGGAAGGGATAATTATTGATGATTGCTAAATGGGAAGTAAATTTAAGGTAAATTATTGGGTGAAAATCAATTTATATGGGATTGTCTGTAATAAAACAGAATTTGGGGACATAAGTAAGGTTTTATCGGTGGTTAGAAAAATGAAACGTGCATTTGTGCGTCATCTTAAAAGAAAATTAGAGAGCGGTGGGAGTAGAGTATTTTGAAATGGAAAGCAAGGGTTTATACACATCAGCGCTAAAGAGAATTTTTTTTTTTTTTTTTTAGTTTAAGTGATAGATGGTTCCAACTCCAAAACGTATGAGCAAAGTTAATGCAGCTGTATAACTTATATACAGGTACAGAAACATGGACATATGTATTAAATGACTTTTTAGAAAACTTAGAAGTTCAAACAACAATAGATCATGAAACTTTAACGTCCCCACAGCCACAAACATTCATATATTCAAAAAATTTAACGTAATCTATAGTGCCTTCACTGTGGATGTGAATTAGAGGCCTATGCAGATAACCTTTGTTATGCAATAAGTGTTAACGTAGTCATCTGCCGATGTTAACTTTACCAATTATGCCTCTTGTTAAAATAATTGATGTGGTGTAATCAACAATGTAATTAGGGTTGCTACATAGAAGTTACATGTAATAAGTGGAACATAAATGTCATCTATCCATAGTTATCAAGGCGCACGCTTAGGCGCGCCTAAGCGCAAAAAAAGCCCAAGGCTCAAGGCTTGCGTCTTTTTGCAGTTTGAGTGCGCCTTTTTGCAGTATGTGGCGCTTTCTTTTTTGGCTAAATTCAAAATTTTGTTTATAAATAATTAAATAAAAAATTTGATTGTTCAACAAATTATAAAATATGGTTTAAAATTTAAACCTTAATAATAAAATATGTAAATAACTGAATGAAATATAAAATATGGTTTAAAAATTAATTTGTAGTTAGTAAAATAACAGATCAAACTCATATAAAAAGCAGACAAAAAAGCTCAAGGCTCAAAAAATCCCTAGGCTCAATGCTTGCGCCATTTTGCGCCTTAGCGCCTTAACTACTATGCATCTATCCAATATGATCAAAAATATCCAAATAATTTAAAATGGGGGACATAGCCATTACATGATAAAAAATAAAATACTTTAACAAATGAAAATTGAGTAAATTGCATACAATCAGTTGGTTTAGACGTACAACATGATGAACCAAAATATACTTTTACCTTATGAAATCAATTTAGTGAATAGAGTCTAAATAAAAAAAATAAGTATGTTTTGAGCACTTGATATGTTGACAGAAAGATACCAGCATATAACTTCCTAGTATGTAGAAGAAGAATATTGGGTTTAACATGAAAATCAAGTAATTTCAGTGTGCTAAATTATAGTTTCATGCAATAACACTGTTTATAGTGTTTTTTTTTCACATGTAGGTTTGGAATGAAATTTGGACATATTACTCTTACAACATGAAGGCATGCATTGAACGTAGCTTACAATATAGATAGACAAAAGTACTAAATTTTTTTAAGTTCTGTAAAATGCTTGAGACAACTATTCACCAACTTATGCATTAGTTACACCGGTTTTCTTTCAAAGGGTACAAATAGAGTTATAAATTGATTAACCATATAAATATATCTGATTTATCATATAATTGGTACATATTACAAATAAATTTGGTAATGAAATTATATGCTGTACAGGAGATAAATAAGGTGAAAGCTTAGAAGCTGTGTAAGAAATGTTGTTGAATATCATACCATAAAGTCTATTATTTGCAATCTAGGCTCAGAACCTTCCCCCGTGATCCGATTAGAATTAGGGTTGTCATCCTTTCCATAATCAGTTCGGTTCATCCTACCACCTCCAAAATCGTCATTGTCGACTCCAACGCCTCCAGTTCCTTCTCCATCAGTCCAGATTCTCATGTCGATAATTCTTCACTGTTCAATTGATAAATGTTTTGGGCTAAAAACCCAATACAACACCTGCAGAATCAATCAGAATGACCGCTTAAGTGGGAATTGGGATAACTCAGTATGAAATCAATAATCCGTTTAATTTTTTCGCTTAGGCTGACATAAAAAGACGTAGAAAATGTGATTTGAGGAGGAAAGATGAATGTAATGAATGACCGTTCGGGATCTGCTGTAATTAATGTGATTTTAGGAGACGGAGGGGGAACGCTGAGGACGTGGTCGGTCACTGAGGACGTGGTTTGGCAATTTGTTTTTCTCTGAATTCATGGATGCTCTTTATTTGGAAATGAGATGTCACGAGTTGTCCACATCTAACAGTTAAAAATCTTGTTTTACAATTTAAGTGATAGATAGACTAGTAGTAATCACCATCCAAAATATTGTTATGATAAGAAAAGTTCCCTTTTTTTGATATCGAGTACTTATATACAAGTCTAAATGGTACTCAAAATACTACATATGTCAATATGTGTTCGAGTGAGGCTACATAAGTTAAAAACTTGCAACACTTCGCGCACAAGTCGAAGTGTCTAGATCAAGGTTCAAGAACTCGGTTTCGGTCGTTTGAAAAATTATTGATTTAGGCGGGTTTCGTAAATTTCGGTTTTGTTTCGGTTTCGGTCCAGATTTCGGTTTTCTGTATTTTGGTAATAAACGTGTTAGCAGTAAATAGAATAAAAATATATTATATAAAGGAATAAAATACAACATGTGACCACAATTGGTATATTTGATATACAAAACTAATATATGGTTCAGATTTGCAAAATGATAAGCTATAGGTCAGCCAAAAAAAACCCAAATAGAGTAGTGGGAAAGGGCAAATTATAATATTATATAGTCTCGCTCCTACATTTCCTAACACGTGACAATGGTATAGAGTATTTTCTAATTCCAACCTTAAAATACTTGCCGCCTCTTTCTGCAGGAAATCACTGCTTTTCACGATAAGAAAAAGACACGCAGCTTTTCTCCATAAAAACTTACGCTGCTTTTCTCGATAAAAAAAGGATTCTTTCGATGGAATCAATTCTTGCCAAATCGACATAAATCGAATCAATTTTTGAATTCGTGCAAACGGAGAAGGGGAGAAAAATTATTTTTAAAATTACAATCAGTTTTTCTTAGTAACATTACCTAAACATGATTAATTCAGCTTCAGTTACCCCGATCAACTCCGATTTTAGTAATTACTGGATAGTTTGTACTTGGGCTGTCAGTGAATATCCTAATGAGTTAATGGTTTGGCCTTATAAAAAGTGAAACATACGGAATAAATTAAATAGTGTTTCATATACAAGAAAAAATTTAGAAGATAACCTAGGTTCGCCTGTTAACATAAGTTACCACTATATCACAATAAAATCTTTCTGAAGTATACATGCCATTGTCAATTAAGATACAACCATGCAAAGAAAAGAAATAGTATAAATTGAGATAAATGTTTCAGGATATAAGAAAAGCAAGTATGATATTATAATATATACTTGAGCATCTTATATTGTTTATTTGTGTATCTTAGATTGATGTTACCATCACCATATGACACAAGGCAAATCATTCAGAAGTCAAAATATTTGCAAGTATTTTATGAACAATTTTGAAACAACTTTAATTAAAAAAACGAGTTTATTTAAGTCTGAAACAACTTTTAAGTCGTCATAATGTAGGTGATGATAGTTGACATATCAAACAAAGAATGATTCAACTAAAAGCAATGTACGAGGATGCATAACTTTAAAATATGGATAATACAATATATACACATATATTGTGGAAAAAATACTGTGTATGGTGGTTTACACATGATAAAACAAAATGATATAGTTTGATATAAAATTTAGGTAGCGTTTGGTTTAGATTTTTCAATTTTGAGTTTTCACACATACAAAAATACCGACAATGCACATATATCGTGAAAAATGACCGTTTTACAAAACGGAGTTAACACACAAAACCGAAAATAACTTTTTATTATTTTTCATATTTTAAGAAACAAGGGAATCACAATAACAAATCCGTCTATCCACCATTCCCGCGGTCCCCTCCGTCACTCTTTTTTCCTTTGATTCATCACCACCGCTACACTTTAAATCTTGACAACTTCCATAATTAACGCCGAAAACTAAAAATGCAAAACACAAAATAAACCAAACGCTACCTTAGTTTTTGGAGCTGCTTGTACATTATTCTGAATTATATACTCTCATTTTTGATAAATAATTAGGCTGGCACGATGGAAGTATGATGGGCCCATAACAGCATGTGCCACTGTCAAAACTTCTCCGATGGATTTCGCTAATTTTGTGTTCCCAATGGTAATCCTTAATCATAACCCGCATCTGGCTGGGAAATAAATTTTACCTTAACCAATTCAAGTAAGGCATGTCAAGGGATAGTTCGGATGCATTCTTAACCATAATCTGCAACAAAATAATATCACACCTATAGGTTTATATGTACCTCCGCAATGTCAAAATATTAAATAATCTGATTGGGAAATAACTTTACCATAACTAAAATTAGGCATGTCAGCAAATGCTTTCAGTTACAAATAATGCCAATCCGCAAAAATACATCCGAAATAATTTCCGAAAATTGCATACCCGTGCCCAAGGATGCAGATAAATACTAAATATTTACCTTATCGGTTAATGGTCGATAAATCAAGAAATACATATTGTAAATCTTTGACTAACAAAAACAATATTAATCACAATGATCATATAAGAAAAATGAAACAAATATGATGACAATAAATAGTTTCGAATGGTAGTGAACTAGTTACTTGATAAAACAAATAAGTACATAACTTTCATTGTACTAAAGTACACGCAATCCTGACTATAATCTTGACAAAAAACGAACAGACAGTTTTCAAGTACGAATGTCATCGTATTCACATTCTTTTTTTTATATTTGATATTTAGACTAAGGTTCAAGAACTCGGTTTCGGTATCGGTTTTGGTCGTTTGAAAATTTGTTAATTTCGGTTGATTTCGTAAACTTTGGTTATTTCGGTTTTTTTCAGTTTCGGTCTAGATTTCGGTTTTCAGTATTTTATTAATGAACTTGTTAACACAGTTAAATGTGGACATGAGATGGACTGTTTGTGTACAGTTTCGAACATATATGGGCTGACTTTTCTTTCAGTCCAAAAAGTATTGACCCATTAGCCCACTCTCTATATGCAAAATAAATGAAACATGTTTCACCCCACTCTGCATTATGTTGTGACAGTATTCCAAATTTCACCTCACTCTCCAGAAACACATTTCCTACCACATCAGTCCACCCTCCAGAAAGTTAAAACAAAACGAATTTATAAAAAACCAACATTCAAAGTATACGAATCAAACAAAATTGAAAAATAAATTCAATCAATCTCTCAAAGTCGAAAAGTTCAATCCATGAAATTTTCGATCGAAATCGTTGCTGAAGAAATCGTCGCCGCTGCTGTAAGTCTTTGATTTTGCCCATTTCTTTTCTTTTACTGATGCCTTCGGTGTTATAATCCTTGTTGCGTCACCTCTTTTTTTTTATTATTATTTTTATTATTATTTTTTTGATTTTTTCTTGCCTTAGGTCCGAAATCGATTTTCACCAATGGTTTCGGACTGCCGATGACTGGCACCGGTCCGATAACTCCGAAATTTCAGGGTATCGGACGAAACCTTGATTTAGACACTTTCTGGATGTGAATGAGGATGAATTTCGGATTTTTTCCATTGACAGCCGCAGCTCAAATATATTATTCTTGTTCGGTTAGTCTGAAAATTTTAAAATCAAGTACATATCTCGTCTAAAATTCAACAATTTACAATCATTTCCAAAATTTTGTGACTACTTCTTTCATTTGTTCAAATGCACTAAAATATTTTAGGTCTTCAGAAAACTAAATTACCCAAACATTTCTTATCATTTCTAACAAGTTTGGATTCATGTTTTCTTTTCTTCATTAGATGTTATAAGAAATTATTAATAGAAGTTGAATCCACACTTCACATCAGTCTACTGTGTGGTCGTCGAATTTTATAAACCATTCGCTTGAGTCAAAGGAAAATAATTGTGAAAGAATTTTTACTAATTCTTTAATATACATACTTTGCATTTATAATCATAGGCTCAGGCAGTGTTTTAAAAACCCGACCCTGCCGCGGTCCGACCTCGAATAACCCTGAACCTTGGACCATCACGGCGCGGAACTCAATCAGACCTCATTCATGCATGACCCTGGTCCGACCTTCAAACCAGCAGTCCAACCTTCAATTTTACACGGTTAAACCACGGTTCTTTGTTTTTCCATACTTCTCATTGTGTAATTCTTTATGATAATTTCATCTTTTGTATTGTTTTAAAATAACAACTAAAATATTTCAAAAAATCATAACTGTTCCGACATTTAAACCATAAACTTTACCATTTCGTTCTAAAAAACATGTGTGTTTGTTTATGCTCTTGCTATTTTATTATATCATGCAATCTATTAATTTTAGTTTTTAAATAGATTACTTTCAAACTTTATTATTCATTTGTTTGAGTACACATAAAACTTAATTATTCTCATTTTCATTGTTAATAAGCATGTGCGGCTCTCGGCGGTTCGACCGGTCAAACCTTCAAAACCTTGGACACTGAGTCCTTACGGTTTGACTCGCGGTCCGGTTTTAAAAATTATGGGCTCAGGTCTTAGTTCAACTCTCTTCAACACAGCCAAGTGTTTCAAATTATCAGGTGTTAGAAATGACGCTCCTACCTAAAAAATGATAATTTTATATGGTTATAGTATTCCGAGAGGCGACTAGCTGTGAATCAACAATGCACTCCAACGATCAGAAGATAAACCCTAAACCTGTGATCAACAAAGCACTTAGATTTCATAAATCATGGCTTTTAATCTTCACAATATTTATGATGTAATTGTCACATTTTTATGATGTAAAAAGCACAAGTTCAAATGATATGGATCCAAAATGATGTTATTGCATGGTTTTGAACTGCAAATCTTTCTATTTTCATTTGTTAAACATACATCAAGTACTTAGAAATTCACTTTCAAATTATCAAGCATCAAATATTTGTTTATCAAGATATAATTATGAGTTATTATGGTTGGTCTCATTCACGGTCACCGCCAATAGTAACCAAAAAATAATCAAGCAGGAATTATGTGCTACATAATTGTAGTTCCCATAAATGGTAAATAACACATTACTAGACGTTAAACCTCGTATATAACTCTAACCATACATTCTTTGCTCCTAAATGTCTTTATGAGCTTAAAGGTGCGCAACAAACTATAAAGTACCCACAAAATTATGACCAATCATTTCGAGATTGCTTAAGGAAATTTATCGAAATTATCCAAGCTGTTCAAAAAAAAGTTGCAAAATGTTCTGACTTATACAGGGACAATGTGAATGTCACGGCAAATATTTTATGGCTTTAGGGTATTCAACAACCATACATATATATAGTACACTATTTATATTGTAAACGATAGAGAACAACATCATTTCCGATCCATAATCTCAGAAATAATAATGATGAATGTTATCATCTAAAAGGAATAATGGGCATTCACAACATTTAACGACCATTTTTTGCGGGCGTATGTGTGTGCGTGCATGTGTGCGTGTCAAGTGTTGTCGTCCAAATGGTAAAAGCACTTAGACATGGTTAATACTGCAACTTTACCATAACCTCTAGCGAGGGATAACATTTGTAATCCATATTACAATTTCAATGTATTTTGAATTTATTTAACTATAAGCTCTATAATTTCAAATTCAAAACAGTATCAAATTTATCTATTTATAATTTTCATAAATTCCAATTTGATTTGTTTTTATCCAAAACTTAATTGTAAACTTCAATTGTTGCAAGAAGTTCCTCAAATTGATTGTCAGATCAATAATATAGACATCACATGAACGAAGACCACAAAACAATTTAATATATATGTTTTAACAAATAAATGCATCAAACGATATTAAATTGGTATTTTCATTATTGTTTGTCTCATGGATGTATCTGTTTTACAGAAGGCCCATTATTGGGGTAAGAAAACTTATACGGTAATTCGGGAACCAATGGCCAAGCGTGAAATTCATCCGCATTGATCAACACCTAAGGCTTTGGGCTTTCTAACATAATTCCATATAAGGCTCCATGTGTTCAAAGTACTTGAATTTTTTGCTTCTGAGAACTTACAATCAATTTCAATGTGATTAATTAAAGAACTATACTGTACAAAAAGCGTAAGCAGGAATTAAGATTGGTGAGGTCATAATATGGTAAAACATGGGGTTAGATGGTGATAGGCCAAAAGAAAAAAAAAGGTATTCACATTTCTGTTTGATTATTGCATATGTCTTATGGATACAGTGGTTATGCCGTAGTCCATAAATGTGCATGATGACATACTGCTAAAAGGCACATAACAATATAACTAGCAATGACCCTCTTGGAAGCCGATTTATTTCGTAAATGATAATTCATATTCCTCAGTAACGTTTCCTGAACATGGCCATATATGCAAGTATCAACTATCAAAAAAGAATTCTGTAAATTATCAGTATTAAATTAGAGCACTGAACAACCATTAGTCGAGAAAATCCAAGTGGATTTCAAAATTTCTGAAATATTCAAGCAAAACGAATGTTTACAATTATGGTCATAGGTAGGGGTGTAAATCGGTCGGATCGGACCGGACGGAGGTGTGTTCAGTTTCTATTCTAAAAAAAATTGGATCGAAAACGGACCGAACCAAAAAATTTCTCGGACAAATTTCGTTGTCATAATTCGTGTCCTAAATAAAATCGGTCGGACACGGACATGTTCAAACCGATCGGACTCGGTCGGACATGGCTATTTCTTATCACATTTTGTACATTTTACTAGATTTTCTCTCAACTATATATCGAATTACAAGTAATTCGGACGAGCTCGGACCGGACATGATTTTTTTCTCGTACAAATTTTGTTGTCCTAACTCGTGTCCTAAATGAAAATCGGACGGACTCGGACGGACGTATTTCGGTCACGGACATGAACGGACGTCGGACATTCGAACAAAATTTACAGCCCTAGTCATAGGTTGGTGCGTGGAAGTTAAATCATAACAATCAGACTAATTCTGATTTAGTTGCCCTCCACTCCAAAAGAAATAAGTTCCATGCCAACTAACTCAAAACTCTGCACCAACGTGAACTCGTACCCAGTAAAGTGGTTCTAAATCATTAGTTTATGCACACGCTACATTGAAAATCCTGATAGGCCAAATTTGCTAACATTATAAAGCTGCACCTTGCAACCACACATCTTTAGTTTAACAGTGGTTTGCTATTTCTCATAGGCTAGCCCGCTACTTTCTGAATTCTGACTAACACGTATACATTTATTTTCCTTTATTTATTAAAATAATTCAACACATACCATTAAAATTACTAAAACAAACTACAGAAAAAATTAAGGGGCAACTAAAAAATAGATGGCACTTCGTTGTTCTAATAAGCTTAGTAACTAAGATACACCATGAAATTCACAAATAAAATATTTAGGTAGAATAATGGATTCAAACCTTAAGATAATCGAGGTTCCCTATAGCTCTAAGGCTTTTTTTTTTCCTCATGATACACCACCTTCTATCCAATTGAGTTTGGACCCACGTTTTAAAACAAGATCACTGCATTAGCACGTTACAAACATTAACAGATAAAGGGGTGAACATATAAAAAGTGAAACACAAGTTATTAGTTAAACAATAATGTCATATATTAGATAGAGAAAATTAGCAGACAATCTCCAACCACCAGTTCACATAGGTAAACAACAGATCACAAGGAAAAAAATCTCAAGAATAACCAAACAGGAATTGCTTCTATAGGCATATACGAGAACAGTATTGGAATCACAACATGCGTAATCTTGGCGACACTAGATACGATAACTGAAAGAGCCAAAAAAATATGCACACTGAAAAGCTTATAGTGACATTGAGGGCTACAATGCTGAAAAGGAGTAACATTGCTTAGTATATGTTACTAAGAATTTGTGTCACTAGCAACTGTTTGTTTTTCCAACAATTTGAAGACGATTCGGCGATCTGGTCAGAGGTGCAAACCAGTTCGTTCCTTCATCGCCTCCTCTAAGATAAAACAGTCTCTAGAAACGATAACCGATTTGCTTGCACAATAAATCAGTGCAGATTTGCACTTTCAAAAATAATATTGCTCGAAATCTCTGAAAGAAAGTTTTTAATGGCGGAGGCTAGAGGAAAATAGAATTCGGTATATTTTCTTGTCTGCAGATAAAAAGTACATATATAACGAGAATTAGGGTTTGGGAGAAAAATTTGGATCTGCTAAAATTTCGAAGGACAAAGTTTTTACCGTTGCAGAAAAAATTATCGGTGCAGAAAATAATTTTCCATAAAAATAACGGTTCGAAAACTGCAAAGTTTTATGGTCCAAAAATATAAGTGTCTACACCACAAAGCCCAAGCCCGAGCCCGAACCGGACCGGGCTGGGTCGAGTCGAGTTGGTCGGTCGGTCGGTCGCGCGCGCGCGTGTGGTGTTCATGATGCATGGTCTCTCTCCTCACAACAAAGCATGTATTGGGAGCCCAATGCCCCAACATGATTTCTTAGAAACAAGTATAAATCCTTGCCACTTCCATATAATCCCATGATATAGGACTATTCACACATACGAGTCATTCATACACTTATTCAACATTTTTAATAATTCACTTAATGTTTGTAAAATCATTTCCAACAATTGTTTGTGTGCCTCCTCCTCAATACGGAGGCGCGTGATCAAGCTTTCTAAGGAAATTCCTTAGTCTTATGATGTAAAACATTTTTAAAAACTTTCAAAAGTGCAAATCTGCACTGATTTGTTGTGCAAGCAAATTGGTTATCGTTTTTAGAGGCTATTTTATCCTAGAGGCGGCGGCGAAGGAACGAACTGGTTTGCACCTCTGACCAGATCGCTGAATCGTCTTCAAGAAAGTACATAGTTCATGACTCAGCCATTGTTTTTCCAACAACAACACTAAGATGATTTTTTATTTTATTCTTATTTCCTATTTTTATTTCTATTTCAAGGAAATACTTGGCTGATTTCGAAGATACAAATGTGAAAAGAAGAGATATACTATAAATTGAGATAATACATCAAACTCATGGAATCAGGTCCAAGTTTAAAAATGCGAAAACGTACATGAGGCGTTTTCAGGTCAATGAGGCAATGTATAAGCCTCGAAACACTAAGTTGTAAGCTTTTCGGGTAAAAATAAAACGCAAAACAATCGAGACGATCATCGAGGCGAGTATTGAGGCAGGTTTTTTAAAACAATGAATCAAATACAATATTTACTTGAGTATCTTATAATGTCAGTTTGTGTATCTCTTACATCAGCGTAAACTATCATATAATGACATACGTAAGTCCTTCGGAACTTAAAATATAAAATATTTTCTTAACATTACTAAAAGAACCTTACTCCAGACAGCTGAGTTTATGTTAAGTCAAAAACAACTTTATGTCCAGATATGGTAGGCAATGTGTTAAAATATCAAACTCAGACAGATTTGACTACAAGTAATGATTTGAGGATGCATGCAGTTAAATATATATAGGTGATACAATTTAGTCATTTTGTAGAAGAACTATCTTCTACACTCTGTACAATACAAGACGACATGTCTTGGGATTTAATCTAAAACCAACTTGTGTATTATTCTAAAAAAGTGCAATTCTCACAGTTTATCATCAATCAGAGTAGCGCAGCAGAAGTGTGGTGGGCCCATAACCCATAGGTCCTAAGATCAAAACCTGGCTTTGATAATATTTTGCTCTTTTTTTAATCTTTGTAAGGATAATTTGGTTTAAAACATCGAAAACTCTTTGCTCTCAATGGTGGATGCTTCGCTCTATATAAGCAAATGAAGCATCGGCATACACTACAAGGTAAAGAAACAATGCATTCAAAATAATGTTGGTAAACTGTTCATTGAAAGTGTCCCTGGATCTGATACGGAAGAACTTTTATTGTAGAACGTGGACCAACAAGAAATTTCGTTGTAGCTTTGAGAAGAAAGGAATTTCCAACTGAACAGATGTTAAAACATTTAAAGTGGATATATATATATATATATATATATATATATATATATATATATATATATATTGAATTCATAACGTACAATCAACTAGTGATAGACGTTCAACGGATCAATAAGATATAAATAACCAACTACTTGGGATGCTAAAATACAATGTTAATTTTAATAATTGTAAGTTTGCTACATCAGAATAGTTCTTCAACTACCCAACCTTTCTTCCTTCTCACAAACTCTTCATAAATCTACTAACACATGCACAGGAGCCGACATGAGAAATTTCTCATAAAGTTAGAAGCCATAAAGAAAGCAACAGTCAGATATTAAAAAACCAGTTAAAATAGGAAACTGATGTATGATAACGACAATTAATACCATGTCGCGTTGACGGCAAGGAGTTTTCGTTGCCCCTCAAAACGTTGAAATGTAATTTTTTGGGTAAAAATAAAACTCAGAACACGTAAAGAAAATTTGATATTTTAAATTAAACAATGCAAAAAATAATAAGAAAAAAAAACCATTTAAGATCCGACTTTGAACAAGTATATATGTTTTATTATAGATCAAAAATAAATAATTGAAACTCATATGAATCAAAGTTCCACTTCGCAAAATATTCGAAGATTCCATCAAACATCATTTTTTATTCCTTCCACCAATTCAAATTGATCCACAAGATTTTTTGCGAGATTCAACGATTTTATTGAAAAATATCTTTTAACAACAATGAGAAAATTTATTATATAGCTCATAAACAATCTTACTTGATCATGTTGATATTGAAACTGAAAAGTAAAAAATACTAAAAAAAAATTGTTCTTTTCTTTTTATTAAGTTATTAAAGTTTAATGGCTTTTATTTTAGCGTCAATATCTGCAAAGAAAGGTTAAAAAATTGAGTCATAAGCCTCGCCAGTATAAGTCACGCGAGGCATGCACTTTATTTGCTTCATATGCCTCAAGTTGTTGAAGCGTAAGCTTTAGAGGTAAAAAGCTTTTTGTAATAAGGCTTAAGGCCTTTTATCTTTAATTTCCTTGAGGCGCTCCACGAGGCGAGTATTGTGGCGTGTTTCTAAAACAATGAATCAAATATAATATTTACTTGAGCATCTTTTAGTGTCGATTTGTGTACCTCTTAGATCAGCGTAAACAATCATTAATGACATACACAAGTTCTTCAGAACTTAAACTATAAAGTATTTTCTAAACATTTCTAAAAAAACCTTACTTCAAACAGTTGAGTTTGTGCGAAGTCTAAAACAACTTTATGTCGAGATATGGTAGGCAATACGTTGAAATATCAAACTCAGGCTGATTTACCTATAAGTAATGATATGAGAATGCATGCAGTTTAATATATGGATGATATAATTTAGTGATTTTGTAGAAGAGTTATCTTCTACGCTCTATACAATACAAGACGACATGCCTTGGGATTTAATTTAGGAGCATCTTGTGTATTATTCTAAAAAAATGCAATTCTCATAGTGTATCATCAAATAGATTGGCGCAGCAGAAGCGAGGTGGGCCTGTAACCGACAGGTCCCAAGATCGAAATCTGTCTCTAATAATATTTTGCTCTCTTTTTTATGTTTGCAGGGATAATTTGGTCAAAGAACAACAAAAACTCCTTGCTCTCATGGTGTATGCCTCGCTCTATATAACCAAATGAAGCATTGCTATACACTACAAGGTAAAGCAACAACGCATTCAAATTAACGTGAGTAAACTGTTTACTGAAAGTGTTTCTGGATTTAATACAGAAAAGCTTTTATTGTAGAATATGGACCATGAAATTTTGTTGTAACTTGGAGAAGAAAGAAACATCCAACTAAACAGATGCTAAAAAGTTCAAATGGTTAAAAAGAATTTTTAATTTTTTCGAATTCATGATATATAATCAAGTAATGAATATTGTTCAACGGATCAATGAGATAAATAGTTAACTACCTGGGAGGCTAAAATTCAAATTTAGATGTAAGCAACACCAAAATTAGGGTAACGTTAACAGTTGTAAGTTTGCACCGTTAGAACAGTTAATCAACTACCCAACCTTTCTGTGACTACCCGAACTTCCCCGGTCTCCGAAGAGAAGAGAAAGAACGAATTGTCTGAGAACACGACAAATCAAAACATAAACAGAAGTACATTTCATTGCTTATTACAACAATTTACATCAGAGTACAAGAATATACAGAGTATGAACCAATAATATACATTTGATAAATGTCAGAGATTTACAAATTACAATGCAGCGGAAAATAATACAAAAACACAACTGAAAGAGATAAACGGATACAGAGCTTTCCGAATATCGTTCCAGCTGTAAACCAGGATCCTGTTAATGGCTTTTATTTTAGCGTCAATATCTGCAAAGAAAGGTTAAAAAATTGAGTCATAAGCCTCGCCAGTATAAGTCACGCGAGGCATGCACTTTATTTGCTTCATATGCCTCAAGTTGCTGAGGCGTAAGCTTTAGAGGTAAAAAGCTTTTTGTAATAAGGCTTAAGGCCTTTTATCTTTAATTTCCTTGAGGCGCTCCACGAGGCGAGTATTGAGGCGTGTTTTTTAAAACAATGAATCAAATATAATATTTACTTGAGCATCTTTTAGTGTCAATTTGTGTACCTCTTAGATCAGCGTAAACAATCATTAATGACATACACAAGTTCTTCAGAACTTAAACTATAAAGTATTTTCTAAACATTTCTAAAAAAACCTTACTTCAAACAGTTGAGTTTGTGCGAAGTCTAAAACAACTTTATGTCGAGATATGGTAGGCAATACGTTGAAATATCAAACTCAGGCTGATTTACCTATAAGTAATGATATGAGAATGCATGCAGTTTAATATATGGATGATATAATTTAGTGATTTTGTAGAAGAGTTATCTTCTACGCTCTATACAATACAAGAAGACATGCCTTGGGATTTAATTTAGGAGCATCTTTTGTATTATTATAAAAAAATGCAATTCTCACAGTTTATCATCAAATAGATTGGAGCAACAGAAGCGAGGTGGGCCTGTAACCGACAGGTCCCAAGATCGAAATCTATCTCTAATAATATTTTGCTCTCTTTTTTTTGTTTGCAGGGATAATTTGGTCAAAGAACAACAAAAACTCCTTGCTCTCATGGTGTATGCCTCGCTCTATATAACCAAATGAAGCATTGGTATACACTACAAGGTAAAGCAACAACGCATTCAAATTAACGTGAGTAAACTATTTACTGAAAGTGTTTCTGGATTTAATACAGAAAAGCTTTTATTGTAGAATATGGACCATGAAATTTTGTTGTAACTTGGAGAAGAAAGAAACATCCAACTAAACAGATGCTAAAAAGTTCAAATGGTTAAAAACAATTTTTAATTTTTTCAAATTCATGATATATAATCAAGTAATGAATATTGTTCAACGGATCAATGAGATAAATAGTTAACTACCTGGGAGGCTAAAATTCAAATTCAGATGTAAGCAACACCAAAATTAGGTTAACGTTAACAGTTGTAAGTTTGCACCGTTAGAATAGTTAATCAACTACCCAACCTTTCTGTGACTACCCGAACTTCCCCGGTCTCCGAAGAGAAGAGAAAGAACGGATTGTCTGAGAACACGACAAATCAGAACATAAACAGAAGTACATTTCATTGCTTATTACAACAATTTACATCAGAGTACAAGAATATACAGAGTATGAACCAATAATATACATTTGATAAATGTCAGAGATTTACAAATTACAATGCAGCGGAAAATAATACAAAAACACAACTGAAAGAGATAAACGGATACAGAGCTTTCCGAATATCGTTCTAGCTGTAAACCAGGATCCTGTGAATACAAATCTGCAAAACCAAAACTACTAGGTGTCCGTGTGGAAAATAGGGGCACCCAGAGTTTAGGTTAAAACAATAAACTTCAGGTCAGCATGTGACTGGTGTGAGAACTAAAACAGTTATTTAAAACTTTACTTTAAAAGAGAGTAAATCATGGGACCACGCCATATAACACGGAATGAGTTTCCTCCCAAGAATACTGGTGCATAGAATAAACAACGCAATGCTTTTGGAAAAATGAAGCTATTATAAGACCCAGGTCCCATCACACAATGCAACGCAAGCTGAAGGATAAAGTTTTCCCTTATAATAGCCAAACATGCTTGGTACATTTAAAACAAATCATTTGATACTATTATAAGTGCATAGTATATAAAACAACTTCAAATACAAATGTATCAATCATAGACGGTATGGGTATCATATATCATTTCACCATACTAGGCTCTACAATCAAAACCGCAATGTCACGTATTAGAAATTGGATTTCCGTCATGAGTCGAGGCAAGGATGTACTCCTTGCCGGCTTCAAGACACTCTAGCAAATGCCTCAGGATCACCCGCAGAAGACCCTTGGATCCTTTAAGGCCGGTCCTCCCTTAGGTTTGAGGATTGGCAATTCCTGAACACACGTTTCCCAGTCCTATAGGACCTACCCATCGGCTCCGTATTAACCGATATATCCGAGGCGCCTCGCATTCCCACAACCACAAAGGTAAAAATAATATAAATGTCTAGGCTTGCAAAACCCCGACACCACCCATAGCTAGAAAGAAACGTCATGTCCTCCTTGGGTTCCTTATCCCCTTTTTAACTCATATCGAGGTGTGAGGCTCGCGAATTAACGCTATACACAAAGCTATGCTATATTAAAGTCGTGCTTTGATCATCAACCACACGACTCTGCTTTTCAACAGAAGCCTTGATCATTTGCATCTCAGCATGCTGCACAGGGAATTAATGCCATGCGACTGATATATATCGATATATAACCTCTGAGCTCGTACGTCTCAGAGAATGGCATTCAGCAAGATAATAAATTCTCCGCCGCCAAACAAATATATATTTAATAAAAATCAATCAACACAGAATAATATCCAATGCCAGACACACATCCATTTACAAGTTCGTTCTGGGTCTAAATGAAACCGGAGGCACCTTATTCCTCGTCCCATATGTCCAATACAGGAAAGAGGCCCTCGCATATCCGGTCGATCTCCAAGTATGTCTGGACGATCACCATTTATTACCTTGTCTTGGGTGTACAACCCAATCAAGACATCAGTAATCATCCAAATGATGTGAAGACCTTCGGTCTTCAACCGCCGTCTTCATTGTCGACTTATTGTCGAATCAGTTATTCGGAATGGGTATAAACCCGGTCTTTCTGAATAACTTGCGTATATTATAAACAAGTGATATAAATACACAACATATGCCTCATTCCAATTCTGAATATTCTTTTATTTAAATATTCATATCCTTTGGGAAAGGTTCCCATTAATTTCATCAAAGATAAATTCTTTTAAATTTATTCTTTAATCTTCCTTTGGATATCAAATCAAATCAAATTAAGGTTTATCCAAACTAGTCGGGATTAGCGCACCTTACTGAAGTAATCATTTGTTTTATTTCCCAATCCCAACCTATTCATCCCATGGAGCAAAACTGGTAATACCCCATATCTAACAGCATGGTGTTATTGGTAAATTTATTTACCATTTCCCGTTCAAATCTAATTAAAGATTTAACTATCGCTTGGAGTAAAACTGGTTCTACTTCATTCTCGATCATTTCCCAAATTGATAATTTAAAGTATCACATAGGTACTTCAATCTAATTAAAGATTCATTAAAACTCCACTTATTTTTAATCTTCCCAAAAATCAGTATTAATGATTATTTAACTTTCGAAATACAAACATGTCGCAATGACAATCTACGTCGTACTTTTGATTTCTACCGATATATAACCTCTAAGCTCGTATGTCTTAGAGAAGGGTGTCAAGCAAGAGAATAATTCTCCGCCACCAAATAGATATATATTTAGCTGAGATCAACCATACAGTTCGAAATACAATGTTAGACATGTTATCCTGTCTTTACTGGGTTAAAGAACTAATGTCATTTAAAACACAGTTCACGATAAACCCAAATCACATTCCATTAATTATGGAATCTTCGTGGAAAATAGATTAATATATAATCGATATCAATTTCCGTATCCGACTAATAATATAAATGGAATAACGACAAAGTCTTTTAAATTCCATATATATATTAATAGTCTTCCTCCACAGAAGTCCATTTCGATTATTACCAAATCGAATTCCATTCAATTCCAATTTAATATATTAAATTGGAAAACTTTACTTTGGAAAATTCCCATTAATCTTACTAAAAAGATTTATGAATTCCAAATCACATTTCACTGTAAATCGGGTTAAATAACGAATGTCGTTAAAAACACGGTTCACAATAAACCCAATTCACATCCCATTTTATTCCAATTAAATGTTAATTAACCAGAAACGCTAATAATCTTAATTAAAAGATTTATTCCTTTCATACGGGGTTTAAGAACAGTGTTATTTAGGACACCATTCACGACAAACCCAAATTCCAAGTCTTTTATTCAATTGCAATTAAATATTAATCAATTGGAAAAAACTTCACTAAATGTTAATTAAAGATTTATTCTTTTCTCAACTGGGTTTGAGAACAGTGTCAATAAGGACACCATTAACGACAAAACCCAAAGTCCCATATGATATTAAATACAAGGCTCTGAATAGAAATTATATCGGCTTCTATTCAATATCAAATTCTGAAACCAACCAATATCGTATTGGAAATAACGATATAAATATATCTTCGAAATTTCCATAACAATACCCATATAATCACGAAATCCAATATTGAAATATTCTGATGATGGTTTCGATTCAAATCCATTCCAATTCATATATTGGAAATTCTGGTTATTTTTAAAACCATTTCAAATAGAATTTATTTATTTAAAAATATTGGATTATAAATCTAGTTCATCACTAGTTCATTTTGATAAAAATATATTTTTATCTTTTCAAATATGGAATTTTTCATTCTAATTCTTTCCAAATCATTTATTATGACTTTACACAAATTATTAATATTTTTAATAATTCTATCAAGGCCCGTACAGTCGATTTCCATAAACGGTCATCGAACTGCACTTACAGCGACCTTTTCCAATTTTGATTTGGACATAATTCCAAATCCAACCGATATATTTCAAATCCCTTATATTCGTTCGAAAGCTCTTTTTGATATGAACCCAACGGTTCCGGTTTTAGGAGAATCCGACAGTCGAATCTCCCGTAATGTCAATTCGAAGTCAATGGTTGAAATTCGTGAACTGCCGCGGCGCGTTCTATTTAGGCCATTATATATATAATATATATTATATATTTCATCAGTTTCCATCTAAAACGTATTTAATAAATCGTTTTAAATTTGTTTTCAAAACGATTTCAACTTCATATTCAAATTTAAATCAAAATTGAATATTCCATATCATTAATATATATAAATGATAATATTTTCAAAACATTAGATTTTGAAATCACTTCCATTTCGATATTCATTATAAAAATGAATAAAATCGATATAAATATCATTCACGTCAAAATGGCGTTAATCTAATCAACACGGCTTTATATATATAAATATTTTCGTGTCCATCCCAAATCGGACATCAAAACCATATTTTGATCCATTACTGGATTTTTTTTTTAAATATTCTATATTCATCAATTTAAAACATTCGTTAATTTAAAATATCCGTTCTTTTCGAATTGAGACCCAACCAATTACCATATAATATATGGATTTCATACATACATGTACACAACAATAATCAAACACAGTCAACCATCATCCAGAGTGCATTACACAACTGCATAAGCGTTAAATATGAATGATTAGTACTTATAACAACCTGTCAACCATTTGATTGACATACAACTAAATATTGGGATTAGTGTGTGTCCAATTTCATCCCAATACCCGTGTGGGGTTTTCAAACAACTAACACTGATTATTATTTGTGTAGTTGGGCGGTGTGTAAAATATATTGTCCCAATCAATATCAGTTAAATGTGTGTACATAAAAAAAATCGTCCGATTTGTAAATGAATATTTATTTTATTCATATACATGTTAAAAATTATATTTTTAACTATAAAATATTTGTTTCATCTCATGAATATTTTATACAGTTCATTTATACAATAAAAATGATATTTTTATTGTTCTAACAGTTTTAGAAAATTTCAGCAGCACAACGGCTTGATACTAGAACCGGAATAAGGTCTAGCCTTATCCCTCCCCTACTAATGGCTCACGCCATGTACATACCGATTCTAATCAATTTATTTTGTTTTCCAAACCAAATTCAACCAAACAACATGGTTTCAAACAAAGGTGTCGGGTGCTACTAAGCACCGTCTGCATCCTAGTATAGACATTTAACTAGAAAATAAATTAAAGTGAGAAGTTCTCAATTTTGGGATACACTCCTCCAGATTCTATATTTCTGAACGATTCAGATTTGGATTTGGTTTCCACCAGTTCCATCGTTGTTCTTTTTACGCTGTCCACAATAAAAATCATATTTTTATTGTGATGATTATATATTTAAAATCGCATTTTTGACCAATGATATTTATCTTTTTAAGAAATTACATTTTTATTTCAATGTCATATATATAAAAATCACATTTTTATTTTAACGCTATATAGATAAAAATCACATCCTTATAACGCTACTATATAAATAAAAATCATATTTTTATTTCTACTTTATATATATAAATTGAATTTATCTCTATTTCATATATATATATAAAAATCGAATTTTTATCGCTATTTCATATATATAAAAATCGAATTTTTATCGCTACTTCATATATATATAAATCGAATTTTTATTGCTATTTCATATGTATAAAAATCGAATTTATCACTATTTCATATATATAAAAATCATATCTTTTTGAATGTTAAAAATCAAATCTTTATTTACATATAAAAATCTAATTTTTAAAAATCCTACCTTTATTTTTTTTAAATCCTTTCTTTCTATTTATAATTATATATAAAAAATCTGAAAAGAAAATTAAATAATGAAATAAAAAACTCACGGTTTTCATTCGTCGGAGGTTCCACATGTACGTCGGAGGAAGGAGGAGTGGGTGTTGAGGGGAGGGCATCAGCCAGGCGGTGGTCGGAGCTGGCACTGTGGGTGGCGACGATGGCGCTTTGGACGGGGGGCTTAGGGTTTGCGGAATTGGAGGAGAGAGGGCAGATTTTTGAATGGGGGACGGTGGGGGAAGGTGCGGTGGTGTAGGCGGAAGGGAGGGCAACCTCCGGCGCCACCGCCGCCTGAAGGAGGGGCGTGATGGGGTAAACGGAAGGAGTGGGTGGGGGCGCGATTCCTTTTTTTACTTATTTAAAACAAACCGGGGAGGGGGGAGGGGGTAGGGGGAGAGAATAAAAGGGGGAGGGGTTTTAAGTGAAATTTATATATATTATATTATTATTTTCCATTCAATTCCAAAGAGGTTGACTTTTTATTTCGTACTCCAAACGAGACCCAACGACTGTCGCCCCTAACTAATTACCTCCATTCCTAACACAATAGGATATGTCCCGTATGACAATTCGGCTGTTACGATCAGTTTCCGCTAAATTTAAAATATAAATCATTATATTTTAAATTCAAATGCACGTTTTAATTTACCGAGGCCACATACGAACTCCAAAAATCCAAAAAAAAAAAATCTAGTTATGTTTTGACAATACGGTCCTAACAAAACTAATTTCATCAAATTTGGAGACCGTTTGAAAAGCGGTCATTTTCCAGTTGATTAAATTCAAACTGAAATTACCAGACATGTTTAAATTCACCACGCCCACATATTGATTCCAAAAATTATGAAAATTGGAATCTAGCGATAATTTGACGTTGCGGATCCAACAAAAGTGGTCTCATTGAAAACGAAGGTCGTTTGCAAAATTGCTATTTGTAAGGGCTATATTTTCCATAACAACTATTCTGAATTTTCTACTGGGCATAACTTTTTATTCTCGCTATAAAATTTGGATTTTTCACATTCATTGGAAAGATATTTTCAAACAGATTCAAATATTTTTGGTTTCACTAAAAATCCGATTTATTTTGAATCTTGTACATTCATTTGAAATTTTAGATTGAATTTTCAAACTACCGCGCCATTTTCAATTCCTTTTACAATTAAAATAAATATTTATATTCTAACTTCGATGTATATAAATTTATACGTTCTAATTCTATTCAAAATAAATTTCTAGTCGTTATTATTTAAAATAAATCATTTTATATATTCAAAATTCATTAAAATAGCCGAAATAAAAAATTCAAATTTCTTCCAATTTTCCGGGTTGTTACAATCTCCCCCACTTAAAATCTTTTCGTCCTCGAAAAGGAACGGAGCTGAAAGTTGTTTAACTAATCAACTCAACTTTCATTCTGGCTTTCATTGTTCAACTTTTCAGGTTCTAAGAATCTTCCAATTCTTTAAAAATTTGGCTAACACCCTAAATTTTTGAATTTTTTTGCCATAACCTCCTTTGTACGGGGAGACATTTAAAACCGCAATTTGCCACACAAGGCCCTCATCATCCAAAAAGTAAACGCCAAGCGGCTAGCCAATCGGCTCATAAAATCATCCAAACCCAACAAATTAGTAAACATGTACCTATTTGTCGGGCATACAATTTTATTCCTCTTCTTTAGCCTCCTTGCTATGACCTGTTCAATGTATATACATGTATATGCATGCTACTTCAATCAATTTCCAGTTCAGTTCAATATTTGACACAATTTGGCTAATTTTACCTTTCGTTCTCATATTGGTTTAATTAGTTAACAAATAATCATGCAACACGAACAATAATCAATTTGTGAATTAGCTTTTCAAATGCATAACTTTAATATGTATTCAAAATCATCGTTTTTGATGCCAAGTCATAACAGTAAACCATATCTAGTTTTGGTTCTCACACCAGTCAATTGGAATGATATAAATATCCCACTTTCGAAACTCGAACATAAATACTGATGATGGCGCCATCATCAGTATGCTGCCCGGGCGACTAGAGTGTGATTTTATATCTATCCAGTATATTAAAACTTCGAATATACGTTTGCAAGGCGTATATGCAAAATCTTTATATACTCGATTGTCCAAATTTAATATAAAATAAATATTCAAATACGTACAAAATGGTTTAAATTTTCAAAACAAAATTTGTTTTTACTTTTATCTTAAAAATAACTCTTTCCACTCATTCTAGGATGCTACCGATCCTATCTCTAACGAGTCATTCTCATTGGATATTACTAATCCAATCTCTGATGAATTCTTTCGTTTGGTTCTAATGTGCCTTGTTCTCGAGCTCTGATACCAAACTGTGACCACCCGAACTTCCCCAGTCTCCGAAGAGAAGAGAAAGAACGGATTGTCTGAGAACATGACAAATCAGAACTCAAACAGAAGAACCTTTCATTGCTTATTACAACATTTTACATCAGAGTACAAGAATATACAGAGTATGAACAAATAATATGCATTTGATAAATGTCAGAGATTTACAAATTACAATGCAGCAAAAAATAATACAAAAACACAACTGAAAGAGATAAACGGATACAGAGCTTTCCGAGTTTCGTTCCAGCTGTAACCCAGGATCCTATGAATATAAATCTGCAAAATCAAAACTACTAGTTGACCGTGTGGAAAATAGGGGCACCCAGAGTTTAGGTTAAAAAAATAAACTCCAGGTCAGTCATGTGACTGGTGTGAGAACTAAAATAGTTCTTTAAAACTTTACTTTAAAAGAGAGTAAAACAAGGGACCACGCCGTATAACACGGAATGGGTTTCCTCCCAAGAATACTAGTGCATAGAATAAACAGCGCAATGCTTTTTGAAAAAATGAAGCTATTATAAGACCCATGTCCCATCACACAATGCAACGCAAGCCGGCGGATAGGGTTTTCCCTTATAATAGCCAAACATGCTTGGTACGTTTAAAATAAATCATTTGATATTATTATATCTGCATAGTGTATAAAACAACTTCAAATATAAATGTACCAATCATAGACGGCATGGGTACCATATATCATTTCGCCATACTAGGCTCTACAATCAAAACCGCAATGTCACGGATTGGAAATTGGATTTCCGTCATGAGTCGAGGCAAAGGATGTACTCCTCGCCGGCTTCGAGATGCTCTAAAAAATGCCTCAGGATCTCCCGCAGAAGACCCTTGTATCCTCCACGGCTGGTCCTCCCTTACGTTTGAGGATTGGCAATTTCTGAACACACGTTTCCTGGTCCTATAATACCTATCCATCAACTCTGTAGTAACCGATATATCTGAGGCGCCTCGCATTCCCACAACCACAAAGGTAAAAATAATATAAATGTCTGGGCTTGCAAAACTCCGACACCACCCATAGCTAGAAAGAAACGTCATGTCCTCCATGGGTTCCCTTATCCCCTTTTTAACTCATACTGAGGTGTGAGGCTCGCGAATTAATGCTATACACAAAGCTATTCTATATTGAAGACGTGCTTTGATCATCAACACAAGACTCTGCTTTCAACAAAAGCCTTGATCATTTGCATCTCAGCATGCCACATAGGCAATTCATGTCATGCGACTGATATCTATCGATATATAACCTCTGAGCTCGTATATCTCAGAGAAGGGCGTTAAGAAAGAGAATAAATTCCCGCCGCCAAACAGATATATATTTAATAGAAATCAATCAACACAGAATAAAATCCAATGTCAGACACACATCCATTTACAAGTTCGTTCTAGGTCTGAACGAAACCGGAGGCACCTTATTCCTCGTCCCATATGCCCAATACAGGAGAGAGGCCCTCACATATCCGGTCGTTCTCCAAGTACGTCTAGATGATCACCACTTATTACCTTGTCTTGGGTGTACAACCTAATCAATACATCAGTAATCATCCAAACGATGTGAAGACCTCCGTTCTTCAACCACCATCTTCATCGTCGACTTATCGTCGAATCAGTTATTCGGAATGGGTATAAACCCAGCCTTTTCGAATAACTCGCGTATATTATAAACAAGTGATATAAATACACAACATACGCCTCATTCCAATTCTGAATATTCTTTTATTTAAATATTCATATCCTTTGGGAAAGGCTCCTATTAATTTTATCAAAGATAAATTCTTTAAATTTATTCTTTAATCTTCCTTTGGATATCAATTCAAACCAAATTAAGATTTATCCAAACTAGTCGGGATTAGCGCATCTTACCGAAGTAATCATTTGCTTTATTTCCCAATCCCAACCTATTCATCCCATGGAACTAAACTAGTAATACCCCATATCTAACACCACGGTGTTATCGGTAAATTTAATTACCATTTCACGTTCAAATCTAATTAAAGATTTAACTATCGCTTGGAGTAAAACTGGTGTTACTCCATTCTCGATCATTTCCCAAATTGATAATTTAAATTATCACATTCGTACTTCAATCTAATTAAAGATTCATTAAAACTCCACTTAGTTTTAATCTTCCCAAAAATCAATATTAATGATTATTTAACTTTGGAAACACAAACATGTCGCATTGACAATCTACACCGTACTATTGATTTCTGCCAATATATAACCTCTAAGCTCGTACGTCTTAGAGAAGGATGTTAAGAAAGAGAATAAATTCTCCACCACCAAATAGATATATATTTAGCTGAGATCAACCATACAGCTCGAAATACAATGTTAGACATGTTATCCTGTCATTACTGGGTTAAAGAACTAATGTCATTTAAAACACAGTTCACGATAAACCCAAATCACATTCCATTAATTATGGAATCTTCATGGAAAACAGATCAATATATAATCGATATCAATTTCCGTATCTGACTAATAATATAAATGGAATAACGAAAAAGTCTTTTAAATTCTATATATATTAACAGTATTCCTCCACAGAAGTCCATTTCGATTATTACCAAATCAAATTCCATTCAATTCCAAGTTAATATATTAAATTGGAAAACTTTACTTTGGAAAATTCCCGTTAAATCTTAATAAAAAGATTTATAAATTCCAAATCACATTTCACTGTAAATCGGGTTAAAGAATGAATGTCGTTAAAAACACAGTTCACAATAAACCCAATTCACATCCCATTTTATTCCAATTAAATGTTAATTAACTGGAAACTCTAATAATCTTAATTAAAAGATTTATTCTTTTCACAGGAGATTTAAGAACAGTGTTATTTAAGACACCATTCACGACAAAAACAAAATCCAATTCTTTTATCCAATTCCAATTAAATATTAATTAATTGAAAAAACTTCACTAAATCATAATTAAAGATTTATTCTTTTCTCAACTGGGTTTAAGAACAGTGTCAATAAAGACACCATTCATGATAAACCCAAAATCCCATTTGATATTAAATACAAGGCTCTGAATAGAAATTATATCGGCTTATATTCAATATCAAATTCTGAAACCAACAAATATCGTATTGGAAATAACGATATAAATATATCTTCCAAATTTTCATAACAATACCCGTATAATCACGAAATCGAATATCGAAATATTTCGAAGATGGTTTCGATTCAAATCCATTCCAATTCATATATTGGAAATTCTAGTTATTTTTAAACCATTTCAAATCCAGTTTATTTATTTAAAAATATTTAAATCAAGTTCATAACTAGTTCATTTTGACAAAAATATATTTTTATCTTTTCAAATATGGAATTTTCCATCCCGATCCTTTCCAAATCATTTATTATGACTTTACACAAATTATTAATATTTTAAATAATTTTATCAAGACCCGTACAGTCGATTTCCATAAATAGTTATCGAATTGCACTTATAGCGACCTTTTCCAATTTTGATTTGGACATAATTCCAAATCCAAACGTTAGGTTTAAAATCCCTTATATATGTTGGAAAGCTCTTTTCGATATGAACCCAATGGTTCCTGTTTTAGAAGAATCCGACTGTCGGATCTCGCGTGATTTCAATTCGAAGTCAATGATCGAAATTCACGAACTGCCACGACGCAGCGCATTCTATTCAGGCCATTAAATATATATAATATATAAATTATATATATTTTATTGATTTCCGTTTAAAACGTATTTTACAAATCGTTTTAAATTCGTTTTCAAAATGATTTCAACTTTATATTCAATTTTAAATCAAAATTGAATATTCCATATCATTAATATATATAAATGATAATTCAAAACATTAGATTTTGAAATCACTTCCATTTCGATATTTATTATAAAAATGAATAAAATCGATATAAATATCGTTCACGTCAAAATAACGTTAATCTAATCAACACGACTTTATATATTTTAATATTTTCGTGCCGATCCCAAATCAGATATCAAAATCGTATTTTGATCCATTACTGAATATTATTTCAAAATATTCGTTGTTTTAAAATACTCTATGTTAATTTAAAACATTCGTTAATTTAAAATATCCGTTCTTTCCAAATTGGAATCAGACATAGCCAATTACCGTATAATTTTATTTATATGGATTTCATACACACATGTACACAACAATAATCAAACACAGTCAACCATCATCCAAAGTGCATTGCACAACTGCGTAAGCATTAAATATAAATGATTAACACTTACAACAGCCTGTCAACCATTCGATTGACATACAACTAAATATTGGGATTAGTGTATGTCCACTTTTATCCAATACCCGTGTGGGGTTTTCAAAAAACTAACACTGATTATTACTTGTGCAATTGGACGATGTGTAAAATATATCATCCCAATCAATATCATTTAAATGTGTGTACATAAACAAATCATCCGATTTGTAAATGAATATTTATTTTATTCATATACACGTTGAAAATTATATTTCTAACTATAAAATATTTATTTCATCTCACAAATATTTTATACAGTTCATTTATACAATAAAAATGAGATTTTTATTATTCTAACATTTTTATAAAATTTCGCCAGCACAACAGCGTGATACTAGAACCGGAATAAGGTCTAGCTTTATCCCTTGCCTACTAATTGCTTGCGCCATGTACATACGAATTCTAATCAATTTATTTCATTTCCCAAACCAAATTCAACCAAATAATCTAATCAACCAAACAACCAAACAAACATGGTTTCAAACAAAGGTGTCGGGTGCTACTAAGCACTATCTACATTCTAGTATATATATTTAACTAGAAAATAAATTAAAGTGAGAAGTTCTCACCTTTGGGATCCACTCCTCCAGATTCTATATTTCTGAACGGCTCAAATTTGGATTTGTTTTCCACCAGTTCTGTAACACCCCATGAATTCTATAACATTAAGCTTCACAAATTAAAGTGTAATTAATTCCAAATGAAAGAATTAAGGGAAATGGGTTAGGCCATTATGTTCGTCTTGGAATTCTGCTTGGGATAGAGTCCGAGTTTACGTGAATCGGACTCCGTATGAAGGAGTTATGACCTTCGGAAGTTTCAGAATAAAATTTAAAATTCAAACAGCTCGATTTCAAGTTCAAAATTCAAAAAACAGGTTCAAACTGGGCTGGGCGGGAAAATTCCCACTCTGGGACCAGGTCGACCATAGGGTCGACCATGGTGTCGACCTAGTCACCCCAGGTCGACCATAGTGTCAACCTGGGTGTCAACCTGCCAATCGACCTACCTGGTCGACCTGGCTGGCTGGGTCTGGCTCGAATTTCTGTGGCTCGGTGTGTCATTAGGGCTGACATGTCACCTCTTGATTAGCTCTTTGAACTTTGTATGGTCTAGATTCCTCCTGTCTTCATCTGACGGCTCAAAACAATTTAAAAATCTATATATACACCCTAAGTCTCAACTAAAATTCACACAAAAAAATAAGATGGGAGTCGTCATGCTGCCAAGAAGGAATTGAGCGTAGCCGTCAAGAGAGAGGAGCTTAGAGATGAATCAAATTAAGAAAAAGAATAAAGCTTAATCAAATTAATCAACGCAACATTAATCTACCCAAAGGAACGCATCTCAATTTCAGAATTCAGAATCCAGAATTCAAGATTCTGCATTCGTTGTAAGTATAGTGACCTTTCAGAATATGAATAAAAACTGTGACGTGATTCGATGTAAATGAAAATAGAATTATGTTATTGTATGATAATGATATAAATTCTGTGTATTGTAACAATTCTGTCATGACTTGTGTATTGATATTTGTGGCCTAAATTGATTGATGCAAGCCTATTGAACAATTGTATATGAAAACAATGGCACTTGCAAGTTTGTGGCAAAAACTAGAATTTGATCCCTTTATGTTTATGTCTATGGCATGGACTATATACATTCTCTAAGTCTAAATTAAGGCTTATGTAAACATGTTCTAGATTTGAGACCTTTTATGCCTATATGACCCAAAACCTATGAACACATTCTTATGTTTATTTGCAAGTATAATTGGATCTATGTTAAGTATCGTTTGGGTTACATAAACTATGCAAGTTCATGTTGAAATAGGCTATATGATTAGATGATTAAATTGGACATTTTGGTGAATATACAACATGTTAGTTTTGTGGTTGACATTATGCCAAGTTAAACATGTTTAAACCCAAGTTTGTATAAGCCTAAACTATGCCATTTCATATGTCACCTACTTAGTTATACTTTGATTTGAATGCAAGTTCACATGACCCATAATTCATGTTAGTTGAAACGCTAAATTGCAAGTTCATGCGCCACACACCTTTATGTATTGTAAAATATTACATGTTCTTGATTTCCCCTTTTTCTCACGTTTATAAAGTTGGGCTGAATTGTGTCAAGCCCAACACTTGTTATAATGTTGCGAACGTACAAACGGGGGTAATAACGTTGGGTATAAAACATGAAAATATTTGTTAGCATGGTTGGCACATGCCAACGACAACGGCATTTAAGCGGTATGAATTGTTATGCCCAAGAATAAAGGACATGACATTTACATATAATTGAGAAGTGATAAAATATGTAAATTTAGAAAACACGATATGCTTAACCCGATGTTGGATTGAGTTGTGACGTAAACCTGCCCGGACCCTCCCGGCTGTCCAGTAGTCACAACAATACCTATCCAATGTGGGTGGTTAAGCATTGAGCCCAATAAGGACCCAAGGTTAGATTGAGCTACGGTGTAAACCTGTCCAGAACCGACCGGCACATCCAGTAACCGTAGCAATATCTGTCTAATGTGAGTGGTCAGGTGCTTTAAGAGGCTAAGGACAGATGGTAGGGTTAAGTCAGCTATAAACACTTAACCAAATTCAACATGTTAACAAGAATTGATGGGTGAGGTTAGGTAAATACAGACACTTAACCACTTAAAATGTTTGACTAGAAAACCCTAGTAACGAGGGACCCGTTTCAGCAGTAACCCAAGTTAGGTATCATGGTACCCTGAAACTAGGCAGGGTGGGGCACGTTTACTGGGCTGATTGTAAGCGGTCAAAACGACGGCGGTGGGTGCACAGTGTAGGTTCTAACGGGGTGCGGGCGTGCACACACTCCGGAGCAGACAAACAGGGCACTGGGGGCACCAGTAGTATAACCTATGCCTTCTAGAATTGTGTCGGGGCCGCCACCATGGGTCTTGATACACCCCATAGTAGGACCAACATAGGTATCTACAATTCTTGGGGGCCGTATGACACATGTTTACGCGAGTAGGAGCCGATCTTTAGAAAATGGGATCACTTCACCCTCAGCATAGGGTGCCAATTAGAATAAGCTCAAGTAGGTGCAGAGCTATAGTGTGGGTGCGATAGTACATTCGATTCTAAACTACACTTCCTTAGCTTGTGATACTTGCCTGTTTTCAGTTTATATCTATCATGCCCTTTTTCTTATTCACATACTGAAGAGTCACTAGATTTACTCAGGCTTTATGTCTGACTCTATTTTCTTTTCATCTTCTTTTCTTTCGTCCCCCCCCAGGTCCACAGGGAGGAAACAACTCAGCTCAGTCAGACTCTTTGCAAGCTCCAAGACCGTAGATGTATGGTTTGGATCTCTTTTGCTCGGATTATGGCTTTGGATATCACTACGGGTATTTTTGTTACTTTATTTATGTTTTATGCTTCTTTAATAATCAAGACAGTAATGAGGTTGTAATGTTGAAAGTATTTTGAGACAATTATGAAAACGTTTTGGTTGAACACGTATTGATGGATTGAAAGTCTGTTTGGTTTCCGCTGTCTAAAATATGTGTATTTATATCTGTCTTGTGTTTATCTGTGGCTTTTACTTATAAACCTCCACCAAAGTTAAGGCATTCCCTTTGTGAGTGACCTTAACGGAGGTGGGGTGTTTCACTTGGTATCAGAGCATAGGTTTACCAGATAAGATAAAAATTTTGAAACTATTTTCAAAAAGAAATTTAAAGAAGCATCTTGTTCAATAAAAAAGCATAATCCCCCAAAGCCATGTGCACTATCTCTCTCTATCCTTCGTTTTGAAGCTTTCCTTTCTGTTTCAGCATGTCTGGAGACCTTAACCTTCCAGAAGGAGTGCCAATACCCGGCTGGTTAAGGAGGTACTTAGAAGCAAGGGCCAATGGCGCGGGACCAGCAGACATTCCTCCTCCAGTGGCCGTGGTTCCTCCTCCTCCTCCTCATGGAAATGCCTTCGCAAAAACATGTAGAGACTTCAAGGCTATGGGTGGAAAAGACTTTTATGGGACAGAATCCTTTGTAGGAGCAAGAAACTTACTAAAGGAGACCGAGGATCTGTTTGTCATCTTCGGAGTTGATGACAGGCAAAAGATACAGTTAGCAGTGTGGTTGCTTAAAGATGAAGCTTCCTATTGGTGGGAAATTACCAATGCTCAGAGGGCGGTGGAAACATGGGAAGATTTCAGGACACGGTTTGAGATGAAATTCCTCTCCTAAGCTGAAAGAAGCCTGCAAATGGAGAAGTTTCTAACTCTGAAACAGGGAAGTATGACAATCAAGGAGTACGTTAATCATTTAATCAGCTGGCCAGATTTGGGCTGGACTTAGTAAACACCCAACACAAGAAGGCGCTTCGCTTTGTCAAAGGTTTGAATGAGCCTCTACATAGCCTTGCTATGACCCATGTATCCACGGGAGCGACTTATGAAAGCTTGGTGGAAATGGCGTTGCTACACAAGGAAGACAACGACAAGAAAGAGACTAAGGTGGAAGAAAAGAAAGAGGGTTTACAAGCTAAGAAAATAGACTTCAAGAAAGGAGGGAAGAACAATAAGCCCCGTGAGAGGAGAAGGTGCAATTTCTGTGGCATTGTGGGACATATATCAAAAGATTGCCGAAAAAGGAAGGCGAAGATGGGTGGTTGCTTCCATTGTGGAGAGACTGGGCACCAAGCTAAGGACTGCCCAAAGAAGAGAGGGCAGGGACAGAAAACCGGATCCACTTCAGGGGGTCAAGTTCATGCACTAGTGGCACCTTCGTAGGAACGAGGTAGTTATATTTCTGTAGAAAGTGTAGTCTATCTTTATGATCATCCAGTTCGCACACTTTTTGACTCTGGCGCATCACACTCCTTTGTTTCATCTGCCTTAGTAGAATCTCTGCATCTAGACACTAGTATGGTAGAGGACCCCTTAGTAGTTTCAAATCCAATTGGGGGCTCCGCTTACTTGTCAATGGTTTGTTTGGGTTTGAAAATCTCTATTCTCAGCATTGAGTTTAGTTGTAATGCCTTTGTTTTGGGCTTCTCGGGATATGGTTTGATCTTAGGCATGGACTGGTTATCCAGTAATGGTACCATTCTTGATTGTGAGAAAAGAGTAGTTAGACTCTTGAGTCGGCTTGTTAACACTCTAGAAATTTCTTGTAATCCCTTGAATGCTATTATGCTTAGTTATCTAGAGTCGCTTGATGCTTCTGATGAGAATTTGCAGTCAGTTAGAGTAGTCCGGGAATATCCGGATGTCATTGAGGAGGTGAAAGGCTTACCTCCGAGGTGGGAAATAGACTTCCGCATATATCTTGTGGATAATGCAAATCCTGTAGCTTTACCTGTCAGACACATGGCTCCAAATGAGAGAAAGGAGCTCAGTAAGCAGGTTAAGAACTTCTCGAAAAGGGGTTCATTAGACGGAGCATTTTGGAATGGGGTGCTCCAGTGGTGTTCGCAACCAGAGCGGACGGTTCGCTTCGCCTTTGCGTCGACTATAGGGAGTTAAACAAATTGACCAAGAAAAATAGGCACTCTCTTCCCCGAATCGACGATTTGTTTGATCAACTTGTAGGTGCGTCGGTCTTCTCCCAACTTGATCTGGCAACTGGGTTCCATCAGCTAAGAGTAGCTGAAGACAACATTGATAAAACGACGTTCAGAACCCTAGACGGTTTCTTCGAGTGGCTTGTCATGCCTTTCGGCTTGACAAACGCACCCGCTTATTTCGTAGACCTAATGAGCAGGGTGTTCAGAGAATCCCTTAACAAATTTGTGGTTGTCTTCGTAGATGATATCTTAATCTTCTCAAAGAATGAGGAAGAACATGCTCAGCATCTGAAAGAAATCATGGATACTCTCCGTGCACATCAGCTAAAAGCCAAAAACTCCAAGTGCCACTTTTGGAGAAAGGAGGTAATATTTCTGGGGCATATAGTGTCCAAAGAGGGGTTGGCTGTGGACCCCGCGAAAGTAGTGGCAGTGCAAGATTGGAAGACACCAAGAAATGCAACCGAAGTCCGAAGCTTTCTTGGGCTTGCCGGTTTTTACCGAAAGTTTTTTAGGGATTTCGCGAATATCTCAGGTCCACTCACAAGGCAAACAAAGAAGAATCTGGCGTTCACTTGGGATTTGGACTACGAGTTTGCTTTCCAACGATTAAAAAGGGCTCTCACAACAGCCCCAGTTCTGACTTTTCTAGATGGAAGCAAAATATTCACAGTATATACGGATGCTTGTGGTACGGGGCTAGGCATTGTTTTGATGCAAGAAGGGAGGGTAGTAGCTTATGGTAGAAGGCAATTGAAAGTTCATGAAAAGAACTACCCAACCCACGATCTTGAGTTAGCCGCCATCATCTTTGCACTTAAGTCTTGGCGCCATTATCTCCTAGGTGAGAAGTTCGAATTATACACTGACCATAAATCGTTGAAATATCTCTTCTCGTAGAAGGATCTTAACTTGAGGCAGCAAAGATGGATGGAGTTTCTTGCCTCGTATGACTTTGAAATTTCCTATACTCCCGGCAAAGGCAACGTAGTAGCAGACACGTTGAGCCGAAAGAAACTGACCTTAAGCCCTCTCTTTGGGGAAAGGCAAAGCTTGGAGTATATAGCCAATTTTAACTTTAGGCCCTCCTCGGATTTTGTACCGGGTTTGTTAGCATCTCTCGAAGTATGCCCCACTCTCTTGGACTCAATAGGGGCTGCACAACGTGAAGACCCTCAGCTTGTTGATGTGATTGATAAACTTATTAGGGGTGGGACTTCTAGTCACCTCAGTAGATACGCCATCGATGATAAGGGTTGGTTGAGGCGAGATGGAAGATTATGCGTCCCACAAGCAGGGGAGTTGACAAAGAAGGTTCTCGAGGAAGCGCATCATTCCAAGATGACTATACACCCTGGCGGCGATAAGATGTACAAGGATATAAAAAGGACTTTCCTTTGGAGCGGCATGAAAAAGGACGTGGCAAATTTTGTTTCTAAGTGCATGACCTGCCAACGGGTCAAGGCAGAACAGAAGAAGCCTGGAGGACTACTTCATCCATTAGAGGTCTCACAGTGGAAGTGGGATAGCATTTCAATGGAACGTCGTTCGATTTGGATCCGCAGGAAAGCTAGCACCAAGATTTGTAGGACCGTTTCCTATCATCGAGAAGGTTGGGAAGATGGCCTATAGATTAGAGCTACCGAGAGACTGGCCGGAGTTCACAACGTCTTTCATGTTTCTCACCTCCGGAAGTGTTTGCATGAGTCTGCGGAAGTGGTGGAACCTAGCATTCTAGAAGAAGCCGAAGTAGAACGTGAAGCAACAGTGAGGAGAATTCCAACCCACATCTTAGGAACTGAAGTGAAAAAGCTACGCAACCGCGAAGTCAAACTCGTTAAAGTTCAGTGGAGCGACGCCGAGGAAGACGCGACTTGGGAAACTGAGGACAGAATACGCGCTGCCTACCCTTTTCTTTTTGAGGGTACATCTTTGATCTCTCTTTTTCCTTAAGTTATGCCTTATCTATCTTTTTAGGTGTATCTCCTCGGTCCTTTTCCTAACTCCTTAGGTAGAAAACAAATGGATGCAAACATGTATTTGAAAACATGTTATGGATGATGGCTGCAAATGGTTGCTAGTGATTGCTAGTGGTTGCTCGTGGATGCATATACACACACACCCTAGGTTTTAGATTGGCTCAGTCACTTCATATTGCATATGCATATATGTATTCTCATTTGCATATGGTTGAAACTTGATATGCTGTCATATGGTTGTCGCATTTGTATGAATAAGTTGTGCACTCATGTAGAATTATGAGTAGGAAAAATTTGCATACATAATGGATTCATGACACTTACATGATTCGCATTAAGGAGGTCAACTAAATCAGTAGACCGCCTGATTTCTGCATTAGATAAGAACATGTACACACACTATGCATATGATCATGAAGCATTAGAAGTCTTTTAAGGACAGTGGACGCTTGTGCTTGTTGGTTGAGTAGATGGACGGTTGGATGGTAGGATATACGTTCTTCCTAACTTGAAGATTTCGGGGACGAAATCCTTTTAAGGGGGGAGAATGTAACACCCCGTGAATTCTATAACATTAAGCTTCACATATTAAAGTGTAATTAATTCTAAATGAAAGAATTAAGGGAAATGGGTTTCTCCATTGCGTTCGTCTCAGAATTCTTTTTGAGATAGAGTCCGAGTTTGCGTGAATCGGACTCCGTATGAAGGAGTTATGACCTTCGGAAATTTTAGAATAAAATTTAAAATTCAGACAGCTCGATTTCAAGTTCAAAATTCGAAAAACAGGTTCAAACTGGGTTGGGCGGGAAAATTCCTGCCCAGGGACTAGGTCGACCATAGGATTGACCATGGTGTCAACCTGGTCACCCCAGGTCGACCATAGTGTCGACCTGGGTGTCGACCTGCCAGTCGACCTACCTGGTCGACCTGGCTGGCTGGGTCTGGCTCGAATTTCTATGGCTCGGTGTGTCATTAGGGCTGACATGTTACCTCTTGATTGGCTCTTTGAACTTTGTATGGTCTAGATTCCTCCTGTCTTCATCTGACGGCTCAAAACAATTTAAAAATCTATATATACACCCTAAGTCTCAACTAAAATTCACACAAAAAATAAGATGGGAGTCGTCATGCTGCCAGGAAGGAATTGAGCGTAGCCGTCAAGGGAGAGGAGCTTAGAGACGAATCAAATTAAGAAGAAGACTAAAGCTTAATCAAATTAATCAACGCAACATTAATCTACCCAAAGGAACGCATCTCAATTTCAGAATTCAGAATCCAGAATTCAAGATTCTGCATTCGTTGTAAGTATAGTGACCTTTCAGAATATGAATAAAAACTGTGACGTGATTCGATGTAAATGAAAATAGAATTATGTTGCTGTATGATAATGATATAAATTCTGTGTATTGTAATGATTCTTTCATGACTTGTGTATTGATATTTGTGGCCTAAATTGATTGATGCAAGCCTATTGAACAATTGTATATGAAAACAATGGCACTTGCAAGTTTGTGGCAAAAACTAGAATTTGATCCCTTTATGTTAATGTCTATGGCATGGACTATATACATTCTCTAAGTCTAAATTAAGGCTTATGTAAACATGTTCTAGATTTGAGACCTTTTATGCCTATATGACCCAAAACCTATGAACACATTCTTATGTTTATTTGCAAGTATAATTGGATCTATGTTAAGTATCGTTTGGGTTACATAAACTATGCAAGTTCATGTTGAAATAGGCTATATGATTAGATGATTAAATTGGACATTTTGGTGAATATAACATGTTAGTTTTGTGGTTGACATTATGCCAAGTTAAACATGTTTAAACCCAAGTTTGTATAAGCCTAAACTATGCCATTTCATATGTCACCTACTTAGTTATACTTTGATTTGAATGCAAGTTCAATGACCCATAATTCATGTTAGTTGAAACGCTAAATTGCAAGTTCATGCGCCACACACCTTTATGTATTGTTAAATATTACATGTTCTTGATTTCCCCTTTTTCTCACGTTTATAAAGTTGGGCTGAATTGTGTCAAGCCCAACACTTGTTATAATGTTGCGAACGTACAAACGGGGGTAATAACGTTGGGTGTAAAAAATGAAAATATATGTTGGCATGGTTAGCACATGCCAACGACAATGACATTTAAGCGGTATGAATTGTTATACCCAAGAATAAAGGACATGACATTTACATATAATTGAGAAGTGATAAAATATGTAAATTTAGAAAACACGGTATGCTTAACCCGAGGTTGGATTGAGTGGTGACGTAAACCTGCCCGGACCCGCCCGGCTGTCCAGTAGTCACAACAATACCTATCCAATGTGGGTGGTTAAGCATTGAGCCCAATAAGGACCCGAGGTTAGACTGAGCAACGGTGTAAACCTGCCCGGAACCGACCGGCACATCCGGTAACCGTAGCAATATCTGTCTAATGTGAGTGGTCAGGTGCTTTAAGAGGCCAAGGACAGATGGTAGGGTTAAGTCAGCTATAAACACTTAACCAAATTCAACATGTTAACAAGAATTGATGGGTGAGGTTAGGTAAATACAGACACTTAACCACTTAACATGTTTGACTAGAAAACCCTAGTAACGAGGGACCCGTTTCAGCAGTAACCCAAGTTAGGTATCATGGTTCCCTGAAACTAGGCAGGGTGGGGCACGATTACTGGGCTGATTGTAAGCGGTCAAACGACGGCGGTGGGTGCACAGTGTAGGTTCTAACGGGGTGCGGGCGTGCACACACTCCAAAGCAGACAAACAAGGCACTAGGGGCACCATTACTATAACCTATGCCTTCTAGAATTGTGTCGGGGCCGCCACCATGGGTCTTGATACACCCCATGGTGGGACCAGCATAGGTATCTACAATTCTTGGGGGTCGTATGACACATGTTTACGCGAGTAGGAGCCGATCTTTAGAAAATGGGATCACTTCACCCTCAGCATGGGGTGCTAGTTAGAATAAGCTCAAGTAGGTGCAGAGATATAGTGTGGGTACGATAGTACATTCGATTCTAAACTACACTTCCTTAGCTTGTGATACTTGCCTGTTTTCAGTTTATATCTATCATGGCCTTTTTCTTATTCACATACTGAAAAGTCACTAGATTTACTCAGGCTTTATGTCTGACTCTATTTTCTTTTCATCTTCTTTATTTTTGTCCCCCCCCCCGGTCCACAGGGAGGAAACAACTCAGCTCAGTCAGACTCTTTGCAAGCTCCAAGACTGTAGATGTATGGTTTGGATCTCTTTTGCTCGGATTATGGCTTTGGATATCACTATGGGTATTTTTGTTACTTTATTTGTGTTTTATGCTTCTTTAATAACCAAGACAGTAATGAGGTTGTAATGTTGGAAGTATTTTGAGACAATTATGGAAATGTTTTGGTTGAACACGTATTGATGGAATAAAAGTCTGTTTGGTTTCCGCTGTTTAAAATATGTGTATTTATATCTGTCTTGTGTTTATCTGTGGCTTTTACTTATAAACCTCCACCAAAGTTAAGGAATTCCCTTTGTGAGTGACCTTAACGGAGGTGGGGTGTTTCAAGTTCCATCGCTGTTCTTTTCACGCTGTCCATAGTAAAAATTATATTTTTATTATGATGATTATATATTTAAAATCGCATTTTTGACCAATGATATTTATCTTTTTTAGGAAATTACATTTTTATTTCAATGTCATATATATAAAAATCACATTTTTTATTTTAACGCTATATAGATAAAAATCACATTTTTATAACGCTACTATATAAATAAAAATCATATTTTTATTTCTACTTTATATATAAAAAAATCAAATTTATCTCTATTCCATATATGTAAAAATCGAATTTTCATATATATAAAAATCAAATTTTTATCACTATTTCATATATATAAAAATCGAATTTATCGCTATTTCATATATATAAAAATCATATCTTTTTGAATGTTAAAATCAATTCTTTATTTACGTATAAAAATCTAATTTTTAAAAATCCTACCTTTATATTTTTAAAAAAATCCTTTCCTTCTATTTATAATTATATATGAAAAACTGAAAATTAAATTAAATAATAAAGTAAAAAAAACTCACGGTTTTCGTTCGTCGGAGGTTCCACACGCCGGAGGAAGGAGGAGTGGGTGCTGAGGGGAGGGCATCGACCAGGCAGTGGTCGAAGGTGGCATTGTGGGTGGCAGCGATGGCGTTTTGGATGGGGGGCCTAGGGTTTGCGGAATTGGAGGAGAGAGGGGCAGATTTTTGAACGGAGGGAGGGGGGAAGGTGCGGTGGTGTAGGCGGAGGGGAGGGCAACCTCCGGCGGCGGCGGCTGAAGGGGGGGCGCGGTGGGGTTAACGGCGGGAATGGGAGGGGGAGCGATTCCTTTTTTTTATTTAAAACTGACAGGGGGGGGGGGGGGGGAGAATAAAAGGGGGAGGGGTTTTAAGTGAAATTTATATATATTATATTATTATTTTCCATTCAATTACAAAGAGGTTGACTTTTTATATCGAACTCCAAACGAGACCCAACGATCGTCGCCGCTAGCTAATTACTTCCATTCCAAACACAATGGAATATGTCCAATATGCCAATTCGACTGTTATGATCAGTTTTTTCCGCTTAATTTAAAATATAAATCATTATAATTTAAATTCAAACGCACATTTTAATTTACCAGGGCCATATACGGACTCCAAAAATCCCCGAAAAATAAATCTAGCTATGTTTTGACGATACAATCCTAACAAAACTAATTTCGTCAAATTTGGAGATCGTTTGAGAAACGGTCATTTTTTAGTCGATTAAATTCAAATTGGAATTACGAAACACGTTTAAATTCACCATGCCCACATATTGATTCCAAAAATTATGAAATTTGGAATCTAGCGATAATTTGACATTCCGAATCCAACAAAAGTGGTCTCGTCGAAAACGGAGGTCGTTTGCAAATTCGCTATTTTTAAGGGCTATATTCTCCATAGCGACTATTTTTAATTTTCAACTGGGCATAACTTTTTATTCCCACTATGAAATTTGGATTTTTCACATTCGTTGGAAAGATATTTTCAAACAGATTCAAATATTTATGGTTTCACTAAAATCCGGTTTATTTTGAATACTATTAATTCATTTGAAATTTGAAATCTAATTTTCAAACTACCGCGCCATTTTCAATTCCTTTTATAATTAAAATAAATATTTATATTCTAACTTCGATTTAAATAAATTTATACATTCTAATTTTATTCAAAATAAATTTCTAGTCGTTATTATTTAAAATAAATCATTTTAAATATTTAAAATTCATTAAAATAGCCAAAATAAAAATATTAAATTGGTTCTGATTTTCCGGGTTGTTACACTTTCTTCCTTCCTACAAACTCTTCATCGATTTACTCGCACATGCACATGACCGACAGGAGAAATTTCTTGAACGGTTGGAAGCCAACAAGAAAGCAGCAGCAAGATATTAAAAACCAATTAAAATAGGAAACTGAAATGTCATAATGACAATTAATACCATGTCCATTGACGGCAAGGAGTTTTCGCTGTTTTCGAAACGTTGAGGCGTAAATTTTTCTAGTAAAAATACAACGCAAAACATGTAAAAAAAAGTTGACATTTTAAATTAATCAATGCATAACATGAAAGGAAAAGGAAAGAAAAACATTTAAGATCCGACTTTGAAAAGGTATATATGTTTTATTATATATCAAAAATAAATAATTAAAACTCATATGAACCAAATTCCGATTTTGCAGAACTACTTGAAGATTCCATCAAACTTCAATTTTGATTCCTTCTAGCAGTTCAAATCGATCCACAAGATTTTTTGCAAGACTTAACGAAGTTTATTGAAAAATATTTTGTAAATAATAATGAGAAAATTCATTACATAGCTCATGAACCATCTTACTTGATCATGTTGTTGATATTGAAAAGTAAAAAATGCTAAATTTTATTTTCATAAATTTTATTCTTTTGGTTTTTATTAAATAATTAAAATTTAATGGTTTTTATTTTGGCGTCAATATCTGTAATGAAAGGTAATAAAAACTTGAATCATATGACTCACTGGTTTACGGCGTGAGAGGCATGCGCTTTATTCGCTTCGTATGCCTCAAGTTGCTGTAGGCATAAGTTTTAGAGGTAAATTTTTTTTTGAATAATCCTTAAGGCGTTTTATCTCTTATCTCCTCGAGGTGAGTTTTTTTAAAACAATGAATCAAATAAAATATTCACTTGAGTATCTTATAATGTCTATTTGGTGATCTCTTTGATCAACGTAAACAATCACATAATGACATACACAAGTCCTTCAAAACTTAGAATATAAAGTATTTTGTGAACTTACTTTAGACAGTTGAGTTTATGTTAAGTCTAAAACAATTTTATGCCGAGATATGGTAGGCAATGTGTCAAAATACCAAACTCAGACTGATTTGGCTGCAAGTAATGATATGAAGATGCATGCAATTTAATATATGGATGATAAAATGTAGTGATTTGTAGAAGAACTATCTTCTACGCTCTATACAATACAAGATGACATGCCTTGGGATTTAATTTAGGAGCAGCTTGTGTATTATTCTAAAAAACAATGCAATTCTTACCTTTTTATCATCAATCAGAGTGGCACAGCGAAAGCGTGGTGGGCCTATAACCCCAGGTCTTAGGATCGAAACCTGGCTCTGATAATATTTCGCTCTCTTTTTATGTTTTCAAGGATAATTTGGTCAAAAAACAACGAAAACTCCTTGCTCTCAATGATACGGAAGAACTTTTATTGTCGAACGTGGACCAACAACAAAATTTTGTTGTAGCTTTGAGAAGAAAGAAACATCTAATTGAATAGATGTTAAAAAGTTTAAAATGGATATAAAGAATCATTGTTTTTTTGAATTCATGATATATAATCAACTAGTGATGGATGTTAAACAGATCAATGAGATATAAATAATGAACTACTTAGGAGGCTAAAATACAAATTTAGATGTAAGCAACACCAAAATTATGTTAATGTTAACAGTTGTAAGTTTGCACCATCAAAACAGTTGAACTACCCAAGTTTTTTGTCCTTCACAAACTCTTCATAAATATACTCACACATGCACATGAGTCTACAAGTAGAAAGAAGAAAGCAGCAGTCAGATATTAAAAACCAGCTAAAATAGGAAACTGATGTATGATAATGACAATTAATATACCGTGTCCCATTGATGGCAAGGAATTTTCGATGCTCCTCGAAATGTTGAGATGTAATTTTTTGGGTAAAAGTAAAACGCAAAACATGTAAAGAAAAGTTGACATTTTAAATTGACCAATGCAAAAAATGAAAAAAAAAGAATCATTTAAGATCTGAGTTTGAACAAGCATACATGTTTTACTATAGATTAAAAATAAATAATAGAAACTCATATGAATCAAAACTATTTGAAGATTCCATTAAACTTCAATTTTGATTCCTTCTGTTAATTCAAATCGGTCCACAATTTTTTTTTGCTAGATTTAACGAAGTTTATTGAAAATATTTTTTAAATAACAATTAGAAAATTCATTACATAGCTCCTTAACAACACTTGATTATGTTGATATTGAAATTGAAAAGTAAAAAATGCTAATTTTAATTTTCTTAATTTTGTTCTTTTTTTATTTTCATTAAATAATTAAAGTTACTTGATTATTTTTCTAATAAACAACCTTACTTGATTACTTTTTAAATTGAACAGCGAAAACTCCTTGCTCATAAACAACCAACTAACAGCTGTAAGCAACACCAAAATTATGTTAACGTTAACAGTTGTAAGTTTGCACCGTCAGAACAGTTCTTCAACTGCCCAACCATTTTTCCTTCTCACAAACTCTTCATAAATTTACATACACACATGCACTTGAGCCAACACGAGAAATTCTCATACAGTTAGGAAGTCAACAAGAAAGCAACCGTCAGATATTGAAAACCAATTAAAATAGGAAATTGATGTATGCTAACGACAATTAATACCATGTCCCGTTGATGGCAAGGAGTTTTCATTGCACCTCAAAACGTTGAGACGTAAGCTTTTCGGTTAACAATATAACGCAAAACAGGTAAAGAAAATTTAACACTTTAAATTAATCAATGGAAAAAATGAAAAGAAAAGATAAACTATTAAGATCCGACTTTGAACAAGTATACACAGTTTATTATAGATTGAAAATAAATAAATGAAACTCATATGAATCAAATTTTGATTTCTCAAAACTAATTGAAGATTCCATCAAATTTCAATTTTGATTCCTTCTGCCAATTTAAACTGATCAACAAGATTTTTTGCGGGACTTAACGAAGTTTATTGAAAAATATTTTTTAAATAACAATGAGAAAGATCATTTAATAACTCATAAACAGTCTTACCTGATCATTTTAACATTGAAATTGAAAAGTAAAAAATTGCGAATTTTTATTTTCTTTGATTTTGTTCTTTTTTATTTTCATTAAATCATTAAAGTTTAATGGCTTTCATTTTGCGTCAATATCTGCAACGAAAGGTAAAAATACCAAGTCATATGTCTCACCGGTTTAAGGTGTGTGAGACATGCGCTTTATTCGCTTCGTATGTCTCAAGTTGCTAAGGCGTAAGTTTTAGAGATAAAAACTTTTTGGAATAAGGCACAAGGCGTTGTATCTCTTGTTTCTTCGAGGTGGGTTTTTTAAAACAGTGAATCAAATACAATATTCACTTGAGTATCTTATAACGTCTATTTTGGTATCTCTTAGATCAACGTAAACAATCACATAATGACATACACAAGTCCTTCAGAACTTGAAATATAAAGTATTTTCTAAACATTTCTAAAAAAATTACTTCAGACAGTTAAGTGTATGTTAAGTCTAAAACAATTTTATGTCGAGATATGGTAGGCAGTGTGTTGAAATATCAAACTCAGATTGATTTGGCTGCAAGTAATGATATAGAGATGCATGCACTTTAATATATGGATGATACAATGTAGTGATTTTACAGAAGAACTATCTTCTATACTTTGTACAATACAAGATGACATGCCTTGGGATATAATTTAGGAACAGCCTATCTTAAAAAAAAGCAATTATTACATTTCATCTTCAATCAGAGTGGCGCAGCGGAAGAGTGGTGGGCCAATAACCAATAGGTCCTAAGATTGAAACCTGACTCTAATAACATTTCGCTCTCTTTATTGTTTCAAGGATAATTTGGTAAAAAAACAACTAAAACTCCTTGCTCTCAATGGTGGCTGTCTCGCTTTATACAAACAAATGAAGCATAGATATACAATACAAGGTAAAGCAACAATGTATTCAAAATAACTCAGTAAACTTTTTATTGAAAGTGTCCCAGGATCCGATACGAAAGAACTTTTATCGTAGAACGTGGACCAATAAGAAATTTTGTTGTCGTTTTGAGAAGAAAGAAACATCCAACTGAACAGGTGTTAAAAAAATTTAAATGGATATAAAGAATCTTTAATTTTTTTTGAATTCACATTATATAATCAACTAGCGATGAGTCTTGAACGAATCAATGAGATATAAATAATCAACTACTTGGGAGGCTAAAATACAAGTTCAAATGCAAGCAACGCCAAAATTATGTTAACGTTAACAGTTGTAAGTTTGCACTGTCAAAACAGTTCAACTACCCAACCATTTTTCCTTCTCACAAACTCTTCATAAAAATACTCATATGCACATGAGCCGACAGTAAAAACCAGAAAGCAGCAGTCAGATATTAAAAATTCAATTAAAATAGGAAACTATGTATGATAACGGCTACTAATACCATGTCTCGTTAATGGCAAGGAGTTTTCGCTGCTCCTTAAACGTTTAGATGTGATTTTTCGGGTAAAAATAAAACGTAAAACATGTAAAGAAAATTTGACATTTTAAATTAATCAATGCAAAAAATGAAAAGAAAAAAATCATTTAAGATCCGACTTTGAACAAGTATACATGTTTTATTATAGATTAAAAATAAACAATTGAAACTCATATGAGTCAAATTTCGATTTCTCAAAACTATTTGAAGATTCCATCTGTGAAATAAATAAATGATCAAAGAAGCAAGTAAAGAATAAAATCACACACAAGATTTAACGTGGAAAAACCCTTTGCGGGAAAAAAACCACCGGAGAAAGGCAAACTTTATTGATTTAATTGATGGAGTTGTTATAAGCTTGTTCAACATATCAACCATAGCAGTACATTTATATTCTACTTTCATGCATTCAGATAAGGAGAGAAAGAATAAAAATAAGAATATTCTTTATCCTTCAATGAGGTTGCTGCATTTATCTCAATCAAGAGAGTAAATTAAAATCTCCTTTATCCTTTTGATGAGGTTGCTATAAATGTTTCAATCAAGAGAGAATCTTCTTTATCCTTTAAATGAGGTTGCTGAAAATACCTCAATCAAGGGAGTAAATTAAGGAACTAAATAATATTCTTTAGGTGACACATCAGCTGGACCAATCCTCAATCAAGAGAGTAAATTAAGGAACTAAATAATATCCTTTAGATGACACATCAGCTGAACTAATCCTAATGAGAATTTCGGATCACAAATTAACAATCTCCACCTTGAGACGAATTCTCATCATGAAGTAAAAAACGAACTCCTTCAACAAGTAAACATCTGCCTTGCTCCAATAGTCCCTAAAGACTATACTGTAACACCAACCAAGCTTGAGCAAAGCTCAAACTTAGTAATTGGAACCGACTTTGTCATCATGTCAGCGGGATTGTCATGAGTACTTATCTTGCAAATTTTAACACCACCTTTAGCAATAACATCTCGAATGTAGTGATACCTCACATCTATATGTTTAGTTCTCTCATGGAACATTTGTTCCTTTGTAAGGCATATAACACTCTGGCTATCAGAAAATATAGTAATGCAAGATGTATCTCCACAAAACTCAAAATATAAACCTCTAAGCCAAATAGCTTCTTTACATGCTTCAGAAATAGCCATATACTCGGCCTCAGTAGTTGATAATGCTACTGTAGTTTGCAAGGTTGCTTTCCAACTTACAGCACAGCCACCAATGGTGAAAACATAACCTATTAATGATCTCCTTTTATCCAAATCACCTGCAAAATCAGAATCCACATAACCAACAAGTTCTTCTTTAGATTTACCAAACTGCAAACAAGCATTTGCAGTGCCATGAAGATATCTAAAAATCCATTGAACTGCTTTCCAATGCTCTCTTCCAAGATTGGCCACGAATCTACTGACAACACTTAAAGCATGTGATAAATCAGGACGCGAACAAACCATGGCATACATAAGTGAACCAACTGCACTAGAATAGGGAACTCTAAACATGTACTCAATATCTTCATTTGATTGTGGACACATGGCTGATGACAATTTAAAATGTGCAGCAAGAGGAGTACTTCCAGGTTTGACATCAAGCATATTAAAACGGCGAAGCACTTTTCTAACATACCCACTCTAACTTAGGTATAATTTTCCAGAAGTTCTATCTCTTGATATCTCCATGCCAAGAATCTTCTTAGCATCTCCCAAATCTTTCATTTCAAACTCTCTACTTAACTGCCTTTTCAAATTTTCAATTTCCACCTTGTCTTTTGAAGCAATCAACATATCATCAACATAAAGTAACAAATAAATGGCTGAATAAGTAGTAATTTTCAAATAGACACAACTATCATAATTGGACCTTTTAAAACCTTGAGATAGAAGTGTCAAATCTTTTATACCACTGCCTAGGTGACTGTTTCAATCCATAAAGAGATTTCTTTAATTTACAGACAAGATTTTCTTTTCCAGGGATGATAAAACCCTCAGGTTGATGCATATAAATATCCTTTTCTAATTCTCCATGTAAAAATGCAGTTTTTACATCTAACTGTTGAAGCTCATAATCATGCATAGCAACAATACTGAGTAACATGCGAATTGAGCTATGTTTCACAACAGGGGAAAAAACTTCATTATAGTCAATACCTGGAATCTGACTGTAACCTTTTGCAACTAATCTTGCTTTGTACCTTGTCTTATCGTTTGGAGAAACACCTTCTTTTCTCTTGAAAACCCATTTGCAATGAATAGGTTTCTTCTCTTTAGGCAATTTGATTAAGTCCCAAGTGTCATTTCTTTCAAGTGACTTCATCTCATCATGCATAGCAGCCATCCACTTATCAGAATCACTAGAGATAACAGCCTCAGAATATGAAGAAGGTTCGGCAATACCTTCTATTTCTTCTGCTACAGCGCACGCATAAGCAACAACATTTGCTTCCTCAATAAACCTTCTTACTGGTTTTGGATTCCTTCTAGTTCTGTTTGTTGCAATAGATTGTTGCGATGGTTGCATAACTGCTGGAGGATCCTCAACAATGGGTGCTTCATCTTGTCCCTCAATTTCTGCGTTTGATGTAGCATCTGTATCAATAATATGCTCCACCTGGACATTTGATTTCTGCTTACTCTCAACAAGATCATTAGTAGATGGAATATCATGTAACATAGCAGATTCATTAAACACAACATTTCTGCTAATTACAACCTTACTTGTTTCAGGATTCCATAATTTATAGCCTTTAACACCAGACTTATAACCAAGAAAAATGCACTTAACAGCTCTTGGCTCTAACTTTCCATTGTCAACATGAGCATAAGCAATACATCCAAAAACTTTCAATTCAGAATAATTTGCTGGAGAACCAGACCATACCTCAATCGGAGTTTTCTTACCAATAGCAATAGAGGGAGAGCGGTTGATGAGATAACAGGCTGTGGAAGCAGCTTCAGCCCAAAAACGTCTATCCAAACCTGCGTTTGACAACATGCAGCGAGCCTTAGAAATGATAGTCCTGTTCATACGCTCGGCAATCCCGTTTTGCTGAGGAGTGTGAGGTATGGTGTAGTGCCTAACAATGCCTTCAGCCTTGCAAAATGAATTAAATTCATCTGAACAAAACTCCATCCCATTATCAGTCCGAAGCTTCTTTACCTTCCTTTCAGTTTGTCTCTCAACCATAGTCTTCCACTCTTTGAAAGCTGAAAAAGCTTCAGATTTATGTTTCAAAAAATAAGGCCAAACTCTTCTGGAATGATCATCAATAATTGTCATCATGTAACAAGCACCGCCCATGGATGCTTTCCTAGATGGTCCCCATAAGTCTGAATGCACATAATCTAGAATGCCTTCTGTTGTATGAACTGCAGTGTTGAACTTCACTCTCTTATGCTTGCCAAAAATGCAATGCTCACAGAACTTCAGCTTGCCTGCGTTGTACCCATCAAGAAGTCCTCTCTTGTTCAACTCCGACAGACCTAATTCACTCATATGTCCAAGACGCATATGCCAAAGATTAGCAGTATCACAATCAGAAATATTATTTGAGATAACAGGGGAAGCATTACCTGAAACAGTAGTGCCTTGAAGATAATAAAGGCCATTTGTTTGCCTAAGATTTCCCTTCATTACAATAAGAGAACCATTTGTGACTTTCAAGACACCACCTCCACCTGAATATTTGTACCCTTTGTCATCAAGAGCACTTAAAGAAATCATATTTCTCTTCATGTTGGGAATGAACCGAACATCTGTTAAAGTTCTGATTGCGCCATCAAACATCTTGATCTGAATAGAACCAATTCCTGCTACTTTACATGCCGAATCATCACCCATCAAAACTGAGCCAGCATCTTTTATGGGTTCTAAGGTTGTAAACCAATCTTTAATAGGACACATATGGAAAGTGCAAGCAGTGTCAAGTATCCATTCATCTTTAATCTCAGCACATCCAGCAAACACGGTAACAACAAGCATCTCATTGTCAGAATTATCATTACGAGCACAATTGGCATTAACTTCATCTTCTTTGTTATCTTTTGGTTTGTATGTGCCATTTCTCTTTTCCTTGTTCTGCAGCTTATAACATTCGGATATTTCATGTCCATCCCTCTTACAATATTTGCAAGACTTGTATTTGCCTCTAGATTTAGATCGACCTTTATAGGCATTGGAACTTTTGCCTCGAGATCCATTATTTGAATTTTTCTCCTTTGTCCTGCCACGAACGGACAAGCTTTCGGCTTGAGAGCTTGATCCAGTTGAAGACACCAGTTGTTTCATTTTCTCCTTGGCGTGCAAGGCTTCATAAACGTCATTTAGAGTGAGAGTATCATGACTATATAATATGGTATCTCTGAAATTTGAGTAAGAACTGGGAAAAGAACATAATAGGATTAAACCCAAATCTTCATCATCATATTTGACTTCCATTGCAGTCAAGTCAGAAACAATCTCTTTAAAATCAGAAATATGGTCAAGCAAATTACCTCCCTCTTGCAATTTGTGCAGAAACAGCTTTTGTTTGAGATGCATCTTACTTGTGAGATCCTTGGTCATGCAAATTGACTCCAGTTTCAGCCAAAGAGAAGCAGCTGTCTTCTCGTTCAAAACTTCTTGTAAAATATTATTGTGTAGATGGAGCTGAATTTGCGACAAAGCCTTCCGATCCTTTCTCTTCTCATCATCGGTCCATAGATCAAATCTCTTGTTCCCGAATCCATCCAATGCATCATCATAATCAGCTTGTGCGAGCAACGCCCGCATCTTCACTTGCCACAATGAGAATCGAGTGTTTCGATCCAATAGCGGAAGATCATACTTTAACGACGCCATGTTGAATAAACCAGCGCTCTGATACCACTTGTGAAATAAATAAATGATCAAAGAAGCAAGTAAAGAATAAAATCACACACAAGATTTAACGTGGAAAAACCCTTTGCGGGAAAAAAACCACGGGAGAAAGGCAAACTTTATTGATTTAATTGATGGAGTTGTTACAAGCTTGTTCAACATATCAACCATAGCAGTAAATTTATATTCTACTTTCATGCATTCAGATAAGGAGAGAAAGAATAAAAATAAGAATATTCTTTATCCTTCAATGAGATTGCTGCATTTATCTCAATCAAGAGAGTAAATTAAAATCTCCTTTATCCTTTTGATGAGGTTGCTATAAATGTCTCAATCAAGAGAGAATCTTCTTTATCCTTTAAATGAGGTTGCTGAAAATACCTCAATCAAGGGAGTAAATTAAGGAACTAAATAATATTCTTTAGGTGACACATCAGCTGGACCAATACTCAATCAAGAGAGTAAATTAAGGAACTAAATAATATCCTTTAGATGACACATCAGCTGAACCAATCCTAATGATAATCTCGGATCACAAATTAACACCATCAAACTTCAATTTTGATTCCTACTACCAATTCAAATCAATCCATAAGATTTTTCTACCAAATTTAACGAAGTTTATTGAAAAATATTTTTTAAATAACAATGAGAAAATTCATAACATAACACATACACAACTTTACTTAATTACGTTGATACTAAAATTAAAAAGCAAATATACTAATTTTTATTTTTTTAATTTTGTTCTTTTTATTTTCATTAAATAATTGAAGTTAAATGGCTTTTACTTTAGTGTCAGTATCTGCAAGGAAAGGTTAAAAAAATTGAGTCATATGCCTCACCTGTTTAAAGAGTGCCAGGTATGCGCTTTACATGCTTTGTATGCCTAAAGTTGTTGAAGCGTAATCTTTAGAGGAAAAAATCTTTTTGGAATAAGTCTCAAGGCGTTTTATCTTTTATTTCCTCGGGACGAGTATTGAGGCGAGTTTTTTAAAACAATGAATCAAAAATAATATTTACTTGAATATCTTATAAAGTCTATTGTGTATCTCTTAGATCAGCGTAAACAATTATATACTAACATACATAAGTCCTTTTAAAATATAAAGTATTTTCTGAATATTTCTAAAATAAATTTTTTTACCTCAGATTGCTGAGTTTATGTTAAGTCTAAAACAACTTTATGTCCATATATGGTAGGAAATGTGTTGAAATATCGTACTCGGACTGATTTGGATGCAAGTGACGATATGAGGATGCTTGCAATTTAATATATGGATGATACAATTTACTAATTTTGTACAAGAACCATCTTCTACACTCGATACAATACAAGACGACATGCCTTGTGATTTAATTTAGGAGCAGCTTGTGTATTATTCTTAAAAAAAAAATGCAATTCTTACATTTTTATCATCAATTAAAGTGATGTAACGGAAGAGTGGTGGGCTGATAACCTTTTTTTTGCAGCTGTGAGAAGATCAAGAAAGAAACATCCAACTGAAAAGGTGTTCACTTTCCAGCACATTGTGTCAATATTCATCTAATGTTTATGGCAAGGAGTTTTCGTTGCTCTATAACCAACCTAACACATTGCCTCGCTAGTATAGAGCGCACGATCGGACTTCCCAGCAAATTGGACAACGCGCCCAAATTCTACAACATGGCCCAACATTCCGCTTTGATGCCCCTTTTGGTCACAAGCTCACGTTACTGAGCTCGGCAGTTGATTGGCTGAGGACTTGATATTTGTACAGAATTATTCACTAAAATTTTGTGAAGTGGGACTAACATGCTATTTAATAAGGCCTAATACATGTGATTCTTATAAAACAATTAACTGTAATGGAAAAAAAATTCCGTTCAATATTTCAAAAATAAAAAAATATTTAAATTTACTCGAATTTTTTTCCGATAATTTTTGCAATATACCGAGTAACCACCAATATTTTGAATAATTTTAACCTTATAAATTTTCTTAGTATTTTACTGGGATTTTTAGTGTCTTAAAATATCTTTAAATAAAATCAATATCTCAAGCTTCCTTAGAAATTTATACATTTGGGGGAAAAAAAAAGAAATAGCTTGAACCTCAATGACGTTTTAGTTCAAGGAAAACATATTTAATATATAATTATTATTTTCTAAAAGTTGAACCGTTCCTAAAAATTCAACTTGGAAATAATAATTTCAAAAAATTTCTAGAAAAAAATACATTTGTTTTAGAAATTTTTCAGTATAATATTATTATTTACAAAATCATAATTTTCAAATAAGAAGAATTTTATGAAATCATAGAAGAAGAAAAATTGTCACACATTTTTCAGTAAAATAATATAAATTATACTAGTCTCTTTGTGCTGACGGTGGTGATATACAATAATTATACCCCAAAAAAATTGATACATGTGTACTAATAAAATAAACATGTGTAGTGCTTCAAGGTTACTACATAATTTTGCATCTATCTAGGCCAATTCCCATAAATAGCTATGATAAGTTCAATATAAGATTGAGCTGCTAAATTGGTTTTTGCACTCTTCTCGTATAGCATTAGCATTACACTAGATAATTTTGCAAAAAAATAAAAACTTCATTGGTAAAAGAAGCATAAATTTTATCAATATGTTTAACTATTTGTGGTGCATAATGAATATATTAAAAAACTAGTACATGCGCATTTATTCAAAAAGGCACACTTGCGTCAAGTCAAAGATTTTGCACCTTTTTGCACTGCAGCTTCTAAGTAACTACAATGATAAATTCAAAATCACGTTGATTAGCAATTTGTTTTATCCACCTAGCCAAAGATAACTATAACCAAAAAATGACATTCAAAACTTTAACCTTAATATTTTGATTTAAATCATGAAGATAACTGTTTGCTTAATTAGAGCATTGCAACTAGGCCTCGCAACAGTCGGATAAGATAAAGATACTTGTAATATCCATATTTATATATGATACCATTTTAGGATCTTCGTACTCGCAAATATCAACTTACATGTCTATTCATAAAAAAGAAATATAAAAGCATAAGTGTAAAAAAAGGACGCATCCACATGCATACTCATTTTTCCAGATTGCCCCTGACATCCTTGATTACTATTTCCTGCTTGAAATATTTTACCTATTCACCCAGTCTACTGTATAATAAAAAGTTCAACAAAAAACTGAGAAAATATTTATAACACATGGAAAACAAACCAATAATTAAAGAATGGGATTCATGTCAATGCCATAATCCAATGCATCCTTTCTTTTTTATCAGTTAAACTACATTCCTTTGTATTATATTATGAACGTGACTTTATGATCTAAGCAGTAAGGTAAGTGACATTGTGGCCCAATGAAGATGTGTTGTTTTACAACTCGAAGATTATAGGTTTGGTCCTTAGGAGGATTGCATTTTTCATAAATTCAAACAAACTAAACGTCGCACTGAACTTAAATTTTTTATATATACTTTGCTCAATAAAGCTATAATCTTCCAATGGCATTTAGATACATTAGCTTCAGTATTTTAATGCAGAGCCCGCTCTGGACATTGGGTTGCCCCAGGCAAAGGTCACAAGCAAACTGTTGCATGGTAGAAAAAAAAAAAAAAAAACTAGAAACAAAGCACTAGCAGCTGAACATAGGTCTGAAGCCATGATCGAACTGCTTTCCTCACATGAAACAAGTAGGCGCACTACCACCATACTACAAATGCTTTGGTGGATGGAGCATATCGATTTATTTTTATTTCAAGTTCTGGTCACTGCCACTACCACCACCACTCCGGTGGTTGCTCCCGCCTACTCAGGCTACCCCTCCATCCTGCTCTGTTTTAATGTAAAGTACAGGAAAAACATGCTGGATATATGGTGCATCGTAAGTTCCTAATTCAAGCATCTTATCCTACCGCAAAATAAATTTTATAACGAATTTTGGACAAAAATCTTCCAATAAAAATTATATTACATAACAAATAATAAACAATATAAACTATCAGGAAAACGTATATATGTTTGTGTTATAATATAGACCATATAGATTTCATATTAATGTAAAAGCATATAAAAATGTATAGTGAATTATGTTTCTGATAAATTTGAACAAAAAGGGTGATTCTGCAGGACTTTAGTTGGTTGTTTAACTTTTTCACGTGTTTGACGCATCAGATACTCTAAAAGGGGAAAAAACAAAAAAAATCTATTTGCTTCATTGCTGCCGTGCTGGAACTTGAGAAAATTGATTTGTTCAAGCTTAAGGCATTATACGCGATAAGCTTAACCAATTCATTTCTTCTCGCCTTTCTTAACTTACCACATCCAATGCCCTGTTGGTGCTCCTTTTGTTTCCCATTTCATAGCATATAACAGAATCCACTTTCACCGAACAGTCTTCGTTCATTCCCCCTTCAAAATGCCGATTCCATGTTCCCTGTTTGCTTAATAATGTATGTTATATGATATGGGACTCTATGGCTCAATGGATTTGAGGCGTCTGCTTTAATTATCTTTAATCTCTATCACAAAATCAAACTTACAACATGATTTTGCGTCAAAATATTCCAAAGAGATCCATTTTAAAAATTGTAAAACAAGCAATAACAACTATACCAATAAATCAGGTATATGTTGGTGTCATGATATAGAACATGGATATTTTATATTAATGTAAAAGCATATAAAAGTACATTGAGAATTCTGCATTACACAAAGTCAGGCAATAGGATATGTGACTATGTTGCCCAATGGATAAGGCGCTGGTCTACGAAACCAGAGACTCTGGGTTCATTCCCAGCAGAGTCGCTACATTTGTTCTGAAGTGTAAATTATGATACATTTTGCTTGGCCACCAAGCAGTCTCTAAATTATCTTGATAGCTGCACCTTCATGTGAAACATCCAAACCATGCATTTTGTGTTTGGTCCCAAAATGAGTTTACTTCAAATTCAAGCACAAATTTTAAATCATATTGGGTGGTCATTATCAGATTTACCAAATCCATTGTTTCTCCACATTCCAATAAACTGTCCTCGTTTTTTTGACGACAATTATAATAAATGTAAACTGGCCCTACAGTTAGGGCAACATAACTTCCTAATTCCTGCATTTTATGTTGTCACCAAATTTAAGGCTACATCTATTCTCATCCCATAATTTGCTCTTCCCACCCCGATAATTTGAAAAAATAATCTTCACCTCAGGTTTTCCTTTTCACACCCCGTTTATTCCTTAATTACCCTTGTTTCTTCCATTGTCTATGTTTATTTTCTTTTTTTAACTTCCTTTTACAGTTTTTCGTTTCTCCATCAAAACCCTAGCAATTTTACATTCTACAATTTGTAATGAAAAAGATGCAAACAGTAAGGAAACAAATATACGAAAAGAAGATTAAAACAGCGGTATTATAACAGTTCGATCTATTTTCTCATTTTGGTTGAAATTAAACAATGATTTTGTTGAGTTGCAATTAAGGATAAGGTTGATTAAATCAACTCGCCTTTAAAATTTTGATTGAGTTCGATCAGTGTCATGGTGAGCAACAATTATTAGAATTATTAATTCATTTAATGAAATGCGTAATTAATTATTAAGGGCAAAATTGGAATTAACAATTGAATATTTTGAACCGGGGGGTGAAGAGTAATTGGTGGGGTGCTAATAGACGGAAAACTGAAGTATATGTACTACTTTTCTTAGCATGAGTTCAACTGATAAGATGATCGACTATGTGGTCAAATGAATAAAATGATTAATGATAGTCTGCAATACCATGTGTTTGATCTCTGGCATAGTTAACCTGTTTTTTGTTAGTTTGTCGATGATCAGATCTAATATAAGCATCCTATTTTTGACATAACCTCACTCTCAGATCCAACATGTCATTTCAAATTATTTAAATTAACTGATGTATATAAGAAAGAAAAGTATTTCTAATATAAAACGAAGAATCAGCACAAAAGGTACATATACATTATGTTTATAAACAACGATGAATGCCTGCTGAAATTCAGACTTTTCTCCAATTTGGTTCTGCATATTGAAGCATCATAACATAATTACATGAGAATATAATCTTCTTTTCCTTTCCCAACCATATATTTGTCACTCTTGACTATTTTATTACATCTGTTAGTAAACTGCTTCAACTTGAGTTCTTGCAGCGCACCAATTTGCTGAGAGTTTAGGGCCAACTTTATTGTTTACTTCAAACATACATAAAACTCAACTATGTATATATAGCGGATTATGTCCATACAAGTAGCTAGTTCTACAGCTTAAAAGGAAATATTAAACTAAACACAAATTAATGTAATTTAATTTGATTTTCATAGAAATGACCACAACATTTGGGTATTGTTTCAGTATTCTGTCCTATTATCCACGAGATAGGGATATAAAAAATGTAACATACCTTACAAATCAAGAGAATATCCTTTCATTTTTTAAATTGACTCCAAATGTTGTAGAATTTATATTAATAATTCAACTGCCATAAAATCACATCGATGGTATGTACACATAAACAAAATATAGCTACCGTAACGAACAAAGCCTAATAATATATATATATATATATATATATATATATATATATATATATATATATATATGTATATATAACAATAACGATAATAATAATAATAATAAACCATATTAATAACAAAAAAATTAAACCATATCAACATATTTGCTTAAACCTAGAGCCATAGATCATCTCTTACCTATAGAAGTTCGCAAGGATATCATCATAATTTCAAGAGGATCTTTCCTTTTTTTTCTTTATTTCTCTCGAAGCTATTCTCCAACTTGGATATAGCCTTAGGGTTTGCCTAACCGATCTTTACCACCCATCATCAAACATGCGGTTGAAACGGCATCCTTATTATTTAACTGTAGACTTCCCAAAAGAGAGAAAGAGTTACCACTTTAATGTCTGAGTTATATGATCACGGGAGAGTGAGACGGGGGGTTGGTTTACCAGATGCATCATGTTGTAGGACTGTTATGGTAACGGTAAATTTACCATTACCATATCATTATCGGTAAACCAGTTAAAATGGTATGTTAACGGTAAATTTACCATTTTTAACGGTAGATTATCAGTAACATTTCTTCAGTACCAGCGGTAACGGTAATTTTACCAATAAAATAAAATTTAAAATGTATGTATATTCATCTGATATGGTTAACTACATGCATTTAGAACCAAATTAATGATTATATTTATTTCAATAATCAGGTAAAATAATTCTAAGTACACTTATGTTTTTTATTAACATTACATATAACATAATAAAGATGCACCTTGTACAAAAAACATGTCAAGATACATATTTTGATTGACAAACGGTAATTTACCATTACCAGAGTAACGATTACTAGATTATCGGTATGATAGTCTTCGGTATACCAATGTATCGGTAATGATAACAGTAAACAATTCTAGCTTACCACTAAAAACGGTACGGTAACGGTATTTGTCAAATGGTAATTAAACCATTACCATAACAATCCTACCATGTTGAGGCATGACGGTAATGTACTAGGAAAAGTAAGGCACGGATGAGACATCATCTATGGATTACCCTTGCCATGTCGATATCTAATTATATTTCACTAATTATCATGCATTATGGTAAGCTACAATTTAGGGTTTTGAGCTTCAATTTCATGATTAATAGAAACATTTCATACGACAGAATAAAGAGATTTGAACAACGGTCTGTTCATCTAGATGGTGAAGACTGAATGTTGAATGCTAAAGGTTAAAGATTGAATATTGAATAGTGGATGCTTAGTAAATGTTGTTTGATGGATAGAACATTATAAATAAGTTTTACTGTAATAACTTGTCGATTGACAAATTTGTCTTTCACAACTAATGTCATCTATGATTTGAACAATACAATGAAATTATATGGCATGAGTGATTATAAATTAAAAACAAAAAATATATATTACGACCTGCTAAAGGAAATCAAAAAAAATAATTGTTTGTTAGCAATATCATTTAATTTAGCATAATTTAGATAAAATCAAGTATTTGTGATAACACCAAAAAGAACACTAATACCAAAATAATATGAAAGCACCACCTCTTTTGGGGAAATAACACAGATTCAACATAGAAAATATGAAAATAAATGGAAAAGGAAAGAAATAAATGGTAAAAAGAGAGTACAAGGAATTTTTACAGTGGTTCAACCATTAACGAGGCCTACATCTATGCTAAGGAGATCTTTTTTTTTAGTTTAAGTGACAGATGGTTCCAACTCCAAAACGTGTGAGCAAAGTTAATGCAGTTGTATAACTTATATACATGTACAGAAACATGGACATATGTATTAAATAATTTTTTAAAAAACTTAGAAGTTCAAACAACAATAGATCATGAAACTTTAACGTCCCCAGTCCCCACAGCCACAAACATTCATATATTCAATAATTTTAACGTAATCTATAGTGCCTTCACTGTGGATGTGAATAAAAGGCCTATGCAGGTAACCTTTATTATGCAATAAGTGTTAACGGAGTCATCTGCCGATGTTATCTTTTCCAATTATGCCTATTGTTATAATAATTGATGTGGTGTAATCAACAATGTAATTATGATTGTTACATAGAAGTTACATATAATAAGTGGAACATAAATATCATCTATCCAATATGATAAAAAATATCCAAATAATTTAAAATAGGGGACATAGCCATTACATGATAAAATACTTTAACAAATCAAAATTGAGTAAATAGCATACTATCAGTTGGTTTTGACGTACAACATAATGAACCAAAATATACTTTTACCTTATGAAATCAATTTAGTGAACATAGTCTAAATAAAAAAATAAGTATACTTTGAGCACTTGATATGTTGAAAGAAAGATACCAGCATACAACTTCCTAGTATGTAAAAGAACAATATTGGGTTTAACACGAAAATCAAATAATTTCAGTGTGCTAAATTATAGTTTCATGCAATAACACTATTTATAGTGTTTTTCCACATGTACGGTTTGGAATGAAATTTGGACATATTACTCTTACAACATAAAGGTATGCATTGAACGTAGTTTACAATATAGATAGACAAAAGTACTATATTCTTGAAGTACTGTAAAATGCTTGAGACAACTATTCACCAACTTATGCATTAGTTACACCGGTTTTCTTTCAAAGGGTACAAATAGAGTTATAAATTGATTAACCATATAAATGTATTGTCAAATATATCTGATTTATCATATAATTGGTATATATTACAAATAAATTTGGTAATGAAATTATATGCTGTACAGGAGATAAATAAGGTGAAAGCTTAAAAGATGTGTCAGAAATGTAGTTGAATATCATACCATAAAGTCTATTATTTGCAATTTAGGCTCAAAACCTTCCCCCGTATGCCTCTTCCTCAGAGTCTGTAGCTGTAGGCCACAAAGGCATTGTTGTGAGAATGGTAAGAGGAGTTGGAAAACTATTTTTTTGTGTGTCTTAAGTTAGGAGTATTTTGGGAGAGTTTTGTAGCTTCCCGTCACAAACTAATGTTTAATGCATAAGTGGACGACTCACATTTTTTAACTCCTACATGTATTTTGTAACTCCTATATGTATACAAACTTGATACCATAACAATACAACTCACCATACTGTTTCCAAAGCCTGCTACAGTCATTAAAATGACTTGAGATAAATACATATTTCGTAATCAATGTAAAAGGGAAGCAGAAGAGCTCACATGTTAACTTAAAGACTTAACCACAACTGAGACATAGTACAAAACACTAACACGAGTACACATTGAGACACTAACAAGCCTACTTCAATCTTTGACAATAATACACACTGATACATAGTACACGAACACTGTTGAAAGATAGTACGATACAACTAATGCTGTTACACAGACTAACATGAATAGTAGCACAAACACCTCTACCAATCATAACCGAAGTGCGTTAGCCAGCTGTAATGAAGTTCGTACGCTTCATGGCCTATGAATTCCGTTCCATGCTCGAAAAGATAACGCGAATCGAAAGTGGCACGATCAACTTTGAAAATATCTTCCTCTTCAACCGCCTCAATTATTTGGCGGTATCGGGCACAATCATCCCAGAAGGTCCTATGTCTGCTATGAATCTCTTCTTTAGACCTCCACGACGGACACTTGGGGTTGTCGTTGTGCTTTTTTGAATCAATTCCCAGTACATTTCATGGGTTACTCCGCCACCTCCATGCAGGATTTTGTCATGCATTTCTTGAAATTCAATATACGATTCGACAAGTATTAGTAACTCAGAGAGAGACCAACTATCAGTGGACATGAATAAAGGAGAGTAACGGGGAATGAGAAAATGTTTACTGTGTGAAACTAAGGGCCCAAAGCACCCTTTATTTGTAGCTGCAATAGTTCTGTCCCTTTTGATAAAAGTCACGTGTATTCATAATGTACCATTCACAAAGGTCTTGACATGATTAGACCGTTCAATGAATACAAAACAGTAAATTTACTGTGCTTGAATTGACCCAACACTAAGGATACCGTGCATGATTTACATCTATCGAACATGGCTACAGTGCCTGCTTTAACAAAAAGATAATAAAGGCCTAACATTGATTACAGTGCCATAACTTTTCCCAACCATATAAGGACGTAAATATCATATTTTAACTCCACAATTCAAAATTAAACTACAACTTATCAATAAAAATGTCTGGACATCTGCTAAAAGCTATTATGATGTGCGATAGAGACTCTGAGGATGAAGCTATGCAAAAGCACACCAACAAGAAGAAGAGGAACTTATGGAGATCTATCAGGAAGCTTACAGTTCATCTAATGGACAACACGGTGGTTCAACAATGGGTCGAAGATACTTCCACCGGGATCATGCAGCATTTCATAAAACATTGATGAACGATTATTTCGTTTCTAATTCGACTTATAGTCCTAAGCTTTTTCGCAGACGCTTTAGAATGAGTCGACCATTATTCATAAGAATCCTTAAAAGTATTCAGGAGACTAATAAGTACTTTGTTTATAAGTAGAATGCTGCCAAAAAACATGGTCTGACTGGACATCAGGAGATGATCGCGGCTTTGAGAATGTTGGCATATAGCGCACCCACTGACGCTCTTGATGACGCTTATTGTAACACCCCGAATTTTCTATTAACACTAAAGTTGCTAAAATAATAATAAGTGTGTAGAAGAGGGGATGTATCTAATATGAATATAAAAATATTAATAAGTATGTAAGAGAGGGGATGTATCTAATATGAATATAAAAATATTAATAAGTATGTAAGAGAGGGGATGTATCTATTATGAATATAAAAATATTAATAAGTATGTAAGAGAGGGGATGTATCTAATATGAATATAAAAATATTAATAAGTGTGTAAGAGAGGGGATGTATCTAATATGTATATAAAAACAATAATAAGTGTGTAAAAGGGGGGATGTATCTAATGTGTACATTGTAGAATATATATATATATATATATATATATATATATATATATATATATATATATATATATATGGGTAGTTAATGCAAACATGAATAGAAGTTTATTAATTTGCTGAGTGTTTGCTGAGTCACTTCTGACTCATTGCTGAGTCAACAAGATAAACCCCATCTTGTCTGAACGGCTGCGGTTATTTCTAGGTTAAATCTAATGGCCTAAATGAATTCTAAAATCTATAAATAAGTGGGTAGACCCTAGACCTAAATCACTTGTAAAATTAGAGAAGCTACCGTCATGCTGCTGCCATGGAGTTCAGCATAGCCGTCACAAACTAAGAAGAGGAAGCCTAATCATCTACAACTAAATCTACACAAATCAAATCAAAAGATCTCTCTTTCTCTAATTCTTTTCTTTTGTTGGTGAGTATGATGATTCTCACAAGACTATTACAAACTAATTTGACTCAGTTATGAATGGATCACAAGAAAGTGATGTGATTTGTAATTGTAAATTCTATATATTGTGGATCTCTCATTATGTTATTATGTTGTCGTATGATGTAAATTATATATGCTATGTCATGCTATGTTGTAAATTCTCTTATGCTATGTCGTGCTATGTTGAGAATCATGTCAAGCTATGTTATACTATCATACTATGCCATGTTATAAATCATGCTATATTATGTTGAAAAATCATGATGTTGTTGGATCATGCTTAAAGTTATGTTTTTTTTCTTAATTTAAATGGATCTTGTTTATGGGAATTTGCCTATTAGGTTAGGTGTACCCATAAACTTGAAACTATAATTAAATAAAACTTGATTATGGGAATTTGCCTATTGAGTTAGGTGTACCCATATAAAACCATGTTGTTAAAAAATTAGATGATGTTGATTCACACATGTTCATATGTAAGTTTATGAAAATTGATTGAGATTATATTAGGTGAATTTTGAACAAGTTGACACCTTTAGGTCCATGACATGTATAATCTATGCAAGTTGGACATATGCAAGTTTCACCCCTTATTATGATTCATTTGGTCACATATACATGTTGTTATTATGATAATCTCTTTTATGCTATGAGTTAGGCTATTCGAGTCTAACATATATTTTGCGAATAAACGTTCAAACGTGGGGTAGGGGTAATATTAGGAATTAATAAATTGGGTGCAATTTTGTAAGATTTTGCATACCATGAATGGATGTCCATAATTGAGTCAATTATGGACATTGTTAAAAATTGGAAGTAATTAATAATTCAAGTAGGGAATTATTAAAATTGGGGGAAAGTGGATTATTATTAATAATCAATGCTTAAGACACGAGGTTGGACCCGTTTGTGATGTAAACCTGCCCGGACCCGCCCGGCAAATCCAGTAGTCACAAATGTCGGCCCAATGTGAGAGGTCCTAGGCCCAAACTAAAGCATAACAGTTGTAAAGACACGAGGTTAGACTCTTTTATGGTGTAAGACTGCCCGGACCCGCCCGGCAAATCCAGCTGCCATAAATGCCAGTCTAATGTGAGAGGTCTTTATGAGGTTATGGCCTTAATGAACTAAGAAATACTTAACCAGATAATCATGTAAGGTGGGACATGGGGGTTAAGTAGGTGCCTTGGGTGGCATGAGGAATCTGGTGGTTGCCTTTAGAGGCATTTGAAATACGATTAGACTTAACCAAACACACATGTAAATGAACATGACTAAGTGGGTTAAGTGGGATGGACTAATGGGGACAAGCTTAGGTGGAATGCTTGTGGTAAATAGTGGGGGCCCATTTCAACCAGTATCCCAAAACGTATCTTTGTGGGCTCGACCCAAGTCGAGGACGGGACACACATACTGGGTTTGACTATAAGAGGCCAAAACAGGGAGCGGTGGCAACGCAAGTCCAACGGGTTTCATATGCGTGTGTGGACCCGGGCTGGTAGGTAAGACGTTGTTGCATCGTGTAGGTATAAGCCGTGCATGTCCGTTGTATCAGGTTGCCACTTTAGGGGAGTGATACACCCCACTGTGGGGCCAGCACGGGTATCTACGAGTTAGGGAGCCGATCGAATAATGGGAAGTAGGGTACACCTAGTGGAGATAGGGGCAGGCGGCACCTATGTAGTCAGCTAGGGGTACGTAAAGCCATTGGGAAAGTTTCTAAGTGAAGCTAAGTGGGATGAATCTTTAGGGTGACTGGTATGGTGCAGTATAGTGTTTATCCTTTAGTATTTAGGAGCGCCTATAACGTTGCCTTTTGCGATTGTCTATGTCCTTAATCTGCTCTTCATAGACATTTTCTTGTTTTCCAGCTTATGCCTTAGTCCAGTTATTTTGGTAATAGTATTGTAGAATTATCATATTCACCAGACTTTATGTCTGACCCCCTCTTTTCCATCCTTTTTCTCCCTTCAGGTCCGCAGGTTGGGCCAAGTTCTAGTGGAGTCTAGTTGGATCGCTTATCTTCTGGAAAGCTTGGACTGCTGAAGTAAAGTCCAGCTTGTTATCTTTCTTTTTAATGGCTATTCATGTAATGGGATTATGTACTTGTTTTATCAAGATAGATATTGTACTTGACATTGAATATGGTGTTATGATGTAATCAAACATGTTTTGACTTCTACTACAATGAAATAAAGTTTTTGAATTTCCAAGTACTATTTTATATCTGTCTTGTTGTAATTTTACTGTTCTATATTCACTTAAAACCTCCATGGAAGTTAATGCATTCCCTTTGTGAGTGACATTAATGGACGTGGGGTGTTACACGTGGTATCAGAGCATAAGGTTACCAGAACAGATAAAATTTTTTTTTTTTAGAAAAATATTTTTTTTCTAAAGTATTTTTGGAAGAAGTGCTTTCAAAAAAAAAAACATGTTATTTAAAGAGAGTTTTTATGAAAAACATAATCCCAAATAGCCATATCCTTATCTTTATCTTTCGAATTCTCCATTTTGAATCTTTCCTTTTTCGTTTCAGCATGGCTAAAGATCTTAATCTCCCAGAAGGTGTGACGATTTCAGGGTGGTTTAGGAGATACTTGGAGGCTAGGGCCACCACTGCAGGCCCAACGGATACTCCTCCACCCCTAGTTGCACCCATTCCTCCTCCTCCTCCTCCTCCTCGTGTTGACACTTTTGCAAAGACGTGCAAGGAATTCAAGGCTATGGGAGGAAAAACTTTTCAAGGGACTGAGACGTTTGTGGAGGCCAGAGATTGGCTTAAGGAGACTGAGGAATTGTTGGATATCTTTGAAGTGGAAGATGGGAGGAAAGTCCGTTTAGCTGCTTGGTTAATGAAGGGAGAGGCCTCGTTTTGGTGGGAGGTCACTAACGGGGAACGTCTAGTTGATTCATGGGCGGATTTCAGACGAAGGTTTGAGGCAAAGTTTCTTTCAAGGGCAGAGGAGAACTTAAATATGGAAAAATTCCTGGCACTAAAGCAAGGGAGCTCATCAGTAAAGGAATATGTCAATAAATTTAATCAGTTAGCAAGGTTTGGCTTGGAGTTGGTGAACACGCCAGAGAAGAAAGCTTTGAGGTTCGTTAGAGGCTTGAATGAACCGTTGCAAGGGTTGGCTATGACCCACATCCCTATGGGAGCCACCTTTGAAAAGCTAGTAGAAATGGCACTTATGCATGAGGATAAGGCAGTTGAAAAGAAAGGGGATCAGAAGAAACCCCAACAGCAAAATAAGAAGGGTGGTAAAAACAATAATGGCAAAGGGAAGAAGAAATGCTTCAATTGTGGGACGCCTGGCCATCTCAGCAAAGATTGTAGAAAGAAAAAGAAGACTGGTTGTTTTCATTGTGGAGATGCGGGACATTTAGTGAAGGACTGTCCAAAGAAGGGGCAGAGGGCAGGGTCTACCTCGGGAGGACAGGTGCAGGCTCTTATGGCACCACGGCAGGCAAAGGGGTAAGTTCAGGCTATTGCGGCCCCACCGCTGCAAGAAAGAGGTAGAACAATTTCTGTTGAAAGCTTAGTTTTTCTGTTTGATCATCCTGTCCGTACCTTATTCGATTCTGGCGCATCTCATTCATTTATCTCTGCATCATTAGTTGAATCACTGCACTTGAACACCAGTTTAGTAGAGGATCCCTTGGTCGTTTCAAATCCAATTGGGGGTTTGGCTCATTTGACCATGATATGTTTGGATTTGAAAATCTCTATACTTAGCGTTGAATTTAGATGTGATGCTTATGTATTGGGCTTCACGGGCTATGGGCTAATTTTAGGAATGGATTGGTTGTCTAGAAATAGGGCCATTCTTGATTGTGAAAGGAGAGTAGTTAGGCTTGTGACTCGCCTTGGTAATGCTCTCGACATCCTTTGTAATCCCATAAATTCCGTTATGCTAAGTTATCTTGAATCGCTTGACGCGTCTGTAGAGAACCTGCGATCGGTAGAAGTGGTCCGGGAATATCCGGATGTGTTTGAGGAGGTGAAGGGCTTACCTCCAAAGCGGGAGATAGACTTTCGAATTTATCTTGTGGATAATGCTAAACCCGTATCTTTGCCAGTGCGCCACATGGCTCCTCGTGAAAGGAGGGAACTCAATAAGCAAGTAAAGGAGTTGCTTGAGAAGGGGTTCATAAGACGTAGTATATCGGAGTGGGGTGCTCCAGTAGTTTTTGCCACAAAGGCGGATGGGTCTCTTAGACTTTGTATGGACTATAGAGAACTAAACAAGCTTACTAAAAAGAACCGACACCCACTGCCAAGGATTGACGATCTCTTTGATCAGTTAGTTGGCGCCTCAGTGTTTTCGCAGTTGGACTTAGCCACTGGCTTTCATCAACTGAGAGTGGCTGAGGATAGTATAGATAAGACTGCTTTTAGGACTCCTGACGGATTCTATGAATGGCTAGTGATGCCCTTTGGTTTGACAAACGCCCCTGCATATTTTGTTGATTTGATGAGTAGGGTGTTTAGGGAATACCTTAACAAATTCGTGGTAGTCTTTGTGGATGACATCTTAGTTTTTTATAAGAATAAAGAAGAGCACTCCCTACATCTTAGGGAAGTGTTGGAAACCCTTCGAGCGCATAACCTTAAGGAAAAATTTTCTAAGTGTCACTTCTGGAGGAAGGAAGTACGGTTCTTAGGGCACGTGGTTTCCAAAGAAGGGATAGCAGTGGATCCCGCAAAGGTGGTGGCCATCCAAGATTGGAAGGTCCCTAAAAATGCAACCGAAGTAAGAAGTTTCATGGGGTTGGCTGGCTATTATAGGAAGTTTATCAAAGACTTCGCAAAAATATCAGCTCCATTAACACGGTTAACGAAGAAGAACCTGGTTTTTACGTGGGACAAAGATTGCGATGATGCGTTCCAACGTTTAAAGAGAGCCTTAACTTCAGCCCCAGTCTTAGTGCTGCCAGACGGGAATAAACCGTTTACCATCTATATTGATGCTTGTGGGACGGGACTTGGCGCGGTCCTCATGCAAGAGGGAAGAGTAATAGCCTATGGTGGAAGGCAGTTGAGGGTTCATGAAAAGAATTACCCCACGCATGACTTAGAGCTAGCCGCAATTGTTTTCGCGCTTAAGTCTTGGCGTCACTATCTTCTTGGTGAGAAATTCGAACTGTTCACTGACCACAAATCATTAAAATACTTATTCTCTCAGAAGGATTTGAATTTAAGGCAGCAACGGTGGATGGAATTCTTAGCCTCCTACGATTTTGAAATAGCATATACCCCGGGCAAGGGTAACGTGGTGGCAGACGCCTTAAGTAGGAAAAGGTTGTCCTTGAGTCCGTTGTTTGTTGAACGACAAAGCTTAGAATTCATCTCTATGTTTGACTTTAGACCCTCCGTTGACTTGGTACCTGGTCTGTTAGCATCCTTGGAGGTTAGACCTACACTTCTAGGACGGGTTGGTGAGGCACAGCGAGACGACCCACAGTTGGTTGAGATAGTAGAAAAGATCAAAGGGGGGGAGTCGTCAAGCCATCTTCGTAGGTATACCCTAGACGATAAGGGTTGGTTACGAAGGGATAATAGACTTTGTGTACCACAAGACGAAGACTTAAGGAAGGCCATTCTTGATGATGCTCATCGCTCAAAAATGACCATTCATCCCGGCGGGGATAAGATGTACAAAGATATGAAGCGGGTTTTCTTTTGGGCCGGTATGAAAAAGGATGTGGCCGAGTACGTCGCTAGATGCTTGGTGTGCCAACGAGTTAAAGCAGAACAAAAGAAACCCGGTGGGTTGCTTCACCCATTAGAAGTTCCACTATGGAAATGGGAAAGCATCTCAATGGATTTTGTGGATGGATTACCAAGATCAAGGAAGGGTAACACGGGGATTTGGGTTATAGTAGATAGACTTACTAAAAGCGCCCATTTTATTCCCGTGAAAAGTAAGAGGACTGCTCCGTGGTTGGCTTCTGTATACATTAAGGAGATAGTTCGTTTGCACGGTATTCCTTCTAGTATAGTAAGCGACCGTGACCCCATCTTTACTAGCGAATTTTGGAAGAGTTTACAAGAGGCGGTAGGGACTCAGCTATGTTTGAGCACCGCATATCATCCTCAGACAGACGGCCAGACCGAGAGGGTGAATCGCATTCTAGAGGATCTTTTAAGGCTTTGTATCCTAGACTTTGGGGGTACATGGGAAGAGCACCTTCCGTTAGTAGAATTCGCATATAATAATAGCTTTCAGTCTAGTATTGGCATGGCACCTTTCGAAGCTCTTTATGGAAGGCCTTGCCGTTCGCCTACATGTTGGTGGGAATCTACCGATAAAATCCTACTTGGGCCCGATATGGTTAGGGAAACCTCGGAGAAGATTGAGTTGATTCGAAGGAGGATGAAAGCAGCACAAGATAGGCAGAAATCGTATGCTGATAAGAGGAGGACAGATCTTGAGTTTGACATTGGGGACATGGTTTTTATCAAAGTATCTCCGTTACAGAATGTTGTTCGCTTTGGGTCCGTGGGGAAATTAGCACCAAGGTTTGTAGGGCCGTTTCCTGTAAAAGACAGGATTGGGAAGATGGCATATAGGGTGGAGTTGCCTGAGAAACTTAGTGGAGTACACGACGTATTCCATGTATCACATTTGAGGAAGTGTTTGCACAAGACCGCGGAGGTGGTAGAGCCGAGCTTGCTTAAAGAGGTGGAAATAGAGCGTGATGCAACAATTAGACGAGCTCCTACATGCATTCTTGGGTCGGAGATCAAAAAGTTGAGGAATCGAGAGGTCAGACTGGTTAAAGTGCAATGGGGAGATGATGAGAGCAACGCAACTTGGGAGACAGAAGAGAAGATGCGTTCGTTGTACCCTTTTCTTTTTGAGGGTATGTCTTTTAATTTCTCCTTTATCGCTTAGCTTATCTTATCTTATCTTTAGTATGTCCTCTCATTAGTATCTTTGACCTTTAGTTAGGATAATCCTATGGTTGAAACATGTGTTTGAGACATGTTATGTATGATGGATGCAAAATGGATGCAAGTGTTTGCTAGTGGTTGCTCGTGGATGCATATATACACACACTTTAGGCACTAGATCGGCTCAGTCACTACATATTGCATATTGCATATATATATGGATGTATTTAGTATAATGGATGTATAATGGTTGTACCATCATATGGATGCTGCATTCGGTTGAATGGGTGTGCACGCATATAGAAGTAGTATGTAAGCAATTAGGATCTTTTGCATACATAATGGATTCATGACACTTACATAATTTGCATTAAGGAGGTCAACTGAATCAGTAGACCGCCTGATTTCGCATTAGGTAAGGACATGTACACACACTTGCATATGATCATAAAGCATTAGAAGTCTTTTAAGGACAATGGATGCCTGTGTATGATGGATGAGTAGATGGACGTTTGGATGGTAGGATATACATTCTTCCAGACTTGAAGATTTTGGGGACGAAATCCTAAAAGGAGGGGAGAATGTAACACCCCGAATTTTCTATTAACACTAAAGTTGCTAAAATAATAATAAGTGTGTAGAAGAGGGGATGTATCTAATATGAATATAAAAATATTAATAAGTATGTAAGAGAGGGGATGTATCTAATATGAATATAAAAATATTAATAAGTATGTAAGAGAGGGGATGTATCTATTATGAATATAAAAATATTAATAAGTATGTAAGAGAGGGGATGTATCTAATATGAATATAAAAATATTAATAAGTGTGTAAGAGAGGGGATGTATCTAATATGTATATAAAAACAATAATAAGTGTGTAAAAGGGGGGGATGTATCTAATGTGTACATTGTAGAATATATATATATATATATATATATATATATATATATATATATATATATATATGGGCAGTTAATGCAAACATGAATAGAAGTTTATTAATTTGCTGAGTGTTTGCTGAGTCACTTCTGACTCATTGCTGAGTCAACAAGATAAACTCCATCTTGTCTGAACGGCTGCGGTTATTTCTAGGTTAAATCTAATGGCCTAAATGAATTCTAAAATCTATAAATAAGTGGGTAGACCCTAGACCTAAATCACTTGTAAAATTAGAGAAGCTACCGTCATGCTGCTGCCATGGAGTTCAGCATAGCCGTCACAAACTAAGAAGAGGAAGCCTAATCATCTACAACTAAATCTACACAAATCAAATCAAAAGATCTCTCTTTCTCTAATTCTTTTCTTTTGTTGGTGAGTATGATGATTCTCACAAGACTATTACAAACTAATTTGACTCAGTTACGAATGGATCACAAGAAAGTGATGTGATTTGTAATTGTAAATTCTATATATTGTGGATCTCTCATTATGTTATTATGTTGTCGTATGATGTAAATTATATATGCTATGTCATGCTATGTTGTAAATTCTCTTATGCTATGTCGTGCTATGTTGAGAATCATGTCAAGCTATGTTATACTATCATACTATGCCATGTTATAAATCATGCTATATTATGTTGAAAAATCATGATGTTGTTGGATCATGCTTAAAGTTATGTTTTTTTTTCTTAATTTAAATGGATCTTGTTTATGGGAATTTGCCTATTAGGTTAGGTGTACCCATAAACTTGAAACTATAATTAAATAAAACTTGATTATGGGAATTTGCCTATTGAGTTAGGTGTACCCATATAAAACCATGTTGTTAAAAAATTAGATGATGTTGATTCACACATGTTCATATGTAAGTTTATGAAAATTGATTGAGATTATATTAGGTGAATTTTGAACAAGTTGACACCTTTAGGTCCATGACATGTATAATCTATGCAAGTTGGACATATGCAAGTTTCACCCCTTATTATGATTCATTTGGTCACATATACATGTTGTTATTATGATAATCTCTTTTATGCTATGAGTTAGGCTATTCGAGTCTAACATATATTTTGCGAATAAACGTTCAAACGTGGGATAGGGGTAATATTAGGAATTAATAAATTGGGTGCAATTTTGTAAGATTTTGCATACCATGAATGGATGTCCATAATTGAGTCAATTATGGACATTGTTAAAAATTGGAAGTAATTAATAATTCAAGTAGGGAATTATTAAAATTGGGGGAAAGTGGATTATTATTAATAATCAATGCTTAGGACACGAGGTTGGACCCGTTTGTGATGTAAACCTGCCCGGACCCGCCCGGCAAATCCAGTAGTCACAAATGTCGGCCCAATGTGAGAGGTCCTAGGCCCAAACTAAAGCATAACAGTTGTAAAGACACGAGGTTAGACTCTTTTATGGTGTAAGACTGCCCGGACCCGCCCGGCAAATCCAGCTGCCATAAATGCCAGTCTAATGTGAGAGGTCTTTATGAGGTTATGGCCTTAATGAACTAAGAAATACTTAACCAGATAATCATGTAAGGTGGGACATGGGGGTTAAGTAGGTGCCTTGGGTGGCATGAGGAATCTGGTGGTTGCCTTTAGAGGCATTTGAAATACGATTAGACTTAACCAAACACACATGTAAATGAACATGACTAAGTGGGTTAAGTGGGATGGACTAATGGGGACAAGCTTAGGTGGAATGCTTGTGGTAAATAGTGGGGGCCCATTTCAACCAGTATCCCAAAACGTATCTTTGTGGGCTCGACCCAAGTCGAGGACGGGACACGCATACTGGGTTTGACTATAAGAGGCCAAAACAGGGAGCGGTGGCAACGCAAGTCCAACGGGTTTCATATGCGTGTGTGGACCCGAGCTGGTTGGTAAGACGTTGTTGCATCGTGTAGGTATAAGCCGTGCATGTCCGTTGTATCAGGTTGCCACTTTAGGGGAGTGATACACCCCACTGTGGGGCCAGCACGGGTATCTACGAGTTAGGGAGCCGATCGAATAATGGGAAGTAGGGTACACCTAGTGGAGATAGGGGCAGGCGGCACCTATGTAGTCAGCTAGGGGTACGTAAAGCCATTGGGAAAGTTTCTAAGTGAAGCTAAGTGGGATGAATCTTTAGGGTGACTGGTATGGTGCAGTATAGTGTTTATCCTTTAGTATTTAGGAGCGCCTATAACGTTGCCTTTTGCGATTGTCTATGTCCTTAATCTGCTCTTCATAGACATTTTCTTGTTTTCCATCTTATGCCTTAGTCCAGTTATTTTGGTAATAGTATTGTAGAATTATCATATTCACCAGACTTTATGTCTGACCCCCTCTTTTCCATCCTTTTTCTCCCTTCAGGTCCGCAGGTTGGGCCAAGTTCTAGTGGAGTCTAGTTGGATCGCTTATCTTCTGGAAAGCTTGGACTGCTGAAGTAAAGTCCAACTTGTTATCTTTCTTTTTAATGGCTATTCATGTAATGGGATTATGTACTTGTTTTATCAAGATAGATATTGTACTTGACATTGAATATGGTGTTATGATGTAATCAAACATGTTTTGACTTCTGCTACAATGAAATAAAGTTTTTGAATTTCCAAGTACTATTTTATATCTGTCTTGTTGTAATTTTACTGTTCTATATTCACTTAAAACCTCCATGGAAGTTAATGCATTCCCTTTGTGAGTGACATTAATGGACGTGGGGTGTTACACTTATCGCATTGCAGAGAGTACTACTTTGGAAAACTTAGATGAATTATTCCAATCAGTGGTCAACATATATGGGGATGGATATCTTTATTCTCCAAACGAGGCTGACGTAGCTAGGTTGCATGAAATGCATGCATGAAAGTAGGGGGTGGCCTGGGATGTTAGGGAGTCTAGATTGCATGCACTGGGAGTGGAAGAACTGTCCTAAAGCTCATCATGGAGCGTACAACGGTAAAGAAAAAAGGCCAACCATCATCTTAGATGCAGTTGCATCTCATGATCTTTGGATATGGCATGCTTTTTTTGGTATGCCTGGTTCCCTTAACGACTTAAGTGTTCTAGAACAATCACATTTGTTCAGCGATTTGGCACAGGGTAAATCTGTCCCTGTATCATTTGCGATTGGGCATAACACATACGATCACGGATACTATCTGGGAGATGGAATTTATCCGAAATGGAGCGCGATTGTAAAGACCTTTGCGAACCCACTTACTCCAAAACATAAAAGATTTGATTCTATGTAGGAGGGTCAACGAAAAGATGTGGAGAGAGCATTCAGAGTTCTTCAATCAAGATTGGCAACGGTTAGTAGTCCATTTAGGATATGGAAAAGATCGAAAATGTCAAAAATTATGTTCTGTTGCATAATTCTTCATAACATGATAATCGAAGATGAACGCGACATCGTGCAACCAGATTACAAATACGAAGGATACAGACAACCCACAACTTTACCGACCTTCCGTTGATGAAATTGAAGGATAATTCGATATGTTTCACATGGATCGACATGAAATATATCATAATTCAGCACTGCATAATCGGCTTCAAAAGGATCTCATGATCACATTTGGAACGCTTACGGCAACCAGTAGATTATATTTCAGAGGCTATGTTTTATTACGCTTGTTTCGATTTATATTTCAGAATCTTTGTTTTATTATGTGTGTTTGCACAGAAGTGTGTTAGCTTTGTCGTACGTAATATGTTGAATTATTTTTAATTATTCATTACACACACACTGTCTTAAAGAAAATAAGATACCATTGATTAATCCAAACTAGAAAACAATACATAGATGAAAACAATTAAAGCAGTACAACACTACATAATAAAACTACATACGCCCAGATCTAGCACGACTATCAACAATATGTTGTTTATAATCCATCCAGTACTATGTCGATAGTGGATCCATTCCGGTGACATCCATTTGCATTACTAAAGTCTCTTGCTCTTGCCGCTCCAACTCAAATCTACCACGTTTAATCTTGGTTAACTGTTTTAAGACCTCAAGTTTTTCTGCACTATGTTTTTGACGTTCTTCATTTTCTCTGGCATGCTTCTCGTGCATCTGCGCCCACCGAGAATCAAATTGGGTTCGAATGGCATTTTTCTTCTTTACAGCACGCTGGCCCATAGGTCTTGCATCTTCATCACATTCTGGAATTTCATCTTCACCGGTATTATAATCTCTCTGTGAAGATTCTCCTAGACTTGACATATAGGAATTTTGGCTTGCTTTTTTCTTTGCTTTTGCCTTTGTTTGAACATCTCTTAAGCTCTTCGCGTTGCTAGAACTCCATTTCGGATGATTAACGAGCAATTCATAGCAATTAGCAAACTGGTAGTAATGCGGTTTTTTCGCACCATTTTCTCTAGGAAATAATTTCAAGAATTGGTAGTTCGCCATCCGCTTCTACAAATGATAAAATAATGAATATTGGTATGCTTTCATGGTAGGTAAATAAAATACCGACAAGCGAATTAGGGAGTTAAAAATTATTACCAATTCGGCTTCACCACCCATTCCACTAGGATTTGCAGTTCTAATTTTGTGAACTTGAGACTCAAAGAATTGAGTTTGTTGATTAATCTTCCCAAATCGACCGGAAAGTGCAGACACTGATCTTGTCCTTTCTACGTGCTTTTTGTTGTAAGCAGACATAACTTTTGACCAGAATGCCTCCCCACTTTGATCATTTCCCTTGACCAAATCATTTGAAAAGTGGCAGTACATTAAACAGAGATCTTTATCTTCGTCCCCGGTCCACGGCGTAGAAGAATGAAACGAGAGTGTTGGAGCTGAATGAGGGGTAAGATCTTCGTTTGGTTGAGAATCGAAATCCCAACTATTCGTATTCATCGCTTCGTTGTTGAATTGGAATGGATATGACATTGTTTACTGGTAGAAAAAGAGTATGGTGGATTTAAAGATGTTTGTGTGTTTTACAATGAGCATCTCATACCGATATTTATAGAGAAATTAAAATTATGACCGTTTATGGCCGTTGTAACTTCTATACGACCATTTATAGCCGTTGTAGTTCAAAAATGTGATCGTTTATAGCAGTTGGAAAGGGTAAGAAGGTAAGAGAACGGGTTTAGGAGCTACACGTGGTAGGGAGTGGGAGGGGATCTGGCGCCAATTTTATAGGCGCCAGGAAGGGCTTCAAGATCCTGAACGGGATCCTGAAGCTTAGCCTTAATATTGAGGCTGAAGCGAGCCACTAGCTCGCTTCCCCTTAATATTAAGGCCTTAACTCCAACCACTGGAGTTGCCCTTAGGAGAGGGAGGGGGAACGTTGAGGACGTGGTCGATATATGTTCGAGTCAAGCTACATAAATTACAAACTTGCGACACTTCGCGCATAAGTCGAAGTGTCTAGACTGAGACACAGATGCTGCTTTTTAAATAGCTAACTTATTTTCAAAATTACAATCGTATTTTCTTAGTAACTGTAACAACCCAGAATTTCTGAATTAATTTAAAATTTTATTTTTAATTGATTTAATGGATTTTAAGAATTTAAAATGATTTATTTTGAGAAATAATGATTTAAATTTTATTTAAATCGAAGTTAGAACGTATAAATTTATTTTAATTATAAAACGAACTCGAAATGGTGTGATAGTTTGAAAATTTGATTTCAAATTTCAAATGAATGTATAGAATTCAAAATAAATTGGATTTCAGCAAAACAAGATGTTATGTAACGACGGTCGGAACAAAGCCCCCTTCCTTGCATGCATATGAGCTGGCACACAAGTCCCATATAACAAAAGGAATCTATGATGATACGTGCCTACCAACTCATATTTGTACACAATCCCTTCAATATTTTTCCGTGATGTGAGACCATTGTATCCAAACTATCATTTCTCCTTAACAACATGCGAGGCAATCTTAACCACCGTCTCCCCCTTATTCGCATCCTACGAGTATCTTTTGAGAGCACTGCCTTGCCTAGTCCGCAACCTTCGGATCTGATACCGCTGTTATGTAACGACGGTCGGAACAAACCCCCCTTCCTTGCACGCATATGAGCTGGCACACAACTCCCATATAACAAAAGGAATCCCTGGTGTTATGTGCCTACCAGCTCATATTTGTACATAATTCCTTCAATATATTCCGTGATGTGGGACTATTGTATCCAAACCATCATTCCTCTTTAATAACATGCGAGGTAATCCTAACACAAGAAACGTTAGAATCTATTTAACTATATCTTTCTAATGAATGTGAGAAATTACGACATAATATATGGTACCTATGCCGTCTAGGATTGATACATTTATATTTGAAATTGATTTTTCACTTGTAGTAATAATAAAAGATAAATCCGCGTACCAAACATATTTGGCTATTATAAGGTAAAATTCTATTGTAATAACAATGAAATGTTATACTGTTTGTGTTCTGATACGTCGTGTTCTCAAAGCAATCCGTGCTTTCCCGTGCGGGGAAAGTTTGGGTCGTCTCAGTAACATTACCTGAACATAAGCCTTATGGTACCAACAATCAAATATGAATTTGTAAATTTATATCATTACTAAATTAAATCACTCAACATCCATTAAAGGAGAAATTTTAAGTGGGTCGTAACACATAATTGTTGGGTTAATTCAGCTTCAGTTAACCCCATAAACTCCGATTTTAGTAATTATTGGATAGTTCATACCAGCTCATAATTCGAAACTCCATACCACCATGAGTTTGTATCCAATCAAGTGATTCTCAGTCTGTACTTTATGCATACACTAAATCACTAATCTTATCAGGCTTAATCAGGCTTAGTTTGCTGACGTCATAGAACTGCACCTTGCATACAAATAATTTTGGGTTAACAGTGGTTTGCAACGCGTCTCCAACCACACAACTTTTTGATTCCAAATACATGCATTTATGTTCCTTCGCATTTTCATTAAACAAACCATTAATAAATTAAGAGGGTCGGGCAGCTCTAAAAGCGTAGGGTGGTGAGCTATTTATTCTATTTGGCTTAGCAGTAAAGTGTGCACTGAATCCATAATGTAAATATGTATAGGGAAAATACGGGAGTCAACCTTCAGATAATCAAGACTCCTCTATCTGTAATGCTTTTCTTCTCGTGGTAAACCACCAATTATGCAATGAGGCAATTAATGCCTAATTTGCTCCGTTTTCCAACAACCAACACTTCAAAAAAGTTTGAATTCGGAAAAATGCACTTGCACATTATAACCATAATCAGGTAATGGTTCTAATAAGCTTAGTAACTAAGATACACCATGAAATTCACAAATAAAATATTTAGGTAGAATAATGGATTCAAACCTTAAGATAATCGAGGTTCCCTATAGCTCTAAGGCTTTTTTTTCCTCATGATACACCACCTTCTATCCAATTGAGTTAGGACCCACGTTTTAAAACAGGATCACTGCATTAACACGTTACAAACATTAACCGATAAAGGGGTGAACATATAAAAAGTGAAACACAAGTTATTAGTTAAACAATAATGTCATATATTAGATAGAGAAAATTAGCAGACAATCTCCAACCACCAGTTCACATAGGTAAACAACATATCACAAGGAAAAAAAATCTCAAGAATAACCAAACAGGAATTGCTTCTACAGGCATTGCTTAATATATGTTACTAAGAATTTGTGTATCATGAGGAAAAAAACGCGAAAAGAAGAGAAATACTTGGCTTAATATATGTTACTAATCGAGGTTCCCTATAGTGACATTGAGGGCTACAATGCTGAAAAGGAGTAACATTGCTTAATATATGTTACTAAGAATTTGTGTCACTAGCAACACTAGGATGATTTTTTGTTTTATTCTTATTTTTATTTTTATTTTAAGGAAATACTTGGCGGATTTTGAAGATACAAATGTGAAAAGAAGAGAAATACTAGAAATTGAGATAAATACATCGAACTCGTGGAATCAGGTCCAAGTTTAAAAACGCGAAAACGTACATGAGGCGTTTCAGGTCAATGAGACGAGGTGTAAACCTCGAAACACTAAGGCATAAGCTTTTCGGGTAAAAATAAAACGTAAAACAATCGAGGCGCTCATCGAGGCGAGTATTGAAGTAGATTTTTTAAAACAATGAACCAAATACAATATTTACATGAGTATCTTATAATGTCAATTTGTGTATCTCTTAGATCAGCGTAAACTATCATATAATGACATACACGAGTCCTTCGGAACTTAAAATATAAAATATTTTCTGAACATTACTAAAAAAACCTTACTCCAGACAGTTGAGTTTATGTTAAGTCAAAAACAACTTTATGTCAAGATATGGTAGGCAATGTGTTAAAATATCAAACTCAGACAGATTTGGCTTCAAGTAATGATTTGAGGATGCATGCAATTTAATATATATAGATGATACAATTTAGTCATTTTATAGAAGAACTATCTTCTACAGTCTATACAAGATGACATGTCTTGGGATTTAATCTAAAAGCAGCTTGTGTATTATTCTAAAAAAAATATATGCAATTCTCATATTTTTTCATCAATCTGGGTGGCACAATGGATGCGTAGTGGGCCCATAACCCACAGGTCCTAGGATCTAAACCTAGCTCTGAATTTTTTTTTGCTCTTTTTTATGTTTGTAAGAATAATTTGGTCAAAAACATTGAAAACTCTGCTCTCAATGGTGGATGCTTCGCCCTATATAAGCAAATGAAGCATCGGCATACACTAAGGTAAAGCAACAATGCATTCAAAGTAATGTAGGTAAATTGTTCATTGAAAGTGTCCCTAGATCTGATACGGAAGAACTTTTATTGTAGAACGTGGACCAACAAGAAATTTCGTTGTAGCTTTGAGAAGAAAAGAACATCCAACCGAACAGACGTCAAAACGTTTAAAATGGGTATAAATAATTTTTAATTTGTGTTAATTCATGATATATAATCAACTTGTGATGAGCGTTCAAAGGATCAATGAGATATAAATAATCAACTACTTGACGCTAAAATACAAATTCAGATGTAAGCAACAACAAAATTATGTTAATGTTAACAGTGGTAAGTTTGCTACGTCAGAACAGGTCCTAGGATTGAAACTTGGCTCTGATAATCTTTTGCTCTTTTATTATGTTTGTAAGGATGATTTGGTCAAAAACATCGAAAACTCTTTACTCTCAATGGTGGATGCTTCGCCCTATATAAGCAAATGAAGCATCGACATACACTAAGGTAAAGCAACAATGCATTCAAAGTAATGTGGGTAAATTGTTCGTTGAAAGTGTCCCTGGATCTGATACGGAAGAACTTCTATTGTAGAATGTGGACCAACAAGAGATTTCGTTGTGGCTTTGAGAAGAAAGGAACATCCAACTGAACAGACGTTAAAACGTTTAAACTGGATATAAATAATTTTTAGTTTTTGTTAATTCATGATATACAATCAACTAGTAATGAGCGTTCAAAGGATCAATGAGATATAAATAATCAACTACTTGGGATGATAAAATACAAATTCAAATATAAGCAACACCAAAGTTATGTTAACGTTACCAGTTGTAAGTTTGCTACGTCAGAATAGTTCTTCAACTACCCAACCTTTCTTCCTTCTCACAAAATCTTCATAAATCTACTCATACATGCACATGAGCCGACAGGAGAAATTTCTCATAAAGTTGGAAGCCATAAAGAAAGAAACAGTTAGATATTAGAAAACCAGTAAAAATAGGAAACTGATGTATGATAACGACAATTAATACCATGTCGCGTTGACGGCAAGGAGTTTTCGCTGCTCCTCGAAACGTTGAGATGTAATTTTTTGGGTAAAAATAAAACGCAGAACATGTAAAGAAAAATTGATATTTCAAATTAACCAATGCAAAAGATAAAAAGAAAAAAGGCCATTTAAAATCCGACTTTGAACAAGTATATATGTTTTGTTATAGATTGAAAATAAATAATTGAAACACATATGAACCAAAGTTCCATTTCTCAAAATATTTGAAGATTCCATCAAACTTCATTTTTTATTCCTTCTCCCGATTCAAATCGACCCATAAGATTTTTTTTTGCGAGATTCAACGATATTTATTGAAAAGTAATTTTAAACAACTATGAGAAAATTTATTATATAGCTCATAAACAAACTTACTTGATCGTGTTGATATTGAAATTGAAAAGTAAAAAATGCTATTTTTTTTTAAATTTTATTCTTTTATTTTTGTTAAGTAATTAAATTTTAATGGCTTTTATTTTAGTGTCAATATCTGCTACAAAAGGTTTTAAAAAAATTACTCATAAGCCTAGCCAGATTAAGGCGTGTGACATGCACTTTATTCGCTACGTATGCCTCAAGTTGTCGAAGCGTAAGTTTTAGAGGTAAAAAGCTTTTTGAAATAAGACTCAAGGCATTTTATCTTTCATTTCCTCGAGACACTCCACGAGGTGAGTATTGAGGTGTGTTTTTTAAAACAATGAATCAAATACAATATTTACTTGAGCATCTTATGTCAAGTTGTGTATCTCTTAGATCAATGTAAACAATCATATAATGACATACACAAGTCCTTCAGAGCTTAAAATATAAAGTATTTTCTAAACATTTCTAAAAAAACCTTACTTCAAACAGTTGAGTTTGTGCGAAGTATAAAACAACTTTATGTCGAGATATGGTAGGCAATGCGTTGAAATATCAAACTCAGACCGATTTACCTACAAGTAATAATTTGAGGATGCATGCAATATAACATAAGGATGATACAATTTAGTGATTTTGCAGAAGAATTGTCTTCTACGCTCTATTACAAGACGACATGCCTTGGGATTTAATTTAGGAGCCTCTTGTGTATTATTCTAAAATCAAATGTAATTCTCACAGTTTATCATCAACCAGAGTGGCGCAGCAGAAGCGTGGTGGGCCTATAACCGACAGATCCCAAGATCGAAACCCGGCTCTAATAATAATTTGCTCTCTTTTTTATATTTGCAAGGATGATTTGGTCAAAGAACAGCGAAAACTCCTTGCTCTCAATGGTGTATGCCTCGCTCTATATAAGCAAATGAAGCATTGGTATACACTACAAGGTAAAGCAACAACGCATTCAAATTAACGTGTGTAAACTGTTTACTGAAAGTGTCCCTGGATTTGATACGGAAAAGCTTTTATTGTAGAACGTGGACCAAGAATTTTTGTTGTAACTTAAGAAGAAAGAAACATCCAACTGAACAGATGTTAAAAAGTTTAAATGGTTAAAAAGAATCTTTAATTTTTTTGAATTCATGATATATAATCAAGTAGTGATGGTTGTTCAACGGATCAATGAGATAAATAATTAACTACCTGGGAGGCTAAAATACAAATTCAGATGTAAGCAACACCAAAATTAGGTTAACGTTAGCAGTTGTAGGTTTATACCGTCGGAACAGTTCTTCAACTACCCAACTTTCTTCCTTCTCACAAACTCCTCATAAATTTACTCGCACGTGCACATGAGCCAACATGAGAAATATCTCGAACAGTTGGAAGCTAACAAGAAAGCAGCAACCAGATATTAAAAAACCAATTAAAATAGGAAACTAAAATGTGATAACGACAATTAATACCTTGTTCCATTGATTGCAAGGAGTTTTAGCTGCTCTTCAAAACGTTGAGGCGTAAATTTTTCCAGTAAAAATACAACGCAAAACATGTAAAAAAAAGTTGACACTTTAAATTAATCAATTGAAAACATGAAAAGAAAAAAACATATTTAAGATACGACTTTGAAAAGGTACATATGTTTTATTATATATTAAAAATAAATAATTAAAACTCATATGAACCAAATTTCGATTTTGTAGAACTATTTGAAGATTCCATCAAACTTCATTTTTGATTCCTTCTAACAGTTCAAATCGATCCACAAGATTTTTTGTAAGACTTAACGAAGTTTATTGAAAAATATTTTGTAAATAATAATGAGAAAATTCATTACATAGCTCTTGAACCATCTTACTTGATCATGTTGTTGATATTGAAAAGTAAAAAAATGCTAAATTTTATTTTCTTAAATTTTGTTCTTTTTTGTTTTATTAAATAATTAAAATTTAATGGCTTTTATTTTAGCGTCAATATCTGCAACGAAAGGGTAAAAAAACTTGAATCATATGCCTCACCGGTTTAAGGCGTGCAAGGCATGCTCTTTATTCGCTTCGTATGCCTCAAGTTGCTAAAGGCGTAAGTTTTAGAGGTAACAAACTTTTTGGAATAAGTCTCAAGGCGTTTTATCTCTTATCTCCTTGAGGCGCTCCTCGAGACGGGTTTTTTAAAACAATGAATCAAACACAATGTTCACTTGAGTATCTTATAATGTCTATTTGTGGATCTCTTAGATCAACGTAAACAATCACATAATGACATACACAAGTCCTTCAGAACTTAGAATATAAAATATTTTGGGAACATTTCTTAAAAAAAAACTTACTTTATACAGTTGAGTTTATGTTGTGTCTAAAACAACTTTATGTCGAGATATGGTAGGCAATGTGTCGAAATATCAAACTTAGACTGATTTGGCTGCAAGTAATGATATGAAGATGCATGCAGTTTAATATATGGATGATAAAATGCAGTAATTTTGTAGAAGAAGTGTCTTCTGCGCTCTATACAATACAACAAGACATGCCTTGGGATTTAATTTAGGAGCAACTTGTGTATTATTATAAAAACAATGCAGTTCCTACATTTTTATCATCAATCAGAGTGGCGCAGCAGAAGCGTGGTGGGCCCATAACCCCCAGGTCCTAGGATCGAAACCTGGCTATGATAATATTTTGCTCGCTTTTTATGTTTTCAAGGATAATTTGGTCAAAAAACAACGAAAACTCCTTGCTCTCAATGATACGGAAGAACTTTTATTGTAGAACGTGGACCAACAACAAAATTTCGTTAAAGCTTCAAGAAGAAAGAAACATCCAACAGAACAGATGTTAAAAGTTTAAAATGGATATAAAGAATCATTGTTTTTTTTGAATTCATGATATATATAATTAACTAGTGATGGGTGTTCAACGGATGGATATAAATAATCATATTTAGGAGCAGCTTGTGTATTTTTCTAAAAACAATGCAATTCTTACATTTTTATCATCAATCAGAGTGGCGCAGCGGAAGCGTGGTGGGCTTATAACCCACAAGTCCCAGGATCAAAATCTGGCTTTGATAATATTTTGCTCGCTTTTTATGTTTTCAAGGGTAATTTGGTCAAAAAATAGCGAAAAATCCTTGATCTCAATGATACGGAAGAACTTTTATTGTAGAACGTGGACCAACAACAAAATTTTGTTAAAGCTTTGAGAAGAAATTAACATCCAACTGAAAATATGTTAAAAAGTTTAAAATGGATATAAAGAATCATGTTTTTTTTTGAATTCATGATATATAATCAACTAGTGATGGGTGTTCAACGGATCAATGAGATATAAATAATCAACTACCTAGGAGGCTAAAATACAAATTCAGATGTAAGCAACACAGAAATTATGTTAACGTTAATAGTTGTAAGTTTGGACCGTCAGAATAGTTGAACTAACTAACTTTTTTCCCCTTCTCACAAACCCTTCATAAATTTACTCATACATGCACATGAGTCGAATTGTAGAAAGAAGAAAGCAGCAGACGGATATTAAAAAAACAGCTAAAATACGAAACTGATGCATGATAATGACAATTAATACTGTGTCCCGTTGATGGCAAGGAGTTTTCGCTGCTCCTTGAAACATTGAGATGTAATTTTTTGAGTAAAAATTAAATGCAAAATATGTAAAGAAAAGTTGACATTTTAATTGACCAATGCAAAAAAGAAAAAGAAAAAAGAATCATTTAAGATCCGACTATGTACAAGCATACATGTTTTACTGTAGATTAAAAATAAATTATTGAAACTCATATGAATCAAAACTATTTGAAGATTCAATAATACTTCAATTTTGGTTCCGTCTATTAATTCAAATCGGTCCACAAATTTTTTTGCTAGATTTAACGAAGTTTAGTAAATTTTTTTTTAAAAAACACTGAGAAAATCCATTACATAGCTCATAAACAACCTTATTTTATTATGTTGATACTGAAATTGAAAAGTAAAAAAAATGCTAATTTTAATTTTCTTAATCTTGATCTTTTTTATTATCATTAAATAATTAAAGTTACTTGATTATTTTGCTAATAAACAACCTTACTTGATTATTTTTTGAATTGAACAACGAAAACTCCTTGCTCATAAACAACCAACTGAACAATTGTAAGCAACACCAAAATTATGTTAACGTTAACAGTTGTAAGTTTGCACCGTCAGAACAGTTCTTCAACTGCCCAACCTTTTTTCCTTCTCACAAACTCTTCTACACACACATGCACATGAGCCGACACGAGAAATTTCTCATACAGTTGGAAATCAACAAGAAAGCAACTGTCAGATATTAAAAACCAATTAAAATAGGAAATTGATGTATGCTAACGACAATTAACACCAAATCCCGTTGATGGCAAGAATTTTTCGTTGCTCCTCGAAACGTTGAGATGTAAGCTTTTCGATTAACAATATAACACCGAACTTGTAAAGAAAATTTGACATTTTAAATTAATCAATGTAAAAAATGAAGGGAAAAGAAAAACCATTAAGATCCAACTTTGAACAAGTATATATAGTTTATTATAAATTAAAACTAGTGGAAATTAGGTTAAAGGGCTTATTTGTTCAGGGTAATAAGTTTTGAGGACAACACTTCTGAAAAATTAGTTTTAAGAACAATTCTGCATGAAAAAAATAAAAGCGGTTATCTTTTTAAGTTATATAGAAAAAAGATAAAAGCGGTTATCTTTATTTTTGCATAATGTAAAAAGATAACCACTTTTATCTTTTTCATGCAGAATTGTCCTTAAAACTATTTTTCAGAAATGTTGTCCTTAAAACTTATTACTCTGAACAAATAAGCCCTTTAAGTGAAAATCCCTTAAATATAAATAATTGAAACTCATATAAATCAAATTTTGATTTCTCAATACTATTTGAAGATTACATCAAATTTCAATTTTGATTCCTTTTACCAATTCAAATCGATCCACAAGATTTTTTGCGAGACATAACGAAGTTTATTGAAAAATATTTTTTTAAATAACAATGAGAAAAACCATTATATAGCTCATAAACAATCTTACCTGATCATATTGACATTGAAAAGTAAAAATTGCTAATTTTTATTTTCTTAGATTTCATACTTTTTTGTTTTCATTAAATAACTAAAGTTTAATGGTTTTTATTTTTGCAACAACATCTGCAACCAAAGGTAAAAAATTTAAGTCATATGCCTCACCGGTTTGAGGTATGTGAGACAGGTGTTTATTTGTTTGTATGCCTGAAGTTGCTAAGGCGTAAGTTTTATATATATAAACTTTCTGGAATAAGCCTCAAGGCGTTGTATCTCTTATTTCTTCGAGGTTTTTTTTTTATAACAATGAATCAAATACAATATCCACTTGAGTATCTTATAATGTCTATTTGGGGATCTCTTAGATCAACATAAACAATCACATAATGACATACACAAGTCTTCAGAACATAAAATATAAAGTATTTTTTGAACGTATCAAATTTATAACGGAATTTTGGACAAAAATCTTCCAGTAAAAATTATTTTACATATCAAATAATAAACAATATAAAATATCGGTAAACCGTATACATGTTTATGTTATAATATAGACCATATGGATTTCATATTAATGTAAAAGCATATAAAAATGTATTGTGAATTATGTTTCTTATCAATTTAAAACAAAAGGGTGTACTTTTAAGACTTTAATTGGTTGTTTAACTTTTTTACATGTTTGACGCATCAGATGCTCTAAAAGGGGAAAAAAATTCTATTTGCTTCATTATTGGAACTTAAGAAAATTTATTTGTTCAAGCTTGAGGCATTCTACGTGATAAGCTTAACCAATTCATTGCTTCTCAACTTTCTTAACTTACCACATCCAATGCCCTTTTGGTGCTCCTTTTGCTTCCCATTTCATTGCATAAAACAAAATCCACTTTCGTCGAACAGTCTTCATTCATTCTCCCTTCAAAAGGCATATTCCACGTTCCCTATCTGCTTAATAATGTATGTTCTATGCTATGGGACTCTATGCCTCAATGGATTTGAGGCGTCTGCTTTAATTATCCTTAATCTTTATCACAAAATCAAACTTACAATATAATTTTGCGTCAAAATATTCCAGAGAAATACATTTTAAAAATTGTGAATCAAGCAATAACAACTATACCAATAAATCTGGTATATGTCGATGTCATGACATAGAACACGGATATCTTGTGGTCCTCCATTCTCGTTCACTTCTCGAATTTGGCAAATTTGATTACCACATTAACTTTTCAATCTAATTAAAGATTCATTAAAACTCCTCTTAGTTTTAATCTCCAAAAATCATTATTTAATGATTACTCAAATTTAGGAAATAAATCTCGTCTTTAACTGGGTTAAAGAACGAATGTCCTTTAAAACATTGTTCACGATAAACCCAAAATCATCTTCCATCAAAATGGAATCTACACGGAAATCATAACAATGTATAATTAATATAAAATCCCATATCAGACTAATAATATAAATGGAATAGCGGAAAACCCTTTTAAATTCCATGTATAGTAGCGGTCTTCATTCACAGAAGCTCATCTCGATAATTACCAAATCGAATTCCATTCAATTCCAATTTAATATATTAAATTGGAAAACTTTACTTCGGAAAATTTCCATTAAATCTTAATAAAAATATTTATAAATTCCAAGTCATATCTCCACTGTTAATCGGGTTAAAGAACAAGTGTTATTTAAAACACCGTTCACTATAAACCTACAAATCCAATTCTTTTATTCAATTTCAATTAAATATCAATTAATTAGTAAACTTCTCTAAATCTTATTTAAATGATTTATTCTTTTCTCATTGGGGCTTAAGAACAGTGTTATTAAAGACACTGTTCACGACAAACCCCAAATCCAATTTGATATTAAGTACAAGGCTCTGAATAGAAATTATATCGGCTTATATTCAATATCAAATTCTGAAACAAAAAAAATATCGTATTGGGAATAACGATATATATATATATATCTTCCAAATTCCTCAACAATATCCGTATAATCACAGAATCCAATATCGAAATATTACAGAGATTATTTCCATACAAATCCATTCCAATTTATTTATTGGAAAATTTCTGGTTATTTCAAAACCATTTATAAATCCAGTTTATTTATTTCTAAAAAATAATTAGATTATTAACCTAGTTATTAACTAGTTCATTTCGATAATAATATATCTTTATCTTTTCAAAACTAGAGTTTTTCATCCAGAATATTTTCGAATCATTTATTATGATTTTACACAAATTTTCCATATTTTTATTAATTTTAATATCGCCATTATAATCGGTTTCCAATAACGACCACCAGACTACGTCCATAGCGACCTTTTCTAAAATTGATATGGACATATTTTAAAATCCAACCACTCAATTTTAAATCTCTTATATTCATTGGAAATCTCTTTTCGATACGAACCCAACAGTTTCGGTTTTAGGAGAATCTGGCGGTTGGATCTCCTGGTACGTCCATTTGAAGTTAATGGTCGAAATTCGCGAACGATCGCTACGCGGCGCTTTCTATTTAGGCCATTTAATATATATATATATATATATATATATATGTATATAATATCATCGATTTCCATTTTAAATGTATTTTATAAATTGTTTATAAATTCATTTTAAAATGATTTCAACTTCATTTTCAATTTTAAATCAAAATTGAATATTCTACATCATTTTAATATTAAAATGATAATGTTTTCAAAATATCAAATTTTGAAATATATTCTTTTCGATATTCATTATAAAATGAATAAAATCGATCGATAAACCGTTTCGGGTTAAAATGGCGTTTAACTACTCAACTCGGCTTCACATTCATTACAGTTATGAATATTTCAATATTTTTGTGTCCGTCCAAAATCGGACATCAAAACCTTATTTTGATTCTTTACTAAATATTATTTTAAAACTATAATGAATATTATTATGTAACTATACTGAATAATATTTTAAAACTATACAGAATAATATTTTAAAACTATACGTTATTTCTAAATTGGAATCAGACTCAATCAATTAACATATAAATATATTTATATGGATTTTCATACATCGCATGTATTCGACAATAATGATAAGTAATCATCAAACAGTTACAGCTGTATAAGCATTAAATAATTAAACAACGCTTGTCATAGCCTGTCGATCAATCGATTGACATATAATTAAATTCAGGGGAGATGTGAATAAATTATCGTCCCCAGACCCGTGTGGGGTTTCCAAACAACAACAGTCGATTCAAAATAATCACTGGTTAATAAATTCAACATCCATGGAAACAAGTCAGACTCCTAACCCAGTTTCTACTTAGCTCCATCATTACCTGAAAAAACATTAGAGGCTGCCTCATCGTATAATGAGACACCCCATTTTCCATGAGCAAACAAGGTCGGACTAATGTGTCTGGTACGAGCATCTCAATCAAAACTTAATAATAAAAATTAGGATAAAATCTATGAAGAAATTCTGTTCTAAAAGACATTATTCTTTAATTAATTAATAAGCTTATGCAAATGCACTCTCACTGATTTATTCAATACTTATCAATAATGTCCAGGCTAATACAAACAAATCAATCATGCACATGTACATAACAGAGTAATTCCATTCTGATAATATTATGAGTTGTAGCCATAATGCATTCACAATTGCCCTAGGAAGTTTTCCAAGTAAACTCAAGTTCCTTGTATTTATTTTCCTAGCATATATCATTTGGTTTAAATACCCTGGTCTCATTTGTATAAGTGAATCACTGGGACACATTGTAGTAATCTAATTCACATTACTACACAAGGATCTCAAGACCAAAATTAGGCCATGTGTCAGACTAACAACAAAAGTGCAAGCCATTCAACAACATCTTGACCAAAAATACCTTAGTTAAATTACTAAGTGTATTTCCTATATTTTCAGTGACTATTTACTTGAATATGGTAAACTAACACAGTTAGATTCACTTCATAATGCCATGGATTTCATAGAAACCACCCAAGCAATCAAAACGACCATTCAAACAAAAATATAAGCCATCCAGTACACACACACACACACACACATATATATATATTCCAGGAAATCATTTATCTTGGGGTTTTAACAAGGTAAAATCCTTGTATAAATATAGCCACTTATATATATATATATACACATATATATATATATATATATATATATATGCATATTTGTAGTGTCCCGAAATTCTGGTACAATTTGAGCTGACCAAATAACACAAGTCCAACTCAAATTACACTGGAAACCAGAAAACTAATAGAAAGAAAGTAGAGGGTGAGAATAGATAAGATAGAAACTTAGAATAGAAGAAGAAGAAGAAGAAGAACATACAACATCAGAGTAACATGAATCTCACAGCGGAACAACCAACATATAATAGATAACATATCTTTGTAATAAAATCAGTATATGTATACAATAACATTATCAGAGTACAATACTTACAACACAACAGAAATAAACAATAGCTATATAAACGCCGTTGAAGCCTCCTGCTCCAGCTTTCCAAGTATATCTGTAAAATCCTGACTACTTGACTGCCCGTACAAAATTGGGCACCCAAGAGTTTAGGGAAAACAAAACAAAATAAACTTTGGGTCAGTCATGGGACTGGTGTGAGTAAAACAGTTTAAAACAGTTTGAGCAATAAAATGATATCTAATAAGACCACGCCGTATAACGGAACAGGTTTTTCCTTATGAGAATCTAAATCAATTTGATTTAACTTTCAAATCATTTTGAAAGAAATGATAATCTTTATATCAAAATTCTTTTGATATTATGATAGTGTCTATCAACCACAATATAATAATCATCTAGCAGAAACGCTTTCATCTCACATTCTACATATATAGTATACAATCAAAACTGCGAGCACTTATTGGGTGATGGATTTCCAACTATGACAAGGTATGGAACCACCTTCCGATAGTGTACCTCTAGAGAGGAATACATTGGGTTCAACAAGAACATCTTGCAACCCAACCACGCATGACCGACCACTCATTTCGCTTGAGTATATCGAATGTATATCACCAACGGTTGGGATCAGCAACCTTTTCCTGAATGGGACAGCATCGATAATAGATTATAGAATGAAATGAATATCTCTAGATAGGTGATAATACACCCTACTTGGAAGCCAACCACTTAGCCATGCTGCCTGCCCAGTTTTTGTCATTTCCCAGTTGTGAGGCTAGAGGCCACGCTTATCTCTGACAGATCACACAATTATTCACTTTGAATGTCACATCGTCATTCCCCCCAAATCACAAATTGATTTTCCCAAAAATACAACGGGTATACAGCTAAGAGAAATGAATTCCTCCGCCACCAAACGTAAATACGTTTGAAGAGATCAACTTACGTGATCCATTAAATATACTCTGTCAGACATTCTTCCATACAGGTCGTCCTGGGACTGGACAAACCGAAGGCACTATTTTGTAAATAGGACAGCCCTTGCATAACTCCGTCTTTAATTATCTTCATCATATTTGATCGCAATGCTAACGCCCTTATAGAGTGGTTTTCAGATAATGAATCTGATCCTGGTCTCTCCGTATTAACGACGGAAAAATGGTCAAAAACTTCGATAGTCAGTGAGTTAACTATCAAAGAAAACACGTGTGCAAACAACGATATTATTTCCAGATGGAAATTCTATCGATCAATCATCAATCATCATTTATTTCTTAAATTAATTCATCATTAATTTATTCCTTCTCCATTTCCTGTTTCCATAAATATACAGAAATCCTTATTTTCTAAATTTAGAAAATATACGATATTAACATTGGAAAACATTTCCATTTCTTGTTTTCTATATTAGAAAACATTTCTGATTCTTATTTGGAAAACATTTCCAAAACTCCTACATTGGATTTAAACAGATGTTAAATAAAACATCGCTATGCCCACTCGAACCATTAACCCTTATTAACTAAATTCCCTTAACCAACCTTCTCCATCGAACCTTAACCATTCCTTAGTTAAAAATGAAGCCAATTATGTTGGGGTATAACTACCTCTCAGACCTTAACTAAACAACATTTCATACTTCGAAACAGACAAGGTTCACCTTTTAAACCTTAAACAACTTCCTTACGTAACTCTCTTTGGAATAAATCTCTATTCGATAACTCTTTCCTTCGAATAAACTATATTCGATAATCTCTCTTTGAATAGCCATATTCGATTAACTCTATTGGATTAACTCCACTCGATTAACTCCTTTTAATTAACTCCTATCGAATAACTCCTTTCGAATAAACTATATTCGATTAACTCCTTTCGAATAAACTATATTCGATTTACTCCTTTCGAATAACTAGTATTCGATAACTCCTTTCGAATAACTAATATTCGATAACCCTTTCGAATAACTAATATTCGATAACCCTTTCGAATAACTAATATTCGATAACTCCTTTCGAATAACTAATATTCGATAACCCTTTCGAATAACTAATATTCGATAACTCCTTTCGAATAACTAATATTCGATTAACTCGTTTAACTCCATTCGAATAAACTATATTTGATTACTCTTTTAACTCTATTCAAATAACTAATATTCGATTACTCTTTTAACTCTATTCGAATAAACTATATTTGATTACTCTTCTTTCGAATAAACTATATTCGAATAACTCTAATCCGACTAACTCTAATTCGACTAACTCTAATTCAATTAACTCTATTCAAATAACTAATATTCAACTAACTCTTGTTCGATTAACTCTATTCAATTAACTCTAACTCGATTAACTCTAATCGATTTACTCTAATTCGATTAACTCTAATCGATTAACTCCTTCTCGATGTATTTAATTTTATCGATTAACTCTAACTCTATTTGATTAACACATTTTGATTAACTCCTTTGATTAACTCTACTTCCATATTCAGTTTCAAATATAGATGTTGAAATCGATTCTTACTTCTCTATATAAGTCCTGACTTATATATTCTATTTATCCAATGATAAATATTTTATTTTATTTATAAAATATTATTTATAAATCAATCTTCTCAATCTATCGGTTAGAACAGATTCTATTTAAACTCTTTGCTTTAAATCCATATCATGTTATACCCATGTGCGAAGCATGGGTCTAAACTTTCCTGATGTAAAATTCTATTCATTTGCCAAATACTTCCTTATATAACATTCTTTTCATTTTCCAATAAATTCCTTTTATAACTCTATTTATTTTCTAAATAAATATTTCCGTTTATAATCTGTTTATTTTCTCAATAATTCTTTTTCTATAATTCTAATTATTGTATAAATATTTCCTTTTCAATTCTATTTGTAAATGTTTTATAAATGTTTCCCTTTCAATTCTATTTGTAAATGTTATACAAATATTTCCTTTTCAATTCGTTTCACAAATATTTTCCTTTCCTACTTGTTTTACAAATATTTTCCTTTTCATATTTGTTTTCACAAATATTTTCCTTTTATATTTGTTTTACAAATATTTTCGTTTTATAATTGTTTTACAAATATTTTCCTTTCTATTCTGTTTACTTGACAAATAAATATTCCTTTTCAATTCTATTTGTTCAACAAATAAATATTTGTTTTCAGTTCTATTTATTTAACAAATAAATATTCCTTTTTTTATTCTATTTATTTAACAAATAAATATTCCTTTTATAACTCCTTTGATTTTATAATTATTTTCTTTTATAAAATCCCTTTCCTTTAATATATAAAATCCATTGATTTTATATAAATAATTTATTTTCAAAATACACTTTGAAAATCCCCTTTTCTGTATCCTAGTATTTCTTACGGTATTTAAAATACCCAAATAACAATGATCGATATCATTCAACACATGTAATCAACACAGATTATATATCACATCATATATTACAATATATGAAAAACAGTAAAATAAATGTTGAGGAATCCAGTTGGATTCCTCCGACCTGTTTCCCTGCATCCACAGATGTTAAACAATACAATCAACATCAATTTCATTTCACTATGAAATATTCTTCTAAACAAAATCAATTTATATATATATATAACCAGATCTTTTATTTCAACCAATTACTTAGCAGTTCAACCAAACAGTCCATACATAGCAATTAATCATCATTCATCAGTTCTAAATATACGTTACAAAAATATGAACTGATAGAGTTGGTGAGTTTTACTCACATTGGATGATCATTGTTAAATAAAGATAACCATCGGTTGATTTGATTCAGAACCGACAATTTATTTCTCTATAAATTGTAATGAGCTCTAATTCAATCCCAGTCAGTTCCATGGTGTAGCCACCGTCCATACGATCCTAACGGATCAGACCGTTCGAAAATCTGATATCATATGACCCAGATATAACATTTGCAAGTTAGGACTTTACTAATTTAAAATTAAACTAAACTTACATTAAAAATATACATAAACCATTTGGGCCTTACTTGTCCTTATCAGCCCACTACGACCCACGCTGGCTACTGCCTTCTTCCTCAGTAACTATCCCGACTCAGGAACACTCATGGTCGATTTTGTCAAACTTTAGCTCCTTGAATCTCCTTATCCTCTTAATGATTTCAAAAACCAAATGCACCGCTATTCTTCTCGTCACTCTCTCTATCTATCCACTCCAAAGACATACCACTCGACATCCTCCCCTGAAATGCGATTCAGCTCCACCATGGTTTGCTGTACAAACGTGCAACACTTTCAGGCTTCGAACTCCACAAAAAAATGTACACGAGTGCCATTCCATCTCCACATCCCCAAAACAACGACTAATTCGAGAATCGAAGCTTCAATCCTCTTTGAATTCTAACCCTAGCCAACGTAGCAAACATTCGGACCTCAGAAAGATGATGCGCACCAAGCAAAATGGTTACAGACTCGAAGATAACCCCTCAGCGAATCCAAATACAGTTGTTTTGAGATTTAAGGAATTTTGTTTGATTTTATTTTGAATTTAAGAGGATCGAAATATTTTACTGTGAAGAGAAAATCCTACAGCGCAATTTTCTATCAGAAAATGAATTTAGGTTTAGAAAATATGATAAGGGTATTATATAGGAGGATTTAGATACTTTTTTCTGAATATTATATTAAATTATAATCAACTGCTATTTTTATTTGTCCTTTAAATTTCCTATAATCATACATGACATCCAAATATCACGAAATTGGACATGCAGCTACAGTCCGACATTACAGACCCAACGAAACTGGTTTTGTCGATTTCCGACTCCGTTTGCTCACACATCGTATTTTTAACAGTCAAAATATCGACTGTTTTTCACATTAAAAATCCGTACGGCCACATACTGACTCTAAAAATCATGGAAATTTTAATCTAGCGATAATTTAACATTACGAATCCAACAAAATTGGTTTCGTCGAAAACTGAGGTCGTTTGCAAAACTGGCTATTTTTAAAGCTCTAAATAACCATTTAAATATATAAATATATTTAAAAATAATTAAATTAAATATTTAAAAATAAATATTATCGTATATATTCACACTAGAATACCATACAGCTCTAATTGGGTTTATAACTCGATATTTCAAAATTCCCAGTTATATCGATATTCGATTTATATACAAAATCCTTTTATAATATAAATATATATTTATAAATTTCAAAGGAATTCCATAGCGACTTTTCTAAAATTTGATTTGGACATAAATCAAAATCTACACAATGAAATCTCGAATTTTCTCTTCCATTAGAAAAATATACTTCACCAACTTCGAACGTTTCTTGTTTCACAGAAATCCGATTTAAAACGAATCCTATATATTCAGTTGAAGGTCAAATCGCCAAATAGCGAACTGCCGTGCCATTTCGAGCTCGATTTTAATTATATAATAATTATACGTTCAACTGTCGTTTATATATATATATATATTCGTTATTCGAATTCAATTCCAAACTGAATTATATATATTTTGAATTGCCCAATTCACACCGTATTGCCATTTCAGCTAGTTCTGATTATTTCAGAATTAATATATTATTTAATTATTATTTTAATTAAATATTCAAAGTTATTTAATTTAAACCATTAAATTTACCAAACCATATTTTAAATAATTAAATAAAATTAACTATTATAGTACCGTGAAAATACGGGACATTACAATATGCTTGTCTGGATATAGATCTGATATTAATCTATGGCTTTTATAAATATCTTAAGAGATTTTTGCCACTATGCCTAAACTGGTTTCAAATGGATTTCAAAACCAAGCCGAGACATAATGTTTGCATTCTTGATTAGAGATCAGCATGTAGAAAATCCTATTGCTCTCTCAATCAACCATTTTATAGTGCCTTGGCACCTATACACAAGTATATTGCAGCCCATATACATTTCCGTGAGAGATTGCCATAGATCAGTATCATTTATATATATATATCCAAATTTATGGGGTTTTCCATAGTATCATAAAAAGCGTTTTCAAGGTATCATAAACTAAATAGATTCAAATAAATATGAACCTATGTTACTAAACTCAATCTATTTTAAAATGAAACCAATAATGTGTTCAAACACATATAACCATATAAACTGATCAGAGAATTAAATTCAAAGTACATTGAGCATAGAAAATATTAGCTGCCTCTTTAATCTCAGGACTTAATGCCATTTGTTTTAAGTGAGAATACTTTCCAAACTTCTTCTTCTAAGCTAAAGAAAAATTAGAGAACTCTTGCTTTACCCCTAAGCTTCCCTTCTTCCTTTCAATAAATTTTAAGTATTCTTACTTGTTTTCACTAGGCAGTTTAACTTTTGTCCATCCACCCTTACTTATATTATCAAATTCCTAGGGTTTTCTAGGTAATACAAAGTCAGTTTTTCCCCTAATCAGATTATGCTATTTGTGTGAGTGTTATTCACATTATTTTGCTTTGTTTTCCTTGTAGTGCTCGAGTGTAAAATTTGCATTACTTTTTCAGAAATCAAGAACATGTTTTCAGACCATTTTCCCTCCATAACAAGTCATGACAAAATAGAAAATGGACTTAATAATCCCCCTTTTCTAAATCTGGATATGCACTATTTAATCTTAGTGCAACTTCTCTTTATCATACACGTGTATATGCATTATCTCAAACCTTCTTTATGTTGTACATTAAACCAGGCTATACGATTTAATTCAATTTCCACTGGAATACATGTATACTCATATACATAAATCACATTATTTACCCTGGAATTATGGTTTTGCCTTGTGCATGTCCCTGTTGTACACACGTGCACACATATTCAAAAACCCCACTAATTCCACGTTGAAATTCAGTAAACATTTTAAACCATGTTAAAATAATTTTTGCTAAAAGCATGGGTCATTACAAACCCTACCTTTTAGGAATTGTGTCCTCACAATTTTCTTCATAATTGAATAAAAAAATTCAATTTGACTCAGGATTATAAACCCTAATCAAACACATTCATCAAATTAATTAAATTGGCTCATCAAACATAAGACATACACTTATGAAGTAATTCTAAAAATAGAGATACCTTTATTCTGCAAACAGCTTAGGATAATTCACCTTAACCTTGTCTTCTAATTCCCATGTGCAATCATTTGGATCAATACTCCACTGCACTTTCACAAGGTTCAGGGTTTTATTTCCCAATTCCTTTACCTCTTTAGACAAAATCCCCACTGGTTCTTTTTCATAAACTAAATTTGAATTTATCTAGACCTGGGATGGTGCTTCCATAATATCTTGCTTATCATGAACCCACCTTCTCAATTGTGATACATGAAAAACATTGTGTAACCCTTGCATATTTTTAGGCAACTCTAATTTATAATCCAAAGAACCAGTTCTTTCCAAAATTTTGTATGGTCCAACATACCTGGGTATCAGTTTTCCTTGCTTCCCAAACCTTAACACCTTTTTCATTGGTGAAATTTTTATGAAGACAAAGTTCCCCACCTGGTATTCAACTTGCCTCCTCTTTCTATTTGCTTATTTCTTTTGTCTGTCTTGTGTAGCTGCCATCATTTTCCTTATCATTGCAACTTTTTCAATTGTTTCCTTTATGTATTCAGGGCCTAAATAGCTCTTTCCCTAGTTTCAAATCAACATACTGGAGATGAACATGGTCTTCCATATAAAGCTTCAAATGGTGCCATTCCTATAGTGCTTTGATAATTGTTGTTGTATGTAAATTCAGCTAAGTGGAGGTGTTCTTCCCAGTTATCCCAAAATCTAAAATGCAGGCTCTCAACAAATCCTCTAGTACTTTGTTAACTACTTCAGTTTGCCCATCTGATTGAGGATGGTAAGCAGTGCTTATGCAAAGCTCACTTCCCATAGTGTAACAACCCAAATTTTTATAAAATGTCAAAACAAGAAATCAGGGCAGAATTAAATTATAAGTTAAGAATAAATAGGAATGGGTTACGCCATTGCGTTCGTCTCAAAATTCTGCTTGAAAACGAGTCCGAAATTTCGTAAATCGGAGTCCGTATGACCAAGATATGGCCCATAGAAATTTCAGAAAATTCAAAATTCAGCCCGAAATTCAAATTCAGCCCCAAACAGACTGGGCGGGAAAATTTCCCGCCCAGCCCCAGGTCGACTGGGGAGTCGACCTGCCCAGCCCCAGGTCAACTGCCCAGTCGACTTGGGTGTCGACCTGGGGGTCAACTTCCCTGGTCGGCCATGTTGGCTTGGTGCACCTGTTTGCTCCTTTGGGTCTGTTCAGTTGGCCTGTGACGGGATTTGAGGGTTCAGATCTAAACTAGGGTTAATCCTATGGCCTAAACTTGTCTCTACTCCTATAAAAACACCCTAAGACCTAGCCTAAACCACCACAAATCATCCTAACAACTAAGTGCTGCCAAAATGCTCCTAATCATGGCCTCCATCTTCATCTTGAGAGCTTGAGAGTTCTAAACTAGAGCTAAGGAAAAAGGAGCAATCTTTCTCCATCAAATCAAAGGAACTACTTATTTCTCAAGGCTTCTAGTGTTGCTACATCATTCCTAGAGCTTCTACAACGTCTCTATCTTGTTCTATTTTGTTCTAGTTCTCATAGCCACGATTTGTAAGCCCCACTCTACTCTTAGATTTAAACTATGAAATTAATATGAACATGTAGCAAGTTGAAATGGGATTCTTGTGTAATACTTGTCTTTGGTCTATCATTGTATGCATAGATCCATTCATGACTCTTTTGATCTATGATTGTGGAACTATCATGAACCTAGTACCGTTCATCTTGATTTTTGGGTAGAGAGCTATGAGCTTTATTTGGGGATTATGCATAATGCAACATAGAACCCCTCATAACCTTGACGTTAACTTGCCTATGATGTTGAACTACATGCTAGTCACAAGTTTATCACTCTATGTCAACTATTACCATGTTATCACCCTATTTGCTAAGTTTGATGTCATACATGTTTGAGGCCAATAATCCTATGTGCTAGTCGTGATGAACACCTTTGCCTCAAATATCATCATGTTTAATTTATGATCAACTTTACCACCTTATGCCCATCTTTGTCATATTGTTATGTTCCCCTTCTTGATCTATTTGTATTGATGTGAATTTACGTGCGATGGGAATACGTTATGCGTAGTTAGGCGAACTTGAAATGACATGAAAAACATGACTTGAAATGTGACATGAAAATTGATTATGCTTGAAAACTTGAATGTGGTCATGACATGTAGAAAACCATAAAGTGGCCAACTCGAGGTTGGGTTGAGTTTGTAGCGTAAATCTGCCTGGAACCGCCCGGCAAATCCAGTGGCTACAAACAATAGGACCCAATGTGAGTAGTTGGTCATATCGCGCTTGAAAACCCGAGGTTAGACTAGGTTGTGGTGTAAATCTGCCCGGACCCGCCCGGCACATCCAGTGACCACAATAAAGTCTAATGTGAGAGGTTGGGCGCATTAAGTTAATTAATGCCACATGATAGGGTTAAGTCATGAACCACTTGGATACACTTAACCAACTTGATACATGATTGGATATGGTTAACCACACTTAACCTGTTAGAAACCCTAGTTACGTGGTCCTTTTCAGCAGTAACCCTCTTGGATGTATCACGATACCCTAGGGATTAGGCTAGGGTGGGGGCACGATTATCGGGCTGATTGTAAGCGACTAGAAAGATGGCTGAGTAGGTGCGCCAGTGTAGGTTCAGGCGGGCTATGGTCGTGCACATAGTTCGGAGTTGAAAAAAAAAAAGACAAGGGCACCAGTAGGTTTAGACTGTGCGTGCTTGATTTGTGTCAGTGGTTGGCACCCTAGGGCTTGATACACCCTAGGGTGGACCTAGCACAATTGACTACATTCCGCGATTGGGCCGTATGACACCGACACTCGACGAGTTAGGCTTATAGGGAGCCGATCGACTAGATCGTATAGTTGGACCTTGACTTGGGTCATCTCATGATATTGGGCCAAGGGATCATTTCTTGTTTATATTTGACAGGGGTTAGAATACTAGTACTATTGGTGCAAAACTAAACCTTGTATATGCGATGACACACTTGATCTACCTTGTTATCTATTTATCATGCCAGTTAGTTACCATCTTTATGTTTCATCTCAGTTTCTCATGTTTAGTTAACTTCATTAGTTTTTATACTAATAGTAGGTAGGACTTAGCAGTCTTTATGACTGACCCTTTTTCTTTCGCCTCTTTTCTTCCGTCCCCCCCCCCCCCAGGTTCTCAGGGAGGGAACACTAGTGCTTAGCTTGGACATTTGGCTTGCTTTCTTGACAGCTCATGTACGGTTTGGACTTGAGCTTGCTATGGCTTCACCACATCTATTTTGGGGATAGTTTACTTTATGTTATTTTCATTTTATGTTTTCTAGACTTGTGGTAGTTGGAAAATGATGACTAAGTATTTTGATGTAAGTTGATTTTGGTTTTGAAATGGTTAACTATGGTTTTTAAATTTCTACCGCTGCTTTACTTATTTATTTATCTATGTTCTGTCTTGTGATATCTCTGTGCATGTTTACCTAGACAACACCCCTCCAAAGCTAGTGCAATCACTCGTGAGTGGCCCTGGCGGAGGTGGGGTGTTACATTTGGTATCAGAGCATGAGGTTTACTAGACCGGACAAAAGTTTTAAAAACCCTTTTGAAAAACTATTTTCAAAACCAATTAAGTATTTTTCCAAGGAAAGTCTAGTTTATTTTAAAAGGCTATTCCCCAAAAGCCATTATCACTATCCTTTGTTTCCTCGTTCTAAATCTATCTTTTACTTTGTTTCAGTATGGCCGATAACTTTATCATCCCGGAGGGAATACCGGTACCTCTTTGGTTTAGGAGGTACATGGAGGCTAGGGCAAATGGAGCCTGCCCAGCAAACACTCCCACTCCTCCTCCCGTACCTGAGGTTCCTCCTCCTCCTCCACCTCAGCGTCCACAAGCGGATTTCGCGAAGATTTGCAAAGACTTTAAGGTGATGGGTGGCAAGAATTTTGTTGGGACAGAGACTTATGTTGAGGCAAGAAACTGGTTAAGGGAAACTAAAGACCTTTTTGCTATCTTTGATGTAGAAGATCATAGGAAAGTTCTGTTGGCAGTATGGCTATTGAAAGAGGAAGCTGCTTATTGGTGGGAAGTCACCAACACTACTAGGCCTATAGAGACTTGGGACGACTTTAGAATGAGGTTTGGGCTTAAGTTTCTATCATCTACTGAAGAGAATCTGCAAATGGAGAGGTTTATATCTTTGAAGCAAGGGGACATGACCGTGAGGGAGTATGTGAATAAGTTTAACCAGCTTGCTCAATTCGGTTTAGACATGGTTAACACACCTCAGAAGAAGGCTCTATGCTTTGCCCGAGGATTGAATGAGCCGTTGCAAGGTTTGGCCATGTCTCATATACACATGGGGGCCACTTTTGAGAGCTTAGTGGATATGGCCTTGCTTCAAGGAGATGATAAGAATGGCAAGAAAGAAGTTAAGCTTAATGAGACTCAAACCAAGAAGGTGGACTCCAAGTGGGGAGGCAACCAGAACAACCAGAGAAACCAGAACAACAAGAACAACAAGAACAACAAGGGTAACAAGGCCAACAACAACAAGGCAAGGGAGACAAGGAAGTGCAACTTCTGTGGGATCACTGGACACATAATCAAAGATTGTAGGAAGAAGAAGAGGAAGTTGGGAGAATGCTTTCATTGCGGAGAGTCTGGACACTGCAGTAAGGATTGCCCAAAGAAGCAAGGGCAGGGGCAAGGACAGACTCAGCGGGCAGGACCTTCTGGAGGGCAGATGCATGCTCTCAACACTACTCCAGCTCCGGACTGAGGTAGTATTTCGGTAAAAAGCCTTGTTTACATTTCTGGTTTTCCCGTTCGAACTTTATTTGATTCTGGCGCATCGCATACCTTTATTTCTTCTGCCATTGTTGAAAGTTTGCACCTAAGTACTAGTCTAGTTGAGGATCCCGTTAGTGTTTCAAATCCAATTGGGGGTTCCGCCCATCTATCTATGATTTGTATGGATTTGAGGATTTCTATCTTGACCGTAGAATTCACATGTAATGCTTATGTTCTCGGGTTCATGGGATACGGGTTGATTTTGGGCATGGATTGGTTGTCCAGTTATGGAGCCATTCTCGATTGTGAGCATAGGGTAGTGAGGCTTATGACTCGCCTTGGCAATACCCTAGAGATTTCTTGTAACCCTATGGATCCCGTCATGTTATGTTATCTTGAATCCCTCGACTCGTCTATTGACAATCTTCAATCTGTGAGGGTGGTCTGAGAATATCCTGATGTCTTTGATGAGGTGAAGGGGTTACCCCCTAAACGCGAGATAGACGTCCGTATTTATCTTGTTGATAATGCCAAGCCAGTTTCATTGCCTGTTAGGCGCATGGCCCCATGAGAAAGAAGAGAGCTTAGCAAGCAAGTCAAGGAGTTGCTTGAGAAAAATTTCATTAGGCGAAGCATTTCTGAATGGGGTGCTCCTGTGGTATTCACTACTAAGGCGGATGGTTCGCTTCGTCTATGTGTTGATTATCGTGAGTTAAACAAGCTGACAAAGAAGAATAGGCACCAGTTACCGAGGATTGATGATCTCTTTGACCAGCTTGTAGGTGCTTCTGTTTTCTCTCAACTCGATCTAGCCACCGGATTTCATCAGCTTAGAGTGGCTGAGGATAGTATTGACAAGACTGCGTTTAGGACTCCAGACGGATTCTTTGAATGGCTTGTCATGCCGTTCGGTTTGACTAATGCACCCGCATACTTCGTTGATTTGATGAGTAGGGTGTTTAGGGAGTTCCTTAACAAGTTTGTGGTTGTCTTCGTGGATGATATTCTGATCTTCTCTAAGGACGAGGAAGAACATGCTACACATCTCAAGGAGGTTATGGATACACTTAGAGCTTATCAGTTCAAAGCCAAATTCTCCAAATGCCATTTTTGGAGAAGGGAAGTTCGGTTCCTTGGGCATATAGTTTCTAAGAAGGGCATAGCTGTGGATCCCTCTAAAGTAGTGGCGGTACAAGACTGGAAAGTTCCGAAGAATGCAACTGAAGTGAGAAGCTTTCTCGGTCTGGCAGGATTTTATAGGAAGTTCATTAAGGACTTCGCTAAGATTTCAGCCCCTCTTACTAAGTTAACGAAGAAGAACTTAGTCTTTGCATGGGACTTAGAGTGTGAGCTTGCTTTTCAAAGGCTCAAGAAAGCCCTCACCACAGCTCCAGTTCTAGCATTAACCGATGGAGGGAATTTGTTTACCGTGTACACCGATGCATGTGGCACGGGATTAGGCGCTGTCCTGATGCAAGAAGGGAGAGTGATATGCTTTGGGAGTAGGCAACTCAAAGTTCATAAGAAGAACTATCCCACTCATGATTTGGAGTTGGCGGCGATCGTCTTTGCACTCAAATCTTGGCGCCATTATCTTCTAGGTGAAAGGTTTGAGTTATATACTGATCACAAGTCGCTCAAGTACCTCTTCTCGCAGAAAGATTTGAATCTAAGGCAGCAGAGGTGGATGGAATTCTTGGCATCATGACTTCGATATAGCTTATACCCCTGGCAAGGGTAATGTTGTGGTGGATGCGCTAAGTAGAAGAAGGTTGACTTTGAGTCCCTTGTTTGTTGAGATGAAGAGCCTAGAGTTCTTGGCAACCTTTGATTTTGCACCTGTTGTTGAGTCGATGACTGGTTCGTTAGCATCCCTTGAGCTTAGACCTACACTTCTTGATCAAGTTGGGGCTTCACAGAGGGAAGACCCACAGATAGTGGAGATCATGGACAAGTTGATTCGTGGTGAGACGTCAAGTCACCTCGCTAGATATTCTATTGATGACAAGGGGTGGCTAAGGCGTGATGGAAGACTATGTGTCCCACAAGTGGGAGACTTAGTAAATAAAGTTCTTGAGGAGGCACATCACTCGAGGATGACCATACATCCCGGAGGGGATAAGATGTACCGGGATATGAAGCGCATTTTCTTTTGGGATGGGATGAAAAAGGATGTTGCAGAGTTTGTTTCTAGATGCATTGTTTGCCAACAAGTAAAGGCCGAGTAGAAGAAGCCCGGTGGGCTACTGCATCCATTGGAGGTCCCGCAATGGAAGTGGGAAAGTATCTCTATGGATTTTGTGGATGGATTGCCGAGATCAAGGAAGGGGAATACTAGCATATGGGTCATAGTGGATAGACTCATGAAGAGCGCTCATTTCATTCCAGTGAAGAGCAAGAGGACCGCATCATGGCTAGCATCTGTTTATCTTCGAGAGATAGTGCGATTACATGGAGTTCCTTCTAGCATAGTTAGCGATCGTGACCCAATCTTCACTAGCCAATTTTGGAATAGTTTGCAAGAAGCGATGGGTACGCGATTGAATCTAAGTACAGCCTATCACCCACAGACGGATGGTCAGACCGAAAGGGTGAATAGGGTACTAGAAGATCTGTTGAGGCTATGCATTCTTGACTTTGGTGGCACTTGGGAAGACCACCTTCCTCTCGTAGAGTTTGCTTATAATAACAACTACCAAGCAAGCATAGGGATGGCACCATTCGAAGCTTTGTATGGGAGGCCGTGCAAGTCACCAACATGTTGGTGGGAGACGACGGATAAACTTATACTTAGGCCCGACATGATAAGGGACACATCCGAGAAGGTTGAGTTGATTCGAAGGCGGATGAAAACGGCCCAAGACAGACAGAAATCCTATGCAGACAAGCGAAGGACAGACTTAGAGTTTGAAGTTGGAGATATGGTATTTGTGAAGGTTTCTCTCTTGCGAAATGTGGTTCGTTTTGGACCAGTTGGAAAGCTATCACCAAGGTTCGTAGGACCCTTCCCTATCATCGAGAAGATTGGGCAAATGGCTTATAGGGTGGAATTGCCCGAGAAGCTGGCGGGAGTGCACAATGTCTTTCATGTCTCGCATCTCCGAAAATGCCTACATGAATCAGCCGAAGTAGTTGAGCCTAGCATTCTTGAAGACATGGAGGTAGAGAAAGAGGCAACCCTGAGGCGAGCTCCGATTCGTATCTTGGGAACGGAGATCAAGAAGCTGAGGAATCGAGAAGTCAAGTTAGTAAAGGTTCAGTGGAGTGAAGCCGATGAAGATGCAACTTGGGAAACCGAGGAGAAGATGCGTGGGCTTTATCCATTTCTTTTTGAGGGTACATTCTCAATCTCTTTTCCTAGTTAGCATATCTTTCTTTTACTATCCATGATTATCTTGTTATTTCGGTAATCTTGTCATGAGAACCTTAGGCAGAAACCCTTTGGATGAAACATGCATTTGAAACATGTTATGCTTGATGGTTGCAAGTGTTTGCAAGTGGTTACTCGTGGATGCATGATACACGTTAGGCACTAAGATCGGCTCACACACTTTCATATTGCATATGCATGAGTGTTTATGCTTATTCATGGATGAAACTTGTTATGCTATCACGTGGATGTTGCATATGAATGAATGTTATGTGCACTCATGTAGAGATTATAAATTATGTTAGGAATTTGCATACATTTGGACTCATTTCACTAACATATTCTGCATTAAGGAGGTTTACTGACTCAGTAACCGCCTGATTTTCGCATAAGATAGGTGCATATACACACACTTTTGCATATGTTCATACAACATTAGAAATCTTTTAAGGACAATGATTACTTGTGGATGATGTTTTGAGTAGATGGATGATGGATGGTAGGATACGTTCTTCTTAATTTAGAGATTTCGGGGACGAAATCCTTTAAGGTGGGGAGAATGTAACAACCCGAATTTTTATAACATGATAAAACAAGAAATCAGGGCAGAATTAAATTATAAGTTAATAATAAATGGGAATGGGTTACGCCATTGTGTTCGTCTTGAAATTCTGCTTGAAAACGAGTCCGAAATTTCGTAAATCGGAGTCCGTATGACCAAGATATGGCCCATAGAAGATTTCAGAAAATTCAAAATTCAGCCCGAAATTCAAATTCAGCCCCAAACAGACTGGGCGGGAAAATTTCCCGCCCAGCCCCAAGTCGACTGGGGAGTCGACCTGCCCAGCCCCAGTCGACTTAGCAGTCGACCTGGGGGTCGACTTCCCTGGTCGGCCATGTTGGCTTGGTGCACCTGTTTGCTCCTTTGGGTCTGTTCAGTTGGCCTATGACGGGATTTGAGGGTTCAGATCTAAACTAGGGTTAATCCTATGGCCTAAACTTGTCTCTACTCCTATAAAAACACCCTAAGACCTAGCCTAAACCACCACAAATCATCCTAACAACTAAGTGCTGCCAAAATGCTCCTAATCATGGCCTCCATCTTCATCTTGAGAGCTTGAGAGTTCTAAACTAGAGCTAAGGCAAAAGGAGCAATCTTTCTCCATCAAATCAAAGGAGCTACTTATTTCTCAAGGCTTCTAGTGTTGCTACATCATTCCTAGAGCTTCTACAACGTCTCTATCTTGTTCTATTTTGGTATAGTTCTCATAGCCACGATTTATAAGCCCCACTCTACTCTTAGATTTAAACTATGAAATTAATATGAACATGTAGCAAGTTGAAATGGGATTCTTGTGTAATACTTGTCTTTGGTCTATCATTGTATGCATAGATCCATTCATGACTCTTTTGATCTATGATTGTGGAACTATCATGAACCTAGTACCGTTCATCTTGATTTTTGGGTAGAAAGCTATGAGCTTTATTTGGGGATTATGCATAATGCAACATAGAACCCCTCATAACCTTGATGTTAACTTGCCTATGATGTTGAACTACATGCTAGTCACAAGTTTATCACTCTATGTCAACTATTACCATGTTATCACCATATTTGCTAAGTTTGATGTCATACATGTTTGAGGCCAATAATCCTATGTGCTAGTCGTGATGAACACCTTTGCCTCAAATATCATCATGTTTAACTTATGATCAACTTTACCACCTTATGCCCATCTTTGTCATATTGATATGTTCCCCTTCTTGATCTATTTGTATTGATGCGAATTTACGTGCGATGGGAATACGTTATGGGTAGTTAGGCGAACTTGAAATGACATGAAAAACATGACTTGAAATGTGACATGAAAATTGATTATGCTTGAAAACTTGAATGTGGTCATGACATGTAGAAAACCATAAAGTGGCCAACTCGAGGTTGGGTTGAGTTTGTAGCGTAAATCTGCCCGGAACCGCAAGGCAAATCCAGTGGCTACAAACAATAGGACCCAATGTGAGTAGTTGGTCATATCACGCTTGAAAACCCGAGGTTAGACTAGGTTGTGGTGTAAATCTGCCCGAACCCGCCCGGCACATCCAGTGACCACAACAAAGTCTAATGTGAGAGGTTGGGCGCATTAAGTTAATTAATGCCACATGATAGGGTTAAGTCATGAACCACTTGGATACACTTAACCAACTTGATACATGATTGGATAGGGTTAACCACACTTAACCCGTTAGAAACACTAGTTACGTGGTCCTTTTCAGCAGTAACCCTCTTGGATGTATCACGATACCCTAGGGACTAGGCTAGGGTGGGGCACGATTACTGGGCTGATTGTAAGTGACCAGAAAGACGGCTGAGTAGGTGCGCCAGTGTAGGTTCAGGCGGGCTATGGTCGTGCACATAGTTCGGAGTTGAAAAAAAAACAGACATGGGCACCAGTAGGTTTAGACTGTGCGTGCTTGATTTGTGTCAGTGGTTGGCACCCTAGGGCTTGATACACCCTAGGGTGGACCTAGCACAATTGACTACATTCCGCGATTGGGCCGTATGACACCGACACTCGACGAGTTAGGCTTATAGGGAGCCGATCGACTAGATCGTATAGTTGGACCTTGACTTGGGTCATCTCATGATATTGTGCCAAGGGATCATTTCTTGTTTATATTTGACAGGGGTTAGAATACTAGTACTATTGGTGCAAAACTAAACCTTGTATATGCGATGACACACTTGATCTACCTTGTTATCTATTTATCATGCCAGTTAGTTACCATCTTTATGTTTCATCTTAGTTTCTCATGTTTAGTTAACTTCATTAGTTTTTATACTAATAGTAGGTAGGACTTACCAGTCTTTATGACTGACCCTTTTTCTTTCGCCTCTTTTCTTCCGTCCCCCCCAGGTTCTCAGGGAGGGAACACTAGTGCTTAGCTTGGACATTTGGCTTGCTTTCTTGACAGCTCATGTACGGTTTGGACTTGAGCTTGCTATGGCTTCACCACATCTATTTTGGGGATAGTTTACTTTATGTTATTTTCAGTTTATGTTTTCTAGACTTGTGGTAGTTGGAAAATGATGACTAAGTATTTTGATGTAAGTTGATTTTGGTTTTGAAATGGTTAACTATGGTTTTTAAATTTCTACCGCTGCTTTACTTATTTATTTATCTATGTTCTGTCTTGTGATATCTCTGTGCATGTTTACCTAGACAACACCCCTCCAAAGCTAGTGCAATCACTCGTGAGTGGCCCTGGCGGAGGTGGGGTGTTACATTTGGTATCAGAGCATGAGGTTTACTAGATCGGACAAAAGTTTTAAAAACCCTTTTGAAAAACTATTTTCAAAACCAATTAAGTATTTTTCCAAGGAAAGTCTAGTTTATTTTAAAAGGCTATTCCCCAAAAGCCATTATCACTATCCTTTGTTTCCTCGTTCTAAATCTATCTTTTACTTCATTTCAGTATGGCCGATAACTTTATCATCCCGGAGGGAATACCGGTACCTCTTTGGTTTAGGAGGTACATGGAGGCTAGGGCAAGTGGAGCTGGCCCAGCAAACACTCCCACTCCTCCTCCCGTACCTGAGGTTCCTCCTCCTCCTCCTCCTCAGCGTCCACAAGCGGATTTTGCGAAGATTTGCAAAGACTTTAAGGTGATGGGTGGCAAGAATTTTGTTGGGACAGAGACTTATGTTGAGGCAAGAAACTGGTTAAGGGAAACTAAAGGCCTTTTTGCTATCTTTGATGTAGAAGATCATAGGGAAGTTCTGTTGGCAGTATGGCTATTGAAAGAGGAAGCTGCTTATTGGTGGGAAGTCACCAACACTACTAGGCCTATAGAGACTTGGGACGACTTTAGAATGAGGTTTGGGCTTAAGTTTCTATCATCTGCTGAAGAGAATCTGCAAATGGAGAGGTTTATATCTTTGAAGCAAGGGGACATGACCGTGAGGGAGTATGTGAATAAGTTTAACCAGCTTGCTCGATTCGGTTTAGACATGGTTAACACACCTCAGAAGAAGGCTCTACGCTTTGCCCGAGGATTGAATGAGCCGTTGCAAGGTTTGGCATGTCTCATATACCCATGGGGGCCACTTTTGAGAGCTTAGTGGATATGGCATTGCTTCAAGGAGATGATAAGAATGGCAAGAAAGAAGTTAAGCTTAATGAGACTCAAACCAAGAAGGTGGACTCCAAGTGGGGAGGCAACCAGAACAACCAGAGAAACCAGAACAACAAGAACAACAAGAACAACAAGGGTAACAAGGCCAACAACAACAAGGCAAGGGAGACAAGGAAGTGCAACTTCTGTGGGATCACTGGACACATAATCAAAGATTGTAGGAAGAAGAAGAGGAAGTTGGGAGAATGCTTTCATTGCGGAGAGTCTGGACACTGCAGTAAGGATTGCCCAAAGAAGCAAGGGCAGGGGCAAGGACAGACTCAGCGGGCAGGACCTTCTGGAGGGCAGATGCATGCTCTCAACACTACTCCAGCTCCGGACTGAGGTAGTATTTCGGTAAAAAGCCTTGTTTACATTTCTGGTTTTCCCGTTCGAACTTTATTTGATTCTGGCGCATCGCATACCTTTATTTCTTCTGCCATTGTTGAAAGTTTGCACCTAAGTACTAGTCTAGTTGAGGATCCCGTTAGTGTTTCAAATCCAATTGGGGGTTCCGCCCATCTATCTATGATTTGTATGGATTTGAGGATTTCTATCTTGACCGTAGAATTCACATGTAATGCTTATGTTCTCGGGTTCATGGGATACGGGTTGATTTTGGGCATGGATTGGTTGTCCAGTTATGGAGCCATTCTCGATTGTGAGCATAGGGTAGTGAGGCTTATGACTCGCCTTGGCAATACCCTAGAGATTTCTTGTAACCCTATGGATCCCGTCATGTTATGTTATCTTGAATCCCTCGACTCGTCTATTGACAATCTTCAATCTGTGAGGGTGGTCTGAGAATATCCTGATGTCTTTGATGAGGTGAAGGGGTTACCCCCTAAACGCGAGATAGACGTCCGTATTTATCTTGTTGATAATGCCAAGCCAGTTTCATTGCCTGTTAGGCGCATGGCCCCATGAGAAAGAAGAGAGATTAGCAAGCAAGTCAAGGAGTTGCTTGAGAAAAATTTCATTAGGCGAAGCATTTCTGAATGGGGTGCTCCTGTGGTATTCACTACTAAGGCGGATGGTTCGCTTCGTCTATGTGTTGATTATCGTGAGTTAAACAAGCTGACAAAGAAGAATAGGCACCAGTTACCGAGGATTGATGATCTCTTTGACCAGCTTGTAGGTGCTTCTGTTTTCTCTCAACTCGATCTAGCCACCGGATTTCATCAGCTTAGAGTGGCTGAGGATAGTATTGACAAGACTGCGTTTAGGACTCCAGACGGATTATTTGAATGGCTTGTCATGCCGTTCGGTTTGACTAATGCACCCGCATACTTCGTTGATTTGATGAGTACGGTGTTTAGGGAGTTCCTTAACAAGTTTGTGGTTGTCTTCGTGGATGATATTCTGATCTTCTCTAAGGACGAGGAAGAGCATGCTACACATCTCAATATCTCCTCTTTTAATTCTGAGTCTTCAGGTACCCAAATTCTATTTTTATTTCTCACATATCCCTTCTCATCAATGTGCAGATTTTTCAATTCCTCCCCTCTTTCAAAAAGGGTTTTCTTTTCTAAAATAATGGGACCTTGATTTTGCATATTTCCCACATTCAGACTTAAATCAGATTGCAAGGTGACCATACTTAACCTCCCCATATTTTTTGTACAACCTACACCTCCACGTGCACATCATTATTCTCTTTTATTTCCAAATCAGTAAGTAACATTAAATTCTTCTATCATCATTAAACTTATTTTAGCATGTTGCCTACTCAAAGCATCAGCTACTTTGTTAGCTTTTCCTGGTGTATACAATATGTCAAAATCATAAGCAGCTAAAAACTCAACCCTTCTATGTTGCCTCATATTCAAATCTTTTTGTGAAAATAAACATTTCAAGGATTTGTGGTCAGTGTAGAGCTCAAATTTGGTTCCTAACAAATAATGACTCCATAGCTATAAAGCAAATACAACTGCAGTTAATTCCAAGTCATGTATTGCATATCTGACTTCATGTTGTTTTAATTGCCTTGATGCATATGCCACTACTTGACCTTGTTGCATCAATACTGCTCCTAAACCATATCCACATGCATCTGTATATATTGTTAAATCATGATTTCCTTTTGGTACTTTTAAGAAGTGTGCATTTACGAATGCTTCTTTTAACTCCTCAAAGGCTTTCCCACAATTTTCAGTCCAAACATAGGCTTGATTCTTCCTAGTTAAATTAGTGAGTGGTGCTGATATTTCAGAAAAATCCTTAATGAATCTCCTATAGTGCCCAGCCATCCCCATGAATGGCCTGACTCACTCACCGTTTTGGGTCTTTACCATGTGTGTATAGCTATTACTTTACTTGGATTTACTGAAATCCCTTGTGCAGAGATTACATGACCAAGAAAGTTTACCTCCTTTCTCCAAAAGGTACATTTTGAAAATTTTGCCTTTAAATTATTTTGTCTTAACGTGCTCAAGAATAAATGCTGATGATTCTTATGTTCCTCCATTTTTCTTGAATAAACCAAAATGTCATCTATAAAAATTAACACAAATTTATCCAACTAATCCCTGAATATTCTATTCATAAAATCAACATAATAAGATAGTGCATTAGCCGGTCCAAAGGGCATTACTAAAAATTCATATAACCCATATCTGGTGTTAAATACTGTATATTTGATGTTAGACTCTTCCACTTTCATTTGGTGAAAGCCAAAGGCTAAATCAAGTCTAGAAAATACTTTTGATCTAGCCAATTAATCAAAAAGATCATCAATTCTGGGCAAAGGGTATTTGTTCTTTATGGTTAATTTATTTAATTCTCTGTAACCTATACACAAACTTAAAGAACCATCTTTTTTCTTCACAAATACCACTGGTGCACCCCAACAAGAATTACTTGGTCTTTTAAAAACTTCCTATTATAATTCCTCTAACTATTTCTTCAGTTCTATGAGTTCACTTGGCCCCATTCTAGTAGGCTTTTTAATCAGTGGACATGCCCCTGAGATTAAATTAATTTGAAATTCCACTGGCTTGTTGTGTGGGATAACGTTAACTTCCCCAAAGACATCCAAGTATTCATTTACTATGGGTATGTATTCAATTGAAAATTCAAACGTCTCATCACCTAACCCACATAAATGAAATAACCTTCTTTCCTAGGCAGATTCACAAAGAACTGTAATTCTTTGCTTCTTACTATTTTGGAATGAAATGGTGGATGTTTCTAAGTTAATTATAGGCTTGTATTGCTTTAACCAATCCATACCCAATATAATACCTATATCTGAGTAATTTAAAACATATAAACTAGAAATAAAACCATTTCCTCCTATAATTAACTCCGCATCCACACACATCATATCCAAGACACAAGAATTTCTTAAAGGGCTTTTAACCAGTAAAGGTATTTCTAGAAAAATACAATTCAGCTTCAATGTTTTAACTATATCATGAGGGATCAAAGAGTGTGTTGCTTCTGTATCAAATACTACTGATATAGACACTTGGAAAAAAATAATATACCTTCCATTTGTCTAAGGTTTTCTGCATTTGATTCCACTATGGATTTGCCTTTTGTCTCTAAAGTTTCCATTTTGCCTTGCTGCTTATTCTCAGGACAGTTCCTCTTCAAATGACCTTCATTCCCACAAGTATAAAGCTTGAATTCTCCGCCCTTCAACTCTGGACACTTTGTTTTAATATGTCCCTCTTTGCCACAGTGATGACACACTAATTTCTTCTTGTTTTCACTTGTTTTAGCACTACACCAGAAATGGCTTTTGGTAGCGTTGGAAAAACGCTACGATAACTTGTAGTAGCGTTTTAGAGAACGCTGCGATACGACATGCAACTAAAAGTATGAAAGTTTTTGTTGCGTTTTAATAAACGCAACCAAAAATGAACATAATGTAGCGTTTTAGAAACCCTACAAAAGGTTTTTTGGCAGCGGGTTAAAAATGCTACTAAAGTGATACTTGCATCATTTCCCAATTTTTTTGTAGCGCTTTTTCAGTCCTACTATATGTTTTTTGTTGCGTTTCATTTCAGCTACAATTTCTTTTATAAATTACATTTGTAGCACTTTTTCAATGCTACTAAAACTTACTGATGCATACCAAATTTTAATTGCGGTTATTTACTGTTAGTGGCTTGTGACATTTCCATCAATCGCTTATATATAATATAAATATTAAGACAATAATCATATGAGTATCGTTTTCAAACTAAAATCAATAACACCATACTTAAATACTTACAAAACACATTACTCTCAATATCAAATATAACACCCATAATCATCTCAATAGTAGTATTTTGACAAGATAAGTGAATCCACATACCACAACTGCTTACAAACAAGTCTACACGACTAGTACAAACAAAATAATAGTTAAAGTCTTGTTCACGGCTTAATTACCACTAGTTCTTTGATGCGGCTGTTCTTCACTTCGGAAATCTAATTACCTATACATAAGTATAACGGTCAACGATATGAATTACGTACAAGTTTAACGGTCAACAGTCAGAATTACATAAATGTGCAAAATGCATAAATTATATATAACAGAGCACACCAATTGCCTAGTTATTCATCTTTGATATAGACACAACAGAGCACACCAATTATCATTGATAATTTGGAGATTATCATAACTCAATGAAACAGGAAGTGTCATCTCTGTATTCGCAATTCTCCTTATTTATCTAATCACTTTGAATTTTAAGTTTTTGGTTTAACTCACAATCATTTTAGAATAATAGCATATGCATATACGCATAAAAAATGATCACTAAGTATTATTATACCAAGCATTTCAGAAATTATATTTGAGCTAGGCAGACTAAACGATGTGCAACTAGGAAGACTTGCCTGCAGTCTCCCATTTTCAACCCTCCATTTACATCGAAAATAAATGCTAACTTACGCTCGATTTTCAACCGAGCTTATGCTCGACTTTTATCTGTGGACTGCTCAGCTTTTTCAATAGGCTTATGCTTAGTTTTCACTAGCGCTAACTACTCAATTTTAAAACCTGACGTATGTTTGGTCGGTTTATGAGCTGAGCAAATTGCTCAATTTTTAAAACTCAACAAACATATGCTTACTTTGTAAACATTGAGAGAACCGCTCAGTTTTAAAAAACTTGGTTATATGTTTGTTTGGTTCTTAACATATGTTGAGTTTTTTAAAGCTGAGCAAACGTTTGGTTTTTAAAAATCGAACGTGCGTGTGTGTGCATATATGTATTTGTGTGTGCGAGCGCACGTGTAGCTAGTTCATATAAAGTGAGAAAACTGCTCAGCTTTTAAAAACCAAGTAATGTTATGAGAAAGGAGTTACACGAATATGATGCAGCTGCTTATTACATAGAAGAGGCAAACATCATTCTGCGGGTACATATAGAAGAACTTGATATTGTCATTGTGCTTTAAGAGTTTATCTTGACACTTTTGAATTTTATTTATACATGCAAAAATTACGTACCTAGCAGGAGATTGCAATTATTTTAAACAAAGTATTGGAAGTTCGTCTGGACGAATACAAACATTAAATGTAACATAATGTCTCTTAGGGAACTGTAACATAGAGTACTACATTAAACTACATACCTTTGGCTATATGTCATTTCCCTTCTTAAACTTCCACTCAACATTGAATGTTGTAATAGCATTTTCTTCAGGAATTCTCATAATATTATCCAAGAACATGTCTAGCATATGTAGTCTGACAATCTGAAAATATGAATAAATAAATACTGCAAGTTGTCCATTATTATTAGTAATAAATAAATATTTAAAAAGGGTACTGAGTTGTGGAAACCAAAATCCATTGACGAAACGAGTAAGTCAAGTATGTTGCTAAAAGATTAAGGCAAAAATAATGAAGAAATTCAATGAGATTCACCTGAAAATCATAATTAGTAATTTTAAGTTTGAGATCCAAAATCATATCAATAATAATATGGAAAGCAATCAAAGTGATGAATGATACTACAAGCAATGAAGGGTTACCAAATAGAAATTCGGTCCAGGAAACTAGATTATACAAAAAAAAATAGATTTAAGGAAATAATTGATTTTTATTGAACAGGAAAAAGTGAGGAAACAGAAAAGATGAACTATTACAGAAAAAAGAAGATAATCTAACCATTGGATTACAAAATAGGGAAAATACACGGTGAAGATAAGAAACTGCAAAATCCCCATTTTTGATGCTCCAGATCCTTGTATACATATCCTTACCAACCGGATAGCATAAGCTTTTCTTTTGGATTAACAAAGAGAAGCAGGCGGCGTTATAAATTGGCATGTCCTTTGTAAGATTGAATTGCTCCTCTTTGAACAAGTTTTGGTCAAAGAGATATATAGATCCATCCGTTGAGCTGCCTAGCAACTATTGGAGCCAACATTGGCTTCCCTACTACATAAGTCTAGCACATACAAAACAAATACCAGGTAAATGAAACCAAAATATCTGCAAGAAATCTAGACTAAGTTCCTAAATATTGCACATACTGAAACTCAAGTTGACACTTTTATTAATCCTGTTAGATTTATTTTAAAAATACAAGAGCATACCTAAAACACAAACAATTTACATAATTTATCATATTTACCAGTTTCTGGTTCAAGTAGAAATTGAAGTCAATGGAAGAATTTATCAAGTTTCTAAAATACTTTCAGCTATGAAGAAGTAGAAAAAAAATGTTAACAAATACCTTAAGGTAGATGGGTATAGGAGATTCCATTGCTTATTAACCTTCCCTACTCTAATTGACATCAAAGGAACACAAAGATATCTTGCAAGCAGTCCAACTTCTGATGCTTCAAAGTGCTGACTGAAAATATAAAGTTGTTATTATTGTCAATGCTTGGTTATAGACAAAATAATACATTCAAGCATTCAGACCACCTATAAGAACATATGAGCAATTAATTGCACTCCTGTCACTAACACCTGTAGATTAGAGAAAATCCTACAGTTTAGATAACATGAGAATTCTACTTTTAAAGTTGTTTAACTAGACTAGATATGAGATGACCCCTAACCCCGTACTGACGGTGGCAAGGGCAATCCTTGGAATATAACACAAAAACAGATAATAGCAGAACAAAATTAAATAAATACACCAGATAATGAACAAATGGAATATACTGGATAAACGTAATCATCAGAGTTACACAGTATACAGGATCATACTTAGTACAAATACAGTTCAACTATACATATATGCCTACAGCGGAAAAACAAACATAATGTACAATAGGAGCTGAACAGCATAAAAAGAGATAAATGATAGAATCCATCTTCAGCTCCAGCTATCCAGAAAAATCCAACTAAAACCTGAATACAAGGCTGCCCGTGTAGAAAAAGGGGCACCCGAGTTTGAAAGTGAAACAAACTACGAGTCGGTCATGGGACTGGTATGAGAAATCTACTCAACACATTTAAAATATGGCTAATCACAGGACCACGCCACTTTCGTGGAACGGGTTTACTCCATCAGATTGCCAGTGCTTCAAAACAAATAATTCTTTTAAACATCGCAATGCTTTTTATCAAAATGAAGCCATTATAAGACTCAGTTCCCGTCACACAATGCAATGCAAATCGGAGGACAGAGTTTTTACCTTAAAACGGCCAAAATATGCTTGATACGAATAAAACAAAAGCATTTGATATTATTACTAGTGTTTATACGTTTCAAAAACAATTTCAAATCATAAGTATCAATCATAGACGACATTAATGCCCCATACCACTATGTCGCCACATATAGGTATACAATCAAAACCGCACAGTCATGTATTTGGAAATTGGATTTCTGTAACGAACCAAGGCAAAAGATAGTCCTTACCGAATTCAAGACTGTCTAGCCCGAGTCTCAGGCAAGCGCGCAGGCAAGCCTTGGATCGTCAGGGCCGGTCCACCGATGTGGATTATTATGCCTGAACACTACGTTTCCCCGCCCTATGGGGCGTAAATGAGCCAACGAATGACTCCATCGGTCCCGGATAGACCGATAAAACCGAGGCGCCTCACTATCCATCATCCACATAAGTAAAATGTCAGGCCGTGTAAAAACACTGATACAACTCCTAGCTAGAAAGAAACGCAGGCCCTCCCTGATGTCCTCTCCCGTTTCTGGTTCATACCGGGGTGTGAGGCTCGCGAATTCACGTTATACACAAAGCTACGCCACACAGGCAGTGCTTTGATCATCAACCACAAGACTTTGCTTTTCAACAGAAGCCCTGATCACTGCATCTTAGCATGTCACACAGGCAATTCACACCATGCAACTGATGGCTATCAATCACACAGAATAAATTCCAATGTCAGACACACTATCCATTTACAAGTCCGTTCTGGGTCGGAACGAAACCGGAGGCACTATAAACCTCGCAAACCCATCGATCTCCACGTACGTCTGGACGATCACCACTCATTATCCATATTTCGGGATGCCTCCCAATCAAGACATCAGTTACCATCCAAACGAGGCGAAGATTTCCGGTCTTCAACCACCTTCTTCATCTTCGATTTCTTATCGTCGATTCAGTTATTCAGAATGGGATAAACCCAGTCTTTCTGAGCAACTCGCGTATATAATAAACACGTGCTACAAAAACACTACATACGCATCTTCTCAATTCATTAGTCACTAACCGTCAATCAGTAAGAGAACGATTTCCCAAATATTAACCCCGAAGGCCGAAACCAACATCAGATCAAAATCCAGGAAACCATTCGACTTAGCCAACCTTCAATTAGTTTCTAAATTTCACATCCATATCGTTTATAATATTTTATTACGATTTATTGCTATTTTTATTTATTTTAAAATAGCCAATTTATTCAAAACGATGCTTCGGGCCATAACGCGGCCGTGGCGCTGTTTTTCTTCAGATTTGATTTACATATATATGAAAATCTAACCATTGGATCTTCACAAAATTTACATCATTAGAAAGACTTTTCAAAACGAATCCAACGGTTCCAAAATCCGACGGTCTGATCTCCCGGTATAATCGTTTGAAGTTTCGATTTCAAAATACGAACTGCAGCGTCGTTATTCGATTTGATATAATTATATATATATATATATATATATATATATATATATATATATATATATAATCGATTCTGGCGCTGTTTTTCTTCAGATTTGAATTAAACATTCCAGACAATCCAACCGTTGGATTTTTACAAAGTTGGTGTCGTTGGAAAGATATTTCCAAAGCGAACCCAACGGTTGCGATTTCGGGAAAATCCGATGGTCGGATCTCCCGCACTAATCGTTTGAAATCACGGTTTCAAAATACGAACTGCAGCTTCGTTATTCGATATATTTCAATTCTCTCTCTCTATATATATATATCGATGCTTCGATTTCAAAACTATATGATTTTCATACATTTGATAAAAATGGTATTTTTATCTAACTGTCTTCTATTTCAACACTTCACTATTTTTAACAATTCATGTATATAATAAAAATGTGATTTTTATTGTAAAACAATTCATTTCAAAACACGATTATTTTATATAGTTCATATAGGTAATAAAAATATGATTTTTATTATAAAACAATTTATTTCAAAACAAGATTATTTTGTATAGTTCATATAGGTAATAAAAATACGATTTTTATTATAAAACAATTTGTTTCAAAATACGAATACCATTCAACACATGAATTTCTATTCAACGAATGAATTTCGATTCAACAAATGAAGGTTTTCTATAGTTTATATATATAGATAAAAAGGTGACTTTTATATTTAAAACACGAATACCATTCAACACATGAATTTCTATTCAACGAATGAATTTCGATTCAACACATGAAGGTTTTCTATAGTTTATATATATAGATAAAAAGGTGATTTTTATATTTAAAACACGAATACCATTCAACACATGAATTTCTATTCAACGAATGAATTTCGATTCAACACATGAAGGTTTTCTATAGTTTATATATATAGATAAAAAGGAGATTTTTATATTTAAAACACGAATACCATTCAACACATGAATTTCAATTCAACGAATGAATTTCGATTCAACACATGAATTTCAATTCAACAAATGAATTTCGATTCAACACATGAAGGTTTTATATAGTTTGTATATATAGATAAAAAGGTGATTTTTATATTTAAAACACGAATACCATTCAACACATGAATTTCAATTCATCGAATGAATTTTGATTCAACACATGAAGGTTTTCTATAGTTTGTATATATAGATAAAAAGGTGATTTTTATATTTAAAACACGAATACCATTCAACACATGAATTTCAATTCAACGAATGAATTTCGATTCAACACATGAAGGTTTTCTATAGTTTATATATATAGAGTAAAAATGTTATTTTTATCGTTAAAACAGTTTATTCAAAACACGAATATCATCCAACACATGAATTTCTATTCAACGAATAAATATAGTTTCAACAAATGAAAATAATTCTAACACATGAATATTATTCAAAATTTCGGCAGCATAACGGCAGGGTAATTAAAACCGGGACCGTCCCTAGTACGGCTCCTCGCTCTACCTTAAAGCCTCGCAGCTTTTGACAATGGGGAATCATGCATCTAGTTCGCACGCAGGCGACATGTATATTTTTTTTTCATTTCCACAAACTAATCCTATGTGGTTTCAACCAAATATTTCTCAACCACAAATGGGTATTTTTCAACCACAATCAATCAATTCCAACCACAAACAATTTCAATCAACCATTCGCTATCAATCAATTTTCACACCAATCACAACCAATAAATATCGTCCATGGTTTGTGGTCGAAGGGCGTATATATATATTTATATATAGCATTTCACTTCTATTTCAACACATATATAATTTTTACAACGCATATACAACTTATACATCGAACGTACAACTTATACAACGCTTATACATGAGGTGTACAACACTTATATAACACATACATCGACTATATAATTTATACATCGTCGTTTTCCATATCGTTTATAATTTAGAAATCTCACTTTGGTTTTCGGAGTGCTAAAAATCGTAGATGGCTCAGAAAAATCCGCGGTCTCTTCTATGTGGTAGAGAGCCTCCTTGCGGTCACAATGTTTCCTGTTTCATCGAATTTCGTCAACACACCATAAAGATATGATTTTTCAAAGTTCAGATGTAATAAAGGACTCACCCTTCACGATGGTTCAAAACTAGGTTTTCAGTTTTCGCGAAAACCGAGCTGCGTGGTGACGATCGGAGGGTACCACCTTGTCGGCCTTGGAGAGAGCTTTCTGGCGATGGGGGTCTTGGCCAGTTCGGTGGCGGATCTGAGTCGTGGCGGCGCTCGAAAGACGGCGACTTTGGAAGCTCGAAACTCGACGATGGCGCAGCGGTTTGGGGTGCAACGGGTGTGGATGTGAAGATGAAGGGGAGAGCTTCAAAAGTTGACCGACGGCGATGGCGGGGATCGGTAGGAATCGGGCCTGGAAGGTGGCGAAGGGTTTCCACCAGTAATCAGCTACAAGGAGAGAGAAAAAGGGGTTTCCGAGATTAAAAAATAATAATAAAGGAATTATTCTATTGGCCTGTGTATATTTAAATTGGAAAATACCACTTTGACCATACGAACTCGAATTCAAACCCAACGACTGTCGTCCCTAGCGTTTTACCCCCATTTCGAACACAATGGGATATGTTTCGTAGGCCCATTCGACTATTTCAGTCAGTTTTCCTTCAATTTAAAATATATAACATTCAATATTCGATTTGAACGTACATTTCAATTTGCCAGGGCCACAAACTGATTCTAAAAATTCCAGAAAAATTATTTCCAGCTTCGTATTGACGATACGGTCCTAAAAAAACTAGTTTCGTTGAATTCTGAGACCGTTTGAAAAATGGCCCATTTGTGGTCGATCCAATTTAACTGTAATTGACCAAAACACATTTTCCTTTGCCACGCTCACATACTAGCTTCAAAAATTATGAAATTTGAAACCTAGCAATAACTTCACATCCCGGATCCAACAAATGTGGTTTCGTCGAATTCCGAGGCGTTTGCAAAATGGCCAATTTCACGGGCTATATAAATTCCATAGCGACCTTTCTGAAAATTCATTTGGCCATAACTTTTGCATCCTGCTATGAAACTTCGATTTTTCAGATTCGTTAGAAAGGTATTCACTAACAGATTTAAATACTTTTGGTTTCACTCAAATCTGTTTTGTTTTGCACCCGGTACAGTCAGTCAAAGTTTGAATTCAAATTTTGAAACTACCGCGCCATTTCAGGCCTTGTTTATAATTAGAAATAATTATATTCGTTTTCCAACATCGATTCAAACTCACTTTTCATTGCTATTATTTAAAATATTTATTTTAAATATTAAAAATCCACTATTTTAGCCAATTTAAAAATTTTAAATTGGTTCAGATTTTCCGGGTCGTTACAAGGCGCGTCACGAAGCTTTATTGCAAAGAATGCAGTTAAGAAGTTGGATTTGAAATTTAGGAAGCTTAAAGAACCAATGACTATCCAAAATCCGGTCGAGGGTTCCATCGATCTCAGTTGGGTTTGTGCAGTACTTGTCTCTTTTTCCTGCTATAAATTCCCTACTATCTCTATCGTCATGAATTTTACTGAATTCGATCTTATTTTGGGATTGGATTCGCTAACCAAATATGAGGCAGAGGTTAGATGCGCCGAGAGAGTTGTTAGGGCTAAGATTAAATCAGGGAATTATATAACCATACCGTGTGAAGGTCAGAATTCTAATAGAAAAGACTTCTGGGAAGTTCTCGATGTTTCTCCAGCCCAAATAGAAAATATCCCTGAAGTCACAGAGAATATTCCCGACCTAGTGAAAGATATTCCTATCGTCAAGAATTATGCGGATGTGTTTGAAGAAGTTGTTCGCTTACCTCCGCAGAGAGAAATTGATTTCAAAATTGCTTTAATTCCGAATGCAAGGCCGGTAGTTCACGCTATTCGAAGAATGTCCTTGAAAGAGAAAGAGGAATTAGGCAATCAAACATGACAGCTCGTATGGAAGGTGTAACGTCCCGCCACGCACCAACCGATACTTACTCCAAAGGTGCGTTGTACACATGTCCAGTTAGCACGGAACGGGTCGCCAGAAGGAAAAGGAAGAAGGAAATGAACATACAAAGAACCTGTAGAATGTCTCACAGCGCATAGAACAAAATATAATAATAACATACTTGACATAAAACAGGAGAGACAGTGCATAAGCTGAAAATCAGAACTAAACATCATAGCAGCGGAAATCCAAAATACAGCTTATTACAACTTTCAAACTGTCTCAAAGCAAAAGTAAGGTAAATGAGGTACACTACTAATACCCAAGTAGTGACAACCAACGACACAGGGAGAATGTGTATATATATATCATACGTGGAAGCCTCCTACCCGTCTCCGAATCAGCTACTCGCGCATCACCAGCTAACCTGTCTCTAGTCTGCTCGTGTGAGCACCCAGAGTAATAAGAGGAGACATAAAACTCTGGGTCAGACATAAAGCCTGGTATGAGCGATAAGCATCTAAAGTGAACAATAACAGGTAGACTAAAACATACCTGAACCTGGACCTGCAACCAAAGAGTTAGCACTACATACTGTACAACACTCTAAGGTATCATATCGATCAATATAAAGATACGGAGGTGGGGGAGGTGTGCATGTCATAATGATGGCAAACAATCAAACATAGCATCCATCCTCACATCTCTCACTCAGTGCGTAAAGCATACGATATTCACCACTTCGATCACCCAACATACCTTGCTACGATCACTTTGCCCCATGAAGTCATAAATGGCTTCATTGCACTGATAACGTAGCCACTAATCATTTGCTATGTCCACTTTGCCCCATGGAGTCACAAGAACCCCACTGCACTGGCTCACAGCCTTACTAATCCTTACTATGTCCACTTGCCCCATGGAGTTATTCACCCCATCTGCGCTGGCTCATAGTCTTACTAATCCTTACTATGTCCACTTGCCCCATGGAGTTATTCACCCCATCTGCGCTGGCTCATAGTCTTACTATGCATCACCTTGCCCCTCAGGTCATAATGACCCTACTGCACTGATAACGTAGTCTTGCTACCATCACTTTGCCCCTCAGGTCATAATGACCCTACTGCACTGATAAGTAGCCCATCATTCTTAGTGGTGAATCGAAGTTATGAACGTCGACAACTCCTTAGCACACGTCCCGCAGCAAAGTCCAACCATGAAGTGAACTCATTGGTTCCCAACTGGTTCCGGGATCCTGAGCTCTAACTCCCATATGGACTACCTTTGCATCTCGGGTTATTGGTCATCACCATCGAATCGGATCGGATCAGCCTTCACATTCTTCATCGGATCGGATCGGCCTTAGGCATTCGGATCGGGTCGTGGTCCTCCAGGTGATCGGATCGCCCTCCTCCATGGTCTCGTGAATCCAGTCTCCATCGGATCGGGTCTCCCTCTTCTGGTCGGATCGTGAACTCCCTGCGGATCGCGTTCCAACGGGTCGGATCGTGCTACATGGATCGGGTCGTGACTTCCCATCAGTTCGTGAGGCTGGTCGATTCGTGGAAGGACGAGGCGGATCGCATAACAACTCCTCATATCGGATCGTGATCATCTGGTTCGGATCGGGGTGCGAAGCGCGAGTGCGGATCGTGGACATGACATGCGATCTGATCCCTGCATACTTCCTGCAGCTGTTCCAGCGAGTTGTTTACGCCTCTCGACGGCGTTTTCGACAATTCCAACTATTCTAATCAGTCACAAAGCATTTCATACAGTCATAGCAACATACATAATCAACCACAACCATCAAAACATCAATATTATAAGTAGAAATGGATCAAACATACTCAAAATCCCATATTTTCCCTTTAAGCATGTTTAGGTGAAACCTATGATATGATTAGCAAAACTTAACCAAATGGAACCAAATTTCTAACAGAGGTCTAAAACATCATTCCGAAATTTATAAACATTTTTCCAGAATTTTATCATGTTTAAATTCGCTAATTAACACTAATCAACCCTAATTAGCCATAATTAGTGCAAAACTATGCAAATCACTCACCTTAGCCACAAAATAAACTAAGATCCGAAATAAATCTCTGATTTGATGTGAATCTCTATGCTAAACAGCAGCCCCAAGTTGCTTTAGTGAAGATCTTCCTTGATTAGGGGTTGCTAAGCCAAATCCTTGCCAAAAAGGTGATTTGGAGGTGATTTAGAGGTTGGAGGCCATTTTTAGGGTTCCTTGGTGATAAGTGGAGGCTAGAAAACTGAAATGGAATGATTCTCCATTTCATTTCAGCCCTCCCATAACCCTAATCCCGAAATGGGTTATGGGCCTACTCACTAATCACCCGATTTGGCCCGGATAAGCAGTTTTTCACCCCCCAAACCTTGTTTCAGCCATATCTCCCAAACGGTAAGTCCGTTTGGCCATTATGACCACTCTACGGAAAGAGAAACTATCAAACGAATCAAATGGAAGTGGTTTCAGGTCAAAATTCCTTTCCAATCAAAAGTTATGGCCAAAACAGTACCAACTAGGGGCAAAATGGTCATTTAAAAATCGACAAAAATCATGGACATGGGAAATGACTCTAACGGATGTTTCCCAAAGTTACATGACCATACAACTTCATATGGGAAAGAAATAAATATTCTACAATCCTATGATGTGTAGAATACGGGTTGTTACACTCTTCCCCCCTTAAGAAATTTCGCCCCCGAAATTCCCTAATCCAAACACACACAAAGGTCCCGCATGCCTATCAATCATAAAACAACAATCACATGCAAAACAAGCAAAACAAATCTACCCTAGCATGCGGAAAACTAAATCGTAAAGTAAATCTTACCAGACAAAGAGTTCTGGATATGCCTTCCTAATGCTTTCTTCTGTCTCCCAAGTACAATCATTCTCGTCCTCGCCCCACTGAACCTTGACTAGCTTCACCGACTTCCTTCGAAGTTGCTTTGTATCGTGCCCCACAATACGAATCGGCTTGCGGTTCCCAACCGCCTCGGGTTCTACTTCGAAGTCCTCTAACTGATTAGGTGAAATAGTCACATCTGAGTCGTGAACGAACTTCCTTAGTTGGGAAACATGAAACACATTGTGAACTCCCGCCATTTTCTCTGGTAAGCCAACTCTATATGCCAAATTCCCGACTAATTCATGAACGGGGAACGGGCCAACAAATCTTGGTGCCAACTTGCCTCTCCTGCCAAATCGTATCACGCTCTTCAACGGAGAGATCTTAACAAACACCAAGTCACCAACGGAGAATTTCAAATCTCTTCTCCTCTTATCAGCATAACTCTTTTGCCTATCTTGGGTAGCTTTCATTCGTTGCTGAATGATCTTAATCTTATCTGAAGTTTTTCTCACCACATCTGGTCCAAGCACAAACTTCTCGCCAGTCTCTATCCAACATGATGGTGAGTTGCACGGTCTTCCGTACAAAGCTTCATATGGAGCCATACCGATACTGGATTGGTAGCTATTATTATATGCAAACTCTACTAGGTGCAAATGGTCATCCCATGATCCACCAAAATCCAATATACATGCTCTCAAGAGATCTTCCAATATACGATTCACCCTTTCCGTCTGACCGTCGGTCTGAGGATGATATGCGGTACTGAGATGTAATCCTGACCCTAGAGCCTCTTGTAAGCTCTTCCAAAACCCACTAGTGAACAACGGGTCTCGATCACTCACAATGCTTTTGGGTACTCCATGAAATCTCACTACCCACTTCATATACAATTCTGCCAACTTGGCTGCCGTTCTGGTCGATTTGACGGGTATAAATCTTGCGCTCTTAGTCAATCGATCCACAATTACCCAAATGCTATCATATCCCGATCTAGTCTTTGGTAAACCATCGATGAAATCCATCGAGACTTGCTCCCATTTCCATTCGGGAATTTCTAATGGTTGCAACAACCCACTAGGCTTCTTTTGCTCGGCTTTAACTAGCTGACAATTCATGCATTTGGATATAAACTTCCCAACGTCTCTTTTCATCCCTTCCCAGTAGTAAGTCTGTCACATGTCTCGATACATCTTATTACCACCGGGATGTATAGTCAGTTTTGAGTGATGACATTCTTTAAGCACTTCATCTCTCAAACCATTCACGTTGGGCACAACTAGTCTTCCATTCTTCCGAAGCCATCCATCTCGATCAAGCCCATACACATTCATCTCCTCATCGATACCCATCTCTAACTTGGAGATGATTTCTAATAAATTAGGATCGTCCCTCTGGCTAGAACCAATCCGCTCTATCAAAGTGGGTCTGATCGCCAAACTAGCTAGCATAACTGGATCCAATTCGCACCTTGGTCTGAAATCAAACCCCGCGATAAACTCCAGTTGCTTCCATTCAAGAAACATTGCCCCTTAGCTAGCTTGTCTCCTACTCAAGGCATCGGCTACCGCATTACCCTTCCCAGGTGTATACGCGATATCAAAATCATACGAAGCCAAGAACTCTAACCATCTCTGCTGACGGAGATTCAGATCTTTCTGGGAGAAGAGATACTTTAACGATTTATGATCGGTAAACAACTCAAATCTTTCTCCCAAGAGATAGTGTCTCCACATCTTCAGTGCAAATACAATCGCTGCCAATTCCAAATCATGGGTAGGATACTTCTTCTCATGCGGCTTTAGCTGACGACTAGCATAAGCTACAACCCTACCTCCTTGCATCAATACTGCACCCAATCCGGTACCACAAGCATCCGTGTATACCGTCATCTCTTCATTCCCCTTAGGAATGACTAACACTGGCGCACGCGTCAACCTCTCCTTTAGACTTTTGAAGGCATCCTCACACACTCCGTCCCAGATGAAGGACTGATTCTTCTTAGTCAACTGAGTCAACGGTGCTGCAATCTTGGAGAAGTCCTGGATAAACTTACGATAATATCCGGCTAATCCCAAGAAACTTCTTACATCTGTAGCATTCTTGGGCGTAGGCCAATCTTGTACCGTAGCCACCTTCGCAGGGTCCACGGCAATACCACACTCTGAAACAACATGACCCAAGAATCTTACTTCCCTTCTCCAAAAATGACACTTAGAGAATTTCGCTTTTAATTGGTGTTTCCTCAACACCTCCATCACTATCCTCAAGTGCCCCTTGTGTTCCTCCTCTGTCCTTGAATAAACAAGGATATCATCCACGAACACAAGAACAAACTTATTCAACTGATCTCTGAATACTCGATTCATAAGATCCACAAAGTAGGCTGGTGCATTGGTCAACCCAAACGGCATGACCAACCACTCATAAAATCCAGACGGCGTCCTAAATGCCGTTTTCGGAACACTCTCATCCGCTACTCGAAGCTGATGAAATCCTGTCGCGAGGTCCAACTGGGAGAACACTCTTGCTCCTTCCAGCTGATCAAACAAATCATCTATCCGCGGTAGAGGACACTTATTCTTCCTCGTCACCTTATTCAACTCGCGATAGTCCACACACAAACGAAGGGAACCATCTGCCTTAGTGGCAAACACAACTGGTGCTCCCCATTCGGAGACACTCCTTCTAATCAATCCCTTCTTCAAAAGATTGCTGACTTGCACCCCAAGCTCTCGCTGCTCCTTTGGTGCCATACGACGAAGTGGCATCACTATAGGTCTGGAATCTTTCACTAAATCAATACGGAACTCAATCTCTCGGTGTGGTGGAAGCCCGGTCACCTCCTCGAAGACGTCCGGATACTTGCCAACCACGGGCACATCTGATAACTCATCCTGTGGGATGTCGAGGGAATTTACAAAACTAGCCATAACCCCATCACTAGGTAGACTACCAAACACTACCCTCCGCCCATCATCCGCCCTCACTGTCACCAAAAAGCCCTCACAGTCTACCACCACCCCGTATCTTTGGAGCCAATCGACTCCCAGTATAACGCCTTACCCAGTAAAGCCCAAAACAAAGCAATCACATACAAACATACATCCATGACTCGATAAGACCAAATTCCTGCAAATCATACTAAGACTAGTCGAACCACCAATCGGGTTCGTCACAACCAATGGTCTATCGACTATCTCGGGTTCCAGTCCCAACCTATCTACCAGGTCACTAGATATGAAGGAACGGGAAGCCCCAGTATCAAACAAAACTCGAATTGGTACATCATAAATAGAAAGCATACCTTGAATAACAACATTCTTCCCTTTCTCCGCCGCAGTTGGGGCATTCGACGAAGAAGGAATAGCATCAAGAGCATATGCTTTCACAATCTGCTTCTCCTTAAGAGGTTGCGGACACTTGTCCTTCTGATGTCCCACTTGACCACAGTTGTAGCACTTCCTTTCCGCTGGCTTGGCCCGACATTCTTTAGCATAATGGCCCTTCTTTCCACAGCTGAAGCACTCAACATCCTTCTTTCTCTTTTTTTGGCCACCTTTTGATTGGTCCTGCTTCCTCTTATTCTGAGAGTTATTCTTGCCTCCACCGCCTGCTTGCGGCTTTGGCCCTTCTGCAGATGCAGCCTCAGTCCTTGACTAAGGGTAAAGGCTCTCTGATCTCAAAGCTTTCCCCACGATCGATTCAAAAGTCTCATCGATGTGGTTGATAAGCCTTTCCCCCAAGTACCCATCCAAACCAGTAATGAACTTCTCATTCTTCTTCTCAGGAGTATCGATAAGAGACAGTCCATACTTCGACAAAGTGTCGAACTCAGCAATATAATCAGAAACTGCCCTCCCATTCTGCTTGAGTTCCAAGAACCTCTTGAACAACACTGACTTCTGGGCAGCTGGAATGAACTTCTCGCTAAAGCGAGCCTTGAACTGAACCCAAGTAACCTGGTCCTCTGGAGTAGCTGTTCTAATAGCATTCCACCAATTCATCGCTCGCCCTTGCAGCTGGCGAGACGCTAGCCTTCTCTTCATCGCATCCTCAAGACCCAAGTCATCAAAGATACGATCACAGCTATCCATCCAATCTTGAACATCTGTGGCCGACTCCGTTCCGTGGAACGGCTTCCCACCAAGATTAGTGTAATCTTTGCACAACTTGGCGAAATCGACCCTAGGCGCCTGCACTACTGGGCCAACACCAACTCCGGGATTGGGAACTGCCCCTTACACTTCTCTAAGCATGTCTCTCATGAGGTTGGTAAACATCGCCCTCATGTCAGCGGCATTCCCATTATTGGCCCCTCTATCGGTACCTCTAACATGTCGGCTCATCGTCAATCTGTAAAAGGGAAACGATTAACGACCCCAAAGTGGTACTAGTGCAGTGCAACTTCATTCTTATACTACTAATAGTATATATATACATAGCTTTTGAAAACCAAAGTAATCACAAATACGCGCTCTCATATACGTACTAACTCTCCCTAGTGTCTTTCCCTAGGTTAACTACGCAACCTAGAGCTCTGATACCAAGTGTGATGTCCCGCCACGCATCAACCGATACTTACTCCAAAGGTGCGCTGTACACATGTCCAGTTAGCACGGAACGGGTCGCCAGAAGGAAAAGGAAGAAGGAAATGAACATACAAAGAACCTGTAGAATGTCTCACAGCGCATAGAACAAAATATAACAATAACATACTTGACATAAAACAGGAGAGACAGTGCATAAGCTGAAAATCAGAACTAAACACCATAGCAGCGGAAATCAAAATTACAGCTTATTATAACTTTCAAACTGTCTCAAAGCAAAAGTAAGGTAAATGAGGTACACTACTAATGCCCAAGTAGTGACCACCAACGACACAGGGAGAATGTGTATATATATATCATACGTGGAAGCCTCCTGCCCGTCTCCGAATCAGCTACTCGCGCATCACCAGCTAACATGTCTCTAGTCTGCTCGTGTGAGCACCCAGAGTAATAAGAGGAGACATAAAACTCTGGGTCAGACATAAAGCCTGGTATGAGCGATAAGCATCTAAAGTGAACAATAACAGGTAGACTAAAACATACCTGAACCTGGACCTACAACCAAAGAGTTAGCACTACATACTGTACAACACTCTAAACTATCATATCGATCAATATAAAGATACGGAGGTGGGGGAGGTGTGCATGTCATAATGATGGCAAACAATCAAACATAGCATCCATCCTCACATCTCTCACTCAGTGCGTAAAGCATACGATATTTACCACTTCGATCACCCAACATACCTTGCTACGATCACTTTGCCCCATGAAGTCATAAATGGCTTCATTGCACTGATAACGTAGCCACTAATCATTTGCTATGTCCACTTTGCCCCATAGAGTCACAAGAACCCCACTGCACTGGCTCACAGCCTTACTAATCCTTACTATGTCCACTTGCCCCATGGAGTTATTCACCCCATCTGCGCTGGCTCATAGTCTTACTAATCCTTACTATGTCCACTTGCCCCATGGAGTTATTCACCCCATCTGCGCTGGCTCATAGTCTTACTACGCATCACCTTGCCCCTCAGGTCATAATGACCCTACTGCACTGATAACGTAGTCTTGCTACCATCACTTTGCCCCTCAGGTCATAATGACCCTACTGCACTGATAAGTAGCCCATCATTCTTAGTGGTGAATCGAAGTTATGAACGTCGACAACTCCTTAGCACATGTCCCGCAGCAAAGTCCAACCATGAAGTGAACTCATTGGTTCCCAACTGGTTCCGGGATCCTGAGCTCTAACTCCCATATGGACTACCTTTGCATCTCGGGTTATTGGTCATTACCATCGAATCGGATCGGATCAGCCTTCACATTCTTCATCGGATCGGATCGGCCTTAGGCATTCGGATCGGGTCGTGGTCCTCCAAGTGATCGGATCGCCCTCCTCCATGGTCTCGTGAATCCAGTCTCCATCGGATCGGGTCTCCCTCTTCTGGTCGGATCGTGAACTCCCTGCGGATCGCGTTCCAACGGGTCGGATCGTGCTACATGGATCGGGTCGTGACTTCCCATCAGTTCGTGAGGCTGGTCGATTCGTGGAAGGACGAGGCGGATCGCATAACAACTCCTCATATCGGATCGTGATCATCTGGTTCGGATCGGGGTGCGAAGCGCGAGTGCGGATCGTGGACATGACATGCGATCCGATCCGATCCCTGCATACTTCCTGCAGCTGTTCCAGCGAGTTGTTTACGCCTCTCGACGGCGTTTTCGACCATTCCAACTATTCTAATCAGTCACAAAGCATTTCATACAGTCATAGCAACATACATAATCAACCACAACCATCAAAACATCAATATGATAAGTAGAAATGGATCAAACATACTCAAAATCCCATATTTTCCCTTTAAGCATGTTTAGGTGAAACCTATGATATGATTAGCAAAACTTAACCAAATGGAACCAAATTTCTAACAGAGGCCTAAAACATCATTCCGAAATTTATAAACATTTTTCCAGAATTTTATCATGTTTAAATTCGCTAATTAACACTAATCAACCCTAATTAGCCATAATTAGTGCAAAACTATGCAAATCACTCACCTTAGCCACAAAATAAACTAAGATCCGAAATAAATCTCTGATTTGATGTGAATCTCTATGCTAAACAGCAGCCCCAAGTTGCTTTAGTGAAGATCTTCCTTGATTAGGGGTTGCTAAGCCAAATCCTTGCCAAAAAGGTGATTTGGAGGTGATTTAGAGGTTGGAGGCCATTTTTAGGGTTCCTTGGTGATAAGTGGAGGCTAGAAAACTGAAATGGAATGATTCTCCATCTCATTTCAGCCCTCCCATAACCCTCATCCCGAAATGGGTTATGGGCCTACTCACTAATCACCCGATTTGGCCCGGATAAGCAGTTTTTCACCCTCCAAACCTTTTTTCAGCCATAACTCTCAAACGGTAAGTCCGTTTGGCCATTATGACCACTCTACGGAAAGAGAAACTATCAAACGAATCAAATGGAAGTGGTTTCAGGTCAAAATTCCTTTTCAATCAAAAGTTATGGCCAAAACAGTACCAACTAGGGGTAAAATGGTCATTTAAAAATCGACAAAAATCATGGACATGGGAAATGACTCTAACCGATGTTTCCCAAAGTTACATGACCATACAACTTCATACGGGAAAGAAATAAATATTCTACAATCCTATGATGTGTAGAATACGGGTCGTTACAGAAGGGTCTGATCAGGCCTAGTTTCTCTGATTGGGGTGCAGCAGTGGTGTTTATTCCAAAATCTGACGGTACTCTACGGGTATGTGTGGATTATCGTGATTTGAACAAGCAGGAAATAAAGAACAAATATCCATTGCCGCGAATCGATGATTTATTGGATCGTCTGAATGGAGCACAAGTATTTTCAAGGGTGGACCTAGCTACAGGCTTCCATCAGCTTCGAATTGCCGAAAAGTGTGTTCCAATGACAGCATTCAGAGGTCCGGACTTATTCTACGATTGGTTTGTAATGCCGTTCGGCTTATGTAACGCTCCAGCTTACTTCGTCGATCTGATGAATAGAGTGTTTAGAGGGGTTTTGAATAAATTTGTTCTGGTTTTTATTGACGATATTCTAATCTTCTCTAAATCAAAGGCCGAACATGAAAAGCATTTGGAACAGGTTCTGGAAATCCTTAGAAGGAATGTATTAAAAGCCAAACTATCCAAATGTATATTCTGGCAAGATGAAGTGAAATTTCTAGGCCACGTCGTATCTAAAGAAGGAATTGCTGTGGATCCAAGTAAAATCACAGCTATTCAAAATTGGAAACAGCCCAGTACTCCTACAGAAGTCCGCAGTTTTCTTGGATTGGCTAGTTATTACCGGAAGTTCGTTAAAATTTTTTCGAAGATATCTGGTCACTTAACGAAGCTTACAAAGAAGCACTCAAAATTCAAATGGACCCTAGAATGTGAGGAGGCTTTTGAAGAACTAAAGTTAAGATTAATGACTGCTCCAGTGTTAACCATTATTGACGGCAATCAGGATTTAAAAGTCTGGACAGATGCCTCTAGAGAAGGCCTTGGCGCAGTGTTAATGCAAAGGGGCCAAGTGATTGCTTATGCTAGCCGTCAGCTGAAGCCACACGAGAAAAACTACATCACTCATGATCTTGAGTTATTGGCTATAGTATTCGCTTTGAAAATCTGGAGACACTATCTTCTGGGTGAGAGATTTGAACTGTTTATAGATCACCAGTCGTTAAAGTATCTGTTCACCCAGAAAGACTTGAATCTGAGGCAGCAACGTTGGCTAGAGTTCCTTGCAGCATATGATTTTGAGATTCTATACACTCCAGGGAAAGCCAATGTCGTGGCCGATGAGCTGAGTCGAAAGAATGTAATGATCGCCAGCTTTATTATTACGACTTCCTTGATTGACAAAATATCTATTCTTCAGAAGGATGATAACTTTATTAAGGATATGATCAAAATGATTCAGAAAGGCGAACCCTCGTGTTTTCAAATAGATAACGACGGGACCCTGAGATTGAAAGGAAGGGTTTGTGTTCCCGACATCCCAGAGTTAAAAAGGGAAGTGTTAGACGAGTGTCACAAATCCAAGCTGAGTATCCATCCCGATGTGGCCAAAATGTACAACGATCTCAAGCGAACATTCTGGTGGAAGGCTATGAAAAGAGACGTTTCAATATATGTTAGCCGATGCCCTACTTCCCAGCTAGTCAAAAGCAAACAACAGAAACTTGCTGGACTGTTGCAACCGCTGGATGTTCCAGGCTAGAAGTGGGAACATATTTCCATGGACTTCATTGATGGTTTGCCCAGTACCAGAAAAGGAAATGACAGTATTTGGGTGATCGTAGATCGCTTCACGAAGACCGCCCATTTCATACCTGTCAGATCAAACAGAACTGCTCAGAGTCTGGCGCAGATATACTTCAAGGAAATTGTTAGACTACATGGAGTGCCGCTCAGTATAGTCAGTGATTGAGACCTGATATTTACTAGTAAATTCTGGGAGGCGTTTCAAGTAGAACTGGGAACAAAGCTGAATCTAAGCACCACTTATCATCCTCAGACCGATGGTCAGACTGAGAGGGTGAATCGTATACTAGAAGATCTATTGCGGGCTTGTGTTCTAGATTTCGGTGGATCATGGGAAGACCATCTGCATTTGGCTGAATTCTCTTATAACAACAGCTACCAGGCGAGCCTGACAATGTCGCCATTCGAAGCATTATATGGTAGACCGTGCCGATCTCCTGGTTGTTGGGTCGAAGCCGGTAATAGACTTGTGTTGGGGCCTGATATGATCCGAGAAGCTGCCGACAAAGTCGATTTTATTAAGAAACGATTACTGTCCGCTCAAAGCCGATAAAAGAGTTATGCCAATAGGAGAAGAAGAGATATATCATTTGCGGTTGGCGACTATGTCTATTTGAAAGTATCGCCGATGAGAGGAGTTATCCGGTTCGGTAAAACTGGGAAGTTGGCGCCCAAATTCATTGGTGCGTTTCCTATTCTGGAACGGATCGGTACTCTCGCTAATAGGGTTAAATTTCCTGATTGGTTGCCTGGAGTTCATGATGTATTTCACATATCTCAACTTTGAAAGCATGTTCATGATCCAGACTTGATCGTGGAAGAAGTAGCTCAACAGGATATTGAAATTGCTCCAGAATTGGCTGTGAGAAGAAAGCCGCTAAATATCATCGGCAATGAAACCAAAGAGCTGAGGAACAAGAAGGTTCACTTAGTCAAAGTGCAATGGAGTAGGGATCCGCGAGATTGTACTTGGGAAACTGAGGAAAGCATTCAGAAAGCCTATCCTAAGTGTCGAGTAAATATCTCTGACTGACTCCGGTGCAAGGTACATTTACCATACTTTGCATTACCAATTAGTTCTATACTTTGTTGTTATTTTCTTTCCATGGATGTGCACTTTTAATTCTATAGTCTGCTTAATTTAAAAAGAGTGTATGAATTAATGTGTATGATTTTGGAAAGTTAAAAACAAATTGATTGCTGTTTGTGTTGTGTGATAGTAGATTTGATTAATTAAAATTATTGAAACGATAGTTAATTTAATCAATAATGGAATGAATAGTAGAATTTATTTGATTAAATCACACACTGAACTGATTAGAAAATAGATAGAAATATATACTTGTGCATTATATATGTTTGAACAGGTAATTGGATAGCTGTTGAGTAAAGAATTTATTTGCGTGCCCGACAAATAGGTAAACCTTAATGAGTTGGATGCGAAATATTATTATATCAACTCCTGTGAATGCCATTGGATGCGTAGTGCTGGTTGTTCTTGTGAAATAATAAACATCGCCATAGGATAGTAACAATTAATTTTGAACTACACTGCATGGCATACTTCTGAAGATAGGCATACTTCATCATATACCACATAAGCATTTGGAGCTTGTGTGACGAGGTGGAAGATTTACCATACGAGTGAGAGGCTTGTACGGCGATGACTATATTTTACAGGTTGAACTGATGACTGATATGACCATATAAAATTTTAACGATAAATTGCCAGATTAATAAAACCCCACACGGGTCTGGATTTGACAATAATCACATCTCTCTAGTTATTAGATACGGCACATGGATTATTTATTTGCCACACGGGACGAGGTGACGAGGATTTATCCTCTGGAGCAATTAAAATACACGCTCCCTCAGGCTTTGACAGGGTGACGAGAATTTATTCTCTGGAGTTATTATCTATACACGCTCCCCTGTAAACACCATAATATATCACTATAAATATGTGTATGCTTTATAGGATTTATTGGGTACCTAATACGGCCCAATAAATTTCCAAACCTCTCCCCGTACAAAGGAGGTTATGGCGAAATTTTTCGAAAATTCCGGGTGTTAGCCAAATTTTTGAAGATTTTGAAAATTCACAGAAACTGAAAAGTTGGAGCATGGAAGCCAGATTGAACATAGAGTTGATTAATCAAACCACTTTCGACTTTGTTCCTTTTCGGGGACGAAAAGTTTTAAGTGGGGGAGATTGTAACGACCCGGAAAATCTGAACCAATTAAAAATTTTTAAATTGGCTAAAGTAGTGGATTTTAAATATTTAAAATAAATATTTTAAATAATAGCAATGAAAAGTGAGTTTGAATCGACGTTTGAAAATAAATATAATTACTTTGAATTTTAAACAAGGCCTGAAATGGCGCGGCAGTTTCAAATTTTCATTTCAGACTTTGACTGACCGTACCGGGTGCAAAACAAAACGGATTTGAGTGAAACCAAAAATATTTAAATCGGTTAGTGAATACCTTTCTAACGAATCTGAAAAATCGAAGTTTCATAGTGGAAAGCAAAAGTTATGGCCAAATGAATTTTCAGAAAGGTCGCTATGGAATTTATATAGCCCGTGAAATTGGCCATTTTGCAAACGACCTCGGAATTCAATGAAACCACTTTTGTTGGATCCGGGATGTGAAGTTATTGCTAGGTTTCAAATTTCATAATTTTTGAAGCTAGTATGTAAGCGTGGCAAAGGAAAATGTGTTTTGGTCAATTACAGTTAAATTGGCTCGACCAGAAATGGACCATTTTTTAAACAGTCTCAGAATTCGACAAAACTAGTTTTGTTGAGACTGTATCGTCAAAACATTGCTAGATTTATTTTTTAGGAATTTTTCGAATCAGTTTGTGGCCCTGGCAAATTGAAATGTACGTTCAAATCGAATATTGAATGTTATATATTTTAAATTGAGGGAAAACTGACTGAAACAGTCAAATGGGCCTATGAAACATAGTCCATTGTGTCCGGGATGGGGGTAAAACGCTAGGGACAACAGTCGTTGGGTTTGAATAGGAGTTCGTGTGAGAAAACCCTAATTTCCAAATTAAATAAATAGCGGGCCAATAGGATTTTTTCTTTATTATTTTTATTTTCCCAAAATAAAAAAAAACCCGCCCGCTCTCTCTCTCTCGTCGACGATGCCTGTTGCAACATCGTTCTCGACCATTTTCCCATCGCCACATCCACCGTTGACCTCCGCCACCGCCCAACTTTGGAAGCGCCGCCTCCCCCCTTCAAATCCGGCCAACCCTCGCCCTCCACCATCGCCCGTACGACGAGATCCGCCTCCATGAAGTCCCAACCTTCCCGCCGCCGCCACCATCGCCAGAGGCGATCAAACTGGCCGCCACCCCCCGCGCTGGAAGCTCTCTCCTCCCTCTACGTCATTGTACAAGCCGATCGTCGTATCGCTTCACCATCTGCGTGAAAAACGCAAACCTAGATTCGAACAACCAACGAAGGTAACGGGTTTGCCTATTTTGAACTGTTTTTAACACTTAAAACCGTTGCAAACTTGTAAAAATCATATCTTTTTGTTATGTTTGCGAAATTCAGTGAAACAAGAGATAGTGGACTCGTGTGGACGTCTTCTACCTTCTAGAAGAGACCGCATATTTTTCTGAGCCTTCTGCTATTTTTGGTGGAGTGGAACCCAATGTGAGATTTCTAATTTATAAATAATATGGAAAACGACGATGTATAAATTATATAGTCGATGTATGAGTTATATAAGCGTTGTACACCTCTTGTATAAGCGTTGTATAAGTTGTACGTTCGATGTATAAGTTGTATATGCGTTGTAAAAATTATATATGTGTTGAAATAGAGGTGAAATGCTATATATATATATATATATATATATATATATATATATATATATATATATATATATACGCCCCTCGTCCACAAACCATGGACGATATTTATTGGTTGTGATTGGTGTGAAATCTGATTGATAGCGAATGGTTGATTGGAGTTGTTTGTGGTTGATATTGATTGATTGTGGTTGAAAAATACCCGTTTGTGGTTGAGAAATATTTGGTTGAAACCACATAGGATTAGTTTGCGGAAATGAAAAAATATACATGCCGCCTGCGTGCGAACTAGATGCATGATTCCCCATTGTCAAAAACCGCGAGGTTTTAAGGTAGAGCGAGGAGCCGTACTATGGACGGTCCCGGTTTTAACTACCCTGCCGTTATGCTGCCGAAAATTTGAATAATATTCATGTGTTAGAATTATTTTCATTTGTTGAAACTATATTTATTCGTTGTAAAGAAAACCTTCATGTGTTAGAATTATTTTCATTTGTTGAAACTATATTTATTCGTTGTTTAGAAAACCTTCATGTGTTGAATTGAAATTCTTTCGTTGAATAGAAATTCATGTGTTGAATGGTATTCGTGTTTTAAATATAAAAATCACCTTTTTATCTATATATACAAACTATAGAAAACCTTCATGTGTTGAATCGAAATTCATTCGTTGAATTGAAATTCATGTGTTGAATGGTATTCGTGTTTTAAATATAAAAATCACCTTTTTATATATATATATACAAACTATAGAAAACCTTCACGTGTTGAATCGATATTCATTCGTTGAATAGAAATTCATGTGTTGATTGGTATTCGTGTTTTAAATATAAAAATCACCTTTTTATATATATACAAACTATAGAAAACCTTCATGTGTTGAATCGATATTCATTCGTTGAATAGAAATTCATGTGTTGATTGGTATTCGTGTTTTAAATATAAAAATCATCTTTTTAGCTATATATATAAACTATAGAAAACCTTCATGTGTTGAATCGAAATTCATTCGTTGAATTGAAATTCATGTGTTGAATGGTATTCATATTTTGAAATAAATTGTTTTACAATAAAAATCATATTTTTATCATCTATACGACTATATAAAATAGTCGTGTTTTGAAATAAATTGTTTTATAATAAATATCATATCTTTATCATCTATATGAACTATATAAAATAATCGTGTTTTGAAATGAATTGTTTTACAATAAAAAATCACATTTTTTTTATTATATACATGAATTGTTAAAAATAGTGAAGTGTTGAAATAGAAGACAGTTAGATAAAAATATCATTTTTATCAAATGTATGAAAATCATATAGTTTTGAAATCGAAGAATCAATATATATATATATATATATATATAAATAGAATTGAAATATATCGAATAACGAAGCTGCAGTTCTTATTTTGAAACCGTGATTTCAAACGATTAGTGCGGGAGATCCGACCATCGAATTTTCCCGAAACCGCAACCGTTGGGTTCGCTTTGGAAATATCTTTCCTACGGCACCAACTTTGTAAAAATCCAACGGTTGGATTGTCTGAAAGGTTTAATTCAAATCTAAAGAAAAACAACGCCAGAATCGATTATATTTATATATATATAAATATAATTATATTAAATCGAATAACGACGCTGTAGTTCGTATTTTGAAATCGAAACTTCAAACGATTATACCGGAAGATCCGACCGTCGGATTTTCCCGAAACTGGAACGGTTGGATTCGTTTTGAAAAGATCTTTCTAATGATGTAAATTTTGTGAAGATCCAACGGTTAGATTTTCAGATATGTGTAAATCAAATCTGAAGAAAAACAGCGCCACGGCCCCGTTATGGCCCGAAGCGTCATTTTGAATAAATTGGCTATTTTAAAATAAATAAAAATAGCGATAAATCATTATAAAATATTATAAACGATATGGTTGTGAAATTTAGAAATTAACTGAAGGTTAGCTAAGTCGAATGGTTTCCTGTATTTTGATCTGATGTTGGTTTCGGCCTTCGGGGTTAATATTCGGGAAATCGTTCTCTTACTGATTTATGGTTAGTGACTAATGAATTGAAATGATGCGTATGTATGTTTGTGTTGCACTTGTTTATTATATACGCGAGTTGCTCAGAAAGACCGGGTTTATCCCATTCTGAATAACTGAATCGACGATAAGAAGTCGAAGATGAAGACGGGGGTTGAAAACCGATCTTCACCTCGTTTGGATGGTCACTGACGTCCTGATTGGGAGGCATCCCGAAATATGGATAATGAGTGGTGATCGTCCAGACGTACGTGGGAATCGATGGATATGCGAGGTATTTAGTGCCTCCGGTTTCGTTCAGACCCAGAACGGACTTGTAAATGGACTGTGTGTCTGACATTGGATTCTATTCTGTGTTGATTGATCTCTATTAAATATACATCTGTTTGGCGGCGGAGAATTTATTCTTTTGCTTAACGCCCTTCTTTGAAACGCACGAGCTCAGAGGTTGTATATCGATGGACATTAGCCGCATGTCATGAATTGCTAGTGTGGCATGCCTAAGTGGCAAATGATCAGGGCTTCTGTTGAAAAGCAAAGTCTTGTGGTGATGATCAAAGCATCGCCTATGTGGCGTAGCTTTGTGTATAACGTGAATTCGCGAGCCTCACACCCCGGTATGAACCAGAAACGGGAGTAGGACCTCAGGGAGGGCATGCGTTTCTTCCTAGCTAGGAGTTGTGTCGATGTTTTTACACGGCCTGACATTTTACTTATTTGGATGATGGATAGCGAGGCGCCTCGGATATATCGGTCGATCCGGGACCGATGGAGTCATTCGTTGGCTCATTTACGCCCCATAGGGCGGGGAAACGCATTGTTCAGGAATTTTAATCCACATCGGTGGACCGGTCCTGTCGCTCCAAGGGGTAGTTGCGGCTGTTCCTGAGGCTCGGGCTAGGCAGTCTCGAATTTGGTAAGGACTATCTTTTGCCTTGGTTCAGGATGGAAATCCAATTTCCAAATACGACATCGTGCGGTTTTGATTGTATATATATATATATGGCAACATGATATATGGTACCCATGCCGTCTATGATTGATAGTTATGATTTGAAATTGTTTTTGAAACATATAAACACTAGTAATAATATCAAATGCTTTTGTTTTATTCGTATCAAGCATATCTTGGCCATTATAAGGTAAAAACTCTATCCTCCGGTTTGGGTTGCATTGTGTGATGGGAACTGAGTCTTATAATTGCGTCATTTTTATAAAAAGCACTGCGATATTTAAAAGAAAGATTTGTTTTAAAGCACTGGCAATCCAATGGAGTAAATCCGTTCCACGAAAGTGGCGTGGTCCTGTGATTAGCCATATTATAAATGTGTTGAGTAGATTTCTCATACTAGTCCCATGACTGACTCGTAGTTTGTTTCACTTTCAAACTCGGGTGCCCCTTTTTCTACACAGGCAGCCTTGTATTCAGGTTTAGCAGGCTTTATCCGGATAGCTGGAGCTGAAGATGGATTCTATCATTTATCTCTTTTTATGCTGTTCAGCTCCTATTGTACATATTTTGTTTGTTTTCCGCTGTAGACATTTATGTATAGCTGAACTGTATTTGTACTAAGTATGATCCTGTATACTGTGTAACTCTGATGATTACGTTTATCCAGTATATTCTATTTTGCTTTATCTGGTGTATTTATTTATTTCTGTTCTGCTATTATCTGTTTATGTGTTATATTCCAAGGATTACCCTTGCCGCCGTCAGTACGGGGTTTGGGGTCGTCTCACGCTTGTGTCAAACAGTACTTTGACTGGAATGTTTTTGATAGTAAGTGTTCCTTCTAAAACATCAGATCTTTCCTGACTAGCCGAGGGTGCTGAAGTTTCTACTACTTCATTCACTTGAACTATTTCAGTCTTTTTCAACTGCCAGCAATCTCGCTTTATATGACCAGCCTGATGGCAGAGATTGCATTCTCGAGTCCCAGGAAACTTGCCCTTGGATTTAGACCCATCCTCCTTTCGTTTCTTCGAGGATTTACAATTCCTGGTCAATTGCCCCCGTTTATGGGAGTTACTGCATATGGCCGTCGTTGCAGGTTCTTTTTCGGATTTGGCCCTTTTTCGATTGACTTTGAGCTTTTTACTGACCTCAGACATTGTACTGGCCTCAGGACGATCAGTTTCAGACTCAATTTTATTACTAGAGCTGACTTCCTCTTCGTACTGTAACATGCCTTTCTTGTCAAGATCCTCGTACTGGTAAGCCATGTATATCTTTTCAGAAAAGGGGAGCTTCACATTCCTCATTACACTGTTCTGATATTTTCTTTGAAGCTCGTTGATAAATCTCAAATTCTTCCTCTTCGGATTTTCAATTAGATGAGGGGAAAAGTGAGAAAGTTCATTGAATTTCTTATGATATTCAGGAATGGTCATATCTCCTTGTATCATATAAGAAAATTCATCACATAGTCGTTCAATTGCTTCAGGAGGAGTAAATCTTTCTAGGAAAATCAATTTGAATCTATCCCAGGTGATATCACCTTCTGGATTATTCTTAATAACTGAATCCCACCAGAACAAAGCTTCGTGTTTGAGTGCCCAGGAGACCAGTAATCTTTTCTGGTCATCCTTCGCTTTAATCCTTCAAAGATTTTCTCAGCCGAACGAATCCATGCTTGTGTTCTCATAATAGATTCTTCTCCCGAGAAGGGTTTTCCACCCAGATTTCTATATTTCATGAATAGGGCTTCTATATCCGGGTCAGTATTACTTCTTCTATTTCTGGCACTCATTTTCTAGAGCGTCTGCAATTAGCAGACAAAGTGTCAGGTCAACAGAAAAGATATTTCAAAATATAGAGACAAATACTTCAAATGTAAATGTGTCTACATGGGTGTATTTCATTCTGCTACTCATACTAGGATATTACTGATCCTTTCTGTAATGAGTTACCCGTCCTAGAACACTACAGGTTCTATTTCTGACGATTTCGTTAATATGTTATATTCCAGAACTAAGTGTAACAACCCGAAAATCTGGGCCAGTTTAAAATTTTTATTTTGGCAATTTTGGAGAATTTTGATTATTTAAAATGAATTATTTTAAATAATATCGACGAGAAATTTATTTTGAATATAATTCGAACGTATATATTTATACGCGTCATCGTTAAAATATAAATAATTATATATAATTATAATTAGAATTGAAAATGGCGCGGTAGTTCGATAATTCGATTTCAAACTTCAGTTGAATGTACCGGGTGCAAAACAATCCGGAATTTAGTGAAACCAGAAACATTAGGATCTAATTGATGATATCTTACCAACGAATCCGAATAATCGAAATTTCATAGCGGGGATCAAAAGATATGTCCAGATGAAAATTCTGAATAGTCGCTATGGAATTCAGGCCCTTAAAAATGGACATTTTGCAAGCGACCTCGGATTTCGACGAAACCAGTTTTGTTGGGTCCGTGATGTAAAGTTATTGCTAGGTTTCAAATTTCATAATTTTTCAAATCAATATGTGAGCGTGGCAAAGGAAAACGCGTTTGACCAGTTTCAGTTGATTTTAATCGACTGGAAAATGACCATTTTTCCAACGGTCTCAGAATTCGACGAAATTAGTTTTGTCAGGACCGTATCGTCAATACGAAGCTAGAAATAATTTTTCTGGAATTTTCAGAGTCCGTATGTGGCCCCGGTAATTTGAAATGTACGTTCGAATTGAATATATACTGATTTATATTTTGATTTTGACGGAAACCGATCGAAACAGCCAAACTGGCTTACGAAACATGTCCCGTTGTGTTCAGAATGGGGGTATTTAGCTAGGGGTGACAGTTGTTGGGTCTCATTTTGAGTTTGTCTTGATAAACATGTAATTTTGGTTTTAAAAGAATTTAATATTATAAAATAAAATTTATAAAATAACTAACCCTAGGTCAAAATTCACTTCTCAGTCAAACCAATCTTCAGCCGACAATTCCCAAATTCGAAGGCCGATATACTCCCTCATTCCTCCCTATCGATCTCCCTCTCCGTTCATCTAGGGCGAAATGTTCTAGTGCAAAATTGTTCTACTCGATGAGGGCTAGGGAATCAACGGTCATGATGGGTTCTTGATGTTCGTCGAGGCCAGAATGCGCTCCAAAACCATCGGCGTTCGTGCGCCAATCAAAGGCGCTAGGCCCCTTCGCGAGGCGAGCCACTTATGGCATGAGGGGAGGTTGGCTTGGGCTTCGTCGTGACGCCATCGGATCCAGCTCCGATCATCTATTTGCGGCGCACGGTGGAGACCTAGGGTTGAAGTGAAGATGTGAAGATGGGTTACGGTGTTATCCAGGAAGGAGGTGATTCCTTTTTATATACTTTTAAAATCAATTTTTGTATTAAAAATAATTAGATTAAAATCAGTTTTAAAAAGAAAATAAAAACCTTTGTTAAAGAAAATAAAAACCTTTGTTTTTGAAAATAAAAACCTTTGTTAAAGAAAATAAAAACCTTTGTTTTTGAAAATAAAAACCATTGTTTTTAAAATAAAATAGAATTGATTTTTGAAATTAAAATATACGAAGTTGATTTTATAAAATGTATAAAGCAAAATAGAAAAAGATTTGTTTTGAAAGTAAAAATAGATTTGCTTTGAAAATAAAATCACTGTTTTAGAAATAGAATTTTTATATATCTAACAACGATGTAAAAATATGTTTTTATATAAATAAAATTGGTATAAGAGTATAATTTTTATAATGAAGACATCGATATAAAAATATGATTTTTCCTTATGTAGAAGGCAAAGCAAAATATGATTTTTTATTTATTCATATAGCAAAGTAAAAATTCGATTTTTATATATCGAATAGCGAAGAAAAAAATTCGGTTTTTATATATTGAATAGCATAGTAAAAATTCGATTTTTATATATTGTATAGCAATATAAAAATGTGATTTTTATATATATAGTGGCTACGAGCAACGAAAGCGACAAAAGGCGAGAATGACGAAGATTTCTACCTAAGAAGGGTCTAGGCATTGGATTAGCAATTTTGTGAGAATTTCTCACCTTTCAATTTCATTTTCTAGTTATATATATATACTAGGATGCAGACGGTGCTTAGTAGCACCCGACACAATCGTCCACAGACCATGGACTTGTTTGTTTGATTGCAAAAATTAGTTAGATTATTTGGTTTGAATTGAATGGTTTGGTGAAATGAAATTGATTTAATTAATGTGTGAATGGCGTGGGCCTTCACTAGACCGGGGATAAGGCTAGGCCTCGTCCCGTTTCTAGAATCGTGCCGTTATGCCGCCAAAATTTTCTAAAATAAGTTAGAAAAATAAAAATATCATTTTATTTAAAGAATGAACTGAATAGAAATTCATGTGTTGAAATAAAATGTTTTATCGTTAAAAATATAATTTTTAACGTGAAGTGAATAAAATAAAATATTCATTTACAAACCGGACGGTTTGTTTATGTACACCCATTTGAAGGACTTTGGTTGGGTCGATAAATTTCACACATCGCCCAACTGCACAAATAAAATCTGTGTTTGATTGTTTGAAACCCTACACGGGTGTTGGGATGAAATTTGAAGTTCACTCATCCTGATTGATTAAATATGTCGATCGATTGATTGACAGGCTGTTATAAGCGTTAGATATCTATATTTGATGCTTATACAGTGTAGTGCACCTTGGTTGATGGTTGATTATTTTTCAATGCTATTATACATGTGTTGTATGAAAATCCATATAATTAACTTTATATGGTAATTGATTGGGCCTCATTCCAATTTGAAAAATAAAGAATAATATAAAATAAAGGTTCATGTGTTGACAGTACTCATCCATTGAGATTGGTCATGTGTTGAACGAAATATTTTAGTAATAAAATTTACATCTTTATCAATATAAAATAAAGGTTCATGTGTTGACAGTACTCATCCATTGAGATTGGTCATGTGTTGAACGAAATATTTTGATAATAACAACTATTTTGAAAAAGAAATATTTGAAATAGAATATTTGAAAATAGAAATTTATGAAGCCGTGTTGATTAGATTGACGCCATTTTGACGTGAACGATATTTATATCGATTTTAAACGATTTTGAAATAAATTGAATTGAAAACGATTTTGAAATGAATTGAATTGAAAACGATTTTGAAATGAACTGAATTGAAAACGATTTTGAAATGAATTGAATTGAAAACGATTTCGAAATAAATTGAATTGAAAACGAATTCAAATTGAATTGAAAACGATTTTGAAATAAATTGAATTGAAAACGAATTCAAATTGAATTGAAAACGATTTTGAAATGAATTCAAATTGAATTGAAATTTGAATTGAATAGAAATGAATTTTAAAATGAATTTATAAAGAAGAATTCAATTTTGATTTGAATTGAATTGGAAGTTGAAATTGCTTTTGAAACGAATTTTAAAACAATTTATATAATTCGTTTTAAATAGAAATCGATGAAATATATATTATATATTATATATATAATCTATAGGGCCTGAATAGAACGCGCCGCGCCGCGGCAGTTCATGAATTTCGACCATTTATTTCAAACAGACATTACGGGAGATCCGACCGTCGGATTCTCCTAAAACTGGAACCGTTGGGTTCGTATCGAAAAGAGCATTCTAACGAATGTGATAAATTAGAAATCTAACGGTTGGATTTGGAATTATGTCCAAATCAAATTTGAAAAAGGTCGCTATACGTGCAGTTCGATGGCCATTGGTGGAAATCGACTGTACGGGCCTTGATAAAATTATTAAAAATAGTAATAATTTGTGTAAAATCATAAGAAATGATTTAGAAAGTATTAGGATGAAAAACTCCATATTTGAAAAGATAAAAATTGATTTTTATCGATATGAACTAGTTTTGAACTAGAACTATAATTCTATTTATTTTTAAATAAATAAATTGAATTCGAAAGGGTTTTAAAAATAACCAGAATTTCCAATGATTGCATTGGAGTGGAATTGAATCGAAATTGTCTTCGGAATATTTCGATGTTGGAATTCGTGATTATACGGATGTTGTTATGGAAATTTGAAAGATATATATTTATATCGTTATTTCCAATACGACATTTGTTAATCGTAGAATTTGATATTGAATATAAGCCGATATATTTTCTATTCAGAGCCTTATATTGAATATCAAATGTGATTTGGGTTTGTCGTGAATGGTGCCTTCACTAACACTGTTCTTGAACCCAGTTGAGAAAAGATTAAATCTATTTATTTAGATTTAATGAAGTGTACCAATTAAATAATATTTAATTGGAATTGAATTGATATCGATTTTTGGGTTTATCGTGAACAGTGTTTTAAACAACACTCGTTCTTTAACCCGATAATTAATGAATGTGATTTTGGGTTTATCGTGAACTGTGTTTTTAAATGACACTGATTCTTTAACCCAGTTAAAGATTAAAACTAAGTGGAGTTTTAATGAATCTTTAATTAGATTGAAAAGATCGAAAATGGAGTACCACCAGTTTTGCTCCAGGCGATAGTTAAATCTTTAATTAGATTTGAACGTGAAATGGTAATTGAATTTACCGATAACACCGTGGTGTTAGATATGAAGTATTACCAGTTTTACTTCATGGGATGAATAGGTTGGGATTGGGAAATTAAAACAAAGGATTACTTCGGTAAGGTTCGTTAATCCCGACTAGTTGAATCGAAATTCAAAAGTAGATTAGAGAATAAATTCAAGAAATTATCTTGGATAAAATTAATGGGAAACTTTCCCTATGAATGTGAAATCAGAAACTAACTGTCGGTTAGCTAAGCAGATTGGTTTTCTGGATATTGATCTGATGTTGGTTTCGGCCTTCGGGGTTAATATTTGGGGAATTATTCTCTTGATTAATTTACGGTTAGTGACTGATGAATTGGAATGAGGCGTATGTTGTGTTTGTGTAACACTTATTTAAAATATACGCGAGTTATTCGGAAAGACCGGGTTTATCCCATTCTGAATAACTGATACGACGATAAGTCGAAGATGAAGACGATGGTCGAAGACCGGAAGTCTTCACGTCGTTTGGGTGATTACTGATGATCTTGATTGGGCTGTACACCCAAGAAGATGGAAACAGTTGGTGATCGTCCAGACGTACTTGGAGATCGATCGATATGCGGGGTACTAGGTGCCTCCGGTTTCGTTCAGACCCAGAGCGAACGTGTAAATGGACTGTGTGTCTAACATTGGATTTTAGTCTGTGTGATTGATCTCTATTAAATATATATCTGTTTGGCGGCAGAGAATTTATTCTCTTGCTTAACGCCCTTCTCTGAGACGTACAAGCTCAGGGGTTATATATTGATGGATATCAAACACATGGAGTGAATTGCCTGTGTGGCACGCCTAAGTGGCAAATGATCAAGGCTTCTGTTGAAAAGCAAAGTCTTGTGGTTGATGATCGAAGCACGGCCTTTGTGGCGTAGCTTTGTGTAACGTTTACTTCGCGTGTTTCACACCCGGTATGAACCAAAAACGGGAGAGGACCTCAGGGAGGGCATGCGTTTCTTTCTAGTTAGAAGTGGCGTCAGTGGTTTTACACACCCTGACGAGTTTGACTTATGTGGTTGTTGCTGTTGCGAGGCGCCTCGGATTGATCGGTCGTTCTCGAACCGATGGAGTCATTTAGTTGGCTCATTTACGCCCCAAAGGGCGGAGAAACGTATTGTTCAGGCACTATAAGCCACATCGGTGGACCGGCCCTGTCGCTCCAAGGGGCAGTTGCGGCTGCTCCGGAGACATGGGCTAGATTGTCTCGAATCGGTAGAGGACGATCCCTGGCCTCGGTTCATAGATGGAAATCCAACTTCCAAATACGTGACATTTGCGGTTTTATTTGTAGAACCTAGTATGGCGACATAGTGGCATGGGACGCTCATGCCGCCTATGATTGATACTTATGATTTGAAGTTGTTTTATACACTATACACTTATAATAGTATCAAATGATTTGTTTTAAAACGTATCAAGCATTCTTTGGATGTTATAAGGGAAAACCCTATCCCCCGGCTTGCGTTGCATTGTGTGATAAGACCTGGGTCTTATAATAGCTTCATTTTTCTTTATTTAGCATTGCGCTGTTGTTTTATGCACTGCTATTCTTGGGTGGAAACCCGTTCCGTGTTATACGGCGTGGTCCCTTGATTTACCTAACTTTAAGATAAAGATCAATAACTGTTTTAGTTCTCACACCAGTCACATGACTGACCTGGAGTTTATTGTTTTAACCTAAACTCTGGGTGCCCTTATTTTGACACGGGCAGCTAGTAGTTTTGGTTTTTGCAGATTTATATTCACAGGATCCTGGTTTACAGCTGGAATGATATCCGGAAAGCTTTGTATCCGTATATCTCTTCTAGTTGTGTATTGTATTATTTTCCGCTGCTATGTATTTAAATGTAATTTAAATCTCTGATATTTCTGTGTAATATTCATTAATACTCTGTATATTCTTGTAATCTGATGCATTGTTGTAATATACAATGAAATGTTCTTCTGTATGCGTTCTGTTGTGGCTTGTTCTCGAACTATCCGACACTTTCCTTTACAGGGAAGTTACGGGTTTTCACAGTTGGTATCAGAGCTTTGGTTTACAAAGCAGAGAACAAGGCACATTAGAACCATACGAAAGAATTCATCAGATATTGGATTAGTAATATCCAATTAGAATGACTCGTTAGAGATGGGATCAGTAGTATCCTAGAACGAGTGGGAAGAGTATATTTTTAAAATGAAAACCAATTTTAGTTTTGAAAATATAAATCAATTATTCGTATTTGGTTATATTGATGTGGACAATCCAGTATATATAAATTTTGCGTATACGTCTGATCCGCGTGTATTCGAAATTTTAATATACTGGATAGATATAGAATTACACTCTAATCGCCCGGAGATGATTTTGATGATGGAGCTCCATCATTAGAATTTATGTTCGAGTGACGAAAGTGGGCTTTCTATATATTTCCTATCGACTGGTGTGAGAACCAAAATTTAGATAGGGCTTATTGTTGTGATTTGGCATCAAAAATCTGATTTTTTGACTATATATCAAAGTTATGCATTTGAAAAGCTAATCAACTAATTGATTGATGGTTCTGTTGTTTGTTTATTTGGTTGATAATTTTGAACCATTTAGCCTAATTGAACCAAATATTGAATTGTATTGAAAATTGGTCGCATTTGCATGCATATATATGTACTTACCTTGAACAGGTCATAGCAAGGAGGCTAGAACAGAGAATAAAATTTGTTTGCCCGACAAATAGGTACATGTTTACTACATAATTTACTGTTTTGTTTGGGTGATGATGATTTTATGATCCTATTGGCTAGCCGCTTGGCTTTTTCTTTTTCTTTTTGAGATCTGAAGGACCGGAAAAGCTATTTGAGATTTCCCGATGCTCCCATTGCAGGGGAGGTTATGGCGAAATTTTTCAAAAATTTAGGGTGTTAGCCAAATTTTTGAAATTTTTGGAAATTCTCAGAAACTGAAAAGTTGGAGAATGGAAGCCAGATCGAACGTAGTGTTGATTAATCAAACCACTTTCGACTTTGTTCCTTTTCGGGGACGAAAAGTTTTAAGTGGGGGAGATTGTAACAACCCGAAAATCTGGGCCAGTTTAAAATTTTTATTTTGGCAATTTTGGCGAATTTTGATTATTTAAAATGAATTATTTTAAATAATATCGACGAGAAATTTATTTTGAATATAATTCGAACGTATATATTTATACGCGTCGTCGTTATAATATAAATAATTATATATAATTATAATTAGAATTGAAAATGGCGCGGTAGTTCGATAATTCGATTTCAAACTTCAGTTGAATGTACCGGGTGCAAAACAATCCGGAATTTAGTGAAACCAGAAACATTAGGATCTAATTGATGATATCTTACCAACGAATCCGAATAATCGAAATTTCATAGCGGGGATCAAAAGATATGTCCAGATGAAAATTCTGAATAGTCGCTATGGAATTCAGGCCCTTAAAAATGGACATTTTGCAAGCGACCTCGGATTTCGACGAAACCAGTTTTGTTGGGTCCGTGATGTAAAGTTATTGCTAGGTTTCAAATTTCATAATTTTTCAAATCAATATGTGAGCGTGGCAAAGGAAAACGCGTTTGACCAGTTTCAGTTGATTTTAATCGACTGGAAAATGGCCATTTTTCCAACGGTCTCAGAATTCGACGAAATTAGTTTTGTCAGGACCGTATCGTCAATACGAAGCTAGAAATAATTTTTCTGGAATTTTCAGAGTCCGTATGTGGCCCCGGTAATTTGAAATGTACGTTCGAATTGAATATATACTGATTTATATTTTGATTTTGACGGAAACATATCGAAACAGCCAAACTGGCTTACGAAACATGTCCCGTTGTGTTCAGAATGGGGGTATTTAGCTAGGGGTGACAGTTGTTGGGTCTCATTTTGAGTTTGTCTTGATAAACATGTAATTTTGGTTTTAAAAGAATTTAATATTATAAAATAAAATTTATAAAATAACTAACCTTAGGTCAAAATTCACTTCTCAGTCAAACCAATCTTCAGCCGACAATTCCCAAATTCGAAGGCCGATATACTCCCTCATTCCTCCCTATCGATCTCCCTCTCCGTTCATCTAGGGCGAAATGTTCTAGTGCAAAATTGTTCTACTCGATGAGGGCTAGGGAATCAACGGTCATGATGGGTTCTTGATGTTCGTCGAGGCCAGAATGCGCTCCACAACCATCGGCGTTCGTGCGCCAATCAAAGGCGCTGGGCCCCATCGCGAGGCGAGCCACTTATGGCGTGAGGGGAGGTTGGCTTGGGCTTCGTCGTGACGCCATCGGATCCAGCTCCGATCATCTATTTGCGGCGCACGGTGGAGACCTAGGGTTGAAGTGAAGATGTTAAGATGGGTTACGGTGTTATCCAGGAAGGAGGTGATTCCTTTTTATATACTTTTAAAATCAATTTTTGTATTAAAAATAATTAGATTAAAATCAGTTTTAAAAAGAAAATAAAAACCTTTGTTAAAGAAAATAAAAACCTTTGTTTTTGAAAATAAAAACCTTTGTTAAAGAAAATAAAAACCTTTGTTAAAGAAAATAAAAACCTTTGTTTTTGAAAATAAAAACCTTTGTTTTTAAAATAAAATAGAATTGATTTTTTAAATTAAAATATACGAAGTTGATTTTATAAAATGTATAAAGCAAAATAGAAAAAGATTTGTTTTGAAAGTAAAAATAGATTTGCTTTGAAAATAAAATCACTGTTTTAGAAATAGAATTTTTATATATCTAACAACGATGTAAAAATATGTTTTTATATAAATAAAATTGGTATAAGAGTATAATTTTTATAATGAAGACATCGATATAAAAATATGATTTTTCCTTATGTAGAAGGCAAAGCAAAATATGATTTTTTATTTATTCATATAGCGAAGTAAAAATTCGAATTTTATATATCGAATAGCGAAGAAAAAAATTCGGTTTTTATATATTGAATAGCATAGTAAAAATTCGATTTTTATATATTGTATAGCAATATAAAAATGTGATTTTTATATATATAGTGGCTACGAGCAACGAAAGCGACAAAAGGCGAGAATGACGAAGATTTCTACCTAAGAAGGGTCGAGGCATTGGATTAGCAATTCTGTGAGAATTTCTCACCTTTCAATTTCATTTTCTAGTTATATATATATACTAGGATGCAGACGGTGCTTAGTAGCACCCGACACAATCGTCCACAGACCATGGACTTGTTTGTTTGATTGCAAAATTTAGTTAGATTATTTGGTTTGAATTGAATGGTTTGGTGAAATGAAATTGATTTAATTGATGTGTGAATGGCGTGGGCCTTCACTAGACCGGGGATAAGGCTAGGCCTCGTCCCGTTTCTAGTATCGTGCCGTTATGCCGCCAAAATTTTCTAAAATAAGTTAGAAAAATAAAAATATCATTTTATTTAAAGAATGAACTGAATAGAAATTCATGTGTTGAAATAAAATGTTTTATCGTTAAAAATATAATTTTTAACGTGAAATGAATAAAATAAAATATTCATTTACAAACCGGACGGTTTGTTTATGTACACCCATTTGAAGGACTTTGGTTGGGTCGATAAATTTCACACATCGCCCAACTGCACAAATAAAATCTGTGTTTGATTGTTTGAAACCCTACACGGGTGTTGGGATGAAATTTGAAGTTCACTCATCCTGATTGATTAAATATGTCGATCGATTGATTGACAGGCTGTTATAAGCGTTAGATATCTATATTTGATGCTAATACAGTGTAGTGCACCTTGGTTGATGGTTGATTATTTTTCAATGCTATTATACATGTGTTGTATGAAAATCCATATAATTAACTTTATATGGTAATTGATTGGGCCTCATTCCAATTTGAAAAATAAAGAATAATATAAAATAAAGGTTCATGTGTTGACAGTACTCATCCATTGAGATTGGTCATGTGTTGAACGAAATATTTTAGTAATAAAATTTACATCTTTATCAATATAAAATAAAGGTTCATGTGTTGACAGTACTCATCCATTGAGATTGGTCATGTGTTGAACGAAATATTTTGATAATAACAACTATTTTGAAAAAGAAATATTTGAAATAGAATATTTGAAAATAGAAATTTATGAAGCCGTGTTGATTAGATTGACGCCATTTTGATGTGAACGATATTTATATCGATTTTAAACGATTTTGAAATAAATTGAATTGAAAACGATTTTGAAATGAATTGAATTGAAAACGATTTTGAAATGAATTGAATTGAAAACGATTTTGAAATGAATTGAATTGAAAACGATTTCGAAGTAAATTGAATTGAAAACGAATTGAAATTGAATTGAAAACGATTTTGAAATAAATTGAATTGAAAACGAATTCAAATTGAATTGAAAACAATTTTGAAATGAATTCAAATTGAATTGAAATTTGAATTGAATAGAAATGAATTTTAAAACAAATTTATAAAGAAGAATTCAATTTTGATTTGAATTGAATTGGAAGTTGAAATTGCTTTTGAAACGAATTTTAAAACTATTTATATAATTCGTTTTAAATAGAAATCGACGAAATATATATTATATATTATATATATAATCTATAGGGCCTGAATAGAACGCGCCGCGCCGCGGCAGTTCGTGAATTTCGACCATTTATTTCAAACGGACATTACGGGAGATCCGACCGTCGGATTCTCCTAAAACCGGAACCGTTGGGTTCGTATCGAAAAGAGCTTTCTAACGAATATGATAAATTAGAAATCTAACGGTTGGATTTGGAATTATGTCCAAATCAAATTTGAAAAAGGTCGCTATACGTGCAGTTCGATGGCCATTGGTGGAAATCGACTGTACGGGCCTTGATAAAATTATTAAAAATAGTAATAATTTGTGTAAAATCATAAGAAATGATTTAGAAAGTATTGGGATGAAAAACTCCATATTTGAAAAGATAAAAATTGATTTTTATCGAGATGAACTAGTTTTGAACTAGAACTATAATTCTATTTATTTTTAAATAAATAAATTGAATTCGAAAGGGTTTTAAAAATAACCAGAATTTCCAATGATTGCATTGGAGTGGAATTGAATCGAAATTGTCTTCGGAATATTTCGATGTTGGAATTCGTGATTATACGGATGTTGTTATGGAAATTTGAAAGATATATATTTATATCGTTATTTCCAATACGACATTTGTTAATCGTAGAATTTGATATTGAATATAAGCCGATATATTTTCTATTCAGAGCCTTATATTGAATATCAAATGTGATTTGGGTTTGTCGTGAATGGTGCCTTCACTAACACTGTTCTTGAACCCAGTTGAGAAAAGATTAAATCTTTTTATTTAGATTTAATGAAGTGTACCAATTAAATAATATTTAATTGGAATTGAATTGATGTTGATTTTTGGGTTTATCGTGAACAGTGTTTTAAACAACACTCGTTCTTTAACCCGATAATTAATGAATGTGATTTTGGGTTTATCGTGAACTGTGTTTTTAAATGACACTGATTCTTTAACCCAGTTAAAGATTAAAACTAAGTGGAGTTTTAATGAATCTTTAATTAGATTGAAAAGATCGAAAATGGAGTACCACCAGTTTTTCTCCAGGCGATAGTTAAATCTTTAATTAGATTTGAATGTGAAATGGTAATTGAATTTACCGATAACACCGTGGTGTTAGATATGAAGTATTACCAGTTTTACTTCATGGGATGAATAGGTTGGGATTGGGAAATTAAAACAAAGGATTACTTCGGTAAGGTTCGTTAATCCCGACTAGTTGAATCGAAATTCAAAAGTAGATTAGAGAATAAATTCAAGAAATTATCTTGGATAAAATTAATGGGAACCTTTCCCTATGAATGTGAAATCAGAAACTAACTGTCGGTTAGCTAAGCAGATTGGTTTTCTGGATATTGATCTGATGTTGGTTTCGGCCTTCGGGGTTAATATTTGGGGAATTATTCTCTTGATTAATTTACGGTTAGTGACTGATGAATTGGAATGAGGCGTATGTTGTGTTTGTGTAACACTTATTTAAAATATACGCGAGTTATTCGGAAAGACCGGGTTTATCCCATTCTGAATAACTGATACGACGATAAGTCGAAGATGAAGACGATGGTCGAAGACCGGAAGTCTTCACGTCGTTTGGGTGATTACTGATGATCTTGATTGGGCTGTACACCCAAGAAGATGGAAACAGTTGGTGATCGTCCATACGTACTTGGAGATCGATGGATATGTGGGGTACTAGGTGCCTCTGGTTTCGTTCAGACCCAGAGCGAACGTGTAAATGGACTGCGTGTCTGACATTGGATTTTAGTCCGTGTGATTGATCTCTATTAAATATATATCTGTTTGGCGGCAGAGAATTTATTCTCTTGCTTAACGCCCTTCTCTGAGACGTACAAGCTCAGGGGTTATATATTGATGGATATCAAACACATGGAGTGAATTGCCTGTGTGGCACGCCTAAGTGGCAAATGATCAAGGCTTCTGTTGAAAAGCAAAGTCTTGTGGTTGATGATCGAAGCATGGCCTTTTGTGGCGTAGCTTTGTGTAACGTTTACTTCGCGTGTTTCACACCCGGTATGAACCAAAAACGGGAGAGGACCTCAGGGAGGGCATGCGTTTCTTTCTAGTTAGAAGTGGCGTCAGTGGTTTTACACGCCCTGACGAGTTTGACTTATGTGGTTGTTGCTGTTGCGAGGCGCCTCGGATTGATCGGTCGTTCTCGAACCGATGGAGTCATTTAGTTGGCTCATTTACGCCCCAAAGGGCGGAGAAACGTATTGTTCAGGCACTATAATCCACATCGGTGGACCGGCCCTGTCGCTCCAAGGGGCAGTTGCGGCTGCTCCGGAGACATGGGCTAGATTGTCTCGAATCGGTAGAGGACGATCCCTGGCCTCGGTTCATAGATGGAAATCCAACTTCCAAATACGTGACATTTGCGGTTTTATTTGTAGAACCTAGTATGGCGACATAGTGGCATGGGACGCTCATGCCGCCTATGATTGATACTTATGATTTGAAGTTGTTTTATACACTATACACTTATAATAGTATCAAATGATTTGTTTTAAAACGTATCAAGCATTCTTTGGCTGTTATAAGGGAAAACCCTATCCCCCGGCTTGCGTTGCATTGTGTGATAGGACCTGGGTCTTATAATAGCTTCATTTTTCTTTATTTAGCATTGCGTTGTTGTTTTATGCACTGGTATTCTTGGGAGGAAACCCGTTCCGTGTTATACGGCGTGGTCCCATGATTAACCTAACTTTAAGATAAAGATCAATAACTGTTTTAGTTCTCACACCAGTCACATGACTGACCTGGAGTTTATTGTTTTAACCTAAACTCTGGGTGCCCTTATTTTGACACGGGCAGCTAGTAGTTTAGGTTTTTGCAGATTTATATTCACAGGATCCTGGTTTACAGCTGGAATGATATCCGGAAAGCTTTGTATCCGTATATCTCTTCTAGTTGTGTATTGTATTATTTTCCGCTGCTATGTATTTAAATGTAATTTAAATCTCTGATATTTCTGTGTAATATTCATTAATACTATGTATATTCTTGTAATCTGATGCATTGTTGTAATATACAATGAAATGTTCTTCTGTATGCGTTCTGTTGTGGCTTGTTCTCGAACTATCCGACACTTTCCTTTACGGGGAAGTTACGGGTTTTCACACTAAGCTTAACCAAAGCTTTGATACCAAATGAGACGACCCCTAACCCCGTACTGACGGTGGCAAGGGTAATCCTTGGAATATAAAACAACACAGAAATAGATAATAGTAGAACAGAATTAAATAAATACACCAGATAATGAACAAATGGAATATACTGGATAAACGTAATCATCAGAGTTACACAGTATACAGGATCTCACTTAGTACAAATACAGTTCAACTATACATATATGCCTATAGCGGAAAAACAAACATAATGTATAATAGGAGCTGAACAGCATAAAAAGAGATAAATGATAGAATCCATCTTCAGCTCCAGTTATCCAGAAAAAGCCAGCTAAAACCTGAATACAAAGCTGCCCGTGTAGAAAAAAGGGCACCCGAGTTTGAAAGTGAAACAAACTATGAGTCAGTCATGGGACTGGTATGAGAAATCTACTCAACACATTTAAAATATGGCTAATCACAGGACCACGCCACTTTTGTGGAACGGGTTTACTCCATCGGATTGCCGGTGCTTCAAAACAAATAACTCTTTTAAACATCGCAATGCTTTTTATCAAAATGAAGCCATTATAAGACTCAGTTCCCATCACACAATGCAATGCAAACCGGAGGATAGAGTTTTTACCTTATAACGGCCAAAATATGCTTGATACGAATAAAACAAAAGCATTTGATATTATTACTAGTGTTTATATGTTTCAAAAACAATTTCAAATCATAAGTATCAATCATAGACGACATTAATGCCCCATACCACTATGTCGCCATATATAGGTATACAATCAAAACCGCACAGTCACGTATTTGGAAATTGGATTTCCGTCATGAACCAAGGCAAAATATAGTCCTTACCGAATTCGAGACTGTCTAGCCCGAGTCTCAGGCAAGCGCGTAGGCAAGCCTTGGATCGTCAGGGCCAATCCACCGATGTGGATTATTATGCCTGAACACTACGTTTTCCCGCCCTATGGGGCGTAAATGAGCCAATGAGACTCCATCGGTCCCGGATCGACCGATAAAACCGAGGCGCCTCACTATCCATCATCCACATAAGTAAAATGTCAGGCCATGTAAAAATACTGACACCACTCCTAGCTAGAAACAAACGCAGGCCCTCCCTGATGTTCTCTCCCGTTTCTGGTTCATACCAGGGTGTGAGGCTCGCGAATTCACGTTATACACAAAGCTACGCCACACAGGCTGTGCTTTGATCATCAATCACAAGACTTTTCTTTTCAACAGAAGCCCTGATCACTGCATCTTAACATGTCACACAGGCAATTCACACCATGCAACTGATGGCTATCAATCACACAGAATAATTTCCAATGTCAGACACACAATCCATTTACAAGTCCGTTCTGGGTCGGAAAGAAACCGGAGGCACTATATACCTCGCAAACCCATCGATCTCCACGTACGTCTGGACGATCACCACTCATTATCCATATTTCGGGATGCCTCCCAATCAGGACATCAGTTACCATCCAAACGAGGCGAAGATTTCCGATCTTCAACCACCGTCTTCATCTTCGATTTCTTATCGTCGATTCAGTTATTCAGAATGGGATAAACTCGGACTTTCTGAGCAACTCGCATATATAATTAACACGTGCTACACAAACACTACATACGCATCTTCTCAATTCATTAGTCACTAACCGTCAATCAGTAAGAGAACGATTTCCAAATATTAACCCCTAAGGCCGAAACCAACATCAGATCAAAATCCAGGAAACCATTCGACCTGGCCAACCTTCAGTTAGGTTCTAAATTTCACATCCATATCGTTTATAATATTTTATTACGATTTATCGCTATTTTTATTTATTTTAAAATAGCCAATTTATTCAAAACGACGCTTCGGGCCATAACGCGGTCGTGGCGCTGTTTTTCTTCAGATTTGATTTACAAATATCTGAAAATCTAACCGTTGGATCTTCACAAAATTTACATCATTAGAAAGATCTTTTAAAAACGAATCCAACGGTTCCAGTTTCGGGAAAATCCGACGGTCGGATCTCCCGGTATAATCGTTTGAAGTTTCGATTTCAAAATACGAACTACAGCGTCGTTATTCGATTTAATATAATTATATTTATATATATATAAATATAATCGATTCTGGCGCTGTTTTTCATCAGATTTGAATTAAACATTCCAGACAATCCAACCGCTGGATTTTTACAAAGTTGGTGTCGCTGGAAAGATATTTCCAAAGCGAACCGAATGGTTGCGATTTCGGGAAAATCCGATGGTCGGATCTCCCGCACTAATCGTTTGAAATCACGGTTTCAAAATACGAACTGCAGCTTCGTTATTCGATATATTTCAATTCTATATATATACATATATTGATTCTTCGATTTCAAAACTATATGATTTTCATACATTTGATAAAAATGATATTTTTATCTAACTGTCTTCTATTTCAACACTTCACTATTTTTAACAATTCATGTATATAATAAAAATATGATTTTTATTGTAAAACAATTCATTTCAAAACACGATTATTTTATAAAGTTCATATAGGTAATAAAAATATGATTTTTATTATAAAACAATTTATTTTAAAACAAGATTATTTTATATAGTTCATATAGGTAATAAAAATATGATTTTATTATGAAACAATTTCTTTCAAAATACGAATACCATTCAACACATGAATTTCTATTCAACGAATGAATTTCGATTCAACACATGAAGCTTTTCTATAGTTTTTATATATATATAGATAAAAAGGTGACTTTTATATTTAAAACACGAATACCATTCAACACATGAATTTCTATTCAACGAATGAATTTCGATTCAACACATGAAGGTTTTCTATGCTTTATATATATAGATAAAAAGGTGATTTTTATATTTAAAACACGAATACCATTCAACACATGAATTTCTATTCAACGAATGAATTTCGATTCAACACATGAAGGTTTTCTATAGTTTATATATATAGATAAAAAGGTGATTTTTATATTTAAAACACGAATACCATTCAACACATGAATTTCAATTCAACGAATGAATTTCGATTCAACACATGAAGGTTTTCTATAGTTTGTATATATAGATAAAAAGGTGATTTTTATATTTAAAACATGAATACCATTCAACACATGAATTTCAATTCAACGAATGAATTTCGATTCAACACATGAAGGTTTTCTATAATTTGTATATATGGATAAAAAGGTGATTTTTATATTTAAAACACGAATACCATTCAACACATGAATTTCAATTCAATGAATGAATTTCGATTAACACATGAAGGTTTTCTATAGTTTATATATATAGAGTAAAAATGTGATTTTTATCGTTAAAACAGTTTATTCAAAACACGAATATCATCCAACACATGAATTTCTATTCAACGAATAAATATAGTTTCAACAAATGAAAATAATTCTAACACATGAATATTATTCAAAATTTCGGCAGCATAACGGCAGGGTAGTTAAAACCGGGACCGTCTCTAGTACGGCTCCTCGCTCTACCTTAAAGCCTCGCAGCTTTTGACAATGGGGAATCATGCATCTAGTTCGCACGCAGGCGGCATGTATATTTTTTTTCATTTCCACAAACTAATCCTATGTGGTTTCAACCAAATATTTCTCAACCACAAACGGGTATTTTTCAACCACAATCAATCAATTCCAACCACAAACAATTTCAATCAACCATTCGCTATCAATCAATTTTCACACCAATCATAACCAATAAATATCGTCCATGGTTTGTGGACGAGGGGCGTATATATATATATATTTATATATAGCATTTCACTTCTATTTCAACACATGTATAATTTTTACAACGCATATACAACTTATACACCGAACGTACAACTTATACAACGCTTATACATGAGGTGTACAACGCTTATATAACCCATACATCGACTATATAATTTATACATCGTCGTTTTCCATATCGTTTATAATTTAGAAATCTTACTTTGGTTTTCGGAGTGTAAAAATCGTAGATGGCTCAGAAAAATCCGCGGTCTCTTCTATGTGGTAGAGAGCCTCCTTGCGGTCACAATGTTTCCTGTTTCATCGAATTTCGTCAACACACCATAAAGATAGATTTTTCAAAGTTCAGATGTAATAAAGGACTCACCCTTCACGATGGTTCAAAACTAGGTTTTCAGTTTTCGCGAAAACCGAGCTGCGTGGTGACGATCGGAGGGTACCACCTCGTCGGCCTTGGAGAGAGCTTTCTGGCGATGGGGGTCTTGGCCAGTTCGGTGGCGGATCTGAGTCGTGGCAGCGCTCGAAAGACGGCTGCTTAGGTAGCTCAAAACTTGACGATGGCGCAACGGTTTGGGGTGCAACGGGTGTGGATGTGAAGACGAAGGGGAGAGCTTCAAAAGTTGACCGGCGGCGATGGCTAACGTGGCGGGGATCGGTCGGAATCAGGGCTGGAAGGTGGCGAAGGTTTTCCGCCAATAATCAGCTACGGGGAGAGAGAAAACGGGGTTTTCGAGATTAAAAAATAATAATAAAGGAATTATTCTATTGGCCTGTGTATATTTAAATTGGAAAATACCACTTTGACCATACGAACTCGAATTCAAATCCAACGACTATCGTCCCTAGCGTTTTACCCCCATTCCGAACACAATGGGATATGTTTCGTAGGCCTATTCGACTATTTTAGTCTGGTTTCCTTCAATTTAAAATATATAACATTCATTATTCGATTTGAACGTACATTTCAATTTGCCAGGGCCACAAACTGATTATAAAAATTTCAGAAAAATTATTTCCAGCTTCGTATTGACGATACGGTCCTAACAAAACTAGTTTCATCGAATTATGAGACCGTTTGAAAAATTGCCCATTTCTAGTCGATCCAATTTAACGGTAATTGACCAAAACACATTTTCCTTTGCCACGCTCACATACTAGCTTCAAAAATTATGAAATTTGAAACCTAGCAATAACTTCACATCCCGGATCCAACAAATGTGGTTTCGTCGAATTTCGAGGTCGTTTACAAAATGGCAAATTTCACGGGCTATATAAATTCCATAGCGACCTTTCTGAAAATTCATTTGGCCATAACTTTTGCTTTCCGCTATTAAACTTCGATTTTTCAGATTCGTTAGAAAGGTATTCACTAACAGATTTAAATATTTTTGGTTTCACTCAAATCCGTTTTGTTTTGCACCCGGTACAGTCGGTCAAAGTTTGAAATGAAAATTTGAAACTGCCGCGCCATTTCAGGCCATGTTTATAATTCAAAGTAATTATATTTATTTTCAAACGTCGATTCAAACTCACTTTTCATTGCTATTATTTAAAATATCTATTTTAAATATTTAAAATCCACTACTTTAGCCAATTTAAAAATTTTAAATTGGTTCAGATTTTCCGGATCGTTACAAGATAGCACTCCAAAATTTGGTACATTAATTCTTATTTTGAACTGAAGTCGTAATTATAGTCAAAATTGTATCATACCTTTCCATACGTAAAAATGCCATGCAGGACTTTGCTCTGCTGTTTTTTGTACTCGTATTGGACAGACCTAGAAAATTCCAGTATTAAAATGCAACAAATGCATCTTATCCGAGGAGTTGTACAAAATGGAGATCAGATAAATGTAATTTACTCATGCTACAAATGTTTCAGTAGACTTGGACTGGACCGCAGCACATTAAATACAAAAGGCCTGGAAGAATATTAGATGTAGAAAATAAATACTGCAGGTATAAGGCCCTTATGCATCAAACCACGGATCAACTATGCAGTATGGATTCCTCACCATCGTTTATTCACACACCATAACAAAATAACTGAAAACATATTTTGACATAAATTTGGACATTAACACACATTTATGTAAGATGAATGAACCTAGAGTTTTGGACGATATGTTTCATAGGTTCGTTTATCTCTTTCTCCGTTCGTTTATCATCTAATACCTTTTTACACACACACACACACACACACACACACACACATATATATATATATATATATATATATATGTGTGTGTGTGTGTGCGCGCGCGCGCGTGTGTGTGTACATATATGTATGTATATAGGTATCAACTGTCTATGGCCGAAAATACAAGCTTTAAATATATTTAGGGGATTCTCACTGCACGTTGTTCTAATAGTTCATTACGCACTGACCTGATAGCTTAGACTGTCTCACCTTCTGTTTTCTCCAATTTGATAGCTTAAGCTACAGGACATTTCTCTTTCGTTCTGTTTTCTCTCCAGGGCATACTTCTGCACATCTATCAATGCATATGTATTAATTTCTAAGTTTAACTCTTAAATGTTACAACAAGCTTTATGTGAAGCAATCTCTTACAATAATATGTTTAGAAAGTTTTTCTTTTACTAAGCAAGGTTACGTTATGCATTCTATGCATTTAGAAAATCAGATGATCCAAGTATTGAGCTATACATCTTTCAACTACCAACAATTCAAGTAACATGTGGAATTTTATTAAATTTTTAACATATTCAAATTTAAATGTGAACGCATGTATAGGATTAGTTTTCCTTCTGAATAGATCAAAAGTCAGTATTCAACATAAAATGAGATAGTTTGCAATTGTAACAACGGCTTTATCCCATATAGTATCCAATTTCAAAATATAAAAGAAGTAAAAGAGAAGGAAACATAATATTGATTACCAGATGATACTGTATGACATTTAAAAACATACTGCGCTAAATAATCACATGCCTTACTTTTGAATGTCAAATTTTTTTTTAAAAAAAAAAACAAAGTCAGACTAGAACTGTAGAATGTTAGTAAATAAATGTTTGTGATTACAGCATAAAACTTAGGACATGCGATTAAGTAAGAGTTTCAAACATATTTTTGCACTTATTATTGTTGATAATTATTTCAAATCTTGTACAATTACTCAATTGTTGTGGTAAATAACATTAGCCACCTCCTTCATCCGCAATCACAAGCTGATCTTCGTACTTACAGCTACTTACATTTAAACATGTTAAACTTCTCAGACCTGTGTTGCATTTACTTAAAAATCAAGATAATGACGGAAATTGCTTTTTGCTGTTTTATGCATTTTATTTTCACAAACCAAGATGTCGAGGTACGCCTGGAATCAAGATTGGGGAAAAGAGGCAAACAAACTAATTTCTGAAAGCTTATCAACTCAAGTTTCCCTATTATAGTCAGTATCATTTAAAGTTTGCATCTCTCCAATTGTATCATTTATATGTTCTACTCTTCCTGCATCAACTAGAAAAGCTTTACACGTTAAAATTTACTTCAAATTTTATTCCGAATATTTTACAATTTTCACTTTTATATAGAACGGATAGCTATTTTTCTGAAGAAAATATTAGCTTACGAATCCTTACAATATCCGAAAGTTTTACTTCTATAGATTTATTTGCAAAATATCCGAATGATGCACGCCCATCGCAGAACTATGTTTAACAAAAACTTTTTATGTTCTTCAAAATCAATTTATCCTGTCTTACTTTGATAAATCTCTGCTAATCATATTTCAGATTTAATATTTTGGTTCCTAAGCTTTTATATATAAGCTAAAAGCTTTATCATAAAATGAAATATTCTAATACTGATGCTCAAAGCCTCAATCCATCTCCTTTTCAATAAAACTGACCAAGATAAAATATATCGATTGCATATGTCTGAAATTGTTCATTGTTAAAACCTTAACAGTGCCTGAGCTAAGCTTAGCCCAATACTTAAACCATACAGGCTTCCATCAGTGTTTAAAAAAACCATAGTGTTTTTTTTTGTTTCTTTTGATTCAAATTGTAAGCGCATATATTCTAATTAAGAAAATATTCTATTCGAATTCAACATACTCATCGTACAAAATATTTGCCACCGAGCTATGAACTACATTATTATTATTTAACAACTCTTAACCTCATCTACAAACTAAAGCTGGAGATAATTGTAACACCCCACCTCCGTTAAGGTCACTCACAAGGGAATGCCATAACTTTGGTGGAGCATTTTAGTAAACAGAACAGAAACTTACAAGACAGATAAAACAGTACTTGAAAATTTTTTAACTTTATTTCAACAGAAGCTTGGTTACATCCTTTCAAATCACAATATCAGAATTCAAGTACAAAATATCAGTCTTGTACAAAAGCCTTCAGAATGCATAGTTTAAAATCATAATCCCCATAGAAGAAGACAAGCCATACTTTAAGCACTGCAAGTGGAAGAAATCTGGATCAAGCTAGAGTATTCCCTTCTACAAAACCTGGGGGGGAGAAACGGAAGAAAGGAGGCGAAATAACAAGGGTCAGACAAAAGTCTGGCAAGTCCAGTGATTTTCAGTTATGAACAGATAATAATAACATGACATGAAAATAAAACTGGATGAGAGATAACTGTAACAGATGTAGCAGATATGACAGAAGAACAGAATGATATAAGCTATTGCTTTACACTTCTCTGCACTAATACTAGTATAACAGAATTAGGTGTCACCCTAATGTCTAAACTGAAACAGAAATGGGTACAGAATAATTTAACAGAAACAGAATGCTAATAATGGGCCTTTACTACCCGATCAGAAACAGACAGAAGTAGAAACAGATTAATCCCTACGGAAACAGAATGTAGAATTAGGTGTACACTAGTAATGGGCCTTTACCACCCGAACAGACGGTACCACGCAGAAACAGACAGGTGTTACCACCCAACAGAAACAGACGGTACCAACAGAAACAGACAGAACTAAGTGTACCCTCAAACCCTACCCCAAGCGATCGGCTCCCTAATACATAAATATCCTATGTCGGCCCCACAGTAGGGTGTATCACTCCTTAAAGTGACAACCAATTGGCACAGACCTATTTACTGATGTCACGGCGTCTTACATCCTCAAAGGCAGACCGGGATCCATGCACGCACATGACCCGGTTGGAACGCACCATCAACACCCCTCGCCATTATCCGAATGAACCGCTTATAATTAGTTCAGTAAGCATGCCCGGACCCTACTTACTGTTGGATCAAAGTTTTGATACCAGAAAGGGTTACTGACTAATATGGGTCCCAAACAATATATGACACAAGTAATTCCCCTCCTAACCTTGTGTCCCCAGACTAACAGATTTCAGCTTAACTTGTCCACAAGTTTCAGACATACAAAATTTAGATTAACTAGTTCACAGATCAGACAATCAAGTTAACAGGTTTTTAGACTAACGGATCAGATGTTCGGATTAACAGGCTTACAGATTAATTGGTTACAGATTAACAGACTTACAGATTAACTGGTTACAATTATCTAACTTTGTATTGGGCCTACGGATTCACGGAGCGGGTTTATCAGATTCATTGGTCCAATTGGTTTAGCCTTACCTAACGAGTTTTAGACATCATAATTATCCCAGATTTTCATTAATTAAATATTAATGCCCAAACCTCACACATTAGACTGACAGTTTGCGGCTACTGGTTAGGCCGGTTGGTTCCGGGCAGGTTTCTGTCGCAAACTGAGTCTAACCTCGGGTTTCAAGCACGTTATGACTAACTTCTCACATTAGAACCTATTGTTTGCGACCACTGGAATATGCCGGGCGGTTCCAGGCAGAATTACGCCGCAAACTCATTCTAACCTCGAGTTAGCCATGTTTATCTTTGCGGCCAATTAATTAATGATTCACCATTTATACCCACGCCTAATATACATGTCAATTATTCATAACTATAGCCAATTCAGATTATGTCAATAGCGGACTAATTATATCAACTCAACAGATATTGCAGATAACAGATTTTTCAGATTAGGCGACTTAACGGATTTAGCAGATTAAGCAAACTAGCAGATCAAGCATATAACAGTTTAGGCATCTTCAGCAGACTTAGCAGATGACAGATTTGGTATATGAACAGATATAGCAGATTATAGCAGAACTAGCAGATTAGGCAATATAACAGAACTAGCAAATTAGGCAATATAACAGAACTAGCAGATTAGGCCATATAACAGATTTAATCATTCCTTAAAGTTTCATAAACATATCTTGCCTAATTATAAATTTGGCCTAAGTTTGCATGCCTAAATAGTTGTCATGATTCACATTATGATCATATACCCCACGTTTGCATTGAATTTACATGGCACGGATTATGGTTATAATTTACCATATAACACACGTCTCAAATTTAGTTAAACTTGCCTAGTACAAAAGATTCACATATAAATTATACCAAATATAGCCATCGATTTCAATGCATGTCATATATTCAAAAATCTCCCACTTAGGTGTTATTCACATTTAATAGTTATCAAATCTTAACATAAATCTTCACACCTAAGTCATATTCCCTTTTTATCCCAAATCATGAATCTCTATATAAACAATATGCCCAACAATCTAGAACTTTAAATTATAACAGATCTTTAATTCAAAAATATGCGTTATGTCCAATGTCTCAAGTCACATGTTAATATACAATGGTTCCTCTTCTTCCAATTCACAGAATATGCACAGATCTAAATCTAGTTTACAAGCTATGTCCTTTTAGTCACAGATTAGCCATGTCCAATTATGCCATCATTCATTATTTGTCCCAAAGTTTAACGTTCGTGCGTTAATCTCTTATGAGATTTGGCGCAGGCTCGGGGTAGCCTGGCTATAGAACAGAAAGAAGAAAGAGATATAGAATAAAATAGATCAGAACAGAACATACACAATCTCAAATTCAGATTTACAATCATGTCACAATTATAATTAAAGTTTATATCGGAAAATAACTGCACTTGCCTTGGTTGGATTCTAAAAGAAAAAGGTGTTGTAGCTGTTCTCTTTTAATCCTAATCAGAATTGGAGGAAGAAGAAGCACAAGTCCTAGCTTAGGTTTCAGCAGAGTAGAGATGCCATTGATTTATTTATTTTTAGAGAGGAAGAGAGCAATGGAGGCTAGAGAATTGTATATGAGATTTAGGTTTAGGTTAGGGATGTATATATAGGTGTAGGAAGTTATTTAGGACCATTAGATTAACCCTGAATCATGAGAACCATTCAAATGCAAAATCTGCATTTGAGCGAATTGGCCCACGGAATGATAGCCAAACACCCTGGATTAACCCCTAGTCGACCCAGCGGGGCTCGGGTCAACCTAAAAAATGGGCCGATTCAGTTATTCCCCCTCCCAATTCGCTGTTTTGAACCTTTTTTGCACGTTTATTTATTTATTTTTATATATATCTATATATATTTCTCTCATATGCATACAAACTTCAAGGCTTAATAACTTCTTCATAATTAACCATTTTTTTTAATATTCTCAGAAAATACGGGGTGTTACATTCTCCCCTCCTTAAAGGATTTCGTCCCCGAAATCTTCAAGTTAAGAAGAATGTATCCTAACATCCAACATCCATCTACTCAACCATTCAATCACAGGCATCTATTGTCCTTAAAAGGTTTCTAATGCCGTATGAACATATGCAAAGTGTGTGTATATGTTTCTTATCTAATGCAAAATCAGGCGGTCTACTGATCCAGTTGACCTCCTTAATGCGAATCATGTTAGTGTCATGAGTCCAAATATGTATGCAAGAAATCCTATTTGATACACATCATTTCTATATGAGTGCATAACCATTCATCCAAATGCAACATCCATGTGAGGAGTCAATCATTCTGCATCCACAAAAATTGAAAAATGCACACACATCCATATGCAGTATGAGAGTGTTTTTGAGCCGATCTAGTGCCTAGTGTGTGTATATGCATCCACGAGAAACCACTAGCAACCACTTGCATCCACTTGCAACCATCAAACATAACATGTCTCAAACACATGTTTACACCCATTAGTTTCTACCTAAAGTTCGAAGATTCTATCGGTAGGATACAATCGAACGATGGAAGCGAGTACAAATAAAACAAAAACTTGGTTCTCATTAGACATTGGTTGAGAGAATAATTCCCTTAAGTATCAACCCCAAAGACCGAAATCAATATCAGATTGACACTCAGAGGATTACCCTCTTTAGACAATGTCAAAACTGGAAATCTTAACCTTATCAGAGATATTCAGATATTTACAGACTACTAGTACAGATCATATTACCAAATGATTCTTAGAAAACTAAGCATGATAAAACCCAGAATGTATGCGTCCTACTTGACGCCTAACACGGATATCTCTCAAACCCCAATTTATCACAAGCAGATGAGTCATAACCCTTATGGGTTTGAGTCTACAGCGGAATCAGAAACAATACTAGTATTAAAGTGCAGAGTATCGATTACAGAATCAAAATGCCAGAATCAGAAAGACTTTTAACTCAACAATCAGATAAAGAAATTAAACCTCTCACAGAAAGTTTTCCTAATTCTATCCTATCCACTAGCCTCGAGAGTGTTCGCCTGCCCTCCAGAAGTAGGTCCTATCTTCTGCCCTTGCCCTCGTTTCTTTGGGCAGTCCCTAGTGAAGTGTCCCATCTCCCCACAGTTGAAGCAAGCGCCCTTCCTTTTTCTGCAATCCTTGTTCAGATGAGTCGAGCTTCCACAAGTAAAGCACTTTTTCCCGTTCTTATCTTCAGACTTCTCATCCTTCCTTTGCGTTTCCTTTTTGGGCCCTGCTTTCTTATTCTGTGGTTCTTCCTTCTTTGTCTCTTTCGGGCCTTTGTCTTCCTCGTGCAGTTGTGCCATGTCCACCAATCTCTCGTAAGTCGCTCCCATGGGTACATGAGTCATGGCTAGGCTGTGCAGTGGCTCGTTCAATCCTTTAACAAAGCGGAGAGCCTTTTTATGCTGAGTGTTGACTAAATCCAATCCGTACTTAGCTAGTTGGTTGAACTGGTTGACGTATTCCTTGACCGCCATACTTCCTTGCTTAAGAGATAAGAACTTTTCCAGTTGTAAACTTCGTTCAGCTTGCGAGAGGAATTTTGTCTCAAACCTTGTTCTGAAATCCATCCATGTCTCAACCGGCCTCTCGGCGTTAGTGACTTCCCACCAGTAGGAAGCTTCGTCTTTGAGCAGCCATACCGCCAACTGTACCTTCTGCCTATCGTCCACCTCGAAGATAACGAGTAGATCCTCAGTTTCTTTGAGCCAGTTCCTCGCTTCTACGAATGATTCAGTTCCTTTGAAATCCTTCCCACCCATGGCCCTAAAATCTCTACAGATCTTTGAAAAAGTAATTGCATGAGGAGGGGGTGGTGCAGGAGGATCATTTTCTGGACCTGCGGCGGCGGTCCTAGCCTCAAGATATTGACGAAACCAACTAGGTACGTGAACACCCTCTGGTATCTCAGATGCTTCAGACATGCTGAAACGAATAAAAAAAGGAAAGATTCAATACAAAAAAAAGGACTGAAGGAAAGATATATGGCTCTTGGGGATCATGTTTTTCAAAATAAGCATTATTTTAAAAAATACTTCCTTTCAAAACCTTTTTGAAAATAGTTTTCAAAAACTTTACCCAATCTGGTAACCTTCAGCTCTGATACCATGTGTAACACCCCACCTCCGTTAAGGTCACTCACAAGGGAATGCCTTAACTTTGGTGGAGCATTTTAGTAAACAGGACAGAAACTTACAAGACATATAAAACAGTACTTGAAAAATTTATAACTTTATTTCAACAGAAGCTTGGTTACATCCTTTCAAATCACAATATCAGAATTCAAGTACAAAATATCAGTCTTGTACAAAAGCCTTCAGAATGCATAGTTTAAAATCATAATCCCCATAGAAGAAGACAAGCCATACTTTAAGCACTGCAAGCGGAAGAAATATGGATCAAGCTAGAGTATTCCCTTCTACAAAACCTGGGGGGAGAAACGGAAGAAAGGAGGCGAAACAACAAGGGTCAGACAAAAGTCTGGCAAGTCCAGTGATTTTCAGTTATGAACAGATAATAATAACATGACATTAAAATAAAACTGGATGAGAGATAACTGTAACAGATATAGCATATATGATAGAAGAACAGAATGATATAAGCTATTGCTTTACACTTCTTTGCACTAATACTAGTATAACAGAATTAGGTGTCACCCTAATGTCTAAACTGAAACAGAAACGGGTACAGAATAATTTAACAGAAACAGAATGCTAATAATGGGCCTTTACTACCCAATCAGAAACAGACAGAAGTAGAAACAGATTAATCCCTACGGAAACAGAATGTAGAATTAGGTGTACACTAGTAATGGGCCTTTACCACCCGAAAAGACAGTACCACGCAGAAACAGACAGGTGTTACCACCCAACAGAAACAGACGGTACCAACAGAAACAGACAGAACTAAGTGTACCCTAAAACCCTACCCCAAGCGATCGGCTCCCTAATACATAAATATCATGTGTCGGCCCCACAGTAGGGTGTATCACTCCCTAAAGTGATAACCAATTGGCACAGACCTATTTACAGATGTCACGGCGTCTTACATCCTCAGAGGCAGACCGGGATCCATGCACGCACGTGACCCGGTTGGAACGCACCATTAACATCCCTCGCCATTATCAGAATGAACCGCTTATAATTAGTTCAGTAAGCGTGCCCGGACCCTACTTACTGTTGGGTCAAAGTTTTGATACCAGAAAGGGTTACTGACTAATATGGGTCCCAAACAACAGATGACACAAGTAATTCCCCTCCTAACCTTGTGTCCCCAGACTAACAGATTTCAGCTTAACTTGTCTACAAGTTTCAAACATACAAAATTTAGATTAACTAGTTCACAGATCAGACAATCAAGTTAACAGGTTTTCAGACTAACGGATCAGATGTTCGGATTAACAGGCTTACAGATTAACTGGTTACAGATTAACAGACTTACAGATTAACTGGTTACAGATTATCTAACTTTGTATAGGGCCTGCGGATTCACGAAACGGGTTTATCAAATTCATTGGTCCAATTGGTTTAGCCTTACCCAACACGTTTTAGACATCATAATTATCTCAGATTTTCATTAAATAAATATTAATACCCAAACCTCTCACATTAGACTGACAGTTTGCGGCTACTGGTTAGGCCGGTTGGTTCCGGGCAGGTTTCTGTCGCAAACTGAGTCTAACCTCGGGTTTCAAGCACGTTATGACTAACTTCTCACATTAGAACCTATTGTTTGCGACCACTGGAATATGCTGGGCGGTTCCGGGCAGAATTACGCCGCATACTCATTCTAACCTCGAGTTAGCCATGTTTATCTTTGCGGCCAATTAATTAATGATTCACCATTTATACCCACGCCTAATATACATGTCAATTATTCATAACTATAGCCAATTCAGATTATGTCAATAGCGGACTAATTATATCAACTCAACAGATATTGCAGATAATAGATTTTTCAGATTAGGCGACTTAACGGATTTAGCAGATTAAGCAAACTACCAGATCAAGCATATAACAGTTTAGGCATCTTCAGCAGACTTAGCAGATGACAGATTTGGTATATGAACAAATATAGCAGATTATAGCAGAACTAGCAGATTAGGCAATATAACAAAACTAGCAAATTAGGCAATATAACAGAACTAGCAGATTAGGCCATATAACAGATTTAATCATTCCTTAAAGTTTCATAAACATATCTTGCCTAATTATAAATTTGGCCTAAGTTTGCATGCCTAAATAGTTGTCATGATTCACATTATGATCATATACCCCACGTTTGCATTGAATTTACATGGCACAGATTATGGTCATAATTTACCATATAACACACGTCTCAAATTTAGTTAAACTTGCCTAGTACAAAAGATTCACATATAAATTATACCAAATATAACCATCGATTTCAATGCATGTCATATATTCAAAAATCTCCCACTTAGGTGTTATTCACATTTAATAGTTATCAAATCTTAACATAAATCTTCACACCTAAGTCATATTCCCTTTTTATCCCAAATCATGAATCTCTATATAAACAATATGCCCAACAATCTAGAACTTTAAATTATAACAGATCTTTAATTCAAAAATATGCGTTATGTCCAATGTCTCAAGTCACATGTTAATATACAATGGTTCCTCTTCTTCCAATTCATATAATATGCACAGATCTAAATCTAGTTTACAAGCTATGTCCTTTTAGTCACAGATTAGCCATGTCCAATTATGCCATCATTCATTATTTGTCCCAAAGTTTAACGTTCGTGCGTTAATCTCTTATTAGATTTGGCGTAGGCTCGGGGTAGCCTGGCTATAGAACAGAAAGAAGAAAGAGATATAGAATAAAATGGATCAGAACAGAACATACGCAATCTCAAATTCAGATTTACAATCATGTCACAATTATAATTAAAGTTTATATCGGAAAATAACTGCACTTGCCTTGGTTGGATTCTAAAAGAAAAAGGTGTTGTAGCTGTTCTCTTTTAATCCTAATCAGAATTGGAGGAAGAAGAAGCACAAGTCCTAGCTTAGGTTTCAACAGAGTAGAGACGCCATTGATTTATTTATTTTTAGAGAGGAAGAGAGCAATGGAGGCTAGAGAATTGTATTTGAGATTTAGGTTTAGGTTAGGGATGTATATATAGGTGTAGGAAGTTATTTAGGACCATTAGATTAACCCTGAATCATGAGAACCATTCAAATGCAAAATCTGCATTTGAGCGAATCGGCCCACGGGATGACAGCCAAACACCCTGGATTAACCCCTAGTCGACCCAGCGAGGCTTGGGTCGACCTCAAAAATGGGCCGGTTCGGTTATTCCCCCTCCCAATTCGCTGTTTTGAACCTTTTTTGCATGTTTATTTATTTAATTTTTATATATATCTATATATATTTCTCTCATATGCATACAAACTTCAAGGCTTAATAACTTCTTCATAATTAACCATTTTTTTTAATATTCTCAGAAAATACGGGGTGTTACAATAATTATATGTTACATACTAAAATTTCAGTATTCGGTATTTTAATTACCATGTTTAAGGCATTTATATAGATTGCCAGGCCTTCCATTGATCATGAATGCGTCTAAAATATTAGCTGCACCACCAGACAGAAGAGACTCATTTTCAACATCCACCACATTTTCATTCTACCACTCCCATAGACACATCAAAACAATCAATATAGAACATACTCTTATGTAGAGCTATTTGAATATGTCTGTATCATTGATAATAGACTTGACAATCCATATACCTGATACAATTGGAACTTCATCATATGGCTTTGGAAAAGAATAGGGGTGCCAGGCATAGGAAAAATGAAAAGGACACCATAGACAGTGGCTTGTAGACTGAAGACATGCGTGTGCCACCACTGGGTTCCCCCTTGTTCGACAATGTTGAATTTGTAAGTGTAGCTTTTTCTAGGTACAACTGAACACTATGTTGTCATATCTGGTCCGTCTGCCCAAGCTGTCAGCATCTAAAATACATCTTGCCTGCATATATTGGAGTGGATCTCACAAACCACAACTTAACAAACACACCAATTATCGTATTCGCATCATCAGAATCAACCTATCACCATACTATAACATAAAGCTATATTTGTATTTCATAAAGGTGCATACGACAATGAAGGCCAAACTGATTACCATGAACTGTAGCGGGATACCTCCATCCATTGGTCCATGGCCATTGTCATGCTGGAACGAAAACCCAATAAATATGTAGAGGTTCCATCGTATTAAGGAATTGGACATTCCACCTAAAATAGTAATAAAAACATGTTTGGTACTTTGGCTGAATACAATAATGAATCAGATGTTGCCATCTACATATTAAATATAATGCAAACATTTACATGATATCATCACATAATTAATAAAAGAGTACATAATGCAAACATATAATGTCTCCATATATTAAACGACAGAATAAAAAGAGCTGTTGCACAGTTAAATCACATCTGAATGTTAAATGCATCTAAGAATAGTAGAGAAGTAATAGCTGGTCTCCTGCAGCAAGGATGCAATATATTTATATAGATTCCTGACAATAACAGAGTTATTAAAGATCTAAAGTCAATACTTACTTTACAATGACAAACAGTGAAAAAGAGAAGGGATCTCCTTATCTTTGCTATCTCTTATTGGGAAGTAACCACAGGTTTCACCATTAATGCATATGGTTAAGTAAACTGAGGAAATACAAGTCGTTATCCAGTTAGTAAACCTCACAGGAAAATTCATCTAATTAAATCTAAGTATTATGGTGGCCCAATGAATCGAATCGAAGGCCTTCTTCAGATAAATCTTCGTGAGACATCTCGCGGGAACAAAAGATCTCAAAAGATTCCTATATACTTCATGAGACAAAATAATATTATTGAAACACCCCACCTCCGTTAGGGTCACTCTCAAAGGGAATGCCCTAATTTTGGTGGAGGTTTATAAGTATAAGTCACAGATACACAAGACAGATATAAATACACATATTTTTGAACAGCGGAAAACAACAGCAAATTTTATTTCAACAAAATACGTGTTACACAAACCATGTCATAATTGTCTTACAATACTTCCAAAACCATTACATTTTCATAACTGTCTTGATTTCATAACTTAAAGAAGCATAAAAAAACAAAAGTAAACTGCATAAGTCCCCATAGTTGCAATCCAAAGCCATAGTCCAAAACGAAAGAGATCCAAGCAATACATTCTTTCTCTTCAAGCTGGATGTGAAAACTGGTCAAGCTGCGGTATTCCCTCCCTGTGGACCTGGGGGGGGGGGGGGGGGACGAAAGAAAAGTAGAGTCAGACATAAAGCCTGAGTAAGTCTAGGACTATTCAGTCTATGAATAAAGAATTGGGCATGATAAGTATAAACTGGAAATGGGAAAGCACTATAAACTAGGTTAAGTTGTCTAGAGTCGAATATACTATCGTACCCCATATTAATCTCTGCACCCCTATAAACTAGTTCCCAACAGGCACCCCATAATCAAGGTGAAGTGATCCATTTCAAATGATCGGCTCCTACTCGCATAGTTACATGTGTCTTACGGCCCCCAATGTTGTAGTTACCTATGCTGGTCCCACCATGGGGTGTATCAAGTCCCGTGGTGGCGGCCCGACACAATTCTAGAATGCACAGGTATACTACTGGTGCCCAGTGCCTTATTTTTCTACGCCGGAGTGTGTGCACGCCCGCAACCCGTTAGAACCTACACTGCTGCACCACCGCCGTCGATTTGACCTCTTACAGTCAGCCCAGTAATCGTGCCCCACCCTGCCTAGTTCAGGGTATCCAGATACACCTTGTAGGGTTACTGCTGAAAAGGGTCCCCCGCTACTAGGTTTTCTATTTCTAGCCAACATGCTAAGTTGGTTAAGTGTTTTGTAAACCTAACCCTCAATCAGTCTGTATAGTTTAGCATGTTCCATTTTGATTAAGTATTAATTCAATTTACTTAATCCTATCAATCCTGACTCAGCCTTAATTGTCTTATTAAATCCTCGACCTCTCACATTAGACAGGTATTGTTGTGACTGCCTGTTGCCGGTTGGTTCCGGGCAGTCTTACGTCACAACTCAGTCTAACCTCTGGTCTTTATTGGGCTCAATGTTTAACCACCCACATTGGATAGGTATTGTTGTGACTACTGGACAGCCGGGCGGTTCCGGGTAGGTTTACATCATAACTCAATCCAACCTCGGGTTAAACACATCGTATTTTCTAAATTTACATATTTTGTCTCTTTTCTTTTTATATGTAAAAATTTGCGGCCCATTATTCAAATTCATCTTTATTGGGTAAAATTAATTTATACCACTTAATTGTTTTCAAGGTTGTTGGCATGCGTCAAACATGCCAACACATATGTTTTATATTTTAACCCAAACGTCATTACCCCCGTTTTATACGTTCGCTACAATATAACATATGTTGGGTTTAGCATTTAAACCCAACTTAGCCACATGAAAAAGGGGAGGCTTAGAACATGGTGTTTATATATATTCTAAGTAACATCAAAAGGGAAGTGTGAACGCATGAACTTGCAACATAACGATCTAATTAACATAAATTAGGCACTTGTGAACTTGCATTGTAATAGCATATAATCATGACATAAAACATACCTAAACATGAATCATGGTTTTAATCTATTCATGTGAACTTGCAATTGAAATGTAAATCTAACTTAATTATGTGTCGCATATATTGTCATATGATTTTGATAACAGCATAGGCCTAAAACATATTTTGTTTGGGCATAAATTCAAACATAAACTAGCCATGTTCATAAAGTCAACACAAGTTCACAAGGGTGCTTACTTTTGTCAATAACACAAAAGTATGGTTTTACACTTGAATCATGATGCCAATTCCAACATAAATTCATATGAATCATAATACCCAAATGGATCCAACTACACTAAAAGTGATTATAAAAATATACATCATGTTGGCATAATATTGAACCATATACTTGCATGAATCTCAAATAAATTACCACAAACATATAGTCGTTAACTTTCAACATGAATCATATACTTGCAATTATCCAATAGGTGTTGTAATAAACTACCACAAACATATAGTTGTTAACTTTCAACATGAATCACATACTTGTAAATATCCAATAGGTCTAACATCGTTATACCACAACATCCCAAATCGATTAGAATCATAGCAACATACAATTATGAATTATTATCACCACAAATTAAGTACAATTCCATTTCTCATTTTATACAAATCAAAACACAATTATTCATTCACATCGGAATAGCACTCTACTTACAACGTATGACGAATCTTCAATTCAGGTTTCTGAATTCTGAATTTGGAGATGCTATCCTTTGTTGTAGGCGTTGTTTTGATTTAGTTGTCGTTGCTTTAAGCTTTCGAATTGCCTCCTAATCGTCTCTCAATTTTGACGGCTACTTCTAGTCTTTCCTCAGCAGCATGACATCTCATTCTAATTTTTATTTGTATGAATTAGGAGGAGTCTTAGGTCCTTTTTATAGAGTTTGTGAATTGATTAGAACCGTCGATGGAGCTTGGATTAATATTAGCCATTCGTTTAAAGGAGAGATCAATCAGGAGCTGACACCTAGCCCTAGTGACAAGTCAAGGCTCAGAAACTCGGCCAAGCACAGACCAAGCCAGCCAGGGGGCTGGGTTCGACCTGGCTCAGGGGCCAGGTCGACTCCCCAGTCGATTTAGTAGTCGACCTGGGTAGCCCAGGTCGACTACCCAGTCGACCTGGGTGCCTTGGGCGGGAAAATTCTCGCCCTGCCCAATCTGGCCCGATTTTTGAAATTTGAATTAGTTTTCTGAGCTGTTTCTGTCCGTTTGAATTTTAAACTGAATTCTGAAACTTCCGGAGGCCATATCTCCCTCATACGAAGTCCGTTTTACGCAAACTCGGACTCTATCTCAAGCAGAATTCCGAGACGAACGCAATGGCGTATCCCGTTTCCCTTAATTATTTGATTTGAAATTAGATATACTTTAATTTGTGAATTTCACTGTTATAGAATACACGGGGTGTTACACTCTCCCCCATTTAAAAGGATTTCGTCCCCGAAATCTTCAAGTTCAGGAAGAATGTATATCCTAACGTCCAAACGTCCATCTACTCATCCATCAAACACGAGCATCCATTGTCCTTAAAAGACTTCTAATGCTTCATGATCATATGCGAAGTGTGTGTACATGTACTTATCTAATGCAAAATCAGGCGGCCTACTGATTCAGTTGACCTCCTTAATGCAAATTATGTAAGTGTCATGAATCCATTATGTATGCAAATTTTCCTATTCATGATTCTACATGAGTGCACAATCATTCATATATAAATGCAACATCCATATGACAACACATTAAACTTCAACCATATACGAATATAAATACATATATGCATATGCCATATGAAGTGACTGAGCCGAAAAACCTAAATTGTGTGTGTATATGCAACCACGAGCAACCACTAGCAATCATTTGCAACCACTTGCAACCATCATCCATAACATGTTTCAATTACATGTTTTCATCCAAAGGGTTTCTACCTAAAAGATAAGGTCGAGGAGATATGCCTAAAAGATAAATAAAAGCATAACTTAGGGAAAAAGAGAGATCAAAGAAGTACCCTCGAAAAGAAAAGGGTATGCTGCGCGTATTCTAGCTTCAGTTTCCCAAGTTGCGTCTTCCTCGGCGTCGCTCCACTGAACTTTGACGAGCTTAACTTCGCGGTTGCGTAGCTTTTTCACTTCCGTTCCTAATATGCGGGTTGGAACTTTCCTCACGGTTGCTTCGCTTTCCACTTCAGCTTCCTCAAGGATGTTTGGCTCTACCACTTCAGCAGATTCATGTAGACATTTTCGGAGGTGCGAAACATGGAAAACGTTGTGAACTCCGGCCAGCTTTTCGGGTAGCTCTAATCTATAGGCCATTTTCCCAATTTTCTTGATGATAGGAAATGGCCCTACAAACCTTGGTGCTAGCTTTCCTGTGGTTCCAAAACGAACAACGTTCCTTAGCGGAGATACCTTAAGAAAAACTCTGTCCCCAACCTCAAATTCCAGGTCAGTCCTCCTCTTGTCGGCGTAGGATTTCTGTCTGTCTTGGGCTGTCTTCATCCTTCTTCGTATCAAGTCTACTTTATCTGAAGTCTCTTGGATCATATCTGGCCCAAGTATGAGCTTATCAATAGACTCCCACCAACAAGTGGGCGATCGACACGGTCTTCCATATAAAGCTTCAAAGGGCGCCATTCCGATGGTGGCTTGGTAGCTGTTGTTGTAGGCAAATTCCACCAAAGTAAGATGGTCTTCCCACGTCCCTCCGAAGTCAAGGACGCACAGTCTTAAAAGGTCCTCCAAAACTCTGTTCACTCTTTCCGTCTGGCCGTCGGTTTGGGGGTGATAGGCTGTACTCAAGCATAACTGTGTGCCTACCGCTTCTTTCAGACTCCACCAAAACTCACTTGTGAAGATAGGGTCTCGGTCACTAACAATGCTGGATGGTATTCCATGGAGTCGAAAAATTTCCTTGAGGTAAAGAGATGCTAGGGATGAGGCGGTTCTTTTACTCTTGATAGGTAAAAAGTGGGCGCTTTTAGTAAGCCTATCCACTATTACCCAAATGCTAGTGTTGCCTCTTCTAGACCTAGGCAGCCCATCAATGAAGTCCATTGAGATGCTATCCCACTTCCACTGTGGGACCTCTAGAGGATGGAGCAGACCGCCAGGTTTCTTCTGTTCCGCCTTAACCTGTTGGCACACATACACTTAGAAACGAAATCTGCCACGTCCTTCTTCATGCCGTTCCAAAAGAGAGTTCTCTTTATGTCCTTGTACATTTTATCTCCGCCTGGATGTATCGTCATCTTGGAGTGATGTGCTTCCTCGAGAACCTTCTTTACTAAATCCCTTGTCTGTGGGACGCATAGTCTTCCGTCTCACCTTAGCCAACCCTTATCGTCGATGGAGTATCTGTTGAGGTGACTTGAAGTCTCACCCCTAATTAGCCTATCAATCGTCTCCACAAGCTGAGGGTCTTCGCGTTGTGCTGTCCCTATTGAGTCCACTAAAGTCGGGCATACTTCGAGAGATGCTAGCAAGCCCGGTACAAAATCGGAGGAGGGCCTAAAGTTAAAACTGGCTATAAACTCTAGGCTTTGCCTTTCAACAAACAGCGGGCTTAGGGTGAGTTTCTTTCGGCTCAACGCGTCTGCCACTACGTTGCCTTTGCCCGGAGTGTAGGAGATCTCGAAATCGTACGAGGCAAGAAACTCCATCCATATCTGTTGCCTCAAGTTAAGGTCCTTCTACGAGAAGAGATACTTCAACGATTTATGGTCAGTATACAGTTCGAATTTCTCACCTACGAGATAGTGGCGCCAAGACTTAAGCGCAAAGACGATGGCAGCTAACTCAAGATCGTGGGTCGGGTAGTTCTTTTCATGAACTTTCAATTGCCTTCCATCACAAGTTACTACCCTCCCTTCTTGCATCAAGACAACGCCTAGTCCTGTCCTACATGCATCTGTATAAACTGTGAACATCTTGCTTCCATCTGGCAATGTCAGAACTGGGGCTGTTGTAAGAGCCCTTTTTAGCCGTTGGAAAGCAAACTCGCAATCCAAGTCCCAATTGAACACTAGATTCTTCTTTGTCAGCCTTGTGAGTGGAGCTGTTATTTTTGCAAAGTCTCTGATGAATTTTCGATAGAAGCCTGCTAGCCCGAGGAAGCTTCGGACTTCTATTGCATTCCTTGGCTTCTTCCAATCTTGTACCGCTACTACCTTAGCAGGGTCCACAGCTAACCCTTTTTTGGATACTATGTGCCCAAGGAACCTCACCTCCTCTCTCCAAAAGTGGCATTTGGAGAATTTGGCTTTTAGCTGATGGACTCGCAGAGTTTCCATGATTGCTCTTAAGTGCTGAGCATGTTCTTCTTCACTCTTTGAGAAGATCAAGATATCGTCTACGAAGACCACTACGAACTTATTGAGGTAATCTCTGAACACCCTACTCATTAGGTCCACGAAGTAAGCAGGTGCGTTTGTCAAGCAAAAAGGCATGACAAGCCATTCAAAGAAGCCGTCTGGGGTTCTGAATGTTGTCTTATCGATGCTATCATCAGCTACCCTTAGCTGATGAAATCTGGTCGCCAAATCGAGTTGGGAGAAAACAGACGCTCCTACAAGCTGATCAAACAGATCGTCAATTCTGGGGAGAGGGTGCCTATTCTTTTTCGTTAGCTTGTTGAGCTCCCTATAGTCAACACATAGACGGAGTGAACCATCCGCCTTTGTGGCGAACACCACTGGAGCGCCCCACTCTGAAATGCTCCTTCTACTGAACCCCTTCTCTAGAAGCTCTTTAATCTGTTTACTGAGCTCTTTCCTTTCCCGTGGAGCCATGTGTCTAACGGGCAACGCAACGGGCTTTGCATTATCTACAATATATATGCGGAAGTCTATCTCCCGCTTCGGAGGTAAGCCCTTCACCACTTCGAAGACATCCGGATATTCACGGACCACTCTAACTGATTGCAAACTTTCAGCAGAAGCATCTAGCGATTCAAGATAACTAAGCATAACCGCATACGAGGGATTACAAGTAATTTCCAGAGTGTTACCGAGTTGGGTCAGAAGCCTGACCACCCTTTTCTCACAATCAAGGATGGCACCATTACTGGATAGCCAATCCATGCCCAAAATCAAACCATATCTCGAGAAGCCCAAAACAAAGGCACTACATCTAAATTCTACACTTAGAACAGAAATTTTCAATCCCACACAGATCATAGACAAATGAGCCGGGCCCCCGATTGGATTTGAAACAATTAAGGGGTCCTCTACCATACTAGTTTCTAGGTGCAGAGATTCTACTAAAGCAGATGAGATAAAGGAGTGTGATGCGCCAGAATCAAATAAAGTGCGAACTGGGTGATCATAAAGATAAACTACACTTTCTACAGAAGTATTTATACCTCGCTGTTGCAGAGGTGGCGCTTCTAGCACATGAACGTGTGCCCCTGAGGTGGATCCAGCCCTCTTCCCCTGCCCTCGTTTCTTTGGGCAATCCTTAGCCATGTGGCCTGTCTCACCGCAAGAAAAGCACCCACCATTCATCTTGGCCTTCTTTTTCCGGCAATCTTTCACTAAGTGCCCCACTTTGCCACAGAAATTACACTTCCTCTTCTCTTTGTTGTCTTTCCCGCCCTTCTTAAAGTCTGTCTTCTTAGGCTATAAGCCCTCTTTCTTCCCTTGAGAGCTTTCTGCCTTTGTTTCCTTCTTGCCCTTATCCTCTTCGTTCAGCAATGCCATCTGCACCAACCTTTCATACGTAGCTCCCATGGGTATATGGGTCATGGCCAAACTGTGTAATGGCTCATTCAACCCTTTGACAAAGCGGAGAGCCTTCTTGTGCGGAGTGTTGACTAGGTCCAGTCCGAACCTAGCCAGCTGATCGAAATGATTAACATACTCTTTGACTGTCATATTCCCTTGCTTAAGAAATAAGAATTTTTCCAACTGAAGACTCCTTTCATCTTTTGAGAGAAATTTAGCCTCAAATCTTGCCCTAAAGTCCTCCCATGTTTCCACTAGTCTTTCTGCATTGGTAACTTCCCACCAGTAGGAAGCCTCGCCTTTAAGTAGCCATACTGCCAATTGTACCTTCTGCCTATCTTCTACCTCAAAGATGACGAATAAGTCCTCGGTTTCCTTCAGCCAATTCCTGGCTGCCACGAAGGACTCGGTTCCATGAAAGTCCTTTCCTCCAATAGATTTAAAATCTTTACATATCTTAGCAAAAGTATTACCACGCGGAGGAGGTGGAAGAAGAGGTGCTGCTGCAGCTGGATGATTTCCTGCAGCTGGGGGAGGAGGAACAGTAGGACCTGGCTGATTGGCCCTTGCTTCTAAGAATCGTCTAAACCAACCAGGTATTGGTACACCCTCTGGCAAGTTATGTTCTTCGGACATGCTGAAACAAAAAGGATAGATTCAAAACGAAGGATAAAAGATAGTACCTATGGCTTTGGGGGACTATTCCTTTTTTAAAATAAAATAACATTTTATCTTTAAAAATGCTTCTTTAAATTTTCTTTTGAAAATAAATTTTCAAAACTTTTTATCTTATCTGGTAAACCTATGCTCTGATACCAAGTGAAACACCCCACCTCCGTTAGGGTCACTCTCAAAGGGAATGCCCTAATTTTGGTGGAGGTTTATAAGTATAAGTCACAGATACACAAGACAGATATAAATACACATATTTTTGAACAGCGGAAAACAACAGCAATTTTTATTTCAACAAAATACGTGTTACACAAACCATATCATAATTGTCTTACAATACTTCCAAAACCATTACATTTTCCTAACTGTCTTGATTTCATAACTTAATGAAGCATAAAAAAAGTAAACTGCATAAGTCCCCATAGTTGCAATCCAAAGCCATAGTCCAAAACGAAAGAGATCCAAGCAATACATTCTTTCTCTTCAAGCTGGATGTGAAAACTGGTCAAGCTGCGGTATTCCCTCCCTGTGGACCTGGGGGGGGGGGGAGAAAGAAAAGAAGACGAAAGAAAAGTAGAGTCAGACATAAAGCCCGAGTAAGTCTAGGACTATTCAGTCTATGAATAAAGAATTGGGCATGATAAGTATAAACTGGAAATGGGAAAGCACTATAAACTAGGTTAAGTTGTCTAGAGTCGAATATACTATCGTACCCCATATTAATCTCTTCACCCCTATAAACAAGTTCCCAACAGGCACCCCATAATCAGGGTGAAGTGATCCATTTCTAATGATCGGCTCCTACTCACATAGTTACATGTGTCTTACGGCCCCCGATGTTGTAGTTACCTATGCTGGTCCCACCATGGGATGTATCAAGTCCCATGGTGGCGGCCCGACATAATTCTAGAATGCACAAGTATAATACTGGTGCCCAGTGCCTTATTTTTCTGCGCCAGAGTGTGTGCACGCCCGCACCCCGTTAGAACCTACACTGCTGCACCACCGCCGTCGATTTGACCTCTTACAGTCAGCCCAGTAATCGTGCCCCACCCTGCCTAGTTCAGGATATCCTGATACACCTTGTAGGGTTACCGCTAAAAAGAGTCCCCCGCTACTAGGTTTTCTATTTCTAGCCAACATGCTAAGTTTGTTAAGTGTTTTGTAAACCTAACCCCCAATCAATCTGTATAGTTTAGCATGTTCCATTTTGATTAAGTATTAATTCAATTTACTTAATCCTATCTATCCCGACTCAGCCTTAATTGTCTTATTAAAGCCTCGACCTCTCACATTAGACATGTATTGTTGTGACTGCCTGTTGCCGGTTGGTTCCGGGCAGTCTTACGTCACAACTCAGTCTAACCTCGGGTCTTTATTGGGCTCAATGTTTAACCACCTACATTGGATAGGTATTGTTGTGACTACTGGACAGCCGGGCGGTTCCGGGCAGGTTTACATCACAACTCAATCCAACCTCGGGTTAAACACATTGTATTTTCTAAATTTACATATTTTGTCTCTTTTCTTTTTATATGTAAATACTTGCGGCCCATTATTCAAATTAATCTTTATTGGGTAAAATTAATTTATACCACTTAATTGTTTTCAAGGTTGTTGGCATGCGTCAAACATGCCAACACATATGTTTTATATTTTAACCCAAACGTCATTACCCCCGTTTTATACGTTCGCTACAATATAACATATGTTGGGTTTAACATTTAAACCCAACTTAGCCACATGAAAAAGGGGAGGCTTAGAACATGGTGTTTATATATTCTAAGTAACATCAAAAGGGGAGTGTGAACGCATGAACTTGCAACATAACGATCTAATTAACATAAATTAGGCACATGTGAACTTGCATTGTAATAGCATATAATCATGACATAAAACATACCTAAACATGAATAATGGTTTTTAGTCTATTCATGTGAACTTGCAATTGAAATGTAAATCTAACTTAATTATGTGTCGCATATATTGTCATATGATTTTGATAACAGCATAGGCCTAAAACATATTTTGTTTGGGCATAAAGTCAAACATAAACTAGCCATGTTCATAAAGTCAACACAAGTTCACAAGGGTGCTTACTTTTGTCACTAACACAAAAGTATGGTTTTACACTTGAATCATGATGCCAATTCCAACATAAATTCATATGAATCATAATACCCAAATGGATCCAACTACACTAAAAGTGGTTATAAAAATATACATCATGTTGGCATAATAGTGAACCATATACTTGCATGAATCTCAAATAAACTACCACAAACATATAGTCGTTAACTTTCAACATGAATCATATACTTGCAATTATCCAATAGGTGTTGTAATAAACTACCATAAACATATAGTTGTTAACTTTCAACATGAATCACATACTTGCAAATATCCAATAGGTCTAACATCGTTATACCACAACACCCCAAATCGATTAGAATCATAACAACATACAATTATGAATTATTATCACCACAAATTTAGTACAATTGCATTTCTCATTTTACACAAATCAAAACACAATTATTCATTCACATCGGAATAACACTCTACTTACAACGTATGACGAATCTTCAATTCAGGTTTCTGAATTCTGAATTTGGAGATGCTATCCTTTTGTTGTAGACGTTGTTTTGATTTAGTTGTCGTTGCTTTAAGCTTTCGAATTGCCTCCTAATCGTCTCTCAATTTTGACGGCTACTTCTAGTTTTTCCTCAGCAGCATGACGGTCTCATTCTAATTTTTATTTGTATGAATTAGGTGGAGTCTTAGGTCCTTTTTATAGAGTTTGTGAATTGATTAGAACCGTCGATGGAGCTTGGATTAATATTAGCCGTTCGTTTGAAGGAGAGATCAATCAGGAGCTGACACCTAGCCCTAGTGATAAGGCAAGGCTCAGAAATTCGGCCAAGCATAGACCAGGCCAGCCAGGGGGGCTGGGTTCGACCTGGCTCAGGGCCCAGGTCGACTCCCCAGTCGACCCCCATGTCGACTTGGTAGTCGACCTGGGTGCCCCAGTTCGACTACCCAGTCGACCTGGGGGTAGTCGACCTAGGTAGCCCAGGTCAACTACCCAGTCGACTTGGGTGCCTTGGGCGGGAAAATTCCCGCCCTGCCCAATCTGGCCCGATTTTTGAAATTTGAATTAGTTTTCTGAGCTGTTTCTGTCTGTTTGAATTTTAAACTGAATTCTGAAACTTCAGGAGGCCATATCTCCCTCATACGGAGTCCGTTTTACGCAAACTCAGACTCTATCTCAAGCAGAATTCCGAGACGAACGCAATGGCGTATCCCGTTTCCCTTAATTCTTTGATTTGAAATTAGTTATACTTTAATTTGTGAATTTCACTGTTATAGAATACACGGGGTGTTACAATTATCTTGAACATTCATTCCATGGATAAAACCACACCGAAGTGATTTCCTCCACTGAGATATTAATAATGATACTCAAGCCCTGATCATCTGACATCCTTAGTCAGTTATGATCATTAAGGGGCACTAAATTTTACTCCTCCCATTCTTCTCCTAAAAGCTTCTTATAATAGTCAACAAAGCAAACCTTTATATCATCCTGATTGTCAAATGAATTTGCATTATGGTCAGTAATGTGGAGATTGTTTTCTTTTAAGTTTTTAAACTTCAAAATTCTATGGAAATATTCAGTGTTCTAATCTCCTAAATCATCCCATTTACCCCTCGCTTTTTGTCTAGTCATTTTTATTTCAAGAATTAAAGCCTGGTTTAGTTGAAAAGTTAAATCCTTTGTTATGTTGCTTTTTTTTACACCAAGCAGCATATGCATATTTATTCAAACATTTATCAAAATCAACGTATACAGGGAATCACTCTTACTGGACTAAAAAGCTTCATTGTCTGAATTCATTCCTAAACCATGACTCCCAATGCATTTGGGCCTGAATCACCTCATTTCTTGTTGTTCCTGGAATGCCACTTCTCCAAAATGGTATACCAATGCCACTGCATACACAAGCCCAGAAAGCGCATCAAGCCAGCAAAACACACCTTGAAAAATGCAGATAAAACTGAAGGATGCGGAGACAATCCTACAGTTGCAATAGCTACAACAGATCCAAGAAAATTGCATGGAACAATGAATGATCCTGCCCTGATTCCTTTCAAGAATTTTTTGCAACATCATCCATCTTCATTGCTGGAGTTGCTGATGCTATCATCAGATTTGTGACCTCTAGGACTATCTTATTCACTCCTGTTAATCTAGGTGTATCCATAGTAGGAGGAAAGATTGAAGTCACACAAATGCTATCGTTAATGACTTCTTGCTGCAAAGCTTCGGCTAAGCCTCTAAGATCAAACTTGCTAGCAGAGTAAGCTATGCATCCTTAAAGACCCACTTGTCCAGCTTGAGAGGACATATTGGCGATAGATCCAGGAACACCAGTTTCTTTAATATTCTTCTTCATCCCTGGCAATGCAGCCTTGATTAACTTGAAAGTTCCTATAACATTAATATCGAATGTGGCCTTGACATTCTCAATCTCTTGTTCCCCCAGTTCTTTTGGAATGAAAATCCATTGGTTGCAAATTAACACATCTATAGGAGCTGCATTCTCTATGATTTTTGTTAGCGCAGCTGTATCCCTGACATCAGCGCAACATATATTGATGATGATTCCTGCAGCCAGTCGGATCTCTTCTTGTGCTTTCTAAAGATTTGTTATGTTCATCTAAAATAGAAGACAGGCTAGTGCAAAAGGATAGCTCAGCTGCGGACAAGGCCACAGAGGTCGCAGCAGACAATCGGCGAAGCGAGCGGCGATGCTAAAAACTCCAGGCTCCACATAGGACAAAAAAGGAGCTACAGAGCCTGTCAAGCCATCCAAGAAGAAACAAAGACAATGATAGAGCTTGAAGACCTGGGGGATTCAGAGGATCAAGGCCGACATTTTGGCATTTGCTGATTATCATGATGAATAAATAAACCTTGTTGAACACTAAAGATGCCATGCCTTAATTTATTAGATGGTAAAACTATTTGAATCAAAAAAAATTAGAACTTCGCCTTTAAGAGTCAACTTAGTAGCCTTACGCTTTTGTTGTAGTACATACATGTGATTACCAAAGATATGTTGCCTCCAACAGTTCTCAACAATGGGCGTACATGCTTAAAATAGTCCAGACATCATAAAATTTAAAAGTAATTTTTTATTTTCTAGTGCCACTACTCTAAGATCAAGCAGCATCAAAAAAGCGTGCATGGATTCCTGTAGACTTTGAATTATTGGGAGTAGATTTCCCAGTAAAGTAGAATAATACTCAATCACTTATGACTTTGAAGTAGCCTCGTACTAGACAAAAATTAACATGTCAAATGTGCATACAAGCATATCTTAATCGTCGAAGTATACTAGGTCACCTCTAATAAATTATAAACTTGTCAGAAATACCTACCAAACTCAACTAATATAGCCATTGTGAAATCAATAAATAGACATGCCTCAGCAAAAATATCGGTGTGGATCCATAATTAATACAGATTTGAACTGTAAGATAAAAGTCAAATATCAAATTGCAATATACTTTTCATTAAGAGAATGCGATGATGTAGTCCAGAAATGCCAATATTTCATTTTTCGTAATTTCCATTAGAATTTGTGAGTAAAATGATAAATTCCCTGCTTGTTTTTATGAAAAGCCAATTTTCACTAATTTTATCAGTGTTTCATCGATGAAGCTAGGATTTTTGTTTGAAAAGATCATTTTATCATAATCATAACCCAAAAAAGAAATGCTCTGCTTAAAAAATCATATTTACACCAAAACCCATGTCACCTCTTTGGTTTGTCAAATGTCAATAACAGAGAAAGGATTGAAAATTCAAGAATGATAGGTAACCTATTTGCTAACTATTCCAAATAGTCAACGGAAAAAAAATGTCTCTGGAAGAAATTAAGAAAGATTACCTATTCATGTCCCAAAACCATCCTCCAAAAGCCTGCCTTTGACCACAAATCGACCCTCTTTGAGACAACATTCAACCTAATCCCATTGCCACGTATAGTGATCTAAGCCCCTGATGATCGACCACCTTACAGCTCATCACCAATATGTCCATTCTTCTTAAGCACCTCCTATCTCTAATTCCTATTTGAACTCATGTCCGAATGATTCGTTTGTGTGCTGCTGTCTCAAGCATACTCGCCTCACAAGATGTAGTCACCAGTAATCGATTTCGATTTAGGAAAAGGAAAATAATTGGGTACCAAAATGGATTGAACACCAAAATTAAATTAGAGAAAGGAAAAGAATTGAATTTTTGATTGATTATGAATTTGGTAAATAACAATCTGGTTTATTTTGCAATGGTGGTGACGTCTTCGGGCTGTAGCTGTCGAGACTTAAGTGGAGGATTTGGAATTTGACCCTTTTCATTTTGGCGCTGACGATGAATGAAATCTAAATATCATAAGCGGGAATGAAAAATCAAAGCCCGCCTATACTAAAATGCTGCAATCACGTAGGACCGATGAATTAGATGCATTTAACATTCAAACGCTGCGATAAAATGCATCTAAATGCACATTTTCTTGTAGTGATCACTGGTTTTCTTGCTTCCAGTATCTTCCTGTTTCTTTTCGTATGGATGATACTTTCCCTTACCCTTTTTATTATTGTCATTCTTAAAATTTCTGTATTTTTTCCTTTCTTTATCATGTTTCTGAAAGTTCAAAGTCAAATCTATGACTTGATCAAAAGTTTTATCAACATAAGGTAACAACGCTCTACTCAACCATGGATTCAGTCGGTTAATGTACCTGCTATTTTTAGATGCTTCATCAGCAATTAGCATAGTTCCATACTTTGACAATCCTTCAAATTTATGGATGTACATAGTGACACTTAAATTCCCTTGTCTAAGCCTTTTAAATTCTTCAAGTAAAGCTGCCTTAGCAGATGCAGGCACAAATCTGGCTTCAATCAATTACTTAAATTGATTCCAGGTAATTTCATTTTCAACTCTTCCTGCTATGACTAACTCCAACAAACGCAAAGCTACTACCTTTAACTGTCTAGAAGCTACTTGCTTCTTCCTTTGATCATCTAATTGCATGTGCCTAAAAATCCTCTCCAAGGTTCTAAGCCAAACCTGGATTTCCATTACACTTTCAGTCCCTTCAAAGTTTTTGTCTCCCAATTGGGTGTAAGTCTTTAGTAGTTTAGAGAGCTCTTCATGTGGATTCTCAGGTCTATGCCCTATTCCTTCCCTCAGAGCATTCACTAATTCTTGCGTATTTACCATAGGTGGTGCTCTTGGTCTTCCTGCCATGTTTCTTAAGTAAAAGGGATTTTTGGTTAGCTAAATTTCCTACTCATACATGGTATTATTCCCTCATATAGGTATATAGCAATTGTGACACCCTACGTCCGTTAATGTCACCCATTAAGAGAATGCATTAATTTTCATGAAGCGTTATAGGTAAATAGATACGGAACATTACAAGACAGATATGAAAGATAGCAGCGGAATTCAAAATTTTATTTATAACATAATTCATAACATCGTTGTCCAAAATATCACAAGTCACGAACTACATAAAAACCATTACAATAATATAAAGCTTCTGTTTTGTACCATCAAAGTACAGAAATACATAAAAGAAATAACACAATTCCCCAAAAGAGACAAAGCCATAGCAGTAAAGACAAGAACTTGAGCAATACTTCAAAAGAAACTCCTAGCAAGATGATAACCAAGTACTAATTAAGCCTGAGTATTCCCTCCCTGCGAACCTAGGGGGTAACGGAAGAGAGAAAAGGAAACAAAAAGGGTCAGACATTAATTCTGGTGAGTCTAGTTACTTTTAGCAAGTAAATAAGTAAAAGTATCATGACAGGCATATAAGGTGGATAAGAAAGATAACATCATAAAAGGTAAGTATGACAAGGTAAATATGACAGAGTGTATACGCTTCCCTAGTGATTACTCTACACTGATACTAGTATACCTAGAATGAGATGATCCCAACTACTATAAGATTGTAGACTTAGGCGTACTTGGGGTGAGAGGTGTTAACCCTATACAATCCACAGGCAGCCCAACCTAACAGGCTCCTAACTTTTTACCAGTAGACGTACCCTAACTACTACCCTAATCGTTCGGTTCCCTACTCCATAAATACCCTGTGCTGGCCCCACAGTAGGAGGTATCACTTTCTTAAAGTGGAAACCCTTCGTGATGTGCACAACCATATCTATTGGTGTCACGTTCGTCTTATCCCCTTCTGCCCGGCCCATGTACGCACATGTCCCCAGTTGGTTTGCGCTGCCCACACCGTCCTCCACGTTTGGATCTCTTACAATCAGCCTAGTAAGCGTGCCCCAACTCCGACCTAGGGCGAAGTACTCGTTCGATACCGTTATATAGGTTACTGAATGAAACGGGTCTCACACAAGATGATATAGCTCTCCCTCTTGTCATGTATCCCCATAAGGATTTCCACCGGTTATGTAAACCTATTGGTGTCTTTAATTACATAGCGCCCTTAGGTTAAGTTTGTGGGCCTATATATGAATATTACCCACCCCCTCAGATTTACTTAACCTACCCACTGTTCAATCAAATTTACTTAACCCCTATTCAAATTCATGTTCATACAATCACTATGGATTCAACTAGGTTAAGTATTCCAATTCATTACCATGTCCATTTATGGTTATAATTCATTACCATGTCCATTTATGGTTATAATGTGCTAAACCACTCGCATTAGGCCTACCACTTATGGATGATGGATATGCCGTTCGGTTCCAGGAAGACTTCTTCCATAAGTCGGGCTTAACCTCGTGTCTTAGCACGTCTCGTGTTTGTGCACCTAGAACACTCACATTAGATTCACCGCTTGTGGTCGCTGGATATGCTGGGCGGTTCCGGGCAGACTTCCACCACAAGTGTAATCTAACCTCGTGTCTAGGCGCAGCTTTAGTTTCTAATTACAGTAATCCTAAGCATTCCATTATTAGCCAATTTTTTTACCTATGTCATTATAGGTTTCATGCCCCTCTTCCCCATATATGTTCATAATGAATTATATGTCTTAATTTCGTAAACATTATTCAAGTTATGCGGAATTTCCCCTTTACATGTTATGCCCAATTTCAATGTTTTTATCCCTCGTTCCCAAACTAATGCATTCGCATAATTTAGCGGCATGCCTAGGCTCAAAAGTATCCTAGCTATATAAATTAAAAGGGAAAGGGTAAGGGGAAGATGATAGAAATGATTATTCTAACAAAATTGACAAAAGTATATACTGGCATAATGTTAAGCTGGACATATAAGAACAGATCTGGTGAACTTGTGAAAATAAAACTGGTTCTAACATAGTAGGGATGTCATAATAGGCATGATTAGATCTAAACAAGGATTTACAAGTCCAATAAATGACAGATCCAAATTAACCACAACATGATAAGTATTAAATGATCTAAATAGTGAATTAGATCTATAATCAAAAGTAGATCTCACACGATAAATGTTAAGATCGAAATCATAGTTAATTCGGAATATCATGGATTCACAAATTATAATAGATCTGGCATGATTCAGTCACAGGGATAGATCTAAATTATAGTCATATCATGTTTTACTTTTAATCATTTAAATCTAAAGGTAACTTAAACTCACAGTGTTCGAATCTAGAACAATAGAAGGAGAAAAGCGGAGGTTGAATCACAGATCTACACTAGAATCTCTAAACTTTGATTGCAGTAGAAGAAAAGGATTTGATTCAGTTCAGGCACCGACAACTTTTAGGCCTCCATTGATCTTAGTGTGAGAAAACAAGAGAAATGAGGCCGTATATATAGCTGCCACCCTCAAAACCGACATGTTACGTCAGCCCTAGGGGGTCGACCCATGTGTCGACACTCCCATTGAGGGGTCGACTCGCCTGGGAGGGAAATTTTCAGTTCACCTAGATTTTCGTGATTTGAACGATTTTGAAATTTCTGAACCTGGTTTTGAATTCTGGACCTAATATATATATATATATATATATATATATATAATTATCTTGCGCGTATACAAACTTCAATCCTTCATAACTTCTTCATACGGTTTCCTTTTTACGCAAAACAAATGTCTATCTAGACCAGAATTTCGAGATGGAGACAATGACGTAGTCCGTTTCCCTTAATTCTAAATATTAAATTAATTATTATTTAATTTATCCTCTTTAATGTCGTTAAAATTACGGGGTATTACATTCTCCCCTACTCAAAAGATTTCGTCCCCAAAATTTTCAAGTTAAGAAGAATGTACATCCTACCATTCATCACCCATCTACTCATCCATCAATCACAGGCATCCTTTTTCCTTAAAGACTTCTGATTCTTATATGAACATATGCAAAGGTGTGTGTATATGTCCCAATACTAATGCGAAAATCAGGAGGTCTACTGATTCAGTCAACCTCCTTAATGCAACGTATGTTAGTGCCAGGAATCCAACATCTATGCAACGATCCTATTATAATATGTAAGTTCTACATTGGTGCACAAACATTCGTCCGAATGTAACATCCATATGATGATACATTCAATTTCATCCACAAAAAGAAGAAAAATGCACACACATCCATATGCAGTATGAGAGTGATTGAGTCGATCTAGTGCCTAATGTGTGAATATACGCATCCACGAGTAGCAAACACTTGCATCCACTTGCATCCATCAAACATAACATGTCTCAAACACATGTTTACATCTATAGGATTCCTACTAAAAGGTCGAAGAATCGATCGATATGACATACATAAATGATAGAAACAAGCATAAATAAAAGCTTTGGAAAAGGAGTTAAGAACATACCCTCGAGAAGAAAAGGGTACGTAGCACGAATCTTGTCTTCGGTCTCCCACGTCGCATCCTCTGGGTCATCTCCCCATTGAACTTTCACCAACTTGACTTCTCTATTGCGTAGCTTCTTAACTTTTGATCCAAGAATACGGGAAGGAACTCGTATGACTGTCGCCTTCCGTTCTCTACTTCTTCCAATACACTCGGCTCAACTACTTCTGTTGTATCATGCAAGCACTTCCTTAAATGAGAAACGTGGAAAACATCATGAATGCAAGATAGTCTCTTTGGCAGCTTTACTTTATAGGTCGTTTGGCCATTTCTTTCTATTATGGGAAATGGCCCTATGAATCTTGGTGCCAATTTCCCTACAGATCCAAAGCGAACCACATTCCTCAAAGGTGACACTTTAATGAAAACCATATCTCCTTCTTCAATTTCAATGTCAGTCCTTTGCTTTTCTGCATAGGATTTCTGCCTTTCTTGAGCGGTCTTCATTTGTCGTCTTATAAGATTATTCTTCTCGGACGTTTCTCTAACCATATCTGGTCCAAGCAACAGTCTTTCTGTAGATTTCCACTAACAAGTTGGTGAGCTACAGGGTCGTCTGTACATTGCTTTGAAGGGTGCCATGCCAATGCTAGCCTAATAACTATTGTTGTAGGCGAACTCTTTAAAGGAAGATGCTCTTCCTAGGTCCCTCCGAAGTCTAGGATACACAGCCTCAAAAGATCGTCAAAATTCTGTTCACCCTCTCCATCTGACCATCGGTATGAGGATGATAAGTGGTGCTCAAACATAACTGTGTACCTAATGCTTCTTGCAAACTACTCCAAAATTCACTAGTGAATATGAGGTCACGATCGTTTATGATCGTGGAAGGTACTCCATGAAGACGGACTATCTCACGAACATAAATTGCTGCTAAACAAGCTGCTGTCCTCTTTCTCTTAACTGGAATAAAATGAGCACTCTTAGTAAGTCTATCCACTACCGGCCAAATACTGGTGTTGCCTTTCTTTTATCTAGGTAAACCATCTATGAAATCCATAATGACACTCTCCTACTTCCACTGTGGAACTTCCAAAGGATGAAGTAAACCACCGGGCTTTTTTTCTCAGCTTTGATTTGCTGACAAACTAAACATTAAGAAACAAACTTTGCCACATCTTTCTTCATCCCAGCCCAAAAGAAAACCCTCTTCATGTCCTTATACATCTTATCGCCACCTGGATGAATAGTCATCTTAGAATGATGGCTTCTCCTAGGACTGTTTTTATCAAACTTCCAGTTTGAGGAACACAAAGCCTTCCATCTCGTCGCAACCACCCTTTATCGTCAATGGAATATCTATTGAGGTGACTAGAAGTCAACCTTTACCGAGCCTATCCCAGATATCTGAAATATGTGGATTTCATTGTGAAGCTCCTATCTGATCCATAAGAGTAGGTATCTCTAGCGATGCAAACAAACTAGGCAGAACCTTGGTGGAGGGTCTAAAATCAAAAGTCGATATGAACTCCAAGCTTTTCTGCTCCACAAACAGAGGACTTAAGGCCATCCTCTACCTACTCAGTGCGTCTGCCACCACATTACCCTTGCCAGGGTATAAGCAATCTCAAAATCATAAGAAGCTAGGAATTCCATCCACCTTTGTTGCCTTAAATTAAGATCCTTCTACAAGGAAAAAATACATGAGAGACTTATGATCGGTGTACAACTTGAACCACTCTCCAAGCAAATAATGATGCAACATCTTAAGCGCGAATACTATGGCAACTACCTCTAAATCATGGGTAGGGTAGTTCTTCTCATGAACCCTTAGTTGTCTACCCTCATAACACACTACCTTCCCTCCTTGCATCAGAACCACACCAAGCCCTATCCTACATGCATCAGTGTAAACTGTAAACTCTTTATTTCCATCAAGCAAGGTCAAGACTGGGGCTGTTGTTAGAGCCCTCTTCAACCATTGGAAAGCAACATCGCAATCTATATCCCATGAAAACGCCAAATTCTTCTTCGTCAGCCTAGTGAGTGGGGTTGATATCTTTCCGAAGCCCTTAATGAACTTCCTATAATAGCCTACTAAGCCCAAAAAGCTTCTCACCTCCGTTGCATTCTTTGGAATCTGCCAGTCCTGAACTGCAACCACCTTTTGGGATCTACAGTTATCCCTTCTTTAGAAACCACATGCCCTAGGAATCTCACCTCTTTTCTCCAAAAATGGCATTTGGAGAATTTTGCCTTAAGCTGATGCACAAAGATAGTTTTCAAAACTTCCCTTAAATATTGGGCATGCTCTTATTCGCTTTTTGAGAAGATCAAGATATCATCAACAAAGACCACGAAAAATTTATTTAGAAACTCCTGAAACACCCTACTCATTAGATGAACAAAATAGGCAGGTGCATTCGTCAACCCAAAAGGCATAACTAGCCTTTCAAAGAATCAATCTACATTCCTAAAAGCGGTCTTATCTATACTGTCCTTAGCCACCCTCAACCGATGAAACCCCGTGGCCAAGTCTAATTGAGAAAATACCAAGGCACCAATAAGCTGGTCAAACAAGTCATCTATCCTCGGAAGTGGGTGTCGGTTCTTATTGGTGAATTTATTCAACTCTCTATAGTCTACACACAGACGAAGCGAACCATCTGCCTTAGTCACGAATACTACTGGAGCACCCAATTCAGATATGCTTCGCCTGATAAATCCTTTCTTAAGTAGCTCTCCTACTTTCTTGCTAAGCTCCCTCCTTTCCCTTGGAGCCATATGGTGCACAGGTAATGCAACTGGCTTTGCATTGTCCACCAAATATATGCGAAAATCGATCTCGTGCCTCTGAGGTAATCCCCGTACCTCATCAAAAACATCAGAATAATCTCGGACTACTGGAACAGATCGAAGGTCATCGATAGATGCATCAAGAGACTCTAGGAAACTAAGCATAACATACCCTTGCGGGGCACAAGAAATCTTGAGGGTCCTCCCATGACAGGTCAGAAGACTAACGACCCTTCTCTCACAATCCAGAATGTCACCATACATGGTTAGCCAATCCATCCCTAGAAACAAACCGTAGCCCATAAAACCGAGCACATACGCATCGCACTCAAATTCAATGCCTAATATAGATATTCTCAAACCCCGAAAAATCATTGACAAATGAGCTGAGCCGCCAATGGGGTTTGAGACAACTACATGATTCACTACCATACAAGTATTTAAGTGCAGAGATTCAACCACATAACTAGATATAAATGAATGTGAAGTGCCAGAATCAAAAAGAGTACTAATAGGATGACAGGAAAGAGAAATCAAACCTTCCACGGAAATTTGCCTACCTCTATTCGGAGCACTGGTCGCGAGAGCATGCACCTGCCCTCCAGAAGATCCTGCCCTTTGATCTTGTCCCTTTGGTCCCTGTTTCCGGGCACTCCCTATCAAAGTGTTTGACCTATCCAGTATTGAAGCAAGTATTCTTCCTTCTTTTGCAGTCCTTGACCAAGTGACCCTCTCGTCCATAACTGTGACATTTCCTCTTATCCTTAGCCTTGTCATTCTTTCTTCCTTTCTTCTGTTGTTGTTATTGTCGTTATTGTCCTTTCTTGGGCCATACCTTCTTGTTTTGCATTGTTTCCTTAGCCTTAACTTCCTTCTTTTCTTCCTTGTCTTCCTCAAGCATCAAGGCCACATCAAAAAGCCTTTCAAAAGTAGATGCCATTGGAATATGGGACATAGCTAACCCATGAAGCGGTTCATTTAGCCCTTTAACAAACCGCAAAGCTTTCTTATGTTGAGTATCTACCAATTCCAATCCAAACCTTGCTAGCTGGTTGAATTTGTTCACATATTCTTTAACAGTCATGTTTCCTTGTTTGAGCGCCAAGAACCTCTCTATTTGCATGCTTTTCTAAGCTTGGGAAAGAAACTTCATTTCAAACCTCATTCTAAAATCATCCCATGTCTCTACCGGACGTCCACCTTGGGTAACTTCCCACCAGAATGAAGCTTCATCTTCTAATAGCCAAGCAGCTAACTGAATCTTCCTTCGATCTTCCACTTCAAAGATTACAAACAAGTCCTCGGTCTCCTTGAGCCAATTCTTTGCCTTTACGAATGTTTTAGTTCCACAGAATGGCTTCCCTCCCATGGCACAGAAATCTTTGCAGATCTTAGTGAAATTATTTGCTCTTTGTAGAGGAAGAGGAGGAATGATGGGTGCAGCTGGGGGAGGAACGTCAGCTTGACCTCTGGTAGGCGTCGTGGCCTCTAGATACCTACAGAACCAACCTGGTATCGTAACGCCCTCAGAATTATTATATTCCCCAGACATGCTAAAAAGAAAAAGGGAAAAGATTTACACAAAGGATCGAAAGATATTACTTATGGTTTTGGGGAATATGTTTTTCAAAACAGACTTTTCTTTTTGAAAAATGCTTTCTTTTAAAAACTTTTTAAAAATAATTTTTAAACTTTTATCTAATCTGGTAACCTTCAGCTCTGATACCTTGTGTGACACCCCATGTCCATTAATGTCATTCATTAAGAGAATGCGTTAAGTTTCGTGAAGCGTTATAGGTAAACAAACACATAACATTACAAGACAGATATAAAAGTTGGCAGCGGAATTTAAAATTTTATTTAAAACATAATTCATAACATTCATGGTCCAAAATATCACAAGTCTGGAACTACATAAAAACCATTACAATAATATAAAGCTTCTGTCTTGTACCATCGGAATACAAAAATACATAAAATAAAAAGCATAATTCCCTAAAAGAGACAAAGCCATAGTAGTAAAGACAAGAACTTGAGCAATACTTCAAAAGCAACTCCTAGCAAGATGATAACCGAGTCCTGATTAAGCCTGAGTATTCCCTCCCTACGAACCTGGGAGGAGGGGGGAACGGAAGAGAGAAGAGGAAACAAAAAGGGTCAGGCATAAAGTCTGGCGAGTCTAGTTACTTTTATTAAGTAAATAAGTAAAAGTATCATGATAGGCATATAAGGTGGATAAGAAAGATAACATCATAAAAGGTAAGTATGACAAGGTAAACACGATAGAGTGTATACGCTTCCCTAATGATTAGTTTGCACTGATACTAGTATAACTAGAATGAGATGATCCCAACAACTATAAGATGGTAGACTTAGGCATATTTCTGGTGAGAGGTGTTAACCCCATACAATCCACAGGCAGCCTAACCTTACAGGCTCCTATCTTTTTACCAGAGTCTAGACGTACCCTAACTACTCCCCTAATCGTTCAGCTCCCTACTCAGTAGATACCCTATGATGGTCCCACAGTAGGAGGTATCTCTTTCCTAAAGTAGAAACCCTTCGTAATGTGCACAACTATATCTATTGGGCTCACGGTCGTCTTATCACCTTCTGCCAATGTAACACCCCGTAATTCTGTTAATATTAATATTCACAAATTAAAGAATAACTAATCTCAGACGTGAGAATTGTGGGAAACGGGTTGTGCCATTGTGTTCGTCTCGGAATTCTGGTTGAAATAGAGTCTGAGTTTGCGTGAATTAGACTTCGTATGAAGAAGTTATGGCCATCGGAAGTTTCAGAAAATTCAAAACAGATTTCAGAAAATTTAAAATTCAAAATTCGGAGTCAAACAGGCTAGGCGGGAAAATTCCCGCCCAGCACCCCAGGTCGACTGGGGAGTCGACTGGGCAGTCGACCCCCCCCCCCCCCCAGGTCGACTGGGGAGTCGACCTGGGTGTCGACCTGGTCAGTCGGCTAGGGTTTTGACTGAGCCCAATCTTGAGCTGCTGATGTGTCTTTAGGGCTGAGTTGGCAAATTAAACGGTTCAGTTTAGTTCTGAGTTGATCTGACAGTCTAAATAAACCCTAAACTCTATAAATACCTAGGAAGTCTCTCACTCTAATTCACATGAAAAATAGAATAGCCACCGTCATACCGCCGCCATGGAACTCAGTCTAGCCGCCGCCAACTAAGAAGGAAGAAAAGCTAATCAAATTCTAATTCTACTCAACTCTAAAGAAAATCAAGACTCTCTTTTCTTCTCTAATTGTGAGTATGATGATCTTAACAAGATTATTATTAAACTAATTAGATTAAGTTATGAATGGATTATGAGTGAATGATGTGAATTGTCATATATGTTGTTGTAAACCTTATGCTATCATGTATGTTGTAAATTCTATGTTATGTGATGATGATATCCTATATGTTGTAAATCATGCTATGATGATATTGTATAGGTTGTAACTTTCTATGCTAAATTGTGATAAACCATACATGTTATAAAGTCATGATGTTATTATCTATGCTAATTAGTTCATGTTAATCAAATCATGATGTTGATATTACTTGGGCTATATTGATCTATATGACAAATCACATAAGCAAGTTTAGATTGATTAGTAAAGGTTGTGAACATATGCCATGACATCTATTTAGATCTAGAATTATGACATCTAGAATTATGCTATGACATATGTGAATTCTATGTATTAGATGCTAGTTCACACCATCATTATGTTGCCTAAAACCCCATATGCAAGTTTATACATAAATTTGGGTTATGATCATATCATGTAAATTGTGACATTTAACAAATTGACACCTTTAGATCCTTAACATGTGTAGTTTATGCAAGTTTCACCCCTATTATGATTGGATTATTTTATTTGTCTATATGTTGTGATAATTTATCTTTGTGCTATGAGTTAGACTATTCGAGTCTAACATATGTTCTGCGTTGAATAAGCGAACGTATAACGTGGGGTAGGGGTAATATTAAGGATTTAATATAAAGAAGTTGGGGTGCAATTGATATGATTTTGCTTGCCATGAATGGATGGCCATAATTGAATCAATTATGGGCATCATTAAAATTGCAGTTAATTAATAATTTGAATAGGGAATTATTAAAAGTGGGGTAAAAGATTATAAGTGATAATCAATGCTTAGGACACGAGGTTGGACTCGTTTGTGACGTAAACCTGCCCGGACCCCGACAAATCCAGTGGTCACAAATGTCAGCCCAATGTGAGAGGTCCTAGGCCTAAACTAAAGCATAACAGTTGTAAAGACACGAGGTTAGACTCTTTTATGGTGTAAGACTGCCCGGACCCGCCCGGCAAATCCAGCTGCCATAAATGCCAGTCTAATGTGAGAGGTCTTTATGAGGTTATGGCCAGAATGAATTAAGAAATACATAACCAGATAAACATGTAAGGTGGGACATGGGGGTGAAGTAGGTACCTTGGGTGGCATGAGGAGTCTAGTGGGTGCCCTTAGTGGCATGTGAAATACGATTAGTAAGACTTAACCAAACACACATGTAAATGAACACGACTAAGAGGGTTAAGTGGGATGTACTAGTGGACAAGCTTAGATGGGTATCTTGTGGGGGCCCATTTCAACCAGTATCCCAAATGTAACAACCCGGATTCCGACAGACCGATTTTTTTTCAAATTCGATCCATCGAGACCCGAGTTGGGTGCTCTGGTATCCTGCAGAAAAAGACAGAGGTAAGAGATATGTTAGAACTCGTAAAGCATCTCACAGCGGAAGGAATTAAAATATAATATATTCAAAAATAGCTTTACCTTATATATCGTACTGTCTAACCAGTATCCCTAGTTATACCAACTCTGCCTTGAACCTAACCTGGGAGTATGTAATGAGGAGGGGGTCAGAACATAAATTCTGTGTGAGTGGACTTAGAATAAACTTATGTATAATACTACATATACCGTTCAGTTATCTTTTCTTGCTTATTAGGTTATTAGCGATATCAGCTCTCTAGGCTATACACATGTCTCACTAGTAGGCTAACCTAATACAACGTATATGTAGATACCCCCAACTCGTCTAACCCTTTTTCCATGTATTTATACAGTCCTTTGCCGTATGTCGTACGGGCTTCATCATGTAAATATATACTACTTTAGTGTAGTGCCACCATTCTTGAAATCATTTGGACTGTCGCTCTCGATCTTGCTAGATTCTGTGTATCATCTAGACCTAATCTAAGGTATACTATCGAGCTCTTCATAGATTCAACCAGGGTTTATGCTACCCAGGGCCACTGGGGTTTATGCTATCTATTGAACGCTTCTCGGATTTAGGGTTTACGCGACCTAGGTCCAACTAGGGATTATGCTACCTATCGAACGATGCTCCTTAGTCTAGGACACACTACCCAGAGTGATAAGTGTTCCTAGACTTGACGTCCCAATCGTATCGTAAACGTGCTAGATATCTAGTTGCACATGTCCTCTATATGTGCGGCCCGAGTCCCATGGCAGGGCTAATCAAGAAACACGGAACTCGGTCGGGAGCTTTAAGTTATCTGCCGATGCAGATGCTAAGGTCTGTTTTTCTAGTGGCTATGGTCCCACTCGACCCCTCCCTCAACTAATGAATGACACACCTTGAAAAATGAGAACTATACGCAGGCCCCTCTATGCCCCACTAACCTATGGCCATCCGCAACCATAACTAGATAGCAAGTATATGGTCTCTAGGAGTTCTCCGCCTTTCCGCTTCACGCATCTCGATTGACTCAAGATGGTAGGTAGACGACGAGTTGCTATCACAGGGCTACTGGTCTCGCCGAATCACGCTGGTCCATCCTAGTCTTTAGGTTGCCTTTATATTGCAACCAAGGCATACCCTTGGTTCTTCTAGCACAGACCTTAACCTCTGTGAGCCCAGGCGGATCATCTGCAACCTCACAGAGGGATACCAAGAGTACCCTCACGTCCCCTCGAAGCCTCGAGCTTCGTAACCCAATTCGTTGGAGCCTTCTTTAAGATCAGATGCTCCTCCTCGTGTTATACTAAGGATTACTACTTAGTTTTCCTAACTAAGGTTTACCACTTAGTTTCCTGAATTGTTGTTTTCTTAATTAAGGTTTACTACTTAGCCCCTTTTTGACTAAGGTTTACTACTTAGTTCTCTTTCTCGTCATAATGGATTGGTTAAGTGTCATTAGTCTATTCAAGTTAACTTAACCCATTCATTTGTCATGTTTAAACTGGTTAAGTGTTATCAATAATTCACGTTGGCTTGACCCTACCACAAACCAAGTTATATTGGTTAAGTATTTCTTATTACTTAACCCTACCCATTCATCTTGTACTAGTTAAGTGTTTCTTTTAACCTAACCTTGCCCATCTGTTTAGCTAACATGTTTTAGTGGTTAACTGTTCCCCTTAGTTAACTTAACCCCAAAATCTGTTTAATTAACATGTTATAATGGTTAAGTATTATCCCTTCATGTTTTTAACTTAACCTTGTTTATTTATCATGCTATGACGGCTAAGTGTTCCAAGTTTACTTAACCTTAAACACTAGTCTAGTTAACATGTTAAATTGGTTAAGTGTATTAAATTTACTTAACCCCACCTTCTAGTCCATTTAACATGTTATAACGGTTAATCCTTTACTTAACCTTACCCCACTTGTCTAGTCAACATGTTATAATGGCTAAGTGTCTGTATTAACCTAACCCCACCCATTAGTTTAGTTATCATGTTGAATTTGGTTAAGTATTTTAGTTAACTTAACCCTACCATTCTTGTTCTAGCTTTAATTAATTAATTAAAGCCGCAACCACTCACATTAGACAGGTATCGTTGCGGTTACTGGATGTGCCGGTCGGTTCCGGGCAGGTTTACACCGCAACTCATTCTAACCTCGGGTTAGGCATATTCGTATTTTCTAAATTCAAGGGGGTTTTAATTAACTTCCCAAATCAAATTTTGAAAATAACCATCCCGTCCGTTGGATCAGTTAGGGATAGCCAGGGAGAGCAGGAAACTTGTATTTTCCAAACCCAAGCCTTAGACACTATCGTCTCTGTCACCCTAGAACGTTCTGGTGTATGTGTCATTAAAAGAAATGTCATTAATATATATTCATTTTGTCTATATGTAAATTGTTAACAATTTATCTTCAAAGCCCACTTTCCCTTATTAAATAAATTTGGCCTATACCATATTCATTTGTCATACCCATTAACATACTTATATTTTATTTATTCTAAGCATCAAAGGCTAATTTTTAAATTTACAAACATGTTCGTATTCATCCTAGATTTTCAGATGTCAACTATCAATTCACAAGCATGTTGATCTTCAAGTTATACTACCATCGTCTGATTTCTATGTCATGTATTAATCCACATCATTACATCATAGTTGCATAAAGCATGTTATGTATAAATTTACATAATTACATTAAGCGTGTCATGTATAAATATACATAATTACATAAAGCATGTCACGTATAAATATACATAATTACATAAAGCATGTCATGTATTTCAAATTTAATTATTATTCTAGGATCTTAACGACATATCATTCTTTCACGTTTACCCATTCAAGCTTTTCCCAAAAACCTAAATTTTATGTTAACACTAGAAGTCTTGTTAATGGGATATACCCATTATTGTTTTTCCTAATGGGTTACTAATCCTTCCTCAGATGTGGGTCTAATTAATATATCATGTACTGCTAAACCCATTCTTTCTTTGCCTACACAACCAGTCATGTGATAATTTGTGTACCCAATTTGTCTAATTCATTGATTAGATCTCAATTTCTTCCCAAACAACTATAACTTATTCGTTGTCGACCTTGGCTCGAAAGTACCCAAAGTTCAAAAGTAAAAAGGAGAAATAAGCAAGCGGCATAAACTAAACATGCTAAAATTAACAATATTTATTTTAACTGAGGAAGGGTAAACGATAATAATATTATTATGCATAATTTTACTATAATTCCACTCACATTGATCTTTATGCTCCAATCCATAGATCTTAGTTTGATTTTTCCTCCTTTTTGCGTTGCTTAGCTTCTAATTTCAGATCTGCATTCCTTTCATGCTTTTGCGTTGAATCTCCCCTTTATTTTTATTTTGTAATCATAGAAATCCTCAAACAATTTCTTTTTTTTCTTTTTTAAGAATAGTTTTGAGAGAGAAGAATTTTATTGGAGTTTTAGTGGAGAGGAAGGAGAATCTGTGTTGGAGCAGAGCTATGGCGTTGCCATGACTTTCAGTGAAGATTATAGAGGGTCCAGGGGTGTTTATATAGCTGCTCAAGACCTTATCGTACACGCAGTGCTAAGTCAGCATTGAACCTAGTTAAGAAAATAGGCCAGGTTCGCAGATGAATCTAGCCAAATCTTATCGTAGACGCAGTGCTGAGTCAGCATTGGGTCCCACAAGCTGTTTTGGCGCAGAAATTTGAATTTCGAATGTTTGAATTGTTTTGGCGTAGAAATTCGATTTTTGAATTTTTGAATTTCTGGAATTTATTTAACTGTTATATTCACATGAAATATTCTTATATGTATACAATTCCTCTAACGACCATTTTACGCGTATATATACGCACAACTTTCATTTTATTTTCAAATTTCAAACGATGTTGCACCGTTATTTGATTCTTGCCATATTTCATTGACTATAGCCTTATCTTGAATTTTATCTTTCGTATACATATATTTCTACATATATATATATATATATATATATATATATATATATATATATTCTCATATATATACATATATTTTCTTTATTTCCTTATATGTACGTTCTTATCCTTTCAAATTTTGAATTTGTATACGTACATATATTTGCATGTTTAGTTGGCCCTCTCTAAAACAAAGATAAAAATTATGCCGCCGCCGGGGTTCGAACCCCCGACCTCTATGTTACAAATCCAATGCCTTAACCAACTGAGCTACAAAGTCTTTTGTTAATAAGTCTTAGAACAATGATAATTATTGTTCTCTCCTTACTTCTCTTTTTCATGTTAGTTACAATACTTAAATTAAACCATTGCATGAATCTTTTTATTTTATTTTTCTTTTAATGTTAATGCATTATGTTTGCAAATCAGTGTATGCAACATATTTACATCGCACGCAACCAATCCTTTCTTTCTTTCATATATTAATTTATTTTCATTATACATCACCATTATTTACCTATCCATGTATATATATATATATATATATATATACACACACACATTTTTGTACTTTTTTAATTATATTAAAAATGCGGGGTGTTACATTCTCCCACCCTTAAAAGAATTTCGTCCCCGAAATTCGATAAGAGTAAAATAGATAATCCCTCGCAATATCCATCCATCAAGTGTGCATCCAATTGTTGCAAACATTGTGCACATGTGCAAAGTGAGATACATCATAGTAAAGTATGTATGCCTAATTTGGATCCACCTATGTGCGTGCAAAATTTAAAAACTCTTTTTAAAACATGATGCTCACATCCTAAATATACTTGCAGTTCTATATGAATGCAACATTTTTGAAAAATCAAAACATTTTTCACCCAAATTTTCCCATACTCTTACAAAATAAGAGAATAGTTCATCCAATTGTCGCATCCAAAACCTTACCAACCATCATTAAATTCGAAATTTAGAAAAATCTAATTTTTCAAATTCGATTTCTTATGTTATGAAAACGGAAAAACTCACATCCTCCGTTTTTCTTTTCTAATTGTACTTGGGTTTTTACATAACTATTCTATAAAGATTTCCTATTTTCCTGTCCAAGCACAACTACATAAGAAAGCCTTCTTTTCTATTTCATCTTATCTTGGAGTAATTTCATACTTATTTATCTTTTTCTTAACATTTTAATTTTCTTTTCCCGTCACGTTTTGTTGCTTGATTGATTCAGTTGTTTTCTTGTTAGTTAGGCTAGTCTTCTTCTTAAGTTTATTTTTCAACCAAGCTCTTCTGTTTTCAACTCAAACTGTATCCTACACAGCTACAATTATGGGCCATGAATCTTAGGACTATGTCACGAGTCCACTCAATAGGATTTATACACTTGCTTGCCCTTCACTACCTAGTAGTCACTACTAGTCCATGCTGTGTATTACTAGCCTATACTTTATCTCTTTTTCTCAAGCAACAAACCTAGGTTTCTTAATGTTTATGAAATCTACGGGAATTTTCTATTAGTTTAATATTATCTAATCCCTGACTGTAAATTGGCAAGAAAATAACTCCCTAAGTATCAACCCCGAAGACCGAAATCAACAACAGATTTACACTCAGAGAATTACTCAACTCAACCAATCCCCAGTTGGTTCTAATTGCTTTAACTTTATCTCATTCTTTCTAGGCCTTAATCCTTAACTACTCCATTTTTAAAACATGGTTTGACCTTTTTTTTTCTTTTCATTACATTCTTCTTCCAAAAACTAAAAGTGGTAAAACTTTTATTCTTTTCTCAAAAACTTGCTTTTGCAAAATTGTTACAAAATAAAATGCAAAACACATTTCTTTTTTCAAATCCCAAAACTGGAGTAGACAAGGACAACTATCGGGCTTACATTGTTTCTAAATACAATGTTAGTTTAACTACTCGCTATAAGGTGTAGACATCTATTCTATTCCAACAACTTATTTTGTCCACCCAACAAAATTTATTTTCAAATCAAAATTTATTGTTAACAGAATAGAATTTATTTTTAAAACAAGAAATCATTGTTTTACATAATATACCCCACTTTTACTTTTAAAACCCAACATACGCTAAATAATTTCTCAAACATCAAAATACTTTTAAGATTAAAACTTGAAACACCACAAACTCTTTTAAAATTTCAAGTTCTTAAAAGCTTATCATTGGGCTAGACTCAAAGCGAGTCTTTCTACTCAACTAGGCTTTCCTAGGCACTTTCCAAACCAATTCTCTCAACTATATATATTCCTAATCCATTTTCCACATTTTAACCTTTTTCTAATTTCTAAGGTTTCATTTCTAAACCCACTAATCTGAAATACTAATATTTCAGTTTCCACCCTATGGGATGCTTTTCTTTCTTTAGCTCTAAGTCATATTGTACACTTTCCCAACCACCTAATGGTCTCAAAAATTTCCATGTTTATTACTTTTGTGTACAAACTAAATATCCCAACTCTTTTCATACCTAGTGGGCTACTTTATGGATTTAGGTTTATATATAATATATTTATATTTTAGAAAATACAAATACGTTCACTCATTATCTCCCTAAGATCACTAAACCGAAGCTCAGATACCAGATGTAACAACTCGGATTCCGACAGACCGATTTTTTTTTTCAAATTCGATCCATCGAGACCCGAGTTGGGTGCTCTGGTATCCTGCAGAAAAAGACAGAGTAAAGAGATATGTTAGAACTCGTAAAGCATCTCACAGCGAAAGGAATTAAAATATAATATATTCAAAATTAGCTTTACCTTATATATCGTACTGTCTAACCAGTATCCCTAGTTATACCATCTCTGCCTTGAACCTAACCTGGGAGTATGTAATGAGGAGGGGGTCAGAACATAAATTCTGTGTGAGTGGACTTAGAATAAACTTATGTATAATACTACATATACCGTTCAGTTATCTTTTCTTGCTTATTAGGTTATTAGCGATATTAGCTCTCTACGCTATACACGTGTCTCACTAGTAGGCTAACCTAATACAACGTATATGTAGATACCCCCAACTCATCTAACCCTTTTTCCATGTATTTATACAGTCCTTTGTCGTATGTCGTACGGGCTTCATCATGTAAATATATACTACTTTAGTGTAGTGCCACCATTCTTGAAATCATTTGGACTGCCGCTCTCGATCTTGCTAGATTCTATGTATCATCTAGACCTAATCTAAGGTATACTATCGAGCTCTTCATAGATTCAACCAGGGTTTATGCTACCCAGGGCCACTGGGGTTTATGCTATCTATTGAACGCTTCTCAGATTTAGGGTTTACGCGACCTAGGTCCAACTAGGGATTATGCTACCTATCGAACGATGCCCCTTAGTCTAGGACACACTACCCAGAGTGGTAAGTGTTCCTAGACTTGACGTCCCAATCGTATCGTAAACGTGCCAGATATCTAGTTGCACATGTCCTCTATATGTGCGGCCCGAGTCCCATGGCAGGGCTAATCAAGAAACACGGAACTCGGTCGGGAGCTTTAAGTTATCTGCCGATGCAGATGCTAAGGTCTGTTTTTCTAGTGGCTATAGTCCCACTCGACCCCTCCCTCAACTAATGAAAGGCACACCTTGAAAAATGAGAACTATACGCAGGCCCCTCTATGCCCCACTAACCTATGGCCATCCGCAACCATAACTAGATAGCAAGTATATGGTCTCTAGGAGTTCTCCTCCTTTCCGCTTCACGCATCTCGATTGACTCAAGATGGTAGGTAGACGACGAGTTGCTATCACAGGGCTACTGGTCTCGCCGAATCACGCTGGTCCATCCTAGTCTTTAGGTTGCCTTTATATTGCAACCAAGGCATACCCTTGGTTCTTCTAGCACAGACCTTAACCTCTGTGAGCCCAGGCGGATCATCTGCAGCCTCACAGAGGGATACCAAGAGTACCCTCACGTCCCCTCGAAGCCTTGAGCTTCGTAACCCAATTCGTTGGAGCCTTTTTAAGATCAGATGCTCCTCCTCGTGTTATACTAAGGATTACTACTTAGTTTTCCTAACTAAGGTTTACCACTTAGTTTCCTGAATTGTTGTTTTCTTAACTAAGGTTTACTACTTAGCCCCTTTTTGACTGAGGTTTACTACTTAGTTCTCTTTCTCGTCATGTTGGATTGGTTAAGTGTCATTAGTCAATTCAAGTTAACTTAACCCTTTCATTTGTCATGTTTAAACTGGTTAAGTGTTATCAATAATTCACGTTGGCTTAACCCTACCACAAACCAAGTTATATTGGTTAAGTATTTCTTATTACTTAACCCTACCCATTCATCTTGTACTGGTTAAGTGTTTCTTTTAACCTAACCTTGCCCATCTGTTTAGCTAACATGTTTTAGTGGTTAACTGTTCCCCTTAGTTAACTTAACCCCAAAATCTGTTTAATTAACATGTTATAATGGTTAAGTATTATCCCTTCATGTTTTTAACTTAACCTTGTTTATTTATCATGCTATGACGGCTAAGTGTTCCAAGTTTACTTAACCTTAACCACTAGTCTAGTTAACATGTTAAAATGGTTAAGTGTATTAAATTTACTTAACCCCACCTTCTAGTCCAGTTAACATGTTATAACGGTTAATCCTTTACTTAACCTTACCCCACTTGTCTAGTCAACATGTTATAATGGCTAAGTGTCTGTATTAACCTAACCCCACCCATTAGTTTAGTTATCATGTTGAATTTGGTTAAGTATTTTAGTTAACTTAACCCTACCATTCTAGTTCTAGCTTTAATTAATTAATTAAAGCCACAACCACTCACATTAGACAGGTATCGTTGCGGTTACTGGATGTGCCGGTCGGTTCCGGGCAGGTTTACACCGCAACTTAGCCTAACCTCGGGTTAGGCATATTCGTATTTTCTAAATTCAAGGGGGTTTTTAATTAACTTCCCAAATCAAATTTTGAAAATAACCATCCCGTCCGTTGGATCAGTTAGGGATAGCCAGGGAGAGCAGGAAACTTGTATTTTCCAAACCCAAGCCTTAGACACTATCGTCTCTGTCACCCTAGAACGTTCTGGTGTATGTGTCATTAAAAGAAATGTCATTAATATATATTCATTTTGTCTATATGTAAATTGTTAACAATTTATCTTCAAAGCCCACTTTCCCTTATTAAATAAATTTGGCCTATACCATATTCATTTGTCATACCCATTAACATACTTATATTTTATTTATTCTAAGCATCAAATGCTAATTTTTAAATTTACAAACATGTTCGTATTCATCCTAGATTTTCAGATGTCAACTATCAATTCACAAGCATGTTGATGTTCAAGTTATACTACCATCGTCTGATTTCTATGTCATGTATTAATCCACATCATTACATCATAGTTGCATAAAGCATGTTATGTATAAATTTACATAATTACATTAAGCGTGTCATGTATAAATATACATAATTACATAAAGCATGTCATGTATAAATATACATAATTACATAAAGCATGTCATGTATTTCAAATTTAATTATTATTCTAGGATCTTAACGCGACATATCATTCTTTCACGTTTACCCATTCAAGCTTTTCCCAAAAACCTAAATTTTATGTTAACACTAGAAGTCTTGTTAATGGGATATACCCATTATTGTTTTTCCTAATGGGTTACTAATCCTTCCTCAGATGTGGGTCTAATTAATATATCAAGTACTGCTAAACCCATTCTTTCTTTGCCTACACAACCAGTCATGTGATAATTTGTGTACCCAATTTGTCTAATTCATTGATTAGATCTCAATTTCTTCCCAAACAACTATAACTAATTCGTTGTCGACCTTGGCTCGAAAGTAGCCAAAGTTCAAAAGTAAAAAGGAGAAATAAGGAAGCGGCATAAACTAAACATGCTAAAATTAACAATATTTATTTTAACTGAGGAAGGGTAAACGATAATAATATTATTATGCATAATTTTACTATAATTCCACTCACATTGATCTTTATGCTCCAATCCATAGATCTTAGTTTGATTTTTCCTCCTTTTTGCGTTGCTTAGCTTCTAATTTCAGAACTGCATTCCTTTCATGCTTTTGCGTTGAATCTCCCCTTTATTTTTATTTTGTAATCATAGAAATCCTCAACCAATTTTTTTTTTAAGAATAGTTTTGAGAGAGAAGAATTTTATTGGAGTTTTAGTGGAGAGGAAGGAGAATCTGTGTTGGAGCAGAGCTATGGCGTTGCCATGACTTTCAGTGAAGATTATAGAGGGTCCAGGGGTGTTTATATAGCTGCTCAAGACCTTATCGTACACGCAGCGCTAAGTCAGCATTGAACCTAGTTAAGAAAATAGGCCAGGTTCGCAGATGAATCTAGCCAAATCTTATCGTAGACGCAGTGCTGAGTCAGCATTGGGCCCCACAAGCTGTTTTGGCGCAGAAATTTGAATTTCGAATGTTTGAATTGTTTTGGCGTAGAAATTCGATTTTCGAATTTTTGAATTTCTGGAATTTATTTAACTGTTATATTCAAATGAAATATTCTTATATGTATACAATTCCTCTAACGACCATTTTACGCGTATATATACACACACAACTTTCATTTTATTTTCAAAATTCAAACGATGTTGCACCGTTATTTGATTCTTGCCATATTTCATTGACTGTAGCCTTATCTTGAATTTTATCTTTCGTATACATATATTTCTACATAAATATATATATTCTCACATATGTACATATATTTTCTTTATTTCCTTATATGTACGTTCTTATCCTTTCAAATTTATAATTTGTATACGTACATATATTTGCATGTTTAGTTGGCCCTCTCTAAAACAAAGATAAAAATTATGCCGCCGCCGGGATTCGAACCCCCGACCTCTATGTTACAAATCCAATGCCTTAACCAACTGAGCTACAAAGTCTTTTGTTAATAAGTCTTAGAACAATGATAATTATTGTTCTCTCCTTACTTCTCTTTTTCATGTTAGTTACAATACTTAAATTAAACCATTGCATGAATCTTTTTCTTTTATTTTTCTTTTAATGTTAATGCATTATGTTTGCAAATCAGTGTATGCAACATATTTACATCGCATGCAACCAATCCTTTCTATCTTTCATATATTAATTAATTTTCATTATACATCACCATTATTTACCTATCCATGTATATATATATACACACACATTTTTGTACTTTTTTAATTATATTAAAAATGCGGGGTGTTACACCAAACGTATCTTTGTGGGCTCGACCCAAGTCGAGGATGGGACACGCATGCTAGGTTTGACTATAAGAGGCCAAAACGGGGAGCGGTGGCAATGCAAGTCCAACGGGTTTCATATGCGTGTATGGACCCGGGCTGGTAGGTAAGACGTTGTTGCATCGGGTAGGTATAAGCCATGCATTCTCAAGTTGTATCGGGTTGCCACTTTAGGGGAGTGATACACCCCACTGTGGGGCCAGCACGGGTATCTACGAGTAGGGAGCCAATCGCAAGTGTGTAGTGGGGTACACCTAGTGGAGATAGGGGAAGACGACACCAATGTAGTCAGCTAGGTGTACGTAAGGTTATTTATATAGATTCTGCATGAAGCAAGTGGGATCAACCTTTAGGGTGACTGGTGTGGTGCAGTGTAGTAATTATTTGTTAGTAATTAGGTGTGCCTTTAACGTTATCTTTATCTGCTTTTCCATACCTAATAGTTCATAGACATTTACTTGTCTTCCAGCTTATGCCTTAGTCTAGTTATTTTGATAGTAGTATTGTTAGAATTATCATACTCGCCAGACTTTATGTCTGACCCCCTCTATTTCTATCCTTTTTCCCGCTCTAGGTCCTCAGGGTGGACCCAGCTCTAGTGGAGTTTGATTGGATTGCTTCATCTCTCTTTGGAAAGCTTAGACCGCTGAAGTAAAGTCCAGCTTGTTATCTTCTTTAATGGCTATTTATGTAATGGGGTAATGTATTTTGTTTTTGCAAGATGGATATTGTACTTGACCCTGATTTATAGTTTTTATGATGTAACAAACATGTTTAATTTCCGCTGCAATAAAATGAAGTTTTAAATTTCCAAGTACTACTCAATATCTATCTTGTTGTAATTTTTCTGTTCTATATTCACTTAAAACCTCCATGGAAGTTAATGCATTCCCTTTGTGAGTGACATTAATGGACGTGGGGTGTTACATGTGGTATCAGAGGTTAAGGTTACCAGAATAGATAATTTAAAAAAAAAACTATTTTTCTAAAGTATTTTTGGAAGAAGTGCTTTCAAAAACATGTTTTAATGAGTAATTTGAAGAGGAAAGTTTTTTAAGAAAAACATAATCCCCAATAGCCATATCTTTATCTTTCGAATTCTCCATTTTGAATCTTTCCTTTTTCATTTCAGCATGGTTGAAGATCTTAACCTTCCGGATGGTGTAACGATACCAGGATGGTATTGGAGGCTATTAGAGGCTAGGGCCGCCGCAAGACCGGCCAATGTTCCTCCACCACCATTTGCACCCGTTCCTCCTCCTCCTCGCGTAGATACTTTTGCAAAGACGTGCAAGGAATTTAAGGCTATGGGTGGAAAACCTTTTCAAGGGTCAGAAATGTTTGTGGAAGCTAGAGATTGGCTTAGGGAGGTAGAAGAATTGCTAGAGATCTTTGAAGTAGAAGAAGGGAGGAAAGTCAAATTAGCAGCTTGGTTAATGAAGGGAGAGGCCTTGTTTTGGTGGGAGGTCACTAATGGGGAGCGTCTTGTTGATTCTTGGGCAGATTTCAGGCGTAGGTTTGAGGCAAAGTTTCTCTCAAGGGCAGAAGAGAATCTATATATGGAAAGGTTCTTGACATTGAAGCAAGGAAGATCATCAGTAAAATAATATGTCAATAAATTTAATCAGTTAGCAAGGTTTGGCTTGGACTTAGTGAACATGCCGGAGAAGAAGGCTCTGAGGTTCGTTAATGGATTGAATGAACCGTTGCAAGGGTTGGCTATGACCCACATCCCTATGGGGGCCACCTTTGAGAAGCTTGTAGACATGGCACTTATGCACGAGGAGAAAGGCGCTAAAGCGGATAAGGAACCCGAGAAGAAAGGGGATCAGAAGAAACCACAACAGCAAAACAAGAAGGGTGGTAAAGACAATAACGGCAAGGGAAAGAAGAAATTCTTTAACTGTGGGACACCAGGCTATCTCAGCAAGGATTGCCAAAAGAAAAAGAAGACTGGCTGTTTTCACTGTGGCGAAGCAGGACATCTAGTGAAGGACTGTCCAAAGAAGGGGCAGAGGGCAGGAGCTACCTCGGGAGGACATGTGCAGGCTCTTATGGCACCAGGGCAGGCAAGGGGACAAGTTCAGGCTCTCGCGGTCCCACCGCTGCAAGAACGAGGTAGAACCATTTCTGTTGAAAGCTTAGTTTTTCTGTTTGATCATCCTGTCCGTACCTTATTCGATTCGGGCGCATCGCATTCGTTTATCTCTACATCATTAGTTGAATCACTGCACTTAAACACCAGTTTAGTAGAGGATCCCTTAGTTGTTTCAAATCCAATTGGGGGCTCAGCTTATTTGTCCATGATGTGTTTGGGTTTGAAAATTTCTATACTTAGCGTTGAGTTTAGATGTGATGCTTATGTTTTGGGCTTCACGGGCTATGGGCTAATTTTAGGAATGGATTGGTTATCCAGAAATGGGGCCGTTCTTGATTGTGAAAGGAGAGTAGTTAGGCTCGTGACTCACCTTGGCAACACTCTCGAAATCTTTTGTAATCCCATAGATTCCGTTATGCTAAGTTATTTAGAATCGCTTGACGCGTCGGTGGAAAATCTACGATCTGTTAGAGTGGTCCGAGAATACTCGGATGTGTTTGAGGAGGTGAAGGGCTTACCTCCGAAGCGGGAGATAGATTTTCGAATATATCTTGTGGATATTGCAAAACCAGTATCTTTGCTAGTACGCCACATGGTTCCACGTGAAAGGAGGGAACTCGATAAGCAAGTGAAGGAGTTGCTTGAGAAGGGGTTCATAAGACGAAGCATATCGGAGTGGGGTGCTCCAGTAGTATTTGCCACGAAGGTGGATGGGTCCCTTAGACTTTGTGTGGACTATAGAGAACTTAATAAGCTTACTAAGAAAAACAGACACCCACTGCCGAGGATTGACGATCTCTTCGATCAGTTAGTTGGCACCTCAGTGTTTTCGCAGTTGGACTTAGCCACTGGTTTCCATCAATTGAGAGTGGCTGAGGATAGCATAGACAAGACTGCCTTTAGGACTCCGGACGGTTTCTATGAATGGCTAGTGATGCCCTTCGGTTTGACAAACGCCCCCGCATACTTTGTTTATTTGATGAGTAGGGTGCTTAGGGAGTACCTTAACAAATTCGTGGTAGTCTTTGTAGATGACATCTTGATCTTTTCTAAGGACGAAGAAGAGCATGTTCTACATCTTAGGGAAGTGTTGGAGACCCTACGAGCGCATAACCTTAAAGCTAAATTTTCTAAGTGTCACTTCTGGAGGAAGGAAGTACGATTCTTAGGGCATGTGGTTTCCAAGGAAGGGATAGCTGTGGATCCCGCGAAGGTGGTGGCCATCCAAGATTGGAAGGTCCCTAAAAATGCTATCGAAGTGAGAAGTTTCTTGGGGTTGGCTGGCTACTATAGGAAGTTTATCAAAGACTTCGCAAAGATATCAGCTCCATTGACATGCTTGACGAAGAAGAACCTAGTTTTCACATGGGACGTAGATTGTGATGATGCGTTCCAACGTTTGAAGAGAGCTTTGACCTCAGCCCCAGTCTTAGTGCTCCCAGACGGGAGTAAGCCATTTACCGTTTATACTGATGCTTGTGGGACAGGACTAGGCACAGTCTTAATGCAAGAGGGAAGGGTAATAGCCTATGGTGGAAGGCAGTTGAGAGCGCATGAGAAAAATTACTCTACACATGACCTAGAGTTGGCCGCTATTGTTTTCACGCTTAAGTCTTGGCGTCATTATCTTCTTGGCGAGAAATTCGAATTATTCACCGACCACAAATATTTAAAATACTTATTCTCTCAGAAGGACTAGAACTGAAGGCAGCAAAGGTGGATGGAGTTCTTAGCATCCTACGACTTCGAGATAGCATATACCTTTGGCAAGGGTAATGTGGTAGCAGATGCCTTAAGTAGAAAAAGATTATCCTTAAGTCCTTTGTTTGTTGAGCGGTGAAGCTTAGAATTCATTTCGATGTTTGACTTTAGACCTTCCGTTGACTTTGTACCCGGTTTGCTAGCATCCTTGGAGGTCAGACCTACGCTTTTGGGACGGATTGGCGAGGCACAGCGAGACGACCCGCAGTTTGTTGAGTTAGTAGAAAAGCTCAACAGAAGGGAGTCAACAAGCCATCTCTGTAGGTATACCCTAGATGATAAGGGTTGGTTACGTAGGGACGGTAGACTTTGTGTACCAAAAGACGATGACCTAAGGAAGAACATTCTTGACGATGCACATCGTTCGAAGATGACCATTCATCCCGGCGGGGACAAGATGTACAAAGACATGAAGCGAGTTTTCTTTTGGGTCGGCAAGAAGAAAGATGTGGCCGAGTATGTCGCTAGATGCTTGATGTGCCAACAAGTAAAAGCGGAGCAAAAGAAACCCGGTGGGTTGCTTCACCCATTGGAGGTTCCACTATGGAAATGGGAAAGCGTCGCGATGGATTTTGTGGATGGATTACCAAGATCAAGGAAGGGTAATACGGAAATTTGGGTTATAGTAGATAGACTTACTAAGAGTGCCCATTTTATTCTCGTGAAGAGTAAGAGGACTGCTCCATGGTTAGCTTCTGTATACGTCCGAGAGATAGTTCGTTTGCACGGTGTTCCTTCTAACATAGTGAGCGACCGCGATCCTATTTTCACTAGCGAATTTTGGAGAAGCTTACAAGAGGCGGTAGGGACTCAGTTATGTTTGAGCACCGCATATCATCCTCAGACGGACAGCCAAACCGAGAGGGTAAATCGCATTCTAGAGGATCTTTTGAGGCTATGTATCCTAGACTTTGGGGGTACATGGGAAGAGCATCTTCCATTGGTAGAGTTCGCATATAATAATAGCTTTCAGTCCAGCATTAGCATGGCACCTTTCGAAGCTCTTTATGGACGACCTTGTCGTTCACCTACATGTTGGTGGGAATCTACGAATAAGATCTTACTTGGGCCCGATATGATTAGGGAGACTTCGGAGAAGATCGACTTGATTCGAAGGAGGATGAAAGCAGCGCAAGATAGGCAGAAATCTTATGCAGATAAGAGGAGGACAAATCTTGAGTTTGAACTTGGGGACATGGTCTTTATCAAAGTATCTCCATTACGGAACGTTGTTCGCTTTGGGTCCATTGGGAAATTAGCACCAAGATTCATAGGGCCGTTTCCTATTAAGGAGAAGATTGGACAGATGGCGTATAGAGTGGAGTTTCCCGAGAGACTTAGTGGTGTACACGACGTATTCCATGTGTCACATTTGAGGAAGTGCTTGCACGAGACCGCGGAAGTGGTAGAGCCGAGCTTGCTTAGAGAGGTGGAGATCGAGCGTAACGCGACGATTCGACGAGCTCCTACGCGCATTCTTGGGTCAGAGATCAAGAAGCTGAGGAATTGAGAGGTCAGACTAGTCAAAGTACAATGGGGAGATGATGAGAGCAATGCTACTTGGGAGACGGAAGAAAAGATGCGTTCGTTGTACCCTTTTCTTTTTGAGGGTATGTCCTTTAATTTCTCCTTTATCGCTTATCTTGTACTTATCTTACCTTTAGAGTATCCTCTCGCTAGTATTCTTGACCTTTAGTTAGGATAATCCTATGGTTGAAACATGTGTTTGAGACATGTTATGTATGATGGATGCAAAGTGGATGCAAGTGTTTGCTAGTGGTTGCTCGTGGACGCATACACACACACTATTAGGCACTAGATCGGCTCAGTCACTTCATACTGCATATTGCATATAAATGGATGTATTTAGTAAAATGGATGTATGATGATTGTTTTATTATATGGATGCTGCATTCGGATGATGATTGTGCATGCATATAGAGATGATATGTAGCATTAAGGAACTTTTGCATACATAATGGACGCATGGCACTATCATGATTTGCATTAAGGAGGTCAACTGAATCAGTGGACCGCCTGATTTTGCATTAGATAAGGGACATATACACACACTGTGCATTTAAACATGAAAGCATTATAAGTCCATACGGACAATGGATGCCTGCGTTTGATGGTTAAGTAGATGGACGATTGGATGTTAGGATATACATTCCTCTTAACTTGAAGATTACGGGGTCGAAATTCTTTAAGGAGGGGAGAATGTAACAGCCCGTAATTCTGTTAATATTAATATTCACAAATTAAATAATAAATAATCTCAGACGTGAGAATTGTGGGAAATGGGTTGCGCCATTGTGTTCGTCTCGGAATTCTGGTTGAAATAGAGTCCGAGTTTGTGTGAATTGGACTTCGTATGAAGAAGTTATGGCCATTGAAAGTTTCAGAAAATTCAAAACAGATTTCAGAAAATTTAAAATTTAAAATTTAAAATTCGGAGTCAAACAGGCTAGGCGGAAAAATTCCCGCCCAGCACCCCAGGTCGACTGGAGAGTCGACTGGGCAGTCGACCCCCCAGGTCGACTGGGGAGTCAACCTGGGTGTCGACCTGGTCAGTCGGCTAGGGTTTTGACTGAGCCCAATCTTGAGCTGCTGATGTGTCTTTAGGGCTGAGTTGGCAAATTAAACGGTTCAGTTTAGTTCTGAGTTGATCTGACGGTCTAAATAAACCCTAAACTCTATAAATACCTAGGTAGTCTCTCACTCTATTTCACATGAAAAATAGAATAGCCACCGTCATACCGCCGCCATGGAACTCAGTCTAGCCGCCGCCAACTAAGAAGGAAGAAAAGCTAATCAAATTCTAATTCTACTCAACTCTAAAGCAAATCAAGACTCTCTTTTCTTCTCTAATTGTGAGTATGATGATCTTAACAAGATTATTATTAAACTAATTAGATTAAGTTATGAATGGATTATGAGTGAATGATGTGAATTGTCATATATGTTGTTGTAAACCTTATGCTATCATGTATGTTGTAAATTCTATGTTATGTGATGATGATATCCTATATGTTGTAAATCATGCTATGATGATATTGTATAGGTTGTAACTTTCTATGCTAAATTGTGATAAATCATACATGTGATAAAGTCATGATGTTATTATCTATGCTAATTAGTTCATGTTAATCAAATCATGATGTTGATATTACTTGGGCTATATTGATCTATATGACAAATCACATAAGCAAGTTTTGATTGATTAGTAAAGGTTGTGAACATATGCCATGACATCTATTTAGATCTAGAATTATGACATCTAGAATTATGCTATGACATATGTGAATTCTATGTATTAGATGCTAGTTCACACCATCATTATGTTGCCTAAAACCCCATATGCAAGTTTATACATAAATTTGGGTTATGATCATATCATGTAAATTGTGACATTTAACAAATTGACACCTTTAGATCCTTAACATGTGTAGTTTATGCAAGTTTCACCCCTATTATGATTGGATTATTTTATTTGTCTATATGTTGTGATAATTTATCTTTGTGCTATGAGTTAGACTATTCGAGTCTAACATATGTTCTGCGTTGAATAAGCGAACGTATAAAGTGGGGTAGGGGTAATATTACAGATTTAATATAAAGAAGTTGGGGTGCAATTGATATGATTTTGCATGCCATGAATGGATGGCCATAATTGAGTCAATTATGGGCATCATTAAAATTGGAGTTAATTAATAATTTGAGGGAATTATTAAAACTGGGGTAAAAGATTATAAGTGATAATCAATGCTTAGGACACGAGGTTGAACTCGTTTGTGACGTAAACCTGCCCGGACCCGCCCGGCAAATCCAGTGGTCACAAATGTCAGCCCAATGTGAGAGGTCCTAGTCCTAAACTAAAGCATAACAGTTGTAAAGACACGAGGTTAGACTCTTTTATGGTGTAAGACTGCCCGGACCCGCCCGGCAAATCCAGCTGCCATAAATGCCAGTCTAATGTGAGAGGTCTTTATGAGGTTATGGCCTGAATGAATTAAGAAATACTTAACCAGATAAACATGTAAGGTGAGACATGGGGGTTAAGTAGGTACCTTGGGTGGCATGAGGAGTCTAGTGGGTGCCCTTAGTGGCATGTGAAATACGATTAGTAAGACTTAACCAAACACACATGTAAATGAACATGACTAAGAGGGTTAAGTGGGATGTACTAGTGGACAAGCTTAGGTGGGTAGCTTGTGGGGGCCCATTTCAACCAGTATCCCAAACGTATCTTTGTGGGATCGACCCAAGTCGAGGACGGGACACGCATGCTGGGTTTGACTATAAGAGGCCAAAACGGGGAGCGGTGGCAACGCAAGTCCAACGGGTTTCATATGAGTGTATGGACCCGGGCTGGTAGGTAAGACGTTGTTGCATCGTGTAGGTATAAGCCGTGCATTCTCAAGTTGTATCGGGTTGCCACTTTAGGGGAGTGATACACCCAACTGTGGGGCCAGCACAGGTATCTACGAGTAGGGAGCCGATCGCAAGTGGGTAGTGGGGTACACCTAGTTGAGATAGGTGCAGACGGCACCTATGTAGTCAGCTAGGGGTACGTAAGGCTATTTATATAGTTTCTTTTTGAAGCAAGTGGGATCAACCTTTAGGGTGACTGGTGTGGTGCAGTGTAGTAATTATTCGTTAGTAATTAGGTGTGCCTTTAACGTTATCTTTATCTGCTTTTCCATACCTAATAGTTCATAGACATTTACTTGTCTTCCAGCTTATGCCTTAGTCTAGTTATTTTATAGTAGTATTGTTAGAATTATCATACTCGCCAGACTTTATGTCTGACCCCCTCTATTTCTATCCTTTTTCCCCCTCCAGGTCCTCAAGGTGGACCCAGCTCTAGTGGAGTTTGATTGGATTGCTTCATCTCTTTTTGGAAAGCTTGGACCGCTGAAGTAAAGTCCAGCTTGTTATCTTCTTTAATGTCTATTTATGTAATGGGGTTATGTATTTTGTTTTTGCAAGATGGATATTGTACTTGACTCTGATTTATAGTTTTTATGATGTAACAAACATGTTTAATTTCCGCTGCAATAAAATGAAGTTTTAGATTTCCAAGTACTACTCATTATCTGTCTTGTTGTAATTTTTCTGTTCTATATTCACTTAAAACCTCCATGGAAGTTAATGCATTCCCTTTGTGAGTGACATTAATGGACGTGGGGTGTTACAGCCCGACCCATGCACGCACATGTCCCCGGTTGGTTTGCGCCGCCCACACCGCCCTCCATGTTTGGATCTCTTACAATCAGCCCAGTAAGCATGCCCCAACTCTGACCTTGGGCGGAGTACTCGTTCGATATCGTTATATGGGTTACTGACTAAAACGATTTCCACACAAGATGATATAGCTCTCCCCCTTGTCTTGTATCTCCACTAGGATTTCCACCGGTTATGTATACCTATTGGTGTCTTTAATTACATAACCCCCTTAGGTTAAGTTTGTGGGCCTATATATGAATATTACTCACTCCCTCAGATTTACTTAACCTATCCACTGTTCAATCAAATTTACTTAACCCTTATTCAAATTCATGTTCATACAATACCTATAGATTTAACTAGGTTAAGTATTCCAGTTCATTACCATGTCCATTTATGTTTATAATGTGATGGACCCCTCACATTAGGCCTACCACTTGTCGATGTTGGATATGCCGGTCGGTTCCGGGCAAATTTTTTCCATAAGTCGGGCTTAACCTCGTGTCTCAGCACATCTCGTGTTTGTGCACCTGGATCCCTCACATTAGATTCACCACTTGTGGTCGCTGGATATGTCGGGCGGTTCCGGGAAGACTTCCACCACAAGTGTAATCAAACCTCGTGTCTAGGCGCAGTTACAATTTCTAATTACTGTAATCTTAGGCATTCCATTATTAGCCTATTTTTTTACCTATGTTGTTATAGGTTTCATGTCCCTTTTCCCCAAATATGTTCATAATGAATTATATATCCTAAATTCATAAAAAATATTCAAGTTATATCGAATTTCCCCTTTACAACTTATGCCCATTTCATTGTTTTTCCCTTCGTTCCCAAACTAACGCATTCGCATAATCTAGTAGCATGCCTAAGCTCGAAATAAGCCTGCCTATATAAAATAAAAAGGAAAGGGTAAAGGGAAGATGACAAAAATGATTATTCTAACAAAATTTACATAAGCATATAATGGCATAATGTTAAGTTCGACATATAAGAATAGATCTGGTGAACTTATGATAATAAAACTGGTTCTAACATTGTAGGGATGTCATAATATGCATAATTAGATCTAAACAAGGATTTACGTGTCCAACTAATGACATATCCAAATTAACCACAACATGATAGGTATTAAATGATCTAAATAGTAAATTAAATCAATAATCAAAAGTAGAACTCACATGATAAAGGTTAAGATCCAAGTCATAGTTAATTCAGAATATCATGGATTCACTAATTATAATAGGTCTGGCATGATTCAGTCACAGGGATAGATCCAAATTACAGTCATATCATGTTTTACTTTTAATCATTTAAATCTAAAGGTAACTTAAACTTACAGTGTTCGGATCTAGAACAATAGAAGGAGAAAAGCGGAAGTTGAATCACAGATCTACACTTGAATCTCTAAACTTTGATTGCAGAAGAAGAAAAGGATTTGATTCAGTTCAGGCACCAACAACATTTAGGCTTCCATCGATTTCATTGTGAGTAAACAAGAGAAATTTGGCCGTATATATAACTGCCAGTCCCCAGAACCGACCTGCCATGTCAGCCCTAAGGGGGATCGACCCATGGGTCGACACCCCCCTTGAGGGGTCGACCCAGGGGTTAGCACCCTCCTTAAGGGGTCGACTCCCTGGGCAAGAATTTTTCCGCTCACCCCAGATTTTCATGATTTGAACGATTTTGAAATTTCTGAACCTATTTTGAATTCTGGACCTAATATATAAATATATAATTCTCTTGCACGTACACAAACTTCAATCCTTCATAACTTCTTCATACGGTGTTCGTTTTACGCGAACCAAATGTCTATCTTGACCAGAATTTCGAGACGGACGCAATGGAATAGTCCGTTTCCCTTAATTTTGAATATTAAATTAATTATTATTTAATTTATCCTCTTTAATGTCTTTAAAATTAACAGGTGTTACAACAACCAAGCACAAACATGTAACCAATCATACAATTTGAAGTAAATTATTCTATTACCTAATAATAAGGCATTATCCGTGTTTTTAAATTAACATAGCTCTGATACCAAAATGCAATGACCCTGCTTTTAGCTAGAATTTTTGGTATGTTTTTTACTATAGTATACAAATGGTTCTCTAATTTCAAAGTTATAAGCCAGAGCCATTCTATCCTAATCAAAAATCCAGGATCCCAAAAGTTTACCAATATAAAGACATCAGTTCATATAGAAAATGTTTTGATATATATATATATATATATATGAAGATATATATTTATATATGTATATACTCCTCTTGCTTTAAATCAGAGTAGAAAGAAAGCAAGATATCCATTGACCCCATTACAGATCAATGTTGAACACAGATCCAAAAATAGTACTCTTGTGCATATAGAAATGATAATTTTATGCTTACAGAAATAATATTTACAAAAATGGTATTTATATACATACAGAATTGATACTTGCAAAAATGGTACTTTTCAAAAATGATATTCTGATGTATATAGAAATGATACTCTTAGAAAATGATATTTTTATGCATCTAGAAATGATACTTTTATGACAATGTGTGTGTGACATGTGCATGTTTACTATCCTGGTCTTTGGTGCATGGGTCTACATTGAAATCTTGGCTAAACCTCCTCTGATATGAGCTAAACCAAGTGTGCCCATGTGCACCACTTTTTTATTTGAGTTTACTGAATGAATACACCAATAACCCAGTTTACAAACTTGTACATGCACACTTCTCTTTTCTAAAATGACTCCAGACTGACTAATACAAATAACATTAGTAAATTTCCATAATTCGAACATGTATTTTCCCAGATATAGTTTGCAAAAAGGAACATATAAAATACTACTTTAGCTCAGTCAATAAAATAATACATGGCACTTAATCTCTCCTATCCTTTAAATATAATTTTCCCATGACCCGGCTTAACATTTACAAAACTGATTCATAAAGTAAGTCTTAAGGATTCATGCAGATACAACAATTCAGAAGATTTTATTTTCTAACTTAAGAATGCGAACATCCATGGAAACAAGCCAGACTCCTAATCTAGTTTCAACTTAGCTCCATCATTACCTGAAAAAGCATTAGAGGCTGTCTCATCTTATAATGTGACACCCCATTTGCCATGAGAAAACAAGGTCAGAATAATGTGTCTGGTATGATCATCTCAATCGAAACTTAATAATAAAAATTAGGATAAATTCTGTTCTAAAAGACATTATTCTTTAATTAATTAATAAGCTTTTGCAAATGCACTCTCACTGATTTATTCAATATTTATCAATAGTGTTCAGGCTAATACAAGCAAATCAATCATGCACATAACAGAGTAAATCATCCTGATAATATTATGAGTTGTAGCCATAATGCATTCACAATTGCCTTAGAAAGTTTCCAGGAAAACTCAAGTTCCTTGTATTTATTTTCCTAACGTACATCATTTGGTTTAAATACCCTAGTCTCATCTGTATAAGTGAATCACTAGGACACATTATAGTAATCTAATTCACATTACTACATAAAGATCTCAGGAGCAAAATTAGGCCATGTTTCAGACTTACAACTCAAGTGCAAGCCATTCAACAGCATCTTGACCAAAAATACCTTAGGTAAATTACTAAGTGTTTTTCCGATATTTTCAGTGACTATTTACCTGAATATGGTAAACTAACACAGTTAGATTCACTTCATAATGCCATGGATTTAATAGAAACCACCCAAGCAATCAAAACAACCATTCAAACAAAAATATAAGCCATCTAGTACATATATATATATTCCAGGAAATCATTTATCTTGGGGTTTTAACAAGTTAAAATTCTTGTCTAAATATAGCCACTTATATATATATAGATGTATATGATTGTTTGGATATAGATCTGATATTAATCTATGGCTTTTATGAATATTTTAAGAGATTTTTGCCACAATGCCTAAACTGGTTTCATATGGATTTCAAAACCAAGCTTAGTGTTTGCAAATGGATTTTCTATCAAATTAGAAAACCGTCAACAAAATATTTTAATAATAAACTGCAAGCGCACGACGTACAATTGTTAGTACGTGGCGAATACGAGTCGATCCGCAGGGAATGAAGTAATTTCAATCTTATTCAGCCAAATTAAACCAAAATTTGGATTGTGGTTACGTACTAGAAAAAAAGTAAACTAAAATGTAGATTAAAACTATGAGATTAAAACCAATTTAGGGGCAACTTCACTTTTCTCTCTTTCAACATTGTTCAACATAAAATAGCACAAATATCTCTCAAATAACTTAAGTAAGATTAATTATGTAATTATCATAAGCATAACTTATTTGCGCCAATAATTAACACAAAATACGCCATCAAACAAAAATACACAATTAATCCAACTTTTTAACTATTATGAAACAAGCCATTGAAATGAAACTAAAATCTAATTTAAGTATGATCTATTTACTATTGGTTAGTAATATAGATCATCAAATTTCAACTCAAAAATCATTTCATTGCCATAATCACAATTTTAGATGAAGAGGCAATTTGTTGTATATGTCCTAAACATAGCCTCAATGTTATTAAATGAACAAAAGAGGCTATTAAATTCAATATGAAACACAAATACACCAAAAACATCCATTGCCATTAAACCCAAAGAGATCACTTATACAAATTCATGTTGAATCTACATTAATTGAGAGGACAAGCTTCATCACCCCTAAATTGTAGGGGTTTAGCTCCTCATTTGTGTGATTAATTCAACATAATTAGATTTCAACATTGACGAACAACAAAAATAAAGAGTAAAAAATGAAGAAAAGATACTAACTACTAACTAAATGCATAAAATAAAATTACACTACTTGCTGAAAAGAAAATCTAAACTAGTAACATAAAGTAGAGCATAGAAATTAAAAGAGATATGAGAGAGACATAAAAGAAATTGGCTTGGAAGCCAATTTTTCTTTATTTGATCAATTACACTTTTATTTGCTAAAAAGGAGATCTGAAATACATGAAACCAAGGGGTATATATACATGATCAAAAAACCCTAATCACTTTCCTTGGGAAATCCCCAAAATGCCCATTCATGTAGCTTCTGATTGCCATTAGCCACTAATGAGTCATGTAGAATGCATGAGGCCTTTTTGTCTTAGTCTTTAATATGAAGCTTAAGAGCAAATGGGTTAATTGAAAGGTGTGGGCCTCCTCTATCCATAAAATGAATTAATTCTTTGCTTCCTTTTGTAAAAATGCATGCTTTCCCTCATCTCTTCATGTGTATATATCCTTTTAGCTCCAAAATTCCTACAAGAGATAAACACAAGGAACAAGTAAAAGATTTCACAAATTAAAACATGCACAAGTGACCACTTTTTTCTAAAATGAGTGATTATTTTGAAAATATTTAAAATATGGTTTGATCGTATAAAATACCCAAAAATGTTTATTTATTTAATTAAACAAGAATAAATATGTGAATATAAATGTGCATTTTTACGTGCACATCAAATACCTCCACACTTATCTTTTTATTTGTCCTCGAATAAAGGAAATTAATAATAAGATAAATCCATTTTCGTAGGGAACACGATTGCATTGAGCGTATGCAACAAGCCGTTAAACCTTTGGGTGTCCCCAGTAGGACGAGTGTTGTCTCGTGAGGGTTTTCTGTTGATACTACCTACAAAATCCAAATGTTAAATGCAAAAATATTTACAAAATGCAAGATTAGAAAATATTTACAAGACGAATGCAAGCTTTTAAAGGAATATTTACAAACGATAATTTACTTTTAAATATTACACGAATGAGTTAACACAAATTTGGGTTGTCACTATGAAATTTGAGTCCGTTACTAATCAAAACTTCAAACAAAATTCATGTTATCATCACAAACTCCTCCAGCTTGGCTAGTTGTTTTGGTAGAAACATAGAGCAAATATGAAATGAATTCTATAATCGATATCATCAATCGTAAAACAGCATCTCAACTTCCTTTTTGTTAACAAGCTAGGTCGAATAAGTGAAGAGTGTGCTTGGATTTTAAGTGCTAACTCTCTCTTTATTTTGAAACTTATTTACATTATTATTATTAATATCATTTACAAACACCTAACTGAAAAGACCAAGGTATACCACCCATGCATTGCCTCGCGAACTGACGTGAGAGTTTGGGACAGAGCTTGGCGGACTGTGCAGACCAATGCTGACTTTGTCAACAAGATGTTGGAAATACTTAGGTGTCCAACTCATAAAATGAGACCAAGATATACCGACGCTAACTTTGTCAACAAGGTGTCAGAAAGAGCTTGGCGAGTTTGCACACCAACGCCAGATGTACCAGCAATGTTGGATACCCTTGGATAATTATATATATACTTCTTTTTTTTTCTCTTTTTTTACATAAGAGAGAGAGAGAGAGTTAAGCGAGAATATCTTAGCACAACTTCACTTAATGATCTAAAATGTTATCGCAAGTAGTCTAATTCAACCATTCATTTAATTGGATTACAATTCAGAAAACATTTCATACTCATCACCCACGAATCTCCCAATATACCAATTACACCAAATTTGCTTATAATTCAAACTTTCCTTTCGTTATCCGCTAAGATAAGTAAATCTCCATATTTTAATCGAATGACCAAAATTGTATGCTAACTCCATCATGTCTTATTTGAAAGTAAATAGAAATGCGAAATTCTTTTTTTTTCGATTGATTTTTTTTAATGACAAAAAAAAATAAGGAAAATTCTATGCAAAACCAAAATAAATATGAAACTCCCCCACACTTGATTTGGACTGTGTCCCCACAGTAAATGCATGACACAATGAGTGAGCGGAAGAGAAATATTTACATATTTACAAAGGAGGGTTAAACTTAACTTTCTTACTTCGCGTAGCATGGCTCATGAAGAATCATGAGATCCTCCTCTTGATCAGTGGGCAATTCCAAGAATGGTTTTAGACGTTGACCATTGACTTTGAATATGGATCCATCCCTTGGGTTTTCTATTTCAATAGCACCATGTGGAAAAACAGTTCGAACAACATATAGTCCAGTCCATCTCGATTTTAACTTCCCAGAGAATAAATGAAGTTGTGAGTCATACAACAGAACTTTTTGGTTTGGCAAAAATGTTTTTCTTAGGATTGAATTATCATGAAAAACTTTGGTATTTTCCTTAAAAATTTTCATGTTTTCATATGCATCATTCCTAATTTCTTCTAGCTCGTTGAGTTGCAATTTTCGGTTTTCGCCAGCTTGTTCAAGATCAAAGTTTAAGTTCTTTATTGCCCAAAGCGCTTTATGTTCAAGTTCAACTGGTAAATGACAGGCTTTACCGTAAACCAATCGGAAAGGGGACATTCCAATATTAGTTTTAAAAGCAGTACAGTAAGCCCAAGGCGCGTCAGTCAATTTTTGTGACCAATCTTTTCGGTTTTTGTTCATAGTTTTCTCCAAAATCTGTTTTATTTGACGATCCGATACTTCGACTTGACCACAAGTTTGCAGATGATAAGGAGTGGATAACTTGTGGGTTATTCAATATTTCTTCATTAAGGACTCAAAAGATTGATTATAGAAATGCGTTCCATTTTCTCTTATTGTTGTGCGAGGTATGCCGAACCTTGAAAAGATGTTCTCTTTTAGAAATTTCACAACAATTTTATGATCATTTGTTTTACATGGAACGTCTTCGACACATTTCAAAGCGTAATCGATGGCAAGAAGAATATACAAGTTTCCAAAGGAGTTTGGGAAAGGTCCCATAAAATCAATACCCCATACATCAAAGAGCTCGATCGTAAGGATGGGGTTCAAAGGCATCATATTCCATCGAGAAAATTTTCCTATCATTTGGCAACAATTGCAAGTTTTACAGAATTCGAACGAGTCTTTAAAGAGACTAGGCCAATAAAAACCACATTGAAGCAGCTTTTCAACAGTTTTCCTAGGACCAAAATGTCCACCACACGCATGATCATGGCAGAATGAGAGAACACTCCTAATTTCTCTATCAGGAATGCATCGACGAATGATTTGGTCTGGACAATACTTAAACAAGTATGGGTCACCCCAATAGAAGTATTTCACTTGGGAAAGAAATTTGTATTTATCATGTTTGGACCTAAATGAGGGGGTTTCCTTAGTGAGTAGATAGTTCACTATGTCGGCGAACCAAGGATCAATTGAAACAGAAAGAAGTTGTTCGTCAGAAAAGTTTTCATTGATTGGAAACGAAGATGGAGTGTTAGGAAGACGAGTTAAGTGATCGGCTATGATGTTATCGGATCCTTTTTTGTCTTTGATTGTAAGATCAAATTCTTGAAGCAAAAGGATCCATCGAATTAAGCGTGACTTAGCATTCTTTTTAGCAAAAAGGTGCCGAAGAGCAGAATGGTCTGTGTAGACCGTGACATGGCCAATTAAGTAAGATCAAAACTTCTCAAGTGCAAAAACGACAGATAAAAGTTCTTTTTCGGTGGTTGTATAATTCATTTGAGCGTCATTTAAGGTCATACTTGCGTAGTAAATGACGTGAAGGATTTTGTTGATGCGTTGTCCTAATACAGCACCAACCGCGAAGTTAGAAGCATCACACATGATTTCAAAAGGAAGGTTCCAGTTGGGCGAACAGATTATCGGAGCTGAAATGAGTTTTTTTTAAGACGTTCAAAAGAAGCGACACATTCAGAGTTAAATTCAAATGGGATGTCCTTTCCTAGCAGAGTAGTCAAGGGACGAGCAATTTTGCTAAAATATTTCACAAAGCATCGGTAAAAACCAGCATGCCCAAGAAATGAACGAATGTCCTTAACACATTTTGGAATGGGTAGTTTTGAAATAACGTCAATTTTCGCTTTATCAACCTCAATGCCATTATTTGAAATTACATGTCCAAGGACAATGCCATGTTTGACCATAAAGTGGCATTTTCCCCAATTCAACGTTATGTGGTTTTCTTTACATCGATTTAAAACAAGTTCAAGATGATGTAAGTAAGAGGAAAAAGAATTGCCAAAGATCAAAAAATCATCCATAAAGACTTCAAGAAAGCGTTCGATCATATCAGAAAAAATTCTAACCATACATCGTTGGAAAGTTGCAGGAGCATTGCAAAGACCGAAAGGCATACGTCGGTAAGCAAAGGTACCAAATGGACATGTGAAAGTCGTTTTCTCTTGATCTTCGGGACCTATTGGAATTTGGTTATAACCGGAATAACCATCAAGAAAGCAGTAGAATTCATGACCAGCTAAACGTTAGAGAATTTGATCGATGAAAGGAAGAGGAAAGTGTTCTTTACGCGTTGCAGCATTCAATTTTTGATAATCGATGCAAACACGCCAACCTGTTTGAGTACAAGTTGGAAGAAGTTCGTTTCGTTCATTTGCGACAACGGTGAGTTCGGACTTTTTAGGAACAACGTGAATGGGGTTAACCCATAAGCTATCAGAAATGGGGTAAATGATACCATTGTCGAGAAGTTTATGAATTTCTTCGTGAACTACCTCTTTCATCTTAGGATTAAGCCTACGTTGTGCTTCACGAGTGGGATTGGCTTCATCGGTTAAGTGAATACGATATTGAACGATTGCGGGGCTAATTCCCTTGATGTCAGAAATGGACCAACCGATTGCATCTTTATTTTTAGAAAGTGTCGAGAGAAGAGAAATTTCTTGATCACGAGTTAAACTTGAAGAAATTATGATAGGACAAGTTTCGTTATCATCTAAGTACACATACTTAAGGTGATCGGGAAGAGGTTTAAGCTCCAACTTTGGTGATTTCTCGATCAAAGAACATGGTTGAGATTTGGACTCAACTGAAAGCGATTCAAATGGAAGCGTGTGTTCGACTTCGTTAGGACCTTCTTGGAACAATTTTTCATAGTCGGCCTCATGCTCGTCGTTAAGGTCAATGGAATTGCTTTCAAAGTTTTCGTGGATGGCATTAACTTCTAAGGTTTGGTTACATGATTCATTCGAATGACTTTCAAGATTGAAAATGTTGAGATCTAGAGTCATGTTTCCAAAAGAGATTTTCATTGAACCATTGCGACAATTTATTAAAGCATTTGAAGTAGCCAAAAAGGGTCAACCTAAAATCAATGGAATTTGACTCATTGGATTATTGACAGGTTGAGTTTCCATAACAATGAAATTGACAGGGTAGATGAATTGACCAACTTTGATGAGTACGTCATCAATTTCGCTAACGGGTTTCTTAGTTGAACGATCAACGAACTGAAGAGTTATTTTCGTTGGTTTAAGTTCACCCAAACCAACTTGTTGGTAAACGGAATATGGAATTAAATTGACACTTGCACCCAAATCAACTAAGCATTTGTTAATTGTTTTATCTCCTATCATGCATGAGATTGTAGGACATCCAGGATCTTTGTATTTGATCGGGATCGATTGGTTCAAGACTTCGCTAAGTCCCGCAGCTAAGAAGATTTCTTGGGTACATGGGTGTGTCGTTTTTGGGTACACAAGTCTTTGAGAAATTTAGCGTAGGTGGGGACTTGTTGAATGATGTCAAGAAGAGGGATGTTAACTTTCACTTGTTTGAAAATTTCCAACATCTTTTCCATTTGGTCGGAATGTTTCTTTGGTCGAAGACGATGAGGAAATGGAATGCAAAACTCAATAGGTCGGTCTACTTGAGTAGGAGCAGAACTAGACTCAGAATTTGGATCGAGATCATTTGTGGTTTTATAAGAGTCGAGAGGAACACTCGCTAAATTATTTGGATTTTCAACTTGATTATCGATTTTCTTACCGGATCGTAAAGTTGTGATAGCATTCAACTGAGTTTGATTGTTATCCTGGATGACATGAGCTTGGTTTGGATTAGGATTTTGCCTCCTAGGATTTGGAATGGGTTGACTCGGGAAAGTGCCTCTTTCCCGTTCACTTACAAAAGTGGCCAATTGAATCATTTGCATTTCAAGTTTAGCGATAGATTGACTCGTGTTTTGCATGAGGGAAGTCAATAAATTTTGCAGATTGCTATTTGATTGGAGATTTTAAGTAGTTGCTTTAGTCAATTCTTCAAGAGTTTTTTCAAGTGACGTCAATCGTTTTTCGTCTTGGGGAACAAAAGATTGTTGCGCTTGATTTTGAGAAGGTGGCGCAGGATTTTGGAATTGAGTTTGTTGAAAGGGAGGATTCGAAGGATTATTCGAAAGTGGTTGAAAAGGGGGTCGAACCAAATTCGAATTTGAATTGTTTTGGGCCCAAGAGAAGTTAGGATGATTTCTCTAACCTTGATTGTATGTTGGGGAGAATGGGTTGTTTCTAGCCTTGTTAAATGCATTGATTTGTTCTAACGAATGTGGGCATTGATCGGCAATGTGGTTAAGATCGTTATATTTGTAACATGAAGGCTGGGACGCTTGAGCTTGGTTTACTTGAGTTGACGAAAGGACATTATCAAATTTTGTTAACATCGCGTCTTCTCTTCTAAAGCCGTTGAGGATCCTACCGAATGAGCATTTGATCGATAATAAATCGATTTCTCGTTAGATCTTTCCCATTGAGCTAATTTTTCGGCCAAATTTTCAAGAAATTGCCAAGCGGCATCATGATGTTAGGCTAGAAAGTTTCCCTGGCACATCGATTCGAGCATGGTTCGAGAGTTATTTTCAAGTCCATCGTATAAAATTTGACAAAGTGTCCATTTTTTGAAATTGTGATGTGGACATTTGACTAGAAGTTCTTTAAATCTCTCGAAATATTTTGCAAAGGATTCACCACCAAATTGATGAAAATTAACGATTTCATTCCTAATTTTAGATGTTTTTCCAAGGGGTAAAACTTTTTTAGAAAAACGTTCACAAATTCATCCCAAGTTCCAATCGTATTTTAAGGCAAGCTATATAACCATTTTTCGGCATAATCGGTTAGTGCAAATGGAATTAACCTAAGTTTGATTCCATCGTCACTTAGTTGTTGAAATTTCATGGTTGCACAAACTTTTTCAAATTTGGTTAAGAAAATGTAAGGATTATCAAGTTTAAGATTGCAGAATTTTGGAAGATTATTGATGTGATTCGAATGAATTTCAAAGTGGTTAGCCGTTAGGGAGGGCAATATAATGCAAGAAGGAATAGACGTTCGATCGGGGAAGTATCTATCCATAAGAGTTCGAGGGGGATTTTCTTCGGCCATGGTTGAAAGAATGTTTGTTCGAACTAACCGATTAGTAGACGGATCATGGGTCCAACTACGCATGCACTAGCGTAAAGAAGAGAAAGAACAAATTTGAGAAGAGAGCAGAAGCGATTTTTTTATAATTTTTTTTTGAATTTCTCTTTTTTTTATTGTATGTATGAACCTAATGCAACTAAATGAATGCAGGGATTATCTACAAATTTTCTGTCCTTAGTGGCTCCTAACCCAAAATTATATAATGATACGTCTTAAAATAAAAGATTTCTTGGCCAGTTAACGGACAGGAGTTATCGGTGCACCAGGAATCACCCTAGCAATGCAACCGAAGGTTTAAGTACCTTCAGAGTAACAACCGATATAATATTTATGAATCACCGTAATATTTATAAACGGCTATTTCTCTGCCATAGTCTAGACACCATGAAATAATTCATTCCAAAGAAATCAACTATCAAAATACAATTAAGCCCTATGTGAGCCCGCGACTCCCTTAAGTCCAACGTCTAACCGTTATTATTATTCAAATTCTACAATGAAATGCAATTTTGTGGGCTAAGGAAAGGGTGATGAAATCCCTCACCTTATGTGAATTGGGGTACTGCCCTTAAGAAAAGAAAATAAGATGAGATGAATGTAAAACAGAAATTAAACGTGATATTAACAATGCAACTACGAATGACTTTTTATTTGTTTTTGGATTTTTTTTTAATGCAAATGCAAGAAAACAACAATGCAATTAAATAAAAACAAGAGAGAAGAGAACAATACCAGAGGGTCTGAATTTATATGCAAATATATTTATTTAGCAGCAATTTTTTTAAGCAAGCAAGCAAAGTAGAGCGCAACGCAAAACAATTCCAAGTAAGCAAGCTAGGCAATGCAAAGGAAAGCAATTCCCTTCTTCTTTTGCAACCTGAAAAATAAGAATGATGTATATATAAGAGAAAGACAAATGTTTTTTTTTCTTTTTGAGTTGAGGACTTGAGGAGCTGAGGTGTTAATGAAGTGTCTGGATGTTGTGATTTGGGATGGAGCACGGTTTGAAGGTGCGGTGAAGTGAGGAAGTATAGATGGAATTTAAAATGGAAAAAAATGATAGTGAATTAGGAAGAATGGACTAATATGTATACGACAAGTTGAAGGTTGATGATGATGGTCGGATGGTTTGAATTGCTGTATGAGGATGAAAGGTATTGCGATGGTAGGCAGGGGATGTAGTGATGATAGTGGTGAATGGTGGAAGGAGGTTTGCATTGGAAGAATTTGATGTGGGTTGATTGGAATTTTGTATGAAGTGGTAATGGAGGATGGATTTGGAGAATTGGTTGTGAATGAGATTTGTTTTGATGGATGTTTTAGAAAATGGTGTAAAAATGGTAGAGAGAATAGAATGTTAAGCGGAGGTTGGTTTATAAAGGATTGTGAATAGAATAAGGCAGAGAAGGGAAGAAGATTATAGAGGGAGGACAAGGAAAAGGAAAGAGATAAATGAGAGAAGGAGAAAGGGAAAGAAGTAAAAGAGAGAAAAAATAGAAAAATATAATTTTAGTTAATTATAGAAAAAAGGAAGGCAGTAAAGAAATAAATGAAAGATGGAAAAGGAAATTTAAAAGGGAGTAAAAGGAAAGCAATGATTTTTTTTATTTATTAAATTTGTAAGAATTGTACAAAGGAAAGGGATAAATATTTACTGATTTTTTTTTTGCAAAAATAATAAAGGAATTAATTGTATTGAATTCAGGGGAATAAAGAATTGAAAGAAACAGTTAAGAAAAGGGAAATAAAATCAGGAGAATTTGGAAAGATTTTTCCTTTTATTGGAAATAAATTGTAGACACAAGGAAGGAAAGAGAGATTGTAGAAATAATTAAGAAAAGAAATAAATGGAAGGAAGGGAAAACAGGAAAGAAATTATAAACAAAAAGGCAAGTTTTTTTTTCTTTTTTAAGAAACAACAAACAAAAAGGATAATTAAATTTGACAAAACACACAAATGCACAAGAAGCGAGATCAAACAAAACAAGCAAACTTCTTCTTTTTTTGAAATCAGAAACTAAAGAGAAAACAAAAAATGCATAGGAAAGATGAGAGAAGAAACAGAAACTTGCAATTGAAAACAATGAACACCACTTTTTTATGAACAATTTTTTTTCCAGTATGGATTGAAGGGTAGTTTCATATCTGAAGGTGGACATTGATGATTGTTTATGACCGTGACAGTTATTATGGTGAAGAAGTGGGAATGTTGAGTTATTGATGATGAAAAGAGTAGTTTGGTTGTGTGTAGAAGCTTTGGTGTAAACGGTGTGTATAAGAAGAAAATGGAAAAGGGTTTTGGAAGATTGGTAGAGAAGAAGGTGTGGAAGTGGATGATATGGAATCCGAGGGATGGAATTTGTGATGTATAAATAAGGCAGAGGTAGAGAAAGGAAAGTAAATTAAAGAGGGAGGACAAGAAATAGAAAAGCAATAAATTGATGTTTTTTTTAATTATTTGTAAGAATTGTAAAAGGGGAGAAATAAATGAGAGAGAGATAAAGGGAAAGAAATAAAAGAAATTGAAAACACAAAAAATGGGAAAAAGACTGAACAAAAGGCAAGTGTTTATTTTTTTTTCTTTTTTTTGAGAGAGAGGAACTAGAAGAACTAACATAATATGAAATCTAATAACACAAATACACACAACATAAAAATACACAAACAAAAGTAAAACAAAACACAAAAATAAAATGGAACAAAACACACAACTACTTTTTTTATTTTAAATGAACACAAAAAAAAACACAAAAATGAAACAACAAAAGATTAAAACAAAACAGAAAAACTATGAACAAAACACATTTTTTTTAAGAAAAACAAACAAGAAAATTAATTCGAGGAATAAAACTAAAATTAAATTCTTTCCCCGGCAACGGCGCCAAAAACTTGTTTGCAAACGGATTTTCTATCGAATTAGAAAACCGTCAACAAAATATTTTAATAATAAACCGCAAGTGCACGGCATACAATTGTTAGTATGTGGCGAATACGAGTCGATCCGCAGGGAAAGAAGTAATTTCAATCTTATTCAGTCAAATTAAACCAAAATTTGGATTGTGATTAAGTACTAGAAAAATAGTAAACTAAAATGTAGATTAAAACCAATTTAGGGGCAACTTCACTTTTCTCTTGTTCAATATAAAATAGCACAAAGATCTCTCAAATAACTTAAGTAAGATTAATTATGTAATTATCATAAGCATAATTTATTTGCGCTAATAATTAGCACAAAATACGCCATCAAAAAATAATACACAATTAATCCAAATTTTTAACTATTATAAAACAGGCCATCGAAATGAAACTAAAATCTAATTTAAGTATGATCTATTTACAATTGGTTAGTAATATAGATCATCAAATTTCAACTCAAAAATCATTTCATTGCCATAATCACAATTTTAGATGAAGAGGCAATTTGTTGTATATGTCCAAAACATAGCCTCAATGTTATGAAATGAACAAAAGAGGCTATTAAATTCAATATGAAACACAAATACACCAAAAACATCCATTGCCATTAAACCCAAGGAGATCACTCATACAAATTCATGTTGAATCTACATTAATTGAGAGGAAAAGCTTCATCGCCCCTAAATTGTAGGGGTTTAGCTCCTTATTTGTGTGATTAATTCAACACAATTAGATTTCAACATTGACGAACAACAAAAATAAAGAGTAAATAATGAAGAAAAGATACTAACTACTAACTAATTGCATAAAATAAAATTACACTATTTGCAGAAAAGAAAATCTAAACTACTAACATAAAGTAGAGCATAGAAATTAAAAAAAATATGAGAGAGACATAAAAGAAATTGGCTTGGAAGCCATTTTTCTTTATTTGATCAATTACACTTTTATTTGCTAAAAAAGAGATCTGAAATACATGAAACAAAGGGGTACATATACATGATCAAAAAACCCTAAAACCCTAATCACTTTCCTTGGGAAATCCCTAAAATGCCCATTCATTTAGCTTCTAATTGCCATTAGCTACTAATGAGTCATGTAGAATGCATGAGGCCTTTTTGTCTCAGTCTTTAATATAAAGCTTAAGAGCAAGTGGGTTAATTGAAAGGTGTGGGCCTCCTCTATCCATAAAATGAATTAATTCTTTGCCTCCTTTTGTAAAAATGCATGCTTTTCCTCATCTCTTCATGTGTATATACCCTTTTAGCTCCAAAATTCCTACAAAGATAAACATAAGGAACAAGTAAAAGATTTCACAAATTAAAACATGCATAGTGACCACTTTTTTCCAAAATGAGTGATTATTTTGAAAATATTTAAAATATGGTTTGATCATATAAAATACCCAAAAATGTTTATTTATTTAATTAAACAAGAATAAATATGTGAATATGCATTTTTTACTTGCACATCACTTGAAACACCCCACATCCATTAAGGTCACTCACAAAGGGAATGCCTTAATTTCGGTGGAGGTTTATAAGTAAAAGCCACAGATAAACTCAAGACAGATATAAATACACATATTTCAAACAGCGGAAACCATCAGACTTTTATTCATCAATACGTGTTCCAAAACAAAACATTCCATAATTGTCTCAAAATACTTCCATTATTACTACATCATAACTGTCTTGATTATTAAAGAAGCATAAAACATAAATAAAGTGACAAAAATCCCTATAGTGATATCCAAAGCCATAGTCCGAGCAAAAGAGACCCAAATCATACTTCTATGTTCTTGGAGCTTGAACAGAAGACTGAGCTGAGTTGTTTCCTCCCTGTGGACCTGGGGGGTAAATGAAAGAAAAGAAGACGAAAAGAAAATAGGGTCAGACATAAAGTCCGAGTAAATCTAGTAACTCTTCAGTATGTGAATAAGAAAAGGGCATGATAGATATATACTGAAAATAGGATGGTGTCACAAGCTAAGGGAGTGTCGAATGTACTATCGCACCCATATTATATCTCTGCATCTACTTAAGTTTACTCTAATTGGCACCCCATGGTAAGGGTGAAGTGATCCCCAACTTTATTTAAAGATCGGCTCCTACTCGCGTTAACATGTGTTATACGACCCCCAAGAATTGTAGATACCTATGCTGGTCCCACCATGGGGTGAATCAAGACCCATGGTGGCGGCCTTGACACAAATTCTAGAAGGCATATGTTATACTACTGGTGTCCCCAGTGCCCTGGTTGTCTTCTCCGAAGTGTGTGCACGCCCGCACTCCGTTAGACCTGCACTGTGCACCCACCACCGTCGTTTGACCGCTTACAATCGGCCCAGTAATCGTGCCCCACCCTGCCTAGTTTCAGGGTACCGTTGATACCTAAATTGGGTTACCGCTGAAACGGGTCCCTCGTTACCAGGATTTTCTAGTCAAACATGTTAAGTGGTTAAGTGTCTGTATTTACCTAACCCCCACCCATCAATTCTTGTTAACATGTTGAATTTGGTTAAGTGTTATAGTTGACTTAACCCTACCACCTGTCTTTAGCCTCTTAGGAGCACCAGACCACTCACATTAGACAAGTATTGCTACGGTTACTGGATATGCCGGTCGGTTCTGGGCAGGTTTACACCGTAGCTCTGTCTAACCTCGGGTCTTTATTGGGCTCAATGCTTAACCACCCACATTGGATAAGTAATGTTGTGACTACTGGACAACCGGGCGGTTCCGGGAAGGTTTACATCACAACTCAATCCAACCTCGGGTTAAGCACCTCGTGTTTTCTAAATTTACATATTTTATTATTTCTCAAATGTATATATGTAAATGTCATATCTATTATTTTTGGGTATAACAATTCATACCGCTTTAAATGTCATTGGCATGTGCCAAACATGCCAACATATATTTTCATGTTTTACACCCAACGTTATTGCCCCCGTTTATACGTTCGCAACGTTATAACAAATGTGGGGCTCGACACAATTCAGCCCAACTTTATAAGCGTAAGAAAAGGGGAAATTAAGAACATGTAATACTTGACAACATATAAGGGTGTGTGGCACATGAACTTGCAAATTAGCGATACTAACATAAATGATGGGTCATGTGAACTTGCATTCAAATCAAAGTATAACTAAGTAGGTGGCATATGAGATGGCATAGTTTAGGCTAATACAAACTTGTGTTTAAACATGTTTAACTTGGCATAATGTCAAACACAAAACTAGCATGATGTATATTCACCAAAAGGTCCAACTATAACATTTAATTCACATAGCCTATTTCAACATGAACTTGCATAGTTTATGAAACACAAACGATACTTAACATAGATCCAATTTCACTTGCAAATAAACATGAACTTGCATGATTTATGAAACCCAAACGATGCTTAACATGAATCCAATTATACTTGCAAACAAACATGAAAGTGATAACATAGGCTTTGGGTCATGTAGACATAAAAGGTTTCAAGTCTAAATCATGTTTACATAAATTCTAATTTAGACTAAGGGAATATACATAGTCCATGCCATCGACATATACATAAAGGGATCAGTTCTATTCTTTTGCCACAAACTTGCAAGTGTCATTGTTTTCATATACAATTGTTCAATAGGCTTGCATCAATCAATTTATGTCACAAACGTCAATACACTAGTCATGATAGAATCATCAAAATACATAGAATTTTATACAACACAATAACACAATTCTATTTTCATTCACATCGAATCACATCGCAGTTCTTATTCATATTCTGAAAGGTTACTATACTTACAACGAATGCAGAATCTTGAATTCTGGATTCTGAAATTGAAATGCGCTCCTTTGGGTAGACTAACGTTGCGTTGATAACTTTTGATTTAAACTTTAAATCTTCTTCTTAGTTTGAATCGTCTCTAGGCTTTTCTCTTGACGGCTATGTTCAATTCCTCCCTAGCAATATGACGACTCCTTTCTCATATTTTTGTGTGAATTTTCAGTTGAGAGTTAGGGTGTATTTATAGATTTTTAAGTTGTTTTGAGCCGTCAGATGAAGATAAGAGGAATCTAGGCCATTCAAAATTCAGAGAGCCAATCAAGAGGTGACACGTCAGCCCTAGTGACACACAAGGCCTATGAAATTCGAGCCAGAGCCAGACCTGTCCAGCCAGATCGACCAGCCAGGTCGACACCCAGGTCGACCTGGAGGGTACCAGGTCGACACTGTGGTCGACCTGGGGTGACCAGGTCGACACCATGGTCGACCCTATGGTCGACCTGGTCTCTGGGCGGGAATTTTCCCGCCCAGCCCAGTTTGAACCTGAAATTCGAAATTTTGAAATTAAACTGAGTGGTTTGAATTTAAATTTGATTCTGAAACTTTCGAAGGCCATAACTCCTTCATAGGAGTCCGATTCGTGCAAACTCGGACTCTATCTCAAGCAGAATTCCGAGACGAACGCCATGGCGTAACCTGTTTCCCTTAATTCTTTCATTTAGAATTAATTATACTTAAATTTGTGAAGCTTAGCGTTATAGAACTCACGGGGTGTTACATCACTTAGACATAATGTTTGCATTCTTGATTAGAGATTATCACATAGAAAATCCTGTTGCTCTCTAAATCAACCATTATATAGAGCCTCAACACCTATACACAAGTATATTGCGACCCATTTACATTTACATGAGAGATTGCCATAGATCAGTATCATTTATATATATATCCAAATTTATGGGGTTTTCCAAATTATCATAAAAAGGGTTTTCAAGGTGTCATAAACTAAATACATTCAAATAAATCTAAACCCATGTTATGAAAATCAATCTTTTTTTAAATGAAACCAATAATGTGTTCAAGCACATATAACCATATAAACTGATAAAAGAATTAAATTCAAAGTACATTGAGTATAGAAAATATTGGTTGTCTCTTTAATCTCAGGACTTAATGCTACTTGTTTTAAGTGAGAATACTCACCAAACTTTTTCTTCTAAGCTAAAGAAAAACCAGAGAACTCTTGCTTTACCCCCTAAGCTTCCCTTCTTCCTTTCTAAATAAATTTTATGTATTCTTACTTGTTTTCACTGGGTAGTTTAATTTTTGCCCGTCCACCCTTGCTTATATCATCAAATTCCAAGGGTTTTCTAGGTTATACAAAGTCAGTTTTGGCCCTTATCAAATCATGCTATTTGTGTGAGTGTTATTCACATTATTTTTCTTCGTTTTCTTTGTTGTGCTCGGGTGTAAAATCTGCATTACTTTTTCAGAAATAAAGAAAATGTTTTCAAACCATTTTTCCTTCATAACAAGTCATGACAAAATAGCAAATGGACTTAATAATCCCCCTTTTCTAAATCTGACTATGCACTATTTAATCTTGGTGCAACTTGTCTTTACCATATACATGTATATGCATTATCTCAAACTTTCTTTATGATGTACATTAAATCAGGCTATACAATTTAATTTAATTGCCACTAGAATACATGTATACTCATATACATAAATCACATTATTTACCCTGGAATTATGGTTTTGCCATGTGCATGTCTCTGTTGTACACATGTGTACACACACATACATGCACACAAATTCAAAAACCCCACTAATTCCATGTTAAAATTCAGTAAACATTTTAAACCATGTTAAAATAGTTTTTGCTAAAAGCTTTGGGTCATTACATATATATATATATATATTATAAAGGTGTTTGCAATTGTACTATTGTACTATGTGTAACAACCCGTAAAATGCGAGCCAGTTTGAAATTTTTATTTCGGCGATTTTAGCGAATTTTGAATATTTAAAATGAATTATTTTAAATATTATCGACGAGAAATTTATTTTGAATATAATTATAACGTATATATTATATACGTCGTCGTTAGAATATATAATAATTATATATAATTATAAAAGGAATTGAAAATGGCGCGGTAGTTCGAAAATTCGATTTCTAATTTCAAATGAATATACAGAATTCAATATAAGTCAGAATTGAACGAAACAAGAAATATTTGAATCTGTATAACTAGATCTTTGTAACGAAGTTAACAAACTGAGATTTCATCTTAGAAATGATAAGATATGTCCAGTTTAAAATTAGAAATAGTCGCTGTGGAATTTATATATATTTTTATATATATAAGGCCCTTAAAAATAGCAATTTTGCAAACGACCTCGGATTTCGACGAAACCAGTTTTGTTGGGTCCGTGATGTTAAGTTATTGCTAGATTCCAAATTTCATAATTTTTCGAATCAATATGTCAGCGTGGCAAAGGAAAACGCGTTTGACCAGTTTCAGTTGATTTTAATCGACTGGAAATTGGCCATTTTTCAAACGGAGTCAGAATTCAACGAAACTAGTTTTGTTAGGACCGTATCGTTAATACGAAGCTAGAAAATATTTTTCGGGAATTTTTCTAGTTAGTATGTGACCCCGGTAATTTGAAATGTACGTTTAAAATTCAATAAAGTGATTTAAATGTAAATTTAATAGAAACGGATTCAAATAGTCGAATCAGCCTACGATGCATATCCCATTGTGTTCGGAATGGGGGTAGAACGCTATGGACGACAGGCGGTGGACCTCGTTTCGAGGTCGTATGTAAAAGTCAACTATTTGCAAATAAAATAATTAAAATAAAATAATAAAAAAAAATAAACCCTTCCCTCTATAACCTATCTGGCCCCCCCTTTTTTTGATTCCTAAATCAGAAAATAAAAAAAATAAAAAAAGCAAAAGAAAAAAACCCGTTGTCCCCCCCTCGAAATCGCCATCGCCCTCCTCCGTACTTGCTACCACCATCGAGGCGCGGCCTCCCCGAGCCTCGCGCCATCGCCTTCAGTCCCTCCCCCTTGCGCTTCACTCTCCTCTATCCCTTCGAATCGACGAGCCCTCAAATCCCCAGAACCCGAAGCGCCTCTACAACCCTAAGCCGCCGCCACCGCACCGGATCTCGAGCTCGCTCCATCGCCGCCCGCCTGTGCGAGCCCCACCTCGCCAGAGGCCGAGCCACCTTCCCCCCGGTGAGCCATCTTCCCCTGTGAGCCTCCGAGACCACCAGCACCCCCCCTTTTTTCAAAACCAAGGTAAATTTTGTTTATTTCATCTATTTTAGTTTTTATAATTATAATTATTATTTTGCATGAACTGAAAAAGAATAAAATGATAATTTTAATTAGGAAAAAGATTACATTTTTCTAGACAAAAGATTTGGTTTTTTAAAATGAAAAAGGATAGATTTTTATATCGTAGGAAGAGTAAAAATATGATTTTTACTCATGAAGAGTAATAAAAACATAATTTTTATTATATTACTAGCGAAAGAAAAATAGAATTTTTATATATTGAACTTCGATAGAAAAATAGAATTTTTATATATTGAACTTCGAAAGAAAAATAGAATTTTTATATATTGAACTTCGAAAGAAAAATAGAATTTTTATATATTGAACTTCGAAAGAAAAATAGAATTTTTATATATTGAACTTCGAAAGAAAAATAGAATTTTCATATATTGAACTTCGATAGAAAATAGAATTTTTATATATTGAACTTCGAAAGAAAAATAGAATTTTTATATATTGAACTTCGAAAGAAAAATAGAATTTTTATATATTGAACTTCGATAGAAAAATAGGATTTTTATATATTGAACTTCGATAGAAAAATACGATTTTTATATATTGAACATCGAAGTAAAAAATTCGATTTTTATATATTGAATAGCAAAGTAAAAATGTGATTTTTACGTATGTAGTGAAAGCAGCAACGAAGGTGACAAAAAGGCGAAACGACGAAGACTTCTGCAAATGAAGTGCCGTGGAGCTAGGATAGCTATCTGTGAGAATTTCTCACCTTTCAATTTCTTTTTCTAGTTATATATATGTACTAGGATGCAGACGGTGCTTAGTAGCACCCGACACAATCGTCCACAGACCATGGACTTGTTTGTTTGGTTGCATAGATTAGTTGGATTATTTGTTTGAATTGAATTGTTTGGTGAGATGAAATTGATTGGATTGATGTGTGAATGGCGTGGGCCTTCACTAGACCGGGGATTAGGCTAGGCCTTGTCCCGTTTCTAGTATCGTGCCGTTATGCCGCCGAAATTTTCTAAAATATGTTAGAAAAATAAAATTATCATTTTATAAAAAAAAAATGAACTGAATAGAAATTCTTATGTTGGAATAAAATGTTTTGTCGTTAAAAATATAATTTTTAACGTGAATGTGAATAAATAAATATTCATTTACAAACCGGACGGTTTGTTTATGTACACCTATTTGAAGGACATTAATTGGATCGATAAATTTTACACATCGCCCAACTGCACGAATAAAAATCTGTGTTTGATTTTTTGAAAACCCCACACGAGTGTTAGGATGAAATATGCAGTTCACTCATCCTGATTGATTAAATATGTCGATCGATCGATTGACAGGCTGTTATAAGCGTTAGATATCTATATTTGATGCTTATACAGTGTAGTGCACTTTGGTTGATGGTTGATTATTTTTCAATGCTATTATATACATGTGTTGTATGAAAATCCATATAATTAACTTTATATGGTAATTGATTGGGCCTCATTCCAGTTTGAAAAATAAAGAATATTATAAAATAAAGGTTCATGTGTTGACAGTACTCATCCGTTGAGATTGGTCATGTGTTGAATGAAATATTTTAGTATTGACAACTATTTTGAAAAAGAAATATTTGAAATAGAATATTTGAAAATAGAAATATATGAAGCCGTGTTGATTAGATTGACGCCATTTTGACGTGAACGATATTTATAACGATTTTATTCATTTTGAAATGAATTGAATTGAAAACGATTTCGAAATGAATTGAATTGAAAACGATTTCGAAATGAATTGAATTGAAAACGATTTCGAAATGAATTGAATTGAAAACGATTTCGAAATGAATTGAATTGAAAACGATTTCGAAATGAATTGAATTGAAAACGATTTCGAAATGAATTGAATTGAAAACGATTTCGAAATGAATTGAATTGAAAACGATTTCGAAATGAATTGAATTGAAAACAATTTCGAAATGAATTGAATTGAAAACGATTTCGAAATGAATTGAATTGAAAACGATTTCGAAATGAATTGAATTGAAAACGATTTCGAAATGAATTGAGTTGAAAACGATTTCGAAATGAATTGAATTGAAAACGATTTCGAAATGAATTGAATTGAAAACGATTTCGAAATGGATTGAATTGAAAACGAATTCAAATTGAAATGAAAGCGAATTGAAATGAATTCAAATTGAATTGAAATTTGAATTGAATAGAAATGAATTTTAAAACGAATTTATAAAAAAGGAATTCAATTTTGATTTGAATTGAAAAGAAAGTTGAAATTGCTTTTGAAACGATTTCAAAACTATTTATATAATTCGTTTTAAATAGTAATCGACAAAGTATATATTATATATATATATATTATATATATAATATAATGGCCTGAATAGAACGCGCCGCGCCGCGGCAGTTCGTGAATTTCGACCATTTATTTCAAACGGACATTGCGGGAGATCCGACCGTCGGATTCTCCTAAAACCGGAACCGTTGGGTTCGTATCGAAAAGAGCTTTCTAACGAATGTGATAAATTAGAAATCTAACGGTTGGATTTGGAATTATGTCCAAATCAAATTGGAAAAAGGTCGCTATACGTGCAGTTCGATGGCCATTGGTGGAAATCGACTGTACGGGCCTTGATAAAATTATTAAAAATAGTAATAATTTGTGTAAAATCATAAGAAATGATTTGTGAAGATTTGGGATGAAAAACTCCATATTTGAAAAGATAAAAATAGATTTTTATCGAAATGAACTAGTTTTGAACTAGAATTATAATTCTATTTATTTTTAAATAAATAAATTGAATTTGAATTGGTTTTAAAAATAACCAAAATATCCAATGATTGCATTGGAGTGAAATTGAATCGAAATTGTCTTCGGAATATTTCGATGTTGGAATTCGTGATTATACGGATGTTGATATGGAAATTTGAAAGATATATACTTATATCGTTATTTCCAATACGACATTTGTTAATCGTAGAATTTGATATTGAATATAAGCCGATATATTTTCTATTCAGAGCCTTATATTGAATATCAAATGTGATTTGGGTTTGTCGTGAATGGTGTCTTCATTAACACTGTTCTTGAACCCTGTTGAGAAAAGATTAAATCTTTTTTATTTAGATTTAATGAAGTGTACCAATTAAATAATATTTAATTGGAATTGAATTGATATTGATTTTTGGGTTTATCGTGAACAGTGTTTTAAACAACACTCGTTCTTTAACCCGATAATTAATGAATGTGATTTTGGGTTTATCGTGAACTGTGTTTTAAATGACACGGATTCTTTAACCCAGTTAACGATTAAAACTAAGTGGAGTTTTAATGAATCTTTAATTAGATTGAAATGGTCGAGAATGGAGTACCACCAGTTTTGCTCCAGGCGATAGTTAAATCTTTAATTAGATTTGAACGCGAAATGGTAATTGAATTTACCGATAACACCGTGGTGTTAGATATGAAGTATTACCTGTTTTACTTCATGGAATGAATAGGTTGGGATGGGGAAATTAAAATAAATGATTACTTCGGTAAGGTTCGCTAATCCCGACTAGTTTGAATTGAGATTCAAAAATAGAATAAAGAATAAATTCAAGAAATTTATCTTGGATAAAATTAATGGGAACATTTCCCTATGAATGTGAAATTTAGAAACTGACTGTCGGTTAGCCAAACAGAATGGTTTTCTGGATATTGATCTGATGTTGGTTTCGGCTTTCGGGGTTAATATTTGGGGAATTATTCTCTTGGTTAATTTACGGTTAGTGACTAATGAATTGGAATGAGGCGTATGTTGTGTTTGTGTAACACTTTTATAAAATATACGCGAGTTATTCGGAAAGACCGGGTTTATCCCATTCTGAATAACTGATACGACGATAAGTCGAAGATGAAGACGGTGGTCGAAGACCGGAAGTCTTCACGTCGTTTGGGTAATTACTGATGATCTTGATTGGGCTGTACACCCAAGAAGATGGAAACAGTTAGTGATCGTCCAGACGTACTTGGAGATCGATGGATGTGCGGGGTACTAGGTGCCTCCGGTTTCGTTCAGACCCAGAACGGACTTGTAAATGGACTGTGTGTCTGACATTGGATTTTAGTCCGTGTGATTGATCTCTATTAAATATATATCTGTTTGGCGGCGGAGAATTTATTCTCTTGCTTAACGCCCTTCTCTGAGACGTACGAGCTCAGGGGTTATATATTGATGGATATCAAACGCATGGAGTGAATTGCCTGTGTGGCATGCCTAAGTGGCAATTGATCAAGGCTTCTGTTGAAAAGCAAAGTCTTGTGGTGATGATCAAAGCAAGGCCTTTGTGGCGTAGCTTTGTGTAACGTTTACCTCGCGTGTTTCACACCCGGTATGAACCAAAAACGGGAGACGGACCTCAGGGAGGGCATGCGTTTCTTTCTAGTTAGAAGTGGCGTCAGTGGTTTTACACGCCCTGACGAGTTTGACTTATGTGGTTGTTGCTATTGCGAGGCGCCTCGGATTGATCGGTCGTTCTCGAACCGATGGAGTCATTTAGTTGGCTCGTTTACGCCCCATAGGGTGGGGAAATGCATGTTCAGGGTTTAAGTTTAATCCACATCGGTGGACCGGCCCTGTCACTCCAAGGGTCACTCGAGCTCTGATCCTGAGGGGCGGACTAGAGCGTCTCGAATCGGTTGAGGACTATCTTTTGCCTCGGTTCATAGACGGAAATCCAATTTCCAAATACGTGACATTTGCGGTTTTATTTGTAAACCTATATATGGCGACATGATATATGGTACCCATGCCGCCTATGATTGATACTTATGATTTGAAGTTGTTTTATACACTATGCACTTATAATAGTATCAAATGATTTGTTTTAAACGTATCAAGCATTCTTTGGCTGTTATAAGGGAAAACCCTATCCCCCGGCTTGCGTTGCATTGTGTGATAGGACCTGGGTCTTATAACAGCTTCATTTTTTCTCTATTTAGCATTGCGCTGTTTGTTTTATGCACTGGTATTCTTGGGAGGAAACCCGTTCCGTGTTATACGGCGTGGTCCCTTGATTTACCTAGCTTTAAAAATAAAGATAACTGTTTTAGTTCTCACACCAGTCACATGACTGACCTGGAGTTTATTGTTTTAACCTAAACTCTGGGTGCCCTTATTTTGACACGGGCAGCTAGTAGTTTTGGTTTTGCAGATTTATATTCACAGGATCCTGGTTTACAGCTGGAACGATATCCGGAAAGCTTTGTATCCGTATATCTCATTCTAGTTGTGTATTGTATTATTTTCCGCTGCTGTGTATTTAAATGTAATTTAAATCTCTGATATTTCTGTGTAATATTCATTTATACTCTGTATATTCCTGTAATCTGATGCATTGTTGTAATATACAATGAAATGTTCTTCTGTATGCGTTCTGTTGTGGTTTGTTCTCGAACTATCCGACGCTTTCCTTTACGGGGAAGTTACGGGTTTTTACACTATGTCACATACAGAAACAAATATTTATATTTAAATGGAATACTACTGCACAAGAATTTAAATATTCAAATAGTATTTTATTTATATATAATATTTTATTGCAACATTTCAATAGTACATATTTTCACAACTCCACTATTGTACATCTTAGTGATACAATTCATTCAATTTCTTATACATTGGTCCTCACTACAAACACTCATCACTGATTTACATTTCCCTCTGCTCTCTCAGTTACACGCACTGACACGCTTGTCTTCAGTCTGCTTCTCTGTCATTCCAGTCACCTACGTACCTTTTGTAGAAACGCACCCAACAAACTGGAACAAAAAATATTTTTAAACTCTAGCAGATCTAAATTTATTTTAAATTTTATTTGCCTCAGAATTTTGGTGTGTTTCTCATCATATTTCTTGACCTTGTCTAATATGTATATACATCCATCTATGTCTAGACTGCTTGTGATATTCAAAGTGATTCACTGTAAATACCACAAGGTAGACAATATCTCTAGTGCTAACATATATAAAATGCACATGCACAATACATGTATACACACATGTGTATGTATATACACATATATTTTGTGTAGGGCCATATGATCAAATATCAATGAATGCACATGAACCAAGAAATTGAATGCAAGTGACAAAAGTTGATATGAAGCAACGCTCATAACAAACATATACACACACACATTTGTGCATATATACGTGAATGCATATGTGATGACCCTAAACTCCTGTGCCATGGAAGCAAGGATAATCTTTAGAATATAACATATAAACAATAACAACAGAATAGAAACACAGAATTACACCAGATAATGTACATTAAGTTACACTGTAAATAATGTCAACATCAGAGTTGCACAGCACAACATGATCATACTTAGTACAAAATACAGTTACAGCTTAATATAAAATGTCTGCAGCGGAATCAAACATAATATACATAATGAAGTTTGAACAGCATAATAGAAATGATAAAATCCATCTTCTACTCCATAGCTATCCAGAATGAACCAGCTAAAACCTGAATACAAGGTTGCCCGAGGGAGTGTATAAAATTACTCCAGAGATAAATCTCGTCACCTCGTCCAGTGTTGGAAAATAAATAATCCATGTGCCATATGTAATAACTAGAGAGACATGCTTATTGCCAACTCTACACCCGTATGGAGTTTTTATTTAATCTGGCAATTTACCGTTATATTTATTTTGTCCATATCAGTCCTCAGTTCAACCTGTAATTCAATCATCGACATACAAATTTCTTGCTCTTATGGTAATCTCAACCTCGTCATACAAGCTCCAAATGCTTATATGGAATATGATATGCTATGAAATCAATAGTTCGTCTTCAGTTCAACCTGAAATACAGTCATCTCCATACAAGCATCTCGCTTGTATAGTAGTTCCAACCTCGTCACATAAGCTCCAAATTCTTATGTGGTATATGATAGAGTATGTTATTTTCACGTAGTATGCCATGCAGTGTAGTTCAAAATTAATTGTTACTATTCTATGGTGTTGTTTATAATCTCACACAGAATAACCAGCACACCGCATCCAATGGCATTCACATGAGTTTATATAATAAATAAAATTGTGTAGCCAACTCATTAAGGCTTACCTATTTGTCGGGCATGCAAATAAATTCTTTACTCGACAGCTAATCCATTTTCCTGTTCAGCATATGTTTATATATGCACATCTATGCTAAAAATAATATTTTTAGCCAACAAATAATCATTTCCATACATGGTTATTTTTAACATTTCATATACGTGATAAAAATAATATTTCTAATGAACAAGCATTTATTTCAACCCGTGGTTATTTTTAGCACTTCATATATGTGACAAAAATAATATTTTCAATGAACAAATATTTTGAATCCTGTACATTCAATCAAAGTTCAAAGTTGAATTTTCAAACTGCCGCGCTATTTCAGGCTCATTACATAATTAAAATAAATTTATTCGTTCTAACTTCAATTTAAATAAACTTTTAGTCGTTATTATTTAAAATAAATTATTTTGAATATTCTAAATTCATTAAAATAGCCAAAATAAAAGTTTTAAATTGGTTTTGATTTTCCGGATTGCTATAGTATACATAGTACAACAAGCATCAAGAGTTCAAGTGTAAGACAAAAAAGTGACATATGCACTCGAACCAGTCCAGCAAAAACATGGATGGTCAAGCCGTGCCTCAACCATAAAGAAATAAGACAGTGTAATCAACATAGTGACAATTGCAAAGAGTATATATATATGTGCTGATATAACATGGCTTAACCCAATAAAGACAGTTCAAATACATGGGTATGGATAGAGCAGAATGACCATGCACAAATAATAACGGCAGCATACAAACAGACCAGTGAAGGCAAGCCACAAGGAGGAAGAATCAATTAATGTACAAATTGGCTAGTGAAGCAAAACAGCAACATGGACCAGCAATTCAGACTCACAAGCATGGCAGCAATGTAATGGTTAACACGTGAGCATATATGAACAGCAGCACCATCACACATATATACATACATATTTGTGTGTGTATGTGCATGTGTACATACATATATATATATATGTATGTATGTATGTATTTATGGCAGCAATATCAAGAAGTTTACAAGTGCCCGGTTTCAAATTCAAGTGTCACAAATCATATACACAAAGGCAACAGTGCACTTCTGTGTACAAGCTAGTTTCTAATTCATGTCAACAAGAACAACAAATGGTTCAACATGGTTTAAGCTCAAAGCACACAAAGTGAATAAGTAGGCTATAGGCAATTGGATGTGGCAAGAAACACAAGTGCATGGGTTCAAGCATGCATGGTTGTACATGACAGAGCACATAGGAGCAAGTGAACAAAGCACACAATGATGCAGCATGTGATCACAAACATGCATACACATGTGTACACAAAGGTACAAATATGTATATGTACACAAACACACACACACACACACACACACACACACACACACACATATATATATATATATATATATGCAAGCAACAGAGATTGTGTCGGATTCATGTACAATGTCAAAAGAACAAGCCAAAGGTAAAATAGATTTGGGATTGCAAGTATATACACAACAAAGAAGGCAGACACGCACAGGTGAACAAACAATAAATGTACAGTGGAGTTGTGTATATATGGATGTACATACAGACATGCCAAAACACACACACACATATTAAAAAATATATATAGCCACACATGCTTGCATATATATATATATATATATATATATATATATATATATATATACATATATATATATATACACACACACACACACACATGGTTCAACATGACATGGACATGCAACATGAATCAGCAAACATGAAGCAAACAACAAGATTGGAGTGGAGCAATACACACAAATGGCAGAGCATACAGTCATGAGGAAAATATTTGGAAATTTGTTGTTGCAAATTATGTTTCCAATATACACAGTGAAGTATAATCAATAAAAGGATTGCAAGAAATTTGTTGGTAAGTTTCTTTTTGGTTCGAAGTTAAAATCAGCGTGCAAGATAATGTTTCTAGAAATAGGCGAACAAATCTTCAGATTGATGAATATATGGCAAGTGTCACAAATCAGCAAGAATTAGGTTTCCAGAAATACGCAGGTAATTTTTTATGTAAAGAAATCAATTATTTGTTTCTAGAAATTCACGTTTGTCAAATGTTTTTAACCATGCAAGATTTCACCAGTACATGCAAAGAAAATCACGCAAGTATTTTTGGCAAGAACAAATTCATATGTTCAAATTAGTTCCCATAAAACTACCAATCATTCACGGCATGTAATCACAATATTGGGCAAGAAAATCACAAATTTCTTCTAGAAATCAAATATGGATACATGGCATTTAATCAAGCAACATACAAGCATACCAAGGCTGTAACGATCCAAATTTTTAACTAATTTAAAATTAGAATTTTGAAAATTTAATATGAATTTTTAAATACAAAATTGATTTAATATGATTTAAATATGAATTAGTATAAGTATATATTTATTTAAATAATAAATAAATAATATCATGCTTTTGTTACAAAAAATCTGTCAAATTTGTGTTTGTTAAACTATTTTGTTAATATGATCTTTTGTTAGATATAAATATAATTTTATGAATATTAGAAACATTGGTAGCTTTTGTTAGAAGTGTTGTCTTTGAGTTTCCATAGCATTTTGAGTAAAATGCAATCTTAAACACATTCCTTCTTAATTAACAAGTGTATTGACACTTTTCCAAATGCATGCCACTCTCCTTCTTAAGTTAACAAGTGTTAGGACACTTGTCATTTTGCATGCACCCTTTCATGCATGAATGTCATGTGTCCCTTGATGTGTCACTCTCTCCTTACTCCATTTTTCCTATAAATAACACCATTTTCTTTCATTTTCTAATTCATTTCTACTTCTCCATTCTCTCTTCTTCTTCTTAGAGCTTTAGGACATGGTTTACATGGCATAGAAACTCCCTTTCTCCTCTCATTTTTCTCCTCCTCTTTCCACCATTTGGCCTCTACCTCCCTCCATCATCACTTGGACAAAGTTCGTCCTCCTTCTCATCCTCTTAAAAAAATGTAACGACCCAACTTTCAAACACATCAGAAGCCATGCCATTATAAAATACTAAAAATAGATCAAAGAAAACATCATAATCTCGCAGCAGAATTTGAACAAAAGATAATACCACATAATAATATGCATCAAAACCACAGTACATCAGAGTATATTAGGCCTAGGGATACATGTCCTTTCATAGTACAACTTCTTAATTGTACATAAACATCACAGATAACCCAACTTGTAGACTTCGTAATTACACATAGATATAATAGGTAGATCAACATGCAGAAACTTTTTTCATCGAGTTATTCCAAGTTAAGTCATTACCTAATTCACTTGTCTACTCATAACAAGTGTTATGAGTACCCAAGAGTTTAGGGAAAACACAGAAAAATAAACTCTGGGTCAGTCAAGGGACTGGTATGAGTAAACGATTATAAAACAAGTTAAGAAAATAAAAATATCTCATAAGACCATGCCGTAAATACGGAACGAGTTTTTACCTTATGAGAACAAAACACTTTGTATACTTTAAATCAGATATTATCATAATGTCTAGGGTTTTCCACAAATAATTTAGAATTTAGAAGAATGCTTGCATCTCACGTTCGACTATATAGCATACAAACAAAATTGCTTGGCGCTTATGATTAATGGATTTCAGACTATGACAAGGTATGGAACCACCTTCCGATAGTGTATCTCTAGAGGGGAATACACTAGGTTCAATAAGAACGTCTTGCAACCCGGCCACACATGACCAACCACTCGCTCATTTCTCTTGAGTGTATCGAATGTATATCACCAATGGTTGTGTATGGCAATCGTTTCCCGAACGGGACAGAATCGATAGAATATGAAACAAAAGAAATTTCTCTAGATAGGTGATGCTACACCCTAATGGTTGCGACCCATATAGCCATGTTGCCTACCCGATTTTCATGTCCTGGTTGTGAGGCTTGGGGCTAGACTTACCTTTGACAATCACTTCTCTATTTACTTTGAATGCCCACCTCGTCAAAACTCCCCAACTACTAATTGACTTCCCAAATTATATTATGGGTATACATTAAGAGAAACGAATTCCTCCACCACCATATAAATACGTTTGGATAGATCAATGTACGTGATCAGTTAGAATTACTCTATCAGACATTCATCCATACAAGTTGCCCTGGGACTGGACAAACCGAAGGCACTATTCTATAAGTCCATCTTAGGCAATTTCTACCTAGGATTTACGGACTAGCCCTTACATAACTCTATCTTCTATTATCTTCGATAATCTTTGACTCGCGACATAAAACCCTAATCGAAGTGGAATATAAACCTGGACTCTTCAAAACGATCGATGTTTATATCTTTTAGGGACAAGTGATACTTAATTGAAACAGATGGTTTTATTCAAAAATAAATTCCAATATTCATATTTGATTTTGAAATCATTTCTCTATCTTTAAAATGCTCACTACCCTGAGTTGATTAAATAAAATTCCAATGTTTACAGTGGACCACCTTCCGATAGTTGAGGTAAAACAAATTATCAACTTTTCCATTTTATCGATTTCCCGGTTGCAAAAATGATTGGAAAATTACTTACCAATTTATTATTTAAATTATTAAAAGGAATAATTTAAATACGGTAATATAAACATCTTTGATTTTATTATATGAGTGTAAAATTTTATTCATATTTCTACCTATCTTTTTAATTTTAGCAAATTGTTTATTTAACTAAGGTTTAAATTAAAACCAAATTTTGAAAATTTAAAGAGGCAGAACGTTCCAGGACATTACCCTATCTCCCTTCCTTTGTACACGATCTGTATACAAACCCCTCCCCTTCCATACTTCTTTGTTAATATATATATATATATATATATATATATATATATATATATATATGTGCGCGCGCCCGCGCGCGCGGTCCAAACTACTGAGGCCTGCACACTCTTTTCCCCCTTGCACTGCCACATGCCCTTTACAAGCCACGAAAAACTCCCAGTATTTTGGATCTTGTCGAAACCTGCTGCAAAACCCATTCTTTTTTACTTCCTATTCTCTAATACTTCTCCCCCTTTCATATGATGCTCCCATTCCCTTAACATAGATCACTGTTCCTCTGCCTAAACCCCCAGGCTCCACTTCTGGTGATCAGCCTTCCACGTCCATCCATGTTCACGCAACCCTTCTAGACAATTTCTGAGACCTGCTACTAATAATTTCCTTCCTATATCCATTTTCTACTTCTGACACTTCCATGTTCTTACTTCGATGCTGTCTTCCCTACCGTAGACTATTGCTCCTCCGCCCATCCTCCCACTCTGGTGGTCAGTCCACCCCGTCCATGCTTCTCCGGTCTATCAAACAAGATGCCCACACTGGCTTTAACTCGCTACTGTTGTGACAACTTCACCATAGTTTTTATTTTAAACTTCACCATGCATGTCATAATGCGCACATGAACACGTTCGTTAGCTCATGCGCAAGCGTCTTCACCCACCACACACGCACACAGACCCAACTGAAGCCACTCTATCCCATCCTTCCTACCTCCGATACACTTGATCGGAAAAAGATCCTCAGACTGAACTTGCCGAAACAACAACTCACATTTATGCTCAAAGGAAATGGTTTTCATCCATCAAACCATACCATAGACCGTTCTCCGAACTTCTCCCGTGCTGTCGACGAGATAGCCGACCTCCTTACCGAGTAGCTCCTTACTCGCTCAACCGCTGTTCCCGCAGTTCATCACCATTTTTGTTATCCGAACAGTCCCGACAACCCCTATGAGTTAATGCCACTTGAAAATTTGATTTCATGACAATGTTTGAAGGTTTTCCCACTTGCCTAAACTATCACATCTCCCCTCGACGAACTCCTATCGTCAATTATCACCCAGGTTTTCCGTAATGGCTCCCATTACGGTTTCCATCAAACTCTTATATCCTCTTTCCAGTAAATAAAATACATTCTTTTTATTTTCAAAACTTATGGTTCTATATTACTTACTACAAATCTAAACTATGCTATTTTCAAAGATTTACTGTATATCCTTAACTGGCATACATGAATGGTACAAAATTCTAACTAGTATATGTACCCTTTGCCCTTAAAGTAACTAGTATATACATATACTTCTCCAGTGACCTGAAATATTTAGATTATATGATGGAATTCCATATTTATCTACACTAGAACAAGGGTATGCGTTCCATGGGTGAAACAAAAAGTGTGTTTTAACAGTTTATAGATAAAATAGGGTATAGTATTCATAGTTAAACTGGGTCTCACACAAACATGCATGGTTTCAAAATGAGTTTCATCATATTCAATCAAGTACCATTCATGTATAATCAGCACAGTCTAAGCATATGATTTCATCCGAGAATCAAAATGAGTTATGTATGTTTACTCACTTGTAAAAGCTTGATGTTCTCAGGCTTTACTTCTTCTTCCTACTGGTTTTGTTCGAAGTGCTTTGTAGTGAGAAAGTGCATGTGTATGTTCCCCTTTATATAGGTGTAGTAAAATCATAAAATAACATGGCATTAAATGAATGTCTGAGAAAGGAAAACATGAGCAGAAATGCTCACCCTGATTTTCGAATGATTGAAAAGGAAAGGAAGCTAGCTTCCTCCTAGCTGTTATGATGAAAATTCCCTATTTCACAAATGCCGAAATGCTGCAGACATACAAGAACATGCAAGTGGTACTGTTTTGCACAAATTGTACAAAGAAATGGCTACTTAGGTAATTTCTCATTAAATGCCCTGTGTACAAAAAAAAAAATTGTCACATGTTCTCAGTTTTCATCCATGAAAAGAAATGGAAAAGATCTCTTAGCTATATGCTAAGCTATATGTTATCTTCTCGTCTGATAGCTTCAGTGTTCACATGGTTTTTGCTTACATAAATGGTTTTAAAATCGTTACTTTGCTCCCACGTTTTCAAAATGAACTAAAGTACTCAGTACACAAAAATGTTTCGGCCAATCTTTGTTTATAGTCCTATCTAATCCTAGCTGGTGTAGCTTTCTAGCCTAGTTACTAGTGTATGCAGACCGTATTTTCTTATTTGATATAATCTTTACCTTGTTGAAACAGAGGACTTGAAATGAAACAATACTCCCCCTACCTTTAATAAACACATACAGATTCAAAGAGTCCACACTTAAATAAAAACTTCTACAAAGACAAAAGAATTGTTTTTAAGCATTTCATTTTAATTGCTTTCATTAGTTTTTTGTTTATGCAATTGACAAATTTTATTAAAAATGTTAGTGAAAACCGGGCTGTTACAATCTATCCCCCTTATAAAATTTCGTCCTCGAAATTTGTAAACAGTGGATATATATAGGCAAAAGATAATATATCATATCCCATCAAACTAGCTACATTAGATAATATGATAATAAGTACTATACTCGACTAGCATCCAGTTATAGACTACTATAATACACATCTGCCATACTACTAATACCGCTATATGTACAATAAAACCGTAACCCGACCATACTACTCCGAACTGCTGCTAATCTCGATCACTTCGTCATCATCTGAAATATTGATTACTTCAACTAAGTCGTCATATTCCTCGAGGTCTTCATCATCCAAAATGTCTATGATGTCCACTGGAGACAGTGGATACATCATTATATCTGAGTATCTGAAGTCCATGGGTATCTCTAAATGCCTCCAACTTCCTGGAAGTGCAACACATCCTAGGAAATTTGCTCCTATAAGACGGCTAACTGCCTGTACTGTGACACTAGTGGGGTCTCGACCAAAGGGTCGTCCTGTACCTGCTCTGGTATATTCTCCTCCTCTTTAGGCTCCTCCTCTTCAGGCTCCTCCTCTTCCTCCTCATTCTCCTCAAGATCATTCTTGTCGTCACCGTCGCCACTGTCACCACTGTCATCTCCATCTCCTACATAGCCCTCTTCATGTCCTTCCTCTCCCTCGTAATCGTCTAGCTCCTGTAAAAAGTCCATGCTATCTTCTTCGACTGTAGGCTCTCCATGATAGATGCCAGACTCCTCAGAGATGACATACCGTCCCTCATCCTATTGGTGTTGTGCCTGCTCGATCTTGTCATGTGGGTCTATCACCTCAGGTATGCTAATACCTGTATGCAGCCTAAGTATCTGAAGATGTGTCAATCGCTTCTTAGCTGTCCTCTTGAAAATTAGTTCCATCTGGTAAAGAAACAAAGGACATATCTCAGAATAAGTGATGATAAACTGAAAGAGTTCATAAGCCCTAAGAATAACTGAGTCCTCAAATATCGATAATCCAGAGAAATGAAAAACCCAAAATTCCATTCCCAAACATAGGATAACATCCATAACAAGTCATATAATACCATCAAACATACGATAACATCCAAGTCAAACATATCATAAGCTAACACCTAGTTCAAAACAAAATCTGGATTTCCTTGATATGCTTCCCTGTTTCCCAGGTACAGTCGTTTGGATTCTCACTCTATTGTATCTTGAGCAATTTTACAATCTTATTCCGTAGTCGCTTCTCTTCTGTATCCACAACATAGACTGGATAAATAATCACAGTCAAGTCTGGTTCAATCTCAAGATCTTCCTGAACTGATGGTTCCAAAATCAAAGACGGGTCGTGAACACATTTCCGAAGATGAGACACATGGAAACCATTGTGAATCCCTGCCATTCTTTCTCGTAATTCCGCTCTACAAGCAAGAGATCCAACCTTCTCAAGAATACGGAAAGGTCCCACATATTGTGGGTCTAACTTTCCAGTTTTACCAAATCCGACCGCTCCTTTATTTGGTGAAATCTTTACAAACACAAAATCTCCATTAGAAAAATTAAGTTCTATTCGCCTTTTGTCTGCATAGCTTTTCAGGTGATCCTGGGCCTCTTTCATCCTCCTTTTAGCTAACTCAACCTTCTCGGTTGCTCCTCGGATCATATCTGGACTGAGAACAAGTTTATTTCCTGACTTCACCCAACAAGTTGGCGATCTTCACGGTCTTCCATAGAGAGCATCATATGGTACCATACCTATACTAGCTTGGTAGCTGTTTTGGTAGGAGAGTTCAACTAAATGTAGGTGATCTTCCCATGATCCTCCAAAATCAAGAATACACGCTCCCAACAGGTCTTCCAATATCCGGTTCACTCTCTCTATTTGGCTATCCATCTAAGGATGGTAAGCAGTGCTTAAATTCAGCATGGTTCCCAAGGTTGTTTGTAGAGCTTCCCAGAATTTTCTGGTAAAAATGGGATCCCTATCACTTACAATGCTCACTAGGACTCCGTGTAGTCATATAATCTCCCTTACAAAAATCTCGGCTAACGAAGCTGTAGTCCGAGTTGGTTTTACTAGAATAAAATGTGCACTCTTCGTCAGTCGGTCTATTATAACCCAAACTCCTTCATATCCTCTTTTAGTCTAAGATAGACCATCAATGAAATCCATTGATATCATTTCCAATTTCTAGTAGGGAATCTCCAAAGGTTGCAGTAATCCTGTTGCTTTCTGATGATCACCTTTTATTTGCTGGCAGCATAAACACTTATTTATATGGGCCAGAATATCTCTCTTTATTCCGGCCACCAAAATACTCATCTCATGTCTCTATACATTTTGTGCACTCCTAGATGAATACTTAGCTTTGATTTATGGCATTCCGCCAAAACTTCTCGTCTTAGCCCATCAATGTCTGAAACACACGGTCTCCCATTTATCCTAAGAATACCTTAAGGTTATCCAGTTCTGACTCCCTTCCCTCCATTAACTCCCTGGATTAACTTCTCCAGATAAGCATCCCTCCTTTGATTTCCCATTATTCTTACTTGGAATGGTGGAGTGGCTTCTAGAAGAGATAAGATTGCATTTCAGCTTAGAGTGTCAGCCACGACATTCGCTTTTCCTGGTGTATAGATAATATCTAGTCATATGATGCAAGAAATTCTAACCACCTTTGTTGCCTTAGATTGTGATCTTTCTGAGTGAACAAATATTTCAACGTTTTGTAATCCGTGAAAGCTCGTATTTTCTCCTAGTAGGTAGTGTATCCACATTTTCAATGCAAAGACAACTGCAAGTGACTCTAAATCGTGTGTAGCGTAATCCTTTTCGTGGAGTTTCAATTGTCTACTAGCATATGCAATCACGCATCCATTTTGCATCAACACTGCACCAAGTCCAACTCCACAAGCATCAGTATAAACTGCAAATCCACACTTTCCATTGGGAACAGCTAGAACCCGTGCTTCTGTTAATTTCTTCTTCAATTCCTTGAAAGCTTCTTCACATTTTGGAGTCCATATAAATTTCTCACCATTCTTAGTCAGCTTAGTTAGATGAGAATATATCATAGAATAATCATGGATAAATCTCCGATAGTATCCGGCCAATCATAGGAAACTATGGACTTCTGTCGGCATTCGGGGCTACTTCCATTATTGCTCTGCTTCTACTTTAATTGGATCCACAGAAATACCTTCTCCATTCACAATTTGCCCCAAGAATCTAACTTCAGATTGCCAGAAATGACATTTGGAAAACTTTGCCTTCAATACATTCTTCTTTAGTGTATCCAATACCATTTTAAGATGATAACGGTGTTCTTCTTCTATCTTTGAAAATACTAAGATATCGTCAATAAAAACTAGGACAAACTTGTTTAAAATCTTACTAAAAACATGATTCATCAAGTCAACAAAATATTCGGGTGTGTTGGTCAGTCCGAATGGCACAACCAACTATTCATAAAAGAAATCCGCCTCTGAAAGCAGTTAAAGGAATACTATCTTCAACAATCCTTAACAAGTGGAAACCTGTTGCTAGGTCCATTTGAGAAAATACCATGACTCTATTCAACTGGTCAAAAAGATCATCAATTCGGGGTAGAAGATACTTATTTTTAATGGTCACTTTATTTAACTCCCTATAGTCGACACACAACCTTAGTGATCTATCAAATTTAACCACAAAAACTACTGTTGAGCCCCAGCTTGAAAATTTTGGCCTGATCAACCCTTTAGCCAACAAATCTTTAGTTCGCTTTTCGTGTTCAACAACTTCTTTTGGTGCCATTCGTCTTTTAGGTTGAACTAACGATCTTGCTCCAGGTATTAGATCGATTTGGAACTCTATCTTGCAATGTGGGGTAAACTTTTAACTTCTTCATATAGGTCAGAGAAATCTCTGACTATTTCTAACGTCTCCATATTTTCTTAAGGTGTTTCCAAGGCATACAAGAAACTACAAGTATGAATACCGGGTTTTCCACACGGTATCCTAGCTTTCCTCCATATACTGGTTATTAGAGTTACAATTTCTTTGTTGCATTTAATCTTAGCTTGGAATTTTCTTAACCAGTCTAACCCAAGTATAAAATTAAATCCTTTAAAGTCCAAAACATAGAAATCGAAAAGGAAGAAATGTGAATGGTATGAGATAGCCACATTTTCATAATACATTTCTAATTCAATTTCTCCGCAAATGGGATTAGATAGGCAAATCGGGTTTGGGGAAATTTTTGGGATAAGATGGAATTTTCCTACGGTTCAAAAAGAAAGGAAACTATGTGAGGAGCCAGTATCGAATAGAACATGAATATCAATTCCATTTAAATGTAAGGTACCTTCTAGGACTCCTTTTCCTTTCACATCCTGAGAAGTTGACGGTTCATTCCTAATAGCATTGTCCTTTGGTTGTTGTGCCTTCTTCATAAGTGGACAGCCTTTAACCATGTGTTCGGGCTGATGGCAATAAAAGCATAGAGGTTTCATGACTATGGCATTACCAGGTCCTTGTTGTTGTTTTTATTGTTGCTGTTGAGGTTGTTGCTGAGGTTGCTGTGGTTTTTTCGTTGCTGACTTCTTACAAAACCTAGCAATATGTCCATTTTGATGGCAGTTGTGGCATTCTGTATCTTTAAATCGCTCTTTAGCCTTCTCCCCCACTTTTGCTTGTCTCTTGTTTTTCCAATTCGGATTAAATTTCCTTTTATAGGGATTTTCTTAGCTGGGTTCTTCTATATGTGCCTTTGCTTCTGGCTTCTTTGCATCTAGTGCCTCATATCAGACTGCCATGTCTACTAGGTCAACCAATGGGACATTTAAATGCCCAGACATCTTAACTTGCAAGCTATCCTGCGACAAACATCTCATTTTTCTTGAGCAGAGTTTTGATTAGTTCTAGCCCAAAGCAGGAGACTTCATTAAACTTATTTTCATATTCAGCAATTATCATGCTCGCTTGTTTGAGATCTATGAAATCCCGATTCTAGTTTTGCCTGTAGCAGGAAGAAACTATGCTTCAAACTCCTCTTTGAATTTTTCCTAGGTAAACTCATCTTCAGGAACATTCGCAGTTTTTGCATCCCACCAGATTACAGCAGCTCCTTGAAGTTGCCATGAAGCTAAAAGATGTTTCTGCTCATCATTCAACTTCAGTCCTTTAAAAATCCTTTCACAGGATCTCATCCATGCATGAACTTCAATAAAAGATTCAGCCCCTGTGAAAACTTTCCCTCCCAGAGTGGTATGCTCTTTACAGATAGTTGAAAAGCTTGACCTATGCAGAACTGGCATAACTTCTTCCATTGTTTCTCCTTGATTTTGGTTGGTGGCATGTCCATTTGTAGCGGTGGTTCCACTAGATCAACCTCTTCATCCACGGGTATTCATACTTAATCACCTGAATATAACAGGTTGATAATCAAAACTTGATTGGATAGAACTGACTTAAGTATATTACTCGAGTAGATCCTCCTATATATATTGCATATATATTTATATAAAAATATACTCTCTCAATACTCACCCAAAAGCCTAGGTATTTAGTAACCTAAACTCTGATACCAACTGTAACGACCCAACTTTCGAACACATCGGAAGTCGTGTCATTATATAAGAATAAGAAATAGATAGAAGATAGAACTAAAAAAAACATCAGAAATTCACAGCGGAATTTGAACAAAAGATAATACCACATAATATTATACATCAGAACCATAGTACATTAGAGTATATTAGGCCTAGGGATACATGCCATTTCATTGTACAACTTCTTAATTACATAAACATCACAGATAACCCAACTTGTGGACTTCGTAGTTATACGTAGATATAATAAGTAGATCAACATGCAAAAACTTTTTCCATCCAGCTATTCCAAGTTAAGTCATTACTTGATTCACTTGTTTACTCATAACATGGGTTATGAGTACCCAATAAGGAAAACAATAAACTTCGGGTCAGTCAGGGGACTGGTATGAGTAAACAATTTTAAAACAAGTTAAAGAAATAAAAATATCTCATAAGACCACGCCATAAATATGGAACAGGTTTTTACCTTATGAGAACAAAACACTTTGTATACTTTAAATCAGATATTATCGTAGTGTCTAGGGTTTTCCACAAGTAATTTAGAATCTAGAAGAATTCTTGCATCTCACATTCGACTACATAGTATACAAACAAAATTGCTTGGTGCTTATGATTAATGGATTTCCAATTATGACAAGGTATGGAACCACCTTCCGACAATGTATCTCTAGAGGGGAATACGCTGGGTTCAACAAGAACGTCTTGCAACCCGACCATGCATGACCGACCACTCATTTCTCTTGAGTGTATCGAATGTATATCACCAATGGTTGTGTATGGCAACCATTTCCCGAACGGGACCGAATCGATAAAATAAGAAACAAAAGGAATTTCTCTAGACAGTTAATGCTACGCCCTAATGGGTGCGACCATATAGCCAGGTCGCTTGCCCGATTTTTGTCTGTCCTGGTTGTGAGGCTTGGGGCTAGATTTACCTTTGACAATCACTTCTCTATTTACTTTGAATGCTACCTCGTCAAAACTCGCCAACCACTAATTGCATTCCCCAAAAATATATTATAGGTATACAGCAAGAGAAACGAACTCCTCCACCACTATATAGATACGTTTGGAGAGATCAATGTACGTGATCAGTTAGAATTACTCTGTCAGACAGTCTTCCATACAAGTTTCCCTGAGATTGGACAAAACGAAGGCAATATTCTATAAATCCATCTTAGGCAATTTCTACCTAGGATTTAAGAACTAGCCCTTGCATAAATTCGTCTTTTATTATCTTCGATAATCTTTGACTCGCGACATAAAAACCGAATCGAAGTGGAATATAGATCCGGACTCTTCGAAACGATTGACATTTATATCTTTTAGGGACAAGTGACACTTAATTGAAACAGATCGTTTTATTCAGAAATAAATTCCAGTATTCATATGATTTTGAAGTCATTTCTCCATCTTAAAAATGGTCATTACCCTGAGTGTATTAAATAAAATTCCCTTGTTTACTGTCGACCACCTTCCGATAGTTGCGGTAAAACAAATTATCAACTTTCCATTTTATCAATTTCCCGGTTGCAAAAATGATTTGAAAATTCCTAACTGAATTATTATTTAAATTACTGAAAGGAATAATTTAACTTCGGTAATATACACATCTTTGATTTTATTATATGAGTGGAAAATTTTACTTCATATTTCTACCTATCTTTTTAACTTTAGCAAATTATTTGTTTAACTACGATTTAAATTAAAACCAAGTTTCGAAAATTTAAAAAGGCAAAACTTTCCAGGACATTACCCTATCTCCCTTCCTTTGTACACGGTCTGTATACAAACCCCTTCCCTGCCATACTTCTTTGTTAAAAGTTTTTTTTTTTATATATATATATATATGTATATGTATATGCATGGCCCAAACTACTAAGGCCCGCACACTCTTTTCCCCCTTGCGTTGCCACGTGCACTTCATAAGCCACGAAAAACTCCCAGTATTTTGGATCTTGCCGAAACCTACTACAAAACCCATACTTTTTACTTCCTATTCTCTAATACTTCTCCCCCTTTCATATAATGCTCCCATTCCCTTACCGTAGATCACTGTTCCTCCACCTAAACCCCTAGGCTCCACTTTTGGTGATCATCCTTCCATGTCCATTGATCACGCAACCCTTCCAGGCAATTTCCGAGACCTACTACTAATACTTTCCTTCCTATATCCATTTTCTACTTCCTGACACTTCTATGTTCTTACTTCAATATTTTCTTCCTTGCCGTAGACTATTGTTCCTCCGCCCAACCTCCTACTCTGGTCGTCAATCCACCCCATCCATGCTTCTCTGGTCTCTCATACAAGATGCACGCACTGGCTTTAACTCGCTATTGCTATGACAATTTCACCATAGTTTTTATTTTCGCTTTTGCTGCAGAGCCCGAAAGATAGGAGGCCCGAATGGTGCGGAAAGCATCTCATGCGCACAATTTACTCTCCATAAATTGCGGAATTCCATCTGACGCTTCTCATTGTTTCCGCACAAACCCGTTTCGGGCCTCGTAGCACAACTCTTTTATTTTAAACTTCACCATGCATGTCATAGTGTGCACATGCACACATTCGTTAGCTCCTGCGCAAGCATCTTCACCCACCACACAAGCACACAAACCCTACTGAAGCCACTCTATCCCATCCTTCCCGCCTCCGATCCACTTGATCGGAAATAGATCCTTAGACTGAACTTGCCGAAACAACCACTCACATTTATGCTCAAAGGAAATGGTTTTCCGTCGTCAAACCATACCATAGACCACTCTCTGAACTTCGCCCGTGCTGTCAATGATATAACCGACCTCCTTGCCGAGTAGCTCCTTACTCGCACAACCTCTGTTCCCGCAGTTCATCACCATTTTTGTTATTCAAACAGTCCCAATAACCCCCATGAGTTAATGCAACTCGAAAATTTATCTATTTGACCATGTTTAAAGATTTTCCTACTAGCGTAAACTATCAGGTCTTCCCCTCGATCAACTCTTATTGTCAACTATTACCCAAGTTGTCCGAAATGGCTCCGATTACGGTTCCGACCAAACTACCATATTCCCTTTCCAGTAAATAAAATCCATTCTCTTTATTTCAAAAATCATGGTTCTATGTTACTAACAACAAATCAAAACTAAGCTGTTTTGAAAGATACATTGTATATCCTTGAACTCGCATACATGAATGGTATAAAATTCTAATTGGTATACGTACCCTTTACCTTGAAGTAACTAGAATATACATATACTTTTCCAGTGACCTGAAATATTAAGATTCTATGCAGGCATTCCATATTTACCTACACTAGAACAAGGGTATGCGTTCCATGGGTGAAACAAAAAGGGTGGTTTTAATAGTATATCGATAAAACAGGGTATAGTATTCATAGTTAAACAGGATCTCGCACAAACATGCATGGTTTCAAAATGAGTTTCATCATATTCAATCAAGTATCATTCATGTATACTCAGCACAGTCTAAGCATATGATTTCATTCGAGAATCAAAACGAGTTATGTATGTTTACTCACTTTTAAAAGCTCGGTGTTCTCAGGCTTTAGTTCTTCCTTCTGGTTTTGTTCGAAGTGCTTTGTGGTGAGAAAGTGCATGTGTATGTGCCCCTTTATATAGGTGTAGTAAAATCATAAAATAACATAGCATTAAATGAATGTTTGGGAAAGGAAAACATGAGCTAAAATGTTCAGCCTGATTTTCGAATGATTGAAAAGGAAAGAAAGCTAGCATCCTCCTAGCTGTTGTAATGAAAATCCCCTATTTCACAAATGCTGAAATGCTGCAGACATACAAGAACATGCAAGTGGTACTGTTTTGCACAAATTATACAAAGAAATAGCTACTCAGGTAATATCTCATTAAATGCCGAGTGTACAAAAATTTTTGTCACATGTTCTCAGTTTTCATCAGTGAAAAGAAATGGCAAAGATCTCTTAGCTATATGCTAAGCGGTATGTTATCTTCTCGTCTGATAGCTTCAGTGTTCACATAGTTTCTGCTTACATAATTGGTTTTAAAATCCTTACTTTTCTCCCATGTTTTCAAAATGAACTGAAGTACTCAGTAAACAAAAATGTTTCGGCCAATGTGTGTATATATTCCTATCTAATCCTAACTGATGTAGCTTTCTAGCCTAGTTACTAGTGTATGCAGGCTATATTTTCTTATTTGCTACACTCTTTGCATTGTAGAAACTTGAAACAGAGGACGTGAAATGAAATAATACTCCCCTACCTTTAATAAACACATGTAGATTTAAAGGTCCACACTTAAACAAAAACTTCTACAAAGACAAAGGAATTGTTTTTAAGCATTTCATTTTAATTGTTTTCATTAGTTTGTTGTTTGTGTGATCAAAAAATTTGTATTAAAAATGTTAGTGAAAACCGGGCTGTTACAAAAAGACAAAGATTAATATTATATATTTTGGCAAAGAAGATGGTGCGCCGAAATACTGTTCGACAGTTCATTTGCCGTCATCTATGCTCGCCTACAGTGAAGAATTGGAAAGCTATTTTTTGTGAGAACTCTTTAAAATCCTAGATTAGTTTATTGTAAGCTAATTAGTGAAGAATTAGTTATAAATTGGATGGTTAACTAGTGTAATCAGTTTGAACTGACTATGGTTGTTAATGGTTGATGTTTGTTGTAATGGATGATGATTGCGTAGATTAGAACACATACACTATTAAGTGTTAGTGTTATAACGCTTGTGCATAGTTATTGTTTATTTAATAAGTTAGATGATGGTCGCTATGGATGTCTATATGGTTGTTAATGTTATGTGACACACTATGGCACTGTAATTATGGTATTGGATCGGTGATCGGTTAAGTCTCCTCCATCGTCGAAAACATGAATAATATTGGAAATTGGGTTCGTTAATTTTATTTTTTGAATTTGAAAAGGTTTGGAAATGTAAAGGAAATATATTCAAATAACTTTCGTAAGAAGGAGTGTTTTGTTAAACAAGTTTTTGACATTAAATAAGGTTTTGTTTTAAAACTATGAAAACGAGTTTTATTTTGAAAAAGTGAAGTTTGAAAATATTTTAAAATGGTTTATAAAAGTATATGATGGTTTTCCGAAGTAATTTGAAGTATTTTGGAATTATTTTTATATTAAGTTATAATATGACTAGAATAGGATGTATCGCGAAGCTACAGTTCATGTTTTGTCCATTAACTTTGAATGCTTATAACTTTTACAATTTAAATCGGAATTCCATGAAATGAGAAATGTTTGATTTCTATTGACAAGGGGTTTCAAGTAAGAGAAAGTAGTTTCTAGTTCTGACTTATAATTTTTTAATTATTTTTAAAACCGTTTTAGGAAAGGGTCGTTGTAAGTGTATATTGTTGAGCGTAAATTTAAACAGCCATTTTTTATATTTTAAAAATATGGGAAAAACGTGTAAAATCATTATAAATTATTTAAAGGTTTGGATAATACAAAGGTTATTTTGATCAAGTTAACTAATATAACTGTCTTGTTATGCTTCTGTAACGCTTTTGATACACTATTGCAATGCTTCTTTTGAAATTAACCCGTTTTGAAGTTTTGACCAGCAATTTTTTTTTCTGAATTACAAGTAATCATTTTTAAATGATTTGCTAAATGTTACAGAAGTTTAAAAGTATTAAAATTATTTTATATGTAATTTAAAATGATTTATTTAATATTAAATGGTTTTCCAATTTTAAATGATTGGATATAGTTGGAGATAAATCTTCGGATGTTTGATATTAATTCTGTAAATGAGGAGTCTTACTATTCGAGAAATTTATAAGGTAGTTTACCATTATTCTTCTTATTGTATGAGTTGGATATGGAGATTAATATTGGGGATGAGTTGATGATATTTCTGTCCAGATCTGTTGTCAAAGAATTGGATAAATCTTTTGATTAAGATACGAGTTTCCGTTTTGATTGAAATAAGTTGGATAGAAATAATCTTCGGACATTTGGTATGAAATTCCGTGGTGTAAACATATACTATTTGGGGAATGTGGAAGATATTATTATTATATCGTTATTCCGCTTATAGTATTCGTTGATTATGAGAATTGGTATCGAATATAAGTTGATACAATTTGTATACAACTTATGTTTAATGTCAATTTATTTGGATTTTGTTGTGAACGGTATCTTCAATAATATCATTCTTGAAACCCGTTGAGATTGAGTTGTGGAAATTATGTCATAATTGGGGATTTAATCAAATCTTTGATTTTTGAAAATTAAGAGTAAAGATTTTGGAAAATATGATAAAGTTTTAATTAAAATTAGTTGAATGTTTGGAAACCGTTTTAATGGAAACTGTGGTTGAAATGATTAAGGATTTTCATAAGAAACTTGATTTGGATAACGAGTTATCAAACAGAAAGTTAATTGAGATTTGACGCTAGATTGTCTTTGATTTAAGTGATGTGCTTTAAAAAGAGAAAAGTTAAATTATGGATTTTGTTAAAGATAAATGAGAACGGGTTTAAAGTAGTTTTAATTAACGAAATCCAAGATGGAAGGAGATTTTGTTGAAAGCCTGTGTGATCCACAATTATGTTTAAAAACCTGCGCTTATTATCAGAAAGACCGGGATTATATATTGCACTTCAAAACCATTCTAAATAATAAAACAACGTTTGGAGCAAATAAGCATTTGAAAACGATGTTAAAGACCGGGACCCTGCGCATCGAAAGGGCAACTTGTTGATTGTCTTGAATGGGTCGCTCCCATTTGCGGATGAATTTTAGATCAGTTAAGTGGGAAGTAGTCTAGACGTATTTGGAGGAATTCCAGATTTTGGTTTTGTTCAGACCTAGGACGAACCTTCATGGAATGTGTGTCTGACATTGTAATTGACTGCGTAACATTGCTCTTTATTAATATATATCTTCTTAGTGGGGAAAATTTATTCTCCTAGTTTAACATCCTTCTCTGAGACGTATGAGCTAAGAGGTTACATACTGGTAGATATCAGTGATATGTGCTGAATGGACAATGTGGCTTAGTTGAATTATGCGATGATCAAAGCATGGCTTATAAAAGCATAGTTTTGTGAATATCGTGACCTCGATGAACCTCATACCCCCTATTGATTGTAAACTAGTAGTCAGACTTTTATATTGGTTTCGTATGTTCGGTGCACGGGGATGTGTTGATGAAAGGGTACTACGAAGTCCCCAGTCTGGGATGATATTTGTTGGGTAGTGGGCTAGTATAACGGTGTCTAAGTCGGGACGTTATCAGCGAGTACTGGGATGCTGCACGCAAGAAAGTTTGTGAGCCCACGAATGATCTTTTTATACTAGGAATCATCATATTGGAAACTGAATCTCCACTATGAGCATGTAGGGTTTGATTGTATAGCCTGCTGGATACTGGCAGGATTATGTCAGTATAATGAGATAGGGCATTATGCTGGCTAGATTTATATATTTACTTTCAAAAGATTTTTCACTCTACGCACTAATAATATAAAAGAGGATTTTCACATATCAAAAGATTTTTGGTTATCATAAGACAAAAGTGTGCGCTTGCATTGTGTGATGTGGAACGAGCCTTATGATCGCTTCATTTTTCAAAAAGTCATTTCGAATTTCTATGCACTGTTATTCACATGAAGTAAACGTGTTCCGCTTTAACGGCGTGGTCCGGTGAATTACCTAACATTAAAATAAACCCTAAAAAAAATTGTTTTGAGTTCTCACTCTAGTCTCATGACTAACCTGGAGTTTATTTTTCCCGCACCCAAACTATGGGTGCCCATAATTTTTACATGAGAAGCTAGTAGTTTGGTTTGTAGATTTAGTCCTCAGATCTAGATTCACGATTGGAGCTAGAGCTTTTCTTTGGATCCATCTTCTGCTAAGAGTATATTTGTATTTCTTTCCATTGTGTTTCTGTTGTACTCTGATAACTCATGTACTCTGATGTAATATTATTGTAATGAAAATGGAAATGTTCTTTTACATTTGTGCCAATGTGTAAGTACCCTTAACAACCCATCTTTATGAATGGTTTGATTCGTTTTAATTACCAGCGAAAATCGGGCAAAAAGGCAGGTCGTTACAAAGGCCGTGGAAATCAATTAGAAACAATCATGCAACAATTAGACCAATTCATTTTCATGAAATCAGATAACAGCAAGGGTTGTAAACCCTATATAATACACACAAATCATCATAGGAAAACATCGAAAAACCAAGTAATAAATTTAAAAACAAAAAGTAAAATCAAATTTGAGTATTTCGGTTTTCGATCGAAAGAGCCCAAATCAATCGACCAAGAACAACCACATTCAAAGATATCAGAGAACAAATTTCAAGAAAAACAAGTTTGAAGTCGCGATCTGATTTGGGGTCAAAACCATATTTTTTATTTCGGCTGACATTTCTTTGAGGGACAAAGAAAAAAATAAAGGGGATGCCAATATTTTTATTTATTAAGGGCTAAGAGAGTTTTGTCATTATTTTATTGTTTTATTTTTGTTTTCTTTTGTAACTGTCAATCTGATTTACGTATTAATCGGATATTTTTTCTTTTAAATATTTTCCAAATATCCTTCTGTAATTCCGGTCTATTATTACCATAAGTTAGAACCCTTTTTTTCTTGTCTTTTGTGTTTCTCGTTTTCTATAAACTAGGGTTTACGAGTTACATGTTTGTAATTTGGGGAAAATATGATCTTGGAAGTAAAGGTCAATTCAGGGTTTTGAGCGTAGAATTAGAACATTTGTGAGCAGGAGTCGCGAATTTACAGGGATTTTTAAGCGTAGAGATTGTTTTAATTCTAGTAGAAACCTCGGGTGTGAAGCAATAGTAATGGGTTTGCCGAAGCTGGGAAAAATTCGTGTCGTTTACTTTCTGCATTTATTTTCTCTACTGAAATTTGTGCTGTGATATTTTAATATCTCGTAAAAATGTAATAAACACTATTGATCGACGGTTTTAGTTGTGAACAAAACCGCGATTTAATTTTACCGCAAGCGCACGGTATCTATTGTAATAATTATGCGAATACGGGTCGATTCCGTAGGGAGTTATATAATCTGCTAATATTTATTTAAATTCTAGGCGAGTTAGACGAATTCAAGATTAATGTTTTAGTTATGAAATTAGATTGGAATATAATAGCAAACAGTTTTACAGAGCAAGAGATTATTTGAGAATTATGAGACCTAGATATGAGATCTACTACCTCTTGGCAAATCAATAGATCTCAAAGAAATAAAAATTAAAAGTAAAATAAAGCAAAGAGAACATAGACAGAAATAAGAATAAAGTAGAAGAGAATACAGGCAGAAGAGGTAAAGAAGAATTTAACTAATTTTATTTATGAAATAATAGGTTGAGAGATTACAGGAGAAAATCCTAATCCTAAGAAGAAAAGAAATAAACAATTTCCAAGATGCCAAACTAATGCTAGGTAGGGGTATTTATAGTGCTCCTTGGATTTAGATATAAAAAGAAGATTTTTCTATGAGCTTTTACTTGGTCTTCCTTTATTTTCTCCTTCTTCATTATTCTGGAAATATCTTTCTTTTATTTCAAAAGGATTTAGCACATTCTAGAACTTTTGACTTGATCTTTTTGCAGATGCTTCTTTATCTAGTTTGTTCCATATTCTTCTAGAAGCTTCTTTCTCTATTATATTCTAGAATCTTCTTAATTTAGCACCTTTTTAGAAGGAATTTTTTCTTCTTTTGAAAATAAAACACCTGCAATAAATACAGCTAAAAAGACCGAGTAATATTGTCTTAGAATAATAAAATGCATAATTAAGCAATGTAAAATTTACACAATTTGATGTTCATCAAATACCCCCACACTAGAACTTTTATTCGTCCTCGAATAAAAACCTAACTAAATTTATTAGCCACCCTTCCGTAGGGAATTACGATTGCATTTAGCATATGCAACAAGCCTTTAAACCCTAGGTGTCCCTAGTAGGACGAGTTGTGTAACAACACGTATTTTTATAACATATTAAAACAAGAAATCAAGGCATAATCAAATTTTAAAATTAGAATCAGGGGAAACGGGTTAAGCAATTGCGTTCATCTCGAAATTTTACATGAAATAGAGTCCTAGTTTTCGAAAATCGGAGTCCGAATGAAGAAGTTATGGCATGTACAAGTTTCAGCAGTTTTCAGGCAGGACTGGACCAAGGGGTCGACCTACCCCCTCCCCCCCCCCAGGTCGACCATAGGGTCGATCTACCCCCCAGGTTGACCATAGTGTCGACCTCCCCCCTACAGGTCGACCTGGATGGCCTGTTTTGACCCAGAACTCATTTTTGAAGCCTGAGACGTGTTTTGACGGTCCGGATTGATTCTAGGGTTAATCTAAGGGCCTAAACTAGTTGCTACACCTATAAAACACCCTTAGACCTAACCTAATTCATATCAAATCATTCTTACACCATTATGCTGCTGAACTCCCTCTTGAACCATGGCCGCCGCCCCCAAATTGAAGTACAAACATTCAAACTCAAATCAATTCGAAGAACAAAGCTTCAACAATGGTTCAAACAATAAATCAACACTACTACAACGTTCTATGACAATTTCAGTTCCTAATTCACCAGCCATGCTCTGTAAGTTCTAGTTGTTTTTAAATTTAAACATTTAAATTATAATATGGCCATGGAGTAAAGTGGAATTAGATTTAAGTATATTTATTGATTCAGATCTATTTCTGTTGCTTCTTGGATCTTGAGTTTTGGGACTTTTCTATTCTCAGTTTTCATGTCAAGCCTATGATCTATTCAGCTTGTTGTAAATCAGTTTTTCTTGATTCATGTTGATATTATTATCAAGATCTATCTTTTGTGCCTGAAACGATGTTCTTATGCCAGTTTTCTCTCTGTACTTATTGTTATACAAATTCTACCTTCCCCTATTTATTTTCTTTTGATGAACCTTGGTCAATTTCGGACCTACGCCTAAACTACGATATACGTGCGATTTGTATATGGGGAAATATTGGGATATTACCTGCTTGGATATATGTGTGTGGTGGAATTGATGGCATAACATAAAATTTGAAATTTGGGTATTGTCAATATAATTGAAATTGCAAGTTTGGGCATACATGAATTGGCATGTAAGTTAAATCACGAGTTTGGGACTATGTAAATTAAATCAAAAGATTGGGTTTATGTTAATTAGGCATAAGTAGATTTGGGAATTTGAACATGAAAGCGATTGTAAACTGGATAATGGGCATAAACATGTATTATGAACTTGGGGAACTGACATGTATTGTAATAAAAAGATTATAGTTTGGGATAACTGCATCATGAATCATGATTTGGGTTTATTGGGTATAAAACTTGATACATGTAATTTTGGCTAGAACTTGATATGGTAAAATGGCATAAAATTGGCATACATGTAAAACAACATAAGTTGAACATATGTAAATTTGGGACGAATTGGGCATATGTAAAATTTACGTGTAATCTAGAACTTGGGCATATGTTAATTATGTAAAATTTGGAGTTGAAACATATACGATAATTTATGACTTAGTAGAGGTTTAATATGAATGCGCCTAAGTTGGGTTTTGGGTAATTGGCATGTATTGTAAATAAAAGGCTATAATTTGGCATAACCTTATAGTGAAATCTAATAATAATTTGGGAATACGTTTTGGGGCAAAAACGTGAATCATGAACATTTCTATATGTTAAACACATGAACTGATATTGGGGTTGTGGGTGGAATACGACCATTAATGAACCTTTGACACGAGGTTAGACTCGGTTTGTGTTGTAAATCTGCCTGGAACCGCCCGGCAAATCCAGTAGCCACAAAGTGTCAGTCTAATGTGAGAGGTCGAAGGTCAAATTGTAGGCGTAACGATTTATGACACGAGGTTAGACCCAGTTTGTGGTGTAAATCTTCCCGGAACCGCCTGCTAAATCCAGTGGCCACAAAATGCACGGTCTAATGTGAGAGGTCATGATTCGTTCGTCATAATGAATGAATTAAGGAACACTAACCGTAATAAGACGTGGGTATGGTTAGAGGGTTAGGTGGGATGACATGGAAATTTGACATGTGAATATGGACCTAACTGGTATGAGTTAAGAACATGTAAAACTTATAAATGTGGGCTTAACCAACATAACTGTTAATCAGACCAATGGGTGGGTTAAGTAACATAGCTAGGCTAATGACACTTGACCATTATAACATGACTAGCGGATGGGTTGGGCTAACTTGAATAGGTAGATAACACCCAAGCGGTATAACCTGATGCATGGTAGGGTTAAGTAAACACACGACTGTAACACTTAACCATTATAATATGACTGGTGGAGGGGGTTAAGTTAACATGCACTTAACCAATATAACGTGATGCGTGGTAAGGTTAAGTAACAACAGAGGGTAACACTTAACCGTCACAACATGATAAGTAGGTGGGCTAAGTCAATGTACACTTAACCAATATGACATGACATGCGGTGGGGTTAAGTTAACACAAGGGAGAACACTTAGCCAGTATAACAAGGCTTGCGGTAGGGTTAAGTAAAACAAGAGAAAACACTTAACCAACTTAACGTAATGGACGGAGAGGGTTAAGTACATATCGGGTTGGTGGGTAATATTAGTAAATATAAGCCCACAAACTTAACCATTAATAAGCACGCTTGAATCGGTGGGTTAAGTACATCACGGGAAGGTGGGTAATATCTGTATATATAGGCCCACACACTTAACCAGTAGGAAACCCTAGTAAGGGGGACCCATTTCAGTAGTAACCCAAATCAGGTATCAACGGTACCCTGAAACTAGGCAGGGTGGGGCATGATTACTGGGCTGATTTTAAGCGGTCAAAGCGACGGCGGTGGGTGCAACAGTGTAGGTTCTAACGGAGTGCAGGCGTGCACACACTTCGGAGCAGACAAACAGGGCACTGGGGGCACCAGTATTTAACCTATGCCTTCTAGAATTGCGTCAGGCCGCCACCATGGGTCTTGATACACCCCATGGTGGGACCAACATAGGTATCTATATTCATTGGGGGCCGTATGACACACATAGGTAGCATAATCCCTAGGTTGGACCTAAGTGGCATAAACCCTAAATCCTAGAAGTGTTCAATAGGTAGCATAATCCCTAGGTTGGACCTAGGTGGCATAAATCCTGGTTGAATCTAGGAAGCGCTCGATAGAAAACCCTAGATTAGATCCAGGTAATAAATAATAAATGTACACGTGAAAGCAACCTTAATTTCGGGGATTGGGATCACGTTATGATTTTATCATTTTATATAGATTACTAGTTGGGACACTAGTTAGGTGGTGCAGAGCAAATAGATATCATTTTAATGGTGAAGCAGAGAAATCTTGCGATGCTTGATAGAAATCTTGCGAAACTATACTTAGTTCATGTTGAGTGGGAACCTTGCAATGTTATACTTGATTCATCGTGCATGTAGCTTACCTTGTCATCATGCTTATGTTTACTTTCAGTTTATTCATGCCATATTATCTTCACCTGTTTTTATGCTGAAAGCCATTAGGACTTAATCAGTCTTTATGACTGACCCGGTTTGTTTCGCCTCTTTTTCTTCCGTCCCCCCCCCCCCCCCCCAGGTTCGCAGGGTGGGAATACAGCTTAGTTCGGATCTTACCAAGTTCCAAGGCTCTTTCATGTGCTGCTTGGATCTCTCTTGGCTATGGCTTGCTTTACTGTTTTACTTGGGGAATGATTTATGACTATGGTTTTATGCTTCTTTACTATTGCAAGACATATTTCGATGTAATGGATTTAATGGCATTTTGATGTAAAAGGCTTTAGACCTTTCTAGATTTTATAGCAATGAAATTTTTGTTCTTCTTCCGCTGTTTTAGATGTTCTATCTTGTAATATTTCTGTGTATGTTTACCTAGATAACCCTCCACCAAAGCTAGTGCATTCCCTTTTGTGAGTGACTCTAGCGGAGGTGGGGTGTTACATTTGGTATCAGAGCCGAAGGTTACCAGACTGGGCAAAAGCTTTTAAAAACCTTCTGAAACTATTTTCAAAACGCTTACAAAGAATCATTTTTCTAAAGAAAAGTTTTGTTTTACGAAAGGGATATTCCCCAAAGCCATATGCACTATCTTTTGATTCTCTCCTTGAGTCTCTTCTCTCATTCTTTTTCACCATAGTTTGTAGGCATGCGACACATGTCGGAGGGTAAAGTAGTGTCCAACCTCCATCTGTAGCCGCAGTAGTTTTACTTGCTACTAATCTTATCTCAAGCTTTGTAGGGTTACCGTGCGATGGAAGTAGCTTTCGAGAAACTTTTCAACAAGCTATACAAGGATAGTAGGAACGAGGATAAAGAACACAAGTCTAAGGATGATATACTTGTTGATATGGCTTAATCCACGAAGAGGAAAGAGGTGAAAGGAAAGAGGCCAAGTGAAAGAATAATAAAAACCCATGACAAGAGAGAATATCTTTAGTATGGTAAAAAGGGACATGTAATAAGTATTATAGGACAAGGACAAGGGCAAAGAACAATATCGTCGAGAGGGCAATTGTATGCTCTCACTACTAGCGTACCTAAGAGAGGTGGTAACGTTTCTGTTAAAGGTTTAGCTTTTCTTTTCTATCATCCCATTAGAACTTTGTTTTTGGTACATCGCATCCTTTTAATTCTGCTTCGATAGTTGAGTCTCTGCACCTTAGTACTAGCGTAGTAGAGGATCCCATTTTTTGTCTCAAATCCTGTTGGGGAATCGGCTCATTTATTCATGATTTGTTTGGATTTGAGAATGTCTATGCTAAGTGTTGAGTTTAGAAGTAATGCTTATGTTTTTGGGCTATGGGTTGTTTCTAGGGATGGAGTGGTTATCCAGAAATGATACCATTCTCGAGTATGAAAAGAGGGTAGTTAGACTCTTGACTTGCCTCGGTAATACCCTCGAAGTCTAGTGTAACCCTTAGGGTTCTGCCATGCTTAGTTACCTAGAATCTCTTGATACATCTATTGATCCCGAGTAGTGTTCGCCACTAAGGTGGATGGTTCATTTCGCTTATGCATGAGTTATAGGAAATCACCTTAGTAAGTACATTTGGCAACATGGTTGACATTTGTTTATTTGCAAGAGATAATCATTCTGCGTGGAATACCCTATAAACGAGATCCAGGATTCACTAGTGAATTTTGGAGAGCTTGCATGAAACCATGAGTACGCAGTTATGTTTGAGACGAGTATACTAGAAGGAGGATAAGGGAAAATGGGACGAGAGACAACAGTGAAATGAGTTCCAACTCATATTTTGGAAATAAGAATTAAGAAATTATGAAGTTAAAGATGGACAAAGCACAATGGAGTTAAGCTCAAGGAAATGTAACTTAGAAGATTGAAGACTAGATATGCGCATCATATCTCTTTTTAAGAGTATATCCTTGATCCCTCTTTTCCTGTAGAGCTTACTTACATGCTATCTTTCAAGTATATCCTCTCAGTCCTATTCTCAATCCCATTTTTGTTAGAAACCCCATAGGGAGCATGACTCGTCTGTTAGTAATACATTTTGGGGCTTGAGGGTGTATGTTGGGTTGACTAAACTCTTGGGGTTTTATAGGATATGGGTTGGTTTTAGGAAGGGATTTCTTGCGACCTAAAAGGAGTTTATCATGCTTGGTTTCCTAGAATCATATATATTGGTTATGGGCTGGTGTTTAGGGTCCAAAGTTTTTCTTTACTTGCTTCTATCATTCGGTTATACCTTTAGGTAGGAACTAATGGATGTAAACATGTGTTTGAGACATGTTATGGTTGATGGTTGCAAGTGGTTGCTAGTTGTTGCTCGTGGATGCATGAACACACATTAGGCACTAGATCGGCTCAGACACATTTCCATATTGCATATGCATGAGTGTTTATACTTGTTTATGGATGAAATTGAATGTGTTATCATATGGATGATGCATATGGATGGATGTGCACACATATAGTGTTTATGTGACTAGGACTATTTGCATACATGTTGGACTCATGGTACTAAAACATATTTTGCATTAAGAAGATCAATTCGGCCTGATCATTTGCATTAGATAAGGAACATATACACACACTTTCTACATATGTTCATACAACATTAGAAATCTCTTAAGGACAATGGATGCCTGTGATTGATGATTAAGTAGATGGATGATTGGATGGTAGGACACATTCTTCTTAACTTGAAGATTTCGGGGATGAAAACCTTTAAGGAGGGGAGAATGTAACAACCCGTATTTTTATAACATATTAAAATAAGAAATCAAGGAAGAGTTAAATTTTAAATTCAGAATCAGGGGAAACGGGTTATGTTATTGCGTTCGTCTCGAAATTTTACATGAAATAGAGTCCGAGTTTTCGAAAATCGGAGTCCGGATGAAGAAGTTATGGCCTGTACAAGTTTCAGCAGTTTTCAGGCAGGACTGGACCAGGGGGTCGACCATAGAGTCGACCTACCCCCCCCTCCAGGTCAACCATAGGGTCGACCTACCCCCCAGGTCGACCATAGTGTCGACCTCCCCCCTACAGGTCGACCTGGACGACCTGTTTTGACCCAGAACTCATTTTTGAAGCCTGAGACGTGTTTTGACGGTCCGGATTGATTCTAGGGTTAATCTAAGGGCCTAAAATAGTTGCTACACCTATAAAAACACCCTTAGACCTAATCTAATTCATATCAAATCATTCTTACACCATTATGCTGCTGAACTCCCTCTTGAACCATGGCCGCCGCCCCCAAATTGAAGTACAAACATTCAAACTCAAATCAATTCGAAGAACAAAGCTTCAACAATGGTTCAAACAATAAATCAACACTACTACAACGTTCTATGACAATTTCAGTTCCTAATTCACTAGCCATACCCTGTAAGTTCTAGTTGTTTTTAGATTTAAACATTTAAATTATAATATGGCCATGGAGTAAAGTGGAATTAGATTTAAGTATGTTTATTGATTCAGATCTATTTCTGTTGCTTCTTGGATCTTGAGTTTTGGGACTTTTCTATTCTCATTTTTCTTGTCAAGCCTATGATCTATTCAGCTTGTTGTAAATCAGTTTTTCTTGATTCATGTTGATATTATTATCAAGATCTATCTTTTATGCCTGAAACGATGTTCTTATGCCAGTTTTCTCTCTGTACTTATTGTTATACAAATTCTACCTTCCCCTATTTATTTTCTTTTGATGAACCTTGGTCAATTTTAGACCTAGGCCTAAACTACGATATACGTGCGATTTGTATACGGGGAAATATTGGGATATTACCTATTTGGATATATGTGTGTGGTGGAATTGATGGCATAACATGAAATTTGAAATTTGGGTATTGTCAATATAATTGAAATTGCAAGTTTAGGCATACATGAATTGGCATGTAAGATAAATCACGAGTTTGGGACTATGTAAATTAAATCAAAAGATTGGGTTTATGTTAATTAGGCATAAGTAGATTTGGGAATTTGAACATGAAAGCGAATGTAAACTTGATAATAGGCATAAACATGTATTATGAACTTGGGGAACTGACATATATTGTAATAAAAAGATTATAGTTTGGGATAACTGCATCATGAATCATGATTTGGGTTTATTGGGTATAAAACTTGATACATGTAATTTTGGCTAGAACTTGATATGGTGAAATGGCATAAAATTGGCATACATGTAAAACGACATAAATTGAACATATGTAAATTTGGTACGAATTGGGTATATGTAAAATTTACATGTAATCTAGAACTCAGGCATATGTTAATTATGTAAAATTTGGAGCTGAAACATATACGATAATTTATGACTTAGTAGAGGTTTAATATGAACGCGCCTAAGTTGGGTTTTGGGTAATTGGCATGTATTGTAAATAAAAGGCTATAACTTGGCATAACCTAATAGTGAATTATGATAATAATTTGGGAATACGTTTTGGGGCAAAAACGTGAATCATGAACATTTCTATATGTTAAACACATGAACTGATATTGGCGTTTTGGGTGGAATACGACCATTAATGAACCTTTGACACGAGGTTAGACTCGGTTTGTGATGTAAATCTGCCCGGAACCGCACGGCAAATCCAGTAGCCACAAAGTGTCAGACTAATGTGAGAGGTCGAAGGTCGAATTGTAGGCGTAACGATTTATGACACGAGGTTAAACCCAGTTTATGGTGTAAATCTGCCCAGAACCGCCTGCCAAATCCAGTGGCCACAAAATTCACGGTCTAATGTGAGAGGTCATGATTTGTTCGTCATAAAGAATGAATTAAGGAATACTAACTGTAACACCCCGCCTCCGCTAGGGTCACTCGCAAAGGAATGCACTAGCTTTAGAGGGGCATTATTGGTAAACATGCACAGAAATATCACAAGACAGAACATATAAAAATAGCGGAAGTAAAATCAAACTTTCATAACATGAATAAATAAGGTCTAAAGCCTTTTACATCAGAGTACATCAAAACCTGTCTTGCAATAGTAAAGAAGCATAAAGACATTTTCATAAATTATTCCCCAAGTAAAAACAGTAAAGTAGCCATTTGCCAAGAAAAGTCCAAGCCATCCATGATGACCTTCAAGCAGAAGAAGTCCGAACTAAATAACAGTATTTCCTCCCTGTAACCTGGGGGGGGGGAAACGGAAGAAAAGAGGCGAAACAAAACGGGTCAGTCAAAAAGACTGAGTAAGCCCTATCTACTATTAGCATAAAAACTAGTAAAGTTAACTGACATGAGAAACTGAGATGAACATAAGCATGATGACAAGATAGATAAGCTAAATCAAAATAACAGGATGAACTACTGAACTCAGATAAACTAAGGTGTCATGATAAATTACGATGTCAAGATAAAACAAGGTATCACATCGTCAGGTTTCTATCAAGTATAATATCCCCAAGATATCTATCACGTATAACGTCCCATGATATCTATCCTGCATTTTAGCTCTGCACCTACCGTACTAGTATCCCTACCATATCATGTGTTAACCAAGAACGACCCTCACTCAAAAGTCGTGTAATGGTCCATGTCAACCTAATATATCGCATATATAGGTTACTCAACTTGTATGTTTTATTCCATGTAAATGTTCAGTCCCTTGCCGTAGACCATACGGGCTTTCCCATGAGATTCTACATTACTTTAACATAGTTCCATAATCCTTAAGATAGGTTTGGACTGTTACCCTAAACCTAGCTAGGGTCTTCCAACATGAATTATCGTTTGTACAACTAGGACTTATGCTACCTAGGGCCACTAGGGATTACGCTTACCTATTGCACGTTTTCGTATCTTGGTTTTGGTTCAACCACCCAGGGCCACTGGGATTTACGCTAACCGTCAACCGCGCCCTTTTTCCCACGCATTCATCGTGAATCGTTTTCCATGACTGTATGCACATGTATCACATCGTGCCATCCGAGTCCTGTCACAAGGCAGATCGAGAAATACAGGACTCGGTCGGGAGCTTTCGATTTATCTGCCGATGCAGATGCTAAGGTCTGTTTTTCTATACGTGGCTATGGTCCCACGCGACCCCTCCCTCAACTAGTGAAAGACAAGACAGGATAAATCCTGTATGAGAACACACTACTGGCCAACCCACAATCCTAGCCTTACCGCAACCATAATTAGATAGCAATTATGGTCTATTGGGTGTTCTCTGTTTTTCCGTACGTACACGCTTGACCAAAGATGGTAGGTAGTCTGACGAAATGCTATCTAGGGTACGACCGTGTATCGTCGACTATCCCCTATCCATCCCCGTCTTTAGGTCGCTCGCATAGCAACCAAGGCATACTCTTGGTTCTTCTAACGCAGACCTTAACCTCTCATGAGCCTAGTATAATCACCTGGCAGCTCATAGAGGGATACCAAGAATACCCTCACGTTCCCCGAAGCCGCTGCTTCGTTACCCAGTTCGCTGGAGCCTTTATCTAAATCAGATACTTGCTCCTACTCGTATACTTAAACGATGACCTACCGTATCAGGTTACTCATCTATCTATGAACTGGTCTAAATTTCCTTGACTAAGAATCATTACTTAGTTATTCCTCAACTAAGGTTTACCACTTAGCCTTATTCCCGTTATCCTCGTTAACTACGGTTATCCCCTATCCTCAGAACTAGGGTTTACATAATGGATTAAGTGTCACTTAAGTTCATGACTTAACCCGTCTACCAATCATGTCAAAATTGGCTAAGTATCCAAGTCCAAGACTTAACCCGTCTTCAAATCATGTAAAAATTGGCTAAGTATCCAAGTCCAAGACTTAACCCTACAAACCATGCTCACGTTGGTTAAGTATGTATTAAGCAATTCACGACTTAACCTCGTCCAATTATCATTCTAGATTGGTTAAGTATATATTAACGTGACCCTATCAATTTACTCAGTCAAATCGGTCAAGTGTATTCAAGCGATTCGTGACTTAGCCTTATCATATTTTCACGTTAGATCGGTTAAGTATAGGTTAACTTAACCTCAATAAATTCACGAGTTAGATTGGTTAAGTATAGGTCACTTAACCACATCAATTCATCATGTTTAGATTAGTTAAGTGTTTAACTTAACCCCATTAAACTACCAAGTGGGATTAATTAAGTCTAGGCTAACTTAACCCCATCCGATTTCCATGTTTAGACTAGTTGAGTCTAATCTTAACCCCATTCGTTAACCGTATTTTTCGGTTAAGCGTCATTAAGAAAACTTACTTAACCTTACCAAGTTATCGCGTTGGATTGATTAAGTGTTGGTTAACTTAACCCCATCCACTAGTCATATAAAAATGGTTAAGTGTCATTAGGCAAATCAAGTTACTTAACCTACCCAACCTTGTCATGTTTTGTTAAGTATCATTAGCCTAATCAAATTACTTAACCCATTTGTCCATGTCATATTTGGTTAAGAGTCATTAATAAAATTAACTTAACCCTATCATGTGGCATTAATTACTTAATGCACCTTCACCTATCACATTAGACTTTGTTGTGGTTACTAGTTAAGCCGGTCGGTTCCAGGTAGCTTTACACCACAACTTGGTCTAACCTCGGGTTCAAGCACAACATGACCAACTTCTCACATTGGGTCCTATTGTTTGCAACTACTAGTTAGGTCGGTCGGTTCCGGGTAGTTTTACGTTGCAAACTCAACCCAACCTCGAGTTGGCCACACTTATATTATCTAAGTGTCATGTCCATCATGTTTCCCAAAACATGTTACAAGTTTTCAAGCATTTGAGTAGACCTAACTTAATAGGTAAATTCCCAAAGGGTAGACCTAACTTAATAGGTAAATTCCCAAGCTTATGTTTTTATGCATACTTACATGTCAACTTCCATGTTATATTTCAAGTCATGTTTTCAAGTTGTATTTTCATGTCATTAGAAATTACCCATAACATAACCCAACGCTTTTAAACTCGCATATACGTTCGCGACAACGTAATGGATTAAAAGAAGAGACTTGGAAAAGGCATGACAAAAATGGATATTAAGCCACAAGTTAATCATGGTGGCAAATGAGGCACAAATGTGTTCATTAACTTGCATGTTACATTCTTAAGCCTCAAAATATGCATAAACCCAAACTTGGCACATAAGCGAATCATGGTGACAAAAGATATGGAATGATGACTAGTAACTCGCATATATCATCATATAAGGGTTATGACTTCATATGCAAGTTGACATAAAGGTTATGAGGGTTCTCATGTTTCCTAATGCAACATTTCAACATAAAGGTTGTAGCTTTTAGCTCACAAGATCAAGATAATGACTTCATAAACTTGCATGACATGATAGCATGTATCATACTCAATGATCAAACCCAAACTTGCAACATGAACATTTAACTTCATAGTTAATATCTAAGAGTAGGGAAAGGGCTTACATTGCTATGAAGGCACAAAAGATATGACAAAGCCCTTATGCAATCAAATAGACCCAAAATGCAAGCTCTAACATAAAAACCCTTGAGCCAAAATGATCAAAACCCTTGCTTTATGATGCAAAGATAGAAACTTGACTTGAATGCAAGCTAATGACACTCATACAAGCTTGAAAACACTTGTATGCATGGAAAATCTCTCATAGAAACCATTTAGAAATTTTATGAAGAGAGTGGAGGCCATGAGAGGTAAAATTTTGCCATAGTTTAGTTGCATGAATGAATAATGAGGATTTAGGATAGGTTAGGGTCTTATTTATAGATTAGTCAAGTGTTTTAGGCCATAGGATTAAACCTAGATTCAATCCAAGCCATCAAAGCATGTCTTGGGGAAGAAGTCAAGTGTAGGAACCATCTAGGGCCTTTAGATTAAAGATGAACCATGAGAACCATCCAAATGCAAAATCTGCATTTGAGCGAATCGGCCCACGGGTTGACAGCCAAACACCCTGGATTAACCCCTAGTCGACCCAACGGGCTTGGGTCGACCTCAAAAATCGGCCGGTTCGGTTATTCCCCTCTCCCAATTCGCTGTTTTGAACATTTTTGCATATTTATTTATTTAATTTTCAATTATATATATATATCAATATATATATATATATTTCTCTGCGCAACCCATTTCACTTAATTAAGTATACTTTAATTTGGGAATTTTTCGTGAAACTTCGCGAGGCCATATCTTGGTCATACGGACTCCGATTCTCGAAAACTCAGACTCTATTTCGTGTATTTTTCCGAGACGAACGCAATGGCATAGCCCGTTTTACTTGATTCAGAATTTAAAATTAAATTCTGCCTTGATTCTCGTCTTAACACGTTATCGAAAAATACGGGTTGTTACATTCTCCCCACCTTTTAGGATTTCGTCCCCGAAATCTCCAAGTTAGGAAGAACATATCCTACCATCCATCATCCATCTACTCAAAACATCATCCACAAGCAACCATTGTCCTTAGATGATTTCTAATGCTGTATGAATATATGCAAAACGTGTGTGTACATGTTCCTTAGCTAATGCTAATGATCAGGCCTGAATAATCTTTCTAATGCAAAATATGTATAGTGCCATGAATCCAACATGTATGCAAATAGTCCTAGTCATATAGATACTATATGCGTGCACAATCATTCATTCATATGCAACAACCGCATGATAATACATTCGATTTCATCCATAAACAAGTATAAATACTCGTGCATATGCAATATGAAATGTGACCGAGTCGAGCTAGTATCTAATGTGTATTCGCGCATCCACGAGCAACCACTTGCAACCATATCAATCATAACATGTTTCAAATACATGTTTACATCCATAGGGTTCTACCTAGAATTCCCTGAAACAGGGCCGAGAAGATAAACAAGACAAACTCCTTACGGGGTTTGTAACAGAAAGTAGGACCGAGAGGATGTCCACAAAAGATAACCTACAAGTAAGCTCTACAGAAACAGGGATCAAGGATATACTCCCAAAAAGAGATATCATGCGCGTATCTAGTCTTTGACCATCAAAGTCGTATTTCCTCGGGCTTACTTCCATTGTGCCTTGACCGCCCTTTAACTTCGCGATTTCGTAGCTTCTTATTTCCTGCTTCCATAACATGAGCTGAAACTCATTTCTTCGTCGCCTCTCGTTCCACTTGCACTTATCCTTTTTCTAGAATACTTGCGCAAACATGACTGCGTACTCATGATCTCATGCAAGCTTTCCAAAATTCACTAGTGAATCTTGGATCTCGTTTATATACTATAAGTCATTCCATGTAGAAGAACTTTCTCTTGAAAGTAAACAGATGTCAATCAGGTTATCATGCGCACTTACTAGGGTGATCTCTATAACCCATGCATAAATGAAGTAAACCATCCGTCTTATTGGCGAACACCACTCGATCGGGCTTCAAATTTCCAATTAAGGCATCAAGGGATTCTAAGTAACTAGTCATGACAGAACCTCAAAAAGGTTACCCGATACTTCGAGGGCATTACCAAGGCTAGTCAAAAGGTCTAACTACCCTCCTATCAAAACCGAGAGTGGCACCCCCTACTGGATAATCACTTCATCCCTAGAATCCATCCATAGCTTATAAACATAAGCATTATTTCCAAACTCAACACTTGGCATAGACATTCCCAAATCCAAACAAGTCATGTATAAATGGACCGATTCTCCAATAGGACTTTGAGACAAAAATGGGATTCTCTATTACGTTAGTACTTAAGGTGCAGAGACTCAACTACCGAAGCGGACTTAAATGATGCGGGGATCAAAACAAAGTCTTGGCGGGATGATAGAAAAGAATAACTAGATCTTCAACAAGGATGTTATCCCCCTACTCAGGTACTCTAGTGAGGGTATACAACGATGATCTTGTCCTTGTCCCACAATACTTAACTATCCGTCCCGTTTCACCATACCAAAGATACTTTCTCGTCATGGGTTTCATTGTTCATCTTTCTCCCTCCTTTGAGGACTAAGCCATACCAACAAGTTGCTCATCCTTAAGCTCGTATCCTTTATCCTCTTTCTCACTATCCTTTCTTATAACGCGGCCACTGGTCTCTTGAAAACCACCTCCATCGCATGGAAAGCACTTTCGTAGATAGAAAAGACTAGTCGCAGTTAAAACCACTGTGACTACAGATGGAGGAAAGAAAGGAGAAGAGATTCAATTAAGGAAACAAGGATAGTGCTAATGGCCTTTGGGGAATAGCCTTTTTCTTTTAAAAGAAAATTTTCTTGAAAAAATGCTTCTTTGTAAACGATTTTCAAATAGTTTTCAGAAGGTCTTTAAAAACTTTTGCCCAGTCTGGTAACCTTCTGCTCTGATACCACGTGTAACACCCCGCCTCCGCTAGGGTCACTCGCAAAGGAATGCACTAGCTTTAGAGGGGCATTATTGGTAAACATGCACAGAAATATCACAAGACAGAACATATAAAAATAGCGGAAGTAAAATCAAATTTTCATAACATGAATAAATAAGGTCTAAAGCCTTTTACATCAGAGTACATCAAAACCTGTCTTGCAATAGTAAAGAAGCATAAAGACATTTTCATAAATTATTCCCCAAGTAAAAACAGTAAAGTAGCCATTAGCCAAGAAAAGTCCAAGCCATCCATGATGATCTTCAAGCAGAAGAAGTCCGAACTAAACAACAGTATTTCCTCCCTGTAACCTGGGGGGGGGGGGGGAAACGGAAGAAAAGAGGCGAAACAAAACGGGTCAGTCAAAAAGACTGAGTAAGCCCTATCTACTATTAGCATAAAAAGTAGTAAAGTTAACTGACATGAGAAACTGAGATGAACATAAGCATGATGACAAGATAGATAAGCTAAATCAAAATAACAGGATGAACTACTGAACTCAGATAAACTAAGGTGTCATGATAAATTACGATGTCAAGATAAAACAAGGTATCACATCGTCAGGTTTCTATCAAGTATAATATCCCCAAGATATCTATCACGTATAACGTCCCATGATATCTATCCTGCATTTTAGCTCTGCACCTACCGTACTAGTATCCCTACCGTATCATGTGTTAACCAAGAACGACCCTCACTCAAAAGTCGTGTAATGGTCCATGTCAACCTAATATATCGCATATATAGGTTACTCAACTTGTATGTTTTATTCCATGTAAATGTTCAGTCCCTTGCCGTAGACCATACGGGCTTTCCCATGAGATTCTACATTACTTTAACATAGTTCCATGATCCTTAAGATCGGTTTGGACTGTTACCCTAAACCTAGCTAGGGTCTTCCAACATGAATTATCGTTTGTACAACTAGGACTTATGCTACCTAGGGCCACTAGGGATTATGCTTACCTATTGCACGTTTTCGTATCTCGGTTTTGGTTCAACCACCCAGGGCCACTGGGATTTACGCTAACCGTCAACCGCGCCCTTTTTCCCACGCATTCATCGTGAATCGTTTTCCATGACTGTATGCACATGTATCACATCGTGCCATCCGAGTCCTGTCACAGGGCAGATCGAGAAATACAGGACTCGGTCGGGAGCTTTCGATTTATCTGCCGATGCAGATGCTAAGGTCTATTTTTCTATACGTGGCTATGGTCCCACGCGACCCCTCCCTCAACTAGTGAAAGACAAGACATGATAAATCCTGTATGAGAACACACTACTGGCCAACCCACAATCCTAGCCTTACCGCAACCATAATTAGATAGCAATTATGGTCTATTGGGTGTTCTCTGCCTTTCCGTACGTACACGCTTGACCAAAGATGGTAGGTAGTCTGACGAAATGCTATCTAGGGTACGACCGTGTATCGTCGACTATCCCCTATCCATCCCCGTCTTTAGGTCGCTCGCATAGCAACCAAGGCATACTCTTGGTTCTTCTAACGCAGACCTTAACCTCTCATGAGCCTAGTATAATCACCTGGCAGCTCATAGAGGGATACCAAGAATACCCTCACGTTCCCCGAAGCCGCTGCTTCGTTACCCAGTTCGCTGGAGCCTTTATCTAAATCAGATACTTGCTCCTACTCGTATACTTAAACGATGACCTACCGTATCAGGTTACTCATCTATCTATGAACTGGTCTAAATTTCCTTGACTAAGAATCATTACTTAGTTATTCCTCAACTAAGGTTTACCACTTAGCCTTATTCCCGTTATCCTTGTTAACTACGGTTATCCCCTATCCTCAGAACTAGGGTTTAAATAATGGATTAAGTGTCACTTAAGTTCATGACTTAACCCGTCTACCAATCATGTCAAAATTGGCTAAGTATCCAAGTCCAAGACTTAACCCGTCTTCAAATCATGTCAAAATTGGCTAAGTATCCAAGTCCAAGACTTAACCCTACAAACCATGCTCACGTTGGTTAAGTATGTATTAAGCAATTCACGACTTAACCTCGTCCAATTATCATTCTAGATTGGTTAAGTATATATTAACTTGACCCTATCAATTTACTCAGTCAAATCGGTCAAGTGTATTCAAGCGATTCGTGACTTAGCCTTATCATGTTTTCACGTTAGATCGGTTAAGTATAGGTTAACTTAACCTCAATAAATTCACGAGTTAGATTGGTTAAGTATAGGTCACTTAACCACATCAATTCATCATGTTTAGATTAGTTAAGTGTTTAACTTCCCATTAAACTACCAAGTGGGATTAATTAAGTCTAGGCTAACTTAACCCCATCCGATTTCCATGTTTAGACTAGTTGAGTCTAATCTTAACCCCATTCGTTAACCGTATTTTTGGGTTAAGCGTCATTAAGAAAACTTACTTAACCTTACCAAGTTATCGCGTTGGATTGATTAAGTGTTGGTTAACTTAACCCCATCCACTAGTCATATAAAAATGGTTAAGTGTCATTAGGCAAATCAAGTTACTTAACCTACCCAACCTTGTCATGTTTTGTTAAGTATCATTAGCCTAATCAAATTACTTAACCCATTTGTCCATGTCATATTTGGTTAAGAGTCATTAATCAAATTAACTTAACCCTATCATGTGGCATTAATTACTTAATGCACCTTCACCTCTCACATTAGACTTTGTTGTGGTTACTAATTAAGCCGGTCGGTTCCGGGTAGCTTTACACCACAACTTGGTCTAACCTCGGGTTCAAGCACAACATGACCAACTTCTCACATTGGGTCCTATTGTTTGCAACTACTAGTTAGGCCGGTCGGTTCCGGGTAGTTTTACGTTGCAAACTCAACCCAACCTCGAGTTGGCCACACTTATATTATCTAAGTGTCATGTCCATCATGTTTCCCAAAACATGTTACAAGTTTTCAAGCATTTGGGTAGACCTAACTTAATAGGTAAATTCCCAAAGGGTAGACCTAACTTAATAGGTAAATTCCCAAGCTTATGTTTTTATGCATACTTACATGTCAACTTCCATGTTATATTTCAAGTCATGTTTTCAAGTTGTATTTTCATGTCATTAGAAATTACCCATAACATAACCCAACGCTTTTAAACTCGCATATACGTTCGCGACAACGTAATGGATTAAAAGAAGAGACTTGGCAAAGGCATGACAAAAATGGATATTAAGCCACAAGTTAATCATGGTGGCAAATGAGGCACAAATGTGTTCATTAACTTGCATGTTACATTCTTAAGCCTCAAAACATGCATAAACCCAAACTTGGCACATAAGCGAATCATGGTGACAAAAGATATGGAATGATGACTAGTAACTCGCATATATCATCATATAAGGGTTATGACTTCATATGCAAGTTGACATAAAGGTTATGAGGGTTCTCATGTTGCCTAATGCAACATTTCAACATAAAGGTTGTAGCTTTTAGCTCACAAGATCAAGATAATGACTTCATAAACTTGCATGACATGATAGCATGTATCATACTCAATGATCAAACCCAAACTTGCAACATGAACATTTAACTTCATAGTTAATATCTAAGAGTAGGGAAAGGGCTTACATTGCTATGAAGGCACAAAAGATATGACAAAGCCCTTATGCAATCAAATAGACCCAAAATGCAAGCTCTAACATAAAAACCCATGAGCCAAAATGATCAAAACCCTTGCTTTATGATGCAAAGATAGAAACTTGACTTGAATGCAAGCTAATGACACTCATACAAGCTTGAAAACACTTGTATGCATGGAAAATCTCTCATAGAAACCATTTAGAAATTTTATGAAGAGAGTGGAGGCCATGAGAGGTAAAATTTTGCCATAGTTTAGTTGCATGAATGAATAATGAGTATTTAGGATAGGTTAGGGTCTTATTTATAGATTAGGCAAGTGTTTTAGGCCATAGGATTAAACCTAGATTCAATCCAAGCCATCAAAGCATGTCTTGGGGAAGAAGTCAAGTGTAGGAACCATCTAGGGCCTTTAGATTAAAGATGAACCATGAGAACCATCCAAATGCAAAATCTGCATTTGAGCGAATCGGCCCACGGGTTGACAGCCAAACACCCTGGATTAACCCCTAGTCGACCCAGCGAGCTCGGGTCGACCTCAAAAATCGGCCGGTTCGGTTATTCCCCTCTCCCAATTCGCTGTTTTGAACATTTTTGCATATTTATTTATTTAATTTTCAATTATATACATATATATATCAATATATATATATTTCTCTGCGCAACCCATTTCACTTAATTAAGTATACTTTAATTTGGGAATTTTTCGTGAAACTTCGCGAGGCCATATCTTGGTCATACGGACTCCGATTCTCGAAAACTCAGACTCTATTTCGCGTATTTTTCCGAGACGAACGCAATGGCATAGCCCGTTTTACTTGATTCAGAATTTAAAATTAAATTATGCCTTGATTCTCGTCTTAACACGTTATCGAAAAATACGGGTTGTTACACTAACCATAATAAGACGTGGGTATGGTTAGAGGGTTAGGTAGGATTACATGGAAATTTGACATGTGAATATGGACCTAACCGGTATGAGTTAAGAACATGTAAAACTTATAAATGTTGGCTTAACCAACGTAACTGTTAATCAGACCAATGGGTGGGTTAAGTAACATAGCTATGCTAATGACACATGACCATTATAACATGACTAGCGGATGGGTTGGGCTAACTTGAATAGGTAGATAACACCCAAGCGGTATAACCTGATGTGTGGTAGGGTTAAGTAAACACACGAGGGTAACACTTAACCATTATAATATGACTGGTGGAGGGGGTTAAGTTATCATGCACTTAACCAATATAACGTGATGCGTGGTAAGGTTAAGTAACAACAGAGGGTAACACTTAACCGTCACAACATGATAAGTAGGTAGGCTAAGTCAATGTACACTTAACCAATATGACATGACATGCGGTGGGGTTAAGTTAACACAAGGGAGAACACTTAGCCAGTATAACAAGGCTTGCGGTGGGGTTAAGTAAAACAAGAGAAAACACTTAACCAACTTAACGTAATGGACGGAGAGGGTTAAGTACATATCGGGTTTGTGGGTAATATTTAATAAGCACGCTTGAATCAGTGGGTTAAGTACATCACGGGAAGGTGAGTAATATCTGTATATATAGGCCCACACACTTAACCAGTAGGAAACCCTAGTAACGGGGTCCCATTTCAGCAGTAACCCAAATCAGGTATCAACGGTACCCTGAAACTAGGCAGGGTGGGGCACGATTACTGGGCTGATTGTAAGCGGTCAAAGTGAAGGCGGTGGGTGCAACAGTGTAGGTTCTAACGGAATGCGGGCATGCACACACTTCGGAGCAGACAAACAAGGCACTGGGGGAACCAGTAGTATAACCTATGCCTTCTAGAATTGCGTCGGCCGCCACCATGGGTCTTGATACACCCCATGTGGGACTAGCATAGGTATCTACAATCATTGTGGGCCGTATGACACACATAGGTAGCATAATCCCTAGGTTGGACCTAGGTGGCATAAACCCTAAATCCGAGAAGTGTTCAATAGGTAGCATAATCCCTAGCTTGGACCTAGGTGGCATAAATCCTGGTTGAATCTAGGAAGCGCTCGATAGAAAACCCTAGATTAGATCTAGGTAATAATTAATAAATGTACACGTGCAAGCAACCTTAATTTCGGGGATTGGGATCACGTTATGATTTTATCATTTTATATAGATTACTAGTTGGGACACTAGTTAGGTGGTGTAGAGCAAATAGATATCATTTTAATGGTGAAGCAGAGAAATCTTGCGATGCTTGATAGAAATCTTGCGAAACTATACTTAGTTCATCTTGAATGGGAACCTTGCAATGTTATACTTGATTCATTGTGCCTGTAGCTTACCTTTTCATCATGCTTATGTTTACTTTCAGTTTATTCATGCCATATTATCTTCACCTGTTTTTATGCTGAAAGCCATTAGGACTTACTCAGTCTTTATGACTGACCCGGTTTGTTTCGCCTCTTTTTCTTCTGTTCCCCCCCCCACCAGGTTCGCAGGGTGGAAATACAGCTTAGTTCGGATCTTACGAAGCTCCAAGTCTCTTTCATGTGTTGCTTGGATCTCTCTTGGCTATGGCTTGCTTTACTGTTTTACTTGGGGAATGATTTAGGACTATGGTTGTAACAACCCTGAATTTTGGGAGTAAATTTAAAAATTTATTTTAACTAATTTTAATGAGTTTATGATATTTATAATAATTTATTTAGAATGAATGATTTAATTTTAGTTATAAAAGGAATTAGAAATAACGCGTAGTTTGAAAAGTCAGACTTATACTTTGACTGACCGTACAAGATGCAGAATTTAACGGATTTTAGTGAAACCAAAAATATTAGAACCTATTTGAAAATATCTTTCTAACGAATCTGAAAAATTGAAATTTTATAGTGGGAATCAAAAGGTATGCCCAAATTAAAATTTAGAAAGGTCGCTATGAAATTTATATAGGTCAAAAATGCGACTTTTTTGCATACGAAGGGATTTGAACTCTAAACCACTTCCATTGAGTTCAGAATGACGTTTCTGCATTTAAAAAGTATAAACACTTATATATTTCGAGTTTCGGAAATTATTTGTTTAAAAATGTATTTTTAATATTGAATATATACGCCTTGAAAATAGTCATTTTATAAACGACCTCGGTTTTCAACGAAACCACTTTTGTTGGAACCGGAATGTCAAATTATTGTTAAGTTTAATTTTCCAGAATTTTTCGAATTAATATGTGAGCGTGGCAAAAGAAAATGTGTTTTAACCATTTTTAGTTAAATCGGATCGACCAGAAAAAGGCCATTTTTTAAACAGTCTCAGAATTCGACGAAATTAGTCTTGTTAGGACCATATCGACAAAAGAAAGCCAGAAATAATTTTTCTGTAATTTTTAGAGTTCGTATGTGACCCTGGTAATTTAAAATGTACGTTTGAATTTAATAATTAATTGATTTATATTTTAAATTAAAGAAAAACATATCGTAACAGCCGAATTGGGTTACTAAACATATTCCATTGCGTCCGGGATGGGGGTTATTAGCTGGGGGCGACACTTGTTGGGTTCGATTCAGAGTTCGTATCAACATACATGAATTTTTGAAATAAAAGAATTGAATAAAATGGAAAATACATATAAATACACCTACCGTATACCATATACCGTAACACTATTCTAAACAAAACACCCAGCCGCCACCAATATAAATCAATGGCCATCCTCTTCAGAAATTCGCCCCTCAAGATCTTCAAATCCGATCAATGGATTTCGAAACTTCAAAAGGGAAATTCAAGAACTTTTCAACCTCTTCCATTCCATAGGGTGATGATCGAATTTAGTTGAGTGTACTGCGTAAATCTGTGGCACAAAGGCCGAGCGTTGGGACCCGATTTCGAGGCCACATGGGCGGTCGAGCTCCTCTATACGGCGGTCGTGGGGTGGTGTTGGCACGGCGGACGGTGGTGGGGTCTCTGATGGAGCTCCGGTGGTATTTGAAGGGAGCAACGATGGTGGATTCAATGCGACGTTGGGTTCGAGTTACAGCCGAAGGGTTTCAACGTGGAAGATGATTAACAGAGGTTAATTAAATTAAATCCTTAATTAAGTTAAGATAATTATCCAATTAAATTGTCTAAAGTTTAAAAAAAAATCATATCTTTTGCAAACGAATTCAGAATCGAACGAAATCAGTTGCGTTGGATTCGCAGCAAAGAATACTACAACATAGAACTGACCGGGACCAAAACGGAGATAGTTGAATTTTCAGCCAAATCGAGGTGAGAATTTCTAATTTTAATTAATTTAATTAATTATTTTATTGTTGTTAAATAATTGTTTGTATATTATTTGATTAGATTTGCGCTGTGATGAATTGTGATTGTTGTTGTGATGAATTGGATTGTATTGTGTTAGTTAGATCTGTTATTGTATTATTTAGTTCTGATGAAATCCAATAAAAATCATCATGGTTTGTAAATTGGATTAAACTAGAATTTTTAATCCAATTAAAAATATTATCTTGTTTGTGGATTGGATTAGATTAGAATCTTTAATCCAAATAAAATATCATATTTTGTCATGTTTATTTTATTGACATTAAACTGTTAAAATACCATCTTGTTTTTACTGTTGAATTGAATTAGTTTGCCAATTCAAAAATTTTGTGTTATAATAAAATGTTGAAAATGTCTTATTAGATTTAAAATAATAGTTTTGTTATGAAATGTTACGTAAGGATTAAAATATCGTTTTTATTTTAAATGAAATGTTAGACAAACATAACAGGTTTAGTTAAAATATTTTTGTGTAAACAATAAAATACCATTTTTATTTGTCATGATTAAAATTAGAATTAGATGCAAAATAGAAATATTATTTTTATGTTCTATGTTAAAATAGATCCCTATGAAAATAAGAATATTATTCTTTTATTTGATTTGTATATAAAGTACAATAATAATGTTTATATGTTATGCTATACATTAAGATTTGTATACGAATCGAAATGGACATTTTGTTAGAAATGTTATATGTTGATTAGAATTATCACCTTTGTTAGAAGTGTTATATTAGATTAACACACCATTTTTGGTTAGGATGTTTTTGTGTAAACGAAAATAACATTTTAGTTATAAATGTTACACTAGAATATAAAATAACATTTTTGCTATAAATGTTGCATTAGTATAGAAAGACCATTTTTATTTTAAATGTTTATGTTAGGATAAAAAGACCATTTTGTTTTAAATGTTATGTTAATATAAAAAAAGTCTATTTTTATTAGAAATGTTAAATTTGAACAAAAAGGTCATTTTTGTTAGAAGGTTAAATTAGATTAAATTTGTCACTTTTGTTAAAAGCGTCAAATTAGATTAAAATTGACATGTTGGTTAGAAATGTTGTATTAGAATAAAGTTGACATTTTTGTTAAAAAAAAATATGACAGTAGAATAAAAATGTCTCTTTGTTAAAAATATTACACTAGGATAAAGGTGTCACTTTGGTTCGGATTTGTATATGATAAATAAAAATACCATTTACATAGGATTTGTTCATGATGAATAGAAATGTGACTTTTTATTTAGGACTGGCAAGATAAGAATGTCACTTTGATTAGAATTTGTTAACAAAAAAATTCCATTATATGTAATTAAGATAAAAACAAAATTATATTGTACGTAATTAAAAGAAAAGAGAATTACATTTTTATGTAATTATAAGATAAAAACTCATCTCGTAATGGAAATTACATTTTTAGTGTAATTAAAAAGAAGAAGTGAGCATGGTAATCAAAAGCACATTTCTATGAGGTTTAAAAATGATAGGAATTTTCACCGTAATGATAATTACATTTTTAATGTAATTAAAAAGGAGGATTTGACGTTGTAATGTAAATCACATTTTTGTTGTAATATTGAAAAGATAGAACTTTTCACCTTTTTATTTGTATTTTACAGTACCAATAGTACATAGAAAATAAGTAAACTTTTTATTTGCAATTTATACATCAAATGTAAACGTTGAAATTAAAGTTGTACATTTTTGTTGCGTTTCACAAGGCAAATAAAACATAGAATTGGAAGTTACATTTGTATGTGGGTTGAAATAAAACATAACAAATTTAGAAGTTATATTTTTATTTACACTGTAGGTGTAAATAAAAAGGTTGATTTAGAGATTATATTTTTGGCCGCAATTTAGAGGTAAATAAAGGATGAAATAAAAAGGTATATTCTTGTTTACTTTCTAAGTGTAAGAAAAAAAGTAGAAAAGGGGTTCGTACGTCACTAAGGAATATAATTTACATTAAAAACATTTTTAAATGCCAATATCAAAAACATAGAAAAGGTTCATATTTCATTATGAAATATGATTCACATTGAAAACACTTTTAATGTAACATAGGAAAGGAATAAACAATTTTACTCATTAAAATAGATCGAACCAAAATCTTCATTTTTGTTCATTGAAAAAGGATCAGTAATTTTGTTCACTAAAATAGATTAGACAAAAATATTCATTTTTGTCCATTAGAAGGAAACTAACACGGTTGTCTAAATAGTAAGAATGAGGTAAGAACATATATTTTGTCATTAGGAAGAAGCGTGACAAAATTTACATTTCTTTTTAAATAAGAAGTTAAAAACAAAAATAAACATTTTTGTTAAAGAAAAGGAGTTAGACAATTTAGTGATTATATGCATTAAAATTGTGTGTAAACAAAAAGGGGTAATTTTATAATCAATACACTATAGAATTGGCATATGAAATTATAAGAGTAAAAGGTTAAAAGAATAAAATTTAGCGTTGTAATAGTATTTACATTTTAATGTAAATAAAAGAAATAGAAGAATTAGATTAAAAGAATAGAAAGATCACATTTTTGATGAAATGTAAGGAAATAGGAAAATGTCCTGTTTTAAAATATATAAACATGTTATCATTAAAAATCACATTTTTAGTGAAGTGAAGGACATAGAAAAATGTTCATTGTTGGAAATGGAAATAATAATAAACAATAAAAATTTACATTTTTATTGTCATATAAGAAATGAAGAAAATGTACATGTATTGAAATGGATTTCTGTTCATTTAAAAATAACTTGAATACGATGTGTAGGAAATTATTTAAAGAATAAATAATTTGAAATCGTAGAATGAACGAATTTATATATATAAATATATATATCTATATATATATAAATTAAAATAAAACGAATCGCGTTGCTGTAGTTCGTGATTTGAAATTGTAACTTTAAATGATTATACTATAAGATCCGACCCTCGAATTTTCCCAAATCATTAACCGTTAGGTTCGCCTTGGGAAGATCTTCCCAACGTTATGAATTATGTTAAAATCCAACGGTTAGATTTAGAGAAATGTGTAAAACAAATTTGGATGAAAACAGCGCCAAGGTCGCCTTTTGACTTGGAGCGTCGTTAAATGGAATTTAATTATTTTTATAAATAAAAATAAAGGTTGATCGTTATAAATTAATATCAAAGATATGAAATGATTTTTAAATATATATATATGCGAGGATCATTTGAAAAGTCCGAGTTCAATCTCATTTCAAATGACAATACGACGAATGAAAGTCGAAGAGTTGAAGACGGTGATTGAAGACCGGCGATCTTCACATCGAATGGACGACAACTGCTGATGCCCGTGATTGGAGTAGCTACCTTGAAGGGGCTACAGTGGTGGCCGTCCGGACGTAGTGTTGATTAGTATGGATTTGGCTTTCGCTCAGACCCAGAGCATAAGCTTATAAATGGAATATGTGTCTGACATTGTACTCCTTTATATTGTATTTATTGATTTTCTGTCGAATGTATGAATGTTTGGTGGTGGAGAATTTATTCTCTTGCTTAACACCCTTTCATATATTTCGGCAAAGGATTGGTAGTGTGATATGGAGTGACGATGTGACATGCAAAGATGCATATGATCAAGACTTTGTTGAAAAGCAGGCCTTGTGGGATGATCAAAGCATAGCCTGTTTAGGCATAGCTTTGTGTATAGCGTGACTTCGCGAGCCTCACACCCCGACGGAGTCTAAAACGGGAGAAGGGAACACAGGGAGAGCAGCACGTTTCTTTCAAGCTAGAAGTGGTGTTTGGGTTTTAACACGGCCCGACATTTTACTTATGTGGATGATGGAATGAGGCGCCTCGGATGATAGGTCCTATAGGATCGGGAAATGTGTGTTCAGGAATTGCCAATCCACGAAGCTGTATGTGTGGACCGGCCCTGCAGCTATCCAAGGGTTCACTGCGGGGGATCCTGAGACATTAGCTAGAGTGTCTCGAATTGGTAATGAGCTCCTCCCTAGCCTTGACTCATGATGGAAATCCAAAGTTCCAATACAAACTCACGGATTTGATTGTATTACTAGTATGGAAGCATTGTATTATGGTATCTATGTGTCCTAGGATTGATATATTATGATTGAACTGTTTTTGAAAAGTTATATACACTAATAATAATATCAAATTCGTTTTTATCGTACTAAGCATGTTTAATCACCATAAGGTAAAACTCTATCCTCTGGTGTGTGTTGCATTGTGTGATGGGACCTGAGTCTTATGGTGATTCCATTTTTCCAAAAGCATTGCGTTGTTTAACGATTTACTTTAAGTTATGCACGGAAATCCATTGGAGTAAACCCGTTCCGCGTTAGCGGCATGGTCCTTGGATTTGCTTTATTACTATTAGTTAAATTAGTTAAGAATTCTCACACCAGTCCCATGACTGACCCGTTGTTTGTTTCCACCTTTGCAAACTCGGGTGCCCTCTTTCCATACGGGCAGTCGAGTAGTTTGTCTACAGGTCCTTATCTCGAGCAGGATTCTGGATTGAAGCTTAAAGCTGTGTCTAGAGCATAGTTGTCTTCCGCTGTATCTATTTTATTGTTTCCGCTGCAATGTATTATAATATTGTAATTTATCTTCCGCTGTAATTTTATTCAATGTACTCTGATATTTTGTACTCTGATGTAACATTATTATGATGTTTATAAAAGTCTACGGTTGTGTTCTAGTGTGTTGTAGCCCAAAGTAAGCGTATCCGGCGATTTCCCGCAAGGGCGATTTTCGGATCATTTCAATGGTTTTATGCTTCTTTACTATTGCAAGACAGATTTTGATGTAATGTATTTAACGGCATTTTAATGTAAAAGGCTTTAGACCTTTCTAGATTTTAAAGCAATGAAATTTGGTTCTTCTTCCGCTGTTTTAGATGTTCTGTCTTGTAATATTTCTGTGTATGTTTACCTGGATAACGCTCCACCAAAGCTAGTGCATTCCCTTTTGTGAGTGACCCAAGCGGAGGTGGGGTGTTACAAGTTGTGTCTCGTGAGGGTTTTCAGCGGATACTACCCACAAAATCCAATGCAACATGATATGCTATTAGTGCAACTATATGAATGAAAAGAATATATGTAAACCATGATGAATCGGTAAAATCTAAATAGTTACAATATTGTAGCATATAAATGCACTAGTCAAAATCAAGAAATTTAAGTTCATCACCTAACAACAAACTTCAAACAAAAATCAAGTTTTCATCACATTAGACTCTAGCTTGATAGTATTTTAGGTTAAAACATGGTGAAATTATGAAGTTTGTTTTTTCGTGATTGTCAAAGTTTGCAAACTGATGTTTCTATTTTCACTCGTATAACAATTTCAAATCGATAAAACTAAGAGTATGCTTTGATTTCATTCACTTATCCACTCTTATTATTTATATTTTTACTTAATGATACCACATTTTTTTACTCGTACACCTAACCCATGGACCAAGGTATACCATCCATGTACTGCATCTTGGGCTTACGTGAGAATGGAATAGAGCTTGGCGGATTGTGCAAACGGACTCTGACAATGTCGGTATAGGTCGGTGATCTTTAGGTGCCAAACTCATAAAATGAGACCAAGGTATACCTCTCATGCACTGCCTTTCGGGCTTACGTGAGAGTGGGACAGAGCTTGGTTGGTGTGCACACCAACGCTAGATGTACTAGCAATGTTGGATACCCTTGGTTTATTAATTATTATTATCATTATTGTGATTATTAGCCAAGAGAGTATAATGCAAAATCGTCTAAGCACTTCTTAATTATATAGATTTGAAAACAGTTAACTTGTGTATTTTAGATATAACACTTTTTTTAAACAATGACAACAGATAACGAGCTTCATAATTGCCACCTATGAATCAGCCTACATATTAGCTTATTATTATCTTATGTGATTTACACTTTTCATCTTATTTTCCATCTGAAGCTAATGATTCACAAAAGTTTCCATCAAATGACTAGCACAATATACCTACTCTACTATCCTATTTATAATTAACCGAATTCATCAGGTTTTAATGAAAAAAATTCAAATAAATATGCATTTAGTGGAAAAAATAAATGTAGAAATATGAACATAAATGGAAATATGAATGCAACAAAAGAAAAATCATGAATGGAAATGCTTCTCTCTCTCTCTATTTTTTTTAAAATGTAAAGATATGAAACAAAAAAATATGTATGCATGAATGTATGAAAATGAGCTAAATGACAAATATGAATGCATGAAAACAACCATCCTCCCCCCTCCCCCCACACTAGAATTAGGCTACATCCTCGTAGCCTAAATTACTTTTTATAAGCATATATAAGATCGTGGAGATCCACGATCTCATCAAATTTATTTTCCTCAAATTGTGAAAATGGTTTCAGTCGTTGCCCATTTACCTTGAAGTGTTCACCAGTTTTTGAATTTCAATTTCAATGGCACCATAAGGATATATCGTCTTCACAGTATATGGCCTAGTCCAACGTGTTTTTAGCTTTCCCGGAAATAAATGAAGCCTTGAATTATATAAGAGAACCTTTTGACCAATTTCTAAATGTTTTCGAAGTATGTTTCTATCATGATATAATTTTTTTCTCTCTTTATAAATTTTTGCATTTTCATAGGCCTCATTTCTAGGTTCCTCTAGTTCTGATAATTGTAACTTTCTGTGTGAACCTACTTCTTTGATGTCAAAATTTAGATATTTAATTTTCCCATAAGACAAGATGTTCTAATTCAACTGGTAGGTGACAAGCCTTACCATAGACAAGACGATATGGTGACATTCCTAAATTTGTTTTGTATGTAGTGCGAAAGGCCTAAAGTGCATCTATTAATTTTGATGACCAGTCTTTTCTATGAGTGTTTACAGTCTTCTCAAGAATTTGCTCTAATTGTTGATTTGAAATTTCAACTTGTCCACTTGTTTGAGGATGATATGGAGTGGCTACCTTATGGGTAATTGAATATTTCTTAAGTAGTGATTCGAAAGACCGATTACAAACATGAGTACCATTATCACTTATTATAGCCCTAGGAACACCAAATCGAGAAAAGATATTTTCTTTAAGGAATTTGTTGACCACTTTACTGTCATTAGTTTTTGTAGGGACTGCCTCGACCCACTTTGAAACATAATCAACTGCAACTAAAATGTATAAATTACCAACTGAGTTAGGGAATAGACCCATGAAGTCAATACCCCAAACATCAAATAATTCCACAACTAGAATTGGATTCAAAGGCATTTCATTTCTTTTTGTAATTCGTCCCGTTTGTTGGAACTGTGGGCATTTATTGCAAAACTCGTATGCATCACGAAATAAAGTGGTCTAATAGAAACTGCATTGTAATATTTTGGCAGCTGTTTTTTTGCTCCAAAGTGTCCACCACAAGCATGACTATGGGAAAAGAATAAGACACTATGGAACTCTTCATCTGGTACACAGCGACGAATGATTTGATCAGGGCAATATTTGAAAAGATAAGGGTCATCCCAAAAATAATCCTTAACTCTAGAGAATTTTTTTCGCTTATCCTGTGCTGACCAGTGTGAAGGTACTTCATTAGTCACCAAGTAATTTACTATGTCGGCGTGCCATTGAGCATTAGTTATAGATAATAGATGCTCATCAGGAAAACATTCTTCGATTGGAATATTGTCTATTTTATCGTGCATATTTCGAGAGAGGTGATCAGCCACTACGTTCGCGGAACCTTTTTTATCACGTATTTCCAAATCGAATTCTTGGAGGAGGAGTACCTAATGAATTAAGCAGGCCTTAGCATCTTTCTTTGATAACAAATACTTCAAGGCCGCATGATCGATGAAAATTATGACCTTTGAGCATACGAGATATGATCTAATTTTTTCGAGAGCAAAGACGATAGCAATAGACTCTTTTTCAGTGGTTGAATAGTTAAGTTGTGCGTCATTAAGAGTCTTACTTGCAAAATAAATTACTCGATGTTGATTACTAATTTTTTGACCTAGAATAGCACCAATGGCAAAATCTGAAGCATCGCACATTATCTTAAATGGTTGTGACTAATTAGGAGGTTGAATTATTGGAGCTGAAGTCAAAATGGATTTTAATTTTTCAAAAGCTATTTTACATTCCTTACTGAATTCAAATTTAGTATCTTTGGCGAGTACATTCGAAAGTGGCTTTGCAACTTTTGAGAAATCTTTGATAAACCTCCTATAAAATCCTGCATGTCCTAGGAATGAGCGAATGCCCTTGACAGATTTGAGTGGAGGGAGGTTAGTGATTAAGTCTACTTTTTATTTATCAACTTCTAAACCATCCTTTGGTACTATATGACCTAGCACGATGCCTTGTTTAACCATGAAATGACATTTTTCCCAATTTAAAACAAGCGATTTTTCTTTACATCTTTTAAGAACGCATTTTAAACAAAAGAGACATTGATCAAAGGAGGATCCATAAATAGAAAAATCATCCATGAAAATTTCCAATAAATCTTCGACCATATCAGAGAATATACTCATCATGCACCTTTGAAATGTGGCAGGTGCATTACATAGTCCGAAGGGCATTCGACGATAAGCAAAAGTTCCAATAGGACATGTGAATGTGGTTTTGTGTTGATCCTCTAAAGCAATGGTAATCTAGTTATATCCCGAACATCCATTAAGGAAGCAATAGTACTCACGTCCTGCTAAGCGTTCGAGCATTTGATCGATGAATGGTAAAGGAAAGTGGTCCTTCCTAGTTGTTGTGTTTAGTTTCCTATAATCGATGCACACACGCCATTTGGTGTTTAATTTGGTTGGAACTAGCTCATTGTTTTCGTTTCTTACTACAGTGACTCCTGATTTCTTTGGTAGTACTTGAATTGGGCTTACCCAAATGCTATCAGAAATTGGATAAATTATACTGTTATCTAAACATTTGATTATCTCTTCTTTTACAACTTCCCTCATATTAGAATTCAGTCACCTTTGAGCTTTGCGAGAGGGTTTAGCCTCATCGATCAAATGTATATGATGCTCACAAATGGAAGGACATATCCCCTTAATATCAGAAATTGCGCAACCTATTGCTTCTTTATTTTCCTCCAAAACTTTTAAAAGCTTTTCTTCTTGATCTTTAATTAAATCCGAGGCTATAATTACTGGAAAAGTTTGATCTGCACCTAGGTAAGCATATTTAAGATTTTATGGAAGCGGTTTAAGATCTTTTTATGTATATCATAAGTGGTTAATTCTGTGGAAATATTTTAATCAATTGTGTGAATCAAGCATATCATTCAAATTAGATATATATTCGTATTCATCAATGTCTGAATTAAAATGCTCGAGACACATGTTCAAAGCATTTGATGAATCACTGAGAGTTTCTTCTACGATTGTCTCAAAAGTATCAATTTCTTCTATCTCAAAATCTTGGGGTTGTTTATTAAGATTAAAGATGTTTAATTCAGCAGTTAAGTCCCCAAAGGAAAGTTTGAGATTTCCTTTCTATAGTTTATAATAGCATTTAAGGTTACTAAGAAGGGACGACCTAAGATAACAGGGATTTGAGCTTTAGGATTAGGGACATGAGCGGTTTCAAGAACTAGGAAGTCAACAGGGAAGTAAAATCGATCTACTTGAATCAATACATCCTCAACTAGGCCTACGGGTTTCTTAGTGGATCGATCATCTAGTTGAATCGTGATATTAGTGGGTTTTAATTCTCCTATTCCCAATTGACAATATACGTGATAAAGGAGCAAGTTTACACTCACACCAAGATCAAGTAATGCACGGTTAATGAACGTATTTCCAATTTTACAGCCAATTATTGGACAACCAGGGTCTTCAAACTTGACAAGCAAGTGGTCAGAAATAATTGAACTGGTGTTTGTAGTCAAAAAGGAAGTTTTAGGTACATTGGTTGCCCGCTTCCGAGTACAAAGTTCCTTAAGACATTTTGCATATTGTGGGATTTGTTCAATAGTATCTAAAAGTGGAATGTTAATATTAACTTGTCTAAGGGTATCTAAGATTTTATCAAACTGAGCGGGTTTTCCTTATTCTTTAGCCTACTAAGGAAAGGAGGAACTTGTTTATAGACCTTTTCATCGGATTTCTCATTGTTTTGAGTTGAGTCAGTTTGAGGGTTGCTTATAGAAGATGGAAGAATACTAGGATTAGCACCTTTAGATAACGATTTAGAAGATGATAAGTTGATGTTTGAAGATATTGTACCCTTGGAAGCATTAAACTTGTCGATATGATTATCAATTTTTTTGCCCGATCTTCAGGTGGTGATCGAATTTACCGAATTTGACTCGTCGTCCTCACAAGAATTCACTTCACGAGAATTTTTATATTTAAGATTTTCTTCAGTTTGGCTTGGTAATTTCCCTTTCTTGTTATTTCTTGATAATTTTTTTATCATATTAATAAGTTCATCGTGTTTCTTGTGCATTTCTTTAATTTCTTTCTCTAGACGAGCATAATCCTGTGATGGTTGAGAAGATTGAGATGCGTCTCTAAGATGTGGAGGCTTGTAAGTCTGGCTAGAAGGGTTCTTATTTTTGAGGAACAAATTGTTGATTAGGCACATGAGAAGTTTGAATATTTTGATTTGTGGGATAAAAATGTGAAGGATTTGCGATGTTATTTGGATTTGGCCACGACAAATTTGGATGCTTTCAAGAGTTAGAATTATATGAAGGATTAGTTGGAGCGAAGGCATTCACTTGTTCTTGAGGATAAGGAAGTAGCCCTTCTTCAGCTTGGGGCTCCTCAGTAGAAAAGAAAGAGGGGTCTACAGCGTGAACTCCTTGTGGGTTTGTACGAGTGGGGCCATGAATAGATTTCCATTGTTGATCTTTATCAGCATATTCCTCAAAAAGTGCCCAAGCTTCTTTGCTTGATTTATCCATAAATTCTCCACGACACATAGTTTCGAGTTGATTTTGAGTTGTATAATTAAGTCCTTCGTATAGTATTTGACATAACATTTGCAGTGGAATTCCATGGGGGAGGGGACACCTTTGTAGTAATTGATTGAATCGTTAAAAATATTGACAGAAAGTTTCCCCTTCATTTTGGGTGAATTGGTAAATTTCATTTCTAATTTTAATTGCCTTATGAAAAGGAAAGATTTTTTTTTAAGAAAATCGTTCAAAATCATTCCAACAATAAATGGATGGTCGTGGAAGGGAGTTGAACAACCTTTTAGCACTACTAACTAAAGCGAATGGAATTAATCTGAGCTTGATGGACTCATGTGAAAGTTGTTGCATTTTTATAGTGCATGTATATAATTCATGATCATCAAGAAATTCATATGCATTCTCCAAACCAGTGAACTTAGGAACGCCTTGAATGAAAGAACTTTTTAATTCAAAATTGTTTCCTTCGTTTGGTGGATATACTATAACTGGAGGTTGTGCAGTTCTAATTGGATAACATTGCTCTCTTAACGATAAACCTCGAGGTGGTCATAGTTGTTGGAAATTTTGTTGAAGTTGAAAAATTGGATTTTGAATATTTTGGTTTTGATTGTTAATATTCATTTCGTTATGCCTATGTGATTGTGGTGCAGAACCGTGATTACTTATTGATGTCAGTTGTTCAAAAGAAGTGGTGTTGCGTCTTTCTAATCGCTTACGATCGTTTCGTAACCACGTTTGCATAAAAAAATTATTCTTATTATTTTTATTATTGTCAACAACAAATTACTGCTTCAGCAAAATCTATAATAATTGGAAAATGGAAACTTGCACTGATTGCTCCTTTCTCTTATGGTCTCTTTCCACCTTTCGTATGCAGAGATTGCCAATTTAAAAAAAATTGAAACTTTCTTTTGCTCCACTTATACTGCCTTTTCAGCCTTTACACGGTTACCTTTTCAAATAAATCCCTTTGAGTTTTCTGAAAACCAAACTTTTTTTTATTCAGTCCTCGAGCCTCTATTCACACGTGCTTTTCTCGCCTCTTCTTTCTCAATTCATATCGACCTTGAAAGTTCTTCACCAAGCGATTTTTTTTTCTTCTTATAAAATCCAAAGAGCACACAAAAGAAAAACGAACAGCAACTTCAACTTTTGGAGCTGGATGGGTTCGAGATTGCAACTCTGGTTTCGAATTTGTGGGGTTTCAGTTGATGTGGATGAGATTTAGGGTAGAGATCGAATTTCTGGCACCATCTGGGGCGTTAAGGCTTCGGTGCAGTTGGTATTTTATTTTGTTCGAATTTGGGTGTTGTTGCGAGGCTGGTATTGTTTGCGTCCTGAAGTGGTGGAGTGTGCTGATGATGAAGTGGAAGGAATTTGGATGTGTTTATTTTGATTCGAACAGGTGGAGATGATGTTGGCATCAGGTCTTGCTTCGATGCGATGATGTCTCTTATGTAGTGTGTGGATGAGGCGACTGCAGGTGTTTATGCGATGCTCTGGTCCGATTGCTGCGTGAGTGTAGTGGATGGAATGAGGAAAAATCAGATGAATACGGGTTGTGTTTGTTGATGGTGTTGAGGTTATGATGGTGGAATTTCACGGTTTGAAGGTTTTTGATGGGTTGCGATTACTAGAAGGAGGATGGCAAGGTCAATGTTCGAATCTGAGGCTGTAGTGGTGACTTATGGTGGTGATTCAGATGAGGGGCTGGCGATATTCAAAGGTGGAGCGGTTTCTAGTAGAGGGCGGCTGTGAATTTTAGGCACTATCTGGTTGGAGAACAGGTCAGTGGATTATGGATTTGAAGTTTGTTGTTGCAGTGGACGTGGCTTTGGGGATCACTGCGTAGTTGTTGAAATCGGGGTTCGCGATGTGGGCTATTGCTTAGGACTTGCAGGCGAGGTTGCTGTTAAAGGCTTGGCACAGTCCAGGTCTGGTGCGACTTTCCTTGTGTAGTGATTTGTGGCAAAGCGAGCTACTGCGAAACAAGGAAAGATGTTCTTTTTTAAGTTTTATGTGAGAAAAAAAAAGCCGAATAATAGGAAAAAAACTGATTTTTTAATATGAAGATGTTATGAGAAAAAGGAAATCTAAAAAAACTTCTTTTTTCTTTTTCTTTTTCTTTTTTTGAATAAACAAAAGAAAACATAACCTAAGACTATTAAAAACTAAAATTAAAACAAGCAAATAATTGAAAAAAATTGTTTGTTTTAATTATGGGAAATAAAACAAAAACAGAAATTAAAAAATTTGAAAAGCAACGAATAAAAAAAAAACTAACACGAATCGATTGTTAAATAAACAGTAGAAATTAATTAAACTCCCCGGTAATGGCGCCAAAAACTTGATTGACAGTTTTAGTTGTGAACAAAACCGCTTTTTAATTTTATCGCAAGTGCACGTGTCTGTTGTAATAATTGTGCGAATACGGGTCAGTTCCGCAGGGAGTTATATAATTTGCTAATATTTATTTAAATTATAGGCAAGTTAGATGAATTCAAGATTAATGTTTTAGTTAAGATTAGATTGGAATAGAATAACAAACAGTTTTACAGAGCCAGAGATTATTTAAGAATTATGAGAACTAGATATGAGATCTACTAACCTCTTAGCAAATCAATAGATCTCAAAGAAATAAAAATAAAAAGTAAAATAAAGCAAAGAGAACACAGACAAAAATAAGAATAAAGTAGAACAGAACACAGGAAGAAGAGGTAAAGAAGAATTTAACTAATTTTATTTATGAAATAATAGGTTGAGAGATTACAAGAGAAAATCCTAATCCTATGAAGAAAAGAAATAAGTAATTGCCAAGATGCCAAACTAATGCTAGGTAGGTGTATTTATAGTGCTCCTTGGATCTAGATCTAAAAAGAAGATTTTTCTATGAGCTTTTACTTGTTCTTCCTTTATTTTCTCCTTCTTCATTATTCTGGAAATATCTTTCTTTTATTTCAAAAGGGGCTTCTTGATTTAGCACATTCTAGAACTTTTGACTTGATCTTTTTGCAGATGCTTCTTCATCTAGCTTGTTCCGTATTCTTCTAGAAGCTTCTTTCTCTAGTATATTCTAGAATCTTCTTAAGTTAGCACCTTTTTAGAAGGAATTTCTTCTTCTTTTGAAAATAAAACACCTGCAATAAATACAGCTAAAAGACCGAGTAATATTGTCTTAGAATAATAAAATGCACAAATAAGCAATGTAAAATTTACAGATTTTGATGTTCATCAACTATTCACCCCTTCTCTAGGGTTAGCTTAAATCCAACAACAATATCACTTATATGGAAAATATTTAGTTGTACTCTTACCACTAGATTTCGAAAAATGAAAACTTCTCCTTATCTCAATGATTTAGAAACATTGTCTAGGCAATGCCAACAGGTGACACTACCTTCGCTTGCCCGACTTTTTTTTAACCGAGAGATAGTGCAAGTTTGGATCGATAAAATGAAAAGGAATGTGATTTAATTTCCATATACGATCATTTTGGATATTCCTGATAATTAACAACTATTGGTTTGGTTTTCTTGATTTGTTTCGTCAAACTAAAACGATTTTTTTCCATATCTTAGATTTGTGAAAATGACTAAATCCGAAAAGCATACGGACATCTAACTATGTGTGGTTGCTCTGTTAGGGTAATTTCACATTTACACTATATTAGATTCGGTTGCATGTGCGCAAGATGTGAAGTACTTGGATACTCGGTAAGGATGGTGGGGTCCGGGTCGTACATTTCCAGGAATAGTTGAGCTCTCAAGTATATGCCTAGAGGTACACTTTTCAGTCAGGTGGGCACACCCACTTAGTCATTTGTTGAAAATTTTCTCATTCATTTCTTTTGATTCCAAATTTATAATTTATCCTATTTATAATTGTAACAACCATGAATTTTACCAGTTAAATTTAGGGATAACTTAATTTATTTAAATATTTGAATTACTTTTAAGTAGCTTGGCATGACATGTTTCATTTTCAAAATGTAAATTAGTAGGCAACCAACAAAAGGAGTAAACAACTGGAATTTAGCATAGAAGAAGCTAAATCCTATCAATTGTGACAAAAAGTAGCACCATCCCTCCGAAGACATTAGATATTCTTAACATAAATCACTTAATTCCATTTTAAATGTAAGTTTATGATAAAGGATTAGTTGTAATCTTTTAAATAATGATATTAATGCTTTTATAGCCTTTGTAGCCTTTCAAAATTTATATAATTTAGAGTAGAAAAATTAGTTTTTATTTTTGTTAAAGATATATATATATGAATCTTAAAGAAAAAGTTATTTTGAAAATTTATTCAAATGTATATATTATGATGAAATAAGATTGGTTATAAAAATTATTTTATAAAAATGTGATTTGATGTTTACTTTATAAAATAAGTTAAGGTGTATTTTAATTTATAATTTTATAAACCAAGTACCATGATGTGAAGATGATCTCTAAGGTGAAAATGTCAACTTAAGTGCATTAAGTACTTATTCCTTTTAAAAGTGAATAAAAATGTTTTAAGTTTTTATAATAAATATATATAATATAATGAGATTTGAATTTTTATTATTAAATCTTTTGTTTGATATTTATATTAAAATAATTAAATAAATATTTAAATGTATAGTTTTAAAATTAATGTACCATGATTTGATTTTTATTTAAAATAGAAGTAAATATTTATATTTTATAATATAAAACCATGAAGTGATGTTTAATAATAAAAAAGGAAATGGAAGCATATTGATGAATAAGTACATAGATTTGCTTTTAAAACAAAGAGAAACTAAACATCTCATAAACGCTTTGTAATAACTTGGATTGCAAAAAACTAGTTGTAATAATGTTAGGGGTATTTAAGGTATTTGATGATGTATTTTATATACTTGACTCCCTTTCATTTCCTTATATAAGTATATGCGTATCTACTTCTTAGTTTTTCATTTTCTCTTTTATTTGCATTTTTATTTCTTCCTTCTCGAAAATCTCTATCAAATGGAATCCTATAAAGAAAAGAAAAGAAAATAGTAAGAAATGTATATACAATTTATTTTATTGTAAGCGAACATGGAAAGCAGTAAACTTGGAAATGAAAATCAAGTTATCTAGTTGATTTAAAATCCTTGAAATAAACTCAATCGAGCTTCTGGCTACATATCTCTGATCCAGAGTAGTTCTGGTGAGCTTTAAGGTGAACGAACAAGATTTGGGAAATGCACAACAGCCATGGTTGAAACACTACAAACCAAAAGTGAACTATGGTGAGGGAGGTGACTCCGTCTATCGCGATTTTGATTTGTTTTTTTTTGTTTTTATTTTTCTGATAATCGATTCCACGATGGAAGAAAAGGGGGGCTGAGCAGTTTGACACGGTTGACCACGGGTTGGGAAAGTTGACCTAGGGTTTTTAACTTAAAGGGATATATATATATAATAATAATATTTAATTCACTTAATACTTGCTTGTCACCACGAACTCCAAATCAAATCCAACGACAATCGCCCTTAGCTAAATACCCCCATTACGAACAGAATGGGATATATTTCGTAACCTAATTCGACTGTTACAATCAGTTTTTATCAAAATCAATATATTTTGAATTTAACGTACATTTTAATTTATCGGAGCCACATACGGACTCCAAAAATTCCAGAAAAATAAATCTGGCTATGTATTGACGATACGGTCCTAACATAACAAATTTCGTCGAATTTGGAGACCGTTTGAAAAATGGTCATTTTCTAGTCGATTAAATTCAAATTGAAATTTCCGAACGCGTTTTAATTCTCCACGCTCACATTTTAACTCCAAAAATTATGAAAATTAGAATCTGGCAATAATTTGACATCCCGGATCCAACAAAAGTAGTTTCGTCGAAAACGAAGGTCGTTTGCAAAATGGCTATTTTTAAGGGACAACGACTTTTCTGAATTTTAAACTAGACGTAACTTTCAATTTATAAAGTGAAATCTCAGTTTCTTACATCTGTTAGAAAGATATAGTTAATCAGATTCAAATATTTCTTATTTCGTCCAATTCTAACTTATATTGAATTCTGTATACTCATTTGAAGTTTAAAATTGAATTTTCAAACTGTCGCGCCATTTCTGGCTCGTTATATAATTAAAATAAAAAATTTCATTCTAACTTCATCGAAAATAAATTTTCCTCCATTATTATTTAAAATAAATCATTTTAATTATTCAAAATCCATTAAAATATCCAAAATAAAATTTTTAAATTGATTTTGATTTTCCGGGTCGTAACAATCTCCCCCACTTAAAATCTTTTCGTCCTCGAAAAGGAACAGAGCTGAAAGTTGTTTAACTAATCAACTCAACTTTCATTCTGGCTTTCATTCTTCAACTTTTCAGTTTCTAAGAATTTTCAAATTCTTAAAAAATTTGGCTAACACCCTAAATTTTTGAAAAATTTCGCCATAAACTCCTTTGTATGGGGAGACATTTAAAACCGCAACTTGCCTCACAGGGCCCTCATCAATCCAAAAGAAAAAAAAGAAAATGCCAAGCGGCCAGCCCTCGGCTCATAAACATCTTTAAAACAAAAGGAAAATGCCAAGCGGCCAGCCTTAGGCTCATAAACTCTTTAAAAGAAAAAGAAATTGCCAAGCGCCCAACCTTTGGCTTATAAACCTTTAAAAGAAAAAGAAATTGCCAAGCGCCCAGCCTTAGGCTCATAAACTCTTTAAAAAAAAATTGCCAAGTGGACAGCCTTAGGCTCATAAACTCTTTAAAAGAAAAGAAAATTAGTAAACACGTACCTATTTGTCGGACATAAATTTTTATTCCTCTTATTTGCGTACCTGCTGTGACCTGCTCAATGTATATACATGTATATGCATGCAATTTCAATCAACTTTCAATTCAATTCAAAATTTGATTCAATTTGGCTTAATGGTTCAAAATTTTAATTAATCAAACCAAATATCAAACAACACAATCAGCAATGAATTTGTTGATTATCATTTCAAATTCATAATTGTGATATATATACAGAAAATCATGTTTTTGATGCCAATTCACAACAATATATCCTATCTAGTTTGGTTCCCACACCGATCAATTGGAAATATATAAATATCCCACTTTCGAGACTCGAACATAAACTTTGATGATGATATATCAATCATCAGAATCATCTCCGGGTGACTAGAGTGTGATTCTATATCTATCCAGTATATTTGAGACTTCGAATATATGTTCGTGACGCGTATACGTAAAATCTTCATATACTTAATTGTCCAAATCAATATAAAATATTCAAATACGTATAATAAGGTTTAAATTTTCAAAACATAACTTGTTTTCAATTTTATTTTAAAAAATAACACTCTTCACACTCGTTCTAGGATACTACTGATCCCACTCTAACGAGTCATTCTCATTGGATATTACTAATCCAATCTCTGATGAAGTCTTTCATTTGGTTCAAACGTATCTTGTTCTCGAGCACTGTAAACCAAAGCACTGATACCAAATATAACGACCCAAACTTCCCCGATCTCCGAAGAGAAGAGAAAGAACGGATTGTTTTGCGGACAAGACGAATCAGAACACAAACAGAAGAACATTTCATTGCTTATTACAACAATTACATCAGAGTACAAGAATACAACTGAGTATGAATAAATATTATACATTTGATAAATATCAGAGATTTAAATTACATTTAAATACATAGCAGCAAAAAAATAATACAAAACACAACTGAAAGAAATACACGGATACAGAGGTTTCCAAATATCCCTTTAGCTATAAACCAGGATCCTGTGAATATAATATCTGCAAAACCCAACTACTAGCTGCCCCTGTGAAAAATAAGGGCACCCAGAATTTAGGTTAAAACAATAAACACCACGTCAGTAATGTGACTGGTGTGAGAACTAAAACAATTAATAACTTGGTTTTTAAAGTAGGTAAATCAAGGGACCACACCGTATAACACGGAACGGATTTTAACCCCAAGAATACCAGTGCATAAACAACAACGCAATGCTAAATAAAGAAAATGAAGCTATTATAAGACCCAGTTCCCATCACACAATGCAACACAAGCCGGAGGATAGGGTTTTACCATATAATAGCCAAATAATGCTTGATACGCGAAATTTAATCTTTTATTATAACTATAAGTGAAGAAAACAACTTCAAATATAAATGTATCAATCATAGACGGCATGGGTACCATATATCATGTCACCATACTAGTTCAAGAAATAAAACCACACGATGTCGTATTGGAAGTTGGATTTCCATCTATGAACCGAGGCAGGGATCATCCTCACCGCTTAGAGACTGTCTAGCCCGAACCTCAGGACACAGCCGCAACTGTACCCTAGGAAAATGTACGGCCAGTCCACACATATGTGTGTGGAATATTATTCCTGAACACACGTTTCCCTTGCCTTATGGGGCGTAAATGAGCCAGAAGACTCAATATCCATAGGCTCCGTAGTAACCGATATATCCGAGGCGCCTCACATTCCAACAACCACATAAAAATAATATAAATGTCAGGGCTTGCAAAACGCTGACACCACCTCTAGCTAGAAAGAAACGTGTCGTCCTCCCTGCCGTCCTTCATCCCGTTTCTGGTTCAGACCGGGGTTTGAAGCTCACGAATTAACACTATACACAAAGCGGCGCTATATTAAAGCTATGATTTGATCATCAACCACAAGACTTTGCTTTTCAACAAAAGCCTTGATCGTTTGCCACTTAGGCATGCCACACAGACAATTCACGCTATGCGACTGATGCCTACCGATATACAACCTCTAAGCTCGTACGTCTCAGAGAAGGGTGTTAAGAAATAGAATAAAATCTCCACTACCAAACAAATGTATATTTAATAGAGATCAATCAGCACAGAATAAAATCCAATGTCAGACACACAGTCCATTTACAAGTTCGTTCTGGGTCTGAACGAAACCGGAGGCACCTTATTCCTCATCCCATATGTCCAATACAACAGAGAGGCCCTCGCATATCCGTCGATCTCCAAGTACGTCTGGATGATCACCACTTATCACCTCGTCTTGGGTGTACAGCCCAATCAAGACATCAGTAATCATCCAGACGATGTGAAGACCTCCGGTCTTCAACCACTGTCTTCATCTTCGACTAATCGTCGTATTAGTTATTAAAAATGAGATAAACCAGGTCTTTCCGAATAACTCGCGTATTTCATAAAAAAGAGTTACACAAACACAACATACGCCTCATTCCAATCTAGAACATTCTTTTATTCAAATATTCTTATCACAATTTTAAACCATATTAAGGTTTATCCAAAATAGTCGGGATTAGTGAATCTTACCAAAGTAATCATTTGTTATATTTCCCAATCCCAACCTATTCATCCCCTGGAGAAAAACTTGTAATACCCCATATCTAACACCATAGTGTTATCGGTAAATATTAATTACCATTTCACGTTCAAATCTGATTAAAGATTTAACTACCTCTTAGATTAAAACTGGTGATACTCCATTCTCGATCATTTCCCAAATTTGATAATTTAAATTATCAAATTCTCATTTCAATCTAATTAAAGATTCATTAAAACTCTAATTCAGTTTTAATCTTCCCAAAAATCAATATTAATGATTATTCAACTTTGGGAAATCATATCCTGTCTTTAACTGGGTTAAAGAACCAATGTCATTTGAAACACGGTTCACGATAAACCAAAAATCACATCCCATTAATTATGGAATTTTCACGGAAAACATATCAATATATAATCGATGTCAATTTCCGTATCCGACTAATAATATAAATGGAATGGTGAGAAAGCCTTTTAAATTCCATATATATTAACAGTCTTCCTCCATAGAAGCTCACTTCGATTATTACCAAATCGAATTCCATTCCATTCCAATTTATTTTATTAAATTGGAAAACTTTACTTTGGAAATTTTCCATTAAATCTTAATAAAATATTTATATATTTCAAATCCCATTTCACTGTAAATCGGGTTAAAGAACAAGTGTTATTTAAAACACAGTTCAAAATAAACCTAATTCAAATCCTATTTTATTCCAATTAAATGTTAATTAATTGGTAATTCTTCTTTAAATCTTAATTAAAAGATTTACTCTTTTCACACGGGGTTTAAGAACAGTGTTATTTAATACACCATTCACGACAAACCCAAAATCACATTCCATTGTTAATCGGGTTAAAGAACAAGTGTTATTTAAAACACGGTTCATGATAAACCCGAAAACTAATTTCAATTTAATTCTAATTAAATATTAATTAACTGGTAAACTCCTTTAAATCTTATTTAAAAGATTTATTCTTTTCTCAATTGGGTTTAAGAATAGTGTTAATAAAGATACCGTTCGCGACGAACCCAAAATCCAATTTGATGTTAGGCTCCGAATAGAAAATATATCGGCTTACATTCAATATCAAATTCTGAAATCCACAAATATCGTATTGGAATAACGATATATATCTTCCAAATTCCTCCACAATATCCGTATAATCACGGAAACTAATATCGAAATATTCCGAAGATAATTTTGATTCAAATCCTTTCCAATTCATTTATTGGAAAAACTCTGGTTATATCAAAACCATTTTCTCAATCCAATTTATTTATTTAAAAATTATTGGATTCTAATTCTAGTTAATAACTAGTTCATTTCGATAAAAATATATTTTTATCTTTTCAAATATGGAATTTTTCATCCCAATTCTTTAAAATCATTTATTATGATTTTACACAAATTACTAATATCTTTAATAATTTTATAAAGGCCCGTACAATCGATTTCCATAATTGTTCATCAAACTACACTTACAACGACCTTTTCCAAATTTGATTTGGACATAATTCCAAATCCAACCGTTAGGATTCAAATTTGTTATATTCGTTAGAAAGCTCTTTTCGATACGAACCCAACGATTCCATTTTTAGGGGAATCTAACAGTCGGATCTCGCGTAACGTCAATTCGAAGTCAATGGTTGAAATTCGCGAGCGGTCGTTGTGCAGCGCGTTCTATAAAGGCCATTAAATATATATAATATATATTATATATTTCATCGATTTTCATTTAAAATGTATTTTATAAATTCATTTTAAATTCGTTTTAAAAACGATTCCAACTTCATTTTCAATTTTAATCCGAAATTGAATATTCTTTATCATTATAATATATAAATGATAATATTTTCAAAACATCAGATTTTGAAATCAATTCCCCTTTTCGATATTCATTATAAAAATGAATAAAATCGATATAAATATCGTTCGCGTCAAAATGGCGCATATCTAATCAACACGTCTTTATTTATTTCAATAATTTCGTGTCCATCCAAAATCGGACATCAAAATCAGATTTTGATCTTTTACTGTATATTATTTTAAAATATTAGTTATTTTAAAATATTCCTTATTTTATTTTATTCAGCACATGAATAATTTTAATCCTTTTTGAATATTATTTTAAAATATTCTTTATTTTCCAAATCGGAACGAGGCCCAATCAAATACCATATAATGTTACTTATATGGATTCCATACAACACATGTATATAATAACCATGGTAAACAATCAACCATCATCCAAAGTCCATTACACAACTGCATAAGCATTAAACATAAATAATCAACGCTTACAATAGCTTGTCAACCAATCGATCGACATACAACTAAATAATTGGGATTAGTGTACGTCAAATATCATCCCAATACCCGTGTGGGGTTTCAATCAACAAACACCGATTTTTATTTGTGCAGTTGGGCGATGTGTAAAATTTATCGTCCCAATCAATATCAGATAAATGGGTGTATATAAACAAATCGTTCGATTTGTAAACGAATATTTATTTTATTCATATGCACGTTACAAATTATATTTTTAATGATAAAATATTTATTCAACACATGAATACTTTATACAGTTCATTTCACATCACAATCAATTTCAACAACACAATTCAATCAAACAAACAAGTCGTCCATGGTCTGTGGACGACGGGGAGCAGCTTATATATGCAGTTATAAAATTAATAATTGTGCAGAAATAATTTTAGTGAGAAGTTCTCACCTTGGGTTTCCACTCCGTCATTCCTTATCGTTGTTCAGATTCGTTGTTCTGATTCCAATGCAATCTGTTTCACGAAATATAAATTAAAAAAATCATATTTTTAATTAACGATATTTATATTTAAAAATCACCTTTTTATTTCAATGTCATATGTATAAAGGTCGCATCTTTATTACAAAGTCCTAGGTATAAAAATCGTATTTTTATACCGCTATATTATATTAAAGATCATATTTTTATTATTCTACTTCATATATAAAATTTATGTTTTTATTATCGATGTTTGCATTATAAAAATCATATTTTCGTAATGAAAAATCGAATCTTTTCTATAAACAAAAATCGAATCATTTTTATATATAAAAATCAAATCTTTCCTTGTTTAAAAATCAAATCTTTTCTTGTTTATAAATCTAATCTTTTCTCGTTTAAAAATCAAATATTTTCTCGTTCTAAAAATCAAATCTTTTCTCGTTTAAAAATCTAAAAATTTCTTGTTTAAAAATCTAATCTTTTCTCATTTAAAAATCTGATCTTTTCTCATTTAAAAATCTGAACTTTTCCCGTTTAAAAATCAAATCTTTTCTCGTTCTAAAAATCAAATCTTTTCTCGTTTAAAAATCTAAACTTTTCTCGTTTAAAAATCTAATCCTTTCGTATTAAAAATCTCATCTTTGCGCTATTAAAAATCTCATCTTTGCGCTATAAAAAATCTCATCTTTGCGCTATTAAAAATCTCAACTTTGCGCTGTAAAAAATCTCATCTTTGCACTATTAAAAATCTCATCTTTGTGCTATAAAAATCTCATCTTTGCGCTATAAAAAAAAATCTGATCTTTGCTATGCTAGAAATCCTACCTTTACATTGTTAAAAATCATTTCTTTTCATTGTTTAAAAATCATTGCTTAATTTCTAGTTTAACTATAAGAATAATTAAATAAATTAAAAACACTCACATTTTATTACAAAAATCCAATCTTGGTTGTTGAAGATCGTCGGAATCAGTGCAAGGGGGTGGCGCCTTCACTCGCCGCTGTGGTGGGCCCTGCAGTCGGCTGCGGTGGCTGCTGTGTCAGGAGGTGGCGGTTTAAGGTTGCAGGAGCAGCGGGGAGGAGAGAGGGTGCGCCGGAGCTGGAGGTGGGGGGGGGGTACGTCCGGCGGAGGCGTTGGGTGGCGGATGACGCGATGGGGATGGAGGCGACGCCGTCTATCGCGATTTTGATTTGTTTTTTTTCTGTTTTCATTTTTCTGATAATCAATTTCACGATGGAAGAAAAGGGGGGCTGATCGGTTTGACCCGGTTAACCACGAGTTGGGAAAGTTGACCTAGGGTTTTTAACTTAAAGGGATATACATAATAATATTTAACTCACTTAATACTTGTTTATCATCACGAACTCCAAATAAAATACAACGACTGATGCCCCTAGCTAAATACCCCCATTCCGAACACAATGGAATATGCTTCGTAACACAATTTGACTTTTACAATCAATTTCTATCAAAATCAATATATTTTGAATTTAACGTACATTTTAATTTACCGAGGCCACATACAGACTTCAAAAATTCCAGAAAAATAAATCTGGCTATGTACTAACGATACGGTCCTAGTAAAACTAATTTCGTCGAATTTGGAGACCGTTTGAAAAACAGTCATTTTCCAGTCGATTAAATTCAAACTGAAATTACCAAACGCTTTTTAATTCGCCACGCTCACATTTTGATTCCGAAAATTATGAAAATTGGAATCTAGCAATAATTTGACATCCCAGATCCAACAAAAGTAGTTTCATCGAAAACGAAGGTCGTTTCCAAAATGGCTATTTTTAAGGGCTTTATATATATTGAAATATATATATGTATATATATTCCGCAACGACTTTTCTGAATTTTAAATTGGACATAACTTTCAATTTATAAAGTGAAATCTCAGTTTCTTCCATCCGTTAGAAAGATATAGTTAATCAGATTCAAATATTTCTTGTTTCGTCCAATTCTGACTTATATTGAATTATGTATATTCATTTGAAATTTAAAATCCAATTTTGAAACTACCGCGCCATTTCAGGCTCGTTATATAATTAAAATAAATTTATTCATTCTAACTTTGTCAAAAATAAATTCTCCGTCGTTATTGTTCAAAATAAATCATTTTAAATATTCAAAATCCATTAAAATAGCCAAAATAAAAATTTTAAATTGGTTCTGATTTTCCGGGTGGTTACAAAAATATAGGAACTGTATAAAATAGAAACTAAGATTTAAAAATTTAATATAATTAAATTGATTCTATATATAATATAAACTGAATACGCGAAATGGCTGATTGATGTTAATCCTGACTGAGAACTTGTTGAGGATTTCTTAGTTGAAACTGTTGATGGAGGTACACAAAGTATTAAGGTTAATTATCTATGGAAACCAGATCTGTGCACTTATTGCAAAGTTTCTAGACATTCCACAACATCATGTGAGAATAAATCTATCACTAACAAGGTTGATGAAGCTAAACTGAAAAAGGATGCACTTGTAACTAACAATGAAAAAGTTGGTAAAGGGAAATATGTGCAAAGAAGAGGAGCATATAACGAGAGATTGAATGTTGTAAAGCAAGTGCAGAATTGGCAGAGAGTGAGGAGAAACAAGACAAGCACTACCAACTTTAAAAGAGCCACTATAACAAATATGTCTATTCACAGCGTTGAAAAAAACGCTATTATAGCCTTTAATAGCGTTTTGATGAACGCTGTCTAACAACACATTGTTATAGGTCCCTAGACATATCACAGCGTTTTCAAAAATGCTGTAGAAATTTTACATATTACAGCGTTTCAAATGGTGTTGTTCTTATGTTTATACAGCGTTTTATGTTGTTTCAGAAATGTTGTTATCTTCCTTTTTCTACAGCGTTTAGCCACATATCACAGCATTTCTCGAAGTTTACAAGCTTTTTACTATCACAACTTTTTGCCACATATCACAGCATTTATGGAAGTTTACATGATCTTTACTATCACAGCGTTTTGTCACATATCACAACGTTTTTTGCTTCTTTCATAACATTTACATATCGTGGTATCAAAATATTCATGCACAAACATATCAACAACATTTAAATATATATATCAACCAACTAATTATATAGCACAATATTCATACACAAAGACATCATCAATAAACAAACTTTACATAATTTCTATAAAAAAATAACAACATAAACTAAATTTACACAATAATCGTCGAATAAAGTCACGATATCTACAAATGAAAGAAAATTTCCATAAAACATGTTTGCATCGAATACCAACAAAATGAACATCTAAAAGTTATCGCTTTCTCCATAATCAGTTGCCACAAGTGGTCTTATTTTTAAGGAATCTTCAGAAGCGCCTAACGATATTCTGATTATAGCCGAATGCACAACGATTCCCATCTCCAATACATATACACACATGTTCATGTTAGCAATTGGTCATACTTTCATAATTTTTAATTTTCTTATTATTATTATAGAATACTTGGTAATATTTTATATTTTTATATACTTAGTTAACATTTATAAACTATATTTCTTAATTTTTATAAAATTAGAAAACTTAGTTAATTTTTTATAATAATTAGTTAATTTTTATAATACTTAGTTAATTTCAATAATTGCTATTATTATTATAGAATACTTGGTAATATTTTATATTTTTTTATACTTAGTTAACTTTTATAAACTAAAATTTTTAATTTTTATAAAATTAGTGAACTTAGTTAATTTCTTATAATAGTTAGTTAATTTTTATAATACTTAGTTAATTTTTAATAATTGCTATTATTATATAATACTTGGTAATATTTTATATTTTTTATACGTAGTTAACTTTTATAAACTAAACTTCTTAAATTTTATAAAATTAGTAAACTTTGTTAATTTTTTATAATAGTTAGTTAATTTTTATAATACTTAGTTAATTTTTAATAATTTCTATTATTATTATAGAATACTTGGTAATAATGTATATTTTTATTTACTTAGTTAACTTTTATAAACTAAACTTCTTAATTTTTATAGAATTAGTAAACTTAGTTAATTTGTTATAATAATTAGTTAATTTTTATAATACTTAGTTAATTTTTAACAATTGTTATTATTATTATATAATACTTGGTAATATTTTATATTTTTATACTTAGTTAACTTGTATAAACTAAACTTCTAATTTTTATAAAATTAGTAAACTTAGTTAAATTTTCACTATATTTAGTCAATTTTTTACTATATTTAGTCAATTTTTATAATATTTAGTTAATTTTTAATAATTTCTGCTATTATAGAATACTTGGTAATATTGTATATTTTTTATACTTAGTTAACTTTAATAAACTAAACTTTTAATTTTTATAAAATTAGTAAACTTTGTTAATTTTTTATAACAGTTAGTTAATTTTTATAACACATAGTTAATTTTTAATAATTTCTATTATTACACATAGTTACTACCATTATAAATTAGTAAACTTAGTTAATTTCTGTTATAAGTACATAGTTAATTCTTAATTTTTATAATACATAGTTACTACTATTATAAATCTTATTGTTATTATTATTATAAAAGTGTAGTTATGTTTTGTATTTTTATGTAGTTTGTTAATCCTACATGAATGCCATGAACATGTAGTGTGATGAATATAATTACTTACAGAAAAAAATGCAGAAGCATCGTCATCATTGTCGCCACTGGAAAGGCTCAAGGCATGTCTCATTAACAAAAGGGCCATAAGCTGCATAAGAAAACCAAGCAATAAGTTGACATCGCATGCAACCAACCAGTACAACAACAAATTTCAGACGTCTGAATCTACTTCCAGACATCTGGCCTGATTCAGATGTCTGAAAATAGGTTTCAGACGCCTGAAATGAATTTCGGTCAATGCCCTGAGATCATTTCAGACGTCTAAAATTTATTTCAAACATCTGAAAATGTTCTCAGGAAATTCCAAAGCCTGGTTCAGATGTTTGAAATTTCATATGCTTCCCTTGTAGCAACAACTGTTCTAATAGCATCACCAACTAATACAAATGAATAATCTAATGCATCCTTACCTACCATGCTTGCTTTAAAGCCATCATCCACTACCACAGTCGCGCTTTCGGTAGAAATACCAACTCCCTTACCCTTCACATACGAAGTTAGTTAATGATTGAAACACAATTTTGTGGTTGTGATGCTTAAGTTCGTATCACATACAAAGTCAAAAGGGTGAATACTCTCACATTAGATTCTTTCTAAAGTGGGAAAATGATAAGTAGATCCCACGTTAGTTCGTATTACCAAATAAGTGATTTCTAATATGTACATATATTGATAGTTTTGGGCCATTAAGTGTAAAAGATTAACATAGACCTTGATGCTAGCAGCCTCTAGTCAAACTGCATTGCATTTCTTACAAAGTAAACAAGGTTGAAATTTTACATTACTTGATAGGTGATCTTAGCTAAGAAGGTTGTATGTAATTACCATCGTCTTTTCAACTATCGGGCGAGTCTCTTCGTCCATTTCAAAGAGTCTGCTATTTGTAGGTTCAACATTCTTAGTGTTTATTTCAAGTTTACCTTTCTATTTGTGAAAATCTCAATCAAAGTCAGAAGAAAACAAAGAAATCAGTGAACAAAGAGTTGGTGCATAACATAAAAATAAACAGTGGAGTACCTGAATGAAGCATCCCATGCACCATCTCATTATTTTACCTGTTAATGAAGGTTCTGGCATTGAAACTTCCAAAGCAGCAACCATATTTTACCGGCCTTTTCTTGACATAATTGAACCATCTCATTGATATCTACAGCTTCAAAAGTAGATGACATGTTTGAACATCTCATTGATTATCCAGCAGCAACCATCTCATTGATTATCCAACTAAATAAAGATACATGAAAAGATTATAAAAAGCGTGAAAAAGTAAGAACATGTGCAACACATTTGAAAACTTAAGGAACAAGAAATACCATAATGGAAAAGCTACACAGTCACTTTAAGCATATCCCCCACGACACTTTATACTTGGTCAGATAAAACAATAGTTTAAAAACCTAAAGTTTAAAAAAGAACGTAAAAAAAATGTAGCATAATAGACACATAAGTATACATGTGTTTAAAGATGCTATTATTTTTTTTGAAGATGAATTCAATATCACATGTGAAGACAAGGTTGGTGCAGACAGTGGTAATGCTACTGCAAGTGGGAGTGGTAGAAAAATTCAAGAACGTGCCTTTGGTGACCGGATTAGATCTTGCTTATTTTGTTGGAGCTCTTTTGTTCTCATCAACTTTTATGTTTATCTAATCGAAACTCAACTATGATTCACAACAAAGCATAGTTGAACCGTTCCAATTACAATCGACCCAAAGCATAGTTGAATCATTCTCATCAGCATAGTTGAACCATTCTCATCAGCATATGGTTGACTTTGAACCATTCCAATTACAACTGACCCAATTCCCAGCTATGCCTGACTATCAACCATTGCTTTGCGGTTGCTGAGGATAAGTCTAAATTGTTCCTCATCGACTTCTACAATTTAAGAGGTAGCTCCTTCTCAAGAAGTTCTTCTGTGGTGGATTACTGATTCATAGTATAAAAAATAAAAGGTACTCAGGAATCTTATGTTATGAGTTATGGGTAGCAAAGTGCAACAAGAAAAGAAGGAGACGAAACTGACCGATGATATTTGTGAAAATGGAATAAATCCTCGGAGACCCTCTATAATTGCTACCACACCTCCTTTGTTTCCATTAATAACCTAAAATAAATAACACTTTGAGCATGAGTTATATCAACATTAAATTAATGTGTAGATTATCATCTCTAGATGACTTAATGCAACGCAAGTATAGGTTTAATGTCACTGTTGGGATGTTGGTAAATATTATTCTTAAAATTCGTTCATGTCCTCAATGATAAACTATGGCACTTAATATATGCATTCTTTCTACATACACGAGAATCTTCTCTTTAACAAAATATATGTAGTTGTATACTTAACTAAATATATATATAGTTGAAATTCGTTTTACTGTTTTGCCTTACTCACGAATGCTTCTTGTTCATGATATATATATATATATGTATATGTATATATATATATGTAGATTGGTCTCAATCGGTACTATATAATCAAAATCAACTCCTGGTTCAAGACCACAATACTCACCTAAATTAACAATTAAATTTGTTTTTTTGAAAATTATTTGTTAGGAGATGCCCTTAGTGATTAACCTGTCTTCCTGTTTTATTTTATTTTCATAAAAAATGGTAGTTCTTTTGGAAATATCCTGAATTGCAAATTTGATAATTTAATTACAAAAATGATACAAGTACACTTTATCCATGTCAAGGAAATCAAAGAAATACATAGATAAAAACTAACTATTATTAATCACGAACCATTATTTGTTAAACCTAGTAAACAATTTGATGATAACACCTTCAATTGGAATACACTCGACCTTAGGGAACTGCAATTGTAGCTGAGATCATCATCTTAGTTAGCCTTCCACTATTTGAGTGATTATCCACTTTCTCTCTGGCAATATTTTTTCCCTAAGGTATTATTTCAATAGGATCTTTTCCTCCATCAAATTTAGTTAATTTATTAATGGATTTAGAGATTTAGGAGAGTTCCATCTACTTTTATATAATTTTCCTCCCTGGAAGTCATCAATAACCTAAACAGCTAATCACATCAAATAATCTACAAGACATCTCAAATGCTTCTTCCAAAAATGTTCTGATAAATGATTCAAATCAAGCATATAATGATAGTAACCTTAGTTTAAAATAGGCGTGAATCAAATATTCCTAATTTTGTAACTGGTAACTACATAACTACAACCCAAGATCGTAGCCGACTCTAATAATTAAGAATCATACTTACAGCCCAAGTTTAAAACAGGCGTGAATCAAATATTTCCGTACCCCTCACTTCAGCTTCTACAAGTATATATTCATAGCAACATTGTAATCAAAGAATTATATCAAAACCCAAAAAATAAATATATTCAACATAATTAAAAATTAACATGTTTCAACTATTTCATCAAATGGTCTCATTTCCGATTCCGGTAGAAGAGCAACTAGCATTAGCTTAACCTGTGATTTGATAAATAGCTACGCTAAAGGTAAGTGATAAAAAAAGAACAAGTTATCTGAATTCCAGTAGAAGAGGATCGATACAAAGGATTTAGGGCTTGAGAAACCTGGATCTTATGAAATGACCCGAACTTCCCCAATCTCCAAAGAGAAGGAAAAGGCCGGATTGAATTGAGAACACGACAAATCAGAACACAAACAGAAGAACATTTCATTTCTTATTACAACAATTCCATCAGAATACATGAATATAACAAAGTATGAATAAGTATTATACATCAGAAAAATATCAAAGATTTAAATTACATTTAAACACATAGCAGCGGAAAAATAACAATAAACACGACTGAAAGAAATACGCGGATACAAGGCTTTACGAATACCACTTCAGCTGTAAACCAGGATCCTGTGAATATAATATCTACAAAACCCAACTACTAGTTGCCCGTGTGGAAAATAGAGGCACCCAGAGTTTAGGTTAAAACAATAAACTCCAAGTCAGTCATGTGACTGGTGTGAGAACTAAAAAAGTTATTAATCTTTAATTCTAAAGTTAGGTAAATCGAGGGACCATGCCGTATAACACGGAACGGGTTTCCTCCCAAGAATACCAGTGCACAAAACAAATAGCGCAATGCTAAATAAAGAAAAATGAAGCTATTATAAGACCTAGGTCCCATCACACAATGCAACACAAGCCGGAGGATAGGGTTTTCCCTTATAATATCCAAATATGCTTGATACATGAAATTTCATCTTTTATAATTACTATAAGTGAACAAAACAACTTGAAATATAAATGTATCAATCATAGACGGCATGGGTACCATATATCATGTCGCCCAGTGGCGGAGCCAGGATTTTCTGCTAGAAGGGGCATAATTGAGAAATTTATGATTCAAAAACAACAATGCTAATTTTTTTATTATTGTTTGCAAAGATTTGGACACCATAATACTATACTAATGTCACTCCTCAGTATATAAATGTTGATGCTAATTTGTAGAAGTTAGAAATCTTCAAGGTTCTTAATATATAAAACTAAAAAGGAAAAAAACCACCGAAAAAAGGGTGAAGAAAATCATACATTAGAAAGCAATGAAGCATTAAATCTAAACAAGTATATAGCCAAAAGGAAAAGTTATAAATATATCAATGAATGTGACAAGCGTTAATTTTTAGTATTATCACTGACTATATAGTACATTACATGTGTAATAATCCAAAATGTTTTGTACCATTTCACTTATCTACATTACAGCAAGTAGTAAATTGCAACGTGTATTTCATTTGCAGGTTAATATAGTAAATTGAAGGGAACCTTAATACTGGGAGGGGCACATGCCCTCTCCAGGCCCAAGGTGGCTCCGCCACTGATGTCGCCAATACTAATCTCTACAATCAAAACCGAAATGTCATGTATTTGGAAATTGGATTTCCATCATGGTGGCTCCTGATCCGAAAGATCGATCGCATAGTACAATCCACAATGGCTTACATCTCAGCGAGAGAAAACATCGTAATGCACATCCTCACTTTTGGGAAATCAAGTATCACTGCGGCTTACGTCCCGTCAAGAGAGAACACAGCTTAGTCTATCCCTCAGGGAATCGGGGGGTGTGCCCTATCCCTCCTGAGCGTGGGGCGACCACACTCAGCTCACCTCGGTCGACCGAATCCACGAAACCACTAAGGTGTCTATCCTCTAAAAAGCATACTGATCTAACCATCAATTTACCACCATAACGGGGTGTGAGGCTCGCGAGTTAACACTACACAAAGCCGTGCTATATTAAAGCTGTGCTTTGATCATCAACCACAAAACTCTGCTTTTCAACAGAAGCCTTGATCATTTGCCACTTGGGCCTGCCACACAGGTAATTTACGCCATGCGACTGATGTCTATCGATATACAACCTTTGATCCCGTACGTCTCAGAGAAGGGTGAAGTAAGTGAATAAATTCCCCTTCACCGGGGAGATGTATATTTAATAGAGATCAATTAGCATAGAATAAAATCCAATGTCAGACACAACATCCATTTGCAAGTCCGTTCTAGGTCTGAACGAAACCGGAGGCACCTTATTCCTCATCCCATATGTCCAATACAGGAGAGAGGCCCTCGCATATCCGTACAATCAACAAGTACTCTGGACAGCTACCACTGTAGCCCCTTCAAGGTTGCTACTCCTATCATGAGCATCAGTAGCACCCATCCATTCGATTTGAAGATCGTCGATCTTGCACCGTCTTTAATCTCTTCGACTTATCGTCGAATCAGTTATTCAGAATGGGTTAAACCCGGCCTTTCTGAATAACTCACGTATCTTATAATCAAGTGCTAAAACAATACATCATACGCCTCATTCCAATCCAGAATATTTTTTATTCAAATATTATTTTCCTTTGGGAAAGGTTCCCATTAATTTTATCAAAGATAAATTCTTTAAATTTATTCTTTAATCTTCCTTTGGATATCAAACCATATTAAGGTTTTCCAAACTAGTCGGGATTAGCGAACCACACCGAAGTAATCATTTATTTTATTTCCCAATCCCAACCTATTTATCCCATGGAGCAAAACTGGTAATATTCCATATCCAACACCATGGTGTTATCGGTAAATATTAATTACCATTTCACGTTCAAATCTAATTAAAGATTTAGCTATCGCCTGGAGTAAAACTAGTGGTACTCCATTCTCGATCATTTCCTTAAATTGATAATTTTAATTATCACATTCACTTTTTAATATAATTAAAGATTCATTAAAACTCCATTTAGTTTTAATCTTCCCAAAATTCAATATTAATGATTATACAAAGCTAAGAAATTAATCTTATCTTTAACTGGGTTAAAGAACCATTGTCATTTAAAACACGGTTCATGATAAACCCAAAATCACATTCCATTAATTATGGAATCTTCACGGAAAAACAAATCAATATATATAATTGAAATCAATTTCCGTATCCGAATAATAATATAAATGGAATAATGACAAAGCCTTTTAAATTCCATATATATTAATAGTCTTCCTCAATAGAAACTCACTTCGATTATTACCAATTCGAATTCCGTTGAATTCCAATTTAATATATTAAATTGGAAATCTTTACTTTGGAAAATTCCACAAATCTTAATCAAAAGATTATAAATTCCAAATCATATTGTTCACGGTTAATGGGGTTAAAGAACAAGTGTTATTTAAAACACCGTTCACGATAAACCCAAAATATCCAATTCTTTTATTCCATTCCAATTAAATATTAATTAATTGGAAAACTTCACTAAATCTTAGTTAAAAGATTTATTCTTTTGTCAACTGGGTTTATGAACAGTGTTAATGAAGACAACGTTCACGACAAATCCAAAATCCAATTTGATATCAAATACAAGGCTCTGAATAGAAAATATATCGACTTATATTCAATATCAAATTCTGAAACCTACGGATATCGTATTGGAATATCGATATATATATATCTTCCAAATTCCTCCACAATGTCCGTATAATCACTGTAATAACCCGGAAATGCGAGCCAGTTTAAATTTTTTATTTTGGCAATTTTAGCGAATTTTGAATATTTAAAATGAATTATTTTAAATAATATCGACGAGAAATTTATTTTTGAATATATTTAGAACGTATAAAGTTATATATATCGTCGTTAGAATATAAATAATTTTATATATATAAAAGGAATTTAAAATGGCCCTGCAGTTCGATAATTCGATTTCAAACTTCAATTGAATGTACCGGGTGCAAAATAAACCGGATTTTAGTGAAACAAAAAATATTTGAATCTAATTGATAATATCTTTCCAACGAATCTGAAAAATCGAAATTACACAGCGGGGATAAAAAGATATGTCCAGTTGAAATTTCAGAATAGTCGCTATGGAATTTCGGCCCTTAAAAATAGCCATTTTGCAAATGACCTAGGATTTCGACGAAACCACTTCTGTTGGATCCGCGATGTCAAGTTATTGCTAGATTCCAAATTTCATAATTTTTTGAATCAATATGTGAGCGTGGCGAAGGAAAACGCGTTTGACCAGTTTCAGTTGATTTTAATCGACTGGAAAATGGCCATTTTTCAAATGGGCTCAGAATTCGACGAAACTAGTTTTGTTAGGACCGTATCGTCAACACAAAGCTAGAAAATATTTTTTGGAAATTTTTCGAGTTAGTATGTGACCCCAGTAAATTGAAATGCGCGTTCAAATTCAATATATAGAGTTATATGTTGATTTTAACGGAAACTGATCGAAACAATCGAATCAGCTTGCGATACATATCCCATTGTGTTCAAAATGGGGGTAATTAGCTATGGACGACAGGCGGTGGGCCTCGTTTAGAGGTCGTATGAAAAAGTCAACTTTTTATAAGTTAAATAATTAAAAATTAAAAACTACCTCTCCTCCCCTTCAAAACCCGTTGCCCCCCCCTCAGATTTTCAATCGAACGAAAGAAAAAAAACAAAAAGAAAAAAACCGTCGTTCCCTCCACCCTCCTCCACCTCGTTCGTCGTCGCCGCCCCAGGTGGGGAGCCACCACCGCACCCCTCCCCTTCGGATCCACCTCCTCCCGTTCTCCTTCCTCCCCTCCCTTTTGCTACCTCGCGACAGTGAAGAACCCGCACCCCCAAAACCCATCGCGCCGCCTGTGGCGCAGCAAGCCTCTGCCCCCCCTTCCCATCGCGTCTCCCTTCTTCCTCCCCCTCTTCTTCTGAATTGACCGCAAACCACCCTCTTCCTTCCTTGTTCGATTCCAGCGAGACCCCATCGCCAAATCGCGCCACCTAATGGCCTTTGACACCAGCAAACGCCACCTCCATGAGTCCAACGCCGCTTGCTCCGACTCTAGCGCCCCCTAGAGCAACGCAGTAAGTTTTCCAAACCCTTTTCTTTTTTTACATTGTTTAAAAACTGAGAGTGTCATTGATTTGAAATGTAAACATTCTTGATTTGAAGGATAAAATAGAATAGCTTTTAAAATGAAAGGAGGATTTTTATTGTAGATAAAAATACGATTTTTAGGTAAAAAGGTTTGATTTTTACAATAGGAAAAAATTCGATTTTTAAAGAAGGAAAAATCCGATTTTTAAAGAAGGAAAAAAATATATATTCTTTACAGTATATGTAGTGGCATATTAAAAATATGATCTTTATACAGTAGAGATTATAAAAATATAATTTTTATACTAGTGGCATATTAAAAATATGATCTTTATACAGTAGAGATTATAAAAATATAATTTTTATACTAGTGGCATATTAAAAATATTATCTTTATATATGTAGCGAAATAAAAATCTGATTTTTATTATATATATAGTGAAGTAAAAATGAGATTTTTATAGCAATGAAATAAAAAATTCGATCTTTATATAAGAAGTAGAAATATAAAAAATATAATTTTTATATTGAAATAAGCATTGTACCATATATGAAGTAGAAAATAAAAATATGATTTTTATTTATTTGAATGAAGCAATAAAATTATAATCTTTATTTGAACAGCGAGAAAAGGACTGCAATGGTCATTTCAACCGATCCAGACGGTTCAACAATTCAAAATCAAAGCACGGCGGAGTGGAACCCTCTGTGAGAACTTCTCACTCTAAATTTCATTTTCTAGTTATATATATATACTATGATGCAGACGGTGTTTAGTAGCACCCGACACCATCGTCCACAGACCATGGATTTGTTTGTTTAGTTGTGTAGTTGGTTAGATTATTTGATTAGAATTTGATTGTTTGGTGAAATGGAATGGATTTGATTGATATGTGTATGGCGTGGGCCATTGTTAGACCGGGGATAAGGCTAGGCCTTGTCCCGTTTCTAGTATCGTGCCGTTATGCCGCCGAAATTTTCTAAAATAAGTTAGAAAATAAAGATATCATTTTATTTAATAAATGAACCGAATAGAATATTCATAGGTTGAATAAAATAATTCGATCGTTAAAAATATAATTTTTAACGTGAATATGAATAAATAAATATTCATTTACAAACCGGATGGTTTGTTTATGTACACCTATTTGAAGGACATTGATTGGGACGATAAAGTTTACACATCGTCCAACTGCACAAATAAAATCTGTGTTTGATTGTTTGAAATCCCACACGGGTATTGGGATAAAATACAGCATACACCAATCCCAATAATTAGTTGTATGTCGATCGATCGATTGACAGGCTGTTATAAGCGTTAGATATCAATATTTGATGCTTATACAGTGTAGTGCACTTTGGATGATGGTTGACTATGTATCGTTGCTATTATATACATGTGTTGAATGGAATCCATATAATTAACTTTATATGGTAATTGATTGGGCCTCATTCCAATTTAGAAGGTAAAGAATCTTATAAAATAAAGGTTCATGTGTTGACAGTACTCATCCGTTGAGATTAGTCATGTGTTGAACGAAATATTTTAAGAATAAAATTTACATCTTTATCATTATAAAATAAAGGTTCATGTGTTGACAGTACTCATATGTTGAGATTAGTCATGTGTTGAACGAAATATTTTAACAATAAAATTTACATCTTTATCATATATGAAATTAGAAATTAACTGGAAAATAGATGAGATGAGTGGACTCCTGGATATTGATCTGATGTTGGTTTCGGCCTTCGGGGTTAATATTTAGGGAATCGTTCTCTTACTAATTTACGGTTGGAATCTGATTTGAAATCAAACGATAGATACCATAATTTTTATAAAATATATTAAATAACAAAGATAGTCACACGTGGACAATACTCATTCGTTGGGATTAGTCATGTGTTGACAAAAATATTGATTCATGTATTGAATAGAATAAATATCCATTTGTTGAATAGAATAACGGGATTATTGAAATATATAAAGCCGTGTTGATTAGAGATGCGCTATTTTGACACGAACGATATTTATATCGATTATATTCGTTTTTATATTGAATCGAATAGAAAACAAATTTGAATTGAATCGAATAGAAAACAAATTTGAATTGAATCGAATAGAAAACAAATTTGAATTGAATCGAATAGAAAACAAATTTGAATTGAATCGAATAGAAAACAAATTTGAATTGAATCGAATAGAAAACAAATTTGAATGGGATCGAATAGAAAACGAATTCGAATTGAATTGAATATATGACGAATTCGAATTGAATTGAATATATAACGAATTCGAATTGAATTGAATATATAACGAATTCGAATTGAATTGAATATAAAACGAATTCGAATTGAATTGAATATAAAACGAATTCGAATTGAAAACGAATTGTAATAGAATAAAAATCGATTTGAAATGGATTCAAATTTAATCGAAATTTGAATTAAATTGAATTGAATTTAAAACGAATTTATAAGGAAAAATTCAATTTTGATTTGAATTGAAATGGATGTTGAAATTGTTTTTGAAACGAATTTAAAACTATTTATAAATTTTGTTTTAAATAGAAATCGACGATATACATATTATATATATTATATATATAATATAATGGCCTGAATAGAACGCGCCGCGCCGCGGCAGTTCGCGAATTTCGACCATTGACTTCGAACGGACATTACAGGAGATCCGACCGTCGGATTCTCCTAAAACCGGAACCGTTGGGTTCGTATCGAAAAGAGCTTTCTAACGAATATTAGAAATTCAAAATCTAACGGTTGGATTTGGAGATACGTCCAAATCAAATTTGGAAAAGGTCGCTGTAAGTGCAGTTCGATGGCCGTTGATGGAAATCGACTGTACGTGCCTTGATAAAATTATTAAAAATATCAATAATTTGTGTAAAATCATAAGAAATGATTTGGGAAAAATTGTGATGAAAAACTCCATATTTGAAAAGATAAAAATAGATTTTTATCGAAATGAACTAGTTTTGAACTGAAATTAAAACCCATTTATTTTTAAATAAATAAATTGGATTTGAAATGGGTTTTAAATAGAATTGATCTGTGGGTTTATCGTGAACAGTGTTTTAAATAACATTTTTTCTTTAACCCGATAGTAATTAGAATGTAATTTGGGTTTGTCGTGAACTGTGTTTTAAATGACATTAGTTCTTTAACCCAGTAAAAGGAGATTTAATGAATCTGCAATTAGATTGAAATGTGAATTGATAATTTAAATTATCAAATTTAGAAAGTGAGCGAGGATGGAGTATCACCAGTTTTGCTCCAAAACGATAGTCAAATCTTTAATTAGATTTGAACGTGAAATGGTAATTAATTTTACCGATAACACCGTGGTGTTAGATATGGAGTATTACCAGTTTTGCTTCATGGGATGAATAGGTTGGGATTGGGAAATAAAATAAACAATTACTTCGGCGTGGTTCGCTAATCCCGACTAGTTTGAAAAACCATAATTTGGTTTGGAATGATATCCAAAGGAAGATTAAAGGATAAATTTTAAAGAATTTATCTTGGATAAAATTAATGGGAGCCTTTCCCTAAGAATTGAAATTTAGAAACTAGCTGTAGGTTAGCTAAGAAGAATGGTTTCCTGGGTATTGATCTGATGTTGGTTTCGGCCTTCAGGGTTAATATTTGGGGAATTGCTCTCTTACTGATTTACGGTTAGTGACTAATGAATTGGAATGAGGCGTATGTTGTGTTTGTGTAACATTTGTTTACTATATACGCGGGTTGTTCGGAAAGTCCGGGTTTATACCCATTCTGAATAACCGATTCGACGATAAGTCGAAGATGATGACGGTTGTCGAAGACCGGAAGTCTTCACATCGTTTGGATAATTACTGATGATCCAAATTGGGCTGTACACCCAAGAGGATGGAAATAGTTGGTGGTCGTCCAGACGTACTTGGAGATCGATGGATATGCGAGGAAAGTGCCTCCGGTTTCGTTCAGACTCAGAACGAACTTGTAAATGGATTGTGTGTCAGGCATTGGATTTTATTCTGTGTTGATTGATTTCTGTTAAATATATATCTGTTTGGCGGCGGAGAATTTATTCTCTTGCTTAACGCCCTTCTCTGAGACATACGAGCTTAGAGGTTATATATCGATATATATCAATCGCATGGCATGAATTGCCTGTGTGGTACGCTGAGTTGCATTGATCAAGGCTTCTGTTGAAAAGCAAAGTCTTGTAGTTGATGATCAAAGCACGGCCTACGTGGCAGCTTTGTGTATAACGTGAATTCGCGAGCCTCACACCTCGGTATGAGTTAAAAACGGGATACGGACCGTTGGGAGAACACGACGTTTCTTTCTAGCTTTGGTGGTGTCAGTGACTTACCAGCCCTGACATTTATATACTTTTCACCTTTGTGGTTGTTGGAATGAGGCGCCTCGATTATAGGTTTGTAAGGACCGGGAAACGTGTGTTCAGGAATAACTAATCCTCAAACGTAAGAGAGGACCGGTCCAGCCGATCCAAGGGTTACCCAGTGTGCGTAGACCTGAGCATTTGCTAGAGTGTCTCGAAAGCGGAGAGGAGCTTGCCCCTTGCCTCGACTCATGATGGAATCCAATTTCCAATACGAGATATTTCGGTTTTATTTGTAGAGCCTAGTATGGCGACATGATAGATGGTACCCATGCCGCCTAGGATTGATATTTATGATTGAAATTGTTTTGACACTATACACTTACAATAGTATCAAATGATTTGTTTTAAACGTACCAGGCATGTTTGGCTATTATAAGGGAAAACCCTATCCTCCGGCTTGCGTTGCATTGTGTGATGGGACCGGGGTCTTATAATAGCTTCATTTTTCGAAAAAGCATTGCGCTGTTTATTCTATGCACTGGTATTCTTGGGAGGAAACCCGTTCCGTGTTATACGGCGTGGTCCCTTGAATTACTCTCTTTTAAAGTAAAGCTTTAAATAACTGTTTTAGTTCTCACACCAGTCACATGACTGACCTGGAGTTTATTGTTTTAACCTAAGCTCTGGGTGCCCCTATTTTCCGCACGAGCAGCTAGTAGTTTTGGTTTTGCAGATTTATATTCACAGGATCCTGATTTACAGCTGGAACGATGCTCGGAAAGCTCTGTATCCGTGTATTACTCTCAGTTGTGTTTTGTATTTTTTTTCCGCTACAATACTGTATTTAAATCTCTGATATTCTTTGATGCATGATATTTATTCATACTCTGTATATTCTTGTATTCTGATGGAATTGTTGTTATAGCAATGAAATGTTCTCCCGTCTGCGTCCTTTTGTGTGTTGTTCTCAAAGTATCCGCGATTTCCTTCACGGGGAAGTTACGGGTCCTTACAGTTGGTATCAGAGCTTTGGTTTACAGAGCTCGAGAACAAGACACATTAGAACCATACGAAAGAATTCATCAGATATTGGATTAGTAATATCCAATTAGAATGACTCGTTAGAGATAGGATCAGTAGTATCCTAGAACGAGTGTGAAGAGTATATTTTTCAATTGAAAACAATTTTTTTTTGAAAGTTAAATTCAAGTATACGTATTTGAATATTTATTTGTATTGAATTTGGGAAATCCAATATATAAAGATTTTGCATATACGCGTCATGAACGTATATTCGAAGTTTTAATATACTGGATAGATATAGAATCACATTATAGTCGCCCGGAGATGGTACTGATAATTGTCATGACATCATCAGTATTTATGTTCGTGTTTCGAATGTGTGATATCTATATATTTCCATTAGACTGGTGTGAGAACCAAAACTTATATAGATAGATTTATTTGTTGTGAATTGGCATCAAAAACATGATTTTTGACTATATATCAAATTATGAATTTGAAACTCTAATTAACTAATCGATTGATGGTTGTGTTGTTTGTCTATTTTGTTTGATAATTTTGAACCATTATGCCTAATTGCATCAAATATTGAATTGTATTGAAAATTGGTCGCATTTGCTTGCATATACATGTACTTACATTGAACAGGTCATAGCAAGGAGGCTAGAGCAGAGAATAAAATTTGTTTCCCGACAAATAGGTACATGTTTGCTATAATTTACTGTTTTGTTTGGGTGATGATGATTTTATGAGCCGATTGGCTAGCCGCTTGGCTTTTTCTTTTTCTTTTTGAGATCAGAAGGCCTATATGGTAATTTCGGGATTTTCCCGGTGCTCCCGGTGCAGGGGAGGTTATGGCGAAAATTTTCGAAAATTTAGGGTGTTAGCCAAATTTTTGAAAAAATTGAAAAGTTCTTAGAAACTAAAAAGTTGAAGAACTTAAGCCGTAATCAAAATACTGAAAGTTGAGTTGATTAGTTAAACAACTTTCGACTTCGTTCCTTTTCGGGGAAGAAAAGTTTTAAGTGGGGGAGATTGTAATAACCCGAAAATGCGAGCCAGTTTAAATTTTTTATGTAATAACCCGAAAATGCGGGCCAGTTTAAAATTTTTATTTTGGAAATTTTAATGAATTTTGAACATTTAAAATGAATTATTTTAAATAATATCGACGAGAAATTCATTTTGAATAGAATTTGAACGTATATATTATATACGTCATCGTTAGAATATAAATAATTATATATAATTATAAATAGAATTGAAAATGGCGCTGTAGTTCGATAATTCGATTTCAAACTTCAATCGGATATACCGGGTGCAAAACAATCCGGATTTTAGCGAAACCAAAAATATTAGAATCTATTTGATGATGTCTTTCCGACGAATCCGAAAAATTGAAATTTCATAGCGGGAATCAAAAGATATGTCCAGTTGAAAATTCTGAATAGTCGCTATGGAATTCAGGCCCTTAAAAATGGGAATTTTGCAAACGACCTTGGATTTCGACGAAACCACTTTTGTTGGATCCGTGAGGTCAAATTATTGTTAGATTTCAAATTTCATAATTTTTCGAATCAATATGTGAGTGTGGCAAAGGAAAACGTGTTTGACCAGTTTCAGTTGATTTTAATCGACTTTAAAATGGCCATTTTTCCAACGGTCTCAGAATTCGACGAAATTAGTTTTTTTAGGACCGTATCGTCAATACGAAGCTAGAAAATATTTTTCTGCAATTTATAGAGTTCGTGTGTGACCCCGGTAAATTGAAATGCGCGTTCAAATTCAATATATAGAGTTATATGTTGATTTTAACGGAAACAGATCGAAACGATCGAATTAGCCTACGATACATATCCCATTGTGTTCGGAATAGGGGTAAAACGCTAGGGACGACAGGCGGTGGGCCTCGTTTAGAGGTCGTATGTAAAAGTCAACTTTTTGTAAATTAAATAATTAAAATAAAATAAAAAAACTTCCCTCTCCCTATCTCTTTCTCTCTGGCCTCCCCTTCAAAATCGAATCAGAAGATAAAAAAAAACAGAAGGGGGGGACGCGATCGATCCCCCCCCCCCCCGATGAGCCGCCGCGCCCCAGGGCGGCGCCGCCACACCGCACCCCTCCCCCTTCTCCACCTCGCGCCCTTCCTCCTTCTCCTCCTCTTCTCATCGACCCGCGACCCCCAATCCAAGCCCGCCGACACTCCAGCCTCCGACCGCTGTTCTGGCGAAACCCCTCCCCCTCTTGCGCCTCAGCCTCGTCCCCCGGCCTTCGATTTCGACTGTAAGCCCCCTTTTTCATTATTTACTTTTATTTTATTTCTTTTTTTTCCTATGTAATTGTTATTAGCAAATTATAAAAATCAGTTTTTTTTATATAGCATGATATAAAGGTTATATTTTTTTATCATATAGAAAAGGTTAGACTTTTATATAGGAAAAAGTTAGAATTTTTAAAATAGAAAAGATTTGATTTTTCTATATGAAAAGACCATATTTTTATAAGTGATAGACGAGATTTTTGTTATAGAAAAGAACAGATTTTTATAAGTAGAAAGATCGGATTTTTACAGTTTGAAAGGAATTATAAAAATATAATATTTGTCATGAAAAAGAAGTGGTCCTTGAAAACGAATAGTAGTGATTTTTGAAAACAAAAAGAAGTTATTTTTAAGAAGTTAAAAATATAATTTTTGTATGCTGTAAAGAATAGAAATGTAATTTTTATTATAGTAGAGTATTAAAAATATAATTTTTATACTAATAGCGAAGTAAAAATTCGATTTTTGTATATTGAATAGCGAAGTAAAAATTCGATTTTTATGTATTGAATAGTAAAGTAAAAATTCGATTTTTACATATGTAGAGAATACGGGCAACGAAAGTGACGAAAGGCGAGAACAACGAAGATTTCTACATAGGAAGAGTCGAGATGATTGGATTAGCTTTGGTGAGAACTTCTCACTCTAAATTTCCTTTTTCTAGTTATATATATATATACTAGGATGCAGACGGTGCTAAGTAGCACCCGACACCCGTCATCCACAGACCATGGATGGCTTGTTTGTTTGATATATGTGTTGTGAAATTTGTTTGTATTGTTGATGTGAAATCGATAATAAATGTAGATGTGTTGAAATAAATTAATTATCGTTAAAAATATAATTTTTAACGTGAAAGTGAATAAATAAATAATTATAAACAAATCGGCTGATTTGTTTATATGCACTGATTTGACTGATATTGATTGGGATGATAAATTTTACACATCGCCCAACTGCACAAATAAAAATCTGTGTTTGTTGATTTGAAACCCCACACGGGTGTTAGGATGAAATTTGGCGTACACTAATCCCAATTATTTAATTGTATGTCGATCGATTGGTCGACAGGCTGTGTAAGCATTGATTATTTATATTTGATGCTTATGTAGTTGTGTGGTGCACTTTGGATGATGGTTGATTGGTTATCGTTGCTATTATATACATGGGTTGTATGGAATCCATATAATTAAAATTATATGGTGATTGATTGGGCCTCATTCCAATCGGGAAAATAATGAATATTATAAAATAAGATTCATGTGTTGATAGTACTCATTTGTTGAGATTGGTCAAGTGTTAAAAGAAATATAGATTCATGTGTTGAATAGAATAAATATTCATTTGTTGAATAGAATAAAGATGTTTTTGAAAAATATAAAGCCGTGTTGATTAGAGATGCGTTATTTTGACGCGAACGATATTTATATCGATTTTATTCGTTTTATAATGAATATTGAAAAGTGATTTCAAAATTTAATATTTTGAAATAAAATTCAAATTGAATTAGATTAAAATTCAAATTGAAATTTTATTGAATCAATTTGAAATGAATTCGAATCGAATAGAAAATGAATTCGATTCGAATTGAATAGAAAATGAATTTGAATTCGAATTGAATAGAAATGAATTCAAATTGAATTAAATTGAAATTGAATTAAAAACGAATTGAAATCATTTTGAATGAAATTTGAAATGAATCAGAATTTGAATTGAATTGAAATGAATTTGAATTCGAATTAAATTAAATTGAAACGAATTCGAATTGAATTGAAATCAAATCGATTTGAAATTGAATGTAGCGTTGAAATGGGTTTTGAAAACGAATTTAAAACGATTTATAAAATACGTTTTAAAAGGAAATCGATGAAATATATATAATATATATATATATATATATATATATATATATATATATATATATATATAATGGCCTGAATAGAACGCGCCGCGCCGCGGCAGTTCGTGAATTTCGACCATTAACTTCGAATTGACGTTGCGGGAGATCCGACCGTCGGATTCTCCTAAAACCGGAACCGTTGGGTTCGTATTGAAAAGAGCTTTCCAATGAATATTTGAAATTAGAAATCTAACGGTTGGATTTGGAATTATGTCCAAATCAAATTTGGAAAAGGTCGCTGTAAGTGCAGTTCGATGGCCGTTGATGGAAATCGACTGTACGGGCCTTGATAAAATTATTAAAAATATCTATAATTTGTGTAAAATCATAAGAGATGATTTGGGAAAAATTGGGCTGAAGAATTCCACATTTGAAAGGATAAAAATATATTTTTGTCGAAATGAACTAGTTTTGAACTAGAATTAAAATCAGTTTATTTTTGAAATAAATAAATTGAATTTGAAAGTGATTTTAAAAATAAGCAATATTCCCAATACGTGAATTGGACTGGAGTTGAATGGAAATTATCTTCGGAATATTTCGATATTGGATTTCGTGACTATACAGATATTGTTATGGGAATTTGAAAGATATTTTATATCGATATTTCCAATACGATATTTGTTGGTTTTAGAATTTGATATTGAATATAAGCCGGTATATTTTCTATTCAGAGCCTTGTATTTAATATCAAATGTGATTTGGGTTTGTCGTGAATGGTGTTTGCATTAACACTGTTCTTAAGCCCAATAGAGAAAAAGATTAAATCTTTCTATTTAGATTTAATGAAGTGTATCAATTAAATAATATTTAATTGAAATTGAATTTGAATTGGTTTTTGGGTTTATCGTGAGCGGTGTTTTGAACAACACCTGTTCTTTAACCCGATTAACAATAGAGTGTGATTTTGGGTTTATCGTGAATCGTGTTTTAGATGACATTGGTTCTTTAACCCAGTTAAAGGCAGAATATTGATTTTTGAGAAGATTAGAACGAAGTGGAGTTTTAATGAATCTTTAATCAGATTGAAAAGTGAATTGATAATTTAAATTATCAAATCTGAAAGGTGATCGAGAATGGAGTACCACCAGTTTTACTCCAAAGTGATAGTTAAATCTTTAATTAGATTTGAACGTGAAGCGATAGTTAAATCTTTAATTAGATTTGAACGTGAAATGGTAATTAATTTTACCGATAGCACCGTGGTGTTAGATATGGAGTATTACCAGTTTCGCTCCATGGGATGAATAGTTTGGGATAGGGAAATAAAATAAATAATTACTTCGGTGTGGTTCGCTAATCCCGACTAGGTTGAAATGACATCCGAAGGAAGATTAAAGAATAAATTTAGAAGAATTTATCTTGGATAAAATTAATGGGAACATTTCCCTAAGAATGTGATTTTGTGAATAAAAGAATATTCTGAATTGGATTGAGGCATTCATTGTGTTTGTGTAACATTTGTTTATTATATACGTGGGTTATTCAGAAAGGCCGGGTTTATACCCATTACGAATAACCGATTCGACGAGATGTCGAAGATGAAGAAGGTGTTTGAAGACCGGAAGTCTTCACATCGTTTGGGTGATTACTGATGATCTCGATTGGGCTGTACACCCAAGATGAGGGAAACAGTTGGTGATCGTCCAGACGTACTTGGGGATGGATGGATATGCGAGGAAAGTGCCCCCGATTTCGTTCAGACCCAGAACGAACTTGTAAATGGATTGTGTGTCTGACATTGGATTTTATTCTATGATTGATTGATCTCTATTAAATACACATTTGTTTGGCGGCGGAGAATTTATTCTCTTGCATAACGCCCTTCTCTGAGACGTACGAGCTCAGAGGTTGTATATCGATGGATATCAGTCGCATGGAGTGAATTGCCAGTGTGGCACGCGTAAGTGGCAATTGATCTAGGCTTCTGTTGAAAAGCAAAGTCTTGTGGTTGATGATCAAAGCACGGCCTGTGTGGCATAACTTTGTGTATAACGTGAATTCGCGAGCCTCACACCTCGGTATGAGTCAAAAATGGGATAGTGACTGCAGGGAGAGCACGACGTTTCTTTCTAGCTAGGGTGGTGTCAGTGACCTACCAGCCCTGACATTTATATACTTTTCACCTGTGTGGTTGTTGGAATGCGAGGCGCCTCGGATATAGGTCTGTAAGGACCGGGAAACGTGTGTTCAGGAATTGCCAATCCTCAAAAGTAAGAGAGGACCGGCCCTGAAGATCCAAGGATCATAGTGGGGTCCTGGGACATTTGCTAGAGTGTCTCGAACGCGGAGAGGAGCTTGCCCCTTGCCTCGGCTCATGACGGAATCCAATTTCTAATACGAGATATTTCGGTTTTATTTGTAGAGCCTAGTATGGCGACATGATAGATGGTACCCATGCCGCCTAGGATTGATATTTATGATTGAAGTTGTTTTGACACTCTACACTTATAATAGTATCAAATGATTTGTTTTAAACGTACCAAGCATGTTTGGCTATTATAAGGGAAAACCCTATCCTCCGGCTTGCGTTGCATTGTGTGATGGGACCTGGGTCTTATAACAGCTTCATTTTTCTTTATTTAGCATTGCGCTGTTTGTTTTATGCACTAGTATTCTTGGGAGGAAACCCGTTCCGTGTTATACGGCGTGGTCCCTTGATTTACCTAACTTTAAAAATAAAGATTAATAACTGCTTTAGTTCTCACACCAGTCCCATGACTGACCTGGAGTTTATTGTTTTAACCTAAACTCTGGGTGCCCCTATTTTCCACACGGGCAGCTAGTAGTTTTGGTTTTGTAGATTTATATTCACAGGATCCTGATTTACAGCTGGAACGATGCTCGGAAAGCTCTGTATCCGTGTATCACTTTCAGTTGTGTTTTGTATATTTTTCCACTGCTATGTAATTTATTGTAATCTCTGATATTTATCGAATGTAATTTATTCATTTATACTCTGTATATTCTTTTATCTGATGGAATTGTTGTAATAACAATGAAATGTTCTTCCGTCTGCGTTCTATTTTGTCTTGTTCTCAAAGTATTCGTGCTTTCCTTCACGGGGAAGTTACGGGTCCTTACAGTTTGGTATCAGAGCTTTGGTTTACAGAGCTCGAGAACAAGACACATTAGAACCATACGAAAGAATTCATCAGATATTGGATTAGTAATATCCAATTAGAATGACTCGTTAGAGATAGGATCAGTAGTATCTTAGAACGAGTGTGAAGCGTATATTTTTTCAAATGAAAACAATTTTGTTTTGAAAATTTAAATTGTTTTAAACGTATTTGATTATTTATTTATTTTGAATTTGGACAATCGAGTATATATAGATTTCGCATATACGCGTCATGAACGTATATTCGAAGTTTTAATATACTGGATAGATATATAATCACATTCTAGACACCCGGGGATAATTTTGGTGATGTGGCCACATCATCAGTATTTATGTTCGTATTTCGAAGGTGTGATATCTATATATTTCCATTAGACTGGTGTGAGAACCAAAACTTATATAGATAAATTTATGGTTGTGTATTGGCATCAAAAACATGATTTTTGTATATGTATCAAAATTATGAATTTGAAACTCTAATCCACTAATCGATTGATGTTTGTGTTGTTTGTTTATTTGTTTGATAATTTTGAACCATTTAGCCTAATTGAATCAAATACTGAATTATATTGAAAATTGGTCGCATTTGCTTGCATATACATGTACTTACATTGAACAGGTCATAGCAAGGAGGCTAGAGCCGAAGAATAAAATTTGTTTGCCCGACAAATAGGTACATATTCACTATAATTTACTGTTTTGTTTGGGTGATGATGATTTTATAAGCCGATTGGCTTTTTCTTTTTCTTTTGGAGATCAGAAGGCCTATATGGCAATTTCCCGTGGCTCCCGGTGCAGGGGAGGTTATGGCGAAATTTTTCAAAAATTTCGGGTGTTAGCCAAATTTTTGAAGAATTTGAAAATTCTCAGAAACTGAAAAGTTGGAGAATGGAAGCTAGATCGAACGTAGAGTTGATTAATCAAACCACTTTCGACTTTGTTCCTTTTCGGGGACGAAAAGTTTTAAGTGGGGGAAATTGTAATAACCCGAAAATGCGGGCTAGTTTAAAATTTTTATTTTGGCAATTTTAATGAATTTTGAACATATAAAATGAACTATTTTAAATAATATCGACGAGAAATTCATTTTGAATAGAATTTGAACGTATATATTATATACGTCGTCGTTAGAATATAAATAATTATAAATAGAATTGAAAATGGCGCGGTAGTTCGGTAATTCGATTTCAAACTTCAATCGGATATACCGGGTGCAAATCAATCCGGATTTTAGCGAAACCAAAAATATTAGAATTTATTTGATGATATCTTTCCAACGAATCCGAAAAATTGAAATTTCATAGCGGGAATCAAAAGATATGTCTAGTTGAAAATTCTGAATAGTCGCTATGGAATTCAGGCCCTTAAAAATGGGAATTTTGCGAACAACCTCGGATTTCGACGAAACCACTTTTGTTGGATCCGTGATGTCAAATTATTGTTAGATTCCAAATTTCATAATTTTTTGAATCAATATATGAGCGTGGCAAAGGAAAACGCGTTTGACCAGTTTCAGTTGATTTTAATCGACTTTAAAATGGCCATTTTTCCAACGGTCTCAGAATTCGACGAAATTAGTTTTGTTAGGACCGTATCGTCAATACGAAGCTAGAAAATATTTTTCTGCAATTTATAGAGTTCGTGTGTGACCCCGGTAAATTGAAATGCGCGTTCAAATTCAATATATAGAGTTATATGTTGATTTTAACGGAAACAGATCGAAACGATCGAATCAGCCTACGATACATATACCATTGTGTTCGGAATAGGGTCAAAACGCTAGGGACAACAAGAGGTGGGCCTCGTTTAGAGGTCGCATGTAAAAGTCAACTTTTTGTAAATTAAATAATTAAAATAAAATAAAAACTTCCCTCTCCCTATCTCTCTCTCTTTGGCCCCCCCTTCAAAATCGAATCAGAAGATTAAAAAAAACAGAAGGGGGGGACGCGAACGATCGCCCCCCCACCCTCCCCCCCCCCCCCCCGATGAGCCGCTGCGCCCCAGGGCGGCGCCGCCACACCGCACCCCTCCCCCTTCTCCACCTCGCGCCCTTCCTCCTTCTCCTCCTCTTCTCATCGACCCGCGACCCCCAATCCAAGCCCGCCGACACTCCAGCCTCCGACCGCCGTTCTGGCGAAACCCCTCCCCCTCTTGCGCCTCAGCCTCGTCCCCCGGCCTTCGATTTCGACTATAAGCCCCCTTTTTCCTTATTTACTTTTATTTTATTTCTTTTTTTTCCTATGTAATTGGTATTAGCAAATTATAAAAATTAGTTTTTTTATATAGCATGATATAAAGGTTATATTTTTTTTATCATATAGAAAAGGTTAGACTTTTATATAGGAAAAAGTTAGAATTTTTAAAATAGAAAAGATTTGATTTTTCTATATGAAAAGACCATATTTTTATAAGTGAAAGACGAGATTTTTGTTATAGAAAAGAACGGATTTTTATAAGTAGAAAGATCGGATTTTTACAGTTTGAAAGGAATTATAAAAATATAATCTTTGTCATGAAAAAGAAGTGGTCTTTGAAAACGAATAGTAGTGATTTTTGAAAACAAAAAGAAGTGATTTTTAAGAAGTTAAAAATATAATTTTTGTATGCTGTAAAGAATAGAAATGTAATTTTTATTATAGTAGAGTATTAAAAATATAATTTTTATACTAATAGCGAAGTAAAAATTCGATTTTTATATATTGAATAGCGAAGTAAAAATTCGATTTTTATGTATTGAATAGTAAAGTAAAAATTCGATTTTTACATATGTAGAGAATACGGGCAACGAAAGTGACGAAAGGCGAGAACGACGAAGATTTCTACATAGGAAGAGTCGAGATGATTGGATTAGCTTTGGTTAGAACTTCTCACTCTAAATTTCCTTTTTCTAGTTATATATATATACTAGGATGCAGACGGTGCTTAGTAGCACCCGACACCCGTCATCCACAGACCATGGATGGCTTGTTTGTTTGATTGATGTGTTGTGAAATTTGTTTGTATTGTTGATGTGAAATCGATAATAAATGTAGATGTGTTGAAATAAATTAATTATCGTTAAAAATATAATTTTTAACGTGAAAGTAAATAAATAAATAATTATAAACAAATCGGCCGATTTGTTTATATGCACTGATTTGACTGATATTGATTGGGACGATAAATTTTACACATCGCCCAACTTCACAAATAAAAATATGTGTTTGTTGATTTGAAACCCTACACGGGTGTTGGGATGAAATTTGGCGTACACTAATCCCAATTATTTAATTGTATGTCGATCGATTGGTCGATAGGCTGTGTAAGCGTTGATTATTTATATTTGATGCTTATGCAGTTGTGTGGTGCACTTTGGATGATGGTTGATTGGTTATCGTTGCTATTATATACATGTGTTGTATGGAATCCATATAATTAACATTATATGGTGATTGATTGGGCCTCATTCCAATCGGGAAAATAATGAATATTATAAAATAAGATTCATGTGTGGACAATACTCATTTGTTGAGATTGGTCAAGTGTTAAAAGAAATATAGATTCATGTGTTGAATAGAATAAATATTCATTTGTTGAATAGAATAAAGAAGTTTTTGAAAAATATAAAGCCGTGTTGATTAGAGATGCGTTATTTTGACGCGAACGATATTTATATCGATTTTATTCGTTTTATAATGAATATTGAAAAGTGATTTCAAAATTTAATATTTTGAAATAAAATTCAAATTGAATTAGATTAAAATTCAAATTGAAATTTTATTGAATCAATTTGAAATGAATTCGAATCGAATAGAAAATGAATTCGATTCGAATTGAATAGAAAGTGAATTTGAATTCGAATTGAATAGAAATGAATTCAAATTGAATTAAATTGAAATTGAATTAAAAACGAATTGAAATCATTTTGAATGAAATTTGAAATGAATTAGAATTTGAATTGAATTGAAACGAATTTGAATTCGAATTAAATAAAATTGAAACGAATTCGAATTGAATTGAAATCAAATCGATTTGAAATTGAATGTAGCGTTGAAATGGGTTCTGAAAACGAATTTAAAACGATTTATAAAATACGTTTTAAAAGGAAATCGATGAAATATATATATATATATAATACATATAATATATATATATATATATATATATATATAATGGCCTGAATAGAACGTGCCGCGCCGCGGCAGTTCGTGAATTTCGACCATTAACTTCGAATTGACGTTGCGGGAGATCCGACCGTCGGATTCTCCTAAAACCGGAACCGTTGGGTTTGTATCAAAAAGAGCTTTCCAATGAATATTTGAAATTAGAAATCTAACGGTTGGATTTGGAATTATGTCCAAATCAAATTTGGAAAAGGTCGTTGTAAGTGCAGTTCGATGGCCGTTGATGGAAATCGACTGTACGGGCCTTGATAAAATTATTAAAAAATATCTATAATTTGTGTAAAATCATAAGAGATGATTTGGGAAAAATTGGACTGAAGAATTCCAAATTTGAAAGGATAAAAATATATTTTTGTTGAAATGAACTAGTTTTGAACTAGAATTAAAATCAATTTATTTTTGAAATAAATAAATTGAATTTGAAAGTGATTTTTAAAATAAGCAATATTCCCAATACGTGAATTGGACTGGAGTTGAATCGAAATTATCTTCGGAATATTTCGATATTGGATTTCGTGACTATACAGATATTGTTATGGGAATTTGAAAGATATTTTATATCGATATTTCCAATACGATATTTGTTGGTTTTAGAATTTGATATTGAATATAATCTGGTATATTTTCTATTCAGAGCCTTGTATTTAATATCAAATGTGATTTGGGTTTGTCGTGAATGGTGTTTGCATTAACACTGTTCTTAAGCCCAATAGAGAAAAAGATTAAATCTTTCTATTTAGATTTAATGAAGTGTATCAATTAAATAATATTTAATTGAATTTGAATTTGAATTGGTTTTTGGGTTTATCGTGAGCGGTGTTTTGAACAACACCTGTTCTTTAACCCGATTAACGATAGAGTGTGATTTTGGGTTTATCGTGAATCGTGTTTTAGATGACATTGGTTCTTTAACCCAGTTAAAGGTAGAATATTGATTTTTGAGAAGATTAGAACGAAGTGGAGTTTTAATGAATCTTTAATTAGATTGAAAAGTGAATTGATAATTTAAATTATCAAATCTGAAAGGTGATCGAGAATGGAGTACCACCAGTTTTACTCCAAAGCGATAGTTAAATCTTTAATTAGATTTGAACGTGAAGCGATAGTTAAATCTTTAATTAAATTTGAACGTGAAATGGTAATTAATTTTACCGATAGCACCGTGGTGTTAGATATGGAGTATTACCAGTTTCGCTCCATGGGATGAATAGGTTGGGATTGGGAAATAAGATAAATAATTACTTCGGTGTGGTTCGCTAATCCCGACTAGGTTGAAATGACATCCGAAGGAAGATTAAAGAATAAATTTAGAAGAATTTATCTTGGATAAAATTAATGGGAACATTTCCCTAAGAATGTGATTTTGTGAATAAAAGAATATTTTGAATTGGAATGAGACGTTCGTTGTGTTTGTGTAACATTTGTTTATTATATACGTGGGTTATTCAGAAAGGCCGGGTTTATACCCATTCCGAATAACCGATTCGACGAAATGTCGAAGATGAAGACGGTGTTTGAAGACCGGAAGTCTTCACATCGTTTGGGTGATTACTGATGATCTCGATTGGGCTGTACACCCAAGATGAGGAAAACAGTTGGTGATCGTCCAGACGTACTTGGGGATGGATGGTTATGCGAGGAAAGTGCCTCCGGTTTCGTTCAGACCCAGAACGAACTTGTAAATGGATTGTGTGTCTGACATTGGATTTTATTCTATGATTGATTGATCTCTTTTAAATATACATCTCACGACGTTTCTTTCTAGCTAGGGTGGTGTCAGTGACCTACCAGCCCTGACATTTATATACTTTTCACCTGTGTGATTGTTGGAATGCGAGGCGCCTCGGATATAGGTCTGTAAGGACCGGGAAACGTGTGTTCAGGAATTGCCAATCCTCAAAAGTAAGAGAGGACCGGCCCTGAAGATCCAAGGATCATAGTGGGGTCCTGAGACATTTGCTAGAGTGTCTCGAACGCGGAGAGGAGCTTGCCCCTTGCCTCGGCTCATGACGGAATCCAATTTCCAATACGTGTGTTTCGGTTTTATTTGTAGAGCCTAGTATGGCGACATAGTAGATGGTAACTATGCCGCCTATGATTGATACTTATGATTGAAACTGTTTTGACACTATACACCTATAATAGTATCAAATAATGTGTTTTAAACGTATCAAGCATGCTTTGGCTGTTATAAGGTAAAAACCCTATCCTCCGGCTTGCGTTGCATTGTGTGATGGGACCTGGGTCTTATAACAGCTTCATTTTTCTTTATTTTGCATTGCGCTGTTTGTTTTATGCACTGGTATTCTTAGGAGGAAACCCGTTCCGTGTTATACGGCGTGGTCCCTTGATTTACCTAACTTTAAAAATAAAGATTAATAACTGCTTTAGTTCTCACACCAGTCCTATGACTGACCTGGAGTTTATTGTTTTAACCTAAACTGTGGGTGCCCCTATTTTCCACACGGGCAGCTAGTAGTTTTGGTTTTGCAGATTTATATTCACAGGATCCTGATTTACAGCTGGAACGATACTCGGAAAGCTCTGTATCCGTGTATCATTTTCAGTTTGCATTTATACTCTGTATATGTAATTTATTGTAATCACTGATATTTATCGAATGTAATTTATTCATTTATACTCTGTATATTCTTTTATCTGATGGAATTGTTGTAATAACAATGAAATGTTCTTCTGTTTGCATTCTATTTTGTCCTGTTCTCAAAGTATTTGTGCTTTCCTTCACGGGGAAGCTACGGGTCCTTACATTTTATTTTAGTGAATTTTGAATATTTAAAATGAATTATTTTAAATAATATCGACGAGAAATTTATTTTTGAATATAATTAGAACGTATATAGTTATATAGATCGTCGTTAGAATATAAATAATTTTATATATATAAAAGGAATTTAAAATGGCCCTGCAGTTCGATAATTCAATTTCAAACTTCAGTTGAATGTACCGGGTGCAAAATAAACCGGATTTTAGTGAAACCAAAAATATTTGAATCTAATTGATAATATCTTTACAATGAATCCGAAAAATCGAAATTTCATAGCGGGGATAAAAAGATATGTCCAGTTGAAATTTCAGAATAGTCGCTATGGAATTTCGGCCCTTAAAAATAGCCATTTTGCAAACGACCTCGGATTTCGACGAAACCACTTATGTTGGATCTGCGATGTCAAGTTATTTCTAGATTCCAAATTTCATAATTTTTTGAATCAATATGTGAGCGTGGCGAAGGAAAACGCGTTTGACCAGTTTCAGTTGATTTTAATCGACTGGAAAATGACCATTTTTCAAATGGGCTCAGAATTCGACGAAACTAGTTTTGTTAAGACCGTATCGTCAACACAAAGCTAGAAAATATTTTTCGGAAATTTTTCGAGTTAGTATGTGACCCCAGTAAATTGAAATGCGCGTTCAAATTCAATATATAGAGTTATGTGTTGATTTTAACGGAAACTGATCGAAACGATCGAATCAGCTTGCGATACGTATCCCATTGTGTTCAGAATGGGGGTAATTAGCTATGGACGACAGGCGGTGGGCCTCGTTTAGAGGTCGTATGAAAAAGTCAACTTTTTATAAGTTAAATAATTAAAATAATTAAAAATTAAAAACTTCCTCTCCTCCCCTTCAAAACCCGTTGCCCCCCCCCTCAGATTTTCAATCGAACGAAAGAAAAAAAAAAAAAAAAAAAACCGTCGTTCCCTCCACCCTCCTCCACTTCGTTCGCCGTCGTCGCCCCAGGTGGGGAGCCACCACCGCACCCCTCCCCTTCTGATCCACCTCCTCCCGTTCTCCTTCCTCCCCTCCCTTTTGCTACCTCGCAACAGTGAAGAACCCGCACCCCCAAAACCCGTCGCGCCGCCTGTGGCGCAACCAGCCTCCGCCCCCCTTCCCATCGCGTCTCCCTTCTTCCTCCCCCTCTTCTTCTGAATTGACCGCAAACCCCCCCCCCCCTTTCCTTCCTTGTTCGATTCCAGTGAGACTCCATCGCCAAATCGCGCCACCCAATGGCCTCCGACACCAGCGAACGCCACCTCCGTGAGTCCAACGCCGCCTGCTCCGACTCTAGCGCCCCCTAGAGCAACGCAGTAAGTTTTCCAAACCCTTTTCTTTTTTAACATTGTTTAAAAACTGAAAGTGTCATTGATTTGAAATGTAAACATTTTTGATTTGAAGGATAAAATAGAATAGCTTTTAAAATGAAAGGAGGATTTTTATTGTAGATAAAAATACGATTTTTAGGTAAAAAAGTTTGATTTTTACAATAGGAAAAAATTCGATTTTTAAAGAAGGAAAAAAATATATATTCTTTACAGTATATGTAGTGGCATATTAAAAATATAATCTTTATACAGTAGAGATTATAAAAATATAATTTTTATACTAGTGGCATATTAAAAATATGATCTTTATACAGTAGAGATTATAAAAATATAATTTTTATACTAGTGGCACATTAAAAATATTATCTTTATATATATAGCGAAATAAAAATCTGATTTTTATTATATATATAGTGAAGTAAAAATGAGATTTTTATAGCAATGAAATAAAAAATTCGATCTTTATATAAGAAGTAGAAATATAAAAAATATAATTTTTATATTGAAATAAGCATTGTACTATATATGAAGTAGAAAATAAAAATATGATTTTTATTTATTTGAATGAAGCAATAAAATTATAATCTTTATTTGAACAGCGAGAAAAGGACTGCAATGGTCATTTCAACCGATCCAGACGGTTCAACAATTCAAAATCAAAGCACGGCGGAGTGGAACCCTCTGTGAGAACTTCTCACTCTAAATTTCTTTTTCTAGTTATATATATATACTAGGATGCAGACGGTGTTTAGTAGCACCCGACACCATCGTCCACAGACCATGGACTTGTTTGTTTGGTTGTGTAGTTGGTTAGATTATTTGATTAGAATTTGATTGTTTGGTGAAATGGAATGGATTTGATTGATATGTGTATGGCGTGGGCCATTGTTAGACTGGGGATAAGGCTAGGCCTTGTCCCGTTTCTAGTATCGTGCCGTTATGCCGCTGAAATTTTCTAAAATAAGTTAGAGAAATAAAGATATCATTTTATTTAATAAATGAACCGAATAGAATATTCATAGGTTGAATAAAATAATTCGATCGTTAAAAATATAATTTTTAACGTGAATATGAATAAATAAATATTTATTTACAAACCAGACGGTTTGTTTATGTACACCTATTTGAAGGACATTGATTGGGACGATAAATTTTACACATCGCCCAACTGCACAAATAAAATATGTGTTTGATTGTTTGAAATCCCACACGGGTATTGGGATAAAATACAGCATACACCAATCCCAATAATTAGTTGTATGTCGATCGATCGATTGACAGGCTGTTATAAGCGTTAGATATCAATATTTGATGCTTATACAGTGTAGTGCACTTTGGATGATGGTTGACTATGTATCGTTGCTATTATATACATGTGTTGAATGGAATCCATATAATTAACTTTATATGGTAATTGATTGGGCCTCATTCCAATTTAGAAGGTAAAGAATATTATAAAATAAAGGTTCATGTGTTGACAGTACTCTTCCGTTGAGATTAGTCATGTGTTGAACGAAATATTTTAACAATAAAATTTACATCTTTATCATTATAAAATAAAGGTTCATGTGTTGACAGTACTCATCCGTTGAGATTAGTCATGTGTTGAACGAAATATTTTAACAATAAAATTTACATCTTTATCATTATAAAATAAAGGTTCATGTGTTGACAGTACTCATCCGTTGAGATTAGTCATGTGTTGAACGAAATATTTTAACAATAAAATTTACATCTTTATCATATATGAAATTAGAAATTAACTGGAAAATAGATGAGATGAGTGGTCTCCTAGATATTGATCTGATGTTGGTTTCGGCCTTCGGGGTTAATATTTAGGGAATCGTTCTCTTACTAATTTACGGTTGGAATCTGATTTGAAATCAAACGATAGATACCATAATTTTTATATAATATATTAAATAACAAAAATAGTCACACGTGGACAGTACTCATTCGTTGGGATTAGTCATGTGTTGACAAAAATATAGATTCATGTATTGAATAGAATAAATATCCATTTGTTGAATAGAATAACGGGATTATTGAAATATATGAAGCCGTGTTGATTAGAGATGCGCTATTTTGACGCGAACGATATTTTATCGATTATATTCGTTTTTATATTGAATCGAATAGAAAACAAATTTGAATTGAATCGAATAGAAAACAAATTTGAATTGAATCGAATAGAAAACAAATTTGAATTGAATCGAATAGAAAGCAAATTTGAATTGAATCGAATAGAAAACAAATTTGTATTGAATCGAATAGAAAACAAATTTGAATTGAATCGAATAGAAAACAAATTTGAATTGAATCGAATAGAAAACAAATTTGGATGGAATCGAATAGAAAACGAATTCGAATTGAATTGAATATATGACGAATTCGAATTGAATTGAATATATAACGAATTCGAATTGAATTGAATATATAACGAATTCGAATTGAATTGAATATAAAACGAATTCGAATTGAATATAAAACGAATTCGAATTGAATTGAAAACGAGTTGAAATAGAATAAAAATCGATTTGAAATGGATTCAAATTGAATCGAAATTTGAATTAAATTGAAATGAATTTAAAACGAATTTATAAGGAAAAATTCAATTTTGATTTGAATTGAAATGGATGTTGAAATTGTTTTTGAAACGAATTCAAAACTATTTATAAAATTCGTTTTAAATAGAAATCGACAAAATATATATTATATATATTATATATATAATATAATGGCCTGAATAGAACGCGCCGCGCCGTGGCAGTTCGCGAATTTCGACCATTGACTTCGAACGGACATTACGGGAGATCCGACCGTCGGATTCTCCTAAAACCGGAACCGTTGGATTCGTATCGAAAAGATCTTTCTAACGAATATTAGAAATTCAAAATCTAACGGTTGGATTTGGAGATACGTCCAAATTAAATTTGGAAAAGGTCGCTGTAAGTGCAGTTCGATGGCCGTTGATGGAAATTGACTGTACGTGCCTTAATAAAATTATTAAAAATATCAATAATTTGTGTAAAATCATAAGAAATGATTTGGAAAAAATTGTGATGAAAAACTCCATATTTGAAAAGATAAAAATAGATTTTTATCGAAATGAACTAGTTTTGAACTGAAATCAAAACCCATTTATTTTTTAATAAATAAATTGGATTTGAAATGGCTTTTAAATAGAATTGATCTGTGGGTTTATCGTGAATAGTGTTTTAAATAACATTTGTTCTTTAACCCGATAGTAATTAGAATGTGATTTGGGTTTGTCGTGAACTGTGTTTTAAATGACATTAGTTCTTTAACCCAGTAAAAGGAGATTTAATGAATCTGCAATTAGATTGAAATGTGAATTGATAATTTAAATTATCAAATTTAGAAAGTGTGCGAGGATGGATTATCACCAGTTTTGCTCCAAACCGATAGTCAAATCATTAATTAGATTTGAACGTGAAATGGTAATTAATTTTACCGATAACACCGTGGTGTTAGATATGGAGTATTACCAGTTTTGCTTCATGGGATGAATAGGTTGGGATTGGGAAATAGAATAAATAATTACTTCGGCGTGGTTCGCTAATCCCGACTAGTTTGAAAAACCATAATTTGGTTTGAAATGATATCCAAAGGAAGATTAAAGGATAAATTTTAAAGAATTTATCTTGGATAAAATTAATGGGAACCTTTCCCTAAGAATTGAAATTTAGAAACTAGCTGTAGGTTAGCTAAGAAGAATGGTTTCCTGGGTATTGATCTGATGTTGGTTTCGGCCTTCGGGGTTAATATTTGGGGAATTGCTCTCTTACTGATTTACGGTTAGTGACTAATGAATTGGAATGAGGCGTATGTTGTGTTTGTGTAACATTTGTTTACTATATACGCGGGTTGTTCGGAAAGTCCGGGTTTATACCCATTCTGAATAACCGATTCGATGATAAGTCGAAGATGACGACGGTGGTCGAAGACCGGAAGTCTTCACATCGTTTGGATAATTACTGATGATCCTGATTGGGCTGTACACCCAAGAGGATGGAAATAGTTGGTGGTCGTCCAGACGTACTTGGAGATCGATGGATATGCGAGGAAAGTGCCTCCGGTTTCGTTCAGACTCAAAAAGAACTTGTAAATGGATTGTGTGTCTGACATTGGATTTTATTCTGTGTTGATTGATTTCTGTTAAATATATATCTGTTTGGCGGCGGAGAATTTATTCTCTTGCTTAACGCCCTTCTCTGAGACATACGAGCTTAGAGGTTATATATCGATAGATATCAATCGCATGGCATGAATTGCCTGTGTGGCACGCTGAGTTGCATGGATCAAGGCTTCTGTTGAAAAGCAAAGTCTTGTGGTTGATGATCAAAGCACGGCCTACGTGGCAGCTTTGTGTATAACGTGAATTCGCGAGCCTCACACCTCGGTATGAGTTAAAAACGGGATACGGACCGTTGGGAGAACACGACGTTTCTTTCTAGCTTTGGTGGTGTCGGTGACTTACCAGCCCTGACATTTATATACTTTTCACCTTTGTGGTTGTTGGAATGAGGCGCCTCGATTATAGGTCTGTAAGGACCGGGAAACGTGTGTTCAGGAATAACTAATCCTCAAACGTAAGAGAGGACCGACCCAGCCGATCCAAGGGTTACCCAGTGTGCGTAGACTTGAGCATTTGCTAGAGTGTCTCGAAAGAGGAGAGGAGCTTGCCCCTTGCCTCGACTCATGATGGAATCCAATTTCCAATACGAGATATTTCGGTTTTATTTGTAGAGCCTAGTATGGCGACATGATAGATGGTACCCATGCCGCCTAGGATTGATATTTATGATTGAAGTTGTTTTGACACTCTACACTTATAATAGTATCAAATGATTTGTTATAAACGTACCAAGCATGTTTGGCTATTATAAGGGAAAACCCTATCCTCCGGCTTGCGTTGCATTGTGTGATGGGACCTGGGTCTTATAATAGCTTCATTTTTCGAAAAAGCATTGCGCTGTTTATTCTATGCACTGGTATTCTTGGGAGGAAACCCATTCCGTGTTATACGGCGTGGTCCCTTGAATTACTCTTTTTTAAAGTAAAGCTTTAAATAACTGTTTTAGTTCTCACACCATTCACATGACTGACCTGGAGTTTATTGTTTTAACCTAAACTCTGGGTGCCCCTATTTTCCGCACGGGCAGCTAGTAGTTTTGGTTTTGCAGATTTATATTCACAGGATCCTGATTTACAGCTGGAACGATGCTCGGAAAGCTCTGTATCCGTGTATTACTCTCAGTTGTGTTTTGTATTATTTTTCCGCTGCAATACTGTATTTAAATCTCTGATATTCTTTGATGTATGATATTTATTCATACTCTGTATATTCTTGTATTCTGATGGAATTGTTGTTATAGCAATGAAATGTTCTCCCGTCTGCGTCCTTTTGTGTGTTGTTCTCAAAGTATCCGCGCTTTCCTTCACAGGGAAGTTACGGGTCCTTACAATCACGGAATCCAATATCAAAATATTCCGAAGATTATTTCCATTCCGAATCCATTCTAATTTATTCTTTGGAAAATTCTGGTTATTTAAAACCATTTTTCAAATCCAATTTATTTATTTTAAAAATAAATAAATTAATATTCTAGTTAATAACTAGTACATTTCGATAAAAATTTATTTTTATCCTTTCAAATATGGAATTTTTCATCCAAAATCTTTCCTAATCATTTACTATGATTTTACATAATTTTTCCATATTTTTAATAATTTTATTATCGCCCGTACAGTCGGTTTCCAATAACGGTTATCGAACTGCATCCATAGCGACCTTTTCTAAATTTGATTTGAACATATATCCAAATCTAACCGTTAGATTTCAAATCTCTTATATTCATTGGAAAGCTCTTTTCGATATGAACCCAACGGTTCTGGTTTTAGGAGAATTCGACGGTCGGATCTCCTGTAACGTGCATTGGAAGTTAATGGTCGAAATTCACGAACTGCCACTGCGAGGCACGTTCTATTTAGGCCATTATAATATATATAATATATATGTATATATTATATTTTGTCGATTCCCATTTAAAATGAATTTTATAGATCTTTTTAAATTTGTTTCAAAAACGATTTCCACTTCCGTTTCAAATTCAAATCAAAATTGAATTTTTCCCTTATAAATTCGTTTTAAATTCATTTCGAATCGATTTCAATTTTATTTTCGAATTCAAATCCAATTTGAATATTCCATATCATTTCAATATTAAAATGATAATATTTTCAAAATATCATATTTTGAAATCACTTTTCGATATTCATTATAAAATGAATTAAAATCGACAGAAAATCCCGTTCGTTTTAAAATGGCGTTTAACTACTTTCAATATTCACTGAATATTATTTTAAAAGATCCGTTAATTCTGAACCGGAACCAGACTCCATCAATTACCATATAATTTTATTTATATGGATTTCAACATCGCAAGTATACAATAATAACGATAAGCAATCATTAAAAATTCATATAACATTCAGAGTGCATTCTACAACCGTATAAGCATTAAAATAAATGAATAATGCCTACACAGTCTGTCAACCCATCGATTGACATACCACTAATTATCGGGATCAGTGTATGCCAAATATTATCCCAATACTCCTGTGGGGTTTTCAAACAACAAACACTGTTTATTATTTGTGCAGTTGGGCGATGTATAAAATTTATCGTCCCAATCTATATCAGTCAAATCAGTGTACATAAACAAACCGTACGGTTTGTAAATGAATATTTATTCTATTCTGAATATTTATTTTATTCATATACATGTTAAAAATTATATTTTTAATGATAAAATATTTTATTATCCATTTCACATCAAAATTACAAACAAACTTGACAACACATCATAATCAAACAAGTCGTCCATGGTCTGTGGATGACGTTGTCGGGTGCTGCTAAGCACCGTCTGCATCCTAGTATATATTTTTAACTAGAAATTAAATTTAAAGTGAGAAGTTCTCACCTTGCTTTTGGCTTTGCCTAAAATTGTAGCGAGCTCCGAAATTTCTCTGGTCTCTTCTAGAATGTAGAAGATGTCGTCGTGGTCCCTTCTCTTATTTCACTGGATTTCGACCACAAACGAAAAAGATATAACTTTTATTTGAAAATCACCCTTTGCAACGCTTAAAAGTGTAATAGCCTTTAGAAAATAAATAGGCCGTACCATTTAGCAGTTGATTCCAACCTAAGGTTTGATTTTCTGCTCGAACCGCTCAACGATTGGACGACCAGACTTCGCCATAGGGGATAGCTCCGAGTCGTGCACGCATCCGTGGTGGTGGGGCCCGACTCGCGGCCGCGGTGGTGAAGTAAATCGACGGTGAATGCCCGAACTTCTGGAGCATGATCTGGATGAAATACTCAATGAAAAAAAAAATCCAAACTTCATATGGATTTGTAGAGGATGAGAAGATCTACAAAATCTTCAACTGGGATATGCGATTTTACTAAGTGGATAGAGCGATAACGAGGAGAGGAGGGGATGGTTTTCCGTTGTGCGCTTGGAGTGTTAATCGGGGAGAAAGAGAATAGTTTTTTTTGTTTTTTTATTTATGAAATCTAGGGTTGGAAAAAAAAAATATAACTTCTCCATTCGGACACTAAATCAAACCCACTGCATGTCGACCCTGGCTAGATACCCCCATTATGGACACAATGGGATATGCCCGGCAAGCCAATTCGACAGTTTGAGCCAATTATTCCTCAAATTAAAATATAAAACATTCAATTTTAGATTTGAACGTACATTTTAATTTTCCGGGGCCATATACTGACTCTAAAAATTCCAGAAAAATAAATCTGCCTATGTTTTGACGATATGGTCCTAACAAAACTCATTTCGTCGGATTTGGAGACCGTTTGAAAAATGGCCATTTTCTGGTTGATCCAATTTGACTGAAACAGTCAAAAAAAAAGTTTAACTTCGCCATGCTCACATATTGATCCCATAAATTATGAAAATTGGGACCTAGCCATAATTCGACATCCCGGATCCAACAAAAGTAGTTTCGTCGAAAACGGAGGTCGTTTGCAAATTGGCTATTTTTAAGGGCTATATATATATATATATTAAAATATATATAAATTTCTCAATGACTTTTCAGAATTTTGAACTGGACATAACTTTTTATTCCCACTATGAAATCTGGATTTTTCACATCCGTTGGAAAGATATTTATAAACAGATTAAATATTTTTGGTTTCACTAAAATCCATTTTATTTTGAATCATGTACATTCATTTGAAATTTGAAATCGAATTTTCAAACTACCGCGCCATTTCTAATTCCTTTTATAACTAAATATAAATATTTATATTCTAACTTCGATTCAAATAAATATATATGTTCTAATTCAATTCAAAATAAATTTCTATTCATTATTATTTAAAATAAATCATTTTAAATATTCAAAATTTATTAAAATAAAAATTTTAAATTGGTTCTGATTTTCCGGGTTGTTACAATCTCCCCCACTTAAAATCTTTTCATCCGCGAAAATGAACGGATCTAAAAGTTGTTTAACTAACCAACTCAACTTTCATTCTGGCTTTCATTCTCCAACTTTTCAGTTTCTAAGAATTTCTGATTTTTCAAAAATTTGGCTAGCACCCTAAATTTTCAATTTTTTTTGCCGTAACCTCCTTTGTACGTGAGCATCGGGAAAATCACCAAACCGCCACACAGGCCTTCTCATCTCAAAAAGAAAAAGAAAAAGCCAAACGGCTAGCCAATCGACTCATAAAATCATCCAAACCCAATAATTAGTAAACATGTACCTATTTGTCGGGCATACAATTTTATTGCTCTTCTCTAGCCTCCTTGCTATGACCTGTTCAATGTATAGACATGTATATGCATGCAGTTTCAATCAAATTTCAAAATAGTTTAATATTTGGTGCTAAATTCGACTTAATTCGACATTTTTCTTAAATTGTTAATATTCTACAATACCGACACATTTAAAAAAAAACATACATACGTTCATACAAGCATCATACATATATCCAAAATACCAGTTCATTACATTAAAACCCAACTTTCTAGGAAGTCATGCCTTCTTCTTGCATAATTTCCAAAGTAGATACTTCCTTTCCTTTGGATTTCTTATCACCCTTCTTTAACGGGCAATCTCGGGCTAGATGCCCTACTTCTTTGCATCGAAAGCATTTCTTTTCCTTTCCTAGATTTGTGGGTTTCTTCTTTACTTTTAGACACTTATGTACGAAATGTCCCGTCTCTTTGCACTTGAAACAAACTATGCCCATTTTTATCTCTTTCACCTTGCTCTTCTTTCTCTCAGGGCACCGAACGGCATAATGTCCTTCTTTTCTGCATATACGACAATAAATACCCACATATGTTCCTAAGTTCAACTCACGTTCTTTTTCTGCTTTCTGGTGAGCTCTCCTTGCTTGTTTCGGAGTCATCCAGAATTCAGTATGAGATAAGCCATAGTCGTCCATATCCTACATTATATTTTGAGGATTTTATTAAGAGAGTTTGCGTTATTTTTCACTTAGCAAATATCCTGATTTGTGCTTTGTTTATCATTCCAGTATTTTTTTATTAGTTGAACTAATAATCAAACATCACAACCATCAATCATTGTGTTGGTTAACTTTTCATATGTATAACTTTTATATATATACTCATGTTTACGAACAAATTAAACAATTGCAAACAACTGTAAAATCCGTTCGGCTTTCCTAAACAACAAGGACTATTGTAGAGGGTGTCGAACTCTAGGACCGAAAATATTTTAATTAATAAATCCAATCAAGTGATTCCAGGATTTTGATTGATTGAAAACATAGAAAATAACAAAAATTAAATAAAAAGAGAGATTTATATAATAAGAGAAAGCAATTAGGGGATAATGAAATAGATTAGATTCATACTCATCAATAGCCAACAAATAAATATAGATCTAATTCATGTTTCTGTCATAAACATGAATCAACGATAATTAGGTTCTTAGAAACAAATAAGTAAATAACGACAAACATAGCCTATGCAGGAACTGAGCTCTTAAACAACCATAGACTATTAGGACAAATTCACTAACTAATTTCTAAAACCCTAAAATTAGATCTAAATCTGGTAATTGTTAGATCGAACACGAATATAACCTGTGATGGAGCATAACTCTTAAATGACATAGAATATGAAGTTTCAGATCTAACCCTTATTCAGATCCAGATCTACATGTATAAATTCCTCAATCTTTTGGCTATGTGATTCATGTTGAATCATATCTATTAGCGTCATCACCCACTAATCAAAGGGGATTAGCTAGACGTAGCTAAAGAAGAAGAGAAAAAGAAACTAAATAACATGAACATAAATAAAACTAAGACTAAATAGAACAGAGGAAGAATGATTTTATTCCAAGAAGAGAATTACAGAATAAAACCCAATGTGTTTTTACATGAATAAGATACAAGGTATTTATAGTTGTATTGGCCAAGGCTAAGAGGCTCATTACACAATGTGGGGCAAAATCCCTTTTTCAAAATAACACATAAACCAAGTAGCTAAGTGTGAACGCATGTGAATGGAAGGCCTTTCAAATGAGCCAATGTGAACGCAGCATGAGTAAGATGCCTTGCAAATGAGCTAATGTAAACGTGTATGAATAGATTTGCAATTGTAATAGCTTGCGGGCATCAAATGGCATCAATTCCAACTATTTTGAGCATGAATAGGAACTCCATAATTCTCTGTGACAAGCTATCTTTATGGAAAGGCATTGGATTATTAAAATATGCGGTAGAAGTGGTTGAACAGCAACATTTCTTCAAGCTTTAATCTAACTATCTAAATCAACTCTCTTCATACACCTATTCTTCTAGCTTTTCAACAATTAAGTTCATTAATCCATTCATCATAAATAATCTGAAAACACAACTATAAATACACAATATCAATTATTTTAAATATAAAATAAGATAAATAAGCAAATAAAATATACACAATTACGTGTACATCAAATACCCCCACACTTATCTTTTTATTCGTCCTCGAATAAACTAAACTAAGATAAGTCGCACTTTCGAAGGAAACACGATTGCATTTAGCGTATGCAACAAGCCGTTAAACCCCTAGGTGTCCCTAGTAGGACGAGTGTTGTCTCGTGAGGGTTTTCAGCGGATACTACCCACAAAATCCCAAGCGTCTTATGTACGTGGATTAGTCAAACAGTATATTTAAGGTCTTTCACAATCCAAGGACGTTGCTTAGTTTCAATAATAATGGTTCAGTCCTAAATTGTCCATCCCATAATTGGTGCAAAAATGAATAAAATATTTCAAGCTGAATCGTAATTCCTTGATAACACTGTAATTGTCTTGAAGGTTAAGAGCATGGTGTCAACCAAAGTTCTACACATTGACAATGTGCACCCATTCATTCATTCATTCTTTTTTTTCTTTTCTTTTTGAATATTTTTACTTGCACATTCTAACATGTATAACAAGGGCTAACACGCTTACTCCAGAACATGACTAACGTCTGCACAGTCTCAAGCTAGCATCTTAAAAAGACACATTACAGTTCAATGAATAAATAATTTTCATTCCCATCACCCAACAATTCAACTTATCAAACAAGAACCAAGGTGTTATTTATGAATTTAAGTTAATCCTTGTTCAATGAATGACCTACTTCATAAAATTTGATTGCTGATGTAATGTAGATCCCCCCCCCCCCCACACACTTGAGTGTGACTATGTCCTCACAGTCGTTAATCAGACATATCTTAGTGAAAGGGAAAAACAAATAAGAGAATATTTACATATGTACAAAAGAGGATTAGTGCGTCTTACCCATGTAATGTGGCTCATGGAGGACCATGAGCTCTTCCTCTTGATTTGATATTGGTTCCAAGTAAGGTTTAAGGCGTTAACCATTAACCTTATAGGATGATCCATCGTTTGGACTCTCAATTTCTACTGCACCATGCGGGAAAGCAGTCCATATAGTATAAGGTCCTATCCATCTAGATTTTAACTTACCCGGAAATAAATGCAGTTTTGAGTCATACAACAGAACTTTTTGACCTAGCATGGAAGTTTTACGTAAAATTGATTTATCATGAAAAACTTTCATTTCGTCCTTGTAAATTCGTTCATTTTCATAGGCATCATTTCAAATTTCATCAAGTTCATTAAGTTGAAGCTTCTTATGTTCACCTGCTTGCTCTAAACCAAGATTCAAAGTTTTTATTGCCCATAACGCCCTATGTTCTAGTTCATCTGGCAAGTGACATGGCTTACCAAAAATCAACCGATAAGAGGACATATCTAAGTTTGTTTTAAAAGCAGTGCGGTAAGCCGAAAGAGCGTCGGTTAACTTTTGGGACCAATCTTTACGATTTCGATTCACAGTATTCTCAAGGATTTGTTTAATTTGCCTATTTGATACTTCAACTTGCCCACAAGTTTGAGGATGGTAAGGAGTGGATAACTTGTAGGTTATCGAATACTTTCTCATGAGAGCTTTAAAAGAATGATTACCTAAGTGTGTTCCATTATCACTGATTATTGTGCGAGGTGTGCCAAACCTGGGGAAGATGTTTTCTTTCAAGAAGCATACAACAACCTTGTTATCGTTTGTTTTGCATGGAACAGCTTTAACCTATTTAGAAACATAATCGACAACTAAGAGAATGTAAAGGTTCCCAAAAGAATTAGGGAAGGGTCCCATGAAGTCTATAACCCAAACATCAAAAATTTCGACCTCTAGAATGGGGTTTAGAGGCATCATATTCAGTTTAGAAAATTTCCCTAAGAATTGACATCGATCACAAGTTTTGCGAAATTCATAAGCGTCTTTGAAAAGGTTAGGCCAGTAAAAACCTGATTGGAGAACCTTTTCAGCTGTCTTTTAAGGATTGAAGTGACCACCACAGGCTTGTTCGTGACAGAAAGAGAGGACACTACGAATTTCAGTGTCGGGAACACACCTTTGGATGATTTGGTCAGGACAGTATTTGAAAAGATAAGGGTCATCCTAGAAAAATTGTTTCACTTGGAAAAAGAATTTGTGTTTATCTTGCTTGGACCAAAAAGCAGGGGTCTACTTGGTGACTAAGTAGTTGACAATGTCAACGAACCAAGGATCAGTGGATAGATAAAATAGTTGTTCATAAGGGAAATTCTGGTTGATCGAAAGAGAGGAAGACGAGGCATTTGGAAGACGAGACAAGTGGTCTGCAATAACATTGTCAGATCCTTTTTTATCCTTAATGGTAAGGTCAAATTCTTGAAGTAGAAGAATCCAATGAATAAGACGAGCTTTAGCATCCTTTTTAGAGAAAAGGTACCTAAGTGCGGAATGGTCGGTATGAACAATGATGTGTAAGCCAACTAGATAAGGTCTGAATTTTTCTAAAGTGAAAATGACTGCCAAGAGTTCCTTTCCAGTGGTCGTATAATTGATTTGGGCATCTTTCAAAGTCTTACTCACATAGTAAATGACATGAATAATTTTATCGATACGTTGTCCTAAGACAGCGCCAACAGCGAAACTCGAGGCATCACACATGATTTCAAAAGGCAGCTTCCAGTTGGGAGATCAGATGATTGGGGCAGAGACAAGTTCATTTTTAAGATGCTCAAAAGATGAAATGTAATCAGAATTGAAGTCAAAAGGAACATCCTTACCAAGAAGACTAGTCAAAGGTCAAGTGATTTTGCTAAAATCTTTTATAAAGCGACGGTAAAAACCAACATGACCTAAAAAGGATCGTATGTCCTTAACGGATTTGGGAATGGGAAGATTTGAGATAACTTCGATTTTGGCTTTGTCTACTTCAATTCCTTTATTAGAGATGACATGTCCTAGAATAATGCCATGTTTGACCATGAAGTGACATTTTTCCCAATTAAGAGTCAAGTGTTTATCTTTGCAACGGTTGAGAACAAGATCAAGATGATGTAAACACTCAGTATAAGAGTCCCCAAAGATGGAGAAATCATCCATGAAAACTTCCAAATATCGCTCGATCATATCAGAAAAAATGCTAATCATGCACCTCTGGAAGGTTGCGGGTGCATTACAGAGACCAAAAGGTATACGATGGTACACAAATGTACCAAATGGACAAGTGAAAGTGGCTTTCTCTTGGTCCTCAAGAGCGATAGGGATTTGATTATCGCCCGAGTACCCATCAAGGAAACAATAATACTCATGGCCGACTAGTCGTTCTAACATTTGATCGATAAATGGAAGAGGGAAATGGTCCTTTCGTGTTGCAGCGTTAAGTTTCCTATAGTCAATACAAACACGCCAACCGGTCTGGGAGCGGGTTGGGATAAGCTCTTTAGCTTCATTTTGGATCACGGTAATCCCTGATTTCTTAGGTACGACATGAATCGGACTAACCCATTGACTATCGGAAATTGGGTAGATGATTCCATTGTCAAGACATTTAAGGATTTCAGTACGAACTACTTCGTTCATGATAGGGTTTAGTCGACGCTGGGGATCACTTGTGGGTTTGGCATCATCTATAAGGTGGATTCGATGTTGGACTATCGAAGGATTAATCCCCTTAATATCAGCCATGGACCAACCAATTGCTTCCTTATTTTTCTTAAGGATGAGAAGGAGCAATTGTTCCTGCTCTAAAAGTAAGGTCATAAGTGATAATGACAGGAAAAGTTTCATTGTCTCCTAAGTAAGCGTACTTAAGATGAATGGGCAGCACTTTGAGTTCAGATTTTGGGGATGACTCAACCAAAGAAATTGGTTGAGGAATAGGCTCAATTGTGAGCGGCTTGACAGGAATTTAATCAAAGACATTTTAGGGAATATCTTGAAATAAAGTTTCGTAATTTGATTCAATTTCATTATTCAGATGCTCGAGCTCAGATTCATTATCATGGACATCATGGATTTTAGAAAACTGGTCCACATAACAGTTAGCAGAGTTTTCGGTTCTAAAGATGTTTAGCTCGACGGTCATGTTACCAAAAGAAAGTTTCATAGACCCATTTCTACAGTTGATAAGAGCATTAGATGTTGCTAAGAAGGGTCGTCCTAGAATAAAAGGGACTGGTTTGCAGGATTGCTAACCTGTTGAGTTTCTAAGACATTGAAATCAACTGGAAAGATGAATTCACCTATTTTGATCAACACATCCTCGATTTCGCCCATAGGTTTCTTAATTGAACGGTCAGCAAGCTGAAGGGTAACCTTGGTGGGTTTCAGTTCTCCTAGCCCTAATTGGCAATAGACGGAATATGGAAGCAAGTTAACACTAGCACCTAAGTCTAGCGGCATCTATCGATTTTCTTGTCCCCAATAGTACATGAAATTATGGAGGCAGCCAGGATCTTTGTATTTCACTGGCACTGATTGGGACAAGACTTCGCTTAGAGTTGCCGCTAGAAACACTTTCTTAGGTACATGTGTATGACATTTTTGAGTGCACAAATCTTTTAGAAATTTAGTGTATTGTGGAACTTGTTGTATAATATCTAAAAGAGGAATGTTCATTTTAACTTGCTTAAATATTTTAAGGATCTTTTCTAGCAGATCTGTCTTTTTTCTAGGTTGGAGTTTATGAGGAAATGGAGCAGACAACTCAGTAGGTTGGGCTACTTGAGTTTGAGAATGGTCCTTGTCATAAATGGGCTCGATGTTTTGATCTGAATTGGTCGAATTTTCGGTTGGGTTTGGAAGATTGTCCGGTAAATCGTTTGGGTTGACCACATAGTTGTCAATCTTTTTGCTAGATCTAAGAGTCATGACAACATTCAAGTGACTAACATTTGAATCTTGAATGATGTGAATTTGGTTGGAGTTAGGATTTTGACGATTGGGGTTTGGAATGGGTTGACTCGAAAAAGTGCCTCTTTCCCATTCGTTTACGGAAGTGGCTAACCGACTCATTTGCATTTCAAGTTTAGCGATCGATTGACTCGTGTTTTGCATGTGCGAAGTCAATAAATTTTGAAGATTGCTATTTGATTGGAGATTTTGAGTCGTTGCTTTAGCCAATGCTTCAAGAGTTTTCTCAGGTGACGTCAATCGTTTATCATCTTGAGGTACAAAAGATTGTTGTGCTTGATTTTGAGACAATGACGCAAGATTTTGGAGTTGAGTTTGTTGAAAGGAAAGATTCGAAGTATTATTCGAAAACGGTTGAAAAGGAGCTCGAACAGAATTCGAGTTTGCATTGTTTTGGGCCCAAGAGAAGTTAGGATGGTTTCTCCAACCTAGATTGTACGTTGGGGAGAATGGGTCGTTTCTAGCTTTGTTAAATGCGTTGAGTTGTTTCAATGAATGTGGGCATTGATCAGCTATGTGGTTAGGATCGTTACATTTGTAACATGAGGTCTGAGATGCTTGAGCTTGATTTATTTGAGTTTTATCGAATTTGGTTATCATCGCGTCTATTTTTGCTTCTAAGGCTACTGATGATCCTACCGAATGAGCGTTAGATCGGGAATAAATCGATTTCTTGTTAGATCTATCCCATTGAGCTGATTTTTCGGCCAAATTTTCGAGAAATTGCCAAGCGACATTGTGATCTTGGGCTAGAAAATTTCCTTGGCACATCGATTCGAGCATGGTTCTAGAGTTATTTTCAAGTCCATCGTATAAAATTTGACAAAGAATTCATTTTTCGAAATTGTGATATGGACATTTGACTAGAAGCTCTTTAAATCTTTCAAAATATATTGCAAAGGATTCACCCGCAAATTGATGAAAATAGACAATTTCATTTCGAATTTTGAATGTTTTTTCCAGAGGGTATAATTTCTTTAGAAAAATGTTCACAAATTCACCCCAAGTTCCAATCGTATTTGAAGGAAATCTATACAACCATTTCTCAGCATAATTGGTAAGTGCAAATGGAACTAACCTAAGTTTGATTCCATCGTCACTTAATTGTTGAAATTTCATGGTTGCACAAACTTGTTCAAATTTAGTCAAGAAAATATAAGGATCATCACATTCTAGATTGCCGAACTTTGGAAGAGTATTTAGGTGATTCGAATGAATTTCAAAGTGGTTACCCATTGGGGCGGGCAATATTATGCAAGAAGGAATAAAAACCCGATCGGGGAAGTATCTATCCACATGAGATCAAGGGGGATTTTCTTCGGCCATGGTTAAAGGAATGTTTGTTCGAACTAAATGATTATCCAAAGGATCACGAGTCCAATTACGCATGCACTAGCGAAAAGAATAAGGGAACACGAGAAAAAAAAACAAATTTGAGAAGCAAATAAAAGCAAATTTTTTACAAAACCAGAATTGTTTTGAAATTCTTTTTTTTAGAGAAAAAGAATTAGACACAAAAGAAAATTGTTTTTTTAAATGAACCTAATGCAAATTACTTATTTACAATTTCGAGAATTATATAATGACGGTTAGATTTATTTCAACAAAAGATTTCTCAGCCAGTTAACAGACAGGAGTTATCGGTGCACCAGGAATCACCCTAGCAATGCAGCAGAAGGTTTAAGTACCTTCAGAGGAACAACCGATATAATATTTATGAATCACCGTAATATTTATAAACGATTATTACTCTGCCGTAGTCTAGACACCGAGAAATAATCCGTTAGAACTAAACCAATTTGTCAAAATATAATGAAGTCCTTAGAAAATAAAAACAAAACTAAGATGAATGCGATTTTTTTTATTGTTTTAATCAATCACAGAATGAACAGTCTCAGAACAGGCAATTGCAGAAATAATTTTTTTTACAAGAAAGCCGATGCCCTGCAGAAGATTTTTACATGCAATGTCTATATATATATTTTTGTTTGTAGCAACAATCCCTGTAGAGTTAGAAAATACTCACCTAGATCGGTAGCCCTTCCAGTGCAATTGAGAAGCGCTAGCGCGTTCACACCCTACTTGGTATGCAACCGCTCGAACCTTGAATTGTCCGCTGCTTCCTGTTGTTGTCGCCTCCTATTAATTGCTCGACTGTTCTGTGGCACGGGTTCGGTCTAGAAGCCCAAAAAAATTTTTTTTTATGACTTTTTTCTAGTTTCCACTGTACTGTTTTGGAAAAAATTCTTGCGAAAATATTTGTGAATAATAAGAGAATTATATCACAAAAAAATCTTTTAAATTCACATAGAAAATAGAGATTTCACACAGTCGCGGATCCAACACTACAATGAACACATAATGAAAATTTCTTTCTTTTTTTTGGTGAGGCAATTGACAGAAGAAGAAAAATTGAGACAAAATCTAGATTGCAATAACAAATAAAAACAAAAGCAAAAGCAAAGTAAAACAAGAAAACTAACTAGACTAAAAATCAAAAGCTAATAAAAGAAAATAACACTCCACTAAATGAATAACTAGGCACTCAAGCATTCATAAGTCAAGCCTAGTTTGGTCAAGTCAGAAGGTCAAGCCTAGTTTGGTGCCACGCACGCCCCTATATTACTTGGTGCCACTCAATTGTTCAGGAAATCAAGTCTCCTTTTGCCCCTTTTTTGTTTTCAATAATTTGTTCCTCAAAAACAAATCGCCCCCTTTCCTTATTTCAGAAACAAATCGAATGTTTCGAGATTTATAAAATACTTTCTCAGGGTTTCGGATTCCAGGTAAAGGCATGGGATTGTCGAAGGATTTGGGTAGAGGTTTGTTTTGCACAATTATGGAGTTGGTTGCATCGAGGGTGGACTTCTTGGAGTTCGATATGAAGGGTTGAACTTGGTGGTAGGTTTGATGATAGAACTGGATGGTATGGTTGTTTGTGGTAGATGATGGCTTCGGATTCAGTATGGTGGATATTTCACGGTTGATAAGAAGGTGGGGTTTCAGGAAGTTCGATGTTGTTTTGGGAGTTTGGTGGCAAACTGCTTGGAAATGAATGAAGGGAGTAACAGTTCTAGTTTTGATGTATATGGTTGGAGTTGAAATAGCTATTTCTGCTATTAAGGAGATGGGAGTTGCGTGATCAACTTGGGGGTATGTTGTATGCAGGAGATGTGAGGGTTGTTTTGGATTCAGGCACTTTGAACTATGGTTGAGAAATAGGGGTTCCGTTCTGTCGATTTGGACAGAGTTGTTTTGGTGTGTGAAGGGTTTGGTTTGAGGGTCTGTTTTTTATTTGCTTTTCTCACCAATGGTTGTTTAAGAGAGATGGCATTGGTTTTAGTGTTGATCCTGAAGTGTTGATGATGTTTTTTGCAACAGACGATGGTGGAGATATGAAAGTCAAGCTGGGTTTGTGCGGTATTCGGTGGTGGTTAAGGCTTATGACAGTGGTGAAAGATGGTTTGCTGTGTAGTTTTGTGGAGTGGAGATGTGATTTTGCCGTGTGGTTTGGGATGATGAAGGGTGAACTAGTGAACTGTGGGATGATGAAGGGTGAAATGTTGTATGTGATGGGTTGAGTTGGGGTTGAGGCAGAGGAAAGTGAACGCGATCAGGTTGGTATTGCGGTTAAATGATGGACTGGAAGTTTGTTGTTGAGCTGACGGTTGGAGGAGTCATGATTTTGTTAGAAAGTATGAAGGAGGTGCTTGAGTCTGGGCTGTTTCGGTGTGTGAAGGGTCTGGTTTGCCTGATGAGTTTGGTTGGTTTGTAGTTGAACATGAAGAGGATGTTGGTGAGGTCTGTTTAAGGCGAGGTTGGTGGAAAAGTTTTTAGGGTGGTAGATAAACTTGAAACGAGGTAGAGTCGGTTATGGCAGAAGTTGATGGATAGAAGGATTGGTGCAGATTTGCGTTGATGGTGTTATGACCGTGAATTGGTGAGGGCTATTGTGATTTCTGGTCGGGGTGGGAAGCTGAAAGTTTGTGGTTTGATGAAAGTTTGTGGTTTGAAAGTGTGGGGGTATTTGATGACTATGGTGACTTATGAGAGAGGAAAAGGACAAAAGAAGAAAGTCCGGATTTTTTTTTATTTTGTAAAAGAAGAATTGGAAAGAAACTGAACAAAAATTGGCAAGTGTTTTTTTAATGAAAATTGTAAAAGGAAAAGAATTTATAGAGATTCGAAAAGAAATAAATGAAGGAAAAGGAAAACAAATTGAAAATAAAAAATGGAAATACAATAAAGAAGAAAATTGAAATAGAAAGCAAGTTGTTTTTTTATTTAATTTGTAAAAATAGAATGGCAATGAAACGGGAAGGAAATTAGAAGGTTGAAAGGGGAAAGAAATAAAATCAAAAATTGCAATTTTTTTCTCTCTCTTAATTAGAAAATAATGGTATAACTCAGCAAATACCAAATCAAAGCTAATCTAGATTTTTTTTCTATATATAAATAGAATCCAAAAATAATAATAATAAAAAATCAAATCAACTAACAAAAAAAAATTGTGATTTTTTTCTAATGGAAAAATAAGAAAATGACAGAAATAAAAATATTTTTTTGTGTTTTTTTAATATGAAGGAAAACTAAAGAAAAAAAATTACAATTCGAAGGATTTAAAAATAAAATATTATTTTAGTCCCCGGCAATGGCGCCAAAATTTGTTTGCAAACAACTGTAAAATCCATTCGGGTTTCCTAAACAACAAGGATTGTTGTAGAGGGTGTCGAACTCTGGGACCAAAATTATTTTAATTAATAAATCCAATCAAGTTATTTCAGTATTTTGATTGATTGAAAACACAAAAAATAACAGCAATTAAATAAAAAGAGAGATTTATATAATAAGAGAAAGCAATTTGTGATGGCCCTCCCCGCACCAGCCGACATTCCCTCCGAAAGTGCGTTGTACACATGCCAACTAGTACGGAACGGTCGCCAAAGAAAGGAATGGAGAGAATAAACTAATCGAAAACCTGTAGAATGTCTCACAGCACATGGAACAAAATATAATAATAATAATATACTTGACATAAAACAGGCGAGACAGTGCATAAGCTGATAACTAAAACCAACATCAACATCAGAGTAGCGGAAGTCTAAATACAGCTTATTACAACTTTTCAAATTACTGTCTCTAAACAAAAGAAAGCTAAAGTAGAAGATGCACTACTAATGCCCAAGCAGTGATCTTCAACAACACAGGGAGGATATCTATATGTATCATACGTGGAAGCCTCCTGCTCGTCTCCGGATCAGCTACTCGTGCATACCCAGCTAACCTGTCTCCAGTCTGCTCGTGAGAGCACCCAGAGTAATAAGAAGAGACATAAAACTCTGGGTCAGACAAAAGTCTGGTATGAGCGATAAGCAGCTAAACAGAACAATGACAGGTATACTAAACCATACCTAAACCTGGACCTGCAACCAAAGAGTTAGCACTACATACCTTACAATACTCTAAGGTGCCACTGAACAGATGGTGTAAAGATAACGGGGATGGAGGTGTGCATGTCATAATGATGGCAAACAAATCAACCATAGCAATCATCCTTACATCTTTCACTTAGTGTGTAAATCATACGATGTCCACCACTGTCAATCACTAGACCCATCGAAGTAGTGATGGAGTTCGACTTGTACAACTACTGCTACTACAAAGCTTACCACATGGAGTCATGACCAAACCTTTACAAACGACCCCACTTCATTGGTCTATAGCTCTTTAGTCGTACCTAGGCCACTGTGGCCCTGAATCCGTTCGCATACTCCCTACACATAGTGATTCAAAGTTACAGACATCGACAACCCCTTAGCACACGTCCCGCAGCAAAGCCCAACTCATGAGGTCGACTCGTTGGTTCCCAACTGGATCTTGCGTACAAACTTCCCATTGGACTACCTTTGCATCTCGGGTTATTGGTCACCATCTCCGGATTGGTCTTCATTCAGTTCGTGATCATCATATAGGCTCGGGTTCATATCAGTTCGTAGCACCCTCTCCATATCGGTTTGGATTGGGGTGACCTTTCTCCAGCGGTTCGGATCGAGGTAACCTTCCTCCAGCGGTTCGGATCTGGGTCCACACCTCCTTGCTTCGTGGAAAACTCCTTTGGTTCGTTCCTTCTCTCCAAGCACTCCGAGTCGGGTCAGGTCTCTCAAGCTTCTTCATGGTGCATCGGTTCGGGTCAGAGTGGCACACGAGAGGAGGATCGAGTCGTGGGTTCAGGTCCAGATCGTCTCGTGGATGCAACAGCTTGGAGGGGTGGTTCGGTTCAGGCTCCTTCCTCCGATGCGATCCGGATCAGCCAGATTCCTGCACTTCTTCCAGCGACTGTTTACGCCATTCGATGGCGTTTTCGACCAATCTAACACTTCTAGACAATCACAAATCATACTATACAGTCATAGCAATATGTACAATCAATCATAAACGCCAAAACAACAACTATAATGTAAAATGGATCAAACATACCCAAAATCCCATATTTTCCCTTAAGCATGTTTAAGCAAAACTAATCGTAGGATTAACAAAACTTAACCAAATCAAACCAAATTTCTAATAGAGGTCTAAAACATTATTTTCGAATTTATTAATATTTTTCCAGAATTTTATCATGTTTAATTTCGTTAATCTTCAATAATTACCCTTAATCAACCGTAATTAGTGCAAAACTATGCAAATCACTCACCTTTGCCACAATTAAACTTTAGAACTGAAATAATCTACTGTATGGGTCGAATTCCAATGCCTAGCAGCAGCTCCAACTCTGATTTGGTGTTATTTCTCCTTGATTTGATGTAGTTTAAGCCAAAACTTGATTAAGAAGTGATTAGGGATGATTCTAGGTGTTGGAGGCCATTGTTAGGGTTTTCTAAGATGTATATGGCGGCTGGGAAATGAGAAAACCCGAAATCCCTAACCCTAACAGCCTTTAAATACTCCAAAACCCGAAATTCCCCTTTGGACCTAGCTGTTAATCACCCGGTTAAGCCCAATTAAGCTGTTTTTCACCATCTGAAACTTCTTTCAGCCATATCTCCCAAACGGTAAGTCCGTTTGGCTAATGTGACCACTCTACGGAATTGTAAACCATCATCCGGAGCCAATGGAAGTGGTTTCAGGTCAAAATTCCTTTCTAGTCAAAAGTTATGGTCAAAACAAGATCAGCTAGGTGCAAAACGGTCATTTAAAAATCGACAAAAATCATGAACATGGGAAATGACCCCACTAGTCGTCTCCCAAAGTTACATGACCATACGACTTTGTATGTGAAAGAAATAAATGTCCTACGATCTTTCGATGCGTGGAATGCGGGTCGTTACACAATTAGGGGATAATGACATAGATTAGATTCATACTCATCAATAGCGAACAAATAAATACAGATCTAATTCATGTTTCTGTCACAAACATGAATCAACGATAATTAGGTTCTTAGAAACAAATAAGTAAATAACGACAAGCATAGCCTATGTAGGAGCTGAGCTCTTAAACAACCATAGACTATCAGGAAAGATTCACTAATTAATTTCTAAAACCCTAAATTAGATTTAAATCGGATAATTGTTAGATCGAACACGAATATACCCTGTGAAGGAGCATAGCTCTTAAACGACACAGAATATGAAGGTTCAGATCTAACCCTTTTTCAGATCCAGATCTACATGTATAAAGTCCTCAATCTTTTGGCTATGTGATTCATGTTGAATCATATCTATTTGCATCATCACCCCCTAATCAAAGGGGATTAGCTAGATATAGCTAAAGAAAGAAGAGAAAAAGAAAATAAATAACATGAACATAAATAAAACTAAGACTAAATAGAATAGAGGAAGAATGATTTTATTCCAAGAAGAGAATTACAGAATAAAACCCAATGTGTTTTTACATGAATAAGATACAAGGTATTTATAGTTGTATTGGCCAAGGCTAAGAGGCTCATTACACAATGTGGGAAAAAAATCCCTTTTTCAAAATAACACATAAACCAAGTAGCTAAATGTGAACGCATGTGAATGGAAGGCCTTTCAAATGAGCCAATGTGAACGCAACATGAGTGAGATGCCTTGCAAATGAGATAATGTGAACGCGTATGAATAGATTTGTAATTGTAATAGCTCGCGGGCATCAAATGGCATCAATTCCAACCGTTTTGAGCACGAATAGGAACTCCATAATTCTCTGTGACAAGCTATCTTTATGGAAAGGCATTGGATTATTAAAATATGCGGCAGAAGGTGGTTGAACAGCAACATTTCTTCAAGCTTTAATCTAACTCTCAAAATCAACACTCTTCATACACCAATTCTTCAACCTTTTCAACAATTAAGTGCATTAATCCATTCATCGTAAATAATCTAAAGACATAACTATAAATACATAGTATCAATTATTTTAAATATAAAATAAGATAAATAAGCGGATAAAATATACACAATTATGTGTATATCAACTCAAAATCATGTTTTTGATACCAAATAACAACAATAACCTTATCTGAGGTGTTGGTTCTCACACCAGTCAATTGGAAATATATAAATATCCCACTTTCGAAACTCGAACAAACACACTAATGATGGAGCTCCATCCTCAGAATCATCTCCGGGCGACTAGAGTGTGATTTTATATCTACCCAGTATATTTGAGACTTCAAATACACATGGATCAGACGTATATTAAAAATCTCCTTACACCCGACAATCCAAAATAAATTTATAGTAACATATTCAAATAATTATAATAAGGTTTAAATTTTCATTTTTATTTTAAAAACAACACACTTTCGACTCATTCTAGGATACTACTGGTCCCATATCTAACGAGTCATTCTCATTGGATATTACTAATCCAATCTCTGATGAATTCTTTCGTTTGGTTCTAATGTGTCTTGTTCTCGAGCTCCATAAACCATAGCTCTGATACCACCTGAAACGACCCGAACTTCCCCAATCTCCGAAGAGAAGGAAAAAGCCAGATTGAATTGAGAAAACGACAAATCAGAAAACAAACAGAAGAACAGTTCATTGCTTATTACAGCAATTCCACCAGAATACACGGATATAACAGAGTAGGAATAAATATTATACATCAGAAAAATATCAGAGATTTAAATTACATTTAAATACATAGCAGCGGAAAAATAACACTAAGCACAACTGAGAGAAATACTCGGATACAAAGCTTTCCGAATATCACTTCAGCTATAAACCAAGATCCTACGAATAAAATATCTGCAAAACCCAACTACTAGCAGCCAGTGTGGAAAATAGGGGCACCCAGAGTTTAGGTTAAAACAATAAACTCCAGGTCAGTCATGTGACTGGTGTGAGAACTAAAACAGTTATTAATCTTTGTTTTTAAAGTTAGGTAAATCGAGAGACCAAGCCATATAACACAGAACGGGTTTCCTTCCAAGAATAGCAGTGCATGAAACAAATAGCGCAATGCTAAATGAAGAACAAGGAAGCTATTATAAGACCCAGGTCCCATCACACAATGCAATGCAAGCCGAAGGATAGGGTTTTCCCTTATAATAGCCAAATATGCTTGATACGTGAAATTTCATCTTTTATTATTACTATATGTGAAGAAAACAACTTCAGATATAAATGTATCAATCATAGACGGCATGGGCACGATATATCATGTCGCCAATACTAGGCTCTACAATCAAAACCGAAATGTCACGTATTTGGAAATTGGATTTCCATCATGGTGGCTCCTAATCCGAAAGATCGATCATGTAGTACAATTCACAACGGCTTACGTCTCAGCGAGAGAAAACACCGTAATGCACATCCGCACTTTTGGGAAATCGAGTATCACTTCGGCTTACGTCCCGACGAGAGAAAACACCGCTTACTCTATCCCTCAGGGAATCGGGGGGTGTGCCCTATCCCTTTTGAGCGTGGGGCGACCACACTCAGCTCATCTCGGTCGACCGAATCCACGACACCACTAAGGTGCCCATCCTCTAAAAAGCATATTGATCTAACCATCAGTTTACTACCATACTGGGGTGTAAGGCTCACGAATTAACGCTACACAAAGCCGTGCTACATTAAAGCTGTGCTTTGATCATCAACCACAAGACTCTGCTTTTCAACAGAAGCCTTGATCATTTTCCACTTGGTCCTGCCATACAGGAAATTTACGTCATGCGACTAATGTCTATCGATATACAACCTTTGATCCCGTACGTCTCAGAGAAGGGTGAAGTAAGGGAATAAATTCCCCTTCACCAGGCAGAAGTATATTTAATAGAGATCAATCAGCACAGAATAAAATCCAATGTCAGACACACCATCCATTTACAAGTCCGTTCTAGGTCTAAACGAAATCGGAGGCACCTTATTCCTCTTCTCGTATGTCCAATACAGGAGAGAAGCCCTCACATATCCGTACAATCAACAAGTACGTCCGGACGGCTACCACTGTAGACCCTTCAAGGTGGCTACTCCTACCATGAGCATCAGTAGCACCCCACCAATTCGATGTGAAGATCGCCGGTCTTGTACCGTCTTCAATCTCTTCCACTTATCGTCGAATCAGTTATTCAGAATGGGTTAAACACGGCCTTTCTGAATAACTCGCATATCTTATAATCAAGTGCTATAACAACACATCATACGCCTAATTCCAATCCAAAATATTCTTTTATTCAAATATTCTTTTCCTTTGGGAAAGGTTCCCATTAATTTTATCAAAGATAAATTCTTTAAATTTATTCTTTAATCTTCCTTTGGATATCAAACCATATTAAGGTTTTCCAAACATGTCGGCATTAGCGAACCACATCGAGGTAATCATTTATTTTATTTCCCAATCCCAACCTATTCATCCCATGGAGCAAAACTGGTAATACTCCATATCAAACACCACGGTGTTATCGGTAAATATTAATTACCATTTCACGTTCAAATCTAATTAAAGATTTAGCTATCGCTTGGAGTAAAACTAGTGGTACTCCATTCTCGATCATTTCCTTGAATTGATAATTTTAATTATCACATTCACTTTTCAATCTAATTAAAGATTCATTAAAACTCTGTTAGTTTTAATCTTCCCAAAATTCAATATTAATGATTATTCAAAGCTAAGAAATTAATCTTATCTTTAACTAGGTTAAAGAACCAATGTCATTTAAAACACGGTTCACGATAAACCCAAAATCACATTCCATTAACTGTGGAATCTTCACGGAAAAACAAATCAATATATAATCGATATCAATTTCCGTATCCGACTAATAATATAAATGGAATAATGACAAAGCCTTTTAAATTCCATATATATTAACTGTCTTCCTCCACAGAAACTCACTTCAATTATTACCAATTCGAATTCCATTCAATTCCAATTTAATATATTAAATTGGAAATCTTTACTTTGGAAAATTCCATAAATCTTAATTAAAAGATTATAAATTCCAAATCATATTCTTCACTGTTAATTGGGTTAAAGAACAAGTATTATTTAAAACACCATTCACGATAAACCCAAAAAATCCAATTCTTTTATTCCATTCCAATTAATTATTAATTAATTGGAAAACTTCACTAAGTCTTAATTAAAACATTTATTCTTTTTCAACTGGTTTAAAGAACAGTGTTAATGAAGACATCGTTCACGACAAACCCAAAATCCAATTTGATATCAAATACAAGGCTCTGAATAGAAAATATATCGACTTATATTCAATATCAAATTCTGAAACCAACAAATATCGTATTGGAATATATATATATATATATATATATATATATATATATATATATCTTCCAAATTCCTCCACAATGTCTGTATAATAACGGAATCCAATATTGAAATATTCCGAAGATTATTTCCATTCCGAATCCATTCCAATTTATTCTTTGGAAGATTCTGGTTATTTAAAACCATTTTCAAATCTAATTTATTTATTTAAAAGTAAATAAATTAATATTCTAGTTAATAACTAGTTCATTTCAATAAAAATATATTTTTTATCTTTTCAAATACAGATTTCTTCATCCAAAATCTTTTCAAATCATTTATTATGATTTTACATAATTTTTCCATATTTTTAATAATTTTATTATCGCCCGTACAATTGGTTTCCAATAACAGCCACCGAACTACATCCATAGCGACCTTTTCTGAAATTGATTTGAACATATCTCCAAATCTAACTATTAGATTTCAAATCTCTTATATTCATTGGAAATCTCTTTTCGATACGAACCAAACAGTCCCGGTTTTAGGAGAATCCAATTGTCGGATCTCCCGTAATGACCATTTGAAGTTAATGGTCGAAATTCACAAACTGCCACTGCGCGGCACGTTCTATACAGGCCATTATAATATATATAATATATATATTATATTTCGTCGATTCCCATTTAAAACGAATTTTATAGATTGTTTTAAATTCGTTTCAAAAACGATTTCCACTACCATTTCAAATTAAAATCAAAACTGAATTTTTCCCTTATAAATTCGTTTTAAATTCATTTGCAATCGATTTCAATTTTATTTTTGAATTCAAATCCCATTTGAATATTCCATATCATTTCAATATTAAAATGATAATATTTTCAAAATATCAGATTTTGAAATCATTTTTCGATATTCATTATAAAATGAATTAAAATCGACAGAAAATCCCGTTCGTGTTAAAATTGTGTTTAACTACTTAACACGGCTTCACATTTCAATATTCACTGAATATTATTTTAAAAGATTCGTTAACTCTGAACTGGAATCAGACTCCATCAATTACCATATAATTTTACTTATATGGATTTCAACATCACATGTATACAATAATAACGATAAGCAATCAATAAAAATTCATACAACATCCAGAATGCATTTTACAACCGTATAAGCATTAAAGTAAATAAATAACGCTTATACAGCCTGTCAACCCATCGATTGACATACCACTAATTATCGGGATTAGTGTATGCCAAATATAATTCCAATACCCGTGTGGGATTTTCAATCAACGAATACTGTTTATTATTTGTGCAGTTGGGCGATGTATAAAATTTAACGTCCCAATCTATATCAATCAAATCAGAGTACATAAACAAATTGTTCGGCCTGTAAATGAATATTTATTCTATTCTGAATATTTATTTTATTCATATACACGTAAAAATTATATTTTTAATGATAAAATATTTTATTATCCATTTCACATCAAAATTACAAACAAACTTCACAACACATCATAATCAAACAAGTTGTCCATGTTTTGTGGACGACGGTGTCGGGTGCTGCTAAGCACCGTCTGCATCCTAGTATATATTTTTAACTAGAAATTAAATTTAAAGTGAGAAGTTCTTACCTTGCTTTTGGCTTCGCCTAAAATTGTAGCGAGCTCTAAAAATTCTCCGGTTTCTTCTAGAATGTAGAAAACGTCGTCGTGGTCCCGGTGTCTCCTGTTTCACTGGATTTCGACCACAAACAAAAAAGATATGACTTTTATTTGAAAATCACCCTTTGCAATGCTTAAAAGTGTCATAGCCTTTAGAAAATAAATAGGCTGTACCTTTCAGCAGTTGATTCCAACCTTGGGTTTGATTTTCTGCTCGAACCGCTCAACGATTGGACGATCAGACTTCGCCACAGGGGAGAGCTCTGAGTCGCGCATGCATCCGTGGTGGTGGGGCCTAAATCGCGACCGTGGTGGTGGAGTAAATCGGCAGTTAACGCCCGAACTTCTGGAGCACGATCCGGATGAAATACTCAATGAAAAAAATCCAGACTTCTTATGGATTTGTAGAGGATGAGAAGATCTACAAAATCTTCAAGTAGGGTGTGTGATTTTATTGAGTGGATTGAGCGATAACGAGGAGAGAAGGAGGGGACGGTTCTCCATCGTGCGCCTGGAGTGTTAATCGGGGAGAAAGAGAATAGTTTTTTTTATTTATGAAATCTAGGGTTGGAAAAAATATATAACTTCTCCATTCGGACACCAAATCAAACCCACCGCCTGCCGCCCCTAGCTAAATACCCCCTTTTCGGACACAATGGGATATGCCCGGCAAGCTAATTCGACTGTTTCAGCCAATTATTCCTCAAATTAAAATATAAAACATTCAATTTCAGGTTTTAACGCACATTTTAATTTGTCGGGGCAACATACTAACTCTAAAATTTTCAGAAAAATAAATCTGGTTATGTTTTGACGATACGGTCCTAACATGTAACAACCCGGAAAATCCGAGCCAATTTAAAAATTTTATTTTGGCAATGTTAATGAATTTTGAATATTTAAAATGATTTATTTTAAATAATAACGACAAGAAGTTTATTTTGAATAGAATTAGAACGTATATATTTATTTGAAGCATCTTTAGAATATAAATATTTATTTTATAATATAAAAGGAATTGGAAATGGCGCGGTAGTTTGGAAATTCAATTTCAAATTTCAAACTAATGTACAGGATTCAAAAAACCGGATTTTGGCGAAACAAAAAATATTAGAATCTATTTGAAAATATCTTTCCAACGAACCCGAAAAATCCAAATTTCATAGCGGGAATAAAAAGTTATGTCCAGTTGAAAATTAAGAATAGTCGCTATGGAAAATATAGCCCTTAAAAATGGAAATTTTGCAAACGACCTCTGTTTTCGACGAAACCACTTTTGTTGGATCCGTGATGTCAAATTATTGTTAGATTCCAAAATTCATAATTGTTGGGATTAATATGTGAGCGTGGCGAGGTAAAACGTGTTTTGACAGTTTCAGTCAATTTGGATCGACCAGAAAATGGCCATTTTTCAAACAGTCTCCAAATTTGACAAAATTAGTTTTGTTAAAACCGTATCGTCAATACAAAGCTAGAAAATGTTTTTCGGAAATTTTTAGAGTCCGTATGTGGCCCTGGCAAATTGAAATGTGCATTTAAATTCAATATATAGATTTATATTTTGATTTTGATGGAAACTGATCGAAACAGATGAACTAGCTTACGAAACATATTCCGTTGTGTTCGGAATGGGGGTAATTAGCTAGGGGCGACAGTCGGTGGGTCCGATTTGGGGTTCGAATTAAAAAGTTACTTTATGGAAATAAAATTAAAAAAAATATTAATTATAAATATATTCCTCCTGTTTTGTCCTTAATCTAGGTCAACCCTCCACCCCCCTTACTTTATACCATTCAAATCAGAAAGAGAAAAAAAATCGCTCGACGCTCCCCCGATCTCGCCCCCTCGCCGTCGACGCCGCACCTCCCATGCCCTCTACCGCTTCGCCCTACCCCGCAGCAGCCTCCTCCTCCACCCTCCCTCCTCCTTCTCTCTTCTTCTAACCCGAAACCTACACCACCAGTCAAAATCGCGACCGCTCAACCCCACAGGCCCACCACCACCACCTGCCGCCATCTCCTACCCCGGTGCGCGCTTCCCCAGCCTCCCCTCCGATGGTGAACCCCCCTTCCTATTTCGAGGTAAGTTTTATTTTTTTACTTTAATCTGAGTTTTATTTATTTAAGACATATTATAAAATCAGTTTATATATATATATATAAACGTACTATAAAATCAGCTTTTTTGTTTTATATATAATGTAAATAAACGGTTATGATTTTTTTTAACATGAAGAGATTTGGTTTTTAAACAATATAAAGATAAGATTTTTATAACTAGAAAATTTTTGATTTTTCTACATCAAAAAGATTGGATTTTTATAATGAAAGGATTTGATTTTTTTTTTTTAGAATGTAATCTTTGTAGAAAAAGAAACAATTTTTAATTTGAAGAAAAGGTTATATAATTTGAAAAATATTACATTTTTATGATAGAGAAGATTATATTTTTATGATAGGAAAAGATTTGATTTTTGTTAGTTAAAAGATCTGATTTTTAAATAAGAATAGCGACATAAAGTTGAGATTTTTAATATATAAAGGGAATGATTTTTATCTTAAGAAAGAAATGATTTTTATGTATGTAGATTGGGAATAAAATATTATTTTTATTATATGGATAACGAAATAAAGTTATGATTTTTAATTAGGAAAAAGAAGTGGTTTTCATTACATGAATCATTATATAAAAATTCGATTTTTATACATGTTGTTTTGATATAAAAATATGATTTTTATATATGTAGAGATATAAAAATATGATTTTTATATGTGTAGCGAAGTGAAAATATAATTTTTATATATAAAACTGAATAATAAAAATGCGATTTTTACTATGAACAGCGTTAAAAAGAGTGCGATGAAACTGACTGAAAGCAAAATGGAATCCAGATCGTTCAGAAATAGAGAATGGAGGAGTGGAACCCAAATGTGAGAACTCCTCACTTTTATTTTATTTTCTAGTTGAAATATAAACTAGGATGTAGACGGTGCTTAGCAGCACCTGACACCCGTCGTCCACAGACCATGGATGACTTGTTTGTTTGATTGATGTGTTGTGAAAATGGATTGTGCGATGTGGAATGAATAAATATTTTATAGTTAAAAATATATTTTTTAACGTGTATATAAAATAAATATTTATAAACAAATCGGACGATTTGTTTATGTACACACATTTGACTTATATGTATTGGGACGATAAATTTTACACATCGCCCAACTGCACAAATAAATCTGTATTTGTTGATTGAAACCGCACATGGGTATTGGGATGAAATTGGACATACACTAATCCCGATAATTAGTTGTATGTCAATCGATTGATCGACAGGCTGTTGCCAGCGTTAAATATTTATATTTAATACTTATACAGTTTAAAATGCACTATGGATGATGGATTGTTGTTTTCATTGTTGTTATACACATTTGTTGTTGAAATCCATATAAATCCAATTATATGGTAATTGACTGTGTCTGATTCCAGTTCAGAAAAAATGAATATTTTAAAATAATGATTATTTTAAAATAATGAATATTTTAAAATAATATTCAGTGAAAGATCAAAATTTGATTTTGATGTCCGATTTGGGATAGACACGAATATATTTAAATATATAAAGTCGTGTTGATTAGATTAACGCCATTTTGACATGAACGATATTTATATCGATTTTATTCATTTTTATAATGAATACCGAAAAGGAATTGATTTCCAAATCTAATGTTTTGAAAACATTATCATTTATATATCGATGATATGGAATATTCAATTTTGATTAGAAATTGAATATGAAGTTGAGATCGTTCGAAAACGAATTTAAAACGATTTATAAAATACGTTTTAAAAGGAAATCGACAAAATATATATAATATATATTATATATATAATATAATGGCCTGAATAGAACGTGCCGCGCTGCAGCAATTCACGAATTTCGACCATTGACTTCAAACGGACATTAGGGGAGATCCGGCCGTCGGATTCTCCTAGAACCGGAACCGTTGGGTTCGTATTGAAAAGCGATTTCCAAAGAATATTAGAGATTTGGAATCTAACAGATGTATTTGGAATTATGTAGAAATCAAATTTGGAAAAGGTCGTTGTAAGTGCAGTTCGATGGCCGTTCATGGATGTCGACTGTACGGGCCTTGATAAAATTATTAAAAATATCAATAATTTTTGTAAAATCATAATAAATGATTTGGAAAGAATTGTGATGAAAAGTTCCGTATTTGAAACGATAAAAATATATATTTTTATCGAAATGAACTAGTTATGAACTAGAATTATAAATCCAATATTTTTAAAATAAATAAATTGGATTTGAAATGTTTTTAAAAATAACCGGAATTTCCAATATATGAATTGGAATGGATTTGAATTGAAATTATCTTCGGAATATTTCGATATTGGATTCCATGATTACACGGATATTGCGGAAGAATTTGGAAGATATATATTGTTATCCAATACGATATTTGTGGATTTCAGAATTTGATATTGAATATAAGCCGATATATTTTCTATTCAGAGCCTTGTGTTTAATATCAAATGGTATTTGGGTTTGTCGTGAATGGTGTCTTCATTAACACTGTTCTTAAACCCAGTTGAGAAAAGATTAAATCTTTTTATTTATATTTAATGAAGTACACCAATTAATTAATATATTTAATTGGAATTGAATTAGAAATGATTTTTGGGTTTATCGTGAACGATGTTTTAAATAACACTTGTTCTTTAACCCGATCATAATTAATGGAATGTGAATTGGGTTTATTGTGAACTGTGTTTTTAATGACATTCATTCTTTAACCCGATTTACAGTGAAATGTGATTTGGAATTTATAATCTTTTTATTAAGATTAAACAGGAATTTTCCAAAATAACGGTTTTCCAATTTAATATATTAGAATTGGAATTGAATGAAATTCGATTTTATAATAATCGAAATGAAATTCTGTGGTGGAGGACTGTTAATACATATGGAATTTAAAAGGCTTCGTCGTTATTCCATTTATATTATTAGTCGGATACGGAAATTGATATCGATTGTATATTTATTTGTTTTTCCGTGAAAATTCGATAATTAATGGAATGTGATTTGGGTTTATCGTAAACTATGTTTTAAACGACATTAGTTCTTTAGCCCAGTTAAAGGCAGGATTACATGTCTTTCATTGTATTTCAAACTGTATGGTTGATCTCTGCTAAATATATATCTATTTGGCAGCGGAGAATTTATTCTCTTGCTTAATGCCCTTCTCTAAGACGTACGAGCTCAGAGGTTATATATTGACAGAAATCAATAGTATGGTATAGATTGTCGATGCGACATGTTTGATTTTCCAAAGTTAAATAATCATTAATATTGATTCTTGGGAAGATTAAAACTAAATGGAGTTTTAATGAATCTTTAATTAGATTGAAATGGGAATTGACAATTTAATTTATCAAATTTGGGAAAATGATCGAGAATGGAGTATAACCAGTTTTGCTCCAAGCGATAGTTAAATCTTTTATTAGATTTGAACGTTAAATGGTAATTTAATTTACCAATAACACCGTGGTGTTAGTTATGGGGTAATAACAGTTTTGCTCCATGGGATGAATAGGTTGGGATTGGGAAATAAAATAAATGATTACTTCGGTGTGGTTCGCTAATCCCGACTAGTTTGGAAAACCATAATTTGGTTTGAAATGATATCCTAAGGAATATTAAAGAATAAATTTTAAAGAATTTATCTTTGGTAAAATTAATGGAACAAATCCCTAAAGATGTGAATATATAAATAAAAGAATATTCAGAATTGGAATGAGGCATATGTGTGTTTTTATAACACTTGTTTATTATATACGCGAGTTATTCGGAAAGGCTGGGTTTATACCCATTTGGAATAGCTGATTCGACGATATGTCGACGATGAAGATGGTGGTTGAAGACCGGAGGTCTTCACATCGTTTGGATGATTATTGATGTCTTGATTGGGTCGTACACCCAAGCCGAGGTAATAAGTGGTGATCGTTCAGACGTATTTGGAGATCGACGGATATGCGAGGAATAAGATGCCTCCGGTTTCGTTCAGACCCAGAACGGACTTGAAAATGGATTGTGTGTCTGACATTGGATTCTATTCTATGTTGATTGATTTCTATTGAATTTATATATGTTTGGCGACGGAGAATTTATTCTCTTGCTTAACGCCTTTCTCTGAGACATACGAGCTCAGAGGTTGTATATCGATAGATATCATTCGCATGGCATGAATTGCCTGTGTGGCATGCTGAAATGCAAATGATCAAGGCTTCTGTTGAAAAGCAGAGTCTTGTGGTTAATGATCAAACCACGGCTTTAATACAGCGTAGCTTTTTGTATTGCGTTAATTCGCAAGCCTCACACCTCGGTTTGAGTTAAAAACGGCATACAGACCGCTGGGAGAACACGACGTTTCTTTCTAGTTATGGGTGGTGTCAGCGTTTTACTAGCCCTGACATCATTGATTATTATACCTTTGTGGATGTTGGAATGAGAGGCGCCTCGGATATATCGGTCTCTTCGGAGCCGATGGATATAGGTCTGATAGGACCGGGAAACGTGTGTTCAGGAATAAATAATCCTCAAACGTAAGAGAGGACCGACCCAGCCGATTCCAAGGGCTACCCAGAGTGTGTAGTCCTAGGGCATTTGCTAGAGTGTCTCGAAGACGGTGAGGAGCTTGCCCCTTGCCTCGACTCACGACGGAAATCCAATTTCCAGTACGACATTTCGGTTTTAGTTGTAATCATGTATATGGCGACATAGTGGTATGGGGCACTTATGCCGTCAATGATTAGTACTTATGATTGAAATTGTTTTGACATTATACACTTATAGTAATAATAAAAGATGAAATTTCACATACCAAGCATTTTTGGCTATTATAAGGTAAAAACCCTATCCTCCGGCTTGCGTTGCATTGTGTGATGGGACCTGGGTCTTATAATAGCTTCATTGTTCTTTATTTAGCATTGCGCCGTTTGTTTTATGCACTGGTATTCTTGGGAGGAAACCCGTTCCGTGTTATACGGCGTGGTCCCTTGATTTACCTAACTTGAAAAATAAAGATTAGTAACTGTTTTGGTTCTCACACCAGTCACATGACTGACCTGGAGTTTATTGTTTTAACCTAAACTCTGGGTGCCCCTATTTTCCGCATGGGCAGCTAGTAGTTTTGGTTTTGTAGATTTATATTCACAGGATCCGGGTTTACAGCTGGAACGATATTCGGAAAGCTCTGTATCCATATATCTCCTTCAGTTGTGTTCTGTATTGTTTTTCCACCGCTATGTAATGTAGTTTAAATCTCTGATATTTTTTTGATGTATAATATCTATTCATACTCTATATATTCTTGTATTCTGATGGAATAGTTGTAATGAGCAATGAAATATTCTTCTGTTTGTGTCCCGATGTGGTTTATTCTCAACTCAATCCGGGATTTCCTTCATGGGGAAGTTCGGGTCATGTCATAACAAAACTAGTTTCGTCGGATTTGGAGACCGTTTGAAATATGATCATTTTCTAGTCAATCGAATTTGACTAAAACTGTCAAAACGCGTTTAACTTCGCCACGCTCACATATTGATCCCAATAATTATGAAAATTGGGACCTAGCAATAATTCGACATCCCAGATCCAAGAAAAGTGGTTTTGTCGAAAACGAAGGTAGTTTGCAAAATGGCTATTTTTAAGGGCCATATATATATATATATTAAAATATATATAAATTCCACAGTGACTTTTTAGAATTTTGAACTAGACATAACTTTTTATTCCTGCTATGAAATCTGGATTTTTCACATTCGTTGGAAAGAAATCTATAAACAGATTAAATATTTTTGGTTTCACTAAAATCCGATTTATTTTGAATCCTGTACATTCATTTGAAATTTGAAATCGAATTTTTAAACTACCGCGCCATTTCTAATTCCTTTTATAATTAAATATAAATATTTATATTCTAACTTCGATTCAAATAAATATATACATTCTAATTCTATTCAAAATAAATTTCTAGTCGTTATTATTTAAAATAAATCATTTTAAATATTCAAAATTTATCAAAATTGTTAAAATGAAAATTTTAAATTGGTTCTGATTTTCCAGGTTGTTACAATCTCTCCCACTTAAAATCTTTTCGTCCTCAAAAGGGAACAGAGCTGAAAGTTGTTTAACTAACCAACTCAACTTTCATTCTCCAACTTTTCAATTTCTAAGAATTTCTAATTTTTCAAAAATTTGGCTAACACCGTAAATTTTCAAAAAAAATCGCCATAACCTCCTTTGTATAGGAGCACTGGGAAAATCCCCAAACCGCCACACAGGCCCTCTCATCTCAAAAAGAAAAAGCCAATCGGCTCATAAAATCATCCAAACCCAATTAATTAGTAAACATGTACCTATTTGTCGGGCATACAATTTTATTCCTCTTCTCTAGCCTCGTTGCTATGACCAGTTCAATGTATAGACATGTATATGCATGCAATTTCAATCAAATTTCAAAACAGTTTAATATTTGGTGCTAAATTCAACTTAATTCAACATTTTTCTTACATTGTTTATATTCTACAATACTGATACATTTTTAAAAAAATAAAGCATACATACGTTCATACAAGCATCATACATATATCCAAAATACAAGTTCATTACATTAAAACCCAACTTTCTAGGAAATCATGCCTTCTTCTTGCATAATTTCCAAAGTAGATACTTCCTTTCCTTTGGATTTCTTATCACCCTTCTTTAACGGGCAATCTCGGGCTAGATGCCCTACTTCTTTTCATCGAAATCATTTCTTTTCCTTTCCTAGATTTGTGGGTTTCTTCTTTACTTTTGGACACTTGTGTATGAAATGTCCCGTCTCTTTGCACTTGAAACAAACTATGTCCATTCTTATCTCTTTCACCTTGCTCTTCTTTCTCTCAGGGCACCGAACGACATAATGTCCTTTTCTGCATATACGGCAATAAATACCCACGTATGTTCCTAAGTTCAACTCACGTTCTTTTTCTGCTTTCTGGTGAGCTCTCCTCGCTTGTTTTGTAGTCACCCAGAATTCAGTATGAGATAAGCCATAGTCGTCCATATCCTACGTTATATTTTGAGGATTTTATTAAGAGAGCTTGCGTTATTTTTCACTTAGCAAATATCTTGATTTGTGCTTTGTTTATCATTCCAGTATTTTTTTATTAGTTGAACTAATAATCAAACATCACAACCAGCAATCAATGCGTTGGTTAACTTTTCAAATGTATAACTTTTATATAAATACTTAAAATCATGTTTTTGATACCAAATAACAACAATAACCTTATCAAAGGTTTTGTTTCTCACACCAGTCAATTGCAAATATATAAACGTCCCTCTTTCGAAACTCGAACATACACACTGATGATGGAGCTCCATCATCAGAATCATCTCCGGGCAACTAGAGTAACATATTCAAATACATATAATAAGGTTTAAATTTTCAACACCAAAACTTGTTTTCATTTTTATTTTTTTAAAAACACTCTTTCGACTCATTCTAGGATACTACTGATCCCATATTTAACGAATCATTCTCATTGGATATTACTAATCCAATCTTTGATGAATTCTTTCGTTTGGTTCTAATGTGTCTTGTTCTCGAGCTCTGTAAACCAAAGCTCTGATACCACCTGAAATGGCCCGAACTTCCCCAATCTCCGAAGAGAAGGAAAAGGCTGGATTGAATTGAGAACACGACAAATCAGAACACAAACATAAGAACATTTCATTGCTTATTACATTAATTCGATCAGAATACATGAATATAACAGGGTATGAATAAATATTATACATCAGAAAAATATCAGAGATTTAAATTACATTTAAATACATAGCAGCGGAAAAATAACACTAAGCACAACTGAGAGAAATATGCGGATACAGAGCTTTCTGAATATCACTTCAGCTGTAAACCAGGATCCTGTGAATATAATATCTGCAAAACCCAACTACTAGTTGCCAATGTGGAAAATAGGGGCACCCAGAGTTTAGGTTAAAACAATAAACTCCAGTTCAGTCATATGACTGGTGTGAGAACTAAAATAGTTATTAATCTTTATTTTTAAAGTTAGGTAAACCGAGGGACCACGCCGTATAACACAGAATGGGCTTCCTCCCAAGAATACCTGTGCATAAAACAAGCAGCACAATGCTAAATAAAGAACAATGAAGCTATTATAAGACGTAGGTCCCATCACACAATGCAACGCAAGCCGGAGGATAGGGTTTTCCCTTATAATAGCCAAATATGCTTGATACATGAAATTTCATCTTTTATTATTACTTTAAGTGAAGAAAACAACTTCAAATATAAATGTATCAATCATAGACGGCATGGGTACCATATATCATGTCGCCAATACTAGGCTCTACAATCAAAACCGAAATGTCACGTATTTGGAAATTGGATTTCCATCATGGTGGCTCCTAATCCGAAAGATCGATCATGTAGTCCAATCCACAACGGCTTACGTCTCAGCGAGAGAAAACACCGTAATGCACACCCGCACTTTTGGGAAATCGAGTATCACTGCGGCTTACGTCCCGGCGAGAGAAAACACCGCTTACTCTATTCCTCAGGGAATCAGAGGGTGTGCCCTATCCCTCCTGAGCGTGGGGCGACCACGCTCAGCTCATCTCGATCGACCGAATCCACGACACCACTAAGGTGCCCATCCTCTAAAAAGCATACTGATCTAACCATCATTTTACCACCATACCGGGGTGTGAGGCTCGCGAATTAATGCTACACAAAGCTGTGCTATATTAAATCTGTGCTTCGATCATCAACCACACGACTCTGCTTTTCAACAAAAGCCTTGATCATTTGCCACTTGGACCAGCCACACAGGCAATTCATGCCATGCGACTGATGCCTATCGATATACAACCTCTGATCCCGTACGTCTCAGAGAAGGGTGAAGTAAGGGAATAAATTCCCCTTCACCAGGAAGATGTATATTTAATAGAGATTAATCAGCACAGAATAAAATCCAATGTCAGACACACCATCCATTTACAAGTCCGTTATAGGTCTGAACGGAACCGGAGGCACCTTATTCCTTATCCCGTAGGTCCAATACAGGAGAGAGGCCCTCGCATATCTGTACAATCAACAAGTACGTCCGAATGGCTACCACTATAGCCCCTTCATGGTAGCTACTCCTATCATGAGCATCAGTAGCACCGATCCATTCGATGTGATGATCGTCGGTCTTGCACCATCTTCAATCTCTTCGACTTATCGTCGAATCAGTTATTCAGAATGGGTTAAACCCGACCTTTCTGAATAACTCGCGTATCTAATAATCAAGTTCTATAACAACACATCATACGCCTCATTCCAATCCAGAATATTCTTTTGTTCAAATATTTTTTCCTTTGGGAAAGGTTCCCATTAATTTTATCAAAGATAAATTCTTTAAATTTATTCTTTAATCTTCCTTTGGATATCAAACCATATTAAGGTTTTCCAAACTAGTCGGGATTAGCGAACCACATAGAAGTAATCATTTATTTTTATTTCCCAATCCTAATCTATTCATCCCATGGAGCAAAACTGGTAATACTCCATATCTAATACCACAATGTTATTGGTTAATTTTAACTACCATTTCACGTTCAAATCTAATTAAAGATTTAGCTATCGCCTGGAGTAAAACTGGTGGTACTCCATTCTCGATCATTTCCTTGAATTGATAATTTTAATTATCACATTCACTTTTCAATCTAATTAAAGATTCATTAAAAAACCATTTAGGTTTAATCTTCCCAAAATTCAATATTAATGATTATTCAAAGCTAAGAAATTAATCTTATCTTTAACTGGGTGAAAGAACCAATGTCATTTAAAACACGGTTCACGATAAACCCAAAATCAAATTCCATTAATTATGGAATCTTCACAGAAAAACAAATCAATAAATATAACTGATATCAATTTCCATATCCAACTAATAATATAAATGGAATAACGACAAAGCCTTTTAAATTCCATATATATTAACAGTCTTCCTCCACGGAAACTCACTTCGATTATTACCAAATCGAATTCCATTCAATTCCAGTTTAATATATTAAATTGGAAATCTTTACTTTGGATAATTCCATAAATCTTAATTAAAAGATTATAAATTCCAAATCATATTCTTCACTGTTAATTGGGTTAAAGAACAAGTGTTATTTAAAACACTGTTCATGATAAACCCAAAAATTCTGATTCTTTTACTCTATTCCAATTAAATATTAATTAATTGGAAAACTTCACTAAATCTTAATTAAAAGATCTATTCTTTTCTCACTTGGGCTTAAGAACAGTGTTAATGAAGACACCGTTCACGACAAACCCAAAATCCAATTTGATATCAAATACAAGGCTCTGAATAGAAAATATATCGGCTTATATTCAATATCAAATTCTGAAACCTACGGATATCGCATTGGAATATCGATATATATATCTTCCAAATTCCTCCACAATGTCCGTATGATCACGTAATCCAATATCGAAATATTTCGAAGATTATTTCCATTTCGAATCCATTCCAATTTATTCTTTGGAAAATTCTGGTTATTTAAAACCATTCTTCAAATCCAATTTATTTATTTTAAAAATAAATAAATTAATATTCTAGTTAATAACTAGTTCATTTCGATAATAATATATTATTATCCTTTTAAATATGGAATTTTTCATCCAAAATCTTTCAAAATCATTTGTTATGATTTTAAAGAATTTTTCCATATTTTTAATAATGTTATTATTGCCCGTACAGTCGGTTTCTAATAACAGCCACCGAACTTCATCCATAGCGACCTTTTCTGAAATTGATTTGAACATATCTCCAAATCTATTAGATTTCAAATATCTTATATTCATTGGAAATCTCTTTTCGATACGAACCCAATGGTTGCGGTTTTAGGAGAATCCGACGGTCGAATCTCCTGTAACGTCCATTTGAAGTTAATGGTCGAAATTCACGAACTACCGCTGCGCGGCACGTTCTATTCAGGCCATTATAGTATATATATATATATATGTTATATTATATTATATTTCATCGATTCCCATTTAAAATGAATTTTATAAATTGTTTTAAATTCGTTTCAAAAACGATTTCCACTTCCATTTCAAATTCTAATCAAAATTGAATTTTTCCCTTATAAATTCGTTTTAAATTCATTTCGAATCGATTTCAATTTTATTTTCGAATTCAAATCCAATTCGAATATTCCATATCATTTCAATATTAAAATGATAATATTTTCAAAATATCATATTTTTAAATCACTTTTCGATATTCATTATAAAATGAATTAAAATCGACAGAAAATCCCGTTCATGATAAAATGGCGTTTAACTACTTAACACGGCTTCACATTTCAATATTCACTGAATATTATTTTAAAAGATTCGTTAATTCTGAACTGGAATCAGACTCCATCAATTACCATATAATTTTATTTATATGGATTTCAACGTCACATGTGTACAATAATAACGATAAGCAATCATTAAAAATTCATACAACATCCAGAGTGCATTTTACAACCGTATAAGCATTAAAATAAATAAATAACGCTTATAAAGCCTGTCAACCCATCGATTGACATACCACTAATTATCGGGATCGGTGTACGTCAAATATTATCCCAATACCCGTGTGGGGTTTTCAAACAACAAATATTATTTATTATTTGTGCAGTTGGGCGATGTGTAAAATTTATCGTCCCAATCCATATCAGTCAAATCAGTGTACATAAACAAACCATCCGGTTTGTAAATGAATATTTATTCTATTCCGAATATTTATTTTATTCATATACACGTTAAAAATTATATTTTTAACGATAAAATATTTTATTATCCATTTCACATCAAAATTACAAACAAACTTCATAACACATCATGATCAAACAAGTCGTCCATGGTCTGTGGACGATGATGTCGGGTGCTGCTAATCACCGTCTGCATCCTAGTATATATTTTTAACTAGAAATTAAATTTAAAGCGAGAAGTTCTCACCTTGCTTTTGGCTTCGCCTAAAATTGTAGCGAGCTCTAAAAATTCTCCGGTCTCTTCTAGAATGTAGGAGACGTCGTCGCTGTCCCAGTGTCTCTTGTTTCACTGGATTTCGACCAAAAACAAAAAAGATATGATTTTTATTTGAAAATCACCATTTGCAACGCTTAAAAGTGTCATAGCCTTTAGAAAATAAATAGGCCGTACCTTTCAGCAGTTGATTCCAACCTAGTGTTTGATTTTCTGCTCGAACCGCTCAACGATTGGACGATCAGACTTTGCTACATGGGAGAGCTCCGAGTCACGCATGCATCCGTGGTGGTGGGGCCCAACTCGCGGCCGCGGTGTTGGTGTAAATCGGCGGTGAACGCCCAAACTTCTGGAGCACGATCCGGATGGAATACTCAATAAAAAATCTAAACTTTCATATGGATTTGTAGAGGATGAGAAGATCTACAAGATCTTCAACTGGGGTGTGCGATTTTATTGAGTGGATTGAGCGATAAGGAGGAGAGGAGGGGATGGTTTTCCGTCATGCGCCTAGAGTGTTAATCGGGGAGAGAGAGAATAGTTTTTTTATTTATGAAATCTAGGGTTGGAAAAAATATATATTACTTCTCCATTCGGACACCAAATCAAACCCACTTTCTGCTGCTCCTAGCAAAATACCCCCATTCCGGACATAATGGGATATGCCCGGCAAGCCAATTCGACTGTTTAAGCCAATTATTCCTCAAATTAAAATATCAAACATTAAATTTTAGATTTGAACGTACATTTTAATTTGTCGGGGCCACATACTAACTCTAAAAATTCCAGAAAAATAAATCTGACAATGTTTTAACGATACGGTCCTAACAAAACTAATTTCATCGGATTTGGAGACCGTTTGGAAAAATGGTCATTTTCTGGTCGATCCAATTTGACTAAAACTGTCAAAACACGTTTACCTTCGCCATGCTCACATATTGATCTAAAAAATTATGAAAATTGGAACTTAGCAATAATTTGACATCCCGGATCCAACAAAAGTGGTTTCATCGAAAACAGAGGTCGTTTGCAAAATGGCTATTTTTAAGGGCCATATATATATATATTAAAATATATATAAATTCCACAGCGACTTTTCAAAATTTTCAACTGGACATAACTTTTTATTCCCTTTATGAAATATGGATTTTTCACATTCGTTGGAAAGATATAAAGATTCAAATATTTTTGGTTTCACTAAATTCCGGTTTATTTTGAATTCTGTACATTCATTTGAAATTTGAAATCGAATTTTCAAACTACCGCGCCATTTCTAATTCCTTTTGTAATTAAATATAAATATTTATATTCTAACTTTGATTCAAATAAATATATACATTCTAATTCTATTCAAAATAAATTTCTAGTCGTTATTATTTAAAATAAATCATTTTAAATATTCAAAATTTATTAAAATTGTTAAAATAAAAATTTTAAATTGGTTTTGATTTTCCAGGTTGTTACATGTTACTGGCGGAATTACGGCATGAACAAAATTTTATCGAAGATTCAGACGAATTTAATTAGGTTTAAACGAATTTTGAGAAAAGGATGTGATTTTTGATTGAGAAAGGGACCGTGATTTGGTTGAAGAGGGAAATGATATTTGCGCGGCAGCAAAAATTTCAAAGAGATCACCTCTTTGGGAAATATTTGAATAAAGATCTCAGCGTTTTGCATAGCTATGTTTGGCTTCTCTTGTGTTCAACAACCGTATATGACAACAAAGAGGAGAAAATGTTGTCTATTGGTATTGTTGATAACCATTTTTCTTGCAGTGAACCACCTACAAAAATTATGTTGATCCTGGAATTCTTATTTGGGATCTACTGGATGAGCAAAAAATGCAAGAATTAGAAGAAGGTGAAATTGATATAGTAAATGGCATGGAACAAGGGATGAATGAAATATGTGAAATCATTGAAAAAGCAAACAAGAAAGGTGAACTAGCAAAGGAAACTCAAGTTATAGTTGACAAGGCAAATATCCCTCAAATGGTTTAAGTTACTATGAATAGAAATGGATTACCTGTTAGTGAAAGTATAGATGAACACCAGGTAAATAACTCTAGGGGGGGGGGGGGAAGGGGTGAAAAAAATGATCCTACTACTACTGTTGTTTGAACCTAGTTTGGGATATAACATAGTTGATGAAAGTGTTAAAGATTCAGGCTTGCTAGTGCAACCTGATGGCAACAGTACTGGTTTGGGTAACTTCACTCAAACAACCATTGAGAATATCCAACAAAGCAATGAATTGAATTATAACGACCTAGAAAATTCGACTCTTCGAATTTTCAACAATAATACATGACTCTGTATTACTTGCCAAAAACTCAAGTATCGAAAGCCCAGGTTGTTAATAGAAAGAAGTTAGAGGGTGAGAAAAGAAAGAAAAAAATATTAGAATAGAAGAATAAAAAGATCAGAGTTTCATAGCGGAATGGACAAAATATAATATCAACAATACTTTATTTATAAAGAAACCATACATATATGATTACAATATTAGAGTACAACATCAGTTCAATACAATATACACACAGCGGAATAAGTTAATACCGGATAATATAGATATACGTCGACTCCAACTCCTCTTCTGAAGTTCCAAGAGAAACCTATCCTGATAATATACTCAGACTGACCCGAGCACATTTGAAGTAAAGCAAAATTTACCAGGATCGGTCTGGAATACTTTCAGTGATAAATTCGTACTGTAAACAACTTGTTTAACTTTAGAAAATCCCTTTTGAAAGAAAAGGATAATCATAAGACCAGTCCACAAATAAACACGAATGGTTTTTACCTTATGAGAACCCAAAATACTTTTGATACATCAAATCCGGTGATATTATAATAGTGTCTATCAAACCACAAATAAATAACCATCTAGCAGAACGCTTGCATCTCACGCTTTACATATATAACATATAATCTAAAACTACATGGCGCTTATTGGAGATTGGATTTCCAACTTGATAAGGTATGGGACTACCTTCCGATAAGTGTACTCTAGAGGGTATACATTGGAGTTCACATGAACATCTTACAACCCGACCATACATGACCGACCACTCATTCAGCTTGAGTGTATCGAATATGTTGTCACCCTTACGGCTGCAGCCACCATACTTACCTAGAGATACAAAAATGAATATATTGCAACCCGACCACACATGACCGACTACTCATTCAGCTTGAGTGTATCAAATATATTGTCACCCTTACGGATGCAGCCACCATACTTCCAGGAGATATAGAAACGAAAGAAGAACAAATGCAAAATTTCTCTAGATCAGTGACAGTATACCCTAATTGGGAATGATCCACTTAGTCATGTTGTCTTCCCGATTTATGTTATTTCCCGGTTGATGAGGCTTGATGTCACGATTTATCTTTCAGAGAACATCTCAATTACTTTAAAAGCCACATCGTCAGATCTGTCAAATCACTAGTTGACGCCCACAAATATACTCCGGGTGTTAAATAAGAGAAATTCTCTACTACCAAACTTGGTATATTTATAAAAATCAACGTACGTGATTCTCAGGAAATACTCAGTCATACATTCGTCCATACAAATCATCTATAAAGAGGATGAAACAAAGGCACCCTCCTACCGCATCCTGTATAGGAATCACGATAAGGATCGGTAATGAGAAGTCCTTGCAATCCATAGATTCCAAGCACGACAGAATCACGTGTATCTCTGGGAGTTAACTAGAGATTATAAGTAGTTCTTCCGCTTTATGAAGATCAATAGTCTTCAATGCTCGATCTCTATTTTCCTGCAAGTTATTTTCAAACACAATGTTGGTTCGAAGTGGTTTTGGGTTTAGTTCCCATCTCGGTCTCTTCGAAACAACACGTCAAAAGGTCCAATAAAATATTTCGTTGATAGTCAGGTTTTGAACTATCAATCTCAAAAATCAAAACAATCATCTAATCGGATTGGTCAAACAATATGGTCACGTTCATTGGCAACTCAGGTCTTTCCATTCAAAAACATTCATTAAAAACTCTATATCAATTCTTGAAAATCATTTCATCAATTTAATATTGATTTTATTTACCTATCTCGACAAATTACCTTTTGTTCCCTTACTTTGTGAATATTTCTTTATATTTCAAAATCTCTTTGTATTTCCTTTACTTTTGGAAATATCAATATTTATTTAATTCAATGGTATTAATTCCATTTCCATCTCTTATATAAGCCAAAACAAATGTCGACCGATATATTTATTATATAACCCTCTCCTTTATATTTCTCTATTTGAAAATATCGCATTAACTTTACAACCTATTTCTATATCCCTTACATTACTCAAAATCGTCATATTATAAAACTATGTTTTGGATTTTATAATTATAATCCATTTATTCACTTCTTTTGCCAAAGCCCTTTTACATTCTTATTATAACTAAATTTGGATTTACATTTACAATGCAATAACTCATCCTTTTTAACCAAATCCGATAAGTGTCTTCGCATTCTTGGAAACTTCTTTTATTATCTTAATTCTTTTACTCAATTCAATACTTAATAGAATATTTATTTTAAATTATCACATTAGCTTTACAACTTTGTTTATAAACTTGAATTTTAAACTAAATGTCATTTAACGATCTCTTTTACCCAAAACATTTAACGTGCATCCCCGTTGCCTTTTGAATATTTCTATCCTATTCAAATCATTTTACTTAATTCCAGTAAGTAAACATCTCTTTAAAATTAATAATCCAGCTTTGATTTCTTTCTTTATTATAACCCTTCCAAAACATTTGGATTTTTTAATAAAATCTTCTTCTGGGAAATCTTTACAAATATCCAGTTTAATTTCACTACAACTCGGTTATCAACTTAATGGATTCCATTTAAGAAATAATCAATTCAACTAATATTTAAAATAATAATTAACTTCATTATTTATTAAAGTAAAAACAGTTCACTTTTTCATTAAATAAATAATTTAGTTAATCAATAACTACGTTAATTCAATAATCATTTTTAAATATCATTAAAAAATTAAGAAATCTTATTATTTTAAAATCATTATTTAAGGAATTGTTTCCATTAGATTAATTGATGACAAATTAATCAAAGAGCCAACTTTAAACAAAACAGTTGAGTTTGTCAACATTGAACCGTCAGTTAATTCGTTAACTGATTTCAATAAAATTCTTATTCTTAAATAATAATAAAATTGATCCAAATAATATCACTTAATTGTTCTAAAAATAATTGTTCCAAACCCACAAGTTAATTACCGCTTGATTCACTTATAAACTTATTTAAACGTAGAACTTTTATTATATAATCATTTTATAAAATTAAAACCAATATATAATATTGATTATTTCTAAACTTTATTCATATAAAATATAAAAAATATAATTGGGAAACTTTCTTCAGTTATAAAAATAATTTTATAACTTAATTGCGTCAATTCACCTGATGGCAATCAATGTCTAAATAAAAAGAAGATTTTAGGCCATCTGCTACCAATTCCTCAATCAATACCATTTATTGACTAAATATAAAACAATTTTGAATTTCAATCCAACGTCAACAACCAGACGGTTTTTTTATGTCATTTGGGTTCAATCAATGCATATATAAATAATATAAAACAAACATCACATATAATATTTGAGGAATCTAGGAGGATTCCTCCAACCTTTTCTTCCCTGCATCATAGATAATAATTACTAAAATAGATATTTTAATCTTAATCATCCAATTCAACATAAATAATGTCGACAACCAATAATCAACCCAGCAACAATCACCCAATTTATACTAACAATGATAAGTTATAATTATATGAATTTAATCACATCATAGAAGTTCAAAAAGCATGAGAATTAACTCATCTTATTTTTCGATTGACGATTTAAGCGTTATTTTGTTTAATTTTAAAAAGACATTTAAAATTAAAAGAAAACCCGAATTGTTTCCGAACTCTTTCGACTTAGCACAGCAGCGTAGTATTTTTCACCGTGGTTCCAATGTTTATGATTTTGTCTGATTTTACAACATATGCATAAGTTATACTGATTATTAGTTAACGATTTTTATAAACTAATTAGTTCTTAATTATAATTTAATTATATATAAATTACTTTGTTAATTTGAATTAAGACGACCCTTACTGTATTTCATCATATTCAAAAATGTAAGCCCGCACGATAAACCCAGCTTCATCAGATCGATGCTGCTCCAATCTCCGACCAACGTAGGTCAATCCAAATCCTTCGTTCACTGTTTCTCTTCTTTAGACTCACATCTAGATGCATCAGTTTGTTCGGAAGAAAGGTTGCAAACTTTGGAATTAGATGTAATGGACAAATTACTAAATTGATTAGTTGTTGTCTTCGCAGTTTCAGATACGTGCTCCCATTTGGCATCAATGTTCCCATCGGGTTTTTATTCAGGAATTTGGTTACTTAGAATTTGCATCTTTTCTGCTTTGACTCTTCTCCCCGCATTGTTATTTCCTTCAGCTCAATCACGCAACACCCAACATCACGACGTACTCTCGCCATTCCCCACCGCGCTGAACTCCGACCATATGACTGTCGTCAACGCCACTGGCACATGCGCCAGAGTCTTGCCCATCATCGTCCAAAGCCACAACAAACCAGGTGCATCATTACCAAGTTACCATCGTTCAGCTATGTTATCATGCATGCCTCAATTTTAACACCACTGCACCACCGTGAAGTATACCGTAGTACGATCGTTCACTGCTAGGAGCAGCGCCTGGGCCACGTCTGCCTCCACCATAAGCAATGCCTCACCCAACACCTCCGTTCACCTACAGTACTCCCACAACCGTAGCACCTTCGAATTAAAAATCCGGCTACCACGGTCTTCCAAATCTAATCGTGACCTGTCAGAATACATAGCTTGCCAAGCCAAGAAACTTCGTAGTAGAATATTTTGTGATTCATTCAGTGGATTGCGTGGATTTTGGAGGAAGAAAGGGGTGTTCACTGGCCATTGCTTGAGTTTTGGAATGAATGAAGAAACACGTTTTTGCTTTTATTTTGGATCAGAAGGTGATCACGTCGTTTCGATGCACACAAAATAAATATGACAGGGTATATATATATATATATACACACACACACTTGTAGGTGGAAATGCAAACAAATGTAGCTGCAATTGTTAAATGAATGAGTCAGAGTTTTTTTATTATTCAATATGTTCGGTCCGCTGTTAGCGCATTCCTTTATCATCTGAGATTTGCAAAATCCTTAACCTATCCTATATGCGATTTTGGCTAGGGACGAAATTTTTGACTACATATAAACAACGTACCGGGCTAATTAATTTTTTCCCCTTCCAAAGGTTTATATCTGGCACATACGAATCTATGCGAGTTAGGGTATGATTACGCCAAAACGGAGATAAGATTTTGTATTGTTTAAAAAAAATATACATACGGTCATGCCATGTATAATAGGGTGGTCGTAATCTTTGAATTCAACACTACTTGCTGAGATTGACTATTCAAAGGAAGAAAGTGAAAATAATTTTTCTTATTGTTTCATATATGCAATTATTTTCTATTGGTCATGAAAGATTCAAATACAGGACGCATGGCATTACACTGTTGAAATTTTTAACTGGTGTATATATTTGTCATAGATTAGATAAGATAGTGGATCAGTTGCAAGATATATATATATTTATAATATAGCATGAGATTGGTTGTGTCTCGATTTAAACATACTGAAATTTAATCAAGATTTTGCGCAGAAATCTTATAAAGAATTGAATAAGCTTACAGACAAGTTCCCAAGGATTCGATGAACGATTTTATGATGTTTCTGAAAACAAATCCTTATATTATAATATTATTAACCGTGAATTTAATGTTCCACATTTATAGCTTATATGTGACGGCCCGCCCCGCACCAGCCTGCATTTCCTCCGGAAGTGCGCTGTACACATGCCCGACTAGCACGGGACGATCGTCAGAAGAAAGGAAAGAAGGGAATTAACTAAACGAGGAACCTGTAGAATGTCTCACAACGCATGGAATAAAATATAATAACAAAATACTTGACATAAAACAGGTGAGACAGTGTATAAGCTGATAACTAAAACCAACATCAACATCAGAGCAGCAGAAATCCAAATACAGCTTATTACAACTTTTCAAATTTACTGTCTCTAAACAAAAGAAAGCTAAAGTAGAAGATACACCACCAATGCCCAAGCAGTGATCTTCAGCAACACAGGGAGAATACTATGTATATATTACTTGGAAGCCTCCTGCTCGTCTCCGGATCATCTACCCGTGCATCACCAGCTAACCTGTCTCTAGTTTGCTCGTGTGAGCACCCAGAGTAATAAGAGGAGACATAAAACTCTGGGTCAGACATAAAGTCTGGTATGAGCGATAAGCATCTAAACAGAATAATAACAGGTATACTAAACCATACCTGAACCTGGACCTGCAACCAAAGAGTCAGTACCACATACCGTACAATACTCTAAGGTGCCATAATAAATAGTGTAAAGAATACGGGGGTGGGGTGTGCATGTCATAATGATAGCAAACAAATCATCCATAGCAATCATCCTCACATTTCTCACTCAGTGCGTAAAGCATACGGTATCTTCCACTTTGGAACACTAGACAAATTGAGGTAACGACGAATCCCGACTTGTATAAACCCTGCTGTGACCAGGCTAAACACAGGGAGTCATGACCAAACATTTCAATGACCCACTTCATTGGTCGTAGCCCTTGGTTCTACCGATGCCATAATGGCCCTGAATCCGCTTTCATACCTCCTACCATAGTGGTCCAAAGCTATAGACACCGATAACCCCTTGGCACGCATCCCACAGCAAAGCCCAATCATGATGCGAACTCGTTGATTCCCCTCTGGATCTTGAGCTCTAACTTCTCATTTGGACTTCCTTTGCATCTCGGGTTTGGTTGAATTGGAGTGGGTCTTCAGAAGAGTTGTCGCGCAGTAGAAGCCCTAGAATTCGGTTCGGTTCGGTAGTCATTACCCTCGTCGGTTCGGTTCGGTAGTCATTACCCTCGTCGGTTCGGTTCGGTAGTCATTATCCTCCTTCCTTGTCATCTTCCCATTCGGTTCGGGTGTCCCCTCCTTGGTTCGGTTCGGTACACCGACCCGATCCCATCTTTTGTCCTAGCCTCTACTTTCCCCGTTCCGACTCTATGCTCCTCATCTTCATCCCATCCGGTGCTCCAGTCCGATCCGATCTGGCCCCCATTGTTCTTCCGATCCGATCCCCCTTGTCCACTCCAACTCTAAGTAAACGACCTTCCTTCTCGCCAAGCCTCCTCCAGTGACAAGTTCCAATCCAGTTCGAATTCCCTTGGTCAGTTCACAAATCCGATCCGACCCCTACTCCGATCCGATCCGGTTCGGAACCTGCACATTTCTGCAACTTTCCAGCGAGCTTTCTACGCCATTCGACGGCGCTTTCGACTAATCTAACTATTCTAATCAATCACAAAACATACCATAGAGTCATAGCAACATGTAAGAGCAACCACAAACACCAAACAACAATTCAAATGAATCAAAATGGATCAAAAGTGGCCAAAACCCCATATTTTCCCATAACCTCTCTTAATCATGTTTAAGCACATACTTAGTAAAACTTAATCAAATCGTCTAAATTTTCTAACAGAGGCATGAAATATTATTTAAGAATTTCTAAACATTTTTCCAGAATTTATTAGTGTATAAATTCGCTAATCTTCGTTAATTACCCTTAATTAACTGTAATTAGTGTCAAAACTATGCAAATCACTCACATTTGCCACAAAATAAAACACCAAATCTGAAATACTCTCTGTTTGGGTCGAATCCCTATGTATAGCAGTAGCTCCAACCTTGCTCTGATGCTATTTGGCCTTGTTTTGATGTAGTTTAGGCTTAATCTTCACTAAAAATGTGTTTTGGAGTGGTTTTAGAGGATGGAAGCCATTACTAAGGTCTCAAGAAGGTTTGTGGCGGCTCAAAACTGAAATGAAAGTGATTTCCTAACCCTAATCAGTCCTCCTATACCTCTAAATCCGAAATTCCCCATTGGGCCTAGCTGTTAATCACCCGGTTAAGCCCAATTAAGCTGTTTTTCACCATCTGAAACTTGTTTCAGCCATATCTCCCAAACGGTGAGTCCGTTTGGCTAATGTGACCACTCTACGGAATTGTAAACCATCATCCGGAGCCAATGGAAGTAGTGTCAGGTCAAAATTCCTTTCCAGTCAAAAGTTATGGCCAAAACAGTACCAACTAGGGGTAAAATGGTCATTTAAAAATCGGGAAAAATCATGAACATGGGAAATGACCCCAATAGTCGTCTCCCAAAGTTACATGACCATACGACTTCATATGTGAAAGAAATAAATATTCTACGGTCCTATGATGCGTAAAATACGGGTCGTTACACTCTCCCCCCCTTAAGAAATTTCGTCCCCGAAATTCCTTAACCCAGAACATACAAAGGTTCCCGCATGCCTAACAACCACATACAATAATCAAACATGCAAAACAAGCAAACAAGCCTATCCTAGCATGCGGAAAACTAAATCGAAGTTAAAATCTTACCAGGAAAAGAGTTCTGGATATGTCTTCCTAATGTTCTCCTTTGTCTCCCAAGTACAATCATTATCGTCCTCGCTCCACTGAACCTTGACTAGCTTCACCGCCTTCCTTCGAAGTTGCTTCATGTCGTGCTCGACAATACAGGCCGGCTTGCGGTTCACAAACGCCTCGGGTTCTACTTCGAAGTCCTCTAACTGATCAGGTGAAATAGTCATATCTGAGTCGTGAACGAACTTCCTTAGTTGGGAAACATGAAATACGTTGTGAACTCCCGCCATATTCTCTTGTAAGTCAATTCTATATGCCAAATTCCCGACTAGTTCAAGAACAGGGAATGGGCCAACAAATCTTGGTGCTAACTTGCCTCTCCTGCCAAATCGTATTACGCTCTTCAACGGAGAAATCATGACAAACACCAAGTCACCAACGGAGAATTTTAGGTCTCTTCTCCTCTTATCAGCATAACTCTTCTGCCTATCTTGGGCAGCCTTCATTCGTTGTTGAATGATCTTGATCTTATCTGAAGTTTCCCTCACCACATCTGGTCCAAGCATAAACTTCTCGCCAGTCTCTATCCAACATGATGGTGAGTTGCACGGTCTTCCATACAAAGCTTCAAACGGAGCCATACCGATACTGGATTGGTAGCTATTATTATATGCAAACTCTACTAGATGCAAATGGTCATCCCATGATCCACCAAAATCCAATATACACGCTCTCAAGAGATCTTCCAAAATACGATTCACCCTCTCCGTATGACCGTCGGTCTGAGGATGATATGCGGTACTGAGATGTAGCTCTGACCCTAGAGCCTCTTGTAAGCTCTTCCAAAACCCACTAGTGAACAACGGGTCTCGGTCGCTCACAATGCTTTTAGGTACTCCATGAAATCTCACTATCCACTTCATATACAATTCTGCTAACTTAGCTGCCGTTCTGGTCGATTTGACTTGTATGAATCTTGCACTCTTAGTCAATCGATCCACGATTACCCAAATGCTATCATGTTCCGATCTAGTCCTTGGTAAACCATCAATGAAATCCATCGAGACTTGCTCCCATTTCCATTCGGGAATTTCTAAGGGCTGTAACAACCCACTAGGCTTCTTTTGCTCGGCTTTAACTAGCTGACAATTCATGCACTTGGATATAAATTTCCCAACGTCTCTTTTCATCCCTTCCCAGTAGTAAGTCTGCTTCATATCTTGATACATCTTGTTACCACCGGGGTGTATAGTCAGCTTTGAGTGATGACATCCTCTAAGCACTTCATCTCTCAATCCATTGACATTGGGTACAACAAACTTTCCATTCTTTCTAAGTCATCCATCTCGATCAAGCCCATACTTGTTCATCTCCTCATCGATACCCATCTCTAACTTGGAGATGATTTCCAATAGGTTAGGATCGTCCCTATGAGTAGAGCCGATCCGCTCAATCAAAGTGGGTCTGATCGTCAAACTTGCTAACATTTCTGAATCCAATTCACACTTTGATCTAAAATCAAACCCTGCGATATACTCCAGTTGCTTCCATTCAAGGAACATAGCCCCTAAGCTGGCATGTCTTCTACTCAATGCATCAGCCACCGCATTGCCCTTTCTCGGTGTATATGCGATGTCGAAATCATAGGAAGCCAAGAATTCTAACCACCTTTGTTGCCGGAGATTTAGATCCTTCTGGGAGAAGAGATACTTCAACAACTTATGATCTGTAAACAGCTCAAATCTTTCTCCCAAGAGATAATGTCTCCACATCTTTAACGCGAACACGATCGCTGCCAATTCCGAATCATGGGTAGGGTATCTTCTCTCGTGCGGTTTCAATTGCCGACTTGCATAAGCTACAACCCTACCGCCTTGCATCAATACAGCACCCAGTCCGGTACCAGAGGCATCCGTGTATACCGTCATCTCTTCATCCCCCTTAGGAATGACTAACACTGGTGCGCTTGTCAACTTGTCCTTTAGACTCTTGAATGCATTCTCGCACCTTTCATCCCAGACAAAAGCTTGATTCTTCTTGGTCAACCGGGTCAATGGTGCTGCTATCTTGGAGAAACCTTGGACAAACTTACGATAATATCAAGCTAATCCCAAGAAACTTCTTACATCTGTTGCATTCTTGGGCGTAGGCCAATCCTGTACCGTAGCCACCTTCGCCGGGTCCACGGCAATACCATTCTCTGATACAACATGGCCCAAGAACCTCACCTCCCTCTTCCAGAAGTGACACTTAGAAAACTTTGCTTACAATTGGTGTTTTCTCAACACCTCCATCGCTACTCTTAAATGTTCCTTGTGTTCTTCCTCTGTCCTCGAATAGACCAAAATATCATCAACAAACACAAGGACAAACTTATTCAACTGATCTCTGAATACCCTATTCATAAGATCCACAAAATATGCTGGGGCATTGGTCAGCCCGAATGGCATGACCAACCACTCATAAAACCCAGGCGGCGTCCGAAATGCCGTTTTAGCTATACTCTCAGCTTCCACTCTAAGCTGATGAAAACCTGTCGCGAGATCCAACTGAGAAAATACTCTTGCGCCACTCAACTGATCGAACAAATCATCTATCCGCGGTAGAGGATACTTGTTCTTCCTCGTCACTTTATTCAACTTGCGGTAGTCTACACACAAACGAAGGGAACCATCCGCCTTGGTAGCAAACACAACTGGTGCTCCCCATTCAGAAACACTCCTTCTGATAAATCCCTTCTTCAAAAGATCTCTGACTGGCACCTCGAGCTCTCGCTGCTCTCTTGGTGCCATACGACGAAGTGGCATCACTATAGGTCTGGCATCTTTTACCAAATCGATACGAAACTCAATCTCTCGGTGTGGTGGAAGCCCGGTCACTTCTTCGAAAACATCCGGATACTGGCCAACCACAGGCAAACCTGACAACTCACTATGCGGAATGTCGAGGGAGTTTAGAAAACTAGCCAATACCCCTTTACTGGGTAGACCACCAAACACTATCCTCCGCCCATCATCCGCTCTAGCTGTCACCAAAAAGCCCTCACAATCTACCACCACCCCGTATCTTTGGAGCCAATCTACTCCCAAAATAATGCCAAACCCAGTAAAGCCCAAAACAAAGCAATCACAAACAAACATGCATCCATGACTCGAGAGGACCACATTACGACAAATCATGCTAAGGCTAGTCGAACTACCAATTGGGTTCGTCACTACTAAAGGTCTATCGACAATCTCGGGCTCCAATCCCAACCTATCTACCAGGTCACTAGATATGAAAGAACTGGAAGCTCCGGTATCAAATAAAACTCTAACAGGAACATCATAAATAGAAAGCATACCTTGAATGACGACATTCTTTCCCTTCTCCGCCGCTGTTGGGGCATTCGACGAAGAAGGAATAACATTAAGGGCGTAGGCTTTCACCATTTTCTTTTCTTTAGGGGGTTGCAGACACTTGTCCTTGTGATGTCCCATTTGGCCACAGTTGAAGCACTTCCTATCCGCTGGCTTGGCCCGACAATTACTAGCATAATGACCCTTCTTACCACAGCTGAAGCACTCAACATCTTGCTTATTCTTTTTCTTCTGGCCATCCTTAGTCTGACTCTGTTTTCTCTTATTCTGGGAACCACCCTTGCCTCCACCACTTGCTTGTGGCTTTGGCTCGTCTGCGGATGCAACCTCAGTCTTCGGCTTAGGGTAGAGACTTTCTGATCTTAATGCTTTCCCCACAATCAATTCAAACGTCTCATCGATGTGGTTAATAAGTCTTTCCCCCAAGTACTGATCCAAACCAGTTATGAATTTCTCATTCTTTTTCTCGGTAGTATCAACAAGAGATAACCCATATTTTGACAAAGTGTCAAATTCAGCAATGTACTCCGAGACAGCTCTGCCATTCTGCTTGAGCTCTAAGAATTTCTTAAACAGCACTGACTTCTGAGCAGCTGGAATGAACTTCTCGCTAAAGCGAGCCTTAAACTGCTCCCAAGTAATCCGATCTTCGGGAGTAGCTGCCTTTATAGCATTCCACCAATTCGTTGCCCGACCTTGCAGCTGACGGGACGCTAGCTTTCTCTTCATCGCATCCTCGATACCCAAATCCTCGAAGATACGTTCGCAACTATCCAACCAATCTTGAACATCCGTAGTCGACTCCGTTCCGTGGAACGGCTTCCCACCAAGGACAGTATAATCCTTATTCAGCTTGGCGAAGTCGACTCTTGGCGCCTGCACTATTGGACCACCACCATTTCCACCATTGGGAGCTTCCCTCTGCACATCCCTAAGCATCTCCCTCATGAGGTCAGTAAACATCTCCTCATGTCGGCAGCATTCCCATTATTGGCTCCCCTACCAACACCTCTAGTATATCGGCTCATCGTCAATCTGAAAAAGGAAACGATTAACGACCCCATAGTGGTGCTAGTGCAGCACGACTTCATTCATATACTACTAATAGTATATATATATAGCTTTTAAAAACCAAAGTAATCACAAATACGCTCTCTCGTATACGTATATTATCTCTCCCTGATAACTTCCCTAGGTTAACTACGCAACCTAGAGTTCTGATACCAAGTGTGACGGCCCGCCCCGCACCAGCCTGCATTTCCTCCGGAAGTGCGCTGTACACATGCCCGACTAGCATGGGATGATCGTCAGAAGAAAGGAAAGAAGGGAATTAACTAAACGAGGAACCTGTAGAATGTCTCACAGCGCATGGAATAAAATATAATAACAAAATACTTGACATAAAACAGGTGAGACAGTGTACAAGCTGATAACTAAAACCAACATCAACATCAGAGTAGCAGAAATCCAAATACAGCTTATTACAACTTTTCAAATTTACTGTCTCTAAACAAAAGAAAGCTAAAGTAGAAGATACACCACTAATGCCCAAGCAGTGATCTTCAGCAACACAGGGAGAATACTATGTATATATTACTTGGAAGCCTCCTGCTCGTATCCGGATCATCTACCCGTGCATCACCAGCTAACCTGTCTCTAGTCTGCTCGTGTGAGCACCCAGAGTAATAAGAGGAGACATAAAATTCTGGGTCAGACATAAAGTCTGGTATGAGCGATAAGCATCTAAACAGAATAATAACAACTATACTAAACCATACCTGAACCTGGACCTTCAACCAAAGAGTCAGTACCACATACCGTACAATACTCTAAGGTGCCATAATAAATAGTGTAAAGAATACGGGGGTGGGGTGTGCATGTCATAATGATAGCAAACAAATCATCCATAGCAATCATCCTCACATTTCTCACTCAGTGCGTAAAGCATACGGTATCTACCACTTTGGAACACTAGACAAATTGAGGTAACGACGAATCCCGACTTGTAGAAACCCTGCTGTGACCAGGCTAAACACAGGGAGTCATGACCAAACATTTCAATGACCCACTTCATTGGTCGTAGCCCTTGGTTCTACCGATGCCATAATGGCCCTGAATCCGCTTTCATACCTCCTACCATAGTGGTCCAAAGCTATAGACACCGATAACCCCTTGGCACGCATCCCGCAGCAAAGCCCAATCATGATGCGAACTCGTTGATTCCCCTCTGGATCTTGAGCTCTAACTTCTCATTTGGACTTCCTTTGGATCTCGGGTTTGGTCGAACTGGAGTGGGTCTTCAGAAGAGTTGTCGCGCAGTAGCATCCCTAGAATTCGGTTCGGTTCGGTAGTCATTACCCTCGTCGGTTCAGTTCGGTAGTCATTACCCTCGTCGGTTCGGTTCGGTAGTCGTTATCCTCCTTCCTTGTCATCTTCCCATTCGGTTCGGGTGTCCCCTCCTTGGTTCGGTTCGGTACACCGACCCGATCCCATCTTTTGTTCTAGCCTCTACTTTCCCCGTTCCGACCCTATGCTCCTCATCTTCATCCCATCCGGTGCTCCAGTCCGATCCGATCTGGCCCCCATTGTTCTTCCGATCCGATCCCCCTTGTCCACTCCAACTCTAAGTAAACGGCCTTCCTTCTCGCCAAGCCTCCTCTAGTGACAAGTTCCCATCCAGTTTGAATTCCCTTCGTCAGTTCACAAATCCGATCCGACCCCTACTCCGATCCGATCCGGTTCGGAACCTGCACATTTCTGCAACTTTCCAGCGAGCTTTCTATGCCATTCGGCGGCGTTTTCGACCAATCTAACTATTCTAATCAATCACAAAACATACCATAGAGTCATAGCAACATGTAAGAGCAATCACAAACACCAAACAACAATTCAAATGAATCAAAATGGATCAAAAGTGGCCAAAACCCCACATTTTCCCATAACCTCTCTTAATCATGTTTAAGCACATACTTAGTAAAACTTAATCAAATCATCTAAATTTTCTAACAGAGGCATGAAATATTATTTAAGAATTTCTAAACATTTTTCCAGAATTTATTAGTGTATAAATTCGCTAATCTTCGCTAATTACCCTTAATTAACTGTAATTTGTGTCAAAACTATGCAAATCACTCACCTTTGCCACAAAATAAAACACCAAATCTGAAATACTCTCTGTTTGGGTCGAATCCCTATGTATAGCAGCAGCTCCAACCTTGATCTGATGCTATTTGGCCTTGTTTTGATGTAGTTTAGGCTTAATCTTCACTAAAAATGTGTTTTGGACTGGTTTTAGAGGATGGCAGCCATTACTAAGGTCTCAAGAAGGTTTGTGGCGGCTCAAAACTGAAATGAAAGTGATTTCCTAACCCTAATCAGTCCTCCTATACCTCTAAACCCGAAATTCCCCATTGGGCCTAGCTGTTAATCACCCGGTTAAGCCCAATTAAGCTGTTTTTCACCATCTGAAACTTGTTTCAGCCATATCTCCCAAACGGTGAGTCTGTTTGGCTAATGTGACCACTCTACGGAATTGTAAACCATCATCCGGAGCCAATGGAAGTAGTTTCAGGTCAAAATTCCTTTCCAGTCAAAAGTTATGGCCAAAACTGTACCAATTAGGGGTAAAATGGTCACTTAAAAATAGGGAAAAATCATGACCATGGGAAATGACCCCAATAGTCGTCTCCCAAAGTTACATGACCATACGACTTCATATGTGAAAGAAATAAATATTCTACGGTCCTATGATGCGTAAAATACGGGTCGTTACATTATACGAGCACAAACAACATCCGATCGAAACAAAAATCAAAATCCTATAATAGCTTGCTAATACGGATCGAATGAAAATGATTTCGTTGAAGTCCGTAACTGTTTCTTAAATGGTTATTTTTAACCGGATTAAACTAATAAAAATTCTCATTTTTGCCAAATCAACGTAAAACTGAATATTATAAAATTTGTTAACTCCAAATATATTCCAACAACATATATATAATTGTTCCGAAATTATCCTAATCAAATTCTAGATTAAAACGGTATTAAATTTATTAAAAACTGCTTTATTTTATTAAATAAAACATTATAATTTATAAACAATTCCATAGCGACTATTTGAAAATTTGATTTGGACATAACCCAAAATTTACAAATTAAAATCTTGATTTTTCCCTTTCATTAGAAAATTATAATCAAATAGATTCGGATTTTCTTATTTCAGAGAATTCCAACTTCAAATGGATTATGTATATTCAATTGAAGTTCAAAACATAATATTACGAGTTACCACGACGTTACGAGCTCGTTTTAAATTAAATATAAATTATACGTTCATTCTTCTTTAAATAAATAAATATAAATCCTTTTATATTTCCAAATCAACATTTAAATCAAATTTAAATGTTCAAATAAAACGGTTAAAAATATGGTCGTTACATGAATGGTGCAATGCACTCAATATTCAATAACACTCAAGCATCAAAGAGTACTACCATACTGCAGAGTTTTGGAACTGCTATTGTTGAATCTATTCGAATTCTCAAGCTAGCTGATTCCAAAAATTGTGTTAAAGGAACCTTAATGGAACTAGTTTCTACTACAAAGAAATTCCCATATGACAATTTAGTACCACTAGATGCTTTTCTTAATATCACGGACAATGCGGAAACAATCAAGGATAACAATGGTTCCACTGACAACACATCTAATATCAAGAATGATAAGAAAAAGAAAATAGCTTCTATGACTACAGAAACACCAAACTCCATCCCAATGACTAGGCAAAAGAAAAGAAATACAGAAGAGTAGAAGTTGATCAATGTTACAAACAATAGAAATTTGGAACGTAAGGGGTGCTCATCAGGATTTCAATCTTGATGCGTGCAAAAGCTTAATACACAAGTACAATCTTAGTATTTTGGCCATGCCAGAAACCAAACTTAATTTACAAATAGCAGACAGAGCTGCTAAGTATGTTAATCCTTCATGGTCCATTGTTCATAAACTAGATGATGCAGCTTATGGTAGAATTTGCATATTGTATGATCCAAACATCCACAAATTTTCTAGATTATGTCCATAGATCAACTTATGCACTGTCACAATGTCCACTTGTCATCTAAATCCTCCAACTACCTTACCTTTGTCTATGCTAGCAACTTTACCAATGCTAGAGAAAAAAATGTACAAACTGCTTCCCAATTTCAGGCAACACACACACACTATTGGATTATGTGTAGTGATTTCAACTCACCCCTTAAACTCTCTCACAGAATAGGGGGTAGTGCAGTTGCTCTCAGTGAAGTAAATCCAATAAATATTGCAATATCTGACTCTGATTTGATTGAAATTCATGCTGCTGGGGTTGAATACATTTGGAATAATAAGAAAAGTGATGGGCCGAGAACATTCTCTAGGATAGATCATGCATTTTGCAACTACCCTAGTCTTACTATAGGGCCATCAATGAATAACTATTTACAATTGCCCAAACTCTCTGACCACTCACCACAAATTAAATTTTTGGGTAAACAGGGACTAATTAGGAAACCTAGCTTTGAAATTTTCAATTCTTGGATTTTTTAGGATGACCACAACACCAAAATCATCATTTCGTAAAAGTTACAAGTCAAATTACCAACAGTTATAACTGTTGGTAGAGGGTACATGGTAAATTATATAATGTATTTACTAACGGTTATATCCACTGGGATATTTTTGTACTTCCAACTGTCATAGCCGTTGGATGATTTTTTTAATTCCAATAGTTATAATCGTTGGTACAATTTCGTACTTCCAATAGTTATAACCGTTGGAAGACTTTTTTAGTTCCAACAGTTATAATCAATGGAACAATTTTGTACTTTCAAAATAATATAATAATACTATATATTTAACTATGCAAATTTATAGCAGTCAAAAATTTGTGATCAAATTGCAAAAATAACATATCACTGAATTTCAAAATAACATCAAACACACTATATATTCAATATCAAATCCAACAATATTCAATGTATAAGAGCTCCAAATTTTACTACTACAAACTATCTACAAGCTTACAAACAAAGAATGCGATATTCCACTCAAATTACATAACCTCAATCAACTTACTTGGACAATGCATGATAATCATTCCTGTGTTGCATCTCCATTCTTCCTTCCTTATCTTCATTTTCATTTTATTGCAACTTCTATTAAAGCCTAAATGTTCAAAAATAATGCACGAATTAAAAATGAAAATGAAATAGAAAACATAAGAAAAACATATAAAGAATGAAAAATACTAGTCAGGCATACAGGCTTTGTTTTGAAACTAAGCTCAGTTTTGACATTGAGGCGGACTTGGCTTTGCAAAACTAAGCCAGACTCAAATTGTAAAAAGCTAATCTTTTGAGACATGGTTTGCAAATTGAATCAAGTTTAGCTTAGACAAAATTGTGCTAGGCTCAGTTTTGAAACTCATCTGTTGAGGCTTAATTTTGAAACTGATCAGGCTCATCATGTTAGATGAACCCTTGAGGCTCAATTTCAAAACAGAGTCAGGCTTAATTTTGAAACTGAGCTCTTGAGGCTTAGTTTGCAAACTAATATTGTAAGCCTTAGATTGTATAACAAAGTTGTTTTTAATATAGATATACATATGCATCTAGTCAATATGATGATTGCTTCTTGCCTTTTTAACTGTCATATGTTACGCATGAAGTTCCGTATAGAATTTTAACTTCATTACGAGTTTTTACCAGTCTTAGTAAGAAAACCTCAAAATGAAGCAGTCATTTGAATTAAACATAAAGAAAGGAAAAGAGAGAGATGGTAGTGAATTGGAAACTGGAATAAAGAGAAGGTATCAGTCATGCAGCAACAATCCCGAGCTTTGGTAAGAGGCAGGAATCTCTACTGTCATGTATCAGTAATGGAGCTGCTACACAGCAGCGATGTGCTGCTGAACATAGCAGCAGCACATGTTGTTGTTGAATTCAAGGATCATGCAGTTTACCTGGTCGCTTTCCAAACGATAGTACCGTATCCAAATGAGATAAAAATTTAAAAATGTAATTAGCATGTGCTAGCAGTTTTAGTTTCTTATAGTAGTATTTCACATGTTTCATCATTCATAAGACCTGTAATGTCCCATACCTTCCGTAATTAATATTTAATATATTTTATTACTTTAAATATTGATTTGGGATCTAAAATGGATTTATAATATATATACGTTTATTAAACGACGTCTAAATGTATAATTTACATATAATTATAAAACGAACTCGAAACGTCACGGTAGTTCGTAATTTATGATTTGAACTTCAATTGAATATACATGATCCGATATATGTCGGAATTCTTTGAAACAAGAAAACTTTTGAATCAATTTGATTATAATTTTCTAATGGAAGAGAAAATTGGAGATTTCAGCTCATGGATTGTTAGTTATGTCCAATTCAAATTTTCGAATGGCCGCTGTGGAATTCGTTGATAAACGATAATGTTTATTTAATAAAATATTAAAGGGTTATATATATATTTGAATATCGTTTAGCCCAGGATTGTAAATATTGAGTTTAAAATATATATTAGTTTATTTTAAAAATGTGTGGTTTTTATTCTGAGATATACAATAATAATAGTTTATTACTATTTAAATTTAATTGTTTTGGATTTGATTATATTATATCGATATTATATAGGCTTTAAAAATGTTTTTTTTCAAACGACCTTTGTTTTCGATAAGTTTTATTGGAATACGTATAACTAGTTATTTCTATATTTCCAGTTTGGAGCATATCGGAGTTGTTTTATTTGTGTTTGCAATTTAAAAGTGAACTGATAATTTAAAATAAAGTCATTCCGCAAATGCAGTCGGTTTTCAACGAAATTAATTTCATTGGGACTGAAACGTCAAGATGTAGTGGTGTGTCCATTTTCATTTTGTTAAGAGCTTGTGTGTGGCGGTACGAATATAAACAACGATATAAATGGCAGAGTTTAACACCATATAAAATAAAAATATATTTAATCTTAACACGCACACAAGCTACCCTGAACTACACTACACTGCTACTGAGGATTCACACATGATATGAAAACTCGATCTGCACATCTATACTACCCTACCCTATACATGTTGTTTCATTTCTTTTCACTTGACCGCACGAGCAGCTAATACACGCAGCTACCTAGATATGAAAGGAGGATACACTGAAAACCTACTTTTTTCCTCTAGCTACCCTGTTTGAGAAGAAAACACACGCTGTAGAAATATATACCGAGCACACGCAAATCAAAATCAAAGAAATGAAAAATCACGTCGGTTGAATCAAACACATATACCACATTTTACATGATGACCATGTTCCCCCTCCTATATATAGCCTGGCCTCTTTCACTTCAACCATGTGAAGAAGAAATGAAAACCAATAGCCCCATTTAGAAACTAAAACGTGAATCAGAGTAATATTGATTGTTTGGCACTGCTCTAGTTCAAGGGCCGGAGCTGACTTAATGGAGAGGAGATGGTGGCACTAGGGGTCAGCCCGGTGGTCTGACACTAGGAAACTGGCGGAGGAACAGTAGCCAGTGGGAGGGTACGATAGCATGAATGAGAGGAGAGGAGAGGTCGGCTAGAGGTGCAGTGGAGTCGGGCGGCGGTCAGTGAACGTTTTGGCATGGTGAAGTCGGGGTGGAGCAGTTTCGTGCGTACTGGGTAGCTCGCAATTGAAGAAGGAGCTGAAGTATGAATGGACCATTAGGCTCGAAGAAAATATATAAAGAAGAAGCAGTGGGGAGGCAGCACACAAGGGGATAGGCTGCGTTGTGAAGTCGCGCATGCGTAAGGAATAAACGAAGCCACATATTTCGGTATGATGTTGTGTGTTCTTTTCAGAGGAAGGGTGGCATAGTTGGTGAGACGCTGATATGTGAGGTGGTGGCTTGCAATATTGGTGTGAGGGTTAGTTTGAATTGAATTAATACAAACTAGGAGGGAAGCTTGCATGAGAAAAGTAGAAGATATACAGTAGCCTTCCACGTGTCTGGGTGAGTTTGTGCCTAATTGTCTAATTAATATTCTAGTAAGCCTAATAATGATTTGAACTGACTAATCCTATTTTAGTATGAGCCTAAGTATACCTAAACCACTGCTGATTTTATATTAGGTTATGCAAGGTTCCAAACATCCCTAATCTATTTTATAAGTAATGTGGTCAGTTTTAGTGTATTTTATACGAGCATATTACTCTAATGCCAGTTTAATCTAATGTATAACATATGTATAGGCTTAGGGTTCTAAATATTTTTTAAAGATATTTAACAGTTAGGTATACAGGCCTGGGTTGTTCAACGACGAATATTCTATGAATTAGAAAATCATCGCGAAGTGTAATAAACCGAAAGCGCACGATGTACAATCGTAGTACGTGGCGAATACGAGTTGATCCACAGGGAAAGGATTAATTCTAAAATTACTCAATCAAATTAAACCGAAAGCGAGTGAGAATATTAACTAACCAGCTAAAAATTAGCAAAATCTAACAAACTATTAACTACAAACGTTGGTTGAAAAATAAGAGATTAAATGACAACTTAGGAGCAAATTCACTCTCAAGATCACATGAATCAATATAAAATGAAATCATGATCTCTCTTTTTGGTCAATAGTTAATTTAATTGATGTGACTATTCTAAGCATGACCTATTTGTGCTAGTGATTAGCCCAACCTAAGCCATCAAATTTTGTCAGACCTCTTAAACAACTTTACTAATTTTATGAAAAATGATAACAAGTTGATATTGAATCGTACTTTAAGCATGGCTTATCCCCTATTAATTAGGAGTATAAACCATCAAATTTAGATTTCAATCTCCACTTAATTACCATAATCATATGTAGATGAAGAGGTAATTAGTGAGCATATGAACAAGCATAGCCTATATCGTGTCAACACTATAGGCTATCAAACTCAATAATGAACACAAAAACCATAACCATCAACATGAATTAAAGCACAAAAAAAGATCATGAATAAACAAGTATATTGAAACTACATGAATAAAAAGAGCTTCATTATCCCTAAGTTGTAGGGATTTAGCCTCTCATGTTTATTATTTTAACAGCAAATGTAGTTTGCAACATGAACGGAATAAAAGAAAATGCAGGGTAAATAACAAAAACTACAACTAATCTACTTGCATAGAAGAAAATAAAATGTAATAAAAGACAACAAATTAAGATTGTATTAAAACAAGAGATTACAAAAACAAATGGCTAAGAAGCCATGGAAGAAAAATTGAGGTTTTTATTTCAACCTCCGCTCTAAACTAAAAATCCAAGATCCTTTTACATGGGTTATTTATACATGAATAAACCCTAATTCACTTTTTGCGTACTACCAAGAATTCCCCCTCCTTAAGCTTCATTTTGTCTTTAGCAATAATGATTCATGAAGCCATAATTTTTGTCCCCACTAAAGAAGGAGGGAGAGTGAGTGGGGTCCTCCATTAATCCTCTATTTGAATTGATTCCCTTTTCATTGATTGATTTCCCGTTTCATTTTTTGGGCAATGCATTGATTTCCTCCTTTTTCCTTTGTATGCATATATATCTTTATGAAGTCCTCTTCTACATGCATCCAATTTCTGCAAAAATATAAAAAATGTCCAAGTAAACATTCTCAAAATAATACAAGCACAAAAATGACCATTTTCCCCTTATATGATGATAAATGCGTGATGTTTTGAAATCCATTCAATTATTGTTTAAATACGATAAAATACCCATATATGACATTTATTAACACTAAACAAGAATAAATATGTGAATATAAATATACATTTTTACATGCACATCAAATACCCCCACACTTATCTTTTTATTCGTCCTCGCATAAAGTAAAAAATAAGCTAAACCCATTTTCGTAGGGAGCACGTTGCATTGAGCGTATGCAACAAGCCATTAAACCTCTGGGTGTCCCCAGTAGGACGAGTGTTGTCTCGTGAGGGTTTTCAGCGGATACTACCCACAAAATCCAAAAGTTAAATGCAAAAAATATTTACAAAATGCAAGATTCGAAAATATTTACAATATGAATGCAAGTTTTTAAAGAAATATTTACAAATGGATAATTTACTTTTAAATATCACACGAATGAGTTAACACAAATTTGGGTCGTTACTATGAAATTTAAGCCCATTACTAATCAAAACTTCAAACAAAAGTCATGTTATCATCGCAAACTCCTCCAGCTTAGCCAGTTGTTTTGGTAGAAACATAGTGCAAATATGAAATGAATTCTATAATCAATATCAATAATCGTAAAACGACATCTCAACTTCCTTTTTGTTAACAAGTTAGGTCGAATAAGTGAAGAGTATGCTTGGATTTCAAGTACTTGCTCTCTCTTTATTTTGAAAATTAGGTGGTGTACAATCAGGATTATTTTGAAAATTTTGAAAAGTTGGTGGCGTAAAATCCAAATTGTTTGTACAATAGTTATTATTAAAATATCCATATGAATTTGGTGTAAAATTATATGGATTATATTGATTTTCACAACTATCGTAAAATCCGTAGGAATAAGGGAATTGAGACATTTTTAAGAATTTTTTTTGTTTTTGTTTTTTTATATATGCATGAACCTAATGCAACTGTATGAATGCAAATTGTGTATTTATAGTTTTTCTTAAATTATATAATGACGGTTAGATTAATTTCAACAAAAGATTTCTCAGACAGTTAACGGACAGGAGTTATCGGTGCACCAGGAATCACCCTAGCAATGTAGCCGAAGGTTTAAGTACCTTCAGAGAAACAACCGCTATAATATTTACGACTCACCGTAATATTTATAAACGATTATTACTTTGTCGTAGTCTAGACACCGAGAAATAATTCATTAGAAATAAACCAATTTGTCAAAATATAACGATGTCCTTAGAAAAAAATAAAAAAAATAAGACGAATGCAAAACAGAAATTAAACATGAATTAACGATGCAACTACGAGTGAATTTTTATTTTGTTTTTGAATTCTTGATGCAAATGCAAACAAACAACAATGCGAATAAAATAAATACAAGGAAAGAAAACATATACCAGTGCGTGCAAAAATTTTAGTAGTTTTATTTAGCGGCGCTTTTTTTTAATGCAAGCAAAGCAATGCAGTTTATCGATAGCAAGTAAGTGCTCTTCTTATTTCTGCAACCTGAGAAGAGACAATATATATACAATTGGCAAGTGATTTATTTTTGTGTTTTTTTTTGGAAGCAAATTTTTTTCTAGAAGAGGGGAATGAAGCAATTCAAAAATACGAAAATAAAAATCAAAAGAAAAGAGAACCCAAGTGAATCAAATGGCCTATAACCCACACTGCGCACTACCCAATTTAGCCAACAAAACAAAATATTTCCTTGCCACTGTATCTTTTAAAGTAAGCCAAGCCCAACTATTAAATATACACTAGAAAAACAAATATGGTCTTGGTCCTCATTTCTTCAAACCCAGCAAATGGAAGTTTAATTTTTCAATCACCACCGAAGCTGATATCAAGAGAAGAGAGGAAACTCAAAGTAAAATCATGAATCAGTAACTTCTCAAAATTGACAATTAGAAGTTATACAGGCCTTGTTAAAGTCGCGAATGGGTCTTGGTGTTTTGGTGAAAATGGAATTTAGGCAATGTAACACCCCATATTTTTAATGTAATTAAAAATGTATATATATATCCATAGATAGGATTAATATGGTGATGTATAATGAAAATTAATTAATATATGAAAGAAAGAAAGGATTGGTTGCATGCGATGTAAATATGTTGCATGCACTGATTTGCAAACATAATGCATTAACATTAAAAGAAAAATAAAAGAAAAAGAATCATGCATTGGTTTAATTTAAGTATTGTAACTAACATGAAAAAGAGAAGTAAGGAGAGAACAATAATTATCATTATTCTAAGACTTATTAACAAAAGACTTTGTAGCTCAGTTGGTTAAGGCATTGGATTTGTAACATGGAGGTCGGGGGTTCGAACCCCGGCGGCAACATAATTTTTATCTCTGTTTTAAAGAGGGCCAACTGAACATGCAAATATATGTACATATACAAATTCAAAATTTGAAAGGATAAGAACGTACATATAAGGAAATAAAGAAAATATATGTATATACATGTGAATATATATATATATATATATGTGCAGAAATATATGTAAACGAAAGATAAAATTTAAGATAAGGCTATAGTAAATGAAATATGGCAAGAATTAAATAACGGTGCAACATCGTTTGAATTTTGAAAATAAAATGAAAGTTGTGCGTATATATATATATATATATACGCGTAAAATGGTCATTAAAAGAATTGTATACATATAAGAATATTTCATATGAATAAAACAGTTAAATAAATTCCAGAAATTCAAAAGTTCGAAAATCAAATTTCTACGCCAAAACAATTCAAACATTCGAAATTCAAATTTCTGCGCCAAAACAGCTTGTGGGACCCAATGCTGACTTAGCACTGCATGTACGATAAGATTTGGCTAGATTCATCTGCGAACTTGGACTATTTTCTTAACTAGGTTCAATGCTGACTCAGCGCTGCGTGTACGATAAGGTCTTGAGCAGCTATATAAACACCCCTAGTCCTATTGTAATCTTTACTAAAGTTCATGGCAACGCCATGGCTCTACTCTAACTCATATTCTTCTTCTTCCTCACAAAATCTCTGATCTATTCTTCTCTCCTCTCTCCTCACAAAACTATTCTTAAATTTAAAAAGAATTAGATTGAGGAATTCTATTACTACGAACAAAATAAAGGGGAGATTCAAGTATTGCGCAAGAACATAAAAGAAATTCAGATCTGAAATTCAAGCTATGCAACACAAAAAGGAGGAAAATCAATCCAAGATCTACGGATTAAAGCACAAAAATCATTGTGAGTGGAATTATGATAAAATTTTGTATAATAGTATTACTATCGTTCATCATTTCCCCAGTTATAAATTCAATGCAAAAATTTATGTTAAAATAATTGTTCCTTTATTCTCTTGCCTCTTTTTATTTTTGAGATCTAGGTTATCTCGAACCTAGATGAAATCTTATTATGTATACGTACGGTTGAAATAGGAAAATATTGGGGCATAACTTATTTTATGCGAACGAAGAACATAATTCGTAATTTTGGGGTTTGTGGCATAACAATTGTTATCTCATACATTAGGCATAATCTATTTTATACAGTCGAGGAATGTAATCTATAATGTTGGATTTATGTAAGTTTGACACAATTGTCATTGGATATGGATTATATGAAATTAGGTATAATTGGACATTGGAAATTTACATGTTTGGGCATAACATGGATTGGAAGGATTTGTGTATGATTTGGAATATGGACATAATTATATTGCAATATTAAATTTATGCAAATTGGGAATAATTCTAATTGACTATGGCGTTGGTATAATTTAATATGAATAAATTGGTATGAACGTCATGTAATTTGATAACATTGATTTTATGAAAGTTAGTATTATTGGATATTTTCGATAATTGGAATATATATATATATATATATATATATATATATATATATATATGAAATTGGCATATTTGGGTAGGAATTAAGTGGAATTGATGAAATTGCCTATAATTAGAAATTTGTAATTAAAGCTAATTAATATGTAATTAGTGACAAGTTGGAATAGGAAAAATTGTAAACATGACTATATGTTGAATTGGAAGCACATAACATGAAAATTGGGGTTCAGATGAAATAAGATGCTAATGAACCTTTGACACGAGGTTAGGCGCAATTGTGGTGTAAGACTGCCCGGAACCGCCCGGCAAATCCAGCTGCCACAATTGGACGTCTAATGTGAGAGGTCAAAGACATGAATTGTAGGCATAACGGTTGGTGACACGAGGTTAGACCCGCTTTGTGGTGTAAGACTGCCCGGAACCGCCCGGCGAATCCAGCAGCCACAAAGTGTTCGGTCTAATGTGGGAGGTCATGCAACGTTTGTCATAATGAATGAATTAAGGAATACTAACCATAATAAGACATGTGGGTGACATGGGTATGGTTAGAGGGTTAAGTGGGTGACATGTAAAATAGGACATGTAAATATGGACTTAACCATAGTAAGACAAGACATGTAAAACATGTAAATGTGGACTTAACTATAGTAAGATACGTAAAGTAAAACATGAATAAGGTGGACTTAACCGTAGTACAGCATGTGTAAGACATGGATACAATAATAAAAGAGGTTAAGTGGGACATGGGCAACATTTAAGACATAAGTACATAATGCTTAAACAAAGGGGACCCATTATGGCATTACAAATTAATTGAATTGGGTAAAGTTTAAGTAGCGGGTTAAGTAAAAGGAAGGGTTAAGTCAAACCTAAAATTAACGACACAGTAATGGGGGAATGATAACTACCTATTATAAACTTGAATTAAATATGTAAAACTTGTCCTAGGGATAAGGGAAGATTATGACTTAAGATATAATACAAGACTTGAAGGGTGGGACAACTTGTACTATGAAATAAGTTAATCTAAGTTGAAAATGTGGGAAAACACCCCTGCGCTATCGTTTGATAAAGAAAACATAAGTCATGTTTGAATTCGTTGAAAAACCTTAGTTAAAAAGGAACTAAGTAACGAACCTTAGTTGAAAAGAGAACTAAGTAACAGAAACTAAGTATCAAACCTTGGTTAAGAGAACCAAGTAATAAACCTTAGTTAAGGTAATTAAGTAACGAGAAAGAGAACTAAGCAGTAAACCTTAGTTAAGATGGCTAAGTAGTAAACCTTAGTTAAGAAAACGAACGATTCAGGAAACTAAGTGGTAAACCTTAGTTAAGAGAACTAAGTACTAAACCTTAGTCAAGAAACTCAAGTAGAACACGAGAAGGAGCGAACGTCCGTCTGATCATGAAAAAGGCTCCAACGTCTTGGGTTACGAAGCACGCAGCTTCAAGGGGACGTGAGGGTACTCTTGGTATCCCTCTGTGAGAATGCAAATGATCCGCCTGGGCTCATAGAGGTTAAGGTCTGCGTTAGAAGAACCAAGAGTATGCCTTGGTTGCAATATAGGGCAACCTAAAGACTAGGATGGACCAGCGTGATTCGGCGAGACAAGTTCCCTGTGATAGCGACTCGTCGTCTACCTACCATCTTGAGTCAGTCGAGATACGTAAAACGGAAAGGCGGAGAACTCCAAAAGACCATATACTTGCTATCTAGTTATGGGTGAGGTTGCCCAATAGGTTTGTGGGGCATAGAGGGGCCTGCGTATAGTTCTCATTTTTCAAGATGTGCCTTTCATTAGTTGAGGGAGGGGTCAAGTGGGACCATAGCCACTGGAAAAACAGACCTTAGCATCTGCATCGGCAGATAACTTAAAGATCCCGATCGAGTTCCGTGTTTCTTGATTAGCCCTGCCACGAGACTCGGGCCGCACATATAGAGGACATGTGCAACTAGATATCTAGCACGTTTACGATACGATTGGGACGTCAAGTCTAGGAACACATATCACTCTAGGTAGTGTGTTCTAGACTAAGGGGCATCGTTCGATAGGTAGCATAAACCCCAATGACCCTGGGTAGCGTAAACCCTGGTTGAATCTAAGAAGTGCTCGATAGTATACCTTAGATTAGATATAGATGATACACGGAATCTAGCAAGATCGAGAGTGTAATGACCCGCATTGTCAGGGGTAATATAATTAATTTATTTAATTATATATATATCGTGATGTAGGGAATTAAATCATCGTTAATTAAATAACATGGAATATTTAATTAAATTAAATAATAGAATAATATATTAGTTCAGAAATAATCAAAATATTGGAAATCACAATATCCTGTGAACTGGATCATCCTTAGGATTTAGTTCAGGTTAAAGTTGAATAATATTGACGAATATATTCAATCGACGTCAGTTTGAACGTAGAATTATAATATAATTAAAATAGAGCTCGAAATGGCGCGGCAGTTCGCTATTTTGCGATTTGAACTTCAACTGAGTGTACAGGGTTCATTTCAAATCGGATCTTTATGAAACAAGAAACGGTGGAGCTGGTAGAGTATATCTTTCTAGTGGAAGAGAAAAATCTGGATTTCGTTGGATAGATTTTGATTTACGTCCAAATCAAATATTAAAATAGTCGCTATAGAATCGTTTATCGACCGTAACGGTTTATTCGATATAACTAGATATCGGGTTTGAATTTAGACAAGGTTCTTTTGGGAAGCAGTGATAATTTAATTTTTTAGAATTTTACTGTAATTTTTAATTAATTTAATAAGCAACTTTTTATTGGGAGTATTTCGCACCCTTAATCATCGATTTTGGGGTTTCACAATATGAGTCAACCTACCGATATTATTTTATTTCTGGAGTCGGGACACCTCGCTCGTCACGATAGTGTTTTTATTTCTGTCCGTACGTAAGCAGAATTTTACGTAACAGGGTATGTAAAACAATCCACGCCATCAATTATCAAACTGCAAACCAAATCGTATTGCCATCCACTCAATCGACCAGACTACTCAAGGTTGTAGCTCCCGAAACGTGTACAAAGCTCGAACATGGAAACTAAGTATAAACTTTACATATTTTTACTTAGTCAATATAAACGAATGCATATAAGTAGGACACGTTTATAGTGGACGTGGGATTTCCGCAGAGGCCTAGGATGTGAGGACATACACATGCCTACGTCCTACCTTGTACGGCATCGTTTAAAGCCTTAAGTTTCACCTACCTTTCTCTTATAAATATACACCCACAGTACCACTCTCGTCACTTTAGATCTCTGCAAATAAAAAAAAACCTTCAACCGAGAGTTTAATCACCTCTTAAAAAAATATATCCAAATATAATATCAGTATACTCGAAACCCACTAATACTTCTCTTCACACGCTTGCAAACTTTGAGCGACTCGCTCGACAGTGGGTGATGGGAGTCTATGGCAAAACAGTTCATAAAGGTATGGGATATTAATGGTGATGCGGCCACGTAGAGGTGCGGATGGGGTAGTGTGTCAACCGATGGTCTGGCAGATGAAGCGTTGTACTCCTGTAGAAGAAGAGTGAGCGGAGAGCTAGGTGAGGTCATACGTGTGCGGATGGTTACACGAGCGGGAGAACCAAGCAGAAATGCTTGTGTGATCGGGTAGAGGGATGTTCTGGGACGGTGATCGAGTGGTGGGGCACCGGAGCAGTTGACAAGAGTCTCAGGTGGTAGGCGTTTCGATGGAAGGTCGAAGGAATAGGATGAGGGTGACTGTAGTTCGTTTGAGGTTCGAATCGAGGGGACGTCCGAGTCCTACTTGGGTAGGGTGATTGCATGGAGAAACTAATGGGAAAGTCAGCAGTGGAGTTGTTTCTGTTTTTAATGAGGTGAAGTCGGGAGGAGGGAAGCAAGGATTTGCGGCATGGATATTTTATAAAGGAGGAGCGTATTCTGTAAATAATTTTGGGGAGGAGAATGTGCCACGCACGTGAGTATTAAGGGATGAGCGGTTGTTTTTGTGGTAAACGTGGATTAAGGGGGATGGGCCAAGCTGTTAGGTAAAGCCCAAGTGGTTATTTTAAATAGGAATTTAATTTAAAATTTTAGAGTATTAACTTGTTAATGCGATAACTTGACCATGCGATATCAGAATCACGAACGGTCGGATCCGTTGGGACCGTATGGACGGACACTTCGAGATGAAGTTGACTGGGAGTGGATTGGAGTCCGTCAAAATTTATAGCAAAATAAATTGTCCGTCTAGATCAAAGACAGTTAATCGTTTTACTCATAACAGTCCAATGTGAGTAAATCTCACTAACTCTGAACAGTTTATAATTTCATGTTATATTTTTAGAACTGTTAGATATTGGCTGATTGACTGTATGTTGACTATTTGATTGAACTGCTAGTCAGTTAGTTAAATTTTCTATATTGATTCTGTTTAACAGAATATATCATATGGAACTGAAAAGTGATGTTATCTATATTATTTAACATCTGTGATGCAGGGAAACAGGTTGGAGGAATCCAACTGGATTCCTCAACATTTATTTTACTGTTTTCATATATTGTGATATATGATGTGTTATATAATATGTTATGGATTATGGGTGTTGGAATGATGTTGATCATTTTTGTTCGATATTTAAATATCATAAAAGACCCTGGGATGTAAAAAGAATTATTTCAATGTATATTGAAATAAAGGGAGTTTATAAAATCAACAGATTTTATAAAAGGAAATACTTCGAAAGTAAATAAAAAGGGAAAAATGTTTTAAAACGAATAGAGTTTTATAAAAAGGGAAATCATTTGTAAAGTGAAGAACTGTCACTAATAGTAAATCTTTATAAATGAATAGTTTATTCAAAAAGAAATTAATCGATGTTAGTTAATCGATTAGAGAATAAAGTTAAAAGAAGTTAATCGATGTTAGTTAATCGATTAGAGAATAAAGTTAAAAGAAGTTAATCGATGTTAGTTAATCAATTAGAGAATAAAGTTAAAAGGAGTTAATCAAATATAGTTTATTCGAATAGGAAGTAAAATGAGTTAATCGAATATAGTTTATTTGAAGGAAGTAAAAGGAGTTAATCGAATATAGTTTATTCGAATAGGAAGTAAAATGAGTTAATCGAATATAGTTTATTCGAAGAAAGTTAAAGGAGTTAATCGAATATGGTATTCGAAGTTAGTTAATCGAATATGGTATTCGAAGTTAGTTAATCGAATATGGTATTCGAAGTTAGTTAATCGAATATGGTATTCGAAGTTAGTTAATCAAATATGGTATTCGAAAGGAGAAATCGAATATGGTATTCGAAGTTAGTTATTCAAATATGGTATTCGAAAGGAGAAATCGAATATGGTATTCAAAGTTAGTTAATCGAATATAGACATTCGAAAGGAGTTAATCGAATATGGTATTCGAAGTTAGTTAATCAAATATGGTATTCGAAAGTTAGTTAATCGAATATGTTATTCGAAAGGGGTTAGTCAAGTCGAGTTAGTCAAATAGAGCTAACCAGTTAGAGTTAATCAGTTAGAGTTAACCAGTTGGAGCTAATTAGTTAGAGTTGATCGATTAGAGTTAAAACGAACTAGAGTAAATCAAGTGTAGTTATTCGAGATAGAGTTAATCAAACATAGTTATGCAGGATAAGTTGCCATCTCGTACGACTGCTAGCGTAATTCGTAGGGCTGTAAATAGCCTACGGCGGTCGGATGTTTCCTGAGGGAATCAGGTGTAACCATTTGTGATCGCTGCGATCTAGAGTCAAACGAATGGAGTTAAATCGAATATTAGTTATTCGATAGGAGTTAATCAAGTTGATTTAACTAAACCAAGTTAGTCGAACCTAGTTAATCGAATCGAATCGGTCGAACCAAGTAAGTTAAGAAAGTCGAGTTAGTCGAGTTAAGTTCGTTGAGTTAAATTAATCGATGTTAGTTTCATCGAAAGGAGTTATCGATGTTAGTTTCATCGAAGGGAGTTATCGATTATAGTTTAATCAAAGTGAGATTTTCAAGTATGAGATATTTGAAAAGGAAGAGTTATCGAATATTAGTTATTCGAAGAGAGATTATCGAATATCGTTTATTCGAGAAGGAGTTAATCGAATATAGGTTATTCGAAGAAGAGTTAATCAAATAGAGATTTCTCGAAGAGAGTTAATCGGAAAATTCGATTATATCGAATTCGGGAAAGTACTTATACTTTCCAGTGTTTAAATAGAGATTTATTTATTTATAAATAAATAAGTGTTAGGTTAATTATTCACTAATAAGAATAGAAGTTATAATTAAAGTTAGATAATTCGAAAGTAGGGATTATAACGTTATCGTTATAACCAATGTTTTAAATATAGAAGTGGATTAGTAAAATTGAATCCGGGAAAGGCGTAAAGAAGTTGTTAAAGATTAAAAGATAAACTTTGACCATTTCGAAGTTATAACGTTGTTCAGTTAAGGTCTAAGAGGTAATTATACCCCAACTTGAGTGACTTCCTTCTTGACTAAGAAATGGTAAGGTTTGATCGTAAAGGAGTTTTGGAAATGTTTTCCAAACGAGAATCAAAAATGTTTTCTGATAAAAGAAAAATAAGAATTTAGAATATAGGGAAAACAGGAGATAAATAAATGAACTAAAGAGATTTATGTTAAATGATGTTTGGTCGATATAATTTCCATTTGGAAATAATATCGTTGTTTGCACACTTGTTTTTCTTTGATAGTTAACTCACCGACTATCGAAGTTTTGACCATTTTAACGTTGTTAATATGGAGAGACCGGTTGGATTATTATCCATAGAACCACTTTGTATTGGCATAAGCGTCGCGAATCATAAATGCCAAAGATAATTGAAGACGGAGTAAAATGCAAGGGCTGTTGTATATGTCTTAGATAACAGTGACTAAGATGGATATACGGAATAGTGCCTTCGGTTTGTCCAGTCCCAGGACAACTTGTATGGACGAAGGTCTGACAGAGTATATCCAATGGATCGCGTAAGTTGATCTGTTCAAACGTATTCACGTTTGGTGGCGGAGGAATTCGTTTCTCTTAGCTGTATACCCGTGTTATTTTTGGATAAGTCAATTTGTGATTTGGCAGGTATGACGATGTGACATTCTAAGTGAATGAGGATGACTTGTATGAATGAATGTCTGACAGAGTATTTCCAGAAAGGTCACGTACCTTGATTTCTTCAACCGTACCAAGAGTGGAAGCGGAGAAGGAAACTTCTTTAGCTAACACGTAATGTACTGTTGTAGACGTCAATTAGTGATTTTCGATGGATCTGACAATGTGGCATTCGAAGTGAATCTGATGTAATGATAAAGCGTAGATTCTAGCCTCATCAACCGGTAAATGAAAGAAATCGGGCAGGCAGCATGGCTAAGTCGGTCGCACCGAAGTAGGGTGTATAATCACCTATCTAGAGAATATTAATTTGTTTCTTAAATCTATCAATGCTGTCCCATATATATACGGGAACGGTTGCTGATCCCAACCGTTGGTGATGTACATTCGATACACTCAAGCGAAATGAGTGGTCGGTCATGTGTGGCTGAGTTACAAGATGTTCTTGTTGATCTCCAGTGTATCGTTCCTAGAGTACACTGATCGGAAGGTGGTTCCATACCTTGTCATAGTTGGAAATCCATTATCCAATACGCGCTTGCGATTTTGATTGTATACTATATATGTAGAATGTGAGATGAAAGCGTTTCTGCTAGTTGATATCTATTTGTACATAGACATTATTATAATATCAAAAGGTTTTTGATATAAAGATATTTTGGATTCTCATAAGGGAAAAACCCGTTCCGTTCTGCGGCGTGGTCTTATGAGATATCGTTTACTTGTTCATATACCTGTTTAAACTGTTTTACTCATACCAGTCCCATGACTGACCCGGAGTTTACTTTGTTGTTTTCCCTAAACTCTTGGGTGCCTAATTTGTACGGGCAGTCAAGTAGTCAGGAATTTGCAGATATACTTGAAGAGCTGGAGCAGGAGGCTTCTGAATCATATAGCTATAGTTTATTTCCGCTGTGTTGTAAGTGTTGTACTCTGATAAGTGCTATTGTATACATAACTGTTATATTTCAAAGTTATGTTACTTATTATATGTTATTCGTTCCGCTGTGAGGTTCGTGTTACTCTGATGTTGTGTTCTTCTTCTTCTTCTATTCTAAGTTTCTATCTTATCTATTCTCACCCTCTAATTTCTTTCATTAATTACCGGGATTTTTCGATGTTTTGGTTATCGACATCGTGCTTATGTCGATAACCAAAGTCGCTAAAAAATCCGGGTCGTTACAGTTGGTATCAGAGCTTAAGTTAAGAATTACTTGGCTCTGTGGCGTGACTCGGTAGAGATAGGGTTAGTAATACCCTAGATTGAGTTTGAGTATATATATACGAGTGCGTATTTGTATTTTATATAAAAATGGTTTTATATTGTGGGGATTCATTGGCTGAGTTGTTTATGAGTTCTGGTCGATCAGTTTGATCCGCTGTATCGGTAGGAGTAAATAAACACTTGAATACGATGGACCGACACAGTATGGATATGTGATATATTATCATATATAGGATGTGTTGGTAGTAATTATAATCAGATAAGATTATAAAATGTGAAATGGTTATATATAACCAATCATAATTTATACAAGTGTATTATATGAAATTGAAATGAATTAAATCTGATTTTAGATTAGAATTGTAATTTAAAATCCCAGAAATGGGAAAGGTGTTTGTAAATGAATCTGGATTTAATATATGTGAATTTTAAGATCCTGGGAGATTTTAAATTTGTTTACAACATTGTAAAAGGATATTTGGAATTGATTTCAAGGTGGAAATGTTTAAAAATGGGTTTTGAAAGTGCTATAGTATTGAACTCACTTCGGTAGCTGGAAAATAGATTCCGATGTTGATCATGACATCATCGGTCTTCATTTTCGAGTATGTAAGTGACGGATTACTACCAAGGATTTTGTTTTGAATTTGTTTTGGGAAAAGCAAGTTGTGTTGAATTTCAAAAAGGAAAATTTGATTTTTGAAAGAGGTAAACTGTTTAAAGGCTTCCAGGAAGAAAAGGTTGTTTGAATTTAAACAAATTAAAGTAAAATTTGTAAAATCCAATAGAATGGAGATGGAATTAGAAACCAGTTAAGTGGAAACTGAGTTGAAATAGAAATATATCAAAAACAAATTGGATTTGTAAGATAGGAATTTGAAACGATATTTGGTTGATGAGTTAAGAATTTGAAATCTAGAACATTGCTTGAGTTTGAAATGAAATTCGACTTAGGTATAAGCGAATGTTTGGATTTGTGGATAAAAACAGATTGGTAATTGGTTGAGATGACCTTGGGTATATGTTGGATTGATAACAGGTGAAAGTGATAGAGTTGATATACCCGACAAAAAGGTACAAGTTTATATTTGATATAAGCATGAGATTTATGAGCCGATTTGGCAAGCCGCTTGGCTGTTTGGTTTTCTTTTGGGTTGGAGAAGGCCTAGAGAGGCGAGTCGGAGTTTTACCGATAGGGCTGTATAGAGGAGGTTATGGCGAAATTTTCCGAAAATTTAAAGTGTTATAAAATTTTCAGAATTTTTGAAAATTTTAATTGGTCGGAATGAATTAATATTTTAGTGATTTTAATTGGTTCAGTTGAAATCAGAAATAAGGTGTGAACAAATCTTAGGAATTCCAATAGATAGGGTCGTCCTCTAACTTAGCAATTTCGAGGACGAAATTATTTTAAGTGGGGAAGAATGTAATGACCCGCATTGTCAAGGGTAATATAATTAATTTATTCAATTATATATATATCGTGATGTAGGGAATTAAATCGTCATTAATTAAATAACATGGAATATTTAATTAAATTAAATAATAGAATAATATATTAGTTCAGAAATAATCAAAATATTAGAAATCACAATATCCTGTGAACTGGGTCATCCCTAGGATTTAGTTCAGGTTAAAGTTGAATAATATTGACGAATATATTCAATCGACGTCAGTTTGAACGTAGAATTATAATATAATTAAAATAGAGCTCGAAATGGCGCGGCAGTTCGCTATTTGGCGATTTGAACTTCAACTGAGTGTACAGGGTTCATTTCAAATCGGATCTCTGTGAAACAAGAAACGTGTGGAGCTGGTAGAGTATATCTTTCTAGTGGAAGAGAAAAATCTGGATTTCGTTGGATAGATTTTGATTTACGTCCAAATCAAATATTAAAATAGTCGTTATAGAATCGTTTATCGACCGTAACGGTTTATTCGATATAACTAGATATCGGGTTTGAATTTAGACAAGGTTCTTTTGGGAAGCAGTGATAATTTAATTTTTTAGAATTTTACTGTAATTTTTAATTAATTTAATAAGCAACTTTTTATTGGGAGTATTTCGCACCCTTAATCATCGATTTTGGGGTTTCACAATATGAGTCAACCTACCGATATTATTTTATTTCTGGAGTCGGGACACCTCGCTCGTCACGATAGTGTTTTTATTTCTGTCCGTACGTAAGCAGAATTTTACGTAACAGGGTATGTAAAACAATCCACGCCATCAATTATCAAACTGCAAACCAAATCGTATTGCCATCCACTCAATCGACCAGACTACTCAAGGTTGTAGCTCCCGAAACGTGTACAAAGCTCGAACGTGGAAACTAAGTATAAACTATAGATATTTTTACTTAGTGAATATAAACAAATGCATATAAGTAGGACACGTTTATAGTGGACGTGGGATTTCCGCAGAGGCCTAGGATGTGAGGACATACACATGCCTACGTCCTACCGTGTACGGCATCGTTTAAAGCCTTAAGTTTCACCTACCTTTCTCCTATAAATATACACCCACAGTACCACTCTCGTTACTTTAGATCTTTGCAAATAAATAAAAAAACCTTCAACCGAGAGTTTAATCACCTCTTAAAAAAAAATCCAAATATAATATCAGTATACTCGAAACCCGCTAATACTTCTCTTCACACGCTTGCAAACTTTGAGCGACTCGCTCGACAGTGGGTGATGGGAGTCTATAGCAAAACAGTTCATAAAGGTATGGGATATTAATGGTGCTGCGGCCGCGTAGAGGTGCGGATGGGGTAGTGTGTCCACCGATGGTCTGGCAGATGAAGCGTTGTACTCCTGTAGAAGAAGAGTGAGCGGAGAGCTAGGTGAGGTCATACGTGTGCGGATGGTTACACGAGCGGGAGAACCAAGCAGAAATGCTTGTGTGATCGGGTAGAGGGATGTTCTGGGACGGTGATCGAGTGGTGGGGCACCGGAGCAGTTGACACGAGTCTCAGGTGGTAGGCGTTTCGATGGAAGGTCGAAGGAATAGGATGAGGGTGACTGTAGTTCGTTTGAGGTTCGAATCGAGGGGACGTCCGAGTCCTACTTGGGTAGGGTGATCGCATGGAGAAACTAATGGGAAAGTCAGCAGTGGAGTTGTTTCCGTTTTTAATGATGTGAAGTGGGGAGGAGGGAAGCAAGGATTTGCGGCATGGATATTTTATAAAGGAGGAGCGAATTCTGTAAATAATTTGGGGGAGGAGAATGTGCCACGCACGTGAGTATTAAGGGATGAGCGGTTGTTTTTGTGGTAAACGTGGATTAAGGGGGATGGGCCAAGCTGTTAGGTAAAGCCCAAGTGGTTATTTTAAATAGGAATTTAATTTAAAATTTTAGAGTATTAACTTGTTAATGCGATAACTTGACCATGCGATATCAGAATCACGAACGGTCAGATCCGTTGGGACCGTATGGACGGACACTTCGAGATGAAGCTGATTGGGAGTGGATTGGAGTCCGTCAAAATTTATAGCAAAATAAATTGTCCGTCTAGATCAAAGACAGTTAATCGTTTTACTCATAACAGTCCAATGTGAGTAAATCTCACTAACTCTGAACAGTTTATAATTTCATGTTATATTTTTAGAACTATTAGATATTAGCTGATTGACTGTATGTTGACTGTTTGATTGAACTGCTAGTCAGTTAGTTAAATTTTCTATATTGATTCTGTTTAACAGAATATATCATATGGAACTGAAAAGTGATGTTATCTATATTATTTAACATCTGTGATGCAGGGAAACAGGTTGGAGGAATCCAACTAGATTCCTCAACATTTATTTTACTGTTTTCATATATTGTGATATATGATGTGTTATATAATCTGTTATGGATTATGGGTGTTGGAATGATGTTGATCATTTTTGTTCGATATTTAAATATCATAAAAGACCCTGGGATGTAAAAAGAATTATTTCAATGTATATTGAAATAAAGGGAGTTTATAAAATCAACAGATTTTATAAAAGGAAATACTTCGAAAGTAAATAAAAAGGGAAAAAGGTTTTAAAACGAATAGAGTTTTATAAAAAGGGAAATCATTTGTAAAGTGAAGAACTGTCACTAAAAATAAATCTTTATAAACGAATAGTTTATTCAAAAAGAAGTTAATCGATGTTAGTTAATCGATTAGAGAATAAAGTTAAAAGAAGTTAATCGATGTTAGTTAATCGATTAGAGAATAAAGTTAAAAGAAGTTAATCGATGTTAGTTAATCGATTAGAGAATAAAGTTAAAAGGAGTTAATCAAATATAGTTTATTCGAATAGGAAGTAAAATGATTTAATCGAATATAGTTTATTCGAAGAAAGTAAAAGGAGTTAATCAAATATAGTTTATTCGAATAGGAAGTAAAATGAGTTAATCGAATATAGTTTATTCGAAGAAAGTTAAAGGAGTTAATCGAATATGGTATTCGAAAGGAGAAATCGAATATGGTATTCGAAGTTAGTTAATCGAATATGGTATTCGAAGTTAGTTAATCGAATATGGTATTCGAAGTTAGTTAATCAAATATGGTATTCGAAAGGAGAAATCGAATATGGTATTCGAAGTTAGTTAATCAAATATGGTATTCGAAAGGAGAAATCGAATATGGTATTCGAAGTTAGTTAATCGAATATAGACATTCGAAAGGAGTTAATCGAATTTGGTATTCGAAGTTAGTTAATCAAATATGGTATTCAAAAGTTAGTTAATCGAATATGTTATTTGAAAGGGGTTAGTCAAGCCGAGTTAGTCAAATAGAGCTAACCAGTTAGAGTTAATCAGTTAGAGTTAACCAGTTGGAGCTAATTAGTTAGAGTTAATCGATTAGAGTTAAAACGAACTAGAGTTAATCAAGTGTAGTTATTTGAGATAGAGTTAATCAAACATAGTTATGCAGGATAAGTTGCCATCTCGTACGACTGCTAGCGTAATTCGCAGGGCTGTAAAAAGCCTACGGCGGTCGGATGTTTCCTGAGGGAATCAGGTGTAACCATTTGTGATCGCTGCGATCTAGAGTCAAACGAATGGAGTTAAATCGAATATTAGTTATTCGATAGGAGTTAATCAAGTTGAGTTAATTAAACCAAGTTAGTCGAGCCTAGTTAATCGAATCGAATCGGTCGAACCAAGTAAGTTAAGATAGTCGAGTTAATCGAGTTAAGTTCGTCGAGTTAAATTAATCGATGTTAGTTTCATCGAAAGGAGTTATCGATGTTAGTTTCATCGAAGGGAGTTATCGATTATAGTTTAATCAAAGTAAGATTTTCAAATATGAGATATTTGAAAAGGAAGAGTTATCGAATATTAGTTATTCGAAGAGAGATTATCGAATATCGTTTATTCGAGAAGGAGTTAATCGAATATAGGTTATTCGAAGAAGAGTTAATCAAATAGAGATTTCTCGAAGAGAGTTAATTGGCAAATTCGATTATATCGAATTCGGGAAAGTACTTATACTTTCCAGTGTTTAAATAGAGATTTATTTATTTATAAATAAGTGTTAGGTTAATTATTCACTAATAAGAATAGAAGTTATAATTAAAGTTAGATAATTCGAAAGTAGGGATTATAACGTTATCGTTATAACCAATGTTTTAAATATAGAAGTGGATTAGTAAAATTGAATCCGGGAAAGGCGTAAAGAAGTTGTTAAAGATTAAAAGATAAACTTTGACAATTTCGAAGTTATAACGTTGTTCAGTTAAGGTCTGAGAGGTAATTATACCCCAACTTGAGTGACTTCCTTCTTGACTAAGAAATGGTAAGGTTTGATCGTAAAGGAGTTTTGGAAATGTTTTCCAAACGAGAATCAGAAATGTTTTCTGATAAAAGAAAAATAAGAATTTAGAATATAGGGAAAATAGGAGATAAATAAATGAACTAAAGAGATTTATGTTAAATGATGTTTGGTCGATATAATTTCCATTTGGAAATAATATCGTTGTTTGCACACTTGTTTTTCTTTGATAGTTAACTCACCGACTATCGAAGTTTTGACCATTTTAACGTTGTTAATATGGAGAGACCGGTTGGATTATTATCCATAGAACCACTCTGTATTGGCATAAGCGTCGTGAATCATATATGCCAAAGATAATTGAAGATGGAGTAAAATGCAAGGGCTGTTGCATAAGTCTTAGATAACAGTGACTAAGATGGATATACGGAATAGTGCCTTCGGTTTGTCCAGTCCCAGGACAACTTGTATGGACGAAGGTCTGACAGAGTATATCCAATGGATCGCGTAAGTTGATCTGTTCAAACGTATTCACGTTTGGTGGCGGAGGAATTCGTTTCTCTTAGCTGTATACCCGTGTTATTTTTGGATAAGTCAATTTGTGATTTGGCGGGTATGACGATGTGACATTCTAAGTGAATGAGGATGACTTGTATGAATGAATATCTGACAGAGTATTTCCAGAAAGGTCACGTACCTTGATTTCTTCAACCGTACCAAGAGTGGAAGCGGAGAAGGAAACTTCTTTAGCTAACACGTAATGTACTGTTGTAGACGTCAATTAGTGATTTTCGATGGATCTGACAATGTGGCATTCGAAGTGAATCTGATGTAATGATAAATCGTAGCTTCTAGCCTCATCAACCGGTAAATGACAGAAATCGGGCAGGCAACATGGCTAAGTCGGTCGCACCGAAGTAGGGTGTATAATCACATATCTAGAGAATATTCATTTGTTTCTTAAATCTATCAATGTTGTCCCATATATATGGGAACGGTTGCTGATCCCAACCGTTAGTGATGTACATTCGATACACTCAAGCGAAATGAGTGGTTGGTCATGTGTGGCTGAGTTACAAGATGTTCTTGTTGAACTCCAGTGTATCGTTCCTAGAGTACACTGATCGGAAGGTGGTTCCATACCTTCTCATAGTTGGAAATCCATTATCCAATACGCGCTTGCGATTTTGATTGTATACTATATATGTAGAACGTGAGATGAAAGCGTTTCTGCTAGTTGATGTCTATTTGTACATAGACATTATTATAATATCAAAAGGTTTTTGATATAAAGATATTTTGGATTCTCATAAGGGAAAAACCCGTTCCGTTCTGCGGGGTGGTCTTATGAGATATCGTTTACTTGTTCATATACCTGTTTAAACTGTTTTACTCATACCAGTCCCATGACTGACCCGGAGTTTACTTTGTTGTTTTCCCTAAACTCTTGGGTGCCTAATTTGTACGGGCAGTCAAGTAGTCAGGAATTTGCAGATATACTTGAAGAGCTGGAGCAGGAGGCTTATGGATCATATAGCTATAGTTTATTTCCGATGTGTTGTAAGTGTTGTACTCTGATAAGTGCTATTGTATACATAACTGTTATATTTCAAAGTTATGTTACCTATTATATGTTATTCGTTCCGCTGTGAGGTTCGTGTTACTCTGATGTTGTGTTCTTCTTCTTCTTCTATTCTAAGTTTCTATCTTATCTGTTCTCACCCTCTAATTTCTTTCATTAATTACCGGGATTTTTCGATGTTTTGACCTCGTGCTTATGTCGATAACCAAAGTCGCTAAAAAATCCGGGTCGTTACAGAGAGCGGCAGTCCAAACGATTTCAAGAATGGTGGCACTACACTAAAGTAGTATATATTTACATGATGAAGCCCGTACGACATACGGCAAGGGGCTGTATATATACATGGAAAAGGATTAGACGAGTTGGGGGTATCTACATATACGTTGTATTAGGTTAGCCTACTAGTGAGACATGAGTATAGCCTAGAGAGCTAATATCGCGAATAACCTAATAAGCAAGAAAATATAACTGAACGGTATATGTAGTATTACACAGAAGTTTATTATAAGTCCACTCACACAGAACTTATGTTCTGACCCCCTCCTCATTACATACTTCCAGGTTAGGTTCAAGGAAGAGATGGTATAACTATGGATACTGGTTAGACAGTATGATATATAAGGTAAAGCTATTTTTGAATATATTATATTTTAATTCCTTCCGCTGTGAGATGCTTTACGAGTTCTGACATATTTCTTTTTCTCTGTCTTTTTTTGCAGGATACCAGAGCACCCAACTCGGTTCTCGATGGATCGAATTTGAAAAATTCGGTCTGTCGAAATTCGGCTTGTTACATCTGGTATCAGATCTTCGGTTTAGTGATCTTAGGGAGAAAATGAGTGAACGTATTTGTATTTTCTAAAATATAAATATATTATATATAAACCTAAATCCATAAAGTAGCCCACTAGGTATGAAAAGAGTTGGGATATTTAGTTTGTACACAAAAGTAATAAACATAGAAATTTTTGAGACCATTAGGTGGTTGGGAAAGTGTACAACATGGCTTAGAGCTAAAGAAAGAAAAGTATCCCATAGGGTGGAAACTGAAATATTAGTATTTCAGATTAGTGGGTTTAGAAATGAAACCTTAGAAATTAGAAAAAGGTTAAAATGTGGAAAATGGATTAGGAATATATATATATATATATATATATATATATATATATAGTTGAGAGAATTGGTTTGGAAAGTGCCTAGGAAAGCCTAGTTGAGTTGAAAGACCCACTTTGGGTTTAACCCAATAATAAACTTTTAAGAACTTGAATTTGTAAAAGAGTTTGTCGTGTTTTTCAAGTTTTAATCTTAATAGTAATTTATGATGTTTGAAAAATTATTTAGTGCATGTTGGGTTTTGAAAGTAAAGTGGGGTATAAAACAATGATTTTAAAAAAAAATCTCTCATTTAAAACGTGCATAATATAGAGCATATATAGCTCGCTAGTTTTCATATTATAATATATGAAAGAATTGAAAAGAAAGTGTTGCGTTTTGTAAAAGAAATTCTATTCTGTTAACAATAAATTTTGATTATTGTTTTAAAAATAAATTTTGTTGGGTGAACAAAATAAGCGGTAAAGTGTAAGAATAGAGTAGATATTTGCACCTTAGCAGCCAAAGTTAACATTAGGAACAATGTAACCCATTAGTTGTCCTTGTCTACTCCAGTTTCATGATCTGAAGAAAATGTTTTGCATTTTATTTTGTGACATGTTTTTTTGGGTTTGGCAAAAGCAAGTTTTTGAGAAAAGAATAAAAGTTTTACCACTTTTAGTTTTTGGAAGAAGAATGTAATAAAAAAAAGAAGGCCAAACCATGTTTTAAAAATGGAGTAGTTAAGGATTAAGGCCTAGAAAGAACGAGATAAAGTTAAAGCAATTAGAACCAACTGGGGATTGGTTGAGTTGAGTAATTCTTTGAGTGTCAATCTGATGTTGATTTTGGTCTTCGGGGTTGATACTCAGGGAGTTATTTTCTTGCCAATTTACAGTCAAGGATTAGCCAGTGTTGAACTAATGGAAAATTCCCGTAGAATGCATAAGCCGTGTGAGTCTAGGATTGTTACTTGAAAAGAGAAGTATAGGCTAGTAATACACAACATGGACTAGTAGTGACTACTAGGTAGTGAAGGGCAAGCAAGTGTATAGATCCTGTTGAGTGGACTCGTGGCATAGTCCTAAGATGCATGGGCCATAGCTGTAGCTGTGTAGGATACAGTTTGAGTTGAAAACAGAAGAGCTTGGTTGAAAAATAAACTTAAGAAGAAGACTAGCCTAACTAAAAAAGAAAACAACTGAATCAATCAAGCAACAAAGCAAGATGGGAAAAGAAAATGAAAATTTTAAGAAAAAGATGAATAAATATGAAATTACTCCAAGATAAGTTAAAATAGAAAAGGAAGCTTTCTAATGTCGTTGTACTTGGACAGGAAAATAAGAAATCTTTATAGAATAGTTATGTAAAAATCCAAGTGCAATTAGAAAAGAAAAACGGAGGATGTGGATTTTTCCATTTTCATAACATAAGAAATCAAATTTGGAAAATTAGATTTTTCTAAATTTCGAATTTAATGATGGTTGGTAGGGTTTTGGATGCGACAATTGGATGAACTTTGCTCTTATTTTGTAAGAGTATGGGAAAATTTGGGTGAAAAATGTTTTGATTTTACAAAAATATTGCATTCATATAGAACTGCAAGTATATTTAGGATGTGAGCATCATGATTTGAAAGAGCTTTTAAAATTTGCATACATATAGATGGATCCAAATTAGGCATACATGCTTTGCTATGATGTAATTCACTTTGCACATGTGCACAATGCTGCAACAATTGGATGAACAATTATTGGATGTTGCGAGGGATTATCTATTTTACTCTTATCGAATTTCGGGGACGAAATTCTTTAAGGGTGGAAGAATGTAACACCCCGTATTTTTAATGTAATTAAAAATGTATATATATCCATAGATAGGATTAATATGGTGATGTATAATGAAAATTAATTAATATATGAAAGAAAGAAAGGATTGGTTGCATGCGATGTAAATATGTTGCATGCACTGATTTGCAAACATAATGCATTAACATTAAAAGAAAAATAAATGAAAAAGATTCATGCATTGGTTTAATTTAAGTATTGTAACTAACATGAAAAAGAGAAGTAAGGAGAGAGCAATAATTATCATTGTTCTAAGACTTATTAACAAAAGACTTTGTAGCTCAGTTGGTTAAGGCATTGGATTTGTAACATGGAGGTCGGGGGTTCGAACCCCAGCGACAGCATAATTTTTATCTCTGTTTTAAAGAGGGCCAACTGAACATGCAAATATATGTACATATACAAATTCAAAATTTGAAAGGATAAGAACGTACATATAAGGAAATAAAGAAAATATATGTATATACATGAGAATATATATATATATGTGCAGAAATATATGTAAACGAAAGATAAAATTTAAGATAAGGCTATAGTAAATGAAATATGGCAAGAATTAAATAACGGTGCAACATCGTTTGAATTTTGAAAATAAAATGAAAGTTGTGCGTATATATATATATATACGCGTAAAATGGTCGTTAAAAGAATTGTATACATATAAGAATATTTCACGTGAATAAAACAGTTAAATAAATTCCAGAAATTCAAAAGTTCGAAAATCAAATTTCTACGCCAAAACAATTCAAACATTCGAAATTCAAATTTCTGCGCCAAAATAGCTTATGGGACCCAATGCTGACTTAGCACTGCATGTACGATAAGATTTGGCTAGATTCATCTGCGAACCTGGACTATTTTCTTAACTAGGTTCAATGCTGACTCAGCGCTGCGTGTACGATAAGGTCTTGAGCAGCTATATAAACACCCCTAGGCCTATTGTAATCTTTACTAAAGTTCATGGAAACGCCATGGCTCTACTCTAACTCATATTCTTCTTCTTCCTCACTAAATCTCTGATCTATTCTTCTCTCCTCTCTCCTCACAAAACTATTCTTAAATTTAAAAAGAATTAGATTGAGGAATTCTATTACTACGAACAAAATAAAGGGGAGATTCAAGTATTGCGCAAGAACATAAAAGAAATTCAGATATGAAATTCAAGCTATGCAACACAAAAAGGAGGAAAATCAATCCAAGATCTACGGATTAAAGCACAAAATTCATTGTGAGTGGAATTATGATAAAATTTTGTATAATAGTATTACTATCATTCATCATTTCCCCAGTTATAAATTCAATGCAAAAATTTATGTTAAAATAATTGTTCCTTTATTCTCTTGCCCCTTTTTATTTTTGAGATCTAGGTTGTCTCGAACCTAGATGAAATCTTATTATGTATACGTATGGTTGAAATATGAAAATATTGGGGCATAACTTATTTTATGCGAACGAAGAACATAATTCGTAATTTTGGGGTTTGTGGCATAACAATTGTTATCTCATATATTGGGCATAATCTATTTTATACAGTCGAGGAATGTAATCTATAATGTTGGATTTATGTAAGTTTGACACAATTGTCATTGGATATGGATTATATGAAATTAGGTATAATTGGACATTGGAAATTTACATGTTTGGGCATAACATGGATTGGAAGGATTTGTGTATGATTTGGAATATGGACATAATTATATTGCAATATTAAATTTATGCAAATTGGGAATAATTCTAATTGACTATGGTGTTGGTATAATTTAATATGAATAAATTGGTATGAACGTCATGTAATTTGATAACATTGATTTTATGAAAGTGAGTATTATTGGATATTTTCGATAATTGGAATATATATATATATATATATATATATATATATATATATATATGAAATTGGCATATTTGGGTAGGAATTAAGTGGAATTGATGAAATTGCCTATAATTGGAAATTTGTAATTAAGGATAATTAATATGTAATTAGTGACAAATTGGAATAGGAAAAATTGTAAACATGACTATATGTTGAATTGGAAGCACATAACATGAAAATTAGGGTTCAGATGAAATACGATGCTAATGAACCTTTGACACGAGGTTAGGCGCAATTGTGGTGTAAGACTGCCCGGAACCGCCCGCAAATCCAGCTGCCACAATTGGACGTCTAATGTGAGAGGTCAAAGTCATGAATTGTAGGCGTAACGGTCGGTGACACGAGGTTAGACCCGCTTTGTGGTGTAAGACTGCCCGGAACCGCCCGGCGAATCCAGCAGCCACAAAGTGTTCGGTCTAATGTGGGAGGTCATGCACCGTTTGTCATAATGAATGAATTAAGGAATACTAACCATAATAAGACATGTGGGTGACATGGGTATGGTTAGAGGGTTAAGTGGGTGACATGTAAAATAGGACATGTAAATATGGACTTAACCATAGTAAGACAAGACATGTAAAACATGTAAATGTGGACTTAACTATAGTAAGATACGTAAAGTAAAACATGAATAAGGTGGACTTAACCGTAGTACAGCATGTGTAAGACATGGATACAATAATAAAAGAGGTTAAGTGGGACATGGGCAACATTTAAGACATAAGTACATAATGCTTAACCAAAGGGGACCCATTATGGCATTACAAATTAATTGAATTGGGTAAAGTTTAAGTAGCGGGTTAAGTAAAAGGAAGGGTTAAGTCAAACCTAAAATTAACGACACAGTAATGGGGGAATGATAACTACCTATTATAAACTTGAATTAAATATGTAAAACTTGTCCTAGGGACAAGGGAAGATTATGACTTAAGATATAATACAAGATTTGAAGGGTGGGACGACTTATACTATGAAATAAGTTAATCTAAGTTGAAAATGTGGGAAAACACCCCTACGCTATCGTTTGATAAAGAAAACTTAAGTCATATTTGAATTCGTTGAAAAACCTTAGTTAAAAAAAAACTAAGTAACGAACCTTAGTTGAAAAGAGAACTAAGTAACAGAAACTAAGTATCAAACCTTGGTTAAGAGAACCAAGTAATAAACCTTAGTTAAGGTAATTAAGTAACGAGAAAGAGAACTAAGTAGTAAACCTTAGTTAAGATGGCTAAGTTGTAAACCTTAGTTAAGAAAACGAACGATTCAGGAAACTAAGTGGTAAACCTTAGTTAAGAGAACTAAGTACTAAACCTTAGTCAAGAAACTCAAGTAGAACATGAGAAGGAGCGAACGTCCGTCTGATCATGAAAAAGGCTCCAACGTCTTGGGTTACGAAGCACGCAGCTTCAAGGGGACGTGAGGGTACTCTTGGTATCCCTCTGTGAGAATGCAAATGATCCGCCTGGGCTCATAGAGGTTAAGGTCTGTGTTAGAAGAACCAAGAGTATGCCTTGGTTGCAATATAGGGCAACCTAAAGACTAGGATGGACCAGCGTGATTCGGCGAGACAAGTGGCCCTGTGATAGCGACTCGTCATCTACCTACCATTTTGAGTCAGTCGAGATACGTAAAACGGAAAGGCGGAGAACTCCAAAAGACCATATACTTGCTATCTAGTTATGGGTGAGGTTGGGCAATAGGTTTGTGGGGCATATGGGGGCCTGCGTATAGTTCTCATTTTTCAAGGTGTGCCTTTCATTAGTTGAGGGAGGGGTCAAGTGGGACCATAGCCACTGGAAAAACAGACCTTAGCATCTGCATCGGCAGATAACTTAAAGCTCCCGACCGAGTTCCGTGTTTCTTGATTAGCCCTGCCACGGGACTCGGGCCGCACATATAGAGGACATGTGCAACTAGATATCTAGCACGTTTACGATACGATTGGGACGTCAAGTCTAGGAACACTTATCACTCTGGGTAGTGTGTTCTAGACTAAGGGGCATCGTTCGATAGGTAGCATAAACCCCAATGACCCTGGGTAGCGTAAACCCTGGTTGAATCTAAGAAGTGCTCGATAGTATACCTTAGATTAGATATAGATGATACACGGAATCTAGCAAGATCGAGAGCGGCAGTCCAAACGATTTCAAGAATGGTGGCACTACACTAAAGTAGTATATATTTACATGATGAAGCCCGTACGACATACGGCAAGGGGCTGTATATATACATGGAAAAGGATTAGACGAGTTGGGGGTATCTACATATACGTTGTATTAGGTTACCTACTAGTGAGACATGAGTATAGCCTAGAGAGCTAATATCGTGAATAACCTAATAAGCAAGAAAATATAACTGAACGGTATATGTAGTATTACACAGAAGTTTAATATAAGTCCACTCACACAGAACTTATGTTCTGACCCCCTCCTCATTACATACTTCCAGGTTAGGTTCAAGGTAGAGATGGTATAACTATGGATACTGGTTAGACAGTATGATATATAAGGTAAAGCTATTTTTGAATATATTATATTTTAATTCCTTCCGCTGTGAGATGCTTTACGAGTTCTGACATATTTCTTTTTCTCTGTCTTTTTTTGCAGGATACCAGAGCACCCAACTTGGGTCTCGATGGATCGAATTTGAAAAATTCGATCTGTCGAAATTCGGGTTGTTACAGGCAATTTGGGGTTTTGGGAATTTCAATTACGTAAAAGGCGGATTTTTGGTTCGGGATGTGATTTTGGGCTTGTTCAGATTGTTGAAGATTTCGAATTGAGGCTGGTCGTGAAGTTGCGATTTGGGGGTTGGAAGAAGATAACGTTCGATTTGGTGGTATACGGGCCTGTCTTGCGCAGGCAAATAAAAGAGGGGCTGTAGCGGGTGGTAATTTGAAGTTGATGAGGTTAGTCGGCAGAATTGATGGAATTGGGCTTGCGATGAACGACTGTAGAGAATTTCAAGGCAAAGAAGGAAGAAATAAAAGAAATTTGTTGAAGTTTTGTAGAATTGTGTGGAGCAGGAAGAGGTTGAGTTCGGCGAGATGTAGTATTGGTTTGGAAGGAGGTATTTGAGAGACTGAGAGGCAGAAGATGGTGAAAGAAAAATGACAGAAGTGGTGGTGATGAAATGGTGTAGAGGTTATGTGGTATAGAAATGAGGCAAGAAGAGAAAATTTGGGAAGAAAAGGAAAGCAGTAATTTTTTTTTAAATTATTTGTAAGAAAAAGGAAAAGGAAAGAAATAAATGAGAGAGAGAGAAGGAAATAAATAAATGAGAGAAAGAAAAAGGTAAAGAAATAAAGGAAATTGAAAACACAAAAATGGGAAATGGATTGAAGACAAAAGGCAAGTGTATATTTCTTTTTTTTTCTTTTTTTTAAGAGAGAGGAAATAATGGAACTAACACAATATGAAATCTATCAACGCACATACACACAAAATAAAAACACACAAATGAAAAGAAACAAACACACAAACAAAAGTAAAACAAAACATAAACACAAAATGGAACAAAACACACAACTTTTAAAAAAAAACAAATAAGAAAATTAACTCAAAGAATAAAACTAAAATTATATTCTTTCCCCGGCAACGGCACCAAAAACTAGTTCGACGACGAATATTCTATGAATTAGAAAATCATCGCGAAGTGTAATAAAACGCAAGCGCACGGCGTACAATCGTAGTACTTGGCGAATACGAGTCAATCCACAGGGAAAGGATTAATTCTAAAATTACTCAATCAAATTAAACTGAAAGAGAGTGAGAATGTTAACTAACCAGCTAAAAATTAGCAAAATCTAACAAACTATTAACTACAAATGTTGGTTGAAAAATAAGAGATTAAATGACAACTTAGGAGCAAATTCACTCTCAAGATCACATGAATCAATATAAAATAAAACCATGATCTCTCTTTTTGGTCAATAGTTAATTTAATTGATGTGACTATTCTAAGCATGACCTATTTGTGCTAGTGATTAGCCCAACATAAGCCATCAAATTTTGTCATACCTCTTAAACAACTTTACTAATTTTATGAAAAACGATAACAAGTTGACATTGAATCGTACTTTGAGCATGGCCTATCCCCTATTAATTAGGAGTATAAGCCATCAAATTTAGATTTCAATCTCCGCTTAATTACCATAATCATATGTAGATAAAGAGGTAATTAGTGAGCATATGAACAAGTATAGCCTATATGGTGTCAACACTATAGGCTATCAAACTCAATAATGAACACAAAAACCATAACCATCAACATGAAATAAAGCACAAACAGAGATCATGAATAAACAAGTATATTGAAAGTACATGAATAAAGAGAGCTTCATTATCCCTAAGTTGTAGGGATTTAGCCTCTCATGTTTGTTATTTTAACAGTAAATGTAGTTTGCAACATGAACGAAATAAAAGAAAATTCAGGCTAAATAACAAAAACTACAACTAATCTACTTGCATAAAAGAAAATAAAATGTAATAAAAGACAACAAATTAAGATTGCATTAAAACGAGAGATTACAAAAACAAATGGCTAAGAAGCCATGGAAGAAAAATTGAGGTTTTTATTTCAGCATCCGCTCTAAACTAAAAATCCAAGATCCTTTTACATGGGTTATTTATACATGACTAAACCCTAATTCACTTTTTGCATACTACGTTGTGACAACCCCAAAACCCCGTACGACGATGCTAAGGGTAATCTTTGGAATATAACACATAAGCAGATAATAGCAGAACAAAAATAAATAAATACACCAGATAATGAACAAATAATACACTGGATAAACGTAATCATCAGAGTTGCACAGTATACAGGATCATACTTAGTACAAATACAGTTCAGCTATACATAAATGTCAACGGCGGAAAACAAACATAATATGTACAATAGGAGCTGAACAAGCATAAAAAGAGATAAATGATAGAATCCATCTTCAGCTCCAGCTATCCCGAAAGAGCCCGCTAAAAACCTGAACACAAGGCTGCCCATGTAGAAAAAGGGGTACCCGAGTTTGCAAGTGAAATAAACTACGAGTCAGTCATGAGACTAGTATGAGAAATCTACTTAACACATTTATAATATAGCTAATCACAGGACCACGCCACTTTAGCGGAACGGGTTTACTCCATTGGATTGCCAGTGCTTTAAAACAAATAATTCTTTTAAACATCGCAATGCTTTTTATAAAAATGAAGCCATTATAAAACTCAGTTCCAATCACACAATGCAACGCAAACCGGAGGATAGAGTTTTACCTTATAATGGCCAAAATATGCTTGATACGAATAAAACAAAAGAATTTGATATTATTACTAGTGTTTATATGTTTCAAAAACAACTTCGAATCATAAGTATCAATCATAGACGGCATTAATGCCCCATACCACTACGTCGCCATATATAGGTATACAATCAAAACCGCACAGTCACATATTTGGAAATTGGATTTCCGTCATGAACCAAGGCAAAAGATAGTCCTTACCGAATTTGAGACGCTCTAGCCCGCCCCTCAGGATCAGAGCTCGAGTGACCCTTGGATCGTCAGGGCCTGTCCACACGGAGTGGATTAAAATGCCGGAACAATGCATTTCCCCGCCCTTTGGGGCGTAAGTGAGCCAACGAATGACTCCATCGGTCCCGGATCGACCGATATAACCGAGGCGCCTCGCAACAACAACAACCACATAGGTGAAAATAATATAAATGTCAGCCAGTTTAAGCGCCGACACCACCTCTAACTAGAAAGAAATGCATGCCCTCCCTGAGGTCCTCTCCCGTTTCTGGTTCATACCGGGGTGTGAGGCTCGCGAATTCACGTTATACACAAAGATATGCCACACAGGCGGTGCTTTGATCATCAACCACAAGACTTTGCTTTTCAACAGAAGCCCTGATCACTGCATCTTAGCATGCCACACAGGCAATTCACACCATGCAACTGATGGCTATCAATCACACAGAATGAATTCCAATGTTAGACACACAGTCCATTTGCAAGACCGTTCTGGGTCTGAACGAAACTGGAGGCACTATATACCTCGCATACCCATCGATCTCCACGTACACCGGGACGATCACCACTCATTATCCATATTTCGGGATGCCTCCCAATCAGGACATCAGTTACCATCCAAACGAGGTGAAGATCTCCGGTCTTCGACCACCGTCTTCATCTTCGATTTCTTAACGTCGATTCAGTTATTCAGAATGGGATAAACCCGGTCTTTCTGAGCAACTCACGTATAAAATAAACAAGTGCTACACATACACAACATACGCATCATTCCAATTCATCAGTCACTAACCGTAAATTAGTAAGAGAACGATTTCCCAAATATTAACCCCGAAGGCCGAAACCAACATCAGATCAAGACCCAGGAAATCATTCAACTTAGCTAACCTTCAGTTAATTTCTAAATTTCACATTCCATATCGTTTATAATATTTTATAACGATTTATCGCTATTTTTATTTATTTAAAAATAGCCAATTTATTCAAACGACGCTTCAGGCCATAACGCGGCCGTGGCGCTATTTTTCTTCAGATTTGATTTACACATATATGAAAATCTAACTATTGGATCTTCACAAAATTTATATCATTAGAAAGATCTTTTCAAAACGAATCCAAAGGTTCCAGTTTTGGGAAAATCCGACGGTCGGATCTCCCGATACACTCGTTTGAAGTTTCGATTTCAAAATACGAACTGCAGCGTCGTTATTCGATTTAATTCAATTATATATATATATATATATATATATATAATCGATTCTGGCGCTGTTTTTCTTCAGATTTGAATTAAACATTCCAGACAATCCAACCGTTGGATCTTTACAAAGTTGGTGTCGTTGGAAAGATATTTCCAAAGCGAACCCAATGGTTTCGGTTTTGGGAAAATCCGATAGTCGGATCTCCCGCACTAATCGTTTGAAATCACGGTTTCAAAACACGAACTATAGTTTCGTTATTCGATTTATTTTACTTATATATATATATATAAATATAATCCATTCTTCGATTTCAAAACCATATTCTTTTCATACCTTTGATAAAAAATGATATTTTTATCCAACTGACTTCTGTTTCAACACTTCACTATTTTTAACAATTCATGTATATAATAAAAATGTGATTTTCATTGTAAAACTATTTATTTCAAAACACGACTATTTTATATGGTTCAAATAGATGATAAAAATATGATTTTTATTATAAAACAATTTCTTTCAAACCACGACTATTTTATATAGTTCATATAGATGACAAAAATATGATTTTTATTATAAAACAATTTATTTCAAACACGAATAACATTCAACACATGAATTTCTATTCAACGAATGAATTTCTATTCAACACATGAAGGTTTTCTATAGTTCGTATATATAAAATAAAAATGTGATTTTTATTGCAAAACAATTTATTTCAAAACTCGACTATTTTATATAGTTCATGTAGATGATAAAAATATGATTTTTTATTATGAAACAGTTTATTTCAAAACACGAATGTCGTTCAACCCATGAATTTCTGTTCAACACACGAATATAGTTTCAACACATGAAAATAATTCTAACACATGAATATTATTCAAAATTTCGGCAGCATAACGGCGGGGTAGTTAAAACCGGGGCCTTCCCTAGTACGGCTGTTCGCTCTACCTTAAAGCCTCGCAGCTTTTGACAATGGGGATTTCACGCATCTAGTTCGCACGCAGGCGACATGTATATTTTTTTCTTTCTTTTCCACAAACTAATCCTATGTGTTTTCAACCAAATAATTCTCAACCACAATCAATCAATTTCAACCACAAACAATTCTAATCAACCATTCGTAATCAACCAATTTTTACACCAATCATAACCAATAAATATCGTCCATGGTTTGTGGACGAGGGGCGTATATATATATACATAAGCATTTCACTTCTATTTCAACACATATATAATTTTTACAACGCATATATAACTTATATATCGAACGTACAACTTATACAACGCTTATACAAGAGGTGTACAACGCTTATATAACTCATACATCGACTATATAATTTATACATCGTCGTTTTCCATATCGTTTATAATTTAGAAATCTCACATTGGGTTCCACTCCACCAAAAATAGCAGAAGGCTCAGAAAAATATGCGGACTCTTCTAGAATGTAGAAGACGTCCACACGAGTCCACTATCTCTTGTTTCACTGAATTTCGTCAAGAAACGAAAAAGATATGATTTTAACAGTGAAATCAAAAACCGTAGCACTTTAAAGTGCTATAATATAGTTTATTGAAAATAGGCCGTTACCTTTCAAAGTTGTTCAAAACTAGGTCATGCGGTTTCTTGAAATCCGTGAATCGATAGAACGATCGGGCTATGCAGTGTCGAAGGGGGAGGAGAGGCGCAGGCGGTGGTGGTGGTCACGGCCAGTTCGACGGTCGGAGCTGACGTCGGCGGCGGCGGAAAAGGTGCGACTTTCGAGACCTGTATCTCCCCCAATTCTGAACGAAGAAATACAAACTATATATGGATTTCAAGATCGTTGATAGCACTACAAAAATCTCCAAAGGAGAATGTGTTTTATTGCGTGTAGGAGGAAGAATCGGAGGGGGAAGGTTTGGATGATTTGCGTCGTCAATCGGCTGTTGTCGGGGAGAGAGAAAGAATAGTTTGACCAATGATTTTTTCTATATTTATAAATTTTAAAATCCGAAAATACCCCTTGCCACACACGAACACCAATTCAAACCCAACAACTGTCGTCCCTAGCTAAATACCCCCATTTCGAACACAATGGGATATGTTTCGTAGGCCCATTCGACTGTTTCAGTCAGTTTTCCTTCAAATTAAAATATAAAACATTCAATATTCGATTTGAACATACATTTCAATTTTCCAGGGCCACAATCTGATTCAAAAAATTCCAGAAAATAAATCTAGCTATGTTTTGACGATACAGTCCCAACAAAACTAATTACGTCGAATTCTGAGATCGTTTGAAAAATGGCCCTTTTCTGTTCGATCCAATTTAATAGAAATCGACCAAACACATTTTCCTTTGCCACACTCACACACTAGCTTCAAAAATTATGAAATTTGAAACCTAGCAATAATTTAACATCCCGGATCCAACAAATGTGGTTTCGTCGAATTCTGGGGTCGTTTGCAAAATGGCCATTTTCATGGGCTATATAAGTTCTATAGCGACCTTTCTGAAAATTCATTTGGCCATAACTTCTGCTTCCCGCTATGAAACTTCGATTTTTCAGATTCATTAGAAAGATATTCACTAACAGATTTAAATATTTTTGGTTTCACTCAAATCCATTTTGTTTTGCACCTGGTACAGTCAGTCAAAGTTTGAAATGAAAATTTGAAAATGTCGCGCCATTTCAGGCCTTGTTTATAATTAGAAATAATTATATTCATTTTCAAATGTCGATTCAAACTTACTTTTCATCATTATTATTTTAAATATTTAAAATATCAAAAATAGCAAAATTAAAAATTTCAAATTGGTTCAGATTTTCCGGGTTATTACAATCTCCCCCACTTAAAACCTTTCGTCCCCGAAAAGGAACAAAGTCGAAAGTGGATTAATTAATCAAATCTGCGTTCAATCTGGCTTCCATTCTCCAACTTTTCAGTTTCTGAGAATTTTCAACTTCTTCAAAAATTTGGCTAACACAATAAATTTTCGAAAAATTTCGCCATAACCTCCTTTGTACGGGGAGGGGTTTGGAAATTTATTGGGCTGTATTAGGTACCCAATAAATCCTATAAAGCATACACATATTTATAGTGATATATTCTGGTGATTACAGGGGAGCGTGTATAGATAATAACTCCAGAGAATAAATTCTCGTCACCCTGTCTAAGCCTGAGGGAGTGTGTATTTTTAATTACTCCAGAGAATAAAATCTCATCACCTCGTCCCGTGTGGGAAATAAATAATCCATGTGTCGTATCTAATAACTAGAGAGACGTGATTATTGTCAACTCCAGACCCGTGTGGGTTTTTTTATTACTCTGGCGATTTACTGTTACATTTTATATGGTCCATATCAGTCATCGGTTCAACCTGTAATATATAGTCATCGCCATACAAGCCTCTCGCTCGTATGGTAAATCTTCCACCTCGTAACACAAGCTCCAAATGCTTATGTGGTATATGATGAAGTACGCCTATCTTCAAGAAGTATGCCCTGTAGTGTAGTTCAAAATTAATTGTTACTATCATATGGCGACATTTATTATTACACACAGAACAACTAGCACTCCACATCCAATGGCATTCACAGGAGTTGATATAATAATATTTCGCATCCAACTCATTAAGGTTTACCTATTTGTCGGGTACGCAAATAATTTCTTTACTCAACAGCTAATCCATTTACCTATTGAAACATATATATATACACATGTATATATTTCTATCTATTTTTAAAACAGTTCAATGTGTGATTTCATCGAATAAATTCTACCATTCATTCTCTTATTGATTAAATTAACTATCGTTATAATAATTTAATTAATCAAATCCACAATCACACAACACAAAAACAATCAAATTTATTTTTAACTTTTCAAAAATGTACTAATCAATTCCTATACTCTTTTAAAATCATTCAGACTACAGAATTAAAAGTTCACATCCATGAAAGGAAAATAACAATAAAGTAGAGAACAACTGGAAATTTCAAAATATGGCAAATGTACCTTGCACCGGAGTCAATCAGAGATATCCACTCGACACTTAGGATAGGCTTTCTGAATGCCCTCCTCAGTTTCCCAAGTACAATCTCGCGGATCTCCACTCCATTGCACTTTGACTAAGTGAACCTTCTTGTTCCTCAGCTCTTTGGTTTCTTTGCCAATGATCTTTAGCGGCTCTCTTCTCACAGCTAATTCTGGAGTAATTTCAATAACCTGTTACGCTGCTTCTTCCATGATCAAGTCTGGATCATGAACGTGCTTTCGAAGTTGAGATATGTGAAATACATCATGCACTCCAGGCAACAAATCAGGCAATTGAATTCTGTAAGCGAGAGTTCCAATCCGTTCAAGAATAGGAAACGGAACAATGAATTTGGGCGCCAACTTCCTAGTTTTATCGAACTGGATAACTCCTCTCATCGGCGATACTTTCAAATATACATAGTCGCCAAAAGCAAATGATATATCTCTTCTTCTCCTATCGGCATAGCTCTTCTGTCGGCTTTGAGCGGTGAGTAATCGTTTCATAACGAAATCGACTTTATCGGCAGCTTCTCGGATCATATCAGGTCCCAATACAAGCCTATTACCAGGTTCGACCCAACAAGCAGGAGATCGGCACGGTCTACCATACAATGCTTCGAATGGCGACATTGTCAGGCTCGCTTGGTAGCTGTTGTTATATGAGAATTCAGCCAAATGTAAATGGTCTTCCCATGATCCACCGAAATCTAGAACACAAGCCCGCAATAAATCTTCTAGTATATGATTCACCCTCTCAGTTTGACCATCTGTCTGAGGATCGTAAGCGGTGCTCAAGTTCAGCTTCGTTCCCAGTTCTACTTGAAATGCCTCCCAGAATTTGCTAGTAAATATTGGATCTCTATCACTAACTATACTGACCAGCACTCCATGTAGCCTAACAATTTCCTTGAAATATATTTGCTCCAGACTCTGAGCAGTTCTGTTCGATCTGACAGGTATGAAATGGGCGGTCTTTGTGAAGCGATCTACGATCACCCAAATACTGTCATTTCCTTTTCTGGTTCTGGGAAAACCATCTATGAAGTCCATGGAAATATGTTCCCACTTCCAACCTGGAACGTCCAGCGGTTGCAACAGTCCAGCCAGTTTCTGTTGGTCGCTTTTGAATAGTTGGCAAGTAGGGCATCGGCTAACATATATTGAAACGTCCCTTTTCATAGCCTTCCACCAGAATGTTCGCTTGAGATCGTTATACATTTTGGTCACACTGGGATGGATACTCAGCTTGGACTTGTGATACTCGTCTAACACTTCCCTTTTTAGCTCTGGGATGTCAGGAACACAAATCCTTCCTCTCATTCTCACGATTCCATCGTTATCTATTTGAAAACACGAGGGTTCTCCTTTCTTAATCCTTTTGATCATATCCTTAATAAAATTATCATCCTTCTAAAGAATAGATATTTTGTCAATCAAGGAAGTCATAATAATAAAGTTGGCAATCATTACATTCTTTCGACTTAGCGCATCGGCCACGATATTGGCTTTCCCTGGAGTGTATAGAATCTCAAAATCATATGCTGCAAGCAACTCTAGCCAACGTTGTTGCCTCAGATTCAAGTGTTTCTGGGTGAACAGATACTTTAACGACTGATGGTCTGTAAACAGTTCGAATTTCTCACCCAGAAGATAGTGTCTCCAGATTTTCAAAGCGAATACGATAGCCAACAACTCAAGATCATGAGTGATGTAGTTCTTTTCATGTGGCTTCAGCTGACGGCTAGCATAAGCAACAACTTGACCTCTTTGCATTAATACTGCGCCAAGGCCTTCTCTAGAGGCATCCGTCCAGACTTTCAAGTCCTGATTGCCGTCGATTATCGTTAACACTGGAGCCGTTGTTAATCTTAAATTTAGCTCCTCAAAAGCCTCCTCACATTCTGGAGTCCACTTGAATTTGGAGTGCTTCTTTGTAAGCTTTGTTAAGTGACTAGATATCTTCGAAAAATCTTTAACGAACTTCCGGTAATATCTAGCCAATCTAAGAAAACTTCGGACTTCTGTGGGAGTACTAGGTTGTTTCCAGTTTTGAATAGCTATGATTTTACTTGGATCCACAGCAATTCCCTCTTTTGATACGACGTGGCCCAGAAACTTTACTTCATCTTGCCAGAATATACATTTGGACAGTTTGGCTTTTAAAACGTTCCTTCTCAGAATTTCTAGAACTTGCCCCAAATGTTTTTCATGTTCGGCCTTTGATTTAGAGAAGATTAGAATATCATCAATAAAAACCAGAACAAACTTATTCAGGACTCCTCTGAACACAAGATTCATCAAATCGACGAAGTATGCTGGAGCGTTACATAAGCTGAACGGCATTACTAACCACTCATAGAATAAGTCTGGACCTCTGAATGCTGTCGTAGGAACACACTCTTCGGCAATTCGAAGCTGATGGAAACCTGTAGCTAGGTCCATCCTTGAAAATACTTGTTCTCCATTCAGACGATCCAATAAATCATCGATTCGGCGCAATGGATATTTATTCTTTATTGTCTGCTTATTCAAATCACGATAATCCACACATAGTCGCAGAGTACCGTCAGATTTTGGGACAAACACCACTGCTGCTCCCCAATCAGAGAAACTAGGCCTGATCAGACCCTTCCATACAAGCTGTCGAGTTTGATTGTCTAGTTCTTCTTTCTCTTTTAGAGTCATTCTCCGAATAGCGTGCACTACTGGCCTTGCGTTCGAAATTAAAGCGATCTTGAAATCGATTTCTCTCTGCGGAGGTAAGCTGACAACTCCCTCGAACACATCTGCATAATTCTTTACGATTGGAATATCTTTGATGAGGTCGGGAATATTCTCTGTGACTATAGGGATATTTTCTATTTGAGCATGAGAAACATCCAAAGCTGCCCGGAAGTCTTTTCTATTAGAATTTTGACCTACACAGGGAATGGTTATATAATCACCTGATTTAATCTTCGCCTTAACGACTCTGTCGGCGCATTTAACCTCGGCTTCATATTTGGTCAACCAGTCTAACCCCAAGATAAGATCAAATTCTGTAAAATTCATGGCGACCGCGATGGTAGGGAACCGATAACGAGAAAAAGAAACCGGCACCCCACAAACCCAACTGAGATCGAGGGAACCCCCAACCGGATTATGGACAGTCATTGGTTCTTTGAGCTTCTTCAAATTCAAACCCAGTTTCTTAACCGCATTCTTTGCAACAAAGCTTCGCGACGCACCTGTGTCAAACAGTACTTTAACTGGAATATTTTTGACAGTAAGCGTGCCTTCTAAAACATCTGGCCTTTCCTGAGTAGACGAAGATGCAGGCACTTCTGCCACTTCATTTACTTGAACTACTTCGGGCTTTTTTAAGAGCAGGCAATCGTTTGCAAGATGACTAGTCTTATGGCATTGTTTGCACTCCCTATTCTCTTGAAACTCTTCATCAGGTCTAAATCTCTTCCTCTTTTGTTTTCGATTGGCTCTATATCCATCCTTTCTTTGTTTCTTTAAAGATCTGCAATTTCCTTGCAAATGCCCTTGCTTATGGCAGTTTTTGCATACGGCGGTTGTTACTGGTTCTTTCTCAGATTTAACCCTTTTCCTCTTGGCTTTGGGCATCTTACTGGCCTCAGACATCGTACCGGCCTCATGACCATCAGTCTCAGACTCCACTTTGTTACTCGAACTGACTTCCTCTTTGTCGCGCAACATACCTTTCTTATGGAGATCTTCATACTGATATGCCATGTATATCATTTCTGAAAAAGGAAGCTTCACATGCCCCATTACTTTATTCTGGTATTTCCTTTGAAGCCCGTTAATAAATCTCAGATTCTTTCTCTTTGTATTTTGAATTAGACGAGGAGAAAAGTGAGAAAGTTCGTTGAATTTCTTATGATATTCTGGAATGGTCATATCTCCTTGTATCAGATAAGAGAATTCATCACATAATCGCTCAATCGCTTCAGGAGGAGTACATCTTTCTAGGAAAATCTCCTTGAACCTATCCCAGGTGATGTCACCTTCTGGATTATCTTTGATGATTGCTTCCCACTAGATTAAAGCTTCTTCTTTGAGCGCCCAAGATGCCACTAATCTTTTCTGATCATCTCTCAGCCGGAAACGCTCAAAAATTCTTTCGGCAGAACTCATCCAAGCTTGGGTTTGAATAATCGATTCATTTCCCGAGAATTATGCTCCACACAGATTCCGATATCTCTTAAATAGAGCCTCTAGATCTGGTTCTGCATTCCTTCTGTTTCTGACACTCATATTCTAGTACTTCTGCAAATAGAAGATCAAGTGTCAGGTCAACAGAAAAGGTATTTTAAAACATAGAAACATATACTTCAAATGTAAATGTGTCTATTGGGGTGTATTTCATTCTGCTTTACCCATACTAGGATATTACTGATCCTATCTGCAATGAGTTATTCGTCCTAGAACACTACTGGTTCTATTTCTGACGAGTTCGTTAATATGTTATACTCCAGCACTAAGCTTAACAAAAGCTCTGATACCACGTTGTGACGACCCCAAAACCCCGTACGACGGTGTTAAGGGTAATCTTTGGAATATAACACATAAACAGATAATAGCAGAATAGAAATAAATAAATACACCAGATAATGAACAAATAATACACTGGATAAACGTAATCATCAGAGTTGCACAGTATATAGGATCATACTTAGTACAAATACAGTTCAGCTATACATAAATGTCTACGGCGGAAGACAAACATAATATGTACAATAGGAGCTGAACAAGTATAAAAAGAGATAAATGATAGAATCCATCTTCATCTCCAGCTATCCAGAAAGAGCCCGCTAAAAACCTGAACACAAGGCTGCCCGTGTAGAAAAAGGGGCACCCGAGTTTGCAAGTGAAACAAACTACGAGTCAGTTATGGGACTGGTATGAGAAGTCTACTTAACACATTTATAATATAGCTAATCACAGGACCATGCCACTTTCGCGGAATGGGTTTTCTCCATTGGATTGCCAGTGCTTTAAAACAAATAATTATTTTAAACATCGCAATGCTTTTTATAAAAAGAAGCCATTATAAGACTCAGTTCCCATCACACAATGCAACGCAAACCGGAGGATAGAGTTTTACCTTATAATGGACAAAATATGCTTGATACGAATAAAACAAAAGAATTTGATATTATTACTAGTGTTTATATGTTTCAAAAACAACTTCAAATCATAAGTATCAATCATAGACGGCATTAATGCCCCATACCACTATGTCGCCATATATAGATATACAATCAAAACCGCACAGTCACGTATTTGGAAATTGGATTGCCGTCATAAACCAAGGCAAAAGATAGTCCTTACCGAATTCGAGACGCTCTAGCCCGCCCCTCAGGATCAGAGCTCGAGTGACCCTTGGATTGTCAGGGCCGGTCCACACGGAGTGGATTAAAATGCCTGAACATTGCGTTTCCCTGCCCTTTGCGGTGTAAGTGAGCCAACGAATGGCTCCATCGGTCCTGGATCGACTGACATATCCGAGGCGCCTCGCAACAGCAACTACCACATAGGTGAAAATAATATAAATGTCAGCTAGTTTAAGCACCGACACCACCTCTAACTAGAAAGAAACGCATGCCCTCCCTGAGGTCCTCTCCCGTTTCTGGTTCATACCGGGGTGTGAGGCTCGCGAATTCACATTATGCACAAAGCTACGCCACACAGGCGGTGCTTTGATCATCAACCACAAGACTTTGCTTTTCAGTAGAAGCCCTGATCACTGCATCTTAGCATGCCACATAGGCAATTCATACCATGCAACTGATGGCTATCAATCACAATGAATGAATTCCAATGTTAGACACACAGTCCATTTGCAAGTCCTTTCTGGGTCTGAACGAAACCGGAGGCACTATATACCTCGCATACCCATCGATCTCCACATATGTATGGACGATCACCACTCATTATCCATATTTCAGGATGCCTCCCAATCAGGACATCAGTTACCATCCAAACGAGGTGAAGATCTCCGGTCTTCGACTACCGTCTTCATCTTCGATTTCTTATCGTCGATTCAGTTATTCAGAATGGGATAAACCCGGTCTTTCTGAGTATCTCGCGTATAAAATAATCAAGTGCTACAAAAACAAAACATATGCATCATTCAAATTCATCAGTCACTAACCGTAAATTAGTAAGAGAACGATTTCCCAAATATTAACCCCGAAGGCCGAAACCAACATTAGATCAAAACCTAGGAAATCATTCGACTTAGCTAACCTTCAGTTAATTTCTAAATTTCACATTCCATATCGTTTATAATATTTTATAACGATTTATCGCTATTTTATTTATTTAAAAATAGCCAATTTATTCAAACGACGCTTCAGGCCATAACGCGGCCTTGGCGCTATTTTTCTACAGATTTGATTTACACATATTTGAAAATCTAACCGTTGGATCTTCACAAAATTTATATCATTAGAAATATCTTTTCAAAATGAATCCAACGGTTCCAGTTTTGGGAAAATCCGACGGTCGGATCTCCCGGTACACTCGTTTGAAGTTTCGATTTCAAAATACGAACTGCAGCGTCATTATTCGATTTAATTTAGTTATATATATATAAATATAATCGATTCTGGTGCTGTTTTTCTTCAGATTTGAATTAAACATTCCAGACAATCCAACCGTTGGATATTTACAAAGTTGGTGTCGTTGGAAAGATATTTCCAAAGCGAATCCAACGTTTTCGGTTTCGGGAAAATCCGATGGTCGGATCTCCCGCACTAATCGTTTGAAATCACGGTTTCAAAACATGAACTGCAGCTTCGTTATTCGGTTTATTTTACTTATATTTGTATACATATAAATATAATCGATTCTTCGATTTCAAAACCATATTCTTTTCATACCTTAGATAAAAATGATATTTTTATCCAACTGACTTCTATTTCAACACTTCACTATTTTTAACAATTCATGTATACAATGAAAATGTGATTTTCATTGTAAACTATTTATTTCAAAACACGACTATTTTATATAGTTCATATAGATGATAAAAATATGATTTTTATTATAAAACAATTTCTTTCAAACCACGACTATTTTATATAGTTCATATAGATGACAAAAATATGATTTTTATTATAAAACAATTTATTTCAAACACAAATACCATTCAACACATGAATTTCTATTCAACGAATGAATTTATATTCAACACATGAAGGTTTTCTGTAGTTCGTATATATAAAATAAAAATGTGATTTTTATTGCAAAACAATTTATTTCAAAACTCGACTATTTTATATAGTTCATATAGATGATAAAAATATGATTTTTTTATTATGAAACAATTTATTTCAAAACACGAATGTCGTTCAACCCATGAATTTCTATTCAACACACGAATATAGTTTCAACACATGAAAATAATTCTAACACACGAATATTGTTCAAAATTTCGGCAGCATAACGGCAGGGTAGTTAAAACCGGGGCGGTCCCTAGTACGGCTCCTCGCTCTACCTTAAAGCCTTGCAGCTTTTGACAATGGGGATTTCATGCATCTAGTTCGCACGCAGGCGACATGTATATTTTTTTCTTTCCTTTCCACAAACTAATCCTATGTGGTTTCAACCAAATAATTCTCAACTACAAACGGGTATTTTTCAACCACAATCAATCAATTTCAGCCACAAACAATTCTAATCAACCATTCGTAATCAACCAATTTTCACACCAATCACAACCAATAAATATTGTCCATGGTTTGTGGACGAGGGGCGTATATATATATATATATATATATATATATATATATATATAAGCATTTCACTTCTATTTCAACACATATATAATTTTTTCAACGCATATATAACTTATATATCGAACGTACAACTTATACAACGCTTATACAAGAGGTGTACAACGCTTATATAACTCATACATCGACTATATAATTTATACATCGTCGTTTTCCATATCGTTTATAATTTAGAAATCTCACATTGGGTTCCACTCCACCAAAAATAGCAGAAGGCTCAGAAAAATATGCGGTCTCTTCTAGAATGTAGAAGACGTCCACACGAGTCCACTGTCTCTTGTTTCACTGAATTTTGTCAAGAAACAAAAATGATATGATTTTTACAGTGAAATCAAAAACCGTAGCGCTTTAAAGTGCTATAATATAGTTTAGTTAAAATAGGCCGTTACCTTTCAAAGTTGTTCAAAACTAGGTCACGCGATTTCATGAAATCCGTGAATCAATAGAACGATTGGGCTACGCAGTGTCGAAGGGGGAGGAGAGGCGCAGGCGGCGGTGGTGGTCACGGCCAGTTCGACGGTCGGAGCTGACGTCGGCAGCGGCGGAAAAGGCGCGACTTTCGAGACCCGTATCTCCCCCAATTCTGAACTAAAAAATACAAACTATATATGGATTTGAAGATCGTTGATTGCACTACAAAAATCTCCAAAGGAGCATGGTGTTTTTTTGCGTGTAGGAGGAGGAATCGGAGGGGGAAGGTTTGGATGATTTGCGTCGTCGATCGGCTGTTGTCGGGGAGAGAGAAAGAATAGTTTGACCAATGATTTTTTTTATATTTATAAATTTTAAAATCCAAAAATACTCCTTGCCACACACGAACACCAATCCAAACCCAATAATTGTCGTCCCTAGCTAAATAACCCCATTTTGAACACAATGGGATATGTTTCATAGGCCCATTCGACTACTTCAGTCAGTTTTCCTTCAAATTAAAATATAAAACATTCAATATTCGATTTGAACGTACATTTCAATTTGCCAGGGCCACAATCTGATTCGAAAAATTCCAGAAAAATAAATCTAGCTATGTTTTGACGATACGGTCCCAACAAAACTAGTTTCGTCGAATTCTGAGACCGTTTGAAAAATGGCCCGTTTCTGGTCGATCCAATTTAATAGAAATCGACCAAACACATTTTCCTTTGCCACGCTCACATACTAGCTTCAAAAATTATGAAATTTGAAACCTAGCAATAATTTAACATCCCGGATCCAACAAAAGTGGTTTCGTCGAATTCCAAGGTTGTTTGCAAAATGGCCATTTTCACGGGCTATATAAATTCTATAGCGACCTTTCTGAAAATTCATTTGGCCATAACATCTGCTTCTCGCTATGAAACTTTGATTTTTCAGATTCGTTAGAAAGATATTCGCTAACAGATTTAAATATTTTTGGTTTCACTCAAATTCGTTCTGTTTTGCACCCGGTACAGTCAGTCAAATTTTGAAATGAAAAATTGAAACAACCGCGCCATTTCAGGCCTTGTTTATAATTAAAAATAATTAAATTCATTTTCAAATGTCAATTCAAACTTACTTTTCCTCATTATTATTTTAAATATTTAAAATCCACTAAAATAGCCAATTTAAAATTTTCAAACTAGTTCAAATTTTCCGGGTTATTACATACCAAGAATGCCCCCTCCTTAAGCTTCATTTTGTCTTTAGCAATAATGATTCATGAAGCCATAATTTTTGTCCCCACTAAAGAAGGAGGGAGAGTGAGTGGGGTCCTCCATTAATCCTCTATTTGAATTGATTCCCTTTTCATTGATTGATTTCCCTTTTCACTTTTTGGGCAATGCATTGATTTCCTCCTTTTTCCTTCGTATGCATATATATCTTTATGAAGTCCTCTTCTACATGCATCCAATTTCTGCGAAAAATATAAAAAATATCCAAGTAAACGTTCTCAAAATAATACAAGCACAAAAATGACCATTTTCCCCTTATATGATGATAAATGCGTGATGTTTTGAAATCAATTCAATTATTGTTTAAACATGATAAAATACCCATATATGACATTTATTAGCACTAAACAAAAATAAATATGTGAATATAAATATGCATTTTTACATGCACATCAGGTATACAGGCCTGGGTTGTTTCGAAAGCCAACATACACACATACGTTAGGTACTATCAAAATACATTCTCCATCCCATGTCATTGGTATGCAATAAAGGAAGCATGTATAGTATAAGTTTCTAGGTGTCAAGCCTATATAGAATAAGCTACGTCTTTCTTGCAAGATTTATAGCTAGTTGTATATTAATAGTATAGTTTTAAGGTTTTAATAATATTATTAGTAAATAACGTATAAAATTTATAACGTATGATTGTGTTATCAGAATGGAATGAAACAAGTGATGTCGGAACCATGTCGGCAAGCGCAACATTTGTAAAACTGGTTTGGACAGAGTTGGGCGCAACTGATAATTTTAATTAAATTAAACGCTTGTTTAATTTAATTAAGACAAATCGTTTTCAACAAAGAACGGTAATCAAAGTGAGTACAACTCACTCAATTTTGTCCCACTTATATTTTATAACTCGGGTTAGTATTTGTGTGCTATGATTGTTAATTGTTTGATGGATGTTGAATATACATTTATATGTGTTGACTGAGCTGATTAAATTAAATGTTCGTTTAATTTAATTTAAACCAATCGTTATTTTAACGATTATTCCCTAATGAGATAACTTACCTCATTGGTTAAGTTTATAATAATATAAATGTATTAAGTTGAAATATGGACATTTGGATTGTTGTTGTTGTTGACTGTTGAATATTATATCTATTTATTGAATAGATGATTTGATTTGAGGTAAGGTATTTGAATGCAGGAAAAACGGGTTAGAGGGATCCAACTGGATTCCTCAAAATTATTGTTTATTTTTATATTACAATTGTATGAACTGTTTAACCAATATGATTGGATGATTGATTTAATTGTTGATCGTTGACTAGAAATTCAACCTGTGGGTAGTATTGGTTGAATAATTGGCAGCATATGGCTTACAGATCAATCATTTTGTGAATATTGATTTACCGTCAGGTGAATCGATAAGAATAAAGTTATAAGATATATTTTATAACTAAAATAGATTATGAAAACTATTATTTTGAATAAAAGATTATTAAAAAAATATTTATTATTTAAGTTTATATGTAATTATTAAAGAATTTTATAAAACAAATTTCTTAGGTTAATAAGATTTATAAGTAAATGAGCGGAGATTAACGTAACGGTTAAGAGTTGGATTCATTGTTCCTAATAAACAATTAAATGAAATTATTTAAATTAATTATATTATTAATTAATTTAAAGCAGGAATTAATTGGGATTGGTTAAAGAAATTACCGTGTTTTTGAGTTGACTAAGTCAACCGTTTTAACTAGGATTGATTATTTGATAATTTTGTTTTCAGTTACCTAATGAAATGGTTAACGAATATTTGTTTTAATTTTAACAAGATTTTTAAAAGGAATTTAATATTTATTTTCAGTTAATAAGTAAGTAAATTATTATTTTAATTGATAATAAATTTAAGTAAATTCTTCTTAAATGAAAATCATTTAAGTAAGAAATCGAGTTGTAATGAAATAGAGATATATTGTGAAAAGAGTTTATGATCGGGTTTATATTAAAACCCCAGTTTTATGAATGAGGTTATAAAAGAGATTTTTAGTGAATATGATGGTTTAAAATATATGTTTACTTAATAAAATTAAGTAAGAAGGAATCGAGATATAAGAGTTTTGTATTAAACCCGAGTTTATAAATAAGATTTGTAAAAGAAGCGTGAAGTTCAAAAGTTGATTTTAAGTTGGCGATACTAAATAATGATATTAAGTAAAATGGATAGGATTGGAATGAGATTTTCAAAGCGTGAAATGATTGAATGAATGAGAAATGGATTAATATGGGTTGATAAAGAGTAAATTAGAGATTTGGAACCTAATTAAGATTGGTTGAGTTGAGTGATTTTCTGAGTGTAAATCTGATGTTGGTTTCGGCCTTCAGGGTTGATACTTAGGAAGTTATTCGCTTACCAATGTACGATCAGGGACTAATGAATATTGAAGTAACGGAAGTAGAAAAGATATTTTCTGAAAATATTGCTATGTTTTCGAGATTTAAGAAATTAACGAGATGAGTTGAATAAAGGGAAGTATTAGTTAGTGTTTTCGAGAAGAGAAACAAAAGAGATTTCGTAACGATGTTTTAAGTGAATTTATGAAACCAAAGTTAGGAATATCTATATAAGATTTAACTCTAAAAGTATTTAAATGATTTTAAAAAGTGAAAAGCTATATTCGAAGTATTGAAATATTTAAGGGTTTTAAATTAACGTTCGTTAATTATTTTTAATTAATGGCCAAGTGATGCAGGGTACTAAACTAGTGAACGCATTTCTATTTTAATGGTTGAATGGTGGTTTATTCAATAGTTAAATAACCGACTATAAAATCTCACCTATACGATTGTTGGTATGGAAAGACTGGGATCGAATTTATATTTGAAAATCATTCTGAACCAGAAAATATGAACTCGTGGAAGATGTAGATTGAAGATGTAGTAGTGAAGATCATGGGTCTTCATAAGTGGAAGAACGACAAACTTCTCTGGCATGCATCCAGAGTTATTTGATTCATGATTCTGACATGATTGGAATCTGCGGATTGCAAGGACTACTCGCTATTGATCTATAGGTGATTCCTAGGATGCAATAAGAGGGTGCCTTCGGTTTGTCTAGTCCTAGGACAACTTGTATGGATGGATGTCTGACGGAGTATTTCAATGGGATCACGTATGTTGGCTTCTTCAAACGTACCATAGTTGGTGGCGGAGAAGGGCACTTCCCTTAGCTCAACAACCTAAGTATTTTTATGGAAATCAATTAGTGATTTCTGGAGGATCTAACGATGTGGCATTCAAAGGGAATGGTGGTGTGTTATTTTAAAAATAACAATAATTTAAACCTCGAGCCTCTTCAACCAGGAAATGACAAAAATCGGGCAGGCAGCATGGCTAAGTGGGTCGCTCCCAACTAGGTGTATAATCACCTATCTAGAGAAATTTCATTTCCTTCTTTATTCTATTCGATGTTGTCCCTTTTCATGAAACAATTGTTGATCCCAACCGTTGGTGATATACATTCGATACACTCAAGCGTAATGTATGGTCTGTCATGTGTGGCTGGATTGCAAGATGTCCTTGTTGAACCCAGTGTATTCCCTACTAAAGATACAATATCGGAGGGTGGTTCCATACCTTGTCATAGTTCGTAATCCAATCTCCAATAGGCGCCCACGGTTTTGATTGTATATTATGTATGTGGAACGTGAGATTCAAGGGTTTCCGCTAGATTCTCTTTATTTGTATTTAGACGCTATTATAATATCAGAATAAAATATGATTTCAAAAATGCTTTGGGTTATCTTAAGGTAAAAACTGTCCGTCTTTATGTGTGGATTGGTCTTACAATTATCCTTTTTTCAAAAAGAAATGTTTTGACTTTAATCCTAAGTTGGATGATATTGTAAACTTAGCGAGTTTTCTCACTCTGGTTCACCAGACTGGTCCGGTTTGTAATGCTTGGGTTAGACCGGGTTTTACAGGTTTAGGTTTAGATGCTGCGAACTTCAGAAGACATGCTGGAGGATTTCAGACGTATGATATATATAGTGTATTTTCCGTTGTATGTTGTATATGAGGGAAAATTGATATAGTGTTCCAGATATGTTGACTGTAAGTTGTACTCTGATGTTATAATTATTATTTCAAGCTCTCAATAAAGATCTATTTCTATATTATATTTTATACGCTGCGATGTGAGACTCTGATGATGTTGTGCAGTTATTATTCTTCTTCTTCTATTCTAACATTTATTTCTTATCTCACCATCTAATTTCTTTCTAATAACTATCTGGTGTTTTTAATACTTGGGTTTTGGCAAGTAATACAGGATATTAAGTATTATTGTCGAAATTCGGGCATCGAATTCCTGGTTGTTATAAGACCTGTTGAGTTCTAATTCTTCAACCACTAAGATATATTTGAAACTTTCACAAAGCATTCATAATTATGAAATTTTTACATTTATTACATGACATGTGCTAGATCAGTGTGTGCAATCGTATTTTTTCTTTCATTTAATTATATTAAAGTTGAACTTTTGCAAGCCATTCGCTATACGCATCTTAACTATCATCACTACTACAAAAGTGGGCATATTCCACACTAATTTGCAGTGGTCGTTGATCAAAAAAGCGTTGTCGTAGGCCCTTTTTCAAATAGACAACACCAGGGGGGCGTGGCATCCGCGGCCGTTGCATTAGCCATCTAAGGCAACGCTTTTGCCCATCTTCGGCCACAGACAGAATGTGTTGCATTATAGCCGTAATGCAACACTATTTGCACGTAATGCAACACTATTCAGCATTGCCTTAAGCATTAGTTAGGGCCTGGCTTCCAGTGGGGCCACGTCAGCTTTCCACGTCAGCTGTCTATGTGTCACACGACACGTCATCTTTCCATGTCAGCACTCCACGTGTCACATGCCACACCAGCTATCCACGTCAGTTGTGGGGTCCACGTGCGACGGGTAAGCAATTATATTTAATGTAATGCAACACCACTGCAATATGTAATGCAACACCATTATCATGAAATGCAATATCAATAAAAGCTAACGCAACAGTAGAAGAAGGCAAATGCAACACTAATTTGATAGTAAATACATTAATTAAAAAATTTCAATACAGGTTTTGTATAAGAAACTCATCCAAAGCAATTGTTTTAATTATCCAAATATCAAAACTCAAAAATCAGCTACACCGTTTTCTTCATTGTATACATTAAGCTCGAACTATTTCAAGAATAGGTGCACAGCATAAGGGACATTATCCTGATCCATTCCTGGCCAATTCTTTAGCGCATTTTGAACATGTACACATGTGTCCACATCTGCAAAATTTATTACTCATTTATATATATGAATCATATATATGCAGCAATCTGATTACAATAGGAAATATATATGTATGTACATATACAAGAGGGTGGCATCGAATATATATATGTGTGCCACATCTGCAAAATGTATATGTCTGCCTAGCTTCCAGAATTAAATATACACTTGATCAAATGATAACAAGTTATTTGATAAGTGGTAGCATCGAATGGCCATTAGCCTTGTTAACAAAATGTTATGAACACAATTATTACAATTGACTTACTGACCATTGGCGATTGGTCACTCATGCCAGCCAAGCCCAACAAATAAGCAATTTCAGTATGCTTCGTCTTCTGAGCAAAAAGTTTTCAGTTCGCATATTACTGCCACGTACAGTGAGTCACTTCATATCCTGTCAAGCTTCAGAAGCATATCGTCATCTACATCTTCAACTCATAAACAAAACTCCATCATCAAAAGTTAAAAAAAAACAACGGAGGACTCTTCACTATGCATCACTGCCACTGTTCTTTCAGGACATTGGACTTATGAATTTGTGCATCTCACGCTTAGGCATACTCTGAAGCATAATGAGGAGTGGATATATGGATTATACCCAAAAACTCTTTTCTAATAACATGCCCATCTTACAGTAAGTGTGATCATGCGCTAATGTTGGAACTTTTTACTAAATGTGGAGGTGCTTTTTATGTGCAACAACGGTCTGGTGAAGAATTTGAGCCTGAACCAGCGTTCGAGGCAGAATCATGGGCTAGAGTTGTTGGCTTTCCCGAGTTCCTGAAGAAAAATGTTCCTACAAGTAAAGAATTAATGACGCCAATGGGAAATTTGTGTGAAATTGACGACTGTCATTGGTCTCGAATTGACCATAGATCATTATACCTGATAATGGAATTTTATGAAGGCATTGGCTTAGAGAATACTTTTGCTGCTCGATTCGACAACAAGGTTTACCTCATTAGGGTTCAACGCACCACACATGCTCATCCTGGGACAAGGCCTGAAATTCTGTTTGTGAGCAATAGGAGGGAACCGGTGGTACCATTTTTTTGTGATCATAGGTAAATTTTATTTCCATCCACGATTTCTTTTAGTTAATCCACAATATGTTTGGCCAATCGAGGTAAATTTGCCAAAGAACATAATTACAAAGTGTTCATTCAACTATGCTCTATCCTTAACAGCCTTATAGTGAGACACAACCACACATGCACACACTCACATACATGCATACAAGGTTATAATGCCCCACCCAAGATTCTGAAATAATAATACAAACAGGTGCTCTGTTAGTTGTACATGGATGTGTTTGTATGGCTTGAATTTGAGACACTGTTAATGTATGGCTTGAATTTCCTTCAGATGTGGTAAACTGCTACCATGAAAAAAAATCATTTTACAAATTGAATAATAACTTCAACCATGTTCACTGCTACCATGAATTAAGGAGTTTATTAATTTTTCTTCAAACACCCTAATGCATAGATCTTTTGTGGGTGGCCACTTTATAAATTATCATAGAATAATGTCATTAAGTTAGAGAAAAAGTAATCATGGAGTATAATGTTCTTTTTATATGCAGGAACTGCTTTATCTTCTAAAATATAGTGGAATTTTATGAGATCATTTCCAATTTTTAACATTACTGGAAAAAAAAACCAAAGTGGTAAACTGTAAAAAAAAAGTCACCATACTTAATGTGTGTTACATGTCAAATTGTTTGATAATTAAGGCATATAAACTCTTAGGTGGATCACATTATTTGAGAATTGAATCATATAATATATTAGGTGGATAAACTAATTAAATTTTACATGTTAAAAGTCAAAGATCTTACTTTATAGGGTGGATTAGGTGATCGAAAATGTGTATGGAAATAGAATTTACCTATTAATGTTTGCTGCATCGATATGACTAATTCCCATCGAACTCTTTTACAAATGTACGTTACTGTTATATTATTGAAGTTTGATCATCCAAAGACCACATTGTAACTTTTTGCCCTCCACAACAAGAAATTCTGGTTTCGTCGCTGACTATGCTCTATCCTTAACAGCCTTATAATTAGACACAACCACACATGCACACACTCACATACAAGGTTATAATAGACTTATAATGAGACACAACCAGATGACGACATTCAACTAGAAAGTAGCTATACCAACATTAGCATAAAACAACACATTATCACAAGTGGATTATCTTATATATCTAGAAGTTTCTTCTTAAAACTATGATCATTTATATGAGGTGCTAATTGGAATATATCATTGATCATGTAATCCCTATTCAGTCACTCTGAAATAGACAATGACTCTGACATGGACACTGACTCCAAAGAAAAAGAAGAAGATGCTGGTGTTGATGCTAGTGTGGATGCTGGTGATGATGCTGGTGATGGCTGGTGATGTTTGTGAATGTTGGTTTTTTTCTATTGGTAATGATTTTTGGCTTGAAAGTTTGTGAATATTTGTGAAACTTTGTGTGGTTGTGGAAGTTTGTGATTGTTGGTGATGACTAGTAATGACTGATGATGGATGCTGGTGAATGTTTGTGAATGGTATGTAGTGAATGTTTGTGAATGCTGGTGATTTTTTTTGATCTTATGATACTTGTGTGTGTATACTTGTGCGTGCCTTCAGATGGTTGCCTTATGATACTTGTGCGTGCATGTATACTTGTGTGTGTGTGTATACTCGTGCGTGTCTACTTGAGTGTGTATACTTGTGCGTGTATACTTATGGCACTTGAGCGTGTATACTTGTGATACTTGTGCGTGTATACTTGTATGTGCCTTCAGATGGCTGCCTTATGATACTTGTGCGTGTATACTTGTGTGTGCGTGTATACTTATGATACTTGAGCATGTATACTTATGATACTTGTGCGTGTATACTTGCGCGTGTATACTTATGATACTTATGAAACTTGAGCGTGTATACTTATGATACTTGTGCATGTATACTTGTGTGTGTGTACTTATGATACTTGAGCGTGTATACTTGTGTGTGCGTGTATACTTATGCGTGCGTGTATGCACTGCGTGTATGATGTGTATTGTAATAAAACGAAAATGCTTGAGTGCCCACTTCAGATTTTGTAAAAATCTGCGGTAAGAGGCTTAAAATTCGGATGTCCTCACCATCATCAGATACAAAATTACCATCATAAACCCCTGATTTCCTCAGTTCCCACTGAATCGCACATTTTACCCGGCTTTACACCCGGGCATACTAGCATCGTCCGTAATAAAAAATCGTGTATACTTGTGCGTGTATGCACTGCGTGTATCACAAAACCTCTGTGCAAACACAACGCAATGCATACACACCGCAGTGCAAACACACCGCAGTGCATGCACACCGCAGTGCAAATTAACCTCAAGCATACAAATTAACCTCAGTGTAAGGTATGAACCTCAAGCAGTGCAAATTAACCGCAGTCCCCATTCCTTAACTAGCTCGACCTCTATAATAAACCAATGTCTTTTTCATGCCAATAACCTGGTTCTCATGGTTTATTGCTGGGTATGATTTTCGAATAAACCTCAGCATAATCCCAAATCAATAATAAGCGCAACTAATCACTCATAAGCGAATGGGTTTTCCAAAATGTAACAAATGAACTATGTAACGGCAAGAAATTTCGCTCGATCCGAATCAGTTGTGAAACCGATCTAGACCGTTCGAAACCCCTGATCGTTTGAGAACAGGACAAATCAGAACGCACACGGAAGAACATTTCATTGTTATTACAACAATTCCATCAGATACAAGAATATACAGAGTATAAATGAATAAATTACATTCGATAAATATCAGAGATTACAATAAATTACATAGCAGCCGAAAATAATACAAAGCACAACTGAAGGAGATATACGGATACAGAGCTTTCCGGATATCATTCCAGCTGTAAACCAGGATCCTGTGAATATAAATCTGCAAAACCAAAACTACTAGCTGCCCGTGCGGAAAATAAGGGCACCCAGAGTTTAGGTTAAAACAATAAACTCCAGGTCAGTCATGTGACTGGTGTGAGAACTAAAACAGTTATTAATAATGGTTTTAAAGTTAGGTAAATCAAGGGACCACGCCGTATAACACGGAACGGGTTTCCCCCCAAGAGTACTAGTGCATAGAACAAACGACGCAATGCTAAATAAAGAAAAATGAAGCTGTTATAAGACCCAGGTCCCATCACACAATGCAACGCAAGCCGGAGGATAGGGTTTTCCCTTATAACAGCCAAAGCATGCTTGATACGTTTAAAACACATTATTTGATACTATTATGGGTGTATAGTGTCAAAACAATTTCAATCATAAATATCAATCATAGGCGGCATAGCTACCATCTACTATGTCGCCATACTAGTTCTACAATTAAAACCGCAATATCACGTATTGGAAATTGGATTCCGTCATGAGTCGAGGCAAGGGGCAAGCTCCTCTCCGCGCTCGAGACACTCTAGCAAATGTCTCAGGACTACACACTTTGGGCAATCCTTGGATCTTCAGGGCTGGTCCTCACTTACGTTAGAGGATTAGTTATGTCTGAACACACGTTTCCCGGTCCTTACAGAACTATAATCGAGGCGCCTCGCATTCCAACAACCACATAGGTGAAAAGTATATAAATGTCAGGGCTGGTAAGTCACTGACACCACCAAAGCTAGAAAGAAACGTCGTGCTCTCCCTGTAGTCCGTATCCCGTTTTTGACTCATACCGAGGTGTGAGGCTCGCGAATTCACGTTATACACAAAGCTGCCACGTAGGCGTGCTTTGATCATCAACCACAAGACTTTGCTTTTCAACAGAAGCCTTGATCATTGCATCTTAGCGTGCCACACAGGCAATTCATGCCATGCGACTGATGTCCATCGATATACAACCTCTGAGCTCGTACGTCTCAGAGAAGGGCGTTAAGCAAAAGAATAAATTCTCCGCCGCCAAACAGATGTATATTTAATAGAAATCAATCAACACAAAATAAAATCCAATGTCAGACACACAATCCATTTACAAGTCCGTTTTGGGTCTGAACGAAACCGGAGGCACTTTCCTCACATATCCATCCATCTCAAAGTACGTCTGGACGACCACCAACTATTTCCATCCTCTTGGGTGTACAGCCCAATCAGGATCGTCAGTAATAATCCAAACGATGTGAAGACTTCCGGTCTTCAACCACCGTCTTCATCTTCGACATATCGTCGAATCGGTTATTCAGAATGGGTATAAACCCGGCCTTTCCGAACAACCCGCGTATATTAAAAACAAATGTTACACAAACACAACATACGCCTCATTCCAATTCTGAATATTCTGTTATTTAAATATTCACATCTTTTGGGAAAGGTTCCCATTAATTTTATCCAAGATAAATCCTTTAAAATTTATCCTTTAATCTTCCTTTGGATGTCATTTCAAACCAAATTATGGTTTTCCAAACTAGTCGAGATTAGCGAACCACAACGAAGTAATTATTTATTTTATTTCCCAATCCCAACCTATTCATCCCATGAAGCAAAACTGGTAATACTCCATATCTAATACTATGGTGTTATCGGTAAAATTAATTACCATTTCACGTTCAAATCTAATTAAAGATTTAACTATCGCCTTGGAGCAAAACTGGTGATACTCCATTCTCGCTCATTTGCCAAATTTGATAATTTGAATTATCAATTCACATTTCAATCTAATTGCAGATTCAATAAAACTCCTTTTACTGGGTTAAAGAACTAGTGTCATTTAAAACACAGTTCACGACAAATCCAAATCACATTCTAATTATTATCGGGTTAAAGAACAAGTGTTATTTAAAACACTGTTCACGATAAACCCACAAATCACATTCTAATTAAAACTCGTTTCAAATCCAATTTATTTATTTAAAAACAAACGGGTTTAATTTTAGTTTAGAACTAGTTCATTTCGATAAAAATCTATTTTTATCTTTTCAAATATGGAGTTTTTCATCCCAATTTTTCCCAAATCATTTCTTATGATTTTACACAAATTATTAATATTTTTAATAATTTTATCAAGGCCCGTACAGTCGATTTCCATCAACGGCCATCGAATTGCACTTACAGCGACCTTTTTCGAATTTGATTTGGACATAACTCCAAATCCAACCGTTAGATTTCAAATTTCTAATATTCGTTAGAAAGCTCTTTTCGATACGAACCCAACGGTTCCGGTTTTAGGAGAATCCGACGGTCGGATCTCCCGTAATGTCCGTTTGAAATAAATGGTCGAAATTCACGAACTACCGCGGCGCGGCGCGTTCTATTCAGGCCATTATATTATATATAATATATATTTCGTCGATTTCTATTTAAAACAAATTATATAAATAGTTTTTAAATTCGTTTCAAAAACAATTTCAACTTCCATTTCAATTCAAATCAAAATTAAATTTTGCTTTATAAATTCGTTTTAAAATTCATTTCTATTCAATTCAAATTTCAATTCAATTTGAATTCATTTCAAATTGATTTTTACTTCTATTTCAATTCGTTTTCGATTCAATTTCAAATTCGTTTTCTATTCAATTCAATTCGAATTCGTTTTCTATTCGATTCAATTCAAATTGGTTTTCTTTTCGATTCAGTTCGAATTCGTTTTCTTTTCAATTCAATTCAAATTCGTTTTCTATTCGATTCAATTCAAATTGATTTTCTATTCGATTCAGTTCAAATTGATTTTCTATTCGATTCAATTCAAATTGATTTTCTATTCAATTCAATTCGATTCAAATTTCATTTCAAAATATTCGATTTCGAAATCACTTTTCAATATTCATTTTAAAATGAATAAAATCGATATAAATATCGTTCACGTCAAAATGGCGTCAATCTAATCAACACGGCTTCATATATTTCTATTTTCAAATATTCTATTTCAAATATTTCTATTTCAAAATATTTCTATTTTCAAATATTCTATTTTAAATATTTCTATTTCAAAATATTTCTATTTTCAAATATTCTATTTCAAATATTTCTATTTCAAAATATTTCTATTTTCAAATATTCTATTTCAAATATTTCTATTTCAAAATATTTCTATTTTCAAATATTTTGTTCAACACATGACTAATCTCAACGGATGAGTACGGTCAACACATGAACCTTTATTTTATATTGATAAAGATGTAAATTTTATTATTAAAATATTTCGTTCAACACATGACTAATCTCAACGGATGAGTACGGTCAACACATGAACCTTTATTTTATAATATTCTTTATTTTTCCGATTGGAATGAGGCCCAATCAATTACCATATAAAGTTAATTATATGGATTCCATACCACAAATGTATATAATAGCAACGATAAATAATCAACCATCATCCAAAGTGCACTACAATGTATAAGCATCAAATATAGATATCTAACGCATATAACAGCCTGTCAATCAATCGATCGACATACAACTAATTATTGGGATTAATGTATACCGTATTTTATCCCAATACCCGTGTGGGGTTTCAAACAATCAAACACAGATTTTTATTTGTGCAGTTGGGCGATGTGTGAAATTTATCGTCCCAATCAATGTCAGTCAAATCAGTGTACATAAACAAACCGTCTGGTTTGTAAATGAATATTTATTTATTCACATTCACTATATTCATATTCACGTTAAAAATTATATTTTTAACGATAAAATATTTTATTTTAACATATGAATTTCTATTCAGTTCATTTATTCTATAAAATGATATTTTTATTTTTCTAGCTTATTTTAGAAAATTTCGGCGGCATAACGGCACGATACTAGAAACGGGACAAGGCCTAGCCTTATCTCCGGTCTAGTGAAGGCCCACGCCATTCACACATCAATCAAATCCATTTCAATTCACCAAACAATTCAATTCTAACCAAATAATCTAACCAACTACACAACCAAACAATTTAACAAACAAGCCATCCATGGTCTGTGGATGACGGGTGTCGGGTGCTACTAAACACCGTCTGCATCCTAGTATATATATAACTAGAAAATGAAATTGAAAGGTGAGAGATTCTCACCAAAGCTATCCCAATTCCACGACTCTTCATTTATAGAAATCTTCATCGTTCTCGCCTTTTTGTCACCTTCGTTTGCCCGTATTCTCTACATATGTAAAAATTGAATTTTTACTTTGCTATTCAATATATAAAAATAGAATTTTTACTTCGCTGTTCAATATATAAAAATCGAATTTTTCCTTCGCTATTCAATATATAAAAATCGAATTTTTACTTCGCTGTTCAATATATAAAAATCAAAATTTTCCTTTGCTATTCAATATATAAAAATCGAATTTTTACTTCGCTATTCAATATATAAAAATCGAATTTTTACTTTGCTATTCAATATATAAAAATCGAATTTTTACTTCGCTATTCAATATATAAAAATCGAATTTTTACTTTGCTATTCAATATATAAAAATCGAATTTTTACTTCGCTATTCAATATATAAAAATCGAATTTTTACTTCGCTATTCAATATATAAAAATCGATTTTTTCTCATGATAAAAATCCATACTTTTATCGTAAGGAAATCAATTTTTTTTAATGCTAAAAATACGATCTTTTTAATCTAATCAGACAAAAATCATTCCTCTCTATACAAATAACATGCGTGTTTTCCTTCTTATAGATTAAAACTGATTTATAATAGTTAATAATCGATTTAATTAAACTGAAATTAAATTAAAACTGATTTACTAAAATAAAAATCACCTTCTTCTTCGCAAAATGGAGTCGCTGGTCAAGGGGAGAGGCTCGCTGGTCGAAGGGGGGAAGTCGCAGTGGTCGCCGGCTCCTGGAAGTGGTGGTGCTGCGCTCTAGAAGTGGCTGTCGATCGGGGGCTTGGATTTGGACCCGCGGCTTCAGGGAGGGAGAAGAGAGAGGGTGCGTGAGAGAGGGGAGAGAAGGAGCGGAGGGCGGAGGCAGGCGCAGGCGCGGTGCGGTCCTCCGTTGGCCGGAGACTGGGCGGTGTTGGCCTGGAAGTGGTGGTTTGGGGTCGTTGGTCGCGTACAGGGAGAGTGGAGAGGAGGAGACGCGCGTGGGGGAGGGGCGGTCTGTACTGGCGGACGGCGGAGGGGAGCGTTCGATGGAGGAGGAGGGCGTGGTGGTGGAGCGTGATTTTGATTTTCAATTTTGGGGAAAAAAAATGACCCGGTGGGGGTATAAGGGAGAGAAAGGAGGGTTATTTAATTATTTATTTTAATTTAATTTTCTACAAAAAGTTGACTTTTTATTCGAACTCGAAACGGGACCCAACGACTGTCGCCCCTAGCTAAATACCCCCATTCCGAACTCAATGGGATATGTATCGCAAGCCAATTTAGCTGTTTCGATCAGTTTTCATCAAATTCAAAATATAAATCAGTATATATTGAATTTGAACGCGCGTTTCAATTTACCGGGGTCACATACGAACCCCGAAAATTCCAGAAAAAATATTTCTGACTTCGTATTGACGATATGGTCCTAACAAAACTAATTTAATTAAATTCTGAGCCCGTCTGAAAAATGGGCTTTTTTCCAGTCAATTAAAATCAACTGAAACTAGTCAAACGCGTTTTCCTTTGCCACGCTCACATATTGATTCCAAAAATTAAGAAATTTGGAATCTAGCAATAATTTGACATCACGGACCCAACAAAAGTGGTTTCGTCGAAATCCGAGGTCGTTTGTAAAATGTCTATTTTTAAGGGCCTGAATTCCATAGCGACTATTCAGAATTTTCAATTGGACATATCTTTTGATTCCCGCTATGAAATTTTGATTTTTCGGATTCGTTGGAATGGTATTACCAATTAGATCCTAATGTTTTTGGTTTCACTAAAATTCGGTTTGTTTTGTACCCGGTACATTCAATTGAAGTTAGAAATCGAATTATCGAACTACCGCGCCATTTTCAATTCTATTTATATTTATATATAAATATTTATATTCTAACGACGACGCGTATAAACATATACATTCGAATTATATTCAAAATAAATTTCTCGTCGATATTATTTAAAATAATCTATTTTAAATATTCAAAATTCGCTAAAATTGCCAAAATAAAAATTTTAAACTGGCTCAGAATTTCCAGGTTATTACAATCTCCCCCACTTAAAACTTTTCGTCCCTGAAAAGGAACAAAGTCGAAAGTGGTTTGATCAATCAATTCTACGTTCGATCCGGCTTTCATTCTCGAACTTTTCAGTTTCTGAGAACTTTCAAATTTTCAAAAATTTGGCTAACACCCAAAATTTTCGAAAAATTTCGCCATAACCTCCCCTACACCGGGAGCCACGGGAAAATCCCGAAATTGCCATAAAGGCCTTCTGATCTCAAAAAGAAAAAGAAAAAGCCAAGCGGCTAGCCAATAGGCTCATAAAATCATCATCACCCAAACAAAACAGTAAATTATAGTAAACATGTACCTATTTGTCGGGCAAACAAATCTTATTCTCTGCTCTAGCCTCCTTGCTATGACCTGTTCAATGTAAGTATATGTATATGCAAACAAATGCGACTAATTTTCAATACAATTCAATATTTGATGCAATTAGGCATAATGGTTCAAAATTATCAAACAAATAAACAAACAACACAACCATCAATTAATTAGTGAATTAGAGTTTCAAATTCATAACTTTTGATATATATCCTGAAAATCTTGTTTTTGATGCCAAATCACAACAAATAAATCTATCTATATAAGTTTTGGTTCTCACACCAGTCTAATGGAAATATATAGAAATCACACCTTCGAAACACGAACATAAACATTGATGATGCCATGGTCATTATCAACATCATCTCTGGGCGACTAGAGTGTGATTCTATATCTATCTAATATATTAAAACTTCGAATATACGTTCATGACGCGTATATGCAAAATCTTTATATATTGGATTGTCCAAATTCAATACAAATAAAATATTCAAACACGTATAAAATTGTTTAAATTTTCAAAACAAAATTGTTTTCATTTGAAAAATATACTCTTCACACTCGTTCTAGGATACTACTGATCCCATCTCTAACGAGTCATTCTAATTGGATATTACTAATCCAATATCTGATGAATTCTTTCGTATGGTTCTAATGTGCCTTGTTCTCGAGCTCTGTAAACCAAAGCTCTGATACCAAATGTGATGGCAAGAAATTTCGCTCGATCCGAATCAGTCGTTAAACCGATCTAGACCGTTCGAAACCCCAGATCGTTTGAGAACAGGACAAATCAGAACGCACACGGAAGAACATTTCATTGTTATTACAACAATTCCATCAGATACAAGAATATACAGAGTATAAATGAATAAATTACATTCGATAAATATCAGAGATTACAATAAATTACATAGCAGCGTAAAATAATACAAAGCACAACTGAAGGTGATATTCGGATACAGAGCTTTCAGGATATCATTCCAGCTGTAAACCAGGATCCTGTGAATATAAATCTGCAAAACCAAAACTACTAGCTGTCCGTGCGGAAAATAAGGGCACCTAGAGTTTAGGTTAAAACAATAAACTACTGGTCAGTCATGTGACTGGTGTGAGAACTAAAACAGTTATTAATATTGGTTTTAAAGTTAGGTAAATCAAGGGACCATGCTGTATAACACGGAACGGGTTTCCCCCCAAGAGTACCAGTGCATAGAACAAACAGCGCAATGCTAAATAAAGAAAAATGAAGCTGTTATAAGACCCAGGTCCCATCACACAATGCAACACAAGCCGGAGGATAGGGTTTTCCCTTATAACAGCCAAAGCATGCTTGATACGTTTAAAACACATTATTTGATACTATTATGGGTGTATAGTGTCAAAACAATTTCAATCATAAATATCAATCATAGGCGGCATAGCTACTACTATGTCGCCATACTAGTTCTACAATTAAAACCGCAATATCACGTATTGGAAATTGGATTCCGTCATGAGTCGAGGCAAGGGGCAAGCTCCTCTCCGCGCTCTAGACACTCTAGCAAATGTCTCAGGACTACACACTCTGGGCAATCCTTGGATCTTCAGGGCCGGTCCTCACTTACGTTAGAGGATTAGTTATGCCTGAACACACGTTTCCCGGTCCTTACAGACCTATAATCGAGGCGCCTCGCGTTCCAACAACCACATAGGTGAAAAGTATATAAATGTCAGGGCTGGTAAGTCACTGACACCACCAAAGCTAGAAAGAAACGTCGTGCTCTCCCTGCAGTCCGTATCCCGTTTTTGACTCATACCGAGGTGTGAGGCTCGCGAATTCACGTTATACACAAAGCTGCCACGTAGGCGTGCTTTGATCATCAACCACAAGACTTTGCTTTTCAACAGAAGCCTTGATCATTGCATCTTAGCGTGCCACACAGGCAATTCATGCCATGCGACTGATGTCCATCGATATACAACCTCTGAGCTCGTACGTCTCAGAGAAGGGCGTTAAGCAAAAGAATAAATTCTCCACCGCCAAACAGATGTATATTTAATAGAAATCAATCAACACAGAATAAAATCAAAGGTCAGACACACAATCCATTTACAAGTCCGTTCTGGGTCTGAACGAAACCGGTGGCACTTTCCTCGCATATCCATCCATCTCCAAGTACGTCTGGACGACCACCAACTATTTCCATCCTCTTGGGTGTACAGCCCAATCAGGATCATCAGTAATAATCCAAACGATGTGAAGACTTCCGGTCTTCAACCACCGTCTTCATCTTCGACATATCGTCGAATCGGTTATTCAGAATGGGTATAAACCCGGCCTTTTCGAACAACCCGCGTATATTAAAAACAAATGTTACACAAACACAACATACGCCTCAATCCAATTCTGAATATTCTGTTATTTAAATATTCACATCTTTTGGGAAAGGTTCCCATTAATTTTATCCAAGATAAATCCTTTAAAATTTATCCTTTAATCTTCCTTTGGATGTCATTTCAAACCAAATTATGGTTTTCCAAATTAAGAGATTAGCGAACCACAACGAAGTAATTATTTATTTTGTTTCCCAATCCCAACCTATTCATCCCATGAAGCAAAACTAGTAATACTCCATATCTAATACTATGGTGTTATCGGTAAAATTAATTACCATTTCACGTTCAAATCTAATTAAAGATTTAACTATCGCCTTGGAGTAAAACTGGTGATACTCCATTCTCTTTCATTTGCCAAATTTGATAATTTGAATTATCAATTCACATTTCAATCTAATTGCAGATTCAATAAAACTCCTTTTACTGGGTTAAAGAACTAGTGTCATTTAAAACACAGTTCACGACAAACCCAAATCACATTCTAATTATTATCAGGTTAAAGAACAAGTGTTATTTAAAACACTGTTCACGATAAACCCACAAATCACATTCTAATTAAAACTCGTTTCAAATCCAATTTATTTATTTAAAAACAAACGGGTTTAATTTTAGTTCAGAACTAGTTCATTTCGATAAAAATCTATTTTTATCTTTTCAAATATGGAGTTTTTCATCCCAATTTTTCCCAAATCATTTCTTATGATTTTACACAAATTATTAATATTTTTAATAATTTTATCAAGGCCCGTACAGTCGATTTCCATCAACGGCCATCGAACTGCACTAACAGCGACCTTTTTCGAATTTGATTTGGACATAACTCCAAATCCAACCGTTAGATTTCAAATTTCTAATATTTGTTAGAAAGCTCTTTTCGATACGAACCCAACGGTTCCAGTTTTAGGAGAATCCGACGGTCGGATCTCCCGTAATGTCCGTTTGAAATAAATGGTCGAAATTCACGAACTGCCGCGGCGCGTTCTATTCAGGCCATTATATTATATATATTTCGTCGATTTCTATTTAAAACGAATTATATAAATAGTTTTTAAATTCGTTTCAAAAACAATTTCAACTTCCGTTTCAATTCAAATCAAAATTAAATTTTGCTTTATAAATTCGTTTTAAAATTAATTTCTATTCAATTCAAATTTCAATTCAATTTGAATTCATTTCAAATTGATTTTTACTTCTATTTCAATTCGTTTTCGATTCAATTTCAAATTCGTTTTCTATTCAATTCAATTCAATTCGAATTCGTTTTCTATTCGATTCAATTCAAATTGGTTTTCTATTCGATTCATTTCGAATTCGTTTTCTTTTCAATTCAATTCAAATTCGTTTTCTATTCGATTCAATTCAAATTGATTTTCTATTCGATTCAGTTCAAATTGATTTTCTATTCGATTCAATTCAAATTGATTTTCTATTCAATTCAATTCGATTCAAATTTCATTTCAAAATATTCGATTTCGAAATCACTTTTCAATATTCATTTTAAAATGAATAAAATCGATATAAATATCGTTCACGTCAAAATGGCGTCAATCTAATCAACACGGCTTCATATATTTCTATTTTTAAATATTCTATTTCAAATATTTCTATTTCAAAATATTTCTATTTTCAAATATTTTATTTCAAATATTTCTATTTCAAAATATTTCTATTTTCAAATATTCTATTTCAAATATTTCTATTTCAAAATATTTCTATTTTCAAATATTCTATTTCAAATATTTCTATTTCAAAATATTTCTATTTTCAAATATTCTATTTCAAATATTTCTATTTCAAAATATTTCTATTTTCAAATATTTCGTTCAACACATGACTAATCTCAACGGATGAGTACGGTCAACACATGAACCTTTATTTTATATTGATAAAGATGTAAATTTTATTATTAAAATATTTCGTTCAACACATGACTAATCTCAACGGATGAGTACGGTCAACACATGAACCTTTATTTTATAATATTCTTTATTTTTCCGATTGGAATGAGGCCCAATCAATTACCATATAAAGTTAATTATATGGATTCCAAACCACAAATGTATATAATAGCAACGATAAATAATCAACCATCATCCAAAGTGCACTACACTGTATAAGCATCAAATATAGATATCTAACGCTTATAATAGCCTGTCAATCAATCGATCAGTTGACTTTTTATTCGAACTCGAAACGGGACCCAACGACTGTCGCCCCTAGCTAATTACCCCCATTCCGAACTCAATGGGATATGTATCGCAAGCCAATTTAGTTGTTTCGATCAGTTTTCTTAAAATTCAAAATATAAATCAGTATATATTGAATTTGAACGCGCATTTCAATTTATCGGGGTCACATACGAACCCCGAAAATTCCAGAAAAAATATTTCTGACTTCGTATTGATGATATGGTCCTAACAAAACTAATTTCGTTAAATTCTGAGCCCGTTTGAAAAATGGGCTTTTTTCCAGTCAATTAAAATCAACTGAAACTGGTCAAACGCGTTTTCCTTTGCCACGCTCACATATTGATTCCAAAAATTAAGAAATTTGGAATCTAGCAATAATTTGACATCACGGACCCAACAAAAGTGGTTTCGTCAAAATCCGAGGTCGTTTGTAAAATGTCTATTTTTAAGGGCCTGAATTCCATAGCGACTATTCAGAATTTTCAACTGGACATATCTTTTGATTCCCGCTATGAAATTTTGATTTTTCGGATTCGTTGGAAAGGTATTACCAATTAGATCCTAATGTTTTTGGTTTCACTAAAATCCGGTTTGTTTTGTACCCGGTACATTCAATTGAAGTTTGAAATCGAATTATCGAACTACCGCGCCATTTTCAATTCTATTTATATTTATATATAAATATTTATATTCTAACGACGACGCGTATAAATATATACGTTCGAATTATATTCAAAATAAATTTCTCGTCGATATTATTTAAAATAATCTATTTTAAATATTCAAAATTCGCTAAAATTGCCAAAATAAAAATTTTAAATTGGCTCAGAATTTCCGGGTTATTATAAACTAATTACTAATTACTCATAATCCAATCTATAATAAGCGAAACTAATTCACAGTGCTATACAAACTGAACCTGTGGGAAAAAACGGACGATGTCAGCGCCCTAAGCAATCAAAACTAGAAAGCGTTTCAAAGCTTCATCCTTTTCGGAAAAGAATTTGCTATCGAGGAGAGGAGCGATAATGACATGAATTTAGGTTTAAATTTTTGTCAATAGTAAAAAGGGGGGAAACGATTAGATGATAGAGAAGAAAACGATTTCATGAAGGGAGAAGATCACGCAAAATTTTTGTCAAAAGGATGCAATGACGTGGCTGTCAATGATTGGATGATGGCTAACATTAAGATCATCAGATCCATAGATGGTTTGAACCGTTGGATTAATCTTTCATCTAAGGTTGGGGTTTTTATATGTTGATAACGCGGATCGCTGAGGTGGATCATATGTACATAATGCTACGCTTTTAACTGGTGTTGCACATCAAAACACTAAAATTCCCACCGCAACAGTGCATCCACGTATAATGCAACAACATATGAATGTTGTGGCAGAAGCTCAAAGAAATCATAGCTTTCGCCACACTTTTCATGCAACGCACACAAATTAGTGTCGAATATGCCCACTTTTGTAGTAGTGCATGTTATACTTTTGTTTATTGATTTTGTGTTGGATGTGAAACTATTTATGTGTGTATTGTGTACCAGTGAATGAAGGTGGACAAACTTATGAATTATTTGTAAGTTTAAATTTTATTACTTCCAACACGGAAATTAAAAAAAATCTGTGCATAGCATCCTACATGAATACTCTGAAAATAATCAAATTATTTATTTGATCAACAGGGAGGTTCTTTCTCTTATACGTCTATTGAACAATTCTAGATGTCTATGTCAACAAATATCCGGAAGAAAGCGCGTTTATATCCTAAACGTCTATTGAACAATTCTAGATGTCTATGTCAATAAATATCCGGAAGCAAGCGCGTTTATATCCTAAACGTCTATTGAACAATTCATGGAGTTGCTTTCTCTTAGAAATTCATGGTTGCATTATGTAATGTCTCCAAATATAACATGTTATGTAACCTCTATTCAGATATAATACCTGATCATGAAACGAATGGTTGTAAATGCTTTGGAGCAACTTTAACAGTTTATGCACATTTGTATGGATCATCACAGAAGTCTGGTAGCATATAGCCAGCGTTAATAGTATGTCACATGTATAATGAATCACATATATTCATTTATTTTATCGAATTAGTAGTATATACTACATGCATTTAATAAATATTAATTATTTAATTTATTTATTAACATCTAGTTCATTTATTTTTATGAAATATGAATAAAAATCATGGTGAATAGGAATTTTGGGCCTCTACCCACATCTCACCTAAGCAAGTAGTTGAGATTTTTCCTCACCTACTTGCGTAGGTGAGAACTTCTTACCTGCATGTGCAGGTGAGATATATTCATATATTCTCACCTGCATGTGCAGGTTAGATTTTTCCTCACTTGCTTGCGCAAGTGAGAACTTCTCACCTACATGTGCAGGTGATAATATCTCACCTGCACAAGCAGGTGAGAATGACTCGTCTACATAAGGAAGATGAGCATAATTTTTCACCTGCTTAAGCAGGTGAGTTACTTAGTTGCACACATCATGTGAGAATAATTTCTCACCTGAGTGTGCAGGTAAGTTCATTGCTGTCATTATTGCTTCCTAGTGGCAACAATGTCCCGTTTGATACAAGCACAGATGCAGCCCAATCCCTCAATGCTTCACGCTTTCCTTGTTTAGCATCAAACAATTCCAACACTCCACTCTGACGTCGCAGCAAAATATACAAATTCCACCGTAAAAAATTGTATAACCACCCCTGTAATTTCCAACATTTCAATCATTCTACAATTCTATGTTAATCAATAACAAAGAAAAACCATATTAATTACCAACATTGTGACGACCCCAAACCCCGTACGACGGTGGCAAGGGTAATCTTTGGAATATAACACATAAACAGATAATAGCAGAACAGAAATAAATAAATACACCAGATAATGTACAATAGAATACACTGGATAAACATAATCATCAGAGTTACACAGTATACAGGATCATATTTAGTACAAAATACAGTTCAGCTATACATAAGTGTCTACAACGGAAAACAAAACATAATATGTACAATAGGAGCTGAACATCATAAAAAGGGATAAATGATAGAATCCATCTTCAGCTCCAGCTATCCAGAAAGAGCCTGCTAAAACCTGAATATAAGGCTGCCCGCGTGGAAATAGGGGCACCCGAGTTTGAAAGTGAAACAAACTACGAATCAGTCATGGGACTGGTATGAGAAATCAACTTAACATACTTTACAATATGGCTAATCACAGGACCACGCCACTTTCGCGGAACGGGGTTACTCCATTGGATTGCCAGTGCTTCAAAACAAGTAAATCTCTTAAACATCGCAATGCTTTTTATAAAAATGAAGCCATTATAAGACTTGATTCCCATCACACAATGCAACACAAACCAGAGGATAGAGTTTTACCTTATAATGGCCAAAATATGCTTGATACGAATAAAACAAAAGCATTTGATATTGTTACTAGTGTTTATATATTTCAAAAACAAATTTCAATCATAACTATCAATCATAGACGGCATGGGTACCATATATCATGTCGCCATATATATATACAATCAAAAAGGCACAATGTCGTATTTGGAAATTGGATTTCCATCATGAACCAAGGCAAGGGATCATCCTTACCGAATTCGAGACAATCAAGCCTACCATGTCTCAAGCAATTGCGCAGGCAAGCCTTGGAGCAACATGGCCGGTCCTCTCGATGTGGATTAAACTTAAACCCTGAACAATACGTCCCCCCACCCTATGGGGCGTAAATGAGCCCAATGACTCCACTTCTGAGGTACCTCGCATTCCAACAACCACACAGGTGAAAATAATATAAATGTCAGGACTAGTAGGTCACTGACACCACCTCTAGCTAGAAAGAGACGCATGTCCTCCCTGTCGTCCTCTCCCGTTTCTGGTTCATACCGGGGTGTGAGGCTCGCGAATTCACGTTATACACAAAGCTATGCAACACAGGTCGTGCTTTGATCATCAACCACAAGACTTTGCTTTTCAACAGAAGCCTTGATCATCTGCCACTTAGGCATGCCACATAGGCAATTCACTCCATGCAACTGATTTCTATCATTATATAACCTCTGAGATCGTACGTCTCAGAGAAGTGCGTTAAGCAAGAGAATAAATTCTTCGCCGCCAAACAGATATATATTTAATAGAGATCAATCATCACAGAACAAAATCCAAAGTCAGACACACAGTCCATTTACAAGTTCGTTCTGGGTCTGAACGAAACCGGAGGTAACCAATACCTCGCATATTCGTACAATCAACAAGTATGTCCGCACGGCTACTACTTCAGCCCCTTCAAGGTAGCTACTCCTATCATGAGCATCAGTAGCACCCCTCCATTCGACGTGAAGATCATCGGCCTTGCATCGTCTTCATATCTTCGACTTTCAATCATCGACCAATTATTTGAAATGAGAATCAACTCGTCCTTTTCAAATAATTCACATATATTTAGAATTTCAAATCAATTTATTTCAATGGTTAAATTATTCGACACCAATAATTAAATTCATTAATGTAATTTACATGCCAAACACATTCAACCATCAAATATCACATAAACTGAGCAAATTCAGTTTATTTCCATTCCATATCGTTTATAATATTTTATCACGATTTATCGCTATTTTTATTTATTTAAAAATAGCCAATTCACTCAAACGACGCTTCAAGCCATAACGCGGCCATGGCGCTGTTTTTCTTCAGATTTGATTTACACATATCTGAAAATCTAACCGTTGGATCTTCATAAATTTTATATCATTAGAAAGATCTTTTCGAAACGAAACCAACGGTTTCAGTTTTGGGAAAATCCAACGGTCGGATCTCCCGGTACAATCGTTTGAAGTTACGATTTCAAAATACGAACTGCAGCATCGTTATTTGATTTATTTTAATTATATTTTTATATATATAAATATAATCGATTCTGGCGCTGTTTTTCTTTAGATTTGAATTAAACATTCCAGGCAATCCAACCGTTGGATCTTTACACAGTGGGTGTCGTTGGAAAGATATTTCCAAAGTGAACCCAACTGTTTCAGTTTCAGGAAAATCCGATGGTCGGATCTCCCGCACTAATCGTTTGAAATCACGGTTTCGAAACACGAACTGCAGCTTCGTTATTCGATTTATTTTATTTATATATATAATCCATTTTTCGATTTCAAAAACATATTCACTTCATATATTTGATAAAAATGATATTTTTATTATCGAAATATTTATTCAACACATGAATATTTTTAGCACTTCATATTCACAATAAAAATGTAGATTTTATTGTTCAATCTATATATTCAACACATGAATGTTTTTGACTTCACACATACGATAAAAATATGATTTTTATCATTCTAGTCCTTTATTCAACACATGAATATTTTCTATAGTTTATATATAATAAAAATGTGATTTTTATTGTAAAACAATTTATTTCAAAACACGATTATTTTATATAGTTCATACATAAGTTAAAAATGTTATTTTTATATTTCAAAGAATTTATTCAACACATGAACTTCATTCAACACATGAATTTCTACTCAACACATGAATTTCTATTCAACACATGAATATAGTTTCAACACATGAAAATAATTCTAGCACATGAATATTATTGAAAATTTCGGCAGCATAACGGCAGGGTAGTTAAAACCGGCACCGTCCCTATGTGGTTTCGTCCAAAATTATTCTCAACCACAAACAGGTATTTTTCAACCACTATCAATCATTCATGATTTTCACCAAATTTCACATCAACCAATAATCCAAACAATATCACAACCAATAAATATCGTCCATGGTCTATGGACGAGGGGAGTATATATATATATATATATATATATATATATATATATATATACTCATATACAAATATATTTCAATTTCATTTCACTTCATTTCACTTCATTTCAACGCATATATAATTTTTACAACGCATATATAACTTATACGTCGAACATACAACTTATACAACGCTTATACATGAGGTTTACAACGCTTATATAACTCATACATCGACTATATAATTTATACATCATTGTTATCCATATCGTTCATAATTTAGAAATCTCACATTGGGTTCCACTCCACCAGAAATTGTAGAAGGCTCAGAAAAATATGCGGTCTCTACTAGAATGTAGAAGACGTCCGCACAAGTCCACAGTCTCTTGTTTCACTGGATTTCGACAACATAGCAAAAAGATACAATTTTTATTGTAAAATCATAAACCGTAGCAGTAAACTGCTATTAAATAGTTTAAAATAATTAAACTCGTTACCTCAGCTATTCGTTCCAAACTAGGTTTGGATTTTTCTTCGAATCCGTGAAACGGTTGGAGGATCGAAGGGTGCCACATCGTAGGGCTAGGGGAGGCGCACGTGCGCCTGAAGTGGGGTCCACTTCGGTGGCCAGAATCGGGCGGCGCGGCGATTTGAAGTCACCGACTTCACAGCGATCGTTCTCCTCAAACTCAATGGAAAAATACAATCCCGGTCTTGATTTGAAGCTCTCGTGATGTTCTTCAAAATCGTCAACTGGGGTGTTGGCTGATTTGGCTTGTAGGAGAAGGAATCAGGGAGGGAAGGTTTGAAGAAAAATCGCCGTATATCGCGTCGGGGAAGGAGAAAATGGGGAGAGAGAAAGTGAGGGCCAATAGAATTTTTTTATTTTATTTATATATTTTTAAAATTCTAAAATACCCCTCTTCAAATACTAGCTCCAATCCAAACCCAACGACTGTCGTCCTTAGCTAAATACCCCCATTCCGAACACAATGGGATATGTTTCGTAGGCCCATTCGACTGTGTAACAACCCGCAAATTCTGAACCAATTTAAAATTTTTATTTTAGAAAATTTTAATGAATTTTGAGGTTATAATATAATTTATTATTAATAATAATGGCTAGAATTTATTTTTATCGAAGTTAAAACGAATAAATTTAATTTAAATATAAATGGAATTAGAAATAACGCAGTAGTTTGAAAAGTCAAACTTGAACTTTGACTGACCGTACAGGATGCAAAATTTAACGGATTTTAGTGAAACCAAAAATATTAGAATATATTTAAAAATATCTTTCTAACGAATCTGAAAAATTGAAATTCCATAGCGGAAATCAAAAGTTATGGCCAATTCAATTTTTAGAAAGGTCGCTGTAGAATTTATATAATATATATGGCCCGAAAGGCTACTTTTCACATATGAAGGAATTTCGACTCGAAACCACTTCCATTGAGTTCGGAATGACGTTTCTGCATTGAAAAACAGTAAACACTTATATATTTTGAGTTTCGAAAATTATTTGTTTAAAACGTATTTTTAATATTAAATATATTGGCCTTGAAAATAGTTATTTTTCAAACGACCTCCGTTTTCGACGAAACCACTTTTGTTGGAACCGGAATGTCAAATTATAGCTTGGTTTCAATTTTCAGAATGTTTTCGAATTAATATGTGAACGTGGCAAAGGAAAATGTGTTTTGACTATTTATAGTTAAATTTAAACGCCTTAAAAATAGCCATTTTTCAAACAGTCTCAGAATTCGACGAAAATAATTTTGTTGGATTCGTATCGTCATAGGAAAGCTAAAAATATTTTTTTTTAGAATTTTCTGAGGTCGTATGTGGCCCCGGCATATTTAAATGTACGGTAGAAATTAAATTATTTATTTAATATTGTATTTTTAAATTAAAACCGAAAAAAAACGTTACAGACATCGGAATTAGAGCCCAGGACATAGCCCATTGCGTTCAGAAGGCCTCAAAACGTTAAGATCGACAATAAGCAGGCCCAAATCGGAGAAAGTCCGGATTTTCACCTTTAAACCACGTAAAAAGAGATTTAATATTAAAATATTATTAAATCCGAAAACCCTAACCCTAATTTGGCCAGCCGCCATGTCTAAAACCGAAGGCCAGAAATTACCCAATTTCAAACGCTAATATCTCTCAATCCGTTCAACGAAAATCGACGTATGATATACCAAATCGAAGAGAATTCAGAGAGCTACAAATCTATACGGTCAAGATCGGGTTTTGATTCACGGATTTTGCGAATTTTGGCCGAGAAGGGGCTGCGGTTTTTGGTGGTTTGCGGGTCCTAGAGATGGCCGAGTTCGACGAGTTTTAGGGTGGTGGTGGCTCTTGGCAAGGCGGTCGTGGTGGTGACATTTGATCGGAGGTCGGTGGCTCGGATTTGGTGCGTGCAGAAGCCTTGGAGGAGCGGCTCTGGGTTAAGACGTCGGCCGTTTCACGTGAAGAAGAAGGTCCGAACTTCTTTATTTTATTATTTTAATTATTTTAATATTTTAATTTTCCAATCTTTAAAAATCCATAACTCTTTCATACGAGGTCCGTTTTACGAACCGTTTGTTGTGTTGGACTCGTCTTTCATAGAGCTTCGCGATGGCGCAGACTAGAGCTGATTCCGAGACAGTCAAATTTTCAGCAAAAATCAAGGTGAGATTCTTTATTTATAATTAATAATAAATTAGATTATTTTAAATTGCAATGTAATATATCTATGATTACGTTTCAGATCTGTTTGGTATTGGTAATGGAAGATTCTGTGTTTGTATTGAATAGTATAGATCCATGTGATTGTCACTTATTCTATGTTATAACCTTGTTTAGATTTGAATTGATTTACTTGTCAATTCAAAATAAAAGAATATGGTTGTCACCATTTATATGTCATCACTTTGTTTAGATTTGAGATTGATCAAATTTTCAATTACAAAAGAATAAAAATATTTTATTTTGTTTGCATCCCTCGATGCGAACAAAATTACAGAAGAATAAAAAGATTATATTTTGTTTGCATTCCTCGATGCGAACAAAATGTTTAAAATAAAAGAGAATTATACTTTGTTTTCATCTCTTAACGCGAACAAAGTGTTAGAATAAAGATTGTTAGAAAAAAAAATTATTTTTATTTGTGTTCTTAAAACACAAATAAAACTTGAAAGTAAAACTTACTTTTTTTTATAATGTAAATATCACTTGAAAACAAAACTTACTTTTTTTTTACATTTTATAATGTAAATATGACTTGAAACTAAAATTTACTCTTTAAATCGTAAATATAACTTAGGAAAAAACTTATATATATATATATATATATATATATATATATTTGTGTTCTCAAAAACACAAACATGACTTAAAACTAAAATTTACCTTTTTATTTACATTTCATAATGTAAATATAACTTGAGAATAAAATTTACCTTTTTATTTATATTTTATGATGTAAAAATAAACTTGCTTTCTTTGTTTTGCATTTACAATGCAAACAAACCTTTCAAAACAAAATTGTTTATTATATTTTTATTTACTTTCCATGTGTAAATGAAAAGAGACAAAATTGTTTTATATATTTTTGATGTACACTACATGTGTAAATAAAAGGACAAAATTTGTACACACATTTTTATTTACATTTTATTTGTAAATAAAAGAAACTGAAATAGAGGTTATTATTTTTATTGTAAATCATTACAATAAGAGAATGGGCATTAAATATTTTATTTTTTAAAAAGCTATATGTTCATGTAATATTTAAAATAAAAAGATTTGCTTTTATTGTCAAAAGAGTTACAATAAAAAGATGTGATTCAATAGATAACGTTTTTATTGACAAATTGTTACAATGAAAAGATTTAATATTTTTATTAATAATTTGTTCAAATAAAAGATAGGACATTAAAAATTTCATTTTTCATGAAATACCATTTTAGAAAAAGATTATGTTTACATTTTTTTGTCACATTAGAGAAATAGAAATGTAGGATTACATTTTGTTGTAATTTTCTTTTATTAAAAAGATTAGATATTAAAACTTGCATTTATAAGGTAAAATTGTTTACAACAAAAGTGGTAGGAAATTAATATTACATTTTAATTGTAAGGTTATTTTATTTAATAAGTTAGATTTCAATAAAAAGTTTAGAATTTGGAAATTATGTTTTTATTTCCAAAGTGATTAAAAAATTAAGAATAGATTTTAAAACCACATTTCTATTGTCATTCTACATTCAGTAAAGAGTTGTATTTTTATTAGCATTTCTTGATGCAAATAAAACAAGGATTTAATAGTGATATCTTTATTTACATTTTTAATGTAAATAAATACATGGAGTAAAAAGGGTATAATTTATTTGCATTCTAGATGAAAATAAAAGAATAGATTAACGGGTTGCATTTTTATTTATGATTCCAATGTAAATAAAAGATTCCATTTTATTCTTAAATTAGTTATAAAGATTAGAATTGAAATAAAGGATTTCACCTTTATTTTCAACTAGTTAAAATGAAATAGTGTTAAAATTAAAGAGGTACATTTTTATTGTCATTTTATATACAATAAAAGGTGAAAATAAAAAAAGGTAGTACTTTTATTGACATTCTACATGCAATAAAAATTGTAGAATTAAAGGTAGTATTTTTATTGACATGTTAATATGCAATAAAATAGAAGAGCTTAGAATATGAATCACTGCTTTTTATTTTGTTAAGCTAGAATTGTTGACAAAATAAAATTATGACTTTATAATCACTTTGTTGAAATAGGATTGTCGACAAAATGCCTATATCGCTTATATACATTTTTGGTTGAAACTAAACTTTTATGCAAGTAGAATAATCATTTTTATTTGCATAATGAGCAATGAAATTTATATGCAATGATACTAACCATTTTAAATTGCATATCATACAATTGAATTTATAGGCAAATACATAAAAATCACTTTTTACTTGAATTCTATATTAGAATTTATATTCTAAAATAAGAATGATATTATCGGTCAAATAAATACATTAGGAATGTAGAGGGAAATTATTTGAGTAAAATACATTTTTTATTCGACATTAGGAATAAATGACATGTTTGATTATTATCATCAACTTGTTAGCAAAACTGAAATTGGTTAAATCCATTAACCAATTATTTGTTTATTTTTATGAACTGCTGTTGGTTGAAAACCCCACACGGGTGTTGGGATGAAAATTCACATACACTAATCCCAATATTTAGTTGTATGTTGATCGTTAGATCGACAGGCTGCGATTAGCGTTATTATTTAATTTTAACGCTTTAACAGTGGAATGTACACTTTGGATGTAAATGGATGATTTGATGATGTGTGTGAAATCCATATAATCCAAATTATATGGTAAATGTTTGAGTCGCATTTCGATTCAAGTGTTCTTTTAAATAAGACTATTTTTACATTAGAAATCCTTTTTATATAAAGTGCATATATTTCCGTAATATATTTTTAATCAACTATATGTTAAAACAAAGAATATTTGTAAAAGATAAAGATTTGTAAAATAAAGAATACTTCTCATTTAGAATCTTTTATATAAAGAATATTTTTATGATTATTTTAAACTATGTTTTAAAAGATCATTAGGATTTGCAATTATATTTTGTAATTATAAATAAATTGAGATGTGAAGTGGATTTATCGTGGACGGTGTTTTTAAACGACATTTGTCCTTTAATCCAATTTACATTGAAATTATTATTTGGAATTTATAAATCTATTTTATAGATTTAAAAAGGCATTTTCTAAAACCAAGTTTTTCCAATTTAATATATTAAATAGGAATTAAGTGGAAATTCGATTGGTAATAATCGAAATGGGCTTCTGTAAAAGAAGACCGATATTATATATGGAATTTAAGAGGCTTTGCCGTTATTCCATTTATATTATTAGTCCGATACAGAAATTAATATCGATTATGTATTGATTTGATTTCTGTGGAATTCCATATTTTTAGAAATTGATTTATAGATTTTATTTTAAATATTTATCTTTGATAAAATTAATGAGAATCTTCTAAAACGAATATCTTATTAAAAGAATATTCTGAGTTGGGATGTGACGAAATGTGTGATTTTCCAATATTTGTTTTTAATCCCCAAAATACGCGTGTTATTCAGAAAGAACGGGTTTAACCCATTCTGAATAATCATCACCACGATCAAGAGTCGAAGACGAAGATGGTGATTGAAGACCAAAGGTTTTCACAACGTTGGGATGATGATGACTGGTATCATGAATTGGGATTGGCCTTCCAAGGCAAGGTATTTGGTAATGATCGTCCAAACGCATTTGGAGATCGACGGACACGATGTTTCGCTCAGACCCAGAGCGGACTTGTAAATGGATTGCGTGTCTGACATTGTATTCCGTTCTACTGTATTTGTTGAACGCTAACGATTATATATTTCTGTTGGTGGTGAAGAATTTATTCTTTACTTATCACCCTTCTCTAAGACGTATGAGCTTAGAGGTTATATATATATTGGTATATGATCAATAATATGGTAGGGTCTGACAATGTGGCACGCCTAGATGCAAATTGATCAAGGCTTTTGTTGAAAAGCAGGGCCTTGTGGAATGATCAAAGCATAGCCTATTACGGCATAACTTTGTGTATATCGTGACTTCGTGAGCCTCACACCCCGGTATGAGTCAAAAACGGGATATGGACCGTAGGGAGTGCACACGTTTCTTTCTAGCTAGAGTGGTGTCAGTGACCTACCAGCCCTGACATTTTACTTATGTGGATGATGGATTTTGAGGCGCCTCGGATTTTTATAGGCCGATAGTGGTCATATTATAGGTTCAAAGGAACCGGGAAGCGTGTGTTCAGGCATAACCAATCCACTGCCGATAGGCGGGGACCGGCCCTACCGCATCCAAGGGTTCAATGCGGGGAATCCTGAGGCATTTGCTAGAGTGTCTCGAATCGGAGAGGAGCTTGCCCCTAGCCTCGACTCATGATGGAAATCCAACTTCCAATATGACCTTGCGGTTTTGGTTGTAGAACTAGTATGGCGACATAGTAGGATGGGGTACTATGCCGTCTATGATTGATATTTATGATTGAAATTGTTTTTAAATTATATACACACTAATAATAATATCGTTTTTACATATCAAGCATCTTTTGACCATTATAAGGTAAAACCCTATCCTCTGGTGTGCGTTGCATTGTGTGATGGGACCTGGGTCTTCTAATGGTTTCATTTTTCTAAAAGCATTACATTATTTGACGATTTACTTTAATTATGCACTGGCAATCCAATGGAGTAAACCCGTTCCGCGTTAGCGGCGTGGTCCTGTGATTAGCCTACTTATTAGATAAGTTAAGTTAAGAATTCTCACACCAGTTCCACGACTGACCTGTAGTTTGTTTCACTTTGCAAACTCAGGTGCCCTCTTTCCACACGGGCAGTCGAGTAGCTTTTTGCAGATATAGTTAAGCAGGATCCTGGATTGAAGTCTGAAGCCGGGTCCAGAATATTGATGGCCTTCCGCTGAGATTAGTTCTGCTACAATGTATTTAATTTAAATGTATCTTCCGCTTCATTATTTATCGATGTACTCTGATATATTCTGTACTCTGATGTAACATTTATTATTGATGTTATTAAAGTCTGTGTTGTTGTTCTGATGTGTTTTATGCCCAAAGTTAAAGTACGCGGGTTTTGAACGGTCTTAATCGATCTTGCGATCGATTGGGGTCGGGCGAAATTTGGGTCGTTATAGCTGGTATCAGAGCTCAGGTTAGCTCAAAACTTTAGGGTACAATTCATTAGAATTAGACAGAAGACTCATCAGAGGTTGGATTAGTAATATCCAATAGGAATACTCATTAGAGATAGGATAAGCAGTATCCTAGAATGAGAATACTCGTTAAAGATGGGGTTAGCAATGCCCTAGAATGAGTCAGAGTGAAGAAGAATTCATAATTAGCGTACTTGTTATTATATATAATTCGATTTTAGAAAATATGATTTTGTATATATAAAAGTTATATTTTTGAAAATTTAATAAACTAATTGATTGATGATTGTGTTGTGTGAATATGAATTCAACTAATAAATTATTAAACAATTAATGAATGAAAATTAATTAAATTAGTTAAATAAACTACTTTAGCTTCATTCCCTTTTCGAGGACGAAAAGATCTTAAGTGGGGGAGATTGTAACAACCCGCAAATTCTGAACCAATTTAAAAATTTTATTTTAGAAATTTTAATGAATTTTGAGGTTATAATATAATTTATTATTAATAATAATGGCTAGAATTTATTTTTATCGAAGTTAAAACGAATAAATTTAATTTAAATATAAATGGAATTAGAAATAACGCAGTAGTTTGAAAAGTCAAACTTGAACTTTGACTGACCGTACAGGATGCAAAATTTAACGGATTTTAGTGAAACCAAAAATATTAGAATATATTTAAAAATATATTTCTAACGAATCTGAAAAATTGAAATTTCATAGCGGAAATCAAAAGTTATGGCCAATTCAATTTTTAGAAAGGTCGCTGTAGAATTTTTATAATATATATGGCCCGAAAGGCTACTTTTCACATATGAAGGAATTTCGACTCGAAACCACTTCCATTGAGTTCGGAATGACGTTTCTGCATTGAAAAACAGTAAACACTTATATATTTTGAGTTTTGAAAATTATTTGTTCAAAAACATATTTTTAATATTAAATATATTGGCCTTGAAAATAGTTATTTTTCAAACGACCTGCGTTTTCGACGAAACCACTTTTGTTGGAACTGGAATGTCAAATTATAGCTTGGTTTCAATTTTCAGAATTTTTTCGAATTAATATGTGAACATGGCAAAGGAAAATGTGTTTTGACTATTTATAGTTAAATTTAAACGCCTTAAAAATAGCCATTTTTCAAACAGTCTCAGAATTCGACGAAAATAATTTTGTTGGATTCGTATCGTCATAGGAAAGCTAAAAATATTTTTTTTAGAATTTTCTGAGGTCGTATGTGGCCCCGGCATATTTAAATGTACGGTAGAAATTAAATTATTTATTTAATATTGTATTTTTAGATTAAAACCGAAAAAAACGTTACAGACATCAGAATTCGAGCCCGGGACATAGCCCATCGCGTTCAGAAGGCCTCAAAACGTTAAGATCGACAGTAAGCAGGCCCAAATCGGAGAAAGTCCGGATTTTCACCTTTAAACCACGTAAAAAGAGATTTAATATTAAAATATTATTAAATCCGAAAACCCTAACCCTAATTTGGCCAGCCGCCATGTCTAAAACCGAAGGCCAGAAATTACCCAATTTCAAATGCTAATATCTCTCAATCCGTTCAACGAAAATCCACGTATGATATACCAAATCGAAGAGAATTCAGAGAGCTACAAATCTATACGGTCAAGATCGGGTTTTGATTCACGGATTTTGCGAATTTTGGCCGAGAAGGGGCTGCGGTTTTTGGTGGTTTGCGGGTCCTAGAGATGGCCGAGTTCGACGAGTTTTAGGGTGGTGGTGGCTCTTGGCAAGGCGGTCGTGGTGGTGACATTTGATCGGAGGTCGGTGGCTCGGATTTGGTGCATGCAGAAGCCTTGGAGGAGCGGCTCTGGGTTAAGACGTCGGCCGTTTCACGTGAAGAAGAAGGTCCGAACTTCTTTATTTTATTATTTTAATTATTTTAATATTTTAATTTTCCAATCTTTAAAAATCCATAACTCTTTCATACGAGGTCCGTTTTACGAACCATTTGTTGCGTTGGACTCGTCTTTCAGAGAGTTTCGCGATGGCGCAGACTAGAGCTGATTCTGAGACAGTTAAATTTTAAGCAAAAATCAAGGTAAGATTCTTTATTTAAAATTAATAATAAATTAAATTATTTAACTTGCGATGTAATATATCTATGATTACGTTTCAGATATGTTTGGTATTGGTAATGGTTGATACTGTGTTTGTATTGAATAGTATAGATCCATGTGATTGTCACTTATTTTATGTTATAACCTTGTTTAGATTTGAATTGATTAACTTGTCAATTCAAAATAAAAGAATATGGTTGTCACCATTTATATGTCATCACTTTGTTTAGATTTGAGATTGATCAAAATTTCAATTACAAAAGAATAAAAAGCTTTTATTTTGTTTGCATCCCTCGATGCGAACAAAATTACAGAAGAATAAAAAGATTATATTTTGTTTGCATTCCTCGATGCGAACAAAATGTTTAAAATAAAAGAGAATTATACTTTGTTTGCATCCCTTAACGCGAACAAAGTGTTAGAATAAAGATTGTTAGAAAAAAAAATATTTTTATTTTTGTTCTTAAAACACAAATAAAACTTGAAAGTAAAACTTACTTTTTTTTTTATAATGTAAATATCACTTGAAAACAAAACTTACTTTTTATTTTACATTTTATAATGTAAATATGACTTGAAACTAAAATTTACTCTTTAAATCATAAATATAACTTAGGAAAAAAACTTACATATATATATATATATATATATATATATATATATTTTTGTGTTCTCAAAAACACAAACATGACTTGAAACTAAAATTTACCTTTTTATTTACATTTCATAATGTAAATATAACTTGAGAATAAAATTTACCTTTTTATTTATATTTTATGATGTAAAAATAAACTTGCTTTCTTTGTTTTGCATTTACAATGCAAACAAACCTTTCAAAACAAAATTGTTTATTATATTTTTATTTACTTTCCATGTGTAAATGAAAAGAGACAAAATTGTTTTATATATTTTTGATGTACACTACATGTGTAAATAAAAGGACAAAATTTGTACACACATTTTTATTTACATTTTATTTGTAAATAAAAGAAACTGAAATAGAGGTTATTATTTTTATTGTAAATCATTACAATAAAAGAATGGGCATTAAAGATTTTATTTTTTAAAAAGCTATATGTTCATGTAATATTTAAAATAAAAAGATTTGCTTTTATTGTCAAAAGAGTTACAATAAAAAGATGTGATTCAATAGATAACGTTTTTATTGACAAATTGTTACAATGAAAAGATTTAATATTTTTATTAATAATTTGTTCAAATAAAAGATAGGACATTAAAATTTTCATTTTTCATGAAATACCATTTTAGAAAAAGATTATGTTTACATTTTTTTGTCACATTAGAGAAATAGAAATGTAGGATTACATTTTGTTGTAATTTTCTTTTATTAAAAAGATTAGATATTAAAACTTGCATTTATAAGGTAAAATTGTTTACAACAAAAGTGGTAGGAAATTAATATTACATTTTAATTGTAAGGTTATTTTATTTAATAAGTTAGATTTCAATAAAAAGTTTAGAATTTGGAAATTATGTTTTTATTTCCAAAGTGATTAAAATATTAAGAATAGATTTTAAAACCACATTTCTATTGTCATTCTACATTCAGTAAAGAGTTGTATTTTTATTGGCATTTCTTGATGCAAATAAAACAAGGATTTAATAGTGATGTCTTTATTTACAATTTTAATGTAAATAAATACATGGAGTAAAAAGGGTATAATTTATTTGCATTCTAGATGAAAATAAAAGAATAGATTAATGGGTTGCATTTTTATTTACGATTCCAATGTAAATAAAAGATTCCATTTTATTCTTAAATTAGTTATAAAGATTAGAATTGAAATAAAGGATTTCACCTTTATTTTCAACTAGTTAAAATGAAATAGTGTTAAAATTAAAGAGGTACATTTTTATTGTCATTTTATATACAATAAAAGTTGAAAATAAAAAAAGGTAGTACTTTTATTGACATTCTACATGCAATAAAAATAGTAGAATTAAAGGTAGTATTTTTATTGACATGTTAATATGCAATAAAATTGAAGAGCTTAGAATATGAATCACTGCTTTTTTTTTGTTAAGCTAGAATTGTTGACAAAATAAAATTACGACTTTATAATCACTTTGTTGAAATAGGATTGTCAACAAAATGCCTATATCGCTTATATACATTTTTGGTTGAAACTAAACTTTTATGCAAGTAGAATAATCATTTTTTTTTTGCATAATGAGCAATGAAATTTATATGCAATGATACTAACCATTTTAAATTGCATATCATACAATTGAATTTATAGGCAAATACATAAAAATCACTTTTTACTTGCAGTCTATATTAGAATTTATATTCCAAAATAAGAATGATATTATCGGTCAAATACATACATTAGGAATGTAGAGGGAAATTATTTGAGTAAAATACATTTTTTATTCAACATTAGGAATAAATGACATGTTTGATTATTATCATCAACTTGTTAGCAAAACTGAAATTGGTTAAATCCATTAACCGATTATTTGTTTATTTTTATGAACTGTTGTTGGTTGAAAATCCCACACGGGTGTTGGGATGAAAATTCACATACACTAATCCCAATATTTAGTTGTATGTTGATCGTTAGATCGACAGGCTGCGATGAGCGTTATTATTTAATTTTAACGCTTTCATAGTGGAATGTACACTTTGGATGTAAATGGATGATTTGATGATGTGTGTGAAATCCATATAATCCAAATTATATGGTAAATGTTTGAGTCGCATTTCGATTCAAGTGTTCTTTTAAATAAGACTATTTTTACATTAGAAATCCTTTTTATATAAAGTGCATATATTTTCGTAATATATTTTTAATCAACTATATGTTAAAACAAAGAATATATGTAAAAGATAAAGATTTGTAATATAAAGAATACTTCTCATTTAGAATTTTTTATATAAAGAATATTTTTATGATTATTTTAAACTGTGTTTTAAAAGATCATTAGGATTTGCAATTATATTTTGTAATTATAAATAAATTGAGATGTGAAGTGGATTTATCGTGGATGGTGTTTTTAAACGACATTTGTCCTTTAATCCAATTTACATTGAAATTATTATTTGGAATTTATAAATCTATTTTATAGATTTAAAAAGGCATTTTCTAAAACCAAGTTTTTCCAATTTAATATATTAAATAGGAATTAAGTGGAAATTCGATTGGTAATAATCGAAATGGGCTTCTGTAAAAGTAGACCGATATTATATATGGAATTTAAGAGGCTTTGCCGTTATTCCATTTATATTATTAGTCCGATACAGAAATTAATATCGATTATGTATTGATTTGATTTCTGTGGAATTCCATATTTTTAGAAATTGATTTATAGATTTTATTTTAAATATTTATCTTTGATAAAATTAATGAGAATCTTCTAAAACGAATATCTTATTAAAAGAATATTCTGAGTTGGGATGTGACGAAATGTGTGATTTTCCAATATTTGTTTTTAATCCCCAAAATACGCGTGTTATTCAGAAAGACCGAGTTTAACCCATTCTGAATAATCATCACGACGATCAAGAGTCGAAGACGAAGACGGTGATTGAAGACCGAAGGTTTTCACAACGTTGGGATGATGATGACTGGTATCTTGAATTGGGATTGGCCTTCCAAGGCAAGGTATTTGGTAATGATCGTCCAAACGCATTTGGAGATCGATGGACACGATGTTTCGCTCAGACCCAGAGCGGACTTGTAAATGGATTGCGTGTCTGACATTGTATTCCGTTCTACTGTATTTGTTGAACGCTACCGATTTTATATTTCTGTTGGTGGTGAAGAATTTATTCTTTACTTATCACCCTTCTCTAAGACGTATGAGCTTAGAGGTTATATATATATATATATTGGTAGATGATCAATAATATGGTAGGGTCTGACAATGTGGCACGCCAAGATGCAAATTGATCAAGGCTTTTGTTGAAAAGCAGGGCCTTGTGGAATGATCAAAGCATAGCCTATTACGGCATAGCTTTGTGTATATCGTGACTTCGCGAGCCTTACACCCCGGTATGAGTCAAAACCGGGATATGGACCGTAGGGAGTGCACACGTTTCTTTCTAGCTAGAGTGGTGTCAGTGACCTACCAGCCCTGACATTTTACTTATGTGGATGATGGATTTTGAGGCGCCTCGGATTTTTATAGGCCGATAGTGGTCATATTACAGGTTCAAAGGAACCGGGAAGCGTGTGTTCAGGCATAACCAATCCACTGCCGATAAGCGGGGACCGGCCCTACCGCATCCAAGGGTTCACTGCGGGGGATCCTGAGGCATTTGCTAGTGTCTCGAATCAGAGAGGAGCTTGCCCCTAGCCTCGACTCATGATGGAAATCCAACTTCCAATACGACCTTGCGGTTTTGGTTGTAGAACTAGTATGGCGACATAGTAGGATGGGGTACTATGCCGTCTATGATTGATATTTATGATTGAAATTGTTTTTAAATTATATACACACTAATAATAATATCGTTTTTACGTATCAAGCATCTTTTGACCATTATAAGGTAAAACCCTATCCTCTGGTGTGCGTTGCATTGTGTGATGGGACCTGGGTCTTATAATGGTTTCATTTTTCTAAAAGCATTACATTATTTGACGATTTACTTTAATTATGCACTGGCAATCCAATGGAGTAAACCCGTTCCGCGTTAGCGGCGTGGTCCTGTGATTAGCCTACTTATTAGATAAGTTAAGTTAAGAATTCTCACACCAGTCCCACGATTGACCTGTAGTTTGTTTCACTTTGCAAACTCGGGTGCCCTCTTTCCACACGGGCAGTCGAGTAGCTTTTTGCAGATATAGTTAAGCAGGATCCTGGATTAAAGTCTGAAGCCGGGTCCAGAATATTGGTGGCCTTCCGCTGAGATTAGTTCTGTTGCAATGTATTTAATTTAAATGTATCTTCCGCTGTATTATTTATCGATGTACTCTGATATATTCTGTACTCTAATGTAACATTTATTATTGATGTTATAAAAGTCTGTGTTATTGTTCTGATGTGTTGTATGCCCAAAGTTAACGTACGCGGGTTTTGAACGGTCTTAATCGATCTTGCAATCGATGGGAGTCGGGCGAAATTTGGGTCGTTACAGACTATTTCAGTCAGTTTCTCTTCAAATTAAAATATAAAACATTCAATTTTTGATTTGAACGTACATTTCAATTTGCCGGGGCCACATACTGATTCTAAAAATTCCAGAAAAATAAATATGGCTATGTTTTGACGATACGGTCCCAACAAAACAAGTTTCATCAAATTCTGAGACCGTTTGAAAAATGGCCATTTTCTGGTCGATCCAATTTAACTAAAACTGACCAAACACATTTTCCTTCGCCACGCTCACATATTAACTTCAAAAATTATGGAATTTGAGATCTAACGATAATTTGACATCCCGGATCCAACAAAAGTGTTTTCGTCGAATTCTGATGTCGTTTGCAAAATGTCTATTTTCAAGGGCGATATAATCTCTATAGCGACCTTTCTGAAAATTCATTTGGCCATAACTTTTGATTCCCGCTATGAAACTTCGATTTTTCAGATTTGTTAGAAAGATATTCATAAACAGATTTAGATATTTTTGGTTTCACTGTAATCTGTTTTATTTTGCACCCGGTACAGTCAGTCAAAGTTTGAATTCCAATTTTGAAACTGCCGCGCCATTTCAGGCCTTGTTTATAATTTAAAATATATTTTTTTCAAACATCGATTCAAACATACTTTTTGTCATTATTATTTAAAATAATTTATTTTAAATATTTAAAATCCACTAAAATAGCCAAATTAAAAATTTTAAATTGGCTCAGATTTTCCGGGTTGTTACAAACATGCAATTTATCTGTGATTTCATAAAATAAAAGTTAGAGAAATATATTTACCTTTTTCCCTGCAAAGCCAGCTTTCATTATGCTGACACGACCCGAACTTCCCCGGTAAGGAAAGCACGGATGGCGTTGAGGACAAGACCAATCAGAACGCAGATGGAAGAACATTTCATTGTTTACTACAACAATTCCATCAGATACAAGAATATACAGAGTAAAAATGAATATTATACATTTGATAAATATCAGAGATTACAATAAATTACAAAACAGCGGAAAATAATACAAAGCACAACTGAAGGTGATATACGGATACAGAGCTTTCCGGATATCATTCCAGCTATAAACCAGGTTCCTGTGAATATAAATCTGCAAAACCGAAACTACTAGCTGCCCGTGTGGAAAATAGGGGCACCCAGAGTTTAGGTTAAAACAATAAACCCCAGGTCAGTCATGTGACTGGTGTGAGAACTAAAACAGTTATTAATCTTTATTTTAAAGTTCGGTAAATCAAGGGACCACGCCGTATGACACGGAACGGGTTTCCTCCCAAGAATACCTGTGCACAAAACAAACAACGCAATGCTAAATAAAGAAAAACGAAGTTGTTATAAGACCCAGGTCCCATCACACAATGCAACGCATGCTGGAGGATAGTTTTTTTTCATTATAACAGCCAAAGCATGCTTGATACGTTAAAAATACATTATTTTGATATTACTATAAGTGTATAGTGTCAAAACAATTTCAATCATAAATATCAATCATAGGCGGCATGAATGACCCATACCACTATGTCGCCTTACTAGGTTCTACAAATAAAACTGAATTATCACGTATTGGAAATTGGATTCCATCATGAGTCGAGGCAAGGGGCAAGCTCCTCTCCATTTGAGACACTCTAGCAAATGTCTCAAGCCCGCACACAGCAATCCTTGGAACTTCAGGGCCGGTCCTCTCTTACTTTTGAGGATTGGAAATTCCTGAGCACACGTTTCCCGGTCCTTACAGACCTATATCTGAGGCGCCTCACATTCCAACAACCACACAGGTGAAAAGTATATAAATGTCAGGGCTGGTAGGTCACTGACACCACCCTAGCTAGAAAGAAACGTCATGCTCTCCCTGCAGTCACTATCCCGTTTTTGACTCATACCGAGGTGTGAGGCTCGCGAATTCACGCTATACACAAAACTACGCCACACAGGCCGTACTTTGATCATCAACCACAAGACTTTGCTTTTCAAGAGAAGCCTTTATCAATTGCCACTTACGCGTGCCACATAGGCAATTCACTCCATGCGACTGATGTCCATCGATATACAACCTCTGAGCTCGTACGTCTCAGAGAAGGGCGTTAAGCAAGAGAATAAATTCTCTGCCGCCAAACAGATGTATATTTAATAGAGATAAAACAACATAGAATAAAATCCAATGTCAGACACACAATCCATTTAAAATTCGTTCTGGGTCTGAAAGAAACCGGAGGCACTTTCCTCGCATATCCATCCATCTCCAAGTACGTCTGGACGATTACCAACTGATTCCCTCATCTTGGGTGTACAGCCCAATCAAGATCATCAGTAATCACCCAAACGATGTGAAGACTTCCGGTCTTCGACCACCGTCTTCATCGTCTACTTATCGCCGAATCGGTTATTCAGAATGGGTATAAACCCGACCTTTCTGAATAACCCACGTATATAATAAAGAAATGTTACACAAACACAACGAACGTCTCATTCCAATTCAGAATATTCTTTTATTCACAAAATCACATTCTTAGGGAATAGGTTCCCATTAATTTTATCAAAGATAAATTCTTCTAAATTTATTCTTTAATCTTCCTTTGGATATCATTTCAAACCATGTTATGGTTTTCCAAACTAGTTGGGATTAGCGAACCACACCGAAGTAATTATTTATTTTATTTTCCAATCCCAACCTATTCATCCCATGGAGCAAATCTGGTAATACTCCATATCTAACACCACAGTGTTATCGGTAAAATCAATTACCATTTCACGTTCAAATCTAATTAAAGATTTAACTATCGCTTTGGAGCAATACTGGTGGTACTCCATTCTCGATCACTTTTCAAATTCTATAGTTTAAATTATCAATTCACTTTCAATCTAATTAAAGATTCATTAAAACTCCACTTAGTTTTAATCTTCTCAAAAATCAATATGCTGCCTTTAACTGGGTTAAAGAACCAATGTCATCTAAAACACGATTCACGATAAACCCAAAATCACACTCTATTCTTAATCGGGTTAAAGAACAGGTGCTGTTCGAAACACCGCTCACAATAAACCCAAAAACCAATTCAAATTCAATTCCAATTAAATATTCTTTAATTGATACACTTCATTAAATCTAAATAGAAAGATTTAATCTTTTTCTCTATTGGGCTTAAGAACAGTGTTAATGAAGACACCATTCACGACAAACCCAAATCACATTTGATATTAAATACAAGGCTCTGAATAGAAAATATACCAGCTTATATTCAATATCAAATCCTGAAACCAACAAATATCGTATTGGAAATAAAGATATAAAATATATCTTTCAAATTCCCATAACAATATCTGTATAGTCACGAAATCCAACATCGAAATATTCCGAAGATAATTTTGATTCAACTCCAGTGCAATTCACGTATTGGGAATATTGATTATTTTTAAAATCACTTTCAAATTCAATTTATTTATTTCAAAAATAAATTGATTTTAATTCTAGTTCAAAACTAGTTCATTTCGATAAAAATCTATTTTTATCTTTTCAAATATGGAGTTTTTCACCCCAGTTCTTTCCAATTCACATATTATGATTTTACACAAATTATTGATATTTTTAATAATTTATCAAGGCCCGTACAGTCGATTTCCATCAACGGCCATCGAACTGCACTTACAACGACCTTTTCTAAATATGATTTGGACATAATTCCAAATCCAACCATTAGATTTCAAATTTCTAATATTCATTGGAAATCTCTTTTCGATACGAACCCAACGGTTCCGGTTTTAGGAGAATCCGACGGTCGGATCTCCCGTAATGTCGATTCGAAGTCAATGGTCGAAATTCACGAACTGTCGCGACGCGGCGCGTTCTATTCAGGCCATTATATATATATAATATATATATATTATATATTTCGTCGATTCCCTTTTAAAGCGTATTTTATAAATCGTTTTAAATTCGTTTTCAAAATCATTTCAACTCTATATTCAATTTCAAATCAAAATTGAATATTTCGTATCATTGCTATATAAATGATAATATTTTCAAAATGTTATATTTCGAAATCACTACCTTTTCTATATTCATTATAAAACGAATATAATCGATATAAATATCGTTTGCGTCAAAATAGCGCAACTCTAATCAATACGGCTTTATATATTTCAATAAATTCGTTATTCTATTCAACAAATGAATATTTATTCTATTCATCACATGAATCTATATTTCCTTCAACACATGACTAATCTCAACACATGAGTACTGTCAACACATGACTATTCTTGTTATGTAATATATTTTATAAAATTATGGTATCTATCGTTTGATTTTCAATCCAACTCCTACCGTAAAGTAGGTTCAAATTTTAAATATGATGAAGATGTAAATCTTATTGTTAAAATATTTTACTCAACACATAAATAGTTTCAACACATGAACATCGTCAACACATGACTATTTTTATATTCAACACATGAATTTTCTTTTATAATATTTATTATTTTCCCGATTGAAATAAGGCCCAATCAATTACCATATAACGTTAATTATATGGATTCCATACAACACATGTATATAATAGCAACGATAAACAATCAACCATCATCCAAAGTGCACCACACAACTGCATAAGCATCAAATAAAAATAATTAATGCTTACACAGTCTGTCGACCAATCGATCGACATACAATTAAATAATTTGGATTAGTGTACGCCAAATATCATCCCAACACCCGTTGGGGTTTCAAATCAACAAACATAGATTTTTATTCGTGTAGTTGGGCGATGTGTAAAATTTATCATCCCAATCAATATCAGTCAAATCAGTGTATATAAACAAATCAGCCGTTTTGTTTATAAATATTCATTTATTCACAGTAACGTTAAAAATTATATTTTCAACGATAATTAATTTATTTCAACCATCTACAATTTATTATCGATTTCACATCAAAATCACAAACAAATTTCACAACACATCATACAAGCATACAAGTCGTCCATGGTCTGTGGACGATGGGTGTCGGGTGCTACTAAGCACCGTCTACATCCTAGTATATATTTTAACTAGAAAAAAGAAATTTAAAGTGAGAAGTTCTCACCAAAGCTATCCCAACTCCACGACACTTCAAATGTAGAAGTCTTCGCCGTTCTCGCCTTTCGTCACTTCTGTTACTCGTAACCACTACATATATAAAAATCACATTTTTATATTCTTGCTATGTATATAAAAATCATATTTTTATAATTACTCCATATGGATAAAAATTCTATTTTTACATCGCTACTATATAGATAAAAATTCCATTTTTACTTCGCTATTATATAGATAAAAATTCTATTTTTACATCGCTACTATATAGATAAAAATTCTATTTTTACAACGATGTTCATATAATAAATATTATATTTTTATCACGCTATTCCCTACATTAAGATTTCTCCCTTTCAAATATAAAGATTTCGCCTTTTCAAATATAAAGATTCCGCCTTTCCAAATATAAAAATCGAATTTTTATTGCTATGACATCATTATAAAAATCGTATCTTTCCTACAAGAAAAATACAATTTTTATTCTCTAAAAATATAACTTTTCTATTCTAAAAATGTGGTCTTTATATCCATAAAAATCAAAAATTTATATGCTAAAAAAAACAGTTTTTACACGACTAAAAATATAGTCTTTACACTATGAAAAATCCGTTCTTTTCACTTTCAAAAATACGATCTTTCTATAAATAAAAATCGTATCTTTAACCTTCTACCAATATAAAAATTATATTTTTAACCTTTCTATATTATGAAAATTATATTTTTATCCTTTCTATATTATACAAATTATATTTTTATCCTTCCAATATTATAAAAATTAATTTTTTATAAATTAAAAATCTAACTTTTATCGTTATTAAAATCTAATTTTTTTCTTAACAAAAATAATCGTTTTCCCATAACAAAAATCTAAACTTTGCATTGTCAAAAATTCTAACTTTACTAATTAAAAATTCTAACTTTGTTAATTAAAAATTCTAACTTTGCATGCAATAAAAATTCGATTTTGAACTTGCTATAATATAAAAGAAAACTGATTTTCTTTATCTCATTTTAAACTAATTTTATTAAATAAATAAAGGAACCAAATAAATAAAAACTTACAGCAAGTCGAAGTAGGAGGGGGGAAGAGTCGCTCGCGAGGCAGTGGCGAATCGGTGGGTGGCATTGGCTTGGATGGTGGAAGGAAGCAGCGGCAGCCACGGTTTGGGCATTCGGGGAGTTTCGATTTTAGGAGGAGGAGCAAGGGAGGAAGGCGGAGGGGAAGAAGGGGTCCAGAGGGGGGGGGGGGGTGGTGCGCTGCCCTAGGCGGCGGCGGGTCTGAGATCGACGGGAGGGGAGTGCAAGAGGAGGTGGAAGGAGAGGAGAATTGAGGGGAGGATGGGGCGGCGCGCCTCCTGGGGGGCGCGATGGAGTGCGGCGGCGGTTGCCCCCCCCTCCGTCGCCCTTTCTTCATTCCTTTTTTTTCTTTTCTGATTTCGAAGTCAGAGAGAGGAATGAGGGTAAGGGAGTTAAGGGAAATTATATATTATTTTATTTATTTTATTCTCTAAAATGTTGACTTTTATTTCTAACACCAATCGAGACCCAACGACTGTCGTCCATAGCTAATTACCCCCATTCCGAACACAATGGGATATGTATCGTAAGCTGATTCGATCATTTTAATCAGTTTTCATCAAAATCAAAATATAACTCTATATATTGAATTTGAACGTGCATTTCAATTTATTGGGGTCGCATACTAACACGAAAAATTCTCAAAAAATATTTTCTAGCTTCATATTGACGATTCGGTCCTAACAAAACTAGTTTCGTTAGATTCTGAGACAGTTTGAAAAATGGTCATTTTCCAGTCGATTAAAATCAACTGAAACTGGTCAAATGCGTTTTCCTATGCCACGCTCACATATTGATTCGAAAAATCATGAAAATTGGAATCTAGTAATAACTTTACATCATGGACCTAACAAAAGTGGTTTCATCGAAATCCGAGGTCGTTTACAAAATGGCTATTTTTTAAGGGCCTGAATTCCATAGCGACTATTCAGAATTTTCAACTGGACATATCTTTTGATCCCCGCTATGAAATTTCGATTTTTCAGATTTGTTGGAAAGATATTCCCAATTAGATTCTAATATTTTTGGTTTCACTAAAATCCTGTTTATTTTGCACCCGGTACATTCAATTGAAGTTTGAAATTGAATTATCGAACTACCGCGCCATTTTCAATTCCTTTTATATTTATATATAATTATTATGTTCTAACGACGACGTATATAAATATATACGTTATATTCTATTCAAAGTAAATTTCTCGTCGATATTATTTAAAATAATCTATTTTAAATGTTCAAAATTCGCTAAAATTGCCAAAATAAAAATTTTAAATTGGCTCGCATTTCCGGGTTGTTACAATCTCCCCCACTTAAAACTTTTCATTCCCGAAAGGGAACGTAGCCGAAAGTTGTTTTACAAATCAACTCAACTTCCTTTATTTTCATTATGGCTTAAGTTCTTCAACTTTTCAATTTCTAAGAACTTTTCAAAATTTTCAAAAATTTGGCTAAAACCCTAAATTTTCGAAAATTTTCGCCATAACCTCCCCTACACCGGGAGCACCGGGAAAATCCCGAAATTGCCATATAGGCCCTCTGATCTCAAAAAGAAAAAGAAAAGGCCAATCGGCTCATAAAATAATCATCACCCAAACAAAACAGTAAATTATGGTAAACATGTACCTATTTGTCGAGCAAACAAATTTTATTCTCTGCTCTAGCCTCCTTGCTATGACCTGTTCAATGTAAGTACATGTATATGCAAGCAAATGCGACTAATTTCAAACAATTCAATATTTGATACAATTAGGCATAATGGTTCAAAATTATTAAACAAATAATCAAACGACACAACCATCAATCAATTAGTGGATTAGCGTTTCAAATTCATAATTTTGATACATAAAGAAAATCATGTTTTTGATGCCAAATCACAACAATAAACCTAATCTAGTTTTGGTTCTCACACCAGTCTAATGGAAATATATAGATATCACACCTTTGAAACACGAACATAAATACTGATGATGTGGCCACATCACCAGAATTATCCCCGGGTGTCTAGAATGTGATTCTATATCTATCCAGTATATTAAAACTTCGAATATACGTTCATGACGCGTATATGCGAAATCTTTATATATTGGATTGTCCAAATTCAATATAAATAAATATTCAAATACGTATAAAACGATTTAAATTTCAAAACAAAATTTGTTTTCATTTGAAAAATATACTCTTCACACTCGTTCTAGGATACTACTGATCCTATTCTAACGAGTCATTCTAATTGGATATTACTAATCCAATATCTGATGAATTCTTTCGTATGGTTCTCATGTGTCTTGTTCTCGAGCTCTGTAAACCAAAGCTCTGATACCACTGTAAGAACCCGTAACTTCCCCGTGAAGGAAAGCGCGGATACTTTGAGGACAACACACAAAAGAACGCAGACAGAAGAACATTTCATTGTTTACTACAACAATTCCATCAGATACAAGAATATACAGAGTAAAAATGAATATTATACATTCGATAAATATCAGAGATTACAATAAATTACAAAACAGCAGAAAATAATACAAAGCACAACTGAAGGTGATATACGGATAAAGAGCTTTCCGGATATCATTCCAGCTGTAAACCAGGTTCCTGTGAATATAAATCTGCAAAACCGAAACTACTAGCTGCCCGTGTGGAAAATAGGGGCACCCAGAGTTTAGGTTAAAACAATAAACTCCAGGTCAGTCATGTGACTGGTGTGAGAACTAAAACAGTTATTAATCTTTATTTTAAAGTTCGATAAATCAACGGACCACGCCGTATGACCCGGAACGGGTTTCCTCCCAAGAATACCATTGCACAAAACAAACAGCGCAATGCTAAATGAAGAAAAATGAAGCTATTTGTAATAACCCGGAAATCCGAGCCAATTTAAAAATTTTAAATTGGCAATTTTATTGAATTTTGGTTATTTAAAATGAATTATTTTAAATAATAACGACGAAAAATTTATTTTGAATAGAATCCGATCGTATATATTTATGTACGTCGTCGTTAGAATATAAATATTTATTTATATGTATAAAAGGAATTGAAAATGGCGCGGTAGTTCGATAATTCGATTTCAAATTTCAAATGAACATACCGGGTGCAAAGTAAACCGGATTTTAGTGAAACCAAAAATAATGGAATCTAATTGAGAATATCTTTCCAACGAATCCGAAGAATCAAAATTTCATAGTGGGGATAAAAAGTTATGCCCAGTTGAAAATTCAGAATAGTCGCTATGGAATTTCGACCCTTAAAAATGGAAATTTTGCAAACGACCTCGGATTTCGACGAAACCACTTTTGTTGGATCCGCGATGTCAAGTTATTGCTAGGTTTCAAATTTCATAATTTTTCGAATCAGTATGTGAGCGTGGCAAAGGAAAACGCGTTTGGCCAGTTTTAGTTGATTTTAATCGATTGGAAAATGGCCATTTTTCAAACGGTCTTAGAATTTGACGAAATTAGTTTTGTTAGGACCGTATCGTCAATAGAAGCTAGAAAATAATTTTCTGGAATTTTTCGAGTTGGTATGTGACCCCAGTAAATTGAAATGTGCGTTCAAAATCAATATATAGAGTTATATGTTGATTTTGACGAAAACTGATCGAAACAATTGAATCAGCCTACGATACATATCCCATTGTGTTCGGAATGGGGGTAATTAGCTAGGGGCGATAGTCGGTGGACTTGATTTCGAGTTCGTATAAAAAATCAACTTTTTTTTAGAAAAATAAATTAAATAAGTATATAATCCACTTAACCCCCTCCTTCTACATTCTGTCCTCATTTCTATAGCCGTTCGTTTTAGAAAAAAAAACGGAGCACGAGGGGGAATCGGAGCCCGTTGCCGCCTGCTGGAGTAGCCCCTCTTCGTCACACCTGCCCTGGCTCGCCGCCCCTCCCCCTCGCACCACCTTCCTCTCTATCCCTCTTCTGATCTGATCGAAACTCCCTGAACCCGCGAACCCTAGCGCTGGACCCCCCCTCTTCTTCCGTCGTAACCCCCCTTAAGCCGCCTTCGACCTCGCGTGGCCCCCACTCCGATGTTCTCCCTCCCTCGAGAAGCCCTCGCCCACTTTTGCAACCGCTGCCTCAAGACCCACAGCCTCCCCCTTTCTCCGCCGTCCCCCTTCAAACCTCCACTAGTGAAGAACCACCCCCCCCCCCCGTTGAAGAAATCAAAGTGTAAGTTTTTAAATTTTATTCCTTTATTTTTTTTATATAGAAAAATCAGTTTTTATTTATGATTTTGGTCTTTATCATGAAGTAGGAAGATTAAAAATATAATTTGCATTGTTAAAATTCAGTTTTTCTTTTAAATGAATTTATACATTGAATTTAGAAATAAAAATATACAAAAGATTCGATTTTTAATTGTAGGAAAGAAGTGATTTTTAATATATAAGAATATGATTTTTATATAGTATATGTAATAAAAATATAATCTTTATCGATATGAAGTCGTTATAAAAATATAATTTTTATAATATAGAAAGGTTAAAAATATATTTTTTAGATAAATATGAAGTTAAAAATATAATTTTTACATAGGTATGATAATAAAAATATAATTTTTATAAAGTAGAGAATATAAAAATACGATTTTTATATTAGATAGATAGTAAAAAATTCGATCTGTGTGTATGAAGTAGAAATATAAAAATATAATTTTTATATAGAAATAAGCGTTGTAAAATTATACGAAGTAGAAATAAAAATATGATTTTTATTTATTGAAATGAAGTGATAAAAATATAATTTTTATTTGAACAGTGTGAAAAGGGACTACATTGGAATTTCAAACCGATCCAGACGGTTCAGCAGTTCAACAGTAAAGCACGGGGGAGTGGAACCCTCTGTGAGAACTTCTCACCTTTAATTTATTTTTCTAGTTGAAATATATACTAGGATGCAGATGGTGTTTAGTAGCACCCGACACCCGTCGTCCACAGACCATGGACGGCTTGTATGCTTGTTTGTTTGATTTTGATGTGTAGTTGATTGTGTGATGTGATGTGAAATGAAATAAAATATTTATATAGTCAATAATATTTTATAGTTGAAAATAGAATTTTAACTTGTATATGAAATGAAATAAAAATAAACATATCGGACGATTTGTTTATATACACACATTTGACTGATATTGATTGGGACGATAAATTTTACACATCGCCAACTGCACAAATAAAATCTGTGTTTGATTGAAACCCCACGGGTATTGGGATGATATATGACATACACTAATCCCAATAATTAGTTGTATGTCGATCGATTGATTGACAGACTGTTATAAGCGTTGAATATTTATATTTGATGCTTATACAGTCTGGAATGCACTTTGGATGATGGTTGATTATTTGTCATTGTTGATATATACATGCGTTGTATGGAAATCCATAGAAATAAAATCTATGGAAATTGATTGGGCCTCATTCCAGTTTTGAATAGAAATATTCGAATAGAAATATTTGAATAGAAATATTTGAAAATGAAATATTTGAATAGAAATATTTGAAATAGAAATATTTGAAAATAGAAATATTTGGAAATAGAATATTTGGAAATAGAATATATGAAGCCGTGTTGATTAGATTGACACCATTTTGACGTGAACAATATTTATATCGATTATATTTGTTTTTATAATGAATATTGAAAAGTGATTTCAAAATCGAATATTTTGAAATGAAATTCGAATTATATTGGAATGAATCGAAATTCAAATTAAATTGAAATGATTTGAAATTCGAATTAAATTGAAATGAATTGAAATTCGAATTAGATCGAATTGAATATAAAACGAATTCGAATTGAATACAAAACGAATTCGAATTGAATTGAATATAAAACGAATTCGAATTGAAAAGAAAATGAATCGGGTATTCAATACTCAATCCAAAACAAGACTGCAGCTGTTCCATGCAATCAGCGCCACCATAAGAAATGAGATCATCATGTCATCTTACTCCTTTGATCCGGATGTGCATCTCAGATGGTCCTAGCTTTTCTCCTATCCAGCTTTTCTTACCTATTTTCTGTATTTCTTTTCTTGTATCACCTTATTTATATTGTAAGTTGCACTCTTATTAATATAAATAAATGGTAGGGGCCATTTAACCCCACAGGCTTTGCCAAAAAAAAAAAAATAGATTTTTATCGAAATGAACTAGTTTTGAACTAGAATTAAAATTCTATTTATTTCTAAATAAATAAATTGGATTTGAATAGGGTTTTAAAAGTAACCAGAATTTCCAATCATTGAATTGGAATGGATTTGAATCGAAATTGTCTTTGGATTATTTTGATTTTGGATTTCGTGATTATACAGATATTGTTATGGGAATTTGAAAGATATATTTATATCGTTATTTCCAATACGATATTTGTTGGTCGTAGAATTTGATATTGAATATAAGCCGATATATTTTCTATTCAGAGCCCTGTATTTAATATCAAATGTGATTTGGGTTTTTCATGAATGGTGTCTTCATTAACACTGTTCTTGAACCCAGTTGAGAAAAAGATTAAATCTTTTTATTTAGATTTAATGAAGTGTACCAATTAAATAATATTTGATTGAAATTGAATTAGTATTGATATTTGGGTTTATCGTGAACAGTGTTTTATATAACACTTGTTCTTTAACCCAATAATTAATGGAATGTGATTTTGGGTTGTCGTGAGTGGTATCTTCAATAAAATTGTTCTTAGACCCAAAGGAGTTAAGAAAATCAGAAAATAACTGGACATTAGTTAAGTCGAATGGTTTCTGGGGTATTGATCTGATGTTGGTTTCGGCCTTCGGGGTTAATACTTAGGGAATTGCTCGCTTTCTAATTTACGGTTAGAGACTGATTGAAATGTGATGTGATTTTGGGGTTTATCGTGAACCGTGTTTTAAATGACACTGATTCTTTAACCCAGTCAAAGATTAAAACTAAGTGGAGTTTTAATGAATCTTTAATTAGATTGAAAAGATCGAGAATGGAGTATCACCAGTTTTGCTCCAGGCGATAGTTAAATCTTTAATTAGATTTGAACGTGAAATGGTAATTGAATTTACCGATAACACCGTGGTGTTAGATATGAAGTATGACCAGTTTTACTTCATGGGATGAATAGGTTGGTATTGGGAAATTAAAACAAATGATTACTTCGGTAAGGTTCGTTAATCCCGACTAGTTGAATCGAAATTCAAAAGAAGATTAAAGAATAAATTCAAGGAATTTATCTTTGATAAAATTAATGGGAACCTTTCCCTATGAATGTGAAATTTAGAAACTAACTATCGGTTAGCTACGCAGAATGGTTTTCTGGATATTGATCTGATGTTGGTTTCGGCCTTCGGGGTTACTATTTGGGGAATTATTCTCTTGTTAATTTACGGTTAGTGACTGATGAAATGAAATGAGGCGTATGTTGTGTTTGTGTAACACTTGTTTATAATATACGCGAGTTATTCGTAAAGACCGGGTTTATCCCATTCTGAATAACTGATACGACGATAAGTCGAAGATGAAGACGGTGGTCGAAGACCGGAGGTCTTCACGTCATTTGGGTGATTACTGACGATCTTGATTGGGATGTACACCCAAGAAGATGGAAGCAGTTGGTGAACGTCCAGACGTACTTGGAGATCGATGGATATGCGGGGTACTAGGTGCCTCCGGTTTCATTCAGACCCAGAACGGACTTGTAAATAGATGTGTGTCTGACATCGGATTTCATTCTGTGTGATTGATATCAGTTGCATAGCGTGAATTGCCTGTGTGGCATGCTAAGATGAAAATGATCAAGGCTTCTGTTGAAAAGCAAAGTCTTGTGGTTGATGATCGAAGCACGGCCTTTGTGGCGTAGCTTTGTGTAACGTTTACTTCGCGAGTTTCACACCCGGTATGAACCAAAAACGGGAGACGGACCTCAGGGAGGACATGCGTTTCTTTCTAGCTAAAAGTGGCGTCAGTGGTTTTACACGCCCTGACGAGTTTGACTTATGTGGTTGTTTCTGTTGCGAGGCGCCTCGGTTTGATCGGACGATCCGAGTCCGATGGAGTCATCTGTTGGCTCATTTGTGCCCCAATGGGCGGTGAAACGCATGTTCAGGCATTTTAATCCACATCGGTGGACCGGCCCTGACGATCCAAGGGTCACTCGAGCTTTGATCCTGAGACATGGTAGGCTAGATTGTCTCGAATCGGTAGAGGACTATCTTTTGCCTCGGTTCACAGATGGAAATCCAACTTCCAAATACGTGACATTTGCGGTTTTAATTGTAGAACTAGTATGGCGACATGATATATGGTACCCATGCCGTCTATGATTGATACTTATGATTTGAAGTTGTTTAATACACTATGCACTTATAATAGTATCAAATGATTTGTTTAAAACGTACTAAGCATGTTTGGCTATTATAAGGGAAAACCCTATCCCCCGGCTTGCGTTGCATTGTGTGATAGGACCTGGGTCTTATAATAGCTTCATTTTTTCAAAAAGCATTGCGCTGTTTTGTTATATGCACTGGTATTCTTGGGAGGAAACCCGTTCCGTGTTATACGGCGTGGTCCCTTGATATATCTGATTTAAAGTAAAGTTTTAAATAACTGTTTTAGTTCTCACACCTGTCCCATGACTGACTTGGAGTTTATTGTTTTAACCTAAACCCTGGGTGCCCTTATTTTCGACACGGGCAGCTAGTAGTTTTGGTTTTGCAGATTTATATTCATAGGATCCTGGTTTACAGCTGGATTGATATCCGGAAAGCTTTGTATCCGTATATCTCCTTCAGTTGTGTTTGTATTATTTTCCGCTGCTATGTAATGTATTGTAATCTCTGATATTTTATAATGTGTAATATTATTCATACTCTGTATGTTCTTGTATTCTGATGGAATTGTTGTAATATACAATGAAATGTTCTTCTGTCTGCGTTCCTTTGTGTATTGTTCTCAAAGTATCTGCTCTTTCCTTACCGGGGAAGTTACGGGTCTTTACATTTGGTATCAGAGCTTTGGTTTACAAAGCTCAGAGAACAACACATTAGAACCATACGAAAGAATTCATCAGAGATTGGATTAGTAATATCCAACGAGAATGACTCGTTAGAGATAGGATGTGTAGTATCCTAGAACGAGTGTGAAGAGTATTTTTTTAAATGAAACCAAATTTTGTTTTGAAAATTTAAAATCAATTATTCGTATTTGATTATTTATTTCATATTGATTTGGACAATCCAATATATAAAGATTTTGCATATGCGCCTAGCGAGCGTGTATTCGAAGTTTAAATATACTAGACGAATATAGAGTCACACTCTAGTCGCCTAGAGATGATTCTGATGATTGTTGCTACATCATCAGAATTAGTATTCGAGTTTCGAAAGTGGGATTTCTATATATCTCCTATTGACTGGTGTGAGAACCAAAATTGGATAGGATATATTGTTGTGAATTGGCATCAAAAACGTGATTTTTGACTATATATCAAAATTATGAGTTTGAAACGATAATCAACAAATTGATTGATGGTTGTGTTGTTTGATTAATTAAAATTTTAATCATTCGGCAAATTGATCAAATAGTGAATTGTTTGAAAATTTGTCGCATTTGCTTGCATATAAATGTACTTACATTGAACAGGTCATAGCAAGGAGGCTAGAGCAGAGAAATAAAATTGTTTGCCCGATAAATAGGTACATGTTTACCATAATTTACTGTTTTGTTTGGGTGATGATGATTTTACGAGCCGATTGGCTAGCCGCTTGGCTTTTTCTTTTTCTTTTTGAGATCAGAGGGTCTGTATGGCAATTTCGGGATTTTCCCAGTGCTCCCGGTGCAGGGGAGGCTATGGCGAAATTTTTCGAAAATTTAGGGTGTTAGCCAAATTTTTGAAAAATTTGAAAAGTTCTTAGAAACTGAAAAGTTGAAGAACTTAAGTCGTAGTCAAAATATTGAAATTTGAGTTGATTAGTTAAACAACTTTCGGCTTCGTTCCTTTTCGGGGACAAAAAGTTTTAAGTGGGGGAGATTGTAATAACCCGGAAATCCGAGCCAATTTAAAAATTTTAAATTGGAAATTTTATTGAATTTTGGATATTTAAAATGAATTATTTTAAATAATAACGACGAAAAATTTATTTTGAATAGAATCCGAACGTATATATTTATATACGTCGTCGTTAGAATATAAATATTTATTTATATATATAAAAGGAATTGAAAATGACGCGGTAGTTCGATAATTCGATTTCAAATTTCAAATGAACATACCGGGTGCAAAATAAACCGGATTTTAGTGAAACCAAAAATAATGGAATCTAATTGAGAATATCTTTCCAATGAATCCGAAGAATCAAAATTTCATAGCAGGGATAAAAAGGTATGCCCAGTTGAAAATTCAGAATAGTCGCTATGGAATTTCGGCCCTTAAAAATGGAAATTTTGCAAACGACCTCGGATTTCGACGAAACCACGTTTGTTGGATCCGCGATGTCAATTTATTGCTAGGTTTAAAATTTCATAATTTTTCGAATCAGTATGTGAGCGTGGCAAAGGAAAACGCGTTTGGCCAGTTTTAGTTGATTTTAATCGATTGGAAAATGAACATTTTTCAAACGGTCTCAGAATTTGACGAAATTAGTTTTGTTAGGACCATATCGTCAATACGAAGCTAGAAAATATTTTTCTGGAATTTTTCGAGTTGGTATGTGACCCCAGTAAATTGAAATGTGCGTTCAAAATCAATATATAGAGTTATGTGTTGATTTTGACGAAAACTGATCGAAACAATCGAATCAGCCTACGATGCATATCCCATTGTGTTCAGAATGGGGGTAATTAGCTAGGGCGACAGTCGGTGGACTTGATTTCGAGTTCGTATAAAAAGTCAACTTTTTTTTAGAAAAATAAATTAAATAAATATATAATCCACTTAACCCCCTCCTTCTACCTTCTCTCCTCATTCCTACAGTCGTTCGTTTTAGAAAAAAAAACGGAGCACGAGGGGGAATCGGAGCCCGTCGCCGCCTGCTGGAGTAGCCCCTCTTCGTCGCACCTGCCCTGGCTCGCCGCCCCTCCCCCTCGCGCCACCTTCCTCTCTATCCCCCTTCTGATCTGATCGAGACTCCCTGAACCCACAAACCCTAGCGCCGGAACCCCCCTCTTCTTCCGCCGGAACCCCCCTTAAGCCGCCTTCGACCTCGCGTGGCCCCCACTCCGATGTTCTCCCTCCCTTGAGAAGCCCTAGCCCCCTTTTGCTACCGCTGCCTCAAGACCCACAGCCTCCCCCTTTCTCCGCCGTCCCCCTTCAAACCTCCACTAGTGAAGAACCCCCCCCCCCTCGCTGAAGAAATCAAAGTGTAAGTTTTTAAATTTTATTCCTTTATTTTTTTTATATAGAAAAATCAGTTTTTATTTATGATTTTGGTCTTTATCATGAAGTAGGAAGATTAAAAATATAATTTGAATTGTTAAAATTCAGTTTTTCTTTTAAATGAATTTATACATTGAATTTAGAAATAAAAATATACAAAAGATTCGATTTTTAATTATAGGAAAGAAGTGATTTTTAATATATAAAAATATGATTTTTATATAGTATAGATAATAAAAATATAATCTTTATCGATATGAAGTCGTTATAAAAAATATAATTTTTATAATATAGAAAGGTTAAAAATATAATTTTTAGATAAATATGAAGTTAAAAATATAATTTTTACATCGGTATGATAATAAAAATTAATTTTTATAAAGTAGAGAATATAAAAATACGATTTTTATATTAGATAGATAGTAAAATATTCGATCTTTGTGTATGAAATAGAAATATATAAATATAATTTTTATATAGAAATAAGCGTTGTAAAATTATACGAAGTAGAAATAAAAATATGATTTTTATTTATTGAAATGAAGTGATAAAAATATAATTTTTATTTGAACAGTGTGAAAAGGGACTACATTGGAATTTCAAACCGATCCAGACGATTCAGCAGTTCAACAATAAAGCACGGCGGAGTGGAACCCTCTATGAGAACTTCTCACCTTTAATTTATTTTTCTAGTTGAAATATATACTAGGATGCAGATGGTGTTTAGTAGCACCCGACACCCGTCGTCCACAGACCATGGACGGCTTGTATGCTTGTTTGTTTGATTTTGATGTGTAGTTGATTGTGTGATGTGATGTGAAATGAAATAAAATATTTATATAGTCAATAATATTTTATAGTTGAAAATAGAATTTTAACGTGTATATGAAATGAAATAAAAATAAACAAATCAGACGATTTGTTTATATACACACATTTGACTAATATTGATTGGGACGATAAATTTTACACATCGCCCAACTGCACAAATAAAATATGTGTTTGATTGATTAAAACCCCACACGGGTATTGGGATGATATATGACATACACTAATCCCAATAATTAGTTGTATGGCGATCGATTGATTGACAGACTGTTACAAGCGTTGAATATTTATATTTGATGCTTATGCAGTGTAGAATGCACTTTGGATGATGGTTGATTATTTGTCATTGTTGATATATACATGCGCTGTATGGAAATCCATAGAAATAAAATCTATGGAAATTGATTGGGCCTCATTCCAGTTTTGAATAGAAATATTCGAATAGAAATATTTGAGTAGAAATATTTGAAAAAGAAATATTTTAATAGAAATATTTGAAAATAGAAATATTTGGAAATAGAATATTTGGAAAAAGAATATATGAAGCCGTGTTAATTAGATTGACGCCATTTTGACGTGAACGATATTTATATCGATTATATTCGTTTTTATAATGAATATTGAAAAGTGATTTCAAAATCGAATATTTTGAAATGAAATTCGAATTATATTGGAATGAATCGAAATTCGAATTAAATTGAAATGAACTGAAATTCAAATTAAATTGAAATGATTTGAAATTCGAATTAAATTGAAATGAATTGAAATTCGAATTAGATCGAATTGAATTGAATATAAAACGAATTCGAATTGAATACAAAACGAATTCGAATTGAATTGAATATAAAACGAATTCGAATTGAATTGAAAAGAAAATGAGTTCAAATCGAATTAAAATCGATTTGAATTGAAATAAATTTGAAATGAATTTAAAACGAATTTATATTGGAAAATTCAATTTTTATTTGAATTTGAGATGGAAGTTGAAATCGTTATGAAAACGAATTTAAAACGGTTTTTAAAATACGTTTTAAAAGGAAATCGACGAAGTATATATTATATATATTATATATATAATATAATGGCCTGAATGGAACGCGTCGCGCTGCGGTAGTTCGTGAATTTCGACCATTGACTTCAAATGGATATTGCGGGAGATCCGTCCGTCAGATTCTCCTAAAACCGGAACCGTTGGGTTCGTATCGAAAAGAGCTTTCTAACGAATATTAGAAATTAGAAATCTAACGGTTGGATTTGGAATTATGTCCAAATCAAATTTGGAAAAGGTCGCTATAAGTGCAGTTCGATGGCCGTTGATGGAAATCGACTGTACGGGCCTTGATAAAATTATTAAAAATAGTAATAATTTGTGTAAAATCATAAGAAATGATTTGGGAAGAATTGGGATGAAAAACTCCATATTTGAAAAGACAAAAATAGATTTTTATCGAAATGAACTAGTTTTGAACTAGAATTAAAATTCTATTTATTTTTAAATAAATATATTGGATTTGAATAGGATTTTAAAAGTAACCAGAATTTCCAATAATTGAATTGGAATGGATTTGAATCGAAATTGTCTTTGGATTATTTCGATGTTGGATTTCGTGATTATACAGATATTGTTATGGGAATTTGAAAGATATATTTATATTGTTATTTCCAATACGATATTTGTTGGTCGTAGAATTTGATATTGAATATAAGCCGATATATTTTCTATTCAGAGCCTTGTATTTAATATCAAATGTGATTTGGGTTTGTCATGAATGGTGTCTTCATTAACACTGTTCTTGAACCCAGTTGAGAAAAAGATTAAATCTTTTTATTTAGATTTAATGAAGTGTACCAATTAAATAATATTTGATTGAAATTGAATTGGTATTGATATTTGGGTTTATCGTGAACAGTGTTTTATATAACACTTGTTCTTTAACCCAATAATTAATGGAATGTGATTTTGGGTTGTCGTGAGCGGTATCTTCAATAATACTGTTCTTAGACCCAAAGGAGTTAAGAAAATCAGAAACTAACTGGACATTAGTTAAGTTGAATGGTTTCTGGGGTATTGATCTGATGTTGGTTTCGGCCTTGGGGTTAATACTTAGGGAATTGCTCGCTTGCTAATTTACGGTTAGGGACTGATTGAAATGTGATGTGATTTTGGGGTTTATCGTGAACCGTGTTTTAAATGACACTGATTCTTTAACCCAGTCAAAGATTAAAACTAAGTGGAGTTTTAATGAATCTTTAATTAGATTGAAAAGATTGAGAATGGTGTATCACCAGTTTTTCTCCAGGAGATAGTTAAATCTTTAATTAGATTTGAACGTGAAATGGTAATTGAATTTACCGATAACACCGTGGTGTTAGATATGAAGTATGACCAGTTTTACTTCATGGGATGAATACGTTGGGATTGGGAAATTAAAACAAATGATTACTTCGATAAGGTTCGTTAATCCCGACTAGTTGAATCGAAATTCAAAAGAAGATTAAAGAATAAATTCAAGGAATTTATCTTTGATAAAATTAATGGGAACCTTTCCCTATGAATGTGAAATTTAGAAACTAACTGTCCGTTAGCTAAACAGAATGGTTTTCTGGATATTGATCTGATGTTGGTTTCGGCCTTCGGGGTTAATATTTGGGGAATTATTTTCTTGTTAATTTACGGTTAGTGACTGATTATGTTATGTTTGTGTGACACTTGTTTATAATATACGTGAGTTATTAGGAAAGACCGGGTTTATCCCATTCTGAATAACTGATACGACGATAAGTCGAAGATGAAGACGGTGGTCGAAGACCGGAGGTCTTCACGTCGTTTGGGTGATTACTGACGATCTTGATTGGGATGTACACCCAAGAAGATGGAAATAGTTGGTGATCGTCCAGACGTACTTGGAGATCGATGGATATGCGGGATACTAGGTGCCTCCGGTTTCGTTCAGACCCAGAACGGACTTGTAAATAGATGTGTGTCTTACATCGGATTTCATTCTGTGTGATTGATATCGGTTGCATAGCGTGAATTTCCTGTGTGGCATGCTAAGATGCAAATGATCAAGGCTTCTGTTGAAAAGCAAAGTGTAACACCCCACGTCCATTAATGTCACTCACAAAGGGAATGCATTAACTTCCATGGAGATTTTAAGTGAATATAGAACAGAAAAATTACAACAAGACAGATAATAAGTAGTACTTGGAAATCTAAAACTTTATTTCATTGCAGCGGAAATTAAACATGTTTGTTACATCATAAAACCATAAATCAGAGTCAAGTACAATATCCATCTTGATAAAACAAAATACATAATCCCATTACATAAATAGCCATTAAAGAAGATAACAAGCTGGACTTTACTTCAACGGTCCAAGCTTTCCAAAAGAGAGATAAAGCAATCCAATCAAGCTCCACTAGAGCTGGGCCCACCCTGAGGACCTGGAGGGGGAAAAGGATAGAAATAGAGGGGGCCAGACATAAAGTCTGGCGAGTATGATAATTCTAACAATACTATTATCAAAATAATTAGACTGAGGCACAAGCTGGAAAATAAGGAAATGTCTATGAACTATTGTGTATGGAAGAGCAGATAAAGATAACATTAAAGGCACACCTAATACTAGCGAATAATTACTACACTGCACCACACTAGTCACCCTAAAGGTTGATCCCACTTGCTTCACTTAGCAATTTTATAAATAACTTCGTGTACCCCTAGCTGACTACATAGGTGCCGCCTGCCCTATCTCCGCTAGGTGTACCCCACTACCCACTTAGAAATTATATAAATAGCTTTGTGTACCCCTAGTTGACTACATAGGTGCCGCCTGCCCCTATCTCCACTAGGTGTACCCCACTACCCACTTGCGATCGGCTCCCTACTCGTAGATACCCGTGCTGGCCCCACAATGGGGTGTATCACTCCCCTAAAGTGGCAACCCGATACAACTTGAGGATGCATGGCTTATACCTACACGATGCAACGTCTTACCTACCAGCCCGGGTCCACACACGCATATGAAACCCGTTGGACTTGCGTTGCCACCGCTAACCCGTTTGGCCTCTTATAGTCAAACCCAGTATGCGTGTCCCGTCCTCGACTTGGGTCGAGCCCACAAAGATACGTTTGGGTTACTGGTTGAAATGGCCCCCCTTTACTTACCACAAGCTATCCACCTAAGCTTGTCCCCACTAGTACATCCCACTTAACCCTCTTCGTCATGTTCATTTACATGTGTGTTTGGTTAAGTCTTACTAATCGTATTTCAAATGCCACTAAAGGCACCCACTAGATTCCTTATGCCACCCAAGGCACCTACTTAACCCCCATGTCCCACTTCACATGTTTATCTGGTTAAGTATTTCTTAATTCATTCAGGCCATAACCTCATAAAGACCTCTCACATTAGACTGGCATTTATGGCAGTTGGATTCGCCGGGCGGGTCCGGGCAGTCTTACACCATAAAAGAGTCTAACCTCGTGTCTTTACAACTGTTATGCTTTAATTTGGGCCTAGGACCTCTCACATTGGGCTGACATTTGTGACTACTTGATTTGCCGGGCGGGTCCGGGCAGTTTTACGTCACAAACGAGTCCAACCTCGTGTCCTAAGCATTGATTAACACTTATAATCTTTTACCCCAGTTTTAAATATATCCCTATTCAAATCATTAATTAATTCCAATTTTAATGATGTCCATAATTGACTCAATTATGGCCATCCACTTATGGTATGCAAAATCATATCAATTGCACCCCAATTTCTTAATATTAAATCCTTAATATTACCCCTACCCCACGTTATACGTTCGCTTATTCAACGCAAAATATACGTTAGACTCGAATAGTCTAACTCATAGCACAAAGATAAATTATCACAACATATAGACAAATAAAATAGATCTAATCATAAACGGGGTGAAACTTGCATGTGTGATAGATGTCCAACACCTAAACTTGCATAGGCAAAAACTACAACTTGCATAAAGCTACACATGTCATGGATCTAAAGGTGTCAACTTGTTTGGTAAAATGTCACAATTTACATAATATGATCATAATCCAAATTCATGTATAAACTTGCATATGTGGTTTATGCAACATAATGATGGTGTAAACTAGCATCTAACCCATAGAACTCACACATGTTATAACCTAATTTTAGATCTAAATAGATGTCATAGGATATGTGAGATTATACATACTAATCAATCTAAACTTGCATAGGTACATGTGATTTATCATGTGAATCATCATAGCCCCAAACATATATATATATATATATATATATATATATATATATATATATAAAATCAACATCATGATTCATAAGCTAACTACAACATAATAACATCATGGCTTTGTAACATCGCAACTTAGCATAGAAACTTGCAACATATATAATATCATCATAGCATGATTTACAACATATAGGATATCACATCACATAACATAGGATTTACAACATACATGATAGCATAAGGTTTACAACAACATATATGACAATTCACATCATTTTCTTATGATCTATATCACATCTTAATCTAATTAGTTTGCTAATAATCTTATTAAGATCATCGTACTCACAATTAGAGAAGAAAGAGAGTCTTGATTTTCTTTAGAGTTGAATAGAAATAGAGTTTTGATTAGCTTTCTTCCTTCTTAGTTGGCGGTGGCTACACTGAATTCCATGGCGATGGCATGACGGTGGCTATTCTATTTTTCATGTGAATTTTAGAGTGAGACTACCTAGGTATATATAGAGTTTAGGATTTATTTAGACCGTTAGATCAACTCAGAACTAGCCTGAACCGTTAAATTAGCCAACTCAGCCCTAAAGACACATCAGCAGCTCAAGATTGGGCTCAGCCAAAACCTGGCCGACTGGACCAGGTCGACACCCAGGTCGACTGCGCAGTCGACCTGGTCCTGGGGATGTCGACTGCCCAGTCGACTCCCCAGTCGACCTGGGTTGTAACACCCCGCCTCCGCTAGGGTCACTCGCAAAGGAATGCATTAGCTTTAGAGGGGCATTATTGGTAAACATGCACAGAAATATCACAAGACAGAACATATAAAATAGCGGAAGTAAAATCAAACTTTCATAACATGAATGAATAAGGTCTAAGGCCTTTTACATCAGAGTACAACAAAACCTGTCTTGCAATAGTAAAGAAGCATAAAGACTTTTTATATAAATTATTCCCCAAGTAAAAACAGTAAAGTAGCCATAGCCAAGAGAAGTCCAAGCCATCCATGATGACCTTCAAGCAGGAGAAGTCCGAACTAAACAGCATTGTTTCCTCCCTGAAACCTGGGGGGGGGGAACGGAAGAAAAGAGGCGAAACAAAACGGGTCAGTCAAAAAGACTGAGTAAGTCCTATCTACTTCCAGTATAAAAACAGGTAAAGGTAACATGACATGCATAAACTGAAAGTAAACATAAGGATAACTACAAGATAGATAAACCAGGGTAGCCGGTTGAACTACTGCGGCAAGGTAAATTAAGGTATCATGATAAACTACGGTGTTATGATAAGTCAAGGTATCACATCGTCAGATTTCTATCGAGTACATTATCCCAAGGTATCTACCCCGTCTAACATCCCACGGTATCTATTATGTATATTCTTCCTAGTTCTAACATGTATATTTGCTCTGTACCTCTCGTACTATTATCCCTACCCGCGTCATGTGTTAACCATGAATGTCCCGTGCTCAAAGTCGTGTAATGGTCCATGTCAACCAAATATCGCATATATAGGTTACTCAAATCATATATTTCTTTCCATGTATATAAGTTCAGTCCTTTGTCGTACCTCGTACGGGCTTCCTCATGTCGTATTATCCTAGAAATCGTTTGGACTGTCACCCTTGTTCTAGCTAGGCTCTTCCATATAAATCATCGTTTGAACTGCTAGGATTTACGCCACCTAGCACCACTAGGGATTACGCTTACCTATTGCATGCTTTCGTATTTTGGTTTGGGTTAAACCACCTAGGCCACTAGGGATTACGCTAACCCTCAACCGCGCCCTTTTCCCACGCAATCATCGTGAATCGTTTTTCTATAACTGTATGCACATGTATCACATCGTGCCATCCGAGTCCTGTCACAGGGCAAAACAAGAAATACAGGACTCGGTCGGGAGCTTTAGATTTATCTGCCGATGCAGATACTAAGGTCTGCTTTTATACACGTGGCTATGGTCCCACGAGACCCCTCCCTCAACTAGTGAAAGGCAACACAAGAGAAAATCTTGCATGAGAACTACACTCCGGCCAGCCCACATCCTACGGCCTACCTCACCCAATAATTAGATAGCAATTATGGTCTGTTGGGTGTTCCCTGCCTTTCCGTACGTACACGCTTGACTCAAGATGGTAGATGATCGACGAACTTGCTATCTCGGGCACCTTATGTATTCATCGACTCACTGCTATCCACCCCAGTCTTTAGGTCGCTCGCATAGCAACCAAGGCATATTCTTGGTTCTTCTAACGCAGACCTTAACCTCTTGTGAGCCCAGGATGATCATCTGCGACCTCACAGAGGGATACCAAGAATATCCTCACGTTCCCCGAAGCCGCTGCTTCGTTACCCAGTTCGCTGGAGCCTTTATCTAAATCAGATAGCCTGCTCCTACGCGTATACTTAAACGATGACCTACCGTATCGGGTTACTCATCTATCTAAGAAGTGGTCCAGATTTCCTTGACTAAGAGTTTCCCTTAACTAAGGTTTACCACTTAGCCTTATTTCCATTACCCTTGTTAACTATGGTTATTTACCTAATCCTCCGAATTAGGGTTTATCTAATGGGTTAAGTGTCACTTAAGTTCATAACTTAGCCCGTCTACAAACCATGTCAAAATTGGCTAAGTATCCAAGTCCAAGACTTAACCCTACAAACCATGTGTCAAGTTGGCTAAGTATATCAAGCAATCCATAACTTAACCTCGTCTAATTATCATTTTAGATTGGTTAATTATATAAGTTAACTTGACCTTGTCAAATTACCGAGTCGAATCGGTCAAGCGTATTCAAGTGATTCGTGACTTAGCCTTGTCCTGTTTTCACGTTAGATTGGTTAAGTATAGGTCACTTAACCACATCCAATTAACGAGTTAGATTGGTTAAGTTTAGTTCACTTAACCCCATCAAATTAACGGGTTAGATTGGTTAAGTTTAGGTCACTTAACCGCATCAAATCTTCATGTATAATTGGTTAAGTATAAGTTGCTTAACCCCATTAAATTATCACGTTAAGTTGGTTAAGTATTGGTTACTTAACCTCATTGAATTACCAAGTTTAAATTGGTTAAGTGTTTAACTTAACCCCATCGAATTACCGTGTTTAGATTAGTTAAGTGCGGATTACTTAACCCCATCTAATTACCGTGGTTAGGTTAGTTAGGTCTTAATTACTTAACCTCATCTAATTACCCAGTCGGATTAGTTAAGTGTAAATTACTTAACCCCATCTCCTAATCATCTTGCATGGTTAAGTGTCATTAAGGAAATCAAGCCCGGTCCCACTTAACCTACCCATTCGTGTCATATCGGTTAAGTGTCATTAGTCAAATTTACTTAACCTTATCATGTGGCATTAATTTAATTAATGCACTCTTAACCTCTCACATTAGACCTAGTTGTGGTTACTAGTTAAGCCGGGCGGGTCCGGGTAGATTTACACCACAACCTAGTCTAACCTCGGGTCTTAAGCGCGACATGACCAACTTCTCACATTGGGTCCTATTGTTTTCAACTACTAGTTAGGCCGGTCGGTTCCGGGTAGTTTTTCGTTGCAAACTCAACCCAACCTCGAGTTGGCCACACTTATATTATCTAAGTTCATCATGTTTCCAAAGCATGTTACAAGTTTTCAAGCATTTGGGTAGACCTAACTTAATAGGTAAATTCCCAAAGGGTAGACCTAACTTAATAGGTAAATTCCCAAGCTCATGTTTTTATGCATACTTACATGTCAACTTCCATGTTATCTTTCAAGTCATATTTTCAAGTATAAACACATGTCATAATCAAGTTACGATTTCACGACATGTTCGCATTTATCTAACTACCCAAAATCGTATTTTCCCAACGCAAGCAAAGCGAGTCAACATAGTAGGTATACTATGGCTACATGTAGACCCCAAAACATACATGATGCCACAAAAGGGATTGGTTCCAAACATGCATGGCGTCATAAGGGGGGGTTTGGCCTTAAAACATGCATGATAGAGTCATATAGGGATTGACCATAAGCATGCATACTATCATATAAGATTTGGCTACAAACTTGCATAATATCATAAGGAGGTTTTGCCACAAACATGCATGAATCATAAGGGGTTTGTGTTCATATGCATGCATAAGCCCCAAAATCTTGTCTTAGCCAATGTTTCACAAGTAAAGTGGCTCCTAAAGGTTCATGCTAGCGTTTCATGCATAAAGATCCAAACTTGCAAGTTAAACTAGGTTATGCATAGCATGAGAGGCATGATTAAGTCACTCACATGGCCTAAGATCATAAATATGAACACAAGAGGCATGGTAAGGTTCATATAGGTTCGCATAATCATGTTTAGCCTCATTTTATCCCATGTCATTATCAAAACTACCGTTTCCATCTAAAAGTAGCTAGAACTTACTTAGCATGGCAAGAGGACTAGGAGCATGCATCGTTTGGCGAAGAAAGGTGGCTCCTTTGATGAAGATCCGTCATGAAACTCGCATAGCAACGTTGATTTGGCCTCTATTTGGTGTAGCAAGCTTGCACCTTTTGATTTGAACCCGATTTGAATGCATAGGCTCTAGGGATTGGAGATGGAGGCCATGATCAAGATTGATTTTGGCAGCACTTAGTTGCTAGGTTTGATTTTTAGGGATTTAGGTTAGGTTTAGGGTCTTTTTATAGAGATTAGGATAGTTTTAGGCCATAGGATTAGATCTAGGATTAATCTAGACCACAGAAATCGTCACAGGCCCATCAGACCAGACCAAGACTGCATCCAGGTGCACCAGGCCACAAAACAGGAAATTGTGTTTTGGACCCAGTCGACACCCAAGTCGACAGCCCTGTCGACTTGGGGTCCAGGGGTGTCGACAGCCCTGTCGACTCCCCTGTCGACATGGGCTTTGGCGGGAAAATTCCCGCCTACCCCAAAACTTGAACTTCCTAGGTGATTTTCAAACTTGAAAACCCTGAAAACTTCGACGGATCATAACTTGGTCATACAGATTCCGATTCTCGAAAACTCGGACTCTATTTCGCGTATTTTTCCGAGACGAACGCAATGGCATAGCCTGTTCCATTTGATTCAGAATTTAAAATTAAATTCTGCCTTGATTGTCGTTTTAACATGTTATCGAAATACGAGTTGTTACATTCTCCCCACCTTTTAGGATTTCGTCCCCGAAATCTCCAAGTTAGGAAGAACATATCCTACCATCCATCATCCATCTACTCAAAACATCATCCACAAGCAACCATCGTCCTTAGATGATTTCTAATGCTGTATGAATATATGCAAAGAGTGTGTGTATATGTTCCTTAGCTAATGCTAATGATCAGGCCTGAATGATCTTTCTAATGCAAGATATGTTAAGTGCCATGAATCCAACATGTATGCAAATAGTCCTAGTCATATAGATACTATATGCGTGCACAATCATTCATTCATATGCAGCAACCGCATGATAACACATTCAATTTCATCCATAAACAAGTATAAATACTCGTGCATATGCAATATGAAATGTGACCGAGTCGAGCTAATATCTAATGTAAATTCGCGCATCCACGAGTAACCACTTGCAACCATTTGTAACCATATCAACCATAACATGTTTCAAATACATGTTTACATCCATAGGGTTCTACCTAGGATTCCCTGAAACAGGGTCGAGAAGATAAACAAGACAAACTCCTTATGGGGTTTGTAACAGAAAATAGGACCGAGAGGATGTCCACAAAAGATAGCCTACAAGTAAGCTCTACAGAAAACAGGGATCAAGGATATACTCCCAAAAAGAGATATCATGCGCGTATCTAGTCTTTGACCATCAAAGTTGTATTTCCTTGAGCTCAATTCCATTGTGCCTTGACCATCCTTTAACTTCGCGATTTCGTAGCCTCTTGATTCCTATTTCCAAGGTGTGAGTGGAACTCATTTCACTGCCGCCTCTCGTTTCACTTATTCTTTCCCTAGTATGCTTGGCTCAAACATATCTGCGTACTCATGCAAGCTCTCCAAAATTCACCAGTGAATTCTGGACCTCGTTTTCCGATGCCAATCCATGTTGCCAAGGGTTCTTACTAGGGTGATTCCCATAACTCATGCATAATCGAAACGAACCATCCGCCTTAGCGGCGAATCCTATTTGAACGGATAACCAACAAATGCATCCCGGGATTCTAGGTAACTAACCATGACAGAACCCAAAAAGGGCTACACGAGACTTCGAGGGTATCACCAAGGCAAGTCAAGAGTCTAACTATCCTTCTTTTAAAACCGAGAGTGGCACCCCTTACTGGATAACCACTTCATCCCTAGAATCTATCCACAACTTATAAACATAAGCATTATTTCCAAGCTCAACACTTGATATAGACCTTCTCAAATCCAAACAAGCCATGAGTAAATGGACCAATCTTCCAATAGGACTTGAGACAAAAATGGGATTCTCTATTACGCTAGTACTTAAGGTGCAGAGACTCAACTATCGAGGCAGACTCAAATGATGCGGGGATCAAAACAAAGTCTTGGCGGGATAATAGAAAAGAATAACTAGATCTTCAACAAGGATGTTATCCCCCTACTCAGGTACTCTAGTGAGGGTATACAATTGTCTTCACGATGATCTTGTCCTTGTCCCACAATACTTAACTATCCGGCCCGTTTCACCATACCAAAGATTCCTTCTCGTTATGGGTTGAGCCATACCAACAAGTTGCTCATCCTTAAGCTCGTATCCTTTATCCTCTTTCTCACGATCCTTTCTTATAACGCGGCCACTGGTCTCTCAAGAACCACCTCCATCGTATGGAAAGCACTTTCGTAGATAGAAAAGACTAGTCGCAGTTAAAACCACTGTGACTACAGATGGAGGAAAGAAAGGAAAAGAGATTCAATTAAGGAAACAAGGATAGTGCTAATGGCCTTTGGGGAATAGCCTTTTTCTTTTAAAAGAAAATTTTCTTGAAAAATGCTTCTTTGTAAACGATTTTCAAATAGTTTTCATAAGGTCTTTAAAAACTTTTGCCCAGTCTGGTAACCTTCTGCTCTGATACCAAATGTAACACCCCGCCTCCGCTAGGGTCACTCGCAAAGGAATGCACTAGCTTTAGAGGGGCATTATTGGTAAACATGCACAGAAATATCACAAGACAGAACATATAAAATAGCGGAAGTAAAATCAAACTTTCATAACATGAATGAATAAGGTCTAAGGCCTTTTACATCAGAGTACAACAAAACCTGTCTTGCAATAGTAAAGAAGCATAAAGACTTTTTATATAAATTATTCCCCAAGTAAAAACAGTAAAGTAGCCATAGCCAAGAGAAGTCCAAGCCATCCATGATGACCTTCAAGCAGGAGAAGTCCGAACTAAACAGCATTGTTTCCTCCCTGAAACCTGGGGGGGAAACGGAAGAAAAGAGGCGAAACAAAACGGGTCAGTCAAAAAGACTGAGTAAGTCCTATCTACTTCCAGTATAAAAACAGGTAAAGGTAACATGACATGCATAAACTGAAAGTAAACATAAGGATAACTACAAGATAGATAAACCAGGGTAGCCGGTTGAACTACTACGGCAAGGTAAATTAAGGTATCATAATAAACTACGGTGTTATGATAAGTCAAGGTATCACATCGTCAGATTTCTATCGAGTACATTATCCCAAGGTATCTACCCCGTCTAACATCCCACGGTATTTATTATGTATATTCTTCCTAGTTCTAACATGTATATTTGCTCTGCACCTCTCGTACTAGTATCCCTACCCGCGTCATGTGTTAACCATGAATGTCCCGTGCTCAAAGTCGTGTAATGGTCCATGTCAACCTAATATCGCATATATAGGTTACTCAAATCATATGTTTCTTTCCATGTATATAAGTTCAGTCCTTTGCCGTACCTCGTACGGGCTTCCTCATGTCGTATTGTCCTAGAAATCGTTTGGACTGTCACCCTTGTTCTAGCTAGGCTCTTCCATATAAATCATCGTTTGAACTGCTAGGATTTACGCCACCTAGCACCACTAGGGATTACGCTTACCTATTGCACGCTTTCGTATTTTGGTTTGGGTTAAACCACCTAGGCCACTAGGGATTACTCTAACCCTCAACCGTGCCCTTTTCCCACGCAATCATCGTGAATCGTTTTTCTATAACTGTATGCACATGTATCACATCGTGCCATCCGAGTCCTGTCACAGGGCAAAACAAGAAATACAGGACTCGGTCGGGAGCTTTAGATTTATCTGCCGATGCAGATACTAAGGTCTGCTTTTATACACGTGGCTATGGTCCCACGAGACCCCTCCCTCAACTAGTGAAAGGCAACACAAGAGAAAATCTTGCATGAGAACTACACTCCGGCCAGCCCACATCCTACGGCCTACCTCACCCATAATTAGATAGCAATTATGGTCTGTTGGGTGTTCCCTGCCTTTCCGTACGTACACGCTTGACTCAAGATGGTAGATGATCGACGAACTTGCTATCTCGGGCACCTTATGTATTCATCGACTCACTGCTATCCACCCCAGTCTTTAGGTCGCTCGCATAGCAACCAAGGCATATTCTTGGTTCTTCTAACGCAGACCTTAACCTCTTGTGAGCCCAGGATGATCATCTGCGACCTCACAGAGGGATACCAAGAATATCCTCACGTTCCCCGAAGCCGCTGCTTCGTTACCCAGTTCGCTGGAGCCTTTATCTAAATCAGATAGCCTGCTCCTACGCGTATACTTAAACGATGACCTACCGTATCGGGTTACTCATCTATCTAAGAAGTGGTCCAGATTTCCTTGACTAAGAGTTTCCCTTAACTAAGGTTTACCACTTAGCCTTATTTCCATTACCCTTGTTAACTATGGTTATTTACCTAATCCTCCGAATTAGGGTTTATCTAATGGGTTAAGTGTCACTTAAGTTCATAACTTAGCCCGTCTACAAACCATGTCAAAATTGGCTAAGTATCCAAGTCCAAGACTTAACCCTACAAACCATGTGTCAAGTTGGCTAAGTATATCAAGCAATCCATAACTTAACCTCGTCTAATTATCATTTTAGATTGGTTAATTATATAAGTTAACTTGACCTTGTCAAATTACCGAGTCGAATCGGTCAAGCGTATTCAAGTGATTCGTGACTTAGCCTTATCCTGTTTTCACGTTAGATTGGTTAAGTATAGGTCACTTAACCACATCCAATTAACGAGTTAGATTGGTTAAGTTTAGTTCACTTAACCCCATCAAATTAACGGGTTAGATTGGTTAAGTTTAGGTCACTTAACCGCATCAAATCTTCATGTATAATTGGTTAAGTATAAGTTGCTTAACCCCATTAAATTATCACGTTAAGTTGGTTAAGTATTGGTTACTTAACCTCATTGAATTACCAAGTTTAAATTGGTTAAGTGTTTAACTTAACCCCATCGAATTACCGTGTTTAGATTAGTTAAGTGCGGATTACTTAACCCCATCTAATTACCGTGGTTAGGTTAGTTAGATCTTAATTACTTAACCTCATCTAATTACCCAATCGGATTAGTTAAGTGTAAATTACTTAACCCCATCTCCTAATCATCTTGCATGGTTAAGTGTCATTAAGGAAATCAAGCCCGGTCCCACTTAACCTACCCATTCGTGTCATATCGGTTAAGTGTCATTAGTCAAATTTACTTAACCTTATCATGTGGCATTAATTTAATTAATGCACTCTTAACCTCTCACATTAGACCTAGTTGTGGTTACTAGTTAAGCCGGGCGGGTCCGGGTAGATTTACACCACAACCTAGTCTAACCTCGGGTCTTAAGCGCGACATGACCAACTTCTCACATTGGGTCCTATTGTTTGCAACTACTAGTTAGGCCGGTCGGTTCCGGGTAGTTTTACGTTGCAAACTCAACCCAACCTCGAGTTGGCCACACTTATATTATCTAAGTTCATCATGTTTCCAAAGCATGTTACAAGTTTTCAAGCATTTGGGTAGACCTAACTTAATAGGTAAATTCCCAAAGGGTAGACCTAACTTAATAGGTAAATTCCCAAGCTCATGTTTTTATGCATACTTACATGTCAACTTCCATGTTATCTTTCAAGTCATATTTTCAAGTATAAACACATGTCATAATCAAGTTACGATTTCACGACATGTTCGCATTTATCTAACTACCCAAAATCGTATTTTCCCAACGCAAGCAAAGCGAGTCAACATAGTAGGTATACTATGGCTACATGTAGACCCCAAAACATACATGATGCCATAAAAGGGATTGGGTCCAAACATGCATGGCGTCATAAGGGGGGGGGGGGGGTTTGGCCTTAAAACATGCATGATAGAGTCATATAGGGATTGACCATAAGCATGCATACTATCATATAGGATTTGGCTACAAACTTGCATAATATCATAAGGAGGTTTTGCCACAAACATGCATGAATCATAAGGGGTTTGTGTTCATATGCATGCATAAGCCCCAAAATCTTGTCTTAGCCAATGTTTCACAAGTAAAGTGGTTCCTAAAGGTTCATGCTAGCGTTTCATGCATAAAGATCCAAACTTGCAAGTTAAACTAGGTTATGCATAGCATGAGAGGCATGATTAAGTCACTCACATGGCCTAAGATCATAAATATGAACACAAGAGGCATGGTAAGGTTCATATAGGTTCGCATAATCATGTTTAGCCTCATTTTATCCCATGTCATTATCAAAACTACCGTTTCCATCTAAAAGTAGCTAGAACTTACTTAGCATGGCAAGAGGACTAGGAGCATGCATCGTTTGGCGAAGAAAGGTGGCTCCTTTGATGAAGATCCGTCATGAAACTCGCATAGCAACGTTGATTTGGCCTCTATTTGGTGTAGCAAGCTTGCACCTTTTGATTTGAACCCGATTTGAATGCATAGGCTCTAGGGATTGGAGATGGAGGCCATGATCAAGATTGATTTTGGCAGCACTTAGTTGCTAGGTTTGATTTTTAGGGATTTAGGTTAGGTTTAGGGTCTTTTTATAGAGATTAGGATAGTTTTAGGCCATAGGATTAGAACTAGGATTAATCTAGACCACAGAAATCGTCACAGGCCCATCAGACCAGACCAAGACTGCATCCAGGTGCACCAGGCCACAAAACACGAAATTGTGTTTTGGACCCAGTCGACAGCCCTGTCGACTTGGGGTCCAGGGGTGTCGACAGCCCTGTCGACTCCCCTGTCGACATGGGCTTTGGCGGGAAAATTCCCGCCTACCCCAAAACTTGAACTTCCTAGGTGATTTTCAAACTTGAAAACCCTGAAAACTTCGACGGATCATAACTTGGTCATACGGATTCCGATTCTCGAAAACTCAGACTCTATTTCGCGTATTTTTCCGAGACGAACACAATGGCATAGCCTGTTCCATTTGATTCAGAATTTAAAATTAAATTCTGCCTTGATTGTCGTTTTAACATGTTATCGAAATACGAGTTGTTACATGGGTGCTGGGCGGGAAATTTTCCGCCTAGCCTGTTTGACTTCGAATTTTGAATTTTGAATTTGTCTGAAACTTCCGATGGCCATATCTCCTTCATACAAAGTCCAAATCACATAAACTCGGACTCTATTTCAACCAGAATTCCGAGACGAGCACAATGGCGCAACCCGTTTCCCACAATTATCACGTCTGAGATTAGTTATTCTTTAATTTGTGAATATTAATATTAATAGAATTACGGGGTGTTACACAAAGTCTTGTGGTTGAACGATCGAAGCACGGCCTTTGTGGCGTAGCTTTGTGTAACGTTTACTTCGCGAGTTTCACACCCGGTATGAACCAAAAACGGGAGACGGACTGTAACAACCCGTATTTTAATAACGTGTTATAACAATAAATCTAGGCAAAATTAAATTTTAAAATAAGAACCAAGGGAAACGGGTTGCGCCATTGCGTTCGTCTCGGAATTCTGCATGAAATCGAGTCCGAGTTTTCGAAAATCAGAGTCCGTATGACCAAGTTATGGCTCCCCAAAGTTTCAGAAATATTCAGAGTTCAAAACAGCTCGAATTCGAATTCAAAATTCGAATTTCAAACGCAGAACAGACTGGGCGGGAAATTTCCCGCCCAGACCCAAGTCGACTGGGCAGTCGACACCCCCAGGACCAGGTCGATTGCGCAGTCGACTTGGGTGTCGACCTGGTCACCTAGCCTGTTTTTGATCCATATGTATCTGGTCTCGTTGCTTGTCCAGATTCACTCTCTAAACACTATATAAACAGCCCCTGACCCTAGACTTTCTATCACATTCTTGTCCGACCACATGCTGCTGAAGTTCTGACTGGAAGATAGAGAATAAGGAGGCTATTCAGGACTTTGTTAGTGCTACGTTGGTTTGGGGATTTGCTAGAGATTCTGCTTCTACTCTTTTTGCTTTCTCATTCTCTAGACTACGATCTGTAAGCCCTTTGTCACTCTTAGATTTAAACTGTAAAGTTAACCTGAACACGATGTAAACTGAAATTATGCCTAAACATGATAGCTAAGTTGGATCTACTCTTGTATATCTTGGATCTATGACTATCACTTTCAAATCTGTTATTTTGAATCTAGTTTTGTACACCCCAGATCTATTCATCTTAAATGTTGACTTGTGGAATATCAGTATGAACTTGATTTGGATATATTCATGTTTAATCTAAAACCCCTTTACGATCGTTATCTTGCCATGCCCTGTGATGTTGAAAACTATTATTGGGGTACTATTTTATGTCAATCCTCTACCATGTCTATCACCATGTCTTGTCAAGTTGATGTTGAGACCCCTATTTCATATGCCTGTAATGTTATAATCATCATACTTAACTTGTGAACACCTTTGCCATTCTATGACTATCATGTTTGTGTTATTCCCTATTTTGACACGTTGTATTAATGCGAATTCACATACGTTGGGGGTACGTTTTGGGTAGATTAGGCAAACTTGAAAATTGGCTATGGAATTGACATGATATGACATGAAAATATGACATGAAAACTTGACATGAGAATAAGCTTGAAAACATGAATTTGGGACATGACAATTAGATAACTTGAAAATGGCCAACTCGAGGTTGGGTTGAATTTGCAACGTAAGTCTGCCCGGAACCGCCCGGCAAATCCAGTAGTTGCAAATAATAGGACCCAATGTGGGTAGTTGGTCATATAGCACTTTAAACCCGAGGTTAGACTAGGTTATGGTGTAAAGCTGCCCGGAACCGCCCGGCACATCCAGTAACCATAACCAAGTCTAATGTGAGAGGTTGGGGTGCGTTAAGTGAATTAATGCCACATGGTAGGGTTAAGTCATGGACCACTTGAATACACTTAACCAATTTGATACATGTTTGGATAGGGGTTAAGTCATGACCTTTTAAATGACAACACTTAACCCATTAGAAATCCTAGCCACGTGGTCCCTTTCAGCAGTAACCCACTTAGAAGTATCACGATACCCTGGGGACTAGGCAGGGTGGGGCACGATTACTGGGCTGATTGTAAGCAACCAAGAATAAAGGCTGAGTAAGGTGCGCCAGTGTAGGTTCAGGCGGACTAGGGTCGTGCACTTAGTCCGGAGTTGAAAAAGTAGGCATGGGAACCCGTAGTACTACATTGTGCGTGCTTGAATTGTGTCAGTGGTTGACACCCTAGGACCTGATACACCCTAGGGTGGACCTAGCACATGTGACTACATTCCGCGATTGGGCCGTATGACACCGATACACGACGAGTAAAGCCGATCGATTAGGATGGACTGTTGGACCCGTGTTGGGTCATTTCATGTTATTGGGCCTAGGGATCATTTCTGGATTTATACTTGACATGGATTTGGACACTAGTACAGTTAGTGCAGTAAACCTTGTATATGCGATGCCACCCTTATCTTGTTACCTTTTTATTGTCATGCCAGCCCAGTTATTATCTTTATGTTTAATCTCAGTTTCTCATGTCCAGTTAACTTTATTAGTTTTTATGCTGATAGTCACTAGGGCTTACCAGTCTTTTTGACTGACCCGTTTTCTTCCACCTCTTTTTCTTTCGTTTCCCCCCCAGGTTCTCAGGGAGGAAACCCAAGCTCTTAGCTTGGACTTTGCTTGCTTTCTGACATCTCATGTACGGTTTGGTCTTGAGCTATGCTATGGCTGCACTCATGCTCTTTTTGGGGAATAATATTGGACTTATGTTGTTTTAAGTGCTTTGCTTCTTTAGAACTTGATGTAATGAAATAATAACTTGGTATTTTGATGTAAGAGGTTTTGACTCTATTTTCTACGTAATGAGATTTGGTTAAATTTACATCCGCTGATATACTCTGTTTAATTTATGTTCTATCTTATGTTATCTCTGTTCCTGTTTACTAGATAATACCCCTCCAAAACTAGTGCATTCCCTTTGTGTGTTACCCTAGCAGAGGTGGGGTGTTACACGGACCTCAGGGAGGACATGCGTTTCTTTCTAACTAAAAGTGGTGTCAGTGGTTTTACACGCCCTGACGAGTTTGACTTATGTGGTTGTTGCTGTTGCGAGGCGCCTCGATTTGATCGGACGATCCGGGTCCGATGGAGTCATCTGTTGGTTCATTTGCGCCCCAAAGGGTGGGGAAACGCATGTTCAGGCATTTTAATCCACATCGGTGGACCGGCCCTGACGATCCAAGGGTCACTCGAGCTCTGATCCTGAGACATGGTAGGCTAGATTGTCTCGAATCGGTAGAGGACTATCTTTTGCCTCGGTTCACAGATGGAAATCCAACTTCCAAATACGTTGCATTTGCGGTTTTAATTGTAGAACTAGTATGGCGACATGATATATGGTACTCATGCCGTCTATGATTGATACTTATGATTTGAAGTTGTTTTATACACTATACACTTATAATAGTATCAAATGATTTTTTTAAAACGTACTAAGCATGTTTGGCTATTATAAGGGAAAACCCTATCCCCCGGCTTGCGTTGCATTGTTTTATAGGACTTGGGTCTTATAATAGCTTCATTTTTTCAAAAAGCATTGCGTTGTTTTGTTATATGCACTGGTATTCTTGGGAGGAAACCCGTTCCGTGTTATACAGCATGGTCCCTTGATATATCTGATTTAAAGTAAAGTTTTAAATAACTGTTTTAGTTCTCACACCAGTCCCATGACTGACCTAGAGTTTATTGTTTTAACCTAAACTCTGGGTGCCCTTATTTTCGACGCGGGCAGCTAGTAGTTTTGGTTTTGCAGATTTATATTCACAGGATCCTGGTTTACAGCTGGAATGATATCCAGAAAGCTTTGTATCCGTATATCTCCTTCAGTTGTGTTTGTATTATTTTCCGCTGCTATGTAATGTATTGTAATCTCTGATATTTTATAATGTGTAATATTATTCATACTCTGTATATTCTTGTATTCTGATGGAATTGTTGTAATATACAATGAAATGTTCTTCTGTCTGCGTTCCTTTGTGTGTTGTTCTCAAAGTATCCGCTCTTTCTTTACCGGGGAAGTTACGGGTCTTTACACTATTATAAGACCCAGGTCCCATCACACAATGCAACGCAAGCCGGAGGATAGGGTTTTTACCTTATAATAGCCAAAGCATGCATGATACGTTGAAAACAAATCATTTGATACTATTATAAGTGCATAGTGTCAAAACGATTTCAATCATAAATATCAATCATAGGCGGCATGAATGACCCATACCACTATGTCGCCATACTAGGTTCTACAAATTAAACCGAATTATCACGTAATGGAAATTGGATTCCATCATGAGTCGAGGCAAGGGGCAAGCTCCTCTCCGTTCGAGACACTCTAGCAAATGTCTCAGGACCGCACACAGCAATCCTTGGATCTTCAGGGCCAGTCCTCTCTTACTTTTGAGGATTGGCAATTCCTGAGCACACGTTTTCCGGTCCTTACAGACCTATATCCGAGGCGCCTCGCATTCCAACAACCACACAGGTGAAAAGTATATAAATGTCAGGGCTGGTAGGTCACTGACATCACCCTAGCTAGAAAGAAACGTCGTGCTCTCCCTGCAGTCACTATCTCGTTTTTGACTCATACCGAGGTGTGAGGCTCGCGAATTCACGCTATACACAAAGCTACGCCACACAGGCCGTGCTTTGATCATCAACCACAAGACTTTGCTTTTCAAGAGAAGCCTTGATCAATTGCCTCTTACGCGTGCCACATAGGCAATTCACTCCATGCGACTGATGTCTATCGATATACAACCTCTGAGCTCGTACGTCTCAGAGAAGGGTGTTAAGTAAGAGAATAAATTCTCTACCGCCAAACAGATGTATTTAATAGAGATCAATCAACACAGAATAAAATTCAATGTCAGACACACAATCCATTTACAAGTTCATTCTGGGTCTGAACGAAACCGGAGGCACTTTCCTCGCATATCCATCCATCTCCAAGTACGTCTGGACGATCACCAACTGATTCCCTCATCTTGGGTGTACAGCCCAATCAAGATCATCAGTAATCACCCAAACGATGTGAAGACTTCCGGTCTTTGACCACCGTCTTCATCTTCGACTTATCGCCGAATTGGTTATTCAGAATGGGTATAAACCCGGCCTTTCTGAATAATCCACGTATATAATAAACAAATGTTACACAAACACAACGAACGTCTCATTCCAATTCAGAATATTCTTTTATTCACAAAATCACATTCTTAGGGAATAGGTTCCCATTAATTTTATCAAAGATAAATTCTTCTAAATTTATTCTTTAATCTTCCTTTGGATATCATTTCAAACCATGTTATGGTTTTCCAAACTAGTCGGGATTAGTGAACCACACCGAAGTAATTATTTATTTTATTTCCCAATCCCAACCTATTCATCCCATGGAGCAAAACTGGTAATACTCCATATCTAACACCACGGTGTTATCGGTAAAATCAATTACCATTTCACGTTCAAATCTAATTAAAGATTTAACTATCGCTTTGGAGCCAAACTGGTGGTACTCCATTCTCGATCACTTTTCAAATTCTATAGTTTAAATTATCAATTCACTTTCAATCTAATTAGAGATTCATTAAAACTCCAATTAGTTTTAATCTTCTCAAAAATCAATATCCTGCCTTTAACTGGGTTAAAGAACCAATGTCATCTAAAACACGAACATGTGTTGTTTGAAACACCGCTCACGATAAACCAAAAAACCAATTCAAATTCAATTCCAATTAAATATTCTTTAATTGATACACTTCGTTAAATCTAAATAGAAAGATTTAATCTTTTTCTCTATTGGGCTTAAGAACAGTGTTAATGAAGACACCATTCACGACAAACCCAAATCACATTTGATATTAAATATAAGGCTCTGAATAGAAAATATACCGGCTTATATTCAATATCAAATCCTGAAACCAACAAATATCATATTGGAAATAACGATATAAAATATATCTTTCAAATTCCCATAACAATATCTGTATAGTCAGGAAATCCAACATCGAAATATTCCGAAGATAATTTCGATTCAACTCCAGTCCTGGGAATATTGATTATTTTTAAAATCACTTTCAAATTCAATTTATTTATTTCAAAAATAAATTGATTTTAATTCTAGTTCAAAACTAGTTCATTTCAATAAAAATCTATTTTTATCTTTTCAAATATGGAGTTTTTCACCACAGTTCTTTCCAATTCACATATTATGATTTTGCACAAATTATTGATATTTTTAATAATTTTATCAAGGCCTGTACAGTCGATTTTCATCAACGGCCATCGAACTGCACTTACATTTACCTTTTCCAAATTTGATTTCGTCATAATTCAAAATCCAACCGTTAGATTTCAAATTTTTAATATTCATTGGAAAGCTCTTTTCGATACGAACCCAACGGTTCCGGTTTTAGGAGAATCCGACGGTCGGATCTCCCGTAATGTCGATTCGAAGTCAATGGTCGAAATTCACGAACTGCCACGGCGCGGCACGTTCTATTCAGGCCATTATATATATAATATATATATATTATATATATTTCATCGATTCCCTTTTAAAACGTATTTTATAAATCGTTTTAAATTCGTTTTCAAAACCATTTCAACTCTATATTCAATTTCAAATCAAAATTGAATATTTCATATCATTGCTATATAAATGATAATTTTTTCAAAACGTTGTATTTTGAAATCATTACCTTTTCTATATTCATTATAAGATGAATATAATCGATATAAATATCTTTCGCGTTAAAATAGCGCAACTCTAATCAATACGGCTTTATATATTTCAATAAATTCGTTATTCTATTCAGCAAATGAATATTTATTCTATTCAACACATGAATCTATATTTCCTTCAACACATGACTAATCTCAACACATGAGTACTGTCAACACATGACTATTCTTGTTATGTAATATATTTTATAAAATTATGGTATCTATCATTTGATTTTCAATCCGACTCCTACCGTAAAGTAGGTTCTAATTTTAAATATGATGAAGATGTAAATCTTATTGTTAAAATATTTTACTCAACACATAAATAGTTTCAACACATGAACATCATCAATACATGACTATTTTTATATTCAACACATGAATTTTCTTTTATAATATTTATTATTTTCCCGATTGGAAAGAGGCCCAATCAATTACCATATAACGTTAATTATATGGATTCCATACAACACATGTATATAATAGCAACGATAAACAATTAACCATCATCCAATGTGCACCACACGACTGCATAAGCATCAAATATAAATAATCAATGCTTACACAGTCTGTCGACCAATCGATCGACATACAATTAAATAATTGGGATTAGTGTACGCCAAATATCATCCCAACACCCTTGTGGGGTCTCAAATCAACAAACACAGATTTTTATTTGTGCAGTTGGGCGATGTGTAAAATTTATCATCCCAATCAATATCAGTCAATTCAGTGTATATAAACAAATCGGCCGATTTGTTTATAAATATTCATTTATTCACATTCACGTTAAAAATTATATTTTCAACGATAATTAATTTGTTTCAACCATCTAAAATTTATTATCGATTTCACATCAACATCACAAACAAATTTCACAACACATCAAACAAGCATACAAGCCGTCCATGGTCTGTGGACGACGGGTGTCGGGTGCTACTAAGCACCGTCTGCATCCTAGTATATATTTTAACTAGAAAAAAGAAATTTAAAGTGAGAAGTTCTCACCAAAGCTCTCCCAACTCCACGACACTTCAAATGAAGAAGTCTTCGCCGTTCTCGCCTTTCGTCACTTCCATTACCCGTAGCCACTACATATATAAAAATCACATTTTTATATTATTGCTATGTATATAAAAATCATATTTTTATAATTACTCCATATGGATAAAAATTCTATTTTTACATCACTACTATATAGATAAAAATTCCATTTTTACTTCGCTACTATATAGATAAAAATTCTATTTTTACATCGCTACTATATAGATAAAAATTCTATTTTTACAACGATGTTCATATAATAAAGATTATATTTTTATCACGCTATTCCCTACATAAAGATTTCGCCCTTTCAAATATAAAGATTTCGCCTTTTCAAATATAAAGATTCCGCCTTTTCAAATATAAAAATCGAATTTTTATTGCTATGACATCATTATAAAAATCGTATCTTTCCTACAAGAAAAATCCTATTTTTATTCTCTAAAAATATAACGTTTCTATTCTAAAAATGTGGTCTTTATATCCATAAAAATCAAAACTTTATATGCTAAAAAAAACAGTTTTTATACGACTAAAAATATAATCTTTACACTATGAAAAATCCGATCTTTTCACTTTCAAAAATACGATCTTTCTATAAATAAAAATCGTATCTTTAACCTTCTACCAATATAAAAATTATATTTTTAACCTTTCTATATTATAAAAATAATATTTTTATCCTTTCTATATTATAAAAATTATATTTTTATCCTTCCTATATTATAAAAATTAAATTTTGATAAATTAAAAATCTAATTTTTATCGTTATAAAAATCTAATTTTTATCTTAACAAAAATAATCGTTTTCCCTTAACAAAAATCTAAACTTTACATTGTCAAAAATTCTAACTTTACTAATTAAAAATTCTAACTTTGTTAAATAAAAATTCTAACTTTGCATACAATAAAAATTCGATTTTGAACTTGCTATAATATAAAAGAAAAATGATTTTCTTTATCTCATTTTAAACTGATTTTATTAAATAAATAAAGGAACCAAATAAATAAAAACTTACAGTAAGTCGAAGTAGGAGGGGGGAAGAGTCGCTCGTGAGGCAGTGGCGAATCGGTGGGTGGCATGGGCTTGGATGGTGGAAGGAAGCAGCGGCAGCCACGGTTTGGGCATTTGGGGAGTTTTGATTTTAGGAGGAGGAGCAAGGGAGGAAGGCGGAGGGGAAGAAGGGGGTCCAGAGGGGGGGGGGTGCACTGGCCTAGGCGGCGGCGGGTCTGAGATCGACGGGAGGGGAGTGCGAGAGGAGGTGGAAGGAGAGGAGAATCGAGGGGAGGATGGGGCGGCGCGCCTCCTGGGGGGTGCGATGGAGTGCGGCGGCGGTTGCCCCCCCCCCTCCGTCACCCTTTCTTCATTCCTATTTTTTTCTTTTCTGATTTCGAAGTCAGAGAGAGGAATGAGGGTAAGGGAGTTAAGTGAAATTATATATTATTTTATTTATTTTATTCTCTAAAATGTTGACTTTTATTTCTAACACCAATCGAGACCCAACGACCGTCGTCCATAGCTAATTACCCCCATCTCGAACACAATGGGATACGTATTGTAAGCTGATTCGATCATTTTGATCAGTTTTCATTAAAATCAAAATATAACTCTATATATTGAATTTGAATGCGCATTTCAATTTACTGGGGTCACATACTAACTCGAAAAATTCCCGAAAAATATTTTATAGCTTCGTATTGACGATACGGTCCTAACAAAACTAGTTTCGTCAGATTCCGAGACCGTTTGAAAAATGGCCATTTTCCAGTCGATTAAAATCAACTTAAACTGGTCAAACGCGTTTTCCTATGCCACGCTCACATATTGATTCGAAAAATCATGAAAATTGGAATCTAGCAATAACTTGACATCACGGACCCAACAAAAGTGGTTTCGTCGAAATCCGAGGTCATTTGCAAAATGGCTATTTTTAAGGGCCTGAATTCCATAGCGACTATTCAGAATTTTCAACTGGACATATCTTTGGATCCCCGCTATGAAATTTCGATTTTTCGGATTCGTTGGAAAGATATTCCCAATTAGATTCTAATATTTTTTGTTTCACTAAAATCCGGTTTATTTTGCACCCGGTACATTCAATTGAAGTTTGAAATTGAATTATCGAACTACCGCGCCATTTTCAATTCCTTTTATATTTATATATAATTATTATATTCTAACGACGACGTATATAAATATATACATTATATTCTATTCAAAGTAAATTTCTCGTCGATATTATTTAAAATAATCTATTTTAAATGTTCAAAATTCGCTAAAATTGCCAAAATAAAAATTTTAAATTGGCTCGCATTTCCGGGTTGTTACACATGCTATGCTTTTTGCATCTAACAACCCTTATAAATTGTTTTCTATGATAAAATGAAGGCAATATAATGTTTTAAATTATATGAAAATTGAAAGATAATAATTGATTTTGAAAGTGCAACAAAATAAGAGATTTCAAGTAGATGATAAAGGAGAGCTTTCAGTCAAATGGAAAAACATGTTGAACTTTTAGTTAAATTATATGAAAATTTAAAGGTTATAATTGATGTTAAAAAATATAAAAAAAATACGAAGTTGCTTACTCACATTGGTGGTAAGCAGCTCGGCGCCATTTTCCAGAAATAAGGCAAACATTATTGATTTTATTCATTTATGGCTTTTGACAACCTGAATTCATTATCAGTCCATACTTTGTTTTAATTTATACACCTTTCAAGTAGCTAAAGAATTCAATACATGATGGTTCTAGCAAATAAGTACTAACTGTTTCCAAACAATTAATATAATACCCAGTTAAGTGCATTTCTCATCAATGACTATGGATTGAACAACAAACTTGGTTAGCTTTTATAAATTTGGTTAATTTTTATAAAGTTTATCCCTCCTTGAGATGCACATTCTAAAAGCAATGCCACAACACAAATCGAAATCTCTTCTGGCTGCAAGATAGAAAAATACATCATGGCTCAAAGTTACTTCATTCACAAAGAAACGCAAGCTGCTATATAGGAGGTCTAAAGCTTATTGATTCGCTCTAGACATATTGATTGGTATCTAAGGTTTATTGAGATAAATTTTCCTGGTATTTACAAAGGTAGGGACGTGAATTTAAATATCATGTTATTTTCTGTTATTTGGTCTTAAAAAGAGAATTTAAAGACAAAATAATTTAAAATTAGGACCAATATACGTTGTCTTTATCATTATTATTTTTGTGATGAGAATATGAATGATTTTGTAGAGTGACATCATTTGTTTATCATTAAACATGTCACCTAAAAAAATAGACAAAGTTGAAATTCTGCCAAAAAGATTTAATCCTTGTTGAAATGTATATTAACAAAATGCCTATTATTTATAACAAGAAAGTAGAACCCAGTAAATGCTCAGTTTCAAATAACAATAAGGTACAGGAATGCCTAGTTCAAAAGCACATACTTATATACGGATGTAAATGAACAATTTAGAAAAAGGAAGAAAAAGAAGAAAACTGAATCAAGCTCAAACTTCTTCATCCCACTCATCATTCTTATAAGAAACCATTGTATCCACCTTATGTATTATTATTAAAAAAAGGAAATAACACACGAATGTAGATAATATTAAGATAGACGTACTTAATGGTTCTTAATGATCAACTTGGTATCAAACGAATTCAACTTAACCATTTGAGAATTTTTAATCAACTTTGCATCACATATATGATCAAACCAAATTCCTTTTTTAATGTTGTAAAGTGATGGCATCAACAAACAAGTATTACTTGCTAATACATAGTAAGTAACAGATAAATGATGCTTTTACAATTCCAAATAAACTTCAAAATAATGTGAAAGTGATGAAATATTATACCTTCAGAATAACAAAGATTTTCTCATATATGTGCTTTTTATGAATGCTTGCCCCTCTTTGCTGCAGTAAAGAGTAGCTTTTCTGTAAACTTTTTTTACAGTAGCAGTTACAGTATCTATTAAAGGAATTGGTTGCCAGCCACTATCCGGGGCAAGTATCTGAATTTTTTGTAGTTTTCAAGTGTTATAAACATGAAAATTAGAGTATCCATCACACATTTTTGTATAAAATGGGCATACATATTGTAATGTGGAGAGTTGTGCCCTCATATTCCCCTCTTTCCCTATTGACCTTCTCCCGACCTCAGCATCCAATAGTTCTGATATCTGTAATCACAGTCACGAAAAGTTTACAAATATATAAAAGATTAATCTCAAAATTAATTTGTCCAAGTTTGCATTTCTTTCAGCTTGCTCTCTTTGAGCAAGAAGTCACGCTTATTCTTCTCTACAAGAGCTTTAGCCTAAAAAAAGAAACAAAACCCAATAAAAAAACTAGCAATCTCAACTTACATAGTATCTCTGCATCACAATTAAACAAGAATGAAAACTTACTGCTCGTTCAATTATTCTTTGATGCCTTTCAAGCTTTGCTTTGCATCATAGAGGAGAATTAACATCACCTGCATGTACACTTGCACTATCTTACTTATAATGGTACCAAAATAAGCGATGTGGTACCGCCTTAATTTTGGAGATAGGCCAAAATCCTCAAAAACATATTAAATTACCCTAAAACTAGGATTGCTCGATCGAAGTGGTACCATCTGAATTCTAACGAGACGACGGCGTTAGAGGTACAGCTGACGGCGGCGACAGAAGGAAAGATGACGGAGGCGAAAATCCTAAAATAGAATATATTTTTCAATTGCAAGAACAAAAGCCAAAAGAGGGGTAAGCGTGAGAAAGGGGTTGGGCACGAACAATGTACAAAATTAAGAATAGGCCCATTGTTTTTAAAACATTTACAAACTTTTCTTATTCAATAATGGTTATAACTATTATAAAATGTTATAACGATTATATTTGCTAGTACTTTATGATGGTTATAACCATTACGAATTAAAACAAAATAAATGTTACAATAGGGCGTGTTTAGTGTAGTTGACTTTCAAAGCTTAGTGGATGAAGTTTGGAATAGCCTTGTTAAGGTAATCCAATGTTAGTTCTGCATAGAGAACTCAAACTACTTAAGCATGCTCTATCTAACTGGGATAGAAATAAATTTGGGAAAGGCTCTAAGTAATCTGATTTATTGGCTAATCAATTGGAGTTTATTCAGGCTAAAATGCAAACTGATGTGAATAATCCAACCCTTTCTATTCAGGAAAGTGAATGCTCTCAAAAGATTAAGGATACTTTATATTCTAAATCTCTCATTAGGAAACTGAAAGATGGATTAAATTGGATTCAAGAGGGTGATAGAAATACGACAATTTTCAACTTAGATCTTAAAGCCAAGCATAACAAAGAAAACATTTTCAGCATCGTGGACAAGGATAATCAGCTTCAAGACACTCAGCTGGGGGTCAATCTGGCATTCATCAACTACTTCACCTCTCCTTTTGGTAATGTAACTAACTTCTCTCCTAATTTGCACGAAATTGATCCATCTCTACTATCTATGATCAATCAGGATGATTTTGAAAGACTTAGCTCCCTTGTTTCTGATGTGGAGATTAAGCATGCTGTCTTTTTTCTAAATAAAACATCATATGGTGGCCCTAATGGCTTTAATTCCAAATTCTTCACTCACTGTTGGAATACAGCGGTAATGATGTGTGCAAGGCAGTCTCAACTTTTTTTAGAACTGCTACAATGATGGACTCTAATAATAATATTGTAATTGCATTATTCTCTAAAAGGAAAATGCAATCACGTTAGTGCATTTAGGCCCATAACATGTTGTAATACTACCTGTAAATGCATTTCTAAGATCATTGCCACTAGATTAAAATGCGTGTTGCTTGATTTAATATCATCTAATCAATCTTCTTCTTTTACCAAAGCGCAATATGTCGGATAATGTTTTAACGGCACATGAACTACTTAAAGGTTATAGTACTAAGAACATTTCACCTAGATCCATGCTTAAATTGGACATCAACAAGGCATTTGACTCATTGCGTTAGGATTCAAATGTTAGAATTATCAGTTGTATGAAGTTCCCTCCTATCTTAATCACTTGGACATATGCTTGCATATGTACTGTACATTTTTCCATCAATGTTAATGGGTGTTCGATTGGGTATTATAAGAGCAAAATAGGCATTAGGCAAGGTGATTCCATGTCTGCGTATATCTTTATAATTGTTATGGAATTTCTTACTAAAATGCTTGATCAATTAGTTGATTCAAATTACTTTAAGATGCACCCAAAATGTGATGAACTCATAGTTACTTCATTACTATTCGCTGATGACTTGATTATTTTTTGTAAGCCTGACACCTCCACCATGATAAATATCATGAGTACTCTAGATAAATTTTACAGAATGACATGTTTGCAAATCAATCTGTCTAAATATGAAATGAACTTGGTTGATGTTCCATTATCCATTGCTAATGATGTGTACAACATCGTCGGTCATGGCATCAATGACAATACTCTATCATATCTTTGGATACCTTTCACTTCTTCTAGGATTACTGTTGCACAATGTACTTGTAGTGTCCTGAAATTCCGGTATAATTTGATCTGACCAAATAACACAAGTCCAATCCAAATTACACTGGAAACCAGAAAACTAATAGAAAGAAAACAGAGGATGAGAATAGATAAGATAGAAACTTAGAATAGAAGAAGAAGAAGAAGAAGAAGAAGAAGACACAACGTCAGAGTAATACGAATCTCACAGCGGAACGAATAAAATATAACATAACTTTGAAATAAAAGATTGTACTTGAATATACATATCATTATCAAAGTACAGCACTTACAACACAGCGGAAATAAACAATAGCTATATAATCCTGAAGCCTCCTGTTCCAAGCTCTCCAAGTATATCTGTAAAATCCTGACTACTTGACTGCCCGTACAAAATTGGGCACCCAAGAGTTTAGGGAAAACAAAACAAAATAAACTCCGGGTCAGTCATGGGACTGGTATGAGTAAACAATTTAAAACGGTTTGGGAAAATAACGATATCTCATAAGACCACGCCGTATAACGGAATGGGTTTTCCCCTTATGAGAATATAAATCAATTTGATTTAACTTTCAAATCATTTTGAAAGGAACAATAATCTTTTATATCAAAACTCTTTGATATTATAATGGTGTCTATCAACCACAATATAATAATCATCTAGCAGAAACGCTTTCATCTCATGTTCTACATACATAGTATACTATCAAAACCGCGAGCACTTATTGGATAATGGATTTCCAAATATGACAAGGTATGGAACCACCTTCCGACAGTGTACCTCTAGAGAGGAATACACTGGGTTCAACAAGAATATCTTGCAACCCGGCCACACATGACTGACCACTCATTTCGCTTGAGTGTATCGAATGTATATCACCAACGGCTGGGATCAGCAACCGTTTCCCGAATGGGACAGCATCGAATAGATTAAAGAATGAAATGAATATTTTGTGACGATCCCGAAACCCATATGACGGTGTTAAGGATAATCATTGGAATATAACACATTAATCATCATTAGCAGAGTACAGATAATAACAAAAACAATAAATAGAATAATTTTACATAGATATGACAGCGGAATCATAACATGTAACAACATCAGAATAGCAGAACGTAGGATATAACTTAGTAAATAAAAAGGGGAAAGATCAGTCAGCATTGCCATAGGCGGCATATATACATACAGTGAGACATAATAAGGGTATCAGTCTAAATCGCCTAAGGCAGTGCATATACATACGATAATAAATACTGGAAGTAAAACAGTCTGCATCGCCATAGGCAGAATCATATACATAAGATAAGGATAGTGGAAAGTCAATAGCCAAAATACAAATCTAATCCTCGCCATCAAGCCAAAAGTGCACTCTGTACTGTAGTGCTAAGCCAAAACAACCTGTCATCTGTCAACTAGGCTGCCCGTGTGAAAATAAGGGCACCCGAGTTTGCAAAGGGAAACAAACAACGAGTCAGTCATGGGACTGGTATGAGAAATCTACTTAACTGGTTAAACAACAGTAATAAGGCAAATCATAGGACCACGCCACTTTCGCGGAACGGGTTTACTCCAGTGGTTGCCGGTGCATTTAAAACAATGTAAATTCTTTAAAACAACGCAATGCTTTTAAAAAGAATGAAATCGTTATAAGACTCAAGTCCCATCATACAATGCAACGCAAACCGGAGGATAGAGTTTTACCTTATAATGGCCAAATATGCTTAATACGTGTAAAGTAAAATCATTTGATATTATTACTAGTGCATATATGTTTCAAAAACGAATATCATCATAAATATCAATCATAGGCGACATAGCTACCATATACTATGTCGCCACACTAGTTCTACAATCAAATTCGTTATCTCGTATTGGAAATTGGATTTCCGTCATGGGTCGAGGCATGGGGCAAGCTCCTCTCTGCTTCGAGACACTCTAACAAATGCCTCAGGACTACACACTCTGGGTAACCCTTGGATGCTTCAGGGCCGATCCTCCCTTACGTTTGAGGATTAATTATTCCTGAGAACACATTTCCCGGTCCTAACAGACCTAATATCGAGGCGCCTCATTCCAACATCCACATCGGTAAAAATAATATAAATGTCAGTCAGTTTAAGCACTGACACTACCGCCAGCTAGAAAGAAACGTCGTGCTCTCCCTGCAGTCCTTATCCCGTTTTTAACTCATACCGAGGTGTGAAGCTCGCGAATCCACGCTATACACAAAGCCAGGCCACGTAGGTTGTGCTTTGATCATCGAACACAAGACTTTGCTTTGCAACAGAAGCCCTGCTCACTGCATCTTGGCATGCCACATAGGAAATCCACTTCATACGACTGATTTCTATAGATATATAACCTCTGAGCTCGTACGTCTCAGAGAAGGGCGTTAAGCAAGAGAATAAATTCTCCGTCGCCAAACAGATATATATATTTAACAGAGATCAATCAGTACAGAACAAAATTCAATGTCAGGCACACAGTCTATTTACAAGTCCGTTCTGGGTCTGAACGAAACCGGAGGCACCATATTCCTCGTATATCCGTACAATCAATACATACGTTCAAACGGCTACTACTTTCGTTCCTTCAAGGTAGCTACTCCAATCAAGAACCTCAGCAGCGCCCATCCAACTGATACGAAGATCGTCGGTCTTGAACTGTCTTCGTATTTTCGACTTCGAATCGTTCGATCAATTATTTGAAATGAGGGTTAGCTCGACCTTTTCAAATAATTCACGTATAATTAGAATTCAAATCAATTCTTTCCATGGTTATATTATTCGACATTCACATTTCAGTTCTTTAGTTTAATTTTCATGTCAAACACATACAACCATCAAATATCAAGAAAATCAAGCAAAATTGGTTTATTTCCAGTCCATGTCGCTTATAATATTTTATAACGATTTTTCGCCATTTTTATTTATTTAAAAATGGCCATATTTAATTAAACGACGTTTCAGGTCGTGCTGTGGCACTGGCGTTGTTCTTCCCCAAATTTGTTTTACACATATCGGGAGATCTAACCGTTGGATTTCTACAAAATCTATATCACTGGGAAGATATTCCCAAAGCGAACCCAATGGTTCCAGTTTCATGAAAATCCGACGGTCGGATCTTCCACACTAATCGTTTGAAGTTAAGGTTTCAACATACGAACTGCAGTGTCATTATTTGATTTAATTTAATTATATTTATATATAAATATAATCGATTCTGGCGCTGTTTTTCTTCAAATTTGAATTAAACATTCCAGACTATCCAACCAGTGGATTTTTACAAAGTTGGTGCCGTTGAAAAGATATTTCCAAGGCGAACCCAACGGTTGCGGTTTCGGGAAAATCCGATGGTCGAATCTCTCGTACTAATCGATTGAAATTACGATTTCAAAACATGAACTGCACGGCCTCGATTCCTTTCAATTCTATATATATATATATATATATATATATATATATATATATATAGTTCATTCTGCGATTTCAATATCGTTTTCACTTCAAATATTTCACTAACGCCTTTATATTTCGAAAAATTTCGCCATAACCTCCTTTGTACGGGAAGGGGTTTGGAAATTTATTGGGTCGTATTAGGTACCCAATAAATCCTATAAAGCATACACATATTTATAGTGATATATTCTGGTGTTTACAGGGGAGCGTGTATAGATAATAACTCCAGAGAATAAATTCTCGTCACCCTGTCAAGCCTGAGGGAGTGTGTATTTTTAATTACCCCAGAGGACAAATCCTCGTCACCTCGTCCCGTGTGGGAATAAATAATCCATGTGCCCTATCTAATAACTAGAGAGACGTGATTATTGTCAACTCCAGCCCCCGAGTGGGGTTTTTTTTAATCTGGCAATTTATTGTTATATTTTATATACTCCATATCAGTCATCAGTTCAACCTGTAATATATAATCATCGCCATACAAGCCTCTCGCTCGTATGGTAAATCTTCAACATCATCACACAAGCTCCAAATGCTTTTGTGGAATATGATGAAGTATGCCTATCGTCAAGAAGTAAGCCATGTAGTGTAGTTCAAAATTAATTGTTACTATCCTATGGCGATGTTTATTATTACGCACAGAATAACCAGCACTCCGCATCCAATGGCATTCACAGGAGTTGATATAAAAATAAAATTGCGCAGCCAACTCATCAAGGCTTACCTATTTGGCGGGCACGCAAATAATTTCTTTTCTCTACAGCTAATCCATTTTTTCTGTTCAACGCATGTATATATATGCGGAACAAAGCTAATAATAATATTTCTAGCGAACTAATATTTATTTCAACACGTGCGTATTTTTAGCGAAGCGTATACATGATAAAGGTACTATTTATATCATCAGAAATATTTATTCAGCATGTGAATGTTTTTAACACTTCATACTCACAATAAAAATGTAATTTTTATTGTTTAATCAATTTATTTAAAATACGAATAACATTCAACACATGAATTTCTATTCAACGAATGAATTTCAATTCAACACATGAATGTTCTCTATAGTTTGTATATATAATAAAAATGTGATTTTTATCGTTAAAGTTATTTATTTAAAATACGAACGCCATTCAACACATGAATTTCTATTCAACGAATGAATTTCAATTCAACACATGAATGTTCTTTATAGTTTGTGTATATATATATAAATGTGATTTTTATCGTTAAAGCTGTTTGCCTAAAATACGAATGCTATTCAACACATGAATTTCTATTCAACGAATGAATTTCAATTCAACACATGAATGTTCTTTATAGTTTGTATATATATATATATATATATATATATATATGTGTGATTTTTATCGTTAAAGCTATTTACTTAAAATACGAACGCCATTCAACACATGAATTTCTATTCAAAGAATGAATTTCAATTCAACACATGAATGTTCTTTATAGTTTGTATATATATGTATAAAAATGTGATTTTTATCGTTAAAGCTATTTGTTTAAAATACGAACGCCATTCAACACATGAATTTCTATTCAACGAATGAATTTTAATTCAACACATGAATGTTCTTTATAGTTTGTATATATATATATATATGTGATTTTTATCGTTAAAGCTATTTATTTAAAATATGAACGCCATTCAACACATGAATTTATATTCAACGAATGAATTTCAATTCAACACATGAATGTGGTTTCAACATATGAAAATAATTTCAACAAATGAAAATTATTCTAACACATTAATATTTCAGAAAATTTCGGCAGCATAACGGCAGGGTAGTTAAAACCGGGACCGTCCCTAGTACGACTCCTCGCTCTACCTTAAAACCTCGCGGTTTTTGACAGTGGGGATTCATGCATCTAGTTCGCACGCAGGCGGCATGTTTTATTTTCATTTCCACAATTCTATTCTAATTTGTTTCAACCACAAGAGGGTATTTTTCAACCACAAAGGTATCTTTCAACCACAAAGGTATTTTTCAAACACAATATCAACCACAAACAATTATTTTCAACCATTCATCATACTACATATCTTCACGCCAATCACAAGCAATAAATATCGTCCATGGTTTGTGGACGAGGGGAGTATATATATATATATATATATATATATTATATTTCACTTTCATTTCAACACAATTCAAAGCATATATGTTTCATACAACGCTTGTATAATTTATACATCGCTCATATAACTTATACAACACATGTACATGAGGTATACAATGCGTATATAATTTACACTTCGCTCATATAATTTATACAACACGATTTCATTCACACAATTTAATTTAGATTTCTCACATTGGTTTTCGAGGTGCTAAAAATCGTAGGTAGCTCAGAAAAATCCGCGGTCTCTTCTAGATGGTAGAGAGCCTCCTTGCGGTCATGATGTTTCCTGTTTCATCGAATTTCGTTAACACACCATAAAGATATGATTTTTCAAAGTTTAAATATAATAAAGGTCTCACCTTTCAAAGTTGGTTCGAACTAGGGTTTGAATTTTTCAGAAAATCCGTGCAACTATGGAAGGATCAGATTATACCACATGGAAGAGGGCAGAGAGGCGAGTCGGCGCAGGGGGTCTTGGTCGGATCGAACGCCTGTAGCGGCGGAGGCGGCGGCGTGAAGTCGTGAACTTCAGGGAGGTCGTTCTCGTCGATGCAGCGACGAGGGAGGGCAAGGGTTGGTTGGATTTGAAGAGGGGAGGTGGCGCTATCGAGATCGGGTGGTGGCGGCGCTTGAAGGTGGCTGAGGCGGCGGGAAAATCGTCGGGAAGGTTGGAGCTCCAGTCGCCGTTGGGTGCAAGGGTTACGGGGGTTTTGGGAGAATTTTTATATTTTTAAATAATGAATGAAATTTCCTCATTGGCCCATGGTTTCATTAAATTTTAAAATGGTGTTTTTCCATACGGATCCCGATTCAAACCCAACGACTGTCGCCCCTAGCTAAATACCCCCATCCCGGACACAATGGGATATGTTTCGTTGGCCAGTTCGACTGTTACTGTCATTAAAGTATAAAACATTCAAATTTTGTTTTGAACGTACATTTTAATTTGCCGGGGCCACATACTGCTTCGAAGAATTCCAAAAAAATAAATCTAGCTATGTTTTGATGATTGGTCCCAACAAAACTAGTTTCGTCGAATTCTGAGATCGTTTGATAAATGGCCATTTTCTGGTCGACCCAATTTAACAGAAATTGACTAATCACATTTTCTTTTGCCACGCTCACATACTAGCTTCAAAAATTATGAAATTTGAAACCTAGCAATAGTTTGACATCCCAGACCCAACAAAAGTTGTTTCATCGAATTCCGAGGTCGTTTGCAAAATGTCTATTTTCAAGGGCTATATATTCTATATAGCGACCCTTCTGAAAATTCATTTGGACGTAACTTTTTATTCCCACTATGAAACTTCGATTCTTCAGATTAGTTAGAAAGGCATTCATAAACAGATTTAAATATTTTTGGTTTCACTAAAATCTGTTATATTTTCCACCCAGTACAATCAGTCAAAGTTTGAATTCAAATTTTCAAACTGCCTCACTATTTCTAATTCATTATTTTATTGAAATATTCTATTTCAATTGTTTAAATTCTTTTAAAATAACCAATTTAAAATTTTTTAATTGGCTTGCATTTTCCGGGTTGTTACAATCTCCCCCACTTAAAACTTTTCGTCCCCGAAAAGGAAACAATAGTACAGTAGGAAACAAAATGTAAACGCAAAGTATTGTAAAGGTACCTTGCACCGGAGTTAGTCAGAGATGTCCACTTTGCATTTAGGGTAAGCTTGCTTAATGCTTTCCTCAGTCTCCCAAGTACAGTCACTAGGATCACTAATCCACTGCACTTTAACTAAATGAACCTTTTTGCTCCTTAGCTCTCTAGTTTCTTTGCCAACAATCTTAAATGGCTCTCTTCTGACTGCTAATTCTGGAGTAATTTCCAAGTCCTATTGCGCTGCTTCTTCTACAACAAGATCTGGATCATGCACATGTTTTCTGAGTTGAGATACGTGGAACACATCATGCACCCTAGGAAACCAATCAGGTAATGAAACCCTATAAGCAAGAGTTCCAATTCGTTCAAGTATAGGAAAGGGACCAATAAATCTCGGTGCCAACTTCCCAGTTTTGCCAAATCTGATTACTCCCCTCATCGGAGAAACTCTTAAATAAACATAATCGCCAACAGCAAATGACAAATTCCTTCTTCTTGCATCAGCATAACTTTTCTGTCGGCTTTGCGCGGTTTTCAATCGCTTCTTGATGAAATCGACTTTATCAGATGCTTCTCTAATCATATCAGGCCCCAACACCAGTCTGTTGCCAGGTTCTACCCAACATGCGGGAGATCTGCACGGTCTACCGTATAATGCTTCAAATGGCGACGTTCCCAAACTTGCTTGATAGCTATTGTTATAAGAATTCTGCCAAATGTAAGTGATCCTCCTATGACACGCCAAAATAAATAATACAAGCCCGCAGTAAATCTTCTAGAATTCTATTCACCCGCTCAGTTTGGCCATCTGTCTGAGGGTGATAAGCGGTGCTTAGATTCAATTTGGTTCCCAATGCTGTTTGGAATGCTTCCCAGAATTTGCTAGTAAATAGGGGATCTCTATCACTGACTATACTGAGCGGCACTCCATGCAGTTTAACTATTTCTTTGAAGTAAATCTGCGCTAAACTTTGATCCGTTCTGTTGGATCTAACAGGTAAGAAATGGGCAATCTTCGTGAAGCGATCTACGATCACCCAAATACTGTCGTTTCCTTTCTTCGTTCTAGGAAAACCATCTATGAAGTCCATGGAAATCTGCTCCCACTTCCATCCTGGAATATCTAATGGTTGTAATAATCCGGCGTGCTTCTGCTGATCGCTCTTGACTAGCTGACAAGTGGAGCATCAGCTAACATATAATGAAATATCTCTTTTCATTGATCTCCACCAGAATGTGCGCTTGATATCATTGTACATTTTCTCACCCCTGGATGGATGCTCAGTTTGGACTTATAGCATTCATCAAGTATTTCTCTTCGGAGCGCAGAAATGTTTGGAACACGTATTCGACCTTTTAACCTTAGAACCCCTTGGTTATCAATTCGAAAGCTCGTAGGTTCACCTTCCTTGACCCTTTGACTGATCCTCTGAATAAATTCATCGTCTTTCTGAAGTATCGAAATCATGTCAATCAATGAAGACGTTACGATAAAACTGGTGATGATTTCATTCTTTCTGCTAAGCGCGTCCGTCACAACATTGGCTTTCCCTGGAGTGTACAGAATCTCAAAATCGTATGCTGCCAGGAATTCTAACCAACGCTGTTGTCTCAAGTTTAGATCTTTCTGAGTGAATAGATACTTCAATGATTGATGATCAGTAAACAGCTCGAACTTTTCACCCAACAAATAATGTCTCCTGATTTTCAAAGCAAACACGATAGCTAACAACTCAAGATCATGAGTTGCATAGTTCCTTTCATGTGGCTTCAGCTGACGGCTAGCATAAGCAATCACTTGGCCGTTTTGCATTAATACTGCTGCAAGCCCTCTAATAGAAGCATCCGTCCATACTGCCAAGTCCTGGTTGCCATCTATAATTGTTAATACTAGAGCAGTTGTCAATTTCAGTTTCAGCTCTCCGAAAGCTTCCTCACATTCTGGAGTCCATTTGAATTTCTCATGCTTCTTTGTAAGCTTTGTTAATACACCAGATATCTTCAAAAAATCCTTAACGAATTTCCAATAGTAACTAGCCAAACCAAGGAAACTTCGAACTTCTATGGGGGTAGTAGGTTGTTTCCAGTCCTAAATCGCTGTAATTTTGCTTGGATCCACAGCAATCCCTTCTTTTGATACGACATGGCCAAGGAACTTAACTTCATCTTGCCAGAAGATACACTTAGAAAATTTAGCTTTCAAGACGTTTCTTCTCAGAATTACCAACACTTGTTCTAAATGTTTTGCATGGTCGCCTTCTGACTTGGAGTAGATTAAGATATCATCGATGAAGACTAGAACAAATTTATTCAAGACACCATGGAACACTCTATTCATAAGATCGACGAAGTATGCTGGAGCGTTACACAAGCCGAACGGCATCACTAACCATTCATAGAATAAATCGGGACCCCTGAAGGCTGTCAAAGGAACACAGTCTTCGGCTATACGTAATTGGTGGAAACCTGTAGCTAGGTCCATTCTGGAGAATACACTCGCCCCATTTAATTGATCTAGCAAATCATCTATTCGCGGCAATGGATATTTTTTCTTCAGTGTCTTCTTATTGAGATCTCGGTAATCAACACAAAGTCGTAGAATATCGTCTGATTTCGGGACAAACACTACTGCTGCTCCCTAATCTGAAAATCTTAGTCTGATCAGACCTTTCCAAAGCAATTCACGAGTTTGGCTGCCCAACTCTTCTTTTTCTTTCGGGGCCATTCTTCGAATTGGATGTACTACTGGTCGGGCATTCGGAATTAGATCTATTCTAAATTCAATTTCTCTTTGCGGAGGTAAGTTTTCGACTTCTTCAAACACATCCGCATAGTTTTTAACGACCGGAATCTTTTCTAATGAAGTGGGAATAACTTCCAAAGCAGACCAAAATTCTTTTCTATTTGGATCTGAACTGAGACATGGTATAGTGATATGCCCAAATTGTGTTTTAACTTTAACAATTCTTTCGGCACATCTAACTTCGGCCTTATATTTTGTTAACCAGTCCAGCCCCAGTATAACATCAAATTCGGAAAAATCCATGACAATCACTTTAAAAGGAAATCGATAACAAGAATATGAGGTAGGTACGTTAAAATATGAGCTAAGAATAATAGAACCTCCTATCGGATTTTGAACTTTAATTGGTTCTTTAAGCTTCCTTTGATTCAATTTTAACTTGTGAACAGTGTTACTAGAAATGAAGCTACGTGATGCACCAGTATCAAAAAGTACAGAAACATGAATGTTTTTAATCGTAAGGGTACCTCCCAAGACGTCGGGTTTACCTGATCCATCGGTGATAGCTGGTGGGTTTTCCCCGTTATAAACATGTGCCACCTGTGCATTCTTCTTCAAAGGACAATTCCTGCTATAGTGCCCTTTCTGATGGCAGTTGTAGCATTCAGCTGAGCTGCGGGGGTTCGGGTTTGAGCTTTCTGGATTTGCCTTCAGTCTCTTTGGGGCGGTGCACACATTCGAGTAATGCCCCTTCTTTCGACAATTGTAGCAGCTTCCTTTGGGTATCTTACCAGCTTGCTGAGTAGCGGCTGCTGCATTGCTGGACTCGGGCTGATCTCCTGAAGCTTTGCGCTTGTTTCCAGCTTGGCTTTTAGCGCGGTCTAGATTGGAGTTCCTCTCATCCAAATATTCGTAGTTGCAGGCCATCTCTACTAGTTCTGAAAATGAAAGTTTGATGTTGCTCATGGCCCGGTCCTGATACTTGCGCTTCAACCCCAACATGAACCTCTTGTTCTTTGCTTTGGATGTCAAAATAAGCTCTGGAGCATAGCGTGATAGCTATGTGAATTTGTTGAGATAATCTTGGATAGAACGGTCTCCTTGCTGGAGATTAGCAAACTCATCACACATCCGCTCTAATGCTTGCTCGGGGATGAACTACCCCTTGAACAAGGTCTTGAACTCTTCCCAGGTCCTAACAGTATCCTCCTCATCCTCAGAGGTGATGGCATCCCACCACAACTCGGCCTCCTCCTGTAAGAGCCAAGCGCCTAAAAGTGCTTTGCCGTGGGTTCCAAGTCTCATGTCCCCAAAAATCTTCTCGCATGTCTTCAGCCATGCAATAGCCTCTGTCACGGTGCCAAGGCCAGAAAAGGGTTTGCCTCCTAAGTTTCTATACCTCTTTGCTACTCTGTCAAGCTCGAAGTCCTGAGGTGCTGGTGGTTGTATCATAGGCCCCTGTTCTGCTATGGGGATATTCCCCCGTCCTCCAGCTCTGCCTGCGCGGCCTCCTCGGCCGCCTCTGGCTGCAGCTGCTCATGTAGCCATCAAGTAAAGTACTGTATAAGCAAGAAAAGAGTCAAGCTCATAGATATAATAACTTTCATATATGATAAAGCAGGAGAACATGAGGAAAGGTAATGATGTACTGATCAAATTGTTTTGCTATTCTGCTTAGCTCATTCTAGGACATCACTAATCCTATCTCTAATGAGCCACTCGCCTTAGAACACTACTGATTCTATTCTGACGAGGTGTTTAATGTGATAGATTCCAGAACTAAGGTTAACCAAAGCTCTGATACCAACTGTGACGATCCCGAAACCCGTATGACAGTGTTAAGGACAATCATTGGAATATAACACATTAATCATCATTAGCAGAGTACAGATAATAGCAAAAGCAATAAATAGAATAATTTTACATAGATATGACAGCGGAATCATAACATATAACAACATCAGAATAGCACAATGTAGGATATAACTTAGTAAATAAAAAGGGGAAAGATCAGTCAGCATCGCCATAGGCGGCATATATACATACAGTGAGACATAATAAGGGTATCAGTCTACATCGCCTGAGGCGGTACATATACATATGATAATAAATACTGGAAGTAAAACAGTCTGCATCGCCATAGGCGGAATCATATACATAAGATAAGGATAGCGGAAAGTCAATAGCCAAAATACAAATCTAATCCTCGCCATCAAGCCAAAAGTGCACTCTGTACTGTAGTGCTAAGCCAAAACAACCTGTCATCTGTCAACTAGGTTACCCGTGTGAAAATAAGGACACCCAAGTTTGCAAAGGGAAACAAACAACGAGTCAGTCATGGGACTGGTATGAGAAATCTACTTAACTGGTTAAACAACAGTAATAAGGCAAATCATAAGATCACACTACTTTCGCGGAACGGGTTTACTCCAGTGCTTGCTGGTGCATTTAAAACAAAGTAAATTCTTTAAAACAACGCAATGCTTTTAAAAAGAATGAAGCCGTTATATGACTCAAGTCCCATCATACAATGCAACGCAAACCGGAGGATAGAGTTTTACCTTATAATGGCCAAATATGCTTAATACGTGTAAAGCAAAATCATTTGATATTATTACTAGTGCATATATGTTTCAAAAACGAATATCATCATAAATATCAATCATAGGCGGCATAGCTACCATATACTATGTCGCCATACTAGTTCTACAATCAAATCCGTTATCTCGTATTGGAAATTGGATTTCCATCATGAGTCGAGGCAAGGGGCAAGCTCCTCTCCGCTTTGATACACTCTAGCAAATGCCTCAGGACTAAACACCCTAGGTAACCCTTGGATGCTTCAGTGCCGATCCTCCCTTACGTTTGAGGATTAATTATTCCTGAGCACACGTTTCCCGGTCCTAACAGAGCTAATATCGAGGCGCCTCATTCCAACATCCACATCGGTAAAAATAATATAAATGTCAGCCAGTTTAAGCACTGACACTACCGCTAGCTAGGAAGAAATGTCGTGCTCTCCCTGCAGTCCTTATCCCGTTTTTAACTCATACCAAGGTGTGAGGCTCGCGAATCCATGCTATACACAATGCCAGGCAACTTAGGCCGTGCTTTGATCATCGAATACAAGATTTTGCTTTGCAACAGAAGCCCTGCTCACTGCATCTTGGCATGCCACACAGGCTATCCACTCCATACGACTGATTTCTATCGATATATAACCTCTGAACTCGTACGTCTCAGAGAAGGGCGTTAAGAAAGAGAATAAATTCTCCGCCGCCAAACAGATATATATTTAACAGAGATAAATCAATATAGAATAAAATCCAATGTCAGGCACACAGTACATTTACAAGTCCGTTATGGGTCTGAATGAAACCGGAGGCACCATATTCCTCGTATATCGGTACAATCAACACACACGTTCAGACGGCTACTACTTCCGTTCCTTCAAGGTAGCTACTCCAATCAGGAACCTCAGCAGCGCCCATCCAACCGATACGAAGATCGCCGGTCTTGAACCGTCTTCGTATTTTCGACTTCGAATCGTTCGATCAATTATTTGAAATGAGGGTTAGCTCGGCCTTTTCAAATAATTCACGTATAATTAGAATTCAAATCAATTCTTTCCATGGTTATATTATTCGACATTCACATTTCAGTTCTTTAGTTTAATTTTCATGTCAAACATATACAACCATCAAATATCAAGCAAATCAAGCATAATTGGTTTATTTCTAGTCCATGTCGCTTATAATATTTTATAACGATTTTTCGCCATTTTTATTTATTTAAAAATGGCCATATTTAATTAAACGACGTTTCAGGTCGTGCTGTGGCACTGGCGCTGTTTTCCCCCAAATTTGTTTTACACATATCAGGAGATCTAACCGTTGGATTTCTACAAAGTCTATATCACTGGGAAGATATTCCCAAAGCGAACCCAAAGGTTCCAGTTTCGTGAAAATCCGACGGACGGGTCTTCCACACTAATCGTTTGAAGTTAAGGTTTCAAAATACAAACTGCAGCGTCGTTATTCGATTTAATTTAATTATATTTATACATAAATATAATCGATTCTGGCGCTGTTTTTCTTTAGATTTGAATTAAACGTTCCAGACTATCCAACCGTTGGATTTTTACAAAGTTGGTGCCGTTGGAAAGATATTTCCAAGGCGAACCCAACGCTTGCGGTTTCGGGAAAATCCGATGGTCGAATCTCTCGTACTAATCGATTGAAATTACGATTTCAAAACACGAACTGCACGGCCTCGATTCCTTTCAATTCAATTTATATATATATATAGTTCATTCTGCGATTTCAATATCGTTTTCACTTCAAATATTTCAGTAACGCCTTTATATTTCGAAAAATTTCGCCATAACCTCCTTTGTACGGGAAGGGGTTTGGAAATTTATTGGGCCGTATTAGGTACCCAATAAATCCTATAAAGCGTACACATATTTATAGTGATATATTCCGATGTTCACAAGGGAGCGTGTATAGATAATAACTCCAGAGAATAAATTCTCGTCACCCTGTCAAGCCTGAGGGAGTGTGTATTTTTAATTACTCCAGAGGATAAATCCTCCTTACCTCGTCCCATGTGGGAATAAATAATCCATGTGCCGTATCTAATAACTAGAGAGACGTGATTATTGTCAACTCCAGACCCGTGTGGGGTTTTTATTAATCTGGCAATTTATCGTTATATTTTATAAACTCCATATCAGTCATCAGTTCAACCTGCAATATATAATCATCGCCATACAAGCCTCTCGCTCGTATGGTAAATCTTCAACCTCGTCACACAAGCTCCAAATGCTTATGTGGAATACGATGAAGTATGCCTATCGTCAAGAAGTATGCCATGTAGTGTAGTTAAAAATTAATTGTTACTATCCTATGGCGATGTTTATTATTACACACAGAATAAACAACACTCTGCATCCAATGGCATTCGTAGGAGTTGATATAAAAATAAAATTGGGCAGCCAACTCATCAAGGCTTACCTATTTATCGGGCACGCAAATAATTTCTTTACTCTACAGCTAATCCATTTTCTCTATTCAACACATGTATATATATACAGAACAAAGCTAATAATAATAATATTTCTAGCGAACTAATATTTATTTCAACACCTGTGTATTTTTAGCGAAGCGTATACATGATAAAGGTACTATTTTTACCATGAGAAATATTTATTCAACACGTGAATGTTTCTAACACTTCATATTCACAATAAAAATGTAATTTTTATTGTTTAATCAATTTATTTAAAATACGAATAACATTAAACACATGAATTTCTATTCAACAAATGAATTTCAATTTAACACATGAATGTTCTCTATAGTTTGTATATATAATACAAATGTGATTTTTATCATTAAAGCTATTTATTTAAAATACGAACGCCATTCAACACATGAATTTCTATTCAACGAATGAATTTCAATTCAACACATGAATGTTCTTTATAGTTCGTATATATATATATATATATATATATATGTGATTTTTATCGTTAAAGCTATTTGTTTAAAATACGAACGCCATTCAACACATGAATTTCTATTCAACGAATGAATTTCAATTCAACACATGAATGTTCTTTATAGTTTGTATATATATAATGTGATTTTTATCGTTAAAGCTATTTATTTAAAATACAAACGCAATTCAACACATGAATTTCTATTCAACGAATGAATTTCAATTCAACACATGAATGTTCTTTATAGTTTGTATATATATATATATATATGTGATTTTTATCGTTAAAGCTATTTGTTTAAAATACGAACGCCATTCAACACATGAATTTCTATTCAACGAATGAATTTCAATTCAACACATGAATTTTCTTTATAGTTTGTATATATATATATAAAAATGTGATTTTTATCGTTAAAGCTATTTATTTAAAATACGAACGCCATTCAACACATGAATTTCTATTCAACGAATGAATTTCAATTCAACACATGAATGTGGTTTCAACATATGAAAATAATTTCAACAAATGAAAATTATTCTAACACATTAATATTTCAGAAAATTTCGGCAGCATAATGGCAGGGTAGTTAAAACTGGGACCGTCTCTAGTACGGCTCCTCGCTCTACCTTAAAACCTCGTGGTTTTTGACAATGGGGATTCATGCATCTAGTTCGCACGCAGGCATCATGTGATTCTATTCTAATTTGTTTCAACCACAAGAGGGTATTTTTCAACCACAAAGGTATTTCTTCAACCACAAAGGTATTTCTCAACCACAATATCAACCACAAACAATTATTTCAACCATTCGTCAGACTACATATTTTCAAACCAATCACAATCAATAAATATCGTCCATGGTTTGTGGACGAGGGGAGTATATATATATATTATATTTCACTTTCATTTCAACACAATTCAAAGCATATATGTTTCATACAACGCTTGTATAATTTATATATCGCTCATATAACTTATACAACACATGTACATGAGGTATACAATGCGTATATAATTTACACTTCGCTCATATAATTTATACAACACGATTTCATTCACACAATTTAATTTAGATTTCTCACATTGGTTTTCGAGGTGCTAAAAATCGTAGGTAGCTCAAAAAATTCCGCAGTCTCTTCTAAATGGTAGAGAGCTTCCTTGCGGTCATGATGTTTCCAGGTTCATCGAATTTCGTTAACACACCATAAAGATATGATTTTTCAAAGTTTAAACATAATAAAGGTCCCACCTTTCAAAGTTAGTTCGAACTAGGGTTTGAATTTTTCACAAAAATCCGTGCAACTATGGAAGGATCGAATTATACCACGTGGAAGAGGGGAGAGAGGCGAGTCTGTGCAGGGGGGTCATGGCCGGATCGAACGCCTGTAGCGGCGGAGGCGGCGGCGTGAAGTCGTGAACTTCAAGGAGGTCGTTCTCGTCGATGCGGCGACGAGGAAGGGCAAAGGTTGGTCGGATTTGAAGAGGGGAGGTGGCGCTGTCGAGATCGGGTGGTGGTGGCGCTTGAAGGTGGCTGAGGCGGCGGGAAAATCATCGGGAAGGTTGGAGCTCCAATCGCCGTCGGGTGCAAGGGTTACGGGGGTTTTGGGAGAATTTTTACATTTTTAAATAATGAATGAAATTTCCTTATTGGCCCATGGTTTTATTAAATTTTAAAATGGTGTTTTTCCATACGGATCCCGATTCAAACCCAACGATTGTCGCCCCCAGCAAAATACCCCCATCCCGGACACAATGGGATATGTTTCGTTAGCCAATTCGACTGTTACACTCAGTTATTTTTCAAATTAAAGTATAAAACATTCAAATTCTGTTTTTGAACGTACATTTTAATTTGCCGGGGCCACATACTGCTTTGAAAAATTCCAGAAAAATAAATCTAGTTATGTTTTGATGATACGGTCCCAACAAAACTAGTTTCATCGAATTCTGAGATCGTTTGATAAATGGCCATTTTCTGGTCGACCCAATTTAACAGAAATTGACCAATCACATTTTCTTTTGCCACGCTCACATACTAGCTTCAAAAATTATGAAATTTGAAACCTAGCAATATTTTGACATCCCGGACCCAACAAAAGTGGTTTCATCGAATTCCGAGGTCGTTTGCAAAATGTCTATTTTCAAGGGCTATATATTCTATATAGCGACCCTTCTGAAAATTCATTTGGCCGTAACTTTTGATTCCCGCTATGAAACTTCGATTCTTCAGATTCGTTAGAAAGGCATTCATAAACATATTTAAATATTTTTGGTTTCACTAAAATCTGTTATATTTTCCACCCGGTACAATCAGTCAAAGTTGAATTCAAATTTTCAAACTGCCTCACTATTTCCAATTCATTATTTTATTGAAATATTCTATTTCAATTGCTTAAATTCTTTTAAAATAACCAATTAAAAAATTTTAAATTGGCTCACATTTTCTGGGTTGTTACATATTTCTAGATAGGTGATAATGTACCCTAATTGGCAGCCAACCACTTAGCCATGTTGTCTGCCCGATTTTTGTCATTTCCCGGTTGTGAGGCTAGAGGCCACGCTTATCTCTGACAGATCACACATTTTATTCACTTTGAATGTCACATCGTCATACCCGCCAAATCACAAATTGATTTCTCCAAAAACACAACGGGTATACAACTAAGAGAAACAAATTCCTCCGCCACCAAACGTACATACATTTGAAGAGATCAACTCACGCGATCCATTAAATATACTCGGTCAGACATTCTTCCGTACGGGTCGTCCTTGAACTGGACAAAACAAAGGCACAATTCTGTAAACAGGATAGCCCTTGCATAACTCCGGCTTCAATTATCTTCATCATATTTGATCGCAACACTAACGCCCATACAAAGTGGTTTTCAGATAATGAATCTGATCCCGGTTTCTCCGTATTGACAACGGAAAAATGATCAAAAACTTCGATAGTCGGTGAGTTAACTATTAACGAAAAACACGTGTGCAAACAACAGTCATATCTCCGAATGGAAATCTTACCGAGCAAATCATCAATCAACACTGATTCCCCTTAATTAAATTTGTCACTCAATTATCCATTTTCCTATTCCTATTTCCATATACTCAATATTTCTTATTTTCTAAATTTAGAAAATATACGTTGTTAACGTTGGAAAACATTTCCATTTCTTATTTTATATATTATAAAACATTTCTGATTCTTATTTGGAAAACATTTCCAAAACTCCTCCATTTGGATTTAAACAGATGTTTAAATCAAACATCGCTATGCCAACTCAAACCATTTTACTCGTTAACTAAATTCACTTAACCAATCTTCACTGTCGAACCTTAACCATTCCTTAGTTAAAACGAAGCCAATCAAGTTGGGGTATAACTACCTCTCAGACCTTAACAAAACAACATTTCTAACTTCAAAACAGACAAGGTTCAGCTTTTAAACCTTTAACAAACTTCCTTATGTAACTCTCTTTCGAATAAATCTCTATTCGATAACTCTATTCGATTAACTCTATTCTATTAACTCTATTTGATCAACTCTATTGGATTAACTCTATTGGATTAACTCTAATCAATTAACTCTTATTAATTTACTCCTCTCGATTAACTCCTTTCAAATAAACTATATTCAATTAAATCCTTTCGAATAAACTAATATTCGATTTACTCCTTTCGAATAAACTATATTCGATTAACTCCTTTCTCTCTATTCGAATAAACTATATTCGATAACTCCTTTCGAATAACAAATATTCGATAACTCCTTTCGAATAACTAATATTCGATAACTCCTTTCGAATAACTAATATTCAATAACTCCTTTCGAATAACTAATATTCGATAACTCCTTTCGAATAACTAATATTCGATAACCTCTTTTCTAATAAACTATATTCGATTAATTCTCTTTTCGAATAACTAATATTCGATAACCTCTTTCTTTGAATAAACTATATTCGAATAACTCTAATCCGACTAACTCTAATTCAATTAACTTTATTCGAATAACTAATATTTGACTAACTCTTGTTCGATTAACCCTAATTCAATTAACTCTATTTGATTAACTCTAATTCAATTAACTCTAATTGATTAACTCCACTCGATTAACTCCTTTCAATTAACTCTAACTCGATTAACTCTAATCGATTAATTCTAATTCGATTAACTCTAATCGATTAAACTCCAACTCGATTAACTCCTTTCAATTAACTCTAACTCGATTAACTCTATTTAATAACTCCTTTTGAATTAACTCCCTTTGAATTAACTCCCTTTGATTTACTCATTTTCGAATAAGTAATATTCGATTAACTCCTTTAACTCTATTTGAATAAACCATATTCAATAACTCCTTTTCGAATAACTAATATTTGATAACTCCTTTTCGGATAACTAATATTCGATAACCTCTTTTTCGAATAACTAATATTCGATAACCTCTTTTCGAATAACCATATTCGATTAACTCTATTCAATTAACTCTTCGTCCATATTCAGTTTCAAATATCGATGTTGAAATCGATTCTTACTTCTCTATATAAGTCCTGACTTATATATTCTATTTATCCACTGATAAATATTTTATTTAATTTATAAAACCTTGTTTATAAATTAATCTTCTTACTTTATCTGTTAAATCAGATTTCTCTTAGATGTTCATTTTGAATTCATATTCTGTTATACCCGTGTGCGAAGCACGGGTCTAAACCTTCCTAGTGTAAAATTCTCTTTTTATACAATTCTATTCATTTTTCAAGTATTTCCTTTTATAATCTATTTATTTTCTAAATAAATATTTTCTTTATGATACTATTTATTTCATAAATGAATATTTCCTTTTATAACTCTATTTATTTCATAAATGAATATTTCCTTTTATAACTCTATTTATTTTTCTAAATAAATATCTCTTTTCTCTTCTATTTGTTCAACAAATATTTCCTTTTCAATTCTATTTATTTAACAAATAAATATTTCCCTTTTCAATTCTATTTATTTAACAAATAAATATTTCCCTTTCAATTCTATTTATTTAACAAATAAATATTTCCCTTTCAAATTGTTTCACAAATATTTCCTTTTCTATTTGTTTTACAAATATTTTCCTTTTCTATTTATTTTTGATATTATAATTTTCTTTTATAAAATTCTTTTCCTTTTATATATAAAATCCATTGATTTTATATTAATACTTTATTTTCAAAATACACTTTGAAAATCCCCTTTTCTACATTCCAGTATTTCTTATGGTATTTAAAATACCAAAATAACAATGATCAATATCATTCAACACACGTAATCAACACAGATTATATATCACATCATATATTACAATATATGAAAAACAGTAAAATAAATGTTGAGGAATCCAGTTGGATCCTTCCAACCTGTTTGCCTGCATCACAGATGTTAACAATACAATTAACATCAATTTCATTTCACTATGAAATATTCTGCTAAACAGAATCAATATTTGATTAACGATTCATATGTATATATATATCGTTATCTATAATTTCAACGAATATATCGGCAGTTCATTCAAATAGTTAACACACATTAATCAGTCATCATTTATCAGTTCTAAATATACGTTATAAAAATATGAACTGGTATAGTTGGTGAGTTTTACTCACATTGGACGATCATTGTTAAAACGATAATTCTCAGTTGATTCAGACAGACAATTTCTTTTGCTATAAATTGTAACGAGCTCCGAATTACTTCCAGTCGATTCCATGTTGTAGTGTCTGTCCATACGATCCCAACGGATCTTGTTTCACTGAATTCTAGTACCATATGGAAAAGATATAACAGTTATAAATTAATACAGTTATTTGAATTTAAAAAAACTAAACTTTAATTAAACGTTGGCCCTTACTATTCCTTATAGCCCAAACCCGCATCATTCCTATGACTGCCCAAATGAACAGCAACATCTTCGTCTAGATAACAAAAACGCGACCTCCTCCTTCCAATGGACATTGCGCCTCGTTACAACTCCAACAATCCCTCCTACATTCGATGGAACCCTAAAGTAAAACAACCAAACTCAACTCCATCCAATTCTCTTCAATCCCATACCACCCAACCTCAACTCGCATCACCATAGAAAATCACGACAGCCCCCTCCTGGAGCTCGCTACAGTGAAACACGCGATAGGAAATTTCGCGGAATCCTCCCAAAACTTGTACCCAATGTGCGGATTTCCACGTAGACCCCCAAAATGACCTCGAAACGAGTTGCCTCCTCTTTAGTCGCACAAACTATCGAACCCTAGATCCACTGTTGCGAATGTCGAACCCCAGAACAAACGTATAACCTAGCAACTCCTATGCGGTTTTGAAGAGGAAGTACACGGGAGTTCAAATATACCTTTATTTCAATTTATAGAATTTTCTAGGAGTATATTTTGATATTTTGAAGATGGAAACTTATTTTCCTGGAAGAACGAAAATCATGGCGCCTTATTTCATTGACCAGAGAAATAGAAATTAGGGTTAGAGGGTAAGGGTATTATATAGGAAATTTAGATATTTTATTGATTATTTTATTCATTTTTTAGGCAACCGCTATTTGTATTATTGAATAAAAAATTCTATAATCACATACAATATACAAAAATCATGAAAATGGACATACACCTTTAGTTCAACATTACGAACCCAACGAAACTGGTTTCGTCGAATTCCGACTCCGTTTGCTCACACAGCGTATTTTTAACCGTCAAAATACTGACTGTTTTTCACATTAAAAATCCATAAGCCACATACTGACCCCAAAAATAACGAAAATTGAAATCTAGCAAAAATTTAATATTGCGGATCCAAAAAAATTAGTTTCATCGAAAACGGAGATCGTTTACAAAACTGGCTATTTTTAAAGCTCTAAATAACCCATTTAAATATATAAATATATTTAAAAATAATTAAATTAAATATTTAAAAATAAATATTATCGTATATATTCACACTAGAATATCATACAACTCCAATTGTATTTATAACTCGATATTTCAAAATTCCGAGTTATATCGATATTCAATTTATATTGAAAAATTCATTAAAAATATAAATAAATAGTTATAAATTATAAAGGAATTCCATAGAGACTTTTCGAAAATTTGATTTGGACATAAATCAAAATCTACACAATGAAATCCCAATTTTTCTCTTCCACTAAAAAAATATACTTGACCAGCTCCGAACGTTTCTTATTTCACAGAAATCCGATTTAAAACGGATTATGTATATTCATTTAAAGTTCGAATCGCCAAATAGCGAACTGCCGCGCCATTTCGAGCTCAATTATAATTATAATATAATTATACGTTCAAACTTTGTTTAAATAATTTATTCGTTATTCAAATTCAATTCCAAACTGAAATATATATTTTGAATTGCCCAATTCACACAATATTGTGAATTCTACTATTTCCGACAATTTCAGAAAATATATTATTATATTATTTAATTTAATTAAATATTCACTATTATTTAATTCTACAACCATTTAATTCTCTATATCACTATTTAAATAATTAAATAAATTAATTATATATCGCTGAAAATACGGGTCATTACAGTACTCCTCTTTACGAGAAAATCACTTGAAGGATGGAATGTTGGCCGAACTAGATGTTTAACTAGGTAGGTAGATTAACAATTGTTAAGTCCATTATCATTTCGATGCACGTCTACTGGTCTAGAACATTTATTTTGCCACAGAAACGATTAAAAATGATAAGAACTTCCTGTATGAATTTTTTTTGGAAAGGTAACATCCATGTTAAATATGCAACACCTATCTCTTTTAGTCAGATTGAAAAGCCAATGAATAAAAGTGGGCTTGGTATTACTAATATTGTTGTATGGAATAAAGCAGCCTTTGTGAAACATGTTGATTATGAATAAAACTGGTATCATTTGGGTGTCTTAGTCCAATAAACATATCTTATGTGAGCAAAATTTCTGGACTACCTATCCACCTCACAATCTGAGTTGAACCTGGATTAGTATTTTTAAAATTAGAAAAGATATTTTGCCTTTCTTTAAATATAGTACCCTTGCATATAATTCAATTAAGTTCTAGGATGACCCTTGGATTGATAAGGGGTTCACCCCCAATAACACAATCTCACACCATGAGAAGATCTTATCTAGTGTGCATTGCAATGCTAGTGTTGGCAGTTTGATTATAACCATAAGGTGGTACTGCTTACTACTTCCATAAGTAGTTGTGTTGATATTTGGGAAAAAATTGATGATATGACACTGATGGTTCCTAAAGTTGATAGAGTTTCATGGCAATGGTCAGGTGAGAGTTTCAACATAAAGTCTTTCTACCTGAATTTGCTCGGAGTTGAAGCTATTCCTTGTTGCAGGCGGAAGAATATCATTTGGAAAGGTGTAAGTGAAGCCAAATAAAACTTGTTCCTCTAGAAAGTAAAGCACAATGTTATTTTTACTAAAATGAAGTTGGTTTCATTGGACAGCATATGAAAATTTATTGTGAATTTTGCAACAATGAACCTAAGACAACTGACCATCTTTTCTTTGAATGCAATATCATCTTTGAGGCATGGGAAGAAGTTATGGGAAGATTGTTAAGAAGAGGTGTAACACAAGACAACAATTTGGCATGGAGCTTTCTTCATAGAATCATCATGAAACGGGATGAAGAGGAAAGACTTGTCACTTCTGTTTTTAAGAAATCACATGTTTGGAAGATTTGAAACGATCTTATATTCAACCCTGAACATGATATTACCAATGCGCAAATGAAGCTTCAAGTGCTAATGAAAATAAGAGATGGTATCCAAATGATGCACTTCACCTTTGATCTAGGCATTTGGAATTGATGTTTGTTCTGTGATAGATATGTCTTTCTTTATGTTGTGTTTATGTTTGTTCTATAGTGATTGATAGCCTATGTTATCACTATTTTATTTTATTTAGTTTATCTTTCCCTGTTTCTATGCAATCTTCCTTTGTTTATCAATAAAGTGGTAGGGGACCACTCAACTCCGTTGGCTTTGCCAAAAAAAATACTCCAAAATAGGTATTGGGTCTCAAATGAATTTTTGAAAGGAATCTTGTTTTAATATATAAAATAAGGAAGTTAAATTTATAAACAATGTTTATAAATATAGGGAAGTAATTATCTTTAGATCATTTGGAAGTTTAAATTTAAACAGGGAATCGAAAATCGTTTCGAAAAGAGAACGACATATTTTGTCCCAGAATTTGGAATATAAACTGAATTGAGATAAATCCAAAGTATTTATAATCAGAATTCAACTATATCGAATTTTTTAAAATAATTTATTTCCAAGGGAATTGGAATTTAATATAGAAGGTTAAGTTGTAAATTTTTTTAACTAAGATATGAAATAATCGACGATTTAGGATAATCGGAAATTTTAAGTTAAATTTGGAAAATAGGTTTAATTTATATTAAAATATGGAAGAATGGAGTTGAAATTTATATAATAAACGAAGTTTAAACATTTATATGTGACGCCCCCAAAACCTTTACTGACGGTGTTAAGGGTAATCTTTGGAATATAACACATAAACAGATAATAGCAGAACAGAAATAAATAAACACACCAGAAAATGCACGAAAGAGTATACTGGATAAACGTAATCATCAGAGTTACACAGTATACAGGATCATACTTAGTACAAATGCAGTTCAGCTATACATAAATGTCTACAGCAAAAACAACATAATATGTACAATAGGAGACGAACAGCATAAAAATGAGATAAATGATAGAATCCATCTTCATCTCCAGCTATCCAGACAAAGCCTGCTAAAACCTGAACACAAGGCTGCCCGTGTAGAAAAAGGGGCACCCGAGTTTGCAAGTGAAACAATCCACGAGTCAGTCATGGGACTGGTATTAGAAATCTACTTAACGCACTTACTATATGGCTAATCATAGGACCACGCCACTTTCGCAGAACGGGTTTACTCCATTGGATTGCCAGTGCTTTAAAACAAATAAATCTTTTAAACATCGCAATGCTTTTTATAAAAATGAAGCCATTATAAGACTCAGTTCTCATCACATAATGTAACACAAACCGGAGGATAGAGTTTTTACCTTATAACGACCAAAATATGCTTGATACGAATAAAAACAAAAGCATTTGATATTAGTACTAGTGTTTATATGTTTCAAAAACAATTTCAAATCATAAGTATCAATCATAGACGACATGAGCGTCCCACGCCACTATGTCGCCAACTATAGGTATACAGTCAAATCCACATAGTCACGTATTTGGAAATTGGATTTCCGTCATGAACCAAGGCAAAAGATAGTCCTTACCGACTTCGAGACAATCTAGCCCATGTCTTAGGATCAGAACGCATCGACCCTTGGATCGTCAGGGCCGGTCCACCGATGTGGATTAAAATGCCCGAACACTGCGTTTTCCCACCCTATGTGGCGTAAGTGAGCCAACGAATGACCCCATCGGTCCCGGATCGACCGATATAACCGAGGCGCCTCGCAACAGCAACAACCACATAGGTGAAAATAATATAAATGTCAGCCAGTTCAAGCACCGATACCACCTCCAGCTAGAAGGAAACGCATGCCCTCCCTGATGTCCTCTTCCGTTTCTGGTTCATACTGGGGTGTGAGGTTCGCGGATTCACGTTATACACAAAGCTACGCCACACAGGCGGTGCTTTGATCATCAATCACAACACTTTGCTTTTCAACAGAAGCCCTGATTGCTGCATCTTAGCATGCCACACAGGCAGTTCACACCGTGCAACTGATGGCTATCAATCACACAGAGTGAATTCCATTGTCAGACACACATTCCATTTGCAAGTCCGTTCTGGGTCTGAACGAAACCGGAGGCACTATATACCTCGCAAACCCATCGATCTCCACGTACGTCTGGACGATCACCACTCATTATCCATATTTCGGGATGCCTCCCAATCAGGACATCAGTTACCATCCAAACGAGGTGAAGATCTTCAGTCTTCGACCACCATCTTCATCTTCGATTTCTTATCGTCGATTCAGTTATTCAGAATAGGATAAACCCGGTCTTTCTGAGCAAATCGCGCATATAATAAACAAGTGCAACACAAACACACATACGCCTTCAAAACGAATCCAACGGTTCCAGTTTTGGGAAAATCCGACAGTCGGATCTCCCGATACAATCGTTTGAATTTCCAATTTAAAAATACAAACTGCAGCGTCGTTATTTGATTTAATTTAATTATATTTATATATAGTGAATATTAGGCTCACATCCCTATTTCCAAACTTAATTCACCTCACATCCGGTCAAAGTATCACATACGTTTCCGGTCCCTAAAAATGAGATGCTGCTCCACTTTTCTACCAAGTTCCGCCTGTTTTGCTTCTACCCTTTGCGTTTTACTGTTTTGAAAAAAAAATTGTGCTATGGCATTAAAAAAAAAAATTGCTAAATTCTGGAAACATCTCCAGAAGGCCACGTAAAGAAAAAAAATAGTTGCATATATGTATGCAACTATTGCCTATAGTTGCATACATATATGCAACTATTAGAATACACGTGCACATATTTACGCATGCCTATTTAATTATTGCATATATATATGTATTTTTTCTGTATAATTGCATATATGTGTGCATATAAGTCAAAATATGTGCAAAACTAAACAAACTGTACGTATGTATTTATTTTTTAAATAAATGCATCAGAAGATGCATGTTTTCAAAGTATGTGCATACATTTATGCATCTACACTGCAGTTTAGAAGTGAAACTGAAATAAATGCATACATGTATGCATATAATTGAATTATATGCATCTTTTGATGCATTTAACTGCATTTCGTTGTTTTTATGTTGTTGATTTTGACATTGTTTTTGATGTTTTTTTGATCTGATTCTTTTTAGGATTATTTGTTTTAATTAATTACGAATTTACGTGATTTTTTAATATTTTTTTTGTGTAGTTTCAGAAAATAGGGACCTAATTTACAATAAGTTTATGACCGGATGTGAGCCTAATTTAAAACCTTAATAGGGACCAGTAAAAAACGCACCCTGATATATATAAATATAATTGATTCTGGCGCTGTTTTTCTTCAAATTTGAATTAAACATTCTAGACAATCCAACCGTTGGATCTTTACAAAGTTGGTGTCATTGGAAAGATATTTTCAAAGCGAACCCAACGGTTTCGGTTTCGGGAAAATCCGATGGTCGGATCTCCCGCACTAATCGTTTGAAATCACAGTTTCAAAACATGAACTACAGCTTCGTTATTCGTTTTATTTTAATTATATTTATATATATTTAAATATAATCGATTCTTCGATTTCAAAACCATGTTCTTTTCATATCTATGATAAAAATGATATTTTTACCCAACTGACTTCTATTTCAGCACTTCACTATTTTTAACAATTCCTGTATATAATAAAAATGTGACTATTATTGTAAAACGATTTATTTCAAAACACGACTATTTTATATAGTTCATACAGATGATAAAAATATGATTTTTATTATAAAACAATTTATTTTAAAACGCGAGTACCATTCAACACATGAATTTCTATTCAACGAATGAATTTCTATTCAACACATGAATGTTTTCTATAGTTTGTATATATATAGTAAAAATGTGATTTTTATTGCAAAACGGTTTATTTCAAAACACTACTATTTTATATAGTTCATATAGATGAAAAAAATATGATTTTTATTAGAAAACAATTTATTTTAAAACACGAATACCATTCAACACATGAATTTCTATTCAATGAATGAATTTCTATTCAACACATGAATGTTTTCTACATACGAAAATAATTTCAACAAATGAAAATAATTCTAACACATGAATATTTCAGAAAATTTCGGCAGCATAACGGCAGGGTAGTTAAAACCGAGGTCGTCCCTAGTACGGCTCCTCGCTCTACCTTAAAGCCTCACAGCTTTTGACAATGGGGATTTCATGCATCTAGTTCCCGCGCAGGCGGCATGTATATTTTTTTTCATTTCCACAAACTAATCCTATGTGGTTTTAACCAAATAATTTTCAACCACAAACGGGTATTTTTCAACCACAATCATTCAATTTCAACCACAAACAATTCTAATCAACCATTCGTAATCAACCCATTTTCACACCAGTCACAACCAATAAATATCGTCCATGGTTTGTGGACGAGGGGCGTATATATATATATATATATATATATATATATATATATATATATATATATATATTATAAGCACTTCACTTCTATTTCAACACATATATAATTTTTTTACAACGCATATATAACTTATATATCGAACGTACAACTTATACAACGCTTATACAAGAGGTGTACAACGCTCATATAACTCATACATCGACTATATAATTTATACATCGTCGTTTTCCATATCGTTTATAATTTAGAAATCTCACATTGGGTTCCACTCCACCAAAAATAGCAGAAGGCTCAGAAAAATATGCGGTCTCTTCTAGAATGTAGAAGGCATCCACACGAGTCCACTATCTATTGTTTCACTGAATTTCGTCAACAAACGAAAAAGATATGATTTTTACAGTGAAATCAAAAACCGTAGCGCTTAGAAGTGCTATAGAATTTAAAATAAAATAAACCGTCGTACCTTTCTATTTTGATTCAAAACTAGGTTTTCACGTTCCTCGAAATCCGTGCCACTTCAGAACAATCGGCTAGCGCCACAACGTAGAGCTAGGAGAGGGCTTTCCGGTGATGGGGGTCTTGGCCAGTTCGACGGCCTGAGGGAGTGGCGGCGGCGCGATGAAGGTCGGATCTTTGAGGGCTCGATTCTCGCGATTCACCAAACTAGAGGGGGTGCCACGACCGTGGATTTGAAGCTTGCGGGGAGCTCTTCAAAAACCCCAACTGGGTCGAAGGCTATCGGTGCGTGTAGGAGGAGAAAAAGAGGGGGAAAGCTTTGAAGAACTTCCGCCGTGCGTTCTGGATGATATCGGGGAGAGAGAGTGTTTGTTTGACCAATGATATTTTATTATTAATTTATATTTTTAAATTTCTAAAATACCCCTTGTCATACACGAACACCAATTCAAACCCAACGACTATTGTCCCTAGCATTTTACCCCCATTCCGAACACAATGGGATATGTTTCGTAGGCCCATTCGACTGTTTCAATCAGTTTTCCTTCAAATTAAAGTATAAAACATTCAATATTTGATTTGAACGTACATTTCAATTTGCCGGGGCCACATACTGATTCTAAAAATTCCCGAAAAATAAATCTAGCTATGTTTTGACGATACGGTCCCAACAAAACTAGTTTCGTCGAATTCGGAGACCGTTTGAAAAATGGCCCATTTCTAGTCGATCCAATTTAACTATAATTGACCAAAACGCGTTTTCCTTTGCCATGCTCACATATTAACTTCAAAAATTATGAAATTTGAAACCTAGCAATAATTTGACATCCCGGATCCAACAAAAGTTGTTTCGTCAAATTCCGAGGTCGTTTGCAAAATGACCATTTTCACGGGCTATATATATTCTACAATGACCTTTCTGAAAATTCATTTGGCCATAACTTTTGCTTCCCGCTATGAAACTTCGATTTTTCAGATTCGTTAGAAAGGTATTCACTAACAGATTTAAATATTTTTGGTTTCACTCAAATCCGTTTTGTTTTGCACCCGGTACAGTCGGTCAAAGTTTGAATTCAAAATTTTAAACTACCGCGCCATTTCAGGCCTTGTTTATAATTTGAAATAATTATATTCATTTTCAATGTCAATTCAAACTTACTTTTCATTGTTATTATTTAAAATATTTATTTTAAATATTTAAAATCCACTAAAATAGCCAATTTAAATTTTTTTAAATTGGTTCAGATTTTCTGGGTCGTTACAATCTCCCCCACTTAAAACTTTTCGTCCCCGAAAAGGAACAAAGTTGAAAGTGGTTTGATTAATCAACACTACGTTCAATCTGGCTTCCATTCTCCAACTTTTTAGTTTCTGAGAATTTTCAAATTCTTCAAAAATTTGGCTAACACCCGGAATTTTCGAAAAATTTCGCCATAAGCTCCTTTGTACGGGGAGGGTTTGGAAATTTATTGGGTCGTATTAGGTACGTAATAAATCCTATAAAGCATACACATATTTATAGTGATATATTCTAGTGTTTACAAGGGAGTGTGTGTTGATAATAACTCCAGAGAATAAATTCTCGTCACCCTGTCAAAGCCTGAGGGAGTGTGTATTTTTAATTGCTCCAGAGAATAAATTCTCGTCACCTCATCCCGTGTGGGAAATAAATAATCCATGTGCCGTATCTAATGACTAGAGAGACGTGATTATTGTCAACTCCATACCCATGTGGGGATTTATTATTCTGGCAATTTATCCTTACAATTTTATATGGTCCATATCAGTCATCAGTTCAACCTGTAATATATAGTCATCGCCATACAAGCCTCTCGCTCATATGGTAAATCTTCCACCTCGCCACACAAGCTCCTAATGCTTATGTGGTATATGATGAAGTATGCCTATCTTCAAGAAGTATGCCATGTAGTGTAGTTCAAAATTAATTTTTACTATCCTATGGCGACGTTTATTATTACACACAGAATAACCAGCACTCCGCATGTTGGTATAATAATATTTTGCATCCAACTTATTAAGGTTTGCCTATTTGTCGGGCATGCAAATAATTTCTTTACTCAACAGCTATCCATTTACCTGTTCAAACATATATAATGCACACGTATATATTTCTACCTATTTTTATATCAGTTCCATGTGTGATTTAATCGAATAAATTCTACCATTATTCTCTTATTGATTAAATTAACTATCGTTTTAATAATTTAATTAATCAAATCTACAATCACACAACACAAACAACAATCAATTTGTTTTTTTTTAATTTTCAAATATATACCTTTTTACATATTAAAAAAAATTATATTTCTAAAACCAGACTATATATATAATCACAAATAAGTTATTTAAAAACATACAAATCTCGACTTGTTTTGGGGCACTTCTAACCCCATCTCTTACGAGTTATTCTGATTCTGCGATACTAATACTAGGAAATTGCTGATCCTATCTGTAATGAGTTATTCATCCTAGAACACTACTGGTTCTATCTCTGACGAGTTCGTTAATGTGTTGTATACCAGAGCTAAGCGTAACCAAAGCTTTGATACCATGATGTGACGACCCCAAAACCCGTACTGACGGTGTTAAGGGTAATCTTTGGAATATAACACATAAACAGATAATAGCAGAACAAAAATAAATAAACACACCAGAAAATGCACGAAAAATATACTGGATAAACGTAATCATCAAAGTTACACAGTATACAGGATCATACTTAGTACAAATACAGTTCAGCTATACATAAATGTCTACAGCGGAAACAACATAATATGTACAATAGGAGCTGAACAGCATAAAAATGAGATAAATGATAGAATCCATCTTCAGCTCCAGCTATCCAGACAAAGCCTACTAAAACCTGAACACAAGGCTACCCGTGTAGAAAAAGGGACACCCGAGTTTGCAAGTGAAACAAACTACGAGTCAGTCATGGGACGAGTATGAGAAATCTACTTAACACACGTACTATATGGCTAATCACAGGACCACGCCACTTTCGCGGAACGAGTTTACTCCATTGGATTGCCAGTGCTTTAAAACAAATAAATCTTTTAAACATCACAATGCTTTTTACAAAAATGAAGCCATTATAAGACTCAGTTCCCATCACATAATGCAACGCAAGCCGGAGGATAGAGTTTTTACCTTATAACGGCAAAAATATGCTTGATACGAATAAAACAAAAGCATTTGATATCACTACTAGTGTTTATATGTTTCGAAAACAATTTCAAATCATAAGTATCCATCATAGACGACATGAGTGTCCCATGCCACTATGTCGCCAACTATAGGTATACAATCAAATCCGCATAGTAACGTATTTGGAAATTGGATTTCCGTCATGAACCAAGGCAAAAGATAGTCCTTACCGACTTCGAGACAATCTAGCCCATGTCTTAGGATCAGAACGCATCGACCCTTGGATCGTCAGGGTCGTTCCATTGATGTGGATTAAAATGCCCGAACACTGCGTTTCCCCGCCCTATGGGGCGTAAGTGAGCCAACGAATGACCCCATCGGTCCCGGATCGACCGATATAACCAAGGCGCCTCGCAACAGCAGCAACCACATAGGTGAAAATAATATAAATGTCAGCCAGTTCAAGCACCGACACCACCTCTAGCTAGAAGGAAACGCATGCCCTCTCTGATGTCCTCTCACGTTTCTGATTCATACCGGGGTGTGAGATTCGCGAATTCACATTATACACAAAGCTACGCCACACAGGCGGTGCTTTGATCATCAATCACAAGACTTTGCTTTTCAACAGAATCCCTGATCGCTGCATCTTAGCATGCCACACAGGCAGTTCACACTGTGCAACTGATGGCTATCAATCACACAGAGTGAATTCCAATGTCAGACACACATTCCATTTGCTAGTCCGTTCTGGGTCTGAATGAAACCGGAGGCACTATATACCTCGCAAACCCATCGATCTCCACGTACGTCTGGACGATCACCACTCATTATCCATATTTCGGGATGCCTCCCAATCAGGACATCAGTTACCATCCAAACGAGGTGAAGACCTCCAATCTTCGACCACCGTCTTCATCTTCGATTTCTTATCGTCGATTCAGTTATTCAAAATGGTATAAACCCGGTCTTTCTGAGCAACTCGCGTATATAATAAACAAGTGTAACACAAACACACATACGCCTTATTCCAATTCATTAGTCACTAACCGTAAATCAGTAAGAGAACGATTTCCCAAATATTAACCCCGAAGGCCGAAACCAACATCAGATCAAAACCCAGGAAACCATTCGACTTAGCCAACCTTCAGTTAGTTTCTAAATTTCACATCCACATCGTTTATAATATTTTATAATGATTTATTTCTATTTTTATTTATTTTAAATTAGCCAATTTATTCAAACGATGCTTCGGGCCATAACGCAGCCGTGGCGCTGTTTTTCTTCAGATTTGATTTACATATATCTGAAAATCTAACTGTTGGATCTTCACAAAATTTACATCATTAGAAAGATCTTTTCAAAACGAATCCAACGGTTTCAGTTTTGGGAAAATCCGACGGTCGGATCTCCCGATACAATCATTTGAAGTTTCGATTTCAAAATACGAACTGCAGCGTCGTTATTCGATTTAATTTAATTATATATATATATATATATATATATATATAATTGATTCTGGCACTGTTTTTCTTCAAATTTGAATTAAACATTCCAGAAAATCCAACCGTTGGATCTTTACAAAGTTGGTGTCGTTGGAAAGATATTTCCAAAGCGAACCCAACGGTTTCGGTTTCGGGAAAATCCGATGGTCGGATCTCCCGCACTAATCGTTTGAAATCACGGTTTCAAAACACGAACTACAGCTTCATTATTCGTTTTGTTTTAATTATATATATATATATAATCGATTCTTCGATTTCAAAACCATATTCTTTTCATATCTATGATAAAAATGATATTTTTACCCTACTGACTTCTATTTCAGCACTTAACTATTTTTAACAATTCATGTATATAATAAAAATGTGATTTTTATTGTAAAAAGATTTATTTTAAAACACGACTATTTTATATAGTTCATATAGATGATAAAAATAAGATTTTTATTATAAAACAATTTATTTTAAAACACGAATACCATTTAACACATGAATTTCTATTCAACGAATGAATTTCTATTCAACACATGAATGTTTTCTATAGTTTGTATATACATAGAAAAAATGTGATTTTTATTGCAAAACGATTTATTTCAAAACACTACTATTTTATATAGTTCATATGGATGAAAAAAATATGATTTTTATTAGAAAACAATTTATTTTAAAACACAAATACCATTCAACACAAGAATTTCTATTCAACGAATGAATTTCTTTTTAACACATGAATGTTTTCTACATATGAAAATAATTTCAACAAATGAAAATAATTCTAACACATGAATATTTCAGAAAATTTCGGCAGCATAACGGCAGGGTAGTTAAAACTGGGGTCGTCCCTAGTACGGCTCCTCGCAATACCTTAAAGCCTCGCAGCTTTTGACAATGGGGATTTCATGCATCTAGTTCGCACGCAGGCAGCATGTATTTTTTTTTCATTTCCACAAACTAATCCTATGTGGTTTCAACCAAATTATTCTCAACCACAAACGGGTATTTTTCAACCACAATCAATCAACTTCAACCACAAACAATTCTAATCAACCATTCGTAATCAACCAATTTTCACACCAATCACAACCAATAAATATCGTCCATGGTTTGTGGACGAGGGGCATATATATATATATATATATATATATATATATATATATATATATTATAAGCACTTCACTTTTATTTCAACACATATATAATTTTTTTACAACACATATATAACTTATATATCGAACGTACAACTTATACAACGCTTATACAAGAGGTGTACAATGCTCATATAACTCATACATCGACTATACAATTTATACATCGTCGTTTTCCATATCGTTTATAATTTAGAAATATTACATTGGGTTCCACTCCACCAAAAATAGCAGAAGGCTCAGAAAAATATGCGGTCTCTTCTAGAATGTAGAAGGCGTCCACACGAGTCCACTGTCTCTTGTTTCACTGAATTTCGTCAACAAATGAAAAAGATATGATTTTTATAGTGAAATCAAAAACCGTAGCGCTTAGAAGTGTTATAGAATATAAAATAAAATAAACTGCCGTACCTTTCTATTTTGATTCAAAACTAGGTTTTCACTTTCCTCGAAATCCGTGCCACTTCAGAACGATCGGCCAGTGCCACAGCGTAGAGCTAGGAGAGGGCTTTCCGGCGATAGGGGTCTTGGCCAGTTCGACGGCCTGAGGGAGTGGCGGCGGCTCGATGAAGGTTGGATCTTTGAGGGCTCGATTCTCGCGATTCACCAGACTAGAGGGGGTGCCACGACCATGGATTTGAAGCTTGAGGGGAGCTCTTCAAAAACCCCAACTGGGTCGAAGGCTATCGGTGCGTGTAGGAGGAGAAAACGAGGGGGAAAGCTTTGAAGAACATCCGCCGTGCGTTCTGGATGATATCGGGGAGAGAGAGTGTTTGTTTGACCAATGATATTTTTTTATTAATTTATATATTTCTAAATTTCTAAAATACCCCTCGTCACACACGAACACCAATTCAAACCCAACGACTGTCGTCCCTAGCGTTTTACCCCCATTCCAAACACAATGGGATATGTTTCGTAGGGCCATTCGACTGTTTCAGTCAGTTTTCCTTCAAATTAAAGTATAAAACATTCAATATTTGATTTGAACGTACATTTCAATTTGCCGGGGCCACATACTGATTCTAAAAATTCCCGAAAAATAAATCTAGCTATGTTTTGACGATATGGTCCCAACAAAACTAGTTTCGTCGAATTCTGAGACCATTTGAAAAATGGCCCATTTCTGGTCGATCCAATTTAACTATAATTGACCAAAACGCGTTTTCCTTTGCCACGCTCACATATTAACTTCAAAAATTATGAAATTTGAAACCTAGCAATAATTTGACATCCCGGATCCAACAAAAGTTGTTTCGTCGAATTCCGAGGTCGTTTGCAAAATGGCCATTTTCACGGGCTATATATATTCTATAGCGACCTTTCTGAAAATTCATTTGGCCATAACTTTTGCTTCCCGCTATGAAACTTTGATTTTTCAGATTCTTTAGAAAGATATTCACTAACAGATTTAAATATTTTTGGTTTCACTCAAATCCGTTTTGTTTTGCACCCGGTACAGTCAGTCAAAGTTTGAATTCAAATTTTGAAATCACCGCGCCATTTCAGGCCTTGTTTATAATTAGAAATAATTATATTCATTTTCAATGTCGATTCAAACTTACTTTTCATTGTTATTATTTAAAATATTTATTTAAAATATTTAAAATCCACTAAAATAGCCAATTTATAAAAAATTAAATTGGTTCAGATTTTCCGGGTCGTTACATTATATTAAAATTTAATTAAAAAGAACTTATCGTAGCGTGGTAGTTCATAATTTTGCGTTTTTAATTTCAATTGACTATATAGAATTCAATATAAGTTGGAATTCTTTAAAACAAGAGCCGTATGAACCTATTGAATGATAATTTTCTAATGGAAGATAATAGTCTGGATTTCGTCTTATAGATTATGAGTAATATCAAAATAAAATTTCTAGAAAAACAGCGCTATAATCGCTTTTAAATCATAACGATTTATTAAATTAAATAGAAGGATTTTGAGTGAATAAAATTTGGATTTCCATTAGAAAATTCAGACTTTGGCTATAAAATGAACATGAACCCGAGAGGATTAAATGGATTGATTTTTGAGATAAAATATATATTTTTAAATATAGAATAGAGGTAGCTAATTGATTGGTTAATGGTATATCAGGAAGGTTACTTAACGTGGTTAAGTAAAATGAAATTATGGATTACAATTCAAACTTGAATACGAAAATTTGGAATCAAATATGAAATTTGAGTTTGACTTGTTTATAAGCCAATAATATTGTGTTTGAACACGATTGATTCCAATTAAAAGTAAAACGGGCAACTAAGTTAATGTAAGAATAAATTAGCAAATTAAATATATTTAAGTTCAAATATTGGATTGGTTTGAAATCAATAAAAAAATGGGAAATGTATGTATGTGAGACAGTTATGGAATGAAGCTAATGGAAGAAATAAATTGAATGCCTGATAAAAGAGGTACATATTTGATTTAATATGAGATTTTATGAGCCTATTGGGCAAGCCGCTTGGCTTTTCGATTTTCTTCTTGAATGGATAGGGCCCAGAGAAACAACTTGTGTAATGTCCCAGAAATTCCGACAAATGGAATATGAAATTTATTGAAAATTTTAATTATTTATGATCATTTTTATATGGATACTAGGAATAAAAATCGAATATATGGTTTTGTGTATGAATTGAATTCAATATTAAATTTTTTATGGTCAGTCAGGAAATCAAATATTTGTTGTTGAATATTTGAATTGAACATTAAAGGGGAAAATATAAGTGATTGAATTTAAAAATAAACGTAGTTAGCGTTGAATGAACTGGATAATTTTTATTTGTTAAAATATAAATAAATTGGCTGGGATATGTGTGTATTTGTGTATATGATGAAATTGGAATTCGATGTTTCAAATTTCAAATCGAACAGAGTTGTTTTATTGACAGAATAAAATTGGTGAACTGTTCAATAATTTAAAATATCGTTCTATGCAAACGGAGTCAGATTACATTTAAATTATCTTTACTGAATTCAGAACGTGAAGACGAAGGGGTATGTATAATCTTTGTCGTATTTGTTGACTTTGTTTGCGGTACGAATCTGGAGCGTTCAACGTTAGCACAGGGTACAGTTAAATATTGAGTCAAACCAAAAATGAACCTTCCCCAGTAAGATTCACGCATACCCATTTCTGATGCACGCCACTCCCTATAACCCTACATGATGGAACTTCGTTCTTGTCTCTTTTCATTTTTTCTATAAAAATTGATAGTCTTCTGCTAAATGATTCCATTCCCAAATCTTCAGCTGAAATCATTTTTTTCTTTCCACTTGTTGACGGCCACCGAATGAAATCCCTCCTCTTTCCCCAAATCAAATCTCCACCCAAATCAGCATTGCCACTTCCAATTGGAGCTGATCGAAAACCCAAAGCTTCTCGGCTACCCACTGACCATACGTTATCACCATGCCTGACTGGAATCACTACTTTGGAGTTACGTCGTATCGCTCACCCTCTTGAAGCACACGTCAAAGTCCTCCGCCCCAAAGTTGAGATAGGTCACCACATCTTCCTCGCATGTGCAAAGGTGAATTTCACTCACGAGTAATCCTATTTAAGTAGATTAACTTCAATTTTAACTGAGTATAATAGGGTATGCCTTGTCGTGTTTGCATTCGAATTTTCTGCCATGACCTGTGTTGTTGACTGTTGTGACCATACCGTGTTGTTCACTTGAGGTTTTGGTATTTTGAGTTGTATGTGTTACTGAATTTGCCTAAAATCGGGTTGTTAAGATGTAAATTGGAAAGGAATACTTAATTCAAATCTGGGAAGGGGTATTTCTGATCTTTCCACTTGCCAAATAGTTCTGGATAATTTGAAGTATTATTGCAAAAGGAATTTCCACTTAAATTTGTCCAAAAACAATTTCCGGTGTACCTGTATTTGCAAACTTTCTGGAGTCATGCATTAGTGTAGCATGAATATTTGATTGTATACACAAATAGATACATATACATTTGTATTCTAATACATAATTGTTTTGTGGGAAAAAATTAACCTTGCGTAAGCGTTAACTAATCATGGAAGCATTAGACATTCATAAATATTGTATAGATTTGTGTCATTTACCACAATTTACATCTTTGGCAAATCAATGTGTACATTTGTCACTTGGAACAGCTTCCTTTGGTAGTGTATATTGTAAACTTGGATTGTAACCAGAAGCAAACTTTCTACCAATTTCTGTCAAGTGTTGATTTTGGCATATCTAAAATCAATAGCCCTGTAACCTCCATTTCCCAGGCATCGTCTGTATTGTTATACACTAAATGGTTAGCCTCACTTTATTTCTCATGCACTGTCATTACTAGCGAACATATTCGAATACACCAAAAGCGTTACTGTTATTACTGGCAAACATATCTGAATATAAGGATTAGTTTATACCAAAGCTATCACTGTATTACTGGAAACATATTTAATAAGGATTTGTTTATACTAAAAGCATTACTGTTATTTTAGGGAAAAAGGGAAGTATTTGTTTGCTATGATATTCGCTTATGATTATTTCACTACGGACTTGAGTCTTATGCCATTGTGTAAACTGATTACATTTTGAGACGACCCCAAACCCTGTACTGACGGCGGCAAGGGTAACCTTTGGAATATAACACAGAAACAGATAATAGCATAACAGAATTAAATAAATACACCAGATAATGCACAATAGAATATACTGGATAAACGTAATCATCGGAGTTACACAGTATACAGGATCATACTTAGTACAAATATATTTCAGCTATACATAAATGTCTACAGCGGAAAACAAACATAATGTACAATAGGAGCTGAACAACATAAAAAGAGATAAATGATAGAATCCATCTTTAGCTCCAGCTATCCAGAAAGAACCAGCTAAACCTGAATACAAGGTTGCCCGTGTAGAAAAAGGGGCACCCGAGTTTGAAAGTGAAACAAAGTACGAGTCAGTCATGGGACTGGTATGAGAAATCTACTCAACACATTTATAATATGGCTAATCACAGGACCACGCCACTTTCGTGGAACGGGTTTACTACATTGGATTGTCAGTGCTTTAAAACAAATCATTCTTTTAAACATCGCTATGCTTTTTATAAAAATGAAGCCATTATAAGACTCAGTTCCCATCACACAATGCAACGCAAACCGGAGGATACAGTTTTTACCTTATAATGGCCAAGATAAGCTTGATACGAATAAAACAAAAGCATTTGATATTATTACTATTGTTTATATGTTTCAAAAACAATTTCAAATCATAAGTATCAATCATAGACGGCATTAATGCCCCATACCACTATGTCGCCATATATAGGTATACAATCAAAAACGCACAGTCACGTAATTGGAAATTGGATTTCCGTCATGAACCAAGGCAAAAGATAGTCCTTACCGAATTCGAGACGCTCTAGTCCGTGTCTCAGGATCAGAACGCATCAACCTTTTAGATCGTCAGGGTCGGTCCACCGAGGTGGATTATTATGCCTGAACAATACGTTTCCCCGCCCTTTGGGGCGCCAATGAGCCAACGAATGACTCCATCGGACCCGGATCGTCCGATCTAACCGAGGCGCCTCGCAACAGTAACAACCACATAAGTCAAACTCGTTAGGACGTGTAAAACCACTGACGCCACTTCTAACTAGAAAGAAATGCATGCCCTCCCTGAGGTCCTTCTCCCGTTTCTGGTTCATACCGGGGTGTGAGGCTCGCGATTTCACGTTATACACAAAGCTACGCCTCACAGGCGGTGCGTTGATCATCACCACAAGACTTTGCTTTTCAACAGAAGCCCTAATCACTGCATCTTAGCATGCCACATAGGCAATTCACACCATGCAACTGATGGCTATCAATCACACAAAATAAATTCCTATGTCAGACACACTGTCAATTTGCAAGTCCGTTCTGGGTCTGAACGAAGCCGGAGGCACTATATACCTTGCAAACCCATCGATCACCACGTACGCCTGGACGATCACCACTCATTATCTATATTTCGGGATGCCTCCCAATCAGGACCTCGGTTACCATCCAAACGAGGTGAAGATCTCCGGTCTTTGACCACCGTCTTCATCTTCGATTCCTTATCGTCGATTCAGTTATTCAGAATGGGATAAACCTGGTCTTTCTGAGCAACTCGCGTATATAATAAACAAGTGCAACACTAACATGCACACGCATCATTCCAATTCATTAGTCACTAACCGTCAATCAGTAAGAGAACGATTTCCCAAATATTAACCCCGAAGGCCGAAACCAACATCAGATCAATACCCAAGAAACCATTCGACTTAGCCAAACTTCAGTTAGTTTCTAAATTTCACATCCATATTGTTTATAATATTTTATAACGATTTATCGCTATTTTTATTTATTTTAAAATAGCCAATTTATTCAAAATGACGCTTCGGGCCATAACGCCACCATGGCGCTGTTTTTCTTCAAATTTGATTTACACATATCTGAAAATCTAACCGTTGGATCTTCACAAAATTTACATCATTAGAAAGATCTTTTCAAAACGAATCCAACAGTTCCAGTTTCGGGAAATTCCGACGGTTGGATCTCCCGGTACAATCGTTTGAAGTTTCGATTTCAAAATACGAACTGCAGCGTCTTTATTCGATTAAATATAATTATATATATATATATAATTGATTCTGGCGTTGTTTTTCTTCAGATTTGAATTAAACATTTCAGACAATCCAACCGTCGGATCTTTACAAAGTTGGTGCCGTTGGAAAGATATTTCCAAAGCGAACCCAACGGTTGCGGTTTCGGGAAAATCCGATGGTCGGATCTCCCGCACTAATCATTTGAAATCACGGTTTCAAAATACAAACTGCAGCTTCGTTATTCGATATATTTCGATTCTATTTTTATATATATATATATATATATATATATATATATCGATTCTTCGATTTCGAAACTATATTCTTTTCATACATTTGATAAAAATGATATTTTTATCTAACTGTCTTCTATTTCAACACTTCACTATTTTTAACAATTCATTTATATAATAAAAATGTGATTTTTATTGTAAAACAATTCTTTTCAAGACACTATTATTTTGTATAGTTAATATAGGTGATAAAAATAGGATTTTTATTATAAAACAATTTATTTCAAAACAAGATGATTTTATACATTTCATATTGATGTTAAAAACGGGATTTTTATTATAAAACAATTTCTTTCAAAATATGAATACCATTCAACACATGAATTTCAATTCAATGGATGAATTTCGATTCAACACATGAAGGTTTTCTATAGTTTATATAAATAGATAAAAAGGTGATTTTTATATTTAAAACACGAATACCATTCAATACTTGAATTTCAATTCAACGAATGAATATCGATTCAACACATGAAGGTTTTCTATAGTTTGTATATATCGGTAAAAAGGTGATTTTTATATTTAAAACACGAATACCATTCAACACATGAATTTCAATTCAACGGATGAATTTCGATTCAACACATGAAGGTTTTCTATAGTTTATATATATATAGATAAAAATGTGATTTTTATATTTAAAACACGAATACCATTCAACACATGAATTTCAATTCAACGGATGACAATCGATTCAACACATGAAGGTTTTCTATAGTTTGTATATATCGGTAAAAAAGGAGATTTTTATATTTAAAACATGAATACCATTCAACACATGAATTTCAATTCAACGGATGAATTTCGATTCAACACATGAAGGTTTTCTATAGTTTATATATATAGATAAAAATGTGATTTTTTATATTTAAAACACGAATACCATTCAACACATGAATTTCAATTCAACGGATGAATTTCGATTCAACACATGAAGGTTTTCTATAGTTTATATATATAGATAAAAATGTGATTTTTATATTTAAAACACGAATACCATTCAACAAATGAATTTCTATCCAATGAATGAATATCGACTCAACACATGAAGGCTTTCTATTCAACGAATAAATATAGTTTAAACAAATGAAAATAATTCTAACACATGAATATTATTCAAAATTTCGGCAGCATAACGGTAGGGTAGTTAAAATCGGGACCGTCCCTAGTACGGCTCCTCGCTGTACCTTAAAACCTCGCGGTTTTTGACAATGGGGATTCATGCATCTAGTTCGCACGCAGGCGGCATGTATGTTTATTTCATTTCCACAAACTAATCCTACGTGGTTTCAACCAAATATTTCTCAACTACTAACGGGTATTTTTCAACCACAATCAATCAATATCAACCACAAACAATTCTAATCAACCATTCGCTATCAATCAATTTTCACACCAATCAAACCAATAAATATCGTCCATGGTTTGTGGACGAGGGGCGTGTATATATATATATATAGCATTTCACTTCTATTTCATCACATATATAATTTTTACAACGCATATATAACTTATACATCGAACGTACAACTTATACAACGCTTATACAAGAGGTGTACAACGCTTATATAACTCATACATTGACTATATAATTTATACATCGTCGTTTTCCATATAGTTTATAATTTAGAAATCTCACATTGGGTTCCACTCCACCAAAAATAGCAAAAGGCTCAGAAAAATATGCGGTCTCTTCTAGAATGTAGAAGACGTCCACACGAGTCCACTGTCTCTTGTTTCACTGAATTTCGTCAAGAAACGAAAAAGATATGATTTTTACAGTGAAATCAAAAACCGTAGCGCTTTAAAGTGCTGTTAAATAGTTTAATATAATTTCAGTCGTTACCTTTCTTTCGATGTTCAAAACTAGGTTAGCCAAATTCTTCAAAACCGTGAAGCTTTGCGCCGATCAACCACCGCCACGTTGTTCGCCCTGGAGAGACGCACCTGAGGGTCCCCCTCGTGATGAACTCGCGTGCGCCTAGGTGGTGGTAGAGGGCTTCGAACGGCGCCTCTTTCGATGGGGATATCTCGAGGTAGGAGCGACGAGGAAGGGCATGGCTTAGATGGATATGAAGAGCTCAGGAAGATCTATAAAAAGCTTAACTGGAGCATTGGCTATTATTGCGTGGAGGAGGAGAAAACGAGGAGAGAAGGGAGGAGCTCCTATCGCCGTCGCGCGTCTGAAGGTATCGGGGAGAGAGAAAACGTTCTGGCCAATGAAATTATTTCTTTAATTTATATATTTTTAAATTCCGAAAATACCCCCTTTCACACACGAACCCCAATCCAGACCCAACGACTATCGTTCCTAGCGTTTTACCCCCATTCCGAACACAATGGGATATGTTTCGTAGGCCCATTCGACTGTTTCAATCAGTTTTCCTTCAATTTAAAATATATAACATTCAATATTTGATTTGAACGTACATTTCAATTTGCCAGGGCCACAAACTGATTCGAAAAATTCCAGAAAAATAAATATGGCTATGTTTTGAAGATACGGTCCCAACAAAACTAGTTTCGTCGAATTCTGAGACCGTTTGCAAAAGGTCCCATTTCTGGTCGATCCAATTTAACTGTAATTGACCAAAACACGTTTTCCTTTGCCACGCTCACATACTAGCTTCAAAAATTATGAAATTTGAAACCTAGCAATAACTTCTCATCCTGGATCTAACAAAAGTTGTTTCATCGAATTCCGAGGTCGTATGCAAAATGAACAATTTCACGGGCTATATAAATTCCATAGCGACCTTTCTGAAAATTCATTTGGCCATAACTTTTGCTTTCCGCTATGAAACTTCGATTTTTCAGATTGGTTAGAAAGGTATTCACTAACAGATTTAAATATTTTTGGTTTCACTCAAATCTGTTTTGTTTTGCACCCGGTACAGTCCGACAAAGTTTGAATTCAATTTTTGAAACTGCAGCGCCATTTCAGGCCTTGTTTATAATTAAAATTAATTATATTCTTTTTCAAATGTCGATTCAAAATCACTTTTCATCTTTCTTATTTAAAATATTTATTAAATATTTAAAATCCATTATTTTAGCCAATTTAAAATTTTTAAATTGGTTCAGATTTTCCGGGTCGTTACACATTTGAAGCCACTTCAACTTGTGTTACACGTATAATGCATATACAAAGGCCTATGTGCCCGTAGGGTATCCATAGTTGTGCATGAAAATCTGCATGTGTATCTAGATGAGTGTAAAACTAGAATGGATAAATATTTTTAGACAAATCTATATGCTCTGTTTATTTACATACACCCAAAAATTAATTCAAAACGTCCATAATCAAGCTCCATCTAGAATATTATTAGTGCAGGCTGAGTCATAAATTGAGAAGAAACGTTTCTTTGATACTTAGGCTATGGCTCACGCCATGTCTACTCCACTTGATAGTATAATGTTATCCATGCTACCCTGTTATATGTTTAAAATATGGACTATCATCTTATGTTTGCATATACTCCGCTTTATGCTACATCTTTTTATCTGGCCCGCGAACTTATGCCTTGTGCAAGTTGTTGTACTTCTCGTATTGCTTATTACCAAGTTGACTTGAGGTTAAACTTGAATTTATGCAAGTATTGGACATTGCCATGACCCTGAAGACTTGCTCCCTTATAGCATAGTTTTTGTCTTAGTATGCTACCTGCTTAGTCGTATCTTATGTTTTCTAATTATAATTTATTTGTTGGTTGTTGGGTTGTCTTGGCTCCTTGTTTGTATGTATGTACCCATTTGTGCCACGATTGGGATGTATACATAGATATGAAAATCTGATAAGCACAAATACTATACCTGATTGTGAACAAATACTACACTAACTCGGTATCTAGTAAACTGAATTGAACAGATGTTATACTTGAATCTAAGATGATATAGAACGGACCCTGCGCATCAACAAGAACAAATACTATGCAACTTTTATTTTTTATATAATTCGAAAGTTAGAATTTACCATTATATTCAGTTTCTATTGAATTTTTTTACTTGAACATTGATTAATCCTGACTCGAGTGTTTTATGTTTTTGCATGGAACGCTCGGGTCAGACCCGAGCAGTACAGATTTAAAGATCACAGCTTAGGATTCAAAGATTGGCAAAGCGGGGGATTCTAGAGATGGCACACTCTGAAGATTTTAAACCAGTAAACATTTTTATGTATTCAAACATATTTTTATATTCCGCTATATAGAAATAATAATCTTGTACTCAAATTTTGGTTAATATATAAAAGATTTATTTCGTAGTTCAAATATTGTGTTATTTATTTATTATGTATTTTCTGTGTTGATTCTGATTTAAACTCTGTAAGCTAAATAACGATCCATCGATTTGAACGTTTTAAGTTGGTTTAATTACCAATTTGAAGCGGTCAAAAAGGCGGGATGTTACAAGTAGTACCCGAGCCAGGTTTATTCAAAGCTTAGCTTATCAAGTTTAAATGAGTAGGATCGACACTAGAAAAGCAAATTTTGGAAAATAAAAAGGTTTCAAATTATAAATTTTTAAAATGAAAATAATTTTGGAAATGTTGTCTATTTTGGAAATTAGTTTTTTTTGAACTGATACAGCGAAAATATAAAAAAATTATTTTGAGATATAAAATATTTCGGAATCCCCAGTCTTTGAATTCAGAGTTGCGAGAGCCATTCTTCGATAAGATACCCTTAGATTTGAATTTCAAATCCATCATCGAATGAGATAAGGAAGCGGAGTATAAGATTATCGATAAATAAATTTCTCTGATCATATATTTTAGCAATCAAAGACAATGAAAATACATCAGAAATAAGAAGTCCGATGGAAAAAGGAAATTTGAAATCGTTTCAAAGGTGAAACGATGAATTTTATTTCGATAGTCAGATTATAAATTAATGAAAATAAAATCGAAAAAAGATATGATTGGAATACAACTGTGCTAAATTTGATTAATCCATTTGAGTTATCTAGAATTTGGCAAGATGATTTATAATTGCGTTCAAACTGGTAATGTATAATCAAAAACAAGAATTTGATAGTGAGGTATAAAATAGTTAATTAATTCACAAGAAGTGAATTGTAAACAAGAACTGTAAATGAAGCAATATATAAATAAAGATTGTGAAGAAATTTGAATCGATATTTGAATATCAAATTTTATTTGATGTCACGAGTTCTGATTTCGAAAAGGGAATAATATTTACTTTTTAGAAGTAAATAACGTATGAAATCAAATATGTTGCAAGTAAAATTGGAAAAAGAGTTAACCAGTATGGGAAGATTATTCTGAAGTTCATAATATAAGTGTAACACCCCGTAATTCTATTAATATTAATATTCACAAATTAAAGAATAACTAATCTCAGACATGAGAATTGTGGGAAACGGATTGCGCCATTGTGGAATTCTGGTTGAAATAGAGTCCGAGTTTGCGTGATTTGGACTTCGCATGAAGAAGTTATGGCCATCCGAAGTTTCAGAAAATTCAAAACAGCTCGCAGGAAATTTAAAATTCAAAACAGAAAGTGCAGAAGCGGGCTGGGCGGGAAAAATTCCCGCCCAGGCAGGTCGACTGGGGAGTCGACACTAGTGTCGACCTCCCCCCCAGGTCGACTACCATGTCGACCTCCCCCCCCCCCCCCCAGGTCGACTATAGTGTCGACCTGGGTGTCGACCTGGTCAGTCGGCTAGGGTTTTGGCTGAGTCTGTTTTTGACTGAGTGATGACCCATTAGGGTTTTTGACCTAATCTGGTTGGCTGGGATTAGTTCAGTGTTGATCTGACGGTCTAAAATAAATCCTAACTCTATAAATACCTAGGTAGTTTCTCACCCTAATTCATATGAAAAATAGAGTAGCTACCGTCATACCGCCGCCGTGGAACTCAGTGGAGCCGCCGCCAACTAAGAAGAAAGAAAGGCTATCAAACCCTATTTCTACTCAACTCTAAAGCAAATCTAGGCTATCTTTCTCTTCTAAATTGTGAGTATGATGATCTTAACAAGATTATTATTAAACAAATTCGATTCTGTCATGAATGGTAAATGATGTGGATTATCATATATGTTGTTGTAAACCCTTTTCTATCATGTATGTTATAAATCTTATGCTATGTGGTGATGATATCCTATATGTTGTAAATTATGCTATGATGATGTTATGCATGTTGAGAATTCTATGCTAAATTGTGATAAATCATACATGCTTTAAAGTCAGGATGTTATTTCCTATGCTAATTAGTTCATGTTAATCAAATCATAATGTTGATACTATTTGGGTTATGTTGATCTATATGACAAGTCACATATGCAAGTATAGGTTGATTGGTAAAAGTTATGAACATATGCCACGACATCTATTATGACATCTAGGATTGTGCTATGACATATGTGAAATTCTATGCTAGTTCACACCATCATTATGTTGCCTAAAACCCCCTATGCAAGTTCATACATAAATTTGGGTTATGATCATATCATGTAAATTGTGACATTTAACAAGTTGACACCTTTAGATCCTTAACATGTGTAGTTTATGCAAGTTTCACCCCTATTATGATTAGATTCGTTTTAATTGTCTATATGTTGTGATAATTTATTTTTGTGCTATAAGTTAGACTATTCGAGTCTAACGTATATTCTGCGTTGAATAAGCGAACGTATAAACGTGGGGTAGGGGTAATATTAAGGATTTAATATTAAGATGTTAGGGTGCAATTGATATGATTTTGCATGCCATGAATGGATGGCCATAATTGAGTCAATTATGGACATCATTAAAATAGGAAGTAATTAATAATTTGAATAGGGAATTATTAAAACTGGGGTAAAAGGTTATAAGTGTTAATCAATGCTTAGGACACGAGGTTAGACTCGTTTGTGACGTAAACCTGCCCGGACCCGCCCGGCAAATCCAGTGGTCACAAATGTCAGCCCAATGTGAGAGGTCCTAGGCCTAAACTAAAGCATAACAGTTGTAAAGACACGAGGTTAGACTCTTTTATGGTGTAAGACTGCCCGGACCCGCCCGGCAAATCCAGCTGCCATAAATGCCAGTCTAATGTGAGAGGTCTTTATGAGGTTATGGCCTGAATGAATTAAGAAATACATAACCAGATAAACATGTAAAGTGGGACATGGGGGTTAAGTAGGTGCCTTGCGTGGCATGAGGAATCTAGTTGGTGCGCTTAGTGGCATGTGAAATACGATTAGTAAGACTTAACTAAACATACATGTAAATGAACATGACTAAGAGGGTTAAGTGGGATATACTAGTGACAAGCTTAGGTGGGTGGCTTGTGGGGGCCCATTTCAACCAGTAACCCAAACGTATCTTTGTAGGCTCGACCCAAGTCGAGGACGGGATAGGCATACTGGGCTTGACTGTAAGAGGCCAAAACGGGGAGCGGTGGCAACGCAAGTCCAACGGGTTTCATAGGCGTGTGTGGACCCGGGCTGGTAGGTAAGACGTTGTTGCATCGTGTAGGTATAAGCTGTGCATTCTCAAGTTGTATCGGGTTGCCACTTTTGGGGAGTGATACACCCCACTGTGGGGCTAGCACGGGTATCTACGAGTAGGGAGCCAATCGAAAGTGGGTAGTGGGGTACACCTAGTGGAGATAGGGGCAGACGGCACCTATGTAGTCAGCAAGGGGTACGCAAGGCTATTTATATAGTTTCTGTGTGCAGCAAGCGGGATCAACCTTTAAGGTGACTGGTGCGGTGCAGTGTAGTAATGTGCGGTGCAGTATAGTAATTAATCGTTAGTAATTAGGTATGCCTTTAACGTTATCTTTCACGTTATCTTCATCTGCTCATTCCATACCTAAGAGTTCATAGACATTTACTTGTCTTCCCGTTTATGCCTTAGTCTAGTTATTTTGATAATAGTATTGTTAGAATTATCATACTCGCCAGACTTTATGTCTGACCCCCTCTATTTCTATCCTTTTTTCCCCTCCAGGTCCTCAGGTTGGACCCAGCTCTAGTGGAGTTTGATTGGATTGCTTCATCTCTTTGGAAAGCTTGGACCGTTGAAGTAAAGTCCAGCTTGTTATCTCTTTTTTTATGGCTACTTATGTAATGGGATTATGTATTTTATTTGATCAAGATGGATATTGTACTTGACTCAGATTTATGGTTTTTATGATATAATAAACATGTTTAATTTCCGCTGCAATAAAATGAGGTTTTAGATTTCCAAGTACTACTTATTATTTGTCTTGTTGTAATTTTTCTGTTCTATATTCACTTATAACCTCCATGGAAGTTAATGCATTCCATTTGTGAGTGACATTAATGGACGTGGGGTGTTACACGTGGTATCAGAGCTTAAGGTTACCAGAACAGATAATTTTTTTAGAAAAACTATTTTTCTAAAGTATTTTTGGAAGAAGTGCTTTCAAAACATGTCTTAATGAGAAATTTAAAGTGGAAAGTTTTTATGAAAAACATAATCCCCAATAGCCATATATCTTTATCTTCCGAATTCTCCATTTTGAATCTTTCCTTTTTCGTTTCAGCATGGCTGAAGATCTTAACCTACCTGACGGTATAACGATACCAGGATGGTAAAGGAGGTTATTAGAGGCTAGGGCCGCTGCAGGTCCAGCTAATGTTCCTCCATCACCAGTTGCACCCGTTCCTCCTCCTCCTCCTCGCGTAGATACTTTTGCAAAGACGTGCAAGGAATTCAAGGCTATGGGTGGAAAACCTTTTCTAGGGTCAGAAACGTTTGCGGAAGCTAGATATTGGCTTAAGGAGGTAGAAGAATTGCTAGAAATCTTTGAAGTAGAAGGGAGGATAGTTCGATTAGCAGCTTGGTTGATGAAGGGAGAGGCCTCGTTTTGGTGGGAGGTCACTAATGGGGAGCGTCCTGTTGATTCTTGGGCGGATTTCAGATGTAGGTTCGAGGCGAAGTTTCTCTCGAGGGCGGAAGAAAATCTATATATGGAAAGGTTCTTGACATTGAAGCAAGGAGGCTCATCAGTGAAAGAATATGTTAACAAATGTAATCAGTTAGCAAGGTTTGGCTTGGACTTAGTGAACACGCCGGAGAAGAAGGCGCTGAGGTTCGTTAATGGCTTGAATGAACCATTGCAAGGGTTGGCTATGACCCACATCCCTATGGGGGCCACCTTTGAGAAGCTAGTAGAAATGGTGCGCATGCACGAGGAGAAAAACGCTAATGCTAATAAGGCACCCGAGAAGAAAGGGGATCAGAAGAAACCACAACAGCAAAACAAGAAGGGTGGTAAAGATAATAATGGCAAGGGAAAGAAGAAATGCTTTAACTGTGGGACACTAGGCCATCTCACCAAGGATTACCGAAAGAAAAAGAAGACTGGCTGTTTTCATTGTGGCGATGCAGGACATCTAGTGAAGGACTGCCCAAAGAAGGGGTAGAGGGCAGGGACTACCTCGGGAGGACAGGCGCAGGCTCTTATGGCACCAGGGCAGGCAAGGGGACAAGTTCAGGCTCTCGCGGTCCCACCGCTGCAAGAACGAGGTAGAACCATTTCTGTTGAAAGCTTAGTTTTTCTGTTTGATCATCCTGTCCGTACCTTATTCGATTCTGGCGCATCGCATTCATTTATCTCTACATCATTAGTTGAATCACTGCACTTAAACACCAGTTTAGTAGAGGATCCCTTAGTTGTTTCTAATCCAAGTTGGGGCTCAGCTCATTTGTCCATGATGTGTTTGGATTTGAAAATTTCTATACTTAGCGTTGAGTTTAGATGTGATGCTTATGTGTTGGGCTTCACGGGCTATGGGCTAATTTTAGGAATGGATTGGTTATCCAGAAATGGGGCCGTTCTTGATTGTGAAAGGAGAGTAGTTAGGCTCGTGACTCGCCTTGGCAACACTCTCGAAATCTTTTGTAATCCCATAAATTCTGTTATGCTAAGTTATCTAGAATCGCTTGACGCGTCTGAGGAAAATCTACGATCTACTAGAGTGGTCTGAGAGTATTCGGATGTGTTTGAGGAGGTGAAGGGCTTGCCTCCGAAGCGGGAGATAGATTTTCGAATATATCTTGTGGATAATGTGAAACCAGTATCTTTGCCAGTACGCCATATGGCTCCTCGTGAAAGGGGGGAACTCGATAAGAAAGTGAAGGAGTTGCTTGAGAAGGGGTTCATAAGACGAAGTATATCGAAGTGGGGTGCTCCACTAGTATTTGCCACGAAGGCAGATGGGTCCCTTAGACTTTGTGTGGACTATAGAGAACTTAATAAGCTTACTAAGAAGAACAGACACCCACTGCCGAGGATTGACGATCTCTTTGATCAGTTAGTTGGCGCCTCAGTGTTTTCGCAATTGGACTTAGCCACTGGTTTCCATAAATTGAGAGTGGTTGAGGATAGCATTGACAAGACTGCCTTTAGGACTCCAGACGGTTTCTATAAATGGCTAGTGATGCCCTTCGGTTTGACAAACGCCCCTGCATACTTTGTTGATTTGATGAGTAGGGTGTTTAGGGAGTACCTTAACAAATTCGTGGTAGTCTTTGTAGACGACATCTTGATCTTTTCTAAGGATGAAGAAGAGCATGCCCTACATCTTAGGGAAGTGTTGGAGACTCTTCTAGCGCATAGCCTTAAGGATAAATTTTCTAAGTGTCACTTCTGGAGGAAGGAAGTACGGTTCTTGGGGCACGTGGTTTCCAAAGAAGGGATAGCTGTGGATCCCGCGAAGGTGGTGGCCATCCAAGATTGGAAGGTCCCTAAAAATGCTACCGCAGTGAGAAGTTTCTTGGGGTTGGCTAGCTACTATAGGAAGTTTATCAAAGACTTCGCAAAGATATCAGCTCCATTGACACGCTTGACGAAGAAGAACCTAGTTTTCACATGGGACGTAGATTGTGATGATGCGTTCCAACGTTTGAAGAGAGCTTTGACTTCAGCCCCAGTCTTAGTATTGCCAGACGGGAGTAAGCCGTTTACTGTTTATACTGACGCTTGTGGGACCGGACTAGGCGCAGTCTTAATGCAAGAGGGCAGGGTAATAGCCTATGGTGGAAGGCAGTTGTGAGCGCATGAGAAGAATTACCCCACGCATGACCTAGAGTTGGCCGCTATTGTTTTCGCACTTAAGTCTTAGCGTCATTATCTTCTTGGCGAGAAATTCGAATTATTCACTGACCACAAATCTTTAAAATACTTATTCTCTCAGAAGGACTTGAACTTAAGGCAGCAAAGGTGGATGGAGTTCTTGGCGTCCTACGACTTTGAGATAGCATATACCCCTGGCAAGGGTAACGTGGTGGCTTATGCCTTAAGTCCTTTGTTTGTTGAGCGGCGAAGTTTAGAGTTCATCTCTATGTTTGATTTTAGACTTTCCGTTGACTTTGTACCCGGTTTGCTAGCATCCTTGGAGGTCAGACCTACGCTTTTGGGACGGATTGGCGAGGCACAGCGAGACGACCCGCAGTTGGTTGAGTTAGTAGAAAAGCTCAAAGGAGGGGAGTCATCAAGACATCTACGTAGGTATACCCTAGATGATAAGGGTTGGTTACGTAGGGACGGTAGACTTTGTGTACCAAAAGACGATGACCTAAGGAAGACTATTCTTGACGAAGCACATCGTTCGAAGATGACCATTCATCCCGGCGGGGACAAGATGTACAAAGACATGAAGAGAGTTTACTTTTGGGCCGGCATGAAGAAAGATGTTGCCGAGTATGTTGCTAGATGCTTGGTGTGCCAACAAGTAAAAGCGGAGCAAAAGAAACCAGGTGGGTTACTTCACCCATTGGAGGTTCCACTATGGAAGTGGGAAAGCGTCTCGATGGATTTTGTGGATGGATTATCGCGACCGAGGAAGGGTAATACGGGGATTTGGGTTATAGTAGATAGACTTACTAAGAGCGCCCATTTCATTCCCGTGAAGAGTAAGAGGACTGCTCCATGGCTAGATTCTGTATACGTCCGAGAAATAGTTCATTTGCACGGTGTTCCTTCTAGCATAGTGAGTGACCGTGATCCTATTTTCACTAGCGAATTTTGGAGAAGCCTACAAGAGGCGGTAGGGACTCAGTTATGTTTGAGCACCGCATATCATCCTCAGACAGACGGCCAAACCGAGAGGGTGAATCACATTCTAGAGGATCTTTTGAGACTATGTGTCCTAGACTTTGGGGGTATGTGGGAAGAGCATCTTCCATTGGTGGAGTTCGCATATAATAACAGCTTTCAGTCCAGCATTGGCATGGCACCTTTCGAAGCTCTTTATGGACGACCTTGTCGTTCACCTACATGTTGGTGGGAATCTATGGATAAGATCTTACTTGGGCCTGATATGATTACGGAGACTTCGGAGAAGATTGATTTGATTCGAAGGAGGATGAAAGCAGCGCAAGATAGGCAGAAATCTTATGCGGATAAGAGGAGGACAGATCTCGAGTTTGAAGTTGGGGACATGGTCTTTGTCAAAGTGTCTCCATTACGAAACGTTGTTCGCTTTGGGTCCGTTGGGAAATTAGCACCAAGGTTCGTAGGGCCATTTCCTATTAAGGAGAAGATTGGACAGATGGCGTATAGAGTGGAGTTGCCTGAGAGACTTAGTGGTGTACATGACGTATTCCATGTGTCACATTTGAGGAAGTGCTTGCACGAGACCGCGGAAGTGGTAGAGCCGAGCTTGCTTAGAGAGGTGGAGATAGAGCGTGATGCAACAATTCGACGAGCTCCTACGCGCATTCTTAGGTCAGAGATCAAGAAGTTGAGGAATCGAGAGGTCAGACTAGTCAAAGCGCAATGGGGAGATGATGAGAGCAACGCTACTTGGGAGACGGAAGAGAAGATGCGTTCGTTGTACCCTTTTATTTTTGAGGGTATGTCTTTTAATTTCTCCTTTATCGCTTATCTTGTACTTATCTTATCTTTAGAGTATCCTCTCGCTAGTATCTTTGACCTTTAGTTAGGATAATCCTATGGTTGAAACATGTGTTTGAGACATGTTATGTATGGTGGATGCAAAGTGGATGCAAGTGTTTGCTAGTGGTTGCTCGTGGACGCATATACACACACTATTAGGCACTAGATCGGCTTAGTCACTTCATACTGCATATTGCATATAAATGGCTGTATTTAGTAAAATGGATGTATGACGATTGTATTATTAGATGGATGCTGCATTCAGATGATGATTGTGCACGCATATAGAGATAATATGTAGCATTAGGGAACTTTTGCATACATAATGGACGCATGGCACTATCATGGTTTGCATTAGCGAGGTCAACTGAATCAGTGGACCGCCTGATTTTTTGCATTAGATATGGACATATACACACACTGTGCATTTAAACATGAAAGCATTAGAAGTCTATAAGGACAATGGATGCCTGTGTTTGATGGTTGAGTAGATGGTCGATTGGATGTTAGGATATACATTCTTCTTAACTTGAAGATTTCGGGGACGAAATCCTTTAAGGAGGGGAGAATGTAACACCCCGTAATTCTATTAATATTAATATTCACAAATTAAAGAATAACTAATCTCAGACGTGAGAATTGTGGGAAACGGGTTGCGCCATTGTGTTCGTCTCGGAATTCTGGTTGAAATAGAGTCCGAGTTTGCGTGATTTGGACTTCGTATGAAGAAGTTATGGCCATCCGAAGTTTCAGAAAATTCAAAACAGCTCGCAGGAAATTAAAAATTCAAAACAGAAAGTGCAGAAGCGGGCTGGGCGGGAAAAATTCCCGCCCAGGAAGGTCGATTGGGGAGTCGACACTAGTGTCGACCTCCCCCCCAGGTCGACTACCATGTCGACCTTCCCCCCCCCCCCCCCCCAGGTCGACTATAGTGTCGACCTGGGTGTCAACCTGGTCAGTCGGCTAGGGTTTTGGCTGAGTCTGTTTTTGACTGAGTGATGACCCATTAGGGTTTTTGACCTAATCTGGTTGGCTGGGATTAGTTCTGTGTTGATCTGACGGTCGAAAATAAATCCTAACTCTATAAATACCTAGGTAGTTTCTCACCCTAATTCATATGAAAAATAAAGTAGCTACCGTCATACCACCGCCATGGAACTCAGTGGAGCCGCCGCCAACTAAGAAGAAAGGCTATCAAACCCTAATTCTACTCAACTCTAAAGCAAATCTAGGCTATCTTTCTCTTCTAAATTGTGAGTATGATGATCTTAACAAGATTATTATTAAACTAATTCGATTGAGTCATGAATGGATTATAAGAAAATGATGTGGATTATCATATATGTTGTTGTAAACCCTTTTCTATCATGTGTGTTATAAATCTTATGCTATGTGGTGATGATATCCTATATGTTGTAAATTATGCTATGATGATGTTATGCATGTTGAGAGTTCTATGCTAAATTGTGATAAATCATACATGCTTTAAAGTCATGATGTTATTGCCTATGCTAATTAGTTCATGTTAATCAAATCATAATGTTGATACTATTTGGGTTATGTTGATCTATAAGACAAGTCACATATGCAAGTTTAGGTTGATTGGTAAAAGTTATGAACATATGCCACGACATCTATTATGACATCTAGGATTGTGCTATGACATATGTGAAATTATATGCTAGTTCACACCATCATGATGTTGCCTAAAACCCCCTATGCAAGTTCATAGATAAATTTGGGTTATGATCATATCATGTAAATTGTGACATTTAACAAGTTGACACCTTTAGATCCTTAACATGTGTAGTTTATGCAAGTTTACCCCTATTATGATTAGATTCATTTTAATTGTCTATATGTTGTGATAATTTATTTTTGTGCTATAAGTTAGACTATTCGAGTCTAACGTATATTCTGCGTTGAATAAGCGAACGTATAAACGTAGGGTAGGTGTAATATTAAGGATTTAATATTAAGATGTTGGGGTGCAATTGATATGATTTTGCATGCCATGAATGGATGGCCATAATTGAGTCAATTATGGACATCATTAAAATAGGAAGTAATTAATAATTTGAATAGGGAATTATTAAAACTGGGGTAAAAGGTTATAAGTGTTAATCAATGCTTAGGACACAAGGTTGGACTCGTTTGTGACGTAAACCTGCCCGGACCCGCCCGGCAAATCCAGTGGTCACAAATGTCAGCCCAATGTGAGAGGTCCTAGGCCTAAACTAAAGCATAACAGTTGTAAAGACACGAGGTTAGACTCTTTTATGGTGTAAGACTGCCCGGACCCGCCCGGCAAATCCAGCTGCCATAAATGCCAGTCTAATGTGAGAGGTCTTTATGAGGTTATGGCCTGAATGAATTAAGAAATACTTAACCAGATAAACATGTAAAGTGGGACATGGGGGTTAAGTAGGTGTCTTGGGGTGGCATGAGGAATCTAGTGGGTGCCCTTAGTGCCATGTGAAATACGATTAGTAAGACTTAACCAAACATACATGTAAATGAACATGACTAAGAGGGTTAAGTGGGATATACTAGTGACAAGCTTAGGTGGGTGGCTTGTGGGGGCCCATTTCAACCAGTAACCCAAATGTATCTTTGTGGGCTCGACCCAAGTCGAGGACGGGACACGCATATTAGGCTTGACTGTAAGAGGCCAAAACGGGGAGCGGTAGCAACGCAAGTCCAACGGGTTTCATAGGCGTGTGTGGACCCGGGCTGGTAGGTAAGACGTTGTTGCATCGTGTAGGTATGAGCCGTGCATTCTCAAGTTGTATCGGGTTGCCACTTTAGGGGAGTGATACACCCCACTGTGGGGCCAGCACGGGTATCTACGAGTAGGGAGCCAATCGAAAGTGGGTAGTGGGGTACACCTAGTGGAGATAGGGGCAGACGGCACCTATGTAGTCAGCTAGGGGTACGCAAGGCTATTTATATTGTTTTTGTGTGAAGCAAGCGGGATCAACCTTTAAGGTGACTGGTGCGGTGCAGTGTAGTAATGTGCGGTGCAGTATAGTAATTAATCGTTAGTAATTAGGTATGCCTTTAACGTTATCTTTCACGTTATCTTCATATGCTCATTCCATACCTAAGAGTTCATAGACATTTACTTGTCTTCCCGTTTATGCCTTAGTCTAGTTATTTTGATAATAGTATTGTTAGAATTATCATACTCGCCAGACTTTATGTCTGTCCCCCTCTATTTCTATCCTTTTTCCCCCTCCAGGTCCTCAGGTTGGACCCAGCTCTAGTGGAGTTTGATTGGATTGCTTCATCTCTTTGGAAAGCTTGGACCGTTGAAGTAAAGTCCAGCTTGTTATCTCTTTTTTATGGCTATTTATGTAATGGGATTATGTATTTTATTTGATCAAGATGGATATTGTACTTGACTCAGATTTATGTTTTTTATGATATAATAAACATGTTTAATTTCCGCTGCAATAAAATGAGGTTTTAGATTTCCAAGTACTACTTATTATCTGTCTTGTTGTAATTTTTATGTTCTATATTCACTTATAACCTCCATGGAAGTTAATGCATTCCCTTTGTGACTGACATTAATGGACGTGGGGTGTTACAATAAGTCAAATGGAATTTTCCGAAGTTCAGAAGGAATTATCAAATAAGAAATTATTCGAAGGAAGTTATTCATGGAAATCAATTATGTCGAATTTCAAGAGAGTACTATTTTCTTTCTGTTTTAATTTAAAATTTAATATATTATTAATAAATTGTTTATTCAGAATAAAGTATATTTTAAAATATAAATATTTTGAAGGCGTGAATTATTGTAAAAGAATAAATTCTTAACTTGAAATCGGAAATTACGAGAATGAATATTTTGTTGGTATTCGAAGCTGTGAACTTGATCTATTTCAACGTTAGTAATGTTGTTCTGTTAAGGTCCGAGAGGTAAATATATCCCAACTTGATTGACTTCATTGTTGACTACGAAATGTTAAAGTTCGATAACCAATGTGGTTAAATGGAGTAAGAAATGAGTGTTAGCAGTTAAGTGAAAATAGCGGTGTGTATTTAATATCTGTTTTAGTCCAAATAATGAATTTAGAAATGTTTCCCCCTAAATAAAGCACATTTTATAAAATTAAAGATTTTCAAATATATGGAAATGTTTTCCAATGGCAATAGGATATTTTCTAGAATTAAGTGATAATTGGAAATGTTTTTCAAAAGACCATGAGACACTAACGAGTTTTGATAAATCAGAATGCGAAAACTGAAGAATAAGAAGCCACCCATGAGAACGAAGAGCGGCAGAATGTCAGAAATGTTGATCTGTAAATTGAATTCGGGAATTGCGTAAGCAATAATTTGATAAGAAATAAAGTTAAGGAAATTGAAAACTGATTGGAGATTGGTCATGTCGGATGACTTTCTGAGTGTTGATCTAATGTTGGTTTCGGCCTTCAGCGTTGACACTTAGAGAGTCGTTCACTCACTAATTTACAGTCAGAGATTGATGAATGTGGAAGGATAGAAAGGTGTGATAATACATATAACCATTTGGTTAAGTACATATTGTGATATTTTCAAGAAATGGAAATAAAATAAAGAGAATTGAGAAAATAATAATAATGGTGTAAACAGATTGATTGAAGATCGTAAAATTTTGAGAATTACGGTAAATGAGGGTGATGAATACCGTGGAGACGGTTATGCAGAGATGGGGGCTACTGATCAAGAAACAAATAATCACCAATGATTGTAGATCCCAATTAATGAAAATTTGTGAAAAAATGGAAAGTTTAGAAAATGAAAAATTAGGTAAGTATATTCTCGTCTTCTTATTTACGAGTCCTATCAAAATAAGATAAAAGGAAAAATAGATATGGATAAGTGTGAAGACATTAAACCATTAAATGAGGTGAAAAAGGAGTGTATTCCATCTAAGAATAAATTTAACTGATTAAAGAAAAAAACCTATCAAATTGGTTATAATTGAGAAAACCATAAGATAAATGGTGTATATTCGAAATGAAGCCAAAGTGATAAATAAATTGCATACCTACTTAATTGCAACTAAGGAGATCGTTTGACGAGATTTTAGAATTCGATTTTGGTAATTTTGATATTTTATTTTGGTTGTTTTAAAAATCAACATTAGTAGTATATACAAGCATTTTCATATGGTAATATATATATGAGAATATATCAAATTCGGAGAAAATTAATTGGGAGACAAATTGATTTGAGAAGTTATGTCTGGAAATATGATTTGGCAAAAAATCATAAGTATGATTTATGAGGAGTATGAAATGAAGTACTATATGTACAAAGTACTTTATATGTTTTCAAAGCAAAATAAGGGAAGTACCATCCTTCTTCTTTGAATTTCGAGCTTAGTTGAAATTATGCTGCTGGTGGTAGTAGGTTGTCCAGACGTAAAACTCATGAGTTGTCTTTGTTCCTGGAAGAACACGACCGTGTAGCGAAATTCGCAGGGCTGTAGATGGCCTACGGTAGATGGATGTTTCTTGGGGGAACCAAGCGTAACAATTGTGTCAGCTGCGATCTACAGTCATGATAAGGGCGTAATCCGCAGATTTGTGAAAGCTTACGGGTATGGATGTTTCCTAAGAGAATCAGGCGTAACCATTGTGTACCTGCGTTCCCCATGGCATATCTACAAGTGAAAGAGTTCTGACCACTAGAGTTACTAAAGGTAGAACAGAGCCATGCAATGTTGAGATAACTTAGTGATGTGAAGCCACTTGTTTGATGCAGCACTGGGTCTTCGTGACTGGATTGGTCTTCGTGACATGATTTGTCCGCATGATTTGATCTATCCTCGTGGCTTGGTTTATCTTTATAATTTAATGATATGTTTTGTGATCCTAAGATAGAGCAGTCAACGCTCAGTGACCTCAGATTTTCTTTTGATTCTAAAATATCTTTCGCTGATTTGTCCATGACGAAATTCGTAGGGAAGTGACTTCCTATGGATACAGATGTTTTCTAGGGGATCCAGACGAAACCACTATGTATCTGCGATTCATGAACAATAGACATATCAATATCACAATGGTACTTTCCATATCTGTTGTTAAAAAGGAATTTTTGGAATATCTTCACTAGGAGTTAAAGCAAGGACATTTGGTACTTGGAGATTTTAGTCATGCGCCTGGCCAACGTATGCCTTACATCTGCGAGAATGACAATAAACTTGTCAAACTTTGAGTTATCAAATATTTTCAAATCAATAATTTTTAAATTAAAATGTATTTAATAAATTTAGAAAAATAATTGAAGTGTTTTTGATTCTATAACTTTGGAGTAACAATACAAATATTTGTTGTATACAATTTTTAAAGGAATTTAGATTTGGAGAATTTTCAAGTCGACAATTTGTAATTTAAAGAGGAGATGATATTTACACTCTTCAGTGAGTGTTGGGAAACATTAAATGGATTAAAGGTAAGGGAATTTGGTTGAACTTAAATTCTAAGAAATAAGTTCAACAGTGGATAAGTAACCATTGACCGATAGGGTTATAAGAAATTTGGAATAAGACGAAATGCAGAAATTGGAGATTGAAAAGAGATTGGGTTTGAAGAGGAATTATATGATTTTGAATCTCTTATAAGATTGGATGGAATGTGAAATTGGAAGATATATCAGAAAAAGATTAAGATAGAAATTGGTCTAAGAAAATTGAATATGATAGACAAACTAAGAGGAGCGTTGATTTAAATATCAACATCTAAATTATTATGGAAAAATTTCACACAAATATAAAAATTTGAAGTATACAATGGTATAACTCTAGCAATCTCACCTTTTCGAGGACGAAAAGTTTTAAAGGGTGGAGATTGTAACGTTCCAGAAATTCCGACAACTGGAATATGAAATTTATTGAAAGATTTAATTATTAATGATGATTTTTACATGGATACTGAGATTAAAAATCGAATATATGGTTTTGTGTATGAATTTAATTCAATATTTAAATTTTTATGGTCAGTTGAGAATTCAGATATTTGTTGTTGAATATTCGGATTGAACATTCGAGGGGAAAATATAAGTGATTGAATTTAAAAATAAACGTAGTTAGCGTTGAATGAATTGGAGATTTTTTATTTGTTAAAATATAAATAAATTGGCTTAGATATGTGTGTATATGATGAAATTGGAATTCAACGATTCAAATTTCGAATCGAACAGAGTTGTTTTATTGACAAAAAGAATCAAATTGGTGAACCAATTAATAATTTAAAATATAATGTATGCAAATGGAGTCAGATTACAATTAAATTAATTTTACTGGATTCAGAACGCAAAGACGAAGGGGTACCTATAATCCTTGTCGTATTTGGTGATTGTGTTTGTGGTTTGAATCTGGAGCGTTCAACGTTAGCTTAGGGTACAGTTAAATATTGAGTCAAACCAAAAATGAACCTTCCCCAGTAAGATTCCCGCATACCCATTTCTGATGCATGCCACTGCCTATAACCCTATATGATGGAACTCCGTTCATATCTCTTTTTATTTTTTCTATAAAAATTGATAGTCTCCTGCTAAATGATTCCATTCCCTAATCTTCAGCTGAAATCATTTTTTTCTTTCCACTTGTTAATGGCCACCGAATGAAATCCCTCCTCTTTCCCCAAATCAAATCTCCACCTAAATCAGCGTTGCCACTTCTAATTGGAGCTGATCGAAAACCCGAAGCTTCCCTGCTACCCACTGACCGTACGTTATCACCACGCCTGACCAGAATCACTACTTTGGAGCTACGTCGTTTCGCTCACCCTCTCGAAGCCCACGTCGAAGTCCTCTGGCCCAAAGTCTAGATTTTTCACCGAATCTTCTTCGCGGGTGCAAAGGTGAATTTCACTCACGATTAATCTTGATTAAGTAGATTAACTTCAATTTAAGCCGAGTATAAAAGGGTACGCCTTGGTGTGTTTGCATTCGAATTTTCTGCCGTGACCTTTGTTGTTACTGTTGTGACCATACTGTGTTGTTCACTTGAGGTTTTGGTACTTTGAGTTGTATGTGTTACTGAATTTGCCTAAAATATAGTTGTTAAGATGTAAATTGGAACAGAATACTTAATTCAAATCTAGGAAGGGGTATTTATGATCTTTCCACTTGCCAAATAGTTCTGGATAATTTGAAGTATTATTGCAAAAAGGAATTTCCACTTAAATTTTTCAACAAACAATTTCCTGTGTACCTGTATTTGCAAACTTTCTGGAATCATGCATTGTTGTAGCATGAATATTTGATTGTATACACGAATAGATACATATACGTTTGTATGCTAATACATAATTGTTTTGCGCGAAAAATTTAACCTTGTGTGGGTATTAATTAATCATGGAAACATTAGACATTCATAAATATTGTATAGATTTGTGTCATTTCCCCCAACTTACATCTGTGGTAAATCAATGCGTACATTTGTCAATTGGAACAAATTCCTTTGGTAGTGTATGTTGTAAACTTGGATTGTTACCAGAAGAAAACTTTCTACCAATTTCTGCCAAGTGTTGATTTTGGCATATCTAAAATCAGTAGGCATGTAACCTCCATTTCACAGGCATCGTTTGTTTTGTTATACGCTAAATGTTTAGCCTCACTTTATTTCTCATGCACTGTCATTACTGGCGAACATATTTGGATACAAATGTTCAAACCAAAAGTGTTACTGTTATTACTGGCAACCATATATGAATATAAGGATTAGTTTATACCAAAGGTATTATAGTATTACTGGAAACATATTTGAAAATAGGGATTTGTTTACACTAAAAGCATTACTGTTATTTTTGGGAAAAAAGGGAAGTATTTGTTTGTTGTGATATTCGCTTATGCTTAGTTCACTACGGACCTGAGTCTTATGCCACTGTGTAAACTGTTTACATTTGAAGCCACTTCAACTTGTGTTACACATATAATGCATATACACAGGCCTGTATGCCCGTATCGTATCCAAAGTAGTGCTTGCAAATCTGCATGTGTATGTAGATGAGTGTAAAATTGGAATGGATAAATATTTGTAGACAAATCTATATGCTTTGTTCATTTGCTTACACCCAAAAATTAATTCAAAACGTCCATAACCAAGCTCCATCCAGACCATTTTTGGTGTAGGCTGAGTTATAAATTGAGAAGAAATGTTTCTTTGATACTTAGGCTATGCCTCACGCCATGTGTACTCCACTTGACAGTATAATGTTATCCATGCTACCCTGTTATATGTTTAAAATATGAACTATCATCATATGTTTGCATATACTCCGCTTTATGCTACATCTTTTTATCTGGTCCGCGAACTTACGCCTTGTGCAAGTTGTTGTACTTCTTGTATTTCTTATTACCATGTTGACTTGAGGTTAAACTTGAATTTATACAAGTATTGGACATTTCCATGACCCTGAAGACTTGCTCCCCTATAGCATAGTTTTTGGCTTAGCATGCTACCTACTTAGTCATAACCTATGCTTTCTAATTATAATTTATTTGTTGGTTGTTGGACTGTCTTGGCTCCTTGTTTATATGTATGTACCCATTGTCCCATGGTTGGGATGTATACATAGATATGAAAATCTAATAAGCACAAATACTATACTTGATTATGAACAAATACTACACTAGATCGGTATCTAGTAAACTAAATTGAACAGATGCTATACTTGAATCTAAGCTGATATAGAACGGACCCTATGCATCGATAAGAACAGAAACTACGCAACTTTTTTTTATTTCGGAAGTTAGAATTTACAATTATATTCAGTTTCTATTGAATTTTTTACTTGAATAATGATTAATCCTAACTCTAGTGTTTTATATTTTTGCATGGAACGCTCAGGTCATACCCGAGTAGTACAGATTTAAAGATCACGGCTTAGGATTCGAAGATTGGCAAAGCAGGGGATTCCAAAGACGGTGAACTCTAAAGATTTTAAACCAGTAAACATTTTTCTATATTCAAGCGTATTTTTATGTTCCGTGGTATAAAAATAAAAATCTTGTACTCAAATTCTGATTAATATATAAAAGATTTATTTTGTTGTTCAAATACTGTGTTATTTATTTATTCTGTATTTTCTGTATTGATTCCGATTTAAACTCTGTAAGCTAAATAATGATCTATCGATTTGAACGTTTTGAGTTGGTTTAATTACCAATTTGAAGAGGTCAAAAAGGAAGGATGTTACAATTTGTAGTTGCACCGATTGAGCCGTACAAAGGAGACGCTGGTGATTTTTTCCGAAAATTTAAGGAGACGGAAAAATTTAATACCTAGAAATCGATTTATCAACTATATATTGAATTTGATAAGACAATAAACTTATAATGGAATTTTATAAGTGAAAAGGATATTTATAAAATTTAAATCTTGGAAAGTTGGAAGGAGAAACATATACACGTTTAAAAGTGGGTTCTAGAATTGAATTCGAGTGTTGTGTGAGCGATGTTTTGTTGGTATTCAAAGTTGTGAACTTAATCTATTTCAAAGTTAAGAATGTTGTTCAATTAAGGTCCGAGAGGTAATTATACCCCAACTTGATTGACTTTATTGTTGACTAAGGAATGGTAAGGTTCGGTAGCAAGGATTGGTTAGAGATACGGCTAGTTAATGAGTGATTAATGGGTTGAGTTGTCGTAACGATGTTTTGTATAACATTTGTTTAAATCCATATAAAATGAGTTTGGAAACGTTTTCCAAATATAATTAGAAATGTTTTCTAAGCATAGAAAATGAAATGGTTTGGTAGATATAAAAAATAAGAATTTGTGAATATGGAAATGTCTTCCAATTGTGATGAGAAATATTTTCTGGAATATAAAAAATAAATAGTTATGATAGATGGAAAAGTTTTCCAAGAACCATGAGAGGCTAAACGGGTTTTGAAGAAAATTTAGGTAAAGATATTGAATGGAAATTGGAAAACAAATAAATTAATGATAAATTAATTTAAAGGGCGCAGTGTTTGTAACCCCCCTAAGTCCCACATCGTGGAAGCCTGTGCGAAGTGGGTACTTATATAGTAGAGCCCATCTCTTACTAACGCCGAGGCCTTTTGAGGAACAAAACCCCACACCTATACGGTGGCTAAGTTGGGGACAATATCTTGCGTGAACAGAGGTGCGGGCTGTTACAGTGGTATCAGAGCCAATACCCAGCCGGAATTGTGGCTCCTGTGTGGACCACAGCGCCTGGGTGAGGTGTTTATGAGCCAACGGGGACGTTGAGCTCTGTAGGAGGGGAGAATGTAACACCCCTAAGTCCCACATCGTGGAAGCCTGTGCGAAGTGTGTACTTATATAGTAGAGCCCATCTCTTACTAACGCCGAGGCCTTTTGAGGAACAAAACCCCACACCTATACGGTGGCTAAGTTGGGGACAATATCTTGCGTGAACAGAGGTGCAGGCTGTTACAGTGTTGCTTGATGCTTCATCGATAGAATTTCCATTTGGAAATAGGATCGTTGGTTGCATGGATGTTTTGCTTTGATAGTTAAATAATCGGCTATCAAAGTCTAAGGCCCATTTTTTATTTTTGTCATCAATACAAAGAGACCGAGATCAGGTTTATTATCTGAAAACTACTCCGTATGGGCTTAAGCATTGCCAATCAAATACGCTAAAGATAATTTAAGATGGAGTAAGTGCAAGGGCTTTTCTATTAATCCTAGGTAGAAATTGCCTAAGATGGATTGATGGGATGGTGCCTTCGGTTTGTCCAGTCCCGGGACAACTTGTATGGACGAATATCTGACAGAGTATGCCTAACAAATCATCTACATTGATGTCTTCAAAAGTATTTACGTTTAATGGCGAAGGAATTCATTTCTCTTAGCTTTATGCCCGTGATATTTTTGAGGAAATCAATTAATGATTTAGCGGGTTTGACGATGTGGAATTCAAAATAAATGTTGTTATGGTATTAAAAAGGTAAGTATGGCCTCAAGCCTCACAAGTGGGAAATGACAAAAATCAGGCAGACAACATGGCCATGTTGGTCTTTCCATTAGGGTGTATTGTCACCTGATCTAGAGAAAAGTCTATGTGCTTCTTTATTCTCATGTTGTTGTAAACTTCGGAAATGGTTGTTGATCCCAAACATTGGCGATAATACATTCGGTACACTCAATGGAAATGAGTGGTCGGTCATGTGTGACTTGGGTTACAAGATGTTCTTGTTGAACCCTGTGTATTCCTCTCTAGAGATATATTATCGGAAGGTGGTTCCATACCTTGTCATAGTTGGAAATCCATTACCCAATAAGCGCCCGTGGTTTTGGTTGTATGTTATGTATGTGGAGCGTGAGATGCAAGCGTTCTGCTAGATTGTTATTGATTTGATTTGACACTATTATAATATCAAAATAGTGCTGATACAAAGAATATTTGGGTTATCGTAAGATAAAAACCATCGGTGCTTATGTGTGGATCGGTCTTACTATTATCCTTTATTTTAAAAGATTTTTAAAAAAAGTTAAACCAAATCGTTTGAGTTCACTCACGCCAGTCCCATGACAAACCCAGAGTTTATTTTGTTTTGTTTTACCCGAAATTGTTAGGTGCCCAAATTTGTACGGATAGTCAAGTAGTTGAGATTTTACAGATACTCTTGGAGGCGCTTGGAGCATGAGGCCTCAGTGGTAAATATCTAGAGTTTATTCCGATGTGTTTTATATGTGACGCACTCTGATGATGTATGTAAGTACAGATACAATTTTGTATTTTAAAGGTTGTTATATATATTATACTTTGTTCTACTGCGATGTGAGATTCTGTGTTGTTGTTTCTCTTTCTACCTTTGACTTTTTCTTCTTTATGTTATAATGATTTGTATTTCTTTGCTATTTGGTTTGGATGTGTGTTGTATTTAGTCAACTCAAAGAGTACAGGATTTGCAGACCATTACAAATATCTTGCTCATTTCAACTCCAAATGACGAATACACTTATATGGTGGGTTCATAACTGCGAACACAACACCATAGGGTGGTTTATTGTAGATTGGTTAGGTTGAAATTTTTGATAGATTGAAATAGACAAAATAAATAAATAGCATTATTTAAGGTAATAATGTCATTTAAATAATAGACTTAAAATCTATGTTATTTATTTAGCCAAATAAAACATTGTTAAGTTAATTTGAATTATAAAGATCAACATGGACATCTATTGAGAAGAATGAAAAATCAATTTTGTGCTTTCTTAGTGACAATTTAAATTATGTAATTAATTGTTCTCAATATTAGTTGATATGGATTGAATCATTAATAAACTATTGAGTATAAACCATTGATTTTCAGTGCTTTTTACCTTAGCCATATTGTATGTGACATCGACATGTGAACCCATTTGGATGTGGAAATATATGGTAAATTATTTATGCACCATTGCAATCACCAAGCCTCAAATTTAAAATTGTTTTTTAGTTTTTTAAATTCCTAAATAGGATTGACTTAATAGCTAAATATTTAAGAATTAATCAAGTGTTTCTAAAAGATGATTTAAACTGATTTAGTTATTAATATTAATCTTGTTAATTAAGTTTCAGTGTTATTTATTATAATGATGGTTTAAAACTTAAGAAATTGTTTATTAATGATATTTTATTTACTAATTAGTTAGTAATGATGTTTTAAGTATAATTTATCTAAAGTTTTAATTAAGAAATTAATTGTAACTATTATAATAATTAAATTTTAATTATTGTTTAATGATTTATTTAAGGATAAATAATTATTATTAAATTATTTGGTTAAGGTCTAGGATTATTTATTTATTTAAAAGGTGTTTTAAATATTTATTTAATTATTAATAAAGGTTTTTAATTATTAAAGAATCATTAAAAAAATATTATTTGGGTCCTTAAATTATCTACTTAAAGATTAACTATTATTTAAATTTTTGTTCATAGGTTAAATAAATAATTAATCATTTTTTGGCAAAGCCGGCCAGTTTTTATAGTGATTCTTAACACTTTTGATTATAATAAATAATAAATATAGTATGGTACATGAGTTATCCAATTAAATGTATTCAACATTTCCATATATAACAGTTTTCATATGTTTACAATTTAAGAGAAAATAAAGTACGACTAATCAAGGAATCACGCATTAATCCAGCAAATCAAAGAATCATGAAATATGAGGTTCTATATTATTTAATAAGAATAAACATCGGTAATTTTGCAAATAATACGAGATATGAATAAAGCGAAGTGTTACCTTAAATTGAATCGTTCGTACGAAAATCCTGATTTGAACGTGGAGTTGTAGATATATGGATCAAAAACGATAAATAGTTAGAAAACAACTGAAAATGTACGTGGATCTATTGAAGGCATTCGAATATGTATGTGGATTTCTCGATTGAAGGAGAAGGAGCCAACGTGATGTGGATCGAAGCAGAAGGAGGGTAAGTAATGTCACCTGCTCAAAATGTTATGTGGATTTTTCGATTGAAGGAGAAGGATGGAAGGAAGGAAGACGATAGATGAGGAAAGTGATTAATTTTGGTTTAGGGGAAGTTGAAATAAGAGGGGAAAAGTTAAACGTAACCAATATTGAAGAAAAATTCCAAATAGGTGAAACCAAAGCCTTAAAAATGAAACTAAAAACAACATTGATTGCATTTACACCTCAAATGCCACCAATAATTCCAACCATATGTAGTTTTCTTGTAGTTAACTAACTACTGCTTACGGGTTTTATAGTGGCCCAACCACTAAAACGGCTGTTAAAGTGGTTTGACCACCACTCAACACCACGCAAGGTATAATCCTTATCAACAGGATACAAACCAAGTGCAAGACTAAGCTAGTTGCCAAAGGCAATCACATAACAGAAATCCAATTCCACGCAGTGAGGCATATGACACACACAAATAATATACCCACTTACACAACAAATGCAGTAAAAATACTAACTTCAATAGCCGACATTCAATAGGAAAGAAATCCAAAATAAAGGTTACAAGACCAAGCAAAAGCACAAGCATCTAACTTGGCTAAGAAAATGACATGAGAAGAAGACTCTTAACAACCGGCAACAGAAATGAACCAGAGAAAATTCACAGATGTAGCTTGACATGAAACAAAACACCTAGGTTCCATCACACAAACAGTAACATAAGCTTAAAACTCACTGCTTGAAATCAAGAGAGGCTCACCAAATAAAACCAGATATCATCCAAATAGCATAGCAAAAACATCCACAAAAATACCATGACAAGAATAATTTCAAGCAATATCACATCCAAATCGTGACAAAACATCACAGGGCAGGGCAGAGGCAAACACCAGATGAAACTCATGCAATGCAAAACTTACATGATAGAATAGAATAGGATGAAGAAGACAAACCGCTAGATATTCATGCCCACCACATCACCTATAACAGCCAGAACACCACTTTGTTGCACAACAGTTGCCAGGGGAAAGCCGCCAAAACACGGTAGGCATGAGGCAATATGTGTTGTATACCAAAGCAACCAAAGAAGAGGACTAAAACCCAGATCCCAAAAGATACAAACCCTCAACAGTGTTCGAGATGAGTGGGGACACGCAGAAGGCCACTAGAACCACCGCCCCTCGCTACGCCAAAAAAATCCTTAACACAAACACGCAAGATTCAGTAGCAAACCCAACCAAGTCGAAGCCAGACACGTCGCGAAAAGTGATCCAAAACTAGAGGCGGTTCTGCCTTGTGGCACGATATACTATAAAGTGTTCTACAAAGAGCTTAAGGATCAATAATTGTTTAACCATTATTTAATAGTTAATTAAAATTAATAATTGTTTAATATTTTTGTTATCTTAATTTAAAAGTGATTAGGTTAATTTCATTTTTATGAATGATCGTTTTAAGTTAATTAATTTATTTATTCATAATGTTTTAAGTCGATTACTTATTTTAAAACAAGGGATTTAAATTGATTAATTGTTTAATAACAAGGATTAGACATGTTAAATTGATTTTTTAATATGATTAGAAAGTTAGCCAATGTATTCAATGATGAGGGTTGGACTTAAAATAATATTTTATGAGACGTATTCAAGATAAATAGTTTGTTAAGTTAGTTAATTTATTTGAAAGTGTCGATAGACGACTTTAGGCAGGATCAGTAATATGGATATGCAGAATATAAAATATATACCAAGAAAGATCTCACAGTAGCAATATACAGATAAGTAAATGCAGTAATAGAAAAATCACACCAGGGATTTTTATACTGGTTCGGAGCACCGTCCTACGTCCAGTCCCAGATCTCCTATCTGGAATTTCACTAAACACTATCCTCACTTAACCCTGAGGAAAACAGGTTCACAACACCCGAGCAACCGAATGGGATTTCACGCCTCTATCAACACGAGGACTTCACAACTCGCCTCTTACAACACCGAGGACTTCACAACTCGCCTCTTACAACACCGAGGACTTCACAAACTCGCCTCTTACAACACCGAGGACTTTAAACAAGATATAAACTCGTAGTTTGACAATGTGTGTTCTTAATAACAAGAATTTGTCAATTCTTGTACAACCTTCTTATAATCTTATCCTCAAATATGATTTTGATACTATAAAGATTTGGAAGATGATATCGTTGTTTGAATCTAAAGAATAATATATAGATTCAAGGATTCAAATAACGATATATGAGAATAGTGAGCTTTTGAATGCTTTTTAAAGAGTAAGAATGAAATCAGCACTTAGATAGCAAGAATAGAAAGAATTTTTATTTTCAAAAATGATGATTTCATGATGCTTTTATAAAGGATGGAGAGATGTAATCATTGGTGAAGAGAAACCATGAAAAGAGATGATTTTTGGCCAAGAGAAAGGATCATAACCATTGATGAAATAGGGTGTCTATTCGAAAAGATGGCTTCAGTTCGTAGACCAGTCGACTGGTAAAAAATGACCTGTAGACTGGTGTTTGAATATATGTACGTTATATATATGTGTGCACGTTCATTGTGCATTCTGCACAGAAACGGTCGACCGCCTATATATGAACCGGTCGACCGGTTTCTGTTAGTATGCACAATGAATGTGCATACATGTATAAACATATATATATATATATATATATATATATATATATATATATATATATATATATATATTCAAACCATATAGGAATATGATTATTTGAGGATAGATTTTAACAAATTTAACTACACTCATACTCTAAATAATCAACCTATACCATCGAATATCTTCTTTTTGTCGATCTTGAATTTCTCCTTGTCATTGATCAAAACACCTTGAATTCCTTGACTCAACATTCTCCCCCTTTTTGATTGATGACAATATAGACCTGAAAGAATTTATTACTCCCCCCGAATGTATACTCCCCCTGAAATACATACTTAAGAAATATCTGCAAAACACAATGTTAGTAACATTTTCTCCCCCTTTGTCATCGACAAAAAGGAGTAGAGATTACACAAGTTATAAACAACACGATAAGCATTTAACATAGTAGCATATTATTCAACCCAAGCATACCAAAAGCAAGTCAAGTACCAAATGTTTTAAGACGTACACACCCAAAATAAATACGATACTATTTACATACAAGTGCCATTTAAGTTTTTGCAAAATAAACAATAAAGCATATATGAATGATAACAAACTAGTGCGATGGAGAATCGGATTCCATAGATTCAGAATGAATCACTATCCTTCCACCTCCTTCCTTGTCTCCTTCATCTTGAACGTCTTCTTCGTTGTCGTCGTTATCTTCTTCCTCCTCGGTCTCGTGAGATCCACGACCACGTCCATTATTAGTTCCTGAACTTGCGCCTTCCTCAGATGATGACCATGTAAATGTTTGAGGCATGGGTCGTTTTCCCGGATCTTGTATTTGAGTGGAAGAAGAGGTCGATACACATGAAATTGCTTCACAAATAGTACCGAAGAAAGACTTAAGCTTGGAGAACCGTTTATCGAGCTTTGTGTCTAAACGGTCGAGTTTGGTGTCGGTTCATTTAAGTCTAGCTTCTAAAAGAAATTGGTTTCGTGCAATTTGTGCAAGTGAGTCCTTAGTTGACGAAGAGGGTTCAAGGAGTTTAACTTCCTCCGGTTTAGGCTTGGGAGTAGTAGGAGGAGCGGTTTCTGAAGGACCTTGTTGTTGATATTAATCAAACAGAATGATATTAATACAAGGGTCAGGGAGCTTCATCCTTTTTTGGGTTGCTTTGTCGATGCACTTTGGCTTGGAGATTTTAGAATCACAAGACGGGACTCCACAATTGATTAAAAGCCGCATTACATATTCATTGTAAAATATATGTGGCATTTTGCGATCACTAACAAGCAAAATCTCGTCGAAGATCATGTTTATCCAATTTATTTCAATATCTCCATAAATCGCATACAAAACCTTGAAATTTTCTTTGTAAACGGCATCAAAGTTTCCAACCCTCGGCAATAAAGAATGGATGAGGGTATGATGAATAACACGAGCCGTAGGACGCAAGTTAATCGCCTTGGTACTAATTTTATGATCCTCGATGAACTGATGACTAATTCTATCACGAGTATGAATGGTGCAAAAGTCAGAAGAAAATTCTCTTCCGCTATTAGGTAAACCGAGTACCATAGCCATTCGTTCCTTGGAAACGAAAATATGATGACCACAAACTACGGACCAAAGGCAATTCGCTGCATTTTCTGGCTTGAATTTTTGTAAGTTAAGGTTGGCATAGAACAATTTAATCATAATATGATTAATTTCTACATTGTTCTTATCAAAAGTAAGTAGAGATTTTATACGAGCCTTAACCAATTGTTCTTCAACATCGTATAGGATAAAAGCATTGAGATTTATGAAAGAACCTTCATGGATTGTGAAATCCTTCATGGCATTCCATTGTCTCACAACAATAGGATCCATGAGCCATTGTTTTATGTTGGAATCTATTGGTTGGAGAGAAGTTGTAATAACCTGAAAATCTGGGCCAGTTTAAAATTTTTATTTTGGCAATTATAGCGAGTTTTGATTATTTAAAATGAATAATTTTAAATAATATCGACGAGGAAATTTATTTTGAATATAATTAGAACGTATATATTATATACGTCGTCGTTAGAATATATAATAATTATATATAATTATAAAAGGAATTGAAAATGGCGCCGTAGTTCGAAAATTCGATTTCTAATTTCAAATGAATATACAGAATTCAATATAAGTCAGAATTGAACGAAACAAGAAATATTTGAATTTGTATAACTATATCTTTGTAACGAAGTTAACAAACTGAGATTTCATCTTAGAAATGATAAGATATGTCCAGTTTAAATTTAGAAATAGTCGCTGTGGAATTTATATATATTTTTATATATATAAGGCCCTTAAAAATAGCAATTTTGCAAACGACCTCGGATTTCGACGAAACCAGTTTTGTTGGGTCCGTGATGTTAAGTTATTGCTAGATTCCAAATTTCATAATTTTTCGAATCAATATGTGAGCGTGGCGAAGGAAAACGCATTTGACCAGTTTCAGTTGATTTTAATCGACTGGAAAATGGCCATTTTTCTAACGGTCTCAGAATTCGACGAAATTAGTTTTGTTAGGACCGTATCGTCAATACAAAGCTAGAAATAATTTTCTGGAATTTTTAGAGTTCGTATGTGACCCCGGTAATTTGAAATGTACGTTTAAAATTCAATATAGTGATTTAAATGTAAATTAAACGGAAACTGATTCAAATGGTCAAATCAGCTTGCGATACATATCCCATTGTGTTCGGAATGGGGGTAAAACGCTATGGACGACAGGCGGTGGGCCTCGTTTCGAGGTCGTATGAAAAGTCAACTTTTAGTAAATAAATTAATTAAATAATAAAATTAAAAAAAAATATAAATATATCTCTCTCCCTTTTCCTTCTGCCCCCCCCCCCACCCCTCCTCTGTATTTCAAGATCGAATTTCAGAGAAAAGAAAAGAAAAAAAAAACAAACCCACGATCGAAAGCCGCCCCCCCCCTCTCTCAGTCCATCGCGCCACCACCGGAGGGGCGCCGCCCCCATCGACCGTCGCTGGCCCCTCCCCCGTCGCCCCCTCCTTTCCCCTTCGTCAACGCAAGCCCTAACCCCCCCCCCCCCAGTCGCTGAAACGCGCAGCGCCGCCCTTCCTGGTCCCACCTCGATTAGCCGCGACCCCCCCCTCCACCTTCTCCGCCACCTGCTGGCCTCCTCCTCCATCCCTCTGACGTAACAAGGCCCAAATCCCCCAATTCAAGCCGCAATCCCCTAAAACCCTAGCCCCGGCCACCACTAACCCCTGCGCCCTCCGGTCAATGTCAACAACGAAGGTAATTTGAATTAATTTAAATATATGTTGTGATTTAAAATTCAGTCCTTATGTATAAATGGCATTGTTTTAGAAAGAAAACATAGATTTTTAACACAAGAAAGCATAGGTTTTTATTACTGAAAGACGAGATTTTTATATTCGTAAAGACTCGAATTTTAAAAATATAAAGGCATGATTTTTCTTTGTTTGAATCGAGAATCAAAATATAATTTTTATTATATATAAAGAAATAAAAATATGATTTTTATATATTGAACTTCGAAATAAAAATATGATTTTTATATATTGAACTTCGAAATAAAAATATGGTTTTTATATATTGAACTTCGAAATAAAAATATGATTTTTATATATTGAACTTCAAAATAAAAATATGATTTTTATATATTGAACTTCGAAATAAAAATATGATTTTTATATATTGAACTTCGAAATAAAAATATGATTTTTATATATTGAACTTCGAAATAAAAATATGATTTTTATATATTGAATAGCGTAGTAAAAATTCGATTTTTACATAGGTAGTGAAAGCGGGAAACGAAGATGACAAAAAGGCGAGAACGAAGAAGATTTATATCAAAGAAGAGTCAAGATGTTTGGATAGCTTTCGGTGAGAATTTCTCACCTTTCAATTTCATTTTCTAGTTATATATATATACTAGGATGCAGACGGTGCTTAGTAGCACCCGACACAATCGTCCACAGACCATGGACTTGTTTGTTTGGTTGCATAGCTTAGTTATATGATTTGATTTGAATTTGGTTGTTTGGTGAATTTGATTGATGTGTGAATGGCATGGGCCTTCACTAGACCGGGGATAAGGCTAGGCCTCGTCCAGTTTCTAGTATCGTGCCGTTATGCCGTCGAAATTTTCTAAAATATGTTAGAAAATATAAAAATATCATTTTATTTAAAGAATGAACTGAATAGAAATTCATATGTTGGAATAAAATGTTTTGTCGTTAAAAATATAATTTTTAACGTGAATGTGAATAAATAAATATTCATTTACAAACCGGATGGTTTGTTTATGTACACCTATTTGAAGGACATTGATTGGGACGATAAATTTTACACATCGCCCAACTGCACAAATAAAATCTGTGTTTGATTGTTTGAAACCCCACACGGGTGTTGGGATGAAATTTGAAGTTCACTCATCCTGATTGATTGAATATGCCGATCGATTGATTGACAGGCTGTTATAAGCGTTAGATATCTATATTTGATGCTTATACAGTGTAGTGCACTTTGGTTGATGGTTGATTATTTTTCAATGCTATTATATACATGTGTTGTATGAAAATCCATATAATTAATTTTATATGGTAATTGATTGGGCCTCATTCCAATTTGAAAAATAAAGAATATTATAAAATAAAAGTTCATGTGTTGACAGTACTCATCCATTGAGATTGGTCATGTGTTGAACGAAATATTTTAGTAATAAAATTTATATCTTTATCAATATAAAATAAAGGCTCATGTGTTGACAGTACTCATACATTGAGATTGGTCATGTGTTGAACGGAATATTTTGATAATAACAACTATTTTTGAAAAAGAAATATTTGAAATAGAATATTTGAAAATAGAAATTTATGAAGCCGTGTTGATTAGATTGACGCTATTTTGACGTGATCGATATTTATATCGATTTTAAAAACGATTTCGAAATGAATTGAATTGAAAAGGATTTCGAAATGAATTGAATTGAAAACGATTTCGAAGTGAAATGAATTGAAAACGATTTCGAAATGAAATGAATTGAAAACGATTTCGAAATGAAATGAATTGAAAACGATTTCGAAATGAAATGAATTGAAAACGATTTCGAAATGAAATGAATTGAAAACGATTTCGAAATGAATTGAAAACGAATTCAAATTGAATTGAAAACAAATCGAAATGAATTCAAATTGAATTGAAATTTGAATTGAATAGAAATGAATTTTAAAACGAATTTATAAAGAAGAATTCAATTTTGATTTGAATTGAAATGGAAGTTGAAATTGCTTTTGAAACGAATTTAAAACTATTTATATAATTCGTTTTAAATAGAAATCGACGAAATATATTATATATATATTATATATATAATATAATGGCCTGAATAGAAGGCGTCGCGCCGCGGGAGTTCGTGAATTTCGACCATTTATTTCAAACGGACATTACGGGAGATCCGACCGTCGGATTCTCCTAAAACCGGAACCGTTGGGTTCGTATCGAAAAGAGCTTTCTAACGAATATTAGAAATTAGAAATCTAACGGTTGGATTTGGAATTATGTCCAAATCAAATTTGAAAAAGGTCGTTGTAAGTGCAGTTCGATGGCCATTGATGGAAATCGACTGTACGGGCCTTGATAAAATTATTAAAAATAGTAATAATTTGTGTAAAATCATAAGAAATGATTTGGGGAAAATTGGGATGAAAAACTCCATATTTGAAAAGATAAAATTAGATTTTTATCGAAATGAACTAGTTTTGAACTAGAAATCTAATTCTATTTATTTTTAAATAAATAAATTGAATTTAAAAAGGGTTTTGAAAATAACCAGAATATCCAATGATTGCATTGGAGTGGATTTGAATCGAAATTGTCTTCGGAATATTTCGATGTTGGAATTCGTGATTATACAGGTGTTGTTATGGAAATTTGAAAGATATATATTTATATCGTTATTTCCAATACGACATTTGTTAGTCGTAGAATTCGATATTGAATATAAGCCGATATATTTTCTATTCAGAGCCTTGTATTGAATATCGAATGTGATTTGGGTTTGTCGTGAATGGTGTCTTCACTAACACTGTTCTTGAACCCAGTTGAGAAATGATTAAATCTTTTTATTTAGATTTAATGAAGTGTACCAATTAAATAATATTTAATTGGAATTGAATTGATATTGATTTTTGGGTTTATCGTGAACAGTGTTTTAAATAACACTTGTTCTTTAACCCGATAATTAATGAATGTGACTTTGGGTTTATCGTGAACCGTGTTTTTAAATGACACGGATTCTTTAACCCAGTTAACGATTAAAACTAAGTGGAGTTTTAATGAATCTTTAATTAGATTGAAATGGTCGAGAATGGAGTATCACCAGTTTTGCTCCAGGCGATAGTTAAATCTTTAATTAGATTTGAACGTGAAATGGTAATTGAATTTACCGATAACACCGTGGTGTTAGATATGAAGTATGTAACACCCTGAATTTTAGTTAATACTAAAATTCACTAATTATAGGATAAATAATCTCAGATGTGGGAATTGGGGGTAACGGGCTGCGTCATTGCGTTCGTCTCGGAAAAATACGCGAAATAGAGTCCGAGTTTTCGAGAATCGGAGTCCGTATGGCCCGGTTATGGCCCAAAGAAGTTTTCAGAAAATTCAAAGATAAAAACAGATTTAAAAATTAAAATACAGAATTTGAAATAGAAGCAGCGGGTCAGGCGGGAGAAATTCCCGCCCTAGCCATGTCGACAGCGCTGTCGACAGGGGTGTCGACTGCCCTGTCGACTTGCCTGTTGACAGGGGTGCGACGCCCAGTAAAACTGGGTGCACCAGTTTAGGTTCTTGGGCTGGCTTGGAGGGCTGGTTCTGGAAGCTTCTTGGATCTGACGGGTCTAAACCAATCTAGGGTTAATCTAAGGGTCTAAAATGCAACCTAATCCTATAAATAAGACCCTAACCCTATCTTAATTCATTCATAATTAGGTTTTGTAACTAAACTATGGCAAAATGAAATTTGAGCATGGCCTCCACAAATCAATGAAGAGAGTTGCAAGCTAATCAACATCTTCTTCAATTAAAGCCACTAATTCCACTTCATAAGTTTGCTAATCTTGGTTTTGGTGAGTTTCTATGGCTTTAATAATCAATTGTTAAATTGATTATGGTAGGATGTGATAAGACATGGCTATGTTTGTGGATAAATGTATTTATGCAAGTTTGTATGATATGTGATTTGCAAGTTTTATGTTAAATGCAAGTTTAAGGCCATGTTTTATGATGCAAAACACCATGTTAAACATTTATGCATATGTGACATGTTATGCAAACTATATGTGAGAATATATGCAAGTTATATGTAACATGATATGCAAGTTATGCATGTGATTTTATGCATGCTAAGTAGTTGGTGTTATGCATGTTAAGTATTTGATGTTATGCATGCTAAGTATTTGATGCTATGCATGCTAAAGTATTTGACGTTATGCATGCTAAGTATTTGATTGTATGCATACTAAGTATTGGGTTTTATGCATGATAAGTGTTTGGGTTTATGCAAGTTAAGTGGTGGGTTTATGCATAATAAGTATTTGATTTCATGCATGATAAGTAAGTGGTTTTATGCATGCTAAGTGTTTGGTATTATGCATAAATCATAATGTGCAAGTTTACCCTTTTAAATATGATGCATACATATGCAAGATGATACCCTTATATGCTATGCATGTTTACCCTCCTTTAAGATGCAAGTTCATATGCAAGTTATGTGAATGGTGTTATGCAAGCTATGTGTATGAGATTATGCAAGTTATGTGCATGATGCTATGCAAGTTATGTATATGCTTAAATGCAAGTTTAATGTGATATGCAAGTTATGCATGTTCATGCAAGTATGTGAATGCTCATGCAAGTATGTGAATGCTCATGCAAGTATGTGAATGCTTATGTAAGTATGTGAATGCTTATGCAAGTATATGAATGCTTATGCAAGTTATGTGTATGCTTAAATGCATGTTTAACATGTTATGCAAGTTATGAGAATGCTTATATGCAAGTTCAACATGTTACACAAGATATGTGTATGATAATATGCAAACTCACATGTCATATGTTATGCAGATCATGTGTATGATAATATGCAAGTTTGGGTTATATGTAGTTGGGTTAATATATGTTCATATATGCAAGTTGACATCCTCTTAACCCATGACAAAGTTGTATGCTAAACCCATGATATTTGTGATGATCTTCCCCTTATTTATGTCATGAATTGAGAACGATTTACGTGGGGAACGATGGGGTTGGTAAATATGTTAATAAAAGTATGATTGGGTATGATTAAGCATACCATAAAAATAAATTAACATAAGTGGGAATTTACCTATTGAGTTAGGTCTACCCCATGGGAATTTACCTATTGAGTTAGGTCTACCCATGTTATGAAAAATGTGTAATTAATTAGGGATAATTAATTGTGGGGGTGATTAATTAGGCGTAATTAATCAACTAAGACACGAGGTTGGACCCTTTTGTAGCGGAAGTCTGCCCGGAACCGACCGGCCATCCAGCGGCTACAAATGATTGGCCCAATGTGAGAGGTCTTAGTCACAAACTAAATACGTGATTAACGTAAAGACACGAGGTTAGACTCGGCTATGACGTAAGGCTGCCCGGACCCAACCGGCTTAACCAGCGGTCATAAAAGATAGTCTAATGTGAGAGGTCTTTAGGAGGATCACGGTCTTAATTAATTAAGAAACACTTAACCAAATTAGCATGTAGTGGGACATGAGGGTTAAGTGGGTGCCTTGGGTGGCATGTAGTAACTAGTGGGGGTGCCTCGGGTGGCATGAGGAAACTAGTGGGTTGCCTTGGGTGGCAATAGAAATTAGAATACTTAACCAAAGTGGAACATGTAATTAAACATGATTAAAGGGTTAAGTAAGTGCCTTGGGTGGCATGTGGGAATCAAGTAAGTGCTTTGGGTGGCATGTGGAAATCTAGTGGGTGCCCTTAGTGGCAATTGGAATATGATTGATGACTTAACCAAAACTTAACATGTAAGTGGGCATGATTATAAAGAGGGGTTAAGTGGGATGCACTAGATAAAATTGCAAGCTTAGGTGGTAGCTTGTGGGGGCCCATTTCAACCAATATCCCAAACGTATCTTTGTGGGCTCGACTCAAGTCGAGTGACGGGACACGCATATTGGGCTTGACTATAAGTGGCCAAAACGGGTTAGCGGTGGCAACGCAGGATCAACGGGTTTCATATGCGTGTGTGGACCCGGGCTGGTTGGTAAGTCATTGTTGCATCGTGTAGATATAAAGCCGTGCACAGTGATATTATCTGGTAGCCACTTTGGGGAATGATACACCCCCTTTTGTGGGACCAGCACGGGTATCTACGGTAGGGAGCCGATCGCTTGGGGGTAGTGGGTACACCTAGTAAAGATAGGGGCAGACGGCACCTGTGTAGGGGTACAAGAAACTACCGGGTAAAAATTACTAAGTACACTTAGTGGGATCAACCTTTAAGTAGGAATTACTCTTGGTGGGTAGAACTGGTGTGGTGCAGTGTAGGAATTACCCTTGGGTGAATAAGTCTGGGGTGGTGTAAGAATTATCCTTGGGTGGATAAATGCGTCTTTTCGGTTATCGTAGTACATCCGGTGTTTAGTTGGCTACTTAGTGTAGTCATTATCCCCAGAGGTACCGTACCTTATTTATGTCATACCCTAATTTCTTTAATGGTTGTATTGTTAGGGTTATAGGACTCACTTAGACTTATGTCTGACCCCATGTTTTTATCTTTTTCCCAACCCTCAGGTTATCAGAGTGGGCCTAGCACTAGTGGGCTTGGATCAGACCGCTATATCTATCTTTTGGGCTTGGATCGTAGAAGTAAAGCTCGGTTTATCTTTTCTATTATGGCTATTGTCTATGTAGTGGGATTATGTACTTCTATTTTATCAGGATGGATATTATGTACTTGACTCTTGTTATGGTTTTGTGATGTAACCAAACATGTTTTACTTTCCGCTGAAATGAAATGCTGATTTAAATTTCCAAGTATTACTTATATCTGTCTTGTTGTAATTTTTCTGTTCTATATTCACTTAAAATACTCCACCAATGTTATGGCATTCCCTTAGTGAGTGACCGTAGCGGGTGTGGGGTGTTACACGTGGTATCAGAGCTTAAGGTTACCGGAACAGATAAAATTTTTAGAAAAACTATTTTCTAAGAATATTTTTGGAAAGGAGTATTTTCAAAAACATGTCTTTTAAGAGAAAAGTTTTTGAAAGAAAAGCATACTCCCCAATAGCCATATCTTTATCTTTCGAATTCTCCATTTTGAATCTCTTCCTTTCTCTCATTTTGAGTTTCCCCTCCGCGTATAGATGATCTTTCTAAGATAGATAAGGATGGAAAACCACTTCATGGGACTTAGACGTTAGTCGGATTAGAAGTTGGTTCAAGAAGGAGGAGGACTGGTAGGTATCTATTGGATAGACGATGGGAGGAAGGCTCAAATAGTTGTTTGGCTAATGAAGGATGAAACCTCATTGGTGGGAAGTTACGAGTGGGGAATAGGGAAGAAGAAGGCAAGTGGTTATCCTTTTGAGAGGAATAGGACACCTTATTAGGATTGTCCAAAGAAGCAAGGGCAAGATATGGAATCTTCTGGAGGGTAGTTGTATTCCCTCGCGACTAGGGTACCAGATGGGGATAAGACCGTCTAGATTGGAGGTTGGATTTCTTTATCATCCAATTCGAAATTTATTTGATTCTGACGCATCGAGTTCGTTTATCTCATCATTGTTAGTTGAGTCACTGCACTTAGACACCAGTTTGGTAGATGATCCCTTAGTTGTTTCAAACCCAATTGGGCTCCATGATGTGTTTGGGTTTGAAAGTTTCTATACTTAGCGTTGAGTTTAGATGTGATGCTTGTTGGGCTTCACGGGCTATGGGCTAGTTTTGGCATGGACTGGTTATCCAGTAAAGGTGCCGTTCTTGATTTTGAAGGGAGAGAGTTGTTAGGCTTATGACCCGCTTGGGTAACACTCTCGAGATCTTTTGTAATCCCATAGAATCTGTTATGCTAAGTTATCTAGAATCGCTTGACATGTCGGTCTAGAATTTGCGATCAGTTAGAGCGGACCGGGAATACCCGGATGTGTATAAGGAGGTGAAGGGCTTACCTCCGGAACGGGAAATTGACTTCCAAGTATATCTGGTGGGTAATGCTAAACCAGTATCTTGGCCAGTGTGCCACATAGCTCCTCGTGAGAGGAGGGAACTCGATAAGTAAGTAGGCGATTTGCTTGAGAAGGGGTTCATAAGACGAAGTATATCGGAGTGAGGTGCTCCAGTAGTTTTTGTCACGAAGGCGGATGGGTCCCTCAGACTTTGTGTAGGCTAAAGAGAACTAAATAAACTCACAAAGAAGAATGGACACCCATTGCCGAGGATTGATGATCTCTTTGATCAGTTGGCTGGCGCCTCAGTATTTTTGTAGTAGGACTCAGCCACGGAAGTTCATCAGTTGAGAGTGGCTGAGGATTGCATAGAAAAGACTACCCTTAGGACTCCGGATGTTTTTTTAGGAGTGGCTGGTGATGCCATTCGGTTTGACGAACGCCCCCGCATACTTTGTTGATTTGATGAGAAGGGTGTTCAGGGAGTACCTAAATAAGTTCGTGATGGTCTTTGTGGATGACATCTGGGTCTTTTCTAGGAGCGAAATAAGTTTTCGTATGTGCTCAATGGGGTGGGCAAAGCCAGTTATGGGAAAACGGTGGTTTTGGAGCGAGACTGGGGAGGACATCCAAAATTGGTCAAGGGCTTAATTATTTAGCCATTTTTATTAGTATCATCTCACGTAGGTCGTCTGAATTCGAAGGAGGTATCCCTTGGGTGTTTGTCTGATATTGGTTTAGGCCTTTGGGGCTTGCATTTGGGGGATGCCGAATTCGACTAGGGTGGTCTGCGTGGGAGACAGTTGTGATAATTTTGGATGATATCCTGGTGGAGAAGAGCATGCCCTACATCTTAGGGAAGTGTTGGAGACTCTTCGAGCGCATAGTCTTAGGACAGCAAAAGTGGATGGGATCCTTAGTATCCTATGAGTAAGGGTAACATGGTAGCGGACGCCTTAAGTAGAAAAAGGTTGTCCTTGAGTTCATTGTTCGTTGAATGACGGAGCTTAGAGTTTATTTCTAAGTTTGACTTTAGACCTTCCGTTGACTTTGTACCCGGTTTGCTAGCCTCCTTGGAGGTTAGACCTACTCTTTTGGGGCGGACTGGAAAGAGCACAGAGGGACGACCCACAGTTGGTTGAGTTGGTAGAGAAGCTCATAAGGGGGGAAGTCGTCCAGCCATTTGAGTAGAAACACCCTAGACGATAGGGGTGTTTGCGTAGAGACGGTAGACTTTGTGTACCGCAAGACGAGGGTTTGAGGAAGGCTATTCTTGATGACGCACACCGTTCTAGGATGACCATTCATCCCGGTGGGGATAAGATGTACCAAGACATGAAGAGGGTTTTCTTCTGGGCCGGTATGAAGAAAGATGTGGCCGAGTATGTCGCTCGATGTTTGGTGTGCCAGCAAGTGAAGGCGGAGCAAAGGAAACCAGGTGGGTTGCTTCACCCATTGGAGGTTCCGCAATGGAAGTGGGATAGCGTCTCGATGGATTTTATTGACGGGTAACCCAGGTCGAGGAAGGGTAATACAGGAATTTGGGTGGTGGTAGATAGACTTACTAAGAGCGCCCATTTCATACATGCGAAGAGCAAGAGGACTGCTCCATGGCTAGCTTCAGTATATCTTCGAGAGATAGTTCGATTACATGGGGTACCCTCTAGCATAGTAAGTGATCGAGATCCTATCTTCACTAGCGAGTTCTGGAAGAGTTTGCAAGAGGCGGTAGGGACTCAGTTGTGTTTGAGTACCACATATCATCCTCAGACGGACGGCCAGACCGAGAGGGTGAATCATGTCCTAGAAGACCTTTTGAGGCTTTGTATCTTAGCTTTTGGAGGTACATGGGAAGAGCATCTTCCATTGGTGGAGTTCGCATATAATAACAGCTTTCAGTCCAGTATTGGTATGGCACCTTTCGAAGCTCTTTATGGAAGGCCTTGTCGATCACCTACACGTTGGTAGGAATCTACGGATGAGATCTTGCTTGGGCCGATAAGGTTAGAAAGACTTCGAGAAAAGATTGATTTGATTCAAAGAAGGATGAAAGCGACGCAAGATAAACAGAAATCTTATGCGGACAAGAGGAGAACAGAGCTTGAGTTTGATATTAGGACATGCTTTTTATCAAGATATCTCCATTACGGAATGTGGTTCACTTTGGATCTGTTGGGAAGTGAGTACCAAGGTTTGTTGGACCGTTTCCTATTAAGGAAAGGATTGGACAGATGTCATATAGAGTGGAGTTGCCCGACAGGCTTAGTGGTGTACATGATATATTCCATGTGTTATATTTGAGGAAGTTCCTACATGAGACCGCAGAGGCGGTAGAGCCGAGCCTGCTTAGAGAAGTGGAAGTAGAGCGTGATGCGACGATTCGACGAGCTCCTACTTGCATCCTTGGGTCAGATATTTGGAAGTTGAGAAACAGAGAGGTTCAACTAGTCAAAGTACGAAGGGGAGATGAAGAGAGCGACGCTACCTGGGAGACGGAAGCGAAGATGCGTTCGAGGTACCCTTTTCTTTCGGAGGGTATGTCCTTTTGCTTCTCCTTCATCGCATATCTTGTGCTTATCTTATTCTTAGTATGTCCTCTCGTTAGTACCTTTGACCTTTAGATAGGGTAAACCTATGGTTGAAACATGTGTTTGAGACATGTTATGGTTGATGGATGCAAGTGGATGCAAGTGTTTGCTAGTGGTTGCTCGTGGATGCATATACACACACTCTAGGCACTAGATCGGCTCAGTCACTTCATATTGCATATTGCATAAAATTGTGTGTAGGAAAATATATTTATGGATGTATAATGGTTGTGTTATCACATGGATGATGCATTTTGGTGAATGGTTGTGCACTCATGTAGATATTGTATGTGTCGATAGGGTTTTCTCGCATACATAATGGATGCATGGCACTATCATGGTTTGCATATGTTCATACATTAGATAGGGAACATATACACACACTGTTTGCATATGCTCATACATCATTAGAAACTGTTTAAGGACAATGGATGCCCATGGTTGATGGTTTGAGTAGATGGTTGTTTGGATGGTAGGATATGCATTCTCCTTAGCTTAGAGATTTCGGGGACGAAATCCTTTAAGGAGGGGAGAATGTAACACCCCGAATTTTAGTTAATACTAAAATTCACTAATTATAGGATAAATAATCTCAGATGTGGGAATTGGGGGTAACGGGCTGCGTCATTGCGTTCGTCTCGGAAAAATACGCGAAATAGAGTCCGAGGTTTCGAGAATCGGAGTCCGTATGGCCCGGTTATGGCCCAAAGAAGTTTTCAGAAAATTCAAAGATAAAAACAGATTTAAAAATTAAAATACAGAATTTGAAATAGAAGCAGCGGGTCAGGCGGGAGAAATTCCCGCCCTAGCCATGTCGACAGCGCTGTCGACAGGGCTGTCGACAGGGGTGTCGACTGCCCTGTCGACTTGCCTGTCGACAGGGGTGCGACGCCCAGTAAAACTGGGTGCACCAGTTTAGGTTCTTGGGCTGGCTTGGAGGGCTGGTTCTGGAAGCTTCTTGGATCTGACGGGTCTAAACCAATCTAGGGTTAATCTAAGGGTCTAAAATGCAACCTAATCCTATAAATAAGACCCTAACCCTATCCTAATTCATTCATAATTAGGTTTTATAACTAAACTATGGCAAAATGAAATTTGAGCATGGCCTCCACAAATCAATGAAGAGAGTTGCAAGCTAATCAACATCTTCTTCAATTAAAGCCACTAATTCCACTTCATAAGTTTGCTAATCTTGGTTTTGGTGAGTTTCTATGGCTTTAATAATCAATTGTTAAATTGATTATGGTAGGATGTGATAAGACATGGCTATGTATGTGGATAAATGTATTTATGCAAGTTTGTATGATATGTGATTTGCAAGTTTTATGTTAAATGCAAGTTTAAGGCCATGTTTTATGATGCAAAACACCATGTTAAACATTTATGCATATGTGACATGTTATGCAAACTATATGTGAGAACATATGCAAGTTATATGTAACATGATATGCAAGTTATGCATGTGATTTTATGCATGCTAAGTAGTTGGTGTTATGCATGTTAAGTATTTGATGTTATGCATGCTAAGTATTTGATGTTATGCATGCTAAAGTATTTGACATTATGCATGCTAAGTATTTGATTGTATGCATACTAAGTATTGGGTTTTATGCATGATAAGTGTTTGGGTTTATGCAAGTTAAGTGGTGGGTTTATGCATAATAAGTATTTGATTTCATGCATGATAAGTAAGTGGTTTTATGCATGCTAAGTGTTTGGTATTATGCATAAATCATAATATGCAAGTTTACCCTTTTAAATATGATGCATACATATGCAAGATGATACCCTTATATGCTATGCATGTTTACCCTCCTTTAAGATGCAAGTTCATATGCAAGTTATGTGAATGGTGTTATGCAAGCTATGTGTATGAGATTATGCAAGTTATGTGCATGATGCTATGCAAGTTATGTGTATGCTTAAATGCAAGTTTAATGTGATATGCAAGTTATGCATGTTCATGCAAGTATGTGAATGCTCATGCAAGTATGTGAATGCTCATGCAAGTATGTGAATGCTTATGCAAGTATGTGAATGCTTATGCAAGTATGTGAATGCTTATGCAAGTATATGAATGCTTATGCAAGTTATGTGTATGCTTAAATGCATGTTTAACATGTTATGCAAGTTATGAGAATGCTTATATGCAAGTTCAACATGTTACGCAAGATATGTGTATGATAATATGCAAACTCACATGTCATATGTTATGCAGATCATGTGTATGATAATATGCAAGTTTGGGTTATATGTAGTTGGGTTAATATATGTTCATATATGCAAGTTGACATCCTCTTAACCCATGACAAAGTTGTATGCTAAACCCATGATATTTGTGATGATCTTCCCCTTATTTATGTCATGAATTGAGAACGATTTACGTGGGGAACGATGGGGTTGGTAAATATGTTAATAAAAGTATGATTGGGTATGATTAAGCATACCATAAAAATAAATTAACATAAGTGGGAATTTACCTATTGAGTTAGGTCTACCCCATGGGAATTTACCTATTGAGTTAGGTCTACCCATGTTATGAAAAATGTGTAATTAATTAGGGATAATTAATTGTGGGGGTGATTAATTAGGCGTAATTAATCAACTAAGACACGAGGTTGGACCCTTTTGTAGCGGAAGTCTGCCCGGAACCGACCGGCCATCCAGCGGCTACAAATGATTGGCCCAATGTGAGAGGTCTTAGTCACAAACTAAATACGTGATTAACGTAAAGACACGAGGTTAGACTCGGTTATGACGTAAGGCTGCCCGGACCCAACCGGCTTAACCAGCGGTCATAAAAGATAGTCTAATGTGAGAGGTCTTTAGGAGGATCACGGTCTTAATTAATTAAGAAACACATGTAGTGGGACATGAGGGTTAAGTGGGTGCCTTGGGTGGCATGTAGTAACTAGTGGGGGTGCCTCGGGTGGCATGAGGAAACTAGTGGGTTGCCTTGGGTGGCAATAGAAAATACGATTAGAATACTTAACCAAAGTGGAACATGTAATTAAACATGATTAAAGGGTTAAGTAAGTGCCTTGGGTGGCATGTGGGAATCAAGTAAGTGCTTTGGGTGGCATGTGGAAATCTAGTGGGTGCCCTTAGTGGCAATTGGAATATGATTGATGACTTAACCAAAACTTAACATGTAAGTGGGCATGATTATAAAGAGGGGTTAAGTGGGATGCACTAGATAAAATTGCAAGCTTAGGTGGTAGCTTGTGGGGGCCCATTTCAACCAATATCCCAAACGTATCTTTGTGGGCTCGACTCAAGTCGAGTGATGGGACACGCATATTGGGCTTGACTATAAGTGGCCAAAACGGGTTAGCGGTGGCAACGCAGGATCAACGGGTTTCATATGCGTGTGTGGACCCGGGCTGGTTGGTAAGTCGTTGTTGCATCGTGTAGATATAAAGTCGTGCACAGTGATATTATCTGGTAGCCACTTTGGGGAATGATACACCCCCTTTTGTGGGACCAGCACGGGTATCTACGGTAGGGAGCCGATCGCTTGGGGGTAGTGGGTACACCTAGTAAAGATAGGGGCAGACGGCACCTGTGTAGGGGTACAAGAAACTACCGGGTAAAAATTACTAAGTACACTTAGTGGGATCAACCTTTAAGTAGGAATTACTCTTGGTGGGTAGAACTGGTGTGGTGCAGTGTAGGAATTACCCTTGGGTGAATAAGTCTGGGGTGGTGTAAGAATTATCCTTGGGTGGATAAATGCGTCTTTTCGGTTATCGTAGTACATCCGGTGTTTAGTTGGCTACTTAGTGTAGTCATTATCCCCAGAGGTACCATACCTTATTTATGTCATACCCTAATTTCTTTAATGGTTGTATTGTTAGGGTTATAGGACTCACTCAGACTTATGTCTGACCCCGTGTTTTTATCTTTTTCCCAACCCTCAGGTTATCAGAGTGGGCCTAGCACTAGTGGGCTTGGATCAGACCGCTATATCTATCTTTTGGGCTTGGATCATAGAAGTAAAGCTCGGTTTATCTTTTCTATTATGGCTATTGTCTATGTAGTGGGATTATGTACTTCTATTTCATCAGGATGGATATTATGTACTTGACTCTTGTTATGGTTTTGTGATGTAACCAAACATGTTTTACTTTCCGCTGAAATGAAATGCTGATTTAAATTTCCAAGTATTACTTATATCTGTCTTGTTGTAATTTTTCTGTTCTATATTCACTTAAAATACTCCACCAATGTTATGGCATTCCCTTAGTGAGTGACCGTAGCGGGTGTGGGGTGTTACAAAGTATTACCAGTTTTACTTCATGGGATGAATAGGTTGGGATTGGGAAATTAAAACAAATGATTACTTCGGTGAGGTTCGTTAATCCCGACGAGTTTGAATTGATATTCAAAAATAGATTAAAGAATAAATTCAAGGAATTTATCTTAGATAAAATTAATGGGAGCCTTTCCCTATGAATGTGAAATTTTGAAACTAACTGTCGGTTAGCCAAGCAGAATGGTTTTCTGGATATTGATCTGATGTTGGTTTCGGCCTTCGGGGTTAATATTTGGGGAATTATTCTCTTGATTAATTTACGGTTAGTGACTAATGAATTGGAATGAGGCGTATGTTGTGTTTGTGTAACACTTATTTAAAATATACGCGAGTTATTCGGAAAGACCGGGTTTACCCCATTCTGAATAACTGATACGACGATAAGTCGAAGATGAAGACGGTGGTCGAAGACCGGAAGTCTTCACGTTGTTTGGGTGATTACTGATGATCTTGATTGGGCTGTACACCCAAGAAGATGGAAACTGTTGGTGATCGTCCAGACGTACTTGGAGATCGAAGGATATGCGGGGTACTAGGTGCCTTCGGTTTCGTTCAAACCCAGAACGGACTTGTAAATGGACTGTGTGTCTGACATTGGATTTTAGTCTGTGTGATTGATCTCTATTAAATATATATCTGTTTGGCGGCGGAGAATTTATTCTCTTGCTTAACGCCCTTCTCTGAGACGTACGAGCTCAGGGGTTATATATTGATGGATATCAAACGCATGGAGTGAATTGCCTGTGTGGCATGCCTAAGTGGCAATTGATCGAGGCTTCTGTTGAAAAGCAAAGTCTTGTGGTGATGATCAAAGCACGGCCTTTGTGGCGTAGCTTTGTGTAACGTTTACTTCGCGAGTTTCACACCCGGTATGAACCAAAAACGGGAAAAAGGACCTCAGGGAGGCCTGCGTTTCTTCCTAGTTAGAAGTGGCGTCAGTGGTTTTACACGCCCTGACGAGTTTGACTTATGTGGTTGTTGATGTTGCGAGGCGCCTCGGATTGATCGGTCGTTCTCGAACCGATGGAGTCATTTAGTTGGCTCATTTACTCCCCAAAGGGCGGGGAAACGTAGTGTTCAGGCATTTTAATCCACATCGGTGGACCGGCCCTGTCGGTCCTAGGGTCACTCGAGCTCTGATCCTGAGACTCGGGCTAGGCAGTCTCGAATCGGTTGAGGACTATCTTTTGCCTCGGTTCATAGATGGAAATCCAATTTCCAAATACGTGACTTTGCGATTTTGATTGTATAACCTATATATGGCGACATAGTGGTATGGGGCATTCATGCCGCCTATGATTGATACTTATGATTTGAAGTTGTTTTATACACTATGCACTTATTATAGTATCAAATGATTTGTTTTAAACGTATCAAACATTCTTTGGCTGTTATAAGGGAAAACCCTATCCCCCGGCTTGCGTTGCATTGTGTGATAGGACCTGGGTCTTATAACAGCTTCATTTTTCTTTATTTAGCATTGCGCTGCTGTTTTATGCACTGGTATTCTTGGGAGGAAACCCGTTCTGTGTTATACGGCGTGGTCCCTTGATTTACCAAACTTTGAAAATAAGATAATAACTGTTTTGGTTCTCACACCAGTCACATGACTGACCTGGAGTTTATTGTTTTAACCTAAACTCTGGGTGCCCTTATTTTGACACGGGCAGCTAGTAGTTTTGGTTTTGCAGATTTATATTCACAGGATCCTGGTTTACAGCTGGAATGATATCCGGAAAGCTTTGTATCCGTATATCTCTTCTAGTTGTGTATTGTATTATTTTCCGCTGCTATGTATTTAAATGTAATTTAAATCTCTGATATTTCTGTGTAATATTCATTTATACTCTGTATATTCTTGTACTCTGATGCATTGTAGTGATATACAGTGAAATGTTCTTCTGTACGCGTTCTATTTTGTCGTGTTCTCAAACGATAGGGCGTTTTCGAACGGTCTGGGTCGGTTTAGCGACTGATTCGGACCGAGCGAAATTCCTTGCCGTCACAGTTGGTATCAGAGCTTTGGTTTACAAAGCTAGAGAACAAGACACATTAGAACCATACGAAAGAATTCATCAGATATTGCGTTAGTAATATCCAATGGGAATGACTCGTTAGAGATAGGATCAGTAGTATCCTAGAACGAGTGTGAATAGTATAATTTTGAAAGTGAAAACAAATTTTGTTTTGAAAATATAAATCAATTATTCGTATTTGGTTATCTATTTATATTGAGTTGGACAGTCCAGTATATAAAGATTTTGCGTATACGTCTGATCCACGTGTATTCAAAATTTTAAAATACTGGATAGATATAGAATCACACTCTAGTCGCCCGGACCTGATTCTGATGATTGACGCGTCATCATTAGTAATTATTTTCGTGTTTCAAAGGTGTGCTTTTTATATATTTCCATTAGACTGGTGTGAGAACCAAAACTTATATAGCTAGAATACATTGTTGTGGATTGGCATCAAAAACATGATTTTCTTTATATGTAGTAAAATTTATGAATTTGAGACTCTAATTCACTAATTGATTGATGTTTGTGTTGTTTGTTTGCTAATTTTTATCCATTTAGCCTAATTGAATCAAATATTGAACATTATTGAAAATTGGTCGCATTTGCTTGCATATACATACTTACCTTGAACAAGTCATAGCAAAGAGGCTAGAGCAGAGAATAAAATTTGTTTGCCCGACAAATAGGTACATGTTTACTACATAATTTCCTGTTTTGTTTGGGTGATGATGATTTTGTGAGCCTATTGGCTAGCCGCTTGGCTTTTTCTTTTTCTTTTTGAGATCTAAAGGACCGGGGAAGCTATTTGAAATTCCCCGATGCTCCCGGTGCAGGGGAGGTTATGGCGAAATTTTTCAAAAATTTAGGGTGTTAGCCAAATTTTTGAAATTTTGAAAATTCTCAGAAACTAAAGAGTTGGAGAATGGAAGCCAGATCGAGCGTAGAGTTGATTAATCAAGCCGCTTTCAACTTTGTTCCTTTTCGGGGACGAAAAGTTTTAAGTGGGGGAGATTGTAATAACCCGAAAATCTGGGCCAGTTTAAAATTTTTATTTTGGCAATTATAGCGAGTTTTGATTATTTAAAATGAATAATTTTAAATAATATCGACGAGGAAATTTATTTTGAATATAATTAGAACGTATATATTATATACGTCGTCATTAGAATATATAATAATTATATATAATATAAAAGGAATTGAAAATGGCGCGGTAGTTCGAAAATTCGATTTCTAATTTCAAATGAATATACAGAATTCAATATAAGTCAGAATTGAACGAAACAAGAAATATTTGAATCTGTATAACTATATCTTTGTAACGAAGTTAACAAACTGAGATTTCATCTTAGAAAATGATAAGATATGTCCAGTTTAAATTTAGAAATAGTCGCTGTGGAATTTATATATATTTTTATATATATAAGGCCCTTAAAAATAGCAATTTTGCAAACGACCTCGGATTTCGACGAAACCTGTTTTGTTGGGTCCGTGATGTTAAGTTATTGCTAGATTCCAAATTTCATAATTTTTCGAATCAATATGTGAGCGTGGCGAAGGAAAACGCGTTTGACCAGTTTCAGTTGATTTTAATCGACTGGAAAATGGCCATTTTTCTAACGGTCTCAGAATTCGACGAAATTAGTTTTGTTAGGACCGTATCGTCAATACGAAGCTAGAAATAATTTTCTGGAATTTTTAGAGTTCGTATGTGACCCCGGTAATTTGAAATGTACGTTTAAAATTCAATATAGTGATTTAAATGTAAATTAAACGGAAACTGATTCAAATGGTCAAATCAGCTTGCGATACATATCCCATTGTGTTCGGAATGGGGGTAAAACGCTATGGACGATAGGCGGTGGGCCTCGTTTCGAGGTCGTATGAAAAAGTCAACTTTTAGTAAATAAATTAATTAAATAATAAAAAAAAAAAATATATCTCTCTCCCTTTTCCTTGTGGCCCCCCCTCCTCTTTATTTCAAGATCGAATTTCAGAGAAAAGAAAAGAAAAGAAAAAACAAACCCACGATCAAAAGCCGCCCCCCCCCCTCTCTCAGTCCATCGCGCCACCACCGGAGGGGCGCCGCCCCCATCGACCGTCGCTGGCCCCTCCCCCGTCGCCCCCTCCTTTCCCCTTCGTCAACGCAAGCCCTAACCCCCCCCCCCCCAGTCGCTGAAACGCGCAGCGCCGCCCTTCCTGGTCCCACCTCGATTAGCCGCGACCCCCCCCCCCCCCTCCACCTTCTCTGCCACCTGCTGGCCTCCTCCTCCCTCCCTCTGACGTAACAAGCCCCAAATCCACCAATTCAAGCCGCAATCCCCTAAAACCCTAGCCCCGGCCACCACTAACCCCTGCGCCCTCCGGTCAATGTCAACAACGAAGGTAATTTGAATTAATTTAAATATATGTTGTGATTTAAAATTCAGTCCTTATGTATAAATGGCATTGTTTTAGAAAGAAAACATAGATTTTTAACACAAGAAAGCATAGGTTTTTATTACTGAAAGACGAGATTTTTATATTCGTAAAGACTCGAATTTTAAAAATATAAAGGCATGATTTTTCTTTGTTTGAATCGAGAATCAAAATATAATTTTTATTATATATAAAGAAATAAAAATATGATTTTTATATATTGAGCTTCGAAATAAAAATATGATTTTTATATATTGAACTTCGAAATAAAAATATGATTTTTATATATTGAACTTCGAAATAAAAATATGATTTTTATATACTGAACTTCGAAATAAAAATATGATTTTTATATATTGAACTTCGAAATAAAAATATGATTTTTATATATTGAATAGCGTAGTAAAAATTCGATTTTTACATAGGTAGTGAAAGCGGGAAACGAAGATGACAAAAAGGCGAGAACGAAGAAGATTTATATCAAAGAAGAGTCAAGATGTTTGGATAGCTTTCGGTGAGAATTTCTCACCTTTCAATTTCATTTTCTAGTTATATATATATACTAGGATGCAGACAGTGCTTAGTAGCACCCGACACAATCGTCCACAGACCATGGACTTGTTTGTTTGGTTGCATAGCTTAGTTATATGATTTGATTTGAATTTGGTTGTTTGGTGAATTTGATTGATGTGTGAATGGCGTGGGCCTTCACTAGACCGGGGATAAGGCTAGGCCTCGTCCCGTTTCTAGTATCGTGCCGTTATGCCGCCGAAATTTTCTAAAATATGTTAGAAAATATAAAAATATCATTTTATTTAAAGAATTAACTGAATAGAAATTCATATGTTGGAATAAAATGTTTTGTCGTTAAAAATATAATTTTTAACGTGAATGTGAATAAATAAATATTCATTTACAAACCGGATGGTTTGTTTATGTACACCTATTTGAAAGACATTGATTGGGACGATAAATTTTACACATCGCCCAACTGCACAAATAAAATCTGTGTTTGATTGTTTGAAACCCCACACGGGTGTTGGGATGAAATTTGAAGTTCACTCATCCTGATTGATTGAATATGTCGATCGATTGATTGACAGGCTGTTATAAGCGTTAGATATCTATATTTGATGCTTATACAGTGTAGTGCACTTTGGTTGATGGTTGATTATTTTTCAATGCTATTATATACATGTGTTGTATGAAAATCCATATAATTAATTTTATATGGTAATTGATTGGGCCTCATTCCAATTTGAAAAATAAAGAATATTATAAAATAAAAGTTCATGTGTTGACAGTACTCATCCATTGAGATTGGTCATGTGTTGAACGAAATATTTTAGTAATAAAATTTATATCTTTATCAATATAAAATAAAGGTTCATGTGTTGACAGTATCATCCATTGAGATTGGTCATGTGTTGAACGGAATATTTTGATAATAACAACTATTTTTGAAAAAGAAATATTTGAAATAGAATATTTGAAAATAGAAATTTATGAAGCCGTGTTGATTAAATTGACGCTATTTTGACGTGATCGATATTTATATCGATTTTAAAAACGATTTCGAAATGAATTGAATTGAAAACGATTTCGAAATGAATTGAATTGAAAACGATTTCGAAATGAAATGAATTGAAAACGATTTCGAAATGAAATGAATTGAAAACGATTTCGAAATGAAATGAATTGAAAACGATTTCGAAATGAAATGAATTGAAAACGATTTCGAAATGAATTGAAAACGAATTCAAATTGAATTGAAAACAAATCGAAATGAATTCAAATTGAATTGAAATTTGAATTGAATAGAAATGAATTTTAAAACGAATTTATAAAGAAGAATTCAATTTTGATTTGAATTGAAATGGAAGTTGAAATTGCTTTTGAAACGAATTTAAAACTATTTATATAATTCGTTTTAAATAGAAATCGACGAAATATATTATATATATATTATATATATAATATAATGGCCTGAATAGAACGCGCCGCGCCGCGGCAGTTCGTGAATTTCGACCATTTATTTCAAACGGACATTACGGGAGATCCGACCGTCGGATTCTCCTAAAACCGGAACCGTTGGGTTCGTATCGAAAAGAGCTTTCTAACGAATATTAGAAATTTGAAATCTAACGGTTGGATTTGGAATTATGTCCAAATCAAATTTGAAAAAGGTCGCTGTAAGTGCAGTTCGATGGCCATTGATGGAAATCGACTGTACGGGCCTTGATAAAATTATTAAAAATAGTAATAATTTGTGTAAAATCATAAGAAATGATTTGGGGAAAATTGGGATGAAAAACTCCATATCTGAAAAGATAAAATTAGATTTTTATCGAAATGAACTAGTTTTGAACTAGAAATATAATTCTATTTATTTTTAAATAAATAAATTGAATTTAAAAAGGGTTTTGAAAATAACCAGAATATCCAATGATTGCATTGGAGTGGATTTGAATCGAAATTGTCTTCGGAATATTTCGATGTTGGAATTCGTGATTATACAGGTGTTGTTATGGAAATTTGAAAGATATATATTTATATCGTTATTTCCAATACGACATTTGTTAGTCGTAGAATTCGATATTGAATATAAGCCGATATATTTTCTATTCAGAGCCTTGTATTGAATATCGAATGTGATTTGGGTTTGTCGTGAATGGTGTCTTCACTAACACTGTTCTTGAACCCAGTTGAGAAATGATTAAATCTTTTTATTTAGATTTAATGAAGTGTACCAATTAAAAAATATTTAATTGGAATTGAATTGATATTGATTTTTGGGTTTATCGTGAACAGTGTTTTAAATAACACTTGTTCTTTAACCCGATAATTAATGAATGTGACTTTGGGTTTATCGTGAACCGTGTTTTTAAATGACACGGATTCTTTAACCCAGTTAACGATTAAAACTAAGTGGAGTTTTAATGAATCTTTAATTAGATTGAAATGGTCGAGAATGGAGTATCACCAGTTTTGCTCCAGGCGATAGTTAAATCTTTAATTAGATTTGAACGTGAAATGGTAATTGAATTTACCGATAACACCGTGGTGTTAGATATGAAGTATTACCAGTTTTACTTCATGGGATGAATAGGTTGGGATTGGGAAATTAAAACAAATGATTACTTCGGTAAGGTTCGTTAATCCCGACGAGTTTGAATTGATATTCAAAAATAGATTAAAGAATAAATTCAAGGAATTTATCTTGGATAAAATTAATGGGAGCCTTTCCCTATGAATGTGAAATTTAGAAACTAACTGTCGGTTAGCCAAGCAGAATGGTTTTCTGGATATTGATCTGATGTTGGTTTCGGCCTTCGGGGTTAATATTTGGGGAATTATTCTCTTGATTAATTTACGGTTAGTGACTAATGAATTGGAATGAGGCGTATGTTGTGTTTGTGCAACACTTATTTAAAATATACGCGAGTTATTCGGAAAGACCGGGTTTACCCCATTCTGAATAACTGATACGACGATAAGTCGAAGATGAAGACGGTGGTCGAAGACCGGAAGTCTTCACGTTGTTTGGGTGATTACTGATGATCTTGATTGGGCTGTACACCCAAGAAGATGGAAACAGTTGGTGATCGTCCAGACGTACTTGGAGATCGAAGGATATGCGGGGTACTAGGTGCCTCCGGTTTCATTCAAACCCAGAACGGACTTGTAAATGGACTGTGTGTCTGACATTGGATTTTAGTCTGTGTGATTGATCTCTATTAAATATATATCTGTTTGGCGGCGGAGAATTTATTCTCTTGCTTAACGCCCTTCTCTGAGACGTACGAGCTCAGGGGTTATATATTGATGGATATCAAACGCATGGAGTGAATTGCCTGTGTGGCATGCCTAAGTGGCAATTGATCGAGGCTTCTGTTGAAAAGCAAGGTCTTGTGGTGATGATCAAAGCACGACCTTTGTGGCGTAGCTTTGTGTAACGTTTACTTCGCGAGTTTCACACCCGGTACGAACCAAAAACGGGAGAAAGGACCTCAGGGAGGGCCTGCGTTTCTTCCTAGTTAGAAGTGGCGTCAGTGGTTTTACACGCCCTGACGAGTTTGACTTATGTGGTTGTTGCTGTTGCGAGGCGCCTCGGATTGATCGGTCGTTCTCGAACCGATGGAGTCATTTAGTTGGCTCATTTACGCCCCAAAGGGCGGGTAAACGTAGTGTTCAGGCATTTTAATCCACATCGGTGGACCGGCCCTGTCGCTCCTAGGGTCACTCGAGCTCTGATCCTGAGACTCGGGCTAGGCAGTCTCGAATCGGTTGAGGACTATCTTTTGCCTCGGTTCATAGATGGAAATCCAATTTCCAAATACGTGACTTTGCGATTTTGATTGTATAACCTATATATGGCGACATAGTGGTATGGGGCATTCATGCCGCCTATGATTGATACTTATGATTTGAAGTTGTTTTATACACTATGCACTTATTATAGTATCAAATGATTTGTTTTAAACGTATCAAGCATTCTTTGGCTGTTATAAGGGAAAACCCTATCCCCCGGCTTGCGTTGCATTGTGTGATAGGACCTGGGTCTTATAACAGCTTCATTTTTCTTTATTTAGCATTGCGCTGCTGTTTTATGCACTGGTATTCTTGGGAGGAAACCTGTTCCGTGTTATACGGCGTGGTCCCTTGATTTGCCAAACTTTGAAAATAAAGATAATAACTGTTTTGGTTCTCACACCAGTCACATGACTGACCTGGAGTTTATTTTTTTAACCTAAACTCTGGGTGCCCTTATTTTGACACGGGCAGCTAGTAGTTTTGGTTTTGCAGATTTATATTCACAGGATCCTGGTTTACAGCTGGAATGATATCCGGAAAGCTTTGTATCCGTATATCTCTTCTAGTTGTGTATTGTATTATTTTCCGCTGCTATGTATTTAAATGTAATTTAAATCTCTGATATTTCTGTGTAATATTCATTTATACTCTGTATATTCTTGTACTCTGATGCATTGTAGTGATATACAGTGAAATGTTCTTCTGTACGCGTTCTATTTTGTCGTGTTCTCAAACGATAGGGCGTTTTCGAACGGTCTGGGTCGGTTTAGCGACTGATTCGGACCGAGCGAAATTCCTTGCCGTCACAGAAGTGGAGGATGATTTCTTTTGTTTCTTATGAGGAGGTGCCATTGAATTTGAAGAAAATAAAAAGGAATTTTTTTATTTCTAAGAGTTTGAGAAGAGGGAAGTATAAAAACAAAGTGAAGGGATGTATAGAAGATGAATCGACGTATCGATTAGGGGCAAAAATTCTGGAAAACGCGTGACCGATCGACCGGTTTTTATGGACCAGTCGACTGGTTACTGGGTAAATATGTTCCAGAGAAGTTTGTCGGTCGACCAGTGGATTTTAAAAGGTCGACTGGTTCCTGGAGGAAATTAATTCCATAGGACTTTACCGGTCGACCGGTGGAAATAAAACGGTCGACTGGTAAGCATTTGAGATAAAAAAAATTCCAGAAAGTTGAACGGTCGACTGGTATTTTTTAGATGGTCGACCGTTTCAAGTATATGATCATTTCCAGAGATAAAAACGGTCGACTGGTCCAAAAATACGGTCGACCGTTCTGCTTGAAAATTGTTTTTCTGGCTTGAAAAGATTATATACCGTCATATAACTTGAAATTTATTCTAACTCAAAATGAATTCGAATGAAGAACGTGAAAACAAATACAACAATAAAAAATTATTTTGCAATACGTAAACAACATAACTTAATGAAAGGTAGATGACTTGTCGTCGGATATTTCATGAATATTCGAAACTCTCGGCGTCCATGGCGACCAATTTTCTCTTGATCCTTCATTTCTCGCATAATTACGGTCCCATGAGTTAGGACTATGAGATGTAGACGGAGGGTGTGGCATTGGTATTGGTTCATGTACCCCATGTCTATCCGTGCTACAGAAAAATGACGCCATTCGTTCTAAGAGAGTTAAACGATCAGATGTGAGTTTTTGTTCATAATGCAGTTGACGCTGGAGATCCAACTGATGTATCTGGTAGTGATGAATTTCATTGATCTTCTCTCTCGTACCAGGAGAACAAAATAGTGCTTTCTTAGCTCGTTTGGGTTTGGGTGTATGTCTAGGAATATGCGAACATTCCGGTCTGCTCTTTGTTGTTTCCGGAGAGTAGTACTCCTCCGGTTCGGAGCTAGTGACCGAGATGTGAGACCGTTGAACACATTCATCACATATGTGTGCCATAAGAGTATATGGACTTGTGTATGAATGTTAAAACTAGACACTAAGAAAGTGATGCAGAAAACAATAAGAAGGAGTATGTATTTATAGCTTTTACGAAGTAGGAAGTAATGGATGGAAAGCATTCAGAGAATATGAACCACTCAAATTTTGTAAAGCTCAAAATGAATTGCTAATAATAGTAAAAGACTATTAATTAGCTAAGTTAAAAAACAAATGAATGTACCGGCTAGAGAAGAACTCAATAGTGTACATATATATTTATATACATTATACACCAATTTCGTTTCTAGAAATCAAGCCGTGCTCTCCACGTAAAGAGATAAAACTAGATTAGAGTAGAGGCTTGGTAAAAATATATGCTAATTGGTTGTCAGTCTGGACATATTCGAGACATATTGTTCCTTTTTCAATATTATCTCTTAAGAAATGATGTCGAATATCAATGTGCTTTGTTCGGGAATGATTGACTGGGTTTTTTGATAAATTGATTGCGCTTGTGTTATCACAATATATGATGGACTTTGATAAATGAATATCGAAATATCGAAGTGTTTGTTGCATATATAAAACTTGAGTACAAGCTAGAGCAGCTGATATATATTCAGCTTCACATGTTGAGAGTGAAACGCAATTTTGTTTCTTACTAAACCAAGAGACAAGTGATTTTCCAATAAAATGGCACGTACCACTTGTACTCTTTCTATCCGTGTGAGAGCCACCGAAATCAGCATCGCTATACGATACTAATTCAAATGGACAATATTACGGGTAGAAAAGACCAAAATCTTTGGTGTTATTAAGATATCGTATTATTCGTTTTACAGCTCGTAAATGTGATTCCATAGGATTAGCTTGAAACCTTGCACATAAACAAACACTCATCATAATATCAGGACGACTTGCGGTAAGATACAGGAGAGAACCAATCATGCTTCTATATAACTTCTGGTCAACATTCTTACCAAGTTCATCTTTTTCAAGATGTGTGGTCGTACTCATAGGAGTTGGTTTACCAGAGGTATTTTCTAAACCGAAGCGTTTGACTAAGTTTCCACAGTATTTTTCTTGACTAATAAAAATACTGTTAGAAAGTTGTTTGATTTGAAGACCAAGGAAATACGATAGTTCTCCCATATGAGACATTTCAAATTCTTTGGTCATAATATTTGCAAAGTTCGTCGTTTGTTGAACCAAAGATAATGTCGTCTACATATATTTGGATAACTAATATATCTTTTTGAGAATGTTTAATGAATAGAGTCTGATCAACTTTACCAATTTGAAATCCAGAATCGATAAGATAACTTCTTAATAGTTCATACCAAGCACGAGGTGCTTGTTTCAATCCATATAAAGCTTTCTTAAGTTTATATACGTGATCAGGATATTTCTCATGTACGAACAAAGGAGGTTGTTCGACATATACATTCTCTTTGATAAATCCATTTAAAAATGCACTTTTGACATCCATTTGATAAAGTTTAAAATCGTGATGACAAGCAAAGGACAGTAAAATTCGAATAGCTTCTAATCGAGCTACGGGAGCAAAGGTTTCTTCATAATCGATACCTTCTTCCTGATTATATCCTTGTGCTACTAATCTTGCTTTATTTCTGGTTATATTTCCTTGTTCGTCAGCCTTATTTTTATAGACCCATTTCGTACCAACGACTGACTAATCAGTCGGTCTTTGAACAAGTTCCCAGACAGCATTGCGCTCGAACTGATTTAGTTCTTCTTGCATGGCAATGATCCAGTAATCATCAGTAGCAGCTTCTTTCGGATTCTTAGGTTCGATATTTGAAAGGAATGCGACATGACCCATTTGATTTAGTTGACTTCTTGTTCTAATTTGTGATGTTACTTCTCCAATAACATTTTGAACTGGATGATCTCTTAGAATTCTCGGAGGAGATCTAAATCTTGGTGGAGAAGGTATCACAGCAGGTTGAGGGATATCATCAACAATTTCTGAGTCAGAGTCGTTATTTGTGATGACAGGATTATCAGTGACTATGGATTCTTTGTCATCTGATACGATACGAGATGATTTAAAGAATTCATCAAAAGAAACATGAAGTGATTCTTTAATAGTTTTAGTTCTCTTGTTAAATATACGATAGGCCTTGCTTCGTTCCGAGTATCCGACAAATATTCCTTCATCGGATTTGAAATCAAATTTTCCAAGATGGTCTTTCGTATTTAAAATAAAGCATTTAGAACCGAAAACTTTGAAATATGAGATATTTGGTTTTCTTTGATTAAATAGCTCATAGGATGTATTTTTGGTCAGAGTAGATACACGATTCAAAACATAACACGCAGTTGCAACAGCTTCTGCCCAAAAATGTTTTGGTAGAGTGGATCCATTTAATAATGTTCTTGCACATTCTTGTAAAGTTCGATTTCTCCGTTCTACAACTCCGTTTTGTTGTGGAGTTCTAGGAAACGAAAAATTATGATTTATTCCTTTCTTTGTGTAAAAATGTTCAAAATTATTATTTTCGAATTCTCCTCCATGATCACTTCTTATGTTTTTAACTTTAAGCCCTTTTGATTTTTGAATTCTTTTGACGAAGGATTTGAAATGTTTGAAAGTGTCACTTTTGTTTTTCAAGAAAATTACCCATGTATATCGAGAGTAATCGTCAACAATTACAAACACATATCGATTATGATTTATTGACTGAACCTGTGTTGGTCCAAATAAATCCATATGTAATAGCTCCAATGGTTGTAATGTTGATATGACTTTCTTGGATTTGAAAGACGATTTATCAATTTTCCTAATTGACATGCATCACAAAGATTATCAACCATAAAGCTTACTTTGGGTGGTCCTTTAACTAGATCATTCTTGGCTAGCTTGTCAATTGTTTTGAAGTTTATGTGACAGAAACGTTTGTGCCATAGCCATGGATCATTATCATTTGCTACAAGACACATATCTGAATTATGATTGGTATTCATATTCAGAATATAGATGTTTCTGTCTCTATATCCTTCAAAAGCTATATTTCGATCTTTATCTAAAATACTACATTTATTGTCCGAAAAAGAAATGATAAAACCTTTGTCGCACAATTGACTGATACTTAGTAAATTATGTTTCAAATTCCTAACTAGCATGACATTAGTAATAAGAGGTAAGTTTGATGTACGGTAATTTCTCACATCGCCTTTGCCGATGATATAGCCTTTTGAATTATCTCCAAAAGTGACTGAGCCACCATCCGAATAAGTGAATTTTGTTAATAAGCTCTTGTCTCCAGTCATATGCTTCGAGCAACCACTGTCTAGTATCCACTTTCCTCTTTTCTTAAGTGGGACCTGCAAAAAATAAAATTAAGTCCATGGTACCCACCTTTTTATAGGGTCCTAAGAGTTAGGTCTTAGGAGTCCAAACCCATACGGGTCCGGTATCCCCTTTATATACATAATTTGGATTATGATGCACTGAACTCAAAAAATTTTGAGTGTACTTGTTCCTAATCAAATTGTTATTTGTTTTAGGAACCCACATTTTTATAGATTTGACATTCTTCTTTTGAAATTTCACAATCGGTTTTGGTTTGGAATATAATAAACTAAGATTTTTCTTAGCTTTAGTTTCTCGTACTTCCTTATTTTTCCTTTTTCTTTTACCAAGATGTTTCTTGATAACCTGTTTCTTATATCCCAAACCTTGTTTATTTGTAGCAGTTTGTGAACTTTCAATAATTTTTGTCAAATTTTCTCGACCTTTGTTAAAGTTAGAAACATTTTGAGTAATGTCGTCTAACTTTGTTTGTAAACTAGCTTTTTCAAGGACTAACATCTTGACTTTTGCCTTAAGCTCATGATTTTCGGTAGTTAGAGCATCATTTTTCTCTTTTTGAGTTTCAATTTCTTGACTCAAAAGAGATAGTTGAGAATCAATATTAGATGATGATTCTTGAGCTTTTTCAAGTTCCTCCTCTAATATTTTCTTCTCATCTTTTAACATATCTCGTTCAAATTCTGCTCTACTTAAATCAGCTTGAGCTTGCTTGCATTGTCGTTTTACATCTTTAAATTTATACATTAACTCAGCATTTATATGTAGAACTTCTTCAAAAGTCGGAATTTGTACCTCATCTTCTTTAGCCATAAAGCATACATTAGCTTGTTCATTGTCAGAGTCACTTTCATTACCAGATGAAGATGAGTCTGAATCATCCCATGTCACCGAGAATGCCCGTTTCTTTGACTTGTCCTTTTTGTGTTTGAACTTGTCATTTTCTGTCTTCTTCTTTTGTTCTGGGCAATCATTTTGCATGTGTCCCTTCTTATGACAGTTAAAGCATTCTACATTTGATGATGATGGCTTATTTGATCCGAACTTCTTCTGTTGTATCGACTAGCTTTTCGTTGCTTTAAGAATTTTTTGAATCCTTTTGCAATGAATGCTAGATCCTCATCTTCGAAATCTGAGACGTCTTCATCTTTCTCAGCATGAAAAGCTACATTTTTCTTTTCTTCTTTTTGTTCTTTTCGGGCCTGCAAGTTTGCTTCATAGGACATAAGATTTCCTATCAATTCATCTGGCTTCATGGTGGAAAGATCATTAGCTTCTTCTATTGCTAATACTTTTCCTTCCCATTCATTAGTCAGTGAATGTAGGACTGGTGAAACTACATCAAAATCAGAATATTTTTGTCCTAAACCGATAAGAGCATGATGAATGGTTTGAAACCTTGAATACCTCTCATTGATTGTTTCATTCGGCTTCATTTTGAAATTTTGAAATTGACTTTTCAACAAAGCTATTTTTGCTTGTTTAACCTTGTTAGTACCTTCATGAGCGGTTTTTAGCGTTTGCCAAATTTGATATGCAGAGGTACAGATACTAACACGGTTATATTCGTTTTGATCTAATGCACAAAACAACATATTTATTGCTTTTGCATTTACAGTAGCTGTGGTTTTCTCAGCAGCTGTCCATTCTGCATACTCAGTTATTGGATTGACTATTTCTTTCTGAGTAGCATTCCAATCATCATAACTTGTTGATTGCATATAAAAAGTCATACGTGTTGCCCAATAGCTATAGTTTAGGCCATTAAAAAAAGGAGGTCTTTGTGTTGACTGACCTTCTGTGTAAGTGGTGTTACTAGTGCTTGCGTTATTTGCCATATTACTAGAATATATCAAATAACTGTGTTACGGTTATGAGATGACCGTAGCTCTGATACCAATTGAAAGTGTTGATAGACGACTTTAGGCAGGATCCGTAATATGGATATGCGGAATATATAATATATACTAAGAAAGATCTCACAGTAGCAATATCACAGATAAGTAAATGCAGTAATAGAAAAATCACACCAGGGATTTTTATACTGGTTCGGAGCACCGTCCTACGTCCAGTCCCAGATCTCCTATCTGGAATTTCACTAAACACTATCCTCACTTAACCCTGAGGAAAACAGGTTCACAACACCCAAGCAGCCGAACGGGATTTCACGCCTCTATCAACACGAGGACTTCACAACTCGCCTCTTACAGCACCGAGGACTTCACAACTCGCCTCTTACAACACCGAGGACTTCACAAACTCGCCTCTTACAACACCGAGGACTTTAAACAAGATATAAACTTGTAGTTTGACAATGTGTGTTCTTAATAACACGAATTTGTCAATTCTTGTACAACCTTCCTATAATCTTATCCTCAAATATGATTTTGATATTATGAAGATTTGGAAGATGATATCGTTGTTTGAATCTAAAGAATAATATATAGATTCAAGGATTCAAATAACGATATATGAGAATAGTGAGCTTTTGAATGCTTTTTAAAGAGTAAGAATGAAATCAGCACTTAGATAGCAAGAATAGAAAGAATTGTTATTTTCAAAAATGATAATTTCATGATGCTTTTATAGAGGATGGAGAGATGTAATCATTGGTGAAGAGAAACCATGAAAAGAGATGATTTTTGGCCAAGAGAAAGGATCATAACCATTGATGAAATAGGGTGTCTATTAGAAAAGATGGCTTCAGTTCGTAGACCAGTCGACTGGTAAAAAATGACCAGTAGACTGGTGTTTGAATATATGTACGTTATATATATGTGTGCACGTTCATCGTGCATTCTGCACAGAAACGGTCGACCGCCTATATATGAACCGGTCGACCGGTTTCTGTTAGTATGCACAATGAATGTGCATACATGTATAAACATATATATATATATATATATATTCAAACCATATAGGAATATGATTATTTGAGGATAGATTTTAACATATTTAACTACACTCATACTCTAAATAATCAACCTATACCATCGAATATCTTCTTTTTGTCGATCTTGAATTTCTCCTTGTCATTGATCAAAACACCTTGAATTCCTTGACTCAACATTATTAACTAGCAAGGTTTAAATTAATTCTTTAACCTTCATAATAAGATTCAATTTAAACATTGGATTTAGGAAATGGGTTTAAATCTAATGAGTAGATTTTGATAAAAAAATCTTAATGCAAAAAACAAGTTAAACGTGTTATGAATTGGAAAGTGGATTTAAAAGAAAGATAAGTTCATAGAACTTGTTTTGGAATAAATGGCAATGGAATTTAATTAATTTGAGTTAGATAATTAGAACTTGAGATAGTAAACTTTTATTATTCTAAAGATGAAGGTGATGTTGAGTCAAGGTTGCAAAGTTTTAGAAGGAAAATAAATACACCAACTTGAACAACTTCATTTTTATCCAAGAGATGATATTAGTTGAGATCGAGAGTTAAAATTAGAATTTAAATCATTATTACCATAAATGATTTAGTTACTCAAAGTTGAAAAGTTTTAGAAGGAAAATAAAATGATTTGGGTTGTAGTAACCCACTAAAAGTGAATTAGAAATGAGAGATACCTCCAGCAACTAGAGTTGCATCATCTTGCTCATTGTTGAGAATAGGCCGTAGTTATGCCACTTTGCCCAGAGGCTCGGGATTTCTCCAAAAATCAAGAAAAATAAATTTTTATATATTTGCGTTGGACGATGGTTAGCCGAGCGAATAAGTCAACTTTAAAGTGGATTTGTTGTGCGAAGAGTGCGTTATGAATCGTGGACACCTACATCCTCCTCCAAGAAGAATTGAGCTATGCTGATTTGAGAATGAGTCTTCTATCAAGACATTCTCACTCAGACGAATACGCCGATGATGGAAACCCACTATTGCTATTCTATCATCTTAACTGGTGTTGAAGTACATACTTATATTGGAGGGCTAAGTATGTTAATGTTTTGGAATAGGAGATAAGAAGTTAATCAAAATGGCCTAGTGATTATTATAGAAAATAAACTTGAGATTATTTTTGTACTATATTTGATAGTTAAATAACCGGTTGTCAAATATAAACCAAAATTTAGTTTGGAAATATCTAGGAATATGTGTAAATCATGTAGCACAGTCATCCCTACTAATGATTCACTATCCATATAAACCTCGTTTTGTTCTCCTAGGATAAGCGATAAGGAAACTCATCTACAAACAGCTAGGAGGTGAACTTCACTCTTATCCTTGATGTTTATTTTTTATAGAACCATAGTTGAGTTTATCAAAAATTATCGAAAGTTGTTTCAAGGAGACCCCGACCGGATCAAATTATCTGAAAACTACTTCGACCCAGCTATTCGATTAATACAGTACTTACAAAAAAATGAAGAAAATGAGATAGGATCAGTGCGCAAGGGTTACTTGCTATTGATCCTATGGATTTCATAGAGGTAATGCCTTCAGCCCGTTATGTTCCTGAATCACTTATATACATGAATGTTATAAGTACTGTAATGGGCCAAGAAATTCGACCCTTGAATTTCGACATTATTACACCCTCTGTATTCACGAGCCTAAACTCAAGTACAGTAAACTCAGAAGTTAGAAGAAATAAGTTAGAGGGTGAGAAAGAAGAAATGTTAGAATAGAAGAAGAAGAAGAAGAAGAACACAAACAGATCAGATCGGAGAAGATCATAATCTCAGAGCGGAATGAATAAAATATAGTATACTAATACTCTAAGAGACAAACTGTATATATACAGGAATAAGTAGTCAGAGTATACAAATAGATCAACCTATATAGTTATAAAAATTTGTTTGTACAATGACTGATAAATATAACATACACAGTGAAAAATATATATACATAAAATACAAGAATACGTCTCAACTCCAGCTCCTATCCAATAGCTCTAAGAAAATCTGGAAAATATTCTTAGTCTGACCCAAGCAAAATTAGGAAAACCAAAATTCTTAGATCAGTGCGGAATATCAGAGTGAGAAAACTCACATCACAAATAACTTTCTTAATTTTAGAAATCTTTTAGAATAATGGAACTCCCATAAGACGTTACCACACACAAACATGGCATGTCTTTTTCCCTTATGATAACCAAAACACTTTTATATCAAATCAAATAATATTATTATAATGTCTATTAAATCATTTTAAATGAACTAATAAATATATGTAAAATAATTACCCATAATTAAATCCATGCCCTAATTAGCTGTAATGACCTGGATTTTTAGCGACTTTGGTTATCGACATAAACTCAATGATGACTAACCAAACGTCGAAAAATACCGGTCATTAATGAAAGAAATTAGAGGGTGAGGATAGATAAGATAGAAACTTAGAATAGAAGAAGAAGAAGAACACAACATCAGAATAACACGAATCTCACAGCGGAACGAATAACATATAATAGATAACATATCTTTGAAATAAATGATTGTACTTGAATCTACATATCATTATCAAGTACAGCAGTTACAACACAGTGGAAATAAACTATAGCTATATGATCCTGAAGCCTCCTGCTCCAAGCTCTTCCAATATATCTGTAAAATCCCGACTAGTTGACTGCCTGTACAAATTTAGGCATCCAAGAGTTTAGGGAAAACAAAACAAAATAAACTCCGGGTCAGTCATGGGACTGGTATGAGTAAAATAGTTTAAAACAGTTCGAACAAGTAAACGATATCTCATAAGACCATGCCGTATAACGGAACGGTTTTTCCCTTATGAGAATCCAAATTATCTTTATATCAAAAACCTTTTTGATATTATAATAATGTCTATCAACCACAATATAATAATCATCTAACAGAAACGCTTTCATCTCACGTTCTGCATATATAGTATACAACCAAAACCGCAAGCATGTATTGGGTAATGGATTTCCAACTATGACAAGGTATGGAACCACCTTTCGCTAGTGTACCTCTAGAAAGGAATACACTGGGTTCAACAAGAACATCTTGCAACCCGGCCACACATGATCGACCACGAGTGTATCAAATGTATATCACCAACGGTTGGGATCAGCAACTGTTTCCCGAATGGGACAACATCAACAATAGATTTTTAGAAATAAATGAAACTCTAGATCAGGTGATTATACACCACACTTCGGTGCGAACGACTTAGCCATGTTGCCTGCCCGATTACTGTCATTTACCGGATGTGAGGCTAGAAACTACGCTTTATCATCACACCAGATTCACTTTGAATGCCACATCGTCAAATCCATCAAATCACCAATTGACATCCTCAACCATACATTATGTGTTAGCTAAAAGAAGTTTCCTTCTCCGCTTCCACTCTTGGTACGGTTGGAGAAATCAATATACGTGATCGTCTGGAAATATTCTGTCAGACATCCGTCCATACAAGTCATCCAGGAATAGGATGAACCGAAGGCACTATTCTTGTAAACAGGGTAGCCCTTGCATAACTCCGCCTTCAATCATCTTTGGCATATATCATTCGCAATGCTTATGCTAATACATAGTGGTTCTTTGGATAATAATCCAACCGGTCTCTCCATATTAACAACGTTAAAATGGTCAAAACTTCGATAGTCCGTGACTTAACTATCGAAGAAAAACAGGTGTGCAAACAACGATATTATTTCCAAATGGAAATTTATATCGATCAAACATCATTCAACATTTATCTCTTTATTTCATTAATTTACTTATCTCCTGTTTCCCTATATTCAATATTTCTTATTTTCTAAATTTGGAAAATATACGTTATTAACAATTGGAAAACATTTCCATTTCTTGTTTTCTTTATTAGAAAACATTTCTGGTTTCTTATTTGGAAAACATTTCCAAAGCTTCTTCATTGGACTTAGACAGATGTTTAAACAAACCATCGCGATGCAAACTCAAACCATTTCCTTTAATTACTAAATTCACTTAACCATCCTTTACTATCGAACCTTAACCATTCCTTAGTTAAAAATGAAGTCAATCAAGTTGGGGTAATACTACCTCTTAGACCTTAACTGAACAACGTTTCTAACCTTGAAATGGACGTAGTTCACCTTTAAATTCTTTAACAAACTTCCCTACGTAACTTTCTTTCAAATCATCTCTATTCGATAATTCTTTCCTTCGAATAAGGTATATTCGATAGCTCTATTTAATTTACTCTATTTGATTAACCCTTATCAATTAACTCTATTGGACTAACGCTATTGGATTAACTCTATTGGATTAACTCTATTGGACTAACGCTATTGGACTAACGCTATTGATTTACTCGTTTCACTTAACTCCTTTTGAATAAACTATTTTCGATAAGTCCTTTTACTCTATTCGAATAAACTATATTCGATTAACTCTATTTACTTTATATTCGAATAAATTATATTAGATTAACTCATTTGCTTTTAACTCTAATCGATTAACTCCAACTGGTTTAACTCTAATTGATTAACTCCATCTGGTTAACTCTAACTGGTTAACTCTAACTGGTTTAACTCTAACTGGTTAACTCTAATTCTATTCACTTAACTCCTGTCGAATAAACTATATTCGATAACTCCTCTAACTCTATTCGAATAAACTATATTCGATAACTCTACTTAACTCTTCTTCGAATAACTAATATTCGATAACTCCTTTTACTTTATTCGAATTACTAATATTCGATTACTCTATTGATTCTATTCGAATAAACTACATTCGATTAACCCCTTTATTTTAACTCTATTCGATTAATTCTAGCTGGTTAACTCTTATTCGAATAACAAATATTCGATTAACTCTATTCAGCTAACTCAACTCGACTTACCCCTTTTCGAATAAACTATTCATTTATAAAGATTTACTTTTAGTAACGGTTCTTCACTTTACAAATGATTTCCTTTTTAGTAACGTTTTCCTTTTTATAACGTTTTCCTTTTTATAAAATCCTATTCGGTTATAAACAAATTTCCTTTTTATAACTCTATTTATTTTCTAAATATTTCTTTTTTAAAAAAGTTTCCTTTGATTGTTATAAATATTATCTCTTTTATAAAATCCTTTGATTTTATAAATAATCTATTTTCAATATTCATTTTGAAAATTCCTTTTTCACCATTCTGGTATGTTATGGTATTCAACATATCAAATCACGATGATCAGTATCATTCAAACACATATAATCGACAACAGATTATATATCACATCACATATCACAATATATGAAAAACAATAAAATAACTGTTGAGGAATCCAGTTGGATTCCTCCAACCTGTTTCCCTGCATCACAGATGTTAAACAATATAGATAACATCACTTTCAGTTCCATATGATATATTGTGTTAAACAGAATCAAATATAGAAATTCAACTAACTGACTAGTAGTTCAATCAAACAATCAACACATAGTCAATCAGCCAATATTTAGCAGTTCTAAAAATACAACATGATATTATAAACTGTTCAGAGTTAGTGAGATTTACTCACTTTGGCAGTTCATCGTTAAAGAACGATAAACTGTTGTTTGATCTGAATCAAACAATTTATTTCGCAGTAAATTCAAATGAGCGCCAATGGACTTCCAGTCAGTGCCATGGTGTTGCCCTCGTCCATACGATCCTAACGTGACTGACGGTTCGAATTTCTGATAAGGTATGATCGAGTTATACAATTTACAAGTTAACATACTATTTTTAAATCTAAATAAAAACTTAAATGAATATCAATTGGGCTTTACCCATCCTCAACCGGCCCAACTCCCTATCAAAACCGCACCCGCTTACTCCTCCTTCTCCCAAAATTAGAACATGCAACCTGAAGCTGTTCCACAACCATTACCATGATTTCATCCACCCTTTTCTCCTTCAACACTTCATTAAACTTCAAACCGAAATTTCCATTTCGATCTCCTTTCAAACCTCTATCTCCTAGTGCCAACGACTTTAAACTCGCACCCCCCATTGCCAAAACCGTCGCACAGCTCTGTCGTTCAACACAGTGAAACACCGAACCAAAAGATGACCGAAATTCCCAGAAATTAGCGTATAGATGCTAAATCACCTCACAAATGCAATCCTCATGTCCAGATCGAGAATAATTGCTCCTATTTCCTACGATTTCAAACCCTAACATTCACTGTAAAAACGTCGAGCTCGACAATCAGCGTTCGCACCGCACAAAGGAGACACCAAATCGAAGAGTACAGCTTCACGATCTCATATAAACCCATTTCGTGATTTAATGATTTTTATTTCTTTTGTTTTGGAATTCTTTGCTCGTGATTTCTTTTTGCTGAAGAACACAAGAGTGACGGCGGGATTTTTGTTGACTTAAGGGGGAATTGAAACTAGGTTAAGGAGGGTAGATGCTATATTTATAGAGAAAATTAATATCTAGATATTTTATAGAAAGAATATTCTCGGTATATTCTCTTTTATATATTCATTTTGCTTTCCACAAATTCTCGTGATTACACAAGATACCCAAAAATCACCAAACTCGACATGTAGCTAGAGTTCGACATTACGGTCCCAACGAAACTGGTTTCGTCGAATTCCGACTCTGTTTACTCGCACAGCGTATTTTTAACCGTCGAAATACTGACTATTTTTCACTCTAAAAATCCGCACGGCTACACACTGACTCTAAAAATCACGAAACTGGAAATCTAACAACTATTTGACATTGCGGATCCAACAAAAGTAGTTTCATCGAATTCCGACTTCGTTTGCAAAAGTGGCTAATTTTTAACGCTCTAAATAACCTATTTAAATATATAAATATAATTAAAGTTAATATTTAAAAATAAATATTATCGTTTATATTCACAGTGGAATATCGTACAGCTTCAAAATATTCCTATATGGATTTACAACTCGATATTACATCGTCAGAGTTATATCGATGTTCGATTTCTATTTAAATCCTTATATAAAATATAATTAAATCGTTATGGTCAGGGCGCTGCATTACTGAGAATTTGATTTGGACGTAACTCAAAATCTACACGACGAAATCCCGATATTTCTCTTCCACTAGAAAGATATACTTTACCAGCTCCACACTTTTCTTGTTTCACAGAAATCCGATTTAAAACGAACCCTGTATACTCAGTTGAAGTTCAAATCGCCAAATAGCGAACTGCCGCGCCATTTCAAGCTCGATTTTAATTATAATATAATTATACGTTCAAACTGTCATTCAAATAATATATTCCTTATTTTAATTCAATTCTAAACTGAATTAAATATCACAAATGATCCAGCTCACACCATATCGCCATTTCCGCCAATTCTTATTATTTCAGAATTAAATATATTATTTAATTTATTATTTTAATTAAATATTCATCATTATTTAATTCTACGACCATTTTATTCACTAAACCACCATTTATATAATTAAATAAATTAGTTATAATACCTCTACCAATGCGGGTCATTACAATCTTCCCCACTTAAAAAAATTTCGTCCTCGAAATTGCTAAAAGGTAGAGGACGACCCTATCGACTGGTTAGAACATATTAGTTAACTTCTTAACTCCAGTTTCAATTGAACCAATTTAATTTCAATTAAATTATTAATTAATTCTTATCAACGAAAATTTACAAAAATCCTGTAAATTTTCTAACACCTTAACTTTTTCGAAATTTTTTGCCAGCACCTCCTTCGTACTAGTCAATAGGTCAAACTCCAACTCGCCTCTCTGGGCCATCTCCAACCCAAAAGAAAATCAAACAGCCAAGCAGCTTGCCAATTCGGCTCATCAAAATCTCATACCATATGAAATATAAACTTGTACCCTTTGTCGACATATCATTATATCCTTTCCACCTGTTATCAATTCAGCAGATACAAGGGTTATCCCAATCAAATTCCAATCTGCTTTTATCCACGACACAACCATTCGCTTATATCCGAGCCAAATATCATTTCAACTCGAGTTTCTTCTCAATTCCCAACTCTTAACTTGATTATCACATTACACTTCAAATTTGAGTCTCCCAATCCAATTTGTCTTGATATCATTCTAATTCAATCTCAGTTACCACTTTACTGGCTTTACATTAATTCGAATTTGCTTTCACAAATTTCTGTTAATTTGTTCTTAATTCAAACAGTCTCTCCCTGGGAGCTTTTAAACAGATTACTCTTTTCAAAAATCAAATTTTCCTTCTGAACATGTCATTGAGCCCTTAATTAATATTCCATTAGTTAAATCACTTCTCTATTTCTTTATCAATATTTGTTAACCAAATATTTTCAATAACCATATAGGCCTTTTTATGTTATTTGGAAAACATTTCCAAATATCGCCTTCCTTTATTTTCTAAACTTTAGAAAATATATGCTATTTATAATTTCAAAATATTCCAATTACTTATCTCTTTTCCGATCTCGTTTATTTCTATACTTAGGAAATATTCTTTATTATATTTCCAAGCTTACACTTATTTGGGTTAAAACGGATGTTGTGTAAAACATCGTTACGACAACCCAAATACTATATTCAACTAACACTTTTTCAACATTGATCTTCGAGCCTGAAATCTTACTATTTATTTGTTAATAATGAAATCAATCAAGTTAGGGTATAACTACCTCTCAGACCTTGACTGAATAACATTTATAACGTCAAAACAGATATGACTACTTACTCGAATAATCAATACCATACAACTACTTATTCACTTTTAAACACGTATACGCTTCCTCTTTCTATTCTTACTAGATTTTATTCTTAGTCTTCCTTTTTGATTTTACTATTCTATTTCTAAGTTCGTTTCCTTATCGACTTCTATATATATCGATACGTTGATTTCTAACTATCAAATTATTTTAAAAATATTCTAACTCCTTAAATTCCCGGGAAAATTCGCCATAACCTCCTTTGTACCGAGAGCATCGGGATATTTCAAATAGCCTACCATGGCCCTCACCAATCAAAAAGAAAAAGAAAAAGCCAAGCGGCTAGCCGATACGGCGCATAAAATCTCATATATGAATTAAATACATACCTTTTCGTCGAGCATTCTATTTATATACCTTCATACCTTATCCATACCTATCTCATGTATACTTATACCTGCCCAATTTATTTTAACTATACCTGATTGTTTTAACTCAATTCGTTAATTAATTTGTTAATTAACTCTTTAGTCTATTTCACTTTTATATTTGAACATGACATGCTCAAATATATTTTAACTTGCTTATTAACTAATTTGAATCCAAATTTCAAATTTAAGTTCTATATTCGATTTCGAATATTCATTACAAATCCAATTCACCTTTCAAAGTTCATCTTCAAATTCAAAACTCGATTAACTAATTCCTCCTCGACTTAGTTAATTCTATTCAATTTCTATTCAAATTTTATATCACTTCTATTATTCAAATTCTATTATCAAATTCTATTCAAATTCTATTCAAATTCTCTATATTCAAATTCTATAGTTTAAATTCCATTTTGATTCTATATTCAAATTCTATATATTTAAATTCTATATATCAAATTCTATAGTTTAAATTCCATTGAATTTCATATATTCAAACTCCCTTTGAATTTCTATATTCAATTCTATTTGAATTCTCTTTATTCAAAGTCTATATTCAATTCTATTGAATTTCATATATTCAAACTCCCTTTGAATTTCTATACTCAATTTTTATATTATAAATCCCATTTTGAAATTCAACACAACTTTTCTTTCCCAAAACAAATTCAAAACAGTATCTCTGGTAGTAATTCATCACTTACAACTCGAAAATGAATACTAATGATGCAGCTATCATCATCGGAATCTATTTTCCAGCGATCGAAGTGAGTTCAATACTCTAAAACCATTTCTAAACATTTCCACTTTGAAATTCATTTCAAAATATAATTCACACTGCTTGTAAAACAATTTAAAATCTCCCAGGATCTTAAATTTTCCTTACTTTTAATCCAAATCCATTTACAAACACTTATCCAATTCTCCAAAGTTTTAATTCAATTTCTGGCTTAAATTACAGATTTAACTCATCTGATTTCATGTATTTTACTTATATGAATTCTGATTGGTTATTTACATAACCATTTAATTTATAGTCTGTCTCGATTATAATATCAACCAATATATCCAATATGTATCAAAATATACTTTGGGTAAAATTATTTTAATTAACCCTCTTTTCAAAACATATCGTGTCGACCCATCGTATTCGAGTGTTTAGTAACCCTTATCAATACAGTGGATCAAACTGATCGACCAGAATCCATAAACAACTCAACCAATGAATCTCTACAATATAAAACAATTTATATATCAATAACAAATACGTTCACTCGTATATTTACACTCAAACTCAATCTAGGGTATTACTAACCCTATCTCTACTGAGTCACGCCACAGAGCCAAGGTAATTCACTTAACTTAAGCTCTGATACCAACTGTAATGACCCGGATTTTTAGCGACTTTGGTTATCGACATAAACTCAATGATGACTAACCAAACGTCGAAAAATACCAGTCATTAATGAAAGAAATTAGAGGGTGAGGATAGATAAGATAGAAACTTAGAATAGAAGAAGAAGAAGAACACAACATCAGAGTAACACGAATCTCACAGCGGAACGAATAACATATAATAGATAACATATCTTTGAAATAAAAGATTGTACCTGAATCTACATATCATCATCAAGTACAGCACTTACAACACAGCGGAAATAAAATATAGCTATATGATCCTGAAGCCTCCTGCACCAAGCTCTTCCAGTATATCTGTAAAATCCCGACTACTTGACTGCCCGTACAAATTTAGGCACCCAAGAGTTTAGGGAAAACAAAACAAAATAAACTCCGGGTCAGTCATGGGACTGGTATGAGTAAAACAGTTAAAAACAGTTCGAACAAGTAAACGATATCTCATAAGACCACGCCGTATAACGGAACGGGTTTTTCCCTTATGAGAATCCAAATTATCTTTATATCAAAAACCTTTTTGATATTATAATAATGTCTATCAACCACAATATAATAATCATCTAGCAGAAACGCTTTCATCACACGTTCTACATATATAGTACACAATCAAAACCGCAAGCGCGTATTGGGTAATGGATTTCCAACTATGACAAGGTATGGAACCACCTTTCACTAGTGTACCTCTAGAAAGGAATACACTGGGTTCAAAAAAAACATCTTGCAACCCGGCCACACATGACCGACCACTCATTTCGCTTGAGTGTATCGAATGTATATCACCAACGGTTGGGATCAGCAACCGTTTCCTGAATGGGACAACATCAACAATAGATTTTTAGAAATAAATGAAACTCTAGATAAAGTGATTATACACCCTACTTCGGTGCGACCGACTTAGCCCTGCTGCCTGCCCGATTTCTGTCATTTACCGGATGTGAGGCTAGAAGCTACGCTTTATCATCACACCAGATTCACTTTGAATGCCACATCGTCATATCCATCAAATCACCGATTGACGTCCTCAACCATACATTATGTGTTAGCTAAAAGAAGTTTCCTTCTCCGCTTCCACTCTTGGTACTGTTGGAGAAATCAATATACGTGATCGTTTGGAAATACTCTGTTAGACATCCGTCCATACAAGTCATCCAGGAACAGGATGAACCGAAGGCACTATTCTTGTAAATAGGATAACCTTTGCATAACTCCGTCTTCAATCATCTTTGGCATATATCATTCGCAATGCTTATGCGAATACAGAGTGGCTCTTTGGATAATAATCCAACCGGTCTCTTCATATTAACAATGTTAAAATGGTCAAAACTTCGATAGTCTGTGATTTAACTATCGAAGAAAAACAGGTGTGCAAACAATGATATTATTTCCAAATGGTAATTTATATCGATCAAACATCATTCAACATTTATCTCTTTATTTCATTAATTTACTTATCTCTTGTTTCCCTATATTCAATATTTCTTATTTTCAAAGTTTGGAAAATTTACGTTATTAACAAATGGAAAACATTTCCATTTCTTGTTTTCTTTATTAGAAAACATTTCTGGTTTCTTATTTGGAAAACATTTCCAAAGCTTCTTCATTGGACTTAGACAGATGTTTAAACAAACCATCGCGATGCCAACTCAAACCATTTCCTTTAATTACTAAATTCACTTAACCATCCTTTACTATCGAACCTTAACCATTCCTTAGTTAAAAATGAAGTCAATCAAGTTGGGGTACTACCTCTCAGACCTTAACTGAACAAAGTTTCTAACCTTGAAATGGACAAAGTTCACCTTTTAATTCTTTAACAAACTTCTCTACGTAACTCTCTTTCAAATCATCTCTATTCGATAATTCTTTCCTTCGAATAAGGTATATTCAATAACTCTATTCAATTTACTCTATTTGATTAACCCTTATCGATTAACTCTATTGGACTAACGCTATTGGGTTAACTCTATTGGATTAACTCTATTGGACTAACGCTTTTGATCTACTCGTTTCACTCAACTCCTTTTGAATAAACTATTTTCAATAACTCCTTTTACTCTATTCGAATAAACTATATTCGATTAACTCTATTTACTTTATATTCGAATAAACTATATTCGATTAACTCGTTTTCTTTTAACTCTAATCGATTAACTCCAACTGGTTTAACTCTAACTGGTTAACTCTAATTGATTAACTCCATCTGGTTAACTCTAACTGGTTAACTCTAACTGGTTTAACTCTAACTGGTTAACTCTAATTCTATTCACTTAACTCCTGTCGAATAAACTATATTCGATAACTCCTCTAACTCTATTCGAATAAACTATATTCGATAACTCTATTTAACTCTTCTTCGAATAACTAATATTCGATAACTCCTTTTACTTTATTTGAATTACTAATATTCGATTACTCTATTGATTCTATTCGAATAAACTACATTCGATTAACCCCTTTATTTTAACTCTATCCGATTAATTCTAACTGGTTAACTCTTATTCGAATAACAAATATTCGATTAACTCTATTTAGCTAACTCCACTCGACTAACCCCATTTCGAATAAACTATTCATTTATAAAGATTTACTTTTAGTAACGGTTCTTCACTTTACAAATGATTTCCTTTTTAGTAACGTTTTCCTTTTTATAACATCCTATTCAGTTATAAACAAATTTCCTTTTTATAACTCTATTTATTTTCTAAATATTTCTTTTTTAAAAAAATCTCCTTCGATTGTTATAAATATTATCTCTTTTATAAAATCCTTTGATTTTATAAATAATCTATTTTCAATATTCATTTTGAAAATTCCCCTTTCACCATTCCGGTATGTTATGGTATTCAACATATCAAATCACGATGACCAGTATCGTTCAAACACATATAATCGACAACAGATTATATATCACATCACATATCACAATATATGAAAAACAATAAAATAACTGTTGAGGAATCCAGTTGGATTCCTCCAACCTGTTTCCCTGCATCACAGATGTTAAACAATATAGATAACATCACTTTCAGTTCCATATGATATATTCTGTTAAACAGAATCAAATATAGAAATTCAACTAACTGACTAGCAGTTCAATCAAACAATCAACACACAGTCAATCAGCCAATATTTAACAGTTCTAAAAATACAACATGAAATTATAAACTGTTCAGAGTTAGTGAGATTTACTCACTTTGGCAGTTCATCGTTAAAGAACGATAAACTGTTGTTTGATCTGAATCAAACAATTTATTTCGCCGTAAATTCAAACGAGCTCCAATGGATTTCCAGTCAGTGCCATGGTGTTGCCCTCGTCCATACGATCCTAACGTGACCGACGGTTCGAATATCTGATAAGGTATGATCGAGTTATACAATTTACAAGTTAACATACTATTTTTAAATCTAAATAAAAACTTAAATGAATATCAATTGGGCTTTACCCATCCTCAACCGGCCCAACTCCCTATCAAAACCGCACCCGCTTACTCCTCCTCCTAGGATTAGAACACGCAACCTGAAGCTGTTCCACAACCATTACCGTGATTTCATCCACCCTTTTCTCCTTCACCACTTCATTAAACTTCAAACCGAAATTTCCATTTCGATCTCCTTTCAAACCTCTATCTCCTAGTGCCAACGACTTTAAACTCGCACCCCTCATTGCCAAAACCGTCGCACAGCTCTGTCGTTCAACACAGTGAAGCACCGAACCAAAAGATGACCGAAATTCCCAGAAATTAGCGTATAGATGCTAAATCACCTCACAAATGCAATCCTCATGTCCAGATCGAGAATAATTGCTCCTATTTCCTGCGATTTCAAACCCTAACATTCAATGTAAAAACGTCGAGCTCGACAATCAGCGTTCGCACCCCACAAAGGAGACACCAAATCGAAGAGTACAGCTTCACGATCTCATATAAACCGATCTAGATATTTAATGATTTTTATTTCTATTGTTTTGGAATTCTTTGCTCGTGTTTTCTTTTTGCTGAAGAACACAAGAGTGATGGCGGGATTTTTGTTGACTTAAGGGGGAGTTGAAACTAGGTTAAGGAGGGTAGATGCTATATTTTTAGAGAAAATAAATATCTAGATATTTTATAGAAAGAATATTCTCGGTATATTCTCTTTTATATATTCATTTTGCTTTCTACAAATTCTCGTGATTACACAAGATACCCAAAAATCACCAAACTGGACATGTAGCTAGAGTTCGACATTACGTTCCCAACGAAACTGGTTTCGTCGAATTCTGACTCCGTTTGCTCACACAGCGTACTTTTAACCGTCGAAATACTAACTAGTTTTCACTCTAAAAATCCGTACGACTACACACTGACTCTAAAAATCACGAAACTGGAAATCTAACAACTATTTGACATTGCGGATCCAACAAAATAGTTTCGTCGAATTCCGACTTCGTTTGCAAAAGTGGCTATTTTTAATGCTCTAAATAACCTATTTAAATATAATTAAATTTAATATTTAAAAATAAATATTATCGTCTATATTCACAGTGGAATATCGTACAACTTCAAAATATTCCTATATGGATTTACAACTCGATATTACATCGTTAGAGTTATATCGATGTTCGATTTCTATTTAAATACTTATATAAAATATAATTAAATCGTTATGGTCAGGGCGCTGCATTTCTGAGAATTTGATTTGGACGTAACTCAAAATCTGCACGACGAAATCCCGATATTTCTCTTCCACTAGAAAGATATACTTTACCAGCTCTACACATTTCTTGTTTCACAGAAATCCGATTTAAAATGAACCCTGTATACTCAGTTGAAGTTCAAATCGCCAAATAGCGAACTACCGCGCCATTTTAAGCTCGATTTTAATTATAATATAATTATACGTTCAAACTATCGTTCAAATAATATATTCGTTATTCTAATTCAATTCTAAACTGAATTAAATATCACAGATTATACAGCTCACACCATTTCGCCATTTCCGCCAATTCTGATTATTTCAGAATTAAATATATTATTTAATTTATTATTTTAATTAAATATTCATCATTATTTAATTCTACGACCATTTTATTCACTAAACCACCATTTATATAATTAAATAAGTTAATTATAATACCTCTTCCAATGCGGGTCATTACATTAGCTCTACATTCAAAAATGTACCATGTATTGAGATTTGGATTCCATACAATGATTGGGCACTGGGGTACCACCCATCATAGTACCTCTCTATATAAGCGTACTGAGGTCGCAATAACATCTTGCACCCCGGCCAACATAGAATTGGTCATCACTTAACTTTAGAGTACTAAATACGTTATTACCATGGTTGTGATCAATAACCACATCTAAACCATACAATAATAAAAGATTTAACTGTTCTAGATTGGTGATAACGTACCCTGATGTGTGCAACCTACATTGCCTTGTTGCACCTCCCCTGATTTTAGTCATTACCGGTTGATAAGGCTAGAGGAAACGTTATTACCTTTCACACATGACACATTTCCATCTTTGAATGTTCATGTCCCTTCGATGGCAATGTACTGATAACATTCATCTATTCAAGTCATCAGGGACATAACGAATCAAAGGCATTACCTCTACTACATCCATAGGATTAGCAGCACATAACCCTTTCACTCTTAATACTTTGCCTTTGCACAAGCATACTTATAATTCTAGTTAGAACACAAAGTCAGTTCAAAGTGGTTTGGGATCTCATTCCAATCGTGTTTCCTCGAACCCACACATTATAAATTAAAAGGGAATTATATTGATAGTCGGTTCTTGATCTATCAATCATAATCGTACGATTAAGTACATTAGCAGCTTGGTCTCTTTTAATTAAAACCATTTCACAGATTCTTAAAAATCGATTCCATATACTTATCTCAAAGGGATAAGCATATTCACAAATCTCTTATTTTCATTACTTCGAAAACCATAGTCATACACTTATCTCTTTGGAACAAGTATATTCACAAATCGTATTATTTTCACTACTTATAAAATAGCGCTATATACTTAACCAACTGGTTTACGTATAGTCACAAATTATACATGACTGAACAATGTCATGTGATACATTGTTCACTATAGAACCCAAACAATTTTATTTAACTTCTAAATTTTGCAAATTAAAGTTTATAACATCACTTATGAAAACGATAATTAAACTTCCAACATCAATTTCATTTTCGAACTATTTAATGCCTTAGATAGCAATGAAGTCGTTCAAGTTAGGGTATTTATTTACCGTTCAGACCTTGACTCGACAATATTCTTCTCTTTAAGAAAAATAGAAGTTTGTTAACATGAAACCTATTATCCAATAAGTGTCACAATAAGTTCCATTTACTATTAACTTTAAATAGGTTTTTTTAAGACCATCTTATTTGCCTTAAATCTCTTTTTCAGACTTTAAATATCATTTTAACTTGATTTATATTTCTTTATAAAACTTCAAATCTTACCAAGTCTTATTTGATTATAAGTCAAATCTTTTATAACTTATCTTGAAAATGGATTAAATAATTTATAAGTTCTTTTATAAATATCTAACTTTTTCATAAATTTTTATTTAAAATCCCAGATCATTTCTATGTCATTCTATAAGTTAAATAAGGCTATTTATTAACTTGCTCTAAATTAGTTTGTAAGTATGTTTTTGCTTCATAAAACTTAGTTATGTTATAACACTCGAAATCTCCAATTATAAAACTTATTTTTAAAATAGGAATTTCACTACACAAGTCGTTTTATAATCTATTTTAAAATATTGATTTATCTACAAAAAAAATATTTTATATACCTTATATAAAATTTCGATTCAACAATCTTAGTTCTGTTATAAAAATAATTTTATAAGTTCACAATTAGTAAGTTCGCTTAACATTGAATCTGTGTAGTTAAATCGCTTAGCGGTTCTACAATGGTAGAGGTGCAAAAAGGCGAAGCGGGGAAATGGTGGGGATACGGTGGATGCGTAAAAAGGGTCATTATATATGAAACAACTTTTTCATTTTTTCACACATTAAATCGCAAATGTTACAAAAGCAATGTTTTTTACTATATTTAATCAAAACTTGAAATTTCCACATTTTGAAACTTTTGAATTTTTTTACAGCATATTTAAAATTTTCTAATTCATTTCAACATTAATTTGTTCATTTTGCAAATAAAATTTATATTTTCCAAACAATTTGTATATTTTTTAACTTCTACTTACAACATACAATTTTGAGTTCAAAATTTGTAGAAGTTACAATTCTCTTGTCAGACTCATTAAAAATATTGCAACACGTTTAACTATTGATTTCTAATCAATTTTACCTTTTATTATTTATTGAAAACTCAAATGAGCTAGAAATGTCAATTTATACCTAAATTCATTGTTTACTCAAGTTTGAGATTTCGTGTAACATACTAAATACAGCCCTCCTAAGCACTTATAATTTTACATTATAAGGCTTACAAAAATTTATTTTGTGATTAGTAAATCTTATTTCACAATCCGACATTGAAATTATTCTTTTTATTGGTTTGTGGAATTTTATCCATCCTAATCTTATTTAATTAGAAAGTTTGCAACAAAATAATCTCGGACATACTATACTAGTAAAACATTGAATTCAAAGATTTACTACTCAAGTTTGATATTATTTCCTTTGATTATCAAAGTAAAATTGGGTCGCATCGCATCTTAATGCAACTAATTCATAACTCAAACAATTTTACATTTAATAGCTCTCAAAATCCTTAACTTATACAATTTAAGGATTTTTACAAGTTAACCCCCCTAAATCAAGATTAAATTCAATTAACAATCATTTAATTATCTCACATGCAATCACTCAAAAATCAGGGTTGTTGCAGACTCCACCTTTTAAAGATTACTTTCTCATAATTACTTTAGGGAAAAGTCATATCAACTTAATTTATTTCATCAACATGAGAGATAAACAACAAAATGTGATAAGCCTGAGTTTTAAATTTATCACCCCCATGATCAGAAGATAGAAAATTGGGATATGCTCACTCAATAAACTCTCTGGTTACCCAAGTGCAGTCGTTGTGATTATCAGACCATTGAATCTTCATGAGCGAGACATTCTTATTTCGAAAGCATTTAAATTCCGAAACATGAACATGCATAGGGTGTTGCACATATGAAAGATCGGGTGTGACCTCAAGCTACTTTAATACTAGGGAATCAAGCACAGAATCTGAATCTCCTAAACACTACCATAACTAAGAGACATGAAACATGTCATAAACTTCGTAAAATCGATCAGGAAGTGCTGCTCTATAAGCAAAGGGACATATAAGCTTCATAATAGGGAATGACCCAATATAGCAGGGAGCCAACTTCCCAGTCAGGCTGAAGTGTACCACCCGATTTAAAGGAGATACACGAATATATACAGAATTACCAACTGAAAATTCAAGTGGCTTCCTACGGTTGTCCGCATGGGATTTTTGGCGACTTTGAGCTTCTCTCACATTGTATGTAATGAGAGAGGTCTTTTCATATGCTTTACAAACAGAATCGAGGCCTAAACTATGCTTTTCTTCGGACTCGATCCAACAAGATGGATAATGACACGGTCTACCACATAAGGCCTCGAATGGAGCCATGACGATAGAAGATTTGTATCCATTATTGTATGTGCACTCACCTAAAGGAATATGATATTCCCAGCTACCACCAAAATTAATATTGCAAGTCGGAAGTAAATCCTCTACTATACGGTTCACCAACTCAGTCTATCCATCAGATTGGGGGTGATAAGCAATGCTAAATTTATCTTTGTACAAATCTAGTTGCAGTTTATTTTAGAAATGTCTCGTAAAGATCAGATCAGGACCACATACCATAGATCTAGGCATACCATGCAATTGCACGATTTCCTTAACATAAAGCCATGAAAGAGAAAGACGTGCTCCTATTAGGTTGAATAGGAAAAAAATGTGCATATATGGTGAGACGATCAAAACTAGCCCAGATGATACTATGGCCCGACCTCGAACGAGGTAAGCCAACAATGAAATCCATAGAGATCTAGTCTCACTTCCGCATCATACCTCTAGAGAATGAGATGGACCATTAGATTATTGATGCTCGACTTTCATCAGCTGACAACTCATGCAATTGTTTATATAACTTACCGCATCTCGCTTCACGTCGTCCCAGTAATCAAAATGACGCATGTTAGTATACAACTTGTTGCTACTTGGATGGATAGTATGCTTAGAACAATGACATTCAACTAGAAGGTCTCGCCTAAGCTTAGGAATTAAGGCATGACTAATTTGTTCTTGTTTCATAGACAATCATGGATATTGATGCTGAAATATCTCATCTCAATATCATCGTGGGATTCAGACTCACACATCTGAATAAGAGAAGTTATATTGGAAACTTGTCGTTAAGCCTCGACAATTCAATCAAAAAGAGTAGGTTGAACACCCATGTTATATAATAAGATAGGAGAATCTGTAGAAGCGGCATGATCTCGAATGTCACACAAAGACCAGGTCTCTGAATCTTTCCATTCTACTAGCATCATGGAAACAACGGTCGCTTGCTTACGGCTCAAAGCATTGACAACTTGATTCCCCTTTCATGAGGTATACAGAATATTGAAATCATAGGATGCATGGAACCCGAGCCAACGTTGTTGTCGCATATTGAGATCCTTCCAGGTGAATAAGTACTTGAGCAATTTTTGATCAATGTATAGGATAAAGTGCTTTCTTAACAAATAATGATGTTATATCTTCAATGCAAAGACGATAGCGGCTAGCTCAGAATCATGGGTAGTGTACCGAACCTCATCCATATGTAATTTCCTTGAAGCATAGGCAACTACCTGATCATGCTACATAAGCACAACTCCAAGACCACTATGACTTGCATCGGTATAAATGATAAGGTCTGAGTTCCCTCCAAGAACCATTAAGATAGGTGCATGAGTAAGAAGCTCTTTTAATTGCTGAATAGGCTTTACATCGATCGGACCAAGTAAAACGAACTCCTTTATGAGAAAGGTTGGTAAGAGGAAGCTCAATACGAGAGAAGTCTTTAATGAATCGATGGTAATAACCCATCAATCCTAGAAAACTATGAATGTCGGTGACATTCTTAGACCCTTTCCAATTCCGAGTAGCCTTGATCTTAGAAGGATCGACCAAGATACCATCAGATGATACAACATGGCCTAAGAATTTGTCTTTCTTTTCCAAAAATGGCACCTAGGTAATTTTGCTTTGATTGATGATGTCGAAGGGTACTCAAAACAATTCACAAATGATGTGCATGCCCAACATTAGATTTAGAATATACAAGAATGTTGTCAATGAATTCAAGAATAAACTTATCAAGATATTCATAGAATACTTGATTCATAAGGTCAACGAAGCACGTAGGTGCATTCATCGAACCAAGTTGCATGATGAGCCACTTGTATGATCTATATCTAATGCTTCAAAGTTGTAAGAGAAATGTTGTCCTTCGCGACTTAAAGCTGATGAAATCTCAGGGCAAGATCAAGATGAGAAAAGATCTTCACACCACTCAATTGTCGAACATATATTTGATCCTAAGCAATGGATAACGATTCTTGATGGTTAGCCCATTAAGCTTGCAGTAATAGATGCATAACCTAAGAGTCCTATAGGATTTCTTCATGAATACCATCGCAATACCCCATGTGAGGAACTAGACTGAGATAATTGATCTGCTTCAAGTTCGAGAAGTTACTTCTCAAGTTCCTCATTTTCTTTAGTAGACATCCATGTCGGAGGCCAACTAACTGGCTCTACACTGGAACTAAATCAATGTGGAACTCGATAGCCTTTTTGAGTGGCAACCAAGAAACTGGCTCAAATATATCAGCAAGGTCACATATAATTAGAAAATGAGACACATCGTGTGACGACCACCCACAACCCCTGCCCTAAACAAGAGGAATAATGCACTGAAAGACGTGCCAAGGAGCTATGGACAATCATCAAGGTATGATAACACAATCGGAACCTGTCGTAGAACTCACAGCGCAAGGATAAAATATAATAGAACACATACAACAGGTATTATTAGTGAAGCAGAAAACACTAAACTTTCATGACAACTAGAAAGTAATATCCATACACTTGGATTACAATAATAGTGTTTGTACAAATGGCCTCACTACAACACTCAGAGAATAACAAACAGCGGAATTCCAAATACTATATAGTAATAAAACTGGTGTGTAAGCCTCTAGCTCGTCTCTGAACTACAACATCATCCTCGCTAAGCTATCACCTATCATGTAACACCCTATACTTTTAGTGTAAGATAATGAAATAAGAAAAACTTAATTAAATCTTCATAATTTAGTAAAATGGATTGCTCCATTGCATCCGTCTCGAAATTCAGGTCAAAATCGACACATGGTTTGCGTAAATCGGACACCGTATGAAGAAGTTATCAAGGTTCGAAGTTTGTACACGCGCAAGAATATATATGTATATATATTAGGTTCAAAAATGGGTCCAGAAATTCAAAAATCGGTTCAAAATTCAAATTTTCAGAAGGTGATGGATTTCTTGCCCAGGTGGGTCGACCCCCTCAAAGGTGGGTCGACACCAGGGTTGACCCCTCAAGGGTGGGTCTACCGACCTACGGCATATTTTGGCAGATTAGGGTTTTGTGATATTTTGATGATTCGGATGGCTTTTGGGCAAATTTGAGGGTGTTGGTTCTCCATACTTCTATAAATAAGACCCTAGACCTAACCCTAAATCTTATAATTCGGTGTCTACGACGGAGCTCCGCCATTACACTCTCTCTTTCTCTCTCTTCTCAAATTCATTCTGAAAATTAAAATAATAGCCTAGGAAAATTATGAATTGAGATCTGAAAAAGAGAATCAACATCAATAAAAAAGATTATTGTATAATGAAAGCAAGGTAAACTTCTTGATCCAATCTATACAATTCTTCCTATTTCTTTCCCTTCTCTTTTAATGAAAATAGTCGATCCACGTTATTAGGTTTCAAATCAAATTAAAGGGGAAAGGAAAACTATGGATGATAGAACGGATCAGATCCAAAATTTGGCAAAAGCGTGAAAGGTGAGTAAGCTTAAACTATAGTCTTTAGATAATGTTATGACCATCGTTCAGCATTCCCCTTTTAATAAATTGTGAAATTTCCAATTTAATTATAAATTGTTGTTATAACAAGTTGAGATGTTAATATGAATAGATCAGGAAATTCATATGTTGAATCTAGTAAATTGGGGGAATGATAAGCATGATATAACGTCAAATTGTTGATATGAATAATTCATAAATTGAATCAGTTGAAATGTTGGAATGTTTACATGTTATAATATTAGTTTGACCATGTGGGAAAAATTCATTTATTGGATTTCTTGGAGTGCTAAAAAATTTACATGTAAATTTGTCCTAATTATATACAGAGAATAATTGGAGTAAGTATATGACTATATGGATTCATGTTAACATAGAATCGAATAAATATGGGTTTGGGGCATCGACCAAATTATGTTCAAAGATATTAAATTGGATCATAAGTGTAGAAAAATGATTTAGGCGCAAATGGGATCATATGAAAAATATGAATTGGCATAATTCAAAAAATATGAATTTAGTCGTATAACCCATCATGAATATAATTGGGTAAATGGGCATTAACACCTATAAAGGCATAGGTTTAAATAATCGATTAATAATGAATGCCTAGAATTACAATTAGAAATTGTAACTGCACTTATGACACGAGGTTAGGTTGCATTAGTGGTGGAAGTCTGCCCGGACCCGACCGGCATATCCAACAGCCACTAATGTTGAACCTAATGTGAGAGGTCTATGTGCACAAATACGAGACGGGCTATGACACGAGGTTAAGCCCAACTTGTGGAAGAAGTCTGCTCGGACCCGACTGGCATATCCAGCATCCACAAGTTGTAGGCCTAATATGGGAGGTCTAGCCCATTATAAACCATAAATGGATATGGTAATGAATTGGACTACTTAACTTAATCTAATCCATAGTGATTGTATGAATATGAACTAAAGTTAGGTTTAAGTAAAAATTGGTTGGACAGTGGGTGGGCTAGGCAAAACTAAGGGGGTGGGTAATATTTACATATAGTCCCGCAAACTTAACCCGATAAAGCTATGTAATTAAAGACACCTAGTGGTATACATAACCGGTAGAAATAATAAAGTTATGTAATTAAAGGCACCTTTTAGGGTAAGCATAACTTGTAGAAATGATAATCACATATTATAAATAAAATGAAAATGTTGTATAATAAGTAGACTTGTCCTAGGGACAAGTGAAGATTATAACTTAGGTTATAATAAACTAATAAGGAAATGGGATAACTGGCGAAATGAGATAAGGGACACTTAATTGTAAATTAAGTAATCAGTAAATGGCGAAAACTAGAAACCAGTTGAGAAAAGGTGGAAAATATATGAAATATAGAAGTTGTACTTAATAATAAATTAAGTAATCTGTAGGTTTGGAAGTCTGAAACCCCGTTGATAAGAATGTTTAGGCTTGTCCTAGGGACAAGATGAAATTATAGCATAGGTTATAATAAATGGGTAGAGAAACTTATTAATGGACCTTAGTTAATGGAACTAAGTTAATAAGTAAACAACGATAAGTTGTACTGATAATGTAAAATGGAATTACGATTAAATGGGAAAGAATGAGGAAAACTTATGGGATGAAATAACTTATATTTAATCATAAATTGTGAGTGACATGTTAATTAGAAAACATGTGAATTGGATATACTTAATTACATATTAAGTAAAACATGTAATTGTAATGATGAAATCTACAAGAAAATAAAAAGGGGTTGTGGATTACAGACCTCGGGCCATAATCTATACAATAACATGTTGTAGGATTATTAATAAACTTAAATGGATTAAGTTGTATAACTTAAATTAATAAGCAAGAGAAACTTGGTAATTTGAATAAGAATTCAATGTGAATGAGAATAACCAAGTTAAAAGGAAACTTGATGAGGTAAGGCAAGCGCGTAAAATAATGTTTAGACATAGGGTCTAATAACATATTAAAGTGAGGCGCTTGAACCAGTTCACACGTTTGAGGGTGAATAACCCAACAGGATAGATCATCGTGGTATTATAAGGCACGAGAAGGAGCGCACAATCATCTAATTGTTCTGAAGGCACCGAAGGACTAGAAGGGGAAGCATGCGGCTTCCTAAGGTACGTAAGGTGCTCCTAGTATTCCTCTATGCGGCGGCAGATGTCTTAGGCTGTGTTCGCAGATGTTGGGTCTGCACGTAACTACTAGGTGGGTGGACCTTGACTGCAGATGTAGTTATGCTGTCAGAATGCTGTGACGAGGTGACACCAGGGTTGTTCGATGGTTGCCACATGAGAAGGCAGAGGGTCAGGACCAACAGGGATAGTAGACCATCGAACACCCGTCATCGGCAGCCAGTGGGATGCGGAAAGACTCAAGCTAAACCCAAGATACCATTTCACCCTTCACTATCGGGGCAAGGGGTTGAGGGGAGACGCCACATGGATTTTTAGATTGTTTGCATAGGGGCAGTCTCTTAGCTCTGGTAGTCTTTACTAGTTGAGGGAGGGACCGAGGTAGGGCCATAGCCACCATGAAAACAGACCCTAGGTATATCTGTATATAGAGTCTCTTTAAATAAAGGCCTGTACAGATATGGAAAAGCTCCCGACCGAGTTTCGTGCTTCTTGTATCGCCCTGCCACGGAACTCGGGGCACATTAGAGGATGTACGATTGAGGCATCGAGCTACAATTGAAGATACGTATGGTAGACAGTCTAGATACATGCATGTCGGCTCTGGGTGGTGTATCATAGACTTGAGGGCATTACTCCGGTATGGAGTCTGATTCGAACAAAGGTGGCAGTCAGTACATTTATGTAGCATAATAATGATAGATATATGCGGAACGTAATATTGTTATCTGTACGTCACTACGACGTAGGATGAGGGACTGCGTATATTCCGATGGTGTTACGTTGGAGACTGTGCGAGTGGGGTACCATGGGTTGTACGTCAAAATTGGGAGTAGCTACATACATATGAAATTAGGTTAATCTACTGGGAAGTAAATGGGTGTGACGTATATGTAAGCCTTGAGTGTTGTTAACCTAAATAACCTAACAAATAAGAAAATATGATTGAACGGTATATGTAGGATTATCCAAAGTGTATAGTTTAAATCCAGTCACCAGAACTTGTGTTCTGACCCCCTTCTCATAACATACTCGCAGGTTAGATTTGTGGAAGGGGCATGATAGCCATGGAAACTGGTTAGGCGGTATTATTAATACAATAAGGCTATATTTTGATTATATTATATTTTATCCATTCCGCTGTGAGATAATTTTTGAGCTCTGACATGTCTTATGTTTCTATCTTTTCTGCAGAGTACCAGAGCAAACCAATCCGAGTTTCGATAGATTGGAATTTTGAAAGAAAAAAAATCGTTCTATCGAAATTACGGTTGTCACATCTGGAATCAGAGCTTAGGTTTAGAATTCCTATGTAAATAGTGAGTGAACGATTTTTATTTTTAAAAATATAAATATTATATATATATACCTAGATCCATTGAGGAACCCACTAAATAGAAAGAGTATAACGTGGTAAGAAATGGGATGTTTGTTTTGTACACTAAAGGGATGAATATGAGGCCCTTAGGTGATTTGGGTGGAAAATGTATAGTGCATTTTGTATGGAAGGAAAGTGAATCCCGTATGATTAGTATTTCGGGTTAGTGGGTTTGGCAGTAAAACCTTATAGATTGGAAAAGGTTAAAAAGAAAAAAAATGGATTAGGAATATGTATAGTTGGGAGAAGTGACCTTGTGGAGTGTCTAGGAAAGCCTAAAAGAAAATTGGAAACCAGCTTCGAGTCTAACCCTATTGTTAACTTTTAAGAACTTGAAATTACAGAAGCCTTGGGAAAAGGGTTATGGTGTTTTCAAGTTTTAATCTTAAAAGTTATAGTTTTAAATATGTAAAGAAGTACATATTGAGTTTTAAAGTAAAATTCTCTTAATAAAAAGGTGCATATTATAGAGCATGTATAGCTCGCTAGTTTTCTTGTTATATTTCATACAAGAATTTTTAATAAAGAAAGATTTTAAGTCTCTATTCTTATGACAACCCTTTTTGATAAATTATTTTAAGATAATTTTGTTGGGTGGACAAAATAAGTGCAGGAATTAAGAATAGAGTGGATGCTTCACCTTGTAGTAAGAGACTGAAGCGACCTTATAGGTAAGAACAAGTCATAAACCTGATTGAGAAATAATTGTCCATACCTACTCTAGTTTTGTGATTTGAAAAAAAATAATTTACATTTTTAAGATGACATATTTTTATGGTTTGGCAAAAGAAAGTTTTCATGAGGAAAATAAAGTTTTGACACTTTTAATTTTTAGAAGAAAAAAAGGGGCAAACCATGTTTTAAAAAGTATGGAGTAGGTAAGGATTAGTGCCTAGGAAAGACGGGAAAAGTTTTGTGGCTATAAAGTAAATAGCGAGAATTATCTTGGAATAATAGTGAGTTCCCATAGAATGCGTAAGCGTTGGAAAGCCTAGGATGTTGCTTGAAATAATTGTTGGAACACAGCTAGGACTAGTAGCGACTACTAGATAGAAAAGGGCAAGTAAGTGTTTAGATCCCGTTGCTAATTTTCATGTTAGGGGTAAAACCCCTTATCGCGTTTCTGTTGGGATCGTTCCATTACTTTGTTGGGTAGTTAGGGTAACACCTAAACCCGTCATAGATCCCATAGTTTGGACTTTTCTGTCTGAGGTAGCTGTGTAGGGGGTCTGTTCTCCTGTTTTAGTTGGAAGACTAGAGGCTTACTTAAATTTAAACTAAGATCAGATAATTAAATAAGCTAAGAAAAGAGAAAAGGTACAAATGAATAGGAAACAGAAAATTCAGAAAAGCAACAAAAATGGAAAATTATGAGAAAAGATGGATAAGAATAAAAATTTCTAAGTTAAGATAATCAGTAACAAAGAAAAATTTCTTATGTGGACCGTGCCTGGATAGGAAAATAGGGAATCTTTATAAATAGTTACATAAAAATCCAAGTATGGTTAGAAAAAGTTTGAAAAAGAAAAGCAGAAGATGCAGAGTTTTCCGTTTTCCACCTTTTTGTAACATAAGAAATCGAATTTAGAAAATTAGATTTTTCTAAAATTCGGAAAAATAGAGTTGGTTGGTAGGATTATGGATGCAACAATTGGATGAACTATGCTCTTACTCAGTAAGAGTATGGGAAAATTTGGATGAAAAAGCATTTTGATTCTCAAAATATTGCATTCATGTAGAACTGCCACTATATTTAGGATGTGAGCATCATATTTTAAAAGGATTTTTGAAAAGCTTGCACACACATAGGAGGTACCGATTACGCATGCATGCATTATTATGTTGTACTTCACTTTGCATAAGTGCACAATGTTTGCAAAAATTGGATGCACACATGATGGATGTATCTTATGCGAGGGGTTAATTTATTTTACCCTTACCAAATTTCAGGACAAAATTTCCTAAGGGTGGGAGAATGTAACACCCTGTATTTTTAGTGTAAGATATTAAAATAAGAATAACTTAATTAAATATTCAGAATTTAGTAAAACAACTGTGCCATTGTGTCCGTCTCGAAATTCTTGTCAAAATCGACACCTGGTTCGCGTAAATCGGACACCGTATGAAGAAGTTATTAAGGTTCGAAGTTTGTATACGCGCAAGAAGAATATATATATATTAGGTTCAGAAATTCAAAAATGTGTCCAAAAATTCGAAAATCGGTTCAAAATTCAAAATTTCAGAAGGCGGCAGATTTCCTGCACATGTGGTTCGGCAACTTCAAAGGTGAGTCGACACCAGGGTCGACCCCCTCAAGGGTGGGTCAACACAAGGGTCAACCCCCTCAAGGGTGGGTCTACCCACCTGCGACGGATTTTGGCAAATTAGGGTTTTGTGATATTCTGACGATTCGGATGGCTTTAGGGCAAATCTGAGGGTCCTGATTGCTCCATACTCCTATAAATAAGACCCTAGACCTAACCCTAAATCTCATAATTCGGTATCTACGCCGGAGCTGTTCCATTACTCTCTCTCTCTCTCTTCTCAAAATTATTCTGAAAATCAAAATACTAGCCTAGGAAAATTATGAATTCAGGTCCGGAAGAGAGAATCAACATCAATAAAAAATATTATTGAATCATGAAAGCAAGGTAAACTTCTTGATCCAATCTATTCAATTCATCATATTTCTTTCCCTTCTGTTTAAATGAAAATAGCAGATCCACGTAATAAGGTTTCAAATCAAATTAAAGGGGAAAGGAAAACCATGGATGATAGAACGGATGAGATCCAAAATTTTGGAAATGCATGAAAGGTGAGTGGTCTTAAACTATAGTCTTTAGATAATGTTATGACTATCGTTTAGCATTCCCCTTTTAATAAATTGTGAAATTGCCAGTTTAATTATAAATTGTTGTTTTAACAAGTTGAGACGTTAATATGAATAGATCAGGAAATTCATATGTTGAATCTATTAAATTAGGGGAATGATTAGCATGATATAACGTCAAATTGTTAATATGAATAATTCATATATTGAATCAGTTGAAATGTTGGAATGTTTACATGTTATAATATTAATTTGAACATGTGGGAAAAATTCATACATTGGGTTTGTTGGAGTGCTAAAAAGTTTACATGCAATTTGTCCCAATTATATACAGGGAATAATTGGAGTAAGTATATGACTATATGGATTCATGTTAACATAGAATCGAATAAATATGGGTTTGGGGCATCGACCAAACTATGTTTAAAGATCTTCAATTGGATCATAAGTATAGAAAAATGATTTGGGCGCAAATGGGATCATATGTAAAATATGAATTGGCATAATTCGAATAATATGAATTTAGACATATAACCCATCATGAATATAATTGGGTAAATGGGCATTAACACATATAAAGGCATAGGTAAAAATAATTGATTAACAATGAATGCCTAGAATTACAATTAGAAATTGTAATTGCATTTATGACATGAGGTTAGGTTGCATTAGTGGTGGAAGCCTGCCTGAACCCGACCAGCATATCCAGCATCCAATAATGTTGAACCTAATGTGAGAGGTCTAAGTGAACAAATATGAGACGGGATATAACACGAGGTTAAGCCCAACTTGTGGAAGAAGTCTGCCTAGACCCGACCGGCATATCCAGCATCCACAAGTTGTAGGCCTAATGTGGGAGGTCTAGCCCATTATAAACCATAAATGGATACGGTAATGAGTTGGACTACTTAACCTAATCTAATCCATAGGGATTTTATGAATATGAACTAAATTTAGGGTTAAGTAAAAATTGGTTGGACAGTGGGTGGGCTAGGCAAAACTAAGGGGGTGGGTAATATTTACATATAGGCCCGCAAACTTAGCCCGATAAGGTTATGTAATTAAAGACACCTAGTGGTATACATAACCGGTAGAAATAATAAAGTTATGTAATTAAAGGCACCTTTTAGGGTAAGCATAACTTGTAGAAATGATAATCACCTATTATAAATAAAATGAAAATGTTGTATAATAGGTAGACTTGTCGTAGGGACAAGTGAAGATTATAACTTAGGTTATAATAAACTAATAAGGAAATGGGATAACTGGCGAAATGAGATAAGGGACACTTAATTGTAAATTAAGTAATCAGTAAATGGGGAAAACCAGAAACCAGTTGAAAAAAGGGGGAAAATATATGAAATATAGGAAGTTGTACTTAATTATAAATTAAGTAATCTGTAAGTTTGGAAGTCTAAAACCCTGGTTATAAGAATGTTTAGGCTTGTCCTAGGGACAAGAGGAAACTATAGCATAGGTTATAATAAACGAGTAGAGAAACTTATTAATGGACCATAGTTAATGGAACTAAGTTAATAAGTAAACAACGATAAGTTGTATTGACAATGTAAAATGGAATTATGATTAAATGGGAAAGAATGAGGAAAATTTATGGGATGAAATAAGTTATATTTAATCATAAATGGTCAGTGACATGTTAATTAGAAAACATATGAATTTGATATACTTAATTACATATTAAGTAAAACATGTTATTGTAGTGGTGAAATCAACAAGAAGATAAAAAGGGGTTGTTGATTACAGACCTTGGGCTACAATCTAGAGAATTAAATGTTGTGGGCTTATTAATAAACTTAAATAGATTAAGTTGTATAACTGAAATTAATAAGCAAGAGAAACTTGGTAATTTGAATAAGAATTTGATGTGAGTGAGAATAACCAAGTTAAAAGGAAACCTGATGGGGTAAGGCAAGCGCATAAAAGAATGTTTAGACATAGGGTCTAATAACATATTAAAGTGAGGCGCTTGAACCTGTCCACACGTTTGAGGGTGAATAACCCAACAGGATAGACCATCATGGTATTATAAGGCACGAGGGGGAGCGCACATTCATCTGATGATTCTAATGGCTCTGAAGGACTGGAAGGGGAAGCACGCGGCTTCCTGAGGTACGTAAGGTGCTCCTAGTAGTCCTCTGTGCGGTAGCAGATGTCTTAGGCTGTGTCCGTAGAGGTTGGGTCTGCGCGTAACTACTAGGTGGGTGGGCCTAAACTACAGATGTAGCTATGAGGTCAGAATGCTGTGACAAGGTGACACCAGGGTGGTTCGGCGGTTGCCTCACGAGGAGGAAGAGGGTCAGAACCAACAAGTATAGTTGACCGTCGGACACCCGTCATCGGCTGCTAGTGGGATGCGGAAAGACTCGAGCTAAACCCAAGATACCATTTCACCCTTCACTATCGAGGTAATGGGTTGAGGGGAGACGCCACATGGATGTTTAGATTGTTTGCGTAGGGGCAGTCGTTTAGCTCTGGTAGACTTTACTAGTTGAGGGAGGGGCCGAGGTGGGGCCATAGCCACCATGAAAACAGGCCCTAGGTATATCTATATATAAAGGCTCTTTAAAGACGGGCCTGTACAGACATGGAAAAGCTCCTGACCGAGTCCTGTGCTTCTTGTATCGCCCTGCCACGAAACTCGGTGCAAATTAGAGGACGTGCGATTGAGGCATCGAGCTACAATTGAAGATACGTATGGTGGACATTATAGATACATGCATGTCGGCTTTGGGTGGTGTATCATAGACTTGAGGGCATTACCCCGGTATGGAGTCTGATTCGAACAAAGGTGGCAGTCAGTACGTTTACGTAGCATAGTAATGATAGATATATGCGGAATGTAATATTGTTATCCGTACGTCACTACGACGTAGGATGAGGGACTGCGTATATTCCGATGGTGTTACGTTGGAGACCGTGCGAGTGGAGGTATCATGGGGTGTACCTCAATATTGGGGGTAGCTACATGTATATGATATTAGGTTAATCCACTAGGAAGTAAATGGGTGCGACGTATGTGTAAGCCTTGAGTGCTGTTAACCCAAATAACCTAACAAATAAGAAAATATGATTGAACGTTATATGTAGGATTATTCAAAGTGCATATTTTAAATCCAGACACTAGAACTTATGTTCTGACCCCTCCTCATAACATACTCGCAGGTTAGATTTGTGGCAGGGACATGATAGCCTTTGATACTGGTTAGGTAGTATTACTAATACGGTAAGGCTATATTTTGATTACATTATATTTTATCTGTTCCACTGTGAGATAATTTCTGAGCTGTGACATGTTTTATTTCTCTGTTTTTTCTGCAGGATACCAGAGCAAACCAATTCGAGTTTCGATAGATTGGAATTTTGAAAAAAAAAATCGATCTGTCGGAATTAGGGTTGTCACCTGCCACCTAGTCAGCCCATCCACAACCGAATGAATAGCCCAAGGTAATAAGAGGGAAACATAAAACCTTGAGTCAGACAAAAGTCTTAGTGAGCGATAAAAAACTAGCAAACATCATCGATAAAGCATATGAGAATGGATAGATAAACATACTAATCTACCCATAACACCAGAGATGAACTCAACCTGCCTTCCCCACATCGTACAGTGACAGCCTTTACCTCAAACACTTCATTCATGAAACCAGAACAACCATTCATTCATGGAAATAAGAAACAAACACCACTAACACTCATAGCATCCAGATTATATGTATCTCATGTGAACCATCCTAATCGAATTTAACATCCCTCAAGCACAAGCCCCAGAGGCCTAAACCAATATCAGACAAGCACCCAAGAAACATCTTCTTCGACGTTGGATACGTGAGACGGTACAAACAGGCAACTAATCAACCAAGATAGACTCTGGCTATCACCACCAGTCCTGCTTCAAAACCATCGTTAATCGTATGATGACCAACCTTGTCATATGTCAAGGGCTAATGGTAACCCCAGTTCTACCATAAACTCCACACGCCATTCAACGATACGTATGTATGTCCAACCTTGACAACTAGGCCTTTCAATGATACCCAGGTACTCGACCTACAACCGGTCTTTAGGTGCCCCTATTGTACCCCTGCTTTGAGCCTGCTAGAACTTACGACAACGATAATCTCTCGGCCTTTGTATCTCTAGTCATCCAACTCGACGACTTTTCATAGCTCAAGCAACCATTATCTACTAACTCACGACCTTTGAGTTGTCACCTCGTTCGTTGTTCTACACAGATTAACGAACACCTTTCAGCACTTCGGACCTTTCCACTTGAATTTCCTTTGAAGTTACACTCTCCCTGAGCCGAATTACATCACTGCGCTGCAGCCAGGGTTCGGGAAGGCCCGAATTTTATTTTTTCAAGCCCTTTTGTTCAACCCCGAGTCGTACCCGAAATTTTTTTTTTCCAGAAATGACCGACCGACCCATACTTTTGGAGACACCGACCTACCGACCCTTTATGCCTCGATAGATCCAAAACCTGCACTACCCCAATCAACCTTCGATTTCGACCAAAACTTCGCCAAGCCTCGAACTCGACGAAACCAACTCATCCAATTTACCAAACACGATCATAAACATGTTATGAAATCACTAACAGCATGAATATGACGATTATCACTAAAGTTACGCAAATTCACCAAAAAAATCATTATAAATGAACATATGAACTAAAATGAGGATCTAAATTGCATTATCATATGAAATAGCATAGAAATTACTGGTTTAAACTTACTAAATTGGATCCTATGGTGATTCATACAAAAATGGACTTACCATGGTGTAGATTTATAAGAAAACACTTGAATTTGATGGAAAACAAGATCAAACACTCATACCCTTGATTGAATCCATGTGAGAGATGCATATCACTCACCAATTCTCCGAAACAAGCTAAAAGCAATGAAATATGATTCCGGACAGCGAAGAATTCAATCCAAACTCTTTAATTTGACGCTCTCTCTCTCTTTGACTTGCATAGATCTAGCTTCAAATGGTGTAGATCTTCAATTCTCCAAGCTTTAATGGTAGAATGATGGAGAAATGGAGGAATGGAAGATTCCTTGGCTCTTCCAAATGAGAGAATGGGGAAAGTAAACTATTCCTCATACCTCCCACCCCCTATTTATAGTCTTCCTCTAGCCCACTAATGGACCTCTCCAAATCAGTCCATTATGGCTTTATAAACCTGGACAGCCAACTGTTAAACCTTAAAACAGTGATTCCTCCCAAACTGCTATTCCAAATCTCTAATGTGACAAATCTACGGAAAGGCAAACATCATTTCCTTTCTAGTGGCACAGGTCTCAACACCTAATTAGATCTTAGTCAAAAGTTATGCCATGTACAAGACTGAAACTGGCAAAATGGTCACAAACAAAATTGGTAAAAATTATGGACATTTCTCACATCCCCATAAGCAACATATTAAAATATAAGAATGATCCAACCCTCAGGGAATAAAATAAAAATATTTTACGATCCTCTGATACGTAAAATGCGGGCTGTTACACGTCATCAGCATGGTATCGAGACTCTAGAGAGAATAAAGATACTTCGATGTCGTGTTGGACGTCCCGAAGAATAAATGATAACTGAGTAGGGGAGACTAGATAGATGTCATAGATATAAGCTCCTCTCGGAACTAATAATTCTGGCCTTGTATCGAAGAAGCCAGTCCATGCCTAATATCATGTTGAAACTAAGGGAAAAAATCATGTGTAGATTCGCAAGGAAAGGAAAAAAACATATAAATAGCTCTACGCCTTCACATAATAAACTAAGGGTTGTGGACCCACCAATAAGATTTGCAATCTGTAAAGTTGTCATTATACAAGTATGATCCAAGGAAAGTGCATCGACAATTTTTTTCGATATGAATGAAATTGATGCACCTATATCGAACAAAACTCGAATAGAATGATTGCGGAATAATAAGAAGCCTTCAAGAATGGAAGGTATGCCTCGAGGCAGAGAAGAACCGCCCGAGACCTCTATTAAATTAAGCTTCCCATATTGCAGACCCTTAGAAGACTTATGATACCTTGTACACCAGTGACCCTCTTGGTTGCAATTATGGCATTTGAGAGGCTGAGTACACTACCGAATGAAATGATCTTGTGAGCCGCAATTAAAGCAAGACTTTTGAGTAGGAGAGGTGGAACAAGAATGGGAACTAGAGCCAAAATGGCTTCTTCTTTTTCTTTTGTGGAAAGGATTTTGGCTTATGAAAAGGAAACCACTTCTAATTTGGATTTTTATGAACCTCGGAGTGAACATCACTGTCTTTCTCATTTTCAATCGCTTCAATATGAAGGGCTGCATCAACTAACTTTTCAAACGTCAACTTAGTTTGTAACATGAGAGATTTCTTAAGATACTTTTTGAGGCCATTCGCAAACTTGAGATTCTTTTTATATGAAGTAGGAATATGATCTAGGCCATATTTAGATAAGGCCTCAAATGAAGTGACATACTTCGAAATAATCGACTTTACTTGCTTAAAATCAAGTAACCGTTGAGAAAAGGTCTCCATCACGGACTTGGGCAAGAATTTGAGCTCAAATATCATTAGTACACACATTACAAAATTTACCATGCACCTTCTACTAACAATTATAACCATTGTTACTCCGATTTGTAATGCTTGTAACCATTATAAAATGGCAATTCTAGTGTTGCGTTTATTAGTAACACATTGGTAGTACGAATGGGTTAGCATTATTTTCTCTTTACGAGAATGTTAAAGTTTATAATATTTTCTCTTAGGCTTGTAATCAGCATTTGGAGATGTCCTTTTGGGTTGTAGGACCTCTTTCCAATTTATAGTTACTGCCTTTCAGTTCATAAGGGATCTTTCTTAAGGTATAAGTATCCTTTTGTGAATCACGAAGAATTCTCTTTGATTTATCATTCATTCTAGCTGACTTATAATCCATTTTAATCTTTGTCGGAAACAATTCTTATTGAAATCAACAGAAAATAGGAAGGTCAATGGATTACGAAGGTTCAAGCCTTTCTTCTAGCGCCAAAAATGTTAGCCAAAAATCTGGTTAACACCCTAAAATGGTGTGATCCTCATAGATTTCTTGGTTAAAGTGAATCTATTTCAGGTACATCTTTGTGGTCCATTATATTCTCTATTTGATCTCTCTGTGTTAGGGTTTCCTTTGAATCCTATCGGAAATGCTTACTTTCCTTGGGGGTGTAATCCTGCTGAAAAAAAGATAAAGATTAGTTGCTAAAGATTTTTAATCTTGAAATTCTCTTGAGGTCGAGGGTTCCGCAACATATAAACTAAGTCCTTATCGGCTCTATTCTGAAGGCTTATTGTGAACATGTATTAGAATGAAGATCCATGTTGGTTGGATACACTTACAAGGTTTTGGAAATGAGTCACTTACATGGTTTCAGATACCTTTGGAAACCTTTAGAAGTTGTACCTCAGTCCACGAATTAATTTTATATATCTTGCTTCATTCGTTATGGCCCTTAGTAGATGTCAGAAGCGTTTCCATAAAGTGATAGCTTTATAAGAGGGGATTTTCACTATTGATGTGCCTTTTAACTCCCCGTATGGAAGAAGGTTTTGACGAGACGACTTCATCGGTGCTGAAAATTTACTGTTTTTGACATTCCTTTTTTGTATTTTGTGCCCTTGGTTTTCCCTTGATTATTTTGGTGCTAACAAAAAGTTAGTGAAACGCTTTATGGATTATATCATAATGGAAAGCATAAGTTATTATGTGAATATAAGTGTTTTAATTCCATAATGTAGTTGCCTCATTTGGTTTCGATGCCAACATTATTGACTACTGTGTGTATCATGAATTCTAAGGAAGTAAATTTGTATTCTTGATTTTATATATTGATGACATTTTGCTAGCCAGCAATGACGTAAATATATCACACGAAACCAAGAGATTTCTTTCAATTGACATTGAAATCAAAGCTCATGATGATGCATCTTTTGTATTAGTAATCAAAATACATCATGGTAGTTCACGTGGTATTCCTGGATTGTCACAAATGAACAACATAGGAAAGGTGCAAAGTGGTTTGGAATGCAAGATTGTAAATCAAGATATACCCATGTCGCTAAACGAGAAAGATAGTGTTTCAAACAATGCCATGGTAACATCCTAGCACTGATTATAAAATGAATAATCATAATTATTTCACATAAATCAATCATGGCATCAGACTACAAAACAGTATAAGATATAATATGTAATAGACCAAATTGAAATGCATCAAAGTACTAAATTGTGATTCACGTTTCTGATTCATTATTGCATGTCTCACAATCCAAAATATAAAAATGCACATATATGATAGGACAACGCTGGAAGGCACGTAACAGTGAATTATACAGTCCACATTATTGAAATGCACATGTAAACATTATAAGAACATGAGTAAAATGCACAACTAATTTCACATTTTCTTAGGCGTCAAGAACTTAAGTTCGAAGATTAGTTACTCTTCCCTCGGAGGGGGGGGGGTGAGTATCATGCTTACAAGACTACAAAATCATTGACAACCTTGGAGAAAGGTTTTACAAGTTGAATAAGACTAAAATTCTAAGCCATAATCACCTTTAGACCCCTGAAAAAATAATATACATTGTGCTAAGAGGAAACAGGCTAATGCCTCACAACGCTCGAGTTGTTTTCATGCCATAATATTTAATGACTTATATGATACTTCGGCATCGAACCGGCCTGAAAAGACCTTGGTTGTGTCAGTTATCAAGCCAAGGCTTAGAGCACATTCCATTCCGAGGTTGGGTGACATTAGGCTTTCTATGAAAAAGCTAAGTCACATAAGGACCGTCTGAAAGGGGAGAAACCTTGGTTTTGTTCATGGCCTTTGCTCTTTTGAATGAATCATGACTAACTCTATCATAAGAAAGGTTAGAATTAACTCCATGACTTATCATTATAAACACGGTATGATTATCAAATCAAGAAATGCTTATGTCCTAGACTTCTCCTTTTTATTAATTGAAGATATATTACAACAGTTGAAGAAATCCCCGATTCAATTCGGAAATTAGGGTTTGCTCTTGAGAGAAAGAGAACAACATTGAGAAATGAAAATTTGGTCCCGAAAATGAGACCCCTAGGGTCTTATTTATAGACAAATCATGGCCCCTCTTGCTATTGGGCTAGCAGAAACCGTTGCCGGTCGTGTTTATCTTTGGTTCTAGAAACTTTGGCTTTCGACTGCTTTTCCTTTTGATTCCTAACTCATTGCTTATGGGTTTTTAAGGAGTTGATCCTAGCTCTCAGGAGAATGGTCCCAGCCTTTAGAGAATTTTGTTGACATCACGCCTATCTCCTTTGTATTGATACTGAGCCTGGCGGTGTAAATAGCTTTTGAAAGGTTTTGGCTTCTAGATGTAGGGTTCCGGATATTGGATTTCAGTCTTGAGCTTTCGATCTTGCTGTAAATTCAGCATGGAGCTTTGCCTTCATGACTCAAATGGATGGTTGTTGGAACTGCCACCCATGTCGGTACCGACACTAAGAAAATTAATGTGGATAGCTTGTCTCTCTTCGAGGCTCCAACTTGCCTTTCGGTAGATTCCTGAAGTGTATCTTAGATCCCGAAGGGTTGCTTCCGGTACTTTATTGGTTGTTTAGCTAAGAGTTCTCATGGTGATTGTCTAACTGATGTCTCGGTAACTAGCTTCCGGAAGAATTCCTTGTGTTTCAAACCCCGTACTTTTTATGCTTTTTATCTCTTAGTGTATTGGCATTAAGCAAGTTAATGTCGATAGCCCCTTTGCTCCTCTGGGTCTCGGGTTGCAATGTCCCTGGCTTTTCTCCTTATTTTCTCCCAATTTCGGATGGTTCTTGTCGGTCACCCTTCCTACTGGAAGTACCCTGCCGATAGTCTCCTTTCGAACTGGATTTGAGGTTCTTTCTTTGCTGAAGGTGTCGGTTACTGATCCTATCGGACACTTCTTTTAGGCTCTCGGTTTTACCATGTGCTTAGCTTCTGCTTACGGATTACTCTTCTTTGCTTACGACGGTCCAATACCCCTTCAACCTCAGCCTGTCTCTATGCCAATTTTGGTAGTAACATTAATCAACATAATAAACACCAATTTCATATCAATATGAAACATTAAAATAAATAAAATCAGTATTTAACCAATGATATATATATAACTATAATACTAGTTCAACCAATTATTTGCAACTCATCCAAACAACCATCACACAACATCCAATTATTATTTATCAATATTAAATAACGTTTATAATATTATAAAACTCGACAGAGTTAGTGAGTTTACTCAACTTGATCGTTAATCGTTAAATAATGATTAACGTCGGTTGATTAAATCAGACATTATAATTTTTCTAAAATTGTAATGATGTTCAAATCACTCCAGACTGGTTTCGTTGTGTAGCCTACGTCCATACGATCCTAAAAGATCAAGTTTTGTTGAATTTTGATAACATATGTATAAGTTATGATGTTTATAATCCAATATGGTATTTAATTTAAATAAAGCTTAAATTATAAATATTCATATTGGGCCTCACACTTTTCCGTTTTCTCACGGGCTGCCCACATCCTACCTACAACAATTTATTGTAGCCCTTTCTTCCGGAAACCAAATAATCATACCTCGTTCTCCTGTATACCCATATCCACTATTTCGAAACTTTGCTTCTACCTAACGAACCCATTTCATCATGGAAACGCAAACATAAATCACCGTAGATAATCTTTTTTAATGCTTCCCCTCCTCATAACAACCATACGCAACTCGATCTACTCTTCTCCAATGTGGCTATCAGTCCCATGCCACTGCTTCCAAACTGGTCGACATTTTTTTTCGTTGATCCTCATGAAATAATCCAAACGAGTGTGAAATGACTTCTAGATCCTAAAAATACCTTCATATTTTTGAATCGATGCTTTCATTCTTTTGCTAGGGTCAAACCTTAGGTCTGCCTAGAAACTTTCGAGCGAACAAAATTTATGTTGAACCCATAAATTTTCCTATGAAGTTTAAGAGAATCTTTCAATGATTTCAACGATACTAGTTCTTGGAATTTTTAGTGGAGTATTTGAGTGTAAATAAAATTTTATCTTCATTAAAACATATGGCAAAAAAACTCCTTGAATCCAAAAATGGATGAAGACATTATGTTGTTGTATTTATTAATAATGATGCTTAGCAGCCAAGGAAACGAAAGGTAGGTCTACTTAATTTAGGGTAGTTTAAGTTTCCAACAAGTAGGTTATGCAAATTTTAGATCTTAGGTCTACAGTATTTTTCTTTGACACAAAGTATTAGGGGGAGAGGTGTGACGACCCCAAACCCCCGTTCCACGGTGGCAAGGGTAATCTTTGGAATATAACACATAAACAAATAACAGCAAAATAGAAATATATAAATACACCAGATAATGTACATAAAAATATACTGGAAATAATAATCATCAGAGTTACACAATATACAGGATCACACTTAGTACAACATACATCTTCAGCTTTATATAAAATGTCTACAGCGGAATAAAACATAATATACATAACAGGAGCTGAACAACATAAAAAGAAGTGATATAATCCACCTTCAGCTCCATAGCTATCCAGAGAGAGCCTGCTAAAAACCTGAATACAAGGCTGCCCGTGTAGAAAATAGGGCACCCGAGTTTGCAAGTGAAACAGACTACGAGTCAGTCATGGGAGGTATGAGAAATCTACTTAACTTATTTTACAATAAGGCCAATCACAGGACAACGCCGCTAACGCGAAACGGGTTTACTCCATTGGATTGCCAGTGCTTAAAACAAGTAAATCATTTAAACATCGCAGTGCTTTTTATAAAAATGAAGCCATTATAAGACTCAGTTCCCATCACACAATGCAACGCAAATCGGAGGATAGAGTATTACCTTATAATGGCCAAAATATGCTTGATACGAATAAAACAAAAGCATTTGATATTATTACTAGTGTTTATATGTTTCAAAAAAATAATTTCAATCATAGATGGCATAAATGCCTCATACCACTATGTCGCCATATATAGGTATAAAATCAAAACCGCCCGATGTCGTATTTGGAAATTGGATTTCCTTCATGAACCAAGGCAAGGGATCGTCCTTACCGCTTCGAGACGCTCTAGCCCGTGTCCCAGGACCCAGACTCAGGTGGGCTCTTGGATTGTCAGGGCCGGTCCACACGGAGTGGATTAAAATGCCTGAACACTGCATTTCCCCACCCTATGGGGCGTCAACTGGTCATATCCCAACCAAACCATCGACTCCGCAGAGACCGAAATAACTGAGGCGCGTCGCTATCCATCATCCACATAAGTAAAATGTCCGGGCGTGTAAAACCCAAAACACCACTCCGAGCTAGAAGGAAATGCATGTCCTCCTTGATGTCCTCTCCCGTTTCTGTCTCATATCGGGGTGTGAGGCCCGCGAATCAACGCTACATACAAAGCTATGCTATTTAAAGTCGTGTTTTGATCATCAACCACAAGACTCTGCTTTTCAACAAAATCCTTGATCACAACATCTCTATATGCCACGTTTTCAATCTACAACGTCAGATTCACATCCATTTACAAGTCCGTTCTAGGTCTGAACGAAACCGGAGGCACCTTATTCATGGTCCCGTATGTCCAATATAGGTTCCATGGTTAAATTATTTGACATCCATAATTCAGTTCATTATTGTAATTTCTGTGTCAAACACATTCAACCATCAAATATCCAATAAACCGAGTAAATTCAGTTTATTTCCGTTCCATATCGTTTAAAATATTTTATAACGATTTATCGCTATTTTTATTTATTTAAAAATAGCCAATTTATTCAAACGACGCTTCAGGCCATAACACGGCCATGGCGCTGTTTTTCTTCAGATTTGATTTACACATATATGAAAATCTGACCATTGGATCTTTACAAATTTTATACCATTGGAAAGATCTTTTCAAAGCGAAACCAACGGTTCCAGTTTTGGGAAAATCTGACGATCGGATCTCCCGATACAATCGTTTAAAGTTACGATTTCAAAATACGAACTACAACATCGTTATTCATTTTATTTTAATTATATATATATATATAATTCATTATGGCGCTATTTTCATTCAGATTTGAGTTAAACATTTCACACAATCTAACTGTTGGATCTTTACAAATTTGATATGGTTGGAAAGAAATTTACAAAGCGAACCCAACGATTCCAGTTTCGGGAAAATCCGACGGTCGGATCTCCTGCAATAATCGTTTAAAATCACGATTTCAAAATACGAACTGCAGCGTCGTTATTCGTTTTATTTTAGTGTTATATATATATATATATATATAATCCGTTCTTTGATTTCCAAACCATTTCCATTTCACACATGTGGTGTAAATAATATTTTTAGCCACCAAATATTTATTTCAACACATGACTATTTTTAACACTTCATATATATAATAATAATGTGATTTTTATTGTTAAAAATATCTATTTCAACACATGACTATTTCATATACTTCATTTATATAATAAAAATGTGATTTTTATTGTAAAAATAATTTATTTAAAACATGACTATTTCATATATTTCATATATATAATAAAAATGTGATTTTTATTGTTAAAACAATTTATTTCAAACATGACTATTTCATATACTTCATATATATAATAAAAATGTGATTTTTATCGTTTAAACCATTTTATTTCATACATACAATAAAAATGTTATTTTTATCGTTCAAACCATTTTATTTCAAACATGAAAATTTCAGAAAATTTCGGCAGCATAACGGTAGGGTAGTTAAAACCGGGACCGTCCCGAGTACGGCTCCTCGCTCTACCTTAAAGCCTCGCAGCTTTTGACAAGGGGAATTTCAATAATCTAGTTTGTACGCAGTCGAATTTTCCCACAAACTAATCCTATTTGGTTTCAACCACAATCAAATCAACCATTCGTAATATTCACCAAATTTCACGTCAACTAAAATCCAAACAATCACAACTAATATATATCGTCCATGGTCTATGGACGAGGGGAGTGTATATATATAGATATACGTATATAAATATATTTCAATTTCATTTCAACTCCATTCAACGCACATATGATTTTTATAACGTATATATAACTTATACATCGCACATATAATTTATACAACGCTTATACATGAGTGTACAACGCTTATATAACTTATACATCGATTATATAATTTATACAACTCCAGTCCAAATCATTTTGAATTTAAAAATCTCACATTGGGTTCCACTCCTTCAAAAATTGTAGGAAGCTCCAAAATTTCTCCGGTCTCTTCTAGAATGTAGAAGACGTCGCCACAAGTCCAATGTCTCTTGTTTCACTGGATTTCAACAACATAGCAAAAAGATATGATTTTTATTGTAAGCGCTTTAAAGTGCTATTATCCTTTATAATTTTAAACAGATGTACCTTCAACTAAAACTTTCAAAACTAGGTTTTAGATTTACGCTCCATCCGTTGAGATTGACGAAGATCGGACCATACCACGTTGTAGAGCGTGGAATGGCACACCGACGCCTGGGGGTTAGGTGCAGCTCGACGGCGGATCGGAGCTCCGGCGGCGCGATGAAGTTGGAGACTTCGTGGCGATAGTTCTTCTCGTACAGGCGACGAGACGGAGGGTGGTGGGTACGGATTTGAAGAGGAGGAGGGGATCTACAAAAGCTTCAACTACGTCGAAGGGTAACGATGAACGGAATTGCAAAAAACGAGAAGAGAAGGATCGTAAGGTAGCCGCCGTCGGGTTTCTGGAGTATACAGGTTTTCTGATTTTTAATTGGAAAATAATTTAATGAAAGAAAATTTTTGATTAGCCAATTTTTATATTAAATTTTAAAATAGTGTTTTCATATCCAAACTCCAAATCAAACCTAACGACTGTCGTCCTGAGCTAAATGCCCCCATTCGGACATAATGGAATATATTTCGTAGGCCCATTCGACTGTTTCAGTCAGTTATTCTTCAAATTAAAATATAAAACATTCAAACATGGATTTGAAAGGACATTTCAATTTGCCGAGGCCGCTACCGATTCCAAAAATTCCAGAAAAATAAATCTAGCTATATTTGGACGATACGGTCCCAACAAAACTTGTTTCGTCGAATTCGGAGACCGTATGAAAAATGGCCATTTTCTAGTCGATCCAAATTGACTAAAATTAACCAAATGCATTTTCCTTTGCCACACTCACATATTAACTCCAAAAATTATGGAATTTGAAACATAACCATAATTTGACATTCCAGATCCAAAAAAAGTGGTTTCGTCGAAAACGGAGGTCGTTTGCAAAATGTCTATTTTTACGGGCTATATTAACTCCATAGCGACCTTTCTGAAAATTCATTTGGCCATAACTTTTGATTCCCGCTATGAAATTTCGATTTTTCAAATTCGTTAGAAAGATGTTCTTAAAAAGATTTAAATATTTTTGGTTTCACTAAAATCCGTTTTATTTTGCATCCTATATAGTCAGTCAAAGTTCGAATTCAAATTTTCAAACTACCGCGCTATTTCAGGCCTTGTTTTACAATTAAAATAAATATATTCTCCATAACTTCGATCCAAACAAATTTTTGGTCGTTATTATTTAAAATAATTTATTTTAAATATTCAAAATTCTTTAAAATAGCCAAATTAAAAATTTTAAATTGGTTCTGATTTTCCGGGTTGTTACAAGAGACTTGCGTAAGTACATCTGCTATAGGTACTTAGGTAGATTGAATTTTCAAAAATATAGGTTGGTACAATCATAGGGTTATGTCATAAAATATATAGGTTTGTATTTCATTTTTTGTGGTTTGCACGATCTATATACTTGGCTGCTAAGGTATTTTTTATATACATTTAATTGATTGCATTTTTAATAATTTATACATCTAAAACTTGCCTATGAAGTGACATATAAAAACTACCACATACGATCTCCGATCGTGATAAAAATTGTAATCCTACAATGGTTTGATATTTCAGACACGATTGAACTAGTTTCTTCGAATTCTGAGTCCGTTTGTAAAAAAATTAATTTCAAACGGTTCAATAATATGCATTTAAATGTCGCATAGTCACAAGATAAATTCAATTAACGCAAAACTGAAAATCTTACAATAATTAATCACTACGGGTTTAGTAAAATTAGTTTCGTCAAAAACGGAGATCGTTTGAAAATTGGTTATTCTTAATTCCATATCCAATCGATAAAATATAAACCAAATAGAAATATAAATTATATTCCAAAACATTTCGAATTAATAATAATAAACTATTATTATCTTATATATATCCAGACAGAATATATATGGCTTGAAATAAACAAATATGGATTTATACTTGACGTTTAAATTTCAAATTAAAACGACGTTCAGTTTATATTAAAAAACCCTTTATATTTATTAAATAAATCGTTATAATTTATAAATGAATCCATAACGACTTTATGAAAAATTGATTTGGACATAACTTACAATTTACAACATGAAATCTCGAATTTTCACTTTCATTAGAAAAATATATCTCAATAGATTTGAATGATTCTTGTTTCAAAGAAATCTGACTTATAATGAACCATGTACATTCATTTGAAGTTCAAAACGTATTACTATGAACTACCAAGATATTACAAGCTCGTTTTAAATTATATTATGATTAATACATTCAACCGTCGTTTTATTAATACATTCGTTATTATAACTCGAATCAAAATTCAATTAAATTTCTTATATTTCTAGTTCAAACAATATTGTCAAATTAACTAGTTCCGACTATTTCAGAAATCAGTATATTATTATCTCACTATTTATATTAATTTAATATTCAAAATATTTGAATTCAACCCATTTAAATTACCAAATCATTAATTAAATAATTGAATAAATTAATTATTTAATTGCTTAAAAATTCGGGTCGTTGTAGATTGCTACTGGAAAATTTGCTGGAGATTGAGTTTTCTTACCAAGAATACCTATGAAGCCTTCTGAAGATATTCGTTTGTCATTCACATTATTATGTAAACAATTTTGTATAAGACTAAGTTTTTCCCTCGCTAATTATAAAGCACAAGAACAAACAATTCCAAATATAGGAATTTACTTGCCTCAACATATGTTCGGGCATGGTCAACTTTATATTGCATTATCATGAGTTTCAGTGAATAAGACAAAAGTTTTGATAAAAGATGGGAATGTTAATGGAAAATCGAGAACTTATACTAAAAATGTTGTTTATAGAGATGTACTTATATCTGCTAAAAGATAAAATAGTTGAATAATATTTTGTGACATTATATTTGAATTTATTTATATTGTTTACTATTTTCTCCTTGGAGTGATAGTTTATTAACAAGAGCATGTTGCTAAAATGATAGTATCTTTTATACAAGGATATTTTGATTTAGGGGAAATTTGTACTAAGTTAATTATACGACACCGGTCTATAATTTGGTTATGGACATACTTTGTTCTTTCTGGTGAAGAATAGTCTTTTTTTTAATACTCTATTTGTTTGCAGATATTGTATTTTTTGATCTCATTAAAGTAAAGTTGGATCAGTTGAAAATAAACATGTGAAGATCACATTTTATGTATTTTTCATGCTACACATACAAGATTGATTTAACTCGTTTGATTGAATTGGTATATGCTACACATACATGATTGATCTCATTAAAAAAAATTTATTGAAGGACCAAACTAAAAATGACGTACTACTGTATAATTCAGGGTTATGGTCCCAAATTACACAAGGTTTCAACATATAATGTATACCCCTTTTACAAAGATATACATAGATCTGATTGAGCTTGTGTTGATTGGGAAGATCGAACTCAACTTAATTTCATTTACGAGCAAGCAACAGTGGATCTAAGAATAGCTAACATTTATCTATTTGAATCTATACAGTTTAATCTCGACCAAATCAATTTGGTTATACCTATATACTCGGATCCCGTAGTAAGAGTTTGAACACAATTTTTTAAATGCAGTTTACGAATGAAGCGGATATTGTTGAATGGTGCTTCAAAGTTGTCCCACATCGGGAAATACTGAACTAAGATCCTGGATAAAAACTAAGATGTTCCTCATCACATTGCCAATTGGTTTTGTGATAATAAAGGGGTTAATAAATTCCAACAGATATCGAATCGAAAAGGACCCAACTTTGTCAAGATAATAATAATAAGATTTGAAGGCTTTTAACAACAATGTGCTGCACTTTATTAATATTATTATTATCTACTGAGAACTTTTACATGTCCCTACACCACTAGGAAAATATATGTTTGATGTTTGCATGAGTACCCTCTGATTTTCAATTATTGCAGATTCACGCACCATAGAAACCATTAACAAAGGCCACAGAAGACCCGATAATTGTACTTAATCATTTTATTATCTTTAAAAAAAAAGAAAAAAAAAGAAAAAAGAAACCAACTAATCTTTTAACCAAGATATAAAAATTACCATGTACGTTATACCATCAAGTAAAGCAATAATGGCATCAGACTACAAAAACAATATAAGATACATGTAGTAGAGCAAAATCAAATGCGTCAAAGTACAAAATTAAGATTTACAGTTCAGATTCAATATTGCATTTGTCATGGATATAGTGGTTATACAGCAGTCTAGAAAAGCAGCACATGTATAAAAACGCACAACGCTAGAAGGCGCATGCATAACAGTGATCACCATCCATAATATTATACATGACCATATGCGACTACGAGTACCAAGTATCAAATGAGAATTTTGTTAAGAGGTTCCTAGTAGCTGCTCTAAGGCAAATAAATCCATAGGATAATGGACCTTCTATCCAATTGAGTTATGCATGACCCAGTGCAGTGGCTGCATTTGCACATTATATAATAAACATCATCAGATAAAGATAAAGCCATAAAGGGGTTATCTCATAATTAAAAAGTAAAACAAAAGGAATCAATTAAACAGTATATGAGTCATATACTAAACAGTTTTAGAACAACCTTACTTCCAAAACCCAAGTTTATTTTTTTGGTTCCAAAACCCAAGTTTATTTTTTTGGTTCCAAAACCCAAGTTTATTTTAAGTCTGAAACAGCTTTATGTCGACATATGCTAGGGATGTGTTGAAATATCAAACTCAGGCTGATTTGGCTGCTGCAAGTTATGATATGAGGATGAATGCATGGATGATACAATTTAGTGATTTTGTACAACTACTATTTTCCATGCTCTATACAATACAAGATGATATGACTTGGGATATACTCTAGGAGCAGCTTGTGTATTATTCTAAATACAAACATGCAATTCTCACATTTTATTGTTAATCAAAGTGGCGCAGCGGAAGCGTGGTGGGCCCATAACCCACAGGTCCCAGGATCGAAACCTGGCTCTGATACTGGTTTATCACTCTTTCCTTTATCTCTAAAAGGATAATTTGGTAAATGTGGTTTTTTGCTCTTTTCTCTATGTCTGCAAGGATAATTTGGTAAATGTGCCTCCTATACGCCTCCATCGTTGTTCTGTTATTTCTATTAAATTATCAAACTGCATATATTATACATATTCATCTATCACCATACTTTAACGTTAACAGTGGTAGGGTTTAAATTGTACCTTAAGAACAGTCCTTCAACTATCCACAATGCACATGAATCTTCATAAATGCTTTTTCCTGTTACACATGCGCAATCAGTTAAAACAGGAAACTGGCACAGAATTAATACCGTGTTAAAAAAATGTGGCCATTTGTACAAGGAATTCCTGCCTGGGTAACCATAAATCAGCAAAAAAATTGATGGTTTGCTGGAGAACTATCACGGAATCAATTGTGGGAATAGAGTGCAGTAACCTGTTATCCATCCACACCGTTGAGAGCAGGGAGTTTTCGCTGCTCTGTGACCAGCCTCACGCATTGCCTCCCCTACTATAGCCAGCACAGTCCGACTTTCCAGCCAAACTGCACAGGCCCACTCAGCAACTTGGATCGGGCAGGCCAGCTAAATGCACAACATGCCCTAACCCAGCAACATGACCCAACATTCCATCACATTAATGCCCCACTTGGTCACAAGCTCACGTTACTTAAGCTCGGCAGTTGATTAACTGAGCACTTGATATTTGTACCGAGTTATTAACAAAAATTTCGTGATGTGGGACTAACATGCTATTTTATCAGGTCTAATGCATATGCTTCTCATATGACAATTAAACTGCAACGGAAAATATAACCTTTTTTTCCTCCAGTTTCAGAATACAAACTAAATGGATTTCAAATATCCATTGACATCCTTAATCACTATTTTCTGCCTCAAATATTTTATCCATTCACCTAGTCTACTGCCTAGTGGAATTTTTAACAAAAAGTAAGAAAAATGTTTATAACACACGGAAAACAAGCCAATAATTAAAGAACAGGATTCATGCCAATGCCATAATCCAAAGCATCCTTTCTTTTTTTATCAGTTAAACTGCATTATTTTATATTATATTATGAATGTGAGTTTACGATTTAAGCAGTAAGATAAATGACATTGTGGCCCAATGAACATGTGTTAGTTTACAAATCAAAGATCATAGGTTTGATCCTTAGAAAGGCTACATTTTTTTTACATAGATTCAAACAAACTAAAAATCAAGTTGAACACCAAATTATTATAAATACTTTGTTCAATAAAGCTATAACCTTCTAAGCATTTAGATATATTATCTTCAATATTTTAATGTAAAGTACAGGAAAATCTTGTTGGATATATTGGTGCATCGTAAGTTCCTAATTCAAGTATCTTATCTTGCAGCAAAATAAAATTTATATAGGAATTTTGAACAAAAAGCTTCCAGTAAAATTTATATAGGAATTTTAAACAACCCGTAAATCGGATATATGTGGGCGCTATAGTATAACAGATTTCATATTAATGTAAAAGCATTTGCGAATTAAGTTTCTTTTAATTTGAACTACAAGGGTGCATCTGTAGGACTTTAATTGGTTGTTCAACTTTTTGCTGTGTTTGAAGCGTCGGATGCTTTGAAAGGGGAAAGGCTCTGTTTGCTTTGTTGCTAGTTGCTACTACTTGAGAAAATTAATTTGTTCAAGCCAGATGCTTCCTATGCGACAAGCTTAAACAGTTCAGTTGTCCTCGCCCTTCTTAGCTTACCGCATTAATATGACCTCAAACAATGCTAAAAACTCACACATACCTCTCCATTTTCCCATTTCATAGCATAAAACACAATCCCTTTTCACCAAACATTCTCTGTTCATTCCCCGCTCAAAATGCTGATTCTGCGTTCCCCGTTCGCTTAACAACAAATGCACTCTATGGTATGGGACTATGTGGCTCAATGGATTTGAAGTGTCTGCTTTAATTATCTTTAGACTTACCACAAAAACAAACTTATAACATGATTTTGCATCCAAATATCTAGAGAAATACATCTTAAAATTTGAAGGATAAGCAATATCAACTATACCAATAAATCAGGTGTATGTTGGTGCTGTGATATATAACGCATTTTTTATACTAATGTAAAAGCCTATAAAAGTACATCGTGTATTCTACAGTTTACACAAAGTCAGGTAATCAGATATGGTACTCTGTGGCCCAATGGATAAGGCGCTGGTCGATGAAACCAGAGACTCTGGGTTTGATTCCCAGAAGAGTCGCAATATCCCTTTCAAAATGTTAATTATGCTAATTTTTGCTGGGCCTAAACCAAGAAGTAACATCTAAAAGTATTTCGTTATTAGTATTTTGTTAGTTGCAGCTTTATATGATGCAATTCAACAGCTTAATGGACAAAACGCTTAACAGTGACTCTGCACCCAAAACTACACTATAAGCAGATAGTAGATATACAAATAAATGGGGCATGTGTGAGTGTCATAAACCATAACATCTTTTACTTTAAAAAGTGAAGCATATATACAATTTTTTAGTGCGAATTCAACTGATAAGATAATCGACTATGCGAATAGTCTACAATACCATGTGTTCGATCTCTGACGAAGTTAACTTCTTTTTGTTAGTTTGTTGATGATTAGATCTAATATAAGCATCCCGCTGTTGACCTGACCCCAATCTCAGATCAAGCATGCCAATTCAATTTATTTAACCTGACTTAGGTATATAAGAAAGAAAAGTACTTCTAATATAAAAATGAAGAATCGGCACAAAAGGTATTAACATTATCTTTATAAAAAACGATGAATGCCTGCTGCAACTCATGGACTTTTCTCCAATCTGGTTCTGCAGATCTAAGGCATCATAACATAAGTAACTGAGAATATAAGAGAATATGATCATCCTTTCCTTTCCCAACCTTGCATTTGTTACCATGACTACTTTAATACATCTTATAATAAACTGCTCCAACTTGGGTTGTTGCAGTGCCCCAATTTGCTGAGAATTCTGGGCTAACTTTATTGTTTACTTCAAACATACATAAAACTCACTACATATCTATATATATATATAATGTCGATACAAGCAAATAGTTCTACAGCTAAAAAGGAAATATTAAATTAAACGCAACTTAATGCAATTTAATTTGATCTTCACAGAAATGGCCACAACAATTTGGGAATTGTTTCAGTATTTAGTCCTATTATCCACGAGATAGGGGAATAAAAAAGAGGTATGTATCCTACAAATAACCCACAGGTCCCAGGATCCAAACCTGGCTCTGATACTGTTTTTTGCTCTTTCTTTATGTTTGCAAGGATAATTTGGTATATGTACCTCCTATACGTTAACATATGATCTGGCTGGGAAATAAATTTGACCTAAACAATTCAAATTCATTGTTGTTCTGTTATTTCTATAAGACTTCCAAACTATATATAATATACACATATCTATCCATCAACATACTTTAACAGTGGTAGGTTTTAAATTGTACCTTCAGAATAGTTCTTCAACCATCCACAATGCACATGACTCCTCATAAATGTTTTTTCTCTTGCACATGCACATGAACCCACAATGCATATTTCACCATTGAGAGCATGCAGTTTTCGCTGCAAATTTCTCATATGGTTGCAACCAAAAACAAAAGCATCAGTCACTTATCAAAAAATAGCCAGTTAAAACAGGAAACTGGTAGAGAATTAATACCGTGTTAAAAAAATGTGGCCATTTGTACAAGTTCGGCACTAATATCAGCATAGACATCATCAAGAGTAATTCCCATGTCTGACCTAAATCAGTAGTGGTGTCCGCATAACCCGATAACCGGAGGATCTAATTCAAAGAGCGCAAAAAAATGATGGTTTGCTTGGAGAATTGTCACTGAATCCACTGTCGGAACAGAATGCAGTAGTCTGTTATCCATCTACCGTTGAGATCAAGGAGTCTTCGCTGCTCTGTGACCAGCCTGACGAATTGGCTCCTTACTATAGCCAGCACAGGAGGCACTTTCCAGCCCAACTGCACAGGGCCACTCAACAACTTGGATCGGGCAGGCCAGGAAAGTGCACTGTGTACCCAAATTCAGCAACATGACCCAACATTCCATCACATTAATGCCCCACTTGGTCATAAGCTCGGGCAGTTGAACAACAGAGCACTTGATATATGCATAGAATTATTAATTAAAATTTTGCGATGTGGGACAAACATGCTATTTTATCAGGTCTAATGCATAATTGCATATGCTATTATGCACCCAAAACTAACTATAAACGGGTAATAAGTATACAAATAAACGCGGCATGTGTGACAGTCATAAATCATAACATCTTTACACTACAAGAAAATGTCTTTTTAATAACACAATTTAATAACGTGCTTTTCTGAACTGTTATTGATTAGGCCTACTTATTTGTCTTCGTATGCATTTTGTTTTGACACTTGCGTGTAACGCTCTGTTCCCCCCAAAATTTTCATGACCCCGCTAAATTCCTTTGTTTGCCTCCCACGAACAAAATAATTTTGACGTTCTTCTCCAAAAAAATGTGTTCTTCTCCACCAACTCTCCCTTCCCCCGGAACAGATTTCATCTCTAAAACAAATTATTAGCACTGTTCTTCTCTACTAAACTCCCCGCGCCATTTGTCTTCATCGCAGCCACTCTATTCCATCGTTTGCGTTCTGAAACCCTAACCTCCGAGGATTTAGGTAAGCGAAACAATTCCATCGAATTTTATACTGTTTTATGCTATAATTTTTAGTGCCTTTGCCCAATTGATTTGACTATTTTCATACTTTTTCCTATTTATTTAATCTGCTTAACCGCTTGTAAATTATTTTAGTATGACGACTATCTGTGTTTGCTTATGCAGATAGAGCATTTTGCATTAGTTATTATTGGGAATTGCTTCGCCGACTCAATTGATTTCCCAGATTCTAGTTGTTGAGTACAAAAATATGTGTTAGAATGATACCAATGAACACAGTTCAGCAATAATTTAATTTTATGTTAGAATTAAGACATATGATGTACTTCATGTTTTATGCTAATATTCCTTTATCGTTTTCTTAATTATTTCATTTTTCATTTTAAAGGGTTAGTAGTTTATATCGAAACTTTGTTAATGTAGCTCATCAATAATTATCATAATTTTTATATGTTATTAAAAAAATTGTGTGCCAAGATGATTGATGCAGCTTCTTATTTATTAGCAAACTAGGGCCTTGTATTATCTTATTTATTAAAGCACCAGCATACAAGGTGCAACATTTCATACTTTGATATCAACTTAAATTCTCCATCCACATGAGCAAATTTATATTATTTCTCAAATGTTAAAGGTTTCAGTTTCATGCAAGTGCATTGTCAAAGTACCATATTTAAGACTTTCTACTATCACGACGATATCAGGTAGTGTAAAACATATGCTTTTAGCGCCTTCTTTGCCAACCAAGCTTATGGCATTTTATCATCTTCACATTATGAAATTTTAAGCTGCTTAGTATTAAAAATTTTCCCCACTTCCGGTGGATTAGAAAGTATGTAGTTGAATTTTTACCGCAATTCATGCTTAATATAGCTGATATAAAAATTAACAAATTTATAAGTAGTTTTGGTTTCGAAGTTTGAAGAGATATCCTAATTTAGTTGTAGCAATTGAATTCTTAATCTAAAATAATTTTGTTTCTTCGTTCTTTTAATGCACTTCTTCCAGATTTAGAGCAATCATAAAATATTTGCAAAACATACAGTTAAATATTTAATTGTACGTGCTATTCTAAAAAAAAAATATACCTTTAACCGTATACAAAATATTCAACATATAATGGTTTCATGTTTCATGATTTAGTCTTATTACAATCAAATGATTTATTTGTAAAGCGACCATTCACAAATATTTAATTGTACATGCTATTCTAAAAAAATTAGTCTATTTCACATTAAGGATAAGTTCTTAAGTTGGATTTCAAGCCATGTATCTATTTAATTTATGGTCTTATGTTCTATTTAACCTTCTCTGAGTGAATACAAATCCTCATGTTATTGCGATTTTACTTGTAAATTACAGCCATTTTGGCACATCGCACATGGCCAACTGCAGTGTCAAGGTAAGAACTTTTTTTTCCTTTTTTTGAAGCCTCGGTTTGCAATGATAGTAAATTTAGTGGCTGGCGCACCTATTGAGCAACAAGCTATGTAGAAGACTTCAATTCAATATGTCAGGATTTTCCTTCAACATACTGCATTATGGGATAGTGTAAGATGGCACTGTCAAACTATATTGGCAGCCGACATATCTAAAGACAATCTCCAGGTCAGTCTATTTCAAAAATCTTTCTCTATATTGTACACTGATTTTATTTTCTTGTTAAAATGTGCATATACTAGATACAACCCGTTCTTGCATTAAACAACGTCCACCTAGTGGTATTTCGTAGGTGGTTACATAAATTTAAAATTATGGATGTCACGTTACTCTGCATTACTTGGTAACGACATAAATGAATATTAATCATTTCCGATCATGTCTGCCTTGGGATACGTGGTTTAAGAGGGACAATATTAATCATTTTTTATAGTCTAGTAGTAGTAACACTGTAATATTGTATTTTTGCATATTCGACTTAGATCATCTTCCGCCCATATGATCAGAAGATTCCATATTCAATCGAAGGGGTTGCCTAAAAAAGTAGAATGAGGTTCTTATGAAAATCAGAAGCCATTTTTTATGTGTTAACATCTGATATGTCTAATTCATGTATTGTGTGATTGTCCTGATTAGTAAGTTCATCCTTGTTTATTACATCTTATGATTCTGTGATAAATATAACTTCTATATGAATTGACAATGTTTCTCATCTACCATTGGAGGGTGGACTAGCTCATGGAATTGTCAATAAGAAAGTTGGAAAAACTTAAGGACTAAGTTTGCTGCTGTTAGGCCTGTTGTGTAGAGGTTCGTTCTTGTCTTTTCTGAGTTGGAGCATAAACTATTTGATTCGTTTTGAATCCACTGGGCACAAGGTATCTATTTTGGGAATCATGACTATTGGCCTCTTGCTGTTTCATCTAGGTCGACGTTGAAATATATACTATTTCGTCTTTATCCTCTTATAAAAGCTATCACATGTTCGATCTATTTTAGTGGAGTAGAATCTGCTGTCCTTACTCGTGGAAATCCCACCAAAACCAAATCTATCGGCCCTAAGAATAAAATGAATTTTCATTTGTAGTTATATGAGAAGATTTAGTCGTTATCTAACACATGGCTGCTTCCTGCTTGGTTGGGTTAGGATGTAACAATCACTCAGATTCGAACTCTTGAATGTGCGCGTCAATGATCCAAAAGAAAAGCTTAATTCCAGTCCTAATCCTACAGTAGATTTCTCTCCTTATTTAAGTCTTAAATATGATTTGTTATAACAGGACGCGTGCAGATGCTGATACGTAGGTGGTTTCAGTACACAGGATTAGTTGGGATAGCTGCAATCATCTCTTTCACTTACTCCTGCATGAATAGGTTCGATCTTAGGCATCCTGCAAGTTGCATGTACGTCAAATACATGAAGTCTTTATTTATTAGATTTATCATAATATTATAATGCTTTTATCTGTCGATTGCAGCTAATGGTGTTATAAAACGAAGTCTTGTAGGATTAAGTGTGGGTGCTGTATCAGAAATGGATAAAATATGGAGAAGCCTCCAAGCATTTTGTGATATAGCATTTATTTACTCCTACTCCATCATCTTGTTTGAAAGTTAGGCATGCTTTTTATTGTATAGTTTTTCTAGAAAACTAGTACTTTACTATGTCATATTATAAATCAAAATTATATTAAGCAAGAGTTGTGAGACATGTTATTTAACAGTAACATGTATTTGACAAACTTGAGGTGAAGAGATACATATAGACCAATAGATTGATTTTTGTAATAGTTTTAGCCCTAGTTACAGGATGAAACATCAAGAAATCACAATATATGGAATAGCATCGTAAAATTTAAAACAATAACTGCGTAATAATAATGTAATAAAGAAATTGACAATAAAAATTGTATTTAGCCGCTTGCTCAGAAAAATACTTCATTGTATGCCTCTGCCTTAAGCCATGAAAATCACCGCTAGGGTAGTACTCTATGATCAAACAGGAAAATTTTGGAATCTCAGAACATGTATCCAATGTAGGCAAAAAAGGACGATCAAGACACTTACAGTAATTCTCTCTTGATTTATGCTTTTGGAAGCATGTGAATCTATACATAATAGAATTACAAACAATACATAGTAGTAACTAGAAAATTCAACAAGTAATCAATCTTCAAGACATTATATTATAATTTATTATTACCTTGTCCAAGTTGAACTTAAAATTATTATGTCATAAGCACCGAAGCATTTCTGTACAACTAATTAGGCAGGTAATTGTTTTTATTTGAAAGCTTGGATTTGTTGCTTAAACTTAAAACAGGATGACAGTATTGACAATATTCATATAATAGTCATAATATGTTAAATGTCAACTTGTTTACGAGCATGGACAATATTTTATTGTTTCAGTTCACATTCTTTGACTGTGAACTAAATGTGTCATAAAAGGTCACTTCCAAAACTTTTTAAAACTTGAAGTGTATGTAAGCTAAAAGGGTATGTAAACTTAGCCTGTTGTTCCACTTAAGAATCTTCTCTGGAAGAGCTCTTTATTATCTAGTTTAATATATATCATTACAAAGACAATGCAGATGCATTTACATACCATTTACAACAACAAAACGACCACATTACAATATTTAAACTATGAAAGTTTTGATTATAATCTACAAAATTAAGCTGAACAGAAAAGTTGATCATCCAAGTTCTGTCTTCTTGGTCAATTTTATTTTTCCTAGAAACTTGAATTTTAAATATGAATAGAAGATTTAGCCCATGACATCTGACCAAACATTTAAAAATTCACTTATTTGACATTAAAAATATTATTAAGGGTCTCGGATAAAATTACACATATACCAATTTCAATGGATAGCCAATTTGATAATTTAAAACTTCTTTGCTGCACAATTTAGTTTGTTCCCTATATTGAATTGACTAATGATCATATGACAAACTGATCTTGTTACATACATACATCCGTACACACGCATGTTTGTGTTTATACGTATGTACATATAGAGCCATGTAATACTACGCATTTGCATTTTTTGATTGGTTTTGAAATGCTTTGTGGTTTATGATGCATCAAAATATCAATGAACTATAATGTAAAAATACCGAAGGAATTACGCTATTTGTCAATTGACATTTATTTTCAAATCAATATAATTTTTGGTTCAACTCAATCATCTCTAATGCTTTTTGTTAAATATCACTCAGGAAAATATGGTTAACTAAAAAAGCAGTTTAGTAAGATACCAACTTTTTTTTTTTACTCAACAAAGTATTCTTTTGTAACAAACTGAGTTTAGAACCTTGCTTGCTTTGTTTTTTTAACTTATTAAAATTTATTGTATTGGTGTCAAGGCAATTTATTCAGTTTATCTTAGATGCTAATTTATTTAGTGAATCCATAGCAACAATAATCAAATTGGATAAGTTAACTTCTCATTTGGTCCGGTCAACTTAAACTTACTCCTATTCTGTATTAAAATAAGATCACTAGGTGTCACAGGGTGTACAATAGTACTTTGGAGGCTTAGCAATCTGGATAAGGTGTATTTCATATTTCAACATTCGACTTCTGCAAAGTCTGACTTGTACTATGTAACCTAAATCAAAATTTCCAATTGGGAAAGTAAAATAACAGTAGTTGTTTTCATATATTTTTTTACTTCCTTTGGGTTACTCTGAAGGTTCTTATCTTAGTTTATAATTTTGGATTTATTTTAGTTTTATTATGATAACCTTACATCGTACCTAATACCAACAAAAGAGAGTTACAACATTTGGAGGGTGCTGCACTGGAATCTTTATTTTACATGCAAATTTTTGTGTTAATGTCAGGGGGGATTCTTGCTGCAGTGACTACCCTTTGGTTTCTTTTCCAAGGGGTTGGATAACTTTTATTTGTCACTGCCTTATGCTTTCCTTGGTTTTACTACTTCTTGGGACTTATTTTGCACCCTTTCTAAACAAGTAAGCTTTATATATAATCACCCATCAAAAACTCTAGCTACAATAAAACTGTTTAATTAGTTCAGTAAAATGATTGGCATTTCTTGTCTAAGAATATCATCTCACAATATAATGCATGCTGGTTATGGCTTCTAATTATCATTCAGGAAACCTTCAACTCTACTGGAGGTTCTCTTGCCTATGGATTTGTTTCTTAGCATAACACATTTGTTGAGACATAAACTCAATGAATTATACGCTGCTTTAAGATGCGTTGCTTCAGGGAAAGATCTCAAGAAAATGTCAAGGTAAATGATTCAATCAGTTGATTTTTTTTCCTTTTTTTGATTCCATCTCTATGCCACTTTCCTTACATGATGATAAATCAATCACTCTGTAATAAATAATGCATGTAATAGGGAGCTTGTGGATTATTTCTAAAATTGGTGGATGGTTCACTTTTCTGACTCTAGGATACATTGGTAAGAATTACTTCTAACAAATATAAATATTTTTGCATGAATTGTTTTGTATGCTTGTATTAGTTTTATCCACAAAAATTCTTTCCATATTAAAATGAAATGAGCGTGTTCATTTTTTGTATATGCTCAGGGAAAGTATTAATTATTGTTGCTAAAATTGTAATAATAATTGCTAAATTGGCCTCAAAATAATAATAGCTAATCAGATTCATTTATTTATGTACTGTTTCTGCAGTCTTGCTAATGTCTGCCACTCTTCCTGTTCTTTACGAAAAATACTAGAATGAAGTTGATTCTTCGGCTAATAAAGCACCGATTGAGATCAATAAGCAGTAAACATAGTCGCCAAGACTGAGGTTCGAACCTGCTATAAAAGAACCACTAAACCGAGGTAAATTCACTTCCTTTCCATTGATTTCTTCGATGTTCTGCTTTTAAGCAGGGTCGTTTTTTATACTAATCTGATCAGCTTATTTTTTAGAATAGTTTATTAGTAACCATTGACTTCTCACTTATCACGTTTATTCTGCAGTTCTATACAAAAATTGTACTGAGCTGGATCATATAGTTTGGAAACGAATAGGAGGCAGTGCTACTGAGTCAAGTCTTTGCAGATCATCAACTTGCTGACTTGAATTCCTATAAGGTATGATGCAAGTATTGAGCTATCAAAATCTATTTTTATGTATATTAGCTTATTAATATAAGAAAATACCATAATACCAGTGGATATATGGTTTTTTACTAATCTGATCAGCTTATTTTTATGTATATTAGCTTGCCATTCATTACTGCAACCGCCGAAGGTCCCAAGCACATCGAGACAACTATCACAAGGGCTAAATTTGAAGAATTGTGTTTAGATCTTCTTGATAGGTGATTTTTTTGTGCTTGTCTTAAAGAAGGTGTAAATTATTTTTCTTATTGATAGGTACTGTGAATTTTAGCATGAATTGAATGATTTTTCTTATTTGTGGATTTAATTGGTTTTTTAATCGTAATTTGAAATCGAATCTTAGTTGGAGAGAATCACTGGTGCATAGTTCTCTCTATGTTTTGGGGATAGTAACAATAAAAAAAAGTTGTGTCTAAAAACCTTCCATTTTTATTTTATAGAAGTTGGTTGATAGAAAAAGTGAGAATATATTTTCCCCATTGTGTTATACACACACACACACACACACACACACACATATATATATATATATATATATATATATATATAATCCGCTCTTTTTCCATTTTGTATTTTCTTTCTTGTTTATCCTATGGTGAGGTGAATCAAGCGACAAATTATAAGATTTTAAGCTTTATGCAATCATTGCCGATAAAGGAAAAAAAATATTACTCCTACATTGTGATTACAAAAATCAATCGATTTGAGTCCTGTTTCAAATTCTTCCCCCGCAGTTCAATTTGGTTCACACATTATGAATCAAAACTCAATTGAAACCACAACTGAAAAAAAACTTTCAATCCATGCTGAAAAATACTAATAAGTCAAGATGCTTATTTGAATCTATGATTCAAATTATCGTTTTCAGAACAAAATGGAACATAAGCATTAAACTTCGTGTTAAGAGATGTAGAAGCTCAAACATTGAAATTTAAATAATTTTAAAACTACAAATTGTTGCTGTGAAAAAACCGCAATGTTTTTACATGTGTAAATATTAGTCGATGACCTACATCCATCAAAATCTAGCATACAAACACGTGAACTACACACACACATGCAGGGTCCGCAAGTAAATTGTTTCAATTTGCGATTTGTGATTTGAGTTATGTTCTTAAAACATAACTCCCATATAAACATGTTATATAAGATCCAGATAAAATGATTTGTCAGTATATAAACAATCTGTGATTGGTTTGGTCTAATTATGATGTTGGAAATTCCATTCAACAGCTAAATATTCCATATATCAAAAACTGTAATTCCTTTATGCACATCTACCTTGACATCGTATCAAGTATATACCACAACACAATTAGCTCAAGTTGTTCTTGTGGTTTAGCTCAAGTTGTTCTTGTGGTTTAGGCTTAGGCGACCAGTGGACAATTCTTTGAAGGATGCTAAGCTTGCAATCAGTGATTTGAATGAAGTCATCCTTGTCGGTGGATCGACCCGAATTCCAGTAGTTCATAAATTAGTGAAGAGATTGACTGGAAAAGATCCCAATGTCACTGTGAACCCTGATGAGGTTGTTGCCCTTGGCGCTGCTGTTCAGGTTTGCCTTTGTAGCCTCTTACAATTTTTTTATTCTAATCTTAGGTTGCATTCAAATAAGATGTCTGATTGCTGGATGTTGATTGGTTTTAAATGTGGTGATTTGCTGATTTTTTTAAGAAAGTGTTTAATATCATTAAGCACTTACTGCAACAAGTGTTTTTTTTTTTTGCTTAATGTCATTAAACACTTGCATCTTAAATAGATTCGATAACCATAATATTTGATCGTAAATAATTATGTTATAAACTATTCAGCATAAGACTACTTGTTCAAATTACACACATTCATAGCTTGCATCTTTTTAGAACAACAAGTATGATTGCCAGATGGCAACCATTTTATGCTTAATAAGCATCTAATACTGTTACTGACTTATTGCAAACAAGTGTTTGGTAATTTATCATTACCATTAAACATTTATTGAGGTTCTTACCACTTATTACACTGTAATAATACTCAATAAAACTAATTCTTTAGTTATAGACAAATAAATTCAAAACTACTCATTGTTCAACCATCAAGATTCTTATATCTGAAGCAAGTTTCGATTTAAAATTGTATACTTTACAACATAGTAGGAATTAAAAATTTCAGCAAGCATAAAACATCCTTAATGCTTGATGATTATAAATTATCACAAAACATTTTTTTGAATTTTTGTACTGAGGAATTTTGGATTTGATATTTACGAAAAAAAGTTGCATCGTTATAAATTTATAGCATATTTTATAACAAAAATATATTGTGGTATGATCGACCAATTTGTGCGATAAGGAAATAACATAAATTTTGAGCCTGGGTTATCCAAACCTATCATACTTTGAGCATATTTTTTGTGATACGATCGACCATTTTGCGCTTTAAGTGGTCATTTCATTATGTAAGTATTTTTTAATATGCATGCTCCACCTCAACTCATGTGGTAGCAGCTACTTCAGACTTATAACTGTTTCATTGTCTTATTTTTGTCAATTGATTTAGGTACAATTTTCTTAGTGTATTTAATAGTGGATAATCCGGGATGCAAGACAATACGAGCAATGATGAGAAAAGAAGTACACACAAGTAGGAATACTGCAGAGCTGCTTGTGCGCGCAGTAGAAAAATATGTAAGTTCACCGCTATAAACTCACAAAGATACATTTACAGTCTTCCACATCATGTTTTCATTTTTGGTTCTGTGTTTTTCTTCGTAGTTTTTTTTTGTATCTAGTTTATGCTTTTGTACCGAGTACCTAGAAGAAAATACTGGCATATAAGATGTCAATAACAAAAGTAGTACTATGATATTTTTCAAAAATATAATAAATAACAATAGCAATGGCATATAAGGTGTCAATAACAAAAGTACTCATCGTTTAATAAATAAAAACCAAAACCGGAAAACAAGTCTATAAGCACAAGAAGCCTTGTCTCCAAAACAAACCGAGCACATGAAACTAACATGAAATAATTGTTTACAAAAATTTCATCCTCTATTTTAAATATATTATATGGTCCAAATGAAGTTATCTTATAGGCACGTAATGCCATGTGGTTACAACATATTTGTGAAAGTACATTTGCTTCCATTTTCCATGTTCTCAAGCTCTTCACAACTGTTTATCCTCTATTTTAAATATATTATATGGTCCAAATGAAGTTTATCTTATGGGCACGTAATGCCAGGTGGTAGATAATGGTTATAGCAGATTTGTGAAAATACGTTTGCTTCCATTTCCCATGTTCTCAAGCTTCAAAACTGTTTATTTGGTTTTTTTCTTTCATGAAATAATGAATGCATTACTTAGTTCCAGTATTGTTGATTTCATTATTCAATTTCAAAACATGACTAAATGACTATGCTGCTAAGTTAACAAAAAACATCGTAAAAGTTGATAGATTTGTTGAAATATGTTTTATTTGATTAGGCCCCTTCTTAGTTAATTTAACGTTTTGTTTCTATCAGATGTATTCTACAGACCAAACATGTAGCAACTTCTTGTTTTGCAATGGGTTAGCCTAGTCTATGCGGGTAGACAGGTCAATTGTTTAAGAACACCATGGTACCGTCTTACACACATGGACATTTTCCCTTGAGTTCAAGAAGTGAGTTTTTGGAATATCAATGTTATCCATTGAACTGCTGTGATTATGGTTCTAAGCAGTATTTAAATCTTTGCAGGTGTAGAACCAAAGATTGAATTGAACCTCTGGGATTTTGCTAATAACGAATCAAATGATTGCTTTGTCGGTTTGACACTGGATGTCAAGCCCAGTGTAACTTCTTTAGGTACTTCTACTGATTCTATTTGTTTGAAAGTTGATACAGAGACATTTACCTAATTTCTTTCCATCAATCAAAAATTGGCTTGGATAACTTAATCAGCATGTCCCATGTGTGATCATAAACATATTTGGATATAATTTATCTGACTTTAAAAAGAAAAAATGTTTGAGAATGGCTCAATGAATTGATTTAGTGGTTCTTGTGAGTGAAAATATATTCCACCAAGCGATACTAGAATGGTATTGTGTTTATCTTTAAAGATATATGAGTGAAAATAGGTAGGTTCAGTCGACTGCAGCAAACAAGGTAATCAGTAGCAATATTAGATTGGATTAACATGTTAATAAATAATTATACTTGAAAAAAATCCATATAGTTTGTGTATAGGTCTTAGTTGACAGAGTCGGCTGAAATGATTATAACAGACTTAGTTTGTGTGCATTGTCGTGTGATTCACACAGTTTGTATGCATTGTCCCTGGAGCTTGAGGGCCTTAGTGTGTTTGATTTTAGTGGCTTTCGCATGTACTATTAGAAGCTCGATTGCATATCACCGATTGATTATAACAGACCCAGTTTGTATAAGGCATATTGCACAGTGCTTAGTTCAGCAAGATTATAACAGACCCAGTTTGTATGCATTGTCATGTGATTCACACATTTCTTATACTTTACTCCTCATCAATGATTCGTTTTTGTTGTATACAGGCCGACAAAGGGTGATGAGGCAGTGAAAGTAAGACGGAGGTGCTAAGTTGTTTGGGGTGTTTTGTCTAGCAGGTTTGGGTTCTTTTATCTAGTAGGATTGGGTTGTTTTGTCTTGTGTCTTTGTGTGTTAACTGAACAATTATGAACTATGTTTTGTATTTTGTGTACTCAATTTACCATCAATAGGAATTGAAAACATATGTATTGAATTTCTTTAGTTAGTTGATACTTTATTTGCTATTAGTATATTTTGTGTGTTCATCTTTAATTTGTTATGAAGATTCATTTTGATTATTATTGTTAAAATGTATGAGCTGTAGAGAGATTTTTACTATAACATGTTAATTTAATAACGTCCTATGGAAGCTATCAAAGATATATGTTATAGTAGTAAAACTGTGTTATGAATAATCTCAAATTTATTGAGATTTAGATGTATAATAGCGGTGAAAATGAGTTATTGTATTGATGTAGCATAGCGGCAAAAATGAGCTGACAAAGGGTTTAGTAAAACTATAACACGTTTATTTAATAGCGTTGGATATCTGTTATTGAACACTTATTTTATAGCGGCAATACGGTGTTATAAATGTTTTCTCTTTGAATGAGATTTTGATGTATTATAGCGGTCAAAATGAGCTACTGTAATAAAATAACATAGCGGCAAATCACCGCTATCAAACGGGATCTTTCATAACGGCATACAAAGCGTTATAAATATTTAGCAGTTTTTTATAACATGTTCATATACAGCAGTTATGAAACCGCTATAGATCTTATTCATAGCGGCTGTGGGCCGCTATAAAATAGCAGTTCTGTTGTAGTGTTAACTTTAAAACTGAAGCATATGTACTATTTTTCTTTGTGCGAATTCAACTGATAAGATGATCGACTATGCGAATAGTCTACAATACCAAGTGTTTGATCTCTGGCAAAGTTAACTTCATTTTGTTAGTTTGTTGATGATTAGATCTAATATAAGCATCCTATCGTTGACCTGACCCCAATCTAAGATCAAGCATGTCATTTCAATTTATTTAACCTAACTTAGGTACATAAAAAAGAAAAGCACTTCTAACATAAAAGGAAGAATCGGCACAAAAGGTACAAGCATTATCTTTGCAAAAAAACGATGAACGCTTGCTGCAATTCATAGTCTTTCTCCAACTTGTTTCTGCAGATATAAGGCATCATAACATAAGAACATGAGAAAATAATCATCTTTTCCTTTCCCACCCTTGCATTTGTCACTTTTGACTACTTTAATACATCTTATGATAAACACAGCTCCAATTTGGGTTCTTGCAGTGCACCGACTTGCTGAGAATTCAGGGATAACTTTATTGTTTACTTCAAACATACGTAAAAATGATACAAGTAAATAGTTCTACAGCTTGAAAGAAAATATTAAATTAAACACAAATTAATGTAGTTTAATTTGATCTTCACAGAAATGGCCACAACAATTTGGGGCTTGTTTCAGTATTTACCATTTGGTCTTATTATCCAGGAGACGGGGGGAATAAAAAAGAGGTACATATCCTACAAATCAGGAGAATATCATTTCATTTCCTAAATTGACTCCAAATCATCCACTACAAAATTTAGAACTAACGAACTAGTCCATGTTCATAGAATTTGTACTAACAATTCAATTGCCATAAAATCACATGAACCGTATGTATACACCAACAAAATATAGCTACCGTAACCAGCAAAGCCTAAAAATCAAAGAATAAATTAAAATAAAAAAATGGAAATAAAAACAAAACATAATGGTACATTTTCCCAAATCTAGAACATCGACATAGATCACCATCTTACCTACGGAACTTCACAACAATTTCATCATAATTCCGAGTAGCTCTTTTTTACGTCTGTCGAAGCTATTCCCCAACTTGGAATTCGCGGTAGGGTTAGCCTGACCGATCTTTACAGTCCCATCATCACACAGGCAGTTGAAACAGCATCCTTGCTGCTCAACTGCAGACTTGCCAAGGGAGAGAGTTCCAATTGTTAGGGCAATGTGATGTTTAATGTCTGAGTTTTAAGCGGTGTAGGCATGATATGATAACGGAAGGGTAAGCCTAAGACTTCGGATACCTGGTACACAGTGTCGTGTCATGGAGGTACGATAGTAGGAAAAGTGAGGCATGGATGATCCGTTGTATATGGACTACCATTCCCATTTGAATATGTCCTCTTTTTTCACTAATGACCATGCATTATGCTAAGTTGCGAGGTAACGACACTGAGATTCAATTTAATGATTAATAGAAACATGAAAAATTGTTTTGAGTAACTTAATAGCGGTAACTTAATATTGAAGATTAATTGTTGAATACTGAATAGTGGTCTGGTAGCTTAAAGTTGCAATATTGTTTAACTGATTGTTGATTATAAATAAGTTTTGCATTAAAACATGTCAATTGAAAAATTTATCTTCCATTGTTAACATCATTTATGATTTGAACAATACGATGAAATTATATGCTTTGAGTGATTACAAATTAGGAATGAGTAATATATTTAATGGTCTTGTAAAGAAAATCAAAAAACAAAATTGTTTGTTAGCAATATTATTAAATTTATCACAAATTAGGTAAGTTCACCAATTTGATGTTGCAAATTTGTCATAAAAGTTAGTCAATTCAGATTAAAACAATTCACCATGACTTGGCGGAATCTGTAGTGGCTCTTGATTATCAATTCAATTGTTTATTTCATCTTTTTCATCTTGATGTGTAAAAGGCAGCTAATTCATTTCCTAAGTAATATATAACCCACATTCTTCAGTAACACTTCCTGAACATGACCATATGCGAGTACCAACTATCAAATCAAGGTTCCTGGTAGCTCTACTATGGCAAATCCATAAGATAATGGATCCTCTATCCAATTGAGTTATGACAGTGGCTGCATTTGCACATTACAATAAACATCATCAGATACAGTCATAAAGGGTGAACTCGTAAAAAGTGAAACATAAGGAATCAATTAAACAGTATGTCATATACTAAACAGTTTTAGAACAACCTTACTTCCAAAACCCAAGTTTATTTTAAGTTTCTGAAACAACTTTATGTCGAGTTATGGTAGGGATGTGTTGAAATATCAAACTCAAGACTTATTTGGGTGGAAGTAATGATATGAGGATGAATGCAGTTTAATACATGGATGATACAGATTTCGTACAACTATCTTCCATGCTCTGTACAATACAAGATGATATGCCATGGGATATAATCTAGGATCAGCTTGTGTATTATTCTTAAAAAAAAAATGCAATTCTCACATTTCATTATCAATCAAAGTGGCACAGCGGAAGCATGGTTGGCCCATAACCCACAGGTCCCAGGATTGAAACCTGGCTCTGATACTGTTTTTTGTTGTTTCTTTATGTTGAAAGGATAATTTGGTAAATGCACCTCCTACCAGTCAACATATGATACTGTTATTTGCTGCTTCTTTATGTTGAAAGGATAATTTGGTAAATGCACCTCCTACCCGTCAACATATGATCTTTTTGGGAAATAATTTTGATGTTTCACCATTTCTCACGTTACTGGAGAGCGCGAAAAGAATGATGGTTTGCTGGATAGTTGTCACCGAATTGATTGTGGGAACATAATACAGTAGCCTGTTATCCAACCACCGTTAAGAACAAGGAATTTTTGCTGCTTTGTGACCAGCCTCCACAATGTACCCTAACTCAGCAACATGACCCAATACTCCATCACACTAATGCCCCACTTGGTCACAAGCTCACGTTACTTAGCTCAGCAGTTGATCAACTGAGCACTTGATATATGTACAGAGTTTTTAACTAAAATGTTGTGATGTGGGACTAACATGCTATTTTATCAGGTCTAATGCATATGCTTCCTATATGACAATTAAACTGCATTGGAAAATATAACCTTTTTTTCTTCAGTTTCAGGATACGAATGTGGATGGATTTCAAATATCCATTGACATCCTTAATCACTATTTCCTGCTTCAAATATTTTATCCATTCAACCAGCCTAATGCATTACCGAAATTTTAACAAAAAGTAAGCAAAATGTTTATAACAGACGGAAAACAAACCAATAATTAAAGAACAGGATACATGTCAATGCAATAATCCAAAGCTTACTTTCTTTTTTTATCAGTTAAACTGCATTATTTTATATTATATTACGAATGTGACTTTATGATTTAAGCAGTAAGATAAGTGACATTGTGGCCCAATGAACATGTGTTGGTTTACAAATCAAAGATCATAGATTTGATCTTAGAAAGGCTACTTTTTTCATTTTTTACGTAGATTCGAACAAACTAAAAATCAAGTTGAACATCAAATTATTATATATACATTGTTCAATAAAGTTATAACCTTCCAAGCATTTAGATATATTAGCTTTAATATTTTAATGTAAAGTACAGGAAAATCTGGTTGGATATATTGCTGTATAGTAGGTTCCTAATTCAAATATCTTATCTTGCAGCAAAATATAATTTATATAGGAATTTTGAACAAAAAGCTTCCAGTAAAATTTATATTGCAAATCGAACAAAAAACAATAAAAACCATCCGTAAATCGTATTTATGTAGGTGCTACAGTATAACAGATTTCATATTAATGTAAAAGTATATTAAAATGCATTGCGAATTATATTTCTTATAATTTGAACAACAAGGGTGCGTCAGTAGGACTTTAATTGGTTGTTCAATTTTTTGCCATGTTTGAAGCGTTAGATGCTTTGAAAGGGGCAAAGCTTTGCTTTGGTGCTGGAACTTGAGAAAATTGATTTGTTCAAGCCTGATGCTTCCTACGCGACAAGCTTAAACAGTTCATTTCTCCACAACCTTTCTTGGTTCACTGCATTAATATGACCTCAAACAATGCTCAAAACTCACACATACCTCTCCATTTTCCCATTTCATAGCATAAAACACAATCCCTTTTCACCGAACATTCTCCGTTCATTCCCCATTAAAAATGTTGATTCTGTGTTCCCCGTTCGCTTAACAACAAATGCACTCTATGGTATGGGACTATGTGGCTCAGTGGATTTGAAGTGTCTGCTTTAATTATATTTAGTCTTACCACAAAATCAAACTAACAACACGATTTTGCATCCAAATATCTAGAGAAATACATCTTAAAATTTGAATAATAAGCAATATCAACTATACCAATAAATCAGGTGTATGTTGGTGTCGTGATATATAACACAGATATTTAATACTAATGTAAAAGCATATAAAAGTACATCGTGAATTCTACTTTACACAAAGTCAGGTGATTAGATGTGTGACTCTATGGCCCAATGGATAAGGCGCTGGTCTACGAAACCAGAGACTCTGGGTTCGATCCCCAGCAGAGTCGTAATAGCTCTTTTGAAATGTAAATTATGCTAATTTTTGCTTGGCCTAAACCAAGCACTAACATCTAAAAGTATTTTGTTAGTTGCAGGTTGCAGCTTTATATGATGCAATTCAACAGCTTAATGGACAAAACGCTTAACAGTGATTCTGCACCAAAACTACACTATAAGAGGATAGTAAGTATACAAATAAACGAGGGCATGTGTGAATGTCATAAATCATAACATCTTTTGCTTTAAAAAGTGAAGCATACATACAACTGTTTAGTGCGAATTCAACTGATAAGACGATCGACTTGCTGAGAATTCAGGGCTAACTTTATTGTTTACTTCAAACATACGTAAAAATGATACAAGTAAATAGTTCTACAGCCTAAAAGAAAACATTAAATTAAACACAAATTAATGTAGTTTAATTCGATCTTCTTCACAGAAATGGCCAATTGGGATGGGACTTGTTTCAGTATTTAGTACAATTATCCACGCGATAGGGGAATAAAAAAGAGGTACATGTCCTACAAATCAGGAAAATATCGTTTCATTTCCTAAATTGACTCCAAATCATCCACTGCAAGATTTAGAACTAACAAACTAGTCCATGTTCATAGAATTTGTACTAACAATTCAGTTGCCATAAAATCGCATGAACCGTATGTAGACACCAACAAAATATAGCAATCATAACCAGCAAAGCCTAAAAATCAAAGAATAAATTAAAATGAAAAAATGAAAATAAAAACAAAACATATCGGTACATTTTCCCAAATCTAGAACATCGACATAGATCGTCATCTTATCAACGGAACTTCACAAGAATTTCATCATAATTCCGAGTAGATCTTTCTTATTTCCTTCTCTTTACTTCTGTTGAAGTTATTCCCCAACTTGGAATTCACCTAGGGTTAGCCTGACCGATCTTTACCGTTCCATCATCACACAGGTAGTTGAAACAGCATCCTTGCTACTCAACTGCAGACTTCCCCAAGAAAGAGAGTTGCAATTTTTAGGGTAATTGGATTATTAATGTCTGAGGTTTAAGTGGTGTAGGCGTGATATGATAACGGAACGGTGAGCCTAAGACTTTGGTTACCTGGTGCACAGTATTGTGAGGCGCTACGATAGAAAAGTGAGGCACGGATGCGCATGAGCCGTTGTCTATGCACTACCATTCCCATTTTGAATATGGGTGCGTTCGCAGTCAAAATTTGGCATGCTTCTTTTTTTTTTAGCGTCGGACGCAAGCACCTTTTCCCCCTTTCAGATTCCACGATTCTCGAACATTGGAAAAGCAACCGTTGGCGTCCGACGCGTCGGACGCCAACGGTTAATTTTCCAACGTTTCGTTCCACCGCCTATAAGAACGCAACCCCCCTTTCTTCCCATCTCAACCCGAATCCTCTCCTCCTAACCCCCAAAATTCGATTTTTTTGAGCAATTTAAAGCTGCAAAAACGGTAATTTTTTATACCATTGTGTTTATTTTTCAATTTCCTACAACATATATTTTTTTCGAATTTTTCTGGATTTTTTTTTTTTTGGTTACGCAGATGGCATCCTCATCCACCTCTGCTACCTCGCAGCCATTTGCGAACTGGACGGACGACCGGGAGTCCGCTTTTATAGATATTTGCGTTGAGTTTATAGCCGCTCGCGATACAGGCGTCAGTGGGTTCTACTCAACGGCCGCGGCAATAATGAATGACCGTTATAATCTGGAGTTCACAGAAACTCAGATCAAAAATAAATGGGACAACATGAAGCGCTCTTTTCGCGATTGGGATAGACTGCTACGAACACCCGGCGGTGTATGGAATGCAGAGTTCGATTATCTGGACGGTCCAGATGATTTTTGGAGTACCGGCGGTGGCAGACCTTACAGACGGTTCAGGAGGAACTCGCCTTTCAAGTTCCGAGAGCAGGACATTATGTTCGAGGGTTGTTTGCGGAAAGATACTTGTGCGTATCCGATATCTGCGGTTGCACCTCCTACTGCACCAGCACCTCCACCAGCGCCTGTGCCAGCTGCTTCTTTCTCCCCTGCCGACGCGGGTTTCTATACTAGTTGGATGGCTTCGGGTGATCCCCCTTCTGGTCAGCCATCTAGGCGCATACAGGTAGCGCGTGTCAGCTCGTTTATGACCGACGATACGAGACAGCTTTCCCGGCGGTGCTTGGAGCTTCTTCAGAGATCGGGTACGCATGTGGACCTTTGGGAGATTCTGACGATTTTCCGCAATGACGAGCGGAATGTGGATATTGTTCGGGAGCTTATCGATGAGGGCATATGTGGGTTTATTTCAGCTGAGTTGAGTCAGTTACCTCATCGTCGTTTATTTTAGATTTTCATGTACTTGTTTTAATTCCAGTACCGTTGTGTTCTTTATGTTTTATGAAAAACGTTGTCGCTTATTTTATGAAATATGTTGTCGTTTTGTTTGATGCAATTAGAATTTAATTATATCAAAACCATTAATTTAACAATTAAATACCACGCTCAAATGCCCCGTTCGCAGCTAAAAACACATTCCCCGTTCGCTACAGTACCACGCTCAAATGCCACGCTCAAATACCCCGCTCGCGTTGGTTAAGAACGCACCCTATATGTCCTCATTTTTTTCACTAATGATTATGCATTATGTTAAGTTGCAACTTCTTCCAATGATATTTCTTAATCGCGCAAGTGCATAGTTAAATCTTTCTTTTTTATTTATTACGGTGTCATTTTATAACTTTTGAACCAATAACGTGTGTTGCTTTGAAAAGATATCAATCTTATGTTATTTGTATAAACCGCGTCACAAAGGCAATAATCATTTATAATAAAATAAAAATAAGTCAATAAGTTAGCAAAATGGCTATATATAAATTTATGGGATATGCTTAGAAAAAAAAGGAATTGGAAAGTTATTAGCACCTTTTGTATATCCTAATTAACTAGATTGCACAAAGAAACAGATATAGGTAAATCTTGCTGATAAATGTTCTACTAATAGACAAAAGGAACCATCAATCACATAAAGAAAACGTCTGCAAAGGCGGACTTAACAATGCTTCATTGAGTGTAATGTTTAATAACGAATTCATGTGCAGTTACCTCTATTTACTTATTTTTATTTTTTTTCACTCGTCCAATATCCTTTATAGGGAGAAATATTACAAGTAACATTAAAATTCTCATGTAAAATATGCAGTAATCTGTTGACTTAAATGATTTCGCTTGTTGTTTCTAGTGCCTTTGCTTTAAACTAACAAACATGTACATTTATTACTTCTCTACCTCTCTTTTTCCAACTTGTCTAAAAGGTAAGCATTTACTTATTTTGTTGGAAAATACGGCAATAGCAAATCTCAAAGCCTGGCCACTTTTAATTTGCTGGAGAAGACTTCATTTGTTGATTACTGATTAGATACGTGAGGAGCAGGAGCAATGCTTTTGTTCAATTTCAGTTTGAAAGAGCAGGACTTCAATTTGTTCACCTATTTCTAGCCTTTCAACTACCGTAAACATGTGAGTTCAATGTTCATTTTAAATTTTGATATTTGTTGATGACTTTATTTGGTTTTATAACTATTTTATTGGTTAACTACTTAATTTGTTGAATGAATTATGAATAAATAATCATTGAATGAATAATGAATGAATTAGTTTGTTGAATTATAATATTATGTTATGTCTTTGAATTTTGTTATATATGAATGTAAGTGGATTTCTTAATGTTTGAGTTGCTTATCGAATTTTGTTGGCTACTGCAGTTACCGTTGCTACGGCAGAAAGAAGTTTCTCAAAATTAAAGTTGATAAAAACATATCTTTGAAGCACTCTGTCGCGGAAGAGATTAAGTGGATTAGCTATTATTTTAATTGAGAATGATTACTTGGATAAACTTTACCATGGGGAGATTATGAAGGAATTTGCTTTAAAGAATGCAAGAAGTTGCTTTCGTTAGTTTCTTTTGGTTTGATACCATATGTTGACATTATAAGATTTTGGCTTGTAAAATAATGTTTTAGTTTAACAATATTTTGTAATCAACATTACATTTTATAATGTAATTTTTCATGTAATTTTCTGCATATGAAAATATTGTTATTTTACATAGTGGGGCAACAAAATTATTTGTTCGTCTAGGGCATTAAATACTATCGGGCCGGCCCTGGTCGTGATATATAACACAGATATTTAATACTAATGTAAAAGCATATAAAAGTACATCGTGAATTCTACTTTACACAAAGTCAGATGATCAATGTGTGACTCTGTGGCCCAATGGATAGGGCGCTGGTCTACGATACAAGAGACTCTAGGTTCGATCCCTAGAAGAGTCGTGATAGCTCTTTTGAAATGTAAATTATGCTAATTTTTGCTTGGCCTAAACCAAGCACTAACATCTAAAAGTATTTTGTAAGTTGCAGGTTGCAGCTTTATATGATGCAATTCAACAGCTTAATGGACAAAACGCTTGACAGTGACTCTTCACCCAAAACTACAGTATAAGCGGACAATTCAACTGATAAGACGGTCGACTTGCTGATAATTCAGGGCTAACTTTATTGTTTACTTCAAACATACGTAAAACTGATGCAAATACATAGTTCTACAGCCTAAAAAGGAAACACCAAATTAAATACAAATTAATGTAGTTTAATTTGATATTCTTCACAGAAATGGCCAATCGGGGCTTGTTTCAGTGTTTATTTAGTACAATTATCCACAAGATAGGGGAATAAAGAAGAGGTACATATCCTACAAATCCGGAGAATATTGTTTCATTTCCTAAATTGACTCCAAATCATCCACTATAAGATTTAGAACTAACAAACTAGTCCATGTTCATAGAATTTATACTAACAATTCAATTGCGATAAAATCACATGAACCGTACGTAGACACCAGCAAAATATAGCTACCGTAACCAACAAAGCGTAAAACCCAAGAATAAATTAAAAATAAAAATAAAAACAAAACACATCGGTGTATTTTTCCCAAATCTAGAACATCGACATAGATCATCTTCTTACCAACGGAACATCGCAACAATTTCATCATAATTCCGAGTAGATCTTTCTTAGTTCCTTCTCCTTACTTCTGTCGAAGCTATTCCCCAACTAGGAATTCGCCATAGGGTTTGCCTGACCGATCTTTACCGTTCCATCATCACATAGACAGTTGAAACAGCATCCTTGCTACTCAACTGCAGGCTTCCCAAGAGAGAGTTGCAATTTTTAGGGCAATTGGATCATTAATGTCTGAGGTTTGGACGATGCTAAAACGACCGAAAATTTTACGATGAAATTCACCGTGTTTTAAAATGTGCGGTAGGAAACAACCGCAATTCACGGTGGGGAAAAGAATCAAGGGCTCCTGCTTTGCCATGTTTTTCCGTCTTCTCAAATGTCGGTTGATTAAGCATTAGCGCTGAGGTTTAAGTGGTGTAGGCGTGATATGATAATGGAAGGGTGAGCCTAAGACTTCGGTTACCTGGTGCACAATATTGTGTGGCGGTACGATAGAAAAGTGAGGCACGAATGAGCATGAGCCGTTGTCTATGGAGCACTGTAAGTTTGTTGACCTCACATAAGTGAGGTCACGGTGACCCCGAGCTTCCATTGGTGGAGATCAAAGGTATCATTGTTGTGCAAGACATTACTTATGACAGGGATACTATTTTTCGTGCATCATATCTTTGAACAACCGTGAAGGATCTACTGACTATTTGTGTTCACAAAATAGCATCAAAGAACCATCAACTGTTTTATTGAACAATTTATCACCTACATTAAAACATACAAAGTTCTGTCGTGTAAGCGACATATCATTTCTATTGAAATTACTACTTTTAAGTTCAGTAATAAATCCATAATTATAAAGCTAATTAATAAGATTACATTGAATAACATACCCAGGTAGCGAAAGTAGTTGAAAAGCGTAAAACTTGCATAAATGTGCTTTAGCAATAATAAATAAATCCATGCAGTGATAGTTAATGTTAATACAAGAGCAATTCTATCCACAGTTGCTTGCGCGACTGTTGATTAATACTCGCGGACCCCAGAGTAATTCAGGTGTCGTGCTTTTATTCTTAAATATATGTTTGATTAATACTGAGAACTTTTACACGTCCCTACACCACTAGTAAAATATATGTTTGATGTTTGCATGAGTAGCCTCTGATTTTCAATTGTTGCAGATTCACGCACCATAGAAACCATTAACAAAGGCCACAGAAGACCCGATAATTGTACTTAATCATTTTATTATCTTTAAAAAAAAAAGGAAAGAAAAAAAGAAAAAAGAAACCAACTAATCTTTTAACCAAGATATAAAAATTACCATGTACGTTATACCATCAAGTAAAGCAATAATGGCAGCAGACTACAAAAACAATATAAGATATATGTAGTAGAGCAAAATCAAATGCGTCAAAGTACAAAATTAAGATTTACAGTTCAGATTCAATATTGCATTTGTCATGGATATAGTGGTTATACAGCAGTCTAGAAAAGCAGCACATGTATAAAAACGCACAACGCTAGAAGGCGCGTGCATATCAGTGATCACCATCCATAATATTATACATGACCATATGCGACTGCGAGTACCAAGTATCAAATGAGAATTTTGTTAAGAGGTTCCTGGTAGCTGCTCTAAGGCAAATAAATCCATAGGATAATGGACCTTCTATCCAATCGAGTTATGCATGACCCAGTGCAGTGGCTGCATTTGCACATTATATAATAAACATCATCAGATAAAGATAAAGCCATAAAGGGGTCATCTCATAATTAAAAAGTAAAACATAAGGAATCAATTAAACAGTATATGAGTCATATGCTAAACAGTTTTACAACAACCTTACTTCCAAAACCCAAGTTTATTTTTTTGGTTCCAAAACCCAAGTTTATTTTAAGTCTGAAACAGATTTATGTCGGCATATGCTAGGGATGTGTTGAAATATGAAACTCAGGCTGATTTGGCTGCTGCAACTTATGATATGAGGATGAATGCATGGATGATACAATTTAGTGATTTTGTACAACTACTATTTTCCATGCTCTATACAATACAAGATGATATGACTTGGGATATACTCTAGGAGCAGCTTGTGTATTATTCTAAATACAAACATGCAATTCTCACATTTTATTGTCAATCAGAGTGGCGCAGCGGAAGCGTGGTGGGCCCATAACCCACAGGTCCTAGGATCGAAACCTAGCTCTGATACTGGTTTATCACTCTTTCCTCTATCTCTAGAAGGATAATTTGGTAAATGTGGTTTTTTGCTCTTTTCTCTATGTCTGCAAGGATAATTTGGTAAATGTGCCTCCTATACGCCTCCATCGTATCATTTGCTAGAGAACAAAATGTGGCCATTTGTACAAGGAATTCCTGCCTGGGTAACCATAAATCAGCAAAAAAAACGATGGTTTGCTGGAGAACTATCCCGGAATCAATTGTGGGAACAGAGCGCAGTAACCTGTTATCCATCCACCGTTGAGAGCAGGGAGCTTTCGCTGCTCTGTGACCAGCCTCACGCATTGCCTCCCCTACTATAGCCAGCACAGTCCGACTTTCCAGCCAAATCTCACAGGCCACTCAGCAACTTGGATCGGGCAGGCCAGCTAAATGCACAACGTGCCCTAACCCAGCGCAACACGACCCAAAATTCAATCACATTAATGTCCCACTTGGTCACAAGCTCACATTACTTAGCTTCATCATTTGATTAACTGAGCACTTGATATTTATACCGAGTTATTAACAAAAATTTCGTGATGTGGGACTAACATGCTATTTTATCAGGTCTAATGCATATGCTTCTCATATGACAATTAAACTGCAATGGAAAATATAACCTTTTTTTCCTCCAGTTTCAGAATACAAACTAAATAGATTTCAAATATCCATTGACATCCTTAATCACTATTTTCTGCCTCAAATATTTTATCCATTCACCTAGTCTACTGCCTAGTGGAATTTTTAGCAAAAAGTAAGAAAAATATTTATAACACACGGAAATCAAGCCAATAATTAAAGAACAGGATTCATGCCAATGCCATAATCCAAAGCATCCTTTCTTTTTTTATCAGTTAAACTGCATTATTTTATATTATATTATGAATGTGAGTTTACGATTTAAGCAGTAAGATAAATGACATTGTGGCCCAATGAACATGTGTTAGTTTACAAATCAAAGATCATAGGTTTGATCCTTAGAAAGGCTACATTTTTCTTTTTTTACACAGATTCAAACAAACTAAAAATCAAGTTGAACACCAAATTATTATAAATACTTTGTTCAATAAAGCTATAACCTTCCAAGCATTTAGACATATTATCTTCAATATTTTAATGTAAAGTACAGGAAAATCTTGTTGGATATATTGGTGCATCGTAAGTTCCTAATTCAAGTATCTTATCTTGCAGCAAAATAAAATTTATATAGGAATTTTGAACAAAAAGCTTCCAGTAAAATTTATATAGGAATTTTAAACAACCCGTAAATCGGATATATGTGGGTGCTATAGTATAACAGATGTCATATTAATGTAAAAGCATTTGCGAATTAAATTTCTTTTAATTTGAACTAAAAGGGTGCATCTGTAGGACTTTAATTGGTTGTTCAACTTTTTGCTGTGTTTGAAGCGTCGGATGCTTTGAAAGGGGAAAGGCTCTGTTTGCTTTGTTGCTAGTTGCTACTACTTGAGAAAATTAATTTGTTCAAGCCAGATGCTTCCTATGCGACAAGCTTAAACAGTTCAGTTGTCCTCGCCCTTCTTAGCTTACCGCATTAATATGACCTCAAACAATGCTAAAAACTCACACATACCTCTCCATTTTTCCATTTCATAGCATAAAACACAATCCCTTTTCACCAAACATTCTCTGTTCATTCCCCGCTCAAAATGCTGATTCTGCGTTCCCCGTTCGCTTAACAACAAATGCACTCTATGGTATGGGACTATGTGGCTCAATGGATTTGAAGTGTCTGCTTTAATTATCTTTAGACTTACCACAAAATCAAACTTATAACATGATTTTGCATCCAAATATCTAGAGAAATACATCTTAAAATTTGAATGATAAGCAATATCAACTATACCAATAAATCAGGTGTATGTTGGTGCTGTGATATATAACGCATTTTTTATACTAATGTAAAAGCCTATAAAAGTACATCGTGTATTCTACAGTTTACACAAAGTCAGGTAATCAGATATGGTACTCTGTGGCCCAATGGATAAGGCGCTGGTCGATGAAACCAGAGACTCTGGGTTTGATTCCCAGCAGAGTCGCAATATCCCTTTCAAAATGTTAATTACGCTAATTTTTGCTGGGCCTAAACCAAGAAGTAACATCTAAAAGTATTTCGTTATTAGTATTTTGTTAGTTGCAGCTTTATATGATGCAATTCAACAGCTTAATGGACAAAACGCTTAACAGTGACTCTGCACCCAAAATTACACTATAAGCAGATAGTAGGTATACAAATAAATGGGGCATGTGTGAGTGTCATAAACCATAAAATCTTTTACTTTAAAAAGTGAAGCATATATACAATTTTTTAGTGCGAATTCAACTGATAAGATAATCGACTATGCGAATAGTCTACAATACCATGTGTTCGATCTCTTACGAAGTTAACTTCTTTTTGTTAGTTTGTTGATGATTAGATCTAATATAAGCATCCCGCTGTTGACCTGACCCCAATCTCAGATCAAGCATGCCAATTCAATTTATTTAACCTGACTTAGGTATATAAGAAAGAAAAGTACTTCTAATATAAAAATGAAGAATCGGCACAAAAGGTATTAACATTATCTTTATAAAAAACGATGAATGCCTGCTGCAACTCATGGACTTTTCTCCAATCTGGTTCTGCAGATCTAAGGCATCATAACATAAGTAACTGAGAATATAAGAGAATATGATCATCCTTTCCTTTCCCAACCTTGCATTTGTTACCATGACTACTTTAATACATCTTATAATAAACTGCTCCAACTTGGGTTGTTGCAGTGCCCCAATTTGCTGAGAATTCTGGGCTAACTTTATTGTTTACTTCAAACATACATAAAACTCACTACATATCTATATATATATATATATAATGTCGATACAAGCAAATAGTTCTACAGCCAAAAAGGAAATATTAAATTAAACACAACTTAATGCAATTTAATTTGATCTTCACAGAAATGGCCACAACAATTTGGGAATTGTTTCAGTATTTAGTCCTATTATTCACGAGATAGGGGAATAAAAAAGAGGTATGTATCCTACAAATAACCCACAGGTCCCAGGATCCAAACCTGGCTCTGATACTGTTTTTTTCTCTTTCTTTGTGTTTGCAAGGATAATTTGGTATATGTACCTCCTATACGTTAACATATGATCTGGCTAGGAAATAAATTTGACCTAAACAATTCAAATTCATTGTTGTTCTGTTATTTCTATAAGACTTCCAAACTATATATAATATACACATATCTATCCATCAACATACTTTAACAGTGGTAGGTTTTAAATTGTACATTCAGAATAGTTCTTCAACCATCCACAATGCACATGACTCCTCATAAATGTTTTTTCTCTTGCACATGCACATGAACCCACAATGCATATTTCACCATTGAGAGCAGGAGTTTTCGCTGCAAATTTCTCATATGGTTGCAACCGAAAACAAAAGCATCAGTCACTTATCAAAAAAAAGCCAGTTAAAACAGGAAACTAGTAGAGAATTAATACCGTGTTAAAAAATGTGGCCATTTGTACAAGTTCGGCACTAATATCAGCATAGACATCATCAAGAGTAATTCCCATGTCTGACCTAAATCAGCAGTGGTGTCCGCATAACCCGATAACCGGAGGATCTAATTCAAAGAGCGCAAAAAAATGATGGTTTGCTTGGAGAATTGTCACTGAATCCACTGTCGGAACAGAATGCAGTAGCCTGTTATCCATCTACCGTTGAGATCAAGGAGTCTTCGCTGCTCTGTGACCAGCCTGACGAATTGCCTCCTTACTATAGCCAGCACAGGAGGCACTTTCCAGCCCAACTGCACAGGGCCACTCAGCAACTTGGATCGGGCAGGCCAGGAAAGTGCACTGTGTACCCAAATTCAGCAACATGACCCAACATTCCATCACATTAATGCCCCACTTGGTCATAAGCTCGGGCAGTTGAACAACAGAGCACTTGATATATGCACAGAATTATTAATTAAAATTTTGTGATGTGGGACAAACATGCTATTTTATCAGGTCTATTGCATAATTGCATATGCTATTATGCACCCAAAACTAACTATAAACGGGTAATAAGTATACAAATAAACGCGGCATGTGTGACAGTCATAAATCATAACATCTTTAACTTTAAAACTGAAGCATATGTACTATTTTTCTTTGTGCGAATTCAACTGATAAGATGATCGACTATGCGAATAGTCTACAATACCAAGTGTTTGATCTCAGGCAAAGTTAACTTCATTTTGTTAGTTTGTTGATGATTAGATCTAATATAAGCATCCTATCGTTGACCTGACCCCAATCTAAGATCAAGCATGTCATTTCAATTTATTTAACCTAACTTAGGTACATAAAAAGAAAAGCATTTCTAACATAAAAGGAAGAATCGGCACAAAAGGTACAAGCATTATCTTTGCAAAAAAACGATGAACGCTTGCTGCAATTCATAGACTTTCTCCAACTTGTTTCTGTAGATATAAGGCATCATAACATAAGAACATGAGAAAATAATCATCTTTTCCTTTCCCACCCTTGCATTTGTCACTTTTGACTACTTTAATACATCTTATGATAAACACAGTTCCAATTTGGTTTCTTGCAGTGCACCGACTTGCTGAGAATTCAGGGGTAACTTTATTGTTTACTTCAAACATACGTAAAAATGATACAAGTAAATAGTTTTACAGCTTGAAAGAAAATATTAAATTAAACACAAATTAATGTAGTTTAATTTGATCTTCACAGAAATGGCCACAACAATTTGGGGCTTGTTTCAGTATTTACCATTTGGTATTATTATCCAGGAGACGGGGGGAATAAAAAAGAGGTACATATCCTACAAATCAGGACAATATCGTTTCATTTCCTAAATTGACTCCAAATCATCCACTACAAAATTTAGAACTAACGAACTAGTCCATGTTCATAGAATTTGTACTAACAATTCAATTGCCATAAAATCACATGAACCGTATGTATACACCAACAAAATATAGCTACCGTAACCAGCAAAGCCTAAAAATCAAAGAATAAATTAAAATAAAAAAATGGAAATAAAAACAAAACATAATGGTACATTTTCCCAAATCTAGAACATCGACGTAGATCACCATCTTACCTACGGAACTTCGCAACAATTTCATCATAATTCCGAGTAGCTCTTTTTTATGTCTGTCGAAGCTATTCCCCAACTTGGAATTCGCGGTAGGGTTAGCCTGACCGATCTTTACAGTTCCATCATCACACAGGCAGTTGAAACAGCATCCTTGCTGCACAACTGCAGACTTGCCAAGGGAGAGAGTTCCAATTGTTAGGGCAATGTGATGTTTAATGTCTGAGTTTTAAGCGGTGTAGGCATGATATGATAACGGAAGGGTAAGCCTAAGACTTCGGATACCTGGTACACAGTGTCGTGTCATGGCGGTACGATAGTAGGAAAAGTGAGGCATGGATGATCCGTTGTATATGGACTACCATTCCCATTTGAATATGTCCTCATTTTTCACTAATGACCCTGCATTATGCTAAGTTGCGAGGTAACGACACTGAGATTCAATTTAATGATTAATAGAAACATGAAAAATTGTTTTGAGTAACTTAATAGCGGTAACTTAATATTGAAGATTAATGGTTGAATACTGAATAGTGGTCTGGTAGCTTAAAGTTGCAATATTGTTTAACTGATTGCTGATTACAAATAAGTTTTGCATTAAAACATGTCAATTGACAAATTTATCTTCCATTGTTAACATCATTTATGATTTGAACAATACGATGAAATTATATGCCTTGAGTGATTACAAATTAGGAATGAGTAATATATTTAATGGTCTTGTAAAGAAAATCAAAAAACAAAATTGTTTGTTAGCAATATTATTAAATTTATCACAAATTAGGTAAGTTCACCAATTTGATGTTGCAAATTTGTCATAAAAGTTAGTCAATTCAGATTAAAACACTTCACCATGACTTGGCGGAATCTGTAGTGGCTCTTGATTATCAATTCAATTGTTTATTTCATCTTTTTCATCTTGATGTGTAAAAGGCAGCTAATTCATTTCCTAAGTAATATATAACCCACATTCTTCAGTAACACTTCCTGAACATGACCATATGCGAGTACCAATTATCAAATCAAGGTTCCTGGTAGCTCTACTATGGCAAATCCATAAGATAATGGATCCTCTATCCAATTGAGTTATGACAGTGGCTGCATTTGCACATTACAATAAACATCATCAGATACAGTCATAAAGGGTGAACTCGTAAAAAGTGAAACATAAGGAATCAATTAAACAGTATGTCATATACTAAACAGTTTTAGAACAACCTTACTTCCAAAACCCAAGTTTATTTTAAGTTTCTGAAACAACTTTATGTCGAGTTATGGTAGGGATGTGTTGAAATATCAAACTCAAGACTTATTTGGGTGGAAGTAATGATATGAGGATGAATGCAGTTTAATACATGGATGATACAGATTTCGTACAACTATCTTCCATGCTCTGTACAATACAAGATGATATGCCATGGGATATAATCTAGGATCAGCTTGTGTATTATTCTTAAAAAAAAAATGCAATTCTCACATTTCATTATCAATCAAAGTGGCGCAGCGGAAGCATGGTTGGCCCATAACCCACAGGTCCCAGGATTGAAACCTGGCTCTGATACTGTTTTTTGCTGTTTCTTTATGTTGAAAGGATAATTTGGTAAATGCACCTCCTACCAGTCAACATATGATACTGTTATTTGCTGCTTCTTTATGTTGAAAGGATAATTTGGTAAATGCACCTCCTACCCGTCAACATATGATCTTTTTGGGAAATAATTTTGATGTTTCACCATTTCTCACGTTACTGGAGAGCGCAAAAAGAATGATGGTTTGCTGGATAGCTGTCACCGAATTGATTGTGGGAACATAATGCAGTAGCCTGTTATCCAACCACCGTTGAGAACAAGGAATTTTCGCTGCTCTGTGACCAGCCTCCACAATGTGCCCTAACTCAGCAACATGACCCAATACTCCATCACACTAATGCCCCACTTGGTCACAAGCTCACGTTACTTAGCTCAGCAGTTGATCAACTGAGCACTTGATATATGTACAGAGTTATTAACTAAAATGTTGTGATGTGGGACTAACATGCTATTTTATCAGGTCTAATGCATATGCTTCCTATATGACAATTAAACTGCATTGGAAAATATAACCTTTTTTTCTTTAGTTTCAGGATACAAATGTGGATGGATTTCAAATATCCATTGACATCCTTAATCACTATTTCCTGCTTCAAATATTTTATCCATTCAACCAGCCTACTGCATTACCGAAATTTTAACAAAAAGTAAGCAAAATGTTTATAACAGACGGAAAACAAACCAATAATTAAAGAACAGGATACATGTCAATGCAATAATCCAAAGCTTACTTTCTTTTTTTATCAGTTAAACTGCATTATTTTATATTATATTACGAATGTGACTTTATGATTTAAGCAGTAAGATAAGTGACATTGTGGCCCAATGAACATGTGTTGGTTTACAAATCAAATATCATAGATTTGATCTTAGAAAGGCTACTTTTTTCATTTTTTACGTAGATTCGAACAAACTAAAAATCAAGTTGAACATCAAATTATTATATATACATTGTTCAATAAAGTTATAACCTTCCAAGCATTTAGATATATTAGCTTCACTATTTTAATGTAAAGTACAGGAAAATCTGGTTGGATATATTGTTGTATAGTAGATTCCTAATTCAAATATCTTATCTTGCAGCAAAATATAATTTATATAGGAATTTTGAACAAAAAGCTTCCAGTAAAATTTATATTGCAAATCGAACAAAAAACAATAAAAACCATCCGTAAATCGTATTTATGTAGGTGCTACAGTATAACAGATTTCATATTAATGTAAAAGTATATTAAAATGCATTGCGAATTATATTTCTTATAATTTGAACAACAAGGGTGCGTCAGTAGGACTTTAATTGGTTGTTCAATTTTTTGCCATGTTTGAAGCGTCAGATGCTTTGAAAGGGGCAAAGCTTTGCTTTGGTGCTGGAACTTGAGAAAATTGATTTGTTCAAGCCTGATGCTTCCTACGCGACAAGCTTAAACAATTCATTTCTCCACAACCTTACAATGCTCAAAACTCACACATACCTCTCCATTTTCCCATTTCATAGCATAAAACACAATCCCTTTTCACCGAACATTCTCCGTTCATTCCCCGTTAAAAATGCTGATTCTGTGTTCCCCGTTCGCTTAACAACAAATGCACTCTATGGTATGTGACTATGTGGCTCAGTGGATTTGAAGTGTCTGCTTTAATTATATTTAGTCTTACCACAAAATCAAACTAACAACACGATTTTGCATCCAAATATCTAGAGAAATACATCTTAAAATTTGAATAATAAGCAATATCAACTATACCAATAAATCAGGTGTATGTTGGTGTCGTGATATATAACACAGATATTTAATACTAATGTAAAAGCATATAAAAGTACATCGTGAATTCTACTTTACACAAAGTCAGGTGATCAGATGTGTGACTCTGTGGCCCAATGGATAAGGCGCTGGTCTACGAAACCAGAGACTCTGGGTTCGATCCCCAGCAGAGTCGTAATAGCTCTTTTGAAATGTAAATTATGCTAACTTTTGCTTGGCCTAAACCAAGCACTAACATCTAAAAGTATTTTGTTAGTTGCAGGTTGCAGCTTTATATGATGCAATTCAACAGCTTAATGGACAAAACACTTAACAGTGATTCTGCACCAAAACTACACTATAAGAGGATAGTAAGTATACAAATAAATGAGGGCATGTGTGAATGTCATAAATCATAACATCTTTTACTTTAAAAAGTGAAGCATACATACAACTGTTTAGAGCGAATTCAACTGATAAGACGATCGACTTGCTGAGAATTCAGGGCTAACTTTATTGTTTACTTCAAACATACATAAAAATGATACAAGTAAATAGTTCTACAGCCTAAAAGAAAACATTAAATTAAACACAAATTAATGTAGTTTAATTCGATTTTCTTCACAGAAATGGCCAATTGGGATGGGACTTGTTTTAGTATTTAGTACAATTATCCACGCGATACGGGAATAAAAAAGAGGTACATGTCCTACAAATCAGGAAAATATCGTTTCATTTCCTAAATTGACTCCAAATCATCCACTGCAAGATTTAGAACTAACAAACTAGTCCATGTTCATAGAATTTGTACTAACAATTCAGTTGCCACAAAATCACATGAACCGTATGTAGACACCAACAAAATATAGCAATCGTAACCAGCAAAGCCTAAAAATCAAAGAATAAATTAAAATGAAAAAATGAAAATAAAAACAAAACATATCGGTACATTTTTCCAAATCTAGAACATCGACATAGATCGTGATCTTATCAACGGAACTTCGCAAGAATTTCATCATAATTCCGAGTAGATCTTTCTTATTTCCTTCTCTTTACTTCTGTTGAAGTTATTCCCCAACTTGGAATTCACCGTAGGGTTAGCCTGACCGATCTTTACCGTTCCATCATCACACAGGCAGTTGAAACAGCATCCTTGCTACTCAACTGCAGACCTCTCCAAGAAAGAGAGTTGCAATTTTTAGGGTAATTGGATTATTAATGTCTGAGGTTTAAGTGTTGTAGGCGTGATATGATAACGGAACGGTGAGCCTAAGACTTTGGTTACCTGGTGCACAGTATTGTGAGGCGCTACGATAGAAAAGTGAGGCACGGATACGCATGAGCCGTTGTCTATGCACTACCATTCCCATTTGAATATGGGTGCGTTCGCAGTCAAAATTTGGCATGCTTATTTTTTTTTAGCGTCGGACGCAAGCACCTTTTCCCCCTTTCAGATTCCATGATTCTCGAACGTTGGAAAAGCAACCGTTGGCGTCCGACGCGTCGGACGCCAACGGTTAATTTTCCAACGTTTCGTTCCACCGCCTATAAGAGCGCAACCCCCCCTTTCTTCCCATCTCAACCCGAATCCTCTCCTCCTAACCCCTAAAATTCGATTTTTTTGAGCAATTTAAAGCTGCAAAAACGGTAATTTTTTATACCATTGTGTTTATTTTTCAATTTCCTACAACATATATTCTTCTCGAATTTTTCTGGATTTTTTTTTTTGGTTACGTAGATGGCATCCTCTTCCACCTCTACTACCTCGCATCCATTTGCGAATTGGACGGACGACCGGGAGTCCGCTTTTATAGATATTTGCGTTGAGTTTATAGCCGCTCGCGATACAGGCGTCCGTGGGTTCTACTCAACGGTCGCGGCAATAATGAATGACCGTTATAATCTGGAGTTCACAGAAACTCAGATCAAAAATAAATGGGACAACATGAAGCGCTCTTTTCGCGATTGGGATAGACTGCTACGAACACCCGGCGGTGTATGGAATGCAGAGTTCGATTATCTGGACGGTCCAGATGATTTTTGGAGTACCGGCGGTGGCAGACCTTACAGACGGTTCAGGAGGAACTCGCCTTTCAAGTTCCGAGAGCAGGACATTATGTTCGAGGGTTGTTTGCGGAAAGATACTTGTGCGTATCCGATATCTACGGTTGCACCTCCTACTGCACCAGCACCAGCACCTCCACCAGCGCCTGTGCCAGCTGCTTCTTTCTCCCCTGCCGACGCGAGTTTCTATACTGGTTGGATGGCTTCGGGCGATCCCCCTTCTGGTCAGCCATCTAGGCGCATACAGGTAGAGCGTGTCAGCTCGTTTATGACCGACGATACGAGACAGCTTGCCCGGCGGTGCTTGGAGCTTCTTCAGAGATCGGGTACGCGTGTGGACCTTTGGCAGATTCTGACGATTTTCCGCAATGACGAGCGGAATGTGGATATTGTTCGGGAGCTTACCAATGAGGGCATATGTGGGTTTATTTCAGCTGAGTTGAGTCAGTTACCTCATCGTCGTTTATTTTAGATTTTCATGTACTTGTTTTAATTTCAGTACCGTTGTGTTCTTTATGTTTTATGAAAAACGTTGTCGCTTATTTTATGAAATATGTTGTCGTTTTGTTTGATGCAATTAGAATTTAATTAAATCAAAACCATTAATTTAACAATTAAATACCACGCTCAAATGCCCCATTCGCAGCTAAAAACACATTCCACGTTCGCTACAGTACCACGCTCAAATATCCCGCTCGCGTTGGTTAAGAACGCACCCTATATGTCCTCATTTTTTTCACTAATGATTATGCATTATGTTAAGTTGCAACTTCTTCCAATGATATTTCTTAATCGCGCACGTGCATAGTTAAATCTTTCTTTTTTATTTATTATGGTGTCATTTTATAACTTTTGAACCAATAACGTGTGTTGCTTTGAAAAGATATCAATCTTATGTTATTTGTATAAACCGCGTCACAAAGGCAATAATCATTTATAATAAAATAAAAATAAGTCAATAAGTTAGCAAAATGGCTATATATAAATTTATGGGATATGCTTAGAAAAAAAGGAATTGGAAAGTTATTAGCACCTTTTGTATATCCTAATTAACTAGATTGCACAAAGAAACAGATATAGGTAAATCTTGCTGATAAATGTTCTACTAATAGACAAAAGGAACCATCAATCACATAAAGAAAACGTCTGCAAAGGCGGACTTAACAATGCTTCATTGAGTGTAATGTTTAATAACGAATTCATGTGCAGTTACCTCTATTTACTTATTTTTATTTTTTTTCACTCGTCAAATATCCTTTATAGGGAGAAATATTACAAGTAACATTAAAATTCTCATGTAAAATATGCAGTAATCTGTTGACTTAAATGATTTCGCTTGTTGTTTTCTAGTGCCTTTGCTTTAAACTAACAAACATGTACATTTATTACTTCTCTACCTTTCTTTTTCCAACTTGTCTAAAAGGTAAGCATTTACTTATTTTGTTGGAAAATACGGCAATAGCAAATCTCAAAGCCTGGCCACTTTTAATTTGCAGGAGAAGACTTCATTTGTTGATTACTGATTAGATACGTGAGGAGCAGGAGCAATGCTTTTGTTCAATTTCAGTTTGAAAGAGCAGGACTTCAATTTGTTCACCTATTTCTAGCCTTTCAACTACCGTAAACATGTGAGTTCAATGTTCATTTTAAATTTTGATATTTGTTGATTACTTTATTTGGTTTTATAACTATTTTATTGGTTAACTACTTAATTTGTTGAATGAATTATGAATAAATAATCATTGAATGAATAATGAATGAATTAGTTTGTTGAATTATAATATTATGTTATGTCTTTGAATTTTGTTATATATGAATGTAAGTGGATTTCTTAATGTTTGAGTTGCTTATCGAATTTTGTTGGCTACTGCAGTTACCGTTGCTACGGCAGAAATAAGTTTCTCAAAATTAAAGTTGATAAAAACATATCTTTGAAGCACTCTGTTGCGGAAGAGATTAAGTGGATTAGGTATTATTTTAATTGAGAATGAGTACTTGGATAAACTTTACCATGGGGAGATTATAAAGGAATTTGCTTTAAAGAATGCAAGAAGTTGCTTTCGTTAGCTTCTTTTGGTTTGATACCATATGTTGACATTATAAGATTTTGGCTTCTAAAATAATGTTTTAGTTTAACAATATTTTGTAATCAACATTACATTTTATAATGTAATTTTTCATGCAATTTTCTGCATATGAAAGTATTGTTATTTTACATAGTGGGGCAACAAAATTATTTGTTCGTCTAGGGCATTAAATACTATCGGGTCGGCCCTGGTCGTGATATATAACACAGATATTTAATACTAATGTAAAAGCATATAAAAGTACATCGTGAATTCTACTTTACACAAAGTCAGATGATCAAATGTGTGACTCTGTGGCCCAATGGATACGGCGCTGGTCTACGAAACAAGAGACTCTGGGTTCGATCCGCAGAAGAGTCGTAATAGCTCTTTTGAAATGTAAATTATGCTAATTTTTGCTTGGCCTAAACCAAGCACTAACATCTAAAAGTATTTTGTAAGTTGCAGGTTGCAGCTTTATATGATGCAATTCAACAGCTTAATGGACAAAACGCTTAACAGTGACTCTGCACCCAAAACTACAGTATAAGCGGACAATTCAACTGATAAGACGATCGACTTGCTGATAATTCAGGGCTAACTTTATTGTTTACTTCAAACATACGTAAAACTGATGCAAATACATAGTTCTACAGCCTAAAAAGGAAACACCAAATTAAATACAAATTAATGTAGTTTAATTTGATCTTCTTCACAGAAATGGCCAATTGGGGCTTGTTTCAGTGTTTATTTAGTACAATTATCCACAAGATAGGGGAATAAAGAAGAGGTACATATCCTACAAATCCGGAGAATATCGTTTCATTTCCTAAATTGACTCCAAATCATCCACTATAAGATTTAGAACTAACAAACTAGTCCATGTTCATAGAATTTATACTAACAATTCAATTGCGATAAAATCACATGAACCGTACGTAGACACCAGCAAAATATAGCTACCGTAACCAACAAAGCGTAAAATCCAAGAATAAATTAAAAATAAAAACAAAACACATCGGTGTATTTTTCCCAAATCTAGAACATCGACATAGATCATCTTCTTACCAACGGAACATCGCAACAATTTCATCATAATTCCGAGTAGATCTTTCTTAGTTCCTTCTCTTTACTTCTGTTGAAGCTATTCCCCAACTAGGAATTCGCCATAGGGTTAGCCTGACCGATCTTTACCGTTCCATCATCACATAGACAGTTGAAACAGCATCCTTGCTACTCAACTGCAGGCTTCCCAAGAGAGAGTTGCAATTTTTAGGGCAATTGGATCATTAATGTCTGGTTTGGACGATGCTAAAACGACCGAAAATTTTACGATGAAATTCACCGCGTTTTAAAATGGGCGGTAGGAAACAACCGCAATTCACGGTGGGGAAAAGAATCAAGGGCTCCTGCTTTGCCATGTTTTTCCGTCTTCTCAAATGTCGGTTGATTAAGCATTAGCGCTGAGGTTTAAGTGGTGTAGGCGTGATATGATAATGGAAGGGTGAGCCCAAGACTTCGGTTACCTGGTGCACAATATTGTGTGGCGGTACGTTAGAAAAGTGAGGCACGAATGAGCATGAGCCGTTGTCTATGGAGCACTGTAAGTTTGTTGACCTCACATAAGTGAGGTCTCGGTGACCCCGAGCTTCCATTGGTGGAGATCAAAGGTATCATTGTTGTGCAAGACATTACTTATGACAGGGATACTATTTTTCGTGCATCATAGCTTTGAACAACCGTGAAGGATCTACTGACTATTTGTGTTCACAAAATAGCATCAAAGAACCATCAACTGTTTTATTGAACAATTTATCACCTACATTAAAACATACAAAGTTCTTTCGTGTAAGCGACATATCATTTCTATTGAAATTACTACTTTTAAGTTCAGTAATAAATCCATAATTATAAAGCTAATTAATAAGATTACATTGAATAACATACCCAGGTAGCGAAAGTAGTTGAAAAGCGTAAAAATTGCATAAATGTGCTTTAGCAATAATAAATAAATCCATGCAGTGACAGTTAATGTTAATACAAGAGCAATTCTATCCACAGTTGCTTGCGCTACTGTTGATTAATACTCGCGGACGCCAGAGTAATTCAGGGGGTCGTGCTTTTATTTTTAAATATATGTTTGATTAATACTGAGAACTTTTACACGTCCCTACACCACTAGGAAAATATATGTTTGATGTTTGCATGAGTACGCTCTGATTTTCAATTGTTGCAGATTCACGCACCATAGAAACCATTAACAAAGGCCACAGAAGACCCGATAATTGTACTTAATCATTTTATTATCTTTAAAAAAAAAGAAAAAGAAAGAAAAAAAGAAAAAAGAAACCAACTAATCTTTTAACCAAGATATAAAAATTACCATGTACGTTATACCATCAAGTAAAGCAATAATGGCATCAGACTACAAAAACAATACAAGATATATGTAGTAGAGCAAAATCAAATGCGTCAAAGTACAAAATTAAGATTTACAGTTCAGATTCAATATTGCATTTGTCATGGATATAGGGGTTATACAGCAGTCTAGAAAAGCAGCACATGTATAAAAACGCACAACGCTAGAAGGCGCATGCATATCAGTGATCACCATCCATAATATTATAGATGACCATATGCGACTGCGGGTACCAAGTATCAAATGAGAATTTTGTTAAGAGGTTCCTGGTAGCTGCTCTAAGGCAAATAAATCCATAGGATAATGGACCTTCTATCCAATCGAGTTATGCATGACCCAGTGCAGTGGCTGCATTTGCACATTATATAATAAACATCATCAGATAAAGATAAAGCCATAAAGGGGTCATCTCATAATTAAAAAGTAAAACATAAGGAATCAATTAAACAGTATATGAGTCATATGCTAAACAGTTTTACAACAACCTTACTTCCAAAACCCAAGTTTATTTTTTTGGTTCCAAAACCCAAGTTTATTTTAAGTCTGAAACAGCTTTATGTCGGCATATGCTAGGGATGTGTTGAAATATCAAACTCAGGCTGATTTGGCTGCTGCAACTTATGATATGAGGAGGATGAATGCATGGATGATACAATTTAGTGATTTTTTACAACTACTATTTTCCATGCTCTATACAATACAAGATGATATGACTTGGGATATACTCTAGGAGCAGCTTGTGTATTATTCTAAATACAAACATGCAATTCTCACATTTTATTGTCAATCAGAGTGGCGCAGCGGAAGCGTGGTGGGCCCATAACCCACAGGTCCCAGGATCAAAACCTGGCTCTGATACTGGTTTATCACTCTTTCCTCTATCTCTAGAAGGATAATTTGGTAAATGTTGTTTTTTGCTCTTTTCTCTCTCTGTCTGCAAGGATAATTTGGTACATGTGCCTCCTATACGCCTCCATCTCATTGTTCTGTTATTTCTATTAAATTATCAAACTGCATATATTATACATATTCATCTATCACCATACTTTAACATTAACAGTAGTAGGGTTTAAATTGTACCTTAAGAACAGTCCTTCAACCATCCACAATGCACATGAATCTTCATAAATGCTTTTTCCTGTTACACATGCGCAATCAGTTAAAACAGGAAACTGGCACAGAATTAATACCATGTTAAAAAAATGTGGGCATTTGTACAAGGAATTCCTGGGTAAACATAAATCAGGAAAAAAAATGATGGTTTGCTAGAAAACAAGGAATTCCTGCCTGGGTAACCATAAATCAGCAAAAAAAATGATGGTTTGCTGGAGAACTATCACGGAATCAATTGTGGAAACAGAGTGCAGTAACCTGTTATCCATCCACCGTTGAGAGCAGGGGAGTTTTCGCTGCTCTGTGACCAGCCTCACGCATTGCCTCCCCTACTATAGCCAGCACAGTCCGACTTTCCAGCCAAACTGCACAGGCCACTCAGCAACTTGGATCGGGCAGGCCAGCTAAATGCACAAGTGCCCTAATCCAGCAACACGACCCAACATTCCATCAAATTAATGCCCCACTTGGTCACAAGCTCACGTTACTTAGCTCGGCAGTTGATTAACTGAGCACTTGATATTTGTACCGAGTTATTAACAAAAATTTCGTGATGTGGGACTAACATGCTATTTTATCAGGTCTAATGCATATGCTTCTCATATGACAATTAAACTGCAATGGAAAATATAACCTTTTTTTCCTCCAGTTTCAGAATACAAACTAAATGGATTTCAAATATCCATTGACATCCTTAATCACTATTTTCTGCCTCAAATATTTTATCCATTCACCTAGTCTACTGCCTAGTGGAATTTTTAACAAAAAGTAAGAAAAATGTTTATAACACACGGAAAAAAAGCCAATAATTAAAGAACAGGATTCATGCCAATGCCATAATCCAAAGCATCCTTTTTTTTTATCAGTTAAACTGCATTATTTTATATTATATTATGAATGTGAGTTTTCGATTTAAGCAGTAAGATAAATGACATTGTGGCCCAATGAACATGTGTTGGTTTACAAATCAAAGATCATAGGTTTGATCCTTAGAAAGGCTACATTTTTCTTTTTTTACACAGATTCAAACAAACTAAAAATCAAGTTGAACACCAAATTATTATAAATACTTTGTTCAATAAAGCTATAACCTTCCAAGCATTTAGACATATTATCTTCAATATTTTAATGTAAAGTACAGGAAAATCTTGTTGGATATATTGGTGCATCTTAAGTTCCTAATTCAAGTATCTTATCTTGGAGCAAAATAAAATTTATATAGGAATTTTGAACAAAAAGCTTCCAGTAAAATTTATACTGCATATCGAACAAAAAACAATATAAACTATCCGTAAATCGCATATATGTGGGTGCTATATAGTATAACAGATTTCATAGTAATGTAAAAGCATATAAAAATGCATTGCAAATTATATTTCTTATAATTTGAACAACAAGCGTGCCTGTAGGACTTTAATTGGTTGTTCACCTTTTTGGCGTCTTTGAAGCGATGCTTTGAAAGGGGCAAAGCTCCATTTGCTTTGGTGTTAACAAAATTGATTTGTTCAAGCCTGATGCTTCCTACACGACAAATTTAAACAGTTCATTTCTCCTCACCCTTCTTAGCTTACCGCATTAATATGACCTCAAACAATGCTCAAAACTCACGCATACCTCTCCTTTTTTCCATTTCATAGCATGAAACACAATCCCTTTTCACTAAACATTCTCCGTTCATTCCCCGTTAAAAATGCAGATTCTGTGTTCCCTGTTCGCTTAAAAACAAATGCACTCTATGGTATGGGACTATGTGGCTAAGTGGATTCGAAGTGTCAGCGTTAATTATCTTTAGTCTTACAACAAAATCAAACTTATAACATGATTTTGCATCCAAATATCCAGAGAAATACATCTTAAATTTTGAATGATAAGCAATATCAACTATACCAATAAATCAGGTGTATGTTGGTGTCGTGAATTCAGGCCCGGCCCGTGCCCAAGACAAACAAGACATTTGTCTAGGGCATCGGTAACGCGGGGGCAACAAAAACGATTTTTTTTTAACTGTAAATTAAAATATATCGCCCGCTTCTCTCCAATCTCCACACCGCACTCCATTCGACTGCGTCACTTCGGCAAGGGGCGACAGCGACTGGCGACATCAGGCTTCAGATCAGCAGCTCGGCCAGGCAACAGGTACGACTTCTGCGGGCTGCCCAAATTCAAATTCGATAAAAATTTGTAACAAGCAACGATTTCAATTTGCAATTCACATAGGTAGCAGGATTTGTGCAATTTCAATTCGTAATTTGCACAGGAATAATAATTTAATTTGTTGGTTAGGACCACAAAAAAGTTTGGAAGACATTGTTTTACCAGGCATCAACAAACATACAGAATACGGCATGCTGCCTGGCATTGGAAATTTGGAATGATTACTTAACTTGTTGGTTAATTACTTTATATCAAAAGTTCCGATAAAGTGACATACTAACATGTTTAATTGTTATTAAGCTACACCTTTTGTATATCCTAACTAAATAGATTGCACAAAGAAACAGATATAGGTAAATCTGACTGATAAATGTTCTACTAATAGACAAAAGGAACCATCAATCACATAAAGAAAACGTCTGCAAAGGCATTAATATGACCTCAAACAATGCTCAAAACTCATGCATACCTGTCGTTTTTCCCATTTAATAGCATAAAACACAATCCCTTTTCACCAAACATTCTCCACCCCCACCCACCCCCCCCCCCCCACCCTCCCCCCCCCCCCCCCCGGCGCTCAAACTGCTGATTCTGCGTTCACCGTTCGCTCATATAACATGATTTTGCATCAAAATATCTAGAGAAATACATCTTAAAATTTAAATGATAAGCAATATCAACTATACCAATAAATCAGGTGTATGTTGGTGTCGTGGTATATAACACAGATATTTAATACTAATGTAAAAGCATATAAAAGTACATCGTGAATTCTACTTTACACAAAGTCAGGTGATCAGATGTTTGACTCTGTGGCCCAATGGATAAGGCGCTGGTCGACGAAACCAGAGACTCTGGGTTCAATCTCCAACAGAGTCGTAATATCTCCTTTGAAATGTAAAATATGCTAATTTTTGCTTGGCCTAAACCAAGCACTAACATCTAAAAGTATTTTGTTAGTTGCAGGTTGCAGCTTTATATGATGCAATTCAACAGCTTAATGGACAAAAAAAGGCTTAACAGTGACTCTGCACCCAAAACCTCGCTATAAGAGGATAGTAAGTATACAAATAAATGGGGCATGTATGAATGTCATAAACCATAACATCTTTTACTTTAAAAAGTGAAGCATACAAACAATTTTTTAGTGCGAATTCAACTGATAAGACGATCGACTATGCGAATAATCTACAATACCATGTGTTAGTTTGTTGATGATTAGATCTAATATAAGCATCCTATTGTTGACCTGACCCCAGTCTTTTCCTTTCCCACCCTTGCATTTGTTACTTTTGACTACTTTAATACATCTTCTGATAAGCACAGCTCCAATTTGGGTTCTTGCAGTGCAACGACTTGCTGAGGATTCAGGGCAAACTTTATTGTTTACTTCAAACATATGTAAAACCGATACAAGTAAACAGTTCTATAGCTTAAAAGAAAATATTAAATTAAACACAAATTAATGTAGTTTAATTTGATCTTCTTCAAAGAAATGGCCAATTGGGGATTGTTTCAGTATTTAGTACAATTATCCACGAGATAGGGGAATAAAAAAGATGAACATATCCTACAAATCAGGAAAACGTCGTTTCATTTCCTAAATTGACTCCAAATCATCCACTACAAGATTTAGAACTAACAAACTAGTCCATGTTCATAGAATTTGTACTAACAATTCAGCTGCCATAAAATCACATGAACCGCGTGTAGACATAAACAAAATATAGCAACCGTAACCAGCAAAGCCTAAAAATCAAAGAAAAAATGAAAATAAAAAGAAAACATACCGGTACATTTTCCCAAATCTAGAACATCGACATAGATCATCATCTTACCAACGGAACTTCGCAACAATTTCATCATAACCCAGAGTAGATCTTTTTTATTTCCTTCTCTTTACTTCTGTCGACGCTATTCCCCAACTTGGAATTCGCCGTAGGGTTAGCCTGACCGATCTTTGCCGTCCCATCATCACACAGGCAGTTGAAACAGCATCCTTGCTACTCAACTGCAGACTTCCCAAGAGAGAGAGTTACAATTTTTAGGGCAATAATGTCTGAGTTTCAAGCGGTGTAGGCGTGATATGATAACGGAGGCGTGTTTTGTCATTGCGGTAAGATAATGGGAAAAGTGAGGCACGGATGAGACCTTGTGTATGGACTAATGTCCTCAATTTTCCACTAATAATAATTATGCATTACGCTAAGTTCCAACTTGCACATACGAGTTAACGACACTGAGATTTAATGTAATAATTAATAACAGAAGCATTTTCACTGATGATTATGCATTATGTTAAGTTGCAACTTCTTCCAATGATATTTCTTAATCGCGCACTTGCATAGTTAAATCTTTCTTTTTTATTTATTACTGTGTTGTTTTATAACTTTTGAACCAATAAGTGTGTTGCATTGAAAAAATATCAATCCTATTTTATTTGTATAAACGGCGTCACAAAGGCAATAATCATCTATAACGGAAAAAAATAATTCAATACGTTTAGCAAAATGTCTATATATAAATTTATGGGATATGCTTAGAAAAAAAACGAATTGGAAAGTTATTAGCAAGATCAAGGCCGACCTTTGGACAGAGCGAGAGAAGCAATCGCTTTGGGTCACAGAAATTCCAGAGATCCATCATACATCAAAAATCGTATGAAGCCAAAATGAAAAAAAATATCGTGTTTGAACCCAAGTCGCGACTCCAGATTAGGCGATTGCAAATAAAGCGACTCCAGTTTATGGTTGGTGGCAATTCTTAGCTTCCAAATTCAATTGAAGACTCCATTACAACATAGATTTAAAAACGCATCTCATTGCATGAATTATCGTTAATTCGAATTTGAATTAACTAGACGGACTGTACGGTACTTGCACAATTTCAAATAGAATCATCGTTCAATTTGAATTTTTTGTGTGTTTTAGTTTGAAGTTAACTTGTTATCCTTCTTATTATTTTTATGCATTGTAAATTATGATGATGATTTAATTAGGGTGTTGTTATTGACACTCCAACTATGGTTAAGAAAGGATCATTTTTTAAAAACACTCCACCCTTTGAAAAATTGTTAAGGGACTACACAAACATATTATTTCACACAACTCTATATTCCTGGATTGCCCTTCAAATTAGATTAAGAAAAACTTATTCAACAAGGGAAACCGAATTAAATTAAGCAGTTCGTCACTACTGCACTGAATGCAGCACGTATTCAATTATATATGTATTCGACAGTGATATGTAGAAATTAATAATCATTTCGGTGCATTGCCTTTGTAATTACAAAATTCGGCATATTTATGTGAACAACAAAAAAAATAGTCCGATCAGATTCATCCGAAAATGCTTATTCTTTAGAGTTTAAAAAACAGGAAAATATTACTAAGAACAAAAATTAAGGTTTTTTTAACAATAAGGACAGATCATCAAAAATTTAATCCTAAGGACAAACTCATTAATAATTTAATCAGAAGGACATTACACTGTTTTTTTTAATAACCTAAATCTCAAGTGCGTTATTCCTTCTTTATCTTCGATCGCTCTGATATTTCTTCTTCGATCTTGCGGTTTCTCCTTATCTCATACCGATCTACAATTTTTATTTTCAAAAATCGATCACACTCGCATATCGTGTTCAAAAATCGATCTCAGCTAATATTAGGTTAATTTATTTTCCTCGTTTTTTATCTGCTAAATTTTTTCGTATCATGTTTGTTGAAATTTAATGTGATATATTGCGATCAGGTGTTTTTAATTGATTATGTGAGTAATGGCGTATTTACGCATTATGAGCAGCGTCGTTCTAATTTTTCTTTGACTCAGTATTTGGGTATTAGTTTATAATTTTTTTAAGTATTAGTTTAGGTAAACACAGCAATTTATTTGTTTTGTATTTCTGTGCTTTAATTGTCGTGTTTCTTTGTATTATTTCTTTCAATATAAACTGCTGAATTGAACTTCTAATATTTTAATCTATCAATCTATGATTTAAGAGTATTTGTTTTAGTTATTATTTTTTTGTTTTAGCATTATAGCAATTTTCCATTATCAGTTTTATTTAATTAGGTATCATTTTAATTCCTGTGGGTATCGAATACAGTGTTATGCTGCTGGAATTTACTTGAATTTGAGATTGGATCGTGTAGAAAAACAATATTTTTTATGTTAGTTTTATGTGTAAACAATTCTACATGTTTTTCATATCAGTTTTAACTGAATTGATGTATATATTCAATACTAATGTTGGTCATATACATATACATACATATATGTATATATATATATATATATATATATATATATATATATATATATATATATATATATGCTGATGGACGAAATATTCATAATATTGTTGTTTTGCATGACAAATTATTGAAGCGACCAATTTTAATGCAGTAGTGATACTGTGACATTCATGCATGACTGAATTTTCAAAAATGATACTTAAATACTGTAAAACTGATACCCATAAACTGCAGACAACAAAAAATAGAATATTGTTACCTACCAAGTCATAAAATGATACCTAAAAACTGTTATAATATTTTAACGAAAAAGTAATGCAGAAAATGTTTACATCACAATTTGATTGATTAAAATGAAATAAGTTTGTTTGAGTTGCAAAGTTAATGCAGCTGTGCAACTACAAAATTAATACAGCAACAAAATCACATGAATAAAAACATAACACAGTTAATACTGTAAAATTGATACCTAAAAAAATATAAAACTGATACCTAAAAATTGTTGTAATGTTTTATAAAAAAAGTAACACAAAAACTACTTACATCACAATTTGATTGATTAAAACGAAATAAATTTGTTTGAGTTGTAAAGTTAATGCAGCAGTACAACTACAAAGTTAACACACCAACAAAATCACATGAATAAAAACATAGCACAGTTAATACAGCAAATCTGATACCTAAAAAAATATAAAACTAATACCTAAAAACTGCTGTAATGTTTTATAAAAACAGTAACACAGAAACTACTTACATCACAATTTGATTGATTAAAATGAAATAAGTTCGTTTGAGTTGCAAAGTTAATGCAACAATACAACTACAAAAATAACACAAAAACATAATCACATGAATAAAAACATAGCACAGTTAACACAGCAAAACTGATACCTAAAAGTTGTTGTAATGTTTTATAAAAACAGTAACAAAAAAACTACTTACATCACAGTTTGATTGATTAAAATGAAATAATTTCTATTGAGTTGCATGGTTAATGCATCACTACAAGTACAAAACTAACATATCACCAAAATTATAAACACAATAGCATAACACAGTTAATATAGGAAAACTGATACCTAAAAACTACTACTAAATTCACCATCAAAAGAGTATTTTCAACCTTCGGATCTAATAATATTTCCAAATTAAGATTCGTTGAAGACGACGAATCGTTGAAAAATAAACATTAAATTATAACGATTATAGCAAAAAAAATCAGTCGAGATCAATTTTTGAGGTTTATTTGGTGCTGAAATTTGCTGTTCGATTGATTTTTGAGGTTCGATTGGACGAGACGCCGCGGATTTGATTCGATTGTCGGTATTAATGATTTCATTTTTTTTCTATTTCGTGATAGAAAATCGAACGAGAGGGATGAAGGGCGGAAATTTTAGGCATATGTCCTTATGAATAAATTTTTAGGTGCGTGTCTTTATGAGTAAAATTTTAATACCGATTGTCCTCCTGAATAAAATCCTCTTTACAAAAATTGATATATGCGAATTGAAAAAAAAAAAACTATGACCCTTGCAATATTTGTTAAGGTAAACTTACCTTTATTTGTTAAGGGGCTAAATGGATAATAATGTAAAATTACCTTTATTTGTTAAGGGACTACTTTCCTCATTGGTACTCCCCTTAACAATTTTTGAAAAAATAAAAAATTGGCCCTCTCTTAATAATATTTGGAGTGTCAATAACTATGCCCTTTAACTAATTGTTATAAGTATAGAAAACACCCCTTCGGCCTATTCGAAAGGGTTAAGACAGAAGCCTCTAGTGGAGTAGCACGATCGAAGGGTGGTTCTCATTGTTGTCGGAAGTGCTTTCCAATCTACAAAAAAAACTAAACATGGGTAAGTTCTAACAACACAAAACATTAAGATCAACATGAAACCAAACATAAGCAATCAACACAACTTTCGAGTACACCATGATAACCGAAGGGTAAAGTGTATTATTCGCTTTGGTTGGATAGAGACAATGAGATTTGTTGATGAAGTATTCCAAGCCCTAACTTTTCCTATCTTTATCTTCTTCTTCTCCTAGATTGTAATGGCTGGCATTTCTTAGGTTTTTCTTTAGTTTTAGTTTAGGACTTAGAATGAGTATTGTGAATGAACTATTGGAGAATATGACATACATACTTACATATACATACACACACACACACACACACACACACACACACACACACACATACATATATATATATATATCATGGGCCGAAAGTGTCCATATTGCCCTCCTCATATCTCCCTTCCTTATGCATGTTTTATTTAGTTTATTTAGTAACAAAGGTCAACCCTATAATTAATATATTGAACACAAATCTCTTTACCTCATCCATACATTATTTCAATTTAATTACTTTTAATTAAATTCACAAAAAACATTTGTGGAAATTGGGAAAACGTCCCGATTACTGTTCAAAATGTAAACGACATCCAGTCCAAGTTTCAAATATAAAGGTGGTTCTTATTTTACTCCTCTATCACAAAGCACTTCCAAGCATCATCTTCTTCAACATACATGTGATTTTATGTCGAAATCACAACTGGTAAGAAAAGGAAATTGACACCCAAGCTTATATTAATTCAAATGTAAGAACACATTAATCAAACAAGTTTACGCTTCAAACTCTGAAGCTCTTTTGCTTTAAAGGTGCTCAACAAAATTTCGCAAGACAGGAACATGTGAATCTAGCTTAATTTGTTCCAACAGAAGTAAAAATTGAAGAAACTTTAATGACAGTCAATGAAAGGTTACACTAAAAAACAATGAGCTAAGGTAAAAGATAAGGATACGCTATTATGCGTGATACACACATATGATGTACATTGAAGTTTATGATTAGTCCATCTTCCATCTATTGTGATTATTGTTGGATGTCGCATATTCTCATTACTTGTTGCCCCGTCAATGGGCCAAGCAGTGGCATGACCAGTATATATATGCATAATTTCTTTAATATATAGTAAGTTATGTATGACTAATAGGTAATTTATATCCTTTCCTTGTATATTCACATATATTTGAGTTGGATACTAGTACCGTGAAACTCAAAAACATCATGTTTCTTAATCAAATAGTTACTTGCTTGAATTATAATGTAGAAATAGCATGTTAACGTCTATTTTGTACTATTAAAGCTTTATGTTCGAATGATTTACATACATAAAAGATGATCAAAATGTGTCTAAGCAACATCAAGGGGGAAACATTTCAATTATATGCACTAAAAAAATTTATTTCAACTTTTGGCCAAGTTCAAAACTTTTGATAAAAATACATTTGATCTTCACAAGATAGTACTGTTTTTACGCAATATTAAAGTGCACAAGTATAGATTTACATTTCGTGCTTGGGCACTTTGAAACCACGCAAGCACCGCTTTACAATCAAAGTAAGTATTTTTCTCGCATTTATAAATAAAAAATATTACCGTCCAACCAATTGTTTTTGGTAGGCTTCACAGTGAGTATATCCTAACAAATAGCTACAACAACAGGTTGGTCCAATACACAAGTGCAAAGGATTAAAAGTGAAGCCTTAAAGTCAGTGACAACAATGCAAATACTTAGAATAATACGTATTAAATAAGTGCAAAAATCCAATATTTCTATGTTGAAACTTGCTAGAATTTGGCTTGGCTGAATACTACATCAACTTTCATTTTGCTCTAACATTATATTTGGAAATTTTACCATTAAATTTGAGATTCATGCACAAAAGCACAATGTAAATATTTCAAAAATGTGAAAGAAAGATTTCAAATCTTGATCAAATCAAAGGCCAGAATCCACCCGTCCAAGACCCCAAAAGAGTAAATGTCGAATAGCCTGATGATGAATCTTTAGGTGAAAGCGAGCGCCACAACCAAACCATTGGGAGTTCAAGCACGGAAAAATCGAGTACGATGTCGAAATCATAAGGCGAGAGCGATGTAGAGATATCAAATAACATGATTTCAAGACCAAAATCAATTCTCTGAAGTTGAAATGGAACAACAAATCATTTTTTAGAGCATTGTTATTGACACTACAAAAAGGGATCCTCCCTTAACCATTTTTGGAGTGTCAATAACAATGTTCTTTTTTTAAAGTAGCGGCTGAAGGAATAGACATGGAAAGAAATTAGGGCTGGATGAAGAAAATTGCTCATTTACATTTTTGCCCTAATATTCGTTTAATTTTGGTTTAACCGCGATTTCCAATGTATGCATTTTTAGAGTAGCAACCAATATTATTGTGAGTATTGTAAAACACAAATAAATATTGGCAAATGAAATAGAAAATTAAGTGTTAGCAAATGGTTGTTATGGTGTAGTGTTATATGAAAAAAAATCATATCCTAAAACATTTTAAAAAAGGGTGATCCAACAATTTTTCTTCTTCATCTACACAATGATGACAAGCTCTTAAAGATCATGTATCATGTTATATTGCTAAATCATTATCAAGATGTTGGCAAAGTCGTACTGATGCAGAAGAATCTATAAGATATCAATATTTGGGGATAATATATGTTTAAAATTCACTGAAAAATAACACCAAAGATTCTATGACAAAAAGTGAAAGTAGAAGTATTGTAACAAATGAGATTGAAAATTTTGAATTTCTGTTCGAATTGTGCAGTTGGTATGGAATATTGAAAAATGCAAACATTTTTAGCAAGATGCTTCAAACTAAAGATATGCACGTTGATGTTATTATTACACAATTAAAAGCACTTACTAATTTATTTATTTTAGAAATTTTAGGAACAATGGATTTAATTTAAAAATAATTTTAGACATAGGGATAAAGCAAATGCTAAATGTTTAACACATTTTCCTCAAAAATAATTATTCATTGAAGTAAACAATTCGTTCAAGATATGAATGTTAAAGAATCGATGCAAGCATCGAAAGAGTGTTTTAGAATCAATTACTTTTTGCAAATTATGGATAATCTTCATGTTTCATTGATAACTCGATGTAACAATTCACCTTTTCGATCATTAAAAGTCGACACCAAATATATCCACGTTATTCAAACGTTGGACATTCAATCATCGAAAACTAGATTGTTGGGGTAGAATGAAAACGAACAGAATAAATAGAATCTTACAGTGGAAACAACATACAATGATAATAAAGACAGATGAACCATCCCTCAAAGATACAAGGGTCAGTCTGAGAAACTAACGTAAAAAACTCAAGTTAAGCATATAATAATTCTATAAGACTGTGCTGCTAGCCGCATAACGAGCTTTTTACTTCATAAGAACAATATCCATATAAGATAACATGGAAATAAATTTTGAAAAAGGTATAAATATGAAAGAACATGATAAAAATAACATAAATATCCATCCTGATAAGTAAATTAACACAGAGAAGAGCATAACGTAATTGTTGATGCAATTAAGGAATTTTTTTTAGGATTTGAATCAAAAAGGGAAAAAGTTCCCGTAAATGGGTAGGAGAGTGCAGCGCCCTTTTTTGAAAAGTGTACTTTTAGAAATATAATTGAGAGGACCATTCTCTCATGCGACTCCTCTCGGGCACTCCAAGCCGGACTCCACCAACTTTACCGGAAATTTGAGTATTCAACATCTCGGGAGCATACAACCGAATCATACGTAAGGTAAACCCTAATGGGAATAATTACACAACTTGGCCCAATTTCTTTTTTGTTTCAGTGATTTTCGACAAAGACTAAAAATGCGTAATAAGAAATAAATCATTTTAGATTGACAAAACAAGAAGAAGCAAAGATTGATACCAATTTTCAAATTAAAACAAGGAGAATAAATCTATCCAACATAACTAGGAGCGGGATCGCTAAGTGTGCCTCTATATAAATTATACTTGAGAGCACATGCGCTTCTCTTGGGAGCTTCCAAGCTAGACCCTAGTTCCTACGAATATCCGACTATTTCACATTATTGCATGCTTGGATGCTAACAATATACACTTTATAAATGTGAACATACTCTAATGGGTACAATCCATATGGCTTGGCTCCTTCTCATGCTTTGGTTTTAGTTTCAATGCTTGATTCCAAAGCTAAAAAATGAGCGATGAATTGTTTTAGAATGACGAAGCATAACAACAACTAGGAGGTTGAGCCACTTTACCCACTCTTTAGTTTAAGTCATTCTTGGCAAGGATACCAGAGTCAAAGGATCCATATTGTCTTAAAGTAATGAAATAAAGAGAGGATGTCATAATCAAAATCAACAATCGACAAAATCGACTATTAGAAATAACAAAGTGGTTTGTGTATCTGAATTCAATCACATTTACCATCACTAAATAAATGAAACTTGTTTAGCATTTGATTCACACATGGGCTCGGTTTTCACATTTCAAGTAGTGCATATCACTTTGAAAAAATTTGTTTAAAATATTCTTTTGAAAAGGTGAATTATATTTCTAAGCGTGTTAAAATAAGGATCAAACAATTATCAATAAAACATTATTTACAACAACCCGAAACAATTTGCACTTAGCTTTATTTTTAGATAATTACTTTTTAAAAGATATTCTCGTTTATAAACTATCATTTATAAAGTAAGAATGATACTTATTATCCAAGAGAATAAATCCATTTAAATAACAATATAAATTTGAACAAGGTTAACCATCCTGATGAATAATTTAAAATACTTCTTTTTACAACTTTTTTAAAACATATAATTTTCCAAAAGGAAGATAAATTAAATACAAAATCCTTTTAAAATAGACAAACCAATTATTTTAAATCATAGTTGAGAGACACCAAAATCCCTCACCACGGTTTAGGTACCATTACCACAGCCGAGGGATACCGAAAGCCCTTGCACTGCTTTTGAGGCATAAAACTTGATCAATACCTATAGCTTTCGGCTTAGGGTTCATGGTCTAAAATGTCAAAATACCGAATGCAAACCTAAGAAAGAATGGACAAGAATCAATCAGTGGCATCGAAAAATTCTTCTTGCACGGTGAGAACTTCATCCTGGGGCCTTCAGATCATCGGACATCAATCCAAAACTATTTTATGTGGTGAGAACTTCACTATGAGGCCATCAGATCATCGTACATTGGTCCAAAACTCTTATGCGCAGTGAGGACTTCACCTGGAGGCCGTCAAATTATCGTACAACGTTTGAAACTCTTCTCGCACAATGAGGACTTCACACTAAGATCGTCGGACATCGATCCAAAAGACTTCTCGCGCAGTGAGGACTTCACTCGGAGACCGCTAGATCATTGCACATCGATCCAAAACTCTCATCAATCGGTGAGGTGTTCATCATGAGATCATCAGATCATCAGACATCGATCCAATAGTTTTCTTGCGTAGTGAGGACCTTACCCTAAAGCGGGCGAATTGTCGAACGTCAACCCCAAACTCATGGCATTGAACCATCCGAGACCGAACTAAGAAAAATTGAGGTCTGGAAGCCAAAAGAATTCTAAGGTCAAAGAGAAAAACGACCAAGTTATTAGGGATTGGGACAAGCTCTGAGTAAAAATGAGACACTCAATGGTCAATCATCCTAATTAAGGGGCAATAAAATTCAAGAAAAGTAAGTCTAAAAAAGCACGACCAGACCCACGGTATGAGGGGAAGTATCACTTACAACGACATTGAGACCCTTGAAATTGAGCATGCCATGCATCTACCGCGATAAGTAAGAAGGCTAGCAATAATAAACTTGAGTGCTTTTAAAAGTTAAGAAGTAAAAAAGCAACATATATAAATAAAGCAGTACTAGAAATGATAGAAGTACATAACATATAACAAAGATTCATATGAACAAACAATAACATTTCATTACTATACATCATTTATATACAAGATGCTATGTATCCAAACAGCGGACGCTGACACCCACAAAATCCCGACCAAAGAAAAAATACAAGTTGTACATGACTACAAAAAAAAAAAAAAAAAAAAAGAAACTCTAAGCTTAGCATCCAATGCTACTCCTTATTACCCCCAATAGACTCCTTTTCCATTTTGATGGTCGCGGGCCTATCCAGCATTATAGCAGAAGGACTGGTGCAGGCAGGAATGACGGGGGTGCATCTGGCATCGCTGGTAACTTCCATGTCATTCATTACACTCTTTGCTTTCTTATGAGTTGTACTCTTTTCACCGCATTGAGCCTTAGGTTTACCCTTACTCCCGGATGAGGGCTCCTTCTCCCTAGTAGTGGCGTCCTTCTCCCTAGTAGTGACGTCCTTCTCTCCTCCTCCTTCTCCTCTAGTATAAAATCCTTTTCTTTAATGCTTGCTTTATCCTTTTGAAATTTTTTGATTTGCTCTAAATGAGGCCATGGCTGGGGAACAGAGATTGGGGAAGTGGGAGGAACTATAGAAATAATAATATTGGAGGTAAAGATTGCTTTAGTCCCTGCAACTTAGGACGAAGGAGGGAGAGTGGTCGGGAAATCCAAGTCTATAGCACGGGAAAAATGAGAAACTAAATCATTTACCTCATCGGGAGAAAATAAAAAGTCCTTAAGTTTCGAAAAAGATAGGATCACTGGTGTCTAGGAGTCTTTCTCCTTGCTAAAACGAATTTCGTACTCCTGCTCGTCATTACAATTGCCTCATCACTCAAATGCATCGTATCAAGGGAAATGGTGATTCGGATCAAAGTCAAAATTGAGACAACGATGAGGTAGTAGAAGTAGAGGTAACACACCAGAAGCTGGGATACTACTCTTGGGATCCATAGAAAAGGCCTCAGAACCCAAAATAGTTAATCGTGAGAAGCTTGGCCTAAGGACGCTACCCCAGCTAAAACTTTCTTCTCTCTCTTGAGCCTAATTTCTTCTTTCCTTTGGAGAAAGTAGATTGAGATTCCATATCAATATAATGGTGAATCAACTCCTCCTCATTGTAGCTGGTATCGCAGATTCAAGCAAATATTTATTCCTGCGCTTCGGCGAGAGTGCGAGCAAATTTATCCTCCATAAAAGATAGGTTACCCTTACCCATAGCTGATAAAGTATAGAAGTTCAACATAATGGCATTCATATTATCCATAACATCCTTATGGGTTTTTTGCATAGGAGCCTTCTCAGCAGTTATTTTGAATTTCTCCTTTTGAGCCTGAGCAAGTTATTCCTTAAGCTGGTGAATCTCGAAAGTTTAATTGCATGTGTTTGTCCTTACTCAGCCTTGGTTTTTCGAGAGATTCAAAATTTTATTTCTCAAGCTCAATACTTTTCAAGAAGACCACTTTTCTAGCATGCGCTCTTGTTTTAATTGAAGTTGAAACCATGTTTATGTCGCCTTGTTAGACTTTCTCAGTTCCTCAGCTTTCTCTTCAGCCTCCTACTTAGCTACTAGAGCCACCATTCTCTCCTTTTTGAGCTGATCATTTTCGACGTATGTCTTTTGAATAGCTCTTATCTGCTCTTCCCTCCCACGGTCGCGGGTCAAGATTTCAGTATAGTTGAGCTCCTTCATCCTAGCCAGCTCATGAGCCAACTTTTTCCAACCTGCCAATTTCTTTACATCCCTTTTAAAAACCTCAATTTTTTGAAGAATAAAATCTTTATAAATCAGTTCCAAATCTAAATCAAATCTAATTCCTTCGAGAAATTAACCAAGAAGGATTTCATACATAGTTGAGGGGATTAACGGTATTTTATATAGCCCTCTATCTAGAAGTTTGTGGATACTAAGAGGAGGATTAGTGATATTAGTAAAAATTAAGGCGAAAGGACGAGTAAAAGTCGACCTAGGGACCGCCAGGACTTGGGATGCTTTGACGAATCCTGCTTTTTCTTAGGACGCTTGGATGGTTCCTCCCTTCGGTGCCCTTTTTCCTTTTGCATCCCTCTTCTTTTTTCTTAATCTCTGACTCTCCTCCTCTTTGCTCCTTTCTTAGTCTCTCCTCTCTTTCATGCTCCTCCCTCTTTTTATGCCAAGCAAGGAGGGAGGTAACATTTAGGCTCTCAAGAATCTATAGAGGGTTGTTTCTTGAACCTTTCATAGTAATAACGACCCATCGTGCAATCTAAAACATAAAAAGACTAGTTGGATTCAAATACATATAAATGAAGAAGGAAAATGTGTGTGCTGAGTGCTGGTAATCCTAAGTGCGTGTGGTGTGCCGCCTAAACCTAACACCTCCACGAATAGTGTTTCCTTGTGAGTAATAAGTAGTCTAAATGGACTTTGAAGTGATGTTCCATGAGCGAAAATAGAAGTCTAGATTGACAGGCTTAAGTGGCCATTCAAGAATAATGCTTGGGGTAGCATAAATGTCGCTTGAATCACCGAAATCACCAAAACAATTCCCATTTTGCGAAGGCGGAGTAACGAGAGGATTTGAATCTTCGAACACTCCCTTGGTCGGACCCTTAGGTATCTCTCCTAATGACTCACGCGAACCCCAGGTGTCTTGTTGAACAAATCTGCATAATCCTCTTTAGAATTACGTTCTCTAGAACTGGTATTAGAATCACTTCCTAGAATCTCCCATTTCTCTACATCTAGCGAACTACTACCTTGACTCGCATTGAACAAACTCTCCTTTTCATCCTCCTAAATCGGAGACATCCTAGCACAGTCGCCTGGTTCAACCTCAGTCTGAACAACCAAGCTTTCACCTTCGAGTTATCCCCATAATGGACCCTCTATTGAAGGTCCTCCTTCGGTGACTTAAACCAAACTAGTCTCGACCCTAGATGAACGGGAGCTGAAACCTCACAAGGAATCCAAACTAGCATGGTGTAGAAACCTAAATCTATAAAGATATTCATCTTACAACAAGGAATTTCTCTCTCTCTCATAAGTTGGGACAACCCTCAAAGTTTCTAAATTGATCTAGTAACGAGATCTCTCATAGGAGTGGGAAAATCTGCCAAAAATAGTAGGGTGAGTTAAGAATTTCAAGTCTCGAATCCAGGCTAGATGTAATGCTAAAACTCAAATGTTCACCCCTATGAATCCATAATCTATTAAATTCTTCTAGGCATCGAAAGTAGAAGAACTAATTTGTAAAGGCTGACGTTTGTTAGATAATTTCAGGATAAGCTTGCAGTTTGGCTATGCCTCAACGATAACTAAAGAGGGGTGGTAGTGTCTCCTTTTGAATAGAAGAAGATATCGAAGTTTAAGGAACGATGGAAAATGATTATAGTTCTGAAGTAAAAGCACATAAAGACACGTCACCATGGCGTAGCCATTTAAATGGAGTTGGAAAGGTGCTATCCCCATCTTCTGAAGAACTGTCTACAAGAGAAGTTGAATGGAATAACGATGTCATTTAAGAAAATGAAATAATGACATGTAGTGTAACCCGATGGAGGCCCATCAAAAAACTCATCCTATACCGGTAATTATATGTAACATTTCGAAATCTTGAACAATATGCACATGTTTTGGAACATTCAGGGGATGATAATTGATGGGAACCTCTCCGATAGATAAGGGATAACTCTTGGAATATGATGAGATACACCAATGACAGACCTCGTTACAATCACGGCTAGCCCAGTTGGGACATAAGTCGAAGCTTCATCATGAATAGACGAAGATCTAAAAGTTGAAGTGGATTCTACCTCAAAGCGAGAAGAAACCCCTTCTTACAAATGTAGGCGAGCTGGGTATCGCGAAGTCATTGTACACAAGGGAACTTGTGCGTAAATAGTCATGTACATTCAACTCCTAAGTGTTCGCTCAAAAAAATATGCTTGCAGTACAAAAGTGGTGTGCATTTATCAACAAATTCTGAGCATCAACAGTTATATGCCATACGTCATAAATATATGCACATAATGAGAGAAATTCCATGGTACATAGAACAATAACATACTCATAGATATATTTACATACGTCAAGTGCAACACAAAATAATATACATCAGTGGATATACTATCCACAATTTACATACATCCATCAACATAAAATAATATGTACAACCATTAAAGTACGCTACAAAATATTAAGTACTAGTGAAAACTCGCTAAAGCGATCAAAAGGTGGTAGTTAGTCAAAAAGCAAAAGTTGGGTAGCAAGTATCTACGTCAAGCATTACTTGTAAAAATTCGATATAACCTGAGTATAAAATGCGCGGGTCATTCTTGCTGAAACAATAAGATTAAGATATATTGAAGTAAAATAATATCCTATAAGTCACAAAGTCTCAATAAGGAAGTTACGGCACAAATGCACAATGTCGTAGAATGGCGAACGGTTTGATTTATCACGTATGGCGTAAGGTTTGCATTGATCACAAAGTACCAAGTTCTTTGGCTAGGTAAAAGGTATATAATTTTCTTGGCACATGAACAAGTATAAAATCATCACAACACAACATTTAGAACCCATTAAAGAGTTCAATGTCAACACGAAAGAAATCACCAAAATATAAATAACATGGTAGCTCTTATGCTATATAAAGAATAAACACAATCAACCATGGTGAACACATTCAAATTCATCTAAATTATTGAAATCAGCACAAATAAATCTAGTACACAACAATATAATCGATAGGACCCACTAGTCCAAATATTAGCCCATCAGTCCAATAAGTGGTCCACCAACCTGCCAAGTACTATTCATAGGAGATCCACTAGTATCGAATAGGACCTACCTGTCTATGATAGACCACCAGCTTTGTATATGAATATAGGACCCACTAGTCTAAGTTCCGGCAAAAACAACACTAGAATGCATCATAAACTCCCAAATAGTAACTTGAAAAGTGAAAACAATACGTCTCATACCGCATGTTTCGCTAATCGATTTACTACAAGCTAGTCTACTTCACATGGGAAAAACAACAATAACTTCAATCGATGAATCTAGAATCAACCGATATAGGTAATCTACATGTCCCATACCATGTGATTTATTATATCATTTAAATCACATTCTCGCTTTCTCAAAGTGTGCAAAATGTGTAATTTATATATACAGAAAATATTTAGCTTGATATGATTTAGAAAGAGTTTGAATTATTTCTTTGAAAATTTCTATATTTCAATTTTTTTTTTAATATTGCCATGAGACGTATTTAATTTTTAAGAACAAAATCAAGGAAAAACTTTTCTCACAAAGCTATATATGTATATATAGATAGAGAGATTAAAAAAATCATTTTCAAGACCACTTTATAAAAATGTGCATGGTGCAAAATCATCACGAAAAAAAAAACAATGCAAAGTGCATGAAAACTTATCCAAATCGTATTACGGATACACTAAATTTTCTGGCTTTTGAATAAGCCATAGATGGAATAAATACATCTTGCACAAGAAAATTTGGTGTAAAATGAGGAAAAATAGTGGTTTAGCACTTAAGAAATTCACTCAGAAAAGCACAAATTTAAACACAACAACTCAGGAAGTTGCTTGCTCAACTTTGTGTTGTCATGGCCGACCTACAAGTGGAATTTCTAAGGGTAGAGCCAAGGAGATCTTGGCTATGTGATTTTATTTCTAGGAGAATATATGGTATGAGTGCAACTTTAAGCCAAACTTTGGCCATCTTTTAGGGAGATTCAAGCTAGAAATTGAGTACTATTGAAGTACAAATCTCTGTAAACAAATTGAAAAAGAAATCATGACGTAAGGACACAAAATGAGAGATCAACACACTCGCAAAGTTTGATAGAAATTGATTTTTCAATATGAAATTATACAGAGACAATTTTGTGTTTTACAGTAAATAAAACTCAACTCATACCTCAGATTTACAACATTCAACGAATATTTCAGTAAGAATGAGTGAGCTTGCTCTCCTTAGCAACGAATAGAAGGATTTACTCAGGAGATTGATGAAGATTGTGGCTTTTTGGCATCAAGGATCTTAGATATTGCCTAAAAATTACTTTACTATAACATGTGTGACAACCCGAATTCCGACAAACCGAACTTTTTTTTTTCAAAATTCCAATTTATCGAAACTTGGGTTGGTTTGCTCTGGTATCCTGCAGAAAAGACAAAGACATAAAATATGTCAGAGCTCAAAACATATCTCACAGCGGAATGGATAAAATATAATATAATCAAAATATAGCTTTACCGAATTAATAATACTGCTTAATTAGTATCCAAGGCTATCATGTCTCTACCACAAATCAAACGTGCGAGTATGTGATGAGGAGGGCGTCATAACACATGTTCTGGTGACTGGATTTAAATTATACACTTTGGATAATCCTACATATATTGTTCAATCACATTTTCTAATTTATTAGGTTACTTGGGTTAACAGCACTTAAGGCTTACACACACGTCTTACCCATTTACTTCCCAGTGGATTAACCTAATATAGTATATATGTCGCTACCCCTCAATATTGAAGTACACCCCATGGTACCCCACTCGCACGGTCTCCACCGTAATGCCACAGAAATGAATGCAGTCCCTCATCCTACGCCGGAGTGACATACGGATCCCTACATAACAATATTATGTTCCACATATATCTATCATTACCGCGCTACGTAAGCGTATGGACTGCCATAATCGATCGAATCAGGTTTCATACCGGAGTAATGCCTTCAAGTCTATGATACACCCCCCAAAACCGACATGCATGTATCTAGACTGTCCCACGTACATATCGTCAATTGTAGTTCGATGCCTTAGTCGCACGTCCTCTAGTGTGCACCGAGTTCCGTGGCAGGGCTATACAAGAAACAAAGAACTTGGTCTGGAGCTTTTCCATTTCTGTACAGGCCTGTGACGATCCCAAAACCCTATGACATGGTGTTAAGGATAATCATTGGAATATAACACATTAATCATCATTAGCAGATCATAGATAATAGAATAAACCGAAAATAGAATAATTTACACACATATGACAGCGGAATCATATAGATATCATCACATCAGAGAAGCACAGTACATGATACAACTTAGTGCATAATGATACATAATCAGTCACCATCGCCTGAGGCGGAATCATACATAAAGAGTACACAAAATAAATATCAGTCTACATCGCCAATGGCGGAATCATAATATAGATACAATAATGGCGGAGAAAATCCAAGTCAGCACGGTGTAGTCAAGCTTCGCCATGAGCCAAAAGTGCGTCAGAAACCTATAACTAGGCAGCCCGTGTGAAAATGAGGGCACCCGAGTTTGCAAGGTGAAACAAACTACGAGTCGGTCATGGGACTGGTATGAGAAATCTACTTAATTTATTAACAACAATAATAAGGCAAATCAAAGGACCACGCCACTTTCGCAGAACGGGTTTACTCCAATGAGTGCTAGTGCATGAAATAAAGTAAATGATTAAATCATCGCAATGCTTTTTATAAAATGAAGCCATTATAAGACTCAGGTCCCATCACACAATGCAACGCAAGCCGGAGGATAGAGTTTTACCTTATAATGGCCAATAATGCTTCATACGTATAAAACAAAAGTGTTTGATATTATTACTAGTGCATATATGTTTCAAAAGCAAATTCAATCATAAATATCAATCCTAGGCAGCATAGCTACCATCTACTATGTCGCCATACTAGTAATACAATCACGTCCGCATATTTCGTATTGGAAATTGGATTCCTTCATAAGTCGAGGCAAGGGGCAAGCTCCTCTCCGATTCGAGACTCTCTAGCAAATGTCCCAGGACCCCACTATGATCCTTGGATCTTCAGGGCCGGTCCTCCCTTACTTTTGAGGATTAATTATTCCTGAACACACGTTTCCCGGTCCTTACAGACCTATATCGAGGCGCCTCGCATTCCAACAACCACACAGGTGAAAAGTATATATAATGTCAGGACTGGTAGGTCACTGACACCACCTTAGCTAGAAAGAAACGTCGTGCTCTCCCTGCAGTCACTCTCCCGTTTTTGACTCATAACGAGGTGTGAGGCTCGCGAATTCACGTTATACACAAAGCTACGTCACACAGACCATGCTTTGATCATCAACCTCAAGACTTTACTTTGCAACAGAAGCCTTGATCATATTCCACTTAGGCGTGCCACACAGGCAATCCACTCCATGCGACTGATTTCTATCAATATATAACCTCTGAGCTCGTACGTCTCAGAGAAGGGCGTTAAGCAAGAGAATAAATTCCCCATCGCCAAACAGATATATATTTAACAGAGATCAATCAGCACAGAACAAAATCCAATGTCAGACACACAGTCCATTTACAAGTCCGTTCTGGGTCTGAACGAAACCGGAGGCACCAATTCCTCGCATATCTGTACAATCAACAGTATGTTTGGATGGCTACTACTTCAGCTCCTTCATGGTAGCTACTCCAATCACGAGCATCAGTAGCGCCCATCCATCCAATGTGAAGATCGTCGGTCTTCAACCGTCTTCGACTCTTCGACTTCTCAACGTCGATCGATTATTTGAAATGAGATGAACTCGGTCTTTTCAAATAATCCACGTATATTAAGATTTTCAAATCAATTTATCACATGGTTGGACTATTCAACATTCACATTTCAGTTCTTTAGTTACAATCTTCATGTTAAATACATTCAACCATCACATATCAAGCAAACACAACGAAATTGGTTTATTTTCACTATATATCGTCTATAGTATTTTATAACAATATATCGCCATTTTTATTTATTTTAAAACGGCCATATTTAATTAAACGACGTTTCAGGTGGTGCCGATGCACTGGCGCTGTTTTTCACTAATTTTGTTTTACACATATCTGAAAATCTAACCGTTAGATCTTCACAAATTTGGTATCATTAGGAAGGTCATTTCAAAACGAATCCAACGGTTTCAGTTTTGGGAAAATCCGCCGGTCGGATCTTCCACACTAGTCGTCAGAAGTTACGATTTCAATTTACGAACTACAGCGTCGTTATTCGATTTAATTTAATTATATATATATAAATGTAATCGTTTCTGGCACTGTTTTTCTTCAGATTTGTATTAAGCATTCCAGACAATCCAACCGTCGGATCTTCACAAATTTGGTGCCATTGGAAAGATATTTCCAAGGCGAACCCAACGGTTGCGGTTTCGGGAAAATCCAATGGTCAGATTTCCCGCACTAGTCGTTTGAAATCACGGTTTTAAAACACGAACTGCACGGCCACGTTTCGTTTTAATTTTATTTATATTTGTATATATTTATATAAATATTGTTCATTCTAAAATTCCTATATCGTTTTCACTTCAATTATTTCACTAATGCCTTTAAATTTTAGAAAATTTCGCCATAACCTCCTTTGTACGGGAGGGGCTGGGAAAATTCCCAAATAGCCACACGGGCGTCTCATGTCAAAAAGAAAAAGAAAAAGCCAAGCGGCTAGCCAACAGGCTCATAAAATCATCACCCAAACAAAACAGTAAATGTGTACCTATTTGTCGGGCACAAAATTTTATTCCTCTTCTCTAGCCCCTTTGCTATAACCTGTTCAATAAATATGCATGTACATATATACAATTTTTATCACTTATCATTTTCCATTCAACTTCATATTTGATTTACTTTGGTTTAAAAACACCATTCATTCTGATGTTGCATGCATAGGCTAAAATCACATCATTAGCTTATTAATGTATATTTCAACTCATGCATACTTATTTGAACAAGTGGCTATTTTTAACACTTCACATTTCAAAGATGATAATTTTGGCAAACAAAAATAGATTTCAACACATGACTATTTTATTTAGTTCCTATGCATGTTAAAAATAATATTTGTTCACAAATATTTATTTCAACGTCCGCATATCTTTAGCATATCACATATATGATAAAAATGATATATTTATCATTTAAAATATTTATTCGACAAATGAGTGTTTTCAACACTTCATAGTTTCAATAAAAATGTAATTTTTATTGTTCGATCTTTTTATTTAACACATGAACTTTTCCACTACACACACTTATCAACACATGAGCATTTCCACACATGAATATTTTATTTATGTTGTTCATATTAGAAAGATGGAATTTTTTTTTTATTGTTGAAACTATTTATATATAAGGCGAATATTTTATATACTTTATATATATTATAAAAATGTGATTTTTATTGTTTAAACACTTCATTCATTCACAAATGAATTAAATTTTCACACATCACTTTTCAACACATGAACATTTCCACACATGGATATAGTTTCAACATATGGCTATAATTTCAACGCATGAAGATAATTTCAACATATGAAAATAATTCTAACACATAAAGATTAAAAATTTCGGCAGCATAACGGCAGGGTAGTTAAAACCGGCACCGTCCCTAGTACGGCTCCTCGCTCTACCTTAAAACCTCGCGGTTTTTGACAATGGGGATTCATGCATCTAATTCGCATGTAGGCGGCATGTTTATTTTTATTTCCACAAATATTTCCAATTCATTTCAATCACCAATGGGTATTTTTCAACCACAACCAAACAATATCAACCACAAACAATTATTCAACCATTCATATTTTTCATCCAATATTTCACACCAATTCACAACAATAAATATCATCCATGTTTTGTGGACCAGGGGAGTGTGTGTGTATATATATATATATATATTTATTATAATATTTCACTTGCATTTTAACACATACATCAATTATTCTATGCATGTATAATTCATACTTCGCTTATATAGCTTACACCACGCATGTACATGAGGTATACAACACGTGTGTAATTTATATTTCGCTAATATAATTTATACTCGACATTTTCCATTCGAATTCATTTAATTTATATTTCTCACATTGGTTTTCGGAGTGCTAAAAATCGTAGATGACTCAGAAAAATCCGCGGCTTCTTCTATGTGGTAGAGAGCTTCCTTGCGGTCCCGATGTTTCCTGTTTCATCAAATTTCATTAAAACACTAAAAAGATATGATTTTTCAAAGTTCAAACATCAAAAAGGACTTACCTTTCACGATGGTTCAAAACTAGGTCTTCGATTTGCACTCAAAACGTGAAGCGATGCGAGGATCGGGCTACACGACGTCGAAGAGGGAGGTGCAGGCTTCTCGGCGCCGACAGTGGGGTCCCCTGCGGCGGCCTGAGGCGAGCTCGGCGGCGGTCCAAAGGCGCTGCCTTTGTGGAGGTGGTCCGCGCGATTTACACAACGATAAAATCCAATACAGGTATGGATTTGTAGAGGAAGGAACGAGCTTCGAAATGGATCCAAGAACGCTCGATTTCATTGAGAATCGGAAGAGAAATCGAAGATAGAAGTTTGGGAGCAATTTCCGCCGTGCGCGCCTGATGATCGGGAAGAGAGAGAAAGTGATTTGGGGGAATGTGATTGGCTAGGTTTAGTTTTATATATATTTAATTTCAAATATCCGAAAATACCCCTTGTCTCATACGAACCCCAATCCAAACCCAACGACTGTCGTCCTTAGCTAAATACCCCCATTCCGAACACAATGGGATATGTTTCGCTGGCCAATTCGACTGTTACAGTCAGTTATTTTTCGAATTAAAGTATAAAACATTTAATTTTAACTTTGAACGCACATTTCAATTTGCCAGGGCCACAAACTGATTCGAAAAATTCCAGAAAAATAAATCTAGCTATTTTTTGACGCTACAGTCCCAACAAAACTAGTTTCGTCGAATTCTGAGATTGTTTGAAAAATGGCCATTTTCTGGTCGATCCAATTTAACAGTAATTGACCAAACACATTTTCTTTTGCCACGCTCACATACTAGCTTCAAAAATTATGAAATTTGAAACCTAGCAATAATTTGACATCCTGGACCCAACAAAAGTGGTTTCGTCGAATTCTGAGGTCGTTTGCAAAATATCAATTTTCCAGGGCTATATATTCTATATAGCGACCTTTCTGAAAATTCATTCGGCTATAACTTTTGATTCCCGTTATGAAATTTCAATTTTTCAGATTCGTTAGAAAGGTATTGATAAACAGATTTAAATATTTTTGGTTTCACTAAAGTCCGTTATATTCTCCACCCTGCACAGTCAGTCAAAGTTTGAATTCAAATTTTCAAACTGACTCACTATTTCTAATTCACTATTTTATTGAAATATTCTATTTCAATTGTTCAAATTCCTTTGAAATCACCAATTTAAAAATTTTAAATTGGCCCGTATTTTCCGGGTTATTACAATCTCCCCCACTTAAAACTTTTCGTCCTCGAAAAGGTAACAACAGTAAAGTAGAAAACAAAATGTAAATGCAAAGTATTGTAAAAGTACCTTGCACCAGAGTTAGTCAGAGATGCCCACTCTGCATTTGGGGTAAGCTTGCTTAATGCTTTCCTCAGTCTCCCAAGTACAGTCTCTAGGATCACTGCTCCACTGCACTTTAACTAAATGAACCTTTTTGCTTCTTAGTTCTCTAGTTTCTTTGCCAACAATCTTTAATGGCTCTCTTCTGAGTGCTAATTCTGGAGTTATGTCTATGTCCTGTTGCGCTGCTTCTTCTACAACAAGATCTGGATCATGCACATGTCTTCTAAGTTGAGATATGTGAAATACATCATGCACTCCAGGCAACCAATCTGGTAATTGAACCCTACAAGCAAGAGTTCCAATTCGTTCGAGTATAGGAAAGGGACCAATAAATCTCGGTGCCAACTTCCCCGTTTTGCCAAATCTGATCACTCCTCTCATCGAAGAAACTTTCAAATAAACATGATCACCAACAGCAAATGTCAAATCTCTTCTTCTAGAATCTGCATAACTTTTCTGTCGGCTTTGCGCGGTTCTCAATCGCTTTTTGATGAAGTCGACTTTATCAGATGCTTCTCTAATCATATCGGGTCCTAACACAAGTCTATTGCCAGGTTCTACCCAACATGCTGGAGATCTGCACGGTCTGCCATATAATGCTTCAAATGGCGACATTCCCAAACTTGCTTGATAGCTATTATTATATGAGAATTCCACCAAATGCAAGTGATCTTCCCATGACCCAACAAAATCAATTATACAAGCCCGGAATAAATCTTCTAGAATTCTATTCACCCGCTCAGTTTGGCCATCTGTTTGAGGGTGATAAGCGGTGCTCATATTCAGTTTCATTCCCAATTCTGTCTGGAAAGACTCCCAGAATTTGCTAGCAAATATCGGGTCTCTATCACTGACTATGCTGATGGGAATTCCATGCAGCTTAACGATTTCTTTGAAATATACCTGTGCTAGACTTTGAGCGGTTCTATTGGATCTGACAGGTATAAAATGGGCAGTCTTCGTAAAGCGATCTACGATTACCCAAATTCTGTCATTACCTTTCCTGGTTCGCGGCAAGCCATCTATGAAATCCATGGAAATCTGTTCCCATTTCCAACCTGGGACTTCCAACGGTTGCAACAATCCAGCTAGCTTCTGTTGGTCGCTCTTGACCAATTGACAAGTAGGGCATCTGCTAACATACAAAGAAATATCCCTTTTCATTGCCCTCCACCAGAAAGTGCATTTGATATCGTTGTACATTTTACTCACACCAGGATGGATGCATAATTTGGATTTATGGCATTCGTCTAGCACTTCTCTTCGAAGGCCTGGAATATTTGGGATGCAAATCCTATTATTTAACCTGAGAACCCCCTTATTGTCAATACGGAAACTTGTGGTTTCACCTTCCTTGACCCTCTGACTGATTCTCTGAATGAATTCATCGTCTTTTTGAAGGGCTGAAATCTTATCAATCAATCCAGGCATAATTATAAGATTGGACATGATTGCGGTTTTCCTACTAAGCGCATCCACTACAACGTTAGCCTTCCCTGGCGTATACAGGATATCAAGATCATACGCTGCAAGAAATTATAGCCAACGCTGCTGTCTCAGATTCAGATCTTTCTGGGTGTATAAATACTTCAATGATTGATGATCTGTATACAGTATAAATTTCTCGCCCAATAAATAATGCCTCCAGATTTTCAACACAAAAACGATAGCTAGCAACTCAAGATCATGAGTTACATAATTCTTCTCATGCGGTTTCAGTTAGCGACTTGCATAAGCGACTACTTGGCCTCTTTGCATTAACACTGCACCAAGACCTCTAATAGAAGCATCTGTCCAAACCGTTAAATCCTGATTGCCATCAATAATGGTTAACACTGGAGCAGTTGTCAGTTTCGATTTCAATTCCTGGAAAGCTTCTTCACAGTCGGAAGTCCACTTAAATTTCTCATGTTTCTTTGTGAGCTTCGTTAACGGACTGGATATCTTCGAAAAATCCTTAATGAACTTTCGATAATAACTAGCCAACCCCATAAAACTTCTAACCTCCGTGGGAGTAGTGGGTTGTTTCCAGTCTTGAATCGCTGTTATTTTGCTTAGGTCAACAAAAATTCCTTTCTCTGACACGACATGGCCAAGAAACTTCACTTCTTCTTGCCAGAAGACACATTTAGAGAATTTGGCTTTGAAGACGTTCTTTCTTAGAATCTCCAATACTTGTTCTAAGTGTTTTTCATGCTCGGGTTTTGATTTGGAGTAGATTAAAATATCATCGATGAATACGAGGACAAATTTATTCAGAACTCCCCTGAACACTCTATTCATTAGATCGACAAAGTATGCTGGAGCATTACATAGGCCAAACGGCATTACTAACCATTCATAAAATATGTCTGGACCTCTGAAAGCTGTCAAAGGAACACACCCTTCTGCTATTCTCAATTGATGAAAACCTGTAGCTAGGTCCATTCGGGAAAATACTTTCGCCACATTCAATTATTCTAGCAAATCATCGATGCGGGGTAATGGATACTTGTTTTTGAGCGTCTATTTGTTGAGGTCTCGGTAATCAACACATAATCGAAGAGTACCGTCTGACTTTGGGACAAACACAACAGCTGCACCCCACTTAGAAAAGCTAGGTCTGATTAGACCCTTCCACAACAGTTGAGAGTTTGATCGCCTAATTCTTCTTTTTCCTTCGGAGTCATTCTACGAATTGGATGTACCACTGGTCTGGCATTGGGAATTAGATCGATTCGGAATTCTATCTCTCTTTGCGGAGGTAAGTTTTCAACTTCTTCAAACACATCTGCATAGTTTCTAAAAATCGGAATCTTTTCCAATGAAGTGGGGATAAGTTCTAATGCCGACCAAAATTCTTTTCTATCTGGATTCGAACCATGACAGGGTACCGTAATATATCCAAGCTTCGTTCGAATTTTAACGATTCTTTCTGCACAATTCACTTCGGCTTCATATTTCGTTAACCATTCTAACCCAAGGATAACGTCGAATTCGGGAAAATCCATAACGATCAAATTAATGGGAAATTTGTAGGAAGAATAAGAGATTGGCACTCTACAACATGAACTGAGAATAATAGAACCACCTATCGGATTATGTACTTCAACCGATTCTTTAAGCTTCCTCTGTTTTAACTTTAATTTGTGCATTGTGCTACTAGCAATAAAACTACGTGATGCACCTATGTCAAACAATACAGAGACAGGAATATTTTTAATTGTAAGGATACCTCCCAAAACATCGGGTTCACCTGCTCCAACGGAAGCAGCTGGCGGGCTCGACCCGTCATACACGTGAGCTACTGTGGCCTTCTTCAGCAAAGGACAGTCTTTGACTAGATGATCGGTCTTGCGGCAATTAAAGCAGGAGCGAGGGTTCTGAGAACCCTGGCTTGAACCTTGTGAATTTGTCTTCTGCCTCTTCGAGGCTGTGCACACATTAGAGTAGTGCCCCACTTTGCCACAATTAAAGCAGCTTCCTCTTGGCGGCTTTCCAGTCTGAGGTTTTGAAGATGCTGCTTGGCTTAGCTTGATTCGCAGCAGGCTTGCGTTTGTTCCCGGCTTGGCTTCTAGCGCGATCCTGCTCCAGATGCCTATGGTCTAGGACTTCGTAGTTGCATGTCATTTCCACTAGTTCGTTAAATTCCGCTTGACATGGGCCATGGCTCTATCATGATACTGTCGCCTTAGCCCAAGGATAAACCTCTTATTTTTGGATTTTGCAGTGGCGACGAGCTCCGGAGCATAGGGCGACAACAGTGTAAATTTATTCAGATAATCCTGCACGGAAAGATCCCCCTGCTGGAGGTTGGCGAAGTCATCATGCATTCGTTCTAGTGCTTGTTCCGGGACATATTTCTCCTTGAAGAGTTCTTTGAATCCATCCCAAGTTCTTCCAGCTTCTCTATTCCCGGCGGTGAGAGATTCCCACCATAGTTCAGCTTGTTCCTGCATAAGCCAGGCGCCCATAATAGCTTTATCTTGGTCTCCAAGCCTTAGGCCTTCAAGAATTTTCTCGCATGTTTTGAGCCATGTAAGGGCCTCTATTACTGTGCCAGTTCCCAAGAAGGTCTTGCCTCCTAGGTTTTTATATCTCTTAGCTACACGGTCTAGCTCGAAGTATTGAGCGGTCGGAGGTTGTATCAAAGGTCCTTCTTGAACCGGGGCTTCTCCCCGTCCTCTGACATGGCCGGCACGGCCTCCTCTAGCAGCGGCTGCTCTGGTAGCCATTTTTCAAGTTCTGTATAAGCAAGAAAAGAGTCAGCTTACAGAAACGATAATTTATTGCATAGTTAAGCAGAAAATTTACGGAAAGATAATGATGGACTGATCAAATTGTTTTTGCTATTCTGCTCGGCTCATTCTAGGACTTTACTAGTCCTATCTCTCATGAGCGACTCGCCTTAGAATACTACTGATTCTATTTTGACGAAGTGTTTAATGTGTTAGACTCCAGAACTAAGGTTAACCAAAGCTCTAATACCAGCTGTGACGATCCCAAAACCCCGTGACACGGTGTTAAGGATAATCATTGGAATATAACACATTAATCATAATTAGCAGATCACAAATAATAGCATAAACCAAAAATAGAATAATTTACACACATATGACAGCGGAATCATATAGATATCATCACATCAGAGAAGCACAGTACATGATACAACTTAGTGCATAATGATACATAATCAGTCACCATCGCTTGAGGCGGAATCATACATAAAGAGTACACAAAATAAATATCAGTCTACATCGCCAATGGCGGAATCATAATATAGATACAATAATGGCGGAGAAAATCCAAGTCAGCATGGTGTAGTCAAGCCTCGCCATGAGCCAAAAGTGCGTTAGAAACCTGTAACTAGGCTGCCCGTGTGAAAATGAGGGCACTCGAGTTTGCAAGGTGAAACAAACTACGAGTCAGTCATGGGACTGGTACGAGAAATCTACTTAATTTATTAACAACAATAATAAGGCAAATCAAAGGACCACGCCACTTTCGCGGAACGGGTTTACTCCAATGAGTGATAGTGCATGAAATAAAGTAAATGATTAAATCATCGCAATGCTTTTTATAAAATGAAGCCATTATAAGACTCAGGTCCCATCACACAATGCAACGCAAGCCGGAGGATAGTGTTTTACCTTATAATGGCCAAAAATGCTTCATACGTATAAAACAAAAGTGTTTGACATTATTACTAGTGCATATATGTTTCAAAAGCAAATTCAATCATAAATATCAATCCTAGGCGGTATAACTACCATCTACTATGTCGCCATACTAGTAATACAATCACGTCCGCATATTACGTATTGGAAATTGGATTCCTTCATGAGTCGAGGCAAGGGGCAAGCCCCTCTTCGATTCGAGACACTCTAGCAAATGTCCCAGGACCCCACTATGATCCTTGGATCTTCAGGGCCGGTCCTCCCTTACTTTTGAGGATTAATTATTCCTGAACACACGTTTCCCGGTCCTTACAAACCTATATCGAGGCGCCTCGCATTCTAACAACCACACAGGTGAAAAGTATATATAATGTCAGGGCTGGTAGGTCACTGACACCACCTTAGCTAGAAAGAAACGTCGTGCTCTCCCTGCAGCCACTCTCCCGTTTTTGACTCATACCGAGGTGTGAGGCTCGCGAATCCACATTAGACACAAAGCTACGTTACACAGACCATGCTTTGATCATCAACCTCAAGACTTTGCTTTGCAACAGAAGCCTTGATCATATGCCACTTAGGCGTGCCACACAGGCAATCCACTCCATGCGACTGATTTCTATCAATATATAACCTCTGAGCTCGTACGTCTCAGAGAAGGGCGTTAAGCAAGAGAATAAATTCTCCGCCGCCAAACAGATATATATTTAACAGAGATCAATCAGCACAGAACAAAATCCAATGTCAGACACACAGTCCATTTACAAGTCCGTTCTGGGTCTGAACGAAACCGGAGGCCCCAATTCCTCGCATATCCATACAATAAACAATATGTTTGGACGGGTACTACTTCAACTCCTTCATGGTAGCTACTCCAATCACGAGCATCAGTAGCGCCCATCCATCCAATGTGAAGATCGCCGGTCTTCAACCGTCTTCGACTCTTCGACTTCTCAACGTCGATCGATTATTTGAAATGAGTTGAACTCGGCCTTTTCAAATAATCCACGTAAATTTAGATTTTCAAATCAATTTATCACATGGTTGGACTATTCAACATTCACATTTCAGTTCTTTAGTTACAATCTTCATGTTAAATACATTCAACCATCACATATCAAGCAATCACAACGAAATTGGTTTATTTTCACTATATATCGTCTATAGTATTTTATAACAATATATCGCCATTTTTATTTATTTTAAAACGACCATATTTAATTAAACGACGTTTCAGGTCGTGCCGATGCACTGGCGCTGTTTTTCACTAATTTTGTTTACACATATCTGAAAATCTAACCGTTGGATCTTCACAAATTTGGTATCATTAGGAAGGTCATTTCAAAACGAATCCAACGGTTTCAGTTTTGGGAAAATCCGCCGGTCGGATCTTCCACACTAGTCGTCGGAAGTTACGATTTCAATTTACGAACTACAGCGTCTTTATTCGATTTAATTTAATTATATATATATATATATATAATCGTTTCTGGTGCTGTTTTTCTTCAGATTTGAATTAAGCATTCCAGACAATCCAACCGTCGGATCTTCACAAATTTGGTGCCGTTGGAAAGATATTTCCAAGGCGAACCCAACGGTTGCGGTTTTGGGAAAATCCAATGGTCGGATTTCCCGCACTAGTCATTTGAAATCACGGTTTCAAAACACGAACTGCACGGCCACGTTTCGTTTTAATTTTATTTATATTTATATATATTTATATAAATATTGTTCATTCTAAAATTCCTATATCGTTTTCACTTCAATTATTTCACTAACGCCTTTAAATTTTGGAAAATTTCGCCATAACCTCCTTTGTACGGGAGGGGCTGGGAAAATTCCCAAATAGCCACACGGGCGTCTCATGTCGAAAAGAAAAAGAAAAAGCCAAGCGGCTAGCCAATAGGCTCATAAAATCATCACCCAAACAAAACAGTAAATTTGTACCTATTTGTCGGGCACAAAATTTTATTCCTCTTCTCTAGCCCCTTCGCTATAACCTGTTCAATAAATATGCATGTAGATATATACAATTTTTATCACTTATCATTTTCCATTCAACTTCATATTTGATTTACTTTGGTTTAAAAACACCATTCATTCTAATGTTGCATGCATAGGCTAAAATCACATCATTAGCTTATTAATGTATATTTCAACTCATGCATATTTATTTGAACAAGTGGCTATTTTTAACACTTCACATTTCAAAGATGATAATTTTGGCGAACTAAAATAGATTTCAACACATGACTATTTTATTTAGTTCCTATGCATGTTAAAAACAATATTTCTTCACAAATATTTATTTCAACGTCCGCATATCTTTAGCATATCACATATATGATAAAAATGATATATTTATCATTTAAAATATTTATTCGACAAATGGGTGTTTTCAACACTTCATAGTTTCAATAAAAATGTAATTTTTATTGTTCGATCTTTTTATTCAACACATGAACTTTTCCACTACACACACTTCTCAACACATGAGCATTTCCACACATGGATATTTTATTTATTTTGTTCATATTAGAAAGATGGAATTTTTTTTATTGTTGAAACTATTTATATATAAGGCGAATATTTTACATACTTCATATATATTATAAAAATGTGATTTTTATTGTTTAAACACTTCATTCATTCACTAATGAATTAAATTTTCACACATCACTTTTCAACACATGAACATTTCCACACATGGATATAGTTTCAACATATGGCTATAATTTCAACGCATGAAGATAATTTCAACATATGAAAATAATTCTAACACATAAAAATTATTCAAAATTTCGGCAGCATAACGACAGGGTAGTTAAAACCGGCACCGTCCCTAGTACGGCTCCTCACTCTACCATAAAACCTCACGGTTTTTGACAATGGGGATTCATGCATCTAATTCGCACGCAGGCGGCATGTTTATTTTTATTTCCACAAATATTTCCAATTCATTTCAATCACTAATGGGTATTTTTCAACCACAACCAAACAATATCAACCACAAACAATTATTCAACCATTCGTATTTTTCATCCAATATTTCACACCAATTCACAACAATAAATATCGTCCATGGTTTGTGGACGAGGGGAGTATATATATATATATATATATTTATTATAATATTTCACTTGCATTTCAACACATATATCAATTATTCTATGCATGTATAATTCATACTTCGCTTATATAGCTTACACCACGCATGTACATGAGGTATACAACACGTGTGTAATTTATATTTCGCTAATATAATTTATACACGACATTTTCCATTCGAATTCATTTAATTTAGATTTCTCACATTGGTTTTCGGAGTGCTAAAAATCGTAGATGACTCAGAAAAATCCGCGGCTTCTTCTATGTGGTAGAGTGCTTCCTTGCGGTCCCGATGTTTCCTGTTTCATCGAATTTCATCAACACACTAAAAAGATATGATTTTTCAAAGTTCAAACATCAAAAAGGACTCACCTTTCACGATGGTTCAAAACTAGGTCTTCGATTTGCACTCAAACCATGAAGCGATGCGAGGATCGGGCTACACGACGTCGAAGAGGGAGGTGCCGGCTTCTCGGCGCCGGCGGTGGGGTCCCCTGCGGCGGCCTGAGGCGAGCTCGGCGGTGGTCCAAAGGCGCTGCCTTTGTGGAGGTGGTTCGCACGATTTACACAACGATAAAATCCAATACAGGTATGGATTTGTAGAGGAAGGAACGGGCTTCGAAATGGATCCAAGAACGCTTGATTTCGTTGAGAATCGGAAGAGAAATCGAAGAGAGAAGTTTGGGAGCAATTTCCGCCGTGCGCGCCTGATGATCGGGGAGAGAGAAAGTGATTTGGGGGAATGTGATTGACCAGGTTTATTTTTATATATATTTAATTTCAAAAATCCGAAAATACCCCTTGTCTCATACGAACCCCAATCCAAACCCAACGACTATAGTTCCTAGCTAAATACCCCCATTCCGAACACAATGGGATATGTTTCGTTGGCCAATTCGACTGTTACAGTCAGTTATTTTTCAAATTAAAGTATAAAACATTTAATTTTAACTTTGAACGCATATTTCAATTTGCCAAGGCCACAAACTGATTCGAAAAATTCCAGAAAAATAAATCTAGCTATGTTTTGACGCTACGGTCCCAACAAAACTAGTTTCGTCGAATTCTGAGATCGTTTGAAAAATGGCCATTTTCTGGTCGATCCAATTTAACAGAAATTGACCAAACACATTTTCTTTTGCCACGCTCACATACTAGCTTCAAAAATTATGAAATTTGAAACCTAGCAATAATTTGACATCCCGGACCCAACAAAATTGGTTTCGTCGAATTCCGAGGTCGTTTGTAAAATATCAATTTTCCAGGGCTATATATTCTATATAGCGACCTTTCTGAAAATTCATTCGGCCATAACTTTTGATTCCCGTTATAAAATTTCGATTTTTCAGATTCGTTAGAAAGGTATTGATAAACAGATTTAAATATTTTTGGTTTCACTAAAGTCCGTTATATTCTCCACCCTGCACAGTCAGTCAAAGTTTGAATTCAAATTTTCAAACTGACTCACTATTTCTAATTCACTATTTTATTGAAATATTCTATTTGAATTGTTCAAATTCCTTTGAAATCACCAATTTAAAATTTTTAAATTGGCCCGTATTTTTCGGCTTACTACAAGGCCTGTCTTTAAGAGCCTCTATATACATATATTTCTAGGGTCTGTTTTTCATGGTCGTTATGGCCCCACCTCGGCCACTCCCTCAACTAGTAAAGACTACAAGAGCTAAACGATTGGCCTCTAACAAACAATCTAAACATCCAGTTGTCGTCTTCCCTCAACCACCGTACCTCGTAGTGAAAGGTGAATGGTCTATTGGTTTTAGCTTTAGTCTTTCCGCATCCCACTGGCTGTCGATGACAGGTATCTGACGATCTACTATCCTTGTTGGTCGTGACCCTATGCCTCCCCATTGAGGCGACCGCCAAATCACCCTGGTGTCACCACGTCACAGCATTCTAACTGCAAAGCTGCTTTTGCAATCAAGGCCCACCCATCTAGTAGTTAAGCGCAGACCCAACCTCTGCGAGCACAGCCTAAACAACTGCCACAGCAAAGAGGGCTACCAGGAGCACTTACGTATCTCAGGAAGCCGCGTGCTTCCCCTTCCAGCCCTTCGAAGCTGACAGAATAACCATATGAATGTGTGCTCCCCTCGTTCCTTATTACACCACGATGATCTACCCCGTTGGGTTATTCACCCTCAAACGTAGGACTGGTCCAAGCGCCTCGTTTTAATGTGTCATTAGACCCTATGTCTAAACATTCTTTTACGCACTTACTTTCCTCACCAGGTTTCCATTTAACTTGGTTATCCCCGTTCACATTGACTTCTTTTTCAAGTTACCAAGTTTCTTTTGCTTATTAATTTCAGTCATATAACTTAACCCATTTAAGTTTATTAATAAGCCCAAGATCTGTAATCCACAATCCCTTTTATATTCTCGTTTGATTTCATCGTTACAATAACATGTTCTACTTAATATGTAATTAAGTATACCTCAATTCACATGTTTTCTTTTCAACATGTCAGCCATTATTTATGATTAAATATAACTTATTTCATTTCATAAGTTTTCCTCATTCTTTCTCATTTAATCATAATTCCATTTTACGCTGTCACTACAACTTACTGTTGTTTACTTATTAACTTAGTTCTCTTAACTAAGGCCCAATAATAAGTTCCTCTATTCATTTATTATAACCTATGTTATAATTTCCTCTTATCCTTAAGACAAGTCTAAACATGTTATTCTTATCAACGGGTTTCATACTTCCAAGTTACAGATTACTTAATTTATAATTAAGTACAACCTCATATATTCCATAAATTTTCCTCCTTTTCTCAACTGGTTTCAGGTTTTCCCCATTTACTGATTACTTAATTTACAATTAAGTGTCCCTTATCTCATTTCACCAGTTATCCCTTTTCCTTACTAGTTTATTATAACCTAAGTTATAATCTTCACTTGTCCCTAGGACAAGTCTACCTATTATACAACATTCTCATTAATGTAATTTATTTATAATAGGTTATTATCATTCTCCATTTAAACCATTTACTGTTGTAACCCATTATTCTTCATTCACTGTAATATATGTTCCTTATTTTATTAAGGAAAACATTTCATGCACCTTATCAGTTTGATTTATAGAAGGAATCAATGACTTGTTTTCATAACGTATTCCCATCTAAATCTGTGGTGGGTAGTAATTTTTTTCCTTTTTCTTACTTTATTTACTGTGGCTTACTTGCAACCACGTTCTCAGAAATAGGTCATTTAGTGAAATACATCACTTTTCCTTCACATCGCACTAACTCGGTCCATTATATCCCTTCCTTTCTTATTTTCTGAGTTAGACATTTAATTACTATCATTTCCATTTATTCATATCTTGTTATATACAAATATATATGTTTGTATGTATATGTGTATATATATATGCACTAGACCTCCCACATTAAGCCTACACTTGTAGACGCTGGATTTTTCGGACGGGTCCGGTCAAACTTCTACCATAAGTTGACTTAACCTCGTGTCTTAGCACCATTACATGTTTCATTTATGTGTTTAGACCCCTCACATTAGTTTTACCACTTTTGGCTGCTGGATATACCGGGCGGGTCCGAACAAACATCTACCACAAGTGTAATCTAATCTTGTGTCTAAGCGCATTACAGTTTCTTATTTACTGTAAATTTTAGGCATGTTTTCCTTTTTACTGTAATCTAATTTACATGTCATCAAATTATGCCTATATTATGGCGCATGTCCTTTTTAACATGTGTTTAATTCTATTTTGACATGTAAACATTTAATCGGGTAATTGTTCAAATCTAACAGGTTAAAATGTCATTTACAATAATATGCCCCAAGTGAATCATGTAATTATGACAATAGTAGTCATTACCCATATTCTAACAGGTTTTTATTTTCAACATGTAATCATTCCAACACTTCAACTGATTCCACACATGAATTATTCATATTAACATCTCATCTTGTTATAACAGTAATTCTTAATTATTCTGGAAAATTCACATATAATAACGGGGAATGTTTTAAATGATAACATATTATTATCTAAAATGATATAGCTTAAATCCACTCACCTTGTAAGCTTTCCAAATCCTGGATCTGGTCCAGATCTAATCTTCCATGGTTTTCCCCCTAATTGGATTCAGAACCTGACAACCATGGATTGACAATTTTTATTAAAAGAGAGAGGAAAGAAAGAGGAGGAAATTTGAATAGAATGGATCTAGAAAGTCATCTTACTTCGATATGAGATCCGAACATCTACTTACAAATACTCATTCCTGTTCTTCATATCTAGATTCAGATTATTTCCAAAACTAATCTATATTTTCTGAATAAATTTGAGAAGAGGGAAGAATGGCAAGGATTCCGCGTAGCCTCAGAAATTTGAGGTTTAGGGTTAGCTCTACGGACTTATTTATAGGTGTATCAGAGAAACCTAGTCCCTTAGATCTAAATTAAAAACATCAGAACCGACCACATTAGAAGAATTTTCAAGATCCACGGTGGGGTCGACCCCCCTTCAGGTGGGTCGACCACCCTGGTGATGGGTCGACCCCTAGGTTGACCCCCAATGGTCCATTTTCCCTCCAACTTTTCCCGCTTTGTAAATTTGATTTTATGAATTAATTTATTTAATATATATATATATATACATATAAGTTCCGTATATGTATACAAACTTCTAACGCTCATAACTTCTACATACAATGTCCGTTTTACGCAAACCAGGTGTTTATCTTGACCAGAATTCCAAGACGGACGCAATGACGCAATCCGTTTTACTAAATTATCAATATTTAAATTAAGTTATTTTTATTTTATAATCTTAAAAATGCGGGGTGTTACATTCTCCCACCCTTTGGAAACTTCGTCCCCGAAATTTGATAAGGGTAAAAAAAATCAAATAACCACTCGCATAATATCCATCCATCATGTGTGCATCCAATTTTTGCAATCATTGTACACTTGCACAAAGTGAAATACAACATAATAATGCATGTATGCCTAAGCGGTACCTCCTACGTGTATGCAAGTTTTTCAAAAATCCTTTTAAGAACATGATGCTCACATCCTAAATATACTGGCAGTTTTACATGAATGCAATATTTTGAAAATCATAATATGTTTTCATCCAAATTTTCCCACACTCTTACTGGTCAAGAGCATAGTTCATCTAATTATTGCATCAAAAATTCTACCAACCAACTTTATTTTTCGAATTTCAGAAAAATCTAATTTTCTAATTTCGATTTCTTATGTTACAAAAAGGTGGAAGACGAAAAACTTCGCATCTTCCGTTTTTCTTTTTCAACCTTTTTCTAACCATACTTGAATTTTATGTAACTTTTTATAAAGATTCCCTATTTTCCTATCCACGTATAGCCCACATAAGAAATTGTCTTTTGTCACTAATTTTCTTTTTCATCTTACCTTGGAAATTTTCTACTCTTATTCATCATTTCTCATAATTTATCATGTTTGTTGCTTTATTGTATTTGCTGTTTCCTTTTTAGTTATACCATCTCTCTTTTCTTAGCTTATTTAATCATTTGATATATGTTTAAATTTAAATAAGCCTTCTAGTCTTTCAACTAAAACAGGAGAACAGACACCCTACACAGCTACTACTAAGGGCCAAGAATCTCGGGACTATGTCCCCCTCATACAGAAAAGTCCAAACTATGGGATCCACGAAAAATTTAGGTATTACCCTAACTACCCAACAAGAACAAAATAATGGAATGATCCTAACAGAAATGTAGTAAAGCGTTTTACCCCTAACATGGAAATCAGCAACAAGATATAAACACTTACTTGCCCTTTTCACTATCTAGTAGTCACTACTAATTCTAATTGTGTACCAACAATTGTTTTAAGCAACACCCTAGGATTTTCAATGCTTACGCATTCTACGGGAACTTACAATTATTCCAAGGTAATTCTCGCTATTTACTTCATAGCCTTAAAACTTTTCCCGTCTTCCCTAGGCACTAATCCTTACCTACTCCATACTTTTTGAAACACGGTTTGGCCTTTTCATTAAAAAAAATCCAAAAATTTAAAAATGTCTAACCCTTATTTTCCTCATGAAAACTTACTTTTGCCAAACCATAAAACATGTCATATATGTAAATCATTTTTTTTTCAAAACACAAAAACAGGAGTCGATAAGGGCAACTATTTCTCAATCGGGTTTATGACTTGTTCTTACCTATAAGGTCGGTTCAGTCTCTTACTACAAGGTGCAAACACCTACTCTATTCTTAGTTTCTACAACTTATTTTGTCCACCCAAAAAATTTTCCTTTTTAAATCAATTTATCAAAAATGATTGTCAAAAGAATAGAGATTTCAAAACTTTCTTTACTAAAAATTCTTGTATGAAATATAACAAGGAAACTAGCGACCTATAAATGCTCTATAATATGCACCTTTTATTAAGAGAATTTTATCTTAAACAAAATTTTCGCAAGAAACCACTATTTGCAGAATATACCCCATTTTACTTTAAAACTCAGTATGTACACTTTACATAATTAAAACTACAACTTTTATGATTAAAACTTGAAAATACATTTTCCCAAAACTTTTTTAATTTCAAGTTCTTAAAAGTTAACAATGGGGTTAGACTCAAAGCAGGTTTCCAATTTTTCTAGGCTTTCCTAGACACTCCCCAAGGTTAATTCTCTTAACTACATATGTTCCTAATCCATTTTTCTCTGTTAAATATTTTCCAATTTATAAGGTTTTCAAGCCCACTAACCCAAAATACTAATTATGTGGGATTCACTTTCCTTCCATACAAAGTATATTGTACACTCTCCATCCAAATTACCTAAGGGTCTCAGATTTCCATATTCATTCTTTTAGCGTACAAAACAAACATCTAATTTCTTACCATGTTATACTCTTTCTATTTAGTGGGTTCCTCTATGGATCTAGGTATATATAAAATATATTTATATTTTTTAAAAATACAAATACATTCACTCACTATTTATACAGAAATTCTAAACCTAAGCTCTAATACCGGATGTAACAACCCGAATTCCGAAAGACCGATTTTTTTCTTTCAAAATTCCAATTTATCGAAACTCGGGTTGGTTTTCTCTGGTATCCAGCAGAAAAGACAGAGACATAAAATATGTCAGAGCTCAGAAAATATCTCACAGCGGAATGGATAAAATGTTATATAATCAAAATCTAGCCTTACCGTATTAATAATATTGCCTAACCAGTATCCAAGGCTATCATGTCTCTGCCACAAATCTAACCTGCGAGTATGTGATGAGGAGGGGGTCAGAACACAAGTTCTGGTGATTGGATTTAAATTATACACTTTGGATAATCATACATATACTGTTCAATCACATTTTCTAATTTATGAGGTTATTTGGGTTAACAGCACTCAAGGCTTACGCACACGTCTTACCCATTTACTTCCCAGTGGATTAACCTAATATAGTATATATGTAGCTACCCATCAATACTGAAGTACACCCCATGGTACCCCACTCGCACGGTCTCCACCATAATGCCATAGAAATGAACGCAGCTCCTCATCCTACGCCGAAGTGATGTACAGATCTCTAAATAACAATATTACGTTCCTCATATATCTGTCGTTACTATGCTACGTAAGCGTACAGACTGCCATCGCCGTTCGAATCGGGTTTCATATTGGAGTAATGCCCTCAAGTCTACGATACACCACCCAGAGCCGACATGCATGTATCTAGACTGTCCCACATACATATCGTCAATTGTAGCTTGATGCCTTAATCGCACGTGCTCTAATGAGCACCGAGTTCCGTGGCAGGGATATACAAGAAACACGGAAGTTGGTCGAGAGCTTTTCCATTTCTGTACAGGCCCATCTTTAAGAGCCTCTATATACAGATATTCCTAAGGTCTGTTTTTCATTGTGGCTATGGCCCCACCTCGGCCCCTCCCTCAACTAGTAAAGACTACAAGAGCTAAACGACTGGCCCCTAGAAAACAATCTAAACATCCAGTTAGCGTCTTCCCGCAACTACCATAGCTCGGTAGTGAAAGGTGAATGGTCTATTCATTTTAGCTCTAGTCTTTCCGCATCCCACTGGCTATCTATGACGGGTATCGGACGATCTACTATCCTTATTGGTCGTGACCCTACGCCTCCCCATTGAGGCGACCGCCGAATTACCCCGGTGTCACCACGTCATGACACTCTGACTGCAAAGCTACTTTTGCAGTCAAGGCCCACCCACCTAGTAGTTACGCGCAGACCCAACCTCTGTGAGCATAGCCTAAACATCTGCCACCGCACAAAGGGCTGCCAGGAGCACCTTACGCATCTCAGGAAGCCGCGTGCTTCCCTTCTAGCCCTTCGGCGATGACAGAATAATCAGATGAATGTGTGCTCGCCTCATGCCTTATGACACCACGATGATCTACCCCGTTGGGTTATTAACCCTCAAACGTACGGACTGGTCCAAGCACCTCATTTTAATGTGTCATTAGACCCAATGTCTAAACATTCTTTTACGCGCTTACTTTCCTCACCAGGTTTCCATTTAACTTGGTTATCCCCGTTCACATTGACTTCTTATTCAAGCTACCAAGTTTCTCTTGCTTATTAATTTTAGTCATATAACTTAACCCATTTAAGTTTATTAATAAGCCCACAACATGATATTCTCTAGATTGTGATCCAAGGTCTGTAATCCACAATCCCTTTATATTCTCGTTTGATTTCATCGTTACAATAACATGTTCTACTTAATATGCAATTAAATATATCTCAATTCACATGTTTTTTAACATGTCGGTCATTATTTATGATTAAATATAACTTATTTCATTTCATAAGTTTTCCTCATTCTTTCTTATTTAATCATAATTCCATTTTACACCATCAATACAACTTATCGTTGTTTACTTATTAACTTAGTTCTCTTTACTAAGGCCCATTAATAAGTTTCTCTACCCATTTATTACAACCTATGTTATAATTTCCTCTTATCCCTAGGACAAGTCTAAAATTGTTATTCTTATCAGCGGGTTTCAGACTTCCAAGTTTACATATTACTTAATTTATAATTAAGTACAACCTCTTATATTCCATAAATTCCTCCCTTTTCTCAACTGGTTTCAAGTTTTCCCCGTTTACTGATTACTTAATTTACAATTAAGTGTCCCTTATCTCATTTCACCAGTTATCCCATTTCCTTACTAGTTTATTATAACCTAAGTTATAATCTTCACTTGTCCCTAGGGCAAGTCAACCTATTATACAACATTCTCATTAATGTAATTTATTTATAATTAGTTATTATCATTCCCCGTTTAAACCATTTACTGTTGTAACCCATTATTATTCATTCACTGTAATATATGTTCCTTATTTTATAAAGGAAAACACTTCATGCACCTTATCAGTTTGATTTATAGAAGGAATCAATGATTTTTTTTCATAACATATTCCCATCTAAATCTGTGGTGGCAAGTAATTTCTTTCCTTTTTCTTACTTTATTTACTGTGGCTTAGTTGCAACCACGTTCTCAGAAATAGGTCATTTAGGGAAAGAGGCATTATGTTGTTTCTACTTTAATACTTTAATATACAGAGTGTAACTGTTGTTAGGAAGATTCCCTGTATATGCTAATATACAGGTTGTATTCCCTCCACATTTTTTTCTTTTTTTTACTGGATAAATTTGAGAATCCTACATGTTGAATAGTCTATGTTGGAATGGTAATTTTATTTCCAGTATAGTAAGGAAATAGGCATTCCAAATTCAGTTCGGTATATGCTGCTTTTACTTTTGAAATCATTTCTCTTTTGATTTTCCGATGTGCAATCCATGCGTGTTTATACGAATTTGACTTTTCTACACAAAAAGCAAATGGTTAGATAAACGGAAGAACGAGTTTAGTTATTTTAATCTTGTTAAGCTATGTGGACATTATTTTGCATTGTTTTATCTTCAGAGATGATGAATTCGAGGATGAGAGTGAAGCAGCCGTCATGGAAGCTATATGGCGTTCAAGCCTAACATTGATGAACTGGAGATGATATTAGAGGCTTATTTTGTTCAGATAGTATGTAATAATGCACGAAATGTTGTCTAAAACTTATTATTTGTAATACTGAATATTTGAGTATTTTAATAAATTAGTTTGCAAATAACTGTAATATCTGATTTGCTTATGGAGTTATGCTATATTTAGTGTATTGTTCTTTTCAATTGCAAATGATATTTTTTTTAAAACCCAAATGTCAATCACAACGGTGCATAACAGTTGTAGTAGATATTATGACAACGGTGCATAACTGTTGCAATGAAGTTTATTACAACGGTGGAAAAATGTTGTAAAATATACATATTACAACGGTTTTGCAACGGTGCAAAAACGATGTTAAAGATATTAGTCTATTACAACTTCTTAATACACGACGGTTAGCCCACCGTTGTAAAATGTATATTACAACGGTGTTCCATCGTTGTAATAGGGTCATTTTGTTGTAGTGGATAGGCTTAATGTGGGAGGTCTAGCACATTATAACCATAAATGAATATGGTAAGGAAATGTAATACTTAACCTAGTTGAATCCATAAGGATTGTATGAACATATAACTTGAGCAGGGGTTAAGTAAACTTGTTTGAAACAGTGGGTGGGTTAAGTAAATGTTGAGTGGGTGGGTAATATTTATATGTAGGCCCACAAACTTGACCTATGGGGTTATGTAATCTTTTACTCTGGTATGGCATAACCTGTGGAAAACCTAGTGGGGATTCAAGCGTAGGGGGAACTTGTATCATCTTTATTGAGTCAAGAATTTCATGGAGTTTTGATTTCTGACAAAGACATAAGTCGTGATCGACAAAAAGAAGATATTTATTGTTTTGAAGAGGCACAAAGAGCTACATATGGTATTCTAGATTAGAGGTTGATTATTTAGTGTTTTAGTAGTGTTGTTTATGTTAAAATCTATCCTCAAATAATCACACACCTCGAAATTATCAATATATACATGAATATATATATATATATACACACACACACACATTGATTGTGCAACCTGGGTGAAACCGGTCGACCGCCTATATTTCGACAAATCGACTGCTTCTACCCAGAATGCGCAATAAACATATACATGTGCACATAATGTGTGTGTGTGTATATATATATATATTCAAATTCCTGTCTTCCTGTCCTTTTTGACATGTCGACTGTTTTCTTCCAAAGAGCAACCTTTCGAAAAGACTCTTCCTTTCATCAATGGTTGCATCTCCTTCTCTTCATCAATAATCATGGCTATTGTTCGTTACTCTTTACAAAGGGTTACAACTATTTATTTTCTATATAAACACCATGAGATTATCATTCCATTGATCTAATTTTTGACTTGTTACTATCTCTATTTTCTTGATCTCAATTCTATATTCTCAAGCGCTCAAATTGCTCATATTCAATAATATATCGTTTGAATCCTAGAATCTATTCAATATTCTTTTGATTTAATACGATATCCACTTCCAAATCTTCATATACACAAATATTCTATTTGAGGATAAGATTATAGGAAGGTTGTATTACAAGTGACAAATTCGTGTTATCGAGAACACATATTGTCAACAACAATTGTATTTGCCTTAATTGATGTCCTCTGTGTTGTAAGAGGCACATGTTGAAGTCCTCGGTGTTATTAGAGGCATGAAATCCCGTTCATCTGCTCGGGTGTTGTAAACCTGTTTCCTCCGGGTGAAGTGAGGTGGTTGTTAGTGAAAATCCAGATAGAAGTCTGGGACTGGATGTAGGACGGTGCTCCGAACCAATATAAAAATCCCTGGTGTGATTTTTCTATTTTACTGCATTCCCTATTACATATCCGTGATTAGCTGATATTTATATCATCTTATATTTTCTTTCATAGTTGTTGTATATTTGTGTGTTACACACCATATTACACGATCCTTGTGTACTGTATTAGTACGTATGCAATCTTCAATCTTGTGTGTGGGACCCGTTTCGGTCAGTAACCCGTATAGAGGTATTAAATGAGTACTCCGAACTAGGTCGGAGTCGGGGCACGCTTACTGGGCTGATTGTAAGAGATCCAAATGTGAGGGACGGTGTGGGCGGCACATTTCGATAGGTTCATGTGCGTGCATGGGTCCGGCAGAGGAGGTTTAGACGCTGTGACACCTATAGATATGGTTGTGCACATCCTGAAAATGAAGGGTTTCCACTTTAGGGAGTGATAAACCCTACTGTGGGGCCAGCACAGGGTATCTACGGAGTAGGGAGCCGATCGATTAGGGTTGTAATTAGGGTACATCTAGACTCCGGTATGTTGGGGATCCTTTTAATACCCTTAGGAGTAACTCATGTATGTTGGGCTGCCTGTTGATTGTATAGGGTGAGAACCTCTAACTGGAAGTACACCTAAGTCTACCGTCTTATACTTGTAGGGGATCATCTTGTTAATAAGACACTAGTATTGGTGCAGAGAAATCATTAGAGAAGCGTAGTATACTCTATCATGTTATCTTGTTTACCTTGTCATACCTGCCCATTATGATATTATCTCTCTTATCCACTTTATATGTCTGTCTTGATACTTTTACTTATTTATATGCTAAAAGTAACTGGACTCGCCAGACTTTATGTCTGACCAATTTTGTTTCCATTTCTTTCTCTTCCGTTCCCCCCTAGGTTCTCAGGACGAGAATACTCAAGCTTGATCAGGATTCTGCTTTCTTCTTGCTTGGAGCTGCTTGAATGTATGCTCGAGTTCTTATCTCTTCTACTATGGTTGTGTTTTGGGGGATTATGCTTCTTTTATTATTATACTCTGATGTTTTAAGTACAAGATAGAAATTTTAATGATGTACTGGGTGTTATGTTGCTCAAACATGTGATGTAACCATGTTTTGAACTACGATGCTTTATGATTAATAAAAGTTTTTAATTCCGCTGCTATTTTATATCTGTCTTGTAATGTTTCTATTTCTGTTTATCCATAATGCTTCATGAAACTTAATGCATTCACTTAATGAGTGACATTAACGGATATAGGGTGCCAAAACCAATGTTATTTAAAATAATGCCTCAATAAACCAAATACTTTTATCAGACTTGCCTTTTTTTATGTTCTTTTCTGTTTTACTCGCTTTGCATGTACTTTAGTGGCTGTCGTTTCGTGTGGCATCCTTGTGTGTACAGATTCATTAATTTCTACAGATCTGTTTTTGTGACCCATTGGAGAAGGGCCAGATTCTCCTTTTTGTTATATATATATATATATATATCATTTTGTTAAAAAAAGAGATTTATTTCCGAACCAATAGTTTTTAGAAGGACTTCTCATTTATAAGCTATATTTTATAAAATTTAAATGATAATATTTATCCCTAAAGGATAAGAAATCAAATTTATATACTTTTATAAACTAAAAGACAAATATTAATTACTCCAAAAGACAATTTATAACACTCTTTTTATAACTTTAACCCATTCTAATTTTCCGAAATTTCAATTGTAGGTACACAAAATCCTTCGTTTCTGGGTAAAGCCTATAAACAGCGACATGAAGCCATTTCTTCTTCCTCAAACATGCTTCTTTCTCCACTGAAATCACTCTCTCTTCACTCGCTTCTCCACTTGATTCTTCAGATATTTATCCATGATTTTCTTCACGTGTGGGCTTTACCCGTAACCTCCTATCAATTTCAGATCTAAGCTTTTTCTCTTTTCTTTTTTAAGCTACTTTCCCAAATAACCCTCAATCTCATTGAAAATCCATAGATCTCGCCAGATCCATTTCCGACAACCATCCTTACCACTACTTGGTGATTATTGCAGGAAACTACATGTTTCAATCGAAACTTCTTATTCAACTGATGGTCTTGGAAGTGGTTAGGGTTTCAGCACTAACGCGGAGTATATAGGTGAGTAGCAACTCCCATCTTCGCTTTTTTGTTTCGCGTCTCGTTCGAGTGATAGTGATGGTGCAATTTTCCTTTTTGGGTATTCAGTGTTCGTCTTTACTCGTCTTGTTAGTAGATTTGGGTGCCGGTCTAGTTATTTTTTGTTTTTTTGTTGTGATTTATGGTGTTCGGTTGTTTTCATTAGATTTCGTAGCTCAGCAACATGTTATGGGTCTCTACTCTCACTCTTCCTGTTGCTGTATTAGGTTTCATGATAATCTGGTTTGTATATGTGGGTTAACTCCAATAGGTGACGGCAGTACACGAGATGCCGAAGGCACTGATCTCTTTTGTTGCTCGTTTAGTGTTCTTCCTGTATGTATAAACCTTTGGTTGTAGTGAACTTGCTATGCAGTTTTGTCGAGCAATGACCTTCCGGTGGCTGTTCTGGTGGTCGTAATTTTGGTGCACTGGTTCACAGTTGGCCATTGGTGTTATGGTGATACAGGTGAAGGCTTTGCCTCTTAACATCACTGTCGCATTGATGTGCTTCGATAATTTCGTTCCACTCTTCCAGCTCCTATCAGTTAAGCTGCTATGGCATCTTCAAATGAAATATGTGCATGTAACTGCTTCTTTACTTCTGGTGTGAAGCTCATGGAACTCGGTAGGCTTCTGTTTGGATCAGAATGATTTGCACCTTTTTGCTCTGCCCAATTTTGCATTATTATGTAATTATTGAATATATGTGCTTAAATTCTACATATTTGTTTTTTTACTAGGGTATCCAAATGTAGTTCACTACATCTTGAAGTATGTCCTGTATTCTTCCTCACTCGGTGTGGTGAGCTAGGTCATATGGAAAGTAATTAGTAGTATAGTAATTGTACTAGCTCTCATGCTCTAATCTTATATAGATAGTGTGGACGACCCACAATAACTGCCGGAGGTGGTGGTTTGAGCCACCTTAAAAACTTAATTTAGCTGAATGTCAACCACAGTCACCTGTACTTTTTTGTATTTTTATTATTGGTTATAATAAAAAGGTGTTTGCGGTCACCTAAAAAACCAGTCAGTTTTGCCAAAAAAAATCCGAAAGGAAAATAAATTGGACACAAAATTTATTTATAAATTTTGAAACTACATTGTTTAGCCCATAAGATAATTAATCAAATTTATGATTTTTTATAATCAATAAATCGATTATTCTCAATTCTTTTTTAAATTAATTAAGTTTAAAATTTTCTTATAAATTAGTAAATTATTCTTAAATCAATTCTATTCAATCAATTAAATTGTTTTTGCTCATTTTCATTAAGTCCAATTTAAATTCTTTCCTTCTTTTTAAATAACGTAATGGATACATATTAATTAAGATCAAATTTCTACAACTAACATAAGAAATTTTTAACTAAGGCATCATTCATTAAAATAATTATAAACTTAAACATCATTTATTTAATTGATTATGAAATTCTAAGTATCATTAGTTAAAATGATTACCAAAATTCCAGTTAATCATTGATTAAAAAAATTAATCAATTTACGAATTAATTAACTAAATAAATAGTTAGATTCTATTACCATTGGTTTAAATAAATAATCAAATATCAATTCCTTAATTGAGTAATTAAACTTGTATTACCTTAAATTTGTACCATTAATAAATTTACAAATATCATTAATAGAAATGATAATTTTATTCAAATACCGTTTCTATGAAAACTCAAGCTTAAATTAAATATGTTATTTAATTTACTTTTGCCATTGATAATAGAAGTGATATGAGAATATGCTTAGGTAAGATAAAGGCAATTAATGAATCTAAGAATATGAATGGGAACAGAAAGAAAATATGAGCGGATGGATAAATGTAAATAACATAGAGTATAAGCAAAGGAATAAATACTTCCTTGTTAACGACGCATAAGCATGTGTATTTCAGAGTGTTTCATTGCAACCTAAATTGCTATAGACACTCCAAATTTTTTTTATCCCCTACAACAAAGTAGTTATGTATGTCATTTGTTCTAAAATGGTAAATCAAATTTAAACAAACAATTTAATAATAACACAACATTTCAAACAAATATCCATCAATAATTCATGTCATCATATATATTTATATATGTAACTTTAGGTGTAAGTTTCTAAAGTTATTCAGTTTGAACAAAAATCAAACATTCACAAATTATTACAAGATCCAAAAACGTCCAGTTCAATTTTACATAAAGCTTAAGTCGATACGAGTCCAACATGATTTAAGATGTTCGAATCCGACCTCATATGAGTTAAAAATTGAATACGTAAGAAATCGAACTGTTTAAAATAATTAAACACCAATCACCTTTATTAATAATCTAATTACCCTCATTATAACAAATCCTTCTTCCTCATTCATACCCTTACCTTGCATGCACAACCCATCCTTTTCCGTGGATGTCACAGATGTTACGAAGCCACAATGCACTATTTTATGAATCGACTTCGCCAATGCACTCCCCATCGAATTCTACACCTACCTACACCACTTATCCAATGTCCGACCTTACCATGAGATTTGCGACCTGCAGGGTTGAAACTGTGACCATCAATTGTTGCTTTAGCCTCCCAAGGACCGCATGCTCTAAGACTTCCTCCCTAAATGTTAGACAAGGATATGCACTTCAGGAAACCAACACCAAACACCGACTCCACCTAAATCGAGCTCAATACCAAACCCCTAGTTCTGCCTAACCCATTCTTGAAGTCAGCCATTACTATCTTTCACGCTAGTTTTAAAGCTGACCCCCACCAAAACTCCAAGGCTAGAAGATTTCACTAAATACACTCACGGATCCCTACTTTACACCTTTTTGGATTTTATTTTGTTTGTTAGTCGATTTTAAAGTAAGCGGTCATGTTTATGCTAATTGGAAACGTAAATGAAGAGAGAAGAAGAAAGAAAAGTCAGAAAGCTAAATTGTCCAAGTGTTTTTTGGTTTTATAATTCAAATTCTAGCATTTCTCCAAGTAGAAATTTGTTCGCATGCGACACGCGATTACCAAAACAAAAATATGAGCATGCCCCGAATTAAGACACTATTTTAAAAATATAACAATACACACTTGTTATTTAATTATGTAAAATCACAAAATAGTATTATTTTGCAATAAATATCAAATTATAACAATATATTTCACATTGTCAAACTTTACGTGTTTCTAGCGCTAATGGTTACGCAATAAGTCTCATCGTCACGAAACCTGATATCTTATAACAATTCACTATTCTGGATATGATGAAATTAGTTTCGATTAAATTTGGGATAGTTCCAAAAATGATATTTTCTGTTATAAATAAAACAGAACATATGTTAAACAAGAAGCCATTATAGAGAACAGAAAAATAGGGGAGAGACTTTTATTTCTATTGCTTCAAGTGTATACAATTTCTATTACATTGGCTCCTTTATATATAGGCTTTGGAGCTGATGTTAGACTTATTTCCATGATGTGGGACTAAATAGAATATGACACGAGCATATTCACTCATATATATTACAACACTCCCCATTGAATATGCGTCTTCAAAATCTTGAATGCTCTGCTAACTTGAAGTTGTCCCTTTTAAAACATATATAATGATTTCTCCCCCATATAATTATATTTCTTGCATGTATCTGTTCAATCAATACAACTATTGTCTGTTGCCTTTAAAACTCTATCAGGAAAACCCAATGGGAAAAACCTTGAACGAGAAAAGAGTACAACGTCTGACATTATGAATATCATATTAAAATGATATTTCTTAAAAGAGTTTGATGCTTTAGGATCAAAACAATGTCTCATTAAAAACCTTTTTGTGAATAACCTTGTGGGAAAAATCATAAACAAGGAAAAGAGTGCAAATTCATTTCATCTTTAGGTAACATGTTTTACAATGTTACAGTAAGGGTTGATACTTTAGGATCAAGATAATGCCTCATTAAAAACCTTACTAACAAAAACCCAATGGGAAAAATATTAGTGAAGAAAAGAGTACATTATAGCATATTTTTATATGCTCCCTCTTATTTATAACGCATTATTCAATTAGTCTATTGATGTAGTCGACGCATGCCAATTTTGTACATCATCTTCTGAAATGTTGATTTGGAAATTGCCTTTGGGAACAGATCTATCGGCTTTTCTTGAACTGAATTTCTTTCTCGTCTTTCTTGTTATCCTTTCATTCATGTGTAAAGAGAAATTTAGAAGAAATATGCTTCCTCCTATCATCGTTGATATAATTCGCTTGATTCTGAATCATGCAAACTGCCTTCTCTTCTTCATAAATAATAGTTTATTGCATCAAAAGATGTTTGATACTTCTGGATCAAAATGTTGCCTCATCAAAACCTTACTAAGAAAAACTCGATGGTAAAAATCATAGTGAAGGAAAAAGAGTACAGTATACAATGTCATATTTATTACTTCAAAAGTAGTATGATACTTCTAGATCAATGTAATGCCTCGTTAAAACCTTAATAAGAAAAACCCAGTGGCAAAAATCTTAAATAAGGAAAAAGAGTACATTATAAATTATTTTTGTATGTTACTTTTGGGTTGATACTTCTGGATCATGACCTATGCCTCATTAAAACCTTACTAACAAAACCCAGTGGGGAAAAACTTAGTTAAGAAAAAAGAGTGCATTATATCATACTTATGGATGCTCCCCCTGATTTAAAAACTTCCTCTGAATTCGTATTCTTCTTTCAATAATTCAAATTTCTTACAAATACTTCTTAATGAAGTTTTTTATTTAAAACTTCATGTGCATTTCCATGCTTCAGGCATGTTTTCTTATTTAAACGCCTCTATTTTGTGATATGTATGTTATTAATATTCATTTATGAATACACTTCAGGTGCTTATAATTTTTTGTTTCAATCGGACTTTCATGTTGCAATACATATTTGATGAATAAGACAACTTCCATTACAGCAACACTAAGCAAGAAGTAATCTACTCATCTTAAAGTATATTAAGGTTTTCATTACAACAATACTTAGAAGAATGCTGTAACCTATCGTCCATGTTCTTTGTATTCTTTATAATAACAAATGTTATTTATGTTCTTCAGGAACTTATATATTATAATAAGTTTGCATATTGCAACTACCACTTTAATGGATATTAAGAGTTTTATTACAATAATTCTTGAAAGTAGGAAGTGATCTACTCATCATGAGTTATATCTAGATTTTCATCACAACAATACTTAAAAGAATGTTGTAATCTACATTTCTTTCTCTTTATCACTACCAAAGTTATTTAAATTCTTCTGGAATTTGTATACTTTCATCGTTTATACCTTTAAGATATTGTAAGCGTTTTAAATACTTATACCACTTTAATCAATTCAATTATCTCTGAAATTACAATGATCATGGCACTTAACATGTTATTTACACTCTATGGTGCTTCAGTAACTTCCACGTGCTTTTGTCATTACATATGTTTCTATTTTTATCTTATGAACTACAGGTTCATATCTTATGGACTACCAGTCCATATATCTTATTTAGGAGAATTTCATGATAGCTAATCATGTTTCTCTTATAATATGGGGTTTTTAATCCATTTATAAATATAAGCGCTTTATTGTTTATTAATTTATCATCGAAGATTATTTCTTGTCAGTTCTATACATGATTTATTGAGATCTCAAAAATTTATCATGCTTTAGGTACCTAAACCACTTCTGGAGTTATTTTGACAATCATGTCATGGGTTTCTTTCAAAGCACCCTTAAATGTTTCTTTAGGAACACTCACCTCCTTTATTTTGCATATTTATGACTTACTCTAAAGATATTTTAAACTGACTCTTACACCATATTTTCAACTGTGATTTACACCTTTTGATCCTTCGGGGATTCAAATGTATATTGGAGAAAGTCTATTAGGGAATAATTGATAATTTATGCAAGTTACTTAATACTTTGCATAATTCTATATGTTAGCAAATATTTAACATCGATGGTTCCTATGTCCTCCCCCTCAATGTTGACAAACATTGTCACTTTAAATAATAATCCTACTTTGGATTCATTTTTGATCCATTATAGCATCATAGCTAGCCAATACATTGGATGTATTTCAATTGTAGGAGGATAATGCTCTTATTAGTTGATAAGATGCATTCATATTGTATTGCTTATTCCCTTTCAATGATCTAATGAGTTGGAGGAATTTTCTATCATTTGAATATGCATATGACTTCAGGTCATTCAATATTGATGTCAATCGACTTTCTGAAATATAAAATAATATATGTATAATTTATAATATGAGCTCACGACAACTTCGGGTTGTTAATAAATATTCACATATATGTGTATATTTGTGCATCCACGTATTACATATGTAATTGATTTGCATATTCTCTCTCATTAAAGTTATAGATTTTAGAACAAATTGTTTATAATGTTCCAATCATTAATTTTTGCTTATCAAGCAATGTCAACATGAATCTTAAAGATCGTTTCATAATATCCAAAATATCTGATTTGGAATTGTATTGAACTTCTGGTTCAAATGAAATATATGAACAACTTCGAGTTGTTAATCCATATTGAACTTCTGGTTCAAATAATATATAAACAATTTCAAGTTTGTTAAACTCTATTGGACTTCTGGTTCCATTGTATTGAACTTCTAGTTCAAATAAAATATATAAACAACTTCAAGTTATTAAAATTTATTCTTCAACATAATATGTAAATATAAATATATAAGCAAGATACAACTCATTTTGAAAATTGTGAAATCTTTGGATATCACTTTTATTAATGTTATTATTTCACATAGTTTCAATAAAGCTTCAGGCTCTTAAATTATGAAGTATTTCAAGTTCATTGATTAAGGAACTTCAAGTTCCTATGCATATATATAAAACATACATATTATATGTAGTTCATTAATTTATGATGAACTTCTGGTTCTCAACCTTTTAACATACTTTTAATTTAAAAGCTTTTACATTCTTTCTAATTGCCAATATTTCAAACTTGTAAACTGTAACGACCCAGAAAATCTGAACCAATTTAAAAATTTTAAATTGGCTAAAATAATGGATTTTAAATATTTAAAATAAATATTTTAAATAATGGCGATGAAAACTGAGTTTGAATCGACAATGGAAAACGAATATAATTAATTATAATTAGAAACAAGGCCTGAAATGGCGTGGCAGTTTCAAAAATTGAATTCAAACTTTGTCGGACTGTATAGGGTGCAAAACAATCCAGATTTTAGTGAAACCAAAAACATTAGGATCTAATTGTAGATATCTTTCCAACGAATCTGACAAATCAAAATTTGATAGCGGGAATCAAAAGATATGTCCAGTTGAAAATTCTGAATAGTCGCTATGGAATTCAGGCCCTTAAAAATGGACATTTTGCAAACGACCTCGGATTTCGACGAAACCACTTTTGTTGGATCCGTGATGTCAAATTATTGCTAGGTTTCAAATTTCATAATTTTTCGAATCAATATGTGAGCGTGGCAAAGGAAAACGCGTTTGACCAGTTTCAGTTGATTTTAATCGACTGGAAATTGGCCATTTTTCAAACTGTCTCAGAATTCGACGAAACTAGTTTTGTTAGGACCGTATCGTCAATACGAAGCTAGAAAATATTTTTTTCGAATTTTTCTAGTTAGTATGTGGCCCCGGTAATTTGAAATGTACGTTTAAAATTCAATATAGTGATTTAAATGTAAATTCAACCGAAACTGATTGTAACGATCGAATCAGCTTGCGATACATATCCCATTGTGTTCGGAATGGGGGTAAAATGCTATGGACGACAGGCGGTGGGCCTCGTTTTGAGGTCGTATGTAAAAGTCACCTTTTTGCAAAATTAATTAAATAATAATGAAAAGGAAAAAAAATTTTATTCCCTCTCTTTATTTTCCCTCTGCCCCCCCCCCCCGAATTCATTAAACAGAAATCAAAAAAAAAAAAAAAGAAATAAAGAAAAAAACCCCGTCGAAGACGGAAATCGACCGCCATCACCTCGTCGAAGAGACCCCCCGCCTCCGCCTGTTCTTCCTCCAAGCCTACCGCTTCCACACCCCTCTCCCTACGCCGCTTCGCAGGACCCACGGGCCCCCTGGAGCATCGCAACAGCTCGATTCGCGAAACCCCCCCCAGTTCGGCGAACCCCGAGCTGCCTTCCCTCCGACGATCTGCGAAACCCCCCCCCCCCTCTGTAAGTTTTTTTTTGCTTTGTTAATTTATTTTTATGTATTTAAAAACCGATTTTCTTGAAAGGAAAAAAAAATGATTTTTAAAAAATGATTTTTATTAGGGTTTTAAACTGATTTTTTTAGGGTTTTAAACTGATTTTTTTTAAGGATTTTTAAACTGATTTTTTTGGGATTTTTAAACTGATTTTTAAAGGAAATAAAAACTGATTTTTTTTGAAGGCAATAAAAACCGGTTTTTTTTTAAAGGAAATAAAAACTGATTTTCAAAAAAAAACATATAAAAATTGATTTTTTTGAAAAAGGTTTGAACTTTAAATAGAAAAGGTTTAAACTTTAAAAAGAAAAAGGTTTTAACTTCAAAGAGAAAAAGGTTTGAGCTTTAGTATGGAAAAAGATTTGAACTTTAAAAAGAAAAATCAGATTTTTATATATTGAAAGTCGAAGAAAAAAAATCATATTTTCATATATTGAATAGCGTAGTAAAAATTCGATTTTTATATATTGAATAGCATCGTAAAAATTCGATTTTTACATATGTAGAGAATACGGGCGAAAGCGACAAAAAGGCGAGGTTGGCGAAGATTTCTATAAAGGAAGTGTCGTGAAGTTGGATAGCTATTGGTGAGATTTCTTATTTAAATATATATATATATATATATATATATATGTGTGTGTGAAATGAAAGTGAATTGCTATATATAGTATATATATATATATATATATATATATCTACGCCCCTCGTCCACAAACCATGGACGATATTTATTGATTGAAATTGTTGTCAAAATTGGTTGATAGCGAATGATTGTTTGGGATTGTTTGTGATTGATATTGGTTGATTGTGGTTGAAAAATACCCATTTGTGGTTGTGAAATATTTGGTTGAAACCACATAGGATTAGTTTGTGGAAATGAAATAAATATATACATGCCGCCTGCGTGCGAACTAGATGCATGATCCCCATTGTCAAAAACCGTGAGGTTTTAAGGTAGAGCGAGGAGCCGTACTAGGGACGGTGCCGGTTTTAACTACCCTGCCGTTATGCTGCCGAAATTTTGAATAATATTCGTATGTTTGAATTATTTCCATATGCTTAAACTATACTTATTCATTGAATAGAAAACATTCATGTGTTGAATGGATATTCATTCGTTGATTAGAAATTCATGTGTTGAATGGTATTCATATTTTGAAATAAATTGTTTGATAATAAAAATCATCTTTTTATCGACTATATGAACTGTGTAAAATAACCTCGTTTTAAAAGAAATTGTTTTATGATAAAAATCCCATTTTTATCACCAACTTGAACTATATGGAAAAATAGTGTCTTGAAATGAATTGTTTTACAATAAAAATCACATTTTTATTGTATGCATAAATCGTTGAAATGTGAAGTGTTAAAAATAGCCACTTGTTCAAAATAAACATATATGAGTTGAAATATTCATTAATTAGCTAATGAAATGATTTGCACCTATGTATGTAACATTAGAATAAATGGTGTTTTTAAACCAAACAGAAGTCAAATATGAAGTTGAATAGAAAATGATAAATGATAAGAACTGTATATATATGTACATGCATATTTATTGAACAGGTTATAGCAAAGGGGCTAGAGAAGAGGAATAAAATTTTGTGCCCGACAAATAGGTACACATTTACTGTTTTGTTTGGGTGATGATTTTATGAGCCTGTTGGCTAGCCGCTTGGCTTTTTCTTTTTCTTTTTGAGATTAGAAGGACCGGGAAAGCTATTTGCGATTTCCCGATGCTCCCGGTGCAGGGGAGGTTATGGCGAAATTTTCCAAAATTTTAAGGTGTTAGAAAAATATTTGAAGTGAAAACGATATGGAAATCATTGAATGAACTATATTTATATAAATATATAAATATAAATAAAATTAAAACGAAACGAGGCCGTGCAGTTCGTATTTTGAAACCGTGGTTTCAAACAACTAGTGCGGGAAATCCGACCATTGGATTTTCCCGAAACCTCAACCGTCGGGTTCGCCTTGGAAAGATCTTCCCAACGGCACCAACCTTGCAAAAATCCAACGGTTGGATTGTCTGGAATGTTTAATTCAAACCTGAAGAAAAACAGCGCCAGAAGCGATTATATTTATATATATATAAATATAATTATATATTTAATCGAATAACGACGCTGCAGTTCGTAATTTGAAATCGAAAATTCAAACGATTGTACCGGGAGATCCGACCGTCGGATTTTCCCGAAACTGGAACCGTTGGATTCGTTTTGAAAAGACCTTTCTAAAGATGTAAATTTTGTGAAGATCCAACGGTTAGATTTTCAGATATGTGTAAATCAAATCTGAAGAAAAACAGCGCCACGGTCGCTTTATGGCCCGAAGCGTCGTTTTGAATGAATTAGCTATTTTAAAATAAATAAAAATAGCGATAAATAGTTATAAAATATCATAAGCGATATGGAATGGAAATAAACTGAATTTTCTTGATTTATGTAATATTTGATGGTTGAATGTGTTTGGCGTGAAAATTACATTAAAGAACAAAATTGGTGTTGTCGAATAATTTAACCATTGAAATAAATTGAGTTGAAATTATAAATATACGTGAATTATTTGAGAAGGCCGAGTTAATTCTCATTTCAAATAATTGACCGACGATTGAAAGTCGAAGATAAAGACGGTGGTCGAAGACCGGAGATCTTCACCTCGTTTGGATGGTAACCGAGGTCCTGATTGGGAGGCATCCCGAAATATGGATAATGAGTGGTGATCGTCCAGACGTACGTGGTGATCGATGGGTTTGCGAGGTATTTAGTGCCTCCGGTTTCGTTCAGACCCAGAACGGACTTGTAAATGGACTGTGTGTCCGACATTGGATTTTATTCTGTGTTGATTGATCTCTGTTAAATATACATCTGTTTGGTGGCGGAGAATTTATTCTTTTGCTTAACGCCCTTCTCTGAGACGTACGAGCTCAGAGGTTGTATATCGATGGACATCAATCGCATGGCGTGAATTGCCTGTGTGGCATGCTAAGATGCAGTGATCAGGGCTTCTGTTGAAAAGCAAAGTCTTGTGGTGATGATCAAAGCACCGCCTGTGTGGCGTAGCTTTGTGTATAACGTGAATTCGCGAGCCTCACACCCCGGTATGAACCTAAAACGGGAGAAGGACCTCAGGGAGGGCATGCGTTTCTTTCTAGCTAGGGTGGTGTCAGTGACCTACCAGCCCTGACATTTATATACTTTTCACCTATGTGGTTGTTGCTGTTGCGAGGCGCCTTGGTTTGATCGGACGATCCGGGTCCGATGGAGTCATTCGTTGGCTCGTTTACGCCCCAAAGGGCGGGGAAACGCATTGTTCAGGAATTTTAATCCACATCGGTGGACCGGCCCTGACGATCCAAAAGCTTGACTGAGTACTTGCCTGAGGGGCGGGCTAGAGCGTCTCGAATTCGGTAAGGACTATCTTTTGCCTTGGTTCATGACGGAAATCTAATTTCCAAATACGACATCGTGCGGTTTTGATTGTACACCTATATATGGCGACATAGTGGTATGGGGCATTAATGTCGTCTATGATTGATAGTTATGATTTGAAATTGTTTTCAAAACATATAAACACTAGCAATAATATCAAATGCCTTTGTTTTATTCGTATCAATCATATTTTGGCCATTATAAGGTAAAACTCTATCCTCCGGTTTGCGTTGCATTGTGTGAAGGGAACTGAGTCTTATAATGGCTTCATTTTTATAAAAAGCATAGCGATGTTTAAAAGAAAGATTTGTTTTAAAGCACTGGCAATCTAATGGAGTAAACCCGTTCCACGAAAGTGGCGTGGTCCTGTGATTAGCCAATTATATGTGTGTTGAGTGGATTTCTCATACCAGTCCCATGACTGACTCGTAGATTGTTTCACTTTCAAACTCGGGTGCCCCTTTTTCTACATGGGCAACCTTGTATTTAGGTTTAGCTGGTTCTTTTTCTGGATAGCTGGAGCTGAAGATGGATTCTACCATTTATTTCTTTTTATGCTGTTCAGCTCCTATTGTACATATTTTGTTTATTTCCGCTGTAGACATTTATGTATAGCTGAACTGTATTTGTACTAAGTAAGATCCTGTATACTGTGTAACTCTGATGATTACTTTTATCCAGTATATTTTGTTGTTCATTATCTGGTGTATTTATTTAATTCTGTTCTGCAATTATCTGTTTCTGTGTTATATTCCAAAGATAACCCTGTTTCCGTCTGAACGGGATTTTGGGTCGTCTCAACGTGGTATCAGAGCTTTGGTTAAGCTTAGTTCTGGAATATAACATTTGAACCAACTCGTCAGAAATAGAACTAGTAGTGTTCTAGGATGGGTAACTCTATACAGATAGGATCAGTAATATCCTAGTATGAGTAGCAGAATGAAGTTACACCTTGATAGACACATTTACATTTGAAGTATGTGTTTCTATATTTTAGAATACCTTTTCTGTGACCTGACATTTGATCTGCCATTTGCAGAGGTACTTGAAAATGAGTGTCAGAAACAGAAGGAATGCAGAACCGGATATTGAGGCCCTATTAATCAAATATCGAAATATGGGCGGAATACCGTTCTCTGGTGAAGAATCTATTATGAAGACACAAGCTTGGATTCGTTCGGCTGAGAAAATCTTCGAAGCATTAAAGCTTAGGGATGACCAGAAAAGATTGCTGGCCTCCTGGGCTCTCAAAGATGAAGCTTTGTTCTGGTGGGATTCGGTTATAGAGAATAATCTAGAAGGTGATATCACCTGGGACAGATTCAAAGTGATTTTCTTAGAAAGATTTACTCCTCCCGAAGCGACCGAGCGATTATGTGACGAATTTTCTTATCTAATACAAGGTGACATGACCATCCCGGAATATCATAAGAAATTCAACGAACTTTCTCATTTTGCGCCTCATCTGATTAAAAACCCAAAGAGGAAGAATCTTAGATTTATCCATGGCCTTCAAAGGAAATACCAGAATAAAGTATTAGGGCATGTGAAGCTTCCTTTCTCAAAAATGATTTACATGGCTTATCAGTACGAAGATCTCCATAAGAAAGGGATGTTGCGCGACGAAGAAGAAGTCTGTTCTAGTGACAAAACAGAGTCAGAAACTGATATTCCTGAAACCAGTACGAGGTCTGAGGTCAATAAGAGGCCCAGTGCCAAGAGAAAAAGGGCTGAATCTGGGAACGAACGAATAATGACCGCCACGTGCTCAAGCTGCAATAGAAAAGGGCATTTGGCGATAAGTTGCAAATCTTGGAATAAACGAAGGAAAAGTGGATCTAAGTCCACTAAGAAACAAAAGAACCCACATGGGGAAAGGAGATGCCATAAGTGCCGCCGGGCAGGTCACATTGCACGGGAGTGCCAACTCTCAAAGAAATCTGAAACCGTATGTATAAATAAAGTAGCAGAAACTTCCGAGCCCTCAGCTAGTCAAGAAAGGGCTGATGTTTTAGAAGGCACGCTAACTGTCAAAAACATTCCAGTCAAAGTACTGTTTGACACAGGCGCGTCAAGAAGCTTCATTGCCAAAGATGCAGCTAAGAAACTGGATTTGAATTTGAAAAAGCTCAAGGAACCGATGACTGTCCAGAATCCGGTCGGGGGTTCCATTGATCTCAGTTGGGTTTGCGGAGTGCCGGTTTCCTTTTCTCGTTATCGGTTTCCTACCATCGCAGCCGTCATGAATTTTAAAGAGTTTGATCTTATCTTGGGGTTAGACTGGTTGACCAAATATGAAGCTGAAGTTAAATGCGCCGACAGAGTCGTAAAGGCAAAGATTAAATCAGGTGATTATATAACCATTCCCTGTGAAGGTCATAATGCTAATAGAAAAGACTTCTGGGCAGCTCTCGATGTTTCTCCAGCTCAAATAGAAAATATCCCTGAGGTCACAGAGAATATTCCTGACCTCATTAAAGACATCCCTGTCGTCAAGAACTATGCGGATGTGTTCGAAGAAGTTGTTCGCTTACCTCCGCAAAGAGAAATAGATTTCAAAATTGCTTTAATTCCGAATGCAAGGCCGGTAGTTCACGCTATTCGAAGAATGTCCTTGAAAGAAAAAGAGGAATTAGACAATCAAACACGACAGCTCGTATGGAAAGGTCTGATCAGGCCTAGTTTCTCTGATTGGGGTGCAGCAGTGGTATTTGTCCCAAAATCTGACGGTACTCTACGTCTATGTGTAGATTATCGTGATTTAAACAAGAAGACCATAAAGAACAAGTATCCATTGCCGCGGATTGATGATTTGTTGGATCGATTAAATGGAGCACAAGTATTCTCACGAATGGACCTAGCTACGGGCTTCCATCAACTTCGAATTGCCGAAGAGTGTGTTCCGATGACAGAGTTCAGAGGCCCCGATCTATTCTACGAGTGGTTAGTAATGCCGTTCGGCTTATGTAACGCTCCTGCTTACTTCGTCGATCTGATGAACAGAGTTTTCAGAGGAGTATTGAATAAATTTGTTCTGGTTTTTATATGATATTCTAATGTTCTCTAAATCAAAGGCCGAGCATGAAAAGAATCTGGAACAAGTGTTAGAAATTCTCAGACGGAATGTATTAAAAGCCAAGTTTTCCAAATGTATATTCTGGCAAGATGAAGTGAAATTTCTGGGCCATGTCGTATCGAAAGATGGAATCGCTGTGGATCCAAGCAAAATCACAGCTATTCAGAATTGGAAACAGCCCAGTACTCCCACTGAAGTCCGCAGTTTTCTCGGATTGGCTAGCTATTACCGAAAGTTCGTTAAAGACTTTTCGAAGATATCTGGTCACTTAACGAAGTTTACAAAGAAGCATTCTAAATTCAAATGGACTCAAGAGAGTGAGGAGGCTTTCGAAGAGCTGAAGTTGAGATTAACGACAGCTCCAGTGTTAACCATCATCGATGGCAACCAAGATTTAAAAGTCTGGACTGATGCTTCTAGAGAAGGCCTTGGTGCAGTGTTGATGCAAAGGGGCCAAGTGATTGCTTATGCTAGCCGTCAACTGAAACCGCACGAGAAAAACTATGTAACTCATGATCTTGAGTTATTGGCTATCATATTCTCTTTGAAAATCTGGAGACACTATCTTCTGGGCGAGAGATTTGAACTGTTTACAGATCACCAGTCGTTGAAGTATCTGTTCACTCAGAAGGACTTAAATTTGAGGCAGCAACGTTGGCTAGAGTTTCTTGCAGCATATGACTTCGAAATTATATATACTCCAGGGAAAGCCAATGTCGTGGCCGATGCGCTGAGCAGAAAGAATGTAATGATCGCCAGCTTTATTATCACGACTTCCTTGATTGACAAAATATCTATTCTTCAGAAGGAGGATAACTTTATTAAGTATATGATTAAAAGGATTCGGAAAGGCGAACCCTCGTGTTTTCAAATAGATAACGACGAGACCTTGAGGTTGAAAGGAAGGATTTGTGTTCCTGACGTTCCTGAGCTAAAAAGGGAAGTGTTAGACGAGTGTCACAAGTCCAAGCTGAGTATCCATCCTGGTGTGGCCAAAATGTATAACGATCTCAAAAGAACATTCTGGTGGAAGGCTATGAAGAGAGACGTTTCAATATATGTTAGCCGATGCCCTACTTGCCAGCTAGTCAAGAGTGACCAACAGAAACTAGCTGGATTATTACAACCGCTAGAAGTTCCTGGCTGGAAGTGGGAACATATTTCTATGGATTTCATCGATGGTCTGCCCAGAACCAGAAAAGGAAATGACAGTATTTGGGTGATCGTAGATCGTTTCACGAAGACCGCCCATTTCATACCTGTCAAATCAAATAGAACTGCTCAGAGTCTGGCGCAGATTTACGTCAGGGAAATAGTTAGACTACATGGAGTGCCGCTCAGTATAGTAAGTGATAGAGATACAATATTCACTAGCAAATTCTGGGAAGCATTTCACGTCGAGCTAGGAACGAAGTTAAACTTGAGCACCGCTTATCATCCTCAGACAGACGGTCAGACTGAGAGGGTGAATCGCATTTTAGAAGATCTATTGCGGGCTTGTGTTATAGATTTCGGTGGATCATGGGAAGACAATCTGCATTTGGCTGAATTCTCTTATAACAACAGCTATCAGGCGAGTCTGACAATGTCGCCATTCGAAGCATTGTACGGTAGACCGTGCCGATCTCCTGCTTGTTGGGTCGAGCCTGGAAATAAACTTGTGTTGGGTCCCGATATGATTCGAGAAGCGGCCGACAAAGTCGATTTTATTAAGAAGCGATTACTCGCCGCTCAAAGCCGACAAAAGAGCTATGCCGATAGAAGAAGAAGAGATATATCCTTTGAAGTTGGCGACTACGTATATTTAAAGGTATCGCCGATGAGAGGAGTTATCCGGTTCGGTAAAACTGGAAAGTTGGCACCCAAATTCATTGGTCCGTTTCCTATTCTGGAACGGATTGGGACTCTCGCATATAAAGTTAAATTGCCAGATTGGTTGCCTGGAGTGCATGATGTATTTCACATATCTCAACTTCGAAAGCACGTTCATGATCCAGACTTGATCGTGGAAGAAGCAGCTCAGCAGGATATTGAAATTACTCCAGAATTAGCTGTGAGGCGAGAGCCGCTAAAGATCATCGGCAAAGAAACCAAAGAGCTGAGGAATAAGAAGGTCGCTTAGTCAAAGTGCAATGGAGTGGAGATCCGCGAGATTGTACTTGGGAAACTGAGGAGAGCATTCAGAAAGCTTATCCTAGATGCCGAGTAGATATCTCTGATTGGCTCAGGTGCAAGGTACATTTACCCTACTTTGCATTACTATTCAATTCTCTACTCTATTGTTATTTTCTTTTCATAGATGTGCACTTTTAAGTATATAGTCTGAATGATTTTTAAGGGGTATAAAATTTGATTAGTATATTTTTTAAAAGGTTAAAGACAATTGGATTGGTTGTTGTGCTGTGTGATTGTAGATTTATCAAACCACTTTCGACTTTATTCCTTTTCGGGGACGAAAAGTTTTAAGTGGGGGAGATTGTAACGACCCAGAAAATCTGAACCAATTTAAAATTTTTAAATTGGCTAAAATAATGGATTTTAAATATTTAAAATAAATATTTTAAATAATGGCGATGAAAACTGAGTTTGAATTGACAATGGAAAACGAATATAATTAATTATAATTATAAACAAGGCATGAAATGGTGTGGCAGTTTCAAAAATTGAATTCAAACTTTGTCGGACTGTATAGGGTGCAAAACAATCCGGATTTTAATGAAACCAAAAACATTAGGATCTAATTGATGATATCTTTCCAACGAATCTGACAAATCGAAATTTGATAGCGGGAATCAAAAGATATGTCCAGTTGAAAATTCTGAATAGTCGCTATGGAATTCAGGCCCTTAAAAATGGACATTTTGCAAACAACCTAGGATTTCGACGAAACCACTTTTGTTGGATCCGTGATGTCAAATTATAGCTAGGTTTCAAGTTTCATAATTTTTCGAATCAATATGTGGGCGTGGCAAAGGAAAATGCGTTTGACCAGTTTCAGTTGATTTTAATCGACTGGAAATTGGCCATTTTTCAAACGGTCTCAGAATTCGACGAAACTAGTTTTGTTAGGACCGTATCGTCAATACGAAGCTAGAAAATATTTTTCTGGAATTTTTCTAGTTAGTATGTGGCCCCGGTAATTTGAAATGTACGTTTAAAATTCAATATAGTGATTTAAATGTAAATTCAATGGAAACTGATTGTAACGATCGAATCAGCTTGCGATACATATCCCATTGTGTTCGGAATGGGGGTAAAATGCTATGGACGACAGGCGGTGGGCCTCGTTTTGAGGTCGTATGTAAAAGTCACCTTTTTGCAAAATTAATTAATTAAATAATGAAAAGGAAAAAAAAATTATTCCCTCTCTTTATTTTCCCTCTGCACCCCCCCCCCCCCCGAATTCATTAAACAGAAATCAAAAAAAAAAAGAAAAAAAAAAACCCCGTCGAAGACGGAAATCGACAGCCATCACCTCGTCGAAGAGACCCCCCGCCTCCGCCTGTTCTTCCTCCAAGCCTACCGCTTCCACACCCCTCTCCCTCCGCCGCTTCGCAGGACCCACGAGCCCCCTGGAGCATCGCAACAGCTCGATTCGCGAAACCCCCCCCAGTTCGGCGAACCCCGAGCTGCCTTCCCTCCGACGATCTGCGAAACCCCCCCCCTCTGTAAGTTTTTTTTGCTTTGTTAATTTATTTTTATGTATTTAAAAACCTATTTTCTTGAAAGGAAAAAAAATGATTTTTAAAAAATGATTTTTAAAAAATGATTTTTATTAGGGTTTTAAACTGATTTTTTTTAGGGTTTTAAACTGATTTTTTTTAAGGATTTTTAAACTGATTTTTTTGGGATTTTTAAACTGAGTTTTAAAGGAAATAAAAACTGATTTTTTTTGAAGGCAATAAAAACCGGTTTTTTTTTTAAAAAGGAAATAAAAACTGATTTTCAAAAAAAAAAAAAAACATATAAAAACTGATTTTTTTGAAAAAGGTTTGAACTTTAAATAGAAAAGGTTTAAACTTTAAAAAGAAAAAGGTTTTAACTTCAAAGAGAAAAAGGTTTGAGCTTTAGAATGGAAAAAGATTTGAACTTTAAAAAGAAAAATCAGATTTTTATATATTGAAAGTCAAAGAAAAAAAATCATATTTTCATATATTGAATAGCGTAGTAAAAATTCGATTTTTATATATTGAATAGCATCGTAAAAATTCGATTTTTACATATGTAGAGAATACGGGCGAAAGCGACAAAAAGGCGAGGTTGGCGAAGATTTATATAAAGGAAGTGTCGTGAAGTTGGATAGCTATTGGTGAGATTTCTGATTTAAATATATATATATATGTGTGTGTGAAATGAAAGTGAATTGCTATATATAGTATATATATATATATATAGTATATATATATATATATATATATATATATATATATATATATATATATATATATCTACGCCCCTCGTCCACAAACCATGGACGATATTTATTGATTGAAATTGTTGTGAAAATTGGTTGATAGCGAATGATTGTTTGGGGTTGTTTGTGATTGATATTGGTTGATTGTGGTTGAAAAATACCCATTTGTGGTTGTGAAATATTTGGTTGAAACCACATAGGATTAGTTTGTGGAAATGAAATAAATATATACATGCCGCCTGCGTGCGAACTAGATGCATGATCCCCATTGTCAAAAACCGCGAGGTTTTAAGGTAGAGCGAGGAGCCGTACTAGGGACGGTGCCGGTTTTAACTACCCTGCCGTTATGCTGCCGAAATTTTGAATAATATTCGTATGTTTGAATTATTTCCATATGCTTAAACTATACTTATTCATTGAATAGAAAACATTCATGTGTTGAATGGATATTCATTCGTTGATTAGAAATTCATGTGTTGAATGGTATTCATATTTTGAAATAAATTGTTTGATAATAAAAACCATCTTTTTATCGACTATATGAACTGTGTAAAATAACCTCGTTTTAAAAGAAATTGTTTTATGATAAAAATCCCATTTTTATCACCAACTTGAACTATATAGAAAAATAGTGTCTTGAAATGAATTGTTTTACAATAAAAATCACATTTTTATTGTATGCATAAATCGTTGAAATGTGAAGTGTTAAAAATAGCCACTTGTTCAAAATAAACATATATGAGTTGAAATATTCATTAATTAGCTAATGAAATGATTTGCACCTATGTATGTAACATTAGAATAAATGGTGTTTTTAAACCAAACAGAAGTCAAATATGAAGTTGAATAGAAAATGATAAATGATAAGAACTGTATATATATGTACATGCATATTTATTGAACAGGTTATAGCAAAGGGGCTAGAGAAGAGGAATAAAATTTTGTGCCCGACAAATAGGTACACATTTACTGTTTTGTTTGGGTGATGATTTTATGAGCCTGTTGGCTAGCCGCTTGGCTTTTTCTTTTTCTTTTTGAGATTAGAAGGACCGGGAAAGCTATTTGCGATTTCCCGATGCTCCCGGTGCAGGGGAGGTTATGGCGAAATTTTCCAAAATTTTAAGGTGTTAGAAAAATATTTGAAGTGAAAACGATATGGAAATCATTGAATGAACTATATTTATATAAATATATAAATATAAATAAAATTAAAACGAAACGAGGCCGTGCAGTTCGTATTTTGAAACCGTGGTTGTAACACCCCGCAAATTCTATAACTGTGAAATTAACAAATTAAAGTATAATTAATTTGAAATCAAAGAACCAAGGGAAATGGGATACGCCATTGCGTTCGTCTCGGAAAAATACGCGAAATAGAGTCCGAGTTTTCGAAAAACGGAGTCCGTATGAAGAAGATATGGCCTTCGGAAGTTTTTGAATTAAATTTAAAATTCAAACAGAATAAAATAATTAAAAATCGGACCCAATGGGCCAGGGCGGATAAACACCCGCCTAGGCCACCCAGGTCGACTGGGCTGTCGACCTGGGCTACCCATGTCGACAGGGCTGTCGACAGCCCTGTCGACAGGGGTGTCGACCTGGTCGAGCCCAGCCAACCTGGCTGGCCAGGTCTGTGTTTGGCCGATTTTATGTGGTCTGCTTTGTCACTAGGGCTAGGTGGCAAGTTTTAATTGGTCTCTCTATCAAATGAATGGCTACGATCAATCCAGGCAACATCAATGGTCCTAATCAGTTCCTAACCTCTATATAAACAACCCTAGACTAAACCCTAATCTATTCATTCAAAAATAAGATCATAGACGCCATGTTGCTGAGGAACGACAAAGAGTAGCCGCCAACTAGAGAGAGGATTAGGAGGAAAGTTCTAAAGCCTAAAGCAATTCAAACAAAGAAAATCAACGCCTACGTCATAAGGAGTCGCATCTCTAAATTCCTAAATTAGAGAATTCATCAAACCATTGTAAGTAGAGTATTACTTTGGTATGAATAAACAATTGTGTTGGTTTGTATGCTTGAATTGTGGCAATAAAGTAATTCATATTTGTGCGTTCTTATCAATTTATATACGTTTGGATATTCATGAATTACGTTATTCATTATAAAGAACTACATGCGGTAGTTCTATGCAAGTATACGTTTGGAATATTTCGCAAATTATGTAACCCATGTTGAAGCTATATGTATGTAGTTGATTTAAATTTATGCAAGTTTTGGGGTTTTGCTACTATGCCATCATGATGAATATTTTTGTGCATAAATCATTTTGTAAGTAATTAGAACAAGTTTGGTTATTATAATCCATAGGAAATTATGTTGAGAATTTGGCATCATGTATTAAGCCATGCTTTTGTACTAGAAAACCTAATTGCAAACTTATGAATATGGCTAGGCTATGAATGATATTTGGCATAATTGAAATCCTTGATTAAGTCTATCTTGTTTACAAGAATTATATGATGACATATGTGGTACATGGCTAGGTTAGGTTCAAAAAGTCCCTTTTTGTAAGTTTACATGACTAAAGTAAGAATCATGATTTCATGTTAGAAATATTTATGCCATGGTTATGTGAACGAATTCAACTATACTTATGCCATGCTTATGTTTGATATTATGCCATGCTTATGTTTGACATTATGCCATGCTTATGCTAGAAATATTTATGCCATGCTTATGTTTGACATTATGCCTAAATAAAAATATAGGTTCATGTGACAATAATGATATCTCAATTACAAGTTCACATGCTTTGATTCATGTCACCTATGTTACCACTATGCAAGTACACCAGTTTCTATTTTGTATTTCCAACGTCGTATTGCAAGTTCATGCGCACACATTCCCCTTTTTGTGTATGTAATTACGCTTTAAGCCTCCCCTTTTTGCATGGCTAATTTGGGCTTTAAAAGGCTAAGCCCAAAATATATATAAACGGACGTGTTAAACGGGGGAAAATAACGTTGGGTTAAAATTACTAATGAATGAAAATATAAAATAGAAGGGCCCAAGTTCAAGTATGGGTTGGGCCCATGATTGGTGTAACCTTTACACCATTAACTTAATAATGGGCCGCAAATATTTACATATAAGAAATAAAGAGGAATGACAAAATATGTAAATGTAGAACATACGATGTGTTTAACCCGAGGTTGGATTGAGTTGTGATGTAAACCTGCCCGGAACCGCCCGGCTGTCCAGTAGTCACAACAATACCTATCCAATATGGGAGGTTAAACATGGAGCCCAGCAAGGACCCGAGGTTAGACTGAGTTGTGGCGTAAGACTGACCGGAACCAACCGGCAACAGGCAGCCACAACAATACCTGTCTAATGTGAGAGGTCAGGGCCTTAATAAGACAATTAAGGCTGAGTCAGGATTGATAGGATTAAGTGAACTAAAGACTTAATCAAAAATGGAACATGCTAAACAAAACGGACTGGTGGGGGTTAGGTTAGGAAACACTTAACCAACTTAGCATGTTGGCTAGAGATAGAAAACCTAGTAACGGGGGACCCTTTTCAGCAGTAACCCTAGAAGGTGTATCAGGATACCCTGAAACTAGGCAGGGTGGGGCACGATTACTGGGCTGATTGTAAGAGGTCAAATCGACGGCGGTGGTGTAGCAGTGTAGGTTCTAACGGGGTGCGGGCGTGCACACACTCCGGCGCAGAAAAATAAGGCACTGGACATCAGTAGCATACCTGTGCACTCTAAGGTTGTGTCGGGCCGCCACCATGGGACTTGATACACCCCATGGTGGGACCAGCATAGGTAACTACAACATCGGGGGCCGTAAGACACATGTAACTATGCGAGTAGGAGCCGATCATCATAGAATGGATCACATCACCCTGATTGGGGGTTGCCAGTTGGAAACTAGTTTATATGGGTTCAGAGATTAACATGGGGTACGATAGTATATTCGACCCTAGACAACTTAACCAAGTTAGAGTGTTTTTCCACTTCTTGTTTATACTTATCATACCCAGTTCTTTATTCATAGACAAAATAGTACTAGACTTACTCAGGCTTTATGTCTGACTCTACTTTTCTTTCGTCTTCTTTCTTCCGTTTCCCCCCCCCCCCCAGGTCCTCAGGGAGGGAACACAGCAGCTTGACCAACCTCAACATCCAGCTTGAAGAAGAGAAATGTATTTCTTGGACTTTCCTGTTTTGAACTATGGCTTTGGACAATCCACTATGGGGCTTTTGCAGTTTATCTATGTTTTATTTATGCTTCTTTAAATAATGTACTCAAGACAGATTATGAAAGTGTTATGTTATGTTTTTGGAAAGGATGTTGTTGTAACACGTATTTGACTTTATGAAATAAAGTTTGTTGTTCTTCCGCTGTTTACAAATATGTGTTCTTATATCTGTCTTGTATATCTGTGACTTGTACTTATAAACCTCCACCAAAATTAGGGCATTCCCTTTGAGAGTGACCCTAACGGAGGTGGGGTGTTTCACTTGGTATCAGAGCATAGGTTTACCAGATAAGATAAAAAGTTTTGAAAAATTATTTTCAAAAAGGAAATTTAAAGAAGCATTTTTAAAAGAAAAATATTATTTTATTTTAAAAAGGCAAAGTCCACTCCCCAAAGCCATAGGTACTATCTCTTATCCTTCGTTTTGAATCTATCCTTTTTGTTTCAGCATGTCCCAAGAACTTAACTTGCCGGAAGGGGTACCAATACCTGGTTGGTTTAGACGGTTCTTAGAAGCAAGGGCCACTCAGCCAGGTCCTACCGTTCCTCCTCCCCCAACTGAAGGAAATCATCCAGCTGCAGCAGCACCTTTTCCTCCACCTCCTCCTCGGGGAAACACATTCACTAAGATATGCAAAGATTTTAAAGCTATGGGAGGAAGGGATTTCCATGGAACTGAGTCCTTCGTAGCAGCTAGAAATTGGCTGAAAGAAACGGAGGAACTATTCATCATCTTTGAGGTAGAAGATAGACAAAAAGTACAGTTGGCAGTGTGGCTATTGAAGGGCGAGGCTTCCTACTGGTGGGAAGTCACTAATGCTGAAAGACCAGTGGAGACATGGGAGGACTTTAGGGCAAGGTTTGAGACTAAATTTCTCTCAGATGCGGAAAGAAGTTTGCAGTTGGAAAAATTCTTATTTCTTAAACAAGGGGACAAGACAGTCAGAGAGTATGTGAATCAGTTCGATGAGCTGGCTAGGTTTTGGCTTGACCTAGTCAACACCCCGCACAAGAAGGCTCTCCGTTTCGTCAAAGGGTTAAATGAGCCATTACACAGTTTGGCCATGACCCATATACCCATGGGAGCCACGTATGAAAGATTGGTGCAAATGGCATTGCTGAATGAAGAGGATAAGGGCAAGAAGAAAGAGGGTTTGCAGCCCAAGAAGACAGACTTTAAGAAGGGCGGGAAAGGCAACAAAGAGAAGAGGAAGTGTAATTTCTGTGGCAAAGTGGGGCACTTGGTAAAGGACTGCCGGAAAAAGAAGGCCAAGGAGAATGGTGGGTGCTTTTCTTGCGGAGAGACAGGCCATAGGGCGAAGGACTGCCCAAAGAAACGAGGACAGGGGCAGAGGGTTGGATCCACCCCAGGGGCACAGGTTCATGTGCTAGAAGCGCCACCTCTGCAACAGCGAGGTATAAATACTTCTGTAGAAAGTGTAGTTTATCTTTATGATCACCCCGTTCGCACTTTATTTGATTCTGGCGCATCACACTCCTTTATCTCGTCTGCTTTAGTAGAATCTCTGCACCTAAAAACTAGTATGGTAGAGGACCCCTTAATTGTTTCAAACCCAATTGGGGGCCCAGCTCATTTGTCTATGATCTGTGTGGGATTGAAAATTTCTATTCTAAGTGTAGAATTTCAATGTAGTGCCTTTGTTTTGGGCTTTTCGGGGTATGGTTTGATTTTGGGTATGGATTGGCTATCCAGTAATGGGGCTATCCTTGATTGTGAGAAAAGGGTTGTTAGGCTCCTAACCCGGCTCGGTAATACTTTGGAAATTTCTTGTAATCCCTCGTATGCGGTTATGCTTAGTTATCTTGAATCGCTAGATGCCTCTGTTGAAAATTTGCAATCAGTTAGAGTGGTCCGGGAATATCCGGATGTCTTTGAAGAGGTGAAGGGCTTGCCTCCGAAGCGGGAAATAGACTTCCGCATATATCTTGTAGATAATGCAAAGGCCGTTGCGTTACCCGTTAGACATATGGCTCCACGAGAAAGGAAAGAGCTCAGTAAACAGATTAAAGAGCTTCTAGAGAAGGGGTTCATTAGGAGGAGCATTTCAGAATGGGGCGCTCCAGTGGTGTTCGCTACAAAGGCGGATGGTTCACTCCGTCTATGTGTTGACTATAGGGAGCTCAACAAGCTAACGAAAAAGAATAGGCACCCTCTCCCTAGAATTGACGATTTATTTGACCAGCTTGTAGGAGAGTCTGTTTTCTCCCAACTCGATTTAGCAACCGGTTTTCATCAGCTAAGGGTGGCTGAAGATAGCATCGATAAAACGGCGTTCAGAACCCCAGACGGCTTCTTTGAATGGCTTGTCATGCCCTTCGGCTTGACAAATGCACCTGCGTACTTCGTGGACCTGATGAGTAGGGTATTTAGAGATTTCCTCAACAAATTCGTAGTAGTCTTCGTAGATGATATCCTTATCTTCTCAAAGAGTGAAGAGGAACATGCTCAACACTTAAGGGCAATCATGGAAACTTTGCGAGTCCATCAAATAAAAGCCAAATTCTCCAAATGCCACTTTTGGAGGGAAGAGGTGAGGTTCCTTGGGCACATAGTATCCAAACAAGGGTTAGCAGTGGACCCTGCGAAGGTAGTGGCGGTACAAGATTGGAAGACACCAAGGAATGCAACTGAGGTCCGAAGCTTTCTAGGACTAGCAGGTTTCAATCGAAAGTTTACAAGGGATTTTGCGAAAATCTCAGCTCCACTCACGAAATTGACCAAGAAGAATCTAGTGTTTAATTGGGACTTGGATTGCGAGTTTGCTTTCCAACGACTGAAAAGGGCTCTTACAACAGCCCCAGTTTTGACGCTGCCGGATGGGAGCAAGATGTTCACTGTTTATACGGATGCATGAGGGACAGGGCTAGGCACCGTCTTAATGCAAGAAGGAAGGGTAGTAGCTTACGGCGGGAGGCAGTTGAAAGTGCACGAAAAGAACTACCCAACACACGATCTTGAGTTAGCCGCCATCGTCTTTGCACTCAAGTCTTGGCGACACTATCTCCTAGGTGAGAAGTTCGAACTTTACACTGACCATAAATCGTTGAAATATCTTTTCTCGTAGAAGGATCTTAACTTGAGGCAACAAAGATGGATGGAGTTTCTTGCCTCGTACGATTTCGAAATCTCCTACACTCCGGGCAAAGGCAACGTAGTGGCAGACGCGTTGAGCCGAAAGAAATTGACCCTAAGCCCGTTGTTTGTTGAAAGACAAAGCCTAGAGTTTATAGCCAGCTTCGACTTTAGGCCTTCCTCCGATTTCGTACCAGGCTTGCTAGCATCTCTCGAAGTGCACCCAACTTTAGTGGATTCAGTAGGGACAGCACAGCGCGAAGACCCTCAGCTTGTGCAAATAATTGATAGGCTAATTAGGGGTGAGACTTCAAGTCACCTCAACAGATACTCCGTCGACGATAGGGGTTTGCTAAGGCGAGACGGAAGACTATGCGTCCCACAGACAAAAGATTTAGTAAAGAAGGTTCTAGAGGAAGCACATCACTCCAAGATGACGATACACCCAGGCGGAGATAAAATGTACAAAGACATAAAAAGGACTTTCTTCTGGAACGGCATGAAAAAGGACGTGGCAGAGTTCGTTTCTAAGTGCATGGTGTGCCAACGAGTTAAGGCGGAACAGAAAAAGCCTGGCGGACTGCTACATCCTCTGGAGGTCCCGCAGTGGAAGTGGGATAGCATCTCAATGGACTTCATCGATGGGCTGCCTAGGTCTAGGAGAGGCAACACTAGCATTTGGGTAATAGTGGATAGGCTTTCTAAAAGCGCCCACTTTTTACCTGTCAAAAGTAAAAGAACTGCCTCATCCCTAGCATCACTTTATCTCAAGGAAATCGTTCGACCCCATGGAATACCATCTAGCATTGTTAGTGACCGAGACCCCATATTCACCAGCGAGTTTTGGCGGAGTCTGCAAGAAGCAGTAGGAACGCAGTTATGCTTGAGCACAGCCTATCATCCCCAAACCGACGGCCAAACAGAGAGAGTGAACAGAGTTTTAGAAGACCTTTTAAGACTATGCGTCCTTGACTTCGGAGGGACATGGGAAGACCACCTTCCTTTGGTGGAATTTGCCTACAACAATAGCTATCAAGCAACCATCGGAATGGCGCCCTTCGAAGCTTTATATGGAAGACCGTGCCGATCGCCCACTTGTTGGTGGGAGTCTACTGATAAGCTCATACTTGGACTAGATATGATCCGAGAGACCTCAGAGAAAGTAGACTTAATACGAAGAAGGATGAAGACGGCCCAAGACAGACAAAAGTCCTACGCCGACAAGAGGAGGACCAACCTTGAATTTGAATTTGGAGACAGAGTTTTTCTCAAGGTATCACCGCTAAGGAACGTTGTTCGTTTTGGAACCACAGGAAAACTAGCGCCAAGGTTCATAGGGCCATTCCCTATCATCGAGAAGATTGGGAAAATGGCCTATAGATTAGAGCTACCCAAGAAGTTGGCTGGAGTCCACAACGTTTTTCACGTTTCACATCTCCGAAAATGTCTACATGAGTCTGCTGAAGTGGTAGAGCCAAATATACTCGAAGAGGCCGAAGTGGAACGCGAAGCAACCATAAGAAAAGTTCCAACCCGCATATTAGGAACGGAAGTAAGGAAGCTACGCAACCGTGAAGTCAAGCTCGTCAAAGTTCAGTGGAGCGACGCCGAGGGAGACGCGACTTGGGAAACTGAAGCTAGAATCCATACAGCCTACCCTTTTCTGTTCGAGGGTACATCCTTGATCTTTCATTTTCCTTAAGTTGCGCTTTTATCTATCTTTTTAGGTATATTTCCTCGACCGTATCTTTTAGGTAGAAACCCTTTGGATGGAAACATGTAATTGAAACATGTTATGGATGATGGTTGCAAGTGGTTGCAAGTGATTGCTAGTGGTTGCTCGTGGTTGCATATACACACACAATCTAGGGTTTTAGATCGGCTTAGTCACTTCATATTGCATACGCATATATGTTTGCATTCGTATGTGGTTGAACTTTAATGTGTTGTCATGTGGATGCTGCATTTGTATTGAATGATTGTGCACTCATGTAGAATCAAGAATAGGAAAATTTGCATACATGATGGATTCATGGCACTTACATAATCCGAATTAAGGAGGTCAACTGAATCAGTAGACCGCCTGATTTTGCATTAGATAAGTACATGTACACACACACTTCGCATATGATCATGAAGCATTAGAAGTCTTTTAAGGACAATGGATGCTTGTGTTTGATGGATGAGTAGATGGATGATTGGATGTTAGGATATACATTCCTCCTAGCTTGAAGATTTCGGGGACGAAATCCTTTTAAGTGGGGGAGAATGTAACACCCCGCAAATTCTATAACTGTGAAATTAACAAATTAAAGTATAATTAATTTGAAATCAAAAAACCAAGGGAAACGGGATACGCCATTGCGTTCGTCTCGGAAAAATACGCGAAATAGAGTCCGAGTTTTCGAAAAACGGAGTCCGTATGAAGAAGATATGGCCTTCGGAAGTTTTTGAATTAAATTTAAAATTCAAACAGAGTAAAATAATTAAAAATCGGACCCAATGGGCCAGGGCGGATAAACACCCGCCTAGGCAACCCAGGTCGACTGGGCTGTCGACCTGGGCTACCCATGTCGACAGGGCTGTCGACAGCCCTGTCGACAGGGGTGTCGACCTGGTCGAGCCCAGCCAACCTGGCTGGCCAGGTCTGTGTTTGGCCGATTTTCTGTGGTCTGCTTTGTCACTAGGGCTAGGTGGCAAGTTTTAATTGGTCTCTCTATCGAATGAATGGCTACGATCAATCCAGGCAACATCAATGGTCCTAATCAGTTCCTAACCTCTATATAAACAACCCTAGACTAAACCCTAATCTATTCATTCAAAAATAAGATCATAGCCGCCATGTTGCTGAGGAACGACAAAGAGTAGCCGCCAACTAGAGAGAGGATTAGGAGGAAAGTTCTAAAGCCTAAAGCAATTCAAACAAAGAAAATCAACGCCTACGTCATAAGGAGTCGCATCTCTAAATTCCTAAATTAGAGAATTCATCAAACCATTGTAAGTAGAGTATTACTTTGGTATGAATAAACAATTGTGTTGGTTTGTATGCTTGAATTGTGGCAATAAAGTAATTCATATTTGTGCGTTCTTATCAATTTATATACGTTTGGATATTCATGAATTACGTTATTCATTATAAAGAACTACATGCGGTAGTTCTATGCAAGTATACGTTTGGAATATTTCGCAAATTATGTAACCCATGTTGAAGCTATATGTATGTAGTTGATTTAAATTTATGCAAGTTTTGGGGTTTTGCTACTATGCCATCATGATGAATATTTTTGTGCATAAATCATTTTGTAAGTAATTAGAACAAGTTTGGTTATTATAATCCATAGGAAATTATGTTGAGAATTTGGCATCATGTATTAAGCCATGCTTTTGTACTATAAAACCTAATTGCAAACTTATGAATATGGCTAGGCTATGAATGATATTTGGCATAATTGAAATCCTTGATTAAGTCTATCTTGTTTACAAGAATTATATGATGACATATGTGGTACATGGCTAGGTTAGGTTCAAAAAGTCCCTTTTTGTAAGTTTACATGACTAAAGTAAGAATCATGATTTCATGTTAGAAATATTTATGCCATGGTTATGTGAACGAATTCAACTATACTTATGCCATGCTTATGTTTGATATTATGCCATGCTTATGTTTGACATTATGCCATGCTTATGCTAGAAATATTTATGCCATGCTTATGTTTGACATTATGCCTAAATAAAAATATAGGTTCATGTGACAATAATGATATCTCAATTACAAGTTCACATGCTTTGATTCATGTCACCTATGTTACCACTATGCAAGTACACCAGTTTCTATTTTGTATTTCCAACGTCGTATTGCAAGTTCATGCGCACACATTCCCCTTTTTGTGTATGTAATTACGCTTTAAGCCTCCCCTTTTCGCATGGCTAATTTGGGCTTTAAAAGGCTAAGCCCAAAATATATATAAACGGACGTGTTAAACGGGGGAAAATAACGTTGGGTTAAAATTACTAATGAATGAAAATATAAAATAGAAGGGCCCAAGTTCAAGTATGGGTTGGGCCCATGATTGGTGTAACCTTTACACCATTAACTTAATAATGGGCCGCAAATATTTACATATAAGAAATAAAGAGGAATGACAAAATATGTAAATGTAGAACATACGATGTGTTTAACCCGAGGTTGGATTGAGTTGTGATGTAAACCTGCCCGGAACCGCCCGGCTGTCCAGTAGTCACAACAATACCTATCCAATGTGGGAGGTTAAACATGGAGCCCAGCAAGGACCCGAGGTTAGACTGAGTTGTGGCGTAAGACTACCCGGAACCAACCGGCAACAGGCAGCCACAACAATACCTGTCTAATGTGAGAGGTCAGGGCCTTAATAAGACAATTAAGGCTAAGTCAGGATTGATAGGATTAAGTGAACTAAAGACTTAATCAAAAATGGAACATGCTAAACAAAACGGACTGGTGGGGGTTAGGTTAGGAAACACTTAACCAACTTAGCATGTTGGCTAGAGATAGAAAACCTAGTAACGGGGGACCCTTTTCAGCAGTAACCCTAGAAGGTGTATCAGGATACCCTGAAACTAGGCAGGGTGGGGCACGATTACTGGGCTGATTGTAAGAGGTCAAATCGACGGCGGTGGTGTAGCAGTGTAGGTTCTAACGGGGTGCGGGCGTGCACACACTCCGGCGCAGAAAAATAAGGCACTGGACACCAGTAGCATACCTGTGCACTCTAAGGTTGTGTCGGGCCGCCACCATGGGACTTGATACACCCCATGGTGGGACCAGCATAGGTAACTACAACATCGGGGGCCGTAAGACACATGTAACTATGCGAGTAGGAGCTGATCATCATAGAATGGATCACATCACCCTGATTGGGGGTTGCCAGTTGGAAACTAGTTTATATGGGTTCAGAGATTAACATGGGGTACTATAGTATATTCGACCCTAGACAACTTAACCAAGTTAGAGTGTTTTTCCACTTCTTTTTTATACTTATCATACCCCATTCTTTATTCATAGACAAAATAGTACTAGACTTACTCAGGCTTTATGTCTGACTCTACTTTTCTTTCGTCTTCTTTCTTCCGTTCCCCCCCCCAGGTCCTCAGGGAGGGAACACAGCAGCTTGACCAACCTCAACATCCAGCTTGAAGAAGAGAAATGTATTGCTTGGACTTTCCTGTTTTGAACTATGGCTTTGGACAATCCACTATGGGGCTTTTGCAGTTTATCTATGTTTTATTTATGCTTCTTTAAATAATGTACTCAAGACAGATTATGAAAGTGTTATGTTATGTTTTTGGAAAGGATGTTGTTGTAACACGTATTTGACTTTATGAAATAAAGTTTGTTGTTCTTCCGCTGTTTACAAATATGTGTTCTTATATCTGTCTTGTATATCTGTGACTTGTACTTATAAACCTCCACCAAAATTAGGGCATTCCCTTTGAGAGTGACCCTAACGGAGGTGGGGTGTTTCAGTGGTTTCAAACAACTAGTGCGGGAAATCCGACCATTGGATTTTCCCGAAACCTCAACCGTCGGGTTCGCCTTGGAAAGATCTTCCCAACGGCACCAACCTTGCAAAAATCCAACGGTTGGATTGTCTGGAATGTTTAATTCAAACCTGAAGAAAAACAGCGCCAGAAGCGATTATATTTATATATATATAAATATAATTATATATTTAATCGAATAACGACGCTGCAGTTCGTAATTTGAAATCGAAAATTCAAACGATTGTACCGGGAGATCCGACCGTCGGATTTTCCCGAAACTGGAACCGTTGGATTCGTTTTGAAAAGACCTTTCTAATGATGTAAATTTTGTGAAGATCCAACGGTTAGATTTTCAGGTATGTGTAAATCAAATCTGAAGAAAAACAGCACCACGGCCGCTTTATGGCCCGAAGCGTCGTTTTGAATGAATTAGCTATTTTAAAATAAATAAAAATAGCGATAAATAGTTATAAAATATCATAAGCGATATGGAATGGAAATAAACTGAATTTGCTTGATTTATGTGATATTTGATGGTTGAATGTGTTTGGTGTGAAAATTACATTAAAGAACAAAATTGGTGTTGTCGAATAATTTAACCATTGAAATAAATTGAGTTGAAATTCTAAATATACGTGAATTATTTGAGAAGGCCGAGTTAATTCTCATTTCAAATAATTGACCGACGATTGAAAGTCGAAGATAAAGACGGTGGTCGAAGACCGGAGATCTTCACCTCGTTTGGATGGTAACCGAGGTCCTGATTGGGAGGCATCCCGAAATATGGATAATGAGTGGTGATCGTCCAGACGTACGTGGTGATCGATGGGTTTGCGAGGTATTTAGTGCCTCCGGTTTCGTTCAGACCCAGAACGGACTTGTAAATGGACTGTGTGTCCGACATTGGATTTTATTCTGTGTTGATTGATCTCTGTTAAATATACATCTGTTTGGCGGCGGAGAATTTATTCTTTTGCTTAACGCCCTTCTCTGAGACGTACGAGCTCAGAGGTTGTATATCGATGGACATCAATCGCATGGCGTGAATTGCCTGTGTGGCATGCTAAGATGCAGTGATCAGGGCTTCTGTTGAAAAGCAAAGTCTTGTGGTGATGATCAAAGCACCGCCAGTGTGGCGTAGCTTTGTGTATAACGTGAATTCGTGAGCCTCACACCCCGGTATGAACCTAAAACAGGAGAAGGACCTTAGGGAGGGCATGCGTTTCTTTCTAGCTAGGGTGGTGTCAGTGACCTACCAGCCCTGACATTTATAAACTTTTCACCTATGTGGTTGTTGCTGTTGCGAGGCGCCTCGGTTTGATCGGACGATCCGGGTCCGATGGAGTCATTCGTTGGCTCGTTTACGCCCCAAAGGGCGGGGAAACACATTGTTCAGGAATTTTAATCCACATCGGTGGACCGGCCCTGACGATCCAAAGGCTTGACTGAGTACTTGCCTGAGGGGCGGGCTAGAGCGTCTCGAATTCGGTAAGGACTATCTTTTGCCTTGGTTCATGACGGAAATCCAATTTCCAAATACGACATCGTGCGGTTTTGATTGTACACCTATATATGGCGACATAGTGGTATGGGGCATTAATGCCGTCTATGATTGATAGTTATGATTTGAAATTGTTTTCAAAACATATAAACACTAGCAATAATATCAAATGCCTTTGTTTTATTCGTATCAATCATATTTTGGCCATTATAAGGTAAAACTCTATCCTCCGGTTTGCGTTGCATTGTGTGATGGGAACTGAGTCTTATAATGGCTTCATTTTTATAAAAAGCATAGCGATGTTTAAAAGAAAGATTTGTTTTAAAGCACTGGCAATCTAATGGAGTAAACCCGTTCCACGAAAGTGGCGTGGTCCTGTGATTAGCCAATTATATGTGTGTTGAGTGGATTTCTCATACCAGTCCCATGACTGACTCGTAGTTTGTTTCACTTTCAAACTCGGGTGCCCCTTTTTCTACACGGGCAGCCTTGTATTCAGGTTTAGCTGGTTCTTTTTCTGGATAGCTGGAGCTGAAGATGGATTCTACCATTTATTTCTTTTTATGCTGTTCAGCTCCTATTGTACATATTTTGTTTATTTCCGCTGTAGACATTTATGTATAGCTGAACTGTATTTGTACTAAGTAAGATCCTGTATACTGTGTAACTCTGATGATTACTTTTATCCAGTATATTTTGTTGTTCATTATCTGGTGTATTTATTTAATTCTGTTCTGCTATTATCTGTTTCTGTGTTATATTCCAAAGATAACCCTGTTTCCGTCTGAACGGGATTTTGGGTCGTCTCATAAACTTCATCAAAAAGTTTCTTTTTTCATAATCCAAGACTTCAGGTCTTAGATCTGAGTTATACAATTTTTTCCATTACATTAGATATTAGTTGCCAAATACATTGACTAATAATACATATGTCCATTCTTATTCCAAACACAAACATACATCATTTAACTTACAATAGCCAATGCTTTTAATACATTTATAATAATATGGTAATACAATATATATTACCATAGCGATATATTTAATGCATTTATTATAAAAGTAACAGAAATAACCGTTATACGGTCTAAATATATGAATCAAGTAAATAAATTTTACTTAAATCAACATAATAAAATTTGGATATAGTTGTAGTATTGATCAACGACAAAACCGAAATAAACAAGTTATAGTTGTACTGCATTCCCAATAATCATATTTTTTAAAATACCGTATATATGCATAATGTCCAATCGAGAATTCAGTAAAGGTGCATAATTATAGAACCAATATTTTACATTCTTTAATATGAATAATTCCATAAACTTGCAGATCTATACATAAAATTCACAACATAAAAATTACATGTTTTAGGTTCAAATTATTCAATCCATATAAAAATCTTTTAGATCTTTCTTTTTATATCAAAATTATCTCTTACCATCATAGAAACTGCAGGTTCTAAATTTTCCATTTTTATAACAAAAATTGCTTCTACATACACTTCAGGTGTGCTAAATTAAGATCAATATTTAAATCTTAGCTTATGATCTTCGAGACACATATTTTCTTTAGTCATTAAATTTGAATTATCATTTTGATATTTGAAAATATTTTAATGAAAATTCTTTTATAGACGTATCAAAATATAATATCGCTCCTGGGATATTCCATAACACCATTTAGGAAAAATTTATGATTTTTTTATAAATATTTTATCACCTTTAATTATAGAAATCTCTTTTGGAGATATTTTATTATTTTCAAATAAACAGGTCTCTTCTAGAGATATTTTACCATTTCCAAATAACAAATATGCTCTAAAAATATTTTGTTATCACCGCTTCTGGGACGAATTTATCTCCTCCAGAGATAAATATATACAAACTATTGAAATGTCACATCAATATACAAAAATACATATCAAACCTTAAATGCAGTAACAAAATTAGGTGCATTAAATAAAAATAAGATTCAAGAGAGAAAAGAAATCACTACTTCTGGAGTGTATGATATTCCTTCAGGGAACATATCTTTTATTTATGTAATTGCAATGCAACAAAAAAAAATTCTAACATCTCTTCTAGGATGTTGGATTTGATATATAAAATTAAATCTTTAAAACATCTCTTTAAGAGATTAATAGGCATACTATATCTTCAGGATATTCAGTTAATATAAACTGTACACGAAAGATGTCAGTCAGATGAAACCCGTTTAGAGATTTTCTATTGAATCGAATGTTATTGTCATATATTATGACGTGTGTATCTCTTTTAACTTCTTCTGGAGGTACAATCTTTTCATGTCACAACATTTAAGAAAGCTATGGGCTTTTATTTCATCTTTCTCATTTGCATATGAACTTCAGGTTCTTCATTTGCATAAGAACTTCAGGTTCCTCATTTGCATATGAACTTCAGGTTCCTCGTTTGCATATGAACTTCAGGTTCATATTATTTCAGATTCTAAAGAATTAATATACTTTTTCATTAGTTTATTTTACATAATTCACTTTTGGTGATAGATCAATATTAGTTCTGAACTTAACACAATCTTCTGGATACGTACTATATTTATATTTGTTTCTCTAAGAAACAATACAACATTTCTTCCGAAAATATGAATTATGTATTAATATCAAATTAAATTCGATGAATTTATTTTAATAGATAAGAACAAAAATTTGTCGAATCCAAAATGAATAAATCATTACAATCAACTTCTCATTTTAAATCATGTAGGGATCTCAAATGTATATAATTTGAGTATAATTTTGAGATCAATAGTATGATTACATAAAAAAAAAATCAGATCTATAATAGAGTGAGATCTAACATATGATTAATAAAATAAGAATTAGATCTCAAAGTATAGATCTATATGATTTCTAAAATTATAAGACTAAACAATAAAAATCTAGAAGATAACACAATAGATTTAAATCTAGAATGAGATGAGATCTAACAAAAATAGATATTTGGAAAATCAAATCAATAAGGTCATAAAAATAACCTACCGTTTTGAGATCTATAATTAGATCGGTTAGAGCTTCATGCTGATAACGTGTTATAAATAAAACAGAACATATGTTAAACAAGAAGCCATTAGAGAGAACAGAAAGATAGGGGAGAGACTTTTATTTCTATTGCTTCAAGTGTGTACAATATCTATTACATTGGCTCCTTTATATATATGCTTTGGAGCTTATGTTAGACTTATTTCCCTGATGTGGGACTAAATAGAATACGACAAGAGCATATTCACTCATATATATTACAACATTTTCCATATTAAAATATTATTTTATGTTTCGAACCAAGTATCGATTTAATTTCAAACTATTTATTATTGAAAAAAATTATTAAATGGATTTACAATCAATATTAGTTAACTAAATGTAATCTAAGAGAATATTGAATCTATTTAATTAACATTTTACTCACATATTATTGTAATTATTTAAATAACCCCTTTAATTGGAACTCAACTGATTAAATTCCAAAAATCTAATTATCTAAATATTTAAAATTAGTTAAATATTTCTAATTTAATAACCAAAATTTTGGATTGTTATGTTCACCCTTCCTAAAAGAATTTCATCCTTAAAATTCCCAAAAGAAAGGAATAACAACAAACCCTTAAGTTTAAATTATAAAATAAAAGGAGTTATTAACTTATTTTATTAACCCTTAAATTTCGAATGGTAGCACCTCCTATGCACGGCTCAATCCGAAAAACTGCCAACTGCCATATTGGGCCCGTCAACTCAAAAGAAAATGAAATCCAAACAGCCTCTTATATCTTGGTCATAAATTCATCAAACAAATCAGAAATTCAATATTTAACTACTATGTACCTCTTTTACGTTGAATTTTTCATTTAGCATGCAACTTATTCTCACTGAGCTAATGTAGTGTGCAAGACATCAAATGGTAATCTTTTACTTCACTGTACTCACATAATGAAAAATAGATTAAGATTTTCAAAAGTGTAATATGATGCAACATGTAATAATGATGCACCAAAATGACATAATAAGCATATGCAACTAAATTAATGAGGATATCATGTAATAAACCTGTTAACACCTAAAATTGTCATAGTAAAAGAGATAAGAAGGTAACAGTCATGGGATGTCAAGAGAGAAGAACACCTTCGGCAAAGTCGAGCCACTTCAATGAAGTAGAAGGGAAAGCCTAACTACCACATCAAATCAATAGCCTTAAAGGAAGACCAATTCATAATGTTTGAACCGAACGCATTTTCGATTAAACTTAAGGGGAGGTTCTGACCTTATGATATCAAAGAGAATCCTGGCTGCATAAGGAGAGCTTCATAATGGAAGGAGTAAACATTTAGAGTCCCTAAGCCAAAGGATCTTCGAAGGAATGTTTCTCAGTGCAGCCATCAACCTTCTATTCAGCTCAGACGATATCCTTTGAAGGAATCAAAGCCCATGCTTAAGAATACTCATCAAAGAGTCATAACAGAACCTCGCTCCTACTTCCATACCGTATAGAGAGCTCCATAACACAGAGTTTAGAAGCCGCTTTGACAAAGCCTACGAATCAAGATCTATGAAAGTCTTGGAACGTAAGCATCAAAGTGGAAAGGCATCAACTTGGACCTATTAATACGACACTAGGATTCCAGAATCCAGGCCAAATTTCTAATTCTCAAACTCATGTCAAAAAGTTACATGTTGTAACCTTATTCCTAAGTCAATTAAGGGATTTTGGGAATTGACGAACTTAAGTTACTATACTGTCCGCAATCATTTATAAAAAGGAATTCACTTTTTTCCAATTAAGGTAATAAGAAGTTAATAATTAAATTTTTATTTTTTATTCATTCTAACTTTGTAGGTTCGGGCACTGAAAAGAATCATCTTGTTGAGTAAACCTCTAATATTGTCGAAAGGGCTAACTGAATGTCATAAAGCTTTGTTATAAAAAGCACACTGATGCGGCGATTAAGCAATATTGGCAGTTACCATGCTTAATTTCCTAAAAAGCGGAAGACATTAAGAGATAAGCGCTCAAGTGCGCCTTTTAAGCGCTTTGTAGAGCCTTGCTAAACTCAAGCATTTGTGTAGCAGTATTAAGCGATGACTTATTTGTATAATAATTAAGCATTGCTTAAGTGTTATTCTTAAGCGCTTCTTAAGTGCCTTGGGTGCAACTTGGTTGTGCATGGATCTAGAGCTTAGGAAATGCTTAAGTTCCACTTAAGCACCACTAAGCGAAGCAAGAGCTTAAAGTTAGCCGAAATGTTCTAACCCATCAAAACCAGGCTCCCAAAGTTGAAAGAGGAACGTACAGATCATTACAAGCCTTGCAACATCCTATATCAATAGGAATTAGATTACTTGGATTGGGAATCATTAGATTGGAAGGGAATTCAATCATAAAATTCAAGTATCTAACTATATATCATTTTATTTCATAGGGACACAGTTAGAAAAACACAAGACGCAATCAACAAGATTACAGAGATATTTGACATTGGAAACTCACCTACCAACTACTCATTAGAATCAACTGTTATTAAATGGTACCTATGTCTTCACTTGAAATAGAAGGCACAACTTTAGTAAATCTTACTCCGTCAAGGATTCCCCAACGAGTCCTCTATTTCGGGGTGTTGACCATTTTTGAAGGTAGAAGGGTGGCTCAAGCCTTACCAACCTTAACCTTTCCTTGTCCTATTGGATTAAACAAGAACTGCTTTCATTTGGAATTAATATAGACTATAACATGAAGGTAGTTTTGTAACGACCCAGAAAAATACGATCTTGGTTATCCGATATACAACACATATCGAACATCCAAGGATCGAAAATAACCGAATAGTTAATGAAAGAAATTAGAAGGTGAGAATAGATAAGATAGAAACATAGAATAGAAGAAGAAGAAAAACACAACATCAGAGTAACACAAACCTCACAGCGGAACGAATAACATATAATAGATAACATAACTTTGAAATATAACAGTTATGTATACAATAGCACTTATCAGAGTACAGCACTTACAACACAGCGGAAATAACTATAGCTATATGATCTTGAAGCCTCCTACTCCACGCTCTTCCAGTATATCTGTAAATTCCTGACTACTTGACTGCCCGTACAAAATTAGGCACCCAAGAGTTTAGGGAAAACAAAACAAATAAACTCCGGGTCAGTCATGGGACTGGTATGAGTAAAACAGTTTAAACAGGTATATGAACAAGTAAACGATATCTCATAAGACCACGCCACAGAACGGAACGGGTTTTTCCCATATGAGAATCCAAAATATCTTTATATCAAAAACCTTTTGATATTATAATAATGTCTATGTACAAATAGATATCAACTAGCAGAAACGCTTTCATCTCACGTTCTACATATATAGTATACAATCAAAATCGCAAGCACGTATTGGATAATGGATTTCCAACTATGACAAGGTATGGAACCACCTTCCGATCAGTGTACTCTAGGAACGATACGCTGGAGTTCAACAAGAACATCTTGTAACTCAGCCACACATGACCGACCACTCATTTCGCTTGAGTGTATCGAATGTGAATCACCAACGGTTGGGATCAGCAACCGTTCCCGTATATATATGGGACAGCATTGATAGATTTAAGAAACAAATGAATATTCTCTAGATAGGTGATTATACACCCTACTTCGGTGCGACCGACTTAGCCATGATGCCTGCCCTATTTCTGTCATTTACTGGTTGATGAGGCTAGAAGCTACGCTTTATCATCACATCAGATTCACTTCGAATGCCACATTGTTAGGTCCATCGAAAATCACTAATTGACGTCTACAACAATACATTACGTGTTAGCTTAAAGAAGTTTCCTTCTCCGCTTCCACTCTTCGTACGGTTGAAGAAATCAAGGTACGTGACCCTTCTGGAAATACTCTGTCAGACATTCATCCACACAAGTCATCCTCATTCACTTAGAATGTCACACTGTCATACCCGCCAAATCACAAGTTGACTTATCCAAAAATAACACGGGTATACAGCTAAGAGAAACGAATTCCTCCGCCACCAAACGTGAATACGTTTGAACAGATCAACTTACGCGATCCATTAGATATACTCTGTCAGACCTTCGTCCATACAAGTTGTCCTGGGACTGGACAAACCGAAGGCACTATTCTGTAAACAGGATAGCCCTTGCATTTTACTCCGTCTTCAATTATCTTTAGCATATATGATTCGCGACGCTTATGCCAATACAGAGTGGTTCTTTGGATAATAATCCAACCGGTCTCTCCATATTAACAATGTTAAAATGGTCAAAAACTTCGATAGTCTGTGAGTTAACTATCAAAGAAAAACAAGTGTGCAAACAACGATATTATTTCCAGATGGAAATTATATCGAATAAACATCATTTAACATTAATCTCTTTAGTTCATTTATTTACTTATCTCCTGTTTCCCTATGTTCTAAATTCTTATTTTCTTTTATCAGAAAACATTTCTGATTCTCATTTGGAAAACATTTCCAAAACTCCTTTACGATCAAACCTTACCATTTCTTAGTTAAGAAGGAAGTCACTCAAGTTGGGGTATAATTACCTCTCAGACCTTAACTGAACAACGTTATAACTTCGAAATGGTCAAAGTTTATCTTTTAATCTTTAACAACTTCTTTACGCCTTTCTCGGATCCAATTTTACTAATCCACTTCTATATTTAAAACATTGGTTATAACGATAACGTTATAATCCCTCCTTTCGAATTATCTAACTTTAATTATAACTTCTATTCTTATTAGTGAATAATTAAGCTAACACTTATTTATTTATAAATAAATAAATCTCTATTTAAACACTGGAAAAGTATAAGTACTTTCCCAAATTCGATATAATCGAATTTTCCGATTAACTCTCTTCGAGAAATCTCTATTTGATTAACTCTTCTTCGAATAACCTATATTCGATTAACTTCTTCTCGAATAAACGATATTCGATAATCTCTCTTCGAATAACTAATATTCGATGACTCTTCCTTTTCAAATATCTCATATTGGAAAATCTCACTTCGATTAAACTATAATCGATAACTCCCTTCGATGAAACTAGCATCGATAACTCCTTTCGATGAAACTAACATCGATAACTCCTTTCGATGAAACTAACATTGATAACTCCTTTCGATGAAACTAACATCGATAACTCCATTTGATGAAACTAACATCGATAACTCCTTTCGATGAAACTAACATGGATAACTCCTTTCGATGAAACTAACATCGATAACTCCTTTCGATGAAACTAACATCGATAACTCCTTTCGATGAAACTAACATTGATTTATTTAACTCGACGAACTTAACTCGACTAACTTAACTTGACTCGACTAACTCGACTTACTTGGTTTGACCAATTCGATTCGATTAACTAGCCTCGAGTAACTTGACTAACTTAACTCGACTTACTTGGTTCGACCAATTCGATTCGATTAACTAGGCTCGACTAACTTGACTAACTTAACTCGACTTACTTGGTTCAACAAATTCGATTCGATTAACTAGGCTCGACTAACTTGGTCGAACCACCCGATCAACTCAACTTATTTAACTTAACTTATTTCTCAACTCGATCAACTCGATTAACTCCTATCGAATAACTAATATTCGATTAAACTCCATTCGCTTGACTCTAGATCGCAGCGATCACAATGGTTACGCCTGACTCCCTCAGGAAACATCCGACCGCCGTAGGCTATTTACAGCCCTGCGAATTACGCTAGCAGTCGTACAAGATGGCAACTTACCCTGAATACTATGTTTGACTAACTCTGTCTCAAATAACTATATTTGATTAACTCTAGTTCATTTTAACTCTAATCGATTAACTCTAACTAATTAACTCCAACTGGTTAACTCTAACTGATTAACTCTAACTGGTTAACTCTATTTGACTAACTCGACTTGACTAACCCCTTTCGAATAACATATTCGATTAACTAACTTCGAATACCATATTCGATTAACTCCTTTCGAATGTCTATATTCGATTAACTAACCTCGAATACCATATTCGATTAACTTACTTCGAATACCTTATTCGATTAACTCCTTTCGAATGTCTATATTCGATTAACTAACTTCGAATACCATATTCGATTTCTCCTTTCGAATGTCTATATTCGATTAACTAACTTCGAATACCATATTCGATTTCTCCTTTCGATACCATATTCGATTTCTCCTTTCGAATACCATATTCGATTTCTCCTTTCGAATACCATATTCGATTTACTTTATTCACTTTACAAAGATTTCCTTTTTAACAATGTTTTATTCATTTGAAAAGATTTAATTTTAAATAACGGTTCTACACTTTAAAAATGATTTCCTTTTTATAATGTTCCCTTTCCAATTCTATTTGTAAATGGTTTACAAATATTTCCTTTTCAAATTTATTCTTGAAATATTCTAACTCCTTAAATTCCCGGGAAAATTCGCCATAACCTCCTTTGTATCGGGTGCATCGGGAAAATCCCCAAACTCGCCACACAGGCCTTTCCATTCAAAAAGAAAATGTTTTGAATTTATTTCCTTTTCAAATATCTCCTATTTATAAATATTCCAATTTATAAACATTTCTTATTTATAAATATTCCACTTTATAAATATCTCTTATTTATAAATATCCCATTTTATAAATATGCTATTTTCAATATCACTTTGAAAATTTCCTTATCTACATTCCGGTATGTTATGGTATTCAATCATATCAAATCACGATGTTCAATATCGTCCAAGTACATATAATCGCCCACAGATTTTATATCTCATCATATAACAATATATGAAAAACAATAAAATAACTGTTGAGGAATCCAGTCGGATTCCTCCAACCTGTCTCCCTGCATCACAGATGTTACACAGTATAATCAACACCACTTCTAGTTAAATATGAAATATTCTGTTAATAGAATCAATATATAACTATTTAACTGTTTATATGTATATATATATTTATATATATAAAAAATATTCACTAACTGACTAGCAGTTCAATCAAACAGTCAACACACAATTAAACAGACAATATTTAACAGTTCTAAGAATACGTTGTAAAAATAGAACTGTACAGAGTTAGTGAGTTTTACTCACATTTGCAGTTCATCGTTAAAGAACGATAAACTGTTGTTTGATTTGAATCAAACAGTTTATTTCGCCATAAATTCATACTAGCCCCAATCCACATCCAGTCAATTCCAGCTTGTAGCCACCGTCCATATGATCCCGACGGATCTTGTTTCGCTGAGTTTCGATCAAGTATGAATAAGTTATGATGATTCAAAGTTAACGTACATTTAATTAAATTAAAAATTGAAATTTAATTTAAAGCCTTGGGCTTTACCACTCACTCAAGGCCCATCACCATATTTTATATCCCAGGCCCGCTCCTCTCTACTTTCTTCCTCAAACATAACGCGAACTCCAGGATCAGCCACGCCCACCGTTTTCACAACTTCACTGACCTCGTTCAATCCCATTTCTTCATGATTTTCAAAACCGACATCACCATCGTTCATCACTTCTGAATCTCAACCACTTCCTCACCATTTCATGCTACTCGCGCTCCTTTGGAAGAAAGCAACTCCACGGTCCCAGTAATGACCTTGACGAAAATGACCATCGATTACCATGACACCACCATAAATACTTGCGGATTTCCATCACCAAACCAAATCCGAGATTTGTTTTGCTATTTGATACCCCACCTCGATGATTTTGTGAACCCTAGCTCCACTGTAATATCCAGCGAACCAAGATGGGTGTTCGAACAAGCTAAAAAGGGTATACACTTGAAGTAGTTCTCACCAGGAAGCCAAAAATACTCGATTTAAAATTTATTGTATTTGTATTTGTTTGTTCTTGAATTTCAAAGGAGGATTTCCTTTTTTCTGGACTTAAAAATGTGGCGGCTGATAAAATTGCCCAAGGGAAATGAATGAATTAGGTTATAACAATTGGTTGAGGTCATTATATAGGGATTTTAATTTATGGACGTAGCCTTAGTTTGTCCATGTACATTGTGTGGTGTAGAGGAAAGGGACGTGGACTCCTGTTGATCACCGAATGAAGGGGTTAGGTTCTAGGGGTAGAATATTTAAGTTACACATTTTCGTGACCCCTCTACATGAAATTCTGTTCTCATCCGAATGGCCAACGACAGAAATAAATATACCGTTGTGATGAGCTCGATGTCACGATCCCAAAAATGTAATAATACCGGTAGATTGACTTATATTTTGAAACTTCAAAATGTTGATTTCAGGGTGCGAAATACCCCAAATAAAAAGTTGCTTATTAAATTAAATAAAAATTACAGTAAAATTCTAAAAATTAAATTATCACTATTTCCCAAAAGAACCTTGTCTAGATTCAAACCCGATCTCCAGTTATATCGAATAAACAGTTATGGTCGATAAACGATTCTATAGCGACTTTTCTGAAATTTGATTTGGACATATCTCGAAATCTACACGACGAAATCCCGATTTTTCTCTTCCACTAGAAAGATATACTCCACCATCTCCACATGTTTCTTGTTTCACAGAAATCCGGCTTAAAACGAATCCTGTACATTCAGTTGAAGTTCAAATCGCCAAATCGTGAACTGCAGCGCCATTTCAAGCTCGATTTTAATTATAATATAATTATACATTCAAACTGTCGTTGATTGAATATATTCGTCAATATAATTCAACTCCAAGCTGAATTAAATCTAAGGGACGACCCCGTTCACAAAATATTGTGATTTCCAATATTTTTGATTATTTCTGAATTAAATATATTATTTAATTATTTAATTTAATTAAATATCCCCTATTATTAAATTAACGACCATTTGAATTCTCTAAACCACCATTTATATAATTAAATAAATTAATTATATACCGCAGAAAATACGGGTCATTACATTCTTCCTCACTTAAAATAATTTCGTCCTCGAAATTGCTAAGTTAGAGGATGACCCTAGCTATTGGAATTTGTTTACCCCTTATTTCTGATTTCAACTGAACCAATTAATATCGACTAAAATATTTATTCATTCCGATTAACTAAAATTTTCAAAAATTCCGAAAATTTTCTAACACTTTAAATTTTCGGAAAATTTCGCCATAACCTCCTTTGTACTGGTCAATTGCTCAAACTTCAACTCGCCTCTCTGGGCCTTCTTCAACCCAAAAGAAAATCAAAACGCCAAACGGCTTGCCAATTCGGCTCATAAATTCCAACCTCATATAAAATATAAACTTGTACCTTTTTGTTGGGCATATCATTATATCCCTACCATTTGTTATCAACTCGGCATATACAAATGACATCCCAATCAACTCCAACCAAGTTATTCTTAACACAACCATTCGCTTATTCAAGCCGAATTTAATTTCAAATTCGAGTCTCAAATTCAAAACTCTCAACTTATCATTTCAAATCCAGATTATTCTCTAATCACTTCCAGTTTTTCTTAACCTATCATCTCAAGTTAAATTCTGGTTTATTATTTACTTTCACCATCCCATTCGAATTAACTTCACAAGTTAAAATTTATTTTCTAGAACTTAAATTCCTGGGTAAATTTCAAATTAATTTGAAATCATACTGCCAATTCAAAACCTTTGAATTTTCTAAACAACTTGTTTCCTCAAAACAATTCAAATTAAAATCTTTGGTAGTAATCCACCACTTAGAAATCGAAAACCACACCGATGATACTGCGCAGTCCTCATCAGAATTATTTTCCAGCGACCCAAGTGTTTCAATACTATATCATTTCAAAACCCTTACTAAATACATCCATTTTGAAAACATCTCAAAATCTCCCAGGAACTTAAAATTTCCTTATTTTGATTCCAAATCTGATTTAAATTCATATTGAATTCATCTTATTTCATATACTTTACTTATATGATTCTGATTGGTTATATACTTAACCATTTAATTTATAATCTTACTCGATTATAATAACAACCAATATATCTAATATATGATAATATATTACATATCCATACTGTGTCAGTCCATCGTATTCAAGTATTTATTTACTCCTGCCGATACAGTGGATCAAACTGATCGACCAGAACTCATAAACAACTCAGCCAATGAATCTCCACAATATAAAACCATTTTTATATCAAATACAAATACGTACTCGTATATATACACTCAAACTCAATCTAGGGTGTTACTAACCCTATCTCTACCGAGTCACGCCACAGAGCCAAGTAATTCTTAACTTAAGCTCTGGTATGAGTAAAACAGTTTAAATAGGTATATGAACAAGTAAACAATATCTCATAAGACCACGCCGTAGAACAGAACGGGTTTTTCCCTTATGAGAATCCAAAATATATTTATATCAAAAACCTTTTGATATTATAATAATGTCTATGTACAAATAGATATCAACTAGCAGAAACGCTTTCATCTCACGTTCTACATATATAGTATACAATCAAATCGCAAGCACGTATTGGATAATGGATTTCCAACTATGACAAGATATGGAACCACCTTCCGATCAGTGTACTCTAGGAACGATACACTGGAGTTCAACAAGAACATCTTGTAACTCAGCCACACATGACCGACCACTCATTTCGCTTGAGTGTATCGAATGTACATCACCAACGGTTGGGATCAGCAACCGTTCCCGCATATATATGGGACAACATTGATAGATTTAAGAAACAAATGAATATTCTCTAGATAGGTGATTATACACCCTACTTCGGTGCGACCGACTTAGCCATGCTGCCTGCCCGATTTATGTCATTTACTGGTTGATGAGGCTAGAAGCTACGCTTTATCATCACATCAGATTCACTTCGAATGCCACATTGTTAGGTCCATCGAAAATCACTAATTGACGTCTACAACAATACATTACGTGTTAGCTTAAAGAAGTTTCCTTCTCCGCTTCCACTCTTGGTACGGTTGAAGAAATCAAGGTACGTGACCCTTCTGGAAATACTCTGTCAGACATTCATCCACACAAGTCATCCTCATTCACTTAGAATGTCACATTGTCATACCCGCCAAATCACAAATTGACTTATCCAAAAATAACACGGGTATACAGCTAAGAGAAATGAATTCCTCCGCCACCAAACGTGAATACGTTTGAACAGATCAACTTACGCGATCCATTAGATATACTCTGTCAGACCTTCGTCCATACAAGTTGTCCTGGGACTGGACAAACCGAAGGCACTATTCTGTAAACAGGATAGCCCTTGCATTTTACTCCGTCTTCAATTATCTTTAGCATATATGATTCGCGACGCTTATGCCAATACAGAGTGGTTCTTTGGATAATAATCCAACCGGTCTCTCCATATTAACAACGTTAAAATGGTCAAAAACTTCGATAGTCTGTGAGTTAACTATCAAAGAAAAACAAGTGTGCAAACAACGATATTATTTCCAGATGGAAATTATATCGAACAAACATCATTTAACATTAATCTCTTTAGTTCATTTATTTACTTATCTCCTGTTTCCCTATGTTCTAAATTCTTATTTTCTTTTATCAGAAAAAATTTCTGATTCTCGTTTGGAAAACATTTCCAAAACTCCTTTACAATCAAACCTTACCATTTCTTAGTTAAGAAGGAAGTCACTCAAGTTGGGGTATAATTACCTCTCAGACCTTAACTGAACAACGTTATAACTTCGAAATGGTCAAAGTTTATCTTTTAATCTTTAACAACTTCTTTATGCCTTTCTCGGATCCAATTTTACTAATCCACTTCTATATTTAAAACATTGGTTATAACGATAACGTTATAATCCCTCCTTTCAAATTATCTAACTTTAATTATAACTTCTATTCTTATTAGTGAATAATTAACCTAACACTTATTTATTTATAAATAAATAAATCTCTATTTAAACACTGCAAAAGTATAAGTACATTCCCGAATTCGATATAATCGAATTTGCCGATTAACTCTCTTCGAGAAATCTCTATTTGATTAACTCTTCTTCGAATAACCTATATTCGATTAACTTCTTCTCGAATAAACGATATTCGATAATCTCTCTTCGAATAACTAATATTCGATGACTCTTCCTTTTCAAATATCTCATATTTGAGAATCTCACTTCGATTAAACTATAATCGATAACTCCCTTCGATGAAACTAACATCGATAACTCCTTTCGATGAAACTAACATCGATAACTCCTTTCGATGAAACTAACATCGATAACTCCTTTCGATGAAACTAACATCGATAACTCCTTTCGATGAAACTAACATCGATAACTCCTTTCGATGAAACTAACATCGATAACTCCTTTCGATGAAACTAACATCGATAACTCCTTTCGATGAAACTAACATCGATAACTCCTTTCGATGAAACTAACATCGATAACTCCTTTCGATGAAACTAACATTGATTTATTTAACTCGACGAACTTAACTCGACTAACTTAACTTTACTCGACTAACTCGACTTACTTGGTTCGACCAATTCGATTCGATTAACTAGGCTCGACTAACTTGACTAACTTAACTCGACTTACTTGGTTCGAGCAATTCGATTCGATTAACTAGGCTCGACTAACTTGACTAACTTAGCTCAACTTACTTGGTTCGACCAATTCGATTCGATTAACTAGGCTCGACTAACTTGGTCGAACCACCCGATCAACTCAACTTATTTAACTTAACTTATTTCTCAACTCGATCAACTCGATTAACTCCTATCGAATAACTAATATTCGATTAAACTCCATTCGCTTGACTCTAGATCGCAGCGATCACAATGGTTACGCCTGACTCCCTCAGGAAACATCCGACCGCCGTAGGCTATTTACAGCCTTGCGAATTACGCTAGCAGTCGTACAAGATGGCAACTTACACTGAATACTATGTTTGACTAACTCTGTCTCAAATAACTATATTTGATTAACTCTAGTTCGTTTTAACTCTAATCAATTAACTCTAACTAATTAACTCCAACTGGTTAACTCTAACTGATTAACTCTAACTGGTTAACTCTATTTGACTAACTCGACTTGACTAACCCCTTTCGAATAACATATTCGATTAACTAACTTTCGAATACCATATTCGATTAACTAACTTCGAATACCATATTCGATTAACTCCTTTCGAATGTCTATATTCGATTAACTAACTTCGAATACCATATTCGATTAACTAACTTCGAATACCATATTCAATTAACTCCTTTCGAATGTCTATATTCGATTAATTAACTTCGAATACCATATTCGATTTCTCCTTTCGAATGTCTATATTCGATTAACTAACTTTGAATACCATATTCGATTTCTCCTATCGAATACCATATTCGATTTCTCCTTTCGAATACCATATTCGATTTACTTTATTCACTTTATAAAGATTTCCTTTTTAACAACGTTTTATTCATTTGAAAAGATTTACTTTTAAATGACGGTTCTACACTTTAAAAATGATTTCCTTTTTATAATTTTCCCTTTCCAATTCTATTTGTAAATGGTTTACAAATATTTCCTTTTCAAATTTATTCTTGAAATATTCTAACTCCTTAAATTCCTGGGAAAATTTGCCATAACCTCCTTTGTATCGGGAGCATCGGGAAAATCCCCAAACTCGCCACACAGGCCTTTCCATTCAAAAAGAAAATGTTTTGAATTTATTTCCTTTTCAAATATCTCCTATTTATAAATATTCCAATTTATAAACATTTCTTATTTATAAACATTCCACTTTATAAATATCTCTTATTTATAAATATCCCATTTTTTAAATATGCTATTTTCAATATCACTTTGAAAATTTCCTTATCTACATTCCGGTATGTTATGGTATTCAATCATATCAAATCACGATGTTCAATATCGTCCAAGTACATATAATCGCCCACAGATTTTATATCACATCATATAACAATATATGAAAAATAATAAAATAACTGTTGAGGAATCCAGTCAGATTCCTCCAACCTGTCTCCCTGCATCACAAATGTTACACAGTAGAATCAACACCACTTCTAGTTAAATATGAAATATTCTGTTAATAGAATCAATATATAACTATTTAACTGTTTATATATATTTATATTTATATATATATATATATAAAATATTCACTAACTGACTAGCAGTTCAATCAAACAGTCAACACACAATCAAACAGACAATATTTAACAGTTCTAAGAATACGTTGTAAAAATAGAACTGTACAGAGTTGGTGAGTTTTACTCACATTTGCAGTTCATCGTTAAAGAACGATAAACTGTTGTTTGATTTGAATCAAACAGTTTATTTCGCCATAAATTCATACTAGCCCCAATCCACGTCCAGTCAATTCAAGCGTGTAGCCACCGTCCATATGATCCCGACGGATCTTGTTTCGCTGAGTTTCGATCATGTATGAATAAGTTATGATGATTCAAAGTTAACGTACATTTAATTAAATTAAAACTTGAAATTTAATTTAAAGCCTTGGGCTTTACCACTCACTCAAGGCCCATCACCATATTTTATATCCCAGGCCCGCTCCTCTCTACTTTCTTCCTCAAACATAACGCGAGCTCCAGGATCAGCCATGCCCACCGTTTTCACAACTTCACTGACCTCGTTCAATCCCATTTCTTCATGATTTTCAAAACATCACCATCGTTCATCAGTTATGAATCTCAACCACTTCCTCACCATTTCATGCAACTCGCGCTCCTTTGGAAGAAAGCAACTCCACGGTCCCAGTAATGACCTCGACGAAAATGACCATCGATTACTATGACACCACCATCAATACTTGCGGATTTCCATCACCAAACCAAATCCGAGATTCATTTTTCTATTTGATACCCCACCTCGATGATTTTGTGAACCCTAGCTCCACTGCAATATCCAGCGAACCAAGATGGGTGTTCGAACAAGCTAAAAAGGGTATACACTTGAAGTAGTTCTCACCAGGATGCCAAAAATACTCGATTTACAATTTATTGTATTTGTATTTGTTTGTTCTTGAATTTCAAAGGAGGATTTCCTTTTTTCTGGACTTAAAAATGTGGCGGCTGATAAAATTGCCCAAGGGAAATGAATGAATTAGGTTATAACGATTGGTTGAGGTCATTATATAGGGATTTTAATTTATGGACGTGGCCTTAGTTTGTCCATGTACATTGTGTGGTGTAGAGGAAAGGGACGTGGACTCCTGTTGATCACCGAATGAAGGGGTTAGGTTGTAGGGGTAGAATATTTAAGTTACACTTTTTCGTGACCCCTCTACATGAAATTCTATTCTCATCCGAATGGCCAACCATAGAAATAAATATACCGTTGTGATGAGCTCGATGTCACGATCCCAAAAATGTAATAATACCGGTAGATTGACTTATATTTTGAAACTTCAAAATGTTGATTTCAGGGTGCGAAATACCCCAAATAAAAAGTTGCTTATTAAATTAAATAAAAATTATAGTAAAATTCTAAAAATTAAATTATCACTATTTCCCAAAAGAACCTTGTCTAGATTCAAACCCGATCTCTAGTTATATCGAATAAACAGTTATGGTCGATAAACGATTCTATAACGACTTTTCTGAAATTTGATTTGGACATATCTCAAAATCTACACGACGAAATCCGGATTTTTCTCTTCCACTAGAAATATATACTCCACCAGCTCCACACGTTTCTTATTTCACAGAAATCCGGCTTAAAACGAATCCTGTACATTCAATTGAAGTTCAAATCGCCAAATCGCGAACTGCAGCGCCATTTCAAGCTCGATTTTAATTATAATATAATTATTCGTTCAAACTGTCGTCGATTGAATATATTCGTTAATATAATTCAACTCCAAGCTGAATTAAATCTAAGGGACGACCCCGTTCACAGAATATTGTGATTTCCAATAATTTTGATTATTTCTGAATTAAATATATTATTTAATTATTTAATTTAATTAAATATCCCCTATTATTAAATTAACGACCATTTAAATTCTCTAAACCACCATTTATATAATTAAATAAATTAATTATATACCGCAGAAAATACGGGTCATTACAAGTTTCTTCTAAACTGAAGAATGTTTTTTGACTCAACGAAAGCTCCTCATAACCCAAGAAAAACATCTTATGGTTAAAGGAAAATGCCTCACAAAACAAAAAGAATTAGTCATAATATAAGAAAAGATTCTTATAACTCGAAGGGAAGAGCTATCTATCGATCAAAGGAAGTATCCATGCAGTTTAGAAGATAGCCTTAGAAAAAGGAAAGATTAGTGTCCCTTCCATCTAGAGAATAAACTTGCATATGAAAAAGACTAGTTTATCCTCCATATCAATTTTATAATGGTAAAGGATCATTATCTCCTCATATCCAACAATAATATGATAAAGGCAAAAGGCCAATTTGGTTGGAACAAGCTCCTCTAAGGCGCCTGAAATGGAATCAACCTATATGAATCCAAAGTTATACGAAGAGAAAATGTTAAGACTAAAAGCTTTAGGTATCATCGATAGGAAGAAAATAGAAGTGCATGATCCTGGCAATTGGAGTATAAACTCATTCAACATCAGATCAACACCATTGTTTGCCTTCGCGCAGAACCTGAGAAGGGATAATAACATTTTCTTTCTCAAATGAGAAAGTCAATCTAAAGGGACTGTAATTGAAAGAAGAATGATGGAAGATTATGAACCTTTTGCTTAAAATGGCAACCTTCGACAAACAAACCTATCTTAAGACCCCCAAGAAATTCCTAAAAATGAAATATCACCATCTTAATAACTACAAAGGGAATTAAAAAGGAAATTGAATAGCGATAATGAAACTCTAATATAAAAATCCAAGAATTTAAGAGTTAAGCTTTCGAAAGAAAGATTTAAGTCGAAACTACCAAAAAAATGCAACTTAACAATTTTAATCAAGAATATCTAATTAATAACAAGGGAAGAGATTGATTACTGGCCTTCATTGAAGGAAGTAAATAAGTTTGAAAAGAATAAAGGAAAATTGTTCTACCACTACCATATGTTAAATGCTAATGAAACCAACCATTGTAGAGCACTTGAGAAAATGATCAACTATTTCTTTAAACAATGAAAAATCAAAAATATGTAAATAAGTATTGAATGGATTTAATAAACACTCAATTTTGATTTGATAAGGAAATTCTGCATGGTTAAGTAAATAAAGCATGTTTCCGACTTTGTACCAATGAGATTCTATATGGTTGGAAGTGAAGTGCTTCTTTATTTTAAAAAATTCCTTAATGTAATCAAGGAGCTTCCCAAAAGGGAGGAGGGAAAATTCTGAGGACATGCGCCTGGTACTCACTAGACCCTTGGTCCTGTCAAGATGGTCTGGTTAAGGTGCATCCTAAAGGTAGGAGGGTAAGCCATCAGTCCCACCTACAAGACCTAGCTGGTGCACCCACAATCCCTTAGCACATCCAAGGCATCCTCTGGAGGAGGGAGAGATAAGCCTAGGGTATGCACCCAGCTTTGAATGAAGAACACACTCTATCTGTTCTTTTTTAGACAAGCCTTGCCTCTTCTTCGTCTAAGCATGTCCTGCCTCTACTATAAAAAATTGTGTAAGCCCTATCTCTGCTTTTGTCTCGTCTTATAAAAGAGAACGAAAGCTCTAAAGTTAAGCACTTAAAGCATGTCCTCCCTTTGCTTGAAATAAGAACATGCCCTACCTCTGCTTCAAGGAAAACAAAATTTCAAAAGCTTAGAACTGGCTCCGAACATCTGTTTCAAAAATCAAATAACGATCATTGTTTTCAATTATTTTTTGAAGTGGATTTCTATACTTCTTTTACTATAATACCTGAATCTAGGCTTTGGATTTTCTAATTATTTCCGATAGAGGTTCCAGGTTTTCTTTTATTTCTAGAAGTTTATAAATCTTTTTATCGAAAGCCTAAGTATGCTTTCAAATACCTAATTAACATTATTGTTATGAAAATTCACAAACTTATTCATAGTTGGAATCCAATCTCCAATAAGTGCTCGGGTTTTTTGATTTTGTACTATATATACGTGGAGCGTGAGATGCAAAGCGTTCTACTACTTGGTTATTTACTTGATTTACATCACTATTATAGTATTAGATTAGTACCAATTTCAAAAGTGTGTTTGGTTATAGTAAAATTAAAAACCGTCCATGTTTATGTGTGGGTTGGTCTTACAATTACCTTTTCTTTCTAAAGGTTTTTCAAAGTTAAGCAATATGGATGTTATCTATAACTTAAGGAGTTTTACTCATGCTGGTTCACCAGACTGATCCATGGCATTTGTAATGTCTTGGGTCAGCCCGAGATACAGATTTAGGTTATCGGACGCTGTGAAGTTCAGTGACGAGCTGGAGAAGTCCAAACATATGATATATATATATATATATATATATACATATGGTATTATTCCGTTGTGTGTTGTGTTGAGGATAGATTATTCTAATTTTTCAGGTTGTTTTTACTGTTGTACTCTAATGATTGTAAGTATCACTTAAAGTCCTCAATAAAGTTATTTCTGTATTATATTTTATTACGCTGCGATGTGAGACTCTGTTTTGTGTGGGATCCTTCTTCTCTCTTCTGTTCTTGTATTTCTTTCTCTCTTCTCTCATACTTTAATTTTCTTTCTATTAAAGATTCATATTTTCGTGCATTTTGGGTGGACGTGTGTAATATCAGTCAACTCAAAGTGTACGGATTTATGGGCCTTTACACTTGGTATCAGAGAAAAAGGTTGATTAGTAACCTTGGCTCTATGGCGTAACTCGATAGAGATGGAGTTAGTAACACTATAGATTGAGTTTGGGTGTATATACGAGAGAGCGTATTTGTAAATTTTATATAAAAATGTTTATATTGTGTTGATTGAACGATTCAAGTGTTGAGAAGCATTTGAATTAGTAATTGACACAATATTGTTTTATAAATAGGTTAAATGGAATAAATTTTACCTAAATCATATTTTTATATAGAAAAAGGATATGATTTTCTAATATTATAGCAGTATTGGTTGTTTGGTTGTTTTGTTTGATTTGATTTGAATTCAATCTGGATTATGAAATGAAATTGAACTAGTTAAGAAATTAATTGGTTATGGGAATGAGACTTAATCTGGTTGGTGGAATTGAATAAAATAAATTTGGAATTTGGAAATCGAATGGATAATAATGGAAATCAATTGGATATTAATTGATTGATATTAAAATATGTTTGAATAAAATGAATACAAACTATAAATATTAATGTTAAATATAATATAAACTATTTGATTGTGTATTGTCTGATTTATTGGATGTTAGTTGGTTAAATTAAATTCAACAATGAGTTAATAAGAAATTTAATGAATTAGAAACAAGGATGTCAATCCCAGAATAAAGAATTTGGATGGAAACTAAAAGATTTAATCCGGTATTTGTTATTGGCATTGTAAATTCAACACAGACTACCAGAGGACTATGGGATTTTATTTAGTTATAGAGATTGAAGTACAGGTTGGGAGATGTAAAACCAATAGTTGATTTGCTTCGTAATCAAGATTGAGTTACTTGAAAAATAGGTAAACCTTAATATATTATTGGTTGGTGATTGATTTTATACCCCTTAGTTGGGTAGCCATTTCGCTTTTGATTTTCTTTTGGGGAAGTTGAGGCCCGAAGTGGAAGTTGTAATTGTACCGATCAAAAAAGCAGAAGAGGTGCTAGTGAAATTTTCAAAAATTTAAAATTGTTTGAATTTATTTGATGATAATTCTATAATGATTATTTTGAAATTAATTGGGTCGTAGCATTCTTCTTACCTTGTAATTTTAGGGATGAAATTCTTTTAAGGGGGGAAGAATGTAACGTCCCAGATTTTTGAATGATAATTACGAATATTTAAATCTATTTTAATGATTGATTTGGTGTTATTAATGTAATTTTATATCAAATTATTTAATAAATTGGAGTTTGAACGTTTAAATTTATAATATAATTAAAACGAGCTCGAAATGACGTGGCAATTCGTAGTATTGAGTTTTGAACTTTAATTTAATATACAGGATCCGATATAAGTCGGATTTCTGTGAAACTAGAAATGTTTGAATCTAATTGATCATAATTTTCTAATGAAAGCGAAAATTCGAGATTTTAGCATATTGATTGCAAGATATATCCATTTCAAATTTTGATATAGTCATTATGGATCATTAAAAAATTATAATGATTGAAATATAAAGAAATTCCTATATATTTGGATATCGTTTAACCCGAATTTCTGAATATTGAGTTTAGAATACATATTGGTTTATTTTGAGGGTTTCGTTTGGAAATATATGGTCATGATAATTTATTATTATTTAAAATTTAATTGTTTTGGATTTTAATCTATGTTATTTATATTATATAGGCCTTATAAATGATTATTTTTCTAACGAATTCCGTTTTGGATGAAAAAAGTTTTATTGGAGTACATATACTAAGTTATTGTTATATTTCCATTTTGGAGATAAATGGAGTTGTTTTGTTGGTAGACGAAATTTAAAGGTGAACCGATAAATTTAAAATGACGTCATTAGGCAATTGGAGTCCGTTTTCAACGAAATTAATTTCATTGAGACCGAAACGTCGAGACATAGTGGTGTATTTATTTTCGTTGCATTTGCAGTTGGTGTTTAGTAGTGCGTATATTTAATGGTCACATAAAATAGCGGTGTCCTATAAAGTTAACCATAAAAATTGTTCGTCGTCTTCACCAGAAAAATCTTTAGTCCTTTCAACTGTGAAAACGCTAAATCGTCCATTAAAAAAACTGAAAGTGACAAAAAAAAATGTTCAGCATACATTTTTAGAACCTATCGCAGTTTTCTCAAGTCCTAACCTACATTTCTACCTTTCTAGTTATTCATGCATACAAGGTATCACCTTGCCTGTTGTTCACGCACCCGTCCTTTCATCTCCATCAATTTAAACAAAACATGTTTCTTCGTCATGTTTCACTTCAGTAGTCACCCTAATTGTGCAAGCAGACCTATAGAGGTGAAAATACAGTACACTACAGCCTACCTCATCCTACGTTTTGATTTCTTTATTTCAGTGGTCCTGCGTTTTTTTTCACTTTCACCTTTCTGCCCATCAAAATAAAAAATATTAGCGAGTTTTCACCTTTTAGCCAACTAAGCCTAGTGCCTACGTATACGGTGGTGATATAACGTGCTCTTATCCACCCCATGCTTTCCTCTATAAATATGGCTATCTCCATTCTTTTGTTGAACGAAAACACAGTGGATATAATAAAGAAAATTTCCCCTCTACACTGAATATAAACTCGCAAGCTTCAGAAAGGGAAACCAAACTCCATGCACATATTAAATCACTAACTCCATTCTTTCAGCTAATGCAATATCTCTTTAACAAATTAAAATTTCCCCACCATAATTTGAACACGCGAGCTCCATCTGGAAACAATACGGTCTGTGCGGCGTTGGCATGGGGTAGTGGTCTAGCATCAGGGTAGGTGGCACAGTGGAGTGCCAGGGATAGTTCGAACTACGTTGAGGTGAAGCGATGAGGTGGGTGCGGTTGGTTGACAGCAAGTGCGAATTTTTTTGGAAAACTATATATATATATATATATATATATATATATATATATGATAAACCTGCTGCATTTTGGATGCTGGCTAAAGCAGAGTGGGCACTAGTATTGGTGACAGGCCAGGGAGGAGGATTATCGCGTATGGGTTGTTAGTGGAATGGTGTAAAGCGGTGGGGGTCTGGTCAGAGAAACATGGCGAATGGAAAGTTGGTCGTGGGTGCTGGGCATTGGGAGGCAGAAGTTTTGTTTAGGCATGGGGTTAAAAATGTGAAGACAGGAGGGTGAGCTTTCAGAATGGAAGCTGCGTTAGGAAACAAATGAAACGGTGAAAAGGAAAACTGTGCATGAATGTGGCATTGTTGATAAGTGCATAGAGAGGGTATCAGTTGAACTGAAAAGGGTAGAAGGGAGGCCTAGAGCAAAAAAAATTAATGTAGGGAAGGTTTGACGTGCAGAAGTGGTGAGATGGTCTTAACGATGAGGTGAGGTGGTAAGTTGAAGAGAAGCAGCATGGGTGTACTATATTTCGATGCAGTGTGGTGGAGTCGGCGGTGTTCAAATGAGTGGAGATGGAAGCTATTCACCTGCAGTAAGAAGTGATGAAGGGAACGATAGTTACAAGGGATGGGAGAAGAACAGTAAAATGGGAAAAGGTAACGTTGCCTGGGTATGATTTAATTGTGCCTAATCATGAATATTTTTTATGACTAATTAGTATTATAATGTGCATAAAAATTCATATGCCTAGTCTAGTTAATGAACTTGCCTAATCACTTTTAATGGGCTTAATTAAAGCTCACGTTGTCGTTTATTAATATGCCAAATACCTTTTTACTTTCCCCTAATCTAGGATGATCATATATTCATGAAGTATGTAGGCTTCAATTATAAAGTTTCGACCCATATATAGTGTGGACATAAGAAAGAAAAGGGGACATGGCTCATCCTTTTCACCTATGTTTCCCTATATGGAATCAACGTTCTAGAAACATTTTGTCCTTTCCAAAATCATCCATAACAGCCTATAATTGGGCCTTAAAACTGTTTTAAGCTCGTTAAATAATTGGATAACTAAATTTAATCACTTAAACAAGTGATTTATTTAAATATGTAATTAGCACTATGCAATATTAAATTAAGATAATAATTTAAAAACCATAGCCGTATAATTTGCGTAACTCATTCATTTAGTAACAGAATCCGACAAACTAGGAAATGTTGAAATCGTCTGGATCAGCACTTGATTCTAAAAAAAAAAATGACAAATGGAAATCAAGGTGAGTTTAACTCACTCAATTTATCCTGCTTATATTTTTATAAGCTGGGTTTATAATTTGTGTGCAATGTTTGCTAATGATTGATGGTTTGATGACTGTTTGCTTGCATGTTGAATATTTTTTATATTTATTGATTAAATTAAACATTTGTTTAATTTAATCAAATTAAATTGTCATTTTAACGATTATATTCCAAACAAGGTAACTTACCAGTTGGTTACGTTTATAATAATATAAACGTATTTAATAAATAATGGAATGCTTGAATTGATGTTATTAATTGATTGTTGGCCATTATTTGTTAACTGTTTATTTCTGTTTATGGTGATAAATATATTGTCTTATTAAAATTGAGATAACTCGTTGTGATGTAGGGACGGACAGGTTGGAGGAATCCAACCAGATTCCTCACCATTATTGATAAGGTCCATCAACATGATTATATATTACTATTGGATATGAAATTGACTGATATTTCATGGTTTGGTAATTTAGTAGACATTTTTCTCTTTAGTACCATCGAAAAATATAAAGATTTTTGAATTTGGTATTAAATCGATTCAGAATGTTTTTAATATTTTGTTTATAAATGATTTTGTTTGAACACTGAAATTAATTACTTTTTATAGTCATTTAAATTATAAGTAAGCAATAACCTGAACGGAATTTATTTAAATGTATTATATTAGTAAATTTATAAAGATTAACTGGAAATGGTTAACAAATTAACCATGCCATGAGTTGACTAAGTCAACTATTTTTAACTAGAATCAAATTATTTATTGAATCGTTAATTATTCTTAAAGCTGATTATTATTTTGATTTCTTTTAAGGAGATTTTACTATTTTAATAATAGTAAACAATAAAGTAAACAAATTTGATTTCTGATAGTATTAGAATTTGATTATTTCTTATAATCAAAGTGAGAATCTTGGAATTTAATTCCTCTAATGGAAGTGTATGAAGTGGTGAGGCCATATGAGAGATTAAACAAAACATTAAGTGAAGTTATATTAATTTAGAAGCTTAAATGAATCCTTAGTTAGGATTTTGTTAGTTGAATTTGAATAAAATCCAAACTGACAAATATATAGCAAAGTTATAAAGGAATAAACGTTGTAAATGATTTCAAGAGTTCAAATGAAATTTGTAATCTGGGGAAGGTCTAAATGGAGTTGACCGGAGATTATTCTGAACTTCGGAATCTTTATCGAACAAGAGATTTTTCGAGAAAGAATTATGTGTTGGGATTGACTATGTTGAGTTTTATGAAATTTTATTCACTTTCTATTTTTACAAGATTTAATTATTCAAGGATTTATTTATCTAATTATTCAGATTAAGGAATAAAAGTATGTTTTTAAGATAGATATTTTGAAAGTGCATGTTATAATACTATTGTTATAATCAATGTTATTTCGTAAAGAAGTAGATTCTTTTACTGAACCTAAGGTTTACAAAAGTGAATGTTGTTGATACTTGAAGTTGTGAACTTTGTTTATTCCAAAGTTAATAATGTTGTTCGATTAAGGTATGAGAGGTAATTATACCCCAACTTGATTGACTCCATTGTTGACTAAGGGATGGTTAGGTTCGATAACAAGAATTGGATAAATGAAGTAAGTTAATAAGCGTTAATGGGTTTAAAGATTGTGTTTTAAATTGGATAGTATTATTGAAATTGAAATGTTTTCTGAATGTTGAAATAGTAAAGATTTTAGAAGTTTAATTAACTAATGGTTAATCAATGAGGCCAAATGATGCTGGGTATAGAATCAGTGAATTCATTTTCTTTTTATGGATGAATGGTTGTTTTATTTTGATAGTTAAATAACCGATTATCAAAATCTTGCCAACGATTGTTTGGTACGGAAAGACTGGGATCGAATTTATATTTGAAAACCATTCTGACCAACAAATACAAATGTGAAAGTTGTTGATCAAGATGGAGCAATTGAGGACCGTGGATCTTTATAAGCGGAAGGATTACTTGTCGAATATTCTCTGGATTACAACCAAAGGTATTCTGACGTGATTCATTCGTGGTTGATAATTTAAGGATTTGCAAGGACTTCTCGCTACTAATCCTTCGGATGTAGTAGGAGGGTGCCTTTGGTTCATCCTGTTCCTGGATGACTTGTATGGATGAATGTCTGACAGAGTGTAATGACCCGCATTTTTCAGCGGTATAATAATTAATTTATTTAATTATTTAAATGGTGAATTAAAGAATTTCATGGTCGTGGAATTAAATAATGGTGAATATTTAATTAAAATAATATATTTAATTCTGAAATAATCAGAATTGGCTGAAATGGCGATATGGTGTGAACTGGATCATCTGTGATATTTAATTCAGTTTAGAATTGAATTAGAATAACGAATATATTATATAAACGACAGTTTGAACGTTGAGTTAAAATATAATTAAAATCGAGCTCGAAATAGCGCTGCAGTTCGTAAATTGGCGATTCGAACTTCAAACGAATATACAGAAGCCGTTTAAAATCGGATTTCTGCGAAACAAGAAACGTGTGGAGCTAGTGGAGTATGTCTTTCTAGTGGAAGAGAAAAATCGGGATTTCGTAGGTAGATTTTGATTTACGTCCAAATCAAATTTTAGAAAAGTCGCTGTGGAACTCCTTTATAATTTATAAAGGAATTAATTATATTTTAAAAGGGAATTTCAATATAAATCGAATATCGGGTTGACCCAGATTTGAAATATCAAGTTAGAAATTCATAGAGGAATATTTTAGAGCTGTATGGTATTCCACTGTAAATATATACGATAATATTATTTTATTAATATTTTATTTAATTATATTTAAATATATTTATATATTTAAATGGGTCATCCAAAGCTTTAAAAATAGCCACTTTTGCAAACGAAGTCGGAATTCGACGAAACTAATTTTGTTGGATCCGCAACATCAAATTATTGCTAGATTCCAATTTCCGTGATTTTTAGAGTCACTAAGTGGCCGTACGGATTTTTAGAGTGAAAAACAGTCAGTGTTTTGATGACTAAAAATACGCTGTGTGAGCATACAGAGTCGGAATTTGATGAAACTAGTTTCGTTGGGACCGTAATGTCGAACTGTAGCTGCATTTCCAGTTTCGTGATTTTTGCGTATCGTATGTGGTCACAAGAATTTTAGAGGACGAATATCATAACGTTTTCTTAAAAAGGAATTTAATAATCGAATATTAAATTATTAAATAAATCCTATATAATACCTTTTACTTCCCTAAACCTAAATCACAAATTCTCTGGTCAAGAACAAAAATCGCGCCACCATTCTCTTTAGAAAAACCAGTTCGTGGCTTAGGAAATTCAAACAAAAATAAAATAAAAGGTTTTTAATTTCCACATTAACATTTCTAAGCTCGGGGGGGGGGGGGGGGGTTCGTCTTCAAGCCGGAGGTGGTTTTACTGGATTCGAACGAGGTCATGGGTCTGCTGGGTTTTGACCGTGGTAACCAGGGTTGGGGTATTCTTGAAGCAAGAGCATCCGTTGGTGAAAATGAGTTGGTATTTGTATTCCTGGCACTTAATGCCACTTGCGCGCTCAGTCCTAAGGGGTGCGATGGGAGTTCTGTCGGAAGTTGGGTACTGGTACTGATCGACGCAGTGTGAAATGGTAGTGCGGACTTCGTGTTTTTGGGTCAAGGTTGAAGAGGGTGTGACGAGAAGCATCTTGGTGATTTTTGTTTGGGATTTCGTGAAGTGAAGGGAGATCGGTTTGGGTTTGAAATGGAGAAATGGTGTTCGGTGGTGGATTTCTCGAACACGATGTTTTGTTGGGGAAGAAGACGTGTAGGCTCGGGCTGGGTTAAATTGGTGGGATGTGGGCTTGAAATAAAGGTGAAGGCCCATCTAATTAATATATATAGTTATGATTAATTTTAACTCAACCGAACTTGTAAATCATATAACTTGATCATACGACCTTGACATCCAGCGAAACAGGATCCAATGTGATCGTATGGACGGACACTACACACTGGAACTGACTGGAAGTGGAGTGGAGCTCATTTGAATTTATGGCAAAATAAATTGTTTGATTCAAATCAAACAACAGTTTATCGTTCTTTAACGATGAACTACCAAAGTGAGAAAATCTCACTAACTCTGAACAGTTCATAATTTCATGTTGTATTTTTAGAACTGTTAAATATTGGCTGATTGACTGTGTGTTGACTGTTTGATTGAACTGCTATTCAGTTAGTTGAATTTCTATATTGATTCTGTTTAACAGAATATATCATATGGAACTGAAAGTGATGTTATCTATATTGTTTAACATCTGTGATGCAGGGAAACAGGTTGGAGGAATCCAACTGGATTCCTTAACATTTATTTTACTGTGATTCATATATTGTGATATATGATGTGATATATGATGCGATATACAATCTGTTGTTGATTTTGTGTGTTTGGACGATATTTATCGTTGTTATATGGTATGTTAAATACCACAAGAAATACTGGATGTGGGAAAGGGGATTTTCAACGTGTATTTTGAAAATGAATTATTTATATAAAATTGATGGATTTTATATAAAAAAGGAAAAGGGTTTTTATAAAGGAAATAATTATAAAATCAAAAAGTAGAAAAGGAGTATATTTGTAAAACAAATACAAAGAAAGATATTTGCAAAACAAATAGAAAGAGAAATATTTGTAAATCATTTACAAATGGAATAGAAAAGGAAATATTTGTAGAACATTTACAAATAGATTTAAAGGGATTATTTATTTATTAGGAAATAAATAAAGGAAAAAGGATTTATTTATTTAGGAAATAAATAAAAGAAAAGGGGTTATTTATTTAGGAAATAAATAGAGAAGATAAAAGGAGATATTTACTTGTTAAGATAAATAGAAGTAAAAGGAGATATTTACTTGTTAGAATTAATAGAAAGTAAAAGGAGTTAATCGAATATAGTTTATTCGAATAGAAAGTAAAAGGAGTTTTCGAATATAGTTTATTCAAAAGGAGTTAAGTGAAACGAGTAAATCAATAGCGTTAGTCCGATAGAGTTAATCAATAGCGTTAGTCCGATAGAGTTAATCAATAGCGTTAGTCCGATAGAGTTAATCAATACCGTTAGTCCGATAAAGTTAATCCAATAGCGTTAGTCTGATAGATTTAATCCAATAGCGTTAGTCCGATTGAGTTAATCCAATAGCGCTAGTCCAATAGAGTTAATTGGTAAGGGTTAATCGAATAGAGTTAATTGAATAGAGTTATCGAATATACCTTATTCGAAGGAAAGAATTATCGAATAAGAGATAATTCAAAGGAGAGTTACGTAAAGAAGTTTGTTAAAGAATTAAAAGGAGAACTTTGTCTATTTCAAGGTTAGAAACGTTGTTCAGTTAAGGTCTGAGAGGTAGTATTACCCCAACTTGATTGACTCCATTTTAAATTAAGAGATGGTTAAGGTTCGATAGTGAAGGTGGGTTAAAGGAATATGAATATATATATATATATATATGATTGTTGATTGATTGATAGAATTTCCATTTGGAAATAATATCGTTGTTTGCACACGTGTTTTTCTTTGATACTTAAATCACAGACTATCGAAGTTTTGACCATTTTAACGTTGTTAATATGGAGAGACCGGTTGGATTATTATCCAAAGAACCACTCTGTATTGGCATAAGCGTTGCGAATTATATATGCCAAAGATAATTGAAGACAGAGTAAAATGCAAGGGCTGTTGTATAAGTCTTAGATAACAATGCCTAAGATGGATGTACTGACAAGTGCCTTCGGTTCATCCAGTTCCTGGATGACATGTATGGACGGATGTCTGACAGAGTATTTCCAGACGATCACGTATATTGATTTCTCCAACCGTACCAAGAGTGGAAGCGGAGAAGGAAACTTCTTTAGCTAACACATAATAAGGACGTCAATCGGTGATTTGATGGATTTGACGATGTGGCATTCAAAGTGAATCTGGTGTGATGATGAAGCGTAGCTTCTAGCCTCACAACCGGTAATTGACAAAAATCGGGCAGGCAGGATGGCTAAGTCAGTTTCTTCGAAGTAGGGTGTATAATCACCTGATCTAGAGTTTCATTTACTTCTAAAAATCTATTGTTGATGCTGTCCCATTCGGGAAATGGTTGTTGATCCTAACCGTTGGTGATATACATTCGATACACTCAAACAAAATGAGTGGTCGGTCATGTGTGGCCGGGTTGCAAGATGTTCATGTTGAACCCAATGTATTCCTTTTTAGAGGTACACTAGCGAAAGGTGGTTCCATACCTTGTCATAGTTGGAAATCCATTACCCAATACGTGCTTGCGGTTTTGATTGTACACTACATATGTATAACGTGAGATGAAAGCGTTTCTGCTAGATGATTATTATATTGTGATTGATAGATATTATTATAATATCAAAAGGTTTTTGATATAAAGATATTTTGGATTCTCATAAAGGAAAAACCCGTTCCGTTATACGGCGAGGTCTTATGAGATATCATTCACCTGCTTGAACTGTTTTATACTATTTTACTCATACCAGTCCCATGACTGACCCAGAGTTTATTTTGTTTTGTTTTCCCTAAACTCTTGGGTGCCCAATTTTTTACGGGCAGTCAAGTAGTCGGAATTTACAGATACTGGAAGAGCTTGGAGTAGGAGGCTTCAGGATTTTATAGCTATAGTTATTTCCGCTGTGTTGTAAGTGTTGTACTCTGATAATGTCATTGTATACACATACTGATTTTATTTCAAGGATATATTATCTATTATATGTTGTTCGTTCCCCTGTGAGGTTCGTGTTACTCTGATGTTGTGTTCTTCTTCTTCTTCTATTCTAAGTTTTTATCTTATCTTTCCTCACCTCTGTTTTTCTTTCTATTAATTTCCTGATTTTCAGTTTAATTTGAGGTTGGACTTGTGTTTTTAGTCAGCTCAAATTGAACCGGATTTTTGGGTCATTACAATTGGTATCAGAGCATAAGGTTAAGTGAATTACCTTGGCTCTGTGGCGTAACTCAGTAGAGATAGGGTTAGTAATACCCTAGATTGAGTTTGAGTGTATATATATGAGTTAACCTATTTCTTATTTGATATAAAAATTATTTTATATTATGGAGATTCATTGGTTGAGTTCTTTATGGGTTCTAGTCGATCAGTTTGATCCACTGTATCGGTAGGAGTTTGTAAACACTCGAATACGATTGGTCGACACGATATGTTTTGAAAAGTGGGTAAATTAAAATAAGTTTACCCAAGGTATATCTTGATATAGAGAAGATATATATATCAAAATTATAATATAGTGGATATATTGGTTGTTATTATAATCGAGTAAAGATTATAAATTAAATGGTTATGTAAATAACCAATCAGAATTCATATAAGTGAAATACGTGAAATCAGATGAGTTGAATCTGAAATTTTAAACCAGAAATTGAGTTAAAAGTCTGGAGAATTGGATAAGTGTTTGTAAATGAATTTGGATTAAAAATAAGGAAAATTTAAGATCTTGGGAGATTTTAAATTGTTTTACGAGCAGTGTGAATTATATTTTGAAATGAATTTCAAAGTGGAAATGTTTAGAAATGGTTTTATAGTATTAAACTCACTTCGATCGCTGGAAAATAGATTCTGATGATGACAGCTGCATCATCAGTATTCATTTTCGAGTTGTAAGTGATGAATTACTACCAGAGATACTGTTTTGAATTTGTTTTGGGAAAGACAAGTTGTGTTGAATTTCAAAATGGGATTTATAATATAGAATTTGAATAGAATTTGATATATAGAATTTGAATATAGAAATTCAAATGGGATTTATAATATAGAATTTGAATATAGAAATTCAAATGGGATTTATAATATAGAATTTGAATAATAGAATTTGATATATAGATTTGAATAATAGAAGTGATATAAAATTGGAATAGAAATTGAATAGAATTAAATAAGTCGAAGAGGAATTAGTTAATCGAGTTTCGAATTTGAAGTTGAACTTTGAAAGGTGAATTGGATTTGTAAATGGATATTCGAAATCGAATATAGAACTTAAATTTGAAATTTGGATTCAAATTAGTTAATAAGCAAGTTAAAATATATTTGAACATGTGACGATCCCAAAATCCGAGGGGCGGTATTAAGGATAATCATTGGAATATAACACATTAATCATCATAGCAGAGTACAGATAATAACAAAAACAATAAATAGAATAATTTCACATGAGTATGACAGCGGAATCACAACATGTAACAACATCAGAATAGCATAGCGTAGGATATAACTTAGTAAATAAAAAGGAAAGTGATCAGTCATCATCACCAGAGGCGGAATACATACATGCAGTGAGACAAAATAAGGGTATCAGTCTACATCGCCGAAGGCGGAATACATATACATACAATAAGAAGTACGGAAAGTAAATCAGTCTGCATCACCCGTGGCGGAATCATAATATAAGTACAGTAATGGCGGAAAATGTCAAAGTCGTCTCTGTGAAGTCAGCCTCGCCATGAGCCAAAAATGCACTCTATGCAACAGTGCCGAGCCAAAAACAACCTGTCACCTGTGAACTAGGCTGCCCGTGTGAAAATCAGGGCACCCGCGTTTGCAAAGTGAAACAAACAACGAGTCAGTCATGGGGACTGGTATGAGGAATCTTGTAACACCCCACACCCGCTACGGTCACTCACTAAGGGAATGCCATAACATCGGTGGAGTATTTTAAGTGAATATAGAACAGAAAAATTACAACAAGACAGATATAAGTAATACTTGAGAATTTAAAACATCATTTCATTCCAGCGGAAAGTAAAACATGTTTGGTTACACCAAAACCATAAATAAGAGTCAAGTACATAATATCCATCCTGATAAAAACAAAAGTACATAATCCCACTACATAACCTAATAGCCATAATAGAAAAGATATACTGAGCTTTACATCCACGGTCCAAGCTCCAAAAGATAGATAAAGCAGTCTGATCAAAGCCCACTAGTGCTAGGCCCACTCTGAAAACCTGAGGGTTGGGAAAAAGATAAAGAAACAACGGGGTCAGACATAAGTCTGAGTGAGTCCTATAACCCTAACAATACAATCATTAAAGTAATTAGGGTATGATATAAAAAAGGTACGGTACCTCTGGGGATAATGACTACACTAAGTAGCCAATTCAACACAGGATGTACTAAGATAACCGAAAAGACGCATTTACCCACCCAAGGATAATTACTACACTGCGCCACCCCAGATTTACCCACCCAAGGGTAATTCCTACACTGCACCACACCAGTTCTACCCACCCAAGGGTAATTCCCACTTAAAGGTTGATCCCACTAAGTGTACTTAGAAATTTTACCTAGTAGTTTTGTGTACCCCTGGCTCACTACATAGGTGCCGTCTGCCCCTATCTCCACTAGGTGTACCCACTACTCCCACGCGATCGGCTCCCTACCGTAGATATCCGTGCTGGCCCCACAATGGGGTGTATCACTCCCCAAAGTGGCTAGCCCGATACAACAAATGGTGCACGGGTTATATCTACACGATGCAACAACGTCTTACCTACCATCCCGGGTCCACACACGCAGATGAAACCCGTTGGACTCGCGTTGCCACCGCTACCCCGGTTTGGCCTCTTATAGTCAAGCCCAATATGCGTGTCCCGTCACTCGACTAGAGTCGAGCCCACTAAGATACGTTTGGGATATTGGTTGAAATGGGCCCCCATAAGCTACTACTTAAGCTTGTCATTTTATCTAGTGCATCCCACTTAACCCCTTTTATAATCATGCCCACTTACATGTTAAGGTTTGGTTAAGTCATCTAATCATATTTCAATTGCCACTCAAGGCCCCCACAAGCTACTACTTAAGATTGTCATTTAATTATATTTCAATTGCCACTTTAGGCCCCTACAAGCTACCACTTAAGCTTGTCATTTAATTATATTTTAATTGCCCCTTAAGGCCCCCACTAGATTTCCACATGTCACCCAAGGCACTTACTTGATTCCCACATGCCACCCAAGGCACTTACTTAACCCTTTAATCATGTTTAATTACATGTTCCTCTTTGGTTAAGTATTCTAATCGTATTTTCTATTGCCACCCAAGGCAACCCACTAGTTTCCTTATGCCACCCAAGGCACCCCCACTAGTTACTACATGCCACCCAAGGCACCCACTTAACCCCTCATGCCTTACTACATGCTAATTTGGTTAAGTGTTTCTTAATTAATTAAGATCGTAACCTTTGTAAAGACCTCTCACATTAGACTGTCTTTTATGGCAGCTGGATATGCCGGTTGGTTCCGGGCAGCCTTACACCATAACAGAGTCTAACCTCGTGTCTTTACACTTGTCACGTATTTAGTTTATGACTAAGACCTCTCACATTGGGCCAATCATTTGTAGCCGCTGGATTTGCCGGTCGGTTCCGGGCAGTCTTATGCTACAAAAGGGTCCAACCTCGTGTCTTAGTAGATTAATTACACCTAATTAATCACCCCCATAATTTGTATTAATTATCCCTAATTAATTACAAATATTTAAGAATATGGGTAGACCTAACTCAATAGGTAAATTCCCAATTCCATAATATGGGTAGACCTAACTTAATAGGTAAATTCCCAATTATGTCCATCCACTTTACGGTATGTTTAATCATACCCACTTCACACAATTTTATGTGTTCATTAATTTTTACCCCATCGTCCCCACGTAAATACGTTAACATGACATACTTCAAAAGAGAAGATTCATCATACACACAATGGGTTCAACTTAGCATATCATTAGCATTATCATGGGTTTAAAAGGTGTCAACTTGTATATATGACCATAAACCCAACTTGCATAAATAACCCACCCAAACTTGCATGAATCACATATGTCATAAAGATGGTAACTTGCTTAAATGTTCATGTCATAGACCTATCATAAAGGTGTCAACTTGCATACATGTCATAGGTCTAAAAGGGATGAACTTGCACATGTACTTATGTCATACATAGAGGCAAACTTGCATATGAACTTGCATCATAACTTGCATATGAACTTGCATCATAACTTGCATATGAACTTGCATCATAACTTTGCATATGAACTTGCATCATAACTTTGCATATGATCTTGCATCATAACTTTGCATATGAACTTGCATCATAACTTTGCATATGAACTTGCATCATAACTTTGCATATGAACTTACATCATAACTTGCATAAAACCAAACACTTAGCATGCATAAAACCAAATACTTAGCATGCACAAAACCACATACTTAGCATGCACAAAACCAAATACTTAGCATGCATAAAACCAAATACTTAGCATGCATAAAACCACATGCATAACTTGCATATCATGTTACATATAACTTGCATATACTCTCACATATAGTTTGCATAACATGTTACATATGCATAAATGTTCAACATAGTGTTTTGCATCATAAAACATGGCATTAAACTTGCATATAGCATAAAACTTGCAAAACACATATCATACAAACTTGCATAAACACATTTATCCACAAACATAGCCATGTCTTATCATATCCTACCATAATCAATTTAACAATTGATTATTAAAGCTATAGGGACTCACCACTAAGCTCCCATAAGCAAACCCTTGCCACAAATTACCCAAAAACTCTAGCCTTGAACATAAAGCTTGCAACTTGATGATGAATGCAAGCTAATGATCACTTATACAACTCAAAGATGCTTGTATGCACATGAAAGCCTTCATAGAAATAGTTTAGAAATAGGGTGGAGGCTAGGGTTTTGGGTGGAGGCCATGATCATAGAAAATTTTGGCATAGTTTAGTTAGGAGATAGGATTTTGATCATTTAGGGCTAGCTTAGGGTCTTATTTATAGGATTAGGCAAGTGTTTTAGGCCGTTAGATTAACCCTAGGTTAGATTAGGACCATCAGATCCCGGAAGCTTCTAGAGAACAGCCCAAAACACAGCCAATCCCTTAAAATGGTGCACCAGGTTAGACTTGACGAGCACCCCCTGTCGACACCCAAGTCGACAGGGCTGTCGACCTGGTGCTACCCAGTCGACTGCCCTGTCGACAGGGCTGTCGACACGGGTAGCTGGGCGGGAATTTTTCCCCCCAGCGCCCAATGGCCCCAAATTTTGAATTTTAAACCTGAATTTTAAATCTGTTTTGAACTTTTAATTTTCTGCAAACTTCATTGGGCCATAACTGGGCCACACGGACTCCGATTCTCGAAAACTCGGACTCTATCTCGCGTATTTTTCCGAGACGAACGCAATGACGCAGCCCGTTTCCCCCAATTCTCACATCTGAGATTATTTATTCTGTAATTAGTGAATTTTAGCATTAACCGAAATTCGGGGTGTTACATTCTCCCCTCCTTAAAGGATTTCGTCCCCGAAATCTCTAAGCTAAGGAGAATGCATATCCTACCATCCAAACAACCATCTACTCAATCCATCAAACACGGGCATCCATTGTCCTTAAAACAATTTCTAATGATGTATGAGCATATGCAAAAAGTGTGTGTATATGTTCCCTATCTAATGTATGAACATATGCAAACCATGATAGTGCCATGCATCCATTATGTATGCGAGGAAACCCTATCGACACATACAACATCTACATGAGTGCACAATCATTCACCAAAATGCATCATCCATATGATAATACAATCATTATACATCCATAAATATAGCTACCTACACACAATTATATGCAATATGCAATATGAAGTGATTGAGCCGATCTAGTGTCTAGAGTGTGTGTATATGCATCCACGAGCAACCACTAGCAAACACTTGCATCCACATGCATCCATCAATCATAACATGTCTCAAACACATGTTTCAACCATAGGTTTACCCTATCTAAAGGTCAAAGGTACTAATGAGAGGACATACTAAAGATAAGATAAGTACTAGACAGATGATAAAGGAGACGTTTAAAGGACATACCCTCAAAAGGAATGGGTATAATGAACGCATCTTCGCTTCTGTCTCCCCAGTAGCATTGCTCTGACTTTCTCCCCTTTTTCACTTTGACTAGTCGCACCTCTCTGTTTCTCAACTTCCTAATCTCTGACCCAAGGATGCGAGTAGGAGCTTGTCGAATAATCACATCACGCTCTACCTTTACTTCTTTAAGCATGCTCGGCTCTACCGCCTCTACGGTCTCATGTAGGCACTTCCTCCCATGGAATACATCATGTACACCACTAAGTCTGTCGGGCAACTCCACCAATGGAAGATGCTCCTCCCATGTACCTCCAAAATCCAAGATACATAGCCTCAAAAGGTCTTCTAAAATATGATTCACCCTCTCGGTCTGGCCGTCCGTCTGAGGATGATATGCGGTACTCAAACACAACTGAGTCCCTACCGCCTCTTGCAAATTCTTCCAAAACTCTCTAGTGAAGATAGGATCTCGATCGCTCACTATACTGGAGGGTACACCATGCAATCTAATAATCTCTCGAATATAAACTGAAGCTAGCCATGGAGCAGTTCTCTTACTCTTCACGGGTATACGATGTGCGCTCTTAGTAAGTCTATCTACCACAACCCAAATTCCCGTATTACCCTTTCTTGATCTGGGTAACCCGTCAATAAAATCCTTCGAGATGCTATTCCACTTCCATTGCGGAACTTCCAATGGGTGAAGCAACCCACCAGGTTTCTTTTGCTCCGCCTTCACTTGTTGGCACACCAAGCATCGAGCGACATGCTCGGCCACATCTTTCTTCATACCGGCCCAGAAGAAAACCCGCTTCATGTCCTGGTACATCTTGTCCCCACCGGGATGAATGGTCATCCTAGAACGGTGTGCATCATCAAGAATAGTCTTCCTCAAACCCTCGTCTTGCGATACACAAAGTCTACCGTCTCTATGCAACCACCCCTTACCATCTAGGGTGTACCTACTCAAATGGATGGACGAACCCCTCCTCATGAGCTTCTCTACTAACTCATCCAACTGTGGGTCGTCTCGTTGTGCCTCCCTAATTCGTCCAAAAAGAGTAGGCCTAACCTCCAAGGAGGCTAGCAAACCGGGTACAAAGTCAACGGAAGGTCTAAAGTCAAACATAGAAATAAACTCTAAGCTCCATCGTTTAACGAACCATGAACTCGAGGACAACCTTTTTGTACTTAAGGCGTCCGCTACCATGTTACCCTTGCCATGGGTATACGCTATCTCAAACTCATAGGATGTTAAGAATCCTATTCACTATTGCTGCCTTAAGACTATGCGCTTGGAGAGTCTCCAATACTTCCCTAAGATGTAGGGCATGCTCTTCTCCACTCCTAGAGAAAACCAGGATATTACCCCATCCAAAATCATCACAACTGTCCATCTCTCACGCAGACCACCCTAGTCGAACTCGACATCCCCCAAATGCAAGCCCCAAAGGTGTAAACCAATATCAGACAAACACCCAAGGGATGCCTCCTTCGAACGTAGACGACCTACGTGAGATGATACTAGTAAAAACGGCTAAATAATTAAGCCCTTGTCCAACTCTGGATGTCCTCGCCAGTCTCGCTCCAAAACCATCGTTTATCCCATACTGGCTTTGCTCAGCCTATTGAGCACACACGAAAACTTATTCCGCTCCTAGAAAAGACCAAGATGTCATTTACAAAAACCATCACAAACTTATTTAGGTACTCCCTGAACACCCTTCTCATCAAATCAATAAAGTATGCAGGGGCGTTCGTCAAACCAAATGGCATCACCAGCCACTCATTAAAAAAAACCATCCGGAGTCCTAAAGGCAGTCTTCTCTATACTATCCTCAGCCACTCTCAACTGACGAAACCCCGTGGCTAAGTCTAACTGCGAAAATACTGAGACGCCAACTAACTGATCAAAGAGATCATCAATCCTCGGCAATGGGTGTCTATTCTTCTTTGTGAGTTCATTTAGTTTTCTTTAGCCTACACAAAGTCTGAGGGACCCATCCGCCTTCGTGGCGAAACTACTGGAGCTCCCCACTCCGATATCCTTCGTCTTATGAACCCCTCCCCAAGCAAATCGCCTACTTGCTTATGGAGTTCCCTCCTCTCACGAGGAGCCATGTGGCACACTGGCCAAGATACTGGTTTGGCATTGTCTACCAGGTATATTCGGAAGTCAATCTCCCGCTCCGGAGGTAAGCCCTTCACCTCCTCAAACACATCCGAGTATTCCCGGACCACTCTAACAGTTCGCAAACCCTCGACTGACGTGTCAAGCGATTCTAGATAGCTTAACATAACAGATTCCATGGGATTACAAGAGATTCTCGAGAGTGTTACCCAAACGGGTCATAAGCCTAACAACTCTCCCTCCAAAATCAAGAACGGCACCCCTACTGGATAACCAGTCCATGCCCAAAACTAACCCATAGCTCGTGAAGCCCAAAAGCATCACATCTAAACTCAACGCTAAGTATAGCAGCTTTCAAACCCAAACACATCATGGAGCCCCAATCGGGTTTGAAACAACTAAGGGATCCTCTACTAAACTGGTGTCTAGGTGCAGTGACTCAACTAACAATGATGAGATAAACGAACTCGATGCGTCAGAATCAAATAAAGTTCGAATCGGATAATAAAGAAATCCAAATTCCAACCTAGACGGTCCTATCCCCATCTGGTACCCTAGTCGTGAGGGAATACAACCACCCTCCAGGAGATTCCGTACCTTGCCCTTGCCTCTTTGGACAATCCTAATAAGATGTCCCATTCCTTCCCAAAAGGATAACTACTCGCCTTCTCCTTCCCATTCTCCGCTCATAACCTCCCATAAAAATGAGGTTTCATCCTTCATTAATCAAACAACTATTTGAGCCTTCCTCCCATCGTCTATCCAATAGGTAACTACCAGTCCTCCTTCTTCTTGGACCAACTTCTAATCCGACTAACGTCTAAGTCCCTTGAAGTGGTTTTCCATTCTTATCTATCTTAGAAAGATCATCTATACACGGAGGGGAAACTCAAAACGAGAGAGGAAGAAATTCAAAACGGAGAATTCGAAAGATATTGATATGGCTATTGGGGATTATGCCTTTCTTTCAAAAACTTTCCTCTTAAAAGACATGTTTTTGAAAATACTCCTTTCAAACATATTCTTAGAAAATAGTTTTTCAAAAATTTTTATCTGTTCTGGTAACCTTAAGCTCTGATACCACGTGTAACACCCCACACCCGCTACGGTCACTCACTAAGGGAATGCCATAACATCGGTGGAGTATTTTAAGTGAATATAGAACAGAAAAATTACAACAAGACAGATATAAGTAATACTTGAGAATTTAAAACATCATTTCATTCCAGCGGAAAGTAAAACATGTTTGGTTACACCAAAACCATAAATAAGAGTCAAGTACATAATATCCATCCTGATAAAAACAAAAGTACATAATCCCACTACATAACCTAATAGCCATAATAGAAAAGATATACTGAGCTTTACATCCACGGTCCAAGCTCCAAAAGATAGATAAAGCAGTCTGATCAAAGCCCACTAGTGCTAGGCCCACTCTGAAAACCTGAGGGTTGGGAAAAAGATAAAGAAACAACAGGGTCAGACATAAGTCCGAGTGAGTCCTATAACCCTAACAATAAAATCATTAAAGTAATTAGGGTATGATATAAACAAGGTACGGTACCTCTGGGGATAATGACTACACTAAGTAGCCAATTCAACACAGGATGTACTAAGATAACCGAAAAGACGCATTTACCCACCCAAGGATAATTACTACACTGCACCACCCCAGATCTACCCACCCAAGGGTAATTCCTACACTGCACCACACCAGTTCTACCCACCCAAGGGTAATTCCCACTTAAAGGTTGATCCCACTAAGTGTACTTAGAAATTTTACCCAGTAGTTTCGTGTACCCCTGGCTCACTACATAGGTGCCGTCTGCCCCTATCTCCACTAGGTGTACCCACTACTCCCACGTGATCGGCTCCCTACCGTAGATATCCGTGCTGGCCCCACATTGGGGTGTATCACTCCCCAAAGTGGCTAGCCCGATACAACAAATGGTGCACGGGTTATATCTACACGATGCAACAACGTCTTACCTACCATCCCGGGTCCACACACGCAGATGAAACCCGTTGGACTCGCGTTGCCACCGCTACCCCGGTTTGGCCTCTTATAGTCAAGCCCAATATGCGTGTCCCATCACTCGACTAGAGTCGAGCCCACTAAGATACGTTTGGGATATTGGTTGAAATGGGCCCCACAAGCTACTACTTAAGCTTGTCATTTTATCTAGTGCATCCCACTTAACCCCTTTTATAATCATGCCCACTTACATGTTAAGGTTTGGTTAAGTCATCTAATCATATTTCAATTGCCACTCAAGGCCCCCACAAGCTACTACTTAAGCTTGTCATTTAATTATATTTCAATTGCCACTTTAGGCCCCTACAAGCTACCACTTAAGCTTGTCATTTAATTATATTTTAATTGCCCCTTAAGGCCCCCACTAGATTTCCACATGTCACCCAAGGCACTTACTTGATTCCCACATGCCACCCAAGGCACTTACTTAACCCTTTAATCATGTTTAATTACATGTTCCTCTTTGGTTAAGTATTCTAATCGTATTTTCTATTGCCACCCAAGGCAACCCACTAGTTTCCTTATGCCACCCAAGGCACCCCCACTAGTTACTACATGCCACCCAAGGCACCCACTTAACCCCTCATGCCTTACTACATGCTAATTTGGTTAAGTGTTTCTTAATTAATTAAGATCGCAACCTTTGTAAAGACCTCTCACATTAGACTGTCTTTTATGGCAGCTGGATATGCCGGTTGGTTCCGGGCAGCCTTACACCATAACAGAGTCTAACCTCGTGTCTTTACACTTGTCACGTATTTAGTTTATGACTAAGACCTCTCACATTGGGCCAATCATTTGTAGCCGCTGGATTTGCCAGTCGGTTCCGGGCAGTCTTATGCTACAAAAGGGTCCAACCTCGTGTCTTAGTAGATTAATTACACCTAATTAATCACCCCCATAATTTGTATTAATTATCCCTAATTAATTACAAATATTTAAGAATATGGGTAGACCTAACTCAATAGGTAAATTCCCAATTCCATAATATGGGTAGACCTAACTTAATAGGTAAATTCCCAATTATGTCCATCCACTTTACGGTATGTTTAATCATACCCACTTCACACAATTTTATGTGTTCATTAATTTTTACCCCATCGTCCCCACGTAAATACGTTAACATGACATACTTCAAAAGAGAAGATTCATCATACACACAATGGGTTCAACTTAGCATATCATTAGCATTATCATGGGTTTAAAAGGTGTCAACTTGTATATATGACCATAAACCCAACTTGCATAAATAACCCACCCAAACTTGCATGAATCACATATGTCATAAAGATGGTAACTTGCTTAAATGTTCATGTCATAGACCTATCATAAAGGTGTCAACTTGCATACATGTCATAGGTCTAAAAGGGATGAACTTGCACATGTACTTATGTCATACATAGAGGCAAACTTGCATATGAACTTGCATCATAACTTGCATATGAACTTGCATCATAACTTGCATATGAACTTGCATCATAACTTTGCATATGAACTTGCATCATAACTTTGCATATGATCTTGCATCATAACTTTGCATATGAACTTGCATCATAACTATGCATATGAACTTGCATCATAACTTTGCATATGAACTTACATCATAACTTGCATAAAACCAAACACTTAGCATGCATAAAACCAAATACTTAGCATGCACAAAACCACATACTTAGCATGCACAAAACCAAATACTTAGCATGCATAAAACCAAATACTTAGCATGCATAAAACCACATGCATAACTTGCATATCATGTTACATATAACTTGCATATACTCTCACATATAGTTTGCATAACATGTTACATATGCATAAATGTTCAACATAGTGTTTTGCATCATAAAACATGGCATTAAACTTGCATATAGCATAAAACTTGCAAAACACATATCATACAAACTTGCATAAACACATTTATCCACAAACATAGCCATGTCTTATCATATCCTACCATAATCAATTTAACAATTGATTATTAAAGCTATAGGGACTCACCACTAAGCTCCCATAAGCAAACCCTTACCACAAATTACCCAAAAACTCTAGCCTTGAACATAAAGCTTGCAACTTGATGATGAATGCAAGCTAATGATCACTTATACAACTCAAAGATGCTTGTATGCACATGAAAGCCTTCATAGAAATAGTTTAGAAATAGGGTGGAGGCTAGGGTTTTGGGTGGAGGCCATGATCATAGAAAATTTTGGCATAGTTTAGTTAGGAGATAGGATTTTGATCATTTAGGGCTAGCTTAGGGTCTTATTTATAGGATTAGGCAAGTGTTTTAGGCCATTAGATTAACCCTAGGTTAGATTAGGACCATCAGATCCCGGAAGCTTCTAGAGAACAGCCCAAAACACAGCCAATCCCTTAAAATGGTGCACCAGGTTAGACTTGACGAGCACCCCCTGTCGACACCCAAGTCGACAGGGCTGTCGACCTGGTGCTACCCAGTCGACTGCCTTGTCGACAGGGCTGTCGACACGGGTAGCTGGGCGGGAATTTTTCCCCCCAGCGCCCAATGGCCCCAAATTTTGAATTTTAAACCTGAATTTTAAATCTGTTTTGAACTTTTAATTTTCTGCAAACTTCATTGGGACATAACTGGGCCATACGGACTCCGATTCTCGAAAACTCGGACTCTATCTCGCGTATTTTTCTGAGACGAACGCAATGACGCAGCCCGTTTCCCCCAATTCTCACATCTGAGATTATTTATTCTGTAATTAGTGAATTTTAGCATTAACCGAAATTCGGGGTGTTACAAATCTATTTAACAGTTTAAACAACAGTAATAAGCAAATCATAGGACCACGCCACTTTCGCGGAACGGGTTTACTCCAATGATTGCTAGTGCATTTAAAACAAAGTAAATTCTTTTAAAACAACGCAATGCTTTTGAAAAGAATGAAGCCACTATAAGACTCAAGTCCCATCACACAATGCAACGGAAGCCGGAGGATAGAGTTTTACCTTATAATGGCCAAATATGCTTGATACGTATAAAGCAAAATCAATTGATATTATTACTAGTGCATATATGTTTCAAAAACGAATAGCATCATAAATATCAATCATAGGCGGCATAGCTACCATCTACTATGTCGCCATACTAGTTCTACAATCAAGTCCGTTATTTCGTATTGGGAATTGGATTTCCGTCATAAGTCGAGGCAAGGGGCCAGCTCCTCTCCGCTTCGAGACATTCTAGCAAATGCCTCGGGACTACACACTCTGGGTAACCCCTGGATGCTTCAGGGCCGGTCCTCTCTTACGTTTGAGGATTATTTATTCCTGAACACACGTTTCCCAGTCCTTACAGACCTATAATCGAGGCGCCTCGTATTCCAACAACCACAAAAGTGAAAAGTAGATATATATGTCAGGGCTGGTAAGTCACTGACACCACCATAGCTAGAAAGAAACGTCGTGCTCTCCCTGTAGTCCTTATCCCGTTTTTAACTCATACCGGGGTGTGAGGCTCGCGAATCCACGCTATACACAAAGCCAGGCCACGTAGACCGCGCTTTGATCATCATCCACAATACTTTGCTTTGCAACAGAAGCCTTGATCACAGCATCTTTGCATGCCACATAGGCAATCCACTCCATACGATTGATTTCCATCGATATATAACCTCTGAGCTCGTATGTCTCAGAGAAGGGCGTTAAGCAAAAGAATAAATTCTCCGCCGCCAAACAGATATATATTTAACAGAGATCAATCAGTATAGAACAAAATCCAATGTCAGACACACAGTCCATTTACAAGTCCATCCTGGGTCTGAACGAAACCGGAGGCGTCAAATTCCTCGTATATCCGTACAATCAACACATACGTTCAGACGGCTACTACTTCCGTCCCTTTTCGGTAGCTACTCCGGTCAGGAATCTCAGCAGCGCCCATCCAACCGATACGAAGATCGTCGGTCTTGAATTGTCTTTGCATTTTCCCATTCGAATCGCTCGATAAATTATTTGAAATGAGGGTTAGCTTGGCCTTTTCAAATAATTCACGTCATTAGAATTTAAATCGATTCTTTCTGTGGTTATATTATTCGACATCCATCTTTCGGTTCTCTAGTGTTATTTTCGTGTCAAACACATACAACCATCAAATATCAAACAATTCAAGCCCAATTGGTTTAATTTCAATCTATGTTGATTATAATGTTTTATAACGATTTTTCTCCATTTTAATTTATTTAAAAATGGCCATATTTAATTAAACGACGTTTCAGGTCGTGCCGTGGCACTAGCGCTGTTTTCCCCCTAATTTGTTTTACACATATCGGAAAATCTAACCGTTGGATTTCTACAAAGTCTATATCAGTGGGAAGGTATTCCCAAAGCGAACCCAACGGTTCTAGTTTCATGAAAATCCGACGGTCGGATCTTCCACACTAGTCGCTTGAAGTTACGGTTTCAAAATTCGAACTGCAGCGTCGTTATTCAATTTAATTTAATTATATTTACATTTATATATAAATATAAACGATTCTGGCGCTGTTTTTCTTCATATTTGAATTAAACATTCCGGGCAATCCAACCATTGGATTTTTTGCCAGGTTGGTGCCGTTGTGAAGATATTTCCAAGGCGAACCCAGCGGTTGCGGTTTCGGGAAATTCCTATGGTCGGATTTCTCGTACTAATCGTTTCAAATTACGATTCCGAAACACGAACTGCACGGCTTCGATTCCTTTTAATTATATTTATATTTTTTTTTATATATAATTCATTCTATAATTCCAACTATTGTCCATTCTATATTTCCAACTTCGTTTTTACTTCAAATATTTCACTAACGCCTTAATATTTCAAAAAATTTCTCCATAACCTCCTTTGTACGGGGAGGGGTTTGGAAATTTATTGGGCCGTGTTAGGTACCCAATAAATCCTAAAAAGCATCCACATATTTATAGTGATATATTCTGGTGTTTACGGGGGAGCATGTATAGATAATCACTCCAGAGAATAAATTCTCGTCACCCCGTTTTCGTGTGGAAATAAATAGTCCACGTGCCGTATCTAATAACTAGAGCGACATGATTATTGTCAACTCCAGACCCGTGTAGGGTTTTTATTAATCTGGCGATTTATCATTATATTTTCTATAGTCCATATCAGTCATCAGTTCTACCTGAAGTATATAGTCATCGCCATACCAGCCTCTCGCTCGTATGGTAAATCTTCCACCTCGTCACACAAGCTCCAATTGCGTATGTGGAATTTGATGAAGTATGCCTATCGTCAAGAAGTATGCCATGCAGTGTAGTTCAAAATTAATTGTTACTATCCTATGGTGATCTTTATTATTTCACACAGAATAACCAGCACTCCGCATCCAATGGCATTCACAGGAGTTGATATAAAAATAAAATTGCGTAGCCAACTCATTAAGGCTTACCTATTTGTCGGGCACGCAAATAATTTCTTTACTCTACAGCTAATCCATTTTTCCTGTTCAACACATGTATATATATGCAGAACAAAGCTAATAATAATATTTCTAGCAAACTATTATTTATTTCAACACGTGTGCATTTTTATCAAATCATATACATGATAAAAGAAATATTTTTATCGCCAAAAATATTTATTCAACACGTGAATGTTTTTAACACTTCATATTCACAATAAAAATGTAGTTTTTATTGTCGATTCATTTTATTTTAAAATACGATAACATTCAACACATGAATTTCAAATCGACGAACGAATTACAACTCAACACATGAATATTCTATATAGTTTGTATATATATATAAAAATGTGATTTTTATCGCTAAAGCTATTTGTTTAAATTCAAATAATATTCAACACATGAATTTTAACTCAACGAACGAATTGCAACTCAACACATGAATATTTGATATAATTTGTGTATATATAAAAATGTGATTTTTATCGCTAAAGCTATTTGTTTAAATTCAAATAATATTCAACACATGAATTTCAACTCAACGAATGAATTGCAACTCAACACATGAATATTCGATATAATTTGTATATATATAAAAATGTGATTTTTATTGCTAAAGCTATTTGTTTAAATTCAAATAATATTCAACACATGAATTTCAACTCAACGAATGAATTGCAACTCAACACACGAATATTCGATATAATTCGTATATATATAAAAATGTGATTTTTATCGCTAAAGCTATTTGTTTAAATTCAAATAATATTCAACACATGAATTTCAACTGAACGAATGAATTGCAACTCAACACATGAATATTGGTTTCAACATATGTAATTTATTTCAATGAATGAAAATTATTCTAACACATGAATATTTCAGAAAATTTCGGCAGCATAACGGTAGGGTAGTTAAAACCGAGACCGTCCTTAGTACGGCTCCTTGCTCTACCTTAAAACCTCGCGGTTTTTGACAATGGGGATCATGCATCTAGTTCGCACGCAGGCGGCATGTTTTATTTTCAATTCCACAATCCTATTCTATTTTGTTTCAACCACAAGAGGGTATTAATCAACCACAAAGGTATTTTTCAACCAAAATATCAACCACAACCAATTATTTCCAACCATTCGTCATACCATATAATATCACGTCAATCACAAGCAATAAATATCGTCCATGGTCTATGGACGAGGGGAGTATATATATATAATATTATAATTCACTTGCATTTCATCACAATTCAAAACATATATGTTTCATTCAACGCTTGTATAATTTATACATCGCTAATATAACTTATACAACACATGTACATGAGGTATACCATGCGTATATAATTTACACTTCGCTTATATAATTTATACAACGCGATTTCATTCACACAATTAGTTTAGATTCCTCACACTGGTTATTGCAGTGCTAAAAATCGTAGGAAGATCAGAAAAATCCGCGGCTTCTTCTAGAATGTAGAGAGCCTCCTTGCGGTCACGGTGTCTCCTGTTTCATCAAATTTCGTTAAAGAACGAAAAAGATATTATTTTTCAAAGTTTTGCAACGCTTTATAGTGTTATTTTCATTTCTGAATAATAAAGGTCGTACCTTTATTTTTGCTTCGAAACTAGTTGGGATTTTTGCAAAATCCGTGAAGTATGGGGATGATCGGCGGTGCTGACGTGGAAGGGGGCGGCGAGGGCTTCACGGCGCTAGTGGTTTGAGGGGGTGCGATGGCGAATCGGGGCGGCGGCGGCGCTGGGAAGTCGACGACTTCCTCGACGTCGTTCAGGCGGAGGAGCTGATGATAGAGGGCGGCGCTTGGTCGGATGTGGAGAGGAGGCGAAGGGCTGTCGACTGGTGGTGGTGGCGCGGCCTAGCGTCACCTGTGGCGGTCGGAAAAGGGAGGTGAAGCACGGAGCAACGAGGATCGTTGGTTTCGTCTCTGGCGGCTAGGGTTTCGAGATTTATTTTAAAAGGAAAATTCCTATTGGTCCAAGCTTTATTGGGAATTTTAAATAGTGTTTTCACAAACGGACTTGAAATCAAACCCAACGACTGTCGCCCCTAGCTAAATACCCCCATTCCGGACATAATGGGATATGTTTCGTTGGCCAATTCGACTGTTACAGTCAGTTATTTTTCAAATTAAAATATAAAACATTCAATATTTAATTTGAACGTACATTTCAATTTGCCAGGGCCACAAACTGAATCGAAAAATTCCAGAAAAATAAATCTAGCTTTGTTTTGACGATACGGTCCTAACAAAACCAGTTTCGTTTAATTCTGAGCTCGCTTGAAAAACGGCCATTTTTATGTCGACCCATTTTAACAGAAATTGACCAATCACATTTTCTTTTGCCCCGCTCACGTACTAGCTTCAAAAATTATGAAATTTGAAACTTAGCAATCATTTGACATCTCGGACCCAACAAAAGTGGTTTCGTCGAATTCCGAGGTCATATGCAAAATATCAATTTTCAAGGGCTATATGCTATATAGCGACCTTTCTAAAAATTCATTTGGCCATAACTTTTGATTTCCGCTATGAAACTTCGATTTTTCAGATTCGTTAGAAAGGTATTCATGAACAGATTTAGATATTTTCAGTTTCGTTAAAATCCATTACATTTTCCACCCGGTACAGTTAGACAAAGTTTGTATTCAAACTTTCAAACTGCAATACTATACCCAATTCTATATTTTATTGAAATATGCTATTTCAACTATTCAAATTCTTTGGTAATAACCAAATTTAAAAATTTTAAATTGGTTCACATTTTCCGGGTTATTACAATCTCCCCCACTCAAAACTTTTCGTCCTCGAAAAGGAAATAACAGCTAAGTAGGAAATAAAATGTAAATGCAAAGTGTTGTAAAGGTACCTTGCACCGGAGTTAGTCAGAGATGTCCACTCTGCATTTGGGATAGGCTTGTTTAATGCTTTCCTCAGTCTCCCAAGTACAGTCTCTAGGATCACTACTCCACTGCACTTTGACTAGATGAATCTTTTTCCTCCTTATCTCTCTAGTTTCTTTGCCAACTATCTTTAATGGCTCTCTTCTGAGTGCTAATTCTGGAGTTATGTCAATATCCTGTTGCGCTGCTTCTTCCACAACAAGATCTGGATCATGAACATGTTTTCTAAGTTGAGACACATGGAATACATCATGTACACCACGCAACCAATCAGGTAATGAAACCCTATATGCAAGAGTTCCAATCCGTTCAAGTATAAGAAAGGGACCAATAAATCTCGGTGCCAACTTCCCAGTCTTGCCAAATCTGATTACTCCCCACATTGGAGAAACTCTTAAATAAACATAATCGCCAACGGCAAACGATATATCCCTTCTTCTCGCATCAGCATAACTTTTCTGTCGGCTCTGCGTGGTTTTCAGTCGCTTCTTAATGAAATCGACTTTATCCGATGCTTCTTGAATCATATCGTGCCCTAACACAAGTCTGTTGCCAGGTTTTACCCAACATGTGGGAGATCTGCACGGTCTATCGTATAATGCTTCAAATGGGGACATTCCCAGACTTGCTTGATAGCTATTGTTGTAAGAGAATTCGGCTGGATGTAAGTGATCTTCCCATGAGCCTCCAAAATCGATAACGCAAGCCCGTAGTAAATCTTCTAGAATTCTATTCACCCGCTCGGTTTGGCCGTCTGTCTGAGGGTGATAAGCGGTGCTTAAATTTAATTTGGTTCCCAATTCTATTTGGAATGCTTCCCAGAATTTGCTAGTAAACAGGGGATCTCTATCACTGACTATATTGAGCGGCACTCCATGCAGTTTAACTATTTCTTTGAAGTAAATATGTGCTAAACTTTGAGCCGTTCTATTGGATCGGACAGGTGTGAAATGGGCAGTCTTCGTGAAGCGATCTACGATTACCCATATACTGTCGTTTCCTATTCTAGTTCGAGGAAGGCCATCAATGAAGTCCATCGAGATTTGCTCCCACTTCCATCCTGGAATTTCTAAGGGTTGTAATAGTCCAGCCAATTTCTGCTGATCGCTCTTAACTAGCTGACAAGTGGGGCATCTGCTAACATATAATGAAATATCTCTTTTCAAAGCTCTCCACCAGAATGTGTGTTTGATATCGTTATACATTTTGCTCACATCGGGATAGATACTTAATTTGGACTTATGGCATTCATCAAGGATTTCTCTTCTGAGCTCAGGAAGGTTTGGGATGCAAATTCTGCCCTTTAATCTAAGAACTCCTTTGTCATCGAGTCGGAAGCTTGTGGATTCACCTCCTTTGACTCTCTGGCTAACTCTTTGAATAAATTCATCGTCCTTCTGAAGGGTCGAGATCCTGTCTATTAATGAAGACGTGATGACAAAACTGGCGATGATTTCATTCTTTCTGCTGAGCGCATCTGCTACAACATTGGCTTTCCCCGGAGTGTATAGAATTTCAAAATCGTATGCTGCAAGGAATTCTAACCAACGATGTTGTCTCAAATTTAGATCTTTCTGCGTGAACAGATATTTCAAGGATTGATGATCGGTAAATAGTTCAAACTTCTCGCCCAATAAATAGTGCCTCCAGATTCTTAAAGCAAACACGATAGCTAATAACTCAAGATCATGAGTTGCATAGTTTCTTTCATGCGGCTTCAGATGACGGCTAGCATAAGCGACCACTTGGCTTTTTTGCATTAATACTGCGCCTAGCCCTCTAATAGAAGTGTCTGTCCATACCGTCAAGTCTTGGTTGCCTTCTATAATTGTCAATACTGGAGCGGTTGTCAACTTCAGTTTCAGCTCCTGGAAAGCTTCTTCACATTCGGGAGTCCATTTGAATTTCTCATGCTTCTTGGTAAGCTTTGTCAATACACCAGATATCTTAGAAAAATCCTGAACGAATTTCCGATAGTAACTAGCCAATCCAAGGAAACTTCGAACTTCTGTGGGAGTAGTAGGTTGTTTCCAGTTCTGAATCGCTGTAATTTTGCTTGGATCTACAGCAATCCCTTCTTTCGATACGACATGGCCTAGGAACTTAACTTCATCCTGCCAGAAGACACACTTATAAAATTTAGCTTTCAAGACATTTCTCCTTAGAATCTTCAACACTTGTTCTAATTGTTTTGCATGTTCGTCTTCCGACTTGGAGTAGATTAAAATGTCATCGATGAAGACTAGAACAAATTTATTCAATACACCGTGGAACACTCTGTTCATAAGATCGACGAAGTATGCCGGAGCGTTACACAAGCCGAACGACATTACTAACCATTCGTAGAATAAATCGAGACCCCTGAAGGCTGTCAAAGGAACACAATCCTCGGCTATACGTAATTGGTGGAAACCTGTAGCTAGGTCCATTCTGGAGAATAATGTTGCTCCATTTAATTGATCTAGCAGATCGTCTATTCGGGGCAAGGGATATTTGTTCTTCAGTGTTTGCTTATTGAGATCTCGGTAATCCACACAAAGTCTTAGAGTACCGTCTGATTTCGAGACAAATACTACTGCTGCTCCCCAAGCTGAAAAGCTCGGTCTGATTAGACCTTTCCAGAGCAATTCTCGGGTTTGACTACTTAACTCTTCTTTTTCTTTCGGGGCCATTCTTCTAATTAGATGTACTACTGGTCGGGCGTTAGGAATTAGATCTATCCTAAATTCAATTTCTCTTTGCAGCGGTAGGTTTTCTACATCTTCAAACACATCCGCGTAGTTTTTAACGACCGGTATCTTTTCTAATGAGGGGGGAGTAACTTCTAAAGAAGACCAAAATTCTGTTCTACTAATTGCTGAGCCATGGCATGGTATATATATAGGTCCAAGCTTAGTTTCGACTTTAACGATTCTCTCGGCACATCCAACTTCGACCTTATATTTTGTCAACCAGTCCAGTCCCAGTATAATATCAAATTCGGAAAGGTCCATGACAATCACTTTAAAAGAGAACTTGTAGCAAGAATAAGAGATAGGCACCCTACAGTATGAACTGAGACTAACAGAACCTCCTATCGGGTTTTGAACTTTAATTGGTTCTTTAAGTTTTCCTTGTTTCAATTTTAACTTGTGAGCAATTTTACCAGAAATGAAGCTACGTGATGCACCGGTATCAAAAAGCACAGAAACATGAATATTTTTAATGGTAAGGGTACCTCCCAAGACGTCGGGTTTACCTGATCCATCCGTGATAGCTGGCGGGGTCTCCCCGTCATACACATGAGCCACTTGTGCATTCTGCTTCAGAGGACAGTTCCTGCTATAGTGCCCCTTCTTATGGCAGTTGTAGCATTCGGCTGAGTCATTTACCTTTGGTTTCCTTGGGGCTTTGCATACATTAGAAAAATGTCCTGGCTTCCCGCAGTTGTAGCAATTTCCTTTGGGGATCTTTCCAGGTTTCTGAGTAGCGGCCGCGGTAATGCTAGACTCTGGCTGATCTGCTGAAGCCTTGCGCTTACTTCCAGCTTGGCTTTTGGCGCGGTCTTGGCTGGCGTGCCTTTCATCCATATCTTCATAATTGCAAGCCATTTCTACCAATTATGTGAAGGAGAGTTTGATGTTGCTCATGGCTCTGTCATGGTACTTGCGCTTTAGCCCAAATATGAATCTCTTGTTCTTTGCTTTGTTAGTCATAATAAGCTCTGGAGCATAGCGTGACAACTGGGTGAACTTATTGAGGTAATCCTGGATAGAGAGATCTCCTTGCTGGAGATTAGCAAACTGCTCTCGCATCCTCTCTAGAGCCTGTTCAGGTACAAACTTCTCGTTGAACATGGTTTTGAATTGCTCCCAGGTTCTAACAGTACCTGCTGCATCCTCTGAGGTAATGGCATCCCACCACAGCTCTGCTTCCTCCTGTAGGAGCCAAATACCTAGTCGTGCTTTGTTGTTGGTTCCCATACCCATGCCTTCAAAGATTTTCTCACAGGTCTTCAACCAAGCTATAGCCTCGGTCACTGTACCAGTGCCAGAAAAGGGTTTTCCCCCAAGGTTCCTATACCTCTTCGCTACTTTGTCTAGCTCAAAGTCCTCGGGTGCTGGTGGCTGAAAAATAGGGCCTTCCACAACTATAGGGATATTCCCCCGTCCTCCTGCTGCTCCTGCTCGGCCTCCACGGCCTCCTCTAGCTGCTGCTGCTCGTGTAGCCATCAAAGAGAGTACTGTACAAGAAAGAAAAGAGTCAAGCTCACAGATTTGATAGTTTTCATATTTGATAAAGCAGGGGAACATAAGGAAAAGAAATGATGTACGGATCAAATTGTTTTGCTAATATGCTTAGCTCATTCTAGGACATTGCTAATCCTATCTCTAATGAGCTACTCGCATTAGAACACTACTAATTCTATTCTGACGAGGTGTTTAATGTGTTAGATCCCGGAACTAAGGTTAACCAAAGCTCTGATACCAACTATGACGATCCCAAAATCCGAGGGGCGGTATTAAGGATAATCATTGGAATATAACACATTAATCATCATAGCAGAGTACAGATAATAGCAAAAACAATAAATAGAATAATTTCACATGAGTATGATAGAGGAATCACAACATGTAACAACATCAGAATAGCATAGCGTAGGATATAACTTAGTAAATAAAAAGGAAAGTGATCAGTCATCATCGCCAGAGGCGGAATACGTACATGCAGTGTGACATAATAAGGGTATCAGTCTACATCGCCGAAGGCGGAATACATATACATACAATAAGAAGTACGGAAAGTAAATCAGTCGGCATCGCCCGTGGCGGAATCATAATATAAATACATTAATGGCGGAAAATGTTAAAGTCGTCTCTGTGAAGTCAGCCTCGCCATGAGCCAAAAATGCATTCTATGCAACAGTGCCGAGCCAAAAACAACCTGTCACCTGTGAACTAGGCTGCCCGTGTGAAAATAAGGGCACCCGCGTTTGCAAAGTGAAACAAACAATGAGTCAGTCATGGGGACTGGTATGAGGAATCTATTTAACAGTTTAAACAATAGTAATAAGCAAATCATAGGACCACGCCACTTTCACGAAACGGGTTTACTCTAATGATTGCTAGTGCATTTAAAACAAAGTAAATTCTTTTAAAACAACGCAATTCTTTTGAAAAGAATGAAGCCATTATAAGACTCAAGTCCCATCACACAATGCAACGCAAGCCGGAGGATAGAGTTTTACGTTATAATGGCCAAATATGCTTGATACGTATAAAGCAAAATCAATTGATATTATTACTAGTGCATATATGTTTCAAAAACGAATAGCATCATAAATATCAATCATAGGCGGCATAACTACCATCTACTATGTCGCCATACTAGTTCTACAATCGAGTCCGTTATTTCGTATTGGGAATTGGATTTCCGTCATAAGTCGAGGCAAGGGGCAAGCTCCTCTCCGCTTCGAGACATTCTAGCAAATGTCTCGGGACTACACACTCTGGCTAACCCCTGGATGCTTCAGGGCCGGTCCTCTCTTACGTTTGAGGATTATTTACTCCTAAACACACGTTTCCCGGTCCTTACAGACCTATAATCGAGGCGCCTCGTATTCCAACAACCACAAAGGTGAAAAGTAGATATATATGTCAGGGCTGGTAAGTTACTACACCACCATAGCTAGAAAGAAACATCGTGCTCTCCCTGCAGTCCTTATCCCGTTTTAAACTTATACCGAGGTGTGAGGCTCGCGAATCCACGCTATACACAAAGCCAGGCCACGTAGACCGTGCTTTGATCATCATCCACAAGACTTTTCTTTGCAACAGAAGCCTTGATCACAACATCTTGGCATGCCACATAGGCAATCCACTCCATACGATTGATTTCCATCGATATATAACCTCTGAGCTCATATGTCTCAGAGAAGGGCGTTAACAAAAGAATAAATTCTCCGCCGCCAAACAGATATATATTTAACAGAGATCAATCAGTATAGAACAAAATCCAATGTCAGACACACAGTCCATTTACAAGTCCGTCCTAGGTCTGAACGAAACCGGAGGCGTCAAATTCCTCGTATATCCGTACAATCAACACATACGTTCAGACGGCTACTACTTCCGTCCCTTTCCGGTAGCTACTCCGGTCAGGAACCTCAGCAGCGCCCATCCAACCGATACGAAGATCGTCGGTCTTGAATCGTCTTTGCATTTTCCCATTCGAATCGCTCGATAAATTATTTGAAATGAGGGTTAGCTCGAGCTTTTCAAATAATTCACGTCATTAGAATTTAAATCGATTCTTTCTGTGGTTATATTATTCGACATCCATCTTTCGGTTCTCTAGTGTTATTTTCGTGTCAAACATATACAACCATCAAATATCAAACAATTCAAGCCCAATTCGTTTAATTTCAATCTATGTAGCTTATAATATTTTATAACGATTTTTCGCCATTTTAATTTATTTAAAAATGGCCATATTTAATTAAACGACGTTTCAGGTCGTTCCGTGGCACTGGCACTGTTTTTCCCCTAATTTGTTTTACACATATCGGAAAATCTAACCTTTGGATTTCTACAAAGTCTATATCAGTGGGAAGGTATTCCCAAAGCGAACCCAACGGTTCCAGTTTCGTGAAAATCCGACGGTCGGATCTTCAACACTAGTCGCTTGAAGTTACGGTTTCAAAATTCGAACTGCAGCATCGTTATTCGATTTAATTTAATTATATTTATATTTATATATAAATATAAACGATTCTGGCGCTGTTTTTCTTCAGATTTGAATTAAACATTCCGGACAATCCAACCATTGGATTTTTTGCAAGGTTAGTGCCGTTGGGAAGATATTTCCAAGGCGAACCCAGCGGTTGCGGTTTCGGGAAAATCCGATGGTCGGATTTCTCGTACTAATCGTTTCAAATTACGATTCCGAAACACGAACTGCACGGCTTCGATTCCTTTTAATTATATTTTTATATATATATAATTCATTCTATAGTTCCAACTATAGTTCATTCTATATTTCCAACTTTGTTTTTACTTCAAATATTTCACTAACGCCTTAATATTTCGAAAAATTTCGCCATAACCTCCTTTGTACGGGGAGGGGTTTGGAAATTTATTGGGCCGTGTTAGGTACCCAATAAATCCTAAAACCATCCACATATTTATAGTGATATATTCTGGTGTTTACGGGGGAGCATGTATAGATAATCACTCCAGAGAATAAATTCTCGTCACCCCGTTTCCGTGTGGAAATAAATAGTCCATGTGCCGTATCTAATAACTAGAGCGACGTGATTATTGTCAACTCCAGACCCGTGTGGGGTTTTTATTAATCTGGCGATTTATCGTTATATTTTCTATAGTCCATATCAGTCATCAGTTCAACCTGAAGTATATAGTCATCGCCATACCAGCCTCTCGCTCGTATGGTAAATCTTCCACCTCGTCACACAAGCTCCAATTGCTTATGTGGAATATGATGAAGTATGCCTATCGTCAAGAAGTATGCCATGTAGTGTAGTTCAAAATTAATTGTTACTATCCTATGGCGATCTTTATTATTTCACACAGAATAACCAACACTCCGCATCCAATGGCATTCACAGGAGTTGATATAAAAATAAAATTGCACAGCCAACTCATCAAGGCTTACCTATTTGTCGGGCATGCAAATAATTTCTTTACTCTACAGCTAATCCATTTTTCCTGTTCAACACATGTATATATATGCATAACAAAGATAATAATAATATTTCTAGCAAACTATTATTTATTTCAACACGTGTGCATTTTTATCAAAGCATATACATGGTAAAAGAAATATTTTTATCGCCAAAAATATTTATTCAACACGTGAATGTTTTTAACACTTCATATTCACAATAAAAATGTAGTTTTTATTGTCGATTCATTTTATTTTAAAATACGATAACATTCAACACATGAATTTCAAATCGACGAACGAATTGCAACTCAACACATGAATATTCTATATAGTTTGTATATATATAAAAATGTGATTTTTATCGCTAAAGCTATTTGTTTAAATTCAAATAATATTCAACACATGAATTTCAACTCAACGAACGAATTGCAACTCAACGAACGAATTGCAACTCAACACATGAATATTCGATATAATTTGTATATATATATAAAAATGTGATTTTTATCGCTAAAGCTATTTGTTTAAATTCAAATAATATTCAACACATGAATTTCAACTCAACGAATGAATTGCAACTCAACACATGAATATTCGATATAATTTGTATATATATAAAAATGTGATTTTTATCGCTAAAGCTAGTTGTTTAAATTCAAATAATATTCAACACATGAATTTCAACTCAACGAATGAATTGCAACTCAACACATGAATATTCGATATAATTTGTATATATATAAAAATGTGATTTTTATCGCTAAAGCTATTTGTTTAAATTCAAATAATATTCAACACATGAATTTCAGCTCAACGAATGAATTGCAACTCAACACATGAATATTGATTTCAACATATGTAATTTATTTCAACGAATGAAAATTATTCTAACACATGAATATTTCAGAAAATTTCGATAGCATAACGGCAGGGTAGTTAAAACCGGGACCGTCCCTAGTACGGCTCCTCGCTCTACCTTAAAACCTCGCGGTTTTTGACAATGGGGATCATGCATCTAGTTCGCACGCAGGCGGCATGTTTTATTTTCAATTCCACAATCCTATTCTATTTTTTTTCAACCACAAGAGGGTATTTTTCAACCACAAAGGTATTTTTCAACCAAAATATCAACCACAAACAATTATTTCCAACCATTCGTCATACCATATAATATCACGTCAATCACAAGCAATAAATATCGTCCATGGTCTGTGGACGAGGGGAGTATATATATATATATTATTATAATTCACTTGCATTTCATCACAATTCAAAGCATATATGTTTCATTCAACGCTTGTATAATTTATACATCGCTAATATAACTTATACAACACATGTACATGAGGTATACAATGCGTATATAATTTACACTTCGCTTATATAATTTATACAATGTGGTTTCATTCACACAATTAGTTTAGATTCCTCACATTGGTTATTGCAGTGCTAAAAATCGTAGGAAGATCAGAAAAATCCGCGGCTTCTTCTAGAGTGTAGAGAGCCTCCTTGCGGTCACGGTGTCTCCTGTTTCATCAAATTTCATTAAAGAACGAAAAAGATATTATTTTTCAAAGTTTTGCAATGCTTTATAGTGTTATTTTCATTTCTGAATAATAAAGGTCGTACCTTTATTTTTGCTTCGAAACTAGGTTTGGGATTTTTGCAAAATCCGTGAAGTATGGGGATGATCGGCGGTGCTGACGTGGAAGGGGGCGGCGAGGGCTTCACGGCGCTGGTGGTTTGAGGGGGTGCGATGGCGAATCGGGGCGGCGGCGGCGCTGGGAAGTCGACGACTTCCTCGACGTCGTTCAGGCAGAAGAGCTGATGATAGAGGGCGGCGCTTGGTCGGATGTGGAGAGGAGGCGAAGGGCTGTCGACTGGTGGTGGTGGCGCGGCCTAGCGTTGCGTATGGCGGTCGGAAAAGGGAGGAGAAGCGCGAAGCAACGAAGATCGTCGGTTTCGTCTCTGGCGGCTAGGGTTTCGAGAATTTTTTTTAAAAGGAAAATTCCTATTGGTCCAAGCTTTATAGGGAATTTTAAAAAGTGTTTTCACAAACGGACTCGAAATCAAACCCAACGACTGTCGCCCCTAGCTAAATATCCCCATTCCGGACACAATGGGATATGTTTCGTTGGCCAATTAGACTATTACAGTCAGTTATTTTTCAAATTAAAATATAAAACATTCAATATTTAATTTGAACGTACATTTCAATTTGCCAGGGCCACAAACTGAATCGAAAAATTCCAGAAAAATAAATCTAGCTTTGTTTTGATGATATGGTCCTAACAAAACCTGTTTCGTCTAATTCTGAGCTCGTTTGAAAAACGGCCATTTTTAGGTCGACCCATTTTAACAGAAATTAATCGATCACATTTTCTTTTGCCCCGCTCACATATTAGCTTCAAAAATTATGAAATTTGAAACTTAGCAATTACTTGACATCCCGGACCCAACAAATGTGGTTTCGTCGAATTCCGAGGTCGTATGCAAAATATCAATTTTCAAGGGCTAAATATGCTATATAACGACCTTTCTGAAAATTTATTTGGCCATAACTTTTGATTCCCGCTATGAAACTTCGATTTTTCTGATTCATTAGAAAGGTATTCATAAACAGATTTAGATATTTTCCGTTTCGTTAAAATCCGTTACATTTTCCACCCGGTACAGTCAGACAAAGTTTGTATTCAAACTTTCAAACTGCAATACTATACCCAATTCTATATTTTATTGAAATATGCTATTTCAACTATTCAAATTCTTTGGTAATAACCAAATTTAAAATTTTAAAATTGGTTCACATTTTCCGGGTTATTACAGAACATGTCATGTTCAAATATAAAAGTGAAATAGACTAAAGAGTTAATTAACAAATTAATTAACGAATTGAGTTAAAACGATTGGGTATAGTTAAAATAGATTGGGCAGGTATAAATATACATGAGATAGGTATGGATAAGGTATGAAGGTATATAAATAGAATGCTCAACGAAAAGGTATGTATTTAATTCATATATGAAATTTTATGCGCCGTATCGGCTAGCCACTTGGCTTTTCCTTTTTCTTTTGGATTGGTGAGGGCCATGTGAGGCTATTTGAAATATCCTGATGCTCCTGGTACAAAGGCAGTTATGGCGAATTTTTCTGGGAATTTAAGGAGTTAGAATATTTTTAAGATAATTTGATAGTTAGAAATCAACATATCGATATATATATATAAAAGTCGATAAGGAAACAAACTTAGAAATAGAATAGTATAATCAAAAAGGAAGACTAAGAATAAAATCTAGTAAGAATAAAAAGAGGAAGCGTATACGTGTTTAAAAGTGAATAAGTAGTTATATGGTATTGATTATTCGAGTAAGTAGTCATATCTGTTTTGACGTTATAAATGTTATTCAGTCAAGGTCTGAGAGGTAGTTATACACCCAACTTGATTGATTTCATTATTAACAGATAAATAGTAAGATTTCAGGCTCGAAGATCAATGTTGAATAAGAGTTAGTTGAATATAGTATTTGGGTTGTCGTAACGATGTTTTACACAACATCCGTTTTAACCTAAATAAGTGTAAGCTTGGAAATATAATAAAGGATATTTCCTAAGTATAGAAATAAACGAGATCGGAAAAGAGATAAGTAATTGGAATATTTTCCAATTATAAATAGCATATATTTTCTAAAATTTAGAAAATAAAGGAATGCGATATTCGGAAATGTTTTCCAAATAACATAAAATGGCCAATATAATTATTGAAAATATTTGGTTAACAAATATTGATAAAGAAATAGAGAAGTGATTTAACTAATGGAATATTAATTAAGGGCTCAGTGACATGTTCAAAAGGAAAATTTGATTTTTGAAAAGAGTAAACTGTTTGAAAACTCCCAGGAAGAAACTGTTTGAATTAAAAACAAATTTTACAGAAATTTGTGAAAGCAAATTTGAATTAAAGTAAAGTCAGTAAAGTGGTAACTGAGATTGAATTAGAATGATATCAAGACAAACTGGATTGTGAGATTCAAATTTGAAGTGTAATGTGATAATCAAGTTAAGAGTTGGGAATCGAGAAGAAACTCAAGTTGAAATGATATTTGGCTCGGATATAAGCGAATGGTTGTGTCGTGGATAAAAGCTGATTGGAATTCGATTGGGATGACCCTTGTTTCTGCTGAATTGATAACAGGTGGAAAGGATATAATGATATGCCGACAAAAGATACAAGTTTATATTTCTATTGGATATGAGATTGACGAGCCGAATTGGCAAGCCGCTTGGCTGTTTGATTTTCTATTGGGATGGAGATGGCCCAGAGAGGCGAGTTGGAGTTTGATGTATTGACCAGTACAAAGGAGGTGCTGGCGAAAATTTTCGAAGAGTTAAGGCGTTAGAAAATTTTCAGGATTTTTGGAAATTTTCATTGATAAGAATTAAATTAATTTCTAATTGAAATTAAATTGGTTCAGTTGAAACTGAAGTTAAGAAGTGAACAAATATGTTCTAACCAGTCGATAGTGTCGTTCTCTACCTTAGCAATTTCGAGGACGAAATTATTTTAAGTAGGGAAGAATGTAATGACCCGCATTTTTCAGCGGTATAATAATTAATTTATTTAATTATTTAAATGGTGAATTAAAGAATTTCATGGTCGTGGAATTAAATAATGGTGAATATTTAATTAAAATAATATATTAAATAATATATTTAATTCTGAAATAATCAGAATTGGCTGAAATGGCGATATGGTGTGAACTAGATCATCTGTGATATTTAATCCAGTTTAGAATTGAATTAGAATAACGAATATATTATATAAACGACAGTTTGAACGCAGAGTTATAATATAATTAAAATCAAGCTCGAAATAGCGCTGTAGTTCGTAAATTGGCGATTCGAACTTCAAACGAATATACAGAAGCCGTTTCAAATCAGATTTCTGTGAAACAAGAAACGTGTGGAGCTGGTGGAGTATATCTTTCTAGTGGAAGAGAAAAATCAGGATTTTGTCGGGCAGATTTTGATTTATGTCCAAATCAAATTTTAGAAAAGTCGCTGTGGAATTCCGTTATAATTTATAAAGGAATTAATTATATATTGTAACAACCCGAAAATCTGGGCCAGTTTAAAATATTTATTTTGGCAATTTTAGCGAATTTTAATTATTTAAAAAGAATTATTTTAAATAATAACGACGAGAAATTTATTTTGAATAGAATTCGAACGTATATATTTATTCGAATCGTCGTTAGAATATAAATATTTATTTATATATAAAAGGAATTGAAAATGGCGCGGTAGTTCGATAATTCGATTTCAAACTTCAATTGAATGTACCGGGTGCAAAATAAACCGGATTTTAGTGAAACCAAAAATAATAGGATCTCATTGAGAATATCTTCCCAATGAATCCGACAAATCAAAATTTCATAGAGGGAATCAAAAGATATGCCCAGTTGAAAATTCTGAATAGTCGCTATGGAATTCAGGCCCTTAAAATTGGACATTTTGCAAACGACCTCGGATTTCGACGAAACCACTTTTGTTGGGTCCGTGATGTCAAATTATTGCTAGGTTTCAAATTTCATAATTTTTCGAATCAATATGTGATTGTGGCAAAGGAAAACGCGTTTGGCCAGTTTCAGTTGATTTTAATCGACTGGAAAATGGCCATTTTTCCAACGGTCTCAGAATTCGACGAAACTAGGTTTGTTAGGACCGTATCGTCAATACGAAGCTAGGAAATATTTTCCAAGAATTTTTAGAGTTAGTATGTGGCCCCGGTAATTTAAAATGTGCGTTTAAATTGAATATATAAAGATTTGTATTTTAAATCAAACGAAAACTGATTGAAAGGATCGAATCAGCTTATGATACATACCCCATTGTGTTCGGAATGGGGGTAATTAGCTAGGGGCGGCAGTCGTTGGGTCTCGTTAGGAGATCGAATGAAAAAGATTACTTTTTGAAAATAAAGTAAATAAAATATAATAAAAAAAAACCTTTCTTTTCTCCTTTACCCCCCCTTCCCCGTTCATTCGATTCAGAAAAAAAAAGAAAAAAAAACGCTGTAGCCCTAAGCGATTGTCGCCCCCCCCCCCCCCCCCCCACTGTCGCACCACCGCGGGAAGCACCATTGTAACATCCCAGATTTTTGAACGTTGTTTACGAATACTTAAATTTATTTAAATATAAATTTGGCGATATTAACAAATTTTATATCGAATTTATTTTATAAAATCGAGTTCAGAAATACATAATTTATAATATAATTAAAACGAGCCCAAAAACGACGCGGCAGTTAGTAATTTTCAATCTGAACTTTAATTGAATAAACCGAATCCGTTATAAGTCGGAATTCTGTGAAACAAGAAATGTTTAAATCGATTTGATTATATTTTTCGAATAAAAGAGAAAAATCGCGATTTCATCGCGTAGATGGTAAGTTATGTCTAAATTAAAATTTCCGATAGTCGCTATAGAATCGTTCATCGACCGTAACGGTTTATTTGATATAACTGCATACAGGATTCGAATCTGGACAAGATCCTTTTGAGACATGGTTATAATTTAATTTTTAGAATTTTACTGTAAATTTTAATAAATTAAATATGCAACCTTTTATTTGAAGTATTTTGCACCCTGTATCAGTATTTTGGGATTTCACAATTTGAGTTGACTTACCGATATTTTTATATTTTCAGGACCGTGGCACCTCGTTGGACACAACAGTATCTTTACTTCTGTCTGTAGCAGCGCTAATGTTTAATGATTGACGTTAAATGGGTTACTGTATAATTTAAAACAACTGTAAGTAAAGCCTTCCTCAAACCTACCTATACTAACCCATACTACACAACTTTAATATTTCATGTCATATTAGGTTAACACATGCGAAAGCGTTGCCTATGAAATAAAATATATTAGCAACCTACTTCACATTTTCTTCTCAAATTAACATCAGTACATAACTCCTACCAACGCAAACCACATGGCTACCCTATGAACCGTACACTCACGCACACTAAAGAGGACACTCACGATTTTCAACTCCTAAGTAATAAAACCAATTCCTTTTCTGGCAAGCTAAGATATCAATTACTTGCACGCCACACTTGCTTTCCTTGCGCCTCAAACAATCTGAGAACCGTGCCTGCCAAGTAACGAAATAAAATATTATTTCCAATACCGTGCTCTCCACACCTCCTTCTACTATATATACCAACCCATCTCTACTTGCTCCAGAAAAAAAATGAAAACTGAATGCCTCTAAAATAATAATAATAATAAATAAATAAATAAAAATAAAAAGAGAGAACAGTTCTAGTCAGTCACAAGGGAAGGTGCGCAGGCTTCCGGCGTTGAGATGAGGAGGTGCTCCATCGTTTGTAGCATAAAGATGGGATGAGAAGGGATGGGTGCTAGCACATTAAACGTTGAAGAGGGACGACATGTTGTGGGGGTGCGAATGAATGGAAGTGTGTGGGATCGCTTTGCTGGGTGGTTTGAGTTGGTCGTGGCGGAGATCCGTGGTGTGTGGGAATGGCACTGTGGCAGTGCAGAGCACGGGGAGGGTCAGCATGGAGTTCGAAGGCCGATGCGGGGGCAGGTGCTGTGCCGGGGTGGTTCTCCGGCGAACTGGGCGTGGGTGTTGGGTAGAATGAGGCAGTAGCTTTAGGTTGCATATACGGGTGCGTGCAAAAGAAGAAAATGGTATGGGAGGGCATACTGCATGCGTTGGCAGTAGGAAAAGTGGGCACTTGCTGGGAGAAGAATTAGAAGGCGAGTTGCATGAACCAGGGAAATGAAGCAAGTTTCAATGCATGCATGAAACAGTAACTAAGAGATTGGAGAGAAGTATTTGGGAGAAGCTTGCATGATGGGGAAGTGCAGTGTGTCTGTAGCATGCGTGATGGAGGAACCGCATATGTGGAAAGTTGCAAGTGAACAGTAGTTTCGAAAGTGAAAAAAAGGGGGATAGCCGACGTAGAAATGGGTCTGGACAGATGGTGGGGGGGGGGGGGAAGCTGACATGGTTTCAGGACTTGCGAAGAGGGAATGGGGGATTCTTGACGGAGTTTGACGCAAAAAGGGGAGGGAGAAGGTAAATATGAAGGAGAAGGTAATGAATATTCTACAATACGTGAATGCCTAATTTAGTTTAAATAACTTAATCTTGAACTGTTAAGGTTTAGCTAATTGTATGTATGTCAAGCTATCAGTAATATTAGGAAGTGAACAGCTAAACTTCGAATACCCTTTTCATGACATGCCTAACCGGTTGTAGTGGAATTTGCTAAAACTAAGTTTAATGATTTACGTGAGTTTTGGATTTAAACTAGTAACATAATTATTGGGGATAAATAAAAGAAAATTAGAAATTTGAGAATTTAAAATATTATTTAGTTATAAATAATATTACCGTAAACACCGAACACCGTGTAAAATATATATCCTTGTCATACAGTGACGGAGTTGTAAGAAACAAGCGACGTCAGTCTGTATCAGAGAGCATGACATTACGGAGCCATTTTGGGCAGAGCAGAATATAGTTGAAAACCAACCATTTCAACGACCAATGAAATCAAGGTGAGTTCAACTCACTCAGTTTAACCCGTTTATATTTTATATGAACTGGGTTTTTATTTTTATTTTGCGTGATGTTTGCTGATGGTTGGTGATTGAATGTTATAAATAGTTTGTTGACCGTTATTGGTTGAACTGTATGGTTGTGTTAAAATTGAGGTAACCATTGTGATGCAGGGAAGGACAGGTTGGAGGGATCCAACCTGATTCATCAAATATGTTGTTATTTATATGAACCGTTAATCAGTTTGATTGATCATTTGTTGTTGAAACCAAATCCAACAATTGTTTGATTTTAACCAATGGGTAACATTGGTTAAGTATTTATCGGCAGATGGCCCGTTAATGAATCGTTTTATGGAAACTGGTTTATCGTCATGAAAAGCGATAGAAATACAGTTATAAAGTTGTTTTTATAACTAAAGTTATTTTTGAAATCTATTTTGTATAGATTATTTTAAATGAAGTGATTAAGAGAAATAAATGATTATTTTTGTTTTGAACTTACAAAGAAGTATACAAAGTAAGATTTGCATGTTAGCGAGTTTTGCGGCAAATATGAAGCGATTTACCAAATGATTAAGATTGAATGTAATGGTTAAATGGGTTTATTTAACCTAACTAGATTGTTAATTAAATCAAAATGAAAGTATTTAAATTAATCTTCTTTATTTAACGAAGTGATAATGGTTAACAAAGTAACCGTGTTGAAATATCCAAGTCAACCACTTGAATGAGAATAGTTATTTTAAACTATTCATTTGATTGAAATTAAGTATCATTTTTTTAATAACCTTTTGAGGAAGATTAATTATTTTTGTAGTAAACCAATTGATGTGAATAACAGTAGAAAATTGACCAGGAATCGAACTGTAAAGGGATTGTAAAAGAATAATACATGAATGTATAAAGAGACTCGATAAACAAGATTTGAATATATATGTAATAATGTTTTCTAATGGAACCAAGTATTTTTGATATATCGAGGCGAGCTTTCTATAAAAAGAAAAATGTTAACCTTTATGGTGAACAATGAAAGGAACCAGATTTGAAATGGAAATGGTGGTAAAGGAGATTTGTTGAATAAAACTCTTGTTTATAACCAAACGGCATTTTAGTAAGTTTACTCATATTTATATGAGTTAGAATTTTGATTTATCCCTTGAAGGGAATTTTACAAAAAGGAAAGTTTTAAACAAATTTTCATATGAGTCGAAATCGAACAAAAGGTTGAGCAGATTGAATTTTACTATAAAGGTGAAGATAAAATGGGGAGATATGGGGATAAATGTTTTAGATATAGAATGGAATTAATTGAATCAAAGTGGTCCTAAATGGGGATATAGAGATGACTGGGTTAATTATTGAAATGAGATTTCGTTAATAAACTCCTATCTAATCCGAAGATAAGAATGTTGTCGGCTCAAGGTCTGAGAGGTAAATAAAATACCCCAACTTGAACGATTTCATGATTATCCAAGGGTGATATTAGTTTAAATACGAAGGTAGTGAAGAAAAAAAAAATGATATTTCTGCAAAAGATATTATAACTATAATTCGAAGAATTATAAGTTGAATAAATGGGATTTGGAAATAAGGATTTAGAAAGCGATATTCTAAATGTTGAAAGATTTAGAAGTGTAATTAACAACTGTTTAACTTAAAGGGCCAAGGGATGCTGTATTCTGAACCAAGGAACCCATTTGATTTTTCTATGGATGATGTTTGTTTATTTTGATAGTTAAATCACCAACTATCAAAATCTGACCAAAACGATTGTTGGTATGGAAAGACCGGGATCGAATTTATATTCGGAAACCATTCCGACCAGCAAATACGTAACGGTAAAGATATCAGAAGATGGTCGAGATGGAGCATTGAAGACTGTTGAACTTCATAAGCGGAAGAACTACTCGTTAAATTTCTCTGGCTAGCTACCAGAGTTATGATGACTTGTGATTCTGTCGTGATTGGAATCTTCGGATTGCAAGGACTACTCGCTACTGATCCATGGGGTGATTCCTATATTGGATGCCGTAGGAGAGTGCCTTCGGTTCATCCTGTTCCTGGATGACGTTTATGGTGGCCAGATGTTCCAAAAGTCGATTATAACCTCAAACCTCATCAACCGGGAAATGACAAAAATCGGGCAGGCAGCATGGCTATGTGGGTCGCTCCCATTAGGGTGTATAATCACCTATCTAGAGAAATTCCTTTTGTTTCTTAAATCTATCGATGCTGTCCCTTTTCGGGCAGGCGGTTGCTGATCCCAACCGTCGGTGATATACATTCGATACACTCAAGCGAAATGAGTGGTCGGTCATGTGTGGGCCGGGTTGCAAGACGTTCTTGTTGAACCCAGTGTATTTGCCTCTAGAGATACACAAGCGGAAGGTGGTCCCATACCTTGTCGGGTTGGAATCCAATATCCAATAAGCGCCTGCTGTTTTGATTGTATACTATATATGTGGAGCGTGAGATGCAAGCGTTCCACTAGATTGTTATTTATTTGTATTTAGACACTATTATAATATCAGAGTAAGATATGATTTCAAAACTGTTTTGGGTTATATTAAGGTAAAAACCGTCCGGGTTTATGTGTGGGCTGGTCTTACTATTATCCTTTTCTTTCAAAAGGAATTTGAACTTAAAAATCAAGTTGGATGGTTCCCCTTAAACTGTGCGAGTTATTCTCACTCTGGTTCACCAGACTGACCCGGTATTTGAAATGCTCGGGTTAGCCCGGGTTGCAGGTTCAGGTTATCAGATGCTCTGAAGTTTAGAGACGAGCTGGAGAGGTCCAGGCGTATGATTTAGACAAAATATTATTCTGCTGTGTTATTTTTGAGGACAGGTTGTTATAGCTGTCCAGATTGTCTGTGGTACTCTGATGTTGTAAGTATATTTTCAAGCTCTCAATAAAGATTATTTCTATATTATATTTTGTTCCGCTGCGATGTGAAACTCTGTATAGTGTGTGTTCTCCTTCTTATTCTTCTATTCTAAAATTTCTTCCTTTCTTATCTCATCCTCTAAATTCTTTCTATTAGCATCTGGGTTTCCAGTACAATTTGAGTTGGATTAGTTTTATTCAATCAGCTCAAAAGGTACTGGAAATTTGGGTCGCTACAGTTGGTATCAGAGCTGGTTGCTTAATTGGTACGGATGATAGGGGGTTCTCGCTTTGCGTTTGGTGGCGAACGGGAGACTCTTACCCCTACATCTCCCGACAATGTGGGTTGGTCGAGTCGCGAGGCTGGCCGTAAAAGCAGTTCTGAGGTATCTCTGTAAGCCACGGTGGGAGGTTAGCCCACTGCCGTTAGGTCATTACAGTTGGTATCAGAGCTATTGGTTTAGTAATAACCTTGGCTCTGTGGTGTAACTCAGTAGAAATAGGGTTAGTAATACCCTAGATTGAGTTGAGTATATATACGAGAGCGCGTATTTGTAATTGAATATATATTTATTTTAAATTATTTTGTAAAAGGGGTAAATGAAATAATTTTACCCCAAATTACATTTTTATATAGAAAAAAGAAATAAATTTCTATAGTATGGTAATATTGGCTGTTTGGTTGTTTTGATTGATTTGTTTGAAATTTAAAGTAACTTGAGAAATAGTGTGGAATAAGAGAAATTTGAGATTTAAAAATCAAATGCAATTATTTGAAAATCAAATAGATACTAGTGGAAATCAATTGGATTTATCAATATATGTTAAACCAGAGTGAATAGAAATAGTAAGAATTAACGTTGGATAGAATTCAAATACTTTGGTTGTTTGTTATTTGGATGTTGGATTGGTCGAATAAAACCCGCCGAACGGGCCAATAAAGAAGTTGAATGAATGAAAATAAAATTTCAAGTATAAGAAATTGGAAAGATAATCATTTATGATATGAAACATGATTATTTTACCCTGTATTTGTGATTTGCATTGTAAGTGGAGTTAAGAGCAGATATTTGTGGAGATGACTTGGTTCCACAGGTTGGAAGCACATAATGGAAGACAAAGAGCTGTCAGTTAAGTTACTTCGAAATTGGAAATGGGAAATTGAGTTGCCCAACAAAAAGGTAAACCTTAAAATATTGATGGGAGTTATTGATTTATACCCCTGAGTTGGGTAGCCATTTGGCTTTTGGTTTTCTTTTGGGAAAGTTGAGCTCGGAGTGGCATTTGTAGTTGTTGTGATCGAACCGTGCAGTGGAGGTGTTGGCGAAATTTTTGGAACGTTTTAAAAGTTTGAATTTGTTTTGGTAATAATTATTTTAAAATAATCGTGTTCGGAACATCCTTCTTACCCTGCAATTTCGGGGACGAAATTATTTAAAGGGGGAAAGAATGTAACATCCCAGATTTTTGAACGTTGTTTACGAATATTTAAATTTATTTAAATATAAATTTGGCGATATTAACAAATTTTATATCGAATTTATTTTATAAAATCGAGTTCAGAAATACATAATTTATAATATAATTAAAACGAGCTCAAAAACGACGCGGCAGTTAGTAATTTTCAATCTGAACTTTAATTGAATAAACCGAATCCGTTATAAGTCGGAATTCTGTGAAACAAGAAATGTTTAAATCGATTTGATTATATTTTTCGAATAAAAGAGAAAAATCGCGATTTCATCGCGTAGATGGTAAGTTATGTCTAAATTAAAATTTCCGATAGTCGCTATAGAATCGTTCATCGACCGTAACGGTTTATTTGATATAACTGCATACAGGATTCGAATCTGGACAAGATCCTTTTGAGACATGGTTATAATTTAATTTTTAGAATTTTACTGTAATTTTTAATAAATTAAATATGCAACTTTTTATTTGAAGTATTTTGCACCCTGTATCAGTATTTTGGGATTTCACAATTTGAGTTAACTTACGGATATTTTTATATTTTCGGGACCGTGGCACCTCGCTGGACACAACAGTATCTTTACTTCTGTCTGTAGCAACGCTAATGTTTAATGATTGACGTTAAATGGGTTACTGTATAATTTAAAACAACTGTAAGTAAAGCCTTCCTCAAACCTACCTATACTAACCCATACTACACAACTTTAATATTTCATGTCATATTAGGTTAACACATGCGAAAGCGTTGCCTATGAAATAAAATATATTAGCAGCCTACTTCACATTTTCTTCTCAAATTAACATCAGTACATAACTCCTACCAATGCAAACCACATGGCTACCCTATGAACCGTACACTCACGCACACTAAAGAGGACACTCACGATTTTCAACTCCTAAGTAATAAAACCAGTTCCTTTTCTGGCAAGTTAAGATATCAATTACTTGCACGCCACACTTGCTTTCCTTGCGCCTCAAATAATCTGAGAACCGTGCCTGCCAAGTAACGAAATAAAATATTATTTCCAATACCGTGCCCTCCACACCTCCTTCTACTATATATACCAACCCATCTCTACTTGCTCCAGAAAAAAAAATGAAAACTGAATGCCTCTAAAATAATAATAATAAATAAATAAATAAAAATAAAAAGAGAGAACAGTTCTAGTCAGTCACAAGGGAAGGTGCGCAGGCTTCCGGCGTTGAGATGAGGAGGTACTCCATCGTTTGTAGCATAAAGATGGGATGAGAAGGGATGGGTGCTAGCACATTAAACGTTGAAGAGGGACGACATGTTGTGGGGGTGCGAATGAATGGAAGTGTGTGGGATCGCTTTGCTGGGTGGTTTGAGTTGGTCGTGGCGGAGATCCGTGGTGTGTGGGAATGGCACTGTGGCAGTGCAAAGCACGGGGAGGGTCAGCATGGAGTTCGGAGGCCGATGCGGGGGCAGGTGCTGTGCCGGGGTGGTTCTCCGGCGAACTGGGCGTGGGTGTTGGGTAGAATGAGGCAGTAGTTTTAGGTTGCATATACGGGTGCGTGCAAAAGAAGAAAATGGTATGGGAGGGCATACTGCATGCGTTGGCAGTAGGAAAAGTGGGCACTTGCTGGGAGAAGAATTAAAAGGCGAGTTGCATAAACCAGGGAAATGAAGCAAGTTTCAATGCATGTGTGAAACAGTAACTAAGAGATTGGAGAGAAGTATTTGGGAGAAGCTTGCATGATGGGGAAGTGCAGTGTGTCTGTAGCATGCGTGATGGAGGAACCGCATATGTGGAAAGTTGCAAGTGAACAGTAGTTTCGAAAGTGAAAAAAAGGGGGATAGCCGACGTAGAAATGGGTCTGGACAGATGGTGGGGGGGGGGGGGGAAGCTGACATGGTTTCAGGACTTGCGAAGAGGGAATAGGGGATTCTTGACCGAGTTTGACGCAAAAAGGGGAGGGAGAAGGTAAAATATGAAGGAGAAGGTAATGAATATTCTACAATACGTGAATGCCTAATTTAGTTTAAATAAATTAATCTTGAACTGTTAAGGTTTAGCTAATTGTATGTATGTCAAGCTATCAGTAATATTAGGAAGTGAACATCTAAACTTCGAATACCCTTTTCATGACATGCCTAACCGGTTGTAGTGGAATTTGCTAAAACTAAGTTTAATGATTTACGTGAGTTTTGGATTTAAACTAGTAACATAATTATTGGGGATAAATAAAAGAAAATTAGAAATTTGAGAATTTAAAATATCATTTAGTTATAAATAATATTACCGTAAACACCGAACACCGTGTAAAATATATATCCTTGTCATACAGTGACGGAGTTGTAAGAAACAAGCGACGTCAGTCTGTATCAGAGAGCATGACATTACAGAGCCATTTTGGGCAGAGCAGAATATAGTTGAAAACCAACCATTTCAACGACCAATGAAATCAAGGTGAGTTCAACTCACTCAGTTTAACCCGTTTATATTTTATATGAACTGGGTTTTTATTTTTATTTTGCGTGATGTTTGCTGATGGTTTGTGATTGAATGTTATAAATAGTTTGTTGACCGTTATTGGTTGAACTGTATGGTTGTGTTAAAATTGAGGTAACCATTGTGATGCAGGGAAGGACAGGTTGGAGGGATCCAACCTGATTCCTCAAATATGTTGTTATTTATATGAACCGTTAATCAGTTTGATTGATCATTTGTTGTTGAAACCAAATCCAACACTTGTTTGATTTTAACCAATGGGTGACATTGGTTAAGTATTTATCGGCAGATGGCCCGTTAATGAATCGTTTTATGGAAACTGGTTTATCGTCATGAAAAGGATAGAAATACAGTTATAAAGTTGTTTTTATAACTAAAGTTATTTTTGAAATCTATTTTGTATAGATTATTTTAAATGAAGTGATTAAGAGAAATAAATGATTATTTTTGTTTTGAACTTACAAAGAAGTATACAAAGTAAGATTTGCATGTTAGCGAGTTTTGCGGCAAATATGAAGCGATTTACCAAATGATTAAGATTGAATGTAATGGTTAAATGGGTTTATTTAACCTAACTAGATTGTTAATTAAATCAAAATGAAAGTATTTAAATTAATCTTCTTTATTTAACGAAGTGATAATGGTTAACAAAGTAACCGTGTTGAAATATCCAAGTCAACCACTTGAATGAGAATAGTTATTTTAAACTATTCATTTGATTGAAATTAAGTATCATTTTTTTAATAACCTTTTGAGGAAGATTAATTATTTTTGTAGTAAACCAATTGATGTGAATAACAGTAGAAAATTGACCAGGAATCGAACTGTAAAGGGATTGTAAAAGAATAATACATGAATGTATAAAGAGACTCGATAAACAAGATTTGAATATATATGTAATAATGTTTTCTAATGGAACCAAGTATTTTTGATATATCGAGGCGAGCTTTCTATAAAAAGAAAAATGTTAACCTTTATGGTGAACAATGAAAGGAACCAGATTTGAAATGGAAATGGTGGTAAAGGAGATTTGTTGAATAAAACTCTTGTTTATAACCAAAGGGCATTTTAGTAAGTTTACTCATATTTATACGAGTTAGAATTTTGATTTATCCCTTGAAGGGAATTTTACAAAAAGGAAAGTTTTAAACAAATTTTCATATGAGTCGAAATCGAACAAAAGGTTGAGCAGATTGAATTTTACTATAAAGGTGAAGATAAAATGGGGAGATATGGGGATAAATGTTTTAGATATAGAATGGAATTAATTGAATCAAAGTGGTCCTAAATGGGGATATAGAGATGACTGGGTTAATTATTGAAATGAGATTTCGTTAATAAACTCCTATCTAATCCGAAGATAAGAATGTTGTCGGCTCAAGGTCTGAGAGGTAAATAAAATACCCCAACTTGAATGATTTCATGATTATCCAAGGGTGATATTAGTTTAAATACGAAGGTAGTGAAGAAAAAAAAATGATATTTCTGCAAAAGATATTATAACTATAATTAGAAGAATTATAAGTTGAATAAATGGGATTTGGAAATAAGGATTCAGAAAGCGATATTCTAAATGTTGAAAGATTTAGAAGTGTAATTAACAACTGTTTAACTTAAAGGGCCAAGGGATGCTGTATTCTGAACCAAGGAACCCATTTGATTTTTCTATGGATGATGTTTGTTTATTTTGATAGTTAAATCACCAACTATCAAAATCTGACCAAAACGATTGTTGGTATGGAAAGACCGGGATCGAATTTATATTCGGAAACCATTCCGACCAGAAATACGTAACGGTAAAGATATCAGAAGATGGTCGAGATGGAGCATTGAAGACCGTTGAACTTCATAAGCGGAAGAACTACTCGTTAAATTTCTCTGGCTAGCTACCAGAGTTATGATGACTTGTGATTCTGTCGTGATTGGAATCTTCGGATTGCAAGGACTACTCGTTACTGATCCATGGGGTGATTCCTATATTGGATGCGGTAGGAGAGTGCCTTCGGTTCATCCTGTTCCTGGATGACGTTTATGGTGGCCAGATGTTCCAAAAGTCGATTATAACCTCAAACCTCATCAACCGGGAAATGACAAAAATCGGTCAGGCAGCATGGCTATGTCGGTCGCTCCCATTAGGGTGTATAATCACCTATCTAGAGAAATTCCTTTTGTTTCTTAAATCTATCGATGCTGTCCCTTTTCGGGCAGGCGGTTGCTGATCCCAACCGTCGGTGATATACATTCGATACACTCAAGCGAAATGAGTGGTCGGTCATGTGTGGGCCGGGTTGCAATACGTTCTTGTTGAACCCAGTGTATTTGCCTCTAGAGATACACAAGCGGAAGGTGGTCCCATACCTTGTCGGGTTGGAATCCAATATCCAATAAGCGCCTGCGGTTTTGATTGTATACTATATATGTGGAGCGTGAGATGCAAGCGTTCCACTAGATTGTTATTTATTTGTATTTAGACACTATTATAATATCAGAGTAAGATATGATTTCAAAACTGTTTTGGGTTATAGTAAGGTAAAAACCGTCCGTGTTTATGTGTGGGCTGGTCTTACTATTATCCTTTTCTTTCAAAAGGAATTTGAAATTAAAAATCAAGTTGGACGGTTCCCCTTAAACTGTGCGAGTTATTCTCACTCTGGTTCACCAGACTGACCCGGTATTTGAAATGCTCGGGTTAGCCCGGGTTGCAGGTTCAGGTTATCAGATGCTCTGAAGTTCAGAGACGAGCTGGAGAGGTCCAGGCGTATGATTTAGACAAAATATTATTCTGCTGTGTTATTTTTGAGGACAGGTTGTTATAGCTATCCAGATTGTCTGTGGTACTCTGATGTTGTAAGTATATTTTCAAGCTCTCAATAAAGATTATTTCTATATTATATTTTGTTCCGCTGCGATGTGAGACTCTGTATAGTGTGTGTTCTACTTCTTATTCTTCTATTCTAAAATTTCTTCCTTTCTTATCTCATCCTCTAAATTCTTTCTATTACCATCTGGGTTTCCAGTACAATTTGAGTTGGATTAGTTTTATTCAATCAGCTCAAAAGGTACCGGAAATTTGGGTCGCTACAGCCATCGCCTCCCATCCCCACCAGAGCTTCCCCCACGTCAGCCGCCCTTCGTCCTAGCGTCAGCACCGTCCCTCAGCGATCGATCCCTCAATCAACGAAACCTCAAGCCCCATATCCCTTAGCCCCCACCCTCCGCCGCGTGAGCCTCCCACGAGCACCACCTCCGACCACCTCCCTGCCGCCTCGATCCGTGAGCCAGACCCCTCCGCCCTCTTCCTCCACCACCCGCGAGCAAAAAGGTCCCCCCTTCCTCTCGATTGGGGCTGTAAGTTTTCTTATTTATAATTATTTTAATTTTCCTTTTAGGTGATTTCAATTTCTATAACATTAATACGATTATATTTCGAAAGGAGAAAAGATTATATTTTGAAAATAGAGAAGTTAAGATTTTTAGAATATGAAAAGAACGGTATAAAAATATAATGAATAGCAAAGTAAAAATTCGATTTTTATATATTGAATAGTGAAGTAAAAATTCGATTTTTATATATTGAATAACAAAGTATAAATTCGATTTTTATATATTGAATAGCGAAGTAAAAATTCGATTTTTATATATTGAATAGCAAAGTAAAAATTCGATTTTTATATATTGAATAACAAAGCAAAAATTCGATTTTTATATATTGAATAGCGAAGTGAAAATTCGATTTTTATATATTGAATAACAAAGTAAAAATTCGATTTTTATATATTGAATAGCAAAGTAAAAATTCGATTTTTATATATGTAGAGAATGCGGGCAGTGAAAATGGACAAGAGGCAAGAACGACGAAGATTTCTACCTAAGAAGAGTCGAGGCGTTTGATTTAGCTAATCTGTGAGAATTTCTCACTCTTTAATTTAATTTTATAGTTGAAATATATACTAGGATGCAGACGGTTTTTAGTAGCACCCGACACCCGTCATCCACAGACCATGGACGGCTTGTATGCTTGTTTATTTGATTTTGATGTGTAGTTGATTGTGTGATGTGATGTGAAATGAAATAAAATATTTTTACTGTTAGAAATATTTTATAGTTAAAAATAGAACTTTTAACATGTATATGAAATGAAATAAAAATAAACAAATCGGACGATTTGTTTATATACACACATTTGACTGATATTGATTGGGACGATAAATTTTACACATCGCCCAACTACACAAATAAAATCTGTGTTTGATTGTTTGAAACCCCACACGGGTATTGGGATGATATTTGACGTACACTAATCCCAATAATTAGTTGTATGTCGATCGATTGATTGACAGACTGTTATAAGCATTGAATATTTATATTTGATGCTTATACAGTGTAGAATAAACTTTGGATGATGGTTGATTATTCCTCGTTGTTATTGTATACATGTGTTGTAGAAAATCCATATAATTAACATTATATGGTAATTGATTGGGCCTCATTCCAGTTTCGAAAAAGAAATATTTAAAATAAAAATATTTGAAACAGAAATATTTGAAATAAAAATATTTGAAAATAGAAATATTGGAAATAGAATATTTAAAATAGAAACATATGAAGCCGTGTTGGTTAGATTGACGCCATTTTGACGTGAACGATATTTATATCGATTTTATTCATTCTTCAATGAATATTGAATAGATTTGAAATTCGAACTATATTGAAATGAATTGAAATTCGAACTATATTGAAATGAATTGAAATTCGAACTATATTGAAATGAATTGAAATTCGAACTATATTGAAATGAATTGAAATTCGAACTATATTGAAATGAATTGAAATTCGAACTATATTGAAATGAATTGAAATTCGAATTAAACTGAATTGATTTGAAATTCGAAATACACTGAAATGATTTGAAATTCGAATGGAAATGAATTCGAATTGAATTTGAATAGAAATGAATTCGAATTGAAATTTAATAGAATTGAATACGAATCAAAATTTAATTGAAAACGAATCGAAATCGAATTAAAAATCAATTTGAATTGGAATCAATTTGAAATGAATTTAAATCGAATTTGAAAGGGAAAATTCAGTTTTGATTTGAATTTGAAAAGGAAGTTGAAAACGTTTTGAAAACGAATTTAAAACGATTTATAAATTTCGTTTTAAATAGAAATCGACGAAGTATATATTATATATTATATATATATATATAATATAATGGCCTGATAGAACGCGCCGCGCCGCGGCAGTTCGCGAATTTCGACCATTGACTTTGAATGGATATTGCGGGAGATCCGACCGTCGAATTCTCCTAAAACTGGAACCGTTGGGTTCGTATCGGAACGATCTTTCTAATGAATATTAGAAATTTGAAATCTAACGGTTGGATTTGAAATTATGTCTAAATTAAATTTGAAAAAGGTCGCTGTAAGTGCAGTTCGATGGCCGTTGATGGAAATCGACTGTACGGGCCTTGATAAAATTATTAAAAATAGTAATAATTTGTGTAAAATCATAAGAAATGATTTGTGAAGATTTGAGATGAAAAACTCCATATTTGAAAAGATAAAAATAGATTTTTATCGAAATGAACTGGTTTTGAACTAGAATTATAATTCTATTTATTTCTAAATAAATAAATTGGATTTGAAATGGTTTTGAAAATAACAAGAATTTTCAATATTTATATTGGAATGGATTTGAATCGAAATTGTCTTCGGAATATTTCGATGTTGGATTTCGTGATGATACAGAAATTGTTATGGGAATTTGAAAGATATATTTATATCGTTATTTCAAATATGATATTTGTTGGTCGTAGAATTTGATATTGAATATAAGCCGGTATATTTTCTATTCAGAGCCTTGTATTTAATATCAAATGTGATTTGGGTTTGTCGTGAATGGGGTCTTCACTAACCCTGTTCTTGAACCCAGTTGAGAAAAAGATTAAATCTTTTATTTAGATTTAATGAAGTATACCAATTAAATAATATTTAATTGGAATTGAATTCGAATTGATTCTTGGGTTTATCGTGAATGGTGTTTTAAATAACACTCGTTCTTTAACCCGATAATTAATAGAATGTGATTTTGGGTTGTCGTGAACGGTATCTTCAATAATACTGTTCTTAGACCCAGTGAAGCTAAGAAAATCAGAAACTAACTGGAGATTTGTTAAGTTGAACGGTTTCTTGGGTATTGATCTGATGTTGGTTTCGGCCTTCGGGGTTAATATTTAGGGAATTGCTCACTTGCTAATTCACGGTTAGGGACTGATTGAATTGTGATGTGATTTTGGGGTTTATCGTGAACCGTGTTTTAAATGACATTGATTCTTTAACCCTGTCAGAGATTAAAACTAAGTGGAGTTTTAATGAATCTTTAATTAGATTGAAAAGATCGAAAATGGAGTATCACCAGTTTTACTCCAAGCGGTAGTTAAGTCTTTAATTAGATTTGAACATGAAAATGGTAATTGAATTTACCGATAACACTGTGGTGTTAGATATGAAGTATTACCAGTTTTACTTCATGGGATGAATAGGTTGGGATTGGGAAATTAAAACAAATGATTACTTCGGTAAGGTTCGTTAATCCCGACTAGTTGAATCGAAAGTCAAAAGAAGATTAAAGAATAAATTCAAGGAATTTATCTTTGATAAAATTAATGGGAACCTTTCCCTATGAATGTGAAATTTAGAAACTAACTGTCGGTTAGCTAAACCGAATGGTTTTCTGGATATTGATCTAACGTTGGTTTCGGCCTTCGGGGTTAGTATTTGGGGAATTATTCTCTTGTAAATTTACGGTTAGTGACTGATGAATTGGAATGAGGCGTATGTTGTGTTTGTGTAGCACTTTTTTTATTATATACGCGAGTTGCTCAGAAAGACCGGGTTTATCCCATTCTGAACAACTGAATCGACGATAAGAAATCGAAGATGAAGACGGTGGTCGAAGACCGGAGATCTTCACCTCGTTTGGATGGTAACCGAGGTCCTGATTGGGAGGCATCCCAAAATATGGATAATGAGCGGTGATCGTCCAGACGTACGTGGTGATCGATGGGTTTGCGAGGTATTTAGTGCCTCCGGTTTCGTTCAGACCCAGAACGGACTTGCAAATGGAAAGTGTGTCTGACATTGGAATTTATTCTGTGTGATTGATAGCCATCAGTTGCACGGTGTGAATTGCCTGTGTGGCATGCTAAGATGCAGTGATCAGGGCTTCTATTGAAAAGCAAAGTCTTGTGGTGATGATCAAAGCACCGCCTGTGTGGCGTGGCTTTGTGTATAACGTGAAATCGCGAGCCTCACACCCCGGTATGAACCAGAAACGGGAGAAGGACCTCAGGGAGGGCATGCGTTTCTTCCTAGCTAGGGTGGTGTCAGTGACCTACCATCCCTGACATTTATATACTTTTCACCTGTGTGGTTGTTGCTGTTGCGAGGCGCCTCGGTTAGATCAGAGGATCCGGGTCCGATGGAGTCATTCGTTGGCTCGCTTACGCCCCAAAGGGCAGGGAAACGTAGTGTTCAGGCATTTTAATCCACATTGTTGGACCGGCCTTGACGATCCAAGGGTCGATGCGTTCTGATCCTAAGACTCGGGATAGGCAGTCTCGAATTCGGTAAGGACTATCTTTTGCCTTGGTTCATGAAGGAAATCCAATTTCCAATACGTGACGGTTCGATTTTAGTTGTGTGACGACCCGAAATCCCGTTCAGACGGAAACAGGGTTATCTTAGGAATATAACACAGAAACAGATAATTGCAGAACAGAATTAAATAAATACACCAGATAATGAACAATAGAATATACTGGATAAAAGTAATCATCAGAGTTACACAGTATACAGGATCTTACTTAGTACAAATACAGTTTAGCTATACATAAATGTCTACAGCGGAAACAAACAAAATATGTACAATAGGAGCTGAACAGCATAAAAAGAAATAAATGATAGAATCCATCTTCAGCTCCAGCTATCCAGAAAAAGAACTAGCTAAACCTGAATACAAGGCTGCCCGTGTAGAAAAGGGGCACCCGAGTTTGAAAGTGAAACAAACTACGAGTCAGTCATGGGACTGGTATGAGAAATCCACTCAACACATATATAATTGGCCAATCACAGGACCACGCCACTTTCGTGGAACGGGTTTACTCCATTGGATTGCCAGTGCTTTAAAACAAATCTTTCTTTTAAACATCGCAATGCTTTTTATAAAAATGAAGCCATTATAAGACTCAGTTCCCATCACACAATGCAACGCAAACCGGAGGATAGAGTTTTACCTTATAATGGCCAAAATATTATTGATACGAATAAAACAAAGGCATTTGATATTATTGCTAGTGTTTATATGTTTTGAAAACAATTTCAAATCATAACTATCAATCATAGACGGCATGGGTACCATATATCATGTCGCCATATATATATATACAATCAGAACCGCACGATGTCGTATTTGGAAATTGGATTTTCGTCATGAACCAAGGCAAAAGATAGTCCTTACCGAATTCGTGACTCTCTAGCCCGAGCCACAGGATCAGAACGCATCGATCCTTGGAGCGACAGGGCCGGTCCACACGGAGTGGATTAAAAATGCCTGAGCACTACGTTTTGCCGCCCTTTGGGGCGTAAGCGAGCCAACAAGTGACTCCATCGGACCCGGATCGTCCGATCTAACCGAGGCGCCTCGCAATAGCAACAACCACATAAGTCAAACTCGTCAGGGCGTGTAAAACCACTGACGCCACTTTTAGCTAGGAGGAAATGTAGGCCCTCCCTGAGGTTCGTTCTCCCGTTTTAGGTTCATACTGGGGTGTGAGGCTCGCGAATTCACGTTATACACAAAGCTACGCCACACAGGCGGTGCTTTGATCATCACCACAAGACTTTGCTTTTCAACAGAAGCCCTGATCACTGCATCTTAGCATGCCACACAGAATAAATCATATGTCAGACACACAGTCCATTTACTAGTCCGTTCTGGGTCTGAACGAAACCGGAGGCACTAAATACCTCGCAAACCCATCGATCACCACGTACGTCTGGACGATCACCACTCATTATCCATATTTCGGGATGCCTCCCAATCAGGACCTCGGTTACCATCCAAACGAGGTGAAGATCTCCGGTCTTCGACCGTCGTCTTCATCTTCGAATTTCAATCGTCGGTCAATTATTCGAAATGAGAATTAACTCGGCCTTTTCAAATAATCCACGTATATTTAAAATTTCAAATCAATTTATTTCAATGGTTAAATTATTCGACAACACCAATTGTGTTCTTTAATGTAATTTTCACACCAAACACATTCAACCATCAAAAGCCACATAAATCAAGCAAATTCAGTTTATTTCCATTCCATATCGCTTATGATATTTTATAACTATTTATCGCTATTTTTATTTATTTTAAAATAGCTATTTTATTCAAAACGACGCTTCGGGCCATAAGGCTGCCGTGGCGCTGTTTTTCTTCAGATTTGATCTACACATATCTGAAAATGTAACCGTTGGATCTTCGCAAAATTTACATCATTAGAAAGGTCTTTTCAAAACGAATCCAACGGTTCCAGTTTCGGGAAATTCCGACGGTCGGATCTCCCGGTACAATCGTTTGAAGTTTCGATTTCAAAATACGAACTGCAGCGTCGTTATTCGATTAAATATATAATTATATTTATATATATATAAATATAATCGCTTCTGGCGCTGTTTTTCATCAGATTTGAATTAAACATTCCAGACAATCCAACCGTTGGATTTTTACAAGGTTGGTGCCGTTGGAAAGATTATTCCAAGGCGTACCTGACGGTTGAGGTTTCGGGAAAATCCAATGGTCGGATTTCCCGCATTAGTTGTTTGAAATCACGGTTTCAAAATACGAACTGCACGGCTTCGTTTCGTTTTAATTTTATTTATATTTATATATTTATATAAATATAGTTCATTCAATGATTTCCATATCGTTTTCACTTCAAATATTTTTCTAACACCTTAAAATTTTGGAAAATTTCGCCATAACCTCCCCTGCACCGGGAGCATCGGGAAATCGCAAATAGCTTTCCCGGTCCTTCTAATCTCAAAAAGAAAAAGAAAAAGCCAAGCGGCTAGCCAACAGGCTCATAAAATCATCACCCAAACAAAACAGTAAATGTGTACCTATTTGTCGGGCACAAAATTTTATTCCTCTTCTCTAGCCCCTTTGCTATAACCTGTTCAATAAATATGCATGTACATATATATACAGTTCTTATCATTTATCATTTTCTATTCGACTTCATATTTGATTTCTATTTGGTTTAATAAACACCATTCATTCTAATGTTACATAAATAGGTGTAAATCATTTCATTAGCTAATTAATGAACATTTCAACTCATATATGTTTATTTTGAACAAGTGGCTATTTTTAACACTTCACATTTCAACGATTTATGCATACAATAAAAATGTGATTTTTATTGTAAGACAATTCATTTCAAAACACTATCTTTCTATATAGTTCATATAGGTGATAAAAATAGGATTTTTATCATCAAACAATTTATTTTAAAACGAGATTATTTTACACAGTTCATATAATCGATAAAAGGTGATTTTTATTATCAAACGGTTTATTTCATAATATGAATACCATTCAACACATGAATTTCTAATCAACGAATGAATATCAATTCAACACATGAATGTTTTCTATAGTTTCTATATATAGATAAAAATGTGATTTTTATTATCAAACAATTTATTTCAAAATATGAATACCATTCAACACATGAATTTCTAATCAACGAATGAATATCAATTCAACACATGAATGTTTTCTATAGTTTAAGCATATGAAAATAATTCAAACACACGAATATTATTCAAAATTTCGGCAGCATAACGGCAGGGTAGTTAAACCGGGACCGTCCCTAGTACGGCTCCTCGCTCTACCTTAAAACCTCGTGGTTTTTGACAATAGGGATCATGCATCTAGTTCGCACGCAGGCGGCATGTATATATTTATTTCATTTCCACAAACTAATCCTATGTGGTTTCAACCAAATATTTCTCAACCACAAATGGGTATTTTTCAACCACAATCAACCAATATCAATCACAAACAATCCCAAACAATCATTCGCTATCAATCAATTTTCACAACAATTTGAATCAATAAATATCGTCCATGGTTTGTGGACGAGGGGCGTATATATATATTTATATATAGCAATTCACTTTTATTTCACACACACATATATATATATATATATTTAAATCAGAAATCTCACCGAATAGCTAATTCAATCCCATGACTCTTCTTTGCATAAAATCTTCGCCAATCTCTCTTTTTGTCGCTTTGTTGCCCGTATTCTCTACATATGTAAAAATCGAATTTTTACTATGTTATTCAATATATAAAAACTGCATTTCAAAAATATATATTCCGCCTTTTCAAAAATAAAGGTTATATTTTTAATATTCCTATGATGTAAAGATTATATTTTTTTCTTTAAAAATACAAAAATCATATCTTACTCCTTCTACTTAATAAAATTTCCGTCTTTTCTCTTTTAAAAATATGATCTTTATTCTTTTCCAAGTTCAAATCTTTTTCTATTCAAAGTTCAATTTTTTTTCTATTCAAAGTTCAAATCATTTCTTTTAAAAGTTCAAATCTTTTTCTTTAGAAAGTCCAAATCTTTTTCTTTAAAAAGATTTAACCTTTTTCTATTTAAAGTTTTAAAATCAAATCAGTTTTAAACTCTTTTTAAAATTCAGTTTTAACCTTTAAAAAAAAACAGTTTTACTATAATTGAAAAATCAGTTTTTATCCTTTATAAAAAATCTGTTTTTCCTTTATAAAAAATCAGATTTAAACCAATTCTAATATCAGTTTTAAAATCCTTTAAAAATCAATTTTAAAATCCTGAAAAAAATCAGTTTTAATACTTTTTAAAAATCAGTAATTTCAGAATTAAAAATAAAAAAAATAAAAATAAAAATACTTACATTGATTTGCGAAGAGGGTGGGGGGTGGTTTTTTTGTCAGGTGGCGGTGGGTCTCGAACTGGGCGGAGCGGTGGTGCGGTCGGCGGTGAGAGGTCGTCGGCTGGGGGGCTCTCGAATCGCGTCGCGATGGGAGGGTTCGAACAGGGAGGAGCAGGTGAAGCGGACAGAGGGAGAGGGGTGTGGAAGCGGTGGGCTTGGAGGAAGAACAGGCGGTCGCGGGCGGAGCTTGGTGGAGGCGGTCGTCGGCGATCGATTAGGGTTTTATCTTCTTCTTTTTTTTTCGAACTGAAGAGAGAGAAGAGGGAATAGAGGGGGGGGGGGGTTATATAAAATATATATATTTAATTATTTAATTTTTTCAAAAAGTTGACTTTTACATACGACCTCTAAACGAGGCCCACCGCCTGTCGCCCATAGCGTTTTACCCCCATTCCGAACACAATGAGATATGTATCGCAAGCTGATTTGATCGTTACAATCAGTTTCCGTTGAATTTACATTTAAATCAACATATTGAATTTTAAACGTACATTTCAAATTACCGGGGCCACATACTAACTAGAAAAATTCCAGAAAAATATTTTCTAGCTCCGTATTGACGATACGGTCCTAACAAAACTAGTTTCGTCGAATTCTGAGACCGTTTGAAAAATGGCCAACTTCCAGCCGATTAAAATCAACTGAAACTGGTCAAACGCGTTTTCCTTTCCCACGCTCACATATTGATTCGAAAAATTATGAAATTTGAAACCTAGCAATAACTTGACACTGCGGATCCAACAAAAGTGGTTTTGTCGAAATCCGAGGTCATTTGCAAAATGTCCATTTTTAAGGGCCTGAATTCCATAGCGACTATTCAGAATTTTCAACTGGACATATCTTTTGATTCTCGTTATCAAATTTTGATTTTTCAGATTCGTTAGAAAGATATTATCAATTAGATTCCATTATTTTTGTTTCACTAAAATCCGGATTGTTTTGCACCCGGTACAGTCTGACAAAGTTTGAATTCAATTTTTGAAACTGCCACGCCATTTCAGGCCTTGTTTATATTATAATTAATTATATTCGTTTTCAATTGTTGATTCAAACTTAGTTTTCATCGCCATTATTTAAAATATTTATTTTAAATATTTAAAATCCATTATTTTAGCCAATTTAAAAATTTTAAATTGGTTCAGATTTTCTGGGTCGTTACAAGTTGTAATCCTATATATGGCGACATAGTGGGATGGGGCGCTTATGCCGCCTATGATTGATACTTATGATTTGAAGTTGTTTTATGCACTATGCACTTATAATAGTATCAAATGATTTGTTTTAAACGTATCAAGCATTCTTGGCTATTATAAGGCTAAAACCCTATCCTCCGGCTTGCGTTGCATTGTGTGATGGGAACTGAGTCTTATAATAGCTTCATTTTTCTTTATTTAGCATTGCGTTGTTGTTTTATGCACTGGTGTTCTTGGGAGGAAACCCGTTCCGCGTTTGCGGCGTGGTCCCTTGATTTACCTAACTTTAAAATAAAGATTAATAACTGTTTTAGTTCTCACACCAGTCCCATGACTGACCTGGAGTTTATTGTTTTAACCTAAACTCTGGGTGCCCCTATTTTGACACGGGCAGCTAGTAGTTTTGGTTTTGCAGATTTATATTCACAGGATCCTGGTTTACAGCTGGAAGGATATCCGGAAAGCTTTGTATCCGTATATCTCCTTCAGTTGTGTATTGTATTATTTTCCGCTACTATGTAATGTATTGTAATATCTGATATTTATCAAATGTGTAATGTTTATTTGTTTATACTCTGTATATTCTTGTATTCTGATGGATTGTTGTAATATACAATGAAATGTTCTTCCGTCTGCGTTCTATTTTGTCGTGTTCTCAAAACAATCAGGCGTTTCGAACGGTCTAGATCGGTTTAGCGACTGATTCGGATCGAGCGAAATTCCTTTTCGTCACAGTTGGTATCAGAGCTTTGGTTTACAAAGCTTAGAGAACAAGACACATTAGAACCATACGAAAGAATTCATCAGATATTGGATTAGTAATATCCAATGGGAATGCTCGTTAGAGATGGGATCAGTAGTATCCTAGAACGGGTGTGTAGAGTATGATTTTAAAATGAAAACAAATTTTTGTTTTGAAAATTTAAATCAATTATTCGTATTTGATTATTTATTTATATGAATTTGAACAATCTAATATATAAAGATTTTGCATATATGTCTTGCAAACGTGTATTCGAAGTTTTAATGTATTGGATAGTTATAGAATCGCACTCTAGTGCCCGGGGATAATTCTGGTGATGGGGCACCATCGCCAGTATTTATTCTCGAGTTTCGAAAGTGAAATTTCTATATATTTCCAATTGACTGGTGTGAGAACCGAAACTAGATAGGGCTTATTGTTGTGGTTTGGCATCAAAAATGTGATTTTTGACTATATATCAAAGTTATGCATTTGAAATGATAACCAACTAATTGATTGATGGTTGTGTTGTTGATTATTGGTTGATTAATTAATTTTTTTTAACCATTTAGCCAAATTGACCAAAAAGTGAATTGTATTGAAAATTGGTCGCATTTTCTTGCATATACATGTACTTACATTGAACAGGTCATAGCAAAGAGGCTAGAGCAGAAGAATAAATTTGTTTGCCCGACAAATAGGTACATGTTTATCATAATTTACTGTTTTGTTTGGGTGATGATGATTTTATGAGCCGCTTGGCTTTTTCTTTTTCTTTTTGAGATCAGAATGCCTGTATGGCAATTTCGGGATTTTCCCGTGGCTCCCGGTGCAGGGGAGGTTATTGAGAAATTTTTCGAAAATTTAGGGTGTTAGCCAAATTTTTGAAAATTTGAAAATTCTCAAAAACGGAAAAGTTGGAGAATGGAAGCCAGATCGAACGTAGAGTTGATTGATCAAACCACTTTTGACTTTGTTCCTTTTCGGGGACGAAAAGTTTTAAGTGGGGGAGATTGTAACAACCCGAAAATCTGGGCCAGTTTAAAATTTTTATTTTGGCAATTTTAGCGAATTTTGATTATTTAAAAAGAATTATTTTAAATAATAACGACGAGAAATTTATTTTAAATAGAATTCGAATGTATATATTTATTCGAATCATCGTTAGAATATAAATATTTATTTATATATATAAAAGGAATTGAAAATGGCGCGGTAGTTCGATAATTCGATTTCAAACTTCAATTGAATGTACCGGGTGCAAAATAAACCGGATTTTAGTGAAACCAAAAATAATAGGATCTCATAGAGAATATCTTCCCAACGAATCCGACAAATCAAAATTTTATAGCGGGAATCAAAAAATATGTCCAGTTGAAAATTCTGAATAGTCGCTATGGAATTCAGGCCCTTAAAGTTGGACATTTTGCAAACAACCTCGGATTTCGACGAAACCACTTTTGTTGGGTCCGTGATGTCAAATTATTTCTAGGTTTCAAATTTCATAATTTTTCAAATCAATATGTGAGCGTGGCAAAGGAAAACGCGTTTGACAGTTTCAGTTGATTTTAATCGACTGGAAAATGGCCATTTTTCCAACGGCCTCAGTATTCGACGAAACTAGTTTTGTTAGGACCGTATCGTCAATACGAAGCTTGGAAATATTTTTCGAGAATTTTTAGAGTTAGTATGTGGCCATGGTAATTTAAAATGTGCGTTTAAATTGAATATATAAAGATTTATATTTTAAATCAAACGAAAACTAATTGAAAGGATCGAATCAGCTTACGATACACACCCCATTGTGTTCGGAATGGGGGTAATTAGCTAGGGGCTGTAGTCGTTGGGTCTCGTTAGGAGATCGAATGAAAAAGATTACTTTTTGAAAATAAAGTAAATAAAATATAAAAAAACCCTTTCTTTTCTCCTTTACCCCCCTTCCCCGTTCATTCGATTCAGAAAAAAAAAGAAAAGAAAAAACGCTGTAGCCCTAAGCGATCGTCGCCCTCCCCCCACTGTCGCACCACCGCGAGAAGCGCCATCGCCTCCCATCCCCACCGGAGCTTCCCCCACGTCAGCCGCCCTCCGTCCTAGCGTCAGCACCCTCCCCCAGATATCGATCCCTCAATCAACGAAACCCCAAGCCCCATAAACCTTAGCCGCCACCCTCCGCCGCGCGAGCCTCCCACGAGCACCACCTCCGACCTGCGACCCCCTCCCTGCCGCCTCGATCCGCGAGCCAGACCCCTCCGCCCTCTTCCTCCACCACCCGCGAGCAAAAAGGTCCCACCTTCCTCTCGATTGGTACTGTAAGTTTTCTTATTTATAATTATTTTAATTTTCCTTTTAGGTGATTTCAATTTCTATAACATTAATATGATTATATTTTGAAAGGAGAAAAGATTATATTTTGAAAATAGAGAAGTTAAGATTTTTAGAATATTAAAAGAACGGTATAAAAATATAATGAATAGCAAAGTAAAATTTCGATTTTTATATATTGAATAGCGAAGTAAAAATTCGATTTTTATATATTGAATGACAAAGTAAAAATTCAATTTTTATATATTGAATAACAAAGTAAAAATTCGATATTTATATATTGAATAGCGAAGTAAAAATTCGATTTTTATATATTGAATAACAAAGTAAAAATTCGATTTTTATATATTGAATAGCGAAGTAAAAATTCGATTTTTATATATTGAATAACAAAGTAAAAATTCGATTTTTATATATTGAATAGCAAAGTAAAAATTCGATTTTTATATATTGAATAGCGACGTAAAAATTCGATTTTTATATATGTAGAGAATGCGAGCATTGAAAATGGACAAGAGGCAAGAACGGCGAAGATTTCTACCTAAGAAGAGTCGAGGCTTTTGATTTAGCTAATCTGTGAGAATTTCTCACTCTTTAATTTAATTTTCTTGTTGAAATATATACTAGGATGCTGACGGTGTTTAGTAGCACCCGACACCCGTCGTCCACAGACCATGGACGGCTTGAATGCTTGTTTGTTTGATTTTGATGTGTAGTTGATTGTGTGATGTGATGTGAAATGAAATAAAATATTTTTACAGTTAGAAATATTTTATAGTTAAAAATAGAACTTTTAACATGTATATGAAATGAAATAAAAATAAACAAATCGGACGATTTGTTTATATACACACATTTGACTGATATTGATTGGGACGATAAATTTTACACATCGCCCAACTGCACAAATAAAATATGTGTTTGATTGTTTGAAACTCCACACGGGTATTGGGATGATATTTGACGTACACTAATCCCAATAATTAGTTGTATGTCGATCGATTGATTGACAGACTGTTATAAGCGTTGAATATTTATATTTGATGCTTATACAGTGTAGAATGCACTTTGGATGATGGTTGATTATTCCTCGTTGTTATTGTATACATGTGTTGTAGAAAATCCATATAATTAACATTATATGGTAATTGATTGGGCCTCATTCCAGTTTCGAAAAAGAAATATTTAAAATAAAAATATTTGTAATAGAAATATTTGAATAGAAATATTTGAAATAAAAATATTTGGAAACAGAAATATTTGAAATAGAATATTTGAAAATAGAAACATATGAAGCCGTGTTGGTTAGATTGACGCCATTTTGACGTGAACGATATTTATATCGATTTTATTCATTCTTCAATGAATATTGAATAGATTTGAAATTCGAACTATATTGAAATGAATTGAAATTCGAACTATATTGAAATGAATTGAAATTCGAACTATATTGAAATGAATTGAAATTCGAACTATATTGAAATGAACTGAAATTCGAACTATATTGAAATGAATTGAAATTCGAACTATATTGAAATGAATTGAAATTCGAACTATATTGAAATGAATTGAAATTCGAACTATATTGAAATGAATTGAAATTCGAATTAAACTGAATTGATTTGAAATTCGAAATACACTGAAATGATTTGAAATTCGAATGGAAATGAATTCGAATAGAAATGAATTCGAATTGAAATTTAATAGAATTGAATACGAATCGAAATTTAATTGAAAACGAATCGAAATTGAATTAAAAATCAATTTGAATTGGAATCAATTTGAAATGAATTTAAACCGAATTTGAAAGGGAAAATTCAGTTTTGATTTGAATTTGAAAAGGAAGTTGAAAACGTTTTGAAAACGAATTTAAAACGATTTATAAATTTCATTTTAAATAGAAATCGACAAAGTATATATTATATATATATATATATATATATATATAATATAATGGCCTGAATAGAACGCGCCGCGCCGCGGCAGTTCGCGAATTTCGACCATTGACTTCGAATGGATATTGCGGGAGATCCGACCGTCGGATTCTCCTAAAACCGGAACCTTGGGTTCGTATCGGAAAGAGCTTTCTAATGAATATTAGAAATTGAAATCTAACAGTTGGATTTGGAATTATGTCCAAATCTAATTTGAAAAAGATCGCTGTAAGTGCAGTTCGATGGCCGTTGATGGAAATCGACTATACAGGCCTTGATAAAATTATTAAAAATAGTAATAATTTGTGTAAAATCATAAGAAATGATTTGTGAAGATTTGGGATGAAAAACTCCATATTTGAAAAGATAAAAATAGATTTTTATCGAAATGAACTGGTTTTGAACTAGAATTATAATTCTATTTATTTCTAAATAAATAAATTGGATTTGAAATGGTTTTGAAAATAACCGGAATTTCCAATATTTATATTGGAATGGATTTTAATCGAAATTGTCTTCGGAATATTTCGATGTTGGATTTCGTGATGATACAGATATTGTTATGGGAATTAGAAAGATATATTTATATCTTTATTTCAAATATGATATTTGTTGGTCGTAGAATTTGATATTGAATATAAGCCGGTATATTTTCTATTCAGAGCCTTGTATTTAATATCAAATGTGATTTGGGTTTGTCGTGAATGTGGTCTTCACTAACCCTGTTCTTGAACCCTGTTGAGAAAAAGATTAAATCTTTTATTTAGATTTAATGAAGTATAACAATTAAATAATATTTAATTGGAATTGAATTCGAATTGATTCTTGGGTTTATCGTGAATGGTGTTTTAAATAACACTCGTTCTTTAACCCAATAATTAATAGAATGTGATTTTGGGTTGTCGTGAACGGTATCTTCAATAATACTGTTCTTAGACCCAACGTAGTTAAGAAAATCAGAAACTAACTGGAGATTTGTTAAGTTGAACGGTTTCTTGGGTATTGATCTGATGTTGGTTTCGGCCTTCAGGGTTAATATTTAGGGAATTGCTCACTTGCTAATTCACGGTTAGGGACTGATTGAATTGTGATGTGATTTTGGGGTTTATCGTGAACCGTGTTTTAAATGACACTGATTCTTTAACCCTGTCAGAGATTAAAACTAAGTGGAGTTTTAATGAATCTTTAATTAGATTGAAAAGATCGAAAATGGAGTATCACCAGTTTTACTCCAGGCGGTAGTTAAATCTTTAATTAGATTTGAACATGAAAATTGTAATTGAATTTACTGATAACACTGTGGTGTTAGATATGAAGTATTACCAGTTTTACTTCATGGGATGAATAGGTTGGGATAGGGAAATTAAAACAAATGATTACTTCGGTAAGGTTCGTTAATCCCGACTAGTTGAATCGAAAGTCAAAAGAAGATTAAAGAATAAATTCAAGGAATTTATCTTTGATAAAATTAATGGGAACCTTTCCCTATGAATGTGAAATTTAGAAACTAACTATCGGTTAGCTAAACCGAATGGTTTTCTGGATATTGATCTGACGTTGGTTTCGGCCTTCGGGGTTAATATTTGAGGAATTTTTCTCTTATTAATTTACGGTTAGTGACTGATGAATTGGAATGAGGCGTATGTTGTGTTTGTGTAGCACTTGTTTATTATATACGCGAGTTGCTCAGAAAGACCGGGTTTATCCCATTCTGAACAACTGAATCGACGATAAGAAATCGAAGATGAAGACGGTGGTCGAAGACCGGAGATCTTCACCTCGTTTGGATGGTAACCGAGGTCCTGATTGGGAGGCGTCCCGAAATATGGATAATGAGTGGTGATCGTCCAGACGTACGTGGTGATCGATGGGTTTGCGAGGTATTTAGTGCCTCCGGTTTCGTTCAGACCCAGAACAGACTTGCAAATGGAAAGTGTGTCTGACATTGGAATTTATTCTGTGTGATTGATAGCCATCAGTTGCACGATATGAATTGCCTGTGTGGCATGCTAAGATGCAGTGATCAGGGCTTCTGTTGAAAAGAAAAGTCTTGTGGTGATGATCAAAGCACCGCCTGTGTGGCGTGGCTTTGTGTACAACGTGAAATCGCGAGCCTCACACCCCGGTATGAACCAGAAATGGGAGAAGGACCTCAGGGAGGGCATGCGTTTTGTAATGACCCGCATTGGCAGAGGTATTATAATTAATTTATTTAATTATTGAAATGGTGGGTTAGAGAATTAAATGGTCATGGAATTAAATAACTAGGAATATTTAATTAAAATAATAATTTAAATAATATGTTTAATTCTGAAATAATCAGAATTTGGCTGAAATGGCGGTATGGTGTGAACAGGATCATCTGTGATATTTAATTTAGCTTGGAATTGAATTTGAATAACGAATATATTATTTGAACGATAGTTTGAACGTATAATTATATTATAATTATAATCGAACTCGAAATGGCGCTGCAGTTCGTAAATTGGCAATACAAACTTCAACTGAATGTACATGATTCGTTTTAAGCCGGATGTCTGTGAAACAAGAAACGTGTGGAGCTGGGGGAATATATCTTCCTAGTGGAAGAGAAAAATCGGGATTTCGTTGTGTAGATTTTGATTTATGGCTAAATCAAATTTTAAAATAGTCGCTATGGAATCGTTTATCGACCGTATCGGTTTATTCGATATAACTAGAGATCGGATTTGAATTTAGACAAGATTCTTTTGGGAAGTAGTGATAAATTAATTTTTAGAATTTTACTGTAATTTTTAATTAATTTAATAAGCGACTTTTTATTTGAAGTATTTCGCACCCTGAAATCAACATTTTTGAAGTTTCAAAATATGAGTCCACCTACCAATATTTTTATATATCTGGAGTCGGGACACCTCACTCATCACGATGGTGTTTTTATTTCTGTCTGTAGCGGTACGTAACTATATAAATTTTATTAAATAAAGTGGTAACCAAATGTGTGAAAGTAAACAAGGCCACACTTCTTTCTGTTTTCACCACCAGTTCCTTGTGGCCTCAAAACAAGAACTGTGGAGGAAACCAATCCTCACAAATCAAAGAAACTACCCTATATAATAACGTCTCCCGTTTCGTTTAAAACCTGATTGACTTTTTCGCTTCAATCAAAATGAGCCGCCACAAATATTTTCACAGCAAAACCGAAAACTCCGAGAAAAAAAAATAAAAACCCAAACTAAATAAACAAGATTCAACCAAATCCATCACTCCTCAAATAAATCCCAACATACAGGGATGGATTCGTATAACTATATGTAGCTCACGCTGGCATTTTCCTTTGAGCTGAATACAAATGTTTTCGCATCAAATAAATCAGTGGAGCTCGATGGAGATTGGTGGGTAGCATCGCTATAGCAAGGGGGTGCAGTTCGCGTTCTGGTTGAGGCTGTAACGTGCAAACTCTAGTGCACGGTGACCTTTGTGTTCGCACTCTTCGGAGATGGAAGGGGAGGTAGTTCATTTTATTCGTTGTTTTACTGAAGGCGGAAAAATGTTTTAAAATGCCAATACCGTGAGTTGGTGAGTATAAATTGGTAAGGGGCGGTGCTGGACTTTGTGGGTCCTGACTGTGGCGTTGGTCTCATTGAGCTAGCGGATGTTGGGGAGGAACTAGAAGCCAGTGGGTTTTTGTTTGGTGAAGGAAGGTTGACATAGTGTGGGTGCGGTTTGTAAACTGGAGAAGGAGAGGGTCGTGTTGGCAGAAGGAATACAAAGTTGCTTTACTGTTCGACGCAGGCAAGTGGGACGATGAGTGGGGTAAAGGACGTTTGCTTCACTATTGCCGTGGGAATTTCCAAGTGCTGATGGCTTCATGGAAGTGCGGTACAGACATGTTATGGTGTGATGGGGTTTTCATAACTATCGAGTAGGGCATGGGCGGGATCGCAGTGGCAAGGTAGTCATAGCAGCAGCGTTTTTAGGAGAAAAGAAGAGAAGTGTAGTTACAGGAAGCAAGTGTAAATATGAAGGCCGAACTGGGAACACGGTGTAATGATGCAGTGGAGTTTGAAGCGTACACTATGGGTTCGGTGATGAAAAATATAAGATGGAGATCGAACTAATGAAAAGTGGGTTGGTGGTTTACTGGAGCACCGAAATGGGATTGGGGAAGAGAAAGATAAGGGTGGGGTCTGGTATTTGTTTATTGGGCTTGGGCGAATAAAACAAAGATAAGCCCAAAAATATATTTAATCAATTGGTTTAAATTTTTATTTAAAATGTATACCATCTTGTATAACGCATATCTTCATCATACGTTATCAGAAATTCGAACCGTAAGTTGCGTTGGGATCGTATGGACGGGAGCAACGCAATGGAGCTGACAGGGAGTGAATCCGAGCTCGTTACAATTTATGGCGAAATAATTTGTCCGACTGAATCAAATAACGCAAACCGTTATTTAACGGCTAACGCGCCAATGTGAGTAAATCTCACTAACTCTGAACAGTTTATAACTTCATGTTGTATTTTTAGAACTGTTAGATATTGGTTGATTGATTTTATGTTGACCATTTGATTGAACTGCTAGTCAGTTAGTTAAATTTCTATATTGATTCTGTTTAACAGAATGTATCATATAGAACTGAAAGTGATGTTATCTATATTGTTTAACATCTGTGATGCAGGGAAACAGGTTGGAGGAATCCAACTGGATTCCTCAACATTTATTTTACTGTTTTCATATATTGTGATATATGATGTGTTATATAATCTGTTATGGATTATGGGTGTTAGAATGATGTTGATCATTTTTATTCGATATTTTAAATATCATAAAAGACCCTGGGAGGTAAAAAGAATGATTTCAATGTATATTGAAAAAAAGGGATTTTATAAAATCAACAGATTTTATAAAAGGAAATATTTCGAAAATAAATAAAAGGGAAAAATGTTTTAAACGAATAGAGTTGTAAAAAAGGGAAATCATTTGTAAAGTGAAGAACTGTTACTAAAAGTAATCTTTATAAATGAATAGTTTATTAGAGTTGAAGTAAAAAGAGCTAATCGATGTTAGTTTAATCGATTAGAGTTAAAGCAAAGGAGCTAATCGATGTTAGTTAATCGATTAGAGAATAAAGTAAAAAGGAGTTAATCGATGTTAGTTAGTCGATTAGAGTTAAAGTAAAAGAAGTTAATCGATGTTAGTTAATCGATTAGAGTTAAAACAAAGGAGTTAATCGATGTTAGTTTAGTCGATTAGAGTTAAAGTAAAAGGAGCTAATCGATGTCAGTTTAGTCGATTAGTGCTAAAGTTAAAAGGAGTTAATCGATGTTAGTTTAATCGATTAGAGTTAAAGAAAATGAGTTAATCGAATATAGTTATTCGAATAGAAAGTAAAAAAAGTTAATCGAATATAGTTATTCGAATAGAAGCAAATGAGTTAATCGAATATAGTTATTCGAATAGAAAGTAAAAGGAGTTATCGAATATAGTTATTCGAAAGGAGTTAAGTGAAATGAGTAAATCAATAGCGTTAGCCAAATAGAGTTAATCCAATAGCGTTAATCCAATAGAGTTAATTGATAAGGGTTAATCGAAAGGAGTTAAGTGAAAAGAGTCAATCGAATATAGCTATTCGAAGGAGAGTTAAGTAAGGAAGTTAGTAAAGGGATATAAAGTGAACTTTGCCTATTTCAAAGTTAGAAATGTTGTTCAGTTAAGGTCTGAGAGGTAGTTCTACCCCAACTTGATTGGCTTCGTTTTTAACTAAGGAATAGTTAAGGTTCGACAGTAAAGGAAATGGTTTGAGTTGGCATCGCGATGGTTTGTTTAAACATCTGTCTAAGTCCAATGGAAAAGCTTTGGAAATGTTTTCCAAATAAGAAACCAGAAATGCTTTCTAATAAAGAAAACAGGAAATGGAAATGTTTTCCATTGTTAATAACGTATATTTTTCCAAATTTAGAAAATAAGAAATATTGAATATAGGGAAACAGGAGATAAGTAATTAATGAACTAAGGAGATGAATGTTGAATGATGATTGATCGATATAATTTCCTTTTGGAAATGATATCATTGTTTGCACACCTGTTTTTATTTGATAGTTAAATCACAGACTATCGAAGTTTTGACCATTTTAACGTTGTTAATATGGAGAGACCGGTTGGATTATTATCCAAAGAACCACTCTCTATTGGCATAAGCGTTGCAAATCATATATGCCAAAGGAAATTGAAGAAGGAGTTACGCAAGGGCTATCCTGTTTACAGAATAGTGCCTTCGGTTCATCCTGTTCCTGGGTGACTTGTATGGACGGATGTCTGACAGAGTATGTCCTGACGATCACGTATATTGATTTCTCCAATTGTACCAAGAGTGGAAGCGGGGAAGGAAACTTCTTTTAGCTAACGCATAATGTATGGTTGAGGACGTCAATCGGTGATTTGATGGATTTGACGATGTGGCATTCAAAGTGAATCTGGTATGATGATGAAGCGTAACCTCAAGCCTCATCAAATCGGTAAATGACAGAAATCGGGCAGGCAGCATGGCTAAGTCGGTCGCACCGAAGTAGGGTGTATAATCACCTGATCTAGAGTTTCATTTACTTCTAAAAATCTATTGTTGATGCTATCCCATTCGGGAAATGGTTGATGATCCCAACTGTTGGTGATATACATTCGATACACTCAAGCGAAATGAGTGGTCGGTCATGTGTGGCCGGGTTGCAAGATGTTCTTGTTGAACCCAGTGTATTCCTCTCTAGAGGTACACAAGCGAAAGGTGGTTCCATACCTTGTCATAGTTGGAAATCCATTACCCAATACGTGCTTGCTGTTTTGATTTTATACTAATATGTAGAACGTGAGATGAAAGCGTTCCTACTAGATGATTATTATAGTTGTGGTTGATAGACATTATTATAATATGAAAAGGTTTTTGATATAAAGATGATTTGGATTCTCATAAGGGAAAAACCCGTTCTGTTTACGGCGTGGTCTTATGAGATATCGTTTACTTGTTCGAACTGTTTTTAAACTGTTTTACTCATACCAGTTCCATGACTGACCCGGAGTTTACTTTGTTGTTTTCCCTAAACTCTTGGGTGCCTAAATTTGTATGGGCAGTCAAGTAGTCAGGATTTTACAGATACATTGAAGAGCTGGAGCAGGAGGCTTCAGGATCATATAACTATTATTATTCCGCTGTGTTGTAAGTGCTGTACTTTGATAATGATATGTATATGCAAGTACAGATTTGTATTTCAAAGTTATGTTATGAAATATATTTATTCGTTCCGCTGTGAGATTCATTTTACTTTGATCTTGTGTTCTTCTTCTTCTATTCTAAGTTTCTATCTTATCTTTCCTCACCCTCTAATTTCTTTCACTAATTACCAGGATTTTTCGATGTTTTGGTTATCGACATCGTGTTTATGTCGATAACCAAAGTCGCTCAAAATCAGGGTCGTTACACGTTTCTTCCTAGTTAGGGTGGTGTCAGTGACCTACCAGCCCTGACATTTATATACTTTTCACCTGTGTGGTTGTTGCTGTTGCCAGGCGCCTCGGTTAGATCGGACGATCCGGGTCCGATGGAGTCATTCGTTGGCTCGCTTACGCCCCAAAGGGCGGGGAAACGTAGTGTTCAGGCATTTTAATCCACATCGGTGGACCGGCCCTGACGATCCAAGGGTCGATGCGTTCTGATCCTGAGACTCGGGCTAGGCAGTCTCGAATTCGGTAAGGACTATCTTTTGCCTTGGTTCATTGCGGAAATCCAATTTCCAATACGTGACAGTTCGATTTTAGTTGTAATCCTATATATGGCGACATAGTGGGATGGGGCGCTTATGCCGCCTATGATTGATACTTATGATTTGAAGTTGTTTTATACACTATTCACTTATAAAGTATCAAATGATTTGTTTTAAACGTATCAAGCATTCTTGGCTATTATAAGGTAAAAACCCTATCCTCTGGCTTGCGTTGCATTGTGTGATGGGAACTGGGTCTTATAATAGCTTCATTTTTCTTTATTTAGCATTGCATTGTTGTTTTATGCACTGATGTTCTTGGGAGGAAACCCGTTCCGCATTAGCGGCGTGGTCCCTTGATTTACCTAACTTTAAAATAAAGATTAATAACTGTTTTAGTTCTCACACCAGTCCCATGACTGACCTGGAGTTTATTGTTTTAACCTAAACTCTGGGTGCCCCTATTTTGACACGGGCAGCTAGTAGTTTTGGTTTTGCAGATTTATATTCACAGGATCCTGGTTTACAGCAGGAAGGATATCCGAAAAGCTTTGTATCCGTATATCTCCTTCAGTTGTGTATTGTATTATTTTCCGCTGCTATGTAATGTATTGTAATCTCTGATATTTATCGAATGTGTAATGTTTATTTGTTTATACTCTTTATATTCTTGTATTCTGATGGGTTGTTGTAATATACAATGAAATGTTCTTCCGTCTGCGTTCTATTTTGTCGTGTTCTCAAAACAATCAGGCGTTTCGAACGGTCTAGATCGGTTTAGCGACTGATTCGGATCGAGCGAAATTCCTTTTCATCACATTTTAAAAGGGAATTTCAAAAAAAATCGAATATCGGGTTGACCCAGATTTGAAATATCAAGTTAAAAATTCATAGAGGAATATTCTAGAGTTGTATGGTATTCCACTGTGAATATATACGATAATATTAATTTATTAATATTTTATTTAATTATATTTAAATATATTTATATATTTAAATGGGTCATCCAGAGCTTTAAAAATAGCCACTTTTGCAAACGAAGTCGGAATTCGACGAAACGAATTTTGTTGGATCTGCAACATCAAATTATTGCTAGATTCCAAGTTCCATGATTTTTAGAGTCACTGTGTGGCCATATGGATTTTTAGAGTGAAAAACAGTCAGTATTTTGATGATTAAAAATATGCTGTGTGAGCATACGGAGTCGGAATTTGACGAAACTAATTTCGTTGGGACCGTAATGTCGAACTGTAGTTGCATATCCAGTTTCGTGATTTTTGGGTATCGTATGTAGTCATAGGAATTTTAGAGGACGAATATCTATAGAGTTTGCTTAAAAAGGAATTTAATAATCGAATATTAAATTATTAAATAAATCCTATATAATACCTTTTACTTCCCTAAACCTAAATCACAAATTCTCTGGTCAAGAACAAAAATCGCGCCACCATTCTCTTAAGAAAAACTAGTTCGTGGCTTAGGAAATTCAAACAAAAATAAAATAAGAGGTTTTAAATTTCCACACTAACATTTTTGAGCTCGGGGGGATTTCGTATTCAAGCCGGTGGTGGTTTTACTGGATTCGAAAGAGGTTATGGGTCTGCTGGGTTTTAACCGTGGTAACTAGGGTTGGGGTATTCTTGAAGCAAGAGCATCCATTGGTGAAAATGAGTTGGTATTTGGATTCCTGGCACTTAATACCACTTGCGCGCTCAGTCCTAAGGGGTGCGATGGGATTTCTGTCGGAAGTTGGGTACTGGTACCGATCGACGCAGTGTGAAATGGTAGTGCGGACTTTGTGTTTTTGGGTCAAGGTTGAAGAGGGTGTGATGAGAAGCATCTTGGTGATTTTTGTTTGGGATTTTGTGAAATGGTGGGAGATCGGTTTGAGTTTGAAATGGAGAAATGGTGTTCGGTGGTGGATTTCTGGAACACGATGTTTCGTTGGGGAAGAAGACGTTTGAGCTCGGGCTTGGTTAAATTGGTGGGATGTGGGCTTGAAATAAAGGTGAAGGCCCATCTAATTACTATATATAGTTATGATTACTTTTAATTCAACTGAACTTGTAAATCATATAACTTGATCATACGACCTTGACATCCAGCGAAACAGGATCCAATGTGATCGTATGGACGGACACTACACACTGGAACTGACTGGAAGTGGAGTGGAGCTCGTTTGAATTCATGGCAAAATAAATTGTTTGATTGAAATCAAATAACAGTTTATCGTTCTTTAATGATGAACTACCAAAGTGAGAAAATCTCACTAACTCTGAACAGTTCATAATTTCATGTTGTATTTTTAGAACTGTTAAATATTGGCTGATTGACCGTGTGTTGATTGTTTGATTGAACTGCAATTTAGTTAGTTGAATATCTATATTGATTCTGTTTAACAGAATATATCATATGGAACTGAAAGTGATGTTATCTATATTGTTTAACATCTGTGATGCAAGGAAACAGGTTGGAGGAATCCAACTAGATTCCTCAACATTTATTTTACTGTGATTCATATATTGTGATATATGATGTGATATATGATGTGATATATGATCTGTTGTTGATTTTGTGTGTTTGGACGATATTTATCGTTGTTATATGGTATGTTAAATACCACAAGAAATACTGGATGTGGTAAAGGGGATTTTCAAAGTGTATTTTGAAAATGAATTATTTATATAAAATTGATGGATTTTATATAGAAAAGGATAAGGGTTTTTATAAAGGAAATAATTATAAAATCAAAAGAGTAGAAAAGGAGTATATTTGTAAAACAAATACAAAGAAAGATATTTGCAAAACAAATAGAAAGAGAAATATTTGTAAATCATTTACAAATAGAATAGAAAAGGAAATATTTGTAGAACATTTACAAATAGATTTAAAGGGATTATTTATTTATTACGAAATAAATAAAGGAAAAAGGATTTATTTATTTAGGAAATAAATAAAAGAAAAGGGGTTATTTATTTAGGAAATAAATAGAGAAGATAAAAGGAGATATTTATTTGTTAAGATAAATAGAAGTAAAAGGAGATATTTACTTGTTAGAATAAATAGAAAGTAAAAGGAGTTAATCGAATATAGTTTATTCGAATAGAAAGTAAAAGGAGTTATCGAATATAGTTTATTCAAAAGGAGTTAAGTGAAACGAGTAAATCAATAGCGTTAGTCCGATTGAGTTAATCAATAGCGTTAGTCCGATAGAGTTAATCAATACCGTTAGTCCGATAAAGTTAATCCAATAGCATTAATCAGATAGAGTTAATCCAATAGCGTTAGTCCAATTGAGTTAATCCAATAGCGCTAGTCCAATAGAGTTAATTGATAAGGGTTAATCGAATAGAGTTAATTGAATAGAGTTATCGAATATACCTTATTCAAAGGAAAGAATTATCGAATAAGAGATAATTCGAAGGAGAGTTACGTAAGGAAGTTTGTTAAAGAATTAAAAGGAGAACTTTGTCTATTTCAAGGTTAGAAACGTTGTTCGGTTAAGGTCTGAGAGGTAGCATTACCCCAACTTGATTGACTCCGTTTTAAACTAAGAGATGGTTAAGGTTCGATAGTGAAGGTGGGTTAAAGGAATATGAATATATATATATATGATTGTTGATTGATTGTAAGAATTTACATTTGGAAATAATATCGTTGTTTGCACATGTGTTTTTCTTTGATACTTAAATCACAGACTATCGAAGTTTTGACCATTTTAACGTTGTTAATATGGAGAGACCGGTTGGATTATTATCCAAAGAACCACTCTGTATTGGCATAAGCGTTGCGAATTATATATTCCAAAGATTTTTGAAGACAGAGTAAAATGCAAGGGCTATTGTATAAGTCTTAGATAACAGTGCCTAAGATGGATGTACTGAACAATGCCTTCGGTTCATCCTGTTCCGGGATGACTTGTATGGACGGATGTCTGACAGAGTATTTCCAGACGATCACGTATATTGATTTCTCCAACCGTACCAAGAGTGGAAGCGGAGAAGTAAACTTCTTTAGCTAACACATAATGTATGGTTGAGGACGTCAATCGGTGATTTGATGGATTTGACGATGTGGCATTTAAAGTGAATCTGGTGTGATGATAAAGCGTAGCTTCTAGCCTCACAACTGGTAAATCAGGCAGCATGGCTAAGTCGGTCGCTCCGAAGTAGGTTGTATAATCACCTGATCTAGAGTTTCATTTACTTCTAAAAATCTATTGTTGATGCTATCCCATTCGGGAAACAGTTGTTGATCCCAACCGTTGGTGATATACATTCGATACACTCAAGCGAAATGAGTGGTCGGTCATGTGTGTCCGGGTTGCAAGATGTTCTTGTTGAACCCAGTGTATTCCTTTCTAGAGGCACACTAGCGAAAGGTGGGTCCATACCTTGTCATAGTTGGAAATCCATTACCCAATACGTGCTTGCGGTTTTGATTGTATACTAGATATGTAGAACGTGAGATGAAATCGTTTCTGCTAGATGATTATTATATTGTGATTGATAGACATTATTATAATATCAAAAGGTTTTTGATATAAAGATATTTTGGATTCTCATAAGGGAAAAACCCGTTCCGTTATACGGTGTGGTCTTATGAGATATCGTTTAATGGCTCAAACTGTTTTTAAATTGTTTTACTCATACCAGTGTCATGACTGACCCGGAGTTTATGTTTTTTGTTTTCCCTAAACTCTTGGGTGCCCAATTTTGTACGGGTAGTCAAGTAGTCGGGATTTACAGATACTTAAAGAGCTGGAGCAGGAGGCTTCCGGATCATATAGCTATAGTTTATTTCCACTGTGTTGTAAGTGCTGTACTTTGATAGTGATGTATATTCAAGTACAGATGTATATTTCAAGTTATGTTATATATTATATGTTATTCGTTCCGCTGTGAGGTTCGTATTACTCTGATGTTGTGTTCTTCTTCTTCTATTCTTAGTTTCTATCTTATCTTTCCTCACCTTTGTTTTTATTTCTATTAATTTCCTGATTTTCAGTTTAATTTGGGGTTGGACTTGTGTTTTTAGTCAACTCAAATTGAACCGGATTTTCGGGTCATTAAACAGAGTATACCTAATAGATTATAGGTTGATTAACGCAAACGTATTTACGTTTGTTGGCGAAGAAATTCATTTCTCTTAGCTTTATACCCGTATTATTTTTGGGGAAATCAATTTGTGGTTTGGCAGGTTTGACAATGTGGCATTCAAAGTTAATAGTGGTGTGGTGTTCCAGAAGATAATGTATACTTAAGCCTCATCAGCCACGAAATGAAAAAAATCGGGCAGGCAGCATGGCTAGGTGGGTCGCACCCAAGCAGGGTGTATTATCACCAATCTAGAGAAATTCCTTATTTGTTCTTCCTTTCAATTATGTATCTCCATGTATGAACGGTGGGCCCTTAAAACCGTTAGGTGATAATACATTCGCTACACTCAGGATAAAATGAGTGGACATTCATGTGTGGGTCGGGTTGCAAGATGTTCTTGTTGAACCCAGTGTATCCCCTCTAGAGTACACGGATCGAAAGGTGGTTTCACACCTTGTCATAGTTGGAATCCAATCTCCAATAAGCGCTCGCGGTTTTTGATTTTGTACTATATATATGTGGAGCGTGAGATTCAAGCGTTCTGCTACTTGGTTATATACTTGATTTACATCAACATTGTAGTATCAGATTAGTATCGATTTCAAATGTGTGTTGGGTTATAGTAATATAAAAACCATCCGTGTTTATGTGTGGGCTGGTCTTACTATTACCTTTTCTTTCTAAAGGTTTTTCAAAGTTAAGCAGTATGGATGTTATCTATAACTTAATGAGTTTTACTCGCGTTGGTTCACCAGACTAATCCGTGGCATTTGTAATGTCTCGGGTCAGCCCGAGATATAGGTTCAGGTTATTGGACGCTGTGAAGTTCAGAGACGAGCTGGAGAAGTCCAAATGTATGATATATATGTGGTATTATTTCGCTGTGTGTTGTATTGAGGACATATTATTCTAACTGTTCAAGTTGTTGTTACTGCTGTACTCTAATGATTGTAAGTATTATTTGAAGTTCTCAATAAAGTTATTTATGTATTATATTTTATTATGCTGTGATGTGAGGCTTTGTGTTGTGTGGGATCCTTCTTCTTTCTTCTATTCTAGTATTTCTTTCTCTCTTCTCTCATCCTCTAATTTTCTTTCTATTAAAGATTCGTATTTTCGTGCATTTTGGGTTGGGCGTGTGTAATATTAGTCAACTCAAAATGAACGGATTTATGGGCCTATACACTTTGGAAAACTCCATTGCTCTTAATTAGAAGATTTATTCCATACTCTTAATCTTTAACTGGGTTAAAGAACGATGTTATTAAAGACACCATTCACAACAGACCCAAACTCAATTGGTATCAAATATAAGATTTAAACCTAATTTACATCAACTTATATTCAACAACAATTCTCATAATCACCGAATACTATAAGAGGAATAGCGATGTAAACACCTTCCAAATTTCTCAAAATAGAAAACGTCTACACATCGGTAATCAATACCAAATATCCAAAGATCATTTCGATTCAAACCAAATTTCATTCAAATTTTATTTGAATATATTTCAAGGTATAACTGTTGGATCTTTTAACTTCCTTTTCCATTTGAAAACTCTTTTCATTACAAACCAAACGCTTTTCGTTTCAGGAGAATCCGATGGTCAGATCTCCCAGTATGTCAATTTAAAGTCAACAATCGACATTCGCGAACTATCGCTATGGAACTAGTCCTATTCAAACAAACTTGATCTATATTTAAAAATCAAATTGAATTACTTTCCAAATGGTTTACTAATTATGTAAACCATATATTTTCTTTGGAAACTATATATTCAGTATTTAACTTTAAACGTCAAAACGTCGTTTACCATATTCAACTGGTTAGGCTGAAAGCACAAATATCGAAATATAGTTCGAAACTACATATTTCTTTTTTTAATCTCTTTAAAATCACTTATTATGACTTATCATAATTTTTTCAAATTTTGTATAATTTTTACATGGCCATTTCGATTGATTTCCAATTGTGGTCATCAAACTGCGTTTACAACGACCTTTTCAAAAATAGATTTAATCATTTCATGAAATCTATAAGTTGAAATCCAAAATTTCTTCTTCCATTTGAAAGCTCTTATCAATTGAAAATAAGCGTTTCCAGTTTTGGGGAAATTCGATTTAAATTGCATTAGTTATGCTTGTTTGAAGTTTATGATTGAAGTTCACGAACTATCGCAGCACGACACGTCTTATTCAAACTATATTAGAATTTAAAATAAAACTCATCCAATTCAATCCAAACATATTTTATAAAAAATTTATAAACTCGTTAAAAAACGATTCTAATCTCAAATTCAATTTTAAATCAAAATTGAATATTCTACATTATTATAATATTTATAATAATATTTTTCAAAATATAATATTTTAAAACCCAAACTTCCCTGAAATTTATTATAAAAATAAATAAGACCATTCGAATAATCATTTCAAGTAAATAACATCGTTTATATATCTAACTCAAACTCATTTTTGAATTTACTATTCAAAATCTATTTTAAATTAGAACATGCAATTTCTCATTCAAATTTCTTTCTAATCCACTTCAACCTTTTCAGTGATTGTTAGAAATCATCTCAATTTCATTTCCAAATCATTTTGGATATAAAAATCCAATTTTCAATTTAACGTCTATTTCACTTAAATGAATATATCGTTCATTTAAAATTCCTATGGAACTCGACTCAGCTAATTCCAAAATATTTCATACTCGTGGTTTCAATTGTGTGAACAATAATAATAACAACCATAACAGTTCAACACAGTTATAAGATAATTTCTATAATTATTAACACTTAAATGTACATAAACAGTAAATAAATAACTGTAATATTAATCCATCAACCACATAGCAACCACATCAACCACAAGCAATCAATATATACTAAGATAAGATTATAATAACTTTTCAAAACAGTGCAGGAGTTCTCACATTGATTTTTGATCGTTAAATAACAATTGCTTTTGAGTTAAATTAAACGTGGTTTTAATTTAACCCAAAATTCCAACTAGCTCCAAGTTTGCCCAAATCAGTTTTGTTGTGAAGCTCTCAATTCCATGGTTCTAGCGTTTCCTGTTTCGTTCAATTCTGAGTTCGTATGAAATGATATAATTATCTAAGGTTTTAAATACATTAATTAATTAAATAATTAAATTAACCTTGATTATTTTCCTCCCTAATTCAAACCCGTCTAGATCCTCCCCAAATCATTAATGCAGTCGCCGCTTTAGGGGATCCGATCCCACCTGGACCACACCGCCAGCACCCCCACTCCACCGAGCACCACCGCCGACCGTGTTGCCCCACGATTCGCCACCATTCACCACCGTTCGCCATAAAACCCTCCCCGACCGAAAAACATGTCGACCTGCCGACACCACCTCTTTAGGCCACCATTGGCCATGCCATTTGACCAACAGCTAGGTCTCACCACCGTGGACATTTCACCAGTTAGGGCCATCATCCAACAAAGCCTTACGTCATTGGAAATTGTAATTTTCCGTTCGCACCACCCAAAAACCATTTGTCCACGTTCATGTCCACTTTGCTACCACCACAGCCACTTTCAGGTCGAACCCCCAACTACAAAGTTGTAGCCCTCTTTCCCTCTCCAACTTCCTAGTTGACACCTCTGGCCAACTCTCGACTGTTTGCATGCAAATCAACCAAAGCACAAACCTACCCTGCTACAATTCGAGGCAGATCCCAACCAAACCATTACATCAATCATCCCCAAATTTTTACAGTAGCTAGCTCTCAACATATACTCCAACTTTCATGTTGGAAGTTTCCTCCAATTTGTGACGGTCTATGAAATATTAATTATAATAAGAGGGAGGACATATTTGCAAATATGTGGTTGAAACAAATTTGTGATTCAGGGTTAAGGGTAGATGCTTACTTATAGGAGTAGGTTAGCTTATAGGATAAGCTCCGTTTATTATTCTTCTATTGCTATGTGTCTATCGCTATCTCCATTTGTCGTTTAAAAATTCGCACGGGCACATACAAATTCCATTCGTGGTGAAAATTGATATGCAGCTATGGTTTGTCCTTACGGCCCTAATGTAACTTGTTTCATCAAATTTCGAGTCCATTTGCTCAAATCGCGCTAGTTCGAGCTCGAATTATTGATTGATTTACATTTTAATTACGCACGGTCACAAAACAACTCTGATTGGCGCAAAATTTGAAATCTAGCAATAATTAGTTATATGGATCTAATAAAGTTCGTTTCTTCAAAAAATGGAAGTCGTTTGCAAAATGGCTATTTTTCCATATTCAATTTAATCGATAAATTATAATTTAATCCTAATATAATCAAATTCTTTGAAAAACAAATTATAATTATCGTATATATCTAAATAAACTCCATATAGCTTCAGAATATATTGGATTTAAAAGTCGATATCTCCATTTTCAAGTTAAATCGATAGTCAATTTATGTAAAAACCCTTTTATTTTATTTAATAAAACATTATGTCTTATAAATGATTCCACAATAACTTTCTGAAAATTTGATTTGGACATAACTCACAATTTACCAGACGAAATCTCGATTTTTTACTTTCGTTAGAAAAATATAGTTCACTAGATTCTAATGTTTCTTATTTCAACAAATTCTGACATGTATATGTTGGATCTTATGCATTTATTTAAAGTTCAAAATGTAATATTATGAACTACCACGCTGCTGCGAGCTTTTTTTTAATTATATTATAAATTATATGTTCAAACCTTAAATAAAATAAATTCCAAGTCATTAATTCTTAAAATAATTTATTTTAAATATTTAATATTCATTTAATATTTCTTAATAAAATCTAGGTCGTACGTTACACCTTCTCTTTTAATGATAGGCGTATTCGCAAAAATTCCCTCTTTATTCCCTTTATCTCGAAAATATCGCTATACTTTCGCAAAATCCATTTCTATTTCCTTTACTTTGGAAATGTCGCTATAAATTCACAAAATACCTTTCTTATTATAAACCCTAAATGGCTTTCTTTAATATTAAACTTTGCCAACTGAATTTAGCAACGAGCTTATGAAAATAATGAATTAAAATTTCAATATTTACTTTTGTTTCCAAACTAACATAACCTCTTTTCATTTCTTCGAAAAACCATTGCCATTTCCTTATTACTTGGAATAAGTGTATTCTGAAGTCGTGTTATTTCATTACCTAGAAAATAATGCTATATACTTAAACCTTGCAAATAAAGTTGCAATATTCCTCTTATAGATATATAAATTTATTGCCAACATCACTACCGTTACAAACTACTACCATCCCTTAGATAATAGTGAAGTCGTTTAAGTTGGGATATTTTATTTACCTCTCAGATCTTCACTCGACAACGTTCTTATCTTAACATAGATATAAGTTTGTAATTCAAAAATCGATATTAATAATAACATCACAAGTTCTATTTACTATTCATTTTGAAAATATGGTTTTTATAAACGATTCCCTGCATTTGGAAATTCTTCTTTCAAATATAACTATTTTTCCTAATTCGTTTATTAAGTAAATTCTTACTTAAACACAAACTTCTCGCTTTAAACTTCTTTAATATAGTCCATTCATAACTTGGATTTTATTACAAAAATCCAATTAATGAATCTATTACCAAATCCATTAAGCATTTCATTATAAACATTTGGCTTTATTACAACGAATCCATTTACTAAATCCTTTACAAAATTCATTTAAGCACTTACCCTTGCATTTCGAACATCTCTTATTATTTTCAATCGTCCTTACTTAATTCAAATATTGAGTAAACACTTTTTTAAAATCATCATATTAGCTTTTATTTCTTTTATAAACCTTGTTTATAAAACTTGAGTTTACTATAAAATCTTGTTATAAACCCTTTTCCGGATTCAACTATAGTCTTATCATAAACTTGATTGCTTTCTTAATTGAATTTCAATTAAAAAAAGTAACTTCTATTATTATTATTAATTAAAATAATAACTGACTTCAACATCAACTACAGTAAAAGTAGTTAACTTAGTGATTAACTAAAAATTGAATAGTTAATTCCTTCTACAAGTTATTAGAATAAAAATTAACCTTGTTAAAAATAAACAACTCAATAATTACCCTTATATTTATTTAGTTATAAGATTAATCAACTTTTGTAAATGTTCCTTAAGTTTTAAACAACTATTTGTCAACCTGTTTCAATTAGATTAATTGAAACTAAATTAATCTATTAACCAATTTCAATTTAAATAGTTGACTTTGTCAACTTGAAAACAATAGTTAACTTGTTAACTGGTTTCCACTAATCATTCCACTTAAATTATTTAATAATATAATAAATTTAATAACTTTACACTTAATTGTTTCTTAAAACAATTATATCAAATTATTAACCCTTAGGTTAAATTCTAATTTCATTACTTATAAAAATTATTTCAAATATAGAAATTTGTTATATAAAACATTTAAAATTACTTTACAAACACAATTTATAAAATATTGATTTATTTGTAAAACTTATGAAAATCAGAAATTAAAATCTTGTTTCAGTTATAAAAATAAAATTTATAATTTAAACATCGTCAATTCGCCTGATGGCAAATCGACGTCTTAAAAAGATGGATTTTAGGCCATTTGTTGCCAATCACTTAATCAATACCTTATATTGATTAATAATTCAATAATGTTGAATTAAATCCAACAATCAACAACTAATTCAACAATCAACATCCAAACAGATTTAACATTACTTGGATTAAACAATTCATATACGAATAATGTGAAGAACAAGTAATACATAGAATATTTAAGGAATCTAGTTGGATCCCTCCAACCTGTTTTCCTTGCATCACATCTCATAATATCATTCAATGGATGCATACGAAATAGCAATTTTAAGCTAATGCATTTAAAACAATGAAAATATAAATATCGTCAACCAACAATCAGCAATCAAACATCCAAAAAAATCCAAACATCCGATTTATACGATCAACGATGAGTTATAATTATATGAATTTGATCGCATTATAAAATTCAATTAACAATCTCCAAAAACGATCCATGAATGGAAATCACCTCAACGTCGATTTCTCCAACCATGCACCTTCTACGACCACCACATCACCACCATTAGCTGCTCCCATTCGCCCTCTTCCACTTTGCTTCAGGCACCATCAGCCAATTCTTCCTCCATCGCCCTTAAATCAGAAAAAAGCGAAATGCCCTACATCACTTTCAACACCGGATCCTGGTCTCCCTAGGCCATCTTACCGCACACCACCACCATTAGGTTGAAGCCCATACTCCCCTCTATAATTTACTATTTGGAAGTTTCATCTAGTTCTTTACGGTTTTCGAGAAACAAATTGATTTATAAACATGAACGATATGGATGGTGGAGGTTGTGTTGAACGATGAGGAAAGGTATACGATATCATATAGGGATGGTAAGGATTATTTTATTATTAATTTAATATTTTCACAAAACTTAGAAGATTTGCGGTTAATTCAGAATACAGGTTAGGTCGAAAGAGGAAAACACGATTTTTAGTTCCTACCACGTAAAAAAAAGTAAGGGTAAAATGAGCAGTGAAGAGAAGCGAATCGGTGTAGAGTGAAAAGGGAGTAGAGAAGATTGCGTAGAATAAAAGAAAAGGAAAAGGTTTCCCTTTTCGCTATTAACGATAGGAAACTAAGAATCGAACCCGAGATATATCAAATTCTTTTTTCTTTGACCCCGTTCCAAATCCATGTGCTTACTTCTTTCTGCACTTCCGTCCAGTGTCATGGTGGCCCTCCTGGGTATCGACAGTGTGACGACCCCAAACCCCGTACTGACGGCGGCAAGGGTAATCTTTGGAATATAACACAGAAACAAATAATAGCAGAACAAAATTAAATAAATACACCAGATAATGAACAATAGAATATACTGGATAAAAGTAATCATCAGAGTTACACAGTATACAGGATCTTACTTAGCACAAATACAGTTCAGCTATACATAAATGTCTACAGCGGAAAACAAACAAAATATGTACAATAGGAGCTGAACAGCATAAAAAGAGATAAATGATAGAATCCATCTTCGGCTCCAGCTATCTAGAAATAACCAGCTAAACCTGAATACAAGGCTGCCCGTGTAGAAAAAAAGGGGCACCCGAGTTTGAAAGTGAAACAAACTACGAGTCAGTCATGGGACTGGTATGAGAAATCTACTCAACCCATATATAATATGGCTAATCACAGGACCACGCCACTTTCGTGGAATGGGTTTACTCCATTAGATTGCCATTTCTTTAAAAACAAATCTTTCTTTTAAACATCGCAATGCTTCTTATAAAAATGAAGCCATTATAAGACTCAGTTCCCATCACACAATGCAACGCAAACCGGAGGATAGAGTTTTTACCTTATAACGGCCAAGATATGCTTGATACGAATAAAACAAAGGCATTTGATATTATTGCTAGTGTTTATATGTTTTGAAAACAATTTCAAATCATAACTATCAATCATAGACGACATTAATGCCCTATACCACTATGCCGCCATATATAGATATACAATCAAAACCACACGATGTCGTATTTAGAAATTGGATCTCCGTCATGAACCAAGGCAAAAGATAGTCCTTACCGAATTCGAGACTGCCTAGCCCGAGCCTCAGGCAAGTACTCTGTCAAGCCTTAGGATCGTCAGGGTCGGTCCACCGATGTGGATTAAAATGCCTGAACCATGTGTTTCCCCGCCCTTTGGGGAGTAAGTGAGCCAACGAATGACTCCATCGGACCCGAATCGTCCGATCTAACCGAGGCGCCTCGCAACAGCAACAACCACACAGGTGAATAGTATATAAATGTCAGGGCTGGTAGGTCACTGACACCACCCTAGCTAGGAAGAAATGCATGTCCTCCCTGAGGTCCTTCCTCCCATTTCTGGTTCATACCGGGGGTGAGGCTCGCGATTTCACATTATACACAAAGCTACGTCACACAGGCAGCGCTTTGATCATCACCACAAGACTTTGCTTTTCAACAGAAGCCCTGATCATTTGCCACTTAGGCATGCCACACTAGCAATTCATGCCATGCGACTGATGTCCGTCGATATACAACCTCTGAGCTCGTGCATTTCAGAGAAGGGCGTTAAGCAAAAGAATAAATTCTCTGCCACCAAAAAGATGTATATTTGAAAGAGATCAATCAACACATAATAAAATCCAATGTCTGACACACAGTCCATTTACAAATTCGTTTTGGGTCTGAACGAAACCGGAGGCACTAAATACCTCGCAAAACCATCGATCAACACGTATGTCTGGACGATCACCACTCATTATCCATATTTCGGGATGCCTCCCAATCAGGACCTCGGTTACCATCCAAACGAGGTGAAGATCTCCGGTCTTCGACCATCGTCTTCATCTTCGACTTTCAATCGTCGGTCAATTATTTGAAATGAGAATTAACTCGGCCTTTTCAAATAATCCACGTATATTTAGAATTTCAAATCAATTTATTTCAATGGTTAAATCATTCGACAACACCAATTTTGTTCTTTAATGTAATTTTCACACCAAACACATTCAACCATCAAATACCACATAAATCGAGCAAATTCAGTTTATTTCCATTCCATATCGTTTATGATATTTTATAACGATTTATCGCTATTTTTATCTATTTTAAAATAGCCAATTTATTCAAAAACGACGCTTCGGGCCATAACGCGGCCGTAGCGCTGTTTTTCTTCAGATTTGATTTACACATATCTGAAAATCTAACCGTTGGATCTTCACAAAATTTACATCATTAGAAAGGTCTTTTCAAAACGAATCCAACGGTTCCCATTTCGGGAAAATCCGACGGTCGGATCTCCCGGTACAATCGTTTGAAATTTCGATTTCGAAATACGAACTGCGGCATCGTTATTCGATTAAATATAATTATATATATATATAATCGTTTCTGGCGCTGTTTTTCTTCAGGTTTGAATTAAACATTCCAGATAATCCAACCGTTGGATTTTTACAAAGTTGGTGTCGTTGGAAAGATTTTTCCAAGGCGAACCCAACGGTTGCGATTCCAAGAAAATCCGATGGTCGGATCTTCCGGTACAATCGTTTGAAGTCATTGTTTCAAAACACGAACTGCGCGACCACGTTTCGTTTTAATTTTATTTATATTTATATATTTATATAAATATAGTTCATTCAACATTTTCAATATCGTTTTCACTTCAAATATTTCACTAACGCCTTTAAATTTCGGAAAATTTCGCCATAACCTCCTTTGTACGGGAGGAGCTGGGAAAATTCTCAAATAGCCACACGGGCGTCTCATGTCAAAAGAAAAAGAAAAAGCCAAGCGGCTAGCCATGTAACACCCCACCTCCGTTAAGGTCACTCACAAAGGGAATGCCTTAACTTTGGTGGAGCATTTTAGTAAATAGAACAGAAACTTACAAGACAGATAAAACAGTACTTGAAAATTTTTAACTTTATTACAGCGGAAACAGAAATTAATATGGTTACATCCTTTCAATTTTAGAATTCAAGTACAAAATATCAGTCTTGTACAAAAGCCTTCAAAATGCATAGTTTAAAATCATAATCCCCATGGAACGGAAGCTATACAGAGCCAAGCCATACTTTAAGCACTTCAAGCAAAGAGAAATCCGGATCAAGCTAAAGTATTTCCCTCCTTGGATAACCTGGGGGGGGAAATGGAAGAAAGGAGGCGAAACAACAAGGGTCAGACAAAAAGTCTGGCAAGTCCAGTGACTTTCAGCATATGAACAGATAATAATAATATGATATGAACATAAAACTGGATGTGAGATAACTATAACAGATGTAGCAGATATAACAGAAAAACAGAATGATATAAACTATTGTTTTACACTTCTCTACACTAATACTAGTATAGCAGAATTAGGTGTCACCCTAATGTCTAAATTGAAGCAGGAACGGGTACAGAATACTTTAACAGAAACAGAATGCTAATAATGGGCCTTTACTACCCGATCAGAAACAGACAGAAGAAGAAACAGATTTATCCCTATGGAGACAGAATGTGGAATTAGGTGTACACTAGTAATGGGCCTTTACCACCCGAACAGACGGTACCACACAGAAACAGACAGGTGTTACCACCCAACAGAAACAGACGGTACCAACAGAAACAGACAGAACTAAGCGTACCCTAAAACCCTACCCCAAGCGATCGGCTCCCTAATACATAAATATCCTGTGTCGGCCCCACAGTAGGGTGTATCACTCCCTAAAGTGACAACCAATTGGCACAGACCTATTTACAGATGTCACGGCGTCTTACATCCTCAGAGGCAGACCGAGATCCATGCACGCACATGACCCGGTTGGAACGCACCATCAACACCCCTCGCCATTATCAGAATGAACCACTTATAATTAGTTCAGTAAGCGTGCCCGGACCCTACCTACTATAGGGTCAAAGTTTTGATACCAGAAAGGGTTACTGACTAATATGGGTCCCAAACAACAGATGACACAAGTAATTCCCCTCCTAACCTTGTGTCCCCAGACTAACAGATTTCAGATTTACAAGTTCAGACATACAGAATTCAGATTTACTAATTCACAAATTAAGTTAACAAGTTTTCAGACTAACAGGTCAAATGTACAGATTTTTCAGATTTGTCTAACTTTGTATTGGGCCTACAGATTCATGGACGGGTTTTACTACATCTATTAATCCCTTTGGTTTAACCCTATTTTTCCCCAATACGTTTTAGACGTCATTCTTATCTTAGATTTTGCATTAATTAATTATTAATGCACAGACCTCTCACATTAGGTCGGTAGCTTGTGGCCGCTGGATATGCCGGGCGGTTCCGGGCAGACTTCTGCCACAAGCCAGACCTAACCTCGTGTCTTACGCATGTTATGACTAACTTCTCACATTAGAACCTATTGTTTGCGGCCACCGGATGTGCCGGGCGGTTCCGGGCAGATTTACGCCGCAAACTCATTCTAACCTCGAGTTAGCCATGTTTATCTTTGCGGCCAATTAATTAATAATTTACCGTTTATGCGCACGCCCAATATATATGCCAATTCAGATTATATCAATAACAGGATGATTATATCAACATAGCAGATAACAGATTTTATATGACTTAACGGATTTAACAGATTTAGCAACTTAGCAGATTTTGGCATATAACAGGTTAGGCATTTCAACTGACAAATTTAACAGATTAGGCATTTCAATCTAATTAGCAGTCTAGGCAATATAACAAAACTAGTAGTTTAGGCAACTTGACAAATTAGCAGATTTAGCAAATTTAATATTTCTAAAAGTTCTATTTACATGCCTTGCCCAATCATAAATTGGCCTAAATTCATATGCCTACATAATTGTCATGATTCACAACATATACTCCATGTTTGCATAAGCGCAGAATATGGACATAATTTGCCATATAACATATGTTCCAATTTTTGTTAAACTAGCATCTTACAGCAGATTCACATATAAATTATACCAAATATAACCATTAATTTCAATGCATGCCATATATCCAAAAATCCCTATTTAGGTGTAATCACAATAATAGATATCTTAATTAATGTAAACCTTTACACCTAAGTTTCCATATCTTCTTCTTTTTGAGTCATGAATCATTATGCAAACTATACCCAACAAATATAAATCTTTAAATCATATCTTCTAAAAATCAGATCTTGACTTTTATATGCATTTTGTCCAAAGTCTCAAATCATATGTAATCTTACAATGGTTCCTCTTTTCTTCTATCATAGAATATGCATAGATCCAAATCTAGTTTACAACATATGCTCATTAATTACAGTTCTAAATTACAACATAACTATGCATACAACATGCATAAATTATATGTTCATAGTCAAATTTATGCATATGTCCAATATATTTTATGCCTCAGACCTAAAGTCATACATTCAATTTAGTCTTGTCAAATTTCGCATCATTCATTATTTATCCCAAAATTTGCGTTCATACGTTCATCTCTTATGAGATTAGGCACAGGCTCGTGGTAGCCTGGCTATAAAAACAGAAAAGAAGAAAAGGGATACAGAACAGTCACAGAAAAACAAATCTGACAGAAGAGAGTATATATACAATCTCAGATTCAGAATTAAAAACATATCAAAATTATAATTAACGTTTATAGCGGAAAATAACTGTACTTGCCTTGATTGGATTAAAGAAAGAACTTTAACTTGTTGTAGAATCTTTGCAGAAACTTTAATCTCTAGTTTGAATTGAGTTGCTTAGGCTGATGTTGATTATCTTCTAGTTTTAATTCCAGCAGAGCAGCGACGCCATTTTTATTTTTTTATTAGAAGAAGAGAGCAATGGAGGCTAGAGAATTGTGTAAGAAACCTAGGTAGAGTCTAGGGTCATTTTTATAGAGTTTATGAACTGATTAGGACCATCGATGTTGCTTGGATTGATCGTAGCCATTCATTCGAAAGAGAGACCAATTAGAGCCTGCCACCTAGCCCTAATGACAAAGCAGACTACAGAAAATCGACAAACATAGAATAGGCCAGCCAGGTTGGGCTGGGTTCGACCTGGCTCTGGACCAGGTCGACATGCCTGTCGACAGCCCTGTCGACCTGGCTAGACCAGGTCGACAGCCCAGTCGACCTGGGTGTCTTAGGCGGGACTTTTCCCGCCCTGGCCAATTGGGCCCGATTTTTAATTTTAGACCTGATTCAGAAACTTCCGGAGGCTATATCTTCTTCATACGGACTCCGTTTTTCAAAAACTCGGACTCTATTTCGCGTATTTTTCCGAGACGAACGCAATGGCGTATCCCGTTTCCCTTAGTTCTTTGATTTCAAATTAATTATACTTTAATTTGTTAATTCCACAGTTATAGAATACACGGGGTGTTACATTCTCCCCCACTTAAAAGTATTTCGTCCCTGAAATCTCCAAGTTAAGAAGAATGTGTCCTACCATCCAATCACCCATCTACTCAACCATCATCCACAAGCATCCATTGTCCTTAGAAAACTTCTAATGTTGTATGAACATATGCAAAAGTGTGTGTATATGTTCCTTATCTAATGCAAAGATCAGGCGGTCTACTGATTCAGTTGACCTCCTTAATGCGAATTATGTCAGTGCCATGAGTCCAACATGTATGCAATAGAATTCTGATGATATATATTATTTATATATGAGTGCACAACCATTCACTCAAATGCAACATCCATGTGCTGAATCAACCAATTTGCATCCAGAAGAATTGAAAAATGCTCACCCATCCATATGCAGTATGAGAGTGTTTTCGAGCCGATCCAGTGCCTAGTGTGTGTATATGCATCCACGGGCAACCACTAGCAACCACTTGCATCCACTTGCAACCATCAAACATAACATGTCTCAAACACATGTTTACACCCATTAGTTTCTACCTAAAGTTCAAATATTCGATCGGTAGGATACAGTCGAATGATGGAAGCGAGTACAGATAGAACGAAAATTTGGTTCCCATTAGACATGGGTCCTAAGTATCGGCCCCAAAGACCGAAACCAATATCAAATTGACACCCTACGAAAACTCAGAATGTATGCGTCATACTTGACGCCTAACACAGATATCCCTCAAACCCCAATCTCAAACAGATGATCCATAACCCTTATGGGTCTGAGTCTATAGCGGAATTCAGAAATAATACTAGCATTAAAGTGCAGAGTATCAATTACAAAACCAAAATACCAAAATCAGAAAAAGTCCCAATCAGATAAAGAAATTAAACCTACTATAGAAATTTTCCTATTTCTATCCTAGCCACTAGCCTCAAGAGTGTTCGCCTTCCCTCCTTGTCCTCGTCTCTTCGGGCAGTCCCTAGTGAAGTGTCCCATCTCCCCACAGTTGAAGCAAGCGCCCTTCCTTTTTCTGCAATCCTTGTTCAGATGAGTTGAGCTCCCACAAGTAAAGCACTTTTTCCCCTTCTTATCTTCAGGCTTCTCATCCTTCTTTTGTGTTTCCTTTTTGGGCCCCGCTTTCTTATTCTGTGGTTCTTCCTTCTTTGTCTCTTTCGGGCCCTTGTCTTCCTCGTGCAGTAGTGCCGTATCCACCAATTTCTCGTAAGTTGCTCCCATGGGTACATGGGTCATGGCTAGGCTGTGCAGTGGCTCATTCAATCCTTTAACAAAGCGGAGAGCCTTTTTATGCTGAGTGTTGACTAAATCCAATCCGAATCTTGCTAGTTGGTTGAACTGGTTGACGTATTCCTTGACCGTCATACTTCCTTGCTTAAGAGACAAGAACTTTTCCAATTGTAAACTTCGTTCAGCTTGCGAGAGGAATTTTGTCTCAAACCTTGTTCTGAAATCCATCCATGTCTCAACCGGCCTCTCGGCATTAGTGACTTCCCACCAGTAGGAAGCTTTGTCTTTGAGCAGCCATACTGCCAACTGTACCTTCTGCCTATCGTCCACCTCGAAGATAACGAATAGATCCTCAGTTTCTTTGAGCCAATTCCTTGCTTCTACGAATGATTCAGTTCCTTTGAAATCCTTCCCACCCATGGCCCTAAAATCTCTACAGATCTTTGAGAAAGCAATTGCACGAGGAGGGTATGGAGGAGGGGGATCATTTGCTGGACCTGCAGCGGCGGTCCTAGCCTCAAGATATTGACGAAACCAACCGGGTACATGAACACCCTCTGGTATCTCAGATGCTTCATACATGCTGGAACAAAAAAGGAAAGGTTCAATACAAAAAGGACTGAAAGAAAGATATATGGCTCTTGGGGATCATGTTTTTCAAAATAAGCTTTATTTTTGAAAATACTTCCTTTCAAAACCTTTTTGAAAACAGTTTTCAAAAACTTTACCCAATCTGGTAACCTTCAGCTCTGATACCAAGTGTAACACCCCACCTCCGTTAAGGTCACTCACAAAGGGAATGCCTTAACTTTGGTGGAGCATTTTAGTAAACAGAACAGAAACTTACAAGACAGATAAAACAGTACTTGAAAAATTTTAACTTTATTACAGCGGAAACAGAAATTAATATGGTTACATCCTTTCAATTTCAGAATTCAAGTACAAAATATCAGTCTTGTACAAAAGCCTTCAAAATGCATAGTTTAAAATCATAATCCCCATGGAACGGAAGCTATACAGAGCCAAGCCATACTTTAAGCACTTCAAGCAAAGAGAAATCCGGATCAAGCTAAAGTATTTCCCTCCTTGGATAACCTGGGGGAGGGGGGTGGAACGGAAGAAAGGAGGCGAAACAACAAGGGTCAGACAAAAAGTATGGCAAGTCCAGTGACTTTCAGCATATGAACAGATAATAATAATATGATATGAACATAATACTGGATGTGAGATAACTATAACAGATGTAGCAGATATAACAGAAAAACAGAATGATATAAACTATTGTTTTACACTTCTCTGCACTAATACTAGTATAGCAGAATTAGGTGTCACCCTAATGTCTAAATTGAAGCAGGAACGGGTACAGAATACTTTAACAGAAACAGAATGCTAATAATGGGCCTTTACTACCCGATCAGAAACAGACAGAAGAAGAAACAGATTTATCCCTATGGAGACAGAATGTGAAATTAGGTGTACACTAGTAATGGGCCTTTACCACCCGAACAGACGGTACCACACAGAAACAGACAGGTGTTACCACCCAACAGAAACAGACGGTACCAATAGAAACAGACAGAACTAAGCGTACCCTAAAACCCTACCCCAAGCGATCGGCTCCCTAATACATAAATATCCTGTGTCGGCCCCACAGTAGGGTGTATCACTCCCTAAAGTGACAACCAATTGGCACAGACCTATTTACAGATGTCACGGCGTCTTACATCCTCAGAGGCAGACCGGGATCCATGCACGACCCGGTTGGAACGCACCATCAACACCCCTCGCCATTATCAGAATGAACCACTTATAATTAGTTCAGTAAGCGTGCCCGGACCCTACCTACTGCAGGGTCAAAGTTTTGATACCAGAAAGGGTTACTGACTAATATGGGTCCCAAACAACAGATGACACAAGTAATTCCCCTCCTAACCTTGTGTCCCCAGACTAACAGATTTCAGATTTACAAGTTCAGACATACAGAATTCAGATTTACTAATTCACAAATTAAGTTAACAAGTTTTCAGACTAACAGGTCAGATGTACAGATTTTTCAGATTTGTCTAACTTTGTATTGGGCCTACAGATTCATGGACGGGTTTTACTACATCTATTAAACCCTTTGGTTTAACCCTATTTTTCCCCAATACGTTTTAGACGTCATTCTTATCTTAGATTTTGCATTAATTAATTATTAATGCACAGACCTCTCACATTAGGTCGGTAGCTTGTGGCCGTTGGATATGCCGGGCGGTTCCGGGCAGACTTCTGCCACAAGCCAGACCTAACCTCGTGTCTTACGCATGTTATGACTAACTTCTCACATTAGAACCTATTGTTTGCGGCCACCGGATGTGCCGGGCGGTTCCGGGCAGATTTACGCCGCAAACTCATTCTAACCTCGAGTTAGCCATGTTTATCTTTGCGGCCAATTAATTAATAATTTACCGTTTATGCGCACGCCCAATATATATGCCAATTCAGATTATATCAATAACAGGATGATTATATCAACATAGCAGATAACATATTTTATATGACTTAACGGATTTAACAGATTTAGCAACTTGGCAGATTTTGGCATATAACAGGTTAGGCATTTCAACTGACAAATTTAACAGATTAGGCATTTCAATCTAATTAGCAGTCTAGGCAATATAACAAAACTAGTAGTTTAGGCAACTTGACAAATTAGCAGATTTAGCAAATTTAATATTTCTAAAAGTTCTATTTACATGCCTTGCCCAATCATAAATTGGCCTAAATTCATATGCCTACATAATTGTCATGATTCACAACATATACTCCATGTTTGCATAAGCGAAGAATATGGACATAATTTGCCATATAACATATGTTCCAATTTTTGTTAAACTAGCATCTTACAGCAGATTCACATATAAATTATACCAAATATAACCATTAATTTCAATGCATGCCATATATCCAAAAATCCCTATTTAGGTGTAATCACAATAATAGATATCCTAATTAATGTAAACCTTTACACCTAAGTTTCCATATCTTCTTCTTTTTGAGTCATGAATCATTATGCAAACTATACCCAACAAATATAAATCTTTAAATCATATCTTCTAAAAATCAGATCTTGACTTTTATATGCATTTTGTCCAAAGTCTCAAATCATATGTAATCTTACAATGGTTCCTCTTTTCTTCTATCATAGAATATGCATAGATCCAAATCTAGTTTACAACATATGCTCATTAATTACAGTTCTAAATTACAACATAACTATGCATACAACATGCATAAATTATATGTTCATAGTCAAATTTATGCATATGTCCAATATATTTTATGCCTCAGACCTAAAGTCATACATTCAATTTAGTCTTGTCAAATTTCGCATCATTCATTATTTATCCCAAAATTTGCGTTCATACGTTCATCTCTTATGAGATTAGGCACAGGCTCGTGGTAGCCTGGCTATAAAAACAGAAAAGAAGAAAAGGGATACAGAACAGTCACAGAAAAAAAAATCTGACAGAAGAGAGTATATATACAATCTCAGATTCAGAATTAAAAACATATCAAAATTATAATTAACGTTTATAGCGGAAAATAACTGTACTTGCCTTGATTGGATTAAAGAAAGAACTTTAACTTGTTATAGAATCTTTGCATAAACTTTAATCTCTAGTTTGAATTGAGTTGCTTAGGCTAATGTTGATTATCTTCTAGTTTTAATTCCAGCAGATCAGCGACGCCATTTTTATTTTTTTTATTAGAAGAAGAGAGCAATGGAGGCTAGAGAATTGTGTAAGAAACCTAGGTAGAGTCTAGGGTCATTTTTATAGAGTTTATGAACTGATTAGGACCATCGATGTTACTTGGATTGATCGTAGCCATTCATTCGAAAGAGAGACCAATTAGAGCCTGCCACCTAGCCCTAATGACAAAGCAGACTACAGAAAATCGACCAACATAGAATAGGCCAGCCAGGTTGGGCTGGGTTCGACCTGGCTCTGGACCAGGTCGACATGCCTGTCGACAGCCCTGTCGACCTGGCTAGACCAGGTCGACAGCCCAGTCGACCTGGGTGTCTTAGGCGGGACTTTTCCCGCCCTGGCCAATTGGGCCCGATTTTTAATTTTAGACCTGATTCAGAAACTTCCGGAGGCTATATCTTCTTCATACGGACTCCGTTTTTCAAAAACTCGGACTCTATTTCGCGTATTTTTCCGAGACGAACGCAATGGCATATCCCGTTTCCCTTAGTTCTTTGATTTCAAATTAATTATACTTTAATTTGTTAATTCCACAGTTATAGAATACACGGGGTGTTACAAGCCAACAGGCTCATAAAATCATCACCCAAACAAAACAGTAAATGTGTACCTATTTGTCGGGCACAAAATTTTATTCCTCTTCTCTAGCCCCTTTGCTATAACCTGTTCAATAAATATGCATGTACATATATACAGTCTTATCACTTATCATTTTCCATTCAACTTCATATTTGATTCCATTTGTTTTAAAAACACCATTCATTCTAATGTTGCATGCATAGACAAAAATCATATCATTAGCTAATTAATGAATATTTCAACTCATGCATATTTATTTGAACGAGTGGCTATTTTTAACACTTCACATTTCAACAATTCATGTATATAATAAAAATGTGATTTTTATTGTAAAACAATTCATTTCAAAACACTATTATGTTATATAGTATATATAAGGGATAAAAATAGTATTTTTATTGTAAAACAATTTATTTTAAAATATGAATACCATTCAACACATGAATTTCAATTCAACGAATGAATATCGATTCAACACATGAAGGTTTTCTATAGTTTCTATATATAGATAAAAATGTGATTTTTATATTTAAAACACGAATACCATTCAACACATGAATTTCTAATCAACGAATGAATATCGATTCAACACATGAAGGTTTTCTATTCAACGAATAAATATAGTTTTAGCAAATGAAAATAATTCAAACACATGAATATTATTCAAAATTTCGGCAGCATAACGGCAGGGTAGTTAAAACCGGGACGGTCCCTAGTACGGCTCCTCGCTCTGCCTTAAAACCTCGCGGTTTTTGACAATGGGGATCATGCAGCTAGTTTGCACGCAGGCGGCATGTATATATTTATTTCATTTCCACAAACTAATCCTATGTGGTTTCAACCAAATATTTCTCAACCACAAATGGGTATTTTTCAACCACTATCAATCAATATCAACCACAAACAATCCCAAACAACCATTCGCTATCAATCAATTTTCACACCAATCACAACCAATAAATATCGTCCATGGTTTGTGGACGAGGGGCGTATATATATATATTTATATATAGCAATTCACTTCTATTTCAACACATATATATATTTTTTACAACGCATATATAACTTATACATCGAACGTACAACTTATACAACGCTTATACAAGAGGTGTACAACGCTTATATAACTCATACATCGACTATATAATTTATACATCGTCGTTTTCCATATCGTTTATAAATTAGAAATCTTACATTGGTTTCCACTCCACCAAAAATAGCAGAAGGCTCAGAAAAATATGCGGTCTCTTCTAGAAGGTAGAAGACGTCCACACGGTCACGATGTTTCCTGTTTCATCGAATTTCGTCAAGAAACGAAAAAGATATGATTTTTCAAAGTTTGCAATGGTTTAAAGGTGTTAAAACTGTTGAAAATAAATTAAAGCCGTTACCTTCAATAAATGTTCAAAACTAGGTTTGATTCATGCTCTCAATCCGTTGCACGATACGAAGATCGGGTTGTACCACGTCGAAGAGCTTGGAGTCGCGCACCAGGCGGTGGTGGCGCTGGTGAACTCGACGGCGAGATGGCCCCCTGGCGGTGCGATAATGATCGGACTTTGGAGGCTTCAAACGAACGAAATACTCCACGAAAAGATCGAAACCAGGTATGGATTTGAAGCTCGTCTCAAGCTCTTCAAAATCCCTAATTGGAGCACTTGATTTTACTGAGCGTGAAAGGAGGAATCGAGGAGAGAAGGTGGCGAGTTGTTTCCGTCGTCGGTTTAGAGAGGGTCGGGGAGAGAGAAAGAGTGGAGTGGCCAATCAGATTTTTCCATTTAATTTATATATTTTTAAAATTTCAAAAATACCCCTTACACAGACGAACACCAATTCAAACCCAATGATTGTCGTCCCTAGCATTTTACCCCCATTCCGAACACAATGGGATATGTTTCGTAGGCCCATTCGACTGTTTCAGTCAGTTTTCCATCAAATTAAAATATAAAACATTCAATATTTGATTTGAACGTACATTTCAATTTGCCAGGGCCACAAACTGATTCGAAAAATTCCAGAAAAATAAATCTAGTTATGTTTTGACGATACGGTCCAAACAAAACTAGTTTCCTCGAATTCTGAGACAGTTTGCAAAAAGGCCCATTTCTGGTCGATCCAATTTAACTTTAATTGGCCAAAACACGTTTTCCTTTGCCACGCTCACATATTAGCTTCAAAAATTATGAAATTTGAAACCTAGCAATAACTTCACATCCCGAATCGAACAAAAGTGGTTTCGTCGAATTCCGAGGTCGTATGCAAAATGGCCAATTTCATGGGCTATATAAATTCCATAGCGACCTTTCTGAAAATTCATTCGGCCATAACTTTTGCTTTCCGCTATGAAAATTCGATATTTTAGATTCGTTAGAAAGGTATTCACTAACAGATTTAAATATTTTTCGTTTTTCTAAAATCCGTTTTGTTTTGCACCCGGTACAATCCGACAAAGTTTGAATTCAATTTTTTGAAAAAACAGCGCCATTTCAGGCCTTGTTTATAATTATAATTAATTATATTCATTTTCAATTGTCGATTCAACTCACTTTTCATTGCCATTATTGAAAATATTTATTTAAAATATTTAAAATCCATTATTTTAGCCAATTAAAATTTTTTAAATTGGTTTAGATTTTCTGGGTCTTTACAATCTCCCCCACTTAAAACTTTTCGTCCCCGAGGGAACAAAGTCAAAAGTGGTTTGATTAATCAACAATCACACAACACAACAACCAATCCAATTGTTTTCAACCTTTCAAAAATATACTAATCAATTTCTATACTCTTTTTAAAATCATTCAGACTATAGAATTTTAAAAGTGCACATCTATGGAAAGAAAATAACAACAGAGTAGAGAATTAAATGGTAATGCAAAGTAGGGTAAATGTACCATGCACCAGAGTCAATCAGAGATATCCACTCGGCATCTAGGATAAGCTTTCTGAATGCTCTCCTCGGTTTTCCAAGTACAATCTCGCGGATCTCCACTCCATTGCACTTTGACTAAGTGAACCTTTTTGTTCCTCAGCTCTTTGGCTTCTTTGCTGATGATCTTTAGCGGCTCTCTTCTCACAACTAATTCTGGAGTAATTTCAATATCCTGCTGAGCTGCTTCTTCCACGATCAAGTCTGGATCATGAACATGCTTTCGAAGTTGAGATATATGAAATACATCATGGAATCCAGGCAACCAGTCAGGCAATTTAACCCTGTAAGCGAGAGTCCCGATCCGTTCCAGAATAGGAAACGGACCAATGAATTTGGGCGCCAACTTTCCAGTTTTACCGAACCGGATTACTCCTCTCATCGGCGATACTTTCAAATATACATAGTCGCCAACAGCAAATGATATATCTCTTCTTCTTCTATTGGCATAGCTCTTTTGTCGGCTTTGAGCGGCGAGTAATCGCTTCTTAATAAAATCGACTTTGTCGGCGGCTTCTCGGATCATATCAGGACCCAACACAAGTCTATTACCTGGTTCGACCCAACAAGCAGGAGATCGGCATGGTCTAACATACAATGCTTCGAATGGCGACATTGTCAGGCTCGCTTGGTAGCTGTTGTTATAAGAGAATTCAGCCAAATGCAGATGGTCTTCCCATGATCCACCGAAATCTATAACACAAGCCCGCAATAGATCTTCTAAAATAAGATTCACCCTCTCAGTCTGGCCGTCTGTCTAAGGACGATAAGCGGTGCTTAAGTTTAACTTCGTTTCTAGTTCGACTTGAAATTCCTCCCAGAATTTGCTAGTGAATATTGTATCTCTATCACTGACTATACTGAGCTGCACTCCATGTAGTCTAACTATTTCCCTGAAGTAAATATGCGCCAGACTCTGAGAAGTTCTGTTTGATCTGACAGGTATGAAATTGGCGGTCTTCGTGAAGCGATCTACGATCACCCAAATACTGTCATTCCCTTTTCTGGTTCTGGGCAGACCATCAATGAAATCCATAGAAATATGTTCCCACTTCCAGCCTGGAACGTCTAGCGGTTGTAATAATCCAGCTAGTTTCTGTTGGTCGCTTTTGACTAGCTGGCAAGTAGGGCATCGGCTAACATATATCGAAACGTCCCTTTTCATAGCCTTCCACCAGAATGTTCGTTTGAGATCGTTATACATTTTGGCTACACCAGGATGGATACTCAGCTTGGACTTGTGACACTCGTCTAACACTTCCCTTTTTAACTCTGGGATGTCAGGAACACAAATCCTTCCTTTCAACCTCAAGGTCTCGTCGTTATCGATTTGAAAACAAGAGGGTTCGCCTTTCTGAATCCTTTTGATCATATCCTTAATAAAGTTATCCTCCTTCTGAAGAATAGATATTTTGTCAATCAAGGAAGTCGTAATAATAAAGCTGGCGATCATTACATTCTTTCGGCTTAGCGCATCGGCCACAACATTGGCTTTCCCTGGAGTGTATATAATTTCAAAGTCATATGCTGTAAGAACTTCTAGCCAACGTTGCTGTCTCAGATTCAAGTCCTTCTGGGTGAACAGATACTTTAACGACTGGTGATCTGTAAACAGTTCGAACTCTCACCCAGGAGATAGTGTCTCCAGATTTTCTAGGCGAATACTATAGCCAATAACTCAAGATCATGAGTTACGTAGTTCTTCTCGTGTGGCTTCAGTTGACGGCTAGCATAAGCAATCACTTGGCCCCTTTGCATTAACACTGCACCAAGGCCTTCTCTAGAAGCATCAGTCCAGACTTTCAAATCCTAGTTGCCATCGATGATGGTTAAAACTGGAGCGGTTGTTAATCTTAACTTTAGCTCCTCAAAAGCCTCTTCACATTCTGGAGTCCACTTGAACTTAGAGTGCTTCTTTGTAAGCTTCATTAAATGACCAGATATCTTTGAAAAGTTTTTAATGAACTTCCGGTAATAGCTAGCCAATCCAAGAAAACTGCAGACTTCAGTGGAGGTACTGGGCTGTTTCCAATTCTGAATAGCTGTGATTTTTCTTGGATCCACAGCAATTCCTTCTTTCGATACGACGTGGCCAAGAAATTTCACTTCATCTTGCCAGAATATACATTTGGAAAACTTTGCTTTCAATAAATTCATTCTCAGAATTCCTAGAACCTGTTCCAAATGCTTTTCATGTTCGGCCTTTGATTTAGAGAAGATTAGAATATCGTCAATGAAAACCAGAACAAATTTATTCAAGACTCCTCTGAATACTCTGTTCATCAGATCGACAAAGTAAGCTGGAGCATTACATAAGCCGAACGACATTACTAACCACTCGTAGAATAAATCTGGACCTCTGAATGCTGTCATTGGAACACACTCTTCGGCAATTCGAAGTTGATGGAAGCCTGTAGCTAGGTCCATCCTTGAGAATACCTGTTCTCCATTTAATCTATCCAACATATCATCTATTCGCGGCAATGGATATTTGTTCTTTATGGTCTGCTTGTTCAAATCACGATAATCCACACATAACCGTAGTGTACCGTCAGATTTCGGGACAAACACCACTGCTGCTCCCCAATCAGAGAAACTAGGCCTGATCAGACCCTTCCATACTAGCTGTCGTGTTTGATTGTCTAATTCCTCCTTCTCTTTCAAGGACATTCTTCGAATAGCGTGAACTACCGGCCTTGCATTCGGAATTAAAGCAATTTTGAAATCTATTTCTCTCTGCGGAGGTAAGCGAACAACTTCTTCAAACACATCCGCATAATTTTTGATGACAGGAATTTCTTTCACTAGGTCGGGAATATTCTCTGTGATTTCAGGAACATTTTCTATTTGGGCTGGAGAAACATTGAGAGCTTCCCAGAAGTCTTTTCTATCAGCATTCTGACCTTCACAGGGAATGGTTATATAATCACCTGATTTAATCTTCTCCTTTACAACTCTGTCGGCACATTTAACTTCAGCTTCATATTTATTCAACCAGTCTAACCCCAAGATAAGATCAAACTCTTTAAAATTCATGACGACCGCGATGGTGGGAAACCGATAACGAGAGAAAGAAACCGGCACTCCACAAACCCAACTGAGATCAATGGAACCCCCAACCGGATTCTGGACAGTCATTTGTTCCTTCAGCTTTTTCAAATTCAAATCCAGTTTCTTAGCTGCATCCTTTGCAATGAAGCTTCGTGACGTGCCTATATCAAATAGTACTTTAACTGGAATATCTTTGACAGTTAGCGTGCCTTCTAAAACATCTGGCCTTTCCAGAACATCTGAGGGCCCAGAAGTTTCTGCTATTTCATTTATACGTACTGCTTCAGGTTCCTTTGAGAGTTGGCACTCCCGTGCAATATGACCTACTTGATGACACTCATGGCATGTCCTTTCACCATGTGGGTTCCTTTTCTTAGTAGATTCAGATTCATTCTTCTTCTGCTTCTTTAAAGATTTACATTTTCTGGACAAATGGCCCTGTTTATTGCAGTTAGAGCATGTGGCGGCTGTTACTGGTTCCCTCTTAGATTTAGCCCTCTTCCTCTTGGCACTGGGCTTATTACTGATCTCATACTTTGTACTGGCCTCAGGACGGTCAGTTTCAGAATCATTTTTATTACTAGAGCTGACTTCTTGTTCGTACTGTAGCGTACCTTTCTTGTCTAGATCTTCGTAATGATAAGCCATGTATATCATTTCAGAAAATGGGAGCTTCACGTTCCTCATTACACTATTCTGATATTTTCTTTGAAGCCCGTGAATAAATCTCAGATTTTTCCTCTTTGGGTCTTTAATCAGATGAGGAGCAAAATGAGAAAGTTCGTTGAATTTCTTATGATATTCTGGGATGGTCATGTCACCTTGTATCAGATAAGAAAATTCGTCGCATAATCGCTCAGTCGCTTCTGGAGGAGTAAATCTTTCTAGGAAAATCACTTTTGAATCTGTCCCAGGTGATATCACCTTTTGGATTATTCTCTATAACTGAATCCCACCAGAACAAAGCTTCGTCTTTGAGTGCCCAGGAAGCCAGTAATCTTTTCTGGTCATCCCTCAGCTTTAATCCTTCGAAGATTTTCTCAGCTGAACGAATCCATGCTTGTGTTCTCATAATAGATTCTTCGCCCGAGAATGGCTTTCCACCCAGATTTCTATATTTCATAAATAGAGCTTCAATATCCAGGTCAGTATTTCTTCTGTTTTTGGCACTCATTTTCTAAAGCGTCTGCAAATAGGCAGACAAAGTGTCAGGTCAACAGAAAAGATTTTTCAAAATATAGAGACAAATACTTGAATGTAAATGCGTCTACCGAGGTGTTATTTCATTCTGCTACTCATACTAGGATATTACTGATCCTGTCTGTAATGAGTTACCCATCCTAGAACACTACCGGTTCTATTTCTGACGAGTTCGTTAATATGTTATATTCCATAACTAAGCTTAACCAAAGCTCTGATACCACGATGTGACGACCCTAAACCCCGTACTAACGGCGGCAAGGGTAATCTTTGGAATATAACACAGAAACAGGTAATAGCAGAACAAAATTAAATAAATAAACCAGATAATGAACAATAGAATATACTGGATAAAAGTAATCATCAGAGTTCAGCTATACATAAATGTCTACAGCGGAAAACAAACAAAATATGTACAATAGGAGCTGAACAGCATAAAAAGAGATAAATGATAGAATCCATCTTCGGCTCCAGTTATCCAGAAATAACCAGCTAAACCTGAATACAAGGCTGCCCATGTAGAAAAAAAGGGGCACCCGAGTTTGAAAGTGAAACAAACTACGAGTCAGACATGGGACTGGTATGAGAAATCTACTCAACACATATATAATATGGCTAATCACAGGACCACGCCACTTTCGTGGAACGGGTTTACTCCATTGGATTGCCATTACTTTAAAAACAAATCTTTCTTTTAAACATCGCAATGCTTTTTATAAAAATGAAGCCATTATAAGACTCAGTTCCCATCACACAATGCAACGCAAACCGGAGGATAGAGTTTTTACCTTATAACGGCCAAGATATGCTTGATACGAATAAAACAAAGGCATTTGATATTATTGCTAGTGTTTATATGTTTTGAAAACAATTTCAAATCATAACTATCAATCATAGACGACATTAATGCCCCATACCACTATGCTGCCATATATAGATATACAATCAAAACCGAACGATGTCGTATTTGGAAATTGGATCTCCGTCATGAACCAAGGCAAAAGATAGTCCTTACCGAATTCGAGACTACCTAGCCCGAGCCTCAGGCAAGTACTCTGTCAAGCCTTAGGATCGTCAAGGCCGGTCCACCGATGTGGATTAAAATGCCTGAACCATGCGTTTCCCCGCCCTTTGGGGCGTAAGTGAGCCAACGAATGACTCCATCAGACCTGGATCGTCCGATCTAACCGAGGCGCCTCGCAACAGCAACAACCACACAGGTGAAAAGTATATAAATGTCAGGGCTGGTAGGTCACTGACACCACCCTAGCTAGGAAGAAACGCATGTCCTCCCTGAGGTCCTTCCTCCCGTTTCTGGTTCATACCGAGTGTGAGGCTCGCGATTTCACGTTATACACAAAGCTACGTCACACAGGCGGCGCTTTGATCATCACCACAAGACTTTGCTTTTCAACAGAAGCCCTAATCATTTTCCACTTAGGCATGCCACACTAGCAATTCATGCCATGCGACTGATGTCCATCGATATACAACCTCTGAGCTCGTGCGTTTCAGAGAAGGGCGTTAAGCAAAAGAATAAATTCTCCGCCACCAAACAGATGTATATTTGATAGAGATCAATCAACACAGAATAAAATCCAATATCAGACACCTAGTCCATTTACGAGTTCGTTCTGGGTTTGAACAAAACCAGAGGCACTAAATACCTCACAAACCCATCGATCACCACGTACGTCTGGACGTTCACCACTCATTATCCATATTTCGGGATGCCTCCCAATCAGGACCTCGGTTACCATCCAAACGAGGTGAAGATCTCCGGTCTTCGACCATCGTCTTCATCTTCGACTTTCAATCGTCGGTCAAATATTTGAAATGAGAATTAACTCGGCCTTTTCAAATAATCCACGTATATTTAGAATTTCAAATCAGTTTATTTCAATGGTTAAATCATTCGACAACACCAATTTTGTTCTTTAATGTAATTTTCACACCAAACACATTCAACCATCAAATACCACATAAATCGAGCAAATTCAGTTTATTTCCATTCCATATCATTTATGATATTTTATAACGATTTATCGCTATTTTTATCTATTTTAAAATAGCCAATTTATTCAAAAACGACGCTTCGGGCCATAACGCGGCCATGGCGCTGTTTTTCTTCAGATTTGATTTACACATATCTGAAAATCTAACCGTTGGATCTTCACAAATTTACATCATTAGAAAGGTCTTTTCAAAACGAATCCAACGGTTCCCATTTCGGGAAAATCCGACGGTCGGATCTCCCGGTACAATCATTTGAAGTTTCGATTTCAAAATACGAACTGCAACGTCGTTATTCGATTAAGTATAATTATATTTATATATATATAAATATAATCGTTTCTGGCGCTGTTTTTTTAGGTTTGAATTAAACATTCCAGACAATCCAACCATTGGATTTTTACAAAGTTGGAGCCATTGGAAAGATTTTTCCAAGGCGAACCCAACGGTTGCGATTCCAAGAAAATCCGATGGTCGGATCTTCCGGTACAATCGTTTGAAGTCATGGTTTCAAAACACGAACTGCGCGGCCACGTTTCGTTTTAATTTTATTTATATTTATATATTTCTATAAATATAGTTCATTCAACAATTTCAATATCGTTTTCACTTCAAATATTTCACTAACGCCTTTAAATTTTGGAAAATTTCTGCATAACCTCCTTTGTACGGGAGGGGCTGGGAAAATTCCCAAATAGCCACACGGGCGTCTCATGTCAAAAGAAAAAGAAAAAGCCAACAGGCTCATAAAATCATCGCCCAAACAAAACAGTAAATGTGTACCTATTTGTCGGGCACAAAATTTTATTCCTCTTCTCTAGCCCCTTTGCTATAACCTGTTCAATAAATATGCATGTACATATATACAGTTCTTACGTATCATTTTCCATTCAACTTCATATTTGATTCCATTTGGTTTAAAAACACCATTCATTCTAATGTTGCATGCATAGACAAAAATCATATCATTAGCTAATTAATGAATATTTCAACTCATGCATATTTATTTGAACGAGTGGCTATTTTTAACACTTCACATTTCAACAATTCATGTATATAATAAAAATGTGATTTTTATTGTAAAACAATGCATTTCAAAATACTATTATGTTATATAGTGTATATAAGGGATAAAAATAGGATTTTTATTGTAAAACAATTTATTTTAAAATATGAATACCATTCAACACATGAATTTCAATTCAACGAATGAATATCGATTCAACACATGAAGGTTTTCTATAGTTTCTATATATAGATAAAAATGTGATTTTTATATTTAAAACATGAATACCATTCAACACATGAATTTCTAATCAACGAATGAATATCGATTCAATACATGAAGGTTTTCTATTCAACGAATAAATATAGTTTTAGCAAATGAAAATAATTCAAACACATGAATATTATTCAAAATTTCGGCAGCATAACGGCAGGGTAGTTAAAACCGGGACCGTCCCTAGTACGGCTCCTCGCTCTACCTTAAAACCTCGCGGTTTTTGACAATGGGGATCATGCATCTAGTTCGCACGCAGGCGGCATGTATATATTTATTTCATTTCCACAAACTAATCCTATGTGGTTTCAACCAAATATTTCTCAACCACAAATGAGTATTTTTCAACCACTATCAATCAATATCAACCACAAACAATCCCAAACAACCATTCGCTATCAATCAATTTTCACACCAATCACAACCAATAAATATCGTCCATGGTTTGTGGACGAGGGGCGTATATATATATATATATTTATATATAGCAATTTACTTCTATTTCAACACATATATATATTTTTACAACGCATATATAACTTATACATCGAACGTACAACTTATACAATGCTTATACAAGAGGTGTACAATGCTTATATAACTCATACATCGACTATATAATTTATACATCGTCGTTTTCCATATCGTTTATAAATTAGAAATCTCACATTCGGTTCCACTCCACCAAAAATAGTAGAAGGCTCAGAAAAATATGCGGTCTCTTCTAGAAGGTAGAAGACGTCCACACGGTTAAGATGTTTCCTGTTTCATCGAATTTCGTCAAGAAACGAAAAAGATATGATTTTTTAAAGTTTGTAACGGTTTAAAGGTGTTAAAACAGTTGAAAATAAATAAAGCCGTTACCTTCAATAAATGTTCAAAACTAGGTTTAATTCTTGCTCTCAATCCGTTGCACGATACGAAGATCGGGTTGTACCACGTCGAAGAGCTTGGAGTCGCGCACCAGGCGGTGGTGGCGCTGGTGAACTCGACGGCGAGATGGCCCCGTGGCGGCGCGATGAACGATCGGACTTTGGAGGCTTCAAACGAACGAAATACTCCATGAAAAAATCGAAACCAGGTATGGATTTGAAGCTTGTTTCGAGCTCTTCAAAATTCCTAACTGGAGCACTTGATTTTACTGAGCGTGGAAGGAGGAATCGAGGAGAGAAGGTGGCGAGCTGTTTCCGTCGTCGGTTTAGAGAGGGTCGGGGAGAGAGAAAGAGTGGAGTGGCCAAACAGATTTTTCCATTTAATTTATATATTTTTAAAATTTCAAAAATACCCCTTACACAGACGAACACCAATTCAAACCCAACGACTGTCGTCCCTAGCGTTTTACCCCCATTCCGAACACAATGGGATATGTTTCGTAGGCCCATTCGACTGTTTCAGTCAGTTTTCCTTCAAATTAAAATATAAAACATTTAATTTTTGATTTGAACGTACATTTCAATTTGCCTGGGCCACAAACTGATTCGAAAAATTCCAGAAAAATAAATCTAGCTATGTTTTGACGATATGGTCCCAACAAAACTAGTTTCGTCGAATTTTGAGACCGTTTGCAAAAAGGCCCATTTCTGGTCGATCCAATTTAACTGTAATTGGCCAAAACACGTTTTCCTTTGCCGCACTCACATTTTAGCTTCAAAAATTATGAAATTTGAAACCTAGCAATAAATTCACATCCTGGATCCAACAAAAGTAGTTTCGTCGAATTCCGAGGTCGTATGCAAAATGGACAATTTCACGGGCTATATAAATTCCATAACGACCTTTCTGAAAATTCATTCGGCCATAACTTTTGCTTTCCACTATGAAAATTCAATTTTTCATATTCGTTAGAAAGGTATTCACAAACAGATTTAAATACTTTTGGTTTCGCTAAAATCCGTTTTGTTTTGCACTCGGTACAATCCGACAAAGTTTGAATTCAATTTTTTGAAACTGCAGCGCCATTTCAGGCCTTGTTTATAATTATAATTAATTATATTCGTTTTCAATTGTCGATTCAACTCACTTTTCATTGCCGTTATTTAAAATATTTATTTTAAATATTTAAAATCCATTATTTTATCCAATTTAAATTTTTTAAATTGGTTCAGATTTTCTGAGTCGTTACAGACAGGGACTTTGTCGCGATTTGATAGTTAATACTTTGTATTCCATATTGTACGAAGCCCAATAATGTTGTAACGACCCAGAAAATCTGAACCAATTTAAAAATTTTAAATTGGCTAAAATAATGGATTTTATATATTTAAAATAAATATTTTAAATAATAGCGATGAAAACTGAGTTTGAATCGAAAATTGAAAACGAATATAATTAATTATAATTATAAACAAGGCCTGAAAAGGCGCTGCAGTTTCAAAAATTGAATTCAAACTTTGTCGGACTGTACCGGGTGCAAAACAAAACGGATTTTGGTGAAACCAAAAATATTTAAATCTGTTAGTGAATACCTTTCTAACGAATCTGAAAAATCGAATTTTCATAGCAGAAAGAAAAAGTTATGGCCGAATGAATTTTCAGAAGGGTCGCTATGGAATTTATATAGCCCGTGAAATTGGCCATTTTGCATACGACCTCGGAATTCGACGAAAATACTTTTGTTGGATCCGGGATGTGAAGTTATTGCTAGGTTTCAAATTTCATAATTTTTGAAGCTAATATGTGAGCGTGGCAAAGGAAAATGTGTTTTGGTCAATTACATTTAAATTGGATCGACTAGAAATGGGCCTTTTTGCAAACGCCCTCAGAATTCGACGAAAGTAGTTTTGTTGGGACCGTATCGTCAAAACATAGCTAGATTTATTTTTCTGGAATTTTTCAAATTAGTTTGTGACCCTGGCAAATTGAAATGCACGTTCAAATCAAATATTGAATGTTTTATATTTTAATTTGAAGGAAAACTGACTGAAACACTCGAATGGGCCTACGAAACATATCCCATTGTGTTTGGAATGGGGGTAAAACGCTAGGGACGACAGTCGTTGGGCTTGGATCGGTGTTCGTGTGTGACGAGGGGTATTTTCGGATTTTTAAAAACTTTATAAATAAAAAAATATATAATTGGTCCACGTCAGAACGCACCCCCCCACTTTTCTCTCTCCCCGACTCGAACGAACGACGGAAATTGGCCGCTGCCTTCTCTCCTCTTTTTCTTTTGATCCGCTCAATGATATCCAATGCCACAGTTAAGGTTTTTGTAGTACTTCTCGTGATTTTCAAATCCATATAAGTATTGGATTTTTTCGTGGCCTGTAGGGGTAGAACCACCCTCGAGAAGTTCGGCCGTTCGCACCCAGATTCCGCTGCCTGGGGACCACCGAGCTCGACCCCCTCCCTGGGCACGTGCGCCTTTCCTAGCCCGACAAGGTGACGGTGGCCGATCGAAGCAACAATCAACGGATTTGAAGAAAATTCAAAACCTAGTTTTGAAGAATTCAGAGAAGTATCGGCTTGTTTTATTTTCAACTGTTTTAACACTTTTAAACCGTTGCAAACTTTGAAAAATCGTATCTTTTTCGTTCGTTAACGTGATTCGATGAAACAGGAAACATCGTGACCGTGTGGATGTCTTCTGCATTTTAGAAGAGACCGCATATTTTTCTGAGCCTTCTGCTATTTTTGGTGGAGTGGAACCCAATGTGAGATTTCTAATTTATAAACAATATGAAAAACGACGATGTATAAATTATATATTCGATGTATGAGTTACATAAGCGTTGTACACCTTTTGTATAAGCGTTGTATAAGTTGTATGTTCGACGTATAAGTTATATATGCGTTGTCAAAATTATATATGTGTTGAAATAGAAGTGAATTGCTATATATATATATATATATATATATATATATATATATATATATATACACACCCCTCCCCTCGTCCACAAACCATGGACGATATTTATTGGTTGTGATTGGTGTGAAAATTGATTGATAGCGAATGGTAGTTTGGGATTGTTTGTGGTTGATATTGATTGATTGTGGTTGAAAAATACCCATTTGTGGTTGAGAAATATTTGGTTGAAACCACATAGGATTAGTTTGTGGAAATGAAATAAATATATACATGCCGCCTGCGTGCGAACTTGATGCATGATCCCCATTGTCAAAAACCGCGAGGTTTTAAGGTAGAGCGAGGAGCCTTACTAGGGATGGTCCCGGTTTTAACTACCCTGCCGTTATGCTGCCGAAATTTTGAATAATATTCATGTGTTTGAATTATTTTCATTTGCTGAAACTATATTTATTCATTAAATAGAATACCTTCATGTGTTGAATCGATATTCATTCGTTGATTAGAAATTCATGTGTTGAATGGTATTCGTGTTTTAAATATAAAAATCACATTTTTATCTATATATAGAAACTATAGAAAACCTTCATGTGTTGAATCGATATTCATTCGTTGAATTGAAATTCATGTGTTGAATGGTATTCACGTTTTGAAATAAATTGTTTTATAATAAAAATCACCTTTTTATCATCTATATGAACTATGTAAAATAATCCTGTTTTGAAATAAATTGTTTTATAATAAAAATCACCTTTTTATCACCTATATGAATTATATAAAATAATAGTGTTTTGAAATGAATTGTTTTACAATAAAAATCACATTTTTATTATATACATGAATCGTTGAAATGTAAAGTGTTAAAAATAGCAACTCGTTCAAATAAATATGCATGAGTCGAAATATTCATTAATTAGCTAATGATATGATTTTTGCCTATGCATGCAATATTAGAATGAATGGCGTTTTTAAACCAAATGGAATCAAATATGAAGTTGAATGGAAAATGATAAATGATAAGAACTGTATATATGTACATGCTTATTTATTGGACAGGTTATGGCAAAGGGGCTAGAGAAGAGGAATAAAATTTTGTGCCCGACAAATAGGTACACATTTACTGTTTTATTTGGGTGATGATTTTATGAGCCTGTTGGCTAGCCGCTTGGCTTCTTCTTTTTCTTTTCGACATGAGACGCCCGTGTGGCTATTTGGGAATTTTCCCAGCCCCTCCCGTACAAATGAGGTTATGGCGAAATTTTCCAAAATTTAAAGGCATTAGTGAAATAATTGAAGTGAAAACGATATAGGAAATTTTGAATGAACTATATTTATATAAATATATAAATATAAATAAAATTAAAACGAAACGTGGCCGTGCAGTTTGTGTTTTGAAACCGTGTTTTCAAACAACTAGTGCGGGAAATCCGACCATTGAATTTTCCCGAAACCGCAACCGTCGGGTAAGCCTTGGAAATATCTTTCCAACGGCACCAACTTTGTAAAAATCCAACAGTTGGATTGTCTGGAATGTTTAATTCAAATCTGAAGAAAAACAGCGCCAGAAACGATTATATATATATATATATAATTATATTTAATCGAATAACGACGCTGTAGTTCGTATTTTGAAATCGAAACTTCAAACGATTGTACCGGGAGATCCGACCGTCGGATTTTCCCGAAACTGGAACCGTTGGATTCATTTTGAAAAGACCTTTCTAATGATGTAAATTTTGTGAAGATCCAATGGTTAGATTTCCAGATATGTGTAAATCAAATCTGAAGAAAAACAGCGCCACGGCCGCGTTATGACCCGAAGCGTCGTTTTGAATAAATTGGCTATTTTAAAATAAATAAATATAGCGATAAATCGTTATAAAATATCATAAACGATATGGAATGGAAATAAACTGAATTTGATCGATTTATGTGGTATTTGATGGTTGAATGTGTTTGGTGTGAAAATTACATTAAAGAACAAAATTGGTGTTGTCGAATGATCTAACCATTGAAATAAATTGATTTAAAATTCTAAATACACGTGAATTATTTGAAAAGGCCGAGTTAATTCTCATTTCAAATAATTGACCGACAATTGAAAGTCGAAGATGAAAACGGTGGTCGAAGACCGGAGATCTTCACCTCGTTTGGATGGTAACCGAGGTCCTGATTGGGAGGCATCCAGAAAAATAATTGATGAGTGGTGATCGTCCAGGCGTACGTGGTGATCGATCGGTTTGCGAGGTATTTAGTGCCTCCGGTTTCGTTCAGACCCAGAACGGACTTGTAAATGGACTGTGTGTCTGACATTGGATTTTATTCTGTGTTGATTGATCTCTGTTAAATATACATCTGTTTGGCGGCGGAGAATTTATTCTTTTGCTTAACGCCCTTCTCTGAAACGCACGAGCTCAGAGGTTGTATATCGATGGACATTAGTCGCATGGCATGAATTGCCTGTGTGGCATGCTAAGATGCAGGGATCAGGGCTTCTGTTGAAAAGCAAAGTCTTGTGGTGATGACCAAAGCACCGCCTGTGTGGCGTAGCTTTGTGTATAACGTGAAATCGCGAGCCTTACACCCCGGTGTGAACCAGAAACGGGAGCAGGACCTAAGGGGGGACGTGAGTTTTATTTCTAGCTAGGGTGGTGTCAGTGACCTACCAGCCCTGACATTTATATACTTTTCACCTATGTGGTTGTTGCTGTTGCGTGGCTTCTCGGTTTGATCGGACGATCCGGGTCCGATGGAGTCATTCGTTGGCTCATTTACACCCCAAAGGGTGGAGAAACGCATTGTTCAGGCATTATAATCCACTTCGTGTGGACCAGCCCTGACGATCCAAGGTACGGTTGAAGCTGTGCCTGAGGGGCGGGCTAGAGCGTCTTGAATTCGGTAAGGACTATCTTTTTCCTTGGTTCAGGACGGAAACCCAATTTCCAAATACGACATCGTGCGGTTTTGATTGTATATATATATGGTGACATGATATATGGTACCCATGCCGTCTATGATTGATAGTTATGATTGAAATCGTTTTTGAAACATATAAACACTAGTAATAATATCAAATGTTTTGGTTTTATTCGTATCAATCATACTTTGGCCATTATAAGGTAAAACTCTATCCTCCGGTTTGCGTTGCATTGTGTGATGGGAACTGAGTCTTATAATGGCTTCATTTTTATAAAAAGCATTGCGATGTTTAAAAGAAAGATTTGTTTTAAAGCACTGGCAATCCAATGGAGTAAACCCGTTCCACGAAAGTGGCGTGGTCCTGTGATTAGCCATATTATATATGTGTTGAGTAGATTTCTCATACCAGTCCCATGACTGACTCGTAGTTTGTTTCACTTTCAAACTCGGGTGCCCCTTTTCTACACGGGCAGCCTTGTATTCAGGTTTAGCTAGTTCTTTCTCTGGATAGCTGGAGCTGAAGATGGATTTTATCATTTATCTCTTTTTATGCTGTTCAGCTCCTATTGTACATATTTTGTTTGTCTTCCGCTGTAGACATTTATGTATAGCTGAACTGTATTTGTACTAAGTAAGATCCTGTATACTGTGTAACTCTGATGATCACTTTTATCTATATTGTTTTGTTCATTATCTGGTGTATTTATTTAATTTTGTTCTGCTATTATCTGTTTATGTGTTATATTCCACGGATTACCCTTGCCGCCATCAGTACGGGGTTTGGGGTCGTCTCATTTGGTATCAGAGCTTTGGTTAAGCTTAGTTCTGGAATATAACATTTGAACGAACTCGTCAGAAATAGAAAAAGTAGTTTTCTAGGACGGGTAACTCTATAAAGATAGGATTAGTAATATCTTAGTATAAGTAAAGCAGAATGGAATACACCCCAGTAGACACATTTACATTGAAGTATTTGTCTCTATATTTTGAAATATCTTTTCTGTTGACCTGACACTTTGTCTGCTAATTGCAGACGCACTAGAAAATGAGTGACAGGAACAGAAGAAATAATCGTATGGCTCGACCAGCTAATGAGCCAGTTGTGCTCCCGCAGCCAGAATCCGATATAGAAGTTCTATTCAAGAGATTTCGAAATCTTGGTGGATCGCCATTCTTAGGCAAGGAGTCCATTATGGAAACACAAGCTTGGATTCGTTCTGCAGAGAAAATCTTTGAGGGTTTAAAGCTGAGAGACGATCAGAAAAGATTACTGGCGTCTTGGGCTCTCAAAGAAGAAGCTTTGTTTTGGTGGGATTCCGTTATTAAAGATAATCCAGAAGGTGATATCACCTGGGACAGATTCAAAGTGATTTTCTTAGGAAGATTTACTCCTCCCGAAGCAACCGAGAGATTATGTGATGAATTTTCTTATTTGATACAAGGCGATATGACCATCCCAGAATATCATAAGAAATTCAATGAACTTTCTCACTTTGCTCCTCATCTGATTCAAGATCCAAAGAGGAAAAATCTGAGATTTATTCATGGCCTGCAAAGGAGATATCAGAATAGTGTACTGTGGAATGTAAAACTTCCTTTCTCGGAAATGATTTATATGGCTTATCGGTATGAAGATCTCCATAAGAAAGGAATGTTATGTGATGAAGAAGAAGTCTGTTCTGGTGACAAAGCAGAGTCGGAAACTGATATTCCTGGAGCAGTACGAGGTCGGAGGTCAATAAGAAGCCTAGTGCCAAGAGAAAAAGTGCCGAATCTGGGAATGAACGAATAACGACTGCCACGTGCTCAAGCTGCAATAGAAAAGGGCATTTGGCGATAAGTTGCAAATCATGGAACGAACGAAGAAAGAGTGGATCTAAATCCAAGAAAAATTTTCAACTAAAGAAAAGGTGCAATCAATATCATCGGTTTGGTCATGTAAAACAAGAGTGCCGGCTATTAAAAACGACCAAAGAAGCTCAGGTAAATGAAGTAGCAGAAACTTCTGTGCCCTCAGCTAGTCAAGAAAGGGCCGATGTTTTAGAAGGAACGCTTACTGTCAAAAACATTCCATTCAAAGTACTATTTGACACAGGCATGTCATGAAGTTTCATTGCCAAAGATGCAGCTAAGAAACTGGATTTGAATTTGAAAAAGCTCAAAGAACCAATGACTGTCCAGAATCTGGTTGGGGGTTCCATTGATCTAAGTTGGGTTTGTGGAGTGTTGGTTTCTTTCTCTCGTTATCGGTTTCCTACCATCGCGGTCGTCATGAATTTTAAAGAGTTTGATCTTATCTTGGGGTTAGACTGGTTGACCAAATATGAAGCTGAAGTCAAATACGCCGACAGAGTCATGAAGGCGAAGATTAAATCAGGTGATTATATAACCATTCCCTGTGAAGGTCAGAATGCTAATAGAAAAGACTTCTGGGCAGCTCTAAATGTTTCTCCAGCCCAAAAAGAAAATATCCCTGAAGTCGCAGAGAATATTCCTGACCTCATCAAAGATATTCCTGTCGTCAAGAACTATGCGGATGTGTTCGAAGAAGTTGTTCGCTTAACTCCGTAAAGAGAAATAGATTTCAAATTGCTTTAATTCCGAATGCAAGGCCGGTAGTTCACGCTATTCGAAGAATGTCCTTGAAAGAGAAAGAGGAATTAGACAATCAAACACGACAGCTAGTATGGAAGGGTTTGATCAGGCCTAGTTTCTCTGATTGGGGTGTAGCAGTGGTGTTTGTCCCAAAATCTGACGGTACTCTACGTCTATGTGTGGATTATCGTGATCTGAACAAACAGACGATAAAGAACAAATATCCATTGTCGCGGATTGATGATTTGTTGGATCGATTAAATGGAGCACAATTATTTTCATGAATGGACCTAGCGACAGGCTTCCATCAACTTCGAATTGCCGAAGAGTGTGTTCCAATGACAGTGTTCAGAGGCCCCGACTTATTCTACGAGTGGTTAGTAATGCCGTTCGGCTTATGTAACGCTCCCGCTTACTTCGTCGATATAATGAACAGAGTATTCAGAGGAGTATTGAATAAATTGGTTCTGGTTTTTATTGATGATATTCTAATCTTCTCTAAATCAAAGGCCGAACATGAAAAACATTTGGAACAAGTGTTAGAAATCCTCAGGAGAAATGTATTAAAAGCAAAGTTTTCCAAATGTATATTCTGGCAAGATGAAGTGAAATTTATGGGCCACGTCATATCAAAAGAAGGAATTGCTGTGGATCCAAGCAAAATCACAGCTATTCAGAATTGGAAACAGCCCAGTACCCCCACCGAAGTCTGCAGTTTTCTCGGATTGGCTAGCTATTACCGGAAGTTCATTAAAAACTTTTCGAAGATATCTGGTCATTTAACGAAGCTTACGAAGAAGCACTCTAAGTTCAAATGGACTCCAGAAAGTGAGGAGGCTTTCGAAGAGCTGAAGTTAAGACTAACGACAACTCCAGTGTTAACCATCATCGATGGCAACCAGGATTTGAAAGTCTGGACTGATGCGTCTAGAGAAGGCCTTGGGGCAGTGTTAATGCAAAGGGGCCAAGTGGTTGCTTATTCTAGCGTCAACTGAAGCCACACGAGAAGAACTACGTAACTCATGATCTTGAGTTATTGGCTATAGTATTCGCCTTGAAAATCTGGAGACACTATCTTCTGGGTGAGAGATTTGAACTATTTACAGATCACCAGTCGTTAAAGTATCTGTTCACTCAGAAGGACCTGAATCTGAGGCAGCAACGTTGGCTGGAGTTTCTTGCAGCATATGACTTTGAAATTATATACACTCCAGGGAAAGCCAATGTCGTGGCCGATGCGTTAAGCCGAAAGAATGAAATGATCGCCAGTTTTATTATCACGACTTCACTGATAGATAAAATATCTGCTCTTCAGGAGGATGATCACTTCATTCAGAAGATCAGAGAGATAATTCAACAAGGCGAACCCTCGAGTTTTCAAATTGATAATGATGGGATTCTAAGGCTCAAAGGTCGAATCTGTGTTCCTAACATTCCTGAGCTTCGAAAGGAAGTACTGGATGAATGCCACAAGTCAAAACTTAGTATCCATCCGGGAGTACGCAAAATGTATAATGACATCAAACGCACTTTCTGGTGGAAGTCGATGAAAAGGGACATTTCCTTATATGTTAGCCGATGCCCTACTTGCCAGCTAGTCAAAAGCGACCAACAGAAATTGGCTGGATTGTTACAACCACTAGAAGTTCCTGGTTGGAAGTGGGAACATATTTCTTTGGATTTCATTGATGGTTTTCCCAGAACCAGAAAAGGGAATGACAGTATTTGGGCGATCGTGGATCGCTTCACGAATACCGGCCATTTTATACCTGTCAGATCAAACAGAACTGCTCAGAGTCTGGTGCAGATATACTTCAGGGAAATAGTTAGACTACATGGAGTGCCGCTCAGTATAGTTAGTGATAGAGATACAATATTCACTAGAAAATTCTGGGAAGCATTTCAAGTCGAGCTGGGAACGAAGTTGAACTTAAGCACCGCTTATCATCCTCAGACAGACGGTCAGACTGAGAGGGTGAATCGTATTTTAGAAGATCTATTGTGGGCTTGTGTTATAGGTTTCGGTGGATCATGGGAAGACCATCTGCATTTGGCTGAATTCTCTTATAACAACATCTACCAGGCGAGTCTTACAATGTCGCCATTCGAAGCATTGTATGGTAGACCATGCTGATCTCCTGCTTGTTGGGTCGAACCCGGTAATAGACTTGTGTTGGGCCCTGATATGATCCGAGAAGCTGCCGACAAAGTCAATTTTATTAAGAAGCAATTACTCGCCGCTCAAAGCCGACAAAAGAGCTATGCCGATAGAAGAAGAAGGGATATATCCTTTGCTGTTGGCGACTATGTATATTTGAAAGTATCGCCGATGAGAGGAGTTATCCGGTTCGGTAAAACTGGAAAATTGGCACCCAAATTCATTGGTCCGTTTCCTATTCTAGAACGGATCGGGACTCTCGCTTATAGGGTCAAATTGCCTGATTGGTTGCCTGGAATTCATGATGTATTTCACATATCTCAACTTCGAAAGCACGTTCATGATCCAGACTTGATCGTCGAAGAAGCAGCTCAACGGGATATTGAAATTACCCCCGAATTAGCTGTGAGAAGAGAGCCGCTAAAGATCATCGGCAAAGAAACCAAAAAGCTAAGGAACAAGAAGGTTCACTTAGTCAAAGTGCGATGGAGTGGAGATCCACGAGATTGTACTTGGGAAACTGAGGAGAGCATTCAGAAAGCTTATCCTAGATGCCGAGTGGATACCTCTGATTGACTCTGGTGCAAGGTAAATTTACCCTACTTTGCATTACCATTTAATTCTCTACTCTGTTGTTATTTTCTTTCCATGGATGTGCATTTTTAAATTCTATAGTCTGAATGATTTAAAAAAAAAGTATACAAATTGATTGGTATATTTTTGAGAAGTTAAAACAATTTGATTGTTGGTTGTGTTGTGTGATTGTAGATTTATCAAACCACTTTCGACTTTGTTCCTTTTCGGGGACGAAAAGTTTTAAGTGGGGGAGATTGTAACGACCCAGAAAATCTGAACCAATTTAAAATTTTTAAATTGGCTAAAATAATGGATTTTAAATATTTAAAATAAATATTTTAAATAATAGCGATGAAAACTGGGTTTGAATCGACAATTGAAAACGAATATAATTAATTATAATTATAAACAAGGCCTGAAAAGGCGCTGTAGTTTCAAAAATTGAATTCAAACTTTGTCGGACTGTACTGGGTGCAAAACAAAACGGATTTTGGTGAAACCAGAAATATTTAAATCTATTAGTGAATACCTTTCTAACGAATCTGAAAAATCGAATTTTCATAGCGGAAAGAAAAAGTTATGGCCGAATGAATTTTTAGAAGGGTCGCTATGGAATTTATATAGCCCATGAAATTGGCCATTTTGCATACGACCTCGGAATTCGACGAAACTACTTTTGTTGGATCCAGGATGTGAAGTTATTGCTAGGTTTCAAATTTCATAATTTTTGAAGCTAATATGTGAGCGTGGCAAAGGAAAATGTGTTTTGGTCAATTACAGTTAAATTGGATCGACCAAAAATGGGCCTTTTTGCAAACGGTCTCAGAATTCTACGAAACTAGTTTTGTTGGGACCGTATCGTCAAAACATAGCTTGATTTATTTTTCTGGAATTTTTCGAATTAGTTCGTGGCCCTGGCAAATTGAAATGCACGTTCAAATCAAATATTGAATGTTTTATATTTTAATTTGAAGGAAAACTTACTTAAACAGTCGAATGGGCCTACGAAACATATCCCATTGTGTTCGGAATGGGGGTAAAACGCTAGGGACGACAGTCGTTCGGCTTGGATTGGTGTTCGTGTGTGACGAGGGGTATTTTCGGATTTTTAAAAACTTTATAAATAAAAAAAATATAATTGGTCCACGTCAGAACGCACCCCCCTCGCTTTTCTCTCTCCCCGACTCGAACGAACGACGGAAATTGGCCACTGCCTTCTTTCCTCTTTTTCTTTTGATCCGCTCAATGAAATCCAATGCCACAGTTAAGGTTTTTGTAGTACTTCTCATGATCTTCAAATCCATATAAGTATTGGATTTTTTCGTGGCCTGTAGGTGGAGAACCACCCTCGAGAAGTTCGGTCGTTCGCACCCAGATTCTGCCGCTTGGGGACCACCGAGCTCGACCCCCTCCCTGGCGCACGTGCACCCAGATTCGTGTTTTAAATATAAAAATCACATTTTTATCTATATATAAAAACTATAGAAAACCTTCATGTGTTGAATCGATATTCATTCGTTGAATTGAAATTCATGTGTTGAATGGTATTCACGTTTTGAAATAAATTGTTTTATAATAAAAATCACCTTTTTATCATCTATATGAACTATGTAAAATAATCCTGTTTTGAAATAAATTGTTTTATAATAAAAATCACCTTTTTATCACCTATATGAATTATATAAAATAATAGTGCTTTGAAATGAATTGTTTTACAATAAAAATCACATTTTTATTATATACATGAATCGTTGAAATGTGAAGTGTTAAAAATAGCAACTCGTTCAAATAAATATGCATGAGTCGAAATATTCATTAATTAGCTAATGATATGATTTTTGCCTATGCATGCAACATTAGAATGAATGGCGTTTTTAAACCAAATGGAATCAAATATGAAGTTGAATGGAAAATGATAAATGATAAGAACTGTATATATGTACATGCATATTTATTGGACAGGTTATGGCAAAGGGGCTAGAGAAGAGGAATAAAATTTTGTGCCCGACAAATAGGTACACATTTACTGTTTTGTTTGGGTGATGATTTTATGAGCCTGTTGGCTAGCCGCTTGGCTTCTTCTTTTTCTTTTCGACATGAGACGCCCGTGTGGCTATTTGGGAATTTTCCCAGCCCCTCCCGTACAAAGGAGGTTATGGCGAAATTTTCCAAAATTTAAAGGCGTTAGTGACATAATTGAAGTGAAAACGATATAGGAATTTTTGAATGAACTATATTTATATAAATATATAAATATAAATAAAATTAAAACGAAACGTGGCCGTGCAGTTCGTGTTTTGAAACCGTGTTTTCAAACAACTAGTGCGGGAAATCTGACCATTGGATTTTCCCGAAACCGCAACCGTCGGGTTCGCCTTGGAAATATCTTTCCAACGGCACCAACTTTGTAAAAATCCAACGGTTGGATTGTCTGGAATGTTTAATTCAAATCTGAAGAAAAACAGCGCCAGAAACGAATATATATATATATATATATATATAATTATATTTAATCGAATAACGACGCTGCAGTTCGTATTTTGAAATCGAAACTTCAAACGATTGTACCGGGAGATCCGACCGTCGGATTTTCCCGAAACTGGAACCGTTGGATTCATTTTGAAAAGACCTTTCTAATGATGTAAATTTTGTGAAGATCCAACGGTTAGATTTCCAGATATGTGTAAATCAAATCTGAAGAAAAACAGCGCCATGGCCGCGTTATGGCCCGAAGCGTCGTTTTGAATAAATTGGCTACTTGAAAATAAATAAAAATAGCGATAAATCGTTATAAAATATCATAAACGATATGGAATGGAAATAAACTGAATTTGCTCGATTTATGTGGTATTTGATTGTTGAATGTGTTTGGTGTGAAAATTACATTAAAGAACAAAATTGGTGTTGTCGAATGATCTAACCATTGAAATAAATTGATTTGAAATTCTAAATATACGTGAATTATTTGAAAAGGCCGAGTTAATTCTCATTTCAAATAATTGACCGACGATTGAAAGTCGAAGATGAAGACGGTGGTCGAAGACCGGAGATCTTCACCTTGTTTGGATGGTAACCGAGGTCCTGATTGGGAGGCATCCGGAAAAATAATCGATGAGTGGTGATCGTCCAGGCGTACGTGGTGATCGATCGGTTTGCGAGGTATTTAGTGCCTCCGGTTTCGTTCAGACCCAGAACGGACTTGTAAATGGACTGTGTGTCTGACATTGGATTTTATTTTGTGTTGATTGATCTCTGTTAAATATACATCTGTTTGGCGGTGGAGAATTTATTCTTTCGCTTAACGCCCTTCTCTGAAACGCACGAGCTCAGAGGTTGTATATCGATGGACATTAGTCGCATGGCATGAATTGCCTATGTGGAATGCTAAGATGCAAGGATCAGGGCTTCTGTTGAAAAGCAAAGTCTTGTGGTGATGACCAAAGCACCGCCTGTGTGGCGTAGCTTTGTGTATAATGTGAAATCGTGAGCCTCACACCCCGGTGTGAAACAGAAACGGGAGCAGAACCTCCGGGGGGACGTGCGTTTTCTTTCTAGCTAGGGTGGTGTCAGTGACCTACCAGCCCAGACATTTATATACTTTTCACCTATGTGGTTGTTGCTGTTGCGAGGCGCCTCAGTTTGATCGGACGATCCGGGTCCGATGGAGTCATTCGTTGGCTCATTTACACCCCAAAGGGTGGAGAAACGCATTGTTCAGGCATCATAATCCACTTCGTGTGGACCGGCCCTGGCGATCCACGGTACGGTTGCGGCTGTGCCTGAGGGGCGGGCTAGAGCGTCTCGAATTCGGTAAGGACTATCTTTTGCCTTGGTTCAAGACGGAAATCCAATTTCCAAATACGACATCGTGCGGTTTTGATTGTATATATATAGTTACATGATATATGGTACCCGTGCCATCTATGATTGATAGTTATGATTGAAATCGTTTTTGAAACATATAAACACTAGTAATAATATCAAATGCTTTGGTTTTATTCGTATCAATCATACTTTGTCCATTATAAGGTAAAACTCTATCCTCCGGTTTGCGTTGCATTGTGTGATGGGAACTGAGTCTTATAATGGCTTCATTTTTATAAAAAGCATTGCAATGTTTAAAAGAAAGATTTGTTTTAAAGCACTGGCAATCCAATGGAGTAAACCCGTTCCACGAAAGTGGAGTGGTCCTGTGATTAGCCATATTATATATGTGTTGAGTAGATTTCTCATACCAGTCCCATGACTGACTCGTAGTTTGTTTCACTTTCAAACTCGGGTGCCCCTTTTCTACACGGGCAGCCTTGTATTCAGGTTTAGCTGGTTCTTTCTCTGGATAGCTGGAGCTGAAGATGGATTCTATCATTTATCTCTTTTTATGCTATTCAGCTCCTATTGTACATATTTTGTTTGTCTTCCGCTGTAGACATTTATGTATAGCTGAACTGTATTTGTACTAAGTAAGATCCTGTATACTGTGTAACTCTGATGATCACTTTTATCCAGTGTATTGTTTTGTTCATTATCTGGTGTATTTATTTAATTTTGTTCTACTATTATCTGTTTATGTGTTACATTCCACAGATTACCCTTGCCGCCGTCAGTACGGGGTTTGGGGTCGTCTCAAATGTGCACCTCGAGGATTCCTTGCGAGTTCGTGCTATTCATTGCCAGGTGACATTTTGTCCAGGGTTGTCTGGCCAGAGCCAGGTGGGACAGGGGTTGACATTGGAGTATGTTGGATCAAGTGTTCTAGTCATTTGGGATTTCTGGTTTTATTTGGTTGTGTTCTCGACTTGCACTGGTTGGGAGATATTGGAGCCAACATGGAGCTCCATTGGCCAGCAACATCTTCTCACGTAATGTATTGTTTACGCGACTCGCTTGAAATCGATCTATTATGTTATTGTTTTCATTATAACCAAGAAGCTTAGGGGAAGCAAATATGTCTCTACTCAGTGAGCGAAAGTTGAAAATATGCATTACCAGTTTACTTTCATGGTTGTGTTGGGGTAGTACGCTATGTCTGATCTTCAATGGTGGCTAACACTATAGTCTTGTTGGTTTTCAAATCATTGGTAGTGTGTATGGTATCGGGGATTTGGTCCTGGTTTTTTGTGCTTTGGGTCTATTCATTTCATGTGTTGGTTTCGTATTGCTAGTAGTTATGTGGCATTGAATGGTAATAGCTGAGTTTGCTTGGGTTTTTCGAACAATGGTGTTCTGATTATCGTCTTCTAGCTGTGCAATGGCGAGTAAGGTGAAGCATTGCTCTCAATTTTGCTGTTCCAACAGGATGTTGTGTTTCCTTCCATTTTCGAACTTCTGCACAAATTCTGCATGTGATATCCTTATACGTGATTGGCTAGGATCTTCTGTCCTACCAGCTATGATGTTACCTATTCGCTGCATGCTATCATGGTGTGGAGCTCTAGGAAAGGTCCTTGTTGACTTACCAATACATGAAGCTATCCTTAGCTCTTGTAGTAGAATTTTTGTTTGTTGCTTTTGTAATTTAATATGTAAATTGTTGCCTTATTTTGTGTAGTGTATATAACACTCTCCCTGTCTGGAGATGTAAGTGTAGTCTAGTATTTGTTGCTAGCTACAGAGCTGCAATCTAGTTAGGATGCCTTAAAAACCACATTTGTTATAGATTGACAACTGATCAATCTCTACTTCTTAACTGTAATTATTATTTGTTATAATAATAAGTGTTTACGGTCACTTTAAAAGCCGATCGGGTTTCCCAAAAAAAATTCACAAAACTTACGTCTGGAGTTTCACGCTTAAACGACCACATACAAAACTTTAATCGCGATGAAAATTGAAATCCTATAATAACTGAATATTCCGAACACGATGGAACTAGTTTCGTCGAATTCCGAGATTGTTTGAAAAATTCCTATTTTAATTTCAAATGTAGATCGATACGCATTTACATTGTGCACGATCATAGAATAACTTCAATTGACTCGAAACTTGAACTTTTACAATAATTAACCATTACGGATTTTATAAAATTAATTTCATTGAAATCTAAGGTCGTTTGAAAATTGAGTATTCTATGTGTTATATTAGATCGATTTAAAAAAAATCAAAAATATCAATAATAATTTATAATTATCATATATATATATATATATATTCAGATAGAATTTTATATATCTAACTCAATTTTAAATTCCAAGTTAAATCGATATTCAGTTTATTTAAAATTCTTCCATTTTATTCAATAAATAGTTATTGTTCATAAACGTTTGTACCGCTACTTTTCTGAAAATTTTATTTTGACATAACTCAAAATCTACAAGATGAAATCTCGATTTTTCTCTTTCATTAGAAAACGGTAATCCAATAGAACCTGAAGATTCTCGTTTTATAGAATTCCGACTTATATTGGATCATGTATACTCAAATGAAGTTCAAATCATAAAACTATGAAATACCGCGATGCTACGAGTTCGTTTTTATTTAATTTATATTAATATGATCAAACTTCGTTTAATTTATAAATTGATTATTATAATTCAGATCTGGACCTAATTTCGTCTTAATAAATTATCCAATTCATACTGTAATGACCCAGATTTTTCCAAACCTGAATATTTAATTTATTTAAATATGAATGTAATGAAATTAGAAGTTAGATAACTTTAATTCATAATATACGAGTTATTTAAACTTACTGAATCGAATTTGTATGGAATTATATTGATTTCGAAGCTTATGAAAAAACATATTTGAATGTGAGCAATAATATTAATTTATTATTGAAGAATCGTAGTGTTTTAAAAATCGATTAAATATTAAATCCATTTAATTAACATGTAAAATAGTGTTTTTGCAAACATTCTCGGAAATCGACGAAACCAGTTTCATCGAGTCCAAAATATTGTAATATAGTATGGTGTCAAATTTAATCACATTCGTAATTTTTATGTGGTCAGTGCGAGCTTCGAACGTCGACAAGAATATAAACGAATATGAAATTAAAATATCCAAAAATATCTCTTCATAAAATATCTAGATATTTATCTTGCTTATAAAATCACTTTTATCCTTAAAACCTAAACACTATCTTCTTGTACAGCAAATTAAAATGGTCGACCTCTTCACTTCTTCCTCTAATTAAATTCCCTTCAATACTAAATGAAATTCATCGATGTTTGATCCACTGTACTCATGAGATCAATGGCTTTAACTTGGTGGGTGTTTTAAGAGGTGCGACGCATTTCTGGATTGCTCGAAATTGTCCAGGCGATGCTAGGGCATGAGGTCGCATTGATGTGGAGGAGAGACCATGGTGAGGGTGGCTTGGAATTTCTAGTGTCAAGGCACGCTTGTTGACAAAATTTGATGGAATTACAAGAAGAAGAATGTCGCACCACTATAATGGTGGAGCGCTTCTGGGTAAGGTCGGAAAATCGAACGGTGGTCTGAAGATGAGGTTAACGTATTCAGCAGGTTGAGTTCCAGGTGGGCATCACGTTGACGATGTCAGTTTAATGTATGGAAGTCTCGTGCTTGGTGTCACCGTGTATCATGTACGATGTTTTTGGGTTGTGCACATGAGAAGGGGCGAATTGTTTTGGAGAAGAAGAAGGCATGGGCTGAGCACGTGTGCTGATGGGTGAGGAATGATTAAATTATTAAGTTAGTTAATATATAATCTTGTATTAACTTGTTTGCACGATATCTAGTTCGTATGACATCCAATTAACGAACTGTTAGTTGCGTTGGGATCGTGATTAAGAACACTATACATTGGCAATGGATTGGTAGTATTGTGAGAAGCTTAGATTCTTGTCTAATTTCAAACGTTGGCAGTGGTTAAAGCTGTCACACGTCAAGTTTCTGGTTAGCAACGCGCTCAAGCATCAGTAACATCGTTAGTAAACACAAAACAGTTTGGTCAAAGTCCCGTCGTGAACATAAATTTTTTTAGAAACCCCATTACATGACCTTTTTTGGGCTCGAAAATATCAATCACTATGCTTAGCACAGTAACTCTTGTAGCCCTCTAAATAAGCTTCAATTACAACTTTTGTTTGGGCAAAACGAACTTACGGTTTGAAAGTTATGTCTGTTTCCGTGGACACGCGTTGATCGCTCAACAACGCTCAAGCGACTCAACATTGCATCGCATCCTCACTGGTTTCACATCGCATCGCATCCCTCGCCTCACCCCGCCATGCTTCAGCCTCACCCTGCCTCGCATCGGCCTCACCTCGCCTTGCATCGCCTCCATTCCTTCAAGTCTCATCGCATTCCCTTCACCCTGCTCCCATCGCCTCGCATCCACCCTCGGCAGCTCGCATCACCAGCTTTGCAACCCCTAACATCGCATCCCTCGAATACCGCCTCCATAACTCGCATCCACTCAAGGATGCAATTTCGCATCTCATGGGTGCGAGATCTCGCTTCCCTTGGATGCAATTTCGCATCCTACCAAGGATGTGATTTCGCATCCCCTGGATGTGAGATCTCACATCTGTCTTGGAAGCGATCCGTATGTCCGCATCCCCTAGGGGGGATGCGAGATTTTCTACAACATAAAAGGGGACGCGATTTTCTGGGTTTCGCTCTCCTGGAATGCAATGTTGTCCCCAAAACTCACCTACTTCACTACCAACCCACAAATATAAATGCCCAAAGGCTTGGCGTTCATTAAGATCCTTTTCCCTAGGAATCTTTGGCCTTCTAGAGCTCCAAGAGCCCCATTAATGGCAGCCACCTTCTTCTCCATGGCCATTGGACATGGCATGGACAATTAAAACATGACATGCACGTTTTCCATCATGCTTTGGATATTTACAAGGATAATAAAACTGCTTTTGGACTGTTTTATATTTCTTGGACATTGAAGCACAAATTGGACATAGTTGACCAAGTCAACTCATCTCAAAGAGGAGGAAGAAGGACATTTTGGCCAAAGTCTAGAATTAACAAGGACATCGTTATTCAATTGTGATACTGTGTACTCGAATATGGTCTACACTTGTACAACATTGTAATCAGATATCATATGATGAATGATCATTATAAAGTGGACGTTGGCATTAGTGCCAAACCACTATAAAAAGTTATGTCTCCCCACATTTACTTTACTGTACTACTTAATTGGATTACTACGTTGCCAACACACTTGCAAACACATTGGGTGTTGGCGTGTGACCATTTCCAGCATCAACATTTTATATAATATATTAAGTTTGTCTATTTCACACAATTTGGTTTGTTTGGCATAACTGGACTGAATTCGGAAATTATACGAATTGGAATGGGAATTGGGAAATTGAAAAAAAAAGGTTTTAGAATAAAACAGTCTTATAAATTCTTTTACTTAAAAACTTATTTTAAACTATTTTTACTATATATATTTTCAACTCTTTTATTTTAAACCTATTTTTAAACTTATTTTACTATATATATATATATATATATATATATATATATATATATATATGTATTGAAACCAAATAAGCCTGTTTTATAAGATTTAGAAATGATGATTGAATTATAACACATCTGTTATAACCAATGATTTGGAAATCACAGTATTTCACCATATTGAATATCAATATTTACATCTTTAAACGAATATTTTAATGATGTGAATGAGTATAAAAATGGTTTTGGGTTTGTCGGTCAATGTGTTAATTACATTCATCTTGAACCCTGTTAGATTATAGCGATGAAGTTTATATAATTGAATCTTTAAACGAATGTTTAAAGATAATTATATAAAAGGATTTGTTTTGGGTTTGTTGTAAACAGTGTTTTAACGATACTTGATTTTAAACCCTTGGATTATAGTTAAACTGGAAATATACGGTTTAATGGTTTTTGAATATAGTTACATCTTTAATATCTGATTTTAAATATAGAAACAAGTATAGGAATCTTTCAGGATAAAGATATTAAAAAAGTACAGTGATTTTAACCTCTTTGATTATATTTTGCAGAAAGGAAATCTTAGGATTGAATTGTTGACATACTTATACCGGAGGGATAAGTATATGGATACGTTTTGAAATATCGCATTTAGAAAGGAAATATTGATATGAATTGTGATTATACTTATATCAAAGGGTAAAGTATATTAAAACCTTTTTAAGTATTCAAGACTAAAGGAATAGTGAATTAGTAGAATATATACATATACACCTTTTATATGTATAAGTTGAATATACACACTAATATATAAAGGAATATTAATCGAATATGAGTTATTGATTAATAAATGAAGTCTTGTTAATAAGCGATGTCTTATTAGATAAGTGAAGTATTATTTGACAAATGAAGTTTTATTAGTTAAAAGAAGTATTGCTAATAAAGGAGTTCTAACTAATAAAAGGTAAATTAAATGGGAAAGGGTTTAAAAGTCGTTTATATGAGTTAACCGTGCTTCAGCTGTTTATCGTGCTTCATGATCTTGATAGTGCCTTGAATGTCCATTCGTTTGTTTTGAAAATTAAGCAAGGCTGTTTTCCATATACAATCGTCTATTTTATGAATTGTAGTCGGTTTATCGAATATAGAACTTGACCTTAAATCTAGCGACTGGTTTCGAGGAGACCGGGATTGGTAAGTGTTCTACTTATTGAAAACTACTTCAAAACTAGTTTACAGGTTCTATGTTTTGAAAGTGGTTGTGAAGTGAATGCTATATGGCGATTCGAGATCCGTTGAGATGCTCGAACACATATAGTGATTCTAAGATCTATGAAGGATTCTATGTGTGATTCCAAGATCTAGCGATGTATTGGAATCCATATGTGATTCCAAGATCTGTGAAGGGATCCATGTGTGATTCCAAGGTCTATTGTATTGTGTGATCCCAAGTAAGAAATCTTGTTTTGTTTGAGCGACGAAGACACGTGTGAAAGATGTCGAACGAAACCTCGACATCGGAAATGACAGAAAGTTGAGTAGGAGGACAATCTGGGGTTTTACTAACCTGTGGTAGGATATATTGACTCCATATCTAGGGTATGCTTATTATTGAATCTTTGCGGAAGCTCTTTGAAGTTGCGCGCGGGAGTTGGGTATATTTGGTTTCACGTGGTGCACTTCAGTGTTTTCGTGCGTGGGCTAGTTGTGTTTACCTTACGGTATATTTTATCTGGAGATATACAACGCTTGGAGGTACTTTCTGACCCTTGTGCATGGAGTTTGGATCTGTATTGTGAGATCTCCGATGGAAAATCCAATATGCGAACATGCCTTATCGGTTTTGTTTGTACACTTAATAATTGTCGAATGTAATCAATGTAACCATTCCTTCTATGTGAATTTATTTATATTCTGCACCCTAGACATTATATATTATACAATTATACTTCTTACAATGAATGGTTGGATGTTTTGAGGGGATAACCGTTATGGACATGCGTACAACCTTAGAATGTATTGTGATATGTGTGAATTAAATGTTGAGTTATCTCATGTGGTTGCCTAGCCTGATCTGGGTGTTATTTTGCGATAATGCTCGGGTCAGACCGAGTATATTTGTAGATCCGACTTGGATTGCTTTGGAGCTTCAAAAGAGGAGTTGGTGACGAGACGTATAATCGTATTCTTTTATTTTATTCCACTGTGTATGTTATTGTATGTATCAGCAATTGTAAGGACGTGTTGCTGTTCAGACTGATTCATTGTGTACTCTGATTTATGTATTTATTTAAAGTTTTTCGCTTTTTGTAAAGAGCACAGTTATTATTATAGTTCATTAGTTCCGTTGTGAGATTTTAATATATATATTCTTTCTTCTATCTTCTTTCTTTTCCCCTAACTATCAGACTTTTTGGCACTTTATTTTAGATACATGAATACGGAGGATGTATTAGTGTTGATTTTCAAGATCCGAAAAGTCAGGTTGTTGCATATACTATCCTCAAATCCACTTTATCCTCGATTATTTCGGAATTAAATTTATTAGTTTACTATAAAAATTGAGTTAATACTCAAAATCGTGGAATTTGAGTTATTTAAATTTTCTAATCAACATTTAAAACCAATTTTAAATGTTCAAACTTAACGACTAAAAATCCAGGTCGTTACAAGAAGAAGAAGATAAAGCTAGGAAAACTTAGAGCTTGATATATTTCATCAACAAATCTCATCATCTCTATCCAACCAAGATGAGTTATACACTATACTCTTTCAGTTTCGGTTATCATGGTATATTCGAAAGTGGTGTTGATTGCTTATGTTTAGTTTCATGTTGATCTTAATGTTTTGTGTTGTTAGAACTTACCCATGTTTAATTTTGTGCTATATGTTGGTTTCGTGTGTTATTATCATACCTGAAAATCTACATATTATAGGGCAAAACCCTTAGATAGAAATCTGCAAATAATATGAAACTTTTGTATGATGTGTAATGAATGATTGTGGAGATGGATTTGGAATTTCATGAATTGTTAGGCTTATATGAATTTATTATGAATTTCCTAAGGGAATGCTTTAGGAAAGATTATACGTTAATTCTAGTATTAGCGTATAAAATGATATGTCTATGTATTTTATATTTTATGTCGTACAAGGTAGTGAGAAATGTTATATACTTTATTCTGAATACTTTTTTATAAACCAATATAATTTCGAAAAATACAGTAGAGTTGGTGAAAAGATATGCTTTATAAAAATATACATTTTTATAAACTGAACCAATATAATTTTTCGGTCCTACGAAATGCTTCTGTTAATCATTACATTGAAACTCAGTGTCGTTAAGTCGTAAATGTTAGTCGCAGCTTAGCATAATGTATAATCAATAGTAAAAAAACAAGCACATTTTCAAATGAGAATGACAACTCCATAGACAACATCTCATCCGTGCCTTACTTTTCTTATTATCGTACCGCCACGATAGATGACACAACACAGTGCACCAGGTAACTGAACTCTTAGGCTCACTCTCCCGTTATCATATCACACCCGCATCGCTTACAGCTCAAACATTATAGACCACTTGCCCTAAAAATGGTAACTCTCTCTTTCTTGGGAAGTCTACTGTGCCGTTTCGACCGCCTGTCTGATGATGGATGGTAAAGATCGATCAGGCTAACCCTACGGCGAATTCCAAGTTGGGGAACATCTTCGACAGAAGTAAAGAGAAGGAACTAAGAAAGATCTACTCGGAATTATGATGAAATTGTTACAAAGTTCCGTAGGTAAGAAGATGATCTATGTCGATGTTCTAGATTTGGGAAAATACACCGATATGCTTTGTTTATATTTTAATTTTAATTTATTCCTTGATTTTTAGGCTTTGTTGGTTACGGTAGCTATATTTTGTTGGTGTCTACATGCGGTTCATGTGATTTTATGGCAATTGAATCGTTAGTACAAATTCTATGAACTTGGACTAGTTTGTTTGTTTTAAATTTTGAAGTGGGTGATTTGGAGTCAATTTAGGAAATGAAACGATATTCTCCTGATTTGTAGGATATGCACCTCTTTTTTATTCCCTTGTCTCGTGGATAATAGGGCTAAATATTGAAACAAGCCCCAAATTGTTGTGGCCATTTCCGTGAAGATCAAATTAAACTACATTAATTTGTGTTTAATTTAGTGTTTCCTTTTAAGCTGTAGAACTATTTTCTTGTATCAGTTTTACGTATATTTGAAGTAAACAATAAAGTTATCCCTGAATTCTCAGCAAATTGGTGCACTGCAAGAACCCAAGTTGGAGCTGTTTATTATAAGATGTATTAAAGTAGTCAAAAGTAACAAATGCAACAGTGGGAAAAGAAAAGTTGATTATATTCTCATGTTCTTATGCTATGATGTCTTATATCTGCAGAAACAAATTGGAGAAAGTCTATGAATTGCTGCAGGCTTTCATCATTTTTCATAAAGATAATGCTAGTACCTTTTGTGCCGATTCTTCATTTTATATTAGATGTGCTTTACTTTCTTATATACCTAAGTTAGGTTAAATAAATTGAAATGACATACTTGATCTGAGATTGGGGTCAGCTCAACAGTAGGATGCTTATATCAGATCTAATCATAAATAAACTAACAAAAAGAAGTTAACTTTGTGAGATATCGAACACTTGGTATTGTAGACTATTTGCATAGTCGACCATCTTATCAGTTGATTTCGCACTAAAAAATTGTATATATGCTTGACTTCTGAAACTAAAAGATGTTATGCTTTATGACATTTACACATGCCCCATTTATTTGTATACTTGCTATCTGCTTATAGTGTAGTTTTGGATGCAGAGTCATTGCTAAGCGTTTTGTCCATTAAGCTGTTGAATTGCGTCATATAAAGCTGCAACTAACAAAATACTTCTAAATGTTACTGCTTGGTTTAGGCCAAGAAAAAATAAGCATAATTTACATTTCAAAAGGGATAAAATTAGCATAATTTTCATTTTCTTGGTTTAGGCGAAGCAAAGTTTATCATAATTTACATGTCAAAAGAGCTATCACGGCACTACTAGGGATCAAACCCAGAGTCTCTGGTTTCGTAGACAACGCCTTATCCATTGGGTCACAGAGTCACACATCTGATTACCTGAGTTTGTGTAAAGTGTAAAATACATGATGTACTTTTATATTCTTTTACATTAGTTTAAAATGCATTATATATCACAATACCAACATACACTTGATTTATTGGTATAGTTGATATAGCTTATCATTCAAATTTTAAGATGTATTTCCCTGGATATTTTGATGCAAAATCATGTTATAAGTTTGATTTTGTGGTAAGACTAAAGATAATTAAAGCAGACACTTCAAATCCATTGAGCCACATAGTCCCATTCCATAGATGGCATTTGTTGTTAAGCAAATGGGGAACACAGAATCAGCATTTTTAGCACGGGAAGATGAAAGAAGAATGCTTGGTGAAAAGGGATTGTGTTTTATGCTACGAAATGGGAAAATGGAGAGGTATGTGTGAGTTTTGAGCATTGTTTGAGGTCATATTAACGCGGCAAGCTAAGAATGGTGAGGACAAATGAATTGTTTAAGCTTGTCGCGGAGGAAGCATCAGGCTTGAACAAATCAATTTTCTCAAGTAGTAGGAACAAAGCAAACAGAGCTTTGCCCCTTTCAAAGCATCCGACGCTTCAAACACAACAAAAATTTTAACAACCAATTGAAGTCCTGTAGACGCACCCTTGTTGTTCAAATTATAAGAAATATAATTCGCAAATGCTTTTACATTATGAAATCTGTTATACTATAACACCCACAAATATCCGATTTACGGATAGTTTATATTGTTTTTTGTTCGATATGTAATATAAATTTTATTGGAATCTTTTTGTTCAAAATTCCTATATAAATTTTATTTTGTTGCAAAATAAGATACTTGAATTAGGAACTTACGATGCACCAGTATATCCAATAAGATTTTCCAGTACTTTACATTAAAATATTGAAGATAATATATCTAAATGCTTGGAAGGTTATAACTTTATTGAATAAAGTATATATAATATTTTGATGTTTGACTTGATTTTTAGTTTGTTCGAATCTATGTAAAAAAATTAAAATAGTAACATGTCTATGGATCAAACCTAGGATCATTGATTTGTAAACCAACACATGTTCATTGGGCCACATTGTCACTTATCTTACTGCTTAAATCATAATGTCACATTCATAATATAATATAAAATAATGCAGTTTAACTGATAGAAAAAAGAAAGGATGCTTTGGATTATGGCATTGACATGAATCCTGTTCTTTAATTATTGGCTTGTTTTCGGTGTGTTATAAACATTTTTCTTACTTTTTGTTAAAATGTCCATTATGCAGTAGACTGGGTGAATGGATAAAATATTTGAAGCTGGAAATAGTGATTAAGGATGTCAATGGATATTTGAAAACCGTCCACATTCGTATTTTGAAACTGAAGAAAAAAGGTTATATTTTCAAATGCAGTTTAATTGTCATATAGGAAGCATATGCATTAGACCTGATAAAATAACATATTTGTCCCACTTCATAAATTTTTATTTAATAACTCTGTGCATATATCAAGTGCTCAGTTGATCTACTGCCGAGCTAAGTAACGTGAGCTTGTGACCAAGTGGGGCATTAAAGTGATGGAATGTTGGGTCATGTTGCTGGATTTTGGTACACTGTGCACTTTGCTGGCCTGCCGGATCCAAGTTGTTGAGTGGCCTGTGCAGCTGGGCTGGAATGCCAGACTATGCTTGCTATAGTAAGGAGGCAATGCATGAGGCTGGTCATAGAGCAGTGAGAACTCCTTGCTCCCAATGATGGATGGATAACAGGCTATTGCATTCTGTTCCCACAATGCACTCGGTGACAGTTCTCCAGCTAACCATCATTTTTTGCCGACTTATGGCCAGACACAGGATTTCCTTTTACATATGGCCACATTGTTAAACACCGGATTAATTCTCTACCCATTCCTATGTTTACTGATTTCTTTAATAAGTCATTTATGCTTTTGTTTTCTTGGTTGCAACCGTATGAGAAATGGTGAAACATCAAAATTATATCCTATCCGGATCATATGCTGACGTATAGGAGGTGGTACATTTACTAAATTATCCTTTTCAGACAAAAATAAATAGCATAAAAATAGTATCAGAGCAAGGTTTCGATCCTAGGACCTGTGGGTTATGGGCCCACCACGCTTCCGCTGCACCACTCTAATCGATAATAAAATGTGAGAATTGTATATTTTTATTTAGAATAATACACAAGATGCTCCTATATTATATCCCAAGGCATATTATCTTGTGCTGTATATAAAGCATGGAAGATTGTTATACAAAATCAATAAATTGTATCATCCATGCATTCATACTCATATCATAACTTGCAGCAGCCAAATCAGCCTGGGTTTGATATTTCAACACATCCCTAGCATTTGCTAACATAAAGCTATTTCAGACTTAAAATAAACTTGGGTTTTGGAAGTAAGGTTGTTCTAAAACTGTTTAGTATATGACTCATATATTGTTTAATTGATTCCTTATGTTATACTTTTTAATTATGAGATAACCCCTTTATGGCTTTATCTTTATCTTACGATGTTTATTGTATAATGTGCAAATGCAGCCACTGCACTGGGTCATGCATAACTGAATTGGATAGAAGGTCCATTATCCTATGGATTTATTTGCCTTAGAGCTACTAGGAACCTCTTAACAAAATTCTCATTAGATAGTTGGTACTCGCTTTGAATTAAATGCTTCGGTTATGCAAATACCATTGCTGATTTAAGGTCAGACATAGGAATTATTTCGATGATGTCTATGCTGGTATTACTACTGAGCTTGTACGCATGACTACATTTTTGAACATGGTATTAATTCTCTACCAGTTTCCTGTTTTAACTGTTTTAACTGTTTTTTTAATTAAGTGACTAATGTTTGTTTTGGTTGCAACCATAGGAGAAATTTGCAGCGAAAACTTCCTGCTCTCGATGGTGAAATATGCATTGTGGGTTCATGTGCATGTATAAGAGAAAAAACAATTATGAAGACTCATGTTCATTATGGATGGTTGAAGAACTGTTCTGAAGGTACAATTTAAAACCTACCACTGTTAATGTTAAAGTATGATGATGGATAGATATGTATATTATGTATAGATTGGAACTTTTATAGAAATAACACGATAACAATGAAATTGAATTGTTAAAGTCAAATTTATTTCCCAATCCTAACCCGACCTATTTATGAATGGGTTGACCTGACCCAACCTGTGTACCCCTTTAACTAAATGGGTCGTGTTTTGTTGGGTTACCCGTTTGACCCATCGATAAATATTCCCCACTAATATAAATAACAAAAGAACCAAATCACCAACATGCAGTACTATTATGCAATCAAAAACAAACAACAAGTTACAAAATCACCAACATGCAGTACTATTATATGATTACCAACATGCAACAAGTTATAAAATCACCAGCAAACAACAAGTTACAAAATCACCAGCAGATAGCACATATATAAAGGATGAAATTGCCATATCCATAAATCATTTTCCATGCATAAGAATATATGAGCATGCCACATACATAAAATACTAACAGTAAGAAAGAGTTACAGTTGTTATAAGTAAAATATAACTAACAAAATACAATAATAAGTTAATAAAATATAATAACCTACACAAGAATATATGAGCATACTGATTACAATCATGTTTGGTGAGTCAAAATCGGGTTAACGGGTCAATCCTAAACCCATCTGTTTGTAAATGGGTCAAACTCAGGTTGACCCGAAAACGATCCACCGACTAAACGGGTTGGGTTAACCTGCTAATTTTCATGTGAGTTTCGGGTCATGTAGGAAATTAACAGCCCTAACAGGAGGTACATATACCAAATTATCCTTGCAGACATAAAGAAAAAACAAAAAAAATGGTATCAGAGACAGATTTGGATCCTGGGACCTGTGGGTTTTCTAAAGGTTATGTACCTCTTTTTTATTCACCTTTCTCGTGGATAATAGGACTAAATACTGAAACAATCCCCAAATTGTTGTGGCCATTTCTGTGAAAATCAAACTAAATTACATTAATTTTTATTTAATTTAATATTTCCTTTTTAGATGTAGAACTATTTGCTTGTTTTGACATTATACATATAGATATATAGTTGAGTTTTATGTATTTTTGAAGTAAACAATAAAGTTAGCCCAAAATGCTTGGCAAATTGGTGCACTGCAACAACCCAAGTTGGAGCTGCTTATTATAAGATGTATTAAATTAGTCAAAAGTAACAAATCCAAGGTTGGGAAAGGAAAGGATGATTATATTCTCATGTACTTATGTTATGATGCCTTAGATCTGCAGAACCAGATTGGAGAAAAGTCCAAGAATTGCAGCTGACATTCATCGTTTTTTATAAAGATAATGTTAGTATCTTCTGTGCCGATTCTTCATTTTATATTAGAAGTACTTTTCTTTCTTATATACCTAGGTTTGGTTAAATAAATTGAATTGACATGCTTGATCTAAGATTGGGGGCAGATCAACAATAGGATACTTATGTTAGATCTAATCATCAACAAACTTACCAAAATAAGTTAACTTTGCCAAAGATCGAACACATGATATTGTAGACTATTCGCATTCGATCATCTTATCAGTTGAACTGGCAGTAAAAAGTTGTCTATATGCTTCACTTTTGAAAGTAAAAGATGTTATGGTTTGTGACATTCACACACGCCCTATTTATTTGTATACTTACTATCCGCTTATAGTGTAGTTTTAGATGCAGAGTCACTGCTAAACGTTTTGTCCATTAAGCCGTGAATTGCGTCATATAAAGCTGCAACTAACAAAATACTTCTAAATGTTACTACTTGGTTTAGGCCAAGAAAAAATTAGCATAATTTACATTTCAAAAGGGATAAATCAGTATAATTTACATTTGCTTGGTTTAGGCGAAGCAAAATTTATCATAATTTGTATTTCAACAGAGATAAATTAGCATAATTTACATGTCAAAAGAGTTATCCATTGGGCCATAGAGTCACACATCTGATTACCTCACTGTGTAAAGTATTGAATACACAATGTACTTTTATATGCTTTTACATTAGTTTAAAATACGTTGTACATCACAACACCAACATACACCTGATTTATTGGTACAGTTGATATTGCTTATCATTCAAATTTTAAGATGTATTTCTCTAGATATTTTGATGCAAAATCATGTTATAAGTTTGATTTTGTAGTAAGACTAAAGATAAGTAAAACAGACACTTCAAATCCATTGAGCCATATAGTCCCATACCATATAGAGTGCATTTGTTGTTAAGCGAAAGGGGAACGCAGAATCTGCATTTTGAGCGGGGAACGAACGGAGAATGTTTAGTGAAAAGGGATTGTGTTTTATGCTGTGAAATTAGAAAATGGTGAGGTTAGCGTGAATTTTGAGCATTGTTTGAGGTCACGTTAATGCGGTAAGCTAAGAAGGGTGAGGAGAAATGATCTGCTTAAGCTTGTTGCGTAGGAAGCATCAGGCTTGAACAAATCAACCTTCTCAAGTTCTAGCAACAAAAAAAATGGAGCATTGCCCCTTTCGAAGCATCCGATGCTTCAAACACAGCAAAAAGTTGAACAACCAATTAAAGTCCTACAGACGCACCCTTGTTGTTCAAATTATAAGAAATATAATTCGCAAATGATTTTACATTAATATGAAATCTGTTATACTATAGCATCCACATATATTCGATTTACGGATAGTTTATAATGTTTTTTGTTCGATATATAATATAAATTTTACTGGAAGCTTTTTGTTCAAAATTCCTATATAAATTTATTTTGCTGCAAGATAAGATACTTGAATTAGGAACATACGATGCACCAGTATTTCCAATAAGATCTTCCTATACTTTACGTTAAAATATTGAAGATAATATATCAAAATGCTTGGAAGGTTATAACTTTATTGAACAATGTATATATAATAATTTGATGTTCAACTTGATTTTTAGTTTATTCGAATCTATGTAAAAAATGAAAAAAGTCGCCTATCTAAGGATCAAACCTAGGATCTTTGATTTGTAAACCAACACATGTTCATTGGGACACAATGTCACTTATCTTACTACTTAAATCGTAAAGTCACATTCATAATACAATATAAAATAATGTAGTTTAACTGATAAAGAAAGAAAGGATGCTTTGGATTATGGCATTGACATGAATCCCATTCTTTAATTATTGGTTTGTTTTCCGTGTGTTATAAACATTTTTCTTACTTTTTGTTAAAATTTCCATTATGCAGTAGACTGGGTAAATGGATAAAATATTTGTAGCTGGAAATAGTGATTAAGGATGTCAATGGATATCTGAAATCCATCCACATTCGTAATTTGAAACTGAAGAAAAAAGGTTATATTTTCCAATGTAGTTTAATTATCAAATAGGAAGCATATGCATTAGAACTGATAAAATAGCATGCTAGTCCCACATCACAAAATTTTAGTTAACAGCTCTGTACATATATCAAGTGCTCAGTAGATCAACTGCCGAGCTAAGTAACATGAGCTTGTGACCAATTGGGGCATTAAAGTGATGGAATGTTGGGTCATGTTGCTGAATTTGGGTACACTGTGCACTTAGCCGGCCTGCCCAATCCAAGTTGTTGAGTGGCCTGTGCGGCTAGGCTAGAAAGTCGGAGTGTGCTGGCTATAGTAAGGAGGAAGTGCGTGAGGCTGATCACAGAGCAGCGAAAACTCCTTGCTCCCAACGGTGGATAGATAACAGGCTATTGCATTCTATTCCCATAATGGATTCAGTGACAGTTCTCCAGCAAACCAACATTTTGTTTTGCTGATTTATGGTCAGACACAGGAATTCCTTGTACAGATGGCCACATTATTGAACATGGTATTAATTCTCTACCCGTTTCCTATTTTTACTGGTTTCTTTAATAAGCTACTGATGCTTTTGTTTTTCTCGGTTGCAACCATATGAGAAATGGTGAAACATCAAAAAAATTTCCTATCCGGATCATATGTTGACATATAGGAGGTGGTACATTTACTAAATTATCCTTTTCAAACATATAGAAAGTGCATAAAAAGTTATCAGAGCCAGGTTTCGATCCTGGGATCTGTGGGTTATGGGCCCACCACGTTTCCGCTGCGCCACTCTAATTGACAATAAAATGTGAGAATTGCACGTTTGTATTTGGAATAATACACAAGCTGCTCCTATACTATATCCCGAGTCATATCATCTTGTATTGTATAGAGCATGGAAAATAGTAGTTGTACAAAATCACTAAATTGTATCATCCTTGCATTCATCCTCATAACATAACTTGCAGCAGCCAAATCCGCTTGAGTTTGATATTTCAACACATCTGTAACAACCCGAAAATCTGGGCCAGTTTAAAATTTTTTTTTGGCAATTTTAGCGAATTTTGATTGTTTAAAATGAATTATTTTAAATAAAAACGACGAGAAATTTGTTTTCAATGGAATTTGAACATATATATTATATACGTCATCGTTAGAATATAAATAATTATATATAATTATAATTAGAACTGAAAATGGCGCGGTAGTTCGATAATTCGATTTCAAACTTCAATTCAACGTACCGGGTGCAAAACAATCTAGATTTTAGTGAAACCAAAAACATTAGGATCTATTTTAGAATATCTTTCCAATGAATCTGAAAAATTGAAATTTCATAGCGGGAATCAAAAGATATGTCCAGTAGAAAATTCTGAATAGTCGCTATGGAATTCAGGCCCTTAAAAATAGACATTTTGCAAACGACCTCGGATTTCGACGAAACCACTTTTGTTGGATCCGTGATGTCAATTTATTGCTAGGTTTCAAATTTTTATAATTTTTCGAATCAATATGTGAGCGTGGCAAAGGAAAACGTGTTTGACCAGTTTAAGTTGATTTTAATCGACTGGAAAATGGCCATTTTTCCAATGGTCTCAGAATTCGACGAAACAAGTTTTGTTAGGACCGTATCGTCAATACAAAGCTAGGAAATATTTTTCGAGAATTTTTAGAGTTAGTATGTGACCCCGGTAAATTGAAATGCGCGTTCAAATTCAATATATAGAGTTATATGTGGATTTTGACGAAAACTGATTGCAACAGCCGAATCAGCTTACGATACATATCCCATTGTGTTCGGAATGGGGGTAATTATCTATGGACGACAGGCGGTGGGCCTCGTTTAGAGGTCGTATGTAAAAGTCAACTTTTTGTAAATAAAATAATTAAATGAATTAAACTCTCCCTCTCTCCTCTCTATATTCCTCTGGCCCCCCCTTTTATTTTTCAAACCCGATTCAGAATTTAAAAAAAAGACGGAGGAGGCGCCGCTCCTCCGACGAGATGCGCCACCGTGCCCCGAAGAGCGCGCCACCGTGTAGCAGGCGCGACAACCTCCTACTCCTCCGCCTCTTCTTCTCCCCCTCTCCTCTGTTAGAAATCCGAACCCCCCTAGAGCCCTCAGCCCTAAATCCCCAAACGCGCGCCCACATGGACCCCCATCCGAACTCAGCCCCTCCCTTCGACCACCCTCCTCCCTGCCGACTCCTCTGTCGTGCTCCCTCCTCTTCCCGATTGAAGACCGCGAGCCCCTCTTCCCTCTTCGAACCGGCGAGCAACAAAACCCCCTTCGACAGCGAGCTTCAACACCTCGACGCAGCCCCGGACTCCACCTTCACCTCCTCCGAACGATGTGAGTTTGATTTATCGATTTTTATCATATGTAGTTAGTGATAAAAACACGATCTTTTTTTTATGAATTAGTGATAAAAATATAATCTTTATTATGGGAATAACGATATAAAGATGTTATTTTTATATATAAAGTAACGAGATTTTTAAAATAGAAAAGATGAGATTTTTAAAATAGAAAAGATTACACTTTTAAAATAGAAAAGATTAGACTTTTAAAATAGAAAAGATTAGATTTTTAAAATAGAAAAGATTAGATTTTTAAAATAGAAAAGATTAGATTTTTAAAGGAAGAAAGACGATATTTTTAAATGGAGAAAGGCGTGATTTGTACATATGTAGTGAATTAAAAATATGATCTTTATATAGTATAGATATTAAAAATATGATTTTTATATTATAGAAGGAGTAAAAAAGAAATCTTTATAATTGAGAAGGCGAAATCTTTATAATTGAAAAGGCGAAATATTTATAATTGAAAAGGCGAAATTTTTATATATTGAATAGCGAAGTAAAAATTCGATTTTTATATATTGAATAGCGAAGTAAAAATTCAATTTTTATATATTGAATAGCGAAGTAAAAATTCGATTTTTATATATTGAATAGCTAAGTAAAAATTCGATTTTTATATATTGAATAGCGAAGTAAAAATTCGATTTTTATATATTGAATAGCGAAGTAAAAATTCGATTTTTATATATTGGATAGCAAAGTAAAAATTCGATTTTTACATATGTAGAGAATACGGGCAACGAAGATGACAAAAAGGTGAGAACGATGAAGATTTCTATAAATGAAGTGTCGTGAAGTTGGGATAGCTTTCGGTGAGAATTTCTCACTCTTCAATTTCTTTTTCTAGTTATATATATATATATATACTAGGATGCAGACGGTGCTTAGCAGTACCCGACACCCGTCGTCCATAGACCATGGACGGCTTGTATGCTTGGTTGTTTGATTTTGATGTGTAGTTGATTGTGTGATGTGAAATAAAATATTTATATAGTTAAAAATATTTTATAGTTAAAAATAGAATTTTTAACGTGTATATAAAATGAAATAAAAATAAACAAATCGGACGATTTGTTTATATACACACATTTGACTGATATTGATTGGGACGATAAATTTTACACATCGCCCAACTGCACAAATAAAATCTGTGTTTGATCGTTTGAAACCCCACACGAGTATTGGGATGATATATGACATACAATAATCCCAATAGTTAGTTGTGTCGATCGATTGATTGACAGACTGTTATAAGTGTTGAATATTTATATTTGATGCTTATACAGTGGAGAATGCACTTTGGATGATGTTGATTATTCATCGTTGTTATTGTATACATGTGTTGTAGAAAATCCATATAATTAACATTGTATGGTAATTGATTGGGCCTCATTCCAGTTTTAAAATAGAAATATTTGAAAAAGAAATGAATTCGAATTAGAAATATTTGAAAAAATAGAATATTTAAAATAGAATATTTGAAATAGAAATATTTGAAATAGAAATATTCGAAATAGAAATATTTGAAATAGAATATTTGAAAATAAAAATATATGAAGCCGTGTTGATTAGATTGACGCCATTTTGACGTGAACGATATTTATATCGATTTTATTCATTTTATAATGAATATCGAAGGTGATTTCAAAATCTGATATTTTGAAAAGAATTGAAATTGAATATAAGTGAATTCGAATTGAAATTGAATATAAATGAATTCGAATTGAAATTGAATTGAACTGAAAACGAACTGAAATTGAATTAGAAATCAATTTGAATTGAAATCAATTTGAAATCAATTTAAAACGAATTCATATTGGAATATTCAATTTTGATTTGAAATTGTATAGCAAGTTGAAATCATTTTGAAAACGAATTTAAAACGATTTATATAATACGTTTTAAAAGGAAATCGACGAAGTATATATTATATATATTATATATATAATATAACGGCCTGAATAGAACGCGCCGCGCCGCGGCAGTTCGCAAATTTCGACCATTGACTTCGAACGGATATTACGGGAGATCCGACTGTCGGATTCTCCTGAAACCGGAACTGTTGTGTTCGTATCGAAAAGAGCTTTCTAACGAATATTAGAAATTTGAAATCTAACGGTTGGATTTGGAATTATGTCCAAATCAAATTTGAAAAAGGTCGCTGTAAGTGCAGTTCGATGGCCGTTGAAGGAAATCGACTGTACGGGCCTTGATAAAATTATTAAAAATAGTAATAATTTGTGTAAAATCATAAGAAATGATTTAGAAAGAATTGGGATGAAAAACTCCATATTTGAAAAATAAAAATAGATTTTTATCGAAATGAACTAGTTTTGAACTAGAATTATAATTCTATTTATTTTTAAATAAATAAATTGAATTTGAAATTGTTTTGAAAATAACCAAAATTTCCAATGATTGCATTGGAATGGATTTGAATCGAAATTGTCTTCGGAATATTTCGATGTTGGATTTCGTGATTATACAGATGTTGTTATGGAAATTTGAAAGATATAGATATATATCGTTATTTCCAATACGATATTTGTTGGTCGTAGAATTTGATATTGAATATAAGCCGGGATATTTTCTATTCAGAGCCTTATATTTAATATCAAATGTGATTTGGGTTTGCCGTGAATGGTGTCTTGACTAACACTGTTCTTGAACCCAGTTGAGAAAAGATTAAATCTTTTTACTTAGGTTTAATGAAGTGTACCAATCAAATAATATTTAATTGAAATTGAATTGATATTGATTTTTGGGTTTATCGTGAACAGTGTTTTAAATACCACCTGTTCTTTAACCTGATAATTAATGTGATGTGATTTTGGGTTTATCGTGAACCGTGTTTTAAATGACACTGATTCTTTAACCCAGTCACAGATTAAAACTAAGTGGAGTATTAATGAATCTTTAATTAGACTGAAATGATCGAGAAGGGAGTATCACCAGTTTTGCTCCAGGCGATAGTTAAATCTTTAATTAGATTTGAACGTGAAATGGTAATTGAATTTACCGATAACACAGTGGTGTTAGATATGAAGTATTACCAGTTTTACTTTATGGGATGAATAGGTTGGGATTGGGAAATTAAAACAAATGATTACTTCGGTAAAATTCGTTAATCCCGACTAGTTTGAATTGATATTCAAAAGTAGATTAAAGAATAAATTAAAGAATTTATCATTGATAAAATTATTGGGAAACTTTCCCTATGAATGTGAAATTTAGAAACTAACTGTCGGTTAGCTAAGCAGAATGGATTTCTGGATATTGATCTTATGTTGGTTTCGGCCTTCGGGGTTAATATTTGGGGAATTATTCTCTTGATTAATTTACGGTTAGTGACTGATGAATTGGAATGAGGCGTATGTTGTGTTTGTGTAACACTTTTATTATATATACACGAGTTGTTCAGAAAGACTGGGTTTATCCCATTCTGAATAACTAATTCGACGTGGTGTCGAAGATGAAGACGGTGGTCGAAGACTGGAGGTCTTCACGTCGTTTGGGTGATTACTGATGATCTTGATTGGGCTGTACACCCAAGAAGATGGAAATAGTTGGTGATCGTCCAGACATACTTGGAGATCGATGGATATGCGGGGTACTAGGTGCCTCCGGTTTCGTTCAGACCCAGAACGGACTTGTAAATGGACTGTGGGTCTGACATTGGATTTTAGTCTGTGTGATTGATTTCTATTAAATATATATCTGTTTGGCGGCGGAGAATTTATTCTCTTGCTTAACGCCCTTCTATGAGACGTACGAGCTCAGGGTTATATATTGATGGATATCAATCGCATGGAGTGAATTGCCTGTGTGGCATGCCTAGCTGGCAAATGATCAAGGTTTCTATTGAAAAGCAAAGTCTTGTGGTTGATGATCAAAGCACCTCCTGTGTGGCATAGCTTTGTGTAACGTGAATTCGCGAGCCTCACACCCCGGTTGTGAACCAGAAACGGGAGATGACCTCAGGGATGGCATGCGTTTCTTTCTAGCTAGGGTGGTGTCAGTGACCTACCATCCCTGACATTTATATACTTTTCACCTTTATGGTTGTTGCTATTGCGAGGCGCCTCGGTTTGATCGGACGATCCGGGTCCGATGGAGTCATTTGATGGCTCATTTGCGCCCCAAAGGGTGGGGAAACGTAGTGTTCAGGCATTTTAATCCACATTGGTGGACCGGCCTTGACGATCCAAGGGTCACTCGAGCTCTGATCCTAAGACATGGTAGGCTAGATTGTCTCGAATCGGTAGAGGACTATCTTTTTCCTCGGGTACAGATGAGAATCCAACTTGCAAATACGTGACATTTGCAGTTTTAATTGTAGAACTAGTAGGGCGACATGATATATGGTACCCATGCCGTCTATGATTGATACTTATGATTTGAAATTGTTTATGCACTATGCACTTATTATAGTATCAAATGATTTGCTTTAAACGTATCAAGCATTCTTTGGCTGTTATAAGGGAAAACCCTATCCCCCGGCTTGCGTTGCATTGTGTGATAGGACCTGGGTCTCTTCATTTTTCTTTATTTAGCATTGCGCTGTTTGTTTTATGAACTGGTGTTCTTGGGAGGAAACCCGTTACGTGTTATACGGCGTGGTCCCTTGATTTACCTAACTTTAAAAATAAAGATTAATATTGTTTTATTTCTCACACCTGTAATGGAGCGGGATTTTCGATCCAGAAAATCAACATAAATACACTGTTAATTTCTCGAGCATCGAAAATACCGGGACATTAATAGAAGAATTTGGAGGGTGAGATAGAAAAGATAGAACTAATAGAATAGAAGAAGAAGAAGAACTCACTGAACAGAATCAGAGTAAAACACGAAACTCACAGCGGAACAAATAAAATGTATTATATAACATAACTTTGAATACAAAACTGTATTGTATATACATACCATTATCAGAGTACAATACATCTTATCATAGCGGAAGTAATCTCTAAATACTAAGGGTGGAGCCTTCTGCTTCGAGCTCCTCCAAGTGAAATCTGCAAAGCCTGAAACACTTGACTGCTAGTACAAATTTGGGCACCCAAGAGTTTAGGGAAAACAAACAAAATAAACTCTGGGTCAGTCATGGGACTGGTGTGAGTAAATTCTAACCATATGGTTTTACTTTGAAGAAAATCCTTTTGAAACAAAAGGATAATAGTAAGACCAGCCCACACATAAACATGGACGGCTTTTACCTTACTATAACCCAAATTACTTTGATATCAAAAACAGCGATATTATGATAATGTATAAACAAATAATTATCCAAGTAGCAGAACGCTTGCATCTCACGTTCCACATAAACATAGTATAAAATCATAAACCGCAGGGCGTTTATCGGAGAATGGATTTCAACAGACAAGGTATGGGAGCACCTTCTGAATAGTGTACTCTAGAGGGGATACACTCAGGGTTCAACAAGAACGTCTTGCAACCCGGCCACACATGACCGCTCACTCATTTAGCTTGAGTGTCGCTAATATATTGCCACCACGGTTGTAGGCCATCCAACCGTCAATCCGAAGATACAGAATCGAAAAGAAGTATAAATATGAATTTTCTCTAGATCGGTGACAATACACCCTGCTTGGGGATGACCCAACTAGCCATGCTGCCTAGCCCAACTTCTGTCATTCTTGGTTGTGAGGCTAGAGGCTACGTCTATCTTCAGAATATCTGATCACCATTCACTTTGAATGTCACATCGTCAAATCCGTAATCACACATTTATTACACAAATGCACACTGGGTGTAGAATAAAGAGAAGTTATCTTCTCCTCACCAACTTGGTATATTCGTAAAATCAACGGCTTGACCGTTGGAAATACTCTGTCAGACACTCGTCCATATAAGTTGTCCTGGGATAGGACAAACAGAAAGAACCATTCTGGAACTGGACGATCCTTGCATTTAACTCCGTCTTCAATTATCTTCAGCATATCTAATTCGCAACGATTATGCCTATACGGAGTGGTTTTCGGGTAATAACCCAACCGGTATCTCCGTATTGACAACGATGGTCAAAACACTTCGATAGTCGGTTATTTAACTATCGGAGTTAAAACAACATCCATTATAATGTTCAACTAACATTTCACAATCACGGGCACTTTTATTTAACATTCTCTTTTATTATTCGAATTCCCATATCTTACCAGATATTTCTCAAATCCCGTTTTTAGCCCTTTTTACACTTCTTGGAAAACATTTCCAGTTCTTATTTTCTCACGTTCCAGAAAATATACGTTCCAACGTTCGATCCATTTTTCACAATATTTATTTCTATACTTGGATAAACTACCCTAATTATATTGGAAAATATTTCCAATTTCATTTTAACCTTTTAATCGGTCTCACGTTTACTTTTAAAACATTATTCATTTTGAAATGTGAATACCATCCCTTATTATAGAAATCTGAACACCTTGATCATATAACTCTTTATTCACATAATAATCTCCCTTATCTTGTTTACCGAAATCTCTTTCATACTTTTTCACTCCTATTCCACTTTATAAACTCTGTCTCTAAGTCAACTTCTTATCTAATCGATATCAAGTTTATAACTAAATACTGACTCCTATCCTATTAACATTTATTTGTTTAAACTAAATGTTAATTATTCTATCAGATTATAATCCCTAAAAATAGTTTACTTTTAATACATTCGACATCGTCGAATTCTAGTTACAAATCCTAACGGTTTAATTCTAATCACATTTCGAACATCGAAATGCTGTCATCGGTTTCTAATACGATTCCCCAATTCTTTTTCTAAACACTTTCTTATATTTCTTTGAACAAACGTCGTTACTTATTACTCTAGAATAAGTGGATTTCAAACCAAACTGTTACATTTCCTAGGAAGTGCTGCTATATATAAAAGTCATGCTTAAGTCAAATCAACAGCAGTTAATTTGTCGCTATAGTTCTAAACTTGTCATACGCTGTAATATTCTCCTTATAACTAATTACAGTCACACTTACCTTATTAACCGCATTATTTTATTGCTATAGTTCAACTTGTCATACGCTGTAATATTCTTTGTTATAACTAATCTTGACATAACAGTCACACTTATCTTATCAACATCGTTATTTTATCGCTATAATTCTAAGACTGGCAATGCGCTGCCGTATTCCTTTTATACACATCTTGACATCTCTTTACGTTACAAACTGTTATCGTTCCTCGATAATAGTGAAGTCGTTCAAGTTGGGGTATTCTATTTACCTCTCAGACCTTGATCGACAACGTTCTTACCTTAAAACCGATACAAGTCTGTACTCTAATCCCTTATTACTTATAACACCCATCAGATCGTATTTTCATGTTTATTTTTAACTATGGTTTTATAACACCATATCCTTACTTTGAAATCTCTGGTGTTTATGATTATTTGTATTTTTAAACAATTACTCTTCGCTTTTCCATTCCACGGTTCTACTTATAACTTCTTAACTAAAAAGTAATCAAATCTCATATACTTTGATTAATTTATTTCTAAACTGTTTCATTAGATTAATTTAAGACCAATTAATCTAAAAATCATTTTCCCCAAATAACAGTTGATTAAATCAACTTCATTTCATCAGTAGATTCTTTAACTGATTTTAATTACATCTCAACATTAGATTAATATAATTAATCTAATAATATTTCTAAATTGTTTATCTTAAACATAGTTATCCAAATATTTAATTGTCGGATAATTTCTGCTTCATAAACTTATTTAAATATCACCAATCGTTTTTATTTATTTTATAAAAACGAACTCTAAAATACCGGTTTATAATAGTACTTCTATTAAAATTTTAAAACTTTACTTTAATTATAAAAATATAATTTTTATAATTATCTTCGTTGATTTGCCTGACGGCCAATCAAATCCTTAACAAAACGATGGTTTTACGGTCGACTGGTGTCACTTTCTAAATTGATATCTTTTATTGATTTATCGAAACAGATGTTGAATTTCCGTTCAACATCAATATTCACATGGGGTTTTAAATATAATTCGGGTTCATACAAAACAAACAGTACATATAATTATCAAGGAATCCGGTCGAATTCCTCCAACCGGTTTCCGCATCCACAGATGTCAGTCAACACAATTTACACTAACTCTATACTAGGTGGTATTCTAATCGATGGAATCAGTGTCCAACCAATGATGTGTACATATGTAACGGTATATAATATTCAACCAAATTAATTGTAATCTAACTAATCGACTATCACACAGCATTCAAACAACATTAAAATATAATTAAAATATTTTAAAATAGATCAGAGTTAGTGATTTTACTCACCTTGGCGTGTTAACCGTTGAATAACGATTTGCGTCGGTTGATCCGATCCGGCATTTTATTCCGCCACTATCTGACTTTATCAGGCCGACTCTTTCTGGCCACCGCTCATCGTGCGACCGTCTGAGCGCAAACTGACCATCCCGTTTCATCTGTATCTCCATGCACCATTTCAAAAGAATAAAACCACCGTTCTTCATCTAGCATGTGTTATACTTCACCTTAGTATATCACTTCACATCAAATATCCGTGCACCAACCCGCCTACATGTGTATGCACTTCTTCCCCAACATTGCCGCAAACTCTCGGTGCTTCGGTGAACTCCAATCCATCGACCACTATCCTCATCTCTTCCTTTGTCGTCTCCGTTCCGAGCTTGCAGCCTTTCTCGAACTTTGAACAAGACAGTTCGAACCCCGCCTTCCTCTCTGACATCAGAATAATGAACTTGACTCTTCCCTTTCAACTACATGACAACAGACCCTCTCATCTCAATACCGTCAACCCTTTTTCGTGGAACCCCCTACTACATTAAAATCCCACACAACAAAAGACCGCCCTACTGACTTGCCACATGCACCAGCGTACATGCCTCCACATATTCTCCCCACCAACTTCTTTTCTACTACTGCCATGCTGTCCACAAATGCCACTTCAAACACGTGCACCACTTCACTTGCTACTTCCCCTATATCACAAACTCCCCCAACTCTTTTGCGTCTGTAGTCCATGCATTATACTGCATATGCACGAGTCCCCGTTCAAGTTCATGCCGCAACCTCTTTCCGATGCCATCAGTTTTTCTCCGAAACTCAGCCTCAACGACCAACCTTGGATCAACACGCACCTTCCCACTTACGTACTCCCTTGAATGCTGCGTTTCCCCTTCAACTCACGTGGTTATCGTCCCTATCCAAAACTCCAGAACACGCTCTTCTTAAAAAAAAACGAACTGCTTCTATTTCTTCTTTACACCCCTTTACGTGAGCCTTAGTTCCCTGATGCCTTACTCTACCCCATACTTATACCGTACACTCACAGACACCTTCCTTTTTTTTCTTATTTCTGTGCGTGCATTCCCTTTCCACTTGTGGAACTGTCGAGCCACGTCAATTCACACTTCATGTATACAAACTCTGGTCTTCTTCAAACATTTACTGCTCTTCGTGGATCACTGCGTTCGAACCACACACACGCCCCCTCGCATCTCCTATCTTCTTCTCCATAACAAGAAAACGCGCTTCAGCAAATACTTCGGTCACCGTTCCAGCTCTTCACCTCCGCTTCTCTTCTTACTATGTTCCTCCTCAAACCCCACGCCTATATCAATGAAAACAAATCCATCGAGTTTTATGGAAGCTTCATCTCCACACCGTCTTCCGGATCCAATGCTGCATGCGATCTTCTTGTCTCCTCTTTCATGCATGCATAGATCCTATTCTCACATACTACTCCTTCTACACTTCAAGACAGTAGAACTCCATCGAAACTTCCATTCTTTTTGTTTTTAGTTCGAGATCTTACTGAAAAGAAGATGTGAAAACAAAGACACAGGCATCGCGTATTTATAGTGTTTTGATTCCTTCATGGCAAAGTATTAGCTGCTACTCCTCTAAGTAAACAGGTGTGTAGACTTCCATACTCTTGATTTGCCAATACCTAGCTTATTCTAGAAAAATAATATAGGCTTGCGTGGAAAGTTGTTGTATGTATAGGCCTTCATGTTTAAGTAATAGGGTCTGTAGAATATTTCTAGGCTTGGTACTGTATTTTCTTTAGTTCGCATGTGCATGTAGGTTAGGGGATCCGTGCTTTCATTTAATTCCGGTATGGTTGTATAGCTTAGCACGTCTTGTTTAGGTTAGGTAGGTTTGCTGTGAGTATTAGGGTAGCACGTTCTTATGGTAGGAGCCTAAAGTTGCTAATCTTAGGGTCATGGTGGTAGTACTCTTTGTGGAGAAAATATCTGCATGTATTTTATCTTGGGGATGAAGTATAGTGTCATGTATACAAACTGAATTCCGTTCATATATGAGCTGCCACGGACAGAAGTAAGAGTGCAGTCGTGCTCAACGAGGTGTCACGGTCCCAAAAATATAATAATACCGGTAGTTTGACTCATATTGTGAAAACCCCGAAATACCGATACAGGGTGCGAAATACTCCAAATAAAAAGTTGCATATTTAATTAATTAAAAATTACAGAAAAATTCTAAAAATTAAATTATCGCTGCGCCTCAATAGAACCTTGTCCCAATTTGCATCCGATATCAAGTTACATTCAAATAACCGTTACGGTCGATATATGATTTCATAGCGACTTTCTGAATATTTGATTTGGACATATCTTGCAATCTACACGCCGAAATATTGATTTTTCACTTCTGTTAGAAAGATACAGTTCAACAGATTCCAGCGTTTCTCGTTTCGAAGAAATCCGATTCAAAACGAATCCGGTACACTCAGTTGAAGTTCAGAACGTTAAATTACGAATTGCCGCGATATTTCGGGCTCGATTATATTTAATATATATTTTTATACGTTCAACTTCGTTTTAATTAATATATAAATCCATTTATATTTTGAATTAAATATTTAAAATAATTTAAATATTTAAATTCAAACCTACAAAAATGCGGGACGTTACAGTCCTTCTCCCTTAAATTAATTTCGTCCTCGAAATTGTTAAGAGAGGGAAAATGCTACAATCTCTGTTATAAACAGGTTAAAAATATTTTTGGTTACTTCATAGTTTCGGTTTCAACTACACTGATTAATTTCAATTAAATATTAATTCCTTCTTATTTCGAATATTTTCAAAATTCTGAAAATTTCCTAACAGCTCTAATTTTCAGAGAATCTCGCCAACATCTCCTTTTGCACGACTCACTCGGTACTACAACAACTTGACTCTCTGGGTCATCTTCAACCCAAAAGAAAATCAAACAGCCAAACAGCTTGCCCAAACCGACTCATAAAAATCTCATACTTGTATATAAACGTGTACCTTCTCTATTGGGCATTCAACTCTATCTCCGCCATCTGCTATCAAACCAGCATATATCCAAACATTTACAACTGATTCCCAATCAATTTATTTTTCGATCCAATCATTTGCTTTTACTCAGCCAAATTTCTGTTTCAACTCCAATTCCATTTACTGATTTATTACTCAAATCATTTATCTTCATCTCCAAATTCAAAATTTGATTCTTATTCTCCAAGAATCAATTCATTTCAATAACTTGAATCTCCAATTTCAAAATTCGATTATCAATCCATTTTAATAACTCGAATTTTCAATATTACTTTTTTACAATCTCCATTCTGGATGGTTCCAAATTCATTCAATTTTGTTTATTTATGTTCCACTTTTACACTTTTAACTCCATAAGTTAAATATTTATTTCAAAATTCAAATTCCTGGGGTTTTTATTTCAAATTAGTTTGAAATCATCTATAATTCAAAACATTTGAATTTCCTGACAACTTGTTTTCTCACAATAATCCAAAACAAAATCTTTGGTAGTAATCCATCACTTACCAGCTCGAAAATGAAAACCGATAATGTCGCGATCATCATCGGAATTTATTTTCCAGTCATCAAAGTGAGTTCAATACTGTATTACTTTCAAAACACTTATTTTCAGACATTTTCATTTGAAAATCACTTCAAAATATCTTTTCAAAATGCTTGGAGAATATTTCTGAATTCACCCAGGATCTTAAAATTCCATATATTTAATTCAAATCCAGTTTCAACACCTCTCCAAGTTTATAGAGTTTTATTTCAATTTTGGTTTTATCATCAGATTCAATTTTGTCTATATTATATTTATATAACATTTCGATTGGTTATTTATATAACCATCTCAATTATAAATCCTACTTGATCATAATAACGATCAACACTATAATAATCTCGAGATATATACTCCTTTATATCGAAATATAATTTGGGTAAAATTATTTCATTTACCCTCTTTTCAAAACATACTGTGTCGAATTACTCTGTTCAAGAGTTTAGAAACACCTATCGACCCAGTTTGCATTACTGTTTCGACCTGAATTCATAAACTTCTCGACCGACCAGTCAACACAGTCTAAAATAGTTTTTATATTAATTACAAATACGCGCTCACATATATACACTCAACTCAATCTAGAGTATTACTAACTCCATCTCTATTGAGTTACGCAACAGTGCCAAGGTAATCACTTAACCTTCAGCTCAGATACCAACTGTAATGGAGCGGGATTTTCGACCCAGAAAATCAACATAAATACACTGTTAATTTCTCGAGCATCGAAAATACCGGGACATTAATAGAAGAATTTGGAGGGTGAGATAGAAAAGATATAACTAATAGAATAGAAGAAGAAGAAGAACTCACTGAACAGAATCAGAGTAAAACACGAAACTCACAGCGGAACAAATAAAATGTATCATATAACATAACTTTGAATACAAAACTGTATTGTATATACATACCATTATCAGAGTACAATACATCTTATCACAGCGGAAATAATCTCTAAATACTAAGGGTGGAGCCTTCTGCTTCGAGCTCCTCCAAGTGAAATCTGCAAAGCCTGAAACACTTGACTACCAGTACAACTCTGGGCACCCAAGAGTTTAGGGAAAACAAACAAAATAAACTCTGGGTCAGTCATGGGACTGGTGTGAGTAAATTCTAACCATATGGTTTTACTTTGAAGAAAATCCTTTTGAAACAAAAGGATAATAGTAAGACCAGCCCAGACATAAACATGGACGGCTTTTACCTTACTATAACCCAAATTACTTTGATATCAAAAACAGCGATATTATGATAATGTCTAAACAAATAATTATCCATGTAGCAGAACGCTTGCATCTCACGTTCCACATAAACATAGTATAAAATCATAAACCGCAGGGCGTTTATCGGAGAATGGATTTCAACAGACAAGGTATGGGAGCACCTTCTGAATAGTGTACTCTAGAGGGGATACACTCAGGGTTCAACAAGAACGTCTTGCAACCCGGCCACACATGACCGCTCACTCATTTAGCTTGAGTGTCGCTAATATATTGCCACCACGGTTTTAGGCCATCCAACAGTCAATCCGAAGATACAGAATCGAAAAGAAGTATAAATATGAATTTTCTCTAGACCGGTGACAATACACCCTGCTTGGGGATGACCCAACTAGCCATGCTGCCTAGCCCAACTTCTGTCATTCTCGGTTGTGAGGCTAGAGGCTACGTCTATCTTCAGAACATCTGATCACCATTCACTTTGATTGTCAAATCATCAAATCCGTAATCACACATTGATTACACAAATGCACACTCGGTGTAGAATAAAGAGAAGTTATCTTCTCCCCCACCAACTTGGTATATTCGTAAAATCAACGGCATGACCGTTGGAAATACTCTGTCAGACACTCGTCCATACAAGTTGTCCTGGGACTGGACAAACAGAAAGAACCTGTAACGACCCGGATTTTGAGCGACTTTGGTTATCGACGTAAGCACGACGTCGATAACCAAAACCTCGAAAAATCCCGGTAATTAATGAAAGAAATTAGAAGGCGAGAATAGATAAGATAGAACTTATAGAATAGAAGAAGAAGAAGAACATCATCATCAGAGTAAACACGAATCTCACAGCGGAACGAATAAAATATAACATAACATATCTTTGAAATAACATCAGTATATGTATACAATATCACTTATCAAAGTACAACACTTACAACAACAGCGGAAATAATAATAGCTATAGAATCCTGAAGCCTCCTGCTCCAAGCTCTCCAAGTGTATCTGTAAAATCCCGACTACTTGACTGCCCGTACAAATTTAGGCACCCAAGAGTTTAGGGAAAACAACAAAATAAACTCCGGGTCAGTCATGGGACTGGTGTGAATAAACTCAAATCATTTAAACAGGTATATGATATCTCATAAGACCACGCCGTGAATACGGAACGGGTTTTTCCCTTATGAGAATCCAAATAACTTTTCAAAGCAATATCATTCTGATATTATAATAATGTCTAAGTACAAATAAATATCAATCTAGCAGAAACGCTTGCATCTCACGTTACTACATATATAGTATACAATCAAAATCGCAAGCTCGTATTGGATGATTGGATTCCCAACTATGACAAGGTATGGAACCACCTTCCGATCAGCGTACTCTAGGAACAATACACTGGAGTTCAACAAGAACATCTTGCTACTCAGCCACACATGACCGACCACTCATTTCACTTGAGTGTATCGAATGTACATCACCAACGGTTGGGATCAGCAACCGTTCCCATATATATATATATGTGACAACATTGATAGATTTAAGAAACAAATGAATATTCACTAGATAGGTGATTATACACCCTACTTCGGTGCGACTGACTTAGCCATGCTACCTGCCCGATTTCTGTCATTTACCGGATGTGAGGCTAGAAGCTACGCTTTATCATCACAATAGATTCACTTTGAATGCCACATTGTCAGATCCATCGAAAATCACTAATTGATGTCTACAACAATACATTACGTGTCAGCTAAAAGAAGTTTCCTTCTCCGCTTCCACTCTTGGTATAGTTGAAGAAATCAATGTACGTGACCGTCTGGAAATACTCTGTCATACATCCATCTTCATTCACTTAGAACGTCACATCGTCATACCCGCCAAATCACAAATTGACTTATCCAAAAATAATATGGGTATACAGCTAAGAGAAACGAATTCCTCCGCCACCAAACGTGAATATGTTTGAACAGATCAACTTACGCGATCTATTGGATATACTCTGTCAGACCTTCGTCCATACAAGTTGCCCAGGGACTGGACAAACCGAAGGCACTATTCTGTAAACAGGATAGCCCTTGCATTTTACTCCGTCTTCAATTATCTTTGGCATATATGATTTGCGATGCTTATGCCAATACAGAGTGGTTCTTTGGATAATAATCCAACCGGTCTCTCCATATTAACAACGTTAAAATGGTCAAAACTTCGATAGTCTGGGATTTAACTATCAAACGAAAACATGTCCGTGTACAAACAACGATCTAAATTCCAAATGGAATGTCAATCGATCAATCATCATGTATATCTATACATATTTCCTTATTTTCTATATTTAGAAGATATTTGTTATCAACGTTGGAAAACATTTCCATTGTTTATTTACGTATCACTATACTTCCACAACTATCAGACTCTAACTATAAACTAACAAGAGAACAACTTCCTAAGTATAAACCCCGAAGGCCGAAACCAACATCAGATCGATACCCAGGAAATCATTCAACTTACTAATCTCTAGTCAGTTTCTAATTTTTGTTTAACTTCACTTCTAAATTTCTATATTCGATTAATCCCTTTTGATAAACTACGTTTGATTAACTCCTTTTGATAAACTACGTTTGATTAACTCCTTTTGATAAACTACGTTTGATTAACTCCTTTTGATAAACTACGTTTTCCGTTACAACTATTTCCCTTTTTTAACGTTTACTTACCGTTACAAATATTTCCTATTTACAACTACTATTTACCGTTACAAATATTTCCTATTTACAACTTCTATTTACCGTTACAAATATTTCCTATTTACAACGGTTTATTTATCCTCTAAATAAATATTCCTTATTTCTATTTATTTTCTAAATAAATATTCCCCTTTTATAAAACTCTATTTGTTTTCTAACATATATCCCTTTATAATCCTATTTGTTTACTAACAAATATTTCCTTTTATAAATCCATGTTCGTTTTATAAATAATTTTCTTTTATAAAATCCTGTGATTTTATAAAATTCCTTTATTTCAATATAAATTGAAATATTCTTTTTTTACAACTCAAGGTTTCTTATGATATTTAAAATATCAATCAACGATGATCAATATTGTTCTAACATCCATAATTAATAACAGATTATAAATCACAACATATATCACAATATATGAAAAACATTAAAATAATTGTTGAGGAACCCAGTCGGATTCCTCCAACCTGTCTCCCTGCATCCACAGATGTTACACAGCATAATATACATCAATTTCATCGCATATGAAATATACTGATACAGAATCAAATATTGGTTGTCGATATTTATCTATAATTAGATCTATGTTTTCAATCAATTCTATTTAACATTCCAGTTTAACAATCAATATACATCAGTCAAAATAAAGTACAATTGGAAAAAAAAAAAATTTGTGCAGAGTTAGTGAGTTTTACTCACAGTTGCGCGTTAATTGTTAAATAATGGTTTGCTTTCATTTGACTGCGACGGACAATTTATTTCGCCATAAATTGTAACGAGCTCTGATGGACTTCCAGTCAGTTCCATCATGTAGTGTTGGTCCATACGGTCCCAACGGATCTTGTTTCGCTGAATTTCGTCTTCGTATGTCAAAGTTACGATTATTAGAAGTTAACGTACATTTAATAATTAAATAAACTTGGATTTAAATTATAATGGGCTTTACCCATTCAAAAGACACCGGCCCATAACCGTATAAACCCATTGCCCATTCTTCCTTCTCCCCCTACTCATTTCCGCTCCAGTAAAACTCATACGCACAAATGGACATTGCCGTATCCTTAGATCACCATCTCTCCTGATACACCAAGATTTTCTCTCTGCTTAAACACATAAACACGTTGTATACCCATCCCGTAACCAAGCCAGACCCCCCCACCTTCACAGCAATAACCGATCCACTTCACTCCCTCCTTGAAATTCCCGTAAAACCAAAACTGCAATTCACTATGAAATCACAATCCCACTACACCCTAACGTCACAACTATGCCTACCACCAGCATGCTCACCACCTCGTTCCTCACTGCCACACCACGCCTGTTCGAAAGAAACCCCTCCAACCTATCACACTCAACCACCCTTCATACAGGGGCCTCGCACCTTCAGATGAAAAGTCTCGGCCTACTTCCCACGCTCAGCAAAGAAGTTGCGATCCAAACAAACTTCGAAGTCCCTCAACCATTACTGCTTAGGTGCGCCAGTTCGGCTGAACCCCGAAACAACGATCATTGCTTCAAGTTTTGGTTTGCATTTACTTTTATTTTTTTGATTTTAGAACTAATGATAGTCTCGGTGCAGAAAGGGAAATGAAAAATGTCTTTTGCTGTATCTCCAAAACCAAAGTGAAGTTCTGTTGTATTTAGGCTCAGGAGTCATAGTAGTTGAGGAGCATGGTAGAGACAAGCCCACGTCCCTGGCAACTTCAATGGAGCCACGCGCATTTAAATGGAGCCACGCACATTTCAATGGAGCCACGCACATGTTTTTTTCCAATCCAAGAGTAGGCTCAGTTCATTTTGATTTAAGTTAGAGCCGACCGAAAACTTAGTTGTTTGTACACACATATGTATTATGAAGTCTAGTGAATTTCGTTAAGTAAAATCACTTCATGTCCGAGCTGGTGCGGAATGAAATAAGGATACAGTGATGTCCAGTGATGAGCCACGATCCCAAAAATATAATAATGCTGGTAGATGGACTCATATTTTGAAACTTCAAAAATATTGATTCCAGGGTGCGAAATACTTCAAATAAAAAGTCGCTTATTAAATTAATTAAAAATTACCATAAAATTCTAAAAATTAAATTATCGTTATGTCCCAAAAGAACCTTGTCTAAATTCCAACCCGATCTCTAGTTATATCGAATAATCCGTTACAGTCGATAAACAATTCTATAGCGACTATTTTAAAATTTGATTTGGATATATCTCAAAATCTACACGAAGAAATACCGATTTTTATCTTCCACTAGAAAGATATACTCCACCAGCTCCACACGTTTCTTGTTTCACAGAAATCCGGCTTAAAACGAATCCTGTACATTCAGTTGAAGTTCGAATCGCCAAATCGCGAACTACAGCGCCATTTCAGGCTCGGTTTTAATTATAATATAATTATACGTTCAAACTGTCGTCGATTGAATATATTCGTCAATATAATTCAACTCTAAGCTGAATTAAACCCAAGGGACGACCCCGTTCACAGAATATTGGGATTTCCAATACTTTTGATTATTTCTGAATTAAATATATTATTTAATTATTTAATTTAATTAAATATTCCCTATTATTAAATTAACGACCATTTAATTCCTTAAATCACCATTTATATAATTAAATAAATTAATTATATACCTCTGGAAATGCGGGTCATTACATTCTTCCCCACTTAAAATAATTTCGTCCTAGAAATTGCTAGGTTAGAGGACGACCCTATCTATTTGAAATTCCTAAGATTTGTTTACCCCTTATTTCTAATTTCAACTGAACCAATTAATATTGACTAAAACATTTATTCATTCCGACTAACTAAAATTTTCAAAAATTCTGAAAATTTTCTAACACTTTAAACTTTCGGAAAATTTCGCCATAACTTCCTTTGTATAGCCCTATCGGTAAAACCACAACTCGCCTCTCTAGGCCTTCTCCAACCCAAAAGAAAATCAAAACGCCAAACGGCTTGCCAATTCGGCTCATAAATTCCATATCCATGTATAATATAAACTGGTACCTTTTTGTCGGGCATATCAACTCTATCACTTCCATATGCTATCAACTCAGCATATACCCGTGTTATCTCAATCAAATTCCAATCAGTTCATATTCTCAAATCCAAACCGAATTTCATTCGAACCCCAATATCAAATTTCAAATTCTTTACTCATCAACCCAATTCCATAACAGATTATTCTCTAACCCAATTCAATTCTATTTAACTATGTTCAAGTTAAATTTCAATTTATTTTTACCATCTCATTTTATTTAACTTCATTAGTTAAATTTTAATTTCTAGAACATAAATTCCTGGGTAAATTTCAAATCAATTTGAAATCATACTGCCAATTCAAAACCTTTGAATTTCTAAACACTTGTTTTCTCAAAACAATTCAAATCAAAATCTCTGGTAGTAATCCACCACTTAGAACTCGAAAATCACACCGATGATACTGCGCAGTCATCATCAGAATTATTTTCCAGTGACCCACGTGATTTCAATACTATATCATTTCAAAACCATTACTGAATACTTCCATTTTGAAAACATTTCAAAATCTCCCAGGAACTTAAAATTTCCTTATTTTAATTCCAAATCTGATTTAAATTCATATTTAATTCGTCTTCTTTCATATACTTTACTTATATGATTCTGATTGGTTATATATAACCATTTCACTTTATAATCTCACTCGATTATAATAACAACAAATATATCCTATATATGATAATATATCACATATCCATACCGTGTCGGTCCATCGTATTCAAGTGTTTATTTACTCGTACCGATACAGTGGATCAAACTGATCGACTAGAACTCATAAACAACTCAGCCAATGAATCTCCACAATATAAAACCATTTTTATATCAAATACAAATACGCACTCTCGTATATTTACACTCAAACTCAATCTAGGGTATTACTAACCCTACCTCTACCGAGTCACGCCACAGAGCCAAGTAATTCTTAACTTAAGCTCTGATACCAACTGTAACGACCCGGATTTTGAGCGACTTTGGTTATCGACGTTTACACGACGTCGATAACCAAAACCACGAAAAATCCCGGTAATTAATGAAAGAAATTAGAAGGCGAGAATAGATAAGATAGAACTTATAGAATAGAAGAAGAAGAAGAACTTCATCATCAGAGTAAACACGAATCTCACAGCGGAACGAATAAAATATAACATAACATATCTTTGAAATAACATCTGTATATGTATACAATATCACTTATCAGAGTACAACACTTACAACAACAGAAGAAATAATAATAGCTATAGAATCCTGAAGCCTCCTGCTCCAAGCTCTCCAAGTGTATCTGTAAAATCCCGACTACTTGACTGCCCGTACAAATTTAGGCACCCAAGAGTTTAGGGAAAACAACAAAATAAACTCCGGGTCAGTCATGGGACTGGTGTGAATAAACTCAAATCATTTAAACAGGTATATGATATCTCATAAGACCATGCCGTGAATACGGAACGGGTTTTTCCCTTATGAGAATCCAAATAACTTTTCAAAGCAATATCATTCTGATATTATAATAATGTATAAGTACAAATAAATATCAATCTAGCAGAAACGTTTGCATCTCATGTTACTACATATATAGTATACAATCAAAATCGCAAGCTCGTATTGGATGATTGGATTCCCAACTATGACAAGGTATGGAACCACCTTCCGATCAGTGTACTCTAGGAACAATACACTGGAGTTCAACAAGAACATCTTGCTACTCAGCCACACATGACCGACCACTCATTTCGCTTGAGTGTATCGAATGTACATCACCAACGGTTGGGATCAACAACCGTTCCCGTATATATATATGGGACATCATTGATAGATTAAGAAACAAATGAATATTCACTAGATAGGTGATTATACACCTTACTTCGGTGCGACCGACTTAGCCATGCTGCCTGCCCGATTTCTGTCATTTACCGGATGTGAGGCTAGAAGCTACGCTTTATCATCACAATAGATTCACGTCGAATGCCACATTGTCAGATCCATCGAAAATCACTAATTAACGTCTACAACAATACATTACGTGTCAGCTAAAAGAAGTTTCCTTCTCCGCTTCCACTCTTGGTATAGTTGAAGAAATCAATGTACGTGACCGTTTGGAAATACTCTGTCATACATCCATCTTCATTCACTTAGAACGTCACATCGTCATACCCGCCAAATCACAAATTGACTTATCCAAAAATAATATGGGTATACAGCTAAGAGAAACGAATTCCTCCGCCATCAAACGTGAATATGTTTGAACAGGTCAACTTACGCGATCTATTGGATATACTCTGTCAGACCTTCGTCCATACAAGTTGCCCTGGGACGGGACAAACCGAAGGCACTATTCTGTAAACAGAATAGGCCTTGCATTTTACTCCGTCTTCAATTATCTTTGGCATATATGATTCGCGATGCTTATGCCAATAAAGAGTGGTTCTTTGGATAATAATCCAACCGGTCTCTCCATATTAACAACGTTAAAATGGTCAAAACTTCGATAGTCTGTGTTTTAACTATCAAACGAAAACATGTCCGTGTACAAACAACGATCTAAATTCCAAATGGAATGTCAATCGATCAATCATCATGTATATCTATACATATTTCCTTATTTTCTATATTTAGAAGATATTTGTTATCAACGTTGGAAAACATTTCCATTGTTTATTTACGTATCACTGTCCTTCCACAACTATCAGACTATAACTATAAACTAACAAGAGAACAACTTCCTAAGTATAAACCCCGAAGGCCGAAACCAACATCAGATCGATACCCAGGAAATCATTCAACTTACTAATCTCTAGTCAGTTTCTAATTTTTGTTTAACTTCACTTCTTAATTTCTATATTCGATTAACCCCTTTTGATAAACTACGTTTGATTAACTCCTTTTGATAAACTACGTTTGATTAACTCCTTTTGATAAACTACGTTTTCCATTACAACTATTTCCCTTTTTTAACGTTTACTTACCGTTACAAATATTTCCTATTTACAACTTCTATTTACCATTACAAATATTTCCTATTTACAACTTCTATTTACCGTTACAAATATTTCCTATTTACAACGGTTTATTTATCCTCTAAATAAATATTCCTTATTTCTATTTATTTTCTAAATAAATATTCCCCTTTTATAAAACTCTATTTGTTTTCTAACATATATCCCTTTATAATCCTATTTGTTTACTAACAAATATTTCCTTTTATAAAACCGTGTTCGTTTTATAAATAATTTCATTTTATAAAATCCTGTGATTTTATAAAATCCCTTTATTTCAATATACATTGAAATATTCTTTTTTTACAACTCAAGGTTTCTTATGATATTTAAAATATCAATCAACGATGATCAATATCGTTCTAACATCCATAATCAATAACAGATTATAAATCACAACATACATCACAATATATGAAAAACAGTAAAATAATTGTTGAGGAACCCAGTCGGATTCCTCCAACCTGTCTCCCTGCATCCACAGATGTTACACAGCATAATATACATCAATTTCATCGCACATGAAATATACTGATACAGAATCAAATATTGGTTGTCGATATTTATCTATAAGTAGATCTATGTTTTCAATCAATTCTATTTAACAGTCCAGTTTAACAATCAATATACAGCAGTCAAAATAAAGTACAATTGAAAAAAAATATAAATTGTGCAGAGTTAGTGAGTTTTACTCACAGTTGCGCGTTAATCGTTAAATAATGGTTTGCGTTCATTTGACTGCGACGGACAATTTATTTCGCCATAAATTGTAACGAGCTCTGATGGACTTCCAGTCAGTTCCATCATGTAGTGTTGGTCCATACGGTCCCAACGGATCTTGTTTTGCTGAATTTCGTCTTCGTATGTCAAAGTTACGATTATTAGAAGTTAACGTACATTTAATAATTAAATAAACTTGGATTTAAATTATAATGGGCTTTACCCATTCAAAAGACACCGGCCCATAACCGTATAAACCCATGGCCCATTCTTCCTTCTCTCCCTACTCATTTCCGCTCCAGTAAAACTCATACGCACAAATGGACATTGCCGTATCCTTAGATCACCATCTCTCCTGATACACCAAGATTTTCTCTCTGCTTAAACACATAAACACGTTGTATACCCATCCTGTAACCAAGCTAGACCCCCCCACCTTCACAGCAATAACCGATCCTCTTCACTCCCTCCTTGAAATTCCCGTAAAACCAAAACTGCAATTCACCATGAAATCACAATCCCACTACACCCTAACGTCACAACTATGCCTACCACCAGTATGCTCACCACCTCGTTCCTCACTGCCACACCACGCCTGTTCGAAAGAAACCCCTCCAACCTATCACACTCAACCACCCTTCATACAGGGGCCTTGCACCTTCAGATGAAAAGTCTCGGCCTACTTCCCAAGCTCAGCAAGAAGTTGCGATCCAAACCAACTTCGAAGTCCCTCAACCTTTACTACTTAGGTGCGCCAGTTCGGCTAAACCCCGAAACAACGATCATTGCTTCAAGTTTTGGTTTGCATTTACTTTTATTTTTTTGATTTTAGAACTAATGATAGTCTCGGTGCAGAAAGGGAAATGAAAAATGTCTTTTGCTGTATCTCCAAAACCAAAGTGAAGTTCTGTTGTATTTAGGCTCAGGAGTCATAGTAGTTGAGGAGCATGGTAGAGACAAGCCCACGTCCCTGGCAACTTCAATGGAGCCATGCGCATTTAAATGGAGCCACGCACATTTCAATGGAGCCACGCACATGTTTTTTTCCAATCCAAGAGTAGGCTCAGTTCATTTTGATTTAAGTTATAGCTGACCGAAAACTTAGTTGTTCGTACACACATATGTATTGTGAAGTCTAGTGAATTTCGTTAAGTAAAATCACTTCATGTCCGAGCTGGTGCGGACTGAAATAAGGATACAGTCGTGTCCAGTGATGAGCCACGATCCCAAAAATATAATAATACTGGTAGATGGACTCATATTTTGAAACTTCAAAAATATTGATTCCACGGTGCGAAATACTTCAAATAAAAAGTCGCTTATTAAATTAATTAAAAATTACCATAAAATTCTAAAAATTAAATTATCGTTATGTCCCAAAAGAACCTTGTCTAAATTCCAACCCGATCTCTAGATATATCGAATAATCCGTTACAGTCGATAAACAATTCTATAGCGACTATTTTAAAATTTGATTTGGACATATCTCAAAATCTACACGACGAAATACCGATTTTTATCTTCCACTAGAAAGATATACTCCACCAGCTCCACACGTTTCTTGTTTCACAGAAATCCGGCTTAAAACGAATCCTGTACATTCAGTTGAAGTTCGAATCGCCAAATCGCGAACTGCAGCGCCATTTCAGGCTCGGTTTTAATTATAATATAATTATACGTTCAAACTGTCGTCGATTGAATATATTCGTCAATATAATTCAACTCTAAGCTGAATTAAACCCAAGGGACGACCCCGTTCACAGAATATTGGGATTTCCAATACTTTTGATTATTTCTGAATTAAATATATTATTTAATTATTTAATTTAATTAAATATTCCCTATTATTAAATTAACGACCATTTAATTCCTTAAATCACCATTTATATAATTAAATAAATTAATTATATACCTCTGGAAATGCGGGTCATTACAGAACCATTCTGGAACTGGACGATCCTTGCATTTAACTCCGTCTTCAATTATCTTCAGCATATCTAATTCGCAACAATTATGCCTATACGGAGTGGTTTTCGGGTAATAACCCAACCGGTCTCTCCGTATTGTCAACGATGGTCAAAACACTTCGATAGTCGGTTATTTAACTATCGGAGTTAAAACAACATCCATTATAATGTTCAACTAACATTTCACAATCACGGGCACTTTTATTTAACATTCGCTTTTATTATTCGAATTCCCATATCTTACCAGATATTTCTCAAATCCCGTTTTTAGCCCTTTTTACACTTCTTGGAAAACATTTCCAGTTCTTATTTTCTCACGTTCCAGAAAATATACGTTCCAACGTTCGATCCATTTTTCACAATCTTTATTTCTATACTTGGATAAACTACCCTAATTATATTGGAAAATATTTCCAATTTCATTTTAACCTTTTAATCGGTCTCACGTTTACTTTTAAAACATTATTCATTTTGAAATGTGAATACCATCCCTTATTATAGAAATCTGAACACCTTGATCATATAACTCTTTATTCACATAATAATCTCCCTTATCTTGTTTACCGAAATCTCTTTCATACTTTTTCACTCCTATTCCACTTTATAAACTCTGTCTCTAAGTCAACTTCTTATCTAATCGATATCAAGTTTATAACTAAATACTGACTCCTATCCTATTAACATTTATTTGTTTAAACTAAATGTTAATTATTCTATCAGATTATAATCCCTAAAAATAGTTTACTTTTAATACATTCGACATCGTCGAATTCTAGTTACAAATCCTAACGGTTTAATTCTAATCACATTTCGAACATCGAAATGCTGTCATCAGTTTCTAATACGATTCCCCAATTCTTTTTCTAAACTCTTTCTTATATTTCTTTGAACAAACGTCGTTACTTATTACTCTAGAATAAGTGGATTTCAAACCAAACTGTTACATTTCCTAGGAAGTGCTGCTATATATAAAAGTCATGCTTAAGTCAAATCAACAGCAGTTAATTTGTCGCTATAGTTCTAAACTTGTCATACGCTGTAATATTCTCCTTATAACTAATTACAGTCACACTTACCTTATTAACAGCGTTATTTTATTGCTATAGTTCAACTTGTTATACGCTGTAATATTCTTTGTTATAACTAATCTTGACATAACAGTCACACTTATCTTATCAACATCGTTATTTTATCGCTATAATTCTAAGACTGGCAATGCGTTGCCGTATTCCTTTTATACACATCTTGACATCTCTTTCCGTTACAAACTGTTATCGTTCCTCGATAATAGTGAAGTCGTTCAAGTTGGGGTATTCTATTTACCTCTCAGACCTTGATCGACAACGTTCTTACCTTAAAACCGATACAAGTCTGTACTCTAATCCCTTATTACTTATAACACCTATCAGATCGTATTTTCATGTTTATTTTTAACTATGGTTTTATAACACCATATCCTTACTTTGAAATCTTTGGTGTTTATGATTATTTGTATTTTTAAACAATTACTCTTCGCTTTTCCATTCCACGGTTCTACTTATAACTTCTTAACTAAAAAGTAATCAAATCTCATATACTTTGATTAATTTATTTCTAAACTGTTTCATTAGATTAATTTAAGACCAATTAATCTAAAAATCATTTTCCCCAAATAACAGTTGATTAAATCAACTTCATTTCATCAGTAGATTATTTAACTGATTATAATTACATCTCAACATTAGATTAATATAATTAATCTAATAATATTTCTAAATTGTTTGTCTTAAACATAGTTATTGTAACACCCCGCGAATTCTATAACTGTGAAATTCACAAATTAAGGTATAATTAATTTCAAATCAAATAATTAAGGGAAACGGGATACGCCATTGCGTTCGTCTCGGAAAAATACGCGAAATAGAGTCCGAGTTTTCGAAAAACGGAGTCCGTATGAAGAAGATATGGCCTTCGAAAGTTTCTGAATTAACTTTAAAATTCGAACAGAATAAAACAGCTCAGAAAAATAAGTTTTAATTCCAAAATCGGGCCCAATTGGCCAAGGCGGGAAAACTCCCGCCTAATGCACCCAGGTCGACTGGGCTGTCGACCTGGTCTAGCCAGGTCGACAGGGCTGTCGACAGGGCTGTCGACAGGCATGTCGACCTGGTCCAGAGCCAGGTCGAACCCAGCCCAACCTGGCTGGCCTATTCTATGTTGGTCGATTTTCTGTAGTCTGCTTTGTCATTAGGGCTAGGTGGCAGGCTCTAATTGGTCTCTCTCTCGAATGAATGGCTACGATCAATCCAAGCAACATCGATGGTCCTAATCAGTTCATAAACTCTATAAAAATGACCCTAGACTCTACCTAGGTTTCTTACACAATTCTCTAGCCTCCATTGCTCTCTTCTTCTAATAAAAAAATAAAAATGGCGTCGCTGCTCTGCTGGAATTAAAACTAGAAGATAATCAACATCAGCCTAAGCAACTCAATTCAAACTAGAGATTAAAGTTTCTGCAAAGATTCTACAACAAGTTGAAGTTCTTTCTTTAATCCAATCAAGGCAAGTACAGTTATTTTCCTCTATAAACGTTAATTATAATTTTGATATGTTTTTAATTCTGAATCTGAGATTGTATATATATATTCTCTTCTGTCAGATTTGTTTTTCTGTGACTGTTCTGTATCCCTTTTCTTCTTTTCTGTTTTTATAGCCAGGCTACCACGAGCCTGTGCCTAATCTCATAAGAGATGAACGTATGAACGCAAATTTTGGGATAAATAATGAATGATGCGAAATTTGACAAGACTAAATTGAATGTATGACTTTAGGTCTGAGGCATAAAATATATTGGACATATGCATAAATTTGACTATGAACATATAATTTATGCATGTTGTATGCATAGTTATGTTGTAATTTAGAACTGTAATTAATGAGCATATGTTGTAAACTAGATTTGAATCTATGCATATTCTATGATAGAAGAAAAGAGGAACCATTGTAAGATTACATATGATTTGAGACTTTGGACAAAATGCATATAAAAGTCAAGATCTGATTTTTAGAAGATATGATTTAAAGATTTATATTGTTGGGTATAGTTTGCATAATGATTCATGACTCAAAAAGAAGAAGATATGGAAACTTAGGTGTAAAGATTTACATTAATTAGGATATCTATTATTGTGATTACACCTAAATAGGGATTTTTTGGATATATGGCATGCATTGAAATTAATGGTTATATTTGGTATAATTTATATGTGAATCTGCTGTAAGATGCTTGTTTAACAAAAATTGGAACATATCTTATATGGAAAATTATGTCCATATTCTGCGCTTATGCAAACATGGAGTATATGTTGTGAATCATGACAATTATGTAGGCATATGAATTTAGGCCAATTTATGATTGGGCAAGGCATGTAAATAGAACTTTTAGAAGTATTAAATTTGCTAAATCTGCTAATTTGTCAAGTTGCCTAAACTACTAGTTTTGTTATATTGCCTAGACTGCTAATTAGATTGAAATGCCTAATCTGTTAAATTTGTCGGTTGAAATGCCTAACCTGTTATATGCCAAAATCTGCTAAGTTGCTAAATCTGTTAAATCCGTTAAGTCATATAAAATCTGTTATCTGCTATGTTGATATAATCATCCTGTTATTGATATAATCTGAATTGGCATATATATTGGGCGTGCGCATAAACGGTAAATTATTAATTAATTGGCCGCAAAGATAAACATGGCTAACTCGAGGTTAGAATGAGTTTGCGGCGTAAATCTGCCCGGAACCGCCCGGCACATCCAGTGGCCGCAAACAATAGGTTCTAATGTGAGAAGTTAGTCATAACATGCGTAAGACACGAGGTTAGGTTTGGCTTGTGGCAGAAGTCTGCCCGGAACCGCCCGGCATATCCAGCGGCCACAAGCTACCGACCTAATGTGAGAGGTCTGTGCATTAATAATTAGTTAATGCAAAATCTAAGATAAGAATGACGTCTAAAACGTGTTGGGGAAAATAGGGTTAAACCAAAGGGATTAATAGATGTAGTAAAGCCCGTCCATGAATCTGTAGGCCCAATACAAAGTTAGACAAATCTGAAAAATCTGTACATCTGACCTGTTAGTCTGAAAATTTGTTAACTTAATTTGTGAATTAGTAAATCTGAATTCTGTATGTCTGAACTTGTAAACAAGTTAATCTGAAATCTGTTAGTCTGGGGACACAAGGTTAGGAGGGGAATTACTTGTGTCATCAGTTGTTTGGGACCCATATTAGTCAGTAACCCTTTCTGGTATCAAAACTTTGACCCAACAGTAGGTAGGGTCCGGGCACGCTTACTGAACTAATTATAAGTGGTTCATTCTGATAATGGCGAGGGGTGTTGATGGTGCGTTCCAACCAGGTCATGTGCGTGCATGGATCCCGGTCTGCCTCTGAGGATGTAAGACGCCGTGACATTTGTAAATAGGTCTGTGCCAATTGGTTGTCACTTTAGGGAGTGATACACCCTACTGTGGGGCCGACACAGGATATTTATGTATTAGGGAGCCGATCGCTTGGGGTAGGGTTTTAGGGTATGCTTAGTTCTGTCTGTTTCTGTTGGTACCGTCTGTTTCTGTTGGGTGGTAACACCTGTCTGTTTCTGTGTGGTACCGTCTGTTCGGGTGGTAAAGGCCCATTACTAGTGTACACCTAATTCTACATTCTGTTTCCATAGAGATAAATCTGTTCCTACTTCTGTCTGTTTCTGATCAGGTAGTAAAGGCCCGTTATTAGCATTCTGTTTCTGTTAAAGTATTCTGTACCTGTTCCTGCTTCAATTTAGACATTAGGGAGACACCTAATTCTGCTATACTAGCATTAGTGCAGAGAAGTGTAAAACAATAGTTTATGTCATTCTGTTTTTCTGTTATATCTGCTACACCTGTTACAGTTATCTCACATCCAGTTTTATGTTCATATCATATTATTATTATCTGTTCATATGCTGAAAGTCACTGGACTTGCCAGACTTTTTTTCTGACCCTTGTTGTTTCGCCTCCTTTCTTCCGTTTCCCCCCCCCCAGGTTATCCAAGGAGGGAATACTTTAGCTTGATCCGGATTTCTCTGTGCTTGAAGTGCTTAAATTATGGCTTGGCTCTGTATAGCTTCCGTTCCATGGGGATTATGATTTTAAACCATGCATTTTGAAGGCTTTTGTACAAGACTGATATTTTGTACTTGAATTCTGAAATTTGAAAGGATGTAACCATATTAATTTCTGTTTCTGCTATAATAAAGTTAAAAATTTTCAAGTACTGTTTTATCTGTCTTGTAAGTTTCTGTTCTGTTTACTAAAATGCTCCACCAAAGTTAAGGCATTCCCTTTGTGAGTGACCTTAACGGAGGTGGGGTGTTACACTTGGTATCAGAGCTGAAGGTTACCAGATTTTATATAAAAAAAAAAGTTTTGAAAAATTATTTTCAAGAAAAAAAAAGAGGGTTTTGAAAGGAAGTATTTTCAAAAATAAAGCTTATTTTGAAAAACATAATCCCCAAGAGCCATATATCTTTCTTTCAGTCCTTTTTGTATTGAACCTTCCCTTTTTCGTTCCAGCATGTCTGAAGCATCTGAGATACCAGAGGGTGTTCATGTACCCGGTTGGTTTCGTCAATATCTTGAGGCTAGGACCGCCGCTGCAGGTCCAGCAAATGATCCCCCTCCTCCACCCCCTCCTTGTGCAATTGCTTTCTCAAAGATCTGTAGAGATTTTAGGGCCATGGGTGGGAAGGATTTCAAAGGAACTGAATCATTCGTAGAAGCAAGGAATTGGCTCAAAGAAACTGAGGATCTATTCGTTATCTTCGAGGTGGACGATAGGCAGAAGGTACAGTTGGCAGTATGGCTGCTCAAAGACGAAGCTTCCTACTGGTGGGAAGTCACTAACGCCGAGAGGCCGGTTGAGACATGGATGGATTTCAGAACAAGGTTTGAGACAAAATTCCTCTCGCAAGCTGAACGAAGTTTACAATTGGAAAAGTTCTTGTCTCTTAAGCAAGGAAGTATGACGGTCAAGGAATACGTCAACCAGTTCAACCAACTAGCAAGATTCGGATTGGATTTAGTCAACACTCAGCATAAAAAGGCTCTCCGCTTTGTTAAAGGATTGAATGAGCCACTGCACAGCCTAGCCATGACCCATGTACCCATGGGAGCAACTTACGAGAAATTGGTGGATATGGCACTACTGCACGAGGAAGACAAGGGCCCGAAAGAGACAAAGAAGGAAGAACCACAGAATAAGAAAGCGGGGCCCAAAAAGGAAACACAAAAGAAGGATGAGAAGTCTGAAGATAAGAAGGGGAAAAAGTGCTTTACTTGTGGGAGCTCAACTCATCTGAACAAGGATTGCAGAAAAAGGAAGGGCGCTTGCTTCAACTGTGGGGAGATGGGACACTTCACTAGGGACTGCCCAAAGAGACGAGGACAAGGAGGGCAGGCGAACACTCTTGAGGCTATTGGCTAGGATAGAAATAGGAAAATTTCTATAATAGGTTTAATTTCTTTATCTGATTATGGAGTTAAGACTTTTTCTGATTCTGGTATTTTGATTTTGTAATCGATACTCTGCACTTTAATACTAGTATTATTTCTGAATTCCGCTATAGACTCAAACCCATAATGGTTATGGATCATCTGTTGGAGATTGGGGTTTGAGGGATATCTGTGTTAGGCGTCAAGTATGACGCATACATTCTGAGTTTTCGTGGGGTATGATTTTATCATGCTTAGCTTCCTAAGAATCATTAGGGAACCTGATCTGTACCAGTAGTCTGTAAATATCTAAATACTTTTTATAGGATTTCCAGTTTTGACATTGTCTAAAGAAGGTAATCCTCTGGGTGTCAATTTGATGTTGGTTTCGGTCTTTGGGGCCGATACTTGGGACCCATGTCTAATGGGAACCAAATTTTCGTTCTATCTGTACTCGCTTCCATCATTCGACTGTATCCTATCGATCGAATATTTGAACTTTAGGTAGAAACTAATGGGTGTAAACATGTGTTTGAGACATGTTATGTTTGATGGTTGCAAGTGGATGCAAGTGGTTGCTAGTGGTTGCCCGTGGATGCATATACACACACTAGGCACTAGATCGGCTCGAAAACACTCTCATACTGCATATGGATGGGTGAGCATTTTTCAATTCTTGTGGATGAAAAATGGTTGATTCAGCACATGGATGTTGCATTTGAGTGAATGGTTGTGCACTCATATAGAAATAATATATATCATCAGAATTCTATTGCATACATGTTGGACTCATGGCACTGACATAATTCGCATTAAGGAGGTCAACTGAATCAGTAGACCGCCTGATCTTTGCATTAGGTAAGGAACATATACACACACTTTTGCATATGTTCATACAACATTAGAAGTTTCTAAGGACAATGGATGCTTGTGGATGATGGTTGAGTAGATGGGGGATTGGATGGTAGGACACATTCTTCTTAACTTGAAGATTTCGGGGACGAAATCCTTTTAAGTGGGGGAGAATGTAACACCCCGCGAATTCTATAACTGTGAAATTCACAAATTAAGGTATAATTAATTTCAAATCAAAGAACTAAGGGAAACGGGATACGCCATTGCGTTCATCTCGGAAAAATACGCGAAATAGAGTCCGAGTTTTCGAAAAACGGAGTCCGTATGAAGAAGATATGGCCTTCGGAAGTTACTGAATTAAGTTTAAAATTCGAACAGAATAAAACAGCTCAGAAAAATAAGTTTTAATTCCAAAATCGGGCCCAATTGGCCAGGGCGGGAAAACTCCCGCCTAATGCACCCAGGTCGACTGGGCTGTCGACCTGGTCTAGCCAGGTCGACAGGGCTGTCGACAGGGCTGTCGACAGGCATGTCGACCTGGTCCAGAGCCAGGTCGAACCCAGCCCAGCCTGGCTGGCCTATTCTATGTTGGTCGATTTTCTGTAGTCTGCTTTGTCATTAGGGCTAGGTGGCAGGCTCTAATTGGTCTCTCTCTCGAATGAATGGCTACGATCAATCCAAGCAACATCGATGGTCCTAATCAGTTCATAAACTCTATAAAAATGACCCTAGACTCTACCTAGGTTTTTTACACAATTCTCTAGCCTCCATTGCTCTCTTCTTCTAATAAAAAAATAAAAATGGCGTCGCTGCTCTGCTGGAATTAAAACTAGAAGATAATCAACATCAGCCTAAGCAACTCAATTCAAACTAGAGATTAAAGTTTCTGCAAAGATTCTACAACAAGTTAAAGTTCTTTCTTTAATCCAATCAAGGCAAGTACAGTTATTTTCCGCTATAAACGTTAATTATAATTTTGATATGTTTTTAATTCTGAATCTGAGATTGTATATATATATTCTCTTCTGTCAGATTTGTTTTTCTGTGACTGTTCTGTATCCCTTTTCTTCTTTTCTGTTTTTATAGCCAGGCTACCACGAGCTTGTGCCTAATCTCATAAGAGATGAACGTATGAACGCAAATTTTGGGATAAATAATGAATGATGCGAAATTTGACAAGACTAAATTGAATGTATGACTTTAGGTCTGAGGCATAAAATATATTGGACATATGCATAAATTTGACTACGAACATATAATTTATGCATGTTGTATGCATAGTTATGTTGTAATTTAGAACTGTAATTAATGAGCATATGTTGTAAACTAGATTTGAATCTATGCATATTCTATGATAGAAGAAAAGAGGAACCATTGTAAGATTACATATGATTTGAGACTTTGGACAAAATGCATATAAAAGTCAAGATCTGATTTTTAGAAGATATGATTTAAAGATTTATATTGTTGGGTATAGTTTGCATAATGATTCATGACTCAAAAAGAAGAAGATATGGAAACTTAGGTGTAAGATTTACATTAATTAGGATATCTATTATTGTGATTACACCTAAATAGGGATTTTTTGGATATATGGCATGCATTGAAATTAATGGTTATATTTGGTATAATTTATATGTGAATCTGCTGTAAGATGCTTGTTTAACAAAAATTGGAACATATGTTATATGGCAAATTATGTCCATATTCTGCGCTTATGCAAACATGGAGTATATGTTGTGAATCATGACAATTATGTAGGCATATGAATTTAGGCCAATTTATGATTGGGCAAGGCATGTAAATAGAACTTTTAGAATTATTAAATTTGCTAAATCTGCTAATTTGTCAAGTTGCCTAAACTACTAGTTTTGTTATATTTCTTAGACTGCTAATTAGATTGAAATGCCTAATCTGTTAAATTTGTCGGTTGAAATGCCGAACCTGTTATATGCCAAAATCTGCTAAGTTGCTAAATCTGTTAAATCCGTTAAGTCATATAAAATCTGTTATCTTCTATGTTGATATAATCATCCTGTTATTGATATAATCTGAATTGGCATATATATTGGGCGTGCGCATAAACGGTAAATTATTAATTAATTGGCCGCAAAGATAAACATGGCTAACTCGAGGTTAGAATGAGTTTGCGGCGTAAATCTGCCCGGAACCGCCCGGCACATCCAGTGGCCGCAAACAATAGGTTCTAATGTGAGAAGTTAGTCATAACATGCGTAAGACACAAGGTTAGGTCTGGCTTGTGGAAGAAGTCTGCCCGGAACCGCCCGGCATATCCAGCGGCCACAAGCTACCGACCTAATGTGAGAGGTCTGTGCATTAATAATTAGTTAATGCAAAATCTAAGATAAGAATGACGTCTAAAACGTGTTGGGGAAAATAGGGTTAAACCGAAGGGATTAATAGATGCAGTAAAGCCCGTCCATGAATCTGTAGGCCCAATACAAAGTTAGACAAATCTGAAAAATCTGTACATCTGACCTATTAGTCTGAAAACTTGTTAACTTAATTTGTGAATTAGTAAATCTGAATTCTGTATGTCTGAACTTGTAAACAAGTTAATCTGAAATCTGTTAGTCTGGGGACACAAGGTTAGGAGGGGAATTACTTGTGTCATCTGTTGTTTGGGACCCATATTAGTCAGTAACCCTTTCTAGTATCAAAACTTTGACCCAACAGTAGGTAGGGTCTGGGCACGCTTACTGAACTAATTATAAGTGGTTCATTCTGATAATGGCGAGGGGTGTTGATGGTGCGTTCCAACCGGGTCATGTGCGTGCATGGATCCCGGTCTGCCTCTGAGGATGTAAGACGCCGTGACATCTGTAAATAGGTCTGTGCCAATTGGTTGTCACTTTAGGGAGTGATACACCCTACTGTGGGGCCGACACAGGATATTTATGTATTAGGGAGCCGATCGCTTGGGGTTGGGTTTTAGGGTACGCTTAGTTCTGTCTGTTTCTGTTGGTACCGTCTGTTTCTGTTGGGTGGTAACACCTGTCTGTTTCTGTGTGGTACCGTCTGTTCGGGTGGTAAAGGCCCATTACTAGTGTACACCTAATTCTACATTCTGTTTCCATAGAGATAAATCTGTTCCTGCTTCTGTCTGTTTCTGATCAGGTAGTAAAGGCCCGTTATTAGCATTCTGTTTCTGTTAAAGTATTCTGTACCCGTTCCTGCTTCAATTTAGACATTAGGGAGACACCTAATTCTGCTATACTAGCATTAGTGCAGAGAAGTGTAAAACAATAGTTTATGTCATTCTGTTTTTCTGTTATATCTGCTACACCTGTTATAGTTATCTCACATCCAGTTTTATGTTCATATCATATTATTATTATCTGTTCATATGCTGAAAGTCACTGGACTTGCCATACTTTTTGTCTGACCCTTGTTGTTTCGCCTCCTTTCTTCCGTTTCCCCCCTAGGTTATCCAAGGAGGGAATACTTTAGCTTGATCCGGATTTCTCTTTGCTTGAAGTGCTTAAAGTATGGCTTGGCTCTGTATAGCTTCCGTTCCACGGGGATTATGATTTTAAACCATGCATTTTGAAGGCTTTTGTACAAGACTGATATTTTGTACTTGAATTCTGAAATTTGAAAGGATGTAACCATATTAATTTCTGTTTCTGCTATAATAAAGTTAAAATTTTTCAAGTACTGTTTTATCTGTCTTGTAAGTTTCTGTTCTGTTTACTAAAATGCTCCACCAAAGTTAAGGCATTCCCTTTGTGAGTGACCTTAACGGAGGTGGGGTGTTACAGTTATCCAAATATCTAATTGTCGGATAATTTCTGCTGCATAAACTTATTTAAATATCACCAATCGTTTTTATTTATTTTACAAAAACGAACTCTAAAATACCGGTTTATAATAGTACTTCTATTATAATTTTAAAACTTTACTTTAATTATAGAAATATAATTTTTATAATTATCTTCGTTGATTTGCCTGACGGCCAATCAAATCCTTAACAAAACGATGGTTTTACGGACGACTGGTGTCACTTTCTAAATTGATATCGTTTATTGATTTATCGAAACAGATGTTGAATTTCCATTCAACATCAACATTCACATGGGGTTTTAAATATAATTCGGGTTCATACAAAACAAACAGTACATATAATTATCAAGGAATCCGGTCGAATTCCTCCAACCGGTTTCCGCATCCACAGATGTCAGTCAACACAATTTACACTAACTCTATACTAGGGGGTATTCTAATCGATGGAATCAGTGTCCAACCAATGATGTGAACATATGTAACGGTATATAATATTCAACCAAATTAATTGTAATCTACCTAATCAACTATCACACAGCATTCAAACAACATTAAAATATAATTAAAATATTTTAAAATAGATCATAGTTAGTGATTTTACTCACCTTGGCGCGTTAACCGTTGAATAACGATTTGCGTCGGTTGATCCGATCCAGCATTTTATTCCGCCACTATCTGACTTTATCAGGCCGACTCTTTCTGGCCACCGCTCATCGTGCGACCGTCTGAGCGCAAACTGACCATCCCGTTTCATCTGTATCTCCACGCACCATTTCAAAAGAATAAAACCACTATTCTTCATCTAGCATGTGTTATACTTCACCTTAGTATATCACTTCACATCAAATATCCGTGCATCAACCCGCCTACATGTGTATGCACTTCTTCCCCAACGTTGCCGCGAACTCTCGGTGCTTCGGTGAACTCCAATCCATCGACCACTATCATCATCTCTTCCTTTGTCATCTCCGTTCCGGGCTTGCAGCCTTTCTCGAACTTTGAACAAGACAGTTCGAACCCCGCCTTCCTCTCTGACATCGGAACAATGAACTTGACTCTTCCCTTTCAACTACATGACAAAAGACCCTCTCATCTCAATACCGTCAACCCTTTTTCGTGGAACCTCCTACTACATTAAAATCCCACACAACAAAAGACCCCCCTACTGACTTGCCACATGCACCAGCGTGCATGCCTCCACATATTTTCCCCACCAACTTCTTTTCTACTACTGCCATGCTGTCCACAAATGCCACTTCAAACACGTGCACCACTTCACTTGCTACTTCCCCTATATCACAAACTCCCCCAACTCTTTTGCTTCTGTAGTCCATGCGTTATACTGCATATGCACGAGTCATCGTTCAAGTTCATGCCGCAACCTCTTTCCGATGCCGTCAGTTTTTCTCCGAAACTCATCCTCAACGACCAACCTTGGATCAACACGCACCTTCCCACTTACGTACTCCCTTGAATGCTGCGTTTCCCCTTCAACTCACGTGGTTATCGTCCCTATCCAAAACTCCAGAACACACTCTTCTTAAAAAAACGAACTGCTTGTATTTCTTCTTTACACCTCTTTACGTGAGCCTTAGTTCCCTGATGCCTTACTCTACCCCATACTTATACCGTACACTCACAGACACCTTCATTTTTTTTCTTATTTCTGTGCGTGCATTCCCTTTCCACTTGTGGAACTGTCGAGCCACGTCAATTCACACTTCATGTATACAAACGCTGGTCTTCTTCAAACATTTGCTGCTCTTCGTGGATCACTGTGTTCGAACCACACACACGCCCCCTCGCATCTCTTATCTTCTTCTCCCTAACAAGAAAACGCGCTTCAGCAAATACTTCGGTCACCGTTCCAGCTCTTCACGTCCGCTTCTCTTCTTACTATGTTCTTCCTCAAACCCCACGCCTATATCAATGAAAACAAATACATCAAGTTTTATGGAAGCTTCATCTCCACACCGTCTTCTGGATCCAATGCTGCATGCGATCTTCTTGTCTCCTCTTTCATGCATGCACAGATCCTATTCTCACATACTACTCCTTCTACACTTCAAGACAGTAGAACTCCATCGAAACTTCCATTCTTTTTGTTTTTAGTTCGAGATCTTACTGAAAAGAAGATTTGAAAACAAAGACACAGGCATCGCGTATTTATAGTGTTTTGATTCCTTCATGGCAAAGTATTAGCTGCTACTCCTCTAAGTAAACAGGTGTGTAGACTTCCATACTCTTGATTTGCCAATACCTAGCTTATTCTAGAAAATAATATAGGCTTTCATGGAAAGTTGTTGTATGTATAGGCCTTCATGTTTAAGTAATAGGGTCTGTAGAATATTTCTAGGCTTGGTACTGTATTTTCTTTAGTTCGCATGTGCATGTAGGTTAGGGGATCCGTGCTTTCATTTAATTCCGGTATGGTTGTATAGCTTAGCACGTCTTGTTTAGGTTAGGTAGGTTTGCTGTGAGTATTAGGGTAGCACTTTCTTATGGTAGGAGCCTAAAGTTGCTAATCTTAGGGTCATGGTGGCAGTACTCTTTGTGGAGAAAATATCAGCATGTATTTTATCTTAGGGATGAAGTATAGTGTCATGTATAAAAACTGAATTCCGTTCATATATGAGCTGCCACGGACAGAAGTAAGAGTGCAGTCCTGCTCAACGAGGTGTCACGGTCCCAAAAATATAATAATACCGGTAGTTTGACTCATATTGTGAAAACCCCGAAATACCGATACAGGGTGCGAAATACTCCAAATAAAAAGTTGCATATTTAATTAATTAAAAATTACAGAAAAATTCTAAAAATTAAATTATCGCTGCGCCTCAAAAGAACCTTGTCCCGATTTGCATCCGATATCAAGTTACATTCAAATAACTGTTACGGTCGATATATGATTTCATAGCGACTTTCTGAATATTTGATTTGGACGTATCTTGCAATCTATACGCCGAAATATTGATTTTTCACTTCTGTTAGAAAGATACAGTTCAACAGATTCCAGCGTTTCTCGTTTCGAAGAAATCCGATTCAAAACGAGTCCAGCACACTCAGTTGAAGTTCAGAACGTTAAATTACGAATTGCAGCGATATTTCGGGCTCGATTATATTTAATATATACTTTTATACTATCAACTTCGTTTTAATTAATATATAAATCCATTTATATTTCGAATTAAATATTTAAACTGATTTAAATATTTAAATTCAAACCGACAAAAATGCGGGACGTTACAACACCAGTCCCATGACTGACCTGGAGTTTATTGTTTTGACCTAAACTCTGAGTGCCCTTATTTTGACACGGGCAGCTAGTAGTTTTGGTTTTGCAGATTTATATTCACAGTATCATGGTTTACAGCTGGAATCTTATCCGGAAAGCTTTATATCCGTATATCTCTTCTAGTTGTGTATTGCATTATTTTCCGCTGCGATGTATTTAAATGTAATTTAAATCTCTGATATTTCTGTGTAATATTCATTTATACTCTGTATATTCTTGTATTCTGATGGAATTGTTGTAATAAACAATGAAATGTTCCCCCGTCTGCGTTCTGTTGTGGCTTGTTCTCGAACTATCCGTGCTTTCCTTCACGGGGAAGTTACGGGTCTTCACAGTTGGTATCAGAGCTTTGGTTTACAAAGCTTAGAGAACAAGACACATTAGAACCATACAAAAGAATTCATCAGATATTGGATTAGTAATATCCAATTAGAATGACTCGTTAGAGATGGGATCAGTAGTGTCCTAGAACGAGTGTGAAGAGTATATTTTTTAAAATGAAAACAATTTTTGTTTTGAAAATTTAAATCAACTATTCGTATTTGATTATTTATTTTATATTGTTGTGGACAATCCAATATATAAAGAATTTGCATATATGCCTTGCAAACGTATATTCAAAGTTTTAATATATTAGATAGATATAGCATCACACTCTATTCGCCCAGAGATGATATTGCTGATAGCGATCGCATCATCAACATTTATGTTCGAGTTTCGAAGGTGGGATTTCTATATATTTCCATTAGACTGGTGTGAGAACCAAAACTAGATAGTGCTTATTGTTGTGATTTGGCATCAAAAATCTGACTTTTGACTATGTATCAAAGTTATGAATTTGAAAAGCTAATCAACGAATTGATAGATGGTTGTGTTGTTGATTATTGATTGATTAATTAAAATTTGTACCATATAGCCCAATTGAGCCAAATAGTGAATTGTATGGAAAATTTACCGCATTTGCTTGCATATACATGTACTTACATTGAACATGTCATAGCAAGGAGGCTAGAGCAGAGAATAAAATTTGTTTGCCCGACAAATAGGTACATATTTACTATAATTTACTGTTTTGTTTGGGTGATGATGATTTTATGAACCGATTGGCTAGCCGCTTGGCTTTTTCTTTTTCTTTTTGAGATCAGAAGGCCTATATGGCAATTTCGGGATTTTCCCGTTGCTCCCGGTGTAGGGGAGGTTATGGCGAAATTTTTCGAAAATTTAGGGTGTTAGCCAAATTTTTGAAAATTTGAAAATTCTCAGGAATTGAAAAGTTGGAGAATGGAAGCCAGATCGAACGTAGAGTTGATTGATCAAACCACTTTCGGCTTTGTTCCTTTTCGGGGACGAAAACTTTTAAGTGGGGGAGATTGTAACAACCCGAAAATCTGGGCCAGTTTAAAAATTTTATTTTGGCAATTTTAGCGAATTTTGATTATTTAAAATGAATTATTTTGAATAAAAACGACGAGAAATTTATTTTAAATGGAATTTGAACGTATATATTATATACGTCGTCGTTAGAATATAAATAATTATATATAATTATAATTAGAATTGAAAATGGCGCGGTAGTTGGATAATTCGATTTCAAACTTCAGTTCAACGTACCGGGTGCAAAACAATCCGGATTTTAGTGAAACCAAAAACATTAGGATCTATTTTAGAATATCTTTCCAACGAATCTGAAAAATCAAAATTTCGTAGCGGGAATCAAAAGATATGTCCAATAGAAAATTCTGAATAGTCGCTATGGAATTCAGGCCCTTAAAAATAGACATTTTGCAAACGACCTCGGATTTCGACGAAACCACTTTTGTTGGATCCGTGATGTCAAATTATTGCTAGGTTTCAAATTTAATAATTTTTCAAATGAATATGTGAGCGTGGCAAAGGAAAACGTGTTTGACCAGTTTCAGTTGATTTTAATCGACTGGAAAATGACCATTTTTCCAACGTTCTCAGAATTCGACGAAACTAGTTTTGTTAGGACCGTATCGTCAATACAAAGCTAGAAAATATTTTTCGAGAATTTTTAGAGTTAGTATGTGACCCCGGTAAATTGAAATGCGCGTTCAAATTCAATATATAGAGTTATATGTGGATTTTGACGAAAACTGATTGCAACAGTCGAATCAGCTTACGATACATATCCCATTGTTTTCGGAATGGGGGTAATTAGTTATGGACGACAGGCGGTGGGCCTCGTTTAGAGGTTGTATGTAAAAGTCAACTTTTTGTAAATAAAATAATTAAATGAATTAAACTCTCCCTCTCTCCTCTCTATATTCCTCTGGCCCCCCCATTATTTTTCAAACCTAATTCAGAATTTAAAAAAAAGACGGAGGAGTCGCCGCTCCTCCGACGAGATGCGCCACCGCGCCTCGAAGGGCGCGCCACCGCGCAGCAGGCGCGACAACCTCCTGCTCCTCCGCCTCTTCTTCTCCCCCTCTCCTCTGTTAGAAATCTAAACCCCCCCTAGAGCCCTCAGCCCTAAATCCCCAAACGCGCGCCCACGTGGACCCCCATCCGAACTCAGCCCCTCCCCTCGACCACCCTCCTCCCTGCTGACTCCTCTCTCGTGCTCCCTCCTCTTCCCGATTGAAGACCGCGAGCCCCTCTTCCCTCTTCGAACCGGCGAGCAACAAAACCCCCTTCGACAGCGAGCTTCAACACCTCGACGCAGCCCCGGACTCCGCCTTCACCTCCTCTGAACGATGTGAGTTTGATTTATCGATTTTTATCATATGTAGTTAGTGATAAAAACACGATCTTTTTTTTTATGAATTATTGATAAAAATATAATCTTTATTATGGGAATAACGATATAAAGATGTTATTTTTATATATAAAGTAACGAGATTTTTAAAATAGAAAAGATTAGACTTTTAAAATAGAAAAGATGAGACTTTTAAAATAGAAAAGATTAGATTTTTGAAATAGAAAAGATTAGATTTTTAAAATAGAAAAGATTAGACTTTTAAAATATAAAAGATTAGATTTTTAAAATAGAAAAGATTAGATTTTTAAAATAGAAAAGATTAGATTTTTAAAGGAAGAAAGACGATATTTTTAAATGGAGAATGGCGTGATTTTTACATATGTAGTGGATTAAAAATATGATCTTTATATAGTATAGATATTAAAAATATGATTTTTATATTATAGAAGGAGTAAAAATGAAATCTTTATAATTGAGAAGGCGAAATCTTTATAATTGAAAAGGCGAAATCTTTATAATTGAAAAGGAGAAATTTTTATATATTGAATAGCGAAGTATAAATTCGATTTTTATATATTGAATAGCGAAGTAAAAATTCGATTTTTATATATTGAATAGCGAAGTAAAAATTAGATTTTTAAATATTGAATAGCGAAGTAAAATTCGATTTTTATATATTGAATAGCGAAGTAAAAATTCGATTTTTTTATATTGAATAGCGATGTAAAAATTCGATTTTTATATATTGGATAGCTAAGTAAAAATTCGATTTTTACATATGTAGAGAATACGGGCAATGAAGATGACAAAAAGGCGAGAACGATGAAGATTTCTATAAATGAAGTGTCGTGAAGTTGGGATAGCTTTCGGTGAGAATTTCTCACTCTTCAATTTCTTTTTCTAGTTATATATATACTAGGATGCAGACGGTGCTTAGCAGTACCCGACACCCGTCGTCCACAGACCATGGACGGCTTGTATGCTTGGTTGTTTGATTTTGATGTGTAGTTGATTGTGTGATGTGATGTGAAATGAAATAAAATATTTATATAGTTAAAAATATTTTATAGTTAAAAATAGAATTTTTAACGTGTATATAAAATGAAATAAAAATAAACAAATCGGACGATTTGTTTATATACGCACATTTGACTGATATTGATTGGGACGATAAATTTTACACATCGCCCAACTGCACAAATAAAATCTGTGTTTGATCGTTTGAAACCCCACACGAGTATTGGGTTGATATATGACATACACTAATCCCAATAGTTAGTTGTATGTCGATCGATTGATTGACAGACTGTTATAAGCGTTGAATATTTATATTTGATGCTTATACAGTGCAGAATGCACTTTGGATGATGTTGATTATTCATCGTTGTTATTGTATACATGTGTTGTAGAAAATCCATATAATTAACATTGTATGTTAATTGATTGGGCCTCATTCCAGTTTTGAAATAGAAATATTTGAAAAAGAAATGAATTCGAATTAGAAATATTTAGAAAAAAGAATAATTAAAATAGAATATTTGAAATAGAAATATTTGAAATAGAAATATTCGAAATAGAAATATTCGAAATAGAAATATTTGAAAATAAAAATATATGAAGCCGTGTTGATTAGATTGACGCCATTTTGACGTGAACGATATTTATATCGATTTTATTCATTTTATAATGAATATCGAAAGTGATTTCAAAATCTGATATTTTGAAAAGAATTGAAATTCGAATTGAAATTGAATATAAGTGAATTCGAATTGAAATTGAATATAAATGAATTCGAATTGAAATTGAATTGAACTGAAAACGAACTGAAATTGATTTAGAAATCAATTTGAATTGAAATCAATTTGAATTGAAATCAATTTAAAACGAATTCATATTGGAATATTCAATTTTGATTTGAAATTGAATAGGAAGTTGAAATCGTTTTGAAAACGAATTTAAAACGATTTATATAATACGTTTTAAAAGGAAATCGACGAAGTATATATTATATATATTATATATATAATATAACGGCCTGAATAGAATGCGTCGCGCCGCGACAGTTCGCGAATTTCGACCATTGACTTCGAACGGATATTACGGGAGATCCTACCGTCGGATTCTCCTGAAACTGGAACTGTTGGGTTCTTATCGAAAAGATCTTTCTAACGAATATTAGAAATTTGAAATCTAACGGTTGGATTTGGAATTATGTCCAAATCAAATTTGAAAAAGGTCGCTGTAAGTGCAGTTCGATGGCCGTTGATGGAAATCGACTATACGGGCCTTGATAAAATTATTAAAAATAGTAATAATTTGTGTAAAATCATAAGAATGATTTAGAAAGAATTGGGATGAAAAACTCCATATTTGAAAAGATAAAAATAGATTTTTATCGAAATGAACTAGTTTTGAACTAGAATTATAATTCTATTTATTTTTAAATAAATAAATTGAATTTGAAATGGTTTTGAAAATAACCAAAATTTCCAATGATTGCATTGGAATGGATTTGAATCGAAATTGTCTTCGGAATATTTCGATGTTGGATTTCATGATTATACAGATGTTGTTATGGAAATTTGAAAGATATAGATATATATATCGTTATTTCCAATACGATATTTGTTGGTCGTAGAATTTGATATTGAATATAAGCCGGGATATTTTCTATTCAGAGCCTTGTATTTAATATCAAATGTGATTTGGGTTTGTCGTGAATGGTGTCTTGACTAACACTGTTCTTGAACCCAGTTGAGAAAAGATCAAATCTTTTTACTTAGGTTTAATGAAGTGTACCAATCAAATAATATTTAATTGAAATTGAATTGATATTGATTTTTGGGTTTATCGTGAACAGTGTTTTAAATATCACTTGTTCTTTAACCCGATAATTAATGTGATGTGATTTTATGTTTATCGTGAACCGTGTTTTTAATTACACCGATTCTTTAACCCAGTCATAGATTAAAACTAAGCAGAGTTTTAATGAATCTTTAATTAGATTGAAATTATCGAGAAGGGAGTATCACCAGTTTTGCTCCAGGCGATAGTTAAATCTTTAACTAGATTTGAACGTGAAATGGTAATTGAATTTACCGATAACATAGTGGTGTTAGATATGAAGTATTACCAGATTTACTTCATGGGATTAATAGGTTGGGATTGGGAAATTAAAACAAATGATTACTTCGGTAAAATTCGTTAATCCCGACTAGTTTGAATTGATATTCAAAAGTAGATTAAAGAATAAATTAAAGAATTTATCTTTGATAAAATTAATGGGAAACTTTCCCTATGAATGTGAAATTTAGAAACTAACTGTCGGTTAGCTAAGCAGAATGGTTTTCTGGATATTGATCTGATGTTGGTTTCGGCCTTCGGGGTTAATATTTGGGGAATTATTCTCTTGATTAATTTACGGTTAGTGACTGATGAATTGGAATGAGGCGTATGTTGTGTTTGTGTAACACTTTTATTATATATACACGAGTTGTTCAGAAAGACGGAGTTTATCCCATTCTGAATAACTAATTCGACGTGGTGTCGAAGATGAAGACGGTGGTCGAAGACCAGAGGTCTTCACGTCGTTTGGGTGATTACTGATGATCTTGATTGGGCTGTACACCCAAGAAGATGGAAACAGTTGGTGATCGTCCAGACGTACTTGGAGATCGATGGATATGCGGGGTACTAGGTGCCTCCGGTTTCGTTCAGACCCAGAACGGACTTGTAAATAGGCTGTGTGTCTGACATTGGATTTTAGTCTGTGTGATTGATTTCTATTAAATATATATCTGTTTGGCGGTGGAGAATTTATTCTCTTGCTTAACGCCCTTCTCTGAGACGTACGAGCTCAGGGGTTATATATTGATGGATATTAACCGCATGGAGTGACTTGCCTATGTGGCATGCCTAAGTGGAAAATGATCAAGGCTTCTGTTGAAAAGCAAAGTCTTGTGGTTGATGATCAAAGCACCGCCTGTGTGGCATAGTTTTGTGTAATGTGAATTCGTGAGCCTCACACCCCGGTTGTGAACCAGAAATGGGAGAGGACCTCAGGGAGGGCATGCGTTTCTTTCTAGCTAGGGTGGTGTCAGTGACCTACCAGCCCTGACATTTATATACGTTTCACCTGTGTGGTTGTTGCTGTTGCGAGGCGCCTCAGTTTGATCGGACGATCCGGGTCCGGTGGAGTCATTTGATGGCTCATTTGCGCCCCAAAGGGCGGGGAAATGTAGCGTTCAGGCATTTTAATCCACATCGGTGGACCGGCCCTGACGATCCAAGGGTCACTCGAGCTCTAATCTTGAGACATGGTAGGCTAGATTGTCTTGAATCGGTAGAGGACTATCTTTTGCCTCGGTTCACAGATGGGAATCCAATTTCCAAATACGTGACATTTGCGGTTTTAATTGTAGAACTAGTAGGGCGACATGATATATGGTACCCATGCCGTCTATGATTGATACTTATGATTTGAAATTGTTTATGCACTATGCACTTATTATAGTATCAAATGATTTGTTTTAAACGTATCAAGCATTCTTTGCCTGTTATAAGGGAAAACCCTATCCCCTGGCTTGCGTTGCATTGTGTGATAGGACCTGGGTCTTATAACAGCTTCATTTTTCTTTATTTAGCATTGCGCTGTTTGTTTTATGAACTGGTGTTCTTGGGAGGAAACCCGTTCCGTGTTATACGGTGTGGTCCCTTGATTTACCTAACTTTAAAAATAAAGATTAATATTGTTTTAGTTCTCACACCAGTCCCATGACTGACCTGGAGTTTATTGTTTTGACCTAAACTCTGGGTGCCCTTATTTTGACACGGGCAGCTAGTAGTTTTGGTTTTGCAGATTTATATTCACAGGATCCTGGTTTACAGCTGGAATGATATCCGGAAAGCTATATATCTGTATATCTCTTCTAGTTGTGTATTGTATTATTTTCCGCTGCGATGTATTTAAATGTAATTTAAATCTCTGATATTTCTGTGTAATATTCATTTATACTCTGTATATTCTTGTATTCTGATGGAATTGTTGTAATAAACAATGAAATGTTCTCCCGTCTGCGTTCTGTTGTGGCTTGTTCTCGAACTATCCGCGCTTTCCTTCACGGGGAAGTTACGGGTCTTCACAGTTGGTATCAGAGCTTTGGTTTACAAAGCTTAGAGAACAAGACACATTAGAACCATACGAAAGAATTCATCAGATATTGGATTAGTAATATCCAATTAGAATGACTCGTTAGAGATGGGATCAGTAGTATCCTAGAACGAGTGTGAAGAGTATATTTTTTAAAATGAAAACAATTTTTGTTTTGAAAATTTAAATCAACTATTCGTATTTGATTATTTATTTTATATTGTTGTGGACAATCCAATATATAAAGAATTTGCATATATGCCTTGCAAACGTATATTCAAAGTTTTAATATATTGGATAGATATAGCATCACACTCTAATTGCCCAGAGATGATATTGACGATAGCGATCGCATCATCAACATTTATGTTTGAGTTTCGAAGGTGGGATTTCTATATATTTCCATTAGACTGGTGTGAGAACCAAAACTAGATTGTGCTTATTGTTGTGATTTGGCGTCAAAAATCTGATTTTGACTATGTATCAAAGTTATGAATTTGAAAAGCTAATCAACGAATTGATTGATGGTTGTGTTGTTGATTATTGATTGATTAATTAAAATTTGTACCATATAGCCCAATTGAGCCAAACAGTGAATTGTATGGAAAATTTACCGCATTTGCTTGCATATACATGTACTTCCATTGAACAGGTCATAGCAAGGAGGCTAGAGCAGAGAATAAAATTAGTTTGCCCGACAAATAGGTACATATTTACTATAATTTACTGTTTTGTTTGGGTGATGATGATTTTATGAGCCGATTGGCTAGTCGCTTGGTTTTTTCTTTTTCTTTTTGAGATCAGAAGGCCTATATGGCAATTTCGGGATTTTCCCGTGGCTCCCAGTGTAGGGGAGGTTATGGCGAAATTTTTCGAAAATTTAGTGTGTTAGCCAATTTTTTGAAAATTCGAAAATTCTCAGGAACTAGAAGGTTGGAGAATGGAAGCCAGATCGAACGTAGAGTTGATTGATCAAACCACTTTCGGCATTTTTCCTTTTCGGGGATGAAAAGTTTTAAGTGAGGGAGATTGTAACAAACCGAAAATCTGGGCCAGCTTAAAATTTTTATTTTGGCAATTTTAGCGAATTTTGATTATTTAAAATGAATTATTTTAAATAAAAACGACGAGAAATTTATTTTGAATGGAATTTGAACGTATATATTATATACGTCGTCGTTAGAATATAAATAATTATATATAATTATAATTAGAATTGAAAATGGCGCGGTAGTTGGATAATTCGATTTCAAACTTCAATTCAACGTACCGGGTGCAAAACAATCCGGATTTTAGTGAAACCAAAAACATTAGGATCTATTTTAGAATATCTTTCCAACGAATCTGAAAAATAGAAATTTCATAGCGGGAATCAAAAGATATGTCCAATAGAAAATTCTGAATAGTCGCTATGGAATTCAGGCCCTTAAAAATAGACATTTTGCAAACGACCTCGGATTTCGACGAAACCACTTTTGTTGGATCTGTGATGTCAATTTATTGCTAGGTTCCAAATTTCATAATTTTTCGATTGAATATGTGAGTGTGGCAAAGGAAAACGTGTTTGACCAGTTTCAGTTGATTTTAATCGACTGGAAAATGACCATTTTTCCAACGGTCTCAGAATTCGACGAAACTAGTTTTGTTAGGACCGTATCGTCAATACGAAGCTAGAAAATATTTTTCGAGAATTTTTAGAGTTAGTATGTGACCCCGGTAAATTGAAATGCGCGTTCAAATTCAATATATAGAGTTATATGTGGATTTTGACGAAAACTGATTGCAACATCCGAACCGGCTTACGATACATATCCCATTGTGTTCGGAATGGGGTTAATTAGCTATGGACGACAGGCGGTGGGCCTCGTTTATAGGTCGTATGTAAAAGTCAACTTTTTGTAAATAAAATAATTAAATGAATTAAACTCTCCCTCTCTCCTCTCTATATTTCTCTGGCTCCCCCCCTTTATTTTTCAAACCCGATTCAGAATTTAAAAAAAAAGACGGAGGAGCCGCCTCTCCTCCGACGAGATGCGCCACCTCGCCACGAAGAACGCTCCACCGCGCAGTAGGCACGACAACCTCCTGCTCCTCCGCCTCTTCTTCTCCCCCTCTCCTCTGTTAGAAATCTGAACCCCCTAGAGCCCTCAGCCCTAAATCCCCAAACGCGCGCCCACGTGGACCCCCATCCGAACTTAGCCCCTCCCCTCGACCACCCTCCTCCCTGTCGACTCCTCTCTCGTGCTCCCTCCTCTTCCCGATTGAAGACCGCGAGCCCCTCTTCCCTCTTCGAACCGGCGAGCAACAAAACCCCCTTCGACAGCGAGCTTCAACACCTCGACGTAGCCCCGGACTCCGCCTTCACCTCCTCCGAACGATGTGAGTTTGATTTATCGATTTTTATCATATGTAGTTAGTGATAAAAACACGATCTTTTTTTTATGAATTAGTGATAAAAATATAATCTTTATTATGGGAATAACGATATAAAGATGTTATTTTTATATATAAAGTAACGAGATTTTTAAAATAGAAAAGATTAGATTTTTAAAATAGAAAAGATTAGACTTTTAAAATAGAAAAGATTAGACTTTTAAAATAGAAAAGATTAGATTTTTAAAATAGAAAAGATTAGACTTTTAAAATAGAAAAGATTAGATTTTTAAAATAGAAAAGATTAGATTTTTAAAATAGAAAAGATTAGATTTTTAAAGGAAGAAAGACGATATTTTTAAATGGAAAAAGGCGTGATTTTTACATATGTAGTGGATTAAAAATATGATCTTTATATAGTATAGATATTAAAAATATGATTTTTATATTATAGAAGGAGTAAAAATGAAATCTTTATAATTGAGAAGGCGAAATCTTTATAATTGAAAAGGCGAAATCTTTATAATTGAAAAGGCGAAATTTTTATATATTGAATAGCGAAGTAAAAATTCGATTTTTATATATTGAATAGCGAAGTAAAAATTCGATTTTTATATATTGAATAGCGAAGTAAAAATCTGATTTTTATATATTGAATAGCGAAGTAAAAATCCAATTTTTTTATATTGAATAGCGAAGTAAAAATTCGATTTTTATATATTGGATAACAAAGTAAAAATTCGATTTTTACATATGTAGAGAATACGGGCAACGAAGATGACAAAAAGGCGAGAACGATGAAGATTTCTATAAATGAAGTGTCGTGAAGTTGGGATAGCTTTGGGTGAGAATTTCTCACTCTTCAATTTCTTTTTCTAGTTATATATATATATACTAGGATGCAGACGGTGCTTAGCAGTACCCGACACCAGTCGTCCACAGACCATGGACGGCTTGTATGCTTGGTTGTTTGATTTTGATGTGTAGTTGATTGTGTGATGTGATGTGAAATGAAATGAAATATTTATATAGTTAAAAATATTTTATAGTTAAAAATAAAATTTTTAACGTGTATAAAAAATGAAATAAAAATAAACAAATCGGATGATTTGTTTATATACACACATTTGACTGATATTGATTGGGACGATAAAATTTACACATCGCCCAACTGCACAAATAAAATCTGTGTTTGATCGTTTGAAACCCCACACGGGTATTGGGATGATATATGACATACACTAATCCAAATAGTTAGTTGTATGTCGATCGATTGATTGACTGACTGTTATAAGCGTTGAATATTTATATTTGATGCTTATACAGTGCAGAATGCACTTTGGATGATGTTGATTATTCATCGTTGTTATTGTATGCATGTGTTGTAGAAAATCCATATAATTAACATTGTATGGTAATTGATTGGGCCTCATTCCAGTTTTGAAATAGAAATATTTGAAAAAGAAATGAATTCGAATTAGAAATATTTGAAAAAAAAGAATATTTAAAATAGAATATTTGAAATAGAAATATTCGAAATAGAAATATTTGAAATAGAATATTTGAAAATAAAAATATATGAAGCCGTGTTGATTAGATTGACGCCATTTTGACGTGAACGATATTTATATCGATTTTATTCATTTTATTATGAATATCGAAAGTGATTTCAAAATCTGATATTTTGAAAAGAATTGAAATTCAAATTGAAATTGAATATAAGTGAATTCGAATTGAAATTGAATATAAATGAATTCGAATTGTAATTGAATTGAACTAAAAACGAACTGAAATTGAATTAGAAATCAATTTGAATTGAAATCAATTTGAAATGAATTTAAAACAAATTCATATTGGAATATTCAATTTTGATTTGAAATTGAATAGGAAGTTGAAATCATTTTGAAAACGAATTTAAAATGATTTATATAATACATTTTAAAAGGAAATCGACGAAGTATATATTATATATATTATATACACAATATAACGGCCTGAATAGAACGCGCCGCACCGCGGCAGTTCGCGAATTTCGACCATTGACTTCGAACGGATATTACGGGAGATCCGACCGTCGGATTCTCCTGAAACTGAAACCGTTTGGTTCGTATCGAAAAGAGCTTTCTAACGAATATTAGAAATTTGAAATATAACGGTTGGATTTGGAATTATGTCCAAATCAAAATTGAAAAAGTCGCTGTAAGTGCAGTTCGATGGCCGTTGATGGAAATCGACTGTACGGGCCTTGATAAAATTATTAAAAATAGTAATAATTTGTGTAAAATCATAAGAAATGATTTAGAAAGAATTGTGATGAAAAACTCCATATTTGAAAAGATAAAAATTGATTTTTATCGAAATGAACTAGTTTTGAACTAGAATTATAATTTTATTTATTTTTAAATAAATAAATTGAATTTGAAATGGTTTTGAAAATAACCAAAATTTCCAATGATTGCATTGGTATAGATTTGAATCGAAATTGTCTTCGGAATATTTCGATGTTGGATTTCGTGATTATACAGATGTTGTTATGGAAATTTGAAAGATATAGATATATATATCGTTATTTCCAATATGATATTTGTTAGTCGTAGAATTTGATATTGAATATAAGCCAGGATATTTTCTATTCAGAGCCTTGTATCTAATATCAAATGTGATTTGGGTTTATCGTGAATGGTGTCTTGACTAACACTGTTCTTGAACCTAGTTGAGAAAAGATTAAATCTTTTTACTTAGGTTTAATGAAGTGTACCAATCAAATAATATTTAATTGAAATTGAATTGATATTGATTTTTGGGTTTATCGTGAACAGTGTTTTAAATACCACTTGTTCTTTAACCCGATAATTAATGTGATGTGATTTTGGGTTTATCGTGAACCGTGTTTTAAATGACACTGATTCTTTAACCCAGTCACAGATTAAAACTAAGTGGAGTTTTAATGAATCTTTAATTAGATTGAAATGATCGAGAAGGGAGTATCACCAGTTTTGCTCCAGGCGATAGTTAAATCTTTAATTAGATTTGAATGTGAAATGGTAATTGAATTTACCGATAACACAGTGGTGTTAGATATGAAGTATTACCAGTTTTACTTCATGGGATGAATAGGTTGGGATTGGGAAATTAAAACAAATGATTACTTCGGTAAAATTCGTTAATCCCGACTAGTTTGAATTGATATTCAAAAGTAGATTAAAGAATAAATTAAAGAATTTATCTTTGATAAAATTAATGGGAAACTTTCCCTATGAATGTGAAATTTAGAAACTAACTGTCGGTTAGCTAAGCAGAATGGTTTTCTGGATATTGATCTTATGTTGGTTTCGGCTTTCAGGGTTAATATTTAGGGAATTATTCTCTTGATTAATTTACGGTTAGTGACTGATGAATTGGAATGAGGCGTATGTTGTGTTTGTGTAACACTTTTATTATATATACACGAGTTGTTCAGAAAGACCGGGTTTATCCCATTCTGAATAACTAATTCGACGTGGTGTCGAAGATGAAGATGGTGGTCGAAGACCAGAGGTCTTCATGTCGTTTGGGTGATTACTGATGATCTTGATTGGGCTGTACACCCAAGAAGATGGAAACAGTTGGTGATCGTCCAGACGTACTTGGAGATCGATGGATATGCGGGGTTCTAGGTGCCTCCGGTTTCGTTCAGACCCAGAACGAACTTGTAAATGGACTGTGTGTCTGACATTGGATTTTAGTCTGTGTGATTGATTTCTATTAAATATATATCTGTTTGGCGGCGGAGAATTTATTCTCTTGCTTAACGCCCTTCTCTGAGACGTACGAGCTCAGGGGTTATATATTGATGGATATCAATCGCATGGAGTGAATTGCCTGTGTTGCATGCCTAAGTGGCAAATGATCAAGGCTTCTGTTGAAAAGCAAAGTCTTGTGGTTGATGATCAAAGCACCGCTTGTGTAGCATAGCTTTGTGTAACGTGAATTCTCGAGCCTCACACCCCAGTTGTGAACCAGAAACGGGAGAGGACCTCAGGGAGGGCATGCGTTTCTTTCTAGCTAGGGTGGTGTCAGTGACCTACCAGCCTTGACATTTATATACTTTTCACCTGTGTGGTTGTTGCTGTTGCGAGGCGCCTCGGTTTGATCGGACGATCCGGGTCCGATGGAGTCATTTGATGGCTCATTTGCGCCCCAAAGGGCGGGGAAACGTAGTGTTCAGGCATTTTAATCCACATCGGTGGACCGGCCCTGACGATCCAAGGGTCACTCGAGCTCTGATCCTGAGACATGGTAGGCTAGATTGTCTCGAATCGGTAGAGGACTATCTTTGGCCTCGGTTCACAGATGGGAATCCAACTTCCAAATACGTGACATTTGCGGTTTTAATTGTAGAACTAGTAGGGCGACATGATATATGGTACCCATGCCGTCTATGATTGATACTTATGATTTGAAATTGTTTATGCACTATGCACTTATTACAGTATCAAATGATTTGTTTTAAACGTATCAAGCATTCTATGGCTGTTATGAGGGAAAACCCTATCCCCCGGCTTGCGTTGCATTTTGTGATAGGACCTGGGTCTTATAACAGCTTCATTTTTCTTTATTTAGCATTGCGCTATTTGTTTTATGAACTGGTGTTCTTGGGAGGAAACCCGTTCCGTATTATACGGCGTGGTCCCTTGATTTACCTAACTTTAAAAATAAATATTAATAATTGTTTTAGTTCTCACCCCAGTTCAATGACTGACCTGGAGTTTATTGTTTTTACCTAAACTCTGGGTGCCCTTATTTTGACACGTGCAGCTAGTAGTTTTGGTTTTGCAGATTTATATTCACAGGATCCTGGTTTACAGTTGGAATGATATCCGGAAATCTTTGTATCCGTATATTTCTTCTAGTTTTGTATTGTATTATTTTCCGCTGCGATGTATTTAAATGTAATTTATATCTCTGATATTTCTGTGTAATATTCATTTATACTCTATATATTCTTGTATTCTGATGGAATTGTTGTAATAAACAATGAAATGTTCTCCCGTCTGCGTTCTGTTGTTGCTTGTTCTCGAACTATCCTCGCTTTCCATCACGGGGAAGTTACGGGTCTTCACAACATCCCTACCATTTGCCGACATAAAGCTGTTTCAGACTTAAAATAAACTTGGGTTTTGGAAGTAAGGTTGTTCTAAAACTGTTTAGTATAAGAAATACTGTTTAATAGATTCCTTACATTTTACTTTTTAATTATGAGATAACCCCTTTATGGGTTTATCTTTATTTGATGATGTTTATTATAATGTGCAAATGCAACCACACCGGGTCATAACTCAATTGGATAGAAGGTCCATTATCATATGGATTTATTTGCCTTAGAGCTACCAGGAACCTCTTAACAAAATTCTCATTTGGTAGTTGGTACTCGCTTTGAATTAAATGCTTCGGTTATGCAGATACCATTGCTGATTTAAGGTCAGACACAAGAATTATTTTCGATGATGTCTATGCTGGTATTACTACTAAGCCTGTACGTATGACTACATTTTTGAACATGGTATTAATTATGTACTAGTTTCCTGTTTTAACTTGTTTTTTTATAAGTGACAGATGTTTTTTTTGGTTGCAACCGTATGAGAAATTTGCAGCGAAAACTCCCTGCTCTCGACGGTGAAATATGCATTGTGGGTTCATGTGCATGTGTCAGAGAAAAAACATTTATGAAGACTCATGTTCATTGTGGATGGTTGAAGAACTATTCTGAAGGTACAATTTAAAATCTACCACTGTTAATGTTAAAGTATGTTGATGGATGGATATGTATATTATGTATAGTTTGGAAGTTTTAGAGAAATAACACGATAACAATGAATTTGAATTGTTAAAGTCAATTAATTTCCCAATCCTAACTCGACCTGTTTATGAATGGGTAGACCCGACCCAACCTGTGTACCCCTTTAACTAAATGGGCCGTGTCATGTTGGGTTACCAGGAACCTCTTAACAAAATTCTCATTTGGTAGTTGGTACTCGCTTTGAATTAAATGCTTCGGTTATGCGGATACCATTGCTGATTTAAGGTCAGACACAGGAATTATTTTCGATGATGTCTATGCTGGTATTACTACTAAGCTTGTACGTATGACTACATTTTTGAACATGGTACTAATTCTGTACCAGTTTCCTGTTTTAACTTGTTTTTTTATAAGTGACCGATGTATTTTTTTGGTTGCAACCGTATGAGAAATTTGCAGCGAAAACTCCCTCCTCTCGACGGTGAAAGATGCATTGTGGGTTCATGTGCATGTGTAAGAGAAAAAACATTTATGAAGACTCATGTTCATTGTGGATGGTTGAAGAACTATTCTGAAGGTACAATTTAAAATCTACCACTGTTAATGTTAAAGTATGCTGATGGATGGATATGTATATTATGTATAGTTTGGAAGTTTTATAGAAATAACATGATAACAATGAATTTGAATTGTTAAAGTCAATTTATTTCCCAATCCTAACTCAACCTGTTTATGAACGGGTTGACCCGACCCAACCTGTGTACCCCTTTAACTAAATGGGCCGTGTCATGTTGGGTTACCCGTTTGACCCGTCGATAAATATTCCCCACTAATATAAACAACAAAAGAACCGAATCACCTACATGAAGTACTATTATGCAATCAACAACAAATAACAAGTTACAAAATCACCAACATGCAGTACTATTATATGATCACCAGCATGCAACAAGTTACGAAATCACCAGCAGATAGCACATATATAAAGGATGAAATTGCCATATCCATAAATCATTTTCCATGCATAAGAATATATGAGCATGCCACATACGTAAAATACTAATAGTAAGAAAGAGTTACAGTTTTTATAAGTGAAACATAACTAACAACATACAACAATAAGTTAATAAAATATAATAACCTACATAAGATTATATGAGCATACTAATTACAATCATGTTGGGCGAGTCAAATCTTGTTAGCGGGTCAATCCTAAACCCATATGTTTATAAACGGATCAAATTCAGGATGACCCAAAAACGATCCACCGACTAAACGAGTTGGGTTAACCTGCTAATTTTCATGTGGGTTTCGTGTCATGTAGGAAATTGACAGCCCTAACAGGAGGTACATATACCAAATTATCCTTGCAGACATAAAGAAAAAGCAAAAAAAAGTATTAGTGCCAGGTTTGGATCCTGGGACATGTGGGTTATTTATAGGATATGTACCTCTTTTTTATTCCCCTTTCTCGTGGATAATAGGACTAAATACTGAAACAATCCGCAAATTATTGTGGCCATTTCTGTGAAGATCAAATTAAATTACATTTAATTTGTATTTAGTTTAATATTTCCTTTTTAGCTGTAGAACTATTTGCTTGTTTTGACGTTATACATGCAGATATATAGTTGAGTTTTATGTATGTTTGAAGTACACAATAAAGTTAGCCCAAAATGCTCGGCAAATTCGTGCAATGCAACAACGCAAGTTGGAGCAGCTTATTATTAGATGTATTAAAGTAGTCAAAAGTAACAAATCAAGGTTGGGAAAGGAAAGGATGATTATATTCTCATGTACTTATGTTATGATGCCTTAGATCTGCAGAACCAGATTGGAGAAAAGTCCACGAATTGCAGCAGGCATTCATCATTTTTTATATAGATAATGTTAGTATCTTTTGTGTCGATTCATCATTTTATAGTAAAAGTACTTTACTTTCTTATATACCTAGGATTGGTTAAATAAATTAAATTGACATGCTTGATCAGAGATTGGGGGCAGATCAACAATAGGATACTTATGTTAGATCTAATCATCAACAAACTAACAAAAATAAGTTAACTTTGCCAGAGATCGAACACATGGTATTGTAGACTATTCACATTCGATCATCTTATCAGTTGAAGTGGCAGTAAAAAATTGTCTATATGCTACACTTTTGAAAGTAAAATATTTTATGATTTATGACATTTACACATGCCCTATTTATTTGTATACTTACTACCCGCTTATCGTGTAGTTTTGGATGCGGTCACTGCTAAGCGTTTTGTCCATTAAGCTGTGAATTGCGGTATATAAAGTTGCAACTAACAAAATACTTCTAAATGTTACTGCTTGGTTTAGGCCAAGCAAAAATTAGCATAATTTACATTTCAAAAGGGATAAATTAGCATAATTTACATTTGCTTGGTTTAGGCGAAGCAAAATTTATCATAATTTGTATTTCAAAAGAGATAAATTAGCATAATTTACATGTCAAAAGAGTTATCGCGACTCTGTTGGTTTCGTAGACCAGCGCCTTATCCATTGGGCCACAGAGTCACACATCTGATTACCTGACTTTGTGTAAAGTGTAGAATACATGATGTACTTTTATATGCTTTTACATTAGTTTAATATGCGTTGTATATCACAACACTAACATACACTTGATTTATTGGTATAGTTGACATTGCTTATCATTCAAATTTTAAGATGTATTTCTCTAGATATTTTGATGCAAAATCATGTTATAAGTTTGATTTTTTTGTAAGACTAAAGATAATTAAAATAGACACTTCAAATCCATTGAGCCATATAGTCCTACACCAAGAGTGCATTTGTTGTTAAGCGAAAGGGGAACGCAGAATCTGCATTTTAAGCGGGGAACGAACGGATAATGTTTAGTGAAAAAGGATTGTATTTTATGATGTGAAATGGGAAAAAGGTGAGGTTAGCGTGAATTTTAATCATTGTTTGAGGTCATGTTAATGCGGTAAGCTAAGAAGGGTGAGGCGAAATGAACTGTTTAAGCTTGTTGCGTAGGAAGCATCAGGCTTGAACAAATCAACCTTCTCAAGTTCCAGCAACAAAGCAAACGGAGCTTTGCACCTTTCAAAGCATCCGATGCTTCAAACACAGCAAAAAGTTGAACAACCAATTAAAGTCCTACAGATGCACCCTTGTTGTTCAAATTATAGGAAATATATTTTGCAAATGCTTTTACATTAATATGAAATCTGTTATACTGTAGTACCCACATATATTCGATTTATGGATAGTTTATAATGTTTTTTTGTTCGATATATAATATAATTTTTACTGGAATCTTTTTGTTCAAAATTCCTATATAAAATTTATTTCGCTGCAAGATAAGATACTTGAATTAGGAACTTACGATGCACCAGTATATCCAACAAGATTTTCCTGTACTTTACATTAAAATATTGAAGAAAATATATCTAAATGTTTGGAAGGTTATAACTTTATTGAACAAAATATATATAATAATTTGGTGTTCAACTTGATTTTTAGTTTGTTTGAATCTATGTAAAAAATGAAAAAAGTAGCCTATCTAAGGATCAAACCTAGGATCTTTGATTTGTAAACCAACACATGTTCATTGGGCCACAATGTCACTTATCTTACTGCTTAAATTGTAAAGTCACATTCATAATACAATGTTAAATAATGTAGTTTAACTGATAAAAAAGTAAGGATGCTTTGGATTATAGCATTGACATGAATCCAGTTCTTTAATTATTGGTCTGTTTTCCGTGTGTTATAAACATTTTTCTTACTTTTTGTTAAAATTTCTATTATGCAGTATAGTGGGTGAATGGATAAAATATTTGAAGCTAGAAACAGTTATTAAGGATGTCAATGGATATTTGAAATCCATCCAGATTCGTAGTTTGAAACTGAAGAAAAAAAGGTTATATTTTCCTATGTAGTTTAATTGTCATATAAGAAGCATATGCATTAGACCTGATAAATTAGCATGTTAGTCCCACATCATGAAATTTTAGTTAACAACTCTGTACATATATTAAGTGCTCAGTTGGTCAACTGCCAAGCTAAGTAACGTGAGCTTGTGACCAAGTGGGGCATTAAAGTGATGGAATGTTGGGACATGTTACTGAATTTGGGTACGCTGTGCACTTAGCTAGCCTGCCCAATCCAAGTTGCTGAGTGGCCTGTACAGCTGGGCTGGAAAGTCAGAGTGTGCTGGCTATAGTAAGGAGGCAATGCGTGAGGCTGGTCACAGTGCAGCAAAAACTCCTTGCTCTCAACGGTGGATGGATAACAAGCTATTGCATTCTGTTCCCACAATGGATTCGGTGACAGTTCTCTAGCAAACCATCATTTTTTTTTACTGATTTATGGTCAAATACAGGAATTCCTTGTACAAATGGCCACATTCTTGAACACGGTATTAATTCTCTACCCATTTCCTATTTTACTGGTTTCTTTAATAAGCCACTAATGCTTTTGTTTTTCTTGGTTGCAACCGTATGAGAAATGGTGAAACATCAAAATTATTTCCTATCCGGATCATTTGTTGACGTATATGAGGTGGTATATTTACTAAATTATCCTTTTCAAACATAAAGAAAGAGCGCAAAAAAAGTATCAGAGCCAGGTTTCGATCCTAGGACCTGTGGGTTACGGGCCCACCACGCTTCCGTTGCGCCACTCTGATTGACAATAAAATGTGAGAACTGCACGTTTGTATTTAGAATAATACACAAGCTGCTCCTATACTATATCCCAAGTCATATCATCTTGTATTGTATAGAGCAAGGAAAATAGTAGTTGTACAAAATCACTAAATTGTATCATCCATGCATTCATCCTCATATCATAATTTGCAGCAGCCAAATCAGCCTGAGTTTGATATTTCAACACATCCCTACGATTTGCTTACATAAAGCTGTTTCAGACCTAAAATAAACTTGGGTTTTGGAAGTAAGGTTGTTCTAAAACTGTTTAGTATAGGACATACTATTTAATAGATTCCTTATGTTTTACTATTTAATTATGAGATAACCCCTTTATGGCTTTATCTTTATTTGATGATGTTTATTATAATGTGCAAATGCAGCCACTGCATTGGGTCATAACTCAATTGGATAGAAGGTCCATTATCTTATGGATTTATTTGCCTTAGAGCTACCAGGAACCTCTTAACAAAATTCTCATTTGGTAGTTGGTACTCACTTTGAATTAAATGCTTCGGTTATGAGGATACCATTGCTGATTTAAGGTCAGACACAGGAATTATTCTCGATGATGTCAATGCTGGTATTACTACTGAGCTTGTACGTATGACTACATTTTTGAACACGGAAATAATTCTATACCAGTTTCCTGTTTTAACTGGGTTTTTCTTATAAGTGACTGATGTTTTTTTTTTTTGGTTGCAACCGTATGAGAAATTTGTATCAATAACTCCCTGCTCTCGATGGTGAAATATGCATTGTGGGTTCATGTGCATGTGTAAGAGAAAAAACATTTATGAAGACTCATGTTCATTGTGGATGGTTAAAGAACTATTCTGAAGGTACAATTTAAAACCTATCACTGTTAATGTTAAATTATGCTGATGGATATATGTAACACCCCACGTCCATTAATGTCACTCACAAAGGGAATGCATTAACTTCCATGGAGGTTATAAGTGAATATAGAACAGAAAAATTACAACAAGACAGATAATAAATAGTACTTGGAAATCTAAAACTTCATTTTATTGCAGCAGAAATTAAACATGTTTGTTCAATCATAAAACCAAGTAAAATATCCATCTTCATAAAACAAAATACATAATCCCATTACATAAATAGCCATTAAAAAGATAACAAGCTGGACTTTACTTCCATGGTCCAAGCTTTCCAAAGAGAGATGAAACAATTCAATCAAACTCCACTAGAGCTGGGCCCAACCTGAGGACCTGGAGTGGGAAAAAGGATAGAAATAGAGGGGGTCAGACATAAAGTCTGGCGAGTATGATAATTCTAACAATACTATTATCAAAATAACTAGACTAAGGCATAAGCTGGAAGACAAGTAAATGTCTATGAACTCTTAGGAAGATAAAGATAGCGTTTAAGATAACGTTAAAAATAACAGTAAAGGCACACCTAATTACTAACGAATGATTACTACACTGCACCGCACATTACTGCACTGCACCACACCAGTCACCCTATTATTTGATCCCACTTGCTTCACACAGAAACTTTATAAATAGCCTTACGTACCCCTAGCTGACTACATAGGTGCTGTCTGCCCCTATCTCCACTAGGTGTTCCCCACTACCCACTTTCGATCTGCTCCCTACTCGTAGATACCCGTGCTGGCCCCACAGTGGGGTGTATCACTCCCCTAAAGTGGCAACCCGATACAACTTGAGAATGCACGGCTTATACCTACACGATGCAACAACGTCCTACCAGCCCGGGTCTACACACGCATATGAAACCCGTTGGACTTGCGTTGCCACCGCTCCCCGTTTTGGCCTCGTACAGTCAAACCCAGCATGCGTGTCCCGTCCTCGACTTGGGTCGAGCCCACAAAGATACGTTTGGGATACTGGTCGAAATGGGCCCCCACAAGCTACCCACCTAAGCTTGTCACTAGTATATCCCACTTAACCCTCTTAGTCATGTTCATTTACATGTGTGTTTGGTTAAGTCTTACTAATCGTATTTCACATGCCACTAAGGGCACCCCCTAGATTCCTCATGCCACCCAAGGCACCTACTTAACCCCCATGTCCCACCTTACATGTTTATCTGGTTAAGTATTTCTTAATTCATTCAGGCCATAACCTCATAAAGACCTCTCACATTAGACTGGCATTTATGGCAGCTGGATTTGCCGGGCGGGTCCCGGCAGTCTTACACCATAAAAGAGTCTAACCTCGTATCTTTACAACTGTTATGCTTTGGTTTAGGCCTAGGACCTCTCACATTGGGCTGACATTTTTGACCACTGGATTTGCCGGGCGGGTCCGGGCAGGTTTACGTCACAAACGAGTCTAACCTCGTGTCCTAAGCATTAATTAACACTTAAAATCTTTTACCCTAGTTTTAATAATTCCCTATTCAAATTATTAATTAAGTCAACTTTTAATGATGTCCATAATTGACTCAATTATGGCCATCCACTTATGGCATGCAAAATCATATCAATTGCACCCCAACTTTTTAATATTAAATCCTTAATATTACCCCAACCCCATGTTTATACGTTCGCTTATTCAACGCATAATATAGGCTAGACTTGTATAGTCTAACACCTAGCACAAAGATAAATTATCACAACACATAGACAATTAAAATAAATCTAATCATAAAAGGGGTGAAACTTGCATAAACTACACATGTTAAGGATCAAAAGGTGTCAACTTGTTAAATGTCTCAATTTATATGATATGATCATAGCCCAAATCTATACATAAACTTGCATATGGGGTTTTTAGGCAACATAATGATGGTGTGAACTAGCATAGGATATCACATATGTCATAGCATAATTCTAGATGTCATAATAGATGTCTTGGTATATGTTCATAACTTTTCTAATCAATCTAACTTGCATATGTGACTTGTCATATAGATCAACATAACCCAAACATGATGATATAATTAATATGAACTAACTAGCATAGATGGTGACATCATGGCCTTTTTAACATGTATGATTCATCACAACTTAGCATAGAAACTTTCAACATACATAACATCATCATAGCATGATTTACAACATATAAGATATCATCATCACATAACATTGGATTTATAATATACATGATAGCAAAAGGGGTTTACAACAACATATATGATAATTCACATCATCTACTCATAATCCATTCATAACTCAACCTAATTAAAATGATAATAATCTTGTTAAGATCATCATACTCACAATTTAGAGATGAAAAGAGAGAGTTTTGCTTTTCTTTAGGGTTGAGAGAATTAGAATTGAATTTGCTTTTCTTCTTTCTTAGTTGGCGGCGGCTCCATTGATTTCCAAGGCGATGGTATGATGGTAAATATTCTATTTTAATTAGGTTTAGGGTTAGCATTAGGATGTATTTATAGGTGTAGGAAGATATTTAGGACCATTAGATTAACCCTGAACCATGAGAACCAATCAAATGCAAAATCTGCATTTGAGCGAATCGCCCCACGGGTTGACAGCCAAACACCCTGGATTAACCCCTAGTCAACCCAGAAGAGCTCGGGTCGACCTCAAAAATGGGCCGGTTTGGTTATTCCCCCTCCCAATTCGCTGTTTTGAACTTTTTCGCATATTAATTTATTTAATTTTTAATTTATATATATATATATATATATCAATATATATATATATATTTCTCTGCGCAACCCATTTCACTTAATTCTTTTCTAAAAATTAAGTATACTTTAATTTGTGAATTTTAATGTTATAAAATTACGGGGTGTTACAATATATATGTATATTATGTATAGTTTGGAAGTTTTATAGAAATAACATGATAACAATGAATTTGAATTATTAAAGTCAAATTTATTTCCAAATCCTAACCCGACCTGTTTATGAACGGGTTGACCTGATCCAACCTATGTACCCCTTTAACTAAATGGGCTGTGTCATGTTGGGTTACCCGTTTGACCCGTCGATAAATATTCCCCACTAATATAAACAACAAAAGAGTCGAATCACCAACATGTAGTACTATTATGTAATCAACAACAAACAAGTTACATAATCACCAACATGCAGTACTATTATATGATCACCAACATGCAACAAGTTACGAAATCACCAATAGGCAACAAGTTGCAAAATCACCAGAAGATAACACATATATAAAGGATGAAATCGCCATATCCATAAATCATTTTCCATGCATAAGAATGTATGAGCATGTCACATACATAAAATACTAATAGTAAGAAAGAGATACAGTTGTTATAAGTAAAATATAACTAACAACATACAACAAAAAGTAAATAAAATATAATAACCTACGCAAGAATATATGAGCATACTGATTACAATCATGTTTGGCGAGTCAAAATCGGGTTAGCGGGTCAATCCTAAACCCATCTGTTTATAAACGGGTCAAATTCAGGTTGACCTGAAAACAATCCACCGACTAAACGGGTTGGGTTAACCTGCTAATTTTCATGTGGGTTTCGGGTCATGTAGGAAATTGACAGCCCTAACAGGAGGTACATATACCAAATTATCCTTGCATACATAAAGAAAAAGCCAAAAAAAAAAAAAAACAGTATCAGAGCCAGGTTTGGATCCTGGGACCTGTGGGTTATTTATAGGATATGTACCTCGTTTTTATTCCCCTTTCTCATGGATAATAGGACTAAATACTGAAACAATCCCCAAATTGTTGTGGCCATTTCTGTGAAGATCAAATTAAATTACATTAATTTGTATTTAATTTAATATTTCCTTTTTAGTTGTAGAACTATTTGCTTGTTTCGACATTATACATATAGATATATAGTTGAGTTTTATGTATGTTTGAAGTAAACAATAAAGTTAGCCCAAAATGCTCGCCAAATTGGTGCACTGCAACAACCCAAGTTGGAGCAGCTTATTATAAGATGTATTAAAGTAGTCAAAAGTAACAAATCCAAGGTTGGGAAAGGAAAGGATGATTATATTCTCATGTACTTATGTTATGATGCCTTAGATTTGCAGAACCAGATTGGAGAAAAGTCCACTAATTGCATCAGACATTCATCGTTTTTTATAAAGGTAATGTTAGTATCTTTTGTGTCGATTCTTCATTTTATATTAGAAGTACTTTTCTTTCTTATATATCTAGGTTAGGTTAAATAAATTGAATTGACATGCTTGATCTGAGATTGGGGGCAGATCAACAATAGGATACTTATGTTAGATCTAATCATCAACAAACTAACAAAAATAAGTTAACTTTGCTAGAGATCGAACACATGGTATTGTAGATTATTCGCATTCGATCATCTTACCTGTTGAATTGGTAGTAAAAAATTGTCTATATACTTCACTTTTAAAAGTAAAAGATGCAATGGTTTTTGACATTCACACATGCCCTATTTATTTGTATACTTGGTATCTGCTTGTAGTGTAGTTTTGGATGCAGAGCAACTGCTAAGCGTTTGTCCATTAAGCTGTGAATTGCGTCATATAAAACTGCAACTAACAAAATACTTCTAAATGTTACTGCTTGGTTTAGGCCAAGCAAACATTAGCTTAATTTACATTTCAAAAGGGATAAATTAGCATAATTTACATTTGCTTGGTTTAGGCGAAGTAAAATTTATCATAATTTGTATTTCAAAAGAGATAAATTAGCATAATTTACATGTCAAAAGAGTTATCGCGACTCTACTGGGGATCGAACCTAGAGTCTCTGGTTTCGTAGACCAGTGCCTTATCCATTGGGCCACAGGGTCACACATCTGACTACCTCACTGTGTAAACTATTGATTACACGATGTACTTTTATTTGCTTTTACATTAGTTTAAAATGTGTTGTATATCACAACAACAACATACAACTTGTTTATTGGTATAGTTGATATTGCTTATCATTCAAATTTTAAGATGTATTTCTCTAGTTATTTTGATGCAAAATCATGTTATAAGTTTGATTTTGTGGTAAGACCAAAGATAATTAAAATAGACACTTCAAATTCATTGAGCCACATAGTCCCATACCATAGAGTGCATTTGTTGTTAAGCGAAAGGGGAACGCAGAATCTGCATTTTGAGCGGGGAACTAATGGAGAATGTTTAGTGAAAAAGGATTGTGTTTTATGCTGTGAAATGGGAAAATGGTGAGGTTAGCGTGAATTTTGAGCACTGTTTAAGGTCATGTTAATGCGGTAAGCTAAGAAGAGTGAGGAGAAATGAACTGTTTAAGCTTGTCGCATAGGAAGCATCAGGCTTGAACAAATCAACTTTCTCAAGTTCCACCAACAAAGCAAACGGAGCTTTGCCCCTTTCAAAGCATCCGACGCTTCAAACACAGCAAAAAGTTGAACAACCAATTAATGTCCTACAGACGCACCCTTGTTGATCAAATTATAAGAAATATAATTCACAAATTCTTTTACATTAATATGAAATCTGTTATACTATAGCATCCACATGTATTTGATTTACGGATAGTTTAAATTGTTTTTTGTTCGATATATATTATAAATTTTACTGGAAACTTTTTGTTCAAAATACCTATATAAATTTTATTTTGCTGCACGATAAGTTATTTGAATTTGGAACTTACGATGCACTAGTATATCCAACAAGATTTTCCGGTACTTTACATTAAAATATTGAAGATAATATATCTAAATGCTTGGAAGGTTATAACTTTATTGAACAAAGTATATATAATAATTTGGTGTTCAACTTGATGTTTAGTTTGTTCGAATCTATGTAAAAAATGAAAAAAGTAGCCTATCTAAGGATCAAACCTAGGATCTTTGATTTGTAAACCAACACATATTCATTAGGACACAATGTCACTTGTCTTACTGCTTAAATCGTAAAGTCACATTCATAATACAATATAAAATAATGCAGTTTAACTGATAAAAAAAGAAAGGATGCTTTGGATTATGGCATTGACATGAATCCCATTTGTGACGAAAAGGAATTTCGCTCGGTCTGAACCAGTCGCTAAACCGACCCAGACCGTTCGAAACGCCCTATCGTTTGAGAACAACACACAAAATAGAACGCAGACGGAAGAACATTTCACTGTTATTACAACAATGCATCAGATTACAAGAATATACAGAGCATAAATGAATAAATATTACACAGAAAAATATCATAGATTACAATACAATACATAGCAGCGGAAAATAATACAATACACAACTAGAAGGATATATACGGATACAAAGCTTTCCGGATATCATTCCAGCTGTAAACCAGGATCCTATGAATATAAATCTGCAAAACCAAAACTACTAGCTGCCCGTGTCGAAAATAAGGGCACCCAAAGTTTAGGTTAAAACAATAAACTCCAGGTCAGTCATGGGACTAGTGTGAGAACTAAAACAGTTATTAATCTTTATTTTGAAGGTTAGGTAAATCAAGGGACCACGCCGTATAACACGGAACGGGTTTCCTCCCAGGAATACCAGTGCATAAAACAAACAACGCAATGCTAAATAGAGAAAAATGAAGCTGTTATAAGACCCAGGTCCTATCGCACAATGCAACACAAGCCGGGGGAGAGAGTTTTCCCTTATAACAGCCAAAGAATGCTTGATACGTTTTAAAACAAATCGTTTGATACTATTATAAGTGCATAGTGTATAAAACAACTTTCAAATCATAAGTATCAATCATAGGCGGCATGGGTACCATATCTCATGTCGCCATACTAGGCTCTACAATCAAAACCGCAAATGTCACGTATTGGGAAATTGGGTTTCCATCTATGAACCGAGGCCAGGGATCGTCCTCTACTGATTCGAGACAATCTAGCCCATGTCTCCGGAACAGCCGCAACTGCCCCTTGGAGCGACAGGGCCGGTCCACCGATGTGGATTATAGTGCCTGAACAATACGTTTCCCCGCCCTTTGGGGCGTAAATGAGCCAACGAATGGCTCCATCGGACCCGGATCGTCCGATCTAACCGAGGCGCCTCGCAACAGCAACAACCATACAGGTGAAAAGTATATAAATGTCAGGGCTGGTAGGTCACTGACACCACCATACCTAGAAGGAAACGCATGCCCTCCCTGAGGTCCTCTCCCGTTTTTGGTTCACAGCCGGGGTGTGAGGCTCGCGAATTCACGTTACACAAAGCTGTGCCACACAGGCTGTGCTTTGATCATCACCACAAGACTTTGCTTTTCAACAGAAGCCTCAATCAATTGCCACTTAGGCGTGCCACACAGGCAATTCACTCCATGCGTTTGATATCCATCAATATATAACCCCTGAGCTCGTACGTCTCAGAGAAGGGCATTAAGCAAGAGAATAAATTCTCCGCCGCCAAACAGATATATATTTAATAGAGATCAATTACACGGACTAAAATCCAATGTCAGACACACAGTCCATTTACAAGCTCGTTCCGGGTCTGAACGAAACCGGAGGCACCTAGTACCCCGCATATCCATCGATCTCCAAGTACGTTTGGACGATCACCAACTGTTTCCATCTTCTTGGGTATACAGCCCAATCAAGATCATCAGTAATTACCCAAATGACAAGAAGACCTCCGGTCTTCGACCATCGTCTTCATCTTCGACTTATCGTCGTATCAGTTATTCAGAATGGGATAAACCCGGTCTTCCCGAACAACTCGTGTATATTTTAAATAAGTGTTACACAAACACAACATACGCCTCATTCCAATTCATCAGTCATTAACCGTAAATTAATCAAGAGAATAATTCCCCAAATATTAACCCCGAAGGCCGAAACCAACATTAGATCAATATCCAGAAAACCATTCTGCTTGGCTAACCGACAGTTAGTTTCTAAATTTCACATTCATAGGGAGAGGTTCCAATTAATTTTATCAAAGATAAATTCTTTGAATTTATTCTTTAATCTTCTTTTGAATTTTGATTCAACTAGTCGGGATTAACGAACCTTACCGAAGTAATCATTTGTTTTAATTTCCCAATCCCAACCTATTCATCCCATGAAGTAAAACTGGTAATACTTCATATTTAACACCACTGTGTTATCGATAAATTCAATTACCATTTCACGTTCAAATCTAATTAAAGATTTAACCATCGCCTGGAGCAAAACTGGTGATACTCCATTCTCGATCATTTCAATCTAATTAAAGATTCATTAAAACTCCACTTAGTTTTAATCGTTAACTGGGTTAAAGAATCAGTGTCATTTAAAACACAGTTCACGATAAACCCAAAATCACATTCCATTAATTATCGGGTTAAAGAACGAGTGTTATTTAAAACACTGTCCACGTTAAACCCAAAAATCAATATCCATTCAATTTCAATTAAATATTATTTAATTGGTACACTTCATTAAATCTAAATAAATAGATTTAATCTTTTCTCAGCTGGGTTCAAGAACAGTGTTAATGAAGACACCATTCACGACAAACCCAAATCACATTTGATATTCAATACAAGGCTCTGAATAGAAAATATATCGGCTTATATTCAATATCAAATTCTACGATTAACAAATGTCGTGTTGGAAATAACGATATAAATATATATCTTTCAAATTTCCATAACAACATCTGTACAATCACGAATTCCAACATCGAAATATTCCGAAGACAATTTCGATTCAGATCTACTCCAATGCAATCATTGGAAATTCTGGTTATTTTTAAAACCCTTTTCAAATTCAATTTATTTATTTAAAAATAAATAGAATTATAATTCTAGTTCATAAATAGTTCATTTCGATAAAAAAACTATTTTTATCTTTTCAAATATGGAGTTTTTCATCCCAATTTTTCCCAAATCATTTCTTATGATTTTACACAAATTATTGATATTTTTAATAATTTTATCAAGGCCCGTATAGTCGATTTCCACCAATGGCCATCGAACTGCACTTACAGCGACCTTTTTCAAATTCAATTTGGACATAATCCCAAATCCAACCGTTAGATTTCAAATTTCAAATATCCATTAGAAAGCTCTTTTCGATACGAACCCAACGGTTCCGGTTTTAGGAGAGTCCGACAGTCGGATCTCCCGCAATATCCGTTCGAAGTCAATTGTCGAAATTCGCGAACTACCGCGGCGCGGCGCGTTCTATTCAGGCCATTATATTATATATATAATATATATAATATATACTTCGTCGATTTCAATTCAAATCGTATTTTATAAATCGTTTTAAAATTCGTTTTCAAAACGATTTCAACTTCTATTTCAAATTCTAATTTCTCAACATAAATTCATTTTCATTTCATTTCGAACTGATTCAATTCAAATTGATTTCTAATTCAATTTCTGTTCGTTTTCAATTCAATTCAATTTCAATTTCAATTTCAATTTCAATTCGAATTCATTTCTATTCAATTTCAATTCGAATTCATTTATTTTCAAAAAATCAGATTTTGAAATCACTTTCGATATTCATTATAAAATGAATAAAATCGATATAAATATCGTTCACGTCAAAATGGCGTAAATCTAACCAACACGGCTTCATATGTTTCTATTTTCAAATATTCTATTTCGAATATTTCTATCTCAAATATTTCTTTTTAAATTTTTCCTTTTTCAAATATTCTATTTTCAAATATTTCTTTTTAAATATTTCCTTTTTCAAATATTCTAATTTCAAATATTTCTATTCCACAGATTTCTTTTTCGAAACGGGAATGAGGCCCAATCAATTAACATATAAAGTTAATTATATGGATTTTCTACAACACATGTATACAATAACAACGATGAATAATCAACCATCATCCAAAGTGCATTCTACACTGTATAAGCATCGAATATAAATATTCAACGCTTATAGCAGCCTGTCAATCAATCGATCGACGTACAACTAATTATTGGGATTAGTGTACGTCAAATATCATCCCAACACCCGTGTGGGGTTTCAAGCAATCAAACACAGATTTTTATTTGTGCAGTTGGGCGATGTGTAGAATTTGTCGTCCCAATCAATGTCCTTCAAATAGGTGTACATAAACAAACCGTCCGGTTTGTAAATGAATATTTATTTATTCACATTCACGTTAAAAATTATATTTTTAACGATCAAATCTTTTATTTTAACACATGAAATTTTATTCAGTTCATTTTCAAAATAAAAATGATATTTTTATTTTTCTGACTTATTTTAGAAAATTTCGGCGGCATAACGGAACGATACTAGAAACGGGACGAGGCCTAGCCTTATCCCCGGTCTAGTGAAGGCCCACGCCATTCACACATCAATCAAATCAATTTCATTTCACCAAATAATTCAATTCAAACCAAATAATCTAACCAACTACACAACCAAACAATTAAACAAACAAGCCATCCATGGTCTGTGGATGACGGGTGTCGGGTGCTACTAAACAACGTCTGCATCCTAGTATATATATATAACTAGAAAAAGAGATTTTGAGTGAGAAGTTCTCACCGATAGCTATCCAATCATTTTGACTCATCTTTGATAGAAATCTTCATCGTTCTCGCATCTTCGTCATCTTCGTTGCCCGTAGCCACTACATATGTAAAAATCGAATTTTTACTTCGCTATTCGATACATAAAAATCGAATTTTTACTATGCTATTCAATATATAAAAATCGAATTTTTACTTCGCTATTCAATATATAAAAATCGAATTTTTACTTTGCTATTCAATATATAAAAATCGAATTTTTACTTTGCTATTCAATATATAAAAATCGAATTTTTACTTCGCTATTCAATATATAAAAATCGAATTTTTACTTCGCTATTCAATATATAAAAATCGAATTTTTTCTTCGCTATTCAATATATAAAAATCGAATTTTTACACCGCTACTATATATAAATATTTCGCCTTTTCTTATATAAAAATTCTATCTTTTCTGATGTAAAAATTCCATCTTTTCTAATGTAAAAATTCTAACTTGATTAGATAAAGATCCCGCCTTTCTACCGATAAAAATTTCGTCTTTCCTATACTAAAAATCAAATCTTTCTTGATTCAAAAATCTAATCTTTTCGTTACCATTCAAACAATAAAGATCCAATTTTTATCGGCTATTTATATGAATAAAAATCTAATTCATTTACTGATTTTAAATAACCTAAATCTCTATATAATAAAATCAGATTTTGTTGTAAATAATAAATAAATAAATAAATACAAAGATTTAAACACTCACTGTTTTTTCCGGTTTTACAGAGGGAAGAGGAGGAGGAGCCGTTGAATTGGGGAGGGGTGGAGGCTGCATCGCGACCGAGGTGGGGTCAGGCAGGGGGTGGCGCTCGGCATTGGTGGCGTGCCATGGAGCTGTGGTCTCAGGAGGTTATGGGATTCGTGGATTTGGGGCGCTCGCGGTCTCGAATGGGAGAAGGGAGGGGGATCGACGGAGAGAAGAGGTGGTGGGGGATTGCGGCGCCAAGGGCGGCGCTGCTCCGCCTGCGGCGGCGTGGGCTGTGGCGTTGCGATTTCCCCTTTTCCCCTTTTTCTTTATATTTTTTTTTTGGTTTGAATGAACGATGAAGGGGGGGGGGGCAGCGGTTTTGAAGGGGAAGGAGAGAGATGGATATTTTTTTTTATTATTTAATTCAAAAAGTTGACTTTTACATACGACCTCGAACCGAGGCCCACCGCCTGTCGTCCATAGCGTTTTACCCCCATTCCGAACACAATGGGATATGTATCGTAGGTTGATTTGATCGTCTCGATCAGTTTTCGTCAAAATCAACGTATAACTCTATATATTGAATTTGAACGCGCATTTCAATTTACTAGGGTCACATACGAACTTGAAAAATTCCAGAAAAATATTTTCTAGCTTCGTATTGACGATACGGTCCTAACAAAACTAGTTTCGTCGAATTCTGAGACCGTTGGAAAAATGGCCATTTTCCAGTCGATTAAAATCAACTAAAACCGGTCAAATGCGTTTTCCTTCGCCACACTCACACACTGATTCGAAAAATTATGAAATTTGGAATCTAGCAATAATTTGACACTGCGGACCCAACAAAACTGGTTTCGTCGAAATCCAAGGTCGCTTGCAAAATGTCCATTTTTAAGGGCCTGAATTTCATAGCGACTATTCAGAATTTTCAACTGGACATACCTATTTATCCCCGCTATGGAATTTTGATTTTTCGGATTCGTTGGAAAGATATTCACAATTAGATTCCATTATTTTTGGTTTCACTAAAATCCGGATTGTTTTACACCCGGTACATTCAATTGAAGTTTGAAATCGAATTATCGAACTACCGCGCCATTTTCAATTCCTTTTATAATTATATATAATTATTTATATTCTAACGACGACGTATATAATATATACATTCGAATTATATTCAAAATAAATTTCTCGTCGATATTATTTAAAATAATTCATTTTAAATAATCAAAATTCGCTAAAATTGCAAAAATAAAAAATTTAAACTGGCCCAGATTTTCGGGTTGTTACAATCTCCCCCACTTAAAACTTTTCGTCCCCGAAAAGGAACAAAGTCGAAAGTGGTTTGATTAATCAACTCTACGTTCGATCCGGCTTCCATTCTCCAACTTTTCAGTTTCTGAGAATTTTCAAATTTTCAAAAATTTGGCTAACACCCTAAATTTTCGAAAAATTTCGCCATAACCTCCCCTGCACCGGGAGCCGCGGGAAAAATCCCGAAATTTCCATATAGGCCTTCTGATCTCAAAAAGAAAAAGAAAAAGCCAAGCGGCTAGCCAATAGGCTCATAAAATCATCATCACCCAAACAAAACAGGAAATTATGTAGTAAACATGTACCTATTTGTCGGGCAAACAAATTTTATTCTCTACTCTAGCCTCCTTGCTATGACCTGTTCAATGTAAGCACATGTATATGCAAGCAAATGCGACTAATTTCAATATAATTCAATATTTGATTCAAATGAACTAAATGGTTCAAATTTTAATTATTCAAACAATAATCAAACAATACAACCATCAATCAATTAGTGAATTAGAGTTTCAAATTAATAATTTTGATACATATACAAAAATCAGATTTTTGATGCCAAATCACAACAATATGCCCTATTTAATTTTGGTTCTCACACCAGTCAATAGGAAATATATAGAAATCTCACTTTTGTCACTCGAATATAAACACTGATGATGAGGCCTCATCATCAGAATTATCTCCGGGCGACTAGAGTGTGATTCTATATCTATCCAATATATTAAAATTTCGAACACACGTTTGCAAGACGTATATGCGAAATCTCTATATACTGGACTGTCCTAATCAATACAAATAAATAATCAAATACGAATAATTGATTTTAAATTTTCCAAACAAAATTGTTTTTTTTTTTGAAAAATATACTCTTCACACTCGTTCTAGGATACTACTAATCCTATCTCTAACGAGTCATTCCCATTGGATATTACTAATCCAATATCTGATGAATTCTTTCGTATGGTTCTAAGGTGCCTTGTTCTCTGAGCTTTGTAAACCAAAGCTCTGATACCAAATGTGACGAAAAGGAATTTCGCTCGGTCCGAACCAGTCGCTAAACCGACCCAGACCGTTCGAAACGCCCTATCGTTTGAGAACAACACACAAAATAGAACGCAGACGGAAGAACATTTCACTGTTATTACAACAATGCATCAGATTACAAGAATATACAGAGCATAAATGAATAAATATTACACAGAAAAATATCAGAGATTACAATACATTACATAGCAGCGGAAAATAATACAATACACAACTAGAAGGAGATATACGGATACAAAGCTTTCCGGATGTCATTCCAGCTGTAAACCAGGATCCTGTGAAAATAAATCTGCAAAACCAAAACAACTAGCTGCCCATGTCGAAAATAAGGGCACCCAGAGTTTAGGTTAAAACAATAAACTCCAGGTCAGTCATGGGACTGGTGTGAGAACTAAAACAGTTATTAATCTTTATTTTGAAGGTTAGGTAAATCAAGGGACAACGCCGTATAACACGGAACGGGTTTCCTCCCAGGAATACCAGTGCATAAAACAAACAGCGCAATGCTAAATAGAGAAAAATGAAGCTGTTATAAGACCCAGGTCCTATCACACAATGCAACGCAAGCCGGGGGATAGAGTTTTCCCTTATAACAGCCAAAGAATGCTTGATACGTTTTAAAACAAATCGTTTGATACTATTATAAGTGCATAGTGTATAAAACAACTTTCAAATCATAAGTATCAATCATAGGCGGCATGGGTACCATATATCATGTCGCCATACTAGGCTCTACAATCAAAACCGCAAATGTCACGTATTGGGAAATTGGGTTTCCATCTATGAACCGAGGCCAGGGATCGTCCTCTACCGATTCGAGACAATCTAGCCCATGTCTCCGGAACAGCCGCAACTGCCCTTTGGAGCGACAGGGCCGGTCCACCGATGTGGATTATAGTGCCTGAACAATACGTTTCTCCGCCCTTTGGGGCGTAAATGAGCCAACGAATGGCTCCATCGGACCCGGATCGTCCAATCTAACCGAGGCGCCTCGCAACTACAACAACCACACAGGTGAAAAGTATATAAATGTCAGGGCTGGTAGGTCACTGACACCACCCTAGCTAGAAGGAAACGCATGCCCTCCCTGAGGTCCTCTCCCGTTTTTGGTTCACAGCCAGGGTGTGAGGCTCGCGAATTCATGTTACACAAAGCTGTGCCACACAGGCTGTGCTTTGATCATCACCACAAGACTTTGCTTTTCAACAGAAGCCTCGATCAATTGCCACTTAGGCGTGCCACACAGGCAATTCACTCCATGCGTTTGATATCCATCAATATATAACCCCTGAGCTCGTACGTCTCAGAGAAGGGCGTTAAGCAAGAGAATAAATTCTCCGCCGCCAAACAGATATATATTTAATAGAGATCAATCACACGGACTAAAATCCAATGTCAGACACACAGTCCATTTACAAGCTCGTTCTGGGTCTGAACGAAACCGGAGGCACCTAGTACCCCGCATATCCATCGATCTCCAAGTACGTTTGGACGATCACCAACTGTTTCCATCTTCTTGGGTGTACAGCCCAATCAAGATCATCAGTAATTACCCAAACGACGTGAAGACCTCCGGTCTTCGACCATCGTCTTCATCTTCGACTTATCGTCGTATCAGTTATTCAGAATGGGATAAACCCGGTCTTCCCGAACAACTCGCGTATATTTTAAATAAGTGTTACACAAACACAACATACGCCTCATTCCAATTCATCAGTCATTAACCGTAAATTAATCAAGAGAATAATTCCCCAAATATTAACCCCGAAGGCCGAAACCAACATCAGATCAATATCCAGAAAACCATTCTGCTTGGCTAACCGACAGTTAGTTTCTAAATTTCACATTCATAGGGAGAGGTTCCCATTAATTTTATCAAAGATAAATTCTTTGAATTTATTCTTTAATCTTCTTTTGAATTTTGATTCAACTAGTCGGGATTAACGAACCTTACCGAAGTAATCATTTGTTTTAATTTCCCAATCCCAACCTATTCATCCCATGAAGTAAAACTGGTAATACTTCATATTTAACACCACTGTGTTATCGGTAAATTCAATTACCATTTCACGTTCAAATCTAATTAAAGATTTAACCATCGCCTGGAGCAAAACTGGTGATACTCCATTCTCGATCATTTCAATCTAATTAAAGATTCATTAAAACTCCACTTAGTTTTAATCGTTAACTGGGTTAAAGAATCAGTGTCATTTAAAACACAGTTCACGATAAACCCAAAATCACATTCCATTAATTATCGGGTTAATGAACGAGTGTTATTTAAAACACTGTCCACGATAAACCCAAAAATCAATATCCATTCAATTTCAATTAAATATTATTTAATTGGTACACTTCATTAAATCTAAATAAAAAGATTTAATCTTTTCTCAACTGGGTTCAAGAACAGTGTTAATGAAGACACCATTCACGACAAACCCAAATCACATTTGATATTCAATACAAGGCTCTGAATAGAAAATATATCGGCTTATATTCAATATCAAATTCTACGATTAACAAATGTCGTGTTGGAAATAACGATATAAATATATATCTTTCAAATTTCCATAACAACATCTGTATAATCACGAATTCCAACATCGAAATATTCCGAAGACAATTTCGATTCAGATCCACTCCAATGCAATCATTGGAAATTCTGGTTATTTTTAAAACCCTTTTCAAATTCAATTTATTTATTTAAAAATAAATAAAATTATAATTCTAGTTCATAACTAGTTCATTTCGATAAAAAAACTATTTTTATCTTTTCAAATATGTAGTTTTTCATCCCAATTTTTCTCAAATCATTTCTTATGATTTTACACAAATTATTGATATTTTTAATAATTTTATCAAGGCCCGTACGGTCGATTTCCATCAATGGACATCGAACTGCACTTACAGCGACCTTTTTCAAATTCAATTTGGACATAATCCCAAATCCAACCTTTAGATTTCAAATTTCAAATATTCATTAGAAAGCTCTTTTCGATACGAACCCAACGGTTCCGGTTTTAGGAGAGTCTGACGGTCGGATCTCCCGCAATATCCGTTCGAAGTCAATGGTCGAAATTCGCGAACTGCCGCGGCGCGGCGCGTTCTATTCAGGCCATTATATTATATATATAATATATATAATATATACTTCGTCGATTTCAATTCAAATCATATTTTATAAATCGTTTTAAAATTCGTTTTCAAAACGATTTCAACTTCTATTTCAAAATCTAATTTCTCAACATAAATTCATTTTCATTTCATTTCGAACTGATTCAATTCAAATTGATTTCTAATTCAATTTCTGTTCGTTTTCAATTCAATTTCAATTTCAATTTCAATTCGAATTCATTTCTATTCAATTTCAATTCGAATTCATTTATTTTCAAAAAATCAGATTTTGAAATCACTTTCGATATTCATTATAAAATGAATAAAATCGATATAAATATCGTTCACGTCAAAATGGCATAAATCTGACCAACACGGCTTCATATGTTTCTATTTTCAAATATTCTATTTCGAATATTTCTATCTCAAATATTTCTTTTTAAATTTTTCCTTTTTCAAATATTCTATTTTCAAATATTTCTTTTTAAATATTTCCTTTTTCAAATATTCTAATTTCAAATATTTCTATTCCACAGATTTCTTTTTCGAAACGGGAATGAGGCCCAATCAATTAACATATAAAGTTAATTATATGGATTTTCTACAACACATGTATACAATAACAACGATGAATAATCAACCATCATCCAAAGTGCATTCTACACTGTATAAGCATCGAATATAAATATTCAACGCTTATAGCAGCCTGTCAATCAATCGATCGACATACAACTAATTATTGGGATTAGTGTACGTCAAATATCATTCCAACACCCGTGTGGGGTTTCAAGCAATCAAACACAGATTTTTATTTTTGCAGTTGGGCGATGTGTAGAATTTGTCGTCCCAATCAATGTCCTTCAAATAGGTGTACATAAACAAACCGTCCGGTTTGTAAATGAATATTTATTTATTCACATTCACGTTAAAAATTATATTTTTAACGATCAAATATTTTATTTTAACTCATGAAATTTTATTCAGTTCATTTTCAAAATAAAAATGATATTTTTATTTTTCTGACTTATTTTAGAAAATTTCGGCGGCATAACATCACGATACTAGAAACGGGACGAGGCCTAGCCTTATCCCCGGTCTAGTGAAGGCCCACGCCATTCACACATCAATCAAATCAATTTCATTTCACCAAATAATTCAATTCAAACCAAATAATCTAACCAACTACACAACCAAACAATTAAACAAACAAGCCATCCATGGTCTGTTGATGACGGGTGTCGGGTGCTACTAAACACCGTCTGCATCCTAGTATATATATATAACTAGAAAAAGAGATTTTGAGTGAGAAGTTCTCACCGATAGCTATCCAATCATTTTGACTCATTATTGATAGAAATCTTCATCGTTATCGCATCTTCGTCATCTTCGTTGCCCGTAGCCACTACATATGTAAAAATCGAATTTTTACTTCACTATTCGATACATAAAAATCGAATTTTTACTATGCTAAAAATCGAATTTTTACTTCGCTATTCAATATATAAAAATCGAATTTTTACTTTGCTATTCAATATATAAAAATCGAATTTTTACTTTGTTATTCAATATATAAAAATCGAATTTTTACTTCGCTATTCAATATATAAAAATCGAATTTTTACTTCGCTATTCAATATATAAAAATCGAATTTTTACTTCGCTATTCAATATATAAAAATCGAATTTTTACACCGCTACTATATATATAAATATTTTGCCTTTTCTTATATAAAAATTCTATCTTTTCTGATGTAAAAATTCCATCTTTTCTAATGTAAAAATTCTAACTTGATTAGATAAAGATCCCGCCTTTCTACCGATAAAAATTTCGTCTTTCCTATACTAAAAATCAAATCATTCTTGATTCAAAAATCTAATCTTTTCGTTACCATTCAAACAATAAAGATCCAATTTTTATCGGCCATTTATATGAATAAAAATCTAATTCATTTACTGATTTTAAATAACCTAAATCTCTATATAATAAAATCAGATTTTATTGTAAATAATAATTAAATAAATAAATACAAAGATTTAAACACTCACTGTTTTTTCCGGTTTTACAGAGGGAAGATGAGGAGGAGCCGTTGAATTGGGGAGGGGGTGGAGGCTGCATCGCGACCGAGGTGGGGTCAGGCAGGGGGTGGCGCTCGGCACTGGTGGCGTGCGGTGGAGCTGTGGTCTCAGGAGGTTATGGGATTCGTGGGTTTGGGGCGCTCGCGGTCTCGAATGTGAGAAGGGAGGGGGATTGACGGAGAGAAGAGGTGGTGGGGGATTGCGGCGCCAAGGGCGGCGCTGCTCCGCCTGCGGCGGCGTGGTCTGTGGCGTCGCGATTTCCCCTTTTCCCCTTTTTTTTATATTTTTTTTTCTGGTTTGAATGAACGATGAAGGGGGGGGGCAGCGGTTTTGAAGGGGAAGGAGAGAGATGGATATTATTATTTTTATTATTATTTAATTCAAAAAGTTGACTTTTACATACGACCTCGAAACGAGGCCCACCGCCTGTCGTCCATAGCGTTTTACCCCCATTCCGAACACAATAGGATATGTATCGTAGGTTGATTTGATCGTCTCGATCAGTTTTCATCAAAATCAACGTATAACTCTATATATTGAATTTGAACTCGCATTTCAATTTACTAGGGTCACATACGAACTTGAAAAATTCCAGAAAAATATTTTCTAGCTTCGTATTGACGATACGGTCCTAACAAAACTAGTTTCATCGAATTCTGAGACTGTTGGAAAAATGGCCATTTTCCAGTCGATTAAAATCAACTGAAACCGGTCAAACGCGTTTTCCTTCGCCACGCTCACACACTGATTCGAAAAATTATGAAATTTGGAATCTAGCAATAATTTGACACTGCGGACCAAACAAAAATGGTTTCGTCGAAATCCGAGGTCGCTTGCAAAATGTCCATTTTTAAGGGCCTGAATTTCATAGCGACTATTCAGAATTTTCAACTGGACATACCTATTTATCCCCGCTATGGAATTTTGATTTTTCGGATTCGTTGGAAAGATATTCACAATTAGATTCCATTATTTTTGGTTTCACTAAAATCCGGATTGTTTTACACGTGGTACATTCAATTGAAGTTTGAAATCGAATTATCGAACTACCGCGCCATTTTCAATTCCTTTTATAATTATATATAATTATTTATATTTTAACGACGACGTATATAATATATACGTTCGAATTATATTCAAAATAAATTTCTCGTCGATATTATTTAAAATAATTCATTTTAAATAATCAAAATTCGCTAAAATTGCCAAAATAAAAATTTTAAACTGGCCCAGATTTTCGGGTTGTTACACCATTCTTTAATTATTGGTTTGTTTTCCGTGTGTTAAAAACATTGTTCTTACTTTTTGTTAAAATTTCCATTATGCGGTAGATTGGGTGAATGGATAAAATATTTGAAGCTGGAAATAGTGATTAAGGATGTCAATGGATATTTGAAATCGATCCACATTCGTAATTTGAAATTTAAGAAAAAAAGGTTATATTTTCCAATGTAGTTTAATTGTCATATAGGAAGCATATGCATTAGACCTGATAAAGTAGCATGTTAGTCCCACATCACAAAATTTTAGTTAATAAATCTGTACATATATCAAGTGCTCAGTTGGTCAACAGCCGAGCTAAGTAACGTGAGCTTGTGACCAAGTGGGGGCATTAAAGTGATGGAATGTTGGGTCATGTTGCTGAATTTGGGTACACTGTGCACTTAGCTGGCCTGCCCAATCCAAGTTGTTGAGTGGCCTGTGCGACTGGGCTAGAAAATCGGAGTGTGTTGGCTATAGTAAGGAGGCAATGCGTGAGGCTGGTCACAGAGCAGCGAAAACTCCTTGCTCTCAACGGTGGATGGATAACAAGCTATTGCATTATGTTCCCACAATGGATTCGGTGACAGTTCTCCAGCAAACCATCATTTTTTTTTTTGCTGATTTATGGTCAGACACAGGAATTCCTTGTATAGATGGCCACACTCTTGAACACGATATTATTTCTCTACCTGTTTCCTATTTTTACTGGTTTCTTTAATAAGCCACTGATGCTTTTGTTTTTCTCGGTTGCAACTGTATGAGAAATGGTGAAACATCAAAATTATTTCCTACTCGGATCATATGTTGACATATAGGAGGTGGTACATTTACTAAATTATCCTTTTCAAACATAAAGAAAGAATGTAAAAAAAGTATCAGAGCCAGGTATCGATTCTAGGACCTATGGGTTATGGGCCCACCACGCTTCCGCTGCGCCATTCTAATAGGTAATAAGATGTGAGAATTGCTTTTTGTTACACTAATACACAAGCTGCTCCTAGACTATATCCCTAGTCATATCATCTTGTATTGTATAGAGCATGGAAAATAGTAGTTGTACAAAATCACTAAATTGTATCATCCATGCATTCATCCTCATATCATAACTTGCAGCCGCCAAATCAGCCTGAGTTTGATATTTCAACACATCCTTAGCATATGCTGACATAAAGCTATTTCAGACTTAAAATAAACTTGGGTTTCGGAAGTAAGGTTGTTGTAAAACTGTTTAGTATATGACTCATATACTGTTTAATTGATTCCTTATGTTTTACTTTTTAATTATGAGGTAACCCCTTTATGGCTTTATCTTTATCTGATGTTGTTTATTATATAATGCGCAAATGCAGCCACTGCACTGGGTCATAACTCCATTGGATAGAAGGTCCATTATCCTATGGATTTATTTGCCTTAGAGCTATCAAGAACCCCTTAACAAAATTCTCATTTGATAGTTGGTACTCGCAGTATGGTCATGTTCAGGAAGTGTTAGCGAGGAATGTGGATTATATATCATTCAGAAAATAAGTTAGTTGCCTTTTACACATGTTCTTATAATGTATATAATATACTGGATGGTGATCACTGTGATGTGCCTTCTAGCATTGTGCGGTCATACATATGCTTTTCTAGACTGCTGTATGAATATAACCATTAGAATCTTATATTGTTTTGTAGTCTGATGCCATGGTTGATTTATGTGAAATCAATATGATCATTCATTTGTGTAACAACCCGTAAAATGCGGGCCAGTTTGAAATTTTTATTTTGGCAATTTTGGCGAAGTATGAATATTTAAAATGAATTATTTTAAATAATTATCGACGAGAAATTTATTTTGAATATATTAGAACGTATATATTATATACGTCGTCGTTAGTATATAAATATTTATATATAATTATAAATAGAATTGAAAATGGCGCGGTAGTTCGATAATTCGATTTCAAACTTCAATTGAATGTACCGGGTGCAAAACAATCCGGATTTTAGTGAAACCAAAAATAATAAGAACTAATTGATAATATCTTTCCAACGAATCCAAAAAATCAAAATTTCGTAGCGAGAATCAAAAGATATGTCCAGTTGAAAATTCTGAATAGTCGCTATGGAATTCAGGCCCTTAAAAATGGACATTTTGCGAATGACCTCGGATTTCGACGAAACCAATTTTGTTGGGTCCGTGGTGTTGAATTATTGCTAGATTCCAAATTTCATAATTTTTCGAATCAATAGGCGAGCGTGGCATAGGAAAACGTGTTTTGACCATTTCAGTTGATTTTAACCAACTGGAAATTGGCCATTTTTCAAACGGTCTCAGAATTCGACGAAACTAGTTTTGTTAGGACCGTATCATCAATACGAAGCTAGAAAATATTTTTCGAGAATTTTTAGAGTTAATATGTGACCCTGGTAATTTGAAATGTACGTTAAAAATTCAATAAAGTGATTTAAATGTAAATTTGACGGAAACTGGTCGAAACGGCCGAACTGGCTTGCGATACATATCCCATTGTGTTCAGACTGGGGGTAAATTGCTATGGACGACAGGCGGTGGACCTCGTTTAGAGGTCGTATGTAAAAGTCAACTTTTTAATAATTAAATAATAAAAAAAAATATAAAATAAAAATAAAATATATTCTCTTTCCCTATAACCTTTGCCCCCCCCCCCCCCCCCGTTTTCGTTTAACAGAAAGAAAAGAAAAAAAAAAACGATGGACGCTCTGCCCTAGGCGCCGCCGCGCCCTAGCCATCGCACCCCTCCCCTCCGTTCTCCTCCATCCCGCCTCCCAGCTCCGGCGTCGCTCGACGCCACATCTCCCCACCCCCTGCCCTCCTCGACGAAGACGAAACCCCCCCCCCCCCAGATTCGAGACCGCCGCCGCCTGCATGCCACCGCGCCTGAGCCACTCCCCACCTCCGACACTCCAGCCTTCGACCGCCGTTCTGGCGAACCCCCCCCCCCCCCCCTTCAATACAGTACGTCCCCTTTTTGCTAGTTTATTTACTTATTCTTATTCTTTTTCTTTTTATTTATAGATATTAAAACATTGTTTTTCTGATTTTTTATATAACAGAAAAGAATTTTAAAACTAAATTCTGGATTTTTTTTAAAATAAATTTAAAAACTGGATTTTTAGATATTAAAAACTGATTTTTAGGAATTTTAAAAACTGATTTTAAAATGAATTTATAAACTGATTTTTAAAAAGGAAATTAAAATGATATTTACTATGGAGTAGACAAAATTAAATGTGATTTTTATTATTTGGGTAGCGAATAAAAATATAATAAGGAAAGTCGAGATTTTTGATATAAGGAAAGTCGAGATTTTTGATATGAGGAAAGACGAGATTTTTGAAAGCGAAAAGATTATATTTTTTTTATAACAAAAGGATATGATTTCTAGAAACATAAAAATATAATTTTTAATACATAGGAAAAATAAAAATATGGTTTTTATACTTTTAGAAAAATAAAGATATGGTTTTTCTTTAAATGACTTCGAAATAAAAATGTGATTTTTATCTATTGAACTTCGAAATAAAAATGTGATTTTTTATCTATTGAACTTCAAAACAAGAATATGATTTTTATATATGGAATAGCGAAGTAAAAATTCGATTTTTACATAGGTAGTGAAAGCGGACAACGAAGGTGACAAAAAGGCGGGAACGACGAAGATCTCTACAATAGAAGTGCCGTGGAGCTAGGATAGCTATATGTGAGAATTTCTCACCTTTTAATTTATTTTTCTAGTTATATATATATATATATATATATACTAGGATGCAGACGGTGCTTAGTAGCACCCGACACAATCGTCCACAGACCATGGACTTGTTTGTTTGGTTGCATAGCTGAGTTATATGATTTGATTTTAATTTGGTTGTTTGGTGAATTTGATTGATGTGTGAATGGCGTGGGCCTTCACTAGACCGGGGATAAGGCTAGGCCTTGTCCCGTTTCTAGTATCGTGCCGTTATGCCGCCGAAATTTTCTAAAATAAGTTAGAAAAATAAAAATATCATTTTATTGAATAAATGAATTGTATAGAAATTCATAGGTTGGAATAAAATGTTTTATCGTTAAAAATACAATTTTTAACGTGAAGTGAATAAAATAGAATATTCATTTACAAACCAGACGGTTTGTTTATGTACACCTATTTGAATGACATTGATTGGGACGATAAATTTTACACATCGCCCAATAGCACAAATAAAATATGTGTTTGATTGTTTGAAACCCCACACGGGTGTTGGGATGAAATTTGAAGTTCACTCATCCTGATTGATTAAATAAGTCGATCGATTGATTGACAGGCTGTTATAAGCATTGAATATCTATATTTGATGCTTTTACAGTGTAGTGCACTTTGGTTGATGGTTGATTATTTTCAATGTTATTATATACATGTGTTGTATGAAAATCCATATAATTAACTTTATATGGTAATTGATTGGGCCTCATTCCAATTTGAAAAATAAAGAATATTATAAAATAAAAGTTCATGTGTTGACAGTACTCATTCATTGAGATTGGTCATGTGTTGAACGAAATATTTTAGTAATAAAATTTACATCTTTATCGATATAAAATAAAAGTTCATGTGTTGACAGTACTCATCCATTGAGATTGGTCATGTGTTGAACGAAATATTTTGATAACAACTATTTTGAAAAAGAAATATTTGAAATAGAATATTTGAAAATAGAAATTTATGAAGCCGTGTTGATTAGATTGACGCCATTTTGACGTGAACGATATTTATATCGATTTTATTCATTTTAAAATGAATATTGAAAAGTGATTTCGAAATCGAAGATTTCGAAATGAATTGAATTGAAAACGATTTCGAAATGAATTGAATTGAAAACGATTTCGAAGTGAATTGAATTGAAAACGATTTCGAAATGAATTGAATTGAAAACGATTTCGAAATGAATTGAATTGAAAACGATTTCGAAATGAATTGAATTGAAAACGATTTCGAAATGAATTGAATTGAAAACGATTTCGAAATGAATTGAATTGAAAACGATTTCGAAATGAATTGAATTGAAAACGATTTCGAAATGAATTGAATTGAAAACGATTTCGAAATGAATTGAATTGAAAACGATTTCGAAATGAATTGAATTGAAAACGATTTCGAAATGAATTGAATTGAAAACGATTTCGAAATGAATTGAATTGAAAACGATTTCGAAATGAATTGAATTGAAAACGATTTCGAAATGAATTGAATTGAAAACGATTTCGAAATGAATTGAATTGAAAACGATTTCGAAATGAATTGAATTGAAACGAATTCGAATTGAATTGAAAGTGAATTGAAATGAATTCAAATTGAATTGAAATTTGAATTGAATAGAAATGAATTTTAAAACGAATTTATAAAGAAGAATTCAATTTTGATTTGAATTGAAATGAAAGTTGAAATTGCTTTTGAAACGACTTTAAAACTATTTATATAATTCGTTTTAAATAGAAATCGACGAAATACATATTATATATATTATATATATAATATAATGGCCTGAATAGAACGCGCCGCGCCGCGGCAGTTCGCGAATTTCGACCATTTATTTCAAACGGGCATTACGGGAGATCCGACCGTCGGATTCTCCTAAAACCGGAACCGTTGGGTTCATATCGAAAAGAGCTTTCTAACGGATATTAGAAATTAGAAATCTAACGGTTGGATTTGGAATTATGTCCAAATCAAATTTGAAAAAGGTCGCTATAAGTGCAGTTCGATGGCCATTGATGGAAATCGACTGTACGGGCCTTGATAAAATTATTAAAAATAGTAATAATTTGTGTAAAATCATAAGAAATGATTTATGAAGATTTAGGATGAAAAACTCCATATTTGAAAAGATAAAAATAGATTTTTATCGAAATGAACTAGTTTTGAACTAGAATTATAATTCTATTTATTTTTAAATAAATAAATTGAATTTGAAAAGGGTTTTGAAAATAACCAAAATTTCCAATGATTGCATTGGAGTGGATTTGAATCGAAATTGTCTTCGGAATATTTCGATGTTGGAATTCGTGATTATACAGATGTTGTTATGGAAATTTGAAAGATATATATTTATATCATTATTTCCAATACGACATTTGTTAGTCGTAGAATTTGATATTGAATATAAGCCGATATATTTTCTATTCAGAGCCTTGTATTGAATATCAAATGTGATTTGGGTTTGTCGCGAATGGTGTCTTCACTAACACTGTTCTTGGACCTAGTTGTGAGAAGATTAAATCTTTTTATTTAGATTTAATGAAGTGTACCAATTAAACGATATTAAATTGGAATTGAATTGATATTGATTGTTGGGTTTATCGTGAACAGTGATTTAAATAACACTTGTTCTTTAACCCGATAATTAATGAATGTGATTTGGGTTTATCGTGAACCATGTTTTTAAATGACACGGATTCTTTAACCCAGTTAACGATTAAAACTAAGTGGAGTTTTAATGAATCTTTAATTAGATTGAAATGGTCGAGAATGGAGTATCACCAGTTTTGCTCCAGGCGATAGTTAAATCTTTAATTAGATTTGAACGTGAAATGGTAATTGAATTTACCGATAACACTGTGGTGTTAGATATGAAGTATTACCAGTTTTACTTCATGGGATGAATAGGTTGTGACTGGGAAATTAAAATAAATGATTACTTCGGTAAGGTTCGCTAATCCCGACTAGTTTGAATTGATATTCAAAAAGGAGATTAAAGAATAAATTTAAAGGATTTATCTTTGATAAAATTAATGGGAACCTTTCCCTATGAATGTGAAATTCAGAAACTAACTGTCGGTTAGCTAAGCAGAATGGTTTTCTGGATATTGATCTGATGTTGGTTTCGGCCTTCGGGGTTAATATTTGGGGAATTATTCTCTTGATTAATTTACGGTTAGTGACTGATGAATTGGAATGAGGCGTATGTTGTGTTTGTGTAACACTTATTTAAAATATACGCGAGTTATTCGGAAAGACCGGGTTTATCCCATTCTGAATAACTGATACGACGATAAGTCGAAGATGAAGACGATGGTCGAAGACCGGAGGTCTTCATGTCGTTTGGATAATTACTGATGATCTTGATTGGGCTGTACACCCAAGAAGATGGAAACAGTTAGTGATCGTCCAGACGTACTTGGAGATCGATGGATATGCAGGGTACTAGGTGCCTCCGGTTTCGTTCAGACCCAGAACGGACTTGTAAATGGACTGTGTGTCTGACATTGGAATTTAGTCTGTGTGATTGATTTCTATTAAATATATATCTGTTTGGCGGCGGAGAATTTATTCTCTTGCTTAACGCCCTTCTCTGAGACGTACGAGCTCAGGGGTTATATATTGATGGATATCAAACGCATGGAGTGAATTGCCTGTGTGGCATGCCTAAGTGGCAATTGATCGAGGCTTCTGTTGAAAAGCAAAGTCTTGTGGTGATGATCAAAGCACGGCCTTTGTGGCGTAGCTTTGTGTAACGTTTGCTTCGCGAGTTTCGCACCCCGGTTGTGAACCAAAAACGGGGGAGGACCTCAGGGAGGGCATGCGTTTCTTTCTAGTTAGAAGTGGCGTCAGTGGTTTTACACGCCTTGACGAGTTTGACTTATGTGGTTGTTGCTGTTGCGAGGCGCCTCGGATTGATCGGTCGTTCTCGAACCGATGGAGTCATTTAGTTGGCTCATTTACGCCCCAAAGGGCGGGGAAACGTATTGTTCAGGCACTATAATCCACATCGGTGGACCGGCCCTGTCGCTCCATGGGGCAGTTGCGGCTGTTCCTGTGGCTCGGGCTAGAGAGTCACGAATCGGTAGAGGACGATCCCTGGCCTCGGTTCACAGACGGAAATCCAATTTCCAAATACGTGACATTTGCGGTTTTATTTGTAAACCTATATATGACGACATGATATATGGTACCCATGCCGCCTATGATTGATACTTATGATTTGAAGTTGTTTTATACACTATGCACTTATAATAGTATCAAATGATTTGTTTTAAAACGTATCAAGCATTCTTTGGCTGTTATAAGGGAAAACCCTATCCCCCGGCTTGCGTTGCATTGTGTGATAGGACCTGGGTCTTATAACAGCTTCATTTTTCTCTATTTAGCATTGCGTTGTTTGTTTTATGCACTGGTATTCTTGGGAGGAAACCCGTTCCGTGTTATACGGCGTGGTCCCTTGATTTACCTTACATTAAAGATAAAGATTAACTGTTTTAGTTCTCACACCAGTCACATGACTGACCTGGAGTTTATTGTTTTAACCTAAACTCTGGGTGCCCCTATTTTTGACACGGGCAGCTAGTAGTTTTGGTTTTGCAGATTTATATTCACAGGATCCTGGTTTACAGCTGGAACGATATCCGGAAAGCTTTGTATCCGTATATCTCATTCTAGTTGTGTATTGTATTATTTTCCGCTGCCATGTATTTAAATGTAATTTAAATCTCTGTTATTTCTGTGTAATATTTATTCATACTCTGTATATTCTTGTAATCTGATGCATTGTTGTAATATACAATGAAACGTTCTTCTGTATGCGTTCTGTTGTGGCTTGTTCTCGAACTATCCGACGCTTTCCTTTACGGGGAAGTTACGGGTTTTCACAGTTGGTATCAGAGCTTTGGTTTACAAAGCTAGAGAACAAGACACATTAGAACCATACGAAAGAATTCATCAGATATTGGATTAGTAATATCCAATGAGAATGACTCGTTAGAGATAGGATCAGTAGTATCCTAGAACGAGTGTGAAGAGTATATTTTTAAAATGAAAGTCAAATTTGTTTTGAAAATTTAAATCAACTATTCGTATTTGGTTATTTATTTATATCGATGTGGATAATCCAGTATATATAGATTTTGCGTATACGTCTGATCCGCGTGTATTCAAAGTTTTAATATACTGGATAGATATAGAATCACATTCTAGACACCCGGAGATGGTTCTGATGATTGATCGATCATCATCAGAATTTATATTCGTGTTTTGAAGATGTGATGTCTATATATTTCCTATTGACTGGTGTGAGAACCAAAATTAGATAGGGCTTATTGTTGTGATTTGGCATCAAAAACCAGATTTTTGACTATGTATCAAAGTTATCTATTTGAAACTCTAATCAACTAATTGATTGATGTTTGCGTTGTTTGTTTATTTGTTTGCTAATTTTTAGCCATTTAGCCTAATTGGATCACATATTGAATTATACTGAAAATTAGTCGCATTTGCTTGCATATACGTGTATATCCTTGAACAGGTCATAGCAAGGAGGCTAGAGCAGAGAATAAATTTTGTTTGCCCGACAAATAGGTACATGTTTACTACATAATTTCCTGTTTTGTTTGGGTGATGATGATTTTGTGAGCCTATTGGCTAGCCGCTTGGCTTTTTCTTTTTCTTTTTGAGATCTGAAGGACCGGGGAAGCTATTTGAAATTCCCCGATGCTCCCGGTGCAGGGGAGGTTATGGCGAAATTTTTCAAAAATTTAGGGTGTTAGCCAAATTTTTGAAGTTTTGAAAATTCTCAGAAACTAAAGAGTTGGAGAATGGAAGCCAGATCGAACGTAGAATTGATTAATCAAACCACTTTCGACTTTGTTCCTTTTCGGGGACGAAAAGTTTTAAGTGGGGGAGATTGTAACAACCCGTAAAATGCGGGCCAGTTTGAAATTTTTATTTTGGCAATTTTGGCGAAGTATGAATATTTAAAATGAATTATTTTAAATAATTATCAACGAGAAATTTATTTTGAATATATTAGAACGTATATATTATATACGTCGTCGTTAGTATATAAATATTTATATATAATTATAAATAGAATTGAAAATGGCGCGGTAGTTCGATAATTCGATTTCAAACTTCAATTGAATGTACCGGGTGCAAAACAATCCGGATTTTAGTGAAACCAAAAATAATAGGAACTAATTGATAATATCTTTCCAACGAATCCAAAAAATCAAAATTTCGTAGCGAGAATCAAAAGATATGTCCAGTTGAAAATTCTGAATAGTCGCTATGGAATTCAAGCCCTTAAAAATGGACATTTTGCAAATGACCTCGGATTTCGACGAAACCACTTTTGTTGGGTCCGTGGTGTTGAATTATTGCTAGATTCCAAATTTCATAATTTTTCGAATCAATAGGTGAGCGTGGCATAGGAAAACGTGTTTTGACCATTTCAGTTGATTTTAATCGACTGGAAATTGGCCATTTTTCAAACGGTCTCAGAATTCGACGAAACTAGTTTTGTTAGGACCGTATCGTCAATACGAAGCTAGAAAATATTTTTCGAGAATTTTTAGAGTTAATATGTGACCCTGGTAATTTGAAATGTACGTTAAAAATTCAATATAGTGATTTAAATGTAAATTTGACGGAAACTGGTCGAAACGGCCGAACTGGCTTGCGATACATATCCCATTGTGTTCAGACTGGGGGTAAATTGCTATGGACGACAGGCGGTGGACCTCGTTTAGAGGTCGTATGTAAAAGTCAACTTTTTAATAATTAAATAATAAAAAAATATAAAATAAAAATAAAATATATTCTCTTTCCCTATAACCTTTGCCCCCCCCCCCCCCCCGTTTTCGTTTAACAGAAAGAACAGAAAAAAAAAAACGATGGACGCTCTGCCCTAGGCGCCGCCGCGCCCTAGCCATCGCACCCCTCCCCTCCGTTCTCCTCCATCCCGCCTCCCAGCTCCGGCGTCGCTCGACGCCACATCTCCCCACCCCCTGCCCTCCTCGACGAAGACGAAACCCCCCCCCCCAGATTCGAGACCGCCGCCGCCTGCATGCCACCGCGCCTGAGCCACTCCCCACCTCCGACACTCCAGCCTTCGACCGCCGTTCTGGCGAACCCCCCCCTTCAATACAGTACGTCCCCTTTTTGCTAGTTTATTTACTTATTCTTATTCTTTTTCTTTTTATTTATAGATATTAAAACATTGTTTTTCTGATTTTTTATATAATAGAAAAGAATTTTAAAACTAAATTCTGGATTTTTTTTAAAATAAATTTAAAAACTGGATTTTTAGATATTAAAAACTGATTTTTAGGAATTTTAAAAACTGATTTTAAAATGAATTTATAAACTGATTTTTAAAAAGGAAATTAAAATGATATTTACTATGGAGTAGACAAAATTAAATGTGATTTTTATTATTTGGGTAGCGAATAAAAATATAATAAGGAAAGTCGAGATTTTTGATATAAGGAAAGTCGAGATTTTTGATATGAGGAAAGACGAGATTTTTGAAAGCGAAAAGATTATATTTTTTTTATAACAAAAGGATATGATTTCTAGAAACATAAAAATATAATTTTTAATACATAGGAAAAATAAAAATATGGTTTTTATACTTTTAGAAAAATAAAGATATGGTTTTTCTTTAAATGACTTCGAAATAAAAATGTGATTTTTATCTATTGAACTTCAAAATAAAAATGTGATTTTTTATCTATTGAACTTCGAAACAAGAATATGATTTTTATATATGGAATAGCGAAGTAAAAATTCGATTTTTACATAGGTAGTGAAAGCGGACAACGAAGGTGACAAAAAGGCGGGAACGACGAAGATCTCTACAATAGAAGTGCCGTGGAGCTAGGATAGCTATATGTGAGAATTTCTCACCTTTTAATTTATTTTTCTAGTTATATATATATATATATATATACTAGGATGCAGACGGTGCTTAGTAGCACCCGACACAATCGTCCACAGACCATGGACTTGTTTGTTTGGTTGCATAGCTGAGTTATATGATTTGATTTGAATTTGGTTGTTTGGTGAATTTGATTGATGTGTGAATGGCGTGGGCCTTCACTAGACCGGGGATAAGGCTAGGCCTTGTCCCGTTTCTAGTATCGTGCCATTATGCCGCCGAAATTTTCTAAAATAAGTTAGAAAAATAAAAATATCATTTTATTGAATAAATGAATTGTATAGAAATTCATAGGTTGGAATAAAATGTTTTATCGTTAAAAATATAATTTTTAACGTGAAGTGAATAAAATAGAATATTCATTTACAAACCAGACGGTTTGTTTATGTACACCTATTTGAATGACATTGATTGGGACGATAAATTTTACACATCGCCCAACAGCACAAATAAAATATGTGTTTGATTGTTTGAAACCCCACACGGGTGTTGGGATGAAATTTGAAGTTCACTCATCCTGATTGATTAAATAAGTCGATCGATTGATTGACAGGCTGTTATAAGCGTTGAATATCTATATTTGATGCTTTTACAGTGTAGTGCACTTTGGTTGATGGTTGATTATTTTCAATGTTATTATATACATGTGTTGTATGAAAATCCATATAATTAACTTTATATGGTAATTGATTGGGCCTCATTCCAATTTGAAAAATAAAGAATATTATAAAATAAAAGTTCATGTGTTGACAGTACTCGTTCATTGAGATTGGTCATGTGTTGAATGAAATATTTTAGTAATAAAATTTACATCTTTATCGATATAAAATAAAAGTTCATGTGTTGACAGTACTCATCCATTGAGATTGGTCATGTGTTGAACGAAATATTTTGATAACAACTATTTTGAAAAAGAAATATTTGAAATAGAATATTTGAAAATAGAAATTTATGAAGCCGTGTTGATTAGATTGACGCCATTTTGACGTGAACGATATTTATATCGATTTTATTCATTTTAAAATGAATATTGAAAAGTGATTTCGAAATCGAAGATTTCGAAATGAATTGAATTGAAAACGATTTCGAAATGAATTGAATTGAAAACGATTTCGAAATGAATTGAATTGAAAACGATTTCGAAACGAATTGAATTGAAAACGATTTCGAAATGAATTGAATTGAAAACGATTTCGAAATGAATTGAATTGAAAACGATTTCGAAATGAATTGAATTGAAAACGATTTCGAAATGAATTGAATTGAAAACGATTTCGAAATGAATTGAATTGAAAACGATTTCGAAATGAATTGAATTGAAAACGATTTCGAAATGAATTGAATTGAAAACGATTTCGAAATGAATTGAATTGAAAGCGATTTCGAAATGAATTGAATTGAAAGCGATTTCGAAATGAATTGAATTGAAAACGATTTCGAAATGAATTGAATTGAAAACGATTTCGAAATGAATTGAATTGAAAACGATTTCGAAATGAATTGAATTGAAAACGATTTCGAAATGAATTGAATTGAAAACGATTTCGAAATGAATTGAATTAAAACGAATTCGAATTGAATTGAAAGTGAATTGAAATGAATTCAAATTGAATTGAAATTTGAATTGAATAGAAATGAATTTTAAAACGAATTTATAAAGAAGAATTCAATTTTGATTTGAATTGAAATGAAAGTTGAAATTGCTTTTGAAACGACTTTAAAACTATTTATATAATTCGTTTTAAATAGAAATCGACGAAATATATATTATATATATTATATATATAATATAATGGCCTGAATAGAACGCGCCGCGCCGCGGCAGTTCGCGAATTTCGACCATTTATTTCAAATGGGCATTACGGGAGATCCGACCGTCGGATTCTCCTAAAACCAGAACCGTTGGGTTCGTATCGAAAAGTGCTTTCTAACGGATATTAGAAATTAGAAATCTAACGGTTGGATTTGGAATTATGTCCAAATCAAATTTGAAAAAGGTCGCTATAAGTGCAGTTCGATGGCCATTGATGGAAATCGACTGTACGGGCCTTGATAAAATTATTAAAAATAGTAATAATTTGTGTAAAATCATAAGAAATGATTTGTGAAGATTTGGGATGAAAAACTCCATATTTGAAAAGATAAAAATAGATTTTTATCGAAATGAACTAGTTTTGTACTAGAATTATAATTCTATTTATTTTTAAATAAATAAATTGAATTTGAAAAGGGTTTTGAAAATAACCAAAATTTCCAATGATTGCATTGGAGTGGATTTGAATCGAAATTGTCTTCGGAATATTTCGATGTTGGAATTCGTGATTATACAGATGTTGTTATGGAAATTTGAAAGATATATATTTATATCGTTATTTCCAATACGACATTTGTTAGTCGTAGAATTTGATATTGAATATAAGCCGATATATTTTCTATTCAGAGCCTTGTATTGAATATCAAATGTGATTTGGGTTTGTCGCGAATGGTGTCTTCACTAACACTGTTCTTGAACCTAGTTGTGAAAAGATTAAATCTTTTTATTTAGATTTAATGAAGTGTACCAATTAAACGATATTTAATTGGAATTGAATTGATATTGATTGTTGGGTTTATCGTGAACAGTGATTTAAATAACACTTGTTCTTTAACCCGATAATTATTGAATGTGACTTTGGGTTTATCGTGAACCGTGTTTTTAAATGACACGGATTCTTTAACCCAGTTAACGATTAAAACTAAGTGGAGTTTTAATGAATCTTTAATTAGATTGAAATGGTCGAGAATGGAGTATCACCAGTTTTGCTCCAGGCGATAGTTAAATCTTTAATTAGATTTGAACGTGAAATGGTAATTGAATTTACCGATAACACTGTGGTGTTAGATATGAAGTATTACCAGTTTTACTTCATGGGATGAATAGGTTGGGACTGGGAAATTAAAATAAATGATTACTTCGGTAAGGTTCGCTAATCCCGACTAGTTTGAATTGATATTCAAAAAGGAGATTAAAGAATAAATTTAAAGGATTTATCTTTGATAAAATTAATGGGAACCTTTCCCTATGAATGTGAAATTCAGAAACTAACTGTCGGTTAGCTAAGCAGAATGGTTTTCTGGATATTGATCTGATGTTGGTTTCGGCCTTCGGGGTTAATATTTGGGGAATTATTCTCTTGATTAATTTACGGTTAGTGACTGATGAATTGGAATGAGGCGTATGTTGTGTTTGTGTAACACTTATTTAAAATATACGCGAGTTATTCGGAAAGACCGGGTTTATCCCATTCTGAATAACTGATACGACGATAAGTCGAAGATGAAGACGATGGTCGAAGACCGGAGGTCTTCACGTCGTTTGGATAATTACTGATGATCTTGATTGGGCTGTACACCCAAGAAGATGGAAACAGTTAGTGATCGTCCAGACGTACTTGGAGATCAATGGATATGCGGGGTACTAGGTGCCTCCGGTTTCGTTCAGACCCAGAACGGACTTGTAAATGGACTGTGTGTCTTACATTGGAATTTAGTCTGTGTGATTGATTTCTATTAAATATATATATGTTTGGCGGCGGAGAATTTATTCTCTTGCTTAACGCCCTTCTCTGAGACGTACGAGCTCAGGGGTTATATATTGATGGATATCAAACGCATGGAGTGAATTGCCTGTGTGGCATGCCTAAGTGGCAATTGATCGAGGCTTCTGTTGAAAAGCAAAGTCTTGTGGTGATGATCAAAGCACGGCCTTTGTGGCGTAGCTTTGTGTAACGTTTGCTTCGCGAGTTTCGCACCCCGGTTGTGAACCAAAAACGGGAGAGGACCTCAGGGAGGGCATGCGTTTCTTTCTAGTTAGAAGTGGTGTCTGTGGTTTTACACGCCCTGACGAGTTTGACTTATGTGGTTGTTGCTGTTGCGAGGCGCCTCGAATTGATCGGTCGTTCTCGAACCGATGGAGTCATTTAGTTGGCTCATTTACGCCCCATGGGTGGACCGGCCCTGTCGCTCCATGGGGCAGTTGCGGCTGTTCCTGTGGCTCGGGCTAGAGAGTCACGAATCGGTAGAGGACGATCCCTGGCCTCGGTTCACAGACGGAAATCCAATTTCCAAATACGTGACATTTGCAGTTTTATTTGTAAACCTATATATGACGACATGATATATGGTACCCATGCCGCCTATGATTGATACTTATGATTTGAAGTTGTTTTATACACTACGCACTTATAATAGTATCAAATGATTTGTTTTAAAACGTATCAAGCATTCTTTGGCTGTTATAAGGGAAAACCCTATCCCCCGGCTTGCGTTGCATTGTGTGATAGGACCTGGGTCTTATAACAGCTTCATTTTTCTCTATTTAGCATTGCGTTGTCTGTTTTATGCACTGGTATTCTTGGGAGGAAACCCGTTCCGTGTTATACGGCGCGGTCCCTTGATTTACCTTACATTAAAGATAAAGATTAACTGTTTTAGTTCTCACACCAGTCACATGACTGACCTGGAGTTTATTGTTTTAACCTAAACTCTGGGTGCCCCTATTTTTGACACGGGCAGCTAGTAGTTTTGGTTTTGCAGATTTATATTCACAGGATCCTGGTTTACAGCTGGAACGATATCCGGAAAGCTTTGTATCCGTATATCTCATTCTAGTTGTGTATTGTATTATTTTCCGCTGCCATGTAGTTAAATGTAATTTAAATCTCTGTTATGTTTGTGTAATATTTATTCATACTCTGTATATTCTTGTAATCTGATGCATTGTTGTAATATACAATGAAACGTTCTTCTGTATGCGTTCTGTTGTGGCTTGTTCTCGAACTATCCGACGCTTTCCTTTACGGGGAAGTTACGGGTTTTCACAATTTGACAATCAACGTGAGGAAATTTCTATACTCAATGAGCTTTACTTGATGGTATAACATACATAGTCACTTTTTATATCTTGGTTAAATGATTAGTTTTTCTAAATAAAAATAAAATATAATAAAATGATCAAGTACAATTATAGGGTCTTCTTTGGCCTTAGCAACAATTGAAAACCAAAGGGTACTCATGCAAACATCAAACATGCATTTTTTTTATAGAAAATTGTAAAAACGTGTAAAAGTACTCACCAGATGATAATAATAAAGCGCAGCGCATTGTTGTTAAAGCCTTTAAATCTTACTATTTTTATCTTGATTCAAATTGGGCTCTATTCAATTCGATTTCCATTTCAATTTTAAACTGCAAATAAAATTGCATTCAACTCGTACATGTTAGTAAAATATGTACTACGGATCCGAGTATATAAGTATAACCAAATTGATTTGGTCGAGATTAAACTGTACAGATTCAAACAGATAAATGTAAGCTATTCCTGGATTCACTGTTTCTTGCTGGTAAATGAAATTAACTTGAGTTCGATTTTCCAAATTGACACAAGCTCAATCAGATCTATGTATATCTCTGTAGAAGGGGTATAAATAATATGTTGAAACCACGTGTAATTTGGGAACCATAACCCTAAATTATACAGTAGTACGTCATTTTTAGTTTGGCCCTTCAATAAACAAAAATCAATGAGAACAATCATGTATGTGTAGCATATACCAATACAATCAAACGAGTTAAATCAATCATGTACGTGTACCATGGAAAGTACATCAAATGTGATCTTCACATGTTTATTTTCAACTGATCCAACTTTACTTTAATGACATCAAAAAATACAATATATACAACCAAATAGAGTGAAAAAAAAAGACTATTTCTAATCAGAAGGACCAAAGTATGTCCAAAACCAAATTATAGAGCGACGTCATAAAATTAACTTAGTACAAATTCCCCCCAAATCAAAATATCCTTGTATAAAAGATACTATCATTTTACCAACATGCACATGAAAGACCTTGGATATTAATCCTTTTGTTAGCAAACCTGCCAACATGTTTATAATTTTTTAAAGAATCGTTGGTGTTTATGTGGGTCTGTTGACATTAAACCTGACGGTTACATGTTTTACTTTAATTTTTCTAACAAGTCTGATCGAGCAAAAATTCTTCATGTTGATCCTATTTTTATACGTGGAAGAATGTTCATCATAACAGTCTAGGATCCATCTATTGGATGTTCACAAAATCAGATAAGGAAAGTGCCTATATGGATTCAATTATACAAGATCCCGATGATACTATGGACCTTGATAGGAATAAATTGGTTAGTGAATCTTATAGGCAGTTTAATCTGTTTTGATATGAGTATGTAGAGACTTAATAGATTTAGATACACAAAAGCTCTAATTGGGATAACTCCTGAATATGAGCTCCCTAATAATATTGTAATTGACGATTTAGGAGATTAGTGTCCAACAGTGAGAATTGCTTATGACTAGAAATCAAATATATGTACTACATTTAAGATCTTTGGACATGATACCCTTAATTGTGAAGTTTCTACTAAAAATAACAAGGAAGGGTTTATCAATGTGATGATCATTGGGAGAATCAAAATACCAATGAGTTTGTTAATAACGATAGGCAACTAAAGAAAATCCATACTGTTGTAAATAATAATACGTGGTCATATGTTCATTCTAATTATAAGAAGGAATGGAGAAGGAAGAATCCGAATAATCTGAATAATGATAATACTGCTGATGTAAATGCTAAGAAAAGCAATGTAAATGCTAATCAGTTCGAAGTTCTAAATTCTGATGGTACAGTTGATAATGATAGTTTAGGCAATGGGTTCAAGGAAGGTGCAGTTCCTATAGGTGATAAATCTGATGTTAATGATAAATCTGATGACAAAGATGATAATGCAAACTTGAATGATAAAACTAGTCCATTGACTAAGGCTTTTGAAGAGGAAACAAAATGGGCCAGACATAAAGTCTAGCGAATCTAGTTACTTTTAGCATATAAATAAGTAAAAGCATCATGACAGGCATATAAACTTGGAGAAAGAGAGAGATAATAGTGTCATAAGGCAGGTATAACAAGGTAAACAATATAAACACAATATATTGTGCTTCTCTAATACTTTTCTCTACCCCAATACTAGTATAACAGAACAAGATGGTCCCAACAAGTACAAGATGGTAGATTTAGGTGTACTTTTAGTGCGAGGTTTTACCCCATACAATAACAGGTAGCCCAACAGAACTAACGGGTGTTACCCCCAGCGATAATAACGGGCTCCTAAACAAGAAAGACTAGATGTACCCTAATTACTACCCCTAATCGATCGGCTCCCTAACTCGTAGACACCCTGTGCTGACCATATAGTAGGATGTATCACTTCCTAAAGTAGCAACCCCGTTGTTTGCAAGATGCACAACCATATCTACAGGTGTCACGGCGTCTTATTATCCTCCTTGGAATCTGGACCCATGCACGCACATGACCCCGTCAGAATGTGCCGCCCACACCGTCCCTTAGATGGACCTTAAACAACCAACTCAATAAGCGTGCCCTGACCCCAGCCTAGTTCGAGGTTCTCCGTTAGATACCAAGATAGGTTACTGACTGATACAGGTCCCACACACTGGATGATACAAGCTTCCCCCTATGCTTGCATCCCCACCATTAGGATTTCAACAGGTTATGCCTACCAGTTTAACAAGATTGCATAACCCCAGCAGGTTAAGTTTGTCGAGCTTATATATATAACTCGTCCCCACATCTTTAACAAGTTTAACTTAACCCTCCTACTGATTCAAGCAAGTTTACTTAACCCCTACTTAAGTTGACAGGTTCTTGTAACCCTCACAGATTCAAACAGGTTAAGTATTACAAGTTTATTACCACTCATTCATTTATGGTTATTAATGTGCTAGACCTCTCACATAATCACATTAAGTCTACCACTTGCGGATGTTGGATATGCTGGTTGGGTCCGGGCAGACTTCTACCGCAAGTCGGACTTAACCTCGTGTCTTAGCACCGTTATTGTGTACATTTATGCATTTGACCCCTCATATTAGATTAACCACTTGTGGACGCTGGATTTGCCGGGCGGTTCCGGGAAGGCTTCTACCAAAAGTGTAATCTAACCTCGTGTCTACGTGCGGTTACAGTTTCTAGTTACTGTAAATCTAGGCATGTTCATTACTAACCAATTTCCATGTTTATTATGCCCCAAATCCCCGTCTGATACACCATACAAGTTATGCCCCAAATTAAAGTTTAGATCAAGGTATAGATTATGCCCCCAAATCCCAATCATGATTTACAACATAAGTTATGCCCCAATTTATCTTTCCCAACCATTCCCAATTTCGTGCTCTCATTTATTTCAGCGATAGGCCTAGGCTAGAAGGTAGCCTGGCTATAAAAACAAAATGTGAAAGAGAGACAGAAGAGAACAAGAATAGGAATAGTAAATAAAACTGGCATATGATGGTAGAATTGGTCATACTAACAGAATAGGCATACAGTGACATGATTTGGAAAACTAACAGAATAGGTATACGGTGACATGATTAGGGAAACTAACAGAATAGGGATATCATGGATAGGCATATGAGAACTAAGCAGTAAATTAGGTATACAAGTAATGTAAGATCTGTTATGGTTCAGGTTACTAACAGGCACAGGCTTAGATCCAAACTTATAAACATGTCAAGATTACTTTTTAGGTGTTTATATCTAAAAGCGACATAAACTCATTGTTACTGGATCTAAAGAACAGAGGATTGATTGTAGATGTTGTAGCACAAATCCTTGAATACGTATAATTTGTCGTTGAAGAAGAATAGGCTAGTTCAAACTGAGTTGGGGCAGCACCTTGTTGTATCCATTGTTTTTGGTGAATAAAAACAATGAGAATAAGCTAAGGTCAACGAATCATGCTCAAAAATGCGTCCAGGTTCTAGGCAGGAATCTGGCCAGATCTCGGTGGGGTCGACCCCGGGGTCGACACCCCCGTGGAGGGGTCGACCCATAGGTTGACAACCACAAGGGACGGGGTCGAATCTTAACGGGCCGATTTCCCTCCTTTTTTCCACTTCGTGATTTTGATTTTCTAGGTTAGTTTATATATATATTATGCTTATATGTATACAAACTTCAAACCTTAATATCTTCTTCATATGATGTCCGTTTTAGCAAACTTGGAGTCTGTCTTAAGAAGAATTCGGAGACAAACGCAATGGTGTAGTCTGTTTTACCTAATTCCTAATATTTAATTAAGTATTCTTAAGTTTATCATTATAGCGTTCTTTAAAATTACGGGGTGTTACACTTTATTTGGTAATATTTTTGATGAAACTGTTGTTGGGGATAAAATTGATAAGAGTACAACATCTACTGCTGTTGTTACTAGTTTGTCAGCTAGTTTGAGTTAATCAACTACACAACCTGCCAAGTCTTTTTCAATTGTTACTAGGTCATGTTCATCAACCATTAGTTCAAAAGCTCCATTATCTATGGGTTGTTCCTCTTCTTCTATGGCTACTTCATCTCCTTATGATAATCTTTAGCCACCTTCAAATGTTTAACTTCCACCTCCTGTGTTTGGTTTAGGGTTAACATTTCCTTTAGTGAATGTTGTATCATTATCTACTGCAGTGTCAACTAGCGTTATCCCTTCATCCAAGTCCAAGAAGCTTAAGGGTAAATTTTGGGATGACTTGGATGATGGTATAGAGTATTTTGCAGAGGATGTTTATCCATTAAGTATTAAGTTGAAATGTAGTAAAAGGCATACAAGAAATAACCCCTGTTGATGCTTTTGTTTGTTATGAGCTGCAGTATTTAGAGTTTCATTGAGTAATGCTGATAGTGTTGAGTTGCAGTATGCTGATAGTTTTTGAGATGCTGTATAGTTTTGAGCTGCAGTATGGTGATTAGATCTATGAAGTCAATTGTAAGGTTGTTTTGTAGAGTTTTTTGGTTAAATGTTCTTAGGGTGGTGATATTTGGATGTCGTTGTCTTCAGTGGACCATTTTTGCTATTATATGTTGCAGAATTGTTCTTATGTCTGTAGTATGGGTGTGATATTTTCTATTATATGTCTACATTATGTTTGTTGAGGAATTGTTCTTATGGTGTTGATTTTTGGTCATCTTGTTTTGCATGGAAGCTTTGTCGAATTTATGAGTAGCTGGTTAAGGAAAATCTCTTAAATTGGAATCTGTAGCTATCATTTTGTCCTGTTTACGATTAAACAATGGATTGTGGTCATGTGATTCTATTGCAATTTCGTATAGAAATTTTCTTTGTGTAAGTAGTAGCTATGTAATAGCTAAATGTTGTTTATTTCGTAATTTCAAGTGTAGTAATAAAAATTTGTGCTTAACTTTCAAAAAAATAATGTGTAGTCTAATAACAAAATTTCACAACCACTTCCCATGGTTGTATGCATGCCTTATAACAAGCAACAACCTCAGCTTCCATGGTGGAAAAAACTCCGAGTGACTGCTTAACAACCATCCATGATATGGATCCTCCGCTCAATAAATATATAACTAGTTGTAATCATACAACGAAGTTTTCTTTATACACACCATGCTTTTTTTAACAGAAATTAAAGACAAAATGTCCTTATTTACAACAATAGTGAATACTACGTTATAGTATTTTTACTTTTTACTGCTTAAAAACTTAAATTCTAACTGATGAAGTAAAATACAACAAATTGAATTCTTAAACTCTTAGAGTAAACATTAGGAAAGTAGAAATTGATTCAGAATTAAAATTAAAATCAAAGAAGATAATGATTTTGATGTAGAAATTGAAAAGGATTTTGATATAGGAGCAAAATTTAAAGAAAAGTCAATTTTTTATTTTTTCATTTCCCTTTTTTACACAAGAAGGAGCTTGATTCCTTGATGAACACAATTTTGGTGCTTGTTACATGAAAGAACTTTGTAGTTCCATTAGGGTTAGTATGTGAATTTTAAAAGACAACATAAATGAAATTTTAAAATACTAGAAGTTACTAGAGGGTTGAATTAAAAATCTCAAGGTGTATGCAAAGTAGAATTTAAGCGTGAGAAAAGAAGAATATAGTGTAAGAATAGAATTAACCTATATTTGTACTGAAGTGGATTTTCTACTGTCCGGGCATCTAGCCAAGTCAGAATTAAAACACCTACCGACCTCCAATTGATCTGATCTTCTGTATATAAGCATGTAGTCCTTTGTTCTATAAAGATACGTCATAACCCTTTTTGTTGCTTTCTGATGATCCATTCCATAGTTACTGATATACCTGCCTAACAATCATACGATATATGCAATATTCAGACGATTACACCCCCGAGCATACATCAGACTTCGAAAGGTAGATGCATAAGGAGTCGTGTGCATTTCTTAGCTTTAAGAATGTTATTAACTCATTTTTTGGGACAATATCTATCTCCTTTAGCAACAAGGGTATATCATTGTAACAACCCGTATTTTTATAACATGTCAAAACAAGAAATCAAGGCAGAATTAAATTTTAAAGTCAGAATCAGGGCAAACGGATTACGCCATTACGTTCATCTTTAAATTTTACATGAACTAGAGTCTGAGTTTTCGAAAATCGGAGTCCGTATGAGGGAGATATGACCCTCCGAAGTTTCAGGAATTTTCAGAATAAAAAACAGCTCGAAATTCAAATTCAAACCCCGGAACAGGCTGGACGGGAAAATTCCCGCCCAGGGACCAGGTCGACCTGGGGGTCGACCATAGTGTCGACCTCCCAGGGACTAGGTCGACCACAGTGTCGACCTGGGGGTCGACCTGCCTCCCGAACCACTTTTCTGAACCAGATGTGTAATGAACCGCATTGGCAGAGGTATTAGAATTAATTTATTTAATTATATAAATGGTGGGTTAGTGAGTTAAATGGTTGTGGAATTAAATAATGATGGATATTTAATTAAAATAATAAATTAAATAATATATTTAATTCTGAAATAATCAGAATTGGCTGAAATGGCGATATGTGTGAACTGGGCAATTCGAATTATATAATTCAGTTCAAAGTTGAATTATAGTAACGAATATATTCAATCGTCGATAGTCGAACGTATAGTTTATAATATAATTATAAACGAGCTGGAAATGGCGCGGCAATTCGCTATTTGGCGATTCGAACTTCAACTGGATGTACAGGATTCATTTTAAGCCGGATTTCTATGAAACAAGAAACGTGTGGAACTGGTGGAGTATATCTTTCTAGTGGAAGAGAAAAATCTGGATTTCGTCAGGTAGATTTTGAGATATGTCCAAATCAAATTCTAGAAAAGTCGCTGTAGAATTCCTTTATAATTTATAAAGGAATTATTTATATTTTAAAAAAGGAATTTCAATATAAATCGAATATCGGGTTGACCCAGATTTGAAATATCGAGTTGTAAATCCCATTGGAGTCGTATGGTATTCCACTGTGAATATATACGATAATATTTATTTATAAATATTTTATTTAATTATATTTAAATATATTTATATATTTAAATAGGTTCATTCAGAGCTGTAAAAATAAGCCACTTTTGCAAACGAAGTTGGAATTCGACGAAACTAATTTTGTTGGATCTGCAATGTCAAATAGTTGTTATATTTCCAGTTTCATGATTTTTAGAGTCACCGTGTGGTCGTATGGATTTTTAGAGTGAAAAATAGTCAGTATATTGACGGTTAAAAATACGTTGTGTGAGCATACGAAGTCGGAATTCGACGAAACCAGTTTCGTTGGGACCGTAATGTCGAACTGAAGGTGCTTGTCCAGTTTGGTAATTTTTAGGTATCGTATGTAATACTGGTGATTTTTAGAAAGAAAATGGTCGAATAAAAATAAATAAAATAAAATAAATATCCTACTAATTTTTCTGGTCAAAACAAATGCCACGCTTCATCGATTCTCAGCCTCCAACCTTACCAACCAAAACACAATATATATAAAGACCGTAAAACCCAAAACGCAGGCAAGAGCAAAAATAAAAAGAAATCCACAAAAGAAAATCCTAAATAAATCCTAAAATCCCAAAGGGTAATTGTCTGAATTCCTCTTGAAATCGCCTTGTCCCCAGTACTAGTTTTGTAACACCCCACACCCGCTAGGGTCACTCACAAAGGGAATGCCATAGCATCGGTGGAGTATTTTAGTGAATATAGAACAGAAAAATTACAACAAGACAGATATAAATAGTACTTGAAATTTTAAAACATCATCTCATAATAGCGGAAATAAACATGTCTGGTTACATCATAAAACCACGATAAAAGTCAAGTACAATTTCCATCAAAATAAAGAAATACATAATCCCACTCTCTCATACAATAGCCATAACAAAAGAAAAGATAACTGGATAACTGGAGCTTTACATCTACCCAAGCTCCTAAAGACTGGAACAGCAATCCGATCAAGCTCTACTACCGCTAGGATCCACCGTAGGACCTGAGGGTTGGGAAAAAAGATAAAAACAACGGGGTCAGACATAAGTCTGAGTGAGTCCTATAACTTTAACAATACAATCATTAAAGTAACCAGAGAAGACATAAACTTGACCTACGGTAATATCTGGGGATGAATGGCTACACTAAGCAGCTTGGAAGACTTAGGATAAACTAAGATAATCGTCAGGACGCATCTACCCACCCAAGGATAATTACTAACTGCACCACACCAGTCCCTCCTACTTAAAGGTTGATCCCTTCCAAAGACTTAGAAAATTTCCCCAGTAGTTTCATGTACCCCTAGCCCACTACATAGGTGCCGTCTGCCCCTATCTCCACTAGGTGTACCCGGTAATTCTTACCCAGTAGTTTCGTGTACCCCTACATAGGTGCCGTCTGCCCCTATCTTCATTAGGTGTACCCACTACTCCCCAAGCGATCGGCTCCCTACCGTAGATACCCGTGCTGGTCCCACAGTGGGGTGTATCACTCCCCTAAAGTGGCTACCCAATACTAACGGTGCACGGCTTTATATCTACACGATGCAACAATGGCTTATCTACCAGCCCGGGCCCACACACGCATATGAAACCCGTTGGACTTGCGTTGCCACCGCTAACCCGTTTTGGCCTCTTATAATCAAGCCCAATATGTGTGTCCCGTCACTCGACATGGGTCGAGCCCACAAAGATACGTTTGGGATATTGGTTGAAATGGGCCCCCACAAGCTACCCACTTAAGCTTGTCACATATCTAGTGTATCCCACTTAACCCTTTAATCATGTTTAATTACATGTTTCCACTTGGTTAAGTATTCTAATCGTATTTTCTATTGCCACCCAAGGCAACCCACTAGATTCCACATGCCGCCCAAGGCACCCACAAAATTTCCTCATGCCACCCAAGGCACCCACTTAACCCCTCATGTCCCACTACATGCTATTATGGTTAAGTGTTTCTTAATTAATTAAGGCCGTGATCTCCCGTAAAGACCTCCCACATTAGACTGGCTGTTATGACCGCCTGGTTAAGCCGGTGGAATCCGGGCAGTCTTACGTCATAATAGAGTCTAACCTCGTGTCTTTACCTTAATCACGTATTTAATTCATGGCTAAGACCTCTCACATTGGGCGGACATTTGTAGCAACTGGTTAAGCCGGTCGGGTCCGGGCAGTTTTACACTACAAATGAGTCCAACCTCGTGTCTTAGTCGATTAATTACACCTAATTAATCACCCCCATATTAATTATCCCTAATTAATATCAAGTTTTCCATAACATGGGTAGACCTAACTCAATAGGTAAATTCCCATGGGGTAGACCTAACTCAATAGGTAAATTCCCACTTATGGTAATTTATTTTTTTATGGTATGCTTAATCATACCCAAACATTCATTTATTAATATATTTACCAACCCCATCGTTCCCCACGTAAATCATTCTCGTTACATGACATAATAAGGGGAAGATCATCACAAATATCATGGGTTTAGCATACAACTTTGTCATGGGTTAAGAGGATGTCAACTTGCATATATGAGCATATATTAACCCAACTACATACAACCCAAACTTGCATATTATCATACACATGATTTGCATAACATGTTGCATATGAGCTTGCATATTATCATACACATATCTTGCATAACATGTTGAACTTGCATATAGGCATTCTCATAACTTGCATAACATGTTGAACATGCATTTAAGCATACACATAACTTGCATAAGCATCCACATACTTGCATAAGCATCAACATACTTGCATAAGCATTCACATACTTGCATAACTTGCATATCATGTCATTTAAGCATATACATATCTTGCAAAATCATTCATATACTCGCATAAGCATGCATAACTTGCATATCACATAAATCTTGCATTTAACCATATATATGACTTGCATAAGCATCCATACACTTGCATAAGCATGCATAACTTGCATATCACTTTCTACTTGCATTTAAACATACACTTAACTTGCATATCACTTTCAACTTGCATTTAAACATATACTTAACTTGCATATCTCACTTTGATAAACATGCATAATTCCACTTATTAAATATGCATAAATCCACTTATTAAACATGCATATACCAACTTGTTAAACATGCATAAATCAACTTATTAAGCATGCATAAACCAACTCATCAAATATGCATAAACATAGAACAACATAGAGTAACATATCATTATACATGATTCATACTCACTAATCCGCATTTAAGACCATAAGTCTCATTACACCAAATCTACTTACTTTAACAATCGATGTTAAAGTGATAGAAACTCACCAAACTCAAGATTAACCAACTTGTTAAGAGAGATTATTTGCTAATTATGATGATGGTGATGATTAGAGAATGATATGAGAGGGATTAGCTTGAAACTTCCTTCTTAGATTAATGGAGACTCCTCTTAGGATTTAATTTGGCGGCATGAGGCCATTATTTCTATTTTTGGTGAGGATTAAGGTAGGTTTAGGGTGTATTTATAGATTAAGAGAGTGTTTTAGGCCCTTGGATTAACCCTAGATTAATTTAGGTCCATTAGATTTAGGAAACCTCTAGAACCAGACCCAGCCCTAACCAGAAAACCAGATCTGGTGCACCCAAGCACCCTGGTTCGACACGCCATGTCGACAGGCAAGTCGACAGGCATGTCGACACCCCTGTCGACAGGCCTGTCGACAGCCCTGTCGACATGCTTAGGCGGGAATCCTCCTGCCTGGCCCCGCTGGTTCTAAATTTAAATTTAAATTTAAATTCCTAATTCTGTTTTAAGCTCTAATTTTTCTGCAAACTTCCTTGGGCCATAACCGGGTCATACGGACTCCGATTTTCGAAAACTCGGACTCTATTTCGCGTATTTTTCCGAGACGAACGCAATAACGCAGCCCGTTACCCCCAATTCCCACATCTGAGATTATTTATCCTGTAATTATTGAATTTTAGTATTAACTAAAATTCGGGGTGTTACATTCTCCCCTCCTTAAAGGATTTCGTCCCCGAAATCTCTAGGCTAAGGAGAATGCATATACTACCATCCAAACAACCATCTACTCAAATCATCAACCACAGGCATCCATTGTCCTTAAACAGTTTCTAATGATGTATGAGCATATGCAAAAAGTGTGTGTATATGTTCCCTATCTAATGTATGAACATATGCAAACCATGATAGTGCCATGCATCCATTATGTATGCGGGAGAACCCTATCGACACATACAATATCTACATGAGTGCACAATCATTCACCGAAATGCATCATCCATGTGATAACACAACCATTATACATCCATAAATATATCTTCCTACACACAATTTTATGCAATATGCAATATGAAGTGATTGAGCCGATCTAGTGCCTAGAGTGTGTGTATATGCATCCACGAGCAACCACTAGCAAACACTTGCATCCACTTGCATCCATCAACCATAACATGTCTCAAACACATGTTTCAACCATAGGTTTACCCTATCTAAAGGTCAAAGGTACTAACGAGAGGACATACCAAAGATAAGATAAGTACTAGACAAGCGATAAAGGAGAAAGTAAGGACATACCCTCAAAAAGAAATGGGTACAATGAACGCATCTTCGCTTCCGTCTCCCAAGTCGCGTTGCTCTCATCTTCTCCCCATTGCACCTTGACTAGTTGAACCTCTCGATTCCTCAATTTCCTAGTCTTTGACCCAAGGATGCGAGTAGGAGCTCGTCGAATCGTCGCATCACGCTCAACCTCTACGTCTCTAAGTAAGCTCGGCTCTACCACCTCTGCGGTCTCATGTAAGCACTTCCTCAGATGTGATACATGGAATACATCATGAACACCACTAAGTCTGTCGGGCAACTCCACCCTATATGCCATCCGTCCAATCCTTTCCTTGATAGGAAATGGCCTAACAAACCTTGGTGCTAACTTCCCAACGGATCCGAAGCGAACAACATTTCTCAATGGAGATACCTTAACAAAAACCATGTCCCCAACCTCAAACTCAAGATCCGTCCTTCTCTTGTCCGCATAAGATTTTTGCCTATCCTGCGCTGCTTTCATCCTTCTTCGAATCAAGTCAATCTTCTCTGATGTCTCCCTAACCATATCAGGCCCAAGCAAGATCTTATCCGTAGACTCCCACCAACATGTAGGTGATCGACAAGGCCTTCCATAGAGAGCTTCGAAAGGAGCCATGCCAATACTGGACTGAAAGCTGTTATTATATGCGAACTCCACTAGTGGAAGATGCTCTTCCCATGTACCTCCAAAATCTAAGATACAAAGCCTCAAAAGGTCTTCTAGAACACGATTCACCCTCTCAGTCTGGCCGTCTGTCTGAGGATGATATGCGGTGCTCAGACACAATTGAGTCCCCACTGCTTCTTGCAAACTTCTCCAGAACTCACTAGTGAAGATAGGATCTCGATCACTAACTATGCTAGAGGGTACCCCATGCAATCGAACTATCTCTCGAAGATATACAGAAGCTAGCCATGGAGTGGTCCTCTTGCTCTTCACAGGTATGAAATGGGCGCTCTTAGTAAGTCTATCTACCACCACCCAAATTCCTGTATTACCCTTCCTCGACCTGGGTAATCCGTCAATAAAATCCATCGAGACGCTATCCCACTTCCATTGCGGAACCTCCAATGGGTGAAGCAACCCACCTGGTTTCCTTTGCTCCGCCTTCACTTGCTGGCACACCAAACATCGAGCGACATATTCGGCCACGTCTTTCTTCATACCGGCCCAGAAGAAAACCCTCTTCATGTCTTGATACATCTTATCCCCACCGGGATGAATGGTCATCCTAGAATGGTGTGCGTCATCAAGAATAGCCTTCCTCAAACCCTCGTCTTGCGGTACACAAAGTCTACCGTCTCTACGCAAGTACCCCTTATCATCTAGGGTGTACCTACTCAAATGGCTGGACGACTCCCCCCTTATGAGCTTCTCTACTAACTCAACCAACTGTGGGTCGCCCCTCTGTGCTTCTCCAATCCGCCCCAAAAGAGTACGTCTAACCTCCAAAGAAGCTAGCAAACCGGGTACATAGTCAACGGAAGGTCTGAAATCAAACATCGAGATAAACTCCAAGTCTCGTCGTTCCACGAACAATGGACTCAAGGACAATCTCTTCCTACTCAAGGCGTCCGCCACCACGTTACCCTTGCCAGGGGTATACGCTATCTCGAAATCATAGGATGCTAAAAACTCCATCCACCTTTGCTGTCTCGAGTTTAGATCTTTCTGAGAGAACAAGTACTTCAAAGATTTATGGTCAGTGAACAACTCGAATCTCTCACCAAGAAGATAATGGCGCCAAATCTTAAGCGCAAAAACAATAGCGGCCAGCTCTAGATCATGGGTAGGGTAATTTTTCTCATGTGCCCTCAACTGCCTTCCACCATAGGCTATTACCCTTCCCTCTTGCATTAAGACTGCGCCAAGTCCTGTCCCACAGGCATCGGTATAGACAACAAATGGCTTGCTCCCATCTGGCAACACTAAAACTGGAGCGGTGGTTAAATCTCTCTTTAACCGTCGGAACACATCATCACAATCTACGTCCCATGTGAAAACAAGATTCTTCTTTGTTAAGCGGGTTAATGGGGCTGATATTTTCGCGAAGTCTTTAATAAACTTCCTATAATAACCCGCCAACCCCAAGAAACTTCTTACTTCGGTAGCATTCTTCGGAACCTTCCAATCCTGAATTGATACTACCTTTGCGGGATCCACAGCTATCCCTTCCTTGGAGACCACGTGCCCCAAGAATCGTACTTCCTTCCTCCAGAAGTGACATTTAGAGAATTTAGCCTTAAGGCTATGCGCTCGAAGAGTCCTCAACACTTCCCCAAGATGTAGGGCATGCTCTTCTTCACTCTTAGAAAATACTAAGATATCATCCACAAAGACCACCACGAATTTATTAAGGAACTCCCTGAACACCCTACTCATCAAATCAACAAAGTATGCAGGGGCGTTCGTCAACCCAAATGGCATCACCAGCCACTCATAGAAACCATCCGGAGTCCTAAAGGCAGTCTTGTCTATGCTATCCTCAGCCACCCTCAACTGATGAAACCCCGTGGCTAAGTCCAACTGAGAAAATACTGAAGCGCCAACCAACTGATCGAAAAGATCATCAATCCTCGGCAATGGGTGTCTATTCTTCTTTGTGAGCTTGTTGAGTTCTCTATAGTCTACACAAAGTCTGAGGGACCCATCCGCTTTCGTAGCGAATACTACTGGAGCACCCCACTCTGATATGCTCCCTCTTATGAACCCCTTCTCAAGCAACTCCCCTACTTGCTTATGGAGTTCCCTCCTCTCACGAGGAGCCATGTGGCGCACTGGTAAAGATACCGGTTTAGCATTATCCACCAAATATATTCGGAAGTCAATCTCCCGCTTCGGAGGTAAGCCCTTCACCTCCTCAAACACATCCGGATATTCCCGGACCACTCTTATAGATTGCAAACCCTCGACCGAAGCGTCAAGCGATTCAAGATAACTTAGCATAACAGAGTCCATGGGATTACAAGAAATCTCGAGAGTGTTACCCAAGCGGGTCATGAGCCTAACAACTCTCCTTTCGCAATCAAGAACGGCACCATTAATGGATAACCAGTCCATGCCCAAAATCAACCCATAGCCCGTGAAGCCCAATACAAAAGCATCACATCTAAACTCAATGCTAAGTATAGAAATCTTCAAACCCAAACATATCATGGACAAATAAGTGGAGCCCCCAATTGGGTTTGAAACAACCAAGGGATCATCTACCAGACTGGTGTTTAGGTGCAGTAACTCAACTAATGATGATGAAATAAACGAATGCGATGCGCCTGAATCAAACAATGTACGGACAGGATGGTCAAATAGAAAAACCAGACTTTGAACGGAAATAGTTCTACCTCTCTCCTGAATTGGTGGAACCGCGAGAGCCTGTACTTGCCCCCTAGCCTGACTCGGTGCCATAAGAGCTTGCACCTGTCCTCCTGAGGTAGATCCCGTCCTTTGCCCCTTCTTAGGGCAATCCTTTACTAAGTGTCCTGCTTCACCACAGTGGAAGCAACCGGTCTTCTTCTTCTTGCGACAATCCTTGCTTAGGTGGCCAGGTGTTCCACAATTGAAATACTTCTTCTTCTTGCCCTTGCCACCGTTGCCTTTCCCACCTTTGCTTTGCTGTTGTTGAGGTCTCTTTTGATCTCCCTTCTTCTCGGGTGCCTTATTAGCATTAGGACCCTTCTCTTCCTCATACATGAGTGCCATATCAACTAGCTTCTCAAAGGTGGCCCCCATAGGGATATGAGTCATAGCCAACCCATGCATCGGTTCATTCAAGCCTTTCACGAACCTCAAAGCCTTCTTCTCCGGTGTATTCACCATATCTAGGCCAAACCTTGCCAATTGATTAAACTTGTTAACATATTCCTTCACCGAAAGATTTCCTTGCTTTAGAGTCAAGAATCTTTCCATATACAAGTTTTCCTCCGCCCTTGAGAGAAACTTTGCCACAAATCTTTGCCTAAAATCCGCCCAAGAGTCAACGGGGCGTTCTCCATTAGTGACCTCCCACCAGAATGAGGCCTCCCCCTTCATTAACCAAGCAGCCAACTTGACTTTCTTCCCTTCTTCCATCTCAAAGATATCTATCAACTCTTCCACCTCTTTAAGCCAATCTCTAGCCTCCACAAAGGTTTCAGATCCTTGAAAAGGTTTCCCTCCCATAGCTTTAAATTCCTTGCAAGTCTTAGCAAAAGTATCCGTGCGAGGAGGAGGGGGAGGAGGAAGATCGGGTGCTACGGTTGGTGGAGGAATATTTGCTGGACCCGCAGTGGTGGCCCTAGCCTCCATCAATCTCCTATAACATACTGGTACCGTCACACCCTCCGGAAGATTAAGATTCTCGGTCATGCTGAAACGAAAATGGAAAGATTCAAAACGGAGAATTCGAAGGATATAGATATGGCTATTGGGGATTATGCTTTTCTTTCAAAAACTTTTCTCTTAAAAGACATGTTTTTGAAAATATCTTTTCCAAAAATGTTTTTAGAAAAATAGTTTTCTAAAAATTTTATCTGTTCCGGTAACCTTTGCTCTGATACCACGTGTAACACCCCACACCCGCTAGGGTCACTCACAAAGGGAATGCCATAGCATCGGTGGAGTATTTTAGTGAATATAGAACAGAAAAATTACAACAAGACAGATATAAATAGTACTTGAAATTTTAAAACATCATCTCATAATAGCGGAAATAAACATGTCTGGTTACATCATAAAACCACGATAAAAGTCAAGTACAATTTCCATCAAAATAAAGAAATACATAATCCCACTCTCTCATACAATAGCCATAACAAAAGAAAAGATAACTGGATAACTGGAGCTTTACATCTACCCAAGCTCCTAAAGACTGGAACAACAATCCGATCAAGCTCTACTACCGCTAGGATCCACCGTAGGACCTGAGGGTTGGGAAAAAAGATAAAAACAACGGGGTCAGACATAAGTCTGAGTGAGTCCTATAACTTTAACAATACAATCATTAAAGTAACCAGAGAAGACATAAACTTGACCTACGGTAATATCTGGGGATGAATGGCTACACTAAGCAGCTTGGAAGACTTAGGATAAACTAAGATAATCGTCAGGACGCATCTACCCACCCAAGGATAATTACTAACTGCACCACACCAGTCCTTCCTACTTAAAGGTTGATCCCTTCCAAAGACTTAGAAAATTTCCCCAGTAGTTTCATGTACTCCTAGCCCACTACATAGGTGTCGTCTGCCCTTATCTCCACTAGGTGTACCCGGTAATTCTTACCCAGTAGTTTCGTGTACCCCTACATAGGTGCCGTCTGCCCCTATCTTCATTAGGTGTACCCACTACTTCCCAAGCGATCGGCTCCCTACCGTAGATACCCGTGCTGGTCCCACAGTGGGGTGTATCACTCCCCTAAAGTAGCTACCCAATACTAACGGTGCACGGCTTTATATCTACACGATGCAACAATGGCTTATCTACCAGCCCGGGCCCACACACGCATATGAAACCCGTTGGACTTGCGTTGCCACCGCTAACCCGTTTTGGCCTCTTATAATCAAGCCCAATATGCGTGTCCCGTCACTCGACATGGGTCGAGCCCACAAAGATACGTTTGGGATATTGGTTGAAATGGGCCCCCACAAGCTACCCACTTAAGCTTGTCACATATCTAGTGTATCCCACTTAACCCTTTAATCATGTTTAATTACATGTTTCCACTTGGTTAAGTATTCTAATCGTATTTTCTATTGCCACCCAAGGCAACCCACTAGATTCCACATGCCGCCCAAGGCACCCACAAAATTTCCTCATGCCACCCAAGGCACCCACTTAACCCCTCATGTCCCACTACATGCTATTATGGTTAAGTGTTTCTTAATTAATTAAGGCCGTGATCTCCCGTAAAGACCTCCCACATTAGACTGGCTGTTATGACCGCCTGGTTAAGCCGGTAGAATCCGGGCAGTCTTACGTCATAACAGAGTCTAACCTCGTGTCTTTACCTTAATCACGTATTTAATTCATGGCTAAGACCTCTCACATTGGGCTGACATTTGTAGCAACTGGTTAAGCCGGTCGGGTCCGGGCAGTTTTACACTACAAATGAGTCCAACCTCGTGTCTTAGTCGATTAATTACACCTAATTAATCACCCCCATATTAATTATCCCTAATTAATATCAAGTTTTCCATAACATGGGTAGACCTAACTCAATAGGTAAATTCCCATGGGGTAGACCTAACTCAATAGGTAAATTCCCACTTATGGTAATTTATTTTTTTATGGTATGCTTAATCATACCCAAACATTCATTTATTAATATATTTACCAACCCCATCGTTCCCCACGTAAATCGTTCTCGTTACATGACATAATAAGGGGAAGATCATCACAAATATCATGGGTTTAGCATACAACTTTGTCATGGGTTAAGAGGATGTCAACTTGCATATATGAGCATATATTAACCCAACTACATACAACCCAAACTTGCATATTATCATACACATGATTTGCATAACATGTTGCATATGAGCTTGCATATTATCATACACATATCTTGCATAACATGTTGAACTTGCATATAGGCATTCTCATAACTTGCATAACATGTTGAACATGCATTTAAGCATACACATAACTTGCATAAGCATCCACATAGTTGCATAAGCATCCACATACTTGCATAAGCATTCACATACTTGCATAACTTGCATATCATGTCATTTAAGCATATACATATCTTGCAAAATCATTCATATACTCGCATAAGCATGCATAACTTGCATATCACATAAATCTTGCATTTAACCATATATATGACTTGCATAAGCGTCCATACACTTGCATAAGCATGCATAACTTGTATATCACTTTCTACTTGCATTTAAACATACACTTAACTTGCATATCACTTTCAACTTGCATTTAAACATATACTTAACTTGCATATCTCACTTTGATAAACATGCATAATTCCACTTATTAAATATGCATAAATCCACTTATTAAACATGCATATACCAACTTGTTAAACATGCATAAATCAACTTATTAAGCATGCATAAACCAACTCATCAAATATGCATAAACATAGAACAACATAGAGTAACATATCATTATACATGATTCATACTCACTAATCCGCATTTAAGACCATAAGTCTCATTACACCAAATCTACTTACTTTAACAATCGATGTTAAAGTGATAGAAACTCACCAAACTCAAGATTAACCAACTTGTTAAGAGAGATTATTTGCTAATTATGATGATGGTGATGATTAGAGAATGATATGAGAGGGATTAGCTTGAAACTTCCTTCTTAGATTAATGGAGACTCCTCTTAGGATTTAATTTGGCGGCATGAGGCCATTATTTCTATTTTTGGTGAGGATTAAGGTAGGTTTAGGGTGTATTTATAGATTAAGAGAGTGTTTTAGGCCCTTGGATTAACCCTAGATTAATTTAGGTCCATTAGATTTAGGAAACCTCTAGAACCAGACCCAGCCCTAACCAGAAAACCAGATCTGGTGCACCTAAGCACCCTGGTTCGACACGCCATGTCGACAGGCAAGTCGACAGGCATGTCGACACCCCTGTCGACATGCTTAGGCGGGAATCCTCCCACCTGGCCCCGCTGGTTCTAAATTTAAATTTAAATTTAAATTCCTAATTCTGTTTTAAGCTCTAATTTTTCTGCAAACTTCCTTGGGCCATAACCGGGTCATACGGACTCCGATTTTCGAAAACTCGGACTCTATTTCGCGTATTTTTCCGAGACGAACGCAATAACGCAGCCCGTTACCCCCAATTCCCACGTCTGAGATTATTTATCCTGTAATTATTGAATTTTAGTATTAACTAAAATTCGGGGTGTTACAAGTTTCTTTGTACTCGACGCCAGAAACTCGAGTTCGGAAGTTAACCGCAACTAGGGTTCGAGCTGGTGGAGCATAAGAGCATCCATTCGTATTGCTGTGATCATTTTTGGGTTTAAGGTTGGAGATGGGTTCGATTGTGTTAGTTTGGGGTTAATCTGTGATTCGAGACGTCGATGTCTAGTTTGGGGTTTCCATCGAAACCTAGAACTGCTGTTCTGGTATGAAGATCGAACGCAATTTTTTTGGGTTCAGGAAGTGAAGCAGCATGGGTTGGTGCAGTATTGAGGAGGTGCGATGCGAATTTGGTGTAGCTGCTGTTGGTCATGACGAAGGAGGCCGGACGCCCGATGGGGACGTCGAACTGGTTGTTTGTGGTATAGTTGGATAGAATTTGTGAAAAGAGAATTATCTGTGATTTTTATTCGATTTTTTTTGTATGTGGTGGAACGAGGAATGTTGGATAAAGAATCTGCTAGGGTGGTTTGTGAAATGCTGGAAGCACGGTAGACTTTTGGGAGGAAGAAGAGCAAATGGGATAAGCGGGCTGGTTAAGTTGGAGTGGGCCAACAATAATTAAAGGTTAAAGCCCAAAAAAAATAAAGGATTTATATTTAATTCAAGTTAATGCTAATTAGTGTATAAACTTCTAAATGCAATATCTTACGCATAGAAACTCAGAATGACGAACCGTTGGTCACGTCAGGATCGTATGGATGGGAGCAACACAATGAGACTGACCGGAAGTGAATCCGAGCTCGTTACAATTTATGGAGAAATAAATTGTCCGACTGAATCAAATAACGCAAACCGTTATTTAACGGTTAACGCGCAAAAGTGAGTAAATCTCACTAACTCTGAACAGTTTATAATTTCATGTTGTATTTTTAGAACTGTTAAATATTGGCTGATTTATTATATGTTGACTGTTTGATTGAACTGCTAGTCGGTTAGTTAAATTTTCTATATTGATTCTGTTTAACAGAATATATCATATAGAACTGAAAGTGATGTTATCTATATTGTTTAACATCTGTGATGCAGGAAAACAGGTTGGAGGAATCCAACTGAATTCCTCAACATTTATTTTACTATTTTCATATATTGTGATATATGATGTGTTATATAATCAGTTATGGATTATGTGTGTTGGAATGATGTTGATCATTGTTATTCGATATTGTAAATATCATAATGACCCTGGGATGTAAAAAGAATTATTTCAATGTATATTGAAATAAAGGGATTTTATAAAATCAATTGATTTTATTAAAGGAAATATTTTGAAAGTAAATAAAAGGAAAAAAATGTTTTTAAAACGAATAGAGTTTTATAAAAGGGAAATCATTTGTAAAGTGAAGAACTGTTACTAAAAGTAAATCTTTATAAATGAATAGTTAATTCGTAAAGTAAAAGGAGTTAATCAATGTTAGTTTAATCGATTAGAGAATAAAGTAAAAGGAGTTAATCGATGTTAGTTAATTGATTAGAGTTAAAGTAAAAGGAGTTAATCGATGTTAGTTAATCGATTAGTGTTAAAGTAAAAGGAGTTAATCGATGTTAGTTTAATCGATTAGAGAATAAAGTAAAAGGAGTTAATCGATGTTAGTTTAATCGATTAGAGAATAAAGTAAAAGGAGTTAATCGATGTTAGTTAATCGATTAGTGTTAAAGTAAAAGGAGTTAATCGATGTTAGTTAATCGATTAGTGTTAAAGTAAAAGGAGTTAATCGATGTTAGTTTAATCGATTAGAGAATAAAGTAAAAGGAGTTAATCGATGTTAGTTAATCGATTAGTGTTAAAGTAAAAGGAGTTAATCGATGTTAATTTAATCGATTAGTGTTAAAGTAAAGGAGCTAATCGATGTTAGTTAATCGATTTGTGTTAAAGTTAAAACGAGTTAATCGAATATAGTTTATTCGAATAGAAAGTAAAAGGAGTTAATCAAATATAGTTTATTCGAATAGAAAGTAAAAGGAGTTAATCGAATATAGTTTATTCGAATAGAAGCAAAGGAGTTAATCGAATATAGTTTATTCGAAGAAAGTAAAAAGAGTTATCGAATATAGTTTATTCGAAAGAAGTTAAGTAAAATGAGTAAATCAATAGCGTTAGTCAAATAGAGTTAACCCAATAGTGTTAGTCCAATAGAGTTAATTGATAAGGGTTAATCGAATAGAGTTAAGTGAAAAGAGTCAATCAAATATAGTTATTCGAAGGAGGGTTAAGTAAGGAAGTTAGTAAAAGGAGTTATAAAGTGAACTTTGCCTATTTCAAAGTTAGAAATGTTGTTTAGTTAAGGTCTGAGAGGTAGTTCTACCCCAACTTGATTGGCTTCGTTTTTAACTAAGGAATAGTTAAGGTTCGGCAGTAAAGGAAATGGTTTGAGTTGGCATAGCGATGTTTGTTTAAACACCTGTCTAAGTCCAATGAAGAAGCTTTGGAAATGTTTTCCAAATAAGAAACCAGAAATGTTTTCTAATTAAGAAAACAAGAAATGGAAATGTTTTCCATTGTTAATAACATATATTTCTAAATGTAGAAAATAAGAAATGTTGAATAATAGGGAAACAGGAGATAAAACATGAACTAAGGAGATGAATGCTAAATGATGTTTGATAGATATAAATTGCCATTTGGAAATGATATCGTTGTTTGCACACCTGTTTTTATTCGATAGTTAAATCACTGACTATCGAAGTTTTGACCATTTTAACGTTGTTAATATGGAGAGACCGGTTGGATTATTATCCAAAGAACCCCTCTGTATTGGCATAAGCGTTGCGAATCATATATGCCAAAGGAAATTAAAGACGGAGTTATGCAAGGGCTATCCTGTTTACAGAATAGTGCCTTCGGTTCACCCTGTTCCTGGATGACTTGTATGGACGGATGTCTGACAGAGTATTTCCAGACGACCACGTATATTGATTTCTCCAACTGTACCAAGAGTGGAAGCGGAGAAGGAAACTTCTTTTAGCTAACGCATAATGTATGGTTGAGGACGTAAATCGGTGATCTGATGGATTTAACGATGTGGCATTCAAAGTGAAATCTGATGTGATGATGAAGCGTAACCTCAAGCCTCATCAAATCGGTAAATGACAGAAATCGGGCAGGCAACATGGCTAAGTCGGTCGCACCGAAGTTGGGTGTATAATCACCTGATCTAGAGTTTCATTTACTTCTAAAAATCTATTATTGATGCTGTCCCATTCGGGAAACGGTTGCTGATCCCAACTGTTGGTGATATACATTCGATACGCTCAAGCGAAATGAATGGTCGGTCATGTGTGGCCGGGTTGCAAGATGATCTTGTTGAACCCAGTGTATTCCTCTCTAGAGGTACACTAGCGAAAGGTGGTTCCATACCTTGTCATAGTTGGAAATCCATTACCCAATACGTGCTTGCGGTTTTGATTGTATACTGTATATGTAGAACGTGAGATGAAAGCGTTTCTACTAGATGATTATTATATTGTGTTGATAGACATTATTATAATCTCAAAAGGTTTTTGATATAAAGAAAATTTGGATTCTCATAAGGGAAAAACCCGTTCCGTTATGCGGCGTGGTCTTATGAGATATCGTTTACTTGTTCGAACTGTTTTTAAACTATTTTACTCATACCAGTTCCATGACTGACCCGGAGTTTACTTTGTTGTTTTCCCTAAACTCTTGGGTGCCTAAATTTGTATGGGCAGTCAAGTAGTCGGGATTTACAGATATACTGGAAGAGCTTGGAGCAGGAGGCTTCAGGATCATATAGCTATAGTTATTTCCGCTGTGTTGTAAGTGTTGTACTTTGATAATGTATTGTATACATATAATGATTTATTTCAAGGATATGTTATCTATTATATGTTATTCGTTCCGCTGTGAGATTCGTGTTACTCTGATGTTGTGTTCTTCTTCTTCTATTCTAAGTTTCTATCTTATCTTTTCTCACCCTCTAATTTCTTTCACTAATTACCAGGATTTTTCGATGTTTTGGTTATCGACATCGTGCTTATGTCGATAACCAAAGTCGCTGAAAATCCGGGTCATTACAGTTGGTATCAGAGCAGAAGGTAAATTGATTAAGTTGGCTTTGTGGCGTGACTCAGTAGAGATAGGGTTAGTAATAACCTAGTTTGAGTTAAGTGTATATATACGAGTGAACGTATTTGTAATTGATATAAAAATAATTTTTTATTTGTGGAGATTTATTGGTTGAGTAGTTTATGAGTTCTGGTCGATCAGTTTGATCCACTGTATCGGTAGGAGTTACTAAACAGTTAAATACGATGGGTCGTCACGATATGTTTTGAAAAGAGGGTAAATTAAAATAAGTTTACCAAAGGTATATCTTGATATAGAGAAGATATATATATCAAAATTATAATATATTGGATATATTGTTTGTTATTATAATCGAGTAAGATTATAAATTAAATGGTTGTGTAAATAGCCAATCAGAATTCACATAAGTGAAATACGTGAAATCAGATGAGTTGAATCTGAAATTTTAAACCAGAAATTGAATTAAAACTCTGGAGAACTGGATAAGTGTTTGAAAATAGATTTGGATTAAAAATAAGGAAAATTTAAGATCCTGGGAGATTTTAAATTGTTTTACAAGCAGTGTGAATTATATTTTGAAATGAATTTCAATGTGGAAATGGTTAGAAATGGTTTTATAGTATTAAACTCACTTCGATCGCTGGAAAATAGGTTCTGATGATGACAGCTGCATCATCAGTATTCATTTTCGAGTTGTAAGTGACGAATTACTACCAAGGATAATGTTTTGAATTTGTTTTAGGAAAGACAAGTTGTGTTGAATTTCAAAATGGGATTTATAATAGTAGAATTTGAAATAAGAGAGTTTGAAATAGAAATTGAATATAGAAATTCAAAGGGAGTTTGAATATATGAAATTCAATGAAATTGAAATAGAAATTGAATATAGAAATTCAAAGGGAGTTTGAATATATGAAATTCAATGGAAGTGATATAGAATTTGAATAGAGGAAATTCGAATATAGAAATCGAATAGAATTTGAATAAGAGAAGTGACATAGAAATTGAATAAAGGATTTGAAAAGGAATTTGAATATTTGTAATTCAAATTAAATATAGAAAATGAAATGAAATTCAAGTATGGAATTTGAATAAGAGAATTGAAATAAAATTCAAATATACAATTTGAATAAGAGAATTGAAATGGAATTTTAATATAGAAATTCAAATAGAATTGAAATGGAATTCAATTAGTTGATAAACAAGTTAAACTTATATTTGAACATGTATATTCAAATAAAAGGTGAAATAGGTAAACCAGTTAATTAGCCATTAGTAAATGGATCTTGAATTGAAGTTGAACTTTAGATAAGTAAAGGGGACTGGTAAATTTATATTCGAAATCGAATATAGAACTTAAATTTGAAATTTGGATTCAAATTAGTTAATAAGCAAGTTAAAATATATTTGAACATGTCATGTTCAAATATAAAAGTGAAATAGACTAAGGAGTTAATTAACAAATCACTTAACAAATTGAGTTAAAACGATTGGATTAAGTTGAAATGAATTAGAAATGTATAAATATACATGAGATAGGTATGGATAAGATATGAAGGTATATAAATAGAATGCTCGACAAAAAGGTATGTATTTAATTCATACATGAGATTTTATGCGCCGTATCGGCTAGCCGCTTGGCTTTTTCTTTTGGATTGGTGAGGGCCATGGGAGGCTATTTGAAATATCCCGATGCTTCTGGTACAAAGGAGGTTATGGCGAATTTTTCTGGGAATTTAAGGAGTTAGAATATTTTTAAGAAGTTTGATAACTAGAAATCTATATATCAATATATATAGAAGTCGATAAGGATATGAACTTAGAAATAGAATAGTAAAATCAAAAAGGAAGACTAAGAACAAAATCTCGTAAGAATAGAAAGAGAAAGTGTATACGTGTTTAAAAGTGAATAAGTAGTTGTATGGTATTAATTATTCGAGTAAGTAGTCATATCTGTTTTGACGTTATAAATGTTATTTAGTCAAGGTCTGAGAGGTAGTTATACCCCAACTTGATTGATTTCATTATTAACCATTAAACAGTAAGATTTCAAGCTCGAAGATCAATGTCGAATAAGAGTTAGTTGAATATAGTATTTGGGTTGTCATAACGATGTTTTACACAACATCCGCTTTAACCCAAATAAGTGTAAACTTGGAAATAGAATAATAAATATTTCCTAAGTATATAAATAAACGAGATCGGAAAATAGATAAGTAATTGGAATATTTTCCAATTATAAATAGCATATATTTTCTAAAGGTTAGAAAATAAAGGAAGGCGATATTCGGAAGTGTTTTCCAAATAACGTGAATATGGTTATTGAAATATTTGGTTAACAAATATTGATAAAGAAAGAGAGAAGTGATTTAACTAATGGAATATTGATTATGGGCTCAGTTGAATTTCAAAAGGAAAATTTGATTTTTGAAAAGTAAACTATTTAAAATTCCCAGGAAGAGACTGTTTGAATTAAGAACAAAATTTAAATAGAAGTTTGCGGAAGTAAGCTGAAATTGAATTGAAACAGTTAAGTGAAAACTGAATGGAAATAGAACTATATCAGGAAAAATTTATCCTTGAATAAAATTGGATTGTCGAGATAAGAATCTGAAATGAAAATTGGATTGGGAAGTTAAGAGTTTGAAATCGGGAATGGAACTCGAATTTGAAATAAAATTCGACTTAGGATATAAGCGAATGGGTGTGTCGTGGATAAAAGAAGATGGGGATTTGATTGGGATAATCCTTGTATCCGCTAAATTTAATAACAGGTGGAGAGGATATAATGATATGTCGACAAAAGGTACAAGTTTATATTACTATTGGATATAAGATTATGAGTCGAATTGGCAAGCCGCTTGGCTGTTTGATTTTCTTTTGGGATGGAGATGGCCCAGAGAGGCAAGTTGGAGTTTGACCGATTGACCAGTACAAAGGAGGGGCTGGCAAAAAATTTCGAAGAGTTGAGGTGTTAGAAAATTTTCAGGATTTTTGAAAATTTTCGTTAATAAGAATGAATAAATAATTTAAATGAAATTAAATTGGTTCAGTTGAAAACCGAAGTTAGGAAGTGAACAAATATGCCAGTCGATAGGGTCGTCCCCTACATTTTAGCAATTTCGAGGACGAAATTATTTTAAGTGGGGAAGATTGTAATGACCCGCATTGGCAGAGGTATTAGAATTAATTTATTTAATTATATAAATGGTGGGTTAGTGAATTAAATGGTCATGGAATTAAATAATGATGGATATTTAATTAAAATAATAAAATAATAATATATTTAATTCTGAAATAATCAAAATTGGCTGAAATGGCGATATGTGTGAACTGGGCAATTCGAATTATATAATTCAGTTCAAAGTTGAATTATAGTAACGAATATATTCAATCGTCGATAGTCGAACATATAGTTTATAATATAATTATAAACGAGCTGGAAATGGCGCTGCAGTTCGCTATTTGGCGATTCGAACTTCAACTGAATGTAAAGGATTCATTTTAAGCCGAATTTCTGTGAAACAAGAAACGTGTGGAACTGGTGGAGTATATCTTTCTAGTGGAAGAGAAAAATATGGATTTCGTCGGGTAGATTTTGAGATATGTCCAAATCAAATTCTAGAAAAGTCGCTGTAGAATTCCTTTATAATTTATAAAGGAATTATTTATATTTTAAAAAAGGAATTTCAATATAAATCGAATATCGGGTTGACCCAGATTTGAAATATCGAGTTGTAAATCCCATTGGAGTCGTATGGTATTCCACTGTGAATATATACGATAATATTTGTTTATAAATATTTTATTTAATTATATTTAAATATATTTATATATATTTATATATTTAAATAGGTTCATTCCGAGCTGTAAAAATAAGCCACTTTTGCAAACGAAGTCGGAATTCGACGAAACTAATTTTGTTGGATCTGCAATGTCAAATAGTTGTTATATTTCCAGTTTCGTGATTTTTAGAGTCACTGTGTGGTCGTACGGATTTTTAGAGTGAAAAACAGTCAGTATTTTGACGGTTAAAAATACGTTGTGTGAGCATACGAAGTCGGAATTCGACGAAACCAGTTTCGTTGGGACCGTAATGTCAAACTGAAGGTGCATGTCCAGTTTGGTAATTTTTAGGTATCGTATGTAATACTGGTGATTTTTAGAAAGCAAATGGTCGAATAAAAATAAATAAAATAAAATAAATATCCTACTAATTTTTCTGGTCAAAACAAATGCCATGCTTCATCGATTCTCAGCCTCCAACCTTACGAACCAAAACATAATATATAAAGACCGTAAAACCCCAAACGCAGGCAAGAGAAAAAATAAAAAGAAATCCACAAAAGAAAATCCTAAATAAATCCTAAAATCCCAAAGGGTAATTGTCTGAATTCCTCTTGAAATCGCCTTGTCCCCAGTACTAGTTTCTTTATACTCGACGCCAGAAACTCGAGTTCGAAAGTAAACCGCAACTAGGGTTCGAGCTGGTGGAGCATAAGAGCAGCCATTCGTATTGCTGTGATCATTTTTGGGTTTAGGGTTGGAGGTGGTTTCGATTGTGTTAGTTTGGGGTTAATCTGTGATTCGAGACGTCGATGTCTGGTTTGGGGTTTCCATCGAAACCTAGAACTGCGGTTCTGGTATGAAGATCGAACGCAATTTTTTTGGGTTGAGGATGTGAAGCAGCAAGGGTTGGTGGAGTATTGAGGAGGTGCGATGCGAATTTGGTGTAGCTGCTGTTGGTCATGACGAAGGAGGCCGGAAGCCCGATGGGGACGTCGAACTGGTTGTTTGTGGTATAGTTGGATAGAATTTGTGAAAAGAGAATTATCTGTGATTTTTATTCGATATTTTTTTTGTATGTGGTGGAAGGAGGAATGTTGGATAAAGAATCGGCTAGGGTGGTTTGTGAAATGCTGGAAGCACGGTAGACTTTTGGGAGGAAGAAGAGAAAATGCGATAAGCGGGCTGGTTAAGTTGGAGTGGGCCGACAATAATTAAAGGTTAAAGCCCAAAAAAAATAAAGGATTTATATTTAATCCAAGTTAATGCTAATTAGTGTTTAAACTTCTAAATGCAATATCTTACGCATAGAAACTCAGAATGACGAACCGTTGGTCACGTCAGGATCGTATGGACGGGAGCAACACAATGAGACTGACCGAAAGTGAATCCGAGCTCGTTACAATTTACGGCGAAATAAATTGTCCGACTGAATCAAATAACGCAAACCGTTATTTAACGGTTAACGCGCAAAAGTGAGTAAATCTCACTAACTCTGAACAGTTTATAATTTCATGTTGTATTTTTAGAACTGTTAAATATTGGCTGATTTACTGTATGTTGACTGTTTGATAGAACTGCTAGTCAGTTAGTTAAATTTTCATTATTGATTCTGTTTAACAGAATATATCATATAGAACTGAAAGTGATGTTATCTATATTGTTTAACATCTATGATGCAGGAAAACAGGTTGGAGGAATCCAACTGGATTCCTCAACATTTATTTTACTGTTTTCATATATTGTGATATATGATGTGTTATATAATCAGTTATGGATTATGTGTGTTGGAATGATGTTGATCATTGTTATTCGATATTGTAAATATCATAATGACCCTGGGATGTAAAAAGAATTATTTCAATGTATATTGAAATAAAGGGATTTTATAAAATCAACAGATTTTCTTAAAGGAAATATTTCAAAAGTAAATAAAAGGAAAAAAAATGTTTTTAAAACGAATAGAGTTTTATAAAAGGGAAATCATTAGTAAAGTGAAGAACTGTTATTAAAAGCAAATCTTTATAAATGAATAGTTTATTCGTAAAGTAAAAGGAGTTAATCGATGTTAGTTTAATCGATTAGAGAATAAAGTAAAAGGAGTTAATCGATGTTACTTAATCGATTAGAGTTAAAGTAAAAGGAGTTAATCGATGTTAGTTAATCGATTAGTGTTAAAGTAAAAGGAGTTAATCGATGTTAGTTTAATCGATTAGAGAATTAAGTAAAAGGAGTTAATCGATGTTAGTTAATTGATTAGTGTTAAAGTAAAAGTAGTTAATCGATGTTAGTTAATCGATTAGTGTTAAAGTAAAAGGAGTTAATCGATGTTAGTATAATAGATTAGAGAATAAAGTAAAAGGAGTTAATCGATGTTAGTTAATCGATTAGTGTTAAAGTAATAGGAGTTAATCGATGTTAATTTAATCGATTAGTGTTAAAGTAAAGAAGCTAATCGATGTTAGTTAATCGATTTGTGTTAAAGTTAAAACGAGTTAATCTAATATAGTTTATTCGAATAGAAAGTAAAAGGAGTTAATTGAATATAGTTTATTCGAATAGAAGCAAAGGAGTTAATCGAATATAGTTTATTCGAAGAAAGAAAAAGGAGTTATCGAATATAGTTTATTCGAAAGGAGTTAAGTAAAATGAGTAAATCAATAGCGTTAGTCAAATAGAGTTAACCCAATTGTGTTAGTCCAATAGAGTTAATTGATAAGGGTTAATCGAATAGAGTTAAGTGAAAGGAGTCAATCAAATATAGCTATTCGAAGGAGGGTTAAGTAAGGAAGTTAGTTAAAGGAGTTATAAAGTGAACTTTGCCTATTTCAAAGTTAGAAATGTTGTTCAGTTAAGGTCTGAGAGGTAGTTCTACCCCAACTTGATTGGCTTCGTTTTTAACTAAGGAATAGTTAAGGTTCGGCAGTAAAGTAAATGGTTTGAGTTGGCATAGCGATGTTTGTTTAAACACCTGTCTAAGTCCAATGAAGAAGCTTTGGAAATGTTTTCCAAATAAGAAACCAGAAATGTTTTCTAATAAAGAAAACAAGAAATGGAAATGTTTTCCATTGTTAATAACGTATATTTTCTAAATGTAGAAAATAAGAAATGTTGAATAATAGGGAAACAGGAGATGAAAAATGAACTAAGGAGATGAATGCTAAATGATGTTTGATAGATATAAATTGCCATTTGGAAATGATATCGTTGTTTGCACACCTGTTTTTATTCGATAGTTAAATCACAGACTATCGGAGTTTTGACCATTTTAACGTTGTTAATATGGAGAGACCGGTTGGATTATTATCCAAAGAACCACTCTCTATTGGCATAAGCGTTGCGAATCATATATGCCAAAGGAAATTGAAGACGGAGTTATGCAAGGGCTATCCTGTTTATAGAATAGTGCCTTCGGTTCACCCTGTTCCTGGATGACTTGTATGGACGGATGTCTGACAGAGTATTTCCAGACGATCACGTATATTGATTTCTCCAACTGTACCAAGAGTGGAAGTGGAGAAGGAAACTTCTTTTAGCTAACGCATAATGTATGGTTGAGGACGTAAATCGGTGATCTGATGGATTTAACAATGTGGCATTCAAAGTGAAATCTGATGTGATGATGAAGCGTAACCTCAAGCCTCATCAAATCGGTAAATGACAGAAATCGGGCAGGCAACATGGCTAAGTCGGTCGCACCGAAGTAGGGTGTATAATCACCTGATCTAGAGTTTCATTTACTTCTAAAAATCTATTGTTGATGCTGTCCCATTCGGGAAACGGTTGCTGATCCCAACTATTGGTGATATACATTCGATACGCTCAAGCGAAATGAGCGGTCGGTCATGTGTGGCCGGGTTGCAAGATGTTCTTATTGAACCCAGTGTATTCCTCTCTAGAGGTACACTAGCGAAAGGTGGTTCCATACCTTGTCATAGTTGGAAATCCATTACCCAATACGTGCTTGCGGTTTTGATTGTATACTATATATGTAGAACGTGAGATGAAAGCGTTTCTACTAGATGATTATTATATTGTGTTGATAGACATTATTATAATATCAAAAGGTTTTTGATATAAAGAAAATTTGGATTCTCATAAGGGAAAAACCCATTCCGTTATGCGGCGTGGTCTTATGAGATATCGTTTACTTGTTCGAACTGTTTTTAAACTGTTTTACTCATACCAGTCCCATGACTGACCCGGAGTTTACTTTGTTGTTTTCCCTAAACTCTTGGGTTCCTAAATTTGTATAAGCAGTCAAGTAGTCGGGATTTACAGATATACTGGAAGAGCTTGGAGCAGGAGGCTTTAGGATCATATAGCTATAGTTATTTCCGCTGTGTTGTAAGTGTTGTACTTTGATAATGTATTGTATACACATAATGATTTATTTCAAGGATATGTTATCTATTATATGTTATTCGTTCCGCTGTGAGATTCGTGTTACTCTGATGTTGTGTTCTTCTTCTTCTTCTATTCTAAGTTTCTATCTTATCTTTTCTCACCCTCTAATTTCTTTCACTAATTACCAGGATTTTTCGATATTTTGGTTATCGACATCGTGCTTATGTCGATAACCAAAGTCGCCGAAAATCCGGGTCATTACAAGATGCATCCTGACGTATTTACACTCGTTTTCTGACCAGATTCGTCTGCCCAACCCTATATAAACAGCCCCCTAGTCTCATTTTCTCCACACCATTTCTTTCTACCCTTATGCTGCTTCTAAGATAATCAAAATAAAAAGATAAAAAGGAAGAAAAAGGACTGCTCCTTCTCCATCAAGACTATGCTTAGGGATTTGCAAATTGGGGGGATCTCAATCAGAGCACGATCGATCAAATAGAGATTCAACAATCAATTTCTGCTTTCTAATTCTCGATCCACGCACTGTAAGTTCAAGTTACTTTTAGATAAAAGCTGTAAACTTAGTATCCATGTTGTAAATTGGAATTGGATCTATGTATGGTGATTGATTCTTATCTATTCTTGTTCGTCTTGGATGTTGACTTTCAGACCTATTCATGTTGTAAATCAAACTCTCTCGTGTCTATAACCTTAACATGCGTATGACGTTGAATCTATTGTTAATGGACAAGGACTATGACTGAGAACATAAGACTGCCTATGACTAATATGACTATGCCAATGACTATGACGGTGAACATAAGACTGCCTATGACTAATAAGACTAAGCCTATGCCTATGACGGTGAAAGAAATACTGTTGTCTATGACCTTGACAAGGACAATTGTGGCTAATCAACTATGACTCTTGACTATGAGAATTATTATCTATGACTATGAACATAAGGCCATTATCTATGACCATGACCTTGAAACTATTACTGTTAATTGCCTATGACTATTGCCTAGAACTATTTGGGATAATTGACCATGACTATTGTGATTAATCGCTTGGGATTCTTAATTATGAGATTTCTACCTATGACCATGACTATGACTATCGGGGTTAATTACCTGGGACTATTATAGTTGATTGAAACCCATGTTGTATACCGAATTCGCAGTTTGATGGATCTCATACCAAGGGTGCGACTTGCTTAGTTTATTCACTATTATGTACACCAAAACCATTGGATCCATTTTTCTTGTATTTGGCTTGCCTTTGCATGCCTATACTTTTATGTCATGACTATCACCTTATCTTGCTAGATTTGAAATCCTATATGCCAGTGATGTTGTAACCAATTATCTCAAGTTATGTCATGCTAGTCCTGTAACCCCTTTTATTGCTTTATGCTAGTCCCTTTTTGCCTATCATAGTTTTGATGCTATTCCCTCTATTTTGAGATTTGGATTTGTTTGTAACAGAGATCGATTAACGTTCACGTGTGAAGGGAATACGATTTGGGCAGATTAGACAAAACATGAATTGGTTATGAACATGAATTATGAACTCGATTATAGGCAAAACTTGAAACATGAACGCTGTTATAACTTGAACCTGGATATGAACACAAACCTGACATCGACTTGATATGAAACTTGCCTTGAAAACTTGACACAATTTGACATGAAACATGACATGAAAACTCGACATGAATTTTGACATGAAAACTTGAATGTGGGCATGACAATTAGATAAACTTGAAAATGGCTAACTCGAGGTTGGGTTGAGTTTGTAGTATAAATCTGCCCGGAACCGCCCGGCAAATCCAGTGGCAGCAAACAATAGGATCCAGTGTGGGTAGTTGGTCATATCGCACGTAAAACCCGAGGTTAGATTATGTTGTGGTGTAAATCTTCCCTGAACCTCCCGGCAAATCCAGTAACCACAACAGTTAGTCTAATGTGAGAGGTTGAAGTGCATTAATGAATTAATGCCATATGATAGGGTTAAGTCATGAACCACTTGAATATACTTAACCAATTTGACACGATGACTTGATAGGGTTAAGTCCTGAACCGTTTGAATATACTTAACCAATTTAACACGATGATTTGATAGGGTTAAGTCATGAACCGCTTGAATATACTTAACCAACTTGACACATGATTCATAGGGCTAAGTCATAACTTAAACGACAACACTTAGCCAATTTGACATGACACGTAGACGGGTTAAGTCACGAACTTGAATGACAACACTTAACCAACTTGACATGCTAGACCGATGGGGTTAAGTCTCGAATTTAAATGACAACACTTAACCTACTAGACGGAAACCCTTGTTACGCGGTCCGTTTTAGCAGTAACCCACTAGATGTATCATGGTACCCTGGAACTAGGAAGGGTGGGGCACGATTACTGGGCTGATTGTAAGCGACCAGAACGACGGCTGTGTGGGTGCGCCAGTGTAGGTTCTAACGGAGTGCGGGCATGCGCACACTCCGGGGCAGAAAAAGCAGGCATTAGGCATCAGTAGGTTTATCTGTGCGTGCTTGATTCGTGTCGATGGTTGGCACCATAGGACTTGATACACCCTATGGTGGACCTAGCACAGGTGACTACATTTCGTGATTGGGTCGTATGACACAGACACATGAACGAGCTAGGACTTGTAGGGAGCTGATCGATTAATAGATCGTTACGTGGAATTCGTTAGGTAGCATAATCCCTAGTGGTCCTAGGTGGCATAAATCCTAATCGAATCTAGAAAACGTTCAATAGGTAGCATAATCCCTAGTGGCCCTAGGTGGCATAAATCCTAGTTGAACACACGATAGCTCATGATAAGGAAACCTAGCCAGAACAATAGGTGGAGGTCCCAATGATTTCAAGAATGGTGGCACTACGTTGAAGTAGTGTAGAAATACGTGATGAAACCCGTACGATATACGGCAAGGGACTGTACATATACATGGAAACGATGATACGGGTTGGGATACTAGTACAGTTGGTGCAGAGAATTTAGGAAATTAGAGCAAATGGATATCGTTTTAATGGCGAACCAGAGAAATCTTGCGATGCTTGATTGAAATCATGCGAAGCTATGCTTAGTTCATCCTGAACGGGAACCTTGCAATGTTATACATGACAGAAATCCTATGATGTTAATCTTAGTTATCCTACCTGTGGCTTATCTTGTCACCATGCTTATGTTTACTTTCAGTTTATTAATGCCATGTTATCTTTACCTGTTTTTATGCTGAAAGTCACTAGGACTTACTCAGTCTTTATGACTGACCTGTTTTGTTTCGCGTCTTTTTCTTCCGTCCCCCACCCCCCTAGGTTCGCAGGGTGGGAATACAACTTAGTTCGGATCTTACCAAGCTCCAAGGCTCTTTCATGTACGGCTTGGATTTCCCTTGGCTATGTTTTGTTTTACCTGGTTTACTTGGGGAATGATTTATGACCATGTTTTTATGCTTCTTCACTATTGCAAGACAGATTTCGATGTAATGGATTTAATGGCATTTTGATGTAAAAAGGCTTTAGACCTTTCTAGATTTTTTTAAAGTAATAAAATTTGGTTCTTCTTCTGCTGTTTTATATATTCTGTCTTGTAATATTTCTGTGTATGTTTACCTAGATAATGCTCCACCAAAGCTAGTGCATTCCCTTTGTGATTGACCCTATAGGAGGTGGGGTGTTACATTTGGTATCAGACCAGAAGGTTACCAGACTGGGCAAAAGTTTTTAAAACCTCTTGAAATTATTTTCAAAACCATTTACAAAGATGCATTTTTCTAGAAAAGTTTTGTTTTTAAAGGCTATTCCCCAAAGGCCATTAGCATTATCCTTTGTCTCCTTGTTTGAATCCCTTTTCCTTTCTTTCCTCCATCTGTAGTCACATTAGTTCCATCTGCGACTAATCTTATTTCAAGCTTTGAAGGGTTGCCGTGTGATGGAGGTAGTCCTTGAGAGACCTTTTAACATGTTATATAAGTGGGGATAAGAGTGGTTAAGGCGAAAGAGGCTCAGAACAAGAAGGTAGAAATGTTTCTGTAGGAAAGCCTAGTTTATCTTTCTATCTTGTCCATACCCTTTTTGATTATGGTACATCGCATCCTTTTTATTTCTGCTTCGATAGTTGAGTCTCTGCACCTTAGTACTAGCGTAGTAAAGGATCCCGTTTTTGTCTCAAATCATGTGGGGAATCAGCTCATTTATTCATGACTTGTTTGGATTTGAGAATGTCTATGCTAAGTGTTGAGTTTAGAAGTAAAGCTTACGTTTTTGGGCTATGGGTTGATTTTAGGGATGGATTGGTTGTCCAGAAATGGTACCATTCTCGAGTATGAAAAGAGGGTAGTTAGACGCTCGACTTTCCTTGGTAATGCCCTCGAAGTCTAGTGTAACCCTTAGGATTCTGCCATGGTTAGTTACCTAGAATCTCTTGATACATTTATCGATCCGCTCGAGTAGTGTTCGCCACTAAGGCGGATGATTCATATCGCTTATGCATGAGTTACAGGAAATCGCCTTAGTGAGTACATTTGGCAACATGGTTGACATCTGTTTATTTGCAAGAGATAATCCTTCTGTGTGGAATACCTTCTAGTGAGTGAACAAGATCTAGGATTCACTAGTGAATTTTGGAGAGCTTGCATGAAACCATGAGTACGCAGTTATAGTTAAGCCGAGTATACTAGAAAAAGAATAAGTGAAAATGGAATGAGAGTCAACAGTGAAATGAGTTCCAACTCATATTTTGGAAACACGAATTAAGAAGCTACGAAATTATGAAGTTAAAGGCGGACAAAGCACAATGGAGTTAAGATCAAGGAAATGCGACTCAGAAGATTGAAGACTAGATACGCGTATCATATCTCTTTTTAAGGGTATATCCTTGATCCCTCTTTTCCTGTAGAGCTTACTTGTATGCTATCTTTTAAGTATAACCTCTTGGTCCTATTCTCAATCCTATTTCTGTTGCAAACCCCATAGGGAGTATGACTTATATTTTAGTAATACATGTTGGGTGTAACGACCCAGAAAATCTGAACCAATTTAAAAATTTTTAATTGGCTAAAATAATGGATTTTAAATATTTAAAATAAATATTTTAAGTAATGGCGATGAAAACTGAGTTGAATCGACATTTGAAAACCAATATAATTAAATATAATTATATATAGAATTGAAAATGGCGCGGTAGTTCGATAATTCGATTTCAAACTTCAATTGAATATACCGGGTGCAAAACAATCCAGATTTTAGTGAAACCAATAACATTTGAATCTAATTGGTAATATCTTTCTAACGAATCCGACCAATCGAAATTTGATAGCGGGAATCAAAAGATATGTCCAGTTGAAAATTCTGAATAGTCGCTATGAAATTCAGGCCCTTAAAAATGGACATTTTGCATACGACCTCGGATTTAGACGAAACCACTTTTGTTAGATCCGCAGTGTCAGGTTATTGCTAGGTTTCAAATTTCATAATTTTTCGAATCAATATGTGAGCGTGGCAAAGGAAAACGCGTTTGACCAGTTTCAGTTGATTTTAATCGACTGGAAATTGGCCATTTTTCAAACGGTCTCAGAATTCGACGAAACTAGTTTTGTTAGAACCGTATCGTCAATACGAAGCTAGAAAATATTTTTCTGGAATTTTTCTAGTTAGTATGTGACCCCGGTAATTTGAAATGTACGTTTAAAATTCAATATAGTGATTTAAATGTAAATTCAACAGAAACTGATTGTAACGATCACATCAGCTTGCGATACATATCCCATTGTGTTCGGAATGGGGGTTAAACGCTATGGACGACAGGCGGTGGGCCTCGTTTCGAGGTCGTGGGTAAAAGTCAACTTTATGCAATTAATTTAAATAAATAAAAAAAAAAATATTTTCTTTTCCCTCCCTCCCTTTATCATCATTGCCCCCCCCCCCCGATCTCAATAATCAGAACATAAGAAAAAAAAAATTTTGAAAACCTAAACTAATCGCCGCCGCACCTCCTTGAACCGCCGACCGCCACCAGGAACCCCCCCCTCGTCTCGAAGCCGCCTCCTCCTCCCTCGAAGCCGCCTCTTCCTCCCAGCGCCCACACCCCGAAGACCCAAGCCGCCCCTCCAGACCTAGACGCCGACGAAGGGCGCCGCCCCTCCAGACCTAGACGCCGACGAAGAGCGCCCCCCTCCCTTGTCTCGACGTCTGCACAGAGCCAATCCCCCCCCTCGAAGCTCGCGAAGACGCAGCGCCACCCCCCCTTTTGTAAGTTTTTATTTTTATTAGCTTTGTTATTTTATTTTCTTAAGATTTTAAAACTGTAATTTTTAAATAGATTTCGAAACAGTAATTTTTAAAAAGACATTTTTGAAACTGAAATTTTTTAAAAGAATTTTAAAACTGTTCTGTTTAAAGTAAAAACAGATTTTTGTTAAAAAGTTTAAAAACTGATTTTGATAAAAGATTAAAACTGAATTTTAAAAAAAGATAAAAACTGATTTTGTTTTTAAAATAAAAACTGATTTTAAAAGCAAAATAAAAACTGGTTTTAAAAGCAAAATAAAAACTGTTTTTGAAATAAAGAATAAAAACTGCATTTTCTATGAAGAATAAAACTGAATTGATTTTGTAAAAGAATAAAACTGATTTCTTTTAGAAAAGTAAAAATCATATTTTTATATGTGAAAGCAAAAATAGAAAACATATTTTTATATGTGAAAGCAAAAGTAAAAATCATATTTTTATATGTTGAAAGCAAAAGTCAAAATTCGATTTTTATATATTGAATAGCATAGTAAAAAATTCTATTTTTACATATGCAGAGAATACGGGTGAAAGCGACAAATAGGCGAAGATTTCTATTAAGAAGAGTCGTGAAGTTGGATAGCTATTGGTGAGATTTCTGATTTAAAATTTATATATATACGTGTGAAGTAAAAGTGAATTGCTATATATAAATATAAATATATATATATATATCTACGCCCCCTCGTCCACAAACCATGGACGATATTTATTGGTTGAAATTGTTGTGGAAATTTGATTGATAGCGAATGATTGTTTGGGATTGTTTGTGATTGTTATTGGTTGATTGTGGTTGAAAAATACCCATTTGTGGTTGTGAAATATTTGGTTGAAACCACTTAGGATTAGTTTGTGGAAATGAATAAATATATATACATGCCGCCTGCGTGCGAACTAGATGCATGTTTCCCATTGTCAAAAACCGCGAGGTTTTAAGGTAGAGCGAGGAGCCGTACTAGGGACGGTGCCGGTGTAACTACCCTGCCGTTATGCTGCCGAAATTTTGAATAATATTTGTGTGTTTGAATTATTTTCATATGCTTAAACTATTGAAAACATTCATGTGTTGAATTGATATTCATTCGTTGTTTAGAAATTCATGTGTTGAATGGTATTCATATTTTGAAATAAACTGTTAGATAATAAAAATCACATTTTTATCTATATCTAAAAACTATTGAAAACATTCATGTGTTGAATTGATATTCATTCGTTGTTTAGAAATTCATGTGTTGAATGGTATTCATATTTTGAAATAAACTGTTAGATAATAAAAATCACATTTTTATCTATATCTAAAAACTATTGAAAACATTCATGTGTTGAATTGATATTCATTCGTTGTTTAGAAATTCATGTGTTGAATGGTATTCATATTTTGAAATAAACTGTTAGATAATAAAAATCACATTTTTATCTATATCTAAAAACTATTGAAAACATTCATGTGTTGAATTGATATTCATTCGTTGTTTAGAAATTCATGTGTTGAATGGTATTCATATTTTGAAATAAACTGTTAGATAATAAAAATCACATTTTTATCTATATCTAAAAACTATTGAAAACATTCATGTGTTGAATTGATATTCATTCGTTGTTTAGAAATTCATGTGTTGAATGGTATTCATATTTTGAAATAAACTGTTAGATAATAAAAATCACATTTTTATCTATATCTAAAAACTATTGAAAACATTCATGTGTTGAATTGATATTCATTCGTTGTTTAGAAATTCATGTGTTGAATGGTATTCATATTTTGAAATAAACTGTTAGATAATAAAAATCACATTTTTATCTATATCTAAAAACTATTGAAAACATTCATGTGTTGAATTGATATTCATTCGTTGTTTAGAAATTCATGTGTTGAATGGTATTCATATTTTAAAATAAATTGTTTTATGATAAAAATTCTATTTTATCACCTACATGAACTATATAGAAAAAAAAATAGTGTTTCGAAATGAGTTGTTTTGCAATAAAAATCACATTTTTGTTGTATGCATAAATCGTTAAAATATGAAGTGTTAAAAATAGCCACTTGTTCAAAATAAACATAGATGAGTTGAAATATTCATTAATTAGCTAATGAAATGATTTGCACCTATTTATGTAACATTAGAATGAATGGTGTTTTTAAACCAAATAGAAATCGAATATGAAGTTGAATAGAAAATGAAAAATGATATGAACTGTATATATATGTACATGCAATATTCATTGAACAGGTTATAGCAAAGGGGCTAGAGAAGAGGAATAAAATTTTGTGCCCGACAAATAGGTACACGTTTACTGATTTGTTTGGGTGATGATTTTGAGCCTATTGGCTAGCCGCTTGGCTTTTTCTTTTTCTTTTTGAAATCAGAAGGACCGGGACGCTATTTGCGATTTCCCGACGCTCCCGGTACAGGGGAGGTTATGGCGAAATTTTTCCAAAATTTAAGGAGTTAGAAAAATTTTTGAAGTTAAAACGATATTGAAATCGTTGAATGAACTATATTTATATAACTATATAAATATAAATAAAATTAAAACGAAACGAAGCCGTGCAGTTCGTATTTCGAAACCGTAATTTCAAACGACTAGTACGGGAAATCCGACCATTGGATTTTCCCGAAACCTCAACCGTCGGGTTCGCCTTGGAATAATCTTTCCAACGGCACCAACCTTGTAAAAATCCAACGGTTGGATTGTCTGGAATGTTTAATTCAAATCTGAAGAAAAACAGCGCCAGAAACGATTATATTTATTTATATATATAAATAAAATTATATTTAATCGAATAACGACGCTGCAGTTCGTATTTTGAAATCGAAATTTCAAACGATTGTACCGGGAGATCCGACCGTCGGATTTTCCCGAAACTGGAACCGTTGGATTCGTTTTGAAATGACCTTTCTAATGATGTAAATTTTGTGAAGATCCAACGGTTAGATTTTCAGATATGTGTAAATCAAATCTGAAGAAAAACAGCGCCACGGCCACGTTAAGGCCCGAAACGTCGTTTTGAATATATTAGCTATTTTAAAATAAATAAAAATAGCGATAAATAGTTATAAAATATCGTAAGCAATATGGAACGGAAATAAACTGAATTTGCTTGATTTATGTGATGTTTGATGGTTGAATGTGTTTGGTGTGAAAACTATAAAAAAAAAACACAATTGGTGTTGTCGAATAATTTAACCATTGAAATAAATCGACTTGAAATTCTAAATATACGTGAATTATTTGAAAAGGCCGAGTTAATTCTCATTTCGAATAATCGACCGACGATTGAAATTCGAAGATGAAGACGATGGTCGAAGACCGGAGATCTTCACCTCGTTTGGATGGTAACCGAGGTCCTGATTGGGAGGCATCCCGAAATATGGATAATGAGTGGTGATCGTTCAGACGTACGTGTTGATCGAAGGGTTTGCGAGGTATTTAGTGCCTCCGGTTTCGTTCAGACCCAGAACGGACTTGTAAATGGACTGTGTGTCTGACATAGAATTTATTCTGTGTGGCATGCTAAGATGCAGTGATCAGGGCTTCTGTTGAAAAGCAAAGTCTTGTGGTGATGATCAAAGCACCGCCTGTGTGGCGTAGCTTTGTGTATAACGTGAATTCGCGAGCCTCACACCCCGGTGGGAACCTAAAACGGGAGGAAGGACCTCAGGGAGGGCATGCGTTTCTTTCTAGCTAGGGTGGTGTCAGTGACCTACCAGCCCTGACATTTATATACTTTTCACCTATGTGGTTGTTGCTGTTGCGAGGCGCCTCGGTTTGATCGGACGATCCGGGTCCGATGGAGTCATTCGTTGGCTCGTTTACGCCCCAAAGGGCGGGGAAACGTATTGTTCAGGCATAATAATCCACATCGGTGGACCGGCCCTGACGATTCAAGGGGCAGTTGCGGCTGTTCCTGTGGCTCGGGCTAGAGAGTCACGAATTCGGTAAGGACTATCTTTTGCCTTGGTTCATGACGGAAATCCAATTTCCAAATACGTGACGATGCGGTTTCGATTGTATACATACATTTGGCGACATAGTGGCATGGGACGCTCATGTCGTCTATGATTGATAGTTATGATTTGAAATTGTTTTCAAAACATATAAACACTAGCAATAATATCAAATGCCTTTGTTTTATTCGTATCAAGCATATTTTGGCCGTTATAAGGTAAAAACTCTATCCTCCGGTTTGCGTTGCATTGTGTGATGGGAACTGAGTCTTATAACGGCTTCATTCTTATAAAAAGCATAGCGATGTTTAAAAGAAAGATTTGTTTTAAAGCACTGGCAATCCAATGGAGTAAACCCGTTCCACGAAAGTGGCGTGGTCCTGTGATTGGCCATATTATATATGTGTTGAGTAGATTTCTCATACCAGTCCCATGACTGACTCGTAGTTTGTTTCACTCTCAAACTCGGGTGCCCCTCTTTCCATATGGGCAGCCTTGTATTCAGGTTTAGCTGGTTCTTTCTGGATAGCTGGAGCTGAAGATGGATTCTATCATTTATTTCTTTTTATGCTGTTCAGCTCCTATTGTACATATTTTGTTTATTTCCGCTGTAGACATTTATGTATAGCTGAACTGTATTTGTACTAAGTAAGATCCTGTATACTGTGTAACTCTGATGATTACTTTTATCCAGTATATTTTGTTGTTCATTCTGGTGTATTTATTTAATTCTGTTCTGCTATTATATGCTTCTGTGTTATATTCCAAAAGATAACCTTGTTTCCGTGAGAACGGGAAATCGGGTCGTCTCAACGTGGTATCAGAGCTTTGGTTAAGCTTAGTTCTGGAATATAACATTTGAACGAACTCGTCAGAAATAGAACCAGTAGTGTTCTAGGACGGGTAACTCTATACAGATAGGATCGGTAATATCCTAGTATGAGTAAAGCAGAATGAAATTACACCTCGATAGACACATTTACATTCAAGTATTTGTCTCTATATTTTAAAATACCTTTTCTGTGACCTGACACTTGATCTGCTATTTGCAGAAGAACTAGAAAATGAGTGCCAGAAACAGAAGAAGTAATACTGACCCGGATATAGAAGCTCTATTCATGAAATATAGAAATCTGGGTGGAAAGCCGTTCTCGGGCGAAGAATCTATTATGAGAACCCAAGCTTGGATTCGTTCGGTTGAGAAAATATTCGAAGCATTAAAGCTTAGGGATGACCAGAAAAGATTACTGGCCTCCTGGGCACTCGAAGACGAAGCTTTGTTTTGGTGGGATTCAGTTATTAAAGGTAATCCAGAAGGTGATATCACCTGGGATAGATTCAAAGTTATTTTCCTAGAAAAATTTACTCCTCCCGAAGCGACCGAACGGCTATGTGATGAATTCTCTTATCTAATACAAGGGGACATGACCATTCCCGAATATCATAAGAAATTCAATGAACTTTCTCACTTTGCCCCTCACCTAATTCAAAATCCGAAGAGTAAAAATATGAGATTTATTCACGGACTTCAAAGGAAATACCAGAATAAAGTATTGGGGCATGTGAAGCTTCCTTTTTCTGAAATGATTTATATGGCTTATCAATATGAAGACCTAGATAAGAAAGGAATGTTGCGCGACGAAGAAGAAGTTTGTTGTAGTGACATAGCAGAATCGGGAACTGATATTCCTGAGGCAAGTACAATGTCTGAGATCAGTAAGAAGGCCAGTGCCAAGAGAAAAAGGGCCAAATCTGAGGAGAAACCAGTAACGACAGCTGTATGCTCTAACTGCAATAAGCAAGGACATCTCTCGATAAGTTGCAGATCTTTAAAGAAACAAAGAAAGAGTGGATCTAAACCAAAGAAGGATTTTCAAGGAAAGCAAAGGTGCAATCAATGCGATCAGTTTGGTCATGTAAAGCAAGATTGCTGGAAGAGGAAGAAGCTTGAAGTAGTCCAAGTAAATGAAGTAGCAGAAACTTCTGAGCCCTCAGCTAGCCAAGAAAGGGCAGATGTTTTAGAAGGAACGCTGACTGTCAAAAACATTCCAGTCAAAGTACTGTTTGACACAGGCGCGTCACGAAGCTTCATTTCGAAAGATGCAGCTAAGAAACTGGAATTGAATTTGAAAAAGCTCCAGGAACCAATGACTGTCCAGAATCCTGTTGGGGGTTCCATTGATCTCAGTTGGATTTGTGGAGTGCCGGTTTCTTTTTCTCGTTATCGGTTCCCTACCATCGCGGTCGTCATGAATTTCAAAGAGTTCGATCTTATCTTGGGGTTAGACTGGTTGACCAAATATGAAGCTGAAGTCAAATGCGCCGAGAGAGTCGTAAAGGCAAAGATTAAATCAGGTGATTATATAACCATTCCCTGCGAAGGTCAGAATGCTAATAGAAAAGACTTCTGGGCAGCTCTAAATGTTTCTTCAGCCCAAATTGAAAATGTTCCTGAAGTCGCAGAGAATATTCCTGACCTCATCAAAGACATTCCTGTCATCAAGAACTATGCGGATGTGTTTGAAGAAGTTGTTCGCTTACCTCCGCAGAGAGAAATAGATTTCAGAATTGCTTTAATTCCAAATGCAAGGCCGGTAGTTCATGCTATTCGAAGAATGTCCTTGAAAGAGAAGGAGGAATTAGACAATCAAACACGACAGCTAGTATGGAAGGGTCTAATCAGACCTAGTTTCTCTGATTGGGGTGCAGCCGTGGTATTTGTCCCAAAATCTGACGGTACTCTACGTCTTTGTGTGGACTATCGTGATTTGAACAAGCAGACTATAAAGAACAAATATCCATTGCCGCGGATTGATGATCTGTTGGATCGATTAAATGGAGCACAAGTATTCTCAAGGATGGACCTAGCTACAGGTTTCCATCAACTTCGAATTGCCGAAGAGTGTGTTCCAATGACAGCATTCAGAGGCCCCGACTTATTCTACGAGTGGTTAGTAATGCCGTTCGGCTTATGTAACGCTCCCGCTTACTTCGTCGATCTAATGAACAGAGTGTTCAGAGGGGTTTTGAATAAATTTGTTCTGGTTTTTATTGATGATATTCTAATCTTCTCTAAATCAAAGGCCGAACATGAAAAGCATCTGGAACAGGTTCTAGAAATTCTCAGAAGGAATGTATTGAAAGCCAAATTTTCCAAATGTATCTTCTGGCAAGATGAAGTAAAATTTCTGGGCCACGTCGTATCGAAAGAAGGAATTGCTGTGGATCCAAGTAAAATCACAGCTATTCAAAATTGGAAACAGCCCAGTACTCCCACTGAAGTCCGCAGTTTTCTTGGATTGGCTAGCTATTACCGGAAGTTCGTTAAAGACTTTTCGAAGATATCTGGCCACTTAACGAAGCTGACAAAGAAGCATTCTAAATTCAAATGGACTCAGGAAAGTGAGGAGGCTTTCGAAGAGCTAAAGTTGAGATTAACTACAGCTCCAGTGTTAACCATCATCGATGGCAACCAAGATTTAAAAGTCTGGACTGATGCTTCTAGAGAAGGCCTCGGCGCAGTGTTAATGCAAAGAGGTCAAGTAATTGCTTATGCTAGCCGTCAACTGAAGCCACACGAGAAGAACTACGTAACTCATGATCTTGAGTTATTGGCTATCATATTCTCTTTGAAAATTTGGAGACACTATCTTCTGGGCGAGAGGTTTGAACTGTTTACAGATCACCAGTCATTAAAGTATCTGTTCACTCAGAAGGACTTAAATCTGAGACAGCAACGTTGGCTGGAGTTTCTTGCAGCATATGACTTCGAAATTATATATACTCCAGGGAAAGCCAACGTCGTGGCCGATGCTCTAAGCCGAAAGAATGTAATGATCGCCAGTTTCATCATTGCGACTTCATTGATTGATAAGATATCGGCTCTCCAAAAGGACGACCAATTCATCAAAGGAATAAGTCAGCGAATTCGTGAAGGCAATGCTTCGGATTTCCAGTCAGACAGCGAAGGGATTCTGAGGTTAGAAGGACGAATTTGCGTTCCGGAAATTCCTGAACTCAGAAGAGAGGTGCTTGATGAATGTCACAAATCTAAGCTCAGTATCCATCCGGGTGTGAATAAAATGTATAACGACATCAAACGCACATTCTGGTGGAAGTCGTTAAAAAGAGACATCTCAATATATGTTAGTCGATGCCCTACTTGCCAGCTAGTTAAAAGCGACCAACAGAAATTGGCTGGATTATTACAACCGCTGGAAGTTCCTGGCTGGAAGTGGGAACATATTTCTATGGATTTCATTGATGGTTTGCCCAGAACCAGAAAAGGAAATGACAGTATTTGGGTGATCGTAGATCGTTTCACGAAGACCGCCCATTTTATACCTGTCAAATCAAACAGAACTGCTCAGAGTCTGGCGCAGATTTACTTCAGGGAAATAGTTAGACTGCATGGAGTGCCGCTCAGTATAGTAAGTGATAGAGATACAATTTTCACTAGTAAATTCTGGGAAGCATTTCAAGTCGAGCTGGGAACGAAGTTAAACTTGAGCACCGCTTATCATCCTCAGACAGACGGTCAGACTGAGAGGGTGAATCGCATTTTAGAAGATCTATTGCGGGCTTGTGTTATAGATTTCGGTGGATCATGGGAAGACCATCTGCATTTGGCTGAATTCTCTTATAATAACAGCTATCAGGCGAGTCTGACAATGTCGCCATTCGAAGCATTGTATGGTAGACCGTGCCGATCTCCTGCTTGTTGGGTCGAGCCTGGAAATAGACTTGTATTGGGTCCTGATATGATTCGCGAAGCTGCTGACAAAGTCGATTTTATTAAGAAGCGATTACTCGCCGCTCAAAGCCGACAAAAGAGCTATGCCGATAAAAGAAGAAGAGATATATCCTTCGAAGTTGGCGACTATGTATATTTGAAAGTATCGCCGATGAGAGGAGTTATCCGGTTCGGTAAAACTGGAAAGTTAGCACCCAAATTCATTGGTCCGTTTCCTATTCTGGAACGGATTGGAACTCTTGCATATAAAGTTAAATTGCCTGACTGGTTGCCTGGTGTGCATGATGTATTTCACATATCTCAACTTCGAAAGCACGTTCATGATCCAGACTTGATCGTGGAAGAAGCAGCTCAGCAGGACATTGAAATTACTCCAGAATTAGCTGTGAGGCGAGAGCCGCTAAAGATTATCGGCAAAGAAACCAAAGAGCTGAGAAACAAGAAGGTTCACTTAGTCAAAGTGCAATGGAGTGGAGATCCGCGAGATTGTACTTGGGAAACTGAGGAGAGCATTCAGAAAGCTTATCCTAGATGCCGAGTAGATATCTCTGATTGACTCCGGTGCAAGGTACATTTACCCTACCTTGCATTACCATATAATTCTCTATTCTGTTGCTATTTTCTTCCCATGGATGTGCATTGTTTATTCTATACTCTGAATATTAAAACAAATTGGTTGTTGTATTGGGTGATCGTAGATTTATCAAACCACTTTCGACTTTATTCCTTTTCGGGGACGAAAAGTTTTAAGTGGGGGAGATTGTAACGACCCAGAAAATCTGAACCAATTTAAAAATTTTTAATTGGCTAAAATAATGGATTTTAAATATTTAAAATAAATATTTTAAGTAATGGCGATGAAAACTGAGTTGAATCGACATTTGAAAACCAATATAATTAAATATAATTATATATAGAATTGAAAATGGCGCGGCAGTTCGATAATTCGATTTCAAACTTCAATTGAATATACCGGGTGCAAAACAATCCAGATTTTAGTGAAACCAAAAACATTTGAATCTAATTGGTAATATCTTTCTAACGAATCCGACCAATCGAAATTTGATAGCGGGAATCAAAAGATATGTCCAGTTGAAAATTCTGAATAGTCGCTATGAAATTCAGGCCCTTAAAAATGGACATTTTGCATACGACCTCGGATTTAGACGAAACCACTTTTGTTAGATCCGCAGTGTCAGGTTATTGCTAGGTTTCAAATTTCATAATTTTTCGAATCAATATGTGAGCGTGGCAAAGGAAAACGCGTTTGACCAGTTTCAGTTGATTTTAATCGACTGGAAATTGGCCATTTTTCAAACGGTCTCAGAATTCGACGAAACTAGTTTTGTTAGAACCGTATCGTCAATACGAAGCTAGAAAATATTTTTCTGGAATTTTTCTAGTTAGTATGTGACCCCGGTAATTTGAAATGTACGTTTAAAATTCAATATAGTGATTTAAATGTAAATTCAACAGAAACTGATTGTAACGATCACATCAGCTTGCGATACATATCCCATTGTGTTCGGAATGGGGGTTAAACGCTATGGACGACAGGCGGTGGGCCTCGTTTCGAGGTCGTGGGTAAAAGTCAACTTTATGCAATTAATTTAAATAAATTAAAAAAAAAAAAAAATTTCTTTTCCCTCCCTCCCTTTATCATCATTGCCCCCCCCCCCCCCGATCTCAATAATCAGAACATAAGAAAAAAAAATTTTGAAAACCTAAACTAATCGCCGCCGCACCTCCTTGAACCGCCGACCGCCACCAGGAACCCCCCCCCCCCTCGTCTCGAAGCCGCCTCCTCCTCCCTCGAAGCCGCCTCTTCCTCCCAGCGCCCACACCCCGAAGACCCAAGCCGCCCCTCCAGACCTAGACGCCGACGAAGGGCGCCGCCCCTCCAGACCTAGACGCCGACGAAGAGCGCCCCCCTCCCTTGTCTCGACGTCTGCACAGAGCCAATCCCCCCCCCTCGAAGCTCGCGAAGACGCAGCGCCACCCCCCCTTTTGTAAGTTTTTATTTTTATTTTTATTAGCTTTGTTATTTTATTTTCTTAAGATTTTAAAACTGTAATTTTTAAATAGATTTCGAAACAGTAATTTTTAAAAAGACATTTTTGAAACTGAAATTTTTTAAAAGAATTTTAAAACTGTTCTGTTTAAAGTAAAAACAGATTTTTGTTAAAAAGTTTAAAAACTGATTTTGATAAAAGATTAAAACTGAATTTTAAAAAAAGATAAAAACTGATTTTGTTTTTAAAATAAAAACTGATTTTAAAAGCAAAATAAAAACTGGTTTTAAAAGCAAAATAAAAACTGTTTTTGAAATAAAGAATAAAAACTGCATTTTCTATGAAGAATAAAACTGAATTGATTTTGTAAAAGAATAAAACTGATTTCTTTTAGAAAAGTAAAAATCATATTTTTATATGTGAAAGCAAAAATAGAAAACATATTTTTATATGTGAAAGCAAAAGTAAAAATCATATTTTTATATGTTGAAAGCAAAAGTCAAAATTCGATTTTTATATATTGAATAGCATAGTAAAAAATTCTATTTTTACATATGCAGAGAATACGGGTGAAAGCGACAAATAGGCGAAGATTTCTATTAAGAAGAGTCGTGAAGTTGGATAGCTATTGGTGAGATTTCTGATTTAAAATTTATATATATACGTGTGAAGTAAAAGTGAATTGCTATATATAAATATAAATATATATATATATATCTACGCCCCCTCGTCCACAAACCATGGACGATATTTATTGGTTGAAATTGTTGTGGAAATTTGATTGATAGCGAATGATTGTTTGGGATTGTTTGTGATTGTTATTGGTTGATTGTGGTTGAAAAATACCCATTTGTGGTTGTGAAATATTTGGTTGAAACCACTTAGGATTAGTTTGTGGAAATGAATAAATATATATACATGCCGCCTGCGTGCGAACTAGATGCATGTTTCCCATTGTCAAAAACCGCGAGGTTTTAAGGTAGAGCGAGGAGCCGTACTAGGGACGGTGCCGGTGTAACTACCCTGCCGTTATGCTGCCGAAATTTTGAATAATATTTGTGTGTTTGAATTATTTTCATATGCTTAAACTATTGAAAACATTCATGTGTTGAATTGATATTCATTCGTTGTTTAGAAATTCATGTGTTGAATGGTATTCATATTTTGAAATAAACTGTTAGATAATAAAAATCACATTTTTATCTATATCTAAAAACTATTGAAAACATTCATGTGTTGAATTGATATTCATTCGTTGTTTAGAAATTCATGTGTTGAATGGTATTCATATTTTGAAATAAACTGTTAGATAATAAAAATCACATTTTTATCTATATCTAAAAACTATTGAAAACATTCATGTGTTGAATTGATATTCATTCGTTGTTTAGAAATTCATGTGTTGAATGGTATTCATATTTTGAAATAAACTGTTAGATAATAAAAATCACATTTTTATCTATATCTAAAAACTATTGAAAACATTCATGTGTTGAATTGATATTCATTCGTTGTTTAGAAATTCATGTGTTGAATGGTATTCATATTTTGAAATAAACTGTTAGATAATAAAAATCACATTTTTATCTATATCTAAAAACTATTGAAAACATTCATGTGTTGAATTGATATTCATTCGTTGTTTAGAAATTCATGTGTTGAATGGTATTCATATTTTGAAATAAACTGTTAGATAATAAAAATCACATTTTTATCTATATCTAAAAACTATTGAAAACATTCATGTGTTGAATTGATATTCATTCGTTGTTTAGAAATTCATGTGTTGAATGGTATTCATATTTTGAAATAAACTGTTAGATAATAAAAATCACATTTTTATCTATATCTAAAAACTATTGAAAACATTCATGTGTTGAATTGATATTCATTCGTTGTTTAGAAATTCATGTGTTGAATGGTATTCATATTTTAAAATAAATTGTTTTATGATAAAAATTCTATTTTATCACCTACATGAACTATATAGAAAAAAAAATAGTGTTTCGAAATGAGTTGTTTTGCAATAAAAATCACATTTTTGTTGTATGCATAAATCGTTAAAATATGAAGTGTTAAAAATAGCCACTTGTTCAAAATAAACATAGATGAGTTGAAATATTCATTAATTAGCTAATGAAATGATTTGCACCTATTTATGTAACATTAGAATGAATGGTGTTTTTAAACCAAATAGAAATCGAATATGAAGTTGAATAGAAAATGAAAAATGATATGAACTGTATATATATGTACATGCAATATTCATTGAACAGGTTATAGCAAAGGGGCTAGAGAAGAGGAATAAAATTTTGTGCCCGACAAATAGGTACACGTTTACTGATTTGTTTGGGTGATGATTTTGAGCCTATTGGCTAGCCGCTTGGCTTTTTCTTTTTCTTTTTGAAATCAGAAGGACCGGGACGCTATTTGCGATTTCCCGACGCTCCCGGTACAGGGGAGGTTATGGCGAAATTTTTCCAAAATTTAAGGAGTTAGAAAAATTTTTGAAGTTAAAACGATATTGAAATCGTTGAATGAACTATATTTATATAACTATATAAATATAAATAAAATTAAAACGAAACGAAGCCGTGCAGTTCGTATTTCGAAACCGTAATTTCAAACGACTAGTACGGGAAATCCGACCATTGGATTTTCCCGAAACCTCAACCGTCGGGTTCGCCTTGGAATAATCTTTCCAACGGCACCAACCTTGTAAAAATCCAACGGTTGGATTGTCTGGAATGTTTAATTCAAATCTGAAGAAAAACAGCGCCAGAAACGATTATATTTATTTATATATATAAATAAAATTATATTTAATCGAATAACGACGCTGCAGTTCGTATTTTGAAATCGAAATTTCAAACGATTGTACCGGGAGATCCGACCGTCGGATTTTCCCGAAACTGGAACCGTTGGATTCGTTTTGAAATGACCTTTCTAATGATGTAAATTTTGTGAAGATCCAACGGTTAGATTTTCAGATATGTGTAAATCAAATCTGAAGAAAAACAGCGCCACGGCCACGTTAAGGCCCGAAACGTCGTTTTGAATATATTAGTTATTTTAAAATAAATAAAAATAGCGATAAATAGTTATAAAATATCGTAAGCAATATGGAACGGAAATAAACTGAATTTGCTTGATTTATGTGATGTTTGATGGTTGAATGTGTTTGGTGTGAAAACTATAAAAAAAAAACACAATTGGTGTTGTCGAATAATTTAACCATTGAAATAAATCGACTTGAAATTCTAAATATACGTGAATTATTTGAAAAGGCCGAGTTAATTCTCATTTCGAATAATCGACCGACGATTGAAATTCGAAGATGAAGACGATGGTCGAAGACCGGAGATCTTCACCTCGTTTGGATGGTAACCGAGGTCCTGATTGGGAGGCATCCCGAAATATGGATAATGAGTGGTGATCGTTCAGACGTACGTGTTGATCGAAGGGTTTGCGAGGTATTTAGTGCCTCCGGTTTCGTTCAGACCCAGAACGGACTTGTAAATGGACTGTGTGTCTGACATAGAATTTATTCTGTGTGGCATGCTAAGATGCAGTGATCAGGGCTTCTGTTGAAAAGCAAAGTCTTGTGGTGATGATCAAAGCACCGCCTGTGTGGCGTAGCTTTGTGTATAACGTGAATTCGCGAGCCTCACACCCCGGTGGGAACCTAAAACGGGAGGAAGGACCTCAGGGAGGGCATGCGTTTCTTTCTAGCTAGGGTGGTGTCAGTGACCTACCAGCCCTGACATTTATATACTTTTCACCTATGTGGTTGTTGCTGTTGCGAGGCGCCTCGGTTTGATCGGACGATCCGGGTCCGATGGAGTCATTCGTTGGCTCGTTTACGCCCCAAAGGGCGGGGAAACGTATTGTTCAGGCATAATAATCCACATCGGTGGACCGGCCCTGACGATTCAAGGGGCAGTTGCGGCTGTTCCTGTGGCTCGGGCTAGAGAGTCACGAATTCGGTAAGGACTATCTTTTGCCTTGGTTCATGACGGAAATCCAATTTCCAAATACGTGACGATGCGGTTTCGATTGTATACATACATTTGGCGACATAGTGGCATGGGACGCTCATGTCGTCTATGATTGATAGTTATGATTTGAAATTGTTTTCAAAACATATAAACACTAGCAATAATATCAAATGCCTTTGTTTTATTCGTATCAAGCATATTTTGGCCGTTATAAGGTAAAAACTCTATCCTCCGGTTTGCGTTGCATTGTGTGATGGGAACTGAGTCTTATAACGGCTTCATTCTTATAAAAAGCATAGCGATGTTTAAAAGAAAGATTTGTTTTAAAGCACTGGCAATCCAATGGAGTAAACCCGTTCCACGAAAGTGGCGTGGTCCTGTGATTGGCCATATTATATATGTGTTGAGTAGATTTCTCATACCAGTCCCATGACTGACTCGTAGTTTGTTTCACTCTCAAACTCGGGTGCCCCTCTTTCCACACGGGCAGCCTTGTATTCAGGTTTAGCTGGTTCTTTCTGGATAGTTGGAGCTGAAGATGGATTCTATCATTTATTTCTTTTTATGCTGTTCAGCTCCTATTGTACATATTTTGTTTATTTCCGCTGTAGACATTTATGTATAGCTGAACTGTATTTGTACTAAGTAAGATCCTGTATACTGTGTAACTTTGATGATTACTTTTATCCAGTATATTTTGTTGTTCATTCTGGTGTATTTATTTAATTCTGTTCTGCTATTATATGCTTCTGTGTTATATTCCAAAAGATAACCTTGTTTCCGTGAGAACGGGAAATCGGGTCGTCTCATTGGGGCTTGAAGGTGTCCGTTGGGTTGACTAAACTTTTTGGGTTTTATAGGATATAGGCTGGTGCTTAGGGAGTTCTTCTCCTATTCAGTATATATGTGACGTAGATTTCCAGCTTTGACATTGCCTAATGGGCACAAAGTTTTTACTTGCTTCTATCATTTGGCTATATCTTTAGGTAGGAACAATTGGGTGAAACATGTGTTTGAAACATGTTATGATTGATGGTTGCAAGTGGTCGCAAGTGGTTGCTCGTGGTTGCATAACACACATTAGGCACTAGATCGGCTCAGACACATTTTCATATTGCATATGCATGAGTGTTTATACTTGTTTTTGGATGAAATTGGATGTGTTATCATATGGATGATGCATATGGATGGATGCTTGTGCACACATATAGTGATTATGTGACTAGGACTATTTGCATACATGTTGGACTCATGGCACTAAACATATTTTGCATTAAGAAGATCAATCAGGCCTGATCATTTGCATTAGATAAGGAACATATACACACACTTTCTGCATAAGTTCATACAGCATTAGAAATCCCTTAAGGAGAATGGATGCCTGTGATTGATGATTGAGTAGATGGATGATTGGATGGTAGGACACATTCTTCTTAACTTGAAGATTTCGGGGACGAAATCCTTTAAGGAGGGGAGAATGTAACAACCCGTATTTTTATAACATGTTAAAACAAGAAATCAAGGCAGAATTAAAGTTTAAAATCAGAATCAGGGCAAAAGGGTTAAGCCATTGCGTTCATCTCGAAATTTTACATGAAATAGTGTCCGAGTTTTCGAAAATCGGAGTCCGTATGAGGGAGATATGACCCTCCGAAGTTTCAGGAATTTTCAGAATAAATAACAGCTCGAAATTCGAATTCGAAATTCAAACCCCGGAACAGGCTGGCTGGGAAAATTCCCGCCCAGGGACCAGGTCGACCTGGCGGTCGACCATAGTGTCGACCTCCCAGGGACTAGGTCGACCACAGTGTCGACCTAGGGGTCGACCTGCCTCCCGAACCACTTTTCTGAACCAGATGCATCCTGACGTATTTAGACTCATTTTCTGACCAGATTCGTCTGCCCAACCTTATATAAACAGCCCCCCTAGTCTCATTTTCTCCACACCATTTCTTTCTACCCTTATGTTGCTTCTAAGATAATCAAAATAAAAAGATAAAAAGGAAGAAAAAGGACTGCTCCTTCCCCATCAAGACAACGCTTAGGGATTTGCAAATTGGGGGGATCTAAGTCAGAACACGATCGATCAAATAGAGATTCAACAATCAAATTCTGCTTTCTAATTCTTGATCCACGCACTGTAAGTTCAAGTTACTTTTAGATAAAAGCTGTAAACTTAACATCCATGCTGTAAATTGGAACCGGATCTATGTATGGTGATTGATTCTTATCTATTCTTATTCGTGTTGGATCTTGACTTTCGGAACTATTCATGTTGTAAATCAAACTCTCTCGTGCCTATAACCTTAACATGCGTATGACGTTGAATCTATTGTTAATGGACAAGGACTATGACTGAGAACATAAGACAACCTATGACTAATATGACTGTGCCAATGATTATGACGGTGAACATAAGACTGCCTATGATTAATAAGACTAAGCTTATGCCTATGGCGGTGAAAGAAAGACTGTTGTCTATGATCATGACAAGGACAATTGTGGCTAATCAACTATGACTCTTGACTATGAGAATTATTATCTATGATTATGAACATAAGGCCATTATCTTTGACCATGACCTTGAAACTATTACTGTTAATAGCCTATGACTATTGCCTAGAACTATTTGGGATAATTGACCATGACTATTGTGATTAATCGCTTAGGATTCTTAATTATGAGATTTCTACCTATGACCATGACTATGACTATCGGGGTTAATTACCTGGGACTATTATAGTTGATTGAAACCCATGTTGTATACCAAATTCGCAGTTTGATGGATCTCATACCAAGGGTGTGACTTGCTTAGTTTATTCACTATTATGTACACCAAAACCTTTGGATCCATTTTTCTTGTAATTGGCTTGCCTTTGCATGCCTATTCTTTTATGTCAGCATTTACCATGACTATCACCTTATCTTGCTAGATTTGAAATCCTATATGCCAGTGATGTTGTAACCAATTATCTCAAGTTATGTCATGCTAGTCCTGTAACCCCTTTTATTGCTTTATGCTAGTCCCTTTTTTCCTATCATAGTTTTGATGCTATTCCCTCTATTTCGAGATTTGGATTTGTTTGTAACAGAGATCGATTCACGTTCACGTGTGAAGGGAATACGATTTGGGCAGATTAGACAAAACATGAATTGGTTATGAACGTGAATTATGAACTCGATTATAGGCAAAACTTGAAACATGAACGCTGTTATAACTTGAACCTGGATATGAACACAAACCTGACATCGACTTGATATGAAACTTGCCTTGAAAAATTGACACAATTTGACATGAAACATGACATGAAAACTCGACATGAATTTTGACATGAAAACTTGAATGTGGGCATGACAATTAGATAAACTTGAAAATGGCTAACTCGAGGTTGGGTTGAGTTTGTAGTATAAATCTGCCCGGAACCGCCCGGCAAATCCAGTGGCTGCAAACAATAGGATCCAGTGTGGGTAGTTGGTCATATCGCACGTAAAACCCGAGGTTAGACTATGTTGTGGTGTAAATCTGTCCGGAACCGCCCGGAAAATCTAGTAACCACAACAGTTAATCTAATGTGAGAGGTTGAAGTGCATTAATGAATTAATGCCACATGATAGGGTTAAGTCATGAACCACTTGAATATACTTAACCAATTTGACACGATGACTTGGTAAGTTTAAGTCCTGAACCGCTTGAATATACTTAAACAATTTAACACGATGATTTGATAGGGTTAAGTCATGAACCGCTTGAATATACTTAACCAACTTGACACATGATTCATAGGGCTAAGTCATGAACTTAAACGACAACACTTAGCCTATTTGACATGACACGTAGACGGGTTAAGTCACGAACTTGAATGACAACACTTAACCAACTTGACATGCTAGACCGATGGGGTTAAGTCTCGAATTTAAATGACAACACTTAACCTACTAGACGGAAACCCTAGTTACGTGGTCCGTTTAAGCAGTAACCCTTTAGATGTATCATGGTACCCTGGAACTAGGCAGGGTGGGGCACGATTACTGGGCTGATTGTAAGTGACCAGAACGACGGCTGTGTGGGTGCGCCAGTGTAGGTTCTAACGGAGTGCGGGCGTGCACACACTCCGGAGCAGAAAAATCAGGCATTGGGCATCAGTAGGTTTATCTGTGCATGCTTGATTCGTGTCGATGGTTGACACCCTATGGTGGACCTAGCACAGGTGACTACATTTCGTGATTGGGCCGTATGACACAGACACATGAACGAGCTAGGACTTGTAGGGAGCCGATCGACTAATAGATCGTTACGTGGAATTCGTTAAGTTGCATAATCCCTAGTGGTCCTAGGTGGCATAAATCCTAATCGAATCTAGAAAACGTTCAATAGGTTGCATAATCCCTAGTGGCCCTAGGTGGCATAAATCCTAGTTGAACAAGCGATAGCTCATGATAAGGAAACCTAACCAGAACAATAGGTGGCGGTCCCAATGATTTCAAGAATGATGGCACTACGTTGAAGTAGTGTATAAATACGTGATGAAACCCGTATGATATACGGCAAGGGACTGTACATATACATGGAAAGGATGATACGGGTTGGGATACTAGTACAGTTGGTGCAGAGAATTTAGGAAATCAGAGCAAATGGATATCGTTTTAATGGGGAACCAGAGAAATCTTGTGATGCTTGATAGAAATCGTGCGAAACTATACTTAGTTCATCCCGAACGGGAACCTTGCAATGTTATACATGACAGAAATCCTATGATGTTATTCTTAGTTATCGTGCCTGTAGCTTATCTTGTCACCATGCTTATGTTTACTTTCAGTTTATTCATGCCATGTTATCTTTACCTATTTTTATGATGAAAGTCACTAGGACTTACTCAGTCTTTATGACTGACCCGTTTTGTTTTGCCTCTTTTTCTTCCATTCCCCCACTGCCCAGGTTCGCAGGGTGGGAATACAGCTTAGTTCGGATCTTACCAAGCTCCAAGGCTCATTCACGTATGGCTTGGATTTCCCTTGGCTATGGCTTGCTTTACTGTTTTACTTGGGGAATGATTTATGACCATGGTTTTGTGCTTTTTCACTATTGCAAGACATATTTCGATGAATGGATTTAATGGCATTTTGATGTAAAAAGGCTTTAAACCTTTCTATATTTTTTTAAAGTAATAAAATTTGGTTCTTCTTCCGCTGTTTTATATGTTCTTTCTTGTAATATTTCTGTGTATGTTTACCTAGATAATGCTCCACCAAAGCTAGTGCATTCCCTTTGTGAGTGACCCTTGCGGAGGTGGGGTGTTACAATCATTAATTACAATCTTACATTTCAAACTTCTTTAGCACCTTTCCTATGTAGTTCTTTTGTGACAATATAAGAATACCACATGAACGATCATGGTGTATTTGGATTACTAATACAAAAGAAGCATCACCAAAACTTTGATTTCAAAGCTATTTGAAAGAAATCTCTTTGTTTCGTGTGACATATGTACGTTATTGCTGGCTAGCAATATATCATCAACATATGAAATAAAGAATACAAATTTACTTCCATAGAACTTATGATATACAGTGTAGTCAATGATGTTGGCCTCAAAACCAAATGAGGTTATTACATTATGGAATTAAAATACTTATATTACCATAATAACTTATGCCTTCCATTATGATATAATCCATAAAGTGTTTCATTAACTTTATGTTAAAAACAAAATAATCATGGGAAAACTAAGGCAACAAAATGCAGCGAAGGGATGTCAGAAACAGTAAGCTTCCATGAAATGACCCGAACTTCCCGACCGACCCAAACCAAAAAAGAAGACGGACTGCTTTAAGAACACGATGCATCAAAACACAGAACAAGAGAACATTTCATTGCTATTACAACAATTTACGTCAGAGTACAAATTAATATACAGCAGAAAAATATTAGAGATTCAAATTACATAACAACAGAAATATAATAAATAAATATAAAGTGCAGCGGAAAACATCAACTAACACAGATGAAAGAAATACACGGGTACAAATCATTCCATAGTATAGCTCCAACCATAATCCAAGATCCCGTGAAAAGAAATATCTACAAATACAAAACTACTAGCTACCCATGTGGAAAATATGGGCACCAGAGTTTAGGTGGGAAACAATAAACTCTGAGTTAGTCATGGGACTAGTGTAGGAACTAAACAGTTATTAACTTTATTTTAAAATAGGGTAAATCATGAGACCACGCCGTATGACACGGAACGGGTTTACTCCACATGAAATATCATTAAAAAACAATGCAACGCTTTTTGAAAAATGAAGCCATTATAAGACTAAGGTCCCATTATACAACGAAACACAAACTAGAGGATAGATTTTTACCTTATAATGGCCAAACATGTTTGATACACTTTTAAAACAAATATTTTTGATATTATTATAAGTTCATAGTGCAGAAAACAACTTCGAATATAAATGTATCAATCATAGACGGCATAGTACCCCATCCTACTATGTCGCCATAGCATACAACTAAAATCGTAAGATTACGTATTGGAAATTGGGTTTCCATATATGAACCAAGGCAAGGGATCTTCCTTTCCGATTCGAGACACTCTAGCACATGCCTCGGGACTTACACGCATGTGCACATGGATCATGCAAAGCCAGTCAGCCGCGCTGATTGGTTATACCATAAATAATACATTCCATGGTCCTATTGGACTGCAATCTTGGTTTGTATGTCGATCATCAAGGGCCTTTGTATGGCCAAATCCGAGGTACCTCGCTTTCCATCATCCAATATCCACATAAGTAAAATGTCTGGGCTCCATACCATGATATCACTCGTAGCTAGAAGGCAACACATGTTCATTTCTGTGTTGTCCTTCATCGCTTTTTTGATTCATACCGGTGTGTAAAGCTTGTGAATTAACGCTATACAAAAAACTACGTTATATTAAAGCTATTCTTTAATCATCAACCACAAAGCCTCGCTTTTCAACAAAAGCTTTGATCCATGCATCTTAGCATGCCACATTGTCAATCCACACCATATCATTGATGTCTACCAATATATAACCTCTAAGCTCATATGTTTCAAAGAAGGGTGTTAAGCTAAGAGAATAAATTCTCCTCCACCAACCATATATACATTTAGCATAGTTCAACAAATACATGAAGTAAAATGTCAGACATACAATCTATTTGCAAGACCGTTCTGGGTCTGAACGAAACCGGAGGCCGCACCTTATTCCTCGTCCCATATGTCCAATACAGGAGAGAGGCCCTCGCATATCTGGTCGATTTCCAAGTACGTCTGGATGACCACCACTTATTATCTCGTCTTGGGTGTACAACCCAATCGAGACATCAGTAATCATGTTTACGATGTGAAGATCTTCAGTCTTCAAACACCATCTTCAATTCTTCGACTTTTAATCGTCGTATCAGTTATTTAGAATGAGCTAAACCCGGTCTTTCTGAATAACTCTTGTACCTTATAATTAAGTGATATAAAAATAGATCATACGCCTCATTCCAATCCAGAATATTCTTTTATTCAAATATTCATTACTTTGAGAAAGGTTCCCATTAATCTTATTGAAGATTATCTCATTTAAAACTATTGTTTAATCCATTCTTTGGAAATTGTTTCAAAATATTCTATAATATATTTCGCAACATAAACCAGATTAAGGTTTATAAAACTAGTCAGGATTATCTATCCTTACCGAAGTAATCATTCATTTTATTGTCCTTATCCCAACCTATTCATCCCATGGAGAAAAACTAGTGGTACTCCATATTTAACACCCATTGCGTTATCAGTAAATTTAATTACCATTTAATGCTCCAAATCTAATTAAAGATTTATCTATCGCATGGAGTAAAAATGGTGGTACTCCATTCTCGAACACTTCTTGTGTTTGGTAAATTTAATTACCCTATTCACATTTCAGTATAATTAAAGATTCATTAAAACTCTATCTTAGTTTTAATCTCAAAAATCATTACTTAATGATTATTCTACTTTAGAAAAGTAATCCTGTCTTTACTTGGGCTAAAGAACACCTGCCATTTAAACACAGTTCACGATAGACCCAAAATCAACTTCCATTTGAAATGGAACTTCACAGAAATCATATTAGTATATAATCGATATAAATTTCTGTGTCGGACTAATACTATAAACGAAACGGTCTTCCTCCATGGGGATTCATCTCGATTATAACTAAATCAAATTCCATTCCATTACAATTTAATATATTAAATTGGAAAACTTTGCTTTGGAAAATTCCACTAAATCCTAATTAAAAGATTCATAAATTCCAATCATAACTTAATTGTTAACTAGGTTAATGAACTAATATTATTTAAAACATTGCTCATGATAAACCCAAAATCCAGTTTCAAATCAATTCCAATTAAATTTATTATATTAGAAAACTTCGCTAAATCTTAATTAAAAGATTTATTCTATTCTCAACTAGGTTTAAGAACAGTGTTATTGAAGACACCATTCACGACAAACCCAAAATCCAATTTGATGTTAAATACAAGGCTCTGAATAGAAATCATATAAGCTTATATTCAACATCAAATTCTGAAACCAACAGACATCTTACTAGGAATAACTATATCTTCCAAATTCCTCAACGATATCCATTTAATCATAGAATCCAATACTGAAATATTCGAAGATAATTTCCATTCAAATCCAATTCAATTTATATATTGGCAAACTATAGTTTAAAACCATTTCAATTCCTTTCAGTTCTTCATTCTAGTTGTTAACTAGTTCATTCAAATAAAAATATCATTTGTCTTATCAAAACTAGAATATTTCATCCAAAAATCTTTTCTAATCATTTATTATGATTTTACATAACTTTTCTCTATTTTTAGTCATTTAAAAATATGCCCTTTCAAGTCATTTATCTCCATTGGCGTTGTTTTTATTTAAATTTAAATTGAAAATTTCACAAAATCTAACTGTTGGATTTTAAAACTCTTATTTTCATTTGAAATATATTTTCAATAAGAATCCAATGGTTCCAGTTTCAGGAGAATCCGGCGGTCAGATCTCATGTACATCAATTCGAAGTTACTGGTAGAACTTCGCGAACTATCGCTGTGCGACACATCCTATTCAAGCTCGAATCAATTTTTAATTAAATTATAAAATCGAATATGCTTTCAAAATATTGTATAAATTATCCTAAAAATTTTTAACTACCATTTGAAATTTTATTTCATTCATTTTACTTTGAAATCAAATATCTTCATTTTAAGCCATATATAATATATTTATTCGATTTCCATTCAAAATGTATTTTATAAAACTTTTATAATCCCAGTTTAAAAATGGTTCCAACTTTCATTTCAATTTTAAATCAAAATTGAACATCCCATATTATTATTATGTTCAAATAATAATATTTTCAAAATATCAAATTTTGAAATCCGTTTTCCCAAGATTCATTATACAAGTGAATGAAATTGATAGAAAAATCTATTCGAATTAAAATGGGGTTTATTTACTTAACTAGGCCTCATATTTCAATATTTTCGTGTCCATCCAAAATCGAACATCAAAATCATATTTTCATTCTTCACTGAATATTATATTAGATTATTCATTATTTCCAAATTGGAATAAGACTCAATCAATTACCATATAATTTTAATTATATGAATTTCGTACATTTCATGTATTCAACAATAGTTATTGTAACGTTCCGTATTTCTAACCGTTTAATAAATAATTTATTTAATTATTTGAATAATGGTTTGGTAATTTAATGACTTGAATTAAAAAATATTTGTATTTAATTAATATAAATAATAGAATAATATATTTAATTCTGAAATAATCGAAAATTGTAGAATTGGCAATATAGTGTGAATTGGATAGTCTAAGAGATTTGGTTGAGTTTCTATTCAAATTATAATAATGAATCTATTTAATAAATGACGGTTGAACGTATAAATTATAATATAATTACAATCGAGTTCGAAATGACGCGGTAGTTCGTAATTTGGCATTCAAACTTTAATTGAATATACATAATCCGTTTTAAGTCGGATTTCCATGAAACAAGAAACGTTCGGATTCGGTGAACTATATTTTTCTAATGAAAGAAAAAAATCGAGATTCCCTCATGTAGATTGTGAGTAATGTCCAAATCAAACTTTCAAATGGTCGCTATGGATTCATTTATAAACCATAACGATATATTTAATTTTTATTAAATATTGGTTTCGAATTTGGACAAGATTTTTGAGACGCAATTATAATTTAATTTTTAGACATTTTCTAAAATTTTTATTTTGGAAAATAAACAACTTTTTATTTTTGAAGTATTTTGCACCCTATATCATTATTTTTGGGTTTCACAGGATAAGCTAACTTGTCTATGTTATTATATTTTTGGGATTGTGGCACATTGCTCATCTTAGTGGTATTTTTATTTTTGTCGATAGCGGTCCTCAAAATGATAAAACTTGCATTTGTTAACAGTTACCTGTGTGAAGTGCAGAGTACCCTTGCTTTTGAACTATTTGAATATATGAGACCAGGTGGTTTCCATTAACTAAAGCTACGTATGGAACAATGATAAGATGTTACAGAAAATCATCATGTTTCCAATCCGCATTTGCATTACTGTGCCTAGTTTGAAAAAGAAGCTTGCCTACCCTATTTTTCATGGACCAGCTTATAACTATAATATATATATTAAATGTTTCCTTCACTGCTAAAATAAAATAAATATAGAATTCCTTATCTCTTAATGAAAACCGCACAGGCAAGCCTATAACGTACGATACCTTTCACGCTGCAAACCTAAATGCTAGAGCATGTACGACCTACTTATGCTATGCCTTAGAGCACAACCAACAATGGCTTGTTCAGTTACTAAACAAGCCACGGAGCAACCAGGTGTGGCTTGTTCAGTCATCCGTAGCTAGCCGGTGGCTAGTTTGGAGCTCGTTCATGGTTGGTGGACTGAACAGAGGTTGGAACTTATAATGACAAAGAGAAAGCCATTATAAGCTTATAACGACAAACTCTCTGCCGTTATAAACTTATAACAGCAAGAGTTTGTCGTTATAATCTTATAACGGCTTTCTCTTTGCCGTTAAAAGACATAGCCGTTACACTCCAACGGCTAGCCCATTTTCCCTTCTAAAACACCAACCTTCCTCCTTCTTCTTCCACACAACCACTCCACCTTCTCATCTTTAACTTCTTCAACAACAAAAATGTCTTCTTCCACACCCAAGCGAAGCACGAAAAAATGCGCAATCAAGAAACCCATGTCCAAACCACCCTCATCATCGTATGGCAAGCAATGGTCAGTCCAACAACATCAATCATTGCAGCCATCTCACAAGTATGGCTACTCGCCGTATTCAAATTATCCATATCGACCACCATACCAACCGCTTGCTCCTCCTAACTTTCCTCCCGTCCATTCTTCCGCCCCGCCACTTTTTTACCAACGACCACCCGTGCAAGGCATGTATGATGATCATTCGTCGTATATGTCAATGATGATGCAGACCGATCAAAGTCAACAACCTCACCTACCTCCGCAACAGACCGAGGTACGTGACCGCGAAGGTACACAAAATTTGCAAAGACAGTTTTCGTATGGGTATGTCTCTCCTAGTAACGAAGAAAATGTTGAAACTTCAACGGAGGAGGCGGAGGAGGAAGATGCAGACGAGGATTCGAATGTTACAAATTCTGAAGAATTTACTCAAGAATACATTGCACCTGTCAGTCCCGAATATAACCAAAAGAAGACGAAGTGGAAGACTTTAAGCGGCATTTTCAGTAAACGACACCAAACCGAAGTTGAATCGGAGCCGGATCCCGGAATAGAAGATGTTAAGCATGATCATGCTGAAGAGGAAGAAACAGTAGCAGATGGAAGAAGAAAACAATTTAAGTTTACTTCGGAGCAGTACGTTTCACTTGCTAAATCGTGGATACGCATTTCACAAGATAGCATTGTTGGGAATAATATGAAAGGTCAGAAATTTTGGGAAAGAGTTGCAGAGTTCTACAATTCATTGGAAACGAGGAGTAGAACACGGGGATCACTTAGAGGCGGTTATAGAGTTATGAATGCCGCATGTCAGAACTATCTGGCAATACTGACAGGCTTGCAGAACAGGCAGCAAAGCGGTGCTGCACCTTATGACGTTGTAAGTATTGTAGATTACTTTTAAAAATAACTTACTATACTATGCTTGATTAGTTAGAAATGTCATACACTCATACAATTTCGACTTTGTGTTACAGATTGAAGAGTCACGAAAGGCCTACCAATGAAACTACGGACTTCCATTTAAATTTAACGACTATTTCGAGCTTCTATCTAGTTTGCCTAAGTGGAAGAACCCAAGCAACTTCATGCTTGAACATCAGAACAAAGCTAGAAGGATGAACTACTCTGAATCTAGTCCAGGAAGTGACCCGAGTTCACAAGAAAGAAACCCTTTATATGGAACTAGTGACGGACGACCTATTGGCAGAGCCAAGTCAATTCAGCTGGAGCAACGCGGTGCAGAGTTCTCTAGATTTATCGGAACAATAGAGAATTCAGCAACGGAGACAAAAGAGAATAGACTTCGATTTTCGAAGCAAAGAAACCGCAGCGACTAAGAGTTCCACAAAACAGTCAGGGATGATCGAGAGCTCCGCAGATAAGAACATACGGAGAAACAAGCCCTGTTACGAGAAAGGCTGGAGAAGAAGCACTGGTGCGGGAGAGAAATTATGTTAAAATGATTACATGTGATTTTAGTAAGCTTTCCCTTTTACAGCAAGAACTAGTAAGCGAGAAGATTACAGAGTACAGAAGAAACAATGGAAGCGGAGGTGGAAGCTGTAGTGGCTCATATCAGGACTAGCTATGTATGTTGGGTTAAGTTGTAATTTGATTGTGAACTGCTTGTAGTAGTTATGTACTAGTGGTTATTTATGTACTATCTAGGGTTGAGTTGTAATATGATTGTGACCTATTTGTAGTATGTATGCAGTAGTTGTTGTTTATGTAGTAGCTGTATATGTTGGGTTGAGTTGTAATATGATTGTGATCTGTTTTTAGTATTTATGTACTAGTTGTTGAAACAATGATACAATCGACAATATGATTGAAAACCAGATTTATTAACCCAACTACACACTGATACATAGTACACGAGTACACACTGATACATAGTTCTAGTACCAACTACTGATTCCGACTATTTCTTCATTTATGCGCCCACAAATGTTCCACTAACTGGTCACGCAATTGGAAGTGCGCGGCTTGATCTTCAATATGTTGAACCATATCAACATATTCGTCCATTGAGTTTACATCTTTATGGGGTTTTGCATTTGACCCCGTAAACATGTCAGGATAATTAGACTTTTGATTCTTATATCCACCACTTTCAGACTCCACAATCATGTTATGTATTATTATACAAGCATACATGATTTCTGAAAGCACTCCTGCATCATGAAAATGAGTAGGATTTCGTAAAATATGAAATCGGGCTTGTAGAACACAAAACGTATGTTCGATGTCCTTTCTGTAGCTAGCTACTTTTTCAGTGAAATAACTTTCTTTGTCATTTGATGGTACTCTGTATCCCTGAATCAAAGTTCTCCACTTTGGGTATATTTCATCCACTAGAAAGTATCCAGTTTTGTGTTCGATATTACCAACGTTATATGAAACATCTGTTGACAGTTCGTTAGCAAGTTCTGTGAAAAGATATGATATTTTTAAAACATTTATATCATTCAATGAACCTGGGACTCCAAAAAAAGCATGCCAAACCCATAAATCGTCTGTTGCTACTACTTCAAGGATCATTGATAGCACTTTCTTATGTCCGGTGAACATTCCTTTCCATCCTATTGGGCAGTTTTTCCAAGGCCAATGCATGCAATCTAAACTTCCAAGCAAACATGGAAATCCTCTGGCTCCTCCCCTGCGTAGTATCCTGCTTATATCGTTTGGTCCAGGCGTCTGTAGATACTCCTTCCCGAACTCTTCAACAACTGTTTTACAGAATTCTTTCAGACACTCTATTGCTGTTGATGCTGCGATTCTGAAATATTCATCCATTTGGTCGCCAGATGTTCCATAGCTTAACATCCTCAACGCCGTTGAAATTTTGATGTGGGGCGAATGGACGATTTCTTGTGCTCCGTTCAGTCTATAAGTGAAATACGGATTTGACTGACGAAGTTTAAGATAAGTTTTAGAGAAGATTGTCGGACTCGTACGATAACGACGGTGGAACAAAGTTATATCATAGGTTGGATTGTCAATGAAGTAATCTCTCATCAGTCTTTCATGTCCATTCTTGTAGTCTCTCTTATACCGCCGGTCAATTCGGCCAGGCTTACTACCTCGATGGTTGCTAATTGAGCCTTCAGCGAATTAATTGGAATACCCAACCATTGCGTGTTGTTCCAGCTGCTCCTTCGTCTCTTCCTCCACTTCTATTTTGGAATCTTCAGTTTGATTCATGACTTCGTAGTAATGGTGGTATAGATTTGGATCCATTGCTTGCTTTTTTTATAAATTGAGTTTCGTTGTTCTCCCTAAATGTAGACGTACGACAGATATATATAAGCAATGATGGTTAACATATTTTAACTATATTTTTTGGCAACAATGGTTCCGACATAATGGTTGGGATAATAATGGTTTTGCCATTGAGTAGTCAATTCAGAAAGTTGTTGTGTTGTGAAAGCTTGGCAATAATGGTTGGCAATAAGGGTTCTGAGATAATGGTTGGGACAATAATAGTTCTGTCATTGAGTAGTCAATTCAGACAGTTGTTGTGAAGTGAAAGGTTGGCACTAATGGTTGGCAATAATGGTTGGCAGTACATGTAGGCAAGACTGGTTGGCAATAATGGTTAGCTAGAATGGTTGGCAATAATGGCTGGGATAATATCTCTGTCGTTGGGTAGTTAAATTATTGTACCCACATATTTTGGCAATAATGGATCCGACATAATGGTTGGGATAATAATGGTTATGTCATGGAGTAGTCAATTCGGACAGTTGTTGTGATGTGAAAGGTTGGCAATAATTGTTGGCAATACACGTAGGCAAGAATGGTTGGCAATAATGGTTGGGAGCATATCTCTGTCGTTGGGTAGTCATATTATTGTAGCCATATTTTTTGGCAAAAATGGCTCCAACATAATGGTTGGGATAATAATGGCTCCGACATAATGGTTAGGATACTAATGGATTTGGCAATAATGGCTCCGACATATTTTTTGGAAGTAACAGTATTCGAAATTATTAGTTACTGCCTATAGTTATTGTGATGTAAAAGGCAAGTGCAGGGTAATGGATAATTTCATTTACATTTATTTATTAAAGGATATCCAAATACTCAGAAATTTGATATAATGTGACATCCAAATATGTTTAAAATCTCCACTAAAGTCCGTATGGATACAATATTGTAAGAAGATGGATACGATATTGGCATTTTTCTTATTTGAGATATAATTTTCTGGGTGTGGACGGATTAGGGTTTGATGGTCCTGAGAGAAGGTCCGTGTAATTGTAAGAAGATGGATACGATATTGGCATTTTTCTTATTTGAGATATAATTTTCAGTCCGTATGGATCAAGTATTACTTAAGCAATGTTAGCTATATATAGGAGGAGATTTAGTTACCACTGCATAATGATATTACTTCCCGTTTTCAAAATACACGGAATGTGAAAACAAATTGACAACGGGTAATTGCAACAATTGGACTGTGCACTGTATACTGTGCACTATTTACTGCATACTGTCCGCTTTATACTGTACGCTGTGCACTGTTTCCTGTAGCTACGTTGGAAAATGGGTTCTTAACTTTAGAAAAAGAGTGACATGACTACACTCTGGTCTGAAAACTATCCCACTATCGTCGCCGTATATGAATTTTTTGGCGAATTTTTTTGGTAATCTGGCCATATTTTCGAACGAATATCTCAAACAAGCTAGTTAATTTGGTTAAAAGCTGACGAATTGGTGAAATGGTGGAGAAAATTTGGTGGAAAATGGGGGAGGAGATTGGTTTTTCGGGTTTGAAATGGGGAAGGAGAATGGAGCCGAGGAGGGGGTGGCGGCGTGGGTTTTGTGGAGCAAAGTGTTATAACGGTAAACACTTTGCCATTATATGTTATAACGGCAAAGTGTTTGCCGTTATAACATTACAACGGCAAAGAATTTGCTATTGTAACATTATAACGGCTTTCTCTTTGCCATTGTATCCCTCTCCCAAAACCAGTCTGTGGCTGGTTCCCCCTTTCTGGGTGTTCGGCTCGTTGGACCAGTTGCATAACATGAGAGAGAATAACTGAACAGAATGGATGGTTGGTTATGGTCTTAGCGATGAAGGATTTAACACTATAAATAGGGACTACGCGAGCTCATCTCTTTTTCCAATTCAAAAACCAGTACGTCATTTCTCATCTAAAAATATAAATAAACTCCATGCTTTGCTATGTTTTCATGGAACCAAGCTGGAGGTTGCAATAACGATCGATGGACTATGTTAAGGGATCCGATGGGCACTGTTCATCACTGTACAGTGTGAAGTGTGGGCTCGACGCGTATGGATTTAAGCAAGGGATTGTTTGCATCATCATGGGAGCAGGTGAGAAGTTTGGAAAATGTGTCTTCTGTTTATGGTTGCATGAAATAATGCTGGAAGGGGAAGAAAGCTTTTGCTTGAGCCCAACAATGGGATGAGGAAAGTTAATTGCGTGCGTTGTATTTGAGGGTGCTTTGCGATTTGGATTTCATGAATGGAAGAAGGGGAAGTTGTAATGTGTACAGTTCAAAAGAGGGTTTGTAACGAACCAGAACTTTCTAAATTTAAATATGAATTTCCATAGCACATTTTGAGATTTTCTGAATACATATTTTGGAATTAATAGGATTTAATATTTGAAATTCCCTTTTTATTAGTTTAAATAAATTATTTTATTTTGTATAAGACTTATTTTAAAGATTTTGTATAAAAATGATTTTTGTAATTTTACATAATGGTTTTATATTTATAGATAGTAATATTTTTTATTTATATATATAAATGTTTTATAATATGAATTTTATAATTTAAAGATTTATTTTTGAGGAAATATTTAATATATAAATATTTAAACAATTTTATATATAGATTTATATGGATTTTTAATTTTTACAAAGTAGTTTGACTTGAAAATAAATTATAGATAAATATCGGTTTAAAATATTCATCTGATTTCTGTATGCGTAATTTCAAAATAATTTTTAGAATTTTTCTGTAATTTTTAATTGGAAAAATAAGCAGATAATTTTTTTCAACACATTTCGGGTATAAATGTGGTCCTTTAGACGCTTTACAGAATTGATCAACCAGACCGGTTTTATTGCTGTTTTCAAATCAGAGCGTGTCATTGTTTACGATGATGGTCTTATTTCAGTACAACTCGCGATAGATAACTCTAAAAATCAAAAATTGGAAGTGAACAAAATGAATACCCTATATTTTGGACTTGGAGTGTGGAATAGTAGAGATGAATAGGTTCAAGTGCAAGGCACGGCACATGAATTATGAGGTGGCAAGTGTCCTTTTGATGTGGCTTTATGCATGTAGGAATTGGATAGGGAGTGACACGTGGGGACTTAGGTGTATGAAGGCATGAAGGTTTGCATTGTATAAGGGACGTGTGTCCTCTTTATTTATTTTTTTTAAAAAAAAAAAAAACCCTGTGCGTCTCTTCCTGAATGCCAACCGCATTATCTCACTCCTTTTCTTTATTTCACCTACCCCCTTGCGTCATGGCCTTCAAAGCCGTCCGCCCCATGTTCCTCTCTCCCCTCCGTTCCACCATAGTCCGACAGTCCTCCGCCCACCTGTCAGCAATCACCACCTCTCTCCCCGAAGCCGTCCACACCAAGTCTCTCCATAACCGCATGCATGCATCCTTATTCCATATCCCTTAGCACCATAGCATTCGGTTCCCTCTCCCCTCAGTGCAAACGCCTCTTGTCAGCTAGAAGCTTCACCGTATTTCCCTCTAGTTTTACTCCCCGCTCCTCTTAAACAAACCATGTTTTCTGAAAGAAATAGAAGTGAAATGTTGCATGCAAACCCCAGCGTTCACCTCCATTTGTTATCTCAGTCAGTCCGTCCGTTGCCACCCATCGCCATCGCATGCAAGTCCGCTCGCCAACCCTTGGTCCGAAATTTTTCAGTTCGTCCTCTTTGAAAAAAAAAAGGAGTATTTATATATATATATACAAGGCGCTGAAGCAGTGTATGTATGCGTTAGTTGCGGGAAAAAAAAACGGCGTTCGAAAGTAGCATCGTTCGCAAAGGATTCAGAGTTGTTATAGCTGACAGACATGCGATGGATACAAGGGGTTTGATGGTGAAAACTGGAGAGCGCAAGGTGAGAACTCCACTTTAATTATTTCATTTTGGGTAGAAATAATTTGTTACAATTTATTTATGATTATAATAATTGATGGAAAATCAGTGGTTGTGGACGCTTGAAATGTTATGATTGTTTGTCGCTGATTGTCCGATGGATGTATATGCTGTAGTAACACCGTAAAACACCGAGCGTTACTGACAATAACACTCCGTACACACTTGATTTATTTCGTGGGTGTGATGAATGGATGGTGCATGTTTGTTTAGTTAAGATATTGCATTGTTCTGTTTGAGTGAAGTCGCATGCACCATAGTTACAGATCTTACGGGTGACCGATTTTAATACTCCTTTTAGTTAAATAAATATTTCTATTTTAATAATGATTTGAAAATTTGTTGAAATCGTTTGAAATCAAATTTTAAGATGAATAAGTTTTGGAAAAATTTCCAATGAATTATTAAGCTTTGTTTTACCTTTAAAATGATCTGAGATTTAGCGTCGATTTTATCGATAATACTAAGAATGATTGTTTAAGTAAAAGAAAGGAGATTTAACGAATTATTTTATCGATATCGGGCGTATAAATATGTTTTAAATATTTGAGTTATTTAGATTTAGAATAAATTGGTATTTTAAAATTTATCGCATCAAGTAATATATATTCTTGAATATCAATTGTTAATCTTCAAGTAAAGTGTTTTGAAAATATTCTTCAATCCTCATATATTATTAAAAATTTAAATTTTGAAATTTGGAAATGATTCAAATACGGGTTTAATATGGATTTTTGATGCGAACAAAAATTTGAACGATTATTTGAAATGAACCAAGTTTTGAAAAGCATGAGAATCCATCTTTTATTTGAAATGAAGATTTGAGCAATATGAAGTGATTTCGGACAGACTTGATTCTTGAGAAATATAAATTTGGTTTTTAAACTTAAGTTATGAAATAAATCTGTTTTGGAAATGGATTGAACAAATCATGTAAAACATTTTATAGCGGAATCGAATTCGTTGTTAAGAGACAGTTCGACGATATCGGTTCCGAATTTCAAATAGTTGTAACTTGAACATATGAAATCGAATTGACGTGAAACAGAAAACAACGGACTTATAATAATAATGGGTTTCGTATAAAAGAGAAATTTTCAAATTCCATCGGATGATTTTCGAGTTAGGTTTAAATTTAAATCTGAAAAGGTCGCCATACATGCCGTTCGCCGACCGCAATGAAAATCGAATAATATGAATTTATATGATATTATTTGAAAGTGATTTATGGTTTAAATTTTTGAATTTGGAATGAGTTGGGTTATTTAATTTAATAACCATTTCCCAACGCTTTCAGTAATGCTTTAACGTTATTTGAAACGATTTGAAATTGAAGATTTCAAACATGAATTATTATGGAAAGGACTTGATTCTTCCATATGATATGAATTTGAGATGAGTTTGAATAGAATTGGTCGTCTGATATTCGGTATGGGTTTATAGAAGCAGACAAATACGATCAGAAATATTAACATATCCACATCCTGATTCTGATCGTGTTTCCTGAGTTGTGAATCAATATCGAGTGTAAGTCGATTGATTCTATATGAACTGATATGTGAAACATAGGTATTTAAGTGGAAATCAAAAAAAAAATCCAAATAAAGATTTGGTTATTCAAGTGTCGACGAATTAATTAAGTTGTTTTGAAATTTGGGAAAACAAATGTTGAATTTGAGAAAAGGATTAAGGATAATGGGTTTCCGGGGAATTAAATCCAACATTAATTCAAAGTAAATTGGAAATGTTTGGAAAGGAGATTTGAGTTGGGAAACCCGTGTGATTTGTAACTATTATCTTAAGGTACGTTGTTACTTGGAAAGTCCGGGATCGGATATAGGTCCGAAAACCATTCCAAGTAATATTACGACGCTATGAAGCAATTCAAGATTTGGAATCGATAAATGAAGACCGGAAAAATCCAGATTATTTGGATCGATTGCTGACATCTCGGATCGGGCCGTACACCCAATACGAGGGTGGCAGGAGATTTGAGTATATTTGGAAATTTTCGGATTGTGTTTCGTTCAGACCCAGAACGGACTTGTATGGATGGTGTGTCTGACATTGTAATTGACCACGTAGCACTGATCCGTGTGAATATATATATGATTTGTGGCAATTGAATATCTCTGTCTCTAAGTTACGTTCTTAGAGAATATGTATTAATTCGAATTAGTGATATGTGGAGATATTGACAATGTGGCATACCCAAGTATGATATGAGCTAATGATGATCAAAGCATGGCTTATCGAAGCGTAGCTTTGTGTATGACGTGACATCGACAACCTCACACACCGGATGATGAGAAACTGGCGGTTTGGTCTGTATATATATATATATGATTTGATGATGAGTGCTGCAGCGGTGGGAAAACCACTTGTGAACTGGGGATGGGGTATGTTCGGGGGGGCCGCGTCTGGTCGAAAACCGTAGATACTGCCCTGGCGATTTGTTGCGTTACACTTCGCTCAAGTCCCTGATTGATCTTTCGTGCCAGGAATCATCAAGTTGGAAATCCAAATCTCCAATACAAGCCAGACGATTTTTATTGTATATATATATATATATATATGGCGACATATATTATGGGGTATCATGCCGTCTAGGATTAATACATTTATTTGTGAACTTGTTTTCCACACTATATGATAATATGAAAAGAGGATTTTCACGTATGAAATCATGTTTGGTTATCATAAGACAAAACTCGCCCATCTGGTGTGCGCTTGCATTGTGTGATATGGGACGAGCTTATGATAGCTTCATTTTTCAAAAGGCATTGCGTATTTCTATGCATGGGAATTCATATGGAGTAAAACCCGTTCCGCATTAGCGGCGTGGTCCATTGAATTACCCAACTTTAAAATGAAACCTAAATGATAACTGTTTTGAGTTCTCACACCAGTCCCATGACTGACCTGGAGTTTATTGTTCCTTCCTAAACTCTGGGTGCCCACTAATTTCCACACGGGCAGCTAGTGTTTAGTTTTGCAGTTATGGATCGTTGAAGAAGATTCAGAGTGCTTCCGGAGTTAGAGTTCACGCTAGAGTTGGAGCTTCCGCTGTATCAGATAATGTTCTTCCGCTGAGAGTTTTATTTCTTCCGCTGTGTATATTTATGTGTCACTCTGATATTCATGTAACTCTGATGTGTAAGTACCCATAACAATTCGTCTTTATGAACGATTTGAGTCGGTTTAATTACCGGCGAGAGTCGGGCAAAAAGGCGGGTCGTTACAGGGTTCACGTGTTCAGTTTAGACTAACGCGGTGTGATGTTGGTTGCCTGAAAATGCAGATTTGTGTATAGGTGGAAGGATAATGCGAGAGAAGGATCATGTGAAAAATTATGGGATAATATGAATCATTTTATAACGCCTTGGGTATATAAAGAGTTGGGTATATTCGTGAAAAGGTGTAGATTTGGGTTTCAGGAAGGATTGAATGGGGATATAAGGATTCAGCTATGGGATTGCAGTGTTATCTTGTGGGCGTAGAAAGGAATGAATTTGGAGAAGTCGTGTGTGAGTTGGACCATTTTGTCTGGGAAAAAGGGCGTTCTGATGGGGAGGAGAATGGATAAGGTTTGGAGATGAACGATGGAGAAATAATGTGGAGTGGTGACGTGAAGCTTGGAAATGGCACTGTTGTAGGCGGGTTGGAATACTGATGAATGAGGAAGAAGAAATACATTTACTAGTAGAGACATGGATTTTAAATAATGATTAAGGTTTAAGCATTATATTATTGAATTATTAATTAAGTTAATAACCATATCGTGTATTCAAACTTCTAAAATACATATATTTGTCGTACCGTATCGAAATTCAGCAAAACAAGACCCATTAGGATCGTATGGACGGTGGCTACACAATGGAGCTGATTCGAAGGGAATTGGAGCTCGTAACAATTTATAACGAAATAAATTGCCTGATATGAATCATCGACAGTTTATCATTATTTAACGATAAACGTCCAATGTGAGTAAAACTAACTAAATCTATCTAGTTTATATTTATATAAATGTATTTTAGAATTGATAAAAGTGATTGAATGTTGTGTGTGATGATTCTTTGGATGAATTATCGGTAATTGGTTAAGATAATTTATATATGTAACAACCTGAAAAATCTGAACCAATTTGAAAATTTTAAATTGGCTATTTTAGTGGGTTATAAATATTTTAAATAATAACGGCGAAAAGTAAGTTTGAATCGATGTTTGAAAATGAATATAATTATTTCTAATTATAAACAAGGCCTGAAATGGCGCGGTAGTTTCAAAAATTGAATTCAAACTTTGACTGACTGTACCGGGTGCAAAATAAAACGAATCTTAGTGAAACCAAAAATATTTAAATCTGTTAGTGAATATCTTTCTAACGAATCTGAAAAATCGAAGTTTCATAGCGGGAAGCAAAAGTTATGGCCAAATGAATTTTCAGAAAGGTCGCTATAGAGTATATATAGCCCGTGAAAATGGCCATTTTGCAAACGACCTCAGAATTCGACAAAACCACTTTTGTTGGATCCGGGATGTCAAATTATTGCTAGGTTTCAAATTTCATAATTTTTGAAGCTAGTATATGAGTGTGGCAAAGGAAAATGTGTTTGGTCGATTTCTATTAAATTGGATCGACCAGAAAAGGGCCATTTATCAAACAGTCTCAAAATTCGACGAAACTAGTTTTGTTGGGACCGTATCATCTAAACATAGCTAGATTTATTTTTCTGGAATTTTTGGGATCAGTATGTGGCCCCGACAAATTGAAATGTACGTTCAAATTAAATACTGAATGTTTTATATTTTAATTCAAAGGAAAACTGACTGAAACAGTCGAATGGGCTTACGAAACATATCCTATTGTGTTCGGAATGGGGGTATCTGGCTAGGGACGACAGTCCTTGGGTTTGGATTGGAGTTCGTATGAGATAAGGGGTATTTTAAAATTTTAAAAATATATAAACAAAATAAAAAAATCTGATTGGTCGTTCATTTCTCTCTCTCTCTGTTTCCTCTCTCCACGCTCGAGATAAACGATGGAAATGATTTCCGATCATCCCAGCCATTTTCTGATCGATCCACGCCAAATTAGCTATAGGTTCTTTGGAGTTATTTGTAGAGCTTGAGGAGAGATTCAAATCCATAGTAGCCTTGACCTCCCTCGTCTCGTGTGCGTCGAGATCCACCTCCGTGAAGTTCGTCGTTTCAAACCGCCGCGCCGCCTTGTCCCGACCACCGAGCTTCCTCCTCCGACCATCGACAGGCGCGCCTCTCTCCCCTCTTTCACGTGGCAAAGGCCGATCGATGTATAGTTGAACGGATTTCAAGAAAAACTAAAACCTAGTTTCGAAGGTTTTGTGGAGGTACGGCCTATTTTATATTAAACTATTTAATAGCACTTTAAAGCGCTACGGTTTATGATTTCACTGTAAAAATCATATCTTTTTAGTTTCTTGACGAAATTCAGTGAAACAAGAGATAGTGGACTCGTGAGGACGTCTTCTACATTCTAGAAGAGACTGCAAATTTTTCTGAGCCTTCTGCTATTTTTGGTGGAGTGGAACCCAATGTGAGATTTCTGAATTATAAACGATATGGGAATGATGATGTATAAATTATATATTCGATGTATGAGTTATATAAGCATTGTACACCTCATGTATAAGCGTTGTATAAGTTGTATGTTCGATGTATAAGTTATGTATGCATTGTAAAAATTATATATGTGTTGAAATCGAAGTGAAGTATACTTATATATATAATATATATAATATATATATATATATGCCCCTCGTCCACAAACCATGGACGATATTTATTGGTTGTGATTGGTGTGAAAATTGGTTGATAGCGAATAGTTGATTAGAATTGTTTGTGGTTGAAATTGATTGATTGTGGTTGAAAAATACCAGTTTGCGGTTGAGAATTATTTGGTTGAAACCACATAGGATTAGTTTGTGGAAAAGAAAAAAATAAACAAGCTGCCTGCGTGCGAACTAGATGCATGAAATCCCCATTGTCAAAAGCTGCGAGGCTTTAAGGTAGAGCGAGGAGCCGTACTAGGGACGGTCCCGGTTTTAACTACCCTACCGTTATGCTGTCGAAATTTTCTGAAATATTTCTGTGTTTGATTTATATTTATGTGTTGAATGTTGAAATTAAAGTCATGTGTTGAATGTTAAAACAAAATTCATGTGTTGAATAGAAATTCGTGTGTTGAAATAAATTCATGCGTTGAATGGAGTTCGTGTATTGAATAAATTCTTTGAAAAAAAAAATAACATTTTTACCTTATATATAAACTTTATAAAATAATCGTGTTTTGAAATAAATTGTTTTGCAATAAAAATCACAATTTCATTATGTATATAAACTATATAAAATAATCGTGTTTTGAAATAAATTTTTTTGCAATAAAAATCACATTTTTATTATGTAAATAAACTATATAAAATAATTGTGTTTTGAAATAAATTGTTTTGCAATAAAAATCACATTTTTTGTAACACCCCACACCCGCTAAGGTCACTCACAAAGGGAATGCCTTGGCTTCGGTGGAGTATTTAAGTGAATATAGAACTGAAAAATTACAACAAGACAGATATAAGTAATACTTGAAATTTAAAACATCAATTCATTTCAGCAGAAGGTAAACATGTTTGGTTACATCTCAAAAACCAACAAGAGTCAAGTACAAAATATCCATCTCGTTAAAACATAAGTACATAATCCCACTACATACTAATAGCCATAATAGAAAAGATAACCGAGCTTTTCTTCAAGAGTCCAAGCTCCAAAAGATAGATAAAGCAATCTGATCAAAGCCCACTAGTGTTAGGCCCACTTTGAGAACCTGAGGGTTGGGGAAAAAGATAAAAACAACGGGGTCAGACATAAGTCTGAAAGAGCCCTATAACCTTAACAATACAATCATTAAAGTAATTAGGGTATGATATAAACCTGGTATGGTACGACTGGGGATAAATGACTACACTAAGCAGCCAACTAGACTTAGGATAAACTAAGATAACGGTAAAGACGCGCCTATCCACCCAAGGATAAATACTACACTGCACCACCCCAGATCTACCCACCCAAGGGTAATTCCTACACTGCACCACACCAGATCTACCCACCCAAGGGTAATTCCTACCTAAAGGTTGATCCCACTAAGTGTACTTAGTAGTTTTTAATAGTAGTTTCGTGTACACCTAGCTGACTACATAGGTGTCGTCTGCCCCTATCTCCACTAGGTGTACCCACAACTTAGTAATTTTATTAGTAGTCTCGTGTACCCCTAGCTGACTACATAGGTGCCGTCTGCCCCTATCTCCACTAGGTGTACCCACTACTCCCATTTGATCGGCTCCCTAACGTAGATACCCGTGCTGGCCCCACAGTGGGGTGTATCACTCCCCAAAGTGGCAACCCGATACAACAAATGGTGCACGGCTTATACCTACACGATGCAACAACGTCTTACCTACCAGCCCGGGTCCACACACGCATATGAAACCCGTTGGACTTGCGTTGCCACCGCTAACCTGTTTTGGCCTCTTATAGTCAAGCCCAGTACGCGTGTCCCGTCCTCGACATGGGTCGAACCCAATAAGATACATATGGGTTACTGGGTGAAATGGGCCCCCACAAGCTACCACCTAAGCTTGTCATTTTTTTTCTAGTGCATCCCACTTAACCCTTTTTAATAATCATGTCCACTTACATGCTCAAAGTTTGGTTAAGTCATCTACTCATATTTCAATTGCCACTCAAGGCACCCACTAGATTTCCCCATGCCACCCAAGGCAGTTACTTGATTCCCACATGCCACCCAAGGCACTAACTTAACCCTTTAATCATGTTTAATTACATGTTCCACTTTGGTTAAGTATTTTAATATTATCTTCCATTGCCACCCAAGGCAACCACTAGAATTTCCCCATGCCACCCAAGGCACTTACTTAACCCTTTAATCATGTTTAATTACATGTTCCACTTTGGTTAAGTATTCTAATCGTATTTTCTATTGCCACCCAAGGCAATCACTAGATTTTTCCACATGCCACCCAAGGCACCCACTTAACCCCTCATGTCCCTCTACATGCTAATATGGTTAAGTGTTTCTTAATTGATTAAGAACGTAACCGTTGTAAAGACCTCTCACATTAGACTATCTTTTATGGCAGCTGGATTTGCCGGTCGGGTCTGGGCAGCCTTACGCCATAACCGAGTCTAACCTCGTGTCTATACACTTGTCACGTATTTAGTTTGTGCCTAAGACCTCTCACATTGGGCCAACCATTTGTAGCCGCTGGATTTGCCGGTCGGTTCCGGGCAGTCTTACGCTACAAAAGGGTCCAACCTCGTGTCTTAGTCGATTAATTACACCTAATTAATCACCCCCATATTTCGAATTAATTTTCCCTAATTAATTCCAATTTTAACGATGTACATAATTGACTCAATTATGTCCATCTACTTTATGGTATGCATAATCATACCAACTTCACACCATTTCATTAACATGTATATTAACCCCATCGTTCCCCACGCAATTCACTAACATGACATAAAAGGGGAGATTCATCACAAATACAATGGGTTCAACTTGCATAACATTAGCATCAACATGGGTTTAAAGGTGTCAACATGCATATAGCACCAACCCAACTAGCATAAATAATCGACCCAAACTTGCATGAATCACATATGTCATAAAAAGGTTAACTTGCATAAGTTATTTATGTCATACAAAGGGGTAAACTTGCATATGTATGTATGACATACAAAGGGGTTAACTTGCATAAGTATGCATATCATACTAAGGTGTAAACTTGCACAAGTTACTTGCATATAATCAAACACCAAACTTGCATAACATGTCATATATGAACTTGCATATAATCATACACCAAACTTGCATAACATATCATGTATGAACTAGCATATAATCATACACCAAACTTGCATATCATGGTGTCATAATGGATCAATGTTTCTCTTATGACTTGCATATCTTGCATAACATCATAAACACATAGCATATGACTTGCATAACTTGCATAACACCACAAACACATAGCATATGACTTGCATAACTTGCATAACATCATAATCACATAGCATATGACTTGCATAACTTGCATAACACCACAAACACATAGCATATGACTTGCATAACTTGCATAACTTCATGAACATATAGCACATAACTTGCATAACTTGCATAACATCATGAACATGTATCATATGACTTGCATAACTTGCATAACTTCATGAACATATAGCACATAACTTGCATAACATGCATAACATCATTAACACATAGCATATAACTTGCATAACATGCATAACATCATTAACACATAGCATATAACTTGCATAACATGCATTGATCCACATTCATAGCCATAACCTCATTATATCCTATCATAATCATTTCAACAATTGGTCATTAAGGCTATAGAAAACTCACAACTTGTTGATTAGCACTTCAATGAAGACGATTAAGTTGCTAGAGTTGATTAGAAGTTGATTTGAGAAGCTTTCCTCCTCTTTAATTTGTTGGTGGCTCCTCCTAGTTGCATTTTGACGGCATAACGACGTTGTCTCCAATTTTAGTATGAATTAGGGTAGTCTTAGGGTGTATTTATAGATTGGTTAGGTGTTTTAGGCCATTAGATTAACCCTAGATTAGGTTAGAGCCGTCAGATCTCGTCACAAGCCACCAGACACGGCCCAAAAGCCAAACTGGTGCACCCAGGTCACCTGGGCTCAACCAGGGAGGTCGACCCCTAGGTCGACACTAGGGTCGACTCCCCAGTCGACCTGGTGCGCAGGTCGACTCCCCAGTCGACCCCCAGGTCGACTCCCTGGGTCTGGCGGGAATTTTCCCGCCACTTCTGAAATGTGAAATTTCCATTTTTAAATCTGTTTTGAATTTTCTGAAAACTTCTTTGAGCCTTAACTAGGTCATACGGACTCCGATTTTCGAAAACTCGGACTCTATTTCACGTATTTTTCCGAGACGAACGCAATGGCATAGCCCGTTTCCCCTGATTAAGATTTTTAAAATTTAATTCTGCCCTGTTTTATATTATAGTAAGTTATTCAACATACGGGGTGTTACATTCTCCCCTACTTAAAGGATTTCGTCCCCGAAATCTCTAAGTCAAGAAGAGCGTATCCTACCAACCAAACAACCATCTACTCAAACCATCAAACACTGGCATCAATTGTCCTTAGGGTTTCTAATGCTGTATGAACATATGCAAAGAGTGTGTTTATATGTTCCCTGTCTAATGCAAAATTAGGCGGTCCACTTATTTAGTTGACCTCCTTAATGCAAACCATGATAGTGCCATGCATCCAATATGTATGCGAAAGATCCCTATCGACACATACTATTTCTACATGTGTGCACAACCATACACCAAAATGCATTATCCATATGATAACGCAACCATTATACATCCATTAATATAGCTACCTACACACAATTTTATGCAATATAAAGTGATTGAGCCGATCTAGTGCCTAGAGTGTGTGTATATGCATCCACGAGAAACCACTAGCAACCACTTGCATCCACACGCATCCACCAAACATAACATGTCTCAAACACATGTTTCAACCATAGGTTTTACCCTATCTAAAGGTCAAAGGTACTAATGAGAGGACATACTAAAGATAAGATAAGTACTAGACAAACGATAAAGGAGAAGTTAAAAGACATACCCTCAAAAAGAAATGGGTACAATGAACGCATCTTCGCTTCTGTCTCCCAAGTAGCATTACTCTCATCTTCTCCCCTTGGCACTTTGACTAGTCGAGACTCTCTGTTTCTCAACTTCCTAATCTCTGACCCAAGGATGCGGGTAAGAGCTCGTCGAATAGTTGCATCATGCTCTACCTCCACTTCTCTAAGCAAGCTCGGCTCTACCACCTCTGCGGTCCCATGTAGGCACTTCCTTAACTGTGATACATGGAATACGTCCTGTACCCCACTGCTTCTTGCAAACTCTTCCAAAACTCGCTAGTGAAGATAGGATCTCGATCGCTCACTATGCTAGAAGGTATACCATATAACCGAGCTATCTCTCGAAGGTAAACTGAAGCTAGCCATGGAGCAGTCCTCTTGCTCTTTACGGGTATGAAATGGGCGCTCTTAGTAAGTCTGTCTACTACAACCCTTCCTCGATCTCGGTAATCCATCTATAAAATCCATCGAGATGCTATCCCACTTCCATTGCGGAACTTCCAATGGGTGAAGCAACCCACCGGGTTTCTTTTGCTCCGTCTTTCACCTGTTGGCACACCAAGCATCTAGCGACATACTCGGCCACATCTTTCTTCATACCGGCCCAAAAGAAAACTCGCTTCATGTTTTGGTACATCTTGTCCCCACCGGGATGGATGGTCATCCTAGAACGGTGTGCATCATCAAGAATAGCCTTCCTTAAACCCTCGACTTGCGGTACACAAAGTCTACCATCTCTACGCAAGCACCCCTTATCGTCTAGGGTGTACCTACTCAAATGGCTGGACGACTCCCCCCTTATGAGCCTCTCTACCAACTCAACCAACTGTGGGTCGTCCCGCTGTGCCTCGCCAATCCGTCTCAAAAGAGTAGGTCTGACCTCCAAGGATGATAGCAAACCGGTATAAAGTCAACAGAAGGTCTGAAATCAAACATCGAGATAAATTCCAAGCTTCGTCGTTCCACGAACAATGGACTCAAGGACAACCTTTTTCTGCTCAAGGCGTCCGCCACCACGTTACCCTTGCCAGGTGTATACGCTATCTCGAAATCTTAGGATGCTAAGAACTCCATCCACCTTTGCTGTCTCAAGACTATGCGCTCGAACAGTCTCCAACACTTTCCTAAGATGTAGGGCATGCTTTTCTCCATTTCTGTAGAAAAACCAGGATATTCTCCCGTACAAAATCGTCACAACTATCCATCTCTCACGCAGACCATCCTAGTCGAACTCGACATCCCCCAAGTGCAAGCCCCAAAGGCCTAAACCAATATCAGACAAACACCCAAGGGACACCTCCTTCGAATTCAGACGACCTACGTGAGATGATACTAGTAAAAACAGCTAAATAATTAAGCCCTTGTCCAACTCTGGATGTCCTTGCCAGTCTCACTCCAAAACCACCGTTGATCAAATAACTGGCTTTGCTTAACCTATTCAGCACACACGAAAACTTATTTCGCTTTTTAGAAAAGACCAAGATGTCATCCACAAAGACCACTACGAAGTTATTTAGGTACTCCCTGAACACTCTACTCATCAAATCAACAAAGTATGCGGGGGCGTTCGTCAAACCAAATGGCATCACAAGCCACTCATAGAAACCATCCGGAGTCCTAAAGGCGGTCTTCTCTATACTATCCTCAGTCACTCCCAACTGATGAAACCCCGTGGCCAAGTCCCACTGCGAAAACACTGAGGCGCCAACCAACTGATCAAAGAGATCATCCATCCTTGCCAATGGATGTCTATTCTTCTTTGTGAGCTTGTTAAGCTCTCCATAGTCTGCACAAAGTCTGAGGGACCCATTCGCCTTCGTGGCAAAAACTACTGGAGCACCCCACTCCGATATACTTCGTCTTATGAACCCCTTCCCAAGCAGCTCCCCTACTTGCTTATGGAGTTCCCTCCTCTCACGAGGAGCCATGTGGCGCACTGGTAAAGATAATGGTTTAACATTATCCACTAGATATATTCGGAAGTCTATCTCCCGCTTCGGAGGTAAGCCCTTCATCTCCTCAAATTCATCCGAGTACTCCCGGACCACTCTAACGGATCGCAAACTCTCAACCGAAGCGTCAAGCGATTCAAGATAATTTAGCATAACAAAATCTATGGGATTACAAGAGATCTCGAGAGTGTTACCCAAGCGGGTCATGAGTCTAACAACTCTCCTTTCACAATCAAGAACGACACCATTACTGGATAACCAGTCCATGCCCAAAATCAACCCATAGCCCGTGAAGCCCAAAACAAAAGCATCACATCTAAACTCAACGCTAAGTATAGAAATCTTCAAACCCAAACATATCATGGAAAAATAAGTGGAGCCCCCAATTGGGTTTGAAACAACCACGGGATCATCTACTAAACTGGTGTCTAGGTGCAGTGACTCAACTAATGATGATGAGATAAAAGAATGTGGTGCACTAGAGTCGAATAAAGTTCGAACAGGATGATCGAGAGAACCAAATTTCAACTTAGACGGTCCTACCCCCATCAGGTATACCCGTCGTGAGGGAATACATCTACCCTCCAAAAGATCCTGTACTTCGTCCTTACCTCTTTGGACAACCCTAATAAGGTGTCCTATTTCTCCAAGACAACTAGCCTTCCCCTTCACATTCTCCTTTCGTGGCCTTCTTACCACGATAAGGTTTCGTCCTTTATTTACCTTATAACTATTTGAACCTTCCTCTCTCGTCCATATTAAAGGTACCCATAAGACCTCAACCTCCTTGGACTAACTTCTAGGCCTGGAAAACGTCTTAGTCCCTTGAAGTGGTTCTTCCGACCTTCATACGGAAGTCCTTATTTATCTTAAAAAAACATCTACACGCGGAGGGGAAATTCAAAAAGAGAAAGAGGAAGAGATTCAAAACGGAGAATCCGAAGGATAAAGATATGGCTATTTGGGGATTATGCTTTTCTTTCAAAAACTTTTCTCTTAAAAGACATGTTTTTGAAAATACTTCTTCCAAAAATGTTTTCAGAAAAATAGTTTTCTAAAAGTTTTATCTGTTCTGGTAACCTTGAGCTCTGGCACCACGTGTAACACCCCACACCCGCTAAGGTCACTCACAAAGGGAATGCCTTAGCTTCGGTGGAATATTTAAGTGAATATAGAACTGAAAAATTACAACAAGACAGATATAAGTAATACTTGAAATTAAAACATCATTTCATTGCAGCAGAAGGTAAACATGTTTGGTTACATCTCAAAAACCAACAAGAGTCAAGTACAGAATATCCATCTCGTTAAAACATAAGTATATAATCCCACTACATACTAATAGCCATAATAGAAAAGATAACCGAGCTTTTCTTCAAGAGTCCAAGCTCCAAAAGATAGATAAAGCAATCTTATCAAAGCTGTAACACCCCACCTCCGCTAGGGTCACTCACAAAGGGAATGCCCTAGTTTTGGAGAGGTATTATCGAGATAACATCACAGAATTATCACAAGATAGAACATAAATATATAATTAAGTAAACAGCGGAAGAATTTCTGAGCAAAACAGAACTTCATTTCATTCCAAATTAAACCATGTCTTTTACAAACATTTCAAGTAACCTTATTACAACTGTCTTGTAATAATAGCCAAAGAAGCAGTAATTTAAAAACAGTAAAACAGCTTATTCCCCAAGTGCAGTCAAAAGAAGCAGCCATAGCAAACCGTACATGCTGAGCCAAAGCAAGTGATATCCAAGCTAAGAGCTAGTTATTCCTCCCTGAGAACCTGGGGGAGGGGGGGGGGAACGAAAGAAAAAGAGGCGAAAGGAAAAGGGTCAGTCATAAAGACTGAGTAAGTTCTAGTGACTTTCAGTGTAAAAACGGTTAAAACAACCTGTCATGTATGAACTAGAACTAGACTTAAGAATAGTGTCAAGGTGAACAAGATAGACTAAGGTGATCAGGATAAGTCAAGACAAGTCAAGTAAAGCATCACATGTTCGAGATCCGTTGCATCGACTTCACTAGTATACTAAGCCCGTGTCACAAGTTAATCACGAAATAAATCCCACGGCCCAATATCATGAAATGACCCTGAAACGGGGTCTGACCCAAGTACGGGGTCCTACGGAGGATTATCTAGTCGATCGGCTCCCTACAAGTTCTAGCTCGTCAAGTGTCCGTGTCATACGGCTAATCACGAATGTAGTCACCTGTGCTGGGTCCACCATCGGGTGTATCAGCCCTAAGGTGTCAACCCCTGACACGATTCAAGATGCACAGATAAATCTACGGATAACCAGTGTCTGCCCCGGATACGTGCACGATCGTAGTCCGCCGAACCTACACTGGCGTACCCCACTACCGCCGTTCACCTCTTACAATCAGCCCAGTAATCGTGCCCCCACCCGGCCTAGCCCCAGGGTACCTTGATACATCTAGAGGGTTACTGCTGAAAGGGGTCGTGTCTAGGGTTTCGCCTAATAGATTAGGTCATGTAATTCGTGACCCAACCCGCCTAACAAATTAAATCATGTAATTCGTGACTCAATCCTTTTCTAGTCTAGTCATGTCAAGATGGTTAAGCATGTCATTTCAGTTCGCGACTTAACCCGCCTACGTGTCATGTCAAGTTGGCTAAGTGTCGTCGTTTTCAAGTTCATGACTTAGCCCTTCAAATCATGTTCAAGTTGGTTAAGTTGTCTTTTCATGTTCATGACTTAACCCTACTTGGCATTAATTGATTCGTTAATGCACCGAACCACTCACATTGGATCCTGTTGTTCGTAGCCACTGGATTTGCCGGGCGGTTCCGGGCAGGTTTACACTACGAACTCAACCCAACCTCGGGTTTCAAGCGCGATGTGACCAACTACCCACATTGGATCCTATTGTTTGTAGCAACTGGATTTGCCGGGCGGTTCCGGGCATATTTACACTACAAACTCAAACCAACCTCGAGTTGGCCACTTTCTTGTTTTCTAAAGTCATGCCCATGTTCTTATCAGATTTTGATATCATGTTCATATGTCAACCTCGTGCCCAACTAAGGCATGTTTAAAGTCAAGTTATGGCATGTTCAAGTTAAGTTTTTCGTGCCATATTTCATGTTCTACTTATGCCAAATTTCATAGTTTATGCTTATAATTAATCCAAGTTTTGCCTATTCTACCCAATCGTATCCCCAACGTATATAAACGTACTTCGTTCACAAGTATAAACAGTTCAAGAGATAAAGGGGAATAATACCAAACATGTGATAGGCATATGTGACAGTTATAACATTACTTGCATAATAAACAGGCTATAACATATCACATAGTTGCAATACTAGTATGGTGATAACTTGGCATAGTGATGATTCCAACTTAATTTAACATGATGTTTTCAACTTTGCATCATAGGCATAATAATCATTGCGGCATCATAAAAATTTTATTATAAACATGAAACATTAAAGGCATAGTAATCCTAATGGGCATAGTGGATTCCAATTTAGCATTTTTAACATAATGATTCTCATAGACATAATAATTCCAATTTATCATAATGATTCTCATCTAATATTATAAACATAATGGTTCCAACTTAGCATTATTAACATAATGATTCTCAAATAACATGATAGACATAATGATCCCAATTTAGCGTTTTTAACATAATTAACATGATAGACATAATGATTCCAATTTAGCGTTTTTAAAATAATTAACATGATAGACATAATGATTCCAACTTAGCGTTTTTAACATATCTAACATTATAAAAATTTCAACTTTTCATCATAGCCTAGCAATACCCTATTTTTCATAAATCATGATGGGTATAATAACACCACAGGCATAATTCCATCAATATTCATAGCCATGGTCTAATTAGCATCATAGGCATTGTAACACCCCACATCCGTTAGTGTCACTCACAAAGGGAATGCATTAAGTTCTGTGGAGCATTTAGGGTAAAAGATGCAGATAAATTACAAGACAGATAGAAATTAAATAGCAGAAGATAAAACTTTGCTTTATTGATAAAATAATTTGTACAATGATTTCTTTACAATATCAGAGTATCATCTGTCATACAAAATAAAGAAGCATAAAACAACATTTATATTCCCCAATTTTTGCATGACCCAGCCATAGCATCTGATAAGAGAATCCAAGCAGACTTCAATAAATCTTCAAGTTGGGAAAGAGTGACAGTCCAACTTAACCTGAGCTATACTACTCCCTCCTCTACTACCTGGGGGGGGGGGGAACGGAAGAAAAGAAGACGAAAGAAAAACAGAGTCAGACATAAAGCCTGAGTAAGTTCAGTAACTTCTAGCATGTGAACATGGAAAACAAAACGACATGAATTAACTGAATACAAGATTACACCATGATGATAGGGTCAACAAGATTGGACAAGGTAATCACAAGATATGCTAAGATAAGATAAACTGGATACGCTCTAATACTTTCGCCGCTTCGCTCTAATACTTCGCCGCTTCGCTATTTCCTTGTTATACTGATTTCTATATCTCTGCACCACCTACCTAGTGTCCCAACTAGTAACGATAACGTGATCCCAATCCCTGTATTTTCAATTGCTTTCTGGAATACATTCATTATTTATTACCTAGATCAAATCTAGGGTTTTCTATCAGGTGCTTTCTAGATTTAACTAGAGTTTACGCTATCTGCTGAACGCTTCTCGGATTTATGCCACCTAGTCCAACTAGGGATTACGCTACCTGTCAAACGATGCCCCCAAGTCTAAGACACACTACCTAGAGTGGTATATGTTCCTATACTTCCCCACGCATGTATCGCGAATCATTATCGCTTGTCTAGATGCACATGTCCTGTAATGTGCGGTCCGAGTCCTGTGACAGGACAAATCAAGGAATACAGAACTCGGTCGGGAGCTTTCAGATATCTGCCGATGCAGATGCTAAGGTCTGTTTTTATTCCAGTGGCTATGGTCCCAATTGACTCCTCCCTCAACTAATGAAAGGCACCCTTTGTAAAATGAGAACTATACGCCGGCCCCCGGTGCCCCACTATCCTATGGCCATCCTCACCCATAACTAGATAGCAATTATGGTCTTTTGGAGTTCTCCACCTTTCCGCTTCACGTATCTCGACTGACTCAACATGGATGGTAGACGACGAGTTGCTATCACAGGGCTACCGTTTTCTCGCCGAATCACGCCGGTCCATCCTAGTCTTTAGGTTGCCATATATATATATTGCAACCAAGGCATACCCTCGGTTCTTCTAACGCAGACCTTAACCTCTGTGAGCCCAGGATGATCATCTGCAGCCTCACAGAGGGATACCAAGAGTACCCTCACGTCCCCTCGAAGCCTCGGGCTTCGTAATCCAATTCGTTGGAGCCTTCTTAAAACCAGATGGATGTCTGCTCCTTCGTGTTATACTAAGAATTACTACTTAGTTCTACTAACTAAGGTTTACCACTTAGTTTCCAAATTCCTTGTTTTCTTAACTAAGTTTTACTACTTAGTCCCTTTTTCAACTGAGGTCTACTACTTAGTTTTCTTTCTCGCCAGGTTGGGTTGGTTAAGTGTCTTTAGTCGATTCAAGCTATCTTAACCCTCTTCCCTTTTCCTATTACACTGGTTAAGTGTTATCCCTTCATGCTTTTTACTTAACCCTATTCATTTATCATATTCTGATGGTTAAGCGTTCAAGTTTACTTATCCCTATGGTCTAGTCCAGTTAACATATTAATTTGGCTAAGTGTATTACTTAACCCCAACCTCTAGTCTAATTAACATGTTAAATTGGCTAAGTGTATTAACTTTACTTAACCCCACCTTCTAGTCTAGTCAACATGTTAATTTGGCTAAGTATTCCCATGGACTTAACCCTCCCATTCTAGCTTTAACTGTGCTAAGTTGGTTAAGTGTTCGTTAACCTTCCCATTCTAGCTTAACCGTGTTAGGTTGGTTAAGTGTTCCTATGGACTTAACCTTCCCATTCTAGCTTAGGTTGTTAAGTCGGTTAAGTGTTCCTATGGACTTAACCCACCCATTCTTGCTTAACTGTGTTAAATTGGTTATGTGTTTCTATGGACTTAACTCTCCCATTCTTGTTCTAGCTTTAATTAATAAATTAAAGCCGCAACCTCACACATTAGACAGATATTGTTGCGGTTACTGGATGTGCCGGTCGGTTCCGGGCAGGTTTACACCGCAACTCAGTCTAACCTCGGGTTAGGCATATTCATGTTTTCTAAGTTCAAAGGGTTTTTTGATTAATTTCCAAATCCGGTTTTGAAAACAACCATCCCGTCCTTCGGATCAGTTAGGGATAGCCAGGGAGGGCAGGAAACTTGTATTTTCCAAACCCAAGCCTAGACACTATCCTCTCTGTCACCCTAGAACCTTCTGGTCTATGTGTTATAAAAAGGGATGTTATCAAAATACTTTTCTTTTGTTTATAAATTGTTAACAATTTATTTCAAAAGCCCATTTCCCCTTTTTAGACAAATTTGGCCTATATTTATTTGTCAAGCCTACTAGTAACTTATATTCTAGGCCCAAGTCCTAACCCAACATGCAGTTTAGGCCATTTCCTATTTCATTGCCGAAACTAGATTAAATATCCTAGTTTATAATTTATGGCCAAAACTTAACCAAGTTACATATTTTGTGGTAAATGAACAATTTAACATTTATGACGAATTCTATAAGTAAATTACTCCTAATTTACTTATTTCATTACTACTCATTTAATGTACATTGTCACATTTATTATTATGGCCCATTCTCTCTTATTTATCATATTTATACTTTTTGGTATGTAAATTATACCAAATTTAGTGTCGCTAACCATAATTTATTCCAAACATGACAATTGCTCACAATTATGAATAAATTCAAAATTGTGCTAATATACTTATTCCAAATCAACCTTAATTAACCCAATCTTGGTTTAACATCCTAATTCACAATTTATGGCAAAACTAGAATTATTTTTCTAGTTTACATTTTATGCCTAAAATTTAGCTTACTTACTAACGCTAAATTTAATATGTCAAAATCACATATTCCCTAATCCATGTCAAATTTCCCCGTTTTCATTTTAATATGCATGTCATAATACATATTCCAAATTATGCCAATTTCCAAGTTTACAATTACGTTCATATTCATTTCCATGTTTTTCCCCAAATCGCATTCCCACCGTTCGAATAATCGTGATTCAACCTAGATTATAAATAAATCTAGATTCGTAGATAAAAAGGGAATGAATCAAAATGACAAGAAGGAATAATTGGCATAAAAAGGTTTGGATAACAATGTAGGTTCAAGAATATGGGTAGACCTAACTAAATAGGTAAATTCCCACTGTCTTAAAACCAAAGAATGGGCAAAATAGGTTCAAGAACGTGGGTAGACCTAACTTAATAGGTAAATTCCCACTGTCTTAAAACCAAAGAAAAACCAAGGAACAGGTAGAATAAATAATTGGGTTTAGACCTAACTTCTCAATCACAAAACTAAAGCAATATTTTCCTAATCATAAATCATGGGTGTCAAAATCACAGTTGTCCTCATTATGTCATAAGTAATAGTTTATGTCCAAATCAAAGGTATAGGCCTAGTCAAGGAAATAATCCTTGTAGTCACAGTCACAGTCATAGGAAATGTCCATAGTCATATGCGATGTTCATAGTCCAAAAGGAAAATAATTCCCATAGTCATAAGTCATTGTCATAGGCAATGTTTATATGTCCTAAAATCAAAGGCTTATGTCATAGTCCAAAGGCATATGCTTTCAAAGGCCACAGTTCTATAGTCATAGTCACGGTTACAGTCTTATTTGTCCTCGAATCATAATAGTTCTTAATTCAGTCCAAGAGTATAAACACAGATTCGAAGAGAGAGAGAGAGATTTGGCATATTCCTTTATTCCTTTAATTTCATGTCACAAATAAAACAAAATATTCAGATCTAGAAATAACCAACTTACAGAAAATAGATCTAGAAAAGAAGGAAAGCGTGGCTATGATTCGTGCGTCGTTGCTTGAAACTTGTTTGAGCTAGCCTTTGAATTCTTCACTTGAAACTTTGATTTGAATCCCTCCTTAAAAGTCTTTTAGCAGCATCTCCTCGTCTTGAATCATATTTTATTTTATTTATTTAAGAAAATTTAGAGGAGTGGAAGAAGCCATGAATCTTAGCAGCATAAGGATAGAAGAGAATTGGTGCAAAGAGAATGAAGACTAGGGCTGTTTATATAGCTGCTCAAGACCTTATCATACACGCAACGCTGAGTCAGCATTGAACCTAGTTAAGAAAATAGTCCAGGTACGTAGATGAATCTAGCCAAACCTTATCATACACGCAGTGCTGAGTCAGCATTGGGTCCCACAAGCTATTTTGGCGTAAAAGTTTGATTTTCAAACTTTTGAATTTCTGGAATTTATTTAACTGTTTTATTCACATGAAATATTCTTATATGTATACAATTCCTCTAACGACCATTTTACGCGTATATATATACGCACAACTTTCATTTTATTTTCAAAATTCAAATGATGTTGCCATATTTCATTGACTGTAGCCTTATCTTGAATTTTATCTTTCGTATACATATATTTTTGCATATATATATATATATATATATATTTATGTTCTCTTATGTATATATATATTTTCTTTATTTCCTTATATGTACGTTCTTATCCTTTCAAATTTTGAATTTGTATACGCACATATATTTGCATGTTCAGTTGGCCCTCTCTAAAACAAAGATAAAAAATTATGCCGCCGCCGGGGTTCGAACCCCCGACCTCCATGCTACAAATCCAATGCCTTAACCAACTGAGCTACAGAGGCTTTTGTTAATAAGTCTTAGAACAATAATAATTATTGTTCTCTCCTTACTTCTCTTTTTCATGTTAGTTACAATACTTAAATTAAACAACTGCATGGATCTTTTTCTTTTAAAAATTAATTACACTTTAATTTGAGAATCTTAATGTCACAGAATTACGGGGTGTTACATTCTCCCCCACTTAAAAGGATTTCGTCCCCGAAATCTTCAAGTTAGGAAGAATGTGTCCTACCATCCAATCACCCATCTACTCAACCATTCAATCACAGGCATTCATTGTCCTTAAAAGATTTCTAATGCTTTCATGTTCATATGCATAGTGTGTGTATATGTCTCTATCTAATGCAAAATCAGGCGGTCTACTGATTCAGTTGACCTTCTTAATGCAAATCATGTTAGTGCCATGCATCCAATCATGCATGCAAACATCCCTAGTCATGTAAATACTACATGCGTGCACAGCCATTCATCCATATGCAACGTCTATATGATATCATATTAAGTTCAACTTATAAACAAATGCATATATGTAAATGCAATATGAGAGCGTCCGAACTTGATCTAGTGCCTAATATGTATGCATATGCATCCACGAGCAACCATTTGCAACCATTCAACCATAACATGTTTCAAATACATGTTTACATCCATTGGCTTCTACCTAAGGATCGCAGATATGACCTAGAGGATATACTTTGGAAAGAGAGAAACAACTACGCGTAAAGCTCCTAAACAGAGAAATCAAGGATGCACCCTTAAGGAAAAAGGGCATGTTGCTAGTATCTAGCCTTCTTGAGCTTTACTCCACTGTATCTTAAACAATTTATCTTCACGATTGTGAAGTTCCTAACCTCCATTTCCAAAATAAACAGATGTCAATCACGGTACCAAGTGTATGATTAGAGGTCTCTCCCTTATCCACCATGCCATAACTATAAGGGTTGAAAGATCACTACGCGCTTTTTAGAGCGCCTGTCACAACTATTCATCTCTCACGCAAACCATCCTAGTCGAACTCGACATTCCTCAAGTACAAGCCCCAAAGGCCTAAACCAATATCAGACAAGCACCCAAGGAATATCTCCCCCGAATTTAGACGATCTACGTGAGATGACATTAGCAAACTCGATAGCTATTCTCAAATCCCTACTAACAAAAAAATAAACTGGTCGGACCACCAATTGGATTTGAGACTCTAGCGGGATCTTTCTACTATACAAGTACTATGGTGCAGAGACCCAACTATGAAAGTGGATATGAACAAATGAGAAGCGCTAGAACCTAAGGAAATAGCACGAACAGAAAACTAGACTCTTCCAACCGGACTACCTTTCTCCTAGGTACGCTTGGTGGCGAAAGCATGTACTTGTCCTTCTAAAAATCTCGTCCTCGTTCTTGCCCTTGTCCTTAAGTATATGCCCTATCATACCCTAGTAAAGATACTTCCTCTTGTCTTAGGCTTTATAATTTCTTCCTCCTTCGTGTGCTAAGTCTACTTCCATGAATTCCTCATCCTAGGGTTATGCTCCTTAGCCAAACTCCTCATCCCCTTCCGTGTGTAGTCATGATGACAAATCTCTCGAAAACTGCCTCCATCGTCCGGAAAACCTTATAAGCTTTGAAAGAAAACTGCCCGTAGATGAAACAACTACGGCTATGGATGGAAGCCGGGCACTACTTTGCCCTTCGATGAGGTTACCTCCCAGAAAGCCAGGAGCCCCAGAGACTCAAGAAAGAAGGAGACAAGAATTCAAACAGAGGATGAAGAGACAATGCGTATGGCTTTGGGGAATATGCCTTTAAAAAAAATCCTTTTCTTTTGAAAATGCTTCTTTAAAAACTATTTTGAAAAATAATTTTTCAAATCTTTATCTGATCCGGTAACCTTCAGCTCTGATACCACGTGTAACACCCCACATCCGTTAGTGTCACTCACAAAGGGAATGCACTAAGTTCTGTAGAGCATTTAGGGTAAAAGATGCAGATAAATTACAAGACAGAAAGAAATTAAATAGCGGAAGATAAAACTTTGCTTTATTGATAAAATAATTTGTACAATGATTTCTTTACAATATCAGAGTTTCATCTGTCTTACAAAATAAAGAAGCATAAAACAACATTTATATTCCCCAATTTTTGCATGAGCCAGCCATAGCATCTGATAAGAGAATCCAAGCAGACTTCGATAAATCTTCAAGCTGGGAAAGAGTGACAGTCCAACTTAACCTGAGCTATACTACTCCCTCCTCTACTACCTGGGGGGGGGGGGGGGGCGGAAACGGAAGAAAAGAAGACGAAAGAAAAACAGAGTCAGACATAAAGCCTGAGTAAGTTCAGTAACTTCTAGCATGTGAACATGGAAAACAAAACGACATGAATTAACTGAATACAAGATTACACAATGACAATAGGGTCAACAAGATTGGACAAGGTAATCACAAGATATGCTAAGATAAGATAAACTGGATACGCTCTAATACTTTCGCCGCTTCGCTCTAATACTTCGCCGCTTCGCTATTTCCTTGTTATACTGATTTCTATATCTCTGCACCACCTACCTAGTGTCCCAACTAGTAACGATAACGTGATCCCAATCCCTGTATTTTCCATTGCCTTCCGGCTTACATTCATTATTTATTACCTAGATCAAATTTAGGGTTTTCTATCAGGTGCTTTCTAGATTTAACTAGAGTTTACGCTATCTGCTGAACGCTTCTCGGATTTATGCCACCTAGTCCAACTAGGGATTACGCTACCTGTCGAACGATGCCCCCAAGTCTAAGACACACTACCTAGAGTGGTATATGTTCCTATACTTCCCTACGCATGTATCGCGAATCGTTATCGCTTGTCTAGATGCACATGTCCTGTAATGTGCGGTCCGAGTCCTGTGACAGGGCAAATCAAGGAATACAGAACTCGGTCGGGAGCTTTCAGATATCTGCCGATGCAGATGCTAAGATCTTTTTTTATTCCAGTGGATATGGTCCCACTTGACCCCTCCCTCAACTAATGAAAGGCACACTTTGTAAAATGAGAACTATACGCCGGCCCCCGGTGCCCCACTATCCTATGGCCATCCTCACCCATAACTAGATAGCAATTATGGTCTTTTGGAGTTCTCCGCCTTTCCGTTTCACGTATCTCGACTAACTCAAGATGGATGGTAGACGACGAGTTGCTATCACAGGGCTACCGTTTTCTCGCCGAATCACGCCGGTCCATCCTAGTCTTTAGGTTGCCATATATATATTGCAACCAAGGCATACCCTCGGTTCTTCTAACGCAGACCTTAACCTCTGTGAGCCCAGGATGATCATCTGCAGCCTCACAGAGGGATACCAAGAGTACCCTCATGTCCCCTCGAAGCCTCGGGCTTCGTAACCCAATTCGTTGGAGCCTTCTTAAAACCAGATGGATGTCTGCTCCTTCGTGTTATACTAAGAATTACTACTTAGTTCTACTAACTAAGGTTTACCACTTAGTTTCCAAATTCCTTGTTTTATTAACTAAGTTTTACTACTTAGTCCCTTTTTCAACTGAGGTCTACTACTTAGTTTTCTTTCTCGCCAGGTTGGGTTGGTTAAGTGTCTTTAGTCGATTCAAGCTATCTTAACCCTCTTCCCTTTTCCTATTACACTGGTTAAGTGTTATCCCTTCATGCTTTTTACTTAACCCTATTCATTTATCATATTCTGATGGTTAAGCGTTCAAGTTTACTTAACCCTATGGTCTAGTCCAGTTAACATATTAATTTGGCTAAGTGTATTACTTAACCCCAACCTCTAGTCTAATTAACATGTTAAATTGGCTAAGTGTATTAACTTTACTTAACCCCACCTTCTAGTCTAGTCAACATGTTAATTTGGCTAAGTATTCCCATGGACTTAACCCTCCCATTCTAGCTTTAACTGTGCTATGTTGGTTAAGTGTTCGTTAACCTTCCCATTCTAGCTTAACCGTGTTAGGTTGGTTAAGTATTCCTATGGACTTAACCTTCCCATTCTAGCTTAACTTTGTTAAGTTGGTTAAGTGTTCCTATGGACTTAACCCACCCATTCTTGCTTAACTGTGTTAAATTGGTTAAGTGTTTCTATGGACTTAACTCTCCCATTCTTGTTCTAGCTTTAATTAATAAATTAAAGCCGCAACCTCTCACATTAGACAGATATTGCTGCGGTTACTGGATGTGCCGGTCGGTTCCGGGCAGGTTTACACCGCAACTCAGTCTAACCTCGGTTTAGGCATATTCATGTTTTCTAAGTTCAAAGGGTTTTTTGATTAATTTCCAAATCCGGTTTTGAAAACAACCATCCCGTCCTTCGGATCAGTTAGGGATAGCCAGGGAGGGCAGGAAACTTGTATTTTCCAAACCCAAGCCTAGACACTATCCTCTCTGTCACCCTAGAACCTTCTGGTCTATGTGTTATAAAAAGGGATGTTATCAAAATACTTTTCTTTTGTTTATAAATTGTTAACAATTTATTTCAAAAGCCCATTTCCCCTTTTTAGACAAATTTGGCCTATATTTATTTGTCAAGCCTACTAGTAACTTATATTCTAGGCCCAAGTCCTAACCCAACATGCAGTTTAGGCCATTTCCTATTTCATTGCCGAAACTAGATTAAATATCCTAGTTTATAATTTATGGCCAAAACTTAACCAAGTTACATATTTTGTGGTAAATGAACAATTTAACATTTATGACGAATTCTATAAGTAAATTACTCCTAATTTACTTATTTCATTACTACTCTTTTAATGTACATTGTCACATTTATTATTATGGCCCATTCTCTCTTATTTATCATATTTATACTTTTTGGTATGTAAATTATACCAAATTTAGTGTCGCTAACCATAATTTATTCCAAACATGACAATTGCTCACAATTATGAATAAATTCAAAATTGTGCTAATATACTTATTCCAAATCAACCTTAATTAACCCAATCTTGGTTTAACATCCTAATTCACAATTTATGGCAAAACTAGAATTATTTTTCTAGTTTACATTTTATGCCTAAAATTTAGCTTACTTACTAACGCTAAATTTAATATGTCAAAATCACATATTCCCTAATCCATGTCAAATTTCCCCGTTTTCATTTTAATATGCATGTCATAATACATATTCCAAATTATGCCAATTTCCAAGTTTACAATTACGTTCATATTCATTTCCATGTTTTTCCCCAAATCGCATTCCCACCGTTCGAATAATCGTGATTCAACCTAGATTATAAATAAATCTAGATTCGTAGATAAAAAGGGAATGAATCAAAATGACAAGAAGGAATAATTGGCATAAAAAGGTTTGGATAACAATGTAGGTTCAAGAATATGGGTAGACCTAACTAAATAGGTAAATTCCCACTGTCTTAAAACCAAAGAATGGGCAAAATAGGTTCAAGAACGTGGGTAGAGCTAACTTAATAGGTAAATTCCCACTGTCTTAAAACCAAAGAAAAACCAAGGAACAGGTAGAATAAATAATTGGGTTTAGACCTAACTTCTCAATCACAAAACTAAAGCAATATTTTCCTAATCATAAATCATGGGTGTCAAAATCACAGTTGTCCTCATTATGTCATAAGTAATAGTTTATGTCCAAATCAAAGGTATAGGCCTAGTCAAGGAAATAATCCTTGTAGTCACAGTCACAGTCATAGGAAATGTCCATAGTCATATGCGATGTTCATAGTCCAAAAGGAAAATAATTCCCATAGTCATAAGTCATTGTCATAGGCAATGTTTATATGTCCCAAAATCAAAGGCTTATGTCATAGTCCAAAGGCATATGCTTTCAAAGGCCACAGTTCTATAGTCATAGTCACGGTTACAGTCTTATTTGTCCTCGAATCATAATAGTTCTTAATTCAGTCCAAGAGTATAAACACAGATTCGAAGAGAGAGAGAGAGAGAGAGATTTGGCATATTCCTTTATTCCTTTAATTTCATGTCATAAATAAAACAAAATATTCAGATCTAGAAATAACCAACTTACAGAAAATAGATCTAGAAAAGAAGGAAAGCGTGGCTATGATTCGTGCGTCGTTGCTTGAAACTTTTTTGAGCTAGCCTTTGAATTCTTCACTTGAAACTTTGGTTTGAATCCCTCCTTAAAAGTCTTTTAGCAGCATCTCCTCGTCTTGAATCATATTTTATTTTATTTATTTAAGAAAATTTAGAGGAGGGGAAGAAGCCATGAATCTTAGCAGCATAAGGATAGAAGAGAATTGGTGCAAAGAGAATGAAGACTAGGGCTGTTTATATAGCTGCTCAAGACCTTATCATACACGCAACGCTGAGTCAGCATTGAACCTAGTTAAGAAAATAGTCCAGGTACGTAGATGAATCTAGCCAAACCTTATCATACACGCAGTGCTGAGTCAGCATTGGGTCCCACAAGCTATTTTGGCGTAAAAGTTTGATTTTCAAACTTTTGAATTTCTGGAATTTATTTAACTGTTTTATTCACATGAAATATTCTTATATGTATACAATTCCTCTAACGACCATTTTACGCGTATATATATACGCACAACTTTCATTTTATTTTCAAAATTCAAATGATGTTGCCATATTTCATTGACTGTAGCCTTATCTTGAATTTTATCTTTCGTATACATATATTTTTGCATATATATATATATTTATGTTCTCTTATGTATATATATATTTTCTTTATTTCCTTATATGTACGTTCTTATCCTTTCAAATTTTGAATTTGTATACGCACATATATTTGCATGTTCAGTTGGCCCTCTCTAAAACAAAGATAAAAAATATGCCGCCGCCGGGGTTCGAACCCCCGACCTCCATGCTACAAATCCAATGCCTTAACCAACTGAGCTACAGAGGCTTTTGTTAATAAGTCTTAGAACAATAATAATTATTGTTCTCTCCTTACTTCTCTTTTTCATGTTAGTTACAATAATTAAATTAAACAACTGCATGAATCTTTTTCTTTTAAATTTTCTTTTAAAAATTAATTATACTTTAATTTGAGAATCTTAATGTCACAGAATTATGGGGTGTTACAGGCATGGTTTAATCAACATAAATATTTCAATAAACATAGCGATTTCATGGACATGTATTAGTCCAACTTGCCAAACAATTAAGCCCAAGTGATTCATAACAACATCAAAATCATGACAAGTTTAACTTGCAACGTTGCCATAGCAATATCCCCAAATTATAATTCAACGATAAATAATATAAACAATGGATTAGCAATAGTTCATAAATTCGGTTTCAATTCATCGCATGTCCATATTGTTTTAGCGTTTTTGCCTAAAAAGTAACATAGAACTTACAATATGAAGCAATTAAAAATCCCAAATCAATTAGTCTCGAATTCGTTGTCTAAAGCGTCGTAGTTGTTGTAGCTTCTAGTTGTAGCCTTCAAGAATCGTCCTCCATCTTCTATAATTTTATTCTTTATATTTTTAATTCAGAGCTCTAGGTTTAATGGCGGCGGCCTGAGGCTAAAATGAAATAGTATGATTTAGGCTAGGTCTTAGGTCCTTTTTATAATGTTTGTGAGTTGTTTTAGACCGTCGATGGAGCTTGATTCAACAATAGCCGTTCAGTCAGGATAGAGTTATCCTATTGACTCAGCCATGAGTCAGAAATGACTCAACATTGACTCAGCGATGAGTCAGAAATGACTCAGCGTATTAAATGTTCACCAATTCAAACGTAAATACGTATTTAATAGATACATTTTCCCCTTTACCGTATTAATTACCCATATATAAATATTTATTTATATATGAATAAATATTATCTTACCTTTAATTTGTTATAATTAAAAATTGGAGAAGGCCAAAAAAAAAAAAACCATCCTTGACAACCAAAAATGCGCAACGTACGCTACATGATGCGTACACGTCATATATATATATATACATATATATATATATGCGTATATATACATATATATATTATATATATATTCATTTTTTTTCTCTATCTTCCCAATTACCCATTTTCACACTAAACCACTTTTTGAACTGCGTTCACACTAGGCTATTTTAAGCCATTCCCCTAAAACAAAAATACGGCACTGGCGGGGATCGAACTCTGTACCTATTGTATGCAAGTCATGTGTTCCAACCAAATGAGCTACTAAGTCTTTTGCTTACAAACCCTAGAACAATGCTAAACATTATTCGTTTCCCATTCTTTTTTTTTTTTCATGTTTTGCTGCGATATTTAAATTAAAGATATATTCTTCACACGTTATCCGTTTTGCGTAAACTCGGACTCTATCTTAAGCAGAATTTCGAGGCGAATGCAATGGCGTAACCCGTTTCCCTTAATTCTTTGATTTGAAATTAATTATACTTTAATTTGTGAATCTCACTGTTATAGAATACACAGGGTGTTACATTCTCCCCCACTTAAAAGGATTTCGTCCCCGAAATCTTCAAGTTAGGAGGAATGTATATCCTAACATCCAAACATCCATCTACTCATCCATCAAACACGAGTATCCATTGTCCTTAAAAGACTTCTAATGCTTTATGATCATATGCGAAGTGTGTGTATATGTTCCTTAGCTAATGCTAATGATCAGGCCTGATTGATCTTCTAAATGCAAAATATGTTTAGTGAAATGAATCCAATATGTATGCAAATTTTTCCTACTATAATTCACAATTTCTACATGAGTGCTCAAACATTCAATCATATGCAACAACCAAATGATAGCACAACCAAGTTTCCAAAATAAACACTCATGCATATGCAATATGTAAATGTTCCTGAGCCGATCTAGTGCCTAATGTGTATTCATGCATCCACGAGCAACCACTTGCGACCACTTGCAACCATTTCGCAATCATAACATGTTTCAATTACATGTTTACATCCAAAAAGATTCTACCTATGGTTCTCAAGATAGGATCAAAGAGATAACAAAACAAACATGGATAGCAAGAGAAATGTATGTAAACCTATAGGAAAAATAGATCTAGAATGTACCCTAAAAAGAAATGGGTATAGCGCGCTTAGCTTTTCTTAAATTTCCCAAGTTGCGTCTTCTAGGGATTCACCCCACTGTATTTTAACTAGCTTGAATTCTTGATTCCTTAGCTCCTAGATCTCCGTTCCTAAGACACGAATCAGAACTCGCCTCAATGTTTCCACTTTTACGCCTTCAAGGATGCTTGGCTCAATCACTCCGGAAGACTCATCCGCCTTATCTTTATCCTTATCACTCATACCTATCTTATATAACATGTTAACAAGTCTCACGAAAACTATCTCCATCATACGGGAAAACCCTCTACGAAGCTAGAAAGAAGATTAGCCGCAGGTAAAGCTACAGTGACTACAGATGGAGAAAAGAAAGGGAAAGAGATTCAAACAAGGAAACAAAGGATAGTGCTAATGGCTTTTGGGGAATAGCCTTTAAAAACTTTTTCTTGGAAAATGCTTCTTTGTAAATGGTTTTGAAAAAAATAATTCAAAAGGTTTTCAAAACTTTTGCCCAGTCTTGGTAACCTTCTGCTCTGATACCAAGTGTAACACCCCACCTCCGCTAGGGTCACTCACAAAGGGAATGCCCTAGTTTTGGAGAGGTATTATCGAGATAACATCACAGAATTATCACAAGACAGAACATAAATATATAATTAAGTAAACAGCGGAAGAATTTCCGAGCAAAACAGAACTTCATTTCATTCCAAATTAAACCATGTCTTTTGCAAACATTTCAAGTAACCTCATTACAACAGTCTTGTAATAATAGCCAAAGAAGCAATAATTTAAAAACAGTAAAACAGCTTATTCCCCAAGTGCAGTCAAAAGAAGCAGCCATAGCAAACCGTACATGCTGAGCCAAAGCAAGTGATATCCAAGCTAAGAGCTAGTTATTCCTCCCTGAGAACCTGGGGGGGGGGCGACGAAAGAAAAAGAGGCGAAAGGAAAAGGGTCAGTCATAAAGACTGAGTAAGTTCTAGTGACTTTCAGTGTAAAAACGGTTAAAACAACCTGTCATGTATGAACTAGAACTAGACTTAAGAATAGTGTCAAGGTGAACAAGATAGACTAAGGTGATCAGGATAAGTCAAGACAAGTCAAGTAAAGCATCACATGTTCGAGATCCGTTGCATCGACTTCACTAGTATACTAAGCCCGTGTCACAAGTTAATCACGAAATAAATCCCACGGCCCAATATCATGAAATGACCCTGAAACGGGGTCTGACCCAAGTACGGGGTCCTACGGAGGATTATCTAGTCGATCGGCTCCCTACAAGTTCTAGCTCGTCAAGTGTCCGTGTCATACGGCTAATCACGAATGTAGTCACCTGTGCTGGGTCCACCTTCGGGTGTATCAGCCCTAAGGTGTCAACCCCTGACACGATTCAAGATGCACAGATAAATCTACGGATACCCAGTGTCTGCCCCGGATACGTGCACGATCGTAGTCTACCGAACCTACACTGGCGTACCCCACTGCCGCCGTTCACCTCTTACAATCATCCCAGTAATCGTGCCCCCACCCGGCCTAGACCCAGGGTACCTTGATACATCTAGAGGGTTACTGCTGAAAGGGGTCGTGTCTAGGGTTTCTCCTAATAGATTAGGTCATGTAATTCGTGACCCAACCCGCCTAACAGATTAAGTCATGTAATTCGTGACTCAATCCTTTTCTAGTCTAGTCATGTCAAGATGGTTAAGCATGTCATTTCAGTTCGCGACTTAACCCGCCTACGTGTCATGTCAAGTTGGCTAAGTGTCGTCGTTTTCAAGTTCATGACTTAGCCCTTCAAATCATGTTCAAGTTGGTTAAGTTGTCTTTTCATGTTCATGACTTAACCCTACTTGGCATTAATTGATTCGTTAATGCACCGAACCACTCACATTGGATCCTGTTGTTCGTAGCCACTGGATTTGCCGGGCGGTTCCGGGCAGGTTTACATTACGAACTCAACCCAACCTCGAGTTTCAAGCGCGATGTGACCAACTACCCACATTGGATCCTATTGTTTGTAGCAACTGGATTTGCCGGGCGGTTCCGGGCAGATTTACACTACAAACTCAACCCAACCTCGAGTTGGCCACTTTCTTGTTTTCTAAAGTCATGCCCATGTTCTTATCAGATTTTGATATCATGTTCATATGTCAACCTCGTGCCCAACTAAGGCATGTTTAAAGTCAAGTTATGGCATGTTCAAGTCAAGTTTTTCGTGCCATATTTCATGTTCTACTTATGCCAAATTTCATAGTTTATGCTTATAATTAATCCAAGTTTTGCCTATTCTACACAATCGTATCCCCAACGTATATAAACGTACTTCGTTCACAAGTATAAACAGTTCAAGAGATAAAGGGGAATAATACCAAACATGTGATAGGCATATGTGACAGTTATAACATTACTTGCATAATAAACAGGCTATAACATATCACATAGTTGCAATACTAGTATGGTGATAACTTGGCATAGTGATGATTCCAACTTAATTTAACATGATGTTTTCAACTTTGCATCATAGGCATAATAATCATTGCGGCATCATAAAAATTTTATTATAAACATGAAACATTAAAGGCATAGTAATCCTAATGGGCATAGTGGATTCCAATTTAGCATTTTTAACATAATGATTCTCATAGACATAATAATTCCAATTTATCATAATGATTCTCATCTAATATTATAAACATAATGGTTCCAACTTAGCATTATTAACATAATGATTCTCAACTAACATGATAGACATAATGATCCCAATTTAGCGTTTTTAACATAATTAACATGATAGACATAATGATTCCAATTTAGCGTTTTTAACATAATTAACATGATAGACATAATGATTCCAACTTAGCGTTTTTAACATATCTAACATTATAACAATTTCAACTTTTCATCATAGCCTAGCAATACCTTATTTTTCATAAATCATGATGGGTATAATAACACCACAGGCATAATTCCATCAATATTCATAGCCATGGTCTAATTAGCATCAAAGGCATGGTTTAATCAACATAAATATTTCAATAAACATAGTGATTTCATGGACATGTATTAGTCCAACTTGCCAAACAATTAAGCTCAAGTGATTCATAACAACATCAAAATCATGACAAGTTTAACTTGCAACGTTGCCATAGCAATATCCCCAAATTATAATTCAATGATAAATAATATAAACAATGGATTAGCAGTAGTTCATAAATTCGGTTTCAATTCATCACATGTCCATATTGTTTTAGCGTTTTTGCCTAAAAAGTAACATAGAACTTACAATATGAAGCAATTAAAAATCCCAAATCAATTAGTCTCGAATTCGTTGTCTAAAGTGTCGTAGTTGTTGTAGCTTCTAGTTGTAGCCTTCAAGAATCGTCCTCCATCTTATATAATTTTATTCTTTATATTTTTAATTCAGAGCTCTAGGTTTAATGGCGGCGGCCTAAGGCTAAAATGAAATAGTATGATTTAGGCTAGGTCTTAGGTCCTTTTTATAATGTTTGTGAGTTGTTTTAGACCGTCGATGGAGCTTGATTCAACAATAGCCGTTCAGTCAGGATAGAGTTATCCTATTGACTCAGCCATGAGTCAGAAATGATTCAGCATTGACTCAGCGATGAGTCAGAAATGACTCAGCGTATTAAATGTTCACCAATTCAAACGTAAATACGTATTTAATAGATACATTTTCCCCTTTACCATATTAATTACCCATATATAAATATTTATTTATATATGAATAAATATTTTCTTACCTTTAATTTGTTATAATTAAAAATTGGAGAAGGCCAAAAAAAGAAAAAGAAAACCATCCTTGACAACCAAAAATGCGCAACGTACGCTACATGATGCATACACGTCATATATATATATATATATATATATATATATATATATGCGTATATGTATATATATATATTATATATATATTCATTTTTTTTCTCTATCTTCCCAATTACCCATTTTCACACTAAACCACTTTTTGAACTGCGTTCACACTAGGCTATTTTAAGCCATTCCCCTAAAACAAAAATACGGCGCTGGCGGGGATTGAACTCTGTACCTCTTGTATGCAAGTCATGTGTTCCAACCAAATGAGCTACTAAGTATTTTGCTTTCAAACCCTAGAACAATGCTAAACATTATTCGTTTCCCATTCTTCTTTTTTTTCATGTTTTGCTGCGATATTTAAATTAAAGATATCTTCTTCACACGTTATCCGTTTTGCGTAAACTCGGACTCTATCTTAAGCAGAATTTCGAGGCGAATGCAATGGCGTAACCCATTTCCCTTAATTCTTTGATTTGAAATTAATTATACTTTAATTTGTGAATCTCACTGTTATAGAATACACGGGGTGTTACAAAAGCCCACTGGTGCTAGGCCCACTCTGAGAACCTGACGGTTGGGGAAAAAGATAAAAACAACGGGGTCAGACATAAGTCTGAGTGAGCCCTATAACCTTAACAATACAATCATTAAAGTAATTAGGGTATGATATAAACCTGGTACGGTACGACTGGGGATAAATGACTACACTAAGCAGCCAACTAGACTTAGGATAAACTAAGATAACGGTAAAGACGCGCCTATCCACCCAAGGATAAATACTACACTGCACCACCCCAGATCTACCCACCCAAGGGTAATTCCTACACTGCACCACACCAGATCTACCCACCCAAGGGTAATTCCTACTTACAGGTTGATCCCACTAAGTGTACTTAGTAATTTTTAATAGTAGTTTCGTGTACCCCTAGCTGACTACATAGGTGCCGTATGCCCCTATCTCCACTAGGTGTACCCACAACTTAGTAATTTTATTAGTAGTCTCGTGTACCCCTAGCTGACTACATAGGTGTCGTCTGCCCCTATCTCCACTAGGTGTAACCACTACTCCCATTCGATCGGCTCCCTAACGTAGATACCCGTGCTGGCCCCACAGTGGGGTGTATCACTCCCCAAAGTGGCAACCCGATACAACAAATGGTGCACGGCTTATACCTACACGATGCAACAACGTCTTACCTACCAGCCCGGGTCCACACACGCATATGAAACCCGTTGGACTTGCATTGCCACCGCTAACCCGTTTTGGCCTCTTATAGTTAAGCCCAGTACGCGTGTCCCGTCCTCGACATGGGTCGAGCCCAATAAGATACATATGGGTTACTGGGTGAAATGGGCCCCCACAAGCTACCACCTAAGCTTGTCATTTTTTTTCTAGTGCTTCCCACTTAACCTTTTTTAATAATCATGTCCACTTACATTCTCAAAGTTTGGTTAAGGCATCTACTCATATTTCAATTGCCACTCAAGGCACCCACTAGATTTCCCCATGCCACCCAAGGCAGTTACTTGATTCCCACATGCCACCCAAGGCACTAACTTAACCCTTTAATCATGTTTAATTACATGTTCCACTTTGGTTAAGTATTTTAATATTATCTTCCATTGCCACCCAAGGCAACCACTAGAATTTCCCCATGCCACCCAAGGCACTTACTTAATCCTTTAATCATGTTTAATTACATGTTCCACTTTGGTTAAGTATTCTAATCGTATTTTCTATTGCCACCCAAGGCAATCACTAGATTTTTCCACATGCCACCCAAGGCACCCACTTAACCCCTCATGTCCCTCTACATGCTAATATGGTTAAGTGTTTCTTAATTGATTAAGAACGTAACCGTTGTAAAGACCTCTCACATTAGACTATCTTTTATGGCAGCTGGATTTGTCGGTCGGGTCCGGGCAGCCTTACGCCATAACCGAGTCTAACCTCGTGTCTATACACTTGTCACGTATTTAGTTTGTGCCTAAGACCTCTCACATTGGGCCAACCATTTGTAGCCGCTGGATTTGCCGGTCGGTTCCAGGCAGTCTTACGCTACAAAAGGGTCCAACCTCGTGTCTTAGTCGATTAATTACACCTAATTAATCACCCCCATATTTCGAATTAATTTTCCCTAATTAATTCCAATTTTAACGATGTACATAATTGACTCAATTATGTCCATCTACTTTATGGTATGCATAATCATACCAACTTCACACCATTTCATTAACATGTATATTAACCCCATCGTTCCCCACGCAATTCGCTAACATGACATAAAAGGGGAGATTCATCACAAATACAATGGGTTCAACTTGCATAACATTAGCATCAACATGGGTTTAAAGGTGTCAACATGCATATAACATCAACCCAACTAGCATAAATAATCGACCCAAACTTGCATGAATCACATATGTCATAAAGAGGTTAACTTGCATAAGTTATTTATGTCATACAAAGGGGTAAACTTGCATATGTATGTATGACATACAAAGGGGTTAACTTGCATATGTATGCATATCATACTAAGGTGTAAACTTGCACATGTTACTTGCATATAATCAAACACCAAACTTGCATAACATGTCATATATGAACTTGCATATAATCATACACCAAACTTGCATAACATATCATGTATGAACTAGCATATAATCATACACCAAACTTGCATATCATGGTGTCATAATGGATCAATGTTTCTCATATGACTTGCATATCTTGCATAACATCATAAACACATAGCATATGACTTGCATAACTTGCATAACACCACAAACACATAGCATATGACTTGCATAACATCATAATCACATAGCATATGACTTGCATAACTTGCATAACACCATAAACACATAGCATATGACTTGCATAACTTGCATAACTTCATGAACATATAGCACATAACATGCATAACATCATGAACATGTATCATATGACTTGCATAACTTGCATAACTTCATGAACATATAGCACATAACTTGCATAACATGCATAACATCATTAACACATAGCATATAACTTGCATAACATGCATAACATCATTAATACATAGCATATAACTTGCATAACATGCATTGATCCACATTCATAGCCATAACCTCATTATATCCTATCATAATCATTTCAACAATTGGTCATTAAGGCTATAGAAAACTCACAACTTGTTGATTAGCACTTCAATGAAGAAGGTTAAGTTGCTAGAGTTGATTAGAAGTTGATTTGAGAAGCTTTCCTCCTCTTTAATTTGTTGGTGGCTCCTCCTAGTTGCATTTTGACGGCATAACGACGTTGTATCCAATTTTAGTATGAATTAGGGTAGTCTTAGGGTGTATTTATAGATTGGTTAGGTGTTTTAGGCCATTAAATTAACCCTAGATTAGGTTAGAGCTGTCAGATCTCGTCACAAGCCACCAGACACAGCCCCAAAGCCAAACTGGTGCACCCAGGTCACCTGGGCTTGACCAGGGAGGTCGACCCCCAGGGAGGTCGACCCCCAGGTCGACACTAGGGTCGACTCCCCAGTCGACCTGGTGGGCAGGTCGACTCCCCAGTCGACCCCCAGGTCGACTCCCTGGGTCTGGCGGGAATTTTCCCGCCACTTCTGAAATGTGAAATTTCCATTTTTAAATCTGTTTTGAATTTTCTGAAAATTTCTTTGGGCCTTAACTGGGTCATACGGACTCCGATTTTCGAAAACTCGGACTCTATTTCGCGTATTTTTCCGAGACGAATGCAATGGCATAGCCCGTTTCCCCTGAATCAGATTTTTAAATTTAATTCTGCCCTGTTTTATATTATAGTAAGTTATTCAACATACGGGGTGTTACATTTTTATTATATATATATATATATTTATATAAACTATAGAAAATATTCATGTGTAGAATGTTGAAAAAAAATTCATGTATTGAATAGAAATTCCTGTGTGGAAATAAAATAAATAAAATTCATGTGTTGAATAAAAATTCATGTGTTGAATAGAAATTCCTATGTGGAAATAAAATAAACAAAATTCATGTGTTGAAATAAATATATGTTGGATAAAAAAATAGTTTTTATCAAATATGTGAAGTGAAAATGGTTTTGAAGTCGAAGAATCGATTATATTTATATATATAAATATAATTAAAATATATAGAATAACGAAGCTGCAGTTCGTGTTTTGAAACCGTGATTTCAAACAATTAGTGCGGCAGATCTGACCGTCGGATTTTCTCGAAACCATAACCGTTGGGTTCGTCTCGGAAATATCTTTCCAGCGATACCCACTTTGTGAAAATCCAACGGTTGGATTGTCTGGAATGTTTAATTCAAATCTAAAGAAAAACAGCGCCAGAATCGATTATATTTAGATATATATATATATATAAGTATAATTAAATTAAATCAAATAACGACGCTGCAATTTGTATTTTGAAATCGAAACTTCAAACGAGTGTACCGGGAGATCCGACCGTCGGATTTTCCCAAAACTGAAACCGTCGGATTTGTTTTGAAAAGATCATTCTAATGATATAAAATTTGTGAAGATCCAACGGTTAGATTTTCAGATATGTGTAAATCAAGTCTGATGAAAAACAGCGCCACGACCACGTTATGGCCTGAAGCGTCGTTTGAATGAAATGGCTATTTTTAAATAAATAAAAATAGCGATAAATCATGATAAAATATTATAAACAATATGGAATGGAAATGAACTGAATTTACTCGGTTTATGTGATATTTGATGGTTGAATGTGTTTGGCGTGAATTGTTGTCGAATAATTTAACCATTAAAATGAATTGATTTAAATTTAAATATACGTGAATTATTTGAAAAGGCCGAGTTAAATCTCATTTCAAATAATTGATCAACGATAAGAAGTCGATGATGAAGACGGTGGTTGAAGACCGAAGATCTTCACCTCGGTTGGATGATAACTGATGTCTTGATTGGGAGGCATCCCGAAATATAGATAATAAGTGGTGATCATCCAGACGTACGTGGAGATCGATGGATATGCGAGGTATGTGGTGCCTCCGGTTTCGTTCATACCCAGAACGAACTTGTAAATGGACTGTGTGTCTGACATTGGATTTTGTTCCGTGTTGATTGATCTCTATTAAATATATATCTATTTGGCGGCAGAGAATTTATTCTCTTACTTAACGCCATTCTCTGAGACGTACGAGCTCAGAGGTTATATACCGATAGAAATCAGTCGCATAGCGTGAATTGCCTGTGTGGCACGCCTAAGTGGCAGATGATCAGGGCTTCTGTTGAAAAGAAAAGTCTTGTGGTTGATTATCAAAGCACGGCCTGTGTGGCATAGCTTTGTGTATAACGTGAATTCGCGAGGCTCACACCGCGGTATGAGCCAGAAACAGGAGAGGACCTCAGGGAGGACATGCATTTCTTTCTAGCTAGAGGTGGTGTCAGTGCTTAAACAGGCTGACATTTATATTATTTTCACCTGTGTGGTTGTTGTTGTTGCGAGGCGCCTCGGATATATCGGTGACTATGTGAAGCCGATGGAGTCATTCGTTGGCTCATTTACACCCCAAAGGGCGAGGAAACGCAGTGTTCAGACATTTTAATCCACATCGGTGGACCGGCCCTGTCGCTCCTAGGGTCACTCGAGCTCTGATCCTGAGACACGGGCTAGAGCGTCTCGAAGTCGGTAAGGACTATCTTTTGCCTTGGTTCATGACGGAAATCCAATTTCCAAATACGTGACTGTGCGGTTTTGATTGTATACCTATGTATGGCGACATTACATATGGTACCCTTGCCGTCTATGATTGATACTTATGATTTGAAATTGTTTTTGAAACATATAAACACTAGTAATAATATCAAATTCTTTTATTTTATTCATATCAAGCATACTTTGGCCATTATAAGGTAAAAGTCTATCCTCCGGTTTGTGTTGCATTGTGTGATGGGAACTGAGTCTTATAATGGCTTCATTTTTATAAAAAGCATTGCGACGTTTAAAAGATTCACTTGTCGTAAAGCACTGGCAATCCAATGTAGTAAACCCGTTCCCGAAAGTGGCGTGGTCCTTTGATTAGCCATATTATAAAATGTGTTAAGTAGATTTCTCATAACAGTCCCATGACTGACTCGTAGTTTGTTTCACTTGCAATCTCGGGTGCCCCTCTTTCTACACGGGCATCCTTGTATTCAGGTGTTTGTAGGCTCTTTCTGGATAGCTGGAGCTGAAGATGGATTCTACCATTTATCTCTTTTTATGCCGTTTAGCTCCTATTGTACATATTATGTTTGTTTTCCGCTGTAGATATTTATGTATAGCTGAACTGTATTTGTACTAGGTATGATCCTATATACTGTGTAACTCTGATGATTATGTTTATCCAGTGTATTATTTGTACATTATCTGGTGTATTTATTTAATTCTGTTCAGCTATTATCTGTTTATGTGTTATATTCTAAAGATTACCCTTGCCATCGTCGTACGGGGTTTTGGGGTCGTCACAATATATATGGTTATATATATAAGTTGTTGTTTAAAATATTTAGTTCGTTTGTTATACAACTTCATATTGATATGAAATTGATATAAATTATGTGATTAACATCTACGGATGCAGGCAAACAGGTTGGAGGGATCCAACTGGATTTCTCAGTATATATGTATTGTTTTTCATATATTATGATATATTACGTGATATATAATCTATTATTGATTATGTGTGTTTAGATGGTATTGGTCCTTTTTATTGAGTATTTTAAATACCATAAGTAATATTGGAAAATAAAAAGGGGTTTTTGAAGTCGATACTAAATTTAAAAATTTATATAAAATCAGTGGGTTTTATAAAAGAAAATATTTGGAAAATTAATAAATAGAATTATAAAAAGGAAATGGCAAGATATAAAATAATTATGAGATATGGATTTAAAATAGATTTAAAATAGAAACTTTTTTAACAGATAGATTGAGAAGATTAATTTATAAATAATTTTTTAAATTAAAAAAATATTTATCATTTGATAAATGGAATATATAAGTCTGAATCTATATAGAGAAGTAAAATGGGTTTCAACACAGATATTTGAAATGGAATGTGAACATAGCAGTTATAAAGGGAATTTTCAATGATATTATAAGTGTTGAAATAAAATAAGACTTTTACGAATAGTTCTATAAATAAAAGTACAAACATAATTTGGGTTTGAGATATTGGTTTTAGATTGTGAAACCAAACTGTTTGGTTTGTATAAAAGAAATACTATTCACATTTAATGTGAATAAGGGATTTAAATAAATATTTTGCAGATAAGAATATTTATAAAGGAATTTGGGGATTGAAATAGGAATTTAAATGAAATTGCTGAAATTAGAAACCGACTGGAAATTAGTTGAGTTGAATGGCTTTCTGAGTACCGATCTGATGTTGGTTTCGGCCTTCAGGGTTTATACTTCGGAAGTTGTTCTCTTACTAGTTTACATTTGGAGACTGATAGATGTGGGAAGATAGTGATGAGTGAATCAAAAATGGAAATGTTTTCCAAAGTTAATAACGTATATTTTTCTAAATGTAGAAACTAAGGATTTATGAATATATGGTAATGGGGAAATGAATAAATTAATGATAAATTAATTTAAAGTGAAAAATGTTGATTGATGATTGATCGATAAAATTTCCATTTGGAAATACGATCATTGTGTGTATGGATGTTTTCCTTTGATAGTTAAATAACCGACTATTAAAGTTTTTGACCATTTTTCCGTCATTAATATGGGGAGACGAGGATCAAATTTATTATCTGAAAACCACTCCGTATGGGCAGTAGCGATGCGAATCAAATATGATAAAGAAAATTGAAAACAGAGTTTATGCAAGGGCTATTATGACAAATCCTAGGTAGAAATTGCCTAAGATGGGTTTACAAAATAGTATGTTCACTTTGTCTAGTCCCAGGACAACCAGTATGGAAGAATTTCTGACAGAGTATATTTAATAGATCACGTAAGTCGATCTCTTCAAACATATTTGCATTTAGTGGCGGAGGAATTCGTTTCTCTTAGCTATATAACTGTGGTATTTTTGGAGAAATCAATTTGTGATTTGCTGGGTATGACGATGTGATATTCGAAGTAAATAAAGGTGTTATCTGTACGTTGTGGCCTTAAAACCTCACAACCAGGAAATGGTATAAAATCGGGTAGGTCCCATGGCTAAGTGGGTAGCTCCCAATTAGGGTGTATTGTCACTTGATCTAGAGAAATTCCATTTACTTCTTTAAACTATTTCGATGTTGTCCCTTTCGGGAAACGGTTGGTGATCCCAACCGTTGGTGATAATACATTCGGTACACTCAAGCGAAATGAGTGACTGGTCATGTTTAGCCTGGGTTACAAGATGTTCTTGTTGAACCGGTGCATTCCTCTGTAGAGATACACTGTCGGAAGGTGGTCTCATACCTTGCCAGTTGGAATCCATTACGCAATAAGCGCCCGCGATTTTTGATTATATGTTATATATGTGGAACGTGAGATGAAAGCATTCCACTAGATTGCTATTTATTTGATTTAGACATTATTATAATATTAGAAGAGTACGGATTTTTAAAAAAGAATGTTTTGGGTTATCATAAGGTAAAAACCATTCGTGTTTATGAATGGATTGGTCTTATGATTATTCTTTCTTTTAAAAGGATTTATTTTAAAAAGTTAAACAAATGGTTGGAGTTTACTCACACCAGTCACATGACTAACCCAGAGTTTATTTTTGTTTTGTTTTCCCTAAACTCTTGAGTGCCCAATTTTGTATGGGAAGTCAAGTAGTCGGGATTTTACAGATATACTTGAGGAGCTGGAGCAGGAGGCTTCAGAATTATATATCTATTGTTTATTTCCGTTGTGGTGTAAGTGTTATACTCTAACGATGATTTGTATATATGTACAAATGACAGATTTTCCAAGTTATGTTGTACAGTATATTTTATTCGTTCCGTTGTGAGATTCGTATTACTCTGATTTTGTTGTTATGTTCTTCTTCCTCTTTAATTTTAATTTTCTATCTTATCTATTTCTCACCCTTTACCTTCTTTATATTAATGATCTAGAATGTTCGATTCCTGAATAATTGACATGGGTTTTATGTTGATTTTTTGGGTCGAAAATCCCAGTTCGTTACAGTTATAAACAACTATTCGACATTCACTTCACATCCAAAGTGTATCTACAACTGTATTAGCTTTAAAAAATTAAATAACGCTTATAATGGTCTGTCAATCAATCGGTTGACATACAACTAATACAAGGGAAATATGTGAATTAATTATCATCCAAGACCCATGTGCGGTTTTTATCCACCATCTAGTGTTTATTATTTGGATACTTCGGCAATGTGTAAAATTAGCGTCTCAATACCTGTGTAGGGTTTACATCACAATCCATATGAACATATCTACAAATTTGGGAAACGTGTGGGAAAATTGTCATCCCAAAATAATTTACAATATAAGTGTTTTATTCAACAATGCATACATTCACAGTTTAATAATAATAATAACATTAAAACTATAAACATCCATCCATCCATATGGTTATCAAACAATTGGTGATGTGAAATACCATACACCGTATAACAATTTGTAATAAGTTAGCTAGATAAAATTTAGTATAGGCAATCAATATATATTTAGTTAGAAAATAGAATAACTGTACAAATTAGTTGAATGAGAGATTTCTCACATTGATCGGTTTTGAAATCATTAAATAATGATTACTTTCGTTAAGTTAAACTTGATGTTTAATTTAACAAAAAGCTATAACAAGCTGCGAATTCCTCTAAACTGATTTCATTACGTAGTGTTTTTCAAGACGATTCCAACGGATCTGGTTTTGCGCGATTCTATCTATGTATGCAAAATATATGACAGTTTAAAGATTAATTACATAATTAAACTACTAATGACAATTAATAAATTAATTAATCTATTTCATTTCTCTTCCCCTATGTTAATCGCTTCCTCCTTCCAGGCAAAACCGAACCCTTGTTCACTGCCTAGGGCTTCACCTCACACAAAAGATCAAGATGCCGGATGATGATCTGAAGCCACCATTCGAACCTCATTTGCGTCGCCATCACACGCCAGAAGCACCACCCAACTTGAAGCTCCAATGTCCTTGGTTTATGTGCGAACACAACATGCTTGGGCCTAAAAATCGAGGCCAATACTCCACTATCTTCGATCATAGCCATACAACATGTGGATCTCAATGTGCCCTTTAATTATGCTTTTGGAAGTTTTGAAAATCATTGAACATATTAGAAGAACAATGGGGAAGAAAATTCGAATGGGGTTGTCATTCATTTCATTTCTGGCAATGACAATTTTTGGTTAGGGCAAGGGTCTGTGAAAAGATTATATATATACTTCATATTATATTATTATTTAATCCACACATTACTTGTTTAACGCTCTGAACTCTAAACGAACCCCAATGACTTTCACCCCTAACCATATACCCCTATTTCAGAAACAACGGGATGTGTATCGTAAGCTAATTCGAATTTTTTCGATTAGTTTTTCTCAGAATTAAAATGTACAATAATATAATGTTATTGAATTTTCGACGCATGTTTTAATTTTCCACGACAACATACTAGCTCCAAAAATTATGAAATTTTAAATCTTGCTATTTTTACAAATACAGTTCTAATGAACCTTGTTTCGCTGAATTTGGAGACCGTTTGAAAAATGGCCTTAATTCTAGCTTATTGAATTTACAACTAAAATTGAACACGCATTTAAATTTATCATGATTATATATGAATTACAATTGACTTAAAATTTTAAACCTAACAATAATTTAACGTTTCAGATCCAACAAAATCGGTTTCGTCCAAAACAGAAGTCGTTTGCAAAATGACTATTTTTAAGGGCTTATATAATTTTAAAATTTTAATAAATTCTATAGCCGCTATTTTAATTTTTTAATTGGACGTAACTTACAATTTATAATAGGAAATCTTAATTTCTCATATTCGTTAGAAGGATATTATTAAATAGATCCTAACGTTTCTTGTTTTGGCAAATTCCGACTTATATTGCATTATGTACATTTAATTTAAAGTTCAAAACCAAAATTTCAAACTATCACGACATTACGAGTTCGTTTTAATTAAATTTTAAATTCTTACATTCAAACTTCATTTTGAAATAAATTCGAATTCGTTTATTCTCAAAATAAATCGTTTAAAATATATAATTTCCATTAAAATTAGTTAAATATAAATTTTAACCTGGTTCCAAAATTTAGGGTTGTTACATTCTGGCACAGGCGGAACTGTTTCATCAAAACCTTCATCCATATGTGGAGTTAACAGGCACATCAATAGTGAAAAGCCCCTCTTAAGAGAAAACCGAAAGGTATATCTTCCAGGATAATGATCTTCAAGCTAAATAAAGGAAGACCGAGTGCACCCTTCAGTTCAAACGGAAGAGATTTTTTGGTAGCCCTTCGCAAAATATCCATCGCAGGAAGAGACATTACATTCAAACAAGACAATTATTCAATAATGAAATCCAGGAGCATGCAATAACTTGTCCCCTCCGCAAATAGTCAAGTATCTCGTCCAACAAAGAATCTTTAAAGAAATAATTACGAGAATATCGCAATAGTAATCCATCAATATCCGAAAAATCCCCTATCGCTCAGGGAATTATCAAGAGTTCAAGCAATTTTGTCAATAAATGCGCTTTTGTAAGACCTTTGATTCCTCCTCCGGGAAGGCATCAAAATTAAGGCCTAAAGACAGGAAAGAGCATGCCAATCTACACAAGATTTTTCCCTTAGTTTCGACATCATATTAGGCATGGATTGGCTTGTCCGATATGAGGCCAGAATTATTTGTTTCGAGAGGACATTATATCTATTACATCTCGTCTCTCCAACTCAGCTATCACTTATTCTTCGAGACGTCGAGCATGACACAGAAGTATCTTTATTCTCTCTAGACTCTCGAGACCATGATGATGACGTATCTCATACCAGTTGTGTGTGACCTTGCTGATATATTTGAGCTTGTTTCAAGGTTGACACTCAAATGGGCTATCGAGTTCGACATCGATTTAGTTCCTAGTGCACATCTAGGTTGTTTGTTTTCGACTAGGATGTCGACTAAAGAAAATGAGGAACTTAAGAAGTAATTTCTCGAGTTTAAAATAGATCAATTCACTCAGTCTAATTCCTCAACATGGGGTGCCACGATGGTATTCGTGGATAAATCCGATAGGATCCTAGGCTATGCATCGATTACCGCAAGCTTAATGAGCTAACCATCAAAAACCATTATCCATTGCCTAGTACCGAGTGTATGTTCAATAACTTGAGTGGTGCAAAGATATTTTCTTAGCTTGACCTCGGCATGGGATTTCATTAGCTTTGAGTCACATAGGACATCATTTCTCTTACAACTTTGCATACTCAATACGGATCAAATGAGTAGCTCATTATGCCACTCGTTTTGACAAACACTACCGAGTACTTCGTCAACCTTATGAATCGAGTATTCTGGGAATATCACAATAAATTTATTCTTGAATTCATCATCGACATTCTTGTATATTCTAAATCTAAAGATGAGCATGTACGTCATTTGCGAATTGTTTTGAGTACCCTTCGACATCATCAACACAAAGAAAAATTATCTAGGTGTCATTTTTAGGAAAGCAAGTCTGTAACGACCCGCATTCTATGCATCAGAGGGTCGTAGAATATTTATATTATTTTCATCCGAATTCGTATGGTCGTGTAACTTTGGGGAACGACTATTGGGGTCATTTCCAATGTTCACGATTTTTGAATAACCATTTTGCCCCTAGGAAATCTTGTTTCGCCAATAACTTTTGATTGGTAAAGAGTTTTGACCTGAAAACTCTTTCATTGGATTCAGATGATGGTTTACCTTTCCACAGAGTGGTCACATTGATGAAACAGATTTACCGTTTGGGAGATATGGCTGAAATAAGGTTTGGAAGGTGAAAAATAGCTTAACCGGGCCTAATTAGGGTGATTAGCAGCTAGGCCCATAGCCCATTTCAGGATTAGGGTCATGAGAGGGCTGATAGGGTTAGGTAGTTTAGTTTCATTCATTTTTAGAGCCGCCACTTACCTCTCTTCAACCCTAGCAATGGCCTCCACCTTTTAAATTCATCCCAAATCGCTTTTAATCGCGTATTAGCTTAATCTACATCAAATCAAGGAAGATTAGTGTCAAATTAGAGTTGGAGCTGTTGTGTTGCATTGGGAGAACACCCTAAAACAATAGAGTTTCAGATCAAAAGTTTTATTTGTGGCTAAGGTGAGTGATTTGCATTGTTTTTCACTAATTGCGGCTAAGTAGGGGTAATTAGTGATTATTAGCGAAATTATGGCTCAGAAAAATCTGGAAAAATTTGTAAAATTCTAAAATATTATTTTATGCCTTTGTTAGAAATTTGGGTTAATTTGGAGATGTTTTGCTAATCGTATGGTTAAATCATGATTAAGGGGATTAAGGGAAAAACATGGGTTTTGGGTATGTTTGATCCATATAAACATGTTAAAATGCTATTTTGGTGTTTATGGTTGATTATACATGTTGCTATGACTGTTTGGAATGTTTTGTGATTGCTTAGCAAAGTTAGATTGGTCGAAAACGCCGTCGTATGGCGTAAACAGCTCATTGGAAAAGTTGCAGGAAATTGGTCATGACCCGTTCGTGAGGCACCACCTCGACCTGATCGTGGCACTATCATCACGAGCCGCTCCATTCGTGAGCCCATCTCACGAGCCGACGACCCTCCATGATCCACAATGAAGCATCATGATCTAAGCTTTGACCTCGAGCCATTCATCATGAACCAGACTCGAGTAGTGCACCACGAGCCAGACCAGGGGAGGACCACGAGCCAGACCAGGGGAGGATCACGAGCCGGACCAAAGGAGGACCACGAGCCGATGACCATAGGGTGACCCATGAACTGAAACAAGGTGTCACGAGTCGAAGCTTGACCCGAAGCCAGAGTATGAAGATTCACGAATCGGGATGATGTCCAAAACCCGAGATGCAAAGGTAGTCCAAATGGGAAGTTGTAACTCAGGATCCAGATGGGAACTAATGAGTCAACCTCATGAGTTGGACTTTGCTGCGGGAAGTGTGCAAAGGGATTATCGATGTCTATAGCTTTGACTCACCACTGAGGAATGGATTATTGGCTATGGATCAGTGTAGTGAATTTGTCATGACTTCATGGGGCAGAGTGATTGTAATAACCCGGAAATTCTAAGCCAGTTTAAAAAATTTATTTTGGCAATTTTAGCGAATTTTGAACATTTAAAATAGATTATTTTAAATAAAAACGACGAGAAATTTATTTTGAATATAATTCGAATGTATATATTATATACGTCGTCGTTAGAATATAAATATTTATATATAATTATAAATAGAATTGAAAATGGCGCGGTAGTTCGATAATTCAATTTCAAACTTCAATTGAATGTACCGGGTGCAAAACAATCCGGATTTTAGCGAAACCAAAAAAGATAGGATCTATTTGATGATATATTTCCAACGAATCCGAAAAATCAAGATTTCATAGCGAGAATCAAAAGATATGTCTAGTTGAAAATTCTGAATAGTCGCTATGGAATTCAGGCCCTTAAAAATGGGAATTTTGCAAACGACCTCGGATTTCGATGAAACCACTTTGTTGGATCCGTGATGTCAAATTATTGCTAGATTCCAAATTTCATAATTTTTCAAATCAATATGTGAGCGTGGCGAAGGAAAACGCGTTTGACCAGTTTCAGTTGATTTTAATCAACTGGAAAATGGCCATTTTTCCAACGGTCTCAGAATTCGGCGAAACTAGTTTTGTTAGGACCGTATCGTCAATACGAAGCTAGAAAATATTTTTCTGCAATTTTTAGTGTTAGTATGTGACCCCGGTAAATTGAAATGCACGTTCAAATTCAATATATAGAGTTATATGTTGACTTTGACGGAAACCGATTGAAACGATCAAATCAGCTTGCGATACACATCCCATTGTGTTCGGAATGGGGGTAAAACCCTATGGACGACAGGCGGTGGGCCTCGTTTCGAGGTCGTATGTAAAAGTCAACTTTTTAGAGAATAAAATAATTAAATAATAAAAATAAAATAAAAACCCTTTCTCCCCTTAAACTCCTCCAGGCCCTCCCCCCCCCCCCCCCCGATCCATTTCGAAACAGAAAAAAAGAAAAAAAAGAAAGGGCGACGGAAGCCCTAGCTGCCACCCTCGTCGTTGCTCCGACGTCCCCTCCGCCTAGCCGACCACCGCAACCTCGCCCTCCACCTCCGTTCCTGCCGCGCCACCACATCCCCGAGCCCTTCCTCCTATCGCACCCCCTCGCCGCTCCTCTGATCGATCCCCCACCGCCGAGCCTACTCCCCAGGCGACGCGCCGACCGAAGCCCCCCCTCTTGCGATTGCCGATCAGACCCCCCCCCCAATCTTCTTGCGCGATCGACGAAAACACCACCCCCCCCCCCCCCCGAAGCGAACCCCACCATCGACCGCTACTCCCTTCCCCTTCCACCGCGACGTTGCTGAGACCACCCCCTCTCTTCGAAAAGTAAGTTCTTTCCTTTATATTTAATTTAAATCAGTTTTTATGTTTTATTTAAATCAGTTTTTGTGTGTATTTACATAGTAGGAAGATTAGATTTTTAAAAAGCAAAAGATTAGATTTTAAAAAAAAAGCAAAAGATTATATTTTTAAATATGAGAAGACGATATTTTTAAAAGTGAAAAGACGATATTTTTAAAAGTGAAAAGACGATATTTTTAAAAGTGAAGAGACGATATTTTTAAATATGAAAAGACGATATTTTTAGATATGAAAAGACGATATTTTGAGATGAGTAGTGAAGTAAAAATATGATTTTTACTTCGAGGAAAATATAAATTTTATATTATAGAAAGGCAAATCTATATTTTTGAAAAGGCGAAATCTCTGTATTTGAAAGGGCGAAATCTTTATGGAGTGAATAGCGGTATAAAAATGGAATTTTTATATATTGAATAGCGAAGTAAAAATTCAATTTTTATATATTGAATAACAAGGTAAAAATTCGATTTTTATATATTGAATAGCGAAGTAAAAATTCGATTTTTACATATGTAGTGGCTACAGCAACGAAGATGAAAAAAATGCGATAACGATGAAGATTTCTGTCAAAGAAGAGTCAAGATGATTGGATAGCTATTGGTGAGAATTTCTCACCTTTCAATTTCTTTTCTAGTTATATATATATACTAGGATGCAGACGGTGCTTAGTAGCACCCGACACAATCGTCCACAGACCATGGACTTGTTTGTTTGATTGCAAAAATTAGTTAGAGTATTTGATTGAAATTTGATTTTTGGTGAAATGAAATTGATTTGATTGATGTGTGATTGGCGTGGGCCTTCACTAGACCAGGGATAAGGCTAGGCCTCGTCCCGTTTCTAGTATCGTGCCGTTATGCCGCCGAAATTTTCTAAAATATGTTAGAAAAATAAAAATATCAATTTTATTGAGAATGAACTGAATAGAAATTCATATGTTAAAATAAAATGTTGTATCATTAAAAATATAATTTTTAACGTGAATATGAATATAGTGGAAGTGAATAAAATAAAATATTCATTTACAAACCGGACGGTTTGTTTATGTACACCTATTTGAAGGACATTGATTGGGACGATAAATTTTACACATCGCCCAACTGCACGAATAAAATCTGTGTTTGATTATTTGAAACCCCACACGGGTCTTGGGATGAAATTTGAAGTTCACTCATCCTGATTGATTAAATATGTCGATCGATTGATTGACAGGCTGTTATAAGCGTTAGATATCTATATTTGATGCTTATACAGTGTAGTGCACTTTGGTTGATGGTTGATTATTTTTCAATGCTATTATATACGTGTGATGTATGAAAATCCATATAATTAACATTATATGGTAATTGATTGGGCCTCATTCCAATTTAGAAGATAAAGAATATTATAAAATAAAGGTTCATGTGTTGACTGTACTCATCCGTTGAGATTAGTCATGTGTTGAACGAAATGATTTAACAAAAATAGTCACACGTGGACAGTACTCATTCGTTGAGATTAGTCGTGCATTGACGAAAATAAATATTCATTTGTTGAATAGAATGAAGGAATATATGAAGCCGTGTTGATTAGATTAACGCCATTTTGACGTGAACGATATTTATATCGATTTTATTCATTTTGAAATGAATATTGAAAAACGAATTTGATTTATGATTAGAACACCAATTTGAATTGAATTGAATATAAAACGATTTCGAAATCAATTGAATATAAAACGATTTCGAAATGAATTGAATATAAAATGATTTCGAAATGAATTGAATATAAAACGATTTCGAAATGAATTGAATATAAAACGATTTCGAAATGAATTGAATATAAAACGATTTCGAAATGAATTGAATATAAAACGATTTCGAACTGAATTGAATATATAATGAATTCGAATTGAATGGAAGACGAATTTGATTTCAATTGAATAGCAAACGAAACGAATTCGAATTGAATTGAATAGATAACGAATTTGAATTGAATTGAATATAAAACCAAATCGATTTGAATTGAAAACGAATTCGAATTGAATTGAAAGCGAATTGAAATGAATTCAAATTGAATTGAAATTTGAATTGAATAGAAATGAATTTTAAAACGAATTTATAAAGAAGAATTCAATTTTGCTTTGAATTGAAATGGAAGTTGAAATTGTTTTTGAAACGAATTTAAACCTATTTATAAAATTCGTTTTAAATAGTAATCGACGAAATATATATTATATATATAATATAATGGCCTGAATAGAACGCGCCGCGCCGCGGCAGTTCGTGAATTTCAACCATTTATTTCAAACGGACATTATGGGAGATCTGACCGTCGGATTCTCCTAAAACCGGAACCGTTGGGTTCGTATCGAAAAGAGTTTTCTAAAGAATATTAGAAATTTGAAATCTAACGGTTGGATTTGGAGATACGCCCAAATCAAATTTGAAAAAGGTCGCTGTAAGTGCAGTTCGATAGCCGTTGATGGAAATCGACTGTACGGGCCTTGATAAAATTATTAAAAATATCAATAATTTGTGTAAAATCATAAGAAATGATTTGGGAAAATTTGGGATGAAAAACTCCATATTTGAAAAGATAAAAATAGATTTTTATCGAAATGAACTAGATTGAACTAAATTTAAAACCCGATTTTTTTTAAAATAAATAAATTAGATTTAAAAAGGGGTTTTAAATAATCGGAATTCCTAATATATTGGATTTGAATTGAACTAGAATTGATTTGTGGATTTATCGTGAACTGTGTTTTAAACAACACTAGTTCTTTTACCCGACGATAAATAGAATGTGATTTGGGTTTGTCGTGAACTGTGTTTTAAATGACATTAGTTCTTAACCCAATAAAAGAAGATTTAACGAATCTGCAATTGGATTGAAATGTAAATTTGTAATCTAAATTATCAAATTTAGAAATGAGCGAGAATGGAGTATCGCCAGTTTTGCTCCAAAGCGATAGTCAAATCTTTAATTAGATCTGAACGTGAAATGGTAATTAATTTTATCGATAACACCATAGTTAGATATGGAGTATTACCAGTTTTGCTTCATGGGATGAATAGGTTGGGATTGGGAAATAAAATAAATAATTACTTCGTTGTGGTTCGCTAATCTCGACTAGTTTGAAAAACCATAATTTGGTTTGAAATGACATCCAAAGGAAGATCAAAGGGTAAATTTTAAAGGATTTATCTTGGATAAAATTAATGGGAACCTTTCCCAAAAGATGTGAATATTTAAATAACAGAATATTCAGAATTGGAATGAGGCGTATGTTGTGTTTGTGTAACATTTGTTTTTAATATACGCGGGTTGTTTGGAAAGGCCGGGTTTATACCCATTCTGAATAACCGATTCGACAATATGTCGAAGATGAAGACGGTGGTCGAAGACCGGAAGTCTTCACATCGTTTGGGTAATTACTGACGATCCTGATTGGGCTGTACACCCAAGATGATGGAAATAGTTAGTGGTCGTCCAGACGTACTTGGAGATGGATGGATATGCGAGGAAAGTGCCTCCGGTTTCGTTCAGACCCAGAACGAACTTGTAAATGGATTGTGTGTCTGACATTGGATTTTATTCTATGTTGATTGATTTCTGTTAAATATATATCTGTTTGGCGGCGGAGAATTTATTCTCTTGCTTAACGCCCTTCTCTGAGACGTACGAGCTTAGAGGTTATATATCGATAGATATCAATCGCACGACATTAATTGCCTGTGTGGCACACTAAGTTGCATGGATCAAGGCTTCTGTTGAAAAGAAAAGTCTTGTGGTTGATGATCAAAGCACGCCTACGTGGCAGCTTTGTGTATAACGTGAATTCGCGAGCCTCACACCTCGGTATGAATTAAAAACGGGATACGGACCGCTGGGAGATCACGACGTTTCTTTCTAGCTAGGGTGGTGTCAGTGACTTACCAGCCCTGACATTTATATACTTTTCACCTTTGTGGTTATTGGAATGAGGCGCCTCGATTATAGGTCTGTAAGGACCGGGAAACATGTTTTCAGGAATTGCCAATCCTCTAACGTAAGTGAGGACCGGCCCAGCCGCATCCGGGGTTGCCCAGAGTGCGTAACCCTGAGACATTTGCTAGAGTGTCTCGAACGCGGAGAGGAGCTTGCCCCTTGCCTCGATTCATGACGGAAATCCAATTTCCAATACGTGTATTGCAGTTCTAATTGTAGAACTAGTATGGCGACATGATATATGGTACCCATGCCGTCTATGATTTATATTTATGATTGAAACTGTTTTGACACTATACACTTATTATAGTATCAAATGATTTGTTTTAAACGTACCAAGCATGTTTGGCTATTATAAGGGAAAATCCTATCCTCCGGCTTGCGTTGCATTGTGTGATGGGACCTGGGACTTATAACAGCTTCATTTTTCGAAAAAGCATTGCGTTGTTTATTCTATGCACTGGTATTCTTGGGAGGAAACACGTTCCGTGTTATACGGCGTGGTCCCTTGAATTACTCTCTTTTAAAGTAAAGCTTTAAATAACTGTTTTAGATCTCACACTGGTCACATGACTGACATGGAGTTTATTGTTTTAACCGAAACTCTGGGTGCCCCTATTTTCCGCACGGGCAGCTAGTAGTTTTGGTTTTGCAGATTTATATTCACAGGATCCTGGTTTACAGCTAGAATGATATCCGGAAAGCTCTGTATCCGTATATCACCTTCAGTTGTGCTTTGTATTATTTTCCGCTGCTATGTAATTTATTGTAATCTCTGATATTTATCGAATGTAATTTATTCATTTATACTCTGTATATTCTTGTATCTGATGGAATTGTTGTACTAGCAATGAAATGTTCTTCCGTTTGTGTTCTGATTTGTCCTGTCCTCACAGTAATTCATCCTTTCTCATCTCTTAGGAGACCGGGGAAGTTCGGGTCGCTACAGTGATCGTAGCAAGGCTATGAGCCTGTGCAGTGGATTTGTCATGACTCCATGGGGGAAGAGTGGACTTAGCAAAGGATTAATGGCTATTGATCAGTGCAGTGGGGTCGTCGTGACTCCATAGGGCAGAGTGATCGTAGCAAAGGAATAGGTGATCAAAATGGTAGATATTGTATTCTTTACACACTGAGTGAGAGAAGTGAGGAAGATTGCTATGTTTGATGTTTGCTATCACCATGTCATGCACACCCCCTCCCCATTATTTTCACACCATGTGTTAGTATCACCTTAGAGTATTGTACATCCTGTTGTGCTAACTCTTTGGTTATAGGTCCAGGTTTAGGTATGGTTATATATACCTGTTACTGTTCTTTTTTTGCTTCTTATCGCTTATATCAGACTTTTGTCTGACCTAGAGTTTTATGTCTCTTCTTATTACTCCGGGCACTCCTAAACGAGCAGACTAGAGACAGGTTAGCTGGTTATGCACGAGTAGCCGTCCAGGGACAAGCAGGAGGCTTACACGTATTGTTCCCATATATTCTCCCTGTGTTGTTGGTGGTCACTACTTTGGGCATTAGTAGTGTACCTTCCTATTTTGCTTTAGAGACATTTTTAAAAGTTGTAATAATGACGATTTAGATCATAAGCTATATTTTGAATTTTTCGCTGCTATGATGGTTAAGTTTTTAGCTTATGCACTATCTCGCCTGTTTTATATCAAGTTATGCTATTATTATGTTTTGTTCCATGCGCTGTGAGATATACTACAGGTTCTTTGATGATTCATCATCATCCTTCTTTTCTTCTGATGACCGTCCCGTGCTGATTGGGCATCGGCACAATGCGCTTTCATTGGAAATGTCGGCTGGTGCGGGGCAGGCCGTCACACTTAGTATAAGAGCTTTACGTTGCGTAGTTAACCTAAGGAAAGACACCAGGGAGAGATAGTACGTATATGAGAGTGCGTATTTGTGATATTTTGGTTTTCAAATGTTATATATATACTATTAGTATATCTAAGGATGAAGTCGCACTACACTTGCACCACTAAAGAGATGGTTAATCATTTTCTCCTTACAGATTTAACGATGAGCCGATATACGAGGAATATTGGTTCATGAGCCAATAAAAGGAATGCTCCTGATATGAGGACGATGATCACTGACTTCATGAGAGAGATGCTTAGGGATGTTCAGAGGGCAGCTCCTAATGCTGTTAAGGGTGGTGGTGCAGCGGTGCAGGCGCCTAGATCCGATTTCGCCAAGCTCTGCAAGGATTATACTAGTCTTGGTAGAAAGCCGTTTCATGGAACAGAATCGGCTACGGATGTTTAAGATTGGATCGATAGTTGTGAGTCATCTTCGAGGACTAAGGGATCGATGATGCAATAAAGAGAAAGCTAGCATCGCGTCAACTGCAAGGACGGGCTATGAATTGGTGGAATGCTATCAAAGTAGGTACTCCTGAGGATCAAGTTACTTGGAATCAGTTTAAGACCCGATTCAGTGATAAGTTTATCCCAGCTGCCTAGAAGTCAGAGTTGCTTAGGAAGTTCTTGGAGCTTAAACAGAATGGTGGGACAGTCTCGGAGTATATTGCTGAGTTTGGTACATTATCGAAGTATGGACTATCCCTTGTCGATATTGCCAAGAAGAAAATGAAAAGTTCATAACTGGCTTAGATGGGTACTTGGGGGAAAGGCTTATAAACCATACTGATGAGACTTTTGATTCGATTGTTGGGAAAGTGTAATGACCCGCCTTTTTGCCCGGTTCTCGCCGGTAATTAAACCAACTTAAACCATTCAGAAAGACGGATTGTTATAGGTGCATACGTACATTGAACAAAATAACAGAAATTTTCATTGCTCAAAAACAATATCACATCAGAGTTACATGAATATCAGAGTTACAACATAAACATATAGCGGAAGAACAATATAAACTCTCAGCGGAAGAACATATGTTACAACGAAAGCTTTAACTCCAGCTTGGACTCCAACTCAGAAAGCACTCCGAACTTCGCTCCAACAAACATAACTGCAAAACTAAACTACTAGCTGCCCGTGCAAAATAAATGGGCACCCAGAGTTTAGGAAGGAACAATAAAATCCAGGTCAGTCATGGGACTGGTGTGAGAACATAAAACAGTTGCTTTAAGTTTTACTTTAATGTTGGGAATTTCACTGGACCACGCCGCTAACACAGAACGGGTTTACTCCATGTGAATACCCGTGCTTATAAATATGCAATGACTTTTGAAAATGAAGCTATCATAATCTCGTCCCACATCACACAATGCAAGCACACACCAGATGGGCGAGGTTTATCTTATGATAACCAAATATGCTTTCATATGTAAAAATCCTCTTTTAATGCCAAAATACATATATATAGTGTGGAAAACATTTCACAAATAAATTTATTAATCCTAGACAGTATAATACCCCATAATATTATGTCGCCATATATATATATATACAATCAAAATCGTATGCCTCGTATTGGAGATTTGGGTTTCTAACTTGATTATTCCTGGCACGAAAGATCAATCGGAACACAAACAAAATGTAATCATGGGTTTTTCATCCAGCCGCAGACACCAATACAAATCACGAGGTAGATCAACGGTTTTCAACTAGACACGGCCCCAAGAACATCCCCTATTCCATAAGTCATAAGTGGTTTCCCACTGCTGCAGCGGTCATCATCAATTCATATAGATATACACACACACAACCTAACCGCCAGTTTCTCATCATCCAGGGTGTGAGGTTTGTCAATATCACGTTATACACAAAGCATGCCTAGAAAAGCAATGCCCTGATCGTTCAAGCTCATTTCATCTCTTAAGTATGTCACATTATCCATTCACAACATGGCCACTGATTCCCATTCATACATAACCACTTTGAGCTCATACATCACAAACCAGATACATATCAAATGAAATCGGTGTTATGCGATCAATTACAATGTCAGACACACAATCCATACAAGTCCGTCCTGGGTCTGAACGGACAAAATCCGAAAGTTCTCACAACACGTTCGGACTTCCTACCACTCCGGAAATAGGGGCATCTCTCTACTGTAGCTATTCAGTTAACAAACCAATCAGCAGATAGTCCGTTTGATCTGTGAACAACCACGGTCTTCAATCATCGATTCCAAGTCTTGAATTTTCTTCTTGCGTTGTATTATTCTTGGAATGGTTTTCGGACTTAAATCCGATCCCGGTCTTTCCAAGCAATAAGCATTTTCGTAAAACAATGGTTATGGACTGTACGGACCTTTCAATTCAATCTCCTTCCAAATCATTTCAATTCATTTACAAGTCAAAGTTGGATTTGTCATACATTCTGCTATCCTTTTAACCTTTCTTTGAAATCAAATACTCGATTTACCAATCCTTTGTTTTCAACATAACCCTTCCATTTTTATATTCAAACTTAATCCTTCAGTTCTTTAAGTTTTAAAATTTTCCAAATCTTTATTTGGATTAGAAATTCCATTTACGATAACCCAAACAAAAATATATTCAAATATAAGTTTGATAGAGTTAAATTGAACTATATTTGATATAAATTCACAACTCAATCAAACACTATCATAATATTTAAGGTAAATATTTTTATTGTTTCTGATAATATTTGTTCGACTTTGAAATTACACATCGAATATCCATCACAACTCCATCCAACTCATTCCCCTTTAAATTCTAACTTTTAGAATTAATAAATAACTCCACATTAAATCCTTTCAAACCATCTATAATCCTTTAACCATTTAAATATAATGTTTACGATTAACATCTCAAAACCCTTTTATCTTTGGAATTTCGATGATAACGTTTAAATGTTATTAAAAGCGCCGCAATAGCCATTTGATTCAAATTGATTCCAAATCAATTCAAAAATTCAAATAGTTCAGTTCTAATCACTTTAAATTAATAAAGTAAGATTTTTCATGAAATTTCTCAAATTTTAAAACTTGTTTTATTTGAATCTTCCGTCATGGTTGCCAAACTTGCGTACAATGAGTTTTTTCAAATTTGTTTTGAACATAACTTGATAATCATATGCTGAAATTTGAAAATTTCTTTTCTATTCAAAAACCATTAATATTTGAAATTCCACGTTACTTATTTCAACTCAACTAATTTCAAACGATCAAGTTATCACCATTCAAAATTTAAAAATTGATATTTACGAACTACCGCGCCATAGCGTGTTATAATTCGATTTAAATATAATTCCTTCAAATCCTTTTGAATTTGAATTTAAAATTTCAAAATAACAAAATTTTAAAACTAATTTTTCAAGTTAAATCCAAAAGTCATTTCAAAATTTCTATTTAAATTTGAGTTAAATGGGTGGTAAACTATATGAATTCAAAAACCCTTTTTAATTTAAATTTAAACTTCATGAATGGTCATTTACGCAACATTAATTTACATTCCAATTCCGTTTCTAAGTTTGAACAAATTCAAATTTAAATTTTAAATTATGTTTAAATTAACCATCCCGTCCGTCGGACCAGTTAGGGATAGCCAGGGAGAGCAGGAAGCTGGATTTCCAAACCCAAGCTTAGACACCATCCTCTCTGTCATCCTGGAGCGGTCTGGTATATAATATTATAAAATATTATATTTGAATTCCAAATCTTTTTTTTTTGAATTAACCGGCTTAAAATAACATTTTAATATTTCGAAAAATCAAATTTCCGTATGGAAGGAACATTGAATTGATCATCTGTATCATTCCAAAACCATGGTATTGTGTGTGCATCATACAAACAAAATAAATCAACCATGTACATCAGTTGATAATGAATTATCGTCATCATCAACAACAAACAATTCATTTGTGCACAAGCGTTACTGTCGATAATGCTTCCAGTGTTCAGTGTTTCATCTACTTACATGCACATCCATTCACGCAATAACATCCATGTCCAAACAACTAATTATAATTAATCTCAACTAATTATAATTATTCAATAACTTCTAATTTAATAGATAATTAAATTAAATGTTCTCACCGACAAAGCTTCATAAATTGGTCAGTGTGAAACTCGTGTTACTGCGAAGAAGCCAACAGATGATGATGCGATAAGCATACTACTTTTCCTCTTCCAATCCCGTTTCGATTAGCAGTCGGTGATTTCTGCTAATTATATGTGTATTAGAAATGGAATTAATAACATTATTTATTATATATATTGTCATATATATAAAGGCCACATATTTTATTTTTATTAAAACTCATACTTAACTAGAATTGCCACTTATATATATTATCGGATTCTATTCTCTGATACGAGTCTAACGGACTTAACTGTGCGAAATTCTGAGTTATAATGAATTAGATATAAGCTTCCAAAGTTTGAACTAAAACTAAACATAATAAAAGAATTATACCATTCATTCGGGCCCAAGCCCAAAGCAGTCACATGGATTCAGGCTTCAACCTGCGGGCCGCTCCCTTCTTCTCCTTCTCCCTCACGTTCTTCTCCTTGCGCACATCTCCAGTAACCCATTTTCGCCCTATACCCATGCACATACCCATCAAAACCCCCACCAAGCTTCGATCTAAGACTACCAAACACTTTCTCTTCTTCTCCTCATCTTAGTGCACACATGCGTCGTAGCTTCAGCCACCATTATCGAAAACTGAAGCCTTCGCCCGAACTTGCATCGCGTAGGAAACCGCACGCTCCATTAAAACATCGACACAAATTTCTCCAGAAACCCATCAAACTACTGCACCTCGAAGCCCTTTCCATCCTCAGCATAACGCTACTCACCATTTCACCAATCATTGCTTCGAAACTGCATGAGAAATACTACTTGCTCTGCTGATCTCAATGGTGCTGACGGCGCGATTCAATTCTTCACGGATTTGGAGCTATGATTTTTCAAAGTTCTTTGAACCCATTTTCTCTTTTACTGCAAATTAGAGATATCTCTTCCGTTATTCTGTGAAACTTCGATCAGTTGGCTTCTAAAAATCACAAATGAGAACACCAACAACTTTCGTGTTCGAGTCAGAAACTAATTTCGAACATTTTGAGAGATTTGGATTTTACTTTGAAGTGGCAACATGAAATTTCCATTTACAGTAAACATAGAAGTGAAAGTAAGAAGGAACAGAGGAGTTACTACGTAAAATAAAGAGTGCAGCCTTTTTCTTCTTTGTATTTAATGGTTTTTAAGTGTAATCTATCATTTTAATTAAGGATACATGGCACATACCATACATGCATGAGGACACATAAGTATATACCTTATTTTATTTAATTTTTATCCAATGCATGTATGACAAAATAGTGTTATTTATTTATGTGTTAAATCTTATTTTTAGCCATGCTTTTATAACACTTATAAATATAGTAAATTTTCAAATGCGCATATGCGTAACTAAAATATCAGTTAAGCTTTTATAAAATACTTAATATTTCCAAATACTTAGTTATATTATTTTATCAACTATAAATTATTAAAATGTGTTTTAGGAACTTAACAAATATTAATGGAAATCAATATATATTATAAACTAAATATTATTATCCCTTATCAATATTAAAAATATTTATTTAAATAAAATCTTAAATAAAATCATAAAATAAGTTATTCATATTCAAATAATTAAACAAAATATTTATTCAACTCATATATATAATATCTTTTAAAACAAAATTTGTATTTATAACTTATCAAATTCATTTGATATTCAAAAAATCGAATTTTTATTATATTTTAATCATAAAAATCCTGGTTCGTTACAGAAAGCATTGAGATCATAGAGCCTTTATCCTAAGCCCAAGACTGAAGTCGTTGTTGTATCTACAGGCGAGCCAAAGCCGCAGGCAAGCGATGGAGCAAAGAATAATTCTCAGAATAAAAGGAAGCAGAGTCAGACCAAGGATGGTCAGAAAAAGAAAGACAGGAAAGAGATGGTGTGCTTTAGCTATGGTTAGAAGGGCCATTACGCTAAAGAAAGTCGTGCAAAGCCAGCAAACAGGAAGTGCTTCAATTGTGGCCAAGTGGGACATCATAAGGATAAATGTCCACGATTTTTGAAAGAGAAGCAGATTGTGAAAGAATATGCTATTAATGATGTTCATTCTTTGTCGAATGCCCCAACTGCGGCGGAGAAAGGAAAGAATGTCGTCATTCAAGGTATGCTTTCTGTTTATGATGTTCCTGTTCGAGTATTGTTTGATACTGGGGCTTCCCGTTCCTTCATATCTAGTGACCTGGTAGATAGGTTGGGATTGGAACCCGAGGTAGTCGATAGACCTTTACTGGTGATGAACCCGATAGGTGGTTCGACTAGCCTTAGTATGATTTTTCGAAACTTGGTCTTATCGAGTCATGGATGTATGTTTGCTTGTGATTGCTTTGTTTTGGGCTTTACTGGGTATGACTTTATTTTGGGAGTCGATTGGCTCCAAAGGTATGGAGTGGTGGTAAATTGTGAGGGATTTTCAGTGACTATTAGGGTAGATGATGGGCGGAGGGTAGTGTTTGGTGGCCTACTTAGTGATGAGGTGATGGCTAGTTTTCTAAATTCCCTCGACATACCACAGGACGAGTTATCAGGGGTTCCCGTTGCTGGTCAGTATCCGGATATCTTCAAGGAAGTGACCGGACTTCTACCACACCGAGAGATTGAGTTTCGTATTGATTTAGTAAAAGATCCCAGACCTATAGTGATGCCACTTCGTCGTATGGCACCAAAAGAGTAGTGAGAGCTCGGGGTGCAAGTAAGCGATCTTTTGAAGAAGGGATTTATCCGAAGGAGTGTTCCCAAGTGGGAAGCACCAGTTGTATTTGCTACCAAGGCAGATGGTTCCCTTCGTTTATGTGTGGACTATCGCGAGTTGAATAAAGTGACTAGGAAAAACAAGTATCCTCTTCCACGGATAGATGATTTGTTTGATCAACTGGAAGGAGCAAGAGTGTTCTCCCAGTTGGAACTCGCGATAGGATTTCATCAGCTTCGATTAGCAGCCGAGAGTATTCCTAAAACGACCTTTCGGACTCCATCTGGATTCTATGAGTGGTTGGTCATGTCATTCGGGTTGACCAATGCACCGACATATTTTGTGGATATTATAAATAGAGTTTTCAGAGATCAATTGAATAAGTTTGTCCTTGTGTTAATCGACGATATCTTGGTTTACTCGAGGATAGAGGAAGAATACAAGGAACATTTGAGCATTGTGATGGAGGTGTTGAGGAGACACCAACTGAAAGCGAAATTCTCTAAGTGTCACTTCTAGAGGAGGGAAGTGAGATTCATGGGCCATGTTGTTTCAGAGAATGGTATTGTCGTGGACCCTGCGAAGGTGGCTACGGTGCATGATTGGTCTACGCCCAAGAATGCAACAGATGTAAGAAGTTTCTTAGGATTAGCTGGGTATTATCGTAAGTTTATCCAAGACTTCTCCAAGATAGCGGCACCACTAACTCAGTTGACCAAGAAGAATCAAGCTTTCGTCTGGGACCGAAATTGTGAAAATGCATTCAAAAGTCTAAAGGAAAAGTTGGCACGTGCGCCATTGTTAGTCATTCCTAAAGGGAACAAAGAGATGACAGTATACACGGATGCATGTGGTACTGGGCTAGGTGCTGGATTGAGGCACTGAGGTAGGGTTGTAGCTTATGCTAGTCGGCAGCTAAAACCGCATAAGAAAAGATATCCTACCCATGATTTGGAATTGGCAGTGATCGTGTTCGCGTTGAAGATGTGGAGACATTATCTCTTGGGAGAAAGGTTCGAGTTGTTTACTGATCATAAATTGTTAAAGTACCTTTTCCCCCAGAAGGATCTAAATCTCCGACAGCAGAGATGGTTAGAATTCTTGGCTTCCTATGATTTCGATATCACATATAAACCATGAAAAAGCAATGCAGTAGCTAATGCATTGAGTAGGAGATGTTCCAGTTTAGGGGTTATGTTTCTGGAATGGAAGCAACTAGAGTATATCGCTGGGTATGATTTCATACCAAAGTGCGAATTGGATCCAGAAATGTTAGCAAGTTTGACGATCAGACCCACCTTGATTGAGCAGATTGGTTCCAGTTAGAGGGACGATCCTAATCTATTAGAAATCATCTCCAAGTTAGAAATGAGAATCGACGAGGAGTTGAGCAAGTATGGGCTTGATCGAGATTGATGGCTTAGAAAGGATGCGAGACTAGTTGTGTCCAATGTCAATGGATTGAGAGATGGAGTGCTTAGAGAATGTCATCACTCGAAGCTGACTAAACATCCCGGTGGTAACAAAATGTATCAAGACATGAAGCAAACTTACTATTGGGAAGGGATAAAAAGAGACGTTGGGAAGTTTATATCCAAGTGCATGAATTGCCAGCGAGTTAAAGCCAAGAAAAAGAAGCCTAGTGGTTTGTTACAACTGTTGGAAATTCCCGAATGGAGATGGGAACAAGTCTTAGTGGATTTCATTGATGGGTTACAAAGGACTAGATCGGGCCATGATAACATTTGGGTGATTTTGGACCGATTGACCAAGAGTTCAAGGTTTATACCAGTCAAGTCGAATATAACGGCAGTTAAGTTAGCGGAACTGTATATGAAGTGGGTAGTTGTAATGACCCGCATTTTTTGAGGTATATAATTAATTTATTTAATTATATAATTGGTGATTTAGAGAAGTTAATGATCGTTTAATTAAATAATATTGAATATTTAATAAATAATTATAATATAATAATATATTATAATGTCGTAATAGTCGGAAATAGTGAAATTCACAATATAGTGTGAATTGAATAGTATACGAGATGTGGTTGAGTTTCGATTCGAAATATAAGAACGAATATATTCAATCGACGACAGTTTGAACGTATAATTATAATGTAATTAAAATCGAGCTTGAAATGGCGCTGCAGTTCGATATTTGGCGATTTGAACTTCAACTGAATGTACAGGATTCGTTTTAAGCCGGATTTCTGTGAAACAAGAAACGTGTGGAGCTGGTGGAGTATATCTTTCTAGTGGAAGAGAAAAATCAGGATTTCGTCATGTAGATTTTGATTCACGTCCAAATCAAATTTTGAAATAGTCGCTATAGAATCGTTTATCGACCGTATCGGTTTATTCGATATAAGTAGAGATCGGGTTTGAATTTAGACAGGGTTCTTTTGGGAAGTAGTGATAATTTAATTTTTAGAATTTTATGGTAATTTTTAATTAATTAAATAAGCAACTTTTTATTTGAAGTATTTCGCACCCTGAAATCAACATTTTGAAGTTCCACAATATGAGTCAATCTACCGGTATTATTATATTTTTGGGATCGTGGCACCTCGGTGGACACAACCGTAATCTTATTTATGTCCATGGCAGCTTGGACCTGAACGCAATTTCACGTAAAGCGGTACACTCAAGTTGTAAAGCATATAATATATTAACACATATTGTTCGAAGATGTGTTGCTCGAGAACTTGAGTGAGTGAGTTCGACATGGCCATAACAAGGTGTACCACATATATACCATGGTACTACCAATGACAACTCAGGCCAACACACCAAAGACAATACACCCCTTTTCTACTATAATATCTAAAATATCCTAATCATTTTAATGACCAAAGGAAGGCCACGATGCCTTTAGTTCTCAGCCACACCTCAATTGTTAAAACACCAGAATTCTCGTTCATAAATAAAAAAAAAGGAAGAAACGCAGAAAGAAAAAATCTGAAAATAATCAGAGAAAAATCAACAAATCCTAAAGCTTATATATTTGTAATCCTCTATCCTTTCTCTACGCTCTGGTATGCATTTTTGAGGGATTCGGCTTTGTTTGGGTTGGTGCGGTAGTCACTGTGCCCTCCAGCGTGAGCTAGGGTTCCCCTTTCGATCTTGTTTTGAGCATCAATTCAAGGATTCGAGTGTGTGGTTGAATTTGTTCTTGAGTTTAGCACTTGTGTAGATTTATTGGGATTTTTCTGGTGAATAAAGGGTCCCTCGATTTTCCTACTGCTGGTGAAAAATGAATTCGACGGAAGTGCAGGGAGGTGTTCGAGAGTGGTCAAATGGGTATCAATGGGTAGCGATTTCGAAGAGAGAGCCGATGGTAGTATTTATTTGAATTTCGGTGGAAGAAACGAGGTGTGTTGTGAGTTTGAAATGGTGGTATGGCTGGCGAATAATGAGCAGGTCACGGTGCTTTTTCATTTGGGAAGAAGGATTTCGGTGGTGGGCTTTAAAACGTGAGTGGGCTGAGAAACTAAGGGGTGAGGCCCGATTTAATAAACTCTAGTTTATTTTATTTTTAAATAATACATGAATTTGTAATATTTATATCTGCTCCATACGAAATCAGAATTTCATACCGTCGGATTCGTTAGGATCGTATGGACGGGCACTACGACATGGAGCTGACCGGGAGTGGAATGGAGCTCGTTTGAATTTACGGCGAATTAAACTGTTTGATTCAAATCAAACAACAGTTTATCGTTCTTTAGCGATGAACTGCAAAAGTGAGTAAATCTCACTAACTCTGTTCAGTTTATATTTGTATAAACTGTACTTTATTTTTAATGATTGATTGCTGTGTATTGATTGTTAAATTGGACTGTTTAATTGGACTGTTAAATAGATTTGATTGAAAACGTAGATATAGTTATATATAGAAAACCGTCAATCAAATATGGATTCTGATTATCAGTATATTTCATGTTGGGATGAAATTGATGTATATTATACTGTGTAACATCTGTGGATGCAGGGAAACAGGTTGGAGGAATCCGACTGGATTCCTCAACAGTTATTTTATTTTTTTTCATATATTTTAATATATGATGCGAATTATAACCTGTTGTTGATTGTGTGTGTATGGACGATATTGAACATCGTGATTTGATATGATTGAATACCATGACATACCGGAATATGGATAAAGGAGATTTTTCAAAGTGATATTGAAAAATAGAATATTTATAAAGTGGAATATTTATAAATAAGGAATATTTATAAATTGGGATATTTATAAATAGGAGATATTTTAAAAAGGAAAATAAATTCAAAAACATTTCTTTTTGAATGGAAAGGCCTGTGTGGCGAGTTTGGGGATTTTCCCGATGCTCCCGATACAAAGGAGGTTATGGCGAATTTTCCCGGGAATTTAAGGAGTTAGAATATTTCAAGAATAAATTTGAAAAGGGAATATTTGTAAACCATTTACAAATAGAACTGGAAAGGAAACATTATAAAAAGGGAAATCATTTTTAAAGGGTAGAACCGTTATTTAAAAGTAAATCTTTTCAAATGAATAAAACGTTGTTATAAAGGAAATCTTTATAAAGTGAATAAAGTAAATCGAATATAGACATTCGAAGAAGTTAATCGAATATGGTATTCGAAGTTAGAGAAATCGAATATGGTATTCGAAGTTAGTTAATCGAATATAGACATTCGAAAAGGAGAAATCGAATATGGTATTCGAAGTTAGTTAATCGCATATGGTATTCGAAAAGGGAAATCGAATATGGTATTTGAAGTTAGTTAATCGAATATGGTATTCGAAAGGGGTTAGTCAAGTCGAGTTAGTCAAATAGAGTTAACCAAATAGAGTTAACCAGTTAGAGTTAACCAGTTAGAGTTAACCAGTTTGAGTTAACCAGTTAGAGTTAACCACTTAGAGTTAATCAGTTAGAGTTAAAACGAACTAGAGTTAATCAAATATAGTTATTTGAGACAGAGTTAGTCAAACATGGTATTCAGGATAAGTTGCCATCTCGTACGACTGCTAGCGTAATTCGCAGGCTGTAAATAGCCTAAGGCGGTCGGATGTTTCCTGAGGGAATCAGGCGTAACCATTGTGATCGCTGCGATCTAGAGTCAAGCGAATGGAAGTAAATCGAATATTAGTTATTCGATAGGAGTTAATCCAGTTGAGTAAGTAGGGTTAAATAAGTCAAGTTAACCAGTTGAGTTAGGTAAGTCAAGTAAACCAGTAAGGTTGAGTAAGTAGGGTTAATCGAGTGGAGTTATCAAATATCACTTATTCAAAGTAGATTTATCGAATATAGTGTACTCGAAGAGAAGAGAAATCGAATATAAGTTATTCGAAGTGAGATAATCGAATATAAGTTATTCGAAGTAAGATAATCGAATATTGGTTATTCGAGAAGAAGTTACGAATAGTTGTTCGAATGGAGTTAAATAGAGTTAGTCGAACATAGTTTATTCGAATAGAGTTAAATGGAGTTAAATCGAATATTAGTTATTCGATATGAGTAATCAAGTTAAGATAATCAAGTTAAGATAATCGAGTTAAGTTAGCAAGTTAAGTTATCAAGTCAAGATGATCGAGTTAAGTAAATAAGTTCAGTTCGTCGAGTTAAATTAATCGATGTTAGTTTCATCGAAAGGAGTTATCGATGTTAGTTTCATCGAAAGGAGTTATCGATGTTAGTTTCATCGAAAGGAGTTATCGATGTTAGTTTCATCGAAAGGAGTTATCGATGTTAGTTTCATCGAAAGGAGTTATCGATGTTAGTTTCATCGAAAGGAGTTATCGATGTTAGTTCCATCGAAAGGAGTTATCGATGTTAGTTCCATCGAAAGGAGTTATCGATGTTAGTTTCATCGAAATGAGTTATCGATGGTAGTTTCATCGAAGGGAGTTATCGATTATAGTTTAATCGAAGTGAGATTTTCAAATATGAGATATTTGAAAGGAAGAGTTATTCGAAAAGAGATTTTCGAATATAATTTATTCGAAAGTAAGATTTTTAAATATGAGATATTTGAAAAGGAAGGAGTTAGTCGAATATAGGTTATTCGAAGAAGAGTTAATCAAATAGAGATTTCTCGAAGAGAGTTAATCGGCAAATTCGATTATATCGAATTCGGGAAAGTACTTATACTTTCCAGTGTTTAAATAGAGGTTTACTTATTTATAAATAAGTGTTAGGTTAATTATTCACTAATAAGAATAGAAGTTATAATTAAAGTTAGATAATTCGAAAGGCTTATAACGTTATCGTTATAACCAATGTTTTAAATATAGAAGTGGATTAGTAAAATTGAATCCGAGAAAGGTGTAAAGAAATTGTTAAAGATTAAAAGATAAACTTTGACCATTTCGAAGTTATAACGTTGTTCAGTTAAGGTCTGAGAGGTAATTATACCCCAACTTGAGTGACTTCCTTCTTAACTAAGAAATGGTAAGGTTTGATCATAAAGGAGTTTTGGAAATGTTTTCCAAACGAGAATCAGAAATGTTTTCTGATAAAAGAAAATAAGAATTTAGAATATAGGGAAACAGGAGATAAGTAGATAAATGAACTAAAGAGATTAATGTTAAATGATGTTTGTTCGATATAATTTCCATCTGGAAATAATATCGTTGTTTGCACACTTGTTTTTCTTTGATAGTTAACTCACCGACTATCGAAGTTCTGACCATTTTAACGTTGTTAATATGGAGAGACCGGTTGGATTATTATCCATAGAACCACTCTGTATTGGCATAAGCATCGCGAATCATATATGTCAAAGATAATTGAAGACGGAGTAAAATGCAAGGGCTATCCTGTTTACAGAATAGTGCCTTCGGTTTGTCCAGTCCCAGGACAACTTGTATGGACGAAGGTCTGACAGAGTATATCCAATGGATCGCGTAAGTTGATCTGTTCAAACGTATTCACGTTTGGTGGCGGAGGAATTCGTTTCTCTTAGCTGTATACCCGTGTTATTTTTGGATAAGTCAATTTGTGATTTGGCGGGTATGACGATGTGACATTTCTAAGCGAACGAAGATGGATGTCTGACATAGTATTTCCAGACGGTCACGTACATTGACTTCTTCAACCGTACCAAGAGTGGAAGCGGAGAAGGAAACTTCTTTTAGCTGACACGTAATGTATGGTTGTAGACGTCAATTAGTGATTTTCGATGGATCTGACAATGTGGCATTCGAAGTGAATCTGATGTGATGATAAAGCGTAGCCTCTAGCCTCATCAACCGGTAAATGACAGAAATCGGGCAGGCAGCATGGCTAAGTCGGTCGCACCGAAGTAGGGTGTATAATCACCTATCTAGTGAATATTCATTTGTTTCTTAAATCTATCAATGCTGTCCCATATATATACGGGAACGGTTGCTGATCCCAACCGTTGGTGATGTACATTCGATACACTCAAGCGAAATGAGTGGTCGATCATGTGCGGCTGAGTTGCAAGATGTTCTTGTTGAACTCCAGTGTATCGTTCCTAGAGTACACTGATCGGAAGGTGATTCCATACCTTGTCATAGTTGGAAATCCATTACCCAATACGTGCTTGCGGTTTTGATTGTATACTATATATGTAGAACGTGAGATGAAAGCGTTTCTGCTAGTTGATATCTATTTGTACATAGACATTATTATAATATCAAAAGGTTTTTGATATAAAGATATTTTGGATTCTCATAAGGGAAAAACCCGTTCCGTTCTGCGGCGTGGTCTTATGAGATATCGTTTACTTGTTCATATACCTGTTTTAAACTGTTTTACTCACACCAGTCCCATGACTGACCCGGAGTTTATTTGTTGTTTTCCCTAAACTCTTGGGTGCCTAAATTTGTACGGGCAGTCAAGTAGTCGGGTTTTACAGATATACTGGAAGAGCGTGGAGCAGGAGGCTTCAAGATCATATAGTTATAGTTATTTCCGCTGCGTTGTAAGTGCTGTACTCTGATAAGTGCTATTGTATACATAACTGTTATATTTCAAAGTTATGTTATCTATTATATGTTATTCGTTCCGCTATGAGGTTCGTGTTACTCTGATGTTATGTTCTTCTTCTTCTTCTATTCTAAGTTTCTATCTTATCTATCCTCACCCTCTGTCTTCTTTCTATTAGTTTCTTGAATTTCCAGTGCGATTTGGGTTGGACTTGTGTTATTTAGTCAGCTCAAATTTCCCCGGATTTTCGGGTCACTACAGTTGGTATCAGAGCTTATGTTTTAGTGATCGGACATAACTCTGTGGCGTAACTCAGTAGAGATAGGGTTAGTAATACCCTAGATTGAGTTTGAGTGTATATACGAGTGCGTATTTGTATTTGATATAAAATTTGTTTTATATTGTGGAGATTCATTGGCTGAGTTGTTTATGAGTTCTGGTCGATCAGTTTGATCCACTGTATCGGTAGGAGTAAATAAACACTTGAATACGATGGACCGACACAGTATGGATATGTGATATATTATCATATATAGGATATATTTGTTGTTATTATAATCAAGTAAGATTATAAATTAAATGGTTAAGTATATAACCAATCAGAATCATATAAGTAAAGTATATGAAATAAGATGAATTAAATATGAATTTAAATCAGATTTGGAATTAAAATAAGGAAATTTTAAGTTCCTGGGAGATTTTGAAATGTTTTCAAAATGGAAGTATTTGGTAATGATTTTGAAAATGATATAGTATTGAAATCACTTGTGTCGCTGGAAAATAATTCCGATAATGACTGCGCAGTATCATCGGTGTGATTTTCGGGTTTCTAAGTGGTGGATTACTACCAGAGATTTTGATTTGAATTGTTTTGAGAAAACAAGTTGTTTAGAAATTCAAATGTTTTGAATTGATATTATGATTTCAAATTGATTTGAAATAGACCCAGGAAATTAAGTTTCGGAATTTAATTTTAACTTATGAAGTTAAATAGAATAAGATAGTAGAAATAAATTGAAATTTTAACTTGAACTAAGTTAAATAAGACAGATTTGATTGGAAAATAATCTGGTATGGAATTTCATTGATGAGTTAAGAATTTGAAATTGATATTGGAGTTTGAATGGAATTTGGTTTAATATAACCGAATGATTGGATTTGAGAATAAATCGATTTGAGTTGATTAGAATGGCGTCGGTATATGTCGAAGTGATAACAGATTGAAGGGATATAATGATATGCCCGACAAAAAGGTACCAGTTTATATTTGATATGAGTTTGAGATTTTGATGAGCCGAATTGGCAAGCCGCTTGGCTGTTTGATTTTCTTTTGGGTTGAAGAAGGCCTAGAGAGGCGAGTTGGAGTTTGAGATATTGACCAGTACAAAGGAGGTGCTGGCGAAATTTTTCGAAAAGTTAAGGCGTTAGAAAATTTTCAGAATTTTTGAAAATTTAGCTAGTCGGAATGAATTAATATTTTAGTCGATATTAATTGGTTCAATTGAAACCGAAGATAAGAGGTAAACGGATATATTTTTACCCAGTAGATAGGGTCGTCCACTACCTTAGCAATTTCGAGGACAAAATTATTTTAAGTGGGGAAGAATGTAATGACCCGCATTTTTTGAGGTATATAATTAATTTATTTAATTATATAATTGGTGATTTAGAGAAGTTAATGATCGTTTAATTAAATAATATTGAATATTTAATAAATAATTATAATATAATAATATATTATAATGTCGAAATAGTCGGAAATAGTGAAATTCACAATATAGTGTGAATTGAATAGTATACGAGATGTGGTTGAGTTTCGATTCGAAATATAAGAACGAATATATTCAATCGACGACAGTTTGAACGTATAATTATAATGTAATTAAAATCGAGCTTGAAATGGCGCTGCAGTTCGATATTTGGTGATTTGAACTTCAACTGAATGTACAGGATTCGTTTTAAGCCGGATTTCTGTGAAACAAGAAACGTGTGGAGCTGGTGGAGTATATCTTTCTAGTGGAAGAGAAAAATCAGGATTTCGTCATGTAGATTTTGATTCACGTCCAAATCAAATTTTGAAATAGTCGCTATAGAATCGTTTATCGACCGTATCGGTTTATTCGATATAAGTAGAGATCGGGTTTGAATTTAGACAGGGTTCTTTTGGGAAGTAGTGATAATTTAATTTTTAGAATTTTATGGTAATTTTTAATTAATTAAATAAGCAACTTTTTATTTGAAGTATTTCGCACCCTGAAATCAACATTTTGAAGTTCCACAATATGAGTCAATCTACCGGTATTATTATATTTTTGGGATCGTGGCACCTCGGTGGACACAACCGTAATCTTATTTATGTCCATGGCAGCTTGGACCTGAACGCAATTTCACGTAAAGCGGTACACTCAAGTTGTAAAGCATATAATATATTAACACATATTGTTCGAAGATGTGTTGCTCGAGAACTTGAGTGAGTGAGTTCGACATGGCCATAACAAGGTGTACCACATATATACCATGGTACTACCAATGACAACTCAGGCCAACACACCAAAGACAATACACCCCTTTTCTACTATAATATCTAAAATATCCTAATCATTTTAATGACCAAAGGAAGGCCACGATGCCTTTAGTTCTCAGCCACACCTCAATTGTTAAAACACCAGAATTCTCGTTCATAAATAAAAAAAAAGGAAGAAACGCAGAAAGAAAAAATCTGAAAATAATCAGAGAAAAATCAACAAATCCTAAAGCTTATATATTTGTAATCCTCTATCCTTTCTCTACGCTCTGGTATGCATTTTTGAGGGATTCGGCTTTGTTTGGGTTGGTGCGGTAGTCACTGTGCCCTCCAGCGTGAGCTAGGGTTCCCCTTTCGATCTTGTTTTGAGCATCAATTCAAGGATTCGAGTGTGTGGTTGAATTTGTTGTTGAGTTTAGCACTTGTGTAGATTTATTGGGATTTTTCTGGTGAATAAAGGGTCCCTCGATTTTCCTACTGCTGGTGAAAAATGAATTCGACGGAAGTGCAGGGAGGTGTTCGAGAGTGGTCAAATGGGTATCAATGGGTAGCGATTTCGAAGAGGGAGCCGATGGTAGTATTTATTTGAATTTCAGTGGAAGAAACGAGGTGTGTTGTGAGTTTGAAATGGTGGTATGGCTGGCGAATAATGAGCAGGTCACGGTGCTTTTTCATTTGGGAAGAAGGATTTCGGTGGTGGGCTTTAAAACGTGAGTGGGCTGAGAAACTAAGGGGTGAGGCCCGATTTAATAAACTCTAGTTTATTTTATTTTTAAATAATACATGAATTTGTAATATTTATATCTGCTCCATACGAAATCAGAATTTCATACCGTCGGATTCGTTAGGATCGTATGGACGGGCACTACGACATGGAGCTGACCGGGAGTGGAATGGAGCTCGTTTGAATTTACGGCGAATTAAACTGTTTGATTCAAATCAAACAACAGTTTATCGTTCTTTAGCGATGAACTGCAAAAGTGAGTAAATCTCACTAACTCTGTTCAGTTTATATTTGTATAAACTGTACTTTATTTTTAATGATTGATTGCTGTGTATTGATTGTTAAATTGGACTGTTTAATTGGACTGTTAAATAGATTTGATTGAAAACGTAGATATAGTTATATATAGAAAACCGTCAATCAAATATGGATTCTGATTATCAGTATATTTCATGTTGGGATGAAATTGATGTATATTATACTGTGTAACATCTGTGGATGCAGGGAAACAGGTTGGAGGAATCCGACTGGATTCCTCAACAGTTATTTTATTGTTTTTCATATATTTTAATATATGATGCGAATTATAACCTGTTGTTGATTGTGTGTGTATGGACGATATTGAACATCGTGATTTGATATGATTGAATACCATGACATACCGGAATATGGATAAAGGAGATTTTTCAAAGTGATATTGAAAAATAGAATATTTATAAAGTGGAATATTTATAAATAAGGAATATTTATAAATTGGGATATTTATAAATAGGAGATATTTTAAAAAGGAAAATAAATTCAAAAACATTTCTTTTTGAATGGAAAGGCCTGTGTGGCGAGTTTGGGGATTTTCCCGATGCTCCCGATACAAAGGAGGTTATGGCGAATTTTCCCGGGAATTTAAGGAGTTAGAATATTTCAAGAATAAATTTGAAAAGGGAATATTTGTAAACCATTTACAAATAGAACTGGAAAGGAAACATTATAAAAAGGGAAATCATTTTTAAAGGGTAGAACCGTTATTTAAAAGTAAATCTTTTCAAATGAATAAAACGTTGTTATAAAGGAAATCTTTATAAAGTGAATAAAGTAAATCGAATATAGACATTCGAAGAAGTTAATCGAATATGGTATTCGAAGTTAGAGAAATCGAATATGGTATTCGAAGTTAGTTAATCGAATATAGACATTCGAAAAGGAGAAATCGAATATGGTATTCGAAGTTAGTTAATCGCATATGGTATTCGAAAAGGGAAATCGAATATGGTATTCGAAGTTAGTTAATCGAATATGGTATTCGAAAGGGGTTAGTCAAGTCGAGTTAGTCAAATAGAGTTAACCAAATAGAGTTAACCAGTTAGAGTTAACCAGTTAGAGTTAACCAGTTAGAGTTAACCAGTTAGAGTTAACCACTTAGAGTTAATCAGTTAGAGTTAAAACGAACTAGAGTTAATCAAATATAGTTATTTGAGACAGAGTTAGTCAAACATGGTATTCAGGATAAGTTGCCATCTCGTACGACTGCTAGCGTAATTCGCAGGCTGTAAATAGCCTAAGGCGGTCGGATGTTTCCTGAGGGAATCAGGCGTAACCATTGTGATCGCTGCGATCTAGAGTCAAGCGAATGGAAGTAAATCGAATATTAGTTATTCGATAGGAGTTAATCCAGTTGAGTAAGTAGGGTTAAATAAGTCAAGTTAACCAGTTGAGTTAGGTAAGTCAAGTAAACCAGTAAGGTTGAGTAAGTAGGGTTAATCGAGTGGAGTTATCAAATATCACTTATTCAAAGTAGATTTATCGAATATAGTGTACTCGAAGAGAAGAGAAATCGAGTATAAGTTATTCGAAGTGAGATAATCGAATATAAGTTATTCGAAGTAAGATAATCGAATATTAGTTATTCGAGAAGAAGTTACGAATAGTTGTTCGAATGGAGTTAAATAGAGTTAGTCGAACATAGTTTATTCGAATAGAGTTAAATGGAGTTAAATCGAATATTAGTTATTCGATATGAGTAATCAAGTTAAGATAATCAAGTTAAGATAATCGAGTTAAGTTAGCAAGTTAAGTTATCAAGTCAAGATGATCGAGTTAAGTAAATAAGTTCAGTTCGTCGAGTTAAATTAATCGATGTTAGTTTCATCGAAAGGAGTTATCGATGTTAGTTTCATCGAAAGGAGTTATCGATGTTAGTTTCATCGAAAGGAGTTATCGATGTTAGTTTCATCGAAAGGAGTTATCGATGTTAGTTTCATCGAAAGGAGTTATCGATGTTAGTTTCATCGAAAGGAGTTATTGATGTTAGTTCCATCGAAAGGAGTTATCGATGTTAGTTCCATCGAAAGGAGTTATCGATGTTAGTTTCATCGAAAGGAGTTATCGATGGTAGTTTCATCGAAGGGAGTTATCGATTATAGTTTAATCGAAGTGAGATTTTCAAATATGAGATATTTGAAAGGAAGAGTTATTCGAAAAGAGATTTTCGAATATAATTTATTCGAAAGTAAGATTTTTAAATATGAGATATTTGAAAAGGAAGGAGTTAGTCGAATATAGGTTATTCGAAGAAGAGTTAATCAAATAGAGATTTCTCGAAGAGAGTTAATCGGCAAATTCGATTATATCGAATTCGGGAAAGTACTTATACTTTCCAGTGTTTAAATAGAGGTTTACTTATTTATAAATAAGTGTTAGGTTAATTATTCACTAATAAGAATAGAAGTTATAATTAAAGTTAGATAATTCGAAAGGCTTATAACGTTATCGTTATAACCAATGTTTTAAATATAGAAGTGGATTAGTAAAATTGAATCCGAGAAAGGTGTAAAGAAATTGTTAAAGATTAAAAGATAAACTTTGACCATTTCGAAGTTATAACGTTGTTCAGTTAAGGTCTGAGAGGTAATTATACCCCAACTTGAGTGACTTCCTTCTTAACTAAGAAATGGTAAGGTTTGATCGTAAAGGAGTTTTGGAAATGTTTTCCAAACGAGAATCAGAAATGTTTTCTGATAAAAGAAAATAAGAATTTAGAATATAGGGAAACAGGAGATAAGTAGATAAATGAACTAAAGAGATTATTGTTAAATGATGTTTGTTCGATATAATTTCCATCTGGAAATAATATCGTTGTTTGCACACTTGTTTTTCTTTGATAGTTAACTCACCGACTATCGAAGTTCTCACCATTTTAACGTTGTTAATATGGAGAGACCGGTTGGATTATTATCCATAGAACCACTCTGTATTGGCATAAGCATCGCGAATCATATATGTCAAAGATAATTGAAGACGGAGTAAAATGCAAGGGCTATCCTGTTTACAGAATAGTGCCTTCGGTTTGTCCAGTCCCAGGACAACTTGTATGGACGAAGGTCTGACAGAGTATATCCAATGGATCGCGTAAGTTGATCTGTTCAAACGTATTCACGTTTGGTGGCGGAGGAATTCGTTTCTCTTAGCTGTATACCCGTGTTATTTTTGGATAAGTCAATTTGTGATTTGGCGGGTATGACGATGTGACATTTCTAAGCGAACGAAGATGGATGTCTGACATAGTATTTCCAGACGGTCACGTACATTGACTTCTTCAACCGTACCAAGAGTGGAAGCGGAGAAGGAAACTTCTTTTAGCTGACACGTAATGTATGGTTGTAGACGTCAATTAGTGATTTTCGATGGATCTGACAATGTGGCATTCGAAGTGAATCTGATGTGATGATAAAGCGTAGCTTCTAGCCTCATCAACCGGTAAATGACAGAAATCGGGCAGGCAGCATGGCTAAGTCGGTCGCATCGAAGTAGGGTGTATAATCACCTATCTAGTGAATATTCATTTGTTTCTTAAATCTATCAATGCTGTCCCATATATATACGGGAACGGTTGCTGATCCCAACCGTTGGTGATGTACATTCGATACACTCAAGCGAAATGAGTGGTCGGTCATGTGTGGCTGAGTTGCAAGATGTTCTTGTTGAACTCCAGTGTATCGTTCCTAGAGTACACTGATCGGAAGGTGATTCCATACCTTGTCATAGTTGGAAATCCATTACCCAATACGTGCTTGCGGTTTTGATTGTATACTATATATGTAGAACGTGAGATGAAAGCGTTTCTGCTAGTTGATATCTATTTGTACATAGACATTATTATAATATCAAAAGGTTTTTGATATAAAGATATTTTGGATTCTCATAAGGGAAAAACCCGTTCCGTTCTGCGGCGTGGTCTTATGAGATATCGTTTACTTGTTCATATACCTGTTTTAAACTGTTTTACTCACACCAGTCCCATGACTGACCCGGAGTTTATTTGTTGTTTTCCCTAAACTCTTGGGTGCCTAAATTTGTACGGGCATTCAAGTAGTCGGGTTTTACAGATATACTGGAAGAGCGTGGAGCAGGAGGCTTCAAGATCATATAGTTATAGTTATTTCCGCTGCGTTGTAAGTGCTGTACTCTGATAAGTGCTATTGTATACATAACTGTTATATTTCAAAGTTATGTTATCTATTATATGTTATTCGTTCCGCTATGAGGTTCGTGTTACTCTGATGTTATGTTCTTCTTCTTCTTCTATTCTAAGTTTCTATCTTATCTATCCTCACCCTCTGTCTTCTTTCTATTAGTTTCTTGAATTTCCAGTGCGATTTGGGTTGGACTTGTGTTATTTAGTCAGCTCAAATTTCCCCGGATTTTCGGGTCACTACAGTAGTGAAATTTCATGGAATACCAAAAGGCATTGTGAGCGACCAAGATCCGCTATTTACTAGCGGATTTTGGAAGAGCTTACAAGAGACTTTAGGGTCAGAATTACATCTCAGTACCATGTACCATCCTCAAACCGACGGTCAAATAGAGAGGGTGAATCGAGTATTAGAAGATCTCTTGAGAGCTTGCATATTAGATTTTGGAGGGTCATGGGATGACCATTTGCATCTGGTTGAATTCACATATAACAACACTTATCAATTCTGTATTGGTATGGCTCCATTTGAAGCTTTATACGGAAGACCGTGCAACTCCCCATCATGTTGGTTAGAAACCGGTGAGAAATTTGTGCTTGGACCGAATGTAATAAGAGAAACTTTAGATAAGATCAAGGTTATCCAACAACGAATGAAGGTTGCCCAAGATAGGTAGAAGAGTTATGCTGATAAGTGACGAAGAGAATTGAAATTCTCCATTGGCGACTTGGTGTTTGTCAAGATTTCTCCGTTAAAGAGCGTGATTCGATTTGGTAGGAGAGGCAAGTTAACACCAAGATTTGTTGGTCCATTCCCAGTTCTCGAACAAGTTGGGAATTTAGCATATAAAGTTGATTTACCTGACAAGATGACAGGAGTTCACAACGTATTTCATGTTTCACAGTTAAGGAAGTTTGTGCACGACCCCGATATGACTATTTCACCAAATCAGTTGGATGACATCGAAGTTGAACCCGAGGTGGTTGGGAACCGCAGGTCGATCCGTAATGTCGAGTATGACACGAAGCAATTTCGAAGGATGGCGGTGAAACTGGTCAAGGTTCGGTGGGGCGAGAACGAGAATGACTGTACTTGGGAAACAGAGAAGAGCATAGGGGAGTCGTATCCAGAACTCTTTGCCTGGTAAGATTTTAAATTGCGATTTAGTTATTCCGCATGCTAGGATAGACTTGATGTGTTTGTAATGTATGTTTGATTGTTTGTAAATGGCTGTTAGGCATGCAGGACTCGTCATATGCTTTAATTAGGGAATATCGGGGGCGAAATTTCTTAAGGGGGGATAATGTAATGACCCACATTCTACACATCAAAGGGTCGTAGATTATTTGTTTTGCTTTCATCTGAAGTGTATGGTCGTGTAACTTTGGGGAACGACTACTGGGGTCATTTCCAATGTTCACGATTTTTGCCGATTTTTATATGACCGTTTTGCCCCTAGCAAATCTTGATTTGCCTATAACTTTTGATTGGTAAAGAGTTTTGACCTGAAACCACTTCCATTGCATTCGTATGATGGTTTACCTTTCCGTAGAGTGGTCACATTGATCAAACGGATTTATCGTTTATGAGATATGGCTAAAATAAGTTTTGGAAGTTGAAAAATAGCTTAACCGGGCCTAATTAGGGTGATTAGCAGCTAGGCCCATAACCCTTTTGGGGATTAGGGTTATGAGACGCCTAACAGGGTTAGGGAATTCAGTTTTTATTCATTTTTACAGCCGCCACTTACCTCTCTTCAGCACTGGCAATGGCCTCCACCTTCTAAATTCATCCCAAATCGCTTTTAATCGCATATTAGCTTAATCTACATCAAATAAAGGAAGATTAGTGTCAAATCAAAGTTGGAGCTGCTGTGTTGAATTGGGAAAACGCCCCAAAATAATAGAGTTTTAGATCTAAAGTTTTATTTGTGGCTAAGGTAAGTGATTTGCATTGTTTTTCACTAATTACGGCTAATTAGGGGTAATTAGTGATAATTAGCAAATTTATGGCTTAGAAAATTCTGGAAAAATTTGTAAAATTCTAAAATATTATTTTATGTCTTTGTTAGAAATTTGGGTTAATTTGGACATGCTTTGCTAATCGTACAGTTAAATCATGATTAAGGGGATTAAGGGAAAAACATGGGTTTTGGGTATTCTTGATCCATATAAACATGTTAAATTGTTGTTTTGGTGTTTATGGTTGATTGTACATGTTGCTATGACTGTTTGGAATGTTTTGTGATTGCTTAGCAAAGTTAGATTGGTCGGAAACCCCGTCATATGGCGTAAACAACTCGTTGGAAAAGTTGTAGGAAATTGGTCATAACCCCGTTCGTGAGGCACCACCTCGACCCGATCGTGGCACTATCATCATGAGCCGCTCCAGTTGTGAGCCCACCTCATGAGCCGACCACCCTCCATGAGCCACAATGAAGCATCACGATCCGAGCTTTGATCTCGAGCCATTCGTTACGAACCAGACTCGAGTAGTGCACCACGAGCCAGACCAGGGGAGGACTACGAGCCAAACCAGGGGAGGACCACGAGCCGGACCAGAGGAGGACCACTAGCCGATGACCATAGGGGAACCCATGAACTGGAACAAGGTGTCACGTGTCGAAGCTTGACCTGAAGCCGGAGTATGAAGAGTCACGAATCGAGATGATGACCAAAACCCGAGATGCAAAGGTAGTCCAAATGGGAAGTTGTAACTCAGGATCCAGACGGGAATCAACGAATCAACTTCATGAGTTGGACTTTGCTGCGGGACGTGTGCAAAGGGGTTATCGATGTTTTTAACTTTGACTCACCACTGAGGAATGGATTATTGGATATGGATCAGTGCAGTGAAGTTGTCATGACTTCATGGGGCAGAGTGATCGTAGCAAGGCTATGAGCCAGTGCAGCAGAGTTGTCATGACTCCATGGGGCAGAGTGGACATAGCAAAGGATTAGTGGCTATGGATCGGTGCAGTGGGGTCATCGTGACTCCATGGGGCAGAGTGATCGTAGCAAAGGATTGGGTGATCAAAGTGGTAGATATTGTATGCTTTACGCACTGAGTGAGAGATGTGAGGATGATTGCTATGTGACCCCCTCCCCATTATTTTCGCACCATGTGTTAGTGTCACCTTAGAGTATTGTACATCCTGTTGTGCTAACTCTTTGGTTGCAGGTCCAGGTTCAGGTATGGTTATGTATACCTTTCATTGTTCTGTTTTTTGCTGCTTATTGCTCATACCAAACTTTTGTCTGACCCAGAGTTTTATGTCTCTTCTTATTACGCTGGGTGCTCCTAAACGAGCAGGCTAGAGAGAGGTTAGCTGGTTATGCACGAGTAGCTGTCCGGGGACGAGCAGGAGGCTTACACGTACTGTTCCTATATATTCTCCCTATGTTGTTGCTAGTCACTACTTTAGGCATTAGTAGTGTACCTTCCTATTTTGCTTTAGAGACAGTTTTAAAAGTTGTAATAATGACGATTTAGATCGTAATCTGTATTTTGAATTTTTCGCTGCTATGATGGTTTAGTTTTCATCTTATGCACTGTCTCGCCTGTTTTATATCAAGTTATGTTATTATTATATTTTGTTCCATGCGCTATGAGATATACTACAGGTTCTTTGATGATACATAGTCTTCCTTCTTTTCTTCAAACGATCGTCCCATGCTGGTTGGGCATCGGCACAGTGCACTTTCATTGGAAATGTCGGCTGGTGCGGGGTAGGCCGTCACAAAGTCAAATTCTTAGGCCATGTTTTATCAACTGATGGTATCTCGGTCAACCCTTCTTAGATCGAGACTATTTAGAATTGGAAGAGGCCCGAGAACGTCACCGAGATTCATAGTTTTCTAGGATTGATGGGTTATTACCATCGATTCATCGAAGACTTCTCTCGTATTGTGCTTACTCTTACCAACCTTACTCGTAAAGGAGTTCGTTTTATTTTGTCTTATCGATGTGAAGCCTTTTTTTCAGCAATTAGAAGAGCTTATTACTCATGCACCTATCTTGGTGGATCCTAGAGGGAACCAAGACCTTATTGTATATACCGATGTAACCCATATTGGCCTTGGTGTTGTGCATATCTAGAGTGATAGGGTAGTTGATTATGCTTCAAGGAAATTACATATGAATGAGGTTCGGTACGCTACCCATGATCTTAAGCTACCCACTATCGCCTTTGCATTGAAGATATAACATCATTATTTGTTGGGCAAGCACTTTATCCTCTATACGAATCAAAAATTGCTCAAGTACTCAGAAGGAGCTTAATATGCGACAACAACGTTGACTCGGGTTCCTTGAATCCTATAATTTTTGTATTCTATATGCCTCGCAGAAGAGGAATCGAGTTGCCGATGCTTTAAGCTATAAGCAAGCGACTATTTTTTCAATGATTCTAGTAGAACGGAAAGATTTAAAGACCCAATCTTAATGTGATATTCGAGATCATGCCACTTCTATAGATTAACCTATCTTATTATATAACATAGGTTCTCGACCTACTCTTTAAGATTGGATTGTCGAGGCTCAACAACAAGTTTTTTATATAACGTCTCTTATTCAGAAGTGTAAGTCCGGATCCCATGACGATATTGAGATGAGAGGTTTCAACATCGATATCCATGATTGTCTATGAAACAACAACAAATTAGTCGTGCCTTATATTTCTAAGCTTAGGTGAGACTTTCTAGCTGAATGTCGTTGTTCTAAGTATAGTGTCCATCTAGGAAACACCAAGATGTATACTAACATGAATCATTTTGAGTACTAGGACGACAAGAGGCGAGATATAGTAAGTTATGTAAGCAATTGCATGACTTGTCAACTAATGAAAGTGAGCATCATCGATCTAGTGGCCTGCTTCATCCTTTGAAGGTCTCGTTGTGGAAGTGAGACTAGATCTCTATGGATTTCATTGTTGGCTTACCTCAATCGAGGTCGCGCCATAATAACATCTGGGCTATTTTTGATTGTCTCACCAAATCTACACATTTTGTTCCTATTAAATATAATAGGAGCACGTCTTCTCTTTCGAGGCTTTATATAAAGGAAGTCGTGCGATTGAACGGTATTCCTAGCTCTATAGTATGTGTTCCTGATCCGCTCTTTCCGAGACATTTCTAAAAGAGATTACAACTAGCTTTGGGCACAAAGATAAATTTTAGCATTTCTTATCACCCATACTCTGATGGATAGACTAATCACATGAATCACATATTAGAGGATTTACTTTGGGCTTGCAATATTGACTTTGGTGGTGGATGAGAAGATCGTATTCCTTTAGGTGAGTGCACATATAATAATACATACCAATCTTCTATCGGCATGGTTCCATTCGACGCCTTATATGGTAGACCGTGTCCTTCTCCATCTTGTTTGCTCGAGTCCAAGGAAAAGCTTATTTTAGGCATCGATTATGTTCATGAAGCATCTGAAATGATCACTTTCATTACAGACAAGATGAGATAAGCTGAAAATCGCCAAAAATCCTATGTGGACAATCGTAGGAAGCAACTCAAATTTTCAATTGTTGATTTTGCATATATTTGTGCATGTCCTTTAAATGGGGTGGTACACTTCATCCAGACTGGGAAGCTGGCTCCCTGCTATATTCAGTCATTTCCTATTATGGAGCGTACATGTCCTCTTGCTTATAGAGTAGCACTTCTTGATCGACTTTCAGGAGTTCATGATGTGTTTCGTGTCTCTCAGTTAGGATAGTGTTTAAGAGATTCAGATTTTGTGATTGATTCCCAAGTATTAAAGCATCTTGAGGTCTGAGCCGATATTTCATATGTGCAACACCCCATGCAAGTTCTTGTTTCAGAATTAAATGCTTTCGAAATAAGAATGTGCTGCTTATGAAGACTCAATGCTCTGATAATCCCAATGACCACACTTAGGAAAACAAAAAGTTTATCAAGTGAGCATATACTGATTTTCTATCTTCTAATCATGGGGGCGAGAAATTTGAAACTCAATCTTATCTCTTTTCGTTGTTTATCTCTTGTGTTGATGAAATACATTAATGATATGGTTTTTCCCTAAGGTAATTACAGGGAAGTGATTTTTATAAGGGGGAGTCTATAACAAATCTGATTTTTGTGCGATTACTTGTGAGATAATTAAATGATGGTTAATTTAATTTATTCTTGAGTTGGGAATGTTAACTTGTATAAATCCTTAAATTGTGTAAGTTAAGGTGATTGAGAGTCATTAAATGTTAAATTGTTTGGGTTTTGACTTAGTTGCATTAAGATGAGATACGACCAAATTTTACTTGGATAATCAAAGGAAATAATATAACGCTTGAGTAATAATTCTTTAAACAGTGTTTTACTAATATAATAAGTCGAAAATTATTTTGTTGTAAACTTGCTAATTAAATAAGATTGGGATGGATTAAATTGCATAAATAAATAAAAAAGAATAATTTCAATGTCGGAATGTGAAATTATTGATCACAAAATAAAATTTTGTAAGCCTTATAATGTAAAATTATAAGTGCTTAGGATGGCTATATGTAATATATTACATTAAATCTCAAATTTGAGTAAACAATGAATTTTTGGTATAGATTGACAATTCAAGCTCATTTAATTCTTAAATAAACAATAAAGGGTAAAATTGATTATAAATCAATATTTAGATGTTTTAGAATATTTTTAATGAGTTTAACATTTGTTTAACAAGAGAATTATAGTTTGTATAAATTTTGAACTCAAAATTGTATCTTGTAAGTAAAAGTTAGAAAATATACAACTTATTTGAAAAATATAAATTTTGCTTATAACATGAACAAATTAATGTTGAAAAGAATTAGAAATATTTAAAATAATTGTATAAGTTTTTTAAAGTGTTAAAATGTGAAAATTTCAAGTTTTACTTAAATATAGTGAAAGTGCTGTTAGGGAACGCGGAATGGATCATTAAGGCAAAACTAACACGAGAGGGGGGTTGAATAGTGCTTTCAAGGAATTTATGAGAATCTAAAAATAATATGATCTACTATATGAATAACACACCACGGAAATTTTACAGACACAGAATCAAACACAAATACAGAAATAAACAAAAATAAAATGCAAAAAGGAAAGAACACACCGGATTTAATACTAGTTCGAATTACTCATACGTCCAGTCCCATGCAACGTTGGATGCTGCAGAGTTTTTGTAACAACTCAGAAAATCGGAACCAATTTTAAATTTTTATTTTGGCTATTTTAATGAATTTTAAATATTTTAAATAATTTATTTGAAATAATAACCATGAAAAATTTATTTAAATCGAAGCTAGAATGAATAAATTTTTTTTAATTATATAACGAGCCTTAAATGGCGTGGTAGTTTGAAAATTCGATTTCAAATTTCAAACGAATGTACAAGATTCAAAATAAATCAGATTTCAGTAAAACCAGAAATATTTGAATCTGTTTGAAAATATCTTTCTAACGAATGCGAAAAATCCAGATTTCATAACGAGAATAAAAAGTTATGTCTAGTTGAAAATTCAGAATAGTCGTTATGGAATTTATATAATATATAGCCCTTAAAAATAGCGATTTTGCAAACAACCTCCGTTTTCGACGAGACCACTTTTGTTGGATCCGGAATGGCAAATTATTGCTAGATTCCAGTTTTCATAATTTTTTGAATTAATATGTGGGCGTGGCAAAAGAAAACGTGTTTGGCAATTTCAATTCGAATTTAATCGACTGGAAATCGACCATTTTTCAAACGGTCTCCAAATTTTACGAAATTAGTTTTGTTTGGACCGTATCATCAAAACATAACTAGATTATTTTTGGGGAATATTTGGAGTCAGTACGTGGCCCCGGTAAATTAAAATGTACACTCAAAATTGAATATATATTGATTTATATTTTAATTTAAGTAAAAAATGATCAAAACAGTCGAATTGGCTTGCGGGATATATCCCATTGTGTCCGAAACGAGGGTATTTGGCTAAGGAAGACAGTCGTTGGGTATCGTTTGGAGTTCAAATGGAAAGTCAACATATTTGGAGAAAAATATATATTTATACATATATACTTACATATACATATATATATATATAACCCTCCCCCTTAAGTCAAACCCTTATTTTCAAATCGATTGGTCAACAGACCAAACGTACCCCCCCCCCCCCCAAATCCAAGGCTCGACGTTCTCCCTCCAGTCGCCCCTCCCGCCGTTGCGCCGCCCACCATTGGCCCCCACCACCGCTGCAGGCGCGTCCGCCCTTCCCCCATCATCTCCGGCCACCATTCCTTCTAGCACTGCCATCCCTCTCGTTTCCGACCATTCGAACCCCAAATCGCCCAAAAACCTACATCGCCAGTCCCCACTCGGACCACCAGTCCACGCACGACCTTCAGCAACTGCCTGCGCCCCCATCCGACAAACGACGCCGCCCTCCTTAGCCCCTTCCTCGATCCGCGCAAGCCCCACCGCAAACCCAATTATGAGATCTCCAAAACCCTAACGTCGGTGACCCCGTCGCCTTCACAGCAGCACCCCTCCTTTTCCGATCGAAAAAGTGAGTTTTAATGTAATTTTTATTTTATTTATGTAATTAAAAATAGGATTTATATGTAGATAAAATAAAATATGATTTTTATAGATAGAATAATAATAAAGTTATGATTTTTAACTAGAGTATGCCAGAAATTATTTTTAGAAATATAAAAATATGATTTTTTTATATATATTATAATGATGTAAAAATGTGATTTTTATATAGAAAGTAGCGTTATAAAGATTTGATTTTTATATAGAAAGTTGTGTTATAAAAATATAATTTATATATAGAGAGTAGCGTTATAAAAATATGATCTTTATTATATGTATATCGTTGTAAAAATTGGATTTTTATATATATATAGAAGTGAAATAAAAATATGGTTTTTATTTATATAGTACCATAATAAAAATATGGTTTTTATTAAATGAATAGAATAATTAAAATGTGATCTTTATAGCGTTGACATAAAAATGTGATTTTTAATATAAAATGCGTGAAACAGATTACGTTGGAATCACGAGTGAAGAATACAACGCGCTGGAGAAAATCCAAAAACCGTCCAATAAGGACTGATGGAGTGGAACCCAAGGTGAGAACTTCTCACTCTAATTTGTTTTCTAGTTAAATATATATACCAGGATGCAGATGGTGCTTTATAGCAACCAACACCTTTATTTGAAACCGTGTTTGTTTGGTTGATCGGTTTATTTGTTTGAATGTGGTTTGGGAAGTGAAATGAATTGATTAGAACTTGGTTTGTATATGGCGCGAGCCATTATTAGGCGAGGGATAAGGCTAGACCTTATTCCGGTTCTGGTATCGTGCCGTTATGTAATTTTCTAAAAATGTTAGAACAATAAAAATATCATTTTTATTGTATAAATGAACTATATAAAATATTCATGTGTTGAAATAAACATTTTATCGTTAAAAATATAATTTTTAATGTGTATATGAATGAAAATAAATATTCATTTTCAAATCGGATGATTTGTTTATGTACACTCATTTGACTGATATTGATTGGGATGATATATTTTACAAATCGCCCAACTGCACAAATAAAATCTGGGTTTGTTGATTGAAACCCCACACGGGTATTGGGATGATATTTGACGTACACTAATCCCAATTGTTTAGTTGTATGTCAATCGATTGGTTGACAAGTTGTTGTAAGCGTTAGTTATTTATATTTAACGCTTATGCAGTTGTGTAATGCACTCTAGATGATGGTTGATTGTATATCATTATTGTTTTGTACATGTGTATGAAATCCATATAAATAACATCATATGGTAATTGACTGTGTCTGATCCCGGTTCAGAAAAATAACGAATATTTCAAAATATTATTCAGAAAAGAATCAAAATATGATTTTGATGTCCAATTTGGGATGGACACGAAAATATTTAAATATATGAAGCCGTGTTGAATACTTATGCGCCACTTCGACGCGAACGATATTTATATCGATTTTATTCATTTTTATACTGAATATCGAAAAGGGAATTATTTCAAAATCTAATGTTCTGAAAATATTATCATGTGTATGTTAATGATAAGGAATATTCAATTTTGATTTAATATTGAAAATGAAGTTGGAATCGTTTTTAAAATGAATTTAAAACGATTTATAAAATACGTTTTAAATGGAAATCGATGAAATATATACAATATACATATTATATATATATATTATATGGCCTGAATAGAATGCACCGCGACTGTTGGCTAGCTTTTTTGACCAAGCCACCAAAGTTCACACACGAAGAAAATATGGAATTTCAAGCCTTTATCCGTCGAAGACTTGATCGGATCGCCCTGCCTCACCACGATCGCGATCGCCCCCATACCTCGCGATCCGACTCGCCCAACACCAGCTCGATCTGATCCCTGAAGCTGATGAATTATGACCAAGACTCGTTCAACCACGATCCGAGATGTATGGATCTCGCGGCGCCTGTCACCAACTGTCATATTGACCAATTCTTCATCGAGCTACGGTCACGATTCGATCCGAGCTGGAAGACACGATGATGGCCACGGACTTAGTCATCCACGATCCGATGTTTTAGGAGATCGCGACACCTGTCCACAATGGCTAATTTGACTAATTCTTCATCAAGCTACGAAATAGCCCGAGATCTTCGGGATGTGGGCCACGTATGACCGCAATCCGTCACCAGAAATCAGCTATAAATAGCCCAGAGCTTGGCATTTTTCAGGATCTTTTGGCAGTTTAAGGATTGATTCCACCATTACTGTCATACCTCTATTTCATACAAGATTTACTTTGAGATAACCGAGAGAAATGGTAATTGTAAGAGTGAGTTTGAGAGAATTCATTAGTTGTACTGGCATCCAAAATATAATCAATAGCATATAAAGTGGATGTAGGCTCGTTAACGCCGAACCACTATAAACCGTGTGTGTTTTCTGCTTTTTTCTCATTTTTCGGTTATAATTCCCTACGAATTAGAACAATTTGGGTGTTAGAGCCAAATTTTGATCTAACATTTTGGTGCTTTCACTGAGAATTGATTTCTCGGCATATTGGATTGTTGCTCCGTTGTTTGGATATTCAAGTCCGAAGGAAACAGTCCCGAAACTTCACTGTTCGGATTTTTGAAGATTCCAGCGGCATCTGATATCATCGCCGGAAAGAAGTCTAAGGAAGTACGAGCTTCGCAGGCGATTGAAGTCGCGAATGAAGCAGTTGAAGAAAGTGTACATGATCAGGTTGAGGAGGGCTTCGCGGATCGCGGAGACATAGGGGCGATCCGACCCGAACGTGACGTCACGAACCAGTTTGAAGGGGGCGCCACGATCTGAATTGAGGGCGGCACGAATCGAACATCTGAAGGGGTCGTCGCTCGATCCCGAGACAACACCGTAAACCCTCTCCCTAGTGTTACCACGATCCGACCCCGGGGGGCGCTACGAGCCACAGACATAGGTCCACTGCGATCCGAAGTGATGACCAGACTACAACTCGACCTGGAAAGGAGGTTATGGCTCACTCTTCCCGTCCTGGTACCTCTGTTCGACCTAGCTCAAGTTCTTTGCGCATAAGAGAAAATGTTGATGATCAATATGGCCCCTCTGCTCCGGTCACTGAAGGAGATCTCTCTCGCTTCTCTGAAATGTGGGATAGGCTGTTTGATGAATTTGCTACCCAAAGGCAGCAAAGCTCTGTGCTGCAGCACAACTTAACTGCTATGGATAGAAGGATCAATGATCTCGCAAGACAAAGAACACTCCCAGTTTGCCAACTCACCCCAGAGTACTCTTCTTCGTCAGAGGAATCGCCAAGACCTCTGCGGCGACCGTATGAGAGGGCTGAAAACATAGAGCAGTTCCGATTTGGAACCTTGCCATCACGAGAGGAAGAGACACTTGGCGTAGGACCCTCAAACTGCAACTTGAATAATCGTGCTGCAACTCCTAGAGCTCGAGTTGTGGATAATCCTGTTGAGAATAGACCACCTCAGCCCCTTCACCGTAAAAATAATCATGGTAATAGGGGGCAATGAAGCCCAATCCGAGCTCCGGACTTCGTGGATGTTCCTAGAAGAGAGATCGGAGAATTCCACCAAGCGAGAAGCACTGATCCCGAGCCTCCGATGACCAGTGCAAATGTTGCAGCTATGGTCCATCAAATCCTGGCGGATAGCCGTGGACAAAGGAATGAAGATTGTGGAATTGACCGCAGTCACACCACTTTTACTGATGATATACTAGACATAACATTCGCGAGACGCTTCAACATCCCTCAGATGAACCGTTACGCGGGTAGATCTGATCCAATCCAACATCTAATGAGATATTCTTTGTCAATGACCACTGCTGCAACCTCTGACGTTGTAAAGTGCAAAGCATTCCCTATATTCCTGGAGGATGTAGCATTATTATGGTTTACTTGCTTACTAGCAAGATCAATTTGCAGTTTCTGGGAGTTGAGTGAAAGGTTCGTGGAACAGTTCCGCATTTATGCACAGAGGTCAAAGAGTGTGATTGACCTGTTCCTCGTCAAACAACGACCAGGCAAGAACTTGAGGGTGTATCTGGATCATTTCAACCTAGCCGCCACCGAAGTCAAGGATCCCCATGAGCCAACTGTTGTGGCAGCCCTAATTGATGGGGTAGATAAAGATACTGAATTTTGGAGATACCTGGCCGACAAGCCACCTCATACTAGAGAATTGTTCTATGAGAAAGCAAACGTACGCTTACGTCAGGAGGAGGTATATGCTGATCGAAAGATGAAAATGGCAAATAAAAAGGAAATCCAAAGTAATGTGGCCATCAAGAAAACCGGAGACAGCTCGGGAAAGGTCGAAGTCAATGTTGGAAACTGAAACCAGGGCAGCGGCCACCAGTCAGGAAACGATGGTAACAACAGTAATGGAAATAATCGGAAGAGAAATCAAGGGAACGACTCCCAGAGAAGGACCCGTCCCAGGTCTTTCGAAAATTATATGCCAATAAATGATACTTTGGAGAATATATTCGTAGACTCGTACAATGTTCTCTAACATAAAAGGCCTCCTCCAAGAGATTCGACGGAGAAAGAACGTGAGACGGGGAAGTTTTGTCTCTTCCATCAGACTCACGGCCACTCTACAAATGAATGCAGTCATCTGAGAGACGTAGTTGAGAAGCTGCTCCGAGAAGGGAAGTCGGATGAGTACCGGGTGACTCCTAGAGACAGGGGGCAAGCTATTCAAACTCCAAACCAAAACCAGAATCAACCTACTACCAGGCCAACTGTCCAGCAAAAAGGAAAGGATCTTGTTATCAATACCATATTCGGAGGGCTTCACCTAGCCGGGCATAGTTTCAAGGTGATGGATCAGTACGTAAACGCAGCAAAGCAGCATCTTGAGGCAAGAGAGTGTAGAAACCCTGAGGACAATGTCCCGGTAAAACAACAAAAGATGATGTAAGATGATGTCATTTTCCGCAACCGAGAGAGTATTGGAGTCCACGCTCCGACCGAAGATCCATTTGTAATCACAATTCCTATTGGCCCGGCCACCGTCCATAAAGTTTTAGTGGATAACGGGACTTCAGTCAACATTCTATTCAAAAAGACGTTCGATCAAATGAAACTTGAATTGAAAGATTTAAAGCCGTGTGAATGATGGATCCGTGGATTTAAAGGAGCTTCAACTGCTCCAATGGGATATGTAGAGCTACCGATAACACTTGGGGAAGGAGAATGCCAGAGAGTGAGAATTCTTCCCTTCGTGGTTTTGGGTATTGAATCAACTTATAATGCCTTCTTGGGCCGACCGGCCCTAGCAAACTTTAGAGCTTGTATAGACCCCTGGTGCTTGTTATTGAAGTTTCCTACGAAAGCTGGTGTTGGCATAGTCAGAGGAGATCAGGTTGCTGCACGAGCATGTTACATTGCAGAGCTAAAGCTACTCCGTAAAGGAAGAGATATAGAAACTAAAGACGCTTCTTCCCTCACAAGGGAGGAGACGTCATAACAATTAAAGAGAATGGCTATGGGTGAGTCGCCCAGAGAACTGCCCGAGGATATAGATCCCAGAGAGGACGACGAGACTGGGGGCAGAATGGCTGCTCCCAACGAAATGACTGTGGATTTACTGATCGATGATAGTGACCCAGAGAAGGTCCTGAAGATTGGGTCCCAGTTGTATCAGTTCGAGCTAAAGAACTGACGGATTTCCTGAAAAATAACTTGGATGTATTTGCTTGGACCCACGCGGACATGTGTGGGATATCTCCATCAATCATGAGCCACTCATTGAGCATTAACCCAAAGCATCCTCCTGTAAAACAAAAAAGGCGAATGTTGGGCCCAGAGAGGTCCGCAGCCTTGAAAGAAGAAGTTGAGAAGTTAAGTAGTAACGGATTCATCAGAGACTCAACCTACCCAGATTGGATTTCAAATCCAGTTTGGGTAAAGAAGGCCAATGGAAGTGGCGTACGTGTATTGATTTTTCGGATTTGAATAAAGCCTGCCCAAAAGATAGCTTTCCGTTACCCAGAATTGATCAGTTGGTATATTCAACGGCGGGTCATGAGCTTCTCTCTTTCATGGATGCTTATTCAGGATATAATCAGATTCCTATGCATGTTCCAGATCAAGAACACACTAGCTTCATTACGGATCTGGGATTATACTGCTACGTGGTAATGCCTTTTGGTTTGAAGAACACAGGCGCTATATATCAACGGTTAGTGAACAAAATGTTCTATAACCAGATTGGGAAAACGATGGAGGTGTACATTGACGACATGTTGGTTAAGTCCAGACAATCGTCCGATCACACTACAGACTTGGCAGAGATGTTTGGTATTCTTCGAAAGTATGGGATTAAACTCAACCCAATGAAATGCTCATTTGGGGTTGCCTCCGGGAAATTCTTGGGATTCATTTTCAGCTCGCGCGGGATTGAGAATAAACCAGACCAGATCGCAGCAATCAGAGGCACTCAGGAGCCTAGACAAATCAAAGGCCTTGCAGGGAAAGTGGCAGCATTGAGCAGATTCATCTCTAGAGCAACAGACAAATGCATTCCATTCTTTGAATTGATAAAGTGAGGAAAATGCAATTTTAAATGGACTTCTGATTGCATAGAAGCATTTCAGAACCTATTGAATCATATGGAGAGGCCTCTGATACTGTCTAAGCCGGTGGACCACGAGGAATTATTCGTGTACTTAGCAGTGTCATCCCACGCGATCAGCTCAGCATTAGTGAGAGAAGAAGACAAGGTTCAAAGGTCAGTGTACTACGTGAGTTACAAATTGGCGGCAGTTGGGCACAATTATCCAAGGATAGAAAAGCTGGCGTACGGTTTATTGACTGCATCTAGGAAGCTTCGACATTATTTCCAAGCTCATCCTATCACCGTGTACACTGATCATCCGCTCAAGAAAGTTCTACAGAGACCAGAAGATTTTGGAAGTCTGCTTAAATGGAACATTGAATTGAGTCAATTTGATCTGAATTTTCAGCCCCGACGATCGATACGGGGGCAAGTGCTGGCAGATTTCATAGCATAATTTACTGTCCTGGAGGATGCAATAGTAAACGAAGAGGCTGACCCACCAAAATTACTTCTCCACCCTAGTGCATGGAAATTGTATATTGATGGTGCTAGGAATGATAAACGATCCGGTGCCGGAGTGGTGTATGAAACTCCAGAGAAACGACTGATATCCTATGCTATCCGGTTGGAATTTCACGCCACTAACAACGAATCCGAATATGAAGCCCTAATAGTCGGGCTGAGGATCGCAAAGGAATTAGATATCGCGAAGATGGACATATTTTGTGATTCCAAGTTGGTTGTAAATTAGGTCACAGGAAAGTTCCAAGCTAAGAACCCAAGGTTGATTTCGTATTTGGATAAAGTGAAGGAGTCACTGACTGGCTTTGATCACTACAGTATATCACATATTCGCGGTCAGAGAACCAATAGGCGGACAAGTTAGCGAAGATGGCTAGTTCCGACGATCCTGAAGAAGCCGGGCTAGCCCTAGTTGAAGTACTTCAGTTCCCTAGCATAGGTCCGATGGAAATTGATCCGATACTAGAGACTGAGCTAGAAAGGGAGTCATGGATGACCCCTCTAAAGAATTTCTTGATGAATGAAATGCTTCCGACCAAGAAGAGCGAGAGGCGTAAAATAATTCGTAGAGCTTCCCGATACGTTCTACAAGACGGACTCCTATACAGACAGGGATTTTCGATGCCTCTTCTCCGGTGTATAGCCCATGACGACATCAAGCGTGTACTACAGGAAGTACATGAGGGTGAATGTGGTGACCATACTGGAGGACAAACATTGGCAAAAAAGGTGTTGCGGTATGGTTACTTCTGGCCTACCATAAACAAAGATGCGGCAAAATACACACGACGTTGTGATGAATGCCAAAGATTTTCAAAGATTCCCAGGGAACCTCCTGGCCAGTTAAAGACAATGACAAGTTCATTGCCTTTCGCTATGTGGGGAATTGATATTATCATAAGCCTCCCTATAGCAAAGGGCGGAGCAAAGTTCGTTATTGTAGCTGTTGACTACTTCACCAAATGGGTCGAGGCTGAGACGTTAACTACAATCACAACCAAGCGAGTGATTAATTTTGTTGTTAAAAACATTATTTGCCGGTTTGGGATCCCGAAGATCGTCATAACTGACAATGGAAGCCAGTTTGATAGCAATAAGTTCAGGGACTTCTGCCAGAAGTACCACATTGAGAAATGGTACACCTCCGTGGCGCATCCGCAGTCGAACGGACCTGTCGAAGCAGCAAATAAAGTGATTAAGTCCATTATCAAAAGAAGATTGAAGCGGGCCAAAGCCATGTGGGTCGATGAATTACCCTTGGTATTATGGGCCTACAGGACAACGTATAAATTAGCGACAGGCCATACTCCCTTCTCTCTTGCTTTTGGAGCAGAGGCAGTTATCCCGGTTGAGCTAAAAGTACCATCTCACCGAGTCACTTACTACGATCCGATGACTAATAACGAGTTGCTCCTTGAATCCCTAGATATAATAGAAGAGAAATGGGATGAAGCAGACCTGCGTGCCTTGAGACACAAGCAACAGGTCGCTAGATACTACAACAAAAGAGTTCGAGCCCGAACCTTTGAACCCGGAGACTTGGTTCTGAAGCGTATCTTTCCACCCCCAACTCATATGGGTGCGAAGTGGGAAGGACCATACTCCGTTCTACGAAGGCTTGATAATGGAACCTTCAAGCTAGCAACCGTAGATGGAGAAGAAATCCCCAGAGTGTGGAATTCCTAACATTTGCGGCCTTATCTGACGTAAAGTCATCAGATTTATCCTTTTGTTTCATAGGACCATGTAAAAGGCATGACTTGCCTAGAATAGTCCAATGTCATGAGAAAAGGATTATAAAGTGGACGTAGGTCATGATTTGACCGAACCACTATAAAAATATTGTGTGTCGTTTACATTTATTTGCACTATTATTTATCTGCTCTTCTATCTCTATAAAGTTTGCTGTAAAATCATACAGCGATCACAGAAACGTGTAATTCTAGGTGCCTTCCATCAAAATGGAGAGTAATCCGTAGCCAGAACGATGAAGGTGCAATAAAGTGAATCACATCATTGATTGCACTCTAACTCTCCAGAGCCGAGAGAAAATGTAAAGGACGCGAAAATAACGTCCACATGGCAAGGTGATGCACCATGATAAGAACCGCCTTGACCGAACTCTAACCTTGGCGACCGTCGGGAGAGATAAAAGCATCTATGGTTAAGCGCTGAGAAAGAGCTCTTACCTTGTTGAAGGATCGGGGGGCGACTGAACAGTTGAGATCGAACACTAACCTTGGCGACCGCCAGGAGAGTATAAAAGCGTCTGTGACTAAGCGCTGAGAAAGAGCTCTTACCCCGCTGAAGGATCGGGGGGCGACTGAACAGCTGAGCTCGAACTCTAACCTTGGCGACCACCAAGAGAGTATAAAAGCGTCTATGATTAAGCGCTGAGAAGGATGTTGGAGACTCAGCGCCCCCAGAATTTCTGCCCCGCTGAAGGATCGGTGAGCAGATCATGATATAAGTTCGAACTTTAACCCGCTGACGGATCGGGAAAGTATAGAGGTACCGGAGATTTGGCTCCTCAAGGACTATAATCCTACTAAAAATTCCAAGTCCTCCGTATTCAGAGATAAGGGGCAACGTGCATAGAAATTTTTAAATTTTTTCTGTCACTTGAAGGATTTGTAATATAATTTCAACTTGATTATAGTCAAATGAATTGTGACTAAGTGTGAAGAGTTTATTGAATGTAGGTACACGATGACGCAAAAGAAATAAACTTTCATTCATAAACTGCAAGCTTACAAGATAAAGAGGAACCTAAACAAAAGTGAGGGCCATTCTCACAATTACATTTCATGGCCAGTGGAAAGCCTAAAAATCCTAAGGACAAAATATGAACTAATATCTGCATCCTACTCATGCTTGGGGGGGCTATATGGGCTTCTTGCTCTTCTTCTGCTTCCCCGACTCCTCCTTATCAACATCCGAACAATCACCTTTTTTCCTCTTCCTCTTATCAACAAGAGGCACTGGCGAAGAACTAGAGGATTGAGAGGCTAGTTGTGAAGTTATTGATCGGGAGGAAAATCTTATGACCGACACAGTTTTGGGATCGATCTCGGAAATGGGGGGCACATATACTGGATCCTGTTCCCCTTTCATAAGGAGCAACTGCCTCTCCTCTTCAGCCTGTTGTTCAGCTAAGGTTTCCTCATCATCGCCTCTGATTTCTTTGGTAATGGAAACTTCCTCTTCATCGCCTTCGTGGCGCCCATCCATATCTCTTAAAGCCTCGATGGGCTTAGCATCTAGGGGGACATCAGCACTAACACTTGGCACGATGTCAACCTTCTCTGCCTCTGTCTTCTTCTCAGCATCCTTATCAACTGGCCCTCCACCTGTATCATGAGAAACAAATGTTATTTTAGGAGAGAATGCGGTTTTCTCAGTTGATTGTCTGGCAAGATGACGACAAGTGACAATTGCTTTGAAAAATTGCGGAGAAAATATAGAGATACCTTCTGCCGATCCTCCATCCAAACTAGCAGCAGAAGCTCCGACAACTGGAGAAGTCGGACCCAGAGGAATCAATGGATCATCGGGATTGTATTCCTCAATTTCAGAGGCCTTGGGCTTTGCAGCTGAGCTCGAGCCTTCTTCAATTTTATTTTTGCCCTTGGCAAGAGTTTTCTCCTTATTCATCTCTTCTTAGAGTAGGCGTCTGCCTTTCTCTAAATCCTCGGGTACATTATCCTTGAGAATGGTCTACATCAACTCATTTTCATCAATCTCATCGACTCCTAATCGCTGTTTCTCGCTCTGGACGATTGCATCCCATATGTCGGCTAAAGTGACATGGTAGTCTGGGATCGAGGAGATGTTATGGGTCTTGATGACATGGCCAAGGAAGTCAAACAGCATTTCTTCAAATCCTTCAATATCTTTCTCTCTTTCGAGGAGCTTTTCACTAGAAACAGTAGCCATTTCAATGGCACTTTCCACATTATTTTCAGCAAGAATCACGCGCTTCTCTGCACGCGCGAGTTGATCATTCAGAATCGCCCTCTCTTTTTCGGCTAGAGCAAAACTATCTTTCAAGCTTGCTTTTTCTTTCTCCCAAGCAGCTTTTTCAGCTTCGAAATGATCCTGTGTTGTTTTCAGTTCGGTGTTGGCCATCCTGAGATCTTCCACCTCCTTCTTCAATAACATACGCTCTTTGTTGTTAGAATCGAGCTCATTATGAAAATGTTGCCTGGCCTCCTCCAGCTCTGTCTTGTAATTTTTAGCATCTCATTGAGCCAAGGCGAGGAAAGATTGTGCATCTTCCAAGTCCTTTTCCATTTTTATCATGGCCCTCTCATTGTTATCTATCCTCACTTTGGACCTATGTGCTTCCATCTCTAGCGTTCAGATGACGTATGAAAGATTGACAGCATGTTTCTTCATCGCCTCATATTGCTTGGCTACATGGCGAACGTGTCCGATGACTTCGGTATCCCAATTCCCAGGGACTGGTTCCAGAGTTGGAACAAACATCATCCTTTCGAAGAAGATATCGGGGAATTGTTCTCGTAATTTTTCCAGCTCAGCCTGAGTCTCAGGACCATGGATATAGTCTCGTGACCCGGGGGCACTTATTGGCTGGAAGGGACAATGTCAGTTTTCTTCATCTCAGAATCCTTGTTTGGATCCTTGTTTTTATCCTTAGGCTCGTGGTGCTTTTTGGATGATCTGTTATGAGATGGTGCGCTCTTCGGAGGAGTTAAGCCATTGGGAAGTTGTTTTCCCCTTGTAGGTGGCACTGGATGACTGGGAGGCTTTCCAGAGGTTTGTTTTGATGGAGATCTGGACCGTGAAGAAGGAAGCTTGTGAGAATCCTGGGACCAATGGCTGTCTCCCCCTCGGCTGCTGCTACGAGCACGCTGAGGATTTGGATGAAGACTAGGTGTGCCTTCACGAAGAGAGCGATAGGAATAAGATCATTTGCGAGACATCTTTCCTTCAAAAGAAACAAGTACATATTAAAACCTTGAATACTGTTGTTATAAAAGTGTAGGGTCAGACAGTGCATGTGATTTGCGCATCCCATATAATTCCCCCAAACAGACCAGGGCCCGAAGTCAGGCTCGTTTGGGTAGTCTCTCGTTCTTCAACTAGAACAGTTGTTTCCTCGGAAATAGGGAAAAATGGCTCCCATTCAAAGCCTTCCTGTGTATATACATCGTCGGGTATAGGAATCTTGCTCAATTCTTTAAATAACTGCTCCTCTGTTAAATCATCGGGAGCAGCAGGTTCAAACGGTAGAGAGTCCCTTGAGGGGAAACCCCTGGAGAGGCTAGGATTTCCTTAGACTCGTCAGCACGGGCCTCATCTCCTCTATATACATTTAATTCTTCGTCGTCCTAGTTAATTATCGGCGAATGACTCTTATGAAGTTTAGTTGTCTCTGCTGCCTGTGACGTTCCTCCTCCCTCGGTCGGGGGCAATTATTTGTAAGGTTTGCCACCCGCGCCAAGTCCAAACCTTATATCCAGAAGGCGGTGCTGGTGAAGATTCTCGTCAGTAATACATTTCTTGATCTTTAAGAAGTCGGATTTGCTTTTCAGAAGAAGGGAAAGTCGATTACTGTACACCGAGCCTTCCGTCTTTGGAAAGGTGTGACCTGCATAAAGAAAAGAAGCATGTTAGCGCTTCGATTTCTTAAACAGGTTATTCATTCAAAGGTTTAAAATTTACTTGATTTAAGCCGTCTTCTTGCACACCCATCCTGTCTCTTTATATAGAACCAATCAGCCTTGGGATCCCCTATGTTGCTGTAACCGTCAGATAAGACCTTCCTATTTGCTACCGATTTGAAGAAAGAAAAATTTGGATTTGCCATAGAGCAATGCTTGAAAAGGTAATAGAATTTCAAATCTTTAAACGTGAGCTCAGTTTGCAGGATTTCCACATATGCGATGTATAGAGTGTATAGGGCTGCGTAGGCATTGGGATGAAGCTGCATCGGAGCAATACCCAATCGTTTTAAGGTTTCAATGACGATTGGAGGGAACAAAGGAATAGCGCCTACCCAGCACATGAGTCGGCTAACTGTCATATACCCCTCCGGAGCCAGATGATGTCTATCTTCGCTACCAGGTGTCCTCACATCATCCTAGGGGATCCCGTGTTTCAAGAAAATTTTCTTAAGCTTTATGTCATAAAGTTTGGAAGCTAAAGAGTCAGTGAATTTCTCTAGTTCCAGTGCACCAGGAATCTCGTCGGGAGCTCGGTCGTCTACTTCAAACTCCTCATCAAGCAAGGTACTCTCAGATGACTCTGATTCCGTTTCTGCCTCATATTCGGATCCAGAATCCTCACCCTCTGGATTAATTGGAAGAACCTCGGGGTTGTGGTGCTCAGACATCTCGTGATCCATATCTGTATCAGATCTTGAAGGGGAACAATTATCCGACATTAATGTTTAGGCGAGTAAACATGAGAAATAAGAATATAATTACCCGTCCCCCGTATGTGTAAATGCAAGTGTGTGCCTGTGCATACATGGAAGGAAAGCATAAAGATTAGCTACATAAGCAAGGCATTGGTCGTAATGCGCTATCAAGTTACGCTGTCATTTAGTCCAGAGGGATCATCTCATAGGCTCTAACCTAACTGTCCATTGGTGTATCAAGGTCAAGTTGCATTGTTTATTTAACAATTAAATCGGATCGTACATCTCCTCGGATCGCATGTCTCCTCAGATCGCGAGACAAGGTTCGGATCGGGTCGCGGAGCATCATTGGATCGTGAAGCAAATACAGTCTTATAGCATAAGTTCCCACTCATGAATGAGCGTCGGATTGAGGAAATCAGAACGGATCACGTTAACCCCTCACGATCCGCCCCGCACGCCACGATCCAATCCGATGACACAAACGTGGGAACATCCATTTTATCCTCCTCGACCTGATCCACTGCTGCTGCCACGACCCGATCCGCCTTCTCCCACTTTCCTATCTTCACCCTCCTTGCGACCCGAACCAAAGTCCCCCGTCCATGAAACGATCCAGCACCTTCCTTTCTTCTCCTCCTCTTTACTCGCGAACTTGGGTGCTTAAACCCATCGTCGCTGTCCTTCCAAAAGCTATAATTTTCACCAGATCCCTCCAATTCTTATCTCAAATCGATGGAAACTCAAGTAAAATGAAGATAGCGATGCTAGAATGTGTTTTTGACATGATTACCTGTTTTAAAAAGTGAAGAAATACGAGTTTTTCTCTTTTGGGATCGAAGAAAGTATGGGTTCGGTTTAAACTTCGAGCGGCTGAACAAAAGAAGAAGGAGAGAAGGAGGAAGCGAGGTCGGGCCTATATAGGCAAATTCGTGACCGTTGGCCTTTTGCTTTTTGTCTTACATGAGTCGTGAGGGCCTGATGGGCCACGAAGCCAAGCCCATCGGGAAGACAGGTCCGTCCCTCGACTGGCTCGTGAGAAGGATGAGCCCACTAAGCCCAAGGCCCACCTAAAAATCGCATCATAGCGAACACCCCTCCTTGTGGACCGTGAAAGCACGGACGATCCGATTCGACAAACACTCGTCAAAATGAGATTTCAGAAATATTCATGGAAATTAAAAAGTTTACCTGACAAATTCGACAATGAAGTGTCCAAAAATTCCAGAGATAGAAATTATCTGATAAATAGAGAAATGTTTGAGGATTTAACCGAAATTTATACCAATCAAGGAATGCGACTTTCCAAAGTGACACGACATTTTAGACAGATGCATCCATTGATTTGCATCTCCCTATGAAAAGATGTTTCTGCAGTTTCGAAGCATATTCCATCTATGATAAAATATACTTCGAGGGGGCAAAATGTTGGCTAGCTTTTTTGACTAAGCCCCCAAAGTTCACACACGAAGAAAATATGGAATTTCACGCCTCTATCCGTCGAACACTTGATCGGATCGCCCTGCCTCACCACGATCGCGATCGCCCCCATACCTCACGATCCGACTCGCCCAACACCAGCTCGATCCGATCCCTGAAGCTGATGAATTATGACCAAGACCCATTCAACCACGATCCGAGATGTATGGATCTCGCGGCGCCTATCACCAACTGTCATATTGACCAATTCTTCATCAAGCTACGATCACGATCAGAGCTGGAGGACACGATGATGGCCATGGACTTGGTCATCCACGATCCGATGTTTTAGGAGATCGCGACACCTGTCCACAACGGCTAATTTGACTAATTCTTCATCAAACTACGAACCGGCCCGAGATCTTCGGGATGTGGGCGACGTATGACCGTGATCCGTCACCAGAAATCAGCTATAAATAGACCAGAGCTTGGCATTTTTTAGGATCTTTTGGCAGTTTAAGGATTGATTCCACCATTACTGTCATACCTCTATTTCATACCAGATTTACTTCGAGATAACTAAGAGAAATCGTAATTGTAAGAGTGAGTTTGAGAGAAATCATTGGTTGTACTGGCATCCAAAGTATAATCAATAGCATATAAAGTGGACGTAGGCTCGTTAACGTCGAACCACTATAAACCATGTGTGTTTTCTACTTTTTTCTCATTTTTCAGTTATAATTCCCTATGAATCAGAAAAATTTGGGTGTTAGAGCCAAAATTTGATCTAACAGCGACCATTCGCGAATTTCGACCATTGACTTCGAATGGACATTACGGGAGATCCGACCATCGGATTCTCCTAAAACCGAAACCATTGGGTTCATATCGTAAAGTGCTTTCCAAAGAATATAAGAGATTTGAAATTTAATGGTTGGATTTGGAATTATGTCCAAATCAAATTTGAAAAAGATCGCTATGGATGTAGTTCGATGGCCGTTAGTGGAAATCGACTGCACGGGCCTTGTTAAAATTATTAAAAATATTAATAATTTGTGCAAAATCATAATAAATGATTTGGAAAGTATTGGGATGAAAAATTCCATATTTGAAAATTTAAAAATATATTTTTATCAAAATGAACTAGTTATTAACTAGAATTATAATCCAATTATTTCTAATTAAATAAATTGGATTGAGAATGGGTTTTAATATAACCAGAATTTCCAATTTAGGAATTTAAATTAGAATTATTTTTGGAATATTTCGACATTGGATTCCGTGATTATACGGATATTGTGGAGGAATTTGGAAGATACATATATCGTTATTCCAAATACGATATTTGCTGATTTCTGAATTTGATATTGAATATAAGCCGATATAATTTATATTCAGAGCCTTGTGTTTAATATTAAATTGGATTTTGGGTTTGTCGTGAACGGTGTCTTAAATAACACTGTTCTTAAACCCAGTTGGGAAAAGAATAAATCTTTTAATTTAGATTTAGTGAAGTTTTCCGATTAATTAATATGTAATTGGAATTGAATAAAAGAATTGAATTTTGGGTTTGTCATGAATGGTGTCTTTAATAACACTATTCTTAAACCCCGGTTGAAAAGAATAAATCTTTTAAATAAGGTTATTAGAGTTTCCAGTTACATTTGGTAATTGGAATAAAATGGAATGTGAAACGGTTTTATTGTGAACTGTGTTTTTTAACAACATTTGTTCTTTAACCCGATTAACAGTGAAATATGATTTGGAATTCATAAATCTTTTAATTAAGATTTAGGTGAATTTTTCCAAAGAAAAGTTTTCCAATTTAACAAAGTAAATTGGAATGGAATGGAATTTTATTTCGTAATAATCGAAGTGAACTTCTGTGAAGGAAGACTGTTAGTATATATGGAATTTAAAAGGCTTTGCCATTATTCCATTTATAATACCGGTTGGATATGGAAGTTTATCGATTATATATATTGATCTGTTTTCCGTGAAGATTCCATAATCAATGGAATGTGATTTTTGGGTTTATCATGGGCTATCTTTTAAATAACATTAGTTCTTTAACCCAGTTAAAGATAAGATTAATTTCTTAACTTTGAATAATCATTAAGTAATGATTTTTGGAGATTAAAACTGAATTAGAGTTTTAATGAATCTTTAATTAGTTTGGAATGTGAATGGGATAATTAAATATATCGAATTCATGAAATGATTGGGAATGGAGTACCACCAGTTTTACTCCAAGAGAAAGTGAAATCTTTAATTAGATTTGAACGTGAAATGGTTGGTGTTAGATATGGAGTATTACCAGTTTTGCTCCATGGGATGAATAGGCTGGGATTGGGAAATATAATAAATAACTACTTCGGTAAGGTTCGCTAATCCCGACTGGTTTGGATAAACCTTAATTTGGTTTGAATTGATATCAAAAGGAAGATTAAAGAATAAATTTAAAGAATTTATCTTTGATAAAATTTATGGGAACCTTTCCCTAAAGATATGAATATTTGAATAAAAGAATATTCTGGATTGGGATGAGGCGTATGTTGTGTTTTTATAGCACTTGTTTATAAGATACGTGAGTTATTCAGAAAGACCAGGTTTATCCCATTCTGAATAACTAAATCGACAATAAGTCAACGATGAAAACGGTGGTTGAAGACTATATGAATACAAGAATATTCTGAATTGGAATGAGGCATATGTTGTGTTTTTATAGCACTTGTTTATAAGATACGCGAGTTATTCAGAAAGACCGGGTTTATCCCATTCTGAATAACTGAATCGACGATAAGGCAACGATGAAGACGATGGTTGAAGACCGTAGGTCTTCACATCATTTGGATGATTACTGATGTCTTGATTGGATTGTACACCCGAGACGAGGTAATAAGTGGTGATCGTCCAGACGTACTTGGAGATCGACCGGATATGCGAGGACCTTTCTCCTGTATTGGACATATGGGATGAGGAATAAGGTGCCTCCGGTTTCATTCAGACCCAGAACGAGCTTGTAAATGGATGTATGTCTGACATCAGATTTCATTCTGTGTGATTGATAGACATCAGTCGCATGACGTGAATTACGTGTGTGGCATGCTGAGATGCAAATGATCAAGGCTTCTATTGAAAAGCAGAGTCTTGTGGTTGATGATCAAAGCACGGCTTTAATATAACGTAGATTTGTGTATAGCGTTAATTCGCGAGCCGCACACCCCGGTGTGAACCAGAAACGAGAGAGGACTTCAGGGAGAGCATGTGTTTCCTTCTATCTAGGAGTGGTTTCATGGTATGGAGCCCAGATATTTTTACTTATGTGTATGATGGAAAGCGAGGCGCCTCGGATATATCGGACAATATGAGACCGATAGATGGTTTGGTCGATATGCTGACCAATTTTACGCCCCATAGGACGGGAAAACGTATTGTTCAGGCATTTTAATCCACTCCGTGTGGACCGTCCCTGATGATCCATGGTTGGATGCGTTCTGATACTGAGACATGGGCTAGATTGTCATGAAGCGGTAAGGTGGATCCCTTGACTTGGTTCACAGATGGAAATCAAACTTCCAATACGTGACTATTTGGTTTTAGGTGTATAGCCTAGTACGGCGACATAATGGGATGGGGCGCTCATGCCGTCTATGATTGATACATTTATATTTGAAGTTGATTTCTTCACTTATAGTAATAATAAAAGATTAAATTTTGCGTATCAAGCATTATTTGGCTATTATAAGGTAAAACTCTATCCTCAGGCTTGCGTTGCATTATGTGATGGGACCTGAGTCTTATACTAGCTTCATTTTCTTTATTTAGCATTGCGTTGTTTGTTATATGCACTGGTATTCTTGGGGTTAAACCCGTTCCATGTTATACGATGTGGTCCCTTGATTTACCTTACTTTAAAACCAAGCTAATAACTCTTTTTAGTTCTTAAACCAGTCACATGACTGACCTGGAATTTATTGTTTTAACCTAAACTCTTGGTGCCCCTATTTTCCACACTGGCAGCTTGTAGTTTTGGTTTTGTAGATATTATAGTCACAGGATCCCGGTTTATAGCTGGAGCTAGATTCGGAACGCTCTGCATCCGTTTAGTTCTTTCAGTTGTGTTTTGTATTATTTTCCGCTGCATTGTAATTTGTAAATCTCTGATGTTATTGAATGTATAATATCTATTCATGCTCTATTGTATTCTTGTACCCTGATGTAATTGTTGTAACAACAATAAAATGTTCTTCTGTTTGCGTTTTGATTTGTCGTGTTCTCAGACAATCTATTCTTTCTCTTTCTCTTCGGAGACCATGGAAGTTCAAGTCATTATAGTTTAGTATCAGAGCTTTGGTTTACAGAGCTTGAGAACAAGGCACATTAGAACCAAACGAAGGAATGCATCAGAGATTGGATTAGTAATATCCAATAAGAATGATTCGTCAGAGATAGGATCAGTAGTATCCTAGAATGAGTTAGAAGAGTATTATTTATAAAAGAAAATTTTGTTTTGAGAATTTAAATCTTATTATTCGTATTTGAATATTATTTTTATATTGAATTTTGATAATCGAGTATATAAAGATTTTGCATATACGCCTTGCAAATGTATATTCGAAGTTTTTATATACTGGATAGATGTAGAACCACACTCTAGATGCCCGGAGATGATTCTGATGATTGTAGCTACATCATCAGAATTTATGTTCAAGTTTCGAAAGTGGGATGTCTATACGTTTCCAATTGACTGGTGTGAGAACCAAAACTAGATAGGGTCTATTGTTGTGACTTGGCATCAAAAATGGATTTTCATATATATAAAAGTTATGTAATTGAAAAGCTAATCAACTAATTGATTGATGGTTGTGATGTTTGATTATTTGTTCATCTAATAAAAATATTAGAATGATAATGAATTTAACCCATATGACAATGAATGGTAAATATAGCCAAATGGAATCAATTATTGAACTGAATTGAAAATTGTTTGGAAATTACATATATGTACATGCATATATATTGGACAGGTCATAGCAAGTAGGCTAGAGTAGAGGAATAAAATTGTATGCCCGACAAATAGGTACATGTTTACTAGTTTATTGAGTTTGGATGATTTTATGAGCCGATTGGCTTTTTCTTTTTCTTTTTGGCTGATGAGGGCCCTGCGTGGCTAGTTGAGGTTTAAATGTGTCCTCGTAAAAAGGAGGTTATGGCAAAAAATTTCAAAAATTTAGGGTGTTATCCAATTTTTTTGAAATATTTGAATATTCTTAGAAACTGAAAAATTGAAGAATGAAAGCCAGAATGAAAGTTGAGCTGATTAATTAAACAAATTTCAGCTCCATTCCTTTTCGAGGACGAAAAGATTTTAAGTGGGGGAGATTGTAACAACCAAGAAAATTGGAACCAATTAAAATTTTTTATTTTGGCTATTTTAATGAATTTTGAATATTTAAAATGATTTATTTTAAATAATAACGACAAAAAATTTATTTAAATCGAAGTTAGAATGAATAAATTTATTTTAATTATATAACGAGCCTGAAATGGCGCGGTAGTTTGAAAATTCGATTTCCAAATGCAAATGAATGTATAGGATTCAAAATAACTCTGATTTCAGTAAAACCGAAAATATTTGAATCTGTTTGAAAATATCTTTCTAATGAGTGTGAAACATCCAGATTTCATAACGGAAATAAATAGTTATGTCCAGTTGAAAATTCAGAATAGTCGCTATGGAATTTATATAATATATAGCCCTTAAAAGTAGCGATTTTGCAAACGACCTCCATTTTCGATGAGACCACTTTTGTTGGATCCGGAATGTCAAGTTATTGCTAGACTCCAATTTTCATAATCTTTGGAATTAATATGTGGGCGTGGCAAAAGAAAACGTGTTCGGCAATTTCAATTCGAATTTAATCGACTGGAAATTGACCGTTTTTCAAACGGTCTCCAAATTTGACGAAATTAGTTTTGTTAGGACCGTATCGTCAAAACATAACTAGATTATTTTTGGGGAATTTTTGGAGTCAGCATGTGGCCCCGGTAAATTAAAATGTACATTCAAAATTGAATATATATTGATTTATATTATAATTTAAGTAAAAACTGATCAAACTAGTCGAATTGGCTTGTGGGACATATCCCATTGTGTCCGGAACGGAGGTATTTGGCTGGGTACGATAGTCGTTGGGTATCGTTTGGAGTTCAAATGGAAAGTCAACATATTTGGAGAAAAATATGTAATTATACATACATATAATCGTCCCCCTTAAGTCAAACCCTTATTTTCAAATCGATTGGTCAACGAACAAAACACGCCCTCCCCCCTCCTCCCCCCCCCCAAATCTAAAGCCCGACGTTCTCCCTCCAGTCGCCCCTACCGCCATTGCACTGCCCACCGTTGGCCCCCACCACCGCCGCAGGCGCGTCCGCCCTTCCCCCAACGTCTCCGGCCACCATTCCTTCTAGTGCCGCCCTCCCTCTCCTCTCCGACCATTCGAACCCCAAATCGCCCAAACACCGATGCCGCCAGTCCCCACTCCGACCACCAGTCTACCCTCGACCTCCAACAAATGCCTGCGCCCCCTCCGACGAACGGTGCCCTCCTCCTCAACCCTTCCTCAATCCGTGCAAGCCCCACAACAAACACCATCGTGAGATCTCCAAAACCCCAACGCCGGTGACCCCGTCGCCTTTGCAGCAACACCCCCTCCTTTTCCAATTGAAAAAGTGAGTTTTTATGTTATTTTTATTTTATTTATGTAATTAAAAATAGGATTTATATGTAGATAAAATAAAATATGATTTTTATAGATAGAATAATAATAAAGTTATGATTTTTAACTAGAGTATGCCATGAAATTATTTTTAGAAATATAAAATATGATTTTTATATATATTATAATGATATAAAAATGTGATTTTTATATAGAAAGTAGCGTTATAAAGATTTGATTTTTATATAGAAAGTAGCATTATACAAATATAATTTTTATATAGAGAGTAGCGTTATAAAAATATGATCTTTATTATATGAACATCGTTATAAAAATTGAATTTATATATATATAGTAGTGAAATAAAAGTATGATTTTTATTTATATAGTAGCAGAATAAAAATATGATTTTTATTAAATGAATAGCATAATAAAAATGTGATCTTTATAGCGTTGACATAAAAATGTGATTCTTAATATAAACTGCGTGAAACAGATTACGTTGGAATCATGGTGAAGAATACAATGCATTGGCGCAAATCCAAAAACCGTCCAATAAGGACTGACGGAGTGGAAACCCAAAGTGAGAACTTCTCACTCTAATTTATTTTCTAGTCAAATATATATACTAGGGGGAAGACGGCGCTTAGTAGCACCCGACACCTTTGTTTGAAACCATGATTGTTTGGTTGATTGATTTATTTGTTTGAATTTGGTTTGGGAGGTAAAACGAATTGATTAGAATTTGGTTTGTATATGGCGCGAGCCATTATTAGGCGAGGGATAAGGCTAGACCTTATTTCGGTTCTAGTATCGCGCCGTTATGCTGCCGAAATTTTCTAAAAATGTTAGAACAATAAAAATATCATTTTTATGTATAAATGAACTGTATAAAATATTCATGTGTTGAAATAAATATTTTATCGTTAAAAAGATAAATTTTAACGTGTATATGAATGAAAATAAATATTCATTTACAAATCGGAAGATTTGTTTATGTACACTCATTTGACTAATATTGATTGGGACGATATATTTTACACATCGCCCAACTGCATAAATAAAATCTCGGTGTGTTAATTGAAACCCTACACGGGTATTGGGATGATATTTGATGTACATTAATCCCAATTGTTTAGTTGTATGTCAATCGATTGGTTGACAGGCTGTTGTAAGCGTTAATTATTTATATTTAACGCTTATGCAGTTGTGTAATGCACTCTGGATGATGGTTGATTGTATATCATTATTGTTTTGTACATGTGTATGAAATCCATATAAATAACATCATTTGGTAATTCCAGTTCAGGAAAATAACGAATATTTTAAAATAATATTCAGAAAAGAAACAAAATATGATTTTGATGTCCGATTTGAGATGAACATGAATTTTTTTAAATATATGAAGCCGTGTTGATTAGTTATGTGCCATTTCGACGCGAACGATATTTATATCGATTTTATTCATTTTTATAATGAATATCGAAAAGGGAATTATTTCAAAATCTAATGTTTTGAACATATTATCATGTGTATATTAATGAAAAGGAATATTCAATTTTGATTTAAAATTGAAAATGAAGTTGGAACCATTTTTAAAACGAATATAAAACGATTTATAAAATATGTTTTAAATGGAAATCGATGAAATATGTATAATATATATTTTATATATTATATGGCCTAAATAGAACGTGCCGCGCTGGGACCGTTCGCGAATTTCGACCATTGACTTCGAAGGGACATTACGGGAGATCCTACCGTCGGACTCTCCTAAAACTGGAACCTTGGGTTCATATCAAAAAGAGCTTTCCAAAGAATATAAAAGATTTGAAATATAACAGTTGGATATGGAATTATATCCAAATCAAATTTGGAAAAGGTCGCTATGGATGCAGTTCGATGGCCGTTAGTGGAAATCGACTGCACGGGCCTTGCTAAAATTATTAAAAATATTAATAATTTGTGTAAAATCATAATAAATGATTTGGAAAGTATTGGGATGAAAAATTCCATATTTGAAAAGATAAAAATATATTTTTATCGAAATGAACTAGTTATTAACTAGAATTATAATCCAATTATTTCTAATTAAATAAATTGGATTGAGAATGGGTTTTAATACAACCAGAATTTCCAATATATGAATTGGAATGAATTTGAATCGGAATTATCTTTAGAATATTTCGACATTGGATTCCGTGATTATACAGATATTGTGGAGGAATTTGGAAGAGATATATATATATATCGTTATTCCAAATACGATATTTGTTGATTTCAGAATTTGATATTGAATATAAGCCGATATAATTTCTATTCGGAGCCCTGTATTTAATATTAAATTGGATTTTGGGTTTGTCGTGAATGCTGTCTTAAATAACACTGTTCTTAAACCCAGTTGAGAAAAGAATAAATCTTTTAATTAAGATTTGGTGATGTTTTCCGATTAATTAATATTTAATTGGAATTGAATAAAAGAATTGAATTTTGGGTTTGTCGTCAATGGTGTCTTCAATAACACTATTCTTAAACCCCGGTTGAAAATAATAAATCTTTTAATTAAGGTTATTAGAGTTTCCAGTTACATTTGGTAATTGTAATAAAATGGAATATGAATTGGGTTTATCATGAACTGTGTTTTTTAACGACATTCGTTCTTTAACCCGATTAACAGTGAAATATGATTTGGAATTCATAAATCTTTTAATTAAGATTTAGGGGAATTTTTCCAAAGAAAAGTTTTCCAATTTAACAAAATAAATTGGAATGGAATGGAATTCGATTTGGTAATAATCGAAGTGAACTTCTGTGAAGGAAGACTGTTACTATATATGGAATTTAAAAGGCTTTGCTGTTATTCCATTTAAATTATCGGTTGGATATGGAAGTTTATATCGATTATATATATATTGATCCGTTTTCCGTGAAGATTCCATAATCAATGGAATGTGATTTTAGGGTTTATCGTGAACTGTGTTTAAAATAACATTAGTTCTTTAACCCAGTTAAAGATAAGATTAATTTCTTAACTTTGAATAATCATTAAGTAATGATTTTTGGAGATTAAAACTGAATTAGAGTTTTAATGAATCTTTAATTAGATTGGAATGTGAAAGGGATAATTAAATTTATCGAATTCATGAAATAATCGGGAATGGAGTACCACCAATTTTAGTCCAAGCGAGTGTTAAATCTTTAATTAGATTTGAACTTGAAATGCTAATTAATTTTACCGATAACACCGTGGTGTTAAATATGGAGTATTACCCATTTTGCTCCATGAATAGGTTGGGATTGGGAAATATAATAAATGACTACTTCGGTAAGGTTCGCTAATCCCGACTAGTTTGGAAAAAGCTTAATTTGGTTTGAATTGATATCCAAAGGAAGATTAAAGAATAAATTTAAATGAATTTACCTTTAATAAAATTTATGGGAACCTTTCCCTAAAGATATGATATTTGAATAAAAGAATATTCTGGATTGGAATGAGGTGTATGTTGTGTTTTTATAGAACTTGTTTATAAGACACACGGGTTATTCAGAAAGACCAGGTTTATCCCATTCTGAATAACTAAATCGACGATAAGTCGACGATGAAGACTATGGTTGAAGACTATATGAATAAAAGAATATTCTAGATTGGAATGAGGCGTATTTTGTGTTTTTGTAGCACTTGTTTATAAGATATGCAAGTTATTCAGAAAGACCAGGTTTTTCCCATTCTGAATAACTGAATCGACGATAAGTCGACGATGAAGATGGTGGTTGAAGACTGCAGGTCTTCACATCGTTTGGATGATTACCGATGTCTTGATTGGGCTGTACACCCAAGACGAGGTAATAAGTGGTGATCGTCCAGACGTACTTGGAGATCGACCGGACATGTGAGGATCTCTCTCTTGTACTGGACATATGGGACGAGGAATAAGGTGCCTCCGGTTTCGTTCAGTCCCAGAATGAACTTGTAAATAGATGTGTGTTTGACATCGGATTTCATTCTATGTGATTGATAGACATCAGTCGCATGACATGAATTACTTGTGTGGCATGCTGAGATGCAAACGATCAAGGCTTCCGTTGAAAACAGAGTTTTGTGGTTGATGATCAAATAACGACTTTAATATAGTATAGCTTTGTGTATAGCATTAATTCGTGAGCCTCACACCCTGGTGTGAACCAAAAACGGGAGAAGACTTCAGGGGGGAGGCATGCGTTTCCTTCTAGCTTGGAGTGGTGTCATGGTATGGAGCCCAAACATTTTTACTTATGTGGATGGTGGAAAGCGAGGTGCCTCGGATATATCGGTCATCACGGGGCTGATGAATGGTTTGGTCGATATACTGACCAGTTTTACGCCCCATAGGATGGGGAAATGTAATGCTCAGGAGTTTTAATCCACTCTGTGTGGACCGACGCTGACGATCCAACTTCCAATAAGTGACTTTTCGGTTTTAATTATAGAGCCTAGTATGGTGACATAGTGGGATGCAGCGCTCATGGCGTCTATGATTGATACATTTATATTTGAAGTTGATTTCTTCACTTATAGTAATAATAAAAGATTAAATTTCATGTATCAAGCTTTACTGGCTATTATAAGGTAAAATTTATCCTCCGGCTTGTGTTGCATTGTGTCATGGGACCTCAGTCTTAGAATAACTTCATTTTCTTTATTTTACATTGCGTTGTTTGTTATATGCACAAGTATTCTTGGGGTTAAACCCGTTCCATGTTATACGGCGTGGTCCCTTGATTTTCCTAACCTTAAAACCAAGCTAATAACTGTTTTTAATTCTCATACTAGTCACATGACTGACCTGGATTTTATTGTTTTAACCTAAACTCTAGGTGCCCCTATTTTCCATACAGGGAGCTAGTAGTTTTGGTTTTGCAGATATTATATTCACAGGATCCTGGTTTATAGCTGGAGCTATATTTGGAATGCTCTGTATCCGTTTATTTCTTTCAGTTGTGTTTTGTATTATTTTCCTCTGCATTGTAATTTGTAAATCTTTGATGTTATTGAATTCATAATATCTAGTCATACTCTGTTGTATTCTTGTACTCTGATGTAATTGTTGTAACTACAATAAAATGTTCTTCTATATGCGTTCTGATTTGTCGTGTTCTTAGACAATCTGTTCTTTCTCTTCTCTTCGGAGACCAGGGAAGTTCGGGTCGTTATAGTTTTTTTACTATTAATATTCAATTACAATCCCCTTGATTTCACGGCTACAAGGTTAACACCGTTTCCACCACTGTTGATTTCTCGGCTACAAGGTTAACACTATTTCCTTCCTTGATTTCACGGCTACAAGGAACATACCGTTTACAAACTATCCCAAAACAATCCCAATTGATTACAACAGCCCTATAACTCTTCAATAGCACTTCGATTCAGAGAGTAATGAGTAGAGAGTGAGAAGACAAGAAGTTTTATGTATTTAGAATAGAAATCGGCAGAGTATAAGTGTAGAAATCATAAAAATATGAAATAATAATGGTGGAATGAAAAGGGATGAAGATAGAGAAGAAGAATGAATAAAAAATTCAAAATCAACCCCTATTTAAAAGATTTAAAAGGTTGCAATGCTTTCAGAATGTTACAAATGGTGAAAAGACACTTCCTTTCAAAACTGGAAATATGACAGTTGTATGTCGACATAGGGTATTATATATATCAACAAATATGGTTTGAAAATTTGAATTTTTGAATATTTTCAAGTGTTTTACTACATTTATAATTTTGGAAATTCTTGGATTAAAACATACTGATATAAATAAGTATTATAAAGTATAAAATCATAAATATACATTATATAAACATATTTATAAAAGTATAAAATTTAAAACTATATAAATATAAAATTACAAAAGTACATAACTATATATAAACTTTGAAACTTAAGTTTAAAATCAAAGGTAAGATAGAAAAACTAATTAAAATTAGAATTAGATTTTTGAAAATAGAATTTGAAATTTGAAAATCAGAATTCGAATTTGAACCTAGTGTGTTATTCAGAGTCTTACATATAAACTAGACTCCATTATTATATTTCTCTTAAACTCTTGATTTCTTGATTACTCATGAGTCTTGAATCTTCTCTGAATTCTGAATCTCTTGAGTCTCTAAAACTGTACAGTCTTCAGTAGTAATTCCTGTATATCACTCTTGCATATATGTATATACATTCTAGATAGAAATGTTAGTATATACTTTATAATCAATTAATATTGAAATAAGGTTGTTGTCATCAAAACTCCATTCCAACAATCTCCCCCTTTTTTTATGATGACAACCTTAGTTTATAAAATATTCATACCTGTTCATACCTGTTAGTACTGATCCTTCTAATCCTCCTCCTGTCATTATGAATCCTATATATTCTACTTAAATTAAGTCTATATTTTATAATTTCTCCCCTTTTGGAATTATCAAAAAGAAATTCTAAAAATACTCCCCCTAAATCCTATACATATCTATATATTCTATTTAACTCTATACTAATATACTTGACTCCCCCGCAATTCATGCATATATTATCCTAATTCTAAAGGTATAAACAAATCAGACAATTAATCAAAACAAGCAATCCAACCAAGCAATTCAAACAATCAGCCTAAACAATCTAAACCAAATCAATCAAATAATATATGTCAATTTAAAAATACTTTTTGGATCTTGAACTAATCCTAGAAACTAAAAAACTCCCTCTTAATCTAATACAAGACTAAACCTAGCCTAAAATCTAATTCCCTTAAAGCTATAATAAGACTTTAATCTAGACTAAGATATAATTCTGATAAGATATCCTTAAAACTATAATGCAACTTAAACTAATATAAGTCAAGCAATTTAATCCAAACAATCAACCAATTTAATTTTTATTGTCTCAAATCAATAAAAAATAAAGCCAAGCATTTCTTGTAACTTCTATTTATCCTAAAAAACCTATAAAACTCCTATCAACTATAAATCCATAAGTATTTTTCTAACAAATCTATCAACCACTAATGAAATTTAACTATGTCAAGTAAGTCAATCAAGTTGTTCAAGTCAAACAAATCAAACAAGCTAATCAAGCCAATTAATTCAATCAAGCCAGTTAATTCAATCAAGCAAGTCAAAGTAAATATGTTACGTGATTAATAATCATGTATTTCTAATACGATTAAAATTACTTATATAGTATACTTGTTATATGTGGAGTTAAAAGCTAACATGTAAAGCAGTGTGTGTAGTATGTTGGTTATAATGCAGTATGAACTGTATGTCATATGTAAAGCAACATGAGATGATATATTGAAAGATGTGCAACGTGTGATGTGAATGATTTTATTTCGACACGTATTGTAATAAATGAGGTATGATATGAAATAAAATGTGTAATGATATTTTGATAATAATGATTTGATGATGATATTTCTATAAAAGATATTCAAAGTAATACACACAATATAAATTATTTCAATCAAACAAAGGTAATATTAATTTCTAAGCTTAGGTTATTGATACTAATGAAGGAAATTAAGAGTTTAATGGTAATTAAAAATATATTCATGATAGGTGGTAAAATATTTAGAATAATTCTATGTGAAATATGAAGTTAAGTAATCTTAGTAGGGCGCTTCTTTAACAATATAGTAAAATTGAAGATCTTTTTAAAGAGAATATAAAATTATATCATGTAAACTATTTTGATATAAACATATATTCATAATTGTGTGTATATATATCAACTTATTTCTAAAAAGAACTCAAAATTTAATTTATTATTTGATATACATCATCAAAACATATTAATTCGCTAAAGAACCATTTATATGTTAAAACTTTTAAAAGAAATCTATAGTTATAACATAATTATAAAGTAAACTTTAGAACTATAACTTTTTATATTTAAACCACATACTTATGACATAAAGATCATATATATATATATATGTATATATATATATATTATACCAAAATATTAAGTTAAATATACAAGTTTTGTAAATCTTAAAAATCAAAATTAATATTTAGTTACAAACAGTATCTATGATAATGTAGCCTAAGATTGTTATGAAATCATATGTGAAAAATATATAAGTTAAACTTTTTATGTTTAAACTATATATAAAAGATATATAAATTTATATTTTTATAAAAATATTAAATGTTTGAAAATTTCAACCATATTAACATATCTATGTACTATATATATACTTTCAATATATTTTTGAAATAAAATGAACATAAGCAGATGATCAAAATTGATAACTAGAGTTTGAACTGGCATTTTCATATTTGAAAAGATGTCCTTTCAAAATAAAATCAAAGAGTAGTGAAATTTAAATTTAGAATAAGAAAAATAAATTTTAATTATATTAATATATATGTATACTATGGTGTATCGATATATGAACCAAAATTTCTAGAATTATAAAAGAGATAGATTTCTATTCCTAACTATGTGCATAGATGCATATTCCTAAATGATGATTATGAAAATAATGTTAAGCGTACCTGTTTTTACAATCTTCCATTTTTTTGTTATTCCATTGTCATGAGCTGTACGTTCACATCTTTCAGAATTAGACGATAAGATTTGCTCTATTGCGGCGGGCTCGTTTTTCTAATCAACATAGTATATTCATTTGCTGAATTTGAAGACTGTATGAGAGAGATATTGATGATTTAGTAGTTCAACCAACTTGGCACTAAAATTGTGGATTTGAGTTTTGAATTTTGAATGAATGGAGACTTCAACTACTATATAATGGCCCAAGTGTCATGTCTCTTCACAATTTTTTCTCTTCTTCTTCTTGCCGATTTTCCATTTTCAATCAATCTTGCAAGAGCCATAACTTCTTCGTTTCTTAACGGAATTGTATAAAACCAGCGGCAAATCGAAGAGGAATTCAAAGACTATAATCTTCTAACAGTTTGGGGATGAATTTGGATGGTATTTGGGTGCAGCAAGTCGAAGCATTAGGAGATATGTAAGAAATCCCGTACACAATTTTCAGTTTTGCATAGCCAACTTCAAATAATCACATCTCACTTGATCTTGATCCGAATTCGATTATCTACCAATCAAAACGACCACGAGAACAAAAAATACAATCTGGAAAAGGATTTGGGACAAAATAGTCTATCCTATGGATGCAGTTTGAAGATAATCATGGATATTTTTGGTTTCCTTCTCTCTTTATTCACCAAAACTTCATTTGATCATTACTTGGTCAATTTTTGACAGATTCACATGAAGCCGGCGGCATTACTGTAATAACCCGGAAATTCTGAGCCAGTTTAAAATTTTTATTTTGGCAATTTTAGCGAATTTTGAATATTTAAAATAGATTATTTTCAATAATATCGACGAGAAATTTATTTTGAATATAATTAGAACGTATATATTATATACGTCGTCGTTAGAATATAAATATTTATATATAATTATAAATAGAATTGAAAATGGCGCGGTAGTTCGATAATTCGATTACAAACTTCAATTGAATGTACCGGGTGCAAAACAATCCGGATTTTAGTGAAACCAAAAACATTAGGATCTATTTGATAATACCTTTCCAACGAATCCGAAAAATTGAAATTCCACAGCGGGAATCAAAAGATATGTCCAGTTGAAAATTCAGAATAGTCGCTATGGAATTCAGGCCCTTAAAAATGGAAATTTTGCAAACGACCTCGGATTTCGACGAAGCCACTTTTGTTGGATCCGCAGCATCAAGTTATTGCTAGATTCCAAATTTCGTAATTTTTCAAATCAATATGTGAGCGTGGCAAAGGAAAACGTGTTTGACCGGTTTCAGTTGATTTTAATCGACTGGAAAATGGCCATTTTTCCAACTGTCTCAGAATTCGACGAAACTAGTTTTGTTAGGACCGTATCATCAATACGAAGCTAGAAAATATTTTTCGGGAATTTTTCTAGTTAGTATGTGACCCCGATAAATTGAAATGCACGTTCAAATTCAATATATGGAGTTATATGTTGATTTTAACGGAAACTGATCGAAACGATCGAATCAGCTTACGATACCTATCCCATTGTGTTCGGAATGGGGGTAAAACGCTATGGACGACAGGCGGTGGGCCTCGTTTTGAGATCGAAAATAAAAGTTGCTTTTTGGCGAAAAATAAATTAATTAAATAATAAAAAATAAAAAAATCTCTTTACATAGACCCCCCCCCCTTAATTTTCTTTTTCCCTCTTCAGTGCCTCCCGATAAAAACCAGATCCCGCCTCCCTCGTTCAGACCTAATCCGTCGCACCTCCTCCGCCGTGGCGACATCGTCGAGCGCACCCCTCCGGCGACTCTCCCTCCTTCGCGTCAGCCAACCCTCCTCCCTTTCCCCCTTTCTCCTTCCCTCCCTTCGATTTAAAGAGCGGCGCCCCCTTTTCCTCCCACTTCCGCCACCAGGCCGCCGCCTCTGGCCAAGCACCACTACCTCCGACGCGACACCAGCGAGCTCCCCTTTCCAGACGTCAACGACAAACACCACCCCCTCCTTCCTTTGTAAATGTAAGTTTTATACTTTACTTAATTATAGATTTGTTTTTCTTTAATGTAATTAGATTAATAATGTAAATCAGCCTTATTTATTATTCATAGGAAATTCAGATTTTTATAAATGAAGACAATTAGATTTTTAATTAGGGAAAGTTATGATTTTAGTTAGAGAATGACTGGATTTTTAATAGAATAAAAATATAATTTTTATCATAGTAATGGAATAAAAATATAATTTTTGTCATAGTAGTAGAATAAAAATATAATTTTTATCATAGTAGAAGATTAAAAATATAATTTTTATACTATAGAAAAGTTAAAAATATAATTTTTATGGAGGTGGAAGATTAAAAATATAAACTTTATATTTGAAAAGGCGAAATCTTTATGTAGAGTATAGCGAAGTAAAAATTTGATTTTTATATATTGAATAGCGAAGTAAAAAATTCGATTTTTAAATATTAAATAGCGAAATAAAAATTCGATTTTTATATATTGAATAGCATAGTAAAAATTCGATTTTTATATATTAAATAGCGAAGTAAAAATTCGATTTTTATATATTGAATAGCGAGGTAAAAATTTGATTTTTATATATTGAATAGCAAAGTAAAAATTCGATTTTTAAATATATGAAGGGATTATAAAAATATGATTTTTAAAATTGAAGTAAACAAATAAAAATGTGATTTTTATTTTAAAAAGACAGCAATATGAAAATGTGTGATTTTTACATATGTAGTGGCTGCAACAACGAAGATGACAAAAATGCGATAACGATGAAGATTTCTATCAAAGAAGAGTCAAGATGATTGGATAGCTATCGGTGAGAACTTCTCACTTTTCAATTTCTTTTTCTAGTTATATATATATATATATATATATATATATATATATATATACTAGGATGCAGACGGTGCTTAGTAGCACCCGACACAATCGTCCACAGACCATGGACTTGTTTGTTTGATTGCAGAAATTAGTTAGATTATTAGATTGAAATTTGAGTTGTTTGGTGAAATGGAATGGATTGATTGATGTGTGAATGGCGTGGGCCTTCACTAGACCGGGGATAAGGCTAGGCCTCGTCCCGTTTCTAGTATCGTGCCGTTATGCCGCCGAAATTTCCTAAAATATGTTAGAAAAATAAAAATATCATTTTATTTAAAGAATGAACTGAATAGAAATTCATATGTTGGAATAAAATGTTTTGTCGTTAAAAATATAATTTTTAACGTGAATGTGAATAAATAAATATTCATTTACAAACCGGACGGTTTGTTTATGTACACCTATTTGAAGGACATTGATTGGGACGATAAATTTTACACATCGCCCAACTACACAAATAAAACCTGTGTTTGATTGTTTGAAACCCCACACGGGTGTTGGGATGAAATTTGAAGTTCACTCATCCTGATTGATTAAATATGTCGATCGATTGATTGACAGGCTGTTATAAGCATTAGATATCTATATTCGATGCTTATACAGTGTAGTGCACTTTGGTTGATGGTTGATTATTTATCATTGCTATTATATACATGTGCTGAATGGAATCCATATAAGCCTCATTCCAATTTAGAAGATAAAGAATATTATAGAATAAAGGTTCATGTGTTAACTGTACTCATCCGTTGAGATTAGTCATGTGTTGAACGAAATATTTTAATAATAAAATTTACATCTTTATCAATATAATATAAAGGTTCATGTTTTGACCGTACTCATCCGTTGAGATTAGTCATGTGTTGAACGAAATATTTGAAATAGAATATTTGAAATAGAAATATTTGAAAACGAAATATTTGAAATAGAATATTTGATAATAGAAATATATGAAGCCGGGTTGATTAGATTGATGCCATTTTGACGTGAACGATATTTTTATCGATTTTATTCATTTTAAAATGAATATTGTAAAGAGATTTCGAAATCGAATATTTCGAAACGAAAATGAATTGAATATAAAGTGATTTCGAAATGAATTGAATATAAAGTGATTTCGAAATGAATTGAATATAAAGTGATTTCGAAATGAATTGAATATAAAACGATTTCGAAATGAATAGAATACAAAACGATTTCGAAATGAATAGAATATAAAGCGATTTCGAAATGAATAGAATATAAAGCGATTTCGAAATGAATAGAATATAAAGCGATTTCGAAATGAATAGAATATAAATCGATTTCGAAATGAATGGAATATAAAGCGATTTCGAAATGAATAGAATATAACACAATTTCCAAAATGAATAGAATATAAAGCAATTTCGAAATGAATAGAATATAAAGCGATTTCGAAATGAATAGAATATAAAGCGATTTCGAAATGAATAGAATATAAAGCAATTTCGAAATGAATAGAATATAAAACGATTTCGAAATGAATAGAATATAAAGCGATTTCGAAATGAATTGAATATATAACGAATTTGAATTCGAATTGAATAGAAAACGAATTTGATTTCAATTGAATATATATAACGAATTTGAATTGAATCGAATAGAAAACCAATTTGAATTGAATCGAATAGAAACCGACTTTGAAATTGAATTGAAACCGAATTCAAATTGAATTGAAAGCGAATTGAAATGAATTCAAATTGAATTGAAATTTGAATTGAATAGAAAGGAATTTTAAAACGAATTTATAAGGAAGAATTCAATTTTGATTTGAATTGAAATGGAAGTTGAGATTGTTTTTGAAACGAATTTAAACCTATTTATAAAATTCGTTTTAAATAGAAATCGATGAAATATATATTATATATATAATATAATGGCCTGAATAGAACGCGCCGCGCCGCGGCAGTTCGTCAATTTCGACCATTTATTTCAAATGGACATTACGGGAGATCCGACCGACGGATTCTCCTAAAACCGGAACCGTTGGGTTCGTATCGAAAAGAGCTTTCTAACGAATATTTGAAATTTGAAATCTAACGGTTGGATTTGGAGATACGTCCAAATCAAATTCGAAAAAGGTCGCTGTAAGTGCAATTCGATGGCCGTAGTTGGAAATCGACTGTACGGGCCTTGATAAAATTATTAAAAATATCAATAATTTGTGTAAAATCATAAGAAGTGATTTGATAAAAATTGGGGTGAAAAACTCCATATTTGAAAAGATAAAAATGGATTTTTTATCGAAATGAACTAGTTTTGAACTAAATTTAAACCCAATTATTTTTAAATAAATAAATTAGATTTAAAAAGGGGTTTTAAATAATCGGAATTTCTAATATATTTGATTGGATTTGAAATGGGTTTATCGTGAACGGTGTTTTAAATAACACTAGTTCTTTAACCCGATAACAAATAGAATGTGATTTGGGTTTGTCGTGAACTGTGTTTTAAATAACACCTAGTTATTTAACCCAGTAAAAGGAGTTTTAACCAAATCTTTAATTAGATTTGAACGTGAAATGGTAATTAATTTTACCAATAACACCGTGGTGTTAGATATAGAGTATTACCAGTTTTGCTCCAAAGCAATAGATAAATCTTTAATTAGATTTGAACGTGAAATGGTAATTAATTTTACCAATAACACCGTGGTGTTAGATATGGAGTATTACCAGTTTTGCTCCAAAGCGATAGATAAATCTTTAATTAGATTTGAACGTGAAATGGTAATTAATTTTACCAATAACACCATGGTGTTAGATATGTAGTATTACCAGTTTTGCTTCACGGGATGAATAGGTTGGGATTGGGAAATAAAATAAATAATTACTTCGGTGTGGTTCGCTAATCTCGACTAGTTCAGAAAACCATAATTTGGTTTGAACGACATCCAAAGGAAGATTAAAGGATAAATTTTAAAGAATTTATCTTTGATAAAATTAATGGGAACCTTTCCCTAAGAAGTGATTTCGTGAATAAAAAGGATATTCTGCACTGGAATGAGGCGTATGTTGTGTTTGTGTAACATTTGTTTTAAATATACGCGGGTTGTTCGGAAAGGCCGGGTTTATACCCGTTCTGAATAACCGATTCGACGATATGTCGAAGATGAAGACGTTGGTTGAAGACCGGAAGTCTTCACATCGTTTGGATAATTACTGACGATCCTGATTGGGCTGTACACCCAAGAGGATGGAAATAGTTGGTGGTCGTCCAGACATACTTGAAGATGGATGGATATGTGAGGAAAGTGCCTCCGGTTTCGTTCAGACCCAGAACGAACTTGTAAATGGATTGTGGTTCTGACATTGGATTTTATTCTGTGTTGATTGATTTCTATTAAATATACATCTGTTTGGCGGCGGAGAATTTATTCTTTTGCTTAACGCCCTTCTCTGAGACGTACCAGCTCAGAGGTTGTATATCGATGGACATCAATCGCATGGCATGAATTGCCTGTGTGGCACGCTAAGATGCAATGATCAAGGCTTCTGTTGAAAAGCAAAGTCTTGTGGTTGATGATCAAAGCACGGCCTACGTGGCAGCTTTGTATATAACGTGAATTCGCGAGCCTCACACCTCGGTATGAGTTAAAAACGGGATACGGGCCGTTGGGAGAGAACGACGTTTCTTTCTAGCTTTGGTGGTGTCAGTGACTTACCAGCCCTGACATTTATATACTTTTCACCTTTGTGGTTGTTGGAATGAGGCGCCTCGATTATAGGTCTGTAAGGACCGGGAAGCGTGTGTTCATGAATAAATAATCCTCTAACGTAAGTGAGGACCGGCCCAACCGATCCAGGATTGCCCAGAGTGTGTAGTCCTGAGGCATTTGCTAGAGTGTCTCGAGCGCGGAGAGGATCTTGCCCCTTGCCTCGACTCATGACGGAAATCCAATTTCCAATACGGGATATTGTGGTTTTAATTGTAGAACTAGTATGGCGACATAGTAGATGGTAGCTATGCCGCCTATGATTGATATTTATGATTTGAAATGTTTTGACACTATACACTTATTATAGTATCAAATGATTAGTTTTAAACGTATCAAGCATGCTTTGGCTGTTATAAGGGAAAACCCTATCCTCCGGCTTGCGTTGCATTGTGTGATGGGACCTGGGTCTTATAACAGCTTCATTTTTCTTTATTTAGCATTGCGCTGTTTGTTCTATGCACTAGTATTCTTGGGAGGAAACTCGTTCCGTGTTATATGGCGTGGTCCCTTGATTTACCTAACTTTAAAACCAATATTAATAACTGTTTTAGTTCTCACACCAGTCACATGACTGACCTGGAGTTTATTGTTTTAACCTAAACTCTGGGTGCCCCTATTTTCCACACGGGCAGCTAGTAGTTTTGGTTTTGAAGATTTATATTCATAGGATCCTGGTTTACAGCTGGAATGATATCCGGAAAGCTCTGTATCCGTATATCACCTTCAGTTGTGCTTTGTATTATTTTCCGTTGCTATGTAATTTATTGCAATCTCTGATATTTATCGAATGTAATTTATTCAATTATACTCTGTATATTCTTGTATCTGATGGTGTTGTTGTAATAACAATGAAATGTTCTTCTATTTGTGTTCTGATTTGTCCTGTTCTCAAACGAACAGGGGTTTCGAATGGTCTAGATCGGTTTAACGACTGATTCGGATCGAGCGAAATTCCTTGTCATCACATTTGGTATCAGAGCTTTGGTTTACAGAGCTCGAGAACAAGACACATTAGAACCATACGAAAGAATTCATCAGATATCGGATTAGTAATATCCAATTAGAATGACTCGTTAGAGATAGCATCAGTAGTATCCCAGAACGAGTGTGAAGAGTATATTTTTCAAATGAAAACAATTTTGTTTTGAAAATTTAAATCGTTTTATACGTATTTGAATATTTTATTTGTATTGATTTGGACAATCTAGTATATAAAGGTTTTGCATATACGCGTCATGAACGTATATTCGAAGATTTAATATACTGGATAGATATAGAATTACACTCTAGTCGTCCGGAGATAATGTTGATAATGACCATGGCATCATCAATATTTATGTTCGTGTTTCGAAGGTGTGATATCTATATATTTCCATTAGACTGGTGTGAGAACCAAAACTAATATAGCTAGATTCATTTGTTGTGATTTGGCACCAAAACATGATTTTTGTATATATATCAAATTTAAGGATTTGAAACTCTAATTCACTAATTGATTGATGTTTGTGTTGTTTGTTTATTTGGTTGATAATTTTGAACTATTATGCCTAATTGTATCAAATATTGAATTATATTGAAAATTAGACGCATTTGCTTGCATATACATATACTTACATTGAACAGGTCATAGCAAGGAGGCTAGAGCAGAGAATAAAATTTGTTTGCCCGACAAATAGGTACATGTTTACTATATAATTTACTGTTTTGTTTGGGTGATGATGATTTTATGAGCCGATTGGCTAGCCGCTTGGCATTTTCTTTTTCTTTTTGAGATCAGAAGGCCTATAAGGCAATTTTGGGATTTTCCCGTGGCTCCCGGTGCAGGGGAGGTTATGGCGAAATTTTTCGAAAATTTAGGGTGTTAGCCAAATTTTTGAAAATTTGAAAATTCTCAGAAACTGAAAAGTTGGAGAATGGAAGCCAGATCGAACGTAGAGTTGAATAATCAAACCACTTTCGACTTTGTTCCTTTTCGGGGATGAAAAGTTTTAAGTGGGGGAGATTGTAATAACCCGGAAATTCTGAGCCAGTTTAAAATTTTTATTTTGGCAATTTTAGCGAATTTTGAATATTTAAAATAGATTATTTTAAATAATATCGACGAGAAATTTATTTTGAATATAATTAGAACGTATATATTATATACGTCGTCGTTAGAATATAAATATTTATATATAATTATAAATAGAATTGAAAATGGCGTGGTAGTTCGATAATTCGTTTTCAAACTTCAATTGAATGTACCGGGTGCAAAACAATCCGGATTTTAGTGAAACCAAAAACATTAGGATCTATTTGATAACACCTTTCCAACGAATCCGCAAAATTGAAATTTCATAGTGGGAATCAAAAGATATGTCCAATTGAAAATTCAGAATAGTCACTATGGAATTCAGGCCCTTAAAAATGGAAATTTTGCAAACGACCTCGGATTTCGACAAGACCACTTTTGTTGGATCCGCAGTGTCAAGTTATTGTTAGATTCCAAATTTCGTAATTTTTCAGATCAATATGTGAGTGTGGCAAAGGAAAACGCGTTTGACCGGTTTTAGTTGATTTTAATCGACTGGAAAATGGCCATTTTTCCAACGTTCTCAGAATTCGACGAAACTAGTTTTGTTAGGACCGTATCGTCAATACGAAGCTAGAAAATATTTTTCGGGAATTTTTCTAGTTAGTATGTGACCCCGGTAAATTGAAATGCGCGTTCAAATTCAATATATAGAGTTATATGTTGATTTTAACGGAAACTGATCGAAACGATCGAATCAGCTTACGATACCTATCCCATTGTGTTCGGAATGGGGGTAAAACGCTATGGACGACAGGCGGTGGGCCTCGTTTTGAGATCGAAAATAAAAGTTGCTTTTTGGCGAAAAATTAATTAATTAAATAATAAAAAATAAAAAAATCTCTTTACATAGACCCCCCCCCCTTAATTTTCTTTTTCCCTCTTCAGTGCCTCCCGATAAAAACCCGATCCCGCCTCCCTCGTTCAGACCTAATCCGCCGCACCTCCTCCGCCGTGGCGACATCGTCGAGCGCACCCCTCCGGCGACTCTCCCTCCTTCGCATCAGCCAACCCTCCTCCCTTTCCCCCTTTCTCCTTCCCTCCCTTCGATTTAAAGAGCGGCGCCCCCTTTTCCTCCCACTTCCGCCACCAGGCCGCCGCCTCTGGCCAAGCACCACTACCTCCGACGCGACACCAGCGAGCTCCCCTTTCCAGACGTCAGCGACAAACACCACACCCTCCTTCCTTTGTAAATGTAAGTTTTATACATTACTTAATTATATATTTGTTTTTCTTTAATGTAATAAGATTAATAATGTAAATCAGCCTTATTTATTATTCATAGGAAATTCAGATTTTTATAAATGAAGACAATTAGATTTTTAATTAAGTAAAGTTGTGATTTTAGTTAGAGAAAGACTGGATTTTTAATAGAATAAAAATATAATTTTTATCATAGTAATAGAATAAAAATATAATTTTTGTCATAGTAGTAGAATAAAAATATAATTTTTATCATAGTAGAAGATTAAAAATATATTTTTATACTATAGAAAAGTTAAAAATATAATTTTTATAGAGGTGGAAGATTATAAATATAAACTTTATATTTGAAAAGGCGAAATCTTCATGTAGAGTATAGCGAAGTAAAAATTCGATTTTTATATATTGAATAGCGAAGTAAAAATTCGATTTTTATATATTGAATAGCGAAATAAAAATTCGATTTTTATATATTGAATAGCATAGTAAAAATTCGATTTTTATATATTGAATAGCGAAGTAAAAATTCGATTTTTATATATTGAATAGCGAAGTAAAAATTCGATTTTTATATATTGAATAGCGAAGTAAAAATTCGATTTTTATATATTGAATAGCGAAGTAAAAATTCGATTTTTAAATATATGAAGGGATTATAAAAATATGATTTTTAAAATTTAAGTAAACAAATAAAAATGTGATTTTTATTTTAAAAAGACAACAATATGAAAATGTGTGATTTTTACATATGTAGTGGCTACAACAACGAAGATGACAAAAATGCGATAACGATGAAGATCTCTATCAAAGAAGAGTCAAGATGATTGGATAGCTATCGGTGAGAACTTCTCACTTCTCAATTTCTTTTTCTAGTTATATATATATATATACTAGGATGTAGACGGTACTTAGTAGCACCCGACACAATCGTCCACAGATCATGGACTTGTTTGTTTGATTGCAGAAATTAGTTAGATTATTTGATTGAAATTTGAGTTGTTTGGTGAAATGGAATGGATTGATTGATGTGTGAATGGCGTGGGCCTTCACTAGACCGGGGATAAGGCTAGGCCTCGTCCCGTTTCTAGTATCGTGCCGTTATGCCGCCGAAATTTCCTAAAATATGTTAGAAAAATAAAAATATCATTTTATTTAAAGAATGAACTGAATAGAAATTCATATGTTGGAATAAAATGTTTTGTCGTTAAAAATATAATTTTTAACGTGAATGTGAATAAATAAATATTCATTTACAAACCGGATGGTTTGTTTATGTACACCTATTTGAAGGACAGTGATTGGGACGATAAATTTTACACATCGCCCAACTGCACAAATAAAACCTGTGTTTGATTGTTTGAAACCCCACACGGGTGTTGGGATGAAATTTGAAGTTCACTCATCCTGATTGATTAAATATGTCGATCGATTGATTGACAGGCTGTTATAAGCGTTAGTTATCTATATTCGATGCTTATACAGTGTAGTGCACTTTGGTTGATGGTTGATTATTTATCATTGCTATTATATACATGTGTTGAATGGAATCCATATAATTAACTTTATATGGTGATTGATTGGGCCTCATTCCAATTTAGAAGATAAAAAATATTATGGAATAAAGGTTCATGTGTTGACTGTACTCATCCGTTGAGATTAGTCATGTGTTGAACGAAATATTTTAATAATAAAATTTACATCTTTATCAATATAATATAAAGGTTCATGTGTTGACTGTACTCATCCGTTGAGATTAGTCATGTGTTGAACGAAATATTTGAAATAGAATATTTGAAATAGAAATATTTGAAAACGAAATATTTGAAATAGAATATTTGATAATAGAAATATATGAAGCCAGGTTGATTAGATTGACGCCATTTTGACGTGAACGATATTTTTATCGATTTTATTCATTTTAAAATGAATATTGTAAAGAGATTTCGAAATCGAATATTTCGAAACGAAAATGAATTGAATATAAAGTGATTTCGAAATGAATTGAATATAAAGTGATTTCGAAATGAATTGAATATAAAACGATTTCGAAATGAATTGAATTTAAAACGATTTCGAAATGAATAGAATATAAAACGATTTCGAAATGAATAGAATATAAAGCGATTTCGGAATGAATAGAATATAAAGCGATTTCGAAATGAATAGAATATAAAGCGATTTCAAAATGAATAGAATATAAAGCGATTTGGAAATGAATAGAATATAAAGCGATTTCGAAATGAATAGAATATAAAGCGATTTCGAAATGAATAGAATATAAAACGATTGCGAAATAAATAGAATATAAAGCGATTTCGAATTGAATAGAATATAAAGCGATTTCGAAATGAATAGAATATTAAGCGATTTCGAAATGAATAGAATATAAAACGATTTCGAAATGAATAGAATATAAAGCGATTTCGAAATGAATTGAATATATAACGAATTTGAATTCGAATTGAATAGAAAACGAATTTGATTTCAATTGAATATATATAACGAATTTGAATTGAATCGAATAGAAAACCAATTTGAATTGAATCGAATAGAAAATGACATTGAAATTGAATTGAAACCGAATTCAAATTGAATTGAAAGCGAATTGAAATGAATTCAAATTGTAGAAAGGAATTTTAAAACGAATTTATAAGGAAGAATTCAATTTTGATTTGAATTGAAATGGAAGTTGAAATTGTTTTTGAAACGAATTTAAACCTATTTATAAAATTCGTTTTAAATAGAAATCGACGAAATATATATTATATATATAATATAATGGCCTGAATAGAACGCGCCGCGCCGCGGCAGTTCGTGAATTTCGACCATTTATTTCAAACGGACATTACGGGAGATCCGACCGACGTATTCTCCTAAAACCGGAACCGTTGGGTTCGTATCGAAAAGAGCTTTCTAACGAATATTTGAAATTTGAAATCTAACGGTTGTATTTGGAGATACGTCCAAATCAAATTCGAAAAAGGTCGCTGTAATTGCAATTCGATGGCCGTAGTTGGAAATCGACTGTACGGGCCTTGATAAAATTATTAAAAATATCAATAATTTGTGTAAAATCATAAGAAGTGATTTGAGAAAAATTGGGGTGAAAAACTCCATATTTGAAAAGATAAAAATGGATTTTTATCGAAATGAACTAGTTTTGAACTAAATTTAAAACCCAATTATTTTTAAATAAATAAATTAGATTTAAAAAGGGGTTTTAAATAATCGGAATTTCTAATATATTTGATTGGATTTGAAATGGGTTTATCGTGAACGGTGTTTTAAATAACACTAGTTCTTTAACCCAATAACAAATAGAATGTGATTTGGGTTTGTCGTGAACTGTGTTTTAAATAACACCTAGTTCTTTAACCCAGTAAAAGGAGTTTTAACGAAATCTTTAATTAGATTTGAACGTGAAATGGTAATTAATTTTACCAATAACACCGTGGTGTTAGATATGGAGTATTACCAGTTTTGCTCCAAAGCGATAGATAAATCTTTAATTAGATTTGAACGTGAAATGGTAATTAATTTTACCAATAACACCATGGTGTTAGATATGGAGTATTACCAGTTTTGCTCCAAAGCGATAGATAAATCTTTAATTAGATTTGAACGTGAAATGGTAATTAATTTTACCAATAACACCGTGGTGTTAGATATCGAGTATTACCAGTTTTGCTTCATGGGATGAATAGGTTGGGATTGGGAAATAAAATAAATAATTACTTCGGTGTGGTTCGCTAATCTCGACTAGTTCAGAAACCCATAATTTGGTTTGAACGACATCCAAAGGAAGATTAAAGGATAAATTTTAAAGAATTTATCTTTGATAAAATTAATGGGAACCTTTCCCTAAGAAGTGATTTCGTGAATAAAAAGGATATTCTGCATTGGAATGAGGCGTATGTTGTGTTTGTGTAACATTTGTTTTAAATATACGTGGGTTGTTTGGAAAGGCCGGGTTTATACCCATTCTGAATAACCGATTCGACGATATGTCGAAGATGAAGACGGTGGTTGAAGACCGGAAGTCTTCACATCATTTGGATAATTACTGACGATCTTGATTGGGCTGTACACCCAAGAGGATGGAAATAGTTGGTGGTCGTCTAGACGTACTTGGAGATGGATGGATATGCGAGGAAAGTGCCTCCGGTTTCGTTCAGACCCAGAACGAACTTGTAAATGGATTGTGTGTCTGACATTGGATTTTATTCTATGTTGATTGATTTCTATTAAATATACATCTGTTTGGCGGAGGAGAATTTATTCTTTTGCTTAACGCCCTTCTCTGAGACGTACGAGCTCAGAGGTTGTATATCGATGGACATCAATCGCATGGCATGAATTGCCTGTGTGGCACGCTAAGATGCAATGATCAAGGCTTCTGTTGAAAAGCAAAGTCTTGTGGTTGATGATCAAAGCACGGCCTACATGGCAGCTTTGTGTATAACGTGAATTCGCGAGCCTCACACCTCGGTATGAGTTAAAAACGGGATACGGGCCGTTGGGACAGCACGACGTTTCTTTCTAGCTTTGGTGGTGTCAGTGACTTACCAGCCCTGACATTTATATACTTTTCACCTTTGTGGTTGTTGGAATGAGGCGCCTCGATTATAGGTCTGTAAGGACCGGGAAGCGTGTGTTCAGGAATAAATAATCCTCTAACGTAAGTGAGGACCGGCCCAACCGATCCAGGATTGCCCAGAGTGTGTAGTCCTGAGGCATTTGCTAGAGTGTCTCGAGCGCGGAGAGGATCTTGCCCCTTGCCTCGACTCATGACGGAAATCCAATTTCCAATACGGGATATTGTGGTTTTAATTGTAGAACTAGTATGGCGACATAGTAGATGGTAGCTATGCCGCCTATGATTGATATTTATGATTTGAAATGTTTTGACACTATACACTTATTATAGTATCAAATGATTTGTTTTAAACGTATCAAGCATGCTTTGGCTGTTATAAGGGAAAACCCTATCCTCCGGCTTGCGTTGCATTGTGTGATGGGACCTGGGTCTTATAACAGCTTCATTTTTCTTTATTTAGCATTGCGCTGTTTGTTCTATGCACTGGTATTCTTGGGAGGAAACCCGTTCCGTGTTATACGGTGTGGTCCCTTGATTTACCTAACTTTAAAACCAATATTCATAACTGTTTTAGTTCTCACACCAGTCACATGACTGACCTGGAGTTTATTGTTTTAACCTAAACTCTAGGTGCCCCTATTTTCCACACGGGCAGCTAATAGTTTTGGTTTTGTAGATTTATATTCACAGTATCCTGGTTTACAGCTGGAATGATATCCGGAAAGCTCTGTATCCGTATATCACCTTCAGTTGTGCTTTGTATTATTTTCCGCTGCTATGTAATTTATTGCAATCTCTGATATTTATCGAATGTAATTTATTCAATTATACTCTGTATATTCTTGTTTATGATGGTGTTGTTGTAATAACAATGAAATGTTCTTCTGTTTGTGTTCTGATTTGTCCTGTTCTCAAACGAACAGGGGTTTCGAACGGTCTAGATCGGTTTAACGACTGATTCGGATCGAGCGAAATTCCTTGTCGTCACAATTACGATGTAAATGAAGAGAAGTACACTATGAAGTTAATTTGTAGATGAAAATACAAAGTTGTAAAACGATTTGGTACCCATTTCTTTGTACAATTACATTATATATATCCATTTCTTCTTGATGTCTTTTCATCAACCGTCATTACTCTTCTTCTGCAAAACAAAACAACTTTTCAATAATCAAATGACTTTTCAAAATAACTAACTACAATTTTAAACAATAATATCATGATGGTTTTGTAACATATCCATATATAAAAAAATTCCAAATTTTAAAAATTTCAAATTATAGAAATCTAATTTCAAAAATTAGATTATGGGTTTAAACTAGTGTTATTTATCTTTTCAGGATTTTCCATTTAATATTTTCAAAAATCATATTATGAACTTTTTGAAAAACCTTACTCTGACACCAATTGTTAGGGAATGCGGAATGGATCATTAAGGCAAAACTAACACTAGAGGGGGTGATGAATAGTGTTTTCAAGGAATTTAAGAAAATCTAAAACTAATATGATCTACTATTTGAATAACACACCACGGAGATGATTAAAGACACAGAATCAAATAAAAATACATAAATAAACAAAAATAAAATGTATAAAAGGAAAGAACAAACAGGATTTTATACTGGTTCGAATTACTCCTATGTCCAGTCCAACGCAACGCTAGATTACGCAGAGTTTTATTAGTATCAATATCCCATTACAATCCCCTTAATTTCAAGGCCACAAGGTTAACACCGTTTCCACCACCTTTGATTTCCCAGCTACAAGGTTAACACTGTTTCCATCCTTGATTTCACGGCTGCAAGGAACACACTATTTCCAAACTATCCCAAAACAATCCAAATTGATAACAACAGCCCTATAACTCTTCAATAACACTTCAATTCAGAGAGTAATGAGTAGAGAGTGAGAAGACCAGAAGTTTTATGTATTTAGAATAGAAATCAGCAGTGTATAAGTGTAGAAATCAAAAAAATATGAAATAATAATGGAGGAATAAAAAGGGATGAAGATAGAGAAGAATAATGAATAAAAAATTTGAAATCAACCCATATTTAAAAGATTTGAAAGGTTGCAATGCTTCTGGAGCACTACAAATGGTGAAAAGACACTTCCTTTCAAAACTGAAAACATGACAGTTGTACGTCGACATATATAGTTTGAAAATTTGAAAATTTGAATATTTTCAAGTGTTTTACTATACATATAATTTTGGAAATTCTTGAAATTAAATATAGTGATATAAATAAGTATTATAATGTATAAAATCATATGAAATCATAAACATAAATTATATAAACATATTTATAAAATTAAAAACTATATAAATATAAAATTATAAAAGTATATAATTATATATAAACTTATTAACTTTGAAACTTAAGTTTAAAATCAAAGGTAAGATAGAAAAAATAATTAAATTTAGAATTAGATTTTTGAAAATAGAATTTGAAATTTGAAAATAAGAATTCGAATTTGAACCTAGAGTGCTATTCAGAGTCTTACATATAAACTAGACTCTATTACTGTATTTCTCTTGAACTCTTGAACTCTTGAACTCTTGATTTCTTGATTACTCATGAGTCTTGAATCTTCTCCGAATTCTGTATATCTTGAGTCTCTAAAACTGTACAATCTTCAGTATTAATTCCTATATATAACTCCTGCATATATGTGTGTGCGTATAAATATATATTCTAGACAGAGATATTAGTATATATTTTATAATCAATTAATATTGAAATAAGGTGGTTGTGATCAAAACTCCATTCTCCGACAATCTTCCCCTTTTTGATGATGCTAACCTTAGTTTATAAAATATTCATACATGTTGGTGTTGATCCTTCTAATACTCCTCCTGTCATTATGAATCCTATATAATCTACTTAAAATAAGTCTATATTTTATAATTTCTCCCCTTTTGGCATTATCAAAAAGAAATTCTAAAAATACTCCCCTAAATCCTGTACCTATCTATATATTTTATTTAACTCTATACTAATATACATGACTCCCCCTCAATTCAGGCATATATTATCCTAATTCTAAAGGTATAAACAAATCCTAATCAAAACAAGCGATTCAAACAAGCAATTTAACCAAGCAATTCAAACAATCAATCTAAACAATCTAAACCAAATCAATCAAATAATATATGTCAATTTAAAAATACATTTTGAATCTTCAACTAATCCTTGAAACTAAAAAACTCCCCCTTAATCTAATACAAGACTAAACCTAGCCTAAACTCTAATTCCCTTAAAACTATAATAAGACAAATCTAGACTAAGAAATAATTCTGATAAGATATCCTTAAAACTTTGATGCAACTTAAACTAATATAAGTCAAGCAATTTAATCCAAACAATCAAACAATTTAAGTTTTGTTGTCTCAAAACATCAATAAAAAATAAAGCCAAACATTTCTTGTAACTTCTATTATCCTAATAAACCTATAAAACTCCTATCAACCAAAAATCATAAGTATTTTTCTAACAAATCTATCAACCACTAATGAAATTTAACTATATCAAGTTAGTCAATCAAGTTATTCAAGTCAAACAAATCAAACAAGCCAAACAAGGCAATCAAGCCAATCAATTCAATCATGACAATCAATTCAATCAAGCAAGTCAACCAAGTCAAAGTAAATATGTTACGTATTTGATTAATAATCCTGTATTTCTAAAAAGATAAAAATTCCTTATACAGTGTACTTACTATGTGTGGAGTTAAAAATTAACATGTAACGCAGTGTGTTGTAGTTTGTTGGTTATAATGCAGTATGAACTATATATCATATGTAAATTAGTATGAGATGATATATTGATTGATATGCAACTTGTGATTTGAATGATTTTATTTTGACATGTCTTGTAATAAATGAGGTATGATATGAAATAAAATGTGTAATGATATTATGATAATAATGATTTGATGATGATATTTCTGTAAAAGATATTCAAAGTAATACACACAATATAAATTATTTCAATCAAACAAAGGTAATATTAATTTCTAAGCTTAGGTTATTGATACTAATGAAAGAAATTAAGAGTTTAATGGTAATTAAAAATATATTCATGATAGGTGGTAAAATATTTAGAATAATTCTATGTGAAATATGGAGTTAAGTAATCTTCGTAGGGCGCTTCTTTAATAAATAGTAAAATTGAAGATCTTTTTAAAGAGAATATAAAATTGTATCATGTAAACTATTTTGATATAAACATATATTCATAATTGTGTGTATATATATCAACTTATTTCTAAAAAGGACTCAAAATTTAATTTATTATTTGATATACATCATCAAAACATATTAATTCGCTAAAGAACCATTTATATGTTAAAACTTTTGAAAGAAATCTATAGTTATAACAAAATTAGAAAGTAAACTTTAGAAATATAACTTCTTATATTTAAACTACATATTTATAACATAAAGATCATATATATATTATACCAAAATATTAAGTTAAATATACAAGTTTTATAAATCTTAAAAATCAAAATTAATATTTAGTTACAAATAGTATCTGTGATAATGTAGCCTAAGACTGTTATGAAATCATATGTGAAAAATATATAAGTTAAACTTTTTATGTTCAAACTATATATAAAAGATATATAAATTTATATTTTTATAAAAATAACAAATGTTTGAAAATTTAAATCATATTAACATATCTATGTACTATATATAAATTCAATATATTTTTGAAATAAAATGATCATAAGTAGATGATCAAAATTGAAAACTAAAGTTTGAACTAACACTAGAGTTTGAACTGACATTTTCATATTTGAAAAGATGTCCTTTCAAAACCAAATCAAAGAGTAGTGAAATTTAAATTTATAATAAGAAAAATAAATTTTGATTAGATTAGTATATATGTATACTATGGTGTATCCATATATGAACCAAAATTTCTAGAATTATAAAAAGATAGATTTCTATTCCTAATCATGTGCATAAATGCATATTCCTAAATGATGATTATGAAAATATTGTAAAGCGTACCTCTTTTTGCAATCCTCCATTTTGTTTTTCTTCCATTTTCATGAGACGTACATTCACAACTTTTAGAATTTAATGATAAGATTTTCTCTATTGCAGCGGGCTCGTTTTTCTGATCAGCATAGTATATTCATTTGCTGAATTTGAAGACCGTATAAGAAAGATATTGATGATTTAGTAGTTCGACTAACTTGGCACTGAAATTTTGATTTTGAGTTTTGAATTTTGAATGAATATACGCTTCAACTAATATATGAAGGCCCAAAAGTCATGTCTCTTCACAATTTTTCTTTCTTCTTGTTCTTCTTCCCGATTTTCCATTTTCAATCAATCTGGCAAGAGCCATAACTTCTTCGTTTCTTAATGGAATTGGATGAAACCAATAGAAATCAAAGAGCAATTCAAAGACTACGATCTAATAATTGTTTGGGGATGAATTTGGATGGTATTGGGGTGCAGGAAGTTGAAACAGTAGGAGAGATGTAAGAAATACCATACACAATTTTCAGTTTTGCATAGCCAACTTCAAATAGACATATCTCACTCAATTTTCATCAGAATTCGATGATCTACCCGTCAAAACGACCGTGAGAACAAGACATACAATCTCAAAAAAAGATTTGGTATAAATTATTTTAACTAGCGGATGAAGTTTGAAGATAATCGTCGATAGTTTTGGTTTCCTTCTCTTTTTATTCAACAAAACTTCATTTGATCATTACTTGATCAATTTTTGACGAATTCACATGAAACCGAAAGCATTACGACGCAAATGAAGAGAAGTACACAATGAAGTTAATTTGTAAATGAAAATTCAAAGTTGTAAAATCATCTGGTACCCATTTCTTTATTGATTTACATTATATATATATATATATATCCATTTCTTCTTGATATCTTTTCACCAACCGTCATTACTATTCTTCTGCAAAACAAAACAACTTTTCAAATAAGAAATTAACTTATCAAATAATCAAATGAATTTTCAAAATAACTAACTACAATTTTAAACAATAATATCATGATGGTTTTGTAACATATCTATATATCCAAAATTTTGAATTTTAAAAATTTCAAATTTTAAAAATAAAATTTTAAAAATTTCAAATTTTAAAAATAAAATTTCAAAAATCAGATTATGAGTTTAAACTAGTGTTATGAATCTTTTCAAGATTTTCTATTTAATATTTCCAAAATTCAGATTATGAACTTTTTGAAAACCCTTACTCTGATACAAATTGTTAGGGAATGCGGAGTGGATCGTTAAGGCAAAATTTACACTAGAGGGGGGTGAATAATGTTTTCAAGGAATTTAAGAAAATCTAAAACTAATGTGATCTACTATATGAATAACACACCACAGAGATGATCAAAGACACAAAATCAAACACAAATATAGAAATAAACAAAAATAAAATGCAGAAAAGGAAAGAACACACATGATTTTATACTGGTTCGGGTTACTCCTACGTCCTGTCCCACACAGCGCTGGATTGCGCGAAGTTTTCTTACTAACAATATCCCATTACAATCCCCTTGATTTCAAGGCCACAAGGTTAAGACCATTTCCACCACTCTTGATTTCCCAGCTACAAGGTTAACACTATTTCCTTACTTGATTTCACGGCTGCAAGGAACACACTGTTTCCAAACTATCCCAAAACATTCCCAATTGATTACAACAGCCCTATAACTCTTCAATAGCACTTCAATTCAGAGATTAATGAGTAGAGAGTGAGAAGACAAGAATTTTTATGTATTTAGAATAGAAATCAACAGAGTATAAGTGTAGAAATAATAAAAATATGAAATAATAATGGAGGAATGAAAAGGGATGAAGATAGAGAAGAAGAATGCAATAACCCGGAAAATCTGAACCAGTTTAAAAAATTTAAATTAGCTATTTTAGTGGATTTAAATATTTAAAATAAAATATTTTAAATAATAACGATGAAAAGTATGCATGAATCTATGTTTGAAAATAAATATAATTATTTTGAAATTAAAACAAGGCCTGAAATGGCGCCGCAACTTTGACTGACTGTACCGGGTACAAAATAAAACAGATTTTAGTGAAACCAAAAATATTTAAATCTGTTAATGAATATCTTTCTAACGAATCAGAAAAATCGAAGTTTCATAGCAGGAATCAAAATTTATGGTCAAATGAATTTTCAGAAAGGTCGCTATAGAGTATATATAGCCCTTGAAAACAGACATTTTGCACACGACCTCAGAATTCGATGAAACCACTTTTATTAGATCTGGGATGTCAGATTATTGCTAGTTTTCGATTTTCACAATTTTTTAAATTAATATGTGAGCGTGGTGAATGAAAATGTGTTTGGTCAATTTTTGTTAAATTGGATCGACCAGAAAATGGCCTTTTTTCGAACGATCTTAGAATTCGACAAAACTAGTTTTGTTGGGACCGTATCGTCAAAACATAGCTTGATTTATTTTTCTGGAATTTTTAGAATTAGTTTGTGGCCCCAACAAATTGAAATGTACGCTCATATCAAATATTGAATGTTTTATATTTTAATTTGAAGAATAACTGACTGTAACGGTCGAAAGGGCCTACGAAACATATCCTATTATGTTCAGAATGGGGGTATTTAGCTAGGGGTGACAGTTGTTCGGTTTGAATTGGAGTTCGTATGGATTGAAGGGTATTTTCAAAATTAAATAAATTAAATAATTAAATATAAAACCATTGACCAATCAGAAAATCCGCTCAAAATCATCGTTCTCCAGAAAAACCCGATACTCTTCTCAAACCGACGACGACTACAGTTCCTCCATTCTCTCTTCAATCTTTCTCAATCCACGCAAATAAACCCATTGTTCCTTTGGAAGTTTTTGTAGAGTTTTCTCCCACCTTCAAATCAATACCAGATTTGCCCATTCTCGTGTAGTGTTTCTCGAGTTACGAGTCCCCGAAGTCACGGCGTTCAAGCCGCCGATTCTCCTCCACTATGCGTTCGAGTTGGCCGAGCTTCCAGGGGGTGGTGCGCCTCTCCTAGCTCGTCAACGTAGCAAAAGCCGATCGCGTTCAAGTGTTTTAGATTTAGCGAAAGATCGAAACCTAGATTTGAATAGAAACTGAAAGGTATAGGCTTTGAAATTTTTAAAGGGTTTTAACAGTTAAAAGCATCGAGATTTAAGAAATCGGAATAAAAATTGTATCTTTATCATACGATAACGAAATTCGATGAAACAGGAGACATTGGGCTCGTGTGGACGTCCTCTACATTCTACAAGAGACCGTATATTTTTCTGAGCCTTCTGTAATTTTTGGAGGAGTGGAACCCAATGTGATATTTCTGAATTATAAACGAAATGGAAATGACGATGTATAAATTATATAGTAGATGTATGAGTTATATAAGCGTTGTACACCTCATGTATAAGCGTTGTATAAGTTGTATGTTCGATGTATAAGTTATATATGCGTTGTAAAAATTATATACGCGTTGAATGATATTGAAATGAATTGAATGGAAATCGAAGTATATTTATATGCAAATATATATATATATATATCTCTCTCTCTCTCTCTCTCTCTATATATATATATATATATATATATATAGTCCCCTCGTCCACAGACCATGGACGATATATATTGGTTGTGATATTGTTTGGATTATTGGTTGATGTGAAATTTGGTGAATATCATGAATGGATGATTGGAAACGATTGATTGAGGTTGAAATCCCATTAGGATTACTATATGGGAAAATTCGTCTGCGTACGAACTAGATATTGAAAATCCCCATTGTAAAAAACCGCGAGGTTTTGAGGTAGAGCGAGGAGCCATACTCGGGACGGTGCCGATTTTAACTACCCTGCCGTTATGCTACCGAAATTTTCTAAAATATTTCTGTGTTTGATTTATTTTCAATGTTTTGAAACTATATTCATGTGTTGAATAGAAATTCATGTGTTGAATGACATTCATGTATTGAATAAATTCTTTGAAAGATATATATCACATTTTTATCACCTATATGAAGTATATAAAATAATCGTGTTTTGAAATAAATTGTTTTGTAATAAAAATCACCTTTTTATCATCTATATGAAGTATATAAAATAATCGTGTTTTGAAATAAATTGTTTTATAATAAAAATCACCTTTTTATCACCTATATGAAGTATATAAAATAATCGTGTTTTGAAATAAATTGTTTTATAATAAAAATCACCTTTTATCATCTATATGAAGTATATAAAATAATCGTGTTTAGAAATAAATTGTTTGACAATAAAAATCACATTTTTATTATATATATGAATGGATAAAAATAGTGATGTGTTGAAATAAATAGCTGTTAAATAAAAATATAATTTTTATCAAATGAATGAAAAGAATATGGTTTTGAAATCGAAGGAAAAATTATATTTATATATATCAATATATAAATATAATTAAAAATAAATTGAATGACGATGCTGCAGTTCGTATTTTGAAACCGTGATTTCAAACGATTATTATGGAATATCCGACCATCGGATTTTCCCGAAACTGAAACTGTTGGGTTCGCTTTGGAAATATCTTTCCAAGGACACCCACTTTGTAAAGATCCAACGGTTGGATTGTCTGGAATGTTTAATTCAAATATGAAGAAAAGCAGCGCCAGAATCGATTATATATATATATATATTAATATAATTAAAATAAATTGAATAACGACGCTGTAGTTCGTATTTTGAAATCGTAACTTCAAACAATTGTACCGGGAGATCCGACCGTCGGATTTTCCCAAAACTGAAACCTTGGATTCCTTTTGAGATGATCTTTCTATTGATATAAAATTTTTGAAGATCCAACGGTTAAATTTCAGATATGGGTAAATCAGATCTGAAGAAAAACAGCGCCACGGCCGCGTTATGGCCTGAAGCATCGTTTGAACGAATTGGCTGTTTTTAAATAAATAAAAATAGCGATAAATCGTGGTAAAATATTATAAACGATATGGAATGGAAATAAACTGAATTTGCTTGGTTTATTGGATTTTTGATGGTTGAATGTGTTTGGCGTGAAAATTACATTAAAGAACAGAATTATTTATGTTGAATAATTTAACCATTGAAATGAATTGATTTGAAATTCTATATATACGCGAATTATTTGAGAAGGCCGAGTTAATTCTCATTTCAAATAATTGATCGACGGTTAGAAGTCGAAGATATGAAGATGGTGTAAGACCGATGATCTTCAAGTCGAATGAAGGGGTGCTACTGATGCTCGTGATAGGAGTAGCAACCTTGAAGGGGTTGAAGTAGTAGCCGTCCGGACATACTTGTTGATTGTATGGATTTGCGAGGTATTAAGTGCCTCCGGTTTCGTTCAGACCCATAACAAACTTGTAAATGGACTGTGTCTGACATTGGATTTTGTTCTATGCTGATTGATCTCTATTAAATATATATCTGCTTGGCGGCGGAGAATTTATTCTCTTGCTTAACGCCCTTCTCTGAGACGTACGAGCTCAGAGGTTATATATCGATAGAAATCAGTCGCATGGAGTGAATTGCCTGTGTGACATGCCTAAGTGGCAGATGATCAAGGCTTCTGTTGAAAAGCGAAGTCTTTTGGTTGATGATCAAAGCGCGGCCTGTGTGGCATAGCTTTGTGTATAGTGTTAATTCGCGAGCCTCACACCCCGGTATGAACCAGAAACGGGAGAGGATCCAAGGAGAACATGCGTCTGTTTATAGCTAGGGTGGTGTCAGTGACCTACCAGCCTTGACATTTATTATTTTCACCTGTGTGGTTGTTGGATTGCGAGACGCCTCAGATATGGAGTAATTTGGCTCATTTACGCCCCCAAAAGGCGGGGAGACGTATTGTTCAAGGTTTAATTTTAATCCGCTATGTGCGGACCGGCCCTGTGGCTCCTAGGTGCAGTTGCGGCTGTATCCTGAGGCTCGGGCTAGACAGTCTCGAATTCGGTAAGGAATATCTTTTGCCTTAGTTCATGATGGAAATCCAATTTCCAAATACGACACCGTGCGGTTTTGATTGTATACCAATATATAGCGACATGATATATGGTACCCATGCCGTCTATGATTGATACTTATGATTGAAATTGTTTTTGAAACATATAAACACTAGTAATAATATCAAATGGTTTTGTTTTATTCGTATCAAGCATATTTTGGCCATTATAAGGTAAAACTCTATCCTCCGGTTTGTGTTGCATTGTGTGATGGGAGCTGAGTCTTATAATGCTTCATTTTTATAAAAAGCATTGCGATGTTTAAAAGATTTACTTATTTTAAAGCACTGGAAATCCAATGGAGTGAACCCGTTCCTCGAAAGTGGCATGGTCCTGTGATTGGCCATATTATAAAGTAAGTAGAGTAGATTTCTCATACCAGTCCCATGACCGACTCGTAGTTTGTTTCACTTGCAAACTCGGTTGCCCCTTCTTCTACACGGGCAACCTTGTATTCAGGTTTTAGCAGGCTCTTTCTAGATAGCTGGAGCTGAAGATGGATTCTATCATTTATCTCTTTTTATGCTGTTCAGCTCCTATTGTACATATTATGTTTTGTTTTCTGCTGTAGACATTTAAGTATAGCTAAACTATATTTGTACTAAGTATGATCCTGTATACTGTGTAACTCTGATGATTATGTTTATCCAGTGTATTCTATTGTACATTATCTGGTGTATTTATTTATTTCTGTTCTGCTGTTATTTGTTTTGTGTTACATTCCAAATATTACCCTTGCCACCGTGGAACGGGGTTTGGGGTTGTCACACGTGGTATCAGAGCTTTGGTTAAGCTTAGCTCAGGAATATAACATATTAACGAACTCGTCAGAGATAGAACTAGTAGTGTTCTAGGACAAATAACTCATTACAGATAGGATCAGTAATATCCTAGTATGAGTATAGCAGAATGAAATACACCCCAATAGACACATCTACATTCAAGTATATGTTTCAATGTTTTATACTATCTTTTCTATTGACCTGACCCTTGCTCTGCTATTTGCAGAAGTACTAGAAAATGAGTGTCAGAAACAGAAGTGGGAATACAGAACCAGATCTAGAAGCTCTATTAAAGAAACATCGAAATCTGGGTGGAGTATCATTCTCGGGTAATGAATCCATTATTCAACCTCAGGCCAGGATTAGTTCTGCAGAAAGAATTTTTAAACGTTTCCAGCTGAGTGATGACCAGAAAAGATTAGTGGTATCTTAGGCACTCAAAGACGAAGCGTTAATCTTGTGGGAAATGGTTATTGAGGATAATCCAGAAGGTAATATTACCTGCGATAGATTTAAAGAAATTTTCCAAGAAAGATTTATTCCTCCAGATGCAAACGAGCGGTTATGTGATGAATTCCATTATCTGATACAAGGATATATGACCATTCCGGAATATCATAAGAAATTCAATGAACTTTCTAATTTTCCCCCTCATTTAATACAAAATCCAAAGAGGACGAATCTGAGGTTTATTAATGGTCTTCAAAGAAAGTACCAAAGTAGTGTAATGGGGCATGTGAAGCTTCCTTTTTTTGAAATGATATACATGGCTTATCAGTATGAAGATCTGGATAAGCGAGGTCTTTTTGAGGATGAAAAGGAAGCCAGCACTGGCGATAAGAGGAAATTTGAAGCTGATAGCCCAGAGACAAGTACACATCCTGAGGCCAGTACGACGTCTGGGGCCAGAAAGAGGCCTAGAATCAATAGGAAAACGTTTAAATCTGAAAAAGAACCCGTAATGACCGCCATATGCCTTAACTGCAATCAAAAGGGCCATCTGTCCAGGAAATGTAAATCTTCGAAAATGAGGGGAAATAATGAATTAAAATCCAAGAACAAGTTTCAAGTGACCCAAGAGTGCAATCTTTGCCATCAATTTGGTTATGTAAAGCAAGATTGCCAGCTATTAAAGAAAAAGTCTAAAGCTGCGCATGTTAATGAAGTGGCCAAAGAAGCTCAAATCAATAGCACGACAGAAGTTCCAACATCCTCATCTAGTCAGGAAAGATCGGATGCTTTGGAAGGCATGCTTATTATCAGGGGTATTCCAGTTAAAGTACTGTTTGATACAGGAGCATCATAAAGCTTTATTTCAACTAATGTGATTAAGAAATTGAACCAAAAATTAAAGAAGCTCAAAGAACCCATCAGCGTCCATAATCCAGTTGGGGGTTCCATTGATCTTAGCTGGATTTGTAAAGTTCCCATCTCTTTCTTCCATTATCGATTTCCTTGTATTTTGGTCATCATGAATTTCTCTGAGTTTGATATCATTCTTGGACTGGATTGGCTAACTAAATACGAGGTGAAGTTAAATGTAACACCCGAAATTTTAAATGATTGAATTAACTAAAGTTAAGAACACTTAATTTTTAAAAGAGTAATGAAGGGCAACGGGTTGCACCATTGCGTTCATCTCGGAATTCTGCATGGAATAGAGCCCAAGTTTTCAAAAAACGGAGTCTGGATGAAGGAGATATGGCCCTCGGAAGATATATATATATATATATTTGTGTGTATATATATATATATATTTGAGCAGGCCGACTAGGCAGGAAGACCTCCCAAGGGGGAAGATCGACCATCGTGTCGACCTGGGTACTCCCAGGTCGACCTCCCCCTTGGGGGTCGAACCTAGTTCGGCCAGATTGCTGGATGGTGCGATTTTCGGGACTAGGACAATTTTTGATGGTCCATATCAGTTTTAGGGTTAATCCTAAGGCCTAAATAACTTCCTACACCTATATATACACCCTAAGACCTAACCCTAATTCATAAAATAATTTCTAAGACACCATTATGTTGTCAAACTCTCTCCTAAATCCTAGCCGCCGCCTCTATTTCAAATTGCAAGCATTCAACTTCAATTCAAATCAAAGTTTAGAACTTCAACAACAATTAAAGAAGATAAATCAGCAACATCACAACGTTTCTACACCAATTTCAGTGCACAATTCTATTCTTTAACCATGAAAGGTGAGTACAGTAATTTTCACAGTATAATGGGATTAAAAGTAACATGATGAAGTTGTAAAAAGGATTCATTTGTATGTATGTAATTTAAATCTCATCCAAGTTTTTGCCTTTTTGATTCATGTCATCATATGCCTATGTTTCTATGTGAAGTTCATACCTTTTATCATTTTATTATGTTGAATCTTTTATTATGCCTCTATGCCAGTCTATATGCCTCTTTATTTCATGATGACGTTTATTCCAATTTTCTATGAATTGATTCTCTCTTCTTACCCCTATTCCTTTTATTTGTGGATCTAAGCTACCTTCGAGCCTATAATAAAAATACGCGCGAATGCGATTATGTGGGAATGATAGGGAATATTGGGAATATGTGAAATATGGAAAATTGGATATTTTGGATAATTGGATAATATGTGAAATTGACATATTTGGGTATGAATTACATGGAATTGATGAAATTGCCTATAATTGAAAATTTGTAATTGAGGCTAATTAATGTGTAATTAGTAATTAGTGACAAGTTGGAATAGGCAAAAAGTGTAAACATGATTATATGTTGAATTGTAAACACATGATATGAAAATTGGGTATGGGTGAAATACGATGTTAATGAACCTTTGACACGAGGTTACGCGCAATTGTGACGTAAGACTGCCCGGAACCGCCCGACAAATTCAGTGGTCACAATCGGATGTCTAATGTGAGAGGTCAATGGAATGAATTGTAGGCGTAATGGTTAATGACACAAGGTTAGACCCGGTTTGTGGCGTAAGACTGCCCGGAACCGCCCGACAAATCCAGTGGCCACAAAGTGTTCGGTCTAATGTGGTAGGTCATGCACCGTTCGTCATAAGGAATGAATTAAGGAATACTAACCATAATAAGACATGGGTATGGTTAGAGGGTTAAGTGGGGTGACATGTAAATTATGAACCTTTGAATTGGAAAAACATGACATGAAAATTCGGTACGGGTAAAATACGATGTTAATGAACCTTTGACACGAGGTTAGGCGCAATTGTGACGTAAGACTACCCGAAACCGCCTGGCAAATCCAACAGTCACAATTGGACGTCTAATGTGAGAGGTCAAAGGAATGAATTGTAGGCGTAACAGTTAATTACACGAGGTTAGACCCATTTTGTGGCGTAAGACTGCCCGGAACCGCCAGGAAAATCCAGTGACCACAAAGTGTTCGGTCTAATGTGGAAGGTCATGCACCGTTCGTCATAAGGAATGAATTAAGGAATACTAACCATAATAATACATGGGTATGGTTAGAGGGTTAAGTGGGGTGACATGTAAATTATGACATGTAAATATGGACTTAACCGGAATAAGATACGGCAGGTAAGTATGGACTTAACGTAGCATGTGTAAGACATGGACATTTAAATCAAATTGGTTAAGTGGTAGAAAAACCTAGTGGGGGCTAAGCATAGGTGGGAGGCTTGTGTCAGATGGGGACCCGTTTCAACCGGTAACCCGTTGAGTATCTAATTGGGCCCGGTACTAGGCCGGGGTTGGGGCACGCTTACTGGGCTTGAATATAAGAGGCCAAAACGTGAATAGTGGTGGCAACGCAAGTCCAACGGGTTCATGTGCGTGCATGGGTCCAGGCTCGTAGGTAAGACGTTGTTGCATCGTGTAGGTATGGTCGTGCATTTCATGTTGGTATCGGGGTTGCCACTTTGGGGAGTGATACACCCCACTGTGGGGCCAGCACGGGTGCCTACGGGGTTTAGGGAGCCGATCGAATGGGTAGGGTAAGGGTACCTTAGCGGTAGTAGGAGCAAGCCGGCACCTACGATAGCAGCTAGGTACAAGTAACTACCAAGTTTGTCATGTGGGTACAGTTAGTTGGCAGGGATCAACCTCGAGTGAAAGAGACTAGTAGATGTGCGGTGTAATTAAGTAATGTGGTGTAACTTAGCAAAAATGCGGTGTAACGAAATACATGTTGGTTGAGTTGGATATTCCTTTCGGTGCTAGTCTGATGTTGACTTTGGTCTTTGGGGTTAGTACTTGGAGGGTTGTTCGCTTAGCCAAGGTGTAGCATTGTCATAGTACTTAGGAATGAAATCATCTTGTCCATCCTTTCATCTACCTTATCTATGTTACAGCCATATCATGATGTCTATTTATGTCTTGATCATTTACTTTACCTTTTATTTGTTAAAATTACTGGATGCACCAGACTTTATGTCTGGCCCGTTTGTTTCCACCTCTTTTCTTTCCATTCCCCCCTCAGGTTTGCAAGGAGGGAATACTACAGCTTAGTGTCAATTTCTTACAGTTGCTTGAAAAGAGTAGATGTATCGCTTTGGACTCTCTCATCTTTATGGTTTTTCTTATGCTCAGTGGGGATTTATGCATTTATGTTATTTAAGTATTTGTTCTTTATGTACTTTGAAGTTTTTGGAAAAGACTATTGATCCTGTTGTAATGGTTTTGGAAACTACTTATGTAAGCTCGTTTTAAGTTATGATGCTATGAAATAAGTTTTAACTTCCGCTGTGTTGTTTTATTTATTTATTCTTGTAATTTAACTGTTCTATACAACAATAACGATTCATGGACATTGATGCATTCCCTTTGTGAGTGACATTAATGAACTTGAGGTGTTACATTAAATGTGTAGAAAGAGTAGTTAAAGTTACAATGGAACTCGCCAATATTATTGTACCATGTGTAGGTCCAAATTCGGACAGAAAAGAATACTGGTCAGCTCTTGATGTTACTCCCACTACTATAGGGAATACTCCCACTGCTGTAGAAAATATTTCTGCTTCTATAGAAGATATCCCTGTTGTTAAGAACTATGCGGATGTGTTTAAAGAAGTTGTCAGCTTGCCTCCGCAAAGATAAATTGATTTCAAAATATCTTTAGTTCTGAATGCAAGGCCAGTAGTTCATGCTATTCGAAGAATAACCTTGAAGGAAAAAGAAGAGTTAGACAATCAAACTCGACAGCTAGTATGGAAGGGGATGATCAGGCCTAGTTTCTTTGATTGGGGTGCAGCTGTGGTATTTGTTCCGAAGTCAGACGTTATCCTCAGATTATGCGTGGATTATCGTGACTTGAATAAGAAGACGCTGAAAAACAAATATCCATTGCCTTGGATTGATGATTTGTTGGATCGATTAAATGGCGCACAAGTGTTTTCACGAATGGACCTAGCTACAGGTTTCCATCAACTTCGTATTGCTGAAGAGTGTGTTCCTTTGACAGCATTCAGAGGTCCGGATCTATTCTACGAGTGGTTAGTAATACCGTTCGGCTTATGTAATGCTCCAGCATACTTTGTCGATCTAATGAACCGGGTGTTCAGAGAAGTATTGAATAAATTTGTTCTGGTTTTCATTGATGATATATTGATCTTCTCTAAGTCAGAAAGCGAGCACGAAAAACATTTGGAACAAGTGTTAGAAATTCTCAGAAAGAATTTTTTAAAGGAAAAGTTTTCCAAATATATATTCTGGTAAGAAGAAGTTAAATTTCTTGGCCACGTCGTGTCAAAACAAGGAATTTCAGTGGATCCCAGTAAAATCACTGCTATTCAGAACTGGAAACAACCTCGTACACCCATACAAGTCATAAGCTTTCTCGGATTGGCCAGTTATTATCGGAAATTCATTAAGGATTTTGCGAAGACATCCAGTCCCTTAACAAAGCTTACTCACAAAAATTAGAGATTCAATTGGACTCCCGAATGTGAGGCAGCTTTCCAAGAGCTGAAGTTAAAATTGACGACTGCTCCAGTGTTAACAATAATTGATGGCAATCAGGACTTGAAAGTCTAGACCGATGCTTCTAAAGAGGGCCTTGGCGTAGTGTTAATGCAAAGAGGCCAAGTAGTTGCTTATGCTAGCCGCCAGTTGAAGCCACATGAAGAGAATTATGCAACTCATGATCTTGAATTGTTAACCATCGTGTTTGCTATGAAAATCTGGAGGCATTATCTATTGGGTGAGAAGTTCGAATTATATATTGATCATCAATCATTGAAGTATTTATTCACCTAGAAGGATCTGAATATGAGACAGCAGCGCTGGTTAGAATTTCTCGCGGCATATGATCTAGATATCTTATATACTCCGGGAAAGCAAATGTTATGGCTGATGCGCTCAGTAGAAAGAATATAATTATTGCCAGTCTTATCATTACGCCTTCATTGATTGATAACATATCTGCTCTTCAGAAGGATGATCACTTCATTCACAAGATCAGAGAGAATTCAGAAAGGCGAGCCCTCGAGTTTTCATATTGATAACGACGGGATTCTGAGGTTAAAGGGTCGGATTTGTGTGCCAAACATTCCTGAACTCCGGAGATAATTATTAGATGAATGTCACAAAGCCAAGCTTAGTATCCATCCAGGGGTGAGCAAAATGTATAATGATATAAAACGCACTTTCTGGTGGATATCTATGAAACGAGACATTTCTTTATACGTTAGCCGGTGTGCCACTCGTCAACAAGTCGAAAGCGATCAGGAGAAACTCGCTGGATTGTTGCAACCGTTGGAAATTCCAGGTGGAAAGTGGGAACAGATTTCTATGGATTTCATAGATGATTTTCCCAGAACTAGGAAAGGAAACGACAGTATTTGGGTGATCGTAGATCGTTTCACGAAGACCGCCCATTTCATACCTGTCAGATCGAATAGAACTGCTAATTGTCTGGCGCAGATTTATTTTAGAGATATTGTTAAACTTCATGGAGTTCCCATGAGCATCGTTAGTGATCGTGACCTGATTTTTGCTAGTAAATTCTGGGAAGCATTCCAAGCAGAATTGGGAACGAAACTGAACTTGAGCACCGCTGTAATAACCCGAAAATGCGAGCCAGTTTGAAATTTTTATTTTGGCAATTTTAGCGAATTTTGAATATTTAAAATAGATTATTTTAAATAAAATCGACGAGAAATTTATTTTGAATAGAATTCGAACGTATATATTATACGCGTCGTCGTTAGAATATAAATAATTATATATAATTATAAAAGGAATTGAAAATGGCGCGGTAGTTCGATAATTCGATTTCAAACTTCAATTGAGCATACCGGGTGCAAAACAATCCGGATTTTAGTGAAACCAAAAACATTAGGATCTAATAGAGAATATCTTTCCAAAGAATCCGAAAGATCAAAATTTCATATCGGGAATCAAAAGATATGTCCAGTTGAAAATTCTGAATAGTCGCTATAGAATTCAGGCCCTTAAAAATGGACATTTTGCAAACGACCTCGGATTTCGACAAAACCAGTTTTGTTAGATCCGTGATGTTAAATTATTGCTAGATTCCAAATTTCATAATTTTTCGAATCAATATGTGAGCGTGGCAAAGGAAAACGCGTTTGGCCAGTTTTAGTTGATTTTAATCAACTGGAAATTGGCCATTTTTCCAACGGTCTCAGAATTTGACGAAATTAGTTTTGTTAGGACCGTATAGTCAATACGAAGCTAGAAATAATTTTTCTGGAATTTTTAGAGTTCGTATGTGACCCCGGTAATTTGAAATGTGCGTTTAAATTGAATATATAAAGAATTATACTTTAAATTCAACGGAAACTGATTTAAACAGTCGAATTAACCTATGATGCATATCCCATTGTGTTCGGAATGAGGGTAATACGCTAGGGACGACAGTCGGTGGGTTCAGTTTGGGATTCGAATTAAAAAGTTACCTTAGTGGAATTAAAAATAATAAATAATAAATTATATAACTCTCTCACCTCACCCCTCTCTTTCATTCTCGGTCAACAGAAGGAGAATAATAAAAAGAAAACCCTAAGATGAAAATCGCGACATGCCCAGCCTCCCTCGAAAGCACCGCCGCCGCCGTCTATCACCCAACCGATCACCCTCCTCCGCCTACCCTCCTCTGCTCGCTCCCACTCTCCGTCCTCTCGCACATGCACCAAAGCTCGAACCCCCACATCGCGAAGCCCAGGACCTCAGCGCCGGCCACCAGCGGCCTCCACCCGCCTCCGACTCCTCTGGCCTTCACCAACCCCGACGGCAGTTTCCCCCTCCAGTACACGAAAATAAAACAGTAAGTTTTAGGTTTAACACTGATTTTATTTTAGGTTTAACACTGATTTTATTATAGATTTATTACTGATTTTTCTTTATAGGTTAAGTTAAATTAAAATAGGATTTTTCCCTTAGGTAAATATATGATTTTTATCATATAAAAGAAGCGATTTTGTTCATGTCAAAGAAGAGAAAATATACTTTGTTTTAGAAAAGAGAAATATCGTTGTTTTGAAAATAAAGTTGTGGTCTTTATTTTAAAAGTTAGCGAAATAAAAGGGCGATTTTTATATAAAGAGATTTAAACTAGAAAGGCGATTTTTTTATATATATCATAGAATAAGGAGGCGATTTTTATTTAAATGACGTTGCTATAAAAATTGGATTTTTATCGCTTGAAAGGCAATGTAAAAACATGGTTTTTATTGTAGGAGCAGATCTATAAGAAGATGATTTTTAATTAGGAAATACGAAATAAAAATATGATTTTTATTATGAAATTAGAGAATAAAAATATAATCTTTATATTGAAACTGGCGATATAAAAATATAACCTTTATTAGGAGAAGAGCGATATAGAAATATAATTGTTATAACGAAGTGAAAATAAAAATTCTATTTTTATATATGTAGTGAATACGGGCAATGAAAGTGACAAAGGGCTAGTGGCGAAGATTTGTCTACATATGAAGAGTCGCGGTGTTTGGTATAGCTTTCGGTGAGAACTTCTCACTCTAAATTTCTTTTTTTAGTTATATATATATATATATATGCTAGGATGCAGACGGTGCTTAGTAGCACCCGACACCCGTCATCCACAGACCATGGATGGCTTGTTTGTTAAATTGTTTGGTTGTGTAGTTGGTTAGTCTAATTGGTTCGAATTGAATTGTTTGATGAAATGGAGTGGATTTGATTGATGTGTGAATGGCGTGGGCCTTCACTAGACCGGGGATAAGGCTAGGCCTTGTTCCGTTTCTAGTATCGTGCCGTTATGCCGCCGAAATTTTCTAAAATATGTTAGAAAAATAAAAATATCACTTTTATTGTGTAAATGATATGAATAGAAACTCATGTGTTAAAATAAAATATATTATCGTTAAAAATATAATTTTTAACGTGAAAGTGAATAAATGAATATTTATAAACAAATCGACCGATTTGTTTATATACACTGATTTGACTGATATCGATTGGGTCGATAAATTTTACACGTCGCCCAACTGCACAATTAAAATCTGTGTTTGATTGTTTGAAACCCCACACGGGTGTTGGGATGAAATTTGATGTTCACTCATCCTGATTGATTAAATATGTCGATCGGTCGATTGACATACTGTTATAAGCGTCAGATATCTATATTTGATGCTTATACAGTGTAGTGCACTTTGGTTGATGGTTGATTGTTTATTAATGCTATTATATTCATGTGTTGTATGGAATCCATATAATTAACGTTATATGGTGATTGATTGGGCCTCATTCCAATCGGGAAAACAATGAATATTAGAAAAGAAAATTCATGTGTTGAATATAAAAATAGTCATGTGTTGACGATGTTCATGTGTTGAAAATATTCGTGTGTTGAGTAAAATATTTTAAATAATAAAAATTACATCTTCATCATATTTAAAATTAGAACTACTTCTCAGTAGAAGTCTAATTAAAATCAAACGATAGATACCATAGTTTTATAAAATATTTTACATAACAAAAATAGTGAGGTGTTGACAGTACTCATGTGTTGAGATTAGTCGTGTGTTGAAAGAAATATAGATTCATGTGTTGAATAGAACAAATATTCATTTGTTGAATAGAATAACGAATTATTGAAATATAAAGCCGTGTTGATTAGAGATGCGTTATTTTGACGCGAACGATATTTATATCGATTTTATTCGTTGTATAATGAATATTGAAAAGTGATTTCAAAATTAAATATTTTGAAATGAAATTCAAATTGAATTAGATCAAAATTCGAATTGAATAGGAAGCGAATTTGAATTCGAATAAAATAGAAATGAATTCAAATTGATTTAAATTGAAATTGAAAACGAACTGAAATTTAATGGAATTCGAATCGAAATTAAATTGAAATCGATTTGAATTGAAACGAATTTGAATTTGAATTGAATTGAAACGAATTTGAATTTGAATAGAATTGAAATGAACTCGAATTGAATTGAAATCAAATCGATTTGAAATTGACGATGAATTTGAAATTGTTTTGAAACGAATGTAGAACTATTTATAAAATTCGTTTTAAAAGGAAATCGACGAAATTTATATAATATATATATTATATATATATAATGGCCTGAATAGAACGCGTCGTGCCGCGGTAGTTCGTGAATTTCGACCATTTAATACAAACGAACATTGCGGGAGATCCGACCGTCGGATTCTCCTAAAATCGGAACCGTTGGGTTCGTATCGAAAAGAGCTTTCCAATGAATATTAGAAATTTGAAATCTAACGGTTGGATTTGGAATTATGTCCAAATCAAATTTGAAAAAGGTCGCTGTAAGTGCAGTTCGATAGCCGTTGATGGAAATCGACTGTACGGGCCTTGATAAAATTATTAAAAATATTAATAATTTGTGTAAAATCATAATATGTGAATTGGCAAGAATTGGGCTGGAAAATTCCACATTAGATGATAAAAATAGATTTTTATCGAAATGAACTAGTTTTGAACTAGAATTAAAATCAATTTATTTTTGAAATAAATAAATTGAATTTGAAAGTGATTTTGAAAATAATCGATATTTCCAATACGTGAATTGGACTGGAGTTGAATCTAAATTATCTTCGGGATATTTCGATGTTGGATTTCGTGACTATACAAATATTGTTATGGGGATTTGAAAGATATTTTATATCGTTATTTCCAATACGATATTTGTTGGTTTCAGAATTTGATATTGAATACAAGCCGATATATTTTCTATTCAGGGCCTTGTATTGAATATCAAATGTGATTTAGGTTTATCGTGGATCGTGTTTTAGATGACATTGGTTCTTTAACCCAGTTAAAGGCAAGATGTTGATTTCTGAAAAGATTAAAACTAAGTGGAGTTTTAATGAATCTTTAATTAGATTAAAAATGTGAATTGATAATTTAAATTATCAAATTTGAAAGGTGATCGAGAATGGAGTACCACCAGTTTTGCTCCAAAGCGATAGTTAAATCTTTAATTAGATTTGAACGTGAAATGGTAATTAATTTTACCGATAACACCGTGGTGTTAGTTATGGAGTATCACCAGTTTTGCTCCATGGGATATATAGGTTGGGATTGGGAAATAAACTAAATAATTACTTCGGTGTGGTTCGTTAATCCCGACTAGTTTGAGATGATATCCAAAGGAGGATTAAAGAATAAATTTAGAAGAATTTATCTTTGATAAAATTAATGGGAAGCTTTCCCTAAGAATGTGATTTTGTGAATAAAAGAATATTCTGAATTGGAATGAGGCGTTTGTGGTGTTTGTGTAACATTCGTTTATTATATACGTGGGTTATTCAGAAAGGCCGGGTTATACCCATTCTGAATAACCGATTCGACGAGATGTCGAAGATGAAGACGGTGGTTGAAGACCGGAAGTCTTCACATCGTTTGGCTGATTACTGATGATCTTGATTGGGCTGTACACCCAGGATGAGGGAATCAGTTGGTGATCGTCCAGGCGTACTTGGAGATTGATGGATATGCGAGGAAAGTGCCTCCGGTTTCGTTCAGACCCAGAACGAACTTGTAAATGGATTGTGTGTCTGACATTGGATTTTATTCTGTGTTGATTGATCTCTATTAAATATACATCTGTTTGGCGGCGAAGAATTTATTCTCTTGCTTAACGCCCTTCTCTGAGACGTACGAGCTCAGAGGTTGTATATCGATGGACATCAGTCGCATGGAGTGAATTGCCAATGTGGCACGCGTAAGTGGCAATTGATCAAGGCTTCTATTGAAAAGCAAAGTCTTGTGGTTGATGATCAAAGCACGGCCTGTGTGGTGTAGCTTTGTGTATAACGTGAATTCGCGAGCCTCACACCTCGGTGTGAGTCAAAAACGGGATAGTGACTGCAGGGAGAGCACGAAGTTTCTTTCTAGCTAGGGTGGTGTCAGTGACCTACCAGCCCTGACATTTATATACTTTTCACCTGTGTGGTTGTTGGATACGAGGCGCCTCGGATATAGGTCTGTAAGGACCGGGAAACGTGTGTTCAGGAATTGCCAATCCTCAAAAGTAAGAGAGGACCGGCCCTGAAGATCCAAGGATCATAGTGGGGTCCTGGGACATTTGCTAGAGTGTCTCGAATCGGAGAGGAGCTTGCCCCTTGCATCGGCTCATGACGGAATCCAATTTCCAATACGTGTGTTTCGGTTTTATTTGTAGAGCCTAGTATGGCGACATAGTAGATGGTAGCTATGCCGCCTATGATTGATACTTATGATTGAAATTGTTTTGACACTATACACCTATACTAGTATCAAATAATGTGTTTTAAACGTATCAAGCATGCTTTGGCTGTTATAAGGGAAAACCCTATCCTCCGGCTTGCGTTGCATTGTGTGATGGGACCTGGGTCTTATAACAGCTTCATTTTCCTTTATTTAGCATTGTGCTGTTTGTTCTATGCACTGGTATTTTTGGGAGGAAACCCGTTCCGTGTTATACGGCGTGGTCCCTAGATTTACCAAACTTTAAAACCAATATTAATAACTGTTTTAGTTCTCACACCAGTCACATGACTGACCTGAAGTTTATTGTTTTAACCTAAACTCTGGGTGCCCCTATTTTCCACACGGGCAGCTAGTAGTTTTGGTTTTGCAGATTTATATTCACAGGGTCCTGATTTACAGCTGGAACGATGCTCGGAAAGCTCTGTATCCGTGTATTATTTTCAGTTGTGTTTTGTATATTTTCCGCTGCTATGTAATTTATCGTAACTTCTGATATTTATCGAATGTAATTTATTCATTTATACTCTGTATATTCTTGTATCTGATGGAATTGTTGTAATAACAATGAAATGTTCTTCCGTCTGCGTCCTTTTGTGTGTTGTTCTCAAAGTATTCGTGCTTTCCTTCACGGGGAAGTTACGGGTTCTTACAGTTGGTATCAGAGCTTTGGTTTACAGAGCTCGAGAACAAGACACATTAGAACCATACGAAAGAATTCATCAGATATTGGATTAGTAATATCCAATTAGAATTACTCGTTAGAGATAGGATCAGTAGTATCCTAGAACGAGTGTGAAGAGTATAATTTTTCAAACGAAAACAATTTTGTTTTGAAAATTTAAATCGCTTTATTCGTATTTGATTATTTATTTATTTTGAATATGGACAATCGAGTATATATAGATTTCGCGTATACGCGTCATGAACGTATAGTCGAAGTTTTAATATATTGGATAGATATAGAGTCACATTCTAGACACCCGGGAATAATTCTGGTGATGTGGCCACATCATCAGTATTTATATTCGAATTTCGAAGGTGTGATTTCTATATATTTCCATTAGGCTGGTGTGAGAACCAAAACTTGTATAGTTAGAACACATTGTTGTGAATTGGCATCAAAAACATGATTTTCTGTATATATATCAAAATTTATGAATTTGAAACTCTAATTCACTAATTGATTGATGTTTGTGTTGTTTGTTTATTTGTTTGATAATTTTAACCATTTAGCCTAATTGAATCAAATATTGAATTGTATTGAAAATTGGTCGCATTTGCTTGTATATACATATACTTACATTGAACAGGTCATAGCAAGGAGGCTAGAGCCGAAGAATAAAATGTTTGCCCGACAAATAGGTACATGTTTACCACATAATTTACTGTTTTGTTTGGGTGATGATGATTTTATGAGCCTATTGGCTAGCCGCTTGGCTTTTTCTTTTTCTTTTTGAGATCTGAAGGACCGGGGAAGCTATTTGAAATTCCCCGATGCTCCCGGTGCAGGGGAGGTTATGGCGAAATTTTTCGAAAATTTAGGGTGTTAGCCAAATTTTTGAAATTTTTGAAAATTCTCGGAAACTGAAAAGTTGGAGAATGAAAGCCAGATCGAACGTAGAGCTAATCAATCAAACCACTTTCGACTTTGTTCCTTTTCGGGGACGAAAAGTTTAAAGTGGGGGAGATTGTAATAACCCGAAAATGCGAGCCAGTTTGAAATTTTTATTTTGGCAATTTTAGCGAATTTTGAATATTTAAAATAGATTATTTTAAATAAAATCGACGAGAAATTTATTTTGAATAGAATTCAAACGTATATATTATACGCGTCGTCGTTAGAATATAAATAATTATATATAATTATAAAAGGAATTGAAAATGGCGCGGTAGTTCGATAATTCGATTTCAAACTTCAATTGAGCATACCGGGTGCAAAACAATCCGGATTTTAGTGAAACCAAAAACATTAGGATCTAATAGAGAATATCTTTCCAACGAATCCGAAAGATCAAAATTTCATAGTGGGAATCAAAAGATATGTCCAGTTGAAAATTCTGAATAGTCGCTATAGAATTCAGGCCCTTAAAAATGGACATTTTGCAAACGACCTCGGATTTCGACAAAACCAGTTTTGTTAGATCCGTGATGTTAAATTATTGCTAGATTCCAAATTTCATAATTTTTCGAATCAATATATGAGCGTGGCAAAGGAAAACGCGTTTGTCCAGTTTAAGTTGATTTTAATCAACTGGAAATTGGCCATTTTTCCAACGGTCTCAGAATTTGACGAAATTAGTTTTGTTAGGACCGTATAGTCAATACGAAGCTAGAAATAATTTTTCTGGAATTTTTAGAGTTCGTATGTGACCCCGGTAATTTGAAATGTGCGTTTAAATTGAATATATAAAGAATTATACTTTAAATTCAACGGAAACTGATTTAAACAGTCGAATTGGCCTATGATGCATATCCCATTGTGTTCGGAATGAGGGTAATACGCTAGGGACGACAGTCGGTGGGTTCAGTTTGGGATTCGAATTAAAAAGTTACCTTAGTGGAATTAAAAATAATAAATAATAAATTATATAACTCTCTCACCTCACCCCTCTCTTTCATTCTCGGTCAACAGAAGGTGAATAAAAAAAAAACCCTAAGATGAAAATCGCGACATGCCCAGCCTCCCTCGAAAGCACCGCCGCCGTCGTCTATCACCCAACCGATCACCCTCCTCCGCCTACCCTCCTCTGCTCGCTCCCGCTCTCTCTCCTCTCACACATGCACCAAAGCTCGAACCCCCACATCGCGAAGCCCAGGACCTCAGCGTCGGCCACCAGCGGCCTCCACCCGCCTCCGACTCCTCTGGCCTTCACCAACCCCGACGGCAGTTTCCCCCTCCAGTACACGAAAATAAAACAGTAAGTTTTAGGTTTAACACTGATTTTATTTTAGGTTTAACACTGATTTTATTATAGATTTAAAACTGATTTTTCTTTATAGGTTAAGTTAAATTAAAATAGGATTTTTGCCTTAGGTAAATATATGATTTTTATCATATAAAAGAACCGATTTTGTTCATGTCAAAGAAGAGAAAATATACTTTGTTTTAGAAAAGAGAAATATCGTTGTTTTGAAAATAAAGTTGTGGTTTTTATTTTAAAAGTTAGCGAAATAAAAGGGCGATTTTTATATAAAGAGATTTAAACTAGAAAGTCGATTTTTTTATATATATCATAGAATAAGGAGGCGATTTTTATTTAAATGACGTTGCTATAAAAATTGGATTTTTATCGCTTGAAAGGCAATGTAAAAACATGGTTTTTATTGTAGGAGCAGATCTATAAGAAGATGATTTTTAATTAGGAAATACAAAATAAAAATATGATTTTTATTATGAAATTAGAGAATAAAAATATAATCTTTATATTGAAACTGGCGATATAAAAATATAACCTTTATTAGGAGAAGAGCGATATAGAAATATAATTGTTATAACGAAGTGAAAATAAAAATTCTATTTTTATATATGTAGTGAATACGGGCAATGAAAGTGACAAAGGGCTAGTGGCGAAGATTTGTCTACATATGAAGAGTCGCGGTGTTTGGTATAGCTTTCGGTGAGAACTTCTCACTCTAAATTTCTTTTTTTAGTTATATATATATATATGCTAGGATGCAGACGGTGCTTAGTAGCACCCGACACCCGTCATCCACAGACCATGGATGGCTTGTTTGTTAAATTGTTTGGTTGTGTAGTTGGTTAGTCTAATTGGTTCGAATTGAATTGTTTGGTGAAATGGAATGGATTTGATTGATGTGGGAATGGCGTGGGCCTTCACTAGACCGGGGATAAGGCTAGGCCTTGTTCCGTTTCTAGTATCGTGCCGTTATGCCGCCGAAATTTTCTAAAATATGTTAGAAAAATAAAAATATCACTTTTATTGTGTAAATGAAATGAATAGAAACTCATGTGTTAAAATAAAATATATTATCGTTAAAAATATAATTTTTAACGTGAAAGTGAATAAATGAATATTTATAAACAAATCGACCGATTTGTTTATATACACTGATTTGACTGATATCAATTGGGTCGATAAATTTTACACGTCGCCCAACTGCACAATTAAAATCTGTGTTTGATTGTTTGAAACCCCACACGGGTGTTGGGATGAAATTTAATGTTCACTCATCCTGATTGATTAAATATGTCGATCGGTCGATTGACATACTGTTATAAGCGTCAGATATCTATATTTGATGCTTATACAGTGTAGTGCACTTTGGTTGATGGTTGATTGTTTATTAATGCTATTATATACATGTGTTGTATGGAATCCATATAATTAACGTTATATGGTTATTGATTGGGCCTCATTCCAATCGGGAAAACAATGAATATTAGAAAAGAAAATTCATGTGTTGAATATAAAAATAGTCATGTGTTGACGATGTTCATGTGTTGAAAATATTCGTGTGTTGAGTAAAATATTTTAAATAATCAAAATTACATCTTCATCATATTTAAAATTAGAACTACTTCTCAGTAGAAGTCTAATTAAAATCAAACGATAGATACCATAGTTTTATAAAATATTTTACATAACAAAAATAGTGAGGTGTTAACAGTACTCATGTGTTGAGATTAGTCGTGTGTTGAAAGAAATATAGATTCATGTGTTGAATAGAACAAATATTCATTTGTTGAATAGAATAACGAATTATTGAAATATAAAGCCGTGTTGATTAGAGATGCATTATTTTGACGCGAACGATATTTATATCGATTTTATTCATTGTATAATGAATATTGAAAAGTGATTTCAAAATTAAATATTTTGAAATGAAATTCAAATTGAATAAGATTAAAATTCGAATTGAATAGGAAGCGAATTTGAATTCGAATAAAATAGAAATGAATTCAAATTGATTTAAATTGAAATTGAAATTGAAAACGAACTGAAATTTAATGGAATTAGAATCAAAATTAAATTGAAATCAATTTGAATTGAAACGAATTTGAATTTGAATTGAACTGAAACGAATTTGAATTTGAATTGAATTGAAATGAACCCGAATTGAATTGAAATCAAATCGATTTGAAATTGACGATGAAGTTGAATTTGTTTTGAAACGAATGTAGAACTATTTATAAAATTCGTTTTAAAAGGAAATCGACGAAATATATATAATATATATATATATTATATATATAATGGCCTGAATAGAACGCGCCGCGGTAGTTCGTGAATTTCGACCATTTATTTCAAACGAACATTGCGGGAGATCCGACCGTCGGATTCTCCTAAAACCGGAACCGTTGGGTTCGTATCGAAAAGAGCTTTCCAATGAATATTAGAAATTTGAAATCTAACGGTTGGATTTGGAATTATGTCCAAATCAAATTTGAAAAAGGTCGCTGTAAGTGCAGTTCGATAGCCGTTGATGGAAATCGACTGTACGGGCCTTGATAAAATTATTAAAAATATTAATAATTTGTGTAAAATCATAATATGTGAATTGGAATGAATTGGGCTGGAAAATTCCACATTAGATGATAAAAATAGATTTTTATCGAAATGAACTAGTTTTGAACTAGAATTAAAATCAATTTATTTTTGAAATAAATAAATTGAATTAGAAAGTGATTTTGAAAATAATCGATATTTCCAATACGTGAATTGGACTGGAGTTGAATCGAAATTATCTTCGGGATATTTCGATGTTGGATTTCGTGACTATACAAATATTGTTATGGGGATTTGAAAGATATTTTATATCGTTATTTCCAATACGATATTTGTTGGTTTCAGAATTTGATATTGAATATAAGCCGATATATTTTCTATTCAAGGCCTTGTATTGAATATCAAATGTGATTTGGGTTTATCGTGGATCGTGTTTTAGATGACATTGGTTCTTTAACCCAGTTAAAGGCAAGATGTTGATTTCTGAAAAGATTAAAACTAAGTGGAGTTTTAATGAATCTTTAATTAGATTAAAAATGTGAATTGACAATTTAAATTATCAAATTTGAAAGGTGATCGAGAATGGAGTACCACCAGTTTTGCTCCAAAGCGATAGTTAAATCTTTAATTAGATTTGAACGTGAAATGGTAATTAATTTTACCGATAACACCGTGGTGTTAGATATGGAGTATCACCAGTTTTGCTCCATGGGATATATAGGTTGGGATTGGGAAATAAACTAAATAATTACTTCGGTGTGGTTCGTTAATCCCGACTAGTTTGAGATGATATCCAAAGGAGGATTAAAGAATAAATTTAGAAGAATTTATCTTTGATAAAATTAATGGGAACCTTTCCCTAAGAATGTGATTTTGTGAATAAAAGAATATTCTGAATTGGAATGAGGCGTTTGTGGTGTTTGTGTAACATTCGTTTATTATATACGTGGGTTATTCAGAAAGGCCGGGTTATACCCATTCTGAATAACCGATTCGACGAGATGTCGAAGATGAAGACGGTGGTTGAAGACCGGAAGTCTTCACATCGTTTGGCTGATTACTGATGATCTTGATTGGGCTGTACACCCAGGATGAGGGAATCAGTTGGTGATCGTCCAGGCATACTTGGAGATGGATGGATATGCGAGGAAAGTGCCTCCGGTTTCGTTCAGACCCAGAACGAACTTGAAAATGGATTGTGTGTCTGACATTGGATTTTATTCTGTGTTGATTGATCTCTATTAAATATACATCTGTTTGGCGGCGGAGAATTTATTCTCTTGCTTAACGCCCTTCCCTGAGACGTACGAGCTCAGAGGTTGTATATCGATGGACATCAGTCGCATGGAGTGAATTGCCAATGTGGCACGCGTAAGTGGAAATTGATCAAGGCTTCTGTTGAAAAGCAAAGTCTTGTGGTTGATGATCAAAGCCCGGCCTGTGTGGCGTAGCTTTGTGTATAACGTGAATTCGCGAGCCTCACACCTCGGTATGAGTCAAAAACGGGATAGTGACTGCAGGGAGAGCACGACGTTTCTTTCTAGCTAGGGTGGTGTCAGTGACCTACCAGCCCTGACATTTATATACTTTTCACCTGTGTGGTTGTTGGATACGAGGCGCCTCGGATATAGTTCTGTAAGGACCGGGAAACGTGTGTTCAGGAATTGCCAATCCTAAAAAGTAAGAGAGGACCGGCCCTAAAGATCCAAGGATCATAGTGGGGTCCTGGGACATTTGCTAGAGTGTCTCGAATCGGAGAGGAGCTTGCCCCTTGCCTCGGCTCATGACGGAATCCAATTTCCAATACGTGTGTTTCGGTTTTATTTGTAGAGCCTAGTATGGCGACATAGTAGATGGTAGCTATGCCGCCTATGATTGATACTTATGATTGAAATTGTTTTGACACTATACACCTATACTAGTATCAAATAATGTGTTTTAAACGTATCAAGCATGCTTTGGCTGTTATAAGGGAAAACCATATCCTCCGGCTTGCGTTGCATTGTGTGATGGGACCTGGGTCTTATAACAGCTTCATTTTCCTTTATTTAGCATTGCGCTGTTTGTTCTATGCACTGGTATTTTTGGGAGGAAACCCGTTCCGTGTTATATGGCGTGGTCCCTAGATTTACCAAACTTTAAAACCAATATTAATAACTGTTTTAGTTCTCACACCAGTCACATGACTGACCTGGAGTTTATTTTTTTAACCTAAACTCTGGGTGCCCCTATTTTCCACACGGGCAGCTAGTAGTTTTGGTTTTGCAGATTTATATTCACAGGGTCCTGATTTACAGCTGGAACGATGCTCGGAAAGCTCTGTATCCGTGTATTATTTTCATTTGTGTTTTGTATATTTTCCGCTGCTATGTAATTTATTGTAACTTCTGATATTTATCGAATGTAATTTATTCATTTATACTCTGTATATTCTTGTATCTGATGGAATTGTTGTAATAACAATGAAATGTTCTTCCGTCTGCGTCCTTTTGTGTGTTGTTCTCAAAGTATTCGTGCTTTCCTTCATGGGGAAGTTACGGGTTCTTACAACCGCATATCATCCTCAAACAGATGGTCAAAAAGAGAGGGTGAATCGTATTCTAGAAGATTTATTGCGGGCTTGTGTTATTGGTTTTGGCGGATCATGGGAAGACCATTTGCATTTGGTCGAGTTCTCATACAACAACAGCTACCAAGCGAGCCTGACAATGTTACCATTCGAAGCACTGTATGGTAGACCGTGCCGATCTCTTGCTTGTTGGTTAGAACCTGGTAATAGACTCATATTGGGACCCGATATGATTTGTGAAACTACGAACAAAGTCAATTTCGTTAAGAAACGATCACTCTCTGCCTAAAGCCGACAGAAAAGCTATGCAGATAAGAGAAGAAGAGATATATCATTTGCTGTTGGCGACCACGTGTATTTGAAGGTATCTCCGATGAGAGGAGTAATCTAGTTCGGTAAAACAGGGAAATTTGCGCCCAAATTTATTGGTCTATTTCCTATTCTTGAACGAATTTGAACTCTCGCTTATAGAGTTCAATTGCCTGATTGGTCGCCTGGAGTACATAATGTGTTTCACGTATCTCAACTTCGAAAGCATGTTCATGATCCAGACTTGATCGTGGAAGAAGCAGCGCAATGGGATATAGAAATTACTCCAGAATTGGCTGTAAGAAGAGAGTCGATCAAGATTATTGGCAAAGAAACGACAGAGCTGAGGAACAAGAAGGTTCACTTAGTAAAAGTGCAATGGAGTGGAGATCCGTGAGATTGTACTTGGGAAACTGAGGAAAGCATTAGGAAAGCCTATCCTAAGTGCAGGGTGAATGTCTCTGATTGACTCTGGTGCAAGGTACATTTACCATATTTTGCATTTCCATTCTGTTCTTTACTTTGTTGTTGTCTTATTTGCATGGATGTAAACTTTTAATCATATAGTCTAAATGATTTTAAAAGAGTATATGAATTAATTGGTATATTTTTGAAAAGTTAAAAACAAATTGATTGTTGTATGTGTTGTGTGATTGTGGATTTGATTAATTAAATTATTAGAATGATAGCTAATTTAATCAATAAGAGAAAGATAGTAAATTTATGCAATTAAATCAAGTATTGAACTGATTTAAAAATAGACAGAAATATATACATGTGCATTATATATGTTTGAACAGGTAAATGGATTAACTGTTGAGTAAAGTATTTATTTGCGTGCCCGACAAATAGGTGAACCTTAATGAATTGGATTCGAAATTTTATTATTATATCAACTCCTGTAAATGCCATTGGATGCGGAATGCTGGTTGTTCTGTGTGCTATAATAAATGTCGCCAAAGGATAGTAACAATTTATTTTGAACTACACTACATGGCATACTTCATGAAGATAGGCATACTTCATCATATACCACATAAGCATTTGGAGCTTGTGTGACGAGGTTGAAGATTTACCATACGAGCGAGGGGCTTGTATGGCGATGACTATATTTTACAGGTTGAACTGATGACTGATATGGACTATGTAAAATGTAAAGTTAAATTGCAAGATTAATAAAAAAAACCCACACGGGTCTGGAGATGACAATAAACACGTCTCTCTAGTCATTAAGGCACAAAAACCATTTATAGGGCGACGAGAATTTATTCTCTGGAGTTATGATCTATACACACTCCCCTGTGGATACCGGAATATATCACTATAAATATGTGCATGCTTATTAGGATTTATTGGGTACCTAAACAACCCAATAAATTTCCAAACCCCTCCCCGTACAAAGGAGGTTATGGCCAAATTTTTCAAAAATTTACGGCGTTAGCCAAATTTTTGAAGAATTTGAAAATTCTTAGAAACTAAAAAGTTGAAAAATGGAAGCCAGAAGGAAAGCTGAGTTGGTTAATTAAACAACTTTCGACTTTGTTCCTTTTCGGGGATGAAAAGTTTTAAGTGGGGGAGATTGTAACAACCCGGAAAATGTGAACCAGTTTAAAAATTTTAAATTGGCTATTTTAGTGGATCTAAATATTTAAAATAAAATATTTTAAATAATAACGACGAAAAGTATGTTTGAATCGATGTTTGAAAATAAATATAATTATTTTGAAATTAATACAAGGCCTGAAATGGCGCGGCAGTTCCAAAATTTGAATTCAAACTTTGACTGACTATACCGGGTGCAAAATAAAATGGATTTTAGTGAATCCAAAAATATTTAAATCTGTTAAAGAATATCTTTCTAACGAATCTGAAAAATCGAAGTTTCATAGAAGGAATAAAAAGTTATGGCCAAATGAATTTTCAGAAAGGTCGCTATAGAGTATATATAGCCCTTGAAAATAGACATTTTGCAAACGACCTCAGAATTCGAAGAAACCACTTTTGTTGGATCCAGGATGTCAAATTATTGCTAGGTTTCAAATTCCATAATTTTTGAAGTTAATATGTGAGCGTGGCGAAGGAAAATATGTTTGGTCAATTTCTGTTAAATTGGATCGACCGGAAAATGGCCATTTTTCAAACGGTCTCAGAATTCGACAAAACTAGTTTTGTTGGGACCGTATCGTCAAAACATAGCTAGATTTATTTTTCTGGAATTTTTAGAGTCAGTTTGTGGCCTCGGGAAATTGAAAGGTTGTTCAAATCAAACATTGAATGTTTTATATTTTAATTTGAAGAGTAACTGACTGTAACGGTCGAAAGGGCCTACGAAACATATCCCAATGTGTTCGGAATAGGGGTATTTAGCTAGGGGCGACAGTCGTTGGGTTTGAATTGGAGTTCATATGGATTGAAGGGTATTTTCAAAATTAAATAAATTAAATATAAAACCATTGACCAATCAGAAAATCCGCTCACAATCATCATTCTCCAGAAAAACCCGATACTCTTCTCAAACCGACGACGACTGCAGTTTCTCCCTTCTCTCTTCAATCTCTCTCAATCCACGCAACTAAACCCATTGTTCCTTTGGATGTTTTTGTAGAGTTTTCTCCCACCTTCAAATCAATACTAGATTCGCCCATTCTCATGTAGTTTTCTCGAGTTACGAGTCCTCGAAGTCACGGCATTCAAGCCACCGATTCTCCTCCACTGTGCGTTCGAGTTAGCCGCGCTTCCAGGGGGTGGTGCGCCTCTCCTAGCCCGTCAACGTGGCAAAAGCCGATCGCGTTCAAGTGCTTCAGATTTGGCAAAAGATCGAAACTAAGATTTGAACAGAAACTGGAAGGTATCAGCTTTGAAATTCTAAAAGGGTTTTAATAGTTAAAAGCATCGCGTTTTAAGAATTTAGAATAAAAATTGTATCTTTATCATACGATAACGAAATTCGATGAAACAGGAGATATTGGGCTCGTGTGGACGTCCTCTACATTCTAGAAGAGACCGTATATTTTTCTGAGCCTTCTGTTATTTTTGGAGGAGTGGAACCCAATGTGAGATTTCTGAATTATAAACGAAATGGAAATGACGATGTATAAATTATATAGTCGATGTATGAGTTATATAAGCGTTGTACACCTCATGTATAAGCGTTGTATAAGTTGTATGTTCGATGTATAAGTTATATATGCGTTGTAAAGATTATATATGCGTTGAATGATATTGAAACGAATTAAATCGAAATCGAAGTATATTTATATGCGAATATATATATATATACTCCCCTCGTCCACAGACCATGGACGATATATATTAGTTGTGATATTGTTTGGATTATTGGTTGATGTGAAATTTGGTGAATATCATGAATGGATGATTGGAAATGATTGATTGTGGTTGAAATCTCAATAGGATTAGTATATGGGAAAATTCGTCTGTGTACGAACTAGATATTGAAAATCCCCATTGTCAAAAACCGCGAAATTTAAGGTAGAGCAAGGAGCCATTGTAATAACCCGGAAATCCAAGCCAATTTGAAAATTTTATTTTGGCAATTTTGACTATTTAAAATGGATTATTTTAAATAAAAACGACGATAAATTTATTTTGCATATAATTAGAATGTATATATTTATTTGAATCATCGTTAGAATATAAATAATTATTTATAACTACAAAAGGAATTGAAAATGGCGCGGTAGTTCGAAAATTCGATTTCAAAGTTCAAATGAATGTACAGGATTCAAAATAAACCGGATTTTAGTGAAACCAAAAATATTAGAATCTATTTGAGAATATCTTTCCAACGAATCCGAAAGGTTGAAATTTCATAGCGGGTATCAAAAGATATGCCCAGTTGAAAATTCAGAATAGTCGCTATGGAATTCTGGCCCTTAAAAAAAGCCATTTTGCAAACGACATCAGTTTTCGACAAAACCACTTTTGTTGGATCCGTGATGTCAAGTTATTGCTAGATTTCAAAATTCGTAATTTTTCGAGTCAATATGTGAGCGTGGCGAAGCTAAACGCGTTTGACCAGTTTTAGTTGATTTTAGTCGACTAGAAAATGGCCATTTTTCAAATGGTCTTAGAATTCGATGAAATTAGTTTTGTTAGGACCGTATTGTCAATACGAAGCTAGAAAATATTTCTCGGGAATTTTTAGAGTCCATATGAGGCCCTGGTAAATTGAAATGTGCGTTCAAATTCAATATATAGAGTTATATTTTGATTTTGATGAAAACTGATCGAAACGAGCGAATCAGCCTACAATACATATCCCATTGTGTTCGGAATGGGGGTAATTAACTGGGGGTGACAGTCGTTGGACTTGATTTGGGATTTGGATGGATAAACTAGTACAAGTTGAATAAAATAATAAATAAACAAATTATAAAACCCTAACTAAAGGTCAACCCAAGGTCAAAACTTCACAACGCGGTCAACCCCTTTTTGCTCCAGCCGACACCAACGAATGAACGACGGGTTTCTTCAATTCTTTCTCCTCAAATCTCTCCGAATCCGTTTAATAGTTCTGAAAACAAATCAAAGCAAGATTGTAGAGCACCTCTTCCTTGATTAATTCATATGGTGATGATAATTTCTCGTCGCCAATGGAGTTGGAATTTGAAGCTCACGCTCGCCGACTTCGAGGCGAGATTCTGGTGTGGCGCCGACTTTGAGTGGCCCCCCACTCATGTCGTTGAAAAGCGAGGTGGAGGAGCACCTCGTGGTGCTGGCCGATGGGATTCCAACCTCCTCAGATGGCGGCGGCAGCGAAACCCGGAAGGTGAGTGAGACGACCCGATCTTCCCCGTGAAGGAAAGCACGGATAGAATTGAGGACAAGACAAAATAGAATGCAAACGGAAGAATATTTCATTGTTATTACAACAATTCCATCAGATACAAGAATATACAGAGTATAAATGAATAAATTACATTCAACAATTATCAGAGATTTAAATTACATTTAAATACATCGCAACGGAAAATAATACAAAAGCACAACTAGAAGTAATGCACGGATACAGAGATTTCCGAGCATCGTTCCAGCTGTAAATCAGGATCCTATGGATATAAATCTGCAAAACCAAAACTACTAGCTGCCCGTGTCGAAAATAAGGGCACCCAGAGTTTAGGTTAAAACAATAAACTCCAGGTTAGTCATGCGACTGGTGTGAGAACTAAAACAGTTATTTAAAACTTTACTTTAAAAGATAGTAATTCAAGGGACCACGCCGTATAACACGGAACGGGTTTCCTCCCAAGAATACTAGTGCATATAACAAAACAGTGCAATGCTCTTTGGAAAAATGAAGCTATTATAAGACCTAGGTACCATCACACAATGCAACGCAAGCTGGCGGATAGGGTTTTCCCTTATAATAGCCAAACATGCATGGTACGTTTAAAACAAATCATTTGATACTATTATAAGTGTATAGTGTCAAAACAATTTCAATCATAAATATCAATCACAGACAGCATGGTTACCATATATCATGTCGCCATACTAGTTATAAAATTAAAACTGCAATTCCACGTATTGGAAATTGGATTCCATCATGAGTCGAGGCAAGGGGCAAGCTACTCTCCGCGTTCGAGACACTCTAGCAAATGCCTCAGGACCCCACTATGATCCTTTGGATCCTCCAAGGCCTATCCTCTCTTACTTTTTAGGATTGGCAATTCCTGAACACACGTTTCCCGGTCCTAACAGACTTATATCCGAGGCGCCTCGTATCCAACAACCACACAAGTGAAAAGTATATAAATGTCAGGGCTGGTAGGTCACTGACACCACCATAGCTAGAAAGAAACATCGTGCACTCCTTGGGTCCGTATCCTGTTTTTGACTCATGCCGAGGTGTGAGGCTTGCGAATTCACGTTATACACAAAGCTACGCTACATAGGCCGTGCTTTGATCATCAACCATAAGACTTTGCATTTCAACAGAATCCTTGATCAATTGCCACTTACGCGTGCCACACTGGCAATTCACTCCATGCGACTAATATCCATCGATATACAACCTCTGAGCTCGTACGTCTCAGAGAAGGGCGTTAAGCAAGAGAATAAATTCTCTGCCGCCAAACAGATGTATACTTAGTAGAGATCAATCAACATAGAATAAAATCCAATGTTAGACACACAATCCATTTACAAGTTCGTTATGGGTCTGAACGAAACCGGAGGCACTTTCCTCGCATATCCATCGATCTCCAAGTACGTCTGGACGATCACCAACTGTTTCCCTCATCTTGGGTGTACAGCCCAATCAAGATCATCAGTAATCACCCAAACGATGTGAAGACTTCCGGTCTTCAACCACTGTCTTCCTCTTCGACATCTCGTCGAATCGGTTATTCAGAATGTGTATAAACCCGGCCTTTCTGAATAACCCACGTATATGATAAACCAATGTTATACAAACACAACAACGCCTCATTCCAATTCAGAATATTCTTTTATTCACAAAATCACATTCTTAGGGAAAGGTTCCCATTAATTTTATCCAAGATAAATGCTTTTAAATTTACTCTTTAATCTTCCTTTGGATATAATTTCAAACTAGTCGGGATTAGCGAACCACACCGAAGTAATTATTTATTTTATTTCCCAATCCCAACCTATTCATCCCATGGAGCAAAACTGGTAATACTCCATATCTAACACCACGGTGCTATCGATAAAATTAATTACCATTTAACGTTCAAATCTAATTAAAGATTTAACTATCACATTGGAGCAAAACTGGTGGTACTCCATTCTCGATCACCTTTCAGATTTGATAATTTAAATTATCAATTCACATTTCAATCTAATCAAAGATTCATTAAAACTCCACTTAGTTTTAATCTTCCCAAAAATCAACATCTTTTCTTTAACTGGGTTAAAGAACCAATGTCATATAAAACACGATTCACGATAAACCCAAATCACATTTGATATTAAGTACAAGGTTCTGAATAGAAAATATACCGGCTTATATTCAATATCAAATTCTGAAACAAACAAATATCGTATTGGAAATAACGATATAAAAATATATCTTTCAAAATCCCATAACAATATCTATATAGTCACGAAATCCAATATCGAAATATTCCGAAGATAATTTCGATTCAACTCCAGTCCAATTCACGTATTGGGAATATTGATTATTTTAAAATCACTTTCAAATTCAATTTATTTATTTCAAAAATATATTGATTTTAATTCTAGTTCAAAACTAGTTCATTTCGACAAAAATATTTTTTTATCCTTTCAAATGTGGAATTTTTCTTCCCAGTTCTTCCCAATTTACATATTATGATTTTACACAAATTATTAATATTTTTAATAATTTTATCAAGGCCCGTACAGTCGATTTTCATCAACGACCATCGAACTGAACTTACAACGACCTTTTCCAAATTTGATTTGAACATAATTCCAAATCCAACTGTTAGATTTCAAATTTCTAATATTCATTGGAAAGCTCTTTTCGATACGAACCCAACAGTTCCGGTTTTAGGAGAATCCGACGGTCGGATCTCCCGCAACGTCAATTCGAAGTCAATGGTCGAAATTCAGGAACTGCCGCGGCGCGGCGCGTTCTATTCAGGCCATTATATATATATATTATATATATTATATATTTCGTCGATTTCCTTTTTAAAACGTATTTTATAAATCGTTTTAAATTCGTTTTCAAAACCATTTCAACTCTATATTCAATTTCAAATCAAAATTGAATATTTCATATCATTACTATATAAATGATAATATTTTCAAAACATTATATTTTAAAATCACTACCTTTTCTGTATTCATTATAAAAACGAATATAATCGATATAAATAACGTTCACGTCAAAATAGCGCAACTCTAATCAACATGGCTTTATATATTTCAATAAATTCGTTATTCTATTCAACAAATGAATATTTATTCTATTCAACACATGAATCTATATTTCTTTCAACACACGACCAATCTCAACACATGAGTACTGTCAACACACAACTATTTTTGTTATGTAAAATATTTTATAAAATTATGGTATCTATCGTTTGATTTTTAATCAGACTCCACCGTGAAGTAGTTCTAATTTTAAATATGATGAAGATGTAAATTTTATTATTAAAATATTTTACTCAACACATGAATAGTTTCAACAAATGAACATCGTCAACACATGACCATTTTTATATTCAACATATGAATTTTCTTTTATAATATTCATTATTTTCCCGATTGAAATGAGGCCCAATCAATTACCATATAATGTTAATTATATGGATTCCATACAACACATGTATATAATAGCAATGATAAACAATCAACCATCATCCAAGGTGCACCACACAACTGCATAAGCATCAAATATAAATAATCAACGCTTACACAGTCTGTCGACCCATCGATCGACATACAATTAAATAACTGGGATTAGTGTACCCAAATATCATCCCAACACCCGTGTGGGGTTTCAAATCAACAAACACAGATTTTTATTTGTGTAGTTGGGCAATGTGTAAAATTTATCGACCCAATCAATATCAGTCAAATCAGTGTATATAAACAAATCGGCCGATTTGTTTATAAATATTCATTTATTCACTTTCACATTAAAAATTATATTTTTAACGATAACTAATTTATTTCAACCATCTATATTTTATTATCGATTTCAAATCAACAACACAAACAAATTTCACAACACACAAACAAGCATACAAGCCGTCCAGGGGGCGGAGGCGGGGATGGAGAGGGTGCAGGGGAAGAAGGACGAGGGGAGGAGGATGGGGTTCATCGGAAAAAAGGGGGCGGAGGCGGTTTGCGTCGGTTCTGGGGGGGGGGGAGGGGGCTTCGACGAGGAGAGAAGAAGAAGTGGAGTGTGCGGTTGTGGTGGCGACGAGCCACCTGGGGGGGGAGGCACGATGGAAGCGGCGGTTCCCACCCCCCCTTCCCCCCCGTCGCTCGCTCCTCTTTCTTTTTTTTTCCTGTATGAAATCAATTCGAACGGGGGGGCCTGAGGAGATAAAGGAGAGGAGAGAGAGTTTTATTTTTTAATTTACTTAATTATTTAATTTCCAAAAAGGTTGACTTTTTCATACGACCTCTAAACGAGGCCCACCGCCTGTTGTCCATAGAGTTTTACCCACATTCCAAACACAATGGGATATGTATCGAAAGCTGATTCGACTGTTTCGTTCAGTTTTCGTCAAAATCAAATTATAACTCTATATATTGAATTTGAACGCGCATTTCAATTTACCGGGGTCACATACTAACTCGATAAATCCCAGAAAAATATTTTCTAACTTCGAATGGACGATACGGTCCTAACAAAACTAATTTCGTCAAATTCTGAGACCATTTGAAAAATGGCCATTTTCTAGTCGATTAAAATCAACTGAAACTGGTCAAACACGTTTTCCTTTGCCACGCTCACATATTAATTCGAAAAATTATAAAATTTGAAACCTAGCAATAATTTGACATCACGGATCCAACAAAAGTGGTTTCGTCGAATTCCGAGGTCGTTTGGAAAATTCCTAATTTTAAGGGCTTGAATTCCATAGCGACTATTCAGAATTTTCAACTGGACATATCTTTTGATTCCCGCAATGAAATCTCAATTTTTCGGATTCGTTGGAAAGATATTATCAATTAAATCCTATTATTTTTGGTTTCACTAAAATCCGGTTTGTTTTGCACCCTGTACATTCAATTGAAGTTTGAAATCGAATTATCGAACTACCGCGCCATTTTCAATTCCTTTTATAATTATATATAATTATTTATATTCTAACGACGACGTATATAATATATACATTCTATTTCTATTCAAATTAAATTTTTCGTTGTTATTATTGAAAATAATCTATTTTAAATGTTCAAACTTCGCTAAAATTGCCAAAATAAAATTTTTTAAACTGGCTCGCATTTCCGGGTTGTTATAATCTCCCCCACTTAAAACTTTTCGTCCCCGAAAAGGAACAAAGTCGAAAGTGGTTTGATTAATCAACTCTACGTTCGATCTGGCTTCCATTCTCCAACTTTTCAATTTCTGAGAATTTTCAAATTCTTCAAAAATTTGGCTAACACCCGGAATTTTCGAAAAAATTCGCCATAACCTCCTTTGTACGTGGAGAGGTTAGGGAATTTATTTGGCTGTATTAGGTTCCCAATAAATCCTAATAAGCATACACATATTTATAGTGATATATTCTGGTGTTTACAGGGGAGCGTGTATTGATAATAACTCCAGAGAATAAATTCTCGTCACCCTGTCAAAGCCTGAGGGAGTGTGTATTTTAAATGCTCCAGAGGAAAAATCCTCGTCACCTCGTCCCGTGTGGGAAATAAATAGTCCATGTACCATATCTAATAACTAGAGAGACGTGATTATTATCAACTCTAGGCCCGTGTGGGGTTTTTATTAATCTGGCAATTTTATCGTTACAATTTAAATAGTCCATATCACTCATCAGTTCAACCTGTAAAATATAGTCATCGCCATACAAGCCTCTCGCTCGTATGGTAAATCCTCCACCTCGTCACACAAGCTCCAAATGCTTATGTGGTATATGATGAAGTATGCCTATCTTCCAGAAGTATGCCATGTGATGTAGTTCAAAATTAATTGTTGCTATCCTATGGCGATGTTTATTATTTCACACAGAATAACCAGCACTCCGCATCCAATGGCATTCACAGGAGTTGATATAATAATATTTCGCATCCAACTCATTAAGGTTTACCTATTTGTCGGGCACGCAAAAAAAATCTTTACTCAACAGCTATCCAATTTCCTGTTCAAATATATATAATGCACAAGTATATATTTCCAACTATTTTTTAATCAGTTCAATGTGTGATTTAATTGAATATATTTGTTCTGGTTTTTATTGATGATATTCTAATCTTCTCTAAACCAAAGGCCGAAAAGGAACATAACAATGGAAGCCGAAAAGGAACGAGGCTGAAAGTTGTTTAACAAATCAACTCAACTTCCATTATTTTGGCTACGGCTTAAGTTCTTCAACTTTTCAGTCTCTAAGAACTTTTCAAATTTTCAAAAATTTGGCTAGCACACTAAATTTTCGAAAAATTTCGCCATAACCTCCCCTGCACCGGGAGCAACGGGAAAATCCCGAAATTGCCATACAGGCCTTCTGATCTCAAAAAGAAAAAGAAAAAGCCAAGCGGCTAGCCAATAGGCTCATAAAATCATCATCACCCAAACAAAACAGTAAATTATAGTAAATATGTACCTATTTGTCGGGCAAACAAATTTTATTCTCTGCTCTAGCCTCCTTGCTATGACCTGTTCAATGTAAGTACATGTATATGCAAGCAAATGTGACCAATTTTCAATACAATTCAATATATGATTCAATTAGGCTAAATCGTTCAAAATTATCAAACAAATAGACAAACAACACAAACATCAATAAATTAGTAGATTAACGTTTCAAATTCATAATTTTGATATATAGTCAAAAATCATGTTTTTGATGCCAAATCACAACAATGAATTCTATCTGTATTAGTTTTGGTTCTCACACCAGTCTAATGGAAATATATAGAAATCACACCTTCATCACTCGAAAATAAATACTGGTAATGCTGCAGCATTATCAGAACCATCCCCGGGCAACTAGAGTGTGATCCTATATCTATCCAGTATATTAAAACTTCGAATATACGTTCATGACGCGTATACACGAAATCTTTAAATACTCGATTGTCCATATTAAAAATAAATAAATAATCAAATACGTATAAAGCGATTTAAATTTTCAAAACAAAATTGTTTTCATTTGAAAAATATACTCTTCACACTCATTCTAGGATACTACTGATCCTATCTCTAACGAGTCATTCTAATTGGATAATACTAATCCAATATCTGATGAATTCTTTCGTATGGTTCTAATGTATCTTGTTCTCGAGCTCTGTAAACCAAAGCTCTGATACCAAACTGAGACGACCCGAACTTCCCCGTGAAGGAAAGCACAGATAGAATTGAGGATAAGACAAAATAGAACGCAAACGGAAGAACATTTCATTGTTATTACAACATTTCGATCAGATACAAGAATATACAGAGTATAAATGAATAAATTACATTCAACAATTATCAGAGATTTAAATGACATCGCAGCAGAAAATAATACAAAAGCACAACTAGAAGTAATGCACGGATACAGAGCTTTCCGAGCATCGTTCCAGCGGTAAATCAGGATCCTGTGGATATAAATCTGCAAAACAAAAACTACTATCTGCCCGTGTCGAAAATAAGGGCACCCAAAGTTTAGATTAAAACAATAAACTCCAGGTCAGTCATGCGACTGGTGTGAGAACTAAAACAGTTATTTATAACTTTACTTTAAAAGATAGTAATTCAAGGGACCACGTCGTATAACACGGAACGGTTTCCTCCTAAGAATACTAGTGCATATAACAAAACAGCGCAATGCTCTTTGGAAAAATGAAGCTATTATAAGACCCAGTTCCCATCACACAATGCAACGCAAGCTGGAGGATAGGGTTCTCCCTTATAATAGCCAAACATGCATGGTAAGTTTAAAACAAATCATTTGATACTATTATAAGTGTATAGTGTCAAAACAATTTCAATCAAAGACGGCATGGGTACCATATATCATGTCGCCATACTAGTTCTACAATTAAAACCGCAATATCACGTATTGGAAATTGGATTCCATCATGAGCCGAGGCAAGGGGCAAGCTCCTCTCCGCGTTCGAGACACTCTAGCAAATGCCTCAGGACCCTACTATGATCCTTTGGAACCTCCAAGGCCGGTCCTCTCTTACTTTTGAGGATTGGCAATTCCTGAACACACGTTTCCCGGTCCTTATAGACCTATATCCGAGGCGCCTCGTATCCAACAACCACACAGGTGAAAAGTATATAAATGTCAAGGCTGGTAGGTCACTGACACCACCATAGCTAGAAAGAAACGTCGTGCACTCCTTGGGTCTGTATCCTGTTTTTGACTCATACCAAAGTGTGAGGCTTGCGAATTCACGTTATACACAAAGCTACGCTACACAGGCCGTGCTTTGATCATCAACCACAAGACTTTGCTTTTCAATAGAAGCCTTGATCAATTCCCACTTACGCGTGCCACACTGGCAGTTCACTCCATGCGACTAATATCCATCGATATACAACTTCCGAGCTCGTACGTCTCAGAGAAGGGCGTTAAGCAAGAGAATAAATTCTCCGCTGCCAAACAGATGCATATTTAATAGAGATCAATCAACACAGAATAAAATCCAATGTCAGACACACATTCCATTTACAAGTTCGTTCTGGGTCTGAACGAAACCGGAGGCACTTTCCTCGCATATCCATCGATCTCTAAGTACATCTGGACGATCACCAACTGTTTCCCTCATCTTGGGTGTACAGCCCAATCAAGATCATCAGTAATCACCCAAACGATGTGAAGACTTCCGGTCTTCAACCACCGTCTTCCTCTTCGACGTCTCGTCGAATCGGTTATTCAGAATGGGTATAAACCCGACCTTTTTGAATAACCCACGTATATGATAAACAAATGTTATACAAACACAACAAACGCCTCATTCCAATTCAGAATATTCTTTTATTCACAAAATCACATACTTAGGGAAAGGTTCCCATTAATTTTATCCAAGATAAATGCTTTTAAATTTATTCTTTAATCTTCCTTTGGATATCATTTCAAACTAGTCGGGATTAGCGAACCAAACCGAATTTAATTATTTATTTTATTTCCCAATCCCAACCTATTCATCCCATGGAGCAAAACTGGTAATACTCCATATCTAACACCATGGTGCAATCGGTAAAATTAATTATCATTTCATGTTCAAATCTAATTAAAGATTTAACTATCGCATTGGAGCAAAACTAGTGGTACTCCATTCTCGATCACCTTTCAGATTTGACAATTTAAATTATCAATTCACATTTCAATCAAATCAAAGATTCATTAAAACTCCACATAGTTTTAATCTTCTCAAAAATCAACATCTTGTCTTTAACTGGGTTAAAGAACCAATGTCATATAAAACACGATTCACGATAAACCCAAATCACATTTGATATTAAATACAAGGCTCTGAATAGAAAATATACCGTCTTATATTCAATATCAAATTCTGAAACCAACAAATATCGTATTGGAAATAACGATATAAAAATATATCTTTCAAATTCCCATAACAATATCTGTATAGTCAAATATTCCGAAGATAATTTCGATTTAACTCCAGTCCAATTCACGTATTGGGAATATTGATTATTTTAAAATCACTTTCAAATTCAATTTATTTATTTAAAAAATAAATTGATTTTAATTCTAGTTCAAAACTAGTTCAATTCAACAAAAATATATTTTTATCCTTTCAAATGTGGAATTTTTCATCCCAGTTCTTCCCAATTCACATATTATGATTTTACACAAATTATTAATATTTTTAATAATTTTATCAAGGCCCGTACAGTCGATTTCCATCAACGGCCATCGAACTGAACTTACAACGACCTTTTCCAAATTTGATTTGAACATAATTCCAAATCCAACCGTTAGATTTCAAATTTCTAATATTCATCGGAAATCTCTTTTCGATACGAACCCAACGGTTCCGGTTTTAGGAGAATCCGACGGTCGGATCTCCCGCAACGTCAATCCGAAGTCAATGGTCGAAATACATGAACTACCGCGGCGCGGCGCGTTCTATTCAGGCCATTATATATAAAATATATATATATATATATATTATATATTTTGTCGATTTCCTTTTTAAAACGTATTTTATAAATCGTTTTAAATTCGTTTTCAAAACCATTTCAACTCTATATTCAATTTCAAATCAAAATTGAATATTTCATATCATTACTATATAAATGATAATATTTTCAAAACATTATATTTTGAGATCATTACCTTTTCTATATTCATTATAAAAACGAATATAATCGATATAAATATCGTTCACGTCAAAATAGCGCAACTCTAATCAACACGGCTTTATATATTTCAATAAATTCGTTATTCTATTCAACAAATGAATATTTATTCTATTCAACACATGAATCTATATTTCTTTCAACACACGACCAATCTCAACACATGAGTACTGTCAACACACAGCTATTTTTGTTATGTAAAATATTTTATAAAATTATGGTATCTATCGTTTGATTTTTAATCAGACTCCACCGTGAAGTAGTTCTAATTTTAAATATGATGAAGATGTAAATTTTATTATTAAAATATTTTACTCAACACACGAATAGTTTCAACACATGAACATCGTCAACACATGACCATTTTTATATTCAACACATGAATTTTCTTTTATAATATTCATTATTTTCCCGATTGAAATGAGGCCCAATCAATTACCATATAACGTTAATTATATGGATTCCATACAACACATGTATATAATAGCAATGATAAACAATCAACCATCATCCAAGGTGCACCACACAACTGCATAAGCATCAAATATAAATAATCAACGCTTACACAGTCTGTCGACCCATCGATCGACATACAATTAAATAATTGGGATTAGTGTACCCAAATATCATCCCAACACCTGCGTGGGGTTTCAAATCAACAAACAAAGATTTTTATTTATGTAGTTGGGCGATGTGTAAAATTTATCGACCCAATCAATATCAGTCAAATCAGTGTATATAAACAAATCGACCAATTTGTTTAAAAATATTTATTTATTCACTTTCACGTTAAAAATTATATTTTTTACGATAACTAATTTATTTCAACTATCTACATTTTGTTATCGATTTCATGTCAACAACATAAACAAATTTCACAACACACAAACAAGCATACAAGCCGTCCATGGTCTGTGGACGACGGGTGTCGGGTGCTGCTAAGCACCGTCTGCATCCTAGTATATATATAAAACTAGAAAAAGAAATTTAGAGTGAGAAGTTCTCACCAAAGCTAATCCAATATCACGACTCTTCTTAAGTAGAAATCTTCGTCGTTCTCGCTTTTTGTCACTTTCGTTGCCCGTAGCCACTACATATATAAAAATCATATTTTTATATTGTTGCTATGTATATAAAAAATCACATTTTTATAATCATGCTATATGGATAAAAATTCTATTTTTACATCGCTACTATATAGATAAAAATTCTATTTTTACATCGCCACTATATAGATAAAAATTCTATTTTTACATCGATGTTCATAGAATAAAGATTATATTTTTATCACGCTATTCTTTATAAAAAGATTTCGTCTTTTCAAATATAAAGATTTCGCCTTTTTAAATATAAAGATTTCGCCTTTTCAAATATAAAGATTTCGCCTTTTCTATCTATACAATATAAAGATCGTATTTTTATAATCTCTATAATATAAAAATCATATTTTTAACTTCTACGTTATATAAAAATCACGCCTTTCATTATATAAAAATATCGTCTTTCATAGATTAAAAATCACTTCTTTATGTCGTTAAAAATCTGTTCTTTCTTTAAAAATAAAAATCCTAGCTTTATTCTCAAATTAAAAATCTCATCTTTAAAACCATTTCATTCGTATAAAAATCTTATTTTTATAATCACCAAAATCGTATCTCTTTATGCTAAAATCATATCCTTTCACCCTTTCAAAATCATATCTTCCTATATATAAAAATCATAGTTTTTCTATAATTAAAACTGAAATGAAAACCATGTAGTTCATAAATTAAAAACTCACCAATTTGATTGAAAGGGCGTTCACTGTCGAAGGAGGAAAGGAAGGGGGGTTTGCCGTGATGGATCGGGGAGGAGGGGATGGAGAAAGCACAGGGGAAGAAGGACGAGGGGAGGAGGATGGAGTTCATCGGAAAAAAGGGGGCGGAGGCGGTTTGCGTCGGTTCTGGGGGGGCTTCGACGAGGAGAGAAGAAGAAGGTGAGGGGGCGGTTGCGACGAGCTACCTTGGGGGGGCCGCGATGGAAGCGGCGGCGGCGGTTCCCCCCCGTCGCTCGCTCCTCTTTTTTTTTCCTGTATGAAATCAATTCGAACGGGGGGGGGGGGGGGGGGGGGCTGAGGAGAAAAAGGAGAGGAGAGATAGTTTTATTTTTAAATTTATTTAATTATTTAATTTCCAAAAAGGTTGACTTTTTCATATGACCTCTAAGCGAGGCCTACCGCCTGTCGTCCATAGCATTTCACCCACATTCCGAATACAATGGGATATGTATCGAAAGCTGATTCGACTGTTTCGATCGGTTTTCGTCAAAATCAAAATATAACTCTATATATTGAATTTGAACGCGCATTTCAATTTATCGGGGTCACATACTAACTCGATAAATCCCAGAAAAATATTTTCTAGCTTCGAATGGACGATACGGTCTTAACAAAACTAATTTCATCAAATTCTGAGACCATTTGAAAAATGGCCATTTTCCAGTCAATTAAAATCAACTGAAACAGGTCAAACATGTTTTCCTTCGCCACGCTCACATGTTAATTCGAAAAATTATGAAATTTGAAACCTAGCAATAATTTGACATCATGCATCCAACAAAAGTGGTTTCGTCGAATTCCGATGTCGTTTGCAAAATTCCTATTTTTAAGGGCCTAAATTCCATAGCGACTATTCAGAATTTTCAACTGGACATATATTTTGATTCCCGCTATGAAATCTCAATTTTTTGGATTCGTTGGAAAGATATTATCAATTAAATCCTATTATTTTTGGTTTCACTTAAATCCGGTTTGTTTTGCACCCGGTACATTCAATTGAAGTTTGAAATCGAATTATCGAACTACTGCGCCATTTTCAATTCCTTTTATAATTATATATAATTATTTATATTCTAACGACGATGTATATAATATATACATTCTATTTCTATTCAAATTAAATTTTTCGTCGTTATTATTTAAAATAATCTATTTTAAATGTTCAAACTTCGGTAAAATTGCCAAAATAAATTTTTTTAAACTGGCTCGCATTTTCGAGTTGCAACAGTGAGCTTCGGTTCGACGGTTCTGGAATGAAGAACAGTTACATTATGGTGATTAGGTAAAGGAAAGTCTTACTTTTTTTTATATACAATGAAATTAAAATCTTAATAGTTTTATAATTAAAATCCGAATAGTTTTATAATTAAAATCTGAATAGTTTTATAAATTAAAATATGAAATGTTTTATAAATAAAATCTGAAATGTTTTGTAAATTAATATTTGAAGTGTTTTGTAAATATAAAATAACAAATATGGTTTTAAAAATAAAATTGCAAATATTGTTTTAAAAATAAAGTTATCATTGTTTTCAAATAAAATTAGTAATATTTTAAAATATTTATAGCAAGAATAAAAATATGGTTTTCAAAGTATTCACAGCAAGAATAAGAAGATGATTTTTAATGTAAATTTCACGAAACAGACTGCGTTGGAATTTCTGATAAAATCCAAGCTGTTCGGAAATTCAGAAAATCAATCGCATGGAGAGGAAAACCGATGTGAGAACTTCTCACTTTTAATTTATTTTCCAGTTGAAATATATACTAGGATGCAGACGGTGCTTAGTAGCACCCGACACCCATCGTCCACAGACCATGGATGACTTGTTTGTTTGGTTGTTGTGTTGTGAAAATTAATTGTGTGATGTGGAATGAAAAAAAAACATTTTATAGTGGAAAATATTTTATAGTTAAAAATATAATTTTTAATGTGTATATAAAATAAAGATTTATAAACAAATCGAATGATTTTTTTATATACACACATTTGACTGATATTGATTGGGACGATAGATTTTACACATTGCCCAACTGCACAAATAAAACTGGTGTTTAATTGATTGAAACCCGACACGGGTATTGGGATGAAATTGGACATACACTAATCCCAATAATTAGCTGTATGTCGATCGATTGATTGACAGACTGTGTAAGCGTTAAATATTTATATTTGATGCTTATACAGTGTAGAATGCACTTTGGATGATGGATTGCTGTTTTCATTGTTGTTATACACATTTGTTGTGTGAAATCCATATAATCAACATTATATGGTAACTGACTGTGTCTGATTCTAGTTCAGAATTATCGAATATTTTAAAATAATATTCAGTGAATATTGAAATGTGAAGCCGTTTTAAGTGGTTAAACGCCATTTTGACACGAACGGGAATTTTGTCGATTTTATTCATTTTACAATGAATATCAAAAGTGATTTCAAAATCTGATATTTTGAAATGATTTGAAATTTGAATTAAATTGAAAAGAATTGAAATTCGAATTAAATTGAAATGATTTGAAATTCGAATTAAATTGAAAAGAATTGAAATTCGAATTAAATTGGAATGATTTGAAATTCAAACTAAATTGAATCGATTTGAAATTCGAACTAAATTGAAACGATTTGAAATTCGAAGTAAATTGAAATGATTTGAAATTCGAATTAAATTGAAACGATTTGAAATTCAAATTGAACTGAAATCGATTTGAATTGAAATCGATTTGAAATGAATTTAAAACAAATTTATATTGGAAAATTCAATTTTGATTTGAATTTGAGATGGAAATTGAAATCGTTTTGAAAATGAATTTAAAATGATTTATAAAATACGTTTTAAAAGGAAATCCATGTAATATAATATATTATATATATATATAATGGCCTGAATAGAACGCGCCGCGCTGTGGAAGTTCGCGAATTTCGACCATTGACTTCGAATTGACGTTGCGGGAGATCCGACCGTCGGATTCTCCTAAAACCAGAACCGTTGGGTTCGTATCGAAAAGAGCTTTCTAACGAATATGAGAAATTAGAAATCTAACTGTTGGAATTGGAATTATGTCCAAATCAAATTTAGAAAAGGTCGCTGTAAGAGCAGTTCGATGGCCATTGATGGAAATCGACTGTACGGGCCCTGATAAAATTATTAAAAATATAAATAATTAGTGTAAAATCATAAGAAATGATTTGGAAATAATTGGGATGAAAAACTTCATTTTTGAAAAGATAAAATCGATTTTTATCGAAATGAACTAGTTTTGAACTAGAACTAAAATCCATTTGTTTTTAAAATAAATAAATTGGATTTGAAATGGTTTTGAAAATAACCAGAATTTCCAATATATAAATTGGAAATAGATTTGAATCGAAATTATCTTTGGAATATTTCGATATTGAATTTTGTGATTATACAGATATTGTTATGGAAATTTGAAAGATATATTTATATCGTTATTTCCAATACGATATTTGTTGGTTGTAGTATTTGATACTGAATAAAAGCCGATATATTTTCTATTCAGAGCCTTGTATTTAATATCAAATGGGATTTGGGTTTGTCGTGAATGGTGTCTTCATTAACACTGTTCTTAAACCTAGTTGAGAAAAAGATTAAATCTTTTTATTTAGATTTAATGAAGTATACCAATTAAATGGTATTTAATTGGAATTGGATTTGAATTGAGTTTTGGGTTTATCGTGAACGGTGTTTTAAATAACACTTATTCTTTAACCAGATAATTAATGGAATGTGATTTTTGGTTGTCGTGAACGGTATCTTCAATAATACTGTTCTTAGACCCAACGGAGTTAAGAAAATCAGAAACTAACTGGAGATTAGTTAAGTTGAATGGTTTCTTGGGTATCGATCTGATGTTGGTTTTGGCCTTCGGGGTTAATACTTAGGGAATTGCTCACTTGCTATTTTATGGTTAAAGGCTGATAGAATGGAATGTGATTTTGGGTTTATCGTGAACCGTGATTTAAATGACATTGATTCTTTAACCCAGTTAAAGACAGGACGATTAAAACCAAGTGGGGTTTTAATGAATCTTTAATTAGATTGAAATGATCGAGAATGGAGTATCACCAGTTTTGCTCCTGGCGATAGTTGAATCTTTAATTAGATTTAAACATGAAACGGTAATTGAATTTACCGATAACACCGTCGTGTTAGATACGAAGTATTACCAGTTTTACTTCATGGGACGAATAGGTTGGGATTGGGAAATTAAAACAAATGATTACTTCGGTAAGGTTCGTTAATCCCGACTAGTTTGGATAAACTTTATTTTGGTTTGATATCCAAAGGAAGATTAAAGTATAAATTTAAAAGAATTTATCTTTGATAAAATTAATGGGAACCTTTCCCTAAGAATATGAAATTTAGAAACTAACTGAAGATTAGTTAAGATCAATGGATTCCTCGGTATTGATCTGATCTTGGTTTCGGCCTTCGGGGTTAATATTTCGGGAGTTGTTCCCTTACTAATTTATGGTTAGTGGCTGATGAATTGGAATGAGGCGTATGTTGTGTTTGTGTAACACTTGTTTATTATATAAGCGAGTTATTCGGAAAGACCGGGTTTATTCCATTCTGAATAACTGATACGACGATAAGTCGAAGATGAAGACGGTGGTTGAAGACCAGAGGTCTTCACGTCGTTTGGGTGATTACTGATGATCTTGATTGGGCCGTACACCCAAGAGGGGGGAATCAGTTAGTGGTCGTCTAGACGTACTTGGAGATCGATGGATATGCGAGGTACCAGGTGCCTCCGGTTTCATTCAGATCCGGAACGAACTTTTAAATGGACTGTTTGTCTGACGTTGGATTTTATTCTGTGTGATTGATTTCTATTAAATACATATCATTTTGGAAGTGGAGAATTTATTCTCTTGCTTAACGCCCTTCTCTGAGACGTACGAGCTCAGGGGTTATATATTGGTGGATATCCATCGCATGGAGTGAATTGCCTATGTGGCATGCCTAAGTGGCAATTGATCAAGGCTTCTGTTGAAAAGCAAAGTCTTGTGGTTGATGATCAAAGCACGACCTGTGTGGCATAGCTTTGTGTAACGTTGATTCGCGAGCCTCACACCCCGGTTGTGAACCAGAAATGGGAGAGGACATCAGGGAGGGCATGAGCTATTTAGAAGTGGCGTCAGTGGTTTGACACGCCCTAACGAGTTTGACTTATGTAGTTGTTGCTGTTGCGAGGCGCCTCGGATATATCGGTGGCTATGTGTAGCCGATGGAGTCAATTGTTGGCTCATTTACGCCCCAAAGGGCGAGGAAACGTAGTGTTCAGGCATAATAATCCACATCGGTGGACCGTCCCTGACGATCCAAGGGACAGTTGTTGCTGTTCCTGAGGGGCGGACTAGAGGCTCTCGAATTCGGTAAGGACTATCTTTTTCATTGGTTCACAGATGGAAATCCAATTTCCAAATACGTGACTTTGCGGTTTTGATTGTAGAGCCTAGTATGGCTACATGATATATGGTACCCTTGCCGTCTATGATTGATATTTATGATTGAAATTGTTTTGACACTATACACTTATAGTAATAAAACATGAAATTTAGCGTATCAAGCATGCTTTGGCTATTATAAGGTAAAACCCTATCCTCCGGCTTGTGTTGCATTATGTGATGGGACCTAGATCTTATAACAGCTTCATTCTTCTTTATTTAGCATTGCACTGTTTATTTTATGCACTGGTACTCTTGGGAGGAAACCTGTTCCATGTTATACTGCGTGGTCCCTTGATTTACCTAACTTTAAAATAAAGATTAATAACTGTTTTAGTTCTCACAATAGTCACATGACTGACCTGGAGTTTATTGTTTTAACGTAAACTCTGGGTGCCCTTATTTTGGCACGGGTAGCTAGTAGTTTTGGTTTTGCAGATTTATATTCACAGGATCCTAATTTGTAGCTTGAACGATACTCGGAAAGCTCTGTATCCGTATATTACTTCTAGTTGTGTATTGTATTATTTTCCGCTGCGATGTATTTATATGTAATTTAAATCTTTGATATTTTCTGTGTAATATTTATTCATACTTTGTATATTCTTGTATTCTGATGTAATTGTTGTAATATACAATGAAATGTTCTTCTGTTTGCGTCCCGATGTGGCTTGTCCTCAATTCAATCCGGGCTTTCCTTACCGGGGAAGTTCGGGACGTTTCAGCTTGGTATCAGAGCTTCATTTTACAGAGCTCGGAGAACAAGGCACGTTTCTAACGAAAGGATTCATCGAAAATTGGATTAGTAATATCCAATGAGAATGACTCGTTAGAGATAGGATCAGTAGTATCCTAGAACGAGGGTAAAGAGTGTTGGTTTGAAAAATAAAATTGAAAACAAGTTTTGTTTTGAAAATTTAATTCAATAATTCGTATTTGAATATTTACTTATATTGATTTGGACTATCAGGTATATAGAGATTTTAATATACGTCTGATCCACGTGTATTGGAAGCCTCCAATATACTGGATGGATATAGAGTCACACTCTAGTCGCCCGTGGATGTTCTGAAGGAGGTTCGAAACATCATCAGAATTTATGTTCAAATAACGAAAGTGGGATTTCTATATGTTTCCACTATACTGGTGTGAGAATCAAAATTAGATAGGGCTTATTGTTGTGATTTGGCATCAAAAATGTGATTTTTGACTATGTATCAAAATTATGAATTTGAAACGTTAATCAAATAATTGATTGTTGGTTGTGTTGTTTGATTATTGTTTGATTAATTAAATGTTGAACCTTTAGCCAAATTAAATCTAATGGTGAGTTGTATTGAAAATTTATCACATACGCATGCATATACATGTACTTACATTGAACAGGTCATAGCAAGGAGGCTAGAGCAGAAGAATAAAATTGTTTGCCCAACAAATAGGTACCAATTTACTAATTTCTTGGGTTTTTCGATGATTTTGTGAGCCGATTGTCTAGCCGCTTGGCTTTTTCTTTTTCTTTTTCTTTTGGATTGAAGAAGGCCATGGGAGGCTATATGAAATATCCCGAAGTCCCCAGTGCAGGGGAGGTTATGGCGAAATTTTTCGAAAATTTAGGGTGTTAGCCAAATTTTTGAAAAATTTGAAAAGTTCTAAGAAACTGAAAATTTGAAGAACTTAAGCCGTAAAAAAAATAATGAAAGTTGAGTTGGTTTGGGAAACAACTTTCGGCTTCATTCCTTTGCGGGGACGAAAAGTTTTAAGTGGGGGAGATTGTAATAACCCGGAAATCCAAGCCAATTTAAATTTTTTATTTTGGAAATTTTGAATATTTAAAATGGATTATTTTAAATAAAAACGACGAGAAATTTATTTTGAATAGAATTAGAACGTATATATTTATTTGAATCGTCGTTAGAATATAAATGATTATTTATAATTATAAAAGGAATTGAAAATGGCGCGGTAGTTCCGAAATTCGATTTCAAAGTTCAAGTGAATGTACAGGATTCAAAATAAACCGGATTTTAGTGAAACCAAAAATATTAGAATCTATTTGAGAATATCTTTCCAACGAATCCGAAAAGTTGAAATTTCATAGCGGGTATCAAAAGATATGCCCAGTTGAAAATTCAGAATAGTCGCTACGGAATTCTGGCCCTTAAAAATAGCCATTTTGCAAATGACCTCGGCTTTCAATGAAACCACTTTTGTTGGATCTGTGATGTCAAGTTATTGCTAGGTTTCAAAATTCGTAATTTTTCGGATCAATATGTGAGCGTGGCAAAGTTAAAAGCGTTTGACCAATTTCAGTTGATTTTAGTCGTCTGGAAAATGGCCATTTTTCAAATGGTCTCAAAATTCGATGAAATTAGTTTTGTTAGGACCCTATCGTCAATATGAAGCTAGAAAATATTTCTCGGGCATTTTTAGAGTCCGTATGTGGCCCCGGTAAATTGAAATGTGCGTTCAAATTCAATATATAGAGTTATATTTTGATTTTGATGAAAACTGATCGAAACGAGCGAATCAGCCTACGATACATATCCCATTGTGTTCGGAATGAGGGTAATTAGCTAGGGGCGATAGTCATTGGGCTTGGTTTGGGATTCAGATGGATAAACTAGTACAAGTGGAAAAAAATAATAAATAAACAAATTATAAAACCCTAACTAAAAGCCAACCCTAGGTCAAAACTTCACAACGCGGTCAACCCCTTTTTTCTCCAGCCAACACCAACGAATGAATGACGGGTTTCTTCAATTCTTTCTCCTCAAATCTCTCCGAATCCGTTTAATAATTCTGAAAACAAATCGAAGCAAGATTGTAGAGCACCTCTTCCTCGATCGATTCATATGGTGATTATAATTTCTCGTCGCCTGTGGAGTTGGAATTTGAAGCTCACGCTCGCCGACTTCAAGACGAGATTCTGGTGCGGCGCCGACTTCAAGTGGCCCCCCACTCATGGCGCTGAAAGGCGAGGTGGAGGAGCACCTCGTGGTGCTGGCCGATGGGATTCCGACCTCCTCAAATGGCGGCGGCGGCGAATCCCTAAAGGTGAGCTCCAGTTCGACAGTTCTGAAATGAAAAACAGTTACATTATTGTGATTAGGTAAAGGAAAGTCTTACTTTTTTTATATACAATGAAATTAAAATCTAAATAGTTTTATAATTAAAATCTGAATAATTTTATAATTAAAATCTGAATAGTTTTATAAATTAAAACCTGAAATGTTTTATAAATAAAACCTGAAATGTTTTGTAAATTAAAATTTGAAGTGTTTTGTAAATATAAAATAGCAAATATCGTTTTAAAAATAAAATTGTGAATATGGTTTTAAAAATAAAATTGTAAATATTGTTTTAAAAATAAAGTTATCATTGTTTTCAAATAAAATTAGTAATATTTTAAAATATTTATAGCAGGAATAAAAATATGGTTTTCAAAATATTAATAGCAAGAATAAGAAGATGATTTTTAATGTAAATTTCATGAAACAGACTGCGTTGGAATTTTGGATAAAATCCAAGCTATTCGGAAATACAGAAAATCAATCGCATGGAGTGGAAACCCGATGTGAGAACTTCTCACTTTTAATTTATTTTCCAGTTGAAATATATACTAGGATGCAGACGGTGCTTAGTAGCACCCGACACACGTCGACCACAGACCATGGATGACTTGTTTGTGTGGTTGCTGTGTTGTGAAATTTAATCGTGTGATGTGGAATGAAAAAAACATTTTATAGTGGAAAATATTTTATAGTTAAAAATATAATTTTTAACGTGTATATAAAATAAAGATCTATAAACAAATCGAATGATTTGTTTATATACACACATTTGACTGATATTGATTGGGACGATAGATTTTACACATCGCCCAACTGCACAAATAAAACCGGTGTTTGATTGATTGAAACCCCACACGGGTTGGGATGAAAGTGGACATACACTAATCCCAATAATTAGCTGTATGTCGATCGATTGATTGACAGACCATGTAAGCATTAAATATTTATATTTGATGCTTATACAGTGTAGAATGCACTTTGGATGATGGATTGCTGTTTTCATTGTTGTTATACACATTTGTTGTGTGAAATCCATATAATCAACATTATACGGTAATTGACTGTGTCTGATTCCAGTCCAGAATTATCGAATATTTTAAAATAATATTCAGTGAACATTGAAATGTGAACCGGTGTTTGGTAGTTAAACGCTATTTTAACATTAATGGGAATTTTTTCGATTTTATTCATTTTACAATGAATATCGAAAGTGATTTCAAAATCTGATATTTTGAAATGATTTCAAATTCGAATTAAATTGAAAAGAATTGAAATTCGAATTAAATTGAAATGATTTGAAATTCGAATTAAATTGAAAAGAATTGAAATTCGAATTAAATTGAAATGATTTGAAATTGGAATTAAATTGAAAAGAATTGAAATTCGAATTAAATTGAAATGATTTGAAATTCGAACTAAATTGAAATGATTTGAAATTCAAACTAAATTTAAACGGTTTGAAATTCAAATTAAATTGAAACGATTTGAAATTCGAATTAAATTGAAATGATTCGAAATTCAAATTGAATTGAAATCGATTTGAATTGAAATCTATTTGAATTGAAATCGATTTGAAATGAATTTAAAATGAATTTATATTGGAAAATTCAATTTTGATTTAAATTTAAGATGGAAGTTGAAATCGTTTTGAAAATGAATTTAAAACGATTTATAAAATACGTTTAAAAGGAAATCGACGAAATATAATATATATATATATATATATATAATGGCCTGAATAGAACGCGCCGCGCCGCGGCAGTTCGCGAATTTCGACCATTGAATTCAAATTGACGTTGTGGGAGATCCGACCGTCGGATTCTCCTAAAACCGGAACTGCTGGGTTCATATCGAAAAGAGATCTCTAACGAATATGAGAAATTAGAAATATAACGGTGGATTTGGAATTATGTCCAAATCAAATTTAGAAAAGGTTGCTGTAAGTCCAGTTCAATGGCCATTGATGGAAATCGACTGTACGGGCATTGATAAAATTATTAAAAATATAAATAATTAGTGTAAAATCATAAGAAATGATTTGGAAAGAATTGGGATGAAAAAATCCATTTTTGAAAAGATAAAAATTGATTTTTATCGAAATGAACTTGTTTTGAACTAGAACTAAAATCCATTTATTTTTAAAATAAATAAACTGGATTTGAAATGGTTTTGAAAATAACCAGAATTTCCAATATATAAATTGGAAATAGATTTAAATCGAAATTATCTTCGGAATATTCCGATAATGAATTTCGTGATTATACAGATATTGTTATGGAAATTTGAAAGATATATTTATATCATTATTTCCATTACGATATTTGTTGGTTGTAGAATTTGATACTGAATATAAGCCAATATATTTTCTATTCGTAGCCTTGTATTTAATATCAAATGGAATTTGTGTTTATTGTGAATGGTGTCTTCATTAACACTGTTCTTAAACCCAGTTGAGAAAAAGATTAAATCTTTTTAATTAGATTTAATGAAGTATACCAATTAAAGGGTATTTAATTGGAATTGAATTTGAATTGAGTTTTGGGTTTGTCGTGAACGGTGTTTAAAATAACACTTGTTCTTTAACCCGATAATTAATGGAATGTGATTTTGGGTTGTCGTGAATGGTATCTTCAATAATACTGTTCTTAGACCCAACGGAGTTAAGAAAATCAGAAACTAACAGGAGATTAGTTAAGTTGAATGGTTTCTTCGGTATTGATCTGATGTTGGTTTCGGCCTTCGAGGTTAATACTTAGGGAATTTCTCACTTGTTATTTTATGGTTAAAGGATGATAGAATGGAATGTGATTTTGGGTTTATCGTGAACCATGTTTTAAATGACATCGATTCTTTAACCCAATTAAAGACAAGAAGATTAAAACCAAGTGGGGTTTTAATGAATCTTTAATTAGATTGAAATGATCGAGAATGGAGTATCACCAGTTTTGCTTCAGGCGATAGTTGAATCTTTAATTAGATTTAAATGTGAAATGGTAATTGAATTTAACGATAACACCGTGGTGTTAAATATGAAGTATTACCACTTTTACTTCATGGGATGAATAGGTTGGGATTGGGAAATTAAAACAAATGATTACATCGGTAAGGTTCATTAATCCCGACTAGTTTGGATAAACTTTAATTTGGTTTGATATCCAAAGGAAGATTAAAGTATAAATTTAAAAGAATTTATCTTTGATAAAATTAATGGGAACCTTTCCCTAAGAATATGAAATTTAGAAACTAACTGAAGATTAGTTAAGATGAATGGTTTCCTTGGTATTGATCTGATGTTGATTTCGGCCTTCAGGGTTAATATTTGGGGAGTTGTTCCCTTACTAATTTACGGTTAGTGACTGATGAATTGGAATGAGGCGTATGTTGTGTTTGTGTAACACTTGTTTATTATATACGCGAGTTATTTGGGAAGACCGGGTTTATCCCATTTTGAATAACTGGTACGACGATAAGTCGAAGATGAAGACGGTGGTTGTAGACCGGAGGTCTTCACGTCGTTTGGATGATTACTGATGGTCTTGATTGGGCCGTACACCCAAGAGGAGGGAATCGGTTAGTGGTCGTCCAGACGTACTTGGAGATCGATGAATATGTAAGGTACTAGGTGCCTCCGGTTTCGTTCAGACCCTGAACGAACTTGTAAATGGGTTGTGTGTCTGACATTGGATTTTATTCTGTGTGATTGATTTCTATTAAATATATATCTATTTGGCAGGAAAGAATTTATTCTCTTTCTTAACGCCCTTCTCTGAGACATACGAGCTCAGGGGTTATATATTGACGGATATCCATCGCATGGAGTGAATTGCCTATGTGGCATGCCTAAGTGGCAATTGATCAAGGCTTCTGTTGAAAAGCAAATTCTTGTGCTTGATGATCAAACCACGGCCTCTGTGGCATAGCTTTGTGTAACGTTGATTCGCGAGCCTCACACCCCGGTTGTGAACCAGAAACGGGAGAGGACATCAGGGAAGGCATGCGTTTCCTTCTAGTTAGAAGTGGCGTCAGTGGTTTGACACGCCCTGACGAGTTTGACTTATGTGGTTGTTGTTGTGAGGCGCCTTGGGTATATCGGTGACTATGTGGAGCCGATGGAGTCACTTGTTGGCTCATTTACGCCCCAAAGGACGGGGAAACGTAGTGTTCATGCATAATAATCCACATCGGTGGACCGGCCCTGACGATCCAAGGGGCAGTTACGATTGTTCCTTAGGGGCGGACTAGAGGCTCTCGAATTCAGTGAGGACTATCTTTTGCCTCGGTTCACAAATGGAAATCCAATTTCCAAATACGTGACTTTGCGGTTTTGATTGTAGAGCCTAGTATGGCGATATGATATATGGTACCCATGCCGTCTATGATTGATATTTATGATTGAAATTGTTTTGACACTATACACTTATAGTAATAAAACGTGAAATTTAGCGTATCAAGCATGCTTTGGCTATTATAAGGTAAAACCCTATCCTCCGGCTTGTGTTGCATTGTGTGATGGGACCTGGGTCTTATAATAGCTTCATTCTTCTTTATTTAGCATTGCGCTGTTTGTTTTATGCACTGGTACTCTTGGGAGGAAACCCGTTCCATGTTATACGGCGTGGTCCCTTGATTTACCTAACTTTAAAATAAAGAATAATAACTGTTTTAGTTCTCACACCAGTCACATGACTGACCTGGAGTTTATTGTTTTAACCTAAACTCTGGGTGCCCTTATTTTGGCACGGGAAGCTAGTAGTTTTGATTTTGCAGATTTATATTCACAGGATCCTGATTTTCAGCTGGAACGATACTTGGAAAGCTCTGTATCCGTGTATTACTTCTAGTTGAATATTGTATTATTTTCTGCTGCGATGTATTTAAATGTAATTTAAATCTCTGATATTTCTTGTGTAATATTTATTCATACTCTTTATATTCTTGTATTCTGATGGAATTGTTGTAATATACAATGAAATGTTTTTCTGTTTGCGTCCCGATGTGGCTTGTCCTCAAATCAATCCGGGCTTTCCTTACCGAGGAAGTTCGGGTCGTTTCAGCCGTACTCGGGACGGTGCCGGTTTTAACTACCCTGCTGTTATGCTGCCGAAATTTTCTGAAATATTTCTGTGTTTGATTTATTTTCATGTGTTGAAACTATATTCATGTATTGAATAGAAATTCATGTGTTGAATGACGTTCATGTATTGAATAAATTCTTTGTAAGATATAAATCACATTTTTATCACCAATATGAAGTATATAAAATAGTCATGTTTTGAAATAAATTGTTTTATAATAAAAATCACCTTTTTATCACCTATATGAAGTATATAAAATAATCGTGTTATGAAATAAATTGTTTTATAATAAAAATCACCTTTTTATCACCTATATGAAGTATATAAAATAATCGTGTTTTGAAATAAATTGTTTTATAATAAAAATCACCTTTTATCATCTATATGAAGTATATAAAATAATCGTGTTTAGAAATAAATTGTTTGACAATAAAAATCACATTTTTATTATATATATGAATGGTTAAAAATAGTGATGTGTTGAAATAAATAGTTGTTAGATAAAAATATCATTTTTATCAAATGTATGAAAAGAATATGTTTTTGAAATTGAAGGAGAAATTATATTTATATATATCTATATATAAATATAATTAAAAATAAATCGAATAATGAAGCTGTAGTTCGTATTTTGGAACCGTGATTTCACACGATTATTGCGGAAGATCCGACCATCGGATTTTCCTGAAACCGAAACCGTTGGGTTCTCTTTGGAGATATCTTTCCAACGATACCCACTTTGTAAAGATCCAACGGTTGGATTGTATGGAATGTTAATTCAAATATGAAGAAAAACAACGCCAGAATCGATTATATATATAATTAAAATAAATTGAATAACGACGCTGCAGTTCGTATTTTTAAATCGTAACTTCAAACGATTGTACCGGGAGATCCGACCGTCGGATTTTCATAAAACTGAAACTGTTGGATTCGTTTTGAGAAGATATTTCTAATGATATAAAATTTGTAAAGATCCAACGGTTAGATTTTCAGATAAGGATAAATCAAATCTGAAGAAAAACAGCGCCATGACCGCGTTATGGCATGAAGCGTCGTTTGAATGAATTGGTTGTTTTTAAATAAATAAAAATAGCGATAAATCGTGATAAAATATTATAAACGATATGGAATGGAAATAAACTGAATTTGCTCGGTTTATTGGATGGAGTGAATTTCCTGTGTTACATGCCTAAGTGGCAAATGATCAAGGCTTCTGTTGAAAAGCAACGTCTTTTGGTTGATGATCAAAGCGCGGCCTGTGTGGCATAGCTTTGTGTATAGCGTTAATTCGCGAGCCTCATACCCCGGTATGAACCAGAAACGGGAGAGGATCCAGGGAGAACATGCATCTCTTTCTAGCTAGGGTGGTTTTGGTGACTTACCAGCCTTGACATTTATATTATTTTCACCTGTGTGGTTGTTGGATTGCGAGGCGCCTCGGATATGGAGTCATTTGGCTCATTTACGCCCCAAAGGGTGGGGAGACGTATTGTTCAGGGTTTAATTTTAATCCACTACGTGTGGACCGGCCCTGTGGCTCCTAGGTGTAGTTGCAGCTGTAGCCTGAGGCTTGGTCTAGACAGTCTCGAATTCGGTAAGGATTATCTTTTGCCTTGGTTCATTATGGAAATCCAATTTCCAAATACGATACCGTGCTGTTTTGATAGTATACTTATATACGGCGACATGATATATGGTACCCATGCCATCTATGATTGATACTTATGATTGAAATTGTTTTTGAAACATATAAACACTAGTAATAATATCAAATGCTTTTATTTTATTCGTATCAAGCATATTTTGGCCATTATAAGGTAAAATTCTATCCTCCGGTTTGTGTTGCATTGTGTGATGGGAGCTGAGTCTTATAATGGCTTCATTTTTATAAAAAGCATTGCGATGTTTAAAAGATTTACTTATTTTAAAGCACTGGCAATCCAATGGAGTAAACCCGTTCCTCGAAAGTGGCGTGGTCCTGTGATTGGCCATATTATAAAGTAAGTAGAGTAGATTTCACATACCAGTCCCATGACTGACTCGTAGTTTGTTTCACTTGCAAACTCGGGTGCCCCTTCTTCTACACGGGCAACCTTGTATTCAGGTTTTAGCCAGCTCTTTCTGGATAGTTGGAGCTGAAGATGGATTCTCTCATTTATCTCTTTTTATGTTGTTCAGCTCCTATTGTACATATTATGTTTTGTTTTCCGCTGTAGACATTTATGTATAGCTGAACTGTATTTGTACAAAGTATGATCCTGTATACTATGTAACTCTGATGATTATGTTTATCCTGTGTATTCTATTGTACATTATCTGGTGTATTTATTTATTTCTGTTCTGCTGTTATTTGTTTTGTGTTATATTCCAAAGATTACCCTTGCCACTGTGGAACTCGTTTGGGGTTGTCACAAAGAATGAAAAAAAAATTCGAAATCAACCCATATTTAAAAGATTTGAAAGGTTGCAATGCTTTGGAACGTTACAAATGATGAAAAGACACTTCCTTTCAAAACTGAAAATATGACAGTTGTATGTCGACATAGGGTATTATGTATGTCGACATATATGGTTTGAAAATTTGAATTTTTGTTCAAGTGTTTTACTATATATATAATTTTGGTAATTCTTGAATTATAATATAGTGATATAAATAAGTATTATAAAGTATAAAATCACATGAAATCATAAATATAAATTATTTAAACAAAGTTATAAAATTTAAAACTATATAAATATAAAATTATAAAAGTATATAACTATATAAAAATAAACTTATAAACTTTGAAACTTAAGTTTAAAATCAAAGGTAAGATAAAAAAACTAATTAAAATTATAATTAGAATTTTGAAAACAGAATTTGAAATTTGAAAATCAGAATTCGAGTTTGAACCTGAAGTGCTATTCGGAGCCTTACATATAAACTAGACTCTATTACTATATTCAACTTGAACTCTTGATTTCTTGATTACTCATAAGTCTTGAATCTTCTCTGAATTCTGAATCTCTTGAGCCTCTAAAATTGTATAGTCTTCGGTATTAATACCTGTATATAACTCCTGCATATATGTATATATATTCTAGATAGAGATGTTAGTATATATTTTATTATCATTTAATATTGAAATAAGGTTGTTGTCATTAAAACTCCATTCTCCAACAAATTCCACTTTTGTAACAAATGAGATTTAATGTGTGAAAAAATAAAAATGTTGTTTCAAATGTTTAAAAATATTTGAAACTTGTAAAAATTTGTTTGAAAACTTATACAGTAGAATTTAATAAGTATGTTTTGTGTTGAAACATGTTATTTGTAACTAAAAACATGTAAAGCGTGAGAAAAAAGGGCTAACTTATGTTAATTGCTACAAAAGCTTAATTTGGTGTTAATGGCTCTAATTGGGCCTTAGTTCCCACTAACTGCTAATTATCCTAAGAAAAATTCAAAGAAGGTTAAAATTACAACATACATTCCATTTTTACAAAAATTGATGTTTTCTTCCTCCTCTCAACTTAAAGTAAATACAATTCCTCCTTCAAATCCAACTAAAGACCTCCTAAACTAAATCAAATGTAAATAAATTGTCAACATTCAAATCTGTATAGTAATCTTTTCCAATTTTAGGAATTATTTCGTCTCTAATCTTGTTTATTATTGATTGTTCTTAATTTTCAAAAATACATGTTATAGTAAAGTAAATTTCAGGCAATATCCAAGCTCCTTTGTAATAACCCAGATTTTTGATCGATTAATTTGAAATATTTAATATTTTTTTAAATACTGAATTAATAATATACAAGAAATTTTATAGAGTTATCAATTTGATAATCGAATATAATTTAATTTAGAATATGTCTAATTATTGTAATTCGAAGTAAAATTCAATTCGAAGATTTAAACTGAATCAAAATGATTCAGATGATAAATAGGAATTATATATGACTATAAAAGATAATAATAATAATATATTACGATAAATTGATTTGTTTCTGAATTTAAATTATATTATATTAATTTAATATAGTTATTTTATATACACGTTCAAATTGAATTTCATAATATATTCTGTTGAGCTCAGAATATTGTTATTACATTTAAATGTCGGTCTATACGCTAAAATAGCGGTTCATTATTTCAATTAATGGACCCCGAGATATTTGGTTGTGGATAGGCTCGAAATCAAAACGATATCCATCTAAAAAGAATAAAAATCTATTAAACTCCAATTGCATTAAATAGAAATCAAATCGACATTAATTTTGTATTTACTTCTTGAGACATTCATTAAAAGCTTGTGTACGTTATGTTTCACTTCCCATCTATAAGTATGTGATACCTTCCTTTGATCCTCCTTTTAAATTTTGCATTTCCCATCGTTTGTTTCTGCTCTAAAGAAAGGAAAATACCGCTCCTCAAATCATTTTAAAAATCAAATTAAAATAGGGTGTTTAACCAAAAATTCTGAATAAATCTACATCGCACTTAAATTGTCTCCTTTTCATTTTCGTATGAATTTCATGATGCTCGATTCGGGGGCATCGGAGTCTTTGCCGCGTGAATTAGGCAGTTCGATTCCATGGATCACGAATTGGGGCTTAGATTCTTCATTGATGTATGATGGAGCGATATGTGTTCTCCAAGTCGATGGTAGCAGTTCGTCGCTCCGAGGTTCGAAGTCAGCAAAGTTTAAGTGATTTAGGGCTTGGGATTTTTAGGGATCCGATGCCAGTATAAGAAGCGGTTGTTTTAGAATGGATTGGCCTGATGGTTATGAACTGTGTAACTGGGTGCATATTGTAGGAGTTCTGATGGAGTTTTGAAGTTTGCGGTTTTGGGTAAAGTCAGTGTCAAGAAGATGGAGTCGTTGTCAATTCAAGGTGGATTCATCTTTACGGGGTGCGTTTAAACAGCAGGGAGGAAGAAGGGGAGTTCCTGTTCGATAGTTTTTAGATTAGTTGATGATAGTATTTTTGATATCAATGAGAGTCGGGTATAGACAGTGATTGTTTGTTGTCAATTAGGAATTTCGTGTATTTGAGAGAGAGCAAGGAGGGAAGAGAAGTGGGGTTCGAACCGTTAAAACTGGGAAGAAAGAGATGCTGAAAGGGTGGTTGGTTTGTTACAAGCGATGGGTGAAGGAGTTCAGGCCGCAACAATTTTTGGGTTTCTACTATAGGTTGTGACTCTTGCCTGGAAGAAGAAACATGAGTTAATTAGGTAAATCAAGGAATTAAAGGTATAACTAAGTTATTTTATTTATTTAAATAGCTGTATTTTTATATCGATTATATGTATATAATCATGATAGCTTATAAAAACAATATGAAAATGTAGACGAGGTTAAAGAAAAATCATAAACCAAGTAGAGTTGATTTCGTAGCTGCGAGAGATACAAACTAGTGTTGGTTTTGGAGTTGCTCATGATTTCTATTCAGAATAAGTCGCACAATAAAATTAATGTGAGTAAATCTCACCTATATTTTTATTTAGAATTATTCTATTCATTAAAAATTATTGGTTGATGGTTGTTTAATTGAATTAAAATACTATTGTGGCTATTAAACATATATTAGTTATTTAGGGTTGGTGTTTGCGGTTATTTTATATATATATATATATATATATATATATATATATATTGGTGGTTGGTTCCCGCAGTACCATTAGCGGATGCCCGTAGTATCATTAGCGGATGACCCTATACACCCCACGCTATGATAGTGGATGACCTTCTATACCGCGATATCCTACCTCAAAGCAGGATGGGTATTTTTTTATGTTGGCTAACATCTGTGGATGCAGGAAAACAGGTTGGAGGGATCCAACTGGATTCCTCAAAAATATTATTTGTTTGTTCTCATATATATTATCATATATGATGTGTTAGAAAATCCGTGGTTGATAATTGGTATTTTTAATTAGTTAAAATATCATTGGACCTAAAATGTTGATATATAAAAATATCAAGAAAAGGATATTTTGAAATTTAAAGGCAAAAGTCTATTTATCTAAAATAGGATTTGAATTTCAATTGGGCTAAAATATATTAACTTGTTTGAATGCATAAAACAAGTAGTGAATTTACAAACATTGTATGTAAATAAAAAATACGGGATTTGAAGTGAAATTATAAATGTTGTTTATAAATTAAATAATGCAGAGAATTGAAATGAATTTATAAACAAGGTTTATAAATAAAGTGGAAAATTTATCATTTAATAATTTGAAAATTTAAATTCAAATGTGAATTTAGAAATAGAAATGGGGAATCGTTTTAAGAACTAAAACGATGAAATTTATTCTGATGTTTAGAATATAGACTGAACTAAAATAATCCGTAAGGATTTATGATTTGAATTTGATTAGTTCGAATTTATTTAAATAGAAGTTAAATATAAATATTGAAATAGATCCTATATTTAAATAAATAAGTTAAAGTAAATAGAATATTCCAAAATAAGATTTTGGTTTTAACTATAATTTCGAAATGGAACTTGTTTTAAAATATAAAACAAGTAAATTTATTGTAACAACCCGGAAAATCTGAGCCAATTTAAAAATTTTAATTTGGCCATTTATTTCGATTTTTAATACTAAAAATAAAATATTTTAAATAATAGCGACGAAAAGTATGTTTGAATCGACATTTGAAAATAAATATAATTATTTTTAATTATAACCAAGGCTTGAAATGGCGCGGCAGTTTCAAAATTTGAATTCGAACTTTGACTGACTGTAACGGGTGAAATTAAAACAGATTTTAGTGAAACCAAAAATATTTAAATCTGTTAGTGAATATCTTTCTAACGAATCTAAAAAATCGATGTTTCATAGCGGGAATCAAGAGTTATGGCCAAATGAATTTTCAGAAAGGTCGCTATAGAGTTTATATAGCCCGTGAAAATGGCCATTTTGCAAACGACCTCAGAATTCGACGAAACCACTTTTGTTGGATCCGAGAGGTCAAATTATTGCTAGGTTTAAAATTTCATAATTTTTGAAGTTAGTATGTGAGCGTGGCAAGGGAAAATGTGTTTGGTCGATTTCCATTAAATTGGATCGACCAGAAAAGGGCCATTTTTCAAACGGTCTCAGAATTCGACGAAACTAGTTTTGTTGGGACCGTATCGTCAAAACATAGCTAGATTTATTTTTAGGGAATTTTTTAGAATCAGTATGTGGCCCCGGAAAATTGAAATGTACGTTCAAATCAAATATTGAACATTTTATATTTTAATTTGAAAAGAAACTGACTCAAATAGTCGAATGGGCCTACGAAACATATCCCATTGTGTTCGAGATGGGGATATTTAGCTAGGGACGACAGTCGTTGGGTTTGGATTGGAGTTCGTATGTGACTAGGGGTATTTTTGGATTTTTAGAAATATATAAATAAATAAATAAATATTATTGGCCCATCACAATTCTCTCTCCCCGATACCCAGTCGCACGAACGACAGAAGAGGTCTTAAACTTCTCTCTTCGATTTCTCTTCCATTTCACAGCAAAATCGAGCGCCCTTTGGGGGGTTTTGAAGCTCTCGCCATCCTCTTCAAATCCATATAAGGAGCATCAATTATCATTGAGTGTAGAAGGAGAATCACCTCTGGGAAGTCGCCGCCTTTCCAATGCCGCCGAGGCCGATTCTGACCACTGAGTTCGACCCCACTTCCCCCTTCGACGCAGTGCCCTCCGACCGTTGTAATACTTCACGGTTTGGGTGCAAATTCGAGACCTAGTATTGAAGAATTTCAGAAGGTAACGGCTGATTTAATATTAAACTGTTCTATAGCACTTTAAAGCGCTACGGTTTATGATTTCACTGTAAAAATCATATCTTTTTCGTTTCTTATCGAAATCCAGTGAAACAAGAGACAGTGGACTCGTGCGGACGTCTTCTACATTTTAGAAGAGACCGGATATTTTTTTGAGCCTTCTGCTATTTTTGGTGGAGTGGAACCCAATTTGAGATTTCTGAATTATAAACGATATGGAAATAACGATGTATAAATTATATAGTCGAAGTATGAGTTATATAAGCATTGTACACCTCATGTATAAGCATTGTATAAGTTGTATGTTCGATGTATAAGTTATATATGCGTTGTAAAAATGATATATGCATTGAAATAAATTGAAATGATATTGAAATGAAATCAAAATATAGTTATATACGTATATATATATATATATATATATATATATATATATATATATATATACACTCCCCTCGTCCACAGACCATGGACGATATATATATTGGTTGGGATATTGTTTAGAATATTGGTTGATGTGAAAATTTGGTGAATACCATAAATGGTTGATTTGAAATGATTGATTGTGGTTGAAATCCCAATAGGATTAGTATATGGGAAAATTCGTCTACGTACAAACTAGATATTGAAAATCCCCATTGTCAAAAGCTGCGAGGCTTTAAGGTAGAGCGAGGAGTCGTATTAGGGACGGTCCCTGTTTTAACTACCCTGCCGTTACGCTGCCGAAATTTTCTGAAATATTTTTGTGTATGATTTAAATTCATGTGTTGAAATAAAATTCATATGTTGGAATAAAATTCATGTGTTGAATAGAAATTCATGTGTTGAAATAAATTCATGCGTTGAATGGAGTTCGTGTATTGAATAAATTTTTGGAAAAATAAAAATAACATTTTTATCATATATATAGATTATATAGAATACTAGTGTTTTAAATAAATTGTTTTAACACCAAAAATAACATTTTTACCTTATATATAAACTATATAAAATAATCGTGTTTTGAAATAAAATGTTTTAGAATAAAAATCACATTTTTATTATATATAACAACTATAGAAAATATTCATGTGTTGAATAAAGGACTAGAACGATAAAAATCATATTTTTATCCTATGTGTGAAGTCGAAAACATTCATGTGTTGAATATATAGATTGAACAATAAAATCTACATTTTAATTGTGAATATGAAGTGCTGAAAATATTCATGTGTTGAATAAATATTTTTGATGATAAAAATATCGTTTTTATCAAATGTGTGAAATGAATTTGGTTTTGAAATCGAAGAATGAATTATATATATAAATAAAATAAAACGAATAACGAAGCTGCAGTTCGTGCTTTGAAATCGTGATTTCAAACGATTAATGCGGGAGATCCGACCATTGGATTTTTCCGAAACCGAAACCGTTGGGTTCACTTTGGAACTATCATTCCAGATCCAAAGGTTGGATTGTTTGGAATGTTTAGTTCAATTCTGAAGAAAAAAAACAACGCCAGAATCGATTATATATATATATATATATATATATATATATATATATATATATATATATATATATATATAATTAAATCGAATAACGACGCTGCAGTTCGTATTTTGAAACCGTAACTTCAAACGATTGTACCGGGAGATCCGACCGTCGGATTTTCCCAAAACTGAAACCGTTGGATTCGTTTTGAAAAGATCTTTCTAATGATAAAAATTTTTTGAAGATCCAACGGTTAGATTTTCATATATTTGTAAATCAAATCTGAAGAAAAACAACGCCTCGACCGCGTTATAGCCTGAGCGTCGTTTGAATGAATTGGCTATTTTTAAATGAATAAAAATAGCGATAAATTGTTATAAAATATTATAAACGATATGGAATGGAAATAAACCGAATTTACCCGGTTTATTATATATTTGATGGTTGAATGTGTTTGGTGTGAAAATTACAATTAAGAACAGAATTATTGATGTCGAATAATCTAACCATTGAAATGAATTGATTTAAATTCTAAACATACGTGAATTATTTGAGATGGACGAGTTAAATCTCATTTCAAATGATTGATCGGCGATAAGAAGTCGATGATGAAGACGGTGGTTGAAGATGGGAGATCTTCACCTCGGTTGGATGAAAACTGGTGTCTTGATTGGGAGGCATCCCGAAATATAGATAATAAGTGGTGATCGTCCAGACGTACTTGGAGATCGATGGATATGCGAGGTATATGGTGCCTCAGGTTTCGTTCAGACCTAGAACGAACATGTAAATGGACTGTGTGTCTGACATTGGGTTTTGTTTTGTGCTCATTGATCTCTATTAAATATATATCTGTTTGGCAGCGGAGAATTTATTCTCTTGCTTAACGCCCTTCTCTGAGACGTACGAGATCAGAGGTTATATATCAATAGAAATTAGTCGCATAGAGTGAATTGCCTATGTGGTATGCCTAAGTGGCAGATGATCAAGGCTTCTGTTGAAAAGCAAAGTCTAGTGGTAGATGATCAAAGCATGGCCTGTGTAGCATAGCTTTGTGTATAACATTGATTTGCGAGCCTCACACCCCGGTATGAACTAGAAACGGGAGAGGACCTTAGGGAGGACATGTGTTTCCTTCTAGCTAGGGTGGTGTCAGTGACCTACCAGCCCTGACATTTATATTATTTCCACCACTGTGGTTGATGCTGTTGCGAGGCGCCTCAGATATATCGGTGACTATGTGGAGCCGATGGAGTCATTTGGCTCATGTACGCCCCAAAGGGCGAGGAAACGCAGTGTTCAGGCATTTTAATCACATCGGTGAACCGGCCCTGTCGCTCCAAGGGTCGATGCGCTCTGACCCTGAGGCTCGGGCTAGAAAGTCTTGAATTCGGTAAGGACTATCTTTTGCCTCGGTTCATGACGGAATTCCAATTTCCAAATACGACATGTGCGGTTTCGATTGTATACCTATATATGGTGACATAGTGGTATGGGGCATTAAGACTTGAAATTGTTTTTGAAACATAACAACACTAGTAATAATATCAAATTCTTTTGTTTTATTCGTATCAAGCATATTTTGGCCATTATAAGGTAAAACTCTATCCTCCGGTTTGCGTTGCATTATGTGATGGGAACTGAATCTTATAATGGCTTCATTTTTATAAAAAGCATTACGATGTTTAAAAGATTTACTTGTTTTAAAGCACTGGCAATCCAATGGAGTAAACCCATTCCACGAAAGTGGCGTGGTCCTGTGATTAGCCATATTATAAGATATGTTAGGTAGATTTCTCATACCAGTCCTATGACTGACTCGTAGTTTGTTTCACTTGCAAACTCTGGTGCCCCTTTTTCTACACGGGCAGCCTTGTATTCAGGTTTTAGCAGGCTCTTTCTGGATAGCTGGAGCTGAAGATGGATTCTATCATCTATCTCTTTTTATGCTATTCAACTCCTATTGTACATATTATGTTTTATTTTCCACTGTAGACATTTATGTATAGCTGAACTGTATTTTGTACTAAGTATGATCCTGTATACTGTGTAACTCTGATGATTATGTTTATCCAGTGTATTCTATTGTACATTATCTGGTGTATTTATTTATTTCTGTTCTGCTATTATCTCTTTATGTGTTATATTCCAAAGATTACCCTTACCACCGTCGTACGGGGTTTTGGGGTCATCATATTTATAAACAAGGTTATAATAATAGAGAATTAATTATTAGAAGATAATTTGAAATTTTGAATTCAAATTGAATTTAAAATAGAAAGTTGAAATCAATCGAAAGAGAACAACGGTTTATATTCTGGAATTCAGAATATAAAAGGAAGGGAGTATTAAATAGAATTTTGAAATGGAACTTGTTCTAATATATAAAACAAGGAAATTAAATTTATAAACAATGTTTATAAATTAAGTGAAATAATTATCATGTGGATAATTTAAACCATTTAAATTCAAATTTGAATTTAAAAGTGAATTGGAAAGTGTTTTGAAACAGAACTATTGCTTACATTTCGGAATTCGAAATATAAGCTGAATTGAGAAAAATCCAACGGGTTTAAAATTGAAATTCGATTATACCGAATTTTATAAATAATTTATTTACAAAAGGAATTGGAATTAAATATAAAAGATCGAAGTATTAATAAATTTATTACCGAGTAAGGAAAAATCGACAATGATAGATAATCAGAAATATTAAGTTGAATTGGGAAAATTAGTTTAATATATATTAAAATATATTAGAACAAAGTTGGAATTTATATATAAACAAAGTTTAAAACATTTACATATTAAATAAAAATTAAAACGAATTCGCCGTGGCGCGGTAGTTCATAAATTGGCGTTATGAAGTTCAGTTGAGTATATAAAACTCAATTTAAGTCGGAATCCTTTGAAACAAGCATCGTTAAGACCGACTGAATAATAGTTTTCTAATGGAAGATAAAAATCTGGATTTCGTCGTATAGATTTTGAGTTATGTCAAAAATAAAATTTTCAGAAAAACAGCGTCATAACCATTATAAAACCATAACGGTTTATTTAAATAAATAAAAGGATTTTAAGTAAATAAAATTTGAATTTCATTTAGGAAAAATCCAGATTTGAGTTATAAATAACATCTGAACTCGAGTGGAGTAATGAAATGATTTTTGATACAAAATCAAATCAGATGTTTAATTGTTGAGTAGAATTAACTAATTTGAAGAAAAAATAGTTGATGGAATTTTAAATCGAAATTGGACTTTGGATCAGAAAAAGGTGTTTGTAAATTCATATTTGAGATCGAATATGAAACTTGAATTGGAAATGGCATTCGATTGTTTCACGAACAAATTAATTTATATTTGAATGTGATATGTTCAAATAAAAGGTGAAATAGGCAAAAGAGTTAATTAAAGAATAAATTAGCGAATTGAGTTAAAATGACCAGATTGAGTTGGAATAAATTAGGAATGGACGTATATGGGTTAGACAGGTATGGGATGAATTGTATGAAGGTTATAATTCGTGTGCCCGAAAATAGGGTACATGTTCAAATTTCATATGAGTTTTTATGCACCGAATCGGCATGCCAATTGGCTTTTTGATTTTCTTTTTGAATGGAAAAGGCCTAGAGAGGCGAGTTGAGGTTTGAACTATCGACCGGTACAAAGGAGGTTATGGTGAAATTCTCCGGGAATTTAAGGAGTAAGAATATTTTTAAGAAATTTTGATAGTTAGAAATCAATGTATCGATACATATAGAATTCGATAAGGAAACGAACTTGAAAATAGAATACTATAAACAAAAAGAAAATCTATAATTAAATCTGGTAAAATTAGAAAGCGACACGTATACGGGTTTAAAAATGGATAATGGGTTTATGATGCTGATTATTCGAGGTAAGCGGTTTTGTCTATTTTGAAATTAAGGATGTTTTCAGTCAAGGTCTGGGAGGTAGTTATACCTTAACTTGATTGATTTGTTTTTAACCGATAAATAGCAAGATTCGGTCTCGAAGATAAATGTTTGAATAAGATTAGATGAATGCAGTATTTTAGGTTGTCGTAACGATGCTTTACACAACATTCGTTTTAACCCCAGGAAGTGGAATTTTGGAAAATGATAATGAATATTGCCTAAGTATGGAAACAAACGAGTCGGGAAGAGAGATAAGTAACTGGAATGTTTTCCAATTATAAATAGAAGATAATTTCTACGTATAAAAAATTAAATGAGTCGATATATGAAAATGTTTTCCAAATAGCATAAGAGGCTAAAATGATTATTGAAAATATCGTGTTAACGAATATCGATAAGGAAATTGAGAAGTGTTTTAATTAATGAAATATTTATTAAAAGTCCCAGTGATTTGTTCCATGCTTTGAATGAATGTTTGTTTTCCTTCGATAATTAAATAACCGACTCAATATAGAGAGACCGGTTGGATTATTATCCGGGAACCACTCCGTATTGGCAGTAGCGTTGAGAATTTAGATTATATGAAGATAATCAAAGACGAAGTAAAGTGCAAGGGCTTTTTCCATTAATGGAAATTGTGCCTTCGGTTTCATTCAATCCCAGAACGTATATGGACGAATGTCTGACAGAGTATTTCCAATGATCGCATATGTTGGTCTGTATAAATATATATATGGTGGCGTAGAATTTATTCTCTTTGCATAATATCCAGAATATATTTGTGCGAATCAATTAATGATTAACGGATCTGACAATGTGGCATTCAATATGATTGTGCTATCAATGAATGATAAGTAATCGTAGCCTCAGGCCTCAACAACCGGGAAATGAAAAAAATCGGGTAGGCAGCATGCTATGTGGGTAGCTTCCATTAGGGTGTATTATCACCTATCTAGAGAAATTCATTTAATTCCTTGTTTTATTCGATGCTGTCCCATTCGGGAAATGGTTGCTGATCCCAACCGCTGGTGATATACATTCGATACACTCAAGCGAAATGATTGGTCGGTCATGTGTGGCCGGGTTACAAGACGTTCTTGTTGAACCCATTGTATTCTCCTCTAAAGATACACTATCGGAAGGTGGTTCCATACCTTGTTATAGTCGGAAATTCATTACCCAATAAGTGCTCATGGTTTTGATTGTATATTATATATGTGGAGCGTGAGATGAAAGCGTTCCACTAGATTTCTAATTATTTGATTTACACACTATTATAATATCAAAAGAGTTTTGATATAAAGATTATCGTTTTCTTTCAAAAAAAATTGAAAGTTGAATCAAGTGTTTTGGATTCTCATAAGGGAAAAACTCGTTCCGTGTTATACGACGTGGTCTTATGATATATCATTTATTTTCCCAAATTGTTTACTCATACCAGTCCCATGAATGACCCAGAGTTTATTTTGTTTTGTTTTACCTAAACTCTTGGGTGCCCAAATTTAGACGGCAGTCAAGTAGTTCAGGATTTTACAGATCTTTCTAAAGGAGCTTGGAGCAGGAAGCTTCAGGGTTAGATATATTGTATTTTTATTTCCGCTGTGTTATAAGGGTTATACTCTGATAATTTTATGATATACAGTTAAAATCTTGTATTTCAAAAGTTATGATATATTATATTTTGTTCCGCTGCGATGTGAGATTCTGTGTTGTTATTTCTGTTCTTCTTCTACCTTTTTCTTCTTTAAAAAATGATTCGTATTTCTATGATATTTGGGTTAGACGTGTGATGTATGTAGTCAACTCAGATAGTACAGATTAGCAGGCCATTACAGTTGGTATCAGAGCTTAGGTTGAGCGAATACCTAGGCTTTGGTGGGATTGTGCTCATTAGGGTTAGTAGTACCCTAGAATGAGTTGAGAGTATAGATACGAAAGCGCGTATTTGTAAATTGATATAAAAAATATCTTATATTGTGTTGGCTAGTCTGTTGAGTGGTTTATGAATTCTGATCGAATTGTGGGACGCCACAAAGTCGATAGGAATTTCTAAACATTTGAACAGATCAATTGACACAATATTGTTTTAAGTGGGTAAATGAAATAAATTTACTCAAAAATTCTATTTTTGATAGAAAAGGAATAATTTTCTGAAATTATTATATTATATGGATGTCTTGGTTGTTAAAATTATAATCCAATGAGATAAAATTAGAATGGTTACATATAACCAAATAAAATTTGTATAAGAATGATATATACAAATGAGATGAATTAAAATTTAATTCAAAGTAGAATTTGGAATTTAAAATCTTAGGAAGTTGGAAAATATTTTTGAAGTATATTAAGGTAATATAGCTTTTGTTTGAAAGGATCCTTGAATAAAAATTATTTTGAAAATATTTTGGAAAATAATTAACCACTGAACTCACTTCAGTCGTTGGAAAATAATTCCGATAATGACTGGAGCATCGTCAGTATTCATTTTGAGTTTCTATGTGATGGATTGCTACCTTAGAAAAGTTTTTGAGTGGAAATTTGTTTGAAAGAAAATAAGTTGTTTTCGAAAATTCAAATGTTTTGAATTTGAGATGGAGATAAATATATGTATATATTTATATGATTTCAAAGGATTTGAAATAAAAACCCGGAAATTTGAATTTAGGAATTTAAAATTTTAACTTAAGAAAGTTAAATGGATCAAAGTGAATAAATTGATTAAAATCATTTTGATTGAATCTGGAATGAATATAAATTAGATATGAAGGAATGGTTTGAAAATCATTTGAAGTAAATGAATGAAGACCAAAAGTTTTGGTAGAACTAAAATGTAGAAGTATAAAGTGTTGAGTTTCAACATAAGTGAGTTTGAAAAGTAAAAAGGTTTAAGGCATTTTTTCTACCTTAGTAATTTCGGGGACGAAATTCTTTTAAGGGGGAAAGAATGTAACGACCCAGATTTTTGATTGATTAATTTTAAATATTTAATATTGTTTTAAATACTGAATTAATAAAATAAAAGAATTCTTATATTGAGTTATCGATTTAATAATCGAATATAATTTAATTTAGAATATATCTAATTATAGTAATTCGAAGTAAAATTCAATTCGAAGATATAAACTGAATCAAAATGATTCAGATGATAAATAGGAATTTTATGTGACTATAAAAGATAATAATAATAATAATATATTATCGACAAATTGATTTGTTTTTGAATTTAAATTATATTATATTAATTTAATATAGTTATTTTTTTACGTTCAAATTGAATTTCAGAATATATTCTGTTGAGCTCAGAATATCGTTATTACATTTGAATGTCGTTCTTCATGCTAAAATAACGGTTCGTGATTTCAATTAATGGACCCTAAGATAATTGATTGTGGATAGGCTCGAAATCAAATCAATATCCATCTAAAAAGAGTAAAAATCTATTCAACTCAAATCACATTAAATAGAAATCAAATCGGCATTAATTTTGTATGTATTTCTTGAAACATTCATTAAAAGCTTGCGTATGTTATGTTTCACTTCCCATCAATAAGTATGCGATACCTTCCTTTGATCCTCCTTTTTAATTTTCCATTTCTCATCATTTGTTTATGCTCTAAATAAAGGAAAATACTGCACCTCAAACCATTTTAAAAATCAAATTAAAATAGGGTGTTTAACCAAAAATACTGAATAAATCTACATTGCACTTAAATTGTCTCCTTTTCATTTTCGTATGAATTTCATGATGCTCGATTCGGGTTTCTGGCATCTGAAGCTTTACCGTGTGAACTAGGCAGTTCGATTCCATGGATCACGGGTTATGGCTTAGATTCTTCATTGATGTTGGATGGAGCGACATGCGTTCTCCAACTCGATGGTAGCGGTTCATCGATCGGAGGTTCAGAGTCAGCAAAGTTTAAGGGATTTAGGGGTTGGGATTTTTAGGGATCCGATGCTGGTATAAGAAACGGTTGTTTTAGGATGGATTGAGGGGATTCCTAATTGTTATGAACTGTATAACTGGGTGCGTATTGTTGGAGTTCTGATGGAGTTTTAAGGTTTGCGGTTTTGGGTAAAGTCCGTTTCAAGAAGATGGAGTCGCAGTCAATCCAAGGTGGATTCATCTTTACAGGGTGCGTTTAAACAGCAGGGAGGAAGAAGGGGAGTTCCTGTTTGACAATTTTTAGATTAGTTGATGATATTATTTTTGATATTAAAGAGAGCCGGGTATAGACAGTGATTGTTTGTTGTTGTCAAGTAGGAATTTCGTGTATTTGAGAGAGAGCAAGGAGGGTAGAGAAGGGGGTTTGAACTGTTAAAACCGGGAAGAAAGAGATGATGAAAGGGTGGTTGGTTTGTTACAAGTGATGGGTGAAGGAGTTCTGTGACGATCCCAAAACCCCGTGACACGGTGTTAAGGGTAATCATTGGAATATAACACATTAATCATCATTAGCAGATCACAGATAATAGCATAAACAGAAAATAGAATAATTTACACACATATGACAGCGGAATCATATAGATATCATCACATCAGAGAAGCACAGTACAGGATACAATTTAGTGCATAATGATACATAATCAGTCACCATCGCCTGAGGCGGAATCATACATAAAGAGTACACAAAAGGAATATCAGTCTACATCGCCAATGGCGGAATCATAATATAGATACAATAATAGCGGAGAAAATCCAAGTCAGCGCAGTGTAGTCAAGCCTCGCCATGAGCCAAAAGATGCGTCAGAAACCTGTAACTAGGCTGCCCGTGTGAAAATGAGGGCACCCGAGTTTGCAAGGTGAAACAAACTACGAGTCAGTCATGGGACTAGTATGAGAAATCTACTTAACTTATTAACAACAATAATGAGGCAATTCAAAGGACCACGCCACTTTCGCGGAACGGGTTTACTCCAATGAGTTCTAATGCATGAAATAAATTAAACGATTAAATCAACGCAATGCTTTTTTTTTATATAAAATGAAGCCATTATAAGACTCAGGTCCCATCACACAATGCAACGCAAGCCAGAGGATAGAGTTTTCCCTTATAATGGCCAAAGATGCTTCATACGAATAAAACAAAAATGTTTGGTATTATTACTAGTGCATATATGTTTCAAAAGCAAAATCAATCATAAATATCAATCCTAGACGGCATGGGTACCATATATCATGTCGCCATACTAGAAATACAATCACATCCGCATATTTCGTATTGGAAATTGGATTCCTTCATGAGACGATGCAAGGGGCAAGCTCCTCTCCGATTCGAGACACTCTAGCAAATGTCCCAGGACCCCACTATGATCCTTGGATCTTCAGGGCTGGTCCTCTCTTACTTTTGAGGATTAGTTATTCCTGAACACACGTTTCCCGGTCCTTACAGACCTATATCGAGGTGCCTCGCATTCCAACAACCACACAGGTGAAAAGTATATATAATGTCAGGGCTGGTAGGTCACTGACACCACCTTAGCTAGAAAGAAACGTCGTGCTCTCCCTGCAGTCACTCTCCCGTTTTTGACTCATACCGAGGTGTGAGGCTCGCGAATTCACGTTATACACAAAGCTATGTCACACAGACCATGCTTTGATCATCAACCACAAGACTTTGCTTTGCAACAGAAGCCTTGATCATATGCCACTTAGGCGTGCCACACAGGCAATCCACTCCATGCGACTGATTTCTGTCAATACATAACCTCTGAGCTCATACGTCTCAGAGAAGGGCATTAAGCAAGAGAATAAATTCTCCGCCGCCAAACAGATATATATTTAACAGAGATCAATCAACACAGAACAAAATCCGATGTCAGACACACAGTCCATTTACTAGTCCGTTCTGGGTCCGAACGAAACCGGAGGCATCAATTCCTCGCATATCCGTACAATCAACAGTATGTGTGGACGGCTACTACTTCATTTCCTTCATGGTAGCTATTCCAATCACGAGCATCAGTAGCGCCCATCCATCCAATGTGGAGATCGTCGGTCTTCAGTCGTCTTCGACTCTTCGAGTTCTCAACGTCGATTGATTATTTGAAATGAGATAAACTCGGCCTTTTCAAATAACCCACGTATGTTTAGATTTTCAAATCAGTTAACTACGTGGTTGGACTATTCAACATTCACATTTCAGTTATTTAGTTATAATTTTCATGTCAAATACATTCAACCATCACATATCAAGCAAACACTACAAAATTGGTTTATTTTCACTCTATATCGTCTATAGTACTTTATAACGATATATCGCCATTTTTATTTAATTTAAAACGGCCATATTTAATTAAACGACGTTTCAGGTCGTGTCGATGCACTGGCGCTGCTTTTCATTAATTTTGTTTTCCACATACATGAAAATTTAACCGTTGGATCTTCACAAATTTTACATCATTAGGAAGGTCATTTCAAAACGAATCCAACGGTTTCAGTTTTGGGAAAATCCGACGGTCGGATCTTCCACACTAACCATTTGAAGTTACGATTTCAATTTACGAAATGCAGCGTCGTTATTCGATTTAATTTAATTATATTTATATATATAAATATAATCGTTTCTGGCACTGTTTTTCTTCAGTTTTGAATTAAACATTCCAGACAATCCAACCGTCGGATCTTTACAAAGTTGGTGCCGTTGGAAAGATATTTCCAAGGCGATCCCAACGGTTGAGGTTTCGGGAAAATCCAATGGTTGGATCTTCCGCACTAGTCGTTTGAAATCACGGTTTCAAAACATGAATTGCACGGCCACGTTTCGTCTTAATTCTATTTATATTTATATATTTATATAAATATAGTTCATTTAAAAATTCCTATATCGTTTCCACTTCAATTATTTCACTAACACCTTTAAATTTTGGAAAATTTCGCCATAACCTCCTTTGTATGGGAGGGTCTGGGAAAATTCCCAAATAGCCACACGGGCGTCTCATATCAAAAAGAAAAAGAAAAAGCCAAGCGGCTAGCCAAGCGGCTAGCCAACAGGCTCATAAAATCATCACCCAAACAAAGCGGTAAATGTGTACCTATTTGTCGGGCACAAAATTCTATTTCTCTAGCCCCTTTTGCTTTAACCTGTTCAATAGATATGCATGTACATATATACAATTTCTAACATTCATCATTTTCCATTCAATTTCATATTTGATTTGCTTTGGTTTAAAAACACCATTCATTCAAATGTTGCATGCATAGGCTAAAATCATATCATTAGCTAGTTAATGTATATTTCAACTCATGCACGTTTATTTGAACAAGTGGCTATTTTTAACACTTCACATTTCAAAGATGATAATTTTGACGAACTAAAATAGATTTCAACACATGACTATTTTATTTAGTTCCTATACATGTTAGAAAATAATATTTCTATCACAAATATTTATTTCAACGTCCGCATATCTTTAGCATATCACACATATGATAAAAATGATATTTTCATCTTTCAAAATATTTATTCAACCAATGGATGGTTTCAACACTTCATAGTTTCAATAAAAATGTAATTTTTATTGTTCGATCTTTTTATTCAACACATGAACTTTTCCACTACACACACTTCTCAACAAATGAGCATTTCCACACATGGATATTTTATTTATGTTGTTCATATTGGAAAGATGAGATTTTTATTTTTGAAATTATTTATATAAGGTGAATATTTTTCATACTTCATATATAATAAAAATTTGATTTTTATTGTTTAAACACTTCATTCATTCACAAATGAATTTAATTTTCACACAACACTTTTCAACACACAAACATTTCCACACATGGATATAGTTTCAACATATGGCTTTAATTTCAACGCATGAAAATAATTTCAACATATGAAAATAATTCTAACACACAAAGATTATTCAAAATTTCGGCAGCATAACGGCAGGGTAGTTAAAAACCGGCACCGTCTCTAGTACGGCTCCTCACTCTACCTTAAAACCTCGCGGTTTTTGACAATGGGGATTCATGCATCTAATTCGCACGCAGGCGGCATGTTTATTTTTATTTCCACAAATATTTCGAATTCATTTCAATCACCAATGGGTATTTTTCAACCACAACCAAACAATATCAACCACAAACAATTACTCAACCATTCGTATTTTCCATCCAATATTTCACACCAATTCACCACAATAAATATCGTCCATGGTTTGTGGACGAGGGGAGTATATATATATATATATAATATAATATATATTTGCTATATTTCACTTGCATTTCAACACATATATCACTTATTCTATACATGTAAAAATTCATACTTCGCTTATATAGCTTACACTACGTATGTACATGAGGTATACAACACGTATGTAATTTATATTTCGCTTATATAAATTATACACGACATTTTCCATTCAATTTCACGTTAATTTAGATTTCTCACACTGGTTTTCGAAGCGCTAAAAATCGATACGATGTCAGAAAAATCCGCGGCTTCTTCTATTGGGTAGAGAGCTTCCTTGCGGTCTCGATGTTTCCTGTTTCATCGAGTTTCGTCAACACACCAAAAAGATATGATTTTTCAAAGTGTAAAGATCAAAGAAAACTCACTTTCACGAAGCTTCGAAACTAGGTTTACAGTTTTCGCGAAATCAGTGGCACGTGGGGACGATCGGGGAGTTGGACGTGGAAGAGGGAAGAGAGGGCTTTAAATCGGTGGTTGTTTGGTGGCGTTCGGTGGTCGGTGGCGTTCAGGGCGGCGGCGGGAAGTGATCGACTTCCTGGCGTCGTTACGGGCGGAGGAGGCGACTGTGGGGGCGGCGGTGGGGTCGGATTTGAAGAGGAGGAGGAGACGCGTCGAGGGGTGGTGGTGGCGAAGGCTGGAAGCTACTGTAGCGGCGGAGGTGGAGGAGAGAAGGTAGGGAGCTCGGGTCGCCGTTGATCGGGGGGGTTTTCTTTTTTTAAAAAAAAATTATGAAAGGAAAATTCTGATTGGCCGAGGGTTATATTAAATTTTTAAATAGTGTTTTCTCAAACGAACTCCTTTTTAAACCCAACGACTGTCACCCCTAGCTAAATACCCCCATTTCGGACACAATGGGATATGTTTCGTAGGCCAATTCGACTGTTACAGTCAGTTATTTTTCAAATTAAAGTATAAAACATTTAATTTTTAACTCTGAACGCACATTTCAATTTGCCAGCGCCACAAACTGATTCGAAAAATTCCAGAAAAATAAATCTAGCTATGTTTTGACGCTACGGTCCCAACAAAACTAGTTTCGTCGAATTCTGAGGTCGTTTGAAAATTGGCCATTTTCTGGTCGATCCACTTTAACAGAAATCAACCAAACATATTTTCTTTTGCCACGCTCACATACTAGCTTCAAAATTTATGAAATTTGAAGCCTAGCAATAGTTTGACATCCCGGACCCAACAAAAGTGGTTTCGTCGAATTCCGAGGTCGTATGCAAAATATCAATTTTCCAGGACTATATATTCTATATACCGACCATTCTGAAAATTCATTCGGCCATAACTTTTGATTCCCGTTATGAAACTTCGATTTTTCAGATTCGTTAGAAAGGTATTGACTAACTGATTTAAATATTTTTGGTTTCGCTAAAATCCGTTATATTTTCCACCCTGCATAGTCGGTCAAAGTTTGAATTCAAATTTTCAAACTGACTCACTATTTCTAATTCACTATTTTATTGAAATATTCTATTTCAATTGTTCAAATTCCTTTGAAATAACCAATTTAAAAATTTTAAATTGGCTTGTATTTTCCGGGTTATTACAATCTCCCCTACTTAAATCTTTTCGTCCTCGAAAAGGAAACAACAGTAAAGTAGGAAATAAAATGTAAATGCAAAGTATTGTAAAGGTACCTTGCACCGGAGTTAGTCAGAGATATCCACTCTGCATTTGGGGTAAGCTTGCTTAATGCTTTCCTCAGTCTCCCAAGTACAGTCTCTAGGATCACTGCTCCATTGCACTTTAACTAAATGAACCTTTTTGCTTCTGAGTTCTCTAGTTTCCTTGCCAACAATTTTTAATGGCTCTCTTCTGAGTGCTAATTCTGGAGTTATCTCCACATCCCGTTGCGCTGCTTCTTCTACAACAAGATCCGAATCATGCACATGTCTTCTAAGTTGAGATACGTGAAATACATTGTGCACTCCAGGCAACCAATCTGGCAATTGAACCCTATAGGCAAGAGTTCCAATTCGCTCAAGTATAGGAAAGGGACCAATAAATCTCGGTGCCAACTTCCCAGTCTTTCCAAATCTGATTACTCCTCTCATCGGAGAAACCTTCAAATAAACATGATCACCAACAGTAAATGTCAAATCTCTCCTTCTAGAGTCTGCATAACTTTTCTGTCGGCTTTGGGCGGTTTTCAATCGCTTCTTGATGAAGTCCACTTTATCAGATGCTTCTCTAATCATATCGGGTCCTAGTACAAGTCTGTTGTCAGGTTCTACCCAACATGCAGGAGATCTGCAGGGTCTGCCATATAATGCTTCAAATGGTGACATTCTCAACTTGCTTGATAGCTATTGTTATATGAGAATTCTGCCAAATGCAAATGATCTTCCCATGACCCACCAAAATCAATTATACAAGCCCGCAATAAATCTTCTAGAATTCTATTCACCCGCTCAGTTTGGCCATTTGTTTGAGGGTGATAAGCGGTGCTCATATTCAGTTTTGTTCCCAATTCTGTCTGGAAGGCCTCCCAGAACTTGCTAGTAAATAGGGGATCTCTATCACTGACTATGCTGATGGGAATTCCGTGCAGCTTAACAATTTCTCTGAAATATATCTGTGCTAGACTTTGGGCAGTTCTATTGGACCTGACAGGTATAAAATGGGCAGTCTTCGTGAAGCGATCTATGATTACCCAAATGCTGTCATTACCTTTCTTGGTTCGCGGCAAACCATCTATGAAATCCAGGGAAATCTGTTCCCATTTCCAGCCTGGGACTTCCAACGGTTGCAACAGTCCAGCTAGCTTCTGTTGGTCACTCTTGACCAATTGACAAGTAGGGCATCTGCTAACATACAAGGAAATATCTCTTTTCATTGCCTTCCACCAGAAAGTGCGTTTGATATCGTTGTACATTTTACTCACACCTGGGTGGATGCAAAATTTGGATTTATGGCATTCATCCAGCACTTCTCTTTTGAGCTCAGGAAGGTTGGGAACACAAATTCTCCCATTCAGCCTCAGAACTCCTTCTTTATCTACTTGAAAGCTTGAGGGCTCTCCCTTCTGGATTCTTCCTTTGATCTTTTGAATGAAGTAATTATTCTTTTGGAGAACACATATCTTATCGATCAAGCTAGGTGTAATTATAAGATGGGCAACAATTGCGGTTTTTCTGCTAAGTGCATCCGCTACAATGTTAGCTTTCCCCGGCGTATACAGGATATCAAGATCATACGCTGCAAGAAATTCTAGCCAACGCTGCTGTCTTAGATTCAGATCTTTCTGGGTATATAAATACTTCAATGATTGATGATCTGTGTACAATATAAATTTCTCACCCAATAAATAATGCCTCCAGATTTTTAAAGCAAAAACGATAGCTAGCAGCTCAAGATCATGAGTCACATAATTCTTCTCATGCGGTTTCAGTTGGCGGCTTGCATAAGCGACTACTTGGCCTCTCTGCATTAACACTGCACCAAGACCTCTAATAGAAGCATCTGTCCAAACCGTTAAATCCTGATTGCCATCAATAATAGTTAACACTGGAGCGGTGGTCAGCTTCGATTTCAATTCCTGGAAAGCTTCTTCACAGTCGGAAGTCCACTTAAACTTCTCATGTTTCTTTGTGAGCTTCGTTAACGGACCGGATATCTTCGAAAAATCCTTAACGAACTTTCGATAATAACTAGCCAACCCCATAAAACTTCTAACTTCTGTGGGAGTAGTGGGTTGTTTCCAGTCTTGAATCGCTGTTATTTTGCTTGGGTCAACAGAAATTCCTTTCTCTGACACGACATGGCCAAGAAATTTAACTTCTTCTTGCCAGAAGACACATTTAGAGAATTTGGCTTTGAAGACTTTCTTCCTTAGAATCTCCAATACTTGTTCTAAGTGTTTTTCATGCTCGGGTTTTGATTTGGAGTAGATTAAAATATCATCGATAAATACGAGGACAAATTTATTCAGAACTCCCCTGAACACTCTATTCATTAGATCGAAAAAGTATGTTGGAGCGTTGCATAGGCCAAACGGCATTACTAACCATTCATAAAATATGTCTGGACCTCTGAAAGCTGTGAAAGGAACACACTCTTCTGCTATTCTCAATTGATGAAAACCAATAGCTAGGTCCATTCGGGAAAATACTTTCGCCCCTTTCAATTGGTCTAGCAAATCATCAATGCGGGGTAATGGATATTTATTTTTAAGCGTCTGTTTGTTGAGGTCTCGGTAATCAACACATAATCTAAGAGTACCGTCTGACTTCGGGACAAACACAACAGCTGCACCCCAATTAGAAAAACTAGGTGTGATTAGACCCTTCCACAATAGTTGATGAGTTTGATCGCCTAATTCTTCTTTTTCTTTCGGAGTCACTCTACGAATTGGATGCACCACTGGTCTGGCATTGGGAATTAGATCGATTCGGAATTCTATTTCTCTTTGCGGAGGTAAGTTTTCAACTTCTTCAAACACATCCGCATAGTTTCTAATAATCGGAATCTTTTCCATGGAAGTGGGGATAAGTTCTAATGCTAACCAAAATTCTTCTCTATTCGGATTTGAACCATGACAGGGAATCATAATATATCCAAGCTTCGTTCGAATTTTAACGATTCTTTCCGCGCAATTCACTTCGGCTTCATAATTCGTTAACCAATCCAACCCAAGAATAATATCGAATTCGGGGAAATCCATAACGATTAAATTGAAAGGAAACTTGTAGGAAGAATAAGAGACTGGCACTCTACAATATGAACCAAGAGTAACGGGACCACCTATCGGGTTATGAACTTCAACCGATTCTTTGAGCTTTCGCTGTTTTAACTTTAATTTGTGCACTGTGTTTCTAGCAATAAAACTACGCGATGCACCTGTGTCAAATAATACAGAAACATGAATATTTTTAATGGTAAGGGTACCTCCCAAAACATCAGGTTTACCTGCTCCATCGGAAGCAGCTGGCGGGCTAGACCCGTCATAGACGTGAGCTACTGTAGCTTTCTTCGGCAAAGGACAGTCTTTGACCAGATGATCGGTCTTGCGACAGTTGAAGCACGAGCGAGGGTTCTGAGAGCCTTGGCTCGAGCCTTGAGAATTTGTCTTCTGTCTCTTCGGAGCTGTGCAGACGTTTGAGTAGTGCCCCGGCTTACCACAGTTAAAGCAATTTCCTCTTGGCGGCTTGCCAGTCTGAGGTTTTGAAGATGCTGCTTGGCTTGACTCGCCTTGATTTACAGCAGGTTTGCGCTTGTTTCCGGCTTGGCTTCTAGCGCGATCCTGATCCAGATGCCTTTAATCAAGGTCTTCATAGTTGCATGTCATTTCCACCAGATCGTTGAATTCCGCTTGACACGGGCCATGGCTCTATCATGATATTGTCGTCTTAGTCCAAGGATAAACCTCTTATTCTTGGATTTCGCAGTGGCGACGAGCTCTGGAGCATAGGGCGACAACATTGTAAATTTATTCAGATAATCTTGCACGAAAAGATCCCCTTGCTGGAGATTGGCGAAGTCATCGTGCATTCTTTCTAGAGCTTGTTCTGGGACATATTTCTCCTTGAAGAGTTATTTGAATCCATCCCATGTTCTTCCAGCTTCTCTATTCCCAGCGGTAAGAGATTCCCACCATAATTCGGCTTGTTCCTGCATAAGCCAGGCGCCCATAATAGCTTTGTCTTCATCTCCAAGCCTTAGGCCTTCAAGAATTTTCTCGCATGTTTTGAGCCATGCAAGGGCCTCTATTACGATGCCAGTTCCCGAGAAGGTCTTGCCTCCTAAGTTCTTATATCTCTTAGCTTCACGGTCAAGCTCGAAGTATTGAGCTGCCGGAGGTTGTATCAAAGGTCCTTCTTGAGCTGGGACTTCTCCCCTTCCTCGGCCTCGGCCAGCACGGCCTCCTCTAGCGGCGGCTGCTCTGGTAGCCATTTGTCAAATTCTGTATAAGCAACGAAAAAGTCAGCTAACAGAAATGATAGTCTATTGCATAGTTAAGCAGAAAATTTCTACGGAAAGATAACGATGGACTGATCAATTGTTTTTGCTATTCTGCTCAGCTCATTCTAGGACCTTACTAGTCCTATCTCTAATGAGCGACTCGCCTTAGAATACTACTGATCCTATTTTGACGAAGTGTTTAATGTGTTAGACTCCAGAACTAAGGTTAACCAAAGCTCTGATACCAGCTGTGACGATCCCAAAACCCCGTGACACGGTGTTAAGGATAATCATTGGAATATAACACATTAATCATCATTAGCAGATCACAGATAATAGCATAAACAGAAAATAGAATAATTTACACACATATGACAGTGGAATCATATAGATATCATCACATCAGAGAAGCACAGTACAGGATACAACTTAGTGCATAATGATACATAATCAGTCACCATCGCCTGAGGCGGAATCATACATAAAGAGTACACAAAAGGAATATCAGTCTACATCGCCAATGGCGGAATCATAATATAGATACAATAATAGCGTAGAAAATCCAAGTCAGTGCAGTGTAGTCAAGCCTCGCCATGAGCCAAAAGATGCGTCAGAAACCTGTAACTAGGCTGCCCGTGTGAAAATGAGGGCACCCGAGTTTGCAAGGTGAAACAAACTACGAGTCAGTCATGGGACTGGTATGAGAAATCTACTTAACTTATTAACAACAATAATGAGGCAATTCAAAGGACCACGCCACTTTCGCGGAACGGGTTTACTCCAATGAGTGCTAGTGCATGAAATAAAATAAACGATTAAATCAACGCAATGCTTTTTTTTATAAAATGAAGCCATTATAAGACTCAGGTCCCATCACACAATGCAACGCAAGCCGGAGGATAGAGTTTTCCCTTATAATGGCCAAAGATGCTTCATACGAATAAAACAAAAATGTTTGGTATTATTACTAGTGCATATATGTTTCAAAAGCAAATTCAATCATAAATATCAATCCTAGACGGCATGGGTACCATATATCATGTCGCCATACTAGTAATACAATCACATCCGCATATTTCGTATTGGAAATTGGATTCCTTCATGAGTCGAGGCAAGGGGCAAGCTTCTCTCCGATTCGAGACACTCTAGCAAATGTCCCAGGACCCCACTATGATCCTTGGATCTTCAGGGTCGGTCCTCTCTTACTTTTGAGGATTAGTTATTCCTGAACACGCGTTTCCCTGTCCTTACAGACCTATATCGAGGCGCCTCGCATTCCAACAACCACACAGGTGAAAAGTATATATAATGTCAGGGCTGGTAGGTCACTGACACCACCTTAGCTAGAAAGAAACGTCGTGCTCTCTCTGCAGTCACTCTCCCGTTTTTGACTCATACCGAGGTGTGAGGCTCGCGAATTCACGTTATACACAAAGCTACGTCACACAGACCATGCTTTGATCATCAACCACAAGACTTTGCTTTGCAACAGAAGCCTTGATCATATGCCACTTAGGCGTGCCACACAGGCAATCCAATCCATGCGACTGATTTCTGTCAATACATAACCTCTGAGCTCGTATGTCTCAGAGAACGGCGTTAAGCAAGAGAATAAATTCTCCGCCGCCAAACAGATATATATTTAACAGAGATCAATCAACACAGAACAAAATCCGATGTCAGACACACAGTCCATTTACAAGTTCGTTCTGGGTCTGAACGAAACCGGAGGCACAAATTCCTCGCATATCCGTATAATCAACAGTATGTGTGGACGGCAACTACTTCAATTCCTTCATGGTAGCTACTCCAATCACGAGCATCAGTAGCGCCCATCCATCCAATGTGGAGATCGTCGGTCTTCAGTCATCTTCGACTCTTTGACTTCTCAACGTCGATCGATTATTTGAAACTAGATAAACTCGGCCTTTTCAAATAACCCATGTATATTTAGATTTTCAAATCAGTTAACTACGTGGTTGGACTATTCAACATTCACATTTAAGTTATTTAGTTATAATTTTCATGTCAAATACATTCAACCATCACATATCAAGCAAACACAACAAAATTGGTTTATTTTCACTCTATATCGTCTATAGTACTTTATAACGATATATCGCCATTTTTATTTAATTTAAAACGGCCATATTTAATTAAACGACGTTTCAGGTCGTGTCGATGCACTGGCACTGCTTTTCATTAATTTTGTTTTGCACATACATGAAAATTTAACCGTTGGATCTTCACAAATTTTACATCATTAGGAAGGTCATTTCAAAACGAATCCAACGGTTTCAGTTTTGGGAAAATCCGACGGTCGGATCTTCCACACTAACCATTTGAAGTTACGATTTCAATTTACGAACTGCAGCGTCGTTATTCGATTTAATTTAATTATATATATATATATATATATAAATATAATCGTTTCTGGCGCTGTTTTTCTTCAGTTTTGAATTAAACATTCCAGACAATCCAACCGTCGGATCTTTACAAAGTTGGTGCCGTTGGAAAGATATTTCCAAGGCGAACCCAACGGTTGAGGTTTCGGGAAAATCCAATGGTTGGATCTTCCGCACTAGTCGTTTGAAATCACGGTTTCAAAACATGAACTGCACGGCCACGTTTCGTTTTAATTCTATTTATATTTATATATTTATATAAATATAGTTCATTTAAAAATTCCTATATCGTTTCCACTTCAATTATTTCACTAACACCTTTAAATTTTGGAAAATTTCGCCATAACCTCCTTTGTACGGGAGGGTCTGGGAAAATTCCCAAATAGCCACACGGGCGTCTCATATCAAAAAGAAAAAGAAAAAGCCAAGCGGCTAGCCAACAGGCTCATAAAATCGTCACCCAAACAAAGCGGTAAATGAGTACCTATTTGTCGGGCACAAAATTCTATTTCTCTTCTCTAGCCGCTTTTGCTTTAACCTGTTCAATAGATATGCATGTACATATATACAATTTTTAACATTCATCATTTTCCATTCAATTTCATATTTGATTTGCTTTGGTTTAAAAACACCATTCATTCTAATGTTGCATGCATAGGCTAAAATCATATCATTAGCTAGTTAATGTATATTTCAACTCATGCACGTTTATTTGAACAAGTGGCTATTTTTAACACTTCACATTTCAAAGATGATAATTTTGGCGAACTAAAAGAGATTTCAACACATGACTATTTTATTTAGTTCCTATGCATGTTAAAAAATAATATTTCTATCACAAATATTTATTTCAACGTCCGCATATCTTTAGCATATCACACATATGATAAAAATGATATTTTTATCGTTCAAAATATTTATTCAACCAATGGATGGTTTCAACACTTCATAGTTTCAATAAAAATGTAATTTTTATTGTTCGATCTTTTTATTCAACACATGAACTTTTCCACTACACACACTTCTCAACAAATGAGCATTTCCACACATGGATATTTTATTTATGTTGTTCATATTGGAAAGATGAGATTTTTATTGTTGAAATTATTTATATAAGGCGAATATTTTTCATACTTCACATATAATAAAAATGTGATTTTTATTGTTTAAACACTTCATTCATTCACAAATGAATTTAATTTTCATACAACACTTTTCAACACACAAACATTTCCACACATGGATATAGTTTCAACATATGGCTTTAATTTCAACGCATGAAAATAATTTCAACATATGAACATAATTTTAACACACAAAGATTATTCAAAATTTCGGCAGCATAACGGCAGGGTAGTTAAAACCGGCACCGCCCCTAGTACGGCTCCTCGCTCTACCTTAAAACCTCGCGGTTTTTGACAATGGGGATTCATGCATCTAATTCGCACGCAGGCGGCATGTTTATTTTTATTTCCACAAATATTTTGAATTCATTTCAATCACCAATGGGTATTTTTCAACCACAACCAAACAATATCAACCACAAACAATTACTCAACCATTCGTATTTTCCATCCAATATTTCACACCAATTCACCACAATAAATATCGTCCATGGTTTGTGGACGAGGGGAGTATATATATATAATATAATATATATTTGCTATATTTCACTTGCATTTCAACACATATATCACTTATTCTATGCATGTAAAAATTCATACTTCGCTTATATAGCTTACACTACGTATGTACATGAGGTATACAACACGTATGTAAATTATATTTCACTTATATAAATTATACACGACATTTTCCATTCAATTTCACGTTAATTTAGATTTCTCACATTGGTTTTCGGAGCGCTAAAAATCGATATGATGTCAGAAAAATCCGCGGCTTCTTCTATTGGGTAGAGAGCTTCCTTGCGGTCTCGATGTTTCCTGTTTCATCGAATTTCGTCAACACACCAAAAAGATATGATTTTTCAAAGTGTAAAGATCAAAGAAAACTCACTTTCACGAAGCTTCGAAACTAGGTTTACAGTTTTCGCGAAATCAGTGGCACGTGGGGACGATCGGGGAGTTGGACGTGGAAGAGGGAAGAGAGGGCTTTAAATCGGTGGTGGTTTGGTGGCATTCGGTGGTCGGTGGCGTTCAGGGCGGCAGCGGGAAGTGCTCGACTTCCTGGCGTCGATACGGGCGGAGGAGGCGACTGTGGGGGCGACGGTGGGGTCGGATTTGAAGAGGAGGAGGAGACGGGTCGAGGGTTGGTGGTGGCGAAGGCTGGAAGCGGCTGTAGCGGTGGTGGTGGAGGAGAGAAGGTAGGGAGCTCGGGTCGCCGTTGATCGGGGGGGGGGGTTAAATTTATGAAACGAAAATTCTGATTGGCCGAGGGTTATATTAAATTTTTAAATAGTGTTTTCTCAAACGAACTCCTTTTTAAACCCAACGACTGTCGCCCCTAGCTAAATACCCCCATTCCGGACACAATGGGATATGTTTCGTAGGCCAATTCGACTGTTACAGTCAGTTATTTTTCAAATTAAAGTATAAAACATTTAATTTTTAACTCTGAACGCACATTTCAATTTGCCAAGGCCACAAACTGATTCAAAAAATTCCATAAAAATAAATCTAGCTATGTTTTGACGCTACGGTCCCAACAAAACTAGTTTCGTCGAATTCTGAGGTCGTTTGAAAAATGGCCATTTTCTGGTCGATCCACTTTAACAAAAATCGACCAAACGCATTTTCTTTTGCCACGCTCACATCCTAGCTTCAAAATTTATGAAATTTGAAACCTAACAATAGTTTGACATCCCGGACCCAACAAAAGTGGTTTCGTCGAATTCCGAGGTCGTATGCAAAATATCAATTTTCCAGGCCTATATATTCTATATACCGACCCTTCTGAAAATTCACTCGGCCATAACTTTTGATTCCCGTTATGAAACTTCGATTTTTCAGATTCGTTAGAAAGGTATTGACTAACAGATTTAAATATTTTTGGTTTCGCTAAAATCCGTTATATTTTCCACCCTGCATAGTCGGTCAAAGTTTGAATTCAAATTTTCAAACTGACTCACTATTTCTAATTCACTATTTTATTGAAATATTCTATTTCAATTGTTCAAATTCCTTTGAAATAACCAATTTAAAAATTTTAAATTGGCTCGTATTTTCCGGGTTATTACAAGTTCAGGCCACAACAATTTTTGGGTTTCTACTATAGGTTGCGACTCTTGCGTGGAAGAAGAAACATGAGTTAATTAGGTAAATCAAGGAATTAAATGTATAACTAAGTTATTTTATTTATTTAAATAGCTGTATTTTTTTATCGATTATACGTATATAATCATGATAACTTATAAAAACAATATAAAAATGTAGACGAGGTCAAAGAAAAATCATAAACCAAGTAGAGTTGATTTCGTAGCTGCGAGAGATACAAACTAGTGTTGGTTTTGGAGTCACTCTGGATTTTTATTCAGAATAAGTCACACAATAAAATCAATGTGAGTAAATCTCACTTATATTTTTATTTCGAATTATTTAATTCATTAAAAATAATTGATTGATGGTTGTTTAATTGCATTAAAATATTACTATGGCTATTAAATATATATTAGTTATTTATGGTTGGTGTTTGTGGTTATTATATATATTGGTGGTTGGATTCCCGCGGTACCATTAGCGGATTCCTGCAGTATCATTAGCGGATGAACCTATATGCCCCAAGCTATGATAGTGGATGACCTTCTATGCCGCAATATCCTGCCTCGAAGCAGGATGGGTATTTTTTATGTTGGCTATCGTCTGTGGATGTAGGTAAATAGGTTGGAGGGATCCAACTGGATTCCTCAAAACTATTATTTGTTTGATCTCATATATATTATCATATATGATGTGTTAGAAAATCTGTGGTTGATAATTGGTATTTTTGATTAGTTAAAATATCACTAGACCTGAAATGTTGATATATAAAAATATCGAGAAAAGGATATTTTGAAATTTAAAGGGAAAAATCTATTTATCTAAAATAGAATTTGAATTTCAATTGGGCTATAAATATATTAACTTGTTTGGCTACATAAAACAAGTAGTGAATTTATAAACGTTGTTCGTAAATTAAAAATACGGGATTTGAAGTGAAATTATAAACGTTGTTTATAAATTAAATAATGCAGAGAATTGAAATGAATTTATAAACAAGGTTTATAAATAAAGTGGAAAATTTATCATTTGATAATTTGAATATTTAAATTCAAATGTGAATTTAAAAATAGAAATGGGGAATCGTTTTAAGATCTAAAACGATGATATTTATTCCGATGTTTAAAATATAAACTGAACTAAAATAATCCATAAGGATTTAAGATTTGAATTTGATTAGTTCAAATTTATTTAAATAGAATTTAAATTTAAATATGGAAATAGATCCTATATTTATATAGATAAGTTAAAGTAAATAGAATATTCCAAAATAAGACTTTGGTTTTAAATAGAATTTCGAAATGGAATTTGTTTTAAAATATAAAGCAAGTAAATTTATAAACAAGGTTATAATTGTAGTGAATTAATTATCAGAGGATAATTTAAAATTTTGAATTCAAATTGAATTTAAAATAGAAAGTTGAAATCATTCGAATGAGAACAATGGTTTATATTCCGGAATTCAGAATATAAAAGGAATGGAGTTTCAAATAGAATTTTGAAATGGAACTTGTTCTAATATACAAAACAAGGAAATTAAATTTATAAACAATGTTTATAAATTAAGTGAAATAATTATCATGTGGATAATTTAAACTATTTAAATTCAAATATGAATTTAAAAGTGAATTGGAAAATGTTTTTAAACAGAACTATTGCTTATATTTCGGAATTCAAAATATAAGCTGAATTGAGAAAAATCCAACGGGTTAAAATTTAAATTCGATTATATTGAATTTTATAAATAATTTATTTATAAAAGGAATTGGAATTAAATATAGAAGATCGAAGTATTAATAAATTATTACCGAGTAAGGAAAAATCGACAATGACAGATAATTAGAAATATTAAGTTGAATTGGGAAAATTAATTTAATATATATTAAAATATATTAGAATAGAGTTGAAATTTATATATAAACGAAGTTTAAAATGTTTACATATTAAATAAAAATTAAAACGAACTCGTCGCGGTGCGGCAGTTCGTAAATTGGCATTTCGAACTTCAATTGATATATAGAACTCAATTTAAGTTGGAATCCTTTGAAACAAGCATCGTCAGGACCAAATGAATAATATTTCTCTAATGGAAGAGAAAAATATGGATTTCGTCGTATAGATTTTGAGTTATGTCAAAATCAATTTTTCAGAAAAATAGCGCCATAACCATGATAAAACCATAACAGTTTATTTAAATAAATTAAAGGATTTTAAGTAAATAAATTTTGAATTTCATTTAGGAAAAATCCAGATTTGAGTTATAAATAATATCTGAACTCGAGTGGAGTAATGAAATGATTTTTGAAACAAAATCAAATCAGATGTTTAATTGTTGAGTAGAATTAACTAATTTGAAGAAAAATAAGTTAATGGAATTTTAAATCGAAATTGGACTTTGGATCAGAAAAAGGGGTTTGTAAATTCATATTCGAAATCGAATATGAAACTTGAATTAGAAATGGCATTCGATTGTTTCATAAACAAATTAATTTATATTTGAACGTGATATGTTCAGATAAAAGGTGAAATAGGCAAAAGAGTTAATTAAAGAATAAATTAGCGAATTGAGTTGAAATGAGCAGATTGAGTTGGAATAAATTAGGAATGAATGTAAATGGGTTAGACATGTATGGGATGAAGTGTATGAAGGTGATAACTCGTGTGCCCACAATAAGGTACATGTTTAAATTTCATATGAGTTTTTGCGCTGAATCGGCAAGCCACTTGGCTTTTTGATTTTCATTTTAAATGGAAAAGGCTTAGTGAGGCGAGTTGAGGTTTGAACTATCAACCGGTACAAAGGAGGTTATGGAAAAATTTTCTGGGAATTTAAGGAGTTAGAATATTTTTAAGAGATTTTGATAGTTATAAATCAATGTATCGATGTATATAGAATTCGATAAGGAAACGAACTTGAAAATAAAATACTATAAACGAAAAGAAAATCTATAATTAAATCTGGTAAAATTAGAAAGCGAAACGTATACGGGTTTAAAAATGGATAATGGGTTTATGATGTTGACTATTCGAGGTAAGTGGTTTAGTCTGTTTTGAAGTTAAGGATGTTTCGGTCAAGGTCTGAGTGGTAGTTACACCCCAACTTGATTGATTTCTTTTTTAACCGATAAATAGCAAGATTCGGTCTCAAAGATAAATGTTTGAATATGATTAGTTGAATGCAGTGTTTTGGGTTGTCGTAACGATGTTTTACACAACATTCGTTTTAACCCAAGGAAGTGGAATGTTGGAAAATGATAATGAATATTTCCTAAGTACGGAAACAAACGAGTCGAGAAGAGAGATAAGTAATTGAAATTTTTTCCAATTATAAATAGAAGATATTTTCTATGTATAGAAAATAAAATGAGTTGATATGTGAAAATGTTTTCCAAATAGCGTAAGAGGCTAAAATTATTATCGAAAATATCGTGTTAACGATTATCGATAAGGAAATGGAGAAGTGTTTTAATTAATGAAATATTAATTAAAAGTCCCAGTGATTTGTTCCATGCTTTGAATGAATGTTTGTTTTCCTTCGATAGTTAAATAACCGACTATTGAAGTATTTGCCAATATCGTTGTCAATATGGAGAGACCGGTTGGATTATTATCCGGGAACCACTCCGTATTGGCAATAGCGTTGAGAATCAGATTATATGAAGATAATCGAAGATGGAGTGAAGTGCAATGGCTTTTTCCATTATTGAAAATTTTGCCTTCGGTTTCGTTCAATCCCAGAATGTATGTGGATGAATGTCTGACAGAGTATTTCCAATGATCGCATATGTTGGTCTGTATAAATATAAATGGTGGCGAAGAATTTATTCTCTTAGCATAATATCCAGAATATATTTGTACGAATAAATTAATGATTAACGGACGTGACAATGTGGCATTCAAAGTGATTGTGCTATCAATGAATGATAAGTAACCGTAGCCTCAGGCCTCAACAACCTGGAAATGACAAAAATCGGGCAGGCAGCATGGCTATGTGGGGAGCTTCCATTAGGATATATTATCACATATCTAGATAAATTCATTTAATTCCTTATTCTATTCGATGTTGTCCCATTCGGAAAATGGTTGCTGATCCCAACCATTGGTGATATACATTCGATACACTCAAGCGAAATGAGTGGTCGGTCATGTGTGGTCGGGTTACAAGATGTTCTTGTTGAACCCAGTGTATTCTCCCATAGAGATACACTATCGGAAGGTGGTTCCATACCTAGTCATAGTTGGAAATTCATTACCCAATAAGTGCTCGCGGTTTTGATTGTATATTATATATGTGAAGCGTGAGATGAAAGCGTTCCACTAGATTTCTAATTATTTGATTTAGACACTATTATAATATAAAAAGATTTTTGATATAACGATTATCGTTTTCTTTCAAAAAGATTTTGAAAGTTGAATCAACTGTTTTGGATTCTCGTAAGGGAAAAACCCGTTTCGTGTTATAAGGCGTGGTCTTATGAGATATCATTTATTTTCCCAAATTGTTTACTCATACCAGTCCCATGAATGACCCAGAGTTTATTTTGTTTTGTTTTACCTAAACTCTTATGTGCTCAAATTTGTACGGACAGTCAAGTAGTTCGGGATTTTACAGATCTATCTAAAGTAGCTTTGAGCAGGAAGCTTCAGGGCTAGATATATAGTATTTTTATTTCCACTGTGTTGTAAGTGTTGTACTCTGATAATTGTATGATATACAGTTAAAATTTTGTATTTCAAAAGTTATGATATATTATATTTTGTTCCGCTGCGATGTGAGATTCTGTGTTGTTATTTCTGTTCTTCTTCTACCTTTTTCTTCTTTAAAAAAAGTGATTCGTATTTCTATGATATTTGGGTTGGACGTGTGATGTATGTAGTCAACTCAGATAGTACGGATTTGCGGGCCATTACATCCTTGATGTCAAAAGCCACAATCTTCATCAATCTCTTGAGTAAATCCTTCTATCCGCTGCTAAGGAGAGTAAGGTCACTCATTCTTGCTAAAATATTCGTTGAATGTTGTAAATCTGAGGTATGAGTTAAGTTTTATTTAATGTAAAACACAAAATTGTCCCTGTATAGTTTCATATTGAAAACCGATCTCTATCAAACTTTGAGAGTGTGTTGCTCTCTCATTTTGTGTCCTTACGTCATGATTTCTTTTTCAATTTGTTTCCATATTTGTACTTCAATAGTACTCAATTTCTAGCTTGGATCTCCCTAAAAGATGGCCAAAGTTTGGCTTAAAGTTGCACTCGAACCATATATTCGCCTGGAAATAAAACCACATAGCCAGCATCTCCTTGGCTCTACCCCTAGAAATTTGACTTGTAGATCGGCCATGACAATACAAAGTTGTGCAAGCAACTTCCTGATTTGTTGTGTTTAAATTTGTGCTTTGCCGAGTGATTTTCTTAAGTGCTAAAGCACTATTTTTCCTAATTTTACACCAAATTTTCTTGTGCAATATGTATTGATTCCATCTATGGTTTATTCAAAAGCCAAAAAATTTAGCGTATCCGTAATACGATTTGGATGAGTTTTCATACACTTTGCATTGTTGTTTTTTCGTGATGATTCTGCACCATGCACATTTTTATAAAGTGGTCTTGAAAATGATTTTTTTAATCTCTCTATCTTTATATATATACATATATAGCTTTGAGACAAATGTTTTTCCATGAATTATTTCTTAAAAATTAAATACATCTCATAGCAATATTAAAAAAATATTTTTTGAAATATAGAGATTTTCAAAAAAAAAATCAAACTCTTTTTGAAACATATCAAACTAAATATTTTCTGTATATATAAACTGCACATTTTTCACACTTTGAGAAATCGAGAGTGTGATTTAAATGGTACAATAAATCACATGGTGTGGAACATGTAGATTAACATATCGGTTGATTCCAGACTCGTCGATTGAAGTTATTGTTGTTTTTCCCCATGTGAAGTAGACTAGCTTGAAGTAAATTGATTAGTGAAACTTGCGGTATGGTACGTATTGTTTTCACTTTTCAAGTTACTATTTGGGAGTTTATGAGGCATTCTAGTGTTGTTTTCGTTGGTACTTAGACTAGTGGGTCCTATATTCATATACAAAGCTGGTGGTCTATCATAGACAGGTAGGTCCTATTCGAGACCGTTGGATCCCCTATAAATAGTACTTGGTAGGCTGGTGGACCACCTATTGGACTGGTGGGCTAATATTTGGACTAGTGAGTCCCATTGATTATATTGTTGTGTAATAGATTTCTTTGTGTTGATTTCAAGAATTTAGATAAATTTGAATGTTTTCACCATGGTTGATTGTGTTTATTCTTTATATAGCCTGAGAGCTATCATGTTATTTATATTTTGGTGATTTCTTTCATGTTGACATTGAACTCTTAAATGGGTTCTAAATGTTGTATTGTGATGATTTTATACATTCATGTGCCAATAAAATTATATACCTTTTACCTAGCCAAAGAACCTGGTACTTTGTGATCAATGCAAACCTTAAGCCTTATGTGATAAATCAAACCGTTAGCCGTTCTACGACATTGTGCATTTGTGTTGTAACTTCCTTATTGAGACGTTGTGACTTATAGGATATTAGTTTATGAGAAGACCCGAACTCCTCGACCGGCCTAGACCAAACAAGAAGGCAGATTGTTTTGAGAACACGATGTATCAGGACACAAACATGAGAACATTTCATTGCTTATTACAACAATTTACATCAGAGTACAAGATATTAGAGTACAAATAAATAATATACAGTAGAAAATTATTATTGATTTAGAAATTACAATTATTACATAAAACATAATGTGCGGCGGAAAACATCAACTACCAAAACTGAAAGAAATACACGGATACAAAGATTTCCGAATATAGCCCTAGCTGTTATCCAGGATCCTGTAAAAAGAAATATCTGCAAATCCAAAACTACTAGCTGCCCGCGTGGAAAATATGGGCACCCAAAGTTTAGGTGGAAACAATAACTCAGAGTCAATCATTGGACTGATCTGAGAATTAAACAGTTGTTAACTTTATTTTTAAAGTTGTGTAAATCAAGGGACCACGCCATATAACACAGAACAGGTTTTCTACCAAAAAAACCATAAAACAAACAATGCAAGGCTAAAAAGGAAAAATGAAGCCATTATAAGACTCAGGTCCCATTACACAATGCAAACACAAACCCAATGATAGAGTTTTACCTTATAATGGCCAAACATGCTTGATACGCGAAATTCATCTTTTATTATTACTATAAGTGAAGAAATCAACTTCAAATATAAATGTATCAATCATAAAGAACATAGTAACCCATCCTACCATGCCGCCATATAGGTTTAGAACTAAAACCAAAAGTCGCGTATTGGAAATTGGATTTCCATCATGATGGCTACTAATTTGAAAGATCGATCACATAGTGTAATACTCAACGGCTTACATCCAGGTCATTGGAAAACACCGTAATACGCATCCGCACTATATCCAGGAAACAAGTATCACTGCCGCTTATGTCCAGGGCTTTGGAAACACCCCTTACTTTATCCTTCTAGGAATCAGGTATAAGCCCTATCCCTACTAGGTGTGGAGCGACCACACACAGCACATGTCGTTCGAATGAATTCGTGACAACCCTAAATGTTGTCGTTTCAACCCGTAGGTTGCTTATCCTCATCTCGAAAGTATACAGATCTAACCATCAGTTCACCATCATACCGGTGTGTGAGGCTCGCGAATTAACACTGCACACTACACCATATATGCTGATTAGGCTCTGTTTTTAGCTACATCTAAAGCATGTAGGCACGGCAAAAAGCCATATCAAAAAACGGTGTGTTAAATTTTTAGATACGGCTCAAAACCGTATCCTAATGTGATAACATACGGCTATTGGCCGTATCTAAAGTATAAGTAGATACGGCTATAAACCGTATCTTATATATATATATATATATATATAAATACAAACACATATATATACACACACACAAGCAGAAACTGCATCACATATGACACGATCCGAACTTCCCCGGTAAGGAAAGCACGGATTACGTTGAGAACAGGACAAATCAGAATGCAAACGGAAGAACATTTCATCGTATATTACAACAATTCCATCAGAATACAAGAATATACAGAGTATGAATAAATATTGTACAGAGAATATCATAGATTTAGATTACATTTAAATACACCGCAGCGGAAATAATACAAAACACAACTAGAAAGAGATATACGGATACAGAGCTTTCCGGATATCATTCCAGCTGTAAGCCAGGAACCTGTGAATATAAATCTGCAAAACCAAAACTACTAGCTGCCCGTGTGGAAAATAGGGGCACCCAGAGTTTAGGTTAAAACAATAAACTCCAGGTCAGTCATGTGACTGGTGTGAGAACTAAAACAGTTATTAATCTTTATTTTAAAGTTCGGTAAATCAAGGGACCAAGCCGTATAACACGGAACGGGTTTCCTCCCAAGAATACCAGTGCATATAACAAAACAGCGCAATGCTCTTTGAAAAAATGAAGCAATTATAAGACCCAGGTCCCATCACATAATGCAACGCAAGCCGGAGGATAGGGTTTTCCCTTATAACAGCCAAACATGCTTGGTACGTTTAAAATGAATCATTTGATACTATTATAAGTGTATAGTGTCAAAACAATTTCACATCATAAATATCAATCATAGGCGGCATGGGTACCATCTATCATGTCGCCATACTAGGTTCTACAAATAAAACCGCAATATCACATATTAGAAATTGGATTCCATCATGAGTCGAGGCAAGGGGCAAGCTCCTCTCCGATTTTAGCAAATGTCTCAGGACCCCACTATGATCCTTGGATCTTCCGGGCCGGTCCTCACCTAACTTTGGAGGATTAGTTATTCCTGAGCACACGTTTCCCGGTCCTTACAGACCTATATCCGAGGCGCCTCACATTCCAACAACCACACAGGTGAAAAGTATATAAATGTCAGGGCTGGTAGGTCACTAACACTACCTTAGCTAGAAAGAAACGTCGTGCTCTCCCTGCAGTCACTATCCCATTTTTGACTCATACCGAGGTGTGAGGCTCGCGAATTCACGCTATACCCAAAGCTACACCACACAAGCCATGCTTTGATCATCAACCACAAGACTTTACTTTTCAACAGAAGCCTTGATCAATTGCCACTTACGCGTGCCGCACAGGCAATTCACTCCATGCGACTGATGTCCATCGATATACAACCTCTAAGATCGTACGTCTCAGAGAAGGGCGTTAAGCAAGAGAATAAATTCTTCGCCGCCAAACAGATGTATATTTAATAGTGAACAATCAACACAGAATAAAATCCAATGTCAGACACACAGTCCATTTACAAGTTCGTTCTGGGTCTGAACGAAACCGGAGGCACTTTCCTCGCATATCCAACCATCTCCAAGTACGCCTGGACGATCACCAACTGATTCCCTCATCTTGGGTGTACAGCCCAATCAAGATCATCAGTAATCACCCAAACGATGTGAAGACTTCCGGTCTTCAACCACTGTCTTCATCTTTGACTTATCGTCGAATCTGTTATTCAGAATGGGTATAAACTCGGCCTTTCCAAATAACCCGCGTATATAATAAACACGTGTTATACAAACACAACATACGCCTCATTCCAATTTAGAATATTCTTTTATTCAAAATTTCACATTCATAGGGAAAGGTTCCCATTAATTTTATCAAAGATAAATTCTTCTAAATTTATTCTTTAATCTTCCTTTGGACATCATTTCAAACTAGTCAGGATTAGCGAACCACGCCGAAGTAATTATTTATTTTATTTCCCAATCCCAACCTATTCATCCCCTGGAGCAAAACTGGTAGTACTCCATATCTAACACCACGGTATTATCGGTAAAATTAATTACCAGTTCACGTTCAAATCTAATTAAAGATTTAACTATCGCTTTGGAGCAAAACTGGTGGTACTCCATTCTCGATCACCTTTCAGATTTGATAATTTAAATTATCAATTCCCATTTCAATCTAATTAAAGATTCATTAAAACTCCACTTAGTTTTAATCTTTTCAAAAATCAATATCCTACCTTAACAGGGTTAAAGAAGCAATGTCACCAAAAACACGATTCACGATAAACCCAAATCACATTTGATATTAAATACAAGGCTCTGAATAGAAAATATATCGACTTATATTCAATATCAATTTCTGAAACCAACAAATATCGTATTGGAAATAACGATATAAATATATCTTTCAAATTCCCGTAACAATATCTATAGAATCACAGAATCCAACATCGAAATATTCCAATGACAATTTCGATTCAAATCCACTTTCACTTTATATATATTGGAAATTCTGGTTATTTTCAAAACCAATTCAAATTCAATTTATTCATTTCAAAAATAAATTGATTTTAATTCTAGTTCAAAACTAGTTCATTTCGATAAAAATATATTTTTATCTTTTCAAATATAGAGTTTTTCATCCCAGTTCTTTCCAATTCATATATTATGATTTTACACAAATTATTAATATTTTTAATAATTTTATCAAGGCACGTACAGTCGATTTCCATCAACGGCCATCGAACTGCACTTACAGTGACCTTTTCCAAATTTGATTTGGACATAATTCCAAATCCAACCGTTAGATTTCAAATTTCTAATATTCATTGGAAAGCTCTTTTCGATACGAACCCAACGGTTCCGGTTTAGGAGAATTTGACGGTCGGATCTCCCGCAATGTCAATTCGAAGTTAATGGTCGAAATTCACGAACTGCCGCGGCGCGGCGCGTTCTATTCAGGCCATTATATATATAATATGTATATTATATATATATTTCATCGATTTCCTTTTAAAACATATTTTATAAATCGTTTTAAATTCGTTTTCAAAACCATTTCAACTTTATATTCAATTTCAAATCAAAATTGAATATTTCGTATCATTACTATATAAATGATAATATTTTCAAAACTTTATATTTTGAAATCACTACCTTTTCAATATTTATTATAAAAACGAATATAATCGATATAAATATCGTTCACGTCAAAATGGCGCAACTCTAATCAACATGGCTTTATATATTTCAATAAATTCGTTATTCTATTCAACAAATGAATATTTATTCTATTCAACACATGAATCTATATTTCTTTCAACACATGACTAATCTCAACACATGAGTACTGTCAACACATAACTAGTTTTGTTGTGTAATATATTTTATAAAATTATGGTATCTATCGTTTGATTTTTAATCAGACTCCAACCGTAAACTAGTGTCTAATCTTAAATATGATAAAGATGTGAATTTTATTGTTAAAATATTTTACTCAACACATGAATAGTTCCAACACATAAATATCGTCAACACATGACTATTTTTTTCATTCAACACTTGAATCCATATTTTATTATATTCTTTATTTTCCCAATTGGAATGAGGCCCAATCAATTACCATATAATGTTAATTATATGGTTTCCATACAACATATGTATATAAATAGGAACGATAAGTAATCAACCATCATCCAACGTGCACCACACAACTACATAAGCATTAAATATAAATAACTAACGCTTACACAGCCTGTCAATCAAACGATCGACATACAATTAAATAATTGGGATTAGTTTACGCCAAATATCATCCCAAAACCCGTGTGGGGTTACAAATCAACAAACACTGAATATTATTTGTGCAATTGGGTGATGTGTAAAATTTATCATCCCAATCAATATCCTTCAAATAGGTGTACATAAACAAACCGTTCGGTTTGTAATTGAATATTTATTTATTCGCATTCACTATATTCATATTCACGTTAAAAATTATATTTTCAACGATAATTAATTTATTTCCAAACATGAATATTTTCATTATCTATTTCACAACAACATCACAAACAAATTCACAACACAACAAACAAGCATACAAGCCGTCCATGGTATGTGGACGACGGGTGTCCGGTGCTACTAAGCACCGTCTGCATCCTAGTATATATTTTTAACTAGAAAAAGAAATTTAAAGTGAGAAGTTCTCACCAACTAGCTAAACCAAACGCCACGTCTCTTCATATGTAGAAATCTTCGTCGTCTGACACTTTCGTTGCTCGTATTCACTACATATATTAAAATCACATTTTTATATTGTTGCCATGTATATAAAAATCATATTTTTATAATCACTCCATATGGATAAAAATTCTTTTTTTTTTACATCGCTACTATATAGATAAAAATTCTATTTTTACAACGATGTTCATATAATAAAGATTATATTTTTATCACTCTATTCTTCATATAAAGATTTCGCCTTTTCAAATATAAAGATTTCGCCTTTTCAAATATAAAGATTTCGCCTTTTCAAATATAAAGATTGAATCTTTATGTAAAACAAATATAATCTTTTCTATTCTAGAGATATAATCATTCTTTTTCTAACAATATAAACTTTCTTTGAATTAAAATCAAACCTTTCTATGAATAAAAATTAAACCTTTCTATGAATAAAAATTAAACCGTTCTATGAATAAAAATTAAACCTTTCTATATTATAAAAATTATATTTTTACTTCATTAAAAATCACTTCTTTTTGTTTTCATATAAACAAAATTCATTCCTTTATATGGTTTTCAAATCTAAACCCTTTTATGGATAAAACCACAACTTTTTGTCGTATTCATATATATAAAAATCGTATCTTTACTTTGCTATATATATGATAAAAATCACGTTTTTACTTCGCTACTTCATACAAGGAAAAATTATATTTTTACAATGCTATTCTATATAAAAAGATTATATTTTTATTCTCTACATTAAAAATCATTTCTTTTCGTTTTCAAAAATCACATCTTTATATGGTTTTCAAAACAATAAAAATCACATCTTTATATGATTGAAAATATAATCTTTCTTCGATAAAAAGAACAAATCTTTCTTTGATAAAAAGAACAAATCTTTCTTTGATTATAAATCAACTCTTTTTGCCTTGTAAAAATCACAGCTTTCCGTTGTAAAAATCATATATTTTACTTCACAAAGATCATATACTTTCCATTAATTAAACTTAAACAAAACAAATTAAACACTCACCTTTCTTCGAACTAGGGATCACTGTCGAGGGGAGGGGGTTCTGCGAGATTGGAGGGCTGCCGGGGGTTGCTGCACCGGAGTGGGGTCCTCCTTTGGCGGTCGGCGGCGTTCAAGGCTTAAGGGTTGCGGGCTAGGGCATTGGGGATCCCGCGGGTTGAGGAAGAAGAAAAGGGGGGAGTCGCGTACGAAGTGGCAGGACGAAGAGGGGTAGCTCGACGGGGTGGCTCACCGGCCTTGGTGGTGGTGCGGCTGAGGCTTGGGCGACGGGGTTCGATTGATTTAGGGCTTTCATTTTTTTTTCTTTTTTTCAGAAGCCGTCGGATTGGAAGTGAGGAGGGAGAGAGAAGTTAGGGGGTGGATTATATATATTTTAATATTTAAATTTTTATTTCCAAAATGCAACTTTTAATTTCGACCTCGAAAAGAGACCCACCGCCTATCGTCCATAGCTAATTACCCCCATTCCGAACACAATGGGATATGTATCGCAGGATGATTCGATCGTTTCGATCAGTTTTCGTCAAAATCAACATATAACTCTATATATTGAATTTGAACGCACATTTCAATTTATCGGGGCCACATACTAACTAGAAAAATTCCCAAAAAATATTTTCTAACTTCGTATTGACGATACGGTCCTAACAAAACTAATTTAGTCGAATTCTGAGACCGTTAGAAAAATGGCCATTTTCCAGTCGATTAAAATCAACTGAAACTGGTCAAACGCGTTATCTTTTGCCACGCTCATATATTGAATCGGAAAATTATGAAATTTGAAACCTAGCAATAACCTTACATCCCGGATCCAACAAAAGTGGTTTCGTCGAATTCCGAGGTCATTTGCAAAATACCCATTTTTAAGGGCCTGAATTCCATAGCGACTATTCTGAATTTTCAACTGGACATATCTTTTGATTCCCGCTATGAAATTTCAATTTTTCGGATTCGTTGGAAAGATATTCTCAATTAGATTCAAATATTTTTGGTTTCACTAAAATCCGGCTTATTTTGCACCCATTACATTCAATTAAAATTTGAAATCGAATTATCGAACTACCGCGCCATTTTCAATTCTTTTTATAATTATAAATAATTATTTATATTCTAACGACGACGTATATAAATATATACGTTCTATTTCTATTCAAAATAAATTTCTCGTCGATATTATTTAAAATAATTCATTTTAAATGTTCAAAATTTGCTAAAATTGTCAAAATAAAAATTTTAAACTGGCTCACATTTCTGGGTTGTTACAATCTCCCCCACTTAAAACTTTTTGTCCCCGAAAAGGAACGAAGCCGAAAGTTGTTTTACAAATCAACTCAACTTCCTTTATTTTGGATACGTCTTAAGTTCTTCAACTTTCCAGTTTCTAAGAACTTTTCAAATTTTTCAAAAATTTGGCAAACACCCTAAATTTTCGAAAAATTTCGCCATAACCTCCCCTGCACCGGGAGCACCGGGAAAATCCCAAAATTGCCATACAGGCCCTCTGATCTCAAAAAGAAAAAGAAAAACCCAAGCGGCTTGCCAATCGGCTCATAAAATCATCATCACCCAAACAAAATAGTAAATTATGGTAAACATATACCTATTTGTCGGGCAAACAATTTTATTCTTCTGCTCTAGCCTCCTTGCTATGACCTGTTCAATGTAAGTACATGTATATGCATGCATTTTCAAACAATTCAATATTCGATTCTATTAGGCTAAATGGTTCAAAATTATAAAACAAATAAACAAATAACACAACCATCAATCAATTAGTGGATTAACGTTTCAAATTCATAATTTTGATATATATATATATGTATATATATATATATATACAGAAAATCATGTTTTTGATGCCAGATCACAACAATAAACCTAATCTAGTTTTGGTTCTACACCAGTCTAATGGAAATATATAGAAATCACACCTTCGAAACTCGAATATGAATATTGATGATGGTGCACCATCATTAGAATCATCCCCGGGTGTCTAGAATGTGATTCTATATCTATCCAGTATATTAAAACTTCTAATATACGTTCATGACGCGTATATGCAAAATCTTTATATATTGGATTGTCCAAATTCAATATAAATAAATATTCAAATACGTATAAAACAGTATAAATTTCAAAACAAAATTGTTATCATTTGAAAAATATACTCTTCACACTCGTTCAAGGATACTACTGATCCCATCTCTAACGAGTCATTCTAATTGGATATTACTAATCCAATATCTGATGAATTCTTTCGTTCGGTTCTAATGTGTCTTGTTCTCAAGCTCTGTAAACCAAAGATCCGATGCCAAACTGACACGACCCGAACTTCCCCGGTCAGGAAAGCATGGATTGCGTTAGGAACAGGACAAATCAGAATGCAGACGGAAGAACATTTCATCGTATATTACAACAATTCCATCAGAATACAAGAATATACAGAGTATGAATAAATATTACACAGAGAATATCATAGATTTAGATTACATTTAAATACATCGCAACGGAAATAATACAAAACACAACTAGAAAGAGATATACGGATACAGAGCTTTCCGGATATCATTCCAGCTGTAAGCCAGGAACCTGTGTATATAAATCCGCAGAACCAAAACTACTAGTTGCCCGTGTGGAAAATAGGGGCATCCAAAGTTTAGGTTAAAACAATAAACTCCAGGTCAGTCCTGTGACTGGTGTGAGAACTAAAACAGTTATTAATCTTTATTTTAAAGTTTGGTAAATCAAGGGACCACGCCGTATAACACGTAACGGGTTTCCTCCCAAGAATACCAGTGCATGTAATAAAACAGCGCAATGCTCTTTGGAAAATTGAAGCTATTATAAGACCCAGGTTCCATCACACAATGTAACGCAAGCCGGAGGATAGGGTTTTCCCTTATAATAGCCAAACATGCTTGGTACGTTTAAAACAAATCATTTGATACTATTATAAGTGTATAGTGTCAAAACAATTTCAAATCATAAATATCAATCATAGGCGGCATGGGTACCATCTATCATGTCGCCATACTAGGCATAAAAATAAAACCGCAATATCACGTATTGGAAATTGGATTCCATCATGAGTCGAGGAAAGGGGCAAGCTCCTCTCTGATTCGAGACACTCTAGCAAATGTCTCAGGACCCCACTATGATCCTTGGATCTTCAGGGCTGGTCCTCACCTAACTTTGGAGGATTAGTTATTCCTAAGCACGCATTTCCCGGTCCTTACAGACCTATATCTGAGGCGCCTCGCATTCCAACAACCACACAGGTGAAAAGTATATAAATGTCAGGGCTGGTAGGTCACTGACACCACCTTAGCTAGAAAGAAACGTCGTGCTCTCCCTGCAGTCACTATCCCGTTTTTGACTCATACCGAGGTGTGAGGCTCGCGAATTCACTCTATACACAAAGCTATGCCATACAGGTCGTGCTTTGATCATCAAACACAGGACTTTGCTTTTCAACAGAAGCCTTGATCAATTGCCACTTACGCGTGCCACACAAGTAATTCACTCCATGCGACTGATGTCCATCGATATACAACCTCTAAGCTCGTACATCTCAGAGAAGGGCGTTAAGCAAGAGAATAAATTCTCCGCCGCCAAACAGATGTATATTTAATAAAGATCAATCAACACAGAATAAAATCCAATGTCAGACACACAGTCCATTTACAAGTTCGTTCTCGGTCTGAACGAAACCGGAGGCACTTTCCTCGCATATCCATCCATCTCCAAGTACGTCTGGACGATCACCAACTAATTCCCTCATCTTGGGTGTACAGCCCAATCAAGATCATCAGTAATCACCCAAATGATGTGAAGACTTCCATTCTTCAACCACCGTCTTCATCTTCGACTTATCGTCGAATCGGTTATTCAGAATGGGTATAAACCCAGCCTTTCCAAATAACCTGCGTATATAATAAACACGTGTTACACAAACACAACATATGCCTCATTCCAATTTAGAATATTCTTTTATTCAAAATTTCACATTCTTAGGGAAAGGTTCCCATTAATTTTATCAAAGATAAATTCTTCTAAATTTATTCTTTAATCTTCCTTTGGATATCATTTCAAACTAGTCGGGATTAGCGAACCACACCAAAGTAATTATTTATTTTATTTCCCAATCCCAACCTATTCATCCCCTGGAGCAAAACTGGTAGTACTCCATATCTAACACCACGGTATTATCAGTAAAATTAATTACCATTTCATGTTCAAATCTAATTAAAGATTTATTAAAACTCCACTTAGTTTTAATATTTTCAAAAATCAACATCCTGCCCTTAACTGGGATAAAGAACCAATGTCACCTAAAACACGATTCACGATAAACCCAAATCACATTTGATATTAAATATAAGGCTCTGAATAGAAAATATATCGGCTTATATTCAGTATCAAATTCTGAAACCAACAAATATCGTATTGGAAATAACGATCTAAATATATCTTTCAAATTCCCATAACAATATCTGCAGAATCACAAAATCCAACATCGAAATATTCCAATGACAATTTTGATTCAAATCCACTTTCACTTTATATATATTGGAAATTCTGGTTATTTTCAAAACCAATTCAAATTCAATTTATTCATTTCAAAAATAAATTGATTTTAATTCTAGTTCAAAACTAGTTCATTTTGATAAAAATATATTTTTATCTTTTCAAATATCGAGTTTTTCATCCCAGTTCTTTCCAATTCATATATTATGATTTTACACAAATTATTAATATTTTTAATAATTTTATCAAGGCCCGTACAGTCGATTTCCATCAACGGCCATCGAACTGCACTTACAACGACCTTTTCCAAATTTGATTTGGACATAATTCCAAATCCAACCGTTAGATTTCAAATTTCTAATATTCATTGGAAAGATATTTTTGATACGAACCCAACGGTTCCGGTTTTAGGAGAATCCGACGGTCGGATCTCCCGCAACGTCAATTCGAAGTCAATGGTCGAAATTCACGAACTACCGTAGCGTGGCGCGTTCTATTCAGGCCATTATATATATAATATATATAATATATATATTTCGTCGATTTCCTTTTAAAACATATTTTATAAATCATTTTAAATTCGTTTTCAAAACCATTTCAACTTTATATTCAATTTCAAATCAAAATTGAATATTTCATATCATTACTATATAAATGATAATATTTTGAAAACGTTATATTTTGAAATCACTACCTTTTCTATATTTATTATAAAAACGAATATAAACGATGTAAATATCGTTCACGTCAAAATGGCGCAACTCTAATCAACATGGCTTTATATATTTCAATAAATTCGTTATTCTATTCAACAAATGAATATTTATTCTATTCAACACATGAATCTATATTTCTTTCAACACATGACTAATCTCAACACATGAGTACTGTCAACACATAACTATTTTTGTTGTGTAATATATTTTATAAAATTATGGTATCTATCGTTTGATTTTTAATCAGACTCCAACCATAAAGTAGTGTCTAATCTTAAATATGATAAAGATGTAAATTTTATTGTTAAAATATTTTACTCAACACATGAATAGTTTCAACACATAAATATCGTCAACACATGACTATTTTTTTCCATTTAACACTTGAATCCATATTTTATTATATTCTTTATTTTCCCAATTGGAATGAGGCCCAATCAATTACCATATAATGTTAATTATATGGTTTCCATACAACACATGTATATAAATAGCAACGATAAATAATAAACCATCATCCAATGTGCACCACACAGCTGCATAAGCATTAAATATAAATAACTAACGCTTACACAGCCTGTCAATCAAACGATCGACATATAATTAAATAATTGGGATTAGTGTACGCCAAATATCATCCCAACACCCGTGTGGGGTTTCAAATCAACAAACACTGAATATTATTTGTGTAATTGGGTGATGTGTAAAATTTGTCATCCCAATCAATATCCTTTAAATAGGTGTACATAAACAAACCGTCCGGTTTGTAAATGAATATTTATTTATTCACATTCACTATATTCATATTCACGTTAAAAATTATATTTTCAACGATAATTAATTTATTTCCACAAATGAATATTTTCATTATCTATTTCACATCAACATCACAAACAAATTCACAACACAACAAACAAGCATACAAGCCGTCCATGGTCTGTGGACGATGGGTGTCCGGTGCTACTAAGCACCGTCTGCATCCTAGTATATATTTTTAACTAGAAAAAGAAATTTAAAGTGAGAAGTTCTCACCAACTAGATAAACCAAACGCCACGACTCTTCATATGTAGAAGTCTTCGCCGTCTTACACTTTCGGTGCTCGTATTCACTACATGTATAAAAATCACATTTTTATATTGTTGCCATGTATATAAAAATCATATTTTTATAATCACTCTCTATGGATAATTTTTTTTTTTTTACATCGCTACTATATAGATAAAAATTCTATTTTTACAACGATGTTCCTATAATAAAGATTATATTTTTATCACACTGTTCTTCATATAAAGATTTCGCCTTTTCAAATATAAAGATTTCGCCTTTTCAAATATAAAGATTTCGCCTTTATGTAAAAAAATCTAATCTTTTCTATTTTAGAGATATAATATTTCTTTTTCTAACAATATAAACTTTCTTTGAATAAAAATCAAACCATTCTATGAATTAAAATTAAACCTTTCTATGAATAAAAATTAAACCTTTCTATGAATAAAAATTAAACTTTTCTATATTATAAAAATTATATTTTTTACTTCATTAAAAATCACTTCTTTTTTATTTTCATATAAACAAAAGTCATACCTTTATATGGTTTTCAAATCTAAACCCTTTTATGGATAAAACCACAACTTTTTGTCGTGTTCATATATATAAAAATCGTATCTTTACTTTGCTATATATATGATAAAACTCACGTTTTTACTTTGCTACTTCATGCAAGGAAAAATTATATTTTTACAATGCTATTATATATAAAAATATTATATTTTTATTCTCTACATTAAAAATCATTTCTTTTCGTTTTCAAAAGTCACATCTTTATATGGTTGAAAATATAACCTTTCTTCGATAAAAAGAACAAATCTTTCTTTGATAAAAAGAACAAATCTTTCTTTGATTATAAATAAACTCTTTTTGCCTTGGAAAAATCACAGCTTTCCATTGTAAAAATCATATATTTTACTTCACAAAGATCATATACTTTCCATTAATTAAACTTAAACAAAACAAATTAAACACTCACCTTTCTTCGAACTAGGGATCACTGTCGAGGGGAGGGGGTTCTGCGAGATTGGAGGGCCGCCGGGGGTTGCTGCGCCGGAGTGGGTTCCTCCTTTGGCGGTTGGCAGCGTTCAGGGCTTATGGGATGCGGGCTAGGGCATTGGGGATCCCGCGGGTCGAGGAAGAAGAAAAGGGGGGAGTCGCGTACGAAGTGGCGGGACGGAGAGGGGTAGCTCGACGGGGTGGCTCGCCGGCCTTGGCGGTGGTGCGGCTGAGGCTTGGGCGACGGGGTTCAATCGATTTAGAGCTTTCGTTTTTTTTTCTTTTTTTTTTCAGAAGCTGTCGGATTGGAAGTGAGGAGGGAGAGGGAAGTTAGGGGGTGGATTATATATATTTTAATATTTAATTATTTTTATTTCCAAAAAGTAACTTTTAATTTCGACCTCGAAACATGACCCACCGCCTGTTGTCCATAGATAATTAACCCCATTCCGAATACAATGGGATATGTATCGCAGACTGATTCGATCGTTTCGATCAGTTTTCGTCAAAATCAACATATAACTCTATATATTGAATTTGAATGCACATTTCAATTTACCGGGGCCGCATACTAACTAGAAAAATTCCCGAAAAATATTTTCTAACTTCGTATTGATGATACGGTCCTAACAAAACTAATTTCGTCGAATTCTGAGACTGTTAGAAAAATGCCCATTTTCCAGTCGATTAAAATCAACTGAAGCTGGTCAAACGCGTTTTCTTTTGCCACGCTCACATATTGAATCAGAAAATTATGAAATTTGAAACCTAGCAATAACCTTACATTCCGGATCCAACAAAAGTGGTTTCGTCAAATTCCGAGGTCGTTTGCAAAATTCCCATTTTTAAGGGCCTGAATTCCATAACGACTATTCTGAATTTTCAACTGGACATATCTTTTGATTCCCACTATGAAATTTCAATTTTTCGGATTTGTTGGAAAGATATTCTCAATTAGATTCAAATATTTTTGGTTTGACTAAAATCCGGTTTATTTTGCACCCGGTACATTCAATTAAAATTTGAAATCGAATTATCGAACTACCGCGCCATTTTCAATTCCTTTTATTATTATAAATAATTATTTATATTCTAACGACGACGTATATAAATATATGCGTTCTATTTCTATTCAAAATAAATTTCTCGTCGATATTATTTAAAATAATGTATTTTAAATGTTCAAAATTCGCTAAAATTGTCAAAATAAAAATATTAAACTGGCTCGCATTTCCGGGTTATTACAACATATTATTTGTAACACAAAGCACATATAACATAGGATACACTAATTCACAATTGTATGAAATATTTCATTACATTAGTATATATAATGATACATGATATTTGATTACATTACAATAAATAAGATACACGCTGTTTTATTACATTAAAGAAGATACATTAAAATGCAGCCACCTGTTGAATCAATGCTTCCTTCAAGATTAATAACCTCCAAAACAGACAAAAGATCATAAAGCAGCAAAGCAACAATGCATTCTATCAGAAAACAATACCGAGGTATCTCAAACCAAATAAGAACCACTAGCACAACCAAGCTTATTAGCTTTATCCAAAAGCCGGCAACTAAAACCCAAAGCATAGAAAACCGACAACTAAATCCATGCTTATTAGCTTCTTCCAAATCCATGCTTATTTGTTTCATCCAAATGATGGAGGCTGCTACATGCACACACATGTTATAATTGTCAGGGGCGAATACAGGAATACATATGAGAAGGGACAACAACAAACATCCATAAAAAAGTTATATATTGATATGCAAAAATTCATCATCCGGACGCATATCCATAATATAAGTTTCAAGTTGATTCTCAAGTATCACAATATCATACATAGAAAAATCTTTCGGATAAAATCGAGCAAATTTAATCAACTTTGCAATGTTGAAAGCAGAAAATGAATCGATTGGATTAAGACTTCCCATACACAAAAGCAACTCGTTGTTTTTCTCTATATAAAACCAATTGTTTAGTTCCGAAAGTTGCAAATCTATGACGGTGTTGCAAACGTCAACTCGTATGTGATGTAAATTTGTAATTTTTTCAGCTCTCCGTCTTGAATGTTTACGAGCTACATACTCGTCATCCATGTTAGGTACAACAATTCCATTCAAAGAAAAATAATAATAACACTTCCTCTAACAAAGACTCCCACTTCAAATCATTACATCTTATGTCTTGTAGGCGCATTTCTGATATTTTTACTGAATTCAACGCACTTTCAATCTCTTGATCTTTTTTTGCAATATCAATGACAAGTCATTAGTTATTCCTAAGATATTTTTTATCAAGTGCATGGTAAACACAACGTCATATGAGTGCATTATGTTTAGCAAAACTTGTGCATCGACCTTTTGTTCTGAACTAATACCGTCATCCACAATAATTTCTAACACGTCACGCACAGAAGTGAACATAGTGATAAGTCTAATAAGTGTACCATAGTGTGATCCCCATCGAGTGTCACCAGGTCGTTGTAAAATTGTTTCTTGATACAATCCTTTTCCAGTAATAATCTCTCCTTTAGTCAAAGCTTCAACTTCAGATCAGTAAAGATAAGTGTACATGGTGCAATAATACACACAAATTAGCAGGGTAGCACATGTAAAAGTGTCTGAATTCAAGGTAGACAAGTACAATACAAGTAAATGATAGCAAATACACTGCCGCACTATAAAACTGGGGATAATACTTAAATTTAAACACAATAGCAGCATGAATTCTAGGTAGGTAAGCACATGCAACTATCTACCATTCATATTTTTGAACTAAGGCACGGAAATTCAAATTAAACCCAATTTAAACCTAATTCTAATTCAAATCAAACCCAGTTCATATTTAAATTTAACCAAGATCTAGTACTCACCTCCAGTGGCAACGAGAAGGATGGACAGCGGTGGACTGAGGGTTTGTCGATCAGCTAAAGGCAGCGCGAGGTGACAATAACTCATGTACCGCGGTGGATGGCTTATTGACAAAGGAAGTCGGTCGATTACCAAAACCCTAATTTTGGTATTCTATGGTCGCCATTGCAAAATAAAAAGAGGATAATTCAGCCGAAACTTTTGATGTGGCAAAAGTCGATTGTGCCAGAGTGGAAGTATGGGGGGAAAATTTGATACGCATTTCATACGGTCCAAAGCCGTATCAAATTAACCGATCCAGGGAATCGTCGATGGACAGTCAGATTAAGGGTTTTTGGGGTGGTGCAGATCGCAAAATGTAGTTTGAGACGACTTTGAGCAATATCAAATTTGATACGGCTTATAGCCGAATTGTATATCTGCATCCTTGTGTGCCAAATTCGCTGATATGATGCAGTGACACAAAGCTACGCTAATTAAGGTTATTCTTTGATCATCATCCACCAAGCTCTGCTTTTGAACAAAAGCTTGGAACACTGCAACTCAGCATGCGACATTGTCAATGCATACCATACCATTGATTTCTGCCAATATATAACTTCTAAGCTCGTACGTCTCAGGGAAGGGTGTTAAGCAAGAGAATAAATTCTCCGCCACTAAACAGATATATATATTTAGTAGAAATAACCGAATACAACGCAAAATACAATGTCAGATATACAATCCATTTGCAAGTCCGTTCTGGGTCTGAATGAAACCGATGGCACGTTATTCCTCATCATATATGTCCAATACAAGATAGAGGTCCTCGTATATCTGAACAATCAGCAAGTACATTCGAACAACTTCCACTATTATCCCTTCATGGGAGCTACCCAAATCCTGGGTATCAGTAGTAATCTATTTGTAACGACAAAGGATTTCGCCCGGACCTAATCGATCGATAAATCGACCAAGACCGTTCGAATCCCGCATACGCTAACTTTGGGCATACAACACATCATAACAAATAACAGCAGACTTTTATAAACATCATAATAATGTTACATCAGAGTACAGAATATCAGAGTACATCGAATATAATAATACAACGGAAGATTAATTAAAAATAAATGTAATACAATGCACAGTAAAACAATTAAACTAACACAACGAAAGACTATCATTGCCCTGGACACAGCTTTAAGCTTCGATCTATAATCCTGCTCAATATATCTGCAAACTAAGCTACTCAATTGCCCATGTAGAAGATATGGGCACCCGAGTTTGCAATTGAAACAAACTACGAGTCAGTCATGGGACAGGTATGAGAAATCTTACTTAACTTATCTAACAATATGGCTAATCACAGGACCACGCCGCTAATCCGGAACGGGTTTACTCCATTGGATTGCCAGTGCATAAATTAAATAAATTTTTATTCAAAATAACGTAATGCTTTTTAGAAAAATGAAATCATTATAAGACTCAAGTCCCATCACACAATGCAACGCAAATCGGAGGATAGAGTTTTACCTTATAATGATCAAACATGCTTGATACGTATAGAATAATACTTAATGTTATTATTAGTGTCTAATCAGTTTTAAAATACTGTCAAAGTAAATGTATCAATCCTAGACGGCATAGTACCCCATCCTACTATGTCGCCATATATAGGTTTACAATCAAAAACGTAATGCCATATTGGAAAGTGGGTTTCCATCTTGAGTCAAGGCTAGGGATGATCTACTTACCGATTCGAGACACTCTAGCAAATGTCTCAGGATTCAGATGCTAGCGAACCCTTGGATCCTATAGTGCCGGTCCACAAATACTTTAGTGGATTGGCAATTCCTGAACACATGCTTCTCAGTCCTATTGGACCTATCAATTGGCCACTATCGACCAATATAACCGAGGCCTCATAATCCATCATCCACATAAGTAAAAATGTCTGGGCTCCATACCATAACACCACTTCTAGCTAGAAAGAAACGTGTGCATTCCCTACATTCCCTTATCCCGTTTCTGACTCTTGCCGTGGTGTGAGGCTCGCAAAGTAACGCTGTACACAATGCTATGCCTAAATGGACCATTCTTTGATCATCAACCACAAGGCTCTGCTTTTCAACAAAAGCCTTGATCATTTGCATCTTGGCATGCCACATTGACAATCCACGCCATGCGATCAATAACTATCAATATATAACCTCTGAGCTCGTGCGTCTCAGAGAAGCGTGTTATGCAAGAGAATAAATTCTCCGCCATCAAATAGATATATATTAAATAGAAATCAATTTACATGGAATGAAATCCAATGTCAGACACACATCCATTTACAAGTCCGTTCTGGGTTTGAACGAAACCGGAGACACCTTATTCCTCGTCCCGTATGTCCAATACGGAAGAGAGGTGCTCGCTTACCCGGACAATCTACAGGTACGTCCGAACAACTACCACTTTAACCCTTTACTTGGAGCTACCCAATGTCGAGCATCAGTAGTCGTCCATTCGCTGTAAAGATCGCCGGTCTTCAATCACCATCTTCAATATCTTTGATTTAAATCGTCGTATAATTATTTGAAATGAGATTGAACTCGGTCTTTACAACTAATTCTCGTATACATATAATTTAAATCATTTCATATTGTTAATATTATTTTATAATGATTTATCGCTATTTTTATTTATATAAAAATAGCCCAATTTAATTTAACGACGCTTCGGGTCAATAGGCAGCCCTAGCACTGTTTTTACCCAAATTTGATTTACACATTTCTCAAAAACTAACTATTTGATTTTAATAAATTTTATATCGTTGGGAAGATCTTCCCAAAGTGGTCCTAACGGTTCCAGTTTTGGGAAAATCCGACGGTCGGATCTTTCGGTATAATCATTTAAAGTTACGATTCCGAAACGCGAACTACCGTGCGCGATTCATTTAATTTTAATTTATATTTATATAAAAATTATATATAAATATAAATCATTCGATGATTCCACTAACGTGTTTAACATGCCAAATAAAAGCGTGTTTTATTTGCATAGCATATCTACATGTTTATAATGTCAAATAACTATGTATTTTATTTACATGAATTCACTACATGTTTCAAATTTCAAATAAAATATAATTTATTTACATGACATTGTCTACAATTCTAATGTCAAATAAAAATGTAATTTATTTACATTACATTGTCTACATTTCTAATGTCAAATAAAAATGTAATTTATTTGCATTACATTGTAGCTAATGACAAATAAAAAGATAATTTTTATTATCATTATTTCTATTTCTATTTTTAACTTTAACAAATAAAAAGAAACATTTTTATTTGTATATAATTTCAATGTATAACATGTCGCATAAAAATGTTAATTTTTATTTGCATACAAATTCTACTGTACAATTTGACAATAAAAATGTTTCTTTAATTTGTACACGAATTCTAATGTATAATTTGACAATAAAAATGTTTCTTAAATTTGTACACAAATTCGAATGTGTAATTTAACTATAAAAATGTTACTTTAATTTGTACACAAAACCTATTGTATAATTTGATGATAAAAATGTCAATTTAATTCATACACAAATTCTAATGTATAATTTGACAATAAAAATGTTTCTTAAATTTGTACACAAATTCTAATGTGTAATTTGGTGATTAAAATTGAACTTTAGTTTGTACACAAATCCTAAAGTATAATTTGATGATAAAAATGTCACTTTAATTTATACACAAATTCTAACGTACAATTAGACGATAAAAATGTTACTTAAATTTGTACACAAATCCTAATGTATAATTTGACGATAAAAATGTCACTTTAATTTGTACACAAATCCTAATGTATAATTTGACGATAAAAATGTTTCTTGAATTTGTACACAAATTCTAATGTGTAATTTGACGATAAAAATGTCACTTTAATTTGTACACAAATCCTAATGTATAATTTAACGATAAAAATGTCACTTTAATTTGGGCACAAATCCTAATGTATAATTTGACGATAAAAATGTTTCTTAAATTTGTACATAAATTCTAATGTGTAATTTGACGATAAAAATGTCACTTTAATTTGTACACAAATCCTAATGTATAATTTGACAGTAAAAATATTTCTTAAATTTGTACACAAATTCTAATGTGTAATTTGACGACAAAAATGTCACTTGAATTTGCACACAAATCCTAATGTATAATTTGACGATAAAAATGTCACTTTAATTTGTACACAAGTCCTAATGTATAATTTGACGATAAAAATGTTTCTTAAATTTGTACACAAATCCTAATGTATAATTTGACGATAAAAATATCACTTTAATTTGTACACAAATTCTAATGTATAATTTGACGATAAAAATGTCACTTTAATTTATACACAAGTCATAATGTATAATTTGACAATAAAAATGTTTCTTTAATTTTTACACAAATCCTAATGTATAATTTGACAATAAAAATGTCACTTTAATTTGTACACAAATCCTAATGTATAATTTGACGATAAAAATGTCACTTTAATTTATACACAAATTATAATGTATAATTTGACAAAAAATGTCACTTTAATTTGTGCATAATTCTAAGTCTAACAATAATTGATATTTTTACTTTGTCGACCATTCCATTTCAAAAACACAAATAAAAATGATGTTTCTATTTTGTTGAAAATTCCATCTCAGCAAAATGATTAAAAATGATTTTCTCGTTTTTGTTGACAATTCTATTTCAACAAATTGATTATCTTTCATTTTTGTTGACAATTCTATTTCAACAAAATGATTAAAAGTGATTCATTCATTTTTGTTGACAATTCTATTTCAACAAAATGATTAAAAGTGATTCATTCATTTTTTTTGACAATTCTATTTCAACAAAATGATTAAAAATAATCTTTTCATTTTTTTGTTAAAATTCTATTTTAACAAAATGAATAAAAGTGATAACTTCATATTGTTAACAATTCTAATTCAACAATATGAATAAAGGTGATAACTTCATATTGTTAACAATTCTAATTTAACAAAATGAATAAAGGAGATGTTTCATATTGTAAACAATTCTAATTTTAACAAAATGAATAAAGGAGATATTTCATATTGTTAACAATTCTAATTTTAACAAAATGAATAAAGGACATATTTCATATTTTTAACAATTCTTATTTTAACAAAATGAATAAAGGAGATATTTCATATTGTTAACAATTCTAATTTTAACAATATGAATATTTTTGTTGTAACACAAATCTATTTAACAAAAATGTTATTTTTTATTTAACGCAAATCAACTTAACAAAAATGTTATTTGTGTTTTGACACAAATCCATTTAACGAAAATGTCATTTTTGTTTGAACATAAATCTACTTAACAAAATGTTATTTGTGTTTTGACACAAATCTATTTAACAAAAATGTCATTTTTGTTTTGACTGTTTAACTTCAACAAAAAAGATATTTTTGTTTGACAAGTTTTATTTTGACAAAAACGTAAATCTTGTTTCAACTATTTTATTTTGACAAAAATGTAAATTTTGTTTCAATTATTTTATTTTGACAAAAATGTAAATTTTGTTTCAATTATTTTATATTTTGACAAAAATGTAAATTTTGTCTCAACAAATTATATTTTGACAAAAATGTAAATTTTGTCTCAACAAATTATATTTTGAAAAAAATGTAAATTTTGTCTTAACAAATTAATACTTTTGTTTCAACAATTTTATTCAACAAGAATTGATATTTTTGTTTCAACAATTTTATTCAACAAAAATTGATATTTTTGTTTCAAATATTTTATTCAACAAAAATTAATATTTTTGTTTCAACTATTTTATTCAACAAAAATTGATACTTTTGTTTCAACAATTTTATTCAACAAAAATTAGTACTTTTGTTTCAACAATTTTATTCAACAAAAATGTAAATTTTGTTTTCAACAATTTTATTCAACAAAAATGTAAATTTTTGTTTCAACTATTTTATTCCAACAAAAATGTAAATTTTGTTTTCAACAATTTAATTTCAACACAATAGTTATCAAGTCAACAGATCTACATAACAACATCAATCATCAATCGCAGATCAAATCACGTATAACATCAAATAGAATTTAACAGCGGATTGGAAAAAAATCACAATCATAATTAATTAATTTTAATTATATAAAAAAAATAGAATTATCACAGTGGTTTTTAATTCTGTATAATTCAGAATTGGATTTGCCCCAAAATCTGATTTGCTCCAAATTCGTTTCAGTCTATTCCATATTATAGTTCTCGAAATTTCGGTTTTAACGCACCCAGTCTCATCGATTTCTGATGTCAAATGAACAAGATAAGATCATTTAAAGATTTGATTACTTTAATTAATAATTAATCAAATAAACAACTAATTACTTCGTCACGTTATGAAAGTGTTGCCACTCCCTTCCTCTTCTTCTTCTTTGAAGCCGTCAGGAACGATAAACCCAAAGTCGCTATCCCCAAATCCAAATCATACCCCCCCCACTTGATTTTCTGATGATCTGAAGTGCTCCAGAGAAGCGCCTACACCAGACCCACCTACGTCGAGAACCATGGTAAGCTCGGCGGCCTCTTGGCCCTCGAAATCTGCATCGAAGTTGCCATATTTCCACCCAAAATTCGAGAACAACATTTCCTGAAAACACATCTTAACCGTATAGAATCAAAGATCTAACTTCCCTCAACAATTTTCGTTTTATAATCCCCTTGAATCACTAAATGGATCACTCGATTTTGGATGGAGAAATCTGGACCATTTCTGCCATCGGTTTTCAAAAGTGGCGGCTGGCTTTGTATAATGGAATCAGGGTTCAGATAACATGTAGGGTTATTTATAATAACATATTATTAAATTTCTTAGTTTGCAAATTTTTTTTTTGTTAATTATCAATAGCTCCAAATTCAGCCGAACGAGAGTTGTCCCTAGCCAAATACCCATGTTGCGGACACAATGGACTAGGTCTCATCATCCCATTCGATAGTTTCAGCCCATTTTTTTAAATTAAAATGTAAACCATTTAATTATTTAATTTGATCGTACATTTAAATTTACTGGGGCCACATACTGACTACAAAAATTCCCGAAAAATAAATTTTACTATGTTTTGACGATACGGTCCTAACAAAATTAATTTCATTGAATTTGGAGACCGTTTAAAAAATGGTCATTTTCTGGTTGATCCAAATTGACTGTGATGACCCCAAACTTCCATGGTTCGAAAGTAAGGATAATCATTTGGAATAAAACATATTTATAACAATAACAGATCTCAAATAATATCGTAACACATAATTATTGCAGCGGAAAGATAAATGTCATATCATCACAACAACTGAACAACAGAGTACGTAGTTAAAGGATCCACTTAGCAAAACAGACAGTCTGAATGAAAAGGAAATAAGTCTCAAAAGAAATAGGTCTCAACTCCAAAATGTACATCAAAATAAAAAGATGGAATAAAGCCTCTAAAGCAGAAATAAAGATAAAAGAGAGGACTTCGTCTTCTTCTCCAGCAAGCTCCAGTCCAGAAAATGTCTCCCTAAAACCTGTCACTTGGCTGCCCGTGTAAAGAGAGGGCACCCGAGTTTGCAAAGTGAAACAAACATCGAGTCAATCATGGGACTGGTATGAGAAATCTTTATATACTAACTAACAAGATGGAAAATCACAGGACTACACCGCTAACGCGGAACGGGTTTACTCCATTGGATTGCCGGTGCATAATTTAAATAAATTTGATACAAAATATCGCAATGACTTTTGAAAAATGAAATCATTATAAGACTCAAGTCACGTCACACAATGCAACGCAAACCGGAGGATAGAGTTTTACCTTATAATGATCAAACATGCTTAATACGTATAAAATAGTATTTTAATATTATTATTATTAGTGTCTAAGCAGTTTGAAAATACTTCAAAGTAAATGTATCAATCTTAGATGGCATAGCTAACATATACTATGTCGCCATATATAAGTTTAAAATCAAGACCGTAATGTCATATTGGAAATTGGTTTTCCATCATGAAATCGAGGCTAGGGATCGTCCTCTCCGATTCGAGACGCTCTAGCAAATGCCTCAGAATCACACCTATGGGCAACCCTTGGAGCTGTAGGGCTGGTCCCCACCTAACGGTATTGGATTAGTTATGCCTGAACACACGTTTCCCGGTTCCTTTGAACCTCCATATGGCCACTAACAACCTATAAATCCGAGGTACCCCATAATCCATCATCTACATAAGTAAAAATGTCAAGGCTGGTAGGTCGCTGACATCACTCTAGCTAGAAAGAAACGTGTGCACTCCCTACTGTCCATATCCCGTTTTTAACTAACACCGGGGTGTGAGGCTTGCGAAGTCACGCTATACACAAAGCTACGCTTAAACAGGTCATGCTTTGATCATCAGCCACAAGGCCTTCTTTTCAACAAAAGCCTTGATCTTTTGCATCTTGGCATGCCACATTGACAATTCACGCCATGCGATCAACAACCATCAATATATAAGAGGGTGTTAAGCAAGAGAATAAATTCTCCACCACCAAACAATTATATATTAAATAGAAATCAATTTAAGTACATGAAATGAATTCCAACGTCAGACACACATCCATTTACAAGTCCGTTCTAGGTCTGAATGAAACCGGAGACACCTAAAAAGGTTCTCGCCTATCCAGGCAATCAATCCATACATCCGGACAACTACTACTTTAACCCCTTCCTAGGAGCAAGTGAGTCCAAGGCATTAGTAATCGCCATCCATTCGATGTGAAGATCGCCTGTCTTCAATCACCATCTTCTATATTTCCGATTTAATCACCGTGTAATTATTTGAAATGAGTTAAACTCGGTCTTTTCAAATAATTCTCGCATAATTTTTCATTTAAATCATTTTATATCGTTAATACTTATTTGTAACGATCCATCGCTATTTTTATTTATTTAAAATAGCTCAATTATAATTAAATGACGCTTCGGGTCAATGGGCGACCCTAGCGCTGTTTTTACCAAAATTTGATTTACACATATCTTGAAATCTAACTGTTGGATTCTGACGAAGTTTATATCGTTGGGAAGATCTTCCCAAAGCAGTCCAAACGATTCCAGTTTTGGGAAAATCTTACGGTCGGATCTTTCCGCATAACCATTTAGAGTTACGATTGCGTAAACGCGAACTGCCACGCGCGGTTCATTTAATTTATAATTTATATTTATATAAATATAAATATAAATCGTTTGGCGACTTCAACTACTGAAATCTATTCTCTTTCTAAGATGACGATAAAAATATACTTTTTAATTCTATCATTTTCCTCGCATCTAAAGTGTAATTTTATGTATTACATCTAAAATGTAATTTTAAATATCAACGTTATTTCTATGTTTTATTACGCCTAAAATGTAATTAAAAATGTAACCTCTATTCCTATGTTTTTAATTACATCTAAACAGTAATTAAAAATGTCAACTTTATTTCTATTTTTTTAATTATACCTAAATTACAAATAAAAATGTACTTTATATATTCATCTTTTATTTACAACTAATTCCCAATCTCGTTTTTATTAACATCTAAAATATAATTAAAATCCAATTTTGTGTATTCATGTTTTTATTCACCTCTAAAATGAGAATAAAATATTCCTTTTAAAAATTCATTTTCCTCCTATGTTTGTGTGCATATAAAAAGGCAACCAAAATATGTAATTCTGCTCCTTCTATATTTTGTTTACATATAAAAGATAAACAAAAATATGTAATTCTTTTCTATGTTTTGTTTTATTTACACTAAATTTAAATAAAAAATTCCTTTTTTCTATGTTTTGTTTTATTTACACTAAATGTAAATAAAATATTCCTTTTTCTATGTTTTGTTTTATTTACACTAAATGTAAATAAAATATTCTTTTTTATATGTTTTGTTCTATTTACACTAAATGTAAATAAAATATTCTTTTTTTATGTTTTGTTTTATTTACACTAAATGTAAATAGAATATTCCTTTTTTCTATGTTTTGTTTTATTTACCCTAAATGTAAATAAAATATTCTTTTTTCTATGTTTTGTTTTATTTACACTAAATGTAAATAAAATATTCTTTTTCTAGTTTCTATTTACATTAAATGCAGGTAAGAAATGTCAACCTAATTTGTCCTTTTTATTTACATAAGAAAATGTAAATAAAGCTATTCACAAAAATTTGTTCTTTTATTTACATAAGAAAATGTAAATAAAGGTATTCACATACTTTGTTTTTTATTTACATTAGAAGATGTAAATAAAGGTATTCACATACTTTGTTCTTTTTATTTACATAAGAAGATGTAAATAAAGGTACTCTTATTCTATCATGCTTTATTTACATTTAAAATCTAAATAAATTTTTCCATTTACTAGTCATGTTTCTAACTTCATATTTTTATTTACAACTAGATTGTAAATAAAAAGAAATGTCTCTTTCTTTCTTTTTTTTTACACTTTATTTTATTTTATTTACATAAACAAAGTGTAAATAAAGGTGTCAACATAAATTTGTCAATAAAAAAATAATGGTTTTTGGTTAACCATTTTTCCTGTTTACCACAACGTAAATTTTGGTGTCACAAATACAGTAATTAAAATATAATGGTTTTTGTCTAACCATTTTCCTCTATTTACCACAACGTAAATTTTGGTGTCACAAATACAGTACTTAAAATATAATGGTTTTTGTCTAACCATTTTTCTTTATTTACTGCAACGTAAATTTTGGTGTCACAATTGTCCATTTTTAATAGATCAACATCACATAACAATCACGCATCAAATCTAGCATAGCAGTCACAGAATACTACAACATATGAATGATCACATTTAGAAATAACAAATTTTTTTCTTTTTATTTATAATAAAAAAAGAAAATAAATATACAATTTCTCACCTTAGTTCAAATCCAGGTCAAAAATTCAAAAGACTCAGAATTGATTCTAATCTGTCTAGGAAAATAGGTCTCTGGATTACAATCCCGACGGTCCTGAAATCGTCAGATTCCGAGTTTGTGTCAACAAGTTATGATTTAATTAAGGTTGTACATTTTTAAATTAAATAAAATAAAATAAAAAAGGAAATTACACTTTCTTCTTCACGACAGTAGGAGGCAGCAACCAAACCCACTCAGTTCGAGACTAGGGTTCTGATTTGCTCGCGGCTGAAGGCACCGGAGTTCAATCAGAGACTGGGACATCGAGGAGGGGGGTGTGGCGCACGTAAGGGGGGCCTGCTTGTCAGGTGCGATCGCACCTCCTGGTGGCGGCGGGGGGTTAAACCCGTGTGGTTTGGACGGTCGGAGCTCTCGATCCAGGCGATGGTGGTGGATGATAGTCGTATGGATCTGAAGAGGGTTCGAATCTCTACTATAACTTTAACTGGAGTGATCGATTTTATTGTGAGGATTGATGGAAATTAGTGGTGGAAGGTTTGAACATTTTCGGCCATGGGATAAAAGGTGGCGGCGGCTGTTGAAGACGAATAGTAATCCTAGGGTTTTAATCTCTAATATTTACATAATTTAAATGTTAATTTTACAAAAAAACCGTAACTTCTTAACCGTTCTGATTCCAGTCCAACCGGAGGTGACCCCACCTAATAGCCCCTATTCCGGATCCAACAGGCTCGGTCCCGCCAGCCCAAACGGCTGTCTGTGACCTGAATTATTTAATTTAATATTTAAATCCTTTATTAAATTAATTTGTTCGCATAAATAAATTCATCGAGGTCACATACGGGCTCAGAAAAATCCAGAAAAAATATATTTGGCTTTCTTATGACGAAACGATCCTAAAAAAATTAATTTCGTTGAATTATGAGACTGTTTGAAAAATGACTATTTTTCAGTCGATTAAATTTGATTGAATTGAACAAAACACATTTTCTTTTGCCACGCTCACATATTAATTCAGAAAATTCTAAAAATTGAAACCTAGCAATAATTTGACATTCCTGTCCCAACAAAAGTGGTTTCATCGAAAACAGAGATCGTTTGAAAAATGGCCTTTTATACAGGCTATTAATTATACTATAGCGACTATTTTGAATATTCATCTGACCATAACTTTTGATTGCCGCCATGAAATTTCGAATTTTCAGATTCGTTTGAAAGATATTTATAAACAGTTTTTTTTAGTTTCACTAAAATCCGTTAAGTTTTGAATCCAGTATATTCAGTCAAAGTTCGACTTTGACTTTTCAAACTACCATGCTAATTCTAATTCCTTTTGGAATTAAAATAAATATATTCATTCTAACCTCGATTAAAATAATTTTTTAATCGTCATTACCTAAAATAAATTATTTTAACTATTTCAAATTCACCGAAATAGCCAAAATAAATTTTTTAAATTGGTCCTGATTTTCTAGGTTGTTACAATCTCCCCCACTTAAAAGCTTTTTCGCCCCCGAAAAGGAAACAAAGTAAAGTAGGAACAAGACAGAAAATGTAAATTATTGGAAATGTACCTTAACACAAGAGTTACTCGGAGATGTCCACTCTACACTCGGGGTAAGCCTTTTTTATGATATCCTCTGTCTCCCAAGTACAGTCTCTAGGATACCCGCTCCACTGCACCTTGACTAGGTGGATCCTCTTGTTCCTCGGGACTCGGGTTTCTTTGCCAACGATTTTCACCGGCTCCCTCTTTACTGTTAAGCTCGGCGTAATCTATAATTCTTGTTGCACTGCTTCTTCCACAACTAAATCTGGGTCATGCACATGTTTCCGGAGTTGGGACACATGAAATACATTGTGGACCCCTGGCAACCAATCAGGCAAATGCACTCTATAAGTGAGAGTTCCAATCTTTTCGAGAATAGGGAATGGACCAATGAATCTCAGTGCCAATTTCCCCGTCTTCCCAAATCGAATTACATCTCTCAGTGGGGAAACCCTCAAGTACACACAATCGCCAACAGTGAATTCTAAATCCCTTCTCCGTGAGTCTGCATAACTCTTTTGTCGGCTCTGAGCAGTCAACAGGCGCTTCTTAATAAGATCAACCTGGTTTAATGCTTCACGAACCATGTCAGGACCCAAGACTAATCGATTTCTTGGCTCCACCCAACATGCTGGAGATCTGCATAGTCTGCCATATAATAATTCAAACGGTGACATCTTCAAGCTTGCTTGGTAGCTATTATTATAAGAGAACTCAACCAAGTGCAAGTGGTCCTCCCATGAACCGCCAAAGTCAAGAATGCACGCTCGCAACAAGTCTTCCAATATGCGGTTCACCCTCTCATTCTGGCCATCTGTCTGAGGGTGGTACACAGTGCTCAGATTCAACTTGGTCCTTAGCTCCTCTTGGAAAGCTTCCCAGAATTTGCTAGTAAATATAGGATCCCGATCACTAACAATGCTTTTGGGAACTCCATGCAGTCTAACTATCTCTTTGACATAAAGCTGCGCCAGACATCGAGCCTTTCTACTAGATCTGACAGGGATGAAATGAGAAGTTTTTGTTAAGCGACATACAATCACCCATATACTGTCGTTGCCTTTTCTGCTACGGGGCAAGCCATCAATGAAGTCCATAGAGATTTCTTCCCACTTCCAACCTGGAACTCCTAGCGGTTGCAACAAACCCGCCAGCTTCTGTTGATCACTTTTAACTTACTGACAAGTCGGACATCTAGCAACATACATAGAAATGTCTCTCTTCATAGATTTCCACCAAAATGTGCGCTTAAGGTCGTGATACATCTTGCTCACTCCAAGATGAATATTAGCTTAGATTTGTGGCTCTCATCCACAACTTCTCTTCTGAGCTCAGAAATGTTTGGGACACAAATTCGGCCTAATAGCCTCAAAACCCCTTTGTCGTCAATTTGGAAACTCGTGGTTTCGCCATCCCGAATTCTTTGGCTAATTCTCTGGATAAACTCATCATCCTTCTGCAAAGCAGAAATTTTATCAATCAAAGTAGGAGTGATAATAAGATTGGCGAGAATGAGATTGACGCTGTCTGCATTCTATCTACTGAGCGCATCGGCTACAACGTTGGCTTTCCCTGGAGTATATAGGATATCCAGATCATATGCCGCAAGAAATTCAACCCAGCGTTGCTGCCTCATATTCATATCTCTTTGGGTAAATAGGTGCTTCAAGGATTTGTGATTCATATACAGCTCGAACTTCTCACCCAAGAGATAGTGCCTCCATATCTTTAGAGCAAAAACGGTAGCCATTAGCTCAAGATCATGAGTGACGTAATTCTTCTCATGCGGTTTCAACTATCTGCTAGCAGATGTGACTACTTTGCCTCTTTGCATTAGCAACGCACCAATACCTTAAACAGACAAAAGGATAACATGTTAAAATGAGATTTGACATTAAAATAAAACGTTATCTCTGACATGTTTTATGTAGATAAAAAAAATGACCTTCTTTAGAAGCGTCTGTCCAGACTTTCAAATCCTCATTGTCATCAATAATGGTCAACACAGGAGAAGTGGTCAACCTCTTTTTCAGATCTTGGAATGCTGTCTCACATTCGGGTGTCCAAATGAACTTTGTGTGCTTCTTAGTCAGGTTTGTCAATGGATAAGCTATCCTCGAAAAATCTTTGACAAATTTCCGATAATAGCCAGCCAGTCCTAAAAAACTTCTGACTTCTGTGGGAGTTCTAGGCTGCTTCCATTCTTGGATGGCTGAGATCTTTCCTGGATCTACTGAAATGCCTTCCTTTGATACAACATGGCCGAGGAATTTCACCTCTTCTTGCCAGAATATGCATTTGGAGAATTTGGCTTTCAACACATTTCTTCGCAAAATCTCCAAGACTTCTCTCAGATGTTGTTCGTGCTCAGTAGTGGATTTAGAAAAGATGAGGATGTCATCTATGAATAGCAGCACGAATTTATTTAAAACATCTCGGAATACTCTATTCATCAGATCAACAAATTATGCTGGAGCATTACATAGACCGAATGGCATTACTAGCCATTCATAAAATATATCCGGCCCTCTGAAAGCAGTCAAAGGCACACACTCCTCTGCGATGCGAAGTTGATGGAATCATGTGGCCATGTCCATCCTAGAAAGTACTCGTGCTCCATGCAAGCGGTCTAATAGATCATCAATTTGTGGCAGTGGATATTTGTTTTTCAGCGTTTGTTATTGAGGTCGCGGTAGTCCACACATAGCCTGAGGGTACCGTCTGACTTTGGGACAAATACCACTGCTGCGCCCCATTCTGAGAAGCTAGGCCTGATCAGACCCTTCCACAAAAGCTACTTAGTTTGATTTCTCAGTCCACTTTTTTCTTTTGGTGACATTCTCCAAATAGGATGTACGACAGGCCTTGCATTCGGAGCTAAGTCAATTCTGAAGTTAATTTCTCTACGTGGAGGCAAGCCATCGACTTCCTTGAATACATCAGCATAATCTTTGATGACAGGGATATCCTTAATAGAAGTAGGTGTGACTTCTAGAGAAGACCAGAATTCTTTCCTGTCGGTGGCTGAGCCGTGGCATGGTATACATATATTATCTCCGAATTTAGGCTTGATTTTAACTATTCTTTCAGCGCATAGTAACACAACCTCATACTTTGCTAGCCAATCTATACCAAGTATGATATCATATCCGGAAAAATTCATGATGATCAAATTAGAAGGAAACTGGTAGCGAAAATAGGAGATAGGCACTTTAAAATACTGATCTAGAATGAGAGACCCTCCTACCGGACTATGGGCTCTAATCAACTCTTTAAGTTTTTTTGGTTTTAGTTTTAACTTTTTAATTGCATCATTAGAGTTAAAACTTCGTGCTGCCCCAGTGTCAAATAAGACAGTAATATGGAATGTTCTTAATATTAAGAGTACCTCCTAAGACATCGGGTTTACCTAGGCCCTCGGTGGAAGCCGGTGCAGCCGCTTCCTCGTAAACATGTGCCACCTCAGTTTTCTTCAATAAGGGACAATTTCTGGCAAATTGCCCTGGCTTATGGCAGCTATAGCAATCTTGAGTGCCTCGGGGGTTCTGGCCACGATTCTAAGAACTCTGGCTAGGTCCAGATTCATTCCTTTTGGCTTTTTTCGGAGCACTGCACTCAGATTCAAAATGCCCAATCTTTCCGCAATTATATCATGTCACTTTGGTCCTATCCCTCTTCTTCCCTTGGGGCTTAGCGGTAGAAGAGTTGCCCGCCTCAGGTTTCTGGTCAGTTTGCTCCTTCTTGTTGTTATTCTGATTTTTCGCCCGATCTTGCTGTGCAGCTTGGTCATTCTCCTCATAGCGACAGGCCTTCTCGATTACTTCATTGAATGGGAGTTTGATGTGAGCTATGAATCTATCCAAGTATTTCTTTGAAATGCCCCTGATGAATCTTTTATTTTTCTTGACTGTATCCTGAATTAATCCAGGAGCATAACGTGAGAGCTCATCAAACTTTCTCACATAATCAGAAACAGACATACTCCCTTGCTGTAAGTTGAAAAACTTCTTGCGAAGGCGCTCTCTTGCTTGTGGAGGAACATACTTGTCATTGAAGAGTTCTTTAAATTTGGCCTAAGACATGTTGGCCACATCATTGCAAATCCTGACCGTGTCCCACCAATGTCCAGCTTCATCTTTCAATTGCCATACCACCAGAAAACGCTTGCGCTGATCCTCTAATTCTAAGACTTCCAAGATCTTTTCACAGTTCTTTAGCCATGACTCTGCTTCAACCGCAGACTCTCACCCAGTGAAAGGTACACCTCCGAAATTTTTGAATTTCTTTGACATTCTTTCCAAGACGAAGGGTTGTGGGGGTGGAGTTGCTACAACTACGGGGTCGGGCTGCTCATGAATTGTCTCATCTCTAGCAGGGCCTTTGCCTCCTGCTCTGCCTCCACCTTGGGCTCCACCTCTAGTTCTAGCTCGAGTGTCCATTTTCAATCAGTCTGTACCATCAAGGAAAGAGTCAGACCAACAGAAATGTAAATTTTTAAGGAAAGGTAAGATAAAGACAAATGGAAAGATGATGATGTAATGACTGATTAATATGTGACATTCTGCTGTGCTCATTCTAGGACATTACTGGTCCTATTTCTAACGAGCTACTCGCCTTAGAATATTGTTGATTCTATCTAGACGAATTGTTCTAAATATGTTATATTCCAAAGCTAAGGTTAACCTTAAGCTCCGATACCAATTGTGATGACCCCAAACTTCCGTGGTTCGAAAGTAAGGATAATCATTTGGAATACAACATATTTATAACAATAACAGATCTCAGATAATATCATAACACATAATTATTGCAGCGGAAAGATAAATGTGATAACATCATAACAACTGAACAACAGAGTACGCAGTTACAGGATCCACTTAGCAAAACAGACAGTCTGAATGAAAAGGAAATAAGTCTCAAAAAGAAATAGGTCTCAACTCCAAAACGTACATCAAAATACAAAGACGGAATAAAGCCTCTAAATCAGAAATAAAGATAAAAGAGTGGTATTCTTCTTCTTCTCCAGCAAGCTCCAGTCCAAATGTCTCCCTAAAACCTGTCACTTGGCTGCCCATGTAAAGAGAGGGCACCCGAGTTTGCAAAGTGAAACAAACATCGAGTCAGTCATGGGACTGGTATGAGAAATCTTTATATACTAACTAACAAGATGGCAAATCACAGGACTACGCCGCTAACGCGGAACGGATTTACTCCATTGGATTGTCGGTGCATAATTTAAATAAGTTTGATATAAAATAACGCAATGACTTTTGAAAAATGAAATCATTATAAGACTCAAGTCCTATCACACAATGCAACACAAACCGGAGGATAGAGTTTTACCTTATAATGATCAAACATGCTTAATACGTATAAAATAGTATTTTAATATTATTATTAGTGTCTAAGCAGTTTAAAAATACTTTAAAGTAAATGTATCAATCCTAGATGGCATTGCACCATATACTATGTCGCCATATATAGGTTCACAATCAAGACCGTAACGTCGTATTGGAAATTGGTTTTCCATCATGAAATCAAGGCTAGGGATCGTCCTATCCGATTCGAGACACTCTAGCAAATGCCTCAGGATCACACCTATGGGCAACCTTTGGAGCGGTAGGGCCGGTCCCCAACTAACGGTAGTGGATTAGTAATGCCTGAACACACGTTTCCCGGTTCCTTTGAACTTCTATATGGCCACTAACAACCTATAAATTCGAGGTACCTCATAATCCATCATCCACATAAGTAAAAATGTCAGGGCTGGTAGGTCGCTGACATCATTCTAGCTAGAAAGAAACATGTGCACCCCCTACGGTCCATATCCCATTTTTAACTCATACTGGGGTGTGAGGCTCGTGAAGTCACGGTATACACAAAGCTACGCCTAAACATGCTGTGCTTTGATCATTAACCACAAGGCCTACTTTTCAACAAAAGCCTTGATCTTTTGCATCTTGGCGTGCCACATTGACAATTCACGCCATGCGATCGACAACCATCAATATATAAGAGGGTGTTAAGCAAGAGAATAAATTCTCCGCCACCAAACAATTATATATTAAATAGAAATTAATTTAAGTACATGAAATGAATTCCAACGTCAGACACGCATCCATTTACAAGTCCGTTCTGGGTCTGAATGAAACCGGAGACACCTAAAAGGTTCTCGCCTATCCGGGCAATCAACTCATACGTCCAGACAACTACTACTTTAACCCTTTCCTGGGAGCAAGTCAGTCTATGGCTTCAGTAATCGCCGTCCATTCGATGTGAAGATCGCCAGTCTTCAATCACCATCTTCCATATTTCCGATTTTATCGCCGAGTAATTATTTGAAATGAGTTAAACTCAGTCTTTTCAAATAATTCTCGCATAATTTATCATTTAAATCATTTCATATCGTTAATACTTGTTTGTAACGATCTATCGCTATTTTTATTTATTTAAAATAGCTCAATTATAATTAAATGACGCTTCGGGTCAATGGGCAACCCTAGCGCTGTTTTTACTAAAATTTGATTTACACATATCTTGAAATCTAACCGTTGGATTCTGACGAAGTTTATATTGTTGGGAAGATCTTCCCAAAGCGGTCCTAATGGTTCCAATTTTGGGAAAATTCGACGGTAGGATCTTTCGGTATGACCATTTAAAGTTACGATTGCCTAAACACGAACTGCCGCGCGCGATTCGTTTAATTTATAATTTATATTTATTTAATTATAAATATAAATCGTTTGGCGACTTCAACTACTGAAATCTATTCTCTTTCTAAGATGATGATAAAAATACACTTTTTAATTCTATCATTTTCCTCGCATCTAAAGTGTAATTTTATGTATTACTTCTAAAATGCAATTTTAAATATCAACGTTATATCTATGTTTTAATTACGCCTAAAATGTAATTAAAAATGTCATCTCTATTCCTATGTTTTTAATTACATCTAAACAGTAATTAAAAATGTCAACTTTATTTCTATATTTTTAATTACACCTAAATTACAAATAAAAATGTACTTTATATATTCATCTTTTATTTGCAACTAATTCCCAATCTCATTTTTATTTGCAACTAATCCTCAATCAATTAGTTGATTAGCTTTTCAAATATATATAACTTTTACATATTCAAAAATCATATTTTCTAAGATTGGATTATATATATAATCACAAATACATTAATTATAAACTTGTCACTCTCAACTCATTCTAGGGCATTTCTAACCCCATCTCTAATGAGTTTCTCATTTAAGGATGCTACTGATCCTATCTCTAATGAGTATTCTTTTATCGGGTATTTCTAATCCTACCTCTGATGAGTCTTTTGTTCAGTTCTAACGAGTTGTACCCAAATATTTGAGTTAACCAAAGATATGATACCAACTATAACGACACGGATTTCGCCTGGACCTGATCGATCGCTAAATCGACCAAGACCGTTCAAATCCCACATACGATAACTTTGGAAATACAACACAACAGAACAAATAACAGAAGACTTTTATAAACATCATAATAATGTTACATCAGAGTACAGAATATTAGAGTACATCAAATATAATAATACAGCGGAAGATTAATTTACAATAAATGTAATACAATGCACAGCGGAACAATTAAACTAACACAATGGAAACCCATCATTGCCCTAGACGCAGCTTTAAGCTTCGATCCAGAATCCTGCTCAATATATCTGCAAAATAAGCTACTCGACTGCCCGTGTGGAAGATATGGGCACCCGAGTTTGCAAGTGAAACAAACTACGAGTCAGTCATGGGACTGATATAAGAAATCTTACTTAACTTATCTAACAATATGGCTAATCACAGGACCCATGCCGCTAACGCGGAATGGGTTTACTCCATTGGATTGCCAGTGCGTAAATTAAATAAATTTTTATTCAAAACAACGCAATGCTTTTTAGAAAAATGAAATCATTATAAGACTCAAGTCCCATCACACAATGTAATGCAAACTGGAGGATAGAGTTTTACCTTATAATGATCAAACATGGTTGATACGTATAAAATAATATTTAATATTATTATTAGTGTCTAATCAGTTTTAAAATACTATCGAAGTAAATGTATCAATCTTAAACGGCATAGTACCCCATCCTACTATGTCGCTATATATAGGTTTACAATCAAAACCGTAATGTCATATTGGAAATTGGGTTTCCATCATGAGTCAAGGCTAGGGATGATCTCCTTACCGATTCGAGACACTCTAGCAAATGTCTCAAGATTCAGACGCTGGCGAACCCTTGGATCCTGCAGGGCCGTTCCACAAATACTTTAGTGGATTGGTAATTCCTGAACACACGCTTCCTAGTCCTATTGGACCTATCAATTGGCCACTATCGACCAATATAACTGAGGCCTCGTAATCCATCATCCACATAAGTAAAAATGTCTGGGCTCCATACCATGATACCACTTCTAGCTAGAAAGAAACGTGTGCACTCCCTGCGTTCCTTTATCCCGTTTCTGACTCTTACCGGTGTGTGAGGCTCGCGATGTAACGCTATACACAAAGCTATAACTAAATGGGTTGTGCCTTGATCATCAACCAAAAGGCTCTGCTTTTCAACAAAAGCCTTGATCATTTGCATCTTGGCATGCCACATTGACAATTCATGCCATGCGATCAATAATTATTAATATATAACCTCTGAACTCGTGCGTCTCAGAGAATGGTGTTAAGCAAGAGAATAAATTCTCCACCACCAAACAGATATATATTAAATATAAATCAATTTACATGGAATGAAATCCAATGTCAGACACACATCCATTTACAAGTCCGTTCTGGGTCTGAACGTAACCGAAGACACCTTATTCCTCGTCCCATATGTCCAATACGGAAGAGAGGTGCTCGCTTATCCGAACAATCAACAAGTACGTCCGGACAACCACCACTTTAACCCTTTACTGGGAGCAACCCAATGCCAGGCATCAGTAGTCGTCCATTCAATGTGAAGATCGTCGGTCTTCAATCACCGTCTTCAATATCTTCGATTTAAATCGTCGTATAATTATTTGAAATGAGATTAAACTTGGTCTTTTCATATAATTCTCGTATATATATAATTTAAATCATTTCATATCATTAATATTATTTTATAACGGTTTATCGCTATTTTAATTTATATAAAAATAGCCCAATTTAATTTAACGATGCTTCGGATCAATAGGCAGCCCTAGCATTATTTTTACCCAAATTTGATTTATACATTTCTTGAAATCTAACTATTGGGTTTTAATAAATTTTATATCGTTGGAAAGATCTTCCCAAAGTGGTTCTATTGGGTTCAGTTTGGGAAAATCAGACGGTCGGATCTTTCGGTATACTCGTTTAAAGTTACGATTCCGAAACGCGAACTACCACGCGTGATTAGTTTAATTTTAATTTATATTTATATAAAAATTATATATAAATATAAATCATTCGACGATTCCACTAACGTTTTTAACATGCCAAATAAAAGCGTGTTTTATTAGCATAACATATCTACATGTTTATAATGTCAAATAAACATGTATTTTATTTACATGAATTCACTACATGTTTCTAATGTCAAATAAGATGTAATTTATTTACATGACATTGTCTACAATTCTAATGTAAAATAAAAATGTAATTTATTTACATTACATTATCTACATTTCCAATGTCAAATAAAAATGTAATTTGTTTACATTACATTGTAGCTAATGACAAATAAAAAGATAATTTTTATTATCATTATTTCTATTTCTATTTTCTACTTTAACAAATAAAAAGAAATATTTTTATTTGTATATATTTCCAATGTATAACATGTCACATAATTTTTTTTATTTTTATTTTCATACAAATTCTAATGTACAATTTGACAATAAAAATGTTTCTTTAATTTGTACGCAAATTCTAATGTATAATTTGACAATAAAAATGTTTCTTAAATTTGTACACAAATTCTAATGTTTTATTTGATGATAAAAATGTCACTTTAATTTGTACACAAACCCTAATGTATAATTTGACGATAAAAATGTCACTTTAATTTATACACAAATTCTAATATATAATTTGACAATGAAAATGTTTCTTAAATTTGTACACAAATTCTAATGTGTAATTTGACGATAAAAATGTCACTTTAATTTGTACACAAATCCTAATGTTAAATTTGACGATAAAAATGTCACTTTAATTTATACACAAATTCTAATGTACAATTCGACAATAAAAATGTTTCTTTAATTTGTACACAAATTCTAATGTATAATTTGATAATAAAAATGTCACTTTAATTTGTTCCTAAATCGTAATGTACAATTTGACGATAAAAATGTTTCTTAAATTTGTACGCAAATTTTAATGCGAAATTTGACAATAAAAATGTCACTTTAATTTGTGCACAAATCCTAATGTATAATTTAACGATAAAAATGTCACTTTAATTTGTACACAAATCCTAATGTATAATGTAGCAACCCGTAACTTCCCCGGTAAGGAAAGCGCAGATACTTTGAGGACAAGACAGATCAAAATGCAAACAGAAGAACATTTCATTGTTAATTACAACAATTCCATCAGAATACAAGAATATACAGAGTATGAATAAATATCACACATTCAATAAAATCAGAGATTTACAAATTACAATGCAGCGGAAAAATAATACAAAGCACAACTGAAAAGAATATACTGATACAGAGCTTTCCGGATATCGTTCCAGCTGTAAATCAGGATCCTATGAATATAAATCTGCAAAACCAAAACTACTAGCTGCCCATGTCAAAATAAGGGCACCCAGAGTTTAGGTTAAAACAATAAACTCCAGGTCAGTCATGTGACTGGTGTGAGAACTAAAACAGTTATTTAAAACTTTACTTTAAATTAGATATGTCAAGGGACCATGCCGTAAAACACGGAACAGGTTTCCTCCAAAGAATACCAGTGCATATAACAAAATAACATAGTGCTTTTTGGAAAAATGAAGCTATTATAAGACCCAGGTCCCATCACACAATGCAACGCAAGCCGGAGGATAGGGTTTTCCCTTATAATAGCCAAACATGCTTGGTACGTTAAAAAAATCATTTGATACTATTATAAGTGCATAGTGTATAAAACAACATCAAATATAAATGTATCAATCCTAGCCGGCATGGGTACCATGTATTATGTCTCCATACTAGGCTCTACAATCAAAACCGCAAAGTCACATATTTGGATATTGGATTTCCGTCTGTGAACCGAGGCTATGGATCGTCCTCACCGAATTCGAGACAATCTTGCCCATATCTCAGGAACAGCCGCAACTACCCCATGGATCGTTAGGGCCGGTCCACTAATGTGGATTATTATGCCTGAACACTATGTTTCCCCGCCCTTTGGGGCGTAATTGAGCCAAATGATTCCATCGGCTCCACACAGTCACCGATTTATCGGATGCGCCTCACAACAAAAACAACCACACAGGTGAAAATAATATAAATGTCAAGGCTAGTAGGTCACTAACACCACCCTAGCTAGAAGGAAACGCATGCCCTCCCTGAGGTCCTCTCCCGTTTCTGGTTCACAACCGGGGTGTGAGGCTCGCGAATCAACATTACAAAAAGCTACGCCACACAGGAGGTGCTTTGATCATCAACCACAAGACTTTCCTTTTCAACAAAAGCCTTGATCATTTGCCACTTAGGCATGCCACACAGACAATTCACACCATGCGACTGATGTCTATCGATATACAACCTTTGATCTCGTACGTCTCAGAGAAGGGTGAAGTAAGGGAATGAATTCCCCTTCACCAGGCAGATGTATATTTAATAGAGATCAATCGACACAGAGCAAAATCCAATGTCAGACACACAGTCCATACACGTTCATTCTGGGTCTGAACGAAACCGGAGGCACCTTGTACCTCGCATATCCATTGATCTCCAAGTACGTCTGGACGATCACCAACTGATTCCCTCCTCTTGGGCGTACAGCCCAATCAAGATCATCAGTAATCACCCAAACGATGTGAAGACCTCCGGTCTTCGACCACCGTCTTCATCCTCGACACATCGTCGAATCAGTTATTCAGAATGGGCTAAACCCGGTATTTCTGAACAACTCGCGTATATAATAAACAAGTGTTACACAAACACAACATAAGCCTCATTCCAATTCATAATATTCTTTTATTCAAATATTCTTATACTTTGGGAAAGGTTCCCATTAATTTTATCAAAGATAAATTCTTTAAATTTATTCTTTAATCTTCTTTTGAATATCAATTCAAACTAGTCAAGATTAGCGAACCACACCGAAGTAATCATTTATTTTATTATCCAATCCCAACCTATTCATCCCATGAAGTAAAACTGGTAATACTTCATATCTAACACCACGGTGTTATTAGTAAATTCAATTAACATTTCACGTTCAAATCTAATTAAAGATTTAACTATCGCTTGGAGCAACACTGGTGATACTCCATTCTCGATCATTTCAATCTAATTAAAGATTCATTAAAACTCCACTTGGTTTTAATCTTCCCAATAATCAATATTAATGATTGTTTAACTCGGGAAACCATATCCTATCTATAACTAGGATAAAGAACCAATGTCATTTAAAACACGGTTCACGATAAACCCAAAATCACATTCTATTCCATTCCAATTTATTGAAACTTCTGGTTACTTTTAAAACCCTTTCAAATCCAATTTATTTATTTAAAAATAAATAAATTATTATTCTAGTTCAAAACTAGTTCATTTCGATAAAAATCTATTTTTATCTTTTCAAATTTGGAATTTTTCATCTCAATTCTTCACAAGTCATTTCTTATGATTTTACACAAATTATTGATATTTCTAATAATTTTATCAAGGCCCGTACAGTCGAATTCCATTAACGGCCATCGAACTGAACTTACAGCGACCTTTTCCAAATTTGATTTGGACATAATTCCAAATCCAATTATTAGATTTCAAATCTCTAATATTCGTTAGAAAGGTCTTTTCGATACGAACTCAACGGTTCCGGTTTTAGGAGAATCCAATGGTCGGATCTCCCGTAATATCCATTCGAAGTCAATGGTCAAAATTCGCGAACTGTCGCAGCGCGGCGCGTTCTATTCAGGCCATTTAATATGTATAATATTTATATTATATATATTTCAACGATTTCCTTTTAAAATGTATTTTATAAATTGTTTTAAATTCATTTTTTATAAATAGTTTTAAATTCGTTTTCGAAACGATTTCAACTTCATATTCAATTTCGAATCAAAATCGAATATTCCACATCATCGATATACAAATGATAATATTTTCAAAACTTTATATTTTGAAGTCACTTCCTTTTCTATATTCATTATGAAAACGAATATAATCGATATAAATATCGTTCGCGTCAAAATGGCGCATATCTAACCAACACGGCTTTATATATTTCAATAACTTTGTTATTCTATTCAACAAATGAATTTTTTCTTCAACACATGAATATATATTTTATTCAACACATGAATATATATTTTTATTCAACACATGAATATTTATTTTTTCTATTCAACACATGAATATATATTTCTATTCAACACATGAATTTATATTTTTCTATTCAACACATGAATATATATTTTTCTATTCAACACATGAATATATATTTTATTCAACAGATGAATGTATATTTTCCTATTCAACACATGAATATATATTTCTATTCAACACATGAATATTTATTTTTCTATTCAACCCATGAATATATATTTCTATTCAACACATGAATATTTATTTTTCTATTCAACACATGAATATATATATTTCTATTCAACACATGAATTTATATTTCTTATTTTCGAAATTGGAATGAGGCCGAATCAACTACCATATAATGTTTATTATATGGATTCCCTACAACACATGTATATAACAGCAACGATAAATCATCAACCAACATCCAGAGTGCACCACACAACTGTATAAGCATTAAATATAAATAATTAATGCTTACACAGTCTGTCAACCCATCGATTGACATATAACTAAACAATCGGGATTAGTGTACATCAAATAACATCCCAATACCCGTGTGGGGTTTCAAATCAACAAAAAAAGATTTTTATTTGTGTAGTTGGGCGATGTGTAAAATTTATCGTCCCAATCAATATCAGTCAAATGTGTGTATATAAATAAATCATTCGATTTGTTTATAAACCTTTATTTTATATACACGTTAAAAAATTATATTTTTAGCTATAAAATATTTATTCCATCACACAATCAATTTTCACAACAGATCAATCAAACATATAAGTCATCCATGGTCTGTGGACGACGAGTGTCGGGTGCTGCTAAGCATCGTCTACATCCTAGTATATATTTCAACTAGAAAATAAATAAAAGTGAGGAGTTCTCACCGAGGGTTCCACTCCTCCAGTCCTTATCTCTGAACGGTTTGAATTCAGATTTGCTTTCCGACAGTACCATCGCAATCTGTATCACACAGTTGATTATTAAAAATCACTTTTTTTATACTGTTACCTCATACATAAAAATCTGATTTTCAGGTTGATGTTTATATTATAAAAATTATATTTTTAATAATGCTACTTCCTTATCAAAATCATATTTTTATTTTTAAAAACAAAGCTATTTTTATATTCATAAAAACAATGCTACATATATTTTTAACATACCAAGGCAATTTTAATTTCACAAAGAATGCTAATTTTATTTTCATAAATTCAGATTTAGAACCTTGCTTATATATTTTTATAAGCCAAATTTTATATACATTTCTAAAACAAATTCTATATTTTATTTTATAAAGGGATTTTATTTATGCTATGTCATTTTCTTTCTTTTAAAAGTGAAAAGAAACAATGTTATTTCAATTTTCTAAAATCCTTTTCTAATTTTATTTTTTATTAAAAACTCCTATTTTAAAACAATGCTAATTTATAAGTTAAAAACACTTTCATTTATAAAAAAACACTACCAGATAAAAACATTGTCATATATATTTTATTAGATAATTACCTAAGCAAAATTAATTTAACTAAATAAGGGTATTACCCTAACCATCTTCTTCTCTGTTCAAAAGAACATGGACTGCTAAACCCATCTGTCGAGCTGAGAACTTCACCACGCAACCCACTTCAGGCCGTCGGACCCATATCCATGCACCCCACATCGATCAACGTCGTTCCTCCTTCCAGAGCCTAGCACGGCGGTCAGCTCGGTCGACCCTGGCGGCGGGAATATCGAAGGGAACGGTGTCAGTTGAAGCTCCAAATTCTCACTTTAATGAACACGAAAATCGATGAAGGGATTGAGTACGAATTAAGGAAGAATTTTTTGAAGCCTTTTCCGCTGTAAGGTTTAGAGAGCGGCGGGATTTTTTTCCCCTTTGACCGCATTGAACGATAGTAAGGGTTGACTAGGGCTTTTAGTTGGTAGGTTTATAAATATTTATATTTTAATTTTTATTTAATTCGCTATAAAAATCAAAATCATCACGTACTCCAAATCAAACCCAATGACTATCGCCTCTAACTAATTACCCCCATTCCGAACACAATGGAACATGTTTCGTAAGCTAGTTTGGCTGTTTTGATCAGTTTCTATTTAAATCAAAATTTAAATCCTTATATTGAATTTTAAACGTGCATTTCAATTTACTAGGGTCACATACAAACCCCAAAAATTCCAGAAAAAATATTCCTAGCTTCGTATAGACGATACGGTCCTAACAAAACTAATTTCGTCAAATTTGAAGGCCGTTTGAAAAATTGCCATTTTCCAGTCGATTAAAATCAACTAAAACTGGTTAAATGCGTTTTCCTTTGCCGCGCTTACATATTGATTCAGAAAATTACGAATTTTGAAACCTAGCAATAACTAGACATCACGGATCCAACAAAAGTGGTTTCGTCGAAAACAGAGGTTGTTTGCAAAATTTCCATTTTTAAGGGCCAGAATTCCATAGCGACTATTCGGAATTTTCAACTGGGCATATCTTTTGGTTCCCGCTATGAAATTTCGATTTTTTGGATTCGTTGGAAAGATATTCTCAAATAGATTCTAATATTTTTGGTTTCGCTAAAATCCGGTTTATTTTGAATCCTGTGCGTTCATTTGAACTTTGAAATCGAATTTTCAAACTACCGTGCCATTTTCAATTCCTTTTATAAATAAAAATAAATACTTATATTCTAACGAAGATCTATATAAATATATACGTTCTAATTCTAGTCAAATTAAATTTCTCATCGTAAAATAATTCATTTTAAATACCCAAAATTCACTAAAATTGCCAAAATAAAAATTTTAAATTGGCTCGGATTTCCGGGTTATTACAATCTCCCCCACTTAAAACTTTTCGTCCCCGAAAAGGAACGAAGCTGAAAGTTGTTTAACTAATCAACTCAACTTTCACTATTTTCTTTATGGCTTAAGTTCTTCAACTTTTCAATTTCTAAGAACTTTTCAAATTTTTCAAAAATTTGGCTAACACCCTAAATTTTCGAAAAATTTCACCATAACCTCCCTTGCACCGGGAGCTTGGGGTTATTTCAAATAGCCTCCCATGGCCCTCACCAATCGAAAAAGAAACAGCCAAGCGGCTAGCCAATCGGCTCATAAAATCATCCAAACCCAAGAAATACAATAAACATGTACCTATTTTTCGGGCAAACAATTTTATTCTTCTGTTCTGGCCTACTTGCTATGACCTGTTCAATGTAAGTACATGTATATGCATGCAATTTCAAACAATTTTCAATACAATTCACTATTTGGTTCAATTTGGCTAAATGGTTCAAATTTTAATTAATAAACCAATAATCAAACAACACAACCAGCAATCAATTAGTTGACTAACGTTTCAAATTCATAATTTTGATACATAGTCAAAAATTCACATTTTTGATGCCAAATTGCAACAATAAGCCCTATCTAATTTTGGTTCTCACATCAGTCAATTGTAAATATATAGATATGCCACTTTCGTCACTCGAACATGAATACTGATGACGACTAGTCAATCATCAGAATCATCTCTGGGCGACTAGAGCGTGATTCTATATCTATCCAGTATATTAAAACTTTAAATACACGCAGATCAGACGTATATGCAAAATCTTTATATACTGGATTGTCCAAATCATTACAAACAAATATTCAAATACGTTGAATAAAGTTTAAATTTTCAAAACAAAACTCTTTTTCATTTTAAATATACTCTTCACACTAGTTCTAATATACTACTGATCCCATCTCTAGCGAGACATTCCCATTGGATACTACTAATCCAATCTCTGATGAATTCTTTCGTTTGGTTCTAAAGTGTCTTGTTCTCGAGCTCTGTTAACCAAAGCTCTGATACCACTGTAGTAATAAGGAATTTCGCTCGATCCGAATCGATCGGTAAACTGACCAAGACCATTCGAAACCCCTGATTGTCTGAGAACATGACAATCGATGAAGGGATTGAGTACGAATTAAGGAAGAATTTTTGAAGGCTTTTCCGCCATTAGGTTTAGAGAGCGGCGGGATTTTTTCCCCCTTTGACCGCGTTGAACGATAGTAAGGGTTGACTAGGGATTTTAGTTGGTAGGTTTATATATATACATACATTTTTATTTTTATTTAATTCTCTATAAAAATCAAAATCATCATGAACTCTAAATCAAACCCAACGACTGTCGCCTCCAACTAATTACCCCTATTCTGAACACAATGGAACATGTTTCGTAAGCTAGTTCGGCTGTTTCGATCAGTTTCTGTTTAAATCAAAATTTAAATCTTTATATTAAATTTTAAACGTACATTTCAATTTACTGGGGTCACATACAGACCCCAAAAATTCCAGAAAAAAATATTCCTAGATTTGTATAGACGATACGGTCCTAACAAAACTAATTTCGTCAAATTTGAAGGCCATTTGAAAAATGGCCATTTTCTAGTCGATTAAAATCAACTAAAACTGGTCAAACGCGTTTTCCTTTGCCACGCTCAAATATTGATTCAGAAAATTACGAATTTTGAAACCTAGCAATAACTTGACATCACGGATCCAACAAAAGTGGTTTCGTCGAAAACAGAGGTCGTTTGCAAAATTTCCATTTTTAAGGGCCAGAATTCCATAGCGACTATTCTGAATTTTCAGCTGGGCATATCTTTTGATTCCCTCTATGAAATTTCAATTTTTTGGATTCGTTGGAAAGATATTCTCAAATAGATTCTAATATTTTTGGTTTCGCTAAAATCCGGTTTATTTTGAATCCTGTACGTTCATTTGAACATTGAAATCAAATTTCAAACTACCATGCCATTTTCAATTCCTTTTATAAATAAAAATAAATATTAATATTCTAATGACGATCTATATAAATATATACGTTCTAATTCTATTTAAAATAAATTTCTCATCGTTTTTATTTAAAATAATTCATTTTAAATACCCAAAATTCACTAAAATTTCCAAAATAAATTTTTTAAATTGGCGCGGATTTCCGGGTCATTACATATAATTTGACAATAAAAATGTTTCTTAAATTTGTACACAAATTCTAATGTGTAATTTGACGATAAAAATGTCACTTTAATTTGTACACAAATCCTAATGTATAATTTGACGATAAAAATGTTTCTTAAATTTGTACACAAACTCTAATGTGTAATTTGACGATAAAAATGTCACTATAATTTGTACACAAATCCTAATGTATAATTTGACGATAATAATGTCACTTTAATTTGTACACAAATCCTAATGTATAATTTGATGATAAAATGTTTCTTAAATTTGTACCCAAATCCTAATGTATAATTTGATGATAAAAATGTCATTTTAATTTGTACACAATTCCTAATGTATAATTTGATGATAAAAATATCACTTTAATTTATACACAAATTCTAATGTATAATTTGAAAATAAAAATGTTTCTTTAATTTGTACACAAATCCTAATGTATAATTTGATGATAAAAATGTCACTTTAATTTGTACACAAATCCTAATGTATAATTTGATGATAAAATGTCACTTTAATTTATACACAAATTCTTATGTATAATTTGATAATAAAAATGTCACTTTAATTTGTACACAAATCTAAGTCTAACAATAATTGATAATTTTACTTTGTCGACCATTCCATTTCAACGACACAAATAAAAATGATGTTTCTATTTTGTTGACAATTCCATTCCAACAAAATGATTAAAAATGATTCTTTCATTTTTGTTGACAATTCTATTTCAATAAAATGATTAAAAGTGGTTCATTCATTTTTGTTGACAATTCTATTTCAACAAAATGATTAAAAATGATCTTTTCATCTTTTGTTAACAATTCTATTTTAACAAAATGAATAAAAGTGATAACTTCATATTGTTAACAATTCTAATTTAATAAAATGAATAGAGGTGATAACTTCATATTGTTAACAATTCTAATTTAACAAAATGAATAAAGGAGATATTTCGTATTGTTAACAATTCTAACTTTAACAAAATGAATAAAGGGGATATTTCATATTGTTAACAATTCTAATTAACAAAATGAATAAACGGGATATTTCATATTGTTAACAATTCTAGCTTTGACAAAATGAATAAAGGAAATATTTCATATTTTTAACAATTCAAATTTTAACAAAATGAATAAAGGAGATGTTGATCCGCTTTTTAGTCAAAGCAGTCACACATGGAATCTCTCCTCAACAATACGCTCAAGTGTTGGGAATACCGCCAGAAGACAGCAAGCGATTTGGTCAAAGTCGCATCGCAAACAAAGAAAGGCCCGAAACTCCTACCAGATGACTTTTTTTGGGCCCGAAAACAGCGATTACTAAACAATGTTCCGCAAATCTTGTAGATCTCTGAATTAGCATCAGTTTGAGCTTTGGTTCAGCTCAATCGGACTTACGGTTTGAAAGTTACGCCCGTTTCCGTGAACGCATGCAGAACCAGAAACTTGGAATTTGGAAATTGGCTTGACCTCCCGGATCGGATCGGACCCGCTCCGACTCCTCTCTTCGAAGAAGCATAGCATTGGGTGTTTTTGGCAGAGCTTTGACTCGGTTCGGATCGGATGGAATGGAGCAATCCGACCCGCTTCGCATCGGATCCTCACAAGAACACAAAGTCTTTTGATTGAAGACACCAACTCGGTTTGGATCAGAAGTCCAAGCCGACCCCCTACACCTGCTCAGATGTATAGCGACACGTCTCGCCTTCGATTGGAATGCTCCGGATCGGTTTGGAAGGAAGAGGACCCGAACTGAACCTCTTCGACCTACTGCTACACCTGAACTTTGACCTGTTCTCAAGGAGTAACTACTTCCTATTAATCCGGATCGAGCTCCACCTGTCCTAGCACGATCTGAAGACCATTTCTCCATTGCTTCCGAGTTCACCTCAGGGCCTGCCACGCGCCCCTCCGATCTGATCCGATTCAGGACTCCCAGAGGCTCCTCTACACCTATAAATACACCACAACATGGCTATTTCAAGGGACTTTTGGAACTCTAACTCTCCACGGCTTCAACTATGGTTCTTCGCAAGGCTATTGCATAACCTAGAAGTCGAATTCCACATCACAACACGAGGATTTCGTGTATAATCTCCCCTTTAATCTCCTCATCTTCATTGTAAACACGAGGATTTCGTGTATAAACTGCAAACAAACAACATTGTAATAGCTTCTTAAGATTTAAGAAACTATAAAGTGGACGTAGGCTTAGATTGAGCCGAACCACTATAAAAATCCCGTGTGTCTCCTCTTATTTTACCGCTTTTTCTACATTAATCTGTGATTGTGAGGTTTTCACATAGCATTTTGGTGTTAGGCCCAAATTTCGGTCTAACATTTTGGCGCGCCAGGAAGGGGGGCACACGATACAACTTCTTCTACTAGCCTGAACGAAAGCGGATTATTTGGCTATTGGATCAATGGTCAAGCGAAAGAAAGATGGAACCTTCTCTCGTGCTGAGGATGTTGGCACTGAAGGCACAAGGAACGAGGCAAGCCAGGAGGCTTCCTCTAATGAAAATCCATCAGCATACTTAACCAGAGATGAAATGGATGGCGTTCTCGCTGAATTGAGAACTCAAATGGCAAGGCAAGATGATCTCCTCCGCAAACAACAGGAGATGATCGACCAATTCTTCGCTCGGATGGAAGGAAGGCCGAGCGGCAATGCACAACTCACTGGAAATGGTACTGAAATGGCTCCAGCAGGAATAACAAACCGGATCGGTTCGGATCCGATCTGTACCGAGGGCCAAAATATGAATCCAACACAGATGGAAATGGGGGACGTTCCCCACCGGATCGGTTCAGACCCGATTTGAACAGCAACCTTGCATGATCCTGGGGGCAGCAGCCTCCCCTCTGGAAATCAAGGCTTCGCTCCTGTTCGACCTACATCCGCACCGGTTAGGGTCGGAAATACCACACAAATTCAGCATCAAGCTCCCCGGTTCGGAACAGGCGAACCTGTTCGGAACGGCACCTCCGATCCGAACCGTGCATCTCTCCATAACCTCCCTCGCTTCTCCGAGCCGCAGCAAGGGGGCACCTCTGAACCGAACCGGATGACCTGCCAAGCTCCTTATACTCTTCCACACTCTTCTGAACTCAACGCTGGGGGCACCAGCTCTGGATTTACCAGCTTGCAACAGCTCTTTGAAGGAGATCGGCTCGCCAACCTCATTGAAGGCCTATCGAGAGGCCGCACTTATCAGAATGACATGGATGATGTCAATCACAATCCATTCATACAGGAAATCAGGAATTACCGCAATCCTCCAGATTTCAAACTTCCACAACTGGACCCCTACAACGGTAGGACGGATCCTACCGTGCACCTGATGCGCTACAAACGTCATATGGAAGTTCAACCGGCGTCGGAAAACATCATGGAAAAATGTTTTCCCCTCTTTTTGACTGATATTGCTGCTATGTGGTTTCGGCGGCTAGAATCTGAATCGATCAACAGCTGGAACGTATTGGTCGCTCGGTTCATTGAACAATTTCGAGTCCACATCGCTCGACCTAAGAATGTCATGTCTCTTACCACATTCAAGCAGAGGCCTAATGAAACTCTACGATCATTTCGGGAAAGGTTCAACGTTGCAGCAGCATCAGTTGATCGACCTGAGCCATCTATGGGATTGATGGCGGCAGTATTCAGCGTTCTAGACAACTCGAAGTTCAAAAAATCCTTGTACCGAGACCCACCAAGGAATTTCAGCGAATTCTATCTTGAAACAGATAGGTTTTTGCGTGAAGAAGACGCAACGTCCGAAAAGAAAATTCTCGATGTTAACATGCTCAAAGACAAAGAACCATCTGATTTTGGTAAAGGCAAAGGAAAAGCTGCCGTCACGAATGACCGCAACGCTCAGCCCCGGAGAGGGCCTAGATATGAAAAGTACACAGAACTCAATTCATCACAAACCGACATCTACGTGAACACAAACGGTGACGTCTCCTATCCAAATCCTCCCAGGAGGGAGCCATCGCAAAGAGAACGCGATTCTGGAAAATACTGCATATTTCACGACACGGGCGGTCATAACACAAATGACTGTAGACACTTGCGAGATCTGATTGAGGAACGGGTTAGACGCAGAGAGCTACCCGAGTATGTGAAACAACCAATAGCGCCTAAACCTGCGCTACCCCCACCTGCTCCCCGGAGAGGGAATTGCCCTGGAACGAGCTCCCATCGGCTCGTCATCAACTGATCTGGATTGGATCACTATGCATTTTCAGCATTTCTTAGGATTTAAGATATGTTTCTTTGCTTTCTTTAGGTTTTCCGATTGGCTAAATCGGAGTACACACGTTTGGGGTTAGGATTTAACTCCAAAGCGTGCGCTGCACTCGATAACAAACCAATCAGGATTTGCTTTGATTTTGTACTTTGAATTGAATAAGGAAGCACTTTCCGAGCATGGATTATGTTTGGCAATTTAAGTATCTTGTCAGGTTGTGGCAGGATTCTCAATCTCAACTAAAGTATGGCTTATACTTATCTCGGACCCCTAGGCATGGATTATGCTTAGGGACAGACTGTCTTGTCAGGCCTTGGCAAGAATAGCTCTATCCCGACATGAGTATGGATTGTACTCACTAGGATTCTTAAGTATGGATTATACTCTGGAACGGCTTATTGTTTTGTCAGGATCTTGCAAAGGAACACAATAAAACTCGAGTATGATTTATGCTCAGTTTGAACTTCCTGGTATGGCTTATACCCGGAAGGTTAGGTCCCTCGTCAGGTTTTGGCAGGATGATTCGAACGTCTCTTGAGTATGGTTTATGCTCAAACAAGCGCCCAAGCATGGTTTATTCTCGAAAGTGTAATTAGTTTTGTCAGGATTTGACACACCTTTCTGCTCTCTTTTCTTCGCAGGTATGGATTATACTTGCAGCTGGCAGGCCCGGTGTGGCCTTGGATTATCCAGAACACATCTTCCTTCATTCAGCAAGGTATGTTCTGAGGGGCAAAATGTTGACCCGCTTTTTAGTCAAAGCAGTCACACATGGAATCTCTCCTCAACAATACGCTGAAGTGTTGGGAATACCGTCAGAAGACAGCAAGCGATTTGGTCAAAGTCGCATCGCAAACAAAGAAAGGCCCAAAACTCCTATCAAATGACCTTTTTTGGGCCCGAAAACAGCGATTATGGAGCTATGCTTAATAACTCTTGTAGATCTCTGAATGAGCTTCAGTTTGAGCTTTGGTTCAGCTCAATCGGACTTACGGTTTGAAAGTAAAGCCCGTTTCCGTGAACGCATGCAGAACCGAAAACTTGGAATTTGGAAATTGGCTTGACCTCCCGGATCGGATCAGACCCGCTCCGACTCCTCTCTTCGAAGAAGAAAAGCATTGGGTGGTTTTGGCAGAGCTCTGACTCGGTTTAGATCGGATGGAATGGAGCAATCCGACCCGCTTCGCATCGGATCCTAACAAAAGCACAAAGTCTTCGGATTGAAGACACCAACTCGGTTCGGATCGGAAGTCCGAGCCGACCCCCCTACACCTGCTCAGATGTATAGCGACACGTCTCGCCTTCGGTTGGAATGCTCCGGATCGGTTCGGAAGGAAGAGGGCCCGAACCGAACCGCTTCGACCTGCTGCTACACCTCAACTTTGACCTGTTCTAAAGGAGTAACTACTTCCTATTAATCCGGATCGAGCTCCACCTGTCCTAGCACGATCTGAAGACCAATTCTCCACTGCTTCCGAGATCACCTCAGGGCCTGCCACGCGCCCCTCCGATCCGATCCGATTCAGGACTCCCAGAGGCTCCTCTACGCCTATAAATACACCACAACATGGCTATTTCAAGGGACTTTTGGAACTCTAACTCTCCATGGCTTCAACTGTGGTTCTTCGCAAGGCTATCGCATAACCTAGAAGTTGAATTCCACATTACAACACAAGGATTTCGTGTATAATCTCCCCTTTAATCTCCTCTTCTTCATTGTAAACACGAGGATTTCGTGTATAAACTGCAAACAAACAACATTGTAATAGCTTCTTAAGATTTAAGAAACTATAAAGTGGACGTAGGCTTGGATTGAGCCGAACCACTATAAAAATCTCGTGTGTCTCCTCTTATTTTACCGCTTTTTCTGCATTAATCTGTGATTGTGAGGTTTTCACATAGCATTTGGGTGTTAGGCCCAAATTTCGGTCTAATATTTTGGCGCGCCAGAAAGGGGGGCACACGATAAAACTTCTTCTACTAGCCTGAACGGAAGCGGATTATTTGGCTATTGGATCAATGGTCAAGCGAAAGAAAGACGGAACCTTCTCTCGTGCTGGGGATGTTGGCACTGAAGGCACAAGGAACGAGGCAAGCCAGGAGGCTTCCTCTCATGAAAATCCATCAGCATACTTAACCAGAGATGAAATGGATGGCGTTCTCGCTGAATTGAGAACTCAAATGGCAAGGCAAGATGATCTCCTCCGCAAACAACAGGAGATGATCGAACAATTCTTCGCTCGGATGGAAGGAAGGCCGAGCGGCAATGCACAACTCACTGGAAATGGTACTGAAATGTCTCCAGCAGGAATAACAAACCGGATCGGTTCGGATCCGATCCGAACCGAGGGCCAAAATCTGAATCCAACGCAGATGGAAATGGGGGACATTCCCCACCGGATCGGTTCAGACCCGATCCGAACAGCAACCTTGCATGAGCCTGGGGGCAGCAGCCTCCCCTCTGGAAATCAAGGCTTCGCTCCTGTTCGACCTACATCCGCACCGGTTTGGGTCGGAAATACCACACAAATTCAGCGTCAAGCTCCCCGGTTCGGAAAAGGCGAACCTGTTCGGATCGGCACGTCCGATACGAACCGTGCATCTCTCCATAACCTCCCTCGCTTCTCCGAGCCGCAGCAAGGGGGCACCTCCGAACCGAACCGGATGACCCGCCAATCTCCTTATTCTCTTCCACATTCTTCTGAACTCAACGCTGGGGGCACCAGCTCTGGCTTTAGCAGCTTGCAACAACTCTTTGAAGGCGATCGGCTCGCCAACCTCATTGAACGCCTATCGAGAGGCCGCACTTATCAGAAATACATGGATGATGTCAATCACAATCCATTCACACAAGAAATCAGGAATTCCCGCAATCCTCTAGATTTCAAACTTCCACAACTGGACCCCTACAACGGTAGGATGGATCCTACCGTGCACCTGATGCGCTACAAACGTCATATGGAAGTTCAATCGGCGTCGGAAAACATCATGGAAAAATGCTTTCCCCTCTTTTTGACTGATATTGCTGCTATGTGGTTTCGGCAGCTAGAATCTGAATCGATCAACAGCTGGAAAATTTTGGTCGCTCACTTCATTGAACAATTTCGAGTCCACATCGCTCGACCTAAGAATGTCATGTCTCTTACCACAATCAAGCAGAGGCCTAAAGAAACTCTGCGATCTTTTCTAGAAAGGTTCAACATTGCAGCAGCATCAGTTGATCGACCTGAGCCATCTATGGTATTGATGGCGGCAGTATTCGGCGTTCTAGACAACTCGGAGTTCAAAAAATCCTTGTATCGAGACCCACCAAGGAATCTCAGCGAATTCTATCTTGAATCGGATAGGTTTTTGCGTGAAGAAGATGCAACGTCCGAAAAGAAAATTCTCGATGTTAACATGCTCAAAGACGGAGAACCATCTGATTCTGGTAAAGGCAAAGGAAAAGCTGCCGTCAAGAATGACCGCAACGCTCAGCCGCGGAGAGGGCCCAGATATGAAAAGTACACAGAACTCAATTCGTCACTAACCGACATCTACGTGAACACAAACGGTGACGTCTCCTATCCAAAGCCTCCCAGGAGGGAGCCATCGCAAAGAGAACGCGATTCTGGAAAATACTGCATATTTCACGATATGGACGGTCATGACACAAATGACTGTAGACACTTGCGAGATCTGATTGAGGAACGGGTTAGACGTGGAGAGCTACCCGAGTATGTGAAACAACCAATAGCGCCTACACCTGCGCTATCCCCACCAGCTCCCCGGAGAGGGAATGACCATGGAACGAGCTCCCATCGGCTCGTCATCAACTGATCTGGATTGGATCACTATGCATTTTCAGCATTTCTTAGGATTTAAGATATGTTTCTTTGCTTTCTTTAGGTTTTCCGATTGGCTAAATCGGAGTACACACGTTTGGGGTTAGGATTTAACTCCAAAGCGTGCGTTGCACTCGATAACAAACCAATCAGGATTTGCTTTGATTTTGTACTTTGAATTGAATAAGGAAGGACTTTCCGAGCATGGATTATGTTTGGCAATTTAAGTATCTTGTTAGGTTGTGGCAGGATTCTCAATCTCAACTAAAGTATGGCTTATACTTATCTCGGACCACTAGGCATGGATTATGCTTAGGGACAGACTGTCTTGTCAGGTCTTGGCAAGCATAGCTCTATCCCGACATGAGTATGGATTGTACTCACTAGGATTCTTAAGTATGGATTATACTCTGGAACGGCTTATTGTTTTGTCAGGATTTGGCAAAGGAACTCAATAAAACTCGAGTATGGTTTATGCTCAGTTTGAACTTCCTTGTATGGCTTATACCTGGAAGGTTAGGTCCCTCGTCAGGTTTTGGCAGGATGATTCGATCGTGTCTTGAGTATGGTTTATGCTCAAACAAGCGCCCAAGCATGGTTTATGCTCGAAAGTGTAATTAGTTTTGTCAGGATTTGACACACCTTTCTGCTCTCTTTTCTTCGCAGGTATGGATTATACTTGCAGCTGGCAGGCCCGGCGTGGCCTTGGATTATCCAGAACACATCTTCCTTCATTCAGCAAGATATGTTCTGAGGGGCAAAATGTTGACCCGCTTTTTAGTCAAAGCAGTCACACATGAAATCTCTCCTCAACAATATGCTCAAGTGTTGGGAATACCGTCAGAAGACAGCAAGCGATTTGGTCAAAGTCGCAACGCAAACAAAGAAAGGCCCGAAACTCCTATTAGATGACCTTTTTTGGGCCCGAAAACAGCGATTACGGAGCATAGCTCCGTAACACTTGTAGATCACTGAATTAGCTTCAGTTTGAGCTTTGGTTCAACTCAATCGGACTTACCGTTTGAAAGTTACGCCCGTTTCCGTGAACGCATGCAGAACCGGAAACTTGGAATTTAGAAATTGGCTTGACCTCCCGGATCGGATCGGACCCGCTCCGACTCCTCTCTTCGAAGAAGCATAGCATTAGGTGATTTTGGCAGAGCTCTGAATCGGTTCGGATCGGATGGAAGGGAGCAATCCGACCCGCTTCGCATCGGATCCTCACAAGAGCACAAAGTCTTCGGATTGAAGACACCAACTCGGTTCGGATCGGATGTCCGAGCCGACCCACCCAAACCTGCTTAGATGTATAGCGACACGTCTCGCCTTCGGTTGGAATGTTTCGGATCGGTTCGGAAGGAAGAGGACCCGAACCGAACCGCTTCGACCTGCTGCTACACCTCAACTTTGACCTGTTCTCAAGGAGTAACTACTTCATATTAATCCGGATCGAGCTCCACGTGTCCTAGCACGATCTGAAGACCATTTCTCCACTGCTTCCGAGATCACCTCAGGGCCTGCCACGCGCCCCTCCGATCCGATCCGATTCAGGACTCCCAGAGGCTCCTCTACGCCTATAAATACAACACAACATGTCTATTTCAAGGGCCTTTTGGAACTCTAACTCTCCATGGCTTCAACTATGGTTCTTCGCAAGGCTATCGCATAACCTAGAAGTCGAATTCCACATTACAACATGAGGATTTCGTGTATAATCTCCCCTTCAATCTCCTCTTCTTCATTGTAAACACGAGGATTTCGTGTATAAACTGCAAACAAACAACATTGTAATAGCTTCTTAAGATTTAAGAAACTATAAAGTGGACGTAGGCTTGGATTGAGCCGAACCACTATAAAAATATCGTGTGTCTCCTCTTATTTTACCGCTTTTTCTGCATTAATCTGTGATTGTGAGGTTTTCACATAGCATTTGGGTGTTAGGCCCAAATTTCGGTCTAACATTTTGGCGCGCCAGGAAGGGGGGCACACGATACAACTTCTTCTACTAGCCTGAACGGAAGCGGATTATTTGGCTATTGGAGCAATGGTCAAGCGAAAGAAAGACGGAACCTTCTCTCGTGCTGAGGATGTTGGCACTGAAGGCATAAGGAACGAGGCAAGCCAGGAGGCTTCCTCTCATGAAAATCCATCAGCATACTTAACCAGAGATGAAATGGATGGCGTTCTCGCTGAATTGAGAACTCAAATGGCAAGGCAAGATGATCTCCCCCGCAAACAACAGGAGATGATCGACCAATTCTTCGCTCGGATGGAAGGAAGGCCGAGCGGCAATGCACAACTCACTGGAAATGGTACTGAAATGGCTCCAGCAGGAATAACAAACCGGATCGGTTCGGATCCGATCCGAACCGAGGGCCAAAATCTGAATCCAACGCAGATGGAAATGGGGGACATTCCCCACCGGATCGTTTCAGACCCGATCCGAACAGCAACCTTGCATGAGCCTGGGGGCAGCAGCCTCCCCTCTGGAAATCAAGGCTTCGCTCCTGTTCGACCTACATCCGCACCAGTTCGGGTCGGAAATACCACACAAATTCAGCATCAAGCTCCCCGGTTCGGAACAGGCGAACCTGTTCGGATCGGCACCTCCGATCCGAACCGTGCATCTCTCCATAACCTCCCTCGCTTCTCCGAGCTGCAGCAAGGGGGCACCTCCGAACCGAACCGGATGACCTGCCAAGCTCCTTATACTCTTCCACACTCTTCTGAACTCAACGCTGGGGGCACCAGCTCTGGCTTTAGCAGCTTGCAACACCTCTTTGAAGGCGATCGGCTCGCCAACCTCATTGAACGCCTTTTGAGAGGCCGCACTTATCAGAATGACATGGATGATGTCAATCACAATCCATTCACACAGGAAATCAGGAATTCCCGCAATCCTCCAGATTTCAAACTTCCACAACTGGACCCCTACAACGGTAGGACGTATCCTACCGTGCACCTGATGCGCTACAAATGTCATATGGAAGTTCAATCGGCGTCGGAAAACATCATGGAAAAATGCTTTCCCCTCTTTTTGACTGATATTGCTGCTATGTGGTTTCGGCAGCTGGAATATGAATCGATCAACAGCTGGAACATGTTGGTCGCTCGCTTCATTGAAAAATTTCGAGTCCACATCGCTCGACCTAAGAATGTCATGTCTCTTACCACAATCAAGCAGAGGCCTAAAGAAACTCTGCGATCATTTCTGGAAAGGTTCAAGGTTGCAGCAGCATCAGTTGATCGACCTGAGCCATCTACGGTATTGATGGCGGCAGTATTCGGCGTTCTAGACAACTCGGAGTTCAAAAAATCCTTGTACCGAGACCCATCAAGGAATCTCAGCGAATTCTATCTTGAATCGGATAGGTTTTTGCGTGAAGAAGACGCAACGTCCGAAAAGAAAATTCTCGATGTTAACATGCTCAAAGACGGAGAACCATCTGATTCTGGTAAAGGCAAAGGAAAAGCTGCCGTCAAGAATGACCGCAACGCTCAGCCCCGGAGAGGGCCCAGATATGAAAAGTACACAGAACTCAATTCGTCACTAACCGACATCTACGTGAACACAAACGGTGACGTCTTCTATCCAAAGCCTCCCAGGAGGGAGCCATCGCAAAGAGAACGCGATTCTGGAAAATACTGCATATTTCACGATATGGACGGTCATGACACAAATGATTGTAGACACTTGCGAGATCTGATTGAGGAACGGGTTAGACGTGGAGAGCTACCCGAGTATGTGAAACAACCAATAGCGCCTACACCTGCGCTACCCCCACCTGCTCCCCGGAGAGGGAATGACCCTGGAACGAGCTCCCATCGGCTCATCATCAACTGATCTGGATTGGATCACTATGCATTTTCAACATTTCTTAGGATTTAAGATATGTTTCTTTGCTTTCTTTAGGTTTTCCGATTGGCTAAATCGGAGTACACACGTTTGGGGTTAGGATTTAACTCCAAAGCGTGCGCTGCACTCGATAACAAACCAATCAGGATTTGCTTTGATTTTGTACTTTGAATTGAATAAGGAAGGAATTTCCGAGCATGGATTATGTTTGGCAATTTAAGTATCTTGTCAGTTTGTGGCAGGATTCTCAATCTCAACTAAAGTATGGCTTATACTTATCTCGGACCCCTAGGCATGGATTATGCTTAGGGACAGACTGTCTTGTCAGGTCTTGGGAAGCATAGCTCTATCCCGACATGAGTATGGATTGTACTCACTAGGATTCTTAAGTATGGATTATACCCTGGAACGGCTTATTGTTTTGTCAGGATCTGGCAAAGGAACTCAATAAAACTCGAGTATGGTTTATGCTCAGTTTGAACTTCCTGGTATGGCTTATACCCGGAATGTTAGGTCCCTCGTCAGGTTTTGGCAGGCTGAGTCAAACGTGTCTTGAGTATGGTTTATGCTCAAAAAAGCGCCCAAGCATGGTTTACGCTCGAAAGTGTATTTAGTTTTGTCAGGATTTGACACACCTTTCTGCTCTCTTTTCTTCGCAGGTATGGATTATACTTGCAGCTGGCAGGCCCGGCGTGGCCTTGGATTATCCAGAACCCATCTTCCTTCATTCAGCAAGATATGTTCTGAGGGGCAAAATGTTGACCCGCTTTTTAGTCAAAGCAGTCACACATGGAATCTCTCCTCAACAATACGCTCAAGTGTTGGGAATACCGTCAGAAGACAGAAAGCGATTTGGTCAAAGTCGCATCGCAAACAAAGAAAGGCCCGAACCTCCTATCAAATGACCTTTTTTGGGCCTGAAAACAGCGATTACGGAGCTAGGCTCCGTAACTCTTGTAGATCTCTGAATTAGATTCAGTTTGAACTTTGGTTCAGCTCAATCGGACTTACGGTTTGTAAGTTACGCCCGTTTCCGTGAACGCATGCAGAACTGGAAACTTGGAATTTGGAAATTGGCTTGACCTCCCGGATCGGATCGGACCAACTCTGACTCCTCTCTTCGAAGAAGCATAGCATTGGGTGGTTTTGGCAGAGCTCCGACTCAGTTCAGATCGGTTGGAATGGAGCAATCCGACCCGCTTCGCATCGGATCCTCACAAGAGCATAAAGTATTCGGATTGAAGACACCAACTCGGTTCGGATCGGAAGTCTGAGCCGACCCCCTACACCTGCTCAGATGTATAGCAACACGTCTCACCTTCGGTTGGAATGCTCCGGATCGGTTCGGAAGGAAGAGGACCCGAACCGAACCGCTTCGACCTGCTGCTACACCTCAACATTGACCTGTTCTCAAGGAGTAACTACTTCCTATTAATCCGGATCGAGCTCCACCTGTCCTAGAACGATCTGAAGACCATTTCTCCACTGCTTCCAAGATCACCTCAGGGCCTGCCACGCGCCCCTCCGATCCGATCCGATTCAGGACTCCCAGAGGCTCCTCTACGCCTATAAATACACCACAACATGGCAATTTCAAGGGACTTTTGGAACTCTAACTCTCCATGGCTTCAACAATGGTTCTTCGCAAGGCAGTAGCATAACCTTGAAGTCGAATTCCACATTACAACACGAGGATTTCGTGTATAATCTCCCCTTTAATCTCCTCTTCTTCATTTTAAACACGAGGATTTCGTGTATAAACTGCAAACAAACAACATTGTAATAGCTTCTTAAGATTTAAGAAACTATAAAGTGGACGAAGGCTTGGATTGAGCCGAACCACTATAAAAATCTCGTGTGTCTCCTCTTATTTTACCGCTTTTTCTGCATTAATCTGTGATTGTGAGGTTTTCACATAGCATTTGGGTGTTAGGCCCAAATTTCGGTCTAACATTTTGGCGCGCCAGGAAGGGAGGCACACGATACAACTTCTTCTACTAGCCTGAACGGAAGCGGATTATTTGGCTATTGGATCAATGGTCAAGCGAAAGAAAGACGGAACCTTCTCTCGTGCTGAGGATGTTGGTACTGAAGGCACAAGGAACGAGGCAAGCCAGGGGGCTTCCTCTCATGAAAATCCATCAGCATACTTAACCAGAGATGAAATGGATGGCGTTCTCGCTGAATTGAGAACTCAAATGGCAAGGCAAGATGATCTCCTCCGCAAACAACAGGAGATGATCGACCAATTCTTCGCTCGGATGGAAGGAAGGCCGAGCGGCAATGCACAACTCACTGGAAATGGTACTGAAATGGCCCCAACAGGAATAACAAACCGGATCGATTCGGATCCGATCCGAACCGAGGGCCAAAATCTGAATCCAACGCAGATGGAAATGGGGGACATTCCCCATCGGATCGGTTCAGACCCGATCCGAACAGTAACCTTGCATGAGCTTGGGGGCAGCAGCCTCCCCTCTGGAAATCAAGGCTTTACTCCTGTTCGACCTACATCCGCACCGGTTCGGGTCGGAAATACCACACAAATTCAGCATCAAGCTCCCAGGTTCGGAACAGGCGAACCTGTTCGGATCGGCACCTCCGATCCGAACCGTGCATCTCTCCATAACCTCCCTCGCTTCTCCGAGCCGCAGCAAGGGGGCACCTCCGAACCGAACTGGATGACCAGCCAAGCTCCTTATACTCTTCCACACTCTTCTGAACTCAACGCTGGGGGCACCAGCTCTGGCTTTAGCAGCTTGCAACAGCTCTTTGAAGGCGATCGACTCGCCAACCTCATTGAACGCCTATCAAGAGGCCGCACTTATTAGAATGACATGGATGATGTCAATCACAATCCATTCACACAGGAAATCAGGAATTCCCGCAATCCTCCAGATTTCAAACTTCCACAACTGGGCCCTTACAACGGTAGGACGGATCCTACCGTGCACCTGATGCGCTACAAACGTCATATGGAAGTTCAATCGGCGTCGGAAAACATCATGGAAAAATGCTTTCCCCTCTTTTTGACTGATATTGCTGCTATGTGGTTTCGGCAGCTAGAATCTGAATCGATCAACAGCTGGAACATGTTGGTCGCTCGCTTCATTGAACAATTTCGAGTCCACATCGCTCGACCTAAGAATGTCATGTCTCTTACCACAATCAAGCAGAGGCCTAAAGAAACTCTGCGATCATTTCTGGAAAGGTTCAACGTTGCAGCAGCATCAGTTGATCGGCCTGAGCCATCTATGGTATTGATGGCGGCAGTATTCGGCGTTCTAGACAACTCGGAGTTCAAAAAATCCTTGTACCGAGACCCACCAAGGAATCTCAGCGAATTCTATCTTGAATCGGATAGGTTTTTGTGTGAAGAAGACGCAACGTCCGAAAAGAAAATTCTCGATGTTAACATGCTCAAAGACGGAGAACCGTCTGATTCTGGTAAAGGCAAAGGAAAAGCTACCGTCAAGAATGACCGCAACGCTCAGACCCGGAGAGGGCCCAGACATGAAAAGTACACAGAACTCAATTTGTCAATAACCGACATCTACGTGAACACAAACGGTGACATCTCCTATCCAAAGCCTCCCAGGAGGGAGCCATCGCAAAGAGAACGCGATTCTGGAAAATACTGCATATTTCACGATATGGACGGTCATGACACAAATGACTGTAGACACTTGCGAGATCTGATTGAGGAACGGGTTAGACGTGGAGAGCTACCCGAGTATGTGAAACAACCAATAGCACCTACGCCTGCGCTACCCCCACCTGCTCCCCGGAGAGGGAATGACCATGGAACGAGCTCCCATCGGCTCGTCATCAACTGATCTGGATTGGATCACTATGCATTTTAAGAATTTCTTAGGATTTAAGATATGTTTCTTTGCTTTCTTTAGGTTTTCCGATTGGCTAAATCGGAGTACGCACGTTTGGGGTTAGGATTTAACTCCAAAGCGTGCGCTGCACTCGATAACAAACCAATCAGGATTTGCTTTGATTTTGTACTTTGAATTGAATAAGGAAGGACTTTCCGAGCATGGATTATGTTTGGCAATTTAAGTATCTTTTCAGGTTGTGGCAGGATTCTCAATCTCAACTAAAGTATGGCTTATACTTATCTCCGACCCCTAGGCATGGATTATGCTTAGGGACAGACTGTCTTGTCAGGTCTTGGCAAGCATAGCTCTATCCTGACATGAGTATGGATTGTACTCACTAGGATTCTTAAGTATGGAATATACTCTGGAACGGCTTATTGTTTTGTCAGGATCTGGCAAAGGAACTCAATAAAACTCGAGTATGGTTTATGATCAGTTTGAACTTCCTGGTATGGCTTATACCCGGAAGGTTAGGTCCCTCGTCAGGTTTTGGCAGGATGATTCGAATGTGTCTTGAGTATGGTTTATGCTCAAATAAGCGCCCAAGCATGGTTTATGCTCGAAAGTGTAATTAGTTTTGTCATGATTTGACACACCTTTCTGCTCTCTTTTCTTCGCAGGTATGGATTATACTTGCAGCTGGCAGGCCCGGCGTGGCCTTGGATTATCCAGAACACATTTTCCTTCATTCAGTAAGATAAGTTCTGAGGAGCAAAATGTTGACCCACTTTTTAGTCAAAGCAGTCACACATGGAATCTCTCCTCAACAATACGCTCGAGTGTTGGGAATACCGTCAGAAGACAGCAAGCGATTTGGTTAAAGTCGCATCGCAAACAAAGAAATGCCCGAAACTCCTATCAGATGACCTTTTGTGGGCCCGAAAACAGCGATTACAGTGCTGAGGTCCGTAACTCTTGTAGATCTCTGAATTAGCTTCAGTTTGAGCTTTGGTTCAGCTCAATCGGACTTACGGTTTGAAAGTTACGCCCGTTTCCGTGAACGCATGCAGAACCGGAAACTTGGAATTTGGAAATTGGCTTGACCTCCCGGATCGGATCGGACCCGCTCCTACTCCTCTCTTCGAAGAAGCATAGCATTGGGTGGTTTTGGCAGAGCTCTGACTCGGTTCGGATCGGATGGAATGGAGCAATCTGACCCTCTTCGTATCGGATCCTCACAAGAGCACAAAGTCTTCGGATTGAAGACACCAACTCGATTCGGATCGGAAGTCCGAGCCGACCCCCCTACACCTGGTCAGATGTATCGTGACACGTCTCGCCTTCGGTTGGAATGCTCCGGATCGGTTTGGAAGGAAGAGGACCCGAACCGAACCGCTTCGACCTGCTGCTACACCTCAACTTTGACCTGTTCTCAAGGAGTAACTACTTCCTATTAATCCGGATCGAGCTCCACATGTCCTAGCACGATCTGAAGACCATTTCTCCACTGCTTCCGAGATCACCTCAGGGCCTGCCACGTGCCCCTCCGATCCGATCCGATTCAGGACTACCAGAGGCTCCTCTCACCTATAAATACACCACAACATGGCTATTTCAAGGGACTTTTGGATCTCTAACTCTCCATGGCTTCAACTGTGGTTCTTCCCAAGGCTATCGCATAACCTAGAAGTCGAATTCCACATTACAACCCCATGATTTCATGTATAATCTCCCCTTTAATCTCCTCTTCTTCATTGTAAACACGAGGATTTCGTGTATAAACTGCAAACAAACAACATTGTAATAGCTTCTTAAGATTTAAGAAATTATAAAGTGGACGTAGGCTTGGATTGAGCCGAACCACTATAAAAATCTCGTGTGTCTCCTCTTATTTTACCGCTTTTTCTGCTTTAATCTGTGATTGTAAGGTTTTCACATAGCATTTGGGTGTTAGGCCCAAATTTCAGTCTAACATTTTGGCGCGCCAGGAAGGGGAGCACACGATACAACTTCTTCTACTAGTGAAACACCCCACCTCCGTTAGGGTCACTCTCAAGGGGAATGCCCTAATTTTGGTGGAGGTTTATAAGTACAAGTCACAGATATACAAGACAGATATAAGAATACATATTTGTAAACAGCGGAAGAACAACAAACTTTATTTCATAAAGTCAAATACGTGTTACAACAACATCCTTTCTTCAAAACCATAACATAACACTTTCATAATCTGTTTTGAGTATATTATTTAAAGAAGCATAAATAAAACATAGATAAACTGCAAAAGCCCCATAGTGGATTGTCCAAAGCCATAGTTCAAAACAGGAAAGTCCAAGCAATACATTTCTCTTCTTCAAGCTGGATGTTGAGGTTGGTCAAGCTGCTGTGTTCCCTCCCTGAGGACCTGGGGGGGGGGGGAACGGAAGAAAGAAGACGAAAGAAAAGTAGAGTCAGACATAAAGCCTGAGTAAGTCTAGTACTATTTTGTCTATGAATAAAGAACTGGGGATGATAAGTATAAACAAGAAGTGGGCATGCATTATAACTTGGTTAAGATGTCTAGGGTCGAATATACTATCGTACCCCATGTTAATCTCTGAACCCATATAAACTAGTTTCCAACTGGCACCCCATAGTCAGGGTGATGTGATCCATTCTATGATGATCGGCTCCTACTCGCATAGTTACATGTGTCTTACGGCCCCCGATGTCTGTAGTTACCTATGTTGGTCCCACCATGGGGTGTATCAAGTCCCATAGTGGCAACCCGACACAACCTTAGAGTGCACAGGTATGCTACTGGTGTCCAGTGCCTTATTTTTCTGCACCGGAGTGTGTGCACGCCCGCACTCCGTTAGAACCTACACTGCTACACCACCGCCGTCGATTTGACCTCTTACAATCAGCCCAGTAACCGTGCCCCACCCTGCCTAGTTTCAGGGTATCCTGATACACCTTTTAGGGTTACTGCTGAAAAGGGTCCCCCGTTACTAGGTTTTCTATCTCTAGCCAACATGCTAAGTTGGTTAAGTGTTTCCTAACCTAACCCCACCATTCCATTTAGTTTAGCATGTTCCATTTTGATTAAGTCTTTAGTTCACTTATTCCTAACAATCCTGACTCAGCCTTAATTGTCTTATTAAGGCCCTGACCTCTCACATTAGACAGGTATTGTTGTGGTTGCCTGTTGCCGGTTGGTTCCGGGCAGTCTTACGCCACAACTCAGTCTAACCTCGGGTCCTTATTGGGCTCCATGTTTAATCTCCCACATTGGATAGGTATTGTTGTGACTACTGGACAGCCGGGCGGTTCCGGGCAGGTTTACATCACAACTCAATCCAACCTCGGGTTAAACACATCGTATTTTCTACATTTACATATCTTGTCATTCTTCGTTATTTCTTATATGTAAATATTTGCGGCCCATTATTAAGTCAATGGTGTAAAGGTTACACCAATCAGGGGCCCAACCCATACTTGAACTTGGGCCCTTCTATTTTATATTTTCATTCATTAGTAATTTTAACCCAACGTTATTTTCCCCCGTTTTACACGTCCGTTATATATATTGGGCTTAGCCTTTTAAAGCCCAATTTAGCCATGCGAAAAGGGGAGGCTTGAAGCGTGATTACATACAAAGAGGGGAAGGTGAGCGCATGAACTTGCATATGACGTTGGAAATACATAATAGAAACTGGTGTACTTGTATATATATATTTTGGTCATAAAGCATAGGTGACATGAACCAAACCATGTAAACTTAAGATAAGAATCTAAATTAGGTGTCACATAGCCTTAACTACAACATAGACCTATGTTCTCATTTAGACATAATGTCAAACATAAACAAGTCATGTTCATAAGGTTTCTACATGTTTACAAAGGGGATACTTTGTTACTAACACAAAAGCATAGTTCAACTTAATCATGATTTAAGTCTAATCACATAACGATGGTATAAACATACTTATACATAAATATTCCTAAACATGGTGTTTGCTTTAAACTTGCAAAAAGGGATTTTTGAGTCTAACCTAGCCATGTCTCACATATGTCATCATATAATTCTTGTAAACAAGATAGACTTAATCATGGATTTCAATTATGCTAAATATCATTCATAGCCTAGCCATATTCATAAGTTTGTAAAAGCATGACTTAATACATGGATTATGGTGTCAAAATTCCAACATAGTTTCATATGAACTATAACAACCAAACTTGTTCAATTACTTGCAAAATGATTTATGCACAAAAATATACATCATGATGGCATAATAACAAAGCCCCAAACTTGCATGAATTTCAATCAACTACATACATGTAGCTTCAACATAGATTACATAATTTGCGAAATATTCCAAACGCATACTTGCATAGAACTACCGCATGTAGTTCTTTATAAGGAATAACCTAAATTTTGCACAAATATGAATTACTTTATTATCCCAATTCAAGCATACAAATCAGCACAGTTATTTATTCATACCAAAGTAATACTCTACTTACAATGGTTGCGGTGAATTCTCTAATTAAGAGATATGATTCCTTTGTTGAATTGATTGGCTTTAGGTTGCTTGAATTGCTTTAGGCTTTAGAACTTTCTTCCTAATTCTCTCTCTAGTTGGCGGCTACTCTTAGTCGTTCCTCAACAACATGGCGGCTATGTTCTTAATTTTGAATGAATAGATTACGGTTTAGTCTAGGGTTGTTTATATAGAGTTTAGGAACTGATTAGGACCCTTGATGTTGCTTGGATTGATCATAGCCATTCATTAGGAAAAGAGACCAATTAAAACTTGCCACTTAGCCCTAATGACAAAGCAAACCACAGAGAATCGGCCAAACACAGACCTGGCCCGCCAGGTTGACTGGGCTCGACCAGGTCGACACCCCTGTCGACAGGGCTGTCGACAGCCCTGTCGACATGGGTAGCTCAGGTCGACAGCCCAGTCGACCTGGGTGGCCTAGGCGGGTGTTTATCCGCCCTGGCCCATTGGGCCCGATTTTTAATTATTTTATTCTGTTTGAATTCAAAACTTCCGAAGGCTATATCTTCTTCATACGGACTCCGTTTTTCGAAAACTCGGACTCTATTTCGCGTATTTTTCTGAGTCGAACGAAATGGTGTATCCCGTTTCCCTTGGTTCTTTGATTTGAAATTAATTATACTTTAATTTGCTAATTCACAGTTATAGAATTTTCGGGGTGTTACATTCTCCCCCACTTAAAAGGATTTCGTCCCCGAAATCTTCAAGTTAGGAGGAATGTATATCCTAACATCCAATCATCCATCTATTCATCCATCAAACACGAGCATCCATTGTCCTTAAAAGACTTCTAATGCTTCATGATCATATGCGAAGTGTGTGTGTACATGAACCTATCTAATGCAAAATCAGGCGGTCTACTGATTCAGTTGACCTCCTTAATGCGAGTTATGTAAGTGCCATGAATCCATTATGTATGCAAATTTTCCTATTCTTGATTCTACATGAGTGCACAATCATTCAATACAGATGCAACATCCATATGACAACACATTAAAGTTCAACCATATACGAATGCAAACATATATGCATATGCAATATGAAGTGACTGAGCCAATCTAAAACCTAGATTGTGTGTGTAGATGCAACCACGAGCAACCACTAGCAATCACTTGCAACCACTTGCAACCATTCATACATAACATGTTTCAACTACATGTTTCCATCCAAAGGGTTTCTACCTAAAAGATACGGTCGAGGAAATATACCTAAAAAGATAGATAAAAGCGCAACTTAAGGAAAAGGAAAGATCAAGGATGTACCCTCGAACAGAAAAGGGTAGGCAGTACGTATTCTAGCTTCAGTTTCCCAAGTCGCGTCTCCCTCGGCGTTGCTCCACTGAACTTTGACGAGCTTGACTTCGCGGTTGCGTAGCTTCTTCACTTCCGTTCCTAAGATGCGGGTTGGAACTTTTCTTATGGTTGCTTCGCGTTCCACTTCGGCCTCTTCGAGTATATTTGGCTCTACCACTTCAGCTGACTCATGCAGACATTTTCGGAGATGTGAAACGTGAAAAACGTTGTGGACTCCATCCAACTTCTCGGGTAGCTCTAATCTATAAGCCATTTTCCCAATTTTCTCGATGATAGGGAATGGCCCTACGAAACTTGGTGCTAGCTTTCCTGTGGTTCCAAAACGAACAACGTTTCTTAGTGGTGATACCTTGAGAAAAACTCTGTCTCCAACCTCAAATTCAAGGTCGGTCCTCCTCTTGTCGGCATAGGACTTCTGTCTGTCTTGGGCCGTCTTCATCCTTCTTCGTATTAAGTCTACTTTCTCTGAAGTCTCTCGGATCATGTCTGGTCCAAGTATGAGCTTATCCGTGGACTCCCACCAACAAGTGGGCGATCGGCACGGTCTTCCATATAAAGCTTCGAAGGGCGCCATTCCGATGGTTGCTTGATAGCTATTGTTGTAGGCAAATTCCACCAAAGGAAGGTGGTCTTCCCATGTCCCTCCGAAGTCAAGGACGCATAGCCTTAGAAGGTCTTCCAAAACTCTGTTCACTCTCTCTGTTTGGCCATCGGTTTGGGGATGATAGGCTGTGCTCAAGCATAACTGCGTTCCTACTGCTTCTTGCAGACTCCGCCAAAACTCGCTGGTGAAGATGGGGTCTCGGACACTAACAATGCTAGATGGTATTCCATGGAGTCGAACGATTTCCTTGAGGTAAAGTGATGCTAGGGATGAGGCAGTTCTTTTACTTTTGACAGGTAAAAAGTGGGCGCTTTTAGTAAGCCTATCCACTATTACCCAAATGCTAGTGTTGCCTCTCCTAGACCTAGGCAGCCCATCGATGAAGTCCATTGAGATGCTATCCCACTTCCACTGCGGGACCTCCAGAGGATGCAGCAGTCCGCCAGGCTTTTTCTGTTCTGCCTTAACCTGTTGACACACCATACACTTAGAAACGAACTCTGCCACGTCCTTTTTCATGCCGTTCCAGAAGAAAGTCCTTTTTATATCCTTGTACATTTTATCTCCGCCTGGGTGTATCGTCATCTTGGAGTGATGTGCCTCCTCGAGAACCTTTTTCACTAAATCTTTTGCTTATGGGACGCATAGTCTTCCGTCTCGCCTTAGTACACCTTTATCGTCAATGGAGTATCTGTTGAGGTGACTTGAAGTCTCACCCCTAATTAGCCTATCAATCATTTCCACAAGATGAGGGTCTTCGCGTTGTGCTGCCCCTACTGAATTTACTAAAGTTGGGCGTACTTCGAGAGATGCTAGCAAGCCTGGTACGAAATCGGAGGAGGGCCTAAAGTCGAAGCTGGCTATAAACTCTAGGCTTTGTCTTTCAAAAAACAACGGGCTCAGGGTCAATTTCTTTCGGCTCAACGCGTCTGCCACTACGTTGCCTTTGCCCGGAGTGTAGGAGATTTCGAAATCGTACGAGGCAAGAAACTCCATCCACCTTTGTTGCCTCAAGTTAAGATCTTTCTGCGAGAAAAGATATTTCAACGATTTATGGTCAGTGTAAAGTTCGAACTTCTCACCTAGGAGATAGTGTCGCCAAGACTTGAGCGCAAAGACGATGGCGGCTAACTCAAGATCGTGGGTTGGGTAGTTCTTCTCGTGCACTTTCAACTGCCTCCCGCCATAAGCTACTACCCTTCCTTCTTGCATTAAGACGGCGCCTAGCCCTGTCCCACATGCATCCGTATAAACAGTGAACATCTTGCTCCCATCTTGCAGCGTCAAAACTGGGGCTGTTGTGAGAGCCCTTTTCAGTCGTTGGAAAGCAAACTCGCAATCCAAATCCCAATTGAACACTAGATTCTTCTTAGTCAATTTCGTGAGCGGAGCTGAGATTTTCGCAAAATCCCTTATGAATTTTCGATAGAAACCTGCTAGTCCTAGAAAGCTTCGAACTTCAGTCGCATTCCTTGGTGTCTTCCAATCTTGTACCGCCACTACCTTAGCGGGGTCCACTGCCAACCCTTGTTTGGATACTATGTGCCCAAGGAACCTCACCTCTTCTCTCCAAAAGTGGCATTTGGAGAATTTGGCTTTTAGTTGATGGACTCGCAAAGTTTCCATGATTGCCCTTAGGTGCTGAGCATGTTCCTCTTCACTCTTTGAGAAGATAAGGATATCATCTACGAAGACCACTACGAATTTGTTGAGGAAATCTCTAAATACCCTACTCATCAGGTCCACGAAGTACGCAGGTGCATTTGTCAAGCAGAAAGGCATGACAAGCCATTCAAAGAAACCGTCTGGGGTTCTGAACGCCGTTTTATCGATGATATCTTCAGCCACCCTTAGCTGATGAAAACCGGTTGCTAAATCGAGTTGGGAGAAAACAGACGCTCCTACAAGCTGGTCAAATAAATCGTCAATTCTAGGGAGAGGGTGCCTATTCTTTTTCGTTAGCTTGTTGAGCTCCCTATAGTCAACACATAGACGGAGTGAACCATCCGCCTTTGTAGCGAACACCACTGGAGCGCCCCATTCTGAAATGCTTCTCCTAATGAACCCCTTTTCTAGTAGCTCCTTAATCTGTTTACTGAGCTCTTTCCTTTCTCGTGGATCCATATGTCTAACGGGCAACGCAACGGGCTTTGCATTATCTACAAGATATATGCGGAAGTCTATTTCCCGCTTCGGAGGCAAGCCCTTCACCTCTTCAAAGACATCCGGATATTCCCGGACCACTCTAACTGATTGCAAATTTTCAACGGAGGCATCTAGCGATTCAAGATAACTAAGCATAACCGCATAAGAGGGATTACAAGAAATTTCCAAAGTATTATCGAGCTGGGTTAGGAGCCTAACAATCTTTTTCTCACAATCAAGGATGGCCCCATTACTGGATAGCCAATCCATACCCAAAATCAAACCATAACCCGAAAAGCCCAAAACAAAGGCACTACATTGAAATTCTACACTTAGAATAGAAATTTTCAATCCCACACAGATCATAGACAAATGAGCTGGGCCCCCAATTGGGTTTGAAACAATTAAGGGGTCCTCTACCATAATAGTTTTTAGGTGCAGAGATTCTACTAAAGCAGACGAGATAAAGGAGTGTGATGCGCCAGAATCAAACAAAGTGCGAACGGGGTGATCATAAAGATAAACTACACTTTCTACAGAAGTATTTATACCTCTTTGTTGCAGAGGTGGCGCTTCTAGCACATGGACCTGTGCCCCTGGGGTGGATCCAGCTCTCTGCCCCTGTCCTCGTTTCTTTGGGCAGTCCTTAGCCCTATGGCCTGTCTCGCCGCAAGAAAAGCACCCACCATTCTCCTTGGCCTTCTTTTTCCGGCAGTCCTTTACTAAGTGCCCCACTTTGCCACAGAAATTGCACTTCCTCTCCTCTTTGTTGCCTTTCCCGCCCTTCTTAAAGTCTGTCTTCTTGGGCTGCAAACCCTCTTTCTTCTTGCCCTTATCCTCTTCATTCAGCAATGCCATTTGCACCAATCTTTCATACGTGGCTCCCATCGGTATATGGGTCATGGCCAAACTGTGTAATGGCTCATTTAACCCTTTGACAAAACGGAGAGCCTTCTTGTGCGGGGTGTTGACTAGGTCAAGCCCAAACCTAGCCAGCTCATCGAACGGATTCACATATTCTCTGACAGTCTTGTCCCCTTGCTTAAGAAATAAGAATTTTTCCAACTGCAAACTTCTTTCTGCATCTGAGTGAAATTTGGTCTCAAACCTTGCCCTAAAGTCCTCCCATGTCTCCATTGGTCTTTCAGCATTAGTGACTTCCCACCAGTAGGAAGCCTCGCCCTTCAATAGCCACACCGCCAGTTGTACTTTTTGTCTATCTTCTACCTTAAAGATGATGAATAGGTCCTCAGTTTCTTTCAGCCAATTTCTAGCTGCTACGAAGGACTCAGTTCCATGGAAATCCCTTCCTCCCATAGCTTTAAAATCTTTACATATCTTAGCAAACGTGTTTGCCCGTGGAGGAGGTGGTGGAAAAGGTGCCGCTGCAGCTGGATGATTTCCTTCAGCTGGGGGAGGAGGAATGGTAGGACCTGGCTGAGTGGCCCTTGCTTCTAAGAATCGTCTAAACCAACCAGGTATTGGCACCCCTTCCGGCAAGTTAAGTTCTTGGGACATGCTGAAACAAAAAGGATAGATTCAAAACGAAGGATAAGAGATAGTTCCTATGGCTTTGGGGAGTGGACTTTGCCTTTTTAAAATAAAATAATATTTTTCTTTTAAAAATGCTTCTTTAAATTTCCTTTTTGAAAATAATTTTTAAAAATCTTTTTATCTTATCTGGTAAACCTATGCTCTGATACCAAGTGAAACACCCCACCTCCGTTAGGGTCACTCTCAAGGGGAATGCCCTAATTTTGGTGGAGGTTTATAAGTACAAGTCACAGATATACAAGACAGATATAAGAACACATATTTGTAAACAGCGGAAGAACAACAAACTTTATTTCATAAAGTCAAATACGTGTTACAGCAACATCCTTTCTTCAAAACCATAACATAACACTTTCATAATCTGTCTTGAGTACATTATTTAAAGAAGAATAAATAAAACATAGATAAACTGCAAAAGCCCCATAGTGGATTGTCCAAAGCCATAGTTCAAAACAGGAAAGTCCAAGCAATACATTTCTCTTCTTCAAGCTGGATGTTGAGGTTGGTCAAGCTGCTGTGTTCCCTCCCTGAGGACCTGGGGGGGAAACGGAAGAAAGAAGATGAAAGAAAAGTAGAGTCAGACATAAAGCCTGAGTAAGTCTAGTAATATTTTGTCTATGAATAAAGAACTGGGGATGATAAGTATAAACAAGAAGTGGGCATGCATTATAACTTGGTTAAGATGTCTAGTGTCGAATATACTATCGTACCCCATGTTAATCTCTGAACCCATATAAACTAGTTTCCAACTGGCACCCCATAGTCAGGGTGATGTGATCCATTCTATGATGATCAGCTCCTACTCGCATAGTTACATGTGTCTTACGGCCCCCGATGTCTGTAGTTACCTATGCTGGTCCCACCATGGGGTGTATCAAGTCCCATAGTGGCAACCCGACACAACCTTAGAGTGCACAGGTATGCTACTGGTGTCCAGTGCCTTATTTTTCTGCACCGGAGTGTGTGCACGCCCGCACTCCGTTAGAACCTACACTGCTACACCACCGCCGTCGATTTGACCTCTTACAATCAGCCCAGTAATCGTGCCCCACCCTGCCTAGTTTCAGGGTATCCTGATACACCTTTTAGGGTTACTGCTGAAAAGGGTCCCCCGTTACTAGGTTTTCTATCTCTAGCCAACATGCTAAGTTGGTTAAGTGTTTCCTAACCTAACCCCACCAGTCCGTTTAGTTTAGCATGTTCCATTTTGATTAAGTCTTTAGTTCACTTAATCCTAACAATCCTGACTCAGCCTTAATTGTCTTATTAAGGCCCTGACCTCTCACATTAGACAGGTATTGTTGTGGTTGCCTGTTGCCGGTTGGTTCCGGGCAGTCTTACGCCACAACTCAGTCTAACCTCGGGTCCTTATTGGGCTCCATGTTTAATCTCCCACATTGAATAGGTATTGTTGTGACTACTGGACAGCCGGGCGGTTCCGGGCAGGTTTACATCACAACTCAATCCAACCTCGGGTTAAACACATCGTATTTTCTACATTTACATATCTTGTCATTCTTCTTTATTTCTTATATGTAAATATTTGCGGCCCATTATTAAGTCAATGGTGTAAAGGTTACACCAATCAGGGGCCCAACCCATACTTGAACTTGGGCCCTTCTATTTTATATTTTCATTCATTAGTAATTTTAACCCAACGTTATTTTCCCCCGTTTTACACGTCCGTTATATATATTGGGCTTAGCCTTTTAAAGCCCAATTTAGCCATGCGAAAAGGGGAGGCTTGAAGCGTGATTACATACAAAGAGGGGAAGGTGAGCGCATGAACTTGCATATGACGTTGGAAATACATAATAGAAACTGGTGTACTTGTATATATATATTTTGGTCATAAAGCATAGGTGACATGAACCAAACCATGTAAACTTAAGATAAGAATCTAAATTAGGTGTCACATAGCCTTAACTACAACATAGACCTATGTTCTCATTTAGACATAATGTCAAACATAAACAAGTCATGTTCATAAGGTTTCTACATGTTTACAAAGGGGATACTTTGTTACTAACACAAAAGCATAGTTCAACTTAATCATGATTTAAGTCTAATCACATAACGATGGTATAAACATACTTATGCATAAATATTCCTAAACATGGTGTTTGCTTTAAACTTGCAAAAAGGGATTTTTGAGTCTAACCTAGCCATGTCTCACATATGTCAGCATATAATTCTTGTAAACAAGATAGACTTAATCATGGATTTCAATTATGCCAAATATCATTCATAGCCTAGCCATATTCATAAGTTTGCAAAAGCATGACTTAATACATGGATTATGGTGTCAAAATTCCAACATAGTTTCATATGAACTATAACAACCAAACTTGTTCAATTACTTGCAAAATGATTTATGCACAAAAATATACATCATGATGGCATAATAACAAAGCCCCAAACTTGCATGAATTTCAATCAACTACATACATGTAGCTTCAACATAGATTACATAATTTGCGAAATATTCCAAACGCGTACTTGCATAGAACTACCGCATGTAGTTCTTTATAATGAATAACCTAAATTTTGCACAAATATGAATTACTTTATTATCCCAATTCAAGCATACAAATCAGCACAGTTATTTATTCATACCAAAGTAATACTCTACTTACAATGGTTGCGGTGAATTCTCTAATTAAGAGATATGATTCCTTTGTTGAATTGATTGGCTTTAGGTTGCTTGAATTGCTTTAGGCTTTAGAACTTTCTTCCTAATTCTCTCTCTAGTTGGCGGCTACTCTTAGTCGTTCCTCAGCAACATGGCGGCTATGTTCTTAATTTTGAATGAATAGATTAGGGTTTAGTCTAGGGTTGTTTATATAGAGTTTAGGAACTGATTAGGACCCTTGATGTTGCTTGGATTGATCATAGCCATTCATTAGGAAGAGAGACCAATTAAAACTTGCCACCTAGCCCTAATGACAAAGCAAACCACAGAGAATCGGCCAAACACAGACCTGGCCAGCCAGGTTGACTGGGCTCGACCAGGTCGACACCCCTGTCGACAGGGCTGTCGACAGCCCTGTCGACATGGGTAGCCCAGGTCAACAGCCCAGTCGACCTGGGTGGCCTAGGCGGGTGTTTATCCGCCCTGGCCCATTGGGCCCGATTTTTAATTATTTTATTCTGTTTGAATTCAAAACTTCCGAAGGCCATATCTTCTTCATACGGACTCCGTTTTTCGAAAACTCGGACTCTATTTCGCGTATTTTTCCGAAACGAATGAAATGGTGTATCCCGTTTCCCTTGGTTCTTTGATTTGAAATTAATTATACTTTAATTTGCTAATTCACAGTTATAGAATTTTCGGGGTGTTACAACTAGCCTGAACGAAAGCGGATTATTTGTCTATTGGATCAATGGTCAAGCGAAAGAAAGACGGAACCTTCTCTCGTGCTGAGGATGTTGGCACTGAAGGCACAAGGAACGAGGCAAGCCAGGAGGCTTCCTCTCATGAAAATCCATCAGCATACTTAACCGGAGATGAAATGGATGGCGTTCTCGCTGAAATGAGAACTCAAATGGCTAGGCAAGATGATCTCCTCAGCAAACAACAGGAGATGATCGACCAATTCTTCGCTCGGATGGAAGGAAGGCCGAGCGGCAATGCACAACTCACTGGAAATGGTACTGAAATGGCCCCAACAGGAATAACAAACCGGATCGGTTCGGATCCGATCCGAACCGAGGGCTAAAATCTGAATCCAACGCAGATGGAAATGGGGGACATTCCCAACCGGATCGGTTCAGACCCGATCCGAACAACAACCTTGCATGAGCCTGGGGGCAGCAACCTCCCCTCTGGAAATCAAGGCTTCGCTCCTGTTCGACCTACATCCGTACCGGTTCGGGTCGGAAATACCACACAAATTCAGCATCAATCTCCCCGGTTCGGAACAGGCGAACCTGTTCGGATCGGCACCTCCGATCTGAACCGTGCATCTCTCTATAACCTCCCTCGCTTCTCCGAGCCGCAGCAAGGGGGCACCTCCGAACTGAACCGGATGACCTGCCAAGCTCCTTATACTCTTCCACACTCTTCTGAACTCAACGCTGGGGGCACCAGCTCTGGCTTTAGCAGCTTGCAACAGCTCTTTGAAGGCGATCGGCTCGCCAACCTCATTGAACGCCTATCAAGAGGCCGCACTTATCAGAATGACATGGATGATGTCAATCACAATCCATTCACATAGGAAATCAGGAATTCCCGCAATCCTCCAGATTTCAAACTTCCACAACTGGACCCCTACAACGGTAGGACGGATCCTACCGTGCACTTGATGCGCTACAAACGTCATATGGAAGTTCAATTGGCGTCGGAAAACATAATGGAAAAATGCTTTCCCCTCTTTTTGACTGATATTGCTGCTATGTGGTTTCAGAAGCTAGAATCTGAATCGATCAACAGCTGAAACATGTTGGTCGCTCGCTTCATTGAACAATTTCGAGTCCACATCGCTCGACCTAAGAATGTCATGTCTCTTACCACAATCAAGCAGAGGCCTAAAGAAACTCTGCGATCATTTCTGGAAAGGTTCAACATTGCAGCAGCATCAGTTGATCGACCTGAGCCATCTATGGTATTGATGGCGGCAGTATTCGGCGTTCTAGACAACTCGGAGTTCAAAAAATCCTTGTACCGAGACCCACCAAGGAATCTCAGCGAATTCTATCATGAATCGGATAGGTTTTTGCTTGAAGAAGACGCAACGTCCGAAAAGAAAATTCTCGATGTTAACATGCTCAAAGACGGAGAACCGTCTGATTCTGGTAAAAGCAAAGGAAAAGCTGCCGTCAAGAATGAACGCAACGCTCAGCCCCGTGGAGGGCCCAGATATGAAAAGTACACAGAACTCAATTCGTCACTAACCGACATCTACGTGAACATAAATGGTGACGTCTCCTATCCAAAGCCTCCCAGGAGGGAGCCATCGCAAAGAGAACGCGATTCTGGAAAATACTGCATATTTCACGATATGGACGGTCATGACACAAATGACTGTAGACACTTGCGAGATCTGATTGAGGAACGGGTTAGACGTGGAGAGCTACCCGAGTATGTGAAACAACCAATAGCGCCTACACCTGCGCTACCCCCACCTGCTCCCCGGAGAGGGAATGACCCTGGAACGAGCTCCCATCTGCTCGTCATCAACTGATCTGGACTGGATCACTATGCATTTTCAGCATTTCTTAGGATTTAAGATATGTTTCTTTGCTTTCTTTAGGTTTTCCGATTGGCTAAATTGGAGTACACACGTTTGGGGTTAGGATTTAACTCCAAAGTGTGCGCTGCACTCGATAACAAACCAATCAGGATTTTCTTTGATTTTGTAATTTGAATTGAATAAGGAAGGACTTTCCGAGCATGGATTATGTTTGGAAATTTAAGTATCTTGTCAGGTTGTGGCAGGATTCTCAATTTCAACTAAAGTATGGCTTATACTTATCTCGGACCCCTAGGCATGGATTATGCTTAGGGACAGACTGTCTTGTCAGGTCTTGGCAAGCATAGCTCTATTCCGACATGAGTATGGATTGTACTCACTAGGATTCTTAAGTATGGATTGTACTCTGGAACGGCTTATTGTTTTGTCAGGATCTGGCAAAGGAACTCAATAAAACTCGAGTATGGTTTATGCTCAGTTTGAACTTCCTGGTATGGCTTATACCCGGAAGGTTAGGTCCCTCGTCAGGTTTTGGCAGGATGATTCGAACGTGTCTTGAGTATGGTTTATGCTCAAACAAGCGCCCAAGCATGGTTTTTGCTCGAAAGTGTAATTAGTTTTGTCAGGATTTGACACACCTTTCTGCTCTCTTTTCTTCGCAGGTATGGATTATACTTGCAACTGGCAGGCCCGGCGTGGCCTTGGATTATCCAGAACACATCTTCCTTCATTCAGCAAGATATGTTCTGAGGGGCAAAATGTTGACCCGCTTTTTAGTCAAAGCAATCACACATGGAATCTCTCCTCAATAATACGCTCAAGTGTTGGGAATACCGTCCGAAGACAGCAAGCGATTTGGTCAAAGAATGGCCCGAAACTCCTATCAGATGACCTTTTTTGGGCCCGATAACAGCGATTACGATGATAAGCTCCGTAACTGTCGTAGATCTCTGAATTAGCTTCAGTTTGAGCTTTGGTTCAGCTCAGTCGGACTTACGGTTTGAAAGTTACGCCCGTTTCCGTGAACGCATGCAGAACCGGAAACTTGGAATTCAGAAATTGGCTTGACCTCCCGGATCGGATCAGACCCGCTCCGACTCCTCTCTTTGAAGAAGCATAGCATTGGATGGTTTTGGCAGAGCTCTGACTTGGTTCGGATCGGATGGAATGGAGCAATCCGACCTGCTTCGCATCGGATCCTCACAAGAGCACAAAGTCTTCGGATTGAAGACACCAACTCGGTTCGGATCGGAAGTCCGAGTCGACCCCCCTACAGCTGCTCAGATGTATAGCGACACGTCTCGCCTTCGGTTGGAATGCTCCAGATCGGGTCGGAAGGAAGAGGACCCGAACCGAACCGCTTCGGCCTGCTGCTACACCTCAACTTTGACCTGTTCTCAAGGAGTAACTACTTCCTATTAATCCGGATCGAGCTCCACCTGTCCTAGCACGATCTAAAGACCATTTCTCCATTGCTTCCGAGATCACCTCAGGGCCTGCCACGCGCCCCTCCGATCCGATTTAGGACTCCCTGAGGCTCCTCTACGCCTATAAATACATCATAACATGGCTATTTCAAGGGAATTTTGGATCTCTAACTCTCCATGGCTTCAACTGTGGTTCTTCGCAAGGCTATCGCATAACCTAGAAGTCGAATTCCACATTACAACACGAGGATTTCGTGTATAATCTCCCCTTTAATCTCCTCTTCTTCATTGTAAACACGAGGATTTCGTGTATAAACTGCAAACAAACAACATTGTAATAGCTTCTTAAGATTTATGAAACTATAAAGTGGACGTAGGCTTGGATTGAGCCGAACCACTATAAAAATCTCATGTGTCTCCTCTTATTTTACCGCTTTTTCTGCATTAATCTGTGATTGTGAGGTTTTCACATAGCATTTGGGTGTTAGGCCCAAATTTCAGTCTAACATTTTGGCGCGCCAGGAAGGGGGGCACACGATACAACTTCTTCTGCTAGCCTGAACGGAAGCGGATTATTTGGCTATTGGATCAATGGTCAAGCGAAAGAAAGATGGAACCTTCTCTCGTGCTGAGGATGTTGGCACTGAAGGCACAAGGAATGAGGCAAGCCAGGAGGCTTCCTCTCATGAAAATCCATCAGCATACTTAACCAGAGATGAAATGGATGGCATTCTCGCTGAATTGAGAACTCAAATGGCAAGGCAAGATGATCTCCTCCGCAAACAACAGGAGATGATCGACCAATTCTTCGCTCGGATGGAAGGAAGGCCGAGCGGCAATGCACAACTCACTGGAAATGGTACTGAAATGGCTCCAGCAGGAATAACAAACCGGATCGGTTCGGATCCAATCTTAACCGAGGGTCAAAATCTGAATCCAACGCAGAAGGAAATGGGGGACATTCCCCACCGGATCGGTTCAGACCCTATCCGAACAGCAACCCTGCATGAGCCTGGAGGCAGCAGCCTCCCCTCTGGAAATCAAGGCTAAGCTCCTGTTCGACCTACATCCGCACCGGTTCGGGTCGGAAATACCACACAAATTCAGCATCGAGCTCCCCGGTTCGGAACAGGCGAACCTGTTCGTATCGGCACCTCCGATCCGAACTGTGCATCTCTCCATAACCTCCCTCGCTTCTCCGAGCCGCAGCAATGGGGCACCTCTGAACCGAACCGGATGACCTGCCAAGCTCCTTATACTCTTCCACACTCTTCTGAACTCAACGCTGGGGGCACCAGCACTGGCTTTAGCAGCTTGCAACAGCTCTTTGAAGGCGATCGGCTCGCCAACCTCATTGAATGCCTATCGAGAGGCCGCACTTATCAGAATGACATGGATGATGTCAATCACAATCCATTCACACAGGAAATCAGGAATTCCCGCAATCCTCCAGATTTCAAACTTCCACAACTGGAGCCCTACAACGGTAGGACGGATCCTACCGTGCACCTGATGCGCTACAAAAGTCATATGGAAGTTCAATCGGCGTCGGAAAACATCATGGCAAAATGCTTTCCCCTCTTTTTGACTGATATTGCTGTTATGTGGTTTCGGCAGCTAGAATCTGAATAAATCAACAGCTGGAACATGTTGGTCGCTCGCTTCATTGAACAATTTCGAGTCCACATCGCTCGACATAAGAATGCCATGTCTCTTACCACAATCAAGCAGAGGCCTAAAGAAACTCTGTGACCATTTCTGAAAAGGTTCAACGTTGCACCAGCATCAGTTGATTGACCTGATCCATCTATGGCATTGATGTCGGCAATATTCGGCGTTCTAGACAACTCGGAGTTCAAAAAATCCTTGTACCGAGACCCACCAAGGAATCTCAGCGAATTCTATCTTGAATCGGATAGGTTTTTGCTTGAAGAAGACGCAACGTCCGAAAAGAAAATTCTCGATGTTAACATGCTCAAAGACGGAGAACCGTCTGATTCTGGTAAAGGCAAAGGAAAAGCTGCCGTCAAGAATGACCGCAACGCTCAGCCCCGGAGAGGGCCCAGATATGAAAAGTACACAGAACTCAATTCGTCACTAACCGACATCTACGTGAACACAAACGGTGACGTCTCCTATCCAAAGCCTCCCAGGAGGGAGCCATCGCAAAGTGAACGCGATTCTGGAAAATACTGCATATTTCATGATATGGACGGTCGTGACACAAATGACTATAGACATTTGCGAGATCTGATTGAGGAACGGGTTAGACGTGGAGAGCTACCCAAGTATGTGAAACAACCAATAGCGCCTACACCTGCGCTACCCCCACCTGCTCCCTGGAGAGGGAATGACCCTGGAACGAGCTCCCATCGGCTCGTCATCAACTGATCTGGATTGGATCACTATGCATTTTCAGCATTTCTTAGGATTTAAGATATGTTTCTTTGCTTTCTTTAGGTTTTCCGATTGGCTAAATCGGAGTACACACGTTTGGGGTTAGGATTTAACTCCAAAGCGTGCGCTGCACTCGATAACAAACCAATCAGGATTTGCTTTGATTTTGTACTTTGAATTGAATAAGGAAGGACTTTCCGAGCATGGATTATGTTTGGCAATTTAAGTATCTTGTCAGGTTGTGGCATGATTCTCAATCTCAACTAAAGTATGGCTTATACTTATCTCGGACCCCTAAGCATGGATTATGCTTAGGGACAGACTGTCTTGTCAGGTCTTGGCAAGCATAGCTCTATCCCGACATGAGTATGGATTGTACTCACTAGGATTCTTAAGTATGGATTATAATCTGGAACGGCTTATTGTTTTGTCAGGATCTGGCAAAGGAACTCAATAAAACTCGAGTATGGTTTATGCTCAGTTTGAACTTCCTGGTATGGCTTATACCCAGAAGGTTAGGTCCCCCGTCAGGTTTTGGCAGGATGATTCGAACGTGTTTTGAGTATGGTTTATGCTCAAACAAGCGCCCAAGCATGGTTTATGCTCGAAAGTGTAATTAGTTTTGTCAGGATTTGACACACCTTTCTGCTCTCTTTTCTTCGTAGGTATGGATTATACTTGCAGCTGGCAGGCCCGGCGTGGCCTTGGATTATCCAGAACACATCTTCCTTCATTCAGCAAGATATGTTCTGAGGGGCAAAATGTTGACCCGCTTTTTAGTCAAAGCAGTCACACATGGAATCTCTCCTCAACAATACGCTCAAGTGTTGGGAATACCGTCAGAAGACAGCAAGTGATTTGGTCAAAGTCGCATCGCAAACAAACAAAAGCCCGAAACTCCTATCAGATGACCTTTTTTGGGCCCCAAAACAGCGATTACGGTGCTGAGGTCCGTAATTCTTGTAGATCTATGAATTAGCTTTAATTTGAGCTTTAGTTCAGCTCAATCGGACTTATGATTTGAAAGTTATGCCCGTTTCCGTGAACGCATGCAGAACCGGAAACTTGGAATTTGGAAATTGGCTTGACCTCCCGGATCGGATCGGACCCGCTCTGACTCCTCTCTTCGAAGAAGCATAGCATTGGGTGGTTTTGGCAGAGCTCTGACTCGGTTCGGATCGGATGGAAGGGAGCAATCCGACCCGCTTCGCATCGGATCCTCACAAGAGCACAAAGTCTTCGGATTGAAGACACCAACTCGGTTCGGATCGGAAGTCCGAGCCGACCCCCATACACCTGCTCAGATGTATAGCGACACGTCTCGCCTTCAGTTGGAATGCTCCGGATCGGTTCGGAAGGAAGAGGACCCGAACCGAACCGCTTCGACCTGCTGCTACACCTCAACTTTGACCTGTTCTCAAGGAGTAACTACTTCCTATTAATCCAGATCGTGCTCCACCTGTCCTAGCACGATCTGAAGACCATTTCTCCACTGCTTCCGAGATCACCTCAGGGCCTGCCACACGCCCCTCCGATCCGATCCGATTTAGGACTCCCAAAGGCTCCTCTACGCCTATAAATACACCACAACATGGCTATTTCAAGGGACTTTTGGAACTCTAACTCTCCATGGCTTCAACTATGGTTCTTCGCAAGGCTATCGCATAACCTAGAAGTCGAATTCCACATTACAACACGAGGATTTTGTGTATAATCTCCCCTTTAATCTCCTCATCTTCATTGTAAACACGAGGATTTCGTGTATAAACTACAAACAAACAACATTGTAATAGCTTCTTAAGATTTAAGAAACTATATAGTGGACGTAGGCTTGGATTGAGCCGAACCACTATAAAAATCTCGTGTGTCTCCTCTTATTTTACCGCTTTTTCTGCATTAATCTGTGATTGTGAGGTTTTCACATAGCATTTGGGTGTTAGGCCCAAATTTCGGTCTAACATTTTGGCGCGCCAGGAAGGGGGGCACACGATACAACTTCTTCTACTAGCCTGAACGGAAGCGGATTATTTGGCTATTGGATCAATGGTCAAGCGAATGAAAGATGGAACCTTCTCTCGTGCTGAGGATGTTGGCACTGAAGGCACAAGGAACGAGGCAAGCCAGGAGGCTTCCTCTCACCAAAATCCATCAGCATACTTAACCATAGATGAAATGGATGGCGTTCTCGCTGAATTGAGAACTCAAATGGCAAGGCAAGATGATCTCCTCCGCAAAAAACAGGAGATGATCGACCAATTCTTCGCTCGGATGGAAGGAAGGCCGAGCGGCAATGCACAACTCACTGGAAATGGTACTGAAATGGCTCCAGCAGGAATAACAAATCGGATCGGTTCGGATCCGATCCGAACCGAGGGCCAAAATCTGAATCCAACGCAGATGAAAATGGGGGACATTCCCCACTGGATCGGTTCAGACCCGACCCGAACAGCAACCCTGCATGAGCCTGGGGGCAGCAGCCTCCCCTCTGGAAATCAAGGCTTCGCTCCTGTTCGAACTACATCCGCACAGGTTCTGGTCGGAAATACCACACAAATTCAGCATCAAGCTCCCCGGTTCGGAACAGGCGAACCTGTTCGGATCAGCACCTCCGATCCGGACCGTGCATCTCTCCATAACCTCCCTCGCTTCTCCGAGCCGCAGCAAGGGGCCAACTTTGAACCGAACCGGATGACCTGCCAAGCTCCTTATACTCTTCCACACTCTTTTGAACTCAACGCTGGGGGCACCAGCACTAGCTTTAGCAGCTTGCAACAGCTCTTTGAAGGCGATCGGCTCGCCAACCTCATTGAACGCCTATCGAGAGGCTGCACTTATCATAATGACATGGATGATGTCAATCACAATCCATTCACACAGGAAATCAGGAATTCCCGCAATCCTCCAGATTTCAAACTTCCACAACTGGAGCCCTACAACGGTAGGACGGATCCTACTGTGCACCTGATGCGCTACAAACGTCATATGGAAGTTCAATCGGCGTCGGAAAACATCATGGCAAAATGCTTTCCCCTCTTTTTGACTGATATTGCTGCTATGTGGTTTCGGCAGCTAGAATCTAAATCGATCGACAGCTGGAACATGTTGGTCGCTCGATTCATTGAACAATTTCGAGTCCACATCGCTCGACCTTAGAATGTCATGTCTCTTACCACAATCAAGCAGAGGCCTAAAGAAACTCTGCGCTCATTTCTGGAAAGGTTCAACGTTGCAGCAGCATAAGTTGATCGACACTGAGCCATTTATGGTATTGATGGCGGCAGTATCCGGCGTTCTAGACAACTCGGAGTTCAAAAAATCCTTGTACCGAAACCCACCAAGGAATCTCAGTGAATTCTATCTTTAATCGGATAGGTTTTTGCATGAAGAAGACGCAATGTCCAAAAAGAAAATTCTCGATGTTAACATGCTCAAGGACGAAGAACCGTCTGATTCTGGTAAAGGCAAAGGAAAAGCTGCCGTCAAGAATGATCGCAACGCTCAGCCCCGCAGAGGGCCCAGATATGAAAAGTACACAGAACTCAATTCGTCACTAACCGACATCTACGTGAACACAAACGGTGACGTCTCCTATCCAACGCCTCCCAGGAGGGAGCCATCTCAAAGAGAACGCGATTCTGGAAAATACTACATATTTCACGATATGGACGGTCATGACACAAATCACTGTAGACACTTGCGAGATCTGATTGAGGAACAGGTTAGATGTGGAGAGCTACCATAGTATGTGAAACAACCAATAGCGCCTACACCTGCGCTACCCTCACCTGCTCCCCGGAGAGGGAATGACCCTGGAACGAGCTCCCATCGGCTCATCATCAACTGATCTGGATTGGATCACTATGCATTTTCAGCATTTCTTAGGATTTAAGATATGTTTCTTTGCTTTCTTTTGGTTTTCCGATTGGCTAAATCGGAGTACACACGTTTGGGGTTAGAATTTAACTCCAAAGCGTGCGCTGCACTTTATTACAAATCAATCAGGATTTGCTTTGATTTTGTACTTTGAATTGAATAAGGAAGGACTTTCCGAGCATGGATTATGTTTGGCAATTTAAGTATCTTGTCAGGTTGTGGCAGGATTCTCAATCTCAACTAAAGTATGGCTTATACTTATATCGGACACCTAGGCATGGATTAGGCTTAGGGACAGACTGTCTTGTCAGGTCTTGGCAAGCATAGCTCTATCCCAACATGAGTATGGATTGTACTCACTAGGATTCTTAAGTATGGATTATACTCTGGAACGGCTTATTGTTTTGTCAGGATCTGGCAAAGGAACTCAATAAAACTCGAGTATGGTTTATGCTCAGTTTGAACTTCCTGGTATGGCTTATACCCGGAAGGTTAGGTCACTCGTCTGGTTTTGGCAGGATGATTTGAACGTGTCTTGAGTATGGTTTATGCTCAAACAAGCGCCCAAGCATATTTTATGCTCGAAAGTGTAATTAGTTTTGTCAGGATTTGACACACCTTTCTGCTCTCTTTTCTTCACAGGTATGGATTATACTTGCAGCAGGCAGGCCCGGCGTGGCCTTGGATTATCCCGAACACATCTTCCTTCATTCAGCAAGATATGTTCTGAGGGGAAAAATGTTGACCCACTTTTTAGTCAAAGCAGTCACACATGGAATCTATCCTCAACAATACGCTCAAGTGTTGGGAATACCGTCAGAAGACAGCAAGCGATTTGGTCAAAGTCGCATCGCAAACAAAGAAAGGCCCGAAACTCCTATCAGATGACCTTTTTTGGGCCCGAAAACAGAGATTACGGAGAATACTATGTAACTCTTGTAGATCTCTGAATTAGCTTCAGTTTGAGCTTTGGTTCAGCTCAATCGGACTTACGGTTTGAAAGTTATGCCCGTTTCCGTGAACGCATGCAGAACCGGAAACTTGGAATTTGGAAATTGGCTTGACCTCCCGGATCGGATCGGACCCGCTCCGACTCCTCTCTACGAAGAAGCATAGCATTGGGTGTTTTTGGCAGAGCTCTGACTCGGTTCGGATCGGATGGAATGGAGAAATCTGACCCGCTTCGCATCGGATCCTCACAAGAGCACAGAGTCTTCGTATTGAAGACACCAACTCGGTTCGGATCGAAAGTCCGAGCCGACACCCCTACACCTGCTCAGATGTATAGCGACACTTCTCACCTTCGGTTGGAATGCCCCGGATCGGTTCGGAAGGAAGAGGACCCGAACCGAACCGCTTCGACCTGCTGCTACACCTCAACTTTGACCTGTTCTCAAGGAGTAACAACTTCCTATTAATCTGGATCGAGCTCCACCTGTCCTAGCACGATCTGAAGACCATTTCTCCACTGCTTCTGAGATCACCTCAGGGCCTACCACACGCCCCTCCGATCCGATCCGATTCAGGACTCCTAGAGGCTCCTCTACGCCTATAAATACACCACAACATGGCTATTTCAAGGGACTTTTGGAACTCTAACTCTCCATGGCTTCAACTATGGTTCTTCGCAAGGCTATCGCATAACCTAGAAGTCGAATTCCACATTACAACACGAGGATTTCGTGTATAATCTCCCCTTTAATCTCCTCTTCTTCATTGTAAACACGAGGATTTCGTGTATAAACTGCAAACAAACAACATTGTAATAGCTTCTTAAGATTTAAGAAACTATAAAGTGGACGTAGGCTTGGATTGAGCCGAACCACTATAAAAATCTCATGTGTCTCCTCTTATTTTACCGCTTTTTCTGCTTTAATCTGTGATTGTGAGGTTTTCAAATAGCATTTGGGTGTTAGACCCAAATTTCGGTCTAACATTTTGGCGCGCCAGGAAGGGGGCACACGATACAACTTCTTCTACTAGCCTGAACGGAAGCGGATTATTTGGCTATTGGATCAATGGTCAAGCGAAAGAAAGACGGAACCTTCTCTCGTGCTGAGGATGTTGGAACTGAAGGCACAAGGAACGAGGCAAGCCAGGAGGCTTCCTCTTATGAAAATCCATCAGCATACTTAACCAGAGATGAAATGGATGGCGTTCTCGCTGAATTGATAACTCAAATGGCAAGGCAAGATGATCTCCTCCGCAAACAACAGGAGATGATCAACCAATTCTTCGCTCGGATGGAAGGAAGGCCGAGCGGCAATGCACAACTCACTGGAAATGGTACTGAAATGGCTCCAGCAGGAATAACAAACCGGATCGGTTCGGATCCAATCTAAACCGAGGGCCAAAATCTGAATCCAACGCAGAAGGAAATGGGGGACATTCCCCACCGGATCGGTTCAGACCCTATCCGAACAGCAACCCTGCATGAGCCTGGGGGCAGCAGCCTCCCCTCTGGAAATCAAGGCTACGCTCCTGTTCGACCTACATCCGCACCGGTTCGGGTCGGAAATACCACACAAATTCAGCATCGAGCTCCCTGGTTCGGAACAGGCGAACCTGTTCGTATCGGCACCTCCGATCCGAACTGTGCATCTCTCCATAACCTCCCTCGCTTCTCCGAGCCGCAGCAATGGGGCACCTCTGAACCGAACCGGATGACCTGCCAAGCTCCTTATACTCTTCCACACTCTTCTGAACTCAACGCTGGGGGCACCAGCACTGGCTTTAGCAGCTTGCAACAGCTCTTTGAAGGCGATCGGCTCGCCAACCTCATTGAATGCCTATCGAGAGGCCGCACTTATCAGAATGACATGGATGATGTCAATCACAATCCATTCACACAGGAAATCAGGAATTCCCGCAATCCTCTAGATTTCAAACTTCCACAACTGGAGCCCTACAACGGTAGGACGGATCCTACCGTGCACCTGATGCGCTACAAAAGTCATATGGAAGTTCAATCGGTGTCGGAAAACATCATGGCAAAATGCTTTCCCCTCTTTTTGACTGATATTGCTGTTATGTGGTTTCGGCAGCTAGAATCTGAATCGATCAACAGCTGGAACATGTTGGTCGCTCGCTTCATTGAACAATTTCGAGTCCACATCGCTCGACCTAAGAATGTCATGTCTCTTACCACAATCAAGCAGAGGCCTAAAGAAACTCTGCGATCATTTCTGGAAAGGTTCAACGTTGCAGCAGCATCAGATTATCGACCTGAGCCATCTATGGTATTGATGGCGGTAGTATTCGGCGTTCTAGACAACTCAGAGTTCAAAAAATCCTTGTACCGAGACCCACCAAGGAATCTCAACGAATTCTATCTTGAATCGGATAGGTTTTTGCGTGAAGAAGAAGCAACGTCCGAAAAGAAAATTCTCGATGTTAACATGCTCAAAGACGGAGAACCGTCTAATTCTGGTAAAGGCAAAGGAAAAGCTGCCGTCAAGAATGACCGCAACGCTCAGCCCCGGAGAGGGCCCAGATATGAAAAGTGCACAGAACTCAATTCGTCACTAACCGACATCTACGTGAACACAAACGGTGACGTCTCCTATCCAAATCCTTCCAGGAGGGAGCCATCGCAAAGAGAACGCGATTCTGGAAAATACTGCATATTTCACGATATGGACGGTCATGACACAAATGACTGTAGACACTTGCGAGATCTGATTGAGGAACGGGTTAGACGTGGAGAGCTACCCGAGTATGTGAAACAACCAATAGCGCCTACACCTGCGCTACCCCCACTTGCTCCCCGGAGAGGGAATGACCCTGGAACGAGCTCCCATCGGCTCGTCATCAACTGATCTGGATTGGATCACTATGCATTTTCAGCATTTCTTAGGATTTAAGATAGGTTTCTTTGCTTTCTTTAGGTTTTCCGATTGGCTAAATCGGAGTACACACGTTTGGGGTTAGGATTTAACTCCAAAGCGTGCGCTGCACTCGATACAAACCAATTAGGATTTGCTTTGATTTTGTACTTTGAATTGAATAAGGAAGGACTTTCCGAGCATGGATTATGTTTGGCAATTTAAGTATCTTGTCAGGGTGTGGCAGGATTCTCAATCTCAACTAAAGTATGGCTTATACTTATCTCGGACCCCTAGGTATGGATTATGCTTAGGGACAGACTGTCTTGTCAGGTCTTGGCAAGCATAGCTCTATCCCGACATGAGTATGGAGTACTCACTAGGATTCCTAAGTATGGATTATACTCTGGAACGGCTTATTGTTTTGTCAGGATCGGGCAAAGGAACTCAATAAAACTCGAGTATGGTTTATGCTCAGTTTGAACTTCTTGGTACGGCTTATACCCGGAAGGTTAGGTCCCTCGTCAGGTTTTGGCAGGATGATTCGAACGTGTCTTAAGTATGGTTTATGCTCAAACAAGCGCCCAAGCATGGTTTATGCTCGAAAGTGTAATTAGTTTTGTCAGGATTTGACACACCTTTCTTGTAACACCCCGCCTCCGCTAGGGTCACTCGCAAAGGAATGCACTAGCTTTAGAGGGGCATTATTCGTAAACATGCACAGAAATATCACAAGACAGAACATATAAAATAGCGGAAGTAAAATCGAACTTTCATAACATGAATAAATAAGGTCTAAAGCCTTTTACATCAGAGTACATCAAAACCTGTCTTGCAATAGTAAAGAAGCATAAAGACTTTTTCATAAATTATTCCCCAAGTAAAAACAGTAAAGTAGCCATAGCCAAGAAAAGTCCAAGCCATCCATGATGACCTTCAAGCAGAAGAAGTCCGAACTAAACAACATTGTTTCCTCCCTGTAACCTGGGGGGAAACGGAAGAAAAGAGGCGAAACAAAACGGGTCAGTCAAAAAGACTGAGTAATCCCTATCTACTATTAGTATAAAAACTAGTAAAGCTAACTGTCATGAGAAACTGAGATGAACATAAGCATGACAACAAGATAGATAAGCTAAATCAAAACAACAGGGTGAACTATTGAACTTAGATAAACTAAGGTATCGCGATAAACTACAGCATCATGATAAATCAAAGTATCCCATCGTCAGATTTCTATCAAGTATACTATCCCAAGGTATCTACCCCGTCTAACATCCCAAGGTATCTGTTTCGTATATTATTCCTGGTTCTAACATGTATTTTTGCTCTGCACCTCTCGTACTAGTATCCCAACCCGCGTCACGTGTTAACCATGAATGTCCCTTGCCCAATGTTATGTAATGGTCCATGTCAACCTAATATATCGCATATATAGGTTACTCAAATCATATGTTTCTTTCCATGTATATAAGTTCAGTCCTTTGTCGTACCTCGTACGGGCTTCCTCATGTCGTATTATCCTTGAAATCGTTTGGACTGTCACCCTTGTTCTAGCTAGGCTCTTCCATATGAATCATCGTTTGAACTACTAGGACTTACGCCACCTAGCACCACTAGGGATTACGCTTACCTATTGCACGCTTTCGTATTTCGGTTTGGGTTAAACCACCTAGGCCACTAGGGATTACGCTAACCCTCAACCGCGCCCTTTTTCCCACGCATTCATCGTGAATCGTTTTTCTATAACTGTATGCACATGTATCACATCGTGCCATCCGAGTCCTGTCACAGGGCAAAACGAGAAATACAGGACTCGGTCGGGAGCTTTAGATTTATCTGCCGATGCAGATACTAAGGTCTGCTTTTCTTCACGTGGCTATGGTCCCACGAGACCCCTCCCTCAACTAGTGAAAGGCAACACAAGAGAAAATCTTGCATGAGAACTACACTCCGGCCAGCCCACATCCTACGGCCTACCTCACCCATAATTAGATAGCAATTATGGTCTGTTGGGTGTTCCCTGCCTTTCCGTACGTACACGCTTGACTCAAAATGGTAGATGATCGACGAACTTGCTATCTCGGGCACCTTATGTATTCGTCGACTCACTGCTATCCATCCCAGTCTTTAGGTCGCTCGTATAGCAACCAAGGCATACTCTTGGTTCTTCTAACGCAGACCTTAAGCTCTTGTGAGCCCAGGATGATCATCTGCGACCTCACAGAGGGATACCAAGAATATCCTCACGTTCCCCGAAGCCGCTGCTTCGTTACCCTGTTCGCTGGAGCCTTTATCTAAATCAGATAGCCCGCTCCTACACGCATACTTAAACGTTGACCTAACGTATCGGGTTACTAATCTATCTAAGAAATGGTCCAAATTTCCTTGACTAAGAATTATTACTTAGTTTCCCTTAACTAAGGTTTACCACATAGCCTTATTTCCATAATCCTTATTAACTATGGTTATTTACCTAATCCTCCGAATTAGGGTTTATCTAATGGGTTAAGTGTCACTTAAGTTCATAACTTAGCCCGTCTACAAACCATGTCAAAATTGGCTAAGTATCCAAGTCCAAGACTTAACCCTACAAACCATGTGTCAAGTTGGCTAAGTATATTAAGCAATCCATAACTTAACCTCGTCTAATTATCATTTTAGATTGGTTGATTATATAAATTAACTTGACCTTGTCAAATTACCGAGTCAAATCGGTCAAGCGTATTCAAGTGATTCGTGACTTAGCCTTATCATGTTTTCACGTTAGATTGGTTAAGTATAGGTCACTTAACCATATCAAACTAACGAGTTGGATTAGTTAAGTGTAAATTAACTTAACCCCGTCCAATTACCATGTTTAGATTAGTTAGGTCTGAGTTGCCTTAACCCCATCCATTAACTGTATTAAACGGTTAAGTGTTACTAAGAAAATTCACTTAACCTTATCAAGTTATCGTGTTGGATTGATTAAGTGTTGGTTAACTTAATCCCGTCCCCTCATCGTATAAAAATGGTCAAGTGTCGTTAGGCAAATCAAGTTACTTAACCTACCCAACCCTGTCATGTTTTGTTAAGTATCATTAGCCTAATCAAATTACTTAACCCATTTGTCCATGTCATATTTGGTTAAGCCTCATTAATCAAATTAACTTAACCCTATTATGTGACATTAATTATTTAATGCACCCCAACCTCTCACATTAGACTTTGTTGTGGTTACTAGTTAAGCCGGGCGGGTCCGGGTAGATTTACACCACAACTTGGTCTAACCTCGGGTTCAAGCACAACATGACCAACTTCTCACATTGGGTCCTATTGTTTGCAACTACTAGTTAGGCCGGTCGGTTCCGGGTAGTTTTACGTTGCAAACTCAACCCAACCTCGAGTTGGCCACCTTCATGTTTAGTCTAGTGTCATGTTCATAGTCAAGTTTTCAAGCAATTGGGTAGACCTAACTTAATAGGTAAATTCCCAATGGGTAGACCTAACTTAATAGGTAAATTCCCAAGCTTATGTTTTTATGCATACTTACATGTCAACTTCCATGTTACATTTCAAGTTATGTTTTCAAGTATAAACACATGTCATATTTAACGTTACATGTTGTCATGTTTCTACCCATTTACCCAAATCATGTTCATGTCATTATGTTTTCCCCATAATTTGACCCCAACGCTTTTAAACTCGCATATACGTTCGCAACAACGTAATGGACTAAAAGAAGAGACTTGACAAAGGCATGACAAAAATGGATATTGAGCCACAAGTTAATCATGGTGGCAAATGAGGCACAAATGTGTTCATTAGCTTGCATGTTACATTCTTAAGCCTCAAAAAAATGCATAAACCCAAACTTGGCACATAAGCGAATCATGGTGACAAAAGACATGGAATGATAACTAGAAACTCGCATATATCATCATATAAGGATTATGACTTCATATGCAAGTTGACATAATGATTATGAACGTTTTCATGTTGCATAATGCAACATTTCAACATAAAGGTTGTGGCTTTTAGCTCATAAGATCAAGATAATGACTTCATAAACTTGCATAACATGATAGCATGCATCATTCTCAATGATCAAACCCAAACTTTCAACATGAACTTTTAACTTCATAGTTAATACCTAAGAGTAGGGAAGGGCTTACCTTGCTATGAAGGCCTAAATCGATTAAACCAAAGCTTATGATGAAGCATATGCATGCCATCACCCAAAACCCCAAAGATGAACCCTCCAAATCAACAAAAACACTCTCTTTATGAACAAAGATCAAAGCTTTTGCCTTGAAACCAACTTGAGAAGCTCTCATACTAACATAGGGACTCTCTAACACTCTCATGATCATGAAACCTTTCATAGGAATGAAGTGGAGGCTAGGATAGTTGAGTGGAGGCCATGAGAGTAGAAATTTGGCCATAGTTTAGTTACATGAGAGAATAATGAGGGATTAGGGGGGTTTAGGGGCTTATTTATAGATTAGGCAAGTGTTTTAGGCCATAGGATTAAACCTAGATTCAATCCAAGCCATCAAAGCATGTCTTGGGGAAGAAGTCAAGTGTAGGAACCATCTAGGGCCTTTAGATTAAAGATGAACCATGAGAACCATCCAAATGCAAAATCTGCATTTGAGCGAATTGGCCCACGGGTTGACAGCCAAACACCCTGGATTAACCCCTAGTCGACCCAGCGAGCTCGGGTCGACCTCAAAAATCGGCCGGTTCGGTTATTCCCCTCTCCTAATTCGCTGTTTTGAACATTTTTGCATATTTATTTATTTAATCTTCAATTATATATATATATATCAATATATATATTTCTCTGCGCAACCCATTTCACTTAATTAAGTATACTTTAATTTGGGAATTTTTCGTGAAACTTCGCGAGGCCATATCTTGGTCATACGGACTCCGATTTCCGAAAACTCGGACTCTATTTCGCGTATTTTTCCGAGACGAACGCAATGCCATAGCCCGTTTCACTTGATTCAGAATTTAAAATTAAATTCTGCTTTGATTCTCGTCTTAATCATGTTATCGAAATACGGGTTGTTACATTCTCCCCACCTTTTAGGATTTCGTCCCCGAAATCTCCAAGTTAGGAAGAACATATCCTACCATCCATCATCCATCTACTCAAAACATCATCCACAAGCAACCATTGTCCTTAGATGATTTCTAATGCTGTATGAATATATGCAAAACGTGTGTGTACATGTTCCTTAGCTAATGCTAATGATCAGGCCTGAATAATCTTTCTAATGCAAAAATATGTATAGTGCCATGAATCCAACATGTATGCAAATAGTCCTAGTCATATAGATACTATATGCGTGCACAATCATTCATCCATATGCCACAACCGCATGATAATACATTCGATTTCATCCATAAACAAGTATAAATACTCGTGCATATGCAATATGAAGTGTGACCGAGTCGAGCTAGTATCTAATGTGTATTCGCGCATCCACGAGCAACCACTTGCAACCACTTGCAACCATATCAATCATAACATGTTTCAAATACATGTTTACATCCATAGGGTTCTACCTAGGATTCCCTGAAACAGGGTCGAGAAGATAAACAAGACAAACTCCTTACGGGGTTTGTAACAGAAAATAGGACCGAGGAGATGTCCACAAAAGATAGCCTACAACCAAGCTCTACAGGAAAACAGGGATCAAGGATATACTCCCAAAAAGAGATATCATGCGCGTATTTAGTCTTCAGTCTCCTGAGTCGCATTACCTTGAGCTTAGTTCCATCGTGCCTTGACCGCCCCTTTTACTCCACGATTTCGCAGCTTCTTATTTCCTGTTCCCATAACATGAGTTGGAACTCATTTCCTCATCGCCTCTCGTTCCTCTTGCACTTATCCTTTTCCTAGAATACTTGACGCAAACATGACTACGTACCCATGATCTCATGCAAGCTTTCCAAAATTCACTAGTGAATCTCGGTCCTCGTACCATAAGGTATTCCACATAGAAGAACTTTCTCTTGAAAGTAAACAGATGCCAACCAGGTTAAGCGCACTTACTAGGGTGATTTCTATAACCCATGCATAAGTGAAATAAACCATCCATCTTATTGGCGAACACCACTCGATCGGGCTTCAAATTTCCAATAAAGGTATCAAGGGATTCTAGGTAACTAATCATAACCGAACCCAAAAAGGTACCACGAGACTTCGAGGGTATTACCAAGTCTAGTCAAGAGTCTAACTACCCTCCTATCAAAACCGAGAGTGGCACCCCTTACTGGATAACCACTTCATCCCTAGAATCCATCCATAACTGAGGCATGTCATTCTCAAATCCAAAACAAGTCATGAATAAATGGACCGATTCTCCACAGGACTTGAGACAAAAATGGGATTCTCTAATACGCTAGTACTTAAGGTGCAGAGACTCAACTATCGAAGCAGACTTAAATGATATGATGATCAAACCAAAGTCCTAACGGGATGATAGAGAAGAAAAGCTAAACCTTTAACAAGATCGTTACCCTCCTTCCGAGGTACCCTAGAAATGAGAGCATACTACTGCCCTCCGAATGATCTTGTCCCTGTTCCATGATACTTAACTATCCGTCCCGTTTCACCATGCCAAAGGTACTCTCTCGTCATGGGTTTCATTGTTCATCTTTCTCCCTCCTTTTAGGACTCAGCCATACCTACATGTTGCTTATCCCTGAGCTCGTATCCTTTATCCTTGTTCTTACTATCCTTTCATGCATAACTCTGCAACGGTCTCTCGAGAACCACCTCCATCGTACGGGAAACACTTACGCAGCTAGAGAGACTAGTCGCAGTCAAAACCACTGTGACTACCGATGGAGGAAAGAAAGGAAAAGAGATTCGATCAAGGAAACAAGGATAATGCTAATGGCCTTTAGGGAATAGCCTTTTTCTTTTCAAAAGAAAATTTTCTTGAAAAATGCTTCTTTGTAAACGGTTTTTCAAATAATTTTCAGAAGGTCTTTAAAAACTTTTGCCCAGTCTAGTAACCTTCTGCTCTGATACCAAATGTAACACCCCGCCTCCGCTAGGGTCACTCGCAAAGGAATGCACTAGCTTTAGAGGGGCATTATTCGTAAACATGCACAGAAATATCACAAGACAGAACATATAAAATAGCGGAAGTAAAATCGAACTTTCATAACATGAATAAATAAGGTCTAAAGCCTTTTACATCAGAGTACATCAAAACCTGTCTTGCAATAGTAAAGAAGCATAAAGACTTTTTCATAAATTATTCCCCAAGTAAAAACAGTAAAGTAGCCATAGCCAAGAAAAGTCCAAGCCATCCATGATGACCTTCAAGCAGAAGAAGTCCGAACTAAACAACATTGTTTCCTCCCTGTAACCTGGGGGGAAACGGAAGAAAAGAGGCAAAACAAAACGGGTCAGTCAAAAAGACTGAGTAATCCCTATCTACTATTAGTATAAAAACTAGTAAAGCTAACTGTCATGAGAAACTGAGATGAACATAAGCATGACAACAAGATAGATAAGCTAAATCAAAATAACAGGGTGAACTATTGAACTTAGATAAACTAAGGTATCGCGATAAACTACAGCATCATGATAAATCAAAGTATCCCATCGTCAGATTTCTATCAAGTATACTATCCCAAGGTATCTACCCCGTCTAACATCCCAAGGTATCTGTTTCGTATATTATTCCTGGTTCTAACATGTATTTTTGCTCTGCACCTCTCGTACTAGTATCCCAACCCGCGTCACGTGTTAACCATGAATGTCCCTTGCCCAATGTTATGTAATGGTCCATGTCAACCTAATATATCGCATATATAGGTTACTCAAATCATATGTTTCTTTCCATGTATATAAGTTCAGTCCTTTGTCGTACCTCGTACGGGCTTCCTCATGTCGTATTATCCTTGAAATCGTTTGGACTGTCACCCTTGTTCTAGCTAGGCTCTTCCATATGAATCATCGTTTGAACTACTAGGACTTACGCCACCTAGCACCACTAGGGATTACGCTTACCTATTGCACGCTTTCGTATTTCGGTTTGGGTTAAACCACCTAGGCCACTAGGGATTACGCTAACCCTCAACCGCGCCCTTTTTCCCACGCATTCATCGTGAATCGTTTTTCTATAACTGTATGCACATGTATCACATCGTGCCATCCGAGTCCTGTCACAGGGCAAAACGAGAAATACAGGACTCGGTCGGGAGCTTTAGATTTATCTGCCGATGCAGATACTAAGGTCTGCTTTTCTTCACGTGGCTATGGTCCCACGAGACCCCTCCCTCAACTAGTGAAAGGCAACACAAGAGAAAATCTTGCATGAGAACTACACTCCGGCCAGCCCACATCCTACGGCCTACCTCACCCATAATTAGATAGCAATTATGGTCTGTTGGGTGTTCCCTGCCTTTCCGTACGTACACGCTTGACTCAAAATGGTAGATGATCGACGAACTTGCTATCTCGGGCACCTTATGTATTCGTCGACTCACTGCTATCCATCCCAGTCTTTAGGTCGCTCGTATAGCAACCAAGGCATACTCTTGGTTCTTCTAACGCAGACCTTAACCTCTTGTGAGCCCAGGATGATCATCTGCGACCTCACAGAGGGATACCAAGAATATCCTCACGTTCCCCGAAGCCGCTGCTTCGTTACCCAGTTCGCTGGAGCCTTTATCTAAATCAGATAGCCCGCTCCTACACGCATACTTAAACGTTGACCTAACGTATCGGGTTACTAATCTATCTAAGAAATGGTCCAAATTTCCTTGACTAAGAATTATTACTTAGTTTCCCTTAACTAAGGTTTACCACATAGCCTTATTTCCATAATCCTTGTTAACTATGGTTATTTACCTAATCCTCCGAATTAGGGTTTATCTAATGGGTTAAGTGTCACTTAAGTTCATAACTTAGCCCGTCTACAAACCATGTCAAAATTGGCTAAGTATCCAAGTCCAAGACTTAACCCTACAAACCATGTGTCAAGTTGGCTAAGTATATTAAGCAATCCATAACTTAACCTCGTCTAATTATCATTTTAGATTGGTTGATTATATAAATTAACTTGACCTTGTCAAATTACCGAGTCAAATCGGTCAAGCGTATTCAAGTGATTCGTGACTTAGCCTTATCATGTTTTCACGTTAGATTGGTTAAGTATAGGTCACTTAACCATATCAAACTAACGAGTTGGATTAGTTAAGTGTAAATTAACTTAACCCCGTCCAATTACCATGTTTAGATTAGTTAGGTCTGAGTTGCCTTAACCCCATCCATTAACTGTATTAAACGGTTAAGTGTTACTAAGAAAATTCACTTGACCTTATCAAGTTATCGTGTTGGATTGATTAAGTGTTGGTTAACTTAATCCCGTCCCCTCGTCGTATAAAAATGGTCAAGTGTCGTTAGGCAAATCAAGTTACTTAACCTACCCAACCCTGTCATGTTTTGTTAAGTATCATTAGCCTAATCAAATTACTTAACCCATTTGTCCATGTCATATTTGGTTAAGCCTCATTAATCAAATTAACTTAACCCTATTATGTGACATTAATTATTTAATGCACCCCAACCTCTCACATTAGACTTTGTTGTGGTTACTAGTTAAGCCGGGCGGGTCCGGGTAGATTTACACCACAACTTGGTCTAACCTCGGGTTCAAGCACAACATGACCAACTTCTCACATTGGGTCCTATTGTTTGCAACTACTAGTTAGGCCGGTCGGTTCCGGGTAGTTTTACGTTGCAAACTCAACCCAACCTCGAGTTGGCCACCTTCATGTTTAGTCTAGTGTCATGTTCATAGTCAAGTTTTCAAGCAATTGGGTAGACCTAACTTAATAGGTAAATTCCCAATGGGTAGACCTAACTTAATAGGTAAATTCCCAAGCTTATGTTTTTATGCATACTTACATGTCAACTTCCATGTTACATTTCAAGTTATGTTTTCAAGTATAAACACATGTCATATTTAACGTTACATGTTGTCATGTTTCTACCCATTTACCCAAATCATGTTCATGTCATTATGTTTTCCCCATAATGTGACCCCAACGCTTTTAAACTCGCATATACGTTCGCAACAACGTAATGGACTAAAAGAAGAGACTTGACAAAGGCATGACAAAAATGGATATTGAGCCACAAGTTAATCATGGTGGCAAATGAGGCACAAATGTGTTCATTAGCTTGCATGTTACATTCTTAAGCCTCAAAAACATGCATAAACCCAAACTTGGCACATAAGCGAATCATGGTGACAAAAGACATGGAATGATAACTAGAAACTCGCATATATCATCATATAAGGATTATGACTTCATATGCAAGTTGACATAATGATTATGAAGGTTTTCATGTTGCATAATGCAACATTTCAACATAAAGGTTGTGGCTTTTAGCTCATAAGATCAAGATAATGACTTCATAAACTTGCATAACATGATAGCATGCATCATTCTCAATGATCAAACCCAAACTTTCAACATGAACTTTTAACTTCATAGTTAATACCTAAGAGTAGGGAAGGGCTTACCTTGCTATGAAGGCCTAAATCGATTAAACCAAAGCTTATGATGAAGCATATGCATGCCATCGCCCAAAACCCCAAAGATGAACCCTCCCAATCAACAAAAACACTCTCTTTATGAACAAAGATCAAAGCTTTTGCCTTGAAACCAACTTGAGAAGCTCTCATACTAACATAGGGACTCTCTAACACTCTCATGATCATGAAACCTTTCATAGGAATGAATTGGAGGCTAGGATAGTTGAGTGGAGGCCATGAGAGTAGAAATTTGGCCATAGTTTAGTTACATGAGAGAATAATGAGGGATTAGGGGGGTTTAGGGGCTTATTTATAGATTAGGCAAGTGTTTTAGGCCATAGGATTAAACCTAGATTCAATCCAAGCCATCAAAGCATGTCTTGGGGAAGAAGTCAAGTGTAGGAACCATCTAGGGCCTTTAGATTAAAGATGAACCATGAGAACCATCCAAATGCAAAATCTGCATTTGAGCGAATTGGCCCACGGGTTGACAGCCAAACACCCTGGATTAACCCCTAGTCGACCCAGCGAGCTCGGGTCGACCTCAAAAATCGGCCGGTTCGGTTATTCCCCTCTCCTAATTCGCTGTTTTGAACATTTTTGCATATTTATTTATTTAATCTTCAATTATATATATATATATCAATATATATATTTCTCTGCGCAACCCATTTCACTTAATTAAGTATACTTTAATTTGGGAATTTTTCGTGAAACTTCGCGAGGCCATATCTTGGTCATACGGACTCCGATTTCCGAAAACTCGGACTCTATTTCGCGTATTTTTCCGAGACGAACGCAATGCCATAGCCCGTTTCACTTGATTCAGAATTTAAAATTAAATTCTGCCTTGATTCTCGTCTTAATCATGTTATCGAAATACGGGTTGTTACATTTCTGCTCTCTTTTCTTCGCAGGTATGGATTATACTTGCAGCTGGCAGGCCCGGCGTGGCCTTGGATTATCCAGAACCCATCTTCCTTCATTCAGCAAGATATGTTCTGAGGGGAAAATTATTGACCCGCTTTTTAGTCAAAGCAGTCACACATGGAATCTCTCCTCAACAATACGCTCAAGTGTTGGGAATACCGTCAGAAGACAGCAAGCGATTTGGTCAAAGTCGCATCGCAAACAAAGAAAGGCCCGAAACTCCTATCAGATGACCTTTTTTGGGCCTGAAAACAGCGATTACGGAGCTTAGCTCCGTAAATCTTGTAGATCTCTGAATTAGCTTAAGTTTGAGCTTTGGTTCAGCTCAATCGGACTTACGGTTTGAAAGTTACGCCCGTTTCCATGGATGCATGCAGAACCGAAAACTTGAAATTTGGAAATTGGCTTGACCTCCCGGATCGGATCGGACCCGCTCCGACTCATCTCTTCGAAGAAGCATAGCATTGGGTGGTTTTGGTAGAGCTCTGACTCGGTTCGGATCGGATGGAATGGAGCAATCTGACCCGCTTCGCATCGGATCCTCACAAGAGCACAAAGTCTTCGGATTGAAGACACCAACTCGGTTCGGATCGGAAGTCCGAGCCGACCCACCTACACCTGCTCAGATGTATAGCGACTTGTCTCGCCTTCGGTTGGAATGCTCCGGATCGGTTCGGAAGGAAGAGGACCCGAACCGAACCGCTTTGACCTGCTGCTACACCTCAACTTTGACATGTTCTCAAGGAGTAACTACTTCCTATTAATCCAGATCGAGCTCCACCTGTCCTAGCACGATCTGAAGACCATTTCTCCACTGCTTCCGAGATCTCCTCAGGGCCTGCCACGCGCCCCTCCGATCCGATCCGATTTAGGACTCCCAGAGGCTCCTCTACGCCTATAAATACACCACAACATGGCTATTTGAAGGGACTTTTGGAACTCTAAGTCTCCATGGCTTCAACTATGGTTCTTCGCAAGGCTATCGCATAACCTAGAAGTCGAATTCCACATTACAACACGAGGATTTCGTGTATAATCTCCCCTTTAATCTCCTCTTCTTCATTGTAAACATGAGGATTTCGTATATAAACTGCAAATAAACAACATTGTAATAGCTTCTTAAGATTTAAGAAACTATAAAGTGGACGTAGACTTGGATTGAGCCGAACCACTATAAAAATCTCATGTGTCTCCTCTTATTTTACCGCTTTTTCTGTATTAATCTGTGATTGTGAGGTTTTCACATAGCATTTGGGTGTTAGGCCCAAATTTCGGTCTAACATTTTGGCACACCAAGAAGGGGGGCACACGATACAACTTCTTCTACCAGCCTGAACGGAAGCGGATTATTTGGCTATTGGATCAATGGTCAAGCGAAAGAAAGACGGAACCTTCTCTCGTGCTGAGGATGTTGGCACTGAAGGCACAAGGAACGAGGCAAGCCAGGAGGCTTCCTCTCATGAAAATCCATCAGCATACTTAACCATAGATGAAATGGATGGCGTTCTCGCTGAATTGAGAACTCAAATGGCAAGGCAAGATGATCTCCTCCACAAACAACAGGAGATAATCGACCAATTCTTCGCTCGGATGGAAAGAAGGCCGAGCGGCAATGCACAACTCACTGGAAATGGTACTAAAATGTCTCCAGCAGGAATAACAAACCGGATCGGTTCGGATCGGATCCGAACCGAGGGCCAAAATCTGAATCCAAAGCTGTAACAACCCGAATTTTAACAACATGTGAAAACAAGAAATCAAGTTATAATTAAAAATGAAATAAAATATGTTTAGATAGGTAAATAATGGTGATGCATAAGAAGAATTAATTAATATTTGGAAGAGAAGAAAAATTAGTTCGGTAACGGTGTATGAAACGGAAAAGATAGTAAAATAAGGATAATTAATTTAATAATCAGGAATTAGGTAAAATGGACTTCACCATTGCATTCCTCTCGTAATAATACGCGAAATAGAGTCCGAGTTTTCGAAAATCGGAGTCCGTATGACCAAGACATGGCCAAAACAAGTTTCAGCAGACTTTTTGGCAGACAGAACCGAGTCGACCCAAGAGTCAACCCTAGTGTCGACCTCCCCAGGCCAGGTCGACCCTAGAGTCGACCCCCCCTGTACAGGTCGACCTGGTCGGCCTGGTTTGGCCAGAACCCATTTTTGAAGCCCGGTATGTGTTTTGATGATCCGGATTGACTCTGGGGTTGATCTAATGGCCTAAATGAGTTTCCTACAACTATAAAAAGACCCTAAGACCTAGCCTAAATCATACTATTTCATTTTAGCACTCATGCAGCTGCCAATAAACCTAGAACTCTAAACTAAAAATATAAAGAACAAAATTAAAGAAGACGAAGGATGATTCTTGAAGGCTATAACTAGAAGCTACAACAACTACGACGCTTTAGACAACAGATTTGGGGCTATTTGATTTAAAGTTTTGATTTGGATTGCTTGCTTCATATTGTAAGTTCTATGTTACTTTTTAGGCAAAAACGCTAAAATAACATGGACATGCTATGAATTGAAACTGGATTTAGGAACTATTATTAATCCATATTTATATTGTTTAACTTTGAAATCATAATTTGGGAATTTCGCTATGTCAATGTTGCAAGTTAAACTTATCATGATTTTGATGTGGTTATGAATCACTTGGGCTTAATTGTATGGCAAGTTGGACTAATACATGTCCATGGAATCATTATGTTTATTGAAATCTTTATGTTGTTTAAACCATGCCTATGATGCTAATTAAACCATGTCTATGATGTTAATGAAACTATGCATGTGATGTTAATATACCTATCATGTTAATGACAAATTGGGAATTGCTAGGTTATGATAAAAAGTTGGAGTCATTATGTTTATAATGCTAGGTGAGAATCCTTATGTTAAAAATGCTAAATTGGAGTCCACTATGCCTATTAGAATTACCATGCCTTTAATGTTTCATGTTTATAATAAAATTATTATTATGCCCGCAAAGATTATTATGCCCATGATGTAAAGTTGAATTCATCATGTTAAACTAAGTTAGAACCATTACTATGCCAAGTTATCATCATGCTAGTATTGAAACCATGAGATATGTTATAGCCTGTTTATTACGCAAATGAATTGTCACATATGCCTATCACATGTTTGGTGTTATTCCCCTTTATCTCTTGAATTGTTTATGCTTGTGAACGAAGTACGATTATATGCGTTGGGGATACGATTGGGTAGAATAGGCAAAACTTGAATTGATTATAATCATAAATCATGAAATTTGGCATAAGTAGAACATGAAATATGGCACGAAAAACTTGACTTGAACATTCCATAACTTGACCTGAAACATGCCTTAGTTGGGCACGAAATTGACATATGAACATGCTATGAAAATAGCACGAATTTGATAAGAACATGGGCATGACTTTAGAAAACAAGAAAGTGGTCAACTCGAGGTTGGGTTGAGTTTGTAGTGTAAATCTGCCCGGAACCGCCCGGCAAATCCAGTTGCTACAAACAATAGGATCCAATGTGGGTAGTTGGTCACATCGCGCTTGAAACCCGAGGTTGGGTTGAGTTCGTAGCGTAAACCTGCCCAGAACCGCCTGGAATATCCAGTGGCTACGAACAATAGGATCCAATGTGAGTGGTTCGGTGCATTAACGAATCAATTAATGCTAATTAGGGTTAAGTCATGAACATGAAAAGACAACTTAACCAACTTGAACACGATTTGTAGGGCTAAGTCATGAACTTGAAACGACAACACTTAGCCAACTTGACATGACACGTAAGCGGGTTAAGTCACGAATTTAAATGACATACTTAACCATCTTGACATGACTAGACTGGAAAAAGGATTAAGTCACGAATTACATGACTTAATCGGTTAGGAGGGTTAGGTCACGAATTACATGACCTAATCTGTAGGCGAAACCCTAGACACGACCCTTTTCAGCAGTAACTCTCTAGATGTATCAAGGTACCCTGGGGCTAGGCCGGGAGGGGCACGATTACTGGGCTGATTGTAAGAGGTGAACGACGGCAGTGGGGTATGCCAGTGTAGGTTCAGTGGACTACGGTAGTGCACGTATTCCGGGGCAGGCACTGGGTATCTGTAGATTTATCTGTGCATCTTGAATCGTGTCAGGGGTTGACACCCTAGGGCTGATACACCCGAAGGTGGACCCAGCACAGGTGACTACATTCGTGATTAGCCGTATGACACAGACACTTGACGAGTTAGAACTTGTAGGGAGCCGATCGACTAGATAATCGCTCCGTAGGACCCCGTACTTGGGTCAGACCCGTTTCAGGGTCATTTCATGATATTGGGCCGTGGGATTTATTTCGGGATTAACTTGTGATATGGGCTTAGTATACTAGTACAGTCGATGCAACGAATCTCGAACATGTGATGCTTTACTTGACTTGTCATGACTTATCCTGATCACCTTAGTCTATCTTGTTCACCTTGACACCATTCTTAAGTTTAGTTTCAGTTCATACATGACAGGTTGTTTTAACCGTTTTTACACTGAAAGTCACTAGGACTTACTCAGTCTTTATGACTGACCCTTTTCCTTTTGCCTCTTTTTCTTTCGTCCCCCCCCCCTAGGTTCTCAGAGAGGAAACACTAGCTCTTAGCTTGGATATCACTTGCTTTGGCTCAGCATGTACGTTTTGCTATGGCTGCTTCATTTTTCTGCACTTGGGGAATAAGCTGTTTTTCTGTTTTTAAGTTATTGCTTCTTTGGCTATTATTACAAGACAGTTGTAATGAAGTTATTTGAAATGTTTGTAAATGACATGGTTTATTTTGGAATGAAATGAAGTTCTGTTTTGCTCATAAATTCTTCCGCTGTTTACTTAATTATTTATTTATGTTCTGTATTGTGATAATTCTGTGATGTTATCTCGATAATACCTCTCCAAAACTAGTGCATTCCCTTTGTGAGTGACCCTAACGGAGGTGGGGTGTTACAAAAGCAGATGGAAATGGGGGACATTCCCCACCGGATCGGTTCAGACCTGATCCGAACAACAACCCTGCATGAGCCTGGGTGCAGCAGCCTCCCCTCTGGAAATCAAGGCTTCGCTCCTGTTCGACCTACATCCGCACCGGTTCGGGTCGGAAATACCACCCAAATTCCGCATCAAGCTCCCCGGTTCGAAACATGCGAACCTGTTCTGATCGGCACCTCCGATCCGAAACGTGCATCTCTCCATAACCTCCCTCACTTCTCCAAGCCGCAGCAAGGGGGCACCTCTGAACCGAACCGGATGACTTGCCTAGCTACTTATACTCTTCCACACTCTTCTGAACTCAACGTTGGGGGCACCAGCACTGACTTTAGCAGCTTGCAACAGCTCTTTGAAGGCGATCGGCTCGCCAACCTCATTGAACACCTATCGAGAGGCCGCACTTATCAGAATGACGTGGATGATGTCAATCACAATCCATTCACACAGGAAATCAGGAATTCCCGCAATCCTCCAGATTTCAAACTTCCACAACTGGAGCCCTACAACGGTAGGACAGATCCTACCGTGCACCTGATGCGCTACAAACGTCATATGGAAGTTCAATCGGCGTCGGAAAACATCATGGCAAAATGCTTTCCCCTCTTTTTGACTGATATTGCTGCTATGTGGTTTCGGCAGCTAGAATCTGAATCGATCAACAGCTGGAACATATTGGTCGCTCGCTTCATTGAAAAATTTGGAGTCCACATCGCTCGACCTAAGAATGTCATGTCTCTTACCACAATCAAGCAGAGGCCTAAAGAAACTCTGCGATCATTTCTGGAAAGGTTCAACGTTGCAGCAGCATCAGTTGATCGACCTGAGCCCTCTATGGTATTGATGGCGGCAGTATCCGGCGTTCTAGACAACTCGGAGTTCAAAAAATCCTTGTACCGAGACCCACCAAGGAATCTCAGCGAATTCTATCTTGAATTGGATAGGTTTTTGCGTGAAGAAGACGCAACGTTCGAAAAGAAAATTCTCGATGTTAACATGCTCAAAGACGGAGAACCGTCTGATTCTGGTAAAGGCAAAGGAAAAGCTGCCGTCAAGAATGACCGCAACTCTCAGCCCCGGAGAGGGCCCAGATATGAAAAGTGCACAGAACTCAATTCGTCACTAACCGACATCTACGTGAACACAAACGGTGACGTCTCCTATTCAAAGCCTCCCAGGAGGGAGCCATCGCAAAGAGAACGCGATTCTGGAAAATACTGCATATTTCACGATATGGACGGTCATGACACAAATGACTGTAGACACTTGCGAGATCTGATTGAGGAACGGGTTAGACGTGGAGAGCTACCCGAGTATGTGAAACAACCAATAGCGCCTACACCTGCGCTACCCCCACCTGCTCCCCGTAGAGGGAATGACCCTGGAACGAGCTCCCATCGGCTCGTCATCAACTGATCTGGATTGGATCACTATGCATTTTCAGCATTTCTTAGGATTTAAGATATGTTTCTTTGCTTTCTTTAGATTTTCCGATTGGCTAAATCAGAGTACACACGTTTGGGGTTAGGATTTAACTCCAAAGCGTGCACTGCACTCGATAACAAACCAATCAGGATTTGCTTTGATTTTGTACTTTGAATTGAATAAGGAAGGACTTTCCGAGCATGGATTATGTTTGGCAATTTAAGTATCTTGTCAGGTTGTGGCAGGATTCTCAATCTCAACTAAAGTATGGGTTATACTTATCTCGGACCCCTAGGCATGGATTATGCTTAGGGACAGACTGTCTTGACAGGTCTTGGCAAGCATAGCTCTATCCCGACATGAGTATGGAGTACTCACTAGGATTCCTAAGTATGGATTATACTCTGGAACGGCTTATTGGTTTGTCAGGATCTGGCAAAGGAACTCAATAAAACTCGAGTATGGTTTATGCTCAGTTTGAACTTCCTGGTATGGCTTATACCCGGAAGGTTAGGTCCCTCATCAGGTTTTGGCAGGATGATTCGAACGTGTCTTGAGTATGGTTTATGCTCAAACAAGCGCCCAAGCATGGTTTATGATCGAAAGTGTAATTAGTTTTGTCAGGATTTGACACACCATTCTGCTCTCTTTTCTTCGCAGGTATGGATTATACTTGCAGTTGGCAGGCCCGGCGTGGCCTTGGATTATCCAGAACACATCTTCCTTCATTCAGCAAGATATGTTCTGAGGGGCAAAATGTTGACCCGGTTTTTAGTCAAAGAAGCCACACATGGAATCTCTCCTCAACAATACGCTCAAGTGTTGGGAATACCGTCAGAAGACAGCAAGCGATTTGGTCAAAGTCGCATCGCAAACAAAGAAAGGCCCGAAACTCCTATCAGATGACCTTTTTTGGGCCCGAAAACAGCGATTACGGAGCAAAGCTCCGTAACTCTCGTAGATCTTTTAATTATCTTCAGTTTGAGCTTTGGTTCAGCTCAACTGGACTTACGGTTTGAAAGTTACGCCCATTTCCCTGGATGCATGCAGAACCGGAAACTTGGAATTTGGAAATTGGCTTGGCCTCCCGGATCGGATCGGACCCGCTCTGACTCCTCTCTTCGAAGAAGCATAGCATTGGGTGGTTTTGGCAAAGCTCTGACACGGTTCGGATCGGATGGAATGGAGCAATCCGACCCGCTTCGCATCGGATCCTCACAAGAGCACAAAGTCTTCGTATTGAAGACACCAACTCGGTTCAGATCGGAAGTCCGAGCCGACCCCGCTACACCTGCTCAGATGTATAGCAACACGTCTCGCCTTCGGTTGGAATGCTCCGGATCGGTTCGGAAGGAAGAGGACCCGAACCGAACCGCTTCGACCTGCTGCTACACCTCAACTTTGACCTGTTCTCAAGGAGTAACTACTTCCTATTAATCCGGATCGAGCTCCACCTGTCCTAGCACGATCTGAAGACCATTTCTCCACTGCTTCCGAGATCACCTCAGGGTCGGCCACGCGCCCCTCCGATCCGATCCAATTTAGGACTCCCAGAGGCTCCTCTACGCCTATAAATACACCACAACATGGCTATTTGAAGGGACTTTTGGAACTCTAAGTCTCCATGGCTTCAACTATGGTTCTTCGCAAGGCTATCGCATAACCTAGAAGTCGAATTCCACATTACAACACGAGGATTTCGTGTATAATCTCCCCTTTAATCTCCTCTTCTTCATTGTAAACACGAGGATTTCGTGTATAAACTGCAAACAAACAACATTGTAATAGCTTCCTAAGATTTAAGAAACTATAACATGGACGTAGGCTTCGATTGAGCCGAACCACTATAAAAATCTCGTGTGTCTCCTCTTATTTTACCGTTTTTCTGCATTAATCTGTGATTGTGAGGTTTTCACATAGCATTTGGGTGTTAGGCCCAAATTTCGGTCTAACATTTTGGCGCGCCAGGAAGGGGGGCACACGTTACAACTTCTTCTACTAGCCTGAACGGAAGCGGATTATTTGGCTATTGGATCAATGGTCGAGCGAAAGAAAGACGGAACCTTCTCTCGTGCTGAGGATGTTGGCACTGAAGGCACAAGGAACGAGGCAAGCCAGGAGGCTTCCTCTCATGAAAATCCATCAGCATACTTAACCAGAGATGAAATGGATGGCGTTCTCGCTGAATTGAGAACTCAAATGGCAAGGCAAGACGATCTCCTCCGCAAACAACAGGAGATGATCAACATATTCTTTGCTCGAATGGAAGGAAGGCCGAGCGGTAATGCACAACTCACTGGAAATGGTACTGAAATGGCTCCAGCAGGAATAACAAACCGAATTGGTTCGGATTCGATCCGAACCGAGGAACAAAATCTGAATCCAAAGCAGATGGAAATGGGAGACATTCCCACCGGATCGGTTCAGACCCGATCCGAACAACAACCCTGCATGCGCCTGGGGGCAGCAGCCTCCCCTCTGGAAATCAAGGCTTCGCTCCTGTTCGACCTACATCCGCACCGGTTCGGGCGGAAATACCACACAAATTCCGCATCAAGCTCCCCGGTTCAAAACAGGCGAACCTGTTCGGATCGGCACCTCCGATCTGAACCGTGCATCTCTCCATAACCTCCCTCGCTTCTCCGAGCCGCAGCATGGGGGCACCTCTGAACCGAACCGGATGACCTGCCTAGCTCCTTATACTCTTCCACACTCTTCTGAACTCAACGCTGGGGGCACCAGCACTGGCTTTAGCAGCTTGCAACAGCTCTTTGAAGGCGATCGGCTCGCCAACCTCATTGAACACCTATCGAGAGGCCGCACTTATCAGAATGACATGGATGATGTCAATCACAATCCATTTACACAGGAAATCAGTAATTCCCGCAATCCTCCAGATTTCAAACTTCCACAATTGGAGCCCTACAATGGTAAGACGGATCCTACCGTGCACCTGATGCGCTACAAACATCATATGGAAGTTCAATCGGCGTCGGAAAACATCATGGCAAAATGCTTTCCCCTCTTTTTGACTGATATTGCTGCTATGTGGTTTCGGCAGCTAGAATCTGAATCGATCAACAGCTGGAACATGTTGGTCGCTCGCTTCGTTGAACAATTTCGAGTCCACATCGCTCGACCTAAGAATGTCATGTCTCTTACCACAATCAAGCAGAGGCCTAAAGAAACTCTGCGATCATTTCTGGAAAGGTTCAACGTTGCAGCAGCATCAGTTGATCCACTTGAGCCATCTATGGTATTGATGGCGGCAGTATCCGGCGTTCTAGACAACTCGGAGTTCAAAAAATCCTTGTACCAAGACCCACCAAGGAATCTCAGCGAATTCTATCTTGAATCGGATAGGTTTTTGCGTGAAGAAGACGCAACGTCCGAAAAGAAAATTCTCGATGTTAACATGCTCAAAGACGGAGAACCGTCTGATTCTGGTAAAGGCAAAGGAAAAGTTGCCGTCAAGAATGACCGCAACGCTCAGCCCCGGAGAGGGCCCAGATATGAAAAGTGCATAGAACTCAATTCGTCACTAACCGACATCTACGTGAACACAAACGGTGACGTCTCCTGTCCAAAGCCTCCCAGGAGAGAGCCATCGCAAAGAGAACGCGATTCTGGAAAATACTGCATATTTCACGATATGGACGGTCATGACACAAATGACTGTAGACACTTGCGAGATCTGATTGAGGAACGGGTTAGACGTGGAGAGCTACCCGAGTATGTGAAACAACCAATAGCGCCTACACCTGCGCTACCACCACCTGCTCCCCGGAGAGGGAGTGACCCTGGAACGAGCTCCCATCGGCTCGTCATCAACTGATCTGGATTGGATAACTACGCATTTTCAGCATTTCTTAGGATTTAAGATATGTTTCTTTGCTTTCTTTAGGTTTTTCGATTGGCTAAATCGGAGTACATACGTTTGGGGTTAGGATTTAACTCCAAAGCGTGCGCTGCACTCGATAACAAACCAATCAGGATTTGCTTTGATTTTGTACTTTGAATTGAATAAGGAAGGACTTTCCGAGCATGGATTATGTTTGGCAATTTAATTATCTTGTCAGGTTGTGGTAGGATTCTCAATCTCAACTAAAGTATGGCTTATACTTATCTCGGACTCCTAGGCATGGATTATGCTTAGGGACAGACTGTCTTGTCAGGTCTTGGCAAGCATAGCTCTATCCCGACATGAGTATGGATTGTACTCACTAGGATTCTTAAGTATGGATTATACTCTGGTACGGCTTATTGTTTTGTCAGGATTTGGCAAAGGAACTCAATAAAACTCGAGTATGGTTTATGCTCAGTTTGAACTTCCTGGTATGGCTTATACCCGGAAGGTTAGGTCCCTCGTCAGGTTTTGGCAGGATGATTCGAACGTGTCTTGAGTATGGTTTATGCTCAAACAAGCGCCCAAGCATGGTTTATGATCGAAAGTGTAATTAGTTTTTTCAGGATTTGACACACCTTTCTGCTCACTTTTCTTCGCAGGTATGGATTATACTTGCAGCTGGCAGGCCCGGCGTGGCCTTGGATTATCCAGGACACATCTTCCTTCATTTAGCAAGATATGTTCTGAGGGGCAAAATGTTGACCCGCTTTTTAGTCAAAGCAGTCACACATGGAATCTCTCCTCAACAATACGCTCAAGTGTTGGGAATACCGTCAGAAGACAGCAAGGGATTTGGTCAAAGTCGCATCGCAAACAAAGAAAGGACCGAAACTCCTATCAGATTACCTTTTTTGGGCCCGAAAGCAGCGATTACGGAGCTAAGCTCCGTAACTCTTGTAGATCTCGGAATTCGCTTCAGTTTGAGCTTTGGTTCAGCTCAATCGGACTTACGGTTTGAAAGTTACGCCCGTTTTCGTGAACGCATGCAGAACCGGAAACTTGGAATTTGGAAATTGGCTTGACCTCCCGGATCGGATCGGACCCGCTCCGACTCCTCTCTTCGAAGAAGCATAGCATTGGGTGGTTTTGGCAGAGCTCTGACTCGGTTCGGATCGGATGGAATGGAGCAATCCGACCCGCTTCGCATCGGATCCTCACAACAGCACAAAGTCTTCTGATTGAAGACACCAACTCTGTTCGGATCGGAAGTCCGAGCCGACCCCCCTACACCTGCTCAGATGTATAGCGACACGTCTCGCCTTCGGTTGGAATGCTCCGGATCGGTTCGGAAGGAAGAGGACCCGAACCGAACCGCTTCGACCTGCTGCTACACCTCAACTTTGACCTGTTCTCAAGGAGTAACTACTTCCTATTAATACGGATCGAGCTCCACCTGTCCTAGCACGATCTGAAGACCATTTCTCCACTGCTTCCGAGATCACCTCAGGGCCTGCCACGCGCCCCTCCGATCCGATTCGATTCAGGACTCCCAGAGGCTCCTCTACGCCTATAAATACACCACAACATGGCTATTTCAAGGGACTTTTGGAACTCTAACTCTCCATGGCTTCAACTATGGTTCTTCGCAAGGCTATTGCATAACCTAGAAGTCGAATTCCACATTACAACATGAGGATTTCGTGTATAATCTCCCCTTCAATCTCCTCTTCTTCATTGTAAACACGAGGATTTCGTGTATAAACTGCAAACAAACAACATTGTAATAACTTCTTAGGATTTAAGAAACTATAAAGTGGACGTAGGCTTGGATTGAGCCGAACCACTATAAAAATCTCATGTGTCTCCTCTTATTTTACCGTTTTTTCTGCATTAATCTGTGATCGTGAGGTTTTCACATAGCATTTGGGTGTTAGGCCCAAATTTCGGTCTAACAGGAGATATTTCATATTGTTAACAATTCTAATTTTAACAAAATGAATATTTTTGTTGTAACACAAATCTATTTAACAGAAATGTAGTTTTTTATTTAACACAAATCAACTTAACAAAAATGTTATTTGCGTTTTGACACAAATCCATTTAACGAAAAAGTCATTTTTGTTTGAACATAAATCTACTTAACAAAATGTTATTTGTGTTTTGAAACAAATCTATTTAACAAAAATGTTATTTTTGTTTTGACTGTTTAATTTCAACAAAAATGACATATTTGTTTGACATGTTTTATTTTGACAAAAATGTAAATTTTGTTTCAACTATTTTATTTTGACAAAAATGTAAATTTTGTTTCAACTATTTTATATTGACAAAAATTTAAATTTTGTTTCAACTATTTTATATTTTGACATGTTGGCTGGCTTTTTGACCAAGCCCCCAAGGTTCGCATACGAAGAAAATATGAAACTTCACACCTCTAGCCCTTGAAGACCCGATCGTATTGCCCTACTTACCACGATCATGATCGCCCCATGTCTCGCGATCCGATCCGTCCCTTTCATCTCGACCCATCCTCGTCAGAGCTTCGCGGCCTGATCCGCCCATAGCAGAGCGATCCGAACCGTACCCTCTGCCTCTTCACGATCCAAACCCCAGAAACTAAGGTGAAGATTACGACCAAGTCTACCACTATCCGAGAATGCAGGATCTCACGACACCTGTCCATAACAGCCATATTGACTATTTCTCCATCAAGCTACGAACCAGTCCGAGATCCTCGGGATTTGGGCCACGTATGACCGTGGTCCGTCTGCAAATATCAACTATAAATAGCCCCAGACTTGGCATTTTGGGGGATCCTTTTTGGCAATTCCGAGCTCTGACTCCACCATTATTATATCTCTATTATTATTCAGAGTTGTCACGAATTTATTTAGTGAATCAACGTTGTAAAAGTGAGGTTGAGGGATAAACCATTGATTGTACTTGAATTTTGAGTATAGTCATAGATATAAAGTGGACGTAGGCTCGTTAACGCCGAACAACTATAAATCTCATGTCTTTCCTGTTTTTTCTTGCATTTTTTTGATATTAATCTCCACATAATTGAACAACTTGGGTGTTGGAGCCAATTTTGGATCTAACATTTTGGTGCTTTCACTGAGAACAAAGTCTCAGCATATTGGATTGTAGTCCTATTATTCTGATAACCAAGTTCGAAGAAAACGGTCCAAAACTCCACTATTTTGATTTTTGAAGAGCTCAGCAAAACTCAGATATCATGGATGGAATAAAGTCTAAGGAAGTACGAGCTTCCCAAGCGAATGAAGCTATGAATGAAGCGGTTGAAGAGAGCGTTCTGGAGAGGATCGAAGTCCTGTCCCAGGTTCATGGTGAAGAGGGGCGATCCGACCCGATGAAGGTACGGCGATCCGACCAGCTGAGGGTGTCATGACCCGATCCCATGGTAACGTCGCCATCCCCCCACTAACCCTTCCGTGATCCGATCCCAGGGAACTACTACGAACCGACGCCAGGAGGGTACCACGAGCCACCAGCCTAGGAGGATCACGATCTGGACTGATAATCAGACTACTACCCGACCCGGGAAGGAAATTATGGCTCGTTCTGCTCGTGCTGGTACTTCTGTTCAACTCGGTTAAAGTTCCTTGCGTATAAGAGAAGATGAAGATGACTAGTTCGATCCTTCTGCCCCAGTTACCGAAGGACATCTGACTCGAATACTTGAAGCATTGGATAGGAAAATTAATGAACTGGCCGCTCAAAAGCAGGAGAGCTCGTTGTTGCATCAAAACATTACTGCTCTAGACAGAAGAATTGATGATATTAAAAGGCAGGTTTCACTGCCTCCAGTCCACCAATTTTCTCCGGAACATATGTCGTCGTCTGAAGAGCCCCGAAGAAACCGACGATGGCCCCCATTAGAGAGGCCAAGAATATAGAGCAGCTTTGATTTGGGTCACTTCTATCTCGTGAAGAAGAGGCACTTAATCAGGAAACTAATAACCGTAACTTAAATGAGCCCGCTCTACAACCAAGAAACAGCGTGCCTCCCGCTCATCGCGCGATCGACCGCGGCAATAGGGGACAGGGGAGTTCTGCTTAAGTCCCAGATTTTGTAGCGGCACGTCAAAGAAATGCTGGAGGAGGCGGTCGAGCAAGAAGTGCTAATCCCAAATCTACCCTGACTCATGCAGAGGTTGAAGCAATGATTAGGCAAGTCATGGTAGATAGCCGTGGACAGAGGAATGAAGATTGGGGCATAGATCGCAGTCACACGCCTTTTATTGATGACATGCTGGATGTTGCATTCCCGAGGCGCTTCAATATGACCACCATGAATCGCTATACGGGCCGGACTGACCCCATCCAGCATTTAATGCGATACTCCTAGTCAATGAATGCCGCTGCAGCTACAGACACTGTAAAATGTAAAGCGTTCCCTATATTCTTGGAAGATGTTGAGTTATTGTGGTTTTCCCGCCTGCCAGCACAGTTAATATCCAGCTTCAGGGAGTTGAGTGAGAAATTCGTGAACCAATTTCGTCTTCATGCCCAAAGGTCTAAGAATGTGATCGAGCTATCCCTTATTAAACAACGACTAGATGAAAGCCTTAGGTCGTATTTGGATCGTTTTAACTTGGCTGTCACAGAAGTCAAAGACCCGCATGAGCAAACTGTGTTGATGGCCTTGATCGATGGAGTCGATAAAGACACCGAGTTTGGAAGATATCTGGTCGGCAAACCACCCCCGACTAGAGAAATATTTTACGAAAAAGCTAATGTTCGCCTGCGTCGGGAGGAGATACACACTAATCAAAAAAGAAAGGCTACTGATAAGGAAGATATCCAAAGAAACAGGGCCATCAAGAAAACGGGAGATAGCTCAGGAAAAGTTGAAGTTAACGTTGGGAACAAGAATCAAGGCAGCGGTCGCCAATCAGGGAATAATAACAAAAATAATCGAAAAAGAAATCAAGGAAATGACTCTCAGAGGAGATCTCGGCCCAGACCGTTTGAGAACTTCACACCTTTAAATGACACGTTGGAAAACATCTTCCTGGATACATATAATGTCCTCCAGTACAAAAGGCCTCCTCCGAGAGATTCTACAGAGAAAGAGCGTGAAACTAGAAAATTCTGTCTTTTCCATCAAATCCATGGTCATTCCACAAATGAATATCGTCACTTGAGAGACGTGATTGAAAAGCTGCTCCGAGAAGGGAAGCTCGATGAGTATAATGTGAGTCCTAGGGACAGGGGGCAAGCCGTACAAGCCCTGAACCAAAGCCAACCTGTTGCCAAACCGACGGCTCAACAAAAAGAGAAAAATATCGTTATCAATACCATAATTGGTGGACTTCACCTAGTAGGGCACAGCCTCAGAGCTATGGATAAATACATAAATGTAGCTAAACAGCATTTCGAAGCGGGAGAATATAGTAATCCCAAGGACAACGCTCCGATTAAGCAACAAAAGACAATGTCCGATGACGTCATATTTTGTGAGCGAGCGAGTACTGGAGTACACTCCCCAACTGAAGATCCGTTGGTGATCACTGTCACAATCGGCCCAGCTATAGTTCATCTTGGTAGATAACGGGAGTTCAATCAACATTCTGTTCAGTAAAACATTCGACCATTTGAAACTCGAGGCGAAGGATTTGAAGCCGTGTGAAGGTTGGATCCGTGGATTTAATGGGGCCTCGACTGCTCCAATAGGATACGTGGAACTATTGGTAACCCTTGGCAAAGGAGAATGCCAGAGAGTGAGGATCCTCCCCTGCGTGGTCCTGGATATTGAATCGCCGTACAATGCCTTATTAGGTCGACTGTCCCTAGCCAAATTTAGGGCCTGTATTGCACCCTGGTGCTTATTGTTGAAATTCCCAAATGATTCCGATGTGGGTATTGTTAGAGGAGATCAAGTTGTTGCACGAGCATGCTACATTGCAGAGTTAAAATTGCTCCATAAAGGAAGAGATGTAGGGGCAAAAGGTGGTTCCTCCCCTCCAAGGGAGGAATCGTCATAGTAACTAAAGAAAATACCTTCGGGAGGGTCGCCCAGAGAGTTGCCCGAGGACATAGTTCCCAGAGAGGATGAAGAGCCTGGGTGCAGAAAGGCGACTCCCAATGAAGCAACTGTGGATGTATCAATCGATGATAGTGACCTAGAGAAGGTCCTGAAGATTGGATCCCAGTTGGATCCCGTTCGAGCCAAGGAATTAACAAATTTTCTGAAAGCTAACTTGGATGTATTTGCCTGGACCCATGTGGACATGTGTGGGATATCTCCCTCGATTATGAGTCATTCGCTAAGCATTAACCCGAAACATCCTCCTATCAAGCAGAAAAGGCGAATGCTGGGTCCAGAAAGGTCTGCCGCTTTGAAAGAAGGAGTGAAAAGCTGAGAAGTAACGGATTCATCAAAGATTTAACTTACCATGACTGGATTTCAAACCCGGTTTTGGTAAAAAAGGCCAATGGAAAGTGGTGAACGTGCATCGATTTCTTTGATCTAAACAAGGCATGTTCAAAGGATAGCTTCCCATTGCCTAGAATCGATCAATTAGTACATTCAACCGTAGGTCATGAACTCCTTTCTTTTATGGATGCCTATTCGGGGTATAATCAGATCCCCAAGCATGTTCCTGACCAAGAGCATACCAGCTTCATTATAGATTTGGGATTATATTGCTATGTAGTGATGCCTTTCTGTCTAAAAAATGCTGGCGCTACATATCAGCGGTTGGTGAATAGGATGTTCTACAACCAAATCGGGAAAACGATGGAGGTATACATCGACGATATGTTGGTAAAGTCCAGACAGTCGTCCGATCATACCAACGATTTAGCAGAGATGTTATAAATTCTCCGAAAATATGGGATGAAATTGAATACTTTGAAATGCTCATTTGGGGTAGCATCTGGAAAATTCCTAGGGTTCATTGTAAGCTCGTGCGGAATTGAGATTAATCCAGATCAAATTACAGAAATCCGAAATATCCAAGAATCGAAGCCGATTAAAGATGTGCAAAGCCTTGCTGGAAAAGTGGCAACTCTCAGCAGATTTATTTCAAAAGCCACAGATAAATGCATCCCCTTTTTCGAGCTAATAAAGCGAGGCAAGCACAACTTTAAATGGACTCCTGATTGTATAGTAGCTTTCCAAAATCTGCTGAATCATCTAGAAAGACCCCCGATACTGTCTAAGCCTTCGGATCACGAGGATTTATTTGTGTATTTGCCAGTATCATCCCACGCAATCAGTTCGACCTTGGTGAGAGAAGAGGATAAGGTGCAAAGACCGATGTACTATGTGAGTAAGAAACTGGTAGTTGCAGAAAGAAATTACACAAAAATAGAAAATCTTGCGTACAGTTTGTTGATTGCATCTAGGAAGATTCGTCACTACTTCTAGGCTCTTCCCGTCACTATTTATACTGATCACCCGCTCAAGCAAATCCTACAAAGGCCAGAAGCATCGGGAAGGCTGCTCAAATGGAACATTGAGATGAGTCAGTTCGACCTGAACTTCCAACCCCGGAAGTCGATAAGAAGGCAGGCACTTGCAGACTTTATAGAAGAATTTACCATCCTAGAAGATGATGCGGTAATCGAGGAAGACGATCCGCCAAAGCTACTCCTTGACCCTAATGCCTGGAAACTATACACTGATGGAGCTAAAAATGACAGGCGATCAAGTGCCGGAGTGGTTCTTGAGACTCCAGAGAAACGGCTAATATATTACGCTCTTAGATTAGATTTCCATGCAACTAATAATGATTCCGAATATGAAGCTCTAATTGTCGGGTTGAAGCTTGCAAGGGAACTAGGCATAATAAAGATGGATATCTTTTGTGACTCCAATTTAGTCGTGAACCAAGTTAATGATATGTTTCAGGCTAAGAGTCCATGTTTGATATCATATTTGAAGAAGTTGCTGGAAGGTTATCTCACATTCCTTGAATGGAGAATCAAAGAGCAAACAAGTTAGCGAAGATGGCTAGTTCCGATAATCCAGAACATACGGAGCTAGTTCCGATTGAAGTATTACAGTTCCCTGGCGTGGATCAGATGGAAGTTGATGCAGTACTGGAGACTGGACCTGAAAGGGAGTCATGGATGACCCCCCTAAAAAAAATTCTGATGAATGGAACACTCCCGTCAAAGAAAAGTGAGAGGCGTGCAGTTATACGGAAGGCTTCCCGATATGTGTTGCAGGGCAATGCCCTATATAGACAAGGTTTCTCGATGCCCCTTCTCCGATGCATCGCTCACAAAGATATCAAGCGTGTGCTAAAAGTGGTCCATGAAGGCGAATGCAGCGATCACACGGGGGGACAAACACTGGCAAAGAACATATTGCGATACGGCTATTTTTGGCCCACCATAAACCAGGATGCAGCCAAGTACGCACGACATTGCGACGCTTGCCAGAAATTCTCCAAGATTCCTAGGGTGCCACCCAGCCAGTTGAAGACAATGACTAGCCCGTGGCCTTTCGCCATGTGGGGAATTGACATTATTGGGAGCCTTCCCCTAGCAAAGGCAGAGCAAATTTCGCTATTGTGGCCGTGGATTATTTTACTAAATGGGTAGAAGCGGAGCCTTTGACCACGATCACCACCAAGCGAGTGATCATCTTTGTCATTAAGAACTTTAAATGTCGATTTGGAATTCCAAAAGTCTAATGGGACCCTATTCGACAGCACGGAGTTTCAAGATTTCTGTCGGAAGTATCACATCGAGAAAAGATACACCTCCGTGGCACATCCGCAATCGAACGGACAAGTTGAAGCGGCAAACAAGGTGATCAAGTCCATTCCAAAGAAAAGATTGAAGAGGGCCAAAGCTATGTGGGTTGATGAATTACCCCTGGCACTATGGGCCGATAGAACAACGTATTAGTCGGCGACGGGTCACACCCCGTTTTCCGTTACTTTCGGAGCTGAAGCAGTTATTCCAGTCGAGTTAGAAGTACCATCTCATCGAACCCTTTATTACGATCCAATGACCAACAATGAGCTGCTCCTTGAATCCCTGGACATGGTTGAAAAAAAGGGGCGAAGCCGACTTACGTGTCCTGAGACACAAACAACAAATAGCTCGGTACTACAACAGAAGAGTCCGAGCCCAGACATTCGAACCTAGAGACTTGGTTCTGAAGCGCGTCTTTCCGCCCCTGGTACATATGGGCCCGAAATGGGAAGGATCGTACTCCATTTTACGAAGGCTTGATAATGAAACCTTCAAGCTAGCGACCGTAGATGGAAATGAAATCCCCAGAGTGTGGAATGCCCAACATTTGCGGCTTTATCTGACATAAAAGTGTCAGTTTTACTCTTTTGTTTTTAAAACCATGTAAAAAGGCTTGACTTGCCTAAAACAGTCTAGTTATTTGAACAAAAGAGTATAATGTGGACGTAGGTCATGATTCGACCAAAACACTATAAAAATACTGTGTGTCATTTACCTTCACTGCACCATTTCTTTTCTACTCTTTTATTTTGATTAATATTTACTGTTACTGCTTCGAGCTTTATTTTAAATTTACGCAGTAATCTCAAAACAGCTAATTCAAAATGTCGTCCAGCAAATCGGGAGGCTCACGGTAATTAAAGCCCTAAAATGTGCCATGAGGTAAATCGCACTACAGATTGCACTCTAACTCCAGAGATAAGGGAGAGAGTATAAAGGACGCGAAGATAACACCCCAAGGTGTGAAGGTGCACCATTATAAAACCGCCTTGACAACACTCTAACCCGCTGAAGGATCGGGAGAGTATAGAGGCGCTAGAGACTTAGCGCCCCCAGAACTCCTGCCCCGCTGAAGGATCGGTGAGAAGACCAAAAAATCGAGCTGGAACTCTAACCCGCTAAAGGATTGGGAGAGTATAAAGGTGCTAGAGACTTAGCATCACATGAACTCTAACCCGCTGAAGGATTGGGAGAGTATAAAGGCACTAGAGACTTAGCTCCGCAAGATTACCACACTGAAAGATCGGGATAGTACTGATATAATCCTAATTGATTGCCAATAATCCCTGGCTAGGCACTATAATGACGATTAATTAGGATTATATACATGCATCACTACACCTTTACTTAGCACGTGTATTTCCCGATGATTGTTTTCGTTATGTTAATGATCGTTACTTGTAACTTTAATATTTATCTATGAAAGTTTCAGTTATGATTATTTAAACTCTACTAACATGATGAATTTGCTGGAACACAATGGTGCAAAAGGAATGGATCTTTATTTACTGGAAGTAGATTTACAAAAAACAAGAAACTAAACAAAAAGTGAGGGCCACTGTCACGACTACATCTTTTGGCCAAAGGAAATCCTAAAACTAAAACATAAGCTAATAACTGCATTCTATTTACGCTTGGGAGATGGCTTTGATTTCTTGTCCCTCTTCTGTTTCTCCAACTCCTCTTTATCAGTACCGGAGCGGTCACTTTTCTTCCTCTTCCTCTTATCGACAAGAGGCTCCGGAGAAGGACTGGAAGGTTTGGAGGCAAGCAGTGAAGTTATCGATTTGGAGGAGAATCTTATAACCAACCCAGTTTTGGGGTCGATTTTAGAAATAGGGGTCAACACAGGATTCTGTTCCTCCCTCCTAACAGCCAACTGCTTCTCTTTCCTAGCTTGTATGTCGACCAAGGTTTCGCTATCATCACCCTTAGCCTCGTCAATGATTTCTACCTCCTCTTCCTCATATCCATGACCACGATCTGTGTCATGCAAAGCAGCAATAATCTCAGCATCTGCAGGAGCGCCGGTGCTGGATTCCATGGGTGCTACTGTAACTCTATCACTTATTGTGCCCTCGGTTTAGTTTGGAATCTCAGAAACTTCAACACTAGAATCCGAAGGGACATCTACTTTCTCCTCCACTGTTTCTCCTCCGAATCCTTTTCGCTCGCTTTGATACCTACACCTTGAGAAGCAAAGGTTAGTGGATCAGGAGGAGATATGGCCATGTCAGTTATCTGTTCCATAAGACAACGACGAGTTACAATTGCTTTAATGAACCTTGGAGAGAATATGGAGATACCTTCAGCTAATTCATCTCCCAGACTTGTACTGGTGGTCCCGATAATCAGAGGAGTTGGAGCCAAGGGAATCAACGGATCATCGGGGTTATACCCCTCAACCTTAGAAGTTTTGGGCTCTACCACCGAGCTCGAGCTTTCACCAACCTTATCCTTGCCTTTGAGCCTACTCTTCCCCTTCTCCATTTCCTCATGGATCAAGCGTCTATCTTCCTACAAAGCCTCGGGTTCATCACCTCTGAGAAAGGTCTGCATCAGTTGGCTTTCATCAATCTCGTCGACCCCCAGTCGTCGTTTTTCGCCCTTGACAATTGCGCCCCATACGTTGGCTAAGGTAACATGGTAGTCTGGAATCCAAGAGATGTTTCGATTCTTGATGACTTGACCAAAGAAATCGAACAACAGTTACTCAAAACTATTTATGTCTTTCTCTCTTTCGGCAAGCTTATCGTCCGCAGCAGGCGCTGACTCAAGAGCGCTATTGGCATTGCTTTCGGCGAGAGCTGCCCGTTCCTCAGCTTGAGCAAGTTGATCATTTAAAACCTCCTTCTCCTTCTTGGCGAGCGCAAGGTCATCTTTTAAGCTCGCCATCTCTTTCTCCCGGACCTCTTTCTCAGCAGAAAAGCGATCCTATGCTGTCTTCAGTTCGGTGTTAACCGCCCTAAGATCTTCTACTTCTTTCCTCAGGGCCACCCGCTCCTGGCTATTTAAGTCAAGCTCGTTGCGAAAACGCTCCCTAGCACTCTCCAACTCGGACTTGTAATTCTCTGTGTCTCGCCGAGCTAAAGCCAGTTGGGCATGTGCATCCTCTAGTTCATTTTTCATTTTGCACCTAGACCTAGCATCATTATCAATTTTTACTCTAGCTCTGGTCGCGTCCGTCTCCATCTGGCAGATGATAGTAGAGAGTGTAGCAGCATACTTCTTCATCACCCCGTATTGTTTAGCCGCATGGCATACACACCCTATCATCTATGTGTCCCAATCCTCAGGGACAGGCTCAAGATCTGGGACGAACGCCATCCTCTCAAAGTAAATATCAGGAAATTGCTTTCGCAAGCGCTCTAGCCTGGCCATAATCTTAGAATCGGGGGCAACATCCTTTGCAGTAGTAGTATCCAAGCCACACTCACTAGAGGAAGAAGGAACTATCTTCCCCTTTTCCATAATCCTGCCATCATCTTTGTTTTTGTCCTATGGCTCGCCGTGTTTTTTGGAAGATTGGGCGTGAGAAGGAGTGCTTTTTGGAGGGGTTAAATCTCTGGGAAGTTGCTTTCCCCCAGCTGGTGGCATGGATGGCTATGTGGCTTTCCATATCCTTGCTTCGGTGGAGATCGAGGTCATGCAGAATAAGATGGATGAGAATCTCGGGGCCGACGACTATCCCTTCCCCGACTATAGCTACGAGTGTGCTCAGGATCTGGAAGGAGGCTTGATGTGCCCTCGCGAAGGGAACAGTAAGAATAAAACCGCTTACGAGACATTTTTTCTGCAAAGGAAACAAGTGTGTATTAGAACTATTAACCACAGTAGTAAAAAAGTGCTATGATAAATGGTGCATGTGATTTGTGCATCCCATGAAATCCCCTTTTTTAAACGGACCCGGGCCCGGAGTTAGGCTCGTTTGGGTGACTTCGTTTTCTCTAACTGGGGCACTCGTCTCTTCGGAGATGGGAAAAATTGGTTCCCCTTCAAAGTCTTCTTGAGTATGAATATCATCTGGTAAAGGAATTTTATTTAATTCCCCGAGAATCTGTTCCTCCATCAATTCGTCTTGGGCGACATACTCAACTGGCGATGAAGTTCTTACGGGAGACTGCCTCTCAGAGGTTGGAACCCCCTTCGATTCATCAGCTCGTTCCTTATCTCCTTTATATACGTTTAAATCCTCGTCATTCTGATTAGTCATTGGCGAAGGACTCTTGCGAAGGGTAGTTGTCTTTACAGCTAGAGAAGTTCCTTCTCCTTCCGTTGGAGGTATATACTTGTAAGGTTTCCCGCTCACTCCAAGTCCGAACCTTATATCTAAGAGACGGTGTCTGTGAAGGTTCTTGTCGGTTATACATTTCTTAATCTTTAAGAAATCCGAGTTACACTTGAGGAGGCAGGACATTCGATCTTCGTATATCGATCCTTCCGTTCTCTCAAAGTTGTGATCTGTATTGAACACGGTAATTCGTTAACGCTAAAATTATGCATTCGAATTAAACGCGAAAATGTTGAAAACATACTTGCTTGTAGCCACCTCCTCGCGCACCCAACTTGGTGTTTTATATAGAACCAGTCAGATTTGACGTCCCCTATATTGCTATAACTGTTTGTCACAACTTTTCTATTAGCGACTGATTCGAAGAAAGTGAAGTTCGGAGCCCCTACGGAACGATGTTTGAAATGGTAATAAAACTTCAAATCTTTAAGATTAAATTCGGTCCGCAGGATCTCCATATAAGCAATGTACAGAGCATACAAAGCCGCATAGGCATTCGGGTGGTGTTGCATGGAGGCAATCTGTAATTGTCTCAAAAGATCAACGACAAATGGAGGAAAAGGAGGAATGGCCCCTACCCAGCACATGAGTCGACTAATGGTCATGTACCCCTCTGGGGCAGAATGATGTCTGTCCTCGCTTTCTGGAACTTTCACATCGTCCCAGGGAATTCTGTATCTTAAACATATCTTCTTAAGTTTTATGTCATCCAACTTAGAGGGCAAAGAATCAGTGAACTTCTCTATTTCCTTAGCACCCAGAATCTCATCAGGAGCACGATCATCCTCATCTTCAAGGGACGTGCTTTCAGAAGTTGTTGACTCTATATCAGTCCCTATCTTGTAATCAGGATCAGATTTTTCCTCACTTGAAACTGAGGAAAGCACATCAGGGTTATGATGTATTAATGTTTCTGATTCGGTACACTCATTCGATGTCTCAGTCACTTGTTTTTCCAACATAGCTGTGTTGGCAAGTAAAAATTAAAACACAAGTTACCCGTTCCCCATGTGTGTAAGTGCAAGTGCTCGTGGGTGCAAGTGTGTATGAAACCAGAAAACAAAGTCACAAAGCCAATTGGAAAAGTGCAATAGATATACTGTTAAAACACGTTGTTCATCAATCCAAGAAGTCCATCTCGTAGGTTCTAACCTAACTTTCCATCAATATATCATGATTATAGTGCATTTTTGGTCAATACATGTGTTGGTTTGTAAGACTTGGTCTGATTCGGGATGTAAGGCTGGTTCGTGACATAGGTCAGATTAGTGGAAGAACTTCTATACGAGAGGGCGACTTCGGTTCGTGGTGAGGTCTTCGGATCGTGGGACAACTCACCTTGTAAGACCAAACGGATCGTGAAGGACCTACATGATCCGCTCCATTGTCTATTCCTGTAACACCCCGTATTTCTGTTAATATTAGTATTTACAAATTTAATAATAAACGTGTAAAGGGGAGATGTATCTAATGTGCATACAAATTTAATAATAAACATGTAAAGAGGAGATGTATCTAATGTGCATACAAATTTAATAATAAACGTGTAAAGGGGAGATGTATCTAATGTGCATACAAATTTAATAATAAACGTGTAAAGGGGGGTATGTATCTAATGTGCATACAAATAATAATAAATGTTAATAATGTACATTAAGAAAGTAATTGAACATATTTGGCTTCTCTTTAGAACGGGTGGCTTTGATTTACCTTGGCTTCATCGACGGCTCAAATTAACTTGCAATCCTATATAAACAGCCTCCTAGTCTCCTTCTCTTTATACTATTCTTCTCTAACCTTTTGCTGCAAAGATTCTTGGTAAACATGGCTTCTTCTCCTCCTCTAAATTAAATTAATAAATAAATAAAATAAATCAAGATGAGGATATGCTGCTCAAGTCTTTGAAGAGAAGATTCAAAACAAGCTAGGATTCAAGTGAATATTCAAACGACTGTTTTTCTACAAATCGAATCTCTGTAAGTCGGTTACTTTTTAGATTTGAACGTTTTCTATTCATGACATGAAATTAAAGGAATAAAGGAATATACCTAATCTCTTCACTTGAATCTATGTTTATACATGTTTCTAGACTTGATTAAGGACTGATCGTGATTCGATGACCAATTAGGCCTTGCCTATGACTATGAACATTGCCTATGACTATGAACATTGCCTATGACTATGAACATTTCCTATGACTATGAACATTGCCTATGACTGTGACTCATGACTATGAGAATTATTTCCTTTGACTATGAAAACGAGCCTATGCCTTTGATTAGGAAACATAAACTATTGCCTATGACATAACAAGGACAACTGTGACTAAACACCTATGATTCATGACTAGGAAAGTGTTGCTTAAGTTTTGACTGTGAAATTGGATCTAAACCTGGTTATCTATTCTGTCTATTCTTGATTTTCCTTGTATTTTGATCTTGGGAATTTACCTATTAAGTTAGGTCTACCCATGTTCTTGAACCTACATCGTTATTCAACCCTTTTTATGTCATAACATTTTCAGATCTATAGGCCTTCGATGTTTTAGATCAATTTATTTCAGTGTAATTCGTTAGGTCTGTAATTAGTAAATTATCATTTTATGCCAGTTATTATGTCTATCTTTTCATAGCATCTTTGATTCATTCCCTTTTTATTTACGAATCTAGATTTATCTATAATCTAGATTGAATCACGATTATACAAACGATGGGAATACGATTTGGGCAAAATATGAAATTTACTAAACCGTAGTTATAAACTTGGAAATTGGCATAAATTGGGAACATGTATTATGGCATGCTTATAAAAATGCAAATTGGATAAATTTGACATGAATTATAGGATGTGTAATTTGAATCCAGTATTGACTTGTAAATCTAGCATTTACATGAACTGTGAACAAGAATAATAAGTCTAGTTTGACATGAACTGTAATTAGAATATTAAATCAGAATTGGATTAGCTAATTTGGCATAATAAATATATTGGCATAAATTTGAAATTGGCCATAATTGTGAGTAATTGTCATGTTTAGCGAAATCATGGTTAGTGACACTTAATTTAGTATAGTTTACGTACCAAAAAGCATAAATATGATATAGAGGGGAAAATAGGCAATAATAACAAATGTTGACAATTTACATTAAAAGAGTAATTATGAAATATGTAAATTAGGAATAATTTACTTATAGAATTTGTCCTAAATGAGAAAATGTAAATTTAGACAAATTAAAGGTTTATTAACGACATCTCTTTTAATAACACACCAGAAAGTTCTAGGGTGATAGAGAGGATAGTGTCTAGGCTTGGGTTTGGAAAATACAAGTTTCCTGCTCTCCCTGGCTATCCCTAACTGTTCCGATGGACGGGATGGTTACTTTCAAAACCTGATTTGGAAATTAATCAAAACCCTTTGAACTAAGAAAACACGAATATGCCTAACTCGAGGTTAGACTGAGTTGCGATGTAAACCAGCCCGGAACCAACCGGCACATCCAGTAATCGCAACAATATCTGTCAAATGTGAGTGGTTGCGGCTTTAATTTATTAATTAAAGCTAGAACGAGAACGGTAGGGTTAAGTTAACTAAAACACTTAGCCAATTCAACATGATAACTAAACCGATGGTTGGGGTTAGGTTCATACAGACACTTAACACGGTTAAGCTAGAATGGGAGGGTTAAGTCCATAGGAACACTTAACCAACTTAACACAGTTAGGCTAGAATGGGAGGGTTAAGTCCATAGGAACACTTAACCAAACTTAACATGGTAACAAGACAAGATTTGTAAGGGTTAAGTAACTAATAAAACACTTAGCCAAATTAACATGTTAACTAGACTAGAAGGTGGGGTTAAGTAAAGTTAATACACTTAGCCAATTTGACATGTTAGCTGGACTAGACCGTAGGGTTAAGTAAACTTGAACACTTAACCATCAGAGTGTGATAAATGAATAGGGTTAAGTTTAAAACATGAAAGGATAATACTTAACTATAAATAACATGTTAGTTAAAACAGATGGGCAAGGTTAAGTTAAAAAGGAACACTTAACCAATACAGGATGAATGGGTAGGGTTAAGTAATAAGAAATACTTAACCAATATAACTTGGTTTGTGGTGGGGTGAAGTCAACATGAATTACTGATAACACTTAACCAGTTTAACAAGATAAAGTGAAGAGGGTTAAGTTAGCTTGAATTGACTAATGACACTTAACCAACCCAACTTGACGAGAAAGAGACTAAGTAGAAAACCTTAGTTAAGAAAACAACGGTTCTAGAAACTAAGTGGTAAACCTTAGTTAATCAAAACTAAGTAGTAATTCTTAGTATAACACGAGAAGGAGCGAACGTCCATCTAATTTTAAAGAAGGCTCCAACGAATTGGGTTATGAAGCCCGAGGCTTCGAGGGGACATGAGGGTACTCTTGGTATCCCTCTGTGAGGCTGCAGATGATCCTCCTGGGCTCACAGAGGTTAAGGTCTGCGTTATAAGAACCAAGGGTATGCCTTGGTTGCAAAATATGGCAACCTAAAGACTAGGATGAACCGGCGTGATTCGACGAGGACACGGTAGCCCTGTGATAGCAACTCGTCGTCTACCTACCATCTTCAGTCAATCGAAATACGTGAAGCGGAAAGGCGGAGAACTCCAAAAGACCATATACTTGCTATCTTGTTATGGGTGAGGATGGCCATAGGTTAGTGGGGCATAGGGGGCCTGCGTATAGTTCTCATTTTTCAAGGTATGCCTTTCATTAGATGAGGGAGGGGTCAAGTGGGACCATAGCCACTGGAATAAAAACAGACCTTAGCATCTGCATCGACAGATATCTGAAAAGCTCCCGACTGAGTTCTGTGTTTCTTGATTTGCCCTAATACAGGACTCGGGCCGCACATTATAGGACATGTGCATCTAGACAAGCGATAACGATTCGCGATACATGCGTGGGGAAAGTTTAGGAACATAAACCACTCTAGGTAGTGTGTCCTAGACTAGAGGGCATCGTTCGACAGGTAGCATAATCCCTAGTTGGACCTAGGTGGCATAAACCCTGAATCCGAGAAGCGTTCAGCAGATAGCGTAAACTCTAGTTGAATCTAGAAAGCACTTGATAGAAAACCCTAGATTAGATTTAGGTAATAAATAATAAATGTATGCCTGAAGGCAACCGAAACTACAAGGATTGGGATCGCGTTATCATTACTAGTTGGGACACTAGTTAGGTGGTGCAGAGATATAGAAACCAGTACAACAAGTTAATAACAAAGCGGAGAAAGTATAAAGTATATCCAGTTTATCTTGCCTTAGCATATCATGCGTTAATCTTATCTTATCTTGTTAGCCCTATCTTCATGGTATTATCTTGTATTCAGTTAATTCATGTCGTTCTGTTTTCCTTGTTTACATGCTAGAAGTAACTGAACTTACTCAGGCTTTATGTCTGACTCTGTTTTTCTTTCGTCTTCTTTTCTTCTGTCCCCCCCCTTAGGTTTTAAAGGAGGGAATAGTATAGCTCAGGTTAAGTTGGACCGTCACTCTTTCCCAGCTTGAAGATTTGTCGAAGTTTTGCTTAGATTCTCTTTTCAGATGCTATGGTTGGCTCTTGCTACATTGGGGAATATAAATGTTGTTTTATGCTTCTTTATTTTGTAAGACAGATGATACTCTGATATTGGAAAGCAATTGTTGTACAAACTATTTTATCAATAAAGTAAAGTTTTATTTTCCGTTGTTTTAATTTTGTCTGTCTTGTAATTTTATCTGCATCTTTTACCCTACATGCTCCACATAACTTAGTGCATTCCCTTTTTGAGTGACACTAACGGATGTGGGGTGTTACACGTGGTATCAGAGCTGAAGGTTACCGGATCAGATAAAGATTTGAAAAATTATTTTTCAAAACAGTTTTTAAAGAAGCATTTTCAAAAGAAAAGTTTTGTTTTAAAAGGCATATTCCCCAAAGCCATAAGCACTATCTTTTGATTCTCTGTTTGAGTCCTCGTTTCCTTCTTTCTTGAGTCTCTGGGGCTCCTGGCTTTCTGGGAGGTAACCTCATCGAAGGGCAAAGTAGTGCCCGACTTCCATCTATAGCCGTAGTAGTTTCACCTGCGGCCAGTTTTCTTTCAAGCTTTGTAGGGGATACTGTACAATGGAGGCAGCTTTCGAGAGATTTGTCAACATGATTACACACGGAAGAGGATGAGGAGTTTGGCTAAGGAGCACAACCCAAGGATGAGGAATTATAAAACCTAAGACAAGAGGAAGTATCTTTACTAGGGTATAATAGGGCATATAATTAAGGACAAGGGCAAGAACGAGGAACAGGATTTTCAGAAGGGCGAGTACATACTTTCACTACTAAGCGTACCTAGAAGAAAAGTAGTAAAGTTCTGTTGGAAGAATCTAGTTTTTCTGTTCGTACTCTTTTGATCTTAGCTCTTCGCATTTGTTCATGTCTACTTCCATAGTTGAGTCTCTGCACCTTAGTACTTGTATAGTGGAAAGATCCCACTAGAGTCTCAAATCCAATTGGTGGTTCGACCAATTTATTTTTGGTTAGTAGGGATTTGATAGTAGCTATCGAGTTTGCTTATATCATCTCACGTAGATCGTCTAAATTCGGAGGAGATATTCCTTGGGTGCTTGTCTGATATTGGTTTAGGCCTTTGGGGCTTGTACTTGAGGAATGTCGAGTTCGACTAGGATGGTTTGCTTAAGAGATGAATAGTTGTGGCAGGCGCTCTATATAGAGAAAGACCAACCTTAAAAGAGGTAAAAAGTACAGAGTGACCTTTTGACCCTTATAGTTATGGCACGATGGATAAGCTAAGAGGAGAGACCTCTGATCATCCTTGTATATACACTCAGTATCATGGTTGACATTTGTTTATTTTGGAAATGGAGGTCAAGAAACTTCGCAATCGTGAAGTTGAATCTGTCAAGGTACAGTTGAGTAAAGCTCAGGAAGACGTGATATAGGAGATTGAAGATAAGGCATACGCGTCTCATACCCTTTTTCTTAAGGGTACATCCTTGATGCCTTTTTCTAGGAATTCTATGCATACTAGTTTCTAGCTTTTAAGGTATATCCTGTAGGACGTATCATCGATCCTTAGGTAGAAACCCTTTTGGATGTAAACATGTATTTGAAACATGTTATGATTGATGGTTGCAAGTGGTTTCTAGTGGTTGCTCGTGAATGCATATACACACGTATTAGGCACTAGATCAGCTCAGACGCCTTCATATTGCATTTACATATATGTATTTGTTTATGAATTGAACTTGATGAGTTGTCATATGGACGTTGCATTTGTATGAATGATTGTGCACTCATATAGAAATAATATGTATCAATAGGATTTGCATACATATTGGACGCATGGCACTAACATGATTTGCATTAAGGAGGTCAACTGAATCAGTAGACCGCCTAATTTTGCATTAGATACGAACATGTACACACACTGTGCATATAAACATGAAAGCATTAGAAGCCTTTAAGGACAATGGATGCCTGTGTTTGATGGCTGAGTAGATGGACGATTTGATGGTAGGATATGCATTCTCCCAGACTTGGAGATTTCGGGGACGAAATCTTTTAAGGAGGGGAGAATGTAACACCCAGTATTTCTGTTAATATTAATATTTACAAATTTAATAATAAACGTGTAAAGGGGAGATGTATCTAATGTGCATACAAATTTAATAATAAACATGTAAAGGGGTGATGTATCTAACGTGCATACAAATTTAATAATAAACGTGTAAAGGGAAGATGTATCTAACGTGCATACAAATTTAATAATAAACGTGTAAAGGGGGGTATGTATCTAATGTGCATACAAATAATAATAAATGTTAATAATGTACATTAAGAAAGTAATTGTGAACATATTTGGCTTCTCTTTAGAACGGATGGCTTTGATTTACCATGGCTTCATCGACGGCTCAAATTAACTTGCAATCCTATATAAACAGCCTCCTAGTCTCCTTCTCTTTACACTATTCTTCTCTAACCTTATGCTACAAAGATTCTTGGTGGACATGGCATCTTCTCCTCCTCTAAATTAAATAAATAAAATAAATCAAGACGAGGATATGCTGCTCAAGTCTTTGAAGAGAAGATTCAAAACAAGCTAGGATTCAAGTGAAGATTCAAACGATTGTTTTTCTACAAATCGAATCTCTGTAAGTCGGTTACTTTTTATATTTGAACGTTTTCTATTCGTGACATGAAATTAAAGGAATAAAGGAATATACCTAATCTCTTCACTTGGATCTGTGTTTATACATGTTTCTAGACTTGATTAAGGACTGATCGTGATTCGATGACCAATTAGGCCTTGCCTATGACTATGAACATTGCCTATGACTATGAACATTTCCTATGACTATGAACATTTCCTATGACTGTGAACATTGCCTATGACTATGACTCATGACTATGAGAATTATTTCCTTTGACTATGAACACAAGCCTATGCCTTTTATTAGGAAACATAAACTATTGCCTATGACATAACAAGGACAACTGTGACTAAACACCTATGATTCATGACTAGGAAAGTGTTGCTTATGTTTTGACTGTGAAATTGGATCTAAACCTGATTATTTATTCTGTCTATTCTTGATTTTCCTTGGATTTTGATCTTGGGAATTTACCTATTAAGTTAGGTCTACCCATGTTCTTGAAACTACACCGTTATTCAACCCTTTTTATGTCATAACATTTTCAGGTCTATAGGCCTTCGATGTTTAAGATCAATTTATTTCAGTGTAATTCATTAGGTCTGTAATTAGTAAATTATCATTTTATGCTAGTTATTATGTCTATCTTTTCATAGCATCTTTGGTTCATTCCCTTTTTATCTACGAATCTAGATTTATCTATAATCTAGATTGAATCACGATTATACGAACGATGGGAATACAATTTGGGCAAAATATGAAATTTACTAAAACGTAGTTATAAACTTGGAAATTGACATAAATTGGGAACATGTATTATGGCATGTTTATAAAAATGCAAATTGGATAAATTTGACATGAATTATAGGATGTGTAATTTGAATCCAGTATTGACTTGTAAATCTAGCATTTACATGAACTGTGAACTAGAATAATAAGTCTAGTTTGACATGAACTGTAATTAGAATATTAAATCAGAATTGGATTAGCTAATTTGGCATAATAAATATATTGGCATAAATTTGAAATTGGCCATAATTGTGAGTAATTGTCATGTTTAGCAAAATCATGGTTAGTGACACTTAATTTGGTATAGTTTACATACCAAAAAGCATAAATATGATATAGAGGGGAAAAAGGGCCATAATAATAAATGTTGACAATTTACATTAAAAGAGTAATTATGAAATAAGTAAATTAGGAATAATTTACTTATAGAATTTGTCCTAAATTAGAAAATGTAAATTTAGACAAATTAAAGGTTTATTAACGACATCTCTTTTAATAACACACCAGAAAGTTCTAGGGTGACAGAGAGGATAGTGTCTAGGCTTGGGTTTGGAAAATACAAGTTTCCTACTCTCCCTGGCTATCCCTAACTGTTCCGACGGACGGGATGGTTACTTTCAAAACCTGAATTGGAAATTAATCAAAACCCTTTGAACTTAGAAAACACGAATATGCCTAACCTGAGGTTAGACTGAGTTGCGATGTAAACCTGCCCGGAATCAACCGGCACATCCAGTAATCGCAACAATATCTGTCTAATGTGAGTGGTTGCGGCTTTAATTTATTAATTAAAGCTAGAATGAGAATGGTATGGTTAAGTTAACTAAAACACTTCACCAATTCAACATGATAACTAAACCGATGGGTGGGGTTAGGTTCATACAGACACTTAACACAGTTAATGTAATGTCCCGTATTTTCAGTAGCCACATATTCGATTTATTTTATTATATTAAATATTTATTGGATTTAAAATATATATTTTTCTTGGTATCGTTTAACCAAATTTCTAAATGTCGAGTTTTAATCCAACTTGGTCTTATTCGAAGTTTTTGTTTGAATATATTCGATAATATTGACTAATTATTCCATACAAGGAATATTGAACTTGTCGTAATTGGTTAATTATTCCCAGGATTTTGACGCAAGCCTACAGAGTAATCTTCGACTGTTTATTTCAAAGAAAAAAAAATACATGTACGTCAAGGCTTTTATGAGATCACCCAAATGCTAGAATGAATTTAGTTTTCCCAACTTGAGACAAAAATCCGATAAATCATCCTACAACGCATAAGCAATGGATTTACATGCAATCAATATTATAATCATCAAACAAATTAAAGCACAGTATGATACAAAAAGGAAAGTAAATCATCAAAACACCAATTTCGTCATAGACTTAGCCATAGACCTTGACAATATGAACATCTAAGAACATATATATTTATATGTATATGAAACTAAAATTTCCAATGAGGAATTTCAAAAGAATCCAGATTTTTACAACGTACAAACCAAATATATATTTTTTACAGTTAAATCTTATGTATAAATCCACAAGCACAAATCTGCAAGGGCTGTTCATAAATTACAGGACCGACCAAATAAAAATTTCAAATCTTTGAAATGTATAGACAATTCATAGCCTCAGCTAAACCCGATACCCCCTATTCACTGTACCCTTTACAGCAGACATTAGCACATGAAGATCCAAAGCAAAATCTCCTCACGTCATCAGTCTCCCATCATCATCAGTGAATCAACCTGAGAAGAGAGAAAAGTAAAAACAGCTATTAATAGCTAGAATAAAATATATGTAGATATATATAGTAGGAAGATTTCGAAAGAAGGAAACACCACATGGAAACAGTGAAATACACAACTAGGTTTAACAAACCAAAATAGTACACAAAGCATAGCTGGAATGAAAACAAGTCACATAAGAAATCTAAAAAAAAAAAAAAAAAAAAAAAGATATGCATATCTTCATACCTACGGCCAAGGGGACAGTACAAAGAACAGCTAAGGGAAAACTAATGTGTGTGTATATTTCATCAATCAAATTCGTCCAGAAAATCTAATGGTTTTATATATATTCAAAAGATCTCATCTACAAGCTGTTCTGCCACATATACTGATCACAATTGAAATCCTGAAATGAAATAAACAATTTAATGACTACATATACATAGGACAGACAAATGTGAATAGACAAAACAAATAGCTTCATAGCTTCTACATAGGAACTGCTCAGTTTTGTATACGGCCAAGCAGAAATGGTGCATGAAAATGCAACATAAAGTGTATACAATTTCTGTAAAGTACCACACAACCAGAAATGTTGCACCATCAATAGTTCGACTGCATAGTACAGCTGAAACAAGAAAGTAAACCCCTAAGAACTAGTAACAGCTAAAACAGTACAAGGAACAACTAAGGGAAACAATTATATTATCAACTCTGAAAATCAACAGCTTATACATGTGTTTATATATCCAAGGAAGTCTGCACTATATCTAAAGGGGGAACAGGAAATCCAACGTTTAGACATCACACTTGCACTGTCAAACATCACACAAACATTTCCATCACAAAGATCATGGCAGAACCGAAATCAACTAGGGTTTAGGGATAACTAAGGCTAACAATCTATGATTTTACAACTGGATTGACGTTGTTCTTAGCATGATAATAACCGCAAGTATAAATACAGGTCGCACATCTCAAATTCTTCAACAACAAACCATGAACAAAATTCGAAACCTCAGAAATCAAACCAGAAAAGGAAATCAAAACAAAAATTAGATTTTGGGAAAAATCACTTAGCTTTCTCGGTCTTCGATCTCTGGGAAGCGGAGCTGTGTGCGTGAGCACGCCTGGAGCGATGAACGCATAGAGTCGGAAGCACTGCGGGGCAAGGTCGCGTCGGAAATTAGGGTACGGCGTGGTGAGGGGGATCGGAATTCTCGTTTGATGGAAGAAGGGTTTGTTTTTCCTGATGGTTGTGGCGGCGTGTAGTAATGAAGAGGAAATAGGGTTTCGATGGGTTAAGGGATAAAAGGATGCGGGCTTTAAATCCAAAATGGGCTGAGCGTGAATAAGGTATGGCCCGAATTTCTTATATATATATATATATGTTTGTTTAGTTTAAATCTAAATGAATTTTAATTTAAAGCATTTACTAAGGGATCTTTAAAATTCAAATAAGCTGATCTAATTAACAAAATTTAAAACCCTTTCATCCCAGTACCTTGCGGGTTTAATTGGTAGTGTTAATTTCATTAATCAGTTTAAAACATATTTAGTTATTTGTTAATATAATGAAGTTATTAACGAATGTGGTCAAGAATTATCGTTTTAATTAATATAATTAATTTAATTTGAAAATAGGGATTTAAGGAAATTAGTTAGGATCTGTATGACAAGTTTAATTAAATAAAATTTAATTTATAACTAGGGATTTAATTATAACTCAATTCATATATGAACAGAAATGGGCAGAACAACTCGTGTTCCGATCATGACGACAAGCAGAACAGAATCGGAAAGAAGTTGGCAACAGTGAGAATCAAAGGTGAGTTAACCTCACTCAGTTTCCTCCCATTTATATTTGATATAAATTGGGTTTTGTTTTATATATTCTGGTTGCTAGGAATGGATTGTCTGCAAGTTATATCTTGTTGATTTGAAGATGGAATTTAAACGGTTGTTTAAATTCAGTGAATTATAGAATCATTATTTTTAACGATTAAAACCAATAAAGGAAATTTTCCTTGATTTACCCGTTTGTGAAATAATCGTGTATGAAATTATTTGAATTGTTTGCATGATCTGATTATTGATTGAAAGTCGTCCTTTATCACTAGATAAAGGAAACAGTTAGAATGGGAAATTGATTTGATTGATAGACAGTTGGATTGAAATTCAACGTTTGATTTAGTTTAACCAGTATTGGTTGAATAATTTGGTATCACCTTGCGTGTCAGAAATCATGGATTTTTATCAAGTGGGTCAACCCTTATGAAATATATAAATTTATTTTAGAATATAAAATAAGTTTAAGTATATTATTCTGAATAGAACAAGTTTTAAAGAGAAATAAGGATTTTTATTATCCAGTTAATCGAGTTAGGATTTAATTGAATAATTGTTATTGAATTGATCAAATATAGTTATTTGAGACAGAGTCAGTCAAACATAGTTATTCAAGATAAGTACCATTTTGTAAGACTGCTAGCGAAATTCGCAGGGCTGCAGATAGCCTACGGCGGTTGGATGTATCTTGAGTGAATCAGGCGTAATCATTTTTGATCGCTGTGATCTAGAGTCGAGCAAATGGTGTTAAATCAAATAGTAGTAAATCGATAAGTTAATTAAATCGAGTTAGTCAAAGTTGAGTTGATTAGGTCGAGTTAGCAAAAATCTTGTTAAATAAGTCGAGTTAGTCGAGTAAGTTAAGCTGTTGGAGTTAACCATTTATGGTTAATCTATTTAAAGTAAAACGATTGGAATTAAATCGAATATGAGTTATTCGAAGAGATAGTTAATTGGATATGGTTCATCCGCAAGAGAGAGATTTTCGAATACAGTTTTATTCGAAAGAATGATAAATTGAGTATGGATATTCGAAAGGAAGTTGTGAAAGATTTCGAAGATGAGCCTTGTTTATTTTGAAGTTGGAAAGGTTGTTCAGTTAAGGTCTGAGAGGTAATTATACCCCAACTTGATTGGCTTCGTTTTTAACTAAGGAATGGGTAAGGTTCGGTGGTGAAGATTGATCGAGTAAATTGAGCTAATGAGTGAAAAGAGTTGAATTGGCTGAGTGATGTTTTATTTAAACATCAGTTTTAATCAAATGAAGAAGTTGGGAATTTGTTTTCCAAACAAAGATCGGAAATGTTTTAGAAATAAGCAAAAGAAGTAATTCTGAAAATGTCCCAATGTTAATCAAGTATATTTTCTAAATGTAGGAAATAAGGAATTATGTAAATGGGAAATGACTAGGTCAAGGATAATTTAATCCGAAAAGAAATAAACATTGGATGATGTTTGGTCGATAGAAATTTCCATCTGGAAATAATATCGTTGTTTGCACACTTGTTTATTTGATAGTTAAATCACAGACTATCAAAATCTGACCTATGCGATCGTTAGTTCGGAAAGACCGGGATCGAATTCATATTCGAAAAACCATTCCGACCAGCGAATACGTGAAAGAAGATTTGTGCAGATGGAATAGTTGAAGACCGTTGATCTTCATGAGCGGAAGAACCACTGATTGGATTTCTCTGGTTTAGCGGCCGAAGATATTTCGACAGTGATTCTGTCGTGATTGGAATCTACGGGTTGCAAGGACTTCTCACTACTGATCCATGGGGTGATTCCTATATAAGATGCAGTAGAAGAGTACCTTCGGTTCATCCTGTTCCTGGGTGACTTGTATGGACGAGTGTCTGACAGAGTATTTCCAATGGGATCACGTACGTTGATTTCTTCAAACGTACGATAGTTGGTGGCGGAGGACGACGGTTCTCTTATCAACTAGAGTATTTTTTGTGGACGTCAATTAGTGATGTCCAGAGGATCTGACGATGTGGCATTCAAAGTGAATGATGGCCAGATGTTCGAAGAGAGGAATTCTAGCCTCAAGCCTCATCAACCGGGAGATGACAAAAATCGGGCAGGCAGCATGGCTATGTGGGTCGCTCCCATTAGGGTGTATGATCACCTATCTAGAGGAATTCCATTTGTTTCTTAAGTCTATATTCGATGCTGTCCCTTTTCGGGAGGCGGTTGCTGATCCCAACCGTTGGTGATATACATTCGATACACTCAACCGAAATGAGTGGTCGGTCATGTGTGGGCCGGGTTGCAAGACGTTCTTGTTGAACCCAGTGTATTCGTCTCTAGAGATACACGTTCGGAAGGTGGTCCCATACCTTGTCAAAGATGGAATCCAATCTCCAATAAGCGCCTGCGGTTTTGATTGTATACTATATATGTGGAGCGTGAGATGCAAGCGTTCCACTAGATTGTTATATACTTGTATTTAGACATTATTATAATATCAGACAAGTATATGATTTCAAAACTGTTTTGGGTCATCGTAAGGTAAAAACCGTCCGTGTTTATGGGTGTATTTGGTCTTACGATTATCCTTTTCTTTTGCAATGATTTTGAACTTAAAAATCAGGATTTGATGATTTACCCTAAATACTGTGCGAGTTTATCTCACTCTGGTTCACCAGACTGACCCGGTGTTTTGTAAATGCTCGGGTTAGCCCGGAGTGTACAGGTTCAGGTTCGAAGCTGTGAAGAGACGGGCTGGAAGAGTTCAGACGTATGATATTATTCCGCTGTGTTGTATGAGGGCAGATTATTATAACTGTCCAGATGTGTTCATGTACTCTGATGATTGTAAGTTTTATCTAAAGCTCTCAATAAAGATTTATTTATATATATTATATTTTGTTCCGCTGCAATGTGAGACTCTGTGTTGTGTTCTTCTTCTTCTTCTATTCTTATATTTCTTTCTTTCTTATCTCACCCTCTAATTTCTTTCATTGACAATCCGGCGCTCTCGGGGTTTGAAAAGTCGGCATGAGATACAATACAGGTATTTATGTCGATTTTCGGGGCCGAAAACTGCCGGGTCATTACAGTGGTATCAGAGCTATTGGTTTAGAAATAACCTTGGCTATGTGGCGTAACTTAATAGAGATGGGGTTAGTAACACCCTAGATTGAGTTTGAGTGTATATATATATATATATATATATATATATATATATGAGAGCGTATTTGTAGATTTTGTATACAATTGTTTTATATTGTGTTCGTTGATCGGTTTAAGTGTTGAAAAGCACTGAACTGGTAAAGGATACAATATTGTTTTGAAAAGAGGATAAATGAAATAATTTTACCCAAAATTTAATTTTGTATAGAAAAGAAATAATTTTCTCAAATTATTTAGATATGGTGTGTTGACTAATTTGAATGGGATTCAGAATTTTGTTAAAATTTTGAATTTGAACTTAACTGGGTTAAGTGAAATCGAATTAAAGCATTAATAATGATATTAAAAATAAATTTAAGAAATGGTGCTAAAAATTAAATAAATTCGAATTAAATTTGGAAATTTGATGAATAATAATTAAGGAGAAATCAATCGAATATCAATCAATGGATATTTGAATATGTTGAATTAAATAGTGGATTCAGTTGACTTGAATGAGTTGTTGTGCCTTGATTTGATAATTGATTGTGGTCTACTTGTTAGATTGGTTGAATATATTTCATCCATGGATTAATAAAGAATTAAATAAACCGAAAACCCAAAAAATGAATTTCAGTATAATGTAGTTGAAATGAAACTGCATATAAGTTGGAACTAAATGATTCAGCCCGGTATTTGCGAAGGAATTAGTAGCACCAGTTTGATTTCGAAAATCCATATAGTTGTACGAGTCGATAAATGAAGTGTTATTTAAATATATTTTAAAATTTACGGGATTCGCAACATTTTTCATATCTTAGCAATTTCGAGGACGAAATTATTTTAAGGAGGGAATAATGTAATGTCCCGTATTTTCAGTAGCCACATATTTGATTTATTTTATTATATTAAATATTTATTGGATTTAAAATATATATTTTTCTTGGTATTGTTTAACCAAATTTCTAAATGTCGAGTTTTAATCCAACTTGGTCTTATTCGAAGTTTTTGTTTGAATATATTCGATAATATTGACTAATTATTCCATACAAGGAATATTGAACTTGTCGTAATTGGTTAATTATTCCCAGGATTTTGACGCAAGCCTACAGAGTAATCTTCGACTGTTTATTTCAAAGAAAAAAAATACATGTACGTCAAGGCTTTTATGAGATCACCCAAATGCTAGAACGAATTTAGTTTTCCCAACTTGAGACAAAAATCCGATAAATCATCCTACAACGCATAAGCAATGGATTTACATGCAATCAATATTATAATCATCAAACAAATTAAAGCACAGTATGATACAAAAAGGAAAGTAAATCATCAAAACACCAATTTCGTCATAGACTTAGCCATAGACCTTGACAATATGAACATCTAAGAACATATATATTTATATGTATATGAAACTAAAATTTCCAATAAGGAATTTCAAAAGAATCCAGATTTTTACAACGTACAAACCAAATATATTTTTTTTACAGTTAAATCTTATGTATAAATCCACAAGCACAAATCTGCAAGGGCTGTTCATAAATTACAGGACCGACCAAATAAAAATTTCAAATCTTTGAAATGTATAGACAATTCATAGCCTCAGCTAAACCCGATACCCCCTATTCACTGTACCCTTTACAGCAGACATTAGCACATGAAGATCCAAAGCAAAATCTCCTCACGTCATCAGTCTCCCATCATCATCAGTGAATCAACCTGAGAAGAGAGAAAAGTAAAAACAGCTATTAATAGCTAGAATAAAATATATGTAGATATATATAGTAGGAAGATTTCGAAAGAAGGAAACACCACATGGAAACAGTGAAATACACAGCTAGGTTTAACAAACCAAAATAGTACACAAAGCATAGCTGGAATGAAAACAAGTCACATAAGAAATCTAAAAAAAAAAAAAAAAAAAGATATGCATATCTTCATACCTACGGCCAAGGGGACAGTACAAAGAACAGCTAAGGGAAAACTAATGTGTGTGTATATTTCATCAATCAAATTCGTCCAGAAAATCTAATGGGTTTATATATATTCAATAGATCTCATCTACAAGCTGTTCTGCCACATATACTGATCACAATTGAAATCCTGAAATGAAATAAACAATTTAATGACTACATATACATAGGACAGACAAATGTGAATAGACAAAACAAATAGCTTCATAGCTTCTACATAGGAACTGCTCAGTTTTGTATACAGCCAAGCAGAAATGGTGCATGAAAATGCAACATAAAGTGTATACAATTTCTGTAAAGTGCCACACAACCAGAAATGTTCCACCATCAATAGTTCGACTGCATAGTATAGCTGAAACAAGAAAGTAAACCCCTAAGAACTAGTAACAGCTAAAACAGTACAAGGAACAACTAAGGGAAACAATTATATTATCAACTCTGAAAATCAACAGCTTATACATGTGTTTATATATCCAAGGAAGTCTGCACTATATCTAAAGGGGGAACAGGAAATCCAACGTTTAGACATCACACTTGCACTGTCAAACATCACACAAACATTTCCATCACAAAGATCATGGCAGAACCGAAATCAACTAGGATTTAGGGATAACTAAGGCTAACAATCTATGATTTTACAACTGGATTGACGTTGTTCTTAGCATGATAATAACCGCAAGTATAAATACAGGTCACACATCTCAAATTCTTCAACAACAAACCATGAACAAAATTCGAAACCTCAGAAATCAAACCAGAAAAGGAAATCAAAACAAAAATTAGATTTTGGGAAAAATCACTTAGCTTTCTCGGTCTTCGATCTCTGGGAAGCGGAGCTGTGTGCGTGAGCACGCCTGGAGCGATGAACGCATAGAGTCGAAAGCACTACGGGGCAAGGTCGCGTCGGAAATTAGGGTACGGCGTGGTGAGGGGGATCGGAATTCTCGTTTGATGGAAGAAGGGTTTGTTTTTCCTGATGGTTGTGGCGGCGTGTAGTAATGAAGAGGAAATAGGGTTTCGTTGGGTTAAGGGATAAAAGGATGCGGGCTTTAAATCCAAAATGGGCTGAGCGTGAATAAGGTATGGCCCGAATTTCTTATATATATATATATATATATGTTTGTTTAGTTTAAATCTAAATGAATTTTAATTTAAAGCATTTACTAAGGGATCTTTAAAATTCAAAGTAAGCTGATCTAATTAACAAAATTTAAAACCCTTTCATCCCAGTACCTTGCGGGTTTAATTGGTAGTGTTAATTTCATTAATCAGTTTAAAACATATTTAGTTATTTGTTAATATAATGAAGTTATTAACGAATGTGGTCAAGAATTATCGTTTTAATTAATATAATTAATTTAATTTGAAAATAGGGATTTAAGGAAATTAGTTAGGATCTGTATGACAAGTTTAATTAAATAAAATTTAATTTATAACTAGGGATTTAATTATAACTCAATTCATATATGAACAGAAATGGGCAGAACAACTCGTGTTCCGATCACGACGACAAGCAGAACAGAATCGGAAAGAAGTTGGCAACAGTGAGAATCAAAGGTGAGTTAACCTCACTCAGTTTCCTCCCATTTATATTTGATATAAATTGGGTTTTGTTTTATATATTCTGGTTGCTAGGAATGGATTGTCTGCAAGTTATATCTTGTTGATTTGAAGATGGAATTTAAACGGTTGTTTAAATTCAGTGAATTATAGAATCATTATTTTTAACGATTAAAACCAATAAAGGAAATTTTCCTTGATTTACCCGTTTGTGAAATAATCGTGTATGAAATTATTTGAATTGTTTGCATGATCTGATCATTGATTGAAAGTCGTCCTTTATCACTAGTAAAGGAAACAGTTAGAATGGGAAATTGATTTGATTGATAGACAGTTGGATTGAAATTCAACGTTTGATTTAGTTTAACCAGTATTGGTTGAATAATTTGGTATCACCTTGCGTGTCAGAAATCATGGATTTTTATCAAGTGGGTCAACCCTTATGAAATATATAAATTTATTTTAGAATATAAAATAAGTTTAAGTATATTATTCTGAATAGAACAAGTTTTAAAGAGAAATAAGGATTTTTATTATCCAGTTAATCGAGTTAGGATTTAATTGAATAATTGTTATTGAATTGATCAAATATAGTTATTTGAGACAGAGTCAGTCAAACATAGTTATTCAAGATAAGTACCATTTTGTAAGACTGCTAGCGAAATTCGCAGGGCTGCAGATAGCCTACGGCGGTCGGATGTTTCTTGAGTGAATCAGGCGTAATCATTTTTGATCGCTGTGATATAGAGTCGAGCAAATGGTGTTAAATCAAATAGTAGTAAATCGATAAGTTAATTAAATCGAGTTAGTCAAAGTTGAGTTGATTAGGTCGAGTTGGCAAAAATCTTGTTAAATAAGTCGAGTTAGTCGAGTAAGTTAAGCTGTTAGAGTTAACCAGTTATGGTTAATCGATTTAAAGTAAAACGATTGGAATTAAATCGAATATGAGTTATTCGAAGAGATAGTTAATTGGATATGGTTCATCCGCAAGAGAGAGATTTTCGAATACAGTTTTATTCGAAAGAATGATAAATTGAGTATGGATATTCGAAAGGAAGTTGTGAAAGATTTCGAAGATGAGCCTTGTTTATTTCGAAGTTGGAAAGGTTGTTCAGTTAAGGTCTGAGAGGTAATTATACCCTAACTTGATTGGCTTCGTTTTTAACTAAGGAATGGGTAAGGTTCAGTGGTGAAGATTGATCGAGTAAATTGAGCTAATGAGTGAAAAGAGTTGAATTGGCTGAGTGATGTTTTATTTAAACATCAGTTTTAATCAAATGAAGAAGTTGGGAATTTGTTTTCCAAACAAAGATCGGAAATGTTTTAGAAATAAGCAAAAGAAGTAATTCTGAAAATGTCCCAATGTTAATCAAGTATATTTTCCAAATGTAGGAAATAAGGAATTATGTAAATGGGAAATGACTAGGTCAAGGATAATTTAATCCGAAAAGAAATAAACATTGGATGATGTTTGGTCGATAGAAATTTCCATCTGGAAATAATATCGTTGTTTGCACACTTGTTTATTTGATAGTTAAATCACAGACTATCAAAATCTGACCTATGCGATCGTTAGTTCGGAAAGACCAGGATCGAATTCATATTCGAAAAACCATTCCGACCAGCGAATACGTGAAAGAAGATTTGTGCAGATGGAAGAATTGAAGACCGTTGATCTTCATGAGCGGAAGAACCACTGATTGGATTTCTCGGGTTTAGCGGCCGAAGATATTTCGACAGTGATTCTGTCGTGATTGGAATCTACGGGTTGCAAGGACTTCTCACTACTGATCCATGGGGTGATTCCTATATGAGATGCAGTAGAAGAGTACCTTCGGTTCATCCTGTTCCTGGGTGACTTGTATGGATGAGTGTCTGACAGAGTATTTCCAATGGGATCACGTACGTTGATTTCTTCAAACGTACGATAGTTGGTGGCGGAGGACGACGGTTCTCTTATCAACTAGAGTATTTTTTGTGGACGTCAATTAGTGATGTCCAGAGGATCTGACGATGTGGCATTCAAAGTGAATGATGGCCAGATGTTCGAAGAGAGGAATTCTAGCCTCAAGCCTCATCAACCGGGAGATGACAAAAATCGGGCAGGCAGCATGGCTATGTGGGTCGCTCCCATTAGGGTGTATGATCACCTATCTAGAGGAATTCCATTTGTTTCTTAAATCTATATTCGATGCTGTCCCTTTTCGGGAGGCGGTTGCTGATCCCAACCGTCGGTGATATACATTCGATACACTCAAGCGAAATGAGTGGTCGGTCATGTGTGGGCCGGGTTGCAAGACGTTCTTGTTGAACCCAGTGTATTCGTCTCTAGAGATACACGTTCGGAAGGTGGTCCCATACCTTGTCAAAGATGGAATCCAATCTCCAATAAGCGCCTGCGGTTTTGATTGTATACTATATATGTGGAGCGTGAGATGCAAGCGTTCCACTAGATTGTTATATACTTGTAGTTAGACATTATTATAATATCAGACAAGTATATGATTTCAAAACTGTTTTGGGTCATCGTAAGATAAAAACCGTCCGTGTTTATGGGTGGATTTGGTCTTACGATTATCCTTTTCTTTTGCAATGATTTTGAACTTAAAAATCAGGATTTGATGATTTACCCTAAATACTGTGCGAGTTTATCTCACTCTGGTTCACCAGACTGACCCGGTGTTTTGTAAATGATCGGGTTAGCCCGGAGTGTACAGGTTCAGGTTCGAAGCTGTGAAGAGACGGGCTGGAAGAGTTCAGACGTATGATATTATTCCGCTGTGTTGTATGAGGGAAGATTATTATAACTGTCCAGATGTGTTCATGTACTCTGATGATTGTAAGTTTTATCTAAAGCTCTCAATAAAGATTTATTTATATATATTATATTTTGTTCCGCTGCAATGTGAGACTCTGTGTTGTGTTCTTCTTCTTCTTCTATTCTTATATTTCTTTCTTTCTTATCTCACCCTCTAATTTCTTTCATTGACAATCCGGCGCTCTCGGGGTTTGAAAAGTCGGCATGAGATACAATACAGGTATTTATGTCGATTTTCGGGGCCGAAAACTGCCGGGTCGTTACAGTTAAGCTAGAATGGGAGGGTTAAGTCCATAGGAACACTTAACCAACTTAACACAGTTAGGCTAGAATGGGAGGGTTAAGTCCATAGGAACACTTAACCAAACTTAACATGGTAACAAGACAAGATTTGTAAGGGTTAAGTAACTAAGAAAACACTTAGCCAAATTAACATGTTAACTAGACTAGAAGGTGGGGTTAAGTAAAGTTAATACACTTAGCCAATTTGACATGTTAGCTGGACTAGACCGTAGGGTTAAGTAAACTTGAACACTTAACCATCAGAGTGTGATAAATGAATAGGGTTAAGTTTAAAAAATGAAGGGATAATACTTAACCAATAATAACATGTTAGTTAAAACAGATGGGCAAGGTTAAGTTAAGAAGGAACACTTAACCATTACAGGATGAATGGGTAGGGTTAAGTAATAAGAAATACTTAACCAATTTAACTTGGTTTGTGGTGGGGTTAAGTCAACATGAATTACTGATAACACTTAACCAGTTTAACAAGATAAAGTGAAGAGGGTTAAGTTAGCTTGAATTGACTAATGACACTTAACCAACCCAACTTGACGAGAAAGAGACTAAGTACAAAACCTTAGTTAAGAAAACAACGATTCTAGAAACTAAGTGGTAAACCTTATTTAATCAAAACTAAGTAGTAATTCTTAGTATAACACGAGAAGGAGCGAACGACCATCTAATTTTAAAGAAGGCTCCAACGAATTGGGTTACGAAGCCCGAGGCTTCGAGGGGACATGAGGGTACTCTTGGTATACCTCTGTGAGGCTGCAGATGATCCTCCTAGGCTCACAGAGGTTAAGGTCTGCGTTAGAAGAACCAAGGGTATGCCTTGGTTGCAAAATATGGCAACCTAAAGACTAGGATGGACCGGCGTGATTCGGCGAGGAAACGGTAGCCCTGTGATAGCAACTCGTCGTCTACCTACCATCTTCAGTCAATCGAGATACGTGAAGCAGAATGGCGGAGAACTCCAAAAGATCATATACTTGCTATCTAGTTATGGGTGAGGATGGCCATAGGTTAGTGGGGGCATAGGGGGCCTGCGTATAGTTCACATTTTTCAAGGTATGCATTTCATTAGTTGAGGGAGGGGTCAAGTGGGACCATAGCCACTGGAATAAAAACAGACTTTAGCATCTGCATCGACAGATATCTGAAAAGCTCCCGACCGAGTTTTGTGTTTCTTGATTTGCCCTACTACAGGACTCGGGCAACACATTTCAGGACATGTGCGTCTAGACAAGCGATAACGATTCGCGATACATGCGTGGGGAAAGTTTAGGAACATATACCACTTTAGGTAGTGTGTCCTAGACTAGAGGGCATCGTTCGACAGGTAGCATATTCCCTAGTTGGACCTAGGTGGCATAAACCCTGAATCCGAGAAGCTTTCAGCAGATAGCGTAAACTCTAGTTGAATCTAGAAAGCACTTGATAGAAAACCCTAGATTTGATCTAGGTAATAAATAAATGTATGCCTGAAGGCAACCGAAACTACAGGGATTAGGATCGCGTTATCATTACTAGTTGGGACACTAGTTAGGTGGTGCAGAGATATAGAAACCAGTACAACAAGTAAATAACGAAGCGGAGAAAGTATAAAGTATATCCAGTTTATCTTGCCTTAGCATATCATGCGTTAATCTTATCTTATCTTGTTAGCCCTATCTTCATGGTATTATCTTGTATTCAGTTAATTCATGTCGTTCTGTTTTCCTTGTTCACATGCTAGAAGTAACTGAACTTACTCAGGCTTTACGTCTGACTCTGTTTTTCTTTCGTCTTCTTTTCTTCTGTCCCCCCCCCCCCTTAGGTTTTAAAGGAGGGAATAATATAGCTCAGGTTAAGTTGGACCGTCACTCTTTCCCAGCTTGAAGATTTGTCGAAGTTTTGCTTGGATTCTCTTTTCAGATGCTATGGTTGGCTCTTGCTACATTGGGGAATATAAATGTTGTTTTATTTCTTTATTTTGTAAGACAGATGACACTCTGATATTGGAAAGCAATTGTTGTACAAACTATTTTATCAATAAAGTAAAGTTTTATTTTCCGCTGTTTTAATTTTGTCTGTCTTGTAATTTTATCTACATCTTTTACCCTAAATGCTCCACAGAACTTAGTGCATTCCCTTTGTGAGTGACACTAACGGATGTGGGGTGTTACAATTCCCACGATCCACCTCATTACCCATTTCCACGAATCGGCGCTATCCTATCCTCGCGATCCAATCCACTGATCATTTTCGTCATTAATACTCAGCCTTCTTCTCTAATCCCTCCGTCCCATCACAACCACGACCCAAGCCACGACCTCATTTTTGAACTAATCCGACCTGCTCCTTCATCCTCCTCGTTTCTCCACTCCATTCATGAACTCGTGCAATCAAACCCATTATCCACTGAAGTTAAACTCGATGTCCTCGCCACCATCACCAAACTAGTAAAAGTTCAATGGGAATAAAGAGAAGCGAAGGAGAAACCAGATAAAATAGGAAAGGAACCTCGTGCCATTACCTTTCAATCGTAAAAAACTCTTGATCTTTGGTAGGAGTTGAAATTAAGGTTTTTAATTGAAAGGATAGGTAGCGGCTGCAAATGGGAGTGAAAGAAGAGGAGTAGACGAAGGTACTGTTTATATAGCCAAAACGATGGCCCTTCGTATCCCCTTCTTTGTTTTATCTGAAGTAAATGGGCCACGAACAGGAGCCCACTGTGGCTTGTGAAATGGTTCGCCCCACTAGAAGCCCATCACTAAAACCAAAAGGGCTATCGCGGCTCAAAAAGAAGCCCGCTTGCTTATCGGCTCGTGGTGAATGTGGCAAACACGAAACACAATGAGGCCCAATGATATGGATCGAGAAAACATATGGACCACGTGCACGAGCCCACCATGGCTTGTGGTAAGGCCTGCTCAACCACTGAATCACGATGAATGCCCAATTCCACGAACCGCACGGTATTCTAATGACCCGAACTCGAGAATAATCACAAAATAAAAGATATGGAAGTGTTCATGGGATTTAAAACTTACCTGACAGGTTGATCGCGATATACTCTGGAATTTGAAAGACGAAAATTATCCAAATGGTTGATAGTTTAACCCGATACTTATACCAATCAAAGGACGTAACTTTCTGAAGCAGTACGGCATTTCAAATGGTTACGACCACTGATTTGCATCATTTTATTAAAAGATATCTCCGCAGTTTCAAAGCATGTTTCATCCTTGATAAAACATACTTCGAGGGGGCAAAATGTTGGATGGTTTTTTAACCAAGCCACCAAGGTTCGCATACGAATAAAATATGAAACTTCACACCTCTAGCCCTCGAAGAGCCGATCGGATCGCCCTACTTGAATTTTAAGTATAGTCATAGATATAAAGTGGACGTAGGCTCGTTAACGCCGAACCAATATAAATCTCGTGTCTTTCCTGTTTTTTCTTGCATTTTTTCTGATATTAATCTCAGCATAATTGAACAACTTGAGTGTTGGAGCCAATTTTGGAACTAACATGACAAAAATGTAAATTTCATCTCGACAAATTATATTTTGACAAAGATTGATATTCTTGTTTTAACTATTTTATTCCAACAAAAAATGATATTTTTGTTTCAACTATTTTATTCAACAAAAATTGATATTTTGTTTCAATAATTTTATTCAACAAAAATTGAAATTTTTGTTTCAACAATTTTATTCAGCAAAAATTGATACTTTTGTTTCAACAATTTTATCCAACAAAAATTGATATTTTTTTTTCAACAATTTTATTCAACAAAAATTGATATTTTTGTTTCAACAATTTTATTCAACAAAAATTGCTATTTTTGTTTCAACTATTTTATTCCACAAAAATTGGTATTTTTGTTTCAACTGTTTTATTCAACAAAAATTGATACTTTTGTTTCAACTATTATATTGAACAAAAATTGATACTTTCATTTCAACAAAAATGTAAATTTTGTTTTCAAAAAAAATATAAATTTTTATTTCAACTATTTTATTCCAACAAAAATATAAATTTTGTTTTCAACAATTTTATTTCAACACAATAATTATCAAGTCGACAGATCTACATAACAACATCAATCATCAATCCTAGATCAAATCACGTATAACCTCAAATAGAATTTAACAGCGGATTAAAAAAAATCACAATCATAATTATTTAATTTTAATTGTATAAAAAAATATAGAATTCTCACAGTGATTTTTAATTTTGTATAATTCAGAATTGGATTTGCCCCAAAACCTGATTTGCTCAAAATTTGTTTCAGCCTGTTCCATGTTGTAGTTCTCGAAATTTCGGTTCTAACGCACCTAGTCTCAACGATTTCTGATGTCAAATGACAAGATAGGATCATTTAAAGATTTGATTACTTTAATTAATAATTAATTAAGTAAAAAACTAATTACTTAGTAACGTTATGAAAGTGCCGCCGCTCTCGTCCTCTTCTTCTTCTTTGAAGCCGTCAGGAATGATAAACCCAAAGTCGCTATCCCCAAATCCATATCGCATCCCCCCCACTTGATTTTCTGATGATCTGAAGCGCTCCAGAGAAGCGCCTACACTAGAGCCACCTGTGCCGAGAACCATGGTAAGCTCGGCGGCCTCTTGGCCCTCGAAATCCGCACCCAAGTTGCCATATTTCCGCCCATAATATGAGAACAACGGTTCATGAAAACACATCTTAACCGTGTAAAATCAAAGATCTAACTTCCCTTAAAAACTTTTGTTTTATAATCCCCTTGAATCACTGAATGGATTACTCGATTTTAGATGGAGAAATCTGGACCATTTCTGCCATCGGTTTTCAAAAGTGGCGGCTGGCTTTGTATAATGAAATTAGGGTTTAGATAATATGCAGGGTTATTTATAATAAAATATTATTGAATTTCTCTAGTTTACAAAAGAAAAAAACTATTAATTCTCAGTAGCCCATATTCAGCTCAACGAGAGTTGTTCCGAACCAAATACCCCTGTTCTGAACACAATGGACTAGGTCTCATCAGCCCATTCGATCGTCTCAGCCCATTTTTCTTTAAATTAAAATATAAACCATTTAATTATTTAATTTGATCGTACATTTAAATTTACCGGGGCCACATACTGACTCCAAAAATTCCTAAAAAATAAATCTGGCTATGTTTTGACGATACAACCCTAACAAAATTAATTTCATCGAATTTCGAGACCGTTTGAAAAATGGTCATTTTCTGGTCGATCCAAATTGACAGAAATTGACAAAACACGTTTTCATTTACCACGCTCACATATTAATTCCAAAAATTATGAAAATTGGAATTTTGCAATAATTTGACATTCCGGATCCAACCAAAGTGGTTTCATCGAAAACAGAGGTTGTTTGCAAAATAGCTATATATTACATTAATATATATATAAATTCTACAATGACTATTCTAAATATTTAACTGGCCATAACTTTATATTCTCGCTATGAAATTTCAATTTTTCAGATTCGTTGGATAGATATTTTTAAACAGATTTAAATATTTCTAGTTTTACTAAAATCCGATTTATTCTGAATCATTTACATTCAGTCAAAGTTCAAAATCAAATTTTCAAACTGTCGCACTATTTTAAACTTCTTTTATAATTAAATTAAAAATTTACATTCTAACTTCGATTAAAATAAATTTTAAGTCGTTATTATTTAAAATAAATTATTTTTAAATATCCAAAATTCGTTAAAATTCCTAAAATAATTTTTTTTAATTGGTTCATAAAATCCGGGTTGTTACATTATTCGATGTTAAGATTGCCGGTCTTCAACCACCACCTTCAATATCTTCGACTTTTACTCGTCCTATCACTTATTCAAAATGGGTTAATCCTTTCTTCCTACGTTCGTTTACTCAGACGTAGAATATTTCATCAAAAATCTTTCCAAATAATTTGTTATGATTTTACATAATTTATTCATAATTTTATTAATTTTATTAAGGCACTTACAGTCGGTTTCCAATATCGGCCGTCGAACTGCATTTACAGGAACCTTTTCCTAAACTAGTTTGGACATATTTCAAATTCTAACCGTTAGATTTCAAATCTCTTATTATCATTAGAAAGTTCTTTACGATAGGGACCAAACAGTTCCAGTTTTAGGAGAATCTGATGGTCGGAACTCCCGTTACATCAATTCAAAGTTAATGGTTGAAATTCGCGAACGGTCGCTATGCGATACATTCTATTCAAACCATTTAAATATATTTCGTCAATTTCCTTTTTAAAACGTATTTTATAAAATGTTTAAAAATTCGTTTTAAAGATGATTCCAACTTCCTTTTCAATTTTAAATCAAAATTGATTATTCCATATTATTATAATATTTAAAATGATAATATTTTCAAAATATCATATTTTGAAATCAAATCTTTTCGATATTCATTATAAAATGAATAAAATCGATATAAAAATCCATTCGAGTTAAAATGGGGTTTATCTACTTAACTCGGCTTCATAAATTTCAATATTTTCATGTCTATCCAAAATCTGACATCAAAATCATACTTTGATTCTTCACTGAATATTATATTTAAATATTTGTTTATATTCTGAATCGAAATGTGACCAATCAATTACCATATATTTTTATTTATATGGACTCCATACATTGCATGTATTCAAAAATAGTGATAAACAACTATTAAACATTCCATTAAAATCCAGAGTGCATCTACAACTGTATAAGCATTAAATAATTAAATAACACTTATAACAGTCTGTCAATCAATCGGTTGACATACAATTCATTTCCAAGGGAGTTGTGAATTAATTATCATCCCCAGACCCATGTAGGGTTTTCAACCATCATCAACGATTATTATTTGTACACTTGGGCGATGTGCAAAATTATCGTCCCAATACCCATGTAGGGTTTACATCATAATCCGTGTGAACTTGTCTAATATTTGGGAGACGGGTGAGTATTGTCATCCCAAAATAATTTATAATATAAGTGTTTATTTTTAACATCACATATATTCATAGTTTGATGATAATAATAATAAAACTGTAAACAACCATGAACCACCAAACAAATATTGCAACCATAGGCAATAAATACATATTCAGTCACATATATAATACCTGTAAAAATAATTTGAGTGAGCAAGTTCTCACAGTGGTTTCCACTCTATCAGTCTTTAGTTGAGGATTTTATTGTAAAACTAAATGAAACGAACGTTTAATTTAGTTCAAAATTCAACTTGCTCCTTTTTGTTCTGGCCAGTTTCATGTTGTAGTGTTCGACGATGTGATTCCAACGAGACTGGTTTTGTTCAATTTTATTGCAGTTTGTATAAGACACGGCATTTTAAATATTAATTATAATAATAAACCTAATTAAGATAATTATTTACAATTAATATACCCAAATTACAATGATAACCGCGTCATCTCTCTTCCTTATCGTTCTGTTATAGCCTTCCACGAAGAACCCAAAAGCAATCCCCAAGGGCTTAGGACCGCTGCGCCTACCAGTGGCCGTACCATCATCATACCGCTCCACATCGTCGGCCATGCCAAGCTCCTCCACCGCCGCAGCTGGCACGAAGCTCGAGATGCCCCAGTCCTCAGAAAATAGGTGCGAACGAAGCACCTTTGAGCTTGAAATTCCAGAAATCAGTAGCACCCACTACACCAGAAATAGCTTTTCACAGCGTTTGAAAAACGCTGTAAAAATATACAACAGCGTTATTAAAAACGTTGTATAACGACATGCTGTCATTGGTGCACTATTTCCAATAGCATAAAATAAACGCTTTAAATAAATCTTTTATACAGCGTTGAATTTTTGCTATAAGGTTTTATTATACAGCGTTTATAATTTGTTGTTTTAAATTTAAGACAACGTTTATAAGTTGCTGTGAGAACCTCGTTCAGGATCTTTTTAAAGTTATCACAGCGGTTATTATATGCTTTATATAGCTGTATCGTAACTTTTCAACAGCTTGTTACAAATGCTGTTTTTACGTTTTCTTCAGCATTTCTTAAACGCTGTCATATTAACAATAATTTAGTTTTTCAACACACCAACAACATGTCTTAAACACTGTCATATTAACATGAATTTATTTTTTCAACACACCAATAGCATGTCTCAAACGCTGTTCGTTTAAAACACAATGTCTCACCTCAGTATTTGTATGCCATTAATCTACCTGCCTCTAATTTTATTTCAATTTATTAATATACAAAACATATACAAATCAATCTAAAAACAATAAAATAAACGCATAACAACGATCATTTTCATAAAATATGTCACTACAATATCCATTGACAAAGTTCACTCAGAAACCATGATGAAATTTATAAACCATCTTCATACAACATTAGATAGAAACACAACATGTACAGTCTTTGCATCAAATATTAATGACAAAACATGCAAACAAAAACTTTTCATACACTAACGAGACCGAACCTCCAAAAATCAAAAGAGTATCTTGTCCATTTGTTGCATCTAAAAACTTCCATCTACCTATAACAATGAAATTTAAAAGTGATGAAAAACACATTTGAAACGATGAAAGACATGTTCTCCAAATAAAGAGAAATAGCATGATATAAAACATCGATGTGGATGCACCCAAGGAGACAGAGGCAACACTCACAGGTAAATCAAGCAGGGCTCTATGTGCCGCTAGGGATAGGATAAGGTCATAGAGGGGAATGTACATTATCAACATTAGCTAAGTTCAAGAACTTCAGAAATTTACGTATTGATATTACTAAGTTCAGGAACTTTAGAAATTTGCGCTTGTTTTCCAAAATCAGTTTGCGTATTGGTTTGGAAAATCTTAACATTACCATTATCAATTAGTGTCTTTATCCTATTTGCTATTAGTTTATTGCCATGTTGCTTGCCATTTCTGTCACTTGAAAGTGACGAGCAGAACATTTACATTATTATATATATATATATATATATATATATATATATATATATATATATATATATATTAAAGAAGCAGCTAACTATTTCATTATATTTGCCTACAATCTACCAGGTTTCAGTTCTAACAATAACATGCAAAATTTATTTGGGTGTTTCCTTTGGTCATTACATCCAAGACTTCATGAGTGGTAGCATTTGTTTTCCGCGAGACAGCAGCAACTTTAATTCCACTAAATATGTTATCTTATCTTGAAAGCTCGCATGAATGATTCACAGTTTCCACAATCAATTTTAAATCGGTTTCTAAATTGAGTGGTGTTGAAATATTGAATAAACAACTAAGAAAAACAAAACAGGATACACGACATGGTCAGCGAAGAGATGATAAGCATATGCAACGAGCAACGAAGAGTAGTGCATGTTCAACGTAAGGCACAAATGCAAAAGAAAATTGAATTATGCGAGTTGTTTCCATAGCATCATTTTTATTCAAATAAAGGAAATACATGTAGAACACCATTTCCTAGCCGATCCAAAATACTATGACATAAGCAACTAGTTATATGGACTGAAATACTTTGTCTATTACTATTTAATATGGTCAAAATGATAGTTTATGTCCACCACTTTTAGGGATAAAAATCACGAGACTTTAATAAAAGTGTGATAGACTTTATTTTTTTGATACACATAAAAGCAATAACATCAAATACTCACTTGTGTGAGCACATTCCCAGTAACTGGGGAAAAAGACGAAAGTCCCATTTTCATGTAAGCTACAAAAAGCCAATTCTAGGGGATAAGGACGAAAGTCCTGATTTATGCAAGCTACAAAAGGACAATAGTCAAACAAGAAATGCAAATGACGTATAAAACAAAATTAGTGTATGAAATACTATTCATATAGAATGATATTGCACATAAGTCCAAATTAATGTGGGCAATTGCTCCCTTTGGAAATGAAGGATGATTGTCTAAAGTTCTTATACAAAAAAGAAGGCATGACTTGGCTGCAGAGGACGCATGAAATTGTTTTTATTTATTTTCAGAAGGTAGAATAGGCGAAAGTAACAAATATGATGCACGTTGTATGGCAAAAGAAAACGGAAAACTAAAATAAACTGTTGCAGGCGGCAACAAAACAGAATAAGGCAAGCATGATGCACAGAAAGTATAAAACTGTCACCACAACAAGGATCAAGACACAAGTACAAATGCTGAACTAGAGTGCTTAGACCATAACCAACCATCCGTTCTGTTCACTTCATTCTCTCTCTTATTTTACAACTAAACAAGCCACATGACACTCAGGGAGAAAAACTAGCCACGAATCTACTTAAATAATAACATTAAAAAAATATAATAAAAAATTATTTTTTGTTTATAACGGCAAACTCTTTGCCGTTATAAATATAAAACACACCAGAAAACATAAAACGGCAAAAACTTTACCGTTATAAACTTATAACGGCTTTCTCTTTGCCGTTATAATTCCTAAACTCTGTTCAGTTCACTAGCCACGAACGAGCTCAAAACTAGCCACGGATGACTGAACAAGCCACACCTGATTGCTCCGTGGCTTGTTTAGTAACTGAACAAGTCATTGTTGGTTGTGCTCTTACAGCAAATATGCAGTGCAAGCATGCACTGCTGGGAATAAAAGGAGAAAGAAAAGTTGGTGAGAGTGAGGAAGCACTGCTGGGAATAAAAGGAGAAAGAAAAGTTGGTGAGAGTGAGGAAAGGTTCAACTACCGCACCCAATTCACATTATTATTGCATGCAGCACTGAAGACAAGAATTGATTGGGAGAAGAACTAGCATAAGACGTCAGCAAAAAGAGCTTAGCTACAAGATCCCTGATCAAAATATTTACCATAACTCCATCTAAGTATCCCTCTAAATACTCCTCTTCCTCCCTACTCATTGCACAATGAAAGCAGCTGTACACAGGGCTCGGATCCTAACACGTTCTTATTCTCTGCACTCTCATCTCTCGCCCATCATATTAGATGACTCAAGTAGTATATTACCTTCATTTGACAGCAGTTTACCGTGACAATGCCAAACAAATTCTATTCAATCAGCATTAAAAAAATGAACCAGAAGACATTATAAGAGTAGAAGACAACATTGATGAAGAATTAGTAGTTAGTGAAGAGGAGGACAAAGAGAGCATGCTGGCCAGGACACTTATGGTATTGCCAGCCGATGAAGAATTAGCAGTTAGTTTACCGGAACCAAAGTTGCTGCTGTCTCGTGGAAAACTAATTGGTAGCGGTCATTTTTCTGATGTTAAGCTTAGCCAGTTTTATTTTTAACCGGCTAAACCAGCAATCTTCTGGGTATCCATGCCGACACAATCAACCTAACCAAAGAATGTTCTTGGAATAACGGAGCAATTTTAGTTAAAGGACTCTTATCAGTATGCAACCAATTTCCATGATGTAGTTACGTTTTCAGAACGAAACTCATGATATTACTACCAGGATGCAGAGACTTGTTAACTAAAATCACTTTGCTGATCCGAATCTCTTTGTTATCATAGTCAGTAAACTTAACGAACCGACTCAAAATTCACTCAGTCAACACAAATTCCATTAAATCCATTCCATATTCACTCATATCCACCCTAAACCTATAAAATTTACTCTGGTCCATTAAAAACCCAATTTTCAGTTACTGAATATTGTATTTCTTCAAAACTTGAGGTGTTGCTTCTTCTACGTCTGTATTCAGGCTTACAATTGTAATTTTGAGCGTAACCCAAGTAGTAGTTTCCATCAAAGACGTTCTTTGTGAAATGAAAAAAGTCAAATCATCGACCTCCAAAATCACCTCTAGTTGTGTCGGCATGGATACCCAGAAGATTGCTAGTTTAGCTGGTTAAAAAAAAACTGGCTAAGCTTAACATCGGAAAAATGACTGCTACCAATTAGTTGGCTGTAACAGTTTTTCTACAAATTGTATGTGCGTGATAAACGATCTTTCTTACAAATTGTATGTGCATCTTATGTCAGGCTAGCAAACACTTTTGATTTAGACATGAACTTTCAAGGTGCTACAACTGCAATCCGCGGTTAAAAGCAATGACAATCGAGGGAGAAAACGCTTTTAATTTGGTTATCAGTAAATTGTATGAGCGGGATAAGCGAGGGTCAGTCACAAACTGCTCATTTGAATCTGGTACTCAAAGGGCAGTAGTGAACCCTTCGTTTTTATCCCACTATGTTCCGACGATCACTACAATAATCACCGAAATATACTGCCATGAGGCTACACAATTCAGAATGGACTCTCCAAAAAAAAATCAACACTCCTAACCGCTTCTCGCTATTAGAGGATTTGGCTGAGGAAAGTTCACTGTTCACTCAAAAGTACTTCTAGTTGCGACGTAAAGGGATCATTCTAAGGTAGAATTATCTTTTTTGGAAATATATTGGAGCAGCTGTGTGGTCTCTACAAATAAATCTAACTGTAAATTTTCTGCCTTTATAGGTGACGCTGAAATGGCACTTGTTATGGGAGCTAACTTAAAAATAATACAATAACACATTGCGACGTAAAATATTCCTATTAACGTATTGTGTTCTCAACATGTATTACATCTAAATTATGACGTAATAGAAGTTCCTACAGAAAAAAGTAAAAGTCATACATTAAAAAAAAATTATTTTATTTTTAATGGATTAACAAAAAAATGTAACTCAAATACTAACCTCCCAATTTGGCAAGTCAAAAAAGATTGATCTTTTTTTCCATCTTGATAGCTCCTTTTTAATAGGATCATTATCCTCATCATCATCATCTTCACTATTGTCATCAATCTTTCTTTTCCTACTTTTCCCTCTAATCTCCCCTTTTTAGTTTGTCTTGTATCATTTAGGTTCACACTCTTCTTTTCGCTTTCCGCATCTTTTCCAAAATCATTAGGAAAATCTTTCACCGTAAGAGAGATATTTTTGCCAGCTATAATTTTGGGCATCTTTCCATCCTCCACAGTGTTATCAACCCAAGCTTTTTTTTCCTCAATGGATGTAAAGAGTGCAAAAATCTTCTATGACCCCATATAAACAGTTTTCCGACTATATTTCAACCATCGATTGTGAGTGTTGACACCACATAATGGACAAGCTTTTTTTCCCTTTACACAACATCCAGCGAGATTTCCATAAGCTGGAAAATCATTTATCATCCAAAGTAAAATAGCTCTCATGTTAAAAAGTGTCTTAGTTAATGCATCATATGTCTCAATTCCACTACTCCACAAGTGATGCAAATCTTCAACTAATGGCGCTAGATATACATCAATATCATTTCCTGGTTGCTTTGGACCTGGAATTAAAAGTGTTAACATAATATTCTCTTTCTTCATGCATAACATAGGTGACAAATTATATGTCACAAGCATTACTGACCAACAACTATACTTGGAGTTTAACATAGAAAATGGATTGAACTCATTTGTAGCTAGACCAAGTCTAAGATTATTGGATCGGCTGAAAATGATTTCCAATTTTCATTAATCATGCTCCATGTTACAGAATCTATAGGATGTCGCATCTTCCCATCACTACTTTTATTTCTGAAATGCCATCTTAATTCTTTGGCCATCTTTTCAGATCTGAACATTCTTCTAAATCTTGGGATTATTGGAAAATATCTCAGCACCTTAACTGGAATACCCTGCATAATCTCCTTTGTATCATGATTTATCTTCCATCACGACGAACCACATTTAGGACAATTATCTAAATTTTTGTACTCTTTACGGAAAAGACAACAGTCATTCTCACAAGCATGAATTTTTTCAAACCCCATGTCAAATAGTTTGAGAAATTTTTTTACTTCATACAAAGTCTTGGGGAGTACATTATTCTTTGGTAAAAACAAATGCTGGATGGTAAGAAGTTTATCAAAACCAGTATCAGATAATCCAGTTTCACATTTAAGATTATACAAAATGGTGATGGCAGATAACTTTGTATGGTCTTTGCAACCAGGATACAATAGGGTTTCTACATCCTCCAAATTTTTAAGTAAATCATCATGGCGTCTTTGTGCATCATCTTTATCTTTGTCATCATCAAAAAAAGGTCGATTAAAATAGTCTTCATCTTCATAGTGAACCATCTTGAGCAAGTCGTACATCTCGTTCATTTTAACCTTATTTTTAACATTCACTTACTCGCCATGATAATACCATGTATCATCTCCATACTTGGGATCCATTCCCTTTATAATCAAGTGCTCAACAACAGTTTCACCATAGTGACGACTAAGATTTCGACAGTCTAAACAAGGATACAGTACTTTTTTCCACATCTCCTAAATTTTTCTTCGCAACCCACACAAAATTCCATGCTCCTAGGCCATACTCTCTACTATTTCTATGATTAAAATTAAAAACAAAAAATATTAGATTTTATTACCAATACATTAATTCTAAAGTTTAGTATAAATTAATTACCACATGATTACCTATGTAGACGTAACCAATCTTTCTCTATCATCTTATACAATATCTAAGCAACCCTGTATCTAAAATTCAAATAGTAATTTATTATCAAGTCAAGAGAAACATTTCGTGCAATGAATAAATAATCTCTTGAGAAACAACTATTGTACCAGAATAAATAATGCACTGAAATAATAACGCTATATATATATATATATATATATATATATATATATGAGCAAAATGAGAATTTTTAATGTAGATTTTTGTGGACGTCCACCGGTGATTCATAAACTTGAACTCTAGTGACAATCAGATGTTGATTCAAGAAGTTCAGCAGCGGACTAGGTTATTCAAAAATAAGCAGGTAAGCATGAATAACTTGTGTATTTTTTAAAGAATTCACCCAAAAAACAATATTAATGTCCAGTTGCTTATGAGTTCGGTTTATGAACTTGTCCATTTGAGATGAAGAAACATTTTTGTACTAGCTAGAATAATTGGTTAACACATTTGACTTGATGAGTAATTAAACAAAGAACACAGCGAACTGAATATACATGAGAGCTGGTTAAATAAACATAGAAGGTACAAAAGAAAAACCTATAAATAAATTTACAGGCGAGGGTGAGACATATCTATACTATATTACAAAAGAAGAGTTTCAAATGCTACAATCTTAGCACGTGTAGTATTTTGTGTTGGACCCTAGTTCAGTAAGCACGTCCAATAGATATGCATCAGGTCTTTAACTTGGAAAAAAAAATATGATTTGATAATAATAATGCAATAGGAAGACTACTGCACTATCGCAATTTATAATACCATATATTAAATAATATATTTATTTCCATACGGTAGCCGTAGTAGAATATTAAAAGCGCAAAAATGATATCTCTATTAGAATGTAAACATTATTGCGAAACAACAGGTCATTATTCATTATTTGAGTTTTTGCAACACATACAAATTTAAGAAAGAAGCATAAAGGGTAAATATGCTTTGTTTTTTAATATAGGCATTACTGTATGGAAAATTAATTCTCTGCACGATGTAATTTATGAAGATAAAGCAACCACCTACAATTCATAAATTGCGAAGAAATCATAACAGTATACAGAGCGAACAATTAAAAAGTTGCAACCATTAAAGTTAAGGTTCATTTTAATTTTTTCTTTAGTTATATAAAGACATTGGAATATATACATGGATTATAATTTATTTAGATTTCTCTTAGAGTTGGAAGTATCCGCATTTGCTTTTCATCAAATGCTTTTGCGCTAGTGACTGCATCTATATCTAGGACTAAGCCTATTGCTAGTATGTTGCTTACAACACCCTCTGCTATTCATAGGGAAGAGTTTGGGTTTCCTTTTGAACTTAACTATTGATTCTCTATTCCTCCATGCTCAAATTTAAAATTGATTGTCATGCAAATTGCCATTTTCTTCTTAAATGCTTATAAAAACCAGTCCATTTTCAACAATTGACGCAATAGGAGGTTTTATAATAGAACTGTGCTTCTAGTTAACATTTTTTAGGGAAAATTGTATCTACAATCATTGTACATTATAGGAGGCACCTTAGACTGATTGAGGTTGCCAAATAATGCATTGTTATATCATCAGATTACTCCTAAGCCAAAATAGATTCCAAAAAATTGGCATAATTGAAGTTCTGTCAGCTGTACACTAATGCAACACTTCTTTCTTGGGTATGTTGTTCTAGCCAAAGCATCTATAAATGGATTATAGTTTGTATTGGATGTGACTCAAAATTATCATCTTTTATCTCCAAAAGTTCTCTTTCAATAAACTCTATCTAACACCTCTGGTAATAACATTATAGAATATAAGCTTTGGAAATTCCAACTCTACATGTAGATAGGGGATTTTTACACCAAAATATACAAAAGAAAATAAATACTTTTTATAGAAAAATTGAATTAAAAAACTGGATGTGACACACAGATATCACATGCTATGTCCAAAATTTTCCTCGACAAACCCTTGGTACTACCGCCAGCAAGAGTACTATGGAATAGGAACTTTGAAAACACCAACCGTGTGCTTAAATAAAGGTTTTCCAGAAGACTATAAATAAATAGAAATACTTACAGAATAACCAAATTAAAAAATCCATAATCACGATGGTAGTATTAAGAGAACAAATACAATGATTGCAGTATATTAGCTAATATAAATCAACAGATTAGTCAGTTAAATATTAAAACGTTCAAAATGTTTTGAATTGATTCTTATAGGAAATTATTAATCTTAGGTAGCGTGGAGCAAATAGTGCAACCATGCAACCAAATTTAAAGATATTCACGCATGCATTGTGTATTTTTAGGTTGTTCAAGCTAGGATGAAGTCTATAAATAATTAAACTAATGGTAAGAAATAAGATGTATTTATATTTACGACACCGAGACAGTATATAAACAAACCACCTTAATACCATGTATCGATTAAGAAAGAAATAAATGCAATTATAATTAGATAATGCCATCACAACTATGCTTAAATCGAGAGACAATACATAGAAGAATTTTTTTACCCTTACCAGGGAATAAACTGTTCAGCTGAAAATGTTTTAGTGAAATTGACTTGCAGCATTAGTAATATCTATATACAATCTTAGAAAGACTCTATTTTTGTTATAATCAATTTATATACCCATGTGTACTGGTATAGGTTAAACCAATTTCAATCTAAATTTTGAACAAAGCAATATTCAGTATATTCAAATATACTGTACTAACGATTTGCGAAAATTACCTATAGTGAAGTCGTAGGCCTATAAGAGGGAAATTAAATAAAAATAGAAACATTGCAGCTCTGAAGTAGAATTTCGTTGACCAACTTTATACCTTATACTAATCTAAGACTGGGTTGCTAATTAAGCAATAGCTAGTGCAGAACTTTGAATTGTGAATATTAATTATGTTCATCATCTTGAAAGAAAAGAACACATCGCAAAAAGCTAGCTATATTTAGCGAGGTACGAACAATCTAGTTGTTGATATACTCAAATGGTAGGATATAAAGACATTCCATTAAACAACGAACAATCTAGTTGTTTTTTGTCATTCAAAACAACAATGTGCTTTGTATTGAAATGTGACATTGTAATGGAAAGGGGTACAACACCGACAAATGAAACAAAATGGATGCCTACTCATAAAGCCAAAAAAAACTAAGGTACGTGTGACAATAGGACTAAAAATATCATGTAGAAAAATGCAACTATACAAGAAACAAATATGTGAAAACATTAAAAAAAAAATACAATGCACAATATCAATGCATATGTTAGATGAACTATAAATTAAAACGGTTTATGAATATGTCACAAAAGCTAATATGTGTACTAATATAGAAGATGCTAAACATTAAAAAAATATTAGTAAGTAAGCACTCATATTATAACTTGTCAAAGTTGATCTTCATACGAAATTGAAATAGCGTCAAAATCATGGAATTAAATTCCTGAAAAGAGCTGGCGCAAAAATACAACACAGAATATAAGAATTAGAAGTGTCCTAGACATGCAATTCAATGATTAAAATACTAAAACTAGTAGAAATGCATAATTATAAATGATCGGAAAACCATCAGATTTAGGCAGTAAAAATAACAATGAGCATGATTGCCTAAATGCAGCAGAGGAGGTTAAGAACACCATCAATCAACTCTTAGAAGTAATGCATGATTATTCTGTTGAATATATAAGATCTATATAATGACTCAACTTATTATAGAAAATGCTCTTCAACCTTATCAAAATACTTCGTGTACGGGCTAGTATTTGTTGATGATTTTTGATCAATAAACTGGATGCAATAACAGTTTTGTCCAGGCACAAATTGATCAGAGTGCATCATCAAGTCATTAAATAACATATGACAAGTATCGATTGGTTTCAATCTTGAAAATAATACTATCGGTTACCTTTCGATTTAAATTTCAATAACTAATATATGCCTAGTTTATGATTAGGGAAGAGAGCATAGAAACTTCTACGACATAGCTAAAATTAAAAAAATTGCTTTACTGTTTGAACTGGAAGCTGCGGTTTAACACAAAGTACCGTACAACAGTATCTATGGTGAAAGATTAGAAATAGACCTAACTGCTCCACCATTACATCACCACCCAACAAAACATCCAGTCAACAATCCAAAAAAAGGTTAAACTGATATCAAAACAGCAACTTACAACCCCCAATCATACAGTCAATACACCTGAAACCCAAAAGAATTTTATTTATTTTATATTTAAAAAATTTAAGAAGTTTTTATTTGGACCTCTATTTTATTTTTCTACTTATTTAACCCCATTTCATTTCTTTTGGAAGTAGAAACAAATAGTATGATAGTATTAGTTCTGCCTTTGCACGATGAGGACAACCAATAGGTTTACTGATTATAATTTCCAAATTAGTTTAATATTTAACCACTTGATTAAGTATTAGACAAGTTTCAACATTAATTTCCGAATTCAAAATTAGTTCAAGGCGGTCTATACCACAATCCAGTTATACATAACATATGCATGTCACTGCCTTTTTTACAAAATATTTTTCATATGTTACAAGCTTCACATTTAACCATCTGACCCTACTTTCGACACTTACTAAATTTTACAATCAGACATGAATTGTAAAATTAAATCCGCTATTTTGAAACTGGAAGTATACATATATTATTCTTTTATTTTGAAAAATGATCGTTAGGTTCAGCCTTACTTATATAATATAAGAAAACAGAGTCTATTTGCAAAGAAATGAACTAATTTACATTATGTATAATCATTTTTCATGAACATATCTTGTTACATATGCATACTATAATCTGGATAACGTTTCTTATACCAATTAAACAATCCATTGTACACGGCATATCAAACAAGCTAGCAAAACTGACTTGCCCATTTAGACCAACCACAACCACAATTCTCATGATTCAAAACTTCAAATAATTGAGAACAGTTATCACTGCAAAATTCTAAGATCATTATCAGTTTTTTTTTTTTTTTTTTTTTTGGGCACTAGCAAAAATAAGTTTGTGAAAAGATAGAGTATCTTTGAACTCAGATTAATAATAAGCAAGGATTCGAAATCCAAATGAAAATAAGGGTAAGAGGGCTCACCAAAGTTTCTATGCTACGCTGAAGGAAGCCAGACCGAAGATAGGGCAAAGGGGAAAGGAAGCTAAACCAAAGTTTCTCCACTGAAGGAACCGCCGATACAAAAATCGGAGAGAAAAAGCGATCCGTGAGATGAAGTGATGAAAATCGTTGCTTTTTTGTATAATCAAACGAAATTGGAGAAAGTGGAAAGTGAGGAATAGGAAATGAGTTGGAGCCGCTGCTATTTTTTCTAAGTTATGGAGGGAACTGGAAATTGGGAGGCAAAACAACAAATTTTTTTTCTCAGCGTTACAGCGACACGTCAAATCCGGAAAATAAATGATCTACAGCTTTCAAACGATGAACGCTGACCTTATAAATCGAAACATAGTTTTGTTGTAGTGCACCAATTTCGATCACGTTGGTATCAAATGAAAGATCTCGAGATGGCCAGCAATTTTTGTTTTTTAATTTTTTGTTATAAGTGTGTGGATTGAGAAAATATAACAACTCAAAATCGGTTAATATCGGCCACTATTTACATGCTTGGTGGCGGAAATCAGTTGTGAGGGAGCAAATTAGGGTTTTGACCTATATATATATATATTTAAAATAATATTTAATTCACAAATTTGTTCGTTTGAGTCTGAACTCCAAACGAGACCCAACGACTTTTGCCCCTAACCAAATACCCTCATTCCGAATAGATTGGGATATGTTTCGTAAGCCAATTTTGTTATTTTGATCAGTTTTTATCAAAATTAAAATACAATTCAGTATAACGTTTAATATTAAATTTCAACATGCATTTTAATTTACCGGGGCCACATAATGACTCCAAAAATTATGAAATTTGAAATCTAGCTATGTTTTGACAATACGGTGCTAACAAAATTAATTTCATCGAATTGGGATACCGTTTGAAAAATGGCCTTATAACTAGCTTATTAAATTAAAATTGAAATTCAATACGCGTTTAACTTTACCACGTTTATATATTAATTCCAAATGACTTGAAATTTTAAACCTGACAATAATTTGACGTTCCGGGCCAACCAAATTAGTGTCGTCGAAAATGGAGGTCGTTTGCAAAATGACTATTTTTAAGGGCTTATATATTATTGAATAATTAATAAAATCCATAGCAACTATTTTGAATTTTGATTTGGTCATAAATTTCAATTTATAATACGAAATCTATATTTTTCACATTCATTAGAAAGATATAACTAAATAGATTCTAACGTTTCTTTTTTCATCAAATTCTAACTTATATTGACTTTTGTACATTTAATGAAGTTTAAAACAAAATTTGCAGACTACCGCGCCATTTCGAGTTCGTTTTAATTAAATTCAAAATTTATACGTTCAACCTTCGATTTAAATAAATTTTAAATCGTTAATTCTCTAAATAATTCGTCAAATATATTTAATTTCGGTTGAAATCAATTAAAAATAAATTTTAAATTGGTTCCAAAAGTACGGGTTGTACCTCGCTCTAATACCAACTGAGACAACCCGAACTCCCCGACCGGCCTAAACCAAACAAGAAGGCGGATTGCTTTGAGAATACGACGTATTAGGACACAAACATGAGAACATTTCATTGCTTACTACAATAATTTACATCAGAGTACAAGATATCAGAGTATAAATAAATAATATACAGCGAAAAAATATCAAAGATTTAGGAATTGTATTTATTACATAAAACATAATGTGCGAGGGCAAACATCAACTTATATAACTGAAAGAAATACATGGATACAAAGCTTTTCGAATATAGCTCCAGTTATAATCCAAGATCATGTGGAAAGAAATATCAGCAAACCCAAAACTACTAACTACCCATGTGGAAAATATGGGCACCCAGAGTTTATGTGGAAACAATAAACTTTGAGTCAGTCATTGGACTGGTCTGAGAACTAAAACAGTTTTTAACTTTATTTTAAAAGTTGGGAAAATCAAGGGACCACGCCGTATAAAACGGAATGGCTTTTCTCCCAAGAATACCATTAAAAAAACAACGCAATGCTAAAAAGGAAAATTGAAGCCATTATAAGACTCAGGTCTCATCACACAAAGCAAACACAAACCCATGGATAGAGTTTTACTTATAATGGCCAAATATGCTTGATACACAAAATTCATCTTTTATTATTACTATAGTGAAGAAATCAACTTCAAATATAAATGTATCAATCATAAATGGCATAGCACCCCATTGCTACTTTTCCATATAAGTTTACAACTAAAACCGAAAGTCGCATATTGGAAACTGGATTTCCATCATGATGGCTATTGATTCGAAAGATCGATCATGTAGTATAATACTCAACGGCTTACTTTCAAGTCATTGGAAAACACCGTAATACACATCCACACTATATCAAGGAAACAAGTATCACAGTGGTTTACGTCCATGGCTTTGGAAAACACCTCTTACTTTATCCTTCTATGAATCAGGTATAAGCCTTGTCCCTACAAGGTGAGGAGCAACCACACTCAGCACATCTTGGTCGACCGAATCCATGACAACCTTAAAAGTTGTCGTCTTCAACCCGTAGGTTGCTCATCCTCATCTCGAAAGTATACTGATCTAACCATCGGTTCACCATCATACCGGTGTGTGGGGCTCACGAATTAACGCTACATAAAGCTACATTAATTAAAGCTATGCCTTGACCATCAACCACCAAGCTCTGCTTTTCAACAAAAGCTTGGATCACGACAACTCAGCATGCCACATTTTCAATGCTTACCATACCATTGATTTTCACCAACATATAACCTCTAAGCTCGTACATCTCAGAGAAGGGTGTTAAGCAAGGGAATAAATTATCCACCACCAAACAGATATATACTTAGCAGAGATCAACGAATACAGCGCAAAATACAATCTTAGATATACAATCCATTTACAAGTCCGATCTGGGTCTAAACGAAACCGAAGGCACCTTATTCCTCATCCTATATGTCCAATACAGGAGAGAGGTCCTTGCATATCCGAAAAATCAACAAGTACATCCGGACAACTACCACATAACCCCTTCATGGGAGCTACCAAAATCCAGGATATCAGTAGTAATCTATTAGATGCGAAGATCGCCGACGTTCAACCACCACCAACAATATCTTCGACTTTTAATCATCGTATCACTTATTCAGAATGGGTTAAACCCGATATTTCTGAATAAATCGCGTGTTTTATAATCAAGTGCTATAAAAACACATCATACACCTCATTCCAATCCAAAATATTATTTTATTCAAATATTCTTTACATTGGGAATTATTCCTATAAACCTGATCAAATATTTAATTCATTTAAACCTCTTGTTTAACTCTTCACTTAGAAACCATTTCAAAAGATTTTGTATTATCATTTCACAACTTTAAACCAAATTAAGGATTATCAAACTATCCAGTATTATTGAGCCCTACCGAAGTAATCATTTATTTTATTTTTTCAATCCCAACCTATTCATCAGATGGAGCAAAACTGGTGGTATTCCATATCTAACACCGACTGTATTATTGGTAAATTCACTAACCATTCAACGTTTTAAATATAATTAAAGATTTAACTATCGCATGGAGTAAAACTGGTGATACTCCATTCTCGAACACTTTCTCGAATTTGGTTAATTTAATTACCACATTCACATTTCAATCTAATTAAAGACTCATTAAAACTCCACTTAGTTTTAATCTTAAAAAATCATTATTTAATGATTATTCAAAATTTGGAAATAAATCCTATCTTTACTTGAGTTAAAGAACCAATGTCCTTTAAAACACGATTCACGATAAACCTAAAATCATCTTCCATTAAAATGGAACCTTTACGGAAACCAGATTAGTTGTAATCAATATAAATTTCCATATCAGACTAATAATATAAATGAAATAATGGCAAAGCCTTTTAAATTCCATATATAGTAACAATCTTCCTTCATAGAAGCTCATCTCTATTATTACCAAATAAAATTCCATTCAATTCCAATTTAATATATTAAACTGGAAAAATTTACTTTGTAAAATTTCCATTAAATCTTAATAAAAAGATTTATAAATTCCAAATCATATCCTCACCATTAATAGATTTAAAGACCAAATGTTATTTAAAGTGTCGTTCATAATAAACCCAAAATCCAATTTCAATTTAATTCAAATTAAATTAATTAATTGGTAAACTTCACTAAATCTTAATTAAAAGATTTATTCTTTACTCAACTGGATTACATAACAGTGTTATTGAAGACACCATTCATGACAAACCTAAAATCCAATTTGATATTAAATACAAGGCTCTGGATAGGAATCATATTGGCTTATATCCAATATCAAATTCTGAAACTAACAAATATTGTATTGGGAATAACGATATTTATATCTTCCAAATTTGAGACGACCTAGAATCCCCGATCCCCGAAGAGACGGAGGAGCCCGGATTGCTTTAAGAACACGATGCATCAGAACACAAACAGTAGAACATTTCATTGCTAATACAACAATTTACATTAGAGTACAAGAACTAGATTACGAATAAATAATATACAGCGGAAAATAATATCAGTGATTAAAATTACAAAACAGCGGAAAATAATATCAGTGATTAAAATTACAATATAGTGGAAAATATAATACATGAATATAATGTACCGTGGAAGACATCAACTACAACAACTGAAATAAATACACGGATATAAAACTTTTAGAATATAGCTCCAGCTGTAAACCAGGATCCTGTATGAAGAAATATCTGCAAAACCCAAAACTACTAGCTACCCATGTGGAAAATATGGGCACCCAGAGTTTAGGTAAAAATAATAAACCCCGAGTTAGTCATAGGACTGGTGTGAGAACTTAAACAGTTATCAAATCTTTACTTTAAAATTGAGTAAATCATGGGACCACACCATATAACACGGAACGGGTTTACTCCCATGAATACTCTGAAATAAAACAATTTATAAACAATGCAATGCTTTTTGAAAAACGAAGCTATTATAAGAGGTCCCAACACACAATGCATTGCAAGCCGGAGGATAGAGTTTTACCTTATAATGGCCAAACATGCTTGGTACGTTTTAAAATAAATCATTTTGATATTACTATAAGTGTATAGTGTCAAAACAACTTCAAATATAAATGTATCAATTATAGACGACATGAGCGTCCCATGCCACTATGTCGCCATATAGGTTTACAACTAAAAGCGAAAAGTCGCATATTGGAAATTGGATTTCCATCATGAGTCAAGGCTAGCGATGGCTCCTTCCGACTCGCGACACTCTAGCAAATGCCTCGGCGCTTGGGCGTTGGCGAGCCCTTGGCTCCTGCAGTGCTGGTCCACACTTACTTTAGTGGATTAGTTATTCCTGAACACAAGTTTCCCCGGTCCTATCGGACCTATCTCTGAGCCACTAGGGACTCAATATCCGAGGCGCATCATTCCGTCATCCACATAAGTAAAAATGTTTGGGCTCCATACCATGACGCCACTTCTAGATAGAAAGAAACATCGTGCACTCCCTGCGTCTCTGATCCCGTTTTAGACTCATACCAGGTGTGAGGGTCGTGAATTAACGCTATATACAAAGCTATGCTAATTAAATCCATGCTTTGATCATCATTCAAGACTTTTCTTTTCAACAAAAACCTTGATCATTTGCATCTTAGCATGTCACATTGTCAATCTATATCGTACCACTGATTTCCACCAGTATATAACCTCTAAGCTCGTACATCTCAAGGAAGGGTGTTAAGCAAGAGAATAAATTCTCCGCCACCAAACAGATATATATTTAGCAGAATTCAATGAATACAGTATAAAGGAATACAATGTCAGACATACTGTCCATTTGGAAGTCCGTTCGGGGTCTGCACGAAACTGGAGGCACCTTATTCCTCGTCCCATATGTCTAATACAGGAGAGAGGTCCTCACATGTCCTGTTGATCTCCAAGTACGTCTGGACGATCACCACTTATTACCTTGTCTTGGGTGTGCAGCCCAACTAAGACATCAGCAATCATCCAAACGATGTGAAGATCTATGGTATTCAACCACCGTCTTCATCGACTTTTAATCGTCGTAACAATTATTCAGAATGGTTAAACCCGCTTTTTCTGAATAACTAGTGTATTTTATAATCAAATGCTATAAAAATTCATCATACGCCTCATTCCAATCCAGAATATTCATTTATTCAAGTATTCACATCTTTAAGGAAAAGTTCCCATTAATTTTATCAAAGATAAGTTTATTTAAACTATTTCTTTAATCTTCCTTTGGATATCAATTTCAAAAGATTTTATTTTATCTTTTCACAACTTAAACCAAATTAAGGTTTATAAAACTAATCGGGATAATCGAGCCTTACTGAAGTAATCATTTATTATTTTATTTTTCCAATCCCAACCTATTCATCCCATGGCCAAAAACTGGTAGTACTCCATATATAACACCTACTGTTTTATTGGTAAATTTAATTATCATTTCACGTTCAAATTTAATTAAAGATTCAACTATCGCATGGAGTAAAACTGGCGGTACTCCACTCTTGAACATTTCATGAATTCGATAAAATTAATTATCTCATTCATATTCCAATCTAATTAAAGATTCATTTCTATTTATTTTTAATATAAAAAATCATTACTTTATGATTATTCAACTTTAAGAAATTAATCTTGTTTTTATTGGGTCAAAGAACCAATGTCATTTAAAACACAGTTCACAATAAACCCAATTCAACTTCCATTAAATATGGAAACCTGCAGAAAACAGATCAATAAATAATTGATATAAATTTCCATATCAGACTAATAATATAAATGGAATAACAACTAAGCCTTTTAAATTCCATATATAGTAATGGTCTTCTTTTACAAAAGTACAACTCGATTATGACATCGAATTCCATTCAATTCCAATTTAATATATTAAATTCTAAAACTTTACTTTGGAAAACTTCCATTAAATCTTAATAAAAAGATTTATAAATTCCAAATCATATCTTCACTATTAATTGGGTTTTAATTACAAATGTTATTTAAAACATCGTTCATAATGAACCCAAAATCATCTTCCATTTAATTCCAATTTATAATTATAAATTAGAAAACTTCATTTATCTTAATTAAAAGATTTATTCTTTTCTCAACGGTTTTTAAGAACAGTGTTAATAAAGACAGCATTCATAACAAACCCCAAAATCTAATTTGACATTAAATACAAGGCTCTGAATAGAAATAATATCGGCTTATATTCAATATTAAATTCTGAAACCAACAAATATCGTATTGGGAATCGATATATATATCTTCCAAATTCCTCAACAATATCTGTATAATCACGGAATCCAATATCGAAATATCCCAAAGATTATTTCCATTTAAACCCCTTCCAATTTATTCATTGGAAAATTCTGGTTATATTAAAACCCTTTTACAAATCCAATTTATTTATTTAAAAACCGTTGGATTATTATTCTAGTTAATAACTAGTTCATTCAGATAAAAATATCATTTATCTTTTCAAAACTTGGAACTTTTAATCCAAAATCTATCCAAATCATTAATTATCATTTTACATAATTTATTCATATTTTTAATAAATTTATTAAGGCACTTACCGTCGGTTTCCAATATCGGCCACCGAACTGCACCCATAATGACATTTTCTGAAATTGATTTGGACATAATTAAAAATACAACCATTAGATTTAAAATCTATTATACTCATTGGAAATATCTTTTCGATACGAACCCAATGGTTCCGGTTTTAGGAGAATCTGACGGTCGGATATCTCGTTACGTCCATTTGAAGTCAACGGTTGACATTCGTGAAAGGTCGCTGCGCTGTGCGTTTTATTCAAGCCATTTAAATATATATAATATATATATCATCGATTTCCATTTAAAATGTATTTTATAATTCATTTATAAATTCATTTAAAAATTGTTAGATCCAAATATGGCTCTAACACCCAAACTAGTAATGATTCTGAAGAAATGAAAGCTAAAACGAAGAAAACACACAATTTATAGTGGTTCGGCGTTAAGTAGCCTACGTCCACTTTCTACTCTTTGAATTGATAATTCAAATGCAAGTACAATGATGATCTTCACTCTCTTTCACTTATACAATACATTAATTTGCTCAAGATTATATAAAATATTGTTTGAAAGATGATTGTGGTCTGAAAAAGATGATAGAATTCGAATTGCAAAGAAGTTCGAGTTCTGAAAATGCCAAAAGATCCTTCCAAATGCCTCTTGATGTGGTATTTATAGGTGGAAAATCCCCCTAGAGTGGGATTGGTTCGGATCCATGTTTCATCAATCCCACCACAATCGGGTTCGGATGGAATCTGATGATGACAACACACCAGACTAGTGGCAAACGTGGGTAGATCGTGTGCATAACTGTCTCGAGTATTAAGGAAAACGTGGGGTGGATGTTGCTATGATTCTGGGATCGGATCGGATGTGTTTGTGTATGGGGTTTGGATCGGCTCAATTCCTTCCGATCTGGTCCAGCTTGTTTTCCTTCCCTTTCTGCTTTGTGTTGGTCTGTCTTTGCCCAAGGAAACCCGATTCGATCTGATTATCTAACAGGGTGCTCTTCATTGTTTGACTCTTTAACTTTGTGTAGCCTAGTTCACAGAGTAGTCTAACATTTTGCCCCCTCAAGGGATGCTTCTATCGAAGGTGGAGCGTGCCTTGACATCGCATGTTCATTGGTCTTCGAATTTGAATCGTTAAATAGTCACCTCCATTCGTTCACAGCGACGTGTTGCTTCATAAAACCGTGTCTCTTGCCGTCTATATATACACCAAAAGGTTCACAGATTCCCTCCTTTGTTTTTGACAAGCTTTAGGAACTTTGATTGATGTCCAGTGACTCTTCCAAGTAGGCTTTTTCTTTATTTTTCTTTAAATTCAATTTACACACCATTTCATTGTGTATGATTTCATTCGGGTTTAGACTCGGACCTGAACGCTTTCCTTCTCGTCTTGCTTAAAATTGGATTAACAGGCCAGAATGTACTTGTGGGCTTGCATTCCGGCCCGAACGGGGTAAAAAGGCTGGGAATACGAGGGGTCACAATAAACCTATATAAACCCGTCGTCTATCTACTTCTTCCTCCCTTTCTTTTTATTGCTCTCGCCTAACAGATTTTGCACCGAAACCCTAACTTTCAAAAACTCCAAAATTCTCCCGTTAATCTTTAAACACTCTGGTAGGTTTAAAACTTCGATTTTCCTTGTAATAATCGAGTTTAGTTAAAATTTGTGGTCAATTTGAATGATTTGGTCATGGCTTTTGTTCGGCTTCGACGTTGTGGCCTCCTCTTCCCTCGCCGTCATCGTTGGTGACTCCATCATCACCTCGAGGCGTTGGGAGATAGAAATTGACATGGTAGGGGATAAATTGGTCAATGGTGATCTTGTTGTGACATACTTCCCAAAAAAGGATCGGTATTTTAAGAAGGAGATGGGTTCGGTTTTGATGAGGAAAAGGAAGAAGAAGAAGAAGGGGATAATGAATGGGATCGGTTCGGGTGAGGTAGCATGGAAGTGGAGATGGGAATGGAATTTACCTGACCTAATCGAGTCGGATTAAAAAGCAAATATGGGGAACAAAGCTCACTTGACCGTTTGACTGCGGGTGGGCTACAGAAGTGTATCGTTTGTCAATCTTGTATTTCTGGCAGAAATTTCCGAATTCATTGCTGTCAAATTATGTCCCATTATCAGTTATTATGGTCTTCGGTATCCCAAATCTACAGATGATGTTTCTGACCACAAAACTGATCACCTTCCTTGCCTTGATTGTGGCTAAAGGTTCAACTTCCACCCATTTCGTGAAATAGTCCACAGCAACGATCGCGTATTTCGCTCCCCGTTTGGCGATAGGTAACACTCTAATAATATCAATTCCCCACATGGAAAACGACCACGGGCTTACCATTGACTTAAGCTAAGTCGGAGGTGCTCTGGGAATTCTGGCAAATCTTTGACATTTGTCGTAGCGTCGTGGATAATCAGCTGCGTCTTTATTCATGGTAGGCCAAAATTATCCGTACCGCAACACTTTCTTTGCTAGAGTTTGGCCCCAGGTGTGATCCCCACACTCACCTTCATGTACTTCTAGTACACGTTTGATGTCATCATGTGCGATGCGCCGTAATAGGGATATTGAAAACCCTTGACGATAAAGGACGTCGTCCTGTAAAACGTATCTTGCAGCCTTATGCCTTACAGCTCATCTCTCGCTTTTCTTCACTGGAAGGATTCCACTCTTGATAAAATTCTTGATCGGTGTCATCCATGATTATTTCTCTGGATCAACTCCTAAGGCTAATTCCACCTCCATCAGGTCGAAACTCGGTGATTTCAAAACCTCTATCGGAACCATTTCAGTTTCTTCGGGGTTATCCGAACTTGCTAGTTTTGCCAACCGGTCTGCTTTCTGATTCTCTGTTCTTGGGATATGCGTTATGCTATAATGCTCCAAATCATCCAACAACTTCCTTACTCTTTCGAGATAAGTAACAAGCCGAGGTCCTTTAGTAACAAACTCCTCACGTACTTGGCACACAACTATTTTGGAATCGCAATATATGTCCAATGTGTAATGTCCCGCATTTTTATCAGTTTGTATTTGAATATTTAAATCAGTTTAAATATTGAATTCGTAATATAAGTGTATTTATATATTAATTAAAATGAAGTTGAACATACAAAAATATATATTAAATATAATCGAGCTCATAACGACGCTGCAGTTCGTAATTTAACGTTCTGAACTTCAACTGAATGTACAGGAGTTGTTTTAAATCGGATTTCTGCAAAACAAGAAAGATTGGAGTTTGTTGAACCATATTTTTCTAATGAAAGTGAAAAATCGAGATTCCGGATTTTATATTGCAAGATATGACCAAATCAAATATTCAGAAAGTCGCTATGAAATCGTATATCGACCATAACGGTTTAATTGAAATAACTAGATATCGGATTCGAATTTAGACAAGTTTCTCTTGAGGCGTGGTGATAATTTAATTTTTAGAATTTTACTGTAATTTTTAATTAATTAATATGCAACTTTTTATTCGGAGTATTTTGCACCCTATATTAATATTTTGGGGTTTCACTGAATGAGTTAATCTACCGATATTATTATATTTTTGGAACCGTGGAACCTCGCTGAACGCGACTGTAGATTTTTCTGTCTGTAGTTGCTCATACGAAAACAGAGGAGAGGTTCTTTAATTCACTAGAGTAGTTCTTTAATTCAATGACCGTCTTTTACATTGGGAAGATATATATGCCATCAAGTTTTACTCGTTATTTGTGTAAAACAACTAGCAAGAGCCAAATTCTCTAGGCTAAAACTACACCCAGCATAATGTGCTTTTGCTTGATCGAACATTGGTATGTAAAACAAAACTCATATATATATATATATATAAATAGTATCTGGCATGTTACTTTGCTTCCAAATAAAGAAAACAGTACATACTTTGAAAACCCTACCCTATATTCACACATACCCATCACCCTAGAAATTAAATGCGCAAGAATGGTAACCCATTCACCTACGTTAAAAATTTTGGTGCCTATCCTATCCTAATGCTTAACTATGAAGCAACTTAATCTATTTATACATGTGTTCTGTACCCAGCTCTCCATTTCGAAAAGTTAAAAACTAATGAAACCCAAATGGCCGAACAGTAAAATCAAAAAGCTGAGAAATATAAAGAAATCAGTTAGCTTATCATAGTCGGTGCTAGGTTCGAACCTGCAGACTTCGTGATGGTCAGATGGTTGTCCAGTCCGACGTTATACGTGCATGGTGGAGGAACGACGTCAAGTTCAACTAGGCGGGATTCAGTGTGTAGGCGATGAGGTGTGAACAATGGAGGGCGGTTTCACGGAGTCTAAAGGCGTTAACTACGGCGGTGCTACGGTGGACGTGAGGCGGACAAAAGCAGTGACGAAGGTGAACTCGCCGGTAGTTGCAGATCGAAGTCAGGAGGTCATTACAGGTAAATCAGTAGCGAAGCTCGCATCGCCGGTGAAGGGGAAAATAGCAAAGTAATGAAAAGAAAAAGGGTCGGATCCATGAAGATAAAAATGGTGCATGGTTTTCTCGTGGTGTATGATTGGCGTGGGATGGAAGCCTTTGACGCTGGAAGAAGCATGTGAGCATGGGGACGTGATGGGGTTGTCCATCAGTAGAAGTGAAAATGCATGGAGTTTGTGGTGCTCTGACATAATGACGTGAAGAACAAAGGAGTTCTAACATGAGGGAAGAGAGTTCACATTTTAAAATGGGAGGTAGGAGAAACAAGAGGGAAGCGGATGGGATGAGTGAGGATTGTGGGAGGCGGTTCTGGGTTTAGAAGAGATAATGGGCTGGTTTTAAAACATGGAAATATAGAAGAGGCGTGATGCAAGTGTACATGGACGGTCGTTTGAAGGGCGTGCATGATTTTAGGAAGGATGGGCGAGAGTTATGTTCCAATTTGAAATGGAGACTTGAGGTTGTAGTTGAACGTGAATTGGCAAACAGATGGGGGAGTTGGTTTTGGAAAATACAAAAGGGTGGGAATTGGTTACAGTACCATCAAAAGGGGATCCGAACGTTGCTAGCAAGGGAAGTGTTATTATTGGTTATGATATGCAAAAATACATAAAGTTGCGGGTACAATAAGGAGTAGTCGTTGTCATTTCAAACAGGAGCGACATGGCAGAACTAAACGTCTGCTTTAATCGATTGACACAAATCGTTGTTGAACGGTTAACGCGCAAAAGTGAGTAAAATCACTAACTCTGATCTATTTAAAATATTATAATTATATTTTAATGTTGTTTGAATGTTGTGTGATGATCGTTTAGGTAGATTACAATTAAATTGGTTAAATATTATATATCGTTGCATATGTACACATCACTGGTTAGGTACTGATTCCGTCGATTATAAATATCCCCTAGTATGAAATCAGTGAAAATTGTTTGACTAACATCTGTGGATGCGGAAACCGGTTAGAGGAATCCGACCGGATTCCTCGATATTTATATGTACTGTTTGTTTTATATGTATGCACTGTTTGAACCCAAATGACAGTAAAACCTCATGTGAATGTTGATGTTGAATGGAATTCAACATTTGTTTGATTAAATAAATAAACGATATCAATTTAGAAAGTGGTAACAGTCAACCGTAAACCCATCGTTTTGTTAAGAAGCTGATTGACCGTCAGGCAAATCAACGAAGTTAATTATAAAAATTATATTTTTATAATTAAAGTGAAGTTTTAAATTTATAATAGAAATTCTATTATAAACCAGTATTTTAGAGTTCGTTTTATAAAGTAAATAAAAACGATTGTTGACATTTAATAAGTTTATATAGTAGAAATTATCCTACGATTGAATATTTGGATAATTATTTTAAGACAAACATTTTAGAAATATTTTTAGATTAAATATATTAATCTAATGGTAAGAGGTAATTAAAATCAGTTAACAAATAGAACTGTGGAATGAAGTTAATGCGAAGAGTTAATGTTTAAAATAAATAATCATAAACAACGAAGATTTCAAAGTATGAATATGGTGTTATAAAACCACATGCCAGAATAAAACAAGGAAATACGATTTGATGTATATTATAAGTAATAAGGGATTAAAGTATAGACTTATATCTGTTCTAAGGTAAGAACGTTGTCAATCAAGGTCTGAGAAGTAAATAGAATACCCCAACTTGAATGGCTTCATTATTATCGAGGAACGATATCAGTTTGTAACAAAAAGAAATGTCAAGAATAGTATAAAGGGAATATGGCAGCGTATTGCAAGTCTTAAAACTATAGCGATAAAATAACACTATTGACTAGGCTTAAACGTGACTATTATATTGAGATTAGTTATAAAGGAGAATATTACAGCGTATGACAAGTTTTGAACTGTAACGATAAATTAACGATGTTAACCAAACTTAAGCATGATTTTTATATATAGCACTACTTCCTAGGAAATGTAATAGTTGGTTTGAAATCCGCTTATTTGGAAGTAATAAATAACGATGTTTGTCCAAAGAAAATATAAGATAAGTTTAGAAAGAGAAATTGGAGAATCGTGTTAGAAAACGATGACAAAATTTCAATGTTCGAAATATGATTAGAATTAAACCATAAGGATTTGGAACTAAGATTCGACGATGTCGAATGTATTAAAAGTAAATTATTTTTTTAGAGATTATAATCTGATAGGGTAGTTAATATTTAAGTCTAAACCAATAAATTATAGAAAGATATGAAATCAGTATTAGTTATAAACTTGACATTGATTTAACAAGAAGTTGACTTAGAAATAGAGTTTATAAAGTGAAATTGGAAATATTTTTCCAATATAGTTAGAGCAGATTATCCAAGTATGGAAATAAAGAATGTGAAATTAGTAGAAATAGTTTGAACGTTAATAACGTATGTTTTCTGGACCATGAAAGAATAAGAGTTTAGAATAACTGGAAATGTTTTCCAAGATGTGTAAAAAGGCTAAAACGGGATTTGAGAAATATCTGTTAAGATATGGGAATTCGAATAATAAAGTCGAATGTTAAATTAAAAGTGCCCGTGATTGTGTGATGTTAGTTGTACATTGAATGAACGTTGTTCTACTTCGATGGTTAAACAACCGACTATCGAAGTGTTTTGACCATCGTTGTCAATACGGAGAGACTGGTTGGATATATTATCCGGAAACCACTCCGTATAGGCATAAGCGCTGCGAATTATATTTTGCTGAAGACAATTGAAGACCGAGTGAAGTGCAAGGGTCGTCCTGTTCCAGAATGGCGTTTGCTGTTTGTCCGGGCCCAGGACAATTTGTATGGACGAGTGTCTGACAGAGTATTTCCAACGGTCATGCCGTTGATTTTTACGAATATACCAAGTTGGTGGGGAGAAGATAACTTCTCTTTATTCTACACCCAATGTGCATTTGTGTAATCAATATGTGATTACGGATTTGACGATGTGGCATTCAAAGTGAATGGTGATTAGATGTTATGAAGATAGACGTAGCCTCTAGCCTCACAACCAGGAAGTAACAAAAGTTAGGCTTTGCAGCATGGCTAGTTGGGTCATCCCCAAGCAGGGTGTATTGTCACCGATCTTGAGAAAAATTCATATTTATACTTCTTTATGATTCTGTATCTTTGGATGACGGTTGGATGGCCACCAACCGTGGTGGCAATATATTCGATACACTCAAGCTAAATGAGTGATCGGTCATGTGTGGCCAGGTTGCAAGACGTTCTTGTTGAACCCTGAGTGTATCCCCTCTAGAGTACACTGATCAGAAGGTGCTTCCATACCTTGTCTGTCGGGATCCAATCTCCAATACGCGCCCTACGGTTTATGATTTTATACTATATATATGTGGAGCGTGAGATGCAAACGTTCCACTACTTCGTTATTTATTTGATTAGACATTATTATAATATCACTAGGTTTTGATATCAAGAATATTTTGAGTTATAGTAAGGTAAAAACCATCCATGTTATGTGTTGGTTTGTCTTATTATTATCCTTTTATTTCAAAAGGATTTTCAAAGTTAAACCGTATAGTTGGAATTTACTCACACCAGTCCCACGACTGACCCAAAGTTTATTTTGTTTGTTTTCCCTAAACTGTTGGGTGCCCAAATTTGTACGGCGGTCAAGTGTTTCAGGATTTGCAGATTCACTTGGAGGGCTCAAAGCTGGAGCTTTCACCGTTATATATTTAGAGATTATTTCCGCTGTGATGTATATGAGTTGTACTCTGATATATGGTATGTATATATACAAATTTAGATTTGTATTTCAAAGTTATGTTATAATAAGATTTATTCGTTCTGCTGTGAGTTTCGTGTTTACTCTGATTCTGTTCAGTTGTTGTATTCTTCTTCTTCTATTCTATTAGTTCTATCTTTTCTATCTCATCCTCTTATTTCATTCTATTAATGACCTGAATCTTCATGAATTTGAGTTGAATGTGTAGAATATTAGTCAGCTCAAATTGGCACAAATTTTCAGGCTGTTACAGTTGGTATCAGAGCGAGGTTAAGTGATTAGCTTGGCTTTTTGGTGTAACTCAATAGAGATGGAGTTAGCAATACTCTAGATTGAGTTAGAGTGTATATATATATATGAGCGTGTATTTGTAAATTAATATAAAAACTGTTTTATACTGTGTTGACTGGTCAGTCGAGTGGTTTATGAATTATGGTCGAAACAGTAATGCAAACTGTGTCGATAGGTATTTCTAAACTCTTGAACAGAATAATTCTACACAGTATGTTTTGAAAAAAGGGTAAATGAAATAATTTTACCCAAATTATATTTTGATATAAAAAGGACTATATATCTTGAGATCATTATAGTATTAATCATTATTATGATCAAATAAGATATATAATTGAGTTGGTTATATAAATAACCAATCGAAATATTATATAAGCATAATATGCAAAATCAGATGAATTAACTCTGAAATTTAAACCAGAATTGGAATTAAAATTTTGAAACATGAAAAATGTTTGTAAATAATATTCAGAATAAATATATGGGAATTTTTAAAATCCTGTGAGAGATTTGGAAATGTTTTCCAAGCATTTTGAAAAGATATTTTGAAGTGATTTTCAAATGAAAGTGTTTGAAAAATAAGTTTTGATGTAATATAGTATTGAACTCACTTCGATGGCTGGGAAATAAATTCCGTTGGTGATCCAGACATCATCGGTGTTCATTTTCGAGTTCTAAGTGACGGATTACTACCAAAGAATTTGTTTTGGATTGTTTTGAGAAACAAATTGTTTAGAAATTCAAATGTTTTGAATTGCTATTATTATATGTAACATATATGATTTCAAACTGATTTGAAATAAAAATCCCAGGAATTTAAATTCTGAAATTCAAATTTAACTTATAAGTTGAATTGGAGCCGATTAAGTGGAAGTCGTATTGGAGTAGAATATATCTTGATGAAGTAATTGAAGTTGTGAAATAAGATGTTGGAATGGAACTTAACGCGATGATGGAATTGAATTATTGAATAAGAAATTGGAGTTGAGATCTGAACAAGAGTTTGAAATCGAGTTGGCTTGGATGTAAGAGAATTATTGGTTAAGGATAAAAGATTCGACGCAAGGATTGAGTTTTGGGGATGTCAAGTATGAAATTGCAACCAAGCAGGTTGTGTGGAGTTAGAATTAGAGCATCTTCACTTCTTAGCAATTTCGGGGATGAAATTCTTTTAAGGGGGAAGGAATGAATGTCCCGCATTTTTATCAGTTTGTATTTGAATATTTAAATCAGTTTAAATATTGAATTCGTAATATAAGTGTATTTATATATTAATTAAAACGAAGTTGAACGTATAAAAAATATATATTAAATATAATCGAGCTCATAACGACGCTACAGTTCGTAAATTAACGTTCTGAACTTCAACTGAATGTACAGGAGTCATTTTAAATCGGATTTCTGCAAAACAAGAAAGATTGGAATCTGTTCAACTGTATTTTTCTAATGAAAGTGAAAAATCGAGATTCCAGATTTTATATTGCAAGATATGTCCAAATCAAATATTCAGAAAGTCGCTATGAAATCGTATATCGACCATAATGGTTTAATTGAAATAACTAGATATCGGATTCGAATTTAGACAAGGTTCTTTTGAGGTGTGATGATAATTAAATTTTTAGAATTTTACTGTAATTTTTAATTAATTAAATACGCAACTTTTATTTGGAGTATTTTGCACCCTATATCAATATTTCGGGGTTTCGCAGAATGAGTTAATCTACCGATATTATTATATTTTTGGAACCGTGGCACCTCGCTGAACGCGACTGTTTTTTTTCTGTCTGTAGTTGCTCAAACGAAAACAGAGGAGAAGTTCTTTAATTCACTAGAGTATTTCTTTAATTCACTGACCGTCTTTTACATTGGGAAGATATATATGCCATCAAGTTTTACTCGTTATTTGTGTAAAACAACTAGCAAGAGCCAAATTCTCTAGGCTAAAACTACACCCAGCATATTGTGCTTTTGCTCGATCGAACATTGGTATGTAAAACAAAACTCATATATATATATATATATATATAGTATTTGGCATGTTACATTGCTTCCTAATAAAGAAAACAGTACATACTCTAAAAACCCTACCCTATATTCACACATACCCATCACCCTAGAAATTAAATGCGCAAGAATGGTAACCCATTCACCTACGTTAAAATTTTCAGTGTCTATCCTATCCTAATGCTTAACTATGAAGAAACTTAATCTATTTATACATGTGTTCTGTACCCAGCTCTCCATTTCAAAAAGTTAAAAACTAATGAAACCCAAATGGCCGAATAGTAAAATCAAAAAGCTGAGAAATATAAAGAAATCAGTTAGCTTATCCTAGTCGGAGCTAGGTTCGAACCTGCAGACTTCGTGATGGTCAGATGGTTGTCCAGTCCGACGTCATACATGCATGGTGGAGGAACGACGTCAAGTTCAACTGGGCGGGGTTCAGTGTGTGGGCGGTGAGGTGTGAACAGTGAAGGCCGGTTCCACGGAATTTGAAGGCGGTAACTACGGCGGTGCTGCGGTGGACGTGAGGCGCGACAACAGCAGTGATGAAGGCGAACTCGCCGGTAGTTGCAGATCGAAGTCAGGGGGTCATTACAGGTAAATTAGTAGCGAAGCTCGCATCGCCGGTGAAGGGAAAAATAGCAAAGTAATGAAAAGAAAAAGGGTCGGATCCGTGAAGATAAAAATGGTGCATGGTTTTCCCATGGTGTATGATTGGCGTGGGATGGAAGCCTTGGACGTTGGAAGAAGCATGTGAGCATAAGGACGTGATGGGGTTGTCCATCAGTAGAAGTGAAAATGCATGGAGTTTGTGGTGCTCTGACGTAATGACGCGAAGAACAAAGGAGTTCTAACATGAGGGAAGAGAATTCACATTTTAAAATGGGAGGTAGGAGAAACAAGAGGGATGCGGATGGGATGAGTGAGGACTGTGGGAGACGGTTCTGGGTTTAGAAGAGATAATGGGCTGGTTTTAAAACATGGAAATATAGAAGAGGCATGATACAAGTGTAAACAGACGGTCGTTTGAAGGGCGTGCATGATTTTAGGAAGGATGGGCGAGAGTTATGTTCCAATTTGAAGTGGAGACATGAGGTTGGAGTTGAACGTGAATTGGCAAACAGATGGGGGAGTTGGTTTTGGAAAATACAAAAGTGTGGGAATTGGTTACAGTACCATCAAAAGGGAATCCGAACGTTACTAGCAAGGGAAGTGTTAATATTGGTTATGATATGCAAAAATACATAAAGTTGCTGGTACAATAAGGAGTAGTTATCATTTCAAACTGGAGCGGTATGGCAGAACTGAACGTCTGCTTCAATCGACTGATGCAAATCGTTATTTAATGGTTAACGCGCAAAAGTGAGTAAAATCACTAACTCTGATCTATTTAAAATATTATAATTATATTTTAATGTTGGTTGAATGTTGTGTGATGATCGTTTAGGTAGATTACAATTAAATTGGTTAAATATTATATATCTTTGCATATGTACACATCACCGGTTGGGTACTGATTCCATCAATTATAAATATCCCCTAGTATGAAATCAGTGAAAATTGTTTGACTAACATCTGTGGATGCGGAAATCGGTTAGAGGAATCCAATCGGATTCCTCGATATTTATATGTTTTATATGTATGCACTGTTTGAACCCAAATGACAGTAAAACCTCATGTGAATGTTGATGTTGAATGGGAATTCAACATTTGTTTGATTAAATAAATAAACGATATCAATTTAGAAAGTGGTAACAGTCAACCGTAAACCCATCATTTTGTTAAGAAGCTGATTGACCGTCAGGCAAATCAACGAAGTTAATTATAAGAATTATATTTTTATAATTAAAGTGAAGTTTTAAATTTATAATAGAAATTCTATTATAAACCAATATCTTAGAGTTCGTTTTATAAAGTAAATAAAAATGATTGTTGACATTTAAATAAGTTTATATAGTAGAAATTATCCTACAATTGAATATTTAGATAATTAATTTAAGAAAAACATTTTAGAAATATTTTTAGATTAAATATATTAATCTAATGGTAAGAGGTAATTAAAATCAGTTAACAAATAGAACTGTGGAATGAAGTTAAAGCGAAGAGTTAATGTTTAAAATAAATAATCATAAACAACGAAGATTTCAAAGTATGAATATGGTGTTATAAAATCATATGCCAGAATAAAACAAGGAATTACGATTTGATGTATATTATAAGTAATAAGGGATTAGAGTATAGACTTATATCTGTTCTAAGGTAAGAACGTTGTCAATCAAGGTCTGAGAGGTAAATAGAATACCCCAACTTGAACGGCTTCACTATTATCGAGGAACGATATCAGTTTGTAACGAAAAGAAATGTCAAGATTAGTATAAAGGGAATATGGCAGCGTATTGCAAGTCTTAAAACTATAGCGATAAAATAACACTATTGACTAGGCTTAAACGTGACTGTTATGTTGAGATTAGTTATAAAGGAGAATATTACAACGTATGACAAGTTTTGAACTGTAACGATAAATTAACGCTATTAACCAAACTTAAGCGTGATTTTTATATATAGCACTACTTCCTAGGAAATGTAATAGTTGGTTTGAAATCCACTTATTTGGAAGTAATAAATAACAATGTTTGTCCAAAGAAAATATAAGATAAGTTTAGAAAGAGAAATTGGAGAATTGTGTTAGAAAACGATGACAAAATTTCAATGTTCGAAATGTGATTAGAATTAAACCATCAGTATTTGGAACTAGGATTCGACGATGTCGATTGTATTAAAAGTAAATTATTTTTTAGAGATTATAATCTGATAGGGTAGTTAATATTTAAGACTAATCCAATAAATTATAGAAAGATATGAAATCAATATTAGTTATAAACTTGACATTGATTTAACAAGAAGTTGACTTAGAAACAGAGTTTATAAAGTGAAATTGGAAATATTTTTCCAATATAGTTAGAGCAGATAATCCAAGTATAGAAATAAAGAATGTGAAATTAATAGAAATAGTTCGAACGTTAATAACGTATGTTTTCTGGACCATGAAAGAATAAGAGTTTATAATAACTGGAAATGTTTTCCAAGAAGTGTAAAAAGGCTAAAACGAGATTTGAGAAATATCTGGTATGATATGGGAATTCGAATAATAAAGTCGAATGTTAAATTAAAAGTGCCCGTGATTGTGTGATGTTAATTGTACATTGAATGAATGTTGTTTTACTTCGATGGTTAAACAACCGACTATTGAAGTGTTTTGACCATCGTTGTCAATACGGAGAGACCGGTTGGATATATTATCTGGAAACCACTTCGTATAGGCATAAGCGCTGCGAATTATATTTTACTGAAGACAATTGAAGACGGAGTGAAGTGCAAGGGTCGTCATGTTCCAGAATGGTGTTTGCTGTTTGTCCAGGCCCAGGACAACTTGTATGGACGAGTGTCCGACAGAGTATTTCCAACGGTCACGCCGTTGATTTTTACGAATATACCAAGTTGGTGGTGAGAAGATAACTTCTCTTTATTCTACACCCAGTGTGCATTTAATCAATATGTGATTACGGATTTGACGATGTGGCATTCAATGTGAATGGTGATCAGATGTTCTGAAGATAGACGTAGCCTCTAGCCTCACAACCAGGAAGTAACAAAAGTTGGGCTAGGCAGCATTGCTAGTTGGGTCATCCCCAAGCAGGGTGTATTGTCACCGATCTAGAGAAAATTCATATTTATACTTCTTTTCGATTCTGTATCTTCGGATGACGATTGGATGGACAACAACCGTGGTGGCAATATATTCGATACACTCAAGCTAAATGAGTGATCGGTCATATGTGGCCGGGTTGCAAGACGTTCTTGTTGAACCCTAAGTGTATCCCCTCTAGAGTACACTGATCAGAAGGTGCTCCCATACCTTGTCTGTCGGGATCCAATCTCCAATACGCGCCCTGTGGTTTATGATTTTATACTATATATATGTGGAGCGTAAGATGCAAACGTTCCACTACTTGGTTATTTATTTGATTAGACATTATTATAATATCACTGGGTTTTGATATCAAGAATATTTTGGGTTATAGTAAGGTAAAAACCATCCTTGTTATGTGTAGGTTTGTCTTATTATTATCCTTTTGTTTCAAAAGGATTTTCAAAGTTAAACCGTATAGTTGGAATTTACTCACACCAGTCCCATGACTGACCCAAAGTTTATTTTGTTTGTTTTCCCTAAACTCTTGGGTGCTAAAATTTGTACGGGCGGTCAAGTGTTTCAGGATTTGTAGATTCACTTGGAGGGCTCAAAGCTGGAGCTTTCACCGTTAGATATTTAGAGATTATTTCCGCTATGATGTATATGAGTTGTACTCTGATATATGGTATGTATATATACAAATTCATATTTGTATTTCAAAGTTATGTTATAATAAGATTTATTCGTTCTGCTATGAGTTTCGTGTTTACTCTGATTCTGTTCAGTTGTTGTATTCTTCTTCTTCTATTCGATTAGTTTAATCTTTTCTATCTCATCCTCTTATTTCTTTCTATTAATGACCTGAATCTTCGTGCATTTTGAGTTGAATGTGTAGAATATTAGTCAGCTCAAATTGGCACGAATTTTCGGGCCGTTACACAATGTCTTCACTCCTAGTTCTTTGGCGAGCTTCAGCCCGGCAATCAGGGCTTCAAACTCGGAATTGTTATTGGTAGCAGCAAATTCTAATCGTAATGCATAGTAGATAGATCGTCCTTCAGGAGTAATTAAAACAACTTCGGCACTGGACCTTCGATCATTTTTGGCTCCGTCCGTATATAGCTTCCACGGACTTAGCTTTAGCTCTTGTTCTAAGGTAACCACCTTGTCGTCCACCGTTTCCTCTTCGGGGATTGTGAATTCAGCTATGAAGTCGGCCAGTTCCTGTTCTCGTATTACCTCCGTGGTTGAAAATTCAAATCGAATTGATTCAACTCGATATTCCATTTAAGTAACTACCCCGAAGCTTCAGGTTTCTGCAAAACTTGCCTTAAAGGTTGATCGGTGTATACAACGATTGGGTGAGCTTGAAAGTAATGACGAAGTTTGCGGGAAGCAATCAGGAGTCTATAAGCAAGTTTTTCTATTTTCTGATTATTACGTTCTACAGCAGCTAGCTTCTTGCTTACGTAGTACACAGGCTTCTGGACTTTATCTTCTTCACGCACCAACGCTGTACAGACAGCATGAGATGATACCGCTAAGTAGACAAACAAATTCTCATGTTCCACAGGTTTTGATAATATTGAAGGCTTTTCTAGTAAGTCTAATTGATTTTGGAAAGCTTCCACACAATCAGGAGTCCACTCAAAATTCCGCTTCCCCCGTTTTATTAGATCAAAGAAAGGTATGCATTTATCTGTGGCTTTAGAGATAAACCTGCTTAAGGAAGCAACTTTTCCAGCCAGGCTTTGGACATCCTTAATCTTTCGCGGTTCTTGAATATTCTTTATTGCTGCTATTTGAGTAGGATTTATCTCAATCCCTCGAGAACTCACGATAAACCCAAGGAACTTTCCAGATGCGACCCCAAATGAGCATTTTAGGGGGTTTAACTTCATCCCATACCTTCGAAGAATGTCAAACATTTTGGCTAAGTCCTTTGTATGGTCTGAAGATTGTCTAGACTTCACAAGCATGTCGTCCACATAAACCTCCATGGTTTTTCCGATTTGATTGTAGAACATGCGATTGACCAAACGCTGATACGTGGCTCCTGCATTCTTTAATCCAAATGGCATTACCACATAACAATATAATCCTAAGTCTATGATGAAACTTGTGTGTTCCAGATCTGGTACGTGCATGGGAATTTGATTGTACCTAGAATAAGCATCCATAAAGGATAAAAGCTCGTGTCCAGCCGTCGAGTCTACTAGTTGATCAATCCTGGGGAGAGGAAAGCTATCCTTCGGACAAGCCTTGTTCAAGTCAGAAAAGTCAATACATGTACGCCACTTCCCATTAGATTTTTTGACCAGTACACGGTTCGATATCTAGTCGTGATATTTTGAATCCTTAATGAACCCATTCTCCTTCAATTTCTCTACCTCTTCCTTCAAAGCTGCTGACCGCTCTGGGCCTAACATCCGTCTCTTCTGTTTGACCGGCGGGTGCTTTGGATTAATGCTTAAAGAGTGTCTCATGATAGCAGGAGAAATCCCACACATGTCAGCGTGAGTCCAGGAAAATATGTCTAAATTTTCCCTTAAGAAATCTTCCAACTCTTTTGCTCGAATTGGATCCAATTGTGATCCGATCTTCAATACCTTTGTCAAATCTATCTCGTCAATAGATATATCTATTGTCGTCTCGTTGGGAGTCGCCTTCCTGTCCTCGGGTTCTCTATCCTCTTTGGGATCTATATCCTCGAGCACATCTAAAGGCGACTCTCTCAGGGTTGGACCCCTTAATTGCTATGCCGAGTTTTCCTTGGAAGGGGGAATCGTCTTTGGACTCTATATTCAAACCCTTCATTAGCATCTTCAACTCCGTCATGCAACAAGCTCGTCTTGTAGCTTGGTAACCTCTCATCACCCCAATCCTTGCGTCAGTCGGGAATTTAAGCAACAGGCACCAAGGTGCAATACACGCCGTAAACTCGGCGAGGGCCGGTCGGCCTAGGAAAGCGTTGTAGGGTGACTCTACATCCAAAACTACAAATGGCAGGATCCTCACTCTCTGGCGATCTCCCTGTCCTAATGTCGCTGGTAATTCTATGTAACCCATCGGAGCCGTTGACGCCCTATTGAAGCCCCGAATCCATCCTTCACAGGGCTTTAAATCTTTTGCTTCAAGTCTCATATGTTCAAAAGCTTTCTTGAAGAGGATGTTTACTGAGCTTCCACTATCCACCAACACCTTATGGACTAAGGCGGGGCCGATGGTCGTGGTTATTACTAGTGGGTCTTTAGTTGGTGATTGGATTCCAGTATCATCTCTGCTACGGAATATGATGTCGTCCGACATCGTCTTTTGCGGTTTTACTAGAGTAATGTCTTCGAGATTACTACATTCTCCTACCTCAGAATTCTTGGTGGCATTCACGTATTGATCCATCGCTTTAAAACTACGACCAACTAGATGGGGTCTGCCTATAATGGTATTGATAACAATCCCTTCAGCCCCTTCAAGGTTGCTACTCCAATCATGAGCATCAGTATCACCCATCCATCCGATGTGAAGATCGCCGGTCTTGAAACGTCTTCGTATCTTCGACTTCTAATCGTCGATCAATTATTTGAAATGAGAATTAACTCGGCCTTTTCAAATAATTCACGTATATTAGAATTCAAATCAATTCTTTCCATGGTTAAATTATTCGACATCCACATTTCAGTTCTTTAGTATAATTTTCATGTCAAACAAATTCAACCATCAAATGACAAGCAAACCAAGTATAATCGGTTTATTTCCATTCCATATCGTCAATAATACTTTATAACGATACCTCGCCATTTTTATTTATTTAAAAATGGCTCTATTTAATTAAACGACGTTTTAGGTCGTGTCGTGGCACTGGCGTTGTTTTTCTTCATATTTGTTTTACACATATATGAAACTCTAACCGTTGGATCTTAACAAAGTTTATATCGTTGGAAAGATCTCTCAAAAGCGAACCTAACTGTTCCAGTTTCGTCAAAATCCAATGGTCGGATCTTTCGGTATAATCGTTTGAAGTTACGATTTCAAAATGCGAACTGCAGGTGCTCGATTCGTTTTATTTAATTTATATTTATATATATATAAATATAATTTATTCGATGATTTCAATATCGTTTTCACTTCAAATATTTCACTAACGCCTTTAAATTTCCGAATTTTTTCCATAACCTCCTTTGTACGGGAAGGGGTTTGGAAATTTATTGGGCCGTATTAAGCACCCATAAATCCTAAAAAGCAAACACATATTTATAGTGATATATTCTAGTGTCCACAGGGGAGTGTGTATAGATCATAACTCCAGAGAATAAATTCTCATCACCCTATAAATGGTTTTTGTGCCTTACCAACTAGAGAGACGTGTTTATTGTCAACTCCAGGCTCGTGTGGGGTTTTTATTAATTTGGAAAATTACCGTTTTATTTTATATAGTCCATATCAGTCTTCGGTTCGACCTGAAATATAGTCATCGCCATACAAGCCTCTCGCTTGTATGGTAAATCTTCAACCTCGTCACATAAGCTCCAAGTGCTTATGTGGTACATGATGAAGTATGCTCTCTTCACGAAGTATGCCATGTAGTGTAGTTCAATATTAATCGTTACTATCCTATGGCGTCGTTTATGATTTCACACAGAATAACCCGCACTCCGCATGCAATGGCATTCACAGGAGTTGATATAATAATAAAATTGCGCAGCCAACTCATTAAGGCTTACCTATTTGTCGGGCATGCAAATAAATTCTTTACTCAACAGTTAATCCATTTTCTTGTTCAGCATATGTATATATATGTGCAATCTAAGCTAAAAATAATATTTCCAGTGAATAAAGGTTTATTTCTATACATGGTTATTTTTAACACCTCCTACACATGTTAAAAATAATATTTTCAACCCAAAAATATTTATTTGAACAAGGGGTTATTTTTAACACTTCATATTTCATATAAAAATGATATTTTTAGCAAAAAAAATATATTTCAATGCATGACTATTTTATTTAGTTCATATACATGTTAAAAATAATATTCATGGCAAACAAATATTTATTTCAACACTTGTGTATTTTTAGCGAGTCGTATACATGATAAAAATGATATTTTTATCATCAAAAATATTTATTCAACACATGAATGTTATTAGCACTTCATACTCACAATAAAGATGTTAATTTTATTGTTCAATTCATATATTCAACACTTGAATGTTATCGACTTCACATATACGATAAAAATATGATTTTTATCGTTCTAGTCCTTTATTCAACACATAAATGTTTTCTATAGTTCATATATATAATAAAAAATGTGATTTTTATTGTTAAAACAATTTATTTAAAACACGAATATTTTATATAGTCTATATATGTGATAAAATGTTATTTTTATCTTTCAAAGAATTTATTCAACACATGAATTTCTATTCAACACATGAATATCTATTCAACACATGTATATGGTTTCAATACATGAAAATAGTTTCAACACATGAAAATAATTCTAACACATGAATATTATTGAAAATTTCGGCAGCATGGCAGGGTATTTAAAACCGGCACCGTCCCGAGTACGGCTCCTCGCTCTACCTTAAAACCTCGCGGTTTTTGACAATGGGGATTTCATACATCTAGTTCATACGTAGACGAGTATGTTTTTCTTTTCCACAACCAATTATACTTTTGTTTCAACCACAAACGGGTATTTTTCAACCACAATGGTATTTTCCAACCACAATCCAACAATATCAACCACAAACAATCCTGTCAACCATTCGCATTATTCACCAAATTTTTCATGCCAATTCACAATCAATAAATATCGTTCATGGTTTGTGGACGAGGGGAGTATATATATATTCGTATATAAATATATTTCATTTCGATTCCAACTCATTTTCAACGCATATATGTTTCATACAATGCTTGTATAATTTATACATCGCTCATATAACTTATACAACACATGTACATGAGGTATACAACGCATATATAATTTATACCTCGCTTATATAACTTATACAAAGCATTTCCATCCACATTTCAGTTTAGAAATCTCACATTGGTTTGTCGCTTGGCTAAAAATAGTAGCGAGCTCAGAAAAATCCCTGGACTCTTCTAGAATGTAGAGAGCGTCCTTACGAGTCCGATGTCTCCTGTTTCATCGAATTTCGTCAACATAGAAAAAAGATACGATTTTTATAAATTTGCAACACTTAAAAGTGTAAAAATCATTTTAAAATAGCCAAGGCCGTTACCTTCAGTTGAACGCTCTAAACTAGGTTTTGAATTTTCACGAAATCCGTAGCACGATAGGAGGATCGGCTTATACCACTTCGAAGAGGAAGGAGAGGGGTTTCCATGCCTGGTGGTCACGGCCAGTTCGATGGCCTCTGGCGATGGTGGTGGCGGCAGAAAGGTTGGAACTTTGGGGAGGTCGTTCGCACACAATACGAGACGAGGAGGGGTGCCACAGGTATGGATTTGAAGAGGGGAGTGAGGGCCTTAAAAAGTTGCAAAGGGAGAGGGGCTAAAGATGAACGGAATCGCGTGAAAGTGGCAGGGAACGATGGTGTTCTTCCCATCGTCGAGAGCAAGTAGGTCGAGGGGGGGGGTTTATATATTTTTAAGTTATGAAAGGGATAATCCTATTGGCCCGTGCTTTATTTAATTTTTAAAATAGTGTTTCTCCATACGAACTCCAATCCAAACCCAACGATTGTCGCCCCTAGCTAAATACCCCCATTCCGAACATAATGAGATATGTTTCGTAAGCCAATTCAACTGTTACATTCAGTTGTACTTCAAATTAAAATATAAAACATTCAATATTTGATTTGAACGTACATTTCAATTTGTCGGGGCCACAAACTGATCCCAAAAATTCTAGAAAAATAAATCTAGCTATGTTTTGACGATACGGTCCCAACAAAACTAGTTTCGTCGAATTCTGAAACCGTTTGAAAAATGGCCATATTCTGGTCGATCCAATTTAACCGAAATCAACGAAACACATTTTCCTTTGTCACGCTCACATATTAGCTTCAAAAATTATGGAATTTGAAACCTAGCAATAATTTGACATCTCGGATCCAACAAAAGTGGTTTCGTCGAATTCTGAGGTCATTTGCAAAATGTCTATTTTCAAGAGCTATATATTCTTTATAGCGACCTTTCTGAAAATTCATTTGGCCATAACTTTTGATTTCGGCTATGAAATTTAGATTTTTCAGATTCGTTAGAAAGATATTCATAAGCAAATTTAAACAATTTTGGTTTCACTAGAATCCGTTTTATTTTGTACACGGTACAGTCAGTCAAAGTTCGAATTCAATATTTGAAACTACCGCGCCAATTCAGGCCTTGTTTATAATTAAAAATAATTATATTTATTTTCAAACCTTGATTCAAACATACTTTTCGTCGTTATTGTTTAAAATAATTTATTTTAAATATTTAAAATCCACTAAAATAGCCAAATTAAAAAATTTAAATTGGCTCAGATTTTCCGGGTTGTTACAATACTTACTTTAGTCGATTAGTTGTAGTGACCCGCAACTTCCCCGTGAAGGAAAGAGCAGATACTTTGAGGACAAGACGAATCTGAACCAAAACAAAAGAACATTTCATTGTTAATTACAACAATTCCATCAGAATACAAGAATATACAGAGTATAAACAAATAATATACATTTGATAAATATCAGAGATTACAATACATTACATAGCAGCAGAAAAATAATACAAAACACAACTGAAAAAGATATACAGATACAGAGCTTTCCGGATATCATTCCAGCTGTAAACCAGGTTCCTGTGAATATAAATCTGCAAAACCAAAACTACTAGCTGCCCGTGTCAAAATAAGGGCACCCAGAGTTTAGGTTAAAACAATAAACTCCAGGTCAGTCATGTGACTGGTGTGAGAACTAAAACAGATATTTAAAGCTTTACTTTAAATCAGATATATCAAGGGACCATGCCATATAACACGGAATGGGTTTCTTCCCAAGAATATCGGTGCATAAAACAACAGCACAATGCTAAATAAAGAACAATGAAGCTATTATAAGAGCCAGGTCCCATCACACAATGCAATGCAAGCCGGAGGATAGGGTTTTACCTTATAATAGCCAAAGAATGCTTGATACGCTAAATTTCATGTTTTATTATTACTATAAGTGTATAGTGTCAAAACAATTTCAATCATAAATATCAATTATAGACGGCAGGGGTACCATATATCATGTCACCATACTAGTCTCTATAATCAAAACCGCAAAGTCACGTATTGGAAGTTGGGTTTCCATCTATGAACCAAGGCAAGGCGCAATCCTACCGTTTCGAGACTTTCTAGCCCGAGCCTCAGGTTTCAGCCGCAACTGTACCTAGGCAACATGCAGGGCCAGTCCACCGATGTGGATTAAACTTAAACCCTGAACATGCGTTTCCCCGCCCTTTGGGGCGTAAATGAGCCAAATGACTCCATCGGCTCCACACAGTCACCTATATATCCGAGGCGTCTCGCAATCCAACAACCACACAGGTGAAAATAATATAAATGTCAGGGTTGGTAGTTCACTTACACCACCCTAGCTAGAAGGAAACGCATGCTCTCCTGTTGTCCTCTCCCGTTTCTGGTTCACAACCGGGATGTAAGGCTCGCGAATCAACGTTACACAAAGCTATGCCACACAGGCGGTGCTTTGATCATCAACCACAAGACTTTTCTTTTCAACAGAAGCCTTGATCAATCGCCACTTAGGCATGCAACACAGGAAATTCACTCCATGCGATAGATATCCATCAATATATAGCCTCTAAGCTCGTACGTCTCAGAGAAGGGCATTAAGCAAGAGAATAAATTCTCCACCGCCAAACAGATATTATATTTAATAGAAATCAATCACACAGAATAAAATCCAATGTCAGACACATAGTCCATTTACAAGTTTGTTCTGGGTCTGAACGAAACCGGAGGCACCTTGTACCTCGCATATCCATCGATCTCCAAGTACGTCTGGACGATCACCAACTGATTCCCTCCTCTTGGGTGTACAGCCCAATCAAGATCATCAGTAATCACCTAAACGATGTGAAGACCTCCGGTCTTCGACCACCATCTTCATCCTTGACACATCGTTGAATCAGTTATTCAGAATGGGATAAACCCGGTCTTTCTGAATAACCCGCGTATGTAATAAACAAGTGTTACACAAACACAACATACGCCTCATTCCAATTCATAATATTCTTTTATTCAAATATTCTTATACTTTGGGAAAGGTTCCCATTAATTTTATTAAAGATAAATTCTTTAAATTTGTTCTTTAATCTTCCTTTGAATATCAATTCAAATTAGTCGGGATTAGCGAACCACACCGAAGTAATCATTTATTTTATTTCCAAATCCCAACCTATTCATCCCATGAAGTAAAACTGGTAATACTTCATATCTATAACCACGGTGTTATCGGTAAATTCAATTACCATTTCACGTTCAAATCTAATTAAAGATTTAACTATCGCCTAGAGCAAAACTGGTAATACTCCATTCTCGATCATTTCAATCTAATTAAAGATTCATTAAAACTCCACTTAGTTTTAATCTTCCTAAAAATCAATATCAATGATTGTTTAACTTGGGAAATCATATCATGTCTTTAACTGGGTTAAAGAACCAATGTCATTTAAAACACGGTTCACTATAAACCCAAACTCACATTTGATATTAAATACAAGGCTCTGAATAGAAAATATATCGGCTTATATTCAATATCAAATTCTACGACCAATAAATATCGTATTGGAAATAACGATATTAATATATCTTTCAAAAGTCCATAACAATATCTGTATAATCACGAAATCCAACATCGAAATATTCCAAAGACAATTTCGATTCACATCCATTCCAATTCAATTATTGGAAATTCTGGTTATACTCAAAACCATTTCAAATCCAATTTATCTATTTCAAAAAAGAATGGATTATAATTCTAGTTCAAAACTAGTTCATTTCGATAAAAATCTATTTTATTCAAATTTGGAGTTTTTCATCCCAATTATTCGCATATTATTTCTTATGATTTTTACACAAATTATTACTATTTTTAATAATTTTATCAAGGCCCGTACAGTCGATTTCCATCAACGTCCATCGAATTGCACTTACAGCGACCTTTTCCAAATTTGATTTGGACATAATTCCAAATCCATCCATTAGATTTTGAATTTATAATATTCGTTAGAAAGCCCTTTTCGATATGAACCCAAGGTTCCGGTTTTAGGAGAATCTGACGGTCGGATCTCCTGCAATGTCAATTCGAAGTCAATGGTCGAAATTCGCGAACTGTCGCAGCGCGACGCGTTCTATTCAAGACATTATATTATATATATAATATATATTTCATCGATTTCAGTTCAAAACATATTTTATAAATCGTTTTAACTTCGTTTTAAAAACGATTTCAACTTCATATTCAATTTCAAATCAAAATTGAATATTCCATATCATCCATATGTAAGTGATAATATTTTCAAAATGTTATATTTTGAAATCATCTCCTTTTCTATATTCATTATAAAAACGAATATGATCGATATAAATATTGTTTGCGTCAAAATGGCGCATATCTAATCAACACGGCTTTATATTTTTCAATTACTTCATTATTCTATTCGACACATGAATATTTTCTTCAACACATGAATTTTATTTATTCAACACATGAATATATATTTTATTCAACACATGAATTTTCTTTTATTCAACACATGAATATTCTCAACACATGAGTATTATCAACACATGACTATTTTGTTTATTCAACACATGAATATAATTTATTTTCTAAATTGGAATGAGACCCACTCAATTACCATATAATATTATTTATATGGATTCCGTATAACACATGTATACAATATCAACGATAAATAATCAACCACCATCCAGAGTGCATTCTACACTGTATAAGGATCAAATAAAAATATTCAACGCTTATAACAGCCTATCAATCGATCGATCGACCTACAGCTAATTATTCAGATTAGCGTATGTCTAATTTCATCCCAACACCCATGTGGGGTTTCAAACAATCAAACACAAATTTTATTTGTGCAGTTGGGCGATGTGTATAATTTATCATCCCAATCAATATCAATCAAATCGGTGTACATAAACAAATCGTTCGATTTGTAAATGAATATTTATTTTATTTCAACACATGAATATATATTTGATTTCAACACATGAATATATATTTTATTTCAACACATGAATATATATTTTATTTCAACACATGAATATATATTTTATTTCAACACATGAATATATATATATTTTATTTCAACACTGAATATATATTTTATTTCAACACATGAATATATATTTTATTTCAACACATGAATATATATTTTATTCAGCACATGAATATATATTTGATTTCAACACATGAATATATATTTTATTTCAACACATCGCAAATCAAATTCACACCAATTCATCAATCAAACCAAACAATTAAACAAGTCGTCCATGGTCTATGGACGACGGGTGTCGGGTGCTGCTAAGCACAGTTTGTATCCTAGTATATATTTTAAACTAGAAATTAAATTAAAAGTGAGAAGTTCTCACCTTTGGGTTACACTCCTCCATTTTATATTTCTGAACGGTTCAGATTTGGATTTGCTTTCCACCCGCCCCATCGCAACTCTTTTCACGCTGTTCATCGTAAAAATCATATTTTTAACATAATTTTTTTTATACATAAAAATCATACTTTTACATCGCTACTTCGTTATAAAAATTATATTTTTATATCGCTTTCCTTTTAATAAAGATTATATTTTTATAACTCTACCTAAATAAAAATCATATTTTATTACTCTGTTATCTAATTAAAATTCAGATCTAAACTTTATGCAAATAAAAAAAATATGAACTCCATATGAATAAAAATATAAACTTTCTATGATTAAAAATATAAACTTTCTACGCTTAAAAATATAATCTTTCTATGATTAAAGATCATTTCTTTTTATGATAAAAATCATACCTTTATAAAAAATAAAAATCATACCTTTATAAATAATAAAAATCATACCTTTATAAATAATAAAAATCGTACATTTAACTATGCTTTAAATGAATTAAAAACTGTTTTAACTATGTTATAAAAAAACAAAATCAAAAGAAAAAAAACACACTTTGGTTGTTCAATGAGGGAGGTCGGCGTGGTCTGAGGTGGTGGAGGCTCGCGCTGGGGGCCGTAGGGGTAGCGGGGGTGCGGCAGGCGAAGCAATGGTCGGAGTTGGCTCCGGGTGGCGGCGGTTTTCTGAGCGGGGGGTGCGGGGTTTAAAAGGGGAAGAAGAGAGAGGAGCAAGGGCGTGAGAGGAGGGAGGAGCGCCTGGGGGGAAGAGCTCCGGAGATGGCGGAGCTGGAGATGGCGGCAACCATGGTGATGGCGCGGCAGAGGCCTGGGCGTCGATTTCCTCTTCCGTCGTTTATTTTTTTTTCTAATTTTTTCGATCTGAAAGGAAGTCGAGGGGGGAGGGAGATATAGAGGGGTTGACTAAAAAATGATTATATATTTATTTAATTTTCTCAAAAGAAAAAGTTGATTTTCATTTGATCACCAATTCAAACACAACTACTATCGCCCCTAGCTAAATACCCCCATTCCGAACACAATGGGATATGTATCGCAAGCCAATTCAGCTGTTTCGATCAGTTTTCGCTAAAATCAAAATATAAATCTATATATTGAATTTAAACGTACATTTCGATTTGCTAGGGTCACATACGGACCCCAAAAATTACAAAAATATTATTTCTAGCTTCGTACTAACGATACGTTCCTAACAAAACTAATTTCATCAAATTCTGAGAACGTTTGAAAAATGGCCATTTTCAAGTCGATCGAAATTGACATATACTGTCAAAACACGTTTTACATTGCCACGCTCACATATTGATTCGAAAAATTATGAATTTTGGAATCTAACAATAACTATGCATCCCGGATCCAACAAAAGTTGTTTCGTTGAAAACCGAGGTCGTTTGCAAAATTTCCATTTTTAAGGGCCAGAATTCCATAGCGACTATTCCGAATTTTCAATTGGACGTAATTTTTGATTCCCGTTATGAAATTTCAATTTTTTGGATTCGTTGAAAAGATATTTTCAAATAGATTCAAATATTTTTGGTTTCACTAAAATCCGATTTATTTTGAACCCTGTACATTCATTTGAAATTTGAAATCGAATTTTCAAACTACTGCGTCATTTTCAATTCCTTTTATAATTAAAATAAAATATTTATATTCGAACGTCGATTCAAATAAATATATACATTCTAATTCTATTCAAAATAAATTTCTCACCGTTATTATTTAAAATATATCATTTTAAATATTCAAAATTCATCAAAATTGCAAAAATAAAAAAATTAATTGGCGCGGATTTCCGGGTTATTACACTAGTTATTCGTAAACACACATTTCCCCGGTCCTATCTCTGAGCCACTAGGGACTCAGTATCCGAGGCGCCTCATTCCATCATCCACATAAGTAAAAATGTCTGGGCTCCATACCATAACACCTGTAATAACCCGCATTTTCAGAACCAATTTAAAATTTTAATTTAAGCTATTTTAAGGAATTTGTGAATATAAATTGGTTATTTTTGCTAAATAATATTGAGAATAATTTTTAAATTAGTTTTTATATTTTACTTGACTTAAAACAAACTTAGTAAGATTATTAAATTGATTTATAAGCTTTGTTTTGAAAATTTTGAAAATTCGATTTTTAAAATCATAGCATAGCCTTTAAAAAGTGAAATTTTGCTACGAAGCTCAGAATTCGAGGAGATTATATTTTTTGATTCATAAAGACAAATCATTGTTGAGTTCCAAAATGTGCGTCGAACGGAGTCAGTTTGTGGTTGTGAGAGGCAAAACCATTTGTTTAAAAAAAGACGATCAGTTTACAAAGGAACATTGTTGAGACGATCTTGGAATTTGATTCCACTTTTTTTCTGTATTTGTATCATCAAATAATGGTTAAATCCAAAAGGGCATAATTTTTGGAGTTAGCGTTTGGACGTAGAAGAAGAAAAGGTACACTAAAATCGCATTTTTGAAGCTAATTTGAGTAGTTTTACAAAGGAACATTATTGGGACGATCTTGGAATTCAAAGAAACTTTTTTATTGAATCTATAGCATCAAATAATGGTAGGATTCCAAATTTCATGATTTTTAAAATCAGTATGTGACTAGGCGTGATTTTTAAAGTGAAAAACAAACAATATTTTGACTTTAAAAATTTGTTGTTTGTGCATACAGACTTGGAATTTGACGAAACCTGTTTTGTTGGGTCCGTAATGTCAAAGAGTAGCAACATGTCAATTTTCAGTAAAAAGGGATTTGTAGGTGGTCACACGGATTTTTAAACAATGAAAATAGGCATAATTTGAGTATAAAAATAGAATAAAGTTAATATAAAAATAATTTGCACCTACTATATAACATTCTAAACACTTCTAAAACCTAATCCTAATCATTCATTCTCCATAGCCCCTTTTCTCTACATTTCCTAAACATAAATGCAACTTCTAAAATCCATAAGACATCAAAGAAAATTCTACAAATCACAAAGCTTAGGTCTTTGAACTTGTATGAGTGTAAGCTTACACATATATGTATTTGGTTGAGTTTGGTGAAGATTTTGTATGCCCAAAAATTTACAGTGTGCGTTTTTTGGATGTATGTGAGCTAGGGTTGGATGGTTCTTCACATAGAAGCGACGATGCATGAATTCGAGTTTGTTTTGGTGTTTAAAAGGTAGAATAGCACATTGTGGTCAAATTTGAGACGATTCGGCGACAAAAAGTGTTTGGACCTGGAGCATGCATTGGTTGAATGATAGTAAACGCATTTTTGGAAGCAAGATTATGTTTGAGATTCATGATATTGAGATTATAAAGGAGAAGAAGAGAAGGAGAACGGTGTTTAAAGTTTGCGATTTCATGGAGAAACGAAGGAGAAAGAGGTGGAGGAGGATTGCATGAAGAGGGACATGGTGCTGTTGTGTATACGTTAGTTTTGGGGAGTAAGAAAGAGATTAGAGGATGTATAAGGATTAAGGTAATTAATTAATTAATTATGTTAATTACATGTATGTACATGAAAATTGAAAAAAGCATAACTTTTTCATACGAAATCGGAATTCAGTGAAACAAGATGCGTTGGAGCCGTATCTACAAAAACTTCGCAATAAAACTGATTTGGAGTGATTTGGATGTCATATGTGGACTATGGAGCTGAAAATGTCACATTCCTTTGCATAAAAAAATGACGGAGTGGAAACCCAAAGTGAGAACTCCTTCTCACTGAAATTATTTTATCATGTTATTGTACTCATATATAAAAACACATAGAATTGCCAATGTAAAATTTTATCAGTTAATTTTACAAAATTGTATACAGTGCCTGTTAGCTCACCTCTCACGTCCACAAACCATGGACGATTAAATTTATTGTATTGTGTTTTGTTTGTGATGCTGAAATGTTTAACATATTAAAATAATGTTAACATTAATGTGGTAGTTGAAATTAAGATTATAAATATTTATTTATAATTTAAAACAGAAAAAAATTGGCTAAGTAGAAAAATAATAATAACTCAAACCGAATTAGAATTGGTCAAATTTTATAACTAATAATTTATTTGAATTCACTGTTGTTGTTTGAAAACCCCACACGGGTATTGGGATGATATTTGACATACATATTCCCAATATTTAGTTGTATGTCAATCGATGGGTGGACAGGCTGTGATGAGCGTTATTTATTTTAATGCTCAAACAGTTGTAAATTTCACTATGGATGTGAATGGACTGTTTAATGATTATTTATCATTATTGTTGAATATATGCGATGTATAAAATCCATATAACTGAAATTATATGGTAATTGATTGAGTCGTATTCTGATTCAGAAATAAAGAATATTTAAAACAAAGAATAACTTTAAATAAAGAATATTTTTAAATAACGAATATTTAAAAAAAAAGAATAAAATTAGGATTTTTATGTCCGTTTTTGGATGGACACAAAAATATTGAAATGTGAAGACGAGTTAAGTAGCAAACGCCATTTTAACCCGAACAGTTTTATTGATCAATTTTATTCAGTTTATAATGAATACCGAAAAGAAGTGATTTCAAAATCTAATATTTTGAAAATATTATCATTTTAATATGATAAAGATATAGAATATTCAATTTTGATGTAAACTTAAAAATGGAATTGAAATTGTTTTAAAATGAATTTATAAATATTTTATAAAGTACGTTTTAAATAGAAATCGACAATATATATATATATATATATATATATATATATATATATATATATTTAATGGCTTGAATAGAACGCACAGAGCATCGACCGTTCACGAATTTCGACCATTAACTTTAAATGGACATAACGGGAGATCCGACCGTCGGATTCTCCTAAAACCGGGACTTTTGGGTTCGTATCGAAAAGAGCTTTCCAATGAATATAAGAGATTTAAAATGTAACGGTTCTATTTGGAATTATGTCCAAATCAAATTTGAAAAAGGTCGTTATGGATGTAGTTCGGTGGCCATTATTGGAAATTGCCTGTACGGGCCTTGATAAAATTATTAAAAATATAGGAAAGTTATGTAAAATCATAATAAATGATGTGGAAAGATTTTGGATAAAAAATCCATATTTGAAAAGATAAAATTATATTTTTATTGAGATGTAGAATAATAATCCAATGTTTTTAAATAAATAAATTGGATTATGGGTTTGTCGTGAACTGTGACGGTCGGGAATTTCGCTCGATCCGAATCAGTCGTTAAACCGATCTAGACCGTTCAAAACCCCTGATCGTTTTTAGAACAGGACAAATCAGAACGTAGACGGAAGAATATTTCATTGCTATTACAACAATTCCATCAGATACAAGAATATACAGAGTATAAATGAATAAATTACATTCGATAAATATCAGAGATTACAATAAATTACATAGCAGCGGAAAAACAATATAAAACACAACTGAAGGTGATATACGGTACAGAGCTTTCCGGATATCATTCCAGCTGTAAACCAGGATCCTGTGAATATAAATATGCAAAACCAAAACTACTAGCTGCCCGTGTCGAAAATAAGGGCACCCAGAGTTTAGGTTAAAACAATAAACTCCAGGTCAGTCATGTGACTGGTGTGAGAACTAAAACAGTTATTTAAAATTTTACTTTAAAAGAGAGTAATTCAAGGGACCACGCCGTATAACACGGAACGGGTTTCCTCCCAAGAATACTAGTGCATAGAATAAACAACGCAATGCTTTTTCGAAAAATGAAGCTATTATAAGACCCAAGTCCCATCACACAATGCAACGCAAGCCGGAGGATAGGGTTTTCCCTTATAATAGCCAAACATGCTTGGTACGTTTAAAAACAAATCATTTGATACTATAATAAGTGTATAGTGTCAAAACAGTTTTCAATCATAAATATCAATCATAGACGGCATAGCATCCCATGCTACTATGTCGCCATACTAGGCTCTACAAATAAAGCCGAAATATCTCGTATTGGAAATTGGATTTCCGTCATGAGTCGAGGCAAGGGGCAAGCTCCTCTCCGCGTTCGAGACACTCTAGCAAATGCCTCAGGACTACACACTCTGGGCAATCCTGGATCCTCCAAGGCCGGTCCTCTGTTACGTTTGAGGATTAGTTATTCCTAAACACACGTTTCCCGGTCCTTACAGACCTAAAATCGAGGCGCCTCGCATTCCAACAACCACATAGGTGAAAAATAGATATAAATGTCAGGGCTGGTAAGTCACTGACACCACCATAGCTAGAAAGAAACGTCATGTACTCCTTGGGTCCTCATCCCGTTTTTGACTCATACCGAGGTGTGAGGCTCGCGAATCCACGCTATACACAAAGCTACGCCACGTAGGCCGTGCTTTGATCATCAACCACAAGACTTTGCTTTTCAACAGAAGCCTTGATCCATGCAACTCAGCATGTCACACAGGCAATTCACGCCATGCGATTGATATCCATCGATATATAACCTCTAAGCTCGTACGTCTCAGAGAAGGTCGTTAAGCAAGAGAATAAATTCTCCGCCGCCAAACAGATATATATTTAATAGAAATCAATCAACACAGAATAAAATCCAATGTCAGACACACAATCCATTTACAAGTTCGTTCTGGGACTGAACGAAACCGGAGGCACTTTCCTCGCATATCCATCCATCTCCAAGTACGTCTGGACGACAACCAACTGATTCCCTCATCTTGGGTGTACAGCCCAATCAAGATCATCAGTAATCACCCAAACGATGTGAAGACTTCCGGTCTTCAACCATCGTCTTCATCTTCGACTTATCGTCGAATCGGTTATTCAGAATGGGTATAAACCCGGTCTTTCTGAACAACCCGCGTATATTTAAAAAAAACAAATGTTACACAAACACAACATACGCCTCATTCCAATTCATTAGTCACTAACCGTAAATCAACAAGAGAACAATTTCCCAAACATTAACCCCGAAGGCCGAAACCAACATCAGATCAATACCCAGGAAACCATTCTTCTCAGCCAACCTGCCGCTAGTTTCTAAATTCCACATTCTTAGGGAAAGGTTCCCATTAATTTTATCCATGATAAATTCTTTAAAATTTATCCTTTAATCTTCCTTTGGATGTCGTTTCAAACCAAATTATGGTTTTCTAAACTAGTCGAGATTATCGAACCACACCGAAGTAATTATTTATTTTATTTCCCAATCCCAACCTATTCATCCCATGAAGCAAAACTGGTAATACTCCATATCTAATACTATGGTGTTATCGGTAAAATTAATTACCATTTCACGTTCAAATCTAATTAAAGATTTACTATCACTTTGGAGCAAAACTGGTGATACTCCATCCTCGCTCACTTTCTAAATCTGATAATTTAAATTATCAATTCACATTTCAATCTAATTACAGATTCATTAAAACTCCTTTTACTGTGTTAAAGAACTAATGTCATTTAAAACACAGTTCACGATAAACCCAAATCACGTTCTATTTATTATCGGGTTAAAGAACTGTGTTATTAAAAACACAGTTCACGATAAACCCATGAATCAATTCTATTTAAACCCATTTCAAATCCAATTTATTTATTTTAAAAATAAATGGGTTTTAATTTCAGTTCAAAACTAGTTCATTTCGATAAAAACTATTTTTATCTTTTCAAATGTGGAGTTTTTCATCCCAATTTTTCCCAAATCATTTCTTATGATTTTACACAAATTATTGATGTTTTTAATGATTTTATCAAGGCCCTTATAGTCGATTTCCATCAATGGCCATCGAACTGCACTTACAGCGACCTTTTCTGAAATTGATTTGGACATATCTCCAAATCCAACCGTTAGATTTCAAATTTCTAATATTCATTATAAATCTCTTTTCGATACGAACTCAACTGTTCCGGTTTTAGGAGAATCCGACGGTCGGATCTCCCGTAATGTCCGTTTGAAATAAATGGTCGAAATTCACGAACTGCCGCGGCGCGTTCTATTCAAGCCATTATATTATATATATAATATATATTTCGTCGATTTCTATTTAAAACGAATTTTATAAATAGGTTTAAATTCGTTTCAAAAACAATTTCAACTTCCATTTCAATTCAAATCAAAATTGAATTCTTCCTTATAAATTCGTTTTAAAATTCATTTATATTCAATTCAAATTTCAATTCAATTTGAATTCATTTCAATTCGGTTTCTATTCAATTCGAATTCGTTTTCCATTCGATTCGAATTCGTTTTCAATTCAATTCGAATTCATTTTCAATTCAATTCAATTCAAATTGGTTTTCTATTCAATTCAAATTCATTTCGTTTTCTATTCGATTCAAATTCATTTCGTTTTCTATTCGATTCAAATTCGTTTCGTTTTCTATTCGATTCAAATTCATTTCGTTTTCTATTCGATTCAAATTCAAATTGGTTTTCTATTCGATTTAAATTCAAATTGGTTTTCTATTCGATTCAATTCAAATTGGTTTTATATTCGATTCAATTCAAATTGGTTTTCTATTCGATTCAATTCAAATTGGTTTTCTATTCAAATCAAATTCGTTTTCTATTCAATTCAATTCAAATTGGTTTTCTATTCAAATTAAATTCGTTTTCTATTCAATTCAATTCAAATTGGTTTTCTATTCAAATCAAATTCGTTTTCTATTCAATTCAATTCAAATTGGTTTTCTATTCGATTCAATTCAAATTGGTTTTCTATTCAAATCAAATTCGTTTTCTATTCAATTCAATTCAAATTGGTTTTCTATTCAAATCAAATTCGTTTTCTATTCGATTCAATTCAAATTGGTTTTCTGTTCAAATCAAATTCGTTTTCTATTCGATTCAATTCAAATTGGTTTTCTGTTCAAATCAAATTCGTTTTCAATTCAATTCAAATAGGTTTTCTATTCGATTCAATTCAAATTGGTTTTCTATTCGATTCAATTCAAATTGGTTTTCTATTCGATTCAATTCAAATTGGTTTTCTATTCAAATCAAATTCGTTTTCTATTCAATTCAATTCAAATCGGTTTTCTATTCGATTCAATTCAAATTGTTTTTCTATTCAAATCAAATTCGTTTTCTATTCAATTCAATTCAAATTGGTTTTCTATTCGATTCAATTCAAATTGGTTTTCTATTCAAATCAAATTCGTTTTCTATTCAATTCAATTCAAATTGGTTTTCTATTCAAATCAAATTCGTTTTCTATTCAATTCAATTCAAATTGGTTTTCTATTCGATTCAATTCGAATTCGTTTTCTTTTCAATTCAATTCGAATTCATTTTCTTTTCAATTCAATTCGAATTCGTTTTCTTTTCGATTCAATTCAAATCAGTTTTAGATTCAATTCGATTCAAATTTCATTTCAAAATATTCGATTTCGAAATCACTTTTCAATATTCATTTTAAATTGAATAAAATCGATATAAATATCGTTCACGTCAAAATGGCGTTAATCTAATCAACACGGCTTCATATATTTCTATTTTCAAATATTCTATTTCAAATATTTCCCTTTCAAATATTTCTATTTCAAATATTTCGTTTTCGACTATTTCTATTTCAAATATTTCGTTTTCAAATATTTCTATTTCAAATATTTTGTTTTCAAATATTTCGTTCAACACATGACTAATCTCAACGGATGAGTACTGTCAACACATGAACCTTTATTTTATAATGATAAAGATGTAAATTTTATTATTAAAATATTTCGTTCAACACATGACTAATCTCAATGGATGAGTACAGTCAACACATGAACCTTTATTTTATAATGATAAAGATGTAAATTTTATTATTAAAATATTTCGTTCAACACATGACTAATCTCAATGGATGAGTACAGTCAACACATGAACCTTTATTTTATAATGATAAAGATGTAAATTTTATTATTAAAATATTTCGTTCAACACATGACTAATCTCAATGGATGAGTACAGTCAACACATGAACCTTTATTTTATAATGATAAAGATGTAAATTTTATTATTAAAATATTTCGTTCAATACATGACTAATCTCAATGGATGAGTACAGTCAACACATGAACCTTTATTTTATAATATTCCTTATTTTCTAAATTGGAATGAGGCCCAATCAATTACCATATAAAGTTAATTATATGGATTCCATACAACACATGTATATAATAACAACGATAAATAATCAACCATCATCCAATGTGCACTACACTGTATAAGCATCAAATATAGATATCTAATGCTTATAACAGCCTGTCAATCAATCAAACGACATACAACTAATTATTGGGATTAGTGTATGCCGTATTTTATCCCAATACCCGTGTGGGGTTTCAAACCATCAAACATAGATTTTATTTGTGTAGTTGGGCGATGTGTAAAATTTATCGTCCCAATCAATGTCCTTCAAATAGGTGTACATAAACAAACCGTCCGGTTTGTAAATGAATATTTATTTATTCACATTCACGTTAAAAATTATATTTTTAACGATAAAATATTTTATTTTAACACATGAATTTTTATTCAGTTCATTTAAAAAATAAAAATGATATTTTTATTTTTCTAACTTATTTTAGAAAATTTCGGCGGCATAACGGCACGATACTAGAAACGGGACAAGGCCTAGCCTTATCCCCAGTCTAGTGAAGGCCCACGCCATTCACACATCAATCAAATCCATTCCATTTCACCAAACAATTCAATTCAAACCAAATAAACTAACCAACTACACAACCAAACAATTTAACAAACAAGTCATCCATGGTCTGTGGATGACGGGTGTCGGGTGCTACTAAACACCGTCTGCATTCTAGTATATATATATAACTAGAAAAAGAAATTGAAGAGTGAGAAATTCTCACCGATTGCTATCCTAACTCCACGACTCTTCATTTAGAGAAATCTTCATCGTTCTTGCCTCTTATCACTTTCGTCGCCCGTAGCCACTACATATAAAAATCACATTTTTATATTGTTATTCAATATGTAAAAATCGAATTTTTACTTCGTTGTTCAATATATAAAAATCGAATTTTTACTTCGCTATTCAATATAGAAAAATCTAATTTTTACACCGCTACTATATAGATAAAAATTCTATTTTATCCCGCTATCCTCTATATAAAGTTTCCGCCTTTTCAAAAATAAATCTTTCACAACTTTCCTTAGCTAAAAATCATTTCTTTATATATTTAAAAGTACAATCTTTTTATAAAGAAGACTCACATCTTTTTATAAAGAAAAATCAAATCTTTCAATATAAACAAAATCATGTTTTCCACTCGCTTTCATGTTAATAAACATATCGCCTTTCATATTTTAAAAATTCAACCTTTCATGTTATATAAAAACTGAAAAGTAAAAATCAATGTAAATGAATAAAATTTGAAATGAACACTCACTTCTTTTTGCTCGGAGGAGGGCTCGCATCGCTGAAAATTGTTAAAGATTGCATTTTTATTCCCGAAGTGGCTCACCGTTGGAGTTGGAGGCTTGGGGTGGCGACTGGAGGTGGCGCAGGTGGCTATGGGGGTCGGCGGTGCTGTGCTCGGCGCCGGAGCTTGGTGGAGGCGAGGGTGGTCGGGTTGGGTCGACTGGAGAATGAAGAGGGCGCAAGAGCTTCCGATTGGGATAGAGGAGCATACAGAGGAGAGAGAGCGAGGAGTAGAGAGGAGCGAGGGGTCTGGGCGGTGGCGTCGGCGTTGATGAGGAGGCGCGGTGGGTTGCGGTGGGGGTGGAACGGGTTCGGATTTGGGACGAGGGTGGTTTGGGCGTGGGCGTCGGCTGCAAGGAAGAAGGGAAGGAGAGGGAGGGAAGAGAGAGGGTGCTGGAGGTGAGCGATCGCCGGACTTAGGTGGGGGTCCTCGATGGAGGCGGGCGCCTCCTGTCGGCGTGGCGGCGGACGCGAGTGAATGGGAGGGGCTGAGCGGGATTTGCAATTTTAATTTTAGGTTAAGAGACTAAGGGAAAAAAAGGGCTGAGAGTTTTATAATATTTTATTTATTTTATTATTTAAATTTTCCACTTAAGGTTGACTTTTCTTTCGAATTCAAAACGAGACTCAACGACTGCCGTCCCTAAGGTAATACCCCCATTCCGAACACAATGGGATATGTATCACAAGCTGATTCGATCATTTCGATCAGTTTCCGTCAAAATCAACATATAACTCTATATATTGAATTTGAACGCGCATTTCAATTTACTGGGGTCACGTACTAACTCGAAAAATTCCAGAAAAATATTTTCTAGCTTCGTATTGACGATACGGTCCTAACAAAACTAGTTTCGTCGAATTCTGAGACCGTTGGAAAAATGGCCATTTTCCAGTCGATTAAAATCAACTGAAACTGGTCAAACGCGTTTTCCTTTGCCATGCTTACATATTGAGTCGAAAAATTATTAAATTTGAAACCTAGCAATAATTTGACATCACGGATCCAACAAAAGTGGTTTCGTCGAAATCCGAGGTCATTTGCAAAATGTCTATTTTTAAGGGCCTGAATTCCATAGCGACTATTCAGGATTTTCAACTGGACATATCTTTCGATTCCCGTTATGAAAATTTGATTTTTTGGATTCATTGGAAATATATTCTCAAATAGATCCTATTGTTTTTGGTTTCGCTAAAATCCGGTTTGTTTTGCACCCGGTACATTCAATTGAAGTTTGAAATCGAATTATCGAACTACCGCGCCATTTTCAATTCCTTTTATAATTATATATAAATATTTATATTCTAACGACGACGTATATAATATATACGTTCGAATTCTATTAAAAATAAATTTTCTCGTTGTTATTATTTAAAATAATCTATTTTAAATATTCAAAATTCGCTAAAATTGTCAAAATAAAAATTTTAAGCTGGCCCAGATTTTCCGGGTTATTACATGAACGGTGTCTTCAATAAAACTGTTCTTAAACCCAGTTGAGAAAAGAATAATTCTTTTAATTAAGATTTAGAGTAGTTTACCAATTAATTAATATTTAATTGGAATTGAATAAAATAAATTGGATTTTGGGTTTGTCGTAAGTGGTGTCTTAAATAACACTGTTCTTAAACCCAGTTGAGAAAAGAATAATCTTTTAATTAAGATTTAGAGAAGTTTACCAATTAATTAATATTTAATTGAAATTGAATAAAATAAATTGGATTTTGGGTTTGTCGTGAGTGGTGTCTTAAATAACACTGTTCTTAAACCCAGTTGAGAAAAGAATAAATCTTTTAATTGAGATTTAAAGAAGTTACCAATTAACTAATATTCAATTGGAATTGAAATGAAAGTTGATTGTGGGTTTATCGTGAACTGTGTTTTGAATGACATTTGTTCTTTTACCTAATTAATAGTGAAAACATAATTTGGAATTTATAAATATTTTTATTAAGATTTAATGGAAAATTTCCAAAGTAAAGTTTTCCAATTTAATGTATTGAATTGGAATCGAATGGAATTCAATTCGGTAATAATCGAAATGAGTTTCTATGAATGAATACTGTTACTATATATGGAATTTAAAAGGCTTGCCGCTATTCCATTTATATTATTAATCTGACACGGGGATTTATATCGATTATGTATTGTTATGAATTCCGTGTAGATTCCATTTTGATGGAAAATGATTTTGGGTTTATCGTGAATTGTGCTTTAAATGACATTGGTTCTTTAACCCAGTTCAAGATAAGATTAATTTCTTAAATTTGAATAATCATTAAGTAATGATTTTTGAGATTAAAACCAAATTGGAGTTTTAATAAATTTTTAATTAGATTGAAATGGGAATGAGATAATTAAATTTATTGAATTCTTGAAATGATTGAGAATAGAGTACCACCACTTTTACACCCATCGATAGTAAAATCTTTAATTAGATTTAAACGTGAAATGGTAATTAATTTTACCAATACACAGTGGGTGTTAAATATGGAGGGCTACCAGTTTTTCTCCATTGGAAGAATAGGTTGGGATTGGGATTAATAAATAAATGATTATTGCGGTAAGGTTCGCTAATACCGACTAGTGGATAAACCTTAATTTGGTTTAGAATTGATAAAAGATAAAATAAAATCTTTTGAAATTGAGATCCAAAGGAAGATTAAAAGAATAAATTTAAAAGAATTTGTCTTCGATAAAACTAATGGGAACCTTTCCCTAAATATGTGAATTTTTAAATAAAAGAATATTATGAATTGGAATGAGGCGTATGATTTGTTTTTATAGCACATTATTATTGATTATAAAATACGTGACTTATTCGGAAAGACTGGTTTTAACCCATTCTGAATAATTAATACGACGACCAAAAGTCGACGATGAAGACGGTGGTTGAAGACCGGAGTTCTTCACATCATTTGGATGATTACTGATGTCTTGATTGGGCTGTACACCCAAGACAAGGTAATAAGTGGTGATCGTTCAGACGTACTTGGAGATCGACGGATATGCAAGGACCTCTCTCCTGTATTGTACATATGGGATGAGGAATAAGGTGCCTCCGGTTTCGTTCAGACCCATAACGAACTTGTAAATAGATGTGTGTCTAACATTGGATTTCATTCTGTACTAATTGATTTCTATTAAATATATATATCTGATTGGTGGCGGAGAATTCATTCTCTTGCTTAACACCCTTCTCTGAGACGTATGAGCTTAGAGGTTATATATTGATAAACATCAGTTGTATGGCGTGAATTGTCGGTGTGGCATGCCAAGATGCAAATGATCAAGGCTTTTGTTGGAAAGCAAAGTCTTGTGGTTGATGATCAAAGCACAGCTTTAATTATCATAGCTTTAATTAGCATAGCTTTGTGTATATCATTAATTCGTGAGCCTCATACCCCGGTGTGAACCAGAAACGGGAGAAGGACCCCTGGGAGGACATGCGTTTCTTTCTAGCTAGGAGTGGTGTCATGGTATGGAGCCCAGACATTTTATTCATGTGGTTGTTGTAAAGTGAGGTACCTCGGATATTGAGTCCCTAGTGTCACAGATTTTATGCCCCATAGGGCAGTTAAACGTATTGTTCGGAAATAACCAATCCACTAACGTATGTGTGGACCGGCCCTGGCGCTCCTAAGGGCTTGACTGAGTACTTGCACCGAGGCTCGGGTTAGAGAGTCTCGAATTCGGTAAGGACGATCCCTTTCCATGGTTTATGATGGAAATCCAACTTCCAATACGGCATTGTGCGGTTTTAATTGTAGAACTAGTATAGCGACATGATATATGGTACCCATGCCTTCTATGATTGATACATTTATATTTGAAGTTGTTTTTAACACTATGCACTTTTAATAGTATCAAATTATTTGTTTTAAACGTACCAAGCATGTTTGGCTATTATAAGGGAAAACTCTATCCTCCGGCTTGGGTTGCATTGTGTGATTGGACCTGAGTCTTATAATAGCTTCATTTTTTCCAAAAAGAAATGCTCTATTTGTTTTATACACTTTTATTCTTGGGAGGAAACCCGTTCCGTGTTATACGGCGTGGTCCCTTGATTTACTTTATTTTAAAGTAAAGATTTAAATAACTGTTTTAGTTCTCACACTAGTCATAGGACTGACCTGGAGTTTATTCTTTTAACCTAAACTCTTGGTGTCCATATTTTCCACATGGGCAGCTAGTAGTTTTAGTTTTGCAGATTTATTTTCATAGGATCCTGGTTTACAGCTGGAACTATATTCGAAAAGCTCTGTATCTGTGTATTTCTTTCAGTTGTGTTATGTATTAATTTTCCGCTGCTTTGTAATTTAATCTCTAATATTTCCCAATGTATATTATTTGCTCATACTCTGTTATATTCTTGTACTCTAATGTAAATTATTGAAATAAGCAATGAAATGTTCTTTTGTTGTGTTCTGATTTGTCATGTTCTCAACTCAATCCGGGCTTTCTCGAAATGGCGCGTTTGGGTCGTTTCAACACCACTTCTAGCTAGAAAGAAACATCGTGCACTCCCTGCGTCCCTGATCCCGTTTTAAACTCATACCAGGGTGTGAGGCTCGCGAATTAACGTTATATGCAGTGTTATGCCAAATTAAGTCGTGCTTTGATCATCATCCACAAGATTTTGCTTTTCAACAAAAGCCTTGATCATTTGCATCTTAGCATGCCACATTGTCAGTCCATACCATACCACTGATTTCCACCAATATATAACCTCTAAGCTCGTACGTCTCAGAGAAGGGTGTTAAGCAGGAGAATAAATTCTCTGCCACCAAACAAATATATATTTAGCAGAGATCAACGAATACAGTATAAAGGAATAAAATGTCAGACATACCATCCATTTACAAGTCCGTTCTAGGTCTAAACAAAACTGGAGGCACCTTATTCCTCATCCCATATGTCCAATACAGGAAAGAGATCCTTGTATGTCCGGTCGATCTCCAAGTACGCCTAGACGATCAAAACTTATTACCTTGTCTTGGGTGCACAACCCAATCAAGACATCAGTAATCATCCAAACAATGTGAAGATCTCCGGTCCTCAACCACCATCTTCATTGACATTTAATCGTCATAACAATTATTCAGAATGGGTTAAACCTGGTCTTTCCGAATAACTCACGTATTTTATAATCAAGTGCTATAAAAACACATCATATGCCTCATTCCAAACCAGAATATTCTTTTATTCAAATATTCACATCTTTAGGGAAAGGTTCCCATTAATTTTATCAAAGATAAGTTTACTTAAACTATTTCTTTAATCTTCCTTTGGATATCAATTTCAAAAGATTTTATTTTATCTTTTCACAACTTAAACCAAATTAAGGTTTATAAGAATAGTCAAGATTATCGAGCCTTACCGAAGTAATCATTTATTATTTTATTTTTCCAATCCCAACCTATTCATCCTATGGAGCCAAACTAGTAGTACTCCATATCTAACACCCACTATATTATCAGTAAATTTAATTACCATTTCACGTTCAAATCTAATTAAAGATTCAACTATCGCATGAAGTAAAACTGGCGGTACTCCATTCTTGAACATTTCATGAATTCGATAAATTTAATTATCTCATTCATATTCCAGTCTAATTAAAGATTAATTAAAACTCTATTTAGTTTTAATATCAAAAATCATTACTTTATGATTATTCAACTTTAAGAAATTAATCTTGTCTTTTATTAGGTCAAAGAACCAATGTCATTTAAAACACAGCTCACAATAAACCCAAATCAACTTCCATTAAATATGGAATCTTCACGGAAAACAGATCAATAAATAACTGATATAAATTTCTGTATCAGACTAATAATGTAAATGGAATAACAGCTAAGCCTTTTAAATTCCATATATAGTAACGGTCTTCCTTTATAGAAGCTCTTCTCGATTATTACGTCGAATTCCATTCAATTCCAATTTAATATATTAAATTGGAAAACTTCCATTAAATCTTAATAAAAAGATTTATAAATTCCAAATCATATCTTCACTGTTAATTGGATTTTAAGAACAAATGTTATTTAAAACATCGTTCACAATGAACCCAATATCATCTTCCATTTAATTCCAATGTATAATTATAAATTGGAAAACTTCATTTATCTTAATTAAAAGATTTATTCTTTTCTCAATGGGGTTTAAGAATAATGTTAATAAAGACACCATTCACGACAAGCCCCAAAATCCAATTAGATATTAAATACAAGGCTCTGAATAGAAATAATATCAGCTTATATTCAATATCAAATTCTGAAACCAACAAATATCGTATTGGGAATAACGATATATATATATATATATATATCTTCCAAATTCCTCATCAATATCCGTATAATCACGGAATCCAATATCGAAATATTCTAAAGATTATTTCCATTTAAACCCATTCCAATTTACTCGTTGGAAAATTCTGGTTGTATTAAAAACCTTTTACAAATCCAATTTATTTATTTAAAAACCATTAGATTATTATTCTAGTTAATAACCTGTTCATTCAGATAAAAATATCTTTTATCTTTTCAAAACATGGAATTTTTAATCCAAAATCTTTCCAAATCATTAATTATGATTTTACATAATTTATTCATATTTTTAATAATTTTATTAAGGCACTTATAGTCGGTTTCCAATATCGGCCATGCGACCTTTTCTGAAATTGATTTGGACATAATTAAAAATCCAACCATTAGATTTCAAATCTCGTATATTCATTCTAAAGATCTTTTCGACACGAACCCAATGGTTCTGGTTTTAGGAGAATCCGACTATCGGATCTCTCGTCACGTCCATTTGAAGTCAATGGTTGAAATTCGCGAACGGTCGTTGCGCGGCTCATTCTATTCAAGCCATATATATATATATATATATATATATATATATCATCGATTTCCATTTAAAACATATATTATAAATCATTTATAAATTCATTTAAAAATGATTTCAACTTCATTTTCAATTTTAAATCAAAATTGAATATTCTATATCATTATAATATCAAAATGATAATATTTTCAAAATATCATATTTTGAAATCAAATCTTTCCGATATTCATTATAAAATGAATAAAATCGACTGAAAAATCCGTTCGAGTTAAAATGGCGTACATCTACTTAACTCGGCTTCATATATTCATTTCAGTTATGAATATTTCAAATTTTTTGTGTCTATCAAAATCATATTTTGATTATTTGCTGAATATTATTTTAAAATATTCCTTATTTTTGAATTGGAATAAGACTCAATAGTTACCGTATGATTCAGTTATATGGTTTTCATACATCGCATGTATTCAACAATAATGATAAACAGTCATTAAACAGTCAATTCACATACAACTGTATAAGCATTAAATAATTAAATAACGCTTATCACAGTCTGTCAATCAATCGATCGACATGCAACTAAATATTGGGATTAGTGTACGTCAAATATCATCCCAATACCTAACAACAATTGTCTATTTAGGCAAATCATTGGTTAATAAATTTAACCAACCCAAATTTGGTTTGAATTATTTTTCTAACTAAGCAATTTTCACAGTTCAATATATAAATGAATATTCATGTCCATTTTCATCTGTCACAATAATATTAACATTATTTAACATGTTAAATATCACAAAATCACCATCTCAATACACAAATCACCAAATCATCTATACAAATAAATACTCAATTACCTAGTGCCATTTACGGTGCCACAAGTGGCCATCCGCGGAGTATGAAATGCGAGTGTCACTAATATCTTAACATCGCTTTCAATTCAAATGATTTGTGTGAGTTTGTGTGTTAAACTCCAAAAATAACTACATGATAAAAATTGAGTGAGAAGGAGTTCTCACGTTGGTTTCCCCTCCGTCAGTCTTTATTTCTGAAATTCTGTTTTGGAACTAAATTAAACGACTATTTAATTTAGCTTAAAATTCAGCTTGCTCAGTTTCCATTATGGCCAGTTCCATGTTGTAGTACTCTTCGACACGATTCCGACGAGACTGAAATCGTTCGATTTCTGTTCTGTTTGCACAAGTTACAATGATTTAAACATTGGATAATTAAAAATATAATTAACTAAATTAAATTTGTTTAAACCTTTCTTAACGTTGATTAAATGTTGCTTCTTCCTCTTTCAGGTTCTAATTGAACCCGACATCGCGGAAAAAAAGCTCCATCGCCTTCATCAAAAATCGCACCATCTGTAGACGATCATCCCACGATCGAACTTTGCCACAACCATCCCCTCGACGTTGCCTCTTACCACCAGCAAAATCGGCCAACTTGGTGGCCCCAGGAGCATCAAAAACAACCACGACCGGCGCTAGTTTCAACAAAAATTCCGACCAAAATAAAGCCTCCCCGATGATCTTAACCGTACCAATTTGTAGAGCTGAGGAAGTATTTTAATTTTTTTTTAAGAAGGGCTTGAAAATATTGTATGGATTGAAAGTAATTGATGAAGAAAAATCGCAGCATCATGGGCTTCGGATTCCCTTAACTGGCGGCGGCCGATGAATGCTCTAGGGTTTAGTTAGGAAATGAGGGTATATATAATAATTTTAAATAATATTTAGTTCTAAAATTACTTGTTTAGCCATCAAACTCCAAATCAAATGCAACGACTTTCGTTCTTAGCTAAATACCCCCATTCCGGACCCAATAGAAATGTTTCGTAAACCAGTTCGACTGTTTTGATCAGTTTTCGTCAAAATTAAAATATAAATTAATACAACAGTCAATATTGAATTTGAACGTACATTTTAATTTACCGGGACCACATACTGACTCCAAAAATTATGAATTTTGAAATATAGCTATATTTTGATGATACGGTCATAAAAAAATTAGTTTTGTCGAATTTGGAGACCGTCTGAAAAATGGCATTTTTCTAGTAGATTAAATTTAAACTGAATATACAAAACACGTTTAAGTTTACCACACTCACATATTAATTCCAAAAATTATGAAATTTGAAACCTAGCAATAATTTGACATTCTGGATCCAACAAAAGTGGTTTCGTCGAAATCGGAGGTCGTTTGCAAAATGGCTATTTTTAAGGGCTATATATTATTAAAGTATATATTAATTCCATAGCAAATATTCTAAATTTTAAACTGGACATAACTTTCAATTATAAAGTGAAATCTCTGTTATTCACATTCGTTAGAAAATTACAGTTCAAAATATTCTAACGTTACTTGTTTCATTAAATTCCGACAAATATAGAATTCAATATATTCAATTGAAATTTAAAATAAAATTTTCAAACTAACGCGCCATTTCAGGCTCGTTTTATAATTAAAATAAATATATTCGTTCTAACTTCATTTAAAATAAATTTTTAACCATTATTACTTGAAATAAATCATTTTAAATATTCAAAACCCATTAAAATAGCTAAAATAAAAAATTAATTTGGTTCAGAAATTCTGGGTTGTTACACAATTCCTTAACAATATCAGTATAATCATGGAATTAAATATCGAAATATTTCGAAGATTATTTCCATTCAAATCCATTCCAATTTATATATATTGGAAAATTTCTGGTTATATCAAAACCATTTCAATTCATTTCAGTTCTCTATTTAAGTTGATTAACAACTTGTTCTAATAAACATATATTTTATCTTCACTAACGTGGAATATTTCATCCAAAATCTTTCCAAATCATTTATTATGATTTTACATAATTTATTCATATTTTTAATAATTTTATTAAGACTCTTACAGTCGGTTTCCAATATATGCCACCGAACTGCATTTACAGCGACCTTTTCCAAGACTGATTTGGATATATTTAAAATATAACCGTTATATTTCAAATCTATTATTATCATTCAAAAGCTCTTTTCGATACGAACCCAACGGTTCCGGTTTTAGGAGGATCCGACAGTCGGATCTCCCATTACGTCAATTCGAAGTTAATGGTTGAAATTCGCAAACGGTCGTTACGCGATACATTCTATTCAAACCATTTAAACATATATAATATATTTCATCAATTTCCTTTTAAATCGTATTTTATAAAATGTTTATAAATTCGTTTTAAAAATGATTCCAACTTCAATTTAGATTTTAAATCAAAATTGAACATTCCATATCAATTTAATATTTAAAATGATAATATTTTCATAATATCAGATTATGAAATCAAATCTTTTCGATATTCATTATAAAATGAATAAAAGCGATATAAAAGTCCATTTGAGTTAAAATGGCGTTCATCTACTTAACTCAGCTTCATATATTTCAATATTTTCATGTCCATCCAAAATCAGACATCAAAATCATATTTTGATTCTTCATTGAATATTATATTAAAATATACGTTTATATTCTGAATCGAAATGTGACCCAGTCAATTACCATATAATTTTATTTATATGGATTATATACATCGCATGTATTCAAAAATAGTGATAAACAACTATTAAACATTCCATTAAAATCCAGAGTGCATCTACAATTGTATAAGCATTAAATACTTAAATAACGCTTATAACAGTCTGTCAATCAATCGGTTGACATACAACTCATTTCCAAGGGGGTTGGGAATTAATCATCATACCCAAACCCATGTGAGGTTTCCAATCATCATCAACGATTATTATTTGTACACTTGGGCGATGTGCAAAATTATCGTCCCAATACCCGTGCGGGGTTAGCATCACAATCTGTGTGAACTTATCTAATATTTGGGAGACGGGTGAGTAAATTGTCATCCCAAAATAATTTTTAATATAAATGTTTATTTTTAACATCACATATATTCAAAGTTTGATGATAATAATATTAAAACTGTAAACAACCATCAACCACCAAACAAATATTGCAATCACATGCTATAAATACATATTTAGTAACATACATAATAGTAACTGTAAAAATAATTTGAGTGAGCAAGTTCTCACAGTGGTTTCCACTCCATCTGTCTTTAATTAAGGATTTTATTTTTAAATCAAATTAAGCGAACGTTTAATTTAGCTCAAAATTCAACTTGCTCCTTCTTTGTTCTGGTCAGTTTCAAGTTGTAGTGTTCGACGATGCGATTCAAACGAGACTGGTTTTGTTCAATTCTGTTTCAGTTTGGATAAGATACGGCGCTTTAAATATTAATTACAATAATAAAACTAATTAATATAATTAATTACAATTAATATACCCTAATTACAATGATAACTGCATCATCTCTCTTCCTTATCGTTCTGTTACAGGCTTCCATGAAGAACCCAAAAGCAATCCCCTAGGGCTTAGGACCACCTCACCTACCAATGACCAGACCATCATCAGACCGCTTCACATCATCTGCCATGCCAAGCTCCTACACCGCCACAGCTGGCACGCAGATCGAGGCATCCTAGTCCTCAGAAAACAGTTGCCAACGAAGCACCTTCAAGCTTGAAATTCCAAAAATCCGTAGCATCAATTTCGATTACGTTGGTATCAATGAAAGATCTAGAGACGGCCAACAATTTTTGTTTTATAAATTTTTGATATAAGTGTGTGGATTGAGAATAAATAACGACTCAAAATCGGTTAATATCGGCCATTGTTTACATGTCTGGTGGGGAAATCAGTTGTGAGGGAGCAAATTAGGGTTTTGACCTTAATATATATATATATATATATATATATTTAAAAAAATATTTAATTCACAAATTTGTTCCTTTGAGTCTGAACTCCAAATGAGACCCAACGACTTTAGCCCCTAAGCAAAACCCCCATTTCGAACACAATGGGATATGTTTCATAAGCCAATTCGGTTATTTTGATCAGTTTTTATCAAAATTAAAATATAATTCAATATAATGTTTAATATTAAATTTCAACATACATATTAATTTACCGGGGCCACATACTGACTCCAAAAATTATGAAATTTGAAATCTGGCTATATTTTGACGATACGGTTCTAATAAAATTAATTTCGTCAAATTTGTAGAACGTTTGAAAAATTGCCTTATAACTAGCTTATTAAATTAAAACTGAAATTCAATACGCATTTAAATTTACCACGTTTACATATTAATTCCAAATGACTTGAAATTTTAAAACTTACAATAATTTGACGTTCCGGATCCAACAAAATTAGTTTCGTCGAAAACAGAGGTCGTTTGCAAAATGTTTACTTTTACGGGCTTATATATTATTAAAATAATTAATAAAATCCATAGAGACTATTCTGAATTTTGATTTGGTCATAACTTACAATTTATAATACGAAATCTAAAATTTTCACATTCATTAGAAAGATATAACTAAATTGATTCTAACATTTGTTATTTCATCAAATTCTGTATTATATTGAATTCTGTATATTCAATTGAAGTTTAAAACCAAAATTTTAAACTACCGCGTCATTTCGAGTTCGTTTTAATTAAATTTTAAATTTACACGTTCAAACTTTGATTTAAATAAATTTTAAATTGTTAATTCTCCAAATAAATTGTTAAATATATTTAATCTCAATTAAGATCAATTAAAAATAAATTTTAAATTGGTTCCAAAAAACGGGTTGTACATCGCTCTAATACCAACTAAGACGACCCGAACTCCCCGGCCGGCCTAAACCGAACAAGAAAGCGGATTGCTTTGAGAACATGATGCATCAGGACACAAACTTGAGAACATTTCATTGCTTATTACAACAATTTACATGAGGGTACAAGATATCAGAGTATAAATAAATAATATATAGTGGAAAAATATCAGAGATTTAAAAATTACATTTATTACATAAAACATAATATGCGGCAAAAAACATCAACTACCACAACTGAAACAAATACACAGATATAAATCTTTCTGAATATAGCGCCGCCTGTAATCCAAGATCCCATGAAAATAAATATCTGCATATCCAAAACTACTAGCTGCCCACATGGAAAATATGGGCACCTAGAGTTAAGGTGGAAACAATAAACTCCGAGTCAGTCATTGGACTGGTTTGAGAACTAAAACAGTTATTAACTTTATTTTTAAAGTTAGGTAAATAAAGGGACTACGCCGTATAACACGGAATGGGTTTTCTCCCAAGAATACCATAAAATAAACAATGCTATGCTAAAAAGGTAAGACGAAACCATTATAAGACTCAGGTCCCATCACACAATGCAAACACAAACCCGAGGACAGAGTTTTACCTTATAATGGCTAAATATGCTTGATATGCGAAATTCATCTTTTATTATTACTATAAGTGAAGAAATCAACTTCAAATATAAATGTATCAATCATAAACAGCATAGTACCCCATCCCACTATGTTTCCATATAGGTTTACAAGTAAATCTCAAAGTCGCATATTGGAAATTGGATTTCCATCATGATGGCTACTGATTCGAAAGATCGATCACATAGTGTAATACTCAACAACTTATGTCCAGGTCATTGGAAAACACCGTAATACACATCCGCACTATATCCAGGAAACAAGTATCACTGTGGCTTACGTCCAGGGCTTTGGAAAACACCGCTTACTTTATCCTTCTAGGAATTAGGTATAAGCCCTATCCCTACTAGGGGTGGAGCGACCACACCCAACACATCTCGGTCGACCGAATCCGTGACAACCCCAAAAGTTTTCGTCTTCAACCCGCAGGTTGCTCATCCTCATCTCGAAATTATACTGATCTAACCATCAGTTCACCATCATATCGGTGTGTGAGACTCACGAATTAACTCTACACAAAGCTACGCTAATTAAAGCTATGCTTTGATCATCATCCACCAAGCTCTGCTTTTCAACAAAAGCTTGGATCACCTCAACTCAACATGCCACATTGTCAATGCATACCACACGATTGATTTCCGCCAATATATAACCTCTAAGCTCGTACATATCAGATAAGGGTGTTAAGCAGGAGAATAAATTCTCCGCCACCAAACAGATTTATATTTAGCAGAGATCAACGAATACAGCGCAAAATACAATGTCAGACATGCAATCCATTTGCAAGTCCATTCTGGGTTTGAACGAAACTTAAGGCACCTTATTCCTCATCCTATATGTCCAATACATGAGAGAGGTCCTCACATCTCCGGACAATCAACAAGTACGTCCGGACAACTACAATCCAGGGCATCGGCAGTAATCCATTCGATGTGCAGATCGCTGGTCTTCAACCACCACCTTCAATATCTTCAACTTTTGATCGACGTATCACTTATTCAGAATGGGTTAAACCCAGTCTTTTCGAATAACTTGCGTATCTTATAATCAAGTGCTATAGAAACACATCATATGCCTCATTACGATCCAGAATATTATTTTATTAAATATTCTTTACATTGGGAATTATTCCCATAAATCTTATCAAAGATTTAATTCATTTAAACCTCTACTTTAAATCTTCACTTGGAAACCATTTCAAAATATTTTGTATTATCATTTCATAATTTTAAACCAAATTAAGGATTATCAAACTAGCCGGTATTATCGAGCCTTAACGAAGTAATCATTTTTTTTTCAATCCTAACCTATTCATCCCATGGAGAAAAACTGGTAGTACTCCATATCTTACACCCACTGTGTTATTGGTAAATTCAATTACCATTCGATGTTTCAAACTAATTAAAGATTTAACTATCGCATGGAGTAAAACAGGTGATACTCCATTCTCGAAAACTTTCTCAAATTTGGTAAATTTAATTACCACATTCACACTTCAATCTAATTAAAGACTCGTGAAAACTCCACCTAGTTTTAATCTTCAAAAATCATTATTTAATGATTATTCAGAATTAGGAAATAAATCCTGTCTTTACTTGGGTTAAAGAACCAATGCCGTTTAAAACACAGTTCACGGTAAACCCAAAATCATCTTCCATTAAAATGGAACCTTCACAGAAATCAGATCATTCGTAATCAATATAAATTTCCATATCAAACTAATAATATAAATGGAATAATGGCAAAGCCTTTTAAATCCCATATATAGTAACAGTCTTCCTTCATAGAAGCTCATCTCGATTATTACCAAATCAAATTCCATTCAATTCCAATTTAATATATTAAACTAGAAAATTTATATTGGAAAATTTCCATTAAATCTTAATAAAAAGATTTATAAATTCCAAATCGTATCTTCACCGTTAATTGAGTTAAATAACAAGTGTTATTTAAAACATCGTTCACAATAAACCCAAAATCCAATTTCAATTCAATTGTAATTAAATTAATTAATTGGTAAACTTCATTAAATCTTAATTAAAAGATTTATTCTTTTCTCAACTGGGTTTAAGAACAGTGTTATTGAAGACACCATTCACGGCAAACCCAAAATCCATTTGGATAATAAATACAAGGCTCTGAATAAGAATCATATTGGCTTATATTCAATATCAAATTACAAATATCATGTTGGGAATAACGATATTTGTATCTTCTAGATTCCTCAACAATATCCGTATAATCATGGAATTCAATATCGAAATATTCCGAAGATTATTTCCATTCGAATACATTCTAGTTTATATATATTGGAAAAATTCCGGTTGTATCAAAACCATTTCAATTCATTTCAGTTCTTTACTTAAGTTGATTAACAACTTATTCTGATAATCATATCTTTTACCTTTAAGAACGTGGAATATTTCATCCAAAATCTTTCCAAATCATTTATTATGATTTTAAGTAATTTATTTACATTTTTAATAATTTTATTAAGTCCCTTACAGTCGGTTTCCAATATCAGCCACCGAAATGCATTTACAGCGACCTTTTCCAAAACTGATTTGAACATATTTTAAAATCTAACCATTAGATTTAAAATATCTTATTATCATTCAAAATATCTTTTAAATACTAATGCAACGGTTCTGGTTTTAGGAGAATTCGACGGTCGGATCTCCCGTTACATCAATTCAAAGTTAATGGTTGAAATTCGTGAACGGTCGCTACGCGATACATTCAATTCTAACCATTTAAATATATATAATAAATTTTGTCAATTTCCTTTTTAAAATGTATTTTATAAAAAATTTATAAATTCATTTTAAAAATGATTCCAACTTCCATTTCAATTTTAAAATAAAATTGTATTCCATATCATTATAATATTTAAAATGATAATATTTTCAAAATACCAGATTTTGAAATCAAATCTTTTTTATATTCATTATAAAATGAATAAAATCGATATAAAAATCCATTTGAGTTAAATGGCACTCATCTACATAACTCGGCTTCATATATTTCAATATTTTCATGTCCATCCAAAATTGGACTTCAAAATCATATTTTGATTCTTCACTAAATATTATATTAAAATATTCGTTTATATTCTGAATCAGAATGTGACCCAATCAATTACCATATAATTTTATTTATATAGATTCCATACATCGCATGTATTCAAAAATAGTGATAAACAACTATTAAATCTTCCATTAAAATCCAGAGTGCATCTACAACTATATAAGCATTAAATAATTAAATAACGTTTATAACAATCTGTCAATCAATCGGTTGACATACAATTCATTTCCAAGGGATTTGTGAATTAATTATCATCCCTAGACAAATGTGGAGTTTTCAACCATTATCAACGATTATTATTTGTACACTTGGGCGATGTACAAAATTATCGTACCAATACCCATGTGCGGTTTACATCACAATCCATGTGAACTTATCTAATATTTGGGAGACGGGTGATTAAATTGCCATCGCAAAATAATTTATAATATAAGTGTTTACTTTTAACATCGCATATATTCAAAGTTTGATGATAATAATAATAAAACTGTAAACAACCATCAACCACCAAATAAATATTGCAATCATAGGCAATAAATACATATTCAGTCACATATATTATAATAGTAAAAATAATTTGAGTGAGCGAGTTCTCACATTGGTTTCCACTCCATCCGTCTTTAGTTGAGGATTTTATTTTTAAACTAAATTAAACGAACATTTAATTTAGCTCAAAATTCAACTTTCTCCTTTTTTTGCTCTGGTCAGTTTCATGTTGTAGTGTTCGACGACACGATTCCAACGAGACTGGTTTTGTTCAATTATGTTTCGGTTTGGATAAGATACAACGTTTTAAATATTAATTACAATAATAAACTTAATTAACGTAATTAATTACAGTTAATATACCCTAGTTACAATGATAACTGTTTCATCTCTCTTCCTTATCGTTCTGCTACAGGCTTCCATGAAGAACCCAAAAGCAATCCCCTAGTGCTTAGGACCACCGCGCCTACTAATGACCGGACCATCATCAAACCGCTCCACATTGTCGGACATGCCAAGCTCCTCCACCGCTGCAGCTGGCACGCATCTTGAGGCGCCCCATTCCTCGGAAAATAGGTGCGAAAGAAGCACCTTCGAGCTTGAAATTCCAGAAACCTGTAGCACCAATTTCGATCACGTTGGTATCAAATGAAAGATCTCGAGATGGCCAACAATTTTTGTTTTATAAATTTTTGATAAGTGTGTGGATTGAGAATAAATAACAATTCAAAATTAGTTAATATCGACCATTGTTTACATGCCTGGCGGCGATAATCAGTTGTGAAGGAGCAAATTAGGGTTTTGACCTATATATATACATATTTAAAATAATATTTAATTCACAAATTTGTTCCATTGAGTCCGAACTCCAAACGAGGCCCAACAACTTTAGCCCCTAACCAAATACCCCCATTCCGAATACATTGGGATATGTTTCGTAAGCCAATTCGGTTATTTTGATCAGTTTTTATCAAAATTAAAATATAATTCAATATAACGTTTAATATTAAATTTCAACATACATTTTAATTTACCGGGGCCCCATACTGACTCCAAAAATTATGAAAATTGATATCTAGCTATGTTTTGATGATACAGTAGAAACAAAATTAATTTCGTCGAATTTGGAGACCATTTGAAAAATGGTCTTATAACTAGCTTACTAAATTAAAACTGAAATTCAATACGCGTTTAAATTTACCACGTTTACATACTAATTCCAAATGACTTGAAATTTTAAACTTGACAATAATTTGACGTTCTGGATCCAACAAAATTAGTTTCATTGGAAACAGAGGTCTTTTGCAAAAATGACTATTTTTAAGGGCTTATATATTATTAAAATAATTAATAAAATCCATAGTGATTATTTTGAATTTCTATTTGGTCATAACTTACAATTTATAATACAAAATCTAATTTTTTCACATTCATTAGAAAGATACAACTAAATAGATTCTAATGTTTCTTATTTCATCAAATTCTGACTTATATTGAATTATGTATATTCAATTGAATTTTAAAACCAAATTTTCAAACTACCGCGTCATTTCGAATTCGTTTTAATTAAATTTTAAATTTATATGTTAAAACTTCGATCCAAATAAATTTTAAATCGTCAATTCTTCAAATAAATCATTAAATATATTTAATTTCAATTAAAATCAATTAAAAATAAATTTTAAGTTGGTTTCAAAAATATGGGTTGTTACATTTTATTCATTATATATTAATCTTATTGTTTCAGCTGGAATGACCTGCGCATTTTATACTCGAGTTAGATCGAATTTTCACAAGTAACGCTTGATGTAGATAATTGCTACTGAACTTTTTCTTTTTGACTAACTACCACCTTTCGATCGCTTTAGCGAGTTTTCACTAGTAATTAGTATTTTTATAGCGTACTTTAATGGTTGTACATATTATTTTATGTCGATGAATGTATGTAAATTGTGGATAGTGTATCCACTGATGTATATTATTTTGTGTGCACGTGACGTATTTGTGTATATCTAGGAGTATGTTATTTTTCTATGTACCATGGAATTTCTCTCATTATGTGCATATATCTATGATGTATGGCATATAATTGTTGATGCTCGGAATTTGCTAATAAATGCAGGCCACTTTTGTACTCTAGGCATATTTTTTTGAGCGAACACTTAGGAGTTGAATGTACTTGACTATTTTACACATGAGTTTCCTTGTGTACAATGACTTTGCGATACCTAGCTCGCATACATTCGTAAGAAGGGGTTTCTTCTCACTTTGAGGTAGAATCCACTTTAACTTTGAGATCTTCGTCTGTTCATGCTGAAGCTTCGACTTATGTCCCAACTAGGTTAGTCGTGGTTGTAACGAGGTCCGTCATTGATGTATCTCATCATATGCCAAGAGTTATCCCTCATCAATTGAAGAGGTTCGCGTTAATTATCACCCCGTGAATGCTCCAAAACATGTGCATATTGTTCGAGATTTCGAAATGTTACACATAATTACTGATATAGGATGAGTTTGTTGATGGGCCTCCATTGGGTTACACTACCTGTCATAGTTTCATTTGCTTAAATGACATCATTCCTCCATTCAACTTCTCTTGTAGACAGTTCTTCAGAAGATGGGGATAACACCTTTCCAGCTCCATTTAAATGGCTACGCTGTGGTGACTTGTCTTTATGTGCTTTTCCTTCAAAATAATAATCATTTGCCATCGTTCCTTAAACTTCAATATCTTCTTCTATTCAAAAGGAGACACTGCCACCCCTCTTTAGTTATTGTTGAGGCATGGCCAAGCTGCAGGTTTATCCTGAAATCATTTTAACAAACACCAGCCTTTACAAATTAGTTCTTCTACTTTCGACTCCTAGAAGAATTTAATATATTATGGATTCATAAAGGTGAGCATTTGAGTTTTAGCATTACATCTAGCCTGGATTCGAGACTTGAAATTCTTAACCGACCCTGCTATTTTTTGCAGATTTTCCCACTCCTATGAGAGATCTCATTACTTGATCAATTTAGACTCTTTGAGGGTTGTTCCGGCTTATGAGAGAGAGAGAGAGAGAGAGAAAGAAATTCCTTGTTGTAAGATGAATATCTTTATAGATTAAGGTTTCTACACCATGCTCGGTTGCGATTCCTCATGAGGTTTCAGCTCCCATTCATCTAGGGTCGAGACTTGTTTGGTTCAAGTCACCGAAGGAGGACCTTCCATAGAGGGTCCATTAAGGGGATCACTCGAAGGTGAAAGCTTGGTTGGTTAGACTGAGGTTTAACCTGGCGAATATGCTAGGATGTCTCCGATTTAGGAGGATGAAAAAGGAGAGTTTGTTCAATGCGAGTCAAGGTAGTAGTTCGCTAGATGTAGAGAAAGGGGAGATTATAGGAAGTGATGATTCTGTACCAGTTCTGGAGAATGTAATTCTAAAGAGGAATATGCAGATTTGTTCAACAAGACACTTGGGTTCGCCCGAGTCATTAGGAGAGATATACTCTTAAGGGTCCGACCATGGGAGTGTTCTAAGATTCAAATGTTCTCTTTACTTCACCTTTGCAAGGTAGGAATTGTTTTGGTGATTTCGGCGATATAAGCGACATTTATGCTACCCCAAGCAATATTCTTGAATGGCCACTTAAGCCAGTCAATCCAGCCTTCTATTTTCGCTCATGGCACATCACTTCAAAGTCCATTTAGACTACCTATCATTCACAAGGAAACACTATTCATGGAGGTGTTGGGTTTAGGCGGTACACCACACACACTTAGGATTACCAGCACAAAGAACACACATTTTCCTTCTACATTTATATGTATTTGAATCCAACTAGTCTTTTTATGTTTTAGATTGCACGATGGGTCGTTATTACTATGAAAGCTTAAAGAAACAACCCTCAAAAGATTCTTGATAGCCTAAGTGTTATCTCCATCCTCGCTTGGCGTAAAAAGAGGGAGGAGGACGAAAGAGAGGAGAGACTAAGAAAGGAGCAAAGAGGAGGAGAGTCAGAGATTAAGAAAAAGGAAGAGGGACTGCAAAAGGAAAAACGGTACCGAAGGGAAGGAACCATCCAAGCGTCCTAAATGAAAGCAAGATTCATCGGAGCATCCCATGTCCTGGCGGTCCATAGGTCGACTTTTACTGGTCCTTTCGCCTTAATTTCTACTAATATCACTGATCCTCCTCTTAGTATCCACAAACTTCTAGATAGAGAGCTACATGCACTACCGTTAATCCCCTCAACTATGTCTAAAATCTTTCCTGGTTAATTTCTCGAAGGAATTAGATTTTATTTAGATCTGGAACTGACTGATAATGATGTTATTCTTTAAAAAATTGAGGTTTTTGAAAGGGATGTAAAGAAATTGGCAGGTTGGAAAAAGTTGGCTCATGAGCTGGCTAGGATGAAGGAGCTCGACTATACTGAAATCCTAACCCACGATCATGGAAGGGAAGAGCAGATAAGAGCTATTCAAAAGACAGATGTCGAAAATGAACAGCTTAAAAAGGAGAGAACGACGGCTCTAGTAGCTAAGTAGGAGGCTGAAGAGAAAGCTGAGGAACTGAGAAAGTCTAACAAGGCGACATGAACATGATTTCAACTTCAACTAAAACAAGAGCGCATGCTAGCAAAGTGGCCATCATGAAAAGGCTTGAGCTTTAGAAATAAAATTTTGAATCTCTCAAAAAACAACAGCTGAGTAAGGACAAACACATGCAATTAAACTTTCAAGATTCACCAGTTTAGAGAATAACTTGCTCTGCCTCAAAAGGAGAAAGAGAAAATAAATGCTAAGAAGGCTCCTATGCAAAAAACACGTAAGGATGTTATGGATAATATGAATGCCATTATGTTTGTAATGACCCAGATTTCTGTCGGTTAATTTTAAATATTTAAAATGAATTTAAATATTTAGTTGATATATAAATGAATTTTTATATTTATGTTATCGATTTAAATATCGATTTCGATTTAATATTGTATATATTAAATTATCCAAATAAGGAATCATCGAATAACTGAATTCGAAGTTAAAACTGATATGAAAACAGTTCAGATAATCAATACAAAATTCTGTTTGAATCAGAATAATAATATTGATTTATTTTCGAAGAATAAATTGTTTTGAAATTTAATTGATATTGGTTTAAATTTATATCTATTCCGGATGATCGAATTGGACTTCGTAACCTATCCCAGTGTGTTTGGAATGGTGGTTAAACCATAGAATTGGCAGTTGTTGTGGTCAGAAAGGAGTTTGAACACACGAGGTATTTTAAATTAAATAAAATCGGTTTAAAACAAAACCTGTGGCTCCCTTACCTCCACATTTAAACAAACCCGTGCTTCTTTTCCATCCACCAACCAAAAGAAACCCGTGCCATTCCTTCTACCACAAGTCAAACCAAAGCCGTGCCCTCCCTTATTACCAAAAATCGCAACCACCCTCTTCTGTATAAACCATTTGGCCATAGCCCCTTCTGCTCTCTAAATCGAAATCGATTTGGGAAACGCCTTTGAGATAGGTGCTCTGACTGAACGAATATGAGGTCGACATCAGGGTCAGTTGAAATTAGGGTTGCGCGTTGATCTCGTAGGAGGTAACAGAGACATTAAGAGTGATGGCAAGGAATTTCGCTCGGTCCGAACCAGTCGCTAAACCGACCCAGACCGTTCGAAACGCCCTATCGTCTGAGAACACGACAAATCAGAACGCATATAAAAGAACATTTCATTGCATATTACAACAACGCATCAGATTACAAGAATATACAGAGTATAAATGAATATTACACAGAAATATCAGAGATTTAAATTACATTTAAATACATCGCAGCGGAAAATAATAAAATACACAACTAGAAGAGATATACGGATACAAAGCTTTCCGGATATCATTCCAGCTGTAAACCCGGATCCTGTGAATATAAATCTGCAAAACCAAAACTACTAGCTGCCCGTGTCAAAATAGGGGCACCCAGAGTTTAGGTTAAAACAATAAACTCCAGGTCAGTCATGGGACTGGTGTGAGAACTAAAACAGTTAATCTTTATTTTTAAAGTTTGGTAAATCAAGGGACCACGCTGTATAACACGGAACGGGTTTCCTCCCAAGAATACCAGTGCATAAAACAAACAGCGCAATGCTAAATAAAGAAAAATGAAGCTGTTATAAGACCCAGGTCCTATCACACAATGCAACGCAAGCCGGGGGATAGGGTTTTCCCTTATAACAGCCAAAGAATGCTTGATACGGTTAAAACAAATCGTTTGATACTATTATAAGTGCATAGTGCATAAAACAACTTCAAATCATAAGTATCAATCATAGGCGGCATGAGCGCCCCATCCCACTATGTCGCCATATATAGGTTATACAATCGAAATCACAAAGTCACGTATTTGGAAATTGGGTTTCCATCTATGAACCGAGGCAAAAGATAGTCCTCTACCGATTCGAGACAATCTAGCCTACCATGTATCAGGAACAGAGCTCGAGTGTCCCTTGGATCCTCAGGGCCAGTCCACCGATGTGGATTAAACTTAAACCCTGAACATGCGTTTCCCCGCCCTATGGGGCGCAAATGAGCCAACGAATGACTCCATCGGACCCAGATCGTCCGATCAAACCGAGGCGCCTCGCAACAGCTACAACCACATAAGTCAAACTCGTTAGGGCGTGTAAAACCACTGACGCCACTTCTAGCTAGAAAGAAACGCATGCCCTCCCTGACGTCCTCTCCCGTTTTTGGTTCATACAGGGTGTGAAACTCGCGATTTCACGTTACACAAAGCTGTGCCACATAGGCTGTGCTTTGATCATCACCACAAGACTTTGCTTTTCAACAGAAGCCTTGATCAATTGCCACTTAGGCGTGCCACACAGGCAATTCACTCCATGCGTTTGATATCCATCAATATATAACCCCTGAGCTCGTACGTCTCAGAGAAGGGCGTTAAGCAAGAGAATAAATTCTCCGCCGCCAAACAGATATATATTTAATAGAAATCAATCACACGGACTAAAATCCAATGTCAGACACACAGTCCATTTACAAGTTCGTTCTGGGTCTGAACGAAACCGGAGGCACCTAGTACCCCGCATATCCATCGATCTCCAAGTACGTCTGGACGATCACCAACTGTTTCCATCTTCTTGGGTGTACAGACCAATCAAGATCATCAGTAATCACCCAAACGACGTGAAGACTTCCGGTCTTCGACCACCGTCTTCATCTTCGACTTATCGTCGTATCAGTTATTCAGAATGGGATAAACCCGGTCTTCCCGAATAACTCGCGTATAATTTAAATAAGTGTTACACAAACACAACATACGCCTCATTCCAATTCATCAGTCACTAACCGCAAATTAATCAAGAGAATAATTCCCCAAATATTAACCCTGAAGGCCGAAACCAACATCAGATCAATATCCAGAAAACCATTCTGCTTAGCTAACCGACAGTTAGTTTCTGATTTCACATTCATAGGGAAAGGTTCCCATTAATTTTATCCAAGATAATTTCTTGAATTTATTCTCTAATCTTCCTTTGAATTTCGATTCAACTAGTCGGAATTAGCGAACCTTACCGTAGTAATCATTGGTTTTAATTTCCCAATCCCAACCTATTCATCCCATGAAGTAAAACTGGTAATACTTCATATCTAACACCACGGTGTTATCGGTAAATTCAATTACCATTTCACGTTCAAATTTAATTAAAGATTTAACTATCGCCTGGAGCAAAACTGGTGGTACTCCCTTTTCGATCTTTTCAATCTAATTAAAGATTCATTAAAACTCCACTTAGTTTTAATCTTTAACTGGGTTAAAGAATCAGTGTCATTTAAAAACACAGTTCACGATAAACCCAAAATCACATTCATTAATCATCGGGTTAAAGAACGAGTGTTGTTTAAAACACTGTTCACGATAAACCCAAAAATCAATATCAATTCAATTCCAATTAAATATCATTTAATTGGTACACTTCATTAAATCTAAATAAAAAGATTTAATCTTTTCTCAACTGGGTTCAAGAACAGTGTTAGTGAAGACACCATTCACGACAAACCCAAATCACATTTGATATTCAATACAAGACTCTGAATAGAAAATATATCGGCTTATATTCAATATCAAATTCTACGATTAACAAATGTCATATTGGAAACAACGATATAAATATATATCTTTCAAATTTCCATAACAACATCTGTATAATCACGAATTCCAACATCGAAATATTCCGAAGACAATTTCGATTCAAATCCACTCCAATGCAATCATTGGAAATTATGGTTATTTTTAAAACCCTTTTCAAATTCAATTTATTTATTTAAAAATAAATAGAATTATATTTCTAGTTCAAAACTAGTTCATTTCGATAAAAATCTATTTTTATCGTTTCAAATGTGGAGTTTTTCATCCCAAATCTTTCTAAATCATTTCTTATGATTTTACATAAATTATGACTATTTTTAATAATTTTATCCAGGCCCATACAGTCGATTTCCATCAATGGCCATCGAACTGCACTTACAGCGACCTTTTTCAAATTTGATTTGGACATAATTCCAAATCCAACCGTTAGATTTCTAATTTCCAATAATCGTTAGAAAGCTCTTTTCGATTCGAACCCAACGGTTCCGATTTTAGGAGAATCCGACGGTCGGATCTCCCGTAATGTCCGTTTGAAATAAATGGTCGAAATTCGCGAACTACCGCAGCGCGGCGCGTTCTATTCAGGCCATTATATTATATATATATATATATATATATATATATATAATATATAATATATATTTCGTCGATTTCTATTTAAAACGAATTATATGAATAGTTTTAAAATTCGTTTCAAAAGCAATTTCAACTTCCTTTTCAATTCAAATCAAAATTGAATTCATCTTTATAAATTCGTTTTTTTTAAATTCATTTCTATTCAATTCAAATTTCGATTCAATTTGAATTCATTTCAATTCGCTTTCAATTCAATTTGAATTCATTTTCAATTTACTTCATTTCGAAATCGTTTTCAATTCAATTCATTTCGAAATCGTTTTCAATTCATTTCATTTCGAAATCGTTTTCAATTCAATTCATTTCGAAATCGTTTTCAATTCATTTCATTTCGAAATCGTTTTCAATTCAATTCATTTCGAAATCGTTTTCAATTCAATTTGAATTCGTTTTTAATTCAATTCATTTCAAAATGAATAAAATCGATATAAATATCGTTCACGTCAAAATGGCGTCCGTCTAATCAACACGGCTTCATAAATTTCTATTTTCAAATATTCTATTTCAAATATTTCCTTTTTCAAAGTAGTTTTTATTACTAAAATATTTCGTTCAACACATGACCAATCTCAATGGATGAGTGCTGTCAACACATGAACTTTTATTTCATATTATTCTTTAATTTTCAAATTGGAATGAGGCCCAATCAATTACCATATAAAGTTAATTATATGGATTTTCATACATTACACACATATAATAGCATTGAAAAATAATCAACCATCAACCAAAGTGCACTACACTGTATAAGCATCAAATATAGACATCTAACGCTTATAACAGCCTGTCAATCAATCGATCGACATATTTAATCAATCAGGATGAGTGAACTTCAAATTTCATCCCAACACCCGTGTGGGGTTTCAAACAATCAAACACAGATTTAATTTGTGCAGTTGGGCGATGTGTAAAATTTATCGTCCCAATCAAAGTCATTCAAATAAGTGTACATAAACAAACCGTCCGGCTTGTAAATGAATATTTTATTTTATTCACTTCACGTTAAAAATTATATTTTTAACGACAAAACATTTTATTCCAATATATGGATTTCTATTCAATTCATTCTTTAAATAAAATGATATTTTTATTTTTCTAACATATTTTAGAAAATTTCGGCGGCATAACGGCACGATACTAGAAACGGGACGAGGCCTAGCCTTATCCCCGGTCTAGTGAAGGCCCACGCCATTCACACATCAATCAAATCTATTCATTTCACCAAACAATTCAATTTCAATCAAATAATCAAACTAATCTATGCAACCAAACAAACAAGTCCATGGTTTGTGGACGGTTGTGTCGGGTGCTACTAAGCACCGTCTGCATCCTAGTATAAATATATAATTAGAAAAGAAATTGAAAGGTGAGAAATTCTCACTGATAGCTATCCTAGCTTCACGGCACTTCTAATGCAGGAGATCTTCACTGTTCTCGTCTCTAATCACTTTCTTCGCCCGAAGCCACTACATATATAAAAATCGAATTTTTACTTCGATGTTCAATATATAAAAATCATATTTTTATTTCGATGTTCAATATATAAAAAATCATATTTTTATTTCGATGTTCAATATATAAAAAATCATATTTTTACTTCGATGTTCAATATATAAAAAATCATATTTTTATTTCGATGTTCAATATATAAAAATCATATTTTTATTTCGATGTTCAATATATAAAAATCATATTTTTATTTCGATGTTCAATATATAAAAATTCATATTTTTATTTCGATGTTCAATATATAAAAAATCATATTTTTATTTCGATGTTCAATATATAAAAAATCATATTTTTACTTCGATGTTCAATATATAAAAAATCATATTTTTATTTCGATGTTCAATATATAAAAATCATATTTTTATTTCGATGTTCAATATATAAAAATCATATTTTTATTTCGATGTTCAATATATAAAAATCATATTTTTACAACGCTTCCTTCTATATAAAAATTATATATTTTTATATTTCTACTTTTTATATAAAGATCGAATTTTTATCGCTACTTCATATATATAAATCGAATTTTTATCTTCACTACCTTATTTCAAAACATCGCTACTTTATTTTCATAACAAAGTATATTTTATAGTTTCAAAACAAAGTATAATTTTCTTTTCTAAACAAAGTATATTTTATATTGCTATATTTCGGAAAACAAAGCAAATTTTATTTTGACAAACAAAGCAAATTTTATTTTGAAACTTTGCTAATTTTATTTTGACTTCGCTAATTTTTATATTTTAAACTAGTGCTACTTTTATCTTATACTTTAAATCTAATGCTAATTTTTATACTTAGTTATTAACAATCCAAGGTTTTTTTTTTCCCACAATTTTATTAACTAATTACACTTAATTAAAGATAAGTATTTATTTAAGCGGTGTTACCCTTCCTTCTTCCTTGTTGAGCTCCAGATAATGTCGCACAAAGCTTCCTCCCCTCAATCAGAAATCGCACTGCCCTATGGTTGAACAAACCGAGATCTAACATGCCCACCCCGTACGTCTTCAAGCGAGCAACCTTCGCCCTGAGCCATGGCCATCTCGGCCCTTCCTCCAGCTCCGAGAACACCCACGAACGCGCTGGGCTTTAACCCCAAAAACGAATGCCCTGTTTCTTGAAAACCGATCATTGCCGTTGAACTTCAAGAGCACGAAGAGCTCTTCGATTTGGCGCTGGAAATTTGGGAAACCATTGAACGGATTGGAGAATCGAAGGGGAAGAAGTCGGCGCGATTTTGCACGTCCAATTTAAGCTGACGGGGGCGCACAGTTTTTGAAGAGATTAGGGTTTAAGTGGAGGCCTATTTATATAAATTATTATATTATTTAATTCAATTTAAATTCTATAAGGTGAATTTCACATTCGATGTCTAAATTAAACCAAACGACTGTCACCCCTAGCTAATTACCCTCATTCCGAACACAATGAGGTATGTATCGTAGGCCAATTCGACCGTTTCGACTGGTTTCCGTTCAAATTAAAATATAAATCTATATATATTCAATTTGAACGCACATTTCAATTTACCGGGGCCGCATACTAACTCGAAAAAATTCCAGAAAAATTATTTCTAGCTTCGTATTGACGTTACGGTCCTAACAAAACTAGTTTTGTCAAATTCTGAGACCGTTTGAAAAATGGTCATTTTCCAGTCGATTAAAATCAACTGAAAATGGTCAAACGCGTTTTCCTTTGCCACGCTCACATATTGATTCGAAAAATTATGAAATTTGAAACCTAGTAATAACTTAACATCACGGACCCAACAAAAGTGGTTTCGTCGAAATCCGAGGTCATTTGCAAAATGTCTATTTTTAAGGACCTGAATTCCATAGCGACTATTCAGAATTTTCAACTGGACATATCTTTTGAATCCCGCTATGAAATTTCGATTAGTCGGATTCGTTGAAAAGATATTATCAATTAGATCCTAATGTTTTTGGTTTCACTACAATCCGGATTGTTTTGCACCCGGTACATTCAATTGAAGTTTGAAATCGAATTATCGAACTACCGCGCCATTTTCAATTCCTTTTATAATTATATATAATTATTTATTTTCTAACGATGACGTATATAATATATACGTCGAATTATATTAAAAATAAATATTCTCGTCGATATTATTTAAAATAATTCATTTTAAATAATCAAAATTCGCCAAAATTGCAAAAATAAAAATTTTAAACTGGCCCAGATTTTCGGGTTGTTACATTAAGGTGGTTTTCGAGGACTAGGGGAGTTTGCCATGGTTAAGGGTATGCTCGATGGTCTGTAAGAAAGGGTGTGCACTTGTATTTACTGTCGCGATGTCAAGACAACGTGGGTTTGGCACGATTTAGGGATTTTGGTCTTCGATGGAGAACGACGAGGTTAGGAAGCTTCTGCAAGCGGCATATGGTGGAGTTCGACTCCAAAATAGATCGTGGCTTTTACAGAAGGATGCGTGGTAGGCAGCAGGTTGCTACTACAGGGAGATGCTGCGAATTGATCAAGATGGAGTAGGAAGTGTGGAGTCGCTCTCTTCCTAAAACCTGCTAGTGGATGTCAGGATGCTCGAAGTGGAAACGGAAGCTTCCGCTGGGAGGTTGTTAGCATTTGTTGCGTTGAACAAGTGTAGTGTGTGACTGAGAATAAGGAAAAAGGGAAGTTATCGAGCTTTGGTTGGAAATAACAACACCTATGTGAAGATATTTGAGCAGGCACATGAATATGGGTTTGAACCTGTTAACAGTAGAAAAGGAAGGATTTTAAAGCTTTAAATGTAAACAAATCTTAGTTGATTAAATTAATATGTACAAACCTATATGTTCAACTAATGAGGTAATTAAATTATAAACTAACCACGAATATGCGATTAAGGAAAAGTTAGATGCTTAATGTTATAATTTAAAACCGCTGATTTGAAACAATGTGTAATTTATTTATACAAGGTTCAAAGATCTTGAAAACGAAATGTACTGGTCCAGAACTACGAGTTATTCGAGTTAGTAATGGTCTGGAATTTGTTGGAGTTAGCAGGGATTTAATTTGAAAAGAAACTGGAACGGATTGCAAATAAAATCATGTGAGTAAATCTCACTCAAGTTTTATTTAGAATTATTTTTATTAGTTAAAATAATTGTTTGCTAGTTGATTGAGTGCATTTAAATATTTGTTTGGCTATTATATATTAGTTATTTAGGGTTGACTATTATATATATATATTGGGATGATGATTGGATTGTTCCCGCAGTCTCATTAGCGGATGCCCACAATTTCATAGCGGATGATTTCCCCTATGCGCCCCACAAATATATATTAGTGGATGACCTTCATACCGCGATGCAACAACCCCATTCCCGATAAGACGGTGGCAAGGGTAACCTTTGGAATATAACACATAAACAGATAATAACAGAACAGTAATAGATAAATACACCAGATATTGTACAATAGAATACATTGGATATATATAATCATCAGAATTACACAGTATATAGGATCATACTTAGTACAAAATACAGTTCAGCTATACATAAATGTCTACTGTGGAAAAGAAAACATAATATGTACAACAGGAGCTGAACAACATAAAAAGAGATAAATGACAGAATCCATCTTTAGCTCCAGCTTTCCAGAAAGAGCCTGCTAAAACCTGAATACAAGGTTGCCCATGTAGAAAAAGGGGCACCCGAGTTTGCAAGTGAAACAAACTACGAGTCAGTCATGGGACTGGTATGATAAATCTACTTAACACATTTTCAAATATGGCTAATCACAGGACCACGCCACTTTCGTGGAACGGGTTTACTCCATTGGATCGACAGTGCTTTAAAACAAATAAATCTTTTAAACATCGCAATGCTTTTTATAAAAATGAAGCCATTATAAGACTCTGTTCCTATCACACAATGCAACACACACCAGAGGATAGAGTTTTACCTTATAATGGCCAAAATATGCTTGATACGAGCAAAACAAATCATTTGATATTATTGCTAGTTTATATATGTTTCAAAAACAATTTCAATCATAACTATCAATCATAGGCGGCATTAATGCCCCATACCACTATGTCGCCATATATAGGTATACAATCAAAACCGCACGATGTCTATTTGGAAATTGGATTTTCGTCATGAGCCGAGGCAAAAGATAGTCCTCACCGAATTCGAGACAATCTAGCCCATGTCTCAGGCAAGCGCGCAGACAAGCCTTGGAACGTCAGGGCCGGTCCACCGATGTGGATTAAAATTCCTGAACACTGCGTTTCCCCACCGTATGGGGCGTAAACTGGCCATATCTGACCAAACCATCGGCTTCGAAGAGACCGAAGCAAACCGAGGCCTCGCTTTCCATCATCCACATAAGTAAAATACCCGGGCGTGTAAAACCCAAAGCACCACTCCTAGCTAGAAGAAAACGCATGTCCTCCCTGATGTCCGTCTCCCGTTTCTGGCTCATACCGGGGTGTGAGGCTCGCGAAACAACGCTATACACATGCCACACAGGCCATGCTTTGATCATCAACCACAAGACTTTGCTTTTCAATAGAAGCCTTGATCATCTATCACTTAAGCATGCCACACAGGCAATTCACTCCATGTGACTGATTTCTATCGATATATAACCTCTGGGTTCGTACGTCTCAGAGAAGGGCGTTAAGCAAGAGAATAAATTCTCCGCCGCCAAACAGATATATATTTAATAGAGATCAATCAGCACAGAACAAAATCCAATGTCAGACACAGAGTCCATTTACACGTTCGTTCTGGGTCTGAACGAAACCGGAGGCACTCAATACCTCGCATATCCGTACAATCAACAAGTACATCCGGGTGGCTACTACTTCAACCCCGTCAAGGTAGCTACTATCAGTAAAACCCCTCCTTTCGATGTGAAGATTATCGGTCTTGCACCGTCTTCATATCTTCGACTTTCAATTGTCGATCATTTATTTGAAATGAGAACTAACTCGGCCTTTTCAAATAATTCACGTATATTCAGAATTTCAAATCAATTTGTTTCAATGGTTAAATTATTCGACACCACCAATTTTGTTCTTTAATGTTATTTTCACACCACACTTATTCAACCATCAAATATCACATAAATCGAGCAAATTCAGTTTATTTCCATTCCATATCGTTTATAATATTTTATCACGATTTATCGCTATTTTTATTTATTTAAAAAAAATAGCCAACTCTTTCAAACGACGCTTCAGGCCATAACGCGGCCGTGGCGCTGTTTTTCTCCAGATTTGATTTACACATTTCTAAAAATCTAACCGTTGGATCTTCAAAAAATTTATATCATTAGAAAGATCTTTTCAAAACGAATCCAACGGTTTCAGTTTTGGGAAAATCCGATGGTTGGATCTCCCGCACTAATCATTTGAAGTTACGATTTCAAAATACGAACTGCAGCGTCGTTATTTGATTTAATTTAATTATATTTATATATATATATATATATAATCGATTCTAGCGCTGTTTTTCTTCAGGTTTGAATTAAACATTCCAGACGATCCAACCATTGGATCTTTACAAAGTTGGTGTCGTTGGAAAGATATTTCCAAGGCGAACCCGTGGATTGTGGTTTCGGGAAAATCCGATGGTCGGATCTTCCGCACTAATCGTTTGAAATCACGGTTTCAAAACATGAACTGCAGCCTCTTTATTCACTATATTTTGATTATCTTTATATAAATATATATAAATATAATTCTTTCATCGATTTCAAAACACTATCCACTTTATAGATTTGATAAAAATGATATTTTTATCTAACAGACATTTATTTCAACACTTCACTATTTTCAACAATTCATGTATATAATAAAAATGAGATTTTAATTGTAAAACAATTTATTTCAAAACACGACTATTTTATATAGTTCATATAGATGATAAAAATATGATTTTTATTATAAAACAATTTATTTCAAAACACGACTATTTTATATAATTCATATAGATGATAAAAATATGATTTTTATTATAAAACAATTTATTTCAAAACACGACTATTTTATATAATTCATATAGATGATAAAAATATGATTTTTATTATAAAACAATTTATTTCAAAACATGACTATTTTTCCACACATGAATTTCTATTCAATACATGAATATAGTTTCAACACATGAGAATAATTCTAATACATGAATATTATTGAAAATTTCGGTAGCATAACGGCAGGGTACTTAAAACCGGGACCGTCCCTAGTACGGCTCCTCGCTCTACCTTAAAAACTCGTGGTTTTTGACAATGGGGATTCATGCATCTAGTTCGCACGTAGGCGGCATGTTTTATTTTCATTTCCACAGTCTATTCTAATTTTGTTTCAATCACCAATGGGTATTTTTCAACCACAACCAATCAATTTCGACCACAAACAATTCTAATCAACCATTCTCTATCAACCAATTTTCACACCTATCACAAACAATAAATATCGTCCATGGTCTGTGGACGAGGGGAGTATATATATATATATTCGAATATAAATATATTTCGATTCACTTTAATTCATTTCAACGCACATACAATTTTTTTCAATGCATATATAACTTATACATCGAACATACAACTTATACAACGCTTATACGTGAGGTGTACAACGCTGATATAATTCATATATCGACTATATAATTTATACATCGTCGTTTTCCATATCGTTTATAAATTAGAAATCTCACATTGGGTTCCACTCCACCAAACATAGCAGAAGGCTCAGAAAAATATTCGGTCTCTTCTAGAATGTAGAAGACGTCCACACGAGTCCACTGTCTCTTGTTTCACTGAATTTCGTCTACAAACGAAAAAGATATGATTTATCAAAGATGGACGAATTTCGCGACACTTTAAAGTGTCAAAACCAGCTCAGAATAATCAAGCCGTATACCTTCCACGAGCGTTCAAAACTAGGTCCTCGATTCTTGCAAAATATGTTGAGCGTTGTTGAGATCGGGTTGCGCCACCTCTAAGAGCTCCGAGAGGCGCTCAGGCGGAGGTAGGTGGGCCCCCACTCGGTGGTTCCTCCTGCTCACGGCGGCGCCTCAAAGTTGACAACTTCGTGGACCCGTAACTCCCTCCACACGCGACGAGAGGTGATGAGACTGGGACGGATTTGAAGCTCTAACTGAGATCTTCAAAGATGTCAAAAGGGGCCTAGGGTTTTAGGGCTTGTATCGAGAGGGAAGGAGGAGAGAAGGGAAGAAGAGAGGCCACCGTTCGTAGCTGATGAATCGAGGAGAGTGAAGGATGGTTTGTCGAGATATGATTGGGCCAGGAATTTTATTTTAATTTATTTATAAATTTCGAAAATACCCCCTTTCACACACGAACCCCAATCCAAACCCAACGACTATCGTCCCTAGCGTTTTACCCTCATTCGAAACACAATGGGATATGTTTCGTAGGCCCATTCGACTTTTTTAGTCAGTTTTCCTTCAATTTAAAATATATAACATTCAATATTATATTTGAACGTACATTTCAATTTGCCAAGCCCACAAACTGATTCGAAAAATTCCAGAAAAATAAATCTAGCTATGTTTTGACGATACGGTCGCAACAAAACTAGTTTCGTCGAATTCCGAGACCGTTTGCAAGATGGCCCATTTCTGGTCGATCCAATTTAACTGTAATTGACCAAAGCACATTTTCCTTCGCCACGCTCACATACTAGCTTCAAAAATTATGAAATTTGAAACCTAGCAATAATTTGACATCCCGGATCCAACAAAAGTGGTTTCGTCGAATTCCGAGGTTGTTTGCAAAATGGCCATTTTCACGGGCTATATAAATTCCATAGCGACCTTTCTGAAAATTCATTTTGCCATAACATTTGCTTCCCGCTATGAAACTTCGATTTTCCAGATTCGTTAGAAAGGTATTTAATAACAGATTTAAATATTTTTGATTTCACTCAAATCCGTTTTGTTTTGCACCTGGTACAGTCAGTCAAAGTTTGAATTCAAATTTTGAAACTACCGCGCCATTTCAGGCCTTGTTTATAATTCAAAGTAACTATATTTATTTTCAAACGTCGATTCAAACTCACTCTTCATTGCTATTATTTAAAATATTTATTTTAAATATTTAAAATCCACTATTTTAGCCAATTTAAAAAAAATTAAATTGGTTCAGATTTTCTGGGTCGTTACAATCTCCCCCACTTAAAACTTTTCGTCCCCGAAAAGGAACAAAGTCGAAAGTGGTTTGATAATCAACTCTACGTTCAATCTGGCTTCCATTCTCCAACTTTTCAGTTTCTGAGAATTTTCAAATTCTTCAAAAATTTGGCTAACACCCAGAATTTTCGAAAAATTTCGCCATAACCTCCTTTGTACGGGGAGAGGTTTGGAAATTTATTGGGCCGTATTAGGTACCCAATAAATCCTAATAAGCATACACATATTTATAGTGATATATTCTGGTGTTTACAGGGGAGCGTGTACTGATAATAACTCCAGAGAATAAATTCTCGTCACCCTGTCAAGCCTGAGGGAGTGTGTATTTTAATTGCTCCAGAGGATAAATCCTCGTCACCTCTTCCCATGTGGGAAATAAATAATCCATGTGCCGTATCTAATGACTAGAGAGACGTGATTATTGTCAACTCCAGACCCGTGTGGGGTTTTTATTAATCTGGCAATTTACCGTTACACTTTTATATGGTCCATATCAGTCATCAGTTCAACCTGTAAAATATAGTCATCGCCGTACAAGCCTCTCGCTCGTACGGTAAATCTTCAACCTCGTCACACAAGCTCCAAATGCTTATGTGGTATATGATGAAGTATGCCTATCTTCAAGAAGTATGCCATGTAGTGTAGTTCAAAATTAATTGTTACTATCCTATGGCGACATTTATTAATTACACACAGAATAACCAGCACTCCGCATCCAATGGCACTCATAGGAGTTGATATAATAATAAAATTGCGCATCCAACTCATTAAGGATTACCTATTTGTTGGGTACGCAAATAAAATCTTTACTCAACAGCTTAACCGTTTACCTGGCCAAACATATATAATGCACATGTATATATATCTATCTATTTTTAAATCAGTTCAATGTGTGATTAAATCGAATAAATTCTACCATTCATCCTCTTATTGATTAAATTAACTATCGTTTTAATAATTTAGTTAATCAAATCTACTATCACACAACACAAACAAAAAGCAATTTGTTTTTAACTTTTCAAAATCATACAAATTAATTCTACACTCTTTTTAAATTAATCAGACTATAGAAGTAAAAGTGCACATCCATGGAAAGAAAATAACAACAAAATAGAGAATTAAATGGTAATGCAAAGTATGGTAAATGTACCTTGCACCGGAGTCAATCAGAGATCTCCACTCGACACCTAGGATAGGCTTTCTGAATGCTCTCCTCTGTTTCCCAAGTACAATCTCGTGGATCTCCACTCCATTGCACTTTGACTAAGTGAACCTTTTTGTTCCTCAGCTCCTTGGTTTCTTTGCTAATTATCTTTAGCGGCTCTCTCCTAACTGATAATTCTGGAGTGATTTCTATATCCTATTGCGTTGCTTCTTCTACGATCGAGTCTGTATCATGAACGTGCTTTCGAAGTTGAGATACGTGAAATACATCATGCACTCCAGGCAACCAATCAGGCAATTGAACCTTATATGCGAGAGTTCCAATCCGTTCAAGAATAGGAAACGGACCAATGAATTTGGGTGCCAATTTCCCTGTTTTACCGAACCGGATAACTCCTCTCATCGGAGATACCTTCAAATAAACATAGTCGCCAACAGCAAATGATATATCTCTTCTTCACTTATTTGCATAGCTTTTCTGTCGGCTTTGAGCGGCGAGTAATCGTTTCTTAACAAAGTCGACTTTATCTGCAGCATTGCGAATCATATCTGGGCCCAATACAAGTCTATTGCCTGGCTCCACCCAACAAGCAGGGGATCGGCACGGTCTACCATACAATGCTTCGAATGGTGACATTGTCAGGCTCGCTTGGTAACTGTTGTTATATGAGAATTCCACCAAATGTAAATGGTCTTCCCATGATCCGCCAAAATCAAGAATACAAGCCCGTAATAAATCTTCAAGAATACGATTCACCCTCTCAGTCTGACCATCTGTTTGAGGATGATAAGCGGTGCTTAGGTTCAGTTTCGTCCCCAATTCTGCCTGGAATGCTTCCCAGAATTTACTAGCAAAAATCGGGTCATGATCACTAACGATGCTCATGGGAACTCCGTGCAGTCTAACAATTTTTTGAAATAAACTTTCGCCAGACATTGAGCAGTTCTATTCGATTTGACAGGTATGAAATGAGCGGTCTTCGTAAATCGATCCACGATCACCCAAATACTGTCATTTCCTTTTCTGGTCCTGGGCAAACCATCTATGAAATCCATAGAAATCTGTTCCCATTTTCCACCTGGCACTTCTAAAGGTTGCAACAATCCAGCCAGTTTCTGCTGATCGCTTTTAACTTGCTGACAGGTGGGACACCGGCTAACATATATAGAGATATCTCTTTTCATTGCCTTCCACCAGAAAGTTCGCTTGAGGTAATTATACATTTTGCTAACCCCTGGGTGGATACTCAGCTTGGACTTGTGGCATTCGTCAAGAACTTCTCTTTTGAGCTCGGAAACGTCGGGAACATAAATAATTCCTTTTAATCTAAAAATTCCCTCGTTATCCACTTGGAAACTGGATGCATCACCTTTTTGAATTCTTTTGATCATCTCCTTAACAAAATTATCATCTTTCTGTAGAATGGAGATCTTGTCAATCAAGGAAGTCGTAACGATAAAGCTGGCGATTATTACATTCTTTCTACTCAACGCATCAGCCACAACATTGGCTTTCCCTGGAGTGTACAAAATCTCAAAGTCGTACGCTGCAAGAAATTATATCCAACGCTGCTGCCTTAGATTCAAATCCTTCTGGGTGAACAAATATTTCAATGATTGATGGTCAGTATATAGTTCGAATTTCTCACCCAAAAGGTAGTGCCTCCAGATTTTCAAAGCAAATACGATGGCTAACAGCTCAAGATCATGAGTAACGTAATTCTTCTCATGTGGTTTCAGCTGATGGCTAGCATAAGCAATCACTTGACCTCTTTGCATTAACACCGCGCCAAGGCCTTCTCTAGAAGCGTCAGTCCAAACTTTCAAGTCCTCATTGCCATCTATTATTGTTAACACTGGAGCGGTCGCCAGTTTTAATTTCAGCTCCTGGAAAGCTTCCTCACATACCGGAGTCCGATTGAATCTCGAATGTTTCTTTGTCAGTTTCGTTAAAGAACTAGATGTCTTCGCCAAATCCTTAATGAATTTCCGATAATAACTGGCTAATCCAAGAAAACTTCTGACTTCTGTGGGTGTACGAGGCTGTTTCCAATTCTGAATAGCAGTGATTTTACTGGGATCCACTGAAATTCCTTCTTTTGACACGACGTGGCCAAGAAATTTGACTTCTTCTTGTCAGAATACACATTTGGAAAACTTTGCTTTTAAAACATTTCTTCTCAGAATTTCTAACACTCGTTCCAAATGTTTTTCGTGCTCGCTTTCTGACTTAGAGAAGATCAGGATATCATCAATGAAAACCAGAACAAATTTATTTAATACTCCTCTGAATACTCTGTTCATTAGATCGACGAAATAGGCCGGAGCGTTACATAAGCCGAACGGCATTACTAACCACTCGTAGAATAAGTCCGGACCACTGAATGTTGTCAAAGGAACACACTCTTCAGCAATACGAAGTTGATGGAAACCTGTAGCTAGGTCCATTCGTGAAAATACTTGTGCTCCATTCAATCGGTCCAATAAATAATCAATCCGCGGCAATGGATATTTGTTTTTCAATGTTTGCTTATTCAAGTCGCGATAATCCACACACAGTCTAAGAGTACCGTCGGACTTCGGAAAAAATACCACTGCTGCTCCGCAATCAGAAAAACTAGGCCTAATCAGACCTTTCCATACAAGCTGTCTAATTTGGTTTTCTAACTCTTCTTTCTCTTTCAAGGTCATTCTTCGAATAGCGTGAACTACTGGCCTTGCATAATGTAACACCCCACCTCCACCAGGGTGGCTCTTGCAAGCACTCTGACTTTGGAGGGGCGTTTGAATCCGGTAAACATGCATAATGATATATCAAGGCAGAACAAGAACATATGTATATATGTAAACAGAGTAAATAACATAGATAAAACAGCGGAAGATTTCAAAACATTTCAAAACAAGTCTGGTACAACATAGCTTTCCAAATAAACAAGTCTAGATAAAACAACATCAACTGAAAAACTGAAATAAATAAGTGCTATCCCCAATTAAGTGGTAAACATAGCTAGCTTCATGTCGAAACCGTACATGAGCTGAAATCCCACAAGAAAGCAATCCGAAATCCAAGCTAAGCTCTAGTATTCCCTCCCTAAGAACCTGGGGGGGGGGGGGGGGGGGACGGAAGAAAAGAGGCGAAAGAAAACAGGTCAGTCAAAAAGACTGAGTAAGCCCTACTACAATCAATGTAAACTGATAAAGTTAACTGGCATGAGCAGCAGGGATGAACATAAGGATAACAATATACTAGCATGATGATTAACTAACAAGGTAGATAAAGGTGTCATCGCATAATCAGGATTAAGGTTTTGCACCACAGGTGTACTAGCAAACTAACATGACCTGAATAAACAAGTATTGATCCCTTGGCCCAAGCTTTGGCCCAATAACATGAAATGACCCTAATACAAGGTCCAACCAAACGGTCTAGTCGATCGGCTCCCTAAGCCTAACTCGTCACGTGTTGGTGTCAATACGGCCCAATCATAATTGTAGTCGAACTGTGCCGGGTCCACCCTTCGAGTGTATCAAGCCCTAGGGTGTCAACCCCTGGACACCATGAACATGAGTGCACAGTCCCGATCTACTGGTACCCGTGCATGTTTTCTCCGGCTACGGACTATGTGCACGACCAAAGTCCACCCGGAACTACACCGGCGTACCCTCTGCCGTCGCTTTTGGTCACTTACCTCCAGTCCAGTAATCGTGCCCCCACCCTAGCCTAGTCCCTAGGGTCATGATGATACTAACTTGGGATTACTGCTGGAGTGGGCCCCCATTGCTAGGATTTTTCTAGTGGGTTAAGTACGGTTTAACCCTCTTGCTAATCCTGGATTAACTTGGTTAAGTGTAACGATGAGTTCACGACTTAACCCCGATTAATCTACCAAGCCCAAATTGGTTAAGTATTAAGTGGACCATGACTTAACCCTAATCACGAGGCATTAATTAATTTAATGCGCCTTAACCTCTCACATTAGACCTTGTTGTGGTTACTAGTTAAGCCGGGCGGGTCCGGGTAGCTTTACACCACAACTTGGTCTAACCTAGGGTTCAAGGTACAACATGACCAACTTCTCACATTGGGTCCTATTGTTTGTAGCAACTAGTTAAGCCGGTCGGTTCCGGGTAGGTTTACGCTACAAACTCAACCCAACCTCGAGTTGGCCACACTTATCTTTTCTAAGTGTCATGTCCATCATGTTTCCAAAACATGTTACAAGTTTTCAAGCAATTGGGTAGACCTAACTTAATAGGTAAATTCCCAATGGGTAGACCTAACTTAATAGGTAAATTCCCAAGCTTATGTTTTATGTCTTTTAAGTTTACCCAACCCCAAACGCAATCCCATCGCTTACATATCGCAATAGCGCATAAATGATAGAAAGAGGGAACTTGGCATAATCATGACATAAAGGTATTGAAGCCACAAGCTTAACATGGTGGCATATGAAATGTTCATATGTTCATACACTTGCATATTACATTTTTAGGCCTCAAAAGCATGCATAAAACCAAACTTAGCATATTGGTGATACATGGTGCTAAATGACATGTAGAGATGGCCATAAGTTCGCATTTAGCCTCACATGCAAGTTATCATAAGAGATATGATAACTTACATGTTGCTAAAATGCAACCTTTGGCATAAAGCTTAAAGCTTTATGTTCATAAACCCAAAATAAGCTTGCATAACATGATAGCATGAACAAAATGTTCAACCCAAACTTGCATAACATAACTTGGCATACTTGCATATAAACTTGCATATAAACTTGCATATCACAACATGATAAACTTGCATATCATACATTTAACTTTAGAGTTTAAGTATGAAAGTAGAATAGGGCTTACAATGCTTAAGAAGTCACAAAAATATGACAAAGCCCTTATGAAATCAATTAAACCCAAAATGCAAGCAAAACCCTTGAGCCAAAATGATCAAGACTCTTTCTTTATGATGCAAATATATAAACTTGACTTGAATACAAGCTAATGATGCCCATACAAGTTTGAAAACACTTGTATGCATAGAAAATCACTTAGGAATTTATTTAGGAATTTTATGAAGAGAGTGGAGGCCATGAGAGGATTGATTTTGCCATAGTTTAGTTGTATGAATGAATAATGATGATTTAGGGTAGGTTAGGGTCTTATTTATAGATTAGGCAAGTGTTTTAGGCCATAGGATTAAACCTAGATTCAATCCAAGCCATCAAAGCATGTCTTGGGGAAGAAGTCAAGTGTAGGAACCATCTAGGGCCTTTAGATTAAAGATGAACCATGAGAACCATTCAAATGCAAAATCTGCATTTGAGCGAATCGGCCCACGGGTTGACAGCCAAACACCCTGGATTAACCCCTAGTCGACCCAGCGGGCTTGGGTCGACCTCAAAAATCGGCCGGTTCGGTTATTCCCCTCTCCCAATTCGCTGTTTTGAACATTTTTGCATATTTATTTATTTATAATTTTCAATTATATATATATATCAATATATATATATTTCTCTGCGCAACCCATTTCACTTAATTAAGTATACTTTAATTTGGGAATTTTTCGTGAAACTTCGCGAGGCCATATCTTGGTCATACGGACTCCGATTTTCGAAAACTCGGACTCAATTTCGCGTATTTTTCCGAGACGAACGCAATGGCATAGCCCGTTTCCCTTGATTCAGATTTTACAGTTTAATTCTGCCTCCATTTATGTTATAACATGTTATTCAAAAATACGGGTTGTTACATTCTTCCCTCCTTAAAGGATTTCGTCCCCGAAATCTCCAAGTTAGGAAGAACGTATCCTACCATCCATCATCCATCTACTCAAAACATCATCCACGAGCAATCATTGTCCTTAAAAGGTTCTAAATGTTGTATGATCATATGCAAAGGTGTGTGTATATGTACTTATCTAATGCGAAAATCAGGAGGTTACTGATTCAGTAAACCCCCTTAATGCAAAATAAGTTAGTGAAATGAGTCCATATGTATGCAAATTCCTAACATAATTTATAATCTCTACATGAGTGCACATAACATTCATCCATATGCAACATCCACGTGATAGCATAACAAGTTTTCATCCATGAATAAGCATAAACACTCATGCATATGCGGTATGAAAGTGTGTGAGCCGATCTTAGTGCCTAACGTGTATTATGCATCCGCGAGTATCCACTTGCAAACACTTGCAACCACTTGCAACCATCAAGCATAACATGTTTCAAACACATGTTTCATCCAAAGGGTTTCTACCTAAGGTTCTCATTACAAGATTAACACGATAAACTAGATAAACATGGATAGCAAAGAGAATGATATGCTAACAAAGAAAAGAGATTGAGAGTGTACCCTCAAAAAGGAATGGATAAAGCCCACGCATCTTCTCCTCGGTTTCCCAAGTTGCGTCTTCTTCGGCTTCACCCCATTGAACCTTCACCAATTTGACCTCTCGATTCCTTAGCTTCTTGGTCTCCGTCCCCAAGATACGAATCGGAGCTCTCCTCAAGGTAGCCTCTTTCTCCACTTCTACATCTTTTAGAACACTTGGCTCAACAACCTCTGCTGATTCATGTAAACACTTCCGGAGATGCGAGACATGAAAAACATCGTGTACTCCAGCAAGCTTCTCGGGCAACTTCACTCTATAAGCCATCTGCCCGATCCTCTCTATACTAGGGAATGGTCCAACAAACCTCGGTGCCAACTTCCCAACAGCTCCAAATCGGACCACATTCCGCAAAGGAGAAACCTTCACGAAAACCATATCCCCAACATCAATCTCCAAATCCGTTCTTCGCTTATCAGCATAGGATTTCTGTCGGTCTTGGGCCGCTTTCATCCGTCTCCGAATCAACTCGATCTTCTCGGATGTATCTCTGATCATATCAGGCCCAAGTATAAGCTCATCTGTAGTCTCCCACCAACATGTAGGCGACTTGCACGGCCTCCCATATAAAGCTTCAAATGGTGCCATCCCTATGCTTGCCTGATAACTGTTATTATATGCAAACTCAACAAGAGGAAGATGGTCTTCCCAAGTACCACCAAAATCCAGAATACAAAGCCTCAACAGATCCTCGAGTACCCTATTCACCCTTTCGGTTTGACCGTCCGTCTGTAGGTGATAAGCCTTACTTAGATTCAACCTTGTGCCCACAGCTTCTTGCAAGCTTTTCCAGAATTGACTTGTAAAGATTGGGTCACGGTCACTGACTATACTAGAAGGGACTCCATGTAGTCTCACAATCTCACGAAGATATACAGACGCTAGCCAAGATGCGGTCCTCTTGCTCTTCACCGGAATGAAATGAGCACTCTTCGTAAGTCTATCCACAATAACCCAAATGATCGTATTCCCTTTCCTTGACCTTGGTAGCCCATCGATAAAATCCATGGAAATACTCTCCCACTTCCATAGTGGAACATCTAGAGGATGCAATAGCCCACCGGGCTTCTTCGACTCGGCCTTAACTTGCTGGCAAATGATACATCTAGAGACAAATTCTGCCACATCCTTCTTCATCCCAGGCCAAAAGAAAATGTGCTTCATATCTTTATACATCTTATCTCCGCCCGGATGTATAGTCAACTTAGAGCGATGCGCTTCCTCAAGAACTCTTCTTACTAGATCTTCTACCATTGGAACACATAACCTTCCGTCTCTCCTCAGCCAACCCTTGTCATCAATAGAATATCGAGCGAGATGACTAGACGTCTCTCCACAAATTAGCTTATCCATAATCTCAACTATCTGAGGGTCTTCTCTCTGCGAAGCCCCAACTTGATCAAGAAGGGTAGGTCCGAGTTCCAGAGATGCTAAAGAACCAGTCATCGACTCAATCGCCAAAGAGAAATCAAAGGTTGCCACATACTCTAAATTCTTCATCTCAACGAATAGAGGACTTAGGGTCAACCTTCTTCTACTTAATGCATCTGCTACCACATTCCCCTTGCCAGGGGTATAAGCTATCTCAAAATCGTAGGACGCCAAGAATTCCATCTATCTTTGTTGCCTCAGATTTAGATCCTTCTGAGAAAAGAGATACTTCAATGACTTGTGATCAGTATAAAGCTCAAATCTTTCTCCCAGAAGATAATGGCGCCAAGCCTTGAGTGCATATACTATTGCTGCCAACTCTAAGTCATGAGTGGGATAATTCTTCTCATGCACTATGAGTTGTCTACCGCCAAAGCATATCACTCTTCCTTCTTGCATAAGAACAGCTCCTAACCCCGTGCCACATGCATCGGTGTATACGGTAAATAACTTCCCTCCATCGGGCAAAGCTAGAACAGGTGCTGATGTGAGGGCTCTCTTGAGCTTCTGAAAAGCAAGCTCGCATTCTATGCTCCAAGCAAAAACTAAATTCTTCTTCGTCAATTTAGTGAGAGGAGCGGATATCTTTGCGAAGTCCTTGATGAACTTCCGGTAGAAACCCGCAAGACCTAGAAAACTTCTCACTTCGGTTGCATTCCTTGGAGTCTTCCAATCCTGAACTGCCACTACCTTAGCGGGATCCACCGCTAAGCCTTGCTTAGATACTATATGCCCAAGGAATCTAACTTCCCTTCTCCAAAAGTGACACTTGGAGAACTTGGCCTTCAACTGATGCGCTCTAAGCGTATCCATCACCTCCATGAGATGCCTTGCGTGCTCTTCCTCATCCTTAAAGAAGATCAGAATATCATCTACGAAGACCACGACAAACTTGTTCAAGAACTCCCTGAACACCCTACTCATCAAGTCCACGAAATATGCGGGTGCATTAGTCAAGCCGAACAGCATGACAAGCCATTCGAAGAATCCATTTGGAGTTCTGAACGCAGTCTTGTCTATACTATCTTCAGCTACCCTGAGCTGATGGAACCCCGTAGCAAGATCAAGCTGAGAGAAAACAGAAGCACCGACAAGTTGGTCAAAGAGATCATCAATCCTCGGTAACGGGTGTCTGTTCTTCTTAGTCAGCTTATTCAACTCTCAATAGTCAACGCAAAGTCGGAGAGAACCATCCGCCTTGGTAGCAAATACCACAGGCGCTCCCCATTCAGATATACTTCGTCTAATGAAGTTCTTCTCAAGCAACTCTTTCACTTGCTTACTTAGCTCCCGCCTTTCACGCGGAGCCATGTGCCGAACGGGCAAAGAAACAGGCTTTGAATTATCCACCAGATAAATGCGGAAATCAATCTCTCGCTTAGGGGGCAACCCCCTAACTTCATCGAAAACATCCGGATACTCTCGAACCACTCTCACAGACTGAAGAGTTTCCATTGACGAGTCGAGTGATTCCAGATAGCACAACATGACGGGACCTCTCGGATCACAAGAAATCTCTAGGGTGTTTCCGAGGCGAGTCACGAGCCTCACAACCCTATGCTCACAATCAAGAATGGCTCCATATCTGGACAGCCAATCCATGCCCAATATCAATCCGTATCCCCTAAAACCAAGAACATAAGCACTGCACAAGAACTCTACACTCAGTATAGAGATCCTCAAATCCCCACATATCATAGACAAATGGGCGGAACCCCCAATAGGATTTGAGACACAGACGGGATCATCTACCAAGCTAGTACTAAGGTGCAAACTATCAACAAGATCAGATGAGATAAAGCTATGCGATGCACCAGAATCAAACAAGGTACGAACTGGAAAATCAGAAATATATACAAGGCTCTCAACAGAAATACTACCTCGATCGGGAACTGGAGCGACATTGAGAGCATGAACTTGCCCTCCTGAAGGTCCAGCACGTTGAGTCTGACCCTGGCCTTGCCCTGAAATCGGCCCAAGTCTCAACAGGCCTAGTACCATTGGTGACTTCCCACCAATAAGCGGCTTCATCCTTCATAAGCCAAACCGCCAACAAGAGCTTCCTCTGATCGTCTAACCCAAAGATAGCAAACAAATCCTCGGTCTCTTTCAACCAATTTCTGGCCTCTACAAAAGTCTCAGTGCCTTGAAAGTTCTTGCCACCCATTGCTTTGAAATCTTTGCAAGTCTTTGCGAAGTCCACTTGAGGATGCTGAGGGGGAGGAGGAAGAGGAACCTTAGCGACAGGAGGAGGAGGAACATTAACCACCGGAGGAGGAGGAGGAGGAACATTAACTACCGGAGGAGGAGGAGGAGGAACATCTGCGGGGCCGGCTTCGGTCGCCCTAGCCTCCAAAAGTCTCCTATACCAAACAGGTACGTGTACTCCCTTCGGAATAGCAAAGTTATCGGCCATACTGAAAACGAAGAAAAAGACAGATTTAGAATGGAGAAAAACGAAGGAATTTTGCTAATGGCTTTTTGGGGAATAGCCTTTAAAATAAACTAGACTTTTCTTTGGAAAATACTTTATACTTGGTTTTGAAAATAGTTTTCCAAAAATTTTCTAAAAGCCTTTTTGTTCCTTCTCGTACCATATGCTCTGATACCAAATGTAACACCCCACCTCCACCAGGGTGGCTCTTGCAAGCACTCTGACTTTGGAGAGGCGTTTGAATCAGGTAAACATGCATAATGATATATCAAGGCAGAACAAGAACATATGTATATATGTAAACAGAGTAAATAACATAGATAAAACAGCGGAAGATTTCAAAACATTTTAAAACAAGTCTGGTACAATATAGCTTTCCAAATAAACAAGTCTAGATAAAACAACATCAACTGAAAAACTGAAATAAATAAGTGCTATCCCCAATTAAGTGGTAACCATAGCTAGCTTCATGTCGAAACCGTACATGAGCTGAAATCCCACAAGCAATCAATCCGAAATCCAAGCTAAGCTCCAGTATTCCCTCCCTGAGAACCTGGGGGGGGGGGGGACGGAAGAAAAGACGCGAAAGAAAACAGGTCAGTCAAAAAGACTGAGTAAGCCCTACTACAATCAATGTAAACTGATAAAGTTAACTGGCATGAGCAGCAGGGATGAACATAAGGATAACAATATACTAGCATGATGATTAACTAACAAGGTAGATAAAGGTGTCATCGCATAATCAGGATTAAGGTTTTGCACCACAGGTGTACTAGCAAACTAACATGACTTGAATAAACAAGTATTGATCCCTTGGCCCAAGCTTTGGCCCAATAACATGAAATGACCCTAATACAAGGTCCAACCAAACGGTCTAGTCGATTGGCTCCCTAAGCCTAACTCGTCACGTGTTGGTGTCAATACGGCCCAATCATAATTGTAGTCGAACTGTGTCGGGTCCACCCTTCGGGTGTATCAAGCCCTAGGGTGTCAACCCCTGGACACCATGAACATGAGTGCACAGTCCCGATCTACTGGTACCTGTAACAACCCGAAAATCTGGGCCAGTTTAAAATTTTTATTTTGGCTATTTTAACGAATTTTGAATATTTAAAATGGATTATTTTAAATAAAATCGACGAGAAATTTATTTTGAATATAATTCGAACGAATATATTTATACGCGTCGTCATTAGAATATAAATAATTATATATAATTATAAATAGAATTGAAAATGGCGCGGTAGTTCGATAATTCGATTTCAAACTTCAATTGAATGTACTGGGTGCAAAACAATCCGGATTTTAGTGAAACCAAAAATAGTAGGATCTTATTGATGATATCTTTCCAACGAATCCGACAAATCAAAATTTCATAGAGGGAATCAAAAGATCTGTCCAGTTGAAAATTCTGAATAGTCGCTATGGAATCCAGGCCCTTAAAAATGGGAATTTTGCAAACGACCTCGGATTTCGACGAAACCAGTCTTGTTGGGTCCGTGATGTAAAGTTATTGCTAGGTTCCAACTTTCATAATTTTCTGAATCAATATGTGAGCGTGGCAAAGGAAAACGCGTTTGACCAGTTTCAGTTGATTTTAATCGACTGGAAAATGACCATTTTTCCAACGGTCTAGGAATTCGACGAAATTAGTTTTGTTAGGACCGTATCATCAATACGAAGCTAAAAAATATTTTTATCGGAATTATAGAGTCCGTATATGGCCCCGGTAAATTGAAATGTGCGTTTAAATTAAATATATACTGATTTATATTTTAATTTAAAGAAAAACTGATTCGAACAGTCGAATTAGCTTGTGATACATATCCCATTGTGTCCTGCATGGGGGTATTTAGCTAAGGGTGGCAGTCGTTGAGTTCAGATTGGTGTTCGTGTTAATAAACAAGAAATTTTGGAAATTAAATAAATTAAATAATATTAAAATTTTCTATAAAAGGCCAAAAAGGTCCAAACCCTAACCACTCTAACGGGCCACCGCCACTTGCATTCCAACGACCAGAATGCTTCGATTTTCATCTCAGAATCGCATCAAATCTTGCAACAATTAAAGTGCGATTTCTGCATAGAAATTATAGAGATTCTTGAGGACTTTAATTCTATACAAGTTGGATCGAGTTTAGAGGTTCGAAGCATCCAAATTTCCATCATAAAAACTTTCTGTTCGCCATCGATTTGGATGGGCTAGGGGCGTGCGGAATTCAAGGGGTGGCAGGCGCAGGTGGAACTCGACAAGGCTGACAACGTGGGGGCTTCAGATCTTGCTCCGACGTGGCGAGGTGCGGTGAATATCGAACCCTAGTTCGACGGGTTTGGTTTGAGCGATACAGGAAGGGTTCAGAACAAAGAGGATAAAGAAGAAAGGGGTTTGAGCTTTCCAGATTTTTAACAGTGAAAGGTTTATTTTTTTATTTTAAATTTATTTGATTTGATTTGATTTTATTTTACTTATACATTGCTAATAAATCAGTTTTTAAAAAAAAAACAACAAAAATAAAATTAGTATCATTTTATATAAGACTAATGTTTCTATATATATAACAATGTTTCTATATATATATATATATATATATATATATATGATTTTGTTATTATAAAAAAAATATACATTGTTATATAAATGAAAATGGCATTGTTTTTTTAGAAGTAAAATAAAGTTTTTAGAATATATAATAGCAAAGTAAAATTTGAATTGTTTTCAAAGTAAAAAAAATTTGAATTGTTTTCAAAGTAAAATTTGAATTGTTTACAAAGTAAAATATGAAATATATATATATATAAAAATATGATTTTTATATATTGAACTTCGATAGAAAAATAGAATTTTTATATATTGAACTTCGATAGAAAAATAGAATTTTTATATATTGAACTTCGATAGAAAAATAGAATTTTTATATATTGAACTTCGATAGAAAAATAGAATTTTTATATATTGAACTTCGATAGAAAAATAGAATTTTTATATATTGAACTTCGATAGAAAAATAGAATTTTTATATATTGAACTTCGATAGAAAAATATGATTTTTATATATTGAACTTCGATAGAAAAATAGAATTTTTATATATTGAACTTCGATAGAAAAATAGAATTTTTATATATTGAACTTCGATAGAAAAATAGAATTTTTATATATTGAACTTCGATAGAAAAATAGAATTTTTATATATTGAACTTTGATAGAAAAATAGAATTTTTATATATTGAACTTCGATAGAAAAATAGAATTTTTATATATTGAACTTCGATAGAAAAATAGGATTTTTATATATTGAACTTCGATAGAAAAATAGGATTTTTATATGTTGAACTTCGAAATAAAAATAGGATTTTTATATATTGAACTTCGATAGAAAAATAGGATTTTTATATATTGAACTTTGAAATAAAAATTCGATTTATATATATTGAACTTTGAAATAAAAATTCGATTTTTATATATGGAATAGCGAAGTAAAAATTCGATTTTTACATATGTAGTGAAAGCGGACAACGAAGGTGACAAAAAGGCGGGAACGACGAAGATCTCTACAATAGAAGTGCCGTGAAGCTAGGATAGCTATAGGTGAGAATTTCTCACCTTTCGTTTTCTTTTCTAGTTATATATATATATACTAGGATGCAGACGGTGCTTAGTAGCACCCGACACAATCGTCCACAGACCATGGACTTGTTTGTTTGACTGTTTGGTGATTGATTGCGATATTGGTTTGAATGTGGTTTGTGGTGTGAAAAATCGAATCGATAAATTGGTTAGGATTAGACGTGCGCCGTTATAAGGCGAGGGAGTAAGGCTAGGTTAGACTCTTACTCCAAATTTTGTGGTTTGCATAACGAATTGATTTGATTGATGTGTGAATGGCGCGGGCCTTCACTAGACCGGGGATAAGGCTAGGTCTTGTCCCGTTTCTAGTATCGTGCCGTTATGCCGCCGAAATTTTCTAAAATATGTTAGAAAAATAAAAATATCATTTTTATTGAATAAATGAATTGAATAGAAATCCATATGTTGGAATAAAATGTTTTATCGTTAAAAATATAATTTTTAACGTGAATGTGAATAAATAAATATTCATTTACAAACCAGACGGTTTGTTTATGTACACTTATTTGAATGACATTGATTGGGACGATAAATTTTACACATCGCCCAACTGCACAAATAAAATCTGTGTTTGATTGTTTGAAACCCCACACGGCTGTTGGGATGAAATTTGAAGTTCACTCATCCTGATTGATTAAATATGTCGATCGATTGATTGACAGGCTGTTATAAGCGTTAGATATCTATATTTGATGCTTATACGGTGTAGTGCACTTTGGTTGATGGTTGATTATTCATCGTTGCTATTATATACATGTGTTGTATGAAAAATCCATATAATTAACTTTATATGGTAATTGATTGGGCCTCATTCCAGTTTTAAAATAGAAATATTTGAAATAGAAATATTCGAAATGGAATATTTGAAAATATCAATATATGAAGCCGTGTTGATTAGATTGACGCCATTTTGACGTGAACGATATTTATATCAATTTTATTCATTTTAAAATGAATATTGAAAAGTGATTTCGAAATCAGTGATTTCGAAATCAACGATTTCGAAATGAATTGAATTGAAAACGATTTCGAAATGAATTGAATTGAAAACGATTTCGAAATGAATTGAATTGAAAACAATTTCGAAATGGATTGAATATGAATTCAAATTGAATTGAAATTTGAATTGAATAGAAATGAATTTTTAAAACGAATTTATAAAGAAGAATTCAATTTTGCTTTGAATTGAAATGGAAGTTGAAATAGATTTTGTAACAAATTTTAAAACTATTTATATAATTCGTTTTAAATAGAAATCGACGAAATATATATTATATATATTATATATATAATATAATGGCCTGAATAGAACGCGCCGCGCCGCGGTAGTTCGTGAATTTCGACCATTGATTTCAAACGGACATTACGGGAGATCCGACCGTCGGATTCTCCTAAAACCGGAACCGTTGGGTTCGTATCGAAAAGAGCTTTCTAACGAATATTAGAAATTTGAAATCTAACGGTTGGATTTGGAATTATGTCCAAATCAAATTCGAAAAGGGTCGCTGTAAGTGCAGTTCGATGGCCATTGATGGAAATCGACTGTACGGGCCTTGATAAAATTATTAAAAATAGCAATAATTTGTGTAAAATCATAAGAAATGATTTAGAAAGAATTGGGATGAAAAACTCCATATTTGAAAAGATAAAAATGGATTTTTATCGAACTGAACTAGTTTTGAACTAGAATTATAATTCTATTTATTTTTAAATAAATAAATTGAATTCGAAAAGGGTTTTAAAAATAACCAAAATTTCCAATGATTGCATTGGAGTGGATTTGAATCGAAATTGTCTTCGGAATATTTCGATGTTGGAATTCGTGATTATACAGGTGTTGTTATGGAAATTTGAAAGATATATATTTATATCGTTATTTCCAATACGACATTTGTTAGTCGTAGAATTCGATATTGAATATAAGCCGATATATTTTCTATTCTGAGCCTTGTATTGAATATCGAATGTGATTTTGGTTTGTCGTGAATGGTGTCTTCACTAACACTGTTCTTGAATCCAGTTGAGAAAAGATTAAATCTTTTTATTTAGATTTAATGAAGTGTACCAATTAAATAATATTTAATTGGAAATTGAATTGATATTGATTTTTGGGTTTATCGTGGACAGTGTTTTAAATAACGCTCGTTCTTTAACCCGATAATTAATGGAATGTGGATTTGGGTTTATCGTGAACCGTGTTTTAAATGACACTGATTCTTTAACCCAGTCGAAGATTAAAACTAAGTGGAGTTTTAATGAATCTTTAATTAGATTGAAATGATCGAAAATGGAGTATCACCAGTTTTGCTCCAGGCGATAGTTAAATCTTTAATCAGATTTGAACGTGAAATGGTAATTGAATTTACCGATAACACCGTGGTGTTAGATATGAAGTATGACCAGTTTTACTTCATGGGATGAATAGGTTGGGATTGGGAAATTAAAAACAAATGATTACTTCGGTAAGGTTCGTTAATCCCGACTAGTTTTGAATTGATATTCAAAAGTAGATTAAAGAATAAATTCAAGGAATTTATCTTTGATAAAATTAATGGGAATCTTTCCCTATGAAAGTGAAATTTAGAAACTAACTGTCGGTTGGCCAAACAAATGGTTTTCTGAATATTGATCTGATGTTGGTTTCGGCCTTCGGGGTTAATATTTGGGGAATTATTCTCTTGATTAATTTACGGTTAGTGACTGATGAATTGGAATGAGGTGTATGTTGTGTTTGTGTAACACTTATTTAAAATATACGCGAGTTATTCGGAAAGACCGGGTTTATCCCATTCTGAATAACTGATACGACGATAAGTCGAAGATGAAGACGATGGTCGAAGACCGTAGGTCTTCACGTCGTTTGGGTAATTACTGATGATCTTGATTGGGCTGTGCACCCAAGAAGATGGAAACAGTTAGTGATCATCCAGACGTACTTGGAGATCGATGGATATGCGGGGTACTAGGTGCCTCCAGTTTCGTTCAGACCCAGAACGGACTTGTAAATGGACTGTGTGTCTGACATTGGATTTTAGTCCGTGTGATTGATCTCTATTAAATATATATCTGTTTGGCGGCGGAGAATTTATTCTCTTGCTTAACGCCCTTCTCTGAGACGTACGAGCCCAGGGGTTATATATTGATGGATATCAATCGCATGGAGTGAATTGCCTGTGTGGCATGCTAAGATGCAAATGGTCAAGGCTTCTGTTGAAAAGCAAAGTCTTGTGGTTGATGATCGAAGCACGGCCTTGTGTGGCGTAGCTTTGTGTAACGTTGATTCGCGAGTATCACACCCGGTATGAATCAAAAACGGGAGACGGACCTCAGGGAGGGCATGCGTTTCTTTCTAGTTATGAGTGGCGTCAGTGCTTGAACTGGCTGACGAGTTTGACTCATGTGGATGTTACTTATTATTACTTGCTGAAAAGCGAGGCGCCTCGTGATATCGGTTTCGGCCGATGCTTCTGGTCGACTGACGGGCCAGGCTTACGCCCCAAAGGGCGGGGAAACGCAGTGTTCAGGCATAATAATCCACATCGGTGGACCGGCCCTGACGATCTAAGGGGCAGTTGCGGCTGTTCCGGTGGCTCGGGGTAGAGAGTCACAAATCGGTAGAGGATCTTGCCCCTAGCCTCGGTTCATACCATAAATGATAACCCAACTTCCAATACGACATTGCGGTTTTGATTGTAAACCTATATGTGGCGACATAGTGGCATGGGACGCTCATGCCGCCTATGATTTATACTTATGATTTGAAGTTGTTTTATACACTATGCACTTATTAGTATCAAATGATTTGTTTTAAACGTATCAAGCATACTTTGGCTGTTATAAGGGAAAACCCTATCCTCGACTGCGTTGCATTGTGTGATGGGACCTGGGTCTTATAACAGCTTCATTTTTCTTTATTTAGCATTGCGCTGTTTGCTTTATGCACTGGTACTCTTGGGAGGAAACCCGTTCCGTGTTATACGGCGTGGTCCCTTGATTTACCTAACTTTAAAATAAAGATTAACTGTTTTAGTTCTCACACCAGTCACATGACTGACCTGGAGTTTATTGTTTTGACCTAAACTCTGGGTGCCCCTATTTTGACACGGGCAGCTAGTAGTTTTGGTTTTGCAGATTTATATTCACAGGATCCTGGTTTACAGCTGGAACGATATCCGGAAAGCTTTGTATCCGTATATCTCTTCTAGTTGTGTATTGTATTATTTTCCGCTGCTATGTATTTAAATGTAATTTAAATCTCTGATATTTCTGTGTAATATTCATTTATACTCTGTATATTCTTGTAATCTGATGCATTGTTGTAATAAGCAATGAAATGTTCTTCTGTATGCGTTCTGTTTTGTCCTGTTCTCAAACGATAGGGCGTTTCGAGCGGCCTGGATCGGTTTAGCGACTGGTTCGGACCGAGCGAAATTCCTTGCCGTCACAGTTGGTATCAGAGCTTTGGTTTACAGAGCTCGAGAACAAGGCACATTAGAACCATACGAAAGAATTCATCAGATATTGGGTTAGTAATATCCAATTAGAATGACTCGTTAGAGATGGGATCGATAGTATCCTAGAACGAGTGTGAAGAGTATATTTTTAAATTGAAAACAAAATTTTGTTTTGAAAATTTAAATCAATTATTCGTAGTTGATTATTTATTTATATTTATATGGACAATCCAATATATAAAGGTTTTGTATATACGCGTCATGAACGTATATTCGAAGTTTTAATATACTGGATAGATATAGGATTACACTGTAGTCGCCCGGAGATGGTATTGATGATAGCGATCGCATCATCAACATTTATGTTCGAGTTTCGAAGGTGTGATTTTCTATATATTTCCATTAGGCTGGTGTGAGAACCAAAACTTATATAGTTAGAACACTTTGTTGTGAATTGGCATCAAAAACAAGATTTTCAGTATATATATCAAAATTATGAATTTGAAACTCTAATTCACTAATTGATTGATGTTTGTGTTGTTTGTTTATTTGTTTGATAATTTTGAACCATTTAGCCTAATTGAATCAAATATTGAATTGTATTGAAAATTGGTCGCATTTGTTAGCATATGCATATATATCATTGAACAGGTCATAGCAAGGAGGCTAGAGCAGAGAATAAAATTTGTTTGCCCGACAAATAGGTACATGTTTACTACATAATTTACTGTTTTGTTTGGGTGATGATGATTTTGTGAGCCTATTGGCTAGCCGCTTGGCTTTTTCTTTTTCTTTTTTGAGATCTGAAGGACCGGGGAAGCTATTTGAAATTCCCCGATGCTCCCATTGCAGGGGAGGTTATGGCAAAAATTTTCAAAAATTTAGGGTGTTAGCCAAATTTTTGAAATTTTTGAAAATTCTCAGAAACTGAAAAGTTGGAGAATAGAAGCCAGATCGAGCGTAGAGTTGAATAATCAAACCGCTTTCGACTTTGTTCCTTTTCGGGGACGAAAAGTTTTAAGTGGGGGAGATTGTAACAACCCGAAAATCTGGGCCAGTTTAAAATTTTTATTTTGGCTATTTTAACGAATTTTGAATATTTAAAATGGATTATTTTAAATAAAATCGACGAGAAATTTATTTTGAATATAATTCGAACGAATATATTTATACGCGTCGTCGTTAGAATATAAATAATTATATATAATTATAAATATAATTGAAAATGGCGCGGTAGTTCGATAATTCGATTTCAAACTTCAATTGAATGTACCGGGTGCAAAACAATCCGGATTTTAGTGAAACCAAAAATAGTAGGATCTTATTGATGATATCTTTCCAACGAATCCGACAAATCAAAATTTCATAGAGGGAATCAAAAGATGTGTCCAGTTGAAAATTCTGAATAGTCGCTATGGAATCCAGACCCTTAAAAATGGGAATTTTGCAAACGACCTCGAATTTCGACGAAACCAGTCTTGTTGGGTCCGTGATGTAAAGTTATTGCTAGGTTCCAACTTTCATAATTTTCTGAATCAATATGTGAGCGTGGCTAAGGAAAACGCGTTTGACCAGTTTCAGTTGATTTTAATCGACTGGAAAATGACCATTTTTCCAACGGCCTCGTAATTCGACGAAATTAGTTTTGTTAGGACCGTATCGTCAATACGAAGCTAGAAAATATTTTTATGGGAATTATAGAGTCCGTATATGGCCCCGGTAAATTGAAATGTGCGTTTAAATTAAATATATACTGATTTATATTTTAATTTAAAGAAAAACTGATTCGAACAGTCGAATTAGCTTGTGATACATATCCCATTGTGTCCTGCATGGGGGTATTTAGCTAAGGGTGGCAGTTGTTGAGTTCAGATTGGTGTTCGTGTTAATAAACAAGAAATTTTGGAAATTAAATAAATTAAATAATATTAAAATTTTCTATAAAAGGCCAAAAAGGTCCAAACCCTAACCACTCTAACGGGCCACCGCCACTTGCATTCCAACGACCAGAATGCTTCGATTTTCATCTCAGAATCGCATCAAATCTTGCAACAATTAAAGTGCGATTTCTGCATAGAAATTATAGAGATTCTTGAGGACTTTAATTCTATACAAGTTGGATCGAGTTTAGAGGTTCGAAGCATCCAAATTTCCATCATAAAAACTTTCCGTTCGCCATCGATTTGGAGGGGCTAGGGGCGTGCGGAATTCAAGGGGTGGCAGGCGCAGGTGGAACTCGACAAGGCTAACAACGTGGGGGCTTCAGATCTTGCTCCGACGTGGCGAGGTGCGGTGAATATCGAACCCTAGTTCGACGGGTTTGGTTTGAGCGATACAGGAAGGGTTCAGAACAAAGAGGATAAAGAAGAAAGGGGTTTGAGCTTTCCAGATTTTTAACAGTGAAAGGTTTTTTTTAAAAAAAAATTTATTTGATTTGATTTGATTTTATTTTACTTATACATTGCTAATAAATCAGTTTTAAAAAAAAAACAACAAAAATAAAATTAGTATCATTTTATATAAGACTAATGTTTCTATATATATAACAATGTTTCTATAAAAATATATATATATATGATTTTGTTATTATAAAAAAAAAATATACATTGTTATATAAATGAAAATGGCATTGTTTTTTTAGAAGTAAAATATAGTTTTTAGAATATATAATAGCAAAGTAAAATTTGAATTGTTTTCAAAGTAAAAAAAATTTGAATTGTTTTCAAAGTAAAATTTGAATTGTTTACAAAGTAAAATACGATATATATATATATATATATATAAAAATATGATTTTTATATATTGAACTTCGATAGAAAAATAGAATTTTTATATATTGAACTTCGATAGAAAAATAGAATTTTTATATATTGAACTTCGATAGAAAAATAGAATTTTTATATATTGAACATCGATAGAAAAATAGAATTTTTATACATTGAACATCGATAGAAAAATAGAATTTTTATATATTGAACTTCAATAGAAAAATATGATTTTTATATATTGAACTTCGATAGAAAAATAGAATTTTTATATATTGAACTTCGATAGAAAAATAGAATTTTTATATATTGAACTTCGATAGAAAAATAGAATTTTTATATATTGAACTTCGATAGAAAAATAGAATTTTTATATATTGAACTTCGATAGAAAAATAGAATTTTTATATATTGAACTTCGATAGAAAAATAGAATTTTTATATATTGAACTTCGATAGAAAAATAGGATTTTTATATGTTGAACTTCGAAATAAAAATAGGATTTTTATATATTGAACTTCGAAATAAAAATAGGATTTTTATATATTGAACTTTGAAATAAAAATTCGATTTTTATATATGGAATAGCGAAGTAAAAATTCGATTTTTACATATGTAGTGAAAGCGGACAACGAAGGTGACAAAAAGGCGGGAACGACGAAGATCTCTACAATAGAAGTGCCGTGGAGCTAGGATAGCTATAGGTGAGAATTTCTCACCTTTCGTTTTCTTTTCTAGTTATATATATATACTAGGATGCAGACGGTGCTTAGTAGCACCCGACACAATCGTCCACAGACCATGGACTTGTTTGTTTGACTGTTTGGTGATTGATTGCGATATTGGTTTGAATGTGGTTTGTGGTGTGAAAAATCGAATCGATAAATTGGTTAGGATTAGACGTGCGCCGTTGTAAGGCGAGGGAGTAAGGCTAGGTTAGACTCTTACTCCAAATTTTGTGGTTTGCATAACGAATTGATTTGATTGATGTGTGAATGGCGTGGGCCTTCACTAGACCGGGGATAAGGCTAGGTCTTGTCCCGTTTCTAGTATCGTGCCGTTATGCCGCCGAAATTTTCTAAAATATGTTAGAAAAATAAAAATATCATTTTTATTGAATAAATGAATTGAATAGAAATTCATATGTTGGAATAAAATGTTTTATCGTTAAAAATATAATTTTTAACGTGAATGTGAATAAATAAATATTCATTTACAAACCAGACGGTTTGTTTATGTACACTTATTTGAATGACATTGATTGGGACGATAAATTTTACACATCGCCCAACTGCACAAATAAAATCTGTGTTTGATTGTTTGAAACCCCACACGGGTGTTGGGATGAAATTTGAAGTTCACTCATCCTAATTGATTAAATATGTCGATCGATTGATTGACAGGCTGTTATAAGCGTTAGATATCTATATTTGATGCTTATACGGTGTAGTGCACTTTGGTTGATGGTTGATTATTCATCGTTGCTATTATATACATGTGTTGTATGAAAAATCCATATAATTAACTTTATATGGTAATTGATTGGGCCTCATTCCAGTTTTAAAATAGAAATATTTGAAATAGAAATATTCGAAATGGAATATTTGAAAATATCAATATATGAAGCCGTGTTGATTAGATTGACGCCATTTTGACGTGAACGATATTTATATCAATTATATTCATTTTAAAATGAATATTGAAAAGTGATTTCGAAATCAGTGATTTCGAAATCAACGATTTCGAAATGAATTGAATTGAAAACGATTTCGAAATGAATTGAATTGAAAACGATTTCGAAATGAATTGAATATGAATTCAAATTGAATTGAAATTTGAATTGAATAGAAATGAATTTTTAAAACGAATTTATAAAGAAGAATTCAATTTTGCTTTGAATTGAAATGGAAGTTGAAATAGATTTTGAAACAAATTTTAAAACTATTTATATAATTCGTTTTAAACAGAAATCGACAAAATATATATTATATATATTATACATATAATATAATGGCCTGAATAGAACGCGCCGCGCCGCGGTAGTTCGTGAATTTCGACCATTGATTTCAAACGGACATTACGGGAGATCCGACCGTCGGATTCTCCTAAAACCGGAACCGTTGGGTTCGTATCGAAAAGAGCTTTCTAACGAATATTAGAAATTTAAAATCTAATGGTTGGATTTGGAATTATGTCCAAATAAAATTCGAAAAGGGTCGTTGTAAGTGCAGTTCAATGGCCATTGATGGAAATCGACTGTACGGGCCTTGATAAAATTATTAAAAATAGCAATAATTTGTGTAAAATTATAAGAAATGATTTAGAAAGAATTGGGATGAAAAACTCCATATTTGAAAAGATAAAAATGGATTTTTATCGAATTGAACTAGTTTTGAACTAGAATTATAATTCTATTTATTTTTAAATAAATAAATTGAATTCGAAAAGGGTTTTAAAAATAACCAAAATTTCCAATGATTGCATTGGAGTGGATTTGAATCGAAATTGTCTTCGGAATATTTCGATGTTGGAATTCGTGATTATACAGGTGTTGTTATGGAAATTTGAAAGATATATATTTATATCGTTATTTCCAATACGACATTTGTTAGTCGTAGAATTCGATATTGAATATAAGCCGATATATTTTCTATTCAGAGCCTTGTATTGAATATCGAATGTGATTTGGGTTTGTCGTGAATGGTGTCTTCACTAACACTGTTCTTGAATCCAGTTGATAAAAGATTAAATCTTTTTATTTAGATTTAATGAAGTGTACCAATTAAATAATATTTAATTGGAAATTGAATTGATATTGATTTTTGGGTTTATCGTGGACAGTGTTTTAAATAACGCTCATTCTTTAACCCGATAATTAATGGAATGTGGATTTGGGTTTATCGTGAACCGTGTTTTAAATGACACTGATTCTTTAACCCAGTCGAAGATTAAAACTAAGTGGAGTTTTAATGAATCTTTAATTAGATTGAAATTATCGAAAATGGAGTATCACCAGTTTTGCTCCAGGCGATAGTTAAATCTTTAATCAGATTTGAACGTGAAATGGTAATTGAATTTACCGATAACACCGTGGTGTTAGATATGAAGTATGACCAGTTTTACTTCATGGGATGAATAGGTTGGGATTGGGAAATTAAAAACAAATGATTACTTCGGTAAGGTTCGTTAATCCCGACTAGTTTTGAATTGATATTCAAAAGTAGATTAAAGAACAAATTCAAGGAATTTATCTTTGATAAAATTAATGGGAATCTTTCCCTATGAAAGTGAAATTTAGAAACTAACTGTCGGTTGGCCAAACAGAATGGTTTTCTGAATATTGATCTGATGTTAGTTTCGGACTTCGGGGTTAATATTTGGGGAATTATTCTCTTGATTAATTTACGGTTAGTGACTGATGAATTGGAATGAGGCGTATGTTGTGTTTGTGTAACACTTATTTAAAATATACGCGAGTTATTCGGAAAGACCGGGTTTATCCCATTCTGAATAACTGATACGACGATAAGTCGAAGATGAAGACGATGGTCGAAGACCGGAGGTCTTCACTTCGTTTGGGTAATTACTGATGATCTTGATTGGGCTATACACCCAAGAAGATGGAAACAGTTAGTGATCGTCCAGACGTATTTGGAGATCGATGGATATGCGGGGTACTAGGTGCCTCCGGTTTCGTTCAGACCCAGAACGGACTTGTAAATGGACTGTGTGTCTGACATTGGATTTTAGTCCGTGTGATTGATCTCTATTAAATATATATCTGTTTGGCGGCGGAGAATTTATTCTCTTGCTTAACGCCCTTCTCTGAGACGTACGAGCTCAGGGGTTATATATTGATGGATATCAATCGCATGGAGTGAATTGCCTGTGTGGCATGCTAAGATGCAAATGGTCAAGGCTTCTGTTGAAAAGCAAAGTCTTGTGGTTGATGATCGAAGCACGGCCTTGTGTGGCGTAGCTTTGTGTAACGTTGATTCGCGAGTATCACACCCGGTATGAATCAAAAACAGGAGATGGACCTCAGGGAGGGCATGCGTTTCTTTCTAGTTATGAGTGGCGTCAGTGCTTGAACTGGCTGACGAGTTTGACTCATGTGGATGTTACTTATTATTACTTGCTGAAAAGCGAGGCGCCTCGTGATATCGGTTTCGGCCGATGCTTCTGGTCGGCTGACGGGCCAGGCTTACGCCCCAAAGGGCGGGGAAACGCAGTGTTCAGGCATAATAATCCACATCGGTGGACCGGCCCTGATGATCTAAGGGGCAGTTGCGGCTGTTCCGGTGGCTCGGGCTAGAGAGTCACAAATCGGTAGAGGATCTTGCCCCTAGCCTCGGTTCATACCATAAATGATAACCCAACTTCCAATACGACATTGCGGTTTTGATTGTAAACCTATATGTGGCGACATAGTGGCATGGGACGCTCATGCCGCCTATGATTTATACTTATGATTTGAAGTTGTTTTATACACTATGCACTTATTAGTATCAAATGATTTGTTTTAAACGTATATACTTTGGCTGTTATAAGGGAAAACCCTATCCTCGACTGCGTTGCATTGTGTGATGGGACCTGGGTCTTATAACAGCTTCATTTTTCTTTATTTAGCATTGCGCTGTTTGCTTTATGCACTGGTACTCTTGGGAGGAAACCCGTTCCGTGTTATACGGCGTGGTCCCTTGATTTACCTAACTTTAAAATAAAGATTAACTGTTTTAGTTCTCACACCAATCACATGACTGACCTGGAGTTTATTGTTTTGACCTAAACTCTGGGTGCCCCTATTTTGACACGGGCAGCTAGTAGTTTTGGTTTTGCAGATTTATATTCACAGGATCCTGGTTTACAGCTGGAACGATATCCGGAAAGCTTTGTATCCGTATATCTCTTCTAGTTGTGTATTGTATTATTTTCCGCTGCTATGTATTTAAATGTAATTTAAATCTCTGATATTTCTGTGTAATATTCATTTATACTCTGTATATTCTTGTAATCTGATGCATTGTTGTAATAAGCAATGAAATGTTCTTCTGTATGCGTTCTGTTTTGTCCTGTTCTCAAACGATAGGGCGTTTCGAGCGGCCTGGATCGGTTTAGCGACTGGTTCGGACCGAGCGAAATTCCTTGCCGTCACAGTACCCGTGCATGTTTTCTCCGGCTACAGACTATGTGCACGACCAGAGTCCGCCCGGAACTACACCGGTGTACCCTCTGCCGTCGCTTTTGGTCACTTACCTCCAGTCCAGTAATCATGCCCCCACCCTAGCCTAGTCCCTAGGGTCATGATGATACTAACTTGGGATTACTGCTGGAGTGGGCCCCCATTGCTAGGATTTTTCTAGTGGGTTAAGTACGGTTTAACCCTCTTGCTAATCCTGGATTTACTTGGTTAAGTGTAATGATGAGTTCACGACTTAACCCCGATTAATCTACCAAGCCCAAATTGGTTAAGTATTAAGTGGACCATCACTTAACCCTAATCACGAGGCATTAATTAATTTAATGCGCCTTAACCCCTCACATTAGACCTTGTTGTGGTTACTAGTTAAGCCGGACGGGTCCGGGTAGCTTTACACCACAACTTGGTCTAACCTCGGGTTCAAGGTACAACATGACCAACTTCTCACATTGGGTCCTATTGTTTGTAGCAACTAGTTAAGCCGGTCGGTTCCGGGTAGGTTTACGCTACAAACTCAACCCAACCTCGAGTTGGCCACACTTATCTTTTCTAAGTGTCATGTCCATCATGTTTCCAAAACATGTTACAAGTTTTCAAGCAATTGGGTAGACCTAACTTAATAGGTAAATTCCCAATGGGTAGACCTAACTTAATAGGTAAATTCCCAAGCTTATGTTTTATGTCTTTTAAGTTTACCCAACCCCAAACGCAATCCCATCGCTTACATATCGCAATAGCGCATAAAGGATAGAAAGAGGGAACTTGGCATAATCATGACATAAAGGTATTGAAGCCACAAGATTAACATGGTGGCATATGAAATGTTCATATGTTCATACACTTGCATATTACATTTTTAGGCCTCAAAAGCATGCATAAAACCAAACTTAGCATATTGGTGATACATGGTGCTAAATGACATGTAGAGATGGCCATAAATTCGCATTTAGCCTCACATGCAAGTTATCATAAGAGATATGATAACTTACATGTTGCTAAAATGCAACCTTTGGCATAAAGCTTAAAGCTTTATGTTCATAAACCCAAAATAAGCTTGCATAACATGATAGCATGAACAAAATGTTCAACCCAAACTTGCATAACATAACTTGGCATACTTGCATATAAACTTGCATATAAACTTGCATATCACAACATGATAAACTTGCATATAAACTTGCATATCATACATTTAACTTTAGAGTTTAAGTATGAAAGTAGAATAGGGCTTACAATGCTTAAGAAGTCACAAAAATATGACAAAGCCCTTATGAAATCAATTAAACCCAAAATGCAAGCAAAACCCTTGAGCCAAAATGATCAAGACTCTTTCTTTATGATGCAAATATATAAACTTGACTTGAATGCAAGCTAATGATGCTCATACAAGTTTGAAAACACTTGTATGCATGGAAAATCACTTAGGAATTTATTTAGGAATTTTATGAAGAGAGTGGAGGCCATGAGAGGATTGATTTTGCCATAGTTTAGTTGTATGAATGAATAATGATGATTTAGGGTAGGTTAGGGTCTTATTTATAGATTAGGCAAGTGTTTTAGGCCATAGGATTAAACCTAGATTCAATCCAAGCCATCAAAGCATGTCTTGGGGAAGAAGTCAAGTGTAGGAACCATCTAGGGCCTTTAGATTAAAGATGAACCATGAGAACCATTCAAATGCAAAATCTGCATTTGAGCGAATCGGCCCACGGGTTGACAGCCAAACACCCTGGATTAACCCCTAGTCGACCCAGCGAGCTCGGGTCGACCTCAAAAATCGGCCGGTTCGGTTATTCCCCTCTCCCAATTCGCTGTTTTGAACATTTTTGCATATTTATTTATTTAATTTTCAATTATATATATATATATATATATATCAATATATATATTTCTCTGCGCAACCCATTTCACTTAATTAAGTATACTTTAATTTGGGAATTTTTCGTGAAACTTCGCGAGGCCATATCTTGGTCATACGGACTCCGATTTTCGAAAACTCGGACTCTATTTCGCGTATTTTTCCGAGACGAACGCAATGGGATAGCCCGTTTCCCTTGATTCAGAATTTACAGTTTAATTCTGCCTCTATTTATGTTATAACATGTTATTCAAAAATACGGGTTGTTACACATTCGGAACCAAAGAGATTTTGAAATCAATTTCTCTCTGCGGAGGTAAGCTAACAACTTCTTCGAACACATCCGCATAGTTCTTGACAACTGGAATATTTGCAATGTCGACCTGTATATTCTCTGTAACGACAGGAACAGGTTCTGTTTGAGCAGGAGAAACATCCAATGCTGCCCAGAAGTCTTTTCTGTCAGAATTCGAACCTTCACATGGAATAGTTATATAATTTCCCGATTTAATTTTCGCACTTACGACTCTGTTGGCGCATTTAACTTCAGCTTCATATTTGGTTAACCAATCCATTCTCAGAATCAGATCAAACTCTGTAAAATTCATGACAATCGTAATAGTAGGGAATCGGTAGCAGGAGAAAGAAACTGGAACCTTACAAACCCAACTAAGATCGACGGAACTCCCAACCGGATTTTGAACAGTCATGGGTGCTTTGAGCTTCTTCAAATTTAAATCCAGTTTCTTAACTGCATTCTTTGCAATAAAGCTTCGCAACGCGCCTGTGTCAAACAGTACTTTAACTGGAATGTTTTTGACACTAAGCGTGCCTTCTAAAACATCTAGCCTTTCTTGACTAGCTGAGGATGCAGGAACCTCCGCTACTTTATTTACCTGTACCTTTTCAGGTTTCTCCAATAACCGGCAATCCCGCTTTATGTGGCCAGCCCGACGGCACAGATTGCATTTTCTCTTCTCTTGGAACTTGTCCTTGGATTTCGACCCAACCTTTCTTTCCCTTTTCGAGGATTTGCAATTCCCTTGAAAATGCCCTGGCTTCTTGCAGTTATTACATATTGCGGTCGTTATGGGTCCTTTCTCGGATATAAAATTTTCCCGATTTAATCTAGGCTTCTTTCTGACTCTAGACGTCGTACTGGCCTTAGGCTATGCACTCGCCTCTAAGATATCAGTTTCGGAATTTCTTTTGCTGCTGAAACCGACTTCTTCTTCGTCTCGCAACATACCTTTGCTATCGAGATCCTTATACTGGTATTCCATGTATATCATTTCAGAAAAAGGAAGCTTCACATGCCCCATTACTTTAGCCTGGTATTTTCTTTGAAGACCATTAATGAACCTCATATTCTTCATCTTTGGCTTTTCAATTAGATGCGGGGCAAAACGAGAAAGTTCATTGAATCTCTTATGATATTCGGGAATATTCATATCACCTTGTATCAGATAGTAGAACTCATCGTATAACCGCTCAGTTGCTTCTGGAGGAATAAACCTTTGGTTGAACATTTCTTTGAATCTATCCCAGGTGATATCACCTTCTGGATCATCCCTAATAATTAACTCCCACCAGAACAAAGCTTCGTCTTTGAGCGCCCAAGATGCAACTAATCTTTTCTGGCCATCTCTTAGCTGGAGACGCTCAAGAATTCTTTCAACAGAACGCATCCAATCTTGGGTTTGACTAATGGATTCATTTCCCGAGTATGGTACTCCACCCAAATTTCGATACTTCTTTAATAAAGCTTCTAGATCTGGTTCTGCATTTCTCCTGTTTCTGACACTCATTTTCTAGTACTTCTGCAAATAGCAGATCAAGTGTCAGGTCAACAGAAAAGATATTTTAAAGCATAGAAACATATACTTGAATGTAAATGTGTGTATCAAGGGGCATTTCATTCTGCTATACTCTTACTAGGATATTACTGATCCTATCTGTAGTGAGTTACTCGTCCTAGAACACCACTGGTTCTATTTCTGACGAGCTCGTTCATATGTTATATTCTAGGCTTAACCTGGCTCTGATACCACGTTTGCGACAACCCCATTCCCGATAAGACGGTGGCAAGGGTAATCTTTGGAATACAACACATAAACAGATAATAATAGAACAGAAACTGATAAATACACCAGATAATGTACAATAGAATACATTGGATATATATATAATCATCAGAATTACACAGTATATAGGATCATACTTAGTACAAAATACAGTTCAGCTATACATAAATGTCTACTGCGGAAAAGAAAACATAATATGTACAACAGGAGCTGAACAACATAAAAAGAGATAAATGATTGTAACACCCCACACCCGTTAAGGTCACTGATTAAGGGAATGCCTTAACTTCAGTGGAGTATCTTAAGTGAATATAGAACAGAAAAATTACAACAAGACAGATATAAGTAATACTTGAGAATTTAAATAAAACATCATTTCATTTCAGCGGAAAGTAAAACATGTTTAGTTACATCACTAAACCATAAACAAGAGTCAGGTACATAATATCCATCTTGATAAAACAAAAGTACATAATCCCACTAATAACTAATAGCCATAATAGAAAAGATAAGCTGGGCTTTACATCACGGTCCAAGATCTAAAAGATAGATAAAGTAATCTGATCAAAGCCCACTAGTGCTAGGCCCACTCTGAGAACCTGAGGGTTGGGGAAAAGGATAAAAACAACGGGGTCAGACATAAGTCTGAGTGAGCCCTATAACTTTAACAATACAATCATTAAAGTAATTAGGGTATGATATAAACCTGGTACGGTACGACTGGGGATAAATGACTACACTAAGCAGCCAACTAGACTTAGGATGAACTAAGATAACGGTAAAGACGTGCCTATCCACCCAAGGATAAATACTACACTGCACCACCCCAGATCTACCCACCCAAGGGTAATTTCTAACTGCACCACACCAGTCATTCTTACTTAAAGGTTGATCCCTCCCAAGGACTTAGAAAAATTTACCCAATAGTTTCGTATACCCCTAGCTGACTACATAGGTGCCGTCTGCCCCTATCTCCACTAGGTGTACCCTGTACTTAGTGATCTTAATAGTAGTCTCTTGTACCCCTAGCTGACTACATAGGTGCCGTCTGCCCCTATCTCCACTAGGTGTACCCACTACTCCCATTCGATCGGCTCCCTAACGTAGATACCCGTGCTGGCCCCACAGTGGGGTGTATCACTCCCCAAAGTGGCAACCCGATAAAATCAATGGTGCACGGCTTATACCTACACGATGCAACAACGTCTTACCTACCAGCCCGGGTCCACACACGCATATGAAACCCGTTGGACTTGCGTTGCCACCGCTAACCCGTTTTGGCCTCTTATAGACAAACCCAGTACGCGTGTCCTGTCCTCGACATGGGTCGAGCCCAATAAGATACATATGGGTTACTGGTTGAAATGGGCCCCCACAAGCTACCCACCTAAGCTTGTCATTTTTTTCTAGTGCATCCCACTTAACCCTTTTTAATAATCATGTCCACTTACATGTTCAAAGTTTGGTTAAGTCATCTAATCATATTTCAATTGCCACTCAAGGCGCCCACTAGATTTCCCCATGCCACCCAAGGCACTTACTTGATTTCCACATGCCACCCAAGGCACTTACTTAATCCTTTAATCATGTTTAATTACATGTTCCATTTTGGTTAAGTATTCAAATCTTATCTTCCATTGCCACCCAAGGCAACCACTAGATTTTCCCCATGCCACCCAAGGCACTTACTTAACCCTTTAATCATGTTTAATTACATGTTCCACTTTGGTTAAGTATTCTAATCGTATTTTCTATTGCCACCCAAGGAAACCACTACATTTTTCCACATGCCACCCAAGGCACCCACTTAACCCTTCATGTCCCTCTACATGCTAATATGGTTAAGTGTTTCTTAATTGATTAGGAATGTAACCGTTGTAAAGACCTCTCACATTAGACTATCTTTTATGGCAGCTGGATTTGCCGGTCGGGTCCGGGCAGCCTACGCCATAACCGAGTCTAACCTCGTGTCTTTACACTTGTCACGTATTAAGTTTGTGCCTAAGACCTCTCGCATTGGGCCAATCATTTGTAGCCGCTGGATTTGCCGGTCGGTTCCGGGCAGTCTTATGCTACAAAAGGGTCCAACCTCGTGTCTTAGTCGATTAATTACACCTAATTAATCACCCCCATTTTTCGAATTAATTTTCCCTAATTAATTCCAATTTTTAATGATGTACATAATTGACTCAATTATGTCCATCCACTTTATGGTAAGCATAATCATACCAACTTTACACCATTTCATTAACATGTATATTAACCCCATCGTTCCCCACGTAATTCACTAACATGACATAAAAGGGATGATTCATCACAAATACAATGGGTTCAACTTGCATAACATTAGCATCAACATGGGTTTTAAAGGTGTCAACATGCATATAGCATCAAACCCAACCAGCATAAATAATCAACCCAAACTTGCATGAATCACATATGTCATAAAGGGGTAACTTGCATAAGCTACTTGTGTCATTCAAAGGGGTAAACTTGCATATGTATGTATGACATACAAAGGGGTTAACTTGCATATGTATGCATATCATCCAAAGGTGTAAACTTGCACATGTTACTTGCAAATAATCAAACACCAAACTTGCATAACATGTCATATATGAACTTGCATATAATCATAAACCAAACTTGCATAACATATCATATATGAACTTGCATATAATCATACACCAAACTTGCATAACATATCATATATGAACTTGCATATAATCATACACCAAACTTGCATAACATATCATATATGAACTTGCATATAATCATACACCAAACTTGCATAACATGGTGTCACAATGGATCAATGTTTATCATAGCGATTTGCATAACTAGCATCATGAACACATAGCCTAAAACTTGCATAACTTGCATAACATCATGATCACCTAGCATATGACTTGCATAACTTGCATAACATCATGATCACCTAGCTTATGACTTGCATAACTTGCATAACATCATGATCACATATCATATGACTTGCATAACTTGCATAACATCATGATCACATATCATATGACTTGCATAACTTGCATAGCATCATAATCACATAGCATATGACTTGCATAAATTACATAACATCATAAACACATAGCATATGACTTGCATAACTTGCATAACATCTCAAACACATAGCATATGATAACACAACTTGCATTGATCCACATTCATAGCCATAACCACATTATATCCTATCATAATCATTTCAACAATTGGTCACTAAGGCTATAGAAACTCACAACTTGTTGATTAGCACTCCTAAGAAGAAGATTAAGTTGCTAGAGTTGATTAGAAGTTGATTTGAGAAGCTATCTTCCTCTTTAATTTGATGGAGGCTCCTTCAAGTTGCATTTTGACGGCATAACGGTGTTGTCTCCAATTTTAGAATGAATTAGGGTAGTCTTAGGGTGTATTTATATAGTAGTTAAGTGTTTTAGGCCATTAGATTAACCCAAAATCAGATTAGAGCCGTCAGATTTCGTCCTAGCCACCAAAACACAGCCAAAAAGCCAAACTGGTGCACCCAGGTCACCTGGGCTCGACCAGGGGGGTCGACCCCCAGGTCGACACTAGGGTCGACACCCTAGTCGACCTGGTGGGCAGGTCGACACCCCTGTCGACCCCCAGGTCGACTCCCTAATTCTGGCGGGAATTTTCCCGCCACTTCTGAAATGTGAAATTTTCGTATTTTAAATCTGTTTTGAATTTCTGAAAACTTCTTCGGGCCTTAACTAGGTCATACGGACTCCGATTTTCGAAAACTCGGACTCTATTTCGCGTATTTTTCCGAGACGAACGCAATGGCATAGCCTGTTTCCCCTGATTCAGATTTTAAAATTTAATTCTTCACTGTTTTATATTATAGCAAGTTATTCAACATACGGGGTGTTACATTCTCCCCTACTTAAAGGATTTCGTCCCCGAAATCTCTAAGTCAAGAAGAACGTATCCTACCAACCAAACAACCATCTACTCAAACCATCAAACACTGGCATCCATTGTCCTTAAAGTTTCTAATGCTGTATGAACATATGCAAAGAGTGTGTGTGTATGTTCCCTGTCTAATGCAAAATCAGGCGGTCTACTGTTTTAGTTGACCTCCTTAATGCAAACCATGATAGTGCCATGCATCCAATATGTATGCGAAAGAACCTTATCGACACATACTATTTCTACATGAGTGCACAATCATTCACCAAAATGCATCATCCATATGATAGCACAATCATTATACATCCATTAATATAGCTACCTACACACAGTTATATGCAATATGCAATATGAAGTGATTGAGCCGATCTAGTGTCTAAAGTGTGTGTATATGCATCCACGAGCATCCACTAGCAACCACTTGCATCCACACGCATCCATCAAACATAACATGTCTCAAACACATGTTTCAACCATAGGTTTACCCTATCTAAAGGTCAAAGGTACTAATGAGAGGACATACTAAAGATAAGATTAGTACTAGACAAACGATAAAGGATAAGTTAAAAGACATACCCTCAAAAAGGAATGGGTACAATGAACGCATCTTCGCTTCTGTCTCCCAAGTAGCATTGCTCTCATCTTCTCCCCATTGCACTTTGACTAGTCGAACCTCTCTGTTTCTCAACTTTCTAATCTCTGACCCAAGGATGCGGGTAGGAGCTCGTCGAATAGTCGGATCACGCTCTACCTCCACCTCTCTAAGCAAGCTCGGCTATACCACCTCTACGGTCTCATGTAGGCACTTCCTCAAATGTGACACATGGAATACGTCATGTACCCCACTAAGTCTCTCGGGTAAATCCACTCAATATGCCATGGAGCAGTCCTCTTGCTCTTCATGGGTATGAAATGGGCGCTCTTAGTAAGTCTGTCTACCACAACCCAAATTCCCGTATTACCCTTCCTCGATCTTGGTAGCACATCAATAAAATCCATTGAGACGCCATCCCACTTCCATTGTGGAACTTCCAACGGGTGAAGCAACCCATCTGGTTTCTTTTGCTCTGCTTCCACTTGTTGGCACACCAAGCATCTAGCGACATACTCGGCTACATCTTTCTTCGTACCGGCCCAAAAGAAAACTCGCTTCATGTCTTGGTACATCTTGTCCCCACCGGGATGAATGGTCATCTTTGAACGACTCGCATCATTAAGTATAGCCTTCCTCAAACCCTCATCTTGCGGTACACAAGGTCTACCGTCTCTATGCAACCACCCCTTATCGTCTAGGGTGTACCTACTCAAATGGCTGGATGACTCCCCCCTTATGAGCCTCTCTACTAACTCAACCAACTGTGGGTCGTCCCTCTGTGCCTCGCGAATCCGTCCCAACAGAGTAGGTCTGACCTCCAAGGATGCTAGCAAACCGGGTATATAGTCAATGGAAGGTCTGAAATCAAACATCGAGATAAATTCCAAGCTTCGTCGTTCCACGAACAATGGACTCAAGGACAACCTTTTTTCTGCACAAGGCATCTGCCACCACGTTACCTTTGCCGGGGTATACGCTATCTCGAAATCACAGGATGCTAAGAACTCCATCCACCTTTGCTGTCTCAAGACTATGCGCTCGAAGAGTCTCCAACACTTCCCTAAGATGTAGGGCATGCTTTTTCTCCACTTCTAGAGAAAACCAGGATATACTCCCATACAAAATCGTCACAACTATCCATCTCTCATGCAGACCATCCTAGTCGAACTCGACATTCCCCAAGTGCAAGCCCCAAAGGCCTAAACCAATATCAGACAAACACCCAAGGGATACCTCCTTCGAATTCAGACGACCTACGTGAGATGATACTAGTAAAAACGGCTAAATAATTAATCACTTGTCCAACTCTGGATGTCCTTGCCAGTCTCGCTCCAAAACCACCGTTTGATCAAACAACTGGCTTTGCTTAACCTATTAAGCACATACGAAAACTTATTTCGCTTTTAGAAAAGACCAAGATGTCATCCACAGAGACCACTACGAAGTTATTTAGGTACTCCCTGAACACCATACTCATCTAATCAACAAAGTATGGGGGGCGTTCGTCAAACCAAATGGCATCACCAGCCACTCATAGAAACCATCCGGAGTCCTAAAGGCAGTCTTCTCTATACTATCCTCAGTCACTCCCAACTGATGAAACCCCGTGGCTAAGTCCAACTGTGAAACACTGAGGCGCCAACCAACTGATCAAAAAGATCATCTATCTTTGGCAATGGGTGTCTATTCTTCTTTGTGAGCTTGTTGAGTTCTCTATAGTCTACACAAAGTCTGAGGGACCCATCCGCCTTCGTGGCAAAAACTACTGGAGCACCCCACTCCGATATACTTCGTCTTATGAACCCCTTCTCAAGCAACTCCCCTGCTTGCTTATGGAGTTCCCTCCTCTCACGAGGAGCCATGTGGCGCACTGGTAAAGGTACTGGTTTAGCATTATCCACCAGATATATTCGGAAGTCTATCTCCCGCTTCGGAGGTAAGCCCTTCACCTCCTCAAACACATCCGAGTATTCCCGGACCACTCTAACAGATCGCAAACTCTCGACCGAAGCGTCAAGCGATTCAAGATAACTTAGCGTAACAGAATCCATGGGATTTCAAAAGATCTCGAGAGTGTTACCCAGTGGGTCATAATCCTAACAACTCTCCTTTCACAGTCAAGAACGGCACCATTACTGGATAACCAGTCCATGCCCAAAATCAACCCATAGCCCGTGAAGCCCGAAACAAAGACATCACATCTAAACTCAACACTAAGTATGGAAATCTTCAAACCCAAACATATCATAGACAAATAAGTGGAGCCCCCCAATTGGGTTTGAAGCAACCAAGGGATCATCTACTAAACTGGTGTCTAGGTGCAGTGATTCAACTAATGATGATGAGATAAACGAATGTGATGCACCAGAGTCGAATAAAGTTCGAACAGGATGATTGAGAGAACCAAATTTCAACTTAGACGGTCCTACCCCCATCAGGTATACCCGTCGTGATGGAATACATCTACCCTCCAGAAGATCCTGTACTTCGTCCTTACCTCTTTGGACAACCTTAATAAGGTGTCCTATTTCTCTAAAACAACTAGCCTTCCCCTTCACATTCTCCTTTCGTGGCCTTCTTACCACGATAAGGTTTCGTCCTTTATTTACCTAACAGCTATTTGAACCTTCCTCTCTCGTCCATCTTAAAGGTACCCATAAGCCCTCCACCTCCTTGGGCTAACTTCTTAGCCCGGCAAACGTCTTAGTCCCTTGAAGTGGTTCTTCCGTCCTTCATACGGAAGTCCTTATTTATCTCAAAAAGACATATATACGCGGAGGGGAAAATTCAAAAAGAGAAAGAGGAAGAGATTCAAAATGGAGAATCGAAGGAAGGATATATGGCTCTTGGGGATTATGTTCTTTTCTTTCAAAAACTTTTCTCTTAAAAGACATGTTTTTGAAAATACTTCTTCCAAAAATGTTTTAGAAAAATAGTTTTTCTAAAAGTTTTATCTATTCTGGTAACCTTAAGCTCTGATACCACGTGTAACACCCCACACCCGTTAAGGTCACTCACTAAGGGAATGCCTTAACTTCGGTGGAGTATCTTAAGTGAATATAGAACAGAAAAATTACAACAAGACAGATATAAGTAATACTTGAGAATTAAAAAAAAACATCATTTCATTTCGGCGGAATGTAAAACATGTTTAGTTACATCACTAAACCATAAACAAGAGTCAAGTACATAATATCCATCTTGATAAAACAAAAGTACATAATCCCACTAATAACTAATAGCCATAATAGAAAAGATAAGCTGGGCTTTACATCACGGTCCAAGCTCCAAAAGATAGATAAAGCAATCTGATCAATGCCCACTGGTGCTAGCCCCACTCTGAGAACCTGAGGGTTGGGGAAAAAGATAAAAACAACGGGGTCAGACATAAGTCTGAGTGAGCCCTATAACTTTAACAATACAATCATTAAAGTAATTAGGGTATGATATAAACCTGGTACGGTACGACTGGGGATAAATGACTACACTAAGCAGCCAACTATACTTAGGATGAACTAAGATAACGGTAAAGACGGGCCTATCCACCCAAGGATAAATACTACACTGCACCACCCCAGATCTACCCACCCAAGGGTAATTTCTAACTACACCACACCAGTCATTCCTACTTAAAGGTTGATCCCTCCCAAGGACTTAGAAAAATTTACCCAATAGTTTCGTATACCCCTAGCTGACTACATAGGTGTCGTCTTCCCCTATCTCCACTAGGTGTACCCTGTACTTAGTGATCTTAATAGTAGTCTCTTGTACCCCTAGCTGACTACATAGGTGCCGTCTGCCCCTATCTCCACTAGGTGTATCCACTACTCCCATTCAATCGGCTCCCTAACGTAGATACCCGTGCTGGCCCCACAATGGGGTGTATCACTCCCCAAAGTGGCAACCCGATAAAATCAATGGTGCACGGCTTATACCTACACGATGCAACAACGTCTTACCTACCAGCCCGGGTCCAAACACGCATATGAAACCCGTTGGACTTGCGTTGCCACCGCTAACCCGTTTTGGCCTCTTATAGTCAAACCCAGTACGCGTTTTCCGTCCTCGACATGGGTCGAGCCCTATAAGATACATATGGGTTACTGGTTGAAATGGGCCCCCACAAGCTACCCACCTAAGCTTGTCATTTTTTTCTAGTGTATCCCACTTAACCCTTTTTAATAATCATGTCCACTTACATGTTCAAAGTTTGGTTAAGTCATCTAATCATATTTCAATTGCCACTCAAGGCGCCCACTAGATTTCCCCATGCCACCCAAGGCACTTACTTGATTTCCACATGTCACCCAAGGCACTTACTTAACCCTTTAATCATGTTTAATTACATGTTCCACTTTGGTTAAGTATTCTAATCTTATCTTCCATTGCCACCCAAGGCAACCACTAGATTTTCCCCATGCCACCCAAGGCACTTACTTAACCTTTAATCATGTTTAATTACATGTTCCACTTTGGTTAAGTATTCTAATCGTATTTTCTATTGCCACCCAAGGCAACCACTACATTTTTCCACATGCCACCCAAGGCACCCACTTAACCCTTCATGTCCCTCTACATGCTAATATGGTTAAGTGTTTCTTAATTGATTAGGAACGTAACCGTTGTAAAGACCTCTCACATTAGACTACCTTTTATGGCAGCTGGATTTGCCGGTCGGGTCCGGGCAGCCTTACGCCATAACCGAGTCTAACCTCGTGTCTTTACACTTGTCATGTAATAAGTTTGTGCCTAAGACCTCTCGCATTGGGCCAATCATTTGTAGCCGCTGGATTTGCCGGTCGGTTCCGGGCAGTCTTATGCTACAAAAGGGTCCAACCTCGTGTCTTAGTCGATTAATTACACCTAATTAATCACCCCCATATTTCGAATTAATTTTACCTAATTAATTCCAATTTTTAACGATGTACATAATTGACTCAATTATGTCCATCCACTTTATGGTATGCATAATCATACCAACTTTACACCATTTCATTAACATGTATATTAACCCCATCGTTCCCCACGTAATTCGCTAACATGACATAAAAGGGAAGATTCATCACAAATACAATGGGTTCAACTTGCATAACATTAGCATCAACATGGGTTTTAAAGGTGTCAACATGCATATAGCATCAAACCCAACTAGCATAAATAATCAACCCAAACTTGCATGAATCACATATGTCATAAAGGGGTAACTTGCATAAGCTACTTGTGTCATTCAAAGGGGTAAACTTGCATATGTATGTATGACATACAAAGGGGTTAGCTTGCATATGTATGCATATCATCCAAAGGTGTAAACTTGCACATGTTACTTGCAAATAATCAAACACCAAACTTGCATAACATGTCATATATGAACTTGCATATAATCATACACCAAACTTGCATAACATATCATATATGAACTTGCATATAATCATACACCAAACTTGCATAACATATCATATATGAACTTGCATATAATCATACACCAAACTTGCATAACATATCATATATGAACTTGCATATAATCATACACCAAACTTGCATAACATGGTGTCACAATGGATCAATGTTTATCATAGCGATTTGCATAACTAGCATCATGAACACATAGCCTAAAACTTGCATAACTTGCATAACATCATGATCACCTAGCTTATGACTTGCATAACTTGCATAACATCATGATCACCTAGCTTATGACTTGCATAACTTGCATAACATCATGATCACATATCATATGACTTGCATAACTTGCATAACATCATGATCACATATCATATGACTTGCATAACTTGCATAGCATTATAAACACATAGCATATGACTTGCATAAATTACATAACATCATAAACACATAGCATATGACTTGCATAACTTGCATAACATCTCAAACACATAGCATATGACAACACAACTTGCATTGATCCACATTCATAGCCATAACCACATTATATCCTATCATAATCATTTCAACAATTGGTCATTAAGGCTATAGAAACTCACAACTTGTTGATTAGCACTCCTATGAAGAAGATTAAGTTGCTAGAGTTGATTAGAAGTTGATTTGAGAAGCTATCTTCCTCTTTAATTTGATGGAGGCTTCTTCAAGTTGCATTTTGACGGCATAACGGTGTTGTCTCCAATTTTAATATGAATTAGGGTAGTCTTAGGGTGTATTTATAGAGTAGTTAAGTGTTTTAGGCCATTAGATTAACCCTAAATCAGATTAGAGCCGTCAGATTTCGTCCTAGCCACCAAAACACAGCAAAAAAGCCAAACTGGTGCACCTAGGTCACCTGGGCTTGACTAGGGGGTCGACCCCCAGGTCGACACTAGGGTCGACACCCTAGTCGACCTGGTGGGCAGGTCGACACCCCTGTCGACCCCCAGGTCGACTCCCTGAGTCTGGCGGGAATTTTCCCGCCACTTCTGAAATGTGAAATTTTCGTATTTTAAATCTGTTTTGAATTTCTGAAAACTTCTTCGGGCCTTAACTGGGTCATACGGACTCCGATTTTCGAAAACTCGGACTCTATTTCGCGTATTTTTCCGAGACGAACGCAATGGCATAGCCCGTTTCCCCTGATTCAGATTTTAAAATTTAATTCTGCCCTGTTTTATATTATAGCAAGTTATTCAACATACGGGGTGTTACAATGATAGAATCCATCTTCAGCTCCAGCTATCCAGAAAGAGCCTGCTAAAACCTTAATACAAGGCTGCCCATGTCGAAAAAGGGGCACCCGAGTTTGCAAGTGAAACAAACTACGAGTCAGTCGTGGGACTGGTATGAGAAATCTACTTAACACATTTTCAAATATGGCTAATCACAGGACCACGCCACTTTCGCTGAACGGGTTTACTCCATTTGATCGCCAGTGCTTTAAAACAAATAAATCTTTTAAACATCGCAATGCTTTTTATAAAAATGAAGCCATTATAAGACTCAGTTCCCATCACACAATGCAACACACACCAGAGGATAGAGTTTTACCTTATAATGGCCAAAATATGCTTGATACGAGCAAAACAAATCATTTTATATTATTGCTAGTGTATATATGTTTCAAAAACAATTTCAATCATAACTATCAATCATATGCGGCATTAATGCCCCATACCACTATATCGCCATATATAGGTATACAATCAAAACCGCACGATGTCGTATTTGGAAATTGGATTTCCGTCATGAGCCGAGGCAAAAGATAGTCCTCATCGAATTCGAGACAATCGAGCCTATGTCTCAGGCAAGCACGCGGACAAGCCTTGGATCGTCAGGGCCGGTCCACCGATGTGGATTAAATTTCCTGAACACTGCGTTTCCCCGCCCTATGGGGCGTAAACTAGCCATATCTGACCACACCATCGGCTCCGAAGAGACCGAAGCAAACCGAGGCCTCACTTTACATCATCCACATAAGTAAAATACCCGGGCGTGTACAACCCAAAGCACCACTCCTAGCTAGAAGAAAACGCATGTCCTCCCTGATGTCTGTCTCCCGTTTCTGGCTCATACCGGGGTGTGAGGCTCGCGAAACAACGCTATACACAAAGCTACGCCACACAGGCCATGCTTTGATCATTAACCACAAGACTTTGCTTTTCAACAGAAGCCTTGATCATCTATCACTTAAGCATGCCACACAGGCAATTCACTCCATGTGACTGATTTCTATCGATATATAACTTCTGGGCTCGTACGTCTCAGAGAAGGGCGTAAAGCAAGAGAATAAATTCTCCGCTGCCAAATAGATATATATTTAATAGAGATCAATCAACATAGAACAAAATCCAATTTCAGACACACAGTCCATTTACACGTTCGTTCTGGGTCTGAACGAAACCGGAGGCATTCAATACCTCGCATATCCGTACAATCAACAAGTACATCCGGGTGGCTACTACTTCAACCCCGTCAAGGTAGCTACTCCTATCATGAGCATCAGTAGCACCCCTCCTTTCGACGTGAAGATTATAGGTCTTGCACCGTCTTCATATCTTCGACTTTCAATCGTCGACCAATTATTTGAAATGAGAACTAACTCGGCCTTTTCAAATAATTCACGTATATTTAGAATTTCAAATCAATTTATTTCAATGGTTAAATTATTCGACACCACCAATTTTGTTCTTTAATGTTATTTTCACACCACACTTATTCAACCATCAAATATCACATAAATCGAGCAAATTCAGTTTATTTCCATTCCATATCATTTATAATATTTTATCACGACTTATCGCTATTTTTATTTATTTAAAAAAAAATAGCCAACTCTTTCAAACGACGCTTCAGGCCATAACGCGGTCGTGGCACTGTTTTTCTCCAGATTTGATTTACACATATATGAAAATCTAACCGTTGGATCTTCACAAAATTTATATCATTAGAAAGATCTTTTCAAAACGAATCCAACAGTTTCAGTTTTGGGAAAATCCGACGGTCGGATCTCCCGCACTAATCGTTTGAAGTTACGATTTCAAAATACGAACTGCAGTGTCGTTATTCGATTTAATTTAATTATATTTATATCTATATATATATAATCGATTCTGGCGTTGTTTTTCTTCAGGTTTGAATTAAGCATTCCAGACGATCCAACAGTTGGATCTTTACAAAGTTGGTGCCGTTGGAAAGATATTTCCAAGGCGAACCCGAGGGTTGTGGTTTCGGGAAAATCCGATGGTCGGATCTCCCGCACTAATCGTTTGAAATCACGGTTTCAAAACACGAACTGCAGCCTCTTTATTCACTATATTTTGATTATCTTTATATAAATATATATAAATATAATTCTTTCATCGATTTCAAAACACACTCTACTTTATAGATTCGATAAAAATGATATTTTTATCTAACAGACATTTATTTCAACACTTCACTATTTTCAACAATTCATGTATATAATAAAAATGAGATTTTAATTGTAAAACAATTTATTTCAAAACACGACTATTTTATATAGTTCATATAGATGATAAAAATAAGATTTTTATTATAAAACAATTTATTTCAAAACACGACTATTTTATATAATTCATATAGATGATGAAAATATATTTTTATTATAAAACAATTTATTTCAAAACACGACTATTTTATATAATTCATATAGATGATAAAAATATGATTTTTATTATAAAACAATTTATTTCAAACACGACTAATTTTCCACACATGAATTTCTATTCAACACATGAATATAGTTTCAACACATGAAAATAATTCTAACACATGAATATTATTGAAAATTTCGGCAGCATAATGGCAAGGTAGTTAAAACCGGGACCGTCCCTAGTACGGCTCCTCGCTCTACCTTAAAACCTCGCGGTTTTTGACAATGGGGATTCATGCATCTAGTTCGTACGCAGGCGGCATGTTTTATTTTCATTTCCATAATCTATTCTAATTTTGTTTCAATCACCAATGGGTATTTTTCAACCACAAACAATCAATTTCAACCACAAACAATTCTAATCAACCATTCGCTATCAACCAATTTTCACACCTATCACAAACAATAAATATCGTCCATGGTCTGTGGACGAGGGGAGTATATATATATATATATATATATATTCGAATATAAATATATTTCGATTCACTTTAATTCATTTCAACGCACATACAATTTTTTTCAATGCATATATAACTTATACATCGAACATACAACTTATACAACGCTTATATATGAGGTGTACAACGCTGATATAATTCATATATCGACTATATAATTTATACATCGTCGTTTTCCATATCGTTTATAAATTATAAATCTCACATTGGGTTCCACTCCACCAAAAATAGCAGAAGGCTCAAAAAAATATGCGGTCTCTTCTAGAATGTAGAAGACGTCCACACGAGTCCACTGTCTCTTGTTTCACTGAATTTCGTCTACAAACGAAAAAGATATGATCTTTCAAAGGTGGACGAATTTCGCGACACTTTAAAGTGTCAAAACCAGCTCAGAATAATCAAGCCGTATACCTTCCACGAACGTTCAAAACTAGGTCCTCGATTCTTGCAAAATCCGTTGAGCGTTGTTGAAATCGGGTTGCACCACCTCCAAGAGCTCCAAGAGGCGCTCAGGAGGAGGTAGGTGGGCCCCACTTGGTGGTTCCTCCTGCTCACGGCGGGGCCTCAAAGTTTACAACTTCGTGGACCCGTAACTCCCTCCACACACGACGAGACGTGATGAGACTGGGACAGATTTGAAGCTCTAGCTGAGATCTTCAAAGATGTCAAAAGGGGCCTAGGGTTTTAGTGCTTGTATCGAGAGGGAAGGAGGAGAGAAGGGAAGAACTGAGGCCGTCGTTCGTAGCTGATGAATCGGGGAGAGAAAAGGATGGTTTGTCGAGATATGATTGGGCCAGGAATTTTATTTTAATTTATATATTTATAAATTTCGAAAATACCCCCTTTCACACACGAACCCCAATTCAAACCCAATGACTGTCGTCCCCAGCATTTTACCCCCATTTCGAACACAATGGGATATGTTTCGTAGGCCCATTCGACTGTTTCAGTCAGTTTTCCTTTAATTTAAAATATATAACATTCAATATTATATTTGAACATACATTTCAATTTGCCAGGCCCACAAACTGATTCGAAAAATTCCATAAAAATACATCTATCTATGTTTTGACGATATGGTCCCAACAAAACTAGTTTCGTCGAATTCCGAGACCGTTTGCAAAATGGCCCATTTCTGGTCGATCCAATTTAACTATAATTGACCAAAGCACATTTTCCTTCGCCACGCTCACATACTAGCTTCCAAAATTATGAAATTTGAAACCTAGCAATAATTTGACATCCCGGATCCAACAAAAGTGGTTTCGCCGAATTCCAAGGTCGTTTGCAAAATGGCCATTTTCACGAGCTATATAAATTCCATAGCGACCTTTCTGAAAATTCATTTTGCCATAACTTTTGCTTCCCGCTATGAAACTTCGATTTTCCAGATCCGTTAGAAAGGTATTTACTAACAGATTTAAATATTTTTGATTTCACTCAAATCCGTTTTGTTTTGCACCCGATACAGTCAGTCGAAGTTTGAATTCAAATTTTGAAACTACCGCGCCATTTCAGGCCTAGTTTATAATTCAAAGTAACTATATTTATTTTCAAACGTCGATTCAAACTCACTCTTCATTGCTATTATTTAAAATATTTATTTTAAATATTTAAAATCCACTATTTTAGCCAATTTTAAAAAATTTAAATTGGTTCAGATTTTCCGGGTCGTTACACGCGATATCCTTCCTCGAAGCAGGATGGGTATTACTATGTTGACTAACGTCTGTGGATGCAGGAAAACAGGTTGGAGGAATCTGACTGGATTCCTCAAAAATATATTATCTGTTAGTTTATTTATTTGCATATATACTGTCATATATGATGTGTTAGAGAACCTTAAATAAATAATTGGTTGATTGGTGTTTAAATATCACTGGGCCTAAATATTGATATTTAAAAATATCGAAAAAGGTAATTTCCAGAGTTAAAAGGGGAAATTCTCTTTTTCTAAAATAGAATTTGAAATTTGAATATAATAAAAATATTAACTTGTTTTAAATAATAAAAACAAGTAGTTCTTTTATAAACGAAGTTTATAAATGAAGTGAAAAGAATTATCATTGGATAATTCAGAAATAAAAATACAAGTGTGAAATTTGAAAAGGGAAATCTATTTTCCAAAAGTAGAAATATCGATTTCAAAAGAAATTGAAATCGAGACATGTTTAAGAATGAATAAAGATAATTCAAATTGAATTTGAATAAAGAAAATTCAAATAGAAATTGAATATAAGAAATTCAAATAGAAATTGAAATAGAATTTCAAAATGGAATTTGAATAAGAGAATTCAAATAGAATTTGAATAAGGGAATTGAAATAGAATTTCAAAATGGAATTTGAATAAGAGAATTCAAATAGAATTTAATAAGAGAATTGAAATAGAATTTCAAAATGGAATTTGAATAAGAGAATTCAAAATGGAATTTGAATAAGAGAATTCAAATAGAATTTGAATAATGGAATTTGAATAAGAGAATTCAAATAGAAAATGAATATAAGAAATTCAAATAGAAATTGAATATAAGAAATTCAAATAGAAATTGAATATAGAAATTCAAAAGGAGTTTAAATATAGAAATTCAAGTGGAATTTGAATATAGAATTTGAATATAGAAAATATAAAGGAAATTCAAATATAGAATTTGAATATAGAAAGTGAAATAGAATTTGAAATAGACTTTGAATATAGAATTCAAATAGAGTTGAAATGGAATTTGAATATAGAATTCAAATAGATTGAAATGGAATTTGAATATAGAATTCAAATAGATTGAAATGGAATTTGGATATAGAATTCAAATAGAATTGAAATGGAATTTGAATATAGAAGATCGAAGTATAAATAAATTTATTTCCGAGTTAGGGAAAATCGACAATTTTAGAAGATCAGAAATATAATGTTGAATTGGAAAAATGGATTTGATATATATTAAAAATATATCAGAATGGAGTTTAATTTGTTATAAACGAAGAGTAAACGTTTATATATATAAATATAATTAAAACGAACTCGCCGCAGCGCTGCAGTTCGTAAATTGGCGATTCGAACTTCTATTGAGTTTACAGAAATCAATTGAAGTCAGAATTCTTTGAAACAAGAATTGTCAGGACCAATTTAATAATAATTTTCTACTGAAAGTCTTATAGATTTTGTGTTATGTTAAAATCAAATTTTCAGAAAAGCAGCGCCAAAATCGTTTAAAAGCCATAACGGTTTATTTTAATGAATAAAAGGATTTTGAAGAAATAAAATCCGAATTGCCATTAGAAAAATCCAGACTAGAGAGATAAAATAAATATGAACTCCAGTGAAGTAAGTAAAATGATTTTTGAAACAAAAATCAATTTTTTTAATTATTAAATAGATTAACTAGTTTGAAGAATAAATAGTTAATCGAGATTTGAATCGAAATTGGGAATTGGATAAGTGAAAGAGGTTGAGAATTGTTATTCGATATCGAATATGTAACTCGAGTTAAAATGGAATTCGATTAGTTTATGAGTAAGTTGAAATATATTTGAAACAGGTTATATTCAAATATACAAGTGAAATAGTCAAAAGTGTTAATTAATGAATTAATTAACGAGTTGAGTTAAAACGAGTATATTAAGTTGAAATAAATTAGAAATGTATGGATATACATACGACAGGTATGGAATGAAGTTAATGAAGGTATATAAATAGAATGCCCAACAAAAGGTATATATTTAATTCACATATGAGATTTTATGCGCCATATCGGCTAGCCGATTGGCTTTTTCTTTTTCTTTTTGAATGGAGAGGCCTGTGTGCTGGTTTGGGGATTTTCCCGATGCTCCCGATACAAAGGAGGTTATAGCGAATTTTTCCGGGAATTTAAGGAGTTAGAATATTTTTAAGATAATTTGATAGTTAGAAATCAACGAATCGATATATATAGAATTCGATAAGGAAATGAACTTGAAAATAGAATATTATAAACAAAAAGGAAATCGATAATCTGGAAATAGAACTAGAAGCATATACGTGTTTTAGAACTGGAGGATTGGTTTTATATGATGTTAATTATTCGAGGTAAGTGGTCTTGTCCGTTTTGAAGTTAAGGATGTTTTCAGTCAAGGTCTGAGAGGTAGTTATACCACAACTTGATTAATTTTGTTTTTAACCGATAAATAACAAGATCCAGTCTCGAAGAGGAATGCTTGAATAAGAGTTAGTTGAATGAAGTGTTTTGGGTTGTCGTAACGATGTTTTACACAACATTCATTTTAACCCAAGGAAGTGAAAGTTTGGAAATATGATTATAAATATTTCCTAAGTCTAGAAATGAATGGCCGTAAAGAGATAAGTAAGTGGAATATTTTCCAATTACAAATAGAAGATATTTTCTTAGTATAGAAAATAAAAGAAGACGATATATGGAAATGTTTTCCAATTAACGTAAAAGGCCATGACGATTATCGAAAATATTTGGTTAACAAATATTGATAAGGAAATGGAGAAGAGATTTAATTAATGAAATATTAATCAAAGAGCCCAGTGATGTGTTTGATATGTTGAATGTACAATTGTTTTTATTCGATAGTTAAATGACAGATTATTGAAGTTTTGACCATCGTGTCAATATGGAGAGACCGGTTGGATTATTATCCGAAGAACCACTCCGTATTGGCATAAGCATTGCAAACCAAGTATGTTGAATATATTGAAGACGGAGTAAAGTGCAAGGGCTATTGTATAAGTCCTAGGTAGAAATTGCCTAGGATGGATATATTGAATAGTGCCTTCAGTGTCGTTCAGTCCTAGAACGAACGTATATGGACGAATGTCTGACAGAATATTTCCAATGATCGAATGGGTTGGTCTGTATAAATATATATGGTTGCAACGGATTTGTTCCCTTAGCATAACAACCAGAATATTTATGTAAACCAATTAATGATTAACGGATTTGATAATGTGGCATGCAAAGTGATCGTGTTATCAATGAATGGACAGTAATCGTAGCCTCTGGCCTCAACAACCGGGAAATGACAAAAATCGGGCTGGCATCATGGCTATGTGGTTAGCTCCCATTAGGGTGTATTATCACCTATCTAGAGATTCATTTTATTCCTTATTCTATTCGATGTTGTCACGTTGGGGAAACGGTTGCTGATCCCAACCGTTGGTGGTATACATTCGATACACTCAAGCGAAATGAGTGGTCGGTCATGTGTGGCTGAGTTGCAAGATGTTCTTCTTGAACTCGGTGTATTCTCCTCTAGAGATACACCAGTGGCAGGTGGTTCCATACCTTGTCATAGTCGGAATCCAATCTCCAATAAGTGCTCGCGATTTTGATTGTATTTATATATGTGGAGCGTGAGATGAAAGCATTCCACTAGATTCTATTTATTTGATTTGGACACAATATCAAAAGAGCTTTGATATAAAGATTATCGTTCCTTTCAAAAGGATTTTGAAAGTTAAATTAAGTGTTTGGATTCTCATAAGGGAAAAACCCGTTCCGTGTTATACAGCGTGGTCTTATGAGATATCATTTAGTTTTCTGAAACTGTTTTAAACTGTTTACTCATACTAGTCCCATGACTGACCCGGAGTTTATTTGTTTTGTTTTACCTAAAATCTTGGGTGCCTAAATTTGTACGGGCAGTCAAGTAGTTCAGGATTTTACAGATTTATTTGAAGGAGCTTGGAGCAGGAGGCTTCAGCGTTATCTAGTTATTGTTATTTCCGTTGTGTTGTAAGTTGTACTCTGATATGTGTATACAGTACAAAGTTTGTATTTCAAAAGATATGATATATTATATTTTGTTCCGCTGCGATGTGAGATTCTGTGTTGTTATTTCTTTTCTTCTTCTAACTTTTTCTTCTAAAAAAAATGATTCGTATTTTCGTGATATTTGGGTTGGACATATGATGTGTATAGTCAACTCTAATATTATGGATTTACAGTTCACTACAGTTGGTATCAGAGCTAAGGTTGAGCGAACACCTAGGGTTTGGGGAATTGTGCTCATTAGAGATAGGGTCAGTAGTACCCTAGAATGAGTCAAGTGTATATATGAGAGCGCGTATTTGTTATTTGATATAAAAGTTGTTTTATATTGTGTTGGCTAGTCTGTTGAGTGGATTATAAAATTTGGTCGAATCGTGGGACGCCTCGAAGTCGATAGGAATTCATAAACACTTGAACAGAGAATTCGAAACGATATTGTTTTAAATGGGTAGATGAAATAAATTTTACCCAAAATTCTATTTTGATATAGAAATAATAATTTTCTGAAATTATTATATATGGATGAGTTGGTTGTTGATATTATAATCAAACGAGATTATAAATTTTGAAATGGTTATTTATAACCAAATTAACTTGTATATGAATAAGATATACAAATGAGATGAATTAAAATTGGATCCAAACCAGAATTTCGAATTTAAATCCTAGGAAGTCAAAAAATATTTTCTAAAGTATATTAGAATAATACAGCTTTGTTTTAAATGGATATTCGAATAAAAACCATTTTTAGATGGATTTTGAAATTGATAAAGCACTGAACTCACTTCAGTGGCTGGAAAATAATTCTGATGATAATCGCGACATCATCAGTGTTCATTTTCGAGTTTCTAAGTGATGGATTGCTACCTTAGAAAAGTTTTTGATGGAAATTTGTTTGAAGAAAAACAGATTGATTTGAAAATTCAAATGTTTTGAATTTGAGATAGAAATAAATGTGTATTTATCAGATTTCAAAGGGATTTGAAATGAAAACCCGGGAATTTGAATTCTGGAACTAAATTTAACTTAATCAAGTTAAATAGATTAAGATAAATAAATTGAGTAAAATCAATTTGAATGAGTTAAATACATGTGACTTGAATATGAATTAAATGTGAATATATTGATCTGTAAATCATTCGAATTAAATGGATGGAAACCAAATGTTTTGGTAGAACTAAAAATTTGTTGAAAAATTAAGAGTTAAGTTTCAACATAAATGAGTTTTGAAAAGTAATGGGTTCGTACTATTTTTCTTACCTTAGTAATTTCAGGGACGAAACTCTTTTAAGGGGGGAAGAATGCAATGACCCACATTTCTGTCGATTAATTTTAAATATTTAAAATGAATTTAAATATTTAGTTGACAAATATAAATGAATTTTTATATTTATGTTATCGATTTAAATACCGATTTTGATTTAATATCGTATATATATATTAAATTATCCAAATAAGGAATCAGCGAATAACTGAATTCAAAGTTAAAACTGATTTGAAAACGGATCAGATAATCAATACGAAATTCTGTTTGAATCAGAATAATAATATTGATTTATTTTCGAAGAACAAATTGTTTTGAAATTTAATTGATATTGGTTTAAATTTATATCTGTTCCGGATGATCGAATTGGACTTCGTGACCTATCCCAGTGTGTCCGGAATGGTGGATAAACCCTAGAATTGGCAGTTGTTGTGGTCAGAAAGGAGTTTGAACACACGAGGTATTTTAAATTAAATAAAACCGGTTTAAAACAAAATTTGTGGCTCCCTTACCTCCACATTTAAACAAACCTGCGCTTCTTTTCTATCCACCAACCAAAAGAAACCCATGCCATTCCTTCTACCACAAGTCAAACCAAAGTCGTGCCCTCCCTTATTACCACAAATCGCAACCACCCTCTTCTATATAAACCAAGTATGGTCGTAGCCCCTTCTGCTCTCTAAATCGAAATCGATTTGGGAAACGCCTTCGAGATAGTTGCTCTGACTGAACGAATATGAGGTCGACATCAGGGTCAGTTGAAATTAGGGTTACGCGTTGATCTCGTAGGAGGTAACAGAGACATTAAGGCGGTGTTTGAGGACTAGGGGAGTTTGCCGTGGTAAAGGGTATGCTCGATGGTCAGTAAGAAAGGGTGCGCACTTGTATTTACTGTCGCGATGTCAAGACATCGTGGGTTTGGCACGATATAGGGATTTTGGTCTTCAATGGAGAACGACAAGGTCAGGAAGCTTCTACAAGTGGCATATGGTGGAATTCGACTCCAAAATAGATCGTGGCTTCTACAGAAGGATGCGTGGTAGGCAGCAGGTTGCTACTACAGGGAGATGCTGCGAATTGACCAAGATGGAGTAGGAAGTGTGGAGTCGCTCTCTTCCTAAAACCTGCTAGCGAATGTCAAGATGCTCAAAGTGGAAAAGGAACCTTCCGCTGGGAGGATGTTAGCATTTGTTGCGTTGAACAAGTGTAGTGCGTGACTGCGAATAAGGAAAAAGGGAAGTTATCGAGCTTTGGTTGGAAATAACAACAACTATGTGAAGATATTTGAGCAGGCACATGAATATGGGTTTGAACCTGTTAACAGTAGAAGAGGAAGGATTTTAAAGCTTTAAAGGTAAACAAATCTTAGTTGATTAAATTAATATGTACAAACCTATATGTTTAACTAATGAGGTGATTAAATTATAAACTAACCGCGAATATGTGATTAAGGAAAAGTTAGATGCTTAATGTTATCATTCAAAACCGTTGATTTGAAACAATGTGTAATTTATTTATACAAAAGGTTCAAAGATCTTGAAAATGAAACGGATTGGTCCAGAAATACGAGTTATTCGAGTTAGTAATGGTCTAGAATTTGTCGGAGTTAGCAGGGATTTAATTTGAAAAGAAACTAGAATGGATTGCAAATAAAATCATGTGAGTAAATCTCACTCAAGTTTTATTTAGAATTATTTTTATTAGTTAAAATAATTGTTTGCTGGTTGACTGAGTGCATTTAAATATTTGTTTGGCTATTATATATTAGTTATTTAGGGTGGACTATTATATATATTGGGATGATGATTGGATTGTTCCCCCAGTCGCATTAGCGGATGCCCGCAGTTTCATGGCGGATGATTTCCCCTAAGCGCCCCACAAATATATATTAGTGGATGACCTTCATACCGCGATTTCCTGCCTCGAAGCGGGATGGGTATTACTATGTTGACTAACGTCTGTGGATGCTGGAAAACAGGTTGGAAGAATCCAACTGGATTCCTCAAAAATATATTACCTGTTTGTTTATTTATTTGCATATATACTCTCATATATGATGTGTTAGAGAACCTGAAATAAATAATTGGTTGATTGGTGTTTAAATATCACTGGGCCTAAATATTGATATTTAAAAATATCGAAAAAGGAAATTTCCAGAGTAAAAAGGGGAAATTCTATTTTTCTAAAATAGAATTTGAAATTTAAATAGAATAAAAATATTAACTTGTTTTAAAAGAATAAAGACAAATAGTTCTTTTATAAATGAAGTGAAAAAAATTATCATTGGATAATTCAGAAATAAAAATACAAGTGTGAAATTTGAAAAGGGAAATCTATTTTCCAAAAGTAGAAATATCGATTTCAAAAGAAATTGAAATCGTGACTTGTTTAAGAACGAATAAAGAAAATTCAAATAAAATTTGAATAAAGAAAATTGAAATAGAAATTCAAATAGAAATTGAAATAGAATTTCAAAATGGAATTTTGAATAAGGGAATTGAAATAGAATTTCAAAATGGAATTTGAATAAGAGAACTCAAAAAGAATTTGAATAAGGGAATTGAAATAGAATTTCAAAATGGAATTTGAATAAGAGAATTAAAAATGGAATTTGAATAAGAGAATTCAAATAGAATTTGAATAATGGAATTTGAATAAGAGAATTCAAATAGAAAATAAATATAAGAAATTCAAATAGAAATTGAATATAGAAATTCAAATGGAGTTTGAATATAGAAATTCAAATGGAATTCAAATATAGAATTTGAATATAGAAAATATAAAGGAAATTCAAATATAGAATTTGAATATAGAAAGTGAAATTGAATTTGAAATAGACTTTGAATATAGAATTCAAATAGTGTTGAAATGGAATTTGAATATAGAATTCAAATAGATTGAAATGGAATTTGAATATAGAATTAAAATAGATTGAAATGGAATTTGGATATAGAATTCAAATAGAATTGAAATGGAATTTGAATATAGAAGATCAAAGTATAAATAAATTTATTTCTAAGTTAGGGAAATCGACAATTTTAGAAGATCAGAAATAAAATGTTGAATTGGAAAAATGGATTTGATATACATTAAACATATATCATAATGGAGTTGAATTTCGAACTCGCCGCAGCGCTGCTGTTCGTAAATTGGCGATTCGGACTTCAATTGAGTATACAGAACTCAATTAAAGTCGGAATTCTTTGAAACAAGAATTGTCAGGACCGATTTAATAATAGTTTTCTACTGAAAGAGAAAAATCTGGATTTCATCTTATAGATTTTGTGTTATGTTAAAATCAAATTTTCATAAAAGCAACGCCAAAATCGTTTAAAAGCCATAACGGTTTATTTTAATGAATAAAAGGATTTTGAAGAAATAAAATCCGAATTGCCATTAGAAAAATTCAGACTATAGTGATAAAATAAATATGAACTCCAGTGAAGTAAGTAAAATGATTTTTGAAACAAAAATCAGATTTTTTTTAATTATTAAATAGGTATAACTAGTTTGAAGAATAAATAATTAATCGATATTTGAATCGAAATTGGGCGTTGGATAAGTGAATGAGGTTGAGAATTTTTATTCGATATCGAATATGTAACTCGAGTTAAAATGGAATTCAATTAGTTTATGAGTAAGTTGAAATATATTTGAAACAGGTTATATTCAAATATACAAGTGAAATAGGCAAAAGAGTTAATTAACGAATTAATTAACGAGTTGAGCTAAAATGAGTATATTAAGTTGAAATAAATTAGAAATGTATGGATATACATGCGACAAGTATGGAATGAAGTTAATGAAGCTATATAAATAGAATGCCCGACAAAAGGTATGTATTTAATTCACATGTGAGATTTTACGCGCCTTATCGGCTAGCCGCTTGGCTTTTTCTTTTTGAATGGAGAGGCCTGTATGGCGGTTTAGGGATTTTACTGATGCTTCCGGTACAAAGGAGGTTATGGCGAATTTTTCCAGGAATTTAAGGAGTTAGAATATTTTTAATATAATTTGATAGTTAGAAATAAACATATCGATATATATAGAATTCGATAAGGGAATGAACTTGAAAATAGAATATTATAAACAAAAAGGTAATTGATAATCTCGAAATAGAAAGAAAAGCGTATACATGTTTTAGAAATGGAGGATTGGTTTTATATGATGTTAATTATTCGAGGTAAGTGGTCTTGTCCGTTTTGAAGTTAAGGATGTTTTCAATCAAGGTCTGAGAGGTAGTTATACCCCAACTTGATTAATTTCGTTTTTAACCGATAAATAACAAGATCCAGTCTCGAAGAGGAATATTTGAATAAGAGTTAGTTGAATGCAGTGTTTTGGGTTGTCGTAACGAAGTTTTACACAATATTCGTTTTAACCCAAGGAAGTGAAAGTTTGGAAATATGATTATAAATATTTCCTAAGTCTAGAAATGAATGGCCGTAAAGAGATAAGTAATTGGAATATTTTCCAACTATAAATAGAAGATATTTTCTAAGTACAGAAAATAAAAGAAGACGATATATGGAAATGTTTTCCAATTAACGTAAAAGGCCAAGATGATTATCAAAAATATTTGGTTAACAAATATTGATAAGGAAATGGAGAAGAGATTTAATTAATGAAATATTAATTAAAGAGCCCAGTGATGTGTTTAATGTACACTTGTTTTTATTCAACAGTTAAATCACAGACTATCGAAGTTTTGACCATCGTTGTCAATATGGAGAGACCGATTGGATTATCATCCGAAGAACCACTCCGTATTTGCATAAGCGTTGCAAACCAAGTATGCTGAATATATTGAAGATGGAGTAAAGTGCAAGGGTTGTTGTATAAGTCCTAGGTAGAGATTGCCTAGGATGGATATACTGAGTAGTGCCTTCGGTTTCGTTCAGTCCCAAAACGAATGTATATGGACGAATGTCTGACATAATATTTCCAATGATCGAATGGGTTGGTCTGTATAAATATATATGGTTGCAACGGATTTATTCCCTTAGCATAACATCCAGAATATTTATGTAAACCAATTAATGATTAACGGATCTGATAATGTGACATTCAAAATGATCGTGTTATCAATGAATGGACAGTAATCGTAGCCTCTGGCCTCAACAACCGGGAAATGACAAAAATCGGGCAGGCGGCATGGCTATGTGGTTAGCTCCCTTTAGGCTGTATTATCACCTCTCTAGAGATTCATTTAATTCCTTATTCTATTCGATGCTGTCCCATTGGGGAAACGGTTGCTGATCCCAATCGTTAGTGGTATGCATTCGATACACTCAAGCGAAATGAGTGGTCGGTCATGTGTGGCTGAGTTGCAAGATGTTCTTGTTGAACTCAGTGTATTCTCCTCTAGAGATACACCAGCGGTAGGTGGTTCCATACCTTGTCATAGTCGAAATCCAATCTCCAGTAAGTGCTCGCGCTTTTGATTATATTTATATATGTGGAGCGTGAGATGAAAGCGTTCCACTAGATTCTATTTATTTGATTTAGACACTATCATAATATCAAAAGAGCTTTGATATAAAGATTATCGTTCCTTTCAAAAGGATTTTGAAAGTTAAATCAAGTGTTTGGAATCTCATAAGGGAAAAACCCGTTTCGTGTTATACGGCGTGGTCTTATGGGATATCATTTAGTTTTCTGAAACTGTTACTCATACCAGTCCCATAACTGACCCGGAGTTTATTTGTTTTGTTTTACCTAAACTCTTGGGTGCCTAAATTTGTATGGGCAGTCAAGTAGTTCGGGATTTTACAGATTTATCTGAAGGAGCTTGGAGCAGGAGGCTTCAGCGTTATCTAGTTATTGTTATTTCCGCTGTGTTGTAAGTTGTACTCTGATATGTGTATACAGTACAAAGTTTGTATTTCAAAAGATATGATATATTATATTTTGTTCTGCTGCGATGTGAGATTCTGTGTTGTTATTTCTATTCTTCTTCTACCTTTTTCTTCTAAAAAAATGATTCGTATTTTCATGATATTTGGGTTGGACGTATGATGTATATGGTCAGCTCTGATATTATGGATTTGCAGGTCACTACAATCTTGAACTTCTACACTTTATCGGTTATGGGCAAGGGCAACCTATCTTTTATGGAGGATAAATTTGCTCGCACTCTCGCCAAAGTGCGGTAATAAATATTTGCTCGAATCAGCAACACAAGCTACAATGAGGAGGAGTTGATTCACCATTATATCAATATGGAATCTCAATCTACTTTCGCCAAAGGAATTAGGAAATTAAGCTCAAGAGAGCGAAGCAAGTCTCAGATGGAGTAGGGTCCTTAGGCCAAGCTTCTCACGATTAACCTATTTTGGATTCTGAGTCCTTTTCTATGGATCCTATGGGCAGTATCCCAGCTTCTGGTGTGTTACGTCCACTTCTACTACCTCGTTGTTGTCTCGATTTTGACTTTGATCCCAATCACCATTTCCCTTGATACAATGCATTTGAGTGACGAGGCACTTGTAACGACGAGAAGGAGTACAAGATCCATTTTAGGAAGGAGAAAGACTCCTAGACACTAGTGATCCTATCTTTTTTTAAACTTGAGGACCTTTTATTGTCACCCGATGAGGTAAATGATTTATTTTCTCATTTTTCCCATGCTGTAGACTTAGATTTCCCGACCACTCTCCCTACTTCGTCCTACGTTGCAGTGACTAAAGCAATCTTTACCTCCAATACTATTATTTCTATAGTTCCTCCCACTTTCCTAGTCTCCGTTTCCCATCCATGGTTGCATTTAGAGCGTATCGACGAATTTCAAGGTTTGGATGTCCCGATGGTGTCTTCTAGAAGTGATAAAGAAAGCATTAAACAAAAGGATTTTATGCTAGAGGAGAAGGAGGAGGAGGATAGAAGGATGTCTCTACTAGGGAGAAGGATCCCTCATCAGGGAGTAAGGGTAAATCTAAGGATCAATGCGGTGAAAAGAGTACGTCTCATAAGAAAGCAAAGAGCATTATGAATGACATGGAAGTTACCAGCGATGCCGAGTGCACCCCCAACATTCCTGCTAGCACTAGTCCTGCTGCTATAAAGCCGGATAGGTCCATGACCATCAAAATGGAAAAGGAGTCTATTAGGGGTAATAAGGAGTAGTGTTGGATGCTAAGCTTAGAGTTTCTTTTTTTGTTTATTTTTGTAGTCATGTACAACTTGTATTTTTTCTCTTAGTCGGGATTTTGTGGGTGTTAACGTCTGCCGTTTGGATATGTAGCATCTTGTATATAAACGTTGTGTAGTAATGAAATGTTATTGCTTGTTCATATGAATCTTTTCTATATGTTCTGTACTTCTATCATTTCTAGTACTGTTTTATTTATATATGTTACTTTTTTACTTCTTAACTTTACGAAGAACTCAAAATTATTGTTTCTGGCCTTCTTACTTATCGCAGTAGATGCATAGTACGCTCAATTTCAAGGGTCTCAATGTCATTGTAAGTGATACTTCCCCTCATACCATGGACTTGACTATGCTTTTTCAGAATTAATTTTCTTGAATTTTATTGCCCCTGGTTTAGGATGATTGCAGGATGATTGACCATTGTGTGTCTCATTTTAACTTAGAGCTTGTCCTAGTCCTTAATAACTTGTTTGTTTTTCTCTTTGACCTTTGAATTCTTTTGCTTGCAAACCTCAATTTTTCTTATTTCGTTCTCGGATGGTTCAACGCCATGAGTTTGGGGTTGACGTTCGACAATTCGACCGCTTTAGGGTAAGGTCCTCACTACGCAAGAAGACTATTGGATCGATGTCTGATGATCTGATGATCTCATGATGAACTCCTAACTGATTGAAGAAAGTTTTGGATCGATGTGCAACGATCCAGCAGTCTCTGGGTGAAGTCCTCACTGCGCGAAAAGACATTTAGATCGATGTCCAACGATCTTGGTGCGAATTCCACATTGTGCGAGAAGAGTTTCAAACGATGTCCGATGATTTGATGGCCTCGAGGTGAAGTCCTCACTGCGCATAAGAGTTTTGGATCAATATCTGACGATCTAATGGCCTCGTAGTGAAGTTTTCACCACATAAAATAGTTTTGGATCGATGTCCGATGATCTTAAGGCCTCAGGGTGAAGTCCTCACCGTGCGAGAAGAATTTTTCGATGCCATTGATTGATTCTTGTCCCTTCTTTCTTAGGTTTGTAGTCGCTAATTTGACATTTCGGATTATGAACCCTAGGCCGAAAGCTATAGGTGTTGATCGAGTTTGGTGCCTCAAAAGCATGGCAAGGGATTTCGGTATCCCTTGGCTATGGTAAAGGTGCCTAAACCGTGGTGAGGGATTTTGGTGTCTCTTAACTGTGGTTTAAAATAATTGGTTTGTCCATTTTAAAAGGATTTTGTATTTAGTTTATTTTCCTTTGGGAAAATTATGTGTTTTAAAAAAGTTGTAAAAAGGAGTATTTTAAATTATTCATCAAGATGGCTAACTTTATTACGCATGTGCTCTCGGGTATAATTTATATAGAGGTATACTTAGCAAGCCCCCTCCTGTTTATGTTAGATAAATTTATTATCCTTGTTTTAATTTGAAAATTGGTATCAATCTTTGCTTCTTCTTGTTTGTCGATTTAAGATGATTTATTGCTCAGTACGCATTTTTAGTCTTTATCGAAAATGACTGAAACCAAAACGCAATTGGGGCCAAGTTGTGTGATTATTCCCATTAGAGTTTACCTTACGTACGATTCGGTTGTATGCTCCTGATATGTTGAATACTCATATTCTCGGTAAAGTTGGCAGAGTTCGGCTTGGAGTGCCCAAGAGGAGTCATGTAATGTCCCGTATTTTTAGTAAACACATATTTATTTTATTTTATTTTATTAAATATTAATTTTGTATATTATTGGATTTAATATATATATATATATTTCATTTATAAAACGAAGCTCGAACGTTATAAATTTATAAACGAACAAGAAATGGTGCGGCAGTTCGTAAATTTCGTTCTGAACTTCAACTGAGTATACAGAATTCGTTTTGAGTCGAAATTCTGTGAAATCAGAAACTTTTGAATCGATTTGATTATATTTTTCGTATGGAATAGAAAAATCGAGATTTCGTTTTATAATTTGTTAGTTATGTCCAGTTCAAATTTTAAAATAATCGCTATGGAAATCGTTTATAAACGATAACGTTTATTTAATAAATTAATTAAGAATATATATATATATATATATAATAATATCGTTTAACCAAATTTGTGTTAAAAATTAATCTTAGTCTTGTTTGAAGTTATACAGTATTTCATTGGTGTTTTTGTCCTACTAACATGAAATGTGCTTCGTTAGTTTGAGAGGTTTGGGTTTAAAACGAGTAGACATACATAACAAAGATGGTATCCTTATTATTATTGGATTAAAGTTTAAGATAAAAGCAAATAATTTAGAAGATACGATAGGTACTTTATAGGTATACACAAGTATGATTTTTTGTACGTGGCCATTACTTTACACTTTACTGCACTGCCTAATGCCTATGCCGTTTCCACTAACACAAGAACGAGATGGAAGATTGCCCAAAGCCAAACGGAATAAACAACATAAAGCTAATGAAGCAGTGGCATTATTTTACTTTATAAACTCACTAATCAACGGTTAAAGGTGGCATTAATCTAATGTACAAGTAAGTGGAAGTCAATCTTCTACATAAATTATAGTTAAATTGTCAACAAAGAAGAAGATGAGTTCATATATATACTCGATATTATAAACACCACCCTTGGTGACAAGACAACTCCCATTCAACATGCATATAAGTATATAATTGGTTTACCGAGTCCTTCTTCATGGGAAAAAGCAAAAGGTAATTGAAAATTGAATTAAAAATATTAAATTTAAGGTAATGTTTTAAAGCTGAATACAACTATAGCAAAACGATAATTTAAAAAATGCTAAAAGTATAGCGTTCATGCACTAAAATATGTATTTATATTCATGTGCACAACAGTACAGCTCCAGTTTCTTGCACATATTATAAATTAAAAGCGATAGCTTTAGTTTACACTTGTAACATTTATTATTAACATCCAACCTCTATTAAAGTTTGTGGAAGAACTATGATTTGGTGTATAATTTATTTATATTACAGCACCCAGAGATCAAATCTACAACAATCTCGTATACAGACTTACATGGACTAAATCAAATATAAGATCTTCCAAAGTCCAAAGTTCAACTCTATAAAATGAAAAGACAATTCAGAACAGAAAGAAGAAGAAGAAGAAGAAAGGTAAAAAGAATGAAAAATCCTATCAAATCCATGAGATTTTCTGCCAAATGAAGTAAACAATTCAATAGCAGAGAAAATCTAAAACAAATCCTCTCCCAGCATCACCTCTTCATCACCAGGAGGTTTGATCTTAAAAAGAAATATATAAAATGAATTAAACCAAATCGAAACAGCTATATAAACAGTAAATTCAGAAGCTACGAAACAGTGAAGTTACAGCTAATGAAAATACACATCCAACAGCTAAAAAAAATAGTGGTACAACAGCTAAAACAGCCGTATGAACAGACTATACCAATGAAACAATTCGAACAACAAGACCGTGTAAATGAACAAATGGTAGCTCCTAATCTACATAAGGGTCGTACGCGATGGTCCAGCACCCAAAAATCTTTGCACTGCCTTGTCAAAGCAATGCAACCATCACACATAAACATCGAAATGAGAGATCAATACAGTCCTAGCCTAAAGCTGAAATCCTATAATCCTATTACTTGGTGACCAAGGTCCTATAACTATAAATACGTAATCACATCTCAATTCTGAACTCAACCACAAAGATGAAACCAAAACCGAAACCACAGAGGATCAAAAAAAAAAAATATAAAATTGCAAATAAAAATTTGAAAAAAATACTTATCTGCTTCGTGACCGGTTCGGTCTCGGTCTGGAGACCTTGAACTACTGGAAGGGAGGGTTTTGACAGTAGAATTCGGTGATCCTCTTTAGTAGTCGCGTGGAGCTGGGCTTGATTCGAATGGGTGGGAAATCGGATGGAGCGAATGAGGGAGGGGGGCGAACGAGTCTTCGACGAGAGGATCACCGGTTGATTTTTAAGAGAAGGGAGGAAAGAGGATCGGATGAACAACAGGGTAGGGTTTTCTGAAATTTAGAGGTGGCGGAAATTTGTGAAGAGGGAGAGTGGGATCCGACATTTTATCTGTTTAAGGGGGTGCGGGTTGTTCATGGGCTGGGCCGAGAAAAGGTAAGGCCAATATATTAATTAAATCTAAGTTTTATTTAATTTAAGGGTTTATATAACTTAGAATATTAATTAAAATTGCAAACATGGTCAGAATTCGATGAAACGAAAAGCATCGGAACCGTGACGACGAGTACTATACGATAGAAGAGGACCGGGCAGGGCAGACGACAGTTGGATTTCTCGGTTAAAGTAAACGTCGTTCAATTTGACTGAAACGAGCTGATCTAACAACGAGAACAAATCAAGGTGAGTTAAACTCACTCAGTTTTCTTCCTACTTATATTTTATAACTTGGGTTTTTATTTTTGTGTGCTATGGTTGCTAATGATTGATTGGTTGTTGATATATATTGTTTGAACTGACAAAATTAAACGTCGTTTAATTTCAGTGAAACCCAAATCATTATTTTTAACGATTAGTTCCAATTGAGGTAAGTTACCTTATTGGTCACGCTTATTTTATAAACGTGATCTAATAAATAAATTGGTTGATTGATTGTTGTGATTGATATTGAATTGTCGTTATAGACTGTTATGAGACTAGTATTGAATTATTTGATTAGATGGTTAAATATTGACCTGAAATTCCCCATTTGTTTGGTTTAAACCAATGGGTACGATTGGTTGAGTGATTGGCAGTACATGGCCTATGAATTAACCGCTTTATAAATATCGATCTACCGTCAGGTAAATCAACGAGATAAAGTTATAAAATTTATTTTATAACTAAGAATAGATTTTTAAATCTATTATTTGAATTAAAGTTTGTAAAAAGAAAGTAATTTTTTTTATTATTTACTAATTGAGTTTATAATTGGTTTTTAAATGATTTTATAAAGAAAAGTGATAAAAGAAGGATTATATAGAACCATGTTTTATAAACGAAATTTATAATAAAAGGAAATGAGGTGTAAAGGATTAATGAATGTTACTTAATAAAGGGATTAAGTGAAATTTATGGAATAAGACTTTAAGCGAAAGACTTAAAGGTGAATGTGGCAAGTAATAGGATTTTAATAAAAATCCAAGTATCGTTTAGAAAGGTAAAGAGAATCAAGACATTTTGGAAACGATTTTCTTAATCAATGAACTAAAAATCATGTTTATACTTGATTCAAAGATAAGAAGTTAAATGAGGTGTATTTGATATTAAAATAAGTTCGGTTTTTGAATTACAACTAATGTCTATCTAAAAGATAAGACCGTTGTTGATCAAGGTCTGAGAGGTAAATAAATACCCCAACTTGAACGACCTCGGGATTATCTGAGGATGATCTTAGTGTGTAATGGGAAAGTTAAATTGGTATTTCCAAGGTTAAAGGAAATTGAAAAAGTAAAGTTTTGAGAATAATTAATACTAAGAGAACAATAGTTGGTTATTTCCAAGTAATAAAATAAAGGAGATCTTATAATGTTGTTTCACTTGAAATAAGGTGAGTCGTTTCCTAATATGGTTAATTAGAACTAAAATAGTAAATGGGTTTGAATTGAATATGATTACTGAATATTTTCTTAAATATGAAAGTGATGACCTTACGTCAAATAAGTTATATTTGAAATGGTGAAATATTTAAGTATTTAAGATTTACTATCGATAATCGTTTAATTTAAAGAGGCCATGTAGTGCTGGTGCTGAACTGGTAAACCCATGTATTCCCCCAATTTTTTATTTGATAGTTAAATCACCGACTATCAAACCTGACAATACGATCGTTGGCACAGAAAGACCGGGATCGAATTTATATTCGAAAACCATTCCGACCAACGAACACGTGGAAGAATATTATTGAAGATGGGGCAATGGAAGACCGTTGATCTTCATGAGCGGAAGAACTACTGATTGAATTTCTCTGGTTTAGAGGCCGACGATATTTCAACAGTGATTCTGTCATGATTGGAATCTACACATTGCAAGGACTTCTCGCTACTGATCTGTAGGGTGATTCCTAGGATGCAGTAGGAGGGTGCCTTCGGTTCATCCTGTTCCTGGATGACTTGTATGGACGAGTGTTTGACAGAGTAAGTCCAAAGGGGATTACGTACGTTGATTTCTTCAAACGTATCATAGTTGGGTCGCTCCCGACTAGGGTATTTTTTTGGACGTCAATTAGTGATATCTGATGGATCTGACGATGTGGCATTCAAAGTGAATGATGACCAAAGGTTCAAAGTAAATTCTGGCCTCAAGCCTCATCAACCGGGAGATGACAAAAATCGGGCAGGCAGCATGGCTATGTGGGTCGCTCCCATTAGGGTGTATAATCACCTATCTAGAGAAATTCCTTTTGTTTCTTACTCTATTGATTCTGCCCATTCGGGAAACGGTGGTTTGAGTCCAACCGTTGGTGATATACATTCCATACACTCAAGAGAAATGAGTGGTCGGTCATGTGTGGGCCGGGTTGCAAGATGTTCTTGTTGAACCCAGGTGTATTTGCCTCTAGAGATACATCATCGGAAAGTGGTCCCATACCTTTTCATAGTTAGGAGTCCAATCTCCAATAAGCGCCTGCGGTTTTGATTGTATACTATATATGTGGAGCATGAGATGCAAGCGTTCCACTAGATTGTTATTTATAGATTGTTATTTACTTGTATTTAGACATTATTATAATATCAGAAAAGATATTGGTTTCAAAACTGTTTTGGGTTATCGTAAGGTAAAAACCGTCCGTTTTTATGTGTGGATTTGGTCTTACGATTATCCTTTTCTTTTGAAAAGATTTCGAACTTTAAAATCATGATTGGATGATTTACCCTTAATACTGTGCGAGTTTATCTCACTCTGGTTCACCAGACTGACCCGGTTTTTTGTAAATGCTCGGGTTAGCCCTGGTTTGCAGGTTCAAGTTATTGAACACTACGAAAGGCATGCTGGAGAAGTCCAGACATATTTAGTGTTATTCTGTTGTGTTGTATAAGGGCAGATTATTATAACCGTCCAGGTGTGTTCATGTACTCTGATATTGTAAGTTTTATTTAAAGCTCTCAATAAAGTTTTATTTCTATATTATATTTTGTTCCACTGCGATGTGAGACTTTGTGTAGTGTTGATCCTTCTTCTTCTTCTATTCTTATATTTCTTTCTTATCTCACCCTTTAATTTCTTTCATTAACAATCCGGTGCTTTTGGTGTTTTGGAGGATTGGCATGAGATACGGCAAGGTATTTAAGTCGATTTCCGGGCCGAAAATCCTGGGTCGTTACAGTGGTATCAGAGCTGGTTGCTTAATTGGCACGGATGATAGGGGATTCTCGCTTCGCGTTTGGTTGCGAACGGGAGACTCTTACCCATACATCTCCCGACAATGTGGGTTGGTCGAGTCGAGAGGCTGGCCGTAAAAGCAGTTCTGAGGTATCTCTATAAGCCGCGGGGGGAGGTTAGCCCTCTGCCATTGGGGAGGAGAGGATGGTTGAAAAGCCTACTCAAATCCCTGGGTCGTTACAATGGTATCAGAGCTATTGGTTTAGTAATAACCTTGGCTATGTGGCGTAACTCGATAGAGATGGGGTTAGTAACACCCTAGATTGAGTTTGAGTGTATATATATGAGAGCGTACTTGAAAATTTTATATATAAATGTTTTGTATTGTGTTGTGGGTCGGTTCAAGTGTTGAAAAGCACTGAACTAGTAAGGAACACAATATTGTTTTATAAAGAGGGTAAATGAAATAAAATTACCCAAAATTTATTTTTGTATAGAAAAGAAATAATTTTATGAAATTATTGAAATATTGTGTGTTGATTGATTCGAATGAAATTCAAATATTTGAGTGGAACTTAACTAGGTTGAGTAAAATCAAATTAATAATTAATAATGATATTAATATTTAAATTAAGGAATAATGTTGAAATTAAATAAAGTTGATTGGAATTTGAAAATTTAATGAATAACAATTAAACAGAAATCAATTGAATATAAATTGGTAGATGTTCAAATATGGTTAATGAAATTAAATAGTAATATTGAATATGGATTCAGTTGATTTGATGGAGTTTGATGTGCCTTGGTTGTTGATTTATCATTAACTATTTGTCAGATTGGTTGAATATATTTCACCCCTGGATTAATAAAGGATTAAATAAACTGAAAACCCAGAAAATGAATTTCAGTATAATATAATTGAAATGAAAACTGCATATAAGTTGAAACTGAATGATTCAGCTCTGTATTTGCAAAGGGCTTGGTAGCACCAGTTTGATTTTGAAAATCCATATAGTTACAATAGTCGATAAATGAAGTGTTATTTAAATATATTTTAAAATTTATGGGATTCGCAACATTTTTCTTACCTTAGCAATTTCGAGGACGAAATTATTTTAAGGGGGGAAGAATGTAATGTCCCGTATTTTTAGTAAACACGTATTTATTTTATTTTATTTTATTAAATATTAATTTAGTATATTATTGGATTTAATATATATATTTCGTTTATAAAACGAAGCTCGAACGTTATAAATTTATAAACGAACAAGAAATGGCGTGGCAGTTCGTAAATTTCGTTCTGAACATCAACTGAGTATACAAAATTCGTTTTGAGTCGAAATTCTGTGAAATCAGAAACGTTTGAATCAATTTGATTATATTTTTTGTATGGAAGAGAAAAATCGAGATTTCGTGTTATAATTTGTTAGTTATGTCCAGTTCAAATTTTAAAATAGTCGCTATGGAAATCGTTTATAAACGAAAACGTTTATTTAATAAATTAAATAAGAATATATATATATATATATATATTAATATCGTTTAACCAAATTTGTGTTAAAAATTAATCTTAGTCTTGTTTGAAGTTATACAGTATTTCATTGGTGTTTTTGTCCTACTAACATGAAATGGGCTTCGTTAGTTTGAGAGGTTTGGGTTTAAAACGAGTAGACATACATAACAAGGATGGAATCCTTATTATTATTTGAATACAGTTTAAGATAAAAGCAAATAATTTAGAAGATACGATAGATACTTTATAGGTATACACAAGTATGCTTTTTTGTACGCGGCCATTACTTTACACTTTTCTGCACTGCCTAATGCCTATGCCGTTTCCACTAATACAAGAACGAGATGGAAGATTGCCCAAAGCCAAACGGAATAAACAACATAAAGCTAATGAAGCAGTGGCATTATTTTACTTTATAAAACTCACTAATTAACGGTTAAAGGTGGCGTTAATCTAATGTAAAAGTAAGTGGAAGTCAATCTTCTACATAAATTATAGTTAAATTGTCAACAAAGAAGAAGATAAGTTCATATATATACTCGATATTATAAACACCACCCTTGGTGACAAGACAACTCCCATTCAACATGCATATAAGTATATAATTGGTTTACCGAGTCCTTCTTCATGAGAAAAAGCAAAAGGTAATTGAAAATTGAGCTACAAAGATTAAATTTAAGGTAATGTTTTAAAGCTGAATAAAACTATAACCAAATGACAATTTAAAAAATGCTAAAAGTATAGCGTTCATGCACTAAAATATGTATTTATATTCATGTGCACAACAGTACAGCTCCAGTTTCTCGCACATATTATAAATTAAAAGCGGTAGCTTTAGTTTACACTTGTAACATTTATTATTAACATCCAACCTCTGTTAAAGTTTGTGGAAGAACTGTGATTTGGTGTATAATTTATTTATATTACAGCACCCAGAGATCAAATCTACAACAATCTCATATACAGACTTACATGGACTAAATCAAATACAAGATCTTCCAAAGTCCAAAGTTCAACTCTATAAAATGAAAAGACAATTCAGAACAGAAAGAAGAAGAAGAAGAAGAAGAAGAAGAAAGGTAAAAAGAATGAAAAATCCTATCAAATCCATGAGATTTTCTGCCAAATGAAGTAAACAATTCAATAGAAGATAAAATCTAAAACAAATCCTCTCCCAGCATCACCTCTTCATCACCAGCAGGTTTGATCTGAAAAAGAAATATATAAAATGAATTAAACCAAATCGAAACAGCTATATAAACAGTAAATTCTGAAGCTATGAAACAGTGAAGTTACAGCTAATGAAAATACACATCCAACAGCTAAAAAAAATAGTGGTACAACAGCTAAAACAGCCGTATGAACAGACTATACCAATGAAACAATTCGAACAACAAGACCATGTGAATGAACAAATGCTAGCTCCTAATCTACATAAGGGTCGTACGCGATGGTCCAGCACCCAAAAATCTTTGCACTGCCTTGTCAAAGCAATGCAGCCATCACACATAAACATCGAAATGAGAGATCAATACAGTCCTAGCCTAAAGCTGAAATCCTATAATCCTATTACTTGGTGACCAAGGTCCTACAACTATAAATACGTAATCACATCTCAATTCTGAACTCAACCACAAAGATGAAGCCAAAACCGAAACCACAGAGGATCAAAACAAAAAAAAATATAAAACCGCAAATAAAAATTTGAAAAACATACTTATCTACTTCGTGATCGGTTCGGTCTCTGCCTGGAGACCTTGAACTACTGGAAGGGAGGATTTTGACAGTAGAATTCGGGGATCCTCTATAGCAGTCGCGTGTAGCTAGGCTTGATTCGAATGGGAGGGAAATCGGATGGAGCTAATGAGGGAGGGGGGCGAACGAGTCTTCGACGAGAGGATCACCGGTTGATTTTTAAGAGAAGGGAGGAAAGAGGATCGGATGAACAACATGGTAGGGTTTTCTGAAATTTAGAGGCGGCGGAAATTTGTGAAGAGGGAGAGTGGGATCCGACGTTTTATCTATTTAAGGGGGTGCGGGTTGTTCATGGGCTGGGCCGAGAAAAGGTAAGGCCTTATATTAATTAAATCTAAGTTTTATTTAATTTAAGGGTTTATATAACTTAGAATATTAATTTAAATTGCAAACATGGTCAGAATTCGATGAAACGAAAAGCATCGGAACCGTGACGACGAGTACTATACGATAGAAGAGGACCGGGCAGGGCAGACGACAGTTGGATTTCTCAGTTAAAGTAAACGTCGTTCAATTTGACTGAAACGAGCTGATCTAACAATGAGAACAAATCAAGGTGAGTTAAACTCACTCAGTTTTCTTCCCACTTATATTTTATAAGTTGGGTTTTTATTTTTGTGTGCTATGGTTGCTAATGATTGATTGGTTGTTGATATATATTGTGTGAACTAACGAAATTAAACGTCGTTTAATTTCAGTGAAACCCAAATCGTTATTTTTAACAATTAGTTCCAATTGAGGTAAGTTACCTTATTGGTCACGCTTATTTTATAAACGTGTTCTAATAAATAAATTGGTTGATTGATTGTTGTGATTGATATTGAATTGTCGTTATAGACTGTTATGAGACCAGTATTGAATTGTTTGATTAGATGGTTGAATATTGACATGAAATTCACCGTTTGTTTGGTTTAAACCAATGGGTACGATTGGTTGAGTGATTGGCAGTATATGGCCTATGAATTAACCGCTTTATAAATATCGATCTACCGTCAGGTAAATAGACGAGATAAAGTTATAAAATTTATTTTATAACTAAGAATAGATTTTTAAATCTATTATTTGAATTAAAGTTTATAAAAAGAAAGTAATTTTTTTTTATTATTTACTAATTGAGTTTATAATTGGTTTTTAAATGATTTTATAAAGAAAAGTGATAAAAGAAGGATTATATAGAACCATGTTTTATAAACGAAATTTATAATAGAAGGAAATGAGGTGTAAAGGATTAATGAATGTTACTTAATAAAGGGATTAAGTGAAATTTATGGAATAAGACTTTAAGTGAAAGACTTAAAGGTGAATGTGGCAAGTAATAGGATTTTAATAAAAATCCAAGTATCGTTTAGAAAGGTAAAAAGAATCAAGACATTTTAGAAAAGATTTTCTTAACCAATGAACTAAAAATCATGGTTATACTTGATTCAAAGATAAGAAGTTAAATGAGGTGTATTTGATATTAAAATAAGTTCGGTTTTTGAATTACAACTAACGTCTATCTAAAAGATAAGACCATTGTTGATCAAGGTCTGAGAGGTAAATAAATACCCCAACTTGAACGACCTCGGGATTATCTGAGGATGATCTTAGTGTGTAATGGGAAAGTTAAATTGGTATTTCCAAGGTTAAAGGAAATTGAAAAAGTAAAGTTTTGAGAATAGTTGATACTAAGAGAATAATAGTTGGTTATTTCCAAGTAATAAAATAAAGGAGATCTTATAATGTTGTTTCACTTGAAATACGGTGAGTCGTTTCCTAATATGGTTAATTAGAACTAAAATAGTTAATGGGTTTGAATTGAATATGATTACTGAATATTTTCTTAAATATGAAAGTGATGACCTTACGTCAAATAAGTTATATTTGAAATGGTGAAATATTTAAAGATTTAAGATTTACTATCGATAATCGTTTAATTTAAAGAGGCCATGTAGTGCTGGTGCTGAACTGGTAAACCCATGTATTCCCCCAATTATTTATTTGATAGTTAAATCACCGACTATCAAACCGGACCATACGATCGTTGGCACGAAAAGACCGGGATCGAATTTATATTCGAAAACCATTCCGACCAACGAATACGTGGAAGAAGATTATTGAAGATGGGGCAATGGAAGACCGTCGATCTTCATGAGCGAAAGAACTACTGATTGAATTTCTCTGGTTTAGCGGCCGGACATATTTCAACAGTGTTTCTGTCGTGATTGGAATCTACGGATTGCAAGGACTTCTCGCTACTGATCTGTAGGGTGATTCCAAGGATGCAGTACGAGGGTGCCTTCGGTTCATCCTATTCCTGGATGACTTGTATGGACGAGTGTCTGACAGAGTATTTCCAAAGGGGATTACGTACGTTGATTTCTTCAAACGTATCATAGTTGGGTCGCTCCCGACTAGGGTATTTTTGTGGACGTCAATTAGTGATATCTGATGGATCTGACGATGTGGCATTCAAAGTGAATGATGACCAAAGGTTCAAAGTAAATTCTGTCCTCAAGCCTCATCAACCGGGAGATGACAAAAATTGGGCAGGCAGCATGGCTATGTGGGTCACTCCCATTAGGGTGTATAATCACCTATCTAGAGAAATTCCTTTTGTTTCTTACTCTATTGATTCTGCCCATTCGGGAAACGGTGGTTTGAGTTCAACCGTTGGTGATATAGATTCGATACACTCAAGAGAAATGAGTGGTCGGTCATGTGTGGGCCGGGTTGCAAGATGTTCTTGTTGAACCCAGGTGTATTTGCCTCTAGAGATACATCATCGGAAGGTGGTCCCACACCTTGTCATAGTTGGGAGTCCAATCTCCAATAAGCGCCTGCGGTTTTGATTATATACTATATATGTGGAGCGTCAGATGCAAGCGTTCCACTAGATTGTTATTTACTTGTATTTAGACATTATTATAATATCAGAAAAGATATTGGTTTCAAAACTGTTTTGGGTTATCGTAAGGTAAAAACCGTCCGTGTTTATGTGTGGATTTGGTCTTACGATTATCCTTTTCTGTTGAAAAGATTTCGAACTTTAAAATCATGATTGGATGATTTACCCTTAATACTGTGCGAGTTTATCTCACTCTAGTTCACCAGACTGACCCGGTATTTTGTAAATGCTCGGGTTAGCCCGGGTTTGCAGGTTCAAGTTATTGAACACTACGAAAGGCGTGCTGGAGAAGTCCAGACCTATTTAGTGTTATTCCGCTGTGTTGTATAAGGGCAGATTATTATAACCGTCCAGGTGTGTTCATGTACTCTGATATTGTAAGTTTTATTTAAAGCTCTCAATAAAGTTTTATTTCTATATTATATTTTGTTCCACTGCGATGTGAGACTCTGTGTAGTGTTGATCCTTCTTCTTCTTCTATTCTTTTATTTCTTTCTTTCTTATCTCACCCTCTAATTTCTTTCATTAACAATCCGGTGCTTTCGGTGTTTTGGAGGATTGGCATGAGATACGGCAAGGTATTTATGTCGATTTCCGGGCCAAAAATCCTGGGTCGTTACAAGTCACATGAGAGAATGGTCCTCTCAATTATATTTCTAAAAGTACACTTTTCGAAAAAGGGCGGTGCACTCTCCTACTCATTTGCAGGAAAAAATTCTTCCTATTTGATTTAAATCCAAAAAAAAAAATCCTTAATTGCATCAAGAATTGCCTTATGATCTTCTCTATGTTAATTTACTTATCAAGATGGATATTTATGTTATTTTTATCATTTTCTTTCATATTTATACCTTTTTTAAAATTTATTTCCATGTTATCTTATATGGATATTGTTCTTGTGAAGTAAAAAAGCTTTTTATGCGGCTAGCAGCACAGTCTCATAGAATTATTGTATGCTTCACTTGAGTTTTTCGACGTTAGTTTCTCAGACTAACCCTTATATCTTTGAGGGATAGTTCATCTGTCTTTATTATCATTGTTTGTTGTTGTTTCCACTGTAAGATTCTATTTATTCTTTTCTTTTTCTTTTTCTTTTTCTTTTTCATTCTATCCGAACAATCTAATTTTCGATGATTAAATGTCCAACGTTTGAATAACGTGGATATACTTGGTTCGACTTTTAATGATCGAAAAGGCGGATTGTTACATCGAGTTATCAATGAAACATGAAGTTTATCCATAATTTGCAGAAAGTAATAGATTCTAAAACACTCTTTTGAAGCTTGCATCGATTCTGTAACATTTCATATCTTGAACGAATTGTTTACTTCTATGAATAATTATTTTTGAGAAAAATGTGTTAAACATTTAACATTTGCTTTATCCCTATGTCAAAAATTATTTTTAAATTAAATCCATTGTTCCTGAAATCTCTAAAATAAATAAATTAGTGTAATGAACTGGGATTTTCGACTCCGAAAATCAACACAAAACTAACAGGTTGACTATTCAGACATCGGAAATACCTGATCATTAATAGAAAGAAGTTAGAGGGTGAGAATAGATAAGATAGAAAATTAGAATAGAAGAAGAAGAAGAACACAATCAGAGTAAACACGAATCTCACAGCGAAACGAATAAAATATAATATATAACATAACCTTGCAATAAAACAGTATATGTACATAGAATAACATTATCAGAGTACAACACTTACACACAGCGGAAATAACAATAGCTATATAAACCTGAAGCCTCCTGCTTCAAGCTCCTCCAAATATATCTGTAAAGTCCTGAACTACTTGACTGCCCGTACAAATTTGGGCACCCAAGAGTTTAGGGAAAATAAAACAAAATAAACTCTGGGTCAGTCATGGGACTGGTGTGAGTAAACTCAAATCATTTGGTTTAACTTTCCAAAATCCCTTTCAAAAGAAAAGATCATCGTAAGACCGATCCACACATAAACACGAACGTCTTTTACCTTACGATAACCCAAAATAGCTTTTGGAAATCAATACTTCTCTGATATTATAATAATGTCTAATCACAAGTAATTTACAATCTAGTAGAACGCTTGCATCTCATGTTCCACATATATAGTATACAAACAAAACCGAGGGCGCTTATTGGAGATTGGATTCCAACTATGACAAGGTATGGGACCACCTGCCGATAGTGTACATCAAGAGGCAAATACACTGGTTTCAACAAGAACGTATTTCAACCCGACCCACACATGACCGACCACTCATTTCGCTTGAATGTATCGAATGTATATCACCAACGGTTGGGAGCTACCCACCGTTTCCCGAAAAGGGACAACATCGATAATAGATAAAAGAATGAAATGGATTTTCTCTAGATAGGTGATATACACTCTAATGGGAGCGACCCACTTAGCCATGCTGCCTGCCCGATTTCTGTCATTTCCCGGTTGATGAGGCTTGAGGTCATAATGTATCTTTTGACAGATCATACATTCATTTACTTTGAATGCCACATCGTCATACCCGTCAAATCACAAATTGATTTCCTCAAAAATGACACGGGTATAAAGCTAAGAGAAACGAATTCCTCCACCACCAAACGTAAGTACGGTTGAAGAGATCAACTTACGCGATCCGTTAGATATACTCTATCGGACATTCGTCCATTTACGTTGCCCTGGGACTGGACAAACCGAAGGCACTATTCTGTAAACAGGATAGCCCTTGCATACTCCGTCTTCAATATTTGATCGCAATGCTAACGTCCATACAGAGTGGTTTTTAGGAAAAAAATCTGATCCCGGTCTCTCCGTATTGACGACGGAAAAATGGTCAAAAACTTCGATAGTAGGTGATTTAACTATCAAAGAAAAACAGGTGTGCAACCAACGATATTATTTCCAGACGGAAATTCTGTCGACCAATCGTAATTCAAAGGTTTATTTCTTTCAGTTAAATTATCGTTAATTTATCCATTTCCCTTTCTATATATTCGTAAATTCTTAATTTCTAAATTTGGAAAAAACATACTTTATAAATCATTTGGAAAGCATCACCATATTTACTTCCATTTCTTAGTTCCTATATTGGAAAACATTTCTGATCCTTATTTGGAAAATGTTCCCAAACTTCTTTATTTGATTTAAACCGATGTTTAAATAAAACATCACTAAGCCAATTCAAACCATTTCACTCATTGGCTCAATTCACTTAACCAATCTTCACTATCACACTTTACCCATCACTTAGTTAAAACGAAGCCAATCAAGTTGGCATATAATTACCTCTCAGACCTTAACTGAATAACATTTCTAACCTCGAAATAGACAAAGTTCACCTTTCAAATCTTTAACAAACTTCCTTGCGAAACTCTCGTATTCTATTTACGAATCTACTTCTTTTACCAAATCATTTGATTATAACGATGGGTTTATAATCCCATGCTTTCGAAATAAAATAACTTAAATAAAATTCTTATTTCTTATTTTGAATAAATAACAAATAACTAATTGAATAAAAATATAAATCTTGATTTAAGGACGGAAAGTAAATAGTACTATCGCTAATTTGATATAATCGAATTCAACGTATAATTCTCTTTTTCGAATAAATCTCTATTCGATAACTCCTTTTCGAATAAACTATATTCGATAACTCTTTCTTTGCATAACTATATTCTATAATCTCTCTTTGAATGATTTACATTCGATCAACTTTCTACGAATGATTTACATTTGATAAATCTCCTTTTGAATAAACTATATTCGATTAACTCCTTCACTTCTATTCGAATAAAATATTTCGAATAACTCCTTTAATTCTATTCGAATAAACTATTTCGAATAACCCATTTATTCTATTTGAATAAACTATTTTGAATAACTCCTTTGGATTAACTCATTTGGATTAATTCGGTTTGATAAACTCAACTCAATTAACTCAACTTGATTAACTTACTTAATTAACTCAACTTATTTACTCTACTTATTTAACTCCTATCTAATAACTAATATTCGATTAATTTATATTCGAATAACTATGTCTGTTTTAACTTTATTTCGAATGGATAATATTCGATTTAACTCCATTCGCTTGACTCTAGATCGCAGCGATCCCAATGGTTACGCCTGATTCCCTCAGGAAACATCCGACTGCTGTAGGCTATCTGCAGCCTTGCGAATTACGCTAGCGGTCGTACGAAATGGGAACACATCCTAAATAACTATGTTTGATTAACTCTATTTGGTTAACTCTTTATTCGAATAACTAATATTCGATAAACTTTAATTGAATAACTAATATTCAATTAACTCTACTGATTAACTCATTTGATCGACTCTACTTTTATTCAGTTTCAAATATCGATGTTGAAATTGATTCTTACTTCTCTATATAAGTCCTGACTTATATATTCTATTTATCCAATGATGAACATTTTATTTAATTTATAAAATATTATTTATAAATTTATCATCTTACTTTATCTGTTAAAACAGATTCTATTTAAAATCTTTGCTTTAAATCCATAGCATGTTATACCCGTGTGCGAAGCACGGGTCTAAACCTTTCAAATGTAAAATTCTCCTTTTATACAATTCTAGTCACTTTTCAAGTATTTCATTTTATAATCTATTTATTTACCAAATAAATCCCTTTCTGGTAATTCTATTTATTTTATAAAATATTTTCTTTCTATAAAATCGGTTGATTTTATAAGTAATTTCTTTGATAATCTAATTATTTCCTTCCTATTCGTTTTAGAAATATTTCCTCTTTCTGTTCTATTTATTTTCAATTAAATATCCCTTTCCACTTCTATTTGTAAATAGTTTACAAATATTTCTTTTTCAATTCTATCTGTAAATGTTTTACAAATATTTTCCTTCAATTTTATCTATTTGATTAACAAATAAATATTCCTTTTTAATCTATTTATTTTCTAAATAAATAGTTTTCTTTTTATAAAATCTTTAGATTTTATAAATATTTCTTTTTCAATATAACATTGAAAATTTTCTTTTTAACATTCCAGTATTCCTTATGGTATTTAACATACCATATAACAATTATCGGCATCATTCAACCATACAAAATCAACAACAAATTTCATATCACATCATATAACACAATATATGAAAAACAGTAAAATAATTGTTAAGGAACCCAGTTGGATTCCTCAAACCTCTTTCCCTGCATCCATAGATGTTAAACAATAAAATTAACATCAATTTCATTTCACTATGAAATAGTTTGCTAAATAGAATCAATATTTGATTAACGATTTATATCTATATCGTTATCTATATTTTCAATCAACTGACTAGCAGTTCAACCAAACAGCCAACACACAGCAAACAATCATCATTTATAAATTCTAAAAATATTTTATAAAAATATAAACTGAGCAGAGTTAGTGAGATTACTCACATTTTCCGTTAACCGTTATATAATGATATGCATTAGTTGATTCCGATTAGACAATTTATTTCGCCATAAATTGTAACGAGCTCGAATCCACTCCTAGTCAGTTCCATTGTGGAGCCACAATCCATACGATCCCGACAGATCTTATTTGACCAAATTCTGATCATGTATGAGGAAGTTATAGCGATTACAAGTTAATACATTATTCGGACTTTAAATTAGACTAATATAATTTAAATTATTGGGCCTTTACCTCTTTCAAACTCCGGCCCAACTTCCATAAAAAGCCTGCCTCCCTGAATCTCTTCTTCCCCGAACAGAACTATCGCTCCAGACTTATCGATGGCCATTCTCCTCCTTTAAATCACCACCGCCCCTCCATCTTACCATTAATCCCCAAACCGAACACCTCCAATCCCCCTCTCTTCACTTCCTATACACCTTGATACCTTTTCCACCCTGTTCGAATCCTCCTATCAGAACGTGACTCGCACTCATGCACGATCCCAGGTTGCGACTTTAATTACCACCGAATCGAATAGAACTTGGAAGCGAGGTGGGAAACCACCTCACCAACTCAGAAACGACATTGATTTCACAAACAAAACCCTACAATTCCCAAGAATTTGAACCCTAATTTACTGCTCAAAACTGAGCAACTCAAAAACGGCATCGCACTGAGCAAACCTACCACAGAAATGAAGAGGAGTACCTCATTAACTCATACATACCAGTTATACGATTTATAGAATTTTATTTGAATTGTTTTGATTTTTCATTCCTCGCGTTTTTTTGTTAAAAGAAGAGAAAGGAGTGGCGGTCGATGTTTTCGACCAAATGAAGATGTGAGTTAGGTTTAGAAATAGTTTAGGGTAATATATAGGAGGATTTTAATATTTGAATATTATATTGATTTTTAAGCGAACGCTGTTTTTGTTTGTCCTCTAAAATTCCTGAAATTACACATGACACCCAAAAATCACGATACTGGACATGCAGCTACAGTTCGTCATTGTGGACCCAACGAAACTGGTTTCGTCGAATTCCGACACCGTTTGCTCACACAGCGTATTTTTAACCGTCGAAATACTAACTGTTTTTCACTTTAAAAATCCGTACGACCACATACTGACTTCAAAAATCACGGAAATTGAAATCTAACAATAATCTAATATTGCGGATCCAACAAAATTAGTTTCGTCGAATTCTGAGCTCGTTTGAAAAACTGGCTATTTTTCAAGCTCTAAATAACCCATTTAAATATATAAATATATTTAAAAACATTTAAATTTAATATTTAAAAATAAATATTATCATATATATACACAAAAAAATATCATACAGCTCCATTGGGATTTATAACTTGATATTTCAAAATTCCCAGTTATATCGATATTCGATTTATATATAAAATCCTTCTATAATATAAATATATATTTAAAATTTTCATAAGAATTCCATAGCGACTTTTCTAAAATTTGATTTGGACGTATATAAAAATCTACACGACGAAATCCTGATTTTTCTCTTCCACCAGAAAGATATACTTTATCAGCTCCTAACGTTTCTTGTTTCTCCGAAATCCGACTTAAACCGAATCCTGTACACTCAGTTGAAGTTCAAATTACCAAATAGCGAACTGCCGCTCCATTTCAAGCTCGATTTTAATAATTTTATAATTATACGTTTAAACTGCCGTTCAAATAATATATTCGTTATTCTAATTCAATTCTAAACTGAATTAAATATCACCGATGATCCAATTCACACCATTTTGTGAATTCTATTACTTCTAACTATTCAGAAATTAAATATATTATTTATTTTAATTAAATATTCATTATTATTTAATTCAACGACCATTTAAATCTCTAAATCATTATTTATATAATTAAATAAATTATTTACATACCGTAAAAATACGGGTCGTTACATTCTTTCCCCCTTAAAATAATTTCGTCCTCGAAATTACTAAGGTAGAGAACAAACCCTATTGACTAATACAAATTTATTTTTTTACTTACCAACCTTATTTTCAACTGAACCAATTTAATGTCAATTAAAATATTAATTAATTCTTATCAACGATAATTTTCTAAAATCCTGAAAATTTTTTCTAACACCCGAAATTTTCGAAAAATTTTGACAGCACCTCCTTTGTACCGGTCAATAGTTCAAACCCCAACTCGCCTCTCTAGGCCTTCTCTAATCCAAAAGAAAATCAAATAGCCAAGCGGCTTGCCAAATCGGCCCATAAATCACCAAATCTATAAAACTAAACGTGTACCTTTTTGTCGGGCATTTCATTATATCTGTAACACCCCATAATTTTATAACATTAAAATTCACAAATTAAAGTATACTTAATTTTTAGAAAAGAATTAAGTGAAATGGGTTGCGCAAAGAAATATATATATATATATATATTGATATATATATATATAAATTAAAAATTAAATAAAGAAATATGCGAAAAAGTTCAAAACAGCGAATTGGGAGGGGGAATAACCGAACCGGCCCATTTTTGAGGTCCACCCAAGCCACGCTAGGTCGACTAGGGGTTAATCTAGGATGTTTGGCTGTCAACCTATGGGCCGATTCGCTCAAATGCAGATTTTGCATTTGATTGGTTCTCATGGTTCAGGGTTAATCTAATGGTCCTAAATAACTTCCTACACATATAAATACATCCTAATGCTAACCCTAAACCTAATTAAAATAGAATAGTTACCGTCATACCATCGTCCGGGAAATCAATGGATCCGCCGCCAACTAAGAAAGAAGAAAAGCAAATTCAATTCTAATTCTCTCAACCCTAAAGCAAAGCAAAACTCTCTCTTTTTTCTCTAAATTGTGAGTATGATGATCTTAACAAGATTATTATCATTTTAATTAGGTTGAGTTATGAATGGATTATGAGTAGATGATGTGAATTATCATATATGTTGTTGTAAACCCCTTTTGCTATCATGTATATTGTAAATCCAATGTTATGTGATGATGATATCTTATATGTTGTAAATCATGCTATGATGATGTTATGTATGTTGAAAGTTTCTATGCTAAGTTGTGATGAATCATACATGTTAAAAAGGCCATGATGTTACCATTTATGCTAGTTAGTTCATATTAATTAAATCATCATGTTTGGGTTATGTTGATCTATATGACAAGTCACATATGCAAGTTAGATTGATTAGAAAAGTTATGAACATATGCCAAGACATCTATTATGAAATCTAGAATTATGCTATGACATATGTGATATCCTATGCTAGTTCACACCATCATTATGTTGCCTAAAAACCCCATATGCAAGTTTATGTATAGATTTGGGCTATGATCATATCATATAAATTGAGACATTTAAACAAGTTGACACCTTTTGATCCTTAACATGTGTAGTTTATGCAAGTTTCACCCCTATTATGATTAGATTTATTTTAATTGTCTATATGTTGTGATAATTTATCTTTGTGCTAGGTGTTAGACTATACAAGTCTAGCCTATATTATGCATTGAATAAGCGAACGTATAAACGTCGGGTAGGGGTAATATTAAGGATTTAATATTAAAAAGTTAGGGTGCAATTGATATGACTTTGCATGCCATAAGTGGATGGCCATAATTGAGTCAATTATGGACATCATTAAAAGTTGACTTAATTAATAATTTGAATAGGGAATTATTAAAACTGGGGTAAAAGATTTTAAGTGTTAATCAATGCTTAGGACACGAGGTTGGACTCGTTTATGATGTAAACCTGCCCGGACCTGCCCGGCAAATCCAGTGGTCACAAATGTCAGCCCAATGTGAGAGGTCCTAGGCCTAAACTAAGGCATAACGGTTGTAAAGACACGAGGTTAGACTCTTTTATGGTGCAAGACTGCCCGGACCCGCCCGGCAAATCCAGCTGCCATAAATGCCAGTCTAATGTGAGAGGTCTTTATGAGGTTATGGCCTGAATGAATTAAGAAATACTTAACCAGATAAACATGTAAGGTGGGACATGGGGGTTAATTAGGTGCCTTGGGTGGCATGAGGAATCTTAGGGGGTGCCCTTAGCGGCATGTGAAATACGATTAGTAAGACTTAACCAAACACACATGTAAATGAACATGACTAAGAGGGTTAAGTGGGATATACTAGTGACAAGCTTAGGTGGGTAGCTTGTGGGGGCCCATTTCGACCAGTATCCCAAACGTATCTTTGTGGGCTCGACCCAAGTCGAGGACGGGACACGCATGCTGGGTTCGACTGTGAGAGGCCAAAACGGGGAGCGGTGGCAATGCAAGTCCAACGGGTTTCGTATGCGTGTGTGGACCCGTATATCATTTCAGAGAAAGGAAGCTTCACATTCCTCATTACACTATTCTGATATCTCCTTTGCAGGCCATGAATAAATCTCAGATTTTTCCTCTTTGGATCTTGAACCAAATGAGGAGCAAAGTGAGCAAGTTCATTGAATTTCTTATGATATTCTGGGATGGTCATATCACCTTGTATTAGATAAGAAAATTCATCACTTAATCTCTCGGTTGCTTCGGGAGGAGTAAATCTTCCTAGGAAAATCTCTTTAAATCTACCCCAGGTGATATCACCTTCTGGATTATCTTTTATGATTGTTTCCCACCATATTAAAGCTTCTCCATTGAGCGCCCAAGATGCTACTAATCTTTTCTGGTCATCTCTTAGCTGGAAACGCTCAAATATTCTTTCTGCAGAGCTCACCCAAGCTTGAGTTTGAATAATAGATTCATTGCCCGAGAACTGTGCTCCGCCCAGATTTCGATATCTCTTAAATAGAGCCTCTAGATCGGGTTCTGCATTTCTCCTGTTTCTGACACTCATTTTCTAGTACTTCTGCAAATAGCAGATCAAGTGTCAGGTCACAGAAAAGGTAGTTTAAAACATAGAAACATATACTTCAAGTGTAAATGTGTCTATCGAGGTGTAATTTCATTCTACTTTACTCATACTAGGATATTGCTGATCCTATCTGTATTGAGTTACCCGTCCTAGAACACTACTGGTTCTATTTCTGACGAGTTCGTTCAAATGTTATATTCCAGAACTAAGCTTAACCAAAGCTCTGATACCACGTTGAGACGACCCGAAATCCCGTACAGACAGAAACAAGGGTTATCTTTGGAATATAACACAGAAACAGATAATAGCAGAACAGAACTAAATAAATACACCAGATAATGAACAATAGAATATACTGGATAAAAGTAATCATCAGAGTTACACAGTATACAGGATCTTACTTAGTACAAATACAGTTCAGCTATACATAAATGTCTACAGCGGAAATAAACAAAATATGTACAATAGGAGCTGAACAGCATAAAAAGAAATAAATGATAGAATCCATCTTCAGCTCCAGCTATCCAGAAAAAGAACCAGCTAAACCTGAATACAAGGCTGCCCGTGTAGAAAAAGGGGCACCCGAGTTTGAGAGTGAAACAAACTACGAGTCAGTCATGGGACTGGTATGAGAAATCCACTCAACACATATATAATTGGCTAATCACAGGACCACGCCACTTTCGTGGAATGGGTTTACTCCATTGGATTGCCAGTGCTCTAAAACAAATCTTTCTTTTGGACATCGCTATGCTTTTTATAAAAATGAAGCCATTATAAGACTCAGTTCCCATCACACAATGCAACGCAAACCGGAGGATAGAGTTTTACCTTATAACGGCTAAAATATGCTTGATACGAATAAAACAAAGGCATCTGATATTATTACTAGTGTTTATATGTTTTGAAATCAATTTCAAATCATAACTATCAATCATAGACGGCATGGGTACCATATATCATGTCGCCATATGTATATACAATCAAAACCGCACGATGTCGTATTTGGAAATTGGATTTCCGTCATGAACCAAGGCAAAAGATAGTCCTTACCGAATTCGAGACGCTCTAGCCCGCCCCTCAGGTACAGCCGCAACCATACCCTGGATCGTCAGGGCCGGTCCACACGAAGTGGATTATAATGCCTGAACAATGCGTTTCTCCACCCTTTGGGGTGTAAATGAGCCAACGAATGACTCCATCGGACCCGGATCGTCCAATCAAACCGAGGCGCCTCGCAACAGCAACAACCACATAGGTGAAAAGTATATAAATGTCAGGGCTGGTAGGTCACTGACACCACCCTAGCTAGAAAGAAAACGCACGTCCCCCCTGAGGTCCTGCTCCCGTTTCTGGTTCATACCGGGGTGTGAGGCTCGCGAATTCACGTTATACACAAAGCTACGCCACACAGGCGGTGCTTCGATCATCACCACAAGACTTTGCTTTTCAACAGAAGCCCTGATCACTGCATCTTAGCATGCCAAACCGGCAATTCATGCCATGCGACTGGTGTCCATCGATATACTACCTCTGAGCTCGTGCGTCTCAGAGAAGGGCGTTAAGCAAAAGAATAAATTCTCCGCCGCCAAACAGATGTATATTTAACAGAAATCAATCAACACAGAATAAACTCCACTGTCAGACACACAGTCCATTTACAAGTCCGTTCTGGGTCTGAACGAAACCGAAGGCACTAAATACCTCGCAAACCCATCGATCACCACGTACGTCTAGACGATCACCACTCATTATTAATATTTCGGGATGCCTCCCAATCAGGACCTCGGTTACCATCCAAACGAGGTGAAGATCTCTGGTCTTCGACCACCGTCTTCATCTTCGAATTTCAATCGTCGGTCAATTATTCGAAATGAGAATTAACTCGGCCTTTTCAAATAATTCACGCATATTTAGAATTTCACATCAATTTATTTCAATGGTTAAATTATTCGACAACACCAATTGTGTTCTTTAATGTAATTTTCACACCAAACACATTCAACCATCAAAAGCCACATAAATCAAGCAAATTCAGTTTATTTCCATTCCATATCGTTTGTGATATTTTATAATGATTTATCGCTATTTTTATTTATTTTAAAATAGCCTATTTATTCAAAACGACGCTTCGGGCCATAAAGCGGCCGTGGCGCTGTTTTTCTTCAGATTTGATTTACACATATCTGAAAATCTAACCGTTGGATCTTCACAAAATTTACATCATTAGAAAGGTCTTTTCAAAACGAACCCAACGGTTCCAGTTTCGGGAAAATCCGACGGTCGGATCTCCCGGTACAATCGTTTGAATTTTCGATTTCAAAATACGAACTACAGCGTCGTTATTCGATTAAATATATAATTATATTTATATATATAAAAATATAATCGCTTCTGGCGCTGTTTTTCTTCAGATTTGAATTAAACATTCCAGACAATCCAACCGTTGGATTTTTACAAGGTTGGTGCCGTTGGGAAGATATTTCCAAGGCGAACCCGAAGGTTGAGGTTTCGGGAAAATCCAATGGTCGGATTCCCCGCACTAGTTGTTTGAAATCACGGTTTCAAAATACGAACTGCACGGCCTCGTTTCATTTTAATTTTATTTATATTTATATAATTATATAAATATAGTTCATTCAATGATTTCAATATCGTTTTCACTTCAAATATTTCACTAACGCCTTAAATTTTTGGAAAATTTCGCCATAACCTCCCCTGCACCGGGAGCATCGGGAAATCGCAAATAGCTTTCCCGGTCCTTCTAATCTCAAAAAGAAAAAGAAAAAGCCAAGCGGCTAGCCAACAGGCTCATAAAATCATCACCCAAACAAAACAGTAAATGTGTACCTATTTGTCGGGCACAAAATTTTATTCCTCTTCTCTAGCCCCTTTGCTATAACCGGTTCAATGAATATGCATGTACATATATATATATAGTTCTTATCATTTATCATTTTCTATTCAACTTCATATTTGATTTCTATTTGGTTTTAAAACACCATTCATTCTAATGTTACATAAATAGGTGCAAATCATTTCATTAGCTAATTAATGAATATTTCAACTCATATATGTTTATTTTGAACAAGTGGCTATTTTTAACACTTCACATTTCAACGATTTATGCATACAATAAAAATGTGATTTTTATTGTAAAACAATTCATTTCAAAACACTATTTTTCTATATAGTTCATATAGGTGACAAAAATAGGATTTTATATATAGATAAAAGGTGATTGTTATTATCAAACAATTTGTTTCAAAATATGAATACCATTCAACACATGAATTTCTAATCAACGAATGAATATCAATTCAACACATGAATGTTTTCTATAGTTTCTATATATAGATAAAAATGTGAATTTATTATCAAACAATTTATTTCAAAATATGAATACCATTCAACACATGAATTTCTAATCAACGAATGAATATCAATTCAACACATGAATGTTTTCTATAGTTTCTATATATAGATAAAAATGTGATTTTTATTATCAAACAATTTATTTCAAAATATGAATACCATTCAACACATGAATTTCTAATCAACGAATGAATATCAATTCAACACATGAATGTTTTCTATAGTTTCTATATATAGATAAAAATGTGATTTTTATTATCAAACAATTTATTTCAAAATATGAATACCATTCAACACATGAATTTCTAATCAACGAATGAATATCAATTCAACACATGAATGTTTTCTATAGTTTCTATATATAGATAAAAATGTGATTTTTATTATCAAACAATTTATTTCAAAATATGAATACCATTCAACACATGAATTTCTAATCAACGAATGAATATCAATTCAACACATGAATGTTTTCTATACAATGAATAAATATAGTTTAAGCAAATGAAAATAATTCAAACACAAGAATATTATTCAAAATTTCGGCAGCATAACGGCAGGGTAGTTAAAACCGGGACCGTCCCTAGTACGGCTCCTCGCTCTACCTTAAAACCTCGCGGTTTTTGACAATGGGGATCATGCATCTAGTTCGCACGCAGGCGGCATGTATATATTTATTTCATTTCCACAAACTAATCCTATGTGGTTTCAACCAAATATTTTCCAATCACAAACGGGTATTTTTCAACCACAATCAAATCAATATCAACCACAAACAATCCCAAACAACCATTCGCTATCAATCAATTTTCACAACAATTTCAACCAATAAATATCGTCCATGGTTTGTGGACGAGGGGCGTAGATATATATATTATATATAGCAATTCACTTTTATTTCAACACATATGTATATAGAAAAAGAAATTGAAGAGTGAGAAATTCTCACCGATAGCTATCCAATACCACGACTCTTCCTTTATAGAAATCTACGCCAATCTCGCCTTTCTGTCGCTTTCGTTGCCCGTATTCTCTACATATGTAAAAATCGAATTTTTACTTCGTTATTCAATATATAAAAATTGCATTTCAAAAATATATATTCCGCCTTTTCAAAAATAAAGATTATATTTTTAATATTCCTATGATGTAAAAATTATATTTTTATTACTTTAAAAATATAAAAATCATATCTTACTTCTTCTACTTACAGTTCAAGTCTTTTTCTATTTAAAATTCAAATCTTTTTCTACTTAAAGTTCAAATCTTTTTCTATTTAAAATTCAAATCTTTTTCTACTTAAAGTTCAAATCTTTTTCTATTTTAAATCTTAAAATTAAAATCAGTTTTTAAACCCTTTTAAAATCAGTTTTAAATCCTTTTAAAATCAGTTTTAAATCCTTTTAAAATCAGTTTTCTTTTTTTTTAAATAAAATAAAATCATTATTAGAAATAAAAATAAAAATAAAATAAAATACTTACTGTAACGCGAAGAAGGGGGGGCGTCGTCAGGGTCGGAGCTGGCTTCGAGGGGGGAGGGGGCGGCGGCTTCAGTGGTCTCGAACTGGGGGGGCTCGCGGATCGAGCGTCGCGATGCTTCAGGGGGGGTTTGGGCTCGTCACTGGCGGTTCGACGAACGAGGGGAGGGGGGTGCGGTGATGGGCGGCGGTGGCGGCGCTTCCTGGGCTGAGCGACGCGATGGTCAACGTCGGGGCTAGGGTTTTTTTTTATTTCGATCGAATGAAAAAGGGAAGGGCTGAGCGGGTTAAGGGGAGAGGAAAAGATATTTTATTTTTAATTTATTTAATTAATTTGTTTTCAAAAAGCAACTTTTTCATACGACCTCTAAACGAGGCCCACCGCCTGTGGTCCATAGCGTTTTACCCCCATTCCAAACACAATGGGATATGTATCGCAAGCTGATTTGCTCGTTACAATCAGTTTCCGTTGAATTTACATTTAAATCACTATATTGAATTTTAAACGTACATTTCAAATTACCGAGGTCACATACTAACTAGAAAAATTCCAGAAAAATATTTTCTCGCTTCATATTGACGATACGGTCCTAACAAAACTAGTTTCGTCGAATTCTGAGACCGTTTGAAAAATGGCCAATTTCCAGTCGATTAAAATCAACTGAAACCGGTCAAACGCGTTTTCCTTTGCCACGCTCACGTATTGATTCGAAAAATTATGAAATTTGAAACCTAACAATAACTTGACACTGCGGATCCAACAAAAGTCGTTTCGTCGAAATCCGAGGTCATTTGCAAAATGTCCATTTTTAAGGGCCTGAATTCCATAGCGACTATTCAGAATTTTCAACTGGACATATCTTTTGATTCCCGCTATCAAATTTCGATTTGTCGGATTCATTGGAAAGATATCATCAATTAGATCCTAATGTTTTTGGTTTCACTAAAATCCAGATTGTTTTGCACCCGGTACATTCAATTGAAGTTTGAAATCAAATTATCAAACTACCGCGCCATTTTCAATTCTATATATAATTATAATTAATTATATTCGTTTTCAAATGTCGATTCAAACTCAGTTTTCATCGCCATTATTTAAAATATTTATTTTAAATATTTAAAATCCATTATTTTAGCTAATTTAAAATTTTTAAATTGGTTCAGATTTTCTGGGTCGTTACAGGCTGGTAGGTAAGACGTTGTTGCATCGTGTAGGTATAAGCCATGCATTCTCAAGTTGTATCGGGTTGCCACTTTAGGGGAGTGATACACCCCACTATGGGGCCAGCACGGGTATCTACAAGTAGGGAGCCGATCGAAAGTGGGTAGTGGGGTACACCTAGTGGAGATAGGGGCAGACGGCACCTATGTAGTCAGCTAGGGGTACGTAAAGCCATTTATAAAGTTTCTGTGTGAAGCAAGTGGGATCAAACAATAGGGTGACTGGTGTGGTGCAGTGTAGTAATGTGCGGAGCAGTGTAGGAATCATTCGTTAGTAATTAGGTGTGCCTTTACCGTTATCTTTAACGTTATCTTAAACGCTATCTTTATCTTCCTAAGAGTTCATAGACATTTACTTGTCTTCCAGCTTATGCCTTAGTCTAGTTATTTTGATAATAGTATTGTTAGAATTATCATACTCGCCAGACTTTATGTCTGACCCCCTCTATTTCTATCCTTTTTCCCCCTCCAGGTCCTCAGGTTGGGCCCAGCTCTAGTAGAATTTGATTGAATTGCTTCATCTCTCTTTGGAAAGCTTGGACCGTTGAAGTAAAGTCCAGCTTGTTATCTTTTTAATGGCTATTTATGTAATGGGATTATGTATTTTGTTTTTATGAAGATGGATATTGTACTTGGTTATGATCTATGGTTTTATGATGTAACAAACATGTTTAATTTCCGCTGCAATAAAATGAAGTTTTAGATTTCCAAGTACTATTTATTATCTGTCTTGTTGTAATTTTTCTGTTCTATATTCACTTATAACCTCCATGGAAGTTAATGCAATCCCTTTGTGAGTGACATTAATGGACGTGGGGTGTTACACGTGGTATCAGAGCTTAAGGTTACCAGAACAGATAAAAATACTTTAGAAAAATAGTTATTTTTGGAAGAAGTGTTTTCAAAAACATGTTTTAATGAGAAATTTAAAGAGAAAAGTTTTTAAGAAAAACATAATCCCCAATAGCCACATATCTTTATCTTTCGAATTCTCCATTTTGAATCTTTCCTTTTTCGTTTCAGCATGGCTGAAGATCTTAATCTACCTGACGGTATAATGATACCAGGATGGTATAGGAGGCTATTGGAGGCTAGGGCCGCTGCAGGTCCAGCCAATGTTCCTCCACCACCAGTTGCACCCGTCCCTCCTCCTCCTCCTCGCATAGATACTTTTGCAAAGACGTGCATGGAATTCAAGGCTATGGGTGGAAAACCATTTCAAGGGTCAGAAACGTTTGTGGAAGCTATAGATTGGCTTAAGGAGGTGGAAGAATTGCTAGAAATCTTTGAAGTAGAAGAAGGGAGGAGAGTTCGTTTAGCAGCCTGGTTGATGAAGGGAGAGGCCTCGTTTTGGTGGGAGGTCACTAATGGGGAGCGTCCTATTGACTCTTGTGCGGATTTCAGATGTAGGTTCGAGGCGAAGTTTCTCTCAAGGGCGGAAGAAAATCTATATATGGAAAGGTTCTTGACATTAAAGCAAGGAAGCTCATCAGTGAAAGAATATGTCAATAAATTTAATCAGTTAGCAAGGTTTGGCTTGGACTTAGTAAACACGCCGGAGAAGAAGGCTCTAAGGTTCGTGAATGGCTTGAATGAACCATTGCAAGGGTTGGCTATGACCCACATCCCGATGGGAGCCACCTTTGAGAAGTTAGTAGAAATGGCGCTCATGCATGAGGAGAAAAGCGCTAAAGCTGATAAGGCACCCGAGAAGAAGGGGGATCAGAAGAAACAACAACAGCAAAACAAGAAGGGTGGAAAAGACAATAATGGCAAGGGAAAGAAGAAGTGCTTTAACTGTGGAACCCCAGGCCATCTCAGCAAGGATTGCCGAAAGAAAAAGAAGACTGGCTGTTTTCATTGTGGCGATGCGGGACATTTAGTGAAGGACTGCCCAAAGAAGGGGCAGAGGGCAGGAGCTACCTCGGGAGGACAGGTGCAGGCTCTTATGGCACCAGGGCAGGCAAGGGGACAAGTTCTGGCTCTCGCAGTCCCACCGCTGCAAGAACGAGGTAGAACCATTTCTGTTGAAAGCTTAGTTTTCTGTTTGATCATCCTGTCCGTACCTTATTCGATTCGGGCGCATCACATTCGTTTATTTCTACATCATTAGATGAATCACTGCACTTAAACACCAGTTTAGTAGAGGATCCCTTAGTTGTTTCGAATCTAATAGGGGGCTCAGCTTATTTGTCCATGATGTGTTTAGATTTGAAAATTTCCATACTTAGCGTTGAATTTAGATGTGATGATTATGTGTCGGGCTTCACGGGCTATGGGCTAATTTTAGGAATGGATTGGTTATCCAGAAATGGGGTCGTTCTTGATTGTGAAAGGAGAGTAGTTAGGCTCGTGACTCGCCTTGGCAACACTCTCGAAATCTTTTGTAATCCTATGAATCGGTTATGCTAAGTTATCTAGAATCGCTTGACGCGTCTGAGGAAAATCTACGATCTGTTAGAGTGGTCCGAGAATATTCTGATGTGTTTGAGGAGGTGAAGGGCTTGCCTCCGAAGCGGGAGATAGATTTTCGAATATATCTTGTGGATAATGCGAAACCAGTATCTTTGCCAGTACGCCACATGGCTCCACGTGAAAGGAGGGAACTCGATAAGCAAGTGAAGGAGTTGCTTGAGAAGGGGTTCATAAGACGAAGTATATCGGAGTGGGGTGCTCCAGTAGTATTTGCCACGAAGGCGAATGGGTCCCTTAGACTGTGTGTGGACTATAGAAAACTTAATAAACTTACTAAGAAGAATAGACACCCACTGCCAAGGATTGGCGATCTCTTCGATCAGTTAGTTGGCGCCTCAGTGTTTTCGCAGTTGGACTTAGCCACTGGGTTCCATCAGTTGAGAGTGGCTGAGGATAGCATAGACAAGACTGCCTTTAGGACTCCGGACGGTTTCTATGAATGGCTAGTGATGCCCTTCGGTTTGCAAACGCCCCAGCATATTTTGTTGATTTGATGAGTAGGGTGTTTAGGGACTACCTTAACAAATTCGCGGTAGTTTTTGTAGATGACATCTTGATCTTTTCTAAGGATGAAGAAGAGCATGCCCTACATCTCAGGGAAGTGTTGGAGACCCTACGAGCGCATAGCCTTAAGGCTAAATTTTCTAAGTGTCACTTTTGGAGGAAGGAAGTACGGTTCTTGGGGCACGTGGTTTCCAAAGAAGGGATAGCCGTGGATCCCGCGAAGGTGGTGGCCATCCAAGATTGGAAGGTCCCTAAAAATGCTACCGAAGTGAGAAGTTTCTTGGGTTGGCTGGCTACTATAGGAAGTTTATCAAAGACTTCGCAAAGATATCAGCTCCACTGACACGTTTGACGAAGAAGAACCTAGTTTTCACATGGGACGTAGATTGTGATGATGCGTTCCAACGTTTGAAGAGAGCTTTGACTTCAGCCCCAGTCTTAGTATTGCCAGACAGGAGTAAGCCGTTTACCGTTTATACTGATGCTTGTGGGACAGGACTAGGCGCAGTCTTAATGCAAGAGGGTAGGGTAATAGCCTATGGTGGAAGGCAGTTGAGAGCGCACGAGAAAAATTATCCTACACGTGACCTAGATTTGGCCGCTATTGTTTTCGCGCTTAAGTCTTGGCGTCATTATCTTCTTGGCGAGAAATTCGAATTATTCACTGACCACAAGTCTTTAAAGTACCTATTCTCTCAAAAGGACTTGAACTTAAGGCAGCAAAGGTAGATGGAGTTCTTAGCGTCCTACGACTTCGAAATAGCCTATACCCCTGGCAAGGGTAACGTGGTGGCAGACGCCTTAAGTAGAAAAAGATTATCCTTAAGCCCTTTGTTTATTGAGCGGCGAAGTTTAGAATTCATTTCGATGTTTGACTTTAGACCTTCCGTTGACTTCGTACCTGGTTTGCTAGAATCCTTGGACGTCAGACCTACGCTTTTGGGACGGATTGGCGAGGCACAGCGAGACGACCCACTGTTGGTTGAGTTAGTAGAAAAACTCAAAGGAGGGGAGTCATCAAGCCATCTCCGTAGGTATACCCTAGACGATAAGGGTTGGTTACGTAGGGACGGTAGACTTTGTGTACCAAAAGATGATGACCTAAGGAAGACTATTCTTGACGAAGCACATCGTTCGAAGATGACCATTCATCCCGGCGGGGACAAGATTTACAAAGACATGAAGAGAGTTTACTTTTGGGCCAGCATGAAGAAAGATGTGGCCGAGTATGTCGCTAGATGCTTGGTGTGCCAACAAGTAAAAGCGGAGCAAAAGAAACCCGGTGGGTTGCTTCACCCATTGGAGGTTCCACTATGGAAGTGGGAAAGTGTCTCGATGGATTTTGTGGATGGGTTACCGCGATCAAGGAAGGGTAATACGGGAATTTGGGTTATAGTATATAGACTTACTAAAAGCGCCCATTTCATTCCCGTAAAGAGTAAGAGGACTGCTCCATGGTTAGCCTCCGTATACGTTCGAGAAATAGTTCATTTGCACGGTTTTCCTTCTAGCATAGTGAGCGACCGCGATCCTATTTTCACTAGCGAATTTTGGAGAAGCTTACAAGAGGCGGTAGGGACTCAGTTATGTTTGGGCACCGCATATCATCCTCAGACGGACGGCCAAACCGAGAGGGTGAATCGCATTCTAGAGGATCTGTTGAGGCTATGTATCCTAGACTTTGGGGGTACGTGGGAAGAGCAATTTCCATTGGTGGAGTTCGCATATAATAACAGCTTTCAGTCCAGCATTGGTATGGCACCATTCGAAACTCTTTATGGACGACCTTGTCATTCACCTACATGTTGGTGGGAATCTACGGATAAGATCTTACTTGGGCCCGATATGATTAGGGAGACTTCGGAGAAGATCGACTTGATTCGAAGGAGGATGAAAGCAGCACAGGATAGGCAGAAATTTTATGCGGATAAGAGGAGGACAGATCTCGAGTTTGAAGTTGGGGACATGGTCTTTGTCAAAGTGTCTCCATTACGGAACGTTGTTCGCTTTGGGTCCGTTGGGAAATTAGCACCAAGGTTTGTAGGGCCGTTTCCTATTAAGGAGAAAATTGGACAGATGGCGTATAGAGTGGAGTTGCCCGAGAGACTTAGTGGTGTACACGACGTATTCCATGTGTCACATTTGAGGAAGTGCTTGCACGAGACCGCGGAAGTGGTAGAGCCGATCTTTCTTAGAGAGGTGGAGATAGAGCGTGATGCGACAATTCGACGAGCTCCTACGCGCATTCTTGGGTCGGAGATCAAGAGGTTGAGGAATCGAGAGGTCATACTAGTCAAAGTGCAATGGGGAGACGATGAGAGCAACGCTACTTGGGAGACGGAAGAGAATATGCGTTCACGATACCCTTTTCTTTTTGAGGGTATGTCTTTTAATTTCTCCTTTATCGCTTAGCTTGTACTTATCTTATCTTTAGTATATCCTCTCGCTAGTACCTTTGACCTTTAGTTAGGATAATCCTATGGTTGAAACATGTGTTTGAGACATGTTATGTATGGTGGATGCAAAGTGGATGCAAGTGTTTGCTAGTGGTTGCTCGTGGATGCATATACACACACTATTAGGCACCAGATCGGCTCATCCACTTCATATTGCATATTGCATATATATGGATGTATTTAGTAAAATGGATGTATAATGGTTGTATTATCATATAGTTGCTGCATTCGGGTGTATGGTTGTGCACGCATATAGAATTAATATGTATCATTAGGAATCTTTTGCATACATATTGGACGCATGGCACTATCATGAATTGCACTAAGGAGGTCAACTGAATCAGTAGACCGCCTAATTTTTCATTAGATATGGACATATACACACACTGTGCATATAAACATTAAAGCATTAGAAGTCTTTTAAGGACAATGGATGCTGGTGTTTGATGGTTGAGTAGATGGACGATTAGATGGTAGGATATACATTCTTCTTGACTTGGAGATTTCGGGGACAAAATCCTTTAAGGAGGGGAGAATGTAACACCCCGTAATTTTATAACACTAAAATTCACAAATTAAAGTATACTTAATTTTTAGAAAAGAATTAAGTGAAATGGGTTGCGCAGAGAAATATATATATTGATATATATATATATATATAAATTAAAAATTAAATAAATAAATATGCGAAAAAGTTCAAAACAGCGAATTGGCAGGGGGAATAACCGAATCGGCCCATTTTTGAGGTCGACTCGAGCCGCGCTGGGTCGACTAGGGGTTAATCCAGGGTGTTTGGCTGTCAACCCGTGGGCCAATTCGCTCAAATGCAGATTTTGCATTTGATTGGTTCTCATGGTTCAGGGTTAATCTAATGGTCCTAAATAACTTCCTACACCTATAAATACATCCTAATGCTAACCCTAAACCTAATTAAAATAGAATAGTTACCGTCATACCATCGCCATGGAAATCAATGGAGCCGCCGCCAACTAAGAAAGAAGAAAAGCAAATTCAATTCTAATTCTCTCAACCCTAAAGCAAAGCAAAACTCTCTCTTTTCTTCTCTAAATTGTGAGTATGATGATCTTAACATGATTATTATCATTTTAATTAGGTTTAGTTATGAATGGATTATGAGTAGATGATGTGAATTATCATATATGTTGTTGTAAACCCCTTTTTCTATCATGTATATTGTAAATCCAATGTTATGTGATGATGATATCTTATATGTTGTAAATCATGCTATGATGATGTTATGTATGTTGAAAGTTTCTATGCTAAGTTGTGATGAATCATACATGTTAAAAAGGCCATGATGTTACCATCTATGCTAGTTAGTTCATATTAATTAAATCATCATGTTTGGGTTATGTTGATCTAAATGACAAGTCACATATGCAAGTTAGATTGATTAGAAAATTTATGAACATATGCCAAGACATCTATTATGACATCTAGAATTATGCTATGACATATGTGATATCCTATGCTAGTTCACACCATCATTATGTTGCCTAAAAACCCCATATGCAAGTTTATGTATAGATTTGGGCTATGATCATATCATATAAATTGAGACATTTAAACAAGTTGACACCTTTTGATCCTTAACATGTGTAGTTTATGCAAGTTTCACCCTTATTATGATTAGATTTATTTTAATTGTCTATATGTTGTGATAATTTATCTTTGTGCTAGGTGTTAGACTATACAAGTCTAGCCTATATTATGCGTTGAATAAGCGAACGTATAAACGTGGGGTAGGGGTAGTATTAAGAATTTAATATTAAAAAGTTGGGGTGCAATTGATATGATTTTGCGTGCCATAAGTGGATGGCCATAATTGAGTCAATTATGGACATCATTAAAAACTGACTTAATTAATAATTTGAATAGGGAATTATTAAAACTGGGGTAAAAGATTTTAAGTGTTAATCAATGCTTAGGACACGAGGTTGGACTCGTTTTTGACGTAAACCTGCCCGGACCCGCCCGGCAAATCCAGTGGTCACAAATGTCAGCCCAATGTGAGAGGTCCTAGGCGTAAACTAAGGCATAGCGGTTGTAAAGACACGAGGTTAGACTCTTTTATGGTGTAAGACTGCCCGGACCCGTCGGGCAAATCCAGCTGCCATAAATGCCAGTCTAATGTGAGAGGTCTTTATGAGGTTATGGCCTGAATGAATTAAGAAATACTTAACTAGATAAACATGTAAGGTGGGATATGGGGGTTAAGTAGGTGCCTTGGGTGGCATGAGGAATCTAGGGGGTGCCCTTAGTGGCATGTGAAATACGATTAGTAAGACTTAACCAAACACACATGTAAATGAACATGACTAAGAGGGTTAAGTGGGATATACTAGTGACAAGCTTAGGTGGGTAGCTTGTGGGGGCCCATTTCGACCAGTATGCCAAACGTATCTTTGTGGGCTCGACCCAAGTCGAGGACGGGACACGCATGCTGGGCTCGACTGTGAGAGGCCAAAACGGGGAGCGCTGGCAACGCAAGTCCAACGGGTTTCGTATGCTTGTGTGGACCCGGGCTGGTAGGTAAGACGTTGTTGCATCGTGTAGGTATAAGCCGTGCATTCTCAAGTTGTATCAGGTTGCCACTTTAGGGGAGTGATACACCCCACTGTGGGGCCAGCACAGGTATCTACGAGTAGGGAGCCGATCGAAAGTGGGTAGTGGGGTACACCTAGTGGAGATAGGGGCAGACGACACCTATGTAGTCAGCTAGAGGTACGTAAGGCCATTTATAAAGTTTCTGTGCGTAGCAAGTGGGATCAAACAATAGGGTGACTGGTGTGGTGCAGTGTAGTAATGTGCGGAGCAGTGTAGTAATCATTCGTTAGTAATTAGGTGTGCCTTTATCATTATCTTTAACGTTATCTTAAACGCTATCTTTATCTTCCTAAGAGTTCATAGACATTTACTTGTCTTCCAGCTTATGCCTTAGTCTAGTTATTTTGATAATAGTATTGTTAGAATTATCATACTCGCCAGACTTTATGTCTGACCCCCTCTATTTCTATCCTTTTTCCCCCTCCAGGTCCTCAGGTTGGGCCCAGCTCTAGTGGAGTTTGATTGAATTGCTTCATCTTTCTTTGGAAAGCTTGGACCGTTGAAGTAAAGTCCATCTTGTTATCTTTTTAAGGGCTATTTATGTAATGGGATTTTGTATTTTTTTTTATGAAGATGGATATTGTACTTGGTTATGATCTATGGTTTTATGATGTAACAAACATGTTTAATTTCCGCTGCAATAAAATGAAGTTTTAGATTTCCAAGTACTATTTATTATCTGTCTTGTTGTAATTTTTCTATTCTATATTAACTTATAACCTCCATGGAAGTTAATGCATTCCCTTTGTGAGTGACATTAATGGACGTGGGGTGTTACAATATCCTTTTATTCTGCTGCCAATTCAGCATATACAAAAGTCATCCCAATCAATCTCCAATCATCTGTTCTCAAATCCAATCGTCCTATTTTCAAACCAAATCTCATACTCAATCTCAAATTCCATTACCAATTTCAACACTTACTTGCCTGTCCAATATATTTAAACAAATTCATAACTCACAAATCAAACTCCATTCGATATCGTTCTATTTCAATTCAATTTCCCCTTACTGGTTTTAATTCAATTCCAGTTTGCATTCACAAATTTTTCTTTAAATTTGTTTTAATAAAAAAATCTCTTTTTGGGAGTTTTTAAACAGCTTAGCTTTTCTAAAACCAAATATTTCTTTTTAGATTTCAAACAACTTGTTTTCCTCAAACAATCCAACACAAATTTTTGGTATTAATCCATCACTTACAACTCGAAAATGAACACTGATGATGTGGCCAGCATCATCAGAGTTATTTCCCAGTGATCGAAGTGAGTTCAATACTATACCACTTTTCAAAACACATATTTAAACATTTCCATTTTGAAATCTTTTTCAAAATATCATTCACGATACTTGTAAACAATTTAAAATCTCCTAGGATTTTAAAATTCTCTTGTACTTAACTCAAATCCACTTACAAACACTTCTCCCAGTTTCAGAATTTTAATTCCAATTCTGATTTAATTCAGATTTAATTAATCTGCTTTTATATTATACGAACTCAAATTGGTTATTTATATAATAATTTCAATTATAATCAACCAACACATCCAATATACTATAATGATTCGAATATAAATATTTTCTTTATATCGAAATATACTTTGGGTAAAATAATCTCATTTACCCTCTTTCAAAACATATTGTGTCGGTTTATCGTATTTGAGTGTTTAGGAACCCCTATTGATACAGTGGATAAAACTGATCGACCAGAATTCACAAACAACTCAACCAATAAATCTCCACAATATAAATCATTTTTTTATATAAAATCTACAAATACGTTCACTCGTATATATACACTCAGACCCAATCTAGGGTATTATTAACCCCATCTCTACTGAGTCACGCCACAGAGCCAAGGTAATCAATTAACCTTCAGCTCTGATACCACTGTAATGAACTTGGATTTTCGACTCCGAAAATCAACACAAAACTAACAGGTTGACTACTCAGACATCGGAAATACCTGATCATTAATAGAAAGAAGTTAGAGGGTAAGAATAGATAAGATAGAAAATTAGAATAGAAGAAGAAGAACACAATCAGAGTAAACATGAATCTCACAGCGGAACGAATAAAATATAATATATAACATAACCTTGCAATAAAACAGTATATGTATATAAAATAACATTATCAGAGTACAACACTTACACACAACGGAAATAAAAATAGCTATATAATCCTGAAGCTTCCTGCTTCAAGCTCCTCCAAGTATATCTGTAAGGTCCTGAACTACTTGACTGCCCGTACAAATTTGGGCACCCAAGAGTTTAGGGAAAACAAAACAAAATAAACTCTGGGTCAGTAATGGGATGGTGTGAGTAAACTCAAATCATTTGGTTTAATTTTCCAAAATCCCTTTCAAAAGAAAAGATAATCATAAGACCGATCCACACATAAACACGAACGACTTTTACCTTACGATAACCCAAAATAGTTTTTGGAAATCAATACTTCTCTGATATTATAATAATGTCTAATCACAAGTAATTTACAATCTAGCAGAACGCTTGCATCTCACGTTCCACATATATAGTATACAAACAAAACCATGGGCGCTTATTGGAGATTGGATTCCAACTATGACAAGGTATGGGACCACCTGCCGATAGTGTATCTCTAGAGGCAAATACACTGGGTTCAACAAGAACGTCTTGCAACCCGGCCCACACAAGACCGACCACTCATTTCGCTTGAGTGCATCGAATGTATATCACCAACGGTTGGGAGCTACCCACCATTTCCCGAAAAGGGGCAGCATCGATAATAAATAAAAGAATGAAATGGATTTTCTCTAGATAGGTGATATACACCCTAATGGGAGCGGCCCACTTAGCCATGCTGCCTGCCCGATTTCTGTCATTTCCCGGTTGATGAGGCTTGAGGTCAAAATGTATCTTTTGACAGATCATACATTCATTTATTTTGAATGCCACATCGTCATACCCGTCAAATCACAAATTGATTTCCTCAAAAATACCACGGGTATAAAGCCAAGACAAATGAATTCCTCCGCCACCAAACGTAAGTACAGTTGAAGAGATCAACTTACGCGATCCGTTAGATATACTCTGTCGGACATTCGTCCATTTACGTTGCCCTAGGACTGGATAAACCGAAGGCACTATTCTGTAAACATGATAGCCCTTGCATACTCCGTCTTCAATATTTGATCGCAACGCTTACGTCCATATAGAGTGGTTTTCAGGAAAAAAATCTGATCCCGGTCTCTCCGTATTGAAAACGGAAAAATGGTCAAAAACTTTGATAGTCGGTAATTTAACTATCAAAGAAAAACAGTTGTGCAACCAACGATATTATTTCCAGATGGAAATTCTATCAACCAATCATCATTCAAAGGTTTATTTCTTTTAATTAAATTATCGTTAATTTATCCATTTCCCTTTCTATATATTCGTAAATTCTTAATTTCTAAATTTGGAAAAAAACTTACTTTATAAATCATTTGGAAAGCATCACCACATTTACTTCCATTTCTTATTTCCTATATTGGAAATTATTTTTTATCCTTATTTGGAAAACATTCCCAAACTTCTTCATTTGATTTAAACCGATGTTTAAATAAAACATCACTAAGCCAATTCAAACCATTTCACTCATTGGCTCAATTCACTTAACCAATCTTCACAACCGAACTTTACCCATCCCTTAGTTAAAACGAAGCCAATCAAGTTGGGGTATAATTACCTCTCAGACCTTAACTGAACAACATTTCTAACCTCGAAATAGACAAAGTTCACCTTTCAAATCTTTAACAAACTTCCTTGCGAAACTCTCGGATTCTATTTACGAATCTACTTCTTTTACAAATCATTTGATTATAATGATGGTGTTATAATCCCATGCTTTCGAAACAAAATAACATAAATAAAATTCTTATTTCTTATTTTGAATAAATAACTAATTGAATAATAATATAAATCTTGATTTAAGGACGGAAAGTAAATAGTACATTCCCTAATTCGATATAATCGAATTCAACGTATAATTCTCTTTTTCGAATAAATCTCTATTCGATAACTCCTTTTCGAATAAACTATATTCGATAACTCTTTCTTTGCATAACTATATTCGAAAATCTCTCTTCGAATGATTTACATTCGATCAACTTTCTACGAATGATTTACATTCGATAAATCTTCTTTCGAATAAACTATATTCGATTAACTCCTTCACTTCTATTCGAATAAACTATTTCGAATAACTCCTTTAATTCTATTCAAATAAACTATTTCGAATAACCCCTTTTATTCTATTTGAATAAAATATTTCGAATAACTCCTTTGGATTAACTCATTTGGATTAATTCGGTTTGATTAACTCAACTCGATTAACTCAACTTGATTAACTTACTTAATTAACTCAACTTATTTACTCTACTTATTTAACTCCTATCTAATAACTAATATTCGATTAATTTATATTCGAATAACTATGCCTGTTTTAACTTTATTTCGAATGGCTAATATTCAATTTAACTCCATTCGCTTGACTCTAGATCGCAGCGATGCCAATGGTTACGCCTGATTCCCTCAGGAAACATCTGATTGCCGTAGGCTATCTGCAGCCCTGCGAATTACGCTAGCGGTCGTACGAAATGGCAACACATCCTAAATAACTACGTTTGATTAACTCAATTTGGTAAACTCTTTATTCGAATAACTAATATTCGATAAACTTTAATTGAATAACTAATATTCAATTAACTCTACTGATTAACTCCTTTGATTGACTCTACTTTTATTCAGTTTCAAATATCGATGTTGAAATCGATTCTTACTTCTCTATATAAGTCCTGACTTATATATTCTATTTATCCAATGATGAACATTTTATTTAATTTATAAAATATTATTTATAAATTTATCTTCTTACTTTATTTGTTAAAACAGATTCTATTTAAAATCTTTGCTTTAAATCCATAGCATGTTATACCCGTGTGCGAAGCACGGGTCTAAACCTTTCAAATGTAAAATTCTCCTTTTATACAATTCTAGTCACTTTTCAAGTATTTCATTTTATAATCTATTTATTTACCAAATATATCCCTTTTTGGTAATTCTATTTATTCTATAAAATATTTTCTTTCTATAAAATAGGTTGATTTTATAAGTAATTCCTTTGATAATCTAACTATTCTCTTCCTATTCGTTTTAGAAATATTTCCTCTTTTTATTCTATTTATTTTCAAATAAATATCCCTTTCCAATTCTATTTGTAAATAGTTTACAAATATTTCTTTTTCAATTCTATCTGTAAATGTTTTACAAATATTTCCCTTCAATTTTATCTATTTGATTAACAAATAAATATTCCTTTTTAATCTATTTATTTTCTAAATAAATAGTTTTCTTTTTATAAAATATTTTGATTTTATAAATATTTCTTTTTCAATATAACATTGGAAATTTTCTTTTTAACATTCCAGTATTCCTTATGGTATTTAACATACCATATAACAATTATCGGCATCATTCAACCATACCAAACCAACAACAGATTTCGTATCACATCTTATAACACAATATATGAAAAACAGTAAAATAAAAGTTGAGGAACCCAGTTGGATTCCTCCGACCTGTTTCCCTGCATCCACAGATGTTAAACAATAAAATTAACATTAATTTCATTTCACTATGAAATATTCTGCTAAATAGAATCAATATTTGATTAACGATTATATCTATATCGTTATCTATATTTTCAATCAACTGACTAGCAGTTCAACCAAACAGCCAACACACAACAAACAATCATCATTTATAAATTCTAAAAATATTTTATAAAAATATAAACTGAGCAGAGTTAGTGAGATTACTCACATTTTGCGTTAACCGTTAAATAACAATTTGCGTTAGTTGATTTTGATCAAACAATTTATTTCGCCATAAATTGTAACGAGCTCGAATCCACTCCCAGTCAGTTCCATTGTGGAGCCACCATCCATACGATCCCGACGGATCTTATTCGACCAAATTCTGATCATGTATGAGGTAGTTATAGTGATTACAAGTTAATACGTTATTCGAACTTTAAATTAAACTAATATAATTTAAATTATTGGGCATTTACCTCTTTCAAACTCCGGCCCAACTTCCATAAAAAGCCCGCCTCCCTGAATCTCTTCTTCCCCAAACAGAACTTTCGCTCCAGACTCATCGATGGCCATTCTCCTCCTTTAAATAAACACCGCCCTCTATCTTACCATTAATCCCCAAACCGAACACCTCCAATCCCCCTCTCTTCACTTCTTCTACACCTTGATACCTTTTCCACCCTGTTCGAATCCTCCTATCAGAACGCGACTTGCACTCACGTACGATCCCAGGTTGTGACTTCAATTACCACTGAATCGAACAGAACTTGGAAGTGAGGTGCGAAACCACCTCACCAACTCAGAAACGACATTGATTTCGCAAACAAAACCCTATAATTCCCAAGAATTCGAACCCTAGTTTACTGCTCAAAACTGAGCAACTCAAAAACGGCATCGCACTAAGCAAACCTGCCACAGAAATGAAGAGGAGTACCTCACTAACTCATACATACTAGTTATACGATTTATAGAATTTTATTTGAATTGTTTTGATTTTTCATTCCTCGCTTTTTTTGTTAAAACAAGAGAAAGGAGTGGCGGCCGATGTTTTTGACCAAACGAAGATGTGAGTTAGGTTTAGAAATAGTTTAGGGTAATATATAGGAGGATTATAATATTTTAGTATTTGAATATTATATTGATTTTTAAGCGAACACTGTTTTTGTTTGTCCTCTAAAATTCCTAAAAACACACATGACACCCAAAAAACATGAAACTGGACATGCAGCTACAGTTCGTCATTGAGAACCCAACGAAACTGGTTTCGTCGAATTCCGACTCCGTTTGCTCACACAGCGTATTTTTAACCGTCGAAATACTGACTGTTTTTCACTTTAAAATCCGTACGGCTGCATACTGACTTCAAAAATCATGGAAATTGAAATCTAACAATAATTTAATATTGCGGATCCAACAAAATTAGTTTCGTTGAATTCTGAGGTCGTTTGAAAAACTGGCTATTTTTAAAGCTCTAAATAACCCATTTAAATATATAAATATATTTAAAAACATTTAAATTTAATATTTAAAAATACATATTATAGTATATGTACACAACAAAATATCATACAACTCCACTTGGATTTATAACTTGATATTTCAAAATTCCCAGTTATATAAATATTCGATTTATATATAAAATCCTTCTATAATATAAATATATATTCAAAATTCCATAGCGACTTTTCTAAAATTTGATTTGGACATATATCAAAATCTACACGACGAAATCCTGATTTTTCTCTTCCACTAGAAAGATATACTTCACCAGCTCCTAACGTTTCTTGTTTCACCAAAATCCAACTTAAAACGAATCCTTTACACTCAGTTGAAGTTCAAATCGCCAAATAGCGAACTACCACGCCATTTCAAGCTCGATTTTAATTATAATATAATTATACGTTCAAACTGCCGGTCAAATAATATATTCGTTATTCTAATTCAATTCTAAACTAAATTAAATATCACTGATGATCCAATTCACACCATTTTGTGAATTCTACTATTTCTGACTATTCAGAAATTAAATATATTATTATATTATTTATTTTAATTAAATATTCATTATTATTATTTTAACGACCATTTAAATTTCTAAATCATTATTTATATAATTAAATAAATTATTTATATATCGTAAAAATACGGGTCGTTACAATTAGTAAGTGCTTTTAATTGTGTAATAATAACATCAATTTGCATATCTTTAGTTTGAAGCATCTTGCTAAAAATGTTAGCATTTTTCAATATTCCATACCAACTGCACAATTTGAACCGAAATTCAAAATTTTCAGTCTCATTTGTTACAACACTTCCACTTTCACTTTTTGTCCTAGAATCTTTGGTGCTATTTATCAGCGAAGTTTAAGCATATGTTATCCCCAAATATTGATATCTTATAGATTCTTCTGCATCAGTATGACTTTGCCAACATCTTGATAATGATTTAGCTATGCAACATGACACATGATCTTTAAGAGCTTGTCATCATTGTGTTGGTAAAGAAAAAAAATATTGTTGGATCACCCTTTTTTAGAATGTTTTAAGATATGATTTTTTTTCATATAACACAACACCATAACAACCATTTGCTAACGCTTATTTTTCTTTTTTCATTTGCCAATACTAATTTGTGTTGTACAATACTCACAACAATATCGGTTGCTACTCTAAAAAAGCATACATTGGAAAACGCGGTTAAACAGAAATTAAATGAATACTAGGGCAAAAATGTAAATGAGCAAATTTTTTCCATCCAGTCATATTTCCTTTCCACGCCTATTCCTTCAGCCGCTACTTTAAAAAAAGAATATTGTTATTGACACTGCAAAAATGGTTAAGGGAGTATTCCTTTTTGGAGTGTCAATAACAATGCTCTAAAAAATGATTTGATGTTCCATTTCAACTTCAGAGAATTGATTTTGGTCTTGACGTCATGTTATTTGATATCTCTACGTCGCTCTCTCGTTATGATTTCGACATCGTACTCAATTTTTCTGTGCTTGAACTCCCTATGGTTTGGTTGTGGCGCTCGCTTTCGCCCAAGGATTCATCATCAGGCTATTCGACATTGACTCTTTTAGGGTCTTGGATGGGTGGGTTTTGGCCGTTTGATTTGATCAAGATTTGAAATCTTCCTTTCACATTTTTGAATTATCAACAATGTGATTTTGTGCATGAATCTCAAATTTAAAGGTAAAATTTCCAAAAATAATGATAGAGCAAAATGAAAGTTGATGTAGTATTCAGCCAAGCCACATTCTAGCAAGCTTCAACATAGAAATATTGAATTTTTGCACTTATTCGATACGTATTTTTTCTAAGTATTTACATTATTGTCAATGTCTTTAAGGTTTCATTTTAATCCTTTGCACTTGTGTATTGGACCAACCTGTTGTGGCTATTTATTAGGAGTTACTCACTATGAAGCCTAACAAAAACAATTGGTTGGATGGTAAAAATTTTATTTATAAATGCGAGAAAAATACTTATTCTGATAGTAAAGCGGTGCTAGCGTGATTTCAAAGTGCGCAAGCACGAAATGTAAATTTGTACTTGAGCACTTTAATATTGCATAAAAAAAGTACTATCTTGTGAAGATCAAATGTATTTTTGTCGAAAATTCTAAACTTGGACAAAAGTTGAAATAAATTTTTTTATTGCATTTAATTAAAATATTTCCCCATTGATGTTGCTTAGACATGTTTTGATCATCATTTATGTATGTAAATCATGTGAACATAAAGCTTTAATAGTACAAAATATACGTTACGTTGATTTCGAAATTAGAATGAACACCAAAGGTGCAAAAATTGCACTTCACTAATCGGTATGAAAAGAGGCCGCAATCACAACTAAGGTAAAGAGACACAAATTTTATAGTGGATCAACCTTAGGAAATGTCTACATCCACTTTAACAACTATCTTCATTATCAAATCATAAGTTACAAAGCTAGGATCATACAAAAGTACATTCATATTGCTCATTACACAACAGCATCACTCAAATCAACATAAATTAGTGGAGGAGTAAGCGAATTTTTCAATATGCAAGGAAATGGTGATGGATCTTTGATCTCTAAGAAGCTTGATCACTTTTGGTTGATTGCATGATGAAATTCATGTTTGATCTTCAATTGAAGGTGTTAGAAGAGATGGAAATCCCTTTAAAATGTTTAGGAATCAATTGAGCAGCCCTTCGGGGTCATAAATTTCAGTCCTCCCCAATGAAAGAATAAGGGGGTATTTATAGGTGAATTTCAGATCAGGTGGCAGAGTATTATTTATCCTTTACCTCCCTTAGGCTGCAGGAACGACCTATAGGCTCCAAAATAGCGTGGTGTGACATAACAACATTTGGCTTGAGGCGGAACGAGCAAGTGTGAAGCGGAATGGGCTAAAGGAAGGCTGGACGAGCTAGAGCTTTGCAGAGTGGGCTGAACGGGCCAATACAACGCGGCATGAACTAGGGCCCTCCCAAACTATGGTAGAACAACCCGGCTTCAATAAAGAGGACCGATCAAAGAAAGCCTAGTGAGCCAATTATCTTTCCCGGGCTTAAGAACTAGATGGTTTAAACCATTGTAAAGCTCTAGAAGCCCAGCGACCTAAAGGACTTGGCAGGCTAAGGGCTTTTTCGGGCTATGAAGTCATGTAGTTTTAAAGATCTGAATGACCCAAAGCCTGTGAATGACCTGGAGGGCCAGAATGACCTAAAGGCTATGAAGTTCCAAAACGAGCCAAAGTGCAGATCGGTCTAAAGCTTTGTTACTTTCATATTCTAAAGACTTGTGACCTGGCGTTGTGTTCTTCAAAACGACCCAAGCATTTTTATTATTTTAGCTCCATATTTTATGGATTAAAATTTGCCCCTCGAAGTCTATATTTATGAAAATAGTACAGGCTTCGAATTAGATAGCTTTCAACACATGTTAGGTCGGGATTTGTTAATCACAACGTTAAGTCGCGCTAAGCCTTGTTAAACATTAGATCATCAAGAACTTTTCATTTGAACCTTTATGTCGCTACTGGGTCTATGATCGTTAGTGGACTTCGGATTCGAACTTGGCCCATTAAAGTTATGTCCTTTTATACCCTCACCCTAGGTCGCCATCTTCTATCCTTTTTTTCTTCTAGCTTAAGGCTTGTTAATGGCGGCCATATGAAATTGAAACGAGCTTTACCCGACGCTTTGAACATCAGTCAAATCTCTCCATTTTTCGTAGCTTTGATTCTGACAAACCGATCCATAGCTCAGTCGAAGGCTATCCAATATTCCTCGAGGTCCACTTGGTTGAGCACGGAAATTTTCAGAAGAAATTGCAGACAACTTTCACCCAAGATCAGGTTTGATTTCTCCTTGATTTTAGGACTTGTTTGAGTCTGTCTTGAAGATCTCTGGTTAACCGAAAGTGTTTTAGACTGAATTCATGTTGAAACTTGTGGATTTATGAAACTATGTAATTTTTTCATGTATTTGAGTTGTTGATGAATGATGACCATACTGGAGTCTTTTTCTTTTTAATCTTGGTAGCTCACATACAATTTTGTTTTGTAGACTTATACCATAGCTTGAAATTCCACAAATTTAATTCCATTGTATTGAATGTTCTTGGATGAATGCTTCAAACTTTAAGTCATTATTATGGGCTAACGCTCAAGTCAATAGAGTGACCTAAGTGTTAAGTCGTTATTAACGACCTAAAGCTTTAAACAATTTAATGATTTAAAGCAGTTGAGGTAGCCTAGGATTCCAACCAATCACCCAGATCTTAGAAGCTTCGATATATCTTAGGTCGTTGTTGTAAGCTTGGACCTTAGGTCGTTAAACAACCAGAGACCTTGCATCTCCACTACGACCTTAAATCTTAGACCATGAAAAAGATTTTGGATCGTTATCTTGAGTTCAAGCTTTAGGTCGTTGAAACGTCCTAAGGTTTTAGCTCGTTTTTGCATTCCAGGTCTCTTAGGTCGTGAATATGGACTTAACTTTAAGTTATTGGTGGCTTAATGCTTAAGTTCGTTAATCACACCCCTAGTTCCTTTGAATGCAAGTTGTGTGGTTTTAAGAGGTCAAGATGATTTTTAACTCATTAGACCGTCAAGATGACCTAAATCACTTGAACTCTGGAACGTCCCAAGCTCCTGAAATGATGAATGGCCTAAGCTCTTAGGCTATGAAACGACCTAAGTCCTTAATGTGCTATAACGACCTACATTTCCAGCATTTGAACTCAAGCTTCTAGTCCTTGTAATTTTCAAAGTTTTAACTCTTTAGGATGCATGACATCTTTTTACTTCCGGTGATTTATTCATGAACAAGATCGTTTTTGTAGAATGACCACTAGGCATAAAACACGCACTCATTCTAAAGGGACATTGTCTATTCCAGTTGATACTTCTATGGCAATTGCAACCCCTCAAAGTTTGTATCTATTGAAAATAGTACAGGCTTTGACCTGGATAATTTTGACATGTGTTAGGTCATTTCCCCTTATGTTTAATGTTAGATCGTGTTAAGACTGAAACCGCTTTGGGCTTTTGGATCGCTTAAAGTTTAAGGTCGTTCTTAACCCATTAGCTGCGCACATTTTCAAGTCTTGCTTCTTCAGCTTAGGTCGCTACGAGAACGGGGTTTTTTTTGTGTCGTTCATGTCCATTGGGTCTTTTAGGCCTAGACCCATTCCTATTGAACCGACCTTTTCTCTCTCATGACTATTGGTATTCCCAATCTTGCTTATTTAACTTCATAACCTCACTTTATCTCATTCCATCTTCCTTTCGAGAAAAACGTTAACGGCGGGAAAACCGTAGCTAGTGAAAAAACCAAGCAAGCGTGAAACTTTCAGCCTCGATCAACTTCACCGCTACCCCAATCTTCATCTCTATGCTCAGACTCAACCTTCAATTGTATGGATAACCTTATTTTACATTCTTCCGGTCTTTGTTCATTTGATTTGGGATGTTATAGTTGTGCACGCTTTGCTTTACTTTGGAATTTGTGTAATAGTCTCAAATGATTCTTCACATAACCATGCGAGGTGCCTTTTGCATGATTTACCGATTGTTCTTAATTAATTTCTTGCAAAGTTTTCAAAGTTATTTCAAATAAATTTGGCCATGAACCTCATGCTTCATCCTGTTGATGCTTTTAGTGTGCTCAGATTGCACATTATCGCCTTTTGATGTCATTCGTATGTACTTGTCACCATGTTAACCTACCTGGTTTACTTTAATTCCTAAAGGGTTTATGGTTTAAGATTTATGTGCCCCAGCCTCATGGATCGTTATAACATGATCACATGGATCGTGTCACACCCTCTGGGTGGATCGCATTCGATCCATGGACCACACGATCGTTCCTTAGTCCGTGGACCGTATGTGACCCATACCTGAATCGTTCTTGACCCATAAACTGCATGATAGATCCACAGCCTATGGATTGGGCATGGTCCTTGTGTGAAAATTCTTGGCGATCTTCATGGGGACAAATCACTTAGAATGATAAACCTCTAGGCATTTCATATTACCGGAATTGAAATATGTTTATGAATTAATACACTTGTGCAGGATGGAACCATCTCCAAACCGACGCAAGATGGAAAAGTTTTTTGATTTAGACGTTCAGACGACTGTCTAACCATCTATTAATTCTCCCTTCGTTCTTCCAACTCAAGCGGAGCTTCAAACAATTATTAGCAGGCCTCGTTATGCCCCAAGGCCATGCAATTCTAAGCTTGCCAAATGATTCAGAAGTTGGAGTCTACAGGGAGCGTCTTCTGACATGGATATATCTCCATCTAACCAACAAGCAATTTTTAGTGATATGAACATTGCGAAAACCTAGATGCTTGCTCGATTTGAGAACGCCATGTATCAGTTTGGGAAGCAAATGTATATGCTCAAGGATCACACTGCGAAACAAATGAGTGGTTGGCACACACTAGCTTGCGATCTCCAAAGGCTGCACAGGGATAATCTTAAGCGCATCTCTATCCAAAGAATGACAAGGCGAAGTTATTCCAGGCTCTTATATCCCGAGATAGTGTTGTTTCCTCTTTGCTCAAGGAGACGTTGAGTTGGCAGGTCCAGAGCGCAAAAAGCCCTTGGCTGGTGAACCTCCGTCCTGCTCTACTCAGGTTAAAAGGAAGGTTGGTAGGCCTAGGAAGAACAAGGATATGTAGTCTTCTTATCTTGCCTCTGATCGCTTCTCTTTTGTGAACTATGCTTTAGATCAGTTGTATAAGCGAGTGCCGATCCTCGCATTTAATTTATGTTGGTCTGTGTCGCGACTTACGCTTATGTTGGTATGCTTGAAACAGTATTTTGGATGTTTCATCATGACTCTTCACCCAGCGTCTGCAATATATAATTTATGCACACCATTCTTCATGCATTGCACTTGCATTTTGAATACTTTATCAATTTGGCCAATTGATTTATGCTATACTTTTTATATATTCCTTATGCTTTCGAACTCCCATGATTTGGCTCGCGCAACCAAGTTCTCACGCCTTGTTTTGTGCACGGAATTCGTGCAAGTTTTTAAGATGAGGGTTGCATCGCTTCGTGCCTACAAACTCCTACGCTTCGTCTCATGTAGGTGAGTTCCCATGTTTGTTTCGCGTCTACGGATTGCCGCGAATTTTTTGGCCGATGAGGTTTTGAACCCATGGCTACTTGCTAAACTTTTTTTTATTCTATGACTCATTGGAACTCTCTCTCTCTGCCGTTCAAATTAATTCTTTCAAAGCTATATCTTTGGTCACAATGTGGAGAAGCAAGCACTTGTTAGATTGCCAAAAGGCTATGGACGAGGCCGAGGCCAACATCTTCCAGTTTTATGTTTATAGTGTTATGAATAGTGGAAGTTTGCACTACTTGGGAGATACCTTTTCAACCACTTTCGCACTTGTTTGAGAACAAATACTTAAGATCATGGGTGATGATCATGGCAAAGAAGATCTTATCAATGAACTCTTGTATGTTGTGTTCAGACCGGTTGTACTTTAAGCTCTTACTTTAGGTTTGTCACGCATTATTGTTTTGCATTTCACACATGCTTTCTTTTCATACTCACAACACAGACTTTTATGCTACAAATCATTTATTATTGTGACTTGGTTTCCTAATTGTAGCTACGAATCATTACTGGCTGGTGTATTCGACCAACTTTGTTAAATTTCTTTAGTTTTGACTGGGACAATACCCGAGACATCTTTCTTGTGACTAACCACTTTTGTGCTTATCACAACACCGAAGTTTCTGGCTTTGCTTTAGCCATTTCAAGATTTAACTCTATTGGTCAAAGCAACCCTTGTAAGTTCCAAATTTTCAATGTAAAGTTATGACGAGTTTTTGGTATGTTCAAGCAAGCATTATTGATTTTTCCTTTAATGCAGTAGTAATGCCCCCATACAAAAATTCGTCACAAACTTTAAAGGTTAGGCATGATAATTGCAATCGATTTTGTTTGGAATCTTCTGACTTGTTTATGAGCCAAAAAGGTTTCCGGTTTAATCGAGCGTGCTCATGCTTTAGTGAAGAAGAATATATGTCATTATCCCCTTGCTCGAGAGGTCTTATATTTTCAAAATATTAAATCACATTTCTAGCTAACTTGGTAATCCAGGTCCTTTGGAGGTTAGACTAGAAAATATATCCCTAAGGAGGTCTTTATTATTGTTCCTCCGAAGAGGTCTTTGTAAATCCTGTATTCGTTGTGACTGAATAATTCAACCACTTGTAGAATTTGTCAAATGCCTTTGAAAAGGTCTTTTGGATCCATCATTAACCGAATTTGGAAGACCCGACTTATGATCGGAAACTGTAACGACCCGCATTATACGCATCATAGGATCGTAGGATATTTATTTCTTTCACATACGAAGTCGTATGGTCATGTAACTTTGGGAGACGACTATTGGGGTCATCTCCCATGTTCATGATTTTTCCTGATTTTTAAATGACCGTTTTGCCTCTAGCTGATCTTGTTCCGGCCATAACTTTTGATGGAAAGGAGTTTTGACCTAAAACCACTTCCATTGAATCCGGATGATGGTTTACAATTCCGTAGAGTGGTCAAATTAGCCAAACGGACCTACCGTTCGGGAGATATGTCTTAAACAAGTTTCAGATGGTGAAAAACTGCTTAACCGGGCCAAATGAGGCGATTAGTAAATGGGCCCATAACCCATTTAGGGATTAGGGTTATGGGGAGGCTGAAATGAGTTAGGTTTAATTTCATTTCAGTTTTCTAGCCGCCATCTACCTTCTAAGAACCCTAATAATGGCCTCCAACCTCTAAAACATCCCCAAATCACTTTCTAATCAAGGATTAAGCTTAGCAACATCAAATCAAGGCGAATTAGCACAAGAGTCGAGGTACAGCTGCTGTGTTGCATTGGTATTCGCGCCCAAACAGTAGAGTTTCAGTTCTAAAGGTTTTATTTGTGGCTAAGGTGAGTGATTTGCATAGTTCCTCACTAATTACGGTTAGTTAAGGGTAATTAGTGTTAATTAGCGAATTTAAACATGATAAAATTTTGGAAAAATATTTATAAATTCGAAAATAATGTTTTAGACCTCTGTTAGAAATTTGGTTTGATTTGGTTAAGTTTTACTAATCATATCATCAGTTTTGCCTAAACATGTTTAAGGGAAAATATGGGGTTTTGGCTATGTTTGATCCGTTTTAACTTATCAAATTGATGTTTTGGTGTTTATAGTTGTTTCTACATGTTGCTATGACTGTATGGTATGCTTTGTGATTGTCTATAAGTGATAGATTGGTCGAAAAAGGCGTAAAACAGTTGCTGGAAAGTTGCAGGAAATGTGCAGGGTTTCAAACCGGATCGGATCGGATTACTGGGCTCGGATCGGATAGGAGAACCGGGCAAGTGGACATGATTCGGATTGGAACTTAGCATAAGGGGCTCGGTGAGAAGGAAGGCCATTTGCTTAGAGTTGGAGTTGGGCAGAGGATCGGATCGGAGAGACAAAAAGGGGATCAGATCGGCGCTAGGGCGTGGGATCGGATCGGCTACCGAACCGAACCAGAGCTGGCATCTTCTGAGGCATGCAAACGAAAGAGACATCAAGGAAGGATGGATCGGATTGGAACTTGACACCATAAGGTGGACCTAGGCACTTTACCACCGGACCGGACCGAGCCACATGTGAGAAGCTGAACCGAGCCACATGTGAGAAGCTGAACCGAACCGCATGGAGGAGATAAACCCGAACCGAACCGAACCGAGCATGGGTGACCGAACCGAACCAAGCGTAGGTGACCGAACTGAACCGGACGTGTACTTATATTTCTACATGATGACTCTTTTGAAGGCCAACTCCAATTCGACCAAAATCCGAGATGCAAAGAAAGTCCAAATGAGGAGCTTTGACTCAGGATCCAATTGGGAACCAATGAGTGAGCTTCATGATTAGGCTTTGCTGCGGGACGTGTGCTAAGGGATTGTCGATGTCTATAACTTTGGATCACTATGTGTAGGGAGTACGTGAACTGATTCAGGGCCACAGTGGCCTAGGTACGACTAAAGAGCTATAGACCAATGAAGTGGGGTCATTTGTAAAGATTTGGTCATGACTCCATGAGGTAACCTTGGTGGTAGCAGTAGTTGTACAAGTCGAACTCCGTCACTACTTCGATGGGTCTAGTGATTGACAGTGGTGGACATCATATGCTTTACGCACTGAGTGAGAGATGTGAGGATGGTTGCTATGGTTGATTTGTTTACCATCATTATGACATGCACACCCCCAGCCCCCATTATATTTACACCATCTGTCCAGTGGCACCTTAGAGTATGGTACGGTATGTAGTGCTAACTCTTTGGTTGCAGGTTCAGGTATGGTTTAGTATACCTGTTATTGTTCTGTTTAGCTGCTTATCACTCATACCAGACTTTTTTTCTGACCCAGAGTTTTATGTCTCTTCTCACTACTCTGGGTGCTCTCACGAGTAGACTAGAGACAGGTTAGCTGGGTATGCACGAGTAGCTGATCCGGAGACGAGCAGGAGGCTTCCACGTATGATATATATAGATATTCTCCTTGTGTTGTTGAAGATCACTGCTTGGGCATTAGTAGTACATCTTCTACTTTAGCTTTCTTTTGCTTTAGAGACATTTTAAAGTTGTAATAAGCTGTATTTGGATTTCCGCTACTCTGATGAAGATGTTGATGTTGGTTTTAGTTATCAGCTTATGCACTGTCTCAACTGTTTTATGTCAAGTATATTATTACTATATTTTGTTCCATGCGCTGTGAGACATTCTATAGGTTTTCGATTAGTTGATTCTCTTCTTTCCTTTCTTTGGCGACCGTTCCGTGCTAATCAGGCATGTGTACAGCGCACTTTCGAAGAAAATGCCGGCTGGTGCGGGGCGGGCCATCAAAGACACCCTCGAAGAGGTTTTTGAATCCGCCACTAACTGGATTTGGAGGACCCAGCATATGGTCGGACACGACCGAAAAGGTTTTTGAATCCGTCACTAACTGGATTTGGAGGACCCATCATATGGTCGGACACCCCCGAAGAGGTTTTTGAATCCTCCACTAATTGAATTTGGAGGACCTAGCATACGGTCGGACACCCCCGAAGAGGTTTTTGAATCCTAGGATTCGTCATAATCGGGCCATGGATTAATGGCACTAACGATCGTTTGGGTGCCCCTCGGGGGGGGGGGGTCTTTTGGTTTAAAAGCCCAGAGTTTGTCGCAATCGGACCATGTATTAATGGCATTGGCGATCAACTGGGTGCCCCTCGGGGAGGTCTTTCTTTAGAGTTGCATCGTTTCTCGGGGGGAACGCTAGTTCATTTATCGTTTTGACCACGGTTTCTTAGAACTAGGGCCTTTGATCTTGTAATAAAGAAGATACCCCTACAGTGAAACGTATAGCTTTATTTGTAACTCGAACGCTGCATCATTTGACCTTTCAGATCCTAGCTTTCCTTATCTGCAATGTTGTGCTCCAAATCTTCGTATTTGTTGCAAATGATGTTTTGAGCATCGAACAAGGGGTGTTAGAGCTATCCCAATTAGGATGTGCTGTAACGGTCACCAGGCCTTATTAGGTCATAGATGTGTCAACGTTCTTTTAGGGGACCTGCAATCAAAATCGGATTTAAGCAACTTGTAAACAAGAATTTTCAAATATACGATTTAGGCAAGAAAAGTAATTTCTTTCATTAATATGTACAGAACATGTAACAATGTTGCATGGTATTTACAGTGCATGATGTTTACAATTTGTAAAATAAGAGAATTATTAAATGAAGTAGTGTCCAAGATGAATGTTGTTCCAAGATCTCAGAAGTTGGATCCCATTTGTCATTCTCAACTCGAATGTGCCATCTGAGAATTTTTGGCTTATCATATACGAATTTTTGGCTTATCATATACAATCCTACCCAGTTGGGTCCAAACACTCCCGTTCTTGTCAAGATCCTTTTCAGAACAAGGTCCCCAACTTAGAAAGTTCTCTGTTTTACTTTAGCATTGAAATGACGATCTATTCTTCTCTGATGTGCAATGACCCTGAGTTCTCCTTCTCTTCTTTTTTCCTCGGAGCAGGATATTCTTATCTGATGTGCAATGACTTTGAGTTTTGCTTCTCTTCTTTTTTCCTCAAGCAAGTCGAGTGCTTTGAGTTGTAGTTTCTCATTCTCTTCTTGTTGTAGTGGATTCTTCTACGAGCTGGAACTTCCAGCTCTACTGGAATCATAGCCTCGGATCCAAGCGTAAGCGAGAATGGGGTGTGCCCTATCGTAGTTTTATGAGTGGTACGATATGCCCATAGTGCGTGAGGAAGCTCATCTACCCAACCACCTTTAGCTTTTTCGAGCTGCTTTTTAATGGTTGACTTCAAAAAAAATTTGATCTCTTCAACTTGCCCGTTTGCCTGTGGATGAGCAATGGCTGAAAAGCTTTTCTTAATCTTGTACTTAGCGCAGAAATCTAAGAGTTCACTGCTCTCAAATTGAGTTCCATTGTCGTGACTATTTTCAGTGGCACCCCAAACCTGTAGACGATGTTCTTTAGGATGAAGTTGATCGCTTTCTTTGAAGTAAAAGTAGCTAGTGGTTCAGCCTCAGCCCATTTAGTGAAATAGTCAACTGCTACTATTTCATACTTCATATTTGATTTAGCAGTAGGCAATGCCCTAATCAAATCTATGCTTCAGATGGCGAACGGCCACGGACTAACCATCCGAGTCAATTCAGTGGGAGGTGCTCTTGGAATCTTTGGAAACCTTTGGCATCTATCACACTTCTTAACATATGTCATTGCATCTAGGTTCACATCGGGCCAAAAGCAGCCGTAACGCAGAATTTTCTTGGCCAGTGTTTGACCGCCTATGTGACTTCCACAATCTCCCTCATGTAATTATGCCAAGATTTGTTTTGATTCCTCCTTTGTTACACATTATAGCAGTGGCATGGAGAATCCTTGTTTGTATAACCTTCCGTCCTGAATAAGGTATAACGGATCTTTGCGCAATATCTTCCTCCGCTTTTTCGGTTCCTCTAGGAGTGTTCTGTTGAGGACGTATTCCGTGATTGGTGTCATCCAGGACATGGGTACTTCTACGGTTTCCATAATCCAGTCAACATCTGCTTCTGCAATGGCGGGGGTTGAGAGAACTTCGATGGGAATTAAGCCTAGCAACTCTGCATCTGAGGAACTGGCGTACTTGGCGAGAGAAACTGCCTTTGAGTTTTCCTCTCTTGGAATATGATATATAGTATAGTGATCTAGGTCATTGAGAAGTTCCATGGCCTTGATAAGATAAGAAGGGAGGTTTCCAAGTTTGGACTGGAATTCCTTCAGGATTTGGCATACCTCTAGATGTGAGTCACTGAAAATTTGTAGAGTTCTCAGATTCAATTCTTTTGCCAATTTTAGACCTGCGATTAATGCTTCATATTCAACCTCATTGTTGGTTGATGGAAATTCCAACCTTAGACCATATCATAAGGAATGGCCTTTTGGAGTTTCTAGGATAATTCCGGCCCCTGAGCAGGATCCATCGATCTATAACTTCCAACTAGTCACAATCTTTGCTGGTTCCTTTGTTTCTTCTCCCCTATCCATGAACTCGGCGATGAAATCCACTAAGGCTTGCCCATTAATAGCCCTTCAAGGGTGATAAGTGATATTATATTGACTGAGCTCTATATTCCACTTTAATAACCTTCCTAACGTTTCTGGGCGAAAGAGAACCTATCTTAGCGGATGATCGGTGAGAACTATTATAAGATGGGATTGGAAATACAGCCTTAGCTTTTTTGAGGCAATGAGCAGACAATATGCAAGTTTTTCTAACTTTGGATAGTTTAATTCTGCCCTAGCGAGCCTCTTGCTGATGTAATAAACTAGCCATTGGACTTTAGCATCCTCTTGGACAAGCGCGGCGCTTAAAGCATGTGATGAGATGGCCAAATATAGGTACAGCTCCTCTCCATCCTTGGGTTTAGAAAGCATCGACGGTGATTCCATGTGCTTAATCAACTCTTCAAATGACGTTTGACATTCTAGAGTCCATTGGAACTCCTTCCTTTCTGCAAAGCATCAAAGAGTGGAATACACCGATCTGTCGCCTTAGAAATGACTCGGTTAAGTGCTGCTACTTTCCCATTCGGGCTTTGAAGTTCTTTATTTGTCCTCAGAGCGTGCATTTCTTGTAAGGCGATGATTTGAGAGGGATTCACCTCAATGCCCCTAGCATTGAGCATGAACCCGAGAAATTTTCCGAATGAGACCCCAAATGAGTACTTAAGAGAATTTAGCTTCATGCCATATTTTCTGAGAATATGAAACATCTTGGCTAGATTCTCCAGATCGTCGCTGGCTTTCTTAGATTTTACCAGCATATCATCTACATAGACCTCTATAGCGTTCCTGATTTGGAATTTGAACATGGAATTCATGAGGCGTTGGTACATTGCCCTTGCGTTTTTTAGTCCAAACGGCATAACTTTATAGCAATACAATCCTCTGTCAGTTATGAAACTTGTGTTTTCTTCATCTGGCTTATGCGTCATAATTTAATTGTACCCGGAGTATGCGCCCATGAAGGATAACAGTTTGTGCCCCATCGTTGCATCGACGAGTTGATAAATCCTAGGTAATGGAAAATTGTCTTTGGGACACCCCTTGTTAAGATCTGAGTAATCTATGCACACTCTCCATTTGCCGTTGGATTTTTTAACAAGGACCGGATTGGAAACCAAATCGGGATATGTATACTCTCGTATAAAGTTATTTTTGAACAACCTATCTACTTCCTCTTTTAATGCCACAGATCTTTCAGGTCCTTGAATTCGTCTTTTCTGTTTTACAGGAGCCAAACTAGGATTAATATTCAATTTATGAACAATTACATCGGGTGATATTCCGCACATGTCGAAATGTGTCCAAGCGAAAACATATAAATTTGCTTTTAAAAACAATATCAAATCCTTCTGCAACTTAAGGCCCAGTTGAGAACCAATTTTCAAGGCTCGATCGAGATTTTTATCATGTATCGGAATAGAGATGGTATCTTCAGTTGGCGCCACTCTGTTTTCCCTCATACTGGCTTTACTTAGATCAAGCTCCTACCGTGCTCCGCTGTGTTCGCCAGTATGAGGGCCCCACCTTAATTTGTATACGGTGGAATCATGAATGTGAAGCACAGGCTCCACTTCCTTCTTTCTTGCCTCGGCAAGCTCAGCCATATAACATTCTCTTGCTGCCTGTTGGTTGCCTTTTACTACGCCAACTCCGTTTTCGGTTGGAAACTTCATTATCAAGCACCACGGAGCCATTGTTATTCTAAACGTCGCGAGGGTTGGCCTTCCAAGAAAAGCGTTATAAGCAGATAGCTCATCGATTATGACAAAATCTTGTCTTAATGCAGACTTCTGATTCCCTTCTCCAAGCTCAACGAGCAAGTTGATGAAGCCAATTGGTTGAACGGCTTACCCAGTAAACCCATGGATTTTGTTTTGGCAAGCATTCACATCGTCCATGGAAAGGTTCATCTTATTAAATGCATTGATGAAAATGACATTGACGGAAGCCCCCACTGTCGACCAAGACTCTTCTTACAATGGACGAACCCAAGCCGATGGTTATTACCATTGGATCTACCGTTGGCGTTAGCAGTCCGTCCGAGTCTCGATCTTTGAATACAGTATCATCCCATGGAGTCCTTGGCATCTTTACCGAATAGGCTTCATTCACGATCATAAGTTCTTCTACTTTCGGAAGGCTCTTCATTTCATTAGTGTACTTCACAATGTCTCCCAAGCTTCTTCCGGCTGGGTGAGGACCACCTGATATGGTATTGACGATCAGCCTTGGAATGACAGTGATTAAAGCATTCTCATTCTGCTTAGGTTGCCCTGTAGAGTTCCTTGACCCTGAGCAACTTAAGTACCCTGCGGGTTATTTGCATGCTGCTGAAGTGTATTTTTCCTTATCAGTTCCTCAATTAAGTTTTTCAAGTATCGGCACTGATTTGTATTGTGACTTGACTGGTTATAAATTAGGCAGAACCTCCCTGATTTAATGGTAGCGTCACTGACTTTCGCTTGCCTCGGTGTCGGATACTCTTCAGTATCTTTAGTTGCCATGAAGATGTTCTCCACGGTGTCGTTTAAAGGAGTCAATTCCGAATTTTTAAAGAAGCGCAGTTTCTTATTGGCTCGGTTATCTTTTCCCTCATTCCTCCTTTTCTGATTACCGAGATATTCCTGGCCACCTTCTATATCATTATTTTTCTTCTTAGGTTGTATGCTATTTTCAAGAGCATCCATAGCATAGGCTGGGTCTTCATACACGCCTATGTATTCCTCATCTTTGTCAAATAACTCCTCAAGCGTACTTGGTTTCTTCTTCTTAATCCATCACCCAAGCTTAGTCTTCTTGTTTATTACTTCTTTTAAAGCCATTAAAGCTAAACGAGGCTCATAATTCCCAACCTCAGCTGCAGCTGTGTTGAAACGGGTGAGAAAGGCCCTGATGGGCTCATTTGGCCTTTGCTCGAGCTCGTTTAACTCCATGACATATCGCACTTTCGTTGCTTGGTGCCTGAATTGCTCTCTGAATAACTTGGCCAAGGCAGCTAAATCATCCACAGATTTGGGCGGTAACTTTGTGAACCAAAGAGACGCCACCCCTTCAAGGTAAGTTGGAAAGTATAGGCATTTCAACTCATCTATGGCATGTACTCCGTCCATATGTTGATCCTATTTGAACAAGAACACATTGGGATCGCTAGTCCCATTATAAGCTTGCAGCTTCGGAGGCTTAAACATGTTTGAATATGGTGCCATTTTAATTCTCTTCGTTAGTAGGGTTTTGGTAGGAGCAAATCCCTACTCCTTTTCATCATCTTGCTTTCTTGAGCTTTTCTCCATGATTTTGCGCACCATTTCCGATATGTGCTCCTCTTCATTGAGCTAGTCCACGGGGTGGATGCCATCATCTTTGCTGGATGTTTGCCTAAGCAAACGGTCACGGTTCAGATTTTGGGGCCCTGAGCCTCCCGCTTGGGGAGGTTCCCCTTTGGTGGTTCCAACCACTTATCGAGAGCTTGCTTTATCGGTGTAGTTGCGCATAGGTGGCTTAGCTTCCTTACGCCGAGGATCGTTAGGATTTGTAACCTCCTGAATAGAATCTCCTCGATTTGGACTTGAAGAAGATGAGCCCGCATTTTCTGTATGATTTGTTTGAGAAGACTTAGCGCGAGCGGCATTCATGGTAACTTTTGCCGTAGCAGCTTGCATGACGAACATAGATTCAAGTTTCTTTAGTATGGCATTGTTTGCAATATCGATTTGACTTATCAATCCCGTAAAACCTTCGTCCAACTCTCTTCTTGTTACAGCTTCCTAGCCTTAGAGGTTTCTCCAACCTCGAATTGGTTGGTGAGAGGAGTAGTTTCGTTGTTGGTTGTAACACCCCATGGCCATTAATGTCACTCACAAAGTGAATGCATTAATGCCATGAAGCGTTATAGTAGTATAGAACAGATAAACAACAAGAATAAATAAATAAAACATAGCGGAAGATAAAACTTATTTCATAGCATCATAACTTCAAAACAAGCTTACATAAGTAGTCTCCAAAAACCATTACAACAGGATCAATTGTCTTTTCCAAAAACTTCAAAGTACATAAAGAAGCAAATACTTAAGTAACATAAATGCATAAATCCCCACTGAGCATAAGCAAATCCATAAAGATGAGAGAGTCCAAAGCGATACATCTACTCTCTTCAAGCAACTGAAAGATATCGGCATTAAGCTGTAGTATTCCCTCCTTGCAAACCTGAGGGGGGAAAGGAAAGAAAAGAGGTGGAAACAAAACGGGTCAGACATAAAGTCTGGCGAGTCCAGTAATTTTAACAAATAATAGGTAAGGTAAATGATCAAGACATAAATAGACATCATGAAATCGTTGTAACATAGATAAGGTAGATAAAAAGGATGGACAAGATGATTCCGTTCTTAAGTACTAAGTCAATCCTACACCTTGGCTAAGCGAACAACCCTCCAAGTACTAACCCCGAAGACCGAATTCAACATCAGACTAGCACCAAAAGGACTATCCAACTCAACCAACATGTATTTCGTTACACCGCACTTTTGCTAAGTTACACCAAATTACTTAATTACACTGCACATCGACTAGTCTCTGTTTACTAAAGGTTGATCCCTTCCCACTAACTGTACCCACATGATAAACTTGGTAGTTACTTGTACCTAGCTGCTATCGTAGGTGTCGGCTTGCTCCTACCACCGCTAAGGTACCCTTACCCTACCCATTCGATCGGCTCCCTAAACCTCGTAGGCACCCATGCTGGCCCCACAGTGGGGTGTATCACTCCCCGACGTGGCAACCCCGATACCAACATAAAATGCACTGCCATACCTACACGATGCAACAACGACTTACCTACCAGCCCGGACCCATGAACGCACATGAACCCGTTGGACTTGCGTTGCCACCGCTATTCACGTTTTGACCTCTTACATTCAAGTCCAGTAAGCGTGCCCCAACCCTGGCCTAGTACTGGGCCCAATTAGATACTCAAACGGGTTACTGGTTGAAACGGGTCCCCATCTGACACAAGCCTCCCACCTATGCTTGGTCCCCACTAGGTTTTTCTCCCACTTAACCATTTTAATTTAAGTGTCCATGTCTTACACATGCTACGGTTAAGTCCATAATTACATGTCATAATTTACATGTCTTATCTTATTCCCGTTAAGTCCATATTTACATGTCATAATTTACATGTCACCCCACTTAACCCTCTAACCATACCCACGTCTTATTATGGTTAGTGTTCCTTAATTCATTCCTTATGACGAACGGTGCATGACCTCCCACATTAGACCGAACACTTTTTGGCCACTGGATTTGCCGGGTGGTTCCGGGCATTCTTACGCCACAAACCGGGTCTAACCTCGTGTCATTAACCATTACGCCTACAATTCATTCCTTACCTCTCACATTAGACGTCCAATTGTGGCAGCTGAATTTGCCGGGCGGTTCCGGGCAGTCTTACGCCACAGTTGCGCCTAACCTCGTGTCAAAGGTTTATTAATAACTGTATTTCACCTATACCCAATTTTCATGTCATGTATATCCAATTAAACATGTAATCATGTTTATAATATTGCCTATTCCAAATTGTCGCTAATTACATATTAATTAGCCTCAATTACAAATTTACAATTATAGGCAATTTCATCAATTTTATGTAATTCATACCCAAATATGCCACTTTCACATATTATCCAATTATCCAAAATATCCAATAATATCCAATTTTCCATATTTCACATATTCCCATCGTTCCCACGTATTCGCATTCGCGCGTATTTTTAACATAGGCTCGAAGGTAGCCTAGATCCAAAAATAAAAGGAATAGGGATAAGAAGAGAGAATCAAATCACAGAAAATTGGAATTAACACAACATCATGAAATAAATGGGCATGTAAACTGGCATAGAGGCATAATGACAGATTCAACATGAATAAACTGATAAAAGGCATGAACTTTACATAGAAACATAGGCATATGATGACATGAATCAAAAAGGTGAAGACTTGGATGGGATTTAAATTACATACATACATATGAATCCTCTTTACAACTTCATCATGATACTTTTAATCCCATTATATTGTGAAAATCACCGTACTCACCTTTCGTGGTTAAAGAATAGAACTATGCACTGAAATTGGTGTAGAAACGTTGCGGTGTTGCTGATTTATCTTCTTGAATTGTTGTAGAAGCTCTAATCTTTAATTTGAGTTAAAGTTGAACACTTGAGATTTGATTTAGAGGCGGCGGCTAGGGTTTAAGAGAGAATTTGATAGCATAATGGTGTCATAGATAATATTTATGAATTAGGGTTAGGTCTTAGGGTGTATATATAGGTGTAGGAAGTTATTTGTAACGACCCAGAAAATCTGAACCAATTTAAAATTTTTAAATTGGCTAAAATAATGGATTTTAATTATTTAAAATAAATATTTTAAATAAAGGCGATGAAAACTAAGTTTGAATCGACGATTGAAAACGAATATAATTAATTATAATTATAAATAAGGCCTGAAATGGCGTGGCAGTTTCAAAAATTGAATTCAAACTTTGTCGGACTGTACCGGGTGCAAAACAATCCGGATTTTAGTGAAACCAAAAATATTTAAATCTGTTAGGTAATATCTTTCTAACGAATCCGACCAATCGAAATTTGATAGCGGGAATCAAAAGATGTGTCCAGTTGAAAATTCTGAATAGTCGATGTGGAATTCAGGCCCTTAAAAATGGACATTTTGCAAACGACCTCGGATTTCGATGAAACCACTTTTGTTAGATCTGCAGTGTCGAGTTATTGCTAGGTTTCAAATTTCCTAATTTTTCAAATCAATATGTGAGCGTGGCAAAGGAAAACGCGTTTGACCAGTTTAAGTTGATTTTAATCGACTGGAAATTGACCATTTTTCAAACGGTCTCAGAATTCGACGAAACTAGTTTTGTTAGGACCGTATCGTCAATACAAAGCTAGAAAATATTTTTCGAGAATTTTTCTAGTTAGTATGTGATCCCGGTAATTGGAAATGTACGTTTAAAATTCAATATAGTGATTTAAAGGTAAATTCAACGGAAGCTGATTGTAACGATCAAATCAGCTTACGATACATATCCCGTTGTGTTCGGAATGGGGGTGAAACGCTATGGGCGACAGGCGGTGGGCCTCGTTTCGAGGTCGTATGTAAAAGTCAACCTTTTTGCAAAAATTTAATAATTAAATAATAATAAAAAAATATAATTTCCCTCCCCCCTTTATCTTCGTTCTGGCCCCCCCGTAGCTCATTCCCGATTCAGTTGAACAGAGAAAAAAAAAACCTTACTTAGAAATCGACCGCCTCCACCAACCTCCCACCGCCGACCGCACCACCGCTCCGCCCAGTCTGTCGACGCCTGCCTCCCCGTTCGAGCCTCGAAGACATCGACGCCTGCCTCCCCCGTTCGTCGAACCAGTGACGAGCCCCCAGAAGCCATCGCGACACCAATTCGAGAGCCCCGTTCGAGACCCCTCCGCCTTGCCGCCTTGCCGCCGACGAACTGCAGAGACCCCCCCCCCCCCCCCTATCTGTAAGTATTTTTATTTTATTTCTATTTTTATTTTTAAATTCTTAAAAACTGAATATTTTTAAAAAAGCATAAAACTGGAATTTTTTTTAAAAGTATAAAACTAATTTTTAAAAGAATTTTAAAACTGATTTTTTTAGGATTTTAAAAACTGAAACTGTTTTAAAAATAAAGAAATAAAACTGATTTGTTTTTAAAGAAATAAAACTGATTTATTTTATAAAGATATAAAACTGATTTGTTTTTAAAGAAATAAAACTGATTTATTTTATAAAGATGTAAAACTGATTTATAAAGGAATATAAAAACTGATTTTAAAATGATTTATAAACTAGAAGAAGATTAGAAATTTAAAAGTAAAAATCAGATTTTTATATATGGAAAGCCGAAGTAAAAATCATATTTGTATATATTGAATAGCATCGTAAAGATTCGATTTTTACATATATAGAGAATACGGGCGACGAAGCAACAGAAAGAGAAATTGGCGAAGAAGTGTCGTGCAGTTGGATAGCTATTGGTGAGATTTCTGATTTAAATATATATATATGTGTGAAGTAAAAGTGAATTGCTATATATAAATATATATATATATATACGCCCCTCGTCCACAAACCATGGACGATATTTATTGGTTGAAATTGTTGTGGAAATTTGATTGATAGCGAATGATTGTTTGGGATTGTTTGTGATTGATATTGGTTGATTGTGGTTGAAAAATACCCATTGGTGGTTGTGAAATATTTGGTTGAAACCACTTAGGATTAGTTTGTGGAAATGAAATAAATATATACATGCCGCCTGCGTGCGAACTAGATGCATGAACCCCATTGTCAAAAACCGCGAGGTTTTAAGGTAGAGCGAGGAGCCGTACTAGGGACGGTGTCGGTTTAACTACCCTGCCGTTATGCTGCCGAAATTTTGAATAATATTTGTGTGTTTGAATTATTTTCATATGCTTAAACTATATTTATTCATTGTATAGAAAACATTCATGTGTTGAATTGATATCCATTCGTTGTTTAGAAATTCATGTGTTGAATGGTATTCATATTTTGAAATAAATTGTTCGATAACAAAAATCACATTTTTGTCTATATATAGAAACTATAGAAAACATTCATGTGTTGAATTGATATTCATTCGTTGTTTAGAAATTCATGTGTTGAATGGTATTCATATTTTGAAATAAATTGTTCGATAATAAAAATCACATTTTTATCTATATATAAAAACTATTGAAAACATTCATGTGTTGAATTGATATTCATTCGTTGTTTAGAAATTCATGTGTTGAATGGTATTCATATTTTGAAATAAATTGTTCAAAAATAAAAATCACATTTTTATCTATATATAGAAACTATAGAAAACGTTCATGTGTTGAATTGATATTCATTCGTTGTTTAGAAATTCATGTGTTGAATGGTATTCATATTTTGAAATAAATTGTTTGATAATAAAAATCACCTTTTTTCGACTATATGAACTATATAGAAAAATAGTGTTTTGAAATGAATTGTTTTACAATAAAAATCACATTTTTATTGTATGCATAAATCGTTGAAATGTGAAGTGTTAAAAATAGCCACTTGTTCAAAATAAACATATATGAGATGAAATATTCATTAATTAGCTAATGAAATGATTTGCACCTATTTATGTAACATTAGAATGAATGGGTTTTTTTAACCAAATAGAAATCGAATATGAAGTCGAATAGAAATTGATAAATGATAAGAACTGCATATATATGTACATGCAATATTCATTGAACAGGTTATAGCAAAGGGGCTAGAGTAGAGGAATAAAATTTTGTGCCCGACAAATAGGTACACATTTACTGATTTGTTTGGGTGATGATTTTGAGCCTGTTGGCTAGCCGCTTGGCTTTCTCTTTTTCTTTTTGAGATTAGAAGGACCGGGAACGCTATTTGCGATTTCCCGATGCTCCCGGTGCAGGGGAGGTTATGGCGAAATTTTTCCAAAATTTAAGGCGTTAGAAAAATATTTGAAGTGAAAACGATATTGAAATTGTTGAATGAACTATATTTATATAAATATATAAATATAAATAAAATTAAAACGAAACGAAGCCGTGCAGTTCGTGTTTTGAAACCGTGATTTCAAACAACTAGTACGGGAAATCCGACCATTGGATTTTCCCGAAACCTCAACCGTCGGGTCCGCCTTGGAATAATTTTTCCAACGGCACCGACCTTGTAGAAATCCAACGGTTGGATTGTCTGGAATGTTTAATTCAAATCTGAAGAAAAACAGCGCCAGAAACGATTATATTTATTTATATATATAAATATAATTATATTTAATCGAATAACGACGCTGCAGTTCGTATTTTGAAATTGAAATTTCAAACGAATGTACCGGGAGATCCGACCGTCGGATTTTCCCGAAACTGGAACCGTTGGATTCGTTTTGAAAAGACCTTTCTAATGATGTAAATTTTGTGAAGATCCAACGGTTAGATTTTCAGATATGTGTAAATCAAATCTGAAGAAAAACAGCGCCACGGCCGCCTTATGGCCCGAAGCGTCGTTTTGAATAAAATGGCTATTTTAAAATAAATAAAAATAGCGATAAATAGTTATAAAATATCATAAGCGATATAGAATGGAAATAAACTGAATTTGCTTGATTTATGTGATGTTTGATGGTTGAATGTGTTTGGTGTGAAAATTACATTAAAGGACAAAATTGGTGTTGTCGAATAATTTAACCATTGAAATAAATTGAATTGAAATTCTAAATATACGTGAATTATTTGAGAAGACCGAGTTAATTCTCATTTCAAATAATTGACCGATGATTGAAAGTCGAAGATGAAGACGGTGGTCGAAGACCGGAGATCTTCACCTCGTTTGGATGGTAACCGAGGTCCTGATTGGGAGGCATCCCGAAATATGGATAATGAGTGGTGATCGTCCAGACGTACGTGTTGATCGAAGGGTTTGCGAGGTATTTAGTGCCTCCGGTTTCGTTCAGACCCAGAACGGACTTGTAAATGGACTGTGTGTCTGACATAGGATTTATTCTGTGTGGCATGCTAAGATGCAGTGATCAGGGCTTCTGTTGAAAAGCAAAGTCTTGTGGTGATGATCAAAGCACCGCCTGTGTGGCGTAGCTTTGTGTATAACGTAAATTCGCGAGCCTCACACCCCGGTATGAACCTAAAACGGGAGAAGGACCTCAGGGAGGACATGCGTTTCTTTCTAGCTAGGGTGGTGTCAGTGACCTACCAGCCCTGACATTTATATACTTTTCACCTATGTGGTTGTTGCTGTTGCGAGGCGCCTCGGTTTGATCGGACGATCCGGGTCCGATGGAGTCATTCGTTGGCTCGTTTACGCCCCAAAGGGCAGAGAAACGTAGTGTTCAGGCATAATAATCCACATCGGTGGACCGGCCCAGACGATCCGAGGGCCCACCTGAGTCTGGGCCTGAGACATGGGCTAGATTGTCTCGAATTCGGTAAGGACTATCTTTTGCCTTGGTTCATGACGGAAATCAAATTTCCAAATACGTGACGATGCGGTTTCGATTGTATAGATATTTGGCGACATAGTGGCATGGGACGCTCATGTCGTCTATGATTGATAGTTATGATTTGAAATTGTTTTCGAAACATATAAACACTAGCAATAATATCAAATGCCTTTGTTTTATTCGTATCAAGCATATTTTGGCCGTTATAAGGTAAAAACTTTATCCTCCGGTTTGCGCTGCATTGTGTGAAGGGAACTGAGTCTTATAACGGCTTCATTTTTATAAAAAGCATAGCGATGTTTAAAAGAAAGATTTGTTTTAAAGCACTGGCAATCCAATGGAGTAAACCCGTTCCGCGAAAGTGGCGTGGTCCTGTGATTAGCCAATTATATATGTGTTGAGTGGATTTCTCATACCAGTCCCATGACTGACTCGTAGTTTGTTTCACTCTCAAACTCGGGTGCCCCTTTTTCTACACGGGCAGCCTTGTATTCAGGTTTAGCTGGTTCTTTCTGGAAAGCTGGAGCTGAAGCTGGATTCTATCATTTATTTCTTTTTATGCTGTTCAGCTCCTATTGTACATATTTTGTTTATTTCCGCTGTAGACATTTATGTATAGCTAAACTGTATTTGTACTAAGTAAGATCCTGTATACTGTGTAACTCTGATGATTACTTTTATCCAGTATATTTTGTTGTTCATTCTGGTGTATTTATTTAATTCTGTTCTGCTATTATATGTTTCTGTGTTATATTCCAAAGATAACCTTGTTTCCGTGAGAACGGGAAATCGGGTCGTCTCAACGTGGTATCAGAGCTTTGGTTAAGCTTAGTTCTGGAATATAACATTGGAACGAACTCGTCAGAAATAGAACCAGTAGTGTTCTAGGACGGGTAACTCTATACAGATAGGATCAGCAATATCCTAGTATGAGTAGCAGAATAAAATTACACCTCGATAGACACATTTACATTCAAGTATTTGTCTCTATATTTTGAAATATCTTTTCTGTTGACCTGACACTTGATCTGCTATTTGCAGAAGAACTAGAAAATGAGTGCCAGAAACAGAAGAAGTAATACTAACCCGGATATTGAAGCTCTATTCATGAAGTATAGAAATCTGGGTAGAAAGTCGTTCTCGGGCGAAGAATCTATTATGAGAACACAAGCTTGGATTCGTTCGGCTGAGAAAATCTTCGAAGCCTTAAAACTGAGGGATGACCAGAAAAGATTACTGGCCTCCTGGGCGCTCGAAGACGAAGCTTTGTTTTGGTGGGATTCAGTTATTAAAGATAATCCAGAAGGTGATATCACCTGGGATAGATTCAAGGTGACTTTCCTAGAAAGATTTACTCCTCCCGAAGCGACAGAGCGGTTATGCGATGAATTTTCTTATCTGATACAAGGAGACATGACGATCCCAGAATATCATAAGAAATTCAATGAACTTTCTCACTTTGCTCCTCATCTAATTGAAAATCCGAAGAGGAAGAATTTGAGATTTATCAATGGGCTTCAAAGGAAATACCAGAATAAAGTATTGGGGCATGTGAAGCTTCCTTTTTCAGAAATGATTTATATGGCTTATCAATATGAAGATCTAGATAAGAAAGGTATGTTACAGTACGAAGAGGAAGTCAGCTCTAGTAATATAATTGAGTCTGAAACTGATCGTCCTGAGGCCAGTACAATGTCTGAAGTCAGCAAGGAGCCCGAAGTAAATCAAAAAAGGGCCAGATCCGAAAAAGAACCAGCAACGACTGCCATATGCAATAACTGCCATAAGAAAGGGAATTTGCAAGGAAAATGCAAATCTTTAAAGAAGCAAAAGAAGGAAGTATCTAAATCTAATAAAAGGGTTCATGAGGAAAGAGGATGCCATAAGTGCCACCAGCCGGGTCATATTGCGAAGAATTGCTGGCTGTTAAAAAAGACCAATGTGGTTCAAATAAATGAAATAGTAGAAGCTTCTGAGCCATCAGCTATTCAGGAAAGACCAGATGTTTTAGAAGGCACGCTAACTGTCAAAGACATCCCAGTTAAAGTACTGTTTGACACTGGCGCGTCACGTAGCTTCATTGCCAAGGATGCAGCTAAGAAACTGGATTTGAATTTGAAAAAGCTCAAAGAGCCCATGACTGTCCAGAATCCGGTTGGGGGTTCCATTGATCTAAGTTGGGTTTGTGGAGTGCCGGTTTCCTTCTCTCATTATCGGTTTCCTACCATCACAGTCGTCATGAATTTTAAAGAGTTTGATCTTATCTTGGTGTTAGACTGGTTGACCAAATATGAAGCTGAAGTTAAATGCGCCGACAGAGTCGTAAAGGCGAAGATTAAATCAGGTGATTATATAACCATTCCCTGTGAAGGTTAGAATTCTAATAGAAAAGATTTCTGGTCAGCTCTCGATGTTTCTCCAGCCCAAATTGAAAATGTTCCTGAAGTCACAGAGAATATTCCTGACCTCATCAAAGACATTCCAGTCGTCAAAAACTATGCGGATGTGTTCGAGGAAGTTGTTCGCTTACCTCCGCAAAGAGAAATAGATTTCAAGATTGCTTTGATTCCCAATGCAAGGCCGGTAGTTCACGCTATTCGAAGAATGTCCTTGAAAGAGAAAGAGGAATTAGACAATCAAACACGACAGCTAGTATGGAAAGGTCTGATCAGGCCTAGTTTCTCTGATTGGGGTGCAGCAGTGGTATTTGTCCCAAAATCTGACGGTACTCTACGGCTATGTGTAGATTATCGTGATTTAAACAAGCAGACTATAAAGAACAAATATCCATTGCCACGAATTGATGATTTGTTGGATCGATTAAATGGAGCACAAGTATTTTCACGAATGGACCTAGCTACAGGTTTCCATCAACTTCGAATTGCCGAAGAATGTGTTCCAATGACAGCGTTCAGAGGCCCCGACTTATTCTACGAGTGGTTAGTAATGCCATTCGGCTTATGTAACGCTCCAGCTTATTTCGTCGATCTAATGAACAGAGTATTCAGAGGAGTATTGAATAAATTTGTTCTGGTTTTTATTGACGATATTCTAATCTTCTCTAAATCAAAGGCCAAACATGAAAAGCATCTGGAACAGGTTCTAGAAATTCTGAGACGGAATGTATTGAAAGCCAAGTTTTCCAAATGTATCTTCTGGCAAGATGAAGTGAAATTTTTGGGTCATGTAGTATCGAAAGATGGAATCGTTGTGGATCCAAGCAAAATCACAGCTATTCAGAATTGGAAACAGCCCAGTACTCCCACTGAAGTCCGCAGTTTTCTCGGATTGGCTAGCTATTACCGAAAGTTCGTTAAAGACTTTTCGAAGATATCTGGTCACTTAACGAAGCTGACAAAGAAGCATTCTAAGTTCATATGGACTCAGGAAAGTGAGGAGGCTTTCGAAGAGCTAAAGTTGAGATTAACTACAGCTCCAGTGTTAACCATTATAGATGGCAACCAAGATTTAAAGGTCTGGACTGATGCTTCTAGAGAAGGCCTTGGCGCAGTGTTAATGCAAAGGGGTCAAGTAATTGCTTATGCTAGCCGTCAACTGAAACCGCACGTTAAAAACTATGTAACTCATGATCTTGAGTTATTGGCTATCATATTCTCTTTGAAAATCTGGAGACACTATCTTCTGGGCGAGAGATTTGAACTGTTTACAGATCACCAGTCGTTAAAGTATCTGTTCACTCAGAAGGACTTAAATTTGAGGCAGCAGCGTTGGCTGGAGTTTCTTGCAGCATATGACTTTGAAATTATATATACTCCAGGGAAAGCCAATGTCGTGGCCGACGCGTTAAGCCGAAAGAATGAGATGATCGCCAGTTTTGTCATTGCGACTTCGTTGATTGATAAGATATCTGCTCTCCAAGAAGATGACCAATTTATCAAAGGAATAAGTCAGCGAATTCGTGAAGGCAATGCTTCGGATTTCCAGCTAGACACCGAAGGGATTCTGAGGTTAGAAGGGCAAATTTGCGTTCCAGATATTCCTGAACTCAGAAGAGAGGTGCTTGATGAATGCCAAAAATCTAAGCTCGGTATCCATCCGGGTGTGAATAAAATGTATAATGATATCAAACGCACATTCTGGTGGAAGTCGTTAAAAAGAGACATCTCAATATATGTTAGCCGATGCCCTACTTGTCAGCTAGTCAAAAGTGACCAACAGAAACTAGCTGGATTGTTACAACCACCAGAAGTTCCTGGTTGGAAGTGGGAACATATTTCGATGGATTTCATTGATGGTCTGCCCAGAATCAGAAAAGGGAATGACAGTATTTGGGTGATCGTAGATCGCTTCACGAAGACGGCCCATTTTATACCTGTCAGATCAAACAGAACTGCTCAGAGTCTGGCGCAGATATACTTCAGTGAAATAGTTAGACTACATGGAGTGCCGCTCAGCATAGTAAGTGATAGAGATACGATATTCACTAGTAAATTCTGGGAGGCATTTCAAGTCGAACTGGGAACGAAGTTAAACATGAGCACCGCTTATCATCCTCAGACAGACGGTCAGACTGAGAGGGTGAATCGCATTTTAGAAGATCTATTGCGGGCTTGTATTCTAGATTTCGGTGGATCATGGGAAGACCATCTGCATTTGGCTGAATTCACTTATAAAAACAGCTATCAGGCGAGTCTGACAATGTCGCCATTCGAAGCATTGTATGGTAGACCTTGCAGATCTCCTGCTTGTTGGGTCGAGCCTGGAAATAGACTAGTGTTGGGTCCCGATATGATTCGAGAAGCGGCCGACAAAGTTGATTTTATCAAGAAGCGATTACTCGCCGCTCAAAGCCGACAAAAGAGCTATGCTGATAGAAGAAGAAGGGATATATCCTTTGAAGTTGGCGACTATGTATATTTGAAAGTATCGCCGATGAGAGGAGTTATCCGGTTCGGTAAAACTGGAAAGTTAGCATCAAAATTTATTGGTCCGTTTCCTATTCTGGAACGGATTGGAACTCTCGCTTATAGGGTCAAACTGCCTGACTGGTTGCCTGGAGTGCATGATGTATTTCATATATCTCAACTTCGAAAGCACGTTCATGATCCAGATTTGATCGTGGAAGAAGCAGCTCAACAGGACATTGAAATTACTCCAGAATTAGCTGTGAGGCGAGAGCCGCTAAAGATTATCGGCAAAGAAACCAAAGAGCTGAGGAACAAGAAGGTTCACTTAGTCAAAGTGCAATGGAGTGGAGATCCGAGAGATTGTACTTCGGAAACTGAGGAGAGCATTCAGAAAGCTTATCCTAGATGCCGAGTAGATATCTCTGATTGACTCTGGTGCAAGGTACATTTACCCTACTTTGCATTACCATTTAATCCTCTATTCTGTTGCTATTTTCTTCCTATGGATGTGCACTATTTATTCGATACTCTGAATGATTTATAAAAGAATATAGGAGTTGATAAGAATATTTTTGAAATGTTAGAAACAAATTGGTTGTTGTGTTGTATGATTGTAGATCTATCAAACCACTTTCGACTTTATTCCTTTTCGGGGACGAAAAGTTTTAAGTGAGGGAGATTGTAACGGCCCAGAAAGTCTGAACCAATTTAAAATTTTTAAATTGGCTAAAATAATGGATTTTAATTATTTAAAATAAATATTTTAAATAAAGGCGATGAAAACTAAGTTTGAATCGACGATTGAAAACGAATATAATTAATTATAATTATAAATAAGGCCTGAAATGGCGTGGCAGTTTCAAAAATTGAATTCAAACTTTGTCGGACTGTACTGGGTGCAAAACAATCCGGATTTTAGTGAAACCAAAAATATTTAAATCTGTTAGGTAATATCTTTCTAACGAATCCGACCAATCGAAATTTGATAGCGGGAATCAAAAGATGTGTCCAGTTGAAAATTCTGAATAGTCGCTGTGGAATTCAGGCCCTTAAAAATGGACATTTTGCAAACGACCACGGATTTTGATGAAACCACTTTTGTTAGATCCGCAGTGTCGAGTTATTGCTAGGTTTCAAATTTCCTAATTTTTCGAATCAATATGTGAGCGTGGCAAAGGAAAGCGCGTTTGACCAGTTTCAGTTGATTTTAATCGACTGGAAATTGACCATTTTTCAAACGGTCTCAGAATTCGATGAAACTAGTTTTGTTAGGACCGTATCGTCAATACAAAGCTAGAAAATATTTTTCGAGAATTTTTCTAGTTAGTATGTGATCCCAGTAATTGGAAATGTACGTTTAAATTCAATATAGTGATTTAAAGGTAAATTCAACGGAAGCTGATTGTAACGATCAAATCAGCTTACGATACATATCCCATTGTGTTCGGAATGGGGGTGAAACGCTATGGGCGACAGGCGGTGGGCCTCGTTTCGAGGTCGTATGTAAAAGTCAACCTTTTTGCAAAATTTTAATAATTAAATAATAAAAAATAAAAAAATTTCCCTCCCCCCTTTATCTTCGTTCTGCCCCCCCCCCCCCCCCCCCGTAGCTCATTCCCGATTCAGTTGAACAGAGAAAAAAAAAAAGAAAACCTAACTTAGAAATCGACCGCCTCCACCAACCTCCCACCGCCGACCGCACCACCGCTCCGCCCAGTCTGTCGACGCCTGCCTCCCCGTTCGAGCCTCGAAGACATCGACGCCTGCCTCCCCCGTTCGTCGAACCAGTGACGAGCCCCCAGAAGCCATCGCGACACCAATTCGCGAGCCCCGTTCGAGACCCCTCCGCCTTGCCGCCTTGCCGCCGACGAACTGCAGAGACCCCCCCTATATGTAAGTATTTTTATTTTATTTCTATTTTTATTTTTAAATTCTTAAAAACTGAATATTTTTAAAAAAGCATAAAACTGGAATTTTTTTAAAAGTATAAAACTAATTTTTAAAAGAATTTTAAAACTGATTTTTTTAGGATTTTAAAAACTGAAACTGTTTTAAAAATAAAGAAATAAAACTGATTTGTTTTTAAAGAAATAAAACTGATTTATTTTATAAAGATATAAAACTGATTTGTTTTTAAAGAAATAAAACTGATTTATTTTATAAATGTAACGGCCGGGAATTCACCATACTTGAATTTTCAACAGTAATACGAAATCCTGTATTACTCGTCGAACAAAACCAAGTATTGAACTCCTGACTGTTAATAGAAAGAATTTAGAAGGTGAGATAGAAGAGGTAGAACTAATAGAATAGAAGAGTAAGAAGATATCAGAGTCTCACAGTGGAAATAATCTCACAGCAGAATTTCACAAAATATATATAATATTACATATCAGAGTTTGTTACATCAGAGTACATCATCATAATACATCATCATCAGAGTTTAACAGCATAATTATACATCCTGACTTAGAATAATACAGATGTGGATATAATACTGGTCTTGGCCTTGACTTCATCCGGTTCCACTTGCCTACCTGGACTACTTGTCTACTCATAATAAATATTATGAGTACCCAAGAGTTTAGGAAACACAGAAAATAAACTCTGGGTCAGTCGGGGGACTGGTGTGAGTAAACATAGATAAGAAATGTAAACAAGGAATAAGGATTTAGGTTTTTCATGTTGACAGGTTTATTTATTTTAGAAGTCATTAGATCAATCCATGTCTAATATCTGGATAATGATCTAAGTATTTTATATCAAAACATGTGATATTATAATAGTTTTTATCAAATAAATAACCATCTAGTGAAACGCTTGCATCTCACGTTCACATATAGTATAAAATTGAAAAACCGCAGAGCGCTTGGTGGAGATTGGATTCCAACACACAAGGTATGGGAGCACCTACCGATCAGTGTACTCTAGAGGGTATACACTGCAGGTTCAACAAGAACGTCTTGCAACCCGGCCACACATGACCGTCCACTCATTTAGCTTGAGTGTAACGAATATATTATCACCTCCACGGTTGTGATCAGCAACCGCTACCGAATGCTGTAGTAGTGAAATATAGATGAGAAGACAAAAGGAATTTCTCTAGATGGTGATAATACACCCTGCTTGGGTATGACCCAACTAGCCATGCTGCCTAGCCCAACTTTTGTTACCTCCGGGTTGTGAAGTTTTGAGGCTACGTTGTTCTTCTGACAGGTTTTCTCTTTCCATTCTTTGAATGCCACATCGTCCTATTCGTCAGAAAATACTCATTCGATTACCCAAATATATTACGGGTAATGAAGCAAAGAGAAACGAATTTCCCTGCCACCAACATAATATACTTACGTAAATTCGATGTGCAAGATCTGACTGATATACGTTGTCAGACACTCGTCCATTCGGGTTTGTTCTGGGTTTGAACAGACCAAAAATATCATTCTAAATAACGCTTGCATCTCGTTGTCTTTAGCACATTGATATGCGTCGTATACTTCGAATCGAAGAGGAATTTGTTTATTCCGGACTCTTCGAACGATGTACGAAATATTTTACAGTCGATAAATGTTTATCAGTGAAATCAGGAGTATCACTTCATTTCAGATAAAATATATATTTTCCAAACAGTGTTTGTTTATTTGGTTTGCATTAGCATCATTAGTTTATCTGTTACATACATCAGTTGAGGTGTATATGGTTTTTGACGGTGTTTGTTCATCCTTTGGAAATTTCCCGTGCTCTGCACACGGTGTATTTCCCTTTGATTATTTTAGTTCGATTGATGTTTGAGCTTCTTTTTTTTTCCTTTCTTTTGTTCTTATTCTTTTATGATTATTTACTTTATAAATAATTCAAATAATTTATTATTTATTCACGTCTAATTTATATTTCAGCCTTGCCTCGACTTCTACTGACAATTTTGTCAGTTTCTTCTCTACTTGTCCTTTAAATAAAAACACTTATTTTATTTAATAAATTATTTATTTTCCAGATTTTAAATTTAAATCTTCGCTTTATTTTAAAAATCCGTTTGGCGAGTTACCAGAATGCCGGACTTGGCGAGCGCCAAAGTACCAGGCTTGAAAAATACTTGGATTTTGCTTAAAATCCTTTGATGTGCATGTATGTTTTGAAAATACCACTTGGTACTTTAGCAAGCACCAAAATGCCAGTGCCAAGTCCCCTGCACTCACGTTCACGCTCCTGATCCCCCATCGGTCACCATGATTCAAGAAGTACCAAACTGGTACTTTGCTTTCTTCTTCTCCCTTGTTGGTGCACATCCCTCCTGTGCACGTGCACACTCCACCGAGACCTCGTCCAACACCAGTGACCTTCCCGACGTGTCACACCTTGCCTCCACACTTCGTCAATCACTTCAGGTTCGGCCATCCGCTTGTGAACAGTGTTCTCACTGTCATCTCGTTTTACGTCGGATTTTACTCCATCGAGGAAAACGCCTCGTTCGCCAACCTCAGACCATACTACGCCAAACCCTTCTGACCACAGCATCGCCACCCCCTGACGCTTCGTTTCCCCCACCACCGCACGTCCCTCTCGCCGCCGACGTTGAGCAGCTCCAACGTGAAGCAACGAACCCATTCTCCAACACAAAAACCCTAATTCAATCCATTTTCAAAATCCATACATTATAAAAATCTTTTTCCATTTTTCCCTGATTCCCTGGTCCCCGACGCTCCTTCCCTTACGATCGCCTGACCCCTCGCTTCTCCGATGATCGGAATTTGGTCAAAACCCAATTTCCGTTCATGTTAAAAATTCTCGAAATGTACTTACTTAAAAATCGTGATTCTTATTTTAAAAATCATCATTTGTATTGCTGATTCTATTCATACAATCAAAACGAGTTTTTATTGCAATTGATTTTCGACTTTGATTTGGAATTTACAGAGAGCTTTCCTGTATCCTTCTGTTTTTTTTTTTTTTATGCTTTTAGATATTATTCCTTTGATCTGATAAGTGTTTGTATGTTGAACCTACACTAGATTCATACTCTTTTAGTAATCAAAAGGTGGATCATCATAGATTATCTTTCAATGGACCAGTTCTGTATTTAACAGAACATAATGCAGGAGTTAAATACTGGTAATCATAAAATCATATACACACACATACTATGATGAATACTACATGATAGGTCAAACTACAGAGATGAAATTAGCGTGATCTACACCATGAATCTCTGGTTACCACTAACAGACAGTACACAACAAAGCATAGCAGTTTTTGATCCATATAAAAACTGTTTTTACAGTAAGCATTTAAACCCAGAAAATTCAAGTGTTTCACTCACCTAAATGCTCTCCAAATAATCCAATAAAATGCTTCAGATCTGAGAATGAAAACTGAGTTTGTTTGTGATCAGATTTGTGAAGGAATGAGTGGTATATATATTGGTGAATTCATGCATTAGAAAATGAATTTCTGGGCACAATTTCCAACAGCAAACTCTCTAGCCTCACCCCTCTCCTACGGCTAGAAAATGAGGATAATGGCTTCAAATTTTGTCCCACTAAGGGTTTGTAGCTCCTAGGTAGTGCTCCTAGAAGTTTGAACCATTCTTGCATTAAATGCAAAGATCCATTTTGGATTTTTAAAGCCTTAAACAAATGCTTGCATTTGTTTTCTTCTTTGCTGGAAATACACATGTCATCTTTACTATAGGATTTAGGTAATGATTTGCTAATTCTAGTGTTACTATTTAAGGTATGTTCCATTTAATGTTTTCACATGGTTTAGATTTGTTAGATATTATTTAGGATCCTTAGGTGATGACTCCTCATATATTAGCCATATTATCATATCTTTGTTCTTGTCTTATCTTGTATGCTATTTTCTATACTAGATTTATAGAATCCTAAATTAATATTTTTGTCTTGCTTTGTTATATGTATGTTGGGTTGTTTTTGTCCGAAGGTCCCTCTTTATCTTCCAAGTGAATAAAATACCCTTTCAATGATTCATGTTCTAGGCTTTTTGTTTTTTAAATCCTTACTTCGTTAAATGGTCAAACTATGAACCATTATGTTCTTGTATGTATTTTTATTTAAGTTTTCAACTTAAATGTTTTACACTTGTTTTTCCCTTTTTCACGATTAAATCAAGTCTATACATACGTGTGCTTATCCATATATATATTTGTTTCAAAAATCTCTTTAGTTTGATTTTAAATAGCAAATCTCATTTTAATTACTTATTAAAATGATTTAAAAGTCGTCAGAAAAGTCGGGACATTACAGTCCACCCCCCTTATAAGAATTTCGTCCCCGAAATTAAAGTAAGAAGATAGAAAGATTTTCCCAAAGATGATATTCCATGTCATAATTACTTCATACACTCTAATTATACATTAGATTCAAAGTCGTACTAGGCATACATATCATATTACCATCTAGGCATACATATCATATTACCATCTAGGCATACATATCATATTACCCTACTAGTGCTATACTTGACTGATTCAAGTTGTAGACTATCATATCATATATATAGATATATATATATAGCCCAACTCATTTCTCCATCCTACTCCTCTGACACTGTGTAGGTACTTTTCATGATCCCTTTTTCCTTCGTGTCCCCAGAAGTTGACTGTTCATTCATGATAGCGTAAACATTAGGCTGTGGTGCCTTCTTCATCAGTGGGCAGTTCCTGATCATGTGTCCAGGCTGATGACAGTTGAAACAGAGGTTCTTTGCCACCATCTCATTCCTTTGATTCTGATTCTGCTGCTGTTGTTGTTGAGGTTTCTGCTGCTGCTGGAGTTGTTCTGGTTCCTTATCCTTTGACTCCTTACAGTACCTAGCGATATGTCCCTTCTGTTTGCAGTTGTGACACAGAAGATTCTTGAAACGATTTTCATACTTCTCCTCCCCTGTACTTCCTTTTTCTTTGTTCTCCCAATTCGGATTGAATTTCCTCTTCCGGGAGTTCTCGCCATTGATTTCTCCAGTCTGATCCTTTACTGTTGTGGGTTTCTTAGCATCCAAGGCTTCATACCTGAGTGCTAAATCCACTAATTCGACAAACGGGTCCTTTAAATGTCCCATCATCCTTCCTTGCAGATTATCCTTCAGTCCAGCTACAAACATCTCGTTCTTCTTCAGTGGGGTATTTACCAACTCTGGTCCAAAGCTTGACAGTGCATTGAACTTGTTTTCATATTCGGTAACAGTCATGCCTTCCTGCTTTAGATCGATAAAGTCCCGGTACATCCTTGTCTTCCCAGTGGCTGGACGATACTGGGCTTCAAAAGCTTCTTTGAACTTCTCCCAAGTAAAATCTTCCTCCGGAGTGTTTGCAGTCTGAGCGTCCCACCAGATTGCTGCGGCTCCCTCCAGATTCCATGAAGCCAAGAGACGTTTGTATTCGTCATCTAACTTCAGTCCCTTAAAAATCTTCTCACATGATCTAATCCATGCTTGGACATCAACCAGTGATTCAGTTCCTTTAAACGTCTTTCCTCCCAGAGTAGTGTCGTTTTTGCAGATCATTGCGAAGTTTGGCTGCGTTGGAGCTTGGACCACTTCAGTTGTTTCCACTTGGGTTTGATTCACAGTGTGCCCATTGGTTGTGGTTGCCCTGCTTGCTCTTCGGCCTCGTCTTCCTTGAGAACTCATTTTCTGAGTATATGATTTGAAAGTCAATACTCAACCAGAAGATATTCCTAGGGATAATCTTAAGTTAATAACTAGGGTTGATAGCTATGGACGACCTATATAAAAATAGTTTTTAGTAAAAATACGCTCTCTCGATACTTACCCAACTCAATCTAGGGTGTTACTAACCCTATCTCTACTGAGTTACGCCACAGAGCCAAGATTACTACTCAACCAATAGCTCTGATACCAACTGTAACGGCCGGGAATTCACCATACTTGAATTTTCAACAGTAATACGAAATCCTGTATTACTCGTCGAACAAAACCAAGTATTGAACTCCTGACTGTTAATAGAAAGAATTTAGAAGGTGAGATAGAAGAGGTAGAACTAATAGAATAGAAGAGTAAGAAGATATCAGAGTCTCACAGTGGAAATAATCTCACAGCAGAATTTCACAAAATATATATAATATTACATATCAGAGTTTGTTACATCAGAGTACATCATCATAATACATCATCATCAGAGTTTAACAGCATAATTATACATCCTGACTTAGAATAATACAGATGTGGATATAATACTGGTCTTGGCCTTGACTTCATCCGGTTCCACTTGCCTACCTGGACTACTTGTCTACTCATAATAAATATTATGAGTACCCAAGAGTTTAGGAAACACAGAAAATAAACTCTGGGTCAGTCGGGGGACTGGTGTGAGTAAACATAGATAAGAAATGTAAACAAGGAATAAGGATTTAGGTTTTTCATGTTGACAGGTTTATTTATTTTAGAAGTCATTAGATCAATCCATGTCTAATATCTGGATAATGATCTAAGTATTTTATATCAAAACATGTGATATTATAATAGTTTTTATCAAATAAATAACCATCTAGTGAAACGCATGCATCTCACGTTCACATATAGTATAAAATTGAAAAACCGCAGAGCGCTTAGTGGAGATTGGATTCCAACACACAAGGTATGGGAGCACCTACCGATCAGTGTACTCTAGAGGGTATACACTGCAGGTTCAACAAGAACGTCTTGCAACCCGGCCACACATGACCGTCCACTCATTTAGCTTGAGTGTAACGAATATATTATCACCTCCACGGTTGTGATCAGCAACCGCTACCGAATGCTGCAGTAGTGAAATATAGATGAGAAGACAAAAGGAATTTCTCTAGATGGTGATAATACACCCTGCTTGGGTATGACCCAACTAGCCATGCTGCCTAGCCCAACTTTTGTTACCTCCGGGTTGTGAAGTTTTGAGGCTACGTTGTTCTTCTGACAGGTTTTCTCTTTCCATTCTTTGAATGCCACATCGTCCTATCTGTCAGAAAATACTCATTCGATTACCCAAATATATTACGGGTAATGAAGCAAAGAGAAACGAATTTCCCTGCCACCAACATAATATACTTACGTAAATTCGATGTGCAAGATCTGACTGATATACGTTGTCAGACACTCGTCCATTCGGGTTTGTTCTGGGTTTGAACAGACCAAAAATATCATTCTAAATAACGCTTGCATCTCGTTGTCTTTAGCACATTGATATGCGTCGTATACTTCGAATCGAAGTGGAATTTGTTTATTCCGGACTCTTCGAACGATGTACGAAATATTTTACAGTCGATAAATGTTTATCAGTGAAATCAGGAGTATCACTTCATTTCAGATAAAATATATATTTTCCAAACAGTGTTTGTTTATTTGGTTTGCATTAGCATCATTAGTTTATCTGTTACATATATCAGTTGAGGTGTATATGGTTTTTGACGGTGTTTGTTCATCCTTTGGAAATTTCCCGTGCTCCGCACACGGTGTATTTCCCTTTGATTATTTTAGTTCGATTGATGTTTGAACTTCTTTTTTTTTTCCTTTCTTTTGTTCTTATTCTTTTATTATTCTTTTATGATTATTTACTTTATAAATAATTCAAATAATTTATTATTTATTCACGTCTAATTTATATTTCAGCCTTGCCTCGACTTCTACCGACAATTTTGTCAGTTTCTTCTCTACTTGTCCTTTAAATAAAAACACTTATTTTATTTAATAAATTATTTATTTTCTAGATTTTAAATTTAAATCTTCGCTTTATTTTAAAAATCCGTTTGGCGAATTACCAGAATACCGGACTTGGCGAGCGCCAAAGTACCAGGCTTGAAAAATACTTGGATTTTTCTTAAAATCCTTTGCTGTGCATGTATGTTTTGAAAATACCACTTGGTACTTTAGCAAGCACCAAAATGCCAGTGCCAAGTCCCCTGCACTCACGTTCACGCTCCTGATCCCCCATCGGTCACCATGATTCAAGAAGTACCAAACTGGTACTTTGCTTTCTTCTTCTCCCTTGTTGGTGCACATCCCTCCTGTGCACGTGCACACTCCACCGAGACCTCGTCCAACACCAGTGACCTTCCCGACGTGTCACACCTTGCCTCCACACTTCGTCGATCACTTCAGGTTCGGCCATCCGCTTGTGAACAGTGTTCTCACTGTCATCTCGTTTTACGTCGGATTTTACTCCATCGAGGAAAACGCCTCGTTCGCCAACCTCAGACCATACTACGCCAAACCCTTCTGACCACAGCATCGCCACCCCCTGACGCTTCGTTTCCCCCACCACCGCACGTCCCTCTCGCCGCCGACGTTGAGCAGCTCTGACGTGAAGCAACGAACCCATTCTCCAACACAAAAACCCTATTTCAATCCATTTTCAAAATCCATACATTATAAAAATCTTTTTCCATTTTTCCCTGATTCCCTGGTCCCCGACGCTCCTTCCCTTACGATCGCCTGACCCCTCGCTTCTCCGATGATCGGAATTTGGTCAAAACCCAATTTCCGTTCATGTTAAAAATTCTCGAAATGTACTTACTTAAAAATCGTGATTCTTATTTTAAAAATCATCATTTGTATTGCTGATTCTATTCATACAATCAAAACGAGTTTTTATTGCAATTGATTTTCGACTTTGATTTGGAATTTACAGAGAGCTTTCCTGTATCCTTCTGTTTTTTTTTTATGCTTTTAGATATTATTCCTTTGATCTGATAAGTGTTTGTATGTTGAACCTACACTAGATTCATACTCTTTTAGTAATCAAAAGGTGGATCATCATAGATTATCTTTCAATGGACCAGTTCTGTATTTAACAGAACATAATGTAGGAGTTAAATACTGGTAATCATCAAATCATATACACACACATACTATGATGAATACTACATGATAGGTCAAACTACAGAGATGAAATTAGCGTGATCTACACCATGAATCTCTGGTTACCACTAACAGACAGTACACAACAAAGCATAGCAGTTTTTGATCCATATAAAAACTGTTTTTACAGTAAGCATTTAAACCCAGAAAATTCAAGTGTTTCACTCACCTAAATGCTCTCCAAATAATCCAATAAAATGCTTCATATCTGAGAATGAAAACTGAGTTTGTTTGTGATCAGATTTGTGAAGGAATGAGTGGTATATATATAGGTGAATTCATGCATTAGAAAATGAATTTCTGGGCACAATTTCCAACAGCAAACTCTCTAGCCTCACCCCTCTCCTACGGCAAGAAAATGAGGATAATGGCTTCCCACTAAGGGTTTGTAGCTCCTAGGTAGTGCTCCTAGAAGTTTGAACCATTCTTGCATTAAATGCAAGGATCCATTTTGGATTTTTAAAGCCTTAAACAAATGCTTGCATTTGTTTTCTTCTTTGCTGGAAATACACATGTCATCTTTACTATAGGATTTTGGTAATGATTTGCTAATTCTAGTGTTACTATTTAAGGTATGTTCCATTTAATGTTTTCACATGGTTTAGATTTGTTAGATATTATTTAGGATCCTTAGGTGATGACTCCTCATATATTAGCCATATTATCATATCTTTGTTCTTGTCTTATCTTGTATGCTATTTTCTATACTAGATTTATAGAATCCTAAATTAATATTTTTGTCTTGCTTTGTTATATGTATGTTGGGTTGTTTTTGTCCGAAGGTCCCTCTTTATCTTCCAAGTGAATAAAATACCCTTTCAATGATTCATGTTCTAGGCTTTTTGTTTTTTAAATCCTTACTTCGTTAAATGGTCAAACTATGAACCATTATGTTCTTGTATGTATTTTTATTTAAGTTTTCAACTTAAATGTTTTACACTTGTTTTTCCCTTTTTCACGATTAAATCAAGTCTATACATACATGTGCTTATCCATATATATATTTGTTTCAAAAATCTCTTTAGTTTGATTTTAAATAGCAAATCTCATTTTAATTACTTATTAAAATGATTTAAAAGTCGTCAGAAAAGTCGGGACATTACAATAAAGATGTAAAACTGATTTATAACGGAATATAAAAACTGATTTTAAAATGATTTATAAACTAGAAGAAGATTAGAAATTTAAAAGTAAAAATCAGATTTTTATAAATGGAAAGCCGAAGTAAAAATCATATTTTTATATATTGAATAGCATTGTAAAGATTCGATTTTTACATATATAGAGAATACGGGCGACGAAGCAACCGAAAGAGAAATTGGCGAAGAAGTGTCGTGCAGTTGGATAACTATTGGTGAGATTTCTGATTTAAAAATATATATATGTGTGAAGTAAAAGTGAATTGCTATATATAAATATATATATATATACGCCCCTCGTCCACAAACCATGGACGATATTTATTGGTTGAAATTGTTGTGGAAATTTGATTGATAGCGAATGATTGTTTGGGATTGTTTGTGATTGATATTGGTTGATTGTGGTTGAAAAATACCCATTGGTGGTTGTGAAATATTTGGTTGAAACCACTTAGGATTAGTTTGTGGAAATGAAATAAATATATACATGCCACCTGCGTGCGAACTAGATGCATGAACCCCATTGTCAAAAACCGCGAGGTTTTAAGGTAGAGCGAGGAGCCATATTAGGGACGGTGCCGGTTTAACTACCCTGCCGTTATGCTGCCGAAATTTTGAATAATATTTGTGTGTTTGAATTATTTTCATATGCTTAAACTATATTTATTCATTGTATAGAAAACATTCATGTGTTGAATTGATATCCATTCGTTGTTTAGAAATTCATGTGTTAAATGGTATTCATATTTTGAAATAAATTGTTCGATAACAAAAATCACATTTTTATCTATATATAGAAACTATAGAAAACATTCATGTGTTGAATTGATATTCATTCGTTGTTTAGAAATTCATGTGTTGAATGGTATTCATATTTTGAAATAAATTGTTCGATAATAAAAATCACATTTTTATCTATATATAAAAACTATTGAAAACATTCATGTGTTGAATTGATATTCATTCATTGTTTAGAAATTCATGTGTTGAATGGTATTCATATTTTGAAATAAATTGTTCGATAATAAAAATCACATTTTTATCTATATATAGAAACTATAGAAAACGTTCATGTGTTGAATTGATATTCATTCGTTGTTTAGAAATTCATGTGTTGAATGGTATTCATATTTTGAAATAAATTGTTTGATAATAAAAATCACCTTTTTTCGACTATATGAACTATATAGAAAAATAGTGTTTTGAAATGAATTGTTTTACAATAAAAATCACATTTTTATTGTATGCATAAATCGTTGAAATGTGAAGTGTTAAAAATAGCCACTTGTTCAAAATAAACATATATGAGATGAAATATTCATTAATTAGCTAATGAAATGATTTGCACCTATTTATGTAACATTAGAATGAATGGGTTTTTTTAACCAAATAGAATTCGAATATGAAGTCGAATAGAAATTGATAAATGATAAGAACTGCATATATATGTACATGCAATATTCATTGAACAGGTTATAGCAAAGGGGCTAGAGAAGAGGAATAAAATTTTGTGCCCGACAAATAGGTACACATTTACTGATTTGTTTGGGTGATGATTTTGAGCCTGTTGGCTAGCCGCTTGGCTTTCTCTTTTTCTTTTTGAGATTAGAAGGACCGGGAACGCTATTTGCGATTTCCCGATGCTCCCGGTGCAGGGGAGGTTATGGCGAAATTTTTCCAAAATTTAAGGCGTTAGAAAAATATTTGAAGTGAAAACGATATTGAAATTGTTGAATGAACTATATTTATATAAATATATAAATAGAAATAAAATTAAAACGAAACGAAGCCGTGCAGTTCGTGTTTTGAAACCGTGATTTCAAACAACTAGTACGGGGAATCCGACCATTGGATTTTCCCGAAACCTCAACCGTCGGGTCCGCCTTGGAATAATTTTTCCAACGGCACCAACCTTGTAGAAATCCAACGGTTGGATTGTCTGGAATGTTTAATTCAAATCTGAAGAAAAACAGCGCCAGAAACGATTATATTTATTTATATATATAAATATAATTATATTTAATCGAATAACGACGCTGCAGTTCGTATTTTGAAATCGAAATTTCAAACGATTGTACCGGGAGATCCGACCGTCGGATTTTCCCGAAACTGGAACCGTTGGATGCATTTTGAAAAGACCTTTCTAGTGATGTAAATTTTGTGAAGATCCAACGGTTAGATTTTCAGATATGTGTAAATCAAATCTGAAGAAAAACAGCGCCACGGCCGCCTTATGGCCCGAAGCGTCGTTTTGAATAAAATGGCTATTTTAAAATAAATAAAAATAGCAATAAATAGTTATAAAATATCATAAGCGATATAGAATGGAAATAAACTGAATTTGCTTGATTTATGTGATGTTTGATGGTTGAATGTGTTTGGTGTGAAAATTACATTAAAGGACAAAATTGGTGTTGTCGAATAATTTAACCATTGAAATAAATTGAATTGAAATTCTAAATATATGTGAATTATTTGAGAAGACCGAGTTAATTCTCATTTCAAATAATTGACCGACGATTGAAAGTCGAAGATGAAGACGGTGGTCGAAGACCGGAGATCTTCACCTCGTTTGGATGGTAACCGAGGTCCTGATTGGGAGGCATCCCGAAATATGGATAATGAGTGGTGATCGTCCAGACGTACGTGTTGATCGAAGGGTTTGCGAGGTATTTAGTGCCTCCGGTTTCGTTCAGACCCAGAACGGACTTGTAAATGGACTGTGTGTCATACATAGGATTTATTCTGTGTGGCATGCTAAGATGCAGTGATCAGGGCTTCTGTTGAAAAGCAAAGTCTTGTGGTGATGATCAAAGCACCGCCTGTGTGGCGTAGCTTTGTGTATAACGTAAATTCGCGAGCCTCACACCCCGGTATGAACCTAAAACGGGAGAAGGACCTCAGGGAGGACATGCGTTTCTTTCTAGCTAGGGTGGTGTCAGTGACCTACCAGCCCAGACATTTATATACTTTTCACCTATGTGGTTGTTGCTGTTGCGAGGCGCCTCGGTTTGATCGGACGATCCGGGTCCGATGGAGTCATTCGTTGGCTCGTTTACGCCCCAAAGGGCGGAGAAACGTAGTGTTCAGGCATAATAATCCACATCGGTGGACCGGCCCTGACGATCTAAGGGCCCACCTGAGTCTGGGCCTGAGACATGGGCTAGATTGTCTCGAATTCGGTAAGGACTATCTTTTGCCTTGGTTCATGACAGAAATCCAATTTCCAAATACGTGACGATGCGGTTTCGATTGTATAGATATTTGGCGACATAGTGGCATGGGATGCTCATGTCGTCTATGATTGATAGTTATGATTTGAAATTGTTTTCGAAACATATAAACACTAGCAATAATATCAAATGCCTTTGTTTTATTCGTATCAAGCATATTTTGGCCGTTATAAGGTAAAAACTCTATCCTCCGGTTTGCGTTGCATTGTGTGAAGGGAACTGAGTCTTATAACGGCTTCATTTTTATAAAAAGCATAGCGATGTTTAAAAGAAAGATTTGTTTTAAAGCACTGGCAATCCAATGGAGTAATCCCGTTCCGCGAAAGTGGCGTGGTCCTGTGATTAGCCAATTATATATGTGTTGAGTGGATTTCTCATACCAGTCCCATGACTGACTCGTAGTTTGTTTCACTCTCAAACTTGGGTGCCCCTTTTTCTACACGGGCAGCCTTGTATACAGGTTTAGCTGGTTCTTTCTGGAAAGCTGGAGCTGAAGATGGATTCTATCATTTATTTCTTTTTATGCTGTTCAGCTCCTATTGTACATATTTTGTTTATTTCCGCTGTAGACATTTATGTATAGCTGAACTGTATTTGTACTAAGTAAGATCCTGTATACTGTGTAACTCTGATGATTACTTTTATCCAGTATATTTTGTTGTTCATTCTGGTGTATTTATTTAATTCTGTTCTGCTATTATATGTTTCTGTGTTATATTCCAAAGATAACCTTGTTTCCGTGAGAACGGGAAATCGGGTCGTCTCATTATTTAGGCCTTAGGATTAACCCTAGAACTGATCTGGACCACTCATATGCCATATCAGCCCTTAGGGCGAATCGGGCCATGGGTTGGCAGCCAAACACCCTGGATTGACCTCTAATCGACCCAGCGGAGCTCGGGTCGACTCCAAAAATGGTGCGGTTCGGCTATTCCCCCTCCTAATTCGCTGTTTTGAAAAAAAATTGAATATTTATTTATTTAATTTTTATATATATCTATATATATATTTCTCTCATATGCATTCAAACTTCATGGCTTAATAATTTCTTCATAATTAACCATTTTCATACTAAACCACTTTTTGAACTGCGTTCACACTAAGCCACTTTTTAGCCATTCCCCTAAAACAAAAATATGGCGCTGGCGAGGATCGAACTCTGTACCTCTTGTATGCAAGTCACATGTTCTAACCAAATGAGCTACTATGTCCTTTGCTTACAATTTTAGAACAAAGCTAAACATCATTCTTTTCTCATTCCTCTTTTTCAGATAAATTATTCTTTAATTTGTTATTTTAATATTCTTAGAAAATACGGGGTGTTACATTCTCCCCTACTTAAAGGATTTAGTCCTTGAAATCTCTAAGTCAATAAGAACGTATCCTACCATCTAATCATCCATCTACTCAACCATCAACCACTAGCAACCATGGTCCTTAAAAGATTTCTAATGCTTTTCATGTATATATGCATAGTGTGTGTATATGTCCATATACTAATGCAAAATCAGGCGGTCCACTGATTCATTCGACCTCCTTAATGCAAATAATGATAGTGCCATGTATCCATCATGTATGCAAAGAACCCTATACATATCATTACTACATGTGTCCACAACCATTCATTTAAATGCAACATCCATATGATACACACATTCAACGTACATTCATTTTACTAAATACATCCACTTATATGCAATATGCAATATGAAAGTGACTGAGCCGATCTAGTGCCTACAGTGTGTGTATATGCATCCACGAGCAACCACTAGCAAACACTTGCATCCACATGCATCTACCATACATAATATGTCTCAAACACATGTTTCAACCATAGGACTACCCTATCTAAAGGTCAAAGATACTGGTGAGAGGACATACCAAAGATAGAACAAGTACAAGCTAAGCGATAAAGGAGAAATTAAAAGACATACCCTCGAAAAGAAAAGGGTACAATGAACGCATCTTCTCTTCCGTCTCCCAAGTAGCGTCGCTCTCATCATCTCCCCATTGCACTTTGACTAGCTTGACCTCTCGATTCCTCAAATTCTTAATCTCCGACCCAAGAATGCATGTAGGAGCTCGTCGAATCATCGCATCACACTCTATCTCCACATCTCTAAGCAAGCTCGGCTCTACCACTTCCGCGGTCTCATGCAAGCACTTCCTCAAATGTGATACATGGTATATGTCGTGTACACTACAAGGTCTCTCGGGCAACTCCACTCTATACGCCATATGCCCAATCCTCTCCTTAATAGGAAACGGCCCTACGAACCTTGGTGCTAACTTCCCAACGGACCCAAAGCGAACAACATTCCGTAATGGAGACACCTTGATAAAGACCATGTCCCCAATATCAAACTCAAGATCTGTCCTCCTCTTGTCCGCATAAGATTTCTGCCTATCTTGCGTCGTCTTCATCCTCCTTCAAATCAAGTCGATCTTTTCCAAAGTCTCTCTAATCATATCGGGCCCAAAAGTAAACTCGTCTCATGTCCATGTACATCTTATCCCCGCCGGGATGAATGGTCATCTTCGAACGATGTGCATCATCAAGAATGGTCTTCCTCAAGTTCTCGTCTCGTGGTACACAAAGTCTACCATCCCTACGTAACAAACCCTTATCATCTAGGGTATACCTACTGAGATGGCTCGATGACTCCCCCCTTATGAGCTTCTCTACTAACTCAACCAACTGTGGGTCATCTCGCTGTGCCTCACCAATCCATCCCAAAAGCGTAGGTCTGACCTCTAAGGATGCTAGCAAACCAGGTACAAAGTCAATGGAAGGTCTAAAGTCAAACGTAGAGATGAACTCTAAGCTTCGCCGCTCAACAAACAACGGACTCAAGGACAACCTTTTCCTACTTAAGGCGTCTGCCACCATGTTACCCTTGCCAGGGGTATATGTTATCTCGAAATCATAGGACACTAAGAATTCCATCAACCTTTGCTGCCTTAAGTTCAAGTCCTTCTAATAGAACAAGTATTATAGCGATTTGTGGTCTGTGAAAAATTTGAATTTCTCGCCAAGAAGATAATGGTGCCAAGACTTAAGCGCGAAAACAATAGCGGCCAACTCTAGGTCATGTGTAGGGTAATTTTTCACATGCACTCTCAACTGCCTTCCTCCATAGGCTATTACCCTCCCCTCTTGCATTAAGACTGCGCCTAGTCCTGTCCCATAAGCATTGGTATAAATGGTAAATGGCTTACTCCCATCTGGCAACACTAAGACTGGGGCTGTGGTCAAAGCTCTTTTTAAACGTTGGAACGCATCATCACAATCTACGTCCCACGTGAAAACTAGGTTCTTCTTCGTCAAGCGTGTCAATGGGGCTGATATCTTTGCAAAGTCCTTGATAAACTTCCTATAGTAGCCAGCCAACCCCAAGAAACTCCTCACCTCGGTAGCATTTTTAGGGACCTTCCAATCTTGGATGGCCACCACCTTCACGGGATCCACAGCTATCCCTTCTTTACAAACCACGTGCCCTAAGAATCGAACTTCCTTCCTCCAAAAGTGACATTAAGAAAATTTAGCTTTAAGGTTATGCGCTCGAAGGGTCTCCAACACTTCCCTAAGATGTAGGGCATGCTCTTCCTCGCTCTTAGAAAAGATCAAGATGTCATCCACAAAGACCACTACGAATTTATTAAGGTACTCCCTAAACACCCTACTCATCAAGTCAACAAAGTATGCGGGGGCATTTGTCAAACCGAAGGGCATCATAAGCCACTCATAGAAACCGTCCGGAGTCCTAAAGGTAGTCTTGTCTGTGCTATCCTCAGCCACTCTCAATTGATGGAAGCCAGTGGCTAAGTCCAACTGCGAAAACATTGAGGCGCCAACTAACTGATCGAAGAGATCGTCAATCCTCGGCAGTGGGTGCCTATTCTTCTTAGTAAGCTTATTAAGTTCTCTATAGTCCACACAAAGTCTAAGGGACCCCTCTTCCTTTGTGGCAAATACTACTGGAGCACCCCACTCCGATATACTACGTCTTATGAACCCCTTCTCAAGCAACTCCCCTACTTGCTTATTGAGTTCCCTCCTCTCACGAGGAGCCATGTGGCGTACTGGCAGAGATACATGTTTTGCATTGTCTACAAGATAAATACGAAAGTCTATCTCACGTTTTGGGGGTAGACACCTCACCTCATCAAAAACATCAACATATTCACAGACTATACGAATAGAATGTAAATCATCATTGGATGCGTCAAGTGACTCAAGATAACTAAGCATTACCGATCCTCTAGGGTCACAAGAAATATCAAGGGTCTTTCCACTACGAGTCAACAATTTTACTACCCTTCGTTCACAATCTAGGATGGCACCATGTCTGGCTAGCCAATCCATCCCTAGAATCAACTCATAGCCCATGAAACCAAGCACAAAAGCATTACATTCAAAACCAACGCCTAAGATAGACAATCTCAAATACCTACAAACCATGGATAAATGAGCCGACCCATCAATAGGATTTGAGACTACAATGGAATCCACAACGAGACTAGTATTTAAGTGCAGTGTTTCAACTAATGATGTAGAGATAAAAGAATGTGATGCGCCAGAATTGAATAAAGTACGGATAGGATGATCAAACAAGAAAATCAAACTTTTGACAGAAATTTTTCTACCTCCTTCCTGTCCCGGAGCCATAAGAGCGTGAATCTGCCCTCCCGAAGTAGAACCTGTCCTCTTCCCTTTCTTCTTAGGACAGTCCTTGACAGCATGACCTAGATCACCACAATGATAACAAGCGAACTTCTTCTTCTTCCTAGAATCTTTCTTCAAATGGCCGGGTATCCCATAGTTGTGACACTTCCTCTTTTCTTTACCACCTTTCTTTTGTTGTTGGGCTTTCTTTGGATCCTCCTTCTCATCTTGCGGCCTAAAAGTACTTACACCCTTCTCTTCTTCATGCATGTGTGCCATATCAACAAGCTTTTCATACGTAGCCCCTATTGGAATGTGGGACATAGCCAAACTGTGAAACGGTTCATTTAGGCCCTTTGCAAACCTCAAGGCCTTCTTGTGAGGTGTATTCACCAACTCTAGTCCAAATCTCGCCAACTTATTAAATTCGATCACATACTCCTTCACGGTCAAGTTTTTCTGCTTCAATGTCAAGAACCTCTCCATGTACATACTCTCCTCAGCTTGAGAAAGGAATTTCAACTCAAACCTTCCCCTAAAATCTGCCCACGTCTCTACAGCACGTTCTCCATTAGTAACCTCCCACCAAAACGAAGCTTTGTCCTTCATCAAACAAGCAGCCAATTGGACCTTCTTACAATCGTCCAAATCGAAAATGCCAAATAGATACTCTACTTCTTTCAACCAATTTCTAGCTTCAACGAATATTTCAGACCCACTAAAAGGTTTTCTACCCATCGAACGAAAGTCTTTACATATCTTGGAGAAAGCATCTCAACGCGGAGGAATGACTGGAGCTGGGGGAGGAGGAGGAGGAACGTCAGTCGGACCCGCGGCAGCAGCCCTAGCCTCGAGATATTGACGAAAGCAACCGGGTACATGAACACCCTCTGGTATCTCAGATGCTCCAGACATGCTGAAAAGAAAAAGAAAGAGTTTCAAAACAAGGGAAGTAAAAGAGAGATGTATGGCTTGCTGGGACTATGCTCTTTAAACTAAACTTTCCTTGAAAATAGCTTCTTTAAAACAAGTTTTTTTTTTTGAAAATACTTTCTAGGAGAATAATACCTTTGAAAACACTTTTCAAAACTTTTTATCTGTTCTTGTAATCATAGCTCTGATACCACGTGTAACACCCCATGGCCATTAATGTCACTCACAATGGGAATGCATTAATGTCATGAAGCGTTATAGTAGTATAGAACAGATAAATTACAAGAATAAATAAAACACAACGGAAAATAAAACTTATTTCATAGCATCATAACTTCAAAACAAGCTTACATAAGTAGTCTCCAAAAACCATTACTGTTAGAGTTTATGCCCTAGAGGCAATTCATTTGATGAGATTGATAACACTGTTGATGTTATTATTTTATTTGGAATAAAATATTATTCCATTATATTGTATTTACTGTGTAATATAAATATTACTATAATGGAATTCCTTAGAATAATAATACGGGATTATATAGTTCGAGTAAGACTGGACTTGAGATTATATGATATGACAAGTATTATAATTCTTAAATGTCCCTAGTCGAGCTTTATTGTTTATACAGGAGAACAATATAGCGTTGAGACTAGTATATTGATTGATTGTTGATCACATCTCATTGATCATTGATATACGTGATATTAAAGTCAAGATATAAATACGTATTAAAGAATGATGTATTGGGCTGACCCATTGTGAGATAACTCCATGGAATGTAATTAACAGTATCGTAAGTTATTCTCACAGTGACAGTGATGTAATGGTCCTCAGACCTGAAATCATTATAATTTTATTCGAGGATATTTGTGTTTTGATATCACCTAAAGTTATTCCTAACTGAGTAATGATAACGATGATTATTGGACACATCTCGAGTCGAATGAAAATTATGAATGATCTAGATGGAATTTAACCCTATGATATATTCGTAGTGATATCCATGGGCCTCTTGATTGAGTGAGACTGTGAAATGCATGGCCGTGCTCAAATATTGATTTGTTTTGAACAGTCTACTCATCGATCAAGATAAAGGATTAAATTATAAAGAGGATGATACGATCCATGTCTCTTGTTTAAACCTGGATATACTGGTTAAAAGGATTATATTACATTGGTACACTGGTCACAGAAAAGGTTGTATCGAATCGATAATATTATTATAACTTGGGTAGCAGCGACGTATTGCTAGATGCCAATCACTGTTTATGATTTGAAATACGATTTGAAATCATTGCCAACGTTGTTATAACCTATAGGGTCACACGATATAGAACACTGTAAAGGAGAAAATATTTTGGATGAATAAAATATCATTTTGATGATATTTTATACGAAATTGGAATAAGTATATTGGTCGGTTCCTTATTTTAAGTAAAGACTTGATAAATGGATTTTATTCTCTTTTAAATAAATAAGGGCTAACCCTAGGATTTTAAGGAGAGAAAAACAGACCGACAAAAACCTAATTCCAAAAACCCAAAACTATCAATGGCGGCTAGCATCGTTATCTTCCTTAAATTTTGATTCGATTAGATCGATGAAGGTGGTGTTCTCATGGATACCTTTAGAGGCGGCGGCTCTCAGTCACGCTAGGGTTCGATTCAATCTCCAGATCCAACCATATTTCAGATTCGCGATTTGATACAAAGGAAGTAAGGTACATGGTCTATCGATTCAATTTTGAATTTGATTTATTAACTAGGATTGTTAAAATTGATTGTAATCCGCTCCGTAATCGATCCATTTTATTCCTTCAATGGTATCAGAGCGAGGTTATACAAATTCAAACAATTTGGGTTAAATCATTTAATTCACCTTGAATGAATTTATATGAACTTGCGAGATTGTACAGTGTTTAGAACATTGATTTTTACTAAGACTGTAAAAAATTTGAACACTCAAATAAACCCAGAAATTAATTTCTGTGTAAGAAGGGTTTTGTATTTGATATAAAATCCTGAAATGAATTAACTGTTAATTTCGTGTTGAGTATCTTAAATTGACAAAGACAGTGTTCTGTTATATATTAGGAATTCTCATGTTAAGGATTTTCCTTCTATATACTAGGAAACATGATTTCCTGGTATTTCCTAACTGTTGATCTGATAGTTCTGTTCTTATAACAAGATTGTCCTACCTCATTACGATTTTGTTTAAGATAATAAACTTAGCTTTAATCTTTGGACTGATTCTGTAATTAAAATGCATCAAGTTTTCAGTTCTACGTTTATGTACAGATAAAGTTTTAATGTTGCTACCTTAATTCTGTCTATTAGCTTAGGTTCTAGTAGCACATTCAAAATTTTGTTTTGATCAACTTAGATCTGTTTACAGAACATTGGATTTTGATTCCGCGGCAACATGTTTATATTTTGATAACTTTGACTGTTTTGACACTAGCAAAGCAGAAGTGATTTCTTTCACACAGCTTATATCAATTTACCCAGTTTAACTATACACTCAAATTTGTAAATAGGATATGCACAGAAAATATGATATGCTGATATCATTACCTGTACATGTACATTTACAAAATGAACACAGTTTATGTTATTTTGATAAATCTGTGATTAAATGTTCTTTGACAAAAAAAAATTGGGTACTAATCTGGGTGAATTCTTTAACTATTATATCAGATTTCACTATAAGTATTTCTGTTTTAGTTTTATATATGACGACTGTCAAAATTGAACTTTGAAAATCTTATAATGTGTGTATGAGTTTGTCATATACCTATAAACTGAGATGAACAACCTTCATCATGTGAATAATACATTAATGCAATGTTTTCTGAAAACTGCATTTTAACTGCTTGTTAATTTACACATATATCTACATATTGGATATGTGCATGCCTTTCCAGAACTGAATAACCTTGTAAAGATTTCAGTATGACTTTGCTGATGCTATTAATGATTTCTAAATGTATAGAGTTCCAGTTTAACATATAAATGTATATAAGGATGTGTTAGCATTACTGGAAACCGAAATTAGCTAGACTGTGTGATGGATAAATATGTGTAGATGCATAAAGTTTTAATCTACCGAACCTATATTCTGAAATTTGTTTTTAGCATTACGGAAAAAATCTGATTTTTCTGTTTTGTTTTAGTTAATATAAGTGATTTGATCACGATAATGATCTGATATTAATGTCACTTAAAACACCATTGCAAATGCATATTAACATTGTTTGCTAGCTGAACAAAATATATTTGATATTGATCAGTGAACACTTAATTTTATAATCAAAATGTTTGATTAATATAACTGCAACTTTTTTTTGGGATCAGTTAAACATGTATTTCACTTTGAGTTAAAATCTGGGCAATCATTTTAACCTTGAATGTTGTGTATACATGTCACCCATCTTTAACACTGTATATGTATTGACACATATTTATGTGTATACTTTTATGTGATATGTAATGTGTAGTTGCACATTAAAATTGGTTAACTGTTTGTAAAATTATAGTGATAAATAAATTGTTTAATCATTTCAGGAAATATGTTTTTCTGCTTTGCTTTATACTATTTATATTAATGACAGTATTATTAGCACAAATGCATATGACTTAAACATGGATCATTGTAAATTGTTCATAATGATGAATTACACAGTACTTGTTCATATGAGCAGATACATTAGAATAGGCCTCTTTCACATGTCTTATTACTGAATACATGTTACTTTTCATTGTTTCCTTAAATTGATTTCTGAAATGAATAAAAGTTATTTATTTCAGATCTGTAAATACTCATTGATTCATGAGTAGTATATAATGTTTTGAACACCCTTTTGATAGGCTTGCCCCTTTTAAAATTCACGGACTGATGTGTTGTTCAGTTTTATTCATTAACAAAAGACCTGACTCCCTGGATCCCTCATTCGTAAAGGGTTAAAAGTAATACATGACATCAATTGATATGTGTTTTTCACTTTGGTGTTATAATACCTCATATGTTAATCTGTATGCACATATACGTACATATATTTCTTGCTTATGATGCTGAAGGTCTAATAGTTTATTTTTTTTTTAAACAATTTGATATATATATATATGTACATATATATGTTATATATATATGAATACCGTAGCAAATATGATTTGCGAACTGGATATACATATATATATATATATATATAAAGAGACACTCATAAATGTTAGTGTAAGATTGTCATATGAAATATCATTTATGTATTACTGTTTTATATTGGGATCGAAAACAAAAGGAAGTCATCATGGATTGAGTATTTAATCTGATGAAAATAAATAAATCACTGTATTTGATAAAATGATGCAAATGTGATTTAGATTGAACAAGTACGACTTGTTTCAAGTGATGATTCTCATGTATGAGAACATTGATCATCAGATTAATTAATAACATATTTATATGATACATGAATATGTTACAACTGGTTTTGAATTTCAGGTTGTAATTTCCGTCTTCAAGCTATTTTGACCTTCATAAAATTGAACTGCCTCATATCTATATATATATATATATGTGTGTGTATATATTAAGATTATATGATGTTCCTATGAATATCTATGTTTCAAACCTTTGTTTTGAAACATGGTTTTAGAGTTGGGCAATACCTGGTTTTAAACCTGACAGTATCTAGATACTGAAAGGAAACATATATGTATGCATCTGATGTGTGCATGTTACTATATATATAAAATGCATTTGATGTATTCAAGATATATATTAACCCTGCAAATTAAAATTTGTTTTTAACAGGAAAAGGGCAATTTGCTGAAATTGTTTCAGTGGTAGGAAGGCGGTTCAAACAGGAGTTTGGGTTCGGCAATTTGCTGAAATTGCTAAGCTGCTTTTATATTAATTGATTGATCAGTGAATGTATAAAAGTTTGTAAAGCTAGCAAGTGATATATATATATATATATGATTATGTAACTATATGGAACAGTGTAAAGTGTGAAACGGCACGTGTTGAATTAATTATTTGTTTAATGCATAGCATTAAATTTTGTAATCTGTGTAATTCTTATATGTATGCATTATTTAGGAAATTCCCCTTTTGTAAGTGTTACTATGGTCTCATATATGAACACCCTATTATGTTTATGTACATATAATTTGATTATATATGGTATGTATGAGAACTAATAACTGTATGGACAGTTGGAAATTGTAGTATATTGTTTTGAATTGGAAATTCAGAAACAATGAGCATGCGTCAAATCCATGTAAACCTAGAGATAGAATTGGTTAATTATAATTCATATTTGAATTAAATGCTTTCATTGATAATGGAATTAAAACAATCAGTTTTTTTGATATATTCAAAGAGAATATACAAGTATAGTACCTATATGTTGTTATGTCTAAATACATAAATATAGGGTTCACATATGTATTATTCAAATCTATTTATATTACGAATATAAAACACATATATTTGATATATGTAAATAACTCTGATATTGTTCGCCACTACGAATTATAAATTCCCTTTAAAGCAAATTATGTTATATTAAGTCATGGTGACTTCTTCCAATAATACACTCATCAATGTCCAAAATCATTGGATGTAGGTAATGCCAAAGCATTGTGCATCCTTTTATTTTGGTTATATGCGACGGAGTAAAAGTGATACTTGAACTGTATTATTGGGTCTGACTTAACTAAGCTGCATAATAAGATTATGGCTTAGAGACAACAGCATGAATTATTCTATATTTGAGCAAATGAATAATATTGAACAATGTGTTCATCATGCGATCCAGGAATTATATACACGATATAATTGACATAAGATGTCTACCTAAAAGGTTGTGTTTTGGGGATTTGCCAAAGCAGAGTCAAAGCATGATTAGATATGGATCTTGGAACACCATTATATATATATATATATTGATATATGTACATAAATGAAGGGATGTTAATTTGAGTGGGAGCATATTTTAGTTTATAATATATATATACATTTATGCAAATATAAATTTTGATTGTCGAAATTTGTATTAAATAAATATTAAAGAATCAGTTATTATTTATTATCTATTGTAGATATTAAATAACAAAATAACTACGATAATTTAGATTAATCCTTGAGAAGGATAAATTGAATTAAATCAAATTTCTTGACTGACATTGAAATTTGAGGATTGTCCTCAAACAAATTAAAATGTAATTGTTCTAATAAATATAGAGGATCTAAAATAAAAGTTGAAGTATGACGTCAACTGAATAAGAAATAAATGTTATAAAATCTACTTATACATCTCTAGTATTGGATACTAGATATGAATCACGTAAATGTATGTGAATTTACAGAAATTGCAAAATAAGTAGAAATATGAAAAGACAAGTGGACTTACGATAGGAAATGAAGCAAATGTTGATGGATTATCCATAGAAAATTGATTCTTGTTGAATATACTGGCTTAATTAAATAAATAGAATAATTGTTATTATGAAATTTCACTTAAAATAAATGTTATAATATATCTTGTTCAGACAAGTTTGAATTTCATTTGGAATAAAAGAATAACTGTTATTCATTTTATTTAAATGAAATAATGTATGGAATTTCACAAATAGTTAATGATATTTGTAAATCCTTAACTATAATGTACATGCCATTAATAATGACTGGATTAAATTTAGTGATTTAAATCCTATATACCTTTAGTATTACCAGTTAGCACTATAAACAAGAAAGCATATCAAAACTCCATAATGATGGAATTTTGAGATGATTTGATTTTGAATATAGATCTTGTTTATTTGGTAAAATAACTGAATCCTCTTTCACTTGACATAGTAAATGAGGGATAAGTATTGGGTCTCATACATAATAATGTATATGGAGCAATGAATACATAAACTAAAGGTATGTTTTATTACTTCATTATATTTACTGATGATATCAGTAGATATAGATATGTGTATCTTATGAAACACATATCAGAATCCATTGAAAAGTTCAAAGAATTCAAAGTGGAGATAGAAACCAATTTTAATGAAATATAAACACTTTTCGAATAGATTGAAAAGGTATTAAGCCAACTACTTAATGACTATCAAGATGATTTTGAAATTGTTTCATAACTCACTCCATTTAGAACACCATATTGAAATGATGTATCTGAAAGGAGAGATCACACCTTATAAGATATAGTACGATTAATGATATGTCATATATAGATCTTCTAATAAATTAAATTTAGAACAATTGCATTTAATCCCACTAAAACGAGTTATAGAAGCCATATAAGATATGGACTGGGAAATGTCTTAGTTTGTCTATTATGAAGATTCGGGTTGTAAGGCGTTTGTTAAACGTTTTATCTTTGATAAGATCAGTCCCAAATCTGATAATCATTTTGTGGAATATCCAAAAGAAACAAAAGGATATTATCCTTGTAAATCCTTGAGAATAAAATGTTTATTGCTCGAGTTGGTATCCTAATAAAGGAGAGCCAGACTCTTAGATACCAAAGGGAATAAAATAGAATTCGAAATGTATCGAAAACCACAAAATACTATTGAATCTTGTGTGGACAAGAAATTGAGTGGGAGTGTCAAAATAATTCTAATGTTATTTGATAACATATTAATTATTGCAAATAATGTTAGTTTTAAAAGCATGAAATAAATACTGATTCTAAGAAAGAAAGTGTTTGGATTAAGAAGTTCATGATTGAACTTAATTTATTGTTGATCGAATGATATACATTGCGATAACAATATGGCTGTTGCTCAGGCCTAAAACATTAAACTCATCATCAATCCAAACATATATTTTAAGAAATATAATTCTTATGTGAATTTGTTCACATAAGAAATAAGCATATCTGCAAAATTACAAAAGTCGTAATGTTGCAAACCTACTGAATTAAACTCTGTCGCAGCAGGAGTTTAATAGTCACACTAGTTTCATAACTAGATGATTGACTCTAGTGCAAGTGGGAGATTGTTAGAGTTTATGCCCTAGAGGCAATTCATTTGATGAGATTGATAACACTGTTGATGTTATTATTTTATTTGGAATAAAATATTATTCCATTATATTGTATTTACTGTGTAATATAAATATTACTATAATGGAATTCCTTAGAATAATAATACGGGATTATATAGTTCGAGTAAGACTGGACTTGAGATTATATGATATGACAAGTATTATAATTCTTAAATGTCCCTAGTCGAGCTTTATTGTTTATACAGGAGAACAATATAGCGTTGAGACTAGTATATTGATTGACTGTTGATCACATCTCATTGATCATTGATATACGTGATATTAAAGTCAAGATATAAATACGTATTAAAGAATGATGTATTGGGCTGACCCATTGTGAGATAACTCCATGGAATGTAATTAACAATATCGTAAGTTATTCTCACAGTGACAGTGATGTAATGGTCCTTAGACCTGAAATCATTATAATTTTATTCGAGGATATTTGTGTTTTGATATCACCTAAAGTTATTCCTAACTGAGTAATGATAACGATGATTATTGGACACATCTCGAGTTGAATGAAAATTATGAATGATCTAGATGGAATTTAACCCTATGATATATTCGTAGTGATATCCATGGGCCTCTTGATTGAGTGAGACTGTGAAATGCATGGCCGTGCTCAAATATTTATTTGTTTTGAACAGTCTACTCATCGATCAAGATAAAGGATTAAATTATAAAGAGGATGATACGATCCATGTCTCTTGTTTAATCCTGGATATACTGGTTAAAAGGATTATATTACATTGGTACACTGGTCACAGAAAAGGTTGTATCGAATCAATAATATTATTATAACTTGGGTAGCAGCGACGTATTGCTAGATGCCAATCACTGTTTATGATTTGAAATACGATTTGAAATCATTGCCAACGTTGTTATAACCTATAGGGTCACACGATATAGAACACTGTAAAGGAGAAAATATTTTGGATGAATAAAATATCATTTTGATGATATTTTATACGAAATTGGAATAAGTATTTTGGTCGGTTCCTTATTTTAAGTAAAGACTTGATAAATGGATTTTATTCTCTTTTAAATAAATAAGGGCTAACCCTAGGATTTTAAGGAGAGAAAAACAGACCGACAAAAACCTAGTTCCAAAAACCCAAAACTATCAATGGCGGCTAGCATCGTTATCTTCCTTAAATTTTGATTCGATTAGATCGATGAAGGTGGTGTTCTCGTGGATACCTTTAGAGGCAGCGGCTCTCAGTCACGCTAGGGTTCGATTCAATCTCCAGATCCAACCATATTTCAGATTCGCGATTTGATACAAAGGAAGTAAGGTACATGGTCTATCGATTCAATTTTGAATTTGATTTATTAACTAGGATTGTTAAAATTGATTGTAATCCGCTCCGTAATCGATCCATTTTATTCCTTCAATTACAACAGGATCAATTGTCTTTTCCAAAAACTTCAAATTACATAAAGAAGCAAATACTTAAATAACATAAATGCATAAATCCCCATTGAGCATAAGCAAAGCCATAAAGATGAGAGAGTCCAAAGCGATACATCTACTCTCTTCAAGCAACCGAAAGAAATCGGCACTAAGCTGTAGTATTCTCTCCATGCAAACCCGAGGGGGAGGAAAGGAAAGAAAAGAGGTGGAAACAAAACGGGTTAGACATAAAGTCTGGCCAGTCCAGTAATTTTAACAAATAATAGGTAAGGTAAATGATCAAGACATAAATAGGCATCATGATATGGCTGTAACATAGATAAGGTAGATAAAAAGGATGGACAAGATAATTCTGTTCCTAAGTACTAAGATAATCTTACACCTTGGCTAAGCGAACAACCCTCCAAGTGCTAACCCCGAAGACCGAAGTCAACATTAGACTAGCACCCAAAGGACTATCCAACTCGACCAACATGTATTTCGTTACACTACACTTTTGCTAAGTTACACCACATTACTTAATTACACCGCACATCTACTAGTCTCTATTTACTAAAGGTTGATCCCTTCCAACTAACTGTACCCACATGACAAACTTGGTAGTTACTTGTACCTAGCCGCTATCGTAGGTGCCAGCTTGCTCCTACCACTGCTAAGGTACCCTTACCCTACCCATTCGATCGGCTCCCTAAACCCCGTAGGCAATCGTGCTAGCCCCACAGTGGGGTGTATCACTCCCCAAAGTGGCAACCCCGATACCAACATAAAATGCACGGCCATACCTACACGATGCAACAACGTCTTACCTACCAGCCCGGACCCATGCACGCACATGAACCCGTTGGACTTGCGTTGCAACCACTATTCACGTTTTGACCTCTTACATTCAAGTCCAGTAAGCGTGCCCCAACCCTGGCCTAGTACCGGGCCCAATTAGATACTCAAATGGGTTACTGGTTGAAACGGGTCCCCATCCGACACAAGCCTCCCACCTATGCTTGGTCCCCACTAGGTTTTTCTCCCACTTAACCATTTTAATAAAAATGTCCATGTCTTACATATTCTACGGTTAAGTCCATACTTACATGTCATAATTTACATGTCTTATCTTATTCCAGTTAAGTCCATATTTACATGTCATAATTTACATGTCACCCCACTTAACCCTCTAACCATACCCATGTCTTATTATGGTTAGTATTCCTTAATTCATTCCTTATGACGAACGATGCATGACCTCCCACATTAGATGAACACTTTGTGGTCGCTGCATTTGTCGGGCGATTCAGGGCAGTCTTACGCCACAAACCGGGTCTAACCTCGTGTCATTAACTATTATGCCTACAATTCATTCCTTTGACCTCTCACATTAGACGTCCATTTGTGGCAGCTGGATTTGCCGGGTGGTTCCGGGCAGTCTTACGCCACAATTGCGCCTAACCTTGTGTCAAAGGTTTATTAATAATCGTATTTCACCCATACCCAATTTTCATGTCATGTATATCCAATTAAACATGTAATCATGTTTATAATATTGCCTATTCCAAATTGTCACTAGTTACATATTAATTAGCCTCAATTAAAAATTTACAATTATAGGCAATTTCATCAATTCCATGTAATTCATACCCAAATATGCCAATTTCACATATTATCCAATTATCCAATAATATCCAATTTTCCATATTTCACATATTCCCATCGTTCCCACGTAATCACATTCGCGCGTATTTTTAACATAGGCTCGAAGGTAGCCTAGATCCAAAAATAAAAGAAATAGGGATAAGAAGAGAGAATCAAATCACAGAAAATTGGAATTAACACAACATCATGAAATAAAGGGGCACGTAAACTGGCATAGAGGCATAATGAAAGATTCAACATGAATAAACTGATAAAAGGTATGAACTTTACGTAGAAACATAGGCATATGATGGCATGAATAAAAAAGGTGAAGACTTGGATGAGATTTAAATTACATACAAACATATGAATCCTCTTTACAAATTCATCATGTTACTTTTAATCCCATTATATTGTGAAAATCACCGTACTCACCTTTCATGGTTAAAGAATAGAATTATGCACTGAAATTGGTGTAGAAACGTTGCGGTGTTGCTGATTTATCTTCCTGAATTGTTGTAGAAGCTCTAATCTTTAATTTGAGTTGATGTTGAACACTTGAGATTTGATTTAGAGGCGACGGCTAGGGTTTAAGACAAAATTTGACAACATAATGGTGTCATTAGTAATATTTATGAATTAGGGTTAGGTCTTAGTGTGACGACCGGGAATCTTGCTCGGTCCGAATCAGTCGCTAAACCGACGCAGACCGTTCGAAACGCCTGATTGTTTTGAGAACACGACAAAATAGAACGCAGACGGAAGAACATTTCATTGTATATTACAACAATGCATCAGAATACAAGAATATACAGAGTATAAACAAATAAATATTACACAAAAATATCAGAGATTTAAATTACATTTAAATACATAGCAGCGGAAAATAATACAATACACAACTAGAAGTAGATATACGGATACAAATCTTTCCAGATATCGTTCCAGCTGTAAACCAGGATCCTGTGAATATAAATCTGCAAAACCAAAACTACTAGCTGGCCGTGTCAAAATAAGGGCACCCAGAGTTTAGGTCAAAACAATAAACTCCAGGTCAGTCATGTGACTGGTGTGAAAACTAAAACAGTTATAAATCTTTACTTTTAAAGTTAGGTAAGTCAAGGGACCACGCCGTATAACACGGAACGGGTTTCCTCCCAAGAATACCAGTGCATAAAACAAACAGTGCAATGCTAAATAAGGAAAAATGAAGCTATTATAAGACCCAGTTCCCATCACACAATGCAACGCAAGCCGGAGGATAGGGTTTTTACCTTATAATAGCCAAGAATGCTTGATACGTTGAAAAACAAATCATTTGATACTGTTATAAGTGCATAGTGTATAAAATAACTTCAAATCATAAGTATCAATCATAGGCGGCATAAGCGCCCCATCCCACTATGTCACCATACTAGGTTCTACAAATAAAACCGCAAATGTCACGTATTTGGAAGTTTGGTTTCCGTCTGCGAACCGAGGCCAGGGATCGTCCTCTACCGATTCGAGACTGTCTAACCCGAGCCTTAGGAATAGCCGCAACTGCCCCTTGGATCGTCAGGGCCGGTCCACCGATGTGGATTATTATGCCTGAACACTACGTTTCCCCGCCCTTTGGGGCGTAAATGAGCCAACGAATGACTCCATCGGACCCGGATCTTCCGATCAAACCGAGGCGCCTCGCAACAGCAACAACCACACAGGTGAAAAGTATATAAATGTCAGGGCTGGTAGGTCACTGACACCACCCTAGCTAGAAAGAAACGCATGTCCTCCCTGAGGTCCTCTCCCGTTTCTGGTTCACAACCGGGGTGTGAGGCTCGCGAATTCACGTTACACAAAGCTATGCCACACAGGCGGTGCTTTGATCATCAACCACAAGACTTTGCTTTTCAACAGAAGCCTCGATCAATTGCCACTTAGGCATGCCACACAGGCAATTCACTCCATGCGTTTGATATCCATCAGTATATAACCCTTGAGCTCGTACGTCTCAGGGAAGGGCGTTAAGCAAGAGAATAAATTCTCCGCCGCCAAACAGATATATATTTAATAGAAATCAATCACACAGACTAAAATCCAATGTCAGACACACAGTCCATTTACAAGTCCGTTCCGGGTCTGAACGAAACCGGAGGCACCTAGTACCCTGCATATCCATCGATCTCCAAGTACGTCTGGACGATCACCAACTATTTCCATCTTCTTGGGTGTACAGCCCAATCAAGATCATCAGTAATCACCCAAACGACGTGAAGACTTCCGGTCTTCGACCACCGTCTTCATCTTCGACTTATCGTCATATCAGTTATTCAGAATGGGATAAACCCGGTCTTTCTGAACAACTCGCGTATATTTTAAATAAGTGTTACACAAATACAACATACGTCTCATTCCAATTCATCAGTCATTAACCGTAAATTAATCAAGATAATAATTTCCCAAATATTAACCCCAAAGGCCGAAACCAACATCAGATCAATATCAGAAAACCATTCTGCTTAGCTAACCGACAGTTAGTTTCTAAATTTCACATTCATAGGGAAAGGTTCCCATTAATTTTATCAAAGATAAATCTTTCAACTTTATTCTTTAATCTATTTTTGAATATCAATTCAAACTAGTCGGGATTAACGAACTTTACCGAAGTAATCATTTGTTTTAATTTCCTAATCCCAACCTATTTATCCCATGAAGTAAAACTGGTAATACTTCATATCTAACACCACGGTGTTATCGGTAAATTCAATTACCATTTCACGTTTAAATCTAATTAAAGATTTAACTATCGCCTGGAGTAAAACTGGTGATACTCCATTCTCGATCTTTTCAATCTGATTAAAGATTCATTAAAACTCCCCTTAGTTTTAATCGTTAACTGGGTTAAAGAATCAGTGTCATTTTAAAACACGGTTCACGATAAACCCAAATTCACATTCCATTAATTATCGGGTTAAAGAACGAGTGTTATTTAAAACACTGTCCACGATAAACCCAAAAATCAATATCAATTCAATTCCAATTAAATATCATTTAATTGGTACACTTCATTAAATCTAAATAAAAAGATTTAATCTTTTCTCAACTGGGTTCAAGAATAGTGTTAGTCAAGACACCATTCACGACAAACCCAAATCACATTTGATATTAAATACAAGGCTCTGAGTAGAAAATATATCGGCTTATATTCAATATCGAATTCTACGACCAACAGATATCGTATTGGAAAAAACGATATATATATCTATATCTTTCAAATTTCCATAACAACATCTGTATAATCATGAAATCCAACATCGAAATATTCCGAAGACAATTTCGATTCAAATCCATTCCAATGCAATCATTGGAAATTCTGGTTATTTTCAAAACCATTTCAAATTCAATTTATTTATTTAAAAATAAATAGAATTATAATTCTAGTCCAAAACTAGTTCATTTCGATAAAAATCTATTTTTATCTTTTCAAATATGGAGTTTTTCATCCCATTTCTTTCTAAATCATTTCTTATGATTTTACACAAATTATTACTATTTTTAATAATTTTATCAAGGCCCGTACAGTCGATTTCCATCAACGGCTATCGAACTGCACTTACACCGACCTTTTTCAAATTTGATTTGGACATAATTCCAAATCCAACCGTTAGATTTCAAATTTCTAATATTCATTAGAAATCTCTTTTCGATACGAACCCAACGGTTCTGGTTTTAGGAGAATACGACGGTCGGATCTCCCGTAATATCCGTTCGAAGTCAATGGTCAAAATTCGCGAACTGCCGCGGCGCGGCGCGTTCTATTCAGGCCATTATATTATATATATAATATATACTTCGTCGATTTCCTTTCGAAATGAATTTTATAAATCGTTTCAAATTTGTTTTCAAGACGGTTTAAACTTCATATTCAATTTCAAATCAAAATTGAATATTCCAATATAAATTCGTTTTAAATTTCTTTCAAATCGATTTAAATTCAAATTGATTTCTAATTCAATTTTAGTTCGTTTTTCAATTCAATTTAATTTCAATTCGAATTCATTTCTATCTGATTTCAATTCGACTTCATTTCTATTCGAATTTCAAATCATTTCAGTGTATTTCGAATTTCAAATCAATTCAGTTTAATTCGAATTTCAATTCACTTTAAATATAATTCGAATTTCAATTCATTTCAATATAGTTCGAATTTCAAATCTATTCAATATTCATTGAAGAATGAATAAAATCGATATAAATATCGTTCACGTCAAAATGGCGTCAATCTAACCAACACGACTTCATATGTTTCTATTTTCAAATATTCTATTTCAAATATTGCTATTTCAAATATTTCTATTTCAAATATTTCTATTCAAATATTTCTATTTCAAATATTTTTATTTCGAAACTGGATTGAGGCCCAATCAATTACCATATAATGTTAATTATATGGATTTTCTACAACACATGTATATATCAACAACGATGAATAATCAACAATCATCCAAAGTGCATTCTACACTGTATAAGCATCAAATATAAATATTCAACGCTTATAGCAGTCTGTCAATCAATCGATCGACATACAGCTAATTATTGGGACTAGTGTATGTCATATATCATCCCAAAACCCGTGTGGGGTTTCAAACAATCAAACACAGATTTTATTTGTGCAGTTGGGCGATGTGTAAAATTTATCGTCCCAATCAATATCAGTCAAATGTGTGTAAATAAACAAATCGTCCGATTTGTTTATTTTTATTTCATTTCATATGCACGTTAAAAATTCTATTTTTAACTATAAAATATTTTTAACTATATAAATATTTTATTTCATTTCACATCACATCACACAATCAACTACACATAAAAATCAAACAAACAAGCATACATGCCGTCCATGGTCTGTGGACGACGGGTGTCGGGTGCTACTAAACACCGTCTGCATCCTAGTATATATTTATAACTAGAAAAATTAAATTGAAAGGTGAGAAGTTCTCACAGAATTGCTAATCCAGTGCCTCGACTCTTCTTATGTAGAAATCTTCGTCGTTTCATCTTTCATCACTTTCTTTGCCCGTACCCTCTACAGATATAAAAATCGAATTTTTAGTTCGTTATTCAATATATAAAAATCGAATTTTTACTTCGCTGTTCAATATATAAAAATTGAATTTTTACTTCGCTGTTCAATATATAAAAATCGAATTTTTACTTCGCTATTCATTATATAAAAATCCAATTTTTACTTTGCTTTTCAATATATAAAAATCGAATTTTTACTTCGCTATTCAATATATAAAAATCGAATTTTTACTTCGCTATTCAATATATAAAAATCGAATTTTTACTTTGCTATTCAATATATAAAAATCGAATTTTTACTTCGCTATTCAATATATAAAAATCGAATTTTTACTTCGTTATTCAATATATAAAAATTGAATTTTTCCTTCGCTATTCAATATATAAAAATCGAATTTTTACTTCGCTATTCAATATATAAAAATCGAATTTTTACTTCGCTATTCAATATATAAAAATCGAATTTTTACTTCGCTATTCAATATATAAAAATCGAATTTTTACTTCACTATTCAATATATAAAAATCGAATTTTTACTTCGCTATTCAATATATAAAAATCGAATTTTTACTTCGCTATTCAATATATAAAAATCCATCTTTATAAACTGAAAATCATAGCTTTCATAATTTTTTTTTATTTCAATAACAAAACCATATTTTTAATTTATCACTACACGTATAAAAATCTCGTCTTTAACTTGTTAAAAATGATATTTTTCCCTAACAAAAGAAATGATTTCATCGTACGACTATTTTTATTATAGTTTCACTTAAATAAAAATCATATTTTTTTGTAATTAAAAATTATAGAATTTCATTTTTTTTAAAAAAAATCTAAAATCTCCGTTTTAAAAACATATAAAATCAGAATTAAAACACATATAAACTCAGAATTAATAAAACATATAAATAAGGGAAAAACTTACTTTTATTTCGATTTTTTTTTCCTATGGGGACTTCACTGTCGGCGGTCAGGGGTTGGAGAAGGTGGCCGGAGGCTTCATGCGGTCGCGGTGGTTGGGTTGGTGATGCTGGCGTGGCTATAGGCGTGTGGCGTAGGGGACTCGGAGGGGGACTGGCAGCGGGTCCAGGGCGTGCGCCCTGACTTGTGGATCTCGACGCTGAGGAGGGTGGTGGAGGGGAGGTTGCGACGAGGTGGGGGAGTTCGGCGATGGGCGGCGCCGCCCCCAGTGGGTGGAACATCGGCGGTTGCGATTTAGATTTAGGTTTTTTTTCTGTATGTCGATTTGAATAATGAAAGAAAAAAGGGGGGGCCACGGTTTTGAAGGGGAGGGAGAGAGAGAATATTTTTTATTATTATTTTAATTTCAAAAAGTTGACTTTTACATACGACCTCTAAACGAGGCCCACCGCATGTCGTCCCTAGCGTTTTACCCCTATTCCGAACACAATGGGATATGTATCGTAAGCTGATTCGATCGTTTCGATACGTTTCCGTTAAAATCAACATATAACTCTATATATTGAATTTGAACGCGCATTTCGATTTACCGGGGTCACATACGAACTCTAAAAATTCCATAAAAATATTTCCTAGTTTCGTATTGACGATACAGTCCTAACAAAACTAGTTTCGTCGAATTCTGAGACCGTTGGAAAAATGGCCATTTTCCAGTCGATTAAAATCAACTAAAAGTGGTCAAACGCGTTTTCCTTTGCCACGCTCACATATTGATTCGAAAAATTATGAAATTTGGAATCTAGTAATAACTTGACATCACGGATCCAACAAAAGTGGTTTCGTCGAAATCCGAGGTCGTTTGCAAAATGGCTATTTTTAAGGGCCTGAATTCCATAGCGACTATTCTGAAATTTCAACTGGACATATCTTTTGATTCCCGCAATGAAATTTTGATTTTTCGGATTTGTTGGAAAGATATTCTCAATTAGATCCCATTATTTTTGGTTTCACTAAAATCCGGTTTATTTTGCACCCGGTACATTCAATTGAAGTTTGGAATCGAATTATCGAACTACCGCGCCATTTTCAATTCTATTTATAATTTAAAATAAATATTTATATTCTAACGACGACGTATATAATATATACGTTCGAATTCTGTTCAAAAATAAATTTTCCGTCGATATTATTTAATATAATTCATTTTAAATGTTCGAAATTCGCTAAAATTGCCAAAATAAAAAATTTAAACTGGCCCACTTTTCCGGGTTATTACAATCTCCCCCACTTAAAACTTTTCGTCCCCGAAAAGGAACAAAGTCGAAAGTGGTTTGATCAATCAACTCTACGTTCGATCTGGCTTCCATTCTCCAACTTTTCAGTTTCTGAGAATTTTCAAATTCTTCAAAAATTTGGCTAACACCCGGAATTTTCGAAAAATTTCGCCATAACCTCCCCTGCACCGGGAGCCACGGGAAAATCCCGAAATTGCCATACAGGCCTTCTGATCTCAAAAAGAAAAAGAAAATCCCGAACTATGGCAGAACAACCCGGCTTCAATAAAGAGTACCGATCTAAGAAAGCCCAGCGAGTCAATAATCTTTCGCGGGCTAAAGAACTAGACGATTTTGTAGCTACCCGGGCTTCCTGGTCGGCCTAAGCCGAATAATAAGGCATACTACTTCGAAAACAAGACAAATCGGAACACAAACAGAAGAACATTTCATTGCTATTTACAACAATTTACATCAGAGTACAAGAATATTCAGAGTATGAATGAATATTACACAGAAAAATATCAAAGATTAAAATACAAAGCAGCGGAAACAAAAATGTGTAAATACAATGCGTAGCGGAAAATAACAAATACAACCAAAAGAAATACACGGATACAGAGCATTCTGAATATAGCTCCAGTTGTAAATCCAGGACCCTGTATAAATAAGTCTACAAAACCAAAACTACTAGCTGCCCGGGTGGAAAATAGGTGTAACAACCCGTATTTTTCGATAACATGTTAAAACGAGAATCAAGGCAGAATTTAATTTTAAATTCTGAATCAAGTAAAACGGGCTATGCTATTGCGTTCGTCTCGGAAAAATATGCGAAATAGATTCTGAGTTTTCGAGAATCGGAGTCCGTATGACCAAGTTATGGTCCGACGAAGTTTTCAGAAAATTCAAGTTCAAAAACGAGTTCTAATTTCAAAAATTAGGGCTGGAAGGCTAGGCGGGAAAGATTCCCGCCAGGCACCCCAAGTTGACAGCCCTGTCGACTTGGGAGTCGACAGGGCCTCACCCAAGTCGACAGCCCTGTCGACTTGGGGGTCGACTTATGGTGGCCGAGCCATCTTGGCTTGGTGCACCTGCACTTGTCTCTGGTCTTGTTCTGGAAGCTTCCAACGTGGTTTGATGGCTCAGATCCATCCTAGGGTTAATCTAAGGGCCTAAAACTACCCTAATCTCTATAAAAACACCCCTAAGCCTACCCTAAACCCTCATTATTCATTCTTGCAACTAAACTATGGCAAAATTTTCACTCTCATGGCCTCCACCCTCATTCTAAAATTCCTAAGTAAATTCCTATGAGAGGTTTCATGATCATGAGAGTGTTAGAGAGTCCCTATGTTTGTATGAGAGCCTCTCAAGTTGATTTCAAGGCTAAAGCTTTGATCTTTGTTCATAAAGATGGTTTTTTTTTATTGATTTGGAGTGTTCATCTTTGGGTTTTTGGGTGATGGCATGCATAGGCTTCATCACAATCTTTAATTTAAATCGATTTGTGCCTTCATAGCAATGTAAGCCCTTTCCCTACTCTTAGATATTAACTATGAAGTTAAATGTTCATGTTGCAAGTTTGGGTTTGATCATTGAGAATGATACATGCTATCATGTCATGCAAGTTTATGGATTCATTATCTTGATCTCGTGAGCTAAAAGCTACAACCTTTATGTTGAAATGTTGCATTATGCAACATGAGAACCTTCATGTCAACTTGCATATGAAGTCATAACCCTTATATGATGATATATGCGAGTTACTAGTCATCATTCCATGTCTTTTGTCACCATGATTCGTTTATGTGCCAAGTTTGGGTTTATGCATGTTTTTGAGGCTTAAGAATGTAATATGCAAGTTAATGAACACATTTGTGCCTCATTTGCCACCATGATTAACTTGTGGCTTAATATCCATTTTTGTCATGCCTTTGACAAGTTCCTTCTTTGAATCCATTATGCGAGTTTTAAAGCGTTGGGGTCATCTTATGGGAAAACATATTGACATGAACATGATTTGGGTAAATGGGTATAAACATGACAACATGTAACGTTAAATATGACATGTGTTTACACTTGAAAACATGACTTGAAATATAACATGGAAGTTGACATGTAAGTATGCTTGAAAACATGAGCTTGGGAATTTACCTATTAAGTTAGGTCTACCCTTTGGGAATTTACCTATTAGGTTAGGTCTACCCAAATGCTTGAAAACTTGTAACATGTTTTGGAAACATGATGGACATGACACTTAGACAATATAAGTGTGGCCAACTCGAGGTTGGTTGAGTTTGCAACGTAAAACTACCCGGAACTGTAACGACCCAGAAAATCTGAACCAATTTAAAAAATTTTAAATTGGCTAAAATAATGGATTTTAAATATTTAAAATAAATATTTGAAATAATGGCGATGAAAACTGAGTTTGAATCGACATTTGAAAACGAATATAATTAATTATAATTATATATAGAATTGAAAATAGAGCGGTAGTTCGATAATTTGATTTCAAACTTCAATTGAATACACCGGGTGCAAAACAATCCGGATTTTAGTGAAACCAAAAACATTAGGATCTAATTGATGATATCTTTCCAACGAATCTGACCAATCGAAATTTGATAGCGGGAATCAAAAGATATGTCCAGTTGAAAATTCTGAATAGTCGCTATGGAATTCAGGCCCTTAAAAATGGACATTTTGCAAACGACCTCGGATTTCGATGAAACCACTTTTGTTAGATCCGCAGTGTCAAGTTATTTCTAGGTTTCAAATTTCATAATTTTTCGAATCAATATGTGAGCGTGGCAAAAGAAAACGCGTTTGACCAGTTTTTGTTGATTTTAATCGACTGGAAATTGGCCATTTTTCAAATGGTCTCAGAATTCGACGAAACTAGTTTTGTTAGGACCGTATCGTCAATACGAAACTAGAAAATATTTTTCTGGAATTTTTCTAGTTAGTATGTAACCCCGGTAATTTGAAATGTACGTTTAAAATTCAACATAAGGATTTAAATGTAAATTCAACGGAAACTATTCGAAACAATCGAATCAGCTTACGATACATATCCCATTGTGTTCGGAATGGGGGTAAAACGCTATGGACGACAGGCGGTGGGCCTCGTTTCGAGGTCGTATGTAAAAGTCAACTTTATTAAAAAATTAAATAATAAAATAATAAAAATAAATTTTAATTCCCTCCCTTTATCTCCCTTTCTGCCCCCCCCCCCCCCCCCCCCGATTCATTAAACAGAAAAAAAAACCTAAACCTATCGACAGCCGCCCCCCACCCCCCTAAAGCGAACGCCACCGCCCCCTCCGTCCAGCCTCCCTCCTCCTCCCAGTGGCACAACCCCCGAAGACCCCTCCCCCCCAGATCGCACGAGTGCGACGAAGACTGAGCCCCCCCTTGAAGCATCGTGACGCCACCACCCTCCGCTTCGCCTGCTCCTCCTCCTGCCGCCGACGTCTTCTCCCCCCCCCCTTCTTCGCAGGTTAGAGTAAGTTATTTTATTTTATTTTTATTTTAATCTGAATTGATTTTAAACTTTAAAAAGAAAGAATACTGTTTTATCTAGGGTTTAAAAACTGATTTTAAAAAGGTTTAAAAACTGAATTGATTTTAAACTTTAAAAAGAAAGAAGCTGATTTTTTTTAGGATTTAAAAACAGATTTTTGAAAGGGTTTAAAACAGATTTTTGAAAGGCTTTAGAACTGATTTTTAAAGGAATTTAAAATTGATTTTTTTCGTAAGATTTAAAACTGAATTGATTTTATTTTAGAACTTTAAAAAGAAAAACTGATTTTATTTTATGATTTGAGATAGAAAAAGATTAGAACTTTAAAAAGAAAAAGATCAGATTTTTTAGAATAAGAAAAGATCATATTTTTAAAATAGAAAAGACGGAATTTTTATTAAGTAGAAGAAGTAAGATATGATTTTTATATTTTTAAAGTAATAAAAATACAATTTTTACATCATAGGAATATTAAAAATATAATCTTTATTTTTGAAAAGGCGGAATCTATATTTTTGAAATTCGATTTTTATATATTGAATAACATAGTAAAAATTTGATTTTTACATATGTAGAGAATACAGGCAACGAAAGCGACAAAGGGCGAGATTGACGAAGATTTCTATAAAGGAAGAGTCGCGGCGTTTGGTTAGCTAATTGGTGAGAATTTCTCACTCTTCAATTTCTTTTTCTATATATATATGTGTTGAAATTAAAGTGAATTGCTATATATAAATATATATATATATATACGCCCCTTGTCCACAAACCATGGACGATATTTATTGATTGAAATTGTTGTGAAAATTGATTGATAACGAATGATTGTTTGGGATTGTTTGTGATTGATATTGGTTGATTGTGGTTGAAAAATACCCGTTTGGGGTTGAAAAATATTTGGTTGAAACCACATAGGATTAGTTTGTGGAAATGAAATAAAATATACATGCTGCCTGCGTGCGAACTAGATGCATGATCCCCATTGTCAAAAACCGCGAGGTTTTAAGGTAGAGCGAGGAGCCGTACTAGGGACGGTCCCGGTTTTAACTACCCTGCCGTTATGCTGCCGAAATTTTGAATAATATTCGTGTGTTTGAATTATTTTCATATGCTTAAACTATATTTATTCATTGAATAGAAAACCTTCATGTGTTGAATTGATATTCATTCGTTGATTAGAAATTCATGTGTTGAATGGTATTCATATTTTGAAATAAATTGTTTGATAATAAAAATCACATTTTTATCTGTATATAAAAACTATAGAAAACATTCATGTGTTGAATTGATATTCATTCGTTGATTAGAAATTCATGTGTTGAATGGTATTCATATTTTGAAATAAATTGTTTGATAATAAAAATCACATTTTTATCTATATATAGAAACTATAGAAAACATTCATGTGTTGAATTGATATTCATTCGTTGATTAGAAATTCATGTGTTGAATGGTATTCATATTTTGAAATAAATTGTTTGATAATAAAAATCACATTTTTATCTATATATAGAAACTATAGAAAACATTCATGTGTTGAATTGATATTCATTCGTTGATTAGAAATTCATGTGTTGAATGGTATTCATATTTTGAAATCAATTGTTTGATAATAAAAATCACATTTTTATCTATATATAGAAACTATAGAAAACATTCATGTGTTGAATTGATATTCATTCGTTGATTAGAAATTCATGTGTTGAATGGTATTCATATTTTGAAATAAATTGTTTGATAATAAAAATCACCTTTTATCGACTATATGAACTGTGTAAAATAATCTCGTTTTAAAAGAAATTGTTTTATGATAAAAATCCCATTTTTATCACCAACTTGAACTATATAGAAAAATAGTGTTTTGAAATGAATTGTTTTACAATAAAAATCACATTTTTATTGTATGCATAAATCGTTGAAATGTGAAGTGTTAAAAATAGCCACTTGTTCAAAATAAACATATATGAGTTGAAATATTCATTAATTAGCTAATGAAATGATTTGCACCTATTTATGTAGCATTAGAATGAATGGTGTTTTTAAACCAAATAGAAATCAAATATGAAGTCGAACAGAAAATGATAAATGATAAGAACTGTGTATATACGTACATACATATTCATTGAACAGGTTATAGCAAAGGGGCTAGAGAAGAGGAATAAAATTTTGTGCCCGACAAATAGGTACACATTTACTGCTTTGTTTGGGTGATGATTTTATGAGCCTGTTGGCTAGCCGCTTTGCTTTTTCTTTTTCTTTTTGAGATTAGAAGGACCGGGAGAGCTATTTGCGATTTCCCGATGCTCCCGGTGCATGGGAGGTTATGGCGAAATTTTCCAAAATTTTAAGGTGTTAGAAAAATATTTGAAGTGAAAACGATATGGGAATCATTGAATGAACTATATTTATATAAATATATAAATAAAATTAAAACGAAACGAAGCCGTGCAGTTCGTATTTTTAAACCATGATTTCAAACAACTAGTACGGGGAATCCGACGATTGGATTTTCCCGAAACCTCAACCGTCGGGTTCGCCTTGGAAATATCTTCCCAACGGCACCAACCTTGTAAAAATCCAACGGTTGGATTGTCTGGAATGTTTAATTCAAGTCTGAAGAAAAACAGCGCTAGAAGCGATTATATTTATATATATATATATAAATATAATTATATATTTAATCGAATAACGACGCTGCAGTTCGTATTTTGAAATCAAATTTTCAAACGATTGTACCGGGAGATCCGACCGTCGGATTTTCCCGAAACTGGAACCGTTGGATTCGTTTTGAAAAGAGCTTTCTAATGATGTAAATTTTATGAAGATCCAACGGTTAGATTTTCAGATATGTGTAAATCAAATCTGAAGAAAAACAGCGCCACAGCCGCGTTATGGCCCGAAGCGTCGTTTTGAATAAATGGGCTATTTTAAAATAAATAAAAATAGCGATAAATCGTTATAAAATATCATAAGTGATATGGAATGGAAATAAATTGAATCTGCTCGATTTATGTGGCTTTTGATGGTTGAATGTGTTTGGTGTGAAAATTACATTAAAGAACAATATTGGTGTGGTCGAATAATTTAACCATTGAAATAAATCGATTTGAAATTCTAAATATACGTGAATTATTTGAAAAGGCCGAGTTAATTCTCATTTCGAATAATTGACCGACGATTGAAAGTCGAAGATGAAGACGATGGTCGAAGACCGGAGATCTTCACCTCGTTTGGATGGTAACCGAGGTCCTGATTGGGAGGCGTCCCGAAATATGGATAATGAGTGGTGATCGTCCAGACGTATGTGGTGATCGAAGGGTTTGCGAGGTATTTAGTGCCTCCGGTTTCGTTCAGACCCAGAACGGACTTGTGAATGGATTGTGTGTCTGACCTTGGAATTTATTCTGTGTTGATTGATTTCTGTTAAATATACATCTGTTTGGCGGCGGAGAATTTATTCTTTTGCTTAACGCCCTTCTCTGAGACGCACGAGCTCAGGGGTTGTATATCGATGGACATCAATCGCATGGCATGAATTGCCCGTGTGGCATGCTAAGATGCAGTGATCAGGGCTTCTGTTGAAAAGCAAAGTCTTGTGGTGATGATCAAAGCACCGCCTGTGTGGCGTAGCTTTGTGTATAACGTGAATTCGCGAGCCTCACACCCCGGTTTGAACCTAAAACGGGAGAAGGACCTTAGGGAGGACATGCGTTTCTTTCTAGCTAGGGTGGTGTCAGTGACCTACCAGCCCTGACATTTATATACTTTTAACCTATGTGTTTGTTGCTGTTGCGAGGCGCCTCGGTTTGATCGGATGATCCGGGTCCGATGGAGTCATTCGTTGGCTCGTTGATGCCCCAAATGGCGGGGAAACGCAGTGTTCAGGAATTTTAATCCACATCGGTGGACTGGCCCTGACGATTCTAGGGTCACTCGAGCTCTGATCCTGAGACACGGGCTAGAGCGTCTCGAATTCGGTAAGGACTGTCTTTTGCCTTGGTTCATGACGGAAATCCAATTTCCAAATACGACATCGTGCGGTTTTGATTGTATATATATATGGCGACATGATATATGGTACCCATGCCGTCTATGATTGATAGTTATGATTTGAAATTGTTTTCAAAACATATAAACACTAGTAATAATATCAATTGCCTTTGTTTTATTCGTATCAATCATATTTTGGCCATTATAAGGTAAAACTCTATCCTCCGGTTTGCGTTGCATTGTATGATGGGAACTGAGTCTTATAATGGCTTCATTTTTATAAAAAGCATAGCGATGTTTTGAAAGAAAGATTTGTTTTAAAGCACTGGCAATCCAATGGAGTAAATCCGTTCCACGAAAGTGGCGTGGTCTTGTGATTAGCCAATTATATATATATGTTGAGTAGATTTCTCATACCAGTCCCATGACTGACTCGTAGTTTGTTTCACTTTCAAACTCGGGTGCCCCATTTTCTACACGGGCAGCCTTGTATTCAGGTTTAGCTGGTACTTTTTCTGGATAGCTGGAGCTGAAGATGGATTCTATCATTTATTTCTTTTTATGCTGTTCAGCTCCTATTGTACATATTTTGTTTATTTCCGCTGTAGACATTTATGTATAGCTGAACTGTATTTGTACTAAGTAAGATCCTATATACTGTGTAACTCTGATGATTACTTTTATCCAGTATATTCTATTGTTCATTATCTGGTGTATTTATTTAATTCTGTTCTGCTATTATCTGTTTCTGTGTTATATTCCAAAGATAACCCTTGTTCCCGTGAGAACGGGATTTCGGGTCGTCTCAGGAACCGACCGGCCTAACTAGTAGTTGCAAACAATAGGACCCAATGTGAGAAGTTGGTCATGTTGTGCTTGAACCCGAGGTTAGACCAAGTTGTGGTGTAAAGCTACCCGGAACCGACCGGCTTAACTAGTAACCACAACAAAGTCTAATGTGAGAGGTTGAGGTGCATTAAGTAATTAATGCCACATGATAGGGTTAAGTTAATTTGATTAATGACTCTTAACCAAATATGACATGGACAAATGGGTTAAGTAAATTGATTAGGCTAATGATACTTAACAAAACATGACAAGGTTGGTTAGGTTAAGTAATTTGATTTGCCTAATGACACTTAACCATTTTTATACGACTAGTGGACGGGGTTAAGTTAACCAACACTTAATCAATCCAACACGATAACTTGGTAAGGTTAAGTAAGTTTTCTTAATGACGCTTAACCGAAAAATACAGCTGATGGATGGGGTTAAGATTAGACTCAACTAGTCTAAACATGGAAATCGAATGGGGTTAAGTTAGCCTGGACTTAATTAATCCCACTTGGTAGTTTAATGGGGTTAAGTTAAACACTTAACTAATCTAACATGATGATTTGATGTGGTTAAGTGACCTATACTTAACCAATCTAACTCGTGAATTTATTGAGGTTAAGTTAACCAATACTTAACCAATCTAACGTGATAACATGATAAGGCTAAGTCACGAATCGTTTGAATACACTTGACCAATTGGACTCAGTAATTTGATAGGGTCAAGTTAATACATACTTAACCAACTTAAGCATGGTTTGTAGGGTTAAGTCTTGGACTGGGATACTTAGCCAATTTTGACATGATTTGTAGACGGGGTTAAGTTATGAACTTAAGTGACACTTAATCCATTATATAAACCCTAATTCGGAGAATTAGTTAGATAACTGTAAGTAACAAGGATAACGGGAATAAGGCTAAGTGGTAAACCTTAGTTGAAGAATAACTAAGTAATGATTCTTAGTCAAGGAAATTTAGACCAATTCATAGATAGATGAGTAACCTGATGCGGTAGGTCATCGTTTAATTATACGAGTAGGAGCAAGTATCTGATTTAGATAAAGGCTCCAGCGAACTGGGTAACGAAGCAGCGGCTTCGGGGAACGTGAGGATATTCTTGGTATCCCTCTGTGAGCTGCCAGGTGATCATACTAGGCTCATGAGAGGTTAAGGTCTGCGTTAGAAGAACCAAGAGTATGCCTTGGTTGCTATACGAGCGACCTAAAGACGGGGATGGATAGGGGATAGTCGACGATACACGGTCGTACCCTAGATAGCATTTCGTCAGACTACCTACCATCTTTGGTCAAGCGTGTACGTACGGAAAGGCAGAGAACACCCAATAGACCATAATTGCTATCTAATTATGGTTGCGGTAAGGCTAGGATTGTGGGTTGGCCAGTAGTGTGTTCTCATACAGGATTTATCCTGTCTTGTCTTTCACTAGTTGAGGGAGGGGTCGCGTGGGACCATAGCCACGTATAGAAAAACAGACCTTAGCATCTGCATCGGCAGATAAATCGTAAGCTCCCGACCGAGTCCTGTATTTCTTGATCTGCCCTGTGACAGGACTCGGATGGCACGATGTGATACTTGTGCATACAGTCATGGAAAACGATTCACGATGAATGCATGGGAAAAAGGGCGCGGTTGACGGTTAGCGTAAATCCTAGTGGCCCTGGGTGGTTGAACCAAAACCGAGATACGAAAACGTGCAATAGGTAAGCGTAATCCCTAGTAGTCCTAGGTAGCATTAGTCCTAGTTGTACAAACAATGATTCATGTTGAAAGACCCTAGCTAGATATAGGGTGACAATCCAAAACGATCTTAAGGATCATGGAACTATGTTAAAGTAGTATAGAACCTCATGGGAAAGCCCGTATGGTCTACGGCAAGGGACTGAACATTTACATGGAATGAAACATACGAGTTGGGTAACCTATATATGCGATATATTAGGTTGACATGGACCATTACACGACTTTTGAGTAAGGGTCATTCAGGGTTAACACATGATACGGTAAGGTAGGTGCAGAGCTAAAAGACAGGATAGATACCACGGGATGTTATACGTAATAGATATCTTGGGGATATTATACTTGATAGGAACCTGACGATGGGATACCTTGCTTTATCTTGACATCGTAATTTATCATGACACCTTAGTTTATCTCGGTTCAGTAGTTCATACTGTTATTTTGATTTAGCTTATCTATCTTGTCATCATGCTTATGCTCATCTCGGTTTCTCATGTCAGTTAACTTTACTAGTTTTTATGCTAATAGTAGATAGGGCTTACTCAGTCTTTTTGACTGACCTGTTTTCTTTCGCCTCTTTTCTTCCGTTTCCCCCCCCCCCCCCCCAGGTTATAGGGAGGAAATACTGTTGTTTAGTTCGGACTTCCTCTGCTTGAAGGTCATCATGGATGGCTTGGACTTTTCTTGGCTATGGCTACTTCACTGTTTTTACTTGGGGAATAATTTATGAAAAAGTCTTTATGCTTCTTTACTATTGCAAGACAGGTTTTGATGTACTCTAACGTAAAAGGCTTTAGACCTTAATTATTGATGTTTATGAAAGTTTGATTTTACTTCCGCTATTTTATATGTTCTGTCTTGTGATATTTCTGTGCATGTCTACCAATAATACCCCTCTAAAGCTAGTGCATTCCTTTGCGAGTGACCCTAGCGGAGGTGGGGTGTTACATTTGGTATCAGAGCAGAAGGTTACCAGACTGGGCAAAAGTTTTTAAAACCTTCTGAAAACTATTTGAAAACCGTTTACAAAGAAGCATTTTTCAAGAAAATTTTCTTTTAAAAGGAAAAGGCTATTCCCCAAAGACCATTAGCACTATCCTCATTTCCTTAATTGAATCTCTTTTCCTTTCTTTTCTCCATCTGTAGTCACAGTGGTTTTAACTGCGACTAGTCTTTTCTATCTACGAAAGTGCTTTCCATGCGATGGAGGTGGTTCTCGAGAGACCAGTGGTCGCGTTATAAGGAAGGATAGTGAGAAAAAGGATAAAGGATACGAGCTTAAGGATGAGCAACTTGTTGGTATAGTTTAGTCCTCAAAGGAGGGAGAAAGATGAACAATGAAACCCATGATGAGAGAGTACCTTTGGCATGGTAAACGGGGTGGATAGTTAAGTATTATGGGACAAGGACAAGATCATCGGGAGGGTAATAGTATGCTCTCATTTCTAGGGTACCTCGGAAGGAGGATAACGATCTTGTTAAAGGTTTAGCTCTTCTTCTCTATCATCCCGTTAGGACTTTGTTTTGATCATCGTATCATTTAAGTCTGCTTCGATAGTTGAGTCTCTGCACCTTAAGTACTAGCGTAATAGAGAATCCCATTTTTTGTCTCAAAGTCCTATTGGAGAATCAGTCCATTTATTCATGGCTTGTTTGGATTTGAGAATGTCTATGTCAAGTGTTGAGCTTAGAAATAATGCTTATGTTTATAAGCTATGGATGGATTCTAAGGATGAAGTGGTTATCCAGTAAGGGGTGCCACTCTCGGTTTTGATAGGAGGGTAGTTAGACTCTTGACTAGCCTTGGTGATACCCTCGGAGTCTCGTGTAACCTTTTGGGTTCGGTCATGATTAGTTACTTAGAATCCCGTGATGCCTTTATTGGAAATTTGAAGCCCGATCGAGTGGTGTTCGCCGATAAGACGGATGGTTTACTTCATTTATGCATGGGTTATAGAAATCACCCTAGTAAGTGCGCTGGGTAACCTGGTTGACATCTGTTTACTTTCAAGAGAAAGTTCTTCTACATAGAATACCTTATAGTATATAAACGAGATCCAAGATTCACCAGTGAATTTTGGAAAGCTTGCATGAGATCATGGGTATGCAGTCATGTTTGTGCCAAGTATTCTAGAAAAGGATAAGTGCAAGTGGAACAAGAGGCGACAAAGAAATAAGTTCCAGCTCATGTTATCGAAACAGGAAATAAGAAGCTAAGAAATCACGAAGTTAAAAGACGGTCAAGGCACAATGGAATTAAGCCCAAGGAAATACGACTTTGATGGTCAAAGACTAGATACACGCATGATATCTCTTTTGGGAGTATATCCTTGATCCCTGTTTTCGGTAGAGCTTACTTGTAAGCTATCTTTTGTGGACATCCTCTTGGTCCTATTTTCTGTTACAAACCCCGTAAGGAGTTTGTCTTGTTTATCTTCTCGACCCTGTTTCAGGGAATCCTAGGTAGAACCCTATGGATGTAAACATGTATTTGAAACATGTTATGATTGATATGGTTGAAAGTGGTTGCAAGTGGTTGCTCGTGGATGCGCGAATACACATTAGATACTAGCTCGACTCGGTCACATTTCATATTGCATATGCACGAGTATTTATACTTGTTTATGGATGAAATCGAATGTATTATCATGTGGTTGTTGCATATGAATGAATGATTGTGCATGCATATAGTATCTATATGACTAGGATTATTTGCATACATGTTGGATTCATGGCACTATACATATTTTGCATTAGAAAGATTATTCAGGCCTGATCATTAGCATTAGCTAAGGAACATGTACACACACGTTTTGCATATATTCATACAGCATTAGAAATCATTTAAGGACAATGGTCGCTTGTGGATGATGTTTTGAGTAGATGAATGATGGATGGTAGGATATGTTCTTCCTAACTTGGAGATTTCGGGGACGAAATCCTAAAAGGTGGGGAGAATGTAACAACCCGTATTTTTCGATAACATGTTAAAACGAGAATCAAGGCAGAATTTAATTTTAAATTCTGAATCAAGTAAAACGGGCTATGCTATTGCTTTCGTCTCGGAAAAATACGCGAAATAGAGTCTGAGTTTTCGAGAATCGGAGTCCGTATGACCAAGTTATGGTCCGACGAAGTTTTCAGAAAATTCAAGTTCAAAAACGAGTTCTAATTTCGAAAATTAGGGCTGGAAGGCTAGGCGGGAAAGATTCCCGCCAGGCACCCCAAGTCGACAGCCCTGTCGACTTGGGAGTCGACAGGGCCTCACCCAAGTCGACAGCCCTGTCGACTTGGGGGTCGACTTATGGTGGCCGAGCTATCTTGGCTTGGTGCACCTGCACTTGTCTCTGGTCTTGTTCTGGAAGCTTCCAACGTGGTTTGATGGCTCAGATCCATCCTAGGGTTAATCTAAGGGCCTAAAACTACCCTAATCTCTATAAAAACACCCCTAAGCCTACCCTAAACCCTCATTATTCATTTTGCAACTAAACTATGGCAAAATTTTCACTCTCATGGCCTCCACCCTCATTCTAAAATTCCTAAGTAAATTCCTATGAGAGGTTTCATGATCATGAGAGTGTTAGAGAGTCCCTATGTTTGTATGAGAGCCTCTCAAGTTGATTTCAAGGCTAAAGCTTTGATCTTTGTTCATAAAGATGGGGTTTTTATTGATTTGGAGTGTTCATCTTTGGGTTTTTGGGTGATGGCATGCATAGGCTTCATCACAATCTTTAATTTAAATCGATTTGTGCCTTCATAGTAATGTAAGCCCTTTCCCTACTCTTAGATATTAACTATGAAGTTAAATGTTCATGTTGCAAGTTTGGGTTTGATCATTGAGAATGATACATGCTATCATGTCATGCAAGTTTATGGATTCATTATCTTGATCTCGTGAGCTAAAAGCTACAACCTTTATGTTGAAATGTTGCATTATGCAACATGAGAACCTTCATGTCAACTTGCATATGAAGTCATAACCCTTATATGATGATATATGCGAGTTACAAGTCATCATTCCATGTCTTTTGTCACCATGATTCGTTTATGTGCCAAGTTTGGGTTTATGAATGTTTTTGAGGCTTAAGAATGTAACATGCAAGTTAATGAAAGCATTTGTGCCTCATTTGCAACCATGATTAACTTGTGGCTTAATATCCATTTTTGTCATGCCTTTGACAAGTTCCTTCTTTGAATCCATTATGCGAGTTTTAAAGCGTTGGGGTCACCTTATGGGAAAACATAATGACATGAACATGATTTGGGTAAATGGGTAAAAACATGACAACATGTAACGTTAAATATGACATGTGTTTACACTTGAAAACATGACTTGAAATATAACATGGAAGTTGACATGTAAGTATGCTTGAAAACATAAGCTTGGGAATTTACCTATTAAGTTAGGTCTACCCTTTGGGAATTTACCTATTAGGTTAGGTCTACCCAAATACTTGAAAACTTGTAACATGTTTTGGAAACATGATGGACATGACACTTAGATAATATAAGTGTGGCCAACTCGAGGTTGGGTTGAGTTTGCAACGTAAAACTACCCGGAACCGACCGGCCTAACTAGTAGTTGCAAACAATAGGACCCAATGTGAGAAGTTGGTCATGTTGTGCTTGAACCCGAGGTTAGACCAAGTTGTGGTGTAAAGCTACCCGGAACCGACCGGCTTAACTAGTAACCACAACAAAGTCTAATGTGAGAGGTTGAGGTGCATTAAGTAATTAATGCCACATGATAGGGTTAAGTTAATTTGATTAATGACTCTTAACCAAATATGACATGGACAAATGGGTTAAGTAAATTGATTAGGCTAATGATACTTAACAAAACATGACAAGGTTGGTTAGGTTAAGTAACTTGATTTGCCTAATGACACTTAACCATTTTTATACGACTAGGGGACGGGGTTAAGTTAACCAACACTTAGTCAATCCAACACGATAACTTGGTAAGGTAAAGTAAGTTTTCTTAATGACGCTTAACCGAAAAATACAGTTGATGGATGGGGTTAAGATTAGACTCAACTAGTCTAAACATGGCAATCGAATGGGGTTAAGTTAGCCTGGACTTAATTAATCCAACTTGGTAGTTTAATGGGGTTAAGTTAAACACTTAACTAATCTAACATGATGATTTGATGTGGTTAAGTGACCTATACTTAACCAATCTAACTCGTGAATTTATTAAGGTTAAGTTAACCAATACTTAACCAATCTAACGTGATAACATGATAAGGCTAAGTCACGAATCGTTTGAATACACTTGACCAATTGGACTCAGTAATTTGATAGGGTCAAGTTAATACATACTTAACCAACTTAAGCATGGTTTGTAGGGTTAAGTCTTGGACTGGGATACTTAGCCAATTTTGACATGATTTGTAGACGGGGTTAAGTTATGAACTTAAGTGACACTTAATCCATTATATAAACCCTAATTCGGAGAATTAGGTAGATAACTGTAAGTAACAAGGATAACGGGAATAAGGCTAAGTGGTAAACTTTAGTTGAAGAATAACTAAGTAATGATTCTTAGTCAAGGAAATTTAGACCAATTCATAGATAGATGAGTAACCTGATACGGTAGGTCATCGTTTAAGTATACGAGTAGGAGCAAGTATCTGATTTAGATAAAGGCTCCAGCGAACTGGGTAACGAAGCAGCGGCTTCGGGGAACGTGAGGATATTCTTGGTATCCCTCTGTGAGCTGCCAGGTGATCATACTAGGCTCATGAGAGGTTAAGGTCTGCGTTAGAAGAACCAAGAGTGTGCCTTGGTTGCTATACGAGCGACCTAAAGACGGGGATGGATAGGGGATAGTCGACGATACACGGTCGTACCCTAGATAGCATTTCGTCAGACTACCTACCACCTTTGGTCAAGCGTGTACGTACGGAAAGGCAGAGAACACCCAATAGACCATAATTGCTATCTAATTATGGTTGCGGTAAGGCTAGGATTGTGGGTTGGCCAGTAGTGTGTTCTCATACAGGATTTATCCTGTCTTGTCTTTCACTAGTTGAGGGAGGGGTCGCGTGGGACCATAGCCACGTATAGAAAAACAGACCTTAGCATCTGCATCGGCAGATAAATCGTAAGCTCCCAACCGAGTCCTGTATTTCTTGATCTGCCCTGTGACAGGACTCGGATGGCACGATGTGATACATGTGCATACAGTCATGGAAAACGATTCACGATGAATGCGTGGGAAAAAGGGCGCGGTTGACGGTTAGCGTAAATCCTAGTGGCCCTGGGTGGTTGAACCAAAACCGAGATACGAAAACGTGCAATAGGTAAGCGTAATCCCTAGTAGTCCTAGGTAGCATAAGTCCTAGTTGTACAAACAATGATTCATGTTGAAAGACCCTAGTTAGATATAGGGTGACAATCCAAAACGATCTTAAGGATCATGGAACTATGTTAAAGTAGTATAGAACCTCATGGGAAAGCCCGTATGGTCTACGGCAAGGGACTGAACATTTACATGGAATGAAACATACGAGTTGGGTAACCTATATATGCGATATATTAGGTTGACATGGACCATTACACGACTTTTGAGTAAGGGTCATTCAGGGTTAACACATGATACGGTAAGGTAGGTGCAGAGCTAAAAGACAGGATAGATACCACGGGATGTTATACGTAATAGATATCTTGGGGATATTATACTTGATAGGAACCTGACGATGGGATACCTTGTTTTATCTTGACATCGTAATTTATCATGACACCTTAGTTTATCTCGGTTCAGTAGTTCATACTGTTATTTTGATTTAGCTTATCTATCTTGTCATCATGCTTATGCTCATCTCAGTTTATCATGTCAGTTAACTTTACTAGTTTTTATGCTAATAGTAGATAGGGCTTACTCAGTCTTTTTGACTGACCTGTTTTGTTTCGCCTCTTTTCTTCCGTTTCCCCCAGGTTACAGGGAGGAAATACTGTTGTTTAGTTCGGACTTCCTCTGCTTGAAGGTCATCATGGATGGCTTGGACTTTTCTTGGCTATGGCTACTTCACTGTTTTTACTTGGGGAATAATTTATGAAAAAGTCTTTATGCTTCTTTACTATTGCAAGACAGGTTTTGATGTACTCTAATGTAAAAGGCTTTAGACCTTAATTATTGATGTTTATGAAAGTTTGATTTTACTTCCGCTATTTTATATGTTCTGTCTTGTGATATTTCTGTGCATGTTTACCAATAATACCCCTCTAAAGCTAGTGCATTCCTTTGCGAGTGACCCTAGCGGAGGCGGGGTGTTACAATAGGGGCACCTAAAGTTTAGGTTAAAACAATAAACTCCAGGTCGGTCTTGCGACTGGTGTGAGAACTAAAACAGTTATTTAAAACCGTACTTCTAAAATAAGGTAAATCAAGGGATCATGCCGTATAACACGGAACGGGTTTACCCCCAAGAATACCAGTGCCTAAAACAAACAGCGCAATGCTAAATAAAGAAAAATGAAGCTATTATAAGACTCAGGTCCCATCACACAATGAACGCAGTCGAGGATAGAGTTTTACCTTATAATAGCCAAATATGCTTGGTACGTTTAAAAAAGATCTTTTATTATTACTATAAGTAAAGAAATCAACTTCAAATATAAATGTACCAATCATAGATGGCATAAGCTCCCCATCCCACTATGTCGCCATATATAATATACAATGAAAACCGCAAAATGTCGTATTGGAAGTTCGGATTTCCATACTGGTGGCTATTGATTTGAAAGATCGATCGCGTAGTGCAATTCACCACGATTTATGTCGTAGGCATGCGAAAACACTGTAATGCACATCCACTTTATCCAGGAAACAATTTACCGCGGCTTACGTTCAATCATTGGAAAACACCGCCAACTCTATCCATCTGGGAATTGGGGGTGTGCCCTATCCCTACTGGTGTGGGGCGACCATACCCAGTATAACCTCGGTCGACCGAATCCTTGACAACCCGTAGGATATCTATCCTTTTCTCTAAAGCATACCGATCTAACCATCAGTTTGCCACCATACCATTGTGTGAGGCTCGCGAATTAACGCTACACAAAGCTGTGCTTTGATCGCCATCAACCAAGCTCTGCTTTTTAGCAATAGCTCGGATCACTGCATCTTAGCATGCCACACTATCAATCCATACCGTACCATTGATTTCTACCGATATATAACTTCTGGGCTCATACATCTCAGAGAAGGGTGTTAAGCAAGAGAATAAATTCTCTGCCACCAAACAGATGTATATTTAGCAGAGATCAACGAATACAGTGTAAAGGAATATAACGTCAGATACATCATCCATTTACAAGTCCATTCTGGGTCTGAACGAAACCGGAGGCACCTTATTCCTCGTCTCGTATGTCCAATACAGGAGAGAGGCCCTCGCATATCCTTACAATCAACAAGTACGTCCGGACGGCTACCACTGTAGCCCTTCAACGTAGATACTCCAATCATGGGCATCAGTAGCAACCCATCCATTCGATGTGAAGATCGTCGGTCTAGCACCGTCTTCAATCTCTTCGATTTTTCGTTGTATCAGTTATTCTGAATGGGTTAAACCCAGTCTTTCTGAATAACTTGCGTATCTTATAATCAAGTGTTATAACAACACATCATACATCTCATTCCAATCCAGAATATTCTTTTTATTCAAATATTCTTTTCACAATTTAAACCAAGTTAAGGTCTTCCAAACTGTCGTGATTAGCGAACCTTACTGAAGTAATCATTTGTTTTATTTTCCAATCCCAACCTATTCATCCCATGAAGCAAAACTGGGAATTCTCCATATCTAACACCACGGTGTTATCGGTAAAAATTAATTACCATTTCACGTTCAAATCTAATTAAAGATTTAACTATCGTTGGGAGCAAAACTGGTGATACTCCGTTCTCGGTCATTTTCTTGAATTGATAATTTTAATTATCACATTGACTTTTCAATCTAATTAAAGATTCATTAAAACTTCACTTAGTTTTAATCTTCCCAAAAATCAATATTAATGATTATTGAACTTTGGGAAATCAAAAATGATGCATCGACAATCTACACCGTACCACTAATTTCTGCCAATATATAACCTCTGAGCTCGTACGTCTCAGAGAAGGGTGTTAAGAAAGAGAATAAATTCTCCTCCACCAAAAAGATATATATTTAGCAGAGATCAACGAATACAGTTCGAAATACAATGTTAGACATGTAATCCTATCTTTAACTGGGTTATAGAACTAATGCCATTTAAAACACGGTTCACGATAAACCCAAAATCACATCCCATTAACCATGGAATCTTCACGGAAACAGATCAATATATAATCGATATCAATTTCTGTATCCGACTAATAATATAAATGGAATAACGAAAAAGCCTTTTAAATTCCATATATATTAACATTCTCCCTTCACAGAAGCTCATCTCGATTATTACCAAATCGAATTCCATTCAATTCCAATTTAATATATTAAATTGGAAATCTTTACTTTGGAAATTCCATTAATCTTAATTAAAAGAAAATAAATTCTAAATCATATTCTTCACTGTTATTCGGGTTAAATAACAAATGTTATTTAAAACGCCGTTCACTATCTGTTTCTTTTATTTAATTCCAATTAAATATTAATTAATTAGAAAACTTCACTAAATCTTAATCAAAAGATTTATTATTTTCCCAACGGGGTTTAAGAACAGTATTAATGAAGACACCGTTCACGATAAACCTAAATTCCAATTTGATATCAAATACAAGGCTCTAAACAGAAATTATATCGGCTTATATTCAATATCTAATTCTGAAACCAACGTATATCGTATTGGGAATAATGATATATGTATCTTCCAAATTCCTCAACAATATCCGTATAATCACGGAATCCAATACTGAAATATTCTGACTATTATTTCCATTCCAATTTATTCTTTGGAAATTTCTGGTTAATTTAAAACCATTTTCCAATCCAATTTATTTATTTCTGAAAATAATTAAATTATTATTCTAGTTAATAACTAGTTCATTTCGATAAAAAAATATTTTTATCTTTTAAAAACTGGAATTTCAAAATCTTTCCAAAACATTTATTATGATTTTACATAATTTTTCCATATTTTTAATAATTTTATTATCGCCCGTACAGTCGGTTTCCAATAACAGCCACCGAACTGCATCCATAAAGACCTTTTCTGAAATTGATTTGGACATATCTCCAAATCTATCTGTTATATTTCAAATCTCTTGTATTCAATGGAAATCTCTTTTTGATACGTACCCAACGGTTCTGGTTTTAGGAGAATCCGACGGTCGGATCTTCCGCAACATCAATTTGAAGTTAATGGTCGAAATTTGCGAACGGTCGCTGCGCGACGCATTTTATTCAGGCCATTAATATATATAATATATATATATATATAATACATATATTTCATCGATTTCCATTTGAACTGAATTTTAAAAATCGTTTTAAATATGATTTCCACCTCCATTTCAATTTCAAATCAAAATTGAATATTCCATTATAAATTCATTTTAAATTCATTTTAAATTAATTTTAAAACGATTTCAATTTGATTTTCAAATTTAAATCAAAATTGAATATTCCTATATAAATTCTTTTTGAATTCATTTTAAAACGATTTCAAATTTATTTTCAAATTCAAATCAAAATTGAATATTCCTATATAAATTCGTTTTAAATTCATTTTAAAACGATTTCAAATTTATTTTCAAATTCAAATCAAAATTGAATATTCCTATATAAATTCGTTTTAAATTAATTTTAAAATGATTTCAATTTTTTTTTCAAATTCAAATTAAAATTGAATATTCCTATATAAATTCATTTTAAAACGATTTCAAATTCACTTTCAAATTTAAATCAAATTTGAATATTCCATATCATTATAATTTTAAAATGATAATATTTTCAAAATATAAGAATTTGAAATCACTTTTTGATATTCATTATAAAATGAATAAAATCGATAGAAAATCCTGTTGGTGTTAAAATGGCGTTTAACTACTTAACACGGCTTCACATTTCAATATTCACTGCATATTATTTTAAAATATCTGTTAATTCTGAACTGGAATCAGACTCAACCAATTACCATATAATTTTATTTATTTGGATTTCAACATCACATGTATACCACAATAATGATAAACAATCATCAAATATTCATACAACATCCAGAGTGCATTCTATAAATGCATAAGCATTAAAATAAATAAATAACGCTTATACAGTCTGTCAACCCATCGATTGACATACCACTAATTATTGGGATCAGTATATGTCAAATATTATCCCAATACCCATGTGGGGTTTTCAAACAACAAATATTGTTTATTATTTGTGCAGTTGGGCGATGTGTAAAAATTATCGTCCCAATCAATATCAGATAAATAAGTGTACATAAACAAACCGTCCGATTTTTAAATGAATATTTATTTTATTTCATAATTATATATATATATATATATATAAATTATCGAAATAATTTTTAAATACAACAATATCAATACATGACAATCCAATCACAACCCAAACAAACAATCAACTGGTCTGTACAAAAAAAATAGTGTCGGGGGCTTCTAAACCCCAACTGGATCCTAGTATATAATAACTAGAAAATAATTTGATTGTGAGAGAGATCTCACCTTTGGTTTCCACTCCGTCATCCTTTAACTGTACAGTTTGGATTCTGTTTTGCTTCCAAGCAGTTCCATCGCAGTCTGTTTCATGCGGTGTATACATTAAAAATTATATTTTTAATACGATGCTATATATAATTAGAAACCACATTTTTAAACTGTTCTATATTTTTTTTAAAATCATATTTTTAAAACAAAGTCATTTATAATAAAAATCATATTTTTAAACTCTCCTATATATATAAATCATATTTTTATATTTTAAAAATCATATTTTAATATCAAAGTTATATATATAAAAATCATATTTTTATATTTTAAAAATCACATTTTTATTTACATTTCATATATCTAAAAATCATATTTTTTATATCAAAGCTATATACATAGAAATCATATTTTTATTTAATGCTTTTTCTATATTAAAAAACTGATTTTAAACAAATGTTTTTAATAAAATTAAACAGTATTTAATTTTACCAAAATTTCAGTCAACTTCATTTTCGGTTCTAGTAAATTTCAATGTATAAAGTTCGGAAATACGATTCCAATGGTCTTGAAATCATCGAATTCTACGTCCGTTTGATAAAGTTATGAGCACTTAAATTTTAATTACATAATTAAATAAATAAAATTTGAATTAAATCCTAATTACATTTTACCCCTCTAAGCTGGTTTAACCACGTCGTCTGCTTTCTGGAAGACCAAAAATGTTGAACCCAGTTTCTAAACCTTCGCCTCCTCCTTCACCTCGGCGGCGGAGCCTCTGGCCATCTGCCTCCTATCGATGACCACCAAAACACGCGCCACTCCAAGCCGCCCCCATCCCAACCGGTCTCGCCTCCCCTGGACCACCACTGCTCTGGCTATTGACTCCAAACTACGCACTGTTTTGAAGGAGATTCTGGCCACCTCGTCATACCAGAGGTCGTGCGATTGCGGCAGGAGATCCCATTTACCTAGATGAACAACCTCCCTTTAAACTTAATGGAGAGATTATGACTGTAAATGGAGATCGTCGGTGGTTTATTTTCGAGAGATGAAGGCCGTTCGTTTTGAAGATGGCGGCTGCGTTGTAAACGTGATGGGGATAGGGTTTTCCTTTTAAAGGGGAATTTATATAAATTATATTATTATTTTATTAAATTAAATTATTTTATTATAAAATCTCGCGTCTGAATTCCAAATTAAACCCAACGAATGTCGCTCCTAGCTAAATACCCCCATTACGGACACAATGGGATATGTTTCATAAGCCAATTCTAAAGTTTCAGTCAGTTTTTCTTTACATTAAAATATAAATCAATATATGTTGAATTTATACGTACATTTTAATTTACCGAGGCCGCATACTGACTCCAAAAATTCCAAAAAAATAAATCTAGCTATGCTTTAATGATACAGTCCTAACAAAACTAATTTCGTCGAATTTGGAGACCATTTGAAAAATGGTCAATTTCTAGTCGATCCAATTCATATTTAAATTACCAAACACGTTTAAATTTACTGCGCTCACATATTAATTCCAAAAATTATGAAATTTGAAACCTAGCAATAATTTGACATTCGGGGTCCAATAAAAGTGGTTTCATCGAAAACGGAGGTTGTTTGCAAAATGGCTATTTATTATATTCGATAGCGACTATTTTAAATTTTAAATTGGGCATAACTTTTTATTCCCACTATGAAATCTGGATTTTTCACATTCGTTGGAAAGATATTTTTAAACAGATTCAAATATTTCTTGTTTCGCTAAAATCCGATTTATTTTGAATCCTGTACATTCATTTGAAATTTGAATTCGAATTTTCAAACTACCGCGCCAATTCTAACTCCTTTTATATTTAAAATAAATTTATTCGTTCTAACTTCGACTAAAATAAATTTATATGTTCTAATTCTATTCAAAATATATTTCTAGTCGTTATTATTTAAAATAAATCATTTTAAATATTCAAAATTCATTAAATTAGCCAAAACAAAAAATTTAAATTGCTTCCGATTTTCCGGGTTGTTACAATCTCCCCCACTTAAAATATTTTCGTCCTCGAAAAGGAACGGAGCTGAAAGTTGTTTTACTAATCAACTCAACTTTCGTTCTGGATTTAATTCTTCAACTTTTCAGTTTCTAAGAATTTTCTAATTCTTCAAAAATTTGGTTAACACCCTAAATTTTTGAATTTTTTTGCCATAACCTACTTTGTACGGGGAGATATTTAAAACCGCAACTAGCCTCACAGGGCCCTCACCAATCCAAAAGAAAAAGAAAAAGCCAAGCGGCTAGCCAATCGGCTCATAAAATCATCAAAACCTAACAAATTAGTAAACATGTACCTATTTGTCGGACATACAATTTTATTCCTCTTCTTAGCTTCCATGCTATGACCTGTTCATTATATACACATGTACATATATGCAATTCTAATAAATTTTCAATTTACTTCAATATTTGATTCAATTTGGCCAAATTTACCATTCATTCACATACTGGTTAAATTAATTATCATTCCAATATTTTTATTAGTTAAACCAATAACTAAACATCACAACCAGCAATCAATTAGTTGATTAGCTTTTCAAATATATAACTTCGTATATGCTCAAAAATCATGTTTTAATGCCAAATCACAAACAAATAATTCTAACTAGTTTTTGTTCTCACACCAGTCAATTGAAAATATATAGATATTCACTTTTGAAACTCGAACACATATATTGATGATGTGGCCACATCATCAGAATCATCTCCGGGAAACTAGTGTGTGATTCTATATCTATCCAGAATATTTGAGACTCCGAATACGCGTATATTCAAAATCTTCATATACTTGATAGTCCAAATTCAATATAAAATAATATAATCAAATACGTTTAATAAGATGAAATTTTCAAAATTAAATTTGATTTTAGAAATACTACTCTTCCAACTCATTCTAGGATACTACTGATCTTATCTCTAACGAGTCATTCTTATAGGATGCTACTGGTCCTATCTCTGATGTATTCTTTCGTTTGGTTCAAATGTCTTGTTCTCGAGCTCTGTAAACTAAAGCTCTGATACCAAATGTAGCGACCCGGGCTTCCCGGCCGGCCTAAACCGAACAAGAAGGCAGAACACAAATAGAGGAACATTTCATTGCTATTTACAACAATTTACATCAGAGTACAAGAATATTCAGAGTATGAATAAATATTACACAGAAAATATCAGAGATTAAAATACAAAGCAGCGGAAACAAAAATGTATAAATACAATGTGTAGCAGAAAATAACAAATACAACCAAAAGAAATACATGGATACAGAGCATTCCGAATATAGCTCCAGCTGTAAATCCAGGATCCTATATAAATAAATCTGCAAAACCAAAACTACTAGCTGCTCGTGTATAAATAAATCTGCAAAACCAAAACTACTAGCTGCCCATGTGGAAAATAGGAGCACCCAGAGTTTAGGTTAAAACAATAAACTCCAGATCAGTCATGGGACTGGTGTGAGAACTAAAACTGTTATTTAAAACTTTTAAAATAAGGTAAATCAAGGGACCACGTCATATAACAAGGAACGGGTTTACCCCCAAGAATACCAGTGCCTAAAACAAACAGTGCAATGTTAAATAAAGAAAAATGAAGCTATTATAAGACTCGGGTCCCATCATATAATGAACGCAGTCGAGGATAGAGTTTTACCTTATAATAGCCAAATATGCTTGGTACGTTTTAAAACAAATCTTTTATTATTACTATAAGTGAAGAAATCAACTTCAAATATAATGGTAACAATCATAGACGACATGAGCTCCCCATCCCACTATGTCACCATATATAATATATAATGAAAACCGCAGAATGTCGTATTGGAAGTTTGGATTTCCATACTGGTGGCTACTAATTCGAAAGATCGATCGCGTAGTGCAATTCACCACGGTTTACGTCGTAGGCATGCGAAAACACCGTAATTCACATCCGCACTATCTAGGAAACAAGTTACCGCAGCTTATGTCCAAGCATTGGAAAATACCGCTTACTTTATCCATCTGGGAATCGGGGGGTGTGCCCTATCCCTACTGGTGCGGGGCAACCACACCCAATATCACCTCGGTCGACCAAATCCATGACAACCCATAGGATGTCTATCCTCATCTCTAAAGCATACTGATCTAACCATCAGTTTGTCACCATACAGGTGTGTGAGGCTCGCGAATTGACGCTACACAAAGCTGTGCTATTTAAAGTTATGCTTTGACCATCATCCACCAAGCTCTGCTTTTCAATAACAGCTTGGATCACTGTGTCCCAGCATGCTACACTATCAATCCATACCATACCACTGATTTCTGCAAATATATAACCTCTGAGCTCGTACGTCTCAGAGAAGGGTGTTAAGAAAGAGAATAAATTCTCCGCCACCAAATAGATATATATTTAGCAGAGATCAACGAATACAGTATAAGGGAATATAACATCAGACACACCATCCATTTACAAGTCCGTTCTGGGTCTGAACAAAACCGGAGGCACCTTATTCCTCGTCCCCTATGTCCAATACAGGAGAGAGGCCCTCGCATATCCGTACAATCAACAAGTACGTCCGGACGGCTACCACATTAGCCCCTTCAAGGTAGCTACTCTAATCATGGGCATCAGTAGCAACCCATCCATTCGATGTGAAGATCGTCGGTCATGCACCGTCTTCAATCTCTTCGACTTTTCGTCGTATCAGTTATTCAGAATGGGTTAAACCTAGTCTTTCCGAATAACTCACGTATCTTATAATCAAGTGTTATAACAACACATTATACACCTCACTGGAATCCAGAATATTCTTTTTATTCAAATATTCTTTTCACAATTTAAACCAAGTTAAGATTTTCCAAACTAGTCGGGATTAGCGAACCTTACTGAAGTAATCATTTGTTTTATTTCCCAATACCAACCTAGTCATCCCATGGAGCAAAACCGGTAATACTTCATATCTAACACCACGGTGTTACCGGTAAAAATTAATTACCATTTCGCGTTCAAATCTAATTAAAGATTTAACTATTGTTTGGAGCAAAACTGGTGATATTCCATTCTCGATCATTTTCTTGAATTGATAATTTTAATTATCACATTCACTTTTCAATCTAATTAAAGATTCATTAAAACTTCATTTAGTTTTAATCTTTCCAAAAATCAATATTAATGATTATTTAACTTTGGGAAATCAAACATGTTGCATAGACAATCTACACCGTACCACTGATTTCTACCAATATATAACCTCTAAGCTCGTACGTCTCAGAGAAGGGTGTTAAGCAACGGAATAATTTCTCCGCCACCAAATATATATATATATATATATATATTTATTTATTTATATATTTAGCAGAGATCAACAAATACAGTTCGAAATATAATGTTCGACATGTAATCCTGTCTTTAACAGGGTTAAAGAACCAATGTCATTTAAAACACGGTTCACGATAAACCCAAAATCACATCTCATTAACCATGGAATCTTCACGGAAACATATCAATATATAATCGATATCAATTTCCGTATCCGACTAATAATATAAATGGAATAATGACAAAGCCTTTTAAATTCCATATATATTAACAGTCTTCCTCCACAGAAGCTCATCTCGACCAAATCGAATTCCATTCAATTCCAATTTAATATATTAAATTGGAAATCTTTACTTTGGAAATTCCATTAATCTTAATTAAAAGATTATAAATTCCAAATCATATTCTTCACTGTTATTCGGGTTAAAGAACAAATGTTATTTAAAACACCGTTCACGATAAACCCAAAAATCCAATTCTTTTATTCAATTCCAATTAAATATTAATTAATTGGAAAACTTCACTAAATCTTAATCAAAAGATTTATTCTTTTCTCAACGGGGTTTAAGAACAGTATTAATGAAGACATCGTTCACAACAAACCCAAAATCCAATTTGATATCAAATACAAGGCTCTAAATAGAAATTATATCGGCTTATATTCAATATCCAGTTCTAAAACCAACGGATATCGTATTGGGAATAACGATATCTGTATCTTCCAAATTCCTTAACAATATCTGTATAATCACGGAACCCAATACCGAAATATTCTGAAGATTATTTCCATTCCAAATCCATTCCAATTTATTCTTTGGAAATATCTAATTATTTTAAAACCATTTTCCAATCAAATTTATTTATTTCTAAAAATAATTAAATTATTATTCTAGTTAATAGCTAGTTCATTTCGATAAAAATATTTTTTTATCTTTTCAAAACGAGAATTTTTCATCCAAAATCTTTCCAAAACATTTATTATGATTTTACATAATTTTTCCATATTTTTAATAATTTTATTATCGCCCGTACAGTTGGTTTCCAATAACGGCCACCGAACTGCATCCATAACGACCTATTCTGAAATTGATTTGGACATATCTCCAAATCTAACCGTTATATTTCAAATCTCTTATATTCATTAGAAAGCACTTTTCGATACGAACCCAACGGTTCCAGTTTTAGGAGAATCCGACGGTCGGATCTCCCGTAACATCAATTTGAAGTTAATGGTCGAAATTCGTGAACGGTCGCTACGCGACGCGTTCTATTCAGGCCATTAATATATATATATATATATATAATATATATATATATTTCTTCGATTTCCATTTAAAAAAAAATTATAAATCGTTTTAAATTCGTTTTAAAAATGATTTCCACTTCCATTTAAATTTCAAATCATAATTGAATATTCCATTATAAATTCATTTTAAAACGAATTCAATTGGATTTTCAAATTTAAATCAAAATTGAATATTCGTATATAAATTCGTTTTAAATTCATTTTAAAACGATTTCAATTTTATTTTCAAATTCAAATCAAAATTGAATATTCCTATATAAATTTGTTTTAAATTCATTTTAAAACAATTTTAGTTTTATTTTCAAATTCAAATCAAAATTGAATATTCCTATATAAATTCGTTTTAAATTAATTTTAAATTGATTTCAATTTTATTTTCAAATTCAAATCAAAATTGAATATTCCTATATAAATTCGTTTTCAGTTCATTTTAAAACGATTTCAATTTCATTTTCAAATTTAAATCAAAATTGAATATTCCATATCAATATAATTTTAAAATGATAATACTTTCAAAATATCAGATTTTGAAATCACTTTTCGATGTTCATTATAAAATGAATAAAATCAACAGAAAATCCCGTTCGGGTTAAAATGGCGTTTAACTACCTAACACGGCTTCACATTTCAATATTCACTGAATATTATTTTTAAATATTTGTTAATTCTGAACTGGAATCAAACTCAATCAATTACCGTATAATTTTATTTCTATGGATTTCAACATCACATGTATACCACAATGATGATAAACAATCATTAAAAATTCCTACAACTTCTAGAGTGCATTCTACAACTGCATAAGCATTAAAATAAATAAATAACGCTTATACAGTCTGTCAACTCATCGATTGACATACCACTAATTATTGGGATTAGTGATGTCAAATATTATCCCAATACCCGTATGGGGTTTTCAAACAACAAATATTGTTTATCATTTGTGCAGTTGGGCGATGTGTAAAAATTATCATCCCAATCAATATCAGATAAATAAGTATACATAAACAAACTATCCAGTTTGTAAATGAATATTTATTTTATTTCATAATTATTTATATATATATATATTTTATATAAATAATTTTTATATACAAAAATATTAATACATGATAATCCAATCACAATCCAAACAAACAATCAACTAGTCTGTACAAAAAAATAGTGTTCGGGGCTTCTTAGCCCCATCTGCATCCCAATATATAATAATTGGAAAATAATTTGATTGTGAGAGAGATCACACCTTCGGATTCCACTCCGTCATCCTTTAACTGTACGGTTTGGATTTTGTTTTACTTCCAGGAAGTTCCATCGCAATCTGTTTCACGCGGTATATATATTAAAAATTATATTTTTAATACGATGCTATATAATTAGAACCCACATTTTTAAACTGTTCTATATTTTTTTTTTAAAATCATATTTTTAACAAAGTCATTTATAATGAAAATCATATTTTTAAACTCTCATATATATATATATATCATATTTTTATATTTTAAAAATCACATTTTAATATCAAAGTTATATATATATAAATCATATTTTTATATTTTGAAAATCACATTTTTATTTACATTTCATATATCTAAAAATCATATTTTTATATCAAAGCTATATACATAGAAATCATATTTTTATTTAATGCTTTTTCTATATAAAAAATTTGATTCTAAACAAATGTTTTTAATAAAATTAAACAGTGCTTAATTTTATCCAAATATCCGACAACTTCATTTTTGGTTCTGGTAAGTTCCAAGGTGTAGAGTTCGGAAAGACGACTCCAATGGCGGTGAAATCATCGAATTCTGCTTCCGTTTGATAAAGTTATGAGCACTTAAATTTTAATTACATAATTAAATAAATAAAATTTGAATTAAATCCTATTACATTTTACCCCTCTAAGCTGGTTTTACCTCGTCATCTGCTTTCTGGAAGACCAAAAATGTCGAACCCCATTTCTAAACCTTCGCCTCCTCTTTCACCTCGTCGGCGGCCCCTCGGGTCATCGACCTCCTATCGATGGCCACCAAAACACGCGCCACTCCAAGCCGTCCCCATCCCAACTGGTTTCGCCTCTCCTGGACCACTACTGCTTCGGCTATTGACTCCAAACTGTGTGTTGTTTTGAAGAAGATTCTGGCCACCTCATCGTACCGGAAGTCGTGCAATTCCGGCAGGAGATCCCCCTTACCTAGATAAACAACCTCCCGTCAAACTTAATGGCGAGATACTGACTATAGATGGAGATCGTCAGTGGTTTATTTTCAAGAAGGACGATCGTTTTGAAGACGGTGACTGCGTTGTAAACGTGACAGGGCTAGGGTTTTCCTTTTAAAGGGGTATTTATATAAATTATATTATTATTTTATTAAATTAAATTGTTTTATTATAAAATCTTGTATTTGAACTCCAAATAAAACCCAATGAATGTCACTCCTAGCTAAATACCCTCATTCCAGACACAATGGAATATGTTTTGTAAGCCAATTCTAACGTTTCAGTCAGTTTTTCTTTACATTAAAATATAAATCAAAATATATATTGAATTTATACGTACATTTTAATTTACCGGGGCCACATACTGACTCCAAAAACTCCATAAATATAAATCTAGCTATGTTTTGACGATATAGTCCTAATAAAACTAATTTCGTTGAATTTGGAGACCGTTTGAAAAATGGTCAATTTCTGGTCGATCAAATTCAAATTAAAATTACCAAACACATTTAAATTTACTGCGCTCACATATTAATTCCAAAAATTATGAAATTTGAAACCTAGAAATAATTTGATATTCCGAATCCAACAAAAGTGGTTTCGTCGAAAATGGAGGTCGTTTGCAAAATGGCTATTTATTATATTATATTATATTATATTCCATAATGACAATTTTAAATTTTAAATTGGACATAACTTTTTATTCTCGCTATGAAATCTGGATTCTTCACATTAGTTGGAAAGATATTTTTAAAAAGATTCAAATATTTCTTGTTTTGCTAAAATCCAATTTATTTTGAATCCTGTATATTCATTTGAAATTTGAAATCGAATTTTCAAACTACCGCGCCAATTCTAACTCCTTTTAAATTTAAAAAAAATTTATTCGGTCTAACTTTGATTAAAATAAATTTATACATTCTAATTGTATTCAAAGTAAATTTTTAGTCGTTTTTATTTAAAATAAATCATTTTAAATATTCAAAATTCATTAAATTAGCCAAAATAAAAATTTTAAATTGGTTCCGATTTTCCGGGTTGTTACAGGTTTAAAATATTGTAAAGCTCTGGAGGCCCGGCGACCTAAAGGACTTGGTGAGCTAAGGGCTTTTTCGGGCTAAGAAGTCGTGTAGTTTTAAAGATCTGAACGACCCAAAGCCTGCGAACGACCTGGAGGGCCAGAACGACCTAAAGGCTATGAAGTTCCAAAACGAGCCAAAGTGCAAATCGACCTAAAGCTTTGCTACTTTCGCATTCTAAAAACTTGCGACCTAGTGTTGTGTTCTTCAAAAACGACCCAAGCATGTTTATTATTTTAGCTCCATTTTTATGGATTAACACGTTAATATGCTATTTCTACATTATAATTCGAGCAAGTAACTATTTGATTAAGAAACATGATGTTCTTGAGTTTCACGGTACTAGTATCTAGCTCAAATATGTATGAGTACACAAGGAAAGGATATAAGTTACCTATTAGTCATACATAAATTACTATATATTGAAGAAATTCTGCATATATAGACTGGTCATGCCACTGCTTGGCCCATTGACGGGGCAACAAGTAATGAGAATATACGACTTCCAACAATAATCACAATAGATGGAAGATGGACTAATCATAAAATTCAATGTACATCATATGTGGGTATCATGCATTAATAGCGTATCCTTATCTTTTACCTTAGCTCATTGTTTTTTAGTGTAACCTTTCATTAACTGTCATTAAAGTTTCTTTCAATTTTTACTTCTATTGGAACAAATTAAGCTATATTCACATTATATGAGTATACAAGCAAAGGATATAAATTACCTATTAGTCCTACATAACTTACTATATATTAAAGAAATTCTACATATATAGACTGGTCACGCCACTGGTTGGCCCATTGACGAGGCAACAAGTAATGAGAATATGCGACATCTAACAATAATCACAATAAATGGAAGATGGACTAATCATAAACTTCAATGTACATCATATGTGTGTATCATGCTTTAATAGCGTATCCTTATCTTTACCTTAGCTCATTGTTTTTTAGTGTAACCTTTCATGAACTGTCATTGAAGTTTCTTTCATTTTTTACTTCTATTGGAACAAATTAAGCTATATTCACATGTTCCTGTCTTGCGAAATTTTGTGGAGCATCTTTAAAGAAAAAGAGCTTCAAAGTTTGAAGCGTAAACTTGTTTGATTAACGTGTTCTTACATTTGAATTAATATAAGCTTGGGTGTCGGTTTCCTTTTCTTACCAGTTGTGATTTGTGACATAAAATCACATGTATGTTGAAGAAGACGGTGCTTGGAAGTGCTTAGTGATAGAGGAGGAAAATAGGAACCACCTTTATATTTGTAACTTGGACTGGATGTTGTTTACATTTTGAACAGCAATAGGGATGTTTGCCCAATTTCCATGAACGGTTTTTTGTGAATTTAATTAAAAGTAATTAAATTGGAATAATGTATGGATGAGGTAAAGAGATTTTTGTTTAATAAATTAATTAAAGGGTTGACCTTTGTTACCAAATAAACTAAATAAAACATGCATAAGAAAGGGAGACATGAGGAAATATGGGCACTTTCGGCCCAAGATAATATATACATACATACATACATACATACATACATACATACATACATACATACATACATACATACATATATATATATATCATATTCTCCAATAGTTCATTTGCAATATTCATTCTAAGTCCTAAACTAAAACTAAAGAAAAACCTAAGAAATGTCAGCCATTACAATCTAGGAGAAGAAGAAGATAAAGATAGGAAAAGTTAGAGCTTGGAATACTTCATCAGCAAATCTCATTGTCTCCATCCAACCAAAGCGAATAATACACTTTACCCTTCATTTATCATGGTATACCCAAAAGTTGTGTTGTTTGCTTATGTTTGGTTTCATGTTGATCTCTTAATTTTTTGTGTTGTTAGAACTTACCCATGTTTTGTTTTGTGTTGTTAGATCCGAAAGCACTTCCAACAATAATGAGAACCACCCTTCGGTCGTGCTACTCCACTAGAGGCTTCTGCCTCAACCCTTTCGAACAAGCTGAAGGGGTGTTTTCTATACTTATAACACTTAATTAAACCATCATCATAATTTACAATGCATAAAAATAATGAGACGACCCGATTTCCCGTTCTCACGGAAACAAGGTTATCTTTTGGAATATAACACAGAAACATATAATAGCAGAACAGAATTAAATAAATACACCAGATATGAACAACAAAATATACTGGATAAAAGTAATCATCAGAGTTACACAGTATACAGGATCTTACTTAGTACAAATACAGTTCAGCTATACATAAATGTCTACAGCGGAAATAAACAAAATATGTACAATAGGAGCTGAACAGCATAAAAAGAAATAAATGATAGAATCCATCTTCAGCTCCAGCTATCCAGAAAGAACCAGCTAAACCTGAATACAAGGCTGCCCGTGTAGAAAAAGGGGCACCCGAGTTTGAGAGTGAAACAAACTACGAGTCAGTCATGGGACTGGTATGAGAAATCTACTCAACACATATATAATTGGCTAATCACAGGACCACGCCACTTTCGTGGAACGGGTTTACTCCATTGGATTGCCAGTGCTTTAAAACAAATCTTTCTTTTAAACATCGCTATGCTTTTTATAAAAATGAAGCCGTTATAAGACTCAGTTCCCATCACACAATGCAACGCAAACCGGAGGATAGAGTTTTTACCTTATAACGGCCAAGATATGCTTGATACGAATAAAACAAAGGCATTTGATATTATTGCTAGTGTTTATATGTTTTGAAAACAATTTCAAATCATAACTATCAATCATAGACGGCATTAATGCCCCATACCACTATGTCGCCATATATAGGTATACAATCAAAACCGCACGATGTCGTATTTGGAAATTGGATTTCCGTCATGAACCAAGGCAAAAGATAGTCCTTACCGAATTCGAGACTGCCTAGCCCGAGTCTCAGGCAAGCGCGCAGGCAAGCCTTGGAGCGACAGGGCCGGTCCACCGACGTGGATTATTATACCTGAGCACTACGTTTCGCCGCCCTTTGGGGCGTAAGCGAGCCAACGAATGACTCCATCGGACCCGGACCGTCCGATCTAACCGAGGCGCCTCGCAACAGCAACAACCACATAAGTCAAACTCGTCAGGGCGTGTAAAACCACTGACGCCACTTTTAGCTAGGAGGAAACGTAGGCCCTCCCTGAGGTCCGTTCTCCCGTTTTAGGTTCATACCGGGGTGTGAGGCTCGCGAATTCACATTATACACAAAGCTACGCCACACAGGCGGTGCTTTGATCATCACCACAAGACTTTGCTTTTCAACAGAAGTCCTGATCACTGCATCTTAGCATGCCACACAGGCAATTCACACCGTGCAACTGATGGCTATCAATCACACAGAACAAATCCCAATGTCGGACACACAGTCCATTTGCAAGTCCGTTCTGGGTCTGAACGAAACCGGAGGCACTAAATACCTCGCAAACCCTTTGATCAACACGTACGTCTGAACGATCACCACTCATTATCCATATTTCGGGATGCCTCCCAATCAGGACCTCGGTTACCATCCAAACGAGGTGAAGATCTCCGGTCTTCGACCATCGTCTTCATCTTCGAATTTCAATCGTCGGTCGATTATTCGAAATGAGAATTAACTCGGCCTTTTCAAATAACTCACGTATATTTAGAATTTCAAATCGATTTATTTCAATGGTTAAATTATTCGACACACTAATTGTGTTCTTTATATAGTTTTCACACCAAACACATTCAACCATCAAACATCACATAAATCAAGCAAATTCAATTTATTTCCATTCCATATCGCTTACGATATTTTATAACTATTTATCGCTATTTTTATTTATTTTAAAATAGCTAATATATTCAAAACGACGTTTCGGGCCATAACGTGGCCGTGGCGCTGTTTTTCTTCAAATTTGATTTACACATATCTGAAAATCTAACCGTTGGATCTTCGCAAAATTTACATCATTAGAAAGGTCTTTTCAAAACGAATCCAACGGTTCCAGTTTCGGGAAATTCCGACGGTCGGATCTCCCGGTACAATCGTTTGAAGTTTCGATTTCAAAATACGAACTGCAGCGTCGTTATTCGATTAAATATAATTTTATTTATATATATAAATAAATATAATCGTTTCTGGCGCTGTTTTTCTTCAGATTTGAATTAAACATTCCAGACAATCCAACCGTTGGATTTTTACAAGGTTGGTGCCGTTGGAAAGATTATTCCAAGGCGAACCCGACGGTTGAGGTTTCGGGAAAATCCAATGGTCGGATTTCCCGTACTAGTCGTTTGAAATCACGGTTTCAAAATACGAACTGCACGGCCTCCTTTCGTTTTAATTTTATTTATATTTATATAGTTATATAAATATAGTTCATTCAATGATTTCTAAATCGTTTTCACTTCAAAAAATTTTCTAACTCCTTAAATTTTGGAAAAATTTCGCCATAACCTCCCCTGCACCGGGAGCGTCGGGAAATCGCAAATAGCGTCCCGGTCCTTCTAATCTCAAAAAGAAAAAGAAAAAGCCAAGCGGCTAGCCAATCAGGCTCAAAATCATCACCCAAACAAATCAGTAAATGTGTACCTATTTGTCGGGCACAAAATTTTATTCCTCTTCTCTAGCCCCTTTGCTATAACCTGTTCAATGAATATGCATGTACATATATATACAGTTCATATCATTTTTCATTTTCTATTCAACTTCATATTTGATTTCTATTTGGTTTAAAAACTCCATTCATTCTAACGTTACATAAATAGGTGCAAATCATTTCATTAGCTAATTAATGAATATTTCAACTCATATATGTTTATTTTGAACAAGTGGCTATTTTTAACACTTCATATTTTAACGATTTATGCATACAATAAAAATGTGATTTTTATTGTAAAACAACTCATTTCAAAACACTATTTTTTTTTTTTTTATATAGTTCCTGTAGGTGATAAAATAGATTTTTTTTTATCATAAAACAATTTATTTCAAAATATGAATACCATTCAACACATGAATTTCTAAACAACGAATGAATATCAATTCAACACATGAATGTTTTCAATAGTTTTTAGATATAGATAAAAATGTGATTTTTATTATCTAACAGTTTATTTTCAAAATATGAATACCATTCAACACATGAATTTCTAAACAACGAATGAATATCAATTCAACACAAGAATGTTTTCAATAGTTTTTAGATATAGATAAAAATGTGATTTTTATTATCTAACAGTTTATTTTCAAAATATGAATACCATTCAACACATGAATTTCTAAACAACGAATGAATATCAATTCAACACAAGAATGTTTTCAATAGTTTTTATACATCGATAAAAATGTGATTTTTATTATCGAACTATTTATTTCAAAATATGAATACCATTCAACACATGAATTTCTAAACAACGAATGAATATCAATTCAACACAAGAATGTTTTCTATATAAGGAATAAATATAGTTTAAGCATATGAAAATAATTCAAACACACAAATATTATTCAAAATTTCGGCAGCATAACGGCAGGGTAGTTACACCGGCACCGTCCCTAGTACGGCTCCTCGCTCTACCTTAAAACCTCGCGGTTTTTGACATTGGGGAAACATGCATCTAGTTCGCACGCAGGCGGCATGTATATATTTATTTCATTTCCACAAACTAATCCTAAGTGGTTTCAACCAAATATTTCACAACCACAAACGGGTATTTTTCAACCACAATCAACCAATATCCATCACAAACAATCCCAAACAATCATTCAATTTTCACCACAATTTCAACCAATAAATATCGTCCATGGTTTGTGGACGAGGGGCGTATATATATATATATATATATAGATATTTATATATAGCTTTTCACTTCCATTTCACACTTATATATATATATAAATTTTTAAATCAGAAATCTCACAAATAGCTATCCAGCTGCACGACTCTTCCTAATAGAAATCTTCGTCTTTTGTTGCTTTCGCCCGTATTCTCTACACATGTAAAAATAGAATTTTTTACGATGCTATTCAATATATAAAAATATGATTTTTATTTTTGCTTCCACATATAAAAATATGATTTTTATTTTTTACTTTCACATATAAAAATATGTTTTCAATTTTTGCTTTCACATATAAAAATATGTTTTCTATTTTTTACTTTCACATATAAAAATATGTTTTCAATTTTTGCTTTCACATATAAAAATATGATTTTTCCTTTTGCTTTCGACATATAAAAAATATGATTTTTCCTTTTGCTTTCGACATATAAGAATATGATTTTTCCTTTTGCTTTCGACATATAAAAATATGATTTCTACTTTTGCTTCAACCTATAAAAAAAAAATATGACAATTCTACTTTTGCTTCAAAACAGTTTTATTTCTTTTTTAAAAATTCAGTTTTAAATTGCTTTTAAAAATAACAGTTTTAACTAAAAAAAAAAAAAATTCAATTTTAAACTACTTTTAAAATTCAGTTTTCTTTTATAAAATTCAGTTTTTAATATTCTTTTTAAAACATTCAGTTTTTAAGAATTGCGAAATCAGTTTTTAAATTTATTAAAAATACAGTTTTTTATAACTTAGAAATAATAAAAAAAAATTAACTTAAAATAAAGCTCACCGAGGTAGCTGCGAAGGGGGGGGGGTTTCTGGTGGCTCGTCGGCGGCAGGTCTGGAGGGGCGGCGCTCTTCGTTGGCGACTAGGTCTGGAGGGGCTGCTCGATGTCAGGGGCTGCTCGATCGAGGGAGGCGCTTCAAGGCTCGAGCGGAGGACTGCTTCGAACGACAAGGCGGCGGCTTCTAGGGAGGAGGCGGCTCTGAGTTCCGTCGGCGTCGATCTCGAGGGGGCGGCGCTCGCTCGTGGGGTGGCGCGATGATTGATTTAGGTTTTGTTTTTTTTTTTTTTTTTCTCACTGAAAATTGTTTAAATGAATCGGGGGGGGGGGCCAGTGAAAAGAAAAAGGGGGGAGGGAAATGATTTTTTTAATTTTTTTATTTTTATTTAATTATTTAATTATTTAATTTAGCAAAAGGGTTGACTTTCACGTACGACTTCGAAACGAGGCCCACCGCCTGTCGCCCATAGCGTTTCACCCCCATTCCGAACACAATGGGATATGTATCGCAAGCTGATTTGATCGTTACAATCAGTTTCCGTTTGAATTTACATTTAAATCACTATATTGAATTTTAAACGCACATTTCAAATTACCGGGGTCACATACTAACTAGAAAAATTCCAGAAAAATATTTTCTAGCTTCGTATTGACGATACGGTCCTAACAAAACTAGTTTCGTCAAATTCTGAGACCGTTTGAAAAATGGCCAATTTCCTGTCGATTAAAATCAACAGAAACTGGTCAAACGCGTTTTCTTTTGCCACGCTCACATATTGATTCGAAAAATTATGAAATTTGAAACCTAGCAATAACCTGACACTGCGGATCTAACAAAAGTGGTTTCGTCGAAATCCGAGGTCGTATGCAAAATGTCCATTTTTAAGGGCCTGAATTCCATAGCGACTATTCAGAATTTTCGACTGGACATATCTTTTGATTCCCGCTATCAAATTTCGATTGGTCGGATTCGTTAGAAAGATATTACCAATTAGATTCAAATGTTTTTGGTTTCACTAAAATCTGGATTGTTTTGCACCCGGTATATTCAATTGAAGTTTGAAATCGAATTATCGAACTACCGCGCCATTTTCAATTCTATTATATAATTATATTTAATTATATTGGTTTTCAAATGTCGATTCAACTCAGTTTTCATCGCCATTACTTAAAATATTTATTTTAAATATTTAAAATCCATTATTTTAGCCAATTTAAAATTTTTAAATTGGTTCAGATTTTCTGGGTCGTTACAATCTCCCCCACTTAAAACTTTTCGTCCCCGAAAAGGAATAAAGTCGAAAGTGGTTTGATAATTCTACGATCACACAATACAACAACCAATTTGTTTTTAATATTCAGAGTATAGAATAAACAATGCACATCCATGGGAAGAAAATAGCAACAGAATAGAGAATTAAATGGTAATGCAAGGTAAAGTAAATGTACCTTGCACCAGAGTCAATCAGAGATATCTACTCGGCATCTAGGATAAGCTTTCTGAATGCTCTCCTCTGTTTCCCAAGTACAATCTCGCGGATCTCCACTCCATTGCACTTTGACTAAGTGAACCTTCTTGTTCCTCAGCTCTTTGGTTTCTTTGCCGATAATCTTTAGCGGCTCACGCCTCACAGCTAGTTCTGGAGTAATTTCAATGTCCTGCTGAGCTGCTTCTTCCACGATCAAGTCTGGATCATGAACGTGCTTTCGAAGTTGAGATATATGAAATACATCATGCACTCCAGGCAACCAGTCAGGTAGTTTGACCCTATAAGCGAGAGTTCCAATCCGTTCCAGAATAGGAAACGAACCAATGAATTTAGGCGCTAACTTCCCAGTTTTACCGAACCTGATAACTCCTCTCATCGGCGATACTTTCAAATATACATAGTCGCCAACCTCAAAGGATATATCTCTTCTTCTTTTATCGGCATAGCTCTTTTGTCGGCTTTGAGCGGCGAGTAATCGCTTCCTAATAAAATCGACTTTGTCGGCAGCTTCGCGAATCATATCAGGACCCAACACAAGTCTATTTCCAGGCTCGACCCAACAAGCGGGAGATCGGCACGGTCTACCATACAATGCTTCGAATGGCGACATTGTCAGACTCGCCTGGTAGCTGTTGTTATAAGAGAACTCAGCCAAATGTAGATTGTCTTCCCATGATCCACCGAAATCTATAACACAAGCCCGCAATAGATCTTCTAAAATACGATTCACCCTCTCAGTCTGACCGTCTGTCTGAGGATGATAAGCGGTGCTTAGGTTTAACTTCGTTCCGAGTTCTACTTGAAATGCTTCCCAGAATTTGCTAGTGAATATCGTATCTCTATCACTGACTATACTGAGCGGCACTCCATGTAGTCTAACTATTTCCCTGAAGTACATCTGCGCCAGACTCTGAGCGGTTCTGTTTGATCTGACAGGTATGAAATGGGCGGTCTTCGTGAAACGATCTACGATCACCCAAATACTGTCATTTCCTTTTCTGGTTCTGGGCAGACCATCAATGAAATCCATAGAAATATGTTCCCACTTCCAGCCAGGAACTTCTAGCGGTTGTAATAATCCAGCCAGTTTCTGTTGGTCGCTTTTAACTAGCTGGCAAGTGGGGCATCGGCTAACGTATATTGAAACGTCTCTTTTCATAGCCTTCCACCAGAATGTTCTTTTGAGATCGTTATACATTTTGGCCACGCCAGGATGGATACTCAGCTTGGACTTGTGACACTCATCTAACACTTCCCTTTTTAGCTCAGGAACGTCAGGAACACAAATCCTTCCTTTCAATCTCAGGGTCTCGTCGTTATCTATTTGAAAACACGAGGGTTCACCTTTCCGAATCCTTTTAATCATATCTTTAATAAAGTTATCCTCCTTCTGAAGAATAGATATTTTGTCAATCAAGGAAGTTGTGATAATAAAGCTGGCGATCATTACGTTCTTTCTGCTTAACGCATCAGCCACGACATTGGCTTTGCCTGGAGTATATATAATTTCAAAGTCATATGCTGCAAGAAACTCCAGCCAACGTTGCTGTCTCAGATTTAGGTCCTTCTGAGTGAACAGATACTTTAACGACTGGTGATCTGTAAACAGTTCAAATCTCTCGCCCAGAAGATAGTGTCTCCAGATTTTCAAAGAGAATATGATAGCCAATAACTCAAGATCATGAGTTACATAGTTTTTCTCGTGCGGCTTCAGTTGACGGCTAGCATAAGCAATTACTTGGCCTCTTTGCATTAACACTGCTCCAAGGCCTTCTCTAGACGCATCAGTCCAGACTTTTAAATCCTGGTTGCCATCAATGATGGTTAACACTGGAGCTGTTGTTAATCTTAACTTTAGCTCTTCAAAAGCCTCCTCACTCTCTTGAGTCCACTTGAACTTAGAATGCTTCTTTGTAAGCTTCGTTAGGTGACCAGATATCTTCGAAAAGTCTTTAACGAACTTTCGGTAATAGCTAGCCAATCCGAGAAAACTGCGGACTTCAGTGGGAGTACTGGGCTGTTTCCAATTCTGAATAGCTGTGATTTTGCTTGGATCCACAGCGATTCCATCTTTCGATACGACATGGCCCAGAAATTTCACTTCATCCTGCCAGAATATACACTTGGAAAACTTTGCTTTCAATACATTTCTCCTGAGGATTTCTAACACTTGTTCCAGATGCTTTTCATGTTCGGCCTTTGATTTAGAGAAGATTAGAATATCATCAATAAAAACCAGAACAAATTTATTCAAAACCCCTCTGAACACTCTGTTCATTAGATCGACGAAGTAAGCGGGAGCGTTACATAAGCCGAACGGCATTACTAACCACTCGTAGAATAAGTCGGGGCCTCTGAACGCTGTCATTGGAACACACTCTTCGGCAATTCGAAGTTGATGGAATCCTGTAGCTAGGTCCATTCGTGAGAATACTTGTGCTCCATTTAATCGATCCAACAAATCATCAATCCGCGGCAATGGATATTTGTTCTTTATTGTCTGTTTGTTCAAATCACGATAATCCACACATAGACGTAAAGTACCGTCAGATTTTGGGACAAATACCACGGCTGCACCCCAATCAGAGAAACTAGGCCTGATTAGACCCTTCCACACTAGCTGTCGTGTTTGATTGTCTAATTCCTCCTTCTCTTTCAAGGACATTCTTCGAATAGCGTGAACTACCGGCCTTGCATTGGGAATTAAAGCAATCTTGAAATCTATTTCTCTCTGCGGAGGTAAGCGAACAACTTCTTCGAACACATCCGCATAGTTCTTAACGACAGGAATGTCTTTAATGAGGTCAGGAATATTCTCCGTGACTTCAGGAACATTTTCAATTTGGGCTGGAGAAACATCGAGAGCTGACCAGAAATCCTTTCTATTTGATGTCGGGCCTTCGCATGGTATGGTTATATAATTCCCTGATTGGGCCTTTGCTTTAACCACACGCTCGGCGCATTTAACTTCAGCTTCATATTTGGTTAGCCAATCCAATCCCAGAATAAGATCGAATTCATTAAAATTCATGATGATAGAGACAATGGGGAATTTATAGCAAGAAAAAGAGACGGGCACTGCACAAATCCAACTGAGATTGATGGAACCTCCAACTGGATTCTGAACAGTCATGGGCTCTTTGAGCTTTTTCAAATTCAAATCCAACTTCTTGACTGCACTTTTTGCAATGAAGCTTCGCGACGCGCCAGTGTCAAACAGTACTTTAACTGGAATATTTTTGACATTAAGCGTGCCTTCTAAAACATCAGACCTCCCCTGACTATCTGAGGGTGCTGAGGTTTCTGCTACTTCATTTACCTGAGCCTCTTTGGCCCTTTTTAACAGCCAGCAATCTCTCTTTATATGACCGGACTGATGACAAAGATTGCACTCTCGAGTCACAGGAGACTTGTTCTTGGTTTTAGATTCACTCCCTCTTCGCTTCTTCGAGGTTCTACACTTCCTAGTCAGATGCCCCTGTTTATTGCAGTTAGAGCATGTGGCAGTCGTGACAGGTTCTTTTTCAGATCTAGCCCTTTTTCGATTGACTTTGGGCTCCTTACTGACCTCAGACCTCGTACTGCCTTCAGGGATATCAGTTTCCGATTCTGTTTTGTCACTAGAACTGACTTCTTCTTCGTCACGTAACATTCCTTTCTTATGGAGATCTTCATACTGATAAGCCATATAAATCATTTCAGAAAAAGGAAGCTTCACATGCCCCAATACTTTATTCTGGTATTTCCTTTGAAGTCCGTGAATAAATCTCATATTCTTCCTCTTCGGATTTTGAATTAGATGAGGAGCAAAGTGAGCAAGTTCATTGAATTTCTTATGATATTCTGGGATGGTCATATCACCTTGAATCAAATAAGAAAATTCATCACATAATCTCTCGGTTACTTCGGGAGGAGTAAATCTCTCTAGGAAAATCACTTTGAATCTGTCCCAGGTGATATCACCTTCTGGATTATCTTTGATGATTGTTTCCCACCAGATTAAAGCTTCTTCTTTGAGCGCCCAAGATGCTACTAACCGTTTCTGGTCATCTCTCAGCTGGATATGCTCAAAGATTCTTTCGACAGAACTCAACCAAGCTTGAGTTTGAATAATAGATTCATTACCCGAGAATTGCGCTCCGTTCAGATTTCGATATTTCTTTAATAGAGCCTCTAGATCGGGTTCTGTATCCCTTCTGTTTCTGGCACTCATTTTTCTAGTACTTCTGCAATTAGCAGATCAAGTGTCAGGTCACAGAAAAGGTAGTTTAAAATATAGAAACACATACTTCAATGTAAATGTGTCTATCGAGGTGTAATCATTCTGCTTTACTCATACTAGGATATTGCTGATCCTATCTGTATTGAGTTACCCGTCCTAGAACACTACTGGTTCTATTTCTGACGAGTTCGTTCAAATGTTATATTCCAGAACTAAGCTTAACCAAAGCTCTGATACCACGTTGAGACGACCCGATTTCCCGTTCTCACGGAAACAAGGTTATCTTTTGGAATATAACACAGAAACATATAATAGCAGAACAGAATTAAATAAATACACCAGATATGAACAACAAAATATACTGGATAAAAGTAATCATCAGAGTTACACAGTATACAGGATCTTACTTAGTACAAATACAGTTCAGCTATACATAAATGTCTACAGCGGAAATAAACAAAATATGTACAATAGGAGCTGAACAGCATAAAAAGAAATAAATGATAGAATCCATCTTCAGCTCCAGCTATCCAGAAAGAACCAGCTAAACCTGAATACAAGGCTGCCCGTGTAGAAAAAGGGGCACCCGAGTTTGAGAGTGAAACAAACTACGAGTCAGTCATGGGACTGGTATGAGAAATCTACTCAACACATATATAATTGGCTAATCACAGGACCACGCCACTTTCGTGGAACGGGTTTACTCCATTGGATTGCCAGTGCTTTAAAACAAATCTTTCTTTTAAACATCGCTATGCTTTTTATAAAAATGAAGCCGTTATAAGACTCAGTTCCCATCACACAATGCAACGCAAACCGGAGGATAGAGTTTTTACCTTATAACGGCCAAGATATGCTTGATACGAATAAAACAAAGGCATTTGATATTATTGCTAGTGTTTATATGTTTTGAAAACAATTTCAAATCATAACTATCAATCATAGACGGCATTAATGCCCCATACCACTATGTCGCCATATATAGGTATACAATCAAAACCGCACGATGTCGTATTTGGAAATTGGATTTCCGTCATGAACCAAGGCAAAAGATAGTCCTTACCGAATTCGAGACTGCCTAGCCCGAGTCTCAGGCAAGCGCGCAGGCAAGCCTTGGAGCGACAGGGCCGGTCCACCGACGTGGATTATTATACCTGAGCACTACGTTTCGCCGCCCTTTGGGGCGTAAGCGAGCCAACGAATGACTCCATCGGACCCGGACCGTCCGATCTAACCGAGGCGCCTCGCAACAGCAACAACCACATAAGTCAAACTCGTCAGGGCGTGTAAAACCACTGACGCCACTTTTAGCTAGGAGGAAACGTAGGCCCTCCCTGAGGTCCGTTCTCCCGTTTTAGGTTCATACCGGGGTGTGAGGCTCGCGAATTCACATTATACACAAAGCTACGCCACACAGGCGGTGCTTTGATCATCACCACAAGACTTTGCTTTTCAACAGAAGTCCTGATCACTGCATCTTAGCATGCCACACAGGCAATTCACACCGTGCAACTGATGGCTATCAATCACACAGAACAAATCCCAATGTCGGACACACAGTCCATTTGCAAGTCCGTTCTGGGTCTGAACGAAACCGGAGGCACTAAATACCTCGCAAACCCTTTGATCAACACGTACGTCTGAACGATCACCACTCATTATCCATATTTCGGGATGCCTCCCAATCAGGACCTCGGTTACCATCCAAACGAGGTGAAGATCTCCGGTCTTCGACCATCGTCTTCATCTTCGAATTTCAATCGTCGGTCGATTATTCGAAATGAGAATTAACTCGGCCTTTTCAAATAACTCACGTATATTTAGAATTTCAAATCGATTTATTTCAATGGTTAAATTATTCGACACACTAATTGTGTTCTTTATATAGTTTTCACACCAAACACATTCAACCATCAAACATCACATAAATCAAGCAAATTCAATTTATTTCCATTCCATATCGCTTACGATATTTTATAACTATTTATCGCTATTTTTATTTATTTTAAAATAGCTAATATATTCAAAACGACGTTTCGGGCCATAACGTGGCCGTGGCGCTGTTTTTCTTCAAATTTGATTTACACATATCTGAAAATCTAACCGTTGGATCTTCGCAAAATTTACATCATTAGAAAGGTCTTTTCAAAACGAATCCAACGGTTCCAGTTTCGGGAAATTCCGACGGTCGGATCTCCCGGTACAATCGTTTGAAGTTTCGATTTCAAAATACGAACTGCAGCGTCGTTATTCGATTAAATATAATTTTATTTATATATATAAATAAATATAATCGTTTCTGGCGCTGTTTTTCTTCAGATTTGAATTAAACATTCCAGACAATCCAACCGTTGGATTTTTACAAGGTTGGTGCCGTTGGAAAGATTATTCCAAGGCGAACCCGACGGTTGAGGTTTCGGGAAAATCCAATGGTCGGATTTCCCGTACTAGTCGTTTGAAATCACGGTTTCAAAATACGAACTGCACGGCCTCCTTTCGTTTTAATTTTATTTATATTTATATAGTTATATAAATATAGTTCATTCAATGATTTCTAAATCGTTTTCACTTCAAAAAATTTTCTAACTCCTTAAATTTTGGAAAAATTTCGCCATAACCTCCCCTGCACCGGGAGCGTCGGGAAATCGCAAATAGCGTCCCGGTCCTTCTAATCTCAAAAAGAAAAAGAAAAAGCCAAGCGGCTAGCCAATCAGGCTCAAAATCATCACCCAAACAAATCAGTAAATGTGTACCTATTTGTCGGGCACAAAATTTTATTCCTCTTCTCTAGCCCCTTTGCTATAACCTGTTCAATGAATATGCATGTACATATATATACAGTTCATATCATTTTTCATTTTCTATTCAACTTCATATTTGATTTCTATTTGGTTTAAAAACTCCATTCATTCTAACGTTACATAAATAGGTGCAAATCATTTCATTAGCTAATTAATGAATATTTCAACTCATATATGTTTATTTTGAACAAGTGGCTATTTTTAACACTTCATATTTTAACGATTTATGCATACAATAAAAATGTGATTTTTATTGTAAAACAACTCATTTCAAAACACTATTTTTTTTTTTTTTATATAGTTCCTGTAGGTGATAAAATAGATTTTTTTTTATCATAAAACAATTTATTTCAAAATATGAATACCATTCAACACATGAATTTCTAAACAACGAATGAATATCAATTCAACACATGAATGTTTTCAATAGTTTTTAGATATAGATAAAAATGTGATTTTTATTATCTAACAGTTTATTTTCAAAATATGAATACCATTCAACACATGAATTTCTAAACAACGAATGAATATCAATTCAACACAAGAATGTTTTCAATAGTTTTTAGATATAGATAAAAATGTGATTTTTATTATCTAACAGTTTATTTTCAAAATATGAATACCATTCAACACATGAATTTCTAAACAACGAATGAATATCAATTCAACACAAGAATGTTTTCAATAGTTTTTATACATCGATAAAAATGTGATTTTTATTATCGAACTATTTATTTCAAAATATGAATACCATTCAACACATGAATTTCTAAACAACGAATGAATATCAATTCAACACAAGAATGTTTTCTATATAAGGAATAAATATAGTTTAAGCATATGAAAATAATTCAAACACACAAATATTATTCAAAATTTCGGCAGCATAACGGCAGGGTAGTTACACCGGCACCGTCCCTAGTACGGCTCCTCGCTCTACCTTAAAACCTCGCGGTTTTTGACATTGGGGAAACATGCATCTAGTTCGCACGCAGGCGGCATGTATATATTTATTTCATTTCCACAAACTAATCCTAAGTGGTTTCAACCAAATATTTCACAACCACAAACGGGTATTTTTCAACCACAATCAACCAATATCCATCACAAACAATCCCAAACAATCATTCAATTTTCACCACAATTTCAACCAATAAATATCGTCCATGGTTTGTGGACGAGGGGCGTATATATATATATATATATATAGATATTTATATATAGCTTTTCACTTCCATTTCACACTTATATATATATATAAATTTTTAAATCAGAAATCTCACAAATAGCTATCCAGCTGCACGACTCTTCCTAATAGAAATCTTCGTCTTTTGTTGCTTTCGCCCGTATTCTCTACACATGTAAAAATAGAATTTTTTACGATGCTATTCAATATATAAAAATATGATTTTTATTTTTGCTTCCACATATAAAAATATGATTTTTATTTTTTACTTTCACATATAAAAATATGTTTTCAATTTTTGCTTTCACATATAAAAATATGTTTTCTATTTTTTACTTTCACATATAAAAATATGTTTTCAATTTTTGCTTTCACATATAAAAATATGATTTTTCCTTTTGCTTTCGACATATAAAAAATATGATTTTTCCTTTTGCTTTCGACATATAAGAATATGATTTTTCCTTTTGCTTTCGACATATAAAAATATGATTTCTACTTTTGCTTCAACCTATAAAAAAAAAATATGACAATTCTACTTTTGCTTCAAAACAGTTTTATTTCTTTTTTAAAAATTCAGTTTTAAATTGCTTTTAAAAATAACAGTTTTAACTAAAAAAAAAAAAAATTCAATTTTAAACTACTTTTAAAATTCAGTTTTCTTTTATAAAATTCAGTTTTTAATATTCTTTTTAAAACATTCAGTTTTTAAGAATTGCGAAATCAGTTTTTAAATTTATTAAAAATACAGTTTTTTATAACTTAGAAATAATAAAAAAAAATTAACTTAAAATAAAGCTCACCGAGGTAGCTGCGAAGGGGGGGGGGTTTCTGGTGGCTCGTCGGCGGCAGGTCTGGAGGGGCGGCGCTCTTCGTTGGCGACTAGGTCTGGAGGGGCTGCTCGATGTCAGGGGCTGCTCGATCGAGGGAGGCGCTTCAAGGCTCGAGCGGAGGACTGCTTCGAACGACAAGGCGGCGGCTTCTAGGGAGGAGGCGGCTCTGAGTTCCGTCGGCGTCGATCTCGAGGGGGCGGCGCTCGCTCGTGGGGTGGCGCGATGATTGATTTAGGTTTTGTTTTTTTTTTTTTTTTTCTCACTGAAAATTGTTTAAATGAATCGGGGGGGGGGGCCAGTGAAAAGAAAAAGGGGGGAGGGAAATGATTTTTTTAATTTTTTTATTTTTATTTAATTATTTAATTATTTAATTTAGCAAAAGGGTTGACTTTCACGTACGACTTCGAAACGAGGCCCACCGCCTGTCGCCCATAGCGTTTCACCCCCATTCCGAACACAATGGGATATGTATCGCAAGCTGATTTGATCGTTACAATCAGTTTCCGTTTGAATTTACATTTAAATCACTATATTGAATTTTAAACGCACATTTCAAATTACCGGGGTCACATACTAACTAGAAAAATTCCAGAAAAATATTTTCTAGCTTCGTATTGACGATACGGTCCTAACAAAACTAGTTTCGTCAAATTCTGAGACCGTTTGAAAAATGGCCAATTTCCTGTCGATTAAAATCAACAGAAACTGGTCAAACGCGTTTTCTTTTGCCACGCTCACATATTGATTCGAAAAATTATGAAATTTGAAACCTAGCAATAACCTGACACTGCGGATCTAACAAAAGTGGTTTCGTCGAAATCCGAGGTCGTATGCAAAATGTCCATTTTTAAGGGCCTGAATTCCATAGCGACTATTCAGAATTTTCGACTGGACATATCTTTTGATTCCCGCTATCAAATTTCGATTGGTCGGATTCGTTAGAAAGATATTACCAATTAGATTCAAATGTTTTTGGTTTCACTAAAATCTGGATTGTTTTGCACCCGGTATATTCAATTGAAGTTTGAAATCGAATTATCGAACTACCGCGCCATTTTCAATTCTATTATATAATTATATTTAATTATATTGGTTTTCAAATGTCGATTCAACTCAGTTTTCATCGCCATTACTTAAAATATTTATTTTAAATATTTAAAATCCATTATTTTAGCCAATTTAAAATTTTTAAATTGGTTCAGATTTTCTGGGTCGTTACAATCTCCCCCACTTAAAACTTTTCGTCCCCGAAAAGGAATAAAGTCGAAAGTGGTTTGATAATTCTACGATCACACAATACAACAACCAATTTGTTTTTAATATTCAGAGTATAGAATAAACAATGCACATCCATGGGAAGAAAATAGCAACAGAATAGAGAATTAAATGGTAATGCAAGGTAAAGTAAATGTACCTTGCACCAGAGTCAATCAGAGATATCTACTCGGCATCTAGGATAAGCTTTCTGAATGCTCTCCTCTGTTTCCCAAGTACAATCTCGCGGATCTCCACTCCATTGCACTTTGACTAAGTGAACCTTCTTGTTCCTCAGCTCTTTGGTTTCTTTGCCGATAATCTTTAGCGGCTCACGCCTCACAGCTAGTTCTGGAGTAATTTCAATGTCCTGCTGAGCTGCTTCTTCCACGATCAAGTCTGGATCATGAACGTGCTTTCGAAGTTGAGATATATGAAATACATCATGCACTCCAGGCAACCAGTCAGGTAGTTTGACCCTATAAGCGAGAGTTCCAATCCGTTCCAGAATAGGAAACGAACCAATGAATTTAGGCGCTAACTTCCCAGTTTTACCGAACCTGATAACTCCTCTCATCGGCGATACTTTCAAATATACATAGTCGCCAACCTCAAAGGATATATCTCTTCTTCTTTTATCGGCATAGCTCTTTTGTCGGCTTTGAGCGGCGAGTAATCGCTTCCTAATAAAATCGACTTTGTCGGCAGCTTCGCGAATCATATCAGGACCCAACACAAGTCTATTTCCAGGCTCGACCCAACAAGCGGGAGATCGGCACGGTCTACCATACAATGCTTCGAATGGCGACATTGTCAGACTCGCCTGGTAGCTGTTGTTATAAGAGAACTCAGCCAAATGTAGATTGTCTTCCCATGATCCACCGAAATCTATAACACAAGCCCGCAATAGATCTTCTAAAATACGATTCACCCTCTCAGTCTGACCGTCTGTCTGAGGATGATAAGCGGTGCTTAGGTTTAACTTCGTTCCGAGTTCTACTTGAAATGCTTCCCAGAATTTGCTAGTGAATATCGTATCTCTATCACTGACTATACTGAGCGGCACTCCATGTAGTCTAACTATTTCCCTGAAGTACATCTGCGCCAGACTCTGAGCGGTTCTGTTTGATCTGACAGGTATGAAATGGGCGGTCTTCGTGAAACGATCTACGATCACCCAAATACTGTCATTTCCTTTTCTGGTTCTGGGCAGACCATCAATGAAATCCATAGAAATATGTTCCCACTTCCAGCCAGGAACTTCTAGCGGTTGTAATAATCCAGCCAGTTTCTGTTGGTCGCTTTTAACTAGCTGGCAAGTGGGGCATCGGCTAACGTATATTGAAACGTCTCTTTTCATAGCCTTCCACCAGAATGTTCTTTTGAGATCGTTATACATTTTGGCCACGCCAGGATGGATACTCAGCTTGGACTTGTGACACTCATCTAACACTTCCCTTTTTAGCTCAGGAACGTCAGGAACACAAATCCTTCCTTTCAATCTCAGGGTCTCGTCGTTATCTATTTGAAAACACGAGGGTTCACCTTTCCGAATCCTTTTAATCATATCTTTAATAAAGTTATCCTCCTTCTGAAGAATAGATATTTTGTCAATCAAGGAAGTTGTGATAATAAAGCTGGCGATCATTACGTTCTTTCTGCTTAACGCATCAGCCACGACATTGGCTTTGCCTGGAGTATATATAATTTCAAAGTCATATGCTGCAAGAAACTCCAGCCAACGTTGCTGTCTCAGATTTAGGTCCTTCTGAGTGAACAGATACTTTAACGACTGGTGATCTGTAAACAGTTCAAATCTCTCGCCCAGAAGATAGTGTCTCCAGATTTTCAAAGAGAATATGATAGCCAATAACTCAAGATCATGAGTTACATAGTTTTTCTCGTGCGGCTTCAGTTGACGGCTAGCATAAGCAATTACTTGGCCTCTTTGCATTAACACTGCTCCAAGGCCTTCTCTAGACGCATCAGTCCAGACTTTTAAATCCTGGTTGCCATCAATGATGGTTAACACTGGAGCTGTTGTTAATCTTAACTTTAGCTCTTCAAAAGCCTCCTCACTCTCTTGAGTCCACTTGAACTTAGAATGCTTCTTTGTAAGCTTCGTTAGGTGACCAGATATCTTCGAAAAGTCTTTAACGAACTTTCGGTAATAGCTAGCCAATCCGAGAAAACTGCGGACTTCAGTGGGAGTACTGGGCTGTTTCCAATTCTGAATAGCTGTGATTTTGCTTGGATCCACAGCGATTCCATCTTTCGATACGACATGGCCCAGAAATTTCACTTCATCCTGCCAGAATATACACTTGGAAAACTTTGCTTTCAATACATTTCTCCTGAGGATTTCTAACACTTGTTCCAGATGCTTTTCATGTTCGGCCTTTGATTTAGAGAAGATTAGAATATCATCAATAAAAACCAGAACAAATTTATTCAAAACCCCTCTGAACACTCTGTTCATTAGATCGACGAAGTAAGCGGGAGCGTTACATAAGCCGAACGGCATTACTAACCACTCGTAGAATAAGTCGGGGCCTCTGAACGCTGTCATTGGAACACACTCTTCGGCAATTCGAAGTTGATGGAATCCTGTAGCTAGGTCCATTCGTGAGAATACTTGTGCTCCATTTAATCGATCCAACAAATCATCAATCCGCGGCAATGGATATTTGTTCTTTATTGTCTGTTTGTTCAAATCACGATAATCCACACATAGACGTAAAGTACCGTCAGATTTTGGGACAAATACCACGGCTGCACCCCAATCAGAGAAACTAGGCCTGATTAGACCCTTCCACACTAGCTGTCGTGTTTGATTGTCTAATTCCTCCTTCTCTTTCAAGGACATTCTTCGAATAGCGTGAACTACCGGCCTTGCATTGGGAATTAAAGCAATCTTGAAATCTATTTCTCTCTGCGGAGGTAAGCGAACAACTTCTTCGAACACATCCGCATAGTTCTTAACGACAGGAATGTCTTTAATGAGGTCAGGAATATTCTCCGTGACTTCAGGAACATTTTCAATTTGGGCTGGAGAAACATCGAGAGCTGACCAGAAATCCTTTCTATTTGATGTCGGGCCTTCGCATGGTATGGTTATATAATTCCCTGATTGGGCCTTTGCTTTAACCACACGCTCGGCGCATTTAACTTCAGCTTCATATTTGGTTAGCCAATCCAATCCCAGAATAAGATCGAATTCATTAAAATTCATGATGATAGAGACAATGGGGAATTTATAGCAAGAAAAAGAGACGGGCACTGCACAAATCCAACTGAGATTGATGGAACCTCCAACTGGATTCTGAACAGTCATGGGCTCTTTGAGCTTTTTCAAATTCAAATCCAACTTCTTGACTGCACTTTTTGCAATGAAGCTTCGCGACGCGCCAGTGTCAAACAGTACTTTAACTGGAATATTTTTGACATTAAGCGTGCCTTCTAAAACATCAGACCTCCCCTGACTATCTGAGGGTGCTGAGGTTTCTGCTACTTCATTTACCTGAGCCTCTTTGGCCCTTTTTAACAGCCAGCAATCTCTCTTTATATGACCGGACTGATGACAAAGATTGCACTCTCGAGTCACAGGAGACTTGTTCTTGGTTTTAGATTCACTCCCTCTTCGCTTCTTCGAGGTTCTACACTTCCTAGTCAGATGCCCCTGTTTATTGCAGTTAGAGCATGTGGCAGTCGTGACAGGTTCTTTTTCAGATCTAGCCCTTTTTCGATTGACTTTGGGCTCCTTACTGACCTCAGACCTCGTACTGCCTTCAGGGATATCAGTTTCCGATTCTGTTTTGTCACTAGAACTGACTTCTTCTTCGTCACGTAACATTCCTTTCTTATGGAGATCTTCATACTGATAAGCCATATAAATCATTTCAGAAAAAGGAAGCTTCACATGCCCCAATACTTTATTCTGGTATTTCCTTTGAAGTCCGTGAATAAATCTCATATTCTTCCTCTTCGGATTTTGAATTAGATGAGGAGCAAAGTGAGCAAGTTCATTGAATTTCTTATGATATTCTGGGATGGTCATATCACCTTGAATCAAATAAGAAAATTCATCACATAATCTCTCGGTTACTTCGGGAGGAGTAAATCTCTCTAGGAAAATCACTTTGAATCTGTCCCAGGTGATATCACCTTCTGGATTATCTTTGATGATTGTTTCCCACCAGATTAAAGCTTCTTCTTTGAGCGCCCAAGATGCTACTAACCGTTTCTGGTCATCTCTCAGCTGGATATGCTCAAAGATTCTTTCGACAGAACTCAACCAAGCTTGAGTTTGAATAATAGATTCATTACCCGAGAATTGCGCTCCGTTCAGATTTCGATATTTCTTTAATAGAGCCTCTAGATCGGGTTCTGTATCCCTTCTGTTTCTGGCACTCATTTTTCTAGTACTTCTGCAATTAGCAGATCAAGTGTCAGGTCACAGAAAAGGTAGTTTAAAATATAGAAACACATACTTCAATGTAAATGTGTCTATCGAGGTGTAATCATTCTGCTTTACTCATACTAGGATATTGCTGATCCTATCTGTATTGAGTTACCCGTCCTAGAACACTACTGGTTCTATTTCTGACGAGTTCGTTCAAATGTTATATTCCAGAACTAAGCTTAACCAAAGCTCTGATACCACGTTGAGACGACCCGATTTCCCGTTCTCACGGAAACAAGGTTATCTTTTGGAATATAACACAGAAACATATAATAGCAGAACAGAATTAAATAAATACACCAGATATGAACAACAAAATATACTGGATAAAAGTAATCATCAGAGTTACACAGTATACAGGATCTTACTTAGTACAAATACAGTTCAGCTATACATAAATGTCTACAGCGGAAATAAACAAAATATGTACAATAGGAGCTGAACAGCATAAAAAGAAATAAATGATAGAATCCATCTTCAGCTCCAGCTATCCAGAAAGAACCAGCTAAACCTGAATACAAGGCTGCCCGTGTAGAAAAAGGGGCACCCGAGTTTGAGAGTGAAACAAACTACGAGTCAGTCATGGGACTGGTATGAGAAATCTACTCAACACATATATAATTGGCTAATCACAGGACCACGCCACTTTCGTGGAACGGGTTTACTCCATTGGATTGCCAGTGCTTTAAAACAAATCTTTCTTTTAAACATCGCTATGCTTTTTATAAAAATGAAGCCGTTATAAGACTCAGTTCCCATCACACAATGCAACGCAAACCGGAGGATAGAGTTTTTACCTTATAACGGCCAAGATATGCTTGATACGAATAAAACAAAGGCATTTGATATTATTGCTAGTGTTTATATGTTTTGAAAACAATTTCAAATCATAACTATCAATCATAGACGGCATTAATGCCCCATACCACTATGTCGCCATATATAGGTATACAATCAAAACCGCACGATGTCGTATTTGGAAATTGGATTTCCGTCATGAACCAAGGCAAAAGATAGTCCTTACCGAATTCGAGACTGCCTAGCCCGAGTCTCAGGCAAGCGCGCAGGCAAGCCTTGGAGCGACAGGGCCGGTCCACCGACGTGGATTATTATACCTGAGCACTACGTTTCGCCGCCCTTTGGGGCGTAAGCGAGCCAACGAATGACTCCATCGGACCCGGACCGTCCGATCTAACCGAGGCGCCTCGCAACAGCAACAACCACATAAGTCAAACTCGTCAGGGCGTGTAAAACCACTGACGCCACTTTTAGCTAGGAGGAAACGTAGGCCCTCCCTGAGGTCCGTTCTCCCGTTTTAGGTTCATACCGGGGTGTGAGGCTCGCGAATTCACATTATACACAAAGCTACGCCACACAGGCGGTGCTTTGATCATCACCACAAGACTTTGCTTTTCAACAGAAGTCCTGATCACTGCATCTTAGCATGCCACACAGGCAATTCACACCGTGCAACTGATGGCTATCAATCACACAGAACAAATCCCAATGTCGGACACACAGTCCATTTGCAAGTCCGTTCTGGGTCTGAACGAAACCGGAGGCACTAAATACCTCGCAAACCCTTTGATCAACACGTACGTCTGAACGATCACCACTCATTATCCATATTTCGGGATGCCTCCCAATCAGGACCTCGGTTACCATCCAAACGAGGTGAAGATCTCCGGTCTTCGACCATCGTCTTCATCTTCGAATTTCAATCGTCGGTCGATTATTCGAAATGAGAATTAACTCGGCCTTTTCAAATAACTCACGTATATTTAGAATTTCAAATCGATTTATTTCAATGGTTAAATTATTCGACACACTAATTGTGTTCTTTATATAGTTTTCACACCAAACACATTCAACCATCAAACATCACATAAATCAAGCAAATTCAATTTATTTCCATTCCATATCGCTTACGATATTTTATAACTATTTATCGCTATTTTTATTTATTTTAAAATAGCTAATATATTCAAAACGACGTTTCGGGCCATAACGTGGCCGTGGCGCTGTTTTTCTTCAAATTTGATTTACACATATCTGAAAATCTAACCGTTGGATCTTCGCAAAATTTACATCATTAGAAAGGTCTTTTCAAAACGAATCCAACGGTTCCAGTTTCGGGAAATTCCGACGGTCGGATCTCCCGGTACAATCGTTTGAAGTTTCGATTTCAAAATACGAACTGCAGCGTCGTTATTCGATTAAATATAATTTTATTTATATATATAAATAAATATAATCGTTTCTGGCGCTGTTTTTCTTCAGATTTGAATTAAACATTCCAGACAATCCAACCGTTGGATTTTTACAAGGTTGGTGCCGTTGGAAAGATTATTCCAAGGCGAACCCGACGGTTGAGGTTTCGGGAAAATCCAATGGTCGGATTTCCCGTACTAGTCGTTTGAAATCACGGTTTCAAAATACGAACTGCACGGCCTCCTTTCGTTTTAATTTTATTTATATTTATATAGTTATATAAATATAGTTCATTCAATGATTTCTAAATCGTTTTCACTTCAAAAAATTTTCTAACTCCTTAAATTTTGGAAAAATTTCGCCATAACCTCCCCTGCACCGGGAGCGTCGGGAAATCGCAAATAGCGTCCCGGTCCTTCTAATCTCAAAAAGAAAAAGAAAAAGCCAAGCGGCTAGCCAATCAGGCTCAAAATCATCACCCAAACAAATCAGTAAATGTGTACCTATTTGTCGGGCACAAAATTTTATTCCTCTTCTCTAGCCCCTTTGCTATAACCTGTTCAATGAATATGCATGTACATATATATACAGTTCATATCATTTTTCATTTTCTATTCAACTTCATATTTGATTTCTATTTGGTTTAAAAACTCCATTCATTCTAACGTTACATAAATAGGTGCAAATCATTTCATTAGCTAATTAATGAATATTTCAACTCATATATGTTTATTTTGAACAAGTGGCTATTTTTAACACTTCATATTTTAACGATTTATGCATACAATAAAAATGTGATTTTTATTGTAAAACAACTCATTTCAAAACACTATTTTTTTTTTTTTTATATAGTTCCTGTAGGTGATAAAATAGATTTTTTTTTATCATAAAACAATTTATTTCAAAATATGAATACCATTCAACACATGAATTTCTAAACAACGAATGAATATCAATTCAACACATGAATGTTTTCAATAGTTTTTAGATATAGATAAAAATGTGATTTTTATTATCTAACAGTTTATTTTCAAAATATGAATACCATTCAACACATGAATTTCTAAACAACGAATGAATATCAATTCAACACAAGAATGTTTTCAATAGTTTTTAGATATAGATAAAAATGTGATTTTTATTATCTAACAGTTTATTTTCAAAATATGAATACCATTCAACACATGAATTTCTAAACAACGAATGAATATCAATTCAACACAAGAATGTTTTCAATAGTTTTTATACATCGATAAAAATGTGATTTTTATTATCGAACTATTTATTTCAAAATATGAATACCATTCAACACATGAATTTCTAAACAACGAATGAATATCAATTCAACACAAGAATGTTTTCTATATAAGGAATAAATATAGTTTAAGCATATGAAAATAATTCAAACACACAAATATTATTCAAAATTTCGGCAGCATAACGGCAGGGTAGTTACACCGGCACCGTCCCTAGTACGGCTCCTCGCTCTACCTTAAAACCTCGCGGTTTTTGACATTGGGGAAACATGCATCTAGTTCGCACGCAGGCGGCATGTATATATTTATTTCATTTCCACAAACTAATCCTAAGTGGTTTCAACCAAATATTTCACAACCACAAACGGGTATTTTTCAACCACAATCAACCAATATCCATCACAAACAATCCCAAACAATCATTCAATTTTCACCACAATTTCAACCAATAAATATCGTCCATGGTTTGTGGACGAGGGGCGTATATATATATATATATATATAGATATTTATATATAGCTTTTCACTTCCATTTCACACTTATATATATATATAAATTTTTAAATCAGAAATCTCACAAATAGCTATCCAGCTGCACGACTCTTCCTAATAGAAATCTTCGTCTTTTGTTGCTTTCGCCCGTATTCTCTACACATGTAAAAATAGAATTTTTTACGATGCTATTCAATATATAAAAATATGATTTTTATTTTTGCTTCCACATATAAAAATATGATTTTTATTTTTTACTTTCACATATAAAAATATGTTTTCAATTTTTGCTTTCACATATAAAAATATGTTTTCTATTTTTTACTTTCACATATAAAAATATGTTTTCAATTTTTGCTTTCACATATAAAAATATGATTTTTCCTTTTGCTTTCGACATATAAAAAATATGATTTTTCCTTTTGCTTTCGACATATAAGAATATGATTTTTCCTTTTGCTTTCGACATATAAAAATATGATTTCTACTTTTGCTTCAACCTATAAAAAAAAAATATGACAATTCTACTTTTGCTTCAAAACAGTTTTATTTCTTTTTTAAAAATTCAGTTTTAAATTGCTTTTAAAAATAACAGTTTTAACTAAAAAAAAAAAAAATTCAATTTTAAACTACTTTTAAAATTCAGTTTTCTTTTATAAAATTCAGTTTTTAATATTCTTTTTAAAACATTCAGTTTTTAAGAATTGCGAAATCAGTTTTTAAATTTATTAAAAATACAGTTTTTTATAACTTAGAAATAATAAAAAAAAATTAACTTAAAATAAAGCTCACCGAGGTAGCTGCGAAGGGGGGGGGGTTTCTGGTGGCTCGTCGGCGGCAGGTCTGGAGGGGCGGCGCTCTTCGTTGGCGACTAGGTCTGGAGGGGCTGCTCGATGTCAGGGGCTGCTCGATCGAGGGAGGCGCTTCAAGGCTCGAGCGGAGGACTGCTTCGAACGACAAGGCGGCGGCTTCTAGGGAGGAGGCGGCTCTGAGTTCCGTCGGCGTCGATCTCGAGGGGGCGGCGCTCGCTCGTGGGGTGGCGCGATGATTGATTTAGGTTTTGTTTTTTTTTTTTTTTTTCTCACTGAAAATTGTTTAAATGAATCGGGGGGGGGGGCCAGTGAAAAGAAAAAGGGGGGAGGGAAATGATTTTTTTAATTTTTTTATTTTTATTTAATTATTTAATTATTTAATTTAGCAAAAGGGTTGACTTTCACGTACGACTTCGAAACGAGGCCCACCGCCTGTCGCCCATAGCGTTTCACCCCCATTCCGAACACAATGGGATATGTATCGCAAGCTGATTTGATCGTTACAATCAGTTTCCGTTTGAATTTACATTTAAATCACTATATTGAATTTTAAACGCACATTTCAAATTACCGGGGTCACATACTAACTAGAAAAATTCCAGAAAAATATTTTCTAGCTTCGTATTGACGATACGGTCCTAACAAAACTAGTTTCGTCAAATTCTGAGACCGTTTGAAAAATGGCCAATTTCCTGTCGATTAAAATCAACAGAAACTGGTCAAACGCGTTTTCTTTTGCCACGCTCACATATTGATTCGAAAAATTATGAAATTTGAAACCTAGCAATAACCTGACACTGCGGATCTAACAAAAGTGGTTTCGTCGAAATCCGAGGTCGTATGCAAAATGTCCATTTTTAAGGGCCTGAATTCCATAGCGACTATTCAGAATTTTCGACTGGACATATCTTTTGATTCCCGCTATCAAATTTCGATTGGTCGGATTCGTTAGAAAGATATTACCAATTAGATTCAAATGTTTTTGGTTTCACTAAAATCTGGATTGTTTTGCACCCGGTATATTCAATTGAAGTTTGAAATCGAATTATCGAACTACCGCGCCATTTTCAATTCTATTATATAATTATATTTAATTATATTGGTTTTCAAATGTCGATTCAACTCAGTTTTCATCGCCATTACTTAAAATATTTATTTTAAATATTTAAAATCCATTATTTTAGCCAATTTAAAATTTTTAAATTGGTTCAGATTTTCTGGGTCGTTACAAATAATAAGAAGGATAACAAGTTAACTTCAAACTAAAACACACAAAAAAATTCAAACTGAACGATGATTCTATTTGAAACTGTGCAAGTACCGTACAATCCATTTAGTTAATTCAAATTCGAATTAACGATAGTTCATGCGATGAGATGCATTTTTAAATCTTTGTTGTAATGGAGTCCTCAATTGAATTTGGAAGCTCAGAATTGTCACCAACCATAAACTGGAGTCTCTTTATTCGCACTCGCCTAATCCGGACTGGCGATTTGGTTCAAACACGATATATTTTATCGTTCTGGCTTCATACGATTTTTGATCTATGATGGATCCCTGAAATTTCTGTGACCCAAAGAGATTGCTTCTCTCGCTTTGTCCAAAGGTCGGCCTTGATCCGGCTAATAACTTTCCAATTCCTTTTTTTTTTTTGAGCATATCCCATAAATTTATATATAGACATTTTGCTAACGCATTGACTTATTTTTTTTATACAAATAACATAGGATTGATATCTTTTCAAAGCAACACACGTTATTGGTTCAAAAGTTAAAAAACAACACCATAATAAATAAAAAAGAAAGATTTAACTATGCACATGCGCGATTAAGAAATATCATTGGAAGAAGTTGCAACTTAACATAATGCATAATCATTAGAGAAAAATCTATTAATCATTACTTTGAATCTCTGTGTCGTTAACTCATACGTGCAGGTTGCAACTTAGCAGAATACTAGTTTGTTCACACTAGTGTGAACAAAACACCACTTTTAATTGGTGGAAATTAGTGGATCCCATGTTGGACCCCCAGATTTCCACCAATTCGGGGTAGTGTTTTGTTCACACTGGTGTGAACAAACTCAATCTCAACTTAGCATGGAGCATAATCACTAGTGAAAAAATGAGGACATATATTCAAATGGGAATGGTAGTCCAAGAGAGTCTGAGTTTGTTAACTTCAAATAAGTGAGGTCATCGTGGCCCCGGGCTTCCATCGGTGGAAATCTGGGGTAGTTTTATCATTTAATTTTATCATGGACTGGTCTGGTGTGTTTAAACTGAGCAAATAAGATAGGGCCGATGTAGGGAGCAATGGAAGTAAATTTTTATTAGATTCACTTAGGAATCGGTACTGAGTTCTTCAGGTTATATAATCCGTTTTAGATTCAAAGTTAAACAATTATATAATACATACTTCAGTGATGAGTGTCAACCATCAATTATCAATTTGACATTGTTCAACTGTTATTTATATCTATCATTACCCTATTAAGCCTTATAATAGATAACATATACAAATTTTTTTCCAGCCATGGATTCGGTACCCACTATGAAAACCATCATTTTTTCAGGTCCCCTAAATTCTCTCTCTATATATTTTATATGATAGAAATACCTCATATTTACTATGTAGTTTTTTTTATTTCGGCATGTTGCTAATAAAAAGACATTAGTTTAGGTACTTTTTCTACTATATGTCAATCTCTTAATTTATCTTAGAATTAGTTTTATACTAATAAATTGGAACATACCACTTATGCATGTTGTAAAATTTCCATTGTTGAACTGTGATTTGTAGATCATTTTTTGTTGGTCATATAGATTTTTGCAAATTATTTTCACCATAATTGAATGAAAGTAAGTTAACTTAATCTACTAATCTTTTCTCCTATACCTTTGTGACAACATATATTTTTATTTGCTGAAATGTATCATTATTAGCTCCTTAACAAATTGGCATGTAATTGAATGCTTTTGGATATAAACAATGTCATCTCTGCATCGTCATCCGAAATCATCTTCGGACATCTCCATCCGGGGATACAGACGGATATCTGAAAATTATTTTACCCGCTAATGATTGATAAAATGGAAAAGTATATACAGTATTTTGTCTTAGCATAAACCTTTTCCATTTCCATTTCCATTGATTATAAACGCGTGAATGAGCAACTAATATGCATTATCTTCGCATAACACAAACTGTAGGCATCATAAAAAAAATACATGTCTGTTTGTTCTAAAATGCATAAAATATTAACTTTAGCAAAAACTGAATGGATAATTCATGAATGCAGATACTTTCATATCCGAATTGGTTTTTCCAGTTATCGGATGTTTATTTGCTTTTTGGGTACAAAAACGGACAAATTTAAGATATTTTGAGTTTCTATTGACAGACCTATTAACATGAAACATTATAGCCATTTTACTTCTATGTGATTTATCATTTAATATGGAAAAAGAAATCTATGTTTCATTACATAATTTGACTGCAACTGTTTATTTAGTAAATTCACAGGAACAATCTCTTTAAAATAACTTGCTTTGCTAATAGAGGTGTATTGGCTTTCCTAATTACATTACAATAAAATCTTTAAAGTTATGGTCTCTGTGTACCATATCAAACTTTTATTAGTTTTTCTATGTTCGTATGTGTCAAAATAATTTGAATTCATTCTGTGTTTTTCCTTTGCTGGTCGAAACTATATAACACATGTTCCACTTAATAATAAAAGTTATTCAATAACCTGCTGTATTATAGGCCAGCTACTGAATATCTTGCAAGTAGGGCTCTGCCATAATCTTTATGGAAGTACAACTTTACATAATGTAAGACTATCAACATATGGCATGTATGTTCCAATGCTCCATTTTTTTAACCTTCTACAGCTGAAAATATTGTTATCTTCTTTTATTTGCAGGCTGTGTTACCATTCTAAATTTTCCCAAATAGTGGAAAAAAGCAAAAACAGCTGCAGTGCTGAATGCTCAATTGACCATGCACATTACTCTTTTAATAATATATGGTACTATATTTTGGGATCAAGGAAAAAGCTAAGCACACTCGCGCTTTGCGCGAGTGTTTTGTACTCGCGGGCCCCAATACAGAAAGTAGTGGGGCATGCAAAAAAAATTAATTTTTTTTTTTAAATAAAAGCACGACCCCCTGAATTACTCTGGGGGGTCCGCGAGTATTAATCAACAGTTGCGCAAGCAACTGTGGATAGAATTGCTCTTGTATTAACATTAACTGTCACTGCATGGATTTATTTATTATTGCTAAAGCACATTTATGCAAGTTTTACGCTTTTCAACTACTTTCGTTACCTGGGTATGTTATTCAATGTAATCTTATTAATTAGCTTTATAATTATAGATTTATTACTGAACTTAAAAGTAGTAATTTCAATAGAAATGATATGTCGCTTACACGACAGAACTTTGTATGTTTTAATGTAGGTGATAAATTGTTCAATAAAACAGTTGATGGTTCTTTGATGCTATTTTGTGAACACAAATAGTCAGTAGATCCTTCACGGTTGTTCAAAGTTATGATGCACGAAAAATAGTATCCCTGTCATAAGTAATGTCTTGCACAACAATGATACCTTTGATCTCCACCAATGGAAGCTCGGGGTCACCGTGACCTCACTTATGTGAGGTCAACAAACTTACAGTGCTCCATAGACAACGGCTCATGCTCATTCGTGCCTCACTTTTCTATCGTACTGCCACACAATATTGTGCACCAGGTAACCGAAGTCTTAGGCTCACCCTTCCATTATCATATCACGCCTACACCACTTAAACCTCAGCGCTAATGCTTAATCAACCGACATTTGAGAAGACGGAAAAACATGGCAAATCAGGAGCCATTGATTCTTTTCCCCACTGTGAATTGCGGTTGTTTCCTACCGCACATTTTAAAACACGGTGAATTTCATCGTAAAATTTTCGGTCGTTTTAGCATCGTCCAAACCTCAGACATTAATGATCCAATTGCCCTAAAAATTGCAACTCTCTCTTGGGAAGCCTGCAGTTGAGTAGCAAGGATGTTGTTTCAACTGTCTATGTGATGATGGAACGGTAAAGATCGGTCAGGCTAACCCTATGGCGAATTCCTAGTTTGGGAATAGCTTCGACAGAAGTAAAGAGAAGGAACTAAGAAAGATCTACTCAGAATTATGATGAAATTGTTGCGATGTTCCGTTGGTAAGAAGATGATCTATGTCGATGTTCTAGATTTGGGAAAAATACACCGATGTGTTTTGTTTTTATTTTTATTTTTAATTTATTCTTGGATTTTACGCTTTGTTGGTTACGGTAGCTATATTTTGCTGGTGTCTACGTACGGTTCATGTGATTTTATCGCAATTGAATTGTTAGTACAAATTCTATGAACATGGACTAGTTTGTTAGTTCTAAATCTTATAGTGGATGATTTGGAGTCAATTTAGGAAATGAAACGATATTCTCCGGATTTGTAGGATATGTACCTCTTCTTTATTCCCCTATCTTGTGGATAATTGTACTAAATAAACATTGAAACAAGCCCCAATTGGCCATTTCTGTGAAGAAGATCAAATTAAACTACATTAATTTGTATTTAATTTGGTGTTTTCTTTTTAGGCTGTAGAACTATGTATTTGCATCAGTTTTACGTATGTTTGAAGTAAACAATAAAGTTAGCCCTGAATTATCAGCAAGTCGATCGTCTTATCAGTTGAATTGTCTGCTTATACTGTAGTTTTGGGTGCAGAGTCACTGTTAAGCGTTTTGTCCATTACGCTGTTGAATTGCATCATATAAAGCTGCAACCTACAACTTACAAAATACTTTTAGATGTTAGTGCTTGGTTTAGGCCAAGCAAAAATTAGGATAATTTACATTTCAAAAGAGCTATTACGACTCTCCTAGGGATCGAACCCAGAGTCTCTGGTTTCGTAGACCAACGCCCTATCCATTGGGCCACAGAGTCACACATTTGATCATCTGACTTTGTGTAAAGTAGAATTCACGATGTACTTTTATATGCTTTTACATTAGTATTAAATATCTGTGTTATATATCACGACCAGGGCCGGCCCGATAGTATTTAATGCCCTAGACGAACAAATAATTTTGTTGCCCCACTATGTAAAATAACAATACTTTCAGATGCAGAAAATTACATGAAAAATTACATTATAAAATGTAATGTTGATTACAAAATATTGTTAAACTAAAACATTATTTTACAAGCCAAAATCTTATAATGTCAACATATGGTATCAAACCAAAAGAAACTAACGAAAGCAACTTCTTGCATTCTTTAAAGCAAATTCCTTTATAATCTCCCCATGGTAAAGTTTATCCAAGTACTCATTCTCAATTAAAATAATAGCTAATCCACTTAATCTCTTCCGCGACAGAGTGCTTCAAAGATATGTTTTTATCAACTTTAATTTTGAGAAACTTCTTTCTGCCGTAGCAACGGTAACTGCAGTAGCCAACAAAATTCAATAAGCAACTCAAACATTAAGAAATCCACTTACATTCATATATAACAAAATTCAAAGACATAACATAATATTATAATTCAACAAACTAATTCATTCATTATTCATTCAATGATTATTTATTCATAATTCATTCAACAAATTAAGTAGTTAACCAATAAAATAGTTATAAAACCAAATAAAGTAATCAACAAATATCAAAATTTAAAATGAACATTGAACTCACATGTTTACGGTAGTTGAAAGGCTAGAAATAGGTGAACAAATTGAAGTCCTACTCTTTCAAACTGAAATTGAACAAAAGCATTGCTCCTGCTCCTCACGTATCTAATCAGTAATCAACAAATGAAGTCTTCTCCTGCAAATTAAAAGTGGCCAGGCTTTGAGATTTGCTATTGCCGTATTTTCCAACAAAATAAGTAAATGCTTACCTTTAGACAAGTTGGAAAAAGAGAGGTAGAGAAGTAATAAATGTACATGTTTGTTAGTTTAAAGCAAAGGCACTAGAAAACAACAAGCGAAATCATTTAAGTCAACAGATTACTGCATATTTTACATGTGAATTTTAATGTTAATTGTAATATTTCTCCCTATAAAGGATATTTGACGAGTGAAAAAAAATAAAAATAAGTAAATAGAGGTAACTGCACATGAATTCGTTATTAAACATTACACTCAATGAAGCATTGTTAAGTCCGCCTTTGCAGACGTTTTCTTTATGTGATCGATGGTTCCTTTTGTCTATTAGTAGAACATTTATCAGCAAGATTTACCTATATCTGTTTCTTTGTGCAATCTAGTTAATTAGGATTTACAAAAGGTGCTAATAACTTTCCGATTCCTTTTTTTTCTAAGCATATCCCATAAATTTATATATAGCCATTTTGCTAACTTATTGACTTATTTTTATTTTATTATAAATGATTATTGCCTTTGTGACGCGGTTTATACAAATAACATAAGATTGATATCTTTTCAAAGCAACACACGTTATTGGTTCAAAAGTTATAAAATGACACCGTAATAAATAAAAAAGAACGATTTCACTATGCACGTGCGCGATTAAGAAATATCATTGGAAGAAGTTGCAACTTAACATAATGCATAATCATTAGTGAAAAAAATGAGGACATATAGGGTGCGTTCTTAACCAACGCGAGCGGGGTATTTGAGCGTGGCATTTGAGCGTGGTACTGTAGCGAACGGGGAATGTGTTTTTAGCTGCGAACGGGGCATTTGAGCGTGGTATTTAATTGTTAAATTAATGGTTTTGAGTTAATTAAATTCTAATTGCATCAAACAAAACGACAACATATTTCATAAAATAAGCGACAACGTTTTTCATAAAACATAAAGAACACAACGGTACTGGAATTAAAACAAGTACATGAAAACCTAAAATAAACGACGATGAGGTAACTGACTCAACTTAGCTGAAATAAACCCACATATGCCCTCATCGGTAAGCTCCCGAACAATATCCACATTCCGCTCGTCATTGCGGAAAATCGTCAGAATCTCCCAAAGGTCCACACGCGTACCCGATTTCTGAAGAAGCTCCAAGCACCGCCGGGCAAGCTGTCTCGTATCGTCGGTCATAAACGAGCTGACACGCGCTACCTGTATGCGCCTAGATGGCTGACCAGAAGGGGGATCGCCCGAAGCCATCCAACCAGTATAGAAACCCGCGTCGGCAGAGGAGAAAGAAGCAGCTGTCACAGGCGCTGGTGGAGGTGCTGGTGCAGTAGGAGGTGCAACCGCAGATATCGGATACGCACAAGTATCTTTCCGCAAACAACCCTCGAACATAATGTCCTGCTCTCAGAACTTGAAAGGCGAGTTCCTCCTGAACCGTCTGTAAGGTCTGCCACCGCCGGTACTCCAAAAATCATCTGGACCGTCCAGATAATCGACCTCTGCATTCCATACACCGCCGGGTGTTCGTAGCAGTCTATCCCAATCGCGAAAAGAGCGCTTCATGTTGTCCCATTTATTTTTGATCTGAGTTTCTGTGAACTCCAGATTATAACGGTTATTCATTATTGCCGCGACCGTTGAGTAGAACCCACTGACGCCTGTATGGCGAGCGGCTATAAACTCAACGCAAATATCTATAAAAGCGGACTCCCGGTCGTCCATCCAGTTCGCAAATGGCTGCGAGTAGCAGAGGTGGAAGAGGATGCCATCTGCGTAACCCAAAAAAAAAATTCCAGAAAAATTCCAAAAAAATATATGTTGTAGGAAATTGAAAAATAAACACAATGGTATAAAAAATTAACATTTTTGCAGCTTTAAATTGCTAAAAAAAATCGAATTTTGGGGGTTAGGAAGAGAGGATTCGGGTTGAGATGGGAAGAAAGGGGGGTTGCGTTCTTATAGGCGGTGGAACGAAACGTTGGAAAATTAACCGTTGGCGTCCGACGCGTCGGACGCCAACGGTTTCTTTTCCAATGTTCGAGAATCGTGAAATCTGAAAGGGGGGAAAGGTGCTTGCGTCCGACGCTAAAAAAAAAATTAAGCATACCAAATTTTAACTGCGAACGCACCCATATTCAAATGGGAATGGTAGTGCATAGACAACGGCTCATGCGCATCCGTGCCTCACTTTTCTATCGTAGCGCCTCACAATACTGTGCACGAGGTAACCAAAGTCTTAGGCTCACCGTTCCGTTATCATATCACGCCTACACCACTTAACCTCAGACATTAATAATCCAATTACCCTAAAAATTGCAACTCTCTTTCTTGGGGAGGTCTGCAGTTGAGTGGCAAGGATGGTGTTTCAACTGCCTGTGTGATGATGGAACGGTAAAGATCGGTCAGGCTAACCCTACGGTGAATTCCAAGTTGGGGAATAACTTCAATAGAAGTAAAGAGAAGGAAATAAGAAAGATCTACTCGGAATTATGATGAAATTCTTGCGAAGTTCCGTTGATAAGATGACGATCTATGTCGATGTTCTAGATTTGGGAAAATGTACCGATATGTTTTGTTTTTATTTTCATTTTTTCATTTTAATTTATTCTTTGATTTTTAGGCTTTGCTGGTTACGATTGCTATATTTTGTTGGTGTCTACATACGGTTCATGCGATTTTATGGCAACTGAATTGTTAGTACAAATTCTATGAACATGGACTAGTTTGTTAGTTCTAAATCTTGCAGTGGATGATTTGGAGTCAATTTAGGAAATGAAACGATATTTTCCTGATTTGTAGGACATGTACCTCTTTTTTATTCCCCTATCGCGTGGATAATTGTACTAAATACTGAAACAAGTCCCATCCCAATTGGCCATTTCTGTGAAGAAGATCGAATTAAACTACATTAATTTGTGTTTAATTTAATGTTTTCTTTTAGGCTGTAGAACTATTTACTTGTATCATTTTTACGTATGTTTGAAGTAAACAATAAAGTTAGCCCTGAATTCTCAGCAAGTCGATCGTCTTATCAGTTGAATTCGCACTAAACAGTTGTATGTATGCTTCACTTTTTAAACCAAAAGATGTTATGGTTTATGACATTCACACATGCCCTCATTTATTTGTATACTTACTATCCTCTTATAGTGTAGTTTTTGTGCAGAATCACTGTTAAGCGTTTTGTCCATTAAGCTGTTGAATTGCATCATATAAAGCTGCAACCTGCAACTAACAAAATACTTTTAGATGTTAGTTCTTGGTTTAGGCCAAGCAAAAATTAGCATAAATTACATTTCAAAAGAGCTATTACGACTCCGCTGGGGATCGAACCCAGAGTCTCTGGTTTCGTAGACCAGCGCCTTATCCATTGGGCCACAGAGTCACACATCTGATCACCTGACTTTGTGTAAAGTAGAATTCACGATGTACTTTTATATGCTTTTACATTAGTATTAAATATCTGTGTTATATATCACGACACCAACATACACCTGATTTATTGGTATAGTTGATATTGCTTATTATTCAAATTTTAAGATGTATTTCTCTAGATATTTGGATGCAAAATCGTGTTGTTAGTTTGATTTTGTGGTAAGACTAAATATAATTAAAGCAGACACTTCAAATCCACTGAGCCACGTAGTCCCATACCATAGAGTGCATTTGTTGTTAAGCGAACGGGGAACACAGAATCAGCATTTTTAACGGGGAATGAACGGAGAATGTTCGGTGAAAAGGGATTGTGTTTTATGCTATGAAATGGGAAAATGGAGAGGTATGTGTGAGTTTTGAGCATTGTTTGAGGTCATATTAATGCAGTGAACCAAGAAAGGTTGTGGAGAAATGAACTGTTTAAGCTTGTCGCGTAGGAAGCATCAGGCTTGAACAAATCAATTTTCTCAAGTTCCAGCACCAAAGCAAAGCTTTGCCCCTTTCAAAGCATCTGACGCTTCAAACATGGCAAAAAATTGAACAACCAATTAAAGTCCTACTGACGCACCCTTGTTGTTCAAATTATAAGAAATATAATTCGCAATGCATTTTAATATACTTTTACATTAATATGAAATCTGTTATACTGTAGCACCTACATAAATACGATTTACGGATGGTTTTTATTGTTTTTTTGTTCGATTTGCAATATAAATTTTACTGGAAGCTTTTTGTTCAAAATTCCTTTATAAATTATATTTTGCTGCAAGATAAGATATTTGAATTAGGAACCTACTATACAACAATATATCCAACCAGATTTTCCTGTACTTTACATTAAAATATTGAAGCTAATATATCTAAATGCTTGGAAGGTTATAACTTTATTGAACAATGTATATATAATAATTTGATGTTCAACTTGATTTTTAGTTTGTTCGAATCTACGTAAAAAATGAAAAAAGTAGACTTTCTAAGATCAAACCTATGATCTTTGATTTGTAAACCAACACATGTTCATTGGGCCACAATGTCACTTATCTTACTGCTTAAATCATAAAGTCACATTCGTAATATAATATAAAATAATGCAGTTTAACTGATAAAAAAAGAAAGTAAGCTTTGGATTATTTCATTGACATGTATCCTGTTCATTAATTATTGGTTTGTTTTCCGTCTGTTATAAACATTTTGCTTAATTTTTGTTAAAATTTTGGTAATGCAGTAGGCTGGTTGAATGGATAAAACATTTGAAGCAGGAAATAGTGATTAAGGATGTCAATGGATATTTGAAATCCATCCACATTCGTATCCTGAAACTGAAGAAAAAAAGGTTATATTTTCCAATGCAGTTTAATTGTCATATAGGAAGCATATGCATTAGACCTGATAAAATAGCATGTTAGTCCCACATCACAACATTTTAGTTAATAACTTTGTACATATATCAAGTGCTTAGTTGATCAACTGCTGAGCTAAGTAACGTGAGCTTGTGACCAAGTGGGGCATTAGTGTGATGGAGTATGGGTCATGTTGCTGAGTTAGGGCACATTGTGGAGGCTGGTCACAGAGCAGCGAAAATTCCTTGTTCTCAATGGTGGTTGGATAACAGGCTTACTGCATTATGTTCCCACAATCAATTAGGTGACAGCTCTCCAGCAAACCATCATTCTTTTTGCGCTCTCCAGTAACGTGAGAAATGGTGAAACATCAAAATTATTTCCCAAAAAGATCATATGTTGACGGGTAGGAGGTGCATTTACCAAATTATCCTTTCAACATAAAGAAACAGCAAATAACAGTATCATATGTTGACTGGTAGGAGGTGCATTTACCAAATTATCCTTTCAACATAAAGAAACAGCAAAAAACAGTATCAGAGCCAGGTTTCAATCCTGGGACCTGTGGGTTATGGGCCAACCATGCTTCCGCTGCGCCACTTTGATTGATAATGAAATGTGAGAATTGCAATTTTTTTTAAGAATAATACACAAGCTGATCCTAGATTATAACCCATGGCATATCATCTTGTATTGTACATAGCATGGAAGATAGTTGTATGAAATTTGTATCTTCCATGTATTAAACTGCATTCATCCTCATATCATTACTTCCACCCAAATAAGTCTTGAGTTTGATATTTCAACACATCCCTACCATAACTCGACATAAAGTTGTTTCAGAAACTTAAAATAAACTTGGGTTTTGGAAGTAAGGTTGTTCTAAAACTGTTTAGTATATGACATACTGTTTAATTGATTCCTTATGTTTCACTTTTTACGAGTTCACCCTTTATGACTGTATCTGATGATGTTTATTGTAATGTGCAAATGCAGCCACTGTCATAACTCAATTGGATAGAGGATCCATTATCTTATGGATTTGCCATAGTAGAGCTACCGGGAACCTTGATTTGATAGTTGGTACTCGCATATGGTCATGTTCAGGAAGTGTTACTGAAGAATGTGGGTTATATATTACTTAGGAAATGAATTAGCTGCCTTTTACACATCAAGATGAAAAAGATGAAATAAGCAATTGAATTGATAATCAAGAGCCACTACAGATTCCGCCAAGTCATGGTGAAGTGTTTTAATCTGAATTGACTAACTTTTATGACAAATTTACAACATCAAATTGGTGAACTTACCTAATTTGTGATAAATTTAATAATATTGCTAACAAACAATTTAGTTTTTTGATTTTCTTTACAAGACCATTAAATATATTACTCATTCCTAATTTGTAATCACTCAAGGCATATAATTTCATCGTATTGTTCAAATCATAAATGATGTTAACAATGGAAGATAAATTTGTCAATTGACATGTTTTAATGCAAAACTTATTTATAATGAGCAATCAGTTAAACAATATTGCAACTTTAAGCTACCAGACCACTATTAAGTATTCAACCATTAATCTTCAATATTAAGTTACCGCTATTAAGTTACTCAAAACAATTTTTCATGTTTCTATTAATCATTAAATTGAATCTCAGTGTCGTTACCTCGCAACTTAGCATAATGCATGGTCATTAGTGAAAAATGAGGACATATTCAAATGGGAATGGTAGTCCATATACAACGTATCATCCATGCCTCACTTTTCCTACTATCGTACCGCCATGACATGACACTGTGTACCAGGTATCCGAAGTCTTAGGCTTACCCTTCCGTTATCATATCATGCCTACACCGCTTAAAACTCAGACATTAAACATCACATTGCCCTAACAATTGGAACTCTCTCCCTTGGCAAGTCTGCAGTTGAGCAGCAAGGATGCTGTTTCTACTGCCTGTGTGATGATGGGACTGTAAAGATCGGTCAGGCTAACCCTACCGCGAATTCCAAGTTGGGGAATAGCTTCGACAGACGTAAAAAAGAGCTACTCGGAATTATGATGAAATTGTTGCGAAGTTCCGTAGGTAAGATGGTGATCTATGTCGATGTTCTAGATTTGGGAAAATGTACCATTATGTTTTGTTTTTATTTCCGTTATTTTATTTTATTTTATTCTTTGATTTTTAGGCTTTGCTGGTTACGGTAGCTATATTTTGTTGGTGTATACATACGGTTCATGTGATTTTATGGTAATTGAATTGTTAGTACAAATTCTATGAACATGGACTAGTTCGTTAGTTCTAAATTTTGTAGTGGATGATTTGGAGTCAATTTAGGAAATGAAACGATATTCTCCTAATTTGTAGGATATGTACCTCTTTTTTATTCCCCCCGTCTCCTGGATAATAATACCAAATGGTAAATACTGAAACAAGCCCCAAATTGTTGTGGCCATTTCTGTGAAGATCAAATTAAACTACATTAATTTGTGTTTAATTTAATATTTTCTTTCAAGCTGTAGAACTATTTACTTGTATCATTTTTACGTATGTTTGAAGTAAACAATAAAGTTATCCCTGAATTCTCAGCAAGTCGGTGCACTGCAAGAACCCAAATTGGAGCTGTGTTTATCATAAGATGTATTAAAGTAGTCAAAAGTGACAAATGCAAGGGTGGAAAGGAAAAGATGATTATTTTCTCATGTTCTTATGTTATGATGCCTTATATCTGCAGAAACAAGTTGGAGAAAGTCTATGAATTGCAGCAAGCGTTCATCGTTTTTTTTGCAAAGATAATGCTTGTACCTTTTGTGCCGATTCTTCCTTTTATGTTAGAAGTGCTTTTCTTTTTTATGTACCTAAGTTAGGTTAAATAAATTGAAATGACATGCTTGATCTTAGATTGGGGTCAGGTCAACGATAGGATGCTTATATTAGATCTAATCATCAACAAACTAACAAAATGAAGTTAACTTTGCCAGAGATCAAACACTTGGTATTGTAGACTATTCGCATAGTCGATCATCTTATCAGTTGAATTCGCACAAAGAAAAATAGTACATATGCTTCAGTTTTAAAGTTAAAGATGTTATGATTTATGACTGTCACACATGCCGCGTTTATTTGTGTACTTATTACCCGTTTATAGTTAGTTTTTAGTGCATAATAGCATATGCAATTATGCATTAGACCTGATAAAATAGCATGTTTGTCCCACATCGCAAAATTTTAATTAATAATTCTGTGCATATATCAAGTGCTCTGTTGTTCAACTGCCCGAGCTTATGACCAAGTGGGGCATTAATGTGATGGAATGTTGGGTCATGTTGCTGAATTTGGGTACACAGTGCACTTTCCTGGCCTGCCCGATCCAAGTTGCTGAGTGGCCCTATGCAGTTGGGCTGGAAAGTGCCTCCTGTGCTGGCTATAGTAAGGAGGCAATTCGTCAGGCTGGTCACAGAGCAGCGAAGACTCCTTGATCTCAACGGTAGATGGATAATAGGCTACTGCATTCTGTTCCGACAGTGGATTCAGTGACAATTCTCCAAGCAAACCATCATTTTTTTACGCTCTTTGAATTAGATCCTCCGGTTATCGGGTTATGCGGACACCACTGTTGATTTAGGTCAGACATGGGAATTACTCTTGATGATGTCTATGCTGATATTAGTGCCGAACTTGTACAAATGGCCACATTTTTTAACACGGTATTAATTCTCTACCAGTTTCCTGTTTTAACTGGCTTTTTTTTGATAAGTGACTGATGCTTTTTGTTTTCGGTTGCAACCATATGAGAAATTTGCAGCGAAAACTCCCTGCTCTAAATGGTGAAATATGCATTGTGGGTTCATGTGCATGTGCAAGAGAAAAAACAATTATGAGGAGTCATGTGCATTGTGGATGGTTGAAGAACTATTCTTAAGGTACAATTTAAAACCTACCACTGTTAAAGTATGTTGATGGATAGATATGTGTATATTATATATAGTTTGGAAGTCTTATAGAAATAACAAAACAACAATGAATTTGAATTGTTTAGGTCAAATTTATTTCCCAGCCAGATCATATGTTAACGTATAGGAGGTACATATACCAAATTATCCTTGCAAACATAAAGAAAGAGCAAAAAACAGTATCAGAGCCAGGTTTGGATTCTGGGACCTGTGGGTTATTTGTAGGATACATACCTCTTTTTTATTCCCCTATCTCGTGGATAATAGGACTAAATACTGAAACAATTCCCAAATTGTTGTGGCCATTTCTGTGAAGATAAAATTAAATTGCATTAAGTTGTGTTTAATTTAATATTTCCTTTTTAGCTGTAGAACTATTTGCTTGTATCGACATTATATATATAGATATGTAGTGAGTTTTATGTATGTTTGAAGTAAACAATAAAGTTAGCCCAGAATTCTCAGCAAATTGGGGCACTGCAACAACCCAATTTGGAGCAGTTTATTATAAGATGTATTAAAGTAGTCATGGTAACAAATGCAAGGTTGGGAAAGGAAAGGATGATCATATTCTCTTATATTCTCAGTTACTTATGTTATGATGCCTTAGATCTGCAGAACCAGATTGGAGAAAAGTCCATGAGTTGCAGTAGGCATTCATCATTTTTTATAAAGATAATGTTAATACCTTTTGTGCCGATTCTTCATTTTTATATTAGAAGTACTTTTCTTTCTTATATACCTAAGTCAGGTTAAATAAATTGAATTGGCATGCTTGATCTGAGATTGGGGTCAAGCCAACAGCGGGATGCTTATATTAGATCTAATCATCAACAAACTAACAAAAAGAAGTTAACTTCGTCAGAGATCGAACACATGGTATTGTAGACTATTCGCATAGTCGATTATCTTATCAGTTGAATTCGCACTAAAAAATTGTATATATGCTTCACTTTTTAAAGTAAAAGATGTTATGGTTTATGACACTCACACATGCCCCATTTATTTGTATACCTACTATCTGCTTATAGTGTAGTTTTGGGTGCAGAGTCACTGTTAAGCGTTTTGTCCATTAAGCTGTTGAATTGCATCATATAAAGCTGCAACTAACAAAATACTAATAATGAAATACTTTTAGATGTTACTTCTTGGTTTAGGCCCAGCAAAAATTAGCATAATTAACATTTTGAAAGGGATATTGCGACTCTGCTGGGAATCAAACCCAGAGTCTCTGGTTTCATCGACCAGCGCCTTATCCATTGGGCCACAGAGTACCATATCTGATTACCTAACTTTGTGTAAACTGTAGAATACACGATGTACTTTTATAGGCTTTTACATTAGTACAAAAAATGCGTTATATATCACAACACCAACATACACCTGATTTATTGGTATAGTTGATATTGATTATCATTCAAATTTTAAGATGTATTTCTCTAGATATTTGGATGCAAAATCATGTTATAAGTTTGATTTTGTGGTAAGTCTAAAGATAATTAAAGCAGACACTTCAAATCCATTGAGCCACATAGTCCCATACCATAGAGTGCATTTGTTGTTAAGCGAACGGGGAACGCAGAATCAGCATTTTGAGCGTGGAATGAACAGAGAATGTTTGATGAAAAGGGATTGTGTTTTATGCTATGAAATGGGAAAATGGAGAGGTATGTGTGGGTTTTTAGCATTGTTTGAGGTCATATTAATGCGGTAAGCTAAGAAGGGCGAGGACAACTGAACTGTTTAAGCTTGTCGCATAGGAAGCATCTGGCTTGAACAAATTAATTTTCTCAAGTAGTAGCAACTAGCAACAAAGCAAACAGAGCCTTTCCCCTTTCAAAGCATCCGACGCTTCAAACACAGCAAAAAGTTGAACAACCAATTAAAGTCCTACAGATGCACCCTTGTAGTGCAGATTAAAAGAAATTTAATTCACAAATGCTTTTACATTAATATGAAATCTGTTATACTATAGCACCCACATATATCCGATTTACGGGTTGTTTAAAATTCCTATATAAATTTTGCTGGAAGCTTTTTGTTCAAAATTCCTATATAAATTTTATTTTGCTGCAAGATAAGATGCTTGAATTAGAAACTTGCGATGCACCAATACATCCAACAAGATTTTCCCGTACTTTACATTAAAATATTGAAGATAATATGTCTAAATGCTTGGAGGGTTATAACTTTATTTAACAAAGTATATATAATAATTTGATGTTCAACTTGATTTTTAGTTTGTTTGAATCTATGTAAAAAAAATAAAATAAAAAAAATAGTAGCCTATCTAAGGATCAAACCTATGATCTTTGATTCGTAAACCAACACATGTTCATTGGGCCACAATGTCATTTATCTTACTGCTTAAATCGTAAACTCACATTCATAATATAATATAAAATAATGCAGTTTAACTGATAAAAAAAAGAAAGGATGCTTTGGATTATGGCATTGGCATGAATCCTGTTCTTTAATTATTGGCTTGTTTTCCGTGTGTTATAAACATTTTTCTTACTTTTTGTTAAAAATTCCCCTAGGCAGTAGACTAGGTGAATGGATAAAATATTTGAGGTAGAAAATAGTGATTAAGGATGTCAATGGATATTTGAAATCCATTTAGTTTGTATTCTGAAACGGGAGGAAAAAAAGGTTATATTTTCCATTGTAGTTTAATTTTCATATGAGAAACATATGCATTAGACCTGATAAAATAGCATGTTAGTCCCACATCACGAAATTTTTGTTAATAACTCGGTACAAATATCAAGTGCTCAGTTAATCAACTGCCGAGCTAAGTAACGTGAGCTTGTGACCAAGTGGGGCATTAATGTGATGGAATGTTGGGTCATGTTGCTGGGTTAGGGCATGTTGTGCATTTAGCTGGCCTGCCCGATCCAAGTTGCTGAGTGGGCCTGTGCAGTTTGGCTAGAAAGTCGGACTGTGCTGGCTATAGTAGGGGAGGCAATGCGTGAGGCTGGTCACAGAGAAGCGAAAACTCCCTGCTCTCAACGGTGGATGGATAACTGGTTACTGCACTCTGTTCCCACAATTGATTCCGTGATAGTTCTCCAGCAAACCATCATTTTTTTTGCTGATTTATGGTTACCCAGGCAGGAATTCCTTGTACAAGTGGCCACGTTTTGTTCTCTAGCAAACCATCATTTTTTTTCCTGATTTATGGTTACCCAGGAATTCCTTGTACAAATGGCCACATTTTTTTAACATGGTATTAATTCTGTGCCAGTTTCCTGTTTTAACTGATTGTGCATGTGTAACAGGAAAAAGCATTTATGAAGATTCATGTGCATTGTGGATAGTTGAAGGACTGTTCTTAAGGTACAATTTAAACCCTACCACTGTTAACGTTAAAGTATGGTGATAGATGAATATGTATAATATATGCAGTTTGATAATTTAATAGAAATAACAGAACAACGATGGAGGTGTATAGGAGGCACATTTACCAAATTATCCTTGCAGACAGAGAAAAGAGCAAAAAACCACATTTACCAAATTATCCTTCTAGAGATAAAGGAAAGAGTGATAAACCAGTATCAGAGCCAGGTTTCGATCCTGGGACCTGTGGGTTATGGGCCCACCACATTTACCAAATTATCCTTGCAGACATAGAGAAAAGAGCAAAAAACCACATTTACCAAATTAACCTTCTAGAGATAGAGGAAAGAGTGATAAACCAGTATCAGAGCCAGGTTTCGATCCTGGGACCTGTGGGTTATGGGCCCACCACGCTTCCGCTGCGCCACTCTGATTGACAATTAAATGTGAGAATTGCATGTTTGTATTTAGAATAATACACAAGCTGCTCCTAGAGTATATCCCAAGTCATATCATCTTGTATTGTATAGAGCATGGAAAATAGTAGTTGTACAAAATCACTAAATTGTATCATCCATGCATTCATCCTCATATCATAAGTTGCAGCAGCGAAATCAGCCTGAGTTTGATATTTCAACACATCCCTAGCATATGCCAACATAAAGCTGTTTCAGACTTAAAATAAACTTGGGTTTTGGAACCAAAAAAATAAACTTGGGTTTTGGAAGTAAGGTTGTTCTAAAACTGTTTAGTATATGACTCATATACTGCTTAATCGATTCCTTATGTACTACTTTTTAATTATGAGAACACCTTTATGGCTTTATGTTTATCTGATGATGTTTACTATATAATGTGCAAATGCAGCCACTGCACTGGGTCATGCATAACTCAATTGGATAGAAGGTCCATTATCCTATGGATTTATTTGCCTTAGAGCAGCTACCAGGAACCTCTTAACAAAATTCTCATTTGATACTTGGTACTCGCAGTCGCATATGGTCATGTATAATATTATGGATGGTGATCACTGATATGCACGCGCCTTCTAGCGTTGTGCGTTTTTATACATGTGCTGCTTTTCTAGACTGTTGTATAACCACTATATCCATGACAAATGCAATATTGAATCTGAACTGTAAATGTTAATTTTGTACTTTGACGCATTTGATTTTGCTCTACTACATATATCTTATATTGTTTTTGTTGTCTGATGCCATTATTGATTTACTTGACAAAGTTGTTAAAATCCTTCAAATCTTATTATTTTTATCTTGACAAAGTTGGGTCCTTTTCGATTCGATATCCGCTTCATCCGTAAACTGCATTTACAAAATTGTGTTCAAACTCTTACTACGGGATCCGAGTATATACGTATAACCAAATTGATTTGGTTGAGATTAAACTGTATGGATTCAAATAGGTAAATGTTAGCTATTCCTAGATCCACTATTGCTTTCTTGTAAATGAAATTAAGTTGAGTTCGATCTTCCAAATCAACACAAGCTCAATCAGATCTATGTACATCTTTGTAAAAGGGGTATACATTATATGTTGAAACCTTGTGTAATTTGGGAACCATAACCCTGAATTATATAGTAGTACGTCATTTTTAGTTTGGCCCCTCATAAAAAATAATAATGAGATCAATCATGTATGTGTAGCATATACCAATTCAATCAAACGGGTTAAATCAATCTTGTATGTGTAGCATGAAAATTACATAAAATGTGATCTTCACATGTTTATTTTCAACTGATCCAACTTTACTTTAATGAGATCAAAAAATACAATATATGCAAACAAATAGAGTATAAAAAAAGACTATTCTTCACCAGAAAGACCTAAGTATGTCCATAACCAAATTATAGACCAGTGTCGTATAATTAACTTAGTACAAATTTCCCCTAAATCAAAATATCCTTGTATAAAAATACTATCATTTTAGCAACATGCTCTTGTTAATAAACTATTACTCCAAGGAGAAGAGAAAATAGTAAACAATATAAATAAATTCAAATATAATGTCACAAAATATTATTCAACTATTTTATCTTTTAGCAGATATAAGTACATCTCTATAAACAACATTTTTAGTATAAGTTCTCGGTTTTCCATTAACATTCCCATCTTTTATCAAAACTTTTGTCTTATTCAATGAAACTCATGATAATGCAATATAAAGTTGACCATGCCCGAACATATGTTGAGGCAAGTAAATTCCTATATTTGGAATTGTTTGTTCTTGTGCTTTATAATTAGCGAGGGAAAAACTTAGTCTTATACGAAATTGTTTACATAATAATGTGAATGACAAACGAATATCTTCAGAAGGCTTCATAGGTATTCTTGGTAAGAAAACTCAATCTCCAGCAAATTTTCCAGTAGCAATCTACAACGACCCGGATTTTTAAGCAATTAAATAATTAATTTATTCAATTATTTAATTAATGATTTGGTAATTTAAATGGTTTGAATTCAAATATTTTGAATATTAAATTAATATAAATAGTGAGATAATAATATATTGATTTCTGAAATAGTCGGAAATAGTTAATTTGACAATATTGTGTGAACTAGAAATATAAGAAATTTAATTGAATTTCGATTCGAGTTATAATAACGAATGTATTAATAAAACGACGTTTGAATGTATTAATCGTAATATAATTTAAAACGAGCTCGTAATATCGTGGTAGTTCATAGTAATACGTTTTGAACTTCAAATGAATATACATGGTTCATTATAAGTCAGATTTCTTTGAAACAAGAATCATTCAAATCTATTGAGTTATATTTTTCTAACGAAAGTGAAAATTCGAGATTTCATGTTGTAAATTGTAAGTTATGTCCAAATCAATTTTTCATAAAGTCGTTATGGATTCATTTACAAATTATAACGATTTATTTAATAAATATAAAGGGTTTTTTAATATAAACTGAACGTCGTTTTAATTTGAAATTTAAACGTCAAGTATAAATCCAGATTTGTTTATTTCAAGCTATATATATTCTGTCTGGATATATATAAGATAATAATAGTTTATTATTATTAATTCGAAATGTTTTGGAATTTAATTTATATTTCTATTTGGTTTATATTTTATCGATTGGATATGGAAATAAGAATAACCAATTTTCAAACGATCTCCGTTTTTGATGAAACTAATTTTTCTTAACCCGTAGTGAGTAATTATTGTAAGATTTTCAGTTTTGCGTTAATTGAATTTATCTTGTGACTATGCGACATTTAAACGCATATTATTGAACCGTTTGATTTTTTTTTACAAACGGACTCAGAATTCGACGAAACTAGTTCAATCGTGTCTGAAATATCAAACCATTGTAGGATTACAATTTTTTTCACGATCGGAGATCGTATGTGGTAGTTTTTATATGTCACTTCATAGGCAAGTTTCAGATGTATATATTATTAAAAATGCAATCAATTAAATGTATATAAAAAAAATACCTGTAACAACCCGTAAAATGCGAGCCAGTTTGAAATTTTTATTTTAGCCATTTTAGCGAATTTTGATTATTTAAAATGAATTATTTTAAATAATATCGACGAGAAATTTATTTTAAATGGAATTCGACGTATATATTATATACGTCGTCGTTAGAATATAAATATTTTTATATAATTATAAATAGAATTGAAAATGGCGCGGTAGTTCGATAATTCGATTTCAAACTTCAATTGAATGTACCGGGTGCAAAACAATCCGGATTTTAGTGAAACCAAAAATAATGGAATCTAATAGTGAATATCTTTCCAACGAATCCGAAAAATCAAAAGTTCGTAGCGGGAATCAAAAGATATGTCCAGTTGAAAATTCTGAATAGTCGCTATGGAATTCAGGCCCTTAAAAATGGACATTTTGCAAACGACCTCGGATTTCGACGAAACCAGTTTCGTTGGGTCCGTGATGTTAAATTATTGCTAGGTTTCAAATTTCATAATTTTTCGAATCAATATGTGAGCGTGGCAAAGGAAAACGCGTTTGACCCGTTTTAGTTGATTTTAATCGACTGGAAATTGGCCATTTTTCTAACGGTCTCGGAATTCGGCGAAACTAGTTTTGTTAGGAGCGTATCGTCAATACGAAGCTAGAAAATATTTTTCGGGAATTTTTCTAGTTAGTATGTGACCCCGGTAATTTGAAATGTACGTTTAAAATTCAATAAAGTGATTTAAATGTAAATTTAACGGAAAATGATAGTAACAGTCGAATCAGCCTACGATACATATCCCATTGTGTTCGGAATGGGGGTATTTAGCTAGGGGCGACAGTCGTTGGGCGCGATTTTGAGTTCGTATTGATATGAGGGTATTTTGGTTTTAAAATAATAAAATATAATATAAATTTAATACAAATACCACCCCCACACCCTTTCAGAGACCATAGCCGCCGCTGTATTAAATCAGCGATGCAAATCGCCCCGTTCTTCCTCCCTCCCGATCTCCCTCGTCAGTCAATGAAAATCAGTGGGTCCGGAAGCAAATGAAAGAGCATCACGAGCTCAATATAATGAATGGTGGTGATGGGCACTAGTGGAGTAATCGGGCTGGATTTTGTTCGAGGAGCGGAGGCGTTAGCGGCGAATTTCTGGGCCAAGGGGAACTTCGAGTTGGCCAAAGGGGGGTGGCGCCGGTGGAGCTCGCGAAGCCAGTTCTGGTGGTGGGTGGCGATCGACGCCAGGGCGGTCATGGGAGGAGCGGTGATCGGTCAACGACGGCAAGGAATGGGTTCCAGACTTCGACGAGGCAACGAGAAAGAAAGGTTTTAACTCTTTTTTTTTTTTAGCATTATAGTTTATTAAATCTGAATATTATATATATATATTATAGTTTATTAAACTGAAAATTATATATATATATATATATTATAGTTTATTAAATCTGAAAATTTATATATATAGTATAGTTTTAAAATATGAAATTTATATATGTTGGTATCGTTTAAAATATGATTTTCGCTTATACAAAAATATGGTTTTGAAAAAAATAAATATACTATTGTTTTTAAATATGTAAATAGTTTTGTTTTAAAAATAAAAGTAGCATGGTTTTAGAAGAGATAAAAATAGGATTTTTATATATTGAACTTCGAGTTAAAAATAGGATTTTTATATATTGAACTTCGAGTTAAAAATAGGATTTTTATATATTGAACTTCGAGTTAAAAATAGGATTTTTATATATTGGACTTCGAGTTAAAAATAGGATTTTTATATATTGGACTTCGAGTTAAAAATGGGATTTTTATATATTGAACTTCGATAGAAAAATGGAATTTTTATATATTGAACTTCGATAGAAAAATGGAATTTTTATATATTGAACTTCGATAGAAAAATGGAATTTTTATATATTGAACTTCGATAGAAAAATGGAATTTTTATATATTGAACTTCGATAGAAAAATGGAATTTTTATATATTGAACTTCGATAGAAAAATGGAATTTTTATATATTGAACTTCGAAATAAAAATATGATTTTTATATATTGAACTTCGATAGAAAAATGGAATTTTTATATATTGAACTTCGAAATAAAAATATGATTTTTATATGTAGTGGCTACGGGCAACGAAGATGACGAAAGGGCAAGAACGTTGAAGATTTCCTGCATTGGAAGTGCCGTGCAGCTGGATAGCTATCTGTGAGAACTTCTCACTCTTCAATTTATTTTCTAGTTATATATATATATACTAGGATGCAGACGGTGTTTAGTAGCACCCGACACAATCGTCCACAGACCATGGACTTGTTTGTTTGGCTGTTTGGTGATTGATTGCGATATTGGTTTGAATGTGGTTTGTGGTGTGAAAAATCGAATCGATAAATTGGTTAGGATTAGACGTGCGCCGTTATAAGGCGAAGGAGTAAGGCTAGGTTAGATCCTTACTCCAAATTTTGTGGTTTGCATAATGAAATGAATTGAATTGTTTGGTGAAATGAATGGATTGATTGATGTGTGAATGGCGTGGGCCTTCACTAGACCGGGGATAAGGCTAGGCCTTGTCCCGTTTCTAGTATCGTGCCGTTATGCCGCCGAAATTTTCTAAAATATGTTAGAAAAATAAAAATATCATTTTATTTAAAGAATGAACTGAATAGAAATTCATATGTTGGAATAAAATGTTTTATCGTTAAAAATATAATTTTTAACGCGAATGTGAATAAATAAATATTCATTTACAAACCAGACGGTTTGTTTATGTACACCTATTTGAAGGACATTGATTGGGTCGATAAATTTTACACATCGCCCAACAGCACAAATAAAATATGTGTTTGATTGTTTGAAACCCCACACGGGTGTTGGGATGAAATTTGAAGTTCACTCATCCTGATTGATTAAATATGTCGATCGATTGATTGACAGGCTGTTATAAGCATTGAATATCTATATTTGATGCTTTTACAGTGTAGTGCACTTTGGTTGATGGTTGATTATTTTCAATGTTATTATATACATGTGTTGTATGAAAATCCATATAATTAACTTTATATGGTAATTGATTGGGCCTCATTCCAATCGTGAAAATAAAGAATATTTTGATAATAGGAAATATTTGAAATAGAATATTTGAAAATAGAAATATGTGAAGCCGTGATGATTAGATTGACGCCATTTTGACGTGAATGATATTTATATCGATTTTATAACGATTTCGAAATGAATTGAATTGAAAACGATTTCGAAATGAATTGAATTGAAAACGATTTCGAAATGAATTGAATTGAAAACGATTTCGAAATGAATTGAATTGAAAACGATTTCGAAATGAATTGAATTGAAAACGATTTCGAAATGAATTGAATTGAAAACGATTTCGAAATGAATTGAATTGAAAACGATTTCGAAATGAATTGAATTGAAAACGATTTCGAAATGAATTGAATTGAAAACGATTTCGAAATGAATTGAATTGAAAACGATTTCGAAATGAATTGAATGTATAACGATTTCGAAATGAATTGAATTGAAACGAATTCAAATTGAATTGAAAGCGAATTGAAATGAATTCAAATTGAATTGAAATTTGAATTGAATAGAAATGAATTTTAAAACGAATTTATAAAGAAGAATTCAATTTTGATTTGAATTGAAAAAGAAGTGGAAATTGCTTTTGAAACGAATTTAAAACTATTCATATAATTCGTTTTAAATAGAAATCTACGAAATATATATTATATATATTATATATATAATATAATGGCCTGAATAGAACACGCCGCGCCGCGGCAGTTCGTGAATTTCGACCATTTATTTCAAACGGACATTGCGGGAGATCCGACCGTCGGATTCTCCTAAAACCGGAACCGTTGGTTTCGTATCGAAAAGAGCTTTCTAAAGAATATTAGAAATTAGAAATCTAACGGTTGGATTTGGAATTATGTCCAAATCAAATTCGAAAAAGGTCGCTGTAAGTGCAGTTCGATGGCCGTTGATGGAAATCGACTGTACGGGCCTTGATAAAATTATTAAAAATAGTAATAATTTGTGTAAAATCAGAAGAAATGATTTAGAAAGGATTGGGATGAAAAAACTCCATATTTGAAAAGATAAAAATAGAATTTTATCGAAATGAACTAGTTTTGAACTAGAATTATAATTCTATTTATTTTTAAATAAATAAATTGAATTTGAAAAGGGTTTTGAAAATAACCAGAATATCCAATGATTGCATTGGAGTGGATTTGAATCGAAATTGTCTTCGGAATATTTCGATGTTGGAATTCGTGATTATACGGATGTTGTTATGGAAATTTGAAAGATATTTATATATATCGTTATTTCTAATACGACATTTGTTAGTCGTAGAATTCGATATTGAATATAAGCCGATATATTTTCTATTCAGAGTCTTGTATTGAATATCGAATGTGATTTGGGTTTGTCGTGAATGGTGTCTTCACTAACACTGTTCTTAAACCCAGTTGAGAAAAGATTAAATCTGTTTATTTAGATTTAATGAAGTGTACCAATTAAATAATATTTAATTGGAGTAGAATTGATATTGATTTTTGGGTTTATCGTGGACAGTGTTTTAAATAACACTTGTTCTTTAACCCGATAATTAATGTAATGATATTTTGGGTTTACCGTGAACCGTGTTTTAAATGACACTGATTCTTTAACCCAGCTAACGATTAAAACTAGGTGGAGTTTTAATGAATCTTTAATTAGATTGAAATGATCGAAAATGGAGTATCACCAGTTTTGCTCCAGGCGATAGTTAAATCTTTAATGAGATTTGAACGTGAAATGGTAATTGAATTTACCGATAACACTGTGGTGTTAGATATGAAGTATTACCAGTTTTACTTCATGGGATGAATAGGTTGGGATGGGGAAATTAAAATAAATGATTACTTCGGTAAGGTTCGCTAATCCCGACTAGTTTGAATTGAGATTCAAAAATAGAATAAAGAATAAATTCAAGGAATTTATCTTGGATAAAATTAATGGGAACCTTTTCCTATGAATGTGAAATTTAGAAACTAACTGTCGGTTAGCCAAGCAGAATGGTTTTCTGGATATTGATCTGATGTTGGTTTCGGCCTTCGGGGTTAATATTTGGGGGATTATTCTCTTGATTAATTTACGGTTAGTGACTAATGAATTGGAATGAGGCGTATGCTGTGTTTGTGTAACACTTATTTAAAATATACGCGAGTTATTCGGAAAGACCGGGTTTATCCCATTCTGAATAACTGATACGACGATAAGTCGAAGATGAAGACGATGGTCGAAGACCGGAGGTCTTCACGTCGTTTGGGTAATTACTGATGATCTTGATTGGGCTGTACACCCAAGAAGATGGAAACAGTTAGTGATCGTCCAGACGTACTTGGAGATCGATGGATATGCGGGGTACTAGGTGCCTCCGGTTTCGTTCAGACCCAGAACGGACTTGTAAATAGACTGTGTGTCTGACATTGGATTTTAGTCTGTGTGATTGATTTCTATTAAATATATATATCTGTTTGACGGCGGAGAATTTATTCTCTTGCTTAACGCCCTTCTCTGAGACGTACGAGCTCAGGGGTTATATATTGATGGATATCAAACGCATGAAGTGAATTGCCTGTGTGGCATGCCTAAGTGGAAATTGATCGAGGCTTCTGTTGAAAAGCAAAGTCTTGTGGTGATGATCAAAGCACGGCCTTTGTGGCGTAGCTTTGTGTAACGTTTACCTCGCGTGTTTCACATCCGGTATGAACCAAAAACGGGAGACGGACCTCAGGGAGGACTTGCGTTTCTTTCTAGCTAGAAGTGGCGTCAGTTGTTTTACACGCCCTGACGAGTTTGACTTATGTGGTTGTGGCTGTTGCGAGGCGCCTCGGTTATATCGGTTTCAGCCGATGCATTCTGGTCGGCTGACGGACCAGACTTACACCCCATAGGGTGGGGAGACGTAGTGTTCAGGCATAATAATCCACATCGGTGGACCGGCCCTGTCGCTCCAAGGCTTGCCTGCGCGCTTGCCTGAGACATTGGCTAGATTGTCTCGAAGTCGGTGAGGACTATCTTTTGCCTCGGTTCATAGACGGAAATCCAATTTCCAAATACGTGACTTTGCGGTTTTATTTGTAAACCTATATATAGCGACATAGTGGCATGGGACGCTCATGTTGCCTATGATTGATACTTATGATTTGAAGTTGTTTTATACACTATGCACTTATGATAGTATCAAATGATTTGTTTTTAAACGTATCAAGCATTCTTTGGCTGTTATAAGGAAAAACCCTATCCCCCGGCTTGCGTTGCATTGTGTGATAGGACCAGGGTCTTATAACAGCTTCATTTTTCCTTATTTAGCATTGCGCTGTTTGTTTTATGCACTGGTGTTCTTGGGAGGAAACCCGTTCCGTGTTATACGGCGTGGTCCCTTGATTTACCTAACTTTAAAAATAAAGATTAACTGTTTAGTTCTCACACCAGTCACATGACTGACCTGGAGTTTATTGTTTTAACCTAAACTCTGGGTGCCCCTATTTTGACTCGGGCAGCTAGTAGTTTTGGTTTTGCAGATTTATATTCACAGGATCCTGGTTTACAGCTGGAATGATATCCGGAAAGCTTTGTATCCGTATATCTCTTCTAGTTGTGTATTGTATTATTTTCCGCTGCTATGTATTTAAATGTAATTTAAATCTCTGATATTTCTGTGTAATATTCATTTATACTCTGTATATTCTTGTAATCTGATGCATTGTTGTAATATACAATGAAATGTCCTTTTGTATACGTTCTGTTTTGTCCTGTTCTCAAACGATAGGGCGTTTCGAACGGCCTGGATCGGTTTAGCGACTGGTTCGGACCGAGCGAAATTCCTTGCCGTTACACGTGGTATCAGCGCTTTGGTTTACAAAGCAGAGAACAAGGCACATTAGAAGCATACGAAAGAATTCATCAGATATTGGATTAGTAATATCCAATTAGAATGACTCGTTAGAGATGGGGTTAGTAGTATCCTAGAACGAGTGTGAAGAGTATATTTTTAAAATGAAAACAAACTTTTGTTTTGAAAATTTAAATCAATTATTCGTATTTGATTATTTATTTAATTGATCTGGACAATCCCATATATAAAGATTTTGCATATGCGTCTTGCAAACGTGTATTCGAAGTTTTAATATACTGGATAGTTATAGAATCATACTCTAGTTGCCCGGGGATAATTCTGGTGATGGGGCACTGTCGCCAGTATTTATTTTCGAGTAACGAAAGTGAGATTTCTATATTTCCATTAGACTGGTGTGAGAACCAAAATTAGATAGGGCTTATTGTTGTGATTTGGCATCAAAAATCTGATTTTTGACTATGTATCAAAATTATGAATTTGAAACGTTAAATTCACTAATTGATTGATGTTTGTGTTGTTTGTTTAATTGTTTGATAATTTTGAACCATTATGCCTAATTTGATCAAATAATGAATTATATTGAAAATTGGTCGCATTTGCTTGCATATACTTGTACTTACATTGAACAGGTCATAGCAAGGAGGCTAGAGCAGAGAATAAAATTTGTTTGCCCGACAAATAGGTACATGTTTACTACATAATTTCCTGTTTTGTTTGGGTGATGATGATTTTGTGAGCCTATTGGCTAGCCGCTTGGCTTTTTCTTTTTCTTTTTGAGATCTGAAGGACCGGGGAAGCTATTTGAAATTCCCCGATGCTCCCGGTGCAGGGGAGGTTATGGCGAAATTTTTCGAAAATTTAGGGTGTTAGCCAAATTTTTGAAATTTTGAAAATTCTCAGAAACTGAAAAGTTGGAGAATGGAAGCCAGATCGAACGTAGAGTTAGTTAATCAAACCACTTTCGACTTTGTTCCTTTTCGGGGACGAAAAGTTTTAAGTGGGGGAGATTGTAACAACGCGTAAAATGCGAGCCAGTTTAAAATTTTTATTTTAGCCATTTTAGCGAATTTTGATTATTTAAAATGAATTATTTTAAATAATATCGACGAGAAATTTATTTTAAATGGAATTCGACGTATATATTATATACGTCGTCGTTAGAATATAAATATTTTTATATAATTATAAATAGAATTGAAAATGGCGCGGTAGTTCGATAATTCGATTTCAAACTTCAATTGAATGTACCGGGTGCAAAACAATCCGGATTTTAGTGAAACCAAAAATAATGGAATCTAATAGTGAATATCTTTCCAACGAATCCGAAAAATCAAAAGTTCGTAGCGGGAATCAAAAGATATGTCCAGTTGAAAATTCTGAATAGTCGCTATGGAATTCAGGCCCTTAAAAATGGACATTTTGCAAACGACCTCGGATTTCGACGAAACCAGTTTCGTTGGGTCCGTGATGTTAAATTATTGCTAGGTTTCAAATTTCATAATTTTTCGAATCAATATGTGAGCGTGGCAAAGGAAAACGCGTTTGACCCGTTTCAGTTGATTTTAATCGACTGGAAATTGGCCATTTTTCTAACGGTCTCGGAATTCGGCGAAACTAGTTTTGTTAGGACCGTATCGTCAATACGAAGCTAGAAAATATTTTTCGGGAATTTTTCTAGTTAGTATGTGACCCCGGTAATTTGAAATGTACGTTTAAAATTCAATAAAGTGATTTAAATGTAAATTTAACGGAAACTGAAAGTAACAGTCGAATCAGCCTACGATACATATCCCATTGTGTTCGGAATGGGGGTATTTAGCTAGGGGCGACAGTCGTTGGGCGCGATTTTGAGTTCGTATTGATATGAGGGTATTTTGGTTTTAAAATAATAAAATATAATATAAATTTAATACAAATACCACCCCCACACCCTTTCAGAGACCCTAGCCGCCGCTGTATTAAATCAGCGATGCAAATCGCCCCGTTCTTCCTCCCTCCCGATCTCCCTCGTCAGTTAATGAAAATCAGTGGGTCCGGAAGCAAATGAAAGAGCATCACGAGCTCAATATAATGAATGGTGGTGATGGGCACTAGTGGAGTAATCGGGCTGGATTTTGTTCGAGGAGCGGAGGCGTTAGCGGCGAATTTCTGGGCCAAGGGAAACTTCGAGTTGGCCAAAGGGGGTGGCGCCGGTGGAGCTCGCGAAGCCAGTTCTGGTGGTGGGTGGCGATCGACGCCAGGGCGGTCATGGGAGGAGCGGTGATCGGTCAACGACGGCAAGGAATGGGTTCCAGACTTCGACGAGGCAACGAGAAAGAAAGGTTTTAAATCTTTTTTTTTTTTTTTAGCATTATAGTTTATTAAATCTGAATATTATATATATATATTATAGTTTATTAAATCTGAAAATTATATATATATATATATATATTATAGTTTATTAAATCTGAAAATTTATATATATATAGTATAGTTTTAAAATATGAAATTTATATATGTTGGTATCGTTTAAAATATGATTTTCGCTTATACAAAAATATGGTTTTGAAAAAAATAAATATACTATTGTTTTTAAATATGTAAATAGTTTTGTTTTAAAAATAAAAGTAGCATGGTTTTAGAAGAGATAAAAATAGGATTTTTATATATTGAACTTCGAGTTAAAAATAGGATTTTTATATATTGAACTTCGAGTTAAAAATATGATTTTTATATATTGAACTTCGAGTTAAAAATAGGATTTTTATATATTGAACTTCGAGTTAAAAATAGGATTTTTATATATTGGACTTCGAGTTAAAAATAGGATTTTTATATATTGGACTTCGAGTTAAAAATGGGATTTTTATATATTGAACTTCGATAGAAAAATGGAATTTTTATATATTGAACTTCTATAGAAAAATGGAATTTTTATATATTGAACTTCGATAGAAAAATGGAATTTTTATATATTGAACTTCGATAGAAAAATGGAATTTTTATATATTGAACTTCGAAATAAAAATATGATTTTTATATATTGAACTTCGATAGAAAAATGGAATTTTTATATATTGAACTTCGAAATAAAAATATGATTTTTATATGTAGTGGCTACGGGCAACGAAGATGACGAAAGGGCAAGAACGTTGAAGATTTCCTGCATTGGAAGTGCCGTGGAGCTGGATAGCTATCTGTGAGAACTTCTCACTCTTCAATTTATTTTCTAGTTATATATATATACTAGGATGCAGACGGTGTTTAGTAGCACCCGAAACAGTCGTCCACAGACCATGGACTTGTTTGTTTGGCTGTTTGGTGATTGATTGCGATATTGGTTTGAATGTGGTTTGTGGTGTGAAAAATCGAATCGATAAATTGGTTAGGATTAGACGTGCGCCGTTATAAGGCGAAGGAGTAAGGCTAGGTTAGATCCTTACTCCAAATTTTGTGGTTTGCATAATGAAATGAATTGAATTGTTTGGTGAAATGAATGGATTGATTGATGTGTGAATGGCGTGGGCCTTCACTAGACCGGGGATAAGGCTAGGCCTTGTCCCGTTTCTAGTATCGTGCCGTTATGCCGCCGAAATTTTCTAAAATATGTTAGAAAAATAAAAATATCATTTTATTTAAAGAATGAACTGAATAGAAATTCATATGTTGGAATAAAATGTTTTATCGTTAAAAATATAATTTTTAACGCGAATGTGAATAAATAAATATTCATTTACAAACCAGACGGTTTGTTTATGTACACCTATTTGAAGGACATTGATTGGGTCGATAAATTTTACACATCGCCCAACAGCACAAATAAAATATGTGTTTGATTGTTTGAAGCCCCACACGGGTGTTGGGATGAAATTTGAAGTTCACTCATCCTGATTGATTAAATATGTCGATCGATTGATTGACAGGCTGTTATAAGCGTTGAATATCTATATTTGATGCTTTTACAGTGTAGTGCACTTTGGTTGATGGTTGATTATTTTCAATGTTATTATATACATGTGTTGTATGAAAATCCATATAATTAACTTTATATGGTAATTGATTGGGCCTCATTCCAATCGTGAAAATAAAGAATATTTTGATAATAGGAAATATTTGAAATAGAATATTTGAAAATAGAAATATGTGAAGCCGTGATGATTAGATTGACGCCATTTTGACGTGAATGATATTTATATCGATTTTATAACGATTTCGAAATGAATTGAATTGAAAACGATTTCGAAATGAATTTAATTGAAAACGATTTCGAAATGAATTGAATTGAAAACGATTTCGAAATGAATTGAATTGAAAACGATTTCGAAATGAATTGAATTGAAAACGATTTCGAAATGAATTGAATTGAAAACGATTTCGAAATGAATTGAATTGAAAATGATTTCGAAATGAATTGAATTGAAAACGATTTCGAAATGAATTGAATTGAAAACGATTTCGAAATGAATTGAATTGAAAACGATTTTGAAATGAATTGAATATATAACGATTTCGAAATGAATTGAATTGAAACGAATTCAAATTGAATTGAAAGCGAATTGAAATGAATTCAAATTGAATTGAAATTTGAATTGAATAGAAATGAATTTTAAAATGAATTTATAAAGAAGAATTCAATTTTGATTTGAATTGAAAAAGAAGTGGAAATTGCTTTTGAAACGAATTTAAAACTATTCATATAATTCGTTTTAAATAGAAATCTACGAAATATATATTATATATATTATATATATAATATAATGGCCTGAATAGAACGCGCCGCGCCGCGGCAGTTCGTGAATTTCGACCATTTATTTCAAACGGACATTGCGGGAGATCCGACCGTCGGATTCTCCTAAAACCGGAACCGTTGGTTTCGTATCGAAAAGAGCTTTCTAAAGAATATTAGAAATCTAACGGTTGGATTTGGAATTATGTCCAAATCAAATTCGAAAAAGGACGCTGTAAGTGCAGTTCGATGGCCGTTGATGGAAATCGACTGTACGGGCCTTGATAAAATTATTAAAAATAGTAATAATTTGTGTAAAATCAGAAGAAATGATTTAGAAAGGATTGGGATGAAAAACTCCATATTTGAAAAGATAAAAATAGATTTTTATCGAAATGAACTAGTTTTGAACTAGAATTATAATTCTATTTATTTTTAAATAAATAAATTGAATTTGAAAAGGGTTTTGAAAATAACCAGAATATCCAATGATTGCATTGGAGTGGATTTGAATCGAAATTGTCTTCGGAATATTTCGATGTTGGAATTCGTGATTATATGGATGTTGTTATGGAAATTTGAAAGATATTTATATATATCGTTATTTCTAATACGACATTTGTTAGTCGTAGAATTCGATATTGAATATAAGCCGATATATTTTCTATTCAGAGCCTTGTATTGAATATCGAATGTGATTTGGGTTTGTCGTGAATGGTGTCTTCACTAACACTGTTCTTAAACCCAGTTGAGAAAAGATTAAATCTGTTTATTTAGATTTAATGAAGTGTACCAATTAAATAATATTTAATTGGAGTAGAATTGATATTGATTTTTGGGTTTATCGTGGACAGTGTTTTAAATAACACTTGTTCTTTAACCCGATAATTAATGGAATGATATTTTGGGTTTACCGTGAACCGTGTTTTAAATGATACTGATTCTTTAACCCAGCTAACGATTAAAACTAGGTGGAGTTTTAATGAATCTTTAATTAGATTGAAATGATCGAAAATGGAGTATCACCAGTTTTGCTCCAGGCGATAGTTAAATCTTTAATGAGATTTGAACGTGAAATGGTAATTGAATTTACCGATAACACTGTGGTGTTAGATATGAAGTATTACCAGTTTTACTTCATGGGATGAATAGGTTGGGATGGGGAAATTAAAATAAATGATTACTTCGGTAAGGTTCGCTAATCCCGACTAGTTTGAATTGAGATTCAAAAATAGAATAAAGAATAAATTCAAGGAATTTATCTTGGATAAAATTAATGGGAACCTTTTCCTATGAATGTGAAATTTAGAAACTAATTGTCGGTTAACCAAGCAGAATGGTTTTCTGGATATTGATCTGATGTTGGTTTCGGCCTTCGGGGTTAATATTTGGGGGATTATTCTCTTGATTAATTTACGGTTAGTGACTAATGAATTGGAATGAGGCGTATGTTGTGTTTGTGTAACACTTATTTAAAATATACGCGAGTTATTCGGAAAGACCGGGTTTATCCCATTCTGAATAACTGATACGACGATAAGTCGAAGATGAAGACGATGGTCGAAGACCGGAGGTCTTCACGTCGTTTGGGTAATTACTGATGATCTTGATTGGGCTGTACACCCAAGAAGATGGAAACAGTTAGTGATCGTCCAGACGTACTTGGAGATCGATGGATATGCGGGGTACTAGGTGCCTCCGGTTTCGTTCAGACCCAGAACGGACTTGTAAATAGACTGTGTGTCTGACATTGGATTTTAGTCTGTGTGATTGATTTCTATTAAATATATATATCTGTTTGACGGCGGAGAATTTATTCTCTTGCTTAACGCCCTTCTCTGAGACGTACGAGCTCAGGGGTTATATATTGATGGATATCAAACGCATGAAGTGAATTGCCTGTGTGGCATGCCTAAGTGGAAATTGATCGAGGCTTCTGTTGAAAAGCAAAGTCTTGTGGTGATGATCAAAGCACGGCCTTTGTGGCGTAGCTTTGTGTAACGTTTACCTCGCGTGTTTCACACCCGGTATGAACCAAAAACGGGAGACGGACCTCAGGGAGGACTTGCGTTTCTTTCTAGCTAGAAGTGGCGTCAGTGGTTTTACACGCCCTGACGAGTTTGACTTATGTGGTTGTGGCTGTTGCGAGGCGCCTCGGTTATATCGGTTTCGGCCGATGCATTCTGGTCGGCTGACGGACCAGACTTACACCCCATAGTGTGGGGAGACGTAGTGTTCAGGCATAATAATCCACATCGGTGGACCGGCCCTGTCGCTCCAAGGCTTGCCTGCGCGCTTGCCTGAGACATGGGCTAGATTGTCTCGAAGTCGGTGAGGAATATCTTTTGCCTCGGTTCATAGACGGAAATCCAATTTCCAAATACGTGACTTTGCGGTTTTATTTGTAAACCTGTATATGGCGACATAGTGGCATGGGACGCTCATGTCGCCTATGATTGATACTTATGATTTGAAGTTGTTTTATACACTATGCACTTATGATAGTATCAAATGATTTGTTTTTAAACATATCAAGCATTCTTTGGCTGTTATAAGGAAAAACCCTATCCCCCGGCTTGCGTTGCATTGTGTGATAGGACCTGGGTCTTATAACAGCTTCATTTTTCATTATTTAGCATTGCGCTGTTTGTTTTATGCACTGGTGTTCTTGGGAGGAAACCCGTTCCGTGTTATACGGCGTGGTCCCTTGATTTACCTAACTTTAAAAATAAAGATTAACTGTTTAGTTCTCACACCAGTCACATGACTGACCTGGAGTTTATTGTTTTAACCTAAACTCTGGGTGCCCCTATTTTGACACGGGCAGCTAGTAGTTTTGGTTTTGCAGATTTATATTCACAGGATCCTGGTTTACAGCTGGAATGATATCCGGAAAGCTTTGTATCCGTATATCTCTTCTAGTTGTGTATTGTATTATTTTCCGCTGCTATGTATTTAAATGTAATTTAAATCTCTGATATTTCTGTGTAATATTCATTTATACTCTGTATATTCTTATAATCTGATGCATTGTTGTAATATACAATGAAATGTCCTTTTGTATACGTTCTGTTTTGTCTTGTTCTCAAACGATAGGGCGTTTCGAACGGCCTGGATCGGTTTAGCGACTGGTTCGGACCGAGCGAAATTCCTTGCCGTTACAATACCTTAGCAGCCAAGTATATAGATCGTGCAGACTACAAAAAATGAAATGCAAACCTATATATTTTATGACATGACCCTACGATGGTACCAACCTATATTTTTGAAAATTCAGTCTACCTAAGTACCAATAGCAGATGTACTTACGCAAGTCTCTTGTAACAACCCGAAAAATCAGAACCAATTTAAATTTTTTAATTTGGCTATTTTAATGAATTTTGAATATTTAAAATAAATTATTTTAAATAATAACGACCAAAAATTTGTTTGGATCGAAGTTATGGCGAATACATTTGTAACACCCCACCTCCGCCAGGGCCATTCACAAGAGAATGCACCAGCTTTGGGGGGATGTTGTCTAGGTAAACATGCACAGAGATACCACAAGACAGAACATAGATAAATAAAAAACCATACTTAACCATTTCAAAACCAAATAGTCAACTTACATCAAAGTACTTAGTTATTATTTTCCAACTACCACAAGTCTAGAAAACATAAACTGAACATAAAGTAAACTATCCCCAAGATAGATATGGTGAAGCCATAGCAAGCTCAAGTCCAAACCGTACATGAGTTGTCAAGAAAGCAAGCCAAATGTCCAAGCTAAGCACTAGTGTTCCCTCCCTGAGAACATGGGGGGGGGGGGAACGGAAGAAAAGAGGCGAAAGAAAAAAAAGGTCAGTCATAAAGACTGGTAAGTCCTACCTACTATTAGTATAAAAACTAATGAAGTTAACTAAACATGAGAAACTGAGATGAAACATAAAGATGGTAACTAACTGGCATGATGAATAGATAACAAGGTAGATCAAGTGTGGCATCGCATATACAAGGTTTAGTATTGCACCAATAGTACTAGTATTCCAACCCATGTCAAGTATAAACAAGAAACGATCCCTTGGCCCAATATCATGAGATGACCCAAGTCAAGGTCCAACTACACGGTCTAGTCGATCGGCTCCCTATAAGCCTAACTCGTCGAGTGTCGGTGTCATACGGCCCAATCACGAATGTAGCTACTCTGTGCTAGGTCCACCCTAGGGTGTATCAAGCCCTAGGGTGCCAACCACTGACACCATTCCAAGCACGCACAGTGTACAACTACTGGTGCCCATGCCTGCTTTTCCAACTCCGGACAACGTGCACGACCATAGTCCGCCTGAACCTACAATGGCGCACCAAACTCTGTCGTCATTTTGGTCGCTTACAATCAGCCCAGTAATCATGCCCCACCCTAGCCTAGTCCCTAGGGTATCGTGATACATCCAAGAGGGTTACTGCTGAAAAGGACCACGTAACTAGGGTTTCCAGCGGGTTAAGTGTGGTTAACCCCATCCAATCATGCATCAAGTTGGTTAAGTGTATCCAAGTGGTTCATGACTTAACCCTAACATGTGGCACTAATTAATTATTGCACTCAACCTCTCACATTAGGCTTTGTTGTGGTTACTGGATATGCCGGGCGGGTCTGGGCAGCTTTACACCACAACCTAGTCTAACCTCGGGTTTCAAGCGCGATATGACCAACTTCTCACATTGGGTCCTATTGTTTGTAGCCACTGGATTTGCCGGGCGGTTCCGGGCAGATTTACGCTACAAACTCAACCCAACCTCGAGTTGGACACTTTAATGTTTTCTACATGTCATGACCATATTTAAGTTTTTAAGCATAATCCAGTTTCATGTCACATTTCAAGTCATGTTTTTCATGTCATTTCAAGTTTGCCTAACTACCCATAACGTATCCCCATCGCACGTAAATTCGCATCAACACAAGTGAATCATGAAACATAAAAATACGACCAAGATGGGCATAAGGTTGGTAAAGTTGGTCATAAGTTAAACATGATGATATTTGAGGCAAAGGTGTTCATCACAACTAGCATATAGGATTATTGGTCTCAAAACATGTATGACATCAAACTTAGCAAATAAACTTGTGGGTAACATGTAGTTCAACATCATAGGCAAAGGTGAAACATGATAATAGTTGACATAGGGTGATAAACTTGTGGGTAGCATGTAGTTCAACATCATAGGCAAGTTTACATCAAGGTTATGAGGGGTTCTAGGTTGCATTATGCATAATCCCCACATAAAGCTCATAGCTTTCTACCCAAAAATCAAGGTAAATGGTACTAGGTTCATGATAATGCCACAATCATAGAGCAAAAGAGTCATAACTGGATCTATGCATACAAATATAGCCCCAAGACAAGTATTATACCAAAAGTCCCATTTCAACTTGCTACATGATCATATTAACTTCATAGTTTAAATCTAAGTGTAGAGTGGGGCTTACAAAGCGTGGCTATGAGAACTAGAACCAAATAGAACAAGATAGAGACGTTGTAGAAGCTCTAGGAATGATGCAGCAACACAAGTAGCCTTGAGAATAAGTAGCTCCTTTGATAGAAAGAAGAAAGCTTGCTCCTTTTTGCCTTAGAAGCTCTCAAGATGAAGATGGAGGCCATGATTAGGGAGCATTTTGGCAGAATTTAGTTGTTAGGATGATTTGTGATGGTTTAGACTAGGTATTAGCGTGTTTTTATAGGTGTAGAGACTAGTTTAGGCCATAGGATTAGCCCTAGTTTAGATCTGAACCATCAAATCCCGTCACAGGCTAGCTGAGCAGACCAAAGGAGCAAACAGGTGCACCAGGGAAAACCTGGCCGACCAGGGAGGTCGACACCCCAGTCGACCTGGGGGGGGGGGGGGCAGGTCGACCCCCCAGTCGACCTGGGGTAGGGCGGGAATTTTTCCCGCCCAATCTTCTTCTGGCTGAATTTGAATTTCGGGCTGAATTTTGAATTTTCTGAAATCTTCTATGGGCCATAACTTGGTCGTACGGACTCCGATTTACGAAATTTCGGACTCGTTTTCAAGCAGAATTTCGAGACGAACGCAATGGCGTAACCCGTTCCCATTGATTCTTAACTTATAATTTAATTCTGCCCTGATTTCTTGTTTTAACATGTTATAAAAATTCGGGTTGTTACATTCTCCCCACCTTAAAGGATTTCATCCCCGAAATCTCCAAGTTAGAAAGAACGTATCCTACCATCCATCATCCATCTACTCAAACATCATCCACATGCAATCATTGTCCTTAAAAGATTTCTAATGCTGTATGAACATATGAAAAGTGTGTGTATATGCACCTATCTAATGTAAAAATCAGGTGGTTACTGACTCAGTAAACCTCCTTAATGCAGAATATGTTAGTGAAATGAGTCCAAATGTACGCAAATTCCTAACATAATTTATAATCTCTACATGAGTGCACATAACATTCATTCATATGCAACATCCACGTGATAGCATAACAAGTTTAATCCATGAATAAGCATAAACACTCATGCATATGCAATATGAAAGTGTGTGAGCCGATCTTAGTGCTTAACGTGTATCATGCATCCACGAGTAACCACTTGCAAACACTTGCAGCCATTTGCAACCATCAAGCATAACATGTTTCAAATACATGTTTCATCCAAAGGGTTTCTACCTAAGGTTCTCATGACAAGATTAACGAGATAACAAGATAAACATGAATAGCAAAAGAAAGATATGCTAACTAGGAAAGGAGATTGAGAATGTACCCTAAAAAAGAAATGGATAAAGCCCACGCATCTTCTCCTCGGTTTCCCAAGTTGCATCTTCATCGGCTTCACACCACTGAACCTTTACCAACTTGACTTCTCGATTCCTCAGCTTCTTGATCTCCGTTCCCAAGATACGAATCGGAGCTCGACTCAAGGTTGCCTCTTTCTCTACCTCCACGTCTTCAAGAATGCTAGGCTCAACTACTTCGGCTAACTCATGTAGGCATTTTCGGAGATGCGAGACATGAAAGACATTGTGCACTCCAGCTAGCTTCTCGGGCAATTCCACCCTATAAGTCATTTGCCCAATTTTCTCGATGATAGGGAAGGGTCCTACGAACCTTGGTGCTAGATTTCCAACTGCTCCAAAACGAACCACATTTCGCAAAGGAGAAACCTTCACAAAGACCATATCTCCAACTTCAAACTCTAAGTCTGTCCTTCGCTTGTCTGCATAGGATTTCTGTCTGTCTTGGGCCGTTTTCATCCACCTTCGAATCAACTCAACTTTCTCGAATGTGTCCCTTATCATGTCGGGCCCAAGTATAAGCTTATCCGTCGTCTCCCACCAACATGTTGGTGACTTGCACGGCCTCCCATACAAAGCTTCGAATGGTGCCATCCCTATGCTTGCTTGGTAGCTGTTATTATAAGCAAACTCTACGAGAGGAAGGTGGTCTTCCCAAGTGCCACCAAAGTCAAGAATGCATAGCCTCAACAGATCTTCTAGTACCCTATTCACCCTTTCGGTCTGACCATCCGTCTGTGGGTGATAGGCCGTACTTAGATTCAATCGCGTACCCATCGCTTCTTGCAAACTATTCCAAAATTGGCTAGTGAAGATCGGGTCACGATCGCTAACTATGCTAGAAGGAGCTCCATGCAATTGCACTATCTCTCGAAGATAAACAGATGCTAGCCCTGATGCGGTCCTCTTGCTCTTCACTGGAATGAAATGAGCACTCTTCGTGAGTCTATCCACTATGACCCATATGCTAGTATTCCCCTTCCTTGATCTCGGCAATCCATCCACAAAATCCATAGAGATACTTTCCCACTTCCATAGCGGGACCTCCAATGGATGCAGTAGCCCACCGGGCTTCTTCGACTCGGCCTTTACTTGTTGGCAAACAATGCATCTAGAAACAAACTCTGCCACATCCTTTTTCATCCCATCCCAAAAAAATTGCGCATCATATCCCGGTACATCTTATCCCCTTCGGGATGTATGGTCATCCTCGAGTGATGCGCCTCCTCAAGAACTTTATTTACTAAGTCTCCCACTTGAGGGACACATAGTCTTCCATCACGCCTTAGCCACCCCTTGTCATCAATAGTATATCTAGCGAGGTGACTTGACGTCTCACCACGAATCAACTTGTCCATGATCTCGACTATCTGCGGGTCTTCCCTCTATGAAGCCCCAACTTGATCAAGAAGTGTAGGTCTAAGCTCAAGGGATGCTAACGAACCAGTCATCGACTCAACAGCAGGTGTAAAATCAAAGGTTGCCAAGAACTCTAGGCTCTTCATCTCAACAAACAAGGGACTCAAAGTCAACCTTCTTCTACTTAGCGCATCCGCCACAACATTACCCTTGCCAGGGGTATAAGCTATATCGAAGTCATATGATGCCAAGAATTCCATCCACCTCTGCTGCCTTAGATTCAAATCTTTTTGCGAGAAGAGGTACTTGAGCGGCTTGTGATCAGTATATAACTCAAACCTTTCACCTAGAAGATAATGGCACCAAGATTTGAGTGCAAAGACGATCGTCGCCAACTCCAAATCATGAGTGGGATAGTTCTTCTCATGAACTTTGAGTTGCCTACCCCCAAAGCATATCACTCTCCCTTCTTGCATCAGGACAGCACCTAATCCCGTGCCGCATGCATCGGTATACACGGTAAACAACTTCCCTCCATCGGGTAATGCTAGAACTGGAGTTGTGGTGAGGGCTTTCTTGAGCCTTTGAAAAGCAAGCTCACACTCTAAGTCCCATACAAAGACTAAGTTCTTCTTTGTTAACTTATTAAGAGGGGCTGAAATCTTAGCGAAGTCCTTAATGAACTTCCTGTAAAATCCTGCCAGACCGAGAAAGCTTCTCACTTCAGTTGCATTCTTCGGAACATTCCAATCTTGTACCGCCACTACTTTAGCGGGATCCGCAGCTATGCCCTTCTTAGAAACTATATGCCCAAGGAACCGAACTTCCCTTCTCCAGAAATGGCATTTGGAGAACTTGGTTTTTAACTGATGAGCTCTAAGTGTATCCATAACCTCCTTGAGATGTGTAGCATGCTCTTCCTCGTCTTTAGAGAAGATTAGAATATCATCCACAAAGACAACCACAAACTTGTTAAGGAACTCCCTAAACACCCTACTCATCAAGTCAACAAAGTATGCGGGTGCATTAGTCAAACCGAACGGCATGACGAGCCATTCAAAGAATCCATCTAGAGTCCTAAACGCAGTCTTGTCAATACTATCCTCAGCCACTCTAAGTTGATGGAATCCGGTGGCTAGATCGAGTTGAGAGAAAACAGAAGCACCTACAAGCTGGTCAAAGATATCATCAATCCTCGGTAACGGGTGCCTATTCTTCTTTGTCAGCTTGTTTAACTCACGATAATCAACACATAGACGAAGCGAACCATCCGCCTTAGTAGCAAATACCACAGGAGCACCCCATTCAGAAATGCTTCGCCTAATAAAATTTTTCTCAAGCAACTCCTTGACTTGCTTGCTAAGCTCTCTTCTTTCTCGCGGGGCCATGTGCCTAACAGGCAATGAAACTGGCTTGGCATTATCAACAAGATAAATACGGAAGTCTATCTCGCGTTTAGGGGGTAACCCCTTCACCTCATCAAAAACATCAGGATATTCTCGGACCACCCTCACAGATTGAAGATTGTCAATAGACGAGTCGAGGGATTCAAGAGAACATAACATGACGGGATCCAGAGGGTTACAAGAAATCTCTAGGGTATTGCCAAGGCGAGTCATAAGCCTCACTACCCTATGCTCACAATCGAGAATGGCTCCATAACTGGACAACCAATCCATGCCCAAAATCAACCCGTATCCCATGAACCCGAAAACATAAGCATTACATGTGAATTCTACGGTCAAGATAGAAATCCTCAAATCCATACAAATCATAGATAGATGGGCGGAACCCCCAATTGGATTTGAAACACTAACGGGATCCTCAACTAGACTAGTACTTAGGTGCAAACTTTCAACAATGTCAGAAGAAATAAAGGTATGCGATGCGCCAGAATCAAATAAAGTTCGAACAGGAAAACCAGAAATGTAAACAAGGCTTTCTACAGAAATACTACCTCGGTCCGGAGCTGGAGTAGTGTTGAGAGCATGCATCTGCCCTCCAGAAGGTCCTGCCCGCTGAGTCTGTCCTTGCTTCTTTGGGCAATCCTTACTGTAGTGTCCAGACTCTCCGCAATGAAAACATTCTCCCAACTTCCTCTTCTTCTTCCTACAATCTTTGTCTATGTGTCCAGTGATCCTACAGAAGTTGCACTTCCTTGTCTCCCTTGCCTTGTTGTTGTTGGCCTTGTTACCCTTGTTGTTCTTGTTGTTCTTGTTGTTCTTGTTGTTCTGGTTGTTTTGATTGTTCTGGTTGCCTCCCCACTTGGAGTCTGCCTTCTTGGTTTGAGTCTCATTAAGCTTAAGTTCTTTCTTGCCATTCTTATCATCTCCTTGAAGCAAGGACATATCCACTAAGCTCTCAAAAGTGGCCCCCATGGGTATATGAGACATGGCCAAACCTTGTAATGGCTCATTCAATCCTCGAGCAAAGCGTAGAGCCTTCTTCTGAGGTGTGTTAACCATGTCTAAACCGAATCGAGCTAGCTGGTTAAACTTATTCACATACTCCCTCACGGTCATGTCCCCTTGCTTCAAAGATATAAACTTCTCCATTTGCAGATTCTCCTCAGCAAATGATAGAAACTTAACCCTAAACCTCATCCTAAAGTCGGCCCAAGTCGCTATAGGCCTAGTAGCGTTGGTGACTTCCCACCAATAAGCAGCTTCCTCTTTCAATAGCCATACTGCCAACAGAACTTTCCTACGGTCTTCTACTTCAAAGATAGCAAAAAGATCTTCAGTTTCCTTTAACCAGTTTCTTGCCTCAACATAAGTCTCTGTCACTACAAAATTCTTGCCACCCATCGCCTTAAAGTCTTTGCAAATCTTCTCGAAATCTACTTGTGGACGCTGAGGAGGAGGAGGAGGAACCTCAGGTATGGGAGGAGGAGTCGGAGTGTTTGCTGGGCCCGCATCGTTGGCCCTAGCTTCCAAGTACCTTCGGAACCATCCGGGTATGGGTACTCCCTCGGGAAGGTTAAGATTGGCCATGTAGAAAAAGAAAAAGATAGATTTAGAACGAGGAAACGAAGGATAGTGCTAATGGCTTTTGGGGAATAGCCTTTTAAAATAAACTAGACTTTTTCTTGGAAAAATACTTAACTGGTTTTGAAAATAGTTTTTCAAAAAGGTTTTTAAAAATTTTGCCTGGTCTAGTAAACCTCATGCTCTGATACCGAATGTAACACCCCACCTCCGCCAGGGCCATTCACAAGAGAATGCACCAGCTTTGGAGGGATGTTGTCTAGGTAAACATGCACAGAGATACCACAAGACAGAACATAGATAAATAAAAAACCATACTTAACCATTTCAAAACCAAATAGTCAACTTACATCAAAGTACTTAGTCATTATTTTCCAACTACCACAAGTCTGGAAAACATAAACTGAACATAAAGTAAACTATCCCCAAGATAGATGTGGTGAAGCCATAGCAAGCTCAAGTCCAAACCGTACATGAGCTGTCAAGAAAGCAAGCCAAATGTCCAAGCTAAGCACTAGTGTTCCCTCCCTGAGAACCTGTGGGGGGGGGGGAACGGAAGAAAAGAGGCGAAAGAAAAAAGGGTCAGTCATAAAGACTGGTAAGTCCGACCTACTATTAGTATAAAAACTAATGAAGTTAACTAAACGTGAGAAACTGAGATGAAACATAAAGATGGTAACTAACTGGCATGATGAATAGATAACAAGGTAGATCAAGTGTGGCATCGCATATACAAGGTTTAGTTTTGCACCAATAGTACTAGTATTCCAACCCATGTCAAGTATAAACAAGAAATGATCCCTTGGCCCAATATCATGAGATGACCCAAGTCAAGGTCCAACTACACGGTCTAGTCGATCGGCTCCCTATAAGCCTAACTCGTCGAGTGTCGGTGTCATATGGCCCAATCACGAATGTAGCTACTCTGTGCTAGGTCCACCCTATGGTGTATCAAGCCCTAGGGTGCCAACCACTGACACCATTCCAAGCACGCACAGCGTACAACTACTGGTGCCCACGCCTGCTTTTTCATCTCTGGACTACGTGCACGACCATAGTCCGCCTGAACCTACAATGGAGCACCAAACTCTGTCGTCATTTTGGTCGCTTACAATCAGCCCAGTAATCGTGCCCCACCCTAGCCTAGTCCCTAGGGTATCGTGATACATCCAAGAGGGTTACTGCTGAAAAGGACCACGTAACTAGGGTTTCCAGCGGGTTAAGTGTGGTTAACCCCATCCAATCATGCATCAAGTTGGTTAAGTGTATCCAAGTGGTTCATAACTTAACCCTAACATGTGGCATTAATTAATTTAATGCACCCAACCTCTCACATTAGGCTTTGTTGTGGTTACTGGATATGCCGGGCGGGTCTGGGCAGCTTTACACCACAACCTAGTCTAACTCGGGTTTCAAGCGCGATATGACCAACTTCTCACATTGGGTCCTATTGTTTGTAGCCACTGGATTTGCCGGGCGGTTCCGGGCAGATTTACGCTACAAACTCAACCCAACCTCGAGTTGGCCAGTTTATGGTTTTCTACATGTCATGACCATATTCAAGTTTTCTAGCATAATCCAGTTTCATGTCACATTTCAAGTCATGTTTTTCATGTCATTTCAAGTTTGCCTAACTACCCATAACGTATCCCCATCGCACGTAAATTCGCATCAACACAAGTGAATCAAGAAACATAAAAATATGACCAAGATGGGCATAAGGTTGGTAAAGTTGGTCATAAGTTAAACATGATGATATTTGAGGCAAAGGTGTTCATCACAACTAGCATATAGGATTATTGGCCTCAAAACATGTATGACATCAAACTTAGCAAATAAACTTGTGGGTAACATGTAGTTCAACATCATAGGCAAAGGTGAAACATGATAATAGTTGACATAGGGTGATAAACTTGTGGGTAGCATGTAGTTCAACATCATAGGTAAGTTTACATCAAGGTTATAAGGGGTTCTAGGTTGCATAATGCATAATCCCCACATAAAGCTCATAGCTTTCTACCCAAAAATCAAGGTAAATGGTACTAGGTTCATGATAGTGCCACAATCATAGATTAAAAGAGTCATAAATGGATCTATGCATACAAATATAGCCCCAAGACAAGTATTATACCAAAAGTCCCATTTCAACTTGCTACATGATCATATTAACTTCATAGTTTAAATCTAAGAGTAGAGTTGGGCTTACAAAGCGTGGCTATGAGAAATAGAACCAAATAGAACAAGATAGAGACGTTGTAGAAGCTCTAGGAATGATGTAGCAACACAAGTAGCCTTGAGAATAAGTAGTTCCTTTGATAGAAAGAAGAAAGCTTGCTCCTTTTTGCCTTAGAAGCTCTCAAGATGAAGATGGAGGCCATGATTAGGGAGCATTTTGGCAGAATTCAGTTGTTAGGATGATTTGTGATGGTTTAGGCTTGGTATTAGGGTGTTTTTATAGGTGTAGAGACTAGTTTAGGCAATAGGATCAACCCTAGTTTAGATCTGAATCATCAAATCCCATCACAGGCTAGCTGAGCAGACCAAAGGAGCAAACAGGTGCACCAGCGAAAACCTGGCCGACCAGGGAGGTCGACCCCCAGGTCAACACCCCAGTCGACCTGGGGGGGGGGGCTAGTCGACACCCCAGTTGACTCCCCTGTTGACCCCCCAGTTGACCTGGGGTATGGCGGGAAATTTTCCCGCCCAATCTTCTTCTGGCTGAATTTGAATTTCGGGCTGAATTTTGAATTTTCTGAAATCTTCTATGGGCCATAACTTGGTCATACGGACTCCGATTTACAAAATTTCGGACTCGTTTTCTAGCAGAATTTCGAGACGAACGCAATGGCGTAACCCGTTCCCATTGATTCTTAACTTATAATTTAATTCTGCCCTGATTTCTTGTTTTAACATGTTATAAAAATTCGGGTTGTTACAATATTTATTTTAATTATAAAACAAGTCCTGAAATAGCGCGGTAGTTTGAAAATTTGAATTCGAACTTTGACTGACTATACAGGATGCAAAATAAAACGGATTTTAGTGAAACCAAAAATATTTAAATCTGTTTAAGAATATCTTTCTAACGAATTTGAAAAATCGAAATTTCATAGCGGGAATCAAAAGTTATGGCCAAATGAATTTTCAGAATGGTCGCTATGGAGTTAATATAGCCCGTAAAAATAGACATTTTGCAAACGACCTCCGTTTTCGACGAAACCACTTTTTTTGGATCCGGAATGTCAAATTATGGCTAGGTTTCAAATTCCATAATTTTTGGAGTTAATATGTGAGCGTGGCAAAGGAAAATGCGTTTGGTTAATTTTAGTCAATTTGGATCGACTAGAAAATGGCCATTTTTCATATGGTCTCCGAATTCGACAAAACAAGTTTTTTTGGGACCATATCGTCCAAACATAGCTAGATTTATTTTTCTCAAATTTTTGGAATCGGTATGCGGCCTCGACAAATTGAAATGTCCGTTCAAATCCATATTTGAATGTTTTATATTTTAATTTGAAGAATAACTGACTGAAACAGTCGAATGGGCCTACGAAACATATTCCATTATGTCCGGAATGGGGGCATTTAGCTCGGGATGATAGTCGTTGGGTTTGATTTGGAGTCTGGATATGAAAACACTATTTTAAAATTTAATATAAAAATTGGCTAATCAAAAATTTTCTTTCATTAAATTATTTTCCAATTAAAAATCAGAAAACCTGTATACTCCAGAAACCCGACGGCGGCTACCTTACGATCCTTCTCTCCTCGTTTTTGGCAATTCCGTTCATCGATACCCTTCGACGTAGTTGAAGCTTTTGTAGATCCCCTCCTCCTCTTCAAATCCGTACCCACCACCCTCCGTCTCGTCGCCTGTACGAGAAGAACTATCGCCACGAAGTCTCCAACTTCATCGTGCCGCCGGAGCTCCGATCCGCCGTCGAGCTGCACCAAACCCCCAGGCGTCGGTGCGTTATTCCACGCTCTACAACGTGGTATGGTCTGATCTTCGTCAAGCTCAACGGATGGAGCGCAAATCTAAAACCTAGTTTTGAAAGATTTAGTTGAAGGTACAGCTGTTTAAAGTTATAAAGGATAATAACACTTTAAAGCGCTTACAATAAAAATCATATCTTTTTGCTATGTTTTTGAAATCCAGTGAAACAAGAGATATTGGACTGGTGGCGACGTCTTCTACATTCTAGAAGAGACCGGAGAAATTTTGGAGCTTCCTGCAATTTTTGAAGGAGTGGAACCCAATGTGAGATTTTTAAATTCAAAACGATATGGAATGGCGATGTATAAATTATATAATCGATGTATAAGTTATATAAGCGTTGTACACCTCATGTATAAGCGTTGTATAAATTATATGTGCGATGTATAAGTTATATATACGTTATAAAAATCATATGTGCGTTGAATGGAGTTGAAATGAAATTGAAATATATTTATATACTTATATCTATATATATACACTCCCCTCGTCCACAGACCACGGACGATATATATTGGTTGTGATTGTTTGGATTTTGGTTGACGTGAAATTTGGTGAATATTACGAATGATTGATTTGATTGTGGTTGAAACCAAATAGGATTAGTTTGTGGATAAATTCGACTGCGTACTTACTAGATTATTGAAATCCCCCTTGTCAAAAGCTGCGAGGCTTTAAGGTAGAGCGAGGAGCCGTACTCGGGACGGTCCCGGTTTTAGCTACCCTATCGTTATGCTGCCGAAATTTTCTGAAATTTTCATGTTTGAAATAAAATGGTTTGAACGATAAAAATAGCATTTTTATTGTATGTATGAAATAAAATGGTTTAAACGATAAAAATCACATTTTTATTATATATATGAAGTATATGAAATAGTCATGTTTGAAATAAATTGTTTTAACAATAAAAATCACATTTATTATATATATGAAGTATATGAAATAGTCATGTTTGAAATAAATTGTTTTTACAATAAAAATCACATTTTTACTATATATATGAAGTATATGAAATAGTCATGTGTTGAAATAGATATTTTTAACAATAAAAATCACATTATTATTATTATATATATGAAGTGTTAAAAATAGTCATGTGTTGAAATAAATATTTGGCGGCTAAAAATATTATTTACACCACATGTGTGAAATGGAAATGGTTTGGAAATCGAAGAACGGATTATATATATATAACTAAAATAAAACGAATAACGATGTTGCAGTTCGTATTTTGAAATCGTGATTTTAAACGATTATTGCGGGAGATCCGACCGTCGGATTTTCCCGAAACTGGAATCGTTGGGTTCGCTTTGAAAATATCTTTCCAACCATATCAAATTTGTAAAGATCCAACTGTTAGATTGTGTGAAATGTTTAACTCAAATCTGAATGAAAATAGTGCCATAATGAATTATATATACATATAAATATAATTAAAATAAAATGAATAACGATGTTGTAGTTCGTATTTTGAAATCGTAACTTTAAACGATTGTATCGGGAGATCCAACCGTCAGATTTTCCCAAAACTGGAACCGTTGGGTCCGCATTGAAAAGATCTTTCCAATGGTATAAAATTTGTAAAGATCCAATGGTCAGATTTTCAGATATGTGTAAATCAAATCTGAAGAAAAACAGCGCCATTGCCGCGTTATGGCCTGAAGCGTCGTTTGAATAAATTGGCTATTTTTAAATAAATAAAAATAGCGATAAATCGTTATAAAATATTTTAAACGATATGGAATGGAAATAAACTGAATTTACTCGGTTTATTGGATATTTGATGGTTGAATGTGTTTGACACAGAAATTACAATAATGAACTGAATTATGGATGTCAAATAATTTAACCATGGAAATGAACTGATTTGAATTCTTAATATACGTGAATTGTTTGAAAAGGCCGAGTTAAATCTCATTTCAAATAATTGGTCAACGATTAGAAGTCGAAGATATGAAGATGGTGCAAGACCGATGATCTTCACATCGAATGGATGACTACTGATGCCTTTGATGGGAGTTGCTACCCTGGAGGGGTTATAGTGGTGATTGTACGGACATACTTGTTGATCGTTCGGATGTGCGAGGGCCTCTCTCCTGTATTGGACATACGGGACGAGGAATAAGATGCCTCCGGTTTCGTTCAGATCCAGAACGGACTTGTAAACGGATGTGTGTCTGACGTTGTAGATTGACAACGTGGCATATAGAGATGTTGTGATCAAGGATTTTGTTGAAAAGCAGAGTCTTGTGGTTGATGATCAAAGAATGGCTTTAAATAGCACAGCTTTGTGTGTAGCGTTGATTCGCGGGCCTCACACCCTGATATGAGACAGAAACGGGAGAGGACATCAAGAAGGACATGCGTTTCCTTCTAGCTCGGAGTGGTATTTTGGGTTTTACATGCCCGGACATTTTACTTATGTGGATGATGGATAGCGACGCACCTCGGTTATTTCGGTCTCTGCGGAGTCGATGGTTTGGTCGGGATATGACCAGTTGACGCCCCATAGGGTGGGGAAACGCAGTGTTCAGGCATTTTAATCCACTCCGTGTGGACCGGCCTTGACGATCCAAGAGCCCACCTGAGTCTGGGTCCTGGGACACGGGCTAGAGTGTCTCAAAGCGGTAAGGACGATCCCTTGCCTTGGTTCATGACAGAAATCCAATTTCCAAATACGACATCGGGCGGTTTTGATTTTATACCTATATATGGAGACATAGTGGTATGAGGCATTTATGCCGTCTATGATTGAAATTATTTTTCTGAAACATATAAACACTAGTAATAATATCAGATGCTTTTGTTTTATTCGTATCAAGCGTATTTTGGCCATTATAAGGTAAAACTCTATCCTCCGATTTGCGTTGCATTGTGTGATGGGAACTGAGTCTTATAATGGCTTCATTTTTATAAAAAGCATTGCGATGTTTAAATGATTTACTTGTTTTAAGCACTGGCAATCCAATGGAGTAAACACGTTTCGCGTTAGCGGCGTGGTCCTGTGATTGGCCTTATTGTAAAATAAGTTAAGTAGATTTTTCATACCTCCCATGACTGACTCGTAGTTTGTTTCACTTGCAAACTCGGGTGCCCCATTTTCTACACGGGCAGCCTTGTATTCAGGTTTTTAGCAGGCTCTCTCTGGATAGCTATGGAGCTGAAGAAGGATTCTATCACTTCTTTTTATGTTGTTCAGCTCCTGTTATGTATATTATGTTTTATTCCGCTGTAGACATTTTATATAAAGCTGAAGCTGTATGTTGTACTAAGTGTGATCCTGTATATTGTGTAACTCTGATGATTATTATTTCCAGTATATTTTTATGTAAATATCTGGTGTATTTATATATTTCTATTCTGTTTTTATTTGTTTATGTGTTATATTCCAAAGATTACCCTTGCCACCGTGGAACGGGGGTTTAGGGTCGTCACACCTCTCCCTCTAATACTTCATGTCAAAGAAAAATACTGTAGACCTAAGAACTAAAATTTGCATAACCTACTTGTTGGAAACTTAAACTACCCTAAATTAAGTAGACCTACCCTTCGTTTCCTTGGCTGCTAAGCATCATTATTTATAAATACAACAACATAATGTCTTCATCCATTTTTGGATTCAAGAAGGAGTTTTTTTTGCCATATGTTTTAATGAAGATAAAATTTTATTCATGCTCAAATACTCCACTAAAAATTCCAAGAACTAGTATCGTTGAAATCATTGAATGATTCTCTTAAACTTCATAGGAAAATTTGTGGGTTCAGCATAAATTTTGTTCGCTCGAAAGTTTCTAGGCAGACTAAGGTTTGACCCTTGCAAAAGAATGAAAGCATCGATTCGAAAATCTGAAGGTATTTTTAGGATCTAGAAGTCATTTCACACTCGTTTGGATTATTTCATGAGGATCAACGGAAAAAAATGTCGACCAGTTTGGAAGCAGTGGCATGGCACTGATAGCCGCATTGGAGAAGAGCAGATCGAGTTGTGTATGGTTGTTATGAGGAGGGGAAGCATTGAAAAAGATGATCTATAGTGATTTATGTTTGCGTTTCCATGATGAAATGGGTTCGTTAGGTAGAAGCAAAGTTTCGAAATAGTGGATATGGGTATACAGGAGAACGAGGTATGATTATTTGGTTTCCGGAAGAGAGGGCTACAATAAATTGTTGTAGGTAGGATGTGGGCAGCCGGTGAGAAAACGGAAAAGTGTGAGGCCCAATATGAATATTTATAATTTAAGATTAATTTAAATTAAATACCATATTGGATTATAAACATAATAACTTATACATATGTTATCGAAATTCAACAAAACATGATCTTTTAGGATCGTATGGACGTAGGCTACACAACGGAACCAGTCTGGAGTGATTTGAACATCATTACAATTTTAGAAAAATTATAATGTCTGATTTAATCAACCGACGTTAATCATTATTTAACGATTAACGATCAAGTTGAGTAAACTCACTAACTCTGTCTAGTTTTTTAATATTATAAACGTTATTTAATATTGATAAATAATAATTGGATGTTGTGTGATGGTTGTTTGGATGAGTTGCAAATTATTGGTTGAACTAGTATTATAGTTATATATATATCATTGGTTAAATACTGATTTTATTTATTTTAATGTTTCATATTGATATTAAATTGGTGTTTATTATGTTGATTAATGTTACTACCAAAATTGGCATAGAGACAGGCTGAGTTTGAAGGGGTATTGGACCGTCATAAGCAAAGAAGAGTAATCCGTAAGCAAAAGCTAAGCACATGGTAAAACCGAGAGCCTAAAAGAAGTGTCCGATAGGGTCAGTAACCGACACCTTCAACAAAGAAAGAACCTCAAATCCAGTTCGAAAGGAGACTATCGGCAGGGTAATTCCGGTAGGAAGGGTGACCGACAAGAACCATCCAAAATTGGGAGAAATTAAGGAGAAAAGCCAGAGACATTGCAACCCGAGACCCAGAAGAGCAAAGGAGCTATCGACATTAACTTGCTTAATGCCAATACACTAAGAGATAAAAAGCATAAAAAGTACGGGGTTTGAAACACAAGGAAATCTTCCGGAAGCTAGTTACTGAGACATCAATCAGACAATCACCAAGAGAACTCTTAGCTAAACAACCAATAAAGTACCGGAAGCAACCCTTTGGGATCTAAGATACACTTCAGGAATCTACCGAAAGGCAAGTTGGAGCCTCGAAGAGAGACAAGCTATCCACATTAATTTTCTTAGTGTTGGTACCGACATGGGTGGCAGATCCAACAACCATCCATTTGAGTCATGAAGGCAAAGCTCCATGCTGAATTAACAACAAGATCGAAAGCTCAAGATTGAAATCCAATATCTGGAACCCCACATCTAGAAGCCAAAACCTTTCAAAAACTATTTACACCGCCAGGATCAGTATCAATACAAAGGAGATAGGCTTGACGTCAACAAAAATCTCTAAAGACTGGGACCATCCTCCTGAGAGCTAGGATCAACTCCTCAAAAAGCCATAAGCAATGCCTTAGGAATCAAAAGGAAAAGCAGTCGAAAGCCAAAGTTTCTGGAACCAAAGATAAACGCGACCGACAATGGTTTCTACTGGCCCAATAGCAAGAGGGGCCATGATTTGTCTATAAATAAGACCCTAGGGTCTCATTTTCGGGACCAAATTTTCATTTCTTAATGTTGTTCTCTTTCTCTCAAGAGCAAACACTAATTTCCGAATCGAATCGGGGATTTCTTCGACTGTTGTAATATATCTTCAATTAATAAAAAGGAGAAGTCTGGGACGTAAGCATTTCTTGATTTGATAATCATACTGTGTTTATAATGATAGGTCATGGAGTTAATTCTAACCTTTCTTATGATAGAGTTAGTCACGATTCATTCAAAAGAGCAAAGGCCATGAACAAAACCAAGGTTTCTCCCGTTTCAGACGGTCCATATGTGACTTAGCTTTTTCATAGAAAGCCTAATGTCACCCAACCTCGGAAGGGAATGTGCTCTAAGCCTTGGCTTGATAACTGACGCAACCAAGGTCTTTTCGGGCCGGTTCGATGCCGAAGTATCATATAAGTCATTAAATATTATGGCATGAAAACAACTAGAGCGTTGTGAGACATTAGCCTGTTTCCTCTTAACACAATGTATATTATTTTTTCAGGGGTCTAAAGGTGATTATGGCTTAGAATTTTAGTCTTATTCGACTTGTAAAACCTTTCTCCAAGGTTGTCAATGATTTTGTAGTCTTGTAAGCATGATACTCACCCCTCCTACGAGGTAAGAGTAACTAATCTTCGAACTTAAGGTCTTGACGCCTAAGAAAATGTGAAATTAGTTGGGCATTTTACCCATGTTCTTATAATGTTTACATGTGCATTTCAATAATGTGGATTGTATAATTCATTGTTACGTGCCTTCCAGTGTTGTCCTATCATACATGTGCATTTTTATATTTTGGATGGTGAGACATGCAATAATGAATCAGAACCGTGGATCTCAATTTAGTACTTTTACGCATTTCAATTTGCTCTATTACATATTATATCTTATATTGTTTTGTAGTCTGATGCCATGATTGATTTATGTGAAATAATCATGATTATTCATTTGATAATCAATGCTAGGATGTTACTAAGGCATTGTTTGAGACACTATCTATCTCGTTTAGCAACATGGGTATATATTGATTTACAATCTTGCATTCCAAACCTCTTAAGAATATTTTCTATGTTGTTCTTTTGTGACAATCCAAGAATACCACGTGAACTACCATGATGTATTTGGATTACTAATACAAAATATGCATCATCATGAGCTTTGATTTCAAAGTCATTTGAAAGAAATCTCTTGGTTTCGTGCGATATATTTACGTCATTGCTGGCTAGCAAAATGTCATCAATATATAAAATCAAGAATACAAATTTACTTCCGCAGAATTCATGATACACACAATAGTCAATAATGTTGGCCTCGAAACCAAATGAGGCAACAACATTATGGAATTAAAACACTTATATTCACATAATAACTTATGCTTTCCATTATGATATAATCCATAAAGCGTTTCACTAACTTTCTGTTAATCAAGGGAAAACCAAGGGCACAAAATACAACAAAGGAATGTCAAAAACAGTAAATTTTCAGCACAGATGAAGTCGTCGCATCAAAAACTTCTTCCATACGGGGAGTTAAAAGGCACATCAACAGTGAAAAGCCCCTCTTCTAAAGCTATCACTTTATGGAAACGCTTCTGACATCTACGAAGGGTCATAACGAATGAAGCAAGATATATAAAATTGATTTGTGGACTGAGGTACAATTTCTAAAGGTTTCCAAAGGTATCTGAAACCATGTAAGTGATTCATTTCCAAAACCTTGTAAGTGTATCCAACCAACATGGATCTTCGTTCTAATACATGTTCACAATAGCCTTCAGAATAGAGCCGATAAGGACTTAGTTTATATGTTGCGGAACCCTCGACCTTAAGAGAATTTCAAGATTAAAAGTCTTTAGCAACTAATCTTTATCTTTTTTTCAGCAGGATTACACCCCCAAGGAAAGTAGGCATTTCCGATAGGATTCAAAGGAAACCCTAACACAGAGAGATCAAATAGAGAATATAATGGACCACAAAGATGTACCTGAAATAGATTCACTTTAACCAAGAAATCTATGAGGATCACACCATTTTGGGGTGTTAACCAGATTTTTGGCTAACATTTCTGGCGCTAGAAGAAAGGCTTGAACCTTCGTAATCCATTGAACTTCCTATTTCCTGTTGATTTCAATAAGAATTATTTCCGACAAAGATAAAAGTGGATTATAAGTCAGCTAGAATGAATGATAAATCAAAGATAATTCTTCGTGATTCACAAAAGGATACTTATACCTTAAGAAAGATCCTTTATGAACTGAAAGGCAGTAACTATAAATTGGAAAGAGGTCCTACAACCCAAAAGGACATCTCCAAATGATGATTACATGCCTAAGAGAAAATATTATAAACTTTAACATTCCCGTAAAGAGAAAATAATGCTAACCCATTCGTACTACCAACGTGTTACTAATAAACGCAATACAAGAATTGCCATTTTATAATGGTTACAAGCATTACAAATCGGAGCAACAATGGTTATAATTGTTAGTAGAAGGTGCATGGTAAATTACGTATTGAGTCTGAACTGTGAATCTCAATTTAGTACTTTGACGCATTTGATATTGCTCTATTACGTATATCTTATATTGTTTTTGTAGTCTGATGGCATTATTGATTTGCTTGATGGTATAAGATACATAGTAATTTTATATATCTTGGTTAAAAGATTAGTTGATATACAATTATGGGGTCTTCTTTGGCCTTTGCAAACATGCATTTTTCTAGAAGTGTAAAGACGTGTAAAAGTACTCAGCAGATAATAGTAATGATAAAGCGCAGCGCATTGTTGTCAAAAGCCTTCAAATCTTATTATTTTTATCTTGACCAAGTTGGGTCCTTTTCGATTCGATATCCGCTTCATTCGTAAACTGTAATTAAAAAATTGCATTCAAACTCTTACTAGGGGATCCGAGAATATACGTATAACCAAATTGATTTGGTTGAGATTAAACTGTATAGATTCAAACAGATAAGTGTTAGCTATTCCTAGATTCACTGTTGCTTGCTGGTAAATGAAATTAACTCGAGTTCGATCTTTCAAATTGACACAAGCTCAATTAGATCTATGTATATCTCTGTAGAAGGGGTATAAATAATATGTTTAAACCTCGTGTAATTTGGGAACCATAACCCTAAATTATACAGTAGTACGTCATTTTTAGTTTGGCTCTTCAGTAAACAAAAATTAATGAGATCAATCATGTATGTGTAGCATATACCAATACAATCGAACGAGTTAAATCAATCATGTATGTGTACCATGGAAAGTACATGAAATGTGATCTTCACAAGTTTATTTTCAACAAATCCAACTTTACTTTAATGACATCAAAAAATACAATATATACAAACAAATCAAGTGAAAAAAGAGACTATTTCTAATCAGAATGACCAAAGTATGTCCATAACCAAATTATAGAGCGACGTCATATAGTTAACTTAGTACGAATTCCCCCTAAATCAGAATATCCTTATGTAAAAGATACTATCATTTTAGTAACATGCTCACGTTAATAAACTTTCACTCCAAGTAGAAAATTGTAACACCCCACCTCCGCCAGGGTGTCTCTTGCAAGCACTCTGACTTTGGAGGGGCGTTTGAACTAGGTAAACATGCATAATGATCTATCAAGGCAGAACAAGAACATATGTATATATGTAAACAGAGTAAATAACATAGATAAAACAGCGGAAGATTACAAACCATTTCAAAACAAGTCTGGTACAACATAATGTCAACTTTCCAAATACACAAGTCTAGATAAAAACAACATTGCTGAAAAACTGAAATACATAAGTACTATCCCCAAATAAGTGATAACCATAGCTAGCTTCATGTCGAAACCGTACATGAGCTGAAATCCCACAAGCAAGCAATCCGAAATCCAAGCTAAGCTCCAACGTTCCCACCCTGAGAACCTGGGGAGGGGGGGGGGGACGGAAGAAAAGAGGCGAAAGAAAACAGGTCAGTCAAAAAGACTGAGTAAGCCCTACTACAATCAATGTAAACTGATAAAGTTAACTGACATGAGAAGCAGGGATGATCATAAGGATAACAACATACTAGCATGATGATTAACTAACAAGGTAGATAAAGGTGTCATCGCATAATCAGGATTAAGGTTTTTTTCACCACAGGTGTACTAGCAAACTAACATGACTTGAATAAACAAGTATTGATCCCTTGGCCCAAGCTTTGGCCCAATAACATGAAGTGACCCTAATACGAGGTCCAACCAAACGGTCTAGTCGATCGGCTCCCTAAGCCTAACTCGTCACGTGTTGGTGTCAGTACGGCCCAAACATAATTGTAGTCGAACTGTGTCGGGTCCACCCTTCGGGTGTATCAAGCCCTAGGGTGCCAACCCCTGCACACCATAAACATGAGTGCACAGTCTCGATCTACTGGTACCCATGCTTGACTTCTCCAAATACGGACTATGTGCACAACCATAGTCCGTCCGGAACTACATCGGCGTACCACCCTGCCGTCGTTTATTGGTCGCTTACCTCCAGTCCAGTAATCGTGCCCCCACCCTAGCCTAGTCCCTAGGGTCATGATGATACTAACTTGGGATTACTGCTGGAGTGGACCCCCATTGCTAGGATATTTCTAGTGGGTTAAGTACGGTTTAACCCTCTTGCAAATCATGGATTAACTTGGTTAAGTGTAACGATGAGTTCACGACTTAACCCCGATTAATCTATCAAGCCCAAATTGGTTAAGTATTAAGTGGACCATGACTTAACCCTAATCATGAGGCAATAATTAATTTAATGCGCCTTAACCTCTCACATTAGACTTTGTTGCGGTTACTAGTTAAGCCGGGCGGGTCCGGGTAGCTTTACACCACAACTTGGTCTAACCTCGGGTTCAAGGTACAACATGGCCAACTTCTCACATTGGGTCCTATTGTTTGTAGCAGCTAGTTAAGCCGGTCGGTTCCGGGTAGGTTTACGCTACAAACTCAACCCAACCTCGAGTTGGTCACACTTATCTTTTCTAAGTGTCATGTCCATCATGTTTCCAAAACATGTTACAAAATTTCAAGCAATTGGGTAGACCTAACTTAATAGGTAAATTCCCAATGGGTAGACCTAACTTAATAGGTAAATTCCCAAGCTTATGTTTTTATGTCTTTTAAGTTTACCCAACCCCAAATGTAATCCCATCACTTACATATCGCAATAGCGCATAAAGGATAGAAAGAGGTAACTTGGCATAATCATGACATAAAGGTATTGAAGCCACAAGTTTAACATGGTGGCATATGAAATGTTCATGTGTTCATACCCTTGCATATTACATTTTTAGGCCCCAAAAGCATGCATAAAACCAAACTTGGCATATTGGTGATACATGGTGATGAATAGCATGTAGAGATGGCCATAAGTTCGCATTTAGCCTCACATGCAAGTTATCATAAGAGATATGATAACTTACATGTTGCCAAAATGCAACCTTTAGCATAAAGCTTGGAGCTTTAAGCTCATAAACCCAAGATAAGCTTGCATAACATGATAGCATGAACAAAAGGACCAACCCAAACTTGCATAACATACTTGCATATCATAACATGGCATACTTGCATAGCATAACATGGTAAACTTGCATAACATGACATGATGAACTTGCATATCATAGCATGGCATACTTGCATATAAACTTGCATATTACAACATGATAAACTTGCATATTACAACATGATAAACTTGCATATCATAGCATAGTAAACTTGCATATAAACTTGCATATCATACATTTAACTTTAGAGTTTAAGTATGAAAGTAGAATAGGGCTCACAATGCTTATGAGGACTCAAATGAGTATAGCAAATATAAGAAAGCCCTTATGAAATCAAATAAACCCAAAATGCAAGCAAAACCCTTGAGCCAAAATGATCAAAACTCTTTCTTTACGATGAAAATATAGAAACTTGACTTGAATGCAAGCTAATGATGCTCATACAAGTTTGAAAACACTTGTATGCATGGAAAATCTCATAGAAATTTATTTAGGAATTTTATGAAGAGAGTGGAGGCCATGAGAGGATTGATTTTGCCATAGTTTAGTTATAGGATTGATTAATGATGATTTAGGGTTAGGTTAGGGCCTTATTTATAGAGATTAGGGCTAGTTTCAACCCTAGGATTAAACCATAGTTCCAATCTCAGCCCTCAAAACCGAATCTGGCCCACAGGCTCAACACAATCTCTAAATGGTGCACCAGGCTAAACAGCCCGACTGGACCAAGTCGACAGCCAAGTCGACAGGGCTGTCGACTTGGGTCCAACCAAGTCGACTCCCAAGTCGACAAGGCTGTCGACTTGGGTGCTCTGGCGGGAACTTTGCCGCCTAGCCCAATCTGACCTAATTTTTTTCAAATTCAAACTTGAATTTGAAATCTGTTTTTACTTTGAATTTTTCTGAAAACTTCGTTGGGCCTTAATCGGGTCATACGGACTCCGATTTTCGAAAACTCGGACTCTATTTCGCGTATTTTTCCGAGACGAACGCAATGGCATAGCCCGTTTCACTTGATTCAGATTTTAGAATTAAATTCTGCCTCGATTTACATCATTACAGGTTATTGAAAATACGGGTTGTTACATTCTCCCCTCCTTAAAGGATTTCGTCCCCGAAATCTTCAAGTTAGGAAGAACGTATCCTACCATCCAATCATCCATCTACTCAAAACATCATCCACGAGCAATCATTGTCCTTACAAGATTCTAAATGTTGTATGAACATATGCAAAGGTGTGTGTATATGTCCTTATCTAATGCAAATATCATCAATGCAAATTATGTTAGTGAAATGAATCCATATGTATGCAATTCCTAACATAATGTATAACATCTATATGTGTGCACATCACATACATCCATATGCAACATCCATGTGATAACACAAAAATTACCATCCATTGAATAAGCATAAACACTCATGCATATGCAATATGAGGAGTGTGTGAGCCGATCTAGTGCCTAATGTGTATAATGCATCCACGAGTAACCACTTGCAAACACTTGCAACCACTTGCAACCATCAAGCATAACATGTTTCAAACACATGTTTCATCCAAAGGGTTTCTACCTAAGGTTCTCATGACAAGATTAACACGATAAACTAAATAAACATGGATAGCAAAGAGAAAGATATGCTAACAAAGAAAAGAGATTGAGAGTGTACCCTAAAAAAGGAATGGATAAAGCCCACGCATCTTCTCCTCGGTTTCCCAAGTTGCGTCTTCTTCGGCTTCACCCCATTGAACCTTCACCAACTTGACCTCTCGATTCCTTAGCTTCTTGGTCTCCGTCCCTAAGATACGAATCGGAGCTCTCCTCAAGGTAGCCTCTTTCTCCACTTCCACATCTTTCAGAACACTTGACTCAACAACCTCTGCTGATTCATGTAAACACTTCCGGAGATGCGAGACATGAAAAACATCGTGTACTCCGGCAAGCTTCTCGGGCAACTCCACTCTATAAGCCATCTGCCCGATCCTCTCTATAATAGGGAATGGTCCAACAAACCTCGATGCTAACTTCCCAACGGCTCCAAATCGGACCACATTCCGTAAAGGAGAAACCTTCACGAAAACCATATCCCCAACATCAAATTCCAAATCAGTTCTTCGCTTATCAGCATAGGATTTCTGTCGGTCTTGGGCCGCTTTCATCCGTCTCCGAATCAACTCGACCTTCTCGGATGTATCTCTGATCATATCAGGCCCAAGTATAAGCTTATCTGTAGTCTCCCACCAACATGTAGGCGACTTGCACGGCCTCCCATATAAAGCTTCAAATGGTGCCATCCCTATGCTTGCCTGATAACTGTTATTATATGCAAACTCAACAAGAGGAAGATGGTCTTCCCAAGTACCACCAAAATCTAGAATACAAAGCCTCAACAGATCCTCGAGTACCCTATTCACCCTTTCGGTTTGACCGTCCGTCTGTGGGTGATAAGCCGTACTTAGATTTAACCTTGTGCCCATAGCTTCTTGCAAGCTATTCCAGAACTGACTTGTAAAAATTGGGTCACGGTCACTGACTATACTAGAAGGGACTCCATGTAGTCTCACAATCTCACGAAGATATACAGACGCTAGCCAAGATGCGGTCCTCTTGCTCTTCACCGGAATGAAATGAGCACTCTTCGTAAGTCTATCCACAATAACCCAAATGCTTGTATTCCCTTTCCTTGACCTTGGTAGCCCATCGATAAAATCCATGGAAATACTCTCCCACTTCCATAGTGGAACGTCTAGAGGATGCAATAGCCCACCGGGCTTCTTCGACTCGGCCTTAACTTGCTGGCAAATGATACATCTAGAGACAAACTCTGCCACATCCTTCTTCATCCCAGGCCAAAAGAAAATGCGCTTCATATCTTTATACATCTTATCTCCGCCTGGATGTATAGTCAACTTAGAGCGATGCGCTTCCTCAAGAACTTTTCTTACTAAATCTTCTAACATTGGAACACATAACCTTCCATCTCTCCTCAACCAACCCTTGTCATCAATAGAATATCGAGCGAGATGACTAGACGTATCTCCTCGAATCAGCTTATCCATAATCTCAACTATCTGAGGGTCTTCTCTCTGCGAAGCCCCAACTTGATCAAGAAGGGTAGGTCTGAGTTCCAGAGATGCTAAAGAACCGGTCATCGACTCAATCGCCAAAGAGAAATCAAAGGTTGCCACATACTCTAAATTCTTCATTTCAACGAATAGAGGACTCAGAGTCAACCTTTTTATACTCAATGCATCTGCTACCACATTCCCCTTGCCAGGGGTATAAGCTATCTCAAAATCGTAGGACGCCAAGAATTCCATCCATCTTTGTTGCCTCAGATTCAGATCCTTCTGAGAAAAGAGATACTTCAATGACTTGTGATCGGTATAAAGCTCAAATCTTTCTCCCAGAAGATAATGGCGCCAAGCCTTGAGTGCATATACTATTGCTGCCAACTCTAAGTCATGAGTGGGATAATTCTTCTCATGCACTTTGAGTTGTCTACCGCCAAAGCATATCACCCTTCCTTCTTGCATAAGAACAGCTCCTAACCCCGTGCCACATGCATCAGTGTATACTGTAAATAACTTCCCTCCATCGGGCAAAGCTAGAACAGGTGCTGATGTGAGAGCTCTCTTGAGCTTCTGAAAAGCAAGCTCGCATTCTATTCTCCAAGCAAAAACTAAATTCTTCTTCGTCAATTTAGTGAGAGGAGCCGAAATCTTCGCGAAGTCCTTGATGAACTTCCGGTAAAAACCCGCAAGACCTAGAAAACTTCTCACTTCGGTTGCATTCCTTGGAGTCTTCCAATCCTGAACTGCAACTACCTTAGCGGGATCCACCGCTAAGCCTTGCTTAGATACTATATGCCCAAGGAATCTAACTTCCCTTCTCCAAAAGTGACACTTGGAGAACTTGGCCTTTAACTGATGCGCTCTCAGCGTATCCATCACCTCCACGAGATGCCTTGCGTGCTCTTCCTCATCCTTAGAGAAGATCAGAATATCATCTACGAAGACCACGACAAACTTGTTCAAGAACTCCCTGAACACCCTACTCATCAAGTCCACAAAATATGCGGGTGCTTTAGCCAAGCCGAACGGCATGACAAGCCATTCGAAGAATCCGTCTGGAGTTCTGAACGCAGTCTTGTCTATACTATCTTCAGCTACCCTAAGCTGATGGAATCCAGTAGCAAGATCAAGCTGAGAGAAAACAGAAGCACCGACAAGCTGGTCAAAGAGATCATCAATCCTCGGTAACGGGTGTCTGTTCTTCTTAGTCAGCTTATTCAACTCTCGATAGTCAACACAAAGTCGGAGAGAACCATCTGCCTTGGTAGCAAATACCACATGCGCTCCCCATTCAGATATACTTCGTCTAATGAAGTTCTTCTCAAGCAACTCTTTCACTTGCTTACTTAGCTCCCGCCTTTCACGCGGAGCCATGTGCCGAATGGGCAAAGAAACCGGCTTTGCATTATCCACCAGATAAATGCGGAAATCAATCTCTCGCTTAGGGGGCAACCCCCTAACTTCATCAAAAACATCCCTATACTCTCGAACCACTCTTACAGACTGAAGAGTTTCCATTGATGAGTCGAGTGATTCAAGATAGCACAACATGACGGGACCTCGGATTACAAGAAATTTCTAGGGTGTTTCCGAGGCGAGTCACGAGCCTCACAACCCTATGCTCACAATCAAGAATGGCTCCATATCTGGACAGCCAATCCATGCCCAATATCAATCCGTATCCCCTAAAACCAAGAACATAAGCACTGCACGAGAATTCTACACTCAGTATAGAGATTCTCAAATCCCCACATATCATAGACAAATGGGCGGAACCCCCAATAGGATTTGAGACACAGACGGGATCATCTACCAAGCTAGTACTAAGGTGCAAACTATCAACAAGATCAGATGAGATAAAGCTATGCGATGCACCAGAATCAAACAAGGTACGAACTGGAAAATCAGAAATATATACAAGGCTCTCAACAGAAATACTACCTCGATCGGGAACTGGAGCGACATTGAGAGCATGAACTTGCCCTCCTGAAGGTCCAGCACGCTGAGTCTGACCCTGGCCTTGCCCTTGCTTCTTCGGGCAATCCTTACTGAAATGTCCAGTCTCACCGCAGAAAAAGCATTCACCATTCTTCCTTTTCCTCTTCTTACAATCCTTAATAAGATGCCCAATTGAACCGCAATAATGGCACTTCCCCTTGTTGTTCTTGCCCTTGTTGTTATTGCCCTTGTTGTTGTTCCCCTTGTTGCCTTGACTCTTGTTCTTGTTCTGATTGCCTTGACTGCTCTGACCACTTGGATTACCCTGATTTCCTTTCCACTGGGAATCAGTCTTCTTGGCTTGAGTATCATTCATCTTGACCTCTTTCTTAACATCTCCCTGAAGTAACGCCATATCAACCAAGCTCTCAAACGTGGCCCCATGGGGAATATGTGACATAGCCAGTCCCTGCAACGGCTCATTCAATCCTCTAGCAAAACGAAGAGCCTTCTTCTGAGGAGTATTCACCATATCCAAGCCAAAACGAGCTAACTGATTGAAATTGTTCACATACTCTTTGACAGACATATCTCCTTGTCTCAAAGTTATGAACCTCTCCATTTGCAGATTCTCCTCAGCAGAAGATAGAAATTTAAGCACGAACCTTGCCCTGAAATCGGCCCAAGTCTCAACAGGCCTAGTACCATTGGTGACTTCCCACCAATAAGCGGCTTCATCCTTCATAAGACAAACCGCCAACAAGATCTTCCTCTGATCGTCTAACCCAAAGATAGCAAATAAATCCTCGGTCTCTTTCAACCAATTTCTGGCCTCTACAAAAGTCTCAGTGCCTTGAAAGATCTTGCCACCCATTGCTTTGAAATCTTTGCAAGTCTTTGCGAAGTCAGCTTGAGGATGCTGAGGGGGAGGAGGAAGAGGGACCTCAGCGACAGGAGGAGGAGGAACATTAACTACCGGAGGAGGAGGAGGAGGAACATTAACTACTGGGGGAGGAGGAGGAGGGACATCTACGGGGCCGGCTTCGGTCGCCCTAGCCTCCAAAAGTCTCCTATACCAAACAGGTACGTGTACTCCCTCCGGAATTGCAAAGTTATCGGCCATACTGAAAATGAAGAAAAAGACAGATTCAGAATGGAGAAAAACGAAGGAATTTTGCTAATGGCTTTTTGGGGAATAGCCTTTAAAATAAACTAGAATTTTCTTTGGAAAATACTTTATACTTGGTTTTGAAAATAGTTTTTCAAAAGTTTTCTAAAAACCTTTTTGTTCCTTCTCGTAAACCATATGCTCTGATACCAAATGTAACACCCCACCTCCGCCAGGGTGTCTCTTGCAAGCACTCTGACTTTGGAGGGGCGTCTGAACCAGGTAAACATGCATAATGATCTATCAAGGCAGAACAGGAACATATGTATATATGTAAACAGAGTAAATAACATAGATAAAACAGCGGAAGATTTCAAACCATTTCAAAACAAGTCTGGTACAACATAATGTCAACTTTCCAAATACACAAGTCTAGATAAAAACAACATTGCTGAAAAACTGAAATACATAAGTACTATCCCCAAATAAGTGATAACCATAGCTAGCTTCATGTCGAAACCGTACATGAGCTGAAATCCCATAAGAAAGCAATCCGAAATCCAAGCTAAGCTCCAACGTTCCCACCCTGAGAACCTGGGGGGGGAACGGAAGAAAAGAGGTGAAAGAAAACAGGTCAGTCAAAAAGACTGAGTAAGCCCTACTACAATCAATGTAAACTGATAAAGTTAACTGACATGAGAAGCAGGGATGATCATAAGGATAACAACATACTAGCATGATGATTAACTAACAAGATAGATAAAGGTGTCATCGCATAATCAGGATTAAGGTTTTTTTCACCACAGGTGTACTAGCAAACTAACATGACTTGAATAAACAAGCAATGATCCCTTGGCCCAAGCTTTGGCCCAATAACATGAAGTGACCCTAATACGAGGTCCAACCAAACGGTCTAGTCGATCGGCTCCCTAAGCCTAACTCGTCACGTGTTGGTGTAAGTACGGCCCAAACATAATTGTAGTCGAACTGTGCCGGGTCCACCCTTCGGGTGTATCAAGCCCTAGGGTGCCAACCCCTGGACACCATAAACATGAGTGCACAGTCTCGATCTACTGGTACCCATGCTTGACTTCTCCAAATACGGACTACGTGCACGACCATAGTCCGTCCGAAACTACATCGGTGTACCACCCTGCCGTCGTTTATTGGTCGCTTACCTCCAGTCCAGTAATCGTGCCCCCACCCTAGCCTAGTCCCTAGGGTCATGATGATACTAACTTGGGATTACTGCTGGAGTGGACCCCCATTGCTAGGATTTTTCTAGTGGGTTAAGTACGGTTTAACCCTCTTGCAAATCATGGATTAACTTGGTTAAGTGTAACGATGAGTTCACGACTTAACCCCGATTAATCTATCAAGCCCAAATTGGTTAAGTATTAAGTGGACCATGACTTAACCCTAATCATGAGGCAATAATTAATTTAATGCGCCTTAACCTCTCACATTAGACTTTGTTGCGGTTACTAGTTAAGCCGGGCGGGTCCGGGTAGCTTTACACCACAACTTGGTCTAACCTCGGGTTCAAGGTACAACATGGCCAACTTCTCACATTGGGTCCTATTGTTTGTAGCAAATAGTTAAGCCGGTCGGTTCCGGGTAGGTTTACGCTACAAACTCAACCCAACCTCGAGTTGGTCACACTTATCTTTTCTAAGTGTCATGTCCATCATGTTTCCAAAACATGTTACAAAATTTCAAGCAATTGGGTAGACCTAACTTAATAGGTAAATTCCCAAAGGGTAGACCTAACTTAATAGGTAAATTCCCAAGCTTATGTTTTTATGTCTTTTAAGTTTACCCAACCCCAAACGCAATCCCATCTCTTACATATCGCAATAGCGCATAAAGGATAGAAAGAGGGAACTTGGCATAATCATGACATAAAGGTATTGAAGCCACAAGTTTAACATGGTGGCATATGAAATGTTCATGTGTTCATACCCTTGCATATTACATTTTTAGGCCCCAAAAGCATGCATAAAACCAAACTTGGCATATTGGTGATACATGGTGATGAATAGCATGTAGAGATGGCCATAAGTTCGCATTTAGCCTCACATGCAAGTTATCATAAGAGATATGATAACTTACATGTTGCCAAAATGCAACCTTTAGCATAAAGCTTGGAGCTTTAAGCTCATAAACCCAAGATAAGCTTGCATAACATGATAGCACGAACAAAAGGACCAACCCAAACTTGCATAACATACTTGCATATCATAACATGGCATACTTGCATAGCATAACATGGTAAACTTGCATAACATGACATGATGAACTTGCATATCATAGCATGGCATACTTGCATATAAACTTGCATATTACAACATGATAAACTTGCATATTACAACATGATAAACTTGCATATCATAGCATAGTAAACTTGCATATCATACATTTAACTTTAGAGTTTAAGTATGAAAGTAGAATAGGGCTCACAATGCTTATGAGGACTCAAATGAGTATAGCAAATATAAGAAAGCCCTTATGAAATCAAATAAACCCAAAATGCAAGCAAACCCCTTGAGCCAAAATGATCAAAACTCTTTCTTTATGATGCAAATATAGAAACTTGACTTGAATGCAAGCTAATGATGCTCATACAAGTTTGAAAACACTTGTATGCATGGAAAATCTCATAGAAATTTATTTAGGAATTTTATGAAGAGAGTGGAGGCCATGAGAGGATTGATTTTGCCATAGTTTAGTTGTAGGATTGATTAATGATGATTTAGGGTTAGGTTAGGGCCTTATTTATAGAGATTAGGACTAGTTTCAACCCTAGGATTAAACCCTAGTTCCAATCTCAGCCCTCAAAACCGAATCTGGCCCCCAGGCTCAACACAATCTCTAAATGGTGCACCAGGCTAAACAGCCCGGCTGGACCAAGTCGACAGCCAAGTCGACAGGGCTGTCGATTTGGGTCCAACCAAGTCGACTCCCAAGTCGACAGGGCTGTCGACTTGGGTGCTCTGGCGGGAACTTTCCCGCCTAGCCCAATCTGACCTAATTTTTTTCAAATTCAAACTTGAATTTGAAATCTGTTTTTACTTTGAATTTTTCTGAAAACTTCGTTGGGCCTTAATCGGGTCATACGGACTCCGATTTTCGAAAACTCGGACTCTATTTCGTGTATTTTTCCGAGACGAACGCAATGGCATAGCCCGTTTCCCTTGATTCAGATTTTAGAATTAAATTCTGCCTCGATTTACATCATTACAGGTTATTGAAAATACGGGTTGTTACAAAAATAGTGAACAATATAAATAAATTCAAATGTAATGTCACAAAATATTATTCAATTATCTTATCTTTTAGCAGATATAAGTACATCTCTATAAACAACATATTTAGTATAAGTTCTCGGTTTTCCATTAACATTGCCATCTTTTATCAAAACTTTTGTCTTATTCATTGAAACTCATGGTAATGCAACATAAAGTTGACCATGCCCGAATGTGTGTGGAGGCAAGTAAATTCCTATATTTTGAATTGTTTGTTCTTGTGCTTTATTATTAGCGAGGGGAAAACTTAGTCTTATACAAAATTGTTTACATAATAATGTGAATGACAAACGAATATCTTCAGAAGGCTTCATAGGTATTCTTGGTAAGAAAACTCGATCTCCAGCAAATTTTCCATTAGCAATCTGCAACGATCCAGATTTTTAAGCGATTAAATAATTAATTTATTCAATTATTTAATTAAACGTTTGAATTCAAATATTTTGAATATTTAATTAATATAAATAATGAGATAATAATATATTGATTTCCGAAATAGTCGGAAATAGTTAATTTAATAATATTGTGTGAACTGGAAATATAAGAAATTTTATTGAATTTAGATTCGAGTTATAATAACGAATGTATTAATAAAACAATGTTTGAACGTATTAATTATAATATAATTTAAAACGAGATCGTAATATCGCGATAGTTCGTAATATTACGTTTTGAACTTCAAATGAATATACAAGGTTCATTATAAGTCAGATTTCTTTGAAACAAGAAACATTTGTATTTTTCAGCTATATTTTTCTAATGAAAGTGAAAAATCGAGATTTCATGATGTAAATTGTAAGTTATGTCCAAATCAATTTTTCATAAAGTCGCTATGGAATCATTTATAAATTATTACGATTTATTTAATAAATAAAAAGGGTTTTTAATATAAACTGAACGTCGTTTTAATTTGAAATTTAAATGTCAAGTATAAATCCATATTTGTTTATTTCTGAAGCTGTATATATTCTGTCTGGATATATATATAAGATAATAATAATTTATTATTATTAATTCGAATTATTTTGGAATTTAATTTATATTTCTATTTGGTTTATATTATATCGATTAGATATGGAATTAAGAATAACCAATTTTCAAACGACCTCTGTTTTCGACGAAACTAATTTTACTAAATTCGTAGTGATTAATTATTGTAAGATTTTCAGTTTTGCGTTAATTGAATTTACTTTGTGACCATGTGAAGTTTAAACACGTATTATTGAACCATTTGAAATTAAAAAAAAGTTTTTACAAATGGACTCAGAATTCGACGACACCAGTTCAATCGTGTCCGAAATATCAAACCATTGTAGGATTACAATTTTTATCACGATTGGAGATCGTATGTGGTAGTTTTTATATGTCACTTCATAGGCAAGTTCTGGATGTATATATTATTAAAAATGCAATCAATTAAGTATATAAAAAAATACCTTAGCACCCAAGTATATAAATCGCGCTAACTACAAAAAATGAATTGCAAACTTATATATTTTATGACATGACCCTACAATGGTACCAACCTATATTTTTGAAAATTCAACCTACCTAAATACGTATAGTAGATGTACTTACGCAAGCCTCTCCCCCTAATACTTCATGCCAAAGGAAAATACTGTAGACCTAAGAACTAATATTCGCTTAATCAACTTGTTGGAAACTTAAACTACCCTAAATTAAGCAGACCTACCCTTTATTTCCTTGGCTGCTAAGCATCATTATTTATAAATACAACAACATAACGTCTTCATCCATTTTTGGCTTCAAGAAGGAGTTTTTTTGCCATATGTTTTAATGAAGATAAAATTTTATTTACACTCAAATACTCCACTAAAAATTCCAAAAACTAGTGTCGTTGAAATCATTGAATGATTCTCTTCAACTTCATAGGAAAATTTGTGGGTTCAGCATAAATTTTGTTCGCTCGAAAGTTTTTAGGCAGACCTAAGGTTTGACACTAGCAAAAGAATGAAAGCACCGATTCGAAAATCTGGAGATATTTCCAGGATCTAGAAGTCGTTTAACACTCGTTTGGATTATTTCATGAGGATCAACGAAAAAATTGTCAACCAGTTTGGAAGCAGTGGCATGGCACTGACAGACGCATTGGAGAAGGGTAGATCGAGTTGCATATGGTTGTTATGAGGAGGGAGAGCGTTGAAAGAGATGATCTACGGTGATTTATGTTTGCGTTTCCATGATGAAATGGGTTCGTTAGGTGGAAGAAAAGTTTCAAAATAGTGGATATGGGTGTACAGGAGAACGAGGTATGATTATTTGGTTTCCGGAAGAAAGGTCTATAGTAAATTGTTGCGGGTAGGATGTGGGCAGCCGGTTAGAAAAGGGAAATGTGTGAGGCCCAATATAAATATTTATAATTTAAGCTTTATTTATTAAATGCCTTATTAAATTGTAAACATAATAACTTATACATATGTTATCCAAATTCAACAAAACATGATCTGTTAGGATCATATGGACGTAGGCTACATAACGAAACCAGTCTGGAGTGATTTGAACATCATTACAATTTTAGGAAAATTAAAATGTCTGGTTTAATCAATCGACATTAATCATTTTTTAATGATTAACGATCAAGTTGAGTTAACTCACTAACTCTGTCTAGTTTTATAATATTATAAACGTTATTTAATATTGATAAATAATAATTGGATGTTGTGTGATGGTTGTTTGGATGAGTTGCAAATAAATTGGTTGAACTAGTATTATAGTTATATATATATATATATCGCTGGTTAAATAATTATTTTATTTATTTTAATGTTTCATATTGATATGAAATTGGTGTTTACTATGTTGATTAATGTTACTACCAAAATTGGCACAGAGACAGGCTGAGGGTAAAGGGGTATTGGACTGTCATAAACAAAGAAGAGTAATCCGTAAGCAGAAGCTAAGCACAGGGTAAAACCGTGAGCCTAAAAGAAGTATCCGAAAGGGTTAGCAACCAGTAACGTCAGCAAAGAAAGAAGCTCAAATCCAGTTCGAAGGGAGACTATCGGCAGGGTAATTCTGGTAGGAAGAGTGATCGAAAAGAACCATCCGAAATTAGGAGCAAATATGGAGAAAAGCAAGGGACATTGCAACCCGAGACCCAAAAGAGCAAAGGGGCTATCAACACTAACTTGCTTAATGCCGATACACTAAGAGATAAAAAGCATGAAAAGTACGGGGTTTGAATGTCAAGGAAATCTTGCGGGAGCAAGTTACCGAGACATCAGTCAGATGATCACCAAGAGAACTCTTAGCTAAACAACTAATAAAGTACCGGAAGCAACCCTCCGGGATCTAAGATCCACTTCAGGAATCTACCGAAAGGCAAGTTGGAGCCTCGAAGAGAGACAAGCTATCCACATTAATTTGCTTAGTGTCGGTACCGACATGGGTGGCAGATCCAGCAACCATCCATTTGAATCATGAAGGCAAAGCTCCACGCTGAATTAACAACAAGACTGAAAGCTCGAGACCGAAAGCCAATATCCGGAACCCTACATCCGGAAGCCAAAACCTTTCAAAAACTATTTACACCGCCAAGCTCAATATCAATACAAAGGAGATGGGCGTGACATCAACAGAAATCTCTAAAGACTGGGACCATCCACCTGAGAACCAGGATCAACACCTCAAAAATCCATAAGCAATGCCTTAGGAACCAAAGGGAAAAGTGGTACAAAGCCAAAGTTTCTGGAACCAAAGATAAACGCGACCGGCAATGGTTTCTACTGGCCCAATAGCAAGAGGGGCCATGATTTGTCTATAAATAAGACCCTAGGGTCTCATTTTCTGGACCAAATTTTCATTTCTCAATGTTGTTCTCTTCGACTGTTGTAATATATCTTCAATTAATAAAAAGGAGAAGTCGGGGACATAAGCATTTCTTGATTTGATAATCATACCGTGTTTATAATGATAAGTCATGGAGTTAATTCTAACCTTTCTTATGATAGAGTTAGTCATGATTCATTCGAAAGAGCAAAGGCCATGAAAAAAACCAAGGTTTCTCCCGTTTCAGACGGTCCATATGTGACTTAGCTTTTTCATAGAAAGCCTTATGTCACCCAATCTCGGAAGGGAATGTGCTCAAAGCCTTGGCTTGATAACTGACGCAACCAAGGTCTTTCCGGGCTGATTCAATGTGGAAGTATCATATAAGTCATTAAATATTATGGCATAAAAACAACTCGAGCGTTGTGAGGCATTAGCCTGTTTCCTCTTAGCACAATGTATATTATTTTATCAGGGGTCTAAAGGTGATTATGGCTTAGAATTTTAGTCTTATTCGACTTGTAAAACCTTTCTCTAAGGTTTTCATTGACTTTGTAGTCTTGTAAGCGTGATACTCACCCCCTCCCCCCACCCCTCCCACCCCCCGTCGAGGGAAGAGTAAATAATCTTCGAACTTAAGGTCTTGACACCTAAGGAAATGTGAAATTAGTTGTGCATTTTACTCATGTTCTTATAATGTATACATGTGCATTTCAAGAATGTGGATTGTATAATTCATTGTTACGTGCCTTCCAGTGTTGTCCTATCATACAAGTGCATTTTTATATTTTGGATGGTGAGACATGCAATAATGAATCAGAACCGTGGATCTCAATTTAGTACTTTGACGCATTTCAATTTGCTCTATTACATATTATATCTTATATTGTTTTGTAGTCTGATGCCATGATTGATTTATGTGAAATAATCATGATTATTCATTTGATAATCAATGCTAGGATGTTACTAAGGCATTGTTTGAGACACTATCTATCTCGTTTAGCAACATGGGTATATATTGATTTACAATCTTGCATTCCAAACCTCTTAAGAACCTTTTCTATGTTGTTCTTTTGTGACAATCCAAGAATACCACGTGAACTACCATGATGTATTTGGATTACTAATAAAAAATATGCATCATCATGAGCTTTGATTTCAAAGTCATTTGAAAGAAATCTCTTGATTTCGTGCGATATATTTACGTCATTGCTAGCTAGCAAAATGTCATCAATTTATAAAATCAAGAATATAAATTTACTTCCATAGAACTTATGATATACACAGTAGTCAATAATGTTGGCCTCGAAACCAAATGTGGAAATTACATTATGGAATTAAAACACTTATATTCACATAATAACTTGTGCTTTCCATTATGATACAATCCATAAAGCGTTTCATTAACTTTCTATTAGCACCAAAATCATCAAGGGAAAACCAAGGGCACAAAATGCAGCAAAGGAATGTCAAAAACAGTAAGCTTTCGGCACAGATGAAGTCATCTCGTCAAAACCTTCTTCTGTACGGGGAGTTAAAAGGCACATCAACAGTGAAAAGTCCCTCTTCTAAAGTTATTTCTTTATGGAAACGCTTCTGACATCTACGAAGGGTCATAACGAATGAAGCAATATATATATAATTAATTTGCAGACTGAGGTCCAAATTCTAAAGGTTTCTAAAGGTATCTGAAACCTTGTATGACACGACCCGAACTTCCTCGTGAAGGAAAGCCCGGATTGAGTTGAGAACACGCCAAATCAGAACACAAACAGAAGAAAATTTCATTGCTTATTACAACAATTTACATCAGAGTATAAGAATATACATAGTAGGAATAATTTATACATTGTAAAATATCAGAGATTAAAATACATTACATAGTAGCGGAAAATAATACAAAACACAACTGAAAGAGATACACGGATACAGAGCTTTCCGAATATCGTTCCAACTGTAAACCAGGATCCTGTGAATATAAATCTGCAAAACCAAAACTACTAGTTGCTCGTGTGGAAAATAGGGGCACCCAGAGTTTATGTTTAAACAATAAACTCCACGTCAGTCATGTGACTAGTGTGAGAACTAAAACAGTTATTTAAAACTTTACTTTAAAAATAAAGTAAATCAAGGGACCACGCCGTATAACACAGAACAGGTTTCCTCCCGAGAATACTAGTGCATAGAATAAACAGCGCAATGCCTTTTGGAAAAATGAAGTTACTATAAGACTCAGGTCCCATCACACAATGCAACGCAAGCCGGAGGATAGAATTTTACCTTATAATAGCCAAACATGCTTGGTACGTTTAAAACAAATCATTTTGATACTATTATAGTGAAAAGTGTATGAAAACAACTTCAAATATAAATGTATCAATCATAGATGGCATAGTGCCCCATCCCACTATGTCGCCATACTAGGCTCTACAAATAAAACCGAATGTCACGTATTGGAAATTGGATTTTCGTCATGAGTCTAGGCAAGGGATGTACTCCTAACCGCTTCGAGACACTCTAGCAAATGCCTCGGGACTACACACTCTAGGTAACCCCTGGATCCTGCAGTGCCGGTCGACACTTACGTTAGTGGATTGGTTATTCCTGTACACATGTTTCCCGGTCCTATAAGACCTATATCCATCGGCTCCTAAGAGACCGATACATCCGAGGCGCCTCGCAATCCAACAACCGCATAGGTAAAAATATAACAATGTCAGGGCGTGCAAAACCCTGACACCACCCATAGCTAGAAAGAAACGTTTTGCACCCATGCATTCCCTTATCCCGTTTTTGACTCATACCGAGATGTGAGGCTCGCGAATCAATGCTATACACAAATCTATGCTATTTTGAATCCGTGCTTTGATCACCAACCACAAGACTCTGCTTTTCAATAGAAGCCTTGATCATTTGCATCTCAGCATGCCACACAGGAAATTCATGCCATGCGACTGATATCTATCGATATATAACCTCTGAGCTTGTACGTCTCAAAGAAGGGTGTTAAGCAAGAGAATAAGTTCTCCACCACCAAACAGATATATATTTAATAGAAATCAATCAACACAGAATAAAATCCAATGTCGGACACAATCCATTTAGAAGTTCGTTCTGGGTCTGAACGAAATCAGAGGCACCTTATTCCACGTCCCGTATGTCCAATACAGGAGAGAGGCCCTCGCATATCCATCGATCTCCAAGTACGTCTAGACGACCACCACTTATTAGCTCATCTTGGGTGTACAGCCCAATCAAGACATCGGTAATCATACAAACGATGTGAAGACCTCTGTTCTTCAACCACCGTTTTCATCGTCGACCTATCGTCGAATCAGTTACTCAGAATGGGTATAAACCCGGTGTGACAACCCGGATTTTTACAACATGCTAAGACAAGAATCAAGGCAGAATTTAATTATAACGTCTGAATCAGGAGAAACGGGTTGGGCCATTGCGTTTGACTCGGAAAAATACGCGAAATAGAGTCCGAGTTTTCGAAAATCGGAGTCCGTATGACCAAGTTATGGCCTGTCAAAGTTTTCAGAAAATTTCAAGTTAAAAAACAGTTCAAATTTGAATTCAGATTTCAAATTCAGCCAAGCAGAAGAGGCGGGAAAAATTCCGGCCACCCCCAAGTCGACTGGGGAGTCGACTTGGTAGTCGACACACCCAAGGTGGTGTCGACTGCCCAGTCGACTTGGGTGGTTGGCCAGTTGGCCTGGGTGTGCCTGACTTGTTCCTCAAGACATGCTCTTGGGTCTGGTCTATTGGCCTGTGACGGGTTTTGAGGGTTCAGATCTATCCTAGGGTTAATCTAAGGGCCTAAACTACTCCTAATCTCTATAAAAACACCCTAGGACCTAACCTAAATCACTAAAAATCAATCCTACAACTAAGTGCTGCCAAAATCTATCTTGATCATGGCCTCCATCCCCAACTCCAAGGGCTTATGCATTCAAATCGGGTTCAAATCAAAAGGTGCTAGCTTGCTACATCAAATCAAGGGAGTGGATCAACGTTGCTAGGCCAATTTCATGACGATTCTTCAACAAAGGAGCCACCTTTCTTCGTCAAGACGATGCATGATCCTTCCCTAAGCCTCGCTAAGTAAGTTCTAGCTACTTGTAGATTCTAACGGTGGTTCTAATGTGACATGGAATAAAATGCGATGAAACATAAGTATGCTAGCCTATGTGAACCTAATTTTTCCCCTTTTCTATGATCTATGACATTGGGCTAAGTTTTAGCGACTTAATCATGCCACTCATGTTATGTTTAACCTAGTATATCTTGCAAGTTTGCATCTTTATCTATGGAATGTAAGCATGAACCTTTGGGAACCATTTGACTTGTGAAACATTGGCAAAGATTTGACTTTGGGGCTTATGCATGTAAATGAACCCAAACCCCTTATGTTATCATGCATGTTTGTGGCCAAATTCCCTTATGATAATATGCATTTTTGCGGCTAAATTCCCTTAGGATAATATGCATGTTTTTGGCCAAATTCCCTTATGATAATATGCATGTTGGTGGCCAAATTCCCTTATGATACTATGCATGTTTGTGGCCAAAAACCCCTTATGATGCTATGCATATTTTGAGGCCAAACCCCTTATGATACCATGCATGTTGGTGGCCAATCCCTTTTTGACATCGTGCATGTTTTGAGGCAAATATGTAGCATAATATCCTTACTATGTTGACTCGCTTTTACTTGAGTTGGAAACACGATTTGGGGTAGGTTAGACGTGCGTGATTATGACATGATAATTTGACATGGGATTTCATGAAAATATGGAACTCATGATACACCTAAATGGGGACATGACATGTGGGGTAAACATGGGACTTGAAACTAGACACGTATGGGTATGAAGTGTAATACGACACTAGACCAAACATGAAAGTGGCCAACTCGAGGTTGGGTTGAGTTTGTAGCATAAATCTACCCGGACCCGCCCGGCTTAACTAGTGGCTACAAACAATAGGACCCAATGTGAGTAGTTGGTCATATAGCACTTAAAACCCGAGGTTAGACTAGGTTGTGGTGTAAATCTACCCGGACCCGCCCGGCTTAACTAGTAACCACAACAAAGTCTAATGTGAGAGGTTGGGGTGCATTAATCTAATTAATGCCACATGAAAAGGTTAAGTAATTTTGACTAATGACACTTAACCGATATGACACGAATGGGTAGGTTAAGTGGAACCGGACTTGATTTCTTAATGACACTTAACCATATAAGACGATTAGGGGATGGGGTTATGTAATTTACACTTAACTAATCCGACTTGGTAATTAGATGGGGTTAAGTAACCTACACTTAACTAATCTAAACACGGTAATTAGATGGGGTTAAGTAACCTACACTTAACTAATCTAAACACGGTAATTCGATGGGGTTAAGTTAAACACTTAACCAATCTAAACTCGGTAATTCAATGTGGTTAAGTAACCAATACTTAACCAACTTAACATGGTAATTTAATGGGGTTAAGTAACTTATACTTAATCAATTATGCATGATGATTGGATGAGGTTAAGCAACCATACTTAACCAATCTAATATGAGAACTTGATAGGGTTAAGTCACAGGACCGTTTAAATTTACTTAACCATTCTAATATGATTAGTGGATGGGGTTAAGTTAACCTATACTTAACCAATCTGACTCGATAATCCGATAAGGTTAAGATAATCTATGCTTAACCAATCTAACACGATAATCTGATAGGGTTAAGATAAACAAATACTTAACCAATTTGACTTGATGATTGAATAGGGTTAAGTCATGAGCTTCTTGGTATACTTAACCAACTTGTAGGGCTAGGTCTTGGACTTGAATACTTAGCCAAATCTTGACATGATTCGTAGGCAGGTTAAGTCATGAACTTAAATGACAATACTTAACCCATTAGACAAAACCCTAGTTCAGGGGACTAGGTGGAAAACCGGTATTAACAAGGATAACGGGAAAGGAGACTAAGTGGTAAGCCTTAGGTTAGGAAACTAAGTAATAATTCTTAGTCAAGAGATTTGGATCAGTTCACAGATAGATGAGTAACCCGATATGGTAGGTCATCGCTTAAACACACGAGGAGGAGCAAATTATCCGACTTGGATAAAGGCTCCAACGAATTGGGTGACGAAGCGGTAGCTTCGGGGGACGTGAGGGTACTCTAGGTATCCCTCTGTGAGGTGGCAGATGGTCCATGAAACCTGGCCTCACAGAGGTTAAGGTCTGCGGTAGAAGAGCCAAGAGTATGCCTTGGTTGTTATGCGAGCGACCTAAAGACTGGGATGGATTAGCGTGGAGTCGACGATACTTGTTTTTGCCCTGGATAGCACGTCGCCGACTACCTACCATCTTTAGTCAATCGTGTACGAACGGAAAGGCAAAGAACCCCCAACAGACCATGTTCTTGCTATCGAGTCTTGGGTGAGGTTGGCCCATAGTAAAGTGGGGCTATAGTGGGGCCGGGATGTGGTTCTCATACATGACTTTTCTTAGATTGCCTTTCAATAGTTGAGGGAGGGGTCACGTGGGACCATAGCCACGGATACAAAAACAGACCTTGATATCTGCATCAGCAGACGACTTAAAGCTCCCGACCGAGTTCTGTATTTCTTGATTTGCCCTGGCACGGAACTCGGATGGCACATTGAGGAACATGTGCGTCTAGACATAGAAAACGATTCACGATACATACGCGGGATAAAGGGCGCGGTTGACGGGTGGCATAATCCCTAGTGGTCCTAGGTGGCTAAAACACAAACCAAGTTACGAATACGTTCATTAGGTAGCATAATCCCTAGTGGTCCTAGGTGGCATAAATCCTAAGTGAACACGCGATAGTTCATGGTAAGAAAACATAACTAGATCAAGGATAGCAGTCCAAAATAACTTCAAGGATAAAATGGTACTACGTTGAGGTAGTATAGATTTACATGGGAAAGCCCGTACGGCCTACGGCAAAGGACTGAACTTATGCATGGAAAGAAACATACAAGTTGGGAAAACCTACATATGCTATATATTAGGTTGGCATGGACCATTACATGGCATTGGGCAAGGGACATTCATAGTTAACACATGACGCGGGTTGGGATACTAGTACGAGGGGTGCAGAGCAAATATACATGATAGATACCTTGGGATAGTATACTTGATAGGAACCTGACGATGTGATACCTTGATTTATCTTGACACTGTAATTTATCATGATACCTTAGTTTATCTTGCTGCAGTAGTTCATCCAGTTATCTTGGTTTAGCTTATCTATCTTGTCGTCATCCTTATGTTTACTTTCAGTTTATACATGTCATGTTACCTTTACCTGTTTTTATACTGGAAGTAGATAGGACTTACCAGTCTTTATGACTGACCCCGTTTTCTTTCGCCTCTTTGTCTTCCGTTTCCCCCCCCAGGTTTTCAGGGAGGAAATGATGTTGTTTAGTTCGGACCTCTTATGCTTGAAGGTCGTCATGTATAGCTTGGTCTTCTCTTGGCTATGGCTGCTTCACCGCTTTATTTTGGGGAATAATTTATGAAAAGGTTTTATGCTTCTTTACTGTTGCAAGACAGGTTTTGATGTATTCTGATATAAAAGGCTTTAGACCTTACTTTATAAGGAAATGAAATTTGTTTTACTTCCGCTGTTTTTTATATATATGTTTTGTCTTGTAATATTTCTGTGCATGTTTACCTCGATGATGCTTCACCAAACCTAGTGCATTCCCTTTGTGAGTGACCCTAGCGGAGGTGGGGTGTTACACCCGGCCTTTCTGAATAACTCGCGTATATATAATAAACAAGTGTTATAAAAACACAACATATGCCTCATTCCAATTCTGAATATTCTTCTATTTAAATATTCACATCTTTAGGGATTTGTTCCCATTAATTTTATCAAAGATAATTTCTTTAAAATTTATTCTTTAATCTTCCTTTGGATATCATTCAAACCATATCAAGGTTTTCCAAACTAGTCGGGATTAACGCACCTTACCAAAGTAATCATTTATTTAATTTCCCAATACCAATCTATTCATCCTATGGAGAAAAACTGGTAATACTCCATAACTAACACCACAGTCTTATCTGTAAAATTAATTACCATTTCCCGTTCAAATCTAATTAAAGGTTTAACTATCGCTAGGAGCAAAACTGGCAATGCTCCATTCTCGATCATTTCCCAAACTTGATAATTTAAATTATCAATTCCCATCTCAATCTAACTAAAGATTCATTAAAACTCCACTTAGTTTTAATCTTCCCAAAAATCAATATTAATGATTATTTAACTTTGGAAACACAAACATGTGGCATCGACAATCTACACTGTACTATTGATTTCTACCAATATATAACCTCTATACTCGTACGTCTCAGAGAAGGGTGTTAAGCAAGAGAATAAATTCTTCGCCACCAAACAGATATATATTTAGCAGAGATCTACCATACAGTTCAAAATACAATGATAGACATGTAATCCTTCCTTTAACTGGTTAAAGAACTAATGTCATTTAAAACACAGTTCACGGTAAACCCAAATCACATTCCATTAATCATGGAATCTTCACGGAAAAACAAACCAATATATAATAGATATCAATTTCCGTATCCGACTAATAATATAAATCGGATAACGGCAAAGCCTTCCATATGTATTAACAGTCTTCCTCAACAGAAGTTCACTTCGATTATTATCAATCGAATTCCATTCAATTCCAATTTAATATATTAAACTGGAAAACATTACTTTGGAAAATTCCCGTTATATCTTAATAAAAAGATTTATAAATTCCAAATCACATTTCACTGTAAATCGGGTTAAAGAACGAATGTCGTTAAAAACAAGTTCACAATAAACTCAATTCACATTCCATTTTTAATCGGGTTAAAGAACAAGTGTTATTTAAAACACCATTCACAATAAACCCAAAAACAAATTTTAATTCAATTCCAATTAAATATTAATTAATCGGTAACTTCATTAAATCTCAATAAAAAGATTTAATCTTTTCTCAACTGGGTTTAAGAACAGTGTAATTTAAAACACAGTTCACGACAAACCAAAATCCAATTTGATTTAAAATACAAGGCTCTGAATAGAAAATATATCGGCTTATATTCAATATCAAATTATGAAACCAATAAATATCGTATTGGAATAACGATATATATATATATATACATATCTTCCAAATTCCTCCACAATATCCGTATAGTCACGGAATCCAATATCGAAATATTCCGAAGATAATTTTGATTCAAATCCATTCAAATTCATATATTGGAAACTCCGGTTATTTTTAAAACCATTTCAAATCCAATTTAATTATTTAAAAATATTGGATTATAATTCTAGTTCATAACTAGTTCATTTCGATAAAATATATTTTTATCTTTTCAAACACAGAATCTTTCATCCTAATTCTTTCCAAATCATTTATTATAATTTTACGCAAATTATTGATATTTTTAATAATTTTCAAGGCCCGTACAATCGATTTCCATAAACGGTCACCGAACTGCACTTACAGCGATCTTTTCCAAATTTGATTCGGACATAATTCCAAATCCTACCATTAGATTTCCAATCTCTTATATTCGTTGAAAAGATCTTTTCGATATGAACCCAACGGTTCTGGTTTTAGGAGAATCCGACAGTCGGATCTCCCGTAATGTCCGTTCAAAGTCAATGGTCGAAATTCGCGAACTGTCGCAGCCTAGCGCGTTCTATTCAGGCATTATATATAGTTCATCGATTTCCATTTAAAACGAATTTTATAAATCGTTTTAAATTCATTTTCAAAATGGTTTCAACTTCTATTCAATTTCAAATCAAAATTGAATATTCCATATCATCGATATATAAATGATAGTATTTTCAAAACATTATATTTTGAAATCACTTCTTTTTCGATATTCATTATAAAAATCAATAAAATCGATATAAATATCGTTCATGTCAAAATGGCGTTAATCTAATCAACACGCCTTTACATATTTAAATATATTCGTGTCCATCCCAAACCGGACATCAAAATCAAATCTTGATTCTTTTCTTAATATTATTTTAAAATATTCGTTATTTTAAAATACTCGTTATTTTAAAATATTCATTACAACTAATTATTAGGACTAGTGTATGTCATATATCATCCCAATACCCGTGTGGGGTTTCAATCAACAAATAATGAATTTTTTTGTGCAGTTGGGCGATGTGTAAAATTTATCGTCCCAATCAATATCAGTCAAATGTGTGTACATAAATAAATCGTCTTATTTGTTTATGAATATTTATTTTATACATATACACGTTAAAAATTATATTTTTAACTGAAAAATATTTTTAACTACAAAATTTTTATTTAACACATGAATATTTATACAGTCCTTTTCACATCACAAACAATTTTTACAACACAATCAAACAAGTCGTCCATGGTCTGTGGACGATGGGTGTCGGGTGCTGCTAAGCACTGTCTGCATCCTAGTATATATTTTAACTAGAAAATAAAATTAAAGTGAGAAGTTCTCACATTTGGGATCCATTCCTCCATTCTTTATTCCTGAACGGTTCGGATTTTGTTTTGATTTCAGTCTGATCCATCGTCATCTGTTTCACGTAGTTGATCATTAAAAATCATATTTTTATATTGTTACTTCATACATAAAAATCATATTTTTATGTTGATGTTTATATTATAAAAATCATATTTTTATAATTCAGTTTTAAAAATATAATCTTTTCAGTTTAAAAAAATATACTCTTATATTTTTAAAGTTCATAACTTTATATTTTTTCAATTCACTTGAAATCTATATAAAAATCGAATTTTTATTCACATGAAACCTCTATAAAAATCATACCTTTATTCACATGAAACCTCTATAAAAATCATACCTTTATTCATATGAAACCACTATAAAAATCATACCTTTTCCTATACATAAAATCTAATCTCTTTACAATTAAAGATCCTATTTTTACATAATCAAAAATCAGAAAATCTTACAGGGTACTAGGGTTTCGATCTGACGAGCGAATCAGAGGCGTGGTGGAGCTGCTGGGTGGCATCGGGGTCTGCGCAGGCGGTGGGAGATGATCTGAGCAGCGGCGGCAGAGGCTTGGTGGTGTGGTGGGGCTCCACAGCGGCGGAATGGAGGATTGGGGCGCTAGAGAGAGAGGAGAGAGAGGGGAAAAGGGGCGGCGTGGTAGGAGGGGGTGCGGTGTCGCTGGCGTGGGCGGTGACAGGGGAGCGGCGTCGGAAGGGGGGCGACGGGTTCGAGATTTGGTTGTTTTTTCTTTTGAACAATGTGTTTTGGAAGTGTGGAGGGAGAGCGAAGTTAGAGGGAGATTATATAATTATTTATTTAATTAATTTATTTATTTTCAAAAAGTTGACTTTTTATTCTAACTCCAAACGAGACCCAACGACTGCCATCCCTAGCTAATTACCCTCATTCCGAACACGATGGGACATGTATCGTAACCAAATTCGGCTGTTACGATCAGTTTCCACTAAATTTAAAATATAAATCATTATATTTTAAATTCTAACGCACATTTCAATTTACCGGGGCCACATACTGACTCCAAAATTCAAGAAAAATGAATCTGGCTATGTTTTGACGATACAATCCTAACAAAACTAATTTCATCAAATTTGAAGACCATTTGAAAAATGGCCATTTTCTGGTCGATCCAAATTGACTGAAACTGTCAAAACACGTTTTCTTTTGAAACACTCACATATTAATCTCAAAAATTATGAATTTTGGAATATAGCAATAATTTGACATCCCGGATCCAACAAAAGTGGTTTCATCGAAAACGGAGGTCGTTTGCAAAATGGCAATTTTTAAGGGCTATATTTCCATAGCGACTATTCTGAATTTTCAACTGGGCATAACTTTTTATTCCCGCTATGAAATTTTGATTTTTTGGATTCGTTGGGAAGATATTTTCAAATAGATTCTAATATTTTTGGTTCCGCTGAAATCCGATTTATTTTGAATCCTGTACATTCATTTGAAATTTGAAATCGAATTTTCAAACTACCGCGCCATTTCCAATTCCTTTTATAATTAAAGTAAATATTTATATTCTAACGTCGATTCAAATAAATATATACGTTCTAATTCTATTCAAAATAATTTTATCGTCGTTATTATTTAAAATAAATCATTTTAAATATTCAAAATTCATTAAAATTGCCAAAATAAAATTTTTAAATTGTTTCTGATTCTTCGGGTTGTTACATTGTAAGTGACTCATTTTCAAAACCTTGTAAGTGTATCCAACCAACATGGATCTTCATTCTAATACATGTTCACAATGAGCCTTTAGAATAGAGCCAATAAGGACTTAGTTTATATATTACGGAACCCTCGACCTTAAGAGAATTTCAAGATTAAAAATCTTTAGCAACTAATCTCCATCTTTCTTTTCAACAAGATTACACCTCTAAGGAAAGAAGGCATTTCTGATAGGATTCAAAGGAAACCCTAACACAGAGAGATCAAATAGAGAATATAATGGACCACAAGGATGTACCCCAAGTAAATTCACTTTAACCAAGAAATCTACGAGGATCACACCATTTTGGGGTGTTAACCAGATTTTTGGCTAACATTTTTGGCGCTAGAAGAAAGGTTTGAACCTCCGTAACCATTGACCTTCCTATTTCCTGTTGATTTTAATAAGAATTATTTCCGACAAAGATTAAAATGGATTATATGTCAGCTAGAATGAATGATAAATCAAAGAGAATTTTTCGCACAAAAAGATACTTATACCTTAAGGAAGATCCTTTATTAACTGAAAGGAAGTAACTATAAATTGGAAAGAGGTCCTACAACCCAAAAGGACATCTCTAAAATGCTGAATACATGCCTAAGAGAAAATAATATAAACTTCAACATTCTCGTAAAGAGAAAATAATGCTAACCCATTTGTACTACCAATGTGTTACTAATAAAAACAACACCAGAATTGTCATTTTATTATAGTTACAAGCATTACAAATCAGAGCAACAATGGTTATAATTGTTAGTATAAGGTGCGTGGTAAATTTTGTAATGTGAATACTAATGATATTTGAGCTCAAATTCTTGCCCAAGTCTATGATGGAGACCTTTGATCAACGGTTACTTGATCTTAAGCAAGTAAAGTCGATTATTTCAGAGTATGTCACTTCATTTGAGGCCTTATCTAAATATGGCCTAGAGCATATTCCTACTTCATATAGAAAGAATCTCAAGTTTGCAAATGGCCTCAAAAAATATCTTAAGAAATCTTTCATGTCACAACGTAAGTTAATGTTTGAGAAGTTAGTTAATGCAGCCCTTCATCTTGAAGCGATCGAAAATGAGAAAGACAGTGATGTTGACTCCAAGTTTCATAAATATCAAAATAAGAAGCAGTTTCCTTTTCATAAGCCAAAATCCTTTCCACAAAAGAAAAAGAAGAAGCCATTTTGCCTATAGTTCCCATTCTTGTTCCACCTCTCCTACTCAAAAGTCTTTCTTTAATTGCGGCTCGTAAGATCATTCCATTCAGGAGTGTACTCAGCCTTTCAAATGCCGTAATTGCAACCAAGAGGGTCACTGGTGTACAAGGTGTCATAAGTCTTCTAAGGGTCTGCAATATGGGAAGCTTAATTTAGTAGAGGTCTCAGGCGGTTCTTCTCAACCACGAGGCATACCTTCTATTCTTGAAGGCTCCTTATTATTCCACAACCATTCTATTCGAGTTTTGTTCAATATAGGTGCATCAATTTCATTCATATCGAAAAACTTGTCGATGCACATTCCTTGGATCTTACTTGTGTAATGACAACTTTACAGATTATGAATTCTATTCATGGGTCCATAACCCTTAGTTTGTTGTGTGAAGGCGAGCTATTTATATGTTGTTTTCCTTTCCATGTGAATCTACACATGATTGTTTCCCTTAGTTTCGACATGATATTAGGCATGGACTAGCTTCTTCGATACAAGGCCAGAATTATTAGTTCCGAGAGGAGCTTATATCTATGACATCTATCTCGTCTTTCCTACTCGGTTATCATTTATTCTTCGGGACATCAAGCACGACACTAAAGTATCTTATTCTCTCTAGAGTCTCGATACCATGATGATGATGTGTAACTGCCTACATTCTATGTATTGGAGGATAGTAAAATATTTTTATTTTATTCCCTGATGGTTGGATCATTCTCATATTTTAATATATGGGGATGTGAGACATGTTCATAATTTTTACCAATTTTGTTTGTGACCATTTTCCCCCGTTTAGTCTAGTACAAGGCATAACTTTTGACTATGATCAAATCAGGTGTTGAGACCAGTGCCATTGGAAAGGAAATGATATTTGCCTTTACGTAGAGTGGTCACATCAGAGATTTGGATTAGCGGTTTGGGAGGAATCACTGTTTTAAGATTTAACAGTTGGATGTCTCGGTTTATAAAGCCATAATGGGCAGATTTGGAGAGGCCCATTAGTGGGCTAGTGGAAGACTACATATAGGGGGTGGGAGGTATGATAAATAGTTTACTTTCCCCATTCTCTCATTTGGATGAGCCAAGGAATCCTCCATTCCTCCATTTCTCCATCATTCCACCATTAAAGCTTGAATCGAAGATCTACACCATTTGAAGCTAGATCTATGCAAATCAAAGAGAGAGATCATCGAATTGAAGAGTTTGGATTGAATTCTTGGCTGTCCGAAATCATATTTCATTGCTTTTAGCTTGTTTTAGAGAATTGGTGAGTGATATGCATCTCTCACATGGATTCAATCAAGGGTATAAGTGTTTGATCATGTTTTCCATCAAATTCAAGTGTTTTCTTATAGATCTACATCATGGTAAGTCCATTTTCATATTAATCACCATGGGATCCAATTTAGTAAGTTTAAAACAGTAATTTCTATGCTATTTCATAAGATAATGCAAGTTAGATCCTCAACTTAGTTCATATGTTCATTTATCATGATTTTTGGTGAATTTGCATAACTTTAGTGATAATCGTCATATTCATGTTGTTAGTGATTTCATAACATGTTTATGATCGTGTTTGGTAAATTTGATGAGTTGGTTTCATCAAATTCGAGGCTTGGCAAAGTTTTGGTCGAAATCGAAGGTTAATTGGGGTAGTGCAAGTTTTGGATCGGTCGAGGCATGAAGGGTCGATCGGTCTATGTCTCCAAAAGTATGGGTCGATCGGTCATTTCCGAAAAAAGTATTTTGGGTACGACTTGAGGTTGAACAAAAGGGCTTGAAAAAAAATCGGGGGCCCCCGAGCCATAGCTGCAACGCAGTGATGTAATTCGGCTCAGGGAGGGTTTGACTTCGAAGTAAATTCAAGTGGGATGGTTTGAAGTGCTGAAAGGTGTTCATTGATTGGTGTAAATTAGCGAATGAGGTGACAACTCAAAGGTCGTGAGTTGATGGATAATGGTTGCTTGAGCTTTGAAAAGTCGTTGGATTAGATGATTAGAGATGCGAAGGCTGAGAGATTATCTTTGTCGTAAGTTCTAGCAAGCTTAAAGCAGGGGTACAATAGGGGCACCTAAAGGCTGGTTATAGGTCGAGTACCATGGGTATCGTTGAAAGGCCTAGTTGTCAAGATTGGACATATATACATATCGTTGAAAGGAGTGGAGTTTATGCTAGAACTGGGGTTACCATTAGCCCTTGACATATGAAAAGGTTGGCTATCATACGATTAATGATGGTTTTGAAGCAGAATTGGTGGTGATAGCCAGAGTCTATCTTGGTTGATCAGTTGCCTGTTTTGTACCGTCACATGTAAATTGTCCAACGTTAAAGAAGATGTTTCTTGGGTGCTTGTCTGATATTGGTTTAGGCCTCTGGGGCTTGTGTTTGAGGGATATTAAATTCGATTAGGATGGTCCACATGGATTACATATAATATGGATGCTATGAGTGCTAGTGGTGTTTGTTTCTGATTGCCATGAATGAATGGTTGTTCTAGTTTCATGAATAAAGTGTTTGAGGTAAAGGCTATCACTGTCCGATGTGGGGAGGCAGGTTGAGTTCATCTCTGGTGTTGTGGGTAGATTAGTATGTTTACTTTCCATTCTCATATGCTTTAATAATGATGTTTGTTAGCTGTTTATCGCTCACTAAGACTTTTGTCTTACTCAAGGTTTTATGTTTCCCTCTTATTACCTTGGGCCGTTCATCCGGTTGTGGATGGGAAGACTAAGTGGCAGGTGACAGGTGATAGCTTGGTGAGGACGATGTTGCAGTTCGGAGACGAGCTGGAGGCTAACGTACCAGTTTTATTACTATATAGTATTTGGAATTCCGCTGTTTGTTATTCTCTGAGTGCTGTAGTGATGCCATTTGTATAAACACTATTATTGTAATCTAAGTATATTGATATTACTTTCTAGTTGTCATGAAGGATTAGTGTTTTCTGCTTCACTAATAATACCTGTTGTATATGTTCAATTATATTTTATCCTTGCGCTGTGAGATCTACGACAGGTTCTGATTGTGTTATCGTACCTAAATGATCATCCACAGCTGCCTGACACGTCTTTCAGCGCATTATTCCTCTTGTTTAGTGCAGGGGTTGTAGGCGGTCGTCACATGACGTGTCTCATTTTCCAATTATATGTGACCTTGCTGATATATTTGAGCCAGTTTCGGGGTTTCCACTCAAAAGGGCTATCAAGTTCCGCATCGATTTAGTTCCCAGTGAAGAGCTAGTTAGTTGGCCTCTGACATGGATGTCTACTAAAGAAAATGAGGAACTTAAGAAGCAACTTCTCGAGCTTGAAGCAGATCAATTCTCTTGGTCTAGTTCGTCACATGGGGTGTTGCAACGGTATTCATGAAGAAATCATATAGGATTCTTAGGTTATGCATCTATTACCGCAAGCTTAATGGGCTAACCATCAAGAACCGTTATCCATTGCTTATGATCAAATATATGTTCGACAATTGAGTGGTGCGAAGATCTTTTCTCATCTTGACCTTGCCCTGGGATTTCATCAGCTTTAAGTCGCGGAGGACAACATTTCTCTTACAACTTTCAAGCACTAGATACAGATCATACAAGTGGCTCATCTTGCAACTTGGTTTAATGAACGCTCCTATGTGCTTCGTTGACCTTATGAATTGAGTATTCTGGGAATATCTCGATAAATTTATTCTTGAATTCATTGACAACATTCTTGTATATTCTAAATCTAAAGTTGAGCATGCACGTCATTTGTGAATTGTTTTGAGTACCCTTCGACATCATCAACTCAAAGCAAAATTACCTAGGCATCATTTTTGGGAAAAGAAAGTCAAATTCTTAGGCCATATTGTATCATCTTGTGGTATCTTGGTCGATCCTTCTTAGATCAAGGCTACTCAGAATTGGAAAGGGTCTAAGAACGTCACCGAGATTCATAGTTTTCTATGATTGATGGGTTAATACCATCGATTCATTAAAGACTTCTCTCGTATTTTGCTTCCTCTTACCAACCTTACTTGTAAAGGAGTTCGTTTTACTTGGTCCGATCGATGTAAAGCCTATTTCCAGCAATTAAATGAGCTTCTTACTCATGCACCTATCTTAATGGTTCCTAGAGGGAACTTAGACCTTATCGTATATACCGATGCAAGTCATAGTGGTCTTGGCGTTGTGTTTATGTAGCATGATCGGGTAATTGCCTATGCTTCAAGGCAATTACATATGAATGAGGTTCGGTACACTACCCATGATCTTGAGCTAGCCGCTATCATCTTTGCGTTAAAGATATAGCATCATTATTTGTTAGGAAAGCACTTTATCCTCTACATTGATCAAAAATTGCTCAAGTACTTATTCACTTAGAAGGATCCCAATATGCGACAACAACGTTGGCTTGAATTCCTTGCATCCAATGATTTCGGTATTACATATACCTCGTGAAAGGGGAATCGAGTTATCGATGCTTTGAGCCGTAAGCAAGCGACTATTGTTTCCATGATGCTAGTAGAATGGAAAGATTCAAAGATCTGGTCTTTTTGTGATATTTGAGATCATGCCGCTTCTACAGATTCTCTTATCTTATTATATAACATGGGTGCTCGACCTACTCTTTTAGATTAAATTGTCGAGGCTTAACGACAAGTTTTGGATATAACTTCTCTTATTCATATGTGTAAGTCTGAATCCCACGTCGATATTGAGATGAGATATTTCAGCATCAATATCCATGATTGTCTATGAAACAAGAACAAATTAGTCATGCCTTAATTCCTAAGCTTAGGAAAGTCCTTCTAGCTGAATGTCATTATTCTAAGTATACTATCCATCCAAGTAGCGACAAGATGTATACTAACATGCATCATTTTGATTACTGGGACGACATGAAGCAAGATGTGGTAAGTTATATAATAAATTGCATGAGTTTTCAGCTGATGAAGGTCACGATCTAATGGTCCGTCTCATCCTCTAGAGGTCTCGATGCGGAAGTGAGACTAGATCTCTATAGATTTCATTATTGGCTTACCTCGTTCGAGGTCGGGCCATAGTAACATCTGGGCTATTTTTGATCGTCTCACCAAATCTGCACATTTTGTTCCTATTCAATCTAGTAGGAGCCCGTCTTCTCTTTCATGGCTTTATATTAAGGAAATCGTGCAATTGCACGGTACTCCTAGATCTATGGTATGTGATCCTGATCTGTTCTTTACGAGACATTTCTGAAAGAGACTGCAACTAGATTTGTACAAAGCTAAATTTTAGCATTGCTTATCACCTATAGTCTGATGGATAGCCTGAGTTGGTGAACCGTATAATAGAGGATTTACTTCGGGCTTGCAATATTAATTTTGGTGGTAGCTGGGAATATCATATTCCTTTAGGTGAGTGCACATATAATAATGGATACCAATCTTCTATCGCCATGGCTTCACTCGAGGCCTTATATGGTAGACTGTGCCATTATCCATCTTGTTGGATCGAGTCCAAGGAAAAGCTTAGTTTAGGGCTGGATTCTGTTCGTGAAGCATATGCAAAAACCGCTCTCATTACATCCAAGGTGAGAGAAGCTCAAAGTCGCCAAAAATTCTATGCGGACAACCGTAGGAAGCCACTTGAATTTTCAGTTGGTTATTTTGTATATATTCGTGTATCTCCTTTAAATCGGGTGGTACACTTCAGCCTGACTGGGAAGTTGGCTCCCCGCTATATTGGGTCATTCCCTATTACGAAGCTTATATGTGCCTTTGCTTATAGAGCAGCACTTCCTGATCGATTTTGCGGAGTTCATGACGTGTTTCATGTCTCTTAGTTATGGTAGTGTTTAGGTGATTCAGATTCTGTGCTTGATTTCCGAGTATTAAAGCAGCTTGAGGTCTCACCCGATCTTTCATATGTGCAACATCCCATGCATGTTCTTGTTTTGGAATTTAAATGCTTTCGAAACAAGAATGTGTCGCTCATGAAGATTCAATGGTCTGATAATCACAACAACTACGCTTGGGAAACCAAAAAGTTTATTGAGCGAGCGTATCCCGATTTTCTATCTTCTGATCATAGGGGTGATAAATTTAAAACTCAAGCTGATCTCATTTCGTTGTTTATCTCTCGTGTTGATGAAATAAATTAAGTTGATATGACTTTTCCCTAGAGTAATTACGAGAAAGTAATCTTTATAAGGAGGAGTCTGTAACAACCCTGATTTTTGTGTGATTGCATGTGAGATAATTGAGTGATGGTTAATTGAATTTAATCTTGATTTAGGGAGGTTAACTTGTAAAAATCCTTAAATTGTATAAGTTAAGAATTTTAAGAGCTATTAAATGTAAAATTGTTTGGGTTATGACTTAGTTGCATTAAGATGCGATGCGTCCCAATTTTACTAGGATAATCAAAGGAAATAATATCAAACTTGAGTAATAAATCTTTGAATTCAATGTTTTACTAATATAGTAAGTCAGAGATTATTCTGTTGCAAACTTGCTAATTAAATAATATTAGGATGGATTAAATTCCACAAATCAATAAAAAGAATAATTTCAATGTCGGAATGTGAAATAAGATTTACTAATCACAAAATAAATTTTTGTAAGCCTTATAATGTAAATTATAAGTGCTTAGGAGGGCTGTATTTAATATGCTACATCAAATCTCAAACTTGAGTAAACAATGAATTTTTGGTATAAATTAACATTTCTAGCTCATTCGAGTTTAATTAAATAATAAAAGGTAAAATTGATTAGAAATCAATAGTTAAACGTGTTACAATATTTTTAATGAGTCTAACAAGTGAATTGTAACTTTTAAAAAAATTTAACTCAAAATTGTAAATAGAAGTTAAAAAATATACAACTTGTTTAGAAAATATAAATTTTAAACATGAACAAATTAATGTTGAAAAGAATTAGAAATTTTTAAATACGCTGTATAAAAATTCGAAAGTTTTAAAATGTCGAAATTTCAAGTTTTGATTAAATATAGTAAAAAACGTTGCTTTTGTAACATTTGCGATTTAATGTGTAAAAAAATGAAAATGTTGTTTCATATATAATGACCCTTTTTATGCATCCACTGTATCCCCACCATTTCGTTGCTTTGCCTTTTTGCACCTCCACCACTTTAGAACCGCTAAGCGATTTAACTACACAGATTCAACGTTAGGCGAACTTACTAACTGTGAACGTATAAAATTTGTTGAATCGAAATTTTATCTAAGGCATATAAAATAAATTTTTTGTAGATAAATCAATATTTTAATTATATTTTATAAAAGAGATTATAAAACGACTGGTGTAGTGAAATTCCTATTTTAAAATTAAGTTTTATAATTAGAGATTTCGAGTGTTATAACTTAACTAAGTTTTATGAAGCAAAAACATAGTTTACAAACTATTTTTGAGCAAGCTAATAAATAGCCTTATTTAACATATAAAATGACATAGAAATGATATGGGTTTTTAAATAAAAATTTATGAAAAAGTTAGATATTTATAAAAGAACTTACAAATGATTTAATCCGTTTTGAAGATAAGTTATAAAAGATTTGACTTATAATCAAATAAGACTTAGTAAGATTTAAGTTTTATAAAGGAATATAAATCAAGGTAAAATGAATTTTTACAAAAGATTGTATAAAAGGATTTTTCTATGAATCCAAATTTTGAAAGCAAAGTCTAAAAAAGAGATTTAAGGCAAATAAGATGGTTTTAAATTACTTGATAAGTAAATTAAGTAAAAATGATTATTGGAAAGAGATTTTCAAATCAAGGAATGTTTTCTTAAAAAAACCTATTTAAATTTAACAGTAAACGGAACTTATTGTGACACTTATTGGGTATTAGGTTTTGTGTTAACAAACTTCTATTTATCTTAAAGAGAAGAATATTGTCGAGTCAAGGTCTGAACGGTAAATAAATACCCCAGCTTGAACGACTTCATTGTTATCTAAGGCATTAAATAGTTTGAAAATGAAATTGATGTTGTAAATTTAATTATTATTTTCAAAAGTGGTGTTATAAACTTTAATTTGCAAAATTTAGAAGTTAAATAAAATTGTTTGGGTTTTGTAGTGAACAATGTATCACATGACATTGTTCAGTCATGTATAATTTGTGACTATACGTAAACCATTTGATTAAGTATATAGCGCTATTTTCTAAGTAGTGAAAATAATACGATTTGTGAATTGTTCCAAAGAGATAATTGTACGGCTATGGTTTTCAAAGTAATGAAAATAAGAGATTTGTGAATATGCTTATCCCGTTGAGATAAGTATATGGAATCGATTTTTAAGAATATGTGAAATGGTTTTAATTAAAAGAGACCAAGCTGCTAATGTACTTAATCGTACGATTATGATTGATAGATCAGGAACCGACTATCAATATAGTTCTCTTTTAATTTATAATGTGTGGGTTCGAGGAAACACGATTGGAATAAGATCCCAAACCACTTTGAACTGACTTTGTGTTCTAACTAGAATTATATGTATGCTTGTGCAAAATCAAAGTATTAAGAGTGAAAGGGTTACTTGCTGCTAATCCTATGGATGTAGTAGAGGTAATGCCTTTGATACGTTATGTTCCTGATGACTTGTACAGATGAATGTTATCAGTACATTGCAATCGAAGGGGCATGAACATTCAAAGATGGAAATGTGTCATGTGTGAAAGGTAATAAGGTTGCCTCTAGCCTTATCAGCCGGTAATGACTAAAATCAGGGGAGGTGCAGCAGGGCAATGTAGATTGCACACATTAAGGTATGTTATCACCAATCTAGAATAGTTGACCCTTTGATTATTGTATGGTTTAGATGTGGTTGTTGATCACTACCATGGTAATAACGTATTCAGTACTCTAAAGTTAAGTGATAGACCAATTATGTGTTGGCTGGGGTGCAAGATGTTATTGCAACCTCAGTACGCTGATATAGAGAGGTACTATGATGGTGGTACCCCAATGCCCAATCATTGTACGGAATCCAAATCTCAATACATGATACGATTTTGTATGTAGAGCCAATCAGGGCATGGATTTAATTATGTGTAATTATTCAACATATATTTATTAGTTTATTTTAAAATGATTTAAAAATGCTATAATAATATTATTTGATTATATATAAAAGTTTAGGTTATCATAAGGGAAAAAGACATGCCATGTTTGTGTGTGGTATTATCTTATGGGAGTTCCATTATTCTAAAAGATTTCTAAAATTAAGCAAGTTATTTGTGATGTGAGTTTTCTCATTCTGGTATTCTGCACTGATCTAGGAATTTTTGTTTTCCTAAACGTGCCCGGGTTAGACTAAGCATATTTTCCAGATTTTCTTGGAGCTGTTGGAGAGCAGCTGGAGTTGAGACATATTCCTGTATTTTATGTATATATATTTTTCGCTGTGTGTGTGTTATATTTATCAGTCATTTTACAGACAAATTTTTATAGCTATATAGGTTGATCTATTTGTATACTCTGACTACTTATTCCTATATATATATACAGTTTGTCTCTTAAAGTATTAGTATATTATATTTTATTCATTCCGCTGTGAGATTATGATCTTCTCCCGTCTAATCTGTTTGTGTTCTTCTTCTTCTATTCTAAAGTTTCTTTCTTCTTTCTCACCCTCTAACTTCTTTCTTCTAACTTCTGAGTTTTCTGTACTTGAGTTTAGGCTTGTGAATACAGAGGATGTAATAATGTCGAAATTCAAGAGTCAAATTTCCTGGCCCATTACAGTACTTATAACAATCATATATACAGGTGATTCAGGAACATAATGAGGTAAAGGCTTTACCTCTGTGATATACATAGGATCAATAGCAAGTAACCCTTGCGCACTGATCCTATCTTGATTTCTTCATTTTTTTTGTAAGTACCGTATTCATCGAACAACTGGGTCGATGTGGTTTTCGGATAATTTGATCTGATCCCGTTCTCATTGAAACAACTTTCTATAATTTTAGGTAAACTCAACTATGGTTCTTTAAAAAATAAACATCCAAGGATAAGAGCGAAGTTCACCTCCTAGCTGTTTGCAGATGAGTTTCCTTATCGCTTATCCTTAGAGAACAAAACGTGGTTTATACGGATAGTGAATCATTAGTAGAGATGACTGTGCTACATGACTTACACATTTTCCTAGATATTTCCAAACTAAAATTTGGTTTAGATTTGAATACTGGTTATTTAACTATAAATGAAATATAAAAAACAATCTCAAGTTTATTTTCTATAATAATCACTAGGCCATTTTAGTTAATTTCTTATCTCCTATCCCAAAACATTAACATACTTAGCCCTCCAATATAAGTATATATTTCAACACCAGTTAAGATGATAGAATAGAAATAGTGGGTTTCATCATCGACGTATTTGCCTGAGTGAGGATATCTTGATAGAAGACTCATTCTCAAATTGGCATAGCACAATTCTTCTTGGAGGAGGATGTAGGCGTCCACGATTCATAACACACTCTTTCCACAATAGATCCACTTTAAAGTTGACTTATTCGCTCGGCCAACCGTCGTCCAACGCAAATGTATAAAAAAAATCTTGATTTTTGGAGAAATCCTGAGCCTCAGGGCAAAGCAGCATAACTGGGGCCTATTCCCAACAATGAGCAAGATGATGCAGCTCTAGTTGCTGGGGGTATCTCTCATTTCTAGTTCACTTTTAGTGGGTTACTAGAACCCAAATCATTTTATTTTCCTTCTAAAACTTTGCAACTTTGAGTAACAAAATCATTTATGGTAATAATGACTTAAATTCTAATTTTAACTCTTGATCTCAACTAATATCATCTTTTGGATAAAAATGAAGTCGTTCAAGTTGGTGTATTTATTTTCCTTCTAAAACTTTGCAACCTTGACTCAACATCACCTTCATCTTTAGAATAATAGAAGTTTACTATCTCAAGTTCTAATTATCTTACTCAAATAGGTTAAATTCCATTGCCATTCATTCCAAAACAAGTTCTATAAACTTATCTTTCTGTTAAATTCATTTTCTAATTTATAACACATTTAACTAATTTTTTACATTAAGATTTTTTTTATCAAAATCTACTCATTAGCTTTAAACCCATTTCCTAATTCCAATGTTTAAATTGAATCTTATTCTGGAGTCAAAAGAATTAATTTAAACCTTTCTAGTTAATAAATTAACTAACTTAACAAATTATTTATCTTGTATACATTTCATAAAATATTCATTTAAGTCCAACCCTCATCATTGAATACATTAGCTGACTTTCTAATCGTAGTAAAAATTTAATTTAACATGTCTAATCCTTGTTCAATTAATCAATTTAAATCCCTTATTTTAAAATAAGTAATCAACTTAAAACATTATAAATAGATAAATTAATTAACTAAAAATGATCATTCATAAAAATGAAATTAACTTAATCACTTTTAAATTAAGATGATAAAAATATTAAACAATTATTAATTTTAATTAACTATTAAATAATGGTTAAACAATTATTAATCCTTAAGCTCTTTGCAGAATGCTTTATAGTATATCGTGCCACAAGGCAAAACCGCCTTTAGTTTTGGATCACTTTTCGCTACGTGCCTGGCTTCGACTTGGTTGGGTTTGCTACTGAAGCGTGCGTGCTTGTGCTCAGGATTTTTTTGGAGTAGTGAGGGGATGTGGTTCTAGTGGCCTTCTGTGTGTCCCCACTCATCTCGAACACTGCTGAGGGTTTGTATCTTTTGGGATCTGGGTTTTAGTCCTCTTCTTTGGTTGCTTTGGTATATAACGCATATTGCCTCATGCCTACCGTGTTTTGGCGGCTTTCCCCTGGCAACTGTTGTGCAACAAAGGGGTGTTCTCGCCGTTATAGGTGATGTGGTGGGCATGAATGTCTAGAAGTTTCTCTTCTTCGTCCTATTCTATTCTATCATGTAAGTTTTTCATTGCATGAGTTTCATCTAGTGTTTTACTCTGCCCTTCCTCGTGATGTTTTGTCACGATTTGGATGTGATATTGCTTGAAGTTATTCTTGTCATGGTATTTTGGTGGATGTTGTTGCTGTGCTATTTGGATGATATCTGGTTTTATTTAGTGAATCTCCCTTGATTTCAAGTAGTGAGTTTTAAGCTTATGTTACTGTTTGTGTGATGGCACCTAGGTGTTTTGTTTCATATCAAGCTACATCAGTGAATTTTCTTTGGATAGTTTCTGTTGCTGGTTGTTAAGAGTCTTCTTCTCATGTCATTTTCTTAGTCAACTTAGATGCTTGTGCTTTTGCTTGGTCTTGTAACCTTTAATTGGATTTCTTTCCTATTGAATGACAATTGTTGAAGTTAGTATTTTTACTACATTTGTTGTGTAAGTGGATATGTCATTTGTATGTGCCATATGCCTCACTGCGTGGAGTTGGATTTCTGTTATGTGATTGCCTTTGGCAACTAGCTTAGTCTTGCACTTGGTTTGTATCCTGTTGATAAGGATTATACCCTATGTGGTGTTGAGTGGTGGTCAGTCCACTTTAAAAGCCGTTTTAGTGGTCAGGACACTTTAAAACCCGTAAGCAGTAGTTAGTTAATCTGCTTACACTACAAGAAAACTACAGATGGTTGGAATTGTTGGTGGCATTTGCGGTGTAAATGCAATAAGTGTTGTTTTTAGTTTCATTTTTAAGGATTTGGTTGCACTATTTGGAATTTTTCTACAATATTGGTTACGTTTAACTTTACCCCTCTTATTTCAACTTTCCCCTAAGCCAAAATTAATCACTTTCCTTACCTATCGTCTTCCTTCCTTCCATCCTTCTCCTTTAATCGAGAAATCCACATAACATTTTGATCAAGTGACATTACGTACCCTCCTATTCCTTCGATCCATATAACGTTGGCTCCTTCTCCTTCAATCGAGAAATCCACATACATATTCGAACGCCTTCCATAGATCCACGTAAGTTTTCAGTTGTTTTCTAACTATTTATCGTTATTGATCCACAGATCTACAACTCCGCATAAAAATAAGGATTTTCGTATGAACGATTCAATTTAAGGTAACACTTCGCTTTATTTATATCTCGTATTATTTGCGAAATTACTAATGTTTATCCTTATTAAATAATATAGAACCTCATATTTCATGATTCTTTGATTTGCTGGATTAATGCGTGATTCATTGATTAGCCGTACTTTATTTTCTCTTAAATTGTAAACAAATGAAAACTGTTATATGTGGAAATGCTGAATACATTTAATTGGATAACTCATGTACCATACTGTATTTATAATTTATTATAATAAAAAGTGTTACGAATCACTATAAAAACTGGCTGGCCTTGCCAAAAAATGATTAATCATTTACTTAACCTATAAACAAAAATTTAAATAATAGTTAATCTTTAAGTACATAATTTAAGGACCCAAATAATATTTTATTAATGATTAATTAATAATTTAAAACCTTTATTAATAATTAAATAAATATTTAAAACACCTTTTAAATAAATAACTAATCCTAGACCTTAACCAAATAATTTAATAATTATTATTTATCATTAAATAAATCATTAAACAATAATTAAACTTTAATTCTTATAATAGTTACAATTAATTTCTTAATAAAACTTTAGATAAATTATATTTAAAACATAATTACTAACTAATTAGTAAATAAAAATATCATTAATAAATAATTTCTTAAGTTTTAAACCATCATTAACGAGTAAAAAATAACATTGAAACTTAATTAATAAGATTAATCTTAATAACTAACTCAGTTTAAATCATCTTTTAGAAACACTTAATTAATTTTTCAATATTTAGCTGTTAAGTCAATCCTATTTAGGAATTTAAAAAACTGAAAAACAGTTTTAAATTTTAGGCTTGGTGATTGCGATGGTGCATAAATAATTTACCATATATTTCCACATCCAAATGGGTTCACATGTCAATGTCACATACAATATGGCTAAGGTAAAAAGCACTGGAAATCAATGGTTTATACTCAATAGTTTAATAACTATTCAATCCATATCAATTAATATTCATAGCAATTAATTACATAATTTAAATTGTCACTAAGAAAGCACAAAATTGATTTTTTTATTCTTCTCAATAGATGTCCATGATGATCTTTATAATTCAAATTAACTTAACAATGTTTTATTTGGCTAAATAAATAACATAGATTTTAAGTACATTATTTAAATGACGTTATTACTTTTAATAATGCTATTTAAAATTTTGTCTATTTTAATCTATCAAAAATTTCAACCTAACCAGTCTATAATAAACCACCATATAGTGTTGTGTTCGCAGTTATAAACCCAACATATAAGTATATACTTCATTGGGAGTTGAAATGAAAAAGATATTTGTAATGGCTCGCAAATCACGTACTCTTTGAGTTGACTAAATACAACACACATCTAAATCAAATAGCACAGAAATACAAATCATTATAAAATAAAGAAGAAAAAAATAGAGGTAGAAACAAAAACAACAACACAGAATCTCACATCGTAGCGAAACAAAGTATAATATATATAACAACCTTTAAAATACAAAATTGTATCTGTGCTTACATACATCATCAGAGTACATCACATATACAACACATCGAAATAAACTCTAGATATTTAACACTGAAGCCTCATGCTCCAAGCGCCCCAAGAGTATCTGTAAAATCCCGACTACTTGACTGCCCGTACAAATTTGGGCACCTAAAAATTTAGGGTAAAACAAAATAAAATAAACTTTGGGTTAGTCATGGAACTGGCGTGAGTAAACTCCAACGATTTGGTTTAACTTTTTTTAAAATCTTTTAAAATAAAGGATAATAGTAAGACCGATCCATACATAAACACAGATGGTTTTTATCTTATGGTAACCCAAATATTCTTTGTATCAACACTATTTTGATATTATAATAGTGTCAAATCAAATCAATAACAATCTAGCGGAATGCTTGCATCTCACGCTCCACATACATAGTATACAATCAAAACCACGGGTGCTTATTAGGTAATGGATTTCCAACTATGATAAGGTATGGAACCACCTTCCGATAGTATATCTCTAGAGAGGAATACACAAGGTTCAACAAGATCATCTTGTAACCCAGACCACACATGACCGACCACTCATTTCCGTTGAGTGTACTGAATGTATTATCACCAACGTTTGGGATCAACAACTATTATCAAAGCATACAACAGCATGAGAATAAAGAAGCAAATAGATTTTTCTCTAGATACGGTGACAACACACCCTAATGGAGAGACCCACATGGCCATGTTGTCTACCTGATTTTTTCATTTCCCAGTTGTGAGGTTTGAGGCCATACTTAACTTTTTAATACCATAACATCGTTCATTTTGAATTCCACAACATCAAACCCAATAAACCATTAATTGATTTCCTCAAAAAATATCACGGGCATAAAGCTAAGGGAAACGAATTCCTTTGCCATTAGACGTAAATACTTTTGAAGAGATCGATGTAGATGATTTGTTAGGCATACTCTGTCAGACATTCATCCATACAAGTTGTCCCGGGACTGGACAAACCGAAGGCACCATCCCATCAATCCATCTTAGGCAATTTCTACGTAGGATTAACAGAAAATCCCTTGCGCTTTACTCCGTCTTCAATTATCTTTAGCATATTTGATTCGCAACGCTTGAGCCCATGCGGAGTGGTTTTCAGGTAATAAACCTGATCTCGGTCTCTCCATATTGAAAATAAAAATAAAAAATGGGCCTTAGACTTTGATAGCTGATTATTTAACTATCAAAGCAAAACATCCATGCAACCAACGATCCTATTTCCAAATGGAAATTCTATCGATCAAGCATCAAGCAATACTGAGCCCTTTAAATTAATTTATCATTAATTTACTTGTTTTCCAATTTCCCTTCAATATCTTTACCTAAATATTCTTCAAAACCTATTTAGCCTCTCATGATTCTTGGAAAGCATTTCCATCTATCATAACTGTTTATTTTCTATATTCGAGAAAATATTTCTCATCATAATCGGAAGACATTTCCACTAATTCTTATTTTTTATATCTACCAAACCATTTCATTTTCTATGGTTAAAAAAAAATTCTAATTATATTTGGAAAACGTTTCCAAACTCATTTTATATGGATTTAAACAAATGTTATACAAAACATTGTTACAACAACTTAACCTATTAATCACTCATTAACTAATTGTATCTCTAACCAATCCTTGCTATTGAACCTTAACTATTCCTTAGTCAACAGTAAAGTCAATCAAATTAGGGTATAATTACCTCTCAGATCTTAATTGAACAACATTCTTAACTTTGAAATAGATAAAGTTCACAACCTCAAATACCAACAAAACATCGCTCACACAACTCTTGGATTCAATTCAAGAATCCACTTTTAAACATGTATATGTTTCTCCTTCCAACTTTCCAAGATTTACATTTTATAAATATCCTTTTCACTAATAAAATTCCATTCTAAGTTTATTCTCTTATCAAATTACATATATAATTGATAAATCGATTTCTAGTTATTAAATTTTTCTGTCTCCTTAAATTTTTGGAAAAATACATCTGCGTCTCCTTTGTACGACTCAATCGGTGCAACTACAATTGTCTTTCTAGGCCCTTTCCATTCAAAAAGAAATTGGAAAAGCCAAGGAGCTTGCCCAATAGGCTCATAAAATCTCATATTAAATCAAATATGTACCTCTTTTATCGGGCATTCATTTTCTTCCATTAGCTTCATTCCATAACTGTCTCACATACATACATTTCCTATTTTTTTATTGATTTCAAACCAATCCAATATTTGAACTTGAATATATTTAATTCACTAGTTTATTCTCACATTAACTTAGTTGCCCATTTTACTTTTGATTGGAATCAATCATGTTCAAACACATTATTATTGACTTATAAACAAGTCAAACTCAAATTTCATATTTGATTCCAAATTTTCGTATTCAAGTTTGAATTGTAATTCATAATTTCATTTTACTTAACCATGTTAAGTAACCTTCCTGATATACCATTAACCAATAAAATTCCATTTTAATTAGCTACCTCTATTCTATAATTAAAAATCTATATTTTATCCTCTTGGGTTCATATTCATTTTATAGCTGAAGTCTGAATCTATCTATACTATAATATAATTACCGAGTTAGCATTGGTGAGCTCACAGGCATCCTCATTAATATAAACTGAATCATCTCAATCTTCGTTTCGTTTACTCGGCTTTAAAGGCGCATAAGCGCTTTGAGTTTGAGGAAATCGACCGTCGCGTTTTTCTATTCCTTTCTATTCATATCTCTCTCTCCACTTCATTTCTTCGCAGACCCCAAATGTTTTCGTTCGTCCTCCTCGGTCATCTCTTCTGATAAATTCCGCTTTGGATCACGGCAATTACAACTCAGATCTCTTATGACAAATTTCGCTCCTAACCGCCACCTCTCCCTCTCAATGAAATCGTCCAAGACGAATCTACCTGCCTGCGTTTTAGGTAATTACGGATCCTTCAGTTTCAGTTGTTTCCTTTAATTTTTTAATTTAGATAATTTCGAAAACCGCATGTGTTAATCATAGGTATTCATTCTTCTTCCATAACTGTTAATTTTACATTTTAAATGCTATTTGGTTCATGCTTTCTTACTAAAATCGAGCAAGGTCCCCATTCTTGAAGTTAAAATTAGCAGCTAAAGTTGAGTAACTATACCCACCTATCTGCTTTCAACTTTTTTAGTGACCGGTAAAAATTAATATGTAGTTAGAGAATTTTGTTCAATCAGTTTTCCTCCAAGTCAACGTGGGGATGTTACCCTAATTAATCTGAAAGAAAATTGGTTTACGTGTTTCTGGTGGAGTTCAGTTACTCATTTTATAAAATGTTTGCTTCTTATTTTGCAACAAATATAATTTACGTTCTTGGAATAAGTATAAAATAATCAACCTCTCTTAGTATAAAAATCAAAGTCTGTCACTGTATAAGGGCACAACGATAATGCAAGTATGAACTTTTTTAATCCCCCTTTGTACTTATTGTGCACGTTCAGGTCTGGTTTTAGTTCTCAAGCGGATTTTATAATGAGTTGGCATGCATCTTTGTTCCTTTTTAGGAATAATGAATGGTAATTAAGATTAGACTCATTGGTCATTAATGCTTACTGAATTGGTTCAGGAACTTTTAAACAATTGGTTTAATGAAAAATAAAGTCTCTCTTTCTTAGTTCTGAAATATGGTAAAAGGTGAACATTTCCATGCTAAATTGATGTGGATCCACTCAAAATATTGAAAGGATGGATACTTTTTTTGATCGTTACCACATTCACTCCATCGAGTTGAGATAATAAATAAATGGATGAAGTTGATTGCGCAACTAACTTTTTTATTGACCTTATGTGAAATATTGACGTTTAGTGCATGAACTACAGTTGAGATGAAGTTGCTGATAATGCTCTTTGAATAAATAATACTGGGTAGCAGCACATATGTTAATCTTCTTAGAATTAGGTATTGAATTCATCATGCTTATTGAGCCAATGATGCTTCGCCTTCATATTTTTCCACAATTTATGTCTTTTCACAGTCAAGGCTCTAATTTTTGAACTAAATATGTCTACTCACAAAAGACGTATAATAAGTATTGCACAAATATGCAACTATGTGGTATCACGCTTGTCTATATTTAATAGTTTTTGAACTTGAACCTAACTAATATATTTAGATATTTCACGGTACTATGTAAGCCAAAGAGTTTCTTTACGAACTAGGAGAGTTATTGTTAATATTTAGCATACATGGAAATCAGGTTACAATGTAATGAATTTACAGTAGGCTATGTACGATATATTCGCACTTGGGTTGTTAACAAAATTTGCCGATTAACTTAGTGAAGAACAGTTTATGTATGATGTTGTAATTAGTCGATTAAATAACCTATACTTATTACCGCTAAACCCCTTAGGCCAAGCAGATATATACTCTTATTATCTAATATTGTCTGGTAAATATATTAGGCCAAATAGATACACGGATATTCAACTTTAGTACACTTATACTATATGAAGGTCAAGAAAATAAAGAGCTAACCCGTGCCATAATAGAACACATTTTTTGTCTTTTTGGTGACATAAGTGCTAAAATGCCAATTTTATAGTACCTAGAATCATAGCTAACCCGTGTGTGCAATTTCGTCACCATGAAATTTTTAATGGAAACTAACGAGATGAACGCATGCATTGTAAATATATATATATATATATATATATATATATATATATATATATATATATATATATATAGCAAGAAGTGTGAACAACTTTTGAAATTAGGCCTGTTCTTTATTTGATGGTTAAGTCTGTCTACACCCTTAGACCAAGTACATACATGAATATTGTTTAGTACATGATAAATTTCCTATAGCTGTTTTATATATAACAAATATAGTGAAACACATATATCTCTGTTTGTTATAAACCAGTATTAGAAACTTCGGGTAAATTACTGAAAGCAATTTATGTATGATAAGCATTAAAACCAATAATACTACTCAATTATTGTTATGGTATATTTTTTGTTTGATAGTGAATTTAATTATTTTATTTATTTATATACAAAAATTTGGTTTAACATTTGCTTACATTGTATATTGCATTGGTTCTATCACACACTGTATGATGTACAACAATATGTTTGTTGGTCCAATTTAATACTACATTCAGTGAGATATTCATATATCAATCGCCCCCACCTTAGTAGATTTCCATAAATGATATTTTATTCGTTATGGTCTTATGATTACATGATAGATGCTATGACAAAGTATTTGCTTAAAAGGCTAAGATCTGAAAACTTTTAATCAGAAAGTTAAGCTCGGTAATTAAATTATGGTATTGAAAATCAGTTTATATGATATTTTGATTTACAACATTTTGTAGATGATGCTGACTGGTTGTTCTACCATAAAATTGTTCATTAAACTTTGCAAATAAGGGAAAATTTTATTGTCATGAGATATTTAAAAAGTAGTCTTAACGGTTCACTTTAAAACACGTTTTGAGGAGGAACTTCATGCATCAAGCTTTAAAATAAGGCATAAATGTAATTTTTAATTCTTAGTATTTATTTTTGTTTACATAGTTTACGTTATATGTTTGAAAAATAGTTATATATAGTAGGTGATCAGGTGTAAGATATGTGCCCTAACTAAGCTACATTAATATGACATGTAATAAATTTTTGGATTTTGTATTCAAGAAAAGAGTAGTCATTTTTCTAGCAACAATAAAAATAGTTTACTAGCACTTTTGACTATTTTTCATTTTTGGATGATTAATATTTATGATAGTTCCATACATATCTAAGTTTGTCTTATTCTTAATGTATGTTTATTTATATGACTTGCTGTATATTCTATTTTATCCCGATCCTATAGTATTTGCTTTCAAATTGATTCTCATTTTCTATTATTTTTTATGGATATGGATTATACAATAGGTTTAGGTATTGAGGCTTTTCATCTTATGTTCCATAAGATGCTGGAATATACCTTTTATAATGCTATTTATGGACACACATGCATACATAGTATGTCTAATTTTGACAAAAAGTTGATTAATTTTTTTATTACCGTATGGTTAACTATTCTAATGAAATCATCTCTTTCAAGGACGCCGCCTTCTATCATATACTTATATCAGTTCATTCTGTGAAGGCATAACTAATTAAAAAATCATGCATATTTTTTGTTTTTGTTTTCTGTTCTTGAATAGTGTTGTATTTATCTTGGCTATTTACTACCAATGTATTCTTCTTGTTTTTTATGATGAAATCTCCACTCTCCAAAGTTAATTAGAAATTGGTTTTCCAGCAAGTCTTAAATTATTCAGTTGGGCTGACAACCCATGATGAATTGGTTCCTACTTCGTATCATTCTTTCTTCAATAATGGTTGTAGAACTTTCAACCAGTTGTGGTATATTTCAACAAAAAGAGGACTTTTGACGGAATTTATCACTCTTTCAAAAAAAATCACATTTTTTTATTAATATCTTTGAGTTTTTTTTAGTTTGATTGTTTCTTGAAATTAATGTACATAATTTCATGTTTTTTTACATGTTTTGGGAATTAACATTGTAATAGCTAATGTACTCTTTAAAGGTTTTTTTTTCATAAATAGAAAGAAATGCTACCAATAAAAATTCAGATAGTCTTTTTCATGGTTATCTTCTTAAATTTATATGTAATAAGGGGATGGACCACCTTTCTTTACCAAAAATTGAAAATCTGTTATTTGTATTTCTACTTTATACTAGCAAATTTTCTCAAGATCATCAATAGTGCTTTTATTTGGCTAATATATAATATCAACAAATAATCCTCAATTTTTATTTCATATATTTTACACTAATCTCTTTCTTCATGACTAAATTTATGCTAACTGCCATATATGAATACTGATGCTTTAGGACAAATGAATAATGTTCATGAACCTATGATGTCGAGATCCAGTAAACAATTTCAGAAAATGAAAATAGATATTTATAACATCACTATAGTCAGGGAACAATTTACGTTCATCGTTTGGTATTTTTATTTCAAAAGATATTTATTTTTGGCTAATTTAGTTCTCTTATGTTGGATTTCCCACTTATGCTAGCACTATACTAGGTAGTGAATTCTTTAAAGATGTTTTTTTATTTTTTTCCCCTTAAGATAGAAAGAAAGGCCACCACTAAAATTGGAAACATCTTTTTTCCAAGGTTATCTTCTAAATTTTATATGTAATAAGAAGGACCACCATATTTACCAAAATTTTGAAATCTATGTTGTGCTCCTATTTTGTATTAGCAAGATTTTCAGGAAAATAACAGTACTTTTGTTTGGCTAATTCATAATATCCGCAACTTAAATTACCCATGATACCAGGTTTTTCACTCCACTATTAATTTCATAGATGGCACACTAATCTCTTCCTTCATACTAAAATTAATGTTAACTTCCTTTTGTATGAATACTGTTACTTTCAAGGAAAATGAGAACTGATCATGAACACATGATATCAAGATCCAATAAACAATATGAGAAAATAAATTATTATTCATTACTAATGTCATGGAATATTTTGTGTTCATTCATATTTACTGTAACAACCCGAAAATCTGGGCCAGTTTAAAAATTTTATTTTGGCAATTTTAGCGGATTTTGATTATTTAAAATGAATTATTTTAAATAATATCGACGAGAAATTTATTTTGAAAATAAATAGAACGTATATATTATATACGCGTCGTCGTTAGAATATAAATATTTATATATAATTATAAATAGAATTGAAAATGGCGCGGTAGTTCGCTAATTCGATTTCAAACTTCAATTGAATGTACCGGGTGCAAAACAATCCGGATTTTAGTGAAACCAAAAATGATAGGATCTAATTGATAATATCTTTCTATCGAATCCGAAAAATCAAGATTTCATAGTGGGAATCAAAAGATATGTCCAGTGGAAAATTCTGAATAGTGGCTATGGAATTCAGGCCCTTAAAAATGGACATTTTGCAAACGACCTCGGATTTCGACGAAACCAGTTTTGTTGGCTCCGGGATGTAAAGTTATTGCTAAGTTTCAAATTTCATAATTTTTCGAATCAATATGTGAGCGTGGCGAATGAAAACGCGTTTGACCAGTTTCAGTTGATTTTAATCGACTGGAAAATGGCCATTTTTCAAACGGTCTCAGAATTCGACGAAGACTTCTCTAAAAGAAGTGCCGTGGAGCTATGATAGCTATAGGTGAGAACTTCTCACCTTTCAATTTCTTTTTCTAGTTATATATATATATATACTAGGATGTAGACGGTGCTTAGTAGCACCCGACACCCGTCATCCACAGACCATGGATGGCTTGTTTGTGAAATTGTTTGGTTGTGTAGTTGATTAGTCTAATTGGTTTGAATTGAATTGTTTAGTGAATTGAATGAATTTGATTGATGTGTGAATGGCGTGGGCCTTCACTAGACCGGGGATAAGGCTAGGCCTCGTCCCGTTTCTAGTATCGTGCCGTTATGCCGCCGAAATTTTCTAAAATATGTTAGAAAAACAAAAATATCATTTTTATTGTGTAAATGTGTTGAAAGAAATTCATGTGTTGAAATAGAATATTTTATCATTAAAAATATAATTTTTAACGTGAAAGTGAATAAATAAAATATTCATTTACAAACCGGACGGTTTGTTTATGTACACTGATTTGACTGATATTGATTGGGTCGATAAATTTTACACATCGCCCAACAGCACAAATAAAATATGCGTTTGATTGTTTGAAACCCCACACGGGTGTTGGGATGAAATTTGAAGTTCACTCATCCTGATTGATTAAATATGTCAATCGATTGATTGACAGGCTGTTATAAGCATTAGATATCTATATTTGATGCTTATACGGTGTAGTGCACTTTGGTTGATGGTTGATTATTTATCGTTGCTATTATATACATGTGTTGTATGAAAATCCATATAATTAACTTTATATGGTAATTGATTGGGCCTCATTTCAAATCGTGAAAATAAAGAATATTTTGATAATAACAAATATTTTGATAATAGGAAATATTTGAAATGGAATATTTGAAAATAGAAATATGTGAAGCCGTGATGATTAGATTGACGCCATTTTGACGCGAACGATATTTATATCGATTTTAAACGATTTCGAAATGAATTGAATTGAAAACGATTTCGAAATGAATTGAATTGAAAACGATTTCGAAATGAATTGAATTGAAAGTGATTTCGAAATGAATTGAATTGAAAACGATTTCGAAATGAATTGAATTGAAAACGATTTCGAAATGAATTGAATTGAAAACGATTTCGAAATGAATTGAATTGAAAACGATTTCGAAATGAATTGAATTGAAAACGATTTCGAAATGAATTGAATTGAAAACGATTTCGAAATGAATTGAATTGAAAACGATTTCGAAATGAATTGAAAGCGAATTGAAATGAATTCAAATTGAATTGAAATTTGAATTGAATAGAAATGAATTTTGAAACGAATTTATAAAGAAGAATTCAATTTTGCTTTGAATTGAAATGGAAGTTGAAATTGCTTTTGAAACGAATTTAAAACTATTTATATAATTCGTTTTGAATAGAAAATCGACGAAATATATATTATATATATTATATATATAATATAATGGCCTGAATAGAACGCGCCGCGCCGCGGCAGTTCGCGAATTTCGACCATTTATTTCAAACGGACATTACGGGAGATCCGACCGTCGGATTCTCCCAAAACCGGAACCGTTGGGTTCGTATCGAAAAGAGCTTTCTAATGAATATTAGAAATTTGAAATCTAACGGTTGGATTTGGAATTATGTCCAAATCAAATTCGAAAAAGGTCGCTGTAAGTGCAGTTCGATGGCCATTGATGGAAATCGACTGTACGGGCCTTGATAAAATTATTAAAAATAGTAATAATTTGTGTAAAATCATAAGAAATGATTTGTGAAGATTTGGGATGAAAAACTCCATATTTGAAAAGATAAAAATAGTTTTTATCGAAATGAACTAGTTTTCAACTAGAAATATAATTCTATTTATTTTTAAGTAAATAAATTGAATTTGAAAAAGGGTTTTAAAAATAACCAGAATTTCCAATGATTGCATTGGAGTGGATTTGAATCGAAATTGTCTTCGGAATATTTCGACGTTGGAATTCGTGATTATATAGGTGTTGTTATGGAAATTTGAAAGATATATATTTGTATCGTTATTTCCAATACGGCATTTGTTAGTCGTAGAATTCGATATTGAATATAAGCCGATATATTTTCTATTCAGAGCCTTGTATTGAATATCGAATGTGATTTGGATTTGTCGTGAATGGTGTCTTCACTAACACTGTTCTTGAACCCAGTTGAGAAATGATTAAATCTTTTTATTTAGATTTAATGAAGTGTACCAATTAAATAATATTTAATTGGAATTGAATTGATATTGATTTTTGGGTTTATCGTGAACAGTGTTTTAAATAACACTCGTTCTTTAACCCGATAATTAATGAATGTGACTTTGGGTTTATCGTGAACCGTGTTTTAAATGACACGGATTCTTTAACCCAGTTAAAGATTAAAACTAAGTGGAGTTTTAATGAATCTTTAAATAGATTGAAAAGATCGAGAATGGAGTATCACCAGTTCTTGTTGCAGTCGTGATGGGGGGTTCTCGCTTCGCAGTTTGGTGGCGAACGGGAGACTCTTACCCCCACATGTCCCTTGTGGTGTGGGTTGGTTCGCCAGTGGGCGCGAGACTCGAGAGGGTTGCCGTAAAACAAGTAACTGGGGGACCATGTGTGAGCCGCGGTGGGTTTTACCTGCTGGAATGGAGGATGAAGGGATGGTTGCAAAGCCTACCGGATTTCGCGTTGCCGTCACAGTTGGTATCAGAGCTTTGGTTTACAAAGCTCAGAGAACGAGACACAATAGAACCATACGAAAGAATTCATCAGATATTGGATTAGCAATATCCAATGAGGGTGACTCGTTAGAGATAGGATCAGTAGTATCCTAGAACGAGTGTGAAGAGTGTTTTTGAAAGTAAAAACAAATTTTGTTTTGAAAATTTAAATCAATTATTCGTATTTGATTATCTATTTATATTGATTAGGACAGTCCAGTATACAAAGATTTTGCATATACGCCTTGCAAACGTGTATTTGAAATTTTAATATATTGGATAGATATAGAATTACCCTCTAATCGCCCGGAGATGATTTTGATGATGGAGCTCCATCATTAGAATTTATATTCGAGTGACGAACGTGTAATATCTATATATCTCCTATTGACTGGTGTGAGAACCAAAATTAGATAGGGCCTATTGTTGTGATTTGGCATCAAAACGTGATTTTCTTTATAGATATCAAATTATGAATTTGAAACTCTAATTCACTAATTGATTGATGTTTGTGTTGTTTGTTAGTTGTTTGCTAATTTTTAGCCATTTAGCCTAATTGAATCACATATTGACTGTATTAAAAATTTGGTCGCATTTGCTTGCATATACTTGCACTTACATTGAACAGGTCATAGCAACGAGGCTAGAGCCAGAGAATAAAATTTGTTTGCCCGACAAATAGGTACATGTTTACTACATAATTTACTGTTTTGTTTGGGTGATGATGATTTTATGAGCCTATTGGCTAGCCGCTTGGCTTTTTCTTTTTCTTTTTGAGATTAGAAGGACCGGGGAAGCTATTTGAAATTCCCCGATGCTCCCGGTGTAGGGGAGGTTATGGCGAAATTTTTCGAAAATTTAGGGTGTTAGCCAAATTTTTGAAATTTTGAAAATTCTCAGAAACTGAAAATTTGGAGAATGGAAGCCAGATTGAACGTAGAGTTGATTAATCAAACCACTTTCGACTTTGTTCCTTTTCGGGGACGAAAAGTTTTAAATGGGGGAGATTGTAACAACCCGAAAATCTGGGCCAGTTTAAAATTTTTATTTTGGCAATTTTAGCGGATTTTGATTATTTAAAATGAATTATTTTAAATAATATCGACGAGAAATTTATTTTGAAAATAAATAGAACGTATATATTATATACGCGTCGTCGTTAGAATAAAAATATTTATATATAATTATAAATAGAATTGAAAATGGCGCGGTAGTTCGCTAATTCGATTTCAAACTTCAATTGAATGTACCGGGTGCAAAACAATCCGGATTTTAGTGAAACCAAAAATGATAGGATCTAATTGATAATATCTTTCTATCGAATCCGAAAAATCAAGATTTCATAGTGGGAATCAAAAGATATGTCCAGTGGAAAATTCTGAATAGTCGCTATGGAATTCAGGCCCTTAAAAATGGACATTTTGCAAACGACCTCGGATTTCGATGAAACCAGTTTTGTTGGGTCCGGGATGTAAAGTTATTGCTAAGTTTCAAATTTCATAATTTTTCGAATCAATATGTGAGCGTGGCGAATGAAAACGCGTTTGACCAGTTTTAGTTGATTTTAATCGACTGGAAAATGGCCATTTTTCAAACGGTCTTAGAATTCGACGAAGACTTCTCTAAAAGAAGTGCCGTGGAGCTAGGATAGCTATAGGTGAGAACTTCTCACCTTTCAATTTCTTTTTCTAGTTATATATATATACTAGGATGTAGACGGTGCTTAGTAGCACCCGACACCCGTCATCCACAGACCATGGATGGCTTGTTTGTGAAATTGTTTGGTTGTGTAGTTGATTAGTCTAATTGGTTTGAATTGAATTGTTTAGTGAATTGAATGAATTTGATTGATGTGTGAATGGCGTGGGCCTTCACTAGACCGGGGATAAGGCTAGGCCTCGTCCCGTTTCTAGTATCGTGTCGTTATGCCGCCGAAATTTTCTAAAATATGTTAGAAAAACAAAAATATCATTTTTATTGTGTAAATGTGTTGAAAGAAATTCATGTGTTGAAATAGAATATTTTATCATTAAAAATATAATTTTTAACGTGAAAGTGAATAAATAAAATATACATTTACAAACCGGACGGTTTGTTTATGTACACTGATTTGACTGATATTGATTGGGTCGATAAATTTTACACATCGCCCAACAGCACAAATAAAATATGTGTTTGATTGTTTGAAACCCCACACGGGTGTTGGGATGAAATTTGAAGTTCACTCATCCTGATTGATTAAATATGTCAATCGATTGATTGACAGGCTATTATAAGCATTAGATATCTATATTTGATGCTTATACGGTGTAGTGCACTTTGGTTGATGGTTGATTATTTATCGTTGCTATTATATACATGTGTTGTATGAAAATCCATATAATTAACTTTATATGGTAATTGATTGGGCCTCATTTCAAATCGTGAAAATAAAGAATATTTTGATAATAACAAATATTTTGATAATAGGAAATATTTGAAATGGAATATTTGAAAATAGAAATATGTGAAGCCGTGATGATTAGATTGACGCCATTTTGACGCGAACGATATTTATATCGATTTTAAACGATTTCGAAATGAATTGAATTGAAAACGATTTCGAAATGAATTGAATTGAAAACGATTTCTAAATGAATTGAATTGAAAACGATTTCGAAATGAATTGAATTGAAAACGATTTCGAAATGAATTGAATTGAAAACGATTTCGAAATGAATTGAATTGAAAACGATTTCGAAATGAATTGAATTGAAAACGATTTCGAAATGAATTGAATTGAAAACGATTTCGAAATGAATTGAAAGCGAATTGAAATGAATTCAAATTGAATTGAAATTTGAATTGAATAGAAATGAATTTTGAAACGAATTTATAAAGAAGAATTCAATTTTGCTTTGAATTGAAATGGAAGTTGAAATTGCTTTTGAAACGAATTTAAAACTATTTATATAATTCGTTTTGAATAGAAAATCAACGAAATATATATTATATATATTATATATATAATATAATGGCCTGAATAGAACGCGCCGCGCCGCGGCAGTTCGCGAATTTCGACCATTTATTTCAAACGGACATTACGGGAGATCCGACCGTCGGATTCTCCCAAAACCGGAACCGTTGGGTTCGTATCGAAAAGAGCTTTCTAATGAATATTAGAAATTTGAAATCTAATGGTTGGATTTGGAATTATGTCCAAATCAAATTCGAAAAAGGTCGCTGTAAGTGCAGTTCGATGGCCATTGATGGAAATCGACTGTACGGGCCTTGATAAAATTATTAAAAATAGTAATAATTTGTGTAAAATCATAAGAAATGATTTGTGAAGATTTGGGATGAAAAACTCCATATTTGAAAAGATAAAAATAGTTTTTATCGAAATGAACTAGTTTTCAACTAGAAATATAATTCTATTTATTTTTAAGTAAATAAATTGAATTTGAAAAAGGGTTTTAAAAATAACCAGAATTTCCAATGATTGCATTGGAGTGGATTTGAATCGAAATTGTCTTCGGAATATTTCGACGTTGGAAATCGTGATTATATTGGTGTTGTTATGGAAATTTGAAAGATATATATTTATATCGTTATTTGCAATACGGCATTTGTTAGTCGTAGAATTCAATATTGAATATAAGCCGATATATTTTCTATTCAGAGCCTTGTATTGAATATCGAATGTGATTTGGGTTTGTCGTGAATGGTGTCTTCACTAACACTGTTCTTGAACCCAGTTGAGAAATGATTAAATCTTTTTATTTAGATTTAATGAAGTGTACCAATTAAATAATATTTAATTGGAATTGAATTGATATTGATTTTTGGGTTTATCGTGAACAGTGTTTTAAATAACACTCGTTCTTTAACCCGATAATTAATGAATGTGACTTTGGGTTTATCGTGAACCGTGTTTTAAATGACACGGATTCTTTAACCCAGTTAAAGATTAAAACTAAGTGGAGTTTTAATGAATCTTTAAATAGATTGAAAAGATCGAGAATGGAGTATCACCAGTTTTACTCCAAGCGATAGTTAAATCTTTAATTAGGTTTGAACGTGAAATGGTAATTGAATTACCGATAACACTGTGGTGTTAGATATGAAGTACTACCAGTTTTACTTCATGGGATGAATAGGTTGGGATTGGGAAAATAAAATAAATGATTACTTCGGTGTGGTTCGATAATCCCGACTAGTTGGAATTGATATTCAAAGGAGATTAAAGAATAAATTTAAAGAATTTATCTTGGATAAATTTAATGGGAACTTTTTCCCAAAGTATAGGAATATTTGAATAAAAGAATATTCTGAATTGGAATGAGGCGTATGTTGTGTTTGTGTAACACTTTTATAATATATACGCGAGTTATTCAGAAAGACCGGGTTTATCCCATTCTGAATAACTGATTCGACGTGGTGTCGAAGATGAAGACGGTGGTCGAAGACCAGAAGTCTTCACGACATTTGGGTGATAACTGATGATCTTGATTGGGCTGTACACCCAAGAAGATGGAAACAGTTAGTGATCGTCCAGACGTACTTGGAGATCGATGGATATGCGGGGTACTAGGTGCCTCCGGTTTCGTTCAGCCCCAGAACGGACTTGTAAATGGACTGTGTGTCTGACATTGGATTTTAGTCCGTGTGATTGATCTCTATTAAATATATATCTGTTTGGCGGCGGAGAATTTATTCTCTTGCTTAACGCCCTTCTCTGAGACGTACGAGCTCAGGGGTTACATATTGATGGATATCAAACGCATGGAGTGAATTGCCTGTGTGGCATGCCTAAGTGGCAATTGATCGAGGCTTTTGTTGAAAAGCAAAGTCTTGTGGTGATGATCAAAGCAAGGCCTTTGTGGCGTAGCTTTGTGTAACGTTGATTCGCGAGTTTCACACCCGGTATGAACCAAAAACGGGAGAGGACGTCAGGGAGGGCATGCGTTTCTTCCTAGCTAGAAGTGGCGTCAGTGGTTTTACACGCCCTGACGAGTTTTACTTATGTGGTTGTTGCTGTTGCGAGGCACCTCGGATTGATCGGTCGTTCTCGAACCGATGGAGTCATTTAGTTGGCTCGTTTACGCCCCATAGGGCGGGGAAACGCATGTTCAGGGTTTAAGTTTAATCCACATCGGTGGACTGGCCCTGAGGATCCAAGGGTCACTCGAGCTCTGATCCTGAGACTCGGGCTAGGCAGTTTCGAATCGGTTGAGGACTATCTTTTGCCTCGGTTCATAGATGGAAATCCATTTTCCAAATACGTGACATTTGCGGTTTTATTTGTAAACCTATATATGGCGACATAGTGGCATGGGACGCTTATGCCGCCTATGATTGATACTTATGATTTGAAGTTGTTTTATACACTATGCACTTATTATAGTATCAAATGATTTGTTTTAAACGTATCAAGCATTCTTGGCTATTATAAGGTAAAAACCCTATCCTCCGGCTTGCGATTGCATTGTGTGATGGGAACTGGGTCTTATAATAGCTTCATTTTACTTTATTTAGCATTGCGCTGTTTGTTTTATGCACTGGTATTCTTGGGAGGAAACCCGTTCCGTGTTATACGGCGTGGTCCCTTGATTTACCTAATGATTTAAAATAAAGATTAACTGTTTTAGTTCTCACACCAGTCACATGACTGACCTGGAGTTTATTGTTTTAACCTAAACTCTGGGTGCCCCTATTTTGACACGGGCAGCTAGTAGTTTTGGTTTTGCAGATTTATATTCACAGGATCCTGGTTTACAGCTGGAACGATATCCGGAAAGCTTTGTATTCGTATATCTCTTCTAGTTGTGTATTGTATTATTTTCCGCTGCTATGTATTTAAATGTAATTTAAATCTCTAATATTTCTGTGTAATATTCACTTATACTCTGTATATTCTTGTAATCTGATGCATTGTTGTGATATACAATGAAATGTTCTTCCGTCTGCGTTCTATTTTGTCGTGTTCTCAAACGATAGGGCGTTTCGAACGGTCTGGGTCGGTTTAGCGACTGGTTCGGACCGAGCGAGATTCCTTGCCGTCACATTTACACTGCTTAAAAAATTTATTTGTGGGTAATTTAGTTTTATGCTGTTAGACTTTTAAGTTATGCCTAACTACACAGCAATATAATGATTCAAGTACAACAAACTAATTCATTCTAGGTTATTCAAAACAAATGATAGGTTATGATTTCATTGTGGATAGGATTTATTCTTTTGATGTTGCTAATAATGAGGTAAACTAAATTTATTTGTTCAAATAGATTATAGATCTACCAATGTTACAAGGTTTGTTTTCATTCTAATTTGCAGGGAAATTTGGTAAGACTATGAAAAGAAAGAAGCTTACTCGAAAATAAAAAGAAATCGAGGAATTAGGATATGCAATCAATGAGCCCAATGCACGTGATGAGTATATTATGTTGGAAATTGATATTAGTAATGAAGATGGCCGACAAACATATGAAAACAATGCAACACAAAATGGAATTGATTCAAACGACAGAGGATGCTCAAATTCATGATAGCCTTCAAATTATAGGTAGTACAGTATTTAAAGCACCTCTCTTGCTATTTAAAGATCTCTACAAATTAATTAAGTTGGCCCATTCCAATGCAGCTGACTGAAGCCTAAGAAACCTAAGAAGCAACCAATTATATGCTGTTGTGAGGCAATGATTTCCACCAAGCGGATTTGATATGGTGCACTTTTTTTTATTACTCATAATTGCTTTTCCCCAGTTGATCCAAATACCAAAGTATTGTAACAAACCGGAAAATATGAGCCAATTTAAAAGTTTTAAATTGGTTATTTTAAAAGAATTTAAACAATTGAAATAGCATATTTCAATAAAATAATGAATTGGAAATAGTGTGGCAGTTTGAAATTTTGAATTCAAACTTTGATTGACTGTACTGGGTGCAAAATATAACGGATTTTAGTGAAATCAAAAATATTTAAATTTGTTTATGAATATCTTTCTAACGAATCTGAAAAATCGAAGTTTCAAAGCGGGAATCAAAAGTTATGGCCGAATGAATTTTCAGAAAGGTCGCTATAGAGAATATATCGCCCTTGAAAATAGACATTTTGCAAACGACATCGGAATTCGACGAAACCACTTTTGTTGGATCCCGGATTCAAATTATTGCTAGATTTCAAATTTCATAATTTTTGAAGCTAGTATGTGAGCGTGGCAAAAGAAAACGTGTTTGGTTAATTTCTGTTAAATTGGATCGACCAGAAAATGGCCATTTTTCAAACGCTCTCAGAATTCGACGAAACTAGTTTTGTTGGGACCGTAGCATCAAAACATTGCTAGATTTATTTTTCTGGAATTTTTCGAATCAGTTTGTGGCCCTGGCAAATTGAAATGTACGTTCAAATCGAATATTGAATGTTTTATATTTTAATTTGAAGAACAACTGAATGTAACAGTCGAATTGGCCTACGAAACATATCCCATTGTGTTCGGGATAGGGGTATTTAGCTAGGGGCGACAGTCGTTGGGTTTGAATTGGTGTTCGTGTGGAGAAATGCTATTTTAAAATTTAATAAAACCATCGACCAATCAAATTTCTCCATTCATAATTAAATAAAAAAATATCAGAAAAACCCCAGCCCCCCCTGACATCGACGGAAACGCTTTCCCCCCTTCCCTGGCGATTTCCGATCGCCACAGCCCTAATCAGCACCACCCCCAGTTGAACTTTTTATAGTTCTCCTTCCCCTCTTCAAATCCATATAAAGAACTCACCCTATCGTTTCTCCTACCTCGAGATTTCCTCCTCCAAAGACCCAACCTTCCAGCCGCCGCCGCGAGCACTAGGCCCCACCGAGTTGCCTCCAACCGCCACGCGCCTGAAGCCCTCTCGACCCTCTTCCATGCTGTGCCCTCCGATCGTCGTATCGAGGCTCAGTTTTCGTGAAAACTGCAAACCTAGTTTCGAACAACAGTGGAAGGTATATGGCTTGATTTTTCTGAATTGAAAATAACACTTTTAAGTGTTGCAAACTTTGAAAAATCGTATCTTTATGGTGTGTTAACGAAATTCGATGAAACAGGAAACTTCGTGACCGGAAGGATGCTCTCTACAATCTAGAAGAGACCGCGGATTTTTCTGAGCTATCTACGATTTTTAGCACCTCAAAAACCAAGGTGAGATTTCTAAACTGAAATGTTAATGGAAATGTCATGTATAAATTATATAAGCGAAATATAAATTATACACGTGTCGTATACCTCATGTACATGCGTTGTGTAAGCTATATGAGTGAAGTATGAATTATACATGCATTGTTTAAATGATATGTGTTTTGGAATGGAAATAAAATATATTTATATACAAATATATATATATACACACTCCCCTCGTCCACAAACCATGGACGATATTTATTGATTGTGAATTGGTGTGAAAAAATTGGTGAATAATGCGAATGGTTGATAGAATTGTTTGTGGTTGATATTGTTTGGTTGTGGTTGAAAAATACCCATTGGTGATTGAAACAAATTTGAAATAATTGTGGAAAAGAAAAATCATACTCGCTTGCATGCGAATTAGATGTATGAAATCCCCATTGCCAAAAACCGCGAGGTTTTAAGGTAGAGCGAGGAGCCGTACTCGGGACGGTGCCGGTTTTAACTACCCTGCCGTTATGCTGCCGAAATTTTGAATAATATTCATGTGTTAGAATTATTTTCATATGTTGAAATTATTTTCATGTGTTGAAACTAAAGTCAAGTGTTGAAACTATATCCATGTGTGGAAATGCTCATATGTTGAGAAGTTCATGTGTTGAAAAATTGAATTCATGTGTTGAATGAATAAAGTGTTTAAACAATAAAAATCACATTTTTATTATATATAAGAAGTATGTAAAATATTCGTGTTTAAAATAAATTGTTTCAACAATAAAAATAACATCTTTCTTATATGTACAAACTAAATAAAATATCCATGTGTGGAAATACTCATGTGTTGAGAAGTGCGTGTGTTGAAAAGGTTCATGTGTTGAATAAAAAGATCGAACAATAAAAATTATATTTTTATTGAAAATATGAAGTGTTAAAAACATTCATGTGTTGAATAAACATTTTAGATGATAAAAATGCCATTTTTTCATGTATGTGATTCGCTAAAAATATACGAGTATTGAAATAAATATTTGTTTGCTATGAATATTATTTTTAACATGTTTAGGGACTAAATAAAATATTCATGTGTTGAAATATAATTTAGTTCGCCAAAAATATCATTTTTGAAATGTGAAGTGTTGAAAATAACTACTTGTTCAAATAAATGTGCATGAGCTGAAATATTCATTAATTAGCTAATGATAGGATTTTTGCTTATTTATGCAACATTGAATGAATGGTAACTTTAAACCAAATCGAATCAAACATGAAATTGAATGGAAAATGATAAGTGATAAAAATTGCACATATGTACACGCATATTTATTGAACAGGTTATAACAAAGAGGCTAGTGAAGAGGAATAAAATTGTGTGCCCGACAAATAGGTACATGTTTACTGTTTTGCTTGGGTGATGATTTTATGAGCCTATTGGCTAGAAGCTTGGCCTTTTCTTTTTCTTTTTGAGATGAGACGCCCGTGTGGCTATTTGGGAATTTTCCCAGCCCTTCCCGTACAAAGGAGGTTATGGCGAAATTTTCCAAAATTTAAAGGCGTTAGCGAAATATTTGAAGTGAAAACGATATTGAAATCGTCGAATGAACTATATATATATATATATATATATATATATATATATATAATTAAAACGAATCGTGGTCGTGTAGTTCGTGTTTTGAAACCGTGATTTCAAACGATTAGTGCGGGAGATCCGACCATCGGATTTTCCCGAAACTGCAACCGTTGGGTTCGCCTTGGAAATATCTTTCCAACGGCACCAACTTTGTAAAGATCCGACGGTTGGATTGTCTGGAATGTTTAATTCAAATTTGAAGAAAAACAGCACCAGAATCGATTATATTTATATATAAATATAAATATAAATATAATTAAATTAAATCGAATAACGACGCTGCAGTTCGTATTTTGAAATCGTAACTTCAAACGATTAGTATGGGAAATCCGACCGTCGGATTTTCCCAAAACTGAAACTATCGGATTCGTTTTGAAAAGATCTTTCTAATGATATAAAATTTGTGAAGATCCAACGATTAGATTTTCAGATATGTGTAAAACAAATTTAGAGAAAAATAGCGCCAGTGCCTCGGCACAACCTGAACGTCGTTTAATTAAATATGGCCATTTTTAAATTAATAAAAATGGCGATATATCGTTATAGAATATTATAGACGATATAGAATGGAAAAAAACCGATTTTGCTTGGTTTGCTTGATATGTGATGGTTGAATGTATTTAACATGAAAACTATACTAAGGAACTGAAATGTGAATGTTGAGTGATTTAACCATGAGAAGAATTGATTTGAAAATCTAAATATACGTGGATTATTTGAAAAGGCCGAGTTCATTCTCATTTTAAATAATCGATCGACTATGAGAAGTCGAATAGTTGAAGATGGTTCAAGACCGACGATCTTCACATTGGATAGATGGGCGCAACTGATGCTCATGATTGGAGTAGCTACCTTGAAGGAGCTGAAGTAGTAGCCGTCTAGACGTATTCTTGATTTTGCGGATATGCGAGGAATTTGGTGCCTCCGGCTTCGTTCAAACCCAGAACGAACTTGTAAATGGACTGTATGTCTGACATTGAATTTTGTTCTGTGCTGATTGTTCTCTATTAAATATATATCTGTTTGGCGGTGGAGAATTTATTCTCTTGCTTAACACCCTTCTCTGAGAACTACGAGCTCATAGGTTATATATCGATAGAAATCAGTCGCATGGACTGAATTGCCTGTGTGGCACACCTAAGTGGCATATGATCAAGGCTTACGTTCCAAAGCAAAGTCTTGTGGTTAATGATCAAAGCATGGCCTGTGTGGCATAGCTTTGTGTATAGCGTGGATTCGCGAGCCTCACACCTCGGTATGAGTCAAAAACGGGATAGTGACTGCAGGGAGAACATGACGTTTCTTTCTAGCTATGGTGGTGTCAGTGACTTACCAGCCCTGACATTTATATATACTTTTCACTGGTGTGGTTGTTGGAATGCGAGGCGCCTCGATTACAGGGCTGTAAGGACCAGGAAACGTGTGTTCCGGAATAACTAATCCTCAAAAGTAAGAGAGGACCGGCCCTGAAGATCCATGGATTGCTGTGTGTGGTCCTGGGACATTTGCTAGAGTGTCTCGAACGGAGAGGAGCTTGCCCCTTTCCTCAACTCATGATGGAATCCAATTTCCAATACGAAATATGCGGATGTGATTGTATTACTAGTATGGCGACATGATATATGGTACCCATGCCGTCTATGATTGATATTTATGATTGAATTTGCTTTTGAAACATATACGCACTAGTAATAATATCAAACACTTTTGTTTTATACGTATGAAGCATTTTTGGACATTATAAGGTAAAACTCTATCCTCCGGCTTGCGTTGCATTGTATGATGGGACCCGAGTCTTATAATGGCTTCATTTTTATAAAAAGCATTGCGATGACTTAATCATTTACATTATTTCATGCACTAGCATTCATTGGAGTAAACCCGTTCCGCGAAAGTGGCGTGGTCCTTTGATTTGCCTTATTATTGTTGTTTAATAAGTTAGGTAGATTTCTCATATCAGACTCATGACTAACTCATAGTTTGTTTCACCTTGCAAACTCGGGTGCCCTTATTTTCACACGGGCAGCCTAGTTACAGGTAGCTAACATATTTTGGGCTTGGCACCGCAGTAGAGATGCACTTTTGGCTCATGGCGAGGCTTAACTACATGTTGATGACTACGATTTTTCCGCCAATACTATATATGTATTATGATTCCGCCTCAGGCGATATAGACTGATGTTTAGTTTATGTACTCTCTATGTATGATTCCGCCACAGGCGATGTAGACTGATTATGTATTATTATGCACTAAGTAGTATCCTGCACTGTGCTCTCTGATGTGGTGATATATATGATTCTGCTGTTATATTTGTGCAAATTATTCTATTTCTTGTTTATGCAATTATCTGTACTCTGCTAATGATGATTAATGTGTTATATTCCAATGATTATCCTTAACACCGTAGCACGGGGTTTTGGGATCGTCACAGGTGGTATCAGAGCTTTGGTTAACCTTTGTTCTGGAATTTAACACATTAAACACTTCGTCAGAATAGAATCAGTAGTATTCTAAGGCGAGTAGCTCATTAGAGATAGGACCAGCAATGTCCTAGAATGAGCTAAGCAGAATAGCAAAAACAATTTGATCAGTATATCGTTATCTTTCCTTAAGTTCTTCTGCTTTACCATACAATAAAATTATCGTTTCTATAGGCTGACTCTTTTCTTGCTTATGCAGAACTTGAACAATGGCTACCCGAGCAGCCGCTGATAGAGGAGGCCGAGCTAGCCGTGGCAGAGGTCGAGGTGAAGTCCCAGCTGAAGATGGACCTTTAATACAACCCCTGGCCGCTCAACCATTCGAGCTTGACCACGTGGCTGAAAGGTACAAGAACCTAGGAGGCAAAACCTTCTCTGGAACGGGCACTGTAATTGAGGCCTTGGCATGGCTGAAAACAAGCGAGATGATATTGGGAGGCCTGAGGCTAGGTGAGCAAGACAAAGCTTTCATGGGTGCTTGGCTTCTACAAGTGGAAGCCGAATTATGGTGGGAAGCTCTTAACGCAGCGAACAGAAATGCTGGTAGGACATGGGACAAATTCAAAGAATTATTCAAAGAAAAGTATGTCCTAGAGCAAGCCTTTGAGCGCATGCACGGCGAATTCGCGAACCTCCAGCAGGGAGATCTTTCGGTGCAAGAATATCTAAACAAGTTTACACAATTATCCCGCTATGCTCCCGAGCTCATCGCCACCGCTAAGTCCAAAAACAAGAGGTTCATCCTCGGGCTAAAGCGAAAGTACCAAGACAGGGCAATGGCCCACATCAAGCTGGCGTTTAATGAATTAGTGGAGATGACGTGCAATTATGAGGACCTAGATCAAAGGAACCTGGATTTGGATCGTGCTAAGAGCCAAGCCAGGAATAAACGCAAGCACGCTACAAACCAGCCAGAATCAAGCAACGCAGCGTCCTCGAATCAGCAGACTAGCAGCCGCCAAAAGGAAGCTGCTACAAATGTGGCAAGGTGGGGCACTACTCAAATGTTTGCACAGCCCCAAAACGGGAGAAGACCGATTCTCAAGGTTCAAGCCAAAGCTCCCAGAACCCTCACTCATGCTTTAACTGCCGCAAGACAGGACATATTGTTAGGGACAATCCCTTGCTTAAGAAGGCCGAGGTTGCTCATGTATATGACGGGACGAACCCGGCAGCTGCTTCCGATGGAGCAGGTAAACCCGATGTTTTGGGAGGTACCCTTATAATTAAAAATATTCCTGTTTCTATATTATTTGACATGGGTGCATCACGCAGTTTTATTGCTAGTAACACAGTGCACAAATTAAAGTTAAAACAGAGAGAGCTTAAAGAATCGGTTAAAGTTCATAATCCGATAGGGGGTTCTCTTATTCTCAGTTCATATTGTAGAGTGCCAGTCTCTTATTCTTCCTACAAATTTTCTTTTAATTTGATTACCATGGATTTTCCCGAATTCGATATTATTCTCGGGCTAGATTGGTTAACGAAATACGAAGCCGAGGTAAAGTGTGCGGAAAGAATAGTAAAAATTCGAATGAAGCTTGGATATATTACTGTACCATGACATGGTTCAAATCCAGATAGAGAGCAATTTTGGTCTGCATTAGAAGTTATCCCCACTTCCTTAGAAAGGATTCCTGTTGTTAAAAACTATGCGGATGTGTTTGAAGAGGTCGAAAACTTACCTCCACAAAGAGAAATAGAATTCAGAATCGATCTAATTCCCAATGCCAGACCAGTAGTACATCCAATTAGAAGAATGACTCCAAAGGAAAAGGAAGAATTTGGCGATCAAACTCGTCAACTTTTATGGAAGGGTCTGATCAGACCTAGCTTTTCCAGTTGGGGTGCAGCTGTAGTGTTTGTCCCAAAGTTAGATGGTACTCTTCGATTGTGTGTTGATTACCGAGACCTCAACAAACAGACGCCCAAAAATAAATACCCACTACCCCGCATCGATGATCTGTTAGACCAATTAAATGGGGCGAGAGTATTTTCCAGAATGGACCTAGCTACAGGTTTCCATCAATTGAGAATTGCAGAAGAGTGTGTTCCTTTGACAGCTTTCAAAGGTCCAGACATATTTTATGAATGGTTAGTAATGCCGTTAGGCCTATGCAATGCTCCAGCATACTTTGTCGATCTAATGAATAGAGTGTTCAGGGGAGTTCTGAATAAATTTGTCCTCGTATTCATCGATGATATTTTAATCTACTCCAAATCAAAACCTGAGCATGAAAGACATTTAGAACAAGTATTGGAGATTCTTAGAAAGAACGTCTTTAAAGCCAAATTCTTTAAATGTGTCTTCTGGCAAGAAGAGGTGAAGTTCCTTGGCCATGTCGTGTCAAAGGAAGGGATTTCTATAGATCCGAGCAAAATTACAGCAATTCAAGACTGGAAATGGCCTACCACACCCACAGAGGTTAGAAGTTTTATGGGGTTGGCTATTTATTATCGAAAGTTCGTTAAGGATTTTGGAAGATATCCGGTCCATTAACAAAACTTATGAAGAAGCACGAGAAGTTTAAGTGGACTTTTGACTGTAAGGAAGCTTTCCAGGAATTAAAATCGAAATTGACAACCGCTCCAGTGTTAACCATTATCGATGGCAATCAGGATTTGACGGTTTGGACGGATGCTTCTATTAGAGGCCTTGGTGCAGTGTTAATGCAAAGAGGCCAAGTAGTCCCTTATGCAAGCCGCCAGTTGAAACCACATGAGAAGAATTATGTAACTCATGATCTTGAGTTGCTAGCCATCGTCTTTGCTTTGAAAATCTGGAGACATTATTTATTGGGTGAGAAATTCGAACTGTATACAGATCATCAATCATTGAAGTATTTGTTCACCCAGAAAGATCTGAACTTGAGACAACAACGTTGGCTAGAATTTCTTGCAGCATATGATCTGGATATTTTGTATGCGCCGGGAAAGGCTAACGTTGTAGCTGATGCGCTTTGTAGAAAAACCGCAATTATTGCCAGTCTTATAATTACGCCTGGATTGATTGATAAAATATCTGCTCTCTAGAAAAAAGATCACTTCCTTCAAAGGATCAGAGGGAGAATACAGAAGGGCGAGCCCTCAAGTTTTCAAATAGATAAAGAAGAAGTTCTAAGACTGAAAGGGAGAATTTGTGTTCCCAACATCCTAGAGCTCAAAAGAGAGGTGCTCGATGAATGCCATAAATCCAAGCTTTGCATTCATCCTGGAGTAAGTAAAATGTACAACGATATCAAACACACTTTCTGGTGGAGGGCAATGAAGAGGGACATTTCTTTGTATGTTAGCAGGTGCCCTACTTGTCAGTTAGTCAAGAGCGACCAACAAAAGCTAGCAGGATTGTTGCAACCATTGAAAGTCCCAGGTTGGAAATGGGAACAGATTTCCATGGATTTCATAGATGGTTTGCCCCGAACCAAGAAAGGTAATGACAGTATTTGGGTGATCGTAGATCGCTTCACAAAGACCGCCCATTTCATACCTGTCAGATCCAATAGGACTGCTCAAAGTCTAGCACATATATATTTCAAAGAAATTGTTAAGCTGCATGGAGTCCTCATCCGGATAGTCAGTGATAGAGACCCAATTTTTGCAAGCAAATTCTGGGAGGCATTACAGACAGAATTGGGAACTCAATTGAATATGAGCACCGCTTATCACCCTCAGACTGATGGCCAAACTGAGCGAGTGAATAGAATTCTAGATGATTTACTGCGGGCTTGTATTATTGATTTTGGTGGGTCATGGGAAGATCACTTACATTTGGCAGAATTCTCATATAACAATAGCTATCAAGCAAGTTTGGGAATGTCGCCATTTGAAGCATTATACGGTAGACCGTGCAAATCTCCAGCATGTTGGGTAGAACTGGGCAATAGACTTGTGTTGGGACCCGATATGATTAGAGAAGCATCAGATAAAGTCGATTTCATCAAGAAGCGATTGAAAACCGCGCAAAGCCGACAGAAAAGTTATGCGGATTCTAGAAGAAGAGATTTGACATTTGCTGTTGGTGATTATGTTTATTTGAAAGTTTCTCCGATGAGAGGAGTGATCCGATTTGGTAAAACTGGGAAGTTAGAACCCAGATTTATTGGTCCCTTTCCTATACTTGAACGAATTGGAACTCTTGCTTATAGGGTTCAATTACCTGATTGGTTGCCTGGAGTGCATAATGTGTTTCACGTATCTCAACTTAGAAGATATGTGCATGATCTAGATCTTGTTGTGGAAGAAGCAGCGCAACAGGACCTGGAAATTACTCCAGAATTAGCAATCAGAAGAGAGCCGTTAAAAATTGTTGGCAAAGAAACTAAAGAGCTATGAAGCAAAAAGGTTCATTTAGTTAAAGTTCTGTGGAGCAGTGATCCTAGAGACTGTACTTGGGAGACTGAGGAAAGCCTTAAGCAAGCATACCCCAAATGCAGAGTGGACATCTCTGACTAACTCCGGTGCAAGGTACCTTCGCCATACTTTGCATTTACATTTTGTTTCCTACTTTACTATTGTTTACTTTTCGGGGACGAAAAGTTTTAAGTGGGGGAGATTGTAACAACCCGGAAAATTCGAGCCAATTTAAATTTTTTAAGTTGGTTATTTTGAAAGAATTTAAACAATTGAAATAGCATATTTCAATAAAATAATGAATTGGAAATAGTGTGGCAGTTTGAAAATTTGAATTCAAACTTTGATTGACTGTACCGGGTGAAAAATATAACGGATTTTAGTGAAACCAAAAATATTTAAATCTGTTTATGAATATCTTTCTAACGAATCTGAAAAATCGAAGTTTCATAGCGGGAATCAAAAGTTATGGCCAAATGAATTTTCAGAAAGGTCGCTATAGAGAATATATCGCCCTTGAAAATAGAAATTTTGCAAACGACCTCGGAATTCGACGAAACAACTTTTGTTGGATCCCGGATGTCAAATTATTGCTAGATTTCAAATTTCATAATTTTTGAAGCTAGTATGTGAGGGTGGCAAAAGAAAACGTGTTTGGTTAATTTCTGTTAAATTGGATCGACCAGAAAATGGCCATTTTTCAGACGATCTCAGAATTCGACGAAACTAGTTTTATTGGGACCGTAGCGTCAAAACATTGCTAGATTTATTTTTCTGGAATTTTTCGAATCAGTTTGTGGCCCTGGCAAATTGAAATGTTCGTTCAAATCGAATATTGAATGTTTTATATTTTAATTTGAAGAATAACTGACTGTAACAGTCGAATTGGCCTACGAAACATATCCCATTGAGTCCGGGATAGGGGTATTTAGCTAGGGGCGACATTTGTTGGGTTTGTATTGGTGTTCGTGTGGAGAAACGCTATTTTTAAACTTAATAAAACCATCGACCAATCAAATTTATCCATTCATAATTAAATAAAAAAATATCAACCCCCCCCCCCCCCCCGACATCGACGGAAACGCTTTCTGCCCTTCCCTGGCGATTTCAGATCGCCACCGCCCGAATCAGCCCCACCCCAGTTGAACTTTTTGTAGTTCTCCTTCCCCTCTTCAAATCCATGTAAAGAACTCCTCCTATCGTTGCTCCTACCTCGAGATTTCCGCCACCAAAGACCTGACCTTCCAGCCTCCCCCGCGAGCATTGGGCCCCACCGAGTTGCCTCCAACCGCCACGCGCCTGAAGCCCTCTCGACCCTCTTCCACGTTGTGCCCTTCGATCGTCGTATCGAGCCTCGGTTTTCGCGAAAACTGCAAACCTAGTTTTGAACAACAGTGGAAGGTATACGACTAGAATTTTCTGAATTGAAAATAACACTTTTAAGTGCTGCAAACTTTGAAAAATCGAATCTTTATGGTGTGTTAACGAAATTCGATGAAACAGGAAACATCGTGACCGCAAGGACGCTCTCTACAATCTAGAAGAGACCGCGGATTTTTCTGAGCTATCTACGATTTTTAGCACCTCGAAAACCAAGGTGAGATTTCTAAACTGAAATGTGAATGGAAATGTCATGTATAAATTATATAAGCGAAATTTAAATTATACACGTGTCGTATACCTCATGTACATGCGTTGTGTAAGCTATATGAGCGAAGTATGAATTATACATGCATTGTTTAAATGATATGTGTGTCGGAATGGAAATAAAATATATTTATATACAAATATATATATATATATATATATATATATATATATATATATATACAAACACTCCCCTCGTTCACAAACCATGGGCGATATTTATTGATTGTGAATTGGTGTGAAAAATTTGGTGAATAATGCGAATGGTTGATAGAATTGTTTGTGATTGATATTGTTTGGTTGTAGTTGAAAAATACCCATTGGTGATTGAAACAAATTTGAAATAATTGTGGAAAAGAAAAATCATACTCGCCTGCGTGCGAATTAGATGTATGAAATCCCCACTGTCAAAAACCGCGAGGTTTTAAGGTAGAGCGAGGAACCATACTCGGGACGGTGCCGGTTTTAACTATGCTGCCGAAATTTTGAATAATATTCATGTGTTAGAATTATTTTCATATGTTGAAATTATTTTCATGTGTTGAAACTAAAGTAAAGTGTTGAAACTATATCCATGTATGGAAATGCTCATATGTTGAGAAGTTCATGTGTTGAAAAATTGAATTCATGTGTTGAATGAATAAAGTGTTTAAACAATAAAAATCACATTTTTATTATATATAAGAAGTATGTAAAATATTCGTGTTTAAAATAAATTGTTTCAACAATAAAAATAACATCTTTCTTGTATGTACAAACTATATAAAATATCCATGTGTGGAAATACTCATGTGTTGAGAAGTGCGTGTGTTGAAAATGTTCATGTGTTGAATAAAAAGATCAAACAATAATAATTATATTTTTATTGAAAATATGAAGTGTTAAAAACATTCATGTGTTGAATAAATATTTTAAATGATAAAAATGCCATTTTTATTATGTATGTGATTCGCTAAAAATATACGAGTATTGAAAAAAATATTTGTTTGCTATGAATATTATTTTTAACATGTTTCGGGACTAAATAAAATAGTCAAGTGTTGAAATATATTTTAGTTCGCCAAAAATATCATTTTTGAAATGTGAAGTGTTGAAAATAACTACTTGTTCAAATAAATGTGCATGAGCTGAAATATTCATTAATTAGCTAATGATAGGATTTTTGCTTATGTATGCAACATTGAATGAATGGTAACTTTAAACCAAATCGAATCAAACATGAAATTGAATTGAAAATGATAAGTGATAAAAATTGCACATATGTACAAGCATATTTATTGAACAGGTTTTAGCAAAGAGGCTAGAGAAGAGGAATAAAATTGGGTGCCTGACAAATAGGTACATGTTTACTGTTTTGCTTGGGTGATGATTTTATGAGCCTATTGGCTAGCCGCTTGGCTTTTTCTTTTTCTTTTTGAGATGAGACGCCTATGTGGCTATTTGGGAATTTTCCCAGCCTTTCCCGTACAAAGGAGGTTATGGCGAAATTTTCCAAAATTTAAAAGCGTTAGCGAAATATTTGAAGTGAAAACGATATTGAAATCGTCGAATGAACTATATATATATATAAATATAAATAAAATTAAAATGAATCGTGGTCGTGCAGTTCGTGTTTTGAAACTTTGATTTCAAATGATTAGTGCAGGAGACCCGACCATCGGATTTTCCAGAAACTGCAACTGTTGGGTTCGCCTTGGAAATATCTTTCCAACGGCACCAACTTTGTAAAGATCCGATGGTTGGATTGTCTGGAATGTTTAATTCAAATTTGAAGAAAAACACCGCCATAATCGATTATATTTATATATAAATATAAATATAATTAAATTAAATCGAATAACGACGCTGCAGTTCGTATTTTGAAATCGTAACTTCAAACGACTAGTGTTGGAAATCCGACCGTCGGATTTTCCCAAAACTGAAACCGTTGGATTCGTTTTGAAAAGATCTTTTTAATGATATAAAATTTGTGAAGATCCAACGGTTAGATTTTCAGATATGTGTAAAACAAATTTAGAGAAAAACAGCGCCAATGCCTCGGCAGGACCTGAAAAACGTTTAATTAAATATGGCCTTTTTTAAATAAATAAAAATGGCAATATATCGTTATAAAATATTATAGATGATATAGAATGGAAAAAAACTGATTTTTCTTGGTTTGCTTGATATGTGATGGTTGAATGTATTTAACATGAAAACTATACTAAGGAACTGAAATGTGAATGTTGAGTGATTTAATCATGTGAAGAATTGATTTGAAAATCTAAATATACGTGGATTATTTGAAAAGGCCGAGTTCATTCTCATTTCAAATAATCGATCGACTATGAGAAGTCGAAGAGTTGAAGATGGTTCAAGACCGACGATCTTCACATTGGATGGATGGGCGCTACTGATGCTCATGATTGGAGTAGCTACCTTGAAGGAACTGAAGTAGTAGCCGTCCGGACGTATTGTTGATTGTGCGGATATGCGAGGAATTTGGTGCCTCCGGCTTCGTTCATACCCAGAACGAACTTGTAAATGGACTGTGTGTCTGACAATGGATTTTGTTCTGTGCTGATTGATCTCTATTAAATATATATCTGTTTGGCGATGGAGAATTTATTCTCTTGCTTAATGCCCTTCATTGAGACGTACGAGCTCAGAGGTTATATATCGATAGAAATTAGTCGCATGGAGTGAATTGCCTGTGTGGCACGCCTAAGTGGCATATGATCAAGGCTTCTGTTGCAAAGTAAAGTCTTGTGGTTGATGATCAAAGCATGGCTTGTGTGGCATAGCTTTGTGTATAGCATGGATTCGCGAGCCTCACACCTCGGTATGAGTCAAAAACGGGATAGTGACTGCAGGGAGAACATGACGTTTCTTTCTAGCTATGGTGGTGTCAGTGACTTACCAGCCCTGACATTTATATATACTTTTCACCTGTGTGGTTGTTGGAATGCGAGGCGCCTCGATTACAGGTCTGTAAGGACCGGGACACGTGTGTTCAGGAATAACTAATCCTCAAAAGTAAGAGAGGACTGGACCTGAAGATCCAGGGATTGCTGTGTGCGGTCCTGGGACATTTGCTAGAGTGTCTCGAATGGAGAGGAGCTTGCCCCCTTGCCTCGACTCATGATGGAATCCAATTTCCAATACGAAATATGCGGATGTGATTGTATTACTAGTATGGCGACATGATATATGGTACCCATGCCGTCTATGATTGATATTTATGATTGAGTTTGCTTTTGAAACATATATGCACTAGTAATAATATCAAACACTTTTGTTTTAAACATATGAAGCATTTTTGGCCATTATAAGGTAAAACTCTATCCTCCGGCTTGCGTTGCATTATGTGATGGGACCTGAGTCTTATAATGGCTTCATTTTTATAGAAAGCATTGCGATGACTTAATCATTTACTTTATTTCATGCACTAGCACTCATTGGAGTAAACCCGTTCCGCGAAAGTGGCGTGGTCCTTTGATTTGCCTTATTATTGTTGTTTAATAAGTTTGGTAGATTTCTCATACCAGTCCCATGACTGACTCGTAGTTTGTTTCACCTTGCAAACTCGGGTGCCCTTATTTTCACACGGGCAGCCTAGTTACAGGTAGCTGACATATTTTGGGCTTGGCACCGCAGTAGAGGTGCACTTTTGACTCATGGCGAGGCTTGACTACATGTTGATGACTACGATTTTTCCGCCATTATTGTATATGTATTATGATTCCGCCTCAGGCGATGTAGACTGATGTTTAGTTTATGTACTCCCTATGTATGATTCCGCCACAGGCGATGTAGACTGATTATGTATTATTATGCACTAAGTAGTATCCTGCACTGTGCTCTCTAATGTGGTGATATATATGATTCCGTTGTCATATTTGTGTAAATTATTCTATTTCTTGTTTATTCTATTATCTGTACTCTGCTAATGATGATTAATGTGTTATATTCCAATGATTATCCTTAACACCGTAGCACGGGGTTTTGGGATCGTCACAAGTATGCTCCAAACTTATTATAACGCGTGTTTGTTTTCCCTGTAATAGTTCGCTAATTTGTCACAATGCAACACAAAATATGAAATTGATTTCTTATAGTGATTTCTCAACGTGATAAAACTACCTTTATTTTACATAACTTTTTCTTTAGTATTTTCATATTACCTACAGAAAATACAAATGCTCGATGCACATTTTTTAGTGCTTTTTGCATTAAATTTTTAATTACTCTCTATTATGTTTTCAAATAGATCTATGGATATGATATGCATTTTGAAAATTTGATTAAAACTGAAAAGAAGTAAATCATAGTTCCTTTTCTACATAAATAACCAAATTGATCATTGGATTAATCATTGTATTATGGACTACTGAATTTCACTTCATGAATGAGTCATTTTTATTGTTGCCTTACATATTTCAAAATGATAACAAGAAAAAAAATGCATCCTCTGTTTTACATAGAAACACTTCTGCGTCTTTATGCTACTGTAGTTGAACACCAATCTTTTTCAAGCAATCATCCAAGCTTCCACCTATTGTACAGGAAAGAGGTAACTTTTTTTCGTCATTCCTACTCAATTATGATGAATCACTATATTTTTAATTTGCAGTTTCTAATGTAGATACTCATGTCACATTCGTAATCTTGGTTCGAAGTATATTAGGAAACGAAGGAGGTGACAGGAAAAAAATATAGGATAGGAAGACAGAAATATTTACAAATTATTCATTGAGATGAATTTATAGAATTTATGAGTTCGCTTAAGGAAGAAGTTTATCTACTATGTATAGATCTATCGTTTGCTTTTTGTTAGAGTTTAAAAAACATCTTTTAAAATTTTGCTATGGTTAACAGATCTGAACATCTTTGCTTATTTATTCATTGAAATTTCACGGGCAACTTATCCATTGAAATATTGAAGTCATCCTTTATCAATTGTAAGATCATGGCAATGCAGCAGCGACGGGTGGTATAGGAATATGTGACAGCAAAGAAGACTTATTAAAATTGTATATGTTTTGTTATGATAATGCGTGTTTGTACTGTTTCCTTTCAAATCACTACTGTATTGAATTTCAAAGCCTTTTCCCTAATAGATATGGATATGAAGTGTTAATTGTTAAGTATAGCTTATCTTTCACAATTTATTCTTCTAAAAAATTTCTGATTTTTGCAAGTATAAATACGAATATTGATTTTATTCAGAAGTAACATTGAATAAATATGCTTGCAAAATATGTAGTTATTTCAAACAGTAATATCAAATTGGGGATTGAGTACCTTGACATAATTGATTTTCTATTTAGATTCTAAAATGCAATGTCTTTCTTCCTACAAACATGCATGCCATAGATTCCCATTCCCATCCAGTTCCTGCTTTCGATTTTATAATGTTATGATGTACCTTTTATTTTTATTTTTCTACGTTCACCATGTCCTTCCAACTTTTATTCTTATGTCCACCTATATTTGTATATTTTTCAAACTTTGACAATAAATCTACACATACTGTACATGGAAACAAACGGTTAATTTCAATTTTGTTCCAATTATAAATTAACCATCTTCAATTTCTTTTGTATGCAATAAAAAAATTTCTTCGCCTGCAGGCTGCATAGTGAGCACTACACCAATAGCACACCACCTTTTAGTTTTATCAGATGATAATTGTTCACCAACTACAACTCTATGAACGAGGCACCACTAAAGGCAAGAAGAGTGATGTTGCAATAGTACTCTAAATGGAAGAAAATTCAGGTTCATACTGTAGTATAATATTTCTCAAAATCAGTGAGGAAAAAAAATCATAGTTTGTCCTTGATCAACATAATTAATTGCTCCCTTTTGTGAAGTTATTTCTGTATGTCCGCATACCTGGATTTTCATGTAATCCATTGAATGAAATATTTTTGTACAGCAGGGGCATTAGTCTATTATATTATGGGCAGAGAAATATGCATGCACCGAAGTTCTGCATTCAAATTTGGTGAGTTGCAGATTTTCAAAAATGAGCATGTATATAAAACGAACAGATGTATAAGTATTATAACTTTTGTTATGGCACTGTTGTTGAGTAAATTATCTACGCATATTTATTTAACTATAGCCGCCTATGTAAACGTTGTTTTTTCAGACTTTCTTAGTTTATTTATGGGGACAAATGCATGCTATGTCAAACCCTCCATTTTCACATTGACGTTTAATTTATACACCTCATTAACTCTGACATTTAAACGGTAAGATTAAAGATTGACAAGCTCACCAATTATTGTATACTAAAATCGTGTTTGCGAATGTGAGAAGTTTTATATGATGATATAATCCTAATATAATGGTACAGACATTAGGTGTGTTATCCTTTATGGGTAAAATGAGTTTTTAATTTTTACTAACAAGATACTGGAGATGAAATTTTAAATCATTTTGAATTTATTACCCAGCGGTATAAATTCTATAATGGCAACATTGAAATGCTTTTGCAGATGAGGTGGAGCACCAATAGTTTTGTTTTAGAAAATAAGAAAATGATAGAAATTTATTTTGTTTGATCAATTTTCAACACGTTTTCGTGCCTTTAAATGCTTTGTGGAATCTATGAGTACTGTGTGTTCTTATCAATGGAAATTTTGTTCTACTGATAGTTAATTTGTTTGGAATTCCTAATAAGAAAAATAAAATAAAAAATCTTCCATGGTTTTATTTGATTTACCATCGCAAAACTATCATTTTTTTAATTTTTATCTGTGTAAATGCTAGGTTTGAATAGATGGAGCTTTCATCTTTACCATTCGGAATCTGCCAAGGATATAGATGTAAGAAATTTGTTTGAGAATTATTCCAGTTCAAACATGTATAATTGAACCTTTGAGAAATTGTCCTATGCTTACTACCGTTTGTTGTGTATACAGTTATAATGTTAATGATATAAGTGTAATCAAACGACATAATTTTTATGCAAGTTGTATAACAATTAAACAATAGTTTTCTACTAAAAATCACATGCAAATTACATGGATTATGATGAAATTCAATGTTATTAATGCCCTTATAATCAATGGATATAATTTATGTCAATAGTGGAGCAGTGTATTATACATGATGACCAAGATGTGATCATACATTATGTGCTAAGATGCTTCCCCGGTAGCTATTAAGTGATTTATTGGTTTAAGGCTTCGATAATTTATAGCTATTTACATTTAAACTAATGTTTGGGAATGATATGAGCTTAAACATTTTACAAAAAAGTTGAACCAAATTAAAAAGTCCAATTTAATTAGAAGCATAATGATAATTTAACAAACAGACAAACAAAGAAACATCTATAATAAATAAACAGGAAAAACATTATTACCCTAATGTTTCTGCTAAAAGTAAACATTCAATAATCATTTTATACAAAAATATAGTGCAGTCCGTGTGCAAAGCACGGGTTCGCACTTGTTTTCTACTGGAAATCCGAATTTTATTCACTCAAAATCCTTCTATTTAATTTAATAATCCGTTATGATTTAAAAGCAATTATAGTGTTGTTTTTCTAGAAATTTTATTTTGACATAACTCATAGTATATAAGACGAAATCCAGATTATTCTCTTTCATTAGAAAATTATCGTTCAATAGGTTCAGATGATTCTTGTTTTAAAGAACTCCGGCTTTTATTGAATTCTATATAGTCAACTGAAGTTAAAATCGTAAAATTACGAACTACCATGCTGCGACAAGTTTTTTTAATTAGATTTAAATATAAATGTTTAAAATTCGTTTGTTATATAAATTTCATCTCCATTCTTCCATATTTTAATATAAATTAAACTAGTTTTGCAAATCTAACTTAAAATTTCTGATTATCCTAACCGTCGATTATTTCATAACGTAGTTAAAAAAATTTATAGCTTAATCTTCTATATTAAATTCCAGTTCCCTTAGAAATAAATTATTTTATAAAATTCGATATAGTTGAATTCTAATTATAAATCCTTTGGATTTATCTCAATTCAGTTTATATTCCAAATTCTGGAACGAAATACGCCGTTCTCTTTTCGAAACAATTTTCGATTCCCTTTTTAAATTAGTACTTGAATTTAAACATCCAAATTATCTAATGATAATTACTTCCCTATATTTATAAACATTGTTTATAAATTTAACTTCCTTATTTTATATATTAAAACAAGCTTTCGTTTCAAAAATTCATTTGAAACCCAATTCCTATTTTGAAATATTTTTATTGGCAAAGCCAATGGGGTTGTGTGGTCCCCTACCACTTTATTGATAACCAAAGAAAGATTACAATAGGAAAAGCTAAACTAAATAAAATAAAATAGTGATAACATAGGCTATCAATCACTAGAGAACAAACATAAGCACAACATAAAGAAAGACATATCCAGCACAGAACATACATCAATTCCAAATGCCTAGATCAAAGGTAAAGTGCATCATCTGGATACCATCTCTTATTTTCATTTGCACTTGAAGCTTCATTTGCGCATTGGTAATAACATGTTTAGGGTTGAATATACGATTGTTTCAAATCTTCCAAACATGCAGGATGAATTTCTTTAAAAGAAAAGTGACGAGTCTTGCCTTTTCATCCCCTTTCATGATGATTCTGTGAAGAGAGCTCCATTCCAAATTGTTGTCTTGAGTTACACCTCTTCTTCCCAATCTTCCCATAACTTCTTCCGATGCCTTAAAAGATTATATTGCATTCAAATAAAAGATGGTCAGTTGTCTTAGGTTCATTGTTGCAAAGTTCACAATAAATCGTCATCAGTTGTCCACATGAAACCAACTTCACTTTAGTAAAAATAACATTGTGCTTTACTTTCTAGAGTAACAAGTTTTATTTGGCTTCATTTCCACCTTTCCAAATGATATTCTTCCGCCTACAACAAGGCATAGCTTCAACTCCAAGCAAATCCAGGTACAAAGACTTCATATTGAAACTCTCACCTGACCATTGCCATGCAACTCTATCAGCTTTAGGAACCATCAATGTCATATCATCAATTTTTTCCCAAATATCAACACAGCTACTTATGGAAGAACTAAGTAGTACCACCCTATGGTTATAATCAAACTGCCAACACTAGCATTGCAATGCACACCAAATAAGAGCTTTTCATGGTGTGAGATTGTGTTATTGGGGATGAAATGCTAATCAATCAAAGGGTCGCCCCAGAACTTAATTGAATTATATGTAGAGGTACTATATTTAAAGAAAGGAAAAATATCTTTTCTAATTTTAAAAATACTAATCCAGGTCCAACTCAGATTGTGAGGTGGATACATACTCCAGAAATTTTGCTCACATAAGATATGTTTTTTGGACCAAGACACCCAAATGCTATCAGTTTTACTCATAATCAACATGTTTCACAAAGGCTGCTTTATTCCGTACAACAGTATTAGTAATACCAAGCCCACCTTTATTCATTCGCTTTTCAATCTGACTAAATGAGATAGATGTTGCATATTTAACATGGATGTTACCTTTCCAAAAAAATTTCATAAAGGAAGTTCTTATCATTTTTAATCGTTTCTGTTGCAAAATAAATGTTCTAGACCAGTAAACATGCATAGAAATGATAATGGACTTAACAAGTGTTAATCTACCTATCTGGTTAAACATTTTGTTCGACCAACATTCCATCCTTCCAGTGATTTTCTCGTAAAGAAGAGTTCATTGTCAACAGTAATCCTAGAAGAAGTGAGAGGTATCCCAAGATATGATACAGTTGTAATAACCCGGAAATCCGAGCCAATTTAAAATTTTTATTTTGGCTATTTTAGCGAATTTTGATTATTTAAAATAGTTTATTTTAAATAATAACGACGAAAAATTTAATTTGAATAGAATAGAACGTATATATTTATATACGTCGTCATTAGAATATAAATATTTTATTTATAAATATAAAAGGAATTGAAAATGGCGCGTTAGTTCGATAATTCGATTTCAAATGAATGTACCGAGTGCAAAATAAACTGGATTTTTGCGAAACCAAAAATATTTGAATCTATTTGAGAATACCTTTCCAACGAATCCGAAGAATCGAAATTTCATAGCAGGGATAAAAAGTTATGCCCAATTGAAGATTCAGAATAGTCGCTATGGAATTCTAGCCCTTAAAAATGGCCATTTTGCAAACGACCCCAGTTTTTGACGAAACCACTTTTGTTGGATCTGCGATGTCAAATTATTGCTAGGTTTCAAATTTCATAATTTTTCGAATCAATATGTGGGCGTGGCGAAGGAAAACGCGTTTGACCAATTTCAGTTGATTTTAATCGACTGGAAAATGGCCATTTTTCATATGGTCTCGGAATTCGGCGAATCTAGTTTTGTTAGGACTGTATCATCAATACGAAGCTGGAAATTATTTTTTGGGAATTTTTCTAGTTAGTGTTTGGCCCCGGTAAATTGAAATGCACGTTCAAATTCAATATATAGAGTTATATATTGATTTTGACGAAAACTTATCGAAACGATCGAATCAGCTTGTGATACATATCCCATTGTGTTCGGAATCGGGGTAATTAGCTATGGACGACAGGCGGTGGGTTTGATTCCGAGTTCGAAAATAAAATTTACTTTTTGAAATTAAAATATTAATAAAATAATATATATAAACCCCCTCTCTTCTTTCCCTCTTCCTACTCCCGTTGACCGGAAATGAAATAAAATAAAATAAAAAAAGAAGGAGACGCGCAGCAGCAGCCGCGCGAGGCGCCGCTGGCGATCGCCCCCCCTCTGGTGACGCACAACCCTCCCCCATCCTTTCCCCTTCGATTCGCGAGCCAAACCCCCCCGACGCAGTCAAGCCACAAACCCTCCATGCCCCGCCTCCGACCAAACCAGGCCTGCCGCTGCCCCCTTGGCCTCCGCGCCAACCACGACGCCCCCTCCACCTCCGATGCAGCGAAACAGCCCCCCTCCTACAATTTGACTGTAAGCTTTTTATATTTATTTAATTTAGTTGTTTATTTAAAATAATTAGTTTAAATTAATTAAAATCAGTTTTTAAAGTTCAGATCTTTGTCTGTTTAAAGTATTGATTTTCAATTTAGAAAAGATAAGATTTCTAAAGGTATAAAGATTAGATTTTTATCATACAAAGAAACGATTTTTCATGGTATAAAGATCTGATTTTTAAGATGGTAAAAATATGATTTTTAGAACTTCAAAGATTATAATTTTACCACATCAAAGATGATATTTTCATCATATAAAAGGATATGATTTTTAATCGTGAAGTGATTAGGAAGATTTGATTTTTCATAGTAAAAAGATTCGATCTTTATAAATAAGAATATAATTTTCATATGATGTAGTAGATAAAAATATGATTTTTATATAATAGAGAATATAAAAATATTATCCTTATATATATAGCGAAGTAAAAATTCGATTTTTATATATTGAATAGCGAAGTAAAAATTCGATTTTTATATATTGAATAGCGAAGTAAAAATTTGATTTTTATATATTGAATAGCGAAGTAAAAATTCAATTTTTATATATTGAATAGCGAAGTAAAAATTTGATTTTTATATATTGAATAGCGAGGTAAAAATTCGAATTTATATATAGAATAGCGAAGTAAAAAATTGAATTTTATATATGTAGTGATTGCGGATGGCGAAAGTGACGAAAGAAGAAACAGCGGAGATTTTCTACATATGAAGAGTCGAGGCGTTTGGTTTAGCTAGTCGGTGAGAACTTCTCACTTTTAATTTAATTTTCTAGTCAAAAAATATATATTAGGATGCAGACGGTGTTTAGTAGCACCCGACACCCGTCGTCCACAGACCATGGACGGCTTGTATGCTTGTTTGTTTGATTTTGATGTGTAGTTGATTGTGTAATGTGATGTGAAATGAAATAAAATATTTATATAGTTAAAAATATTTTATAGTTAAAAATAGAATTTTTAACGTATATATGAAATGAAATAAATTAATATAAACATATCGAACGACTTGTTTATATACACACATTTGACTGATATTGATTGGGACGATAAATTTTACACATCGCCCAACTGCACAAATAAAATCTGTGTTTGATTGTTTGAAACCCCGCATGGGTATTGGGATGATATTTGACGTACACTAATCCCGATTGTTTAGTTATATGTCGATCGATTGGTCGACAGACTGTGTAAGCATTAATTATTTATATTTAATGCTTATGCAGTTGTGTGGAGCACTCTGGATGATGGTTGATTATTTATCGTTGTTATTTTATACATGTGTTGTAGAAAATCCATATAATTAACATTATATGGTAATTGATTGGGCCTCATTCCAGTTTTGAAAAAGAAATATTTGAAATAGAAATATTTGAAAAAGAAATATTTGAAATAGAAATATTTGAAATAGAATATTTAAAAATAGAAATGTATGAAGCCGTATCGATTAGATTGACGCCATTTTGACGCGAACGATATTTATATCGATTTTATTTATTTTTCAATGAATATTGAAAGTGATTTCGAAATTCGAATTAAATTGGAAAGAATTGAAATTCGAATTAAATTGAAAAGAATTGAAATTCAAATTAAATTGAAAGTGATTTCGAAATTCGAATTATATTGAAAAGAATTGAAATTCGAATTAAATTGAAAAGAATTGAAATTCGAATTAAACTGAATAGAATTGAAATTCGAATTAATTGAAATAGAATTGAAATCGTTTTGAATTGAATTTAAAACGTATTGAAATTGAACTGAAATCGATTTGAATTGAAATCAATTTGAAATGAATTTATAACGAATTTATAAGGAAAAAAAATTCAATTTTGATTTGAATTTGAAATGAAGTTGAAAACGAATTTAAAAACGATTTATAAAATACGTTTTAAAAGGGAATCGACAAAATATATATTATACATATAATGGCCTGAATAGAATACACCGCGCCGCGGCAGTTCGTGAATTTCGATCATTGACTTCGAATGGATATTGCGGGAGATCCGACCGTCGGATTCCCCTAAAGCCAAAACCATTGGGTTTGTATCGAAAACAGCTTTCTAACGAATATTAGAAATTTGTAATCTAACGGTTGGATTTGGAATTATGTCCAAATCAAATTTGGAAAAGGTCGCTGTAAGTGCAGTTCGATGGCTGTTGGTGGAAATCGACTGTACGGGCCTTGATAAAATTATTAAAAATATCAATAATTTGTGTAAAATCATAAGAAATAATTTGGGAAGAATCGGGATGAAAAACTCCGTATTTGAAAAGATAAAAATAGATTTTTATCGAAATGAACTAGTTTTGAACTAGAATTATAATTCTATTTATTTTTAAATAAATAAATTGGATTTGAAAAGGGTTTTAAAAGTAACCAGAATTTCCAATAATTGAATTGGAATGGATTTGAATCGAAATTGTCTTTAGAATATTTCGATGTTGGATTTCGTGATTATACAGATGTTGTTATGGAAATTTGAAAGATATATATGTATATATCGTTATTTCCAATACGATATTTGTTGGTCGTAGAATTTGATGTTTAATATAAGCCGATATATTTTCTATTCAGAGCCTTGTATTTAATATCAAATGAGATTTGGGTTTGTCGTGAATGGTGTCTTCATTAACATTGTTCTTAAACCCAGTTGAGAAAAAGGTTAAATCTTTTTATTTAGATTTAATGAAGTGTACCAATTAAATGGTATTTAATTGGAATTGAATTGGTATTGATTTTTGTGTTTATCGTGAACAGTGTTTTAAATAACACTTGTTCTTTAACCCGATAATTAATGAAATGTGATTTTGGGTTGTTGTGAACGGTATCTTCAATAATACTGTTCTTAGACCCAATGGAGTTAAGAAAATAAAAAACTAACTGGAGATTAGTTAAGTTGAATGGTTTCTTGGGTATTGATTTGATGTTGGTTTCGGCCTTCGGGGTTAATGTTTAGGGAACTGCTCACTTGCTAATTCGCGGTTAGGGACTGATTAAAATGTGATGTGATTTTGGGGTTTATCGTGAACCGTGTTTTAAATGACACTGATTCTTTAACCCAGTCAAAGATTAAAACTAAGTGGAGTTTTAATGAATCTTTAATTAGATTGAAAAGATTGAGAATGGAGTATCACCAGTTCTTGTTGCCGGCCTGAGTAGGCTGGGTACGCATGATAGGGATTTCTCGCTTCGCGGTTTGGTGGCGAACGGGAGACTCTTACCCCTACATGTCCCTGTTGAGGGTTGGTTTGGCAGTGCCGGGAGACTAGAGAGGGTCTCCGTAAAACTAGGGTACTGGGGGACCAGTGAGAGCCACGGTGGTTATTACCTGCTGCTTGGGGGATGAAGGGATGGTTGCAAAGCCAACCGGATTTTGTCGGCTATTTCATCGTGGTATCAGAGCTTTGGTTTACAAAGCTCAGAGAACAAGACACATTAGAACCAAACGAAAGAATTCATCAGAGATTGGATTAGTAATATCCAATGGGAATGACTCGTTAGAGATGGGATCAGTAGTATCCTAGAACGAGTGTGAAGAGTATATCTTTGAAAATGAAAACAAATTTTGTTTTGAAATTTAAATCGTTTTAAACGTATTTGAATATTTATTTTAAATTAATTTGGACAATCCAATATATAAAATTTTGCATATATGTCTTGCAAACGTGTATTCGAAGTTTTAATGTATTGGATAGTTATAGAATCGCACTCTAGTGCCCGGGGGTAATTCTGCTGACGGGGCACCATCGCCAGTATTTATTTTCGAGTTTCGAAAGTGAGATTTCTATATATTTCCAATTGACTGGTGTGAGAACCGAAACTAGATAGGGCTTATTGTTGTGATTTGACATCAAAAATCTGATTTTTGGACTATATATCAAAGTTGTAAATTTTTAAAGCTAATCACCTAATTGATTGATGGTTGTATTGTTGATTATTGGCTGATTAATTAAAATTTGCACCCTATAACCAAATTGAATCAAATAGTGAATTGTATTGAAAATTAGTCGCATTTGCTTGCATATACATGTACTTACATTGAACAGGTCATTGCAAAGAGGCTAGAGCAGAAGAATAAAATTGTTTGCCCGACAAATAGGTACATGTTTACCATAATTTACTGTTTTGTTTGGGTGATGATGATTTTGTGAGCCGATTGGCTAGCCGCTTGGCTTTTTCTTTTTCTTTTGGATTGAGGAAGGCCATGGGAGGCTATATGAAATATCCCGAAGTCCCCGGTGCAGGGTAGGTTATGGCGAAATTTTTCGAAAATTTAGGGTGTTAGCCAAATTTTTGAAAAATCCCTAAATTTTCGAAAAATTTGAAAAGTTCTTCGAAACTGAAAAGTTGAAGAGCTTAAGCCGTAGTGAAAATAACGAAAGTTGAGTTGATTAGTTAAACAACTTTCGGGTTCGTTTCTTTCGAGGATGAAAAGTTTTAAGTGGGGGAGATTATAATAACCCGGAAATCCGAGCCAATTTAAAATTTTTGTTTTGGCTATTTTAGCGAATTTTGATTATTTAAAATAGATTATTTTAAATAATAACGACGAGAAATTTAATTTGAATAGAAATAGGACTTATATATTTATATACATCGTCGTTAGAATATAAATATTTTATTTATAAATATAAAAGGAGTTGAAAATGGCGTGGTAGTTCGATAATTCGATTTCAAATTTCAAATGAATGTACCGGGTGCAAAATAAACCGGATTTTAGCGAAACCAAAAATATTGGAATCTATTTGAGAATACATTTCCAACGAATCTGAAGAATCGAAATTTCATAGCGGGGATAAAAAGTTATTCCCAGTTGAAGATTCAGAATTGTCGCTATGGAATTCTGGCCCTTAAAAATGGCCATTTTGCAAACAACCTCGGTTTTCGACGAAACCACTTTTGTTGGATCCGCGATGTCAAATTATTGCTAGGTTTCAAATTTCATAATTTTTCGAATCAATATGTGAGCGTGGCGAAGGAAAACACGTTTGACCACTTTTAGTTGATTTTAATCGACTAGAAAATGGCCATTTTTCATATGGTCTCGGGATTCAGCGAAACTAGTTTTGTTAGGACCGTATCGTCAATACGAAGCTAGAAATTATTTTTCGAGAATTTTTCTAGTTAGTGTGTGGCCCCGATAAATTGAAATGCGCGTTCAAATTCAATATATAGAGTTATATTTTGATTTTGACGAAAACTGATCGAAACGATCGAATCAGCTTGCGATATGTATAGATATCCCATTGTGTTCGGAATGGGGGTAATTGGCTATGGACGATAGGCGGTGGGTTTGATTCCGAGTTCGAAAATAAAAGTTACTTTTTGAAATTAAAATATTAATAAAATAATATATATAAACCCCCCTCTCTTCTTTCCCTCTTCCTACCCCCGTTGACCCGAAATGAAATTAAAAAAAAGATGGAAAAGGAGACGCGCAGCAGCAGCCGCGCGAGGCACCACTGGCGATCGCCCCCCCCCCCTCCGGTGACGCGCAACCCTACCCCTCCTTTCCCCTTCGATTCGCGAGCCAAACCCCCCCTCGACGCAATCAAGCCACAAACCCTCCACGCCCCGCCTCCAACCAAACCAGGGCTACCGCTGCCCCCCTGGCCTCCGCGCCGACCACGACGCCCCCTCCACCTCCGATGCAGCGAAACAGCCCCCCTCCTACAATTTGACTGTAAGCTTTTTATATTTATTTTATTTAGTTGTTTATTTAAAATAATTAGTTTAAATTAATTAAAATCAGTTTTTAATGTTCAGATCTTTGTCTGTTTAAAGTTTTGATTTTCAATTTAGAAAAGATAAGAATTCTAAAGGTATAAAGATTAGATTTTTATCATACAAAGAAACGATTTCTGATTTTTAAGATGGTAAAAATATGATTTTTAGAACTTCAAAGATTATATTTGTACCACATCAAAGATGATATTTTTATCATATAAAAGGATATGATTTTTAATCGTGAAGTGATTAGGAAGATTTGATTTTTCATAGTAAAAAGATTCGATCTTTATAAATAAAAAATATAATTTTCATATGTTGTAGTAGATAAAAATTGATTTTTATAGAATAGAGAATATAAAAATATTATCTTTATATATATAGCGAATTAAAAAATTCGATTTTTATATATTGAATAGCGATGTAAAAATTCGATTTTTATATATTGAATAGCGAAGTAAAAATTCGATTTTTATATATTGAATAGCGAAGTAAAAGTTCGATTTTTATATATTGAATAGCGAAGTAAAAATTTGATTTTTATATATTGAATAGCGAAGTAAAAATTCGATTTTTATATATTGAATAGCGAGGTAAAAATTCGATTTTTATATATTTAATAGTGAAGTAAAAATTCGATTTTTATATATGTAGTGATTGCGGATGACGAAAGTGACGAAAGAAGAAACGACGGAGATTTTCTACATATGAAGAGTCGAGGCGTTTGGTTTAGCTAGTCGGTGAGAACTTCTCACTTTAATTTAATTTTCTAGTTAAAAAAAATATACTAGGATGCAAACGGTGTTTGGTAGCACCCGACACCCGTCGTACACAGACCATGGACGGCTTGTATGCTTGTTTGTTTGATTTTGATGTGTAGTTGATTGTGTAATGTGATGTGAAATGAAATAAAATATTTATATAGTTAAAAATATTTTATAGTTAAAAATAGAATTTTTAACGTATATATGAAATGAAATAAATTAATATAAACAAATCGAACGATTTGTTTATATACACACATTTGACTGATATTGATTGGGACGATAAATTTTACACATCGCCCAACTGCACAAATAAAATCTGTGTTTGATTGTTTGAAACCCTGCACGGGTATTGGGATGATATATGACGTACACTAATCCCGATTGTTTAGTTATATGTCGATCGATTGGTCGACAGACGGTGTAAGCGTTAGTTATTTATATTTAATGCTTATGCAGTTGTGTGGTGCACTCTGGATGATGGTTGATTATTTATCGTTGTTATTTTATACATGTGTTGTAGAAAATCCATATAATTAACATTATATAGTAATTGATTGGGCCTCATTCTAGTTTTGAAAAAGAAATATTTGAAATAGAAATATTTGAAAAAGAAATATTTGAAATTGAATATTTGAAAATAGAAATGTATGAAGCCGTGTTGATTAGATTGACGCCATTTTGATGCGAACGATATTTATATCGATTTTATTCATTTTTCAATGAATATTGAAAGTGATATCGAAATTTGAATTAAATTGAATAGAATCGAAATTCGAATTATATTGAAAAGAATTGAAATTCGAATTATGTTGAAAAGAATTGAAATTCGAATTAAATTGAAAGTGATTTTGAAATTCGAATTATATTGAAAAGAATTGAAATTCGAATTAAATTGAAAAGAACTGAAATTCGAATTAAACTGAATATAATTGAAATTCGAATTAGATTGAAATATAATTGAAATAGTTTTGAATTGAATTTAAAAAGTATTGAAATTGAACTGAAATCGATTTGAATTGAAATCAATTTGAAATGAATTTAAAACGAATTTATAAGGGAAAAAAATTCAATTTTGATTTGAATTTGAAATGAAGTTGAAATCATTTCGAAAACGAATTTAAAAATGATTTAAAAAATTCGTTTTAAAAGGGAATCAACGAAATATATATAATATATATATATATAATGTCCTAAATAGAATGCGTCGCGCCGCGGCAGTTCGTGAATTTCGACCATTGAATTCGAATGGATATTGCGGGGGATCCGACCGTCGGATTCTCCTAAAACCAAAAACGTTGGGTTCATATCGAAAAGAGCTTTCTAATGAATATTAGAAATTTGAAATCTAATGGTTGGATTTGGAATTATGTCCAAATCAAATTTGGAAAAGGTCGCTGTAAGTGCAGTTCGATGGCTGTTGGTTGAAATCGACTGTACGGGCCTTGATAAAATTATTAAAAATATCAATAATTTGTGTAAAATCATAAGAAATGATTTGGGAAGAATCGGGATGAAAAACTCCATATTTGAAAAGATAAAAATAGATTTTTATCGAAATGAACTAGTTTTGAACTAGAATTATAATTCTATTTATCTTTAAATAAATAAATTGGATTTGAAAAGGGTTTTAAAAGTAACCAGAATTTTCAATAATTGAATTGGAATGGATTTGAATTGAAATTTTCTTTGCAATATTTCGATGTTGGATTTCGTGATTATACAGATGTAGTTATGGAAATTTGAAAGATATATGTATATATATATCGTTATTTCCAATACGATATTTGTTGGTCGTAGAATTTGATATTGAATATAAGCCGATATATTTTCTATTCAGAGCCTTGTATTTAATATCAAATAAGATTTGGGTTTGTCGTGAATGGTGTCTTCATTAACACTGTTCTTAAACCCAGTTGAGAAAAAGGTTAAATCTTTTTATTTAGATTTGATGAAGTGTACCAATTAAATGGTATTTAATTGGAATTGAATTGGTATTGATTTTTTGGTTTATTGTGAATAGTGTTTTAAATAACACTTGTTCTTTAGCCCGATAATTAATGAAATGTGATTTTGGGTTGTCGTGAACGTTATCTTCAATAATACTGTTCTTAGACCCAACGGAGTTAAGAAAATCAGAAACTAACTGGAGATTAGTTAAGTTGAATGGTTTCTTGGGTATTGATCTGATGTTGGTTTCGGCCTTCGGGGTTAATGTTTAGGGAACTGCTCACTTGCTAATTCACGATTAGGGACTGATTAAAATGTGATGTGATTTTGGGTTTTATCGTGAACCGTGTTTTAAATGACACTGATTCTTTAACCCAGTCAAAGATTAAAACTAAGTGGAGTTTTAATGAATCTTTAATTAGATTGAAAAGATCGAGAATGGAGTATCACCAGTTTTACTCCAGGCGATAGTTAAATCTTTAATTAGATTTGAACGTGAAATGGTAATTGAATTTACCGATAACACCGTGGTGTTAGATATGAAGTATTACCAGTTTTACTTCGTGGGATGAATAGGCTGGGATTGGGAAATTAAAACAATTGATTACTTCGGTGTGGTTCGATAATCCCGACTAGTTTGAATTGATATTCAAAAGAAGATTAAAGAATAAATTTAAAGAATTTATCTTTGATAAAATTAATGGGAACCTTTCCCTAAGAATGTGAAATTTAGAGACTAACTGTAGGTTAGTTAAGAAGAATGGTTTCCTGTGTATTGATCTGATGTTGGTTTCGGCCTTCGGGGTTAATATTTGGGGAATTGTTCTCTTACTAATTTACGGTTAGCGACTGATGAATTGGAATGAGGCGTATGTTGTGTTTGTGTAACACTTGTTTATTATATACGCGAGTTATTCAGAAAGACCGGGTTTATCCCATTCTGAATAACTGATTCGGCGATTAGTCGAAGAAGAAGACGGTGGTTGAGGACCGGAGGTCTTCACGTCGTTTGCGTGGTTACTGATGATCATGATTGGGCTGTACACCCAATAGGAGGGAATCAGTTAGTGGTCCTCCAGGCGTACTTGGAGATCGATGGGTATGCGAGGTACTAGGTGCCTCCGGTTTTGTTCAGACCCAGAACGGACTTGTAAATGGACTGTGTGTCTGACATTGGATTTCATTCTGTGTGACTGATATCGGTTGCATAGAGTGATTTGCCTGTGTGGCATGCTAAGATGCAAATGATCAAGGCTTCTGTTGAAAAGCAAAGTCTTGTGGTTGATGATCAAAGCACGACCTTTGTGGCGTAGCTTTGTGTAGCGTTAATTCGCGAGCCTCACACCTTGGTGTGAACCATAAACGGGAGAGGACCTCAGGGAGGGCATGCGTTTCTTTCTAGCTAGAAGTGGCGTCAGTGGTTTTACATGCCCTGACGAGTTTGACTTATGTGGTTGTTGCTGTTGCGAGGCGCCTCGGTTTGATCAGACGATCCGGGTCCGATGGAGTCCTTCGTTGGCTCATTTACGCCCCAAAGGGCGGGGAAACGCAGTGTTCAGGCATTTTAATCCACATCGATGGACCGGCCCTGACGATCAAAAGGTCACTCGAGCTCTGACCTAAAGCTCGAGCTAGACAGTCTCGGATCGGTAGAGGACTATCTTTTGCCTCGGTTCACGGATGGAAATCCAACTTCCAAATACGTGACTTTGCGGTTTTATTTGTAGAGCCTAGTATTGGCGACATGATATATGGTACCCATGCCGCCTATGATTGATACTTATGATTTGAAGTTGTTTTATACACTATGCACTTACAATAGTATCAAATGATTTGTTTTAAACGTACTAAGCATGTTTGGCTATCATAAGGGAAAACCCTATCCCCCAGCTTGCATTGCATTGTGTGATAGGACCTGGGTCTTATAATAGCTTCATTTTTCTTTATTTAGCATTGCGCTGTTGTTTTATGCACTGGTGTTCTTGGGAGGAAACCCGTTCCGTGTTAAACGCGTGGTCCCTTGATTTACCTAACTTTAAAATAAAGATTTATAACTGTTTTAGTTCTCACACCAGTCCCATGACTGACCTGGTGTTTATTGTTTTAACCTAAACTCTGGGTGTCCTTATTTTGACACGGGCAGCTAGTAGTTTTGGTTTTGCAGATTTATATTCACAGGATCCTGACTTATAGCTGGAACGATATCCAGAAAGCTTTATATCTGTATATCTCCTTCTAGTTGTGTTTTGTATTATTTCCTCTGCGATGTATTTAAATGTAATTTAAATCTCTGATATTTCTGTGTAATATTTATTTATACTCTGTATATTCTTGTAATCTGATGGAATTGTTGTAATAAACAATGAAATGTTCTTCCGTCTACGTTCTAATTTGTCTTGTCCTCAAAGCAATCCGTGCTTTCCTCACCGGGGAAGTTCGGGTCGTTTCAACAGTATTGTCATTGATGCCTAGATCGGCGATGTTGTGTAGATCATTAGCAATGGATAATGGAACATCAGCCAAGTTCATTTCATATTTAGACAAATTGATTTGCAAACCTGTCATTTTGTAGAATTTATCTAGAGTACTCATGATATTTATCATGGTGGAGGTGTCAAGCTTACAAAAAAATAATCAATTCATCAGCGAATAGTAATGAAGTAATTCTGAGTTCATCACATTTTGGGTGAATCTTAAAGGAATTTGAATCAACAAATTGATCAAGCATTTTAGTAAGAAATTCCATAACAGTTATAAAGATATACGCAGACATGGGATCACTTTGCCTAATGCCTATTTTACTCTTATAATACCTAATCGAACACCAATTAACATTGATGGAAAAATGTACAGTACATATGTAAGCATGTGTCCAAGTGATTAAGATAGGAGGAAACTTCATATAACTGAGAATTCCGACAACTGAATCCCAATGCAATGATTCATTTTTGATGTCCAATTTATGCATGGACCTAGGTGAAATGTTCTTAGTATTGTTATCTTTAAATAGTTCATGTGCCATTAAAAAATTATCCAGCATATTGCGCTTTGGTAAAAGAAGAAGATTGATTAGATGATAATAAATCAGGCAACAAACTTTTTAATCTAGTGGCAATGATCTTAGAAATGCATATACAGGTAGTATTACAACATGTTATAGGCCTAAATGCACTAACGTGATTGGCATTTTCATTTTAGAGATTAATGCAATTACAGTATTATTATATGAATTCGTTATTCTAGCAGTTCTAAAAAAGGTTGAGACTGCCTTGCACACATCATTACCACTGTATTCCAACAATGAGTGAAGAATTTGGAATTAAAGCCATTAGGGCCACCACATGATGTTTTATTTAGAGAAAAGATAGCATCCTTAATTTCCACATCAGAGACAAGGGAGCTAAGTCTTTCAAAATCATCCTGATTGATCTGATCTTAAGTAGTAGAGATGGATCAATTTCATGCATATTAGGAGAGAAATTAGTTACATAACCAAAAGGAGAGGTGAAGTAGTTGATGAATGCTAGATTGACCCCCCACTTGAGTGTATTGAAGCTGAATATCCTTGTCCATGATGCTGAAATGTTTTCTTTGTTATGCTTGGATTTCAGAGCTGATTGGAAAATTGTCGTATTTCTATCACCCTCTTGAATCTAATGTAATCCATCTTTCTGTTTCTTAATGCGAGATTTAGAATATAAAGCATCCTTAATCTTTTGAGAGCATTCACTTTCTTGAATAGAAAGGGTTGGAGTATTCACATTAATTTGTGTTTTAGCCTGAATAAACTCCAATTCATCAGCCAATAAGTTAGATTACTTAGAGCCTTTCCCAAATTAATTTCTAGCCCAGTTAGATAGAGCATGCTTAAGTAGTTTGAGTTTTCTATGCAGAACTAACATTGGATTACCGTAACAAGGCTATTCCAAACTTCGTCCACTAAGCTTTAAAAGTCAACTACACCAAACATGCCCTATTGTAACACTTATTTTGTTTTAATTCGTAACGGTTATAACCATCATAAAGTACTAACAAATATAATCGTTATAACATTTTACAATAGTTATAACTGTTATTGAATAAGAAAAGTTTGTAAACGTTTTAAAAACCATGGGCCTATTTGTCTTTTTGTACATTATTCGTGCCCAACCCCTTTCTCACGCTTACCCCTCTTTTGGCTTTTGTTCTTGCAATTGAAAAATATATTCTATTTTAGGATTTTTGCCTCAGTCATCTTTCCTTCCATCGCCGCCGTCAGCTGTATCTCCGACGCCGCTGTCTCGTTAGAATTCAGATGGTTACCACCTATGTTAGTACTGAATAAATATTTATTAGTATTTGCCTTATTTTTGAAACAAGAAGATGTATTATTACTTCTTATTTGGTATAGTTTTTAACATCAATTATATTCTTTTAATTTTCATATAATTTAACTAAAAGTTCAACATTTTTTTCCATTTGACTGAAAGCTCCCCTTTATCACCTACTTGAAATCTCTTATTTTGTTGCACTTTCAAAATATATTACTATCTTTCATTTTTCATATAATTTAAAACATTATATTTCCTTCATTTTCTCATAGAAAACAATTTACAAGGGTTGTTAGGTGCAAAAAGCATACCATGATGAAAGCTGGCTTTGTAGGGAAAAAGTTAAATATAGTTCTCTAACTTTTATTTTACGAAATCACAGATAAATTGCATGTTGGTTATTAATATGGTTTTGCTTTGTTATTGATTAACATAGCATTGTAGGGATGACTGAAATGTTGGAAATTACAGCGGTGCTTATACGATTTTTTACGGCGGAATTTGTATATTTTGCTGCAATGTTAGAGTGGAGTGTTGGAATTCTTTGATGCTAAATAAGGAAAGCATGAAGCGTTGAGGGATTGGGTTGCATCTGTGCTTGTATCAAACGGGACATTGTTTCCACTAGGAAGCAGTAATGGACTCACCTGCACACACAGGTGAGAAATTATTCTCACATGTTGTGTGCAACTGAGTAACTCACCTGCTTAAGCAGGTGAAAAATTATGCTCATCTTCCTTACACAAACAAGTCATTCTCACGTGCATGTGCAGGTGTGATTTTCTCACCTGTACATGTAGGTGAGAATTTCTCACTTGCGCAAGCAAACGAAGAAAAATTTCACCTGCACATGCAGGTAAGAAGTTCTGACCTACGCAAGTAGTTGAGGAAAAATCTCACTTACTTGCTCAGGTGAGATGTGGGCAGAGGCCCAAAACCGCCTATTCACCATGATTTTCATTCATAATTTCACAAAAATAAATGAAATAGATGTTAATAAATAAATTAAATAATTAATATATATTAAATGCATGCAGTATATACTACTAATTTGATAAAAAAAATGAATATATGTGATTCATTATACATGTGACATAATATTAACACTGTCTATATGCTACCAGACTTCTGTGATGATCCATACAAATGTGCATAAAATGTTAAAGTTGCTCCAAAGCATTTACAACCATTCATTTCATGATCAAATATTATATGTGAAAAGAGGTTACATAACATGTTATATTTGGAGACGTTACATAATGCAACCGTGAATTTCTAAGCGAAAGCAACTCCATGAATTGTTCAATAGGCGTTTAGGATATAAACATGCTTCCGGATATTTGTTGACATAGATATCTAGAATTGTTCAATAGATGTCTAAGAGAAAGAACCTCCCGTTGATCAAATTCATAATTTGATTGTTTTCAGAGTATTCATGTAGGATGCTATGCACAGATTTTTTTTATATTTTAAATTTCCATGTTGGAAGTAATAAAATTTAAACTTACAAATGATTCATTAGTTTGTCCACCTTCATTCACTGGTACACATTACACACTTAAATAGTTTCACATCCAATGCAAAATCAATAAACAAAAGTATAACATGATAGTTAAGATGCGTATAGAGAATGGCTTGCAAAAGACTTTAATATAATTAAATGGAAAAAAACGTACGATTGCACACACTGATCTAGCACGTGTCCTGTAATAAATGTAAAAATTTCATAATTGTGAATGCCTTGTGAAAGTTTCAAATATATCTTAGTGGTTGATGAGTTAGAAATCAAAAGGTCTTGTAACAACCCAGGGAATTCGATGCCCGAATTTCGACAATAATACTTAAAATCCTGTATTACTTGCCAAAACCAAATTATTGAAAATACCAGACAGTTATTAGAAAGAAATTAGATGGTGAGATAAGAAAGAAATATTAGAATAGAAGAAGAATAATATAACTACACAACGTCACCAGAGTCTCACATCGCAGTGGATAAAATATAATATAGAAATAGATCTTTATTGAGAGCTTGAAATCATACTTATAGCGTCAGAGTACAACTTACAATCAACATATCTGGACTACTATATCAATCCGTCCTCATATACAACATACAGCAGAAAACACACTATATATATATATATATCATATGCCTGAACTCCTCCAGCATGTCTTATGAAGTTCGCAACATCCAAACCTAAACCTGTAAAACTCTGTCTAACCCGAGCATTACAAATGCTGGATCAGTTTGGTGAACCATAATGAGAAAACTCGCTAAATTTATAATATCATCCAACTTCGGTTTAAAGTTAAAACATTTATTTTCAAAAGAAAAGGATAATCGTAAGACCAATCCACACATAAACACGGATAGTTTTTACCTTAAGATAACCCAATGCATTTTTGAAATCACATTTTATTCTGATATTATAATAGTGTCTAAATACAAATAAATAGAATCTAGCGGAAACGCTTGCATCTCACGTTCCATATACATAGTATACAATCAAAACCATGGGCGCCTATTGGATATTGGATTTCCAACTATGACAACGCATGGAACCACCCTCCGATAGTGTATCTCTCGTGGGGAACACACTGGGTTCAACAAGGACATCTAGCGACCCGATCACACATGACCGGCCATTCATTACGCTTAAGTGTATCGAATGTATATCACCAACAGTTGGGATCAACAATTGTTTCTTGAAAAGGGACAACATCAAATAGAATAAAGAAGGAAATGAAATTTCTCTAGATAGGTGATTATACACCTAATTGGGAGCGACCCACTTAGCCATGCTGCCTGTCCTATTTTTGTCACTTCCCGATTGAAGAGGCTTGAGGTTTAAATTATTGTTATTTTTAAAATAGCACACCACCATTCCCTTTGAATGCCACATTGTTAGATCCTCCAGAAATCACTAACTGATTTCCACAAAAATACTTAGGATGTGGAGCTAAGGGAAGTTCCCTTCTCTGCCATCAACTATGGTACGTTTGAAGAACCAACGTACGTGATCCCTTTGGAAATACTCCGCCAGACATCCATCCATAAAAGTTGTCCTGGGACTAGACAAACCGAAGGCACCCTCCTATTGCATCTCAGGAATCACCCTATAGATCAATATCAAGTAGTCCTTGCAATCCTCAGATTCCAATCATGTCAGAATCACGAATCAAATAACTATGGATGCATGCCAAAGAAGTTTGACAAGTCGTTCTTCTAGTTATGAAGATCCATACTCTTCACTGCTACATCTTCAATCTGCATCTTCCATGAGTTCGTATTTGCTGGTTCGGAATGGTTTTCGAATATAAATTCGATCTCGGTCTTTCCATACCAACAATCGTATAGGTTAGATTTGATAATCGGTTATTTAACTATCAAATAAACCATACCATTCAACCATGAAAATAGAAATGAGTTCACTAGTTTAGTACCCAGCATCACTTGGCCATTAATTAAAAATAATTAACGAACGTTAACTTAAAACCCTTAAATATTTCAATACTTCGAATATATCTTTTCACTTTTTAAAATCATTTAAATACTTTTAGAGTTAAATCATATATAGATATTCTTAACTTTGGTTTCATAACTTCATTTAAAACATCGTTACGAAATCTCTTTTGTTTCTCTTCTCGAAAACACTAACTAACACTTCCCTTTATTTAACTCATCTCGTTAATTTCTTAAATCTAGAAAATATATCTATATTTTCACAAAATCTCTTTTTTACTTCCATTACTTCAACATTTATTAGTCCCTGACTGTACATTGGTAAGCAAATAACTTCCTAAGTATCAACCCCGAAGGCTGAAACCAACATCAGATTTACACTTAGAAAATCACTCAACTAAACCAATCTTCAGTTAGGTTCCAAATCTCTAATTTACTCTTAATCAACCCATATTAATCCAATTCTCATTCATTCAATCATTTCACTCTTTGAAAATCTCACTCCAATCCTATCCATTTAACTTAATATCACCAACTTAAAATCAACATTTGAAGTTCGCGCTTCTTTTATAAATCTTATTTATAAACTAATACAAAACTCTTTATATCTTGATTCCTTCTTACTTAATTTTAAATATTAAGTAAACATATATTTAAAACCATCATATTCACCAAAAATATCTTTTATAACGTTATTCATAAAACTGGGATTTTAATATAAACCCGATCACAAACTCTTTTAACAATTTAAGTCTATTTCATTACAACTTGATTTCTTACTTAAATGATTTTCATTTAAAAAGTATTTACTTAAATTTATTATCAATTAAAATAATATTTACTTACTTGTTAACTGAAAATAAATATTAAATTCCTTTCAAAAATCTTATTAAAATTAAAAGAAATATTCGTTAACCATTTCATTAGGTAACTGAAAACAAAATAATCAAATAATCAATCCTAGTTAAAACGATTGACTTAGTCAACTCAAAAACACGGTTATTTCTTTAACCAATCCCAATTAATTCCTGCTTTAAATTAATTAATAATATGATTAATTTAAATAATTTCATTTAATTGTTTTTTAGAAATAATGAATCCAACTCTTAACTGTTACGTTAATCTCTGCTCCTTTACTTAACCTAAGAAATTTATTTTACAAAATCCTTTAATAATTATATATAAACTTAAATAATAAATATTTATTTATTTTAATAATCTTTTATTCAAAATAATAGTTCTCAAAATCTATTTTAGTTATAAAATAAATCTTATAACTTTATTCTTGTCGATTCACCTGACAGTAAATCAATATTCACAAAACGATTGATCTATAGGCCATATGCTGCCAATTACTCAACCAATACCACCCACTGGTTTAAAATAAACAAACATTGAATTTCAAGTCAACGATCAACAATTAAATAAATCATCCAATCATATCGGTTAAACAGTTCATGCAATTGTAATATGAAAATAAACAATAATTTTGAGGAATCTAGTTGGATCCCTCTAACTTGTTTTTCTTGCATTCAAATACATTACCTCAAATCAAATCATCTATTCAATAAATAGATATAATACTCAACAATCAATAATAACAACAATCCAAATGTCCATATTTCAATTTAATACGTTTATATTATTATAAACTTAACCAATAAGGTAAGTTATCTCATTAGGGAATAATCGTTAACGATTGGTTTAAATTAAATTAAACGAACATTTAATTTAATCAGTTCAATCAACACATATAAATGTATATTCAACATCCATCAAAAAATTAACAATCATAGCACACAAATACTAAACCTGACTTATAAAATATAAGTGGGACAAAACTGAGTGAGTTGTACTTACCTTGATTACCGTTCGTTGTTGAAAATGATATGTCTTAATTAAATTAAACAAGTATTTAATTTAATTAAAATTATCAGTTGCTCCCAACTCTATCCAAACCAGTTTTACAAATGTTGTGCTTGCCGACATGGTTCCGACATTACATGTTTCGTTCCATTCTGGTAACAAAATCATACGTTATAAATTTTATACGTTATTTACTTAAAATAATATTATTAAAACCTTAAAACAATACTATTAATATACAACTAGGTGTAAATCTTGCAAGACAGACGTAGCTTATTCCATATAGGCTTAACACCTAGAAACTTATACTATACATGCTTCCTTTATTGCATACCAATGACATGGGATGGAGAATGTATTTTGATAGTACCTAACGTATGTGTGTATGTTGGCTTTTGAAACAACCCAGGCCTGTATACCCAACTGTTAAATATCTTTAAAAAATATTTAGCACCCTAAATAATTACGTTATACTTTAGTTTAAATTGGCATTAGAGTAACATGCTCGTACAAAATACACTAAAAGTGGCCACATTACTTATAAAATAGATTAGGCATGTTTGGAACCTTGCATAACCTAATATAAAAATCAGCAATGTATTAGGTATGCTTAGGCTCATACTAAAACAGGATTAGTTAGTTCAAATCATTATTAGGCACACTAGAATATTAATTAGACAATTAGGCACAAACTCACCTAGACACGTGGAAGGCTACTGTATATCTTCTACTTTTCTCATGCAAGCTTTCCTCCTAGTTTGTATTCATTTGATCCAACCTAACCCTCACGCCAATATTGCCAGCCACCACCTCTCATATCACTGTCTCGCCAACCGTGCCACCCTTCCTCTGACAAGAACGCACAACATCGTACTGAAATATGCAGCTTCGTTTATTCCTTACCCATGCGTGACTTCACAACGCAACTTCTCCCCATGTTTTCTGCCTCCCTACTACTTCTACTTTATATATTTTCTTCGATCCTGATGCTCCATTCATACTTCAGCGCCTTCTTCATGTAATGTCCCGTGTTTTCTATAGTCAGATATTTAAATTTATTTTATTAATTTAAATAGTTATTTGAAGTTATTTAGTGACCGTGCGCGGTGTACACGCATAAATTATCCGTTTGAAATAATTTAATTATAATTTTATACGTTGTCCCTGCGAATGAGTTAAATCTTGAAGTCGGATTCAACGAAAGCAATATAACGGTTAAGCTAAAAACGTCAGTTACATCATTGTAACTAGAATCTGTTACCGAACGATATTTTGTCAAAAGGTCGTATCTGAATCTCCACAAGATCTCAACATATCTGAAAAATATCTTTATCAAATATGATGCTTTCATTCAAAGATTCACCGCTAAAATTTCTTCGTCAAGTCTTCACATCAAGTCAAACCAAATCCTTGTATCTCTGTTCAAATCACTGAAGAACAAATCCACATGCATCCTTCAAAGTCCTTATAGAATAATAAGGTAGAATTAGTTCGTACGCTCTGCTTATAAATCATGCCATGTGCAAACTGAAACCAAGTTTTTCAAAAATCTTAAAGAAATCTTATTTACAAATCTCAGAACAAAAATCTCGACTGTGTTTAGTTATCTCTTCTGTACCAAATCTCACGCCTATCAAAACGTATACAAACTTTTACCTTTAAACAAGAATAAAAATATTGAAACTTCACACCAGCACATGCAAGCAAACATATCTTCACAAGCTATCACTGCATGCCTAACCGAAGGAAAACGTACCCTACCCACATGTGCACGTCATTATCAGTTTAAAGCTCCTAGTAGACCTAATCCATATCTCTACAGCTAGGATGCGTGAAGAAAAGGGTAACAATAAACAATTCAATTTCATTTCTTGGTAATCAAACCTACCCTAATCTAAAAATAATATTTTATATATACTTAAGCTTCTACCATACGCAAATACAAATAAAGTAGTCAACATATGTCTTAAAAGGCACACATGTCTATCATCTTCTATCAGCTACAGTATTATACGTTCCTCCCAAACCTAATGCCGTGTTGATTAAACAAATGGCATGGGTTCCAAGTAAATTGCTTGATGGCCAAACCACCCAATTCCTTGAGTGTCAAGATGTTCGCACTATATACATGTTGAACCATTTTCCAGATTTTCATTTACCTCAAAAATCAAAAAAAGCCAAATACTCCAATAGAAATCAAAGCCTGTATTTTCGAATCCTCGGGACACCCTTTTCACATGTGTACCATTTGTTTTTATATCGATGGAAGTCTGGAGCTCAAGGTCTGAATGGAGTTGTATAATATTCTTTAACTAAGTCTGCCATGCTAGATGATACCTTTGAAGTGAAGTATCGGATGATGATTAGGGACTAAAATATCAACAGAGAGGGAGTAGCATGCATAGACGTGAGCGTGTATAGTTGACTGCGTGATTTTCTGGTGCATGCTGTCGCAAGTCGCATGGAGGGAAGACCTGGTTGTTGGCTATTCAAGCTGAGTGATCATAGTTAATGCATAAAGAAGTGGGAACAAGAAGGTGACATGTGTATTGGCGGTGCTGAAATATAAGGGGGTAGTTGATGATGTAAGGGTGGCGTGGTGATGTGTGTGCGTGGAATAATGACTACAGGGACCTCGGTTTGCTGGAAGAAGATAGCAAAGTGTGGTGCGTTGAGAACAAAGGAAACAAAAGGAAATCGTGAGGGAGAACGTGCTGGTGTTTTAGTGCCAGGAGGTGGGTAGGGAACAAAAGAAAAGTGAAAAGTTGTTTTGTATCATTGTATGCAACGTGTAGGAGCTGCAGGAGAAAAAGACGCAGGGGTTCAAACCGAGAAATCGACAGTTGTACCAGTGGGGAACATTGGAAGTATGCAAGGGAACAGTAGCATGTTGAGTAAAGAAAATAAACAAAATGATGGGGAGTTGAAGACAATTGAAGAAGGATGGCGTTGGAAAGGAAAAATGGATTGGAGAAAATGTAACAAGGAGGACATGAGAAGCAGTGGTATACGTACACAGTGTAACTAAACTCAAACGTAGAGGCAATGGGACGTGAGAACGTGGAGGAAAGATTGGGGATTGTTAGGTGGTAGTGGTACTGTGTTTTAATGTGCACGGAGGGTTCATGGTCAAGCTTCAGGAGAAATTGAAAATATGGGAAAGAATTTGCGAGGGCAGAAGGTAAAGGAAAGGTATACTGCTTTAAAATGAGAATTCAATTTCCAAGCTAAAATAATTTATCAGAAATATTCAATTACATTAAATATAGGATCGCTACAGTCAAGTTAGTATAATCATTTACAAAACAAATTTGGAAATGGGTTAGTGCACTGGTTAGTTAACCAAGGTCGTTGGTATAATTTAAATTTCATTAAGAATATTAGTTATTTAAATTAAACCGCATAACTTTTATAGTATGTACCTCATTCATTTGTTGTTAGAATTCAATGAAATGTTTTACGTAAATTTATAATTTATTTAAAATCAATCGACTTAACTAGGACGTGCCAAATGAGGTCATAAATGGTGTTCAACCCCTTGGATTATAACATGACCAATTGCAGTCCTAAGCTGAGTATTAACTTTAATAAGTGATTAGTTATATTAATATAAGCCGTAGGACTTATATAGGTCATAAATCGTTCATACATTACCAGGATGAAGTGGAGCCGGAGACATTGGAACCATGTAGATATGCACTTCATGGCAAAGCAATTTGGATAGAGGTGGAAACAGCTGAGATATCTAACTAAATTAAACATATGAACCATTCGAGCGGCAAATGGAAATCAAGGTGAGTTAAACTCAGTCAGTTCTCCCACTTATATTTATATAAGTTGGGTTTATTATTTGAATGCTATGGTTGCTAATTATTGGTTGATTTGATGATTGTTTGGATATTATTGAATATTGCTATATCGATAATTTAAATTAAACGTTGTTTAATTTAAATGAAACGAAATCGTTATTTTTAATGATTATTTCCAATAGAGGTAACTTTCCTTGTTGTTTACATTTATAATAATATAAACGTACTTAAATTTAATTGGATGCTTGAATTATTGATATTGGTTGACCGCTATCAGTTGAACAAATTATTTATTTGCATATGATCGTTACATGAACTGTTTAACCAGTATGATTGGATTATTGATTTGATTAGTGATTGTTGAATATGAATTCAATGTTTGTTTGTTATGAACCAGTGGGTAGTATTGGCTGAGGAATTTATAGCAGATGGTCAAATATAATTTGTTTTATAAAGATTGATTTACCGTTAGGTAAATCGATAGAAATGAAATTATGAAATTTATTTATAACTGAATATATATTTTTAAATTGGGGTTATAAAAAGGGAATAAACCAACCATATTTACATTGATTGTTTTAACCACAAATCACCATTTTTGGTACCAAAATCTATCCGTGTGCGAAGCACTTGCCTTATTTAAATTATTAAATGATCTTATAAAAATGATTCTGATATTTACAAGATTGATAGCAAGTGAGCGGATACTAATGTAATGTTTAATAACTGAGGTTAATTGTTTTTAAGAAGCAATTTAAAATGAGATTTTATTGATTTGATTATTATAATAATCAAATGGGATTATTTAAATTAATTTAATTAATTTAAATGGAAAGATGAATTAAGATCTGATTGACGAGTTAATCATGCTCAGAGTTGACTAAGTCCACTGTAGTAACTAACATGGATTTATTTATTTATTTAATAGTTAAGTAAACCATTTTTATAATGTTGATATTTAATAAATAATAATCGCAGGGGTAAATCATGGGATTTAAAAGGTATTAATTTAGGTATATGAAACAAGAAGGATTATTTATAATAAAGTTATATTTTAAGAAAATCAAATTAATGATAATATAAGTTAAGTTTAAATTGTGATTTAAAGCGAATTATTATTTGAGTTTCTATTTAACTGGATTTATGAAATCCAAGGTTTTGACGAAGTTACAAACCTGAGTTTAGTGAATATTATTGTAAAGAGTTATTAGAAATGGGTTTTTGAAATGGAAATAAAAGAGGGAATATGAAATTAAAGAATTAGAATTTAACTGGAGATCGGTTGAGATAAATGGTTTTCTTAATATTGATCTGATGTTGATTTCGGCCTTCGAGATTGATATTTAGCGGATTGTTTTCTTACTAATTTACAGTTAAGAACTGATGGAGATATGGAATGGAAATCAAATGAAAACCTAAATTTGAATTAGAGTAGTTAAACGAGTGAAGTTATAAAGATGAAATATAGATCCCTGATTTTTAATAAAAGATGACGTTTCATCAAGATAGAATTAAAATGGGATTTGTTTGATATTGGGAACAAAATTCGGTTTTGGGTATTGCAACTGACATCTATCTTAAGATAAGAATGTTGTTGATCAAGGTCTGAGAGGTAATTAAAATACCCCAACTTGAAAAACTGCAGGATTATCGGAGGATGATATTAGTTGTAGTGGTAAGGGTGTTAAAAGCGATTTATTATTAGAAATGATAGGGTAATGTTATTGGAAGAATTTGGAATATATGTATATATAATGGGATTCAAAAATAAAAAGGAATAAAGGAGGCTTGAGAATATGAAGTGATATTTCTATAGTAAGTGAAATAAAAAGTAGATTTGTGAAAATATAACGATATTTTCAAAAAGGGTAAGAAGATGGGAATTGGAATGAATTTATTCTAAAAAGGGAAGTGACGATTTTGGCGTTCAAAATAACGAAACAAAGGAGATATCGTAACAATTATTTAAAAGGATAAGTTGAATCGGGTTTCCAATTTTAGATAATAAGTAATGTTATAGCAAATGTTTTAAAATGGAAGTTAACGGAAAATTTTGATATGATTTTAAGATATTTTTCCAAGTATATTAATAAAATGATTTGCAGATATTAATGTATTAAAACTAATATATTATTTTTAAATGGCCAAGTGATGTTGTATAATAAACCAATTGATCTGTTTTATTTTTATGTTTGTTTATTTTGATAGTTAAATAACCAACTATCAAAATCATACCCAACGCATTGTGATACGGGAAGACCGGAATCGAATCTATATTCGAAAACCTTTCCAAATCAGCAACTATGTAAACAAAGAAGATATTTGACGCTAATCGAGACAGAGCAATTGAAGGCCGTAAATCTTCATAAATGGAAGGACTATTGTTAGATTTCTCTAGCTGATCCCTAGAGATATTTTGACAATGATTCTATCAGGATTGAAATCTACGGATTGCAAGGACTACTCGCTACTGATCTATAGGGTGATTCCTAGGATGTGGTAGGAGGGTGCCTTCAGTTCATCCTATTCCTGGATGACTTTTATGGACGATGTGAACGGTGACCAGATGTCCCAAAAGATGATTATAACCTCAAGCCTCACCAACCGGTAAATGACAGAAATCGGGCAGGCAGCATGGCTATGTGGGTCCTCCCATTAGGGTGTATAATCACATATCTAGAGAAATTCATTTTGCTTCTTAAATCTGTCGATGCTGTCCCTTTCAGGAAATGGTGATTTGAGCACAACTGTTGGTGATATACATTCGATACACTCAAGTGAAATGAGTGTTCGGTCATGCATGCGCCGGGTTGCAAGACGTTCTTGTTGAACTCAGTGTATTCCCCTCTAGAGATACTCTATCGGTAGATGGTTCCATACCTTGTCATAGTCGGAATCCAATCTCCAATAAGCGCCTGGTGTTTTGTTGCATATTATATATGTGGAGCGTGAGATGCAAGCGTTCTGCTAGTTTATATTTATTATTCTTTAGATAATATTATAATATCGGACGAATATTGATTTTCAAAACTGTTTTGGGTTATCGTAAGGTAAAAAAACATCTGTATTTATGTGTGGATTTGGTCTTACGATTATCCTTTTCTTCGAAAGGATTTTTAACTTTAAAATCAAGTTGGATGGTACACTTAAACTTAAATGAGTTTTTCTCACTCTGGTTCACCAGACTGACCCAGTGTTTTGTAAATGCTCGGGTTAAACCGGGTTGTATTGGTCTAGGTTATCGGATAACGTGAAGTCCAAAGATGAGCCGAAGGAGCTCAGATGTATGATGTTATACCAGCATTATTCCGCTGTGTGTTATATAGATATGAGGACATGCTATTATAATTGTCCAGGTGTATTGATGTACTCTGATGTTGTAAGTGTTATTTCAAGCTCTCAATAAAAAGTTATTTCTATATTATATTTTGTTCCGCTGCGATGTGAGACTCTGTGTTGTGATGACTCATCTTATTCTCCTATTCTAATATTCTTTCTTTCTTATTTCACCCTCTAACTTCTTTCCATTAGCTTTCTGGGTTTTCGATACTTGGGTTTTGGGATGTGAGTTGTATAAATGCCTGGATTCAAGCGTGGAAATTTCGGGGTTGCTACAGTTGGTATCAGAGCAATGGTTTAGTAATAACCTTGGCTCTGTGGTGTAACTCGATAGAGGTGGGGTTAGTAATACCCTGGATTGAGTTTGAATATGTATACGAGAGCGCGTATTTGTAATTTGAATATAAAATTATTTTTATACTGTTTTGACCCAATATATTTTATAAAATGGTAAGTTTTAAATTCTCTTGTAATATTAGGGTTGGTTAAAAATAGAATTCAACTTGATTATCAACTGGGAATTTCCATTGTGAAATATGAGAATTTAATAGAAATTCGACTTGAATAGAATATTTGAAGATCAGTTGAATTGTTTGATATAAATTGAGTGCATAATTTGTTTTAAAACAAATTTAAATGGAATGGAATTAATTCAAGTTAATGAATCAGAAAGAAGTATAAGTTACTAATATGAATTGGATGGTTAGGAAATTTTGCTTGGAATGATTGGTATGAATGGATTTGATTGTGGAACAGAAAGGATTTTACCAAGGGAAATGGTTGAAATTGAATATAAATTTGAGCTCTAAATTTAATGAGTTGGAATTGTTGGAATGAATTGAATTATACTCTGAGGAGTCAATTTAGTAAAAGGATTTTTGGGGGATAATTCAAGTGAATTGAATGGTATGTGAATTTGTTGGGAATAGATGATCTAAATGGTTAACCTTAACTAGCATATGAAACTAATGAAGTTTATTTAAGTTAAGATCAGGTGCAAGACCAAATATTGGTTGAGTTCTGAAGCCGATTAAATCCAGTTTGGTTAGAGTTGCACAATTATTAAGCAGACTCAAGTATAATCTATTTCTTATTGCGAAATTACGCTCGCAAAAAGGTACGCCTACGCAAAATATAGAATTTTGGTTTTTATTTGGGGTTTTGAGATTGAAATATTTTGAATTTTTGCGACCGTATGAGTCGATGAATATATATTTGTTGAACCTGAAATATTGCAGAAGTCCTCCATATAAGGGAAACTATGTCAAAAAAATCAAAATTTAAGGAGTTAGAAAAATTATGAAGAGTTTTGGAATTTTTTTATCGAAAGTAAATTGGTTTTAAATCAGTTGTATTAATTTTGGAAATGAAACTGAAATTTTATTTGTAAAGATAATGGGTTGTACCATTCTTTCTACCTTAGTAATTTCAGGGACGAAATTCTTTTAAGGGGGAAGGAATGTAACGACCCGTGTTTTCTGTAGTCAGATATTTAAATTTATTTTATTAACTTAAATAGTTATTTGAAGTTATTTAGTGATCGTGCGCGGTGTACACGCATAACTTAACCATTTGAAATAATTTAATAATAATTTTATATGTTATCCCTGCGACCAAGTTAAATCTTGAAGTCGGTTTCAAAGAAAACAATATAACGGTTAAGCTAAAAACGTCGGTTACATCATCGTAACTAGAATCTGTTACTGAAAGATATTTTGTCAAAACATCATTTTGCGAATCTCCACAAGATCTCAAAATATCTGAAAAATATCTTTATCAAATATGATGCTTTCATTCAAAGATTCACCGCTAAAATTTCTTCGTCAACTCTTCACATCAACTCAAACCAAATCCTTGTATCTCTGTTCAAATCTCTGAAGAACAAATCCACATGCATCCTTCAAAATCCTTACAGAATACTAAGGCAGAATTGATTCGTACGCTCTGCTTATAAATCATGCCATGTGAAAATTGAAACCAATTTTTTCAAAAATCTTACAGAAATCTTATTTACAAATCTCAAAACAAAAATCTCGACTGTGTTCAGTTATCTCTCCTGTGCCGAATCTCACGCCTATCAAAACGTATACAAACTTTTACCCTTAAACAAGAATAAAAATATTGAAACTTCACACCAGTACATGCAAGCAAACATACCTTCACAAGCTACCACTGCATGCCTAACCAAAGGAAAACGTACCCTACCTACATGTGCACGTCATTATCAATTTAAAGCTCCTAGTAGACCTAATCCATATCTCTACAGCTAGGATGCATGAAGAAAGGGGTAACAATAAACAATTCAATTTCATTTCGTGGTAATCAAACCTACCCTAATCTAAAAAATAATATTTTATATATACTTAAGCTTCTACCATATGCAAATACAAATAAAGTAGTCAACCTATGTCTGAAACGGCACACATGTCTATCATCTTCTATCAGCTACAGTATTATACGTGCCCCCCAAACCTAATGCCGTGGGTTCCAAGTAAATTGCTTGATGGCCAAACCACCTAATTCCTTGAGTGTCAAGTTGTTCGCACTATATATATGCCGAACCATTTTCCAGATTTTCATATACCTCAAAAATCGAAACAAGCCAAATACTCCAATAGAAATCAAAGCATGTATGTTCGAATCCTCGGGACACCCTTTTCACACATGTACCATTTGTTTTTATATCGATGGAAGTCTGGAGCTCAAGGTCTGAATGGAGTTGTATAATATTCTTTAACTAAGCCTGCCATGCTAGATGATACCTTTGAAGTGAAGTTTCGGATGATGGTTAGGGACTAAAATATCAACAGAGAGGGAGTAGCATGCATAGACGTGAGCGTGTATAGTTCACTGCGTGATTTTCTGGTGCATGCTGTCGCATGTGGCGTGGAGGGAAGACCTTGTTGTTGGCTATTCAAGCTGAGCGATCACGGTTAATGCATGAAGAAGTGGGAACAAGAAGGTGACATGTGTATTAGCGGTGCTGAAATATAATGGGGTAGTTGATGATGCAAGGTTGGCGTGGCGATGTGTGTGCACGAGGGAATAATGACTACAGGGACTTCGGTTTGCTGGAAGAAGATAGAAAAGTGTGGTGCGTTGAAAACAAAGGAAATGGAAGGAATTCGTGAGGGAGAACGTGCTGGTGTTTTAGTGCCAGGAGGTGGGTTGGGAACAAAAGAAAAGTGGAAAGTTGTTTTGTATCATTGTATGCAAGGTGTAGGAGTAGCAGGAGAAAAAGACGCAGGGGTTCAAACCGAGAAATGGACACTTATGCCGATGAGGAACTTTGGAAGTATGCAAGGGAACAGTAGCACGTTGAGTAAAGAAAAGAAACAAAATGATGGGGAATTGAAGACAATTGAAGAAGGATGGCGTTGGAAAGGAAAAATGGATTGGAGAAAATGTAACAGGGAGGACATGAGAAGCGGTGGTATACGTACACTGTGTAACTAAACTCAAATGTAGAGATAATGGGACGTGAGAACATGGAGGAAAGATTCAGGAAAGTTAGGTGGTAGTGGTACTGTGTTTTATTGTGCATGGAGGGTTCATGGTCAATCTTCAGGAGAAATTGAAAATATGGGAAAGAATTTGCGAGGGCAGCAGGTGAAAGAATGGTATACTTCTTTAAAACGCGAATTCAATTTCCAAGTTAAAAGAATTTATCAGAAATATTCAATTACATTAAATACAGGATCGCTACAGTCAAGTTAGTATAATCATTTATAAAACAAATTTGGAAATGGGTTAGTGCACCGGTTAGTTAACCAAGGTCGTTGGTATAATTTGAATTTCATTAAGAATATTAGTTATTTAAACTAAACCGTATAACTTATATAGTATGTACCTCATTCATTTGTTGTTAGAATTCAATGAAACGTTTTACGTAAATTTATAATTTATTTAAAATCAATCGACTTAACTAGGACGTGCCAAATGAGGTCATAAACGGTGTTCAACCCCTTAGATTATAACATGACTAATTGCATTCCTAAGCTGAGTATTAACTTTAATAAGTGATTAGTTATATTAATATAAGCCGTAGGACTTATATAGGTCATAAATCGTTCATTTGTTACCAGGATGAAGTGGAGCCGGGGACATTGGAACCATGTAGATATGCACTTCATGGCGAAGCAATTTGGACAGAGGTGGAAACAACTGAGATTCTAATTAAATTAAACATATGAACCTTTCGAGCGGAAAATGTAAATCAAGGTGAGTTAAACTCACTCAGTTCTCCCACTTATATTTATATAAGTTGGGTTTATTATTTGAATGATATGGTTGCTAATTATTGGTATATTTGATGATTGTTTGGATATTATTGAATATTGTTATATCGATAATTTAAATTAAACGTTGTTTAATTTAAATGAAATGAAATCGTTATTTTTAACGATTATTTCCAATAGAGGTAACTTATCTTGTTGGTTACATTTATAATTATATAAACGTACTTAAATTTAATTGGATGCTTGAATTATTATTATTGGTTGACCGCTATCAGTTGAACAAATTATTTATTTGCATATGATCGTTACATGAACTGTTTAACCAGTATGATTGGATTATTGATTTGATTAGTGATTGTTGAATATGAATTCAACGTTTGTTTGTTATGAACCAGTGGGTAGTATTGGATGAGGAATTTATAGCAGATGGCCAAATATAAATTGTTTTATAAAGATTGATTTACCGTTAGGTAAATCGATAGAAATGAAGTTATGAAATTTATTTATAACTGAATATATATTTTTAAATTGGGGTTATAAAAAGGGAATAAACCAACCATATTTACATTGATTGTTCTAACTACAAATCACCATTTTTGGAACCAAAATCTATCCGTGTGCGAGGCACGTGCCGTATTTCAATTATTAAATGATCTTATAAAAATGATTATGATATTTACACGATTGATAGCAAGTGAGCGGATACTAATGTAATGTTTAATAACCGAGGTTAATTGTTTTTAAGAAGCAATTTAAAATGATATTTTATTGATTTGATTATTATAATAATCAAATGGGATTATTTAAATTAATTTAATTAATTTAAATGGAAAGATGAATTAAGATCTGATTGACGAGTTAATCATGCTCAGAGTTGACTAAGCCACTGTAGCAACTAACATGGATTTATTAAATTAATTTATTTATTTAATAGTTAAGTAAACCATTTTTATAATGTTGACATTTATTCAATAATAATCGTAGGGGTAAATCATAGGATTTAAAAGGTATTAATTTAGGTATATGAAACAAGAAGGCTTATTTATAATAAAGTTATATTTTAAGAAAATCATATTAATGATAATATAAGTTAAGTTTAAATTGCGATTTAAAGAGAATTCTTATTTGAGATTCTATTTAACTGGATTTATGAAATCCAAGGTATTGACGAAGTTACAAACCCGAGTTTAGTGAATATTATTGTAAAGAGTTATTAGAAATGGGTTTTTGAAATGGAAATAAAAGCGGGAATATGAAATTAAAGAATTAGAATTTTACTAGAGATCGGTTGAGATAAATGGTTTTCTGAATATTAATCTGATGTTGGTTTTGGCCTTCGGGATTAATATTTAGGGGATTGTTTTCTTACTGATTTACGGTTAAGAACTGATGGAGATATGGAATGGAAATCAAACGGAAACCCAAGTTTGAATTAGAGTAGTCAAACGAGTGGAGTTATAAAGATGAAATATAGATCCATGATTTTTAATAAAAGATGATGTTTCATCAAGATAGAATTAAAATGGGATTTGTTTGTTATTGGGTACAAAATTCGGTTTTGGGTATTGCAACTGACATCTATCTTAAGATAAGAATGTTGTTGATCAAGGCCTGAGAGGTAATTAAAATACCCCAACTTGAACAACTGCAGGATTATCGGAGGATGATATTAGTTGTAGTGGTAAGGGTGTTAAAAGCGATTTATTATTAGAAATGATAGGGTAATGTTATTGGAAGAATTTGGAATATATGTATATATAATGGGATTCAGAAATAAAAAGGAATAAAGAAGGCTTGAGAATATGAAGTGATATTTCTATAGTAAGTGAAATAAAAAGTAGATATGTGAAAATATAATGATATTTTCAAAAAGGGTAAGAAGATGGGAATCGGAATGAATTTATTCTAAAAAGGGAAATGACGATTTTGGCGTTCAAAATAACAAAACAAAGGGGATATCGTAACAAATGTTTAAAAGGATAAGTTGAATCGGGTTTCCAATTTTAGATAATAAGTAATGTTATAGAAAATGTTTTGAAATGGAAGTTAACGAAAAAAATTTATATGGTTTTAAGATATTTTTCCAAGTATATTAATAAATGATTTGCGGATATTAATGTATTAAAACTGATATATTATTTTTGAATGGCCAAGTGATGCTGTACAATATACCAATTGATCTGTTTTATTTTTATGGTTGTTTATTTTGATAGTTAAATAACCGACAATCAAAATCATACCTAACGCGTTGTGATACGGGAAGACCGGAATCGAATCTGTATTCAAAAACCATTCCGAATCACCAACTACGTAAATGAAGAAGACATTTGACGCTAATCGAGACGGAGCAATTGAAAACCGTGAATCTTCATGAATGGAAGGACTATTGTTGGATTTCTCTAGCTGATCCCTAGAGATATTTTGAAAACGATTCTATCAGGATTGAAATCTACGGATTGCAAGGACTACTTGCTACTAATCTATAGGGTGATTCCTAGGATGTGGTAGGAGGGTGCCTTCGGTTCATCCTGTTCCTGGATCACTTGTATGGACGATGTGAACGTTGACCAGATGTCCCAAAAGTCGATTATAACCTCAAGCCTCACCAACCGGGAAATGACAGAAATTAGGAAAGTAGCATGGCTATGTGGGTCGCTCCTATTTGGGTGTATAATCACCTATCTAGAGAAATTCCTTTTTCTTCTTTAATCTATCGATGTTGTCCCTTTCGAGAAATGTAACGCCCTGAAGTTTCTGTGTCTATTAAAAGAAGAATTAAAGAATACTTAAATTTTAAAGTGAGAATTGAGGGAAACGGGTTACACCATTGCATTCGTCTCGAAAATCTGCTTAGGATAGAGTCTATGTTTTCGTAAATCGGACTTCGTATGAGGAAGTTATGGCCCTCAGAAGTTTTAGGAATTTAAATAAATTAAAACAGCTCAGATTTTAATTCAAAATTCAAATGAAAACAAAGAAGCGGGCTGGGCTGGATTTTTCCCGCCCCAGGCCAGGTCGACCAGGGGGTCAAACAGGGGGTCGACCTCCCCTATACAGGTCGACCTGTGGGTCGACCTACCACCTCGGGCAGATCCGAACTGTGACGATTTTTGACTTATGGCTAAGTCACTAGGACATAGGTGGCTGTTTCCGGATAACTCTATCTTGTCTGGATGGTCTTAATTGCTCCTAGGTTGATCTAACGGCTTAAATTAGTTTAAACTTCTATATAAACAACTGATGCCCTCAACCCTAAATCACACAAAAATTCATTCCTAGAGCCTTCATGCTATCCATGGTCAACCTAGAGTAGCATCCACTCTTCTCCAATTAGAAAGCAAATTAGAAACTACGAATCGAATCAAATCTAAATTTGAGAATTGATAGTCTACTTCAAGGGAGAGCTATTCAGTTTCAGAATACATATCCCATAAAACAAGACTGTTCTTATGTTTGCAAGTTTAGTTATCTTTTAGATGTGAACAAATTAAAGTCGTGATTTGTAATAAAATGAAAACTAGAATTGTACCAAGTTGTATGATAATAGTGATGTTGATTCATGTCTATTCATGTGATAATTCTATCATATATGCCTGTGATACTATTGCGGTTTATTGAACCTATCATGTTGTGTAGAATTTTGTAACACCCCACCTCCACTAGGGTCACTCACAAAGGGAATGCACTAGCTTTGGTGGAGCATTATCTAGGTAAACATACACAGAAATATTACAAGACAGAACATATAAAACAGAGGAAGAAGAACCAAATTTTATTACTTTAAAAATCTAGAAAGGTCTAAAGCCTTTTTACATCAAAATGCCATTAAATCCATTACATCGAAATCTGTCTTGCAATAGTGAAGAAGCATAAAAACGATGGTCATAAATCATTCCCTAAGTAAAACAGTAAAGCAAGCCATATCCAAGGGAAATCCGAGCCGTACATGAAAGAGCCTTGGAGCTTGGTAAGATCCGAACTAAGCTGTATTCCCACCCTGCGAACCTGGGGGGGGGGGGGAACGGAAGAAAAAGAGGCGAAACAAAACGGGTCAGTCATAAAGACTGAGTAAGTCCTAGTGACTTTCAGCATAAAAATAGGTCAAGATAACCTGGCCTAAAAAAACTGAAAGTAAACATAAGGATGATGACAAGATAGGCAAGTTAAAGTAGGATAACAAGATAAACTACGGTAACAAGATAAACTAAGGTCACAATAAAACTAAGGTAACAAGATAAACTAAGGTCACAAGAAAAACCAAGGTAGCAAGATAAACTACGTATAGCATCGCATGTTTAACATTCTCTGCACCAACTGTACTAGTACCCCAACCCGTATCATCCTCTCCATGTATATGTACAGTCCCTTGTCGTATATCGTACGAGTTTCATCACATATTTCTATACTACTTTAATGTGGTGCCACCATTCTTGAAATCGTTTGGACTGGCACCCTTGTTCTAGCTAGTTTCTCTTATCATGAACTATCGCGTGTTCAACTAGGATTTATGCCACCTAGGACCACTAGGGATTATGCTACCTATTGAACGTTTTATAGATTCGTTTAGGGTTTATGCCACCTAGGACCACTAGGGATTATGCTACCTAACGAATTCCACGTAACGATCTATTAATTGACCGGCTCCCTACAAGTCCTAGCTCGTTCACGTGTTTGTGTCATACGGCCCAATCACGAAATGTAGTTACCTATGCTAGGTCCACCATAGGGTGCATCCAGCCCTATGGTGCCAACCATCTACACAAATCAAGCACGCACAGATAATCCTACTGATGCCCAATGCCTGCATTTTCTGCTCCGGAGTGTGTGCATGCCCGCACTCCGTTAGAACCTAAACTGGTGCACCCACACAGCCGTCGTTCTGGTCGCTTACAATCAGCCTAGTAATCGTGCCCCACCCTGCCTAGTTCCAGGGTACCATGATACATCTAGTGGGTTACTGCTGAAACGGACCGCGTAACTAGGGTTTTCGTCAAGTAGGTTAAGTGTTGTCATTTAAATTCGAGACTTAACCCCATCGGTCTAGCATGTCAAGTTGCTTAAGTGTTGTCATTCAAGTTCGTGACTTAACCCGTCTACGTGTCATGTCAAATTGGCTAAGTGCTGTCATTTAAGTTCATGACTTAGCCCTACGAATCATGTATCAAGTTGGTTAAGTATATTCAAGCGGTTCACGGCTTAACCCTATCAAATCATCGTGTTAAATTGGTTAAGTATATTCAAGCGGTTCGTGACTTAACCCTATCAAATCATTGTGTCCAATTGGTTAAGTATATTCAAATAATTCATGGCTTAACCCGCCCACGTATCATGCTAAGTTGGCTAAGTATTATCTATATGTTCAAGTTGACTTAACCCTGCCACGTGTCAGGTTATATCGATTGGGTGTTATCAACCTATTCAAGTTAGCCCAACCCATCCGCTCGTCATGTTATAACGGTCAAGTGTCATTAGCCTAGCTATGTTACTTAACCTACCCATTAGTCTGATTAACAGTTATGTTGGTTAAGCCCACATTTATAAGTTTTACATGTTCTTAACTCAAACCAATTAGGTCCATATTCACATGTCAAATTTCCATGTCATCCCTCCTAACCCTCTTACCATACCCTCGTCTTATTATGGTTAGTATTCCTTAATTCATTCATTATGACGAACGAATCGTGACCTCTCACATTAGACCGTGCATTTTGTGGCCACTGGATTTGCCGGGCGGTTCCGGGCAGATTTACACCACAAACTGGGTCTAACCTCGTGTCATAAGTCGTTACTCCTACAATTCGACCTTCGACCTCTCACATTAGACTGACACTTTGTGGCTACTGGATTTGCCGGGCGGTTCCGTGCAGATTTACACCACAAACCGAGTCTAACCTCATGTCAAAGGTTCATTAATGGTCTTATTCCACCCAAAACCCCAATATCAGTTCATGTGTTTAACATATAGAAATGTTCATGATTCACTATAAGGTTATGCCAAGTTATAGCCTTTTATTTAAAATACATGCCAATTACCCAAAACCCAACTTAGGTGCGTTTATACTGAACCTCTACTAAGTCATAAATTATCATATATGTTTCAACTCCAAATTTTACATAATTAACATATGCCCAAGTTCTAGATTACATGTAAATTTTACATATGCCCAATTCCTACCAAATTTACATATGTTCAATTCATGCCGTTTTACATGTATGCCAACTTTATGCCAATTTACACATATACCAAGTTTCATGCCACTTTACATATGTCAAGATTCATGATTTACATGTTTACAAAGCTATGCCCAATTTACATAGATCAAGTTTTATACCCAAAATTACATGTATACTACGTTTACACCGATTTACTCATAACAAGTTCTAGCCAAATTACATATATCAAGATCCATGTCAAATTATATATATATATATATCAAGATCCACATCAAGTTATATATATCAAGATCCATGTCAAATTATATATATATCAAGATCCACATCAAGTTATATATATCAAGATCCATGTCAAATTATATATGCCAATCCCCATTCTTGCAATTACCATTATAATGACAATACCCAAATATCAAGTTTCATGTTGATGATAAATTATCCCCCAAACATCCATTTTCATATTATGCCTTCGATCCCACCAAACACATATATTCCACTAGGCAATATTCGAATATTTTCCCCGTATACCATCGCACGTATATCGTAGTTTAGGCCTAGGTCCGAAATTGACCTAGGTTCATCAAAAGAAAATAAATAGGGGGAGGTAGAAGTTGCAATAAAAACAAGATCAGAGAGAAAACGGCATAAAAGCATCATCTTAGGCATAAAGAATAGATCTTGATAATAAAACATGAACCAAGAAAAATTGATTTACAACAGGCTGAATAGACCATAAACTTGTCATGCGAATAAAGATAGAAAAGTTCTCAAGATCGAGATCCAAGAAGAAGCAAGAATTGAATCAAAAGTCCAATTTCATTTCATCACATGTCCATATTAAATTTAATTATTTTAATCTGAAAATAACTAGAACTTACAGAGCATGGCTAATGAATTAAGAACTACAATTGTCGTACAACGTTGCAGAGACATTGATTTATCTTCTTGAATTGTTGTAGAATTGCTGTAGAAGCTTTAATCTCTAGTTTGAATCTAGTTTGGAGGCTAAGAGAAAAGTTTAGAGAGCGGCGGCCATGATCAAGAGGAAGTCCAACAGCATAATAGTGTAAGAATGATTTGATAAGAATTAGGTTAGGTCTAAGGGCGTTTTTATAGGTGTAGCAACTAGTTTAGGCCCTTAGATTAACCCTAGAATCAATCCGGACCATCAAAACATGTCTCAGGCTTCAAAAATGAGTTCTGGCTCAAACCAGGCCGACCAGGTCGACCTGTAAGGTGGCCGGTCGACACTATGGTCGACCTAGGGGGTAGGTCGACCCTATGGTCGACCTGGGGAGGTCGACCCTATGGTTGACCTGGGGGGGGGAAGGGGGGTAGGTCGACCCTATGGTCGACCCCCTCGTCCAGTGCTGCCTGAAAACTGCTGAAACTTGTACAGGCCATAACTTCTTCATTCAGACTCCGATTTTCAAAAACTCGGACTCTATTTCGTGTAAAATTTCGAGAAGAACGCAATGGCTTAAACCGTTTCCCCTGATTCTGAATTTAAACCTTAATTCTGCCTTGATTTCTTGTTTTAACATGTTATAAATATACGGGTTGTTACATTCTCCCTTCCTTAAAGGATTTCGTCCCCGAAATCTTCAAGTTAAGAAGAATGTGTCCTACCATCCAATCATCCATCTACTCAATCATCAATCACCGGCATCCATTGTCCTTAAGAGATTTCTAATGCTGTATGAACATATGCAAAAAGTGTGTATATGTTCCTTATCTAATGCAAATGATCAGGCCTGATTGATCTTCTTAATGCAAAATATGTTTAGTGCAATGAGTCCAACATGTATGCAAATAGTCCTAGTCACATAAACACTATATATGTGCACAAACATCCATCCATATGCATCATCCATATGATAACACATCCAATTTCATCCATAAACAAGTATAAACACTCATGAATATGCAATATGGAAATGTGTCTGAGCCGATCTAGTGCCTAATGTGTGTTATGCAACCACGAGCAACCACTTGCGACCACTTGCAACCACTTGCAACCATCAATCATAACATGTCTCAAACAGATGTTTCACCCAATTGTTCCTACCTAACGATATAGCCGAATGATAGAAGCAAGTAAAAACTTTGTGCCCATTAGGAAATGTCAAAGCTGGAAATCTACGTCACATATATACTGAATAGGAGAAGAACTCCCTAAGCACCAGCCCATATCCTATAAAACCCAAAAAAATTTAGTCAATCCAACGAACACCCTCAAGCCCCAACATGTATTACTAACAGATAAGTCATACTCCTTATGGGGTTTGCAACAGAAATAGGATTGAGAATAGGACCGAGAGGTTATACTTAAAAGATAGCATACAAGTAAGCTCTACAAGAAAAGAGTGATCAAGTATATACTCTTAAAAAGAGATATGATGCGCATGTCTAGTCTTCAATCTTCTAAGTCGCATTTCCTTGAGCTTAACTCCATTGTGCTTTGTCCGTCTTTAGCTTCAAAATTTCTTAATTCTTGTTTCCAAAATATGAGTTGGAACTCATTTCACTGTTGTCTCTCGTCCCATTTTCCCTTATCCTCCTTCTAGTATACTTGGCTCAAACATAACTGTTTACTTATGGTTTCATGCAAGCTCTCCAAAATTCACTAGTGAATCTTGGATCTCATTCACTCACTAGAAGGTATTCCACGCAGAAGAACTATCTCTTGAAAACAAACAAATGTCAACCATGTTGCCAAATGTACTTACTAAGGTGATTTTCTATAACTCATGCATAAGCGAAATGAACCATCCGCCTTAGTGGCGAACACTACTTGAGCGGATTGATAAATGTATCAAGAACGGATCGATAAATGTATCAAGAGATTCTATGTAACTAAACATGGCAGAACCCTTAGGGTTACACTAGACTTCGAGGGCATTACCAAGGCAAGTCGAGCGTCTAACTACCCTCTTTTCATACTCGAGAATGGTACCATTTCTGGACAACCACTCCATCCATAGAATCAACCCATAGCTCAAAAACATAAGCTTTACTTCTAAACTCAACACTTAGCATAGACATTCTCAAATCCAAACAAGTCATGAATAAATGAGCCGATTCCCCAACAGGATTTGAGACAAAAATGGGATCCTCTACTACGCTAGTACTAAGGTGTAGAGACTCAACTATCGAAGTAGAAATAAAAAGGATGCGATGTACCATAATCAAAAAGGGTACGAACATGGTAGAAAGATAAACTAGACTTTCCTACAAAAACATTTCTACCTTCTTGTTCTGAGCCTCATTCGCCTTAAACACTCTTATCCCCTCTTAAATAATGTGTTAACAGGTCTCTCAAGAACTACCTCCATCGCACGGCAACCCTACAAAGCTTGAAATAAGATTAGTCGCAGATGGAACTAATGTGACTACAGATGGAGGAAAGAAAGGAAAAGGGATTCAAACAAGGAAACAAAGGATAATGCTAATGGCCTTTGGGGAATAGCCTTTAAAAATAAAACTTTTCTTGAAAAATGCTTCTTTGTAAATGGTTTTGAAAATAATTTCAAAAGGTTTTAAAAACTTTTGCCCGGTCTGGTAACCTTCTACTCTGATACCAATTGTAACACCCCACCTCCGCTAGGGTCACTCACAAAGGGAATGCACTAGCTTTGGTGGAGCATTATCTAGGTAAACATACACAGAAATATTACAAGACAGAACATATAAAATAGTGGAAGAAGAACCAAATTTTATTACTTTAAAAATCTAGAAAGGTCTAAAGCCTTTTTACATCAAAATGCCATTAAATCCATTACATCGAAATCTGTCTTGCAATAGTGAAGAAGCATAAAACCATGGTCATAAATCATTCCCCAAGTAAAACAGTAAAGAAAGCCGTAGCCAAGGGGAATCCGAGCCGTACATGAAAGAGACTTGGAGCTTGGTAAGATCATAACTAAGCTGTATTCCCACCCTGCGAACCTGGGGGGGGGGGAACGGAAGAAAAAGAGGCAAAACAAAACGGGTCGGTCATAAAGACTGAGTAAGTCCTAGTGACTTTCAGCATAAAAATAGGTAAAGATAACATGGCATGAAAAAAATGAAAGTAAACATAAGGATGATGACAAGACAGGCAAGTTAAACTAGGATAACAAGATAAACTACGGTAACAAGATAAACTAAGGTCACAAGAAAACTAAGGTAACAAGATAAACTAAGGTCACAAGAAAAACCAAGGTAGCAAGATAAACTACGTATAGCATCGCATGTTTAACATTCTCTGCACCAACTGTACTAGTACCCCAACCCGTATCATCCTCTCCATGTATATGTACAGTCCCTTGCCGTATATCGTACGGGTTTCATCACATATTTGTATACTACTTTAACGTGGTGCCACCATTCTTGAAATCGTTTGGACTGCCAACCTTGTTCTAGCTAGGTTTTCTTATCATGAACTATCGCGTGTTCAACTAGGATTTATTCCACCTAGGACCACTAGGGATTATGCTACCTATTGAACGTTTTCTAGATTCGTTTAGGGTTTATGCCACCTAGGACCACTAGGGATTATGCTACCTAACGAATTCCACGTAACGATCTATTAATCGATCGGCTCCCTACAAGTCCTAGCTCGTTCATGTGTCTGTGTCATACGGCCCAATCACGAAATGTAGTTACCTGTGCTAGGTCCACCAAAGGGTGTATCAAGCCCTATGGTGCCAACCATCGACAAAAATCAAGCACGCACAGATAATCCTACTAATGCCCAACGCCTGCTTTTTCTGCTCCGGAGTGTGTGCACGCCTGCACTCCGTTAGAACCTACACTGGCGCACCCACACAGCCGTCGTTCTGGTCGCCTACATTCAGCCCGGTAATCGTGCCCCACCCTGCCTAGTTCCAGGGTACCATGATACATCTAGTGGGTTACTGCCGAAACGGACCGCGTAACTAGGGTTTCCGTCAAGTAGGTTAAGTGTTGTCATTTAAATTCGAGACTTAACCCCATTGGTCTAGCATGTCAAGTTGGTTAAGTGTTGTCATTCAAGTTCATGACTTAACCCGTCTACGTGTCATGTCAAATTGGCTAAGTGATGTCGTTTAAGTTCATGACTTAGACCTACGAATCATGTGTCAAGTTGGTTAAGTATATTCAAGCGGTTCACGGCTTAACCCTATCAAATCATCGTGTTAAACTGGTTAAGTATATTCAAGCGGTTCGTGACTTAACCCTATCAAATCATCGTGTCCAATTGGTTAAGTATATTCAAATAATTCATGGCTTAACCCGCCCATGTATCATGCTAAGTTGGCTAAGTATTATCTATATGTTCAAGTTGACTTAACCCTGCCATGTGTCAGGTTATATCGATTGGGTGTTATCAACCTATTCAAGTTAGCCCAACCCATCCGCTAGTCATGTTATAACGGTCAAGTGTCATTAGCTTAGCTATGTTACTTAATCTACCCATTATTCTGATTAACAGTTATGTTGGTTAAGCCAACATTTATAAGTTTTACATGTTCTTAACTCATACCGGTTAAGTCCATATTCACATGTCAAATTTCCATGTCATCCCTCCTAACCCTCTAACCATACCCACATCTTATTATGGTTAGTATTCCTTAATTCATTCATTATGATGAACGATTCATGACCTCTCACATTAGACCGTGCATTTTGTGGCCACTGGATTTGCCGGGCGGTTCCGGGCAGATTTACACCACAAACTGGGTCTAACCTCGTGTCATAAGTCATTACGCCTACAATTCGACCTTCGACCTCTCACATTAGACTGACATTTTGTGGCTACTGGATTTGTCGGGCGGTTCCGGGCAGATTTACACCACAAACCGAGTCTAACCTCGTGTCAAAGGTTCATTAATGGTCGTATTCCACCCAAAACCCCAGTATCAGTTCATGTGTTTAACATATAAAAATGTTCATGATTCACGTTTTTTCCCCAAAACGTGTTCCCAAATTATTATCATAATTTAATATAAGGTTATGCCAATTTATAGCCTTTTATTTACAATACATGCCAATTACCCAAAACCCAACTTAGGCGCGTTCATATTAAACCTATACTAAGTCATAAATTATCATATATGTTTCAACTCCAAATTTTACATAATTCACATGTGCCCAAGTTCTAGATTACATGTAAATTTTACATATCACCAATTCCTACCAAATTTACATATGTTCAATTCATGCCGTTTTACATGTATGCCAACTTCATGCCAATTTACACATATACCAAGTTTCATGCCGCTTTACATATGTCAAGATTCATGATTTACATGTTTACAAAGCTATGCCCAATTTACATAGATCAAGTTTTATACCCAAAATTACATGTATACTACATTTACACCAATTTACTCATAACTAGTTCTAGCCAAATTACATATATCAAGATCCATGTCAAATTTTATATATATATATATATATATATATATATATATATATATATATATATCAAGATCCACATCAAGTTATATATATCAAGATCCATGTCAAATTATATATATATATATATATATATATATATATATATATCAAGATCCACATCAAGTTATATATATCAAGATCCATGTCAAATTGTATATGCCAATCCCCATTCTTGCAACTACCATTATAATGACAATACCCAAATATCAAGTTTCATGTTAATGATAAATTATCCCCCAAACAACCATTTTCATATTATGCCTTCGATCCCACCAAACACATATATTCCACTAGGCAATATTCTAATATTTTCCCCGTATACCATCGCACGTATATCGTAGTTTAGGCCTAGGTCCGAAATTGACCTAGGTTCATCAAAAGAAAATAAATAGGGGGAGGTAGAAGTTGCAATAAAAACAAGATCAGAGAGAAAACGGCCTAAAAACATCATCTCAGGCATAAAGAATAGATCTTGATAATAAAACATGAACCAAGAAAAATTGATTTACAACAGGCTGAATAGACCATAAACTTGTCATGCAAATAAAGATAGAAAAGTTCTCAAGATCGAGATCCAAGAAGAAATAAGAATTGAATCAAAAGTCCAATTTCATTTCATCACATGTCCATATTAAATTTAATTATTTTAATCTGAAAATAACTTGAACTTACAGAGCATGGCTAATGAATTAAGAACTACAATTGTCGTAGAACATTGCAGAGACATTGGTTTATCTTCTTGAATTGTTGTAGAATTGCTGTAGAAGCTTTAATCTCTAGTTTGAATCTAGTTTGGAGGCTAAGAGAAAAGTTTAGAGAGCGGCGGCCATGATCAAGAGGATGTCCAGCAGCATAATAGTGTAAGAATGATTTGATATGAATTAGGTTAGGTCTAAGGGTGTTTTAATAGGTGTAGCAACTAGTTTAGGCCCTTAAGATTAACCCTAGAATCAATCCGGGCCGTCAAAACACGTCTCAGGCTTCAAAAATGAGTTCTGGGTCAAACCAGGTCGACCTGTAAGGTGGGGGGGTCGACACTATGGTCGACCTGGGGGGTAGGTTGACCCTATGGTCGACCTGGGGGGGTAGTTCGACCCTATGGTCAACCCCCTCGTCCAGTGCTGCCTGAAAACTACTGAAACTTGTATAGGCCATAACTTCTTCATCCGGACTCCGATTTTTGAAAACTCGGACTCTATTTCATGTAAAATTTCGAGACGAACGCAATGGAATAACCCGTTTCCCCTGATTCTGAATTTAAAATTTAATTCTGCCTTGATTTCTTGTTTAACATGTTATAAAAATACGTGTTGTTACAAATTTGGTGAATGAACCTATTATATTGTATGTGAATTTGGGAATGAAAACTATCATGTTGTATGTAAGTTTGATGATTCTACCTTGTTATGTTACATACAAGTTTTAGGCTAAGTCATGTCATATATGCCTAAATGTTTAGATCTGCATGCCTCTATGTTAGATCTATGTTAACTTGATTCAACCCCTATGCAAGTTCACATCTACATGCCTAATTAAGTTGTGTAGTTCGATGTAAACTCCTATTTATATGCTTATGATTCATGTTGAATAGATCTAAATTTGCAATTTCATAATTAAATGTATATTGTTCTATGCCAAATTCATATGACACATGTGTAGTTAGATCCTTATTTTTATGATGTTGGAATGTTAATGTTTCTCTTTTTCCCCTTTGTTTATGAGTTAGGCTAAGTAGCGAGCCTAACATTCTATGTGATTTATGCGAACGTATAACGGGGGTAACGTTGGGAAAAAACTAAATTACATGTTTTGGCATAGTTTGGAAGCATGAATGGTATAATTTATATACCTAAAAATTAAGAGCATGAATTAGGGAATATTTGGGGCATGACTTGAATGACAATAATTGATTGATAATTTACATGTAAACATGAAGGATAAATATGTAAATTTAGGAAAAGACGAATATGCCTAACCCGAGGTTAGATTGAGTTACAGTATAAGACAGACTGGAACCGCCCGGCAAATCCAGCAATCGTAACAATATAGATCTAATGTGAGAGTTTAGTGCATTAAGCCCAAAAGAACCCGAGGTTAGACTGAGTTGCGGTGTAAAACTGCCCGGAACCGACCGGCACATCCAGTGTTCGCAACAATACATGTCTAATGTGAGTGGTTGGTGCTTTACTGAATGAATTAAAGCTAAGACAGGAATGGTAGGGTTAAGTTAATTAAGGCAACACTTAACCAATACAACATGTTAACTATACTGATTGGTAGGGTTAGGTTAATTTGAGAACACTTAACCATTTTAACATGTTGATTAGGAAACCCTAGTAATTGGGACCCATTTCAGCAGTAGCCCCACATAGATGTATCATGGTACCCTGAACTAGGCAGGGTGGGGCACAATTACTGGGATGATTATAAGCGGTCAAAACAACGGCGGGTGGTGCGTCAGTGTAGGTTCCAACGGAGTACGGGCATGCACGTACTCCGGACTGGAAAAAGCAAGCACTGGGCATCAGTAGTTATACACTGTGCATCTTGAATTGTGTCGGGTTGCCACCATAGGATTTGATACACCCCATGGTGGGACCAGCACAGGTATCTACAATCAAGCGGGGGTCGAATGATACAAGTAGTAAACATATACGAGTAGGAGCCGATCGATAAAAGGGGATCACTTTGTTATGAACATGTGAAGTTGGCTGAACAACAGTTAGTAGGTGCAGAGAAATAGAAATGGGTGCGATAGTACATTTAGTTTAAACTGCATTATTCTGGTTTATGTTATCTTGTTATTCTGGTATTGTCCTATTTTCAGTTTATTCTAGTCATGATCTTTTTCTTGTTCACACACTGAAAAAACACTGGACTTACCAGACTTATGTCTGACCCATTTTACTTTCATCTTCTTTTCTTCCGTCCCCCCCCCCCCCCCCACCCCCAGGTCCGCAGGGAGGGAACACCTTAGCTTAGTTCAGACCTTTTGCAAGCTTGAAGAGAGTAGATGTATTGCTTGGACTCTCCTTTCTTGGGCTATGGCTTTGGAAACACTCCTAATGGAGATAATGCTACTTTATTATCGTTTTATGCTTCTTTATGTTTCAATCAAGACAAAGATTGTATTGTAATAATTTGGAAGTTGTTTTAGGATAGTTTGTTGTAATGTTTTAACAGAACCACGTGCTTATGAAATAAATTTAGTTTTTCCGCTGCTTATATGTCTGTCTTGTAATTATCTATATCTTTTACCTATAGCGCTCCACCAAAGTTAAGGCATTCCCTTTGTGAGTGACTTTAACGGAGGTGGGGTGTCTCACTTGGTATCAGAGCAAAGGTTCACCATATCAGATAAAAGTTTTTGAAAACAAATTTTCAAAAAAACGAAGTTTAAAGAAGAATTTTTCAAGAAGAAGTGTTTTAAAAGGCATAATCCCCAAGGCCATATGCACTATCCTTTGTTTTGAATCTTTTCTTTTTCGTTTCAGCATGTTTGGGGACCTTAACCTTCCAAAGGGCGTACCGGTACCTGGATGGTTCAGAAGGTACCTAGAGGCTAGGGCTAATGATGCGGGCCCAACAAACGTTCCTCCTCCCCCAACTGCAGCGGTTCCTACTCTTCCTCCTCTGCGTGCAAATGCTTTCCCAAAGATATGTAGAGACTTTCGAGCCATGGGCGGAAAGAACTTCAATGCAAATGAATCATTCGTGGAAGCAAGGAACTGGCTTAAAGAAACTGAGGATTTGTTTGTTATCTTCGAAGTGGACGATAGGCAGAAGATACAGTTGGCCGTATGGTTGCTTAAAGAAGAAGCCTCCTATTGGTGGGAAGTTACTAATGTTGAAAGACCAGTTGAAACTTGGATGGATTTCAGAATGAGGTTTGAAATGAAATTCCTCTCACAAGCTGAACGAAGCCTACAGATAGAGAAGTTCTTAGCTCCCAAACAGGGAAGTATGTCCGTCAAGGAATACGTCAACCAATTCAACCAGCTGGCTAGATTCAGATTGGAGTTAGTGAACACCCCACATAAGAAGGCTCTCCGCTTTCTTAAAGGGTTGAATGAGCCACTGCACAGCGTATCTATGTCCCATATACCTATGGGTGCGACTTATGAGAGACTGGTGGACATGGCACTGTTACAAGAAGAAGACAAGGATGGCAAGAAAGAGACAAAGGTGGAAGTACCTCAAGATAAGAAAGTGGAAGGATCACCGAACAAGAAGACGGATCCCAAGAAGGGCGGGAAGAACAACACACCCCATGACAAGAGGAAGTGTAACTTTTGTGGCATACCTGGACATTTGGTTAAGGACTGCAGAAAGAAGAAGAGGAAGATGGGTGGTTGTTTTTAGTGTGGCGAGACAGGACACATGCCTAAGGACTGCCCAAGAAAGCAAGGGCAAGGGCAAAGAGCTGCATCCACTTCTGGAGGGTAGGTTCGTGCTCTCATAGCACCTCCGCAAGAATGAGGTAGAAATATTTCTGTTGAGAGTTTAGTTTATCTTTTTGATCATCTTGTTCGCACACTCTTTGATTCTTGCACATCACACTCTTTTATATCTAATGCTTTAATTGAATCTCTGCACCTAGACACCAGTATTGTATAGGATCCCTTGGTTGTTTCAAATCCAATTGGGGGTTCAACTTATTTATCAATGATTTGTTTGGATTTGAAAATTTCTATACTAAGCGTTGGGTTTAGATGTAATGCCTATGTTTTGGGCTTCACAGGCTATGGGTTGATTCTAGGCATGGATTTGTTATCCAGTAATGGTGCCGTCCTCGATTGTGAAAAGAGAGTGGTTAGACTCGGTTCGGTAACACTCTCGAAATCTCTTGTAATCCCATGATCTCTGTTATGCTTAGCTATCTAGAATCTCTTGATGCATCTGTTGAGAATTTGCAGTCTGTTAGAGTAGTCTGTGAATACTCGGATGTGTTTAAAGAGGTGAAGGGCTTACCTCCAAAGCGAGAGATAGAGTTCCGCATATACCTCGTTGATAATGCAAAACCCGTTGCTTTACCCATTGGACATGTGGCTCCAAGGGAGAGGAAAGAGCTCAGCAAGCAAGTTAAAGAGCTGCTAGAAAAGGGGTTTATAAGGCGGAGTATTTCTGAATGGGGTGCTCCAGTAGTACTCGCAACCAAAGCGGATGGTTCACTTCGCATATGTGTTGACTATAGGGAGCTAAACAAGCTGACCAAGAAGAATAGGCACCCACTTCCAAGAATAGATGACTTGTTCGATCTGCTTGTAGGTGCATCGGTTTTCTCCCAACATGATTTGGCTACTGGGTTTCATCAGCTAAGAGTGGCTGAAGACAGCATTGATAAGACCGCATTTAGAACCCCTGACGGTTTCTTCGAATGGCTTGTCATGCCTTTCGGCTTGACAAACGCACCTGCTTATTTCAATGACTTGATGAGCAAGGTGTTCAGGGATTTCCTTAATAAGTTTGTAGTGATCTTCGTGGACGACATTTTGATTTTCTCGAAGATTGAGGAAGAGCATGCTCTGCATTTAAGGGAAGTCATGGATACTCTTCGTGCGCATCAACTAAAAGCCAAATTCTCCAAATGCCATTTCTAGAGAGAAGAAGTAAGATTCCTTGGACATGTGGTGTCCAAAGAGGGGATAGCCATGGACCCCGCAAAAGTAGTTGCAGTGCAAGATTGGAAGGTTCCACGGAATGCAACTGAAGTCCGAAGCTTTCTCGTGCTAGCGGTCTTTTACCGAAAGTTCATTAAAGACTTTGCGAAAATCTCAGCTCCACTTACAAGTTTGACGAAGAAGAACCTAACTTTCGCTTGGGATTTGGATTGCGATGTTGCTTCCTAACGTTTAGAAAAGGGCTCTAACCACAACCCCAGTTCTGACATTGCCTGATGGGAGCAAAAATTTTACCGTATACACAGACGCATGCGGTACAGGGTTGGGTGTTGTCTTGATGCAAGAAGGCAAGGTAGTTTGTTATGGGGGAAGCCAATTGAGGGTACATGAGAAGAACTACCCAACTCATGATTTGGAGCTAGCTGCCATTGTTTTCGCTCTAAAGTCATGGCGTCATTACCTACTAGGAGAAAGGTTTGAATTGTTTACTGAACATAAATCGTTGAAGTATCTTTTCTTACAGAAGGATCTAAACTTAAGACAACAAAGGTGGATGGAGTTTCTTGGCTCGTATGATTTTGAGATTTCTTATACCCCTAACAAGGGCAATCTGGTAGCAGATGCCTTGAGTAGAATGAGGCTGACCTTAAGCCCTCTCTTTGTAGAAAGGCAAAGCTTGTAGTACATAGCAAACTTTGACTACCCTCCTCTGAATTTGTACCTGGTTTATTAGCATCGCTAGAATTGCGGCCTACTTTTTTGTACTCAATAGGGACCGCACAACGTGAAGACCCTCAGCTAGTTAATGTAATGGATAAGCTAATTAGGGGTGAGACTTCTAGTTACCTCAATAGATACTCCATCGATGGTAAGGGTTGGTTGGGACAGGATGGAAGACTATGCGTCCCACAAGCAAGGGATTTGGTGAAGACGGTTCTCGAAGAATCACACCATTCTAAGTTGACCATACACCCAGGTGGAGACAAGATGTATAAAGACATGAAAAGGGTTTTCTTTTGGAATGGCATGAAGAGAGATGTAGCTGAATTCGTTTCTAAGTGCTTGATATGCCAGCAAGTCAAGGCGGAGCAGAAGAAGCCTGGTCGTTTGCTCCATCCTCTAGAGATCCCACAATGGAAATGGGATAGAATTTCGATGGACTTTGTTGATGGGTTGCCTAGGTAAAGAAGGGGCAATATCATTATTTGGGTAATAGTGGACAGGCTCACTAAAAGCGCTCACTTTATACCTGTTAAGAGTAGAAGGACTGCCTCGTCTTTAGCATCCATTTATCTTAAAGAGATAGTTAGACTCCATGGGATACCCTCCAGCATAGTGAGTGATCGAGATCCTATTTTTACGATTGAGTTTTGGAGGAGCTTGCAAGAGGCAGTGGGCACACAGTTATGCTTAAGCATGGCCTATCACCCCCAAACTGATGGTCAGACGGAAAGGGTGAACAGAGTATTAGAAGACCTCTTGAGATTGTGCATTCTTGATTTTGGAGGGACATGGGAGGATCACCTTCCTTTAGTGGAATTATCTTACAACAATAGCTACCAAGCCACCATAGGCATGGCACCCTTCGAAGTTCTATATTGAATACCATGCCGATCACCAACTTGTTGGTGGGAGTCTACAGACAAGCTCACACTTAGGCCAGACATGATTAGAGAAACTTCAGAGAAAGTGGACTTGATACGAAGAAGAATGAAGACTTCCCAAGACAGACAGAAATCCTAGGCAAACAAAAGAAGGACTGACCTTGAGTTTGGGGTTGGAGACAGGGTGTTCCTTAAAGTACTTCCTTTGAGGAATGTCATTCGCTTTGGGTTTGTAGGAAAGTAGGCACCAAGATTTGTAGGACCATTTCCTATCATTGAAAAGATTAGGACGATGGCCTACAAAGTATAGCTTCCCGAAAGACTGGCTGGAGTTCATAATTTTTTTCATGTTTCTCAACTACGAAAATGCTTACATGAGTCTATGGAAATTGCGGAGCCAAGCATACTAGAGGAAGTAGAAGCGGAACGAGAAGCGACTGTGAGAAGAGCTCCAACTCGTATATTGGGTACAGAGGTCAAAAAGCTACGCAACCGTGAGGTCAAGCTTGTTAAAGTTCAATAGAGTGACACTGAGGAAGACGCAACTTGGGAAACTGAGGACAAAATACGCGCAGCCTACCCTTTTCTTTTTTGAGGGTACATCCTTGACCTCTTTTTCCTTAAGTTTATGCATGCTTGTATCTACCTTTTAAGTATATCTCCTCGGTCCTATTCTTTATTCTTAGATATAAACCAATGGATGTAAACATGTATTTGAAACATGTTATGATTAATGGTTGCAAGTGATTGCAAGTGGTTGCTAGTGGTTGCTCATGGATGCATATACACACACATTAGGTGTTAGATCGGCTTAGTCGCTTTCATATTGCATATGCATATATGTATTTGTATATGGATTGCACTTGATGTGTTATCGTATGGATGTTGCATTTGTATGAGTGATTATGCACTCATGTAGAAAGAATGATTAGGAATGATCGCATAATAATGGACTCATGACACTGACATAATTCGCATTAAGGAGGTCAACTGAATCAATAGACTGCCTGATTTTGCATTAGATAAGGACATGTACAACAACTATGCATATGATCATGAAAGCATTAGAAGTCTTTTTGAGGACAATGGAAGCCTGTGTTTGATGGTTGAGTAGATGGACGATTGGATGGAAGGATATACATTCTTCTTGACTTGAAGATTTCAGGGACGAAATCCCTTAAGGAAGGGAGAATGTAACACCCTGAATTTTTTGTGTCTATTAAAAGAACAAATTAAAGAATGATTAATTTTTAAAGTGAGAATTAAGGGAAAAGGGTTATGTCATTGCGTTCATCTCGAAATTCTGCTTGGAATAGAGTCCAAGTTTTCGTAAATCGGACTTCGTATGAGGAAGTTATGGCCCTCAGAAGTTTCAGGAATTTAAATAAATTAAAACAGCTCAGATTTAAATTCAAAATTCAAATGAAAACAAAGAAGCGGGTTGGGCGGGATTTCCCCGCCCTAGGCCAGGTCGATTAGGGGGTCGACCTCCCCTATATAGGTCGACCTAGGGGTCGACCTGGGGGTCTACCTACCCCCTCGGACAGATCTGAACTGTGACGATTTCTGACTTGTAGCTGAGTCACTAGGGCATAGGTGGTTGTTTCTGGATAACTCTATCTTGTCTGGATGGTCTTGATTGCTCCTAGGTTGACCTAACGGCTTACATTAGTTTAAACTTCTATGTAAACAACTGATGCCCTCAAACCTAAATCACATAAAAATTCATTCCAAGAGCCGTCATGCTGTCCATGGTCAACCTAGAGTAGCCTCCACTCTTCTCCAATTAGAAAGCAAATTAGAAGCTACGTATCAAATCAAATCAAATCAAATCTAGATTAGAGAATCGATAGTCTACTTCAAGGGAGAGCTATTTAGTTTTAGAATACAGATCCCAGAAAACAAGACCGTTCTTTTGTTTGTAAGTTTAGTTATCTTTTAGATGTGAACAAATTAAAGTCGTGATTTGTAATAAAATGAACACTAGAATTGTACCAAGTTGTATGATAATAGTGATGCTGATTCATGTCTATTCGTGTGATAATTCTATCATATATGCCTGTGATACTATTGCGATTTATTGAACCTATCATGTTGTGTAGAATTTTTTGAATGAACCTATTATATTGTATAGGAATTTGGGAATGAAAACTATCATGTTATATGTAAGTTTAGTGATTCTATCTTGTTATGTTACATACAAGTTTTAGGCTAAGTTATGTCATATATGCCAAAATGTTTAGATCCACATCCCTCTATGTTAGATCTATGTTAACTTGATTCAACCCCTATGCAAGTTCACATCAACATGCCTAATTAAGTTGTGTAATTCTATGTAAACTCCTATTTATATGCTTATGATTCATGTTGAGTAGATCTAAATTTGCATGTTCATAATTAAATGTATATTGTTCTATGCCAAATTCATATGACACATGTGTAGTTAGATCCATATTTTTATGATGTGGGAATGTTACATGTTCCTCTTTTTCCCCTTTTGTTTATGAGTTAGGATAAGTTGTGAGCCTAACATTCTATGTTATTTATGCGAACATATAACGGGGGTAACGTTGGGAAAATACTAAATTACATGTTTTGGCATAGTTTGGTAGCATGAATGGTACAATATATATACCTAAAAATTAAGAGCATGAATTAGGGATTTTTTGGGGCATGACTTGAATGACAACAATTGATTGATAATTTACATATAAACATGAAGGATAAATATGCAAATTTAGTAAAAGACGAATATGCCCAACCCGAGGTTAGATTGAGTTACGGTATAAGACTGCCCGGAACCGCCCGGCAAATCCAGCAACCATAACAATATAGATCGAATGTGAGAGGTTAGCGCATTAAGCCCAAAAGAACCCGAGGTTACACTGAGTTGCGGTGTAAAACTACCCGGAACCGACCGGCACATCTAGTGACCGCAACAATACACGACTAATGTGAGTGGTTAGTGCTTTAATGAATGAATTAAAGCTAAGACAGGAATGATAGGGTTAAATTAATTAAGGTAACACTTAACCAATACAACATGTTAACTAAACTGATGGGTGGGGTTAGGTTAATTTGAGAACACTTAAACATTTTAACATGTTGATTAGGAAACCCTAGTAACGGGGACCCATTTCAGCAGTAACCCACATAGATATATCATGGTACCCTGAACTAGGCAGGGTGGGGCATGATTACTGGGCTGATTATAAGCGGTCAAAACAACGGTGGGTGGTGCGTCAGTGTAGGATCCAACGGAGTATGGGCGTGCATGTACTCCGAAGTGAAAAAAGCAGGCATTGGGCATCAGTAGTTATACATTGCGCATCTTGAATTGTGTCGGGTTGCCACAATAGGATTTGATACACCCCGTGGTGGGACCAGCACAGGTATCTACAATCAAGCGGGGGTCGAATGACACAAGTAGTGAACATATACTGGTAGGAGCCGATCGATAAAAGGGGATCACTTTGTTATGAACATGTGTGGCTAGCTGAACAAGGTTAGTAAGTGTAGAGAAATAGAAATGGGTGCGATAGTACATTCAGTTTAAACTGCCTTATTTTGTTTTATGTTATCTTGTTATTCTGGTATTGTCCTATTTTCAGTTTATTCCAGTCATGATCCTTTTTCTTGTTCACACACTGAAAAATCACTGGACTTACCATACTTATGTCTGACCTATTTTTCTTTCGTCTTCTTTTCTTTCGTTCCCCCCCAGGTCTGCAGGGAGGGCACACCTCAGCTTAGTTCAGAACTTTTGCAAGTATGAAGAGAGTAGATGTATTGCTTGGACTCTCCTTTCTTAGGCTATGGCTTTGGATAAACTCTTAATGGGGATTATGCTACTTTATTATCGTTTTATGCTTCTTTATGTTTCAATCAAGACAGAGATTTTGTTGTAATAATTTGGAAGTTGTTTTAAGACTGTTTGTTGTAATGTTTTGACATAACCACGTGCTTATGAAATAAATTTAGTTTTTCTGTTGCTTATATGTCTGTCTTGTAAATTATCCGTATCTTTTACCTATAGCGCTCCACCAAAGTTAAGGTATTCCCTTTGTGAGTGACCTTAACGGAGGTGGGGTGTCTCAGGAAACGGTGGTTTGAGCCCGACCGTTGGTGATATACATTCCATACACTCAAGCGAAATGAGTGGTCGGTCATGCATGGGCCGTGCTGCAAGACGTCCTTGTTGAACCCGTTGTATTCCCCTCTAGAGATACACTATCGACAGGTGGTTCCATACCTTGTCATAGTCGGAATCCAATCTCCAATAAGCGCCTGGGGTTTTGTTGCATACTATATATGTGGAGCGTGAGATGCAAGCGTTCTACTTGTTTCTATTTATTTGTATTTAGACACTATTATAATATTGGACGAATTCAAAACTGTTTTGGGTTATCGTAAGGTAAAAACCGTCCGTATTTATGTGTGGATTTGGTCTTACGATAATCCTTTTCTTCGAAAGGATTTTTAGCTTTAAAATCATGTTTGATGATACACTTAAACTTAAATGAGCTTTTCTCACTCTTGTTCACCGGACTAACCCGGTGTTTTGTAAATGCTTCGGTTAGACCGGGTTGTATAGGTCCAGGTTATCGGATAACGTGAAGTTCAAAGACGAGCTGAAGGAATTTGGACGTATGATGTTATACCAGCATTATTCCGTTGTGTGTTATATAGATATGAGGACATGCTATTATAATTGTCCAGGTGTATTGATGTACTATGATGTTGTAAGTGTTATTTCAAGCTCTCAATAAAAAGTTATTTCTATATTATATTTTGATTCGCTGCGATGTGAGGATCTGTGTTGTGATGACTCATCTTATTCTCCTATTCTAATATTCTTTCTTATTTCACCCTCTAACTTCTTTCCATTAGCTTTATGTGTTTTCAATACTTGGGTTTTGGGATATGAGTTGTATAAATGTCTGGATTCAAGTGTCGAAATTTCCGGGTCGCTACACTTTAATTGCGAGCTACCCAGTACACATGAAACTACTCCACCCCGACTTCACCATGCCAAAATGTTCACTGACTGATGCCCGACTCCACTGCACCTCTCGCCGACCTCTCCTCTCATTCACGCTACCGCACCCTCCTACCTGCTATTGTTCCTTCGCCAGTTGCCTAGTGTCAAACCGCCGGGCTGACCCCTAGTGCCACCACCTCCTCTCCATTTACTCAGCCCAGTCCCTCGAACTAGAGAAGTGCCGAACTGTCGACATTACTCCGATTCACGTTTTAGTTTCAAAATGGGGCTGTTGGTTTTAGTTTCTTCTTCACACAACTGAAATGAAAGAGGCTAAGCTGTATATAGGAGGGAGAATGTGGCCATCACGTAAAATACGGTATATGTGTTTGATTTGACCTGCGTGAGTTTTCATTTCTTTGATTTTGATTTGCATGTGCCTAGTATATATTTCTTCAGCGTTTTTTTTTCTCAAACAGGTTAGCTGGAGGAAAAAGAGCAGGTTTACAATGTATCCTCCTTTTATATCTAGATAGCTGCGTGCATTAGCTATTCGTGTGGTCAAGTGAAAAGAAATGAAACAACATGTATAGTGTAGGGTAGGATAAATGTGCAGTTCAAATTTTCATATCATGTGTGAATTCTCAGTAGCAGTGCAATGTAGTTTAGGGTAGCTTGCGTGCGCATTAAGCTTAAATATTTTTTATTTTATACGGTGTTAAACTCTACCATTTATATCGTTGTTTATATTCATACCGCCACACAAAAGCTCTTAACAAAATGAAAATGGACATACAGCTAGATCTTGAAGTTCCGGTCCCAATGAAATTGGTTTCGCTGGAAACCGACTTCGTTTGCACAACAATATTATTTTAATTTATTAGTTCACTTTTAAATTGCTGACACAAATAAAACAACTCCAGTATGCTCCAAACTGGAAACTTAGAAATAAATAGCTATACGTGTTCCAATAAAACTCGTTTCGTCGAAAACGGAGGCCGTTTGAAAAGAAAACATTTTTAATGCCTATATAATATCGATATAATATAATTAAATCCAAAACAATTCAATTTAAATAATAATAAATTATTATTATCTTATACCTTAGAATAAAATATCACACAGTTTTAAAGTAAACCAATATATATATTTTAAACTCAATATTTACAATCCTGGGCTAAACGATGTTCAAATGTATATATAAAAACCCTTAATATTTTATCAAATAAACGTTATCGTTTATTAACGAATTCCATAGCGATTATTCAAAAATTTGAATTGGACATAACCAACAATCCATAAGCTGAAATCTCCAATTTTCTCTTCCATTAGAAAATTATAATTAAATCGATTCAAACGTTTCTTGTTTCACAGAATTCCGACTTATATCGGATCCTATATATTCAATTGAAGTTCAAATCATAAATTACGAACTACCATGACGTTTTGAGTTCGTTTTATAATTATATGTAAATTATACGTTCATACGTCGTTTAATAAACGAATTGTATATTATAAATCTATTTAAAATCCCAACATAATATTTAATTTAATAAAATATATTAAATATTGTTTACCGAAAGTACAGGACATTATACGTCTTATGAGTGATGAAACATGTGAAATACTACTACGAGAAACTCTAACTGCTAGCACATGCTGATTACATTTTTAAATTTTAATCTCGTTTGCATATGGTACTATCGTTTGGAAAGCGGCCAGGTAAACTGCATGATACTTGAAATTCAGCAACAACATGTGCTGCTGCTATGTTCAGCAGCACATCGCTGCTGTGTAGCAGCTCCATTACTGACATATGACAGTAGAGATTGCTGCCTCTTACCAAAGCCGGGGATTGTTGTTGCATGACTGATACCTTCTCTTCACTCCAGTTTCCAATTCGCTACCATCTTTCTCTTTTCCTTTCTTTATTTTTAATTCAAATGACTGCTTCATTTTGAGGTTTTCTTACTAAGACTGGTACAAACTCATAATAAAGTTAAAATTCTTCACGGAACTTCATGCGTAACATATGATAGTTAAAAAGGCAAGAAGCAATCATCATATTGACTAGATGCATATGTATATCTATATTACAAACAACTTTGTTATACAATCTAAGGCTTAAAATCTTAGTTTACAAACTAAACCTCAAGAGCTCAGTTTCAAAATTAAGCCTAGCTTAGTTCTAAAATTGAACCTCAAGGGTTCATCTTACACGATGAGCTTGACTCAGTTTCAAAATTAAGCCTCAATAGATGAGTTTCAAAATTGAGCCTGGCACAGATTTGTCCAAGCTAAGCTTGATTCATTTTACAAACCGAGTCTCAAAAGCTCAACTTTTTACAAATTGAGTCTGGCTTAGTTTTGCAAAGCCAAGTTCGCCTCAATGTCAAAACTGAGCTTAGTTTCAAAACAAAGGCTGTATGTCTGACTAGTATTTTTCTTTCTCTATATGTTGTTCTTATGTTTTCTATTTCATTTTCATTTTTATTTCGTGCATTTAGGCTTTAATAGAAGTTGCAATAAAATGAAAATGAAGATAAGGAAGAAAGAATGGAGACGCAACACAGGAATGATTATCATACATTGTCCAAGTAAGTTGATTGAGGTTATGTAATTTGAGCGGAATGTCGCATTCTTTATTTGTAAGCTTGTAGATAGTTTGTAGTAGTAAAATTTGGAGTTCTTATACATTGAACATTGCAGGACTTGATATTTAATATATAGTATGTTTGATGCTATTTTGAAATTCAGTGATATGTTAGCTTTGCAATTTGATCACAAATTTTTGGCTGCAATAAATTTGCATAGTTAAATATATAGTATGTTTTATGTTATTTTGAAAGTTTGAAATTGTTCCATCGATTATAACCATTGGAACTAAAAAATTCTTCCAATGGTTATAACTGTTGGAAGTACGAAATTGAACCAATGGTTATAACTGTTGGAATTAAAAAATCTTCCAGCGGTTATAACCGTTGGAAGTACAAAAATATCCCAATGGATATAAACGTTAGTAAATACATTACAGAATTTTCCGTGTACCCTCTACCACCAGTTATAACCGTTGGTAATTTGACTTGTAACAGTTATAACTTTTACGAAATGATGATTTTGGTGTTGTGGTCATCCTCAAGAATCTAAGAACTGAAAACTTTAAAGCTAGGCTTCCTGATTAGTCCCTGTTCACCCAAAAATTTAATTTGTGGTGAGTGGTCCGAGAGTTTGGGCAATGGTAAATAGTTATTCATTGATGGCTATATTGTAAGACTAGGGTAGTTGCAAAATGCATGATCTATCCTAGAGAATGTTCTCGGCCCATCTCTTTTCTTATTATTCCAAGTGTATTCAAACCTTTCAGCATGAATTTCAATCAAATCAGAATCAGATATTGCAATGTTTATTGGATTTACTTCACTGAGAGCAACTGCACTACCTCCTATTCTGTCAGAGAGTTTAAGAGGTGAGTTGAAATCACCACACATAATCCAATGATGTGTGTGTTGCCTTAAATTAGGAAGCAGTTTGTACATTTTTTTCTCTAGCATTGGCTAAGTTGCTAACATAGATAAAGGTAGGGTAGTTGGAGGATTTAGATGATAAGTGGACATTGTGACAGTGCACAAGTTGATCTATGGACATAACCAGAAGGTTGTAGGTGTTTGGATCACACAATATGCAAATTCTACCACAAGCTACATCATCTAGGTTATGAATAATAGACCATGAAGGATTAACATACCTAGCAGCTATGTCTGCTATTTGTAAATTAAGTTTGGTTCCTAGCATAGCCAAGATACTAAGATTGTACTTGTGTATTAAGCTTTTGCATGCATCAAGCTTGAAATCCTGAAGAGCACCCCTTACATTCCAAACTTATATTGTTTGTAATATTGATCAACTTCTACTCTTCTGCATTTCTTTTCTTTTGCCTGGTCATTAGGATGGAGTTTGGAGTTTGTGTAGTCATAGAAGCTATTTTCTTTTTCTTATCATTCTTGATATTGGATGTGTTGTCAGTGGAACCATTGTTATTCTTGATTGTTTCCACATTGTCCATGATATTAAGATAAGCATTTGGTGGTACTAAATTTTCATATGGGAATTTTTTTTGTAGTAGAAACTGGTTCCATTGAGGTTCCTTTAACACAATTTGTGGAATCAGCTAGCTTGAGAAATCGAATAAATTCATCAGTAGCAGTTCCAAAACTCTGTAGTATGGTAGTACCCTTTAGTGCTTGTGTGTTATTGAATATTGAGTGCATTGCACCATTCATGCAACGATCCATATTTTTAACCGTTTTATTTGAACATTTAAATTTGATTTAAATGTTGATTTGGAAATATAAAAGGATTTATATTTATTTATTTAGAGAAGATTGAACGTATAATTTATATTTATTTTAAAACAAGCTCATAACGTTGTGGTAATTCGTAATATTATGTTTTGAACTTCAATTGAATATACATAATCCATTTGAAGGTGGAATTCTTTGAAATAAGAAAATTTGAATCTTTTTTATTATAATTTTCTAATGAAATAGAAAAATCAAGATTTTAAGTTGTAAATTTTGAGTTATGTCCAAATCAAATTATCAAATAGTCATTATGGATTTTTTTATAAATTATAACATTTTATTTAATAAAATAAAGGGGTTTTTAATAAATTTAATACCGTTTTAGTCTAGAATTTGATCAGGATAATTTCTGAGCAGTTACATATATGTTGTTGGAATATATTTGGAGTTAACAAATTTTATAATATTCAATTTTACGTTGATTTGGCAAAAATGAGAATTTTATATTAGTTTAATCCACTTAAAATAGCCGTTTAAGAAACAGTTTCGGACTTCAACGAAATCACTTTCATTCGATCTATATTAATAAGCTATTATAGGATTTTGATTTTTGTTTCGATCGAATGTTGTTTGTGCTTGTATAAGCTATAAATGTCGGACATTAAATTCACGGTTAATAATATTATAATATAAGGATTTGTTTTCAGAAACATCATAAAATCGTTCATCGAATCCTTGGGAACTTGTCCGTAATCATATTCAATTCTTTATAATATTTGTGCGCAAAATTTTGATTAAATCTCAATATGTTTAAATCAAGACACAACCAATCTCATGCTATATTATAAATATATATCTCTGCAACTAATCCACTATCTTATTTAATCTCTGACAAATATATTCACCAGTTAAAAATTTTGGTAGTGTAATGCCATGCGTCCTATATTAGAATCTTTCATGACCAATAGAAAATAACTGCATATATGAAAAAAAAAGAAAAATTATTTTCACTTTCTTCCTTTGAATAGTCAATCTCAGAAGGTAGTGCTGAATTCAAAGATTGCGGCCATCCTATTATACATAGCATGACCGTGTGTACATTTTTTTAAAACAAAACAAAATCTTATCTCTGTTTTGGCGTAATCGTACCCTATCTCGCATTGATTTGTATGTGGAAAATATAAGATCTTTGGAAGGGGAAAAAATTAATTAGCTTGGTACGTTATTTATATGTAGTCAAAAATTTCGGCCCTAGCCAAATCACATATAGGATAGGTTAAAGATTTGCAAATCTCAGATCAGACGGGAATGCGCTAACAATGGACCAAACAAATTGAATAATAATAAAACTCTGACTCACTCATTCAACAATTGCGGCTACATTTGTTTGCATTTCCACCTGCAAGTATATGTATACCTTGTCATATTTATTTTGTGTGCATCGAAACAACGTGATCGCCTTATGATCCCAAATGAAAACAAAAACTTGTTTCTTCATTCATTCCAAAACTCAAGCAACGGCCAGCAAACACCCCTTTCTTGCTCCAAAATCCGCGCAATCCACTTATTGAATCACAAAATATTGTACTACGAAGTTTCCCGGCTCGGCAAGCTATGTATTCTGACCGGTTACGATTAGATTTGAAAGACTGTGGTGTTCGGATTTTTAATTCGAAGGTGCTACGGTTGTGGGAGTACTGTGGGTGAACGGAGGTGTTGGGTGAGGAATTGCTTGTGGTGGAGGCAGACGTGGCCTAGGCGCTGCTCCTGGAAGCGACCGATCGTACTCCGGTATACTTCAAGGTGGTGCAGTGGACTTAAAATTGAGGCATGCGTGATAACATAGCTGAACGATGGTAACTTTTTAATGATGCACCTGGTCTGTTGTGGCCATGGACGATGACGGGCGGGACCCTGACGCGTGTGCCAGTGGCGGTTGATGCAATCATATGGTCGGAGTTCAGCGCGGTGGGGAATGGCGAGCGTACATCGTGATGTTGGATGTTGCGTGATATTCAAACTAAAAAACACCCAATAATCAATCACGAATTGTTTATCACATCATATAACACTATATATGAAAAAAAAACAATTAAATTGTTGAGGAATCCATTTGGATCCCTCCAACCTGTTTTTCCTACATCATAGATGTTAGACAACATAAATAATACCCATCCTGCTTCAAGACAGGACATTACGGTATAGAAGGTCATCCACTATACATATTGTGGGGTGCATAGGGTCTCAACTGGAAATATCCGACAACCAAGCCTAAATATAACTAATATATATACATATATATATGTATGTATGTAGATAACAGCCACAATAATTTATCCAAGCATCCAAATTTCCAACAGACAACATTTAAAAATTATATACTAAATAAAATTCGTTTATTATAATTTATAAACGAACCACAGAGTGAGTGCACTCACATTGTTTTTATTGTTGAATATAGCAATTAGCTTCTGATTAAATTAAACAAATATTTAATTTATCCAGAAATCCCAATGGCCTCCCAATCATCCCAAATCAATTCCATTGCGAGGTGTTTCCTCATATGATTCCAACATACTTTAATTCGTCAAAAAATGTTGTTGTATGAAATATATATAAGTGTTAATAGTTTTAGCCAAATTAAATTCATTAACTAAAATAAGTTATTAATTATATACCTTAATCCAGTGTTAATCCCATCTTCCTGATCTTAAACATATGCTTCCTCCATGAATAGACACAACCACTATCGCATACCACACATCACCCAAACCCCCTCTGCCAACCATGATTCCACCAACCGAGCTCACCAGTACGATCTCCATCCTTTCCCCTCCATACTTTATAGCTTGCACCATCCTTACAAACGCGATTTGGCCATCATGACCTGTAGTACAGCGCGCTACAATGGAATCACGTGATATCCTAAAAGGCCTCGCATGCCACAAAAGCTCGTCCACCAGTACGCCTTCCTACCAGCAGTGCTACGCTTCCCTCGTCGTCTCCCCTTGTCGCCTAAAACCCCCACTTTCACCTTGTTGGAAAAACGTGAGACCCTCAAACCACTCGATTCAAAGCTCTCGATTCATTTTGATTTCATTTGTTTTTTATTGAAAGGAATAGGCCACATCATTTTTTTCTCAGAAGCTTTTTTTCGATTATTTCGATTTGGAAAGGAAAAGAGTTCATTTTCCATTTTTATTTCGACTGAAAAAGACAAAGAAGGTAGAGGTCACGGTTTTTGAAAGGAGATTCATGGTTGTTTGAATTGATAAAATTTTCAAACTCATGCCATTTTTTTTGTTGAAGCTTCCGATTCGATTTGCAGAAAAAAAATGAAGGAGGGGTAGTTGCAATTTTATAGACAAAGGGGGAAACATTTTCTACAGCTCGAAAAATATACGTTTGCGCGATTCATTGTTTAGGGTGTACTTGTGTTAGCTTCCTTTGGAATGAAGGAAAACATGTTGTATAAGATTTTTTTAATGTGAATTGCTTAGTGGGGAAGACAGGGGACATCTTGTTCGAGAATTAAAGGCTTAGGGTGGCTTGGGTACACAATGATTTGATTTTGAGCTTATCCATTAGTTTTATAATCAAATATATCGGGGTTTTAACAAACGTTTCTAGGGCTATACCGCTATTATGAACATAATGGAATAGATTCTGAAGTCTAATTCGATCGTATAGAGAAGATAACAATTTATATCGGTGATTTAAATTAAATTCGACTTAATTATTTCTAGGCGTTTTCTAATTATACATCAAACGGTAAATCGAAATGCTATGAAATTTGAAACCCGATAATAATACACTATTACGGATCCGATGCAACTGGTTTTGGTGAAATCCGAGTTTGTTTGAAAATTGGTTCTTTTCACATATCAAATTAGAATGAGAAAATATATTTAAATTCAAAACAATCAACTCCATGATAATAAATTATTATTATCATTTATATAGCAAATAGAATTTACATTGATCATTTGAATTGTTTTGATTTAGTTTTAACTTAGAATTCAATTATTTTCATTTTCATATTACGATTATTTATTATAATCCAAATTAATTTATATATCGATTATTAAATCGTTAAATTCCATATGAAAATCCATTTATATTATCAACTCAACATTTAAAATAATATTAAATGTTTAAAATAAATCGCCCAAAAATCCGGGTAATTACAATATTCATGGTTTAAATTAACACTAACATTTACATTTAACTAAAATAGATTATGAGCTACCCCACCTAACAACCGACCCGACCCACTTAAGCAACCAACCCTACCCGCTTCAAAATTCTACTGCAACCTCCCTTTCTTCTCTTCCTCCCGCGTTTCCTTCTCCTTTCTCCTTCAAAAATCCTATATCCATTTAAAGCACTATCGTGCACTTGCACGAGTCCACCGACCATCGGTCATCCATAAGGAGGCTACCACCATAACCCACTTCACCTGCTCATCACAATCGTCCCAAGCACCGTGCCTCTGACCCCTCCTAGCGAAATCCGACCAAAAATCGAATAGCCTTGACTCTATTTCATGTGACATTTCTAGTAACTAATCTACCCATAATTTAACTCGATTGTGCCCCTAGATGCTACAAAAGCCACAACAATCTTCGATTTCCCAGTTGATACCTTTAATTACCACAAAATCGTACCCTAGTCTACTTTTGTTTTGTAGTGTTTCGACCATGGTTGTGCATTTCCCAAATCATGTTCGTTCACCCTAAAGCTCGCCATAACTACTCTGGATCAAAGACATGTAGCTAGAAGCTCAAATGAGTTTATTTCAACGATTTTAAATCAACTAGATAACTTGATTTTCATTTTCAAGTTTACTTCTTTCCATGTTCACTTACAATAAAAAAATATATATACATCTGCTTACTATTTTCTTTTCTTTTCTTTATAGGTTTCCATTTGATAGAGATTTTTGAGAAGGAAGAAATAAAAATGCAAATAAAAAAGAAAATGAAGAACTAAGAAGAAGTAGATACGCATATACTTATATAAGGAAGTGAAAGGGATTTAAATATATAGAATACAACATCAAATACCTTAAATACCCCTAGCATTATTACAAAAACTTTTTTACAATCCAAGTTACTACGAAGCTTTAATGAGATGTTAAGTTTCTCTTTGTTTTAAAAGAAAATCTATGTACTTATTCATCAGTATGCTTTCATTTCCTTTTTTTACTATTAAACATCACTTCAAGCTTTTATATTACAAAATATAAATACTTACTTATATTTTAAATAAAAATCAAATCACGGTACATTAATTTTAAAACTATACATTTAAATATTTATTTAATTATTTTAATATAAATATCAAATCAAAGATTTTATAAAAAAAATCAAATCTCATTATATTATATATATTTATTCTAAAAACTTAAAACGTTTTTATTCACTTTTATAAGGAATGAGTACTTAATGTACTTAAGTTGACATTTTCACCTTAGAGATCAAACCTCTTCATGTCACGGTACTTGATTTCTAAAATTATAAATTAAAATACACCTTAATTTATTTTATAAGTAAACATCAAATCACATTTTTATAAAATAATTTTTTATAACATAAATCTTATTTCATTATAATGTATACATTTGAATAAATTTCTGAAATAACTTTTGCTTTAAGATTAGTATATGTATCTATAACAAAGATAAAAACTAAAATTTCTACACTAAATTATATAAATTTTGAAATGGCTATAAAAGCATTAATATCATTATTTGAAATATTACAACTAATCCTTTATCATAAAATAACATTTAAAATGGAATTAAATGATTTATGTTAATAATATCTAGTGTCTTCGGAAGACTGGTGATACTTTCCGTCACATTTGATAGGATTTAGCTTCTTCTAGGCTAAATTGCAGTTATTCGCTCCTTCCGTTGGTTGCCTATTGATTTGTACTTTGAAAACGAAACCTATCATGCCAACCTTCTTAAACACAAATAAAATTTTTAAATAAATTAAGTAATTCCTAAATTTAAGTGATAAAATTCCTAATTGTTACAATTATAAATAGGATAAATTATAAATTTGGAATCAAAAGAAACGAATGAGAAATTTTTCAACAAACGACTTAGTGGGTGTGCCCACCTAACTGAAAAGTATACTTTTAGACATATATTTGAGAGCTAAACTATTCTTGGAAATGTACCACTCGGACCCCACCAACCTTACCGAGTATCTGAAAACATCACATCTTGCGCGCATGCAACCGAATCTAGTATAGTGTAAATGTGAAATTACCATAACAGAGCATCCCCACATAGTTAGACGTCCATTTGCATTTCAGATTTAGTCATTTTCACAAAGGATGAACATGGTTATTTGACAAAACAAATCATTTTAATTTGACGAAACGAATCAAGAAAACCAAACCAATATTTGTTAAATTAATTATCAGGGATATTCAAAATGATCGTATATGGAAATTAAATCACATTCCTTGTCATTTTATCGATCCAAACTTGTACTATCTCTCGGTTAAAAACAAAGTCGGGGAAGTGAATGAGAGTTACCTCTAGGCATCGCCTAGACAATGTTTTTAAATCTTTGAGATAAGGAGAAGTTTTCATGTTTGACATCTAGTGATAAGAGTACAACTAAATATTTTCCATATAAATGATATTGTTGTTGGATCTAGACTAACCCTATAGGAGGGGTAAATATGGTTTACTGCAGTTTTACGAGATATTAAAATATCACAACACAAATTTCAGTAGAGAAAATAAATGCAAAAAGTAAATGACACAGATTTTGCCCACCTTTGACAAACCCATTACTACTGCTTCATTCCCAAGGTTTCTACTAGAATTATAACAATCTCTACGCTTACAAAATCCTTGTAAATTCGCGACACCCGCTCATAAATGTTCTAATCCTATGCTCAAAACCATGCACTGATCTTTACTTCCAAGATCATATTTTGCCCAAATTACAAACATGTAACTTGTAAAACCTAGTTTACAGAAAACTAGAAACAGATTGATCGGTTACAAAAATAAAATAAAATTATAAAATAACGACAAAACTCTCTAAACCTTTAATAAATAAAATTATCGGCATCCCCTTTATTTTTACTCTTTGTCCCCCAAAGCAATGTCGGCCAAAACAAAAAATATGGTTTTGCCAACAAATCAGATCGCAACTCCAAACTTGTTTTTCTGGAAATTTGTTCCCTGATGATCTTCAAATGTAGTTGTTCTTGGTCGATTGATTTGGGCTCTTGCGATCGAAAACTGCAAATACCCTAATTTGATTTTTCTTTTTGCTTTGAATTTATTGCTTGGTTTTTCGATGTTTTTCCTGCAATGATTCTTCTGATTTATATAGGGTTTACAACCCTTGTTGTCCTCTGATTTCATGAAAATGAATTAGTCTGATTATTGCATGATTGTTTCTAACTAATTTCCAAGGCCTTTGTAACGACCTGCCTTTTTCCCCGATTTTCGCTGGTAATTAAACCGACTCAAACTGTTCATAAAGACGGATTGTTTGGGGTACTCACATATTTGCACAAAAGTGAAAGAACATTTCTATAACGAACCGTTAACTTCAACATATTTAAATATCAGTTAAATTAAAATTTAATGTTAAAATAAATATTTATATTTGGATTTCGATGTAGAATTTGGAATTTTATCTATTTTGAACCGAGTTTGAATTTATTTTCAATAGAATCCTCTTCGTAAATTTATTTCCAATATGAATGTGTAATAACCCGGAAATGCGAGGCAGTTTAAAAATTTTATTTTGGCAATTTTAGCGAATTTTGAATATTTAAAATGAATTATTTTAAATAATAACGACGAGTAATTTATTTCGAGTGGAATTCAAACGTATATATTTATATAGATCGTCGATAGAATATAAATAATTATATATAATTATAAAGGGAATAGAAAATGGCGCGGTAGTTCGATAATTCGATTTCAAATTTCAATTGAATGTACCGTGTGCAAAACAAACCGGATTTTAGTGAAACCAAAAATATTAGAATCTAATTGAGGATATCTTTCCAACGAATCCGAAAAATTGAAATTTCATAGCGGGAATCAAAAGATATGTCCAAATGAATTTTCAAAATAGTCGCTATGGAATTTCGGCCCTTAAAAATGGAGATTTTGCAAATGACCTCGGATTTCGACGAAACGACTTTTATTGGATCCGTGATGTCAAGATTTTGCTAGATTCCAAATTTCATAATTTTTCGAATCAATATGTGAGCGTGGCAAAGGAAAATGCGTTTGACCAGTTTCAATTGATTTTAATCGACTGGAAAATGGCCATTTTTCAAATGGTCTCAAAATTCGATGAAACTGGCTTTGTTAGGACGTATCGTCAATACGAAGCTAGAAAATATTTTTCGGGAATTTTTAGAGATTGTATGTGGCCCCGGTAAATTGAAATGTACGTTTAAATTTGAATATACAGATTTATATTTTAAATTTGACGAAAACAGATCGTAACGACTGAATTGGCCTACGAAACATATCACATTGTGTTCAAAATGGGGGTAAATAGCTAGGAGCGACAGTCGTTGGGCCTCGATTGGAGTTCTAATTCAAAGTCAACTCTTATGGAAAAATTAAATAAATAAAAAAATATTAATATTAAATTATACATACCCCCTTCAGAACTTTACTTCCCCGTTCCTCATACTCCCCGATCCCCAAATTAAAATCCCACGATCAGAAAATTCCCGCTCCTCGCAGCGCGCCACCACCTCGTCGGAGCGTCGCCCTCCCCCTTCTCCCTCCACCTGCTCCGCCTTCTCTCCTCCTCTACGTGAAGCCGCCGTGAAAAAAACCAAACCCACCCCCCCCCAACCCAAAACCGAAGCCCTAGCCGCCACCACAGCCCACTCCGGTGATCCGCGCCTCCCTTGCTGCCTGAGCACGCCCCTCAGCACCTCAACTTCGGCGTAGATCCCCCCTTCCGGCGTGAGCTAACTGTGAGTTTTTTTTTTGTTTTTTTTATTTACATTTCTTTTTTTCTTTTCCTTCCTTTTTTAGTTGTAAACATATAAACGTGTTTGGAAAAAAATCTGATTTATATGTTAATCAAAATCAGATTTTTAATGTTAAAAGGATTAGTTTTTTTAATTAACAAGATTTGAATTTTTATATAAACAAGATTTGAATTTTTATATATACAAAGTTTGAATTTTTATATGAAAGAATATAAAAGAAAGGTATAATTTTTATACGAAAGAATATAAAAGAAAGGTATAATTTTTATATGAAAGAATATTATAGAAAGGTTAAAAATATAATCTTTATTATATGAACATCGATGTAAAAATAGAATTTTTATCTATATAGTATCGATGTAAAAATAGAATTTTTATCTATATAGTAGCGATGTAAAAATAGAATTTTTATCCATATGGAGTGATTATAAAAATATGATTTTTATATACATAGCTACAATATAAAATTGTGATTTTTATATATGTAGTGGCTATGGGCGACGAAAGTGACAAAAAGCGAGAACGACGAAGATTTCTACAAATAAAGTGTCGTGGAGTTGGGATAGCTATTGGTGAGAACTTCTCACTTTAACTTTTCTTTTCTAGTTATATAAATATATACTAGGTGTAACAACCCGTATTTTCAACAACCTGTAATAATGAAAATCGAGGCAGAATTTAATTATAAAATCTGAATCAAGGGAAACAGGCTATGCCATTGCGTTCGTCTCGGAAAAATACGCGAAATAGAGTCCGAGTTTTCGAAAATCGGAGTCCGTATGACCCAGTTAAGGCCCATTGAAGTTTGCAGAAAATTTCTAAGTAAAAACAGATTTAAATTTGAAATTAAAAACATGGGCTAGGGCAAACTGGGCAGGCGGGAAAAATTCCCGCCCAGGACCACATGTCGACAGGCCTGTCGATAGGGGTCTTGGCATGTCGACTGCCCTGTCGACAGCCCTGTCGACAGGGGGTAGCCAGGCAGATTAGCCTGGCGCACCACTTTGGTTTGGGCTTGGTTGTGTGGTCTGGTTCTAGAGAATTCTGAAATCTGACGGGCCAAAACTATCCTAGGGTTAATCCTAGGGCTAAAAACACTCTAATCTTCTATAAATAAGCCTCTAATCCTACCCTAAAACCCCATTAATCATTCTTGCAACCAAACTATGCCAAAATCCATCCTCTCATGGCCTCCACCCTCTTCATACAATTCCTAATTTAATTCCTAAGTGATTTTCCATGCATACAAGCATATTTAGGCTTGTATGATCCTCCTTAGCTTGCATTAAAGGCTTGTTTTTCAATTGGCATCATAAAGGAGGAGTCTTGATCAAGTTTGCTTGCATTTGGGGGTTTTATTTAGTTGCATAAGGGGTTTCTTGCATTTGTTATACTCATTTGAGTCCGCATAAGCATTGTAAGCCCTCTTACCTTCACTTTACAAACTCTAAAGTTAATATGTGGTGAAAGTTGAGATTTATGTGAGTTTAGTTGATTATGCATGCTTATGCGAACTCACTATACCATGTTTTACATGTTTCGTAGGTTATGCATGCATATGCGAGTTTACTATGCCATGTTCTACATGTTTAATGGATTATGCATGTTTATGCAAGTGTACTAAGCCATGATTTGCAAGTTAATTGAGTTATGCATGTATACAAAGCCATGATTTCCAAGTTTAACAAGTTATGCATGTTTATGCAAGTTTGCTAAGCCATGATTTGTATGTTTATTGAGTTATGCATGTTTATGCAAGTTTAAAATGACAAGTTGTGTATGTTTTGACAAGTTGTGCATGTTTATGCAAGTTTAAAATGACAAGTTGTGCATGTTTTGACAAGTTGTGCATGTATTGACAAGTTGTGCATGTTTATGCAAGTTTAAAATGATAAGTTGTGCACGTTTTGACAAGTTGTGCATGTTTTGACAAGTTGTGCATGTTTATGCAAGTTTAAAATGACAAGTTGTGCATGTTTGACAAGTTATGCATGATTAAGGTAATATGCAAGTTAACTATGCTAAGTTGTGCAAGTCTAACATGTTATGCATGATTGTTGTGCAAGTTTATCATGTATGTTGTGCCAAGTTCCCTCTTCCTATCCTTTATGCGTTACTACGAATATGTAAGCGATAGAATGACGTTGGGGGTTTGGGGTAAACTTAAAATACATGAAAATATAAGATTGGGAATTTACCTATTAAGTTAGGTCTACCCCTTGGGAATTTACCTATTAAGTTAGGTCTACCCAAGCATTTGTTAACTTGTAATTATGTGTTTGAAATAAAGTGGACATGACACTTAGAAAACAAAAGTGTGGCCAACTCGAGGTTGGGTTGAGTTTGTAGCGTAATTCTACCCGGAACCGACCGGCTTAACTAGTGGCTACAAACAATAGGACCCAATGTGAGAAGTTGGTCATGTGGTGCCAAAAACCCGAGGTTAGACTAAGTTGTGGTGTAAACCTACCCGGACCCGCCCGGCCTAACTAGTAACCACAACAAGGTCTAATGTGAGAGGTTAAGGTGCATTAAGTTAATTAATGCCTCATGATTAGGGTTAAGTCAGGGTCCACTAATACTTAACCAATTTGGGGATTCAAGGGATGAAAATGGGGTTAAGTTACACTTAACCAATTTAATCAATTTGGGGATACAAGGGATTGGATGGAGTTAAGTGGTGAACCGTTGGTTGTACTTAACCAGTTCAATCCATGATTAGTGAGGGGTTAAATCACACTTAACCCTCTTGGGGAAACCCTAGCAACGTGGTCTGTTCTAACAGTAATCCCAGTTTGGTATCATTCACAACCCTAGAAGCTAGGCTAGGGCGGGGCACGATTACTGGAGGATGTAAGCGACCAAAGGGCGATGGCCGAGTGGTACAGCGGTGCGGGTCCGGCGGGCTACGGACGTGCACGTAGTCCGATGTTGGACAAACTCGAGGCACGTGTACCAGTAGGTTAGGGCTGTGCATTATTGCTTAAGTGTCTGGGGTTGACATCCGAGGGCTTGATACACCCAAAGGGGGACCCAGCACAGACTAACTACAACCATACGTGGGCCATATGGACACCAACACTTGACGTGTTAGGTTTATAGGGAGCCGATCGACTAGACCATTGGGCTGGACCTTGTATTAAGGTCACCTCATGTTATTGGGCCAAAGCTTGGGCCAAGGGATCAATACCGGTTATGTTGGGTTGCTAGTACACCGTGGTGCAAAACTTAGCCATGTTTTATGCGATGACACCTCTATCTATCTTATAGTTAATTTACCATGCCAGTATGCTGTTATCTATGATCATCTCAGTTCCCATCATGATGTTAACTTTATTAGTTTATAGACTGATCGTAGCAGGGCTTACTCAGTCTTTTTGACTGACCCGTTTTGTTTCGCCTCTTTTCTTCCGTTCCCCCCCCCCCCCCCCCCAGGTTCTCAGGGAGGGAATACAGGAGCCTAGCTTGGATCTTAGCTGCTTTCTTGGATAGCTCATGTATGCTTTGGACTTGGGCTCGCTATGGTTTCTTCCACTTTGGGGATAACTACTTTTATGTTTTCTTTTTCAGTATCAGATGATGTTATTTTATGTACTAGACTTGTTTACTTGGGAAATTGACATTATCATGTAGCAGACTTGTTTTTGAAATAGTTTAAAAGTCTTCCGCTGTTTTATTTACTTACTCTGTTTATTTACATATGTATATATGTCATGTCCTGCCTTGCTATATCATTATGCATGTTTACCAATAATGCCCCTCCAAAGCTAGTGCATTCCCTTGCGAGTGACCCTGGCGGAGGTGGGGTGTTACATTTGGTATCAGAGCATATGGTTTACGAGAAGGGATAAAAAGGTTTTAAAAACTTTTGAAAAACTATTTTCGAAACCAAGTATAAAGTATTTTCCAAAGAAAAGTCTAGTTATTTTAAAGGCTATTCCCCAAAAGCCATTAGCACTATCCTTTGACTCCTCGTTTGGACTCTTTTCTTTTCATTTCCAGCATGTCTGATAATCTCATCTTGCCCGAAGGAGTAACGATACCCGATTGGTTTCGTCGGTACTTGGAAGTCACGGCACCGGTCCCGGGTGTCTCTAATGTTGTCTTTCCAGTCGAGGCCGTTGTTCCTCCCCCTCCTCCCGTAGCTGATGTTCCTCTTCCCCCTCAGCCTCCATAAGCGGATTTCGTGGAAACTTGCAAGAACTTTAAGAGGATGGGTGGCAAGAATTTTAATGGAACAGAGACTTTTGTAGAAGCAGGGAATTGGTTGAAAGAGACCGAAGATCTTTTAGCCACCTTTGATATAAGTGACCGCAGGAAAGTTTTATTAGCAGTATGGTTGCTAAAGGAAGAAGCTGCACGTTGGTGGGTAGTCACCACCGCAACCAGGCCAATTGAGACTTGGGATGACTTTAGAGGAAGGTTTGGACTGAGATTCTTATCACTGAAGCAAGGGGACATGACTATTAGGGAATACATAGATAAGTTTAATCAACTGGCTCAGGACGATTTAGACTTGGTTAATACAGCTCAGAAGAAGGCCCTACACTTTGCTCTAGGATTAAACGAGCCATTACATGGTTTGGCCATGTCTCATATACCCTTGGGGGCGACTTTCGAGAATTTGGTGAATTTTGCCCTACTTCAAGAAGAAGATAACAATGACAAGAAAGAGGTCAAGGCGAATGAGTCTCAAGACAAGAGAGTAAATTTTGGGAAACGGGGCAAGAATAACCACAACCGCAAGAGCAAGCCAAGAGGGAATAGGAAGTGCAACTTCTGTGGTAAAGTTGGACATATAGCCAAGGAATGTAGGAAGAAGGAAAAGAGAAAGCGGGGCGAATGCTTCATTTGTGGTGAGTTTGGACATTTCAGCAAGGATTGCCCGAGGAAACAAGGGCAAGGCCAGACTCAGTGTGCAGGACTATCTGGAGGGCGAGTTCATCCCCTCAGCACCAGCTTATGATAGAGGTAGTGTTTTCGTTGAAAATCTTGTTTACATTTTCTGATTTTCCCTGTTCGAACTTTGTTTGATTCTGGCACATCGCATAGTTTTATTTCATCTGATCTAGTTGAAAGTTTTGCACCTAAGTACTAGTGTAGTTGATGATCCCGTATGTGTTTCAAATCCAATTGGGGGTTCTGCCCGTTTGTCTGTGGTCTGAGTGGATTTGAAAATTTCTATCTTGAGTATAGAATTCTCGTGGGATGTTTATATTCTCGATTTCAGGGGATATGGGTTGGTTTTGGGCATGGAATGGTTGTCCTGTTTTGAAGCCATTTCTGGTTTTTGTATATAGGGTTGTGAGGCTCATGATCCGCCTCGGTAATACCCTAGAAATTTCTAGCAACCCTATGGGTCCCGTCATGATTGTTATCTTGAGTCCCTCAACTCGTCTATCGATAGTTTGCAATCTGTGAGGGTGGTCCGAGAACATCCTGATATCTTGGGGAAAGTGAAGGGGTTACCCTTAGACGTGGGATAGATTTCCGCATTATCTGGTTGGTAATACCAAGCCAGTTTCGTGGCCGGTTAGGCACATGACCTCACGAGGTGAGAATTAAGAAAGCAAGTCAAGGAGCTGCTTGAAAAGAACTCCCTGAGACGAAGCATTTTCGAGTAGGGTGCTCCAGTAGTATTCGTTACTGACGTGGACAGTTTGTTTCGCTTATGTGTTGATTATCGTGAGAGGAATAGATAACCGTTACCAAGGATCGATGATTTGTTCGATCAGCTTGTAGGAGCATCTGTTTTCTTTTGATCCTGTTACTAGATTCCATCAGCTTAGGAGGGATGAGGATGGGATTGACAAGACTGAGTTTAGGACTCTAGATGGATATTTGCAATAGTTAGTCATGCTATTTGGTTTGACTAAGGCACCCGCATATTACGCGAACTCGATGGGTAGGATGTTTAGGGAGTCCTTGAACAAGATTGTCATGGTCGTCATAGACGATATTTTGATCTCCTCAAAAGAACGAGGAAGAACATGCTATACATCTCAAGGAGGAGATGGATACGCTTAGAGCCACCAGTGGAAGGTCAAGTCTCCAAATGTCACTTTGGAGGAAAGAAGTTGGATTTCTTGGGCACGTAGTTCCTAAGTAAGGCTTAGCGGTGGATTCCGCTAAAGTGGTTGCGGTTTAAGACCGGAAAACTCTGAGGAGGGCAATTGAAGTAAGAAGATTCCTCCGTTTGGCTAGTTAGTTAGCATTCCCTGAGCTCAGACTTCCTCTTCAGGATCAAGAAGGGGGTTTCACAGAAAGGAAGACCTACAGTTAGTCAAGAACGTGGACCCGTTGATTCGAGGCGAGATGTTAAGTCACTTCGCTAGATATATCATGGATGACAAAGGATGACTAAGGCGCGATGAGAGATTATGTGTTCCTCGAGTGGAAGACTTGGTAAAGAAGGTTCTTGAAGATGCGCATCACTCGAGGAGGTGGCCGAGTCGGTCTCAGGATGCCGGTTGTGCCACCAGGTTAAGGCCAAGTCATAGAAGCCCAGTGGGCCGTTATCTCCATTGGAGGTTCCGCAAGGGAAAGTGTGAAAACATCTCGATAGATTATGTGGATAGATTACCTAGATCAAAGAAAGGGAATACGGGTAGGTGGGTCATAATAGGTAGACTCACGAAGAGTGCTCATTTCAGAGCGAGAGAACTGCATCATGGTTAACAGCGGTTTACCCTCAAGAAGTTGGCCAGTTTTGAAATAGCCTACAGGAAGCCATGAGTAGACAACTGAATCTAGGTATGGCCTATCACTCATAGGCGGATGGTTCATTTCGATTTAAGCACGGGTTATAGAAAATCACGTTTAGAAGGGCAACTAGCAACGTGGATTGGTATTTTCGAGGAAAGTTTTGCTGCGTGAAATACTTTATAGTAAGTAGGCGAGATCCAGGATTCACTAGTAAATTTTGGAGAGCTTGCATGAAATCACGAGTTTATAGTATGTTTAAGCCAAGTATACAGAAGGAAGAATAAGTGGAAAAGAAAGACGAGAGGCAATAATGAAATGAGTTCCAACTCAAATTTGGGAAATAGGAGTTAGGAAGCCAAGGAATCATGAAGTGAAAGATAGTCAAAGCACAGTTGAGTTAAGCTCAAGGAAACGTGACTAAGAAGAGTGAAGACTAGATACACGCATCATATCTCTTTTTAAGAGTGCATCCTTGATCCTTGTTTTTCTGTGGAGCTTGCTTGCAAAATTATCTTTTGTATATATACCCTCTCGGTCCCATTCTCGATCTTATTTCTGTTGTGAACTCCATAAGGGGGTTAAGACTCATCGGTTAGTACTATATGTCAAAGTTTGAATGGATTTCTTGTAATCCAAAAAGGAGTTTGTCTAGTTTATCTAGTTTATCGTGTCTATCTTGTCATGAGAACCTTAGATAGAAACCCTTTTGGTTGAAACATGTGTTTGAAACATGTTATGCTTGATGGTTGCAAGTGGCCGCAAGTGTTTGCAAGTGGTTGCTCGTGGATGCATTATACACGATTAGGCACTAGATCGGCTCACACACTCTTCATGTTGCATATGCATGAGTGTTTATGCTTATTCATGGCTGGAAATTGTGTGTTATCACATGGATGTTGCATATGGATGAATGTTATGTGCACTCATATAGATACCATAAATTATGTTAGGAATTTGCATACATATGGATTCATTTCACTGACATACATATGCATTAAGGAGGTTTACTGTATCAGTAACCGCCTGATTTTCACTGACATACATATGCATTAAGGAGGTTTACTGTATCAGTAACCGCCTGATCTTTGCATTAGATAAGTACATATACACACACTTTTGCATATGTTCATACCACATTTAGAATCTTGTAAGGACAATGATTGCTCGTGGATGATGCTTTGAGTAGATGGATGATTGGATGGTAGGATATGCTCTTCCTAACTTGAAGATTTCGGGGACGAAATCCTTTAAGGAGGGGAGAATGTAACAACCCGTATTTTCAACAACCTGTAATAATGAAAATCGAGGCAGAATTTAATTATAAAATCTGAATCAAGGGAAACGGGCTATGCCATTGCGTTCGTCTCGGAAAAATACGCGAAACAGAGTCCGAGTTTTCGAAAATCGGAGTCCGTATGACCCAGTTAAGGCCCATTGAAGTTTGCAGAAAATTTCTAAGTAAAAACAGATTTAAATTTGAAATTAAAAACATGGGCTAGGGCAAACTGGGCAGGCGGGAAAAATTCCCGCCCAGGACCACATGTCGACAGGCCTGTCGACAGGGGTCTTGGCATGTCGACTGCCCTGTCGACAGCCCTGTCGACAGGGGGTAGCCAGGCAGATTAGCCTGGCGCACCACTTTGGTTTGGGCTTGGTTGTGTGGTCTGGTTCTAGAGAATTCTGAAATCTGACGGGCCAAAACTATCCTAGGGTTAATCCTAGGGCTAAAAACACTCTAATCTTCTATAAATAAGCCTCTAATCCTACCCTAAAACCCCATTAATCATTCTTGCAACCAAACTATGCCAAAATCCATCCTCTCATGGCCTCCACCCTCTTCATACAATTCCTAATTTAATTCCTAAGTGATTTTCCATGCATACAAGCATATTTAGGCTTGTATGATCCTCCTTAGCTTGCATTAAAGGCTTGTTTTTCAATTGGCATCATAAAGGAGGAGTCTTGATCAAGTTTGCTTGCATTTGGGGGTTTTAATTAGTTGCATAAGGGGTTTCTTGCATTTGTTATACTCATTTGAGTCCGCATAAGCATTGTAAGCCCTCTTACCTTCACTTTACAAACTCTAAAGTTAATATGTGGTGAAAGTTGAGATTTATGTGAGTTTAGTTGATTATGCATGCTTATGCGAACTCACTATACCATGTTTTACATGTTTCATAGGTTATGCATGCATATGCGAGTTTACTATGCCATGTTCTACATGTTTAATGGATTATGCATGTTTATGCAAGTGTACTAAGCCATGATTTGCAAGTTAATTGAGTTATGCATGTATACTAAGCCATGATTTGCAAGTTTAACAAGTTATGCATGTTTATGCAAGTTTGCTAAGCCATGATTTGTATGTTTATTGAGTTATGCATGTTTATGCAAGTTTAAAATGACAAGTTGTGCATGTTTTGACAAGTTGTGCATGTTTATGCAAGTTTAAAATGACAAGTTGTGCATGTTTTGACAAGTTGTGCATGTATTGACAAGTTGTGCATGTTTATGCAAGTTTAAAATGATAAGTTGTGCACGTTTTGACAAGTTGTGCATGTTTTGACAAGTTGTGCATGTTTTGACAAGTTGTGCATGTTTATGCAAGTTTAAAATGACAAGTTGTGCATGTTTGACAAGTTATGCTTGATTAAGGTAATATGCAAGTTCACTATGCTAAGTTGTGCAAGTCTAACATGTTATGCATGATTGTTGTGCAAGTTTATCATGTATGTTGTGCCAAGTTCCCTCTTCCTATCCTTTATGCGTTACTACGAATATGTAAGCGATAGAATGACGTTGGGGGTTTGGGGTAAACTTAAAATACATGAAAATATAAGATTGGGAATTTACCTATTAAGTTAGGTCTACCCCTTGGGAATTTACCTATTAAGTTAGGTCTACCCAAGCATTTGTTAACTTGTAATTATGTGTTTGAAATAAAGTGGACATGACACTTAGAAAACAAAAGTGTGGCCAACTCGAGGTTGGGTTGAGTTTGTAGCGTAATTCTACCCGGAACCGACCGGCTTAACTAGTGGCTACAAACAATAGGACCCAATGTGAGAAGTTGGTCATGTGGTGCCAAAAACCCGAGGTTAGACTAAGTTGTGGTGTAAACCTATCCGGACCCGCCCGGCCTAACTAGTAACCACAACAAGGTCTAATGTGAGAGGTTAAGGTGCATTAAGTTAATTAATGCCTCATGATTAGGGTTAAGTCAGGGTCCACTAATACTTAACCAATTTGGGGATTCAAGGGATGAAAATGGGGTTAAGTTACACTTAACCAATTTAATCAATTTGGGGATACAAGGGATTGGATGGAGTTAAGTGGTGAACCGTTGGTTGTACTTAACCAGTTCAATCCATGATTAGTGAGGGGTTAAATCACACTTAACCCTCTTGGGGAAACCCTAGCAACGTGGTATGTTCTAACAGTAATCCCAGTTTGGTATCATTCACAACCCTAGAAGCTAGGCTAGGGCGGGGCACGATTACTGGAGGATGTAAGCGACCAAAGGGCGATGGCCGAGTGGTACAGCGGTGCGGGTCCGGCGGGCTACAGACGTGCACGTAGTCCGATGTTGGACAAACTCGAGGCACGTGTACCAGTAGGTTAGGGCTGTGCATTATTGCTTAAGTGTCTGGGGTTGACATCCGAGGGCTTGATACACCCAAAGGGGGACCCAGCACAGACTAACTACAACCATACGTGGGCCATATGGACACCAACACTTGACGTGTTAGGTTTATAGGGAGCCGATCGACTAGACCGTTGGGCTGGACCTTGTATTAAGGTCACCTCATGTTATTGTGCCAAAGCTTGGGCCAAGGGATCAATACCGGTTATGTTGGGTTGCTAGTACACCGTGGTGCAAAACTTAGCCATGTTTTATGCGATGACACCTCTATCTATCTTATAGTTAATTTACCATGCCAGTATGCTGTTATCTATGATCATCTCAGTTCCCATCATGATGTTAACTTTATTAGTTTATAGACTGATCGTAGCAGGGCTTACTCAGTCTTTTTGACTGACCCGTTTTGTTTCGCCTCTTTTCTTCCGTTCCCCCCCCCCCAGGTTCTCAGGGAGGGAATACAGGAGCCTAGCTTGGATCTTAGCTGCTTTCTTGGATAGCTCATGTATGCTTTGGACTTGGGCTCGCTATGGTTTCTTCCACTTTGGGGATAACTACTTTTATGTTTTCTTTTTCAGTATCAGATGATGTTATTTTATGTACTAGACTTGTTTACTTGGGAAATTGACATTATGATGTAGCAGACTTGTTTTTGAAATAGTTTAAAAGTCTTCCGCTGTTTTATTTACTTACTCTGTTTATTTACATATGTATATATGTCATGTCCTGCCTTGCTATATCATTATGCATGTTTACCAATAATGCCCCTCCAAAGCTAGTGCATTCCCTTGCGAGTGACCCTGGCGGAGGTGGGGTGTTACACTAGGATGCAGACGGTGTTTAATAGCACCCGACACCATCGTCCACAGACCATGGACTTGTTTGTTTGGTTGTGTAGTTGGTTAGATTATTTGATTTGAATTTGATTGTTTGGTGAAATGGAATGGATTTGATTGATATGTGTATGGCATGGGCCATTATTAGACCGGGGATAAGGCTAGGCCTTGTCCCGTTTTTAGTATCGTGCCGTTATGCCGCCGAAATTTTCTAAAATAAATTAGAAAAATAAAGATATCATTTTATTTAATAAATGAACCGAATAGAATATTCATAGGTTGAATAAAATAATTTGGTCGTTAAAAATATAATTTTTAACGTGAACGTGAATAAATAAATATTCATTTACAAACCAGACGGTTTGTTTATGTACACCTATTTGAAGGACATTGATTGGGACGATAAATTTTACACATCGCCCAACTACACAAATAAAAATCTGTGTTTGTTGATTTGAAACCCTACAAGGGTATTGGGATAATATAAGACATACACTAATCCCAATAATTAGTTGTATGTCGATCGATTGATTGACAGGCTGTTATAAGCGTTAGATATCTATATTTGATGCTTATACAGTGTTGTGCACTTTGGATGATGGTTGATTATTTGTCGTTGCTATTATATGCATGTGTTGTATGGAATCCATATAATTAACTTTATACGGTGATTGATTGGGCCTCATTCCAATTTAGAAAATAAAGAATATTATAAAATAAAGGTTCATGTGTTGACAATACTCATCCGTTGAGATTAGTCATGTGTTGAATGAAATATTTTAACAATAAAATTTACATCTTTATTATATATAAAATTAGAAACTAACTTCTTTATAAAATAAAGGTACATGTGTTGACAGTACTCATCCGTTGAGATTAGTCATGTGTTGAACGAAATATTTTAACAATAAAAATTTACATCTTTATCATTTATAAAATTAGAAACTAACTGGAAAATAGATAAGATGAGTGGTCTCCTGGATATTGATCTGATGTTAGTTTCGGCCTTCAGGGTTAATATTCAGGGAATCGTTCTCTTACTAATTTACGGTTGGAGTCTGATTTGAAATCAAACGAAAGATACCATAATTTTTATAAAATATATTAAATAACAAAAATAGTCACACGTGGACAGTACTCATTCGTTGAGATTAGTCATGTGTTGACAAAAATATAGATTCACGTATTAATGTAGAGGATACATACTCATTTGTTGAATAGAATAACGGAATTATTGAAATATATAAAGCCGTGTTGATAAGAGATGCGCTATTTTGACGCGAACGATATTTATATCGATTATATTCGTTTTATAATGAATATTGAAAAGAGATTTAATAAAATAAATTCGAATTGAATATAAAACGAATTCGAATTGAATTGAATATATAACGAATTCGAATTAAATTGAATTGAATATAAAACGATTTCGAATTGAATTGAATATAAAACGAATTCGAATTGAATTGAATATATAACGAATTCGAATTGAATTGAATATAAAACGAATTCGAACTGAATTGAAAACGAATTGAAATAGAATAAAAATCAATTTGAAATGAATTCAAATTGAATTGGAATTTGAATTGAAATGAATTTAAAAAGAATTTATAAGGAAAAATTCAATTTTGATTTGAATTTGAAATGTAAGTTGAAATTGTTTTTGAAACGAATTTAAAACTACTTATAAAATTCGTTTTAAATAGAAATCGATGAAGTATATATTATATATATAATATAATGGCCTGAATAGAACGCGCCGCGCTGCGGTAGTTCGCGAATTTCGACCATTAACTTCGAACAGATATTACGGGAGATCCGACCGTCGGATTCTCCTAAAACCGGAACCGTTGAGTTCGTATCGGAAAGAGCTTTCTAACGAATATTATAAATTTTAAATCTAACGGCTGGATTTGGAGATACGTCCAAATCAAATTTGGAAAAGGTCGTTGTAAGTGCAGTTCGATGGCCGTTGATGGAAATCGACTGTACGGGCCTTGATAAAATTATTAAAAATAGTAATAATTTGTGTAAAATCATAAGAAATGATTTGGGAAAAATTGGGATGAAAAACTCCATATTTGAATAGTTAAAAATAGTTTTTTTATCGAAATGAACTAGTTTTGAACTAAATTTAAAACCCAATTATTTTTAAATAAATAAATCGGATTTGAAAGGGGTTTTAAATAATCAGAATTTCTAATATATTTGATTAGAATTGAATTAGAATTGATTTGTGGGTATCATGAACTGTGTTTTAAATGATATTAGTTCTTTAACCCAGTAAAGGGAGTTTTAATGAATCTGCAATTAGATTGAAATGTGAATTGATAATGAAAATTATCAAATTTGGAAAGTGAGAGAGAATGGAGTATCACCAGTTTTGCTCCAAAGCGATAGTTAAATCTTTAATTAGATTTGAATGTGAAATGGTAATTAATTTTACCGATAACACCGTGGTATTAGATATGGAGTATTACCAGTTTTGCTTCATGGGATGAATAGGTTGGGATTGGGAAATAAATAATTACTTCGGTGTGGTTCGCTAATCTCGACTAGTTTGAAAAACCATAATTTGGTATGATATGACATCCAATGGAAGATTAAAGAATAAATTTTAAAGAATTTATCTTTGATAAAATTAATGGGAACCTTTCCCTAAGAATTGAAATTTAGAAACTAGCTGTAGGTTAGTTTAGAAGAATGGTTTCCTGGGTATTGATCTGATGTTGGTTTCGGCCTTCGGGGTTAATATTCGAGGAATTGCTCTCTTACTGATTTACAGTTAGTGACTAATGAATTGGAATGAGGCGTATGTTGTGTTTTTGCAACATTTGTTTACTATATACGCGGGTTATTCAGAAAGGCCGGGTTTATACCCATTCTGAGTAACCGATTCGACGATATGTCGAAGATGAAGACGGTGGTTGAAGACCGGAAGTTTTCACATCATTTGGGTGATTACTGATGATCTTGATTGGGCTGTACACCCAGGAGGAGAGAATCAGTTGGTGATCGTCCAGACGTACTTGGAGATCGATGGATATGCGCGGAAAGTGCCTCCGGTTTCGTTCAGACCCAGAACGAACATGTAAATGGACTGTGTGTCTGACAATGGATTTTATTCTGTGTTGATTGATCTCTATTAAATATACATCTGTTTGGCGGCGGAGAATTTATTCTCTTGCTTAACCCCCTTCTCTGAGACGTACGAGCTCAGAGGTTGTATATCGATGGACATCAGTTGCATGGCATGAATTGCCTGTGTGGCACGCCTAAGTGGCAATTGATCAAGGCTTTTGTTGAAAAGCAAAGTCTTGTGGTTGATGATCAAAGCACGACCTACGTGGCATAGCTTTGTGTATAGCGTGGATTCGCGAGCCACACACCTCGGTATGAGTCAAAAAGGGATACGGACCGTTGGGAGAACACAACGTTTCTTTCTAGCTTTGGTGGTGTCAGTGACTTACCAGCCCTGACATTTATATACTTTTCACCTTTGTGGTTGTTGGAATGAGGCACCTCGATATTAGGTCTGATAGGACCGGGAAACGTGTGTTCAGGAATTGCCAATCCTCAAACGTAAGAGAGGACCGGCCCAACCGATCCAAGTGGCTGCCCAGAGTGTGTAGTCCTGGGACATTTGCTAGAGTGTCTCGAATCGGAGAGGAGCTTGCCCCTTGCCTCGACTCATGACGGAAATCCAATTTCCAATACGTGTATATCGGTTTTATTTGTAGAGCCTAGTATGGCGACATGATAGATGGTACCCATGCCGCCTAGGATTGATATTTATGATTGAAATTGTTTTGACACTATACACTTATTATAGTATCGAATGATTTGTTTTAAAACGTACGAAGCATGTTTGGCTATTATAAGGGAAAACCCTATCCTCCGGCTTGCGTTGCATTGTGTGATGGGACCTGGGTCTTATAATAGCTTCATTTTTCGAAAAAGCATTGCGCTGTTTATTCTATGTACTGGTATTCTTGGGAGGAAACCCATTCCGTGTTATACGGCGTGGTCCCTTGAATTACTCTCTTTTAAAGTAAAGTTTTAAATAACTATTTTAGTTCTCACACCAGTCACATGACTGACCTGGAGTTTATTGTTTTAACCTAAACTCTGGGCGCACTTATTTTCGACACGGGCAACTAGTAGTTTTGGTTTTGCAGATTTATATTCACAGGGTCCTGATTTACAGCTGGAACGATGCTCGGAAAGCTCTGTATCCGTGTATTACTTTCAGTTGTGTTTTATATTGTTTTTTCCGCTGCTATGTAATTTATTGTAATCTCTGATATTTATCGAATGTAATTTATTCAATTATACTCTGTATATTCTTGTATCTGATGGAATTGTTGTAATAACAATGAAATGTTCTTCCGTCTGTGTTCATTTGTGTGTTGTTCTCAAAGTATCCGCTCTTTCCTTCACGGGGAAGTTACGGGTTTTTACAGAATGGTTTTGTCGAAACCAATATTTTATAATAGATTTGGAACGTTAAAGTCTTGACTTGAAAATAAAATCAATTTTGGTAATCTAATTTGCAATACAATTCATTTCAGGTAAAGTAGATTTCAAATATATAATTTGGCGGTTGTTTACAATTGAAGAGCTGATTTATTTTAATATAGATTTGATATCAAATTGGTAAATATAAATTTAAAATTTCAATATATGTTCGGCTTGATAAAACGAAGAAATTAAATTATTACATTGTTAATAAATTTTGAGATTTATGATGAGTAAATAATGCGTCAAATACCGTCATGTGCCATTCACTAGTGATGATTTCGCAAACTTAATAGATTTAAAATTTCTAAATAAAAATTACTTTAATTAAATTTCAGAAAAAAATCACAGTTTAGCGTTGCATAACCGTAGCGCGCGTATCTGAAATCGCGCGTAAAACAAACAACGTTCGTTAGCGCGTTTGATGCGTTGTCCGTTTATGCCCAGATAAATAAATAAACAATAAATAAATAAAAAGGAAAAAAGGAGAATTTAATTATAATTTTCCTTAATCGCATTAACAGACAAAGAAGAAATCAAACGGTGAACACATATTTGAACCATATAATAACGGTAGACAATTTTCAACCAATTTAACACCTATCTAAAATAATAAAGGTCCCTTCCTTCTCTGAAATAGTCATACACGTTGACGCTTTAATTTAAAATGTCATCTCTCCCTGAAAATATGGAAACAACACAAATATCTTTTCCTGTCAGAGCAACTATTCTGAAAATACTGTGCAAGATTTAGAAATCTTCCTTTGTCAGTAGCAAATATTTGAAACAGTATACGAAGATTTGAAATCTCGATGTATAGAGGAATCCAATGCTACGCTCTAAATAAAATATTCAAACAATTGAAATAAAAAGGGATTCCTTTCTTCCTTGTGTAACAACTCCTCCTGCTCATTTATTCTTCACGCGTGAAACTCCTCTCTTCTACCCATCCACGCAACTCAACCTTCACACAATCCTTCTTCCTTCTACTTACATTTCTTCCATCCCCTTTACCCCGTTTCGCACAGTACTCATCTTGTTGTCGCAAACTTTTACTCCATCTTAAATTGTAACCCACCTTTCTTTACACGACTCCTTCTGCTTCACGTGAGAAAAGCCTGGCCTTCCACTAATTTTCCTCCCAAAACAAAGCAGTAACCCATTTTGCCCATAAAACCTTCCTCTCTTATCCCAACTTTTCTTGTATTCCATTGTAGTCAGTACCCATTTTCCCTTCGCACTGGTAAAATTGCACTCCATTTCCCCAAGTCGCCAACAACAGTCATCAAAAGCCTCTTTTTCCCCTCGTAGAAACCAAAGCCGACAAGCAGCAGTCCTACTTCCTCCACCGTACCAACGCTACATATCCCAGACAAGCCACCTGCATCACGCTCAAGGCTTTAGCGCAGCGTCAATCAACTCCAACAAGTGCGAGGCCTATCTTCCTCATGTTAGCTCAAGAGAAAAAAAACAAAAAAACAAACAAGAGCCGCAACTTCCCTCTGGTCGAGTTCGCCCGAGCCACCGCCGACGTCGCGACTCCATCCAGGCACATCCATGCGAGCCAAACCAAGTGTGCGAGTTTCCCTAGTGCTTACTCCTTACGCCAACTTACATTGAAAAAAAAAACAAGCAAGACTCAGCAACAGGTGCCATAACCTCGAGACGAGCACCAATTGAGAGTCTCCGCCTCTGTCTGACGTTATATCCATCTGTAGTCGAGCTCCAACATCTCGACCAATCCCCAGCACCTTTCCGGTGGACTCGGACGTGCTTGCCGTGAATACCTGATTTTCCTTTTTCTTTGGTTGTCGTAACAGTAAACATGCATTTATATTTGAACTGGTACGTGTATGGTTATTTGTGTGCTAAAATGAATTTTTACCCTGCTAATTTATAACAACTCGTCCTGCCTTGAATAGTTTAAAATATCATGAGCTATATCATATAATTGGCCTTAAGACCATGATAATGATCAACATGTGAAAAAGCATGAGATTGATTCGTATACACGCCATACTCGCTAAGGTTTTGGCTCCATGCACTACTGTAACAAAGGAGCAAACTCGCGGATCTTAACGAGTGAGGTTGTGTTATTTTCAGTCATTGGTTAGTACATGCGAGGTCACACCTTTCTGTTTGAACAAAGATCTATATAGCTGAGTGGTTTGACATGTGACTCAAGGCTGAGAGCTCACTAGTTCAAACCCGGCTGTTGCTACTTGGTTTTGGTCAATTATTTTTGACTGAAATCTTTTTGGCGTAAATTTATACATGGAATTTGGTCCGTTTTGCTAAATAAAAATCGTGCCTTCATTTTAGGTTGCAAATTCCTCCCTGTAGCCGTTAGTGTTGTTCTGCTTATCTCGTGTCTTCACGTTTTTTGATGGAATGTGAGTTTTCTCACTCGCGACTAATTGATTATTAAGTGAATTAGACACTTGAGATGTTGAATGGAATGTTAGGGTGCTCTAGATTTGTTTGCTTTGTGGTTGTGCAAGTGCGACACACACGGTTATATCATATGACATGATATGGATGTATGCATGATATGCTATGTTTATTTTAACAACATGCAAGTTCCCTTTAGATTATAAAACCATTACGGGCTGAAATGATACATACCCGAATCCCTTTTGTATTCGAATTAATTTAGGATGCGGGTTGAAATGATACATACCCAAGATTCGAATATTTTAAATAATGGATTTAAATGATAAATATCGGTATCACTTGACCATAGGATAGAAAATTATATATGGACACCGTGGTTAATAAAATAAAGACATTTTTGAATATTTTATCGATTTTATAAGTAGAAATTTTAAATGAAATATATATATATATATATTGAAATCTTGTTCAAATTTTTACTTGAATTTAATATAAATCCAATTTGTATTAAAATAAGTTTTAAAGTGATTTTACAAATTAACACTTAAATTTAAGTTTATTTAAATAAATTCTTCATAACTTTATGTTCATATAATAAATTTAAATTTTGAATTTAATAATTTAACGTAAAAGATTTGCAAAGACTTGATAAATGTTTTCAAAACTTATTTTGACATATGACTTGTTAGATGAATTTTCGCCACGTGAATGTAAGAAGGATTTTTTCAAAATGAAAGTGTTTGAGTTCAGGTATGAAAGAATATGATTATCTAAATCATGATGAATACGGGTTTGGTTAATAAGTTAGAATTTAATAGATCATATTTTGATTAACAACTAATGTCAAAGTTGTTTTGGGATTTACTATATGAAATGGATATGTGAAATCCAAGGTAGACGCTGGTTTGGAAATCGCTTTAACCATGAAATAATTAAATTGAACTAAATAAAAGGGAATTTGATTTGAATGTGAAATTTGATGGGAAAAGAAATTGTAAGATATGGATTTGGATTTGGATTAGATCAATATCATTTGAATAGAACTACAATTTCGTAGAAGAAATTTTCCGCATTACTTGATTTTGTAAATAGTTTTCTATAAAAATGATTTGATTACATTAACTATATGAATTTTATAATAGTTTTCCATATATATATATATATATATATATATATATATATGTTTATACACTAATTTAAATTTAATATACATATACTATTTTCAAAACTTAACTTTTCTGAATGTATTTTGTAAATTCAAATAAAAATCTATGTCTAATTCAGTCTAGTGAATTCGAAGGTGAAATAAAGGATTTCAAGCAAATAACGATATTTCATGGAAGTTAAATTGTAAACCCAATGGTTTATAAAGAAATGGTGAATATTGGTTTTATAATCTTAATCGAACCAATGATAAATGATTTGAATAATTGATTTTAGGGCAATAATTGAAATAAATCGATTTGAGATACTTGAAAATATGATTTCAAATCTAATGGCCACGGTGTGTAAAATGTAAGCGTTCGTTTGTTAAAGAGACTGGAGTCGGTAAGTGGCATACTTTCTATTAGTGCTGATACCACTTTAACAACTGTGTATGTGGTGGAGTATCCAGAACGAAGTAGGATGGCTTGGAGGCAATTACTGGATTGAAGACGGAAAAAGATGACAAAATAGCCTTGACCTTCGGGTCATAATTAAAATGACTAAAACAAGAGCTATACCGTGACTAACTGAGGTAGCACCTCATATTGGACATGCTTATTCGATACGATCTATATTACTATGTGATAGATTTGGGGCACCCTTTTCATTTGGGAGTGTGTTCCGAGGTGGGCGGTAGTTGTTGCCATGCGTTACCACCGGTCTGCGAGTGAAACTGGTAGAATCCTACCCTGGGTATTGCCTCGAGTGCCTTGTCATATTTATCCTATACGAGCCCCATACGATTTTGATTTAGTATTGCTTTTTATGGAGTGCCCTCTGATAACACCAGTGCGGTGAATTTTTGGTAATATATAGACTGTGATGCCTATAAACTGTGTAAGGGTAATACGGTAATCCCACTTATGCTATTTTCGTTATATTTACTTTACTGAATAGGCAATATTATAATAGCGTACTACTATATATGTATTAGTTTCGCGGATCCTTAGAGAATGGAAATCCCAAACTGCCTTTAAGTTATTATACATTTTAGTGGACACTTCATTTTAATTAATTCACTTATATGAGACTGTTAGTCCTGACTCGAGTATTTTGTTTGTTTTATTCCTTGCAACATCCCCGGGTTAGACCGAGTATTTCAGCTTGGATATATATTTGTTAGAGCTTGAGATTTGTTGTAGATCCAGTCATCCATCTATGGTTACACAGTTCCCGCACTTCTGTCAGTATATTCATATATCAGTATGGTTCAGTATTCAGTTGTAACACCCCACCTCCGTTAAGGTCACTCACATAGGGAATGCCTTAACTTTGATGGAGTATTTTAGTAAACAGAATAGAATATTACAAGACAGATAAATGGTACTTGCAAAATTATAACTTTATTACAGCGGAAAACAGAAATCAGTATGGTTACATCTTTATCAAAAACTCAAGTACATAAATATCAGCCTTGTTCAAAACTATCAGAGTACAAAACATTAAAAGCATAATCCCTACTGAACAGAAGCTATGAAGATCCAAGCCATACTTTAAGCACTTCAAACAGAAGGAATCCGGATCAAGCTAGAGTATTCCCTCCTTAGAAAACCTGGGGGGGAAACGGAAGAAAGGAGGCGAAATAACAAGGGTCAAACGAAAAGTCTGGCAAGTCCAGTGATTTTCAGTTATGAACAGATAATAATAACATGACATGAAAATAAAACTGGATGAGAGATAACCGTAACAGGTGTAACAGATATAACAGAAGAACAGAATGATATAAGCTATTGATTTACACTTCTCTGCACTAATACTAGTATACAGGATTAGGTGTCACCCTAATGTCTAAACTGAAACAGAAACAGGTACAGAATAATTTCCACAGAAGAGAATGCTAGTAATGGGCCTTTACCACCCCAACAGAAACAGACAGAAACAGAATGCTAATAATGGGCCTTTACCACCCCCAACAAAAGGTACAGAAACAGAAACAGATTAATCCCTACGGAAACAGAATGTAGAATTAGGTGTACACTAGTAAATGGGCCTTTACCACCCGAACAGACGGTACCACGCAGAAACGGACAGGTGTTACCACCCAACAGAAACAGACGGTACCAACAGAAACAGACAGAACTAAGTGTACCCTAAAACCCTACCCCAGGCGATCGACTCCCTAATACATAAATACCCTGTGTCGGCCCCACAGTAGGGTGTATCACTCCCTAAAGTGACAACCAATTGGCACAGACCTATTAACAGATGTCACGGCGTCTTACATCCTTAGAGGCAGACTGGGATCCATGCACGCACATGACCCAGTTGGAACGCACCATCAACACCCTTCGCCATTATCAGAATGAACCGCTTATAATTAGTTCAGTAAGCGTGCCCAGACCCTACCTACTGTTGGGTCAAAGTTTTGATACTAGAAAGGGTTACTGACTAATATGGGTCCCAAACAACAGATGACACAAGTAATTCCCCTCTTAACCTTGTGTCCCCAGACTAACAAATTTCAGATTAACTTGTTTACAAGTTTCATACATACAGAATTCAGGTTAACTAGTTCACAGATCAGATAAGTTTTCAGACTAACGGATCAGATATACGGATTTAACAAGTTTACAGATTTGTCTAACTTTGCAATTGGGCCTACAGATTCACGGAACAGATTAATTAAATTCATCAGTCTAGTGGGTTTAATCCTATCCGCCCAACACGTTTTAGACATCATATCTATCTCAGATTTTCATTAATCAAATATTAATGCCCAGACCTCTCACATTAGACAGATAGTTTGCGGCTACTGGTTAGGCCGGTTGGTTCCGGGCAGATTTCTTCTGCAAACTGAGTCTAACCTCGGGTTTCAAGCACGTTATGACTAACTTCTCACATTAGAACCTATTGTTTGCGGCCACTGGATGTGCCGGGCGGTTCCGGGCAGAATTAAGCCGCAAACTCATTCTAACCTCGAGTTAGCCATGTTTATCTTTGCGGCCAATTAATTAATAATTTACCATTTATGCCCACGCCTAGTATACGTGTAAATTATTCATAGCTAATTCAGATTATGTCAATAACAGACTGAATATATCAACTTAACAGATATAGCAGATAACAGATTTTCGCAGATTAGGCGACTTAACGGATTCAGCAGATTAAGTAATTTAGCAGATTTAGCATATAACAGATTTGGAATTTTCAGCAGACTTAGCAGATGATAGATTTGGCAGATGAACAGATCTAGCAGACTAGGCAGTAGAGCAGAACTAGCAGATTAAGCAATATAACAGAACTAGCAGATTAGGCAATATAACAGAACTAGCGGATTAGGCAAATATAGCAGAACTAGCAAATTAGGCAAATATAACAGATTTAATCATTCCTTAAAGTTTCACAAACATATCTTGCCTAATTATAAATTTGGCCTAAGTTTGCATGCCTAAATAGTTGTCATGATTCACACTATGATCATATACCCCACGTTTGCATTGAATTTACATGTCACAGATTATGGTCATAATTTACATGTCCCAATTTAGTTTAACTTGCCTACAAAAGATTCACATATAAATTATACCAAATATAGCCATCGATTTGAATGCATGTCATATATTCAAAAATCTCCTACTTAGGTGTTATTCACATTTGATAGTTATCAAATCTTAATATAGATCTTCACACATAAGTCGTATTCTCTTTCAAATCATGAATTGTTATATAAACAATATGCCCAACAATCTAGTTATAACAGATCTTAATTCAAAATATGTGTTATGTCCAATGTCTCAAGTCACATGTTAACATACCATGGTTCCACTTCTTCCAATTCACAGAATATGCATAGATCTAAATCTAGTTTACAACCTATGTCCTTTTTCTTAAATCAGTCACAGATTAGCCATGTCCAATTATGCCACATTCATTATTTGTCCCAAACATTTTAGCGTTCGTGCGTTAATCTCTTAGGAGATTGGCGCAGGCTCGTTGTAGCCTGGCTATAGAACAGAAAGAAGACGAGATACAGAATAAGATAGATCTAAACAGAACAGAACAGATATAACCTCAGATTCAGATTTACAATTCATGTCACAATCAGAATTAACGTTTATATCGGAAAATAACTGTACTTGCCTTGGTTGGATTAAAGAAAGAACTTTAATTGTTGTAGAATCGTTGCAGAAGCTTTAATCTCTAGTTTGAATTGAGTTGCTTAGGTTGATGTTGATTAGCTTCTAGTTTTGATTCCAGCAGAGTAGCGACGCCATTTTTATTTTTATATAGAACAGAGGCAGAGCAGAAGAAAAACAGAATTGTGTGTAGAGAAGGCTAGGTTTGGGGCTGTTTAAATAGGTTTAGGCAGATGAATCTGGACAGAAATCGGACTGGAAACATCAGAACGAACACTGGCCCAAAAATGGGCTCGGGGACCAGGTCGACACCCAGGTCGACTGCCCAATCGACCTGGTCTGGGGGGTCGACTGCCCAGTCGACTCCCCAGTCGACCTGGGTCTGGGCGGGAAATTTCCCGCCCAGTCTGTTCTGCATTTGAAATTCGAATTTTGAATTCGAATTCGAGCTGTTTTGAACTCTGAATATTTCTGAGACTTTGGAGGGCCATAACTTGGTCATACGGACTCCAATTCTCACAAACTCGGACTCGTTTTCAAGAAGAATTTCGAGACGAACGCAATGGCGCAACCTGTTTTTCCTGATTCTTATTTTAAAAATTAATTATCCTCTGATTTGTTACTTATATGTTCACAGAAAATACGGGGTGTTACATTCTCCCCTCCTTAAAGGATTTCGTCCCCGAAATCTTCAAGTTAAGAAGAATGTGTCCTACCATCCAACATCCATCTACTCAATCATCAATCACTGGCGTCCATTGTCCTTAGAAACTTCTAATGTTGTATGAACATATGCAAAGGTGTGTGTGTATGTTCCTTATCTAATGCAAAGATCAGGCGGTCCACTGATTCAGTTGACCTCCTTAATGCGAATTATGCCAGTGCCATGAGTCCAACATGTATGCAAATTTTCCTATTTGATACATATCATTTCTATATGAGTGCACAACCATTCAGTCATATGCAACATCCATGTGCTCAGTCAATCATTTTGCATCCACAAAAATTGAAAAATGCTCACACATCCATATGCAGTATGAGAGTGTTTTAGAGCCGATCTAGTGCCTAGTGTGTGTATATGCATCCACGAGCAACCACTAGCAACCACTTGCATCCACTTGCAACCATCAAACATAACATGTCTCAAACACATGTTTACACCCATTAGTTTCTACCTAAAGTTCGAAGATTCGATCGATAGGATACAGTCGAATGATGGAAGCGAGTACAGATAAAACAAAAACTTGGTTCCCAGTAGACATGGGTCCTAAGTATCGGCCCCGAAGACCGAAACCAACATCAGATTGACACCCATAGGATTACCCTCTTTAGACAATGTCAAAACTGGAAATCAGAATTATTCATATATTTGCAGACTACTGGTATAGATCAGGTTCCCTAATGATTCTTAGGAAGCTAAGCATGATAAAATCATATCCCACAAAAACTCAGAATGTATGCGTCATACTTGACGTCTAACACAGATATCCCTCAAACCCCAATCTATCATAAACAGATGAGTCATAACCCTTATGGGTTTGAGTCTACAACGGGATCAGAAACAATACTAGTATTAAAGTGCAGAGTATCGATTACAGAATCAAAATGCCAGAATCAGAAAGAGTTTTAACTCAACAATTAGATAAAGAACTAAACCTTCTACGGAAATTTTCCCAATTTCTATCCTATCCACTAGCCTCGAGAGTGTTCGCCTGCCCTCCAGAAGTTGGTCCTGCCCTCTGCCCTTGCCCTCGTTTCTTCGGGCAGTCCCTGGTGAAGTGTCCCATCTCACCACAATTGAAGCAAGTGCCCTTCCTTTTTCCGCAATCGTTGTTCTGAAATCCATCCATGTCTCAACTAGCCTCTCGGCGTTAGTGACTTCCCACCAATAGGAAGCTTCGTCTTTGAGCAGCCATACCGCCAACTGTACCTTTTGCCTATCGTCCACCTCGAAGATAACGAATAGATCCTCAGTTTCTTTGAGCCAGTTCCTCGCTTCTACGAATGATTCAGTTCCCTTGAAATCCTTCCCACCCAAGGCCCTAAAATTTCTACAGATCTTTGAGAAAGAAATTGCACGAGGAGGGGGTGGAGGAGGGGGATCATTTGCTGGACCTGCGGTGGCGGTCCTAGCCTCAAGATATTGACGAAACCAACCGGGTACATGAACACCCTCTGGTATCTCAGATGCTTCAGACAAGCTGAAACGAAAAAGGAAAGATTCAATACAAAAAGGACTGAAGGAAAGATATATGGCTCTTGGGGATCATGTTTTTCAAAATAAGCTTTATTTTTGAAAATACTTCCTTTCAAAACCTTTTTGAAAATAGTTTTCAAAATCTTTACCCAATCTGGTAACCTTCAGCTCTGATAACAAGTGTAACACCCCACCTCCGTTAAGGTCACTCACAAAGGGAATGCCTTAACTTTGATGGAGTATTTTAGTAAACAGAACAGAATACTACAAGACAGATAAATGGTACTTGCAAAATTATAACTTTATTACAGCAGAAAACAAAAATCAGTATGGTTACATCTTTATCAAAAACTCAAGTACATAAATATCAGCCTTGTTCAAAACTATCAGAGTACAAAACTTTAAAAGCATAATCCCCACTGAATAGAAGCTATGAAGATCCAAGCCATACTTTAAGCACTTCAAACAGAAGGAATCCGGATCAAGCTAGAGTATTCCCTCCTTAGAAAACCTGGGGGGGAAACGGAAGAAAGGAGGCAAAACAACAAGGGTTAGACAAAAAGTCTGGCAAGTCCAGTGATTTTCAGTTATGAACAGATAATAATAACATGACATGAAAATAAAACTGGATGAGATATAACCGTAACAGGTGTAACAGATATAATAGAAGAACAGAATGATATAAGCTATTGCTTTACACTTCTTTGCACTAATACTAGTATACAGGATTAGGTGTCACCCTAATGTCTAAACTGAAACAGAAACAGGTTCAGAATAATTTCCACAGAAGAGAATGCTAGTAATGGGCCTTTACCACTCCAACAGAAACAGACAGAAACAGAATGCAAATAATGGCCCTTTACCACCCCAACAGAAGGTACAGAAACAGAAACAGATTAATCCCTACAGAAACAGAATGTAGAATTAGGTGTACACTAGTAAATGGGCCTTTACCACCCGAACAGACGGTACCACACAGAAACAGACAGGTGTTACCACCCAACAGAAACAGACGGTACCAACAGAAACAGACAGAACTAAGTGTACCCTAAAACCCTACCCCAAGCGATTGGCTCCCTAATACATAAATACCCTGTGTCGGCCCCACAGTAGGGTGTATCACTCCCTAAAGTGACAACCAATTGGCACAGACCTATTTACAGATGTCACGGCGTCTTACATCCTCAGAGTCATACTGGGATCCATGCACGCACATGACCCAGTTGGAACGCACCATCAACACCCTTCGCCATAATCAGAATGAACCTCTTATAATTAGTTCAGTAAGCGTGCCCGGACCCTACCTACTGTTGGGTCAAAGTTTTGATACCAGAAAGGGTTACTGACTAATATGGGTCCCAATCAACAGATGACACTCCTAACCTTGTGTCCCCAGACTAACAGATTTCAGATTAACTTGTTTACAAGTTTCAGACATACAGAATTCAGATCAACTAGTTCACAGATCAGATAAGTTTTCAGACTAACTAATCAGATATACGGATTTAACAGATTACAGATTTGTCTAACTTTGCATTTGGGCCTACAGATTGACGGAGAAGATTAATTAAATTCATCTGTCTAGTGGGTTTAATCCTATCCGCCCAACACGTTTTAGACATCATATCTATCTCAGATTTTCGTTAATTAAATATTAATGCCCAGACCTCTCACATTAGACTGACAGTTTGCGGCTACTGGTTAGGCCGGTTGGTTCCGGGCAGATTTCTTCCGCAAACTGAGTCTAACCTCGGGTTTCAAGCACGTTATGACTAACTTCTCACATTAGAACCTATTGTTTGCGGCCACTGGATGTGCCGGGCGGTTCCGGGCAGAATTAAGCCGCAAACTCATTCTAACCTCGAGTTAGCCATGTTTATCTTTGCGGCCAATTAATTAATAATTTACCATTTATGCCCACGCCTAATATACATGTAAATTATTCATAGCTAATTCAGATTATGTCAATAACAGACTGAATATATCAACTTAACAGATATAGCAGATAACAGATTTTCGCAGATTAGGCGACTTAACGGATTCAGCAGATTAAGTAATTTAGCAGATTTAGCATATAACAGATTTGGCATTTTCAGCAGACTTAGCAGATGATAGATTTGGCAGATGAACAGATCTAGCAGACTAGGCAGTAGAGCAGAACTAGCAGATTAAGCAATATAACAGAACTAGCAGATTCGGCAATATAACAGAACTAGCGGATTAGGCAAATATAGCAGAACTAGCAAATTAGGCAAATATAACAGATTTAATCATTCCTTAAAGTTTCACAAACGTATCTTGCCTAATTATAAATTTGGCCTAAGTTTGCATGCCTAAATAGTTGTCATGATTCACACTATGATCATATACCCTACGTTGGAATTGAATTTACATGTCACAGATTATGGTCATAATTTACATGTCCCAATTTAGTTCAATTTGCCTAGTACAAAAGATTCACATATAAATTATACCAAATATAGCCATCGATTTCAATGCATGTCATATATTCAAAAATCTCCTACTTAGGTGTTATTCACATTTGATAGTTATCAAATCTTAATATAGATCTTCACACCTAAGTCATATTCTCTTTCAAATCATGAATTGTTATATAAACAATATGCCCAACAATCTAATTATAACAGATGTTAATTCAAAATATGCGTTATGTCCAATGTCTCAAGTCACATGTTAACATACCATGGTTCCTCTTCTTCCAATTCACAGAATATGCATAGATCTAAATCTAGTTTACAACCTATGTCCTTTTTCTTAAATCAGTCACAGATTAGCCATGTCCAATTATGCCACATTCATTATTTGTCCCAAACATTTTAGCGTTCGTGCGTTAATCTCTTAGGAGATTGGCGCAGTCTCGTAGTAGCCTGCCTATAGAACAGAAAGAAGAAGAGATACAGAATAAGATAGATCTAAACAGAATAGAACAGATATAACCTCAGATTCAGATTTACAATTCATGTCACAATCAGAATTAACGTTTATATCGGAAAATAACTGTACTTGCCTTGGTTGGATTAAAGAAAGAAATTTAATTGTTGTAGAATCGTTGCAGAAGCATTAATCTCTAGTTTGAATTGAGTTGCTTAGGTTGATGTTGATTAGCTTCTAGTTTTGATTCCAGCAGAATAGCGACGCCATTTTTATTTTTATATAGAACAGAGGCAGAGCAGAAGCAGAACAGAATTGTGTGTAGAGAAGGCTTGGTTTGGGGCTGTTTAAATAGGTTTAGGCAGATGAATCTGGACAGAAATCGGACTGGAAACATCATAACGAACACTGGCCCAAAAATGGGCTCGGGGACCAGGTCGACACCCAGGTCGACTGCCCAATCGACCTGGTCTGGGGGGTCGACTGCCCAGTCGACTCCCCAGTCGATCTGGGTCTGGGCGGGAAATTTCCCGCCCAGTCTGTTCTGCGTTTGAAATTCGAATTTTGAATTTGAATTCGAGTTGTTTTGAACTCTGAATATTTCTGAAACTTTGGAGGGCCAATACGGACTCCGATTCTCACAAACTCGGACTCGTTTTCAAGTAGAATTTTGAGACGAACGCAATGGCGCAACCCGTTTTCCCTGATTCTTATTTAAAAATTAATTATCCTCTGATTTGTTACTTATACGTTCACAGAAAATACGGGGTGTTACATCAGTCTTCCACTATATCTGTATTTACTTATGTACTTTGATATGAATTTTCTTAAATCTTGTTGTATAAATTTTACTTCCGCCGTGAGATATTCTGTGTTCTGTGTCTTTGATTATGTGATGATTTATATTTCAATTCATAAGCAATAACAATCTGTTGTTTTTGAACGGTTCGAGTTGGTTTAATTACCGACTTAGAGCAGTCAAAAAGCCAAGTCGTTACAATTTCCATTATCATTACAATAATATTACATCAGAGTACATGAATTATCGGAGTACAACAGAAATACGATGGAAAGAAATACAAATATACTCTCAGTAGAAGAAGATGGATCCAAAGTAAAGCTCCAGCTCCAATCCTGAATCCAGCTCTGGGGACTAAATCTGCAAACCAAACTACTAGTTGCCCATGTGAAAATTATGGGTACCCAGAGTTTAGGTGTGGGAACAATAAACACCAGGTCAGTCCTGAGACTGGAGTGGGAACTCAAAACAGTTATCTTTAGGGTTTATTTTAAAGTTAGGTAATTTACCGGACCACGCCGCTAAAGAGGAACGCGTTTACTTCATGTGAATACCAGTGCATAGAAATTCAGAATTACTTTTTAAAAAATGAAGCTATCATAAGGCTCGTCCCACATCACACAATGCAAGCGCACACCTGATGGGAAAGTTTTGTGTTATGATAACCAAAATTCTTTTGATACGTGAAAATCCTCTTTCATATTATTAGAGTATAGAGTGAAAAACCTTTCGAAAGTAAATATATAAATCTAGCCAGGATAATGCCCTATCCCATTTTACTGACTGATCCTGACAGTAACCCGCAGGCAAAACAATCAAAATCCACGGGCTCGTAGTGGAGATTGGGTTTCTAATATGATGGTTCCTGGCATGAAAGATCATTCGTGGGCTCACAAACATTCTTGCATGCAGCATCCCAGTACTTGCGGATAACGTCCAGACTTGGACACCATTATACTTGCCCACTATACATAAATCAAAGTACCCAACAAGTAGCATCCCAGACTGGGGACTTCGTAGTACCCTTTCATCATCACATCCCCATGCACCAAACATACGAAACCAACATAAAAATCTGACCACCGGTTTACCATTAATCCGGGGTGTGAGGTACATCAAGGTCACTATATACACAAAGCTACACTTCTATAAGCCATGTTTTGATCATCCATAGCTCATCACTTAACTCAAGTATTCCAAATTGTCCATTCACCACATATCACTGATATCTATCAGTATATAACCTCTTAGCTCATACACCTCAGAGAAGGATGTTAAGCTAAGAGAATAAATATCTTCCACGAAGCGCATATATATTAATAAAGATCAATGCTACGCAGTAAATTACAATGTCAGACACGAAATCCAAAAAGGTTCGTCCTAGGTCTGAACGAAGCGAAAATTCGGAATTCCTCCAAATACGTATGGACTACTTGCCACATAACTAATTTAAAATTCATCCGCAAATGGGAGCGACCCATTTGAGACATTCAACAAGTTACCCTTCTAATGTGAAGGGTCCCGGTCTTTAACACCGTCTTCAAATGCTTATTTGCTCCAAAAATTGTTTTATTATTTAGAATTGTTCTCAAACCTAATATCTTCCGAATAATAAGCGCAATTTTTAAAACACAATTATGGATCACACAGGCTTTCAACCAAATCTCCTTCCATCTTAGATTTTGTTAATTATAACTACTTTAAACCCATTCTCATTTATCTTTAACAAATCCATATTTTAACTTTTCTTTTTCTAAAACACATCATTTAAATCAAAGATAATCTATCATCAAACCTCTATTTACTTTCCGTTTGATAACTCGTTATCTAAATCCAGTTTCTTAAGAAAACCCTTAATCATTTCAACCATCGTTTCAACATTCAACAAATTTTAATTAAAACATTATCATATTTTCCAAAATATTTACTCTTAATTTCAAAAATCAAAGATTTCATTAAATCCCTAATTATGACATGATTTCCATAACTCAATCTCAGCGGGTTTCAAGAATGATATTATTGAAGATACAATTCACAAAAAAATCCAAATCAATTGATATTGAACATAAGTTATATAGAAATTGTATCTATTTATATTCGATACCAATTCTCATAATCAACGAATACTATAAGTGGAATAACGATATAAAAAATGATATCTTCCAAATTCCCCAAATAGTATATGTTTACACCATGGAATTTCATATCAAATGTCCGAATATTATTTCTATCCAACTTATCTTAATCAAATCGGGAAACTCGTATCTTAATCAAAAGATTTATCCAATTCTTTAACGTTAGATCCGGGCAGAAATATCATTAACTCATCCTCAATATTAATGTGACGACCACCCACAGCCCCGACACAAAACAAGAGGAATAATGCACTGAAAGGTTTTGCATGGCAGCTATGGACGATCATTAGGGTAGGTAGACACAATCGGAACCTATTGTAATACTCACAGCGCAAGGATAAAATATAATAGAACGTATACAATAGGTAGGAATAGTGGAGCATCATATAACATACTTTTGAAAACTTTCACAACATTCTGAAAGGTTATCCATACATCATAGGAATACCAAAGTCTGTACATGAAGCCTCACTACAACACTCAGAGAGCAACTCAGACAACGGAAATAAAAATACTAGATAGTAAGTAAGATAATATGCCAACCTCCTGCTCGACTTTGAACTACAACATCGTCCTCACTAAGATATCACCTGTTACCTAGTCTACCCATCCACAACCGGATGAACAACCCAAGGTAATAAGAGGGAAACACAAAACCTTGAGTTATACAACAGTTTTAGTGAGCCATAAAACAGCTAACTATCATCACAATAAAGTATATGAGAATGGATACATAAACATATTAATCTACCTACAACACCAGAGAAGAACTCCACCCTATCTTCCCTACATCGGACAGTGATATCCTTTACATCAAGCACTTCAACCAAAACACCCATTCAGTCATGGAAAAGCACTCATGACATCCAAGTTATGTGTCTTATGCAAACCATCCTAATCGAACTCAACATCCGTCAAGAAAAAGCTCCAGAGACCTAAATTAATATCAGACAAGCACCTAAGGAACATCTCCTTCATTGTTGGATGATCTACATGAGAAGGTTCAAACAAAGAAACTAATCATCCACGACAGACTTTGGCTATCACCGCCAATCCTGCTTCGAAACTATCGTTAATCATATGACGGCCAACCTTTCCATATGTCAAGGGCTAATGGTAACCCCGGTTCTAGCATAAATTCCATATGCCTTTCAACAATACACATGTTTGTCCAGCCTTAACAACTAGGCCTTTCAACGATACCCGGGGTACTCAACCAACAACCTTCCATTCTTTTGGGTGCTCCTATAGTACCCCTGCTTTGAGCCTACTAGAACTTACGACAACGATAACTTCTCGGCCTTCGCATCTCTAGCCATCCAACCCGATGAATTTTCATAGCTCAAGCAACCTTCTCGAGCAACCATTATCCCCCAACTCATGACCTTTGAGTTTCCACCTCATTCGTTGTTATACATCGATCAACGAACACCTTTAACACTTTGAATATTCCCATGTGATTTCTCCTCAAAGTCGCAACATCTCAGAACCAAATAACATCGATATATGGTTCAACACAATTCATAGCATTACATCCATTTGCTATGAAATAAGCCACAACGTTCATGGCGCCAACCACATCATTTAGAGCACACTGCGCTGCGTCATAGGTTCGGGGGGGAGGGTCGCCCCTGAATTTCTTTTTCAAGCCCTTTTATTCAAATGTGGTTCATACCTAAAAAATAATTTTTATGAAATGACCCAGTGTGACCGACCCATCCTCTTGGAATTCTCCCAACCGATCCAATCCTGACCGACCACTCCGGACCGATCCACCTCTTGCACCCTTGACTGACAGACCAATTCCGATCGACCCGACCCCTCCTGGTCGACCCGATCCCTACTGATCGACCTGACCCCTTCTGACCGACCCCTAGGGTGCACGACCGACCCCTTGCTTTGCCAACCGACCAGCTCCCTGCCCCGAACGACCGACCAGCTCCCTACCCCGAACGACCGACCAGCTCCTTTCCCCGACCGACCGATCAGCTCCTTGCCCCGACCGACTGACCGACCCACCAGATTTATTGCTTCCCAAGCCACGTTTCCATCTGACCCAGTTTATTTCCCGACCGACCCAACACCTACACATACCCAAGTCACCCCTGAATTCAGCCAAAACTTCTTCAAATGACCAATTCAACGAAACCAACTCATCTGATTCATCCAATACAGCCACAAGCATGTGATGAAATCAATAACAACATGAAAATGATAATTTTCGTCAAAAGTTATGTAAACTTCACCAAAATCATGATAAAATGAACATATGAATAAAACGATGGATCTAACTTGCATAAACATATGAAAATACATGGAAATTACCGATTTTAAGTTGCTAAATTAGATATTATGGTGATTCATATGAAGACAAGCCTACCATGACATAGATCTAAGGAAAACAACTTGAATTTGATGAAAAACAAGATCAAACACTCATATACTTGATTGAATCCATGTGAGAGATGCATATCACTTACCACTTCTTCGAAACAACCCAAAATGATTGAAATATTATTCCGGACAGCGAAGAATTTGCTCTAAACTCTTTGATTTGATGATCTCTCTTTAATTTGCATAGATCTAGCTTCAAATGTTAGAGATCTTCAGTTCTCTAAGCTTTGATGGTGGAAAGGTGAAGAGATTGGAGAAATGGAGGAACTCTATGTAATGTCCCATATTTTTCGTAGTTAGATGTTTAATTTATTTTACTATACTAAATATTGATTTGGAATTTTAAATGGATTTAAAATATATAATTCATTTATATAACGAAGTTTAAACATTTAATTTATATATAAATATAAACCGAGCTCGTAAGGCCGCGGTAGTTCATAATTTACGTTTTGAACTTCAATTGAATATACAAAATCCGATACAAGTCAGAATTCGGTGAAACAAGAAACATTCAGATCTGTTTGATTATATTTCTCTAATGAAATAGAAAAATGGAGATTTCTTGTTATAGTTTGTGATTTATGTCAAATTAAAATTTTAAAATAATCGCTATGGAAATCGTTATAAAACGATAATGTTTATTTAATAAATTAATTCGATTTAAAAAGGAACTGGAGATAACGATCGAATTAAGATGGAAACAAATTTTATTGGAATAAGTATAGTTAATTATTGCTAGACTTCCAATTTGGAGACAATCAGAGTTATTTTATCGGTACGTGCAATTTAAAGGTGAACCGATAGATTAAAATAGCAAAGTTGTGAAAATGGAGTATGTTTTCAATGAAATTAATTTGGTTAGGACCAGAACGTTTAGACGTAGCGGTATGTCCTTTTCCAGTATGTTTGGAGCTCGTTTATGGCTGTAAGTAATGGTTAGCGGTAATACACGTTAGACTAAATAAACAATTAAAAATAAAAAAATATTATTTCTTCATGCTTAAGTAATGTAAGGACACGCTAGACCCTATCCTTGCTTTATAGTTGTGCGCTGGTTTCAGGTACATAGTGTCTTATGTTATCAAATAAGTCAACTAATCTACCATCTGCATATCTACCCCCTACGTGACCTACTTTGTACAATTGAGAGGAGACATCGTGCCTATCCTTATCTCCTTCTACTATATATATGGGATTAATCCTAGTTTTCGTGTCAACTAATGTTCAGCATGGTCCATAGTAATGCACCGCCTCCTATTTCAAAACAAAAGGGCTGAAACAAATATGTTCTCTCCTCGTAATCTTTAAATCCGACAATCTTGACAAAAAACATTTAACAACAACCGTGTTTAGCTGGGAGCCTGGGAGAGATCTTTACTCTTGACGCATGTGATCAGATTCCTATTGGTGTGGTGGCCTGAAGTGTTTCGAAGGGGAGTGCGAGTTGCTGGTAGCTGAGTGGCCTTCCAGTGGGATCGAAATGGAAGGAGAAGCGCAGGTGACAACGTTTTGGGGGGAGCAACTAGCGTTCTATGATGGTTGTCCGATGGATTGAGCTCGGCGCGGCAGCTGGTTTGGCGAAGGCGTATTAGCAATACATTTGGGAAGCAGCGTTTTGGCAACAAGGTGCGAACTGGAATGAAGGACCAAAGTCGGGCACGCGTCTTTTATTCTAAAGTAGGAAATTTGTGAATACCTGTGAAGGGGGAGGGAACGAAGGGGAGAAACTTGGATAGTGTGGTGCGTGGGGATTGTGGGTTTAAAAGGGAACAAATGAATTCATATATGGATCCATACATTTCGAACAGACAAGGAGAACAAAAGCAAAATGGCAATAGCATGCATTGAAGGTGCGAACTGGGAATAGAATGAAGTGATAAACGTGGTGCAAGTTTTCGATACAATACAGAGGAAGGTATGAATGAAAGTGAAGAAAACTACGGTGAAGAAATTTGTGAAGTATTGAAGTTGTGCGGGTTCCAGAACTGTGAAGGAATGGCAGCAGCTTTCTGGAAGTGTAAGTGAAAGCAAATGAGGTACTTTCTTTACGTGAAGAGGAGACAGAACTGAATAGTAAAATATGGGGTTAACGGAACTATAAGAAAAATAATAAAAATAGTTTGAATGGGAGCCTGTGAAGAAAAAGGGAAATCGGTCCATTGAAATGGGTTGGTGAAGATGTTTAAAGCAGCATGGAGTTTGCGGAATGAAGAGAACCTTAAAATCTGCCATGACTTTTAGAACGAGACAAGTGGGTATCAGTTGGAGTGAAGTCGTGAATTTGTGGGTTTTGTACGAGCTGTGAAGAAGAATCAACATGGCAAAATATGGGAACAAAATGCCTATGGGGGATGTAGGAGGATAAAGCAGTAGTGTAGAGAAAAGAACAATGCACGGGCACGTGATCTTTTCTTTGTCTCAACTCGTAAGTTATTAACTGGTAGATATAAAATATAAATTAAAACAAATTTAGCTAATTTAGAATGACATGTTTTAAATTTTAGATCGAAGAATCTTTGGGAGAGTCGATGGAACTGAAGGCAGTGGAGAATAAATCTCGGCCGGTTATAATTATTTAAACGTAATTAAACTAGACTAATTTATTGTTAATCAAGAATAGTTCATTTAAATAGAATTGTGGATACTTATATAGTAATATCTTATGCAAATATCATCAGAACTAGGCCAAACCAGCTACGTTGGAATCGAGGTAACAAACAGAACACTATGAAACTGTTTTGGACAGAGACGGAGATAGCTAGAAATTACGGTTAAATTAAAAGACTGCTTTAATTTAACTGTAATTGAACTGCTACCGGAGACGAATGGAATCAATGTGAGTTTAACTCACTCAGTTTACCCACTTATATTTATATAAGTCGGGGTTTATTATTTGTGTGTTATGTTTTTTAATTGGTTGATGGATGCGCTATATATATATATGTATATGTGTGTGTGTGTTGAACTGAACTGATTAAATTAAACGTCGTTTAATTTAATTAGAATCAAGTCATTATTTTTAATGATTAATTCCAAACAAGGTAACTTTCCTTGATAGTTATGTTTATAAAAATATAAACGTTTTAAAATAAAAATATGGGTGATTGGATTACTGTTATTATATATTGTTAAATATTATATCTTTCTATTGAATCGAACAATATTATCTGAGATAACGTATTTGATGCAGGGAAAAACAGGTTGGAGGGATCAATGGGATTCCTCAATTTTATTGTCATTTTCATATTAAATTATATGAACTGTTTCACCAGTATGAATTGGACAATTGATTGAGTTGTGGACCGTTGAACTAAAATTCAATAGCTGTTTGTTTTTAATTAATGGACAGTATTAGTTGGGTAATTGGCATCAGATGGCTTGAAAATCAATCTTTTTATAAATATGGATTTAACGTCGGTGAATCGACAAAAAACAAAGTTATAAATTTTATTTTATAGCTGAAAAATAGATTCTTAAATCTATTAATTTGGAATGGAATTTATCAAAAAAGGAAATAAATATTTATTATTTATTAATTTATTTTATAAATGATTATAGAATTATCTTATAAAGCAAATTCCTATAATAAGAATATTAATAAGCAAGTGAGTAGAAATTATCCAGAAGGTTAAGAATTGGATTAACTATTTCGAATAGACAATTAAATGTAATTTATTTATTAATTATATTATTGATTAATTCAAAGGGAAAATTAATCGGAATTGATTTACGAGATAATCAAGCTTTGGGGATTGACCGAGTCGACTATTTTAATTAGAATTTGTTAATTGATTTATTTGATTTAATAAATCAAATGGGATAGCTCAACAAGTAATTGTTTAATTTTAATAAGATTTTAAAGGGGAAATTTATTATTTAGTTTTAGTTAATAAAGTAATTAACTATTTATACAATAGTCAATGTTAAAGTAAAATACTATCGTAAGAGATTATTATTTAAATGAAAATCATTTAAGTAAGCAATCAAGTTTGTAATGAAATACAATCGAATTGTGGAAAGAGTTCATAATCGGGTATATATTTAAGCCCAATTTTTTTGGAATGAAGTTATAAAGAGATTTAAGCGGAAACAATAGCTTAAATGAAATGTTACTTAACAGTTGGATCCAAGTAAAAAGAATCAGGATATAAAAGCGATTTATATCAAACCTGAGTTTATGAATAAGATTTATAAAAGGGACGAGGAGTTAAAACATCGATTTTGAATAGACGAGACTTAATAATGGAATTAAGCGAAGTGAATAGAGGTGAAGCGAGATTTAAAAAGTGGAAAGGGTTGAATTGATTATAAGTGATAAAATGAGTAGATAACGAGTTAAGATAAGAACTGAACCTAACTGGAGATTGATTGAGTTGAGTGGTTTGCTGAGTGTTAATCTGATGTTGATTTCGATCTTCCGTGTTGATACTCAAAGGATTATTCTCTTACCAATTTACGGTCTGGGACTAATGAATGTTGAAATACAGAAATGCACGGATAAAAGATATTTCCAAAGTAAAACAGAAATAAAAGGCTCGAGAAAGAATAAAAAGATATTTCCATAGAGAAAAAGGAAATAAAAGTTTTAAGAATATATAAGATGAAATTTCCAGAGTAATGGAAATGAAAAGGAGATTGTGTGAATACGTAATGATACTTTTGAAGAAGGAGATTAGTTTTAGAATGAGTTTACTCCAAATAACTAAGTGACGATTATTGTTTTCAAGTAAAGAAAACAAAAGATATTTTCGTAATGATTATTTTACAAAAAATAAATTAAATTGATTTCCTAGTTTAGAGTATGAATAATATTGTGCAAATGATAATCTAATGGAATATTGGATATTGTTATAATATATTTTTCGAAGTATTAGGATGAAAGAATTTTGTGAATATTAGTAAGGAGTGAAATGTTATTTCCAAATATTTGAAATAGTTAAATTAACCTTTCATTAATTATTTTTTAATTAAATAAGCGAGATGATGCTGAGTACTAAAACAGTAAGTATATTTTTATTTTATGGTTGAAAGGTTGTTTATTTGATAGTTAAATAACTGACTATCAAGTCTGGCCAATATGATTGTTGGTACGGAAAGACCGGGATCGAATTTATATTCGAATACCATTTCGACCAACAAATATGTAAATGTTGAAGATATTAGATGCTGATTGAGATGGAGAAATCGAAGACCATAGATCTTCATAAAACGGAATAACCACTTAAAAGCTCCGATTTGACCCAGAGATATATTGGGGTTCTGTCGTGGTTAAAATTTACGGAGTTGAAAGGACTATTCGCTACTGATCTCTAGGGTGATACTTAGGATGTAGTAGTAGGGTACCTTCGGTTCAACCTGTTCCTGTATTACTTGTATGGACGAATGTCTGACAAAGTGTTTCTTAAGAATCACGTACGTTGATTTTTACAAATGTATTTCTGTTAATGGCGGAGAAAAGGCCTTTCTCTTAGCTTAACGACCAGAGTATTTTTGGGAACGTCAATTATTGATTTGGCGGATCTGATAATGTGACATTCAAAGTGAAGTTGATGTGATGTGCTAAAGGTAGTGTTAAACCTCAAGCCTCTTTAACTGGGAAACAAAAAAAAATCGGGCAGGTAGCCTGTCTAAGTGGATCGCACCCAAGTAGGGTGTATAATCACCTATCTAGAGATAATTCATTTTCTTCTTTAATCTATTTTGATGGTGTCCCATTTCGGGAAACGGTTGGGCAGCTCCCAACCGTTGGTGATATACATTTGATGCACTCAAGCGAAATGACTGGTCGGTCATGTGTGGTCGGGTTGCAAGATGTTCTTGTTGAACCCAGTGTATTCACCTCTAGAGATACACTATCAGAAGGTGGTTCCATACCTTGTCATAGTTGGAAATCCAATCTCCGATAAGAGCCCGCGATTTTGATTGTATACTATATACGTGGAACGTTAGATGCAAGCGTTCCGCTAGATTGATATTTATTTGTGTTTATACACTATTATAATATCAGAAAAAGATATGATTTCAAAAAGATATGATTTCAAAAGATATGATTTGACTTAAAAAATCAAGTTGTGTGATGTATTTAAACTTAGCAAGTTTTCTCTCTCTGGTTCACCAGACTGATCCGGCGTTTTGTAAATGCTCAGGTTAGACCGGGTTGTGCAGGTACAGGTTATCGGATGCTGTGAAGTCCGAAGATAAGCTGGAGGAGTTTAGATGTAAGATATCTAGTGTGTGTTCCACTGTGTGTTGTATATGAGGACAGATTAAAGTAACTGTCCAGATGTATTGATGTACTCTGATGATTGTAAGTTTTTATTTCAAAAGCTCTCAATAAAGTTTTGTTTCTATTATATTTTATTCCGCTGCGATGTGAGACTCTGGTGTTGTTGTGTATTTCTTCTTCTTCTATTCTAATATTTCTTTCTTATCTCACCCTCTATATTCTTTCATTAACTATCTGGTGTTTTTGATACTTGAGTTCTGGCAAGTGACACACAGGTTATGTATTATTGTTGGAATTCGAGAGTCGAATTCCCGGGTCATTACACTGGTATCAGAGCATAATGTTTAGTAGTAACCTTGGCTCTGTGACGTAACTCGATAGAGATGGGGTTAGTAATACCTAGATTGAGTTGAGTGTATGTATATATGAGAGCATATTTGTAAATTTTATATATACAAATGTTTTGTATTGTACTGTTTGATCAGTTCAAGTGTTAAGAAGCATTGAATCGGAAATAGGCACGATATTGTTTTGAAAAGAGGGTAAATGAAATAATTTTACCCAAATTATATTTTATATAGAAAACAAATAATTTTTCTCAAATTATTTAGATATTGGTGTGTATGATTGATTTGAATGGAATTCAAATTGGATTAAAATTTGGAATGGTTTAATGTAAACCAAAGAGATTTCACATATGGAAATTGTGAATGGGAATTTTAATCTAGAATTAAAATGGACCAGAATTTAACTTAAAACAAGTTAAATAAAAATTTGAAGAGGAATTGGAATAAAAATCAGGATTTGGGTTTTTTAAAATGGAAGTAAACTAATTTTTAGATTAGTTAATTAAATGTGAAGTTAAAACTTAATTTGATTAAGTCAAGAACTGTAACAACCCGGAAATTTTAAGCCAATTTAATATTTTTATTTTGGCAATTTTGATGAATTTTGAATATTTAAAATGAATTATTTTAAATAATAACGATGAGAAATTTATTTTGAATAGAATTCGAATGTATATATTATATAGATCGTCGTTAGAATATAAATATTTATTTTTAATTATAAAAGGAATTGAAAATGGCGCGGTAGTTTGAAAAATCGGTTTCAAAGTTCAAATGAAAGTACTAGATTCAAAATAAACAGGATTTTGGCGAAACCGAAAATATTAGAATCTATTGGAGAATATCTTTCCAACAAATCTGAAAAATTGAAATTTCATAGCGGGAATAAAAAGTTATGTCCAATTGAAAATTCAGAATAGTCACTATGAAATTCTAGCCCTTAAAAATGGAAATTTTGCAAACGACCTCGGTTTTCGACGAAACTTCTTTTGTTGGATCCATGATGTCAAGTTATTTCTAGGTTTCAAAATTCGTAATTTTCTGAATCAATATGTGAGCGTGGCAAAGGAAAACGCGATTGACCAGTTTTAGTTGATTTTAATCGACTGGAAAATGGTCATTTTTCAAACACTCTCAGAATTCGATGAAATTAGTTTTGTTAGGACCGTTTCATCAATACGAAGCAGGAAAATATTTTTTGGGAATTTTTAGGGTCCGTATGTGACCCCAGTAAATTGAAATGCGCGTTCAAATTCAATATATAGATTTATATTTTGATTTTGATGAAAACTGGTCGAAACAGTCGAATCAGCCTACGATACATATCCCATTGTGTTCGGAATGGGGGTAATTGGCTAGGGACGATAGGCGGTGGGTCCCGTTTTGAGATCGAAATTTAAAGTTACTTTATTGAAATAAAATAATATATATATATTTATTTACATAAGCCATTACCCCTCTCTCTCCTTTACCATTGGTCAACACATTTAAAGAAAGAAAAAAAACGAATCCCTAAAACCCATCATCCTTTCCCCAAATGGCCACCCCCGATCCCGTCGTCGGAGCACCCAGCATCACCGCCATCGTTGGCCAACCCCCCCTCTCGCTCAGGCGCACCACCTTCCAGCACAAGAAACGAGACTGCCTTCCCCCTCCTTCGAAAGAGAACCCGTCGCAGCCACAGTTGCAGCCCACCGCTACCGATTACAGGCGCCTGCCCCCACCAACGTGACACCATACCTCTCCCCCTCTTCTACAACCGACTGACACATCCCCCGCGCCCTGCGCCACCACCCCTTAGCCCACACCCCGCCGTCGATGGCCCCAGCTGACGCTCCGACCATCTCAGGTGCCCTAAACCCCTCCCTCCTCCTCCGAGACACTGTAAGTTCTTATTTATTCATTTCTTTTATTTCTTTTTATTTTATTATGAATCAGTTTTATCCTTTATAATATAGAAAAAACTGATTTTTATTTTCAATATATAAAGAATAGATTTTTCAATATATAAAGAATATATTTTTCATTATATAAAGAACAGATTTTAATGAAGTGAAGATAAGGATGTGATCTTTATAGAAGTAGTAATGCGAAAATATGATTTTTTATATTTATTGGAATGAAGCGTACTAAGAAATATAAGATGTAGAAATAAAAATGTGTTTTTTATTTATTGGAATGAAGCAATAAAAATGTAATTTTTATTATGAATAGCATTTAAAGGATTGCGTTGAGTTTCAAACAAATCCAAGCGGTTCAGAAGTAAAACTGGCGGAGTGGAACCCGAAGGTGAGAACTTCTCACTTTTAATTTATTTTCTAGTTGAAAAATATACTAGGATGCAGACGGTGCTTAGCAGCACCCGACACCCGTCGTCCACAGACCATGGATAACTTGGTTGTTTGATTGATATGTTGTAAAAATTGATTGTTTGATGTGGATTGAATAAATATTTTATATTTAAAAATATAATTTTTAACGTGTATATAAAATAAATATTTATAAACAAATCGGACGATTTGTTTATGTACACACATTTGACTGAGATGGATTGGGATGATAAATTTTACACATCGCCCAACTACACAAATAAAACCTGTGTTTGATTGTTTGAAACCCCACACGGGTATTGGGACAATATTAGACATACACTAATCGCGATATTTAGTTGTATGCCGATCGATTGATTGACAGGCTGTTATAAGCGTTGAATATTTATATTTAATGCTTATGCAGTTGTGTTGTGCACTCTGGATGATGGTTGATTATTTATCGTTGTTATTATATACATGTGTTGTAGGGAATCCATATAATTAACATTATATGGTAATTGACTGGGCCTCATTCTAATTTGGAAAATAAAGAATATTAATAAAAGAAAATACTCATGTGTTGGGAATATTACTGTGTTGAATAGAATAAATATTCATGTGTTGAATAAAATAAATATTCATGTGTTGAATAGAATAAACATTCATGTGTTGAATAAAAGCCGTGTTGATTAGAAATGTGCCATTTTGACGTGAACGATATTCATATCGATTTTATTCATTTTTATAATGAATATCGAAAAGGAAGTGATTTCAAAATCTAATATTTTGAAAATATTAGCATTTATATATTAATGATATGAAATAATCAATTTTGATTTGACATTGAATATGAAGTTGAAATTGTTTTGAAAACGAATTATAAAGTACGTTTTGAATTGAATTCGACGAAATATATATAATATATATAATATATATTAAATGGCCTGAATAGAACGCGCCGCGCTGCGGCAGTTCGCGAATTTCGACAATTGACTTCGAATGGATATTGCGGGAGATCCGACCGTCGGATTCTCCTGAAACCGGAACCGTTGGGTTTGTATCGAAAATAGCTTTCTAACGAATATTAGAAATTTGAAATCTAACGGTTGGATTTGGAATTATGTCCAAATCAAATTTGGAAAAGGTCGCTGTAAGTGCAGATCGATGGCCGTTGATGGAAATCGATTGTACGGGCCTTGATTAAATTATTAAAAATAGTAATAATTTGTGTAAAATCATAAGAAATGATTTGGAAAGAATTGGGATGAAAAACTCCATATTTGAAAAGATAAAAATAGATTTTTATTGAAATGAACTAGTTTTGAACTAGAATTATAATTCAATTATTTTCAAATAAATAAATTGGATTTGAAATGGTTTTAAAAATAACTAGAATTTCCAATATATAAATTGGAAATAGATTTGTATCGAAATTGTCTTCGGAATATTTCGATGTTGGATTTAGTGATTATACAGATATTGTTATGGAAATTTGAAAGATATATTTATATCGTTATTTCCAATACGACATTTGTTGGCTGTAGTGTTTGATATTGAATATAAGCCGATATATTTTCTATTCAGAGCCTTGTATTTAATATCAAATGGGATTTGGGTTTGTCGTGAATAGTATCTTCATTAACACTGTTCTTTAAACCCAGTTGAGAAAAAGATTAAATCTTTTTATTTAGATTTAATGAAGTATACCAATTAAATAATATTTAATTGGAATTGAATTAGAATTGATTTTTGGGTTTATCGTGAACAGTGTTTTAAACAACACTTGTTCTTTAACCCGATAATTAATGGAATGTGAATTGGGTTTATCGTGAACTGTGTTTTAATGACATTTGTTCTTTAACTTGATTTACAGTGAAAGGTGATTTGGAATTAATAAATCTTTTGATAAGATTTAAAGGAGATTTTCCATAGTAAAGTTTTCCAATTTAATAAAATAAATTGGAATGGAATGGAATTCGATTTGGTAATGATCACTGTGAACTTCTGTTGAGGAAGACTGTTAATATATATGGAATTTAAAAGGCTTTGTCGTTATTCCGTTTATATTATTAGTCGGATATGAGAGTTCATATCGATTATATATATTGATCTGTTTTCCGCGAAGATTCCATTGTTAATGGAATGTGATTTTGGGTTTATCGTGAACCGTGTTTTAAATGACATTGGTTCTTCAACCCAGTTAAAGACAGGATATGATTTCCCAAGTTAAACAATCATTAATATTGATTTTTGGAAAGATTAAAACCAAGTGGAGTTTTAATGAATCTTTAATTAGATTGAAAAGTTAATTTGAAAATTAAAATTATCAAATTCAAGAAATGATCAAGAATGGAGTATCACCAGTTTTGCTCCAAGCGATAGTTAAATCTTTAATTAGATTTGAACGTGAAATGGTAATTGAATTTATCGATAACATCATGGTATTAGATATGAAGTATTACCAGTTTTATTTCATGGGATTAATAGGTTGGGATTGGGAAATTTAAAACAAATGATTACTTCGGTAAGGTTCGCTAATCCCGACTAGTTTGGATAAACAATAATTTGGTTTGAATTGATATTCAAGAGAAGTTTAAAGAATAAATTTAAAGAATTTATCTTTGATAAAATTAATAGGAACCATTCCCAAAGTATAAGAATATTTGAATAAAAGAATATTCTGAATTGGAATGAGGCGTATGTTGTGTTTGTGTCACATTTGTTTATTATATACGCGAGTTATTCGGGAAGGCTGGGTTTATCCCATTCTAAATAACTGAATCGACGATGTGTCGAGGATGAAGACGGTGGTTGAAGACCGGAGGTCTTCACATCGTTTGGATAATTACTGATGATCTTGATTGGGTTGTACACCCAAGAGGAGGGAATCAATTGGTGATCGTCCAGACATTCTTGGAGATCGATGGATATGCGAGGTATAAGGTGCCTCTGGTTTCGTTTAGACCCAGAACAAACTTGTATGGACTGTGTGTCTGACATTGGATTTTTCTCTGTGTTGATTGATCTCTATTAAATATACATCTGCTTGGTGAAGGGGAATTCATTCCCTTACTTCACCCTTCTCTGTGACGTACGGGATCATGGTTGTATATTGATAGACATCAGTCGCATGGTGTGAATTGCCTGTGTGGAATGCCTAAGTGGCAAATGATCAAGGCTTTTGTTGAAAAGAAAAGTCTTGTGGTTTATGATCAAAGCACCGCCTGTGTTGCATAGCTTTGTGTAGCGTTAATTAGCGAGCCTCACACCCCGGTGTGAACCAGAAACGGGAGAGGACAACAAGGAGGGCATGCGTTTCCTTCTTGCTAGGGTGGTGTCAGTGACCTACCAGCCCTGAAATTTATATTATTTTCACCTGTGTGGTTGTTGGATTGCGAGGCGCCTCAGATATATTGGTGACTATGTGGAGCCGATGGAGTCATTTTGCTCATTTACGCCCAAAAGGGCGGGGAAACGCTTGTTCAGGGTTTAAGTTTAATCCATATCGGTGGACTGGTCCTACATGTTGCCTAGGTACAGTTGCGGATGAGTCCTGAGGCACGGGCTAGACAGTCTCAAAACGGTAGGATTGCGCCTTGCCTTGGTTCACGATGGAAATCCAATTCCCGATACGAGACATTTCGGTTTTAGTTGCAATCCTATATATGGCGACATAGTGGTATGGGGCACTCATGCCGCCTATGATTGATACTTATGATTGAAATTGTTTTGACACTATACACTTATAGTAATAATAAAAGATGAAATTTAGCATATCAAGCATTCTTTGGCTATTATAAGGTAAAACCCTATCCTTCGGCTTGTGTTGCATTGTGTGATGGGACCTGGGTCTTATAATAGCTTCATTGTTCTTTATTTAGCATTGCGCTATTGTTTTATGCACTGGTATTCTTGGGAGGAAACCCATTCCGTGTTATACGGCGTGGTCCCTTGATTTACCTAACTTTAAATTAAAGATTAATAACTGTTTTAGTTCTTACACTAGTCACATGACTGACCTGGGGTTTATTGTTTTAACCTAAACTCTGGGTGCCCTTATTTTCGACACGGGCAGCTAGTAGTTTTGGTTTTGCAAATTTATATTTACAGGAACCTGGTTTACAGCTGGAATGATATTCGGAAAGCTTTATATCCGTATATCTCCTTCAGTTGTGTTTAGTATTATTTTCCGCTGCTATGTAGTGTAATTTAAATATCTGATTTTTATGATGTGTAATATTTACTCTTACCCTGTATATTCTTGTAAACTGATGAAATTGTTGTAATAAGCAATGAAATGTTCTTCTGTTTGTGTTCTGATTCGTCTTGTCCTCATTACAATTAGGGTTTTGAATGGTCTTGGTCGATTTAGCGATCGATTAGGTTCGGGCAAAATCCTTATCGTTACATTTGGTATCAGAGCTTGTGTTTACAAAGCTCAAGAACAAGACACGTTAGAACCAAACGAAAGAATTCATCAGAGATTGGATTAGTAATATCCAATGAGAATGGCTCGTTAGAGATAGGATCAGTAGTATCCTAGAACGAGTGTGAAGAGTATATTTTTAAAATGAAAACAATTTTTGTTTTGAAAATTTAAATTAATTATTCGTATTTGATTATTTATTTTATATTGAATTTGGACAATCAAGTATATAAAGATTTTGCGTATACGTCTGATCCGCGTGTATTTGAAGTTTTAATATACTGGGTAGATATAGAATCACACTCTAGTCGCCCAGGCATGGTCCTGATGATGAAATATACCATCACCAGTATTTGTTTTCGAGTGACGAAAGTGGGATTTCTATATATTTCCAATTGACTGGTGTGAGAACCAAAATTAGATAGGGCTTATTGTTGTGATTTGGCACCAAAAATGTGATTTTTTGACTATGTATCAAAGTTATGAATTTGAAATGATAATCAACAAATTGATTGATGGTTGTGTTGTTTGATTACTGTTTCGATTAATTGAATGTTGAACCTTTAGCCAGATTGAACCAAATAGTGAATTGTATTGAAAAATGGTTACAATTGCATGCATATACATGTACTTACATTGAACAGGTCATATCAAGGAGGCTAGAGAAGAGGAATAAAATTGTTTGTCCAACAAATAGGTACATGTTTATTGTATTTCTTGGATTTTTGATGATTTTATGAGCCGATTGGCTTGCTGCTTGGCTTTTTCTTTTTCTTTTGGATTGGTGAGGGCCATGGGAGGCTATTTGAAATATCCCGAAGCTCCCGGTGCAGGGAAGGTTATGGCAAAAAATTTCGAAAATTTAGGGTGTTAGCCAAATTTTTGAAAAATTTGAAAAGTTCTTAGAAACTAAAAAGTTGGAGAACTTAAGCCGTAATGAAAATAATGAAAGTTGAGTTGATTAGTTAAACAACTTTCGGCTCCGTTCCTTTTCGGGGACGAAAAGTTTAAAGTGGGGGAGATTGTAACAACTCAGAAATTCTGAGCCAATTTAAAAAATTTATTTGGCAATTTTGATGAATTTTGAATATATAAAATGAATTATTTTAAATAATAACGACGAGAAATTTATTTTGAATAGAATTCGCACGTATATATTATATAGATCGTCGTTAGAATATAAATATTTATTTTTAATTACAAAAGGAATTGAAAATGGAGCGGTAGTTTGAAAAATCAATTTCAAAGTTCAAATGAAAGTACTGGATTCAAAATAAACCGGATTTTGGAGAAACCAAAAATACTAGAATCTATTTGAGAATATATTTCCAATGAATCTGAAAAATTGAAATTTCATTGAGGGAATCAAAAGTTATGTCCAATTGAAAATTCAGAATAGTCGATATGGAATTCTAGCCCTTAAAAATGAAAATTTTGCAAACGACCTCGGTTTTTGATGAAACCACTTTTGTTGGATCCGTGATGTCAAGTTATTGCTAGGTTTCAAATTTCGTAATTTTCTGAATTCATATGTGAGCATGGCAAAGGAAAACGTGTTTGACCAGTTTTAGTTGATTTTAATCGACTGGAAAATGGCCATTTTTTAAATGGTCTCAGAGTTCGTTGAAATTAGTTTTGTTAGGACCGTATCGTCAATACGAAGCTAGAAAATATTTTTTGGGAATTTTTAGGGTCCGTATGTGACCCCAGTAAATTGAAATGTGCATTCAAATTCAATATATAGATTTATATTTTGATTTTGACGAACACTGGTCGAAACCGTCGAATTAGCCTACCATATATTCCCATTGTGTTCGGAATAGGGGTAATTAGCTAGGGACGACAGACGGTGGGTCCCATTTTGAGATCGAAATTTAAAGTTACTTTATTGAAATAAAATAATAATATATATATATATATATTTACATAAGCCATTACCCCTCTCTCTCCTTTACCATCGGTCAACGCATTTAAAGAAAGAAAAAAATCAAATCCCTAAAACCGCTCGTCCTTTCCCCAAATCGCCACCCCCGAACCCGTTGTCGGAGCACCCAGCGCCGCCTCCATCGTTGGCCAACCCTCCCCTCTCGCTCAGGCGCACCACCCTCTAGCACAAGAAATGATATCGCCTTCCCCCTCCTTAGAAAGAGAAACCATCGCTGCCACAATTGCAGCCCACCGCCGTTGATTCCAGGCGCCCCGCCCCACTAATGCGCCACCACCCCCTGGCCCACACCCCGCCGTCGAGGGCCCCAGCCGACGCTCCGACCATCTCAGGCGCCCTAAACCCCTCCCTCCTCCTCCGAGACACTATAAGTTCTTATTTATTCATTTCTTTTATTTCTTTTTATTATATTTTACTATGAATCAGTTTTATCCTTTATAATATAGCAAAAACTGATTTTTATTTTCAATATAAAAATAATAGATTTTTCATTATATAAAGAACATATTTTTAATGAAGTGAAGATAAAGATGTGATCTTTATAGAAGTAGCAACGTGAAAATATGATTTTTATATTTTTAAAATAATAAAAATATGATTTTTATTAATGTAGAGTATTAAAACTGTGATATTTATATGATAGGATATATAAAGATGCGATTTTTCCATATGTAGTAGAAATATAAAAATTCGATTTTTATATGTGAAGCGATATAAAAATTCGATCTTTATATAAGAAAGAGAAATATAAAAATATAATTTTTATATGAAAAGAAGCGTACTAAGAAATATAAGATGTAGAAATAAAAATGTGATTTTTATTTATTAGAATGAAGCAATAAAAATGTAATTTTTATTATGAACAGCGTGTAAAGGATTGCGTTGAGTTTCAAACAAATCCAAGCGGTTTAGAAGTTCAGAAGTAAAACTGGTGGAGTGGAACCCGAAGGTGAGAACTTCTCACTTTTAATTTATTTTCTAGTTGAAAAATATACTAGGATGCAGACGGTGCTTAGCAGCACCCGACACCTGTCGTCCACAGACCATGGATGACTTGGTTGTTTGATTGATGTGTTGTAAAAATTGATTGTGTGATGTGGATTGAATAAATATTTTATAGTTAAAAATATAATTTTTAACGTGTATATAAATTAAATATTTATAAACAAATCGGATGATTTGTTTATGTACACACATTTGACTGAGATGGATTGGAACGATAAATTTTACACATCGCTCAACTACACCAATAAAACTTGTGTTTGATTGTTTGAAATCCCACATGGGTATTGGGATGATATTGGACATACACTAATCCCGATATTGAGTTGTGCGTCGATCGATTGATTGACAGGCTGTTATAAGCATTGAATATTTATATTTAATGCTTATGCAGTTGTGTGGTGCACTCTGGATGATGGTTGATTATTTATCGTTGTTATTATATACATGTGTTGTAGGGAATCCATATAATTAACATTATATTGTAATTGATTGGGCCTCATTCTAATTTGGAAAATAAAGAACATTAATAAAAGAAAATACTCATGTGTTGGGAATATTCATGTGTTGAATAGAATAAATATTCATATGTTGAATAAAATAAATATTCATGTGTTGAATAGAATAAACATTCATGTGTTGAATAAAAGCCGTGTTGATTAGAAGTGCGCCCTTTTGACATGAACGGTATTCCTATCGATTTTATTCATTTTTATAATGAATATAAAAAAGGAAGTGATTTCAAAATCTATTATTTTGAAAATATTATCATTTATATATTAATGATATGAAATATTCAATTTTGATTTGAAATTGAATATGAAGTTGAAATTGTTTTGAAAATGAATTATAAAATATGTTTTGAATTGAAATCGACGAAATATATATATTATATATATTAAATGGCCTGAATAGAACGCGACACGCTGCGGCAGTTCGAAAATTTCGACCATTGACTTCGAATTGACATTACAGGAGATTCGATCGTCGGATTCTCCTGAAACTGGAACGTTGGGTTCGTATCGAAAAGAGCTTTCCAATGAATATTAGAAATTTGAAATCTAACGGTTGGATTTGGAATTATGTCCAAATCAAAATTGGAAAAGGTCGCTGTAAGTGCAGATCGATGGCCGTTGATGGAAATCGATTGTACGGGCCTTGATTAAATTATTAAAAATAGTAATAATATGTGTAAAATCATAAGAAATGATTCGGAAAGAATTGGGATGAAAAACTCCATATTTGAAAAGATAAAAACAGATTTTTATCGAAATGAACTAGTTTTGAACTAGAATTATAATTCAATTATTTTCAAATAAATAAATTGGATTTGAAATGGTTTTAAAAATAACCAGAATTTCCAATATATAAATTGGAAATAGATTTGAATCGTAATTTTCTTTGGAATATTTCAATGTTGGATTTAGTGATTATACAGATATTGTTATGGAAATTTGAAAGATATATTTATATCGTTATTTCCAATACGACATTTGTTGGTCGTAGTGTTTGATATTGAATATAAGCCGATATATTTTCTATTCAGAGCCTTGTATTTAATATCAAATGGGATTTGGGTTTGTCGTGAATGGTGTCTTCATTAACACCGTTCTTTAAACCCAGTTGAGAAAAAGATTAAATATTTTTATTTAGATTTAATGAAGTATACCAATTAAATAATATTTAATTGGAATTGAATTAGAATTGATTTTTGGGTTTATCATGAACGGTGTTTTAAATAACACTTGTTCTTTAACCCGATAATTAATGGAATGTGAATTGGGTTTATCGTGAACTATGTTTTAACGACATTCATTATTTTACCCGATTTTACAGTGAAAGGTGATTTGGAATTTATAAATCTTTTGATAAGATTTAAAGGAGATTTTCCAAAGTAAAGTTTTCCAATTTAATAAAATAAATTGGAACGGAATGGAATTCGATTCGGTAATGATCGAAGTGAACTTCTGTTGAGGAAGACTGTTAATATATATGGAATTTAAACAGCTTTGCCATTATTCCATTTATATTATTAGTCAGATATGGGAGTTCATATCGATTATATATTTTGATCTGTTTTCCGTGGAGATTCCATTGTTAATGGAATGTGATTTTGGGTTTATCGTGAACCTGTTTTAAATGACATTGGTTCTTCAACCCAGTTAAAGACAGGATATGATTTCCCAAGTTAAACAATCATTAATATTGATTTTTGGAAAGCATAAAACCAAGTGGAGTTTTAATGAATCTTTAATTAGATTGAAAAGTGAATTTGATAATTAAAATTATCAAATTCAAGAAATGATCGAGAATGGAGTTTCACCAATTTTGCTCCCGGCGATAGTTAAATCTTTAATTAGATTTGAACGTGAAATGGTAATTGAATTTACCGATAACACTGTGGTGTTAGATATGAAGTATTACCAGTTTTACTTCATGGGATTAATAGGTTGGGATTGGGAAATTTTAAACAAATGATTACTTCGGTAAGGTTCACTAATCCCGGCTAGTTTGGATAAACCTTAATTTGGTTTGAATTGATATTCAGGAGAAGATTAAAGTATAAATTTAAAGAATTTATCTTTGATAAAATTAATGGGAACCTTTCCCAAAGTATAAGAATATTTGAATAAAAGAATATTCTGAATTGGAATGAGGCGTATGTTGTGTTTGTGTCACATTTGTTTATTATATACGCGAGTTATTCGGGAAGGCCGGGTTTATCCCATTCTGAATAACTGAATCGACGATGTGTCGAGGATGAAGACGGTGGTTGAAGATCGGAGGTCTTCACATCGTTTGGATAATTACTGATCATCTTGAATGGGCTGTACACCCAAGAGGCGGAAATCAGTTGGTGATCATCCAGACATTCTTGGAGATCGATGGATATGCGAGGTATACGGTGCCACCGGTTTCGTTCAGACCTAGAATGAACTTGTATGGACTGTGTGTCTGACATTGGATTTTGCTCTGTGTTGATTGATCAGTATTAAATATACATCTGCCTGGTGAAGGGGAATTCATTCCCTTACTTCACCCTTCTCTGAGACGTACGGGATCAGGGGTTGTATATTGATAGACATCAGTCGCATGGTGTGAATTGCCTGTGTGGCATGCCAAGTGGCAAATGATCAAGGCTTTTGTTGAAAAGCAAAGTCTTGTGGTTGATAATCAAAGCACCACCTGTGTGGCATAGCTTTGTGTAGCGTTAATTCGCGAGCCTCACACCCCGGTGTGAACCAGAACGGGAGAGGACAGCAGGGAGGGCATGCGTTTCCTTCTATCTAGGGTAGTGTCAATGACCTACCAGCCCTGACATTTATATTATTTTCACCTGTGTGGTTTTTGGATTGCGAGGCGCCTCGGATATATCGGTGACTTTGTGGAGTCGATGGAGTCATTTGGCTCATTTACACCCCAAAGGGTGGGGAAACGCTTGATCAGGGTTTAAGTTTAATCCACATCGGTGGACTGGCCCTGCGTGTTGCCTAGGTACAGTTGCGGCTGAGTCCTGAGACTCGGACTATACAGTCTCAAAACGGTAGGATTGCGCCTTGCCTTGGTTCATGACGGAAATCCAATTCCCAATACGAGACATTTCGGTTTTAGTTGTAATCCTATACATAGTGGTATGGGGCACTCATGCCACCTATGATTGATACTTATTATTGAAATTGGTTTGACACTATACACTTATAGTAATAATAAAAGATGAAATTTAGCGTATCAAGCATTCTTTGGCTATTATAAGGTATCCTCCGGCTTGTGTAGCATTGTGTGATGGGACCTGGGTCTTATAATAGCTTCATTATTCTTTATTTAGCATTGCGCTGTTGTTTTATGTACTGGTATTCTTAGGAGGAAACCCGTTCCTTGTTATACGGCGTGGTCCTTTGATTTACCTAACTTTAAAATAAAGATTAATAACTGTTTTAGTTCTCACACCAGTCACATGACTGACCTTGGGTTTATTGTTTTAACCTAAACTCTGGGTGCCCTTATTTTCGATACGGGCAGCTAGTAGTTTTGGTTTTGCAGGTTTATATTCACAGGAACCTGGTTTACAGCTGGAATGATATTCGTAAAGCTTTGTATCCGTATATCTCCTTCAGTTGTGTTTTGTATTATTTTCCGCTGCTACGTAATATAATTTAAATCTCTGATATTTTATGATGTGTAATATTTATTCTTACTATGTATATTCTTGTAATCTGATGAAATTGTTGCAATAAGCAATGAAATGTTCTTCTGTTTGTGTTTCGATTCATCTTGTCCTCATTACGATTCGGGTTTTGAATGGTCTTGGTCGATTTAGCGATCGATTAGGTCCGGGCGAAATCCTTATCGTTACAAGAACGAATATGGAAATATATATGTAAAATTGAATCTTGGAAATCAAATTTAATAATAACTGGAGAAACCAATCGAATATTAATCAACTGATGATCAAAGTAAGGATAACCAAGTAAATATTAATATTGAATGTGAATTCAATTGATTTGGTTAAGTTGATTGGTATTGTTGTTGATTGTGTTTTAGACCGGTTGAATATAAATTCATTAATGGTTAACTTAAGAGTTGAAAATGAATTACAAGCTAAAATGAATTTCAGAATGATAATTGGAATGGAATCACATATGAATTAAAACTGGATTAGTAAACCCTGTATTTACACCTGAGTGATGTTACATATTTGATTTTGACAATCTGTATGTTTATATTTGTTAACCAATGAAATATTATCAACGAATTACATGTAATTGTTACTTACATGTTGAATGGAGTTAAGTACAGGCACCAGAAGGCTAGAGAATTGAATTTGGTTGAGTATATCGAAATAAGTTAAGTAAGTATGCTCAATAGCGATTGCATAAGGCACGCTTACGCGTAAATATAAATTATGGTTTTCGGATTTTGTTTTCCGACCGTGTTGCTCGATGTATATATATATTATTTGATCCTGTGATATCGTTGAAGTCACTCCGTATAGGGGAGACTCTACTGAATTTTTCCAGAAATTTAAAGTGTTAGAAATTTTTTTGTATTTTTGAAAAGTTTTATAAATAATAATGAATTGGTTCGGTAAAAAAAATTGGTTTAAGGAAAGATTAAGGGTTATAACGTTTCTTCTGCCTTAGTAATTTTGGGGCCGAAATTCTTTTAAGGGGTGAAGAATGTAATGTCCCATATTTTTCGTAGTCAGATATTTAATTTATTATATTATATTAAATATTGATTTGGAATTTTAAATGGATTTAAAATATATAATTCGTTTATATAACGAAGTTTAAACGTTTAATTTATATATAAATATAAGTCGAGCTCGTCAGGCCGCGGTAGTTCGTAATTTACATTTTGAACTTCAATTGGATATACAGAATCCGATATAAGTCAGAATTCAGTGAAACAAGAAACATTCGGATCTGTTTGATTATATTTTTCTAATGAAATAGAAAAATGGAGATTTTGTGTTATAGTTCATGATTTATGTCCTATTAAAATTTTAAAATAGTTGCTATGGAAATCATTGTAAACGATAATGTTTATTTAATAAATTAATTCGATTTAAAAAAGAATTTGAGTGTAACTAGAGATAACGACCGAATGAAGTTACGAAATAAATTTTATTGGAATACGTATAATTAATTATTGCTAGATTTCCAGTTTGGAGACAATCAGTGTTATTTTATCGGTACGCGCAATTTAAAGGTGAACCGATAAAATAAAATAGCAACATTGTGCAAATGGAGTCCGTTTTCAATGAAATTAATTTCGTTAGGACCAGAACGTTAAGTCGTAGCGGTATGTCCTTTTCCAGTATGTTTGGAGCTTGTTTGTGGCTGTAATTAACGGTTAGCGGTAATACACGTTAGAATAAATAACTGTAAAAATAAACAAATAAAAAAACATATTATTTCTTTATGCTTAAATAAAGTAAGGACACAATAGACCTTACCCTATGTGACGATCCCAAAATCCGAGGGGCGGTATTAAGGATAATCATTAGGAAATAACACATTAATCATCATAGTAGAGTACAGATAATAGCAAAAAGAATAAATAGAATAATTTTACATGGATATGACAGCGGAATCACAACATGTAATAACATCAGAATAGCATAGCGTGGGATATAACTTAGTAAATAAAAAGGAAAGTGATCAGTCATCATCGCCAGAGGCGGAATACATACATGCAGTGAGACATAATAAGGGTATCAGTCTATATCGCCGAAGGCGGAATACATATACATATAGTAAGAAATACGGAAAGTAAATCAGTCTGCATCGCCCGTGGCGGAATCATAATATAAGTACTGTAATGGCGGAAAAATGTCAAAGTCGTCACTGTGAAGTCAGCCTCGCCATGAGCCAAAAATGCACTCTATCCAGCAGTGCAGAGCCAAAAACAACTTGTCACCTGTGTACTAGGCTGCCCGTGTGAAAATAAGGGCACCTGCGTTTGCAAAGTGAAACAAACAACGAGTTAGTCATGGGGACTGGTATGAGGAATCTATTTAACAGTTAAACAACAGTAATAGCAAATCATAGGACCACGCCACTTTCGCGGAACGGGTTTACGCCAGTGATTGCTAGTGCATTTAAAACAAAGTAAATTCTTTTAAAACAACGCAATGCTTTTTGAAAGAATGAAGCCATTATAAGACTCAGGTCCCATCACACAATGCAACGAAAGCCGGAGGATAGAGTTTTACCTTATAATAGCCAAATATGCTTGATACGTAAAAACAAAATCAATTGATATTATTACTAGTGCATATATGTTTCAAAAACGAATAGCATCATAAATATCAATCATAGGCAACATGAGCGTCCCATGCCACTATGTCGCCATATATAAGTTACAATCGAATCCGTTATCTCGTATTGGAAATTGGATTTCCGTCATGAGTCGAGGCAAGGGGCAAGCTCCTCTCCGCTTCGAGACACTCTAGCAAATGCGTCGGGACTACACACTCTGGGTAACCCCTGGATCGGCTGGGCCGGTCCTCTCTTACGTTTGAGGATTATTTATTCCTAAACACACGTTTCCCGGTCCTTACAGACCTATAATCGAGGCGCCTCGCATTCCAACAACCACATAGGTGAAAAGTAGATATATATGTCAGAGCTGGTAAGTCACAGACACCCCCATAGCTAGAAAGAAACGTCGTGCTCTCCCAGCGGTCCGTATCCTGTTTTTAACTCATACCGAGGTGTGAGGCTCGCGAATCTACGAAATACACAAAGCTAGGTCACGTAGACCGTGCTTTGATCATCATCCACAAGACTTTGCTTTGCAACATAAGCCTTGATCACAACATCTTGGCATGCCACATAGGCAGTCCACTCCATACGATTGATTTCCACTGATATATAACCCCTGAGCTCGTACGTCTCAGAGAAGGGCGTTAAGCAAAAGAATAAATTCTCCGCTGCCAAACAGATATATATTTAACAGAGATCAATCAGTATAGAACAAAATCCAATGTCAGACACACAGTCCATTTACAAGTCCGTCCTGGGTCTGAACGAAACCGGAGGCGTCAATTCCTCGCAAATCCGTACAATAAACACATACGTTCAGACGGCTACTACTTCCGTCCCCTTTCGGTAGCTACTCCGGTTAGGAACCTCAGTAGCTCCCATCCAACCGATACGAAGATCGTCGGTCTTGAATCATCTTTGCATTTTCCAATTCGAATCGCTCGATAAATTATTTGAAATGAGGGTTAGCTCGGCCTTTTCAAATAATTCACGTCATTAGAATTTAAATCGATTCTTTTTATGGTTATATTATTCGACATCCATCTTTCAGTTATTTAGTGTTATTTTCGTGTCAAACACATACAACCATCAAATATCAAACAATTCAAGCCCAATTGGTTTATTTTCAATCCATATTGCTTATAATATTTTATAACGATTTTTCGCCATTTTTATTTATTTAAAAATAGCCATATTTAATTAAATGACATTTCAGGTCGTGCCGTGGTACTGGCGCTGTTTTTCCCTTAATTTGTTTTACACATATCGGGAAATCTAACCGTTGGATTTCTACAAAGTCTATATCAGTGGGAAGATATTCCCAAAGCGAACCCAACGGTTCCAGTTTCGTGAAAATCCTACGGTCGGATCTCCCACACTAGTCGTTTGAAGTTACGGTTTCAAAATTCGAACTGCAGCGTCGTTATTCGATTTAATTTCATTATATTTATATTTATATATAAATATAAACAATTCTGGCGCTGTTTTTCTTCAGATTTGAATTAAACATTCCGGACAATCCAACCGTTGGATTTTTACAAGGTTGGTGCCATTGGAAAGATATTTCCAAGGCGAACCCAGCGGTTGCGGTTGCGGTTTCGGGAAAATCCGATGGTCGGATTCCTCGCACTAATCGTTTCAAATTACGATTCCGAAACACGAACCGCACGGCCTCTATTCCTTTTAATTATATTTATATTTATATATATAAATATAGTTCATTCTATTATTTCAACTATAGTTCATTCTATATTTTCAACTTCGTTTTCACTTCAAATATTTCAGTAACGCCTTAATATTTCAAAAAAATTCGCCATAACCTCCTTTGTACGGGGAGGGGTTTGGAAATTTATTGGGCTGTATTAGGTACCCAATAAATCCTAAAAAGCATTCACATATTTATAGTGATATATTCTGGTGTTTACGGGGGAGCATGTACTGATAATCACTCCAGAGAATAAATTCCCGTCACCCCGTTTCCGTGTGGAAATAAATAGTCCTTGTGCCGTATCTAATAACTAGAGCGACGTGATTATTGTCAACTCCAGACCCGTGTGGGGTTTTTAGTAATCTGGCAATTTATCGTTATATTTTATATAGTCCATATCAGCCATCAGTTCGACCTGTAGTATATAGTCATCGCCATACAAGCCTCTTGCTTGTATGGTAAATCTTCCACCTCGTCACACAAGCTCCAATTGCTTATGTGGAATATGATGAAGTATGCCTATCGTCATGAAGTATGCCATGTAGTGTAGTTCAAAATTAATTGTTACTATCCTATGGCGTTGTTTATTATTTCACACAGAATAACCAGCACTCCGCATCCAATGGCATTCACAGGAGTTGATATATAAATAAAATTGCGCAGCCAACTCATCAAGGTTTACCTATTTGTCGGGCACGCAAATATTTTCTTTACTCTACAGCTAATCCATTTTTCTTGTTCAACACATGTATATATATGCAGAACAAAGCTAATAACAATATTTCTAGCCAACTATTATTTATTTCAACACGTGTGTATTTTTTTCTAAGCGTATACATGATAAAAGAAATATTTTTATCATCGAAAAGATTTATTCGACACCTGTGTATTTTTAACTAAGCGTATACATGGTAAAAGGAATATTTTTATCATCAAAAATATTTATTCGACACGTGTGTATTTTTAACACTTCATATTCACTATAAAAATATAGTTTTCATTGTCGATTCATTTTATTTTTAAAAGATGATAACATTCAACACATGAACTTCAACTCAACGAATGAATTGCAATTCAACACATGAATATTCTATATAGTTTGAATATATATAAAAATGTGATTTTTATCACTAAAGCCATTTGTTTAAATTCAAATAATATTCAACACATGAATTTCAACTCAACGAATGAATTGCAACTCAACACATGAATATTCGATATAGTTTGAATATATATAAAAATGTGATTTTTATCGCTAAAGCCATTTGTTTAAATTCAAATAATATTCAACACATGAATTTCAACTCAACGAATGAATTGCAACTCAACACATGAATATTCTATATAGTTTGTGTATATATATATATATATATATATATAAATGTGATTTTTATCACTAAAGCCATTTGTTTAAATTCAAATAATATTCAACACATGAATTTCAACTCAACGAATGAATTGCAACTCAACACATGAATATTCTATATAGCATATGTAATTTATTTCAACGAATGAAAATTATTCTAACACATAAATATTTCAGAAAATTTCGGCAGCATAACAGCAGGGTAGTTAAAACCGGGACCGTCCCTAGTACGGCTCCTCGCTCTACCTTAAAACCTCGCGGTTTTTGACAATGGGGATCATGCATCTAGTTCGCACGCAGGAGGCATGTTTTATTTTCAATTCCACAATCCTATTCTATTTTGTTTCAACCACAAGAGGGTATTTTTCAACCACAAAGGTATTTTTCAACCACAATATCAACCACAAACAATTATTCCCAACCATTCGTCATACCATATAATATCACGTCAATCACAAGCAATAAATATCGTCCATGGTCTATGGACGAGGGGAGTATATATATATATATATATGTATATATATATATATATATATAATAATTCACTAGCATTTCATCACAATTCGAAGCATATATTTTTCAAACAATGCTTGTATAATTTATACATCGCTAATATAACTTATACAACACATGTACATGAGGTATACAATGCGTATATAATTTACACTTCGCTTATATAATTTATACAACACGATTTCATTCACACAATTAGTTTAGATTCCTCACATTGGTTATTGCAGTGCTAAAAATCGTAGGAAGGTCAGAAAAATCTGCGGCTTCTTCTAGAATGTAGAGAGCCTTCTTGCGGTCACGGTGTCTCCTGTTTCATCAAATTTCGTTAAAGAACGAAAAAGATATTATTTTTCAAAGTTTTGCAACACTTAAGTGTTATTTTCATTTTAGAATTTTACATCAGAAAAGTTTTTAAAACTTCGAAACTAGGTCACGATTTTTAAGCCAATCCGTACCTCGATGCTTCGATCAGACCACGCTGCGTCAAAGAGCTACGAACCACCTCCAGATCGGCGGTGGTGGCGATGGGTTCGGTGGCTTGTGGAGGTCGCGGCGGCGCTCTGAAAGGCGCGACTTTCTGGTCGATTTCCGACTTCGACGGTCGATGAGAGGAGGCGTGGGTTGGTCGGATGTGGAGAGGAGGCGAAGGCGGTCAAAAGCTTCAACAGGCGGCGGCGGCGAAATCGCCTGAAGCGGCGGCAATGTCGACGAGAAGATTCGACCACCCTACGTCGTCCAAATCGTCTCTGGCGGCTAGGGTTTTGGAATTTTTTTTTTTTAAGAAAAATTCCTATTGGTCCATGCTTTATAGGAAATTTTAAATAGTGTTTTTGCAAACGGACTCTTTTTTAAACCCAACGACTGTCGGCCCTAGCTAAATACCCCCATTCCGGACACAATGGGATATGTTTCGTTGGCCATTTCGACTGTTACAGTCAGTTATTTTTCAAATTAAAATATAAAACATTCGATATTTAATTTAAACGTACATTTCAATTTGCCAGGGCCACAAACCGAATCGAAAAATTCCAGAAAAATAAATCTAGCTTTGTTTTGATGATACGGTCCTAACAAAACCAGTTTCGTCGAATTCTGAGCTCGTTTGAAAAACGGCCATTTTTAGGTCGACCCATTTTAACAGAATTTGACCAAACACATTATCTTTTGCCCCGCTCACATACTAGCTTCAAAAATTATGAAATTTGAAACTTAGCAATAATTTGACATCCCGGACCCAACAAAAGTGGTTTCGTCGAATTCCGAGGTCGTATGCAACATATCAATTTTCAAGGGCTATATATGCTATGCAGCGACCTTTCTGAAAATTCATTTGGCCATAACTTTTGATTCCCGCTATGAAACTTCGATTTTTCAGATTCGTTAGAAAGGTATTGATAAACAGATTTAAATATTTTGAGTTTCGTTAAAATCCGTTATATTTTTCCACCCGGTACAGTCAGACAAAGTTTGTATTCAAAATTTCAAACTGCCATACCATACCAAATTCTATATTTTATTGAAATATGCTATCTCAACTATTCAAATTTCTTGGTAATAACCTGATTTAAAAATTTTAAATTGGTTCACTTTTTCCGGGTTATTACAATCTCCCCCACTTAAAACTTTTCGTCCTCGAAAAGGAAATAACAGCTAAGCAGGAAATAAAATGTAAATGCATAGTATTGTAAAGGTACCTTGCACCTGAGTTATTCAGAGGTGTCCACTCTACATTTGGGATAGGCTTGTTTAATGCTTTCCTCGGTCTCCCAAGTACAGTCTCTAGGATCACTACTCCACCGCACTTTGACTAAATGAATCTTTTTCCTCCTTAGCTCTCTAGTTTCTTTGCCAACTATCTTTAATGGCTCTCTCTTGAGTGCTAATTCTGGAGTTATGTCAATATCATGTTGCGCTGCTTCTTCCACAATAAGATCTGGATCATGAACATATTTTCTGAGTTGAGATACGTGGAACACATCATGTATACCAGGCAACCAATTAGGTAATGAAACCCTATACGCAAGAGTTCCAATCCGTTCAAGTATAGGAAAGGGACCAATAAATCTCGGTGCCAACTTCCCTGTCTTGCCAAATCTGATTACCCCCCGCATTGGAGAAACTCTTAAATAAACATAATCGCCAACGGCAAATGATATATCCCTTCTTCTCGCATCAGCATAACTTTTCTGCCGGCTCTGCGCGGCTTTCAATCTCTTCTTAATGAAATCGACTTTATCTGATGCTTCTTGAATCATATCGGGCCCTAACACAAGTCTGTTGCCAGGTTCTACCCAACATGCGGGAGATCTGCATGGTCTACCGTATAATGCTTCAAATGGAGACATTCCCAAACTTGCTTGATAGCTATTGTTGTAAGAGAATTCGGCTAGATGTAAGTGATCTTCCTATGAGCCTCCAAAATCGATAACGCAAGCCCGCAGTAAATCTTCTAAAATTCTATTCACCCGCTCAGTTTGGCCATCTGTCTGAGGGTGATAAGCGGTGCTTAGATTCAATTTGGTTCCCAACTCTTCCTGGAATGCTTCCCAGAATTTGCTAGTAAATAAGGGATCTCTATCGCTGACTATATTGAGCGGCACTCCATGTAGTTTGACTATTTCTTTGAAGTAAATCTGTGCTAGACTTTGAGCCGTTCTGTTGGATCGGACAGGTATAAAATGGGCAGTCTTCGTGAAGCGATCTACGATTACCCATATACTGTCGTTTCCTTTCTTAGTTCGAGGCAAGCCATCGATGAAATCCATCGAAATTTGTTCCCACTTCCATCCTGGAATTTCTAAGGGTTGTAATAATCCATCCAATTTCTGTTGATCACTCCTAACTAGCTGGCAAGTGGAGCATCTGCTAACATATATTGAAATATCTCTTTTCATCGCCTTCCACCAGAATGTGCGTTTGATATCGTTATACATTTTGCTCACACCGGGATGGATACTCAATTTGGATTTGTGGCACTCATCAAGTATTTCTCTTCTGAGCTCTGGGATTCCAGGCACACAAATTCGCCCTTTTAATCTTAGGACCCCTTGGCTATCAAGGCTAAAATCTGAGGGTTTTCCTTCTCGGATCCGCTGGCTAATCCTTTTAATGAATTCATCGTCCTTCTGCAGAATAGTAATCTTATCTTCTAATGAAGAAGTAATGATAAAACTGGCAATGATTTCATTCTTTCTGCTGAGAGCATCGGCTACAACATTGGCTTTCCCCGGAGTGTATAGAATTTCAAAATCGTATGCTGCAAGGAATTCTAACCAACGCTGTTGCCTCAAGTTTAGATCTTTCTAGGTGAACAGGTATTTCAAGGATTGATGATCAGTGTATAGTTCAAACTTCTCGCCCAGTAGATAATGCCTCCAGATTCTTAAAGCGAACACGATAGCTAATAACTCAAGATCATGAGTAGCATAGTTTATTTCATGCGGCTTTAGTTGACGGCTGGCATAAGCGATCACTTGGCCTTTTTGCATTAACACTGCGCCTAGCCCTCTAATAGAAGCATCTGTCCATACAGTCAAGTCTTGGTTACCTTCTATAATTGTCAATACTGGAGCGGTTGTCAACTTCAGTTTCAGCTCCTGGAAAGCTTCTTCACATTCGGGAGTCCATTTGAATTTCTCATGCTTCTTTGTAAGCTTTGTCAATACTCCTGATATCTTTGAAAAATCCTGAACTAATTTCCGATAGTAACTAGCCAATCCAAGGAAACTTCGAACTTCTGTGGGGGTAGTAGGTTGTTTCCAGTTCTGAATTGCTGTAATTTTGCTTGGATCTACAGCAATCCCTTCCTTTGATACGACGTGGCCTAGGAATTTAACTTCATTCTGCCAGAAGACACACTTAGAAAATTTAGCTTTCAAGACATTTCTCCTTAGAATTTTCAACACTTGTTCTAAATGTTTTGCATGTTCATCTTCTGACTTAGAGTAGATTAAAATGTCATCGATGAAGACTAGAACAAATTTATTCAACACACCATGGAACACTCTGTTCATGAGATCAACGAAGTATGCCGGAGCGTTACACAAGCCGAACGGCATTACTAACCATTCGTAGAATAAATCGGGACCCCTGAAGGCTGTCAAAGGAACACAGTCTTCGGCTATACGTAATTGGTGGAAACCTGTAGCTAGGTCCATTCTGGAGAATACTGTTGCTCCATTTAATTGATGTAACAGATCATCTATATGGGGCAAAGGATATTTGTTCTTCAGTGTCTGTTTATTGAGATCTCGATAATCAACGCAAAGTCTTAGAGTACCGTCTGATTTCGGGACAAATACTACTGCTGCTCCCCATGCTGAAAAGCTCGGTCTGATCAGACCTTTCCAAAGCAATTCTCGGGTTTGACTACTTAGCTCTTCTTTTTCTTTCGGGGCCATTCTTCTTATTGGATGTACTACTGGTCGAGCATTAGGAATTAGATCTGTTCTAAATTCAATCTCTCTTTGCGGCGGTAAGTTTTCTACTTCTTCAAACACATCCGCATAGTTTTTAACGACCGGTATCTTTTCTAATGAAGGGGGAGTAACTTCTAAAGAAGACCAAAATTCTGTTCTATTTATTTCTGAGCCATGGCATGGTATAGTGATATGCCCAAGTTTTGTTTCAACTTTCACGATTCTTTCGGCACATCTAACTTCGGCCTTATATTTTGTCAGCCAATCTAGCCCCAGTATAATATCAAATTCGGAAAGGTCCATGACAATCACTTTAAAAGAGAACTGGTATCGAGAGAAGGAAATAGGTACTTTACAATATGTGCCGAGACTAACAGAACCTCCTATCGGGTTTCGAACTTTAATTGGTTCCTTAAGTTTTCCTCGCTTTAATTTTAATTTGTGAACAAGGTTACCAGAAATGAAGCTACGTGATGCACCAGTATCAAAAAGTACAGAAACAGGAATATTTTTAATGGTAAGGGTACCTCCCAAGACGTCGGGTTTACCTGATCCATCGGTGGTAGCTGGCGGGGTCTTCCCGTCATAGACATGAGCCACTTGTGCGTTCTGCTTCAGAGGACAATTCCTGCTGTAGTGCCCCTTCTTATGGCAGTTGTAGCATTCGGCTGAGTCATTTTCCTTTGGCTTCCTCGGAGCTTTGCATACATTAGAAAAGTGACCTGGCTTCCCGCAGTTGTAGCAATTTACTTTGGGGATCTTTGCAGGTTTCTGAGTAGCGGCCGCGGTAATGCTAGACTCGGGTTGATCTGTTGAGGCCTTGCGCTTATTTCCAGCTTGGCTTTTGGTGCGGTCTTGGCTAGCATGCCTCTCATCTATGTCTTCGTAATTGCAAGCCATCTCTACTAGTTCTGAAAAGGAGAGTTTGATGATGCTCATAGCTCTATCGTGGTACTTGCGCTTCAGCCCAAATATGAATCTCTTGTTCTTTGCTTTGTTGGTCGTAATCAGCTTTGGAGCATAGCGCGATAACTGGGTGAACTTATTAAGGTAATCCTGGATAGAGAGATCTCCTTGCTGGAGATTAGCAAACTGCTCTCACATCCTCTCTAGAGCCTGTTCAGGTACAAACTTCTCATTGAACATAGCTTTGAATTGCTCCCAAGTCCTGACAGTACCAGCTGCATCCTCTGAGGTAATGGCATCCCGCCACAGCTCTGCTTCCTCCTGAAGGAGCCAAATGCCAAGTCGGGCTTTGTTGTTGGTTCCCATACCCATGCCTTCAAAGATTTTCTCACAGGTCTTCAACCAAGCTATAGCTTCGGTCACTGTACCAGTGCCAGTAAAAGGTTTTCCCCCAAGATTTCTATACCTCTTTGCTACTTTATCTAGCTCAAAGTCTTCGGGTGCTGGTGGCTAAACAATAGGGCCTTCCACAACTACGGGGATATTCCCCCGTCCTCCTGCTGCCTCTCCTCGGCCTCCACGGCCACCTCTAGCTGCTGCTCGTGTATCCATCTAAGAGAACACTGTATAAGCAAGAAAAGAGTCAAGCTCACATATTTGATAATTTTCATAAATGGTAATGTAGGGGAATACAAGGAAAGATAATGATGATGTACTGATCAAATTGTTTTTCTAATCTGCTTAGCTCATTCTAGGACATTGCTAATCCTATCTCTAATGAGCTACTCACATTAGAACACTACTGATTCTATTCTGACGAGGTGTTTAATGTGTTAGATCCCGGAACTAAGGTTAACCAAAGCTCTGATACCAACTGTGACGATCCCAAAATCCGAGGGGCGGTATTAAGGATAATCATTAGGAAATAACACATTAATCATCATAGCAGAGTACAGATAATAGCAAAAAGAATAAATAGAATAATTTTACATGGATATGACAGCGGAATCACATGTAATAACATCAGAATAGCATAGCGTGGGATATAACTTAGTAAATAAAAAGGAAAGTGATCAGTCATCATCGCCAGAGGCGGAATACATACATGCAGTGAGACATAATAAGGGTATCAGTCTACATCGCCGAAGGCGGAATACATATACATATAGTAAGAAATACGGAAAGTAAATCAGTCTGCATCGCCCGTGGCGGAATCATAATATAAGTACAGTAATGGCGGAAAAATGTCAAAGTCGTCACTGTGAAGTCAGCCTCGCCATGAGCCAAAAATGCACTCTATCCAGCAGTGCAGAGCCAAAAACAACCTGTCACCTGTGTACTAGGCTGCCCGTGTGAAAATAAGGGCACCCGCGTTTGCAAAGTGAAACAAATAACGAGTCAGTCATGGGGACTGGTATGAGGAATCTATTTAACAGTTAAACAACAGTAATAGCAAATCATAGGACCACGCCACTTTCGCGGAACGGGTTTACTCCAGTGATTGCTAGTGCATTTAAAACAAAGTTAATTCTTTTAAAACAACGCAATGCTTTTTGAAAGAATGAAGCCATTATAAGACTCAGGTCCCATCACACAATGCAACGCAAGCCGGAGGATAGAGTTTTACCTTATAATAGCCAAATATGCTTGATAGGTATAAAGCAAAATCAATTGATATTATTATTAGTGCATATATGTTTCAAAAACGAATAGCATCATAAATATCAATCATAGGCAACATGAGCGTCCCATGCCACTATGTCGCCATATATAAGTTACAATCGAATCCGTTATCTCGTATTGGAAATTGGATTTCCGTCATGATTCGAGGCAACGGGCAAGCTCCTCTCCACTTCGAGACACTCTAGCAAATGCCTCGGGACTACACACTCTGGGTAACCCCTAGATCGGCTGGGCCGGTCCTCTCTTACGTTTGAGGATTATTTATTCCTAAACACACGTTTCCCGGTCCTTACGGACCTATAATCGAGGCGCCTCGCATTCCAACAACCACATAGGTGAAAAGTAGATATATATGTCAGGGCTGGTAAGTCACTGACACCACCATAGCTAGAAAGAAACGTCGTGCTCTCCCAGCGGTCCGTATCCCGTTTTTAACTCATACCGAGGTGTGAGGCTCGCGAATCTACGAAATACACAAAGCTAGGTCACGTAGACCGTGCTTTGATCATCATCTACAAGACTTTGCTTTGCAACAGAAGCCTTGATCACAGCATCTTGGCATGCCACATAGGCAGTCCACTCCATACGATTGATTTCCATCGATATATAACCCCTGAGCTCGTACGTCTCAGAGAAGGGCGTTAAGCAAAAGAATAAATTCTCCGCCGCCAAACAGATATATATTTAACAGAGATCAATCAGTATAGAACAAAATCCAATGTCAGACACACAATCCATTTACAAGTCCGTCCTGGGTCTGAACGAAACCGGAGGCGTCAATTCCTCGCAAATCCGTACAATCAACACATACGTTCAGACGGCTACTACTTTCGTCCCCTTTCGGTAGCTACTCCGGTTAGGAACCTCAGTAGCGCCCATCCAACCGATACGAAGATCGTCGGTCTTGAATTGTCTTTGTATTTTCCAATTCGAATCGCTCGATAAATTATTTGAAATGAGGGTTAGCTCGGCCTTTTCAAATAATTCACGTCATTAGAATTTAAATCGATTATTTTTATGGTTATATTATTCGACATCCATCTTTCAGTTATTTAGTGTTATTTTCGTGTCAAACACATACAACCATCAAATATCAAACAATTCAAGCCCAATTGGTTTATTTTCAATCCATATTGCTTATAATATTTTATAACGATTTTTCGCCATTTTTATTTATTTAAAAATAGTCATATTTAATTAAATGACGTTTCAGGTCGTGCCGTGGTACTGGCGCTATTTTTCCCTTAATTTGTTTTACACATATCGGGAAATCTAACCGTTGGATTTCTACAAAGTCTATATCAGTGGGAAGATATTCCCAAAGCGAACCCAACGGTTCCAGTTTCGTGAAAATCCGACGGTCGGATCTCCCACACTAGTCGTTTGAAGTTACGGTTTCAAAATTCGAACTGCAGCGTCGTTATTCGATTTTATTTAATTATATTTATATTTATATATAAATATAAACGATTCTGGCGCTGTTTTTCTTCAGATTTGAATTAAACATTCTGGACAATCCAACCGTTGGATTTTTACAAGGTTGGTGCCGTTGGAAAGATATTTCCAAGGCGAACCCAGCGGTTGCGGTTTCGGGAAAATCCGATGGTCGGATTCGTCGCACTAATCGTTTCAAATTACGATTCTGAAACACGAACCGCACGGCCTCTATTCCTTTTAATTATATTTATATTTATATATATAAATATAGTTCATTCTATTATTTCAACTATAGTTCATTCTATATTTTCAACTTCGTTTTCACTTCAAGTATTTCACTAACGCCTTAATATTTCGAAAAATTTCGCCATAACCTCCTTACGGGGAGGGGTTTGGAAATTTATTGGGCCGTATTAGATACCCAATAAATCCTAAAAAACATTCACATATTTATAGTGATATATTCTGGTGTTTACGGGGGAGCATGTACTGATAATCACTCCAGATAATAAATTCCCGTCACCCCGTTTCCGTGTGGAAATAAATAGACCTTGTGCCGTATCTAATAACTAGAGCGACGTGATTATTGTCAACTCCAGACCCGTGTGGGGTTTTTATTAATCTGGCAATTTATCGTTATATTTTATATAGTCCATATCAGTCATCAGTTCAACCTGTAGTATATAGTCATCGCCATACAAGCCTCTTGCTTGTATGGTAAATCTTCCACCTCGTCACACAAGCTCCAATTGCTTATGTGGAATATGATGAAGTATGCCTATCGTCATGAAGTATGCCATGTAGTGTAGTTCAAAATTAATTGTTACTATCCTATGGCGTTGTTTATTATTTCACACAGAATAACCAGCACTCCACATCCAATGGCATTCACAGGAGTTGATATATAAATAAAATTGTGCAGCCAACTCATCAAGGTTTACCTATTTGTCGGGCACGCAAATAATTTCTTTACTCTACAGCTAATCCATTTTTCCTGTTCAACACATGTATATATATGTAGAACAAAGCTAATAATAATATTTCTAGCAAACTATTATTTATTTCAACACGTGTGTATTTTTTTCTAAGCGTATACATGATAAAAGAAATATTTTTATCATCGAAAATATTCATTTGACACCTGTTTATTTTTAACTAAGCGTATACATGGTAAAAGGAATATTTTTATCATCAAAAATATTTATTCGACACGTGTGTATTTTTAACACTTCATATTCACTATAAAAATATAGTTTTCATTGTCGATTCATTTTATTTTTAAAAGATGATAACATTCAACACATGAACTTCAACTCAACGAATGAATTGCAATTCAACACATGAATATTCTATATAGTTTGTATATATATAAAAATGTGATTTTTATGGCTAAAGCCATTTGTTTAAATTCAAATAATATTCAACACATGAATTTCAACTCAACGAATGAATTGCAACTCAACACCTGAATATTCGATATAGTTTGAATATATATAAAAATGTGATTTTTATCGCTAAAGCCATTTGTTTAAATTCAAATAATATTCAACACATGAATTTCAACTCAACGAATGAATTGCAACTCAACACATGAATATTCTATATAGTTTGTATATATATATATATATATATAAATGTGATTTTTATCGCTAAAGCCATTTGTTTAAATTCAAATAATATTCAACACATGAATTTCAACTCAACGAATGAATTGCAACTCAACACATGAATATTCTATATAGCATATGTAATTTATTTCAACGAATGAAAATTATTCGAACACATAAATATTTCAGAAAATTTCGGCAGCATAACGGCAGGGTAGTTAAAACCGGGACCGTCCCTAGTATGGCTCCTCGCTCTACCTTAAAACCTCGCGGTTTTTGACAATGGGGATCATGCATCTAGTTCGCACGCAGGCGGCATGTTTTATTTTCAATTCCACAATCCTATTCTATTTTGTTTCAACCACAAGAGGGTATTTTTCAACCACAAAGGTATTTTTCAACCACAATATCAACCACAAACAATTATTCCCAACCATTCGTCATACCATATAATATCACGTCAATCACAAGCAATAAATATCGTCCATGGTCTGTGGACGAGGGGAGTATATATATATATATAATATAATAATTCACTTGCATTTCATCACAATTCGAAGCATATATGTTTCAAACAACGCTTGTATAATTTATACATCGCTAATATAACTTATACAACACATGTACATGAGGTATACAATGCGTATATAATTTACACTTCGCTTATATAATTTATACAACACGATTTCATTCACACAATTAGTTTAGATTCCTCACATTGGTTATTGCAGTGCTAAAAATCGTAGGAAGGTCAGAAAAATCTGCGGCTTCTTCTAGAATGTAGAGAGCCTCCTTGCGGTCACGATGTCTCCTGTTTCATCAAATTTCGTTAAAGAACGAAAAAGATATTATTTTTCAAAGTTTTGCAACACTTAAAAGTGTTATTTTCATTTCAGAATTTTACATCAGAAAAGTTTTTAAAACTTCGAAACCAGGTCACGATTTTTAAGCCAATCCGTACCTCGATGCTTCGATCAGACCACGCTGCGTCAAAGAGCTACGAACCACCTCCAGATCGGCGGTGTTGGCGATGGGTTCGGTGGCTTGTGGAGGTCGCGGCGGCGCTCTGAAAGGTGCGACTTTCTGGTCGATTTCCGACGTCGACAATCGATGAGAGGAGGCGTGGGTTGGTCGGATGTGGAGAGGAGGCGTGGGTTGGTCGGATGTGGAGAGGAGGCGAAGGCGGTCAAAAGCTTCAACAGGCGGCTGCGGGGAAATCGCCTGAGGCGGCGGCAATGTCGACGAGAAGATTCGAGCACCCTACGTCGTCCAACTCGTCTCTGGCGGCTAGGGTTTTGGAAATTTTTTTTTTAAAGAAAAATTCCTATTGGTCCATGCTTTATAGGAAATTTTAAATAGTGTTTTTGCAAACGGACTCCTTTTTAAACCCAAGGACTATCGGCCCTAGCTAAATACCCCCATTCCGGACACAATGGGATATGTTTCGTTGGCCATTTCGACTGTTATAGTCAGCTATTTTTCAAATTAAAATATAAAACATTCGATATTTAATTTAAACGTACATTTCAATTTGTCAGGGCCACAAACTGAATCGAAAAATTCCAGAAAAATAAATCTAGCTTTGTTTTGACGATACGGTCCTAACAAAACCAGTTTCGTCGAATTCTGAGCTCGTTTGAAAAACGGCCATTTTTAGGTCGACCCATTTTAACAGAATTTGACCAAACACATTATCTTTTGCCCCGCTCACATACTAGCTTCAAAAATTATGAAATTTGAAACTTAGCAATAATTTGACATCCCGGACCCAACAAAAGTGGTTTCGTCGAATTCCGAGGTCGTATGCAAAATATCAATTTTCAAGGGCTATATATGCTATACATCGACCTTTCTGAAAATTCATTTGGCCATAACTTTTGATTCCCGCTATGAAACTTCGATTTTTCGGATTCGTTAGAAAGTTATTGATAAATAGATTTAAATATTTTCAGTTTTGTTAAAATCCGTAATATTTTCCACCCGGTACAGTCAGACAAAATTTGTATTCAAAATTTCAAACTGCCATACCATACCAAATTCTATATTTTATTGAAATATGCTATCTCAACTATTCAAATTTCTTGGTAATAACCTGATTTAAAAATTTTAAACTGGTTCACTTTTTCCGGGTTATTACACCCTAGCTTTATAGTTGTGCGCTGGTTTCAGTTACACAGTGTCTTGTGTTATCAAATAAGTCAACTAATCTACCATCTGCATATCTACCCCCTACATGACCTACTTTGTGCAATTGAGAGGAGACATCGTGCCTATCCTTATCTCCTTCTTCTATATATACGGGATTAACCCTAGTTTTCGCGTCAACTAATGTTCAACATAGTCAACAGTAATGCGATGCCTCCTACTTCAAAACAAAAGGGCTTAAACAAATATGTTCTCTCCTCATAATCTTTAAACCCAACAATTTTGACCAAAAACCTTTAACAGCAACCGTGTTTAGGTGGGTGCCTTGAAGAGATCTTTATTCTTGATGCATGTGATTGGATTCCTATCGGTGTGGTGGCTGGAAGTGTTTCGAAGGGGAGTGCGAGTTACTGGTAGCTGAGTGGCCTTCCAGTGGGATCAAAATGGAAGGAGAAGCGTAGGTAACGACGTTTTGGGGGAGCGACCAACGTTCTATGATGGTCATCTGATGGACTGAGCTCGGCGCGGCAGCTGGTTTGGTGAAGGCGTGTTAGCAGTACATTTTGGAAGCAGCGTTTTGGCAACGAGGTGCGAACTGGAATGAAGGACCGAAGTCGGGCACGTGTCTTTTATTATAAAGTAGGAAATACGGTGTGAATACATGTGAAGGGGGAGGGAACGAAGGGGAGAAACTTGGATAGTGTGGTGCATGGGGATGGTGAGTTTAAAAGGGAACAAATGAATTCATATATGGGTCCATACATTTTGAATAGACAAGGAGAAAAAAATAAAAATGGCAATAGCATGCGTTGAAGGTGCGAACTGGGAACATAATGAAGTGATAAACGTGGTGCAAGTTTTGGATACAATATAGAGGAAGGTATGAACGTCAGCGAAGAAAACTACGATGTAGAAATCTGTGAAGTATTGAAGTTGTGTTGGTTCCAGAACTGTGAAGGAATGGTAGAAGCTTTCCGGAAGTGTAAGTGAAAGCAAATGAGGCATTTTCTTTACGTGAAGAGGAGACAGAACTGAATAGTAAAAATATGGGGTTAACAGAACTATAAGAAAAATAATAAAAATAGTTTGAACGGGAGCCTGTGAAGAAAAAGGGAAATCAATCCACTGAAATGGGTCGGTGAAGATGTTTAAAGCAGCATGGAGTTTGCAGAATGAAGAGAAGCCTAAAATCTGTCGTGCCTTTTAGAAAGAGACAAGTGGGTATCAATTGGAGCGAAGTCGTGAATTTGTGGGTTTTGTACAAGCTGTGAAGAAGAATCAGCATGGCGAAATATGGGAACAAAATGCCTATGAGGGACGTAAGAGGATAAAGCAGTAGTGTAGAGAAAAGAACAATGCACACGCAAGTGATCTTTTTTTTGTTTCAATTCATAAGTTATTCATCGGTAGATATAAAATATAAATTAGAACAAATTTAGCTAATTTATTGAAGCGACCCGAACTTCCCCGGTCTCCGAAGAAATGAGAAAGAACGAATTACTGTGAGGACAAGACAAATCAGAACGCAGACGGAAGAACATTTCATTGTATATTACAACAATGCATCAGATTACAAGAATATACAGAGTATAAATGAATCAATATTACACAGAAATATCAGAGATTTAAATTACATTTAAATGCATAGCAGCGAAAATAATACAATCCACAACTAGAAGAGATATACGGATACAAAGCTTTCCGGATATCGTTCCAGCTGTAAACCAGGATCCTGTGAATATAAATATGCAAAACCAAAACTACTAGCTGCCCGTGTTAAAATAAGGGAACCCACAGTTTAGGTTAAAACAATAAATTCCAAGTCAGTCATGGGACTGGTGTGAGAACTAAAACAGTTATTAATCTTTATTTTAAAGTTCGGTAAATCAAGGGACCACGCCGTATAACACGGAACGGGTTTCCTCCCAAGAATACCAGTGCATAAAACAAACAACGCAATGCTAAATAAAGAAAAATGAAGCTATTATAAGACCTAGTTCCCATCACACAATGCAACGCAAGCCGGAGGATAGGGTTTTTACCTTATAATAGCCAAGAATGCTTAGTACGTTTAAAACAAATCATTTGATACTATTATAAGTGCATAGTGTATAAAACAACTTCAAATCATAAGTATCAATCATAGACGGCATAAGTGCCCCATCCCACTTTGTCGCCATACTAGGCTCCACAAATAAAACCGCAAATGTCACGTATTTGGAAATTGGATTTCCTCCTATGAACCGAAGCAAGGGATCGTCCTCTACCGATTCGAGACAATCTAGCCCATGTCTCAGGAGCAGCCGCAACTGCCCCATGGATCGTCAGGGTCGGTCCACCGATGTGGATTATTATGCCTGAACACTACGTTTCCCCGCCCTTTGGGGCGTAAATGAGCCAACGAATGACTCCATCGGACCCGGATCGTCCGATCAAACCGAGGCGCCTCGCAACAGCAACAACCACACAGGTGAAAAGTATATAAATGTCAGGGCTGGTAGGTCACTGACACCCCCTAGCTAGAAGGAAACGCATGCCCTCCCTGAGGTCCTCTCCCGTTTTTGGTTCACAACCGGGGTGTGAGGCTAGCGAATTCACGTTACACAAAGCTATGCCACATAGGCGGTGCTTTGATCTTCAACCACAAGACTTTGCTTTTCAACAGAAGCCTTGATCATTTGCCACTTTGGCATGCCACACAGGAAATTCACTCTATGCGTTTGATATCCATCAGTATATAACCCCTGAGCTCGTACGTCTCAGAGAAGGGCATTAAGCAAGAGAATAAATTCTCCGCCGCCACACAGATATATATTTAATAGAAATCAATCACACAGACTAAAATCCAATGTCAGACACACGGTCCATTTACAAGTCCGTTCTGGGTCTGAACGAAACCGGAGGCACCTAGTACCCCGCATATCCATCGATCTCCAAGTACGTCTGGACGATCACCAACTGTTTCCATCTTCTTGGGTGTACAGCCCAATCAAGATCATCAGTAATCACCCAAACGACGTGAAGACTTCCGGTCTTCGACCACCGTCTTCATCTTCGACACCACGTCAAATTAGTTATTCAGAATGGGATAAACCTGGTCTTTCTGAACAACTCGCGTATATATATAATAAACACGTGTTACACAAAACACAACATACGCCTCATTCCAATTCAGAATATTCTTTTATTCAAATATCCTTATATTTTGGGAAAGGTTCCCATTAATTTAATCAAAGATAAATTCTTTAAATTTATTCTTTAATCTCCCTTGAATATCAATTCAAACTAGTCGGGATTAGCGAACCACACCGAAGTAATCTTTTATTTTAATTTCCCAATCCCAACCTATTCATCCCATGAAGTAAAACTGGTCATCCTTCATATCTAACACCACGGTGTTATCGGTAAATTCAATTACCATTTCACATTCAAATCTAATTAAAGATTTAACTATCGCCTGGAGCAAAACTGGTGATACTCCATTCTCGATCTTTTACATCTAATTAAAGATTCATTAAAAATCCACTTAGTTTTAATCTTTAACTGGGTTAAAGAATCAGTGTCATTTAAAACACGGTTCACGATAAACCCAAAATCACATTCCATTAATTATCGGGTTAAAGAACAAATGTTATTTAAAACACTATTCACGATATACCCAAAAATCAATACCAATTCAATTCCGATTAAATATCATTTAATTGGTACACTTCATTAAATCTAAATAAAAAGATTTAATCTTTTTCTCAACTGGGTTCAAGAACAGTGTTAGTCAAGACACCATTCACGACAAACCCAAATCACATTTGATATTAAATACAAGGCTCTGAATAGAAAATATATCGGCTTATATTCAATATCAAATTCTACGACCAACAGATATCGTATTGGAAATAACGATATATATATCTATATCTTTCAAATTTCCATAACAACATCTGTATAATCACGAAATCCAACATCGAAATATTCCGAAGACAATTTCGATTCAAATCCATTCCAATGCAATCATTGGAAATTCTGGTTATTTTTCAAAACCATTTCAAACTCACTTTATTTATTTTAAAAAAATAAATAAATTACTATTCTAGTTCAAAACTAGTTCATTTCGATAAAAATCTATTTTTATCTTTTCAAAGATGGATTTTTTCATCCCAATTCTTCACAAATCATTTCTTATGATTTTACACAAATTATTACTATTTTTAATAATTTTATCAAGGCCCGTACAGTCGATTTCCATCAACGGCCATCGAACTGCACTTACAGCGACCTTTTCCAAATTTGATTTGGACATAATTCCAAATCCAACCGTTAGATTTCAAATTTCTAATATTCGTTAGAAAGCTATTTTCGATACGAACCCAACGGTTCCGGTTTCAGGAGAATCCGACGGTCTGATCTCCCGCAATATCCATTCGAAGTCAATGGTCGAAATTCGCGAACTGCCGCGACGCGGCGCGTTCTATTCAGGCCATTATATTACATATATAATATATATAATATATACTTCGTCGATTTTCTTTTCAAAATGATTTTTAATTCAATTTCCATTCGTTTTCAATTCAATTTGAATTTCAAGTTAATTCAATTTCAATTCAAATTCATTTCTATTCAATTTCTATTCGAATTCATTTTAAAACGATTTCAATTATATTTCAATTCTATTCGAATTCATTTCAAAACGATTTCAATTCTATTTCAATTCTATTCGAATTCATTTCAAAACGATTTCAATTCTATTTCTATTCTATTCGAATTTCAAACCATTTCAGTTTATTTTGAATTTCAAATCAATTCAATTATATTTGAATTTCAATTCACTTTAATATTCACTTCGATTTGAATAAAATCGATATAAATATCGTTCACGTCAAAATGGCGTTAATCTATCAACGCGGCTTCATATATTTCGATTTTCAAATATTCTACTTCAAATATTTCTTTTTCAAATATTTCTATTCAAATATTTATATTTCAAATATTTCTATTCAAATATTTTATTTCAAATATTTCTATTTCAAAACTGGAATGAGGCCCAATCAATTACCATATAATGTTAATTATATGGATTTTCTACAGCACATGTATACAATAACAACGATGAATAATCAACCATCATCCAAAGTGCATTCTACATTGTATAAGCATCGAATATAAATATTCAACGCTTATAACAGTCTGTCAATCAATCGATCGACATACAACTAACTATTGGGATTAGTGTATGTCATATATCATCCCAATACCCGTGTGGGGTTTCAAACAATCAAACACAGATTTTATTTATGCAGTTGGGCGATGTGTAAAATTTATCGTCCCAATCAATATCAGTCAAATGTGTGTATATAAACAAATCGTCCGATTTGTTTATTTTTATTTCATTTTATATACACGTTAAAAATTCTATTTTTAACTATAAAATACTTTCCATTATAAAATATTTTATTTCATTTCTCATCACATCACACAATCAACTACACATCAAAATTAAACAACCAAGCATACAAGCTGTCCATGGTCTGTGGACGACGGGTGTCGGGTGCTACTAAACACCGTCTGCATCCTAGTATATATATATATAACTAGAAAATTAAATTAAAGAGTGAGAAATTCTCACAGAATAGCTAATCCAACGCCACGACTCTTCTTATGTAGAAATCTTCGCCGCTCTTGCCTCTTGTCACTTTCTTTGCCCGTGTTCTCTATATATGTAAAAATCGAATTTTTACTTTGCTATTCAATATATAAAAATCGAATTTTTTACTTTGCTATTCAATATATAAAAATTGAATTTTTACTTTGCTATTCAATATATAAAAATCGAATTTTTACTTTGCTATTCAATATATAAAAATCGAATTTTTACTTTGTTATTCAATATATAAAAATCTAATTTTTACTTTGCTATAAAAATCACTTTTCCACTTCAACGTATATATAATAAAAATCATATTTTTATTACTTCTATTTTATAAAAATTATATTTTTATTACTTCTACAATATAAAAATTATATTTTTAATCTTTCTACAATATAAAAATTATATTTTTAATCTTTCTACAATATAAAAATTATATTTTTAGTCTTTCTACAATATAAAAATTATATTTTTAATCTTTCTACAATATAAAAATTATATTTTTATTCTGAGAATCATTTCTATTCCTTCCACTATATAAAAAAAACTGATTATATATATATATATATATATTTAATTGTTTACTTCATATAAATAAAATAAGTAAATAAAAATAAATAATAAAAAGGAACTTACATTGATTGATCAAGGAAGGGGGGTTTTCACTGTCGGAGAGGTGCTCGAGGGGCCCTGCGGCTTCAAAGGAGTTCTGGCGTCGGTCTTGGAGGCTGGGGAGGCGGCGCGGTTGGCGGAGGGACAGGCGGAGGGTAGTGGGAGGCGGGGCAGGCGGTTTCCGTCGATGCAGGGCGCGGTGGTTCGGGGATGAAGTGGTTGCGTCGGCTGCTGCGAGGGGGGGAAGCAACGGGACTGCGGAGGAGAGGGGGGTTCGATTGGGGGTTGCGGCTGGTGGTTCGCCATCGGCGACGAGGCGGAGGGGGGAAATCGGCTCGATCGATTAGGGATTCGGGTTTTTTTAAATATATTTTTTTATCTATCTGTAAAGTGAATAAAGGGGGAGAGAGGATATAGTAAAAAGGGGGGTTTATAATTTTTATTTATTATTTTATTATTCATTTAAGTTGGCTTTTCACACTAACTCGAAATCAAGCCCACCGCCTGCCGTCTATAGCTAATTACCCCATTCCGAACACAATGGGATATGTATCGTAGGCCGATTCGATCAACACGATCAGTTTTCGTCAAATTTACATTTAAATCATTATATTGAATTTTAAACGTACATTTCAATTTACTGGGTTTACATACTAACTTGAAAAATTCCAGAAAAATATTTTCTAGCTTTGTATTGACGATACGGTCCTAACAAAACTAGTTTCGTCGAATTCTGAGACCGTTTGAAAAATGGCCATTTTCCAGTCGATTAAAATCAACTAAAACTGGTCAAACGCGTTTTCCTTTGCCACGCTCACATATTGATTCGAAAAATTATGAAATTTGAAACCTAGTAATAACTTTACATCACGGATCCAACAAAAGTGGTTTCGTCGAAATCCGAGGTCATTTGCAAAATTTCCATTTTTAAGGGCCTGAATTCCATAGCGACTATTCAGAAATTTCAACTGGACATATCTTTTGATCCCCGCTATGAAATTTCGATTTTTCGGGTTCGTTGGAACGATATCCTCAAATAGATCCTATTATTTTTTGTTTCACTAAAATCCGGTTTATTTTGCACCCGGTACATTCATTTGAAGTTTGAAATCGAATTATCGAACTACCGCGCCATTTTCAATTCCTTTTATAAATATAAATAATTATTTATATTCTAACGACGAACTATATAAATATATTCGTTCAAATTCTATTTAAAATAAATTTCTTGTCGTTATTATTTAAAATAATTCATTTTAAATAATCAAAATTCACTAAAATTGCCAAAATAAAAAAAATTTAAACTGGCCCAGATTTCCGGGTTATTACAATCTCCCCTACTTAAAACTTTTCGTTCCCGAAAAGGAACGAAGCCGAAAGTTGTTTCACAAATCAACTCAACTTTCATTGTTTTGATTACGGCTTAAGTTCTTCAACTTTTCAGTTTCTAAGAACTTTTCAAATTTTTCAAAAAATTGGCTAACACCCTAAATTTTCGAAAAATTTCGCCATAACCTCCCCTGCACCGGGAGCACGGGAAAATCCCGAAATTGCCAAACAGGCCTTCTGATCTCAAAAAGAAAAAGAAAAAGCCAAGAGGCTAGCCAATCGGCTCATAAAATCATCATCACCCAAACAAAACCGTAAATTATGGTAAACATGTACCTATTTGTCGGGCAAACAAATTTTATTCTTCTGCTCTAGCCTCCTTGCTATTACCTGTTCAATGTAAGTACATGTATGCAAGCAAATGCGACCAAATTTCAATACAACCCATTATTTGATTCAATTTGGCTAAAGGTACAAATTTTATTAATCATACAATAATCAAACAACACAACCATCAATCCATTAGTTGATTAGCTTTTCAAATTCATAACTTTGATACGTAGTCAAAAATCACATTTTTGATGCCAAACCACAACAATAGGCCCTATCTAATTTTGGTTCTCACACCAGTCAATAGGAAATATATAGAAAGCCCACTTTCGTCATACGAACATAAATTCTAATGATGGAGATCCATCATCAAAATCATCTCCGGGCGATTTGAGTGTAATTCTATATCTATCCAGTATATTAAAATTTCAAATACACGTTTGCAAGGCGTATATGCAAAATCTTTATATACTGGACTGTCCTAATCAATATAAAATAAATATTCAAATACGTATACAACTATTTAAATTTTCAAAACAAAAGTTGTTTTCATTTTAAAAATATACTCTTCACACTCGTTCTAGGATACTACTGATCCTATCTCTAACGAGTCATTCTCGTTGGATATTACTAATCCAATATCTGATGAATTCTTTTGTATGGTTCTAATGTGTCTTGTTCTCTGAGCTTTGTAAACCAAAGCTCTAATACCAAATGAAGTGACCCGAACTTCCCCGGTCTCCGAAGAGATGAGAAAGAACGAATTACTGTGAGGACAAGACAAATCAGAACGCAGACGGAAGAACATTTCATTCTATATTACAACAATGCATCAGATTACAAGAATATACAGAGTATAAATGAATCAATATTACATAGAAATATCAGAGATTTAAATTACATTTAAATACATAGCAGCGGAAAATAATACAATCCACAACTAGAAGAGATATACGGATACAAAGCTTTCCGGATATCGTTCCAGCTGTAAACCAGGATCCTGTGAATATAAATCTGCAAAACCAAAACTACTAGCTGCCCGTGTCAAAATAAGGGCACCCAGAGTTTAGGTTAAAACAATAAACTCCAAGTCAGTCATGGGACTGGTGTGAGAACTAAAACAGTTATTAATCTTTATTTTAAAGTTCGGTAAATCAAGGGACCACGCCGTATAACACGGAACGGGTTTCCTCCCAAGAATACCAGTGCATAAAACAAACAACGCAATGCTAAATAAAGAAAAATGAAGCTATTATAAGACCTAGTTCCCAACACACAATGCAACGCAAGCCGGAGGATAGGGTTTTTACCTTATAATAGCCAAGAATGCTTAGTATGTTTAAAACAAATCATTTGATACTATTATAAGTGCATAGTGTATAAAACAACTTCAAATCATAAGTGTCAATCATAGACGGCATAAGTGCCCCATCCCACTATGTCGCCATACTAGGCTCTACAAATAAAACCGCAAATGTCATGTATTTGGAAATTGGATTTCCTCTTATGAACCGAGGCAAGGGATCGTCCTCTACCGGTTCGAGACAATCTAGCCCATGTCTCAGGAACAACCGCAACTGCCCCATGGATCGTCAGGGTCGGTCCATCGATGTGGATTATTATGCCTGAACACTACGTTTCCCCGCCCTTTGGGGCGTAAATGAGCCAACGAATGACTCCATCGGACCCGGATCGTCCGATCAAACCGAGGCGCCTCGCAACAGCAACAACCACACAGGTGAAAAGTATATAAATGTCAGGGCTGGTAGGTCACTGACACCACCATAGCTAGAAGGAAACGCATGCCCTCCCTGAGGTCCTCTCCCGTTTTTGGTTCACAACCGGGGTGTGAGGCTCGCGAATTCACGTTACACAAAGCTATGCCACATAGGCGGTGCTTTGATCTTCAACCACAAGACTTTGCTTTTCAACAGAAGCCTTGATCATTTGCCACTTTGGCATGCCACACAGGAAATTCACTCTATGCATTTGATATCCATCAGTATATAACCCCTGAGCTCGTACGTCTCAGAGAAGGGCGTTAAGCAAGAGAATAAATTCTCCGCCGCCACACAGATATATATTTAATAGAAATCAATCACACAGACTAAAATCCAATGTCAGACACACAGTCCATTTACAAGTCCGTTCTGGGTCTGAACGAAACCGAAGGCCCTAGTACCCCGCATATCCATCGATCTCCAAGTACGTCTGGACGATCACCAACTGTTTCCATCTTCTTGGGTGTACAGCCCAATCAAGATCATCAATAATCACCCAAACGACGTGAAGACTTCCGGTCTTCGACCACCGTCTTCATCTTCGACACCACGTCGAATTAGTTATTCAGAATGGGATAAACCCGGTCTTTCTGAACAACTCGCGTATATATATAATAAACACGTGTTACACAAAACACAACATACGCCTCATTCCAATTCAGAATATTCTTTTATTCAAATATCCTTATATTTTGGGAAAGGTTCCCATTAATTTTATCAAAGATAAATTCTTTAAATTTATTCTTTAATCTCCTTTGAATATCAATTCAAAGTAGTCAGGATTAGCGAACCACACCGAAGTAATCTTTTATTTTAATTTCCCAATCCCAACCTATTCATCCCGTAAAGTAAACCTGGTCATCCTTCATATCTAACACCACGTTGTTATCAGTAAATTCTTCTACCACTTCACGTTCAAATCTAATTTTAGATTTAACTATCGCCTGGAGCAAAACTGGTGATACTCCATTCTCGATCTTTTCAATCTAATTAAAGATTCATTAAAACTCCACTTATCTTTAATCTTTAACTGGGTTAAAGAATCAATGTCATTTAAAACACGGTTCACGATAAACCCAAAATCACATTCCATTAATTATCGGGTTAAAGAACAAATGTTATTTAAAACACTGTTCACGATATACCCAAAAATCAATACCAATTCAATTCCAATTAAATATCATTTAATTGGTACACTTCATTAAATCTAAATAAAAAGATTTAATCTTTTTCTCAACTAGGTTCAAGAACAGTGTTAGTCAAGACACCATTCACTACAAGCCCAAATCACATTTGATATTAAATACAAGGCTTTGAATAGAAAATATATCGGCTTATATTCAATATCAAATTCTACGACCAACAGAAATCGTATTGGAAATAACGATATATATATCTATATCTTTCAAATTTCCATAATAACATCTGTATAATCACGAAATCCAACATCGAAATATTCCGAAGACAATTTCGATTCAAATCCATTCCAATGCAATCATTGGAATTTCTGGTTATTTTTCAAAACCATTTCAAACTCACTTTATTTATTTTAAAAAAATAAATAAATTACTATTCTAGTTCATAACTAGTTCATTTCGATAAAAATCTATTTTTATCTTTTCAAATATGGAGTTTTTCATCCCAATTCTTCACGAATCATTTCTTATGATTTTACACAAATTATTACTATTTTTAATAATTTTATCAAGGCCCGTATAGTCGATTTCCATCAACGACCATCGAACTGCACTTACAGCGACCTTTTCCAAATTTGATTTGGACATAATTCCAAATCCAACCGTTAGATTTCAAATTTCTAATATTCGTTAGAAAGCTATTTTCGATACGAACCCAATGGTTCCGATTTCAGGAGAATCCGACGGTCGGATCTCCCGCAATATCCATTCGAAGTCAATGGTCGAAATTTGCGAACTACCGCGGCGCGACGCGTTCTATTCAGGCCATTATATTATATATATAATATATATAATATATACTTCGTCGATTTTCTTTTCAAAACGATTTTTAATTCAATTTCCATTCGTTTTCAATTCAATTTGAATTTCAAGTTAATTCAATTTCAATTCAAATTCATTTCAATTCAATTTCTATTCGAATTCATTTTAAAACGATTTCAATTATATTTCAATTCTATTCGAATTCATTTCAAAACGATTTCAATTCTATTTCAATTCTATTCGAATTCGTTTCAAAATGATTTCATTTCTATTTCAATTCTATTCGAATTTCAAACCATTTCAGTTTATTTCGAATTTCAAATCAATTCAATTAAATTCGAATTTCAATTCACTTTAATATTCACTTCAATTTGAATAAAATCAATATAAATATCGTTCACGTCAAAATGGCGTCAATCTATCAACGCGGCTTCATTTATTTCGATTTTCAAATATTCTACTTCAAATATTTCTTTTTCAAATATTTCTATTCAAATATTTCTATTTCTAATATTTCTATTCAAATATTTTATTTCAAATATTTCAATTTCAAAACTGGAATGAGGCCCCATCAATTACCATATAATGTTAATTATATGGATTTTCTAAAACACATGTATACAATAACAACGATGAATAATCAACCATCATCCAAAGTGCATTCTACACTGTATAAGCATCTAATATAAATATTCAACGCTTATAATAGTCTGTCAATCAATCGATCAACATACAACTAACTATTGGGATTAGTGTATGTCATATATCATCCCAATACCCGTGTGGGGTTTCAAACAATCAAACACAGATTTTATTTGTGTAGTTGGGCGATGTGTAAAATTTATCGTCCCAATCAATATCAGTCAAATGTGTGTATATAAACAAATCGTCCGATTTGTTTATTTTTATTTCATTTTATATACACGTTAAAAATTCTATTTTTAACTATAAAATATTTTCCATTATAAAATATTTTATTTCATTTCTCATCACATCACACAATCAACTACACATCAAAATTAAACAACCAAGCATACAAGCCGTCCATGGTCTGTGGACGACGGGTGTCGGGTGCTACTAAACACCGTCTGCATCCTAGTATACATATATATAACTAGAAAATTAAATTAAAGAGTGAGAAATTCTCACAGAATAGCTAATCCAACGCCACGACTCTTCTTATGTAGAAATCTTCGCCGCTCTTGCCTCTTGTCACTTTCTTTGCCCGTGTTCTCTATATATGTAAAAATCGAATTTTTACTTTGCTATTCAATATATAAAAATCGAATTTTTACTTTGCTATTCAATATATAAAAATCGAATTTTTACTTTGCTATTCAATATATAAAAATCGAATTTTTACTTTGCTATAAAAATCACTTTTCCACTTCAACGTATGTATAATAAAAATTATATTTTTATTACTTCTACAATATAAAAATTATATTTTTATTCTGAGAATCATTTCTATTCCTTCCACTATATAAAAAAACTGATTATATATATATATAACTGTTTACTTCATATAAATAAAATAAGTAAATAAAAATAAATAATAAAAAGGAACTTACATTGATTGATCAAGGAAGGGGGGTTTCACTGTCGGAGAGGTGCTCGAGGGGCCCTGCGGCTTCAAGGGGGTTCTGGCGTCGGTCTTGGAGGCTGGGGAGGCGGCGCGGTTGGCGGAGGGACAGGCGTAGGGTAGTGGGAGGCGGGGCAGGCGGTTTCCGTCGATGCAGGGCGCGGTGGTTCGGGGATGAAGTGGTTGCGTCGGTTGCTGCGAGGGGGGGAAGCAACGGTACTACGGAGGAGAGGGGGGTTCGATTGGGGGTTGCGACTGGTGGTTCGCCATCGGCGACGAGGCGGAGGGGGGAAAGGGGATCGATCGATTAGGGATTCGGGTTTTTTTTAATATTTTTTTATCTATCTGTAAAGTGAATAAAGGGGGAGAGAGGATAGAGTAAAAAGGGGGGTTTATAATTTTTATTTATTATTTTATTATTCATTTAAGTTGACTTTTCACACTAACTCGAAATCAAGCCCACCGCCTGTCGTCTATAGCTAATTACCCCCATTCCGAACACAATGGGATATGTATCGTAGGCCGATTCGATCAACATGATCAGTTTTCGTCAAATTTACATTTAAATCATTATATTGAATTTTAAACGTACATTTCAATTTACTGGGGTTACATACTAACTTGAAAAATTCCAGAAAAATATTTTCTAGCTTCGTATTGACGATACGGTACTAACAAAACTAGTTACGTCGAATTCTGAGACCGTTTGAAAAATGGCCATTTCCAGTCGATTAAAATCAACTAAAACTGGTCAAACGCGTTTTCCTTTGCCACGCTCACATATTGATTCGAAAAATTATGAAATTTGAAAGCTAGCAATAACTTTACATCACGGATCCAACAAAAGTGGTTTCGTCGAAATCCAAGGTCGTTTGCAAAATTTCCATTTTTAAGGGCCTGAATTCCATAGCGACTATTCAGAAATTTCAACTGGACATATCTTTTGATCCCCGCTATGAAATTTCGATTTTTCGGGTTCGTTGGAACGATATCCTCAAATAGATCCTATTATTTTTGGTTTCACTAAAATCCGGTTTATTTTGCACCCGGTACGTTCATTTGAAGTTTGAAATCGAATTATCGAACTACCGCGCCATTTTCAATTCCTTTTATAAATATAAATAATTATTTATATTCTAACGATGAACTATATAAATATATTCGTTCGAATTCTATTCAAAATAAATTTCTCGTCGTTATTATTTAAAATAATTCATTTTAAATAATCAAAATTCACTAAAATTGCCAAAATAAAAATTTTAAACTGGCCCAGATTTCCGGGTTATTACATTTATAACGGCATGTTTTAAATTTCAGATCAAAGAATCTTTGGGAGAGTCGATGAAATCGAAGGCAGTGGAGAATAAATCTTGGTCGGTTATAATTATTTAGACGTAATTAAACTAGACTAATTTATTGTTAATCAAGAATAGTTCATTTAAATAGAATTGTGGATATTTATATAGTAATATCTTATGCAAATATCATCAGAACTAGGCCAAACCAGCTACGTTGGAATTGAGGTAACAAACAGAACACTATGAAACTGTTTTGGACAGAGACGGAGATAGCTAGAAATTACAGTTAAGTTAAAAGACTGTTTTAATTTAACTGTAACCGAACTGCTACCACAGACGAATGGAATCATTGTGAGTTTAACTCACTCAGTTTAACCACTTGTATTTATATAAGTCGGGGTTTATTATTTGTGTATTATGTTTGTTAATTGGTTGATGGATGCACTATATATATATATATATATATATATATATATATATTTGTGTGTGTGTGTGTTGAACTGAATTGATTAAATTAAACGTCGTTTAATTTAATTAGAATCAAGTCGTTATTTTTAACGATTAGTTCCAAACAAGGTAACTTACCTTGATAGTTACGTTTTAACAATATAAACATTTTAAAATAAAAATATGGGTTATTGGATTACTGTTATTATTTGTTGTTAAATATTATATCTTTTTATTGAATTGAATAATATTATTTGAGATAACGTACTTGATGCAGGGAAAAACAGGTTGGAGGGATCCAACGGGCTTCCTCAAATTTACTATCATTTTCATATTACAATTATATGAACTGTTTCACCAATACGTATTAGACAATTGATTGAGTTGTAGGCCGTTGAACTGAAATTCAACAGTTGTTTGTTTTTAATCAATGGACAGTATTAGTTGGGTAATTGGCATCAGATGGCTTGAAAACCAATCGTTTTATAAATATGGATTTACCGTCGGGGAATAGACAAAAAACGAAGTTATAAAATTTATTTTATAGCTGAAAAATATATTCTTAAATCTATTAATTTGGAATGGAATTTATTAAAAATGAAATAAATATTTATTATTTATTAATTAAGTTTATAAATAATTATAGAATTATCTTATAAAGCAAATTCCTATAATAAGGAGATTTATAAGCAAGTGAGTAGAAATAAACCAGATGGTTAAGAATTGGATTAACTATTTCGAAGAGACAATTAAATGAAATTTATTAATTAATTATATTATTAATTAATTTAAAGGGAAAATTAATTGGAATTGATTTACGAGATAATCAAGCTTAGGGGATTGACTGAGTCAGCTATTTTAACTAGAATTTGTTAATTGATTTATTTGATTTAATAAATCAAATGGGATAGCTCAACAAGTAATTGTTTAATTTTAATAAGACTTTAAAGGGGAAATTTATAATTTAGTTTCAGTTAATAAAGTAATTAACAATTTATACAATAGTCAATGTTAAAGTAAAATATTATCGTAAGAGATTATTATTTAAATGAAAATCATTTGAATAAGTAATCAAGTTTGTAATGAAGTACAATCGAATTGTGGAAAGAGTTCATAATCCGGTATATATTTAAGCCCAATTTTTGGAATGAAGTTATAAAGAGATTTAAGCGGAAACGATAGCTTAAATGAATGTTACTTAATAGTTGGATTTAAGTAAAAAGAATCAGGATATAAAAGGGATTTATATCAAGCCTAAGTTTATGAATAAGATTTATAAAAGGGACATGGAGTTAAATCATCAATTTTAAATGGATGAGACTTAATAATGAAATTCAGCGAAGTGAATAGAGGTGAAGCGAGATTTACAAAGTGGAAAGGGTTGAGTTGATTATAAGTGATAAAATGAGTTGATAACAAGTTAAGATAAGAACTGGAACCTAACTGGAGATTGATTGAGTTGAGTGGTTTGCTGAGTGTTAATCTGACGTTGATTTCGATCTTCGGGGTTGATACTCAGAGGATTATTCTCTTACCAATTTACGGTCTGGGACTAATGAATGTTGAAATACAGAAATGTGTGGATAAAAGATATTTCCAAAGTAAAACGAAAATAAAAGGCTCGAGAAAGAATAAAAAGATATTTCCAAAGAGAAAAAGGAAATAAAAGATTTAAGAATATATAAGATGAGACTTCCAAAGTAATGGAAATGAAAAGGAGATTGTGTGAATACGTAATGATATTTTCGAAGTAAGGAGATAAGTTTTAGAATGAGTTTACTCTAAATAAGTAAGTGACGATTATTGTTTTCAAGTAAAGAAAACAAAAGATATTTTCGTAATGATTATTTTACAAATAATAAATTAAACTGATTTCCCAGTTTATAGTATGAAAACTATTGTGCAAATAATAATTTAATGGAATATTGGATATTGTTATAATATATTTTTCGAAGTATTAGGATGAAAGAATTTTGTGAATATTAGTAAGGAGTGAAATGTTATTTCCAAATATTTGAAATAGTTAAATTAACCTTTCGTTAATTATTTTTAATTAAATAAGCCAAATGATGCTGAGTACTAAAGCAGTAAGTATATTTTTATTTTATGGTTGAGTGGTTGTTTATTTGATAGTTAAATAACCGACTATCAAGTCTGGCTAATACGATTGTTGTTACGAAAAGACCGCTATCCAATTTATATTCGAATACCATTCCGACCAACAAATACGAAAATGTTGAAGATATTAGATGTTGATTGAGACGGAGAAATCGAAGACCATAGATCTTCATAAAACGAAATAACCGCTTAAAATCTCTTATTCGACCCAGAGATATACTGGGATTCTGTCATGGTTGAAATCTACAAAGTTGCAAACACTACTCGCTACTAATCTCTAGGGTGATACTTAGGATGTGGTAGGAGGGTACCTTCGGTTCAACCTGTTCCTGGATGACTTGTATGGATGAATGTCTAACAGAGTATTTATTAAGAATCACGTACGTTGATTTTTACAAATGTATTTCTATTAGTGGCGGTGAAAAGGCCTTTCTCTTTGCTTAACGACCAGAGTATTTTTTAGACCGTCAATTAGTGATTTGGCGGATCTGACAATATGACATTCAAAGTGAATGGTGATGTTATGTGCTAAAGGTAGTGTTAAACCTCAAGCCTCTTTAACTGGGAAATGACAAAAATCGAGCAGGTAGCATGGCTAAGTGCATCGCACCTAAGTAGGGTGTATAATCACCTATCTAGAGATAATTCATGTCCTCCTTTAATCTATTTTGATGTTGTCCCTTTTTGGGAAATGGTATGGTAGCTCCCAATCATTGGTGATATACATTCGATGCACTCAAGCGAAATGAGTGGTCGGTCATGTGTGGCCGGGTTGCAAGATGTTCTTGTTGAACCTAGTGTATTCGCCTCTAGAGATACACTATCAGAAAGTGGTTCCATACCTTGTCATAGTTGGAAATTAAATCTCCAATAAGAGCCCACGGTTTTGTTTGTATACTATATATGTGGAACGTTAAATGCAAGTGTTCCGCTAGATTGATATTTATTTGTGTTTAAACACTATTATAATATCAGAAAAATATCTGATTTCAAAAGATATGATTTGACTTAAAAAAATCAAGTTGTGTGATGTATTTAAACTTAGCGAGTTTTCTCACTCGGGTTCACCCGACTGATCCGGCGTTTTGTAAATGCTCGGGTTAGACCGGGTTGTATAGGTTCAGGTTATTGGATGCTGTGAAGTCTGAAGATAAGTTGGAGGAGTTCAGACATAAGATATCTAGTGTGTGTTCCACTGTGTGTTGTATATGAGGACAGATTAAAATAACTGTCCAGATGTATTGATGTACTCTGATGATTGTAAGTTTTTATTTCAAAAGCTCTCGATAAAGTTTTGTTTCTATTATATTTTATTCTGCTGCGATGTGAGACTCTGTTGTTGTTGTGTATTTCTTCTTCTTCTATTCTAATATTTCTTTCTTTCTTATCTCACCCTCTATATTCTTTCATTAACTATCTGGTGTTTTTGATACTTGAGTTCTAGCAAGTGATACGGGTTATGTATTATTATTGGAATTCAAGAGTCGAATTCCTCGGGTCGTTACACTCCAGCTCTTCCAAATGGGAGAATGGAGAAAGTAAACTATTCTCCATGCCTCCTTCCCCCTTTTTATAGCCTCCACCAACCCACTAATGGGCCTCCCCAAATCATCCCATTATGGCTTACCAAAACGAAACAGCCAACTGTTAAACTTTAAAACAGTGATTCCTCCCAAACCGTTGAACCTAAACTTTAATATGACTACTCTACGAAAAGGGAAACATTGTTTCCTTTTAATAGCACAGGTTTCAACATATGATTCGACCCAAGTCAAAAGTTATACCGTGTACAAGACTGACAAGGGAAAAATGGACACAAAAAAAATTAGTAAAATTTATGGATGTGTCTCACATCACCATAAACAACATATTGAAATATGAGAATGATCCAACTCTTAGCGAATAAAATAAAAATATTTTACGATCCTCCAATACATAAAATGTGGGCTGTTACAATTAATCTTTGTATCCAACTCATACAATAAGCGGAATAATGGTAAACTTCCTTATAAATTTCTCGAATAGTAAGAGTCCTCATCTACGGAATTAACATCAAATATCCAAAGATTTATCTCCAACTATATCCAATTATTTAAAATTGGAAAACCTTTTTAATATTAAATTAATCATTTTAAATTACATATAAAATATTTTTAATACCTTTAAACTTTTGAAAACATTTCACAAATCATTTAAAAATGATTACTTATAATTCAAAAAACCAATTTGTGGGTCAAAACTTCAAAACGGGCTAGTTTCAAAAAAAGCGTTGCAATAGTGTTTCAAAAGCATTACAAAACAGTTATATTAGATAACTTGATCAAAATAACCTTTATATTATCCAAACCTTGAATTTTCCAATTCAAAATACTTTTAAATAATTTATAATGATTTTACACTTTTCCCATATTTTTAAAATATTAAAAATGGTTATTTATACGCTCGACAATCTACATTCACAACGACCCTTTCCTAAAACGGTTTTAAACATAACTTGAAAACTATAAGTCAGAACTAAAAGATGCTTTTCTTACTTGAAATCTCTTGTCAGTAGAAAGAAAACGTTTTTCTTTTAATGCAAATCCGATTTAAATTGCAAAAGTTATAAGCGTTTAAAGTTAGTGGACATAACGTGAACCACCGCTGCGTGATACATCCTATTTTAGCCATAATATGACTTAATATAAAAAATTCCAAAATACATCAAATTACTTTGGAAAACCATCATATACTTTTATAAACCATTTTAAAATATTTTCATACTTCAGATTTCAAAACAAAACTCGTTTCCATAGTTTTGAAACAAAACCTTATTTAATGTCAAAAACTTGTTTAACAAAACATTCCTCCTTACGAAAGTTGTTCATATATATTTCCTTTACATTTCCAAACCTTTTCAAATTCGAAAATAAATTTTCAGAACCTAATTTCCAATATTATTCATCGATGGAGGAGATTTAACCGATCACCAATCTGATACCATAATTGCAATATCATAGTGTGTCACACAACATTGACAACCTTATAGACATCTATAGCAACCATCAACACATAACAGTGTGCGTTCTAATCTACGCAATCATCATCCATCGCAACAAACATCAGCCATTAACATCCACAGTTGTTTCAAATTGATTACACTAGTTAACCATCAAATTTATAACTAATTCTTCACTAATTAGTGTACAATTAACTAGTGTAGAAGTTTAAAGAGTTCTCATCAAAAATAGCTTTCCAATTCTTCACTGTAGGTGAGCATAGCCGACTGCAAATGAACTGTCAAACAGTATTTCGGTGCACCGTCTTCTTTGCCAAAATATATAATATTAATCTCTCACTTTTTTGTAAGAGGATGAGGAGGAGGATGAACTTTGGCCAGGTGATGGTGGATGGAGGTGGAGGCCGAGTAGAGGAAGGAGGAGAAGAAAAATAAGAGGGGGAAAGGAGTTTCTATGCCATGGAAAGCATGACCTAAAGCTCTAAGAAAAAGGAATGGAGAAGTAGAAATGAATGAGAAAATGAAAGAAAAGGTTGTTATTTATAGGAAAAATGCAGTAAGGAGAGAGTGACACATCAAAGAACACACGACATTCATGCATGAAAGGGTGCATGCAAAATGGCAAGTGTCCTAGCACTTGTTAACTTAAGAAGGAGAGTGGCATGCATTTGGACAAGTGTCCATACACTTGTTAATTAAGAAGGAGGGTGCTTAAGATAGCATTTTACTCAAAATGCTATCCAAACTCAAAGACAACACTTGTAACAAAAGCTACCAATGGTTCTAATATTCATAAAATTATATTTATATCTAACAAAAGCTCATATTAACAAAATAGTTTAACAAACACGAATTTGACAAATTTGTTGTAACAAAAGCATGTTACTTTTTATTAATATTTAAATCAATATATTTTCCAGTGAAATCTGATTACGCATCTCTATTTAGATCTCCTCCAAGGAATGTAGGATCGTACAAGCCACTCCATTTTGATATACCGAGAGAGGAAAGAAGCATATGATACCAGATCTTGTCAAGCAACAAGGTCTTAATTACTGGAGTAATTTTCTAATCGGATTTTTCCTCGATGGTACATTATCGTTTCACGCTGTATCTAAATATTTGCATAAGCATTGGAAGCTTGATGGTGAGGTTGATATTAAATCCGATGGGTCTCACTTTTACTTTAAATTCTCCAATGACTCTGATAGGGAAAAAATTCTCAGATCCGATCTACGTGGTAGAATGTTTATCATATCTATTTGGGATCCAACCATAGGATGGACCCAATCTCAAATAATAAAAAATCCCTGTTTGGATCTATTTATATAGGATACCCATGGTTTTATGGACTCTAATAGGCATCAATTGGCTTGTGAATCATGTTGGCAGATGGATTCGTTATGATGTTAACTGAAAGGTTAGATAGGTTCAGATATGCGAAGGCATTGGTCGAAGTATCACTTGAATTTGAGCTACCAAATGCTATTGAGATTGATGGTTTTGGAGATGCTTGTCCTATTGTAAAGGTTAGCTATGGCTGGAAACCAAAGATTTGTGTCAATTGTAGGGTATTTGGACATGATTCATCCCACTGTGAATTACACACCAATAACAATAAGGATAATCAGAATCTGGGTAATGCTAATGGGAGGGATTATTGTCCAGCTGAGAATGTGCAAGTACAAAAGCCACATATTAAAGTACATGCAAATGGTAATCAGGACAAATGGACAAATGTTTACAAAAAAAGGAAGTATTGGAAGAGAAAGGAGGTAGATAATAATAAGGTTACAGTAGATTCTATAATTGCTACTGGTAATGAAAATGGTAACTTTTTTGCAAGCTTAGCTATTGATGATACTGGATAGAATGTTGATATTAACGCTACTGAGAAGAATGTTGATATTGATGGACATGGTCCTGATGAGGCTAATAGTGTTCAATCTAATCCGGTTACCAATGCTCATTCGGACTACAAAGCTAACGCTGAGATGTAGACCATATTTGGCAATCTTTTTGATGATACAAGAGAATATTTAAAAACTTCAAATAAGGCTTCAGGTAATGGAACTATTTCTTGTATTGATTTCTTGGGAACTAGGTCATCTTTTAGTGCCACTATTGTTGCTCCTTGTTCAGCTCTTTCTGGTTCTATGTCATGTTCATCAACTTATAGTCAGAGTTCTCTTGCTTCTTCTTGTATGAATTTTACTTCGGCTTAGATTGGAACTTCCTCTTCCAGTGCCAGGCAATCTGCTTCCCCATATGCTAATTTAAAGCCACCTGACCATCTAATTCTTCCTCCTCCAGCAATTGAATCTTCCATGTTATCCTCTGCAGTTTCAATGAGTGCCTATCCATCTGCAATATACAAAGGCAAGAAACCTAAAGGAAAATTTTGGGCTGATGATGACCTTGATGAGGGCATGTGTTCACACTTGAAGACGTACTACCCGCTGGTAGCAAGGTGATGTCGCAGAAACGGGGTGACATGTGAAATACGATTAAATGGCCCCTTTTTTGATAAATTCTACACGTGAGTTTTGACTTGTGCCTTGTGTCAGAACCGAGGGATTATGGTGCGTGCAAGCTTGTCATGGAATGTTTTTTAACCGGATGTGTTAGAAGCAAGAGCAATTGGAATGTAATTTTGATTACTGGAGATTCTTTCTGTAATCATTTTTGGTTAGCGAGTGAGTATTAGTGATTTTGAAGGGTATAGAGAAGGATGGTTATATATCATAGCATACTTGTATATGCTGATATATGCAATGTAAATATTTTGGTTATTAATAAAATTTGCACTTAACTTTCAAGAATATATTTATACTAAATTCATATTTAAATCATATTATGTCAATTTTATATTTAAAAATTCATATTAAAATTTCAAATTTCTAATTTTAAATTAGTTAAAATTATGGATCGTTACAGCCTTGATATGCTTGTCTATTGCTTGATTATATGCCATGTATCCACATTTGTTTTATGGAAGCAATTTGTGATTTTCTTGCCCAATATTGTGATTACATGCCGTGAACGATTGGTAGTTTTCTGGGGACAAATTCAAACACGTGAATTTGTTCTTGCCAAAATACTTGCATGATTTTCTATGCATGTACAAGTGAAATCTTGCATGGCTAAAAACATTTGACAAACGTGAATTTCTAGAAACAAATAATTGATTTCTTTACTTAAAAAATACCCTGTGAATTTCTGGAAACCTGATTCTTGCTGATTTGTAAAACTTTTCATATATTCATCACTTTGAAGATTTGTTCGACTATTTCTGGAAACATTATCTTGCATGCTGATTTTAACTTCGAACCAAAAAGAAACTTGCCAAAAAAATTCTTGCAGTCCTTTTATTGAGTATACTTCATTGTGTATATTGGAAACTTAATTTGCAATAGCAAATTTCCCAATATTTGCCTCATGACTGTATGCTCTGCCATTTGTGTGTATTGCTCCACTCCAATCTTGTTCATTGCTTCATGTTTGTTGATTCATGTTACATGTCCATGTCATGCTGAACCATGTGTATATATATACAAGCATGTTTGTGTATATATATATATATATATATATATATATATGTGTGTGTGTGTGTGTGTGTGTATGTGTGTGTGATTTGGCATGTCATGTATGTACATCCATATGTACACAACTCCACTGTACATTTATTGTTTGTTCACCTGTGTCTGCCCTCTTTGTTGTGTATACACTTGCAATCCCAAAGCTGTTTTACCTCTGGCTTGTTCTTTTGACATTGTACATGAATCAGACACAATCTTTATTGCTTGTATATATATATGTAAATATATATATACATACATACATACATACATACATACATACATACATACACACCGTTGTGTACACATGTGTATGCATGTTTATGATCACATGTTGCATCATTGTGTGCTTTGTTCACCTTGCTCCTATGTTCTATGTCATGTACAACCATGCATGCTTGAACCCATGCACTTGTGTTTCTTGCCACATCTTGTTGCCTGTAGCCTACTTGTTGTTCACTTTGTGTGCTTTGAGCTTGCACCATGTTGAACCATGTGTTGTTCTTGTTGACATGAATTAGAAACTGGCGTTTGTTTGTAATGTACATAGAAGTGCACTGTTGCCTTTGTGTATATAATTTGTGACACTTGAATTTGAAACTGGGCACTTGTAAACTTCTTGTTATTGTTGCCATACATTTATATATATATACACACACACACACACAAATATGTATGTATATATGTGTAATGGTGCTATTGTTAATATATGCTCATGTGTTAACCATTACATTGCTGCCATGCTTGTGAGTCTGAATTGCTTGTCCATGTTGTTGTTTTGCTTCACTAGCCAATTTGTATGTTAATTGATCCTGCCTCCTTGTGGCTTGCCTTCACTGGTCTGTTTGTATGCTGCCTTGATTATTTGTGCATGGTCATACTGCTTTGTCCATACCCATGTATTTGAACTGTCTTGATTGGTTCAAGCCATGTTATATAAGCACATATATATGTGCTCTTAGCAATTGTCACCATGTTGAGTGCATTGTCTCGTTTCTTTATGGTTGAGGCACGGCTTCACCATCCATGCTTTAGCTGGACTGGTTCGAGTGCACATGTCACTTTGTTGTCTTGCACTTGAACTATTGATGCTTGTTTTAACCATGTATACATTCACGTATATATGCACAAATGTGTGTGTGTGTGTGTGTGTGTGTATCTGTGTGTGTGTGTGTTATGAGCGTTGCTTCATACCTGCTTTTGTCACTTGCATTGAATTTCTTGGTTTATGTGCATTCACTGATATTTGATCATATTGCCCATGCACAAAATATATGTGTATATATATACATATGTATGTGTATACATGTATCGTGCATGTGCCTTATATAAGAGATCTCTAGAGATATTGTTTACCTTGTAGTATTTACAGTGAATCATTGTGAATATCACAAGCAGTCATACCAAGTCAAGAAATATGATGATAAGCATACCAAAATTCTAAGGAAAATAAAATTTAAACTAAATATATATTTGCTAAGAGTTTAAAAATATTTTTTTTTAGTTTGCTGTTTGTGTTTCTATGATAGGTATGTAGGTGACTGGACTGACTTAGAAGAAGACTGAAGACAAGCGTGTCAGTGCATGTAACTGAGAGAGCAAAGTGAAATGTATGTGAATGATAAGTGTTTGTAGTCAGGAACAATGTATAAGAAATTGAATGAATTGTATCACTGAGATGTACAATAGTTGAGTTGTGAAAATATGTATTATTGAAATGTTGCAATAAAATATTTTATATATATAAAATATTATTTGAATATTTAAATTCTTGTGCAGCAGTATTCCATTTAAATTTAAATATTTATTTCTGTATGTGACATAGTAGAATAATGCAATTGCAAACACATTCAATATATATATATATATATATATATATATATATATATATATATTTGTTATCATCAAACAAAAATCATACTGTTATATATAACAATCTCCTCCTTTTGATGATGACAAACATATAATAAGATTTTGAATACAATAAATGTGTATGACAATGAAGTGTAGAACTCCCCCTATATGTTTGCTCCCCATACAACATAACTCCCCCTAAATATGTGTGTATAAGCGGAAAGAATAAATGAATTTGAAATTCCAATATTAAAATATTCATGAAATATTCACTCATCGATCAAAATCTTAATCATTCTCCCCCTTTGGTTATCATCAAAAGGATATAGAAATCGAAATAATGATGAAAATATAGACTTCAAATATAAACTCAGATCAAGAGAGACAATGTTCATCATAAAATCTCATTTAATCAAACAAAAATCATAATATTCCTCAAACTAGTGACAAATTTCACATTGTAGAATGATGTATTAACGATGAATTTAATTTAATGGAAAGAGTTATAAAAACATATAAATTTCAATTATTTTCAGGTAAATTTTTAAAAATGAGCACAAAATGGTAATGGATTTAGACTATGATTATAAATTCAAATTAAGTGACAAAATCAAATAATCTCAAATTCCAATGACTATTAATCAAAAAATCATAACATATCATAAAATATTAACACATTTCACAAATTAGAAAATGGATTGATAGGCTGGTTTTTACATAACAAGAATTATTTCATATATATATATATATATATATATTCTCTTCATTTTGCTTTTTTATTATTTTTTTGTTATTTTAAGAGCACACTAATCACACATAACCATATCTTGGATTTTCAAATGAGTTCAGTTGCAACTTTAATATAAGTAATTTTTAAACATGCATGACCATATATAGGTTTTTTAAGCGAGGTCGGAGAAACACTTATTATATACAAAATCTCCTCAATATATAACCCAAAATGGATGATAGAAATATGGTAAGTATAGAGTTGGTTGTGAAATAAATTTCTAAATTAATCATATTATGAAATATGCTCACATGTATCGGGATTTTTGAAAATTTTTAATTATCTCTCATTCTGAAAAATAATATAATCACATTTCCATCACAAAATTTTAAACTGTGTATTCGTTAATGATATTTAAAAAATATTGAACTCTCTAGATTAAATAAAACCATGATGGATGATAGAACGATAATAGAAAAAGAAGATGTTCGTGAAATAACTGCTAATTCGAAGGTATTATAAAAATCTGGTCAAGCATCATGAGGTTTTAAATAAAAATTTCTCTTGTTATGAAATATACTATAGTCAAAACTCATCACAATTTCAAAAAAAATCTGATAGTAATTTTGATGAGTTCCAAATACAATTCAATTTGGTCAATGATTTCAGTTTTTGAGTAAATAATCAAAAATGATTTTAAAATTGAAGATATAAATTACAAGAGAGATTATGAAAGATCTATCCAAGATGAGAATCATAAAAGGAAATCAAACAAATGAACGAGAAATTTCAAAGCTTTTAATGTTGATACCACTTGAGTTCCTAATGGGCATTTACGATGTATCTCAAACAAAATCATCCAATTACCAATCCTAAGCAGACAAATCTAACAATTCAGTTCGTGATATCAGAGTAGCAGAATAGTCAGTTTCAAAACAAGCAAACAAAAGAATTTTTGCAAAATTTACAATAATCCTAAAAGATGATTCATGATCCAAGATTAAAGAAGTTCATTTGAAATCACTTGAAGAAGTGTGTAAATTTCAAGATTCAATGAATCGATCACACAATATTATAATTTCAAATCCAAGAAGTGTGTGAGATTGAAGATATCAAAAATCTCAAATGGTTTCAAGAATTCAAATATCCAAGCCAAGTATCATGATTAAAAAGTGATTTTCAAGATGCAACACAACAATCCATATATCAAAAGATTTTCATTTTAGGATTGTCAAGCCTATGAAATTACCAAAACTAAAAAATAGTAGTGTGCTGTAATGAGTGTAGCTTTTCAAGTCTTTCCAAAATGAATTAGAAGAAACTCAAAAACAGTAAAGATGTGTGAAAATTTCATTAGCTTTCCATATCATCAAAAAAAAATTCAGTATAGCACTGATAAAAATGCTTCAACACTGTTTGGAATTCGGATATCAACAACAATTAAACTTCAATAGAATTGCAAAATATTTATAATTTTAAATTCAAGATCTGGAAATCATAAAAACATGAGAGCTTTAAATACTAATTTCCAGAAAATCATGAATATTGCAATTTGAAGTTAAGAAAGTATAAGAAAGGTTACAAATGATATGGCAATGACAAAATGAATCATAAGAAAAAAAATAGAAGGTGGGATAGAAAGGAAGAGTAAAAAAATTATAAACAAAATAATATGAGTCTAGATATCATATCTGATTTATAGTAGATGTTGTGGATCTCCAACTCGACAATATGTCTAAGGAACTCTGAATGTTTCAAAGATGTGGAACAACTTGAATGTAGTTTCTATTTTGCAAAGTGATTCCTTAGCCATCCTTCGGTACCTAAGCATTTAGAGGATCGAGGGGACTAATAAAATTTGTAAAACCACTCATAGTTTCATTCACACATTTTGGTAACCAAACTTGTTTGTACAACAATCCATTCAAATCTACTTTTATGCCCTTAGGAACCCAAATACGTTTGATCTTTCTTGAAACAATTTATTTCCTTTTGGGATCCAAAATGGTTTAAATTGTTTGTTACAAAACAAGTTTTCATTTTGTTTATGATTTAAAAGTCCTTTGAAATTTTTAGATTTCAAATTTTCAATTCGAGCATTTCCAAAGCAATTTGATTTTTTTTAAAACATTAGAATTCAGGTTTTCAAACATATCGATTTCCTAAATCCAAGAGCACATTTATTTCCAACATAAACTTCGTTTTGCAACAATATATTCAATGATTTTTCCCCATTATAAACTCTATCCAAAGTTGATTCTAGTCGTTGAATTTTGGATATAAGATCACAATTTTCTTTCAACGTAGTGGAACAACAGTTTATAGTGACCTTTTTCTTTTCAGCAAGTTTGTTTCGAAACCAAATTATCATTTTCAGTTACTTTTATTTTGGCCTTAGACTCAAAATTTTCAAATTCAAATTTACTTTGTTTTTCAAACTCGAGTTTTTCAAGTTCTTTGAATTTCGCGAATTCTTTTTCAAGCTCATTCCGGATTGGATCATTTTTCTGCAAATTTTGTTTTTCAGCAAATCCATGTTTGGAATTTTCAATGTCTTAAAATTATCAAATTCATTTTGCAAGAAATTGTTTGTACTTATTAGCTCAATATTGTTCTCTTTTAAGATCATAATTTCATTTTCAAGCTTCTAAATATTTTTATTGAGATGAACAAGAATATTTTCCAAATTCAAACAATTTTTGCAATTAGAATTTACTAATTTCATGATATTTTTAAGTTTTGATTCCAAACAATTATTTTGCAGGTCAACTCAAGACTTTTAGATTTCAGATATTTATTTTTCGATTTGAGACTATCAACAACATTAGTTAAATCAACACAAAAATGAACTAGATCTTCATATGAAAATCATCTTGTTTCATTGTCTATTAAGTCACCGTCGCTTTCATCGTCCGATTCTTCATCAATAACTCTTGTTAAACACAAATATAAGCCTGAGTTGACATTTTGGGGTTTTGTGCAGTCGTGTTCTTTTCATTCATGCAATGTATTGAGAGTTTCCAGATTTCCTGCATAGTTAAACAATGGGAGATATGGTTATACTGATCACTATGCAGTTAGAGCGCTTAGCAGTTCTACAGCGGAGGAGGTGCAAAAAGATGTAGCGGGGATAAAGCGGGGAAATAGCTGGGATATAGCGGGGGCGCAAAAAGTTTCATTAGATGTAAAACCAAATATTTGAAAATTACTTAGTCATCTTTCTCACATTAGATATGTACAAGAAACTAATATTAATTAATCTTATATAACAAAATCACGGAATACCATAGTTATGCATGCTAAATTTGATGAGTGTAATTGATTGTTATAATATATTAGGCACATATGGCTTAAATTTAGCCCTTTACGTTAACTTTGCTGAATTTTTTGAAAAGAGAACTAGACAAATAAAGCTCTATATATAAATATTGCTAAAGCGGACGCTAAAAAGCCTTGATTTAGCCGATGCAGCGGAAAAAAGCGGGGCTAGAAGCGAATCTACTGTTCATCAGTGCTAAATTGAAATAGCGTAGCGGTTGAAGAGCACTATGGGCTATAGCGGGGCTATTGCAGGGCTTTAACTGCATAGACTGATCATCATCAACAAAAGAATATAAAATATGTGTAACATGAGAATTATACTCAATATCATTCCTATCTACTATATCATATCCATTTATAATAATATCCTAACATTTAATATTAATAGATTTTAAATAGAATTCCATTTCTGATTTCCAATTTAAAAAATCTATACCATAAAAAATAGTTGGAATACGACCAGACCGACTCTCGATGGATTGACAACTAGGGAACACCAAAACTCTAGAGTTAATAAAATACCTGCTCTGATAACAGTAGTTGGATCTAGATTAACCCTAGAGGGGGTGAATAGGGTAAATTGGAGTTTTACGAGATACTAAAATATCACAGCATAGATTTCAGCAGAAAAAATAAATACAAAAAGTAAAAGATACAGATTTTACCCTGTTTTGGAAAACCTCTGCCTACTGCTACATTTCCAAGGTTTCTACTAGAATTTAAACAATCTCTACACTTACAAAATCCTTGTAAACTCGCGACACCCTCTCACCACTTTTCTGATCCTACTCTCAGAGCCCTGCATTGATCTTTACTTCCAAGATCAGATTTTCTCCGAAATACAAACCCGTAACTCTTAAACCCTAGTTTATAGAAACTAGAAAATATATTGATCGGTTACAAAAGAAAACAAAATTAAAACAATAAGATAATGAAAAAACCCTTTAAGCCCTTAAGAAAGAAAATTATCGCCCTCCCCTTTATTTTTATTTTTGTCCCTCAAAGTAATGCCGGCCAAAATAAAAATAGGGTTTTGCCCTCAAATCAGATCGCGAGTTCAAACTTGTTTTTCTGGAAATTTATTTTCTGATGATCTTCCAGTGTGGTTGTTCTTGGTCGATTGATTTTGGTACTTGCGATCAAAAACTATGAGTACTCTGATTTGATTTTTGCTCTTGAATTTATTACTTGGTTTTTCAATGTTTTACCTGTGATGATTCACATGTATTATATAGGGTTTAGAACCCTTGTTGTTCTATGATTTCATAAAAATGAATCAGTCTGATTGTTGCATGATTCTTGCATGATTGTTTCTAATTGATTTCCATGGCCTTGATATGCTTGTCTGTTGCTTGATTAAATGTCGTGTACCTACACTTGATTTCTAGAAACAATTTGTGATTTTCTTGCCTAATATTGTGATTACATGCCCTACGAATTTCTGAAATCGGATTCTTGTTGATTTGTAACACTTGCCATATATTCATCACTCTGAAGATTTGTTCGACTATTTCTGGAAACATTATCTTGCATGATGATTTTAACTTCGTACCATAAAAGACCTTGCTAAAAAATTTCTTCCAATCCTTTCATTGAGTATACTTGTATATTGCAAACATAACTTGTAATAGCAAATTTCCAAATATTTGACTCATGATTGTAAGCTCTGCCATTTGTGTATATTGCTCCACTCCATTCTTGTTCTTTGATTCATTTTGGTGATTCATGATGCATGTCTGTAACACTCCATAATTTTAACAACACTAAAGGTGATAAGTTAAAGAATAATTAATCTAATATTTATAATTGAATGAAAAGGTTTGTGCCATTGCATTCGTCTCGGAATTTTGGTCAAAATAGACACCTAGTTTGCATAAAATGGCCACCGCATGAAGAAGTTATTATGGTTTGAAGTTTACATATGCACAAGAGAATTATATATATATATATATATATATATATAACACAATCAAAATCAGTTCAAATCGCACAAAAAGGGAGGAGAGGGAAATTTCCCGTCCAGGGGTGTCGACCCCATAAGGGGGTGTCGACCCATAAGGAGTGTCAACCCCTGGGTCGACCCCATATGCGGGGTGTCGACCCATAAAGGAGGGGTCGACCCACTACGGAAGATCTGGGTAGAATAGGGTTTTGTTACAGCTATATATATGGCCTCATTCCTCTTGTTTCTACACACCAAAAATAATGGAGAACAAGATGTTGCCCCTGCCCAGATAAAATCAAGTCTTTTCTTCTTCATCAATCAACTAGAGTTATTCAGATTTAGAGATCTGTGATTAAACATCAGCAATTCTTTTATCTATTTTTTCTAAATCCAAACATTGTGAGTCAATGTTAATTTTTAGATCCAAATATTTAAAAAGTAAATCTTGACATGACTATAACTTGGATTTATGCCTGTGACATTTGAATCATATCAGATCTGCTATAACCTAATTATCTAAGTTATTCTGACATGACTATGAACTAGAATTGAACCCATACATATTTATCATGTCAGATCTGTCATTGTTTGAAGATCTAGTTCACTATTTAGATCATCTCATGTGTGTTCCTATTATGTTTGTGGCTAAATCAGATCTGTTATTAGTTGGATATCTAATTCATTGTTTAGATCTCATCATGCCTGTTTATGGTGTCTCTATTATGTTAGAATCGGTTCTATTGTCACATGTTTATCAGATCTGTTCCTTTATACTTATCTTGTCATTATGCCACTATATGTTTATGCTTATTTCTTCCATTATATGTCAAACTTGATAGTATGATCATTTATGTCCTTTCCCCTTCATCTTTTCCCTTTTATTTTTATAGCCAAGCTACCTTCGAGCCTAGGCATGCCGCTGAAATATGCGAACACGTTAAATTGGGAACGAGGGGAAAACGGTAAGATTAGGGCATAACTTGTAATTGGAAATTTGAGCATAACTTGAATGAAATATATGAACATGAATTTGGGGCATAAATCAACTTGTGGTTAAAGACCTTAATTTAGAGTATATGGTTCATTATGAACATAACTTGGGAAAGGGGCATGAAAACCTGTAATGACATAAGAATAATTGGTTAATAATTGAAATGCCTAGAATTACAGTAATTAGAAACTGTAACCGCGCTTAGACACGAGGTTAGATTACACTTGTGGTGGAAGTCTGCTCGAATCCGACCGACATATACAGCGACCACAAGTGGTGAATCTAATGTGAGGGGTCTAAGTTCATAAACACGAGACGTGCTAGGACATGAGGTTATGTCCGAGTTATGGAAGAAGTCTTCCCGCGTCCACAAGTGATAGGCTTAATGTGGGATGTCTAGCACATTATAACCATAAATGAATATGGTAAGGAATTGGAATACTTAACCTAGTTGAATCCATAGGGACTGTGTGAACATATAACTTGAGTAGGGGTTAAGTAAACTTGTTTGAAATAGTGGGGGGGTTAAGTAAATCTTGAGTGGGTGGGTAATATTTATATATAGGCCCACAAAATTAACCTATGGGGTTATGCAATCTTTTAGTCTGGTATGACATAACCTGTGGAAAACCCAGTGGGGATGCAAGCGTAAGGGGAAGCTTGTATCATCTTGTTTGTGGGACCTATTTTAGTCCGTGACCCATATATAGGTATCAAACGAGTACTCCGTACTAGGTCGGAGTAGGGGCACGCTTACCGGGCTGATTGTGAGAGATCCAAACGTAGGGCACGGTGTGGGCGGCGCATTCCGACGAGGTCATGTGCGTGCATGGGTCCAGCAGAGGAGGTTTAGACGTCGTGACTCCTGTAGATATGGTTGTGCACATCCTGAAAACGAAGGATTTCCACTTTAGGGAGTGATACGCGCTACTGTGGGGCCAGCACAAGGTATCTAAGGAGTAGGGAGCTGATCGATTAGGGTAGTAATTAGGGTACATCTAGACTCTAGTATGTTGGGGAGTCGTTATTACCCTTAGGAGTAACTCCGGTATGTTGGGTTGCATGTTGGTTGTATGGGGTGAGAACCTCTCACTGGAAATACACCTATGTCTACCATCTTATACTTGTAGGGGATCATCTTGTTAATAAGACACTAGTATTGGTGCAGAGAAATCATTAGAGAAGCGTAGTATACTCTATCATGTTATTGTTTACCTTGTCATGCTTTCCTATTATGATGCTATTTCTCTTATCCACTTTATATGTCTGTCTTGATACTTTTACCTATTTATACGCTAAAAGTAATTGGACTCGCTAGACTTTATGTCTGACCCATTTTGTTTCCTCTTCTTTCTCTTCCATTCCCCCTCCCTCTCAGGTTCTCAGGGCATGAATACTCAAGCTTGGTCAGGATTCTGCTTTAATCTTGCTTGGAGCTGCTTAGATGTATGCTCGAGTTTTTATCTCTTCAACTATGGCTGTGTTTTTGGGGATTATGCTTCTTTTATTATTGTACGCTAATGTTTTAAGTACAAGACAGAAATTTTAATGATGTACTGGGTTTTATGTTTCTTAAACATATGATGTAACCATGTTTTGAACTATGATGCTTTATGATTAATAAAAGTTTTTAATTATGCTGCCATTTTATATCTTTCTTGTAATGTTTCTGTTTACCCATAACGCTTCATGAAACTTAATGCATTCTCTTAATAAGTGACATTAGCGGACATGGGGTGTCACACTTGGTACCAGAACCTGTACCCAGTCGGAATTTTGTGTGTAATGCTGCGGATATCAGTCGGTGTGGTACTGATGCGGGTTACATGCACAATGCTAGGGTGATGAGTGATATGAGCCAACGAGGACGTTGGGCTCTTTAAGGGGGGTAGTCTGTAACACCCCTCTTGAAAAGCTAACACAAAGATCTTTTAGCACAGTGGTTAGTTCTTGGTGTTGCTTTCCGAGTGGTCGGGGGATCGAATCCCATGGTTATCACATTTGGTATCAGAGCTGAAGGTTACCAGATCGAATATAAGTTTTTGAAAATTATTTTCAAAAATGTTTTAAAAGGAAGCATTTTCAAAAGAAAAGTATGTTTTGAAAAACATATTCTCCAAAGCCATATGTAATATTTATCGATCCTTTGTCTGAATCCCTTTCCTTTTCATTTCAACATGTCTTAGGAACCTAATATTCCTGAGGGCGTTACGATACTAGGCTGGTTCCATAGGTATCTAGAGGCCACGGAGCCTGCTAGTGGTCAAGTTGACATTCCTTCCCCAGCTGCACCCATCGTTCCTCCTCCTCCACCACGTGCAGATAATTTCTTTAAGATATGCAAAGATTTCTGTGCTATTGGAGGAAATCATTCCATGGAACCGAGATGTAATAACCTGGCATTTTGTCCGCTCCAAATCGGTATTTAAACCAACTAGAAACATCCAAAATGACAGATCGTTATCGGCTTACAAGGTTTAAACAGAATCAATACAGAATCACGGTGTAAAATTTTTATGGCGGAATAAAAATTTCATATAATATCAGAGTTTACATACGTTTGCATAGCGGAAAAATATATTGTATACATGAAATTTTGGCTAAATAAAATTTACACTTTGTTGTCGAGCTTAACGTGCGCGCATGCATCTTTACGTCTTCACATCCTCTCCAATTTGCGAGCTATATCTTTAACCTAGAACACTTAAGGCCTGACCCGAGTGTCCCACGCAAAATACACAAAACACCCGAGTCAGGATTAAACATATTTCAAGTTAGCAAACTTAGTTAAACACATAAATATAATTAGTTTAATCCCTACAAGTCATTAGTAATTCGAGTATCCAATGATCCGTGTACTGACGAAATATACATCATAGGTCAAAGCAAGGGAGTGACGGGCAATAGCACATTTATACATTTATCTGAAGCATGTAAAATTTCACAAGAATGCTACAGTAGCTTAACTGAAATGAAACAGAGGGCTTATTCCAAAGTAAAAGATAGGTCCTAAACAAATGGCATACACAGCATGTAGGTACTGTGTAAATTAGCAAGTATATGTACATGCAAGATCATAATAGCATATGACTGACGCTACAACAAGTGGGGAAAATCTCGAAATCACGCAAGATAGTGGGTATTCAAGGAAAAGCACTATCATTTAGAACAACTCAAATATTTCATGCCAAAGTTCATACATGCAGCAAGCAATATAACTAAATGTTTCATGGCAAAAGTCATAACTGGGTGGTAGCAAAAATGGTCTATGACTTGACTTAATAGCAGGTTCAACTATGATGTCGCAGTGTGTGAATCAAAACAAGATAGCAAATATGGTGTGTACTCCAGGAACTACATGAAAGGGATATGTGCAATAGTATTTTGGAAATCATTTACATTCAGTGAACATTGTTATGGACAGTACCTGCAATATGGGTTCTACATTATTTGTTAGGGGTAGTAACATTACTTCACTCATGTTCAAGCATAGGCCCATAATTACACAAGCAACTGCATGGATCCTCAGATGGGGCTAATGCATGCAGCAAAGACATGCTAACACTAATAAAATGCAGGTATACACAGTCAACGCCATTCAATGCATGTACGATATTTTTCTAATAAAACCCAGTAGTGTAGTGCATGTCTAAGTCTCTTTAGTAACCAAATATTAGATTTTAATTTTTAGGAAATCACTTTACATAAATAGGGAGCCAAAACTTAACAATGCTACATGCAATTATATAGTCCATGCATTTCAATTGAAGTTTAATGAAACAGAACACCATGTATTATAATGCATGCAAAGAGGAATTATGCAGACCCATGTTGCATACCAAGAAGCACCACGTAGTCAAGAAATTAAAACATGCGTGGTAATGGAATAAGCTTAAACAGGTTCCAAACATGCCTAATAGTCAAGTTGAAACAGGCCACAACATTAACTTGCGGAAAAAGGCCGATTAATTAACCAATCCCAACCTAGATTTTTAAATTAAATAATTATAGGATGGCATTCCTGGTATTTTTTAAAGTATATGTGGTTCCTTAGCCCGTAGATGAATGGCGAGCCCAAGCATGTATAGAAGTAATGCAAACAATACAAACCTATTGGCAAATGGAGCAATGCATGCCTCATGTAAGTGGGAATATGCAAGTATGGGATATGTGAATCATTTTTAACAAAACAGTTAGCATATGAAACCAATGGACCAACAAACATCAATTTATAACTAAATGTCTTATGCATAAAAATGAGTGGGTACATTAGATAATGTATAGATTGGTTCAACCATGCTGCATGTAACTAAATGCAGTATTGCTTTTCCATACATGTATTAAAATGCACAGGTATGGACAGGGCGCACACACAAAATAAGATATGCTAAGAAGATGTGACGGCAAGGAATTTCGCTCGGTCCGAACCAGTCGCTAAACCGATCCAAGCCGTTCGAAACGCCCTATCGTTTGAGAACAGGACAAATCAGAACACATACAGAAGAACATTTCATTGTATATTACAACAATGCATCAGATTACAAGAATATACAGAGTATGAATAAATATTACACAGAAATATCAGAGATTTAAATTAATTACATAGCAGCGGAAAATAATACAATACACAACTAGAAGAGATATACGGATACAAAGCTTTCCGGATATCGTTCCAGCTGAAAACCAGGATCCTGTGAATATAAATCTGCAAAAACCAAAACTACTAGCTGCCCGTGTCAAAATAAGGGCACCCAGAGTTTAGGTTAAAACAATAAACTCCAGGTCAGTCATGTGACTGGTGTGAGAACTAAAACAGTTAATCTTTATTTCAAAGTTAGGTAAATCAAGGGACCACGCCGTATAACACGGAACGGGTTTCCTCCCATGAATACCAGTGCATAAAACAAACAGCGCAATGCTAAATAAAGAAAAATGAAGCTGTTATAAGACCCAGGTCCTATCACACAATGCAACGCAAGCCGGGGGATAGGGTTTTCCCTTATAACAGCCAAAGAATGCTTGATACGTTTAAAACAAATCATTTGATACTATTATAAGTGCATAGTGTATATAACAACTTCAAATCATAAGTATCAATCATAGGCGGCATGAATGCCCCATACCACTATGTCGCCATATATAGGTTATACACTCAAAATCGCAAAGTCACGTATTTGGAAATTGGGTTTCCATCTATGAACCGAGGCAAAAGATAGTCCTCAACCTATTCGAGACTGTCTAGCCCGAGTCTCAGGATCAGAACGCATCGACCCTTGGAGCGACAGGGCCGGTCCACCGATGTGGATTAAACTTAAACCCTGAACATGCGTTTCGCCGCCCTTTGGGGCGTAAGTGAGCCAACTAAATGACTCCATCGGTTCGAGAACGACCGATCAATCCGAGGCTCCTCGCAACAGCAACAACCACATAAGTCAAACTCGTCAGGGCGTGTAAAACCACTGACGCCACTTTTTAGCTAGAAGGAAACGCATGCCCTCCCTGAGGTCCGTCTCCCGTTTTTGGTTCACACCGGGTGTGATACTCGCGAAGTAAACGTTACACAAAGCTACGCCACAAAGGCCGTGCTTTGATCATCACCACAAGACTTTGCTTTTCAACAGAAGCCTCGATCAATTGCCACTTAGGCATGCCACACAGGCAATTCACTCCATGCGTTTGATATCCATCAATATATAACCCCTGAGCTCGTACGTCTCAGAAAAGGGCGTTAAGCAAGAGAATAAATTCTCCGCCGCCAAACAGATATATATTTAATAGAGATCAATCACACGAACTAAAATCCAATGTCAGACATACAGTCCATTTACAAGTCCGTTCTGGGTCTGAACGAAACCGGAGGCACCTAGTACCCCGCATATCCATCGATCTCCAAGTACGTCTGGACGATCACCAACTGTTTCCATCTTCTTGGGTGTACAGCCCAATCAAGATCATCAGTAATCACCCAAACGACGTGAAGACTTCCGGTCTTCGACCATCGTCTTCATCTTCGACTTATCGTTGTATCAGTTATTCAGAATGGGATAGACCCGGTCTTTCCGAATAACTCGCGTATATTTTAAATAAGTGTTACACAAACACAACATACGCCTCATTCCAATTCATTAGTCACTAACCGTAAATTAATCAAGAGAATAATTCCCCAAATATTAACCCCGAAGGCCGAAACCAACATCAGATCAATATCCAGAAAACCATTCTGCATAGCTAACCGACAGTTAGTTTCTAATTTCACATTCATAGGGAAAGGTTCCCATTAATTTTATCCAAGATAATTTCTTGAATCTATTCTCTAATCTTCCTTTGAATTTCGATTCAACTAGTCGGAATTAGCGAACCTTACCGTAGTAATCATTGGTTTTAATTTCCCAATCCCAACCTATTCATCCCATGAAGTAAAACTGGTAATACTTCATATCTAACACCACGGTGTTATTGGTAAATTCAATTACCATTTCACGTTCAAATCTAATTAAAGATTTAACTATCACCTGGAGCAAAACTGGTGATACTCCATTTCGATTATTTCCATCTAATTAAAGATTCATTAAAACTCCACTTAGTTTTAATCATTAACTGGGTTAAAGAATCAGTGTCATTTAAAACACAGTTCACGATAAACCCAAAATCCCCTTTCATTAATTATCGGGTTAAAGAACGAGTGTTATTTAAAACACTGTTCACGATAAACCCAAAAATCAATATCAATTCAATCCCAATTAAATATCATTTAATTGGTACACTTCATTAAATCTAAATAAAAAGATTTAATCTTTTCTCAACTGGGTTCAAGAACAGTGTTAGTGAAGACACCATTCACGACAAACCCAAATCACATTTGATATTAAATACAAGGCTCTGAATAGAAAATATCCCGGCTTATATTCAATATCAAATTCTGCGACCAACAAATATCGTATTGGAAATAATGATATATATATCTATATCTTTCAAATTTCCATAACAACAACTGTATAATCACGAAATCCAACATCGAAATATTCCGAAGACAATTTCGATTCAAATCCATTCCAATGCAATCATTGGAAATTCTGGTTATTTTCAAAACCATTTCTAATCCAGTTTATTTATTTAAAAATAAATAGAATTATACTTCTAGTTCAAAACTAGTTCATTTTGATAAAAATCTATTTTTATCTTTTCAAATATGGAGTTTTTCATCCCAATTCTTTCTAAATCATTTCTTATTATTTTACACAAATTATTACTATTTTTAATAATTTTATCAAGGCCCGTACAGTCGATTTCCAACAATGGTCATCGAACTGCACTTATAGCGACCTTTTTCAAATTTGATTTGGACATAATTCCAAATCCAACCGTTAGATTTCAAATTTCTAACATTCGTTAGAAAGCTCTTTTCGATACGAACCCAACTGTTCCGGGTTTAGGAGAATCCGACGGTCGGATCTCCCGTAATGTCCGTTTGAAATAAATGGTCGAAATTCACGAACTGCCGCGGCGCGGCGCGTTCTATTCAGGCCATTATATTATATATATAATATATATAATATATATTTCGTCGATTTCTATTTAAAACGAATTATATGAATAGTTTTAAATTCGTTTCAAAAGCAATTTCAACTTCCTTTTCAATTCAAATCAAAATTGAATTCTTCTTTATAAATTTGTTTTAAAATTCATTTCTATTCAATTCAAATTTCAATTCAATTTGAATTCGTTTTCAATTCAATTCATTTCGAAATCGTTTTCAATTCAATTCATTTCGAAATCGTTTTCAATTCAATTCATTTCGAAATCGTTTTCAATTCAATTCATTTCGAAATCGTTTTCAATTCAATTCATTTCAAAATCGTTTTCAATTTACTTCATTTCGAAATCGTTTTCAATTCACTTCATTTCGAAATCGTTTTCAATTCAATTCATTTCGAAATCGTTTTCAATTCAATTCTTTTCGAAATTGTTTTCAATTCAATTCTTTTCGAAATCGTTTTCAATTCAATTCATTTCGAAATCGTTTTCAATTCAATTCATTTCGAAATCGTTTTCAATTCACTTCATTTCAAAATCGTTTTCAATTCAATTTGAATTCGTTTTCAATTCAATTCATTTCGAAATCGTTTTATATTCAATTCATTTCAAAATGAATAAAATCGATATAAATATCGTTCACGTCAAAATGGCGTCAATCTAATCAACACGGCTTCATAAATTTCTATTTTCAAATATTCTATTTCAAATATTTCTTTTTCAAAATAGTTGTTATCAAAATATTTCGTTCAACACATGACCAATCTCAATGGATGAGTACTGTCAACACATGAACTTTTATTTTATATCGATAAAGATGTAAATTTTATTACTAAAATATTTCGTTCAACACATGACCAATCTCAATGGATGAGTACTGTCAACACATGAACTTTTATTTTATATCGATAAAGATGTAAATTTTATTACTAAAATATTTCGTTCAACACATGACCAATCTCAATGGATGAGTACTGTCAACACATGAACTTTTATTTTATAATATTCTTTATTTTTCAAATTGGAATGAGGCCCAATCAATTACCATATAAAGTTAATTATATGGATTTTCATACAACACATGTATATAATAGCATTGAAAAATAATCAACCATCAACCAAAGTGCACTACACTGTATAAGCATCAAATATAGACATTTAACGCTTATAGCAGCCTGTCAATCAATCGATCGACATATTTAATCAATCAGGATGAGTGAACTTCAAGTTTCATCCCAACACCCGTGTGGGGTTTCAAACAATCAAACACATATTTTATTTGTGCAGTTGGGCGATGTGTAAAATTTATCGACCCCATCAATATCAGTCAAATCAGTGTACATAAACAAACCGTCCGGTTTGTAAATGAATATTTTATTTTATTCACTTCACGTTAAAAATTATATTTTTAACGATAAAATATTTTATTTCAACACTTGAATTTCTATCCAGTTCATTCTTTAAATAAAATGATATTTTTATTTTTCTAACTTATTTTAGAAAATTTCGGCGGCATAACGGCACGATACTAGAAACGGGACAAGGCCTAGCCTTATCCCCGGTCTAGTGAAGGCCCACGCCATTCACACATCAATCAAAATCACCAAACAAACAAATTCAAATCAAATCATATAACTAAGCTATGCAACCAAACAAACAAGTCCATGGTCTGTGGACGATTGTGTCGGGTGCTACTAAGCACCGTCTGCATCCTAGTATATATATATAAATAGAAATGAAATTGAAAGGTGAGAAATTCTCACTAATAGCTATCCTAGCTCCACGACACTTCAAATACGGGAAATCTTATCCGTGCTTCTAACGAGATCTGTTCAACACCGTTTGTGTTAAAATTATATTCTTAACAAATTCTATTTACATTCTATTCGTATTTTCAAAATAAATTCTTTTACAAATTCTATTTATTTCTATTTTAAAGACCCTATATTTTCATATTTAAAAACAATTTATTTTTAGCAAAAAAAAAACAGTATACTTTCAGATTTATAAACTATTTATTTTCAGATTTAAAAACAATTTATTTTCAGATTTATAAACTATTTATTTTTAGATTTATAAACTATTTATTTTCAGATTTAAAAACAATTTATTTTCAAATTTAATTGCTATTTTTATTTTCAAAACACGTATATTTACAAAACACTTTCCTATTCTCTTTTTAAAAACATATCTATTTTATTTTTAAATAAAAAAACAATGCAAATTTAAATAAAGTGAATTAAATTAAAACTGAAATTTAAATAAAGTTAATCACCTTCACTGTTGTTTTTCAGCTCCAGGATGAAATCGTAACTCGTTCAAAGCCTAGGGTTCGACGTTGCTTCGCCTGGAGGCTGCCGGAGGATGATCAATCGCTGCCACATCGAAGTCCTCCACCTCGCCTCTCCATCGCCGGTGGTGGGTTGCGCGCCATCCAAGGCGGCGGCTTTTTTTCTGGGGGGGTGGGGGGGGGGGGGTCTACGACGCATCGAAGAGGAGGGGGCCTGGGCTATGCGGTCGACATCGGGGGGGGGGGGGGAGCGGTCGTGGTTGGCGATGGCGAAGGGCGGAGGCGGCGGTTCCCACGATCGACGCGGGATTTTCTTCTTTTTTTTTTAATTCTGAGAAATGAAATCGAACGCCGAGGGGGGGGGAGCCAGAATTAAAAAGGGGGGGAAAGAGATATTTTTTTTATTTTATTTAATTATTTTATTTGTAAAAAGTGGACTTTTACATACGACCTCGAAACGAGGCCCACCGCCTGTCGTCCATAGCGTTTTACCCCCATTCCGTACACAATGGGATATGCCACGCAAGCTGATTCGGCTGTTACAATCAGTTTCCGTTAAATTTACATTCAAATCACTATATTGAATTTTAAACATACATTTCAAATTACCGGGGTCACATACTAACTCTAAAAATTCTCGAAAAATATTTTCTAGCTTCGTATTGACTATACGGTCCTAACAAAACTAGTTTCATCGAATTCTGAGACCGTTGGAAAAATGGCCATTTTCCAGTCGATTAAAATCAACTGAAACTGATCAAACGCGTTTTCCTTTGCCACGCTCACATATTGATTCTAAAAATTATGAAATTTAAAACCTAGCAATAATTTGACATCACGGACCCAACAAAACTGGTTTCGTCGAAATCCGAGGTCATTTGCAAAATGTCCATTTTTAAGGGCCTGAATTCCATAGCGACTATTCAGAATTTTCAACTGGACATATCTTTTGATTCCCGTTATGAAATCTTGATTTTTCGGATTCGTTGGAAAGATGATCACAATTAGATTCCATTATTTTTGGTTTCACTAAAATCCGGATTGTTTTGCACCCGGTACATTCAATTGAAGTTTGAAATCGAATTATCGAACTACCGCGCCATTTTCCATTCTATTTATAATTATATATAAATATTTATATTCTAACGACGACGCGTATATAATATATACGTTCGATTTATATTCAAAATAAATTTCTCGTCGATTTTATTTAAAATAATCAAAATTCGCTAAAATTGCCAAAATAAAAATTTTAAACTGGCCCAGATTTTCGGGTTGTTACAATCTCCCCCACTTAAAACTTTTCGTCCCCGAAAAGGAACAAAGTCGAAAGTGGTTTGATTAATCAACTCTACGTTCGGTCTGGCTTCCATTCTCCAACTTTTCAGTTTCTGAGAATTTTCAAATTCTTCAAAAATTTGGCTAACACCCTAAATTTTCGAAAAATTTCGCCATAAACTCCCCTGCACCGGGAGCATCGGGGAATTTCAAATAGCTTCCCCGGTCCTTCAGATCTCAAAAAGAAAAAGAAAAAGCCAAGCTGCTAGCCAATAGGCTCATAAAATCATCATCACCCAAACGAAACAGTAAATTATGTAGTAAACATGTACCTATTTGTCGGGCAAACAAATTTTATTCTTCGGCTCTAGCCTCCTTGCTATGACCTGTTCAATGTAAGTATAGGTATATGGAAGCAAATGCGACCAAATTTCAATACAATTCAATATTTGGTTATATTAGGCATAATGGTTCAAAATTATCAAACAAATAAACAAACAACACAAACATCAATCAATTAGCGAATTATCATTTCAAATTCATAATTTTGAAACATATAAAGAAAATCATGTTTTTGATGCCAATTCACAACAATGTGTCCTAGCTATATATATATAGGTTTTGGTTCTCACACCAGTCTAATGGAAATATATAGGTATCACGCCTTCGAAACTTGAACATAAATGTTGATGATGCGATCCCTATCATCAATATCATCTTCGGGCGACTAGAGTGTGATCCTATATCTATCCAATATATTAAAACTTTGAATACAAGCAGATCAGACGTATACGCAAAATCTATATATACTGGATTGTCCACATCAATATAAATAAATAATCAAATACGAATAATTGATTTAAATTTTCAAAACAAAATTTGTTTTCATTTGAAAAATATACTCTTCACACTCGTTCTAGGATACTACTGATCCTATATCTAACGAGTCATTCTAATTGGATATTACTAATCCAATATCTAATGAATTCTTTCGTATGGTTCTAATGTGCCGCGTTCTCTGCTTTGTAAACCAAAGCTCTGATACCAACTGTGACGGCAAGGAATTTCGCTCGGTCCGAACCAGTCGCTAAACCGATCCAGGCCGTTCGAAACGCCCTATCGTTTGAGAACAGGACAAATCAGAACACATACAGAAGAACATTTCATTGTATATTACAACAATGCATCAGATTACAAGAATATACAGAGTATGAATAAATATTACACAGAAATATCAGAGATTTAAATTAATTACATAGCAGCGGAAAATAATACAATACACAACTAGAAGAGATATACGGATACAAAGCTTTCCGGATATCGTTCCAGCTGAAAACCAGGATCCTGTGAATATAAATCTGCAAAAACCAAAACTACTAGCTGCCTGTGTCAAAATAAGGGCACCCAGAGTTTAGGTTAAAACAATAAACTCCAGGTCAGTCATGTGACTGGTGTGAGAACTAAAACAGTTAATCTTTATTTCAAAGTTAGGTAAATCAAGGGACCACGCCGTATAACACGGAACGGGTTTCCTCCCAAGAATACCAGTGCATAAAACAAACAGCGCAATGCTAAATAAAGAAAAATGAAGCTGTTATAAGACCCAGGTCCTATCACACAATGCAACGCAAGCCGGGGAGTAGGGTTTTCCCTTATAACAGCCAAAGAATGCTTGATACGTTTAAAACAAATTATTTGATACTATTATAAGTGCATAGTGTATATAACAACTTCAAATCATAAGTATCAATCATAGGCGGCATGAATGCCCCATACCACTATGTCGCCATATATAGGTTATACACTCAAAATCGCAAAGTCACGTATTTGGAAATTGGGTTTCCATCTATGAACCGAGGCAAAAGATAGTCCTCAACCGATTCGAGACTGTCTAGCCCGAGTCTCAGGATCAGAACGCATCGACCCTTGGAGCGACAGGGCCGGTCCACCGATGTGGATTAAACTTAAACCCTGAACATGCGTTTTGCCGCCCTTTGGGGCGTAAGTGAGCCAACTAAATGACTCCATCGGTTCGAGAACGACCGATCAATCCGAGGCGCCTCGCAACAGCAACAACCACATAAGTCAAACTCGTCAGGGCGTGTAAAACCACTGACGCCACTTTTTAGCTAGAAGGAAACGCATGCCCTCCCTGAGGTCCGTCTCCCGTTTTTGGTTCACACCGGGTGTGATACTCGCGAAGTAAACGTTACACAAAGCTACGCCACAAAGGCCGTGCTTTGATCATCACCACAAGACTTTGCTTTTCAACAGAAGCCTCGATCAATTGCCACTTAGGCATGCCACACAGGCAATTCACTCCATGCGTTTGATATCCATCAATATATAACCCCTGAGCTCGTACGTCTCAGAAAAGGGCGTTAAGCAAGAGAATAAATTCTCCGCCGCCAAACAGATATATATTTAATAGAGATCAATCACACGGACTAAAATCCAATGTCAGACATACAGTCCATTTACAAGTCCGTTCTGGGTCTGAACGAAACCGGAGGCACCTAGTACCCCGCATATCCATCGATCTCCAAGTACGTCTGGACGATCACCAACTGTTTCCATCTTCTTGGGTGTACAGCCCAATCAAGATCATCAGTAATCACCAAAACGACGTGAAGACTTCCGGTCTTCGACCATCGTCTTCATCTTCGACTTATCGTCGTATCAGTTATTCAGAATGGGATAGACCCGGTCTTTCCGAATAACTCGCGTATATTTTAAATAAGTGTTACACAAACACAACATACGCCTCATTCCAATTCATTAGTCACTAACCGTAAATTAATCAAGAGAATAATTCCCCAAATATTAACCCCAAAGGCCGAAACCAACATCAGATCAATATCCAGAAAACCATTCTGCTTAGCTAACCGATAGTTAGTTTCTGATTTCACATTCATTGGGAAAGGTTCCCATTAATTTTATCCAAGATAATTTCTTGAATCTATTCTCTAATCTTCCTTTGAATTTCGATTCAACTAGTCGGAATTAGCGAACCTTACCGTAGTAATCATTGGTTTTAATTTCCCAATCCCAACCTATTCATCCCATGAAGTAAAACTGGTAATACTTCATATCTAACATCACGGTGTTATTGGTAAATTCAATTACCATTTCACGTTCAAATCTAATTAAAGATTTAACTATCGCCTGGAGCAAAACTGGTGATACTCCATTTCGATTATTTCCATCTAATTAAAGATTCATTAAAACTCCACTTAGTTTTAATCGTTAACTGGGTTAAAGAATCAGTGTCATTTGAAACACAGTTCACGATAAACCCAAAATCCCCTTTCATTAATTATCGGGTTAAAGAACGAGTGTTATTTAAAACACTGTTCACGATAAACCCAAAAATCAATATCAATTCAATCCCAATTAAATATCATTTAATTGGTACACTTCATTAAATCTAAATAAAAAGATTTAATCTTTTCTCAACTGGGTTCAAGAACAGTGTTAGTGAAGACACCATTCACGACAAACCCAAATCACATTTGATATTAAATACAAGGCTCTGAATAGAAAATATCCCGGCTTATATTCAATATCAAATTCTGCGACCAACAAATATCGTATTGGAAATAACGATATATATATCTATATCTTTCAAATTTCCATAACAACAACTGTATAATCACGAAATCCAACATCGAAATATTCCGAAGGCAATTTCGATTCAAATCCATTCCAATGCAATCATTGGAAATTCTGGTTATTTTCAAAACCATTTCTAATCCAGTTTATTTACTTAAAAATAAATAGAATTATACTTCTAGTTCAAAACTAGTTCATTTTGATAAAAATCTATTTTTATCTTTTCAAATATGGAGTTTTTCATCCCAATTCTTTCTAAATCATTTCTTATGATTTTACACAAATTATTACTATTTTTAATAATTTTATCAAGGCCCGTACAGTCGATTTCCAACAATGGTCATCGAACTTCACTTATAGCGACCTTTTTCAAATTTGATTTGGACATAATTCCAAATCCAACCGTTAGATTTCAAATTTCTAACATTCGTTAGAAAGATCTTTTCGATACGAATCCAACGGTTCCGGTTTTAGGAGAATCCGACGGTCGGATCTCCCGTAATGTCCGTTTGAAATAAATGGTCGAAATTCACGAACTGCCGCGGCGCGGCGCGTTCTATTCAGGCCATTATATTATATATATAATATATATAATATATATTTCGTCGATTTCTATTTAAAACGAATTATATGAATAGTTTTGAATTCGTTTCAAAAGCAATTTCAACTTCCTTTTCAATTCAAATCAAAATTGAATTCTTCTTTATAAATTCGTTTTAAAATTCATTTCTATTCAATTCAAATTTCAATTCAATTTGAATTCGTTTTCAATTCAATTCATTTCGAAATCGTTTTCAATTCAATTCATTTCGAAATCGTTTTCAATTCAATTCATTTCGAAATCATTTTCAATTCACTTCATTTCGAAATCGTTTTCAATTCACTTCATTTCGAAATCGTTTTCAATTCAATTCATTTCGAAATCGTTTTCAATTCAATTCATTTCGAAATCGTTTTCAATTCAATTCATTTCGAAATCGTTTTCAATTCAATTCATTTCGAAATCGTTTTCAATTCAATTCATTTCGAAATCGTTTTCAATTCACTTCATTTCGAAATCGTTTTCAATTCAATTTGAATTCGTTTTCAATTCAATTCATTTTGAAATCGTTTTATATTCAATTCATTTCAAAATGAATAAAATCGATATAAATATCGTTCACGTCAAAATGGCGTCAATATAATCAACACGGCTTCATAAATTTCTATTTTCAAATATTCTATTTCAAATATTTCTTTTTCAAAATAGTTGTTATCAAAATATTTCGTTCAACACATGACCAATCTCAATGGATGAGTACTATCAACACAGAACTTTTATTTTATATCGATAAAGATGTAAATTTTATTACTAAAATATTTCGTTCAACACATGACCAATCTCAATGGATGAGTACTGTCAACACATGAACTTTTATTTTATATCGATAAAGATGTAAATTTTATTACTAAAATATTTCGTTCAACTCATGACCAATCTCAATGGATGAGTACTGTCAACACATGAACTTTTATTTTATAATATTCTTTATTTTTCAAATTGGAATGAGGCCCAATCAGTTACCATATAAAGTTAATTATATGGATTTTCATACAACACATGTATATAATAGCATTGAAAAATAATCAACCATCAACCAAAGTGCACTACACTGTATAAGCATCAAATATAGACATTTAACGCTTATAGCAGCCTGTCAATCAATCGATCGACAAATTTAATCAATTAGGATGAGTGAACTTCAAGTTTCATCCCAACACCCGTGTGGGGTTTCAAACAATCAAACACAGATTTTATTTGTGCAGTTGGGCGATGTGTAAAATTTATCGACCCCATCAATATCAGTCAAATCAGTGTACATAAACAAACCGTCCGGTTTGTAAATGAATATTTTATTTTATTCACTTCACGTTAAAAATTATATTTTTAACGATAAAATATTTTATTTCAACACTTGAATTTCTATCCAGTTCATTCTTTAAATAAAATGATATTTTTATTTTTCTAACTTATTTTAGAAAATTTCGGCGGCATAACGGCACGATACTAGAAACGGGACAAGGCCTAGCCTTATCCCCGGTCTAGTGAAGGCCCACGCCATTCACACATCAATCAAAATCACCAAACAACCAAATTCAAATCAAATCATATAACTAAGCTATGCAACCAAACAAACAAGTCCATGGTCTGTGGACGATTGTGTCGGGTGCTACTAAGCATCGTCTGCATCCTAGTATATATATATAAATAGAAATGAAATTGAAAGGTGAGAAATTCTCACTAATAGCTATCCTAGCTCCACGACACTTCAAATGCGGGAAATCTTCGCCGTGCTTCTAACGAGATCTGTTCAACACCGTTTGTGTTAAAATTATATTCTTAACAAATTCTATTTACATTCTATTCGTATTTTCAAAATAAATTCTTTTACAAATTCTATTTATTTCTATTTTAAAGACCCTATATTTTCATATTTAAAAACAATTTATTTTCAGCAAAAAAACAGTATACTTTCAGATTTATAAACTATTTATTTTCAGATTTAAAAACAATTTATTTTCAGATTTATAAACTATTTATTTTCAGATTTATAAACTATTTATTTTCAGATTTAAAAACAATTTATTTTCAGATTTAATTGCTATTTTTATTTTCAAAACATGTATATTTACAAAACACTTTCCTATTCTCTTTTTAAAAACATATCTATTTTATTTTGAAATAAAAAAACAATGCAAATTTAAATAAAGTGAATTAAATTAAAACTGAAATTTAAATAAAGTTAATCACCTTCACTGTTGTTTTTCAGCTCCAGGATGAAATCGTAACTCGTTCAAAGCCTAGGGTTCGACGTTGCTTCGCCTGGAGGCTGCCGGAGGATGATCAATCGCTGCCACATGGAAGTCCTCCACCTCGTCTCTCCATCGCCGGTGGTGGGTTGCGCGCCATCCAAGGCGGCGGCTTTTTTTCTGGGGGGGGGGGGGTCTGCGACGCATCGAAGAGGAGGGGGCCTGGGCGTTGCGGTCGACATCGGGGGGGGGGGGGGGAGCGGTCGTGGGTGGCGATGGCGAAGGGCGGAGGCGGCGGTTCCCACGATCGACGCGGGATTTTCTTCTTTTTTTTTTTTTTAATTCTGAGAAATGAAATCGAACGGCGGGGGGGGGGGGGGGGGGGGGGGGGAAATTAAAAAGGGGGGGAAAGAGATATTTTTTTTATTTTATTTAATTATTTTATTTGTAAAAAGTGGACTTTTACATACGACCTCGAAACGAGGCCCACCGCCTGTCGTCCATAGCGTTTTACCCCCATTCCGTACACAATGGGATATGCCACGCAAGCTGATTCGGCTGTTACAATCAGTTTCCGTTAAATTTACATTCAAATCACTATATTGAATTTTAAACATACATTTCAAATTACCGGGGTCACATACTAACTCTAAAAATTCTCGAAAAATATTTTCTAGCTTCGTATTGACTATACGGTCCTAACAAAACTAGTTTCATCGAATTCTGAGACCGTTGGAAAAATGGCCATTTTCCAGTCGATTAAAATCAACTGAAACTGATCAAACGCGTTTTCCTTTGCCACGCTCACATATTGATTCTAAAAATTATGAAATTTAAAACCTAGCAATAATTTGACATCACGGACCCAACAAAACTGGTTTCGTCGAAATCCGAGGTCATTTGCAAAATGTCCATTTTTAAGGGCCTGAATTCCATAGCGACTATTCAGAATTTTCAACTGGACATATCTTTTGATTCCCGTTATGAAATCTTGATTTTTCGGATTCGTTGGAAAGATGATCACAATTAGATTCCATTATTTTTGGTTTCACTAAAATCCGGATTGTTTTGCACCCGGTACATTCAATTGAAGTTTGAAATCGAATTATCGAACTACCGCGCCATTTTCCATTCTATTTATAATTATATATAAATATTTATATTCTAACGATGACGCGTATATAATATATACGTTTGATTTATATTCAAAATAAATTTCTCGTCGATTTTATTTAAAATAATCAAAATTCGCTAAAATTGCCAAAATAAAATTTTTAAACTGGCCCAGATTTTCGGGTTGTTACAGAAGAGAAGTTCCTTCTTATAAAGAAACGTAGGAAAATTAGCAAGTGTTCACGCTTGAGTACAGGAGTATATATCTGTATCAACAATGGACTGCGGCTAGTACACAGACAACCATAAAATTTAACATGCAACCAAGATGAGATGCAGACTAGCATGAACTCCGCGACAACGGGAATAACTAATTATACTTAGTCGAAAACATGAAATTTGCAACTTGCAACAAGTCGAATCGTAAGTTAGACTTACCTTTCATTGACGATGGCAACTCGGGGCTCGACCTGACAACTCAGTTCCACTCACTGAAATGGGTGATGCGCCGGAAAGACGGCGGAGGGGTGCACCAGTTGACCAAGGCCGAACTGTTTTGAAAGAGGAAAAATGAGTGGCCACGGCTCTTCCAGTAGTCAGCGGAGGACTGTTCCCTCAGCCGACGGTGGCGGTTCGGGCAATAGATGCCTGTAGTGGAAAAACAAGGTCAGGCGATTGTGGTAGTAGCAGGCCACCTAAGAGGTTTGGGTTTGTAGACTCGAGAAGTCTCAGGTGGAGTGGAGACCTGATCGGTAGTTGCTACGGAGTGAGTGACGATGACGAGGCAGGCAGTGGCGGAAGACGAACGGTGAAGGGAGGGATGAACTGATTTTGCAGAAGATATTGATGGTCATTTCGAATTGGGAGAAATAAATTTGGCTGAGGGAAAAATTTTAGAATTGGGGAAAAATAAATTGATTTTCTGATTTGGGAATATAGTGGAACATCAGCTAGTTGAAAAAAAATAAGGAAGAGGAAGAGAGTTGTGAACCTCAGAGAGAAGGGTACCGAATTTTATAATACCAATGGAGGAAACAGAACACAGAAGAGCAACAACACGTGTAATACGAATCAAGGCGGTAAAGCCAAGTGATACCGGATTTCTGCCGCCCAAATCTCAGCAAATATTTGTCAGATATTGTGTTAGATCTGATGTTGGGTTGAATGAGGTAAGATGGGGTTTGAACGAAGTATTACAAGTGAACGGTGCACGGAATTGAACGAATGCTACCAACGATTGGTATACGCTGAATTGGACAACGGTATTTAAACACACTATAAATTTTTTAACAAATATTAAATGCTAATATAACATGAACATAGAATTTCATCAGCGCCGTATATTCACTATTACTGCTCGAACTAAATTTATACTTAACGGTTTATACAAAACAAATTCGGTTAACCATTTAAATTAATATATTCAATCTTTGTTTAAAATAAATTAATTTCGGTTCAAATTAGAATGGTTTACCAATAAAATCCAATTCGTTTCAATTGCATTTGTTCTATATACATGACATTCATTCTTGAAACCATTCATGGAAAGAATTTCCAGTCTAAATATACAAATTAGTTACGTAAGACATGAGTTAAAATACTATAAATTATTAAATGCAATCATTTAGTCAAAATAGAATTTTATGCAAAGAATATATTATATGAAATCTAAACACAAAATTTTAGTATCTTCGCACGTTCAAATAAAATGATTAAGTAGAATTGATTTAGAAACATATTTAAGGTAAGGCAGTAAAATAAAATAAATACTTTCGAAATAAATATAATAAGAATATAAGCCAAAGAAAGTAAAATAACGTAATGATTAAAATAAATAATTAAATCCAAAAGTAGAATATTATAATACAAAAGAACTAGAATACAACGAAGAACACAATATATAAAAGCTAAATGTAAATAAAACTATAGACAGATTAACCTTAATTCAAACTTTAAATTTCGACAACCATTTACATTAAAATTAAATGGAAAGAATACAAGACTACAAGCACAACTTGTTAATAATGTCAACCTGTTTATAAATTTACAAAAGGATTAAATCAGAGGTAAACTTAAATTATATTCAAATAGATAAATTCCAAATCCAAGTACAAACATCAACATTAAACCTCAGTTAAATTTAAATTTAAGTATTCCAATAAATTCAGATTACCTAACAAATGTTGCTAATGCTTCTTTTAACATATATTTAGATATATATAAATTAAATCTACAAAAGGAATTTTTCTTTATACATTCAAAACAAAACTTAAAGTCAAACTATGCATCCAAATAATAGTTATGTTGAACTATGTTCAAAATAAATTTCAAATGTTATATCAAAATCCATTATAACTATTTATTCTAAATTAATTTATATTCTAAATGTCAAAAATTCTAGTTCGTTACACGAGACGTTCGTAGAGGCAAGGAATTGGCTCAAAGAGACGGAGGACCTATTTGGAATTTTCGAAGTGGACGATCGTAGGGAGATTCAGTTAGCCGCCTGGATACTGAAAGATGAAGCTTCGTTCTAGTGGGAGGTTACGCAAGCAGGGCGTCTAGTGGAGACTTAGGATGATTTTCGGCAAAGGTTTGAAATGATGTTTCTTTCTCAAGCTGAGAAACGTATGCAAATGGAAAGGTTTCTAGCACTTAAGCAGGGAGGCATGGCTGTCAAAGAGTATGTTAACAAATTCAACCAACTAGCGAGGTTTAGGTTAGATCTAGTAGATACCCCGCATAAGAAAGCTTTGCGGTTTGCTAGAGGATTTAATGAACCCCTTCATGGGTTAGCTATGTCTCATATTCCAATGGGAGCAACTTTTGAAAGGCTCGTTGATATGGCATTGAGACATAAGGAAGATAAAGATGAAAAGAAAGAAGTTAAGGTTGAGGAAACACAAAACAATAAAGTATGGCCCAAGAAGGGACAACAATAGCAACAACAGAAGAAGGGCAGAAAGAATGGCAAGATAAGGGTAAGTGGAAGTGATATAACTACGGGCACGAGGGTCATTTGATCAAGGACTACGAAAGAAGGAAGAATGATTGCTTCAGTTGTGGAGAAGCCAAACACTTTTCAAAGGAGTGCCTGAAGAAGCAAGAACAAGGTCAAAGGGCAGGAGCTTCTGGAGGGCAAGTGCATGCTCTCGCGATCAGTGCTCCAGTTCGAGATAGGATTGTTTCCATGGAAGGTTTGATTTCTCTTTCCAATCATCATATTAGAATTCTTTTTGATTCTGGCTCTTTTCATTCATTTATATTTGATTTGTAGTTGAGTCTCTCCACCTTAATACTAGTATGGTAGTGGATCCCATTGTTGTCTCAAAACCCATTGGTGGTTCGGATCATTTGTCCATGATTTGTCGGGGTTTGAGAATAACTGTGTTAGGAGTCGAGTTTGAGTGCGACGCATATGTTCTCGGTTTTATGGGCTATGGTTTGATTCTAAGGATGGATTAACTAGCCATGCATGGTACCATTCTTGATTGTGAGAGGAGGGTCGTTAGACTTTTGACTTGCCATGGGAGGATCCTCGAGATTTCTTATGACCCTAATGGGTCTGTCATGCTTAGTGTCCTAGAGTCTGTTGACACATCTACTAATAATCTACGATCTGTACCAATAGTCCATAAATATTCTGATGTTTTTGAGGAGGTTCAGGCTTACCTTCGAGGCATGAGATCGATTTTCGTATATACTCGGTAGACAATGCAAAGCCAGTTGAATTACCGGTGCGCCATATGGCTCCAAAGGAAAGGAAGGAGCTTAGTAAGCAAGTAGGGGAGCTACTTGAGAAAGGGTTTATTAGGCGAAGCATATATGAATGGGGTGCTCCTGTAGTATCTGCAACTAAGGCGGATGGTTCGCTTCGCTTATGTGTAGACTATAGAGAGTTGAACAAACTCACCAAGAAGAACAGGCACCCACTCCCGAGGAAAGATGATCTTTTGACCAGCTTGTCGGTGCATCAGTATTCTCTCATTTAGACTTGGCCACGGGGTTTCATCAGTTGAGGGTGGCCGAGGACAGTATAGACAAGATCACTTTTAGGACTCCATATGGTTTCTTTGAATGGCTCCTTATGCCATTTGGATTGACGAATGCACCCGCCTATTTTGTTGATCTGATGAGTAAGGTGTTTTGGGAGTTTCTAAATAAGTTCGTTGTGGTCTTTGTTGATGACATCTTAATCTTCTCAAAGAGCGAGGAAGATCATGCCTAACATTTGAGAGAAGTTTTGAAAACTCTGCGTGCGCATCAGCTTAAGGCGAAATTCTCCAAATGCCATTTTTGGAGAAAAGAGGTGAGATTTCTAGGGCATGTGGTCTCTAAAGAAGGGATACCAGTAGATCCCGCAAAGGTAGTTTCAGTTCAAGATTTGCAAATTCCTAAGAATGCAACGGAAGTGAGAAGCTTTCTTGGATTGGCAGGCCATTATAGGAAGTTCATTAAGGGCTTCACAAAGATATCAGCCCCACTCACTAGGCTGACGAAGAAGAATTTGGCATTTTCATGGGATATGGATTACGATATTGCTTTCCAACGGTTGAAGAGGGCTCTGACAACAACCCCAGCCTTGACCTTGCCCGATGGGAACAAAGTGTTCGCAGTATACACTGATGCATGCGGTATAGGGCTTGGTGCAGTTCTGATGCAAGAGGGAAGGGTAGTATGCTATGGGGGTAGACAACTAAGGGTTCACAAGAAGAACTACCCTACCCATGATTTAGAGCTAGCTGCCAGAGTATTCGCACTTAAGACGTGGCGTCATTATTTGCTTGGAGAGAAATTCGAGTTCTACATCGATCATAAATCTCTCAAGTACTTGATTTCGCAGAAGGATCTAAATTTAAGGCAGCAAAGGTGGACGGAGTTCCTAGCATCTTATGATTTCGAGATTACTTATACCCCTGGCAAGGGTAATGTGGTGCACTAAGTAGGCAGAGGATGGCCTTAAGTCCTCTATTTGTGGAAAGGAAAAGCTTGGAGTTTATATTGACTTTTGGTTTTAGACCCTCCACCGAGTTCTTGCTTGGCTTATTTGCATCACTGGAGGTGCGACCAACCCTTATGGATTAGATAAGAGCTTCGCAGTGAGAGGATACACAGATTTCAGAAATCTTGGATAAGCTCAGTAAAGGGGACACTTCTAGTCACCTTGGTAGATATTCCATAGACGATAAAGGGTGGTTGCGATGAGATGAGAGGCTTTGTGTTCCCCAAACTGCTAGTTTGTTGAAGACAGTCCTAGAGGAAGCCCATCATTCTAAGATGACTATTCATCCAGGCGGTGATAAGATTTATAGAGATAAGAAGAGGGTTTTCTTTTGGGTTGTGATGAAGAAAGATGTAGCAGAGTTTGTTTCTCAATGTTTAATTTGCCAGTAAGTCAAAGTTGAGCAAAAGTTGCTTGGTGGTTTACTTCATCCTTCGGAGGTTCCACAATGGAAGTAGGAGATCGTCTCTATGGATTTCACATATGGTTTTCCTAGGTCGAAAAAGGCAACACCAGCATTTGGGTTGTAGTTGACAAACTTACTAATAGCATCATTTCATTCTGGTTAAGCGTAAGAGGACGGCAACATGGTAGGCAGTAGTTTACATTCGTGAGATAGTCCGTCTTCATGGAGTACCTTCCAGTATCGTAAGTGATCGTGACCCCATTTTTATAGTTAATTTTGGAGAAGCTTGCAAGAAGCATTAGGTACATAGTTGTGTTTGAGCATCGCTTATCACCCTCGGACCGATGGACAGACCGAAAGGGTGAATAGAGTTCTTGAGGATCTTTTAAGGCTGTGTATCCTAGACTTCGGAGGGACTTGGGAAAAGCACCTTCCTTCAGTAGAGTTCGCCTACAACAATAGTTATCAAGCTAGTATTGGCATGGAACCCTTCGAAGCATTGTACGGACGACCCTGTAGATCACCGACTTGTTGGTGGGAATCTAAGAAAGACTTCTACTTGGACCAGATATGGTCAGAGAAACGTCCGAGAAAATTGACCTTATTAGACGGCGAATGAAGATAGCTTAGGATCGGAAGAAATCCTACGCAGATAAGAGAAGGACTGATATTGAGTTTGAGGTGAAAGATATGGTTTTCATTAAGGTATCACCTTTGAGGAATGTGGTTCGCTTTGGATTGTAGGGAAATTGGTACCCAGATTCATAGGACCATTTCCCATAACAGAAAGGATTGACCAAATGGCCTATAGAGTAAAGCTACCAGAGAGATTGTCCAGTGTTCATGATGTTTTCCATGTTTCTCATTTATGGAAGTGCTTGCATGATACCGCAGAAGTAGTTGAGCCGAGTATATTGGAGGAAGTAGAGGTCGAACGGGAGGTGACAGTTAGGTGATTTCCTACCTGTATTCATGGATCAGAAATTAAGAAGCTACGCAACTGAGAAGTCAAGTTGATAAAGGTTCAGTGGAGAGATAACCCAGAGGATGCAACTTGAGAGACCGAAGACGAGATTCGTGCTTCGTACCCTTTTCTTTTCCAGGGCATGTTCTTAGCTTCCTTTCCAAAGCATTTATTTATACTTGTTTCTATCATTTGAGTATGTCCTATCGATCGAATCTTCGACCTTTAGGTAGGAATCCCATGGATGTAAACATGTGTTTGAAATATGTTATGCAAGTGGATGCAAGTGTTTGCTAGTGGTTGCTCGTGGATGCATATACACACACATTAGGCAATAGATGGCTCAGTCACTCTCATACTGCATATGAATGTGTGTGCATTTTTTTACTTTTATTTAATGAAAATGGGTGTATCATCATATGGATGTTGAATTTGGATGGATGATTATGCACACACATAGAACTTACAAGTTATAATAGGATTATTGCATACATGTTGGATTCATGGCACTAACATACATTGCATTAAGGAGGTCAACTGAATCGGTAGACCGCCTGATGTTCGCATTATTATTAGGACATATACACACACCTTTGCATATGTTCATATAAGCATTAGAAAATTTTAAGGACCATGGATGCCTATGATTAGTGGATGAGTAGATAGATGTGGATGGTAGGATATACATTCTTCTTAACTTAGAGATTTCGGGGATGAAATCCTTTGAGTAAGGTAGAATGTAACACCCCATAATTTTAACAAAACTAAAGGTGATAAATTAAAGAATAATTAATTTAATATTCGGAATTAAGTGAAATGGACTGCGCTATTGGTTCGTCTCGGAATTCTGGTCAAAATAGACACCTCATTTGCGTACAACGGATACTGTATATAGAAGTTATTAAGGTTTGAAGTTTATATACGCACAAGAGAATTATATATATACATAACAATCAAAATCAGTTCAAAACAGTTCAAATCGCAGAAAAAAGGGGAGCGGGAAATTTCCCGCCCAAGGGTGTCGACCCCAAAAGGGGGTGTCGATCCATGGGTCGACCCCATAAGGGAGGGGTCGACCCCCTTACGGTAGATCTGGGAAGATTAGGGTTTTGTCAAGCTATATATATGGCCTCATTTTTCTTGTTTCTCCACACCAAAAATAATGGAGAACTAGATCACTACAACAAAAACACCATATTACAACTTTAATTTTACAACGGTGGTAAAATCACCGTTGTAATAAATGGTTTTTTACAACTTTTTTCCAGAAAAGTTGTAATAGACTTATTTTTAACAACTGTGTTATTTTGACAGTTTTAATAAAAGCCTATCACAACTTTTATTTTTGGACTGTTGTAATATATGACTACACTACAACAAAAATACCATATTAATAATTAATAAAAATTCGATAATTAATAAAAATAATAATACTCAATAACTATTGTTTAATAATAATAATAAATAGTTTATTTGAAACTATGTAATAACTAATATTAATAATTTCTTTTCACTATATAATAATTAATAAATAATAATTATGTATTTTTGTTAGAAATTAAAAATAAATAAATAAAAATTAGTTTTTAGTATTGAATAATTAATTTTAGTAATCAATAAATAAGAAGTAAGAATCACTAATTAAGAAGTAAAAATTAGTTTTTTGATTGTTAAGTATTTAATAATGAATAATTATTAGTAAAATATACATAATAAACTTTTAATAAGTTATATTTAATTATAAATAAGAAGAAATAAGGAATAATTAACAATATCTATTATTAATGAGCAATATCTAATGCTTCAGCAAAATATTTCCTAACACATCCATATTATATTTAATAAATTTGTACTGGTTATAGGTTGTAACGTTTAAATATTATATTCAGTAAATTTGTACTGGTTCTAGGTTGTAATGTTTAATTCTGTACATCTAGGTGAAACGAATAATGAAAAGATCGGTCTCCAAATGTTAGCAATGAAATTTAGGTGGGAAATTGCGAAATTTTGGCTGCAAAGGTTGGTGGTCTCATATTTAATAAATTTACTTTTCACCGCGTCTCCTCGTTGCCAGTATTCTATGTTGCCACTGTATTAACCTTTCCCCAATTCATAATCACTTTCCCAAATTCAACTAATTATTCCCCAAAATCTGAAACTAATGGCCACCAAGCTAGCCCTTGCCCCGCCTCCTCCTAGCTCCCATCGGCCGCAGCCCGTCTTCTTTCTCCTCTCTCCGATTGAACTATGAACCCGTGGAACAAAAAGGGGCAACGCCTTTTGCTTGAAGCCACTGCAGTTGATTTGCTCCAGGCGCAACCGCTCCACCGTCCGTCGTCTTCAACTTGAAGCCAAATCCGCCTGCGCCCGGTCACCCTCGCGAAGCCAGCTAATTCCGCCCTTTCCCCTTTGCCGACAACCTGCAGGTGAGTTATCTCACTTGAACAAATTCAAGTTCTTCAATTATTTGTTTTTCCCTCTTTCAATTTGGGTTTATCGGTTTGCTGCAAAATCTCCTATCTAAGATCCACTATTTCGTTTGCTTTTTTTAATGATTTGTAACTAAAATATCACAGATTGTTGATCCCCATACTATAGATGTTGATGGAAAACTTTACTCTGCTAGGCATATTCTTATATCTGTCGGAGGTCGGCCATTTCTACCTAACATTCCCGGAAAAGAGTATGCAATTGACTCGGATATTGCCTTAGAATTGCCATCCAGGCCAAATAAGTTTGCTATTGTAGGGGGTGGGTACGTCGCTCTAGAATTCGCAGGTATCTTCAATGGATTAGGATGCAATGTCCATGTTTTTATCCAGCAAAAGAAAGTTCTCAGAGGCTTCGATGAAGATGTACTTTCTTATCCCAGCAAAATTTGACATAAAGATCTATGGCATTAGTTGCTCCATTTTCTCAATAAATTAACCATGCCGAGGACATTGAATTTCACCTTAAGTAGGATTTTGCAGGTAAGGGATTTCCTCGAGGAGAAAATGTCATTAATAGGTATCGAGTTCCACACTGAGCAGTCCCCTCAAGCAATAGTAAAATCATCAGACGGCTTGCTTTCCTTAAAAACTAATGGCGGAACTGAAGATGGGTTTTCACATGTAATGTTTGCTACAGGACGGAGGCCCAATACAAAGGTTTGAGATATATTGCTATTTAAAATTGTTCATAATTTTTTAATGTATTTTTAGAGAACTAAGAGTAAGATATTTTCGTGTTCTTTTGTAGAATTTGGGGCTTGAGGAAGTTGGAGTGAAGCTGGCAGAGAATGGAGCTATATTAGTAAGTCAAACATGGTTGTTAAATTGAATTATTGTTCTATAAAATATAAAATGTATGCACTGATTAGGTAAATGAGTACTCTCGTACTTCTGTTGAATCAATTTGGGCGGTTGGAGATGCTACTGATAGAACTAATTTGACCCATGTTGCATTAATGGAAGGAGGGGCTTTTGCAAAATCAGTTTTTGGTAAGGAACCTACCAAACCAGATTACAGGTGCATTCTAAATAATATGATGTGCTAATATTTATCATGTAATCAATAAACCATCTATGGATTGTATAATGGCTGGAAAGTAGAGAAAACTTGCATTGCTCACAATTAAAATTGTGAAAGGGAAATACCAGTATGGGGTAAGGCTGTTATAAGAAGCCGGACTAGGCATGGTAACTCGAACAGAGCTAATGGCAGATTTGTTAAGGGTGGTCGTATTCCTAAATTGTTGGATCATTTGCATACTCTGCAAGAAAATGATAACGAGGTATGTTATTACTAGTAATATTGCTATCAAGTTTTGGTATTGTTGGCTTAAAAAACACTTCTTGTTCTTTTTTCTAACAACAGACATATTTTTATGCAATAGGTTTGATCACTACAATGAACTTGCACCAAAAAGATAAATGGCGTAAACATTTTTTTGTCTTCGACTAGTGTACTCCCGTAGGATATGTAATTTTTTGTGGATAACTTGGGCTTGTACTAAGTTGCTTTGTAATGGTCAAGTATGTAATAATGTATGAAATGTTGTCTAAAACTTATTGCTTGTAATGCCGAATATTTGAGTATTTTAATAAATTAGTTTGCAAATAACTGTAATATCGGATTTTCTTATGGAGTATTGCTATATTTAGTGTATTGTTCTTTTCAGTTGCAAAAGATGTTTATTTTTTAAAAAACCCAAATGTCAATCACAACGGTGCATAACAGTTGTATTAGATTTTATTACAACTGTGCATAACTGTTGAAATAAAGTTTATTACAACGGTGGAAAAAAGTTGTAAAATATACATCTTACAACAGTGTTGCAACAGTGCAAAAAAGTTGTAAAAGATAATAGTCTATTACAACTTCTTAATACACGACGGTTTGCCCACCGTTATAAAATGTATATTACAACAGTGTTCCACCGTTGTAATAGGGTCATTTTGTTGTAGTCGATGCTGCCTCGGCCTAGATTAAATTAAGTCTTTCTTGTTCAGTAATCAACTAGAGTTATTCAAGTTTCAAGATCTGTGATTTAACATCAGCAATTCTTTTCCCTATTTTTCTAGATCCAAACAGTGTGAGTTTATGTTAATTTTAGATATAAATATTTAAAATGTAAATCTTGACATGACTATAACTTGGATCTGTGCCTGTGACTATTTGAATCATATCAGATCTGCTATAACCTATTTGTCTAAGTTATTCTGACATGACTATGAACTAGATCTGAACTTATACCTATTTATCATGTCAGATCCGTCATTCTTTGTAGATCTAATTCACTATTTAGATCATCTCATTCATGTTCCTATTATGTTTGTGGCTAAATCAAATCTGTTATTAGTTGGATATCTAATTCATTGTTTAGATCTCATCATGCCTGTTTATGATGTCTCTATTATGCTAGAATTAGTTCTATTGTCACATATTCATTAGATCTGTTCCTATATACCTGTCTTGTCATTATACCAGTATATGTTTATGTCTATTTCTTCCATTATATATCAAACTTGTTAGTATGATCATTTATTTCCTCTCCCCTTCATCTTTTCCCTTTTATTTTTATAGCCAGGCTACCTTCGAGCCTAGGCTTGCCGCTGAAACATGCGAACGCATGAAATTGGGAACGAGGGGAAAATAGTAAGATTAGGGCATAACTTGTAATTGGAAATTTGGGCATAATTTGAATGAAATATATAAACATGAATTTGGGGCATAAATCAACTTGTGGTTAAAGACCTTAATTTGGGGTATATGGTTCATTATGAACATAACTTGAGAAAGGGGCATGAAAACATATAACAACATAGGATAATTGGTTAATAACTGAAATGCCTAAAATTACAGTAATTAGAAACTGAAACCCCGCTTAGACACGAGGTTAGATTACACTTGTAGTGGGTGTTTGCCCGGAACCAACCGGAATATCCTAAGACCACAAGTGGTGAATCTAATGTGAGGGGTCTAAGTGCATAAACACGAGACGTACTAAGGCACGAGGTTAAGTCCGACTTGTGGAGGAAGTTTGACCAGAACCGACCGGCATAGCCAACATCCATAAGTGATAGGCTTAATCTGGGAGGTCTAGCACATTATAACCATAAATGAATATGGTAAGGAAATGGAATACTTAACCTAGTTGAATCCATAAGGATTGTATGAACATATAACTTGAGCAAGGGTTAAGTAAACTTGTTTGAAACAGTGGGTGGGTTAAGTAAATCTTGAGTGGGTGGATAATATTTATATGTAGGCCCACAAACTTAACCTATGGGGTTACGCAATCTTTTACTCTGGTATGGCAACCTGTGGAAAACCTAGTGGGGATTCAAGCGTTGGGGGAACTTATATCATCTTTATTGAGTCAAGAATTTCATGGAATTTTGATTTCAGACAAAGACATATGCCGTGATCGACAAAAAGAAGATATTTATTGTTTTGAAGAGGCACAAAGAGCTACATATGGTATTCTAGATTAGAGGTTGATTATTTGGTGTTTTAGCAGTGTTGTTTATGTTAAAATCGATCCTCAAATAATCACACACCTCGAAATTATCGATATATACACGAATATATATTTACACATTGATTGTGCAACTTGGGTGAAACCGGTCGACCGCCTATATTTCGACCAGTCGACCGTTTCTACCCAGAATGCACAATAAACATATACATGTGCACATAACTTTTATATATATATATATTCAAATTCCTGTCTACCGGTCCTTTTTGACCTGTCGACTGTTTTCTTCCAGAGAGCAACCTTTCGAAAAGACACTTCCTTTCATCAATGGTTGCATCTCCTTCTCTTCACCAATAATCATGGCTGTTGTTCGTTACTCTTCACAAAGGGTTACAACTATTTATTTTCTATATAAACACCATGAGATCGTCATTCCATTAAGATAATTTTTGACTTGTTACTATCTCTGTTTTCTTGATCTCAATTCTATAATCTCAAGCGCTCAAATTTCTCATATTCAATAATATATCGTTTGAATTCTAGAATCTATTCAATATTCTTTTGATTCAATACGATATCCACTTCCAAATCTTCATATACACAAATATTCTATTTGAGGATAAGATTATAGGAAGGTTGTACTACAAGTGACAAATTCATGTTATCGAGAACACATATTGTCAACAACAATTGTATTTGTCTTAGTTGATTTCCTCGATGTTGTAAGAGGCACGTGTTGAAGTCCTCGGTGTTTTTAGAGGCTTGAAATCCCATTCGTCTGCTCGGGTGTTGTAAACCTGTTTCCTCCGGGTGAAGTGAGGTGGTTTTTAGTGAAGATCCAGATAGAAGTCTCAGACTGGACGTAGGATGGTGCTCCGAACCAGTATAAAAATCCCTGGTGTGATTTTTCTAATTTACTGCATTCACTGTTACATATCTGTGATTAGCTGATATTTATATCATCTTATATTTTCTTTCATAGTTGTTGTATATTTGTATGTTATACACCATATTACACGATCCGTGTGTACAGTATTAGTACGTACGCAATCTTCAATCTTTTGTATGGGACCCGTTTCGGTCAGTAACCCGTATAGAGGTATTAAATGAGTAGAACTAGGTCGGAGTTGGGGCACGCTTATTGGGTTGATTGTAAGAGATCCAAACGTGGGGGACGGTGTGGGCGACACATTCCGACAGGGTCATGTGCGTGCATGGGTCCGGCAAAGGAGGTTTAGACGTAGTGACACCTATAGATATGGTTGTGCACATCCTGAAAACGAAGGGTTTCCACTTTAGGGAGTGATAAACCCTACTATGGGGCCCGCACAGGGTATCTACGGAGAAGGGAGCCGATCGATTAGGGTAGTAATTAGGGTACATCTCTACTCCAGTATGTTGGGAAGCCCTTTAATACCCTTAGGAGTAACTCCGGTATGTTAGGCTGCCTGTTGATTGTATAGGGTGAGAACCTCTCACTGGATGTACACCTAAGTCTACCATCTTATATTTATAGGGGATCATCTTGTTAATAAGACACTAGTAAAGGTGCAGAGAAATCATTAGAGAAGCGTAGTATACTCTATCATGTTATCTTGTTTACCTTGTCATACCTGCCCATTATGATGTTATCTCTCTATCCACTTTATATGTCTGTCATGATACTTTTACTTATTTATATGCTAAAAGTAACTGGACTCGCCAGACTTTATGTCTGACCCATTTTGTTTCCTCTTCTTTCTCTTCCGTCCCCCCCATAGGTTCTCAGGGCGAGAATACTCAAGCTTGATCAGGATTCTGCTTTCTTCTTGCTTGGAGTTTCTTAAATGTATGCTCGAGTTCTTATATCTTCTATTATGGTTGTGTTTTGGGGGATTATGCTTCTTTTATTATTATACTCTGATGTTTTAAGTACAAGACAAAAATTTTAATGATGTACTGGGTGTTATGTTGCTCAGACATATGATGTAACCATGTTTTGAACTACGATGCTTTATGATTAATATTTTTTAATTCTGCTGCTATTTTATATCTGTCTTGTAATGTTTCTATTTCTGTTTACCCATAACACTTCAGGAAACTTAATGCATTCTCTTAATGAGTGACATTAACGGATGCTGGGTGCCAAAACCAATGTTATTTAAAATAATGTCTCAATAAACCAAATACTTTTGTCGGATTTGCCAGTTTTTATGTATTTTTCTGTTTTACTCGCTCTGCATGTACTTTAGTGGCTATCGTTTTGTGTGGCATCCTTGTGTGTACAGATTCTGTAATTTCTACAAATCTGTTTTTGTGACCCGTTGGAGAATGGCTAGATTCTCCTTTTTGTTATATATATATATATATATATATCTTTTTATTAAAAAAAAGAGATTTATTTCCGAACCAATTGTATTTAGAAGGACTTCTCATTTAAAAACTATATTTTTTAAAATTTAAATGATAATATTTATCCATAAAGGATAAGAAATCAAATTTATATACTTTATAAACCAAAAAACAAATATTAGTTACTCCAAAGGACAATTTATAATACTCTTTTTATAACTTTTAACCCATTCTAATTTTCCGAAATTTCAATTGTAGGTACACAAAAAGCTTCCTTTTTTGGGTCAAGCCTATAAATGGTGACATGGAGCCATTTCTTCTTCCTCAAACACGCTTCTGTCTCCACTGAAATCACTCTCTCTTCACTCGCTTCTCCACTAAATTCTTCAGATCTTTATCCATGATTTTCGTCACGCGTGGGCTTTACCCGTAACCTCCTCTCAATTCCAGATCTAAGCTTTTTCTCTTTTCTTTTTTAAGCTACTTTTCCCAAATAACCCTCAATCTCATTGTAAATCCATAGATCTCGCTAGATCCATTTTCGACAACCATCCTTACCACTACCTGGTGAATATTGCAGGAAACTACATGTTTCAATCGAAACGTCTTATTCAACTGATGGTCTTGGAAGTGGTTAGGGTTTCGGCACTAACGCGGAGTATATAGGTGAGCAGCAACTCCCATCTTCGCTTTTTTGTTTCGCGTCTCGTTTGAGTGATAGTAATGGTACAATTTTCCTTTTTGGGTATTCAGTGTTCATCTTTACTCGTCTTGTTAGTAGATATGGGTGCCGATCCAGTGATTTTTTGTTTTTCTGCTGTGATTTGTGGTGTTCGGTTGTTTTCATTGGATTTCGTAGCTCAGCAACATGTTATGGGTCTCTACTCTCGCTCTTCATGTTGTTGTATCAGGTTTCATGATAATCTGGTCTGTATATATGGGTTAACTCCAATGGGTGATGGCAGTACACAAGATGCCAAAGGCACTGATCTCTGTTGTTGCTCGTTTAGTGTTCTTCCTGTATGTATAAACCTTTGGTTGTAGTGAACTTTCTATGCAGTTTTGTCGAGCAGTGACCTTCCGGTGGCCTGTTCTGGTGGTTGTAACTTTGGTGCAATGGTTCACAGTTGGCCATTGGTGTTATGGTGATACAGGTGAAGGCTTTGCCTCTTAAAATCACTATCGCATTGATGTGCTTCGATGATTTCCCTCCACTCTTCCGGATCATATCAGTTAAGCTGCTATGGCATCTTCAAATGAAATATGTGCATCTAACTGCTTCTCTACTTCTGGTGTGAAGCTCATGAAACTAGGTAGGCTTATGTTTGGATCAGAATGATTTGCACCTTTTTGCTCTGCCCAATTTTGTATTGTCATGTAATTATTGAATATCTGTGCTTAAATTCTACATATTTGTTATGTTTACTAGGGTATTCAAATGCAGTTCACTACGTCTTGTAGTATGTCATGTATTCTTCCTCACTCGGTGTGGTGAGCTAGGTCATATGGAAAGTAATTAGTAGTCTAGTAATTGTACTAGCTCCCATGCTCTAATCTTGAATAGATAGTGTGGATGGCCCACAATAACTGCCGTGGGCGGTGGTTCGAGCCACCTTAAAAACTGAATTTAGCTGAATGTCAACCACAGTCACTTGTACTTTTTTGTATTTTTATTATTTGTTATAATAAAAAGGTGTTTGCGGTCACCTAAAAAACCAGTCAATTTTGCCAAAAAAATCCGAAAGGAAAATAAATTGGACGCAAAATTTATTTATAAGTTTTGAAGCTACATTATTTATCCCATAAGATAATTAATCAAATTCATGATTTTTTTTATAATCAATAAATCGATTTTTCTCAATTCTTTTTTAAATTAATTAAGTTTAAAATTTTCTTATAAATTAGTAAATTATTCTTAAATCAATTTTATTTAATAAATTAGATTGTTTTTGCTCATTTTCATTAAGTCCAATTTAAATTGTTTCCTTCTTTTTAAATAACGTAATGGATACATATCAATTAAAATCAAATTTCATCAACTAACATAAGAAATTTTTAACTAAGGCATCATTCATTAAAATGATTATAAATTTAAACATCATTTATTTAATTGATTATGAAATTCCAAGTATCATTAGTTAAAATGATTACCAAAGTTCCAATTAATCATTGATTAAAAAAATTAATCAATTTACGATTTAATTAACTAAATAAATAGTTAGATTCTATTACCATTGCTTTAAATAAATAATCAAATATCAATTCCTTAATTGAGTAATTAAACTTGTATTATCATAAATTTGTACCATTAATAAATTTACAAATATCATAATAGAAATATTCAAATACCATTTCTGTGAAAACTCAAGCTTAAATTAAATAAGTTATTTAAATTACTTTGGCCATCGATAATAGAAGCGGTATGAGAATATGCTTAGGTAAAATAAAGGCAATAAATGAATCTAAGAAAATGAATGGGAACAGAAAGAAAATATGAGCGGGTGGATAAATGTAAATAATATAGGAGTATAAGCAAAGGAATAAATACCTCCTTGTTAACGACGTATAAGTGTGTGTATTTCAGAGTGTTTCATTGCAACCTAAATTGCTATAGACACTCCAATTTTTTTATTTTGTCCCCTACAACAAAGTAGTTATGTATGTCATCTGTTCTAAAATGGAAAATCAAATTTAAACAAACAATTCAATAATAAAACAACATTTCAAACAATTATCCATCAATAATTCATGTCATCATATATATTTATATATGTAACTTTAGGTGTAAGTTATCTAAAGTTATTCGGTTTGAACAAAAATCAAACATTCACAAATTATTACAAGCTCCAAAAATGTCCAGTTCAATTTTACATAAAGCTTAAGTCGATACGAGTCCAACATGATTTAAGATGTTCGAACCCGAACTCGTATGAGTTAGAAATTGAATACATAAGGAATCGAACTATTTAAAATAATTAAAAACCAATCACCTTGATTAATAATCTAATTACCCTCGTTAAAAAAAAATCCTTCTTCCCCAATCATACCCTTTCCTTGCTTGCACAAACCATCCTTTGCCGTGGATGTCACAGATGTTACGAAGCCACAATGCACTATTTTCTGAATCGACTTCACCAATGCACTCCCCATCAAAATCTACACCTACCTGCACCACTCGTCCAATGTCCGACCTTACCATGAGATTTACGACTTGCAGGGTTGAAACTGTGACCATCAAATGTTGCTCTAGCCTCCCAAGGACCGCATGCTACAAGACTTCCTCCCTAAATGCTTAACGAGGAGATGCACTTTAGGCAACCAACGCCAAACACTGACTCCACCTAAATCGAGCTCAATACCCAACCCCTAGTTCTGCCTAACCCATTCTTGAAGTCGGTCATTACTTTCTTTCACGATAGTTTTAAAGCTGACCACCACCAAAACTCCAAGGCTAGAAATTTTCGCTAAATACACTCAAGGATCCCTGCTTTACACTTTTTTGGAATTTAATTTGTTTGTTAGTCAATTTTAAAGTAAGCGGTCATGTTTATGCTAATTGGAAACATAAATGAAGAGAGAAGAGGAAAGAAAAGTCAGAAGGCTAAATTGTCTAAGTGTTTTTTGGTTTTATAATTCAAATTCTAGCATTTCTCCAAGTAGAAATTTGTTCGCATGCGACACGCGATTGCCAAACAAAAATATGAGCATGCTCCGAAATAAGACACTATTTTAAAAATATAACAATACACACTTGTTATTTAAATATGTAAAATCACAAAATGGTATTATTTTGCAATAAATATCAAATTATAACAATATATTTCACATTGTTAAACTTTACGTGTTTCTAGCGCAAATGGTTACGCAACAAGTCTCATCGTCACGAAACCTGATATCTTACAACAATTCACTATTTTGGATATGATGAAATTAGTTTTCATGAAATTTGGGATAGTTCCAAAAATGATATTTTCTGTTATAAATAAAACAGAACATATGTTAAACAAGAAGCCATTAGAGACAGAAAGAAAGGGGAGCGACTTTTATTTCTATTGCTTCAAGTATGCACAATTTCTATTACATTGGCTCCTTTATATATAGGCTTTGGAGTTGATGTTAGACTTATTTCCATGATGTGGGACTAAATAGAATATGACAAGAGCATATTCACTCATATATATTACAACACTCCCCCTTGAATATGCGTCTTCAAAATCTCGAATGCTCTGCTAACTTGAAGTTGTCCCTTTTAAAACATATATAATGATTTCTCCCCATTATAATTATCTTCCTTGCATATATCGGTTCAGTCAATACAACTATTGTCTATTGCCTTCAAAACTCTATCAGGAAAACCCAATGGGAAAAACCTTGAACGAGAAAAAGAGTACAACGTCTGACATTATGAATATCATATTAAAATGATATTCCTTAAAAGAGTTTGATGCTTCAAGATCAAAACAATGTCTCATTAAAAACCTTTTTATGAAAAACCCTGTGGGAAAAATCATAAACAAGGAAAAGAGTGCAAATTCATTTCATCTTTAAGTAAAATGTTTTACAATGTTACAGTAAGGGTTGATACTTCAGGATCAAGATAATTCCTCATTAAAAACCTTACTAACAAAAACCCAGTGGGAAAAATATTAGTGAAGAAAAGAGTACATTATAGCATATTTTTCTATGCTCCCTCTTATTTATAACTCATTATTCAATTAGTCTATTGATGTAGTCGACGCATGCCAATTTTATACATCATCTTCTTAAATGTTGATTTGGGGATTTCCTTTGAGAACAGATCTACTCGATTTTCTTGAACTGAATTTGTTTCTCCTCTTTCTTGTTATCCTTTCATTCATGTGTGAAGAGAAATTTAGAAGAAATGTGCTTCATCCTATCATCGTTGATATAATTCACTTGAATTTGAGTCATGCAAGCTGCCTTGTCTTCTTCATAAATAATAGTTTACTGCATCAAAAGATGTTTGATACTTCTGGATCAAAATATTGCCTCGTCAAAACCTTGCTAAGAAAAACCCGATGGGAAAAATCATAGTGAAGGAAAAAGAGTAAAATATACAATGTCATGTTTACTACATCAAAAGTAGTATGGTACTTCTAGATCAATGTAATGCCTCGTTAAAACCTTAATAAGAAAAACCCAGTAGGAAAAATCTTAAATAAGGAAAAAGAGCACGTTATAACTTATTTTTGTATGTTACTTTTAGGTTGATACTTCTGGATCATGACCCATGACTCATTAAAACTGACACGACCCGAACTTCCCCGTGAAGCAAAGCACGGATAGAATTGAGGACAAGACAAAATAGAACACAAACGGAAGAACATTTCATTGATATTACAATAATTCCATCAGATACAAGAATATACAGAGTATAAATGAATAAATTACATTCGATAAATATCAGAGATTTAAATTACATTTAAATACATCGCAGCGACAAATAATACAAAAGCACAACTAGAAGTAATGCACGGATACAGAGCTTTCCGAGCATCGTTCCAGCTGTAAATCAGGACCCTGTGGATATAAATCTGCAAAACCAAAACTACTAGCTGCCCGTGTGGAAAATAGGGGCACCCAGAGTTTAGGTTAAAACAATAAACTCCAGGTCAGTCATGGGACTGGTGTGAGAACTAAAACAGTTATTAATCTTTATTTTAAAGTTCGGTAAATCAAGGGACCACGCCGTATAACACGGAACGGGTTTCCTCCTAAGAATACCAGTGCATAAAACAAACAGCGCAATGTTAGATGAAGAAAAATGAAGCTGTTATAAGACCCAGGTCCCATCACACAATGCAACGCAAGCCGGAGGATAGGGTTTTTACCTTATAACAGCCAAAGCATGCTTGATACGTTAAAAACACATTATTTGATACTATTATAAGTGTATAATGTCAAAACAGTTCAATCATAAATATAAATCATAGACGGCATGAGTGCCCCATCCCACTATGTCGCCATACTAGGCTCTACAAATAAAACCGAAATACACGTATTGGAAATTGGATTTCCGTCATGAGTCGAGGTAAGGGGCAAGCTCCTCTCCGCGTTCAAGACACTCTAGCAAATGTCTCAGGACCCCACTTTGATCCTTGGAATCGGCTGGGCCGGTCCTCTCTTACTTTTGAGGATTGGCAATTCCTGAACACACGTTTCCCGGTCCTTACAGACTATATCTGAGGCGCCTCGCATTCCAACAACCATACAGGTGAAAAGTATATAAATGTCAGGGCTGGTAGGTCACTAACACCACCCTAGCTAGAAAGAAACGTCGTGCTCTCCCAACGGTCTGTCTCCCGTTTTTGACTCATACCGAGGTGTGAGGCTCGCGAATTCACGTTATACACAAAGCTACGCCACACAGGCCATGCTTTGATCATAAACCACAAGACTTTGCTTTTCGACAGAAGCCCTGATCAATTGCCACTTACGCGTGCCACACTGGCAATTCACTCCATGCGACTGATGTCCATCAATATACAACCTCTGAGCTCGTACGTCTCAGAGAAGGGCGTTAAGCAAGAGAATAAATTCTCCGCCGCCAAACAGATGTATATTTAATAGATATCAATCAACACAGAATAAAATCCAATGTCAGATACACAATCCATTTACAAGTTCGTTCTGGGTCTGAACGAAACCGGAGGCACTTTCCTCGCATATCCATCCATCTCCAAGTACGTCTGGACGATCACCAACTGTTTCCCTCATCTTGGGTGTACAGCCCAATCGAGATCATCAGTAATCACCCAAACGATGTGAAGACTTCCGGTCTTCAACCACCTTCTTCATCTTCGACATCTCGTTGAATCGGTTATTCAGAATGGATATAAACCCGGCCTTTCTGAATAACCCACGTATAGGATAAACAAATGTTACACAAACACAACAAACGCCTCATTCCAATTCAGAATGTTCTTTTACTCACAAAATCACATTCTTAGGGAAAGGTTCCCATTAATTTTATCCAAGATAAATTCTTCTAAATTTATTCTTTAATCTTCCTTTGGATATCATTTCAAACTAGTCGGGATTAGGAACCGCACCGAAGTAATTATTTATTTTATTTCCCAATCCCAACCTATTTATCCCATGGAGAAAACTGGTAATACTCCATATCTAACACCATGGTGTTATCGGTAAAGTTAATTACCATTTCACGTTCAAATCTAATTAAAGATTTAACTATCGCTTTGGAGCAAAACTGGTGGTACTCCATTCTCGATCACCTTTCAAATTTGAGAATTCATGTAACACCCCACCTCCATTAAGGTCACTCACAAAGGGAATGCCTTAATTTTGGTGGAGCATTTTAGTAAACAGAACAGAAACTTACAAGACAGATAAAATAGTACTTGAAAATTTTATAACTTTATTTCAACAGAAACCGAAATAAACTTGGTTACATCCTTTCAAATGACATTATCAGAATTCAAGTACAAAATATCAGTCTTGTACAAAAGCCTTCAGAATGCATAGTTTAAAATCATAATCCCCATAGAACGGAAGCTATACAGAGCCAAGCCATACTTTAAGCACTTCAAGCAGAAGAAATCCGGATCAAGCTAAAGTATTCCCTCCTTGGATAACCTGGGGGGAAACGGAAGAAAGGAGGCGAAACAACAAGGGTCAGACAAAAAGTCTGGCAAGTCCAGTGATTTTCAGTTATGAACAGATAATAATAACATGACATGAAAATAAAACTGGATGAGAGAAAACTGTAACAGGTGTAACAGATATAACAAAAGAACAGAATGATATAAGCTATTGTTTTACACTTCTCTGCACTAATACTAGTATAACAGAATTAGGTGTCACCCTAATGTCTAAACTAAAACAGAAACGGGTACAGAATAATTTAACAGAAACAGAATGCTAATAATGGGCCTTTACTTCCTGATCAGAAACAGACAGAAGTTGAAACAGATTAATCCCTACGGAAACAGAATGTAGAATTAGGTGTACACTAGTAATGGGCCTTTACCACCCGAACAGACGGTACCATGTAGAAACAGACAGGTGTTACCACCCAACAGAAACAGACGGTACCAACAGAAACAGACAGAACTAAGTGTACCCTAAAACCCTACCCCAAGCGATCGGCTCCCTAATACATAAATATCCTGTGTCGACCCCACAGTAGGGTGTATCACTCCCTAAAGTGACAACCAATTGGCACAGACCTATTTACAGATGTCACGGCGTCTTACATCCTCAGAGGCAGACCAGGATCCATGCACACACATGACCCGGTTGGAATGCACCAGCAACACCCCTCGCCATTATCAGAATGAACCGCTTATAATTAGTTCAGTAAGCGTGCCCGGACCCTACTTACTGTTGGGTCAAAGTTTTGATACCAGAAAGGGTTACTGACTAATATGGGTCCCAAACAACAGATGACACAAGTAATTCCCCTCCTAACCTTGTGTCCCCATACTAACAGATTTCAGCTTAACTTGTCTACAAGTTTCAGACATACAAAATTTAGATTAACTAGTTCACATATCAGACAATCAAGTTAACAGGTTTTCAGACTAACGGATCAGATGTTCGGATTAACAGGCGTACAGATTAACTGGTTACAGATTAACAGACTTACAGATTAACTGGTTACAGATTATCTAACTTTGTATTGGGCCTACGGATTCACGAAACGGGTTTATCAGATTCATTGGTCCAATTGGTTTAACCTTACCCAACACGTTTTACACATCATATTTATCTCAGATTTTCATTAATTAAATATTAATTCCCAAACCTCTCACATTAGACTGACAGTTTGCGGCTACTGTTTAGGCCGGTTGGTTCCGGGCAGATTTCTGTCGCAAACTGAGTCTAACCTCGGGTTTCAAGCATGTTATGACTAACTTCTCACATTCGAACCTATTGTTTGCGACCACTGGAATATGCCGGGCGGTTCCGGGCAGAATTACACCACAAACTCATTCTAACCTCGAGTTAGCCATGTTTATCTTTGCTGCCAATTAATTAATGATTTACCATTTATACTCACGCCTAATATACATGTCAATTATTCATAGCTAATTCAGATTATTTCAATAGCGGACTAATTATATCAACTCAACAGATATTGCAGATAACAAATTTTTCAGATTAGGCGACTTAACGGATTTAGCAGATTAAGCAAACTAGCAGATCTAGCATTTTCAACAGACTTAGCAGATGATAGATTTGGCAGATGAACAAATCTAGCAGACTAGGCAGTAGAGCAGAACTAGCAGATTAAGCAATATAACCGAACTAGCAGATTAAGCAATATAGCAGAACTAGAAGATTAGGCAAATATAATAGATTTAATCATTCCTTAAAGTTTCACAAACATATCTTGCCTAATTTTAAATTTGGCCTAAGCATGCCTAAATAATTGTCATGATTCACACTATGATCATATACCAAATATAATCATCGATTACTATGCATGTCATATATCCCAAAGATCCCTTACTTAGGTGTTTATTTACATTTAATAGATGTCCTACCTTAATGTAAATCTTTATACCTAAGCCATATTTTCTTTGTCTCAAGTCATATGTTAACATACCATGGTTCCTCTTCTTCCAATTAACAGAATATGCATAGATCTAAATCTAGTTTACAACCTATGTCCTTTTTCTTAAATCAGTCACAGATTAACCATGTCCAATTATTCCACATTCATCATTTGTCCCAAACATTTTAGCGTTCGTGCGTTAATCTCTTAGGAGATTGGCGCAGGCTCGTAGTAGCCTGGCTATAGAACAGAAAGAAGAAGAGATACAGAATAAAATAGATCAGAACAGAACATACACAATCTCAAATTCAGATTTACAATCATGTCACAATTATTATTAAAGTTTATATCAGAAAATAACTGCACTTTCCTTGGTTGGATTAGAGAAAGAACTTTAATTGTTGTAGAATCGTTGCAGAAGCTTTAATCTCTAATTTGAATTGAGTTGCTTAGGTTGATGTTGATTAGCTTCTAGTTTTGATTCCAGCAGAGTAGCGACGGCATTTTTATTTTTATTTAGAACAGAGGCAGAGAAGTAGCAGAATAGAATTATGTGTAGAGAAGGCTAGGTCTTAGGATGTATTTATAGGTGTAGCAATTCATTTCAGCCATCAGATTAACCCTAAAACCAATCCGGACCATCAAAAATCGTCACTGGGCTTCAAAAACGTGTTCTGGACCGAAACAGGCCGACCAGGTCGACTTGTAGGGGGGAAGGTCGACACTATCGTCGACCCCCATGGGGGAGGTCGACTCCCAGGTCGACCCCCTGGTCGACCTGGCCCCCAGGTCGACCCCCGGGTCGACCTGCCCAGTTCTGTGCTGACCGAAACATTCTGAATCTTCTACAGGCCATAACTTCTTCATCCGGACTCCGATTTTCGAAAACTCGAACTCTATTTCATGTAAAATTTCGAGAGGAACGCAATGGTGATGTCCATTTTACCTAATTCACGATTCTTAAATTAATTATCCTCATTTTACTATCTTTTCCGTTACACACACCGTTATCGAACTAATTTTTCTTCTCTTTCATGTATTAATTAACTCTTCTTATGCATCACCATTATTTACCTATCATAAGCATATTTTCATATATTTTATTTCATTTTTAATTATAATTTAGAATGCGGGGTGTTACATTCTCCCCTCCTTAAAGGATTTCGTCCCAGAAATCTTCAAGTTAAGAAGAATGTCTCCTACCATCCAATCATCCATCTACTCAATCACCAAGCACAGGCATTCATTGTCCTTAAGAGATTTCTAATGCTGTATGAACATATGCAAGAAGTGTGTGTATATGTTCCTTGTCTAATGCAAAGATCAGGCGGTCCACTGATTCAGTTGATTTCCTTAATGCGAATTATGCATGTGCCATGAGTCCAACATGTATGCAATTTTCCTACTCGACACATATCATTTCTATATGAGTGCACAACCATTTAGTCATATGCAACATCCATGTGCTGAGTCAATCATTTTGCATCCACAAAAATTGAAATTGCCCACACGTCCATATGCAGTATGAGAGTGTTTTCGAGCCGATCTAGTGCCTAGTGTGTGTATATGCATCCACGAGCAACCACTAGCAACCACTTGCATCCACTTGCAACCATCAAACATAACATGTCTCAAACACATGTTTACACCCATTAGTTTCTACCTAAAGTTCGAAGATTCGATCGATAGGATACAGTCGAATGATGGAAGCGAGTACAGATAGAACAAAAACTTGGTTCCCATTAGACATGGGTCCTAAGTCTCGGCCCCGAAGACCGAAACCAACCTCAAATTGACACCCAGAGGATTACCCTCTTTAGACAATGTCAAAACTGGAAATCTTAACCTTTTCAGAAATATCCAGATGCTTACAGACTACTAGTACAGATCAGATTATCGAATGATTCTTAGAAAACTTAGCATGGGAAAATCCCACCATATCCCTCAAAAACCCAGAATGTATGCGTTACAATTGACTTGACGCCTAACATAGATACCCTCAAACCCCAACCTATCACCAACAGATGAGTCGTAACCCTTATGGGGTTTGAGACTATAACCAGATCAGAAACAAGACTAGTATTAAAGTGCAGAGGCTCGACTACAGAATCAGAATGCCGTAATCGGAAAGAATTCCAACTCAATAATCAGATAAGGAAACTAAACTCTCTCCGGAAATTTTCCTACTTCTATCCTATCCACCAACTATGAGAGCATTCGCCTGCCTTCCCGAAATAGGTCATGTCCTCTGTCCTTGCCCCCGTTTCTTCGGGCAGTCCCTAGTGAAGTGTCCCATCTCACCAGAGTTGAAGTGAGTGTCCTTCCTCTTTCAGCAATCCTTGTTCAGATGAGTCAAGCTTCCATAAGTAAAGCACTTTTCTCCTCCTTTATCTTTAGACTTTTCTTCCTTCTTTTGTGTTTCCTTTTTGCCTCCTTTGTGAACCAAGTCCATATCCATGAGTTTCACATCCTTGGGTTGTGCTCCTTAGCCAAACTCCCTTATTCTCATCTTTACTATCCGTGTGTAACACGTTGACAAGTCCCTTGAAAGCGGTCTCCATCGCACCGAAAATCCTACAAAGATCGAAAGAAAATTAGCCGTAGGTGAGACTACTGCAGCTACAGATGGAAGTCGGGCACTTATTTGCCCTTTGACCGATGTCGTAGTCTTATCAAGCCTACAGAACCATGTCGCGATGAGGTTACCTCCCAGAAAGCCGGGAGCCCCGGAGAAAAGGAAACAAAGATTCAAACAGAGGATCAAAAGATAGATATATGGCTTTTGGGGATTATGTTTTTCAAAAATAAGCTTTACTTTTGAAAATACTTCCTTTTTAAAACCTTTTTGAAAATAGTTTTTCATAAACTTTTATCTAATCTGGTAACCTTTAGCTCTGATATCAAGTGTAACACCCCACCTCCGTTAAGGTCACTCACAAAGGGAATGCCTTAAATTTGGTGGAGCATTTTAGTAAACAGAATAGAAACTTACAAGACAGATAAAATAGTACTTGAAAAATTTATAACTTTATTTCTATAGAAACTGAAATAAACTTGGTTACATCCTTTCAAATCACATTATCAGAATTCAAGTACAAAATATCAGTCTTGTACAAAAGCCTTCAGAATGCATAGTTTAAAATCATAATCCCCATAGAACGGAAGCTATACAGAGCCAAGCCATACTTTAAGCACTTCAAGCAGAAGAAATCCAGATCAAGCTAAATTATTCCCTCCTTGGATAACCTGGGGGGGAACGGAAGAAAGGAGGCAAAACAACAAGGGTCAGACAAAAAGTCTGGCAAGTCCAGTGATTTTCAGTTATGAACAGATAATAATAACATGTCATGAAAATAAAACTGGATGAGAGATAACTGTAACAGGTGTAACAGATATAACAGAAGGACAGAATGATATAAGCTATTATTTTACACTTCTCTGCACTAATACTAGTATAATGGAATTAGGTGTCACCCTAATGTCTAAACAGAGACAGAAACAGCTACATAATAATTTAACAGAAACAGAATGCTAATAATGGGCCTTTACTACCCGATCAGAAACAGACAAAAGCAGAAACAGATTAATCCCTACGGAAACAGAATGTTGAATTAGGTGTACACTAGTAATGGGCCTTTACCACCCGAACAGACGGTACCACGCAGAAACAGACAGGTGTTACCACCCAACAGAAATAGACGGTACCAACAGAAACAGACAGAACTAAGTTTACCCTAAACCGTACCCCAAGCGATCGGCTCCCTAGTATATAAATATCCTGTGTCGGCCCCACAGTAGGGTGTATCACTCCCTAAAGTGACAACCAATTGGCACAGACCTATTTACAGATGTCACGGCGTTTTACATCCTCAGAGGCAGACCGGGATCCATGCACGCACATGACCCGATTGGAACGCACCATCAACACCCCTCGCCATTATCAGAATGAACCGCTTATAATTAGTTCAGTAAGCGTGCCCGGACCCTACTTACTGTTGGGTCAAAGTTTTGATACCAGAAAGGGTTACTGACTAATATGGGTCCCAAACAACAGACGACACAAGTAATTGCCCTCCTAACCTTGTGTCCCCAGACTAACAGATTTCAGCTTAACTTGTCTACAAGTTTCAGACATACAAAATTTAGATTAACTAGTTCACAGATCAGACAATCAAGTTAACAGGTTTTCAGACTAACGGATCAGATGTTCGGATTAACAGGCTTACAGATTAACTGGTTACAGATTAACAGACTTACAGATTAACTGGTTACAGATTATCTAACTTTGTATTGGGCCTACGGATTCACGAAAAGGGTTTATCAGATTCGTTGGTCCAATTGGTTTAACCTTACCCAACGCGTTTTAGACATCATAATTATCTCAGATTTTCATTAATTAAATATTATTGCCCAAACCTCTCACATTAGACTGACAGTTTGCGGCTACTGGTTAGGCCGGTTGGTTCCGGGCAGGTTTCTATCGCAAACTGAGTCTAACCTCGGGTTTCAAGCACGTTATGACTAACTTCTCACATTAGAACCTATTGTTTGTGACCACTGGAATATGCCGGGCGGTTCCGGGCAGAATTACACCGCAAACTCATTCTAACCTCGAGTTAGCCATGTTTATCTTTGCGGCCAATTAATTAATGATTTACCATTTATACCCACGCCTAATATACATGTCAATTATTCATAGCTAATTCAGATTATGTCAATAACGGACTAATTATATCAACTCAACAGATATTGCAGATAACAGATTTTTCAGATTAGGCGACTTAACGGATTTAGCAGATTAAGCAAACTAGCAGATCTAGCATTTTCAACAGACTTAGCAAATGACAGATTTGGCAGATGAACAAATCTAGCAGACTATGCAGTAGAGCAGAACTAGCAGATTAAGCAATATAACCGAACAAGCAGACTAAGCAATATAGCAGAACTAGCAGATTAGGCAAATGTAACAGATTTAATCATTCCTTAAAGTTTCACAAACATATCTTGCCTAATTTTAAATTTGACCTAAGCATGCCTAAATAATTGTCATGATTCACACTATGATCATATACCAAATATAATCATCGATTTCTATGCATGTCATATATCCCAAAGATCCCTTACTTAGGTGTTTATTTACATTTAATAGATGTCCTACCTTAATGTAAATCTTTATACCTAAGCCATATTTTCTTTGTCTCAAGTCATATGTTAACATACCATGGTTCCTCTTCTTCCAATTCACGGAATATGCATAGATCTAAATCTAGTTTACAACCTATGTCCTTTTTCTTAAATCAGTCACAGATTAACCATGTCCAATTATTCCACATTCATTATTTATCCCAAACATTTTAGCGTTCGTGCGTTAATCTCTTAGGAGATTGGCGTAGGCTCGTAGTATCCTGGCTATAGAACAGAAAGAAGAAGAGATACAGAATAAAATAGATCAGAACAGAACATACACAATCTCAAATTCAGATTTACAATCATGTCACAATTATGATTAAAGTTTATACTGGAAAATAACTGCACTTGCCTTGGTTGGATTAAAGAAAGAACTTTAATTGTTGTAGAATCGTTGCAGAAGCTTTAATCTCTAATTTGAATTGAGTTGCTTAGGTTGATGTTGATTAGCTTCTAGTTTTGATTCCAGCAGAGTAGCGACGCCATTTTTTATTTATTTAGAACAGAGGCAGAGAAGAAGCAGAATAGAATTGTGTGTAGAGAAGGCTAGTTCTTAGGATGTATTTATAGGTGTAGCAATTCATTTCAGCCATCAGATTAACCCTAAAACCAATACGGACCATCAAAAATCATCCCTTGGCTTCAAAAACGTGTTCTGGACCGAAACAGGCCGACCAGGTCGACCTGTAGGGGAGAGGTCGACACTATATTCGACCCCCATGGGGGAGGTCGACTCCCAGGTCGACCACGTGGTCGACCAGGCCCCCAGGTCGACCTGCCCAGTTCTGTGCTGACCGAAACCTTCTGAATTTTCTACACGCCATAACTTCTTCATCCGGACTCCGATTTTCAAAAACTCGGACTCTATTTCATGTAAAATTTCAAGAGGAACGAAATGGTGATGTCCATTTTACCTAATTCCTGATTCTTAAATTAATTATCCTCGTTTTACTATCTTTTCCATTACACACACCGTTATCGAACTAATTTTTCTTCTCTTTCATGTATTAATTAATTCTTCTTATGCATTACCATTATTTACCTATAATAAGCATATTTTCATATATTTTACTTCATTTTTAATTATACATAAGAATGTGGGGTGTTACAATTCAAGTTATCAATTCACATTTCAATCTAATTAAAGATTCATTAAAATTCCACTTAGTTTTAATCTTTTCAAAAATCAACATACTATCTTTAACTGGGTTAAAGAACCAATGTCATCTAAAAAAAGATTCACGACAAACCCAAATCACATTTGATATTAAATACAAGGCTTTGAATAGAAAATATATCGGCTTATATTCGATATCAAATTCTGAAACCAACAAATATCTTATTGGAAATAACGATATAAAATATATCTTTCAAATTCCCATAACAATATCTGTATTGTCACGAAATCCAATATCGAAATATTCCAAAGACAATTTCGATTCAGATCCACTTCCACTTTATATATATTGGAAATTCTGGTTATTTTCAAAACTGATTCGAATTCAATTTATTCATTTCAAAAATAAATTGGTTTTATTTCTTGTTCAAAACCAGTTCATTTCGATAAAAATCTATTTTTATCCTTTCAAATATGGAGTTTTTCATCCCAGTTCTTTCCAATTCACATATTATGATTTTACACAAATTATTAATATTTTTAATAATTTTATCAAGGCCCGTACAGTCGATTTCCATCAACGGCCATCGAACTGCACTTACAGCGACCTTTTTCAAATTTGATTTGGACATAATTCCAAATCCAACCATTAGATTTCAAATTTCTGATATTCATTGGAAAGCTCATTTCGATACCAACCCAACGGTTCCAGTTTTAGGAGAATCAGACGGTCGGATCTCCCGTAGCGTCACTTCGAAGTCAATGGTCGAAATTCACGAACTGCCGCGATGCGGCGCGTTCTATTCAGGCCATTATATATATATATATAATATATATATATAATATATATATATTATATATATTTCGTCGATTTCCTTTTAAAACGTATTTTATAAATCATTTTAAATCGTTTTCAAAACCATTTCATCACTATATTCAATTTCTAATCAAAATTGAATATTTCATATCATTGCTATATAAATGATAATATTTTCAAAATGTTATATTTTGAAATCACTACCTTTTCTATATTCATTATTAAAACGAATATAATTGATATAAATATCGTTCACGTCAAAATAGCGCAACTCTAATCAACACGGCTTTATATATTTCAATAAATTCGTTATTCTATTCAACAAATGAATATATATTCTATTCAACACATGAATCTATATTTCTTTCAACACATGACTATTTATTCTATTCAACACATGAATTTTCTTTTATAACATTCGTTATTTTCCCGATTGGAATGAGGCCCAATCAATTACCATATAAGGTTAATTATATGGGTTTTATACAACACATGTATATAATAGCAACGATAAACAATCAACCATCATCCAAAGTGCACCACACAACTGCATAAGCATCAAATATAAATAATCGACGCTTACAGAGTCTGTCGACCAATCGATCGACATACAATTAAATAATTAGGATTAGTGTACCCAAATATCATCCCAACACCCGTGTGGGGTTTCATATCAACAAACACATATTTTTATTCGTGCAGTAGGGCGATGTGTAAAATTTATCATCCCAATCAATATCAGTCAAATTAGTGTATATAAACAAATCGGCCGATTTGTTTATAAATATTCATTTATTCACATTCACGTTAAAAATTATATTTTTAACGATAATTAATTTATTTCAACATCTACAATTTATTATCGATTTCACATCAACATCACAAACAAATTTTCACAACACATCAATCAAATAAACAAGCCATCCACGGTCTGTGGATGACGGGTGTCGGATGTTGCTATGCACCGTCTGCATCCTAGTATATATATAGAACTAGAAATAGAAATTTAGAGTGAGAAGTTCTCACCAATAGCTAACCCAATACCACGACTCTTCTTATGTAGAAAAATCTTGTCGTTCTTGCCTTTTGTCACTTTCGCTGCCCGTAGCCACTACATACATAAAATCACATTTTTATATGTTGCTATGTACATAAAAATTCTATTTTCACACTGCTACTATATAGATAAAAATTCTATTTTTATACCGCTACTATATAGATAAAAATTCTATTTTTATACCGCTACTATGTAGATAAAAATTCTATTTTTGTACCGCTACTATATAGATAAAAATTCTATTTTTGTACCGCTACTATATAGATAAAAATTCTATTTTTATACCGCTACTATGTAGATAAAAATTCTATTTTTATACCGCTACTATATAGATAAAAATTCTATTTTTATACCACTACTATATAGATAAAAATTCTGTTTTTATAACGGTGTTCATATAATAAAGATTATGTTTTTATCACGCTATTCTCTATATAAAGATTTCGCCTTTTGATATAAAAAGATTTCGCCTTTTCAAATATAAAGATTTCGCCTTTTCAATTATAAAGATTTTGCCTTTTCAAATATAAAGATTTCATTTTTCTATGAACAAAATCATCTTTTTATTCCCTATGCTTTTCTAATCTAAAAATATAATCTTTCATAATAAAAATCAAAACTTTAAACAAATAAAAATCATATAATTTCAGTTTTAAATTCATAGCCCTTTATAAAAAAAAGAAACTAAACTAAAAACGAAAATCATATATAAAAACTTACATTGAAATAGGGAAGGGGAGGGGATGTTCACTGTCGGAGGGGTGCTCGAGGGGCTGAAAGGAGGAAGAAGAAGCAATGGCGGCGGCAACAGGAGGAGGGGGTGCGGTGCGAGGTGGGGCTCGATTGGGGGTTGAATGGCGGAAGGAGAAGAGGGAGGAAGCAGCGGAGGGGAAGAAGGGAGAGAAGGAGGAGGAGGGTGCGGTGGGGGTCGGCGCCACCTGGGGGGGCCGCGATGGACGTGGCGGCGGCGCGTCCCCCCCCCCCCGGTCGCCCCTTCCTTCATTTTTTTTTCTTTCTGATTTCTGATTTTAAATCGGGGGGGCTGAGAGGAAGTGAGGAGAGGAAGGGGGATTTTATTTTTTTAATTATTTTAATTATTTAATTTACAAAAAGTTAACTTTTTCCTACGACCTCTAAACGAGGCCCACCGCCTGTCGTCCATAGCTAATTACCCCTATTTCGAACACAATAGGATATGTATCGTAGGCTGATTCGATCGCTTCGATCAGTTTTCATTAAAATCAACATATAACTCTATATATTGACTTTGAACGCGCATTTCAATTTACCGGGGTCACATACGAACTCGAAAAATTCCAGAAAAATAATTTCTAGTTCGTATTGACGATACGGTCCTAACAAAACTAATTTCGTCGAATTCTGAGACCGTTGGAAAAATGGCCATTTTCCAGTCGATTAAAATCAACTAAAACTGGTAAAACGCGTTTTCCTTTACCACGCTCATATATTGATTCGAAAAATTATGAAATTTGAAACCTAGCAATAATTTGACATCACGGACCCAACAAAAGTGGTTTCGTTGAAGTCCGAGGTCGTTTGCAAAATTCCCATTTTTAAGGGCCTGAATTCCATAGCGACTATTCAGAATTTTCAACTGGACGTATCTTTGGATTCCTGCTATGAAATCTCAATTTTCCGGATTCGTTGGAAAGATATTATCAAATAGATCCTATTATTTTTGGTTTCACTAAAATCCGGATTGTTTTGCACCCGGTACATTCAATTGAAGTTTGAAATCGAATTATCGAACTACCGCGCCATTTTCAATTCCATTTATATTTATATATAATTATTATATTCTAACGACGACGTATATAAATATATACGTCGAATTCAATTCAAAACAAATTTCTCGTCGTTATTATTTAAAATAATCCATTTTAAATATTCAAAATTCGCTAAAATTGCCAAAATAAAAATTTTAAACTGGCCCAGATTTTCGGGTTGTTACAATCTCCCCCACTTAAAACTTTTCGTCCCCGAAAAGGAACAAAGTCGAAAGTGGTTTGATTAATCAACTCTACGTTCGATCTGGCTTCCATTCTCCAACTTTTCAGTTTCTGAGAATTTTCAAATTCTTCAAAAATTTGGCTAACACCCGGAATTTTCGAAAAATTTCGCCATAACCTCCTTTGTACGGGGAGAGGTTTGGAAATTTATTGGGCCGTATTAGGTACCTAATAAGCATACACATATTTATAGTGATATATTCTGGTGTTTACAGGGGAGCGTGTATTGATAATAACTCCAGAGAATAAATTCTCGTCACCCTGTCAAAGCCTGAGGGAGTGTGTATTTTAAATGCTCCAGAGGATAAATCCTCGTCACCTCGTCCCGTATGGGAAATAAATAGTCCATGTGCCATATCTAATAACTAGAGAGACGTGATTATTGTCAACTCTAGACCCGTGTGGGGTTTTTATTAATCTGGCAATTTTATCGTTACAATTTAAATAGTCCATATCAGTCATCAGTTCAGCCTGTAAGATATAGTCATCGCCGTACAAGCCTCTCGCTCGTATGGTAAATCTTCCACCTCGTCACACAAGCTCCAAATGCTTATGTGGTATATGATGAACTATGCGATATTAAGAAGTATGCCATCTTCAGGAAGTATGCCATGCAGTGTAGTTCAAAATTAATTGTTACTATCCTATGGCGACATTTATTAATTACACACAGAATAACCAGCACTCTGCATCCAATGGCATTCAAAGGAGTTGATATAATAATATTTCGCATCCAACTCATTAAGGTTTACCTATTTGTCGGGCACGCAAATAAAATCTTTACTCAACAGCTATCTAATTTCCTGTTCAAACATATGTAATGCACAAGTATATATTTCTAATTATTTTCTAATCAGTTCAATGTGTGATTTAATTGAATAAATTTGTTCTGGTTTTTTTTATTGATGATATTCTAATCTTCTCTGAATCAAATGCCGAAAAGGAACATAACAATGGAAGCCGAAAAGGAACGAAGCCGAAAGTTGTTTAACAAATCAACTCAACTTCCATTATTTTGACTACGGCTTAAGTTCTTCAACTTTTCAGTTTCTAAGAACTTTTCAAATTTTTCAAAAATTTGGCTAACACCCTAAATTTTCGAAAAATTTCGCCATAACCTCCCCTGCACCGGGAGCAACGGGTAAATCCCGAAATTGCCATACAGGCCTTCTGATCTCAAAAAGAAAAAGAAAAAGCCAATCAGCTAGCCAATCGACTCATAAAATCATCATCACCCAAACAAAATAGTAAATTATGGTAAACATGTACCTATTTGTCACGCAAACAAATTTTATTTCTTTGCTCTAGCCTCCTTGCTATGACCTGTTCAATGATACACATGTATATGCAAGCAAATGCAACTAATTTTCGATACAATTCAATATTTGATACAATTAGGCTAAATGGTTCAAAATTTCAAACAAATAAACAAACTACACAAACATCAATCAATTAGTGGATTATCGTTTCAAATTCATAATTTTGATACATATACAGAAAATCATGTTTTTGATGCCAATTCACAACAATGTATTCTAGCTATATTTTGGTTCTCACACCATTCTAATGGAAATATATAGATATCACACCTTCGAAACATGAACATAAATACTGATAATGCGGCCGCATTACCAGAATTATCTCCGGGCGACTAGAATGTGACTCTATATCTATCCAGTATATTAAAACTTCGAATATATGTTCATGACACGTATACGCGAAATCTTTATATACTCGATTGTCCATATTCAAAATATATAAATATTCAAATACGTATAAAGTGATTTAAATTTTTAAAACAAAATTTGTTTTCATTTGAAAAATATACTCTTCACACTCGTCCTAGGATGCTACTGATCCTATCTCTAACGAGTAATTCTAATTGGATATTACTAATCCAATATCTGATGGATTCTTTCGTATGGTTCTAATGTGTCTTATTCTCGAGCTCTGTAAACCAAAGCTCTGATACCAAACTGACACGACCCGAACTTCCCCGTGAAGGAAAGCACGGATAGAATTGAGGACAAGACAAAATAGAACGCAAACGGAAGAACATTTCATTGATATTACAACAATTCCATCAGATACAAGAATGTACAGAGTATAAATGAATAAATTACATTCGATAAATATCAGAGATTTAAATTACATTTAAATACATCGCAGCGGCAAATAATACAAAAGCACAACTAGAAGTAATGCACGGATACAGAGCTTTCCGAGCATCGTTCCAGCTGTAAATCAGGACCCTGTGGATATAAATCTGCAAAACCAAAACTACTAGCTGCCCGTGTGGAAAATAGGGGCACCCAGAGTTTAGGTTAAAACAATAAACTCCAGGTCAGTCATGGGACTGGTGTGAGAACTAAAACAGTTATTAATCTTTATTTTAAAGTTCGGTAAATCAAGGGACCACGCCGTATAACACGGAACGGGTTTCCTCCTAAGAATACCAGTGCATAAAACAAACAGCGCAATGTTAGATGAAGAAAAATGAAGCTGTTATAAGACCCAGTTCCCATCACACAATGCAACGCAAGCCGGAGGATAGGGCTTTTACCTTATAACAGCCAAAGCATGCTTGATACGTTAAAAACACATTATTTGATACTATTATAAGTGTATAATGTCAAAACAGTTCAATCATAAATATAAATCATAGACGGCATGAGTGCCCCATCCCACTATGTCGCCATACTAGGCTCTACAAATAAAACCGAAATACACGTATTGGAAATTGGATTTCTGTCATGAGTCGAGGCAAGGGGCAAGCTCCTCCCCGCGTTCGAGACACTCTAGCAAATGTCTCAGGACCCCACTTTGATCCTTGGAATCGGCTGGGCCGGTCCTCTCTTACTTTTGAGGATTGGCAATTCCTGAACACACGTTTCCCGGTCCTTACAGACTATATCTGAGGCGCCTCGCATTCCAACAACCATACAGGTGAAAAGTATATAAATGTCAGGGCTGGTAGGTCACTGACACCACCCTAGCTAGAAAGAAACGTCGTGCTCTCCCAGCGGTCCGTCTCCCGTTTTTGACTCATACCGAGGTGTGAGGCTCGCGAATTCACGTTATACACAAAGCTACGCCACACAGGCCGTGCTTTGATCATCAACCACAAGAATTTGCTTTTCAACGGAAGCCCTGATCAATTGCCACTTACGCGTGCCACACTGGCAATTCACTCCATGCGACTGATGTCCATCGATATACAACCTCTGAGCTCGTACGTCTCAGAGAAGGGCGTTAAGCAAGAGAATAAATTCTCCGCCGCCAAACAGATGTATATTAAATAGAGATCAATCAACACAGAATAAAATCCAATGTCAGACACACAATCTATTTACAAGTTCGTTCTGGGTCTGAACGAAACCGGAGGCACTTTCCTCGCATATCCATCCATCTCCAAGTACGTCTGGATGATCACCAACTGTTTCCCTCATCTTGGGTGTACAGCTCAATCGAGATCATCAGTAATCACCCAAACGATGTGAAGACTTCCGGTCTTCAACCGTCGTCTTCATCTTCGACATCTCGTTGAATCGGTTATTCAGAATGGATATAAACCCGGCCTTTCTGAATAACCCACGTATAGGATAAACAAATGTTACACAAACACAACAAACGCCTCATTCCAATTCAGAATGTTCTTTTATTCACAAAATCACATTCTTAGGGAAAGGTTCCCATTAATTTTATCCAAGATAAATTCTTCTAAATTTATTCTTTAATCTTCCTTTGGATATCATTTCAAACTAGTCGGGATTAGCGTACCACACCGAAGTTATTATTTATTTTATTTCCCAATCCCAACCTATTTATCCCATGGAGAAAACTGGTAATACTCCATATCTAACACCACGGTGTTATCGGTAAAGTTAATTACCATTTCACGTTCAAATATAATTAAAGATTTAACTATCGCTTTGGAGCAAAACTGGTGGTACTCCATTCTCGATCACCTTTCAGATTTGAGAATTCAAATTATCAATTCACATTTCAATCTAATTAAAGATTCATTAAAACTCCACTTAGTTTTAATCTTTTCAAAAATCAACATCCCGTCTTTAACTGGGTTAAAGAACCAATGTCATCTAAAACACGATTCACGACAAACCCAAATCACATTTGATATTAAATACAAGGCTTTGAATAGAAAATATATCGGCTTATATTAAATATCAAATTCTGAAACCAACAAATATCTTATTGGAAATAACGATATAAAATATATCTTTCAAATTCCTATAACAATATCTGTATAGTCACGAAATGCAATATCGAAATATTCCAAAGACAATTTCGATTCAGATCCACTTCCACTTTATATATATTGGAAATTCTGGTTATTTTCAAAACCGATTCGAATTCAATTTACTCATTTAAAAAATAAATTGGTTTTATTTCTAGTTCAAAACCAGTTCATTTCGATAAAAATCTATTTTTATCCTTTCAAATATGGAGTTTTTCATCCCAGTTCTTTCCAATTCACATATTATGATTTTACACAAATTATTAATATTTTTAATAATTTTATCAAGGCCCGTACAGTCGATTTCCATCAACGGCCATCGAACTGCACTTACAACGACCTTTTTCAAATTTGATTTGGACATAATTCCAAATCCAACCATTAGATTTCAAATTTCTAATATTCATTGGAAATCTCTTTTCGATACGAACCCAACGGTTCCGGTTTTAGGAGAATCCGACGGTCGGATCTCCCGTAGCGTCACTTCGAAGTCAATGGTCGAAATTCACGAACTTCCGCGGCGCAGCGCGTTCTATTCAGGCCATTATATATATAATATATATATATTATATGTATTTCGTCGATTTCCTTTTAAAACGTATTTTATAAATCGTTTTAAATTCGTTTTCAAAACCATTTCATCACTATATTCAATTTCTAATCAAAATTGAATATTTCATATCATTGCTATATAAATGATAATATTTTCAAAATGTTATATTTTGAAATCACTACCTTTTCTATATTCATTATTAAAACGAATATAATCGATATAAATATCGTTCACGTCAAAATAGCGCAACTCTAATCAACACGACTTTATATATTTCAATAAATTCGTTATTCTATTCAACAAATGAATATATATTCTATTCAACACATGAATCTATATTTCTTTCAACACATGACTATTTATTCTATTCAACACATGAATTTTCTTTTAAAACATTCGTTATTTTCCCGATTGGAATGAGGCCCAATCAATTACCATATAACGTTAATTATATGGGTTCTATACAACACATGTATATAATAGCAACGATAAACAATCAACCATCATCCAAAGTGCACCACACAACTGCATAAGCATCAAATATAAATAATCGACGCTTACACAGTCTGTCGACCAATCGATCGACATACAATTAAATAGTTGGGATTAGTGTACCCAAATATCATCCCAACACCCGTGTGGGGTTTCAAATCCACAAACACAGATTTTTATTCGTGCAGTTGGGCGATGTGTAAAATTTATCATCCCAATCAATATCAGTCAAATCAGTGTATATAAACAAATCGGCCGATTTGTTTATAAATATTCATTTATTCACATTCACGTTAAAAATTATATTTTTAACGATAATTAATTTATTTCAACATCTACAATTTATTATCGATTTCACATCAACATCACAAACAAATTTTCACAACACATCAATCAAACAAACAAGCCATCCATGGTATGTGGATGACGGGTGTCGGGTGCTGCTAAGCACCGTCTGCATCCTAGTATATATATATAACTAGAGAAAGAAATTTAGAGTGAGAAGTTCTCACCAATAGCTAACCAAATACCACGACTCTTCTTATGTAGAAAAATCTTGTCGTTCTCGCCTTTTGTCACTTTCGCTACCCGTAGCCACTACATATATAAAATCACATTTTTATATGTTGCTATGTACATAAAAATTCGATTTTCACACTGCTACTATATAGATAAAAATTCTATTTTTATACCGCTACTATATAGATAAAAATTCTATTTTTGTACCGCTACTATATAGATAAAAATTCTATTTTTGTACCGCTACTATATAGATAAAAATTCTATTTTTGTACCGCTACTATATAGATAAAAATTCTATTTTTATACCGCTACTATATAGATAAAAATTCTATTTTTATACCGCTACTATATAGATAAAAATTCTATTTTTATACCGCTACTATATAGATAAAAATTCTATTTTTATACCGCTACTATATAGATAAAAATTCTATTTTTATAACGGTGTTCATATAATAAAGATTATATTTTTATCACGATATTCTCTATATAAAGATTTTGCCTTTTGATATATAAAGATTTCGCCTTTTCAAATATAAAGATTTCGCCTTTTCAATTATAAAGTTTTCGCCTTTTCAAATATAATGATTTCATTTTTCTATGAACAAAATCATCTTTTTATTCCCTATGCTTTTCTAATCTAAAAATATAATCTTTCATAATAAAAATCAAAACTTTAAACAAATAAAAATCATATAATTTCAGTTTTAAATTCCTAGCCCTTTATAAAAAAAAGAAACTAAACTAAAAACGAAAATCATATATAAAAACTTACATTGAAATAGGGAAGGGGTGGGGATGTTCACTGTCGGAGGGGTGCTCGAGGGGCTAAAAGGAGGAAGAAGAAGAAGCAATGGCGGCGGCAACAGGAGGAGGGGGCGCGGTGCGAGGTGGGGCTCGATTGGGGGTTGAACGGCGAAAGGAGAAGAGGGAGGAAGCAGCGGAGGGGAAGAAGGTAGAGAAGGAGGAAGAGGAGGGTGCGGTGGGGGTCGGCGCCACCTGGGGGGGCCGCGATGGACGTGGTGGCGGCGCGTTTCCCCCCCGTCGCCCCTTCCTTCATTTTTTATTCTTTCTGATTTCTGATTTTAAATCGGGGGGGGGGGGGGGGGGCTGAGAGGAAGTAAGGAGAGGAAGGGGGGATTTTATTTTTTTAATTATTTAATTTACAAAAAGTTAACTTTTTCCTACGACCTCTAAACGAGGCCTACCGCCTGTCGTCCATAGCTATTTACCCCCATTCCGAACACAATGGGATATGTATCGTAGGCTGATTCGATCGCTTCGATCAGTTTTCATTAAAATCAACATATAACTCTATATATTGACTTTGAACGCGCATTTCAATTTACCGGGGTCACATACGAACTCGAAAAATTCCAGAAAAATATTTTCTAGCTTCGTATTGACGATACGGTCCTAACAAAACTAATTTCGTCGAATTCTGAGACCGTTAGAAAAATGCCCATTTTCCAGTCGATTAAAATCAATTGAAATTGGTCAAACGCGTTTTCCTTTACCACGCTCACATATTGATTCGAAAAATTATGAAATTTGAAACCTAGCAATAATTTGACATCACGGACCCAACAAAAGTGGTTTCGTCGAAATCCGAGGTCGTTTGCAAAATTCCCATTTTTAAGGGCCTGAATTCCATAGCGACTATTCAGAATTTTCAACTGGACATATCTTTTGATTGCCTCTATGAAATCTCAATTTTCCGGATTCGTTGGAAAGATATTATCAAATAGATCCTATTATTTTTGGTTTCACTAAAATCTGGATTGTTTTGCACCCAGTACATTCAATTGAAGTTTGAAATCGAATTATCGAACTACCGCGCCATTTTCAATTCCATTTATATTTATATATAATTATTATATTCTAACGACGACGTATATAAATATATATGTCGAATTCAATTCAAAATAAATTTCCCATCGTTATTATTTAAAATAATCCATTTTAAATATTCAAAATTCGCTAAAATTGCCAAAATAAAAATTTTAAACTGGCCCAGATTTTCGGGTTGTTACAAAAACCTTACTAAGAAAACCCAGTGGAGAAAAACTTAGTTAAGGAAAAAGAGTGCATTATATCATACTTATGGATGCTCCCCCTGATTTAATAATTTCCTCTGAATTCGTATTCTTCCTTCAATAACTCAAATTTCTTACAAATACTTCTTAATGAAGTTTTTCTTTTAAAACATCATGTGCATTTCCACGCTTTAGGCATGTTTTCTTATTTAAAATGCCTTCCTTTTGTGATTTGTATATTATTAATATTCATTTATGAATACACTTCAGGTGCTTATAATTTTTGGTTTCAATCAGACTTGCATGTTGCAATACATATTTGCTGAATAAGACAACTTTCATTACAGCAACACAAGCAAGAAGTAATCTACTCATCTTAAGGTATATTAAGGTTTTCATTACAACAATACTTCGAAGAATGTTGTAACCTATCGTCCATGTTCTTTGTATTCTTTATAATAACAAATGTTATCTATGTTCTTCAGGAACTTATATATTATAATAAGTTTGCATATCGCAACTACCACTTTCATGGATATTAAGAGTTCTATTACAACAATTCTTGAAAGCAGGAAGTGATCTACTCATCATGAGTTATATCAAGATTTTCATCACAACAATACTTAGAAGAATGTTGTAATCTACATTTCTTTCTCTTTATCACTACCAAAGTTATTTAAATTCTTCTGGAATTTGTATACTTTCATCGTTTATACCTCCAGGGTATTGTAAGCATTTTACATACTTTCATTACTTTAGTCAATTCAATTATCTTTGAAAATACAATGCTCAAGGCACTTAACATGTTGTTGACACTCTATGGTGCTTCAGTAGCTTCATGTGCTTTTGTCATTATATATATTTCTATTTTTGTCTTATGAACTACAGGTTCATATCTTATGGACTACCAGTCCATATATCTTATTTAGAAGAATTTCATGATGGCCAATCATGTTTCTCTCTAATATGGGATTTTTAATCCATTTATAAATATAAGCACTTTATTATTTATTAATTTATCATCGATGATTATTTTTTGTCAGATCTATACATGATTTATTGAGATCTCAAAAATTTATCATGCTTTAGGAACCTAAACCACTTCTGGGGTTATTTTGACAATCATGTCATGGGTATCTTCAAAGCACCCTTAAGTGTTTCTTTAGGAACACTCACCTCCTTTATTTTGCATATTTATGACTTACTCCAAAGATATTTTGAACTGCCTCTTACACCACAGTTTCAGCTGTGATTTACACCTTTTGATCCTTCGGGGATTCAAATGTATATTGGAGTAAGTCTATTAGGGACATAATTGATAATTTATGCAGGTTACTTAATACTTTGCATAATTCTATATGTTAGCAAATATTTAACATCGATGATTCCTTTGTCCTCCCCCTCAATGTTGACAAACATTGCCACTTTAAATAATAAACCTACTTTGGATTCATTTTTGATCCATTATAGCATCATAGCTGGCAAATACATTGGATGTATCTCAATTGTAGGAGGATAATGCTCTTATTAGTTGATAAGATGCATTCATATTGTATTGCTTATTCCCTTTAAATGATCTAATGAGTTGGAGGAATTTTCTATCATTTGAATATGCATACGACTTCAGGTCATTCAATATTGATGTCAGTCGACTTTCTGAAATATAAAATAATATATGCATAATTTATAATATGAGCTCATAACAACTTCGGGTTGTTAATAAATATTCGCATATATGTGTATATACATGCATCCACGTATTACATATGTAATTGATTTGCATATTCTCTCTCATTCAAGTTATTGATTTTAGAACAAATTGTTTATAATGTTCCAACCATTAATTTTTGCTTATCAAGCAATGTCAACGTGAATCTTAAAGATCGTTTCATAATATCCAAAATATCTGATTTGGAATTGTATTGAACTTCTGGTTCAAATGAAATATATGAACAACTTCGAGTTGTTAATCCATATTGAACTTCTGGTTCAAATAATATATAAGCCATTTCAAGTTTGTTAAAATGGATTGAACTTCTGGTTCAACTGTATTGAACTTCTGGTTCAAATAAAATATATAAACAACTTCAAGTTGTTAAAATTTATTCTTCAACATAATATGTAAATATAAATATATAAGCAAGATACAACTCATTTTGAAAATTGTGAAATCTTTGGATATCAATTTTATTAATGTTATTATTTCACACAGTTTCAATAAAGCTTCAGGCTTTAAAATTATGAAGTATTTCAAGTTCACTGATTAAGGAACTTCAAGTCCCTATGCATATATATAAACATACATATTATATCTAGTTTATTAATTTATGACGAACTTTTGGTTCTCAACCATTTAACATACTTTTAATTTAGAAGCTTTTAAGTTCTTGGTAATTGTCAATATTTCAAACTTGTAAACTTCACCAAAAAGTTTCTTTTTTCATAATCCAAGACTTCAGGTCTCAGATCTGAGTTATACAACTTTTTCCATTACATTAGATATTAGTTACCAAATACGTTGACTAATAATACATATGTCCATTCTTATTCCAAACACAAACATACATCATCTAACTTACAATAGCCAATGCTTTTAATACATTTATAATAATATGGTAATACAATATATTACCATAACGATATATTTAATGCATTTATTATAAAAGTAACAGAAATAACTGTTATACGGTCTAAATATATGAATCAAGTAAATAAATTTTACTTAAATCAACATAATAAAATTTGGATCTAGCTGCAGTATTGATCAACGACAAAACCGAAATAAACAATTTATAGTTGTACTGCATTCCCAATAATCATATTTTCTAAAATACCATATATATGCATAATGTCTAATCGAGAATTGAGTAAAGGTGCATAATTATAGAACCAATATTTTACATTCTTTAATATGAATAATTCCTTAAACTTCCAGATCTATACATAAAATTCACAACATAAAAATTACATGTTTTAGGTTCAAATTATACAATCCATATAAAAATCTTTTAGATCTTTCTTTTTATATCAAAATTATCTCTTACCATTATAGAAACTGCAGGTTCTAAATTTTCCATTTTTATAACAAAAACTTCTTCTGCATATACTTCAGGTGTGCTAAATTAAGATCAATATTTAAATCTTAGCATATGATCTTCGAGATGCATATTTTCTTTAGTTATTAAATTTGTATTATCATCTCTGATATTTGAAAATATTTCAATGAAAATTCTTTTATAGATATATCAAAATATAATATCGCTCCTGGGATATTCCATAAACACCATTTAGGAAAAATTTATGAATTTTTTTTTATAAATATTTTATCACCTTTAATTGTAGAAATCTATCTGGAAATATTTTATTATTTTCAAATAAACAGATCTCTTCTAGAGATATTTTACCATTTCCAAATATACAAATATCCTCTAAAAATATTTTGTTATCACCGCTTCTGGGATGAACTTATCTCCTCCAGAGATAAATATATACAAACTACTGAAATGTCACATCAATATACAAAAATACATATCAAACCTTAAATGCAGTAACAAAATTAGGTGCATTAAATAAAAATAAGATCAGGAGAGAAAAGAAATCACTACTTCTTGAGTGTATGATATTCCTTCAAGGAACATATCTTTTATTTATGTAATTGAAATGCAACAAAAAAAATTCTAACATCTCTTCTAGGATGTTGGATTTGAATATAAAATTAAATCTCTAAAACATCCCTTCAAGAGATTAATATGCATACTATATCTTCAGGATATTTAGTTAATATAAACTGTACACGAAAGATGTCAGTTAGATGAAACCCTTTTAGAGATTTTCTATTGAATCGAATGTTATTGTCATATATTATGACGTGGGTATCTCTTTTAACTTCTTCTAGAAGTACAATCTTTTCATGTCACAACATTTAAGAAAGCTATGGGCTTTTATTTCATCTTTCTCGTTTGCATATGAACTTCAGGTTCTTCATTTGCGTAAGAACTTCAGCTTCCTCATTTGCATATGAACTTCAGGTTCGTCATTTTCATATGAACTTCAGGTTCATATTTGTAATAACCCGGAAATCTGAGCCAATTTAAAAATTTTATTTTGGAGATTTGAGTGTATTTTGAATATTTAAAATGAATTATTTTAAATAATAACAACGAGAAATTTATTTTGAATAGAAATAGAACGTATATATTTATATAGATCGTCGTTAGAACATAAATATTTTATTTTTAATTATAAATGGAATTGAAAATGGCGTGGTAGTTCGAAAATTCGATTTCAAAATTCAAGTGAACGTAAATGATTCAAAATAAACCGGAATTTAGCGAAACCAAAAATATTTGAATCTATTTGAGAATATCTTTCCAACGAATCCGAAAAATCAAAATTTTGAAGCGGGAATAAAAAGTTATGTCCAATTGAAAATTCAGAATAGTCACTATGGAATTTTGGCCCTTAAAAATAGCCATTTTGCAAACGACCTCTGTTTTCGACGAAACCACTTTTGTTGGAACCGGAATGTCAAATTATTGATAAATTTCAAATTTCGTAATTTTCTGAATTAATATGTGAGCGTGGCGAAAGAAAACGTGTTTTGACAGTTTCAGTCAATTTTGATCAACTAGAAAATGGCCTTTTTTCAAACGGTCTCAGAATTTGACAAATTAGTTTTGTTAGGACCGTGTCATTAACACGAAGCTAGAAAATATTTTTCGGGGATTTTTAGAGTCCGTATGTGGCCCTGGTAAATTGAAATGTGCGTTCGAATTCAATATATAGATTTATATTTTGATTTTGACGGAAACTGATCGAAACGATCGAATCAGCTGATGAAACATATCCCATTGTGTTCAGAATGGGGGTAATACGCTAGGGATGATAGTCGTTGGGCCTCGTTTGGGGTTCAAAAGAAAAGTCAACCCTTTTGGAGGAAGAAAATAATAATAATATAATAATTTTATTATATACATATAACCCTTTCGTTTGCCTCTCTCTAAACCTAATTAAAATCGTGGCTCCCCAAATCGATGGAACCCATCGCCTTTCAGCCTGCGCCCACGTCGTTGCTGCTCCATCGCCCCCTCCCATCAACGCCATGTCCGCCATCAACGCCCTACCTCGGCCGCACATCCTCCAGACGACGCGCCTCTCCCTTATTCTCCCCCATCGATCGAAGCCCCAAACCCTCCCTCCACCTGAAACGGCTGGCCGTGCCCCCCAGCACCACTCCCCACCGCTTGCGCCATCTCTGGCCAACCACCGACCATAGTAGACCACCCCTCCCCCCAGCGATGAGCAACAGTGAATTCGAGAGGTCAAGGGTTTTGGGTGCATTCGTATGTTGAGGGAAGCTTTTAAGAGGAAGATGGATTCGAAAATTCAGCCGTGAACTCCTTAGAGAAAGCAGTGAGCATTCCTTATTTTTGTTAATAATCATGTCTTTAAATTTCAGTTTTTTTTATATAAAATTTAACAGTGATTTAAAATCAGTTTTTATATATATTATAGCATTAAAAAGAAATGATTTTTAATATGATAAAGATAGGATTTTTATTAATATAAAGATGCGATCTTTAATATGATAAAGATAGGATTTTTACGTAGGAAATGATACGATTTTTAAATAATAAAAATATGCTTTTTATATTATAGAGATAGTACAAATATAATTTTTATAAAAGTAGTGAATTAAAAATATAATTTTTATATAGTGAGAAGAATAAAAATAGAATTTTTATCTGTATAGTAGCAGTATAAAAATGTGATTTTTATATACATAGCAACAATATAAAAATGTGATTTTTATATATGTAGTGAGTACGGACAATGAAAGTGACAAAAGGCGAGCATGACGAAGATTTCCTACATATGAAGAGTCGTGTCGTTTGGTTTAGCTCTTGGTGAGAACTGCTCATTTTTATTTTGATTTCTAGTTGAAATATATACTAGGATGCAGAAGGTGCTTAGTAGCACCCGACACCCGTCGTCCACAGACCATGGATGACTTGTATGTTTGTGTGATTGTTTGTGTTTTGATATCAAATATATATTCATGTGTTGAAATAAAATATATATTCATGTGTTGAAATCAAATATATATATATATATATATTCATGTGTTGAAATAAAATATATATTCATGTGTTGAAATAAAATATATATTCTTGTGTTGAAATCAAATATATATTCATGTGTTGAAATCAAATATATATTCATGTGTTGAAGTAAAATATATATTCATGTGTTGAAATAAAATATATCCATGTGTTGAAATAAAATATATATTCATGTGTTGAAGTAAAATAAATATTCATTTACAAATCGAACGATTTGTTTATGTACATTGAAGTAAAATATATATTCATGTGTTGAAATAAAATATATTCATGTGTTGAAATAAAATATATATTCATGTGTTGAAGTAAAATAAATATTCATTTACAAATCGAACGATTTGTTTATGTACACCGATTTGACTAATATTGATTGGGACGATAAATTTTACACATCGCCCAATTGCACAAATAAAAATCTATGTTTGTTGATGTGAAACCCCACACGGGTATTGGGATGATATTTGACGTACACTAATCCCGATTGTTTAGTTGTATGTCAATCGATGGGTTGACAGACTGTGTATGCGTTAATTATTTATATTTAATGCTTATGCAGTTGTGTAGTGCACTATGGATGATGGTTGATGATTTAACGTTGCTATTATATACATGTGTTGTAGAAAATCCATATAATTAACCTTATATGGTAATTGATTGGGTCTCATTCCGATTTGAAAAATACGGAATATTATAAAAATAAATTCATGTGTTGAATAGAATAAATATTCATGTGTTGAATAGAAGATAAATTCATGTGTTGAATAGAATAAAAATTCATGGTTTGAATAGAAAATAAATTCATGTGTTGAATAGAAAATAAATTCATGTGTTGAATAGAATAAAAATTCATGTGTTGAATAATATAAATTCACATGTTGAATAGAATAAATATTCATGTGTTGAATAGAATAAATATTCATGTGTCGAATAGAATAAACATTCATGTGTTGAATAAAAGCCGTGTTGATTAGACTGACACCATTTTGACGTGAACAATATTTATATCTATTTTATTCATTTTTATAATGAATATAAGAAAGAAAGTAATTTCAAAATATAACGTTTTAATAATATATTATCATTTGTATATCGATGATGTGGAATATTAAATTTTGATTCGAAATTGAATATGAAGTTGAAATCGTTTCGAAAACGAATTTAAAATGATTTATAAAATACGTTTTAAAAGGAAATATATATATTATATATATAGAATGGCCTGAATAGAACGCGCCGCGGCAGTTCGCGAATTTCGACCATTGATTTCGAATGGATATTACGGGAGATCCGACCGTCGGATTCTCCTAAAACCAGAACCGTTGGGTTCGTATCGAAAAGAGCTTTCTAACAAATATTAGAATTTAGAAATCTAATGGTTGGATTTGGAATTATGTCCAAATCAAATTTGGAAAAGGTCGCTGTAAGTGTAGTTCGATGGCCGTTGATGGAATTCGACTGTACGAGCCTTGATAAAATTATTAAAAATAGTAATAATTTGTGTAAAATCATAATAAATGATTTTTGAAGAATTGAGATGAAAAATTCCAAATTTGAAAAGATAAAAATAGATTTTTATCGAAATGAACTAGTTCTGAACTAGAATAATAATTTATTTATTTTTGAAATAAATAAATTGGATTTGAAAGGGTTTTAAAAGTAACCAGAAGTTTCAATAATTGAATTGGAATGGGATGTGATTTTGGGTTTATAGTGAACGGTTTTTTAAAAGACATTGGTTCTTTAACCCAGTTAAAGACAGGATATGATTTCCCAAGTTAAGAAATCATTAATATTGATTTTTGGGAAGATTAAAACCGAGTGGAGTTTTAATGAATCTTTAATTAGATTGAAATGATCGAGAATGGAGTATCACCAGTTTTTCTCCAGGCGATAGTTAAATCTTTAATTAGATTAGAACGTGAAATGGTAATTGAATTTGTCGATAACACCGTGGTGTTAGATATGAAGTATTACCAGTTTTACTTCATGGGATGAATAGGTTGGGATTGGGAAATAAAATAAATGATTACTTCGGTGTGGTTCTCTAATCCCGACTAATTTGAATTGATATTCAAAAGGAGATTAAAGAATAAATTTAAAGAATTTATCTTTGATAAAATTAATGGGAACCTTTCCCAAAGTGTAAGAATATTTGAATAAAAGAATATTCTGAATTAGAATGAGGTGTATGTTGTGCTTGTGTAACGCTTGTTTATTATATAAGCGAGTTATTCAGAAAGACCGGGTTTATCCCATTCTGAATAACTGATTCGACGTGGTGTTGAGGATGAAGATGGTGGTTGACAGGAGGTCTTCACGTCGTTTGGGTGGTTATTGATGATCTTGATTGGGGTGTACACCCAAGAGGAGGGAATCAGTTGGTGATCGTCCAGACGTACTTGGAGATCGATGGATATGCGAGGTACAAGGTGCCTCCAGTTTCATTCAGACCCAGATCGGACTTGTAAATGGACTGTGTGTCTGACATTGGATTTTATTCTGCGTGATTGATTTCTATTAAATATATATCTGTTTGGCGGTGGAGAATTTATTCTCTTGCTTAACGCCCTTCTCTGAGACGTATGAGCTCAGAGGTTATATATTGATGGATATCAAACGCATGGAGTGAATTGCCTGTGTGGCATGCCTAAGTGGCAGTTGATCAAGGCTTCTGTTGAAAAACAAAGTCTTGTGGTTGATGATCAAAGCACTGCCTGTGTGGTATAGCTTTGTGTAGCATTGATTCGCGAGCCTCACACCTCGGTTGTGAACCAGAAAGGGGAGAGGACATCAAGGAGGGCATGTGTTTCCTTCTAGATGGAAGTGGCGTCTGTGGTTTTACACGCCCTGACGAGTTTGACTTATGTGGTTGTTGCTGTTGCGAGGCGCCTCGGATATATCGGTGACTGTATGGAGACAATGGAGTCATTGGGCTCATTTACACCCCAAAGGGCGGGGAAACGCAGTGTCCAAGGTTTAAGTTTAATCCACATCGGTGGACCGGCCCTGACGATCCAAGGGCTCACCTGTGTCTGGGTCCTGAGACATGGGCTAGATTGTCTCGAATCGGTGAGGACTATCTTTTGCCTTGGTTCATAGATGGAAATCCAACTTCCAATACGTGACTTTGCGGTTTTGATTGTACACTTATATATGGCGACATAGTGGTATGGGGCACTTATGTCGTCTATGATTGATACTTATGATTGAAATTGTTTTGACACTATACACTTATAGTAATAATAAAACATGAAATTTAGCGTATCAAGCATGCTTTGGCTATTATAAGGTAAAACCCTATCCTCCGGCTTGTGTTGCATTGTGTGATGGGACCTGGGTCTTATAATAGCTTCATTGTTCTTTATTTAGCATTGCGCTGTTGTTTTATGCACTGGTGTTCTTGGGAGGAAACCCATTCCGTGTTATACGGCGTGGTCCCTTGGTTTTCCTAATTTTAAAATAAAGATTAATGACTGTTTTAGTTCTCACACCAGTCACATGACTGACCTGGAGTTTATTGTTTTAAGCTAAACTCTGGGTGCCCTTATTTTGATATGGGCAACTAGTAGTTTTGGTTTTGCAGATTTATATTCACAGGAACCTGGTTTACAGCTGGAATGATATCCGGAAAGCTCTGAATCCGTATATCTCTTTCTGTGTGTATTGTATTATTTTTCCGCTGCTATGGAATGTATTGTAATCTCTGATATTTATCAAATGTATATTGATTCATACTCTGTATATTCTTGTCGTCTGATGGAATTGTTATAATTAGCAATGAAATGTTCTTCTGTTTGGGTTCTGATGTGGCTTGTCCTCGACTCAATCCGTGATTTCCTGTAAGGGGGATTTCGGGTCGTTTCATCGTGGTATCAGAGCTTTGGTTTACAGAGCTCGGAGAACAAGGCATATTAGAACCAAACGAAAGAATTCATTAGAAATTGGATTAGTAATATCCAATGAGAACGACTCGTTAGAGATGGGATCAGTAATATCCTAGAACGAGTGTGAAGAGTATATTTTTAAAACGAAAACGAATTTTGTTTTGAAAATCTAAATCAATTATACGTATTTGATTATTTATATTGATTTGGAAAATCCAATATATAAAGATTTTGCATATTCGTCTGATCCATGGGTATTCAAAGTATTAATATACTGGATAGATATAGAGTCACACTCTAGTCGCCCGGAGATGATTCTGATGATTGTAGCTACATCATCAGAATTAGTGTTCGAGTTTCGAAGGTGTGATATTTATATATTTCCAATTGACTGGTGTGAGAACTAAAACTAGATAGGGCTTATTGTTGTGATTTGGCATCAAAAATCTGATTTTTTGTATACTTATCAAAGTTATGAATTTGAAAAGCTAATCAACTAATTGATTGTTGATTATGTTGTTTGATTAGTGGTTGATTAATTAGAATTTGAAACATTTAGCCAAATTGAACCAAATATTGAACTGTATTGAAAATTGTTTGAAATTGCATGCATATACATGTATATCCATTGAACAGGTCATAGCAAGGAGGCTAGAGAAGAGGAATAAAATTGTTTGTCCAACAAATAGGTACATGTTTACAAATTTATTGGGTTTTTGATGACTTTATGAGCCGATTGGCTAGCCGCTTGGTTGTTTCTTTTTCTTTTTGGATTGGTGAGGGCCATGGGAGGCTATTTGAAATATCCCGAAGCTCCCGGTGCAGGGGAGGTTATGGCAAAAATTTTCAAAAATTTAGGGTGTCAGCCAAATTTTTGAAAAATTTGAAAAGTTGAAGTACTTAACCCGTAATGAAAATAGTGAAAGTTGAGTTGGTTTGTAAAACAATTTTCATCTTCGTTCCTTTTCGGGGACGAAAAGTTTTAAGTGGGGGAGATTGTAATAACCCGGAAATCTGAGCCAATTTAAAAATTTTATTTTGGCGATTTTAGTGAATTTTGAATATTTAAAATGAATTATTTTAAATAATAACGATGAGAAATTTATTTTGAATAGAAATAGAATGTATATATTTATATAGATCGTCGTTAGAATATAAATATTTTATTTTTAATTATAAAAGGAATTGAAAATGGTGTGGTAGTTCGAAAAATCGATTATAAAATTCAAGTGAATGTACAGGATTTAAAATAAACCGTATTTTAGCGAAACCAAAAATATTTGAATCTATTTGAGAATATCTTTCCAACGAATCTGAAAAATCAAAATTTCATAGCGGGGATAAAAAGTTATGTCCAATTGAAAATTCGGAATAGTCGCTATGGAATTTTGGCCCTTAAAAATAGCCATTTTGCCAACGACCTCTGTTTTCGACGAAACCACTTTTGTTGGAATTGGAATGTCAAATTATTGCTAGATTTCAAAATTCGTAATTTTCTGAATCAATATGTGAGCGTGGCAAGGAAAACGTGTTTTGACAGTTTCAGTCAATTTTGATCGACCAGAAAATGGCCATTTTTCAAACGGTCTCAGAATTTGATGAAATTAGTTTTGTTAGGACCGTGTCGTCAATACGAAGCTAGAAATTATTTCTCGGGAATTTTTAAAGTCTGTATGTGGCCCCGGTAAATTGAAATGTCCGTTCAAATTCAATATATATGTTTATATTTTGATTTTGATGGAAACTGATCGAAACGATTGAATCAGCTGATGAAACATATCCCATTGTGTTCAGAATGGGAGTAATACGCTAGAGACGATAGTCATTGGGCCTTGTTTGGGGATCAAAAGAAAAGTCAACCCTTTTGGTTGAAGAAAATAATAATAATAATATAATAATTTTATTATATACATATAACCCTTTCATTTGTCTCTCTCTCTAAACCTAATTAAAACCATGGCTCCCCAAATCGATGGAACCCATCGCCTTTCAGCCTACGCCCACTTCGTTGCTGCTCCATCGCCGCCTGCCATCAACGCCCTACATCGGCAGCACATCCTCCAGACGCCGCGCCTCTCCCTTATTTTCCCCCATCGGTCGAAGCCCCAAACCCTCCCTCCACCTGAAACGGCCGGCCGTTCCCCCCCAGCACCACTCCCCACCGCTTGCGCCATCTCTGGCCAACCACCGACCACGGTAGACCCCCCCCCCCCCAGCGACAAGCAACAGTGAATTCGAGAGGTCAAGGGTTTTGGGTGCATTCGCATGTTGAGGGAAACTTTTAAGAGGAAGATGGATTCGAAAATTCAGCCGTGAACTGCTTAGAGAAAGCAGTGAGCATTTCTTATTTTAGTTAATAACCATGTCTTTAAATTTCAGTTTTTTTTATATAAAATTTAACAGTGATTTAAAATCAGTTTTTATATATATTATAGCATTAAAAAGAAATGATTTTTAATATGATAAAGATAAGATTTTTATTAATATAAAGATGCGATCATTAATATGATAAAGATAGGATTTTTACTTAGGAAAAGATACGATTTTTAAATAATAAAAATATGCTTTTTATATCATAGAGATAGTAAAAATATAATTTTTATATAAGTAGTGAATCAAAAATATAATTTTTATATAGTGAGAAGAATAAAAATAGAATTTTTATCTGTATAGTAGCAGTATAAAAACGGGATTTTTATATATATAGCAACAATATAAAAATGTGATTTTTATATATGTAGTGGGTACGGACAACGAAAGTGACAAAAGGCGAGCACGATGAAGATTTCCTACATATGAAGAGCCGTGGCGTTTGGTTTAGCTGTTAGTGAGAACTCCTCACTTTTATTTTGATTTCTAGTTGAAATATATACTAGGATGCAGACGGTGCTTAGTAGCACCCGACACCCATCGTCCACAGACCATGGACGACTTGTATGCTTGTGTGATTTTTTGTGTTGTGAAATCAAATATATATTCATGTGTTGAAATAAAATATATATTCATGTGTTGAAATCAAATATATATTCATGTGTTGAAATAAAATATATATTCATGTGTTGGAATAAAATATATATTCATGTGTTGAAATCAAATATATATTCATGTGTTGAAATAAAATATATATTCATGTGTTGAAATCAAATATATATTTTTGTGTTGAAATAAAATATATATTCTTGTGTTGAAGTAAAATATATATTCATATGTTGAAATAAAATATATTCACGTGTTGAAGTAAAATATATATTCATGTGTTGAAGTAAAATAAATATTCATTTACAAATCGAACGATTTATTTATGTACACCGATTTGACCGATATTGATTGGGACGATAAATTTTACACATAGCCCAACTGCACAAATAAAAATCTGTGTTTGTTGATGTGAAACCCCACACGGGTATTGGGATGATATTTGACGTACACTAATCCCGATTGTTTAGTTGTATGTCAATCGATGGGTTGACAGACTATGTAAGCGTTAATTATTTATATTTAATGCTTATGCAGTTGTGTGGTGCACTCTGGATGATGGTTGATGATTTATCGTTGCTACTATATACATGTGTTGTAGAAAACCCATATAATTAACCTTATATGGTAATTGATTGGGCCTCATTCCGATTTGGAAAATAAGGAATATTACAAACATAAATTCATGTGTTGAATAGAATAAATATTCATGTGTTGAATAGAAGATAAATTCATGTGTTGAATAGAATAAAAATTCATGTGTTGAATAGAATAAAAATTCATGTCTTGAATAGAAAATAAATTCATGTGTTGAATAGAAAATAAAGTCATGTGTTGAATAGAATAAAAATTCATGTGTTGAATAATATAAATTCATGTGTTGAATAGAATAAATATTCATGTGTTGAATAGAATAAACATTCATGTGTTGAATAAAAGCCGTGTTGATTAGATTGACGCCATTTTGACGTGAACGGTATTTATATCGATTTTATTCATTTTTATAATGAATATAAGAAAGAAAGTGATTTCAATATATAATGTTTCTAAAATATTATCATTCGTATATCGATGATGTGGAATATTCAATTTTGATTCGAAATTGAATATGAAGTTGAAATCGTTTCGAAAACGAATTTAAAACGATTTAAAAAATACGTTTTAAAAGGAAATATATATAATATATATTATATATATATTATATATATAGAATGGCCTGAATAGAACGCGCCGCGCCGCGGCAATTCGCGAATTTCGACCATTGACTTCGAATGGATATTACGGGAGATCCGACTGTCGGATTCTCCTAAAAATGGAACCGTTGGGTTCGTATTGAAAAGAGATTTCTAAAAAATATTAGAAATTAGAAATCTAACGGTTGGATTTGGAATTATGTCCAAATCAAATTTGGAAAAGGTCGTTGTAAGTGAATTTCGATGGCTGTTGATGGAATTCGACTGTACGGGCCTTGATAAAATTATTATAAATAGTAATAATTTGTGCAAAATCATAAGAAATGATTTGTGAAGAATTGAGATGAAAAATTCCAAATTTGAAAAGATAAAAATAGATTTTTATCGAAATGAACTAGTTTTGAACTCGGATAATAATTTACTTATTTTTGAAATAAATAAATTGGATTTGAAAGGGTTTTAAAAGTAACCAGAAGTTTCAATAATTGAATTGGAATGGGATGTGATTTTGGGTTTATAGTGAACGGTGTTTTAAAAGACATTGGTTCTTTAACCCAGTTAAAGAGGGGATATGATTTACCAAGTTAAGCAATCATTAATATTGATTTTTGGGAAGATTAAAACTGAGTGGAGTTTTAATGAATCTTTAATTAGATTGAAATGATCGAGAATGGAGTATCACCAGTTTTGCTCCAGGCGATAGTTAAATCTTTTATTAGATTTGAACGTGAAATGGTAATTGAATTAACCCATAACACCGTGGTGTTAGATATGAAGTATTACCAGTTTTACTTCATGGGATGAATAGGTTGGGATTGGGAAATAAAATAAATGATTACTTCGGTGTGGTTCGCTAATCCCAACTAATTTGAATTGATATTCAAAAGAAGATTAATGAATAAATTTAAATAATTTATCTTTGATAAAATTAATGGGAACCTTTCCCAAAATGTAAGAATATTTGAATAAAAGAATATTCTGAATTAGAATGAGGTGTATGTTGTGTTTGTGTAACACTTGTTTATTATATACGCGAATTATTCAGGAAGACCGGGTTTATCCCATTCTGAATAACTGATTCGACGTGGTGTCGAGGATGAAGACGGTGGTTGAAGACCGGAGGTCTTCACATCGTTTGGGAGATTACTAATGATCTTTATTGGGTTGTACACTCAAGAGGAGGGAATCAGTTGGTGATCGTCTAGACGTACTTGGAGATCGATGGATATGCGAGTTACAAGGTGCCTCCGGTTTCGTTCAGACCTAGAACAGACTTGTAAATGGACTGTGTGTCTGACACTGGATTTTATTCTGTGTGATTGATTTCTATTAAATATATATCTGTTTGGCGGCGGAGTATTTATTCTCTTGCTTAACGCCTTTCTCTGAGACGTACGAGCTCAGAGGTTATATATTGATGGATATCAAACGCATGGAGTGAATTGCCTGTGTGGCATGCCTAAGTGGCAATTGATCAAGGCTTCTGTTGAAAAGCAAAGTCTTGTGTTGATGATCAAAGAACTGCTTGTGTGGCATAGCTTTGTGTAGCATTGATTCGCAAGCCTCACACCTCGGTTGTGAACAAGAAACGGGAGAGGACATCAGGGTGGGCATGCGTTTCCTTCTTGATAGAAGTGGCGTCAGTGGTTTTACATGCCCTGACGAGTTTGACTTATGTGGTTGTTGTTGCGAGGCGCCTTGGATATATCGGTGACTGTGTGGAGTTGATTGAGTCATTGGGCTCATTTACGCCCCAAAGGGCGGGGAAACGCAGTGTCCAGGGTTTAAGTTTAATCCACATCGGTGGACCGGCCCTGACGGTCCAAAGGCTCACCTGTGCCTGGGTCCTAAGACATGGGCTAGATTGTCTCGAATCAGTGAGGACTATCTTTTTCCTCGGTTCACAGATGGAAATCCAACTTCCAATACGTGACTTTGTGGTTTTGATCGTATACCTATATATGGCGACATAGTGGTATGGGGCACTTATGGCGTTTATGATTGATACTTATGATTGAAATCGTTTTGACACTATACACTTATAGTAATAATAAAACATGAAATTTAGCGTATCAAGCATGCTTTGGCTATTATAAGGTAAAACCCTATCCTCCGGCTTGTGTTGCATTGTGTGATGGGACCTGGGTCTTATAATAGCTTCATTGTTCTTTATTTAGCATTGCGTTGTTGTTTTATGCACTGGTGTTCTTGGGAGGAAACTCGTTCCGTGTTATACGGCGTGGTCCCTTGATTTACCTAATTTTAAAATAAAGATTAATAACTGTTTTAGTTCTCACACCAGTCACATGACTGACCTGGAGTTTATTGTTTTAACCTAAACTCTGGGTGCCCTTATTTTGACACGGGTAGCTAGTAGTTTTGGTTTTGCAGATTTATATTCACTGGAACCTGGTTTACAGCTGGAATGATATCCGGAAACCTCTGTATCCGTATATCTCTTTCATTTGTGTATCGTATTATGTTTCCGTTGCTATGGAATGTATTGTAATCTCTGATATTTATCAAATGTATATTGATTCATACTCTGTATATTCTTGTATTCTGATGGAATTATTGTAATTAGCAATGAAATGTTCTTCTATTTGGGTTCTGATGTGGCTTTTCCTCGACTCAATCCGTGATTTCCCGTAAGGGGGATTTCGGGTCGTTTCAATATTATTTTAGATTCCAAAGAATTAATATACTTTTTCATTACTTTATTTTACATAATTCACTTTTCGTGATAGATCAATATTAGTTCTGAACTTAATACAATCTTCTGGATACGTATTGTATTTATATTTGTTTCTCTAAGAAAAAATACAACATTTCTTCCAAAAATACGCATTATGTAATAACATCAAATTAAATTCGATGAATTTATTTGAATAGATAAGAATAAAAATTTGTCGAATCCAAAAAGAATAAATCATTACAATCAACATCTCATTTTAAATCATGTAGGGATTTCAAATGTATATAATTTGAGTATAATTTTGAGATCAATAGTATGATTACATCAAAAAAAATCAGATCTATTATAGAGTGAGATCTGAAATATGATTAACAAAATAAGAATTTGATCTCAAAGTGTAGATCTATATGTTTTCAAAAATTATAAGACTAAACAAAAAAATCTAGAAGATAACACAATAGATTTAAATCTAGAATGAGATGAGATCTAACAAAAATAGATATTTGAAAAATCAAATCAATCAGGTCATAAAAATAACCTACCGTTTTGAGATCTATAATTAGATCGGTTAGAGCTTCGTGCTGATAACGTTTTATAAATAAAACAGAACATATGCTAAACAAGAAGCCATTAGAGAGAACAGAAAGATAAGGGAGAGACTTTTATTTCTATTGCTTCAAGTGTGTACAATTTCTATTATATTGGCTCCTTTATATATAGGCGTTGGAGCTGATGTTAGACTTATTTCCATGATGTGGGACTAAATAGAATATGACAAGAGCAAATTCACTCATATATATTACAACATTTTCCATATTAAAATATTATTTTATGTTTCAAACCAAGTATGGATTTAATTTCAAACTATTTATTATTGAAAAAAAATTATTAAATGGATTTACATTCAACATTAGTTAACTAAATGTAATCTAAGAGAATATTGAATCTATTTAATTAACATTTTACTCACATATTATTGTAATTATTTAAATAACCCCTTTAATTGGAATTCAACTGATTGAATTCCAAAAATCTAATCATTTAAATATTTAGAATTAATTAAATATTTCTAATTTAATAACCAAAATTTTGGATTGTTACGTTTACCCTTCTTAAAAGAATTTCATCCTTAAAATTCCCAAAAGAAAGGAATAACAACAAACCCTTAAGTTTAAATTATAAACTAAAAGGAGTTATTAACTTATTTTATTAACCCTTAAATTTCGAACGGTAGCACCTCCTATGCGCGACTCAATCCGAAAAACTGCCAGCTGCCATAATGGGTCTGTCAATTCAAAAGAAAATGAAATCCAAACAGCCTCTTATATCTTGGTCATAAATTCATCAAACAAATCAGAAATTCAATATTTAACTACTATGTACCTCTTTTACGTTGAATTTTTCATTCAGCATGCAATTTATTCTCACTGAGCTAATGTAGTGTGCAAGACATCAAATGGTAATTTTTTACTTCACTGTACTTACATAATGAAAAATAGATTAAGCTTTTCAAAAGTGTAATATGACGCAACATGTAATAATGATGCACCAAAATGACATAACAAGCATATGCAACTAAATTAATGAGGATATCATGTAATAAACATGTTAACACCTAAAATTATCATAGTAAAAGCGACAAGAAGGTAACAGTCACGGGATGTCAAGAGAGAAGAACACCTTCGACAAAGTCGAGCCACTTCAATGAAGTAGAAGAGAACGCCTAACTACCACATCAAATCAATAGCCTTTAAAGAAACTTGAAGGAAGACCAATTCGTAATGTTTGAACCAAATGCACCTTCGATTAAACTAAAGGGGAGGTTCTGACCTTATGATATCAAAGAGAATCCTAGCTGCATAAGGAGAGCTTCATAATGGAAGGAGTAAACATTCAGAGTCCCTAAGCCAAAGGATCTTCGAAGGGATATCTCTCAGTGCAACCACCAACCTTCTATTCAGCTCAGACGATATCCTTTGAAGGAATCAAAGCCCATGCTTAAGAGTACTCATCAAAGAGTCATAACAGAACCTCCCTCCTACTTCCAGACCGTATAGAGAGCTCCATAACACAGATTTTAGAAGCCGCTTTGACCAAGCCTACGAATCAAGATCTATGAAAGTCTTGGAATGTAAGCATCAAAGTGGAAAGGCATCAACTTGGACCTATTAATACGACCCTAGGGGTCCAGAATCCAGACCAAATTTCTATTTCTCAAACTCATGTCAAAAAGTTACATGTTGTAACCTTATTCCTAAGTCAATTAAGGGATTTTGGGAATTGATGAACTTAAGTTATTGTACTGTCTGCAATCATTTATAAAAAGGAATTCAATTCAATTAAGGTAATAAGAAGTTAAAAATTAAATTTTTATTTTTTATTCATTCTAACTTTGTAGGTTCGGGCACCGAAAAGAATCACCTTGTTGAGTAAACCTCTAATATTGTCGAAAGGGCTAACTGAATGTTATAAAGCTAGTTATAAAAAGAACGCTGATGCGGTGCTTAAGCGATATTGGCAACTACCATGCTTAATTTTGTAAAAAGCGGAAGGCATTAAGAGATAAGCGCTCAAGTGCGCCTTTTAAGCACTTTGTAGAGCCTTGCTAAACTCAAGCATTTGTATAGTAGTATTAAGCAATGACTTATTTGTATAATAATTAAGCATTGCTTAAGTGCTATTCTTAAGCGTTTCTTAAGTGCCTTAGGTGCAACTTGTTTGTGCATGTATCTAGAGCTTAGGAAATGCTTAAGCTCCACTTAAGCACCACTAAGCGAAGCAAGAGCTTAGAGTTAGCCGAAATGTTCTAACCCATCAAAACCAGGCTCCCAAAATTGAAAGAGGAACGTACAGATCATTACAAGCCTTGCAACATCCTATATAAATAGGAATTAGATTACATGGATTAAGAATCTTTAGAATGGAAGGGAATTCAATCATAAAATTCAAGTATCTAACTATATATCATTTTATTTCATAGGGATGCAGTTAGAGAAACAGAAGACGCAATCAACAGGATTACAGAGATATTTGACATTGGAAACTCACCTACCAATTACTCATTAGAATCAATTGTTATTAAATGGTACCTATGTTTTCACTTGAAATAGAAGGCATAACTTTAGTAAATCTTATTCCATCAAGGATTCCCGAACGAGTCGCTTATCTCGGGGTGTTGACCATTTTTGAAGGTAGAAGGGTGGCTCAAGCCTTAGCAACCTTTAACCATTCCTTGTCCTATCGGATTAAACAAGAATTGTTATCATTTGGAATTAATATAGACTATAACATGAAGGTAGTTTCTTCTAAACTGAAAAGAATGTTTTTTGACTCAAGGAAAGCTCCTCATAACCCAAGAAAAACATCTTAAGGTTCAAGGAAAATGCCTTACAAGACAAAAAGAATTAGTCATAATATAAGAAAAGATTCTTATAACTTGAAGGGAAGAGCTATCTATAGATCAAAGAAAATATTCATGCAGTTTAGAAGATAGCCTTAGAAAAAGGAAAGATTAGTGTCCCTTCCGTCTAGAGAATAAACTTGCATCTGAGAAAGACTACTTTATCCTCCATATCAATTTTATAATGGTAAAGGATCATTATCTCCTCATATCCAACAATAATATGATAAAGGCAAAAGGCCAATTTGGTTGGAACAAGCTCCTCTAAGCCGCCTGAAATGGAATCAACCTGTATGAATCCAAAGTTATATGAAGAGAAAAAGTTAAGACCAAAAGCTTTAGGTATCATCGATAAGAAGAAAATAGAAGTGCATGATCCTGACAATTGGAGTATAAACTCATTCAACATTAGATCAACACCTTTGTTTGCCTTCGCACAGAACCTAAGAAGGGATAATGACATTTTCTTTCTCAAATGAGAAAGTCAATCTAAAGGGACTGTACTTGAAAGAAGAATGACGGAAGATTATGAACCTTTTGCTCAAAATGGCAACCTTCGACAAACAAACCTATCTTAAGACCCTCAAGAAATTCCTAAAAAGGAAATATCACCATCTTAATTACTACAAAGGGAACTAAAAAGGAAATTGATTAGCGATAATGAAACTCTAATATAAAAATCCAAGAATTTAAGAGTTAAGCTTTCGAAAGAAAGATTTAAGTCGAAACCACCAAAGGAATGCAACTTAAGAATTTTAATCAAGAATATCTAATTAATAACAAGGGAAGAGCTTGATTACTGGCCTTCATAGAAGGAAGTAACTAAGTTTGAAAAGAATAAAGGAAAATTGTTTTACCACTACCATATGTTAAATGCTAATGAAACCAACCATTGTAGAGCACTTGAGAAAATGATCAACTAGTTCTTTAAACAATGAAAACTCAAAGAATATGTAAATAAGTATTGAATGGATTTAATAAACATCAATTTTGATTTGATAAGGAAATTCTACATGGTTAAGTAAATAAAGCATGTTTCTGACTTTGTACCAATGAGATTCTACATGGTTAGGAGTGAAGTGCTTCTTTATTTTAAAAAATTCCTTAATGTAATCAAGGAGCTTCCCAAAAGGGAGGAGGGAAAATTCTGAGGACATGCGCCTGGTACTCACTAAACCCTTGATCCTGTCAAGATGGTCTGGATAAAGTGCATCCTAAAGGGAGGAGGGTAAGCTGTCAGTTCCACCTACAAGACCTAGCTGATGCACCCACAATCCCTTAGCACATCCAAGGCATCCTCTGGAGGAGGGAGAGATAAACCTAGGGTATACGCCCAGCTCTGAATGAAGAACACACTCTATCTGTTCTTTTTTAGACAAGCCTTGCCTCTTCTTCGGCTAAGCATATCCTGCCTCTACTATAAAAAATTGTGTAAGTCCTATCTCTGCTTTTGTCTCGTCTTATAAAAGGGAACGAAAGCTCTAAAGTTAAGCACTTAAAGCATGTCCTCCCTTTGCTCGAAATAAGAACATGCCTTACCACTGCTTTAAGGAAAATAAAATTTCAAAAGCTTAGAATAGGCTCCTGACATCTGTTTCAAAAATCAAATAACGATCATTGTTTTCAATTATTTTTTGAAGTGGATTTCTAGACTTCTTTTACTATAATACCTGAATCTAGGCTTTGGATCTTCTAATTATTTTCGATAGAGGTTCCAGGTTTTCTATTATTTCTAGAAGTTTATTTTTAGACTTTTATTACTATAATACCTGAATTTGAGCTTCTAATCTTCTAGTTGTTTCCGAAAGAGGCTTCACGTTTTCTATTATTTCCAGAAGTGAATTCCTAAAATAATATTATTATAATACCCGAATCTTGGTTTCAGTGCTTCTAGTTATTTCCTAAAGAGGTTTCGGGTTTTCTATTATTTCCAGAAGCGTATTTCTAGACTTTTATTATTATAATATATTAATTTGAGTTTCATGTCTTTTATTTATTTCTGAATGAGGTTTCGGGACTTCTGTTATTTCTAAAGTTAGTTTTCAAGTTTATAAATTTAAAACAACCAACTCTGGGTTTCGAAAGATAAAATCTTATACAGCTAAGAACGACTTTTGAGATTCCAGGTTTCAAAACAAGAATTTCGACATTTTATAATTTTAAAATTGGTGTACCTAAACCAGGATTTCGAAATAATCAAATTAATCACTAAGGTCCTAATTTGAGCATATTAGAAAAATCATAAATTACAAGTTTGGTAAAATAATAGTTTATAAATCTTTTTATCGAAAGCCTAAGTATGCTTTCAAATACCTAATTAACATTATTGTTATGAAAATTCACAAACTTATTCATAGTTGGAATCCAACCTCCAATAAGCGCTCGTGGTTTTTGACTTTGTACTATATATATGTGGAGCGTGAGATGCAAAGTGTTCTGCTACTTGGTTATTTACTTGATTTACATCACTATTATAGTATTAGATTAGTACCAATTTCAAAAGTGTGTTTGGTTATAGTAAAATAAAAAACCATCCATGTTTATGTGTGGGCTGGTCTTACTATTACCTTTTCTTTCTAAAGGTTTTTCAAAGTTAAGCAATATGGATGTTTTCAACAACTTAATGAGTTTTACTCACGCTGGTTCACCAGACTGATCCATGGCGTTTGTAATGTCTCGAGTCAGCCCGAGATACAGAATCAGGTTATCGGACGCTGTGAAGTTCAGAGACGAGTTGGAGAAGTCCAGACATATGATATATATATATATATATGGTATTATTCCGCTGTGTGTTGTATTGAGGATAGAGTATTCTAATTGTTCAGGGTGTTTTTACTGTTGTACTCTGATGATTGTAAGTATTATTTAAAGTTCTCAATAAAGTTATTCCTGTATTATATTTTATTACGCTGCGATGTGAGACTCTGTGTTGTTTGGGATCCTTCTTCTTTCTTCTATTCTTGTATTTATTTCTCTCTTCTCTCATCCTCTAGTTTTCTTTCTATTAAAGATTCGTATTTTCGTGCATTTTGGGTGGACGTGTGTAATATCAGTCAACTCAAAGTGTACGGATTTACGGGCCTTTACACTTGGTATCAGAGCTAAAGGTTGATTAGTAACCTTGGCTCTATGGCGTAACTCGATAGAGATAGGGTTAGTAACACCCTAGATTGAGTTTGAGTGTATATACGAGAGAGCGTATTTGTAAATTTTATATAAAAATGTTTATACTGTGTTGATTGATCAATTCAAGTGTTGAGAAGTGTTAACTCATGAAAATACATGTTCAATATGTCGTCAAAGTCGTGTCGTTGTTTGTTAAGTCATAGGGCTCTATACATGAAATGCCAAGTCGTTCTGAAGCCATGTTGTAGGGAAAGAAAGGAGTCATGCCATCTCCATTTATGACGTATCTGTCAGGCCATCGTAATTCGTATCAAATCATAAAGCTAAATCATATACCTCCATGTCGCAACCATGACTCTTCTGAATTATGTCGTAGTTCGTCAAGGTGATCCTAGAAAGTTAAGTCGTTTCCAAGTTGTATCATACCTGCTTTATGGCATCAAGAGGGAGCTAAAGCGTTCAACAAACAGGCCGCTCTAATGTAATGATGTAAAATAAGGATGGGAATCATGACAGTCAGTGACATAACAATACACTATTATTATCCATGTCGTTCAGAGATATGGTGTGCAAGTTGTGAACGGAATATGATATTGAAGTGAGGTTAACATTATGTCGTAACCAAGATAAGTCGTACCTCGTCATGTCATTCCGTGGAAACCAGGTCAATCTCAAGTCATGTCGCAAGTCATTACCTCGTCTATTGTTCATGTCGGCCTTAAACCATGTCGAGAAAGCCAAGTCAGATTCAGGAAATGCACCATGCCATCTTGCCCCTATGTCGTTCTGCAACATGAAAAGCGAGCCGCTGCTTAGGATCTTAAGACAAATCATGTCGTGACCTACCCATGCCGCATCCAGCCGTAATCAGGTTGTCAACAATTATCATCCGAACGAAATAAACCATATTGAAGAAAGTTATATCATGCCGCAAGCTTAAGGTGTCAAAGGCTGATCCGCCATACGATATAAGTCATGTCGTTGGCAACATGAGTTATAGCGGAGGTCCAAGTCATGTCGATGGCGCGACATGAGTCATGACACGACTTGAGTCATGACGAAATTGAGTCATGTCGTTTTCCTACATAATTACAGAATTGCCACCTGGGCTAAATTCACCTATAAATACCCCTCATGATTCATTTGAAAGGGGGACTGAAAAATCATTCCTACAAGGAGACTCTGTCGAATTCAAAGCTCATCTACAACTTTTCTAATGGCTTCTATGGATTCATCAACACTTTTCTAACTTCATGAAGATCAAATCCAAGTCAATGATCATGAGAGCTTTCTGCAATTAGATCTAAGCCCCTTCAATCTCATTCAAGCTACAAGATGAATCACTCTATCATCATTCAAGCAATTTCATATCACCTCTAATTCATTCTAAATCCAGATCTAACGCAAAACTCTTACAAAATCATGGATAAAGGCCAAAGCACTTAAAAGATTGAAGATCCATACTTCTTTCACTATTAAGCTATAGACTCCGCCAACTCCTCACCAATTTAAGAGAAGTTAAATCATAAATAGAGTTAAAAGGGACAAATGATTGTAATGAGGGAAAATTCATATGTTGTAAGCTTGAATATCATAATGAGAATTTATTGAAAGTGGATGTAGATTCATAGAGAATCGAACCACTATAAAAATTCCTTTGTGTTCTTACTTGCTTTTATCCATTTATTTGCGATTACGCGGTTCCATATTCTTACCGAATCGGTGAAGTTTAACTTTTACATCTTTGGTGTTTGATCCCAAATTTGGAGCAAACATTTGGCGCCCACCGTGGGGCCCAGACTGCCAATCCATTTCTCGCTCTCTCACAAGGTAGAAGGCCCTGCATTGGAATACACTCCGATTATCTAAGTTGTTTGAATTGAAATACTTATCTATAAAGCCATGGGTAAGCCAGGTAGACCATCGAAGAAAGCTACAAGTAAAAGCGTCGAAGATGTCGATAATGCCACTAACACGGAAAACACCCCTCTTACTAATCAGTTTGAAGTCGGTGAAAGTTCCAAAGCAGGAACTGCTGTAACAAGGAGGGAATTGGATGAAGTAGCAGCAGGACTGACAAGTCGAATTGATATTGCAAATGAGTCCATGATGAAGAAGCTTGAAACCATGTTCGCCATGCAAGCAGCAACGGCCAAAGTCACCATGAGTGCAAACCATCTTAAAACTGCTAAAACCACTGGAATGGAAGATACTGGATCTTCTTCCTCAAGCCTGAATAAAGGAAATTCTGTCCAAGAGATTGCAAATCCTAGTCATAGGGGAATGAAGCTACCTGCTCATAACCACTCTGAAAAAGCGACCCCTTAACAAGAGTTTGGTTCACCAAAGGGGCACTTCCCCATGCGGGAGGTCCAAGGCCCCGGAATCTGAACCGCGATCGTTGGCGTAGGCAAACATTCGATAAAGAGGAAGGCGTCCGCCCCGTGGACCAACTCAATGAGGAGGAGCGTATATTCGGAATGGTACGAAAGATCATGAATGAGAGCTAGAAAAAGGTGGATGATGAGAAGGAATGGGGATTTGCTCCTACAAAAACCCCGCTTATAGAAAGAATAAAAATGGCGCCATATCCAAATAAATTCAAACCCCCAGTTGTACAAGCTTATAATGGAACTGGCGATCCCAACGTGTTCCTATTCAAGTATGATTAGCACATGGATGGCACACGTGCTACCGATGAGCTCAAATGTTTATACTTCCCTACTTACTTGGAGGGAGTAGCTTCACTCTAGTTAACAAAACTCCCGCCAAAATCTGTATATGACTTTGCCACCTTGGCCAAGCTGTTCAGACAGCAATTCAGGCTTCAAGCAACTAAGGTACGTGATGTGATGGAACTGAATGAGTTGGAGCAAGCGCCAAGGGAATCCATTAAAACCTTCCTTTCTCATTTTAACACAGCTGCGGCCGAAGTCGGAAACTATGAGCCACGTTTGGCCTTAATGGCTCTAAAAGGAGGTATAAATAAAAGGACCAAATTCGGGCGATGGATCAAGAAAAAGAAGCCTGCGACTCTCGAAGAGATATTTGACAAGGCAGAGGAATATATAGGTGTGGATGAGGATCTGGCCTATACATTGGAAGCTACAGAAAATGAAGAGCCATCAGAGAAAAAAGACGTAAACGTGCAAGGAGGACACAAAAACGCCGGAGGAAATCAAAAAAGGGGGAATGAAGGGAAAGATGGTCGAAAAAGCTTAATTTCTTCAAGAATTCTGAAATGACTCCCCTTAACGATACCATAGAAAACATTTATATGGCGACCAAAGATACTGAAGAATATCCAGAGCCAGGGAAGTTAAGAGTCACTGATAACGCAATAAAGTCCGGCAGGTTCTGCCGATTTCATAACCAGCCGGGGCATAGCACTAACGAATGCAGACATTTGAAAAGCTTAATTGAAGAACTGATAAGGAAAAACAAGCTTCAACAGTGTACAAAGAACTCCCAGAATGCTCAAGGAGCTCAAGACCAAGGAGCCTCTACAGGACAGCCTAAACAGAATGAGAATGCTTCGGTTGCCGCTATACCAAGGATGATCATAAACACCATTTCAGGAGGCCCCTACCCAGTTGGGAAAAGCTGGGGGGACAGGTGAAGTATGCTCATGAGGTGAAGGGCTTTTCAAAAAGAGGTTAACTCATGATCATGGATGAGATTCTATCAGAAAAAGTACCGAGAGTCCTGCGAGACGACATCACATTTAAAGATGAAGATCCAACTGGGATCATAACACCTATATAGGATCCAATGGTGATAACCATTGGTCTGGACCCAGCCATAGTTAGAAGGGTGTTAGTCGATAGCGGAGCATCAGTTAATATCCTCTTCTTTAGTGCATTCCATAGGATGAAGCTTTCCATGGGCGACGTAAAAGCCTATCAGAACAAGGTCCACGGATTCACTGGTCAAGCTGTTCAACCAATTTGTGTTATCAGTCTACTAGTGGAGCTCGGAGAAGGAGAGTAGAAAGCCACACTGGTACAGGACTTTATTATAATTGATGAACCCTCTGCTTACAATGCCTTCCTAGGAAGACCTACTCTTGCAGCATTCAGAATAACTATGGCTCTGTGGCGCCTCACTATGAAGTTCCCAACGGAAAATGGTGTTGGCACAATTATAGGTGATCAACAAGCAGCAAGAGAGTGTTATTTGGTTGAATTGGCAGAGGCAAGGAAGAAGGAATTGAAGAAGGATGTAGATCCATCGCTCCGCATCCAAAAAACCCTCTTATAGCAATTAAAGCAAAACCCCCCATATTAGAGAGCACAGTGGCGCTCGGAAAGCAATGGATCCGAGGAAAAACAGTATGGGGGAAATAGAGAAGCACCGGCCGAAGATACTATCCTCGTTCCAATATCCGACAAGGACCCTAACCAGGTCTTGAAGATAGGATCTCATCTAGGTATGAAGCTGCCAAAGGAATTAATCTTGTTTTTGAAAGCAAACTTAGATGTATTTGCCTGGGAACACTCAGATATGTGTGGGATCCCACCGAATGTAATTGTTCACTAGTTGAATATAAATCAAAAATTGACTTCTGTGAAACAAAAAAGACGAATGCAGGGATTTGAAAGATCCGAGGCTCTAAAAGAAGAAGTAGATAGGCTACTCAAAAACAATTTCATATGAGAATCTACGTATCTAGATTGGGTTTCTAACCCGGTTCTTGTCAAAAAGTCCAATGGAAAGTGGAGAGTGTGTATAGATTACTCAGATCTTAATAAAGCATGCCCAGAAGACAGTTTTCCTTTGCCCCAAATTGACCAACTCGTAGACGCAACAGCGGGGCATGGGTTACTAGCTTTTATGGACGCATATTCCGGATATAATTAAATTATGATGCACAAGCCAGACGAAGAGAACACGAGTTTCATAACGGATAGAGGACTATACTGCTATAAAGTCATGCCATTTGGACTGAAAAACGCAGGAGCGACTTACCAACGTCTTGTAAACTCCATGTTTAAATCTCAGATAGGGAATACAATGGAAGTATGCATAGACGATATGCTTGTCAAATCAAAGAAGGTCGAAGATCATCTCGAAAATCTGGCAGAAATGTTTCACATACTCAGGAAATACGGGATGAAACTAAAACCTTTAAAATGTTCGTTCGGAGTCTCTTTGGGGAAATTTCTCGGGTTTATAGTTAATGCCAGGGGCATCGAAGCGAATCCCTCTAAAATTGTGGCTTTAAGGGAAATGCGGGCCCCAAAGACAAAAAAGGAACTCCAAAGCTTAAATGGAAAGGTAGCAGCATTGAACCGGTTTGTTTCTAAAGAAACAGATCGATGTATTCCACTTTTCGATGCTTTGAAAAAAGGAAAGAAGGACTTCCAATGGACCCCAGAGTGCCAGGAGGCTTTCGAGGAATTGATAAGACATATGAAATCACTACCAATGTTATCAAAACCTAAAGATGAGGAGGATCTATTTTTATATCTAGCAGTTTCATCACATACCTTCAGTGCAGCACTAATCCAAGAAGAAGCAGGAGTGAAATTGTTGGTATATTACATTAGTAAGAGGCTCGCCGGGGCAAAGCTAAATTACCCTAAGCTAGAGAATCTCGCATATTGCCTCCTTATTGCCTCAAAAAAGCTGAGACCGTATTTCCAATCTCATCCTATCAAGGTTCTCACCGATCAAACATTAAGGCAAATTCTCTTTCGTCCAGAAATTCCGGAAGGCTGCTAAAATGGAACATTGAGCTAAGTCAATATGACATCGCTTACCATCCTCGAAGGGCCATTAATGGCCAAGCCCTAGCAGATTTTATTGTTGAGTTTACAAATAGAGGAGAAGAGGTTAAGGAACCAGCGGAAACAGAGATTGCTTGGAAACTATACTTTGATGGGTCCAGAAACGACTATTGTTCAGGGGCTCGAATTGTCTTAGAAACCCCAAAAGGTTACTCTTTATGCTATGCCTTGAGATTGGAATTTCCATCAACCAACAATGTAACACCCCGCCTCCGCTAGGGTCACTCGCAAAGGAATGCACTAGCTTTAGAGGGGCATTATTGGTAAACATGCACAGAAATATCACAAGACAGAACATATAAAATAGCGGAAGTAAAATCAAACTTTCATAACATGAATAAATAAGGTCTAAAGCCTTTTACATTAGAGTACATCAAAACCTGTCTTGCAATAGTAAAGAAGCATAAAGACATTTTCATAAATTATTCCCCAAGTAAAAACAGTAAAGTAGCCATTAGCCAAGAAACGTCCAAGCCATCCATGATGACCTTCAAGCAGAAGAAGTCCGAACTAAACAACAGTATTTCCTCCCTGTAACCTGGGGGGGAAACGGAAGAAAAGAGGCGAAACAAAACGGGTCAGTCAAAAAGACTGAGTAAGCCCTATCTACTATTAGCATAAAAACTAGTAAAGTTAACTGACATGAGAAACTGAGATGAACATAAGAATGATAACAAGATAGATGAGCTAAATCAAAATAACAGGATGAACTACTGAACTCAGATAAACTAAGGTGTCATGATAAATTACGATGTCAAGATAAAACAAGGTATCACATCGTCAGGTTTCTATCAAGTATAATATCCCCAAGATATCTGTCACGTATAACGCCCCGTGATATATATCCTGTATTTTAGCTCTGCACCTACCGTACTAGTATCCCCACCGTGTCATGTGTTAACCAAGAATGACCCTCACTCAAAAGTCGTGTAATGGTCCATGTCAACCTAATATATCGCATATATAGGTTACTCAACTTGTATGTTTTATTCCATGTAAATGTTCAGTCCCTTGCCGTAGACCATACGGGCTTTCCCATGAGATTCTATAATACTTTAACATAGTTCCATGATCCTTAAGATCGGTTTGGACTGTTACCCTAAACCTAGCTAGGGTCTTCCAACATGAATTATTGTTTGTACAACTAGGACTTATGCTACCTAGGGCTGCTAGGGATTATGCTTACCTATTGCACGTTTTCGTATCTCATTTTGGGTTCAACCACCTAGGGCCACTAGGGATTACGCTAACCGCCAACCGCGCCCTTTTTCCCACGCATTCATCGTGAATCGCTTTTCCATGACTGTATGCACATGTATCACATCGTGCCATCCGAGTCCTGTCACAGGGCAAATCAAGAAATACAGGACTCGGTCGGGAGCTTTCGATTTATCTGCCGATGCAGATGCTAAGGTCTGTTTTTCTTATACGTGGCTATGGTCCCACGAGACCACTCCCTCAACTAGTGAAAGACAAGACATGATAAATCCTGTATGAGAACACAACACTGGCCAACCCACATCCAAGCCTTACCGCAACCATAATTAGATAGCAATTATGGTCTTTTGGGTGTTCTCTGCCTTTCCGTACGTACACGCTTGACCAAAGATGGTAGGTAGCCCGACGAAATGCTATCTAGGGTACGACCGTGTATCGTCGACTATCCCCTATCCATCCCCGTCTTTAGGTCGCTCGTATAGCAACCAAGGCATACTCTTGGCTCTTCTAACGCAGACCTTAACCTCTCATGAGCCTAGTATAATCACCTGGCAGCTCATAGAGGGATACCAAGAATATCCTCACGTTCCCCGAAGCCGCTGCTTCGTTACCCAGTTCGCTGGAGCCTTTATCTAAATCAGATACTTGCTCCTACTCGTATACTTAAACGATGACCTACCGTATCAGGTTACTCAACTATCTATGAACTGGTCTAAATTTCCTTGACTAAGAATCATTACTTAGTTATTCTTCAACTAAGGTTTACCACTTAGCATTGTTCCCGTTATCCTTGTTAACTACGGTTATCCACCTAATCCTCAGAACTAGGGTTTACATAATGGATTAAGTGTCACTTAAGTTCATGACTTAACCCGTCTACAAATCCTGTCAAAATTGGCTAAGTATCCAAGTTCAAGGCTTAACCCTACAAACCATGCTCAAGTTGGTTAAGTATATTAAGCAATTCACGACTTAACCTCGTCCAATTATCATTCTAGATTGGTTAAGTATATATTAACTTGACCCTATCAATTTACTTAGTCAAATCGGTCAAGTGTATTCAAGCGATTCGTGATTTAGCCTTATCATGTTTTCACGTTATATTGGTTAAGTATTGGTTAACTTAACCACAATAAATTAACGAGTTAGATTGGATAAGTATAGGTCACTTAACCACATCAATTCATCATGTTTAGATTAGTTAAGTGTTTAACTTAACCCCATTAAACTACCAAGTGGGATTAATTAAGTCTAGGCTAACTTAACCCCATCCGATTTCCATGTTTAGACTAGTTGAGTCTAATCTTAACCCCATTCGTTAACCGTATTTTTCGGTTAAGCGTCATTAAGAAAACTTACTTAACCTTACCAAGTTATCGCGTTGGATTGATTAAGTGTTGGTTAACTTAACCCCATCCACTAGTCATATAAAAATGGTTAAGTGTCATTAGGCAAATCAAGTTACTTAACCTACCCAACCTTGTCATGTTTTGTTAAGTATCATTAGCCTAATCAAATTACTTAACCCATTTGTCCATGTCATATTTGGTTAAGAGTCATTAATCAAATTAACTTAACCCTATCATGTGGCATTAATTACTTAATGCACCTTCACCTCTCACATTAGACTTTGTTGTGGTTACTAGTTAAGCCGGTCGGTTCCGGGTAGCTTTACACCACAACTTGGTATAACCTCGGGTTCAAGCACAACATGACCAACTTCTCACATTGGGTCCTATTGTTTACAACTACTAGTTAGACCGGTCGGTTCCGGGTAGTTTTACGTTGCAAACTCAACCCAACCTCGAGTTGGCCACACTTATATTATCTAAGTGTCATGTCCATCATGTTTCCCAAAACATGTTACAAGTTTTCAAGCATTTGGGTAGACCTAACTTAATAGGTAAATTCCCAAAGGGTAGACCTAACTTAATAGGTAAATTCCCAAGCTTATGTTTTTATGCATACTTACATGTCAACTTCCATGTTATATTTCAAGTCATGTTTTCAAGTTGTATTTTCATGTCATTAGAAATTACCCATAACATAACCCAACGCTTTTAAACTCGCATATACGTTCGCGACAACTTAATGGATTAAAAGAAGAGACTTGGCAAAGGCATGACAAAAATGGATATTAAGCCACAAGTTAATCATGGTGGCAAATGAGGCACAAATGTGTTCATTAACTTGCATGTTACATTCTTAAGCCTCAAAACATGCATAAACCCAAACCTGGCACATAAGCGAATCATGGTGACAAAAGATATGGAATGATGACAAGTAACTCGCATATATCATCATATAAGGGTTATGACTTCATATGCAAGTTGACATAAAAGTTATGAGGATTCTCATGTTGCCTAATGCAACATTTCAACATAAAGGTTGTAGCTTTTAGCTCACAAGATCAAGATAATGACTTCATAAACTTGCATGACATGATAGCATGTATCATACTCAATGATCAAACCCAAACTTGCAACATGAACATTTAACTTCATAGTTAATATCTAAGAGTAGGGAAAAGGGCTTACATTGCTATGAAGGCACAAAAGATATGACAAAGCCCTTATGCAATCAAATAGACCCAAAATGCAAGCTCTAACATAAAAACCCTTGAGCCAAAATGATCAAAACCCTTGCTTTATGATGCAAAGATAGAAACTTGACTTGAATGCAAGCTAATGACACTCATACAAGCTTGAAAACACTTGTATGCATGGAAAATCTCTCATAGAAACCATTTAGAAATTTTATGAAGAGAGTGGAGGCCATGAGAGGTAAAATTTTGCCATAGTTTAGTTGCATGAATGAATAATGAGGATTTAGGATAGGTTAGGATCTTATTTATAGATTAGGCAAGTGTTTTAGGCCATAGGATTAAACCTAGATTCAATCCAAGCCATCAAAGCATGTCATGGGGAAGAAGTCAAGTGTAGGAACCATCTAGGGCCTTTAGATTAAAGATGAACCATGAGAACCATCCAAATGCAAAATCTGCATTTGAGCGAATCGGCCCACGGGTTGACAGCCAAACACCCTGGATTAACCCCTAGTCGACCCAGCAGGCTCGGGTCGACCTCAAAAATCGGCCGGTTCGGTTATTCCCCTCTCCCAATTCGCTGTTTTGAACATTTTTGCATATTTATTTATTAAATTTTCAATTATATATATATATATCAATATATATATATTTCTCTGCGCAACCCATTTCACTTAATTAAGTATACTTTAATTTGGGAATTTTTCGTGAAACTTCGCGAGGCCATATCTTGGTCATATGGACTCCGATTTTCGAAAACTCGGACTCTATTTCGCGTATTTTTCCGAGACGAACGCAATGGCATAGCCTGTTTCCCTTGATTCAGATTTTACAGTTTAATTCTGCCTCCATTTATGTTATAACAGGTTATTGAAAATACGGGTTGTTACATTCTCCCCACCTTTTAGGATTTCGTCCCCGAAATCTCCAAGTTAGGAAGAACATATCCTACCATCCATCATCCATCTACTCAAAACATCATCCACAAGCAACCATTGTCCTTAGATGATTTCTAATGCTGTATGAATATATCCAAAACGTGTGTGTACATGTTCCTTAGCTAATGCAAATGATCGGGCCTGAATAATCTTTCTAATGCAAAATATGTATAGTGCCATGAATCCAACATGTATGCAAATAGTCCTAGTCATATAGATACTATATGCGTGCACAATCATTCATTCATATGCAACAACCGCATGATAATACATTCGATTTCATCCATAAACAAGTATAAATACTCGTGCATATGCAATATGAAATGTGACCGAGTCGAGCTAGTATCTAATGTGTATTCGCGCATCCACGAGCAACCACTTGCAACCACTTGCAACCACTTGCAACCATATCAATCATAACATGTTTCAAACACATGTTTACATCCATAGGGTTCTACCTAGAATTCCCTGAAACAGGGTCGAGAAGATAAACCGGACAAACTCCTTACAGGGTTTGTAACGGAGAATAGGACCGAGAGGATGTCCACAAAAGATAGCCTACAAGTAAGCTCTACAGAAAACAGGGATCAAGGATATACTCCCAAAAAGAGATATCATGCGCGTATCTAGTCTTTGACCATCAAAGTCTTCTTTTAACTTCGCGATTTTATAGCTTCTTATTCCTGTTTCCATAACATGAGCTGGAACTCATTTCTTCGTCGCCTCTCGTTCCACTTGCACTTAAGCTTTCCAAAATTCACTAGTGAATCTTGGATCTCGTTTATATACTATAAGGCATTCCATGTAGAAGAACTTTCTCTTGAAAGTAAACAGATGTCAATCAGGTTATCATGCGCACTTACTAGGGTGATCTCTATAACCCATGCATAAATGAAGTAAACCATCCGTCTTATTGGCGAACACCACTCGATCGGGCTTCAAATTTCCAATAAAGGTATCAAGGGATTCTAAGTAACTAGTCATGACAGAACCTCAAAATGGTTACCCGATACTTCGAGGGCATTACCAAGGCTAGTCAAAAGGTCTAACTACCCTCCTATCAAAACCGAGAGTGGCACCCCCTACTGGATAACCACTTCATCCCTAGAATCCATCCATAGCTTATAAACATAAGCATTATTTCCAAACTCAACACTTGGCATAGACATTCCCAAATCCAAACAAGTCATGTATAAATGGACTGATTCTCCAATAGGACTTTGAGACAAAAATGGGATTCTCTATTACGCTAGTACTTAAGGTGCAGAGACTCAACTATCGAAGCAGACTTAAATGATACGAACAACGAAGTCCTAACGGGATGATAGAGAAGAAAAGCTAAACCTTTAACAAGATCGTTACCCTCCTTCCGAGGTACTCTAGAAATGAGAGCATACTACTGCCCTCCCGATGATCTTGTCCTTGTCCCATAATACTTAACTATCCGCCCCGTTTTACCATGCCAAAGGTACTCTCTCGTCTTGGGTTTCATTGTTCATCTTTCTCTCTCCTTTGAGGACTAAGCCATACCAACAAGTTGCTCATCCTTAAGCTCGTATCCTTTATCCTTCTTTCTCACGATCCTTTCTTATAACGCGGCCACTGGTCTCTCGAGAACCACCTCCATCGTATGGAAAGCTCTTTCGTAGGTAGAAAAGACTAGTCGCAGTTAAAACTACTGTGACTACAGAAAGGAAATGAGACTCAATTAAGGAAACAAGGATAGTGCTAATGGCCTTTGGGGAATAGCCTTTTTCTTTTAAAAGAAAATTTTCTTGAAAAATGCTTCTTTGTAAACGGTTTTTTTTTTCAAATAGTTTTCAGAAGGTCTTTAAAAACTTTTGCCCAGTCTGGTAACCTTCTGCTCTGATACCACGTGTAACACCCCGCCTCCGCTAGGGTCACTCGCAAAGGAATGCACTAGCTTTAGAGGGGCATTATTGGTAAACATGCACAGAAATATCACAAGACAGAACATATAAAATAGCGGAAGTAAAATCAAACTTTCATAACATGAATAAATAAGGTCTAAAGCCTTTTACATTACAGTACATCAAAACCTGTCTTGCAATAGTAAAGAAGCATAAAGACATTTTCATAAATTATTCCCCAAGTAAAAACAGTAAAGTAGCCATTAGCCAAGAAAAGTCCAAGCCATCCATGATGACCTTCAAGCAGAAGAAGTCCGAACTAAACAACAGTATTTCCTCCCTGTAACCTGGGGGGGAAACGGAAGAAAAGAGGCGAAACAAAACGGGTCAGTCAAAAAGACTGAGTAAGCCCTATCTACTATTAGCATAAAAACTAGTAAAGTTAACTGACATGAGAAACTGAGATGAACATAAGCATGATAACAAGATAGATGAGCTAAATCAAAATAACAGGATGAACTACTGAACTCAGATAAACTAAGGTGTCATGATAAATTACGATGTCAAGATAAAACAAGGTATCACATCGTCAGGTTTCTATCAAGTATAATATCCCCAAGATATCTGTCACGTATAACGCCCCGTGATATATATCCTGTATTTTAGCTCTGCACCTACCGTACTAGTATCCCCACCGTGTCATGTGTTAACCAAGAATGACCCTCACTCAAAAGTCGTGTAATGGTCCATGTCAACCTAATATATCGCATATATATGTTACTCAACTTGTATGTTTTATTCCATGTAAATGTTCAGTCCCTTGCCGTAGACCATACGGGCTTTCCCATGAGATTCTATAATACTTTAACATAGTTCCATGATCCTTAAGATCGGTTTGGACTGTTACCCTAAACCTAGCTAGGGTCTTCCAACATGAATTATTGTTTGTACAACTAGGACTTATGCTACCTAGGGCTGCTAGGGATTATGCTTACCTATTGCACGTTTTCGTATCTCATTTTGGGTTCAACCACCTAGGGCCACTAGGGATTACGCTAACCGCCAACCGCGCCCTTTTTCCCACGCATTCATCGTGAATCGCTTTTCCATGACTGTATGCACATGTATCACATCGTGCCATCCGAGTCCTGTCACAGGGCAAATCAAGAAATACAGGACTCGGTCGGGAGCTTTCGATTTATCTGCCGATGCAGATGCTAAGGTCTGTTTTTCTTATACGTGGCTATGGTCCCACGAGACCACTCCCTCAACTAGTGAAAGACAAGACATGATAAATCCTGTATGAGAACACAACACTGGCCAACCCACATCCAAGCCTTACCGCAACCATAATTAGATAGCAATTATGGTCTTTTGGGTGTTCTCTGCCTTTCCGTACGTACACGCTTGACCAAAGATGGTAGGTAGCCCGACGAAATGCTATCTAGGGTACGACCGTGTATCGTCGACTATCCCCTATCCATCCCCGTCTTTAGGTCGCTCGTATAGCAACCAAGGCATACTCTTGGCTCTTCTAACGCAGACCTTAACCTCTCATGAGCCTAGTATAATCACCTGGCAGCTCATAGAGGGATACCAAGAATATCCTCACGTTCCCCGAAGCCGCTGCTTCGTTACCCAGTTCGCTGGAGCCTTTATCTAAATCAGATACTTGCTCCTACTCGTATACTTAAACGATGACCTACCGTATCAGGTTACTCATCTATCTATGAACTGGTCTAAATTTCCTTGACTAAGAATCATTACTTAGTTATTCTTCAACTAAGGTTTACCACTTAGCATTGTTCCCGTTATCCTTGTTAACTACGGTTATCCACCTAATCCTCAGAACTAGGGTTTACATAATGGATTAAGTGTCACTTAAGTTCATGACTTAACCCGTCTACAAATCCTGTCAAAATTGGCTAAGTATCCAAGTTCAAGGCTTAACCCTACAAACCATGCTCAAGTTGGTTAAGTATATTAAGCAGTTCACGACTTAACCTCGTCCAATTATCATTCTAGATTGGTTAAGTATATATTAACTTGACCCTATCAATTTACTTAGTCAAATCGGTCAAGTGTATTCAAGCGATTCGTGATTTAGCCTTATCATGTTTTCACGTTATATTGGTTAAGTATTGGTTAACTTAACCACAATAAATTAACGAGTTAGATTGGATAAGTATAGGTCACTTAACCACATCAATTCATCATGTTTAGATTAGTTAAGTGTTTAACTTAACCCCATTAAACTACCAAGTGGGATTAATTAAGTCTAGGCTAACTTAACCCCATCCGATTTCCATGTTTAGACTAGTTGAGTCTAATCTTAACCCCATTCGTTAACCGTATTTTTCGGTTAAGCGTCATTAAGAAAACTTACTTAACCTTACCAAGTTATCGCGTTGGATTGATTAAGTGTTGGTTAACTTAACCCCATCCACTAGTCATATAAAAATGGTTAAGTGTCATTAGGCAAATCAAGTTACTTAACCTACCCAACCTTGTCATGTTTTGTTAAGTATCATTAGCCTAATCAAATTACTTAACCCATTTGTCCATGTCATATTTGGTTAAGAGTCATTAATCAAATTAACTTAACCCTATCATGTGGCATTAATTACTTAATGCACCTTCACCTCTCACATTAGACTTTGTTGTGGTTACTAGTTAAGCCGGTCGGTTCCGGGTAGCTTTACACCACAACTTGGTATAACCTCGGGTTCAAGCACAACATGACCAACTTCTCACATTGGGTCCTATTGTTTACAACTACTAGTTAGACCGGTCGGTTCCGGGTAGTTTTACGTTGCAAACTCAACCCAACCTCGAGTTGGCCACACTTATATTATCTAAGTGTCATGTCCATCATGTTTCCCAAAACATGTTACAAGTTTTCAAGCATTTGGGTAGACCTAACTTAATAGGTAAATTCCCAAAGGGTAGACCTAACTTAATAGGTAAATTCCCAAGCTTATGTTTTTATGCATACTTACATGTCAACTTCCATGTTATATTTCAAGCCATGTTTTCAAGTTGTATTTTCATGTCATTAGAAATTACCCATAACATAACCCAACGCTTTTAAACTCGCATATACGTTCGCGACAACGTAATGGATTAAAAGAAGAGACTTGGCAAAGGCATGACAAAAATGGATATTAAGCCACAAGTTAATCATGGTGGCAAATGAGGCACAAATGTGTTCATTAACTTGCATGTTACATTCTTAAGCCTCAAAACATGCATAAACCCAAACTTGGCACATAAGCAAATCATGGTGACAAAAGATATGGAATGATGACAAGTAACTCGCATATATCATCATATAAGGGTTATGACTTCATATGCAAGTTGACATAAAAGTTATGAGGATTCTCATGTTGCCTAATGCAACATTTCAACATAAAGGTTGTAGCTTTTAGCTCACAAGATCAAGATAATGACTTCATAAACTTGCATGACATGATAGCATGTATCATACTCAATGATCAAACCCAAACTTGCAACATGAACATTTAACTTCATAGTTAATATCTAAGAGTAGGGAAAAGGGCTTACATTGCTATGAAGGCACAAAAGATATGACAAAGCCCTTATGCAATCAAATAGACCCAAAATGCAAGCTCTAACATAAAAACCCTTGAGCCAAAATGATCAAAACCCTTGCTTTATGATGCAAAGATAGAAACTTGACTTGAATGCAAGCTAATGACACTCATACAAGCTTGAAAACACTTGTATGCATGGAAAATCTCTCATAGAAACCATTTAGAAATTTTATGAAGAGAGTGGAGGCCATGAGAGGTAAAATTTTGCCATAGTTTAGTTGCATGAATGAATAATGAGGATTTAGGATAGGTTAGGATCTTATTTATAGATTAGGCAAGTGTTTTAGGCCATAGGATTAAACCTAGATTCAATCCAAGCCATCAAAGCATGTCATGGGGAAGAAGTCAAGTGTAGGAACCATCTAGGGCCTTTAGATTAAAGATGAACCATGAGAACCATCCAAATGCAAAATCTGCATTTGAGCGAATCGGCCCACGGGTTGACAGCCAAACACCCTGGATTAACCCCTAGTCGACCCAGCAGGCTCGGGTCGACCTCAAAAATCGGCCGGTTCGGTTATTCCCCTCTCCCAATTCGCTGTTTTGAACATTTTTGCATATTTATTTATTAAATTTTCAATTATATATATATATATCAATATATATATATTTCTCTGCGCAACCCATTTCACTTAATTAAGTATACTTTAATTTGGGAATTTTTCGTGAAACTTCGCGAGGCCATATCTTGGTCATATGGACTCCGATTTTCGAAAACTCGGACTCTATTTCGCGTATTTTTCCGAGACGAACGCAATGGCATAGCCTGTTTCCCTTGATTCAGATTTTACAGTTTAATTCTGCCTCCATTTATGTTATAACAGGTTATTGAAAATACGGGTTGTTACATTCTCCCCACCTTTTAGGATTTCGTCCCCGAAATCTCCAAGTTAGGAAGAACATATCCTACCATCCATCATCCATCTACTCAAAACATCATCCACAAGCAACCATTGTCCTTAGATGATTTCTAATGCTGTATGAATATATCCAAAACGTGTGTGTACATGTTCCTTAGCTAATGCAAATGATCGGGCCTGAATAATCTTTCTAATGCAAAATATGTATAGTGCCATGAATCCAACATGTATGCAAATAGTCCTAGTCATATAGATACTATATGCGTGCACAATCATTCATTCATATGCAACAACCGCATGATAATACATTCGATTTCATCCATAAACAAGTATAAATACTCGTGCATATGCAATATGAAATGTGACCGAGTCGAGCTAGTATCTAATGTGTATTCGCGCATCCACGAGCAACCACTTGCAACCACTTGCAACCACTTGCAACCATATCAATCATAACATGTTTCAAATACATGTTTACATCCATAGGGTTCTACCTAGAATTCCCTGAAACAGGGTCGAGAAGATAAACCGGACAAACTCCTTACAGGGTTTGTAACGGAGAATAGGACCGAGAGGATGTCCACAAAAGATAGCCTACAAGTAAGCTCTACAGAAAACAGGGATCAAGGATATACTCCCAAAAAGAGATATCATGCGCGTATCTAGTCTTTGACCATCAAAGTCTTCTTTTAACTTCGCGATTTTATAGCTTCTTATTCCTGTTTCCATAACATGAGCTGGAACTCATTTCTTCGTCGCCTCTCGTTCCACTTGCACTTAAGCTTTCCAAAATTCACTAGTGAATCTTGGATCTCGTTTATATACTATAAGGCATTCCATGTAGAAGAACTTTCTCTTGAAAGTAAACAGATGTCAATCAGGTTATCATGCGCACTTACTAGGGTGATCTCTATAACCCATGCATAAATGAAGTAAACCATCCGTCTTATTGGCGAACACCACTCGATCGGGCTTCAAATTTCCAATAAAGGCATCAAGGGATTCTAAGTAACTAGTCATGACAGAACCTCAAAATGGTTACCCGATACTTCGAGGGCATTACCAAGGCTAGTCAAAAGGTCTAACTACCCTCCTATCAAAACCGAGAGTGGCACCCCCTACTGGATAACCACTTCATCCCTAGAATCCATCCATAGCTTATAAACATAAGCATTATTTCCAAACTCAACACTTGGCATAGACATTCCCAAATCCAAACAAGTCATGTATAAATGGACTGATTCTCCAATAGGACTTTGAGACAAAAATGGGATTCTCTATTACGCTAGTACTTAAGGTGCAGAGACTCAACTATCGAAGCAGACTTAAATGATACGAACAACGAAGTCCTAACGGGATGATAGAGAAGAAAAGCTAAACCTTTAACAAGATCGTTACCCTCCTTCCGAGGTACTCTAGAAATGAGAGCATACTACTGCCCTCCCGATGATCTTGTCCTTGTCCCATAATACTTAACTATCCGCCCCGTTTTACCATGCCAAAGGTACTCTCTCGTCTTGGGTTTCATTGTTCATCTTTCTCTCTCCTTTGAGGACTAAGCCATACCAACAAGTTGCTCATCCATAAGCTCGTATCCTTTATCCTTCTTTCTCACGATCCTTTCTTATAACGCGGCCACTGGTCTCTCGAGAACCACCTCCATCGTATGGAAAGCTCTTTCGTAGGTAGAAAAGACTAGTCGCAGTTAAAACTACTGTGACTACAGAAAGGAAAAGAGACTCAATTAAGGAAACAAGGATAGTGCTAATGGCCTTTGGGGAATAGCCTTTTTCTTTTAAAAGAAAATTTTCTTGAAAAATGCTTCTTTGTAAACGGTTTTTTTTTTCAAATAGTTTTCAGAAGGTCTTTAAAAACTTTTGCCCAGTCTGGTAACCTTCTGCTCTGATACCACGTGTAACACCCCGCCTCCGCTAGGGTCACTCGCAAAGGAATGCACTAGCTTTAGAGGGGCATTATTGGTAAACATGCACAGAAATATCACAAGACAGAACATATAAAATAGCGGAAGTAAAATCAAACTTTCATAACATGAATAAATAAGGTCTAAAGACTTTTACATTAGAGTACATCAAAACCTGTCTTGCAATAGTAAAGAAGCATAAAGACATTTTCATAAATTATTCCCCAAGTAAAAACAGTAAAGTAGCCATTAGCCAAGAAAAGTCCAAGCCATCCATGATGACCTTCAAGCAGAAGAAGTCCGAACTAAACAACAGTATTTCCTCCCTGTAACCTGGGGGGGAAACGGAAGAAAAGAGGCGAAACAAAACGGGTCAGTCAAAAAGACTGAGTAAGCCCTATCTACTATTAGCATAAAAACTAGTAAAGTTAACTGACATGAGAAACTGAGATGAACATAAGCATGATAACAAGATAGATGAGCTAAATCAAAATAACAGGATGAACTACTGAACTCAGATAAACTAAGGTGTCATGATAAATTACGATGTCAAGATAAAACAAGGTATCACATCGTCAGGTTTCTATCAAGTATAATATCCCCAAGATATCTGTCACGTATAACGCCCCGTGATATATATCCTGTATTTTAGCTCTGCACCTACCGTACTAGTATCCCCACCGTGTCATGTGTTAACCAAGAATGACCCTCACTCAAAAGTCGTGTAATGGTCCATGTCAACCTAATATATCGCATATATAGGTTACTCAACTTGTATGTTTTATTCCATGTAAATGTTCAGTCCCTTGCCGTAGACCATACGGGCTTTCCCATGAGATTCTATAATACTTTAACATAGTTCCATGATCCTTAAGATCGGTTTGGACTGTTACCCTAAACCTAGCTAGGGTCTTCCAACATGAATTATTGTTTGTACAACTAGGACTTATGCTACCTAGGGCTGCTAGGGATTATGCTTACCTATTGCACGTTTTCGTATCTCATTTTGGGTTCAACCACCTAGGGCCACTAGGGATTACGCTAACCGCCAACCGCGCCCTTTTTCCCATGCATTCATCGTGAATCGCTTTTCCATGACTGTATGCACATGTATCACATCGTGCCATCCGAGTCCTGTCACAGGGCAAATCAAGAAATACAGGACTCGGTCGGGAGCTTTCGATTTATCTGCCGATGCAGATGCTAAGGTCTGTTTTTCTTATACGTGGCTATGGTCCCACGAGACCACTCCCTCAACTAGTGAAAGACAAGACATGATAAATCCTGTATGAGAACACAACACTGGCCAACCCACATCCAAGCCTTACCGCAACCATAATTAGATAGCAATTATGGTCTTTTGGGTGTTCTCTGCCTTTCCGTACGTACACGCTTGACCAAAGATGGTAGGTAGCCCGACGAAATGCTATCTAGGGTACGACCGTGTATCGTCGACTATCCCCTATCCATCCCCGTCTTTAGGTCGCTCGTATAGCAACCAAGGCATACTCTTGGCTCTTCTAACGCAGACCTTAACCTCTCATGAGCCTAGTATAATCACCTGGCAGCTCATAGAGGGATACCAAGAATATCCTCACGTTCCCCGAAGCCGCTGCTTCGTTACCCAGTTCGCTGGAGCCTTTATCTAAATCAGATACTTGCTCCTACTCGTATACTTAAACGATGACCTACCGTATCAGGTTACTCATCTATCTATGAACTGGTCTAAATTTCCTTGACTAAGAATCATTACTTAGTTATTCTTCAACTAAGGTTTACCACTTAGCATTGTTCCCGTTATCCTTGTTAACTACGGTTATCCACCTAATCCTCAGAACTAGGGTTTACATAATGGATTAAGTGTCACTTAAGTTCATGACTTAACCCGTCTACAAATCCTGTCAAAATTGGCTAAGTATCCAAGTTCAAGGCTTAACCCTACAAACCATGCTCAAGTTGGTTAAGTATATTAAGCAATTCACGACTTAACCTCGTCCAATTATCATTCTAGATTGGTTAAGTATATATTAACTTGACCCTATCAATTTACTTAGTCAAATCGGTCAAGTGTATTCAAGCGATTCGTGATTTAGCCTTATCATGTTTTCACGTTATATTGGTTAAGTATTGGTTAACTTAACCACAATAAATTAACGAGTTAGATTGGATAAGTATAGGTCACTTAACCACATCAATTCATCATGTTTAGATTAGTTAAGTGTTTAACTTAACCCCATTAAACTACCAAGTGGGATTAATTAAGTCTAGGCTAACTTAACCCCATCCGATTTCCATGTTTAGACTAGTTGAGTCTAATCTTAACCCCATTCGTTAACCGTATTTTTCGGTTAAGCGTCATTAAGAAAACTTACTTAACCTTACCAAGTTATCGCGTTGGATTGATTAAGTGTTGGTTAACTTAACCCCATCCACTAGTCATATAAAAATGGTTAAGTGTCATTAGGCAAATCAAGTTACTTAACCTACCCAACCTTGTCATGTTTTGTTAAGTATCATTAGCCTAATCAAATTACTTAACCCATTTGTCCATGTCATATTTGGTTAAGAGTCATTAATCAAATTAACTTAACCCTATCATGTGGCATTAATTACTTAATGCACCTTCACCTCTCACATTAGACTTTGTTGTGGTTACTAGTTAAGCCGGTCGGTTCCGGGTAGCTTTACACCACAACTTGGTCTAACCTCGGGTTCAAGCACAACATGACCAACTTCTCACATTGGGTCCTATTGTTTGCAACTACTAGTTAGGCCGGTCGGTTCCGGGTAGTTTTACGTTGCAAACTCAACCCAACCTCGAGTTGGCCACACTTATATTATCTAAGTGTCATGTCCATCATGTTTCCCAAAACATGTTACAAGTTTTCAAGCATTTGGGTAGACCTAACTTAATAGGTAAATTCCCAAAGGGTAGGCCTAACTTAATAGGTAAATTCCCAAGCTTATGTTTTTATGCATACTTACATGTCAACTTCCATGTTATATTTCAAGTCATGTTTTCAAGTTGTATTTTCATGTCATTAGAAATTACCCATAACATAACCCAACGCTTTTAAACTCGCATATACGTTCGCGACAACGTAATGGATTAAAAGAAGAGACTTGGCAAAGGCATGACAAAAATGGATATTAAGCCACAAGTTAATCATGGTGGCAAATGAGGCACAAATGTGTTCATTAACTTGCATGTTACATTCTTAAGCCTCAAAACATGCATAAACCCAAACTTGGCACATAAGCGAATCATGGTGACAAAAGATATGGAATGATGACAAGTAACTCGCATATATCATCATATAAGGGTTGTGACTTCATATGCAAGTTGACATAAAAGTTATGAGGGTTCTCATGTTGCCTAATGCAACATTTCAACATAAAGGTTGTAGCTTTTAGCTCACAAGATCAAGATAATGACTTCATAAACTTGCATGACATGATAGCATGTATCATACTCAATGATCAAACCCAAACTTGCAACATGAACATTTAACTTCATAGTTAAAATCTAAGAGTAGGGAAAAGGGCTTACATTGCTATGAAGGCACAAAAGATATGACAAAGCCCTTATGCAATCAAATAGACCCAAAATGCAAGCTCTAACATAAAAACCCTTGAGCCAAAATGATCAAAACCCTTGCTTTATGATGCAAAGATAGAAACTTGACTTGAATGCAAGCTAATGACACTCATACAAGCTTGAAAACACTTGTATGCATGGAAAATCTCTCATAGAAACCATTTAGAAATTTTATGAAGAGAGTGGAGGCCATGAGAGGTAAAATTTTGCCATAGTTTAGTTGCATGAATGAATAATGAGGATTTAGGATAGGTTAGGGTCTTATTTATAGATTAGGCAAGTGTTTTAGGCCATAGGATTAAACCTAGATTCAATCCAAGCCATCAAAGCATGTCTTGGGGAAGAAGTCAAGTGTAGGAACCATCTAGGGCCTTTAGATTAAAGATGAACCATGAGAACCATCCAAATGCAAAATCTGCATTTGAGCGAATCGGCCCACGGGTTGACTGCCAAACACCCTGGATTAACCCCTAGTCGATCCAGCAGGCTCGGGTCGACCTCAAAAATCGGCCGGTTCGGTTATTCCCCTCTCCCAATTCGCTGTTTTGAACATTTTTGCATATTTATTTATTAAATTTTCAATTATATATATATATATCAATATATATATATATATATATATATATATATTTCTCTGCGCAACCCATTTCACTTAATTAAGTATACTTTAATTTGGGAATTTTTCGTGAAACTTCGCGAGGCCATATCTTAGTCATATGGACTCCGATTTTCGAAAACTCGGACTCTATTTCGCGTATTTTTCCGAGACGAACGCAATGGCATAGCCCGTTTCCCTTGATTCAGATTTTACAGTTTAATTCTGCCTCCATTTATGTTATAACAGGTTATTGAAAATACGGGTTGTTACAAACAATGAGACTGAGTATGAAGCATTAATAATAGGGCTAAAGTTGGCAAAAGAGCTAAACCTAAAAGCTTTGCAGATTCTCAACGACTCTCGGTTGGTAATGGGTCAAGTATGCAAAGAGTTCCAAACCAAAACTGGGAACCTCCCTTCTTATCTAGTCAAAGTTATGGAACTTCTAAACGACCTTGACCACTATGTTATATCTCACATCCCAAGAAAAAAAATCACGCTCAGCTGCTGGGTTTAATCCCCATCGAAGTCCTTTCTACCCCAACCATTAAGGAAGTGAGTGTTGACTGGATAATGGAAATCGTTGAAGAACCTACATTATGGATGACTCCAATCAAAGAATATATCCTCAATGGGACACTACCTGAAGAGCGGAAAAACAAAAGGAAGATATTGCGCAAGGCCCCTTTGTACCTCATTCAAGACGGAAGGCTATAACGGCGAGGATTCTCCAAGCCATTGCTACGATGTGTGACTAAGAAGGAATCTAGAGCGATTTTGGCAATGTTACACGTGGGAGAATGCGGAGGACACACCGGCAGTCAAACGTTAGCCAAGAAGGTTCTGCGATATGGCTATTTTTGGCCTGATGTAAATCTAGATGCCATGACCTATGTAAAGAAGTGTGAAAGGTGTCAGAGATTCGCTAAGATTCCAAGCGCACCTCCCACCGAGCTAACTCAAATGGTCAGCCCATGGCCATTTGTGGTTTGGGGCATAGATTTAATTGGGATATTACCCGCCGCAAAAGCGAATATGAGATACGCTATAGTAGCTGTCGACTACTTTACCAAATGGGCTGAAGCAGAACCTTTGGCTACTATCACGTCAAAGAAAGTGATCAATTTAGTTTTGACAAACATCATTTGTAGGTTTGGAGTACCAAAAAATATCATCACCGATAATGGAACCCAGTTTGAAAGCAATGAATTCCTAGACTTCTGCGCTAAATATAAAATCAAAAAGAGTTTTGCAGCTGTGGCTCATCCGCAAGCAAACGGACAAGTGGAAGAATACTAATGTCAACCATCAAGAAGCGTCTCGAAAAATCCAAAGGCAACTGGGTTGAAGAACTACCTTTGGCGTTATGGGCATACTGGACAACACATAAAACTGCTACGGGGCACACCCCATTCTCACTTGCATTCGGGTCAGAAGCTATGATCCCAGTGGAACTGGAAGTACCTACTCACCGCAGAATCCACTTCAACCAGAAGGAGAATGAAGAGCTATAGTTGGAGACACTTGATTTACTTGAGGAAAAGCGGAAAGAAGCAGAGTTTAAGATAGCGGCCCATCAACGGAAAGTAGCCAGATATTTCAATACGAAAGTCAAGCAAAGAACTTTTCAAGTCGGGGACCTCGTCCTGAAAAGAATTATGACAGGAACAGGGGTATTCGGACCCAATTGGGAGGGGCAACACATGATAAGCCAGAAGTTGCAGATGGCACTTTTGAGCTAAAAACGACAGACCGAATTGCACTCCCTCGAACATGGAATGGCATTCATCTTCGTCGTTATTTCGTTTGAAGTATCTTTCACATATTTCGCATTATACATACATCATGAATTGTAAATATATCATGCATTGTGAATATCATGCAAAGTTTGTACAAATTAGTGAAAGAAATTACTTTACCTGTCTAAAATCGTACATTTGCAAGTTTTTTATTTCAAGCTGCTAACATCGATTTTAATTATAGGCTTTATAAGTAGACGAAAGTGCATTTAAAACCAAATAGGGCTTAATGAGTGCTATAGCACATCCCCAACGGGGAAAGCTTAAGCACCTTTTTCTTAATACTCAAACATCTACACACTTTTGCTACGGAGGGTGTGAAGTGCAAAGCCATAAATAAGGGGCATCAAGAACTCTAAACCTAGGACGATGTAACACCCAAACTACAGATCATGATTTGAATTTCACTGTAGGGGACATTCTTAATAACAGAGTTCAAGGTTCTAGTTTTGACAAGTCACAACCAGAATCTGACAAATAAACTAGCATCATCCACCTGGAACAATGTGACATTAAACCCAAGACCTCCCCGAGGGGCACCCGGTTCATCGCCGACGCCATTAAGATATGGCTGGATAGCGATACAAACACTGGGCTTTTAAACCCAAGACCTCCCCGAGGGGCACCCGGTTCATCGCCAACGCCATTAAGATATGTCTAGATAGCGATACAAACACCGGGCTTTTAAACCCAAGACCTCCCCGAGGGGCACCCGGTTCATCGCCGACGCCATTAATACATTGTCGGATAGCGATACAAACACCTGGCTTTTAAACCCAAGACCTCCCGAGGGGCACCCGGTTCATCGCAATGCCATTAATACATGCCCGAATAGCAATATAAACACAGGGTTTTCAGAGACCTCATTAGAGGCATCCGCTCAGATGCTGGATCTTCCAAATCCAACTATTCATTCTGGGTCCTTCAAACCTAGTTACTGACGGACCCAAAGACCTCTTCGGAGGCATCCGACAAGTTCAACAAGCGTCTGAATTATTCAGATTCAACAAACAACGAATCAAAGATACTTTCAAGGGCATCCTGTCATAAGCCGAATCTTCCAAATTCAATTAGTGACGAACCTAAAAATTTCCTCAAAAACCACAAGTAACTAGCCCACTCAGTTACCAGGAATAACAGATTTCTTTATCTAACTGTAAAAACAATGCCTAATTTTCAAAATATTAAAACCAATTGTGGTATGGGGGCATTACCATCGCATTAATGAAATCTAATGACGCTCTCTTAAAACATACTACAATCCGGTCATAATCTCATGAAAACCCAGCATTAGGTCATTCCAACCAACAAAACTGGATTTTCTGGAATAACTAAGATGAAATTAGAGATCCGAATAAAATGGTTATCCATGTGAAAGGGTTTTGGGCGTCGTCTTAGTCAAGATCAGGAAAATCCAATAAAGTTGGTTGAATTAACTCAGCCTGTCATAACAAACAATTTGTGGTGCAGAATTTGTATTGCAAATATAAAACAACCATGAAATGAAAAATATAAAAAGCACAGCGAAACTAAAAGCAAAATTTAAGGCATGAAAAGCAGGACACAATTTCCTGACAGCAAAGCAAAATTATATCATAAAATCACAGGTTAAAGTGTAAAATATCGGACAATAGAGTGCATAAAGACGACAAGTACAAGAGTAATATGCGGGGACCGGCGCCCGCATATACAACCGGCCTGAATACAACATACAAAAGAAAGTAATTAACAACCAAGTTGAGCAACTACTAAGTATGATCATTTCTTCCTACCACTTGATCTCAAAGCTGGCTTGCTAAGTAAAGGTGGAGGGGTCTCTTCCACATTACTCTGATTCTCTTGGGAAGAAAAAATGATAGCCTCCATCTCTTTCTTCTTCTTCTTAGACAATGAGGACTTGGCAGTTTTCTTTCCTTTATTCTTGGTAGTAACTTGGGGACCATCTGCATTAATGACTTCAAGGTCGTCACTAAGGCTGTAGTCAACAACATCCAAATCCGAGAAGGCACCGATCTTTGCATCTTGTGACCTAGGAGCTGCAATAAGCAAGGGTGTGTTACTAGGAGGAGGGGGAGTAATGACAGAAGTAAGAGGGAAAGTTGTCAATGGTGAATCAATCCTAATAGCTCCTGTTGTCATTGCATTGCCTATGGTAGGAGAAGACAAGGGTGAAATTAAATTCAAAGTATGGAAACATTGAGCATAATAAACAAGGGACTCAAGTGAATCGAAAATGGACTCTAAGCACGAAAGGGTGAAGTTAGTTTCAATTTTACCGGTATCTAGAAGATTCCACGAGGGATCCCTATGCTTGATTCTCCAGTGATCGGGATTATCATCATCAGCCTCATCGTTTTCACCGTGCTCATCAGCAATATTCCCTGTATTAATGTTCCCCTCAATAGTGACGTCTTTATCTTTAGGAGCATCAACTAGGTTAGCTAATGTTTGTGAGCCAGCAGCTTCAAGGGCCGAGGGATCAATAAGAAGGTTGACGTCAGGGTGAGTTTGAACTTTCTCACCGGAAGTACCGGTCCTCTCGTCTATTAGTTGTGCCTTTCCTTCTGCCAGAGCCTCTCTGGACCTGTCATCTAAGAGTTTGTCAATGAGTTCGTCCTCGCTACAATCATCACCGTTAATCTCAAGCACTCGCTCCCAAATAAGCGCCAAAGTACGTGCAGAACTACCCCCTAAGTAATGCAAACTCCCACAGCTCATGACACTGTATACATAGAAGCGGAACATGTCATCATCAGCTTCGTCCATAGCTTGTTTGTGAGTTTCTTCTGCATTTATCTTGTCCTTCTCAAGAGATTCGACCTTGGCCATCAGTGTCTGGTTGGAAGCCTTCAGAGAGTTTACCTCCTTACGAAGATTAGCGGCATCTTCCTGATATTATTTGGAGAAATCCTTCTCTACAGCCAATATGGCATAAACATTGCACTTGGAAGTTATGGCATCTTTTTCTCTTTCGAGTTCTTCCTAGAGCTTCTTGATCTCGTTATCTGATGCTTCTAACTCTGCGACTCTTTTATTGAGAACCGCGATAGTAGCGTCACGATCATCCAAAACCTTTTCCCATATTACTTTATCACCCTCCAACTCGGCAATTTTTGTAAGATGGGAATCATGGTGCTTTTGAAGGTCATCGCCAAGTTTCTTCCATCCACGCAACTTTTGGTAAAATATATCTCTTACGATGTTCCATCTTTGTTTCAAGTTGACTCTTAGCAGTATTAAACTGGGTGTGTGTTTGACTTATAACCGCATCCACCTCTTTAAGAAAATCATCGGCGTCGGTTATACTTACTCCACGATCAAAGTAAAGCCCTTTCAAGTTCCAACTTGGGAGCTTTTCAGAAAAGGAGATGTTCATCAAACCAGGATTATGGCAAGGTTTATTAATAATCGAATGGATCTCGGTTGGAGGACCGGGAGGGCCAGAGGATGAAGGAAGTCGTGGCTTAATAGGCAGCTTTTCTACTCGGAAATGCTTATAAGAACCATCCCTTCCTCGTTTCCTCCCTCGCCCCCCTTCATCGGGAGTGCCTTCCCTTAGCACACTACGCTTCTAGCCTCTTTTTCTTCTTCCTCACGTATCTTCTTCCTCACGTATCTTCTTCCTTTGTTCCTCAGTCAAGACGGATTCTGATGCATGAAAAGACTGAGAAGAGGGTTTCAAGGGCAGAGGAGGATGGAGCTTCTCGCGGTGATGTGATGATTGCTGAGGTTCGGATCGTATTAAGTGCTTTGGATTGATAGCTTTGCTCCTTTTACTAAAATCTGATCTGATTCCTGACGAGCGTCTCCCGTGCATGTCTAGACCTGAAATGAGTTATGGATGAGTTTCCGATACTTGAAACTACAAAGTATCTAAAAATGCTAAAGCAAGATACAAATACAGAGAAGGAACTAGAATGCACAAGATGGATTTCTTTAAAGAATATTGTTATTAACAGACCGGTCATATCCCTTGGGTCTAAGGGGATTCCTAAAGATTTAAGATGCCTTTCTGACTCAGTTGAGGTTACATCCCTAAGTCCGGTTTCTATGGTTTGAGGGTTGAGAGGCTGAGTAACCGCACCATCCTGAATAAGATATCTAGCAGAGTTGAGATCACTCAAATTTTCAAATGTACCTGCAAAATCTTCCGTAGCTGCATTTTCAGTAGGGGAATCTCCAGTTATAGTCTCAATATTTGGATCAGTTTCTAATGCAATTACGTCTTCCCCATCTATTCAGTCCTGTGCTCGAATTCAGAAGGATTCACTTCCGTATTATCTCTCTTAACCAGTTCGGAATCTGATTCTGGCTCAGAATGCGGGGAAGTGTTCTCTCTCTCAGTCAACTCGGCCGATATTGTAGGATCCTCGCCCCTATGACAGTTAGAATCTTCATCCTTATTCAAAGTCATTGACAAGGGCAACGTTCTTCCACTAGTAGGCCCTGAACATCTTTCCAAAGAAGGGTCAATAATAGGGTTTTCATCGGCCTGAATTACATTTCTGTCATCAGAACAACCGACGTTCGACTCTACAGGGTTAGGTTTAGGAGTGGAAGGTCCAACCTTGCATAAAAACTTCCTCAAGGGGTGAAGTAGTTCATATTGGCGAAGAATATTTTCAGTAACTAAAAGTTTTCTACTTCTCTTAGCCTTGTCAATAGCTTTCAGTGTTTCGTATGTAGCTTTAAGAGAAGAGGATGCTTTGTTGTCCTTAATCAGGTTAGGGAGTACTACATTTCGAAAGAAGTAATGTAAGAACGTATAACTCAGAGGAAAGTAAAGTCAAAGCCGCTCAATAAACAATACATACCTCCGTCTGTCCACTACCCTCGAAATGGTTCGGGGCACCTAACAAAGAAGAATTGGTTTAAAAATCTTGAAACACTGTCTGGTAATTCGAGAACAAGCTTCTGATTTCTGGCACCTTCAGCATGCATAATAGAAGGGGTGTCCTTCCTAGTCTTAAAATAACACAGGTAACAAAGTTCCTGGAAAGTAGGCTCTTGTTTTGTCGTATCCATGAAAAGAACATAGAGGCCCAGTAAAACAGTGTAACCATTAGGGTGAAGTTGGAAAGGAGCAATGCCTAGACAGTTTAGGATTTGCCCTAGAAAACGATTAAAAGGGGGATAGCACCAGCTGCTAGCATTTGTTTATTTACATCAACATATCCAACAGAGGGTCATCAGCAAAGACGCCATCTTTTGGTAATATAGCATCTGTAAGAGGAATTCTGTATTGACCACATAACAGTTCGTATAGATCCTGAGTTAGAGTGGTAGACTGTCTCTCTTGGTCCCTAGCTTTAATCGGGCGGAGATCCAAAGGGAGGGGGCAAAAACTTGGCTATAGGTTATGGTTGTTTCAGTTTCGGAAGCCTTGTTTAAGGAAGGATTGGTTTGAGCCGAGGAGGTCTCTTTACTTTGAGGGAGAACTTGCTTTTCAGTAGTCATTCTACACAGATATACTAGAGTACATTTCAGTTTTCTAGCAACAAGATTCGAAGAATAAAAGTGCGAAAACACATTAAAGCATTAAAACAACGGTGACAAACACCGAGGCAAGGCGTTGGTTGACATTGGAGTCAAATCGTTGCGGCATGATTGCCCATGCCGTAGCAGCAACATGACGGTTTGCTCATGTCACTGCCATGGCTTGGGACTCATGTCGGTGCACGACATGGGATTCATGTCGGTTCACGGCATGATGCTCATGTCGGTTCACGGCATGATGCTCATGTCGGTTCACGGCATGATGCTCATGTCAGTTCACGGCATGATGCTTATGTCGATCCACGAACTTGACGCTCATGTCAACTCACGACTTGAAACTCCTATAGGTTCGCGACATGAGACTCATGTTAGTTCGCCACTTGGAATTTTAAAAGTAACTCAACTTCAGCGCAGAGGTTCTGACATTAAAAAGGGGGTGTTCCAACACTATCACAAGTTGAGATTCACATTATTATCACGTAATTACGGACATTGTGTCAATGGCTTGGGTTTTAAAAAATTTATGCCATGGGAAACAATTCAATAAAGGCATAATTTACTAATAGTCGATATCTTTTTACGGTTGGGGTGGAACAAGGACGTGAGCACCAATCCGTAGTCTTGAATTAAAGTCAGCAAGAGGTCAACTCGTTCGGACCGATTCCGAGATTCAAGTCATTCATGCGACATGTTACCTCGAACGACTTGGATTACAATTACAAATTGGCAACTCATATAGGCTTAATGACATGAATTTTTGTCATGACTTAATGATGGGATTGTCAAATAAACACAATTCAGAGCATGCCACAAACTTACCTTGAAGCAACACAGAAAGAAATCATATAACAGCTATGATAAAGCAATAAAAGTTCATAACGAAGTCCTAAAAGACTGTTCGTATGACCATCACAGTGTCAAAGACCAAAACAAGGAATTTTAAGGTATTAAAGTTATGTCGTTCAAGCATGGTCATTCAAATCATATGAACAAGCCGTGGCAACAGTGTAAATACTCAAGATTAAGTGATGGCCAAGTCGTTAGAGAAATTTAAGTTATATTGGCACGGTTTAAAACTCATGTCATTGGAACGACATAAAGCTCAAGTCATGTGAATTACATAAAAAAATCAGAGCTCAAAGAAGATCAAAGAATGTCAAAGCCCTAATACACAGTATACCCATTCTAGTTTAACTCATTTTTTGATTCATAAAAAATCCCAAAAACACAAAACAATCAAAATCAATTCGCGAAATCATCACTTCATCAAAAATGAGTGAAAATCCCCAAATTCTATACAAGTCCTAGCATCCCGGAAAAACAAAATGAAATTCAGATCTAAAAGTTACTTATATTAAGTTCTGAAATGATAGTTGAAGGAAGAATTCTCCAAAAATCGAGAGTATAGGTATCGAATCGGGCTGATGGAGTTCGTCGAAGTCAGTTAGAATTTGGTCGCAATGATTGAGATGAAGGCGTCGACTTGGTTGAATAAATCGCTTATGAGGAAGGCGATAATATCTATGACTCAATCCGCCATTAACGAGATGAAACCTTAGAATGAGAAGAGAAGTAGGAATGAACATACGGGTTAGGAATGATATATGGGGTGCTGAAATAATTGGGCCAAGGTCAGTTCAGATTGAAGCCCAAAATGGCTTAGAAGGTTTCGCGTGACATGGAGAGGCCAGCACGAGTCATGAGATGGTGATGACTTGCGACATAAATCCAAGAGTACCCTAACGAATTAACTAAAATACATGGAAGAGATGTCATAAAATATAAGGATTCAAAGCCTATGCAATTTCTAATAACATGAACTTCGAGGGGCAAATGTTAACCCATGAAAATACATGTTCAATATGTCGGTATAGTCGTGCCGTTGTTTGTTAAGTCATAGGGCTCGATACGTGAAATGCCAAGTCGTTCTAAAGCCATGTCGTAGGGAAAGAAAGGAGCCATGCTGTCTCCAGTTATGACGTATCAGTCAGGCCATCGTAATCCGTATCAAATCATAAAGCTAAATCATATACCTCCATGTCGCAACCATGACTCTTCTGAATCATGTCGTAGTTCGTCAAGGTGATCCTAGAAAGTTAAGTCGTTTCCAAGTTGTGTCGTACCTGCTTTATGGCATCAAGAGGGAGCTAAAGCATTCAACAGATAGGTTGCTCTAATGTAATGACATAAAATAAGGATGGGATTCATGACAGTCAGCGACATAACGATACACTATTATTATCCATGTCGTTCAGCGACATGATGTGCAAGTTTTGAACGGAATATGATATTGAAGTGAGGTTAACATTATGTCGTAACCAAGATAAGTCATACCTCGTCATGTCGTTCCGTGGAAACTAGGTCAACCTCAAGTCATGTCGCAAGTCATTATCTCGTCTGTAGTTCATGTCGGCCTTAAACCATGTCGAGAAAGCCAAGTCAGATTCAGGAAATGCGCCATGCCATCTTGCCCCTATGTCGTTCTGCGACATGAAAAGCGAGCCACTGCTTAGGATCTTAAGACAAATCATGTTGTGACCTACTCATGCCGCATCTAGCCGTAACCAGGTTGTCAACAATTATCATCCGAACGAAATTAACCACATTGAAGAAAGTTATGTCATGTCGCAAGCTCAAGGTGTTAAAGGCTGATCCGCCATACGATATAAGTAATGTCGTTGGCAACATGAGTTATAGCGGAGATCCAAGTCATGTCGATGGCGCAACATTAGTCATGACATGACTTGAGTCATGGTGAAATTGAGTCATGTCATTTTCCTACATAATTACAAAATTGCCACCTGGGCTAAAATCACCTATAAATACCCCTCATGATTCATTTGAAAGGGGGACTGAAAAATCATTCCTACAAGGAGACTCTGTCGAATTCAAAGCTCAACTACAACTTTTCTAAGGGCTTCTATGGATTCATCGACACTTTTCTAACTTCATGAAGATCAAATCCTAGTCAATGATCATGAGAGCTTTCTGCAATTAGATCTAAGCACCTTCAATCTCATTCAAGCCACAAGATGAATCACTCTAACATCATTCAAGCAATTTCATATCTCCTCTTATTCATTCTAAATCCAGATCTAACGCAATTACAAATTCATGGAGAAAGGCCAAAGCACTTAAAAGATTGAAGATCCATACTTCTTTCACTGTTAAGCTAGAGACTCCGCCAACTCCTCACCAATTTAAGAGAAGTTAGAGCATAAATAGAGTTAAAAGAGAGAAATGATTGTAATGAGGGAAAATTCATATGTTGTAAGCTTGAATATCATAATGAGAATTTATTGAAAGTGGATGTAGATTCATAGATAATTGAACCACTATAAAAATTCCTTTGTGTTCTTACTTGCTTTTATCCGTTTATTTTGCGATTACGCGGTTCCATATTCTTACCGAATCGGTGAAGTGTAACTTTTACATCTTTGGTGTTTGATCCCAAATTTGGAGCAAACAAGAAGCATTTGAATTAGTAATTGGCACAATATTGTTTTATAAATAGGTTAAATGGAATAAATTTTACCCAAATCAAATTTTTATATAGCAAAAAGATGTAATTTTCTAAAATTATAGCAGTATTGGTTGTTTGGTTGTTTTGTTTGATTTGATTTGAATTCAAATTGGATTATGAAATGAAATTGAACTAGTTAAGAAATTAATTGGTTATGGGAATGAGACTTAACCTGGTTGGTGGAATTGAATAAAATAAATTTGAATTGAATGGATAATAATGGAAATTAATCGGATATTAATCGATTGATATTAAAATATGTTTAAATAAAGTGAATACAAACAGTAAATATTAATGTTAAATATAATATAAATTGTTTGATTGTGTATTGTCTGATTTATTGGATATTAGTTTGTTAAATTAAATTCAACAATGAGTTAATAAGAAATTTAATGAATTAGAAACAAGGAAATCAATCCCAGTATAAAGAATTTGGATGGAAACTAAGAGATTTAATCCGGTATTTGTTATTGATATTGTAAATTTAGTACAGACAACCAGAAGGCTATGGGATTTGATTTGGTTATAGAGATTGAAGTACAGGTTGGGAGATAGAAAACCAGTAGTTGATTTGCTTCTTAATCAAGATTGAGTTTCTTGAAAAATAGGTAAACCTTAATATATTATTGGTTAGTGATTGATTTTATACCCTTAGTTAGGTAGCCATTTGGCTTTTGATTTTCTTTTGGGGAAGTTGAGGCCCGAAGTGGCAGTTGTAATTGTACCGATCGAAAAAGTAGAGGAGGTGCTAGTGAAATTTTCAAAAATTTATAGTTGTTTGAATTTATTTGATGATAATTCAATAATGACTATTTTGAAATTAATTGGGTCGTAGCATTCTTCTTACCTTGTAATTTTAGGGATGAAATTCTTTGTAAGGGGGGAAGAATGTAACGTCCTAGATTTTTGAATGATAATTACGAATATTTGAATCTATTTTAATGATTGATTTGGTGTTATTAATGTATTTTTATATCAAATTATTTAATAAATTGGAGTTTGAACATTTGAATTTATAATATAATTAAAACGAGCTCGAAATGACGCGGTAATTCGTAATATTGAGTTTTGAACTTTAATTAAATATACAGGATCCGATATAAGTCAGATTTCTGTGAAATTAGAAACGTTTGAATCTAATTGATCATAATTTTCTAATAAAAGAGAAAATTCGAGATTTTAGCTTATAGATTGCAAGATATATCCAATTCAAATTTTGATATAGTCGCTATGGAATCATCAACAAATTATAATGATTGAAATATAAAGAAATTTCTATATATTCGGATATCGTTTAACCCAAATTTCTGAATATTGAGTTTAGAATATATATTGGTTTATTTTGAGGCTTTCATTTGGAAATATATGATCATAATAATTTATTATTATTTAAAATTTAATTGTTTTGGATTTTAATCTATTTTATTTATATTATATAGGCCTTATAAATGATTATTTTTCTAACGAATTCCATTTTGGATGAAACAAGTTTTATTGGAGTACATATAGTAAGTTATTGTTATATTTCCGGTTTGGAGCTAAATGGAATTGTTTTGTAGGTAGACCAAATTTAAAGGTGACCGATAAATTTAAAATGACATCGTTGGGCAAATGGAGTCCGTTTTCAACGAAATTAATTTCGTTGAGACCGGAACGTCGAGACATAGTGGTGTATTTATTTTCGTTGAATTTGCAGTTGGTGTTTAGCAGTACGTATATTTAACGGTAATGTAAAATAGCGGTGTTCTATAAAGTTAACCGTAAAAATTGTTCGTCATCTTCACCAAAAAATCTTAGCCCTTTCAACTGTGAAAACGCTAAATCGTCCATTAAAAAAACTAAAAGTGACAAAACAAAATGTTCAACATACATTTTCAGAACCTATCGCAGTTTTCTTAAGTCCTAACCTATATTTCTACCTTTCTAGTTGTTCATGCATACAAGGTATCACCTTGCCAGTTGTTCACGCAGCTGTCCTTTCATCTCCATCAATTTAAACAAAACATGTTTCTTCCTCGTGTTTCACTTCAGCAGTCACCCTAATTGTGCAAGTAGGCCTATAGCGGTGAAAATACACTACACTGCAGCCTACCTCACCATACGTTTTGATTTCCTTATTTCAGCGGTCCTGCATGTGTTTTCACTTTCATCTTTCAGCCCATCAAAATCAAAAATATTAGTGAGTTTTCACCTTTTAGCCACGCTAAGCCTAGTGCCAACGTATACGGTGGTGATATAACGTGCTTCTTGTCCACCCCATGCTTTCCTCTATAAATATGGCTCTCTCCATTCTCCTATTGAATGAAAACACAGTAGACATAATAAAGAATATTTCCCCTCTACACTGAATATAAACCCGCAAGCTTTAGAAAGGGAAACCAAACTCCATGCACATATTAAATCACTAACTCCATTCTTTCAGCTAATGCAATATCTCTTTAACAAATTAAAATTTCCCCACCATAAGTTGAACATGTAAGCTCCATCTAGAAATAATACGGTCTGTGCGGCATTGGCACGGGGTGGTGGTCTAGCATCAGGGTAGGTGGCGCAGTGGAGTGCCACGGATAGTTCGAACTACATTGAGGTGAAGCGATGAGGTCGGTGCGGTTGGTTGACAGCAAGTGCGGATGTTTTTGGAGAACAATATATATATATATATATATATGATGAAGTTGTTGCGATTTGGATGCTGGCCAAAGCAGAGTGGGCGCCAGTATTGGTGATAGGCCAGGGAGGAGGATTATCGCGTATGGGTTGTTGGTGGAATGGTGTGAAGCGGTGCGGGTCTGTTCAGAGAAACATGGTGAATGGAAAGTTGGTCGTGGGTGCTAGACATTGGGAGGCGGAAGTTTTGTTTGGTCATGGGGTTAAAAACGTGAAGACAGGAAGGTGAGCTTTCGGAATGGAATCTGCGTTAGGAAACAAATGAAATGGTGAAAAGGGAAACTATGCATGGAGGTGGCATTGCTGATAAGTGCATAGAGAGGGTATCGGTTTAACTGAATAGGGTAGAAGGGAGGCCTGGAGCAAAAAAAATTAATGTAGGGAAGGTTTGACGTGCAAAAGTGGTGAGATGGTCTTAACAATGAGGTGAGGTGGTAAGTTGAAGAGAAGCAGCGTGGGTGTACTATATTTCGAAGCAGCGTGGTGGAGTCGGCGATGTTCAAATGAGTGGAGATGGAAGCTGTTCGCCTGCAGTAAGAAGTGATGAAGGGAACGAGAGTTACAAGGGATGGGAGAAGAACAACAAAATGGGAAAAGGTAACGTTGCTTGGGTATGATTTAATTGTGCCTAATCATGATTTTTTTTTTATGACTAATTAATATTATAATGTGCATAAAAATTCATATGCTAGTCTAGTTAATGAACTTGCCTAATCATTTTTAATGGGCTTAATTAAAGCTCACATTGTCGGTTATTAATATGCCAAATACCTTTTTACTTTTCCCTAATCTAGGATGATCATATATTCATGAAGTATGTAGGCTTCAATTATAAAGTTTCGACCCATATATAGTTGCGGACATAAGAAAAAAAAGGGGGACCTGGCTCATCCTTTTCTCCTACGTTTCCCTATATGGAATCAACGTTCAAGAAACATTTTGTCCTTTCCAAAATCATCCATAACAGCCTATAGTTGGGCCTTAAAACTGTTGTAAGCTCGTTAAATAATTGGATAACTAAATTTAATCACTTAAATAAACAAGCGATTTATTTAAATATGTAATTAGCACTATGTAATATTAAATTAAGATAACAATTTAAAAACCATAGTCATATAATTTGTGTAACTCATTCATTTAGTAACAGAATTCGACAAATTAGGAAACGTTGAAATCGTCTGGATGAGCACTTGATTCTGAAACAAAAAACGACAAATGGAAATCAAGGAGAGTTTAACTCACTCAATTTATCCTGCTTATATTTTTATAAGTTGGGTTTATAATTTGTGTGCAATGTTTGCTAATGATTGATTGTTTGATGACTGTTTTCTTGGATGTTGAATATTTTTTATATTTATTGATTAAATTAAACGTTTGTTTAGTTTAATCAAATTAAATCGTTATTTTAACGATTATATTCCAAACAAGGTAACTTACCAGTTGATTACGTTTATAATAATATAAACGTATTTAATAAATAATGGAACGCTTGAATGGATGTTATTAATTGATTGTTGGCCATTATTTGTTAACTGTTTATTTCCATTTATGGTAATAAATATATTGTCTTATTGAAATTGAGATAACCCGTTGTGATGCAGGGACGAACAGTTTGGAGGAATCCAACCAGATTCCTTACCATTATTGATAAGGTCCATCAACATGATTATATATTGTTATTGGATGTGAAATTTGACTGATATTTCATGGTTTGGTAATTTAGTAGACATTTTTCTCTTTAGTACCATCGACAAATATAAAGATTTTTGAAATTGGTATTAAATCGATTCGGAATGTTTTTAATATTTTGTTTATAAATGATTTTGTTTGAATACCGAAATTAATTACTTTTTATGGTCATTTAAATTATAAGTAAGCAATAACCTGAATGGAATTTATTTAAATGTATTATATTAGTTAATTTATAAAGATTAACTGGAAATGATTAACAAATTAACCATGCCTTGAGTTGACAAAGTCAACTATTATTAACTAGAATCGATTATCTATCGAATCGTTAATTATTCTTAAAGTCGATTATTATTTTGATTTCTTTTAAAGGAGATTTTGCTATTTTAATAATAGTAAACAATAAAGTAAACAAATTTGATTTCTGATAGTATTGGAATTTGATTATTTCATATAATCAAAGTGAGTATCTTGGAATTTAATTCCTTTAATGGAAGTGTATGAAGTGGTAAGACCATATGAGAGATTAAACAAAACGTTAAGTGTAGTTATATTAATTTAGAAGCTTAAATGAATCCTTAGTTAGGATTTTGTTAGTCGAATTTGTATAAAATCCAAACTGGCAAATATATAGCCAAGTTATAAAGGAATAAACGTTGTAAATGATTTCAAAATTTCAAATGAAATTTGTAATCTGGGGAAGGTCTACAGTAAGTTGACCGGAGATTATTCCGAACTTCAGAATCTTTATCGAACAAGAGATTTTTCGAAAAAGAATTATATGTTGGAATTGATTATGCTGAGTTTTATGAAATTTATATTTACATTCTATTTTTACAAGATTTAATTATTCAAGGATTATTTATCTAGTTATTCAGATTAAGGAATAAAAGTACGTTTTTAAGATAGATATTTTGAGAGTGCGTATTATAATATTATTATTATAATCAATGCTATTACGTAAAGAAGTAGATTCTTTTACTGAACCTAAGGTTTACAAGAGTGAATGCTGTTGACACCTGAAGTTGTGAACTTTGTCTATTCCGAAGTTAATAATGTTGTTCGGTTAAGGTATGAGAGGTAATTATACCCCAACTTGATTGACTCCATTGTTGACTAAAGGATGGTCAGGTTCGATAGCAAGGATTGGATAAATGAAGTAAGTTAATAAGCATTAATGGGTCTAAAGACTATGTTTTAAATTGGATAGTATTATTCAAATGGAATTTTTTTTTCGAATGTTGAAATAGTAAAGATTTCAGAAGTTTAATTAACTAATGGTTAATCAAAGAGGCCAAATGATGCTAGGTATAGAATCAATGAATTCATTTTCTTTTTATGGATAAATGGTTGTTTTATTTTGATAGTTAAATAACCGATTATCAAAATCTTGCCAACGATTGTTTGGTACGGAAAGACTGGGATCGAATTTATATTTGAAAACCATTCTGACCAACAAATACAAACGTGAAAGATGTTGATCAAGATGGATCAATTTAAGACCATGGATCTTCATAAGAGGAAGTATTACTTGTCAAATATTCTCTGGATTACAACCAAAGGTATTCTGACGTGATTCATTCATGGTTGAGAATTTACGGATTTGCAAGGAATTCTTGCTACTGATCCTTTGGATGTAGTAGGAGGGTGCCTTTGGTTCATCATGTTCCTGGATGACTTGTATGGATGAATGTCTGACAGAGTATACCTAATAGATTACGGGTTGATTACCTCAAACGTATTTACGTTTGTTCGCAAAGAAATTCGTTTCCCTTAGCTTTATACCCGTATTATTTTTTGGGAAATCAATTTGTGGTTTGGAAGGTTTGACAATGTGGCATTCAAAGTTAATGTTGGTGTGGTGTTCCAGAAGATAACGTATCCTTAAGCCTCATCAACCGGGAAATGACAAAAATCGGGCAGGCAGCATGCTAGGTGGGTCGCACCCAAGCAGGGTGTATTATCACCAATCTAGAGAAATTCCTTATTTGTTCTTCCTTTCGATTATGTATCTCCACGTATGAACGGTGGGCCCTTAAAAATGTTGGGTGATAATACACTCGCTACACTCAAGCTAAATGAGTGGGCGGTCATGTCTGGGTCGGGTTGCAAAATGTTCTTATTGAACCCTAGTGTATCCCCTCTAGAGTACACTGATCGAAAGGTGGTTTCACACCTTGTCATAGTTGAATCTAATCTCCGATAAGTGCCCATGGTTTTTGATTTTGTACTATATATATGTGGAGCGTGAGATGCAAGCGTTCTGCTACTTGGTTATTTACTTGATTTACATCAATATTGTAATATCAGATTAGTATCGATTTCAAAAGTGTGTTGGGTTATAGTAAGATAAAAACCATCCGTGTTTATGTGTGGGCTGGTCTTACTATTACCTTTTCTTTCTAAAGGTTTTTCAAAGTTAAGCAATATGGATGTTATTTATAACTTAATGAGTTTTACTCACGCTGGTTCACCAGACTGATCCGTGGCATTTGTAATGTCTCGGGTCAGCCCGAGATACAGGTTCAGGTTATCAAACGTTATGAAGTTCAGAGACGAGCTGGTGAAGTCCAAACGTATGATATATATGTGGTATTATTCCGCTATGTGTTGTATTGAGGATAGATTATTCTAATTGTTCAAGTTGTTGTTACTGTTGTACTCTAATGATTGTAAGTATTATTTGAAGTTCTCAATAAAGTTATTTATGTATTATATTTTATTACGTTGTGATGTGAGACTCTGTGTTGTGTGGGATCCTTCTTCTTTCTTCTATTCTAGTATTTCTTTCTCTCTTCTCTCATCCTCTAATTTTCTTTCTATAAAAGATTCGTATTTTCATGCATTTTGGGTTGGGCGTATGTAATATTAGTCAACTAAAAATGAACAGATTTATGGGCCTTTACACTTTGGAAAACTCCATTGATCTTAATTAGAAGATTTATTCCATACTCTTAATCTTTGACTGGGTTAAAGAAAGATGTTATTAAAGACACCATTCACAACAGACCCAAACTCAATTGATATCAAATATAAGATTTAAACCTAATTTACATCAACTTATATTCAACAACAATTCTCATAATCAACGAATACTATAAGAGGAATAACGATGTAAACATCTTCCAAATTCCTCAAAATAGAAAATGTCTACACACCGGTAATCAATACCAAATATCCAAAGATCATTTCGATTCAAACCCAATTTTATTCAAATTTTATTTGAATATATTTCAAGATATAACCGTTGGATCTTTTAAATTTCTTTTGCATTTGAAAACTCTTTTCATTACAAACCAAAGGAGAATCCGATGGTCAGATCTCCCAATATGTCAATCTAAAGTCAACGATCGATATTCGCGAATTATCACTGTGGAACTAGCCCTATTCAAACAAACTTGACCTATATTTAAAAATCAAATTGAATTACTTTCCAAATGATTTAATAATTATGTAAACCATATATTAGCTTTGGAAACTATATATTTAGTATTTAACTTTAAACGTCAAAACGTCGTTTACCATATTCAACTGGTTAGGCTGAAAGCACAAATATCGAATATAGTTCGAAACTTCATATTTCTTCTTCAAATCTCTTTAAAGTCACTAATTTTGATTTATCATAATTTTTTCATATTTTTTATAATTTTTATATGGCCATTTCGATTGATTTCCAATTATGGTCATCAAACTGCGTTTACAACGACCTTTTCAAAAATAGATTTAATCATTTCATGAAATCTATAAGTTGAAATCCAAAATTTCTTCTTCCATTTGAAAGCTATTATCAGTAGAAAATAAGCGTTTCTAGTTTCGGGGAAATCTTATTTAAATTGCATTAGTTATGCCTGTTTGAAGTTTATGGTTGAAGTTCCCGAACTATCGTTGCGTGACACATCTTATTCATACTATATTAGAATTTAAAATAAAATTCATCCAATTCAATACAAACGTATTTTATAAAATGTTTATAAACTCGTTTAAAAACGATTCTAATCTCAACTTCAATTTTAAATCAAAATTGAATATTCTACATTATTATAATATTTATAATAATATTTTTTAAAATATAATATTTTAAAATCCAAACTTCCCTGAAATCTATTATAAATTTAAATAAGACCATTATAATAATCATTTCGAGTAAAAAACGTCGTTTATATATCTAACTCAAACTCATTTTTGAATTTACTATTCAAAATCTATTTTAAATTAGAACATGCAATTTCTCATTCAAATTTCTTTCTAATCCACTTCAACCTTTTCAATGATTGTTTGAAATCATCTCAATTTCATTTCCAAATCATTTCGGATATAAAAATCCAATTTTCATTTTTACGTCTATTTCACTTAAACGAATATATCGTTCATTTAAAATTCCGATGGAACTCGACTCTGCCAAATCCAAAATATTTCATATTCGTGGTTTCAATTGTGTGAACAATAATAATAACATACATAACAGTTCATCATCCATCAAGCACAGTTATAAGATAAGCGTTATAATTATTAATGCTTAAATGTTCATAAACAGTAAATAAATAACCGTAATAATAATCCATCAACCACGTACCAACCATATCAACTACAAGCAATCAATATATAATAAGATAAGATTATAATAACTTTTCAAAACAGTGCAGGAGTTCTCACACTGATTTTTGATCGTTAAATAACAATTGCTTTTGAGTTAAATTAAACGTGGTTTTAATTTAACCCAAAATTACAACTAGCTCTAAGTTTGTCCAAATCAGTTTTGTTGTGAAGCTCTCAATTCCACGATTCTAGCGTTTCTTGTTTCGTACAATTCTGAGTTCGTATGAAACGATATAATTATTTAAAGTTTTAAATACATTAATAAATTACATAATTAAATTAACCTTCATAATTTTCTTACCTAATTCAAACCCGTCTAGATCCTCCCTAAATCACCAATGCAGTTGCCGCTATAGGGGATCCGACCCCACCTGGACCACACCGCCAGCACCCTCACAACAACGAGCACCGCCGTCGACCGCGTTGCCCCACGGTTCGCCACCATTTGCCATAAAACCCTCCCCGATCAGAAAACATGTCGACCCGCCGACACCACCTCTTTAGGCCACCATTGGCCATGCCATTAGACCAGCATCTAAGTCTCACCACCCTGGACATTTCTCCAGTTGGGGCCATCATCCAACAAAGCCTTATGTCGTTGGAAATTGTAATTTTCCGTTCGCACCACCCAAAAACTGTTTGCCCACATTCATGTCCACTTTGCCGCCACCAAAGCCACTTTCAGGTCGAACCTCTAACTACAAATTTGTAGCCCTCTCTCCCTCTCCAACTTCCTAGTTGGCACCTCTGGCCAACTCTCGACTGTTTGCACACAAATCAACCAAAACCGAAACCTGCCCCGCTACACTTCGAGGCAGATCCCAACCAAACCATTACACCAATCATCCCCAAATTTTTACAGTAGCTAGCTCTCACCATATACTCTGGAAGTTTCCTCCAATTTGTGACAGTCTATGAGATATTAATTATAATAAGAGGGATGACTTATTTGCAAATATGCGGCTGAAACAAATTTGGGATTTAGGGTTAAGGGTAGAGGCATACTTATAGGAGTAGGTTATCTTATAGGATAAGCTCCTTTTATTATTCTTCTATTACTATATGTTTATCGCTATCTCCATTTGTCGTTTAAAAATTCGCACGGGCACATTCAAACTCCGTTCGTGGTGAAAATTGATATACAGCTATGGTTTGTCCTTACGGTCCTAATGTAACTTGTTTCGTCGAATTTTGAGTCCATTTTCTCAAATAGCGCTAGTTCGAGCTCGAATTATTGATCGATTCACATTTTAATTACGCACGGTCACAAAACAACTCTGATTGGTGCAAAATTTGAAATCTAGCAATAATTAGTCACTATGGATCTAATAAAGTTCGTTTCTTCAAAAAATAGAGGTTGTTTGCAAAATGACTATTTTTTCATATTCAATTTAATCGATAAAATATAATTTAATCCTAATATAATCAAATTCTTTGAAAAACAAAATATAATTATCGTATATATCTAAATAAAACTCCATATAGCTTCAGAATAAACTATATTGGATTTAAAAGTCAATATCTCCATTTTCAAGTTAAATCGATAGTCAATTTATGTAAAAACCCTTTTACTTTATTTAATAAAACGTTATGGTTTATAAATGATTCCACAACGACTTTCTAAAAATTTGATTCGGACATAACTCACAACCTACCAGACGAAATCTCGATTTTTCACTTTCATTAGAAAACTATAGTTCACTAGATTCTAATGTTTCTTGTTTCAACAAATTCTGACATGTATATATTGGATCTTATGCATTTATTTAAAGTTCAAAATGTAATATTATGAACTACCACGCTGCTGCGAGCTCGTTTTTAATTATATTATAAATTATATGTTCAAACCTTAAATAAAATAAATTCCAAGTCGTTAATTCTTAAAATAATTTATTTTAAATATTTAATATTCATTAAATATTTCTTAATAAAATCAAGGTCGTACGTTACACCTTCTCTTTTAATGATAATTCGCAAAAATTCCCTCTTTATTCCCTTTATCTCAAAAATATCGCTATACTTTCACAAAATCCATTTCTATTTCCTTTACTTTGGAAATGTCGCTATAATTTCACAAAATACCTTTCTTATTATAAAACCCTAAATGGCTTTCTTTAATATTAAACTTTGCCAACTGAATTTAGCAATAACGCTTATGGAAATAATAAATTTAAATTTCAATATTTACTTTTGTTTCCAAACTAACATAACCTATTTTCATTTCTTCGAAAAACCATTGCCACTTCCTTATTACTTGGAATAAGTGTATTCCCAAGTCGTGTTATTTCATTACTTAGAAAATAATGCTATATACTTAAACCTTGCAAATAAAGTTGCAATATTCCGCTTATAGATATATAAATTTATTTCCAACATCATTACCATTTCAAACTACTACCATCCCTTAGATAATAGTGAAGCCGTTCAAGTTGGGGTATTTTATTTACCTTTCAGATCTTCACTCGCAACGTTCTTATCTTAACATAGATATAAGTTTGTAATTCAAAAATGGATACTAATAATAACATCACAAGTTCTGTTTACTATTCAATTCGAAAATATGGTTTTTATAAACGATTCCCTGCATTTGGAAAATCTTCTTTCAAATATAACTATTTTTCCTAATTCATTTATTAAGTAAATTCTTACTTAAATACAAACTTCTCGCTTAAACTTCTTTAATATAGTCCATTCATAACTTGGATTTTATTACAAAAATCCAATTAATGAATCTTTTACAAAATCCATTAAGCATTTCATTATAAACGTCTGGATTTATTACAATGAATCCATTTACTAAATCCTTTACAAAATTCATTTAAGCACTTACCCTTGCATTTCAAACATCTCTTATTAATTTCAATCATCCTTACTTAATTCAAATATTGAGTAAACAATTGTTTAAAATCATCGTATTAGCTTTTATTTCTTTTATAAACCTTGTTTATAAAACTTGAGTTTACTATAAAATCTCTTTATAAACCCTTTTCCGGATTCAACAATAGTCTTATCATAAACTTGATTGCTTTCTTAATTGAATTTCAATTAAAAAAGTAACTTCTATTATTATTAATTAAAATAATAATTGACTTCAACATTAACTACAGTAAAAGTAGTTAACTTCGTGATTAACTAAAAATTGAATAGTTAATTCCTTTTACAAGTTATTAGAATAAAAATTAACCTTGTTAAAAATAAAGAACTCGATAATTATCCTTATATTCATTTAGTTATAAGATTAATCAACTTTTGTAAATGTTCCTTAAATTTTAAACAACTATTTGTCAACTTGTTTTAATTAGATTAATTGAAACTAAATTAATCTATTAACTAATTTTAATTGAAATAGTTGACTTAGTCAACTTGAAAACATCAGTTAACTTGTTAACTAGTTTCCGCTAATCGTTCCACTTAAATTATTTAATAATATAATAAATTTAATAACTTTACACTTAATTGTTTCTTAAAAACAATTATATCAAATTATTAACCCTTAGGTTAATTTCTAATTTCGTTACTTATAAAACTTATTTAAAATACAGAAATTTGTGATATAAAACATTTAAAATTACTTTACAAACATAATTTATAAAATATTGATTTATTTGTAAAAATTATGAAAAACATAAATTAAATTCTTATTTCGGTTATAAAAATAAATTTTATAACTTAAACTTCATCAATTCACCTGATGGCAAATCGACGTCTTAAAAAGATGGATTTTAGGCCATTTGTTGCCAATCACTTAATCAATACCTTTTATTGATTAATAATTCAATAATGTTGAATTAAATCCAACAATCAACATCCAAACAGATTTAATGTTACTTGGATTAAACAATTCATATATGAATAATGTGAAGAACAAGTAATACATAGAATATTTAAGGAATCCAGTTGGATCCCTCCAACCCGTTTTCCTTGCATCACATCTCATAATATCATTCAATGGATGCATACGAAATAGCAATTTTAACCTAATGCATTTAAAACAACGAAAATATAAATATCGTCAATCAACAATCAAACATTAAACAACCAAAAAATCCAAACATCCGATTTATACGATCAATGATGAGTTATAATTATATGAATTTAACCACATTATAAAATTCCAGAAGGCATGAGAGTTAACTCACATTTCATTTCTGATTGATGATTTCATGTCAATTTATATAATTTCAAACGAGCATTCAAAATTACATAAAATTTTCAACTATTCAGAATCTATTCCAACCACTCTGTCAGCGTAGTACTTAAAGGTACGATCCTAATGGATCTTGTCTCGTTGAATTCTGTTCACATATGGAAAGTTATAGCAATTACAAATTGTAACTAAAAAGTAACTTAAATATTTAAACAGGATTATTAATTAATTTACTAACCCTTAATTGACATTTAAATGATGTGATTAATTCACGTAACCCACCCCTGCTAGTATATGTCTACTTCCTGAATCAAAACATGACTTCATCAATCACCCATCGCGCAACTACCGTGGCTCAGGAGACCGCCGCACCGATGTTGGCAACACTGTCGTTCCTTGGCCTCTACTCGCCTTAAGTGCCGACCACTATAAAACCTCCAGGTTGCCAAAAATGAGCCACGAATGGAAAACACCTCAATGTCGACTTCTCTAACCATGCGCCTTCTATGACCACCACATCACCACCACTAGCTGCGCCCATCCACCCTCTTCCACTTTGCTTCAGGCACCATTAGCCAATTCTCCCTCCATCGCCCTTAAATAAATAAAAAATGAAATGCCCCACGTCACTTTCAACACCGAATTCTGGCCGCCCTAGGCCATCGCACCACACACCACCACCATTAGGTTGAAGCCCATACTTCCCTCTATAATTTCCTAGTTGGAAGTTTCGTCTAATTCTTTATGGTTTTCGAGAAAATAATTGATTTATAAACGTGAACGATATGGAAGGTGGCGGCTGTGTTGAACAATGAAGAAAGGTATACGATATCGTATATGGATGGTTAGGATTATTTTATTATTAACTTAATATTTTCACAAAACTGAGAAGATTTGGGGTTAATTCGGAAGACAGGTTAGGTCGAAAGAGGAAAACGCAATTCTTAGTTTCTACTACGTAGACAAAAGCAAGGGTAAAATGAGCAGTGAAGAGAAGCGAACCGGTGTAGAGTGAAAAGGGAGAGATAAGATTACGTAGAATAAGAAGAAAAGAAAAATATTTCCCTTTTCGCTATTAATGATAGGAAACTAAGAATCGAACCCGAGATAAATCAATTTCTTTTTACTTTGACCCCATTCCAAATCCGTGTGCTTACTTCTGTCTGAACTTCCGTCCAGTATCGTGGTGGCCCTCTTGGGTATCGACAGGGACGCTGTTGCGATTTGACTATTAATACTTTGTATTCCATGTTGTACGAAGCCCAATAATGTGCACCGCGAGGATTCCTTGCGAGTTCGTGCTATTTATTGCCCGATGATGTTTTGTCCAGGGTTGTCTGCCCAGAGCCAGGTGAGCAGGGGATGACATTGGAGTACGCTGGATCAAGTGTTCTAGTCCTTTAGGGTTTCTATTTTTATTTCACCATGGTCTCGACTTGCACTGGTTGGGAGATTTTGGAGCCAGCGTGGAGCTCTATTGGTCAGCAACAATTTCTCACGTAATGTATTGTTTACACGACTCACATAAAATCGATCTGGTATGTTTTTGTTTCATTATTAACCGAGAAGCTTAGAGGAAGCAAATCTGTCTCTGCTCGGTGAGCGAAAGTTGAAAATATGTATTGCCGGTTTGCTTTTATGGTTGTGTTTGGATAGTACGTTATGTCTGATCTTCAATGGTGGTTAACATTATCGTCTTGTTGGTTTTTAAGTCATTGGCAGTGTGTATGGCATCGGGGATATGGTCCTGGTTGTTTGTGCTTTGGGTCTATTAATTGCGTGTGTTAGTTTTGTATTACTAATAGTTATGTGAGTTTGATTGGTAATAACTGAGTTTGCTTTGGTTTTTCGAACAACGGTGTCTTGATTATCGTCTTGTAGCTGTGCAATGGCAAGCAAGTTGAAGCATTGCTCTCAATTTTGTCTTTCCAACTGGATGGTGATTTTCCTTCCATTTTCGAACTCTTGCGCAAATTCTGCATGTAACATCCTTGGACGTGATTGGCTAGGATCTTCTGTCCTACCAACTATGATGTTACATATTCGTTGCAAGCTATCTGGTGTGGAGCTCTAGGAAAGGTCCTTGTTGACTTACCAATACGTGAAGCTATCCTTAGCTCTTGTAGTAGTATTTTTGTTTGTTGCTTTTGTAATTTAATATGTAAATTGTTGCCTTATTTTGTGTAGTGTACGTAACACTCTCCCTGTGTGGAGATGTAAGTGTAGTCTAGTATTTGTTGCTAGCTACAGAGCTGTAATCTAGTTAGGATGCCTTAAAAACCGCATTTGTTGTAGATTGACAACCGGTAAATCTCTAGTCCTTAACTGTAATTATTATTTGTTATAATAATAAGGGTTTACCGTCACCTTAAAAGCCGGTCGGCTTTGCCAAAAAAAGTTAACAAAACTTACATCTGGAGTTTCACGCTTAAACGACCACATACGAACTTCAATCATGATGAAAATTGAAATCCTATAATAACTTAATATTTCATGCACGATGGAACTCGTTTCGTCGAATTCCTAAATTGTTTGAAAAATTCCTATTTTAATTTCAAATGTAAATCGATACGCGTTTACATCGTGCATGATCACAGAATAACTTCAATTGACTCGAAACTTGAATTCTTACAATAATTAACCATTACGGATTTTATAAAATTAATTTCACTGAAATCTGAGGTCATTAGAAAATTGACTATTCTATGTGTTATATTAGACCAATTTCAAAAAGAATTAAAATTATCAATAGTAATTTATTATTATCATATATATATATATATATATATATATATATTTAGATATAATTTTATATGTCTAACTCGATTTTAAATTCCAAGTTAAATCGATATTCAGTTTATTTAAAATCCTTCCATTTTATTCAATAAATAACTATAGTTCATAAACGATTATACCGCTACTTTTCTGAAAATTTTACTCTGACATAACTCAAAATCTACAAGATGAAATCTCTATTTTTCTTTTTCATTAGAAAACGATAATCCAATAGAACCTAAAGACTCTCGTTTTAAAGAATTCCGACTTATATTGGATCATGTGTACTCAATTTAAGTTCAAATCGTAAAACTACGAGATACCGCGATGCTGCTAGCTCGTTTTTATTTAATTTATATTAATATGATCAAACTTCATTTAATTTATAAATTGCTTATTATAATTCAAATCTGGACCTAGTTGCGTCTTAATAAATTATCCAATTCATACTGTAATGACCTGGATTTTTCCAAACCTGAATATTTAATTTATTTAAATATGAATATGATTAAATTAGAAGTTAGATAACTTGAGTTCAGAATATACGAGTTATTTAATATAACTGAATCGAATTTGGAATTTAATGTGGAATTAAACTGATTTTGAAGCTTATGAAAAATCATATTTGAGTGTGAAGAATAATATTAATTTATTATTAAAGAATCGAGTGTTTGAAAATCGATTAAATATTAAATCCACTTAATTAACATGTAAAATAGTGTTTTTGTAAACATTCTCAGAAATCAACGAAACTAGTTTCATCGAGTCCAGAATATTGCAATATAGTATGGTGTCAAATTTCATCGCATTCGGAATTGTTATGTGGTCGTTGCGAGCTTAGAACGTCAGCGAGAATATAAACGAATATAAAATTAAAATATCTAAAAATATCTCTTCATAAAATATCTACATATTTATCTTGCCTATAAAATCACTTTTATCCTTAAAACGTAAACACTATCTTCTTCTACAGCAAATTAAAACGGTCAACCTCTTCACTTCTTCCTCTAATTAAATTTCCTTCAATACTAAATGAAATTCACCGATGTTTGATCCATTGTACTCACGAGATCAAGGGCATTAACTTGGTTGGTGTTTTGAGAGGTGCGGCGCATTTCTGGATTGCTCGAAATTGTCCAGGTGATGCTAGGGCATGAGGTCGCATTGATGTTGTGGAGGAGAGACCATGGCGACGGTGGCTTGGGATTTCTAGTGTCGAGGCGCACTTGTAGACAGAATTTGATGGAATTCCGAGAAGAAGAATGTCGCACCACTATAATGGGGGAGCGCTGCTGAGTGAGATCGAAAAATGGAACGGTGGGCTGGAGATGAGGTTAAGGTATTCAGCAGGTTGAGTTTTAGGTAGGCAACATGTTGACGATGTCGGTTTAATGGATGGAAGTCTCGAGCTTGGTGTCACCGTGTATCGTATACGATGTTTTTGGGTTGTGCACATGAGAAGGGGGCAGATTATTTTAGAGAAGAAGAAGGCATGGGTTGAGAACGTGTATTGAGGGGTGAGGAATTTATTAATTAAATTATTAAGTTAATTAATATATAATCTTGTATTAACTTGTTTACGTGATATCTAGTTCGTATGACATCCAATTAACGAACCGTCAATTTCGTTGGGATCGTGATGAAGAACACTATACATTGGCAGTGGATTGGTAGCATTGCAAGAAGCTTATATTTTTGTCTAATTTCAAACGTCCATTTGAAATTAGATAAAAACGTGGAAATCGTCGATTGGGATGGATGGTTAGTTTAACTCATGTTTATTGCTATATTATTGTACCATATGATAGTATTGACTGTTATTTACATATTTATACGTATTATTGACTATTTGGATGATTTATTTCTTTATTGGTGGTTGTCGATATATTTATTTCCTGTTTGTGAACAAATGATCCTTTGACACTACCTGTTAATATTGAACTATATTACATATATATGTGCTGACATATGAGTTGTGATGCAGGGTGACGGGTTGGAGGAATCCAACAGGATTCCTCAATATGATTGTTACCGTATTTATATTCATATGTTGTATTATGAATTGATTGTGTGTTAAACCCGACTGTGGACCCCATTGATTATATAACGTTGTTATATATGAAACTGTGATGAGGTGAATATATATTATTTTATGTTAACCCACCCTTACCAGTATATATCTACTTCTTGAATCAAAACATGACTTCATCAATCAACCATCGCGCCAATATCGTGGCTCCGGAGACTGCTGCACCGATGTTGGCAACACTGTCGTTCCTTGACCTCTACTCGCCTTAAGCGCCGACCACTAGAAAACCTCCAGGTCGCCAGAAACAAGCCACGGATGGAAAACACCTCAACGTCGATTTCTCCAACCATGTGCCTTCTACGACCACCACATCACCACCATTAGCTGTGCCCATCCACCCTCTTCCACTTTGCTTCAAGCACCATCAGCCAATTCTCCCTCCATCGCCCTTAAATCACAAAAAAAAACGAAATGCCCTACATCACTTTCAACACCGGATTTTGCCCGCCCTAGGCCATCGCACCACACACCACCACCATTAGGTTGAAGCCCGTACTTCCCTCTATAATTTCCTAGTTGGAAGTTTTGTCTAATTCTTTAAGGTTTTCGAGAAAAAAATTGGTTTATAAACGTGAACGATATGGATGGTGGCAGCTGTGTTGAACGATGAAGAAAGGTATACGATATCATATAGGGATGGTTAGGATTATTTTATTATTAATTTAACATTTTGACAAAACTGAGAAGATTTGGTGTTAATTCAGAATACTTGTTAAGTCGGAAGAGGAAAACACGATTCTTGGTTCCTACCACGCAGACAAATGCGGGGGTGAAATGAGCAGTGAAGAGAAACGAATCGGTGTTGAGTGAAAAGGGAGTAGAGAAGATTGCGTAGAATAAGAAGAAAAGGAAAAGATTTCCCTTTTCGCTATTAACGATAGGAAACTAAGAATCGAACCTGAGATAAATCAAATTCTTTTTCCTTTGACCCCGTTCCAAATCGATGTGCTTACTTCTGTCTTCACTTATGTCCAGTGTCGTGGTGGCCCTTTTGGGTATCGATAAGGACTCTGTCGCGATTTGACACTTAATACTTTGTATTCCATATTGTACGAAGCCCAATAATGTGCACCTCGAGGATTCCTTGCGAGTTTGTGCTATTCACTGCCAGGTGACGTTTTGTCCAGGGTTGTCTGGCCAGAGTCAGGTGGGGCAGGGGATGACATTGGAGTATGTTGGATCAAGTGTTTTAGTCTTTTGGGGTTTCTGTTTTTATTTGGCTGTGGTCTTGACTTGCACCGGTTGGGAGATTTTGGAGCCAGCATGGAGCTCCATTGGTCAACAACAACTTCTCATGTATTGTATTATTTACGTGACTTTCTCAAAATCAATCTGGTATGTTTTTGTTTTCATTATTAACAGAGAAGCTTAGGGGAATAAAATCTGTCTCTGCTCGATCAGCGAAAGTTAAAAATATGCATTACCAATTTGCTTTTATGGTTATGTTGGGATAGTACGTTATGTTTGATCTTCAATGGTGGCTAACACTATCGTCTTGTTGGTTTTCAAATCATTGGCAGTGTGTATGGTATCGGGGATTTGGTCCTGGTTGTTTGTGCTTTGGGTTTATTCATTGTGTGTGTTAGTTTTGTATTGCTAGTAGTTATGTGAGTTTGAATGGTAATAGCTGAGTTTGCTTGGGTTTTTCGAACAATGGTGTTCTGATTATCATCTTCCAGTTGTGCAATGGCAAGCAAGGTGAAGCATTGCTCTCAATTTTGATATTCCAACTGGATGGTGTTTTTCCTAAAATTTTCGAACTCCTGCGCAAATTCTGCATATGATATCCTTGTTGACTTACCAATACGTGAAGTTATCCTTAGCTCTTGCAGTAGAATTTTTGTTTGCTGCTTTTGTAATTTAATATGTAAATTGTTGCCTTATTTTGTGTAGTGTATGTAACACTCTCCCTGTGTGGAGATGTAAGTGTAGTCTAGTATTTATTGCTAGCTACATAACTGTAATCTAGTTAGGATGCCTTAAAACCGCATTTGTTGTAAATTGACAATCGGTCAATCTCTAGTTCTTAAATGTAATTATTATTTGTTATAATAATAAGTGTTTACCGCCACTTTAAAAGCCAGTCTACTTTACAAAAAAAACCATAAAACTTACATCTAGATTTTCACGCTTAAAGGGCCACATACGAACTTCAGTCGCAATGAAAATTGAAATCCTTTAATAACTTAATATTCCGGACACGATGAGAGATTGTTTGAAAAATTCCTATTTTAATTTCACATGTAAATCGATATGCATTTACATTGTGCATGATCATAGAATAAGTTCAATTGACTCGAAACTTGAATTCTTACAATAATTAACCATTACGAATTTTATAAAATTAATTTCGTTGAAATCTGAGGTCATTTTAAAATTGACTATTTTATGTGTTATATCAGATCAATTTCAAAAAAAAAATCAAAATTATCAATAATAATTTATTATTATCATATATATTTAGATATAATTTTATATATCTAACTCGATTTTAAATTCCAAGTTAAATCGATATTCAGTTTATTTAAAATCCTTCCATTTTATTCAATAAATAATTATAATTCATAAACGATTATACCACTACTTTTTTGAAAATTTTACTCTGACATAACTCAAAATCTACAAGATGAAATATCTAATTTTTCTCTTTCATTAGAAAACGATAATCCAATAGAACCTGAAGATTCTTGTTTTAAAGAATTCCAACATATTGGATCATGTATACTCAATTGAAGTTCAAATCTTAAAACTACGAAATACAGCGATGCTCCAAGCTCGTTTTTATTTAAATTATATTAATATGATCAACCTTCATTTAATTTATAAATTGCTTATTATAATTCAGATCTAGACATAATTGTGTCTTAATAAATTATCCAATTCACCGTAATGACCTGGATTTTTCCATACTTGAATATTTAATTTATTTAAATGTGAATGTGATTAAATTATAAGTTAGATAACTTGAATTCAGAACATACGAGTTATTTAATATTACTGAATCGAATTTGGAATTTAATATGGAATTAAATTGAAGCTTATGAAAAATCATATTTGAATGTGAACAATAATATTAATTTGTTATTGAAGAATCGAAGTGTTTGAAAATCAATTAAATATTAAATCCATTTAATTAACATGTAAAATAGTGTTTTTGCAAACATTCTCGGAAATCGACGAAACCAAGTTTCATCGAGTGCAGAATATTGTAATATAGTATGGTGTCAAATTTCATCGCATTCGGAATTGTTATGTGGTCAATTCGAGCTTAGAACGTCGGCGAGAATATAAATGAATATAAAATTAAAATATCTAAAAATATCTCTTCATAAAATATCAAGATATTTATCTTGCCTATAAAATCACTTTTAACCTTAAAACCTAAACATTATCTTCTTCTACAGCAAATTAAAATGGCCGACCTCTTCACTTCTTCCTCTAATTAAATTCCCTTCAATACTAAATGAAATTCACCGATGTTTGATCCATTGTACTCACGAGATCAAGGGCATTAACTTAGTGGGTGTTTTAAGTGGTGTAGCGCATTTCTGGATTTCTCAAAATTGTCCAGGCGATGCTAGGGCATGAGGTCACATTGATGTTGTGGAGGGGAGACCATGGCGAGGGTGGCTTGGGATTTCTAGTGTCGAGGCGCATTTGTTGACAGAATTTGATGGAATTCTGAGATGAAGAATGCCGCACCACTATAATGGGGGACCGCTGCTGGGTGAAGTCGGAAAATGGAACGGTGGGCCGGAGATGAGGTTAAGGTATTCAGCAGTTTGAGTTCCAAGCGGGCAACACATTGACGATGTCGGTTTAATGAATGGAAGTCTCGAGCTTAGGGTCACCGTGTATCGTGTACGATGTTTTTGGGTTGTGCACATGAGAAAGGGGCGGATTTTTTTGGAGAAGAAGAAGGCATGGGCTAAGCACGTGTGTTGAGGGGTGAGGAATTTATTAATTAAATTATTAAGTTAATTAATATATAATCTTGTATTAACTTGTTTGCGTGATATCTAGTTCATATGACATCCAATTAATGAACTGTTAGTTGCGTTGGGATCGTGATAAATAACACTGTATGTTGGCAGTGGATTGGTAGCATTGCGAGAAGCTTAGATTTTTGTCTAATATCAAACGTCCATTTGAAATTAGATAAAAACATGGAAATCGTCGATTGGGATGGATGGTTAGTTTAAATCATGTTTATTGCTATACTATTGTACCATATGATAGTATTGGCTATTATTTACATATTTATACGTATAATTGACTATTTGGATGATTTATTTATTGGTGGTTGTCGGTATATTTAATTCCCGTTTGTGAACAAATGATCATTTGACACTACCTGCATTAGCAGAAGATTCATCTTATATGAATTAGCTAATATTGAATTGTATTACATATATATATGTGTGTGTGTGTTGATATATGAGCTGTGATGCAGGGAGATGGGTCATAGGAATCCAACAGGATTCCTCAATATGATTATTACCGTATTTATATTCATATGTTGTATTATGAATTGATTATGTGTTAAACCTGAATGTGGACCCCATTGATTATATAACATTGTTATATGTAAAACTGTGATGAGATGAATATATATTATTTTATGTTAACCCACCCCTACCAGTATATATATACTTCCTAAATCAAAACATGACTTCATCAGTCACCCATCGCGCCACTACCGTGGCTCCGGAGACCGCCGCACCGATGTTGGCATCACTGTCGTTCCTTGACCTCTACTCTCCTTAAGTGCCAACCACTAGAAAACCTCCAGGTCGCCAGAAACGAGCCACAAACAGAAAACACCTCAACATCGATTTCTCTAACCATGCACTTTCAACGACCACCACATCATCACCATTAGCTGCTCCCATCCGCCCTCTTCCACTTTGCTTCAGGCACCATCAGCCAATTCTCCCACCATCGCCCTTAAATCACAAAAAAAGAGAAATGCCCTACATCACTTTCAACATTGGATCTTAGTCGCCCTAGGCCATCGCACCGCACACCACCACCATTAGGTTGAAGCCCACACTCCCCTCTATAATTTCCTAGTTTGAAGTTTCGTCTAGTTCTTTACGGTTTTCGAGAAACAAATTGATTTATAAACATGAACGATATGGATGGTGGCGGCGGTGTTGAACGATGAGGAAAGGTATATGTATCATATAGGGATGGTTAGGATTATTTTATTATTAATTTAATAATTTCACAAAACTGAGAAGATTTGGGGTTAATTCGGAATACAGGTTAGGTCGAAAGAGGAAAACACGATTCTTAGTTCCTACCATGTAGACAAAAGCAAGGGTAAAATGAGCAGTGAAGAGAGGCGAATTGGTGTAAAGTGAAAAGGGAGTAGAGAAGATTGCGTAGAATAAGAAGAAAAGGAAAAGTTTTCCCTTTTCGCTATTAACGATCGGAAACTAAGAATCAAACCCGAGATAAATCAAATTCTTTTTTCTTTGACCCCGTTCCAAATCCATGTACTTACTTCTGTCTGCACTTCCGTCCAGTGTCGTGGTGGCCCTCCTGGGTAGACAGTTAATACTTTGTATTCCATATTGTACGAAGCCCAATAATGTGCACCTCGAGGATTCCTTGCGAGTTCGTTCTATTCATTGCCAGGTGACGTTTTGTCCAGGGTTGTCTGGCCAGAGCCAGGTGGGGCAGGGGTTGACATTGGAGTATGTTGGATCAAGTGTTCTAGTCCTTTGGGGTTTCTGTTTTTATTTGGTTGTGGTCTTGACTTGCACCGGTTGGGAGATTTTAGAGCTAGCATGGAGCTCCATTGGTCAGCAACAACTTCTCATGTAATGTATTGTTTACGCGACTCGCTTGAAATCGATCTGGTATGTTTATGTTTTCATTATTAACCTCGGTGAGCGAAAGTTGAAAATATGCATTACCAGTTTGCTTTTACGGTTGTGTTGGGATAGTACTTTTTGTCTGATCATCAATGGTGGTTAACACTATCGTCTGGTTTATTTTCAAATCATTGGCAGTGTGTATGGTATCGGGGATTTGGTCTGTGCTTTGGGTCTATTCATTTCATGTGTTGGTTTCGTATTGCTAGTAGTTATGTGAGTTTGAATGGTAATAGCTGAGTTTGCTTGGGTTTGTCGAGCAGTGGTGTTCTGATTATCGTCTTCTAGCTGTGCAATGGCGAGTAAGGTGAAGCATTGTTCTCAATTTTGTTGTTCCAACTGGATGGTGTGTTTCCTTCCATTTTCAAACTCCTGCGCAAATTCTGCATGTGATATCCTTAGATGTGATTGGCTAGGATCTTCTGTCCTACCAGCTGTGATGTTACCTATTCGCTACATGCTATCATGGTGTGGAGCTCTAGGAAAGGTCCTTGTTGACTTACCAATACGTGAAGCTATCCTTAGCACTTGTAGTAGAATTTTTGTTTGCTACTTTTGTAATTTAATATGTAAATTGTTGCCTTATTTTGTGTAGTGTATGTAACACTCTCCCTGTCTGGAGATGTAAGTGTAGTCTAGTGTTTGTTGCTAGCTACAGAGTTGTAATCTAGTTAGGAGCCTTAAAAACCACATTTGTTATAGATTGACAACCGATCAATCTCTAGTTCTTAACTGTAATTATTATTTGTTATAATAATAAGTGTTTACGGTCACTTTAAAAGACAATCGGCTTTCCCAAAAAAATTCACAAAACTTACGTACGACCACATACAAAACTTCAATCGCGATGAAAATTGAAATCCTATAATAACTTAATATTCCGGACACGATGGAACTGGTTTCGTCGAATTCCGAGATTGTTTGAAAAATTCCTATTTTAACTTTGAATGTAGATCGATACGTATTTACATCATGCACGATCATAAAATAACTTCAATTGATCGAAACTTGAATTCTTAAAATAATTAACCATTACAGATTTTTATAAAATTCATTTCATTGAAATCTGAGGTCGTTTGAAAATTGACTATTCTATGTGTTATAATAGATCGATTTAAAAAAATCAAAATTATCAACAATAATTTATTATTATTATATATATATAAATATATATTCAGATAGAATTTTATATATCTAACTCGATTTTAAATTCCAAGTTAAATCGATATTCAGTTTTTTCAAAATTCTTCCATTTTATTCAATAAATAGTTATAGTTCATAAACGTTTGTACCGCTACTTTTCTGAAAATTTTTGTGAACCAATTTAAAGTAACATATTTTGGCAATTTTAAAGAATTCTGAATATTTAAAATGAATTATTTTAAATAATAACGAAGAAAAAATTGTTTTTGACAAAGTTAAAATGAATAAATTTATTTTAATTATAAAAGGAGTTTAAAATGGCGTTGTAGTTTGAAAATTCGATTTCAAATTTCAAATGAATGTACAAGATTCAAAACAAACCGGATTTTAGTAAAACCAGAAATATTAGAATCTGTTTGAAATATCTTTCCGACGGATGTGGAAAATCCAGATTTCATAGCAGGAATAAAAAGTTATGTCCAGTTGAAAATTCTGAAAAGTTGCTATAGAATTTATATAATTTATTATATATATGGCCCTTAAAAATAGCCATTTTGCAAACGACCTCCATTTTCAACGAAACCACTTTTGTTGGATCCGGGATGTCGAATTATTGCTAGGTTCCAATTTTCATAATTTTTAGGATCAATATGTGAGCACAGCGAAGTTAAACATGTTTTGACTGTTTCAGTCAAATTGGATCGACCAGAAATGACCATTTTTCAAACAGTCTCCAAATTCGATGAAATAGTTTTGTTAGGGCCGTATCATCAAAACGTAACCGATTTACTTTTCTGGAATTTTTAGAGTCAGTATGTGGCCCCGACAAATTAAAATGTACGTTCAAATCTAAAATTGAATGTTTTATATTTTAATTTGAAGAATAACTGATCATAACAGTTGAAATGACCTACGAAACATATCTCATTGTGTCCAGAATGGGGGTAATGAGCTAGGGGCGATAGGCGGTGGGTTTGATTTGGTGTTCGAATGGAGAAATTATATATATTTTTCCCAACCCTAGATTTCATAAATAAAAAAATTCCATAAATCACTTTCTCTCTCCCCGATTGTAATAACCCGTAAAATCTGGGCCAGTTTAAAATTTTTATTTTGGCAATTTTAGCGAGTTTTCTACATTTAAAATGAATTATTTTAAATAATATCGACGAAAAATTTAATTTGAATATAATTCGACGTATATATTATACGCGTCGTCGTTAGAATATAATTTTATTTATATATATATAAGGAATTGAAAATGGCGCGGTAGTTCGATAATTCGATTTCAAACTTCAATTGAATGTACCGGGTGCAAAACAATCCGGATTTTAGTGAAACCAAAAACATTAGGATCTAATTGAGAATATCTTTCCAACGAATCCGAAAAATTGAGATTTCATAGCGGGAATCAAAAGATATGTCCAGTTGAAAATTCTGAATAGTCGCTATGGAATTCAGGCCCTTAAAAATGGGAATTTTGCAAACGACCTCGGATTTCGACGAAACCACTTTTGTTGGATCCGTGATGTCAAATTATTTTTAGATTCCAAATTTCATAATTTTTCGAATCAATATGTGAGCATGGCATAGGAAAACGCCTTTGACCAGTTTCAGTTGATTTTAATCGACTGGAAAATGGCCATTTTTCTAACGGTCTCAGAATTCGACGAAATTAGTTTTGTTAGGACCGTATCGTCAATACGAAGCCAGAAAATATCTTTTTGAAAATTTTCTAGTTAGTATGTGACCCCGGTAAATTGAAATGCGCGTTCAAATTCAACATATAGAGTTACATTTTGATTTTGACGGGAACTGATCGAAACGATCAAATCAGCCTACGATACATATCCCATTGTGTTCGGAATGGGGGTAAAACGCTATGGACGACGAGCGGTGGGCCTCATTTAGAGGTCGTATGAAAAAGTCAACTTTTTGTAAAGTAAATAATTAAAATAATTAAAAATTAAAACCCTTTCCTCTCCTTTATTTCTTAGCCCCCCCCCCCCCCCCCCCCGTTCAAAATCATTCGAAATAAAAAAAAAGGACGCAGCCGCCGCCCACTGGTGATCGCCACCCCGACGCGCCACCACCCGCCTGCCGCCCTCCGCCGCTTCTTCTTCTTCCCTCCTCGATTCCCTCCTCCCGCTCCCTCTTCCTCCCACCGCAAGATCCCCCAACGCCTGAAACCAACTGCCGTGGCCCACCCCCTCGTCGCGCCGCCAGGCAACCCCCATCACCACCGCCGATGATCCCGACAACCCACTCCACCTCTTCTCCCTCCTCTCCTTTCCCCATCTAAAAAACCCGAAGCCAATCGAAGAAAACACAGCCCCCAAATCCGCCGCGACTGACGCTGCCGCCTGAAGGGCTTCCCCGACCACCGACGCTCCGATTCAGCAAGGTCAAAACTGTTAATTCTTTTTAGTTTTTCGTTTAAATTGATATTAGATTGTTTTTAGTTTTTGATTTAAATTTAAATTGAACATTATTTTCAGTTTTGTTATATGAATAACATTATGAAATTATATTTTTATTATGTAGAAGATTAGATTTTTATTATCTAGAAGACTATATTTCTATGTGTAAAAAAATTCGATTTATAGAAATCTAAAGATTTGATTTTTAGAGATACAAAGATTGAATTTTTATATACATATATCGAGTATAAAAATATGATTTTTATCTATATAGTAGCGATGTAAAAATAGAATATTTATCTATATAGTAGCGATGTAAAAATATGATTTTTATCTATAAAGTAGCGATGTAAAAATAAAATTTTATCTATATTGAATAGCGAAGTAAAAATACGATTTTTATATATTGAATAGCGAAGTAAAAATTCGATTTTTATATATTGAATAGTAAAGTAAAAATTCAATTTTTATATATTAAATAGCGAAGTAAAAATGTGATTTTTACATATGTAGAGAATATGTAACACCCCACCTCCGTTAAGGTCACTCACAAAGGGAATGCCTTAACTTTGGTGGAGTATTTTAGTAAACAGAACAGAAACTTACAAGACAGATAAAACAGTACTTGAAAATTTTTAACTTTACTACAGCGGAAATAGAAATCAATATGGTTACATCCTTTCAAATCTCAGAATTCAAGTACAAAAAATCAGTCTTGTACAAAAGCCTTCAAAATGCATGGTTTAAAATCATAATCCCCACGGAACGGAAGCTATACATAGCCAAGCCATACTTTAAGCACTTCAAGCAAAGAGAAATCCGGATCAAGCTAAAGTATTCCCTCCTTGGATAACCTGGGGGGGAAACGGAAGATAGGAGGCGAAACAACAAGGGTCAGACAAAAAGTCTGGCAAGTCCAGTGACTTTCAGCATATGAACAGATAATAATAATAATATGACATGAACATAAAACTGGATGAGGGATAACTGTAACAGGTGTACCAGATATAACAGAAGAACAGAATGACATAAACTATTGCTTTACACTTCTCTGCACTAATACTAGTATAACAGAATTAGGTGTCACCCTAATGTCTAAACTGAAGCAGGAACGGGTACAGAATAATTTAACAGAAACAGAATGCTAATAATGGGCCTTTACTACCCGATCAGAAACAGACAGAAGCAGAAACAGATTAATCCCTACGGAAACAGAGTGTAGAATTAGGTGTACACTAGTAATGGGCCTTTACCACCCGAACAGACGGTACCACACAGAAACAGACAGGTGTTACCACCCAACAGAAACAGACGGTACCAACAGAAACAGACAGAACTAAGTGTACCCTAAAACCCTACCCCAAGCGATCGGCTCCCTAATACATAAATATCCTGTGTCGGCCCCACGGTAGGGTGTATCACTCCCTAAAGTGACAACCAATTGGCACAGACCTATTTACAGATGTCACGGCGTCTTATATCCTCAGAGGCAGACCGGGATCCATGCATGCACATGACCCGGTTGGAACGCACCATCAACACCCCTCGCCATTATCAGAATGAACCACTTATAATTAGTTCAGTAAGCGTGCCCGGACCCTACTTACTGTTGGGTCAAAGTTTTGGTACCAGAAAGGGTTACTGACTAACATGGGTCCCAAACAACAGATGACACAAGTAATTCCCCTCCTATCCTTGTGTCCCCAGACTAACAGATTTCAGTTTAACTTGTCTACAAGTTTCAGACATACAAAATTTAGATTAACTAGTTCATAGATCAGACAATCAAGTTAACAGGTTTTCAGACTAACGGATCAGATGTCCGGGTTAACGGGCTTACAGATTATTTGGTTACTGATTAACGGACTTACAGATTAACTGGTTACAGATTCTCTAACTTTGTATTGGGCCTACGGATTCACGAAACGGGTTTATCAGATTCATTGGTCCAATCGGTTTAACCTTACCCAACACGTTTTAGATATTATAATTATCTCAGATTTTCATTAATTAAATATTAATGCCCAAACCTCTCACATTAGACTGACAGTTTGCGGCTACTGGTTAGGCCGGTTGGTTCCGGGCAGGTTTCTGTCGCAAACTGAGTCTAACCTCGGGTTTCAAGCACGTTATGACTAACTTCTCACATTAGAACCTATTGTTTGAGACCACTGGAATATGCCTGGCGGTTCCAGGCAGAATTACGCCGCAAACTCATTCTAACCTCGTGTTAGCCATTTTTATCTTTGCGGCCAATTAATTAATGATTTCCCATTTATACCCATGCCTAATATACATGTCAATTATTCATAACTATAGCCAATTCATATTATGTCAATAGCGGACTAATTATATCAACTCAACAGATATAGCAGATAACAGATTTCTCAGACTAGGCGACTTAGCAGCTTAAGCAATATAACAGAACTAGCAGATTAGGCAATGTAACAAAACTAGCAAATTAGAAAATTATAACAGATTTAATCATTTCTTAAAGTTTCACAAACATATCTTGCCCAATTATAAATCTTGCCTAAGTTCACATGCATAAATAATATTCTTGATTCACAATATTATCATATACCCTATGTTTGCATTAAATTTTCATAACACAGATTATGGTCCTAAATTAACCATTTATCATATGTTTCAATTTTTATTAAACTTGCATAGTACAGAAGATCCCTATATAAATTATACCAAATATAGCCATTGATTACCATGCATATCATATATCCCAAAGATCTCTTACTTAGGTGTTTATTTACATTAATATATACCCTACTCTCATGTAAATCTTTATGCCTAAGCCGTATTCTCTTTATCTCAAATCATACGTTCAATACAATTTATATTATAAATATAACATGTCCAGTCATATGTCTTAGATTTTGTTCTAGCTACAGTCCATGTTCTTTCCTCAAATCAGTCACCTATTGGTCATGCCCAATTCATGCATCATTCATTTTATTGTCCCAAACATTTTAGCGTATGTTAATCTCTTATGAGATTGGCTCAGGCTCATGGTAGCCTGGCTATAAAACAGAAAGAGGAAAGAGATACAAAATAAGATAGATCTAAATAGAACAGAACAGATATAACCTCAGATTCAAATTTATAATTCATGTCACAATCAGAATTAACGTTTATAGCGGAGAATAACTGTACTTGCCTTAATTGGATTAAAGAAAGAACTCTAGTTGTTGTAGAACCGTTGCAGAAGCTCTAATCTCTAATTGAATTTAGGTTGATGTTGATGGTCTTCTAGTTTTGATTTCAGCAGAGTAGCAACGCCATTTTTATTTTTAATTTAGAACAGAGGCAGAGTAGAAGCAGAATAGAATTGTGTGCAGAGAAGGCTGGGTTTGGGGCTGTTTAAATAGGTTTAGGCAGACGAATCTAGACAGAAAACGAGACCAGATACATCAGAACGCACCCAGGTAGAAAAGCAGATTCGGGAGGCAGGTCGACCCCCTGGTCGACACTAGGGTCGACTCTAGGGTCGACACCCTGGGGGCAGGTCGACTCTAGGGTCGACTCTAGGGTCGACCCCCTGGGGGCAGGTCGACTCTAGGGTCGACTCCCCAGTCGACCTGGTCTGTGCTGTTTAATTTTTTCTGAACTTTGGAAGGCCATAACTTGGTCATATGGACTCCGATTTACGAAATTTCGGACTCTATTTCGCGTATATTTCTGAGACGAACGCAATGGCATAGCCCGTTTCCCTTGATTCTAATTTTATATTTTAATTATACTCAGATTTGTAATTCTTAAGTTCACAGAAAATACGGGGTGTTACATTCTCCCCTCCTTAAAGGATTTCGTCCCCGAAATCTTCAAGTTAAGAAGAATGTGTCCTACCATCTAATCACTCATCTACTCAGTCATCATCCACAAGCATCCATTGTCCTTAGAAATTTCTAGTGCTATATGAACATTTGCAAAAGTGTGTGTATATGTTCCTTATCTAATGCAAAGATCAGGCGGTCTACTGATTCAGTTGACCTCCTTAATGCGAATTATGTCAGTGCCATGAGTCTAATATGTATGCAATTTTCCTATTTGATACATATCATTTCTATATGAGTGCACAACCATCCACTCATATGCAACATCCATGTTCTGATTCAACCATTTTGCATCCATAAAAATTTAAAATGCTCACACATCCATATGCAGTATGAGAGTGTTTTCGAGCCGATCTAGTGCCTAGTGTGTGTATATGCGTCCACGAGCAACCACTAGCAACCACATGCATCCACTTGCAACCATCAAACATAACATGTCTCAAACACATGTTTACACCCATTAGGATTCCTATCTATAAGTTGAACACTCGATCGATAGTATACAGTCGAGGAAGCGAGTACAGATAAAACAAAAACTTGATTCCTATCAGACATTGGTTGAGAAAATAATTCCCCTAAGTGTCAACCCCGAAGACCGAAATCAACATCAGATTGACACCCAGAGGGTTACCCTCTTTAGACAATGTCAAAACTGGAAATCTTATCAGAAGTATTCAGATATTTACAGACTACTGGTACAGATCAGGTTCCCTAATGATTCTTCGGAAGCTAAGCATGTGCATCAGACCAAAGAGGTTAATGAAGAAGGATTGGCGTCATCTTACTGAAAAGGTGGAAGTGAGACTGGCTAGATGGAAGGGACAAACTCTCTCTCGGGCTGGGCGTTTAATATTGGTGAACTCTGTGCTTTCTTCCCTTCCTCTTTACTGGCTATCCTACTTTCGATGTCCAAAATGGGTGATAGACAAAATAGATAATATCAGAAGGAATTTCTTCTGGATGGGAGATAAAGAAACTAAGAAATTAAGTTGCCTAGTCTCTTGGGAACAAGTTTTTAAGTCGAGAGAACAAGGAGGGCTTGGGGTGTTAAATCTAAAAGAAATGAATGCTGCCCTCTTATGTAAATGGCTTTGGGTTATGTTGAGTGATAAACACGTCCTCTGGAAGGAATGGATAATAAACACTTATTATGATGGGAGATTCGATTGGAATACTGATGCTTCTCATTGTTCAATATTCTGGCAAGGAGTTATGAAATTTGCTCACTGGATCAAATTGGGTTCGACGGTGAAAGTGAAGAATGGTTTCATGGTATCGTTTTGGTATGATTGCTGGATCCTTCCTATTCCTCTAAAAGATGAGTATGCCAATCTCTTTGAAATTTCAAGAAATAAACTTGCTACTGTTGGAGACCTGTATGACGAGAATGCCCCTGATTTTAAATGGAATCTATCTTTCTGCCGATTTGTCACAGGAAATGCTCTTGTTCAGCTATGCCACCTATTCAAACTTTTAGATAAAGTTCACTTAAGTGAAGGTGATGATGAATTCGTGTGGAGACTGGAAGGAGAAAAGAACGTTTTTCGTATACGAGGAGTATACAAAATGATAAATTTCGCTGGCAGAAGGTGGCTGGGATTTGAAATTATGTGGAGTTTCAAGAAAGTACCGCTGAAAGTTAAACTACATATGTGGATCTTAATGCATGGACGATTAAATACTGCGTGTAGCTTGCGCAGGAAAGGTGTTGATGTGGCTGAAGGCTGTGTCTTCTGTGAAGAAAGGGAGGAAGACTACGTGCATCTTTTTTGTAGCTGCGACTTTTCTTTTTATGTGTGGACGAAATGCTTGGTTTTTTTGGAGTTGGATCTGGATTGGCGAGACTTCATCGCAGATCAACTACACTTCTGGCAGAATACTTTTCCTATGCTCGATAACACACCCTCTCGACATATTTTTGCTTTGTTAAATTTTGCTTTTACCTGGATTTTGTGGCATGAGCGTAACTCTAGAAAGTTCAAATGCAAGATGAGGTCGCCAAATAAAACTATATTTACCATTCTTAAATATGTTTTCACATGGACAGGAGACATCAGGGAGATACACTTTGTGGATACTATAGATGCACGTGTCCATGAGCGTGCATGTAGGAGACGCATTGGAGGCTAGTGAATCATGCTTGATATGGCTGGATCTCTTATGTAGCTGCTTTTTATGTTCATGTTGTATGGCTGTATGATAAAGCCTTTATCCTATCTTATCTTTTTGGGGTGTAATATGGCTGTAGTGTTTATTTTGTTGGCTGCCATGTATGTATGATGTAAATACACGATGTATGTATGATGTATGTATGATGTACTAGTTAGTATGATGATATATATTATATGAAGGCGTGAATCAGTTGATTCACTACCTTTTGCTTCAAAAAAAATCATATCCCACAAAAACTCAGAATGTATGCGTCATACTTGACGTCTAACACAAATATCCCTCAAACCCCAATCTCAAACAGATGAGCCAAAACCCTTATGGGTCTGAGTCTACAGCGGAATTCTGAAATAATACTAGTATTAAAGTGCAGAGTATCGATTACAAAATCAAAATACCAGAATCAGAAAAAGTCTTAACTCCATAATCAGATAAAGAAATTAAACCTACTATAGAAGTTTTCCTATTTCTATCCTAGCCACTAGCCTCGAGAGTGTTTGCCTGCCTTCCTTGCCCTCGTCTCTTCGGGCAGTCCCTAGTGAATTGCCCCATCTCTCCACAGTTGAAGCAAGTGCCTTTCCTTTTTCTGCAATCCTTGTTCAGATGAGACGCGCTCCCACAAGTAAAGCACTTTTTCCCCTTCTTATCTTCAGTCTTTTCATCCTTCTTTTGTGTTTCCTTTTTGGGCCCCGCTTTGTGGTTCTTCCTTCTTTGTCTCTTTCGGGCCCTTGTCTTCCTCGTGCAGTAGTGCCATGTCCACCAATTTCTCGTAAGTCGCTCCCATGGGTACATGGGTCATGGCTAGGTTGTGCAGTGGCTCGTTCAATCCTTTAACAAAACGGAGAGCCTTTTTATGCTGAGTGTTGACTAAATCCAATCCGAACCTAGCTAGTTGGTTGAACTGGTTGACGTATTCCTTGACCGTCATACTTCCTTGCTTAAGAGATAAGAACTTCTCCAGTTGTAAACTCCGTTCAGCTTGCGAGAGAAATTTTATCTCAAACCTTGTTCTGAAATCCAGCCATGTCTCAACAGGCCTCTCGGCGTTAGTGACTTCCCACCAGTAGGAAGCTTCGTCTTTGAGCAGCCATACCGCCAACTGTACCTTCTTCCTATCGTCCACCTCGAAGATAACGAATAGATCCTCAGTTTCTTTGAGCCAATTCCTCGCTTCTACGAATGATTCAGTTCCTTTGAAATCCTTCCCACCCATGGCCCTAAAATCTCTACAGATCTTTGAGAAAGCAATTGCACGAGGAGGGGGTGGGGGAGGGGGATCATTTGCTAGACCTGCAGCGGCGGTCCTAGCCTCAAGATATTGACGAAACCAACCGGGTACATGAACACCCTCTGGTATCTCAGATGCTTCAGACATGCTGAAATGAAAAAGGAAAGGTTCAATACAAAAAGGACTGAAAGAAAGATATATGGCTCTCGGGGATTATGTTTTTCAAAATAAGCTTTATTTTTGAAAATACTTCCTTTTAAAACCTTTTTCGAAATAGCTTTCAAAAACTTTTATCTAATCTGGTAACCTTCAGCTCTGATACCAAGTGTAACACCCCACCTCCGTTAAGGTCACTCACAAAGGGAATGCCTTAACTTTGGTGGAGTATTTTAGTAAATAGAACAGAAACTTACAAGACAGATAAAACAGTACTTGAAAATTTTTAACTTTGTTACAGCGGAAACAGAAATCAATATGGTTACATCCTTTCAAATCTCAGAATTCAAGTACAAAATATCAGTCTTGTACAAAAGCCTTCAAAATGCATGGTTTAAAATCATAATCCCCATGGAACGGAAGCTATACAGAGCCAAGCTATACTTTAAGCACTTCAAGCAAAGAGAAATCCGGATCAAGCTAAAGTATTCCCTCCTTGGATAACCTGGGGGAGGGGGAAACGGAAGAAAGGAGGCAAAACAACAAGGGTCAGACAAAAAGTCTGGCAAGTCCAGTGATTTTCAGCATATGAACAGATAATAATAATAATATGACATGAACATAAAACTGGATGAGGGATAACTGTAACAGGTGTACCAGATATAACAGAAGAACAGAATGACATAAACTATTGCTTTACACTTCTCTGCACTAATACTAGTATAACAGAATTAGGTGTCACCCTAATGTCTAAACTGAAGCAGGAACGGGTACAGAATAATTTAACAGAAACAGAATGTTAATAATGGGCCTTTACTACCCGATCAGAAACAGACAGAAGAAGAAACAGATTAATCCCTACGGAAACAGAATGTAGAATTAGGTGTACACTAGTAATGGGCCTTTACCACCCGAACAGAAGGTACCACACAGAAACAGACAGGTGTTACCACCCAACAGAAACAGACGGTACCAACAGAAACAGACTAAATGTACCCTAAAACCCTACCCCAAGCGATCGGCTCCCTAATACATAAATATCATGTGTCGGCCCCACAGTAGGGTGTATCACTCCCTAAAGTGACAACCAATTGGCACAGACCTATTTACAGATGTCACGGCGTCTTATATCCTCAGAGGCAGACCGAGATCCATGCACGCACATGACCCGGTTGGAACGCACCATCAACACCCCTCGCCATTATCAGAATGAACCACTTATAATTAGTTCAGTAAGCGTGCCCGGACCCTACTTACTGTTGGGTCAAAGTTTTGATACCAGAAAGGGTTACTGACTAACATGGGTCCCAAACAACAGATGACACAAGTAATTCCCCTCCTAACCTTGTGTCCCCAGACTAACAGGTTTCAGTTTAACTTGTCTACAAGTTTCAGACATACAAAATTTAGATTAACTAGTTCACAGATCAGACAATCAAGTTAACAGGTTTTCAGACTAACGGATCAGATGTCCGGGTTAACGGGCTTACAGATTATCTGGTTACAGATTAACAGACTTACAGATTAACTGGTTACAGATTCTCTAACTTTGTATTGGGCCTAAGGATTCACGAAACGGGTTTATTAGATTCATTGGTCCAATCAGTTTAACCTTACCCAACACGTTTTAGATATTATAATTATCTCAGATTTTCATTAATTAAATATTAATGCCCAAACCTCTCACATTAGACTGACAGTTTGCGGCTACTGGTTAGGCCGGTTGGTTCCGGGCAGGTTTCTGTCGCAAACTGAGTCTAACCTCGAGTTTCAAGCACGTTATGACTAACTTCTCACATTAGAACCTATTGTTTGCGACCACTGGAATATGCCTGGCGGTTCCGGGCAGAATTACGCCGCAAACTCATTCTAACCTCGAGTAAGCCATGTTTATCTTTGCGGCCAATTAATTAATGATTTCCCATTTATACCCATGCCTAATATACATGTCAATTATTCATAACTATAGCCAATTCAGATTATGTCAATAGCGGACTAATTATATCAACTCAACAGATATAACAGATAACAGATTTCTCAGACTAGGCGACTTAGCAGATTAAGCAATATAACAGAACTAGCAGATTAGGCAATGTAACAAAACTAGAAAATTAGGCAATTATAACAGATTTAATCATTTCTTAAAGTTTCACAAACATATCTTGCCCAATTATAAATCTTGCCTAAGTTCACATGCATAAATAATATTCTTGATTCACAATATTATCATATACCCTATGTTTGCATTAAATTTTCATAACACAGATTATGGTCCTAAATTAACCATTTATCATATGTTTCAATTTTTATTAAACTTGCATAGTACAAAAGATCCCTATATAAATTATACCAAATATAGCCATTGATTACCATGCATATCATATATCCCAAAGATCTCTTACTTAGGTGTTTATTTACATTAATATATACCCTACTCTCATGTAAATCTTTATGCCTAAGCCATATTCTCTTTATCTCAAATCATACGTTCAATACAATTTAAATTATAAATATAACATGTCCAGTCATATGTCTCAGATTTTGTTCTAGCTACAGTCCATGTTCTTTCCTCAAATCAGTCACCTATTGGTCATGCCCAATTCATGCATCATTCATTTTATTGTCCCAAACATTTTAGCGTATGTTAATCTCTTATGAGATTGGCTCAGGCTCGTGGTAGCCTGGCTATAAAACAGAAAGAGGAAAGAGATACAAAATAAGATAGATCCAAACAGAACAGAACAGATATAACCTCAGATTCAGATTTATAATTCATGTCACAATCAGAATTAACGTTTATAGCGGAGAATAACTGTACTTGCCTTAATTGGATTAAAGAAAGAACTCTAGTTGTTGTAGAACCGTTGTAGAAGCTCTAATCTCTAATTGAATTTAGGTTGATGTTGATGGTCTTCTAGTTTTGATTTCAGCAGAGTAGCAACGCTATTTTTATTTTTAATTTAGAACAGAGGCAGAGTAGAAGCAGAATAGAATTGTGTGCAGAGAAGGCTGGGTTTGGGGCTGTTTAAATAGGTTTAGGCAGACGAATCTAGACAGAAAACGAGACCAGATACATCAGAACGCACACAGGCAGAAAAGCAGATTCGGGAGGCAGGTCGACCCCCAGGTCGACACTAGGGTCGACTCTAGGGTCGACCCCCTGGGGGCAGGTCGACTCTAGGGTCGACCCCCTGGGGGCAGGTCGACTCCCCAGTCGACCTGGTCTGTGCTGTTTAATTTTTTTCTGAACTTTGGAAGGCCATAACTTTGTCATATGGACTCCGATTTACGAAATTTCAGACTCTTTCGTGTATTTTTCCGAGACGAACGCAATGGCAAATCCCGTTTCCCTTGATTCTGATTTTATATTTTAATTATACTCAGATTTGTAATTCTTAAGTTCATAGAAAATACGGGGTGTTACATTCTCCCCTCCTTAAAGGATTTCGTCCCCGAAATCTTCAAGTTAAGAAGAATGTGTCCTACCATCCAATCACTCATCTACTCAGTCATCATCCACAAGCATTGTAACGACCCGGATTTTGAGCGACTTTGGTTATCGACGTAAGCTCGACGTCGATAACCAAAACATTGAAAATTCCCGGTAATTAATGAAAGAAATTAGAAGGTGAGAATAGATAAGATAGAAACTTAGAATAGAAGAAGAAGAAGAACACAACATCAGAGTAACACGAACCTCACAGCGGAACGAATAACATATAATAGATAACATAACTTTGAAATATAACAGTTATGTATACAATAGCACTTATCAGAGTACAGCACTTACAACACAGCGGAAATAACTATAGCTATATGATCTTGAAGCCTCCTGCTCCACACTCTTCCAGTATATCTGTAAATTCCTGACTACTTGACTGCCCGTACAAAATTAGGCACCCAAGAGTTTATGGAAAACAAAACAAATAAACTCCGGGTCAGTCATGGGACTGGTATGAGTAAAACAGTTTAAACAGGTATATGAACAAGTAAACGATACCTCATAAGACCACGCCGCCGAACGGAACGGGTTTTTCCCTTATGATAATCCAAAATATCTTTATATCAAAAACCTTTTGATATTATAATAATGTCTATGTACAAATAGATATCAACTAGCAGAAACGCTTTCATCTCACGTTCTACACATATAGTATACAATCAAAATCGCAAGCACGTATTGGATAATGGATTTCCAACTATGACAAGGTATGGAACTACCTTCCGATCAGTGTACTTTAGGAACGATACACTGGAGTTCAACAAGAACATCTTGTAACTCAGCCACACATGACCGACCACTCATTTCGCTTGAGTGTATCGAATGTACATCACCAACGGTTGGGATCAGCAACCGTTTCCGTATATATATGGGACAGCATTGATAGATTTAAGAAACAAATGAATATTCTCTAGATAGGTGATTATACACCCTACTTCGGTGCGACCGACTTAGCCATGCTGCCTGCCCGATTTCTGTCATTTACCGGTTGATGAGGCTAGAAGCTACGCTTTATCATTACATCAGATTCACTTCGAATGCTACATTGTCAAATCCATCAGAATCACTAATTGACGTCTACAACCATACATTAAGTGTCAGCTAAAAGAAGTTTCCTTCTCCGCTTCAACTCTTGGTATAGTTGAAGAAATCAATGTACGTGACCGTCTGGAAATACTCTGTCATACATCCATCTTCATTCACTTAGAATGTCACATCGTCATACCCGCCAAATCACAAATTGACTTATCCAAAAATAACACGGGTATACAACTAAGAGAAACGAATTCCTCCGCCACCAAACGTGAATACGTTTGAACAGATCAACTTACGCGATCCATTGGATATACTCTGTCAGACCTTCGTCCATACAAGTTGTCCTGGGACTGGACAAACCAAAGGCACTATTCCGTATATCCATCTTAGTCACTGTTATCTAAGACTTATACAACAGCCCTTGCATTTTACTCCGTCTTCAATTATCTTTGGCATATATGATTCGCAACGCTTATGCCAATACAGAGTGGTTCTATGGATAATAATCCAACCGGTCTCTCCATATTAACAACGTTAAAATGGTCAAAACTTCGATAGTCGGTGATTTAACCATCAAAGAAAAACAAGTGTGCAAACAACGATATCATTTCCAAATGGAAATTATATCGAACAAACATCATTTAACATAAATCTCTTTAGTTCATTTATTTACTTATCTCCTGTTTCCCTATATTCTAAATTCTTATTTTTTCTTTTATCAGAAAACATTTCTGATTCTCGTTTGGAAAACATTTCCAAAACTCCTTTACGATCAAACCTTACCCTTTCTTAGTTAAGAAGGAAGTCACTCAAGTTGGGGTATAATTACCTCTCGGACCTTAACTGAACAACGTTATAACTTCGAAATGGTCAAAGTTTATCTTTTAATCTTTAGTAACTTCTTTACGCCTTTCTCGGATCCAATTTTACTAATCCACTTCTATATTTAAAACATTGGTTATAACGATAACGTTATAATCCCTCCTTTCGAATTATCTAACTTTAATTATAACTTCTATTCTTATTAGTGAATAATTAACCTAACACTTATTTATATAAATATAAATAAATCTCTATTTAAACACTGGAAAGTATAAGTACTTTCCCGAATTCGATATAATCGAATTTGCCGATTAACTCTCTTCGAGAAATCTCTATTTGATTAACTCTTCTTCGAATAACCTATATTCGATTAAATCCTTCTCGAATAAACGATATTCGATAATCTCTCTTCGAATAACTAATATTCGATAACTCTTCCTTTTCAAATATCTCATATTTGAAAATCTCACTTCGATTAAACTATAACCGATAACTCCCTTCAATGAAGCTAACATCGAAACTCCTTTCGATGAAACTAACATCGATAACTCCTTTCGATGAAACTAACATCGATAACTCCTTTCGATGAAACTAACATCGATAACTCCTTTCGATGAAACTAACATCGATAACTCCTTTCGATGAAACTAACATCGATAACTCCTTTCGATGAAACTAACATCGATAACTTTAACTCGACGAACTTAACTCGACTAACTTAACTTGACTCGACTAACTCGACTTACTTGGTTCGACCAATTCGATTCGATTAACTAGGCTCGACTAACTTAACCCGACTTACTTGGTTCAACCAATTCGATTCGATTAACTAGGCTCGACTAACTTGGTCGAACCACCCGATCAATTCAACTTATTTAACTTAACTTATTTCTCACTCGATCAACTCGATTAACTCCTATCGAATAACTAATATTCGATTAAACTCCATTCGCTTGACTCTAGATCGCAGCGATCACAATGGTTACGCCTGACTCCCTCAGGAAACATCCGACCGCCGTAGGCTATTTACAGCCCTGCGAATTACGCTAGCAGTCGTACAAGATGGCAACTTACCCTGAATACTATGTTTGACTAACTCTGTCTCAAATAACTATATTTGATTAACTCTAGTTCGTTTTAACTCGAATCGATTAACTCTAACTGGTTAACTCTATTTGACTAACTCGACTTGACTAACCCCTTTCGAATAACATATTCGATTAACTAACTTTCGAATACCATATTCGATTAACTAACTTCGAATACCATATTCGATTTCTCCTTTCGAATGTCTATATTCGATTAACTAACTTCGAATACCATATTCGATTTCTCCTTTCGAATGTCTATATTCGATTAACTAACTTCGAATACCATATTCGATTAACTAACTTCGAATACCATATTCGATTTACTCCCTTCGAATACCATATTCGATTTAACTCCTTTCGAATGTCTATATTCGATTAACTTTATTCACTTAATAAAGATTTCCTTTTTAACAACGTTATATTCATTTGAAAAGATTTACTTTTAAATAACGGTTCTACACTTTAAAAATGATTTCCTTTTTTATAATGTTCCTTCCCAATTCTATTTGTAAATGGTTTACAAATATTTCCTTTTCAAATTTATTCTTGAAATATTCTAACTCCTTAAATTCTCTGAAAAATTTGCCATAACCTCCTTTGTAACGGGAGCATCGGGAAAATCCCCAAACCCGCCACACAGGCCTTTCCATTCAAAAAGAAATGTTTTGAATTTATTTCCTTTTTGAATATCTCCTATTTATAAATATTCCAATTTATAAACATTTCTTATTTATAAATATTCCACTTTATAAATATCTCTTATTTATAAATATTCCAATTTATAAATATTCTATTTTCAATATCACTTTGAAAATTCCCTTATCAACATTCCGGCATGTTATGGTATTCAATCATATCCAATCACGATGTTCAATATCGTCCAAGTTCATATAATCGCCCACAGATTTTATATCACATCATATAACAATATATGAAAAACAATAAAATAACTATTGAGGAATCCAGTCGGATTCCTCCAACCTGTTTCCCTGCATCACAGATGTTAGACAATATAGATAACATCACTTTCAGTTCCATATGATATATTCTGTTAAACAGAATCAATATAAAAATTTAACTAACTGACTAGCAGTTCAATCAATCAACCAACACACAGCAATCAACAGATGATTAACAGTTCTAAAAATACATTATAAAAATATAACTGTTCAGAGTTGGTGAGTTTTACTCACATTGGACGATCATCATTGGTAACGATAACCATCGCTCGATTTGATTCGGACGGACAATTTATTTTGCTATAAATTGTAACGAGCTCCGATGGACTTCCAGTCACTGTCATTGTGTAGTGTCCGTCCACACGATCCCAACGTGACTGACGGTTCGTAATTCTGACTCCGTATGAACGAAATATTCAGTTTACAAGTTAGTGTACTATTTTAAATAAAAATAGAACTTGAATTATATTTCCAATGGGCTTTCACCTTTTATTTCCCGGCCCACTAATACCCAACGTGACCCAGACCGTTCTCTACCACTCCTTCTCCCACATTTTCACGGCTACAGGTAATACACCGAACCTCCATCTCAAAATCGAAAATCCCAAACACCATTTTTACTCATGAAATCACAAACAGAAACCACAAACATACTCCTCATCAAAAACTACATCGTCCCATACCAGTTTCAGCTAACCCGCACTCCTCCATCACCCCGCGACTTCGAGCTTCCGCCGCCCAGTTCAGAGGAGCACCGAACTCTTTATTCACCGAAACAACTCAGAATTTGAATGCACCCTCTATTCGATCTTCTGATCTCAAATACAAAGTCGAAATGATTTAAAACCTCCTATATTTCACCCAATATTGAACCCTAAGTTCCACTGTGTAAATAACAATGAAGAAATCCATCATCGAGTTCGACGAAAATTACACTCAGTCGAAGAGGAATGTTTGGTGAACCGAAATGTATACCTTTCGTCATTTATAGGATTTGATTCCTATTATTTGGATTTTATTTTGATCGAGAGTTTACTGAGGATGGAAAAAAAAGACTCGCTGTGGAATTTCGCTGTGTTGACTTCTGAGGGAAATAGATTAGGGTTTAAGAGTTGGTGTGGTATTTATAGTAAATTTATAATATTTTTATATTTATTTATTATCATACGCTCTTGTATTTATCCTTCTAAAAATTCGTACGGTCACGTATTATACCCAAAAATCATGAAAATTGACATGCACCTTCAGTTCGACATTCTGGTCCCAATGAAACTGGTTTCGTCGAATTTCGACTTCGTATGCTCACACAGCGTATTTTTAACTGTCAAAATACTGACTGTTTTTCACTCTAAAAATCCATGCGGCCACATAGTGACTCTAAAAATCACGAAACTGGAAATCTAACAAATATTTGATATTGCGGATCCAACAAAATTAGTTTCTTCGAATTCCGACTTCGTTTGCAAAAGTGGCTATTTTTAAAGCTCTAAATAGCCTATTTAAATATATAAATATATTTAAATATAATTAAATTAAATATTTAAAATTAAATATTCTCGTCTATATTCACAGTGGAATACCATACAGCTCTAAAATATTCCTATATGAATTTCTAACTTGATATTCACTTCTGGGTCAATCCGATATTCGATTTATATTGAAATTCCTTTTTAAAATATAAATAATTCCTTTATACAATATAAAGGGATTCCACAGCGACTTTTCTAAAATTTGATTTGGACATATATCAAAATCTACACAGTGAAATCCCGATTTTTCTCTTCCACTAGAAAGATATACTCCACCAGCTCCACACGTTTCTTGTTTCACAGAAATCCAGCTTAAAATGAATCCTGTACATTCAGTTGAAGTTCAAATCGCCAAATAGCGAACTACAGCGCCATTTCGAGCTCTATTTTAATTATATTAAAATTCTATGTTCAAACTGTCGTCGATTGAATATATTCGTCAATATACTTCAACTCTAAGATGAATTAAATCATGGGGATGACCCCGTTCACTGAATATTGTGATTTCCAATATTTTTGATTATTTCTGAATTAAATATATTATTTAATTTATTATTTTAATTATATATTCCCAGTTATTTAATTCGACGACCATTAAATCCTTTTATTCACCATTTATATAATTAAATAAATTAATTATAATACCTCTGCCAATGCGGGTCATTACATTCTTCCCCACTTAAAATAATTTCGTCCTCGAAATTGCTAAGGTAGAGGATGACCCTATCTATTGGAATTCCTAAGATTTGTTTACCCCCTTATTTCTGTTTTCAACTAAACCAATTAATATCGACTAAAATATTTATTCCTCCCGGCTAACTAAAATTTTCAAAAATTCTGAAAATTTTCTAACACTTTAAATTTTCAGAAAATTTCGCCAGCGTTTCCTTTGTACGGGGTTACCGGAAAAATTCAAACCTTGCCACACAGGCCCACTCCATTCAAAAAGAAAATCAAACAGCCAAGCGGCTTGCCAATTCGGCTCATAAATCTCATGCTTATATCAAATATAAACTTGTACCTTTTTGTCGGGTATATCAACTTTATCCCTTACACCTGTTATCAATCCACATATCATAATGTCATCTTAATCAATTTCCAATCTGTTTTTGCCCACAAATCAAACCATAGGCTTATACTCAAGTCCAACTTCATTTCCAATTCGAGTTCCAATCTCAATTTCAAACTCTTAACTCCCCGACCCAATATCATTTCAAAATCTCTATGTTACAAATCCCATTTTATCTTGATATTTTCTATTACAATTCAAACTCCACTTAACTGGGTTCCATTCCAGTTTGCCCCCACAATTTTTTATTCAATTGCTTTTAAATTCAACTGTCTTTTTCCTGGGAGTTTCAAATCACTTTTCCATATCAAAAATCAAAGTATTTATTTCAAAGTACCAAAACAACTTGTTTTTCTCAAACCATTCAAAAACAAAATCTTTGGTAGAAATCCGTCACTTAGCAGCTCAAAACGAACACTGATGATGTCGCGATTCATCATCAGGGTTATTTCCCAGCTATTAAAGTGAGTTCAATACTATATCACTTTTCAAAACCATTTCTGAATATTTCCATTTTGAAATCAGTTCAAAGTATCCTTCACAATGCTTGAAACAATTTAAAATCTCCCAGGATCTTAAATTTTCCTTATTTTTAATCGAAATCTATTTTCAAACACTAATCCAAATTTCTAGGATTTTAATTCCAATCCTAATTCAAATTCAGATTAGTTCATTTCAATTTCATATAATTCACTTGTATAAATTCTGATTGGTTATATATAACCATTTCACTTTATAATCTCATTCGATTATAATTACAACCAATATATCTAATATATGATAATATATTACATATCCATACTGTGTCGGTCCATCGTATTCAAGTATTTATTTACTCCTACCGATACAGTGGATCAAACTGATCGACCAGAACTCATAAACAACTCAGCCAATGAATCTCCACAATATAAAAACATTTTTATATCAAATACAAATACGCACTCGTATATATACACTCAAACTCAATATAGGGTATTACTAACCCAATCTCTACCGAGTCACGCCACAGAGCCAAGTAATTCTTAACTTAAGCTCTGATACCAACTGTAACGACCCGGATTTTGAGCGACTTTGGTTATCGACGTAAGCTCGACGTCGATAACCAAAACATCGAAAAATCCCGGTAATTAATGAAAGAAATTAGAAGGTGAGAATAGATAAGATAGAAACTTAGAATAGAAGAAGAAGAAGAACACAACATCAGAGTAACACGAACCTCACAGCGGAACGAATAACATATAACAGATAACATAACTTTGAAATATAACAGTTATGTATACAATAGTACTTATCAGAGTACAGCATTTACAACACAGCGGAAATAACTATAGCTATATGATCTTGAAGCCTCCTGCTCCACACTCTTCCAGTCTATTTGTAAATTCTTGACTACTTGACTGCCCGTACAAAATTAGGCACCCAAGAGTTTAGGGAAAACAAAACAAATAAACTCCGGGTCAGTCATCGGACTGGTATGAGTAAAACAGTTTAAACAGGTATATGAACAAGTAAACGATATCTCATAAGACCACACCGTAGAACGGAACGGGTTTTTCCCTTATGAGAATCCAAAATATCTTTATATCAAAAACCTTTTGATATTATAATAATGTCTATGTACAAATAGATATCAACTAGCAGAAACGCTTTCATCTCACGTTCTACACATATAGTATACAATCAAAATCGCAAGCACGTATTGGATAATGGATTTCCAACTATGACAAGGTATGGAACCACCTTCCGATCAGTGTACTCTAGGAACGATACACTGGAGTTCAACAAGAACATCTTGTAACTCAGCTACACATGACCGACCACTCATTTCGCTTGAGTGTATCGAATGTACATCACCAACGGTTGGGATCAGCAACCGTTCCCGTATATATATGGGACAGCATTGATAGATTTAAGAAACAAATCAATATTCTCTAGATAGGTAATTATACACCCTACTTCGGTGCGACCGACTTAGCCATGCTGCCTGCCCGATTTATGTCATTTACCGGTTGATGAGGCTAGAAGCTACACTTTATCATTACATCAGATTCACTTCGAATGCTACATTGTCAAATCCATCAGAATCACTAATTGACGTCTACAACCATACGTTACGTGTCAGCTAAAAGAAGTTTCCTTCTCCGCTTCCACTCTTTGTATAGTTGAAGAAATCAATGTACGTGACCGTCTGGAAATACTCTGTCATACATCCATCTTCATTCACTTAGAATGTCACATCGTCATACCCGCCAAATCACAAATTGACTTATCCAAAAATAACACGGGTATACAGCTAAAAGAAACGAATTCCTCCGCCACCAAACATGAATACGTTTGAACATATCAACTTACGCGATCCATTGGATATACTCTGTCAGACCTTCGTCCATACAAGTTGTCCTGGGACTGGAAAAACCGAAGGCACTATTCCGTATATCCATCTTAGTCACTGTTATCTAAGACTTATACAATAGCCCTTGCATTTTACTCCGTCTTCAATTATCTTTGGCATATATGATTCGCAACGCTTATGCCAATACAGAGTGGTTCTATGGATAATAATCCAACTGGTCTCTCCATATTAACAACGTTAAAATGGTCAAAACTTCGATAGTCGGTGATTTAACCATCAAAGAAAAACAAGTGTGCAAACAACGATATCATTTCCAAATGGAAATTATATCGAACAAACATCATTTAACATAAATCTCTTTAGTTCATTTATTTACTTATCTCCTGTTTCCCTATACTCTAAATTCTTATTTTTTCTTTTATCAGAAAACATTTCTGATTCTCGTTTGGAAAACATTTCCAAAACTCCTTTACGATCAAACCTTACCATTTCTTAGTTAAGAAGGAAGTCACTCAAGTTGGGGTATAATTACCTCTTAGACCTTAACTGAACAACGTTATAACTTCGAAATGGTCAAAGTTTATCTTTTAATCTCTAGCAACTTCTTTACGCCTTTCTCGGATCCAATTTTACTAATCCACTTCTATATTTAAAACATTGGTTATAACGATAACGTTATAATCCCTCCTTTCGAATTATCTAATTTTAATTATAACTTCTATTCTTATTAGTGAATAATTAACCTAACACTTATTTATTTAAATATAAATAAATCTCTATTTAAACACTGGAAAGTATAAGTACTTTCCCGAATTCGATATAATCGAATTTGCCGATTAACTCTCTTCGAGAAATCTCTATTTGATTAACTCTTCTTCGAATAACCTATATTCGATTAAATCCTTCTCGAATAAACGATATTCGATAATCTCTCTTCGAATAACTAATATTCGATAACTCTTCCTTTTCAAATATCTCATATTTGAAAATCTCACTTCGATTAAACTATAACCGATAACTCCCTTCAATGAAGCTAACATCGAAACTCCTTTCGATGAAACGAACATCGATAACTCCTTTCGATGAAACTAACATCGATAACTCCTTTCGATGAAACTAACATCGATAACTCCTTTCGATGAAACTAACATCGATAACTCCTTTCGATGAAACTAACATCGATAACTTCTTTCGATGAAACTAACATCGATAACTTTAACTCGACGAACTTAACTCGACTAACTTAACTTGACTCGACTAACTCGACTTACTTGGTTCGACCAATTCGATTCGATTAACTAGGCTCGACTAACTTAACCCGACTTACTTGGTTCAAACAATTCGATTCGATTAACTAGGCTCGACTAACTTGGTCGAACCACCCGATCAATTCAACTTATTTAACTTAACTTATTTCTCACTCGATCAACTCGATTAACTCCTATCGAATAACTAATATTCGATTAAACTCCATTCGCTTGACTCTAGATCGCAGCGATCACAATGGTTACGCCTGACTCCCTCAGAAAACATCCGACCGCCGTAGGCTATTTACAGCTATGCGAATTACGCTAGCAGTCGTACAGGATGGCAACTTACCCTGAATACTATGTTTGACTAACTCTGTCTCAAATAACTATATTTGATTAACTCTAGTTCGTTTTAACTCTAATCGATTAACTCTAACTGGTTAACTCTATTTGACTAACTCGACTTGACTAACCCCTTTCGAATAACATATTCGATTAACTAACTTTCGAATACCATATTCGATTAACTAACTTCGAATACCATATTCGATTTCTCCTTTCGAATGTCTATATTCGATTAACTAACTTCGAATACCATATTCGATTTCTCCTTTCGAATGTCTAAATTCGATTAACTAACTTCGAATACCATATTCGATTAACTAACTTCGAATACCATATTCGATTTACTCCCTTCGAATACCATATTCGATTTAACTCCTTTCGAATGTCTATATTCGATTAACTTTATTCACTTAATAAAGATTTCCTTTTTAACAACGTTTTATTCATTTGAAAAGATTTACTTTTAAATAACGGTTCTACACTTTAAAAATGATTTCCTTTTTATAATGTTCCTTCCCAATTCTATTTGTAAATGGTTTACAAATATTCCCTTTTCAAATTTATTCTTGAAATATTCTAACTCCTTAAATTCTCTGAAAATTTTTCCATAACCTCCTTTGTAACGGGAGCATCGGGAAAATCCCCAAACCCGCCACACAGGCCTTTCCATTCAAAAAGAAATGTTTTGAATTTATTTCCTTTTTGAATATCTCCTATTTATAAATATTCCAATTTATAAACATTTCTTATTTATAAATATTCCACTTTATAAATATCTCTTATTTATAAATATTCCAATTTATAAATATTCTATTTTCAATATCACTTTGAAAATTCCCTTATCAACATTCCGCCATGTTATGGTATTCAATCATATCCAATCACGATGTTCAATATCGTCCAAGTTCATATAATCGCCCATAGATTTTATATCACATCATATAACAATATATGAAAAACAATAAAATAACTATTGAGGAATCCAGTCGGATTCCTCCAACCTGTTTCCCTGCATCACAGATGTTAGACAATATAGATAACATCACTTTCAGTTCCATATGATATATTCTATTAAACAGAATCAATATAGAAATTTAACTAACTGACTAGCAGTTCAATCAATCAACCAACACACAGCAATCAACAGATGATTAACAGTTCTAAAAATACATTATAAAAATATAACTGTTCAGAGTTGGTGAGTTTTACTCACATTGGACGATCATCATTGGTAACGATAACCATCGCTCGATTTGATTCGGACGGACAATTTATTTTGCTATAAATTGTAACGAGCTCCGATGGACTTCCAGTCACTGTCATCGTGTAGTGTCCGTCCATACGATCCCAACGTGACTGACGGTTCGTAATTCTGACTCCGTATGAACGAAATATTCAGTTTACAAGTTAGTGTACTATTTTAAATAAAAATAGAACTTGAATTATATTTCCAATGGGCTTTCACCTTTTATTTCCCGGCCCACTAATACCCAACGTGACCCAGACCGTTCTCTACCACTCCTTCTTCTCCTACATTTTCACGGCTACAGGTAATACACCGAACCTCCATCTCAAAATCGAAAATCCCAAACACCATTTTTACTCATGAAATCACAAACAGAAACCACAAACATACTCCTCATCAAAAACTACATCGTCCCATACCAGTTTCAGCTAACCTGCACTCCTCCATCACCCCGCGACTTCGAGCTTCCGCCGCCCAGTTCAGAGGAGCACCGAACTCTTTATTCACCGAAACAACTCAGAATTTGAACGCACCCTTTATTCGATCTTCTGATCTCAAATACAAAGTCGAAATGATTTAAAACCTCCTATATTTCACCCAATATTGAACCCTAAGTTCCACTGTGTAAATAACAGTGAAGAAATCCATCATCGAGTTCGACGAAAATTACACTCAGTCGAAGAGGAATGTTTGGTGAACCGAAATGTATACCTTTCGTCATTTATAGGACTTGATTCCTATTATTTGGATTTTATTTTGATCGAGAGTTTACCGAGGATGGAAAAAAAAAGACTCGCGGTGGAATTTCGCTGTGTTGACTTCTGAGGGAAATAGATTAGGGTTTAAGAGTTGGTGTGGTATTTATAGTAAATTTATAATATTTTTATATTTATTTATTATCATACGCTCTTGTATTTATCCTTCTAAAAATTCGTACGGTCACGTATTATACCCAAAAATCATGAAAATTGACTTGCACCTTCAATTCGACATTCTGGTCCCAATGAAACTGGTTTCGTCGAATTTCGACTTCGTATGCTCACACAGCGTATTTTTAACTGTCAAAATACTGACTGTTTTTCACTCTAAAAATCCGTGCGGCCACATAGTGACTCTAAAAATCACGAAACTGGAAATCTAACAACTATTTGATATTGCGGATCCAAAAAAATTAGTTTCTTCGAATTCCGACTTCGTTTGCAAAAGTGGCTATTTTAAAAGCTCTAAATAGCCTATTTAAATATATAAATATATTTAAATATAATTAAATTAAATATTTAAAATTAAATATTCTCGTCTATATTCACAGTGGAATATCATACAGCTCTAGAATATTCCTATATGAATTTCTAACTTGATATTCACTTCTGGGTCAATCCGATATTCGATTTATATTGAAATTCCTTTTTAAAATATAAATAATTCCTTTATACAATATAAAGGAATTCCACAGCGACTTTTCTAAAATTTGATTTGGACATATCTCAAAATCTACACAGTGAAATCCCGATTTTTCTCTTCCACTAGAAAGATATACTCCACCAGCTCCACACGTTTCTTGTTTCACAGAAATCCAGCTTAAAATGAATCCTGTACATTCAGTTGAAGTTCAAATCGCCAAATAGCGAACTGCAGCGCCATTTCGAGCTCTATTTTAATTATATTAAAATTCTATGTTTAAACTGTCGTCGATTGAATATATTCGTTAATATACTTCCACTCTAAGCTGAATTAAATCACGGGGATGACCCCGTTCACTGAATATTGTGATTTCCAATATTTTTGATTATTTCTGAATTAAATATTTTATTTAATTTATTATTTTAATTAAATATTCCCAGTTATTTAATTCCACGACCATTAAATCCTTTAATTCACCATTTATATAATTAAATAAATTAATTATAATACCTCTGCCAATGCGGGTCATTACAAGCATCCATTGTCCTTAGAAATTTCTAGTGATGAATGAACATTTGCAAAAGTGTGTGTATATGTTCCTTATCTAATGCAAAGACCAGGTGGTCTACTGATTCAGTTGACCTCCTTAATGCGAATTATGTCAGTGCCATGAGTCTAATATGTATGCAATTTTCCTATTTGATACATATCATTTCTATATGAGTGCACAACCATCCACTCATATGCAACATCCATGTGCTGATTCAACCATTTTGCATCCATAAAAATTTAAAATGCTCACACATCCATATGCAGTATGAGAGTGTTTTCGAGCCGATCTAGTGCCTAGTGTGTGTATATGCGTCCACGAGCAACCACTAGCAACCACTTGCATCCACTTGCAACCATCAAACATAACATGTCTCAAATACATGTTTACATCCATTAGGATTCCTATCTATAAGTTGAACACTCGATCGATAGAATGCAGTCGAGGAAGCGAGTACAGATAAAACAAAAACTTGATTCCTATCAGACATTGGTTGAGAAAATAATTCCCCTAAGTGTCAAACCCGAAGACCGAAATCAACATCAGATTGACACCCAGAGGGGTACCCTCTTTAGACAATGTCAAAACTGGAGATCTTATCAGAAGTATTCAGATATTTACAGACTACTGGTACAGATCAGGTTCCCTAATGATTCTTCGGAAGCTAAGCATGATAAAAATCATATCCCACAAAAACTCAGAATGTATGCGTCATACTTGACGTCTAACACAAATATCCCTCAAACCCCAATCTCAAACAGATGAGCCATAACCCTTATGGGTCTGAGTCTACAGCGGAATTCAGAAATAATACTAGTATTAAAGTGCAGAGTATCGATCACAAAATCAAAATACCAGAATCAGAAAAAGTCTTAACTCCATAATCAGATAAAGAAATTAAACCTACTATAGAAATTTTCCTATTTCTATCCTATCCACTAGCCTCGAGAGTGTTTGCCTGCCCTCCTTGCCCTCGTCTCTTCGGGCAGTCCCTAGTGAAGTGCCCCATCTCTCCACAGTTGAAGCAAGTGCCTTTCCTTTTTCTGCAATCCTTGTTCAGATGAGTCGAGCTCCCACAAGTAAAGCACTTTTTCCCCTTCTTATCTTCAGTCTTTTCATCCTTCTTTTGTGTTTCCTTTTTGGGCCCCGCTTTCTTATTCTGTGGTTCTTCCTTCTTTGTCTCTTTCGGGCCCTTGTCTTCCTCGTGCAGTAGTGCTATGTCCACCAATTTCTCGTAAGTCGCTCCCATGGGTACATGGGTCATGGCTAGGCTGTGCAGTGGCTCGTTCAATCCTTTAACAAAACAGAGAGCCTTTTTATGCTGAGTGTTGACTAAATCCAATCCGAACCTAGCTAGTTGGTTGAACTGGTTGACGTATTCCTTGACCGTCATACTTCCTTGCTTAAGAGATAAGAACTTCTCCAGTTGTAAACTCCGTTCAGCTTGCGAGAGAAATTTTGTCTCAAACCTTGTTCTGAAATCCATCCATGTCTCAACCAGCCTCTCGGCGTTAGTGACTTCCCACCAGTAGGAAGCTTCGTCTTTGAGCAGCCATACCGCCAACTGTACCTTCTGCCTATCGTCCACCTCGAAGATAACGAATAGATCCTCAGTTTCTTTGAGCCAATTCCTCGCTTCTACGAATGATTCAGTTCCTTTGAAATCCTTCCCACCCATGGCCCTAAAATCTCTACAGATCTTTGAGAAAGCAATTGCACGAGGAGGGGGTGGGGAGGGGGATCATTTGCTGGACCTGCAGCAGCGGTCCTAGCCTCAAGATATTGACGAAACCAACCGGGTACATGAACACCCTCTGGTATCTCAGATGCTTCAGACATGCTGAAACGAAAAAGGAAAGGTTCAATACAAAAAGGACTGAAAGAAAGATATATGGCTCTCGGGGATTAAGTTTTTCAAAATAAGCTTTATTTTTGAAAATACTTCCTTTTAAAACCTTTTTGGAAATAGCTTTCAAAAACTTTTATTTAATCTGGTAACCTTCAGCTCTGATACCAAGTGTAACACCCCACCTCCGTTAAGGTCACTCACAAAGGGAATGCCTTAACTTTGGTGGAGTATTTTAGTAAACAGAACAGAAACTTACAAGACAGATAAAACAGTACTTGAAAATTTTTAACTTTATTACAGCGGAAACAGAAATCAATATGGTTACATCCTTTCAAATCTCAGAATTCAAGTACAAAATATCAGTCTTGTACAAAAGCCTTCAAAATGCATGGTTTAAAATCATAATCCCCATGGAACGGAAGCTATACAGAGCCAAGCCATACTTTAAGCACTTCAAGCAAAGAGAAATCTGGATCAAGCTAAAGTATTCCCTCCTGGGATAACCTGGGGGAGGGGGAAACGGAAGAAAGGAGGCGAAACAACAAGGGTCAGATAAAAAGTCTGGCAAGTCCAGTGACTTTCAGCATATGAACAGATAATAATAATAATATGACATGAACATAAAACTGGATGAGGGATAACTGTAACAGGTGTAGCAGATATAACAGAAGAACAGAATGACATAAACTATTGCTTTACACTTCTCTGCAGTAATACTAGTATAACAGAATTAGGTGTCACCCTAATGTCTAAACTGAAGCAGGAACGGGTACAGAATAATTTAACAGAAACAGAATGCTAATAATGGGCCTTTACTACCCGATCAGAAACAGATAGAAGCAGAAACAGATTAATCCCTACGGAAACAGAATGTAGAATTAGGTGTACACTAGTAATGGGCCTTTACCACCCGAACAGAAGGTACCACACAGAAACAGACAGGTGTTATCACCCAACAGAAACAGACGGTACCAACAGAAACAGACAGAACTATGTGTACCCTAAAACCCTACCCCAAGCGATCGGCTCCCTAATACATAAATATCATGTGTCGGCCCCACAGTAGGGTGTATCACTCCCTAAAGTGACAACCAATTGGCACTGTAACACCCCACACCCGCTATGGTCACTCACTAAGGGAATGCCATAGCATCGGTGGAGTATTTTAGTGAATATAGAACAGAAAAATTACAACAAGACAGATATAAATAGTACTTGAAATTTTAAAACATCATCTCATAACAGCGGAAGTAAACATGTCTGGTTACATCATAAAACCACAATAAAAGTCAAGTACAATATCCATCAATAATAAAGAAGTACATAATCCCACTCTCTCATACAATAGCCAGGACAAAAGAAAAGATAACTGGGTAACTGGAGCTTTACATCTATCCAAGCTCCTAAAGAGTGGAACAGCAATCCGATCAAGCTCCACTACTGCTAGGATCCACCGTAGGACCTGAGGGTTGGGAAAAAGATAAAAACAACGGGGTCAGACATAAGTCTGAGCGAGTCCTATAACTTTAACAATACAATCATTAAAGTAACCAGAGAAGACATAAACTTGACCCACGGTAATGTCTGGGGATGAATGGCTACACTAAGCAGCTTGGTATACTTAGGACAAACTAAGATAAATGTAAAGACGCATCTACCCACCCAAGGATAATTACTACACTGCACCACACCAGTCATTCCCACTCAAAGATTGATCCCACCCAAGGACTTAAAGAAAGATATAACTAGTAGTTTCATGTACCCCTAGCTGACCACATAGGTGCCGTCTGCCCCTATCTCCACTAGGTGTACCCTACTACTCCCCAAGCGATCGGCTCCCTACCGTAGATACCCGTGCTGGTCCCACAGTGGGGTGTATCACCCCCCTAAAGTAGCCACCTGATAATGTCAACGGTGCACGGCTTTATATCTACACGATGCAACAACGACTTATCTACCAGCCCGGGCCCACACACGCATATGAAACCCGTTGGACTTGCGTTGCCACCGCTAACCCGTTTTGGCCTCTTATAATCAAGCCCAATATGCGTGTCCCGTCACTCGACTAGAGTCGAGCCCACAAAGATACGTTTGGGATATTGGTTGAAATGGGCCCCCAACAAGCTACCCACCTAAGCTTGTCACTTATCTAGTGTATCCCACTTAACCCTTTAATCATGTTCAATTACATGTTTCCACTTGGTTAAGTATTCTAATCGTATTTTCTATTGCCACCCAAGGCAACCCACTAGATTCCACATGCCACCCAAGGCAACCACTAAATTTCCACATGCCACCCAAGGCACCCACTTAACCCCTCATGTCCCACTACATGCTAATATGGTTAAGTGTTTCTTAATTAATTAAGACCGTGATCTCCCACAAAGACCTCCCACATTAGACTGGCTGTTATGACCGCCTGGTTAAGCCGGTAGAGTCCGGGCAGTCTTACGTCATAACAGAGTCTAACCTCGTGTCTTTACTTTAATCACGTATTTAATTTATGGCTAAGACCTCTCACATTGGGCTGACATTTGTAGCAACTGGTTAAGCCGGTCGGGTCCGGGAAGTTTTACACTACAAATGAGTCCAACCTCGTGTCTTAGTCGATTAATTACACCTAATTAATCACCCCCATATTAATTATCCCTAATTAATATCAAGTTTTTCATAACATGGGTAGACCTAACTCAATAGGTAAATTCCCATGGTGTAGACCTAACTCAATAGGTAAATTCCCACTTATGTTAATTTATTTTTTTATGGTATGCTTAATCATACCCAATCATACTTTTATTAACATATTTACCACCCCATCGTTCCCCACGTAAATCGTTCTCATTTCATGACATAATAAAGGGGAAGATCCATCACAAATATCATGGGTTTAGCATATAACTTTGTCATGGGTTAAGAGGATGTCAACTTGCATATATGAGCATATATTAACCCAACTACATTTAACCCAAACTTGCATATTATCATACACATATCTTGCATAACATGTTGAACTTGCATATAAGCATTCTCATAACTTGCATAACATGTTAAACATGCATTTAAGCATACACATAACTTGCATAAGCATTCACATACTTGCATAAGCATTCACATACTTGCATAAGCATTCATATACTTGCATAAGCATACATAACTTGCATATCATGTTAAACTTGCATTTAAGCATATACATAACTTGCATATAAACTTGCATAACCATCTACACATAACTTACATAATATCATACACATAACTTGCATATGAACTTGCATAACTCACTTTGTTAAACATGCATAAATCCACTTATTAAATATGCATAAACCCACTTGTTAAACATGCATAAATCCACTTGTTAAACATGCATAAACCAACTTGTTAAGCATGCATAAACCAACTTATCAAACATGCATAAACCCACTTATTAATTATGCATAAACATAGGAAAACATAGAGTAGAATATCATTATAAATGATTCAAACTCACTAATCCGCATTTAAGACCATAAGTCTCATTACACCCAATTTACTTACTTTAACAATTGATGTTAAAGTGATAGAAACTCACCAAAACCAAGATTAGCAAACTTATGAAGTGGATTTAGTTGCTAAATATGAAGATGGTGATGATTAGAGATTGATTAGAGAGTGATTAGCTTGCAACTTCCTTCATAAATTAGTGGAGGCTCCTTCTAGGATTTAATTTGGCGGCATGAGGCCATCATTTCTATTTTTAGTATGGATTAGGGTAGGTTTAGGGTGTATTTATAGATTAGGTGAGTGTTCTAGGCCCTTAGATTAACCCTAGATTAGATTAGGTCCGTTAGATTTAGGAAATCTCTAGAACCCAGCCCTCCAGGCCAGCCTAAAACCCAACCTGGTGCACCCAGGTTCTTTGGACGCCGCGCCCATGTCGACAGGCAAGTCGACAGGCAAGTCGACCCCCCTGTCAACAGGCCTGTCGACAGCCCTGTCGACATGGTTAGGGCGGGAAGCTTCCCGCCTACCCCCGCTGGCTCCATTTTGAAATCTGATTTTAAATCTTTAAATCTGTTTTTAGCTTTAATTTTTCTGCAAACTTCATTGGGCCTTAACTGGGCCATACGGACTCCGATTCTCGAAAACTCAGACTCTATTTCGCGTATTTTTCCGAGACGAACGCAATGACGCAGCCCGTTACCCCCAATTCCCAAATCTGAGATTATTTATCCTATAATTAGTGAATTTTAATATTAACTAAAATTCGGGGTGTTACATTCTCCCCTCCTTAAAGGATTTCGTCCCCGAAATCTCTAAGCTAAGGAGAATGCATATCCTACCATCTACTCAATCCATCAACCACGGGCATCCATTGTCCTTACACAGTTTCTAATGATGTATGAGCATATGCAAAAAGTGTGTGTATATGTTCCCTATCTAATGTATGAACTTATGCAAACCATGATAGTGCCATGCATCCATTATGTATGCGAGAGAACCCTATCGACACATACAATATCTACATGAGTGCACAATCATTCACCAAAATGCATCATCCATATGATAACACAATCATTATACATCCATAAATATAGCCTCCTACACACAATTTTTATGCAATATGCAATATGAAGTGACTGAGCCGATCTAGTGCCTAGAGTGTGTGTATATGCATCCACGAGCAACCACTAGCAAACACTTGCATCCACTTGCATCCATCAACCATAACATGTCTCAAACACATGTTTCAACCATAGGTTTACCCTATCTAAAGGTCAATCAGTACTAACGAGAGGATATACTAAAGATAAGATAAGTACTAGACAACGATAGAGGAGAAAGTAAAGACATACCCTCAAAAAGAAATGGGTACAATGAACGCATCTTCGCTTCCGTCTCCCAAGTAGCATTGCTTTCGTCATCTCCCCATTGCACTTTAACTAGCTGAACCTCTCGATTCCTCAATTTCCTAGTCTCTGACCCAAGGATGCGAGTAGGAGCTCGTCGAATAGTCGCATCACGCTCTACTTCCACTTCTTTAAGCAAGCTCGGCTCTACCACCTCTGCCGTCTCATGTAAGCACTTCCTCAAATGTGATACATGGAATACATCATGTACACCACTAAGTTTGTCGGGCAACTCCACTCTATATGCCATCCGTCCAATCCTTTCCTTGATGGGAAATGGCCCTACAAACCTTGGTGCTAACTTCCCAACAGATCCAAAGCGAACCACATTTCGTAACGGAGACACTTTGACAAAGACCATGTCCCCAACTCCAAACTCAAGATCCGTCCTTCTCTTGTCCGCATAAGATTTTTGCCTGTCCTGCGCTGCTTTCATCCTTCTTCGAATCAAGTCAATCTTCTCAGAAGTCTCCCAAACCATATCAGGCCCAAGCAAGATCTTATCCGTAGATTCCCACCAACATGCGGGTGATCGACAAGGCCTTCCATAGAGAGCTTCGAAAGGAGCCATACCAATACTGGACTGAAAGCTGTTATTATATGCGAACTCCACCAATGGAAGATGCTCTTCCCATGTGCCTCCAAAATCTAAGATACAAAGTCTCAAAAGGTCTTCTAGAACACGATTCACCCTCTCAGTCTGGCCGTCTGTCTGAGGATGATATGCGGTGCTCAGACACAATTGAGTCCCCACTGCTTCTTGCAAACTTCTCCAGAATTCGCTAGTGAAGATAGGATCTCGATCACTCACTATGCTAGAGGGTACCCCATGCAATCGAACTATCTCTCGAAGATATACTGAAGCTAGCCATGGAGCGGTCCTCTTGCTCTTCATAGGTATGAAATGGGCGCTCTTAGTAAGTTTGTCTACCACCACCCAAATTCCTGTATTACCCTTTCTCGATCTGGGTAACCCGTCAATAAAATCCATTGAGACGCTATCCCACTTCCATTGCGGAACCTCCAATGGGTGAAGCAACCCACCTGGTTTCTTTTGCTCCGCCTTCACTTGTTGGCACACCAAGCATCGAGCGACATACTCGGCCACATCTTTCTTCATACCGGCCCAGAAGAAAACCCTCTTCATGTCTTGGTACATCTTGTCCCCACCGGGATGAATGGTCATCCTAGAACGGTGTGCATCATCAAGAATAACCTTCCTCAAACCCTCGTCTTGCGGTATACAAAGTCTACCATCTCTACGTAAGCACCCCCTATCGTCTAGGGTGTACCTACTCAAATGGCTGGACGAATCCCCCCTTATGAGCTTCTCCACCAACTCAACCAACTGTGGGTCGTCCCTCTGTGCTTCTCCAATCCGCCCCAAAAGAGTAGGTCTAACCTCCAACGAAGCTAGCAAACCGAGTACATAGTCAATGGAAGGTCTGAAATCAAACATCGAGATAAATTCCAAGCTTCGTCGTTCCACGAACAATGGACTCAAGGACAACCTTTTTCTGCTCAAGGCGTCCGCCACCACGTTACCCTTGCCAGGGGTATACGCTATCTCGAAATCATAGGATGCTAAGAATTCCATCCACCTTTTCTGTCTCAGATTCAAATCCTTCTGAGAAAACAAGTACTTCAATGATTTGTGGTCGGTGAACAATTCGAATCTCTCACCAAGTAGATAATGGCGCCAAATCTTGAGCGCAAAAACAATAGCGGCCAACTCTAAATCATTGGTAGGGTAATTTTTCTCATGTGCCTTCAACTGCCTTCCACCATAGGCTATCACCCTTCCCTCTTGCATTAAGACTGCGCTAAGCCCTGTCCCACAAGCATCAGTATAGACAACAAATGGCTTGCTCCCATCTGGCAATACTAAAACTGGAGCAGTGGTTAAAGCTCTCTTTAACCGTCGGAACGCATCATCACAATCTACGTCCCATGCGAAAACAAGATTCTTCTTCGTTAAGCGGGTTAATGGGGCTGATATCTTCGCGAAGTCTTTGATAAACTTCCTATAATAACCCGCCAACCCCAAGAAACTTCTTACTTCGGTAGCATTCTTCGTAACCTTCCAATCCTGAATTGTTACTACCTTCGCGGGATCCACAGCTATCCCTTCCTTTGAGACCACGTGCCCCAAGAACCGCACCTCCTTTCTCCAGAAGTGACATTTAGAGAATTTAGCCTTAAGGCTATGTGCTCGAAGAGTCTTCAATACCTCCCCAAGATGTAGGGCGTGCTCTTCTTCACTCTTAGAAAATACTAAGATATCATCCACAAAGACCACCACGAATTTATTAAGGAACTCCCTGAACACCCTACTCATCAAATCAACAAAGTATGCAGGGGCGTTCGTCAACCCAAATGGCATCACCAGCCACTCATAGAAACCATCCGGAGTTCTAAAGGTAGTCTTGTCTATGCTATCCTCAGCCACCCTCAACTGATGAAACCCCGTGGCTAAGTCCAACTGAGAAAATACTGAAGCGCCCACTAACTGATCGAAAAGATCATCAATCCTCGGCAATGGGTGTCTATTCTTCTTTGTGAGCTTGTTGAGTTCTCTATAGTCTACACAAAGTCTGAGGGACCCATCCGCCTTTGTAGCAAATACTACTGGAGCACCCCACTCCGATATACTTCGTCTTATGAACCCCTTCTCAAGCAACTCCCCTACTTACTTATGGAGTTCCCTCCTCTCACGAGGAGCCATGTGGCGCACTGTTAAAGATACCGGTTTAGCATTATCCACCAGATATATTCGGAAGTCAATCTCCCGCTTCGGAGGTAAGCCCTTCACCTCCTCAAACACATCCGGATATTCCCGGACCACTTTCACAGATTGCAAACTCTCGATCGAAGCGTCAAGCGATTCAAGATAACTTAGCATAACAGAGTCCATGGGATTACAAGAAATCTCGAGAGTGTTACCCAAGCGGGTCATGAGCCTAACAACTCTCCTTTCGCAATCAAGAACGACACCATTACTGGATAACCAGTCCATGCCCAAAATCAACCCATAGCCCGTGAAGCCCAACACAAAAGCATCACATGTAAACTCAATGCTAAGTATAGAAATCTTCAAACCCAAACATATCATGGACAAATAAGTGGAGCCCCCAATTGGGTTTGAAACAACCAAGGGATCATCTACCAGACTGGTGTCTAAGTGCAGTGACTCAACTAATGATGATGAGATAAACGAATGTGATGCGCCTGAATCAAACAATGTACGGACAGGATGATCAAATAGAAAAACCAGACTTTCAACGGAAATAGTTCTACCTCTCTCCTGAATCGGTGGGACAGCGAGAGCCTGTACTTGCCCCCTAGCCTGACCTGGTGCCATAAGAGCTTGCACCTGTCCTCCTGAGGTAGACCCTGTCCTTTGCCCTTTCTTAGGACAGTCTTTCACTAGATGCCCTGCTTCGCCACAGTGGAAGCAGCCAGTCTTCTTCTTCTTGCGACAATCCTTGCTTAGGTGGCCAGGTGTTCCACAATTAAAACACTTCTTCTTCTTGCCATTGCCACAGTTGCCTTTCCCACCTTTGTTTTGTTGTTGTTGCTGAGGTCTCTTTTGATCTCCCTTCTTCTCGGGTGCCTTATTAGCATTGGGACCCTTCTCTTCTTCATGCATGAGTGCCATGTCAACTAGCTTCTCGAAGGTGGCCCCCATAGGGATATGAGTCATAGCCAACCCATGCATCGGTTCATTCAAGCCTTTCACGAACCTCAAAGCCTTCTTCGCCGGTGTATTCACCATATCTAGGCCAAACCTTGCCAATTGATTAAACTTGTTAACATATTCCTTCACCGAGAGATTTCCTTGCTTTAGAGTCAAGAATCTTTCCATATACAAGTTTTCCTCCGCCCTTGAGAGAAACTTTGCCACAAATCTTTGTCTAAAATCCGCCCAAGAGTCAACGGGGCGTTCTCCATTAGTGACCTCCCACCAGAATGAGGCCTCTCCCTTCATTAACCAAGCAGCTAACTTGACTTTCTTTCCTTCTTCCATCTCAAAGATATCTATCAACTCTTCCACCTCCTTAAGCCAATCTCTAGCCTCCACAAAAGTTTCAGATCCTTGAAAAGGTTTCCCTCCCATAGCTTTAAACTCCTTGCAAGTCTTAGCAAAAGTATCCGTGCGAGGAGGAGGGGGAGGAGGAAGATCGGGTGCTACGGTTGGTGGAGGAACATTTGCTGGACCCGCAGTGGTGGCCCTGGCCTCCATCAATCTCCTATACCATACTAGTACCGTCACACCCTCCGGAAAGTTAAGATCCTCAGCCATGCTGAAACGAAAAAGGAAAGGTTCAAAACGGAGAATTCGAAGGATATAGATATGGCTATTGGGGATTATGCCTTTCTTTCAAAAACTTTTTCTCTTTAAAGACATGTTTTTGAAAATATTTCTTCCAAAAATGTTTTAGAAAAATAGTTTTCTAAAAATTTTATCTGTTCCGGTAACCTTTGCTCTGATACCACGTGTAACACCCCACACCCGCTATGGTCACTCACTAAGGGAATGCCATAGCATCGGTGGAGTATTTTAGTGAATATAGAACAGAAAAATTACAAAAAGACAGATATAAATAGTACTTGAAATTTTAAAAACATCATCTCATAACAGCGGAAGTAAACATGTCTGGTTACATCATAAAACCACAATAAAAGTCAAGTACAATATCCATCAATAATAAAGAAGTACATAATCCCACTCTCTCATACAATAGCCAGGACAAAAGAAAAGATAACTGGGTAACTGGAGCTTTACATCTATCCAAGCTCCTAAAGACTGGAACAGCAATCCGATCAAGCTCCACTACTGCTAGGATCCACCGTAGGACCTGAGGGTTGGGAAAAAGATAAAAACAACGGGGTCAGACATAAGTCTGAGCGAGTCCTATAACTTTAACAATACAATCATTAAAGTAACCAGAGAAGACATAAACTTGACCCACGGTAATGTCTGGGGATGAATGGCTACACTAAGCAGCTTGGTATACTTAGGACAAACTAAGATAACTGTAAAGACGCATCTACCCACCCAAGGATAATTACTACACTGCACCACACCAGTCATTCCCACTCAAAGATTGATCCCACCCAAGGACTTAAAGAAAGATATAACTAGTAGTTTCATGTACCCCTAGCTGACCACATAGGTGCCGTCTGCCCCTATCTCCACTAGGTGTACCCCACTACTCCCCAAGCGATCGGCTCCCTACCGTAGATACCCGTGCTGGTCCCACAGTGGGGTGTATCACTCCCCTAAAGTGGCCACCTGATAATGTCAATGGTGCACGGCTTTATATCTACACGATGCAACAACGACTTATCTACCAGCCCGGGCCCACACACGCATATGAAACCCGTTGGACTTGCGTTGCCACCGCTAACCCGTTTTGGCCTCTTATAATCAAGCCCAATATGCGTGTCCCGTCACTCGACTAGAGTCGAGCCCACAAAGATACGTTTGGGATATTGGTTGAAATGGGCCCCCAACAAGCTACCCACCTAAGCTTGTCACTTATCTAGTGTATCCCACTTAACCCTTTAATCATGTTCAATTACATGTTTCCACTTGGTTAAGTATTCTAATCGTATTTTCTATTGCCACCCAAGGCAACCCACTAGATTCCACATGCCACCCAAGGCAACCACTAAATTTCCACATGCCACCCAAGGCACCCACTTAACCCCTCATGTCCCACTACATGCTAATATGGTTAAGTGTTTCTTAATTAATTAAGACTGTGATCTCCCACAAAGACCTCCCACATTAGACTGGCTGTTATGACCGCCTGGTTAAGCCGGTAGAGTCCGGGCAGTCTTACGTCATAACAGAGTCTAACCTCGTGTCTTTACTTTAATCACGTATTTAATTTATGGCTAAGACCTCTCACATTGGGCTGACATTTGTAGCAACTGGTTAAGCCGGTCGGGTCTGGGCAGTTTTACACTACAAATGAGTCCAATCTCGTGTCTTAGTCGATTAATTACACCTAATTAATCACCCCCATATTAATTATCCCTAATTAATATCAAGTTTTTCATAACATGGGTAGACCTAACTCAATAGGTAAATTCCCATGGGGTAGACCTAACTCAATAGGTAAATTCCCACTTATGTTAATTTATTTTTTTATGGTATGCTTAATCATACCCAATCATACTTTTATTAACATATTTACCACCCCATCGTTCCCCACGTAAATCGTTCTCATTTCATGACATAATAAAGGGGAAGATCCATCACAAATATCATGGGTTTAGCATATAACTTTGTCATGGGTTAAGAGGATGTCAACTTGCATATATGAGCATATATTAACCCAACTACATTTAACCCAAACTTGCATATTATCATACACATATCTTGCATAACATGTTGAACTTGCATATAAGCATTCTCATAACTTGCATAACATGTTAAACATGCATTTAAGCATACACATAACTTGCATAAGCATTCACATACTTGCATAAGCATTCACATACTTGCATAAGCATTCATATACTTGCATAAGCATACATAACTTGCATATCATGTTAAACTTGCATTTAAGCATATACATAACTTGCATATAAACTTGCATAACCATCTACACATAACTTACATAACATCATACACATAACTTGCATATGAACTTGCATAACTCACTTTGTTAAACATGCATAAATCCACTTATTAAATATGCATAAACCCACTTGTTAAACATGCATAAATCCACTTGTTAAACATGCATAAACCAACTTGTTAAGCATGCATAAACCAACTTATCAAACATGCATAAACCCACTTATTAATTATGCATAAACATAGGAAAACATAGAGTAGCATATCATTATAAATGATTCAAACTCACTAATCCGCATTTAAGACCATAAGTCTCATTACACCCAATCTACTTACTTTAACAATTGATGTTAAAGTGATAGAAACTCACCAAAACCAAGATTAGCAAACTTATGAAGTGGATTTAGTTGCTAAATATGAAGATGGTGATGATTAGAGATTGATTAGAGAGTGATTAGCTTGCAACTTCCTTCATAAATTAGTGGAGGCTCCTTCTAGGATTTAATTTGGCGGCATGAGGCCATCATTTCTATTTTTAGTATGGATTAGGGTAGGTTTAGGGTGTATTTATAGATTAGGTGAGTGTTTTAGGCCCTTAGATTAACCCTAGATTAGATTAGGTCCATTAGATTTAGGAAATCTCTAGAACCCAGCCCTCCAAGCCAGCCTAAAACCCAACCTGGTGCACCCAGGTTCTCTGGACGCCGCGCCCATGTCGACAGGCAAGTCGACCCCCCTGTCAACAGGCCTGTCGACAGCCCTGTCGACATGGTTAGGGCGGGAAGCTTCCGGCCTACCCCCGCTGGCTCCATTTTGAAATCTGATTTTAAATCTTTAAATCTGTTTTTAGCTTTAATTTTTCTGCAAACTTCATTGGGCCTTAACTGGGCCATACGGACTCCGATTCTCGAAAACTCGGACTCTATTTCGCGTATTTTTCCGAGACGAACGCAATGACGCAGCCCGTTACCCCCAATTCCCACATCTGAGATTATTTATCCTGTAATTAGTGAATTTTAATATTAACTAAAATTCGAAGTGTTACAGGCACAGACCTATTTACAGATGTCATGGCGTCTTATACCCTCAGAGGCAGACCGGGATCCATGCACGCACATGACCCGGTTGGAACGCACCATCAACACCCCTCGCCATTATCAAAATGAACCACTTATAATTAGTTCAGTAAGCGTGCCCGGACCCTACTTACTGTTGGGTCAAAGTTTTGATACCAGAAAGGGTTACTGACTAACATGGGTCCCAAACAACAGATGACACAAGTAATTCCCCTCATAACCTTGTGTCCCCAGACTAACAGATTTCAGTTTAACTTGTCTACAAGTTTCAGACAAACAAAATTTAGATTAACTAGTTCACATATCAGAGAATCAAGTTAACAGGTTTTCAGACTAACGGATCAGATGTCCGGGTTAACGGGCTTACAGATTATCTGGTTACAGATTAACAGACTTACAAATTAACTGGTTACAGATTCTATAACTTTGTATTGGGCCTATGGATTCACGAAACGGGTTTATCAGATTCATTGGTCGGTTGGTTCTGGGCAGGTTTCTGTCGCAAACTGAGTCTAACCTCGGGTTTCAAGCACGTTATGACTAACTTCTCACATTAGAACCTATTGTTTGCGACCACTGGAATATGTCGGGCGGTTCGGGGCAGAATTACGCCGCAAACTCATTCTAACCTCGAGTTTGCCATTTTTATCTTTGCGGCTAATTAATTAATGATTTCCCATTTATACCCATGCCTAATATACATGTCAGTTATTCATAACTATAGCCAATTCAGATTATGTCAATAGCGGACTAATTATATCAACTCAACAGATATAGCAGATAACAGATTTCTCAGACTAGGCGACTTAGCAGATTAAGCAATATAACAGAACTAGCAGATTAGGCAATGTAACAAAACTAGCAAATTAGGCAATTATAACAGATTTAATCATTTCTTAAAGTTTCACAAACATATCTTGCCCAATTATAAATCTTGCCTAAGTTCACATGCATAAATAATATTCTTGATTCACAATATTATCATATACCCTATGTTTGCATTAAATTTTCATGACACAGATTATGGTCCTAAATTAACCATTTATCATATGTTTCAATTTTTATTAAACTTGCATAGTACAGAAGATCCCTATATAAATTATACCAAATATAGCCATTGATTACCATGCATATCATATATCCCAAAGATCTCTTACTTAGGTGTTTATTTACATTAATATATACCCTACTCTCATGTAAATCTTTATGCCTAAGCCATATTCTCTTTATCTCAAATTATACGTTCAATACAATTTATATTATAAATATAACATGTCCAGTCATATGTCTCAGATTTTGTTCTAGCTACAGTCCATGTTCTTTCCTAAAATCAGTCACCTATTGGTTATGCCCAATTCATGCATCATTCATTTTATTGTCCCAAACATTTTAGCGTATGTTAATCTCTTATGAGATTGGCTCAGGCTCGTGGTAGCCTGGCTATAAAACAGAAAGAGGAAAGAGATACAAAATAAGATAGATCCAAACAGAACAGAACATATATAACCTCAGATTCAGATTTATAATTCATGTCACAATCAGAATTAACGTTTATAGCGGAGAATAACTGTACTTGCCTTAATTGGATTAAAGAAAGAACTCTAGTTGTTGTAGAACCGTTGCAGAAGCTCTAATCTCTAATTGAATTTAGGTTGATGTTGATGGTCTTCTAGTTTTGATTTCAGCAGAGTAGCAACGCCATTTTTATTTTTAATTTAGAACAGAGGAAGAGTAGAAGCAGAATAGAATTGTGTGCAGAGAAGGCTGGGTTTGGGGCTGTTTAAATAGGTTTAGGCAGACGAATCTAGACAGAAAACGAGACCAGATACATCAGAACGCACCCAGGCAGAAAAGCGGATTCGGGAGGCAGGTCGACCCCCAGGTCGACACTAGGTTCGACTCTAGGGTCGACCCCCTGGGGGCAGGTCGACTCTAGGGTCGACCCCCTGGGGGCAAGTCGACTCTAGGGTCGACTCCCCAGTCAACCTGGTCTGTGCTGTTTAATTTGTTTTGAACTTTGGAAGGCCATAACTTGGTCATATGGACTCCGATTTACGAAATTTCGGACTCTATTTCGCGTATTTTTCCGAGACGAACGCAATGGCACAACCCGTTTCCCTTGATTCTGATTTTATATTTTAATTATACTCAGATTTGTAATTCTTAAGTTCACAGAAAATACGGGGTGTTACAGAATACGAACAACGAAGAAGACAAAAAGGCGAGAACGACGAAGATTTCTATAATTGAAGTGAATTCAAATTGAATTGAAATTTGAATTGAATAGAAATGAAATTTAAAACGAACTGAAATTGAATTGAAATCAATTTGAAATGAATTCGAATTGAATTAAATAGAAGGTAAATTCAAATTGAATTGTATTGAAAGGAATTAGAATTAGAATTGAATAAAAACGAATCTGAATTCGAATTAAATAAAATTGAAAAGAATTCGTATTGAATTGAAATCAAATCGATTTGAAATTGAATGTAGCGTTGAAATGGTTTTGAAAACGAATTTAAAACGATATATACAATACGTTTTAAAAAGGAAATCGACGAAATATATATAATATATATATTATATATATATAATGGCCTGAATAGAACGCGCCGCGCCGCGGCAGTTCGTGAATTTCGACCATTAACTTCGAATTGACATTGCGGGAGATCCGACCGTCGGATTCTCCTAAAACTGGAACCGTTGGGTTCGTATCGAAAAGAGCTAATGAATATTAGAAATTTGAAATCTAATGGTTGGATTTGGAATTATGTCCAAATCAAATTTGGGAAAAGGTCGCTGCAAGTGCAGTTCGATGGTCGTTGATGGAAATCGACTGAACGGGCCTTGATAAAATTATTAAAAATATCTATAATTTGTGTAAAATCATAAGAAATGAATTGGGAAAAATTGGGCTGAAAATTCCGTATTTGAAAAGATAAAAATAGATTTTTATCGGAATGAACTAGTTTTGAACTAGAATTAAAATCAATTTATTTTTGAAATAAATAAATTGAATTTGAAAGTAATTTTAAAAATAATCAATATTCCCAATACGTGAATTGGACTGGAGTTGAATCGAAATTATCTTCAGAATATTTCGATGTTGGATTTCGTGATTATACAGATATTGTTATGGGAATTTGAAAGATATATTTTATATCGTTATTTCCAATATGATATTTGTTGGTTTCAGAAATTGATATTGAAAATAAGCCGATATATTTTCTATTCAGAGCCTTGTATTTAATATCAAATGTGATATGGGTTTATCATGAATCGTGTTTTAGATGACACTGGTTCTTTAACCCAGTTAAAGACAGGATATTGATTTTTGAGAGGATTAAAACTAAGTGGAGTTTTAATGAATCTTTAATTAGATTGAAATGTGAATTGATAATTTAAATTATCAAATCTGAAAAGTGATCGAGAATGGAGTATCACCGGTTTTGCTCCAAAGCGATAGTTAAATCTTTAATTAGATTTGAACGTGAAATGGTAATTAATTTTACCGATAACACCGTGGTGTTAGATGTGGAGTATTACCAGTTTTCTCCATGGGATGAATAGGTTGGGATTGGGAAATAAAATAGATAAGTACTTCGGTGTGGTTCGCTAATCCCGACTAGTTTGAAATGATATCCAAAGGAAGATTAAAGAATAAATTTAGAAGAATTTATCTTGGATAAAATAAATGGGAACCTTTCCCTAAGAATGTGATTTTTGAATAAAAGAATATTCTGAATTGGAATGAGGCGTATGTTGTGTTTGTGTAACATTTGTTTCTAATATACGCGGGTTGTTCGGAAAGGCCGGGTTTATACCCATTCTGAATAACCGATTCGACGATAAGTCGAAGATGAAGACGGTGGTTGAAGACCGGAAGTCTTCACATCGTTTGGGTGATTACTGATGATCTTGATTGGGCTGTACACCCAAGAGGATGGAAATAGTTGGTGGTCGTCCAAACGTACTTGGAGATCGATGGATATGCGAGGAAAGTGCCTCCGGTTTCGTTCAGACCCAGAACGAACTTGTAAATGGATTGTGTGTCTGACATTGGATTTTATTCTGTGTTGATTGATTTTTGTTAAATATATATCTATTTGGCGGTGGTGAATTTATTCTCTTGCTTAACGCCCTTCTCTGAGATGTACGAGCTTAGAGGTTATATATCGATAGATATCAATCGCATGGCATGAATTGCCTGTGTGGCACGCTGAGTTGCATGGATCAAGGCTTCTGTTGAAAAGCAAAGTCTTGTGGTTGATGATCAAAGCATGGCCTTTGTGGCGTAGCTTTGTGTATAACGTGAATTCGCGAGCCTCACACCTCGGTATGAGTTAAAAACGGGATACGGACCGTTGGGAGAACACGACGTTTCTTTCTAGCTTTGGTGGTGTCAGTGACTTACCAGCCCTGACATTTATATACTTTTCACCTATGTGGTTGTTGGAATGAGGCGCCTTGATTATAGGTCTGTAAGGACCGGGAAACGTGTGTTCAGGAATAACTATTCCTCAAACGTAAGAGAGGACCGGCCCAGCCGATTCCAGGGGTTGCCCAGAGTGTGTAGTCCCGAGGCATTTGCTAGAGTGTCTCGAAGCGGAGAGGATCTTGCCTCTTGCCTCGACTCATGACGGAAATCCAATTTCCAATACGTGTATTCGATTTTATTTGTAGAGCCTAGTATGGCGACATGATATATGGTACCCATGCCGTCTATGATTGATATTTATGATTGAAATTGTTTTGACACTATACACTTATTATAGTATCAAATGATTTGTTTTAAACGTACCAAGCATGTTTGGCTATTATAAGGTAAAACCCTATCCTCCGGCTTGCGTTGCATTGTGTGATGGGACCTGGGTCTTATAGTAGCTTCATTTTTCGAAAAAGCATTGCGCTGTTTATTCTATGCACTAGTATTCTTGGGAGGAAACCCGTTCCGTGTTATACGGCATGGTCCCTTGAATTACTCTCTTTTAAAGTAAAGTTTAAATAACTGTTTTAGTTCTCACACCAGTCACATGACTGACCTGGAGTTTATTGTTTTAACCTAAACTCTGGGTGCCCTTATTTTCGACACGGGCAGCTAGTAGTTTGGGTTTTGCAGATTTATATTCACAGGATCCTGGTTTACAGCTGGAATGATATCCGGAAAGCTCTGTATCCGTATATCACCTTCAGTTGTGCTTTGTACTATTTTTCCGCTGCTATGTAATTTATTGTAATCTCTGATATTTATCGAATGTAATTTATTCATTTATACTCTGTATATTCTTGTATCTGATGGAATTGTTGTAATAGCAATGAAATGTTCTTCCGTTTGCTGTCCTGTTCTCAAAACGATCAGGGGTTTCGAACGATCTAGATCGGTTTAACGACTGATTCGGATCGAGCGAAATTCCAGGTCGTCACATTTGGTATTAGAGCTTTGGTTTACAGAGCTCGAGAACAAGACACATTAGAACCATACGAAAGAATTCATCAGATATTGGATTAGTAATATCCGATTAGAATGACTCGTTAGAGATAGGATCAGTAGTATCCTAGAACGAGTGTGAAGAGTATATTTTTCAAATGAAAACAATTTTGTTTTGAAATTTGAATCGTTTTATACGTATTTGAATATTTAGTTATTTTGAATATGGAAAATCTAATATATAAAGATTTCGCGTATACGCGTCATGAACGTATATTCGAAGTTTTAATATACTGGATAGATATAGAATCACACTCTAGTCACACGGACCTGATTCTGATGATTGACGCGTCATTATCAGTAATTATTTTTGTGTTTTGAAGGTGTGCTTTCTATATATTTCCATAGACTAGTGTGAGAACCAAAACTTATATAGCTAGATTTATTTGTTGTGATTTGGCATCAAAAACATGATTTTCTGTATATATATCAAAATTATGAATTTGAAACGTTAATTCACTAATTGATTGATGTTTGTGTTGTTTGTTTATTTGTTTGCTAATTTTTAGCCATTTAGCCTAATAGAATCAAATATTGAATATTATTGAAAATTGGTCGCATTTGCTTGCTTATACATGTACTTACATTGAACAGGTCATAGCAAGGAGGCTAGAGCAGAGAATAAAATTTGTTTGCCCGACAAATAGGTACATGTTTACTATAATTTACTGTTTTGTTTGGGTGATGATGAATTTATGAGCCGATTGGCTTTTTCTTTTTCTTTTTGAGATCAGAAGGCCTATATGGCAATTTCGGGATTTTCCCGTGGCTCCCGGTGCAGGGGAGGTTATGGCGAAATTTTTCGAAAATTTAGGGTGTTAGCCAAATTTTTGAAATTTTGAAAATTCTCAGAAACTGAAAAGTTGGAGAATGGAAGCCAGATCGAACGTAGAGTTGATTAATCAAACCACTTTCGACTTTGTTCCTTTTCGGGGATGAAAAGTTTTAAGTGGGGGAGATTGTAATAACCCGTAAAATTTGGGCCAGTTTAAAATTTTTATTTTGGCAATTTTAGCGAGTTTTCTACATTTAAAATGAATTATTTTAAATAATATCGACGAAAAATTTAATTTGAATATAATTCGACGTATATATTATACGCGTCGTCGTTAGAATATAATTTTATTTATATATATAAAAGGAATTGAAAATGGCGCGGTAGTTCGATAATTTGATTTCAAACTTCAATTGAATGTACCGGGTGCAAAATAATCCGGATTTTAATGAAACCAAAAACATTAGGATCTAATTGAGAATATCTTTCCAATGAATCCGAAAAATTGAGATTTCATAGCGGGAATCAAAAGATATGTCCAGTTGAAAATTCTGAATAGTCGCTATGGAATTCAGGCCCTTAAAAATGGGAATTTTGCAAACGACCTCGGATTTCGACGAAACCACTTTTGTTGGATCCGTGATGTCAAATTATTGTTAGATTCCAAATTTCATAATTTTTCGAATCAATATGTGAGCATGGCATAGGAAAACGCGTTTGACCAGTTTAAGTTGATTTTAATTGACTGGAAAATGGCCATTTTTCTAACTGTCTCAGAATTCGACGAAATTAGTTTTGTTAGGACCGTATCGTCAATATGAAGCTAGAAAATATCTTTTTGAAAATTTTCTAGTTAGTATGTGACCCTGGTAAATTGAAATGCGCGTTCAAATTCAATATATAGAGTTACATTTTGATTTTGACGGAAACTGATCGAAACGATCAAATCAGCCTACGATACATATCCCATTGTGTTCGGAATAGGGGTAAAACGCTATGGACGACAGGCGGTGGGCCTCATTTAGAGTTCGTATGAAAAAGTCAACTTTTTGTAAAGTAAATAATTAAAATAATTAAAAATTAAAACCCTTTCCTCTCCTTTATCTCTCAGCCCCCCCCCCCTCGTTTAAAATCATTCGGGAAAAAAAAGGACGCAGCCGCCGCCCCCGCCGATCGCCACCCCGACGCGCCACCACCCGCCTGCCGCCCTCTGCCGCTTCTTCTTCTTCCCTCCTCGATTCCCTCCTCCCGCTCCCTCTTCCTCCCACCGTGAGAACCCCCAACGCCTGAAACCAACTGCCGTGGCCCACCCCCTCGTCGCGCCGCCAGGCAACCCCCACCACCACCGCCGATGACACCGACAACCCACTCCACCTCTTCTCCCTCCTCTCCTTTCCCCATCTGAAAAACCCGAAGCCAATCAAAGAAAACACAGCCCCCAAATCCGCCGCGGCTGACGCTACCGCCTGAAGGGCTTCCCCGACCACCGACGCTCCGATTCAGCAAGGTCAAAACTGTTAATACTTTTTAGTTTTTCGTTTAAATTGATGTTAGATTGTTTTTAGTTTTTGATTTAAATTTAAATTGAACTTTATTTTCAGTTTTGTTATATGAATAACATTATGAAATTATATTTTTATTATGTAGAAGATTAGATTTTTATTATCTAGAAGACTATATTTTTATTGTGTAAAAAAATTCGATTTATAGAAATCTAAAGATTCGATTTTTAGAGATACAAAGATTGAATTTATATATATATATATATATATATATATATCGAGTATAAAAATATGATTTTTATCTATATAGTAGCGATGTAAAAATAGAATTTTTATCTATATAGTAGCGATGTAAAAATATGATTTTTATCTATATAGTAGCGATGTAAAAAATAGAATTTTTATCTATATTGAATAGCGAAGTAAAAATACGATTTTTATATATTGAATAGCGAAGTAAAAATTTGATTTTTATATATTGAACAGCAAAGTAAAAATTCGATTTTTATATATTAAATAGCGAAGTAAAAATGTGATTTTTTACATATGTAGAGAATACGAACAACGAAGAAGACAAAAAGGCAAGAACGACGAAGATTTCTATAATTAAAGTGAATTCAAATTGAATTGAAATTTAAATTGAATCGGAATGAAATATAAAACGAACTGAAATTGAATTGAAATCAATTTGAAATGAATTCGAATTGAATTAAATAAAAGGTAAATTCAAATTGAATTGAATTGAAAGGAATTAGAATTTGAATTGAATTGAAACGAATTTGAATTCGAATTAAATAAAATTGAAAAGAATTCGAATTGAATTGAAATCAAATCGATTTGAAATTGAATGTAGCGTTGAAACGGTTTTGAAAACGAATTTAAAACGATATATAAAATACGTTTTAAAAAGGAAATCGACGAAATATATATAATATATATAAATATATAATGGCCTGAATAGAACGCGTCGCGCCGCGGCAGTTTGTGAATTTCGACCATTAACTTCGAATTGACGTTGCGGGAGATCCAACCGTCGGATTCTCCTAAAACCGGAACCATAGGGTTTGTATCGAAAAGAGCTTTCCAATGAATATTAGAAATTTGAAATCTAACGGTTGGATTTGGAATTATGTCCAAATCAAATTGGGAAAAAGGTCGCTGCAAGTGCAGTTCGATGGTCGTTGATGGAAATCGACTATACGGGCCTTGATAAAATTATTAAAAATATCTATAATTTGTGTAAAATCATAAGAAATGATTTGGGAAAAATTGGGCTGAAAATTCCGTATTTGAAAAGATAAAAATAGATTTTTATCGAAATGAACTAGTTTTGAACTAGAATTAAAATCAATTTAGGTTTGAAACAAATAAATTGAATTTGAAAGTAATTTTAAAAATAATCAATATTCCCAATACGTGAATTGGACTGGAGTTGAATCGAAATTATCTTCGGAATATTTCGATGTTGGATTTCGTGATTATACAGATATTGTTATGGGAATTTGAAAGATATATTTTATATCGTTATTTCCAATACGATATTTGTTGGTTTCAGAATTTGATATTGAAAATAAGCCGGTATATTTTCTATTCAGAGCCTTGTATTTAATATCAAATGTGATATGGGTTTATCGTGAATCGTGTTTTAGATGACACTGGTTCTTTAACCCATTTAAAGACAGGATATTGATTTTTGAAAGGATTAAAACTAAGTGGAGTTTTAATGAATCTTTAATTAGATTGAAATGTGAATTGATAATTTAAATTATCAAATCTGAAAAGTGATCGAGAATGGAGTATCACCAATTTTGCTCCAAAGCGATAGTTAAATCTTTAATTAGATTTGAACGTGAAATGGTAATTAATTTTACCGATAACACCGTGGTGTTAGATGTGGAGTATTACCAGTTTTCTCCATGGGATGAATAGGTTGGGATTGGGAAATAAAATAGATAATTACTTCGGTGTGGTTCACTAATCCCGACTAGTTTGAAATGATATCCAAAGGAAGATTAAAGAATAAATTTAGAAGAATTTATCTTGGATAAAATAAATGGGAACCTTTCCCTAAGAATGCAATTTTTGAATAAAAGAATATTCTGAATTGGAATGAGGCGTATGTTGTGTTTGTGTAACATTTGTTTTTAATATACGCGGGTTGTTCGGAAAGGACGGGTTTATACCCATTCTGAATAACCGATTCGACGATAAGTCGAAGATGAAGGCGGTGGTTGAAGACCGGAAGTCTTCACATCGTTTGGGTGATTACTGATGATCTTGATTGGGTTGTACACCCAAGAGGATGGAAATAGTTGGTGGTCGTCCAGACGTACTTGGAGATCGATGGATATGCGAGGAAAGTGCCTCCGGTTTCATTCAGACCCAGAACGAACTTGTAAATGGATTGTGTGTCTGACATTGGATTTTATTCTGTGTTGATTGATTTCTGTTAAATATATATCTGTTTGGCGGCGGAGAATTTATTCTCTTGCTTAACGCCCTTCTCTGAGACGTACGAGCTTAGAGGTTTTATATCGATAGATATCAATCGCATGGCATGAATTGCCTGTGTGGCACGCTGAGTTGCATGGATCAAGGCTTCTGTTGAAAAGCAAAGTCTTGTGGTTGATGATCAAAGCACGACCTTTGTGGCGTAGCTTTGTGTATAACGTGAATTCGCGAGCCTCACACCTCGGTATGAGTTAAAAAGGGATACGGACCGTTGGGAGAACACGGCGTTTCTTTCTAGCTTTGGTGGTGTCAGTGACTTACCAGCCTTGACATTTATATACTTTTCACCTATGTGGTTGTTGGAATGAGGCGCCTCGATTATAGGTCTGTAAGGACCGGGAAACGTGTGTTCAGGAATAACAAATCCTCAAACGTAAGAGAGGACCGGCCCAGCCGATTCCAGGGGTTGCCCAGAGTGTGTAGTCCCGAGGCATTTGCTAGAGTGTCTCGAAGCGGAGAGGATCTTGCCCTTTGCCTCGACTCATGACGGAAATCCAATTTCCAATACGTGTATTTGGTTTTATTTGTAGAGCCTAGTATGGCGACATGATATATGGTACCCATGCCGTCTATGATTGATATTTATGATTGAAATTGTTTTGACACTATACACTTATTATAGTATCAAATGATTTGTTTTAAACGTACCAAGCATGTTTGGCTGTTATAAGGTAAAACCCTATCCTCCGGCTTGCGTTGCATTGTGTGATGGGACCTGGGTCTTATAATAGCTTCATTTTTCGAAAAAGCATTGCGTTGTTTATTCTATGCACTAGTATTCTTGGGAGGAAACCCGTTATACGGCGTGGTCCCTTGAATTACTCTCTTTTAAAGTAAAGTTTAAATAATTGTTTTAGTTCTCACACCAGTCACATGAATGACCTGGAGTTTATTGTTTTAATCTAAACTCTGGGTGCCCTTATTTTCGACACGGGCAGCTAGTAGTTTGGGTTTTGTAGATTTATATTTACAGGATCCTAGTTTACAGCTGGAATGATATCCGGAAAGCTCTGTATCCGTATATCACTTTCAGTTGTGCTTTGTACTATTTTTCCGCTGCTATGTAATTTATTGTAATCTCTGATATTTATCGAATGTAATTTATTCATTTATACTCTGTATATTCTTGTATCTGATGGAATTGTTGTAATAGCAATGAAATGTTCTTCCGTCTGCGTTCTGATTTGTCCTTTCTCAAAACGATCAGGGGTTTCGAACGATCTAGATCGGTTTAACGACTGATTCGGATCGAGCGAAATTCCAGGTCGTCACACCGATAGCTCCAGATCGACGGCAGCTCCCCCTTCATACCTTCTCTCCTCCGTATCTCCTTAAACACTCACCAGAATCGATGGCCCCAGTGGAAGATTATGGAGTACTCCTCGCAAGCTTCACATCCATGTAAGTTGCATCCTCCCTCGCCTCGTGTACATCGAGAATCGGGCCCTCCAACCTGCTCCGACTCGCGCTTCTTTACTCCGCCACTGTCAGTTCGAGTTCACCAATGTTGGTGGCGCCGGAAAGCTTGTTCCAAGCTCTACGCTGTGGCTTAACCCGATCATCTCCAAGCGCTATGAATTTCGAGAAAAACTAAGACCTAGATTCGAACCATTTGAGAAAGGTACGGCTGTTTATATTTCAAACCAATTATAACGCTTTAAAGCGCTGCAAAGTTTGATTTTCAAATAAAAATTATATCTTTTTCATTTGCTGTCGAAATCCAGTGAAATAAGAGACACCGGGACCATGACGACGTCTTCTACATTCTAGAAGAGACCAGGGAATTTTTAGAGCCCGCTACAATTTTAGGCGAAGCCGAAAGCAAAGTGAGAACTTCTCACTTTAAATTTAATTTCTAGTTAAAAATATATACTAGGAAGCAGATGGTGCTTAGCAACACCCGACACCGTTGTCCATAGACCATGGATGACTTGTTTGTTTGATTGTATTGTGAAAATTGATTGTGATGTGGAATGGACTGTATAAAATATATGAATAATAAAAATATCATTTTTATTGTATATATGGAATGAAAATAAAATAAATATTCATTTACAAACCGGATGGTTTGTTTATGTACACTTATTTTTCTGATATTGATTGGGATGTTAATTTCTACACATCGCCCAACTGCACAAATAATAAACAGTATATGTTGTTTGAAAACCCCACATAATATTTGACATACACTGATCCCAATAATTAGTGGTATGTCAATCGACGGGTTTACAGACTGTATAAGCGTTATTTATTTATTTTAATGCTTATGCAGTTGTAGAATGCACTCTTGATGTTGTATGAATTTTTAATGATTGTTTATCGTTATTATTGTATACAAGTGATGTTGAAATCTGTATAAATAAAATTATATGGTAATTGGCTGTGTTTGATTCCAGTTTAGAATTATCGAATATTTTAAAATAATATTCAGTTAATATTGAAATGTGAAGCCGTGTTAAGTAGTTAAACGCCATTTTAACACGAACGGGAATTTTGTCGATTTTATTCATTTTATAATGAATATCGAGAAGTGGTTTCAAAATCTGATATTTTGAAAATATTTTCATTTTAATATTGAAATGATATGGAAAATTAAATGTTGATTTGGATTTGAAATGAATTTAAAACGAATTGAAATTGAATTGAAATCGATTTGAAATGAATTTATAAACGAATTTATAAGGGAAAATTCAATTTTGATTTGAATTTGAAATGGAAGTAGAAATCTTCTATGAAACGAATTTAAAACGATTTATAAAATTCGTTTTAAATGGAAATCGACGAAATATAATATATATATATATATATATATATATTATAATGGCCTGAATAGAACGCACCGCGCAACGATCGATCACGAATTTCGACCATTAACATCAAATGGACATTACGGGGGATCCAACCGTCGGGTTCTCCTAAAACCGGAACCGTTGGGTTCGTATCGAAAAGAGCTTTCCAATGAATAAGAGATTTGAAATCTAACGGTTGGATTTAGAAATATGTCCAAATCAATTTCAGAAAAGGTCGTTGTAAGTGCAGTTCGATGACCGTTTATGGAAATCGACTGTACGGGCCTTGATAAAATTATTAAAAATATCAATAATTTGTGTAAAATCATAATAAATGATTTGGAAAGGATTGGGATGAAAAATTCCATATTAAAAAGATAAAAATATCTTTTTTATCGAAATGAACTAGTTATTAACTAGAATAATAATTTATTTATTTTTAAAATAAATAAATTGATTAGAAAATGGTTTTAAAATAAACAGAATTTTCCAATGTATGAATTGGAATGGATTTGAATTGAATTGAAATTGTCTTCGGAATATTTCGATATTGGATTCCGTGATTATACGAATATTGTTGAGGAATTTGGAAGATATATATATCGTTATTCCCAATATGATATTTGTTGATTTTAGAATTTGATATTGAATATAAGCCGATATATTTTTTATTCAGAGCCTTGTATTTGATATCAAATTTGATTTTTGGTTTGTCGTGAATGGTGTCTTCATTAACACTATTCTTTAACCCAGTTGCGAAAAGAATAAATCTTTAAACTAAGATTTAGTGAAGTTTTCCGATTAATTAACATTTAATTGGAATGGAATAAAAGAATTGGATTTTTGGGTTTATCGTGAACGGTGTTTTAAATAACATTTGTTCTTTAACCCAATTAATAGTGAAGAATGTGATTTGGAATTTATAATCTTTTAATTAAGATTTATGGAATATTCCAAAGTAAAGATTTCCAATTTAATGTATTAATTTGCAATTGAATGGAATTCGATTTGGCAATAATCGAAGTGAGCTTCTGTAGAGGAAGACTGTTAATACGTATTCAATTTATATTATTAGTCAGATACGGAAATTGATATCGATTATTTATACTGATTTGTTTTTCCGTGAAGATTCCATAATTAATGGAATGTGATTTTGGGTTTATCGTGAATCGTGTTTTAAATGACATTGGTTCTTTATCCCAGTTAAAGATAAGGTTAATTTCTTAGCTTTGAATAATCATTAATATTGATTTTTGGGAAGATTAAAACTAAATGGAGTTTTAATGAATCTTTGATTGAATTTAAAAGTGAATGTGATAATTAAAATTATTTATTCAAGAAAATGATCGAAAATGGAGTACCACCAGTTTTTACTCCAAGTGGTAGCTAAATCTTTAATTAGATTTGAACGTGAAATGGTAATTAATATTTACCGATAACACCGTGGTGTCAGATATGGAGTATTAACAATTTTGCTCCATGGGATGAATAGGTTGGGATTGGAAAATAAAATAAATGATTACTTCAGTGTGATTCGCTAATCCCGACTAGTTTGGAAAACCGTAATATGGTTTGATATCCAAAGGAAGATTAAAGTATAAATTTAAAGAATTTATCTTTGATAAAATTAATGGGAACCTTTCCCAAAGGAAAAGAATATTTAAATAAAAGAATATTCTGGATTGGAATGAGGCGTATGATGTGTTGTTATAACACTTGATTATAAGATACACGAGTTATTCGGAAAGGTCGGGTTTAACCCATTCTGAATAACTGATACGACGAAAAGTCGAAGAAATTAAAGACGGTGCAAGACCGACGATCTTCACATCAAATGGATGGGTTGCTACTGATGCTCATGATTGGAGTAGCTACCTTGAAGGGGCTGAAGTGGTAGCCGTCTGGACATACTTGTTGATTGTATGGATATGCGAGGGACTTTCTCCTATATTGGATATACGGGACGAGGAATAAGGTGCCTCCGGTTTCGTTCAGACCTAGAACGGACTTGTAAATGGATGGTGTGTCTGACATTGGATTTTATTCTGTGCTGATTGATCTCTATTAAATATACATCTGCTTGGTGATAGGGAATTTATTCCCTTACTTCACCCTTCTCTGAGACGTACGGGATCAGAGGTTGTATATTGATAGACATCAGTCGCACGGCATAAATTGCCTGTGTGGCAGGCCTAAGTGGCAAATGATCAAGGCTTATGTTGAAAAGCAGATTCTTGTGGTTGATGATCAAAGCACAGCTTTAATATAGCACGGCTTTGTGTAGCGTTAATTCGCGAGCCTCTCACACCAGTATGGTAGTAAGTTGATGGTTAGATCAGTATGCTTTTGAGATGAGGATAGACACCCTATGGGTTGTCATGGATTCGGTCGAGCGAGATGAGCTGAGTGTGGTCGCCCCACGCTCAGGAGGGATAGGGCACACCCCCCGATTCCCTGAGGGATAAAGTAAGCGGTGTTTTCTCTCGCGAGGACGTAAGCCGCAATGGTACTTGATTTCCCAAAAGTGTGGATGTGCATTATGGTTTTTTCTCTCGCTGAGACGTAAGCCGTTGTGGATTGTACTACGCGATCGATCTTTCGAATCAGGGATCACCATGATGGAAATCCAGCTTTCAAATACGACATTTTTCGGTTTTGATTGTAGAGCCTAGTATGGCGACATAGTGGGATGGGGCGCTTATGCCATCTATGATTGATACATTTATATTTGAAGTTGTTTTCTTCACTTATAGTAATAATAAAAGATGAAATTTCACGTATCAAGCATGTTTGGCTATTATAAGGGAAAACCTTATCCTCCGGCTTGCGTTGCATTGTGTGATGGGACCTGGGTCTTATAATAGCTTCATTGTTCTTTATTTAGCATTGCGCTAATGTTTTATGCACTGGTGTTCTTAGGGGTAAACCCGTTCCGTGACATACGGCGTGGTCCCTTGAATTACCTAACTTTAAAATCAAATTAGTAACTATTTTAGTTCTCACACCAGTCACATGACTGACCTGGAGTTTATTGTTTTAACCTAAACTCTTGGTGCCCTTATTTTCCACATGGGCAGCTAATAGTTGGGTTTTGCAGATATTATATTCATGGGATCCTGGTTTACAGCTGAAGTGATATTTGGAAAGCTCTGTATCCGCGTATTTCTTCCAGTTGCGTTTTGTGTTATTTTTCCACTGCTATGTATTTAAATGTAATTTAAATCTCTGATATTTCCTGGTGTATAATATTTATTCATTTATACTCTGTTATATTCTTGTATTCTGATGGAATTATTGTAATAAGCAATGAAATGTTCTTCTGTTTGTGTTCTGATTTGTTGTGTTCTCGAAGCAATCCGGGCTTTCCTTTACGGGGAAGTTTGGGTGGCAACAATTTTACTTTGACATAACTTAAAGTCTACAAGATGAAATCTCGATTTTTCTCTTTCATTAGAAAGCGATAATCCAATAGAACCTGAAGATTCTCGTTTTAAAGAATTCCGACTTATATTGGATCATGTATACTCAATTGAAGTTCAAATCATAAAACTACGAAATACCACGATGCTACGAGCTGGATTTTATTTAATTTATATTAAAATGATCAAACTTCGTTTAATTTATATATTGCTTATTATAATTCAGATCTGGACCTAATTGCGTCTTAATAAATTATCCAATTCATACTGTAATGACCCGGATTTTTTCAAACCTGAATATTTAATTTATTTAAATATGAATGTAATGAAATTAGAAGTTAGATAACTTGAATTCAGAATATATGAGTTATTTAATATTACTGAATCGAATTTGGAATTTAATATGGATTTAAATTGATTTCGTAGCTTATGAAAAATCATATTTGAATGTGAGCAATAATATTAATTTATTATTGAAGAATCGAAGTGTTTTAAAAATTGATTAAATATTTAATCCATTTAATTAACATGTAAAATAGTGTTTTTGCAAACATTCTCAGAAATCGATGAAACCGGTTTCATCGAGTCCAAAATATTGTAATATAGTACGGTGCCAAATTTCATCGCATTCGGAATTTTTATGTGGTTAATGCGAGCTTAGAACGTCGACGAGAATATAAACGAATATGAAATTAAAATATCTAAAAATATCTCTTCAAAAAATATCTAGATATTTACCTTGCCCATAAAATCACTTTTATCCTTAAAACCTAAACACTATCTTCTTCTATAACAAATTAAAATGGCCGACATCTTCGCTTCTTCCTCTAATTAAATTCCCTTCAATACTAAATGAAATTCACCGATGTTTGATCCATTGTACTCATTGGATCAAGGGCTTTAACTTGGTGGGTGTTTTAAGAGGTGCGACGCATTTCTGGATTGCTCAAAATTGTCCAGGTGATGCTAGGGCATGAGGTCGCATTGATGTTGTGAAGGAGAGACCATGGCGAATGTGGCTTGGAATTTCTAGTGTCGAGGCACACTTGGTGACAAAATTTGATGGAATTCCGAGAAGAAGAAAGTCACACCACTATAATGGGGGAGCGCTGCTGGGTGAGGTCGGAAAATGGAACGGTGGGCCGGAGATGAGGTTAAGGTACTCAGCAGGTCAAGTTCCAGGCGGGCATCACGTTGACGATGTCAATTTAATGAATGGAAGTCTCGAGCATGGTGTCACCGTGTATCATGTACGATGTTTTTGGGTTGTGCATATGAGAAGGGGGCGGATTGTTTTGGAGAAGAAGAAGGCATGGGCTGAGCACGTGTGTTGAGGGGTGAGGAATTTATTAAATTATTAAGTTAGTTAATATATAATCTTGTATTAACTTATTTGCGCGATATCTAGTTCATATGACATCCAATTAACGAACCGTCAGTTGCGTTGGGATCGTGATGAAGAACACTATACGTTGGCAGTGGATTGGTAGCATTGCGAGAAGCTTAGATTTTTGTCTAATTTCAAACGTTGGCAGTGGTTAAAGCTGTCACATGTCAAGTTTCTGGTTAGCAACGCGCTCAAGCGTCAGTAACATCGTTAGTAAACACAAAACAGTTTGGTCAAAGTCCCATCATGAACATAAAAATGTCTAGAAACCCCGTTAGACGACCTCTTTTGGGATCAAAAATATCAATCACTATGCTTAGCACAGTAACTCTTGTAGCCCTCTAAATAAGCTTCAGCTACGACTTTCGTTTGGGCAAAACGAACTTACGTTTTGAAAGTTATGCCTGTTTCCGTGGACACGCGTTGATCGCTCAACAATGCTAAAGCGACTCAACATCGCATTGCATCCTCACTGGTTTCACATCGCATCGCATCCCTCGCCTCACCCCGCCACGCTTCGGCCTCACCCCGCCTCGCATCGGCCTCACCTCGCCTTGCATCGCCTCCATTCCCTCAAGTCAAATCGCATTCCCTGCACCCTGCTCCCATCGCCTCGCATCCACCCTCGGCAGCTCGCATCACCAGCTTTGCAACCCTTAACATCGCATCCCTCGAATACCGCCTCCATAACTCGCATCCACTCAAGGATGCAATTTCGCATCTCGTGGATACGATTTCTCGCATCCCTTGGATGCGATTTCGCATCCTCCCAAGGATGTGATTTCACATCCGTCTTGGAAGCGATCCGCATGTCCGCATCCCCTAGGGGGGATGCGAGATTTTCTACAACATAAAAGGGGATGCGATATTCTGGGTTTCGCTCTCCTGGGATGTGATTTTTACGTTGTCCCCAAAACTCATCTACTTCACTACCAACCCTCAAATATAAATACCCAAAGGCTTGGCGTTCATTAGGATCCTTTTCCCTAGGAATCTTTGGCCTTCTAGAGCTCCAAGAGCCCCATTAATGGCAGCCACCTTCTTCTCCATGGCCATTGGACATGGCATGGACAATTAAAACGTGACATACACGTTTTCCATCATACTTTGGATATTTACAAGGACAATAACACTACTTTTGGGATGTTTTATACTTCTTGGACACTAAAGCACAAATTGGACATAGTTGACCAAGTCAACTCATCTCAAAGAGGAAGAAGAAGGACATTTTAGTCAAAGTTTAGAATTAACAAGGACATCGTTATTCAATTGTGATACTGTGTACTCGAATATGGTCTAAACTTGTACAACATTGTAATCAGATATCATATGATGAATGATCATTATAAAGTGGACATTGGCGTTAGTGTCGAACCACTATAAAAAGCTATGTCTCCCCGCATTTACTTTACTTTACTACTTAATTGGATTATTGAGTTGCCAACGCACTTACAAACACATTGGGTGTTGGTGTATGACCATTTCCAGCGTCAACATTTTATATAATATATTAAGTTTGTCTATTTCACATAATTTGATTTGTTTGGCATAACTAGACTGAATTGGGAAATTATACGAATTAGAACGGGAATTGGAAAATTGAAAAAACCCGGCTTTGGAATAAAACAGTCTTATAAATTCTTTTACTTAAAAACTTATTTTAAACTATTTTTAAACTTATTTTACTATATATATATATATATATATTGAAACCAAATAAGCCTATTTTATAAGATTTCGAAATGATGATTGAATTATAACACATCTGTTATAACCAATGATTCAGAAATCACAGTATTTCACCATATTGAATATCGATATTTACATCTTTAAACGAATATTTTAATGATGTGAATAAGTATAAAAATGGTTTTGGGTTTGTAGGTCAATGTGTTAATTACATTCGTCTTGAACCCTGTTAGATTATATCGATGAAGTTTATATAATTGAATATTTAAACGAATGTTTAAAGATAATTATATAAAAGGATTTGTTTTGGGTTTGTTGTAAACAATGTTTTAACGATACTTGTTTTTAAACCCTTGGAATATAGTTAAACTGGAAATATACGGTTCAATGGTTTTTGAATATAGTTAATTCTTTAATAACTGATTTTAAAGATAGAAACAAGTATAAGAATCTTTCAGGATAAAGATATTAAAGAAGTTTATTTAACTTATAAAAGAGAAGAGGTTCGTATAAATAGTGATTTTAACCTCTTTGATTATATTTTAAAGAAAGGAAATCTTAGGATTGAATTGTTGATGTACTTATACCGGAGGGATAAGTATATGGATACGTTTTGAAATATCGCAGTTAGAAAGGAAATATTGAAAATGAATTGCGATTATACTTATATCAAAGGGTAAAGTATATTAAAACCTTTTTAAGTATTCAAGACTAAAGGAATAGTGAATTAGTAGAATATATACATATACACCTTTTATATGTATAAGTTGAATATACACACTAATATATAAAGGAATATTAATCGAGTATGAGTTATTGATTAATAAATGAAGTCTTGTTAATAAGCGATGTCTTATTAGATAAATGAAGCCTTATTTGACAAATGAAGTTTTATTAGTTAAAAGTAGTATTACTAATAAAGGAGTTCTAATTAATGAAAGGTTAATTAAATGGGAAAGGGATTAAAAGTCGTTTATATGAGTTAACCGTGCTTCAGCTGTTTATCATGCTTCGTGATCTTGATAGTGCCTTGAATGTTTATTCGTTTGTTTTGAAAATTAAGCGAGGCTGTTTTCCATATACAATCGTCTATTGTATGAATTGTAGTCGGTTAATCAACTATAGAACTTGACCTTAAATCTAGTGACTGGTTTTGAGGAGACCGGGATTGATAAGTGTTCTACTTATTGAAAACCACTTCAAAACTAGTATACAGGTTCTATGTTTTGAAAGCGGTTGTGAAGTGAATGCTATATGGCGATTCGAGATCCGTTGAGATGCTCGAACACATATAGTGATTCTAAGATCTATGAAGGATTCTATGTGTGATTCCAAGATCTAGCGATGTATTGGAATCCATATGTGATTCCAAGATCTGTGAAGGGATCCATGTGTGATTCCAAGATCTATTGTACTGTGTGATCCCAACTAAGAAATCTTGTTTTGTTTGAGCGACGAAGACACGTGTGAAAGATGTCAAACGAAACCTCGACATCGGAAATGACAGAAAGTAGAGTAGGGGGACAATCTGGGGTTTCACTAACCTGTGGTAGGATATATTGACTCCATATCTAGCGTATGCTTACTATTGAATCATTGCGGAAGCTCTTTGAAGTTGCATGCGGGAGTTGGGTATATTTGGTTTCACGTGGTGCACTTAGGTGTTTTCGTGCGTGGGCTAGTTGTGTTTACCTTATGGTATATTTTGTCTAGAGATATACGACGCTCGGAGGTACTTTCTGACCCTTGTGCTTGGAGTTTGGATCTGTATTATGAGATCTCCGATGGAAAATCCAATATGCGAACGTGCCTTATCGGTTTTGTTTGTACACTTAATAGTTTTTGAATGTAATCAATGTAACCATTCCTTCTACGTGAATTTATTTATATTCTGCACCCTAGACATTATATATTATACAATTATACTTCTCATAATGAATGGTTGGATGTTTTGAGGGGATAACCGTTACGGACATGCGTACGACCTCAGAATGTATTGTGATATGTGTTACTTAAATGTTGAGTTATCTCATGCGATTGCCTAGCCCGATCCGGGTGTTATTTTGCGATAATGCTCAGGTCAGACCGAGTATATTTGTAGATCGGACTTTGATTGCTTTGGAGCTTCAGAAGAGGAGTTGGTGATGAGACGTATAATCGTATTCTTTTATTTTATTCCACTGTGTATGTTATTATATGTATCAGCAATTGTAAGGACGTGTTGTTATAACTGTTCAGACTGATTCGTTGTGTACTCCGATTTATGCATTTATTTAAAGTTTTTTGCTTTTTGTAAAGAGCGCAGTTATTACTATAGATTATTAGTTCCGTTGTGAGATTTTATTATATATATTCTTTCTTCTTTTTTTTCCCCTAACTATCAGACTTTCTGACACTTGATTTTAGATACATGAAAACAGAGGATGTATTAGTGTTGATTTTCGAAATCCGAGAAGTCGGGTCGTTGCATATACTATCCTCAAATCCACTTTATCCTCGGTTATTTCGGAATTAAATTTATTAGTTTACTATACAAATTGAATTAATACTCAAAATCGTGGAAATCGAGTTATTTAAATTTTCTAATCAACATTTAAAACCAATTTTAAATGTTCAAACTTAACGGCTAAAAATCCGGGTCGTTACAAGAAGAAGAAGATAAAGCTAGGAAAACTTAGAGCTTGATATATTTCATCAACAAATCTCATCATCTCTATCCAACCAAGATGAGTTATACACTTTACTCTTTCAGTTTCGGTTATCATGGTATATTCGAAAGTGGTGTTGATTGCTTATGTTTAGTTTCGTGTTGATATTAATGTTTTGTGTTGTTAGAACTTACCCATGTTTAGTTTCGTGCTATATGTTGGTTTCCTGTGTTATTATCATACATGAAAATGAACATATTATATGGAAAAACCCTTAGATAGAGATCTCCAAATAATATGGAACTTTTGTATGATGTGTAATGAATGATTGTGGAGATGGATTTGGAATTCATGAATTGTTAGGCTTATATGAATTTATTATGAATTTCCTAAGGGAATGCTTTAGGAAAGATTATACATTAATTCTAGTATTAGCGTATAAAATGATATGTTTATGTATTTTGTATTTTATGTAGTACAAGGTAGTGGAAAATTGTATATACTTTATTCTGAATATTTTTTTTATAAACCAATATAATTTCGAAATATATAGTAGAGTTGGTGAAAAGATATGCTTTATAAAAAAATAAATCAGTTTTTCCTAAAATTACTATCAATTTCATTTCCAGATCCGGAAGCACCTCTGACAACAATTAGAACCACTCTTTGGTCGTATTACTCCACTAGAGGCTTCTGCCTCAACCCTTTCGAAGAGGCCGAAGAGGTGTCTTCCATACTTATAAAATATTAAAGTATCCCGATGCACAATTTTCTAAGTCAAGTTTCACTCGATGACAAATTATCTTCAAAAGTCGAGCGAGAAAAAGATGCAGCAAACGATGAAACAAACAATTGAATTGATAACCAAGAATCACTATAAATACCGCTAAATCATAATGAAGTGTTTTAATCTGAGTAGACAAGCTTTTATGAAAATTTTCAGCATCAAACCGCTGAACTTCTCTAATTTTTTGATAAATTTAATAATATTGCTAACAAACAATTTTGTATTTTTATTTTCTTTACAATACCATTAAATATATTACTTATTCTTAATTTGTAATCACTAAAGCCATATGGTTTCATCGTATTGTTCCTCTACGCCTAGGACACCAGAATATCGAATCATGAACAAAGAAAAAGAAAGCCATGAGAATGAGAGAAATATTGGCTAGTGATTGTGAGGCCCCAATTCTTGACTTCATTACATTGAAACTCAGTGTCGTGGAGTCGTAAATGTTAGTCGCAGCTTAGCATAGTCTATAATCAAATTTCCATAGACAGCGTCTCATCCGTGCCTCACTTTTCTTACTATCGTACCGCCATGACACAACACAGTGCACCAGGTAACTGAATTCTTAGAGCATCTCCAACAGTGGAGGAAATTCATGTTAAGGGGTGTAATATCCCTTATTTTTGCACCCAACAGTTGTTACACGGTGTAATATGAAGGCAAATGTTACGGGCTGGATTCAGAGTTCGGAATAGGGCGCGCGAGCTGATTTTATCAGCTCGTAATGTCGCGAGCTGATTTTATCGGCTCGCGACTTCAGGAGCCGATAAAATCAGCTCGTGGCCTTTTTTTTTCCCAACTATTTTTACCATATACAATACCAAATGCATTAATTTTTTTTGTAAAATAAACTTCGAAACATAATAATAATATTTGATTACTAAGAGCAAACCAATATTTTTTTTTTTAACGTTTTACCCTAGTTTGTCGTATACAAAAACATAACCGATATGTAATTTGTAAAATAAACTTAGGAACATAATAATAGATGATCAATAACTCGTACGAATACAAGAAAAGGAGTTTGTATAATAGAAAATGAAACACAATTGATGATTAATAACTTAGGAACATCTTAGAAAATGAAACATAATCGATGATTAATAACTTAGGAGTTCGTACAAGAGAAGTAATAGTAGAAAAGGAGTTCGTACAATAGATGATTAATAACTTAGGAACATCTTTACTGCATACATAATCGATAAGTTCATATATCTGCTCTTAGGCTCCTATTGGAGATGCTCTTAGGCTCCCTCTCCCGTTATCATATCACACCCGCACCGCTTTACAGCTCAAACATTATAGACCACTTGCCCTAAAAATGGTAACTCTCTCTATCACCTGGGAAGTCTGCAGTGCCGTTTCAACCGCCTGTGTGGTGATGGACAGTAAAGATCGATCATGCTAACCCTACGGCGAATTCCAAGTTGGGGAACAGCTTCGACAGAAGTAAAGAGAAGGAACCAAGAAAGATCTACTCGGAATTATGATGAAATTGTTACGAAGTTCCGTAGGTAAGAAGATGATCTATGTCGATGTTCTAGATTTGGGAAAATACAACGATATGCTTTGTTTATATTTTTATTTTTTATTTATTCTTTGATTTTTAGGCTTTGTTGGTTACGATAGCTATATTTTGTTGGTGTCTACATGCGGTTCATGTGATTTTATGGCAATTGAATCCTTAGTACAAATTCTATGAACATGGACTAGTTTATTAGTTTTAAATTTTGTAGTGGGTGATTTGGAGTCAATTTAGGAAATGAAACGATATTCTCCTGATTTGTAGGATATGTACCTCTTTTTTATTCCCATCTCGTGGATAATAGGGCTAAATACTGAAACAAGCCCCAAATTGTTGTGGCCATTTCTGTGAAGATCAAATTAAACTACATTAATTTGTGTTTAATTTAGTGTTTCCTTTTAAGCTGTAGAACTATTTACTTGTATCAGTTTTATGTATGTTTGAAGTAAACAATAAAGTCAGCCCTGAATTCTCAGCAAATTGGTGCACTGCAAGAACCCAAGTTGGAGCTGTTTATTATAAGATGTATTAAAGTAGTCAAAAGTAACAAATGCAACGGTGGGAAAAGAAAAGTTGATTATATTCTCGTGTTCTTATGCTATGAGGCCTTATATCTGCAGAAACAAATTGGAGAAAGTCTATGAATTGCTGCAGGCTTTCATCGTTTTTCATAAAGATAATGCTAGTACCTTTTGTGCCGATACTTCGTTTTAGGGCATTGTTATTGACACTCAATAAATTGTTAAAGGGGATCAATTTTTTTTTCTTTCAAAAATTATTAAGGGGAGTACCAACGAGGAAAGTAGCCCCTTAACAATTAAAGGTAATTTTACCTTATTACCCATTTAGCCCCGTAACAAATAAATGTAATTTTACCTTAATAAATATTACAAGAGCCATAGTATATTTTTTTCTTCCGATTCACATATACCGATTTTTTTAAACCCTAAAGGATAAACATTTTCGGAGGAATATGATCGAACATATTTTTTTTGGTCGACATAAATATACCGAATTTTATAATTACGGAGGCAATACACTGAAATGATTACTAAATTTTGATATATCATTGTCAAATACATATATAATTGATTACGTGCTGCATTCGGTGCAATGGTGATGAACTGCTTATTTTAATTCGGTTTTCCTTGTTGAATAAGTTTTTTTAATCAAATTTGAAGGGGCAATACAGGAATATTGAGTAGTGTGAAATAATATGTTTGTGTAGCCCCTTAACAATTTTTCAAAAAGTGGAGTGTTTTTAAAAAATGACCCCCTCTTAACAATAGTTGGAGTGTCAATAACAACACCCTCGTTTTATATTAGAAGTGCTTTTCTTTCTTATGTACCTAAGTTAGGTTAAATACATTGAAATGACATGCTTGATCTGAGATTGGGGTCAGGTCAACAGTAGGATGCTTATATCAGATCTAATCATCAATAAACTAACAAAAAGAAGTTAACTTTGCCAGATATCGAACACTTGGTATTGTAGACTATTCGCATAGTCGACCTGCTTGTCAGTTGATTTCGCACTAAAAAATTGTATATATGCTTCACTTTTGAAAGTAAAAGATGTTATGGTTTATGACATTCACACATGCCCCATTTATTTGTATACTTACTATCCGCTTGTAGTGTAGTTTTGGATGCAGAGTCACTGCTAAGCGTTTTGTCCATTAAGCTGTTGAATTGCGTCATATAAAGCTGCAACTAACAAAATACTTCTAAATATTACTGCTTGGTTTAGGCCAAGCAAAAATAAGCATAATTTACATTTCAAAAGGGATAAATTAGCATAATTTACATTTGCTTGGTTTAGGCAAAATAAAGTTTATCATAATTTACATGTCAAAAGAGCTATCACGACTCTGCTGGGGATCGAACCCAGAGTCTCTGGTTTCGTAGACCAGCGCCTTATCCATTGGGCCACATAGTCACACATCTGATTATCTGACTTTGTGTAAAGTGTAGAATACACGATGTACTTTTATATGCTTTCTACATTAGTTTAAAATGCGTTATATATCACACCACCAACATACGCCTGATTTATTGGTATAGTTGGTATTGCTTATCATTCAAAATTTAAAATGTATTTCTCTAGATATTTCGATGCAAAATCATGTTATAAGTCTGACTTTGTGGTAAGACTAAAGATAATTAAAGCAGACACTTCAAATCCATTGAGCCACATAGTCCCATACCATAGAGTGCATTTGTGTTAAGCAAATGGGGAACGCAGAATCAGCATTTTGAGCGCGGGGGGATGAACGGAGAATGTTTGGTGAAAAGGGACTGTGTTCTATGCTATTAAATGGGAAAAAGGACAGGTATGCGTGAGTTTTGAGCATTGTTTGAGGTCATATTAATGCGGTAAGCTAAGAAGGGTGAGGAGAAACGAACTGTTTAAGCTTGTCGCATAGGAAGCATCAGGCTTGAACAGATCAATTTTCTCAAGTTCCAGCACCAAAGCAAATGGAGCTTTTCCCCTTTCAAAGCATCTGACGCTTCAAACACGGCAAAAAGTTGAACAACCAATTAAAGTCCTACAGACGCACCATTGTTGTTCATAATCTAAGAAATATAATTCGCAATGCATTTTTATATGCTTTTACATTAATATGAAATTTGTTATACTATAGCACGCACATATATCCGATTAACGGATAGTTTATATTGTTTTTTGTTCGATATGCAATATAAATTTTACTGGAAGCTTTTTGTTCAAAATTCCTATATAAATTTTATTTTGCTGCAAGATAAGATACTTGAATTAGGAACTTACGATGCACCAATATATCTAACAAGATTTTCCTGTGCTTTACATTACAACATTGAAGATAATATATCTAAATGCTTGGAAGGTTATAACTTTATTGAACAAAGTTTATGTAATAATTTGATGTTCAACTTGATTTTTAGTTTGTTCGAATCTATGTAAAAAAAGAAAAAAAGTAGCCTTTCTAAGGATCAGACCTATGATCTTTGTTTTGTAAACCAACACATGTTCATTGGGCCACAATGTCACTTATCTTACTGCTTAAATCGTAAAGTCACATTCATAATATAATATAAAATAATGTAGTTTAACCGATAAGAAAAAGAAAGGATGCTTTGGATTATGGCATTGGCATGAGTCCTGTTCTTTAATTATTGGTTTGTTTTCCGTGTGTTATAGACATTTTTCTTACTTTTTGTTGAAATTTCCATTATGCAGTAGACTGAGTGAATGGATAAAATATTTGAAGCAGGAAATAGTGATTAAGGATGTCAATGGATATTTGAAATCCATTTAGTTCGTATTTTGAAACTGGAGAAAAAAAGGTTATATTTTCCAATGCAGTTTAATTGTCATATGAGAAGCATATGCATTTGACCTGATAGAATAGCATGTTAGTCCCACATCACAAAATTTTTGTTAATAACTCGGTACAAATATCAAGTGCTCAGTTGTTCAACGGCCGAGCTAAGTAATGCGAGCTTGTGACCAAGTGGGGCATTAATGTGATGGAATGTTGGGTTATGTTGCCGGGTTAGGGCATATTGTGCACTTAGCTGGCCTGCCCAACCCAAGTTGTTGAGTGGCTTGTGCAGTTGGGCTGGAAAGCCGGACTGTGCTGGCTATAGTAAGGAGGCAATGCGTGAGGCTGGTCCACAGAGCAGCGAAAACTCCTTGCTCTCAACGGTGGATGGATAACAGGCTGCTGCACTCTGTTCTCACAATTGATTCGGTGAAGGTTCTCCAGCAAGTCATCATTTTTTTTATTACACTCTTAGAATATGATGCTTTGCTTATGCGGACACCATTGCTGATTTACAGTCAGACACAGGAATTACTTTTGACGATGTCTATGCTGATATTACTACTGAACTTGTAAAAATGGCCACATTTTTGAACACGGTATTAATTGTCTACCAGTTTCCTATTTTAACTGATTGTGCATGTGTAACAGGAAAAAACATTTATGAAGATTCATGTGCATTGTGGATAGTTGAAGGACTGTTCTTAAGGTACAATTTAAACCCTACCACTGTTAACGTTAAAGTACGCTGATAGATGGATATGTATAATGTATATAGCTTGATAGTTTTATACAAATGACATAACAACAATGGAGGCGTATAGGAGGTACATTTACCAGACGATCCTTCCAGACATAGATGGAGAAAAGAGCAAAAAACCACATTTACCAGACGATCCTTCCAGACATATGGAAAAGCGCAAAAAACATAGTATCAGAGCCAGGTTTCGATCCTGGGACCTGTGGGTTATGTTGCCGGGTTAGGGCATATTGTGCACTTAGCTGGCCTGCCCAACCCAAGTTGCTGAGTGGCTTGTGCAGTTGGGCTGGAAAGCCGGACTGTGCTGGCTATAGTAAGGAGGCAATGCGTGAGGCTAGTCCACAGAGCAGCGAAAACTCCTTGCTCTCAACGGTGGATGGATAACAGGCTGCTGCACTCTGTTCTCACAATTGATTCGGTGACGGTTCTCCAGCAAGCCATCATTTTTTTTATTACACTCTTAGAATATGATGCTTTGGTTATGCGGACACCATTGCTGATTTACAGTCAGACACAGGAATTACTTTTGACGATGTCTATGCTGATATTACTACTGAACTTGTAAAAATGGCCACATTTTTGAACATGGTATTAATTGTCTACCAGTTTCCTATTTTAACTGATTGTGCATGTGTAACAGGAAAAAACATTTATGAAGATTCATGTGCATTGTGGATAGTTGAAGGACTGTTCTTAAGGTACAATTTAAACCCTACCACTGTTAACGTTAAAGTACGCTGATAGATGGATATGTATAATGTATATAGCTTGATAGTTTTATACAAATGACATAACAACAATGGAGGCGTATAGGAGGTACATTTACCAGACGATCCTTCCAGACATAGATAGAGAAAAGAGCAAAAAACCACATTTACCAGACGATCCTTCCAGACATATGGAAAAGTGCAAAAAACATAGTATCAGAGCCAGGTTTCGATCCTGGGACCTGTGGGTTATGTTGCCGGGTTAGGGCATATTGTGCACTTAGCTGGCCTGCCCGACCCAAGTTGCTGAGTGGCTTGTGTAGTTGGGCTGGAAAGCCGGACTGTGCTGGCTATAGTAAGGAGGCAATGCGTGAGGCTGGTCCATAGAGCAGCGTAAACTCCTTGCTCTCAACGGTGGATGGATAACAGGCTGCTGCACTCTGTTCTCACAATTGATTCGGTGACGGTTCTCCAGCAAGCCATCATTTTTTTTATTACACTCTTAGAATATGATGCTTTGGTTATGTGGACACCATTGCTGATTTACAGTCAGACACAGGAATTAGTTTTGACGATGTCTATGCTGATATTACTACTGAACTTGTAAAAATGGCCACATTTTTGAACACGGTATTAATTGTCTACCAGTTTCCTATTTTAACTGATTGTGCATGTGTAACAGGAAAAAACATTTATGAAGATTCATGTGCATTGTGGATAGTTGAAGGACTGTTCTTAAGGTACAATTTAAACCCTACCACTGTTAACGTTAAAGTACGTTGATAGATGGATATGTATAATGTATATAGCTTGATAGTTTTATACAAATGACATAACAACAATGGAGGCGTATAGGAGGTACATTTACCAAACGATCCTTCCAGACATAGATAGAGAAAAGAGCAAAAAACCACATTTATCAGACGATCCTTCCAGACATATGGAAAAGTGCAAAAAACATAGTATCAGAGCCAGGTTTCGATCCTGGGACCTGTGGGTTATGGGCCCACCACGCTTCAGCTGCGCCACTCTGATAGATAGTAAAATGTGAGAATTGCTTATTTTTTTGAATAATGCATAAGCTGCTCCTAGATTAAATACATCCCAAGTCATGTCATCTTGTATTGTGCATAGAGCATGGAAGATAGTATTTCTACAAAATCACTAAATTGTATCATCCATGCATTCGTCCATCCTCATACCATTACTTGCGGCAAAAACAGTCAGAGTTTGATATTTCAACACATCCCTACCGTAAGTCGACATAAAGTTGTTTCAGATTTAAAATAAACTTGGGCAAGGTTGTTCTAAAACTGTTCAAAAAGCTTTTCAGTAATGTTACATGTTTTAAGCATTGTAACCCTCAAACTCACTATAAGCTTCTCAGTATATTTCTTGCCCTTCTTGTTATTTTATCTAGCTAGTGTCACCAAGTGTACATGTATTTTCCAATACTGATCTCATATACGCCTGTATAAGTAATGCCTGCCTTGTTATTCTTGAGGGAAAAAAAAATCATTGTGATGTATCGTTTAAGTATGTTAACTAGTGAATGGAGATTATCTGCCATTTTGTTCCTCTAATTAATATATGACTCATATATTGTTTAATTGATTCTTTATGTTTCACTTTTTAACTACGAGTTCACCCCTTTATCTTTATCTGATGATGTTTACTATATAATGTGCAAATGCAGCCACTGCACTGGGTCATGCATAACTCAATTGGATAGAAAATCCATTATCCTGTGGATTTATTTGCCTTAGCAGCTACCAGGAACCTTTTAACAAAATTCACATTTGATAGTTGTACTCGCAGTCGCATATGGTCATGTTCTGGAAGTGTTGCCGAGGAATGTGGATTGTTATTCAGCAAATAAATCTGCTGCCTTTTTTTACACATGTTCTTATAATGTATGGAATGTATATAATATATTGGATGGTGATCACTGTAATGTGCCTTCCAGCGTTGTGCTGTCATACATATGTTTTTTTAGACTGCTGTATGATATAAACCATTATAATCTTATATTGTTTTGTTGTCTGATGCCATGGTTGATTTATGTGAAATCAATATGATCATTCACTTGACAATCAACGTGAGGAAATTTCCATACTCAATGAGCTTTACTTGATGGTATAACATACATAGTAACTTTTTATATCTTGGTTAAAAGATTAGTTTTCCTAAATAAAAATAAAATATAATAAAATGATCAAGTTCAATTATTCGGTCTTCTTTGGCCTTTGCAACAATTGAAAATCAAAGGGTACTTACTCATGCAAACATTAAACATGCTTTTTTTTTTAGAAAAGTGTAAAAACGTGTAAAAGTACTCACTAGATGCCCAAGAAAAATCTGACAACATATACAGAAAAAAAAAACAAAAAAAACAAAACAAAAAAAAAACAAAACACACAAGACTATTTCTAACCAGAAGGACCAAAGTATGTCCATAACCAAATTATACAGCGACGTCGTATAATTAACTTAGTAAAAGTCCCCCCCAAATCAAAATATCTTTGTATAAAAGATACTATCATTTTACCAACATGCTCATGAAAGACCTTGGACGGGAATCCTTTTGTGAGCAAGCATGCCAACATGTTTCTAATTTTGTAAAGAATCGTTGGCGTTTATGTGGGTCTGTTGACATTAAACCTGACGGTTACATGTTTTACTTTAACTTTTCTAACGAGTCTGATCGATCAAAAATTCTTCATGTTGATCTTATTTTTATACGTGGAAGAATGTTCATCATAACAGTCTGGGATCCATCTATTGGATGTCCACAAAATCAGATAAGGAAAGTGTCTATACTGATTCAATTATACAAGATCCCGATGATACTATGGACCTTGATAGGAATAAATTGGTTAGTGAATCATATAGGCCGTTTAATTTGTTTGATGTGAGTACGTACAGACTTAATAGATTTAGATACGCAAAAGCTCTCGTTGAGATAACTCCTGAATATGAGCTCCCTGATAATATTGTAATTGACGATTTAGGGGATTAGTGTCCACCAGTGAGAATTGCTTATGACTGAAAACCAAATATATGTACTACATGTAAGATCTTTGGACATGATACCCTTCATTGTGAAATTTCTGCTAAAAATAACAAGGAAGGGGGTTATCAATGTGATGATGATTAGGAGAATCCAATTACTAATGAGTTTGTTAATAATTATACGCAACAGAAGAAAATACATACTGCTGTAAATAATAATACGTGGTCATATGTTCATCCTAAGTATAAGGAGGAATGGAGAAGGAAGAATTCAAATAATCTGAATGCTGCTGATGTAAATGCTAAGACAAGAAATGTAAATGCTAATCAATTCGAAGTTTTGAATTCTGATGGTATAGTTGATAATGATAGTTTAGGCAATGGGTTTAAGGAAGGTGTTGTTCCTGTAGGTGATAAATCTGATGTCAATGATAAATCTAATGACAAAGATGATAATGCAAACTTGAATGATAAAACTGGTCCTTTGACCGAGGCTTTTGAAGAGGATACTTTATGTGACACCCGACGTTCGTTAATGTCATTCTTTATCAGAATCCATTAAGTTTCGTGAAGCATTATAGGTAAACAGAAACAGAAACATCACAAGACATATATAAAATAACAGCGTAACTAAAACTTTATTAAATAGAAAAGCTTCGTGGTCCAAACCCAATTACATAATAAGTTTGAAATACTGAAAACTCATTACATCAACATAAAACTTCTGTCTTGTACCAAAATCATCATTAGAGTACAATAATACATAAAAAGAGCATAATCCCCAAAATATAGCCATAGCAGAGAAGATATGAAATCAAGCGGTACATCTAAGTAGCTCCAAGCAGAATGAAAGAAGAATCCTGATCAAACTTGAGTATTCCCTCCCTGAGAACCTGGGGGGAGGGGAGAATGGAAGAGAGAGAAGAGGAAACAAAATGGATCAGACATAAAGTTTGGAGAGTCCAGTTATTTTTAGCATATAAATAAGTAAAAATATCATGACAGACATATAAACTGGAGAGGGAGATAACAGTGTCATAAGGCAAGTATAACAAGGTAAACAGAATAGAATATATTGTGTTTCTCCAATACTTTTCTCTGCACCAATACTAGTATAACAGAACAAGATGATCCCAGCAAGTACAAGATGGTAGACTTAGGTGTACTTCTAGTGAGAGATTTTACCCCATACAATAACAGGTAGCCCAACATAACCGACGAGTGTTACCCTCAACGATAATAATGTGCTCCTAAACAAGCAAGACTAGATGTACGCTAATTACTACCCCAAATCAATCGGCTCCCTAACTCGTAGATACCCTGTGTTGGCCCATAGTAGGATGTATCACTTCCTAAAGTGGCAACCCCATTATTTGCAAGATGCACCACCATATCTACAGGTGCCACAACGTCTTATCATCCTCCTTGGAATCTGAACCCATGCACGCATATGACCCCTTCAGAATGCGCCACCCACACCGTCCCTTAGATGGACCTCTTACAACCAACTCAGTAAGCGTGCCCTGACCCCTATCTAGTTCGAGGTTCTCCGTTTGATACCAAGATAGGTTATTGACTGATACGAGTCCCACACACTGGATGATACAAGCTTCCCCCTAGGCTTGCATCCCCACTATTGGGATTTCAACAGGTTATGCCTAGAAGTTTAACAAGATTGCATAACCCCAATAGGTTAAGTTTGTCGGGTTTATATGTATAATCCATCCCCACATATTTAACACCACCAAATACACAAATTTGAAACATATGATATTTTTTACTTGAAACCCTTTTTTTAGTTTCTAGGCTTGAAACCATTATCTAGTGTTTCTATATTTACTAAAGTATTTCCAATATTTTTTGATTATTTTAAACATAATTTTTTACTTTCAAAGCCCACAATTTTTTTAATAACTCCTCACTAAAACTACCGTTCCATACACAGAAGCCCACTACCGTTCCCTTCTTGGTCCATGTTTTCAGAAGGATAAGAATTAGGCCGCATTCGTTTTCTTCTCCCCCAAACCCTTTCGTGCGACTCCCCCATATCTCCCACGCTCGTCGCTTTCTCAGATCTCCCATTCAACGCTCGTCGCTTCCTCAGATCTCCCATTCAACACTCGTCGCTTCCTCAGATCTCTCATTGTACGAAGGTTATTCTCGATTAAATAGTCAAATTATTAATTATTCTTGATTAAATAGTAAATAATCGTGCTGCAGTAAGTAATATGTTAATGGTTAATGCTATTCCTGTTGGATTTTAGGCATGTTTCATATGTTCAGATTTGATATTAGTTTTAAAAGTTTCTATTGTTTAAAATTTGCTTCTCGTATTTCAAATTTTGTTGCATGCCCTTAATAATTGGGTCGAATTTCTTTGGTCTGTATTTTGTTACAAGGTTATTCTGTATTTTGTTTCGTATGTTGTTACTGTTTTGATCAAGCATAGAAAGTGGTTATCTAGTTAATATCTTATCTGACTGGAATTCTCTCCTTGTTCCAAAACATAACACCTACCTTGCACAAATGACGAACAAATTAATACAGAGTTTAAAATACAAGTCCAGACTGAACTGTAATAAGTCTATAGTATTTAGTAGCATATTTGGAAATTATTTTGAAATATTTTGATAGCAATAAGAGCAAAGGAAGCCATAGTTCGATGTACATTCTTTTTCTTCAAAATATAAAGCTGAAAATAAGAGTCCGCTGGATTCTGCCGTCTTTAAGATGATGTTTGCAATTTATAAAGAGAAAAGTACTACGTAGAACTTTCCCTTTCTTTTCTTAACGGAAAATAAAATCTAAAAGAAAAATTAATAAAATAACACATAAAACAAAAATAGTTAGCGGATAAGCAAGTATTGAGGAGGTAAATAAAGTGAATTTTTTTCCTTTTCACATTCAATATATGAGAAATTCTTTAAAATGAAAGCTTTCGCTGTGGATTTTTACTTGTTTGCATCGGATTTATCTTTCTTTATGTTACACTACACAGGGTGTAAACTTCGTGCTTTTGAAATAGTTATAACCATACTGCTTCTGTTTTTCTCGAATTAAAGGACAAAGATGGACGTATAAATATTCAGATAATTTGAGAAAAAGAAAACTGAATTTTGTAAACAGTGATTTTTGTATATCAATGTTAGCATGAAAGTGGAATTTTATTGTAAAAAATTCCAAATTCTGGAGGAAAATTTAGCCGGCTGACAAAAACAAAAGCAAATAGAAGTACATGGAAAACTGCCTAAAGTAATTTACTGCATTGAAAACAAAAACATTCAAATTAAAATTGACTTATGCAAGTAAACAGTCTGATCTATTAAGAAAGATATAGTTATGATCATCAAATATGTTAATATATGAGTACGTATTAGACTATTAGTAATATGATATGACCAACAATCAAGCAGCTAATAGATATGTATTCATTTACATTGAATAGTTAACATATATACATTTCAGAATATCTCAATAGTTATTGCTAAAGCATCATAATAGGATGACCATTATAACAGCATGTGGATGTTGCCATAAATGGTTATTGAAATTGAATTGACAGAAGCTGTGCACTTTGCTAGATAAAAATTTCTTAAGATGTTATTGTACGGTACGTAATATCGCAGAACATTGATATAAAATAACAAGAAGATACTAAACTTTAACTTAAAATGGACAATTTAAGCATGCAAAATGCTCTACTATTAACACCAGCACATAATGGAACCATTTTGTGTTACTGTACAAAAGTAACAAAACTAATCTATCATTATACCGTTAACCCAAACATGCATTATATGGGATTTCAACAACCAAGATCAAAAACGGGTAATATTTTTTGCAAATTTATAGTTATCCAACACATAACGGGACCAATTACGTAAATAGAAGGTTTCAATTTTGGATTTCAAACTTACTTAGCACAGGTGGAATGCATAAATTAGGGAATAATCAGTTATTAAAGATGATAATCAGTTATTTGTATATTCCTTTTATTCTGACAAATTCATTATTTAAAAATGGTACATCTAACTTTTTACAGTGCAATGATTTTATAATGGTTACAAATGTGGATTACTGTTTTCAGTCATGCTTATAAGCATACCAATACTTATCGTTTACATCAAAGTAACTGAATGAAATGAATGACAGTTGCAAAAAACTAACTGCTTGATCAAAATCTGGAGTAAGATTTACATTATGAACCTCTTATACTATGTCGGTCTAATACTAAATATGTGTGTGCATGCACGCGCGCACACACATACAAAGGGCTTTTCTGCATGGAAAAAAGAGATCCTACCTGCCCGAATTCTTTCGATACAATCGCTGAAAGCAGTTTATGCATATGGCATAGATTATAGTGATAACTTCATCTGTAATCAACCGGGTACCAAAATATGAACAACTGCTAATAATACTACAGTTTGATCACCACTTTTGTTGAAATTGCCTTTCATACTGCTAATAATACTACAGTTTGGTCACCACTTTGGTTGAAATTGCCTTTCATACTGCTAATAATACTGCAGTTTGATCACCACTTTAGTTGAAATTCCCTTTCATCCTGTTCACAAACGCCGACACACATTTGAGATAACACAGTTTACTGTTCATGTATTTTGCCTCCATTGTCAATGTTCCCTTCAAAATTTGATAGCTTGATAAAAGATAAAATAGCCTTCTTTGTTACCTGTGTAGAGACGAAAAGTTATCCCTTAAGACAGTAAAACATAATCATATGAAGACCAAGGCAGCCACTGTTAGCAAGGTAGAACTTTAACAGTCTTTAGATTTATCTAACTAAAAGGTAAATACGGTAATCTTTCAAAAGAGTAATCTGTTCGCATATTCACTTGTTTAGTGGTGAAGCTTAGATGGAACTACAAATATTGTATGATCACTCATTCAATTAAAGAATTGTATGCCAACTAGTATTATGAAATCACTCATTCTGTACAAGAATTGTATAATCACTCATTCACTTATTTAGTGGTGACGCCTGAACGTAGCCTTTATTACATGCCGGCTAATAGTGACTCAAAACCACACGGGTGGTATATAAACTAGTATTCTGCAGAATTGTATGCCAAATTGCACGAGAGAATGCAATATCTTTGCAGTATATATATCTCGATATAACTTCTCATGTACAGCCAGCTAACGGAAACGACATAATGATCAATACATTGACTCGTATTTTAATATATAGTGCATTGGCCTGTATTTAAATCATTGTATTTTATAGTTTAATGAAATGTTAGCTGCTAGTGTTACTATTAATTAATTAAAGCATGCTTACCATGTGAATCGTTGATGATGCAAATATGGATCATATATGTGTACATATAGATGCAAAACATGGCATGAAAAATAAGGTAAGTAGTTAAAGAATACAATTTTATTATCCATTGAACTTGAAAAATCAGAATACGGTTATGTATGTAGGATCTAAATTAACCCTAGAGGGGGGGTGAATAGGGTTTATTGTAAATTAAATAAATTTAAAATAAAATAATAAATTGCAGAAAGAAAAATCACACACAGAAAATACCCAGCTTCGGCAAGACTGTGCCTACTGCTGCATTCAAGGTTTCTACTAGGAATTATAAACAATCTCTTCGCTTACAGACTCTTGTAAACTTGCGACCTTCGCTCCCGACTGTTTAAACCCTACGCTCAAGACCTTGACACAACTCGATCCGTTAAGTTGTGATTTTTCCAACTGCAGACACTAGTAGTTATTGACTTTAAGAGATGAAATTTGAATTTTAAAACAAGTAAAAAATAATAAAACCCTAGGAGTTTAAAGGTTAAGGGTTATCCCCTTTTTAACATATGAGAAAAGGCGGCTCCCTTGTTTCATTGCTCCACCACTTTATTTTGTTTAGCCCAAACTTCCTTTGTCTTTCACTGGAAATAGAAATGGCGGCTTAAAAACTAGGGTTTCTCTGAAAGCACTGAATCGAGATGCCTGGTTGATGAAAATCAGTTCTCTGCTGCTCGATTCTTCTTAGCTTCAATCTCTGGCGGCTTGTATCTTCTTCGATTGAATTTATAGGCTCTGATTCGAATTCAAGCTTTTCTCGATTTCTGGTATGGTTTTACTATTAGATTTTATGCTTTAGTTGTACTTAATCTTGGATGAATTGAAACCAGTGATGAATCGGTGTATTTATAGGATTAAAATCCTAGATATATGCTCTGATTTCGTATAAGACTCGGTCTGATCTTTTCGTGAATTTTGGACTTGAAATTTTCTGAAATTCTGGAGGTTTCTTCGAATTTAAACTTGAGTATATTGCATAAATATTGGGCTTGAAGTCTTCGGCTACTCTGGAGATTTCTTTGATTAATTCTGGAATTTCATATCCACTTTCATTCGACTTTGTCAACATGATTTTTAAACAAGAATTTTGCTGCCTTGGATTAACTACTTCATAAAGAAAACTGATACGAACAGATGCCTTGATTACACTTGTCTTTGAAATCGGTTTCTTTGATTTCTGGAACTTTAAAGTTTTTATTTCCTTTGCCTTGAAGTTCTTAAATAAGAACACATTTAAACTGATGCTTGTCTTTAAAAAAAAATGATTAGAACACATGCCACTCTACTTTCCTTTGAACAGATTAAAACAAGTAAAGCTCTTTGAACTTTGCCATGAACAATACTTAGAATTGAAAAAAAAACAGTACCCTTTGCTTGCTTCACCATCTTGGAAGTGATCGAGTCTGCAATTATGTTGTTCCTGTTCAAATGCAAAGTTGTTGTGTGTGTATCATTCCTGGCTTTGTATATGTTGTTCTTAGTTCATGATGCACCACTTAATTTGCCTTGACAAAACTGTTTTTCTCTGATTTTTTTATACTGATTTTGTTTTCTTTCAATTCAAAAAACAGATGCTTCACTTGATTTTTCATGCTTTGCGTGTCTTCTTGCTTGTTGCACCATATACATACTTGCTGTTTTGAAATAAAATTTGTACATGAACTGTTTCTCGCTGTTTGCATATTTGTTTGAATTCCTTTGTTTACTTGGCCATTCCTGCCACTTTAACTTGATTGTCTGGCTTCTTTAGCTTGACAATGTGATCTGCATGTTCACTGCTTTGTCCCTTCTTGCTGGTTTGAACTTGATGTACCCTCTAGCTGCACCATTGTGCTCGGCCATTGTTCTATGTACTCTTTGTTAACTACTATGTATACTTGAACATTCTGACTTGTTTGAGCCTTGCCTGGATTTGTTGTTCATTTTCAGTTTGCATTTGAAATGAAACTTGTGCTCGACCATTTGCACACTGATTTGCACTGAATCGAGACGGTCCATGTGGCTACTCCTCAGTCGTACACTGATCGACGAGGCAGTGCACACGTGTATGTATATGCACGTGTGTACATGCAGCCATTAGACGAATTTTTTCTATTCCTGCATATCAGACAAAGTCTAGAAAAATGATGAGAAACACACCGTAATTTTGAGGCAAATAATATTTTTTTTAAAAATTATTTGCTTGTATTTAAATTATTTTTGTTGCAGTCTACTGTGTGTGTTTGTTTCTTGTGACAGGTATGACTACAGTACATAACTGAAGACTGTGAAGGCAGAAGATAAAAGACAAAAGTCAGTGGAAAAATATCAGTGTCAATGTATAACAATGTCTGCAAATATAGTTGTATAGAGTGACATATTTGTATGAATGAAATATAGTATGTCAAACAGTGGAGTTATAAAAGATGTACTTTTTGATATTGGAATAAATTATTTTTATTTAAATAAAAATACCGTGTGATTGTTTAAATTTCTGCACAGTTATATTTTATTTAAGTAGAAATATTATATTCCTGTCTGTTGTGTAGTATATCAGTGCATTTACAAGCACATTCAATAATAAAATATATTTGGTTGTTATCATCAAACAAGAATCATATAATTGTGTATACAACACTGTTATATACAACAATCTCCCCCTTTTGATGATGACAAACAAATAAAAGATTTTGAATGTGTTTGAAACGTGAAGTATATTACTCCCCCTATTTGTATGCTCCCCCTACAACTAAGCTTCCCTTATTGATGCATAGATTTGAAAATTATGAAATAAATTAATCAGACGCCAAATTTAAAGAAATATTCTATAAATGTTTGAAATATTCTATAAATGTTTACTCATCCATCAAAATCTTGACCATTCTCCCCCTTTTGTAATCATCAAAAGAATGGCAGAAATCAAAACAGCGATGAATATAAACTAGAAATATGAGTCCAAATCAAGAGGAAAATATATCGCAAATCTCATTTAATCAAACAAAAATCATAATATTCTTTGAATCAGACGCAAATTTCACTTTCAGAATGAATGGACTTACGATGGATTTTATAGAATGAGGAGAGTTCAATAAAAATTGAATATTTGAATATAAATTTTAAAGATTTTAAATATGCTAAAAAAAATGTGTTAAGCACTTTCTAACCACGCATAGCCCAAAGGTCTTTTAAATGGGGTTAGTAGTAACTTAACTTTATCCTCTCTAATGAGTTCCAACCATGCACAGCCCAAAGGTCTTTTAAGTGAGAATGGAAGCACATAGAGATTAAGGTAATTCACCCACACATAACCGCGAGGACTTTTAAATGGGAGTGAGTACCAAGGATAAATTATTATTATTATTATTATTTTAATTCCAAGAGTAATTAGAACTCCCCAAATTAAATAAAACCATGATGAATGACAGAAGTATGGTAGATATAGAAGATGGTCGTGAAATAAGTTCTAATTCAAAAATATTATAAAATCTGTCCAATCATCATGAGATTTAAAAATATTTCCTTATGATAGGATAAAAAAATATTCTAGTCAATACTCATCACAATTTCAAGATCTGACATAACTTCAACGAGTTCCAAAATAGTTCAAATGATCAATCATTTAACTTTTGAATAACTATTTAAGAATATTTTTTTATTTATTATATATATATATATATATTTTTAAAAAATGGATAATGATCAATCAATTTCTATAATTCCCAAATCTAGGCGTAATCGTGAAAATCTATCTTCGGGAAGAGGTTTTGTAAAAATATCAGCAATTTGATAATCAGTTGAAATAAACTCAATACAAATATCTTCTCGTGAAATGTGATCTCTAATAAAATGGTGTCTCACATCTATGTGTTTAGTGCGTGAATGATGAACAGGATTATTAGACAGGTCTATAGCACTTTTACTGTCACATTTTATTGGTACTTTTTTATAAATTAGACCAAAGTCTGAAAGAGTTTGCATCATCCATAGTATTTGTGCACAACAACTTCCTAAAGCAATGTATTCAGCCTCAGTTGTGGATAAAGCAACACAATTTTATTTTCGACTTGACCATGAGACTAACGAGTGTCCTAGCATAAAACAAGTCCCACTAGTGCTCTTTCTATCAACAAGGGATCCAGCATAATCAACATCAGAATATCCAATTAATTCAAAATTATTGCATGCGGGGTACCATAAACCAAATTTGTGTGTGTGCAAGAGATATCTTAATATTCTTTTTGTGGCTTTTAAGTGAGATTCTTTTGGATTAGACTGAAAGCGTGCACATAAACAAATAGCAAACATAATATCAGGCCTAGATGCAGTGAGATAAAGAAGTGAACCAATTATTCCACAATATTATTTCTGATCAACTGCAACTCCTTTCTCGTCTTTGTCAAGCTTGATTGAAGGACTCATCGGTGTTCTGAGTGGTTTTGCGTTTTCTAGTCCAAATCTTTTCAGCAATTCAGCAATGTATTTTGTTTGTGATATGAAAATACCCTTGGTGCTTTGTTTGATTTGAAATCCAAGGAAGTACTTTAATTCACCTACTAAGCTCATTTCGAATTTATCCTGCATGACTTTTTCAAATTTCTCACACAAACAATCATTAGTAGCACCATATATAATATCATCAACATAAATTTGGACTATTAAAAAATCATCACCTTCATGTAATAGTAACAACGTAGTGTTAGCACTGCCCTTTTTAAAACCGTTTTCCAAAAGATATGCACTCAAACACTCGTACCAAGCTCTAGGAGCTTGTTTAAGACCGTATAATGCTTTTTCAAGTTTAAATACATGATTTGGAAATTCATGATTTTCAAAACCAGGGGGTTGTTCCACAAAAACTTATTCCTTTAATTCTCCATTTAAAAACGCACTTTTTACATCCATTTGTTTAAGTTTGAAACCTTTGTAACATGCAAAACTGAACAAAATTCTAATGGCTTCTAACCTAGCTACTGGTGCAAATGTCTCATCAAAATCAATGCCTTCAACTTGATTATATCCTTTTGCAACCAACCTAGCTTTGTTTCTAATTACATTTCCGGATTCATCAAGTTTATTTTTGAACACCCATTTAGTTCCTACTACTGGATAGTCATTTGGTCTAGGAACTAATTTCCAAACTTTATTCCGTTCAAATTGATTTATTTCTTCTTGCATTGCTAAAATCCAACTTTCATCACTAAGTGCAATTTCAACATTTTTAGGTTCAGTTTCAGAAATAAAACAGCTGTGAATACGAAAGGCACATATATCTTTATTAAATGATGAACGAGTTCGTATACCTGCCGTTGGATTTCCTATTACCAATTCTGGAGGATGATTGGCTTTGAATTTCAACTTTTCGACTTCAAATATTTGTTTTGTTGGATCATCACTGCCAGTCTTCTCTTTGCTATTTTCTTTTTCACCCTCATATGTATTTCCCTCGTCGTTTTTCTCCTTGTTCACCGTATCCAGATCTGATTCATCAAATTTCACGTTTATGGTTTCAATAATAGTTTTCGATCGTTTGTTGAAGATTCAATATGCCTTGCTTCTTGAAGAGTAACCCATCAAAATTCCCTCATCGGCCTTTGATTCAAACTTACCAAGATGATCACCTATATTAAGAAGATAATAGGGGCATCCAAAAACTCTAAAATATGAAATGTTAGGCTTTCTGTTAAACCACAATTCATAGGATGTTTTGTTAAGCATTGGTCTAATCATTACTCTGTTCATTACATGGCAGGATGTATTAACTGCCTCTGCCCAAAAAGTCAAAGGCAAATTACATTCACTTAACATAGATCTAGCCAATTCCTGTAATGTACGATTTTTCCTTTCGACTACCCCATTTTGTTGACGTGTTCGAGGAGCAGAAAATTCGTGTTTAAAACCATTTTCTTCACAAAAATTTTCAAAATCCAAACTTTCAAATTCACCACCGTGATCACTTCTTAAAGTTTTTATTGAAACACCTTTTTCATTTTGAACGAGTTTTGCAAACTTTGAAAAGTAATCAAAAGTTTCGGATTTTTTGGCTAGAAAATAAACCCATGTAAATCTAGAATAATCATCAACCAACACATAACAATAACGTTTTCCATTCAAGCTAGCAATTTCATTTGGTCCAAATAAATCCATGTGAATCAAGTCAGGTACCCTATTAGTACTAACAATATTTTTGGGACGAAATGATGAACGACTGAATTTTCCCATAGCACATGATTTACACACTTTATTATTTTTTTATTTCTGATGTGGTAGTCCTCTTACCAATTCTTTTGATTCAAGTTTTTCCAAGAGACTCATACTAGCGTGACCCAATCTTCTATGCCATAAGAAAACTTCTTCATCCGTAGCTACTAAACATCGTGAGAGAGTCAAATCATCAAATGAAATCGTATAAACATTTCCTTTTCTTTTTCCCGTGAACACAATACTGTTTGTGGATTTTTCAATAATTTTGCAAGATTCATTTTCAAATATCACACTCATTCCTTTGTCACATAGTTGGCTTATGGAAATGAGATTATGATGCAGGTTTTCAACGTATAAAACATCAGTTAAGGAGAAAGTACTATTACCTACTTTACCTTTACCAATAATTTTACACTTTCTGTTATCGCCCATTATCACACTTCCTCCTTTATGTTTTTCAAGGCTAAGGAACTTTAATTTATCTCCTGTCATATGTTTGGAACAACCTGAATCCAAGTACCATTCTTGTTGTTCCTTAGCCCGCCAACATACCTACACATGAGAAGAAGAGAATGACCTAGAGAAACTCATAGGTCTAATAAAATTAGTAATTGAAAAATTTTGATTTTGAACAAAGATCCTTTTGGAATCCAAATTTGTTTGTTCTTATCAAATCCAAATCTATTACAATTACTTGTCGACCCTTTTGGAACCCAAATTTGTATGAATTTTTTATTATTGTTCCTACTTTGACAATTTTCATAGTTATGTCCAATTTTTCCACATTTTATACATTTAGGAAAAACACTTCCACCCTTCGCATTATCATTCATATTAATATGTGTTTTCCCAAATCCTAATCCTTTTCTATTATTAGCATATAATTGATTTCCAAGCAGTATCCTAAATGACTTTTCCCCTTTTGAAAACTTACTAAATGCTATTTCAAGGTTTTTTATTTTGGTTTTAAGTGTTGCATTTTCATTTACAAGAGAAGTGCATCTGTTGATGAAATTCTTTTTTTTTTTGTGTCATCACTTTCTTTTAAAGCCAAGTGTTCTTTTTTTAATTTCTCAAACTTTGCTTCAAATTCTGTTTGCTCTTGTTTTAAAAACTTGCAGTTTTCACAATCAAGGTTTGTTACCTTTTTAAGCTCAGTTTCTAACCTATTTTTTTCATGAACCAATTTTAACCTATCAGATTTTAATTTCTTAACTTTTAGCTCAAGAGAATCAACGGTTTTGGTAAGATCATGACACATTAGAATTAAATCTTTATAAGAGTAATTTGGTACCTCAGTGGAATCTTCTTCACTACTTTCTGAATCTGACTGTGCCATAAGACACAAATTGGCTTCCTCTTTATCACTGTCAGAGTCTTCTTCTTCTCCTTCTTCATCATCCCATGTAGCTGCAAAAGCTTTCTTTTTCTTCTTCTTCTTTCTATCTTTCTAAAGTAGTGGACAATTTGGTTTGATATGGCCTGGTTTATTGCAGTTGTAGCATATCACTTCATCGTCTGAGTTGTCTAAATTCTTGGATTTGTTGGATTTTGAATTCTTCTTTCGTGACTTGTATTTCTTGTTAGACCACTTTTTAAGAACCATTGCCAATTCTTCAATGGGATTCTCAGCTTCATCATTACTTTCAACAGTGCTGTTTAGAGCGATTGTCTTTTTCTTTGATTCTGACTCATCGCGTCCTTCTTTGGCTTTTAGCTCCATTTCATAAGCGATCAAGTTTCCAATCAACTCTTCTATTCTTAACTTACTTAGGTCTTTTGATTTTTGAATGGCTGTTACTTTGGCTTCAAAGTTTATTGGTAGTACTCTTAGTATTTTGCGTATTAATTCCACTTCAGTGTAGACTTTACCAAGAGCCCTAGCATTATAAATTAGTGTGGAGAATCGACCATACATCTCTTTTATATCTTCGTCTTTTCGCATCGTGAAATTTTCATATTCATTGCAGAGTAGTGCAAGACGAGATTCTTTGACTTGTACTTTTCCTTCATGTGTAACTTCCAGAGTATGCCAAATTTCCTGCGCAGTTGAACAATGAGATATACGGTTAAACTCAGTTTTATCAAGAGCACAAATTAAAGCGTTCATTGCATTGGCATCAGTTGAGAATAATTTTTTATCATTAGCATCCCACTTATCTTTTGGCTTAGGAATTTCAATATCATTAATAATCGTCACGGGAGGTTTGTAACCTGTCTCAACGATATCCCATACATCATAATCGACTGAGCTTAAGTAGATTTTCGTCTTAGCTTTCCAATAGGCATAATCAGTTCCATTAAACATTGGTGGCCTACCTACGGACTGACCCTCAGAAAAAGCGTTGTTAGACAAATTCATGACTCTAGAGTTAAAAATACCCGCTCTTATACCACTTGTAGGATCTAAATTAACCCTAGAGGGGGAGGGGGTGAATAGGGTTTATTGTAAATTAAATAAATTTAAAATAAAATAATAAATTGCAGAAAGAAAAATCACACACAGAAAATACCCAGCTTCGGCAAGACTGTGCCTACTGCTGCATTCAAGGTTTCTACTAGGAATTATAAACAATCTCTTCGCTTACAAACTCTTGTAAACTTGCGACCTTCGCTCCCGACTGTTTAAACCCTACGCTCAAGACCTTGACACAACTCGATCCGTTAAGTTGTGATTTTTCCAACTATAGACACTAGTAGTTATTGACTTTAAGAGATGAAATTGGAATTTTAAAACAAGTAAAAAATAATAAAACCCTAGGAGTTTAAAGGTTAAGGGTTATCCCCTTTTTAACATAAGAGAAAAGGCGGCTCCCTTGTTTCATTGCTCCACCACTTTATTTTGTTTAGCCCAAACTTCCTTTGTCTTTCACTGGAAATAGAAATGGCGGCTTAAAAACTAGGGTTTCTCTGAAAGCACTGAATCAAGATGCCTGGTTGATGAAAATCAGTTCTCTGCTGCTCGATTCTTCTTAGCTTCAATCTCTGGCGGCTTGTATCTTCTTCGATTGAATTTATAGGCTCTGATTCGGATTCAAGCTTTTCTCGATTTCTGGTATGGTTTTACTATTCGATTTTATGCTTTAGTTGTACTTAATCTTGGATGAATTGAAACCAGTGATGAATCGGTGTATTTATAGGATTAAAATCCTAGATATATGCTCTGATTTCGTATAAGACTCGGTCTGATCTTTTCGTGAATTTTGGACTTGAAATTTTCTGAAATTCTTGAGGTTTCTTCGAATTTAAACTTGAGTGTATTGCATAAATCTTGGGCTTGAAGTCTTCGGCTACTCTGGAGGTTTCTTTGATTACTTCTGGAATTTCATATCCTCTTTCATTCAACTTTGTCAATATGATTTTTAAACTGGAATTTTGCTGCCTTGGATTAACTACTTCATAAAGAAAACTGATACGAACAGATGCCTTGATTACACTTGTCTTTGAAATCAGTTTCTTTGATTTCTGGAACTTTAAAGTTTTTATTTCCTTTGCCTTGAAGTTCTTAAATAAGAACACATTTAAACTGATGCTTGTCTTTAATAAAAAATGATTAGAACACATGCCACTCTACTTTCCTTTGAATAGATTAAAACAAGTAAAGCTCTTTGAACTTTGCCGTGAACAATACTTAGAATTGAAAAAACCAGTACCCTTTGCTTGCTTCACCATCTTGGAAGTGATCGGGTCTGCAATTATGTTGTTCCCGTTCAAATGCAAAGTTGTTGTGTGTGTATCATTCCTGGCTTTGTATATGCTGTTCTTAGTTCATGATGCACCACTTAATTTGCCTTGACAAAACTGTTTTTCTCTGATTTTTTTTATACTGATTTTGTTTTCTTTCAATTCAAAAAACAGATGCTTCACTTGATTTTTCATGCTTTGCGTGTCTTCTTGCTTGTTGCACTATATACATACTTGCTGTTTTGAAATAAAATTTGTGCATGAACTGTTTCTCGCTGTTTGCATATTTGTTTGAATTCCTTTGTTTACTTGGCCATTCCTGCCACTTTAACTTGATTGTCTGGCTTCTTTAGCTTGACTATGTGATATGCATGTTCACTGCTTTGTCCCTTCTTGCTGGTTTGAACTTGATGTACCCTCTAGCTGCACCATTGTGCTCGGCCATTGTTCTATGTACTCTTTGTTAACTACTATGTACACTTGAACATTCTGACTTGTTTGAGCCTTGCCTGGATTTGTTGTTCATTTTCAATTTGCATTTGAAATGAAACTTGTGCTCGGCCATTTGCACACTGATTTGCACTGAATCGAGACGGTCCATGTGGCTACTCCTCAGTCGTACACTGATCGGCGAGGCAGTGCACACGTGTATGTATATGCACGTGTGTACATGCAGCTATCAGACGAATTTTTTCTGTTCCTGCATATCAGACAAAGTCTAGAAAAATGATGAGAAACACACCGTTATTCTGAGGCAAATAAAAAAAAATTATTTGCTTGTATTTAAATTATTTTTGTTGCAGTCTACTGTGTGTGTTTGTTTCTTGTGACAGGTATGACTACAGTACTTAATTGAAGACTGTGAAGGCAGAAGATAGAAGACAAAAGTCAGTGGAAAAATATCTGTGTCAATGTATAACAATGTCTGCAAATATAGTTGTATAGAGTGACATATTTGTATGAATGAAATATAGTATGTCAAATAGTGGAGTTATAAAAGATGTACTTTTTGATATTGGAATAAAATATTTTTATTTAAATAAAAATACCGTGTGATTGTTTAAATTTCTACACAGTTATATTTTATTTAAGTAGAAATATTATATTCCTGTCTGTTGTGTAGTATATCGGTGCATTTACAAGCACATTCAATAATAAAATATATTTGGTTGTTATCATCAAACAAAAATTATATAATTGTGTATACAACACTGTTATATACAACAATGTACACCTTTGTTAGCTTTAAAACACTTGAAAAATGGATGATAGCTTAAGTTAGACATTATCAGTAATCTGAAATCTATTTATGCCTAACTAATGTTATTTTTTATACAAATTGAAGATCAAGATGATCCAACTATCCCAATTACACGAACTCAAGTTTGGATTGAGACACATAGGAGAAAAGATAAAAGTATATTGCCGAGTGCCGTAGAGCGAATGATGAGATTAAGCGGTATTGTTATTGCTTTGTTTAAGATTAATAAATTGATTATATTTTACACATCGTAATGCAGGAATTAGTTAAAAAAATTATTCAAGAAGCAGAGACAAGTGGTGATAGTAATGTGCATTACTTGTCAATTAATGATGATCCATTGACACAAGTGCTTGGCAAAAAAACTAAGGGCCTTCCCGGTGTTGGAAGTTGTGTTAGTAAGACCAAATATGAAGCTTCACTCCCTTCTCATATGTTACGTCTCCATGACAAGGCTGAAAAGTTAGATTTAGCTGCTAAGTATGATATTCTCGTTGCACAACATGAGAAGCTTGAGTCCAAACTTGATTATGCTATGAGTCTTTTTCTTGTAAGTTACTTATTGTCTTGCTCAAATACTGCCTAAATATGAAATTTCAGTCAATGTGCAATATAGCTTGAATAATTTTGAATAAGTGCATTTATAATATTATTTTGGTGTAAAGAGGAATACCTTAAAGGGGGAAGCAGTTGTAGAATCAACACCTTCGGTGCCTTTAGTTATGAATTCCAAGAAAAAGAACCATATGGTCAATGAATCAAACATAACATCATCTGCACAGAACGAGCCAACTTCAACTGCAAAGTACTGTGAATTGCTTAATTGGAAAGGAAAATGTGTTGCAATTGCAACGGAAGTAGTAGATCCAATCCATAGAAATATTTGTCATGGTTATACTTTGGAAGCTCACGAGATAAAAGTAGGAATGGTTACACGAAAAATACTTGATGCGGAACTGTACAAGGCTGAAAAAAAATCCAGAGTCGAACACAATTGGAGAAGTCGGGATTGGTGATTTCATAATATGGCCTAGGTCATCCGTTAAACTGCATTAAAATGGATTGCTGTATAAGGTACTTTTAGTAAGTTTTACTTCAGCTTTTTTAGTTTAAATTTCATATTTACCTGCATTAATTTTACTGTGTTAATTTCATATTTACCATACAAAGATTGTGAAGAATGGTGCTTTGCAACGAGTGATGCATTTGTTTTGGGGCTATTGGTGCATAGAATCTTTAATGGTCAGGAATAAGGGATTTGAACCAAATCATAGTAACGGGCAATGTGCAATTGAGACTTCTGGATGTAAGCCATCCCCCACTAAATCACATGCTTTTATTACATGACAGAGATGATCTAGTTAAGGTCATAGTTAGATATAGGTTGAACCACTTGAAGTTAAAAAATATTCAAGAGTGAATTTGTCTCTTTCGAAATGAAAGTTAGTATCTCCATATATGGTAGTCCATGTAAATTCGAATTCTTTGGAAAATAATTGGTTAATCAATAACAATTTTAAGTTTGGTTGATCTAAATCAGATCATCGTGGGAAGGTGGATCCAAATCCATGCTTTTCTTTGGCTTTCCAAGTTTGTGTTTTTTCAATGTTTGCATCCAAGTTGTAGAGTTGATACATCGGTCCAATGCGGCCTCGCCATGCCAATCCGATGTGAAGCGATATGACCGATCTAACCCGGATCTTCAAGGCTTAGCCAATTTAGAATTGGTCATTCCACATAAGCGAGTCTATTCAATTCCAACGCTTTATCCAAGTAGTCTCAGCTATTTACAGCCTTATGTAGTTGTCTGTACTCGATTCCCGATTAATCCAGTCATCTCCCTGGGCAATCTACCCCTACAAACAAGTGATTCATGTTCTGATGTCCAAAATGCAATGACCTTGTAAAAGATTGGTTAACACTTGTCTCCTAGAACATACTCTATTGTAAAGATGTGTTTTTGAATTCCCATTAACTCAACATTTGAGATTGATGATCTCTTTGGGTCGGTATATATTTCCACGCCTATCCCTAATCAATAACCGAGTCCTTGATTTTGTCGAATAGTCTATGCTTCCCAAGTTTGCAGTTGTTCTGACCTGATAGTTAATTCTTAGCCTCACCAAGTTCTTGGTAGGAATAAGCCATATCCATTGATCATTGCCATCCCCTGTTGAGTGTTGGCCACACTAAACGATCTTTGTCTTTTCTGTAACAAGTATAATCCATGTTTTCCCCCACATGTCAAGTATCATCCACACCTGACGATCCAAGGTTCATCGAGCCAAACGTAATCCACACTTGACTATCAATAACCTTGCCAGATCCACGCCTAACATCAATCATACTCGACAACTCATTGGTATTCACTAATCATACTTGATTACACATAGTTGCACCGAGCTCTTGCTGAACTCCAACCGTACTTGACGATCCATAACAACATCGAACACGTGTCTAAGTATCAGCCATGGTTGATAGTTTGAGTTTCCACATGTCAAGTGGCATCCATGCTTGACAGTCCATGTCCATTTGTACCAATTATAAGCTACAGTGGGCAATCCATAACGTCTATGGTTTGTTGTCAAAATGCCAACTGTATTTGACAATCCATAACCATGCTGCGCTCTTGTCAAAAACATAAATTGGTTGATTCATTTTCTATCAACATCTAGTTTTTCCATTTCACTAATTTTCGCAGTTTTACACTTTAAGAAATATGAATTTAAATATAATAACTTTAGTGGAATGTGTTTTAATTAAGTCATCGCAACATATTAGCATGCACTGGCGAAGCGTTCGTTATATGAAAAACCACACTTGTTTTGAGTGTGGTTTTGCTGAATATGGTTCATTTTACTGAATAGAATTCTAGGAAGAATACTACAAGCTTTGCCCTTCTGACTTTCCTGGAAGTCAGGACGAATAAAACTAGCATCATCCAAACTATGTAGAATTCTGCAAAATAATATACATGTGTTAAGCTGAGTACGTCTATTTCAAAATTTTCCTGTTTCATTGATTCGGTTGTAACAGATAAATCAGGATCCAAGATTTGAATCTTCACGAGGCTTGATTATATGATTTTGCACTAAAAATTCAGTTTCGGGGATCCGACTAACAAAGTGCTCAAGTCCTTTTATTACGTGATGTACGCTGCTCTAGCTTTACGAAGTGTATTGTTAAATCCACATATTTATTTTCTTTATTCACGTAGTTGTGATGTGAATGAAGAAACAAAGAGCTGCTATATTATAGGTAAACAATAAACATAGAATGAATGCATAAATGACAACTTCAAAAAAGAATACGGACATGAGGTTAAAAAATAGTTCACATTTATGGGTTCCACAGGTTTTGTTGTTCATTAATTGAACAATATTTATCTATTCATATCACATGTGTAATCTTTCTGAAACATGATGCTTCTATACAAAAGTTAAAGCGAGTATTGTTATATATATATATATATATATATATATATATATATATATATATATATATATATATATATATATATATATATATATATATATATCAAATGTTACTTCATTCGGCCTTTTGTTAAGTAGGCTGTAGTTAGAGGGCTTATTCTTTTAATATCTATCCCATCATTATGCACATTAATCGCACATTAACGTCGGCAGAATAATTAGGTCTCTTTTTAAATATGCATGCCAAAATGAAAATACATCATAGCTGATTACATATGTTGGACCCATTTTCAGGTCTCTAAGCATCGACACACTATACATAATTTATTTAAACTTGGCCCAAAATGTTACATAGAAAAATTGAGTTGTTTCTTCAATTGGCAAAGGTCCAATATATATTCGGATGTTGTGCCAGTCTTGAAATTTTAGGGGATTGAAGAACTTTCAGTTTGGATCCATTTTTTATAACCATCAGCTCTCATCATAAAATCATTCATTATTAGATTTAAAAATAGCCAAAAGCTGCTAAAACAGTGTTCCAGAAATTAGATGCTCCAGTTCTCAAAACGAGGCTAAAGCTATTGTTCCAGGAATTAGATGCTCCTGTAATAGATCGATAGGCTTAAACACTCAGTTTACATGGATAGGCTTAGGCACTCAGTTTACACTGATCCGTGACACCAAAGTGACTGCTGCTACCACATGCGGTTTTATTTGTATATTTAACTGTATGTAAAACTGATTTAAATATAATATTTTCCTTTAATTGAGTAAGATGGTAGACCCTTGAAGTTGACATTGGCGAGAACATATATTCTATAATAAATTGCTTACTATTTACATTTCTGTAAATGTGATTTGGAATACAAAGTTTGAGGATTTCCGTTTTATAGTGGTTTGGAATTCATACATGGACGAATACTGGTTGCCTACTATTTTATCATTTTTTTTAATGAGAGAAAGATTAAATGGAAGAAAAATCGGTAGCTTTTAGTTATATGTTAGTCTTTTATAGTGAATGCGTTCTTTCAGATTATATTTTAGTTCAGCAAATGGCAATACGTTTGTCTTTTATAGTTAATGCGTCACTTCCATTATGTACTCCAATTATGTTTATCTTCCGAATGCTATTTTTAGTTCAACAGAGGCAATATATTTGTCTTTTATAGTTAATGTATTATTTTTATTATGCTAGTATAACTAAAGATTTGACTATATTACATCTGTTGCAAATTTATGGTTATGGTTACTAGTTATTGAAAGTATCAGTTGCATGTTTATGGTTGAAACACTCATTGAGTGTTGCAGATTATGAACTTGAAACACTAATCGAGTGTTGCAGATTATCGAACTGAAACACTTTCCGAGTGTTGCAGATTATCAAACTGAAACACTCACTGAGTGTTGCAGATTATCGAACTGAAACACTCGTCGAGTGTTGCAAATTATCAGATTGAAACACTCACCTAGTGTTGCAGATTATCAACTTGAAACACTAGTTGAGTGTTGCAGATTATTAACTTGAAACACTCACTAGGTGTTGCAGATTATCAAACTGAAACACCTGCTAAGTTTTCGAAAATATGCAACATACTAATCTACAACCCTTAAAAAGTATTTCTACAAATTTTAGCAACATTTTATTACCGTTCAAAATGGCCATTTTGATGTTGTGTAACAAGATTAACTTAACCTTCCCACTGGTTCAAGCAAGTTTACTTAACCCCTACTTAAGTTGACAGGTTCATGTATCCCTCAAATATTCAAACAGGTTAAGTATTTCAAGTTTATTACCTTTCATTCATTTATGGTTTTTAATGCGCTAGACCTCTCACATTAAGTCTACCACTTGTGGATGCTAGATATGTCAGTTGGGTCCGGGCAGACTTCTACCACAAGTCAGACATAATCTTGTGTCTTAGCACCGTTATGTGTACATTTATGCACTCGACCCCTCACATTAGATTAACCACTTGTGGAAGCTGGATTTGCCGGTCGGTTCTGGGCAAGCTTCTACCACAAGTGTAATCTAACCTCGTGTCTACGTGAGGTTAAAGTTCCTAGTTAATGTAAATCTAGGCATGTTCATTACTAACCAATTTCCATGTTTATTATGCCCCAAATCCCCATCTGATTCACGATACAAGTTATGCCCCAAATTAAAGTTTATATCATGGTATAGATTATTCCCCTAAATCCCAATCATGATTTACAACATAAGTTATGTCCCTAATTTATCTTTTCCAACCATTCCCATTTTCGTGCACTCACATATTTTGGCGATAGGCCTAAGCTCGAAGGTAGCCTGACTATAAAAACTAAAAGGGAAAGATGGAAAGAAGAGAACAAGAATATGCATAGTAAATAAAATTGGCATATGATGATATAATTGGTCATACTAACAAAATATGCATACATTGACATGATTAGGCAAACTAACAGAATTGGCATACGGTGACATGATTAGGCAACTAACCGAATAGGGATATCATGAACATGCATATGAGAACTAAGTAGTAAATTAGGTATACAAGTAATGGCAGATCTGTTATGATTCAGGTTACTAAAAGGCATAGGCTCGGATCCAAACTTATAAACATGTCAAGGTAACTTTTTAGGTGTTTATATCTAAAAGTAACATAAACTCACTGTGACTGGATCTAAAAAACAGAGGATTGATTGTAGATGTTGTAGCACAGATCCTTGAATATGTATAACTTGTTGAAGACGAATATGCTAGTTCAAACTGAGTTGGGGCAACCCTTGTTGTCTCCATTGTTTTTGGTGAATAAAAACAATGAGAATGAGGTCCTATATATAGCCTAAGGTCAACGAATCATGCTCAGAAATGCGTCCAGGTTTGAGGTAGGAATCTGCCCAGATCTCGGTGGGGTCCACCCCGGGGTCGACACCCCGTGGGATGAGGTCGACCCCTAATGGGACGATTTCCCTCCTTTTTTCCGCTTCGTGATTTTGATTTTCTGGGTTAGTTTATTTATATATATTATGCTTATATGTATACAAACTTCAAACCTTAATATCTTCTTCATATGATGTCCGTTTACGTAAACTTGGAGTCTTCTTAAGCAGAATTCTGAGGCAAAACGTAATGGCGCAATCCGTTTTACTTAATTCACAATATTTAGTTAAGTATTATTAAGTTTATCATTATAGTGTTCTTTAAAATTATAGGGTGTTCCATTCTCCCCCACTTAAAGGATAAATCTCTAAGTTAAGAAGAATGAATATCCTAGCATCTATCTACTCATCTACCAATCACAGGCATCCGTTGTCCTTAAAATATTTCTAATGCTTATATGAACATATGCAGTAGTGTGTGTATATGTCCCTATATTAATGCGAAGGATTAGGTGGTCTACTGATTCAGTCGACCTCCTTAATGTAATGCATGTTAGTGCCACGAATCCATCATGCATGCAAATAATCTTACTATAACATGTAAGTTCTATATGTGTGCACAATCATTCATACAACTGCAACATCCGTATGATGATGCATCCATTTTCATCTATAAAAGAAAAAAAATGCCCATGCATCCATATGCAGTATGAGAGTGATTGAACCAATCTAGTGCCTAATATGTGTGTATATGCATCCACAAGCAACCATTAGCAAACGCTTGCATCCACTTGCATCTGTCAATCATAAGATGCTTCAAACACATGTTTTGTCCATGGGCTCCCTACCTAAAGGTTGAAGATTCGGTCGATAGGATATACTTAAATGATAGAAACAAGCACGAACAAAAGATTTGGAAAATAAGTTAAGAACACACCCTTGAAAAGAAAAGGGTATGAAGCATGAATCTTGTCTTCTGTCTCCCAGGTTGCATTCTCGGGGTCTTTTCCCCGTTGAACTTCGTCAACTTGACCTCTCAGTTGCGCAGCTTCTTAACCTCTGATCCAAGAATACAGGTAGGAACTCGTCTAACTGTCGCCTCTCGTTCCACCTCTACTTCCTCAAGCATATTCGGCTCAACTACTTCTGCGGTATCATGTAAGCACTTTCGTAAATGAGAAACGTGGAAAACATCATGAACACCGGACATTCTCTCTGGTAGATTTACTCTATAGGCCATTTGGCCAATCCTTTCTGTTATGGGTAATGGACCTACAAATATTAGTGCCAATTTCCCTAAAGATCCAAAACAAACCACATTCCTCAAAGGTGATACCTTGATGAAAACCATGTCTCCCACCTCAAACTCAATGTCAGTCCTTCTCCTATCTGCATAGGACTTCTGCCTGTTCTGAGCTGCCTTCATGCGCCTGCGAATAAGAGCATTCTTCTTTGAAGTTTCTCTAATCATCTTAGGTCCAAGTAGATGCCTTTCTGTAGATTCTCACCAACAAGTCGTGATCTACAGGGTCGTCCATACAATGCTTCGATGGGTGACATGCCAATACTATCCTGATAACTGTTGTTGTAGGCGAACTCTACCAAAGGAAGATGCTCTTCCCAAGTCCCTCCAAAGTCTAGGATACATAGTCTTAAAAGATCCACAAGAACGTTATTCACCTTTTCCGTCTGTCCATCGGTCTGAAGGTGATAAGCGGTGCTCAAACACAACTGTGTACCTAATGCCTCTTGCGAGCTCCTCCAAAACTCACTTGTGAATATGGGGTCACGATCACTCACAATACTAGAAGGTACTCCATTTAGACGGACTATCTCATGAAGGTAAACTGCTGCCAACCATGCTGCTGTCCTCTTACTCTTAACAGGAATGAAATGTGAGCTCTTAGTAACCTGTCAACTAGAACCCAAATACTGGTGTTGCCCATCCTTGATCTAGGAAAACCGTCAATAAAATCCATAGAGATGCTCTCCTACTTCAATTGTGGGACTTCCAAAGGATGAAGTAAACCACCGAGCTTCCTTTGCTCAGCTTTGACTTGCTGGAAAATCAAACACCGAGAAACAAATTCTACTACATCTTCCTTCATCCCAGCCCAAAAGAAAACCCTCTTCATATTCTTATACATCTTATCACCACCGGGACGAATAGTCATCCTAGAATGATGGGCTTCCTCAAGGACTGTCTTCAACAAACTCCCAACTTGGGGAACACAAAGCCTTCCATCTCGTCGTAACCATCCTCTATCACCCGTGGAATATCTACTGAGGTGACTAGAAGTCTCCCCTCTACTGAAGCTATCCAAGATATCTGCTATCCGTGGGTTTTCTCGCTGCGAAATTCCTATCTGGTCCAACAGATTAGGTTGCACCTCTAATGATGCCAATAAACCAAGTGTAAACTCTGTAGAGGGTCTAAAATCAAAAGTCGATATAAACTCCATGCTCTTCCTCTACACAAACAGAGGACTCAAGGTCATTCTCTACCTACTCAATGCATCTGCTACCACATTACCCTTGCCAGGGGTATAAGAAATCTCAAAGTCATAGGACGCTAGGAACTCCATCCATCTTTATTGCCTCAAATTGAGATCCTTCTCCGAGAACAAGTACTTTAGAGATTTATGATCGATGTACAACTCGAACTTCTCTCCTAGTAGATAATGGCGCAGAGTCTTAAGTGCGAATACTATGGAAGCTAACTCTATGTCATGCTTAGGGTAGTTCTTCTCATGAACTCTTAACTGTCTACCTCCATAACATACCACCCTTCCCTCTTGCATCAAAACCGCACCATGCCCTGTACCATATGCATCAGTGTATACTATGAACACTTTGTTACCATCAGGCAAAGTCAAGACTGGGGCTGTTGTCAGAGCACTCTTCAATCGCTGGAAAGCATCCTCATAGTCTATACCCCTAGAAAATGTCAGATTCTTCTTCGTCAGTCTGGTGAGTGGGGCTGATATCTTTGTGAAGCCCTTAATGAACTTCCTATAATAGCCCGCTAATCCAAGAAAACTCCTCACACCCGTTGCATTCTTTGGGATCTACCAATTTTGAACTGCAACCACCTTCGCGGGATCTACTGCTATCCCATCTTTAGAGGCCACATGCCCTAGAAATCTCACTTCTTTTCTCCAAAAATGACATTTGGAGAATTTCGCCTTAAGCTGGTGCGCGCGGAGAGTTTTCAAAACGTCCCTTAAATGTTGGGCATGCTCTTCCTCGCTCTTCGACAAAATCAAGATGTCATCAATAAAGACCACAACGAACTTATTTATAAACTCCTGAAACACCCTAGTCATCAGATCAACAAAATAGGCGGGTGCATTCGTCAACCCAAAAGGCGTAATGAGCCACTCAAAGAAACCATTTGGAGTTCTAAAAGCGGTCTTGTCTATACTATCCTCGACCACCCTCAACTGATGAAACCTCGTGGCCAAGTATAACTGAGAGAAAAAAGATGGACCAAGAAGCTGGTCAAACAGATCATTTATCCTCGGAAGTGGGTGCCTATTTTTCTTAGTGAGTTTATCCAACTCTCTATAATCCACACATAAGCGAAACGAACCATCTGCCTTAGTGGCGAATACTACTGGACCACCCCATTCAGATACGCTTTGCTTAATAAACCCTTACTCAAGTAGCTCCCCGACTTGCTTGCTGAGCTCCTTCCTTTCTCTTTGAGCCATATGGCGCACAGACAACGCAACTGCCTTTGCATTGTCCACCAAGTATATACGGAAATCAATATCATGCCATGGAGATAAGCCCCGAACCTCCTCAAAAACATCAGGGTACTCACAGACTACTGGTACAGATTGTAGATCATCTAGATGCATTAAGAGACTCTAGGAAACTAAGCATGACGGACCCTTTAAGGTCACAAGAAATCTCAATGGTCCTCTCATGACAGGTCAAAAGTCTAACGACCCTCCTCTCACAATCTAGAATGGAACCATACATGGCTAGCCAATCCATCCCTAGAATTAAAACATAGCCCATAAAACCATGCACATATGCGTCGCATTCAAACTCGACACCCAAAACAGATATTCTCAAACCTCGACAAATCATAGATAAATCAGCCATACAACCAATGGGGTTTGAGACAACAACGAGATCCAAAACCATACTAGTACTAAGGTGTAGAGACTCAATCGCAAAATCAGATATAAAAGAATGTGAAGAACCAGCATCAAAAAGATTTCTAATAGGATGATTGGAAGAGAAATCAAACCTTCAACGGAAACTTTACTACCTCTATCTGGCTACTGGCCACGAGGGCATGCACCTATCCTTTGGCCCTGTCCTTGCTTCTTTGGGCAATCCTTAACAAGATGTCCGACCTCTCCACAATGGAAACAAGCGCTCTTCCTTTTCTTGCAATCCTTGATCAAATGACCTACACACCCACAATTATGACATTTTCTATTGTCTCGGGCTTTGTCGTTCTTTCCACCCTTCTTTTGCTGCTGCTATTGTTCTTTCTTGGGCCACACTTTCTTGTTTTGTGATTCCTCAACCCTAGCCTCTTTCTTTCCACCTTTATCTTCTTTATGCATCAATGCCATATCAACGAGTTTCTAAAAAGTTGCTCCCATCGAAATATGAGACATAGCCAACCCATGGAAGGGTTCATTCAATCCACTAGCAAACCTCAAAGCTTTCTTGTGCGGGGTATTTACCAGCTCCAAATAAAACCTTGCCAATTGATTAAACTTATTAACATACTCTCTAACAGACATTCCTCCTTGCTTAAGCGCCAAAAACCGTTCCATTTGCATACTTTGCTCGGCTTGAGAAAGAAATTTCATCTCGAGTCTCTGTCGGAAATAATCCCAAGTCCCGACTGGACGTCCCGCATGTGTCACTTCCGACCGAAACGAGGCTTCATCCTTCAACTGCCAAACGGCTAACTGAATCTTCCTACGATCGTCAACTTCGAAAATTTCAAACAAATCCTCCGTATCTTTAATCCAATTCATTGCTTCTACAAAAGTATCAGTTCCTCGGAACTGCTTTCCACTTATAGCACAGAAATCCTTGCATATCTTAGAGAAATTATCAGCATGCGGAGGAGGAGGAACAGCGGCTGCAGCTGGGGGAGGGGAGTCTGCTTGGCTATCAGCAAGTGCCATCGCCTCCAGATACCAACGAAACTAAGCCGGTATCTGAACGCCCTCAGGAATATTAGGTTCCCCAGACATGCTGAGAAGAAAAGGAAAAAAGGACTCAAACAGATAATCGAAAGATATTTCATATGGCTTTGGGGAATATGTTTTTCAAAACATACCTTTCTTATGAAAATGCTTTCTTTAAAGACCTTTTTTAAAACAAGTTTCAAAATCTTTTATCAAATCCAGTAACCTTCAGCTCTGATACCAAATGTGACACCCCACGTCCGTTAATGTCACTCTTGATCAGAGTGCATTAAGTTTCGTGAAGCGTTATAGGTAAAAAGAAACAGAAACATCATAGGACAGATATAAAATAACAGCGGAATTAAAACTTTATTAAATAGAAAGGTTCGTGGTCCAAACCCAATTACATAATAAGTCTGAAATACTGGAAACTCATTACATCAACATAAAACTTCTGTCTTGTACCAAAATCATCATCAAAGTACAATAATACATAAAAAGAGCATAATCTCCAAAATATAGCCATAGTAAAGAAGATACGAAATCAAGCGGTACATTTAAACTGCTCCAAGTAGAATGAAAGAAGAATCAAAATCAAGCCTAAGTATTCCAACCCTGAGAACCTTGGGGGGAACGGAAGAGAGAGAAGAGGAAACAGAATGGGTCATACATAACGTCTGGCGAGTCCAGTTACTTTTAGCATATAAATAAGTAAAAGCATCATGACAGACATATAAACTGGAGAGGGAGATAATAGTGTCATAAAGAAGGTATCACAAGGCAAACAGGATAAACAAAATATAATATATTGCGCTTCTCTAATACTTTTTTCTGCACCAATACTAGTATAACAGAACAAGATGATCCCAACAAGTACAAGATGGTAGACTTAGGTGTACTTTTAGTGAGAGGTTTTACCCCATACAATAACAGGTAGCCCAACAGAACTGACGGGTGTTACCCCCAATGATAATAACGGGCTCCTAAGAAAGCAAGATTAGATGTACCCTTATTACTACCCTCAATCAATCGGCTCCCTAACTCGTAGATACGCAGTGCTGACACCACATTAGGATGTATCACTTCCTAAAGTGGCAACCCCATTGTTTGCAAGATGCACAACCATATCTACAGGTGTCGTGGCGTCTTATCATCCTCCTTGGAATCTGGACCCATGCACGCACATGACCCCATCGGAATATGTCGCCTACACCGTCCCTTAGATGGACCTCTTACAACTAACTCAGTAAGCGTTCCCTGACCCCGACCTAGTTCGAGGTTCTCTGTTTGATACCAAGATAGGTTACTGACTGATACGGGTCCCACACACCGGATGATGCAAGCTTCCCCCTATGCTTGCATCCCCATAACTAGGATTTTAACAAATTATGCCTACCAGTTAAACAAGATTGCATAACACCAACAGGTTAAGTTTGTCGGGTTTATATGTATAACCCGTCCCCACATATTTAACAAGATTAACTTAACCCTCCCACTGATTCAAGCAAGTTTACTTAACCCCTACTTAAGCTTACAGTTTCATGTAACCCTAACAGATTCAAGCATGTTAAGTATTACAAGTTTATTACCATTCATTCATTTATGGTTATTAATGCGCTAGATCTCTCATATTAAGTCTACCACTTATGGATGCTAGATATGATGGTTGGGTCCGGGTAGACTTCTACCACAAGTCGGACTTAACCTCGTGTCTTAGCACCGTTATGTGTACATTTATGCACTCGACCCCTCACATTAGATTAACCACTTATGGACACTGGATTCACTGGGCGGTTCCGGGCAGGCTTCTACCACAAGTGTAAACTAACCTCGTGTCTACGTGTGGTTACAATTTCTAGTTATTGTAAATCTAAGCATGTTCATTACTAACCAATTTACATTTTTATTAAGCCCCAAATCCCCGTCTGATTCATGATACAAGTTATGCCCCAAATTAAAGTTTATACTAAGGTATAGATTATGGCACCAAATCTCAATCATGATTTACAACATAAGTTATGCCCCAATTTATCTTTCTGAACCATTAAAATTTTTGTGCGCTCGCGTATTTTAGCGATAGGCCTTGGCTCGAAGGTAGCCTGGCTATTAAAACAAAAAGAGAAAGAGGGAGAGAAGAAAATAAGAATAGGCATACTAAATAAAACTGGCATATGATGATAGAATTGGTCATACTAACAGAATAGGCATATAGTGACATGATTAAGCAAACTAACAGAATAGGCATACAGTGACATGATTAGACAAACTAATAGAATAGGGATATCATGAACAGGCATAAGAGAACTAAGCAATAAATTAGGTATACAAGTAATGACAGATCTGTTATGATTCAGGTTACTAACAGGCATAGGCTTAGATCCAAACTTATAAACATGTTAAGATTACTTTTTAAGTGTTTATATCTAAAACAACATAAACTTACTGTGACTAGATCCAACGAATAGAGGATTGATTGTAGATGTTGTAGAACAGATCCTTGAATATGTATAACTTGTTGTTGAAGAAGAATATGCTAGTTCAAACTGAGTTGGGGCAGCACCTCATTGTCTCCATTATTTTTGGTGAATAAAAACAATGAGAATAATGTTCTATATATAGCCTAAAGTCAACGAATCATGCTTAGAAATGCGTCCAGGTTCGAGGCAGGAATCTGCCCAGATCTCTGTGGGATCGACCCCGGGGTCGACACCCATGGGTCCACACCCAAAAGGGACGAGGTCGACCCCTGACGGGCCGAGTTCCCTCCTTTTTTCCACTTCATGATTTTGATTTTTTACATTAGTTTATATATATATTATGCTTATATGTATACAAACTTCAAACCTTAATATCTTCTTTATATGATGTAAGTTTTATGCAAACTTGGAGTCTATCTTAAGCAGAATTTCGAGACGAACGCAATGGCGTACTCTGTTTTACTTAATTCCCAATATTTAATTAAGTATTCTTAAGTTTATCATTATAGTGATCTTTAAAATTACGGGGTGTTACACTTTATATGGTAATATTTTTTATGAAACTGTTGTTGGGGATAAAATTGATATGAGTACAACATCTATTGTTGTTGTTACTAGTTTGTCAGCTAGTTTGAGTAAATCAACTACACAACCTACCAAGTCTTTTTCAATTGTTAATAGGTCATGTTCATCGACCATTAGTTTAACAGCTCCATTATCTATGGGTTCCTCTTCTTCCAAGGCTACTTCATCTCCTTATGATAATCTTAAGCCACCTACAAATGTTCAACTTCCACCTCCTGTGTCTGGTTCAGGGTTAACATTTCCTATAGTGAATGCTGAATTATTATCTACTATAGTGTCAACTAGCGTTATCCCTTCGTCCAAGTCCAAGAAACTTAAGGGTAAATTTTGGGATGACTTGGATGATGGTATAAAGTATTATGTAGATGATGTTTATCCATTAAGTAGTAAGTTGAAATCTGGTAAAAGGCATACTAGAAGTAACCCTTGCTAATGCTTTTGTTTGTTATGAGCTGTAGTATTTAGAGTTTCATAGAGTAATGCTGATAGTGTTGATCTGCAATATGCTGATTGTTTTTGAGCTGCTGTATAGTTTTGAGCCGCGGTATGGTGATTTGATCTATGAAGTCAGTTGTAAGGTTGATTTGTAGAGTTTTTGTGTTAATTGTTCTTAGGGTGGTGATATTTGGATGCAGCTGCCTTCAGTGGACCATTTATGCTATTATATGTTGCGAAATTTTTCTTATGTCTGCAGTATGGGTCGTGATATTTGCAATTATATGTCTACAATATGTTTGTTAAGGAATTGTTCTTATGGTGTTGATTTTTGGTCATCTAGTTTTGCATGGAAGCTTTGTTGAAGTTATGATTAGCCCGTTAAGGAAAATCTCTTAAATTGGAATCTGTAGCCATCGTTTTGTCTTGTTTACGATTAAACAGAGGATTGTGGTCATGTGATTCTATTGTAAGTTTCGTATAGAAATTTGCATTGTGTAAGTAGTAGCTATGTAATAGCTAGATGTTGTTTATTTTGTAATTTCTAGTGTAGTAATAAAATTTTGTGCTTAATTTACAAAAAAATAATGTGCAGTCCAATAACAAAATTTCACAGCCACTTCCCATGGTTGTATGCCTCATAACAAGCAACAAACTAAGCTTCCATGGTGGAAAAACTATGAGTGACTGCTTAATAGCCGTCCATGATATGGCTCCTCCGCTCAATAAATATATGACTGGTTCTAATCATACAACGGAGTTTTCTTTATACACACCATGCTTTTTTTTAACAGAAATTAAAGACAAAATGTCCTTTTTTACAACAATAGTTAAAGCTACATTATAGTATTTTTACTTTTAACTGCTTTAAAACTTAAATTCTAACCGACGAAGTAAAATACAACAAATTAAATTCTTAAACTCTTAGAGTAACCATTAGGAAAGTAGAAATTGATTTAGAGTTAAAATTAAAATCAGAGAAGATAATGATTTTGATGTAAAATTGAAAAGGACTTTGATATAGGAGCAAAATCTAAACAGAAGTCAATCTTTTTATTTTTTATTTCCCTTTTTTACACAAGAAGGAGCTTGATTCCGTGATGAACACAATTTTGGCGCATGTTACATGAAAGAACTTTGCAATTCGATTAGTTTAGTATGTGAATTTTAAAAGACAACATAAATGAAATTTTAAAATGCTAGAAGTTACTGAAGGGTAGAATCAAAAATCTCAAGGTGTATGCAAAGTAGAATTTAAGAGTGAGAAAAACAGAATATGGTGTACGAATAGAATTAGCCTATATTGGTACTAAAGTGGATTTTCTACTATCCGGGCGTCTAGCCAAGTCAGAATTAAAACACCCAATGACCTCCAATTGATATGATCTTCTGTATATAAGCATGTAGTCCTTTGTTCTCTGAAGGTACGTCATAACCCTTTTTGCTGCTTTCCGATGATCCATTCCATTGTTACTGATATACCTGCCTAACAATCATACGATATATGCAATATTCATACGATTTCACCCCCGGGCATACATCAGACTTCGAATAGTAGATGCATAAGGAGTCATGTTCATTTCCTTAGCTTTAAGGATGTTATTAAGGCATTGTTTGAGACAATATCTATCTCCTTTAGCGACAAGGGTATATCTTCATTTACAATCTTGCATTCAAACCTCTTAAGCACCTTTCCTATGTAATTTTTGTGACAATCTAAGAATATCACATGAACGATCATGATGTATTTGGATTACTAATACAAAAGAAGCATCACCAAAACTTTGATTACAAAGTTATTTGAAAGAAATTTCCTGGTTTCGTGCGGTATATGTACGTTACTGCTGGCTAGTAATATGTCATCGACATATGAAATAAAGAATACTTATTTAATTCCGTAGAACATATGATATACACAGTAGTCAATGATCTTGGCCGCCAAATGAGGCAATTACAATATGGAATTAAAACACTTATATTCCCATAATAAATTATGTGTTCCATTATGATATAATCCATCTGACGTCCCAGAAATTTTGACAACTGAAATGTGAGATTAATTGATGATTTAATTTGTAATTCAAAATTTAATATATTGTTTAGTGTATGGATTGAATTCGATATTTAATCCAGAATGGTTAATTATGAATCCAATGTTCATCGTTGGATATTTTAATTAAAATTTTGTTGGATATTTGAATTAGACATAAAACTCGATTGAGAAATACAAATAATTGAAGTTAAAAATAAACGTTGTTATCATTAAATAAATTGGAGTTTGTATTTGATAAATTATGTCAGAAATTTTCTGGGATATGTGTGTATTCATTTATATATAAAGAAATTTAATTTTAACGTCTCAAATTTGGAATCGAACGGGGTTGTTTTGGGAACAAATAGAATAAAATTAGTGGACCGACAAATAAAAAAAATAAAAAAATACGTTGTATACAGATGGAGTCAGATCACAACCAGAGAAACTTTCTTGGATTCAGAACATGGAAACGTAGCAGTACGTCATATTTCATTGCATTTGGAGTTCATTTGAGGCAAAAAATAAATAAAACGTTTAACGTAATCTGCAGTGGAATAAAATTACATATGGACCGTTATTTTTACTTAAACAACACACTGTAAATTCCTTCATGCTCAAGTCATCGAAAATTACCTACTTCAGTAATTTAAGCACCGGCCTATCGTTGAAAACACACTACTACTGTAACACCCCGAATTTTCTATTAACACTAAAGTTGCTAAAATAATAATAAGTGTGTAGAAGAGGGGATGTATCTAATATGAATACAAAAATATTAATAAGTATGTAAGAGAGGGGATGTATCTATTATGAATATAAAAATATTAATAAGTATGTAAGAGAGGGGATGTATCTAATATGAATATAAAAATATTAATAAGTGTGTAAGAGAGGGGATGTATCTAATATGTATATAAAAACAATAATAAGTGTGTAAAAGGGGGGATGTATCTAATGTGTACATTGTAGAATATATATATATATATATTGCTGAGTGTTTGCTGAGTCACTTCTGACTCATTGCTGAGTCAACAAGATAAACCCCATCTTGTCTGAACGGCTGCGGTTATTTCTAGGTTAAATCTAATGGCCTAAATGCATTCTAAAATCTATAAATAAGTGGGTAGACCCTAAACCTAAATCACTTGTGAAATTAGAGAAGCTACCGTCATGCTGCTGCCATGGAGTTCAGCGTAGCCGTCACAAACTAAGAAGAGGAAGCCTAATCATCTACAACTAAATCTACACAAATCAAATCAAAAGATCTCTCTTTCTCTAATTCTTTTCTTTTGTTGGTGAGTATGATGATTCTCACAAGACTATTACAAACTAATTTGACTCAGTTATGAATGGATCACAAGAAAGTGATGTGATTTGTAATTGTAAATTCTATATATTGTGGATCTCTTATTATGTTATTATGTTGTCGTATGATGTAAATTATATATGCTATGTCATGCTATGTTGTAAATTCTTTTATGCTATGTCGTGCTATGTTGAGAATCATGTCAAGCTATGTTATACTATCATACTATGCCATGTTATAAATCATGCTATATTATGTTGAAAAATCATGATGTTGTTGGATCATGCTTAAAGTTATGTTTTTTTTTTAATTTAAATGGATCTTGTTTATGGGAATTTGCCTATTAGGTTAGGTGTACCCATAAACTTGAAACTATAATTAAATAAAACTTGATTATGGGAATTTGCCTATTGAGTTAGGTGTACCCATATAAAACCATGTTGTTAAAAAATTAGATGATGTTGATTCACACATGTTCATATGTAAGTTTATGAAAATTGATTGAGATTATATTAGGTGAATTTTGAACAAGTTGACACCTTTAGGTCCATGACATGTATAATCTATGCAAGTTGGACATATGCAAGTTTCACCCCTTATTATGATTCATTTGGTCACATATACATGTTGTTATTATGATAATCTCTTTTATGCTATGAGTTAGGCTATTCGAGTCTAACATATATTTTGCGAATAAACGTTCAAACGTGGGGTAGGGGTAATATTAGGAATTAATAAATTGGGTGCAATTTTGTAAGATGTTGCATACCATGAATGAATGTCCATAATTGAGTCAATTATGGACATTGTTAAAAATTGGAAGTAATTAATAATTCAAGTAGGGAATTATTAAAATTGGGGGAAAGTGGATTATTATTAATAATCAATGCTTAGGACACGAGGTTGGACCCGTTTGTGATGTAAACCTGCCCGGACCCGCCCGGCAAATCCAGTAGTCACAAATGTCGGCCCAATGTGAGAGGTCCTAGGCCCAAACTAAAGCATAACAGTTGTAAAGACACGAGGTTAGACTCTTTTATGGTGTAAGACTGCCCGGACCCGCCCGGCAAATCCAGCTGCCATAAATGCCAGTCTAATGTGAGAGGTCTTTATGAGGTTATGGCCTTAATGAACTAAGAAATACTTAACTAGATAATCATGTAAGGTGGGACATGGGGGTTAAGTAGGTGCCTTGGGTGGCATGAGGAATCTGGTGGTTGCCTTTAGAGGCATTTGAAATACGATTAGACTTAACCAAACACACATGTAAATGAACATGACTAAGTGGGTTAAGTGGGATGGACTAATGGGGACAAGCTTAGGTGGAATGCTTGTGGTAAATAGTGGGGGCCCATTTCAACCAGTATCCCAAAACGTATCTTTGTGGGCTCGACCCAAGTCGAGGACGGGACACGCATACTGGGTTTGACTATAAGAGGCCAAAACAGGGAGCGGTGGCAACGCAAGTCCAACGGGTTTCATATGCGTGTGTGGACCCGGGCTGGTAGGTAAGACGTTGTTGCATCGTGTAGGTATAAGCCGTAAATGTCCGTTGTATCAGGTTGCCACTTTAGGGGATTGATACACCCCACTGTGGGGCCAGCACGGGTATCTACGAGTTAGGGAGCCGATCGAATAATGGGAAGTAGGGTACACCTAGTGGAGATAGGGGCAGGCGGCACCTATGTAGTCAGCTAGGGGTACGTAAAGTCATTGGGAAAGTTTCTAAGTGAAGCTAAGTGGGATGAATCTTTAGGGTGACTGGTGTGGTGCAGTATAGTGTTTATCCTTTAGTATTTAGGAGCGCCTATAACGTTGCCTTTAGCGATTGTCTATGTCCTTAATCTGCTCTTCATAGACATTTTCTTGTTTTCCAGCTTATGCCTTAGTCCAGTTATTTTGGTAATAGTATTGTAGAATTATCATATTCACCAGACTTTATGTCTGACCGCCTCTTTTCCATCCTTTTTCTCCCTTCAGTTCCGCAGGTTGGGCCAAGTTCTAGTGGAGTCTAGTTGGATCGCTTATCTTCTGGAAAGCTTGGACTGCTGAAGTAAAGTCCAGCTTGTTATCTTTCTTTTTAATGGCTATTCATGTAATGGGATTATGTACTTGTTTTATCAAGATAGATATTGTACTTGACATTGAATATGGTGTTATGATGTAATCAAACATGTTTTGACTTCTGCTACAATGAAATAAAGTTTTTTTTTTTTTAGAAAAATATTTTTTTTTCTAAAGTATTTTTGGAAGAAGTGCTTTTAAAAAAAAAACATGTTATTTAAAGAGAGTTTTTTTGAAAAACATAATCCCAAATAGCCACATCCTTATCTTTATCTTTCGAATTCTCCATTTCGAATCTTTCCTTTTTCGTTTCAGCATGGCTAAAGATCTTAATCTCCCAGAAGGTGTGACGATTCCAGGGTGGTTTAGGAGATACTTGGAGGCTAGGGCCACCACTGCAGGCCCAGCGGATACTCCTCCACCCCTAGTTGCACCCATTCCTCCTCCTCCTCCTCCTCGTGTTGACACTTTTGCAAAGACGTGCAAGGAATTCAAGGCTATGGGAGGAAAAACTTTTCAAGGGACTGAGACGTTTGTGGAGGCCAGAGATTGGCTTAAGGAGACTGAGGAATTGTTGGATATCTTTGAAGTGGAAGATGGGAGGAAAGTCCATTTAGCTGCTTGGTTAATGAAGGGAGAGGCCTCGTTTTGGTGGGAGGTCACTAACGGGGAACGTCCAGTTGATTCATGGGCGGATTTCAGACGAAGGTTTGAGGCAAAGTTTCTTTCAAGGGCAGAGGAGAACTTAAATATGGAAAAATTCCTGGCACTAAAGCAAGGGAGCTCATCAGTAAAGGAATATGTCAATAAATTTAATCAGTTAGCAAGGTTTGGCTTGGAGTTGGTGAACACGCCAGAGAAGAAAGCTTTGAGGTTCGTTAGAGGCTTGAATGAACCGTTGCAAGGGTTGGCTATGACCCACATCCCTATGGGAGCCACCTTTGAAAAGCTAGTAGAAATGGCACTTATGCATGAGGATAAGGCAGTTGAAAAGAAAGGGGATCAGAAGAAACCCCAACAGCAAAATAAGAAGGGTGGTAAAAACAATAATGGCAAAGGGAAGAAGAAATGCTTCAATTGTGGGACGCCTGGCCATCTCAGCAAAAATTGTAGAAAGAAAAAGAAGACTGGTTGTTTTCATTATGGAGATGCGGGACATTTAGTGAAGGACTGTCCAAAGAAGGGGCAGAGGGCAGGGTCTACCTCGGGAGGACAGGTGCAGGCTCTTATGGCACCAGGGCAGGCAAGGGGGCAAGTTCAGGCTATTGCGGCCCCACCGCTGCAAGAAAGAGGTAGAACAATTTCTGTTGAAAGCTTAGTTTTTCTGTTTGATCATCCTGTCCGTACCTTATTCGATTCTGGAGCATCTCATTCGTTTATCTCTGCATCATTAGTTGAATCACTGCACTTGAACACCAGTTTAGTAGAAGATCCCTTGGTCGTTTCAAATCCAATTGGGGGTTCGGCTCATTTGACCATGATATGTTTGGATTTGAAAATCTTTATACTTAGCGTTGAATTTAGATGTGATGCTTATGTATTGGGCTTCACAGGCTATGGGCTAATTTTAGGAATGGATTGGTTGTCTAGAAATAGGGCCATTCTTGATTGTGAAAGGAGAGTAGTTAGGCTTGTGACTCGCCTTGGTAATGCTCTCGACATCTTTTGTAATCCCATAAATTCCGTTATGCTAAGTTATCTTGAATCGCTTGACACGTCTATAGAGAACCTGCGATCGGTAGAAGTGGTCCGGGAATATCCGGATGTGTTTGAGGAGGTGAAGGGCTTACCTCCAAAGCGGGAGATAGACTTTCGAATTTATCTTGTGGATAATGCTAAACCCGTATCTTTGCCAGTGCGCCACATGGCTCCTCGTGAAAGGAGGGAACTCAATAAGCAAGTAAAGGAGTTGCTTGAGAAGGAGTTCATAAGACGTAGTATATCGGAGTGGGGTGCTCCAGTAGTTTTTGCCACAAAGGCGGATGGGTCTCTTAGACTTTGTATGGACTATAGAGAACTAAACAAGCTTACTAAAAAGAACCGACACCCACTGCCGAGGATTGACGATCTCTTTGATCAGTTAGTTGGCGCCTCAGTGTTTTCGCAGTTGGACTTAGCCACTGGCTTTCATCAACTAAGAGTGGCTGAGGATAGTATAGATAAGACTGCTTTTAGGACTCCTGACGGATTCTAGGAATGGCTTGTGATGCCCTTTGGTTTGACAAACGCCCCTGCATATTTTGTTGATTTGATGAGTAGGGTGTTTAGGGAATACCTTAACAAATTCGTGGTAGTCTTTGTGGATGACATCTTAGTCTTTTCTAAGAATAAAGAAGAGCACTCCCTACATCTTAGGGAAGTGTTGGAAACCCTTCGAGCGCATAACCTTAAGGCAAAATTTTCTAAGTGTCACTTCTGGAGGGAGGAAGTACGGTTCTTAGGGCACGTGGTTTCCAAAGAAGGGATAGCAGTGGATCCCGCAAAGGTGGTGGCCATCCAAAATTGGAAGGTCCCTAAAAATGCAACCGAAGTAAGAAGTTTCTTGGGGTTGGCTGGCTATTATAGGAAGTTTATCAAAGACTTCGCAAAAATATTAGCTCCATTAACACGGTTAACGAAGAAGAACCTGGTTTTTACATGGGACAAAGATTGCGATGATGCGTTCCAACGTTTAAAGAGAGCCTTAACTTCAGCCCCAGTCTTAGTGCTGCCAGACGGGAATAAACCGTTTACCATCTATACTGATGCTTGTGGGACGGGACTTGGCGCGGTCCTCATGCAAGAGGGAAGAGTAATAGCTTATGGTGGAAGGCAGTTGAGGGTTCATGAAAAGAATTACCCCACGCATGACTTAGAGCTAGCCGCAATTGTTTTCGCGCTTAAGTCTTGGCGTCACTATCTTCTTGGTGAGAAATTCGAACTGTTCACTGACCACAAATCATTAAAATACTTATTCTCTCAGAAGGATTTGAATTTAAGGCAGCAACGGTGGATGGAATTCTTAGCCTCCTACGATTTTGAAATAGCATATACCCCGAGCAAGGGTAACGTGGTGGCAGACGCCTTAAGTAGGAAAAGGTTGTCCTTGAGTCCGTTGTTTGTTGAACGACAAAGCTTAGAATTCATCTCTATGTTTGACTTTAGACCCTCCGTTGACTTAGTACCCGGTCTGTTAGCATCCTAGGAGGTTAGACCTGCACTTCTAGGATGGGTTGGTGAGGCACAGCGAGACGACCCACGGTTGGTTGAGATAGTAGAAAAGCTCAAAGGGGGGGAGTCGTCAAGCCATCTTCGTAGGTATACCCTAGACGATAAGGGTTGGTTACGAAGGGATAATAGACTTTGTGTACCGCAAGACGAAGACTTAAGGAAGGCCATTCTTGATGATGCTCATCACTCAAAAATGACCATTCATCCCGGCTGGGATAAGATGTACAAAGATATGAAGCGGGTTTTCTTTTGGGCCGGTATGAAAAAGGATGTGGCCGAGTACGTCGCTAGATGCTTGGTGTGCCAACGAGTTAAAGCAGAACAAAAGAAACCCGGTGGGTTGCTTCACCCATTAGAAGTTCCACTATGGAAATGGGAAAGCATCTCAATGGATTTTGTGGATGGATTACTAAGATCAAGGAAGGGTAACACGGGGATTTGGGTTATAGTAGATAGACTTACTAAAAGCGCCCATTTTATTCCCGTGAAAAGTAAGAGGACTGCTCCGTGGTTGGCTTCTGTATACATTAAGGAGATAGTTCGTTTGCACGGTATTCCTTCTAGTATAGTAAGCGACCGTGACCCCATCTTTACTAGCGAATTTTGGAAGAGTTTACAAGAGGCGGTAGGGACTCAGCTATGTTTGAGCACCGCATATCATCCTCAGACAGACGGCCAGACCGAGAGGGTGAATCGCATTCTAGAGGATATTTTAAGGCTTTGTATCCTAGACTTTGGGGGTACATGGGAAGAGCACCTTCCGTTAGTAGAATTCGCATATAATAATAGCTTTCAGTCTAGTATTGGCATGGCACCTTTCGAAGCTCTTTATGGAAGGCCTTGCCGTTCGCCTACATGTTGGTGGGAATCTACCGATAAAATCCTACTTGGGCCCGATATGGTTAGGGAAACCTCGGAGAAGATTGAGTTGATTCGAAGGAGGATGAAAGCAGCACAAGATAGGCAAAAATCGTATGCTGATAAGAGGAGGACAGATCTTGAGTTTGACATTGGGGACATGGTTTTTATCAAAGTATCTCCGTTACAGAATGTTGTTCGCTTTGGGTCCGTGGGGAAATTAGCACCAAGGTTTGTAGGGCCGTTTCCTGTAAAAAAACAGGATTGGGAAGATGGCATATAGGGTGGAGTTGCCTGAGAAACTTAGTGGAGTACACGACGTATTCCATGTATCACATTTGAGGAAGTGTTTGCACAAGACCGCGGAGGTGGTAGAGCCGAGCTTGCTTAAAGAGGTGGAAATAGAGCGTGATGCAACAATTAGACGAGCTCCTACATGCATTCTTGGGTCGGAGATCAAAAAGTTGAGGAATCGAGAGGTCAGACTGGTTAAAGTGCAATGGGGAGATGATGAGAGCAACGCAACTTGGGAGACAGAAGAGAAGATGCGTTCGTTGTACCCTTTTCTTTTTGAGGGTATGTCTTTTAATTTCTCCTTTATCGCTTAGCTTATCTTATCTTATCTTTAGTATGTCCTCTCATTAGTATCTTTGACCTTTAGTTAGGATAATCCTATGGTTGAAACATGTGTTTGAGACATGTTATGTCTGATGGATGCAAAATGGATGCAAGTGTTTGCTAGTGGTTGCTCGTGGATGCATATATACACACACACTTTAGGCACTAGATCGGCTCAGTCACTTCATATTGCATATTGCATATATATGGATGTACTTAGTATAATGGATGTATAATGGTTGTACCATCATATCGATGCTGCATTCGGTTGAATGGGTGTGCACGCATATAGAAGTAGTATGTAAGCAATTAGGATCTTTTGCATACATAATGGATTCATGACACTTACATAATTTGCATTAAGGAGGTCAACTGAATCAGTAGACCACCTGATTTCGTATTAGGTAAGGACATGTACACACACTTGCATATGATCATAAAGCATTAGAAGTCTTTTAAGGACAATGGATGCCTGTGTATGATGGATGAGTAGATGGACGTTTGGATGGTAGGATATACATTCTTCTAGACTTGAAGATTTCGGGGACGAAATCCTAAAAGGAGGGGAGAATGTAACACCCCGAATTTTCTATTAACACTAAAGTTGCTAAAATAATAATAAGTGTGTAGAAGAGGGGATGTATCTAATATGAATACAAAAATGTTAATAAGTATGTAAGAGAGGGGATGTATCTAATATGAATATAAAAATATTAATAAGTGTGTAAGAGAGGGGATGTATCTAATATGTATATAAAAACAATAATAAGTGTGTAAAAGGGGGGGGGGATGTATCTAATGTGTACATTGTAGAATATATATATATATATATATATATATATATATTGCTGAGTGTTTGCTGAGTCACTTCTAACTCATTGCTGAGTCAACAAGATAAACCCCATCTTGTCTGAACGGCTGCGGTTATTTCTAGGTTAAATCTAATGGCCTAAATGCATTCTAAAATCTATAAATAAGTGGGTAGACCCTAAACCTAAATCACTTGTGAAATTAGAGAAGCTACCGTCATGCTGCTGCCATGGAGTTCAGCGTAGCCGTCACAAACTAAGAAGAGGAAGCCTAATCATCTACAACTAAATCTACACAAATCAAATCAAAAGATCTCTCTTTCTCTAATTCTTTTCTTTTGTTGGTGAGTATGATGATTCTCACAAGACTATTACAAACTAATTTGACTCAGTTATGAATGGATCACAAGAAAGTGATGTGATTTGTAATTGTAAATTCTATATATTGTGGATCTCTTATTATGTTATTATGTTGTCGTATGATGTAAATTATATATGCTATGTCATGCTATGTTGTAAATTCTTTTATGCTATGTCGTGCTATGTTGAGAATCATGTCAAGCTATGTTATACTATCATACTATGCCATGTTATAAATCATGCTATATTATGTTGAAAAATATTGATGTTGTTGGATCATGCTTAAAGTTATGTTTTTTTTTAATTTAAATGGATCTTGTTTATGGGAATTTGCCTATTAGGTTAGGTGTACCCATAAACTTGAAACTATAATTAAATAAAACTTGATTATGGGAATTTGCCTATTGAGTTAGGTGTACCCATATAAAACCATGTTGTTAAAAAATTAGATGATGTTGATTCACACATGTTCATATGTAAGTTTATGAAAATTGATTGAGATTATATTAGGTGAATTTTGAACAAGTTGACACCTTTAGGTCCATGACATGTATAATCTATGCAAGTTGGACATATGCAAGTTTCACCCCTTATTATGATTCATTTGGTCACATATACATGTTGTTATTATGATAATCTCTTTTATGCTATGAGTTAGGCTATTCGAGTCTAACATATATTTTGCGAATAAACGTTCAAACGTGGGGTAGGGGTAATATTAGGAATTAATAAATTGGGTGCAATTTTGTAAGATGTTGCATACCATGAATGAATGTCCATAATTGAGTCAATTATGGACATTGTTAAAAATTGGAAGTAATTAATAATTCAAGTAGGGAATTATTAAAATTGGGGGAAAGTGGATTATTATTAATAATCAATGCTTAGGACACGAGGTTGGACCCGTTTGTGATGTAAACCTGCCCGGACCCGCCCGGCAAATCCAGTAGTCACAAATGTCGGCCCAATGTGAGAGGTCCTAGGCCCAAACTAAAGCATAACAGTTGTAAAGACACGAGGTTAGACTCTTTTATGGTGTAAGACTGCCCGGACCCGCCCGGCAAATCCAGCTGCCATAAATGCCAGTCTAATGTGAGAGGTCTTTATGAGGTTATGGCCTTAATGAACTAAGAAATACTTAACCAGATAATCATGTAAGGTGGGACATGGGGGTTAAGTAGGTGCCTTGGGTGGCATGAGGAATCTGGTGGTTGCCTTTAGAGGCATTTGAAATACGATTAGACTTAACCAAACACACATGTAAATGAACATGACTAAGTGGGTTAAGTGGGATGGACTAATGGGGACAAGCTTAGGTGGAATGCTTGTGGTAAATAGTGGGGGCCCATTTCAACCAGTATCCCAAAACGTATCTTTGTGGGCTCGACCCAAGTCGAGGACGGGACACGCATACTGGGTTTGACTATAAGAGGCCAAAACAGGGAGCGGTGGCAACGCAAGTCCAACGGGTTTCATATGCGTGTGTGGACCCGGGCTGGTAGGTAAGACGTTGTTGCATCGTGTAGGTATAAACCGTGCATGTCCGTTGTATCAGGTTGCCACTTTAGGGGAGTGATACACCCCACTGTGGGGCCAGCACGGGTATCTACGAGTTAGGGAGCCGATCGAATAATGGGAAGTAGGGTACACCTAGTGGAGATAGGGGCAGGCGGCACCTATGTAGTCAGCTAGGGGTACGTAAAGCCATTGGGAAAGTTTCTAAGTGAAGCTAAGTGGGATGAATCTTTAGGGTGACTGGTGTGGTGCAGTATAGTGTTTATCCTTTAGTATTTAGGAGAGCCTATAACGTTGCCTTTAGCGATTGTCTATGTCCTTAATCTGCTCTTCATAGACATTTTCTTGTTTTCCAGCTTATGCCTTAGTCCAGTTATTTTGGTAATAGTATTGTAGAATTATCATATTCACCAGACTTTATGTCTGACCCCCTCTTTTCCATCCTTTTTCTCCCTTCAGGTCCGCAGGTTGGGCCAAGTTCTAGTGGAGTCTAGTTGGATCGCTTATCTTCTGGAAAGCTTGGACTGCTGAAGTAAAGTCCAGCTTGTTATCTTTCTTTTTAATGGCTATTCATGTAATGGGATTATGTACTTGTTTTATCAAGATAGATATTGTACTTGACATTGAATATGGTGTTATGATGTAATCAAACATGTTTTGACTTCTGCTACAATGAAATAAAGTTTTTTCGAATTTCCAAGTACTATTTTATATCTGTCTTGTTGTAATTTTACTGTTCTATATTCACTTAAAACCTCCATGGAAGTTAATGCATTCCCTTTGTGAGTGACATTAATGGACGTGGGGTGTCACAACTACCCTAGAATATATGGAAATGATGTCGTTTTTATCCCCCATATGTTCCTTCCTCTGAAAGATTCTCTACCCCTATATATTTCTACCGCCTCTTCCATTTCACTTCAGCAAAACAAACTGGCCCAAATCAAATAATGACTTCGGAAAGATTTCATCTTTTCCAAAATTTGAGTCACCACTTCCATTAACATGGATGTGCAACCCTCCACCTTCAATTCGAAACCGAAAATCATTGAAGCTCTAAGCAGTCTGCCACCATATTTCAGTCAATTTGCAGTTCTCCCGTGAAGATCGGAGACACCGCGCGCCACTGTCAAAACCCCAACTCACAACGCATGCTTTGGGGCGTAAAAGACAGCATCCGAAGCCCCATCGTGATATTTCCAATTTCATCGCTTGCGCCAGTCGCTTGTAGCACTGTTGCTCCGGCGTGTCCCTTCTTAGCTGTTTTAAGGTGAGTATTTTTTTTACTCACGGTTGATGTTTGTTTCAAGTACTTCGATTTATGTTTAACTGAAATAGAATATACTAGATAATAATTGGTCCTTTTGTAAGTGTTCGTAGCACCCTGTTTACCTCATCTAAACACCTCTCTTCTTTGGAAATAATGTATAGAACTGTATAAATTTGGTGGATGACATGTTCTATGATTCGCAAACTGTCACTATAGAATGGAATGAATTAAATAACAACCTGGAAGAAAACAATGACAGTATACTAATGAGTAAATTGTATCCATGTATGCATATAGGCCTATTTGCTGTTGAGTGTAGGTTGGTTTAAATCTAACAGAAAACCTATTGTTGTTTGAAGATATAGTGATGCAGATATGTAAATTTGTATGGATGTGCTCGAGTATTTTTGTGTAGCTCTTAGTACTAATGCTACATTTTGCCAATCATAAAAGCTGATACTTTATTGTTTTTGCTAAAAGCTAATATTGTGGGAAGACTTATAACTAAATAATAACTATATTATTGTTACTCCTCTTACTCGGGAAAGAAAACACGAATAAAGGAAAACTTACATAATGGTTCATGATAATGCTCTCTGTTGATGAATCTGAAAACAACAATTGTAATAATGTTCTGCAATTGTTTTTTTTAATAAAAATCCCTTCAGAACGGTAAGTGGAAACAGAAGTCAAATGTTCCTTTTTGATTTCTGACTTATATTGTGGGTTAAGCAATAGCAACGAGAGATATAACAGTGTTCGGTGCAGGGTATTTCAATGGCAATTTTACAGTGAAACTACTAAAATAACAAATTTCTATGTACTCACACTACCATGAATATTTGTACCGTGTTCGTTTGTTTGCAAATTTATAGCATGTCTGGTGCAAACATGATGTGTTCATTGGTTAGAAATTGCATGTGTGCACTAACAATAATTATGATTAATCAGTTAGCTAATTATCTATGGCTCTGGAAGATAAGAACTATCCCAGAAATAACTCTCTCCCTACTGCTGCTTGAATCCTTTCAAACTTATATGATTGATATAGGTGAAATCAAGACATAATCAATAACATATACAACAAAGTCATTTGAAAGGAAACTGAGTGTGTTTCGTAGCAAAATAGATATGAATTACTCAATATAATAAGGAACTTATGGTATGACTGTGTTAAACACCAAAGGGAATTAGTTATACTGAAATAAACTCTGAAATTTCACCATATAGTAGAGTGGAATAACCGTGTTACTATGATTTTGAATAATAATATCACTATCTTATATATGGGTATACACTAACTAATACAGAAAGGTAAGTTAAATGGTTATAAGAACAAAAGTTAAGTGAGTCAGTGTGAGTGAAAATTAATCTGCTTAAGATTTTGGTAAACATGAATACAATGTGTTTACTGATGTTGGGTTAGTTTAGAAAAAAAACACCTATGAGATATGCTACTTGAATTTCTACCAAAGCCAGAATTGCTTTATTTCTTCATCATGGCTTTTATAACTAGTTTGCTGTTGTATGTTAGTACTTAAAAACGCCATGGCCTTTATAAATGATTTGTTGTTGTATGTTAATACATGAACACCATGGCTTGTAAAAAGGGTAGAGGCTGACAACAAGTTAAGTCTTTCAAAAGTTAAATGCTGCCACAATATTTGCTTTGTGTTAAAATATTTTTGAATACGGATGTGAATATAAAATATTAGGAGCTGTTAGGAAAAGGGTGCATTAGTTTTACCATTGCATTAGAGTCGATGCATGTTTTAAAATGGATATAGCAATACTTAATGGTGGATGGGTCTCTCAGAGAAGCTAAACTGAATTTTGTTTGATATAAATTAATGGATAAGTTGAATCCGGTATGTCAGTACCCTCTGATTAGTGATTAATGCTAATCATTTAGAAAATATGAATCATATATAAACTCGCTTGGGTTAACTGTTATATTTTCTGTTTATATGAAATTAATTTACTTGAACAAATGATTAATCCTGACTCGAATGTTTTATGTTCTGCATGGAACGCTCGGGTCAGACCCGAGTAGTATATATTTTAAAAGGTTATAGCTCAGGATTCAAAGGTTGGCAACGTTGGGGATTCCGGAGGCGCGCATGCTGAACTTTTAAACCAGTAAAGATTTACTTTGTATTAAAATTATTTTTACGTTCCTTTGTATATAAATATGTTGTATTCAAATTCCTGATTAATAAATAATAGTTATATTTTGCTGTTCAATACTGTGTTATTATTTATTCTGCATTTCTGTGCTGACTCTAATTTAAACTCTATAAGCTAATAACGATCCGTCAATTTGAACGTTTTAAGTCGGTTTAATCACCATTTTGAAGCGGTCAAAAAGGCGGGATGTTACAATCCATAAAGTGTTTCATTAACTTTCTGTTAGAACCAAAATAATCAAGGGAAAACCAAGGGCACAAAATACAGTGAAGGTATGTCAGAAACAGTAAGCTTCCGTGAAACGACCTGAACTTCCCGACAGACCTAAACCAAACAAGAAGACAGACTGCTTTAAGAACACGGCGCATCAGAACATAGAACAAGAGAACATTTCATTTCTATTATAACAAATTACATCAGAGTATAAATAAATAATATACAGCGGAAAAATATGAGAGTGCAAATCCAAAACTACTATCTGCCCGTGTGGAAAATATGGGCACCCAGAGTTTAGGTGGGAAATAATAAACTCCGAGTCAGTCATAGGACTGGTGTCAGAACTAAAACAGTTATTGACTTTATTTTAAAGTTGGGTAAATCATGATACCACGCCATATGACACGGAACGGGTTTACTCCACATGAATATCATTAAAACAAAACAACCCAATGCTTTTTGAAAAATGAAGCCATCATAAGACTCAGGTCCCATCACATACTGCAACACAAACTAAAGGATAGAGTTTTACCTTATAATGGCCAAACATGTTTGATACACTTTAAAACAAATATTTTTGACATTATCATAAGTGCATAGTGCAGAAAACAACTTCGAATATAAATGTATCAATCATAGACGACATATTACCCCATCCTACTATGTCACCATAGTATACAACTAAAATCGTAAGATTACTTATTGGAAATTGGGTTTCTATATATGAACCAAGGCAAGGGGATCTTCCTTTCTGATTCGAGACACTTTAGCACATGCCTCGGGACTCACATGCATGTGCACCTAGATCATGCAAAGCCAGTCAGCCGCCGCTGATTAGTTATACCATAAACAATACGTTCTCTAGTCCTACTGGACCGCAATCTTGGCTTGTATGTCGACCATCAAGGGCCTTTGTACGGCCAAATCCGAGGTACCTCGCTTTCCATCATCCAACATCCACATAAGTAAAATGTATGAGCTAAAAGGCAAAACATGTTCATTTCTCTGCTGTCCTTCATCCCTTTTTTGATTCATACCGGTGTGTAAAGCTTGTGAATTAACACTATACACAAAGTTTCATTATATTAAAGCTATGCTTTGATCATCAACCACAAAGCCCTGCTTTTCAACAAAAGCTTTGATCCATGCATCTCAGCATGCCACATTGTCAATCCATACCATACAATTGATGTCTACCAATATATAACCTCTGAGCTCGTACGTCTCAAAGAAGGGTGTTAAGCCAAGAGAATAAATTCTCCGCCACCAAACAGATATACATTTAGCATAGATCAACGAATACAGCATGAAGTACAAAGTCAGACATACAATCCATTTGCAAGTCCGTTCTAGGTCTAAATGAAACCGAAGGCTGCACCTTATTCCTCGTCCCGTATGTCCAATACACGAGAGAGGCCCTCGCATATTTGGTCGATTTCCAAGTACGTCTAGACGACCACCACTTATTACCTCGTTTTGTGTGTACAACCCAATTAAGACATCAGTAATCATGTTAACGATGTGAAGATCTCTAGTCTTCAAACACCGTCTTCAAGTCTTTGGCTTTTAATCATCGTATCAGTTACTCAGAATGAGCTAAGCCTGGTCTTTCTGAATAACTCTTGTACCTTATAATTAAGTGATATAAAAACACATCATGCGCCTTATTCCAATCCAGAATATTCTTTTATTCAAATATTCATTACTTTGGGGTAAGGTTCCCATTAATCTTATTAAAGATTATCTCATTTGTACTTATTATTTAATTCATTCTTTGGAAATCATTTCAAAACATTCTATAATACCTTTCACAACATAAACCAGTTTAAGGTTTATAAAACCAGTAGGGGTTATCGAGCCTTACCGAAGTAATCATTCTTTTTATTATCTCAATCTATTCATCCAATGGAGAAAAACTGTTAGTACTCCACATTTAACACCCAATGTGTTATCGGTAAATTTAATTACCATTTAATGCTCCAAATCTAATTAAAGATTTATCTATTGCATGGAGTAAAACTGGTGGTACTCCATTCTCAAACACTTCTTGTGTTTGGTAAATTTAATTACCCCATTCACATTTCTATCTAATTAAAGATTCATTAAAACTCCGTCTTAGCTTTAATGTCAAAAATCATTACTTATTGATTATTCTACTTTAGAAAATTAATCCTTTCTTTACTTGGGCTAAAGAACACCTATCATTTAAAACACAGTTCACGATAAACCCAAAATCAACTTCCATTTGAAATGGAACTTCACGGAAATCATACTAGTTTATAATCGATATAAATTTCTATGTCAGAGTAATACTATAAACAGAACGGTCTTCCTCCATGGCGGTTCATCTCGATTATCACTAAATCGAATTCCATTCAATTCCAATATTAAATTGGAAAACTCTACTCTGGAAAATTCCACTAAATCCTATTTAAAATATTCATAAATTCCAATCATAACTTAACTATTAACTGGGTTAAATAACTAATGTTATTTAAAACACTACTCACGATAAACCCAAAATCCAGTTTCAATTCAATTTCAATTAAATTTATTATATTGGAAAACTTCGCTAAATCTTAATTAAAAGATTTATTCTATTCTCAACTCGATTTAAGAACAGTGTTATTGAAGACACCATTCATGACAAACCCAAAATCCAATTTGATAATAAATACAAGGCCCTGAATATAAATCATATCAGCTTTATTCAACATCAAATTCTGAAACCAACATATATCGTATTGGGAATAACTATATCCATATCTTCCAAATTCCTCAATGATATCCGTATAATCACATAATCCAATATCGAAATATCCTCAGATAATTTCCATTCAAATCCAATCCAATTTATATATTGGTAAACTCTAGTATATTAAAACCATTTCAATTCCTTTCAGTTCTTCATTCTAGTTGTTAACTAGTTCATTTAAATAAAAATATCATTTGTCTCATCAAAACTGGAATATTTCACCCAAATTTTTTTCTAATCATTTATTATTATTTTACATAACTTTTCACTATTTTTAGTCATTTAAAAATACGCCCTTTCAGTTAAATGACATCTCAGGTCATTTAGCTCCACTAGCGCTATTTTTATTTAAATTTGAATTGAACATTTCACAAAATCAAACCATTGTATTTTAAAACTCTTATCATCATTTGAATTATATTTTCGATATGAATCCAATGGTTCCAGTTTCAGGAGAATCTGACGGTCAGATCTCCCGTTATGTCAATTTGAAGTCACTGGTTGAACTTTGCGAACTTTCGCTGTGCGACACGTCCTATTCAAGTTCGAATCGATTTGTAATTAAAATATAAAATCGAATATTCTTTCAAAATATTTTATAAATTATCTTAAATATTTTCAACTACCGTTTGAAATTTTATTTTCATTATTTTACTTTGAAATCAAATATCTTTATTTTAAGCCATTATATTATATATAATATATTTATTCGATTTCCATTCAAATCGTATTTTATAAAACGTTTATAATCTCATTTCAAAAATGATTCCAACATCCATTTCAATTTTAAATCAGAATTGAACATCCCATGTTATTATAATGTTAAAATAATAATATTTTCAAAATATCAAATTTTAAAATCCATTTTCCCAACATTCATTATACAAGTGAATGAAATCCATAGAAAAATCTATTTGAATTAAAATGGGTTTTATTTACTTAACTCGGCTTCATATTTCAATATTTTCGTATCCATCCAAAATCGGACATCAAAATCATATTTTGATTCTTCACTGAATATTATATTAAAATATTCATTATTTCCAGATTGGAATAAGACTTAATAAATTACCATATAATTTTAATTATATGAATTTCATACATTACATGTATTCAACAATAGTTATAAACAACTATTAAACATCCAATTCACATCCAAAGTGTACCTACAACTGTATAAGCATTAAATAATTAAAAAACGGTTATAACGGTCTATCAATCAATCGGTTGACCTACAACTAAATACAAGGGGGATGTGTGAATTAATTATAATCCAAGACCCGTGTAGGGTTTTTATCCACCATCTAGTGATTATTATTTGCATACTGGGGCGATGTGTAAATTATCGTCTCAATACCCGTGTGGGGTTTACATCACAATCCATGTGAACATTATCTACAAATTTGGGAGACGTGTGGGAAAATTGTCATCCCAAAATAATTTATAATATAAGTGTTTTATTCAACAATGCATACACTCACAGTTTAATAATAACTACAATAAAACTGTAAAGATCCATCCATCCATATGGTTATCAAACAACCGGTGATGTGAACTACCATATACCGTATAACAATTTGTAATAAGTTAACTAGATAAAATTCAGTATAGGCAATCAGTATATATTCAGTTATAAAATAGAATAACTGTACAAATTAGTTGAGTGAGAGAGTTCTCACATTGATCGGTTTGAAATCATTAAATAATGATGGCTTTCGTTATATTAAACTTGATGTTTAATTTTAACTAAAAACTATAAATAGCTCCGAATTCCTCAAAACTGATTTCATTGCGTAGTGTTTTTCAAGACGATTCCAACGGATTTGGGTTTGCGCGATTCTATTTCTGTATGCAAAAGATATGGCAGTTTAAAGATTAATTACATAATTAAACTACTAATGACAATTAATAAATTAATTTATTTCATTTCCCTTCCCCTACATTAATCGCTTCCTCCTTCCAGGCAAAACCGAACCCTTGCTCACCGCCTAGGGCTTCACCTAGCACAAAAGATCAAGATGTCGGACGATGGTCTGAAGCCACCATTCGAACCTCCTTCGCATAGCCATCACATGCCAGAAGCACATCCAACCTTGAAGCCCCTATGTCCTCGATTTGCGTGCGAAAACAACACGCTTGGGCCTAAAAATCAAGGCCGATACTCCACTATCTTCAATTATAGCCGTACAACATGTAGATCTCAGCATGCTCTTTAATTTTTCTTTTGGAAGTTTTGAAAATCATTGAACAGATAAGAAGAACAACGGGGAAGAAGATTCGAACGGGGACGGGGATTCATTAATTTTGTTTCTAGCGGCAAATTTGGGTTGGGGCCAGGGTCTGTGAAAAGATTATATATATACTTCACATTATATTATTATTTAATCCACAAATTACTTGTTTAACGCTCTGAACTCTAAAAGAACCCCAATGACTTTCGCCCCTAACCAAATACCCGCATTTCAGACATAATGGGATATGTCTTGTAAGCTAATTCGAATTTTTTCGATCAGTTTTTCTCAAAATTAAAATGTACAATAATATAACGTTCAATATTGAATTTTCGATGCATGTTTTAATTTTTCACGACCACATACTGACTCCAAAAATTATGAAATTTGAAATCTTTCTATCATTACAAATACAGTTCAAATGAACCTTGTTTCGTTGAATTTGGATACCGTTTGAAAAATGGCCTTAATTCTAGCTTATTGAATTTACAACTAAAATTGAACACACATTTAAATTATCATGCTTACATATGAATTCCAATTGACTTGAAATTTTAAATCTGAAAATAATTTAGCATTTCGGATCCAACAAAATTGGTTTCGTCCAAAACGGAGGTCGTTTGCAAAATGGCTATTTTTAAGGGCTTGTGTAATTTTAAAATATTAATAAATTCTATAGCGGCTATTTTAAATTTTTAATTGGACGTAACTTACAATCTATAATACAAAATCTTAATTTCTTATTTTCATTAGAATGATATTATTAAATAGATCCTAAATTTTCTTGTTTTGTCAAATTCTGACTTATATTTTATTATGTACATTCAATTTAAAGTTCAAAACCAAATTTTCAAACTATCACGACATTACATGTTCATTTCAATTAAATTTTAAATTCTTACATTCAAACTTCGTTGTTAAATAAATTCTAGGTCATTTATTCTTAAAATAAATCGTTTAAAATATATAATATCCATTAAAATCAATTAAAAATAAATTTTAAATTAGTTCCAAAATTCAGGGTTGTTACATTCCGGCACAGGCGGAACTGTTTCATCAAAACCTTCTTCCATACGTGGAGTTAAAAGCACATCAACAGCGAAAAGCCCGTCGTAGGAGAAAACCGAAAGGTATATCTTCAACGATAATGATCTTCAAGCTAAATAAAGGAAGACCGAGTGCACCCTTCAGTTCAATCGGAAGATATTTTTTTGTATCCCTTCACAAAATATCCATCGCAGGAAGAGAGGTTACATTTGAAAGGAGACAATTATTCAACAATAAAAGCCGAGAGCATGCAAAAACTTGTCCCATCCGTAAATAGTCAAGTATGTCGTCCAACAGAGCCCCTTCGAATAAAAAATTATGAGAATATCGCAATAGTAATCCATCAATATCCGAAAAAGATGCCCTGTCGCTCAAGGCATTATCAAGAGTTCAAGAAATTTTGTCAATAAAAGCATTTTGTAAGACATTTGATTCCTCCTCCGAGAAGGCATCAAAATTAAGGCCTAAAGGAAGGAAAGAGGGTCGAGCCAAACCTAAAATACGACCCCAATGATCCAAAATCAAGGCTGAATTCTTCATTCTCTCACTTATACCAAAAACTCATAGTTGTATACCTTAATTCCTAAATAAATATGGGGAAATTGAGGGTTTAAAATAAACTAGTCTCTGTAATTATTCTAATCATAAATAAAGAAGTTCATTTACGTTTTGTGAAGGGTAACATTTTAATTAGTATTTTAACATTATCTCTTAACTTTGTAGGTTCAATACATGATATAACGAAAGCTATCACTTTAAGGAAAAGCTTGTAGCATCTACGAAAGGTTATAAAGAATGAGGAAAGATATATGAAATTAATTCGTGCACTAAGGTCCGACCTATGAAGGTTCCCGAAGATATCTGAAACCTATAGGGTTGTCCGACAACCTAAATTTTTACTAGAAGATATTTAAAGATGGAATAGATCGTAATGACTCATTTTCAAAACCTTGCAAGTGTATCCAACCAACATGGATCTTCATTCTAATCACAACGAGCCTTCAGAATAGAGCCGATAAGGCTTAGTTTATATATTGTGGAACCCTCGACTTTAAGAGAATTTCAAGATTAACAGTCTTTAGGAACTAATATTTATTTTTCTTTTCAACAGGATTACACCTCCAAAGAAAGAAGACACTTCCGACATGATTCAAACGAAACCCTAGCACAGAGAGATAAAGAGAATATAATGGACCACAAAGGTGTACCCCGAGTAAATTCACTTTAACCAAGAAATCGACAAGGTTCATGAAACGACCCGAACTTCCGTACCCTTTGAGTTGACTAATTACACCACACGTCCAACCCAAATCGCACAGAAATACGAATCATTATTAGAAAGAAGTTAGAGGATGAGAAATAGAAAGAAAGAAATATTAGAATAGAAGAAAACGAAGATCACAAACTCACAGCGGAACGAATAAAATATATTATATAACATAAAATTTGAAATACAAATCAGTCTTAGTATATACATACCATTATCAGAGCACAAAGGTTATCCCTGGAATAGTTATAAACACCTATTTCCAGATACAACATAGTACACAGCAAAAAATATGATAATCTATAACTAACTGGTGAAGCCTCCTGCTTCAAGCTCCTCCAAGTGAATCTGAAAAATCCCGACTACTTGACTGCCCGTACAAATTTGGGCACCCAAGAGTTTAGGGAAAACAAACAAAATAAACTCTGGGTCAGTCATGGGACTGGTGTGAGTAAACTCCAACCATCGGTTTAACTTTCAAAAATCCTTTCGAAAGAAATGATAATCGTAAGACCAATCCACACATAAACACGGATGGTTTATACCTTACGATAACCCAAAACATTTTGATATCAAAATCTGGTGATATTATAATAGTGTCTAAATCAAATAAATAGAATCTAGCAGAACGCTTGCATCTCACGCTCCATATATAATATAAAATCAAATACCGCAGGGCGCTTATTGGAGATTGGATTTCCAACATGACAAGGTATGGGACCACCTACCGATAGTGTATCTCTATAGGAAAATATACTGGGTTCACAAGAACATCTTGCAACCCGACCCTCACATGACCGACCACTCATTTCACTTGAGTGTATCGAATGTATATCACCAACGGTTGGGATCAGCAACTGTTTCCCGAAAGGGACAGCATCGATAGATTAAAGAACAAATGGAATTTCTCTAGATAGGTGATTATACATCCTAATGGGAGCGACCCACATAGCCATGCTGCCTACCCAATTTTTTTCAAATTCCTGGTTGTGAGGCTTGAGGTTTAAATTATCTTCCAGAACATCTGGCCACCATTCACTTTGAATGCCACATCGTCATACCCGCCAAATCACAAAATGATTTCTCCAAAAATACCACGGGTATAAAGCTAAGAGAAACTAATTCCTCCACCACCAATGTAAGTACGTTTGAAGAGATCAACTTACGCGATCCGTTAGATATACTCTGTCAGACATTCGTCCATTCACGTTGTCCTGGGACTGGACAAACCGAAGGCACTATCCCGTAAACAGGATAGCCCTTGCATAACTCCGGCTTCAATTATTTTCATCATATTTGATCGCAACGCTAACGTCCATACACAGTGGTTTCCAAATAATGAATCTGATCCCGGTCTCTTCGTATTGACGACGGAAAAATGGTCAAAAACTTCGATAGTCGGTGATTTAACAATCAAAGAAAAATAAGTGTGCAACCAACAATCTTATTTCCAGGTAGGAATTCAATCGATCAATCGTCAATCAACATTTGGCCCTTTTAAATCAATTCCTTATTATATTATTTACAATTCCCATTTCTTAATTCCTCATTTTATTTGGGGAAAAACATTTCAAATTCTTAAATTAAAACGATGTTATAAAACATCGTTATAATAACTCCAACCACTAATCATTTATTAGTTAACCATATTACTAACCAAGTTTCACTATCGAACCTTAACCATTCCTCCATCGATCATGAAGTCAATCAAGTTGGGGTATAATTACCTCTTAGACCTTAATTGAACAACATTCTCAATTTTGACATAGCCAAAGCTCACAACATTAAACAAAACGTCGCTTACACGACTCCCGGATTCGATTTAAGAACATATTCTTTACAGAGAAATATTGATTTTAACGATAGCATTATAATCGCTGTTTCCAAATATTTGATTTATAAAACATTTCTTTTAACAACAGCGTTACAATCACTGTTTAGAATTATAGGACACTTATTATAACAATAGCATTACAATCGCTATTAAAATATTTATTATAACGGCAGCGTTAAAATTTGCATTTAGATTTATCAAAACATTTGTTATAACGACAACGTTTAAAATCCCTATTAAAAATATTTGGTTTATCAAAATGCAACATATATTTATTTATTTAAATAAATAAATTAATAATTAAATAAATAATGATTAAATTTGATTCAAATGGAAGTAAACTAACTACTTCCCTAATTTTCGATATATTCGAATTCCAATAAACAACTCTCATTCGAATACTCTATATTCGATTTATATTCTGAACTTCAGAATTTATTTACCATTTTAGGTAAATTCAAGTTTCAAATTCACTATTTAATTTACCCTTTTCAAATCATTACCAAATTCTTTTATAACCATTCCAGTTAACAAAACATTATCACACTTTATTTCACATTCCCATTTTTGGAATAAAACTCATCGTTTTCATTTTAAACGATTATCCATTTTCCTCTTTCATTCAAGTTTCAATTTTGATTGATATTTCAAATCTAAATTTCCTTTAAAGATATTTTATTTGCAAAATATTTCATTTAAACTATCATTCACTTTATTCATAAATATACTTTTTATTTTTTTTTATTTTTTTATAGTCAAATCTATTTGATCTTATACTTTATATAACATTTCCAATCCAATTTTCATTTATAATGTCTATGTAGAATTTTTCATAGAAAATCTCATTCTTTATATTCTATTCCTATATAAATCTCTTTCACCATTTCCTTTGTAACTGATAAGTTCAAACCAACTAAAGTTAATGGTTTCAAATTCCATTTCCATCTTTCCCAACAAATTCAGACTTTGAATTTATATTTCAAGTCCATCCAATGATAAACATTTTACTAAATTCAAAATGTCGTTTATAATAAACTTCTTGTTCTATCCATTTGAAACAAATCTTTTTTCCTCTCTTCTTTCAAGTCCATTCGGAATTCTATTTATATTTTGGAAATAAATTCCCCCTTTAAAAAGTCAAGTTCTTCTTTTACATTTTTACAAAAATATTTTTCGATATCTAAATTACCCAAATTTCTAAGGCCAATGATATCCAACACAACATAATTTATCACAGTAAACAATAATATAAATGTTGAGGAACCCAGTTGGGTCCCTTCAACCTATTTCCCTGCATCCACAGATGTTAATCAGCATCAATAATATTATTTCACATCAATATGAAATATCAGAACTAATCATCGATCAACGATGTAATCATATCAACCAATTGTATCAACCAGTTCAACCAAGCAACCATTTCACAGTATAAAATAAATTTATAATTCGTTTATATAAAAATATAAACGAAGCAGAGTTAATGAGTTTACTCACCTTGTTTTGCAGTTGGCGGTTCTGCTTTTGTTTTGTCTAAAGCAAACAGACGTTTGATTTTCCCATGAAATTCTTGAAACTCGGTTCTCCGGCATGTCCATGCTACAACGTCGATTTCGTTGCTATCATTACGTCGTGACCGGTTCTACCAAATTTTGCTTTCATATGAGGTAGATATATATATTATGAGATATCGATTAATAAAATTATTTAATTAATTTAATCCATATAATTAAACTTAGCTAATTATTCGATTACCACGTGATTAAGCTGTTAAGCCTTCTTCTTTCCCCGTTGAGTATTCATGTAACGACCCCAAAACCCCGTACGACGGTGGCAAGGGTAATCTTTGGAATATAACACATAAACAGGTAATAGCAGAACAGAATTATATAAATACACCAGATAATGTACAAATAATACACTAGATAAACATAATCATCAGAGTTACACAGTATACAGGATCATACTTTGTACAAATACAGTTTAGCTGTACATAAATGTCTACAGCGAAAAACAAACTTAATATGTACAATAGGAGCTGAACAGCAAAAAAAGTGATAAATGATAGAATCCATCTTCAGCTCCAGCTATCCAGAAAGAGCCTGCTAAAACCTGAATACAAGGCTGCCCGTGTAGAAAGAGGGGAACCCGAGTTTGCAAGTGAAACAAACTACAAGTCAGTCATGGGACTGGTATGAGAAATCTACTTAACACATTTTATAATATGGCTAATCACAGGACCATGCCACTTTCGCGGAACGGGTTTACTCCATTGGATTGCCAGTGCTTTAAAACAAGTAATTCTTTTAAACATCGTAATGCCTTTTATAAAAATGAAGCCATTATAAGACTCAGTTCCCATCACACAATGCAACGCAAACCGTAGGATAGAGTTTTTACCTTATAGTGGCCAAAATATGCTTGATACGAATAAAACAAAAGCACTTGATATTACTACTAGTGTTTATATGTTTCAAAAACAATTTCAAATCATAAGTATCAATCATAGACGGCATTAATTGCCCATACCACTATGTCGCCATACATAGGTATACAATCAAAACCGCACAGTCACGTATTTGGAAATTGGATTTCCATCATGAACCAAGGCAAAAGATAGTCCTTACCGACTTCGAGACTCTCTAGCCCGAGCCTCAGGGTCAGAGCGCATCGACCCTTGGAGCGACAGAGCCGGTCCACCGATGTGGATTAAAATGCCTGAACACTACGTTTCCCCGCCTTTTGGGGCGTAAATGAGCCAACAAATGACTCCATCGGCTTCACATAGTCACCGATATATCCGAGGCACCTCGCAACAGCAACAACCACACAGGTGAAAATAATATAAATGCCAGCCAGTTTAAGCACTGACACCACCTCTAGCTAGAAAGAAACGCACGTCCTCCCTGAGGTCTTCTCCCGTTTCTGGTTCATACCGGGGTGTGAGGCTCGCGAATTCACGTTATACATAAAGCTACGCCACACAGGCGGTGCTTTGATCATCAACCAAAAGACTTTGCTTTTCAACAGAAGCCGTGATCACTGCATCTTAGCATGTCACACAGGCAATTCACACCATGCAACTGATGGCTATCAATCACACAGAATGAATTCCAATGTCAGACACACAGTCCATTTACAAGTCCGTTCTGGGTGAACGAAACCGAAGGCATATATACCTCGAATACCCATCGATCTCCACGTACGTCTGGACGATCACCACTCATTATCCATATTTCGGGATGCCTCCCAATCAGGACACCTGTTATCATCCAACCGAGGTGAAGATCTCCGGTCTTCAACCACCGTCTTCATCATCGACTTCTTATCGTTGATTCAGTTATTTAGAATCGGATAAACCCGGTCTTTCTGAGCAACTCGCGTATATAATAAACAAGTGCTACACAAACACAACATGCGCCACAATACAATTCATCAGTCACTAACCGTAAATTAGTAAGAGAACGATTTCCCAAGTATTAACCCCGAAGGCCTAAACCAACATCAAATCAAAACCCAGGAAACCATTCGACTTAGCTAACCTTCAGTTAGTTTATAAATTTCACATTCTTAAGGAAAGGTTCCCATTATTTTTATCAAAGATAAATTCTTTAGTATAATTTTCATGTCAAACACATTCAACCATTAAATATCTAATATACCCGTTAAATTCGGTTTAGTTCCATTCCATATCGTTTATAATATTTTATAACAATTTATTGCTATTTTTATTTATTTAAAAATAGCCAATTTCATTCAAACGACGCTTCAGGCCATAACGCGGCCGTGGCGCTGTTTTTCTTTAGATTTGATTTACACATATCTGAAAATCTAACCGTTGGATCTTCAAAAATTTATATCATTAGAAAGATCTTTTCAAAATGAATCCAACGGTTTTAGTTTTGGGAAAATCCGACGGTCGGATCTTCCGGTACACTCGTTTGAAGTTTCGATTTCAAAATACGAACTGCAGCGTCGTTATTCGATTTAATTTAATTATATATATAATCGATTCTGGCGCTATTTTTCTTCAGATTTGAATTAAACATTCCAGACAATCCTATTGGATCTTCGCAAAGTGGGTGTCGTTGGAAAGATATTTCCAAGGCGAACCCAACGGTTGCGGTTTCGGGAAAATCCGATGGTCGGATCTCCCGCACTAATCGTTTGAAATCACGGTTTCAAAACATGAACTGCAGCTTCATTATTCGATTTATTTTAATTATATCTATATATAAATATAATCTATTCTTCGATTTCAAAACCATATTCTTTTCATACATTTGATAAAAATGATATTTTTATCCAACAGACATTTATTTCAACACTTCACTATTTTTAACAATTCATGTATATAATAAAAATGTGATTTTTAATGTAAAACAATTTATTTCAAAACATGACTATTTTGTATAGTTCATATAGATGATAAAAATATGATTTTTATTATGAAACAATTTATTTCAAAACACGACTATTTTATATAGTTCATATAGATGATAAAAATATGATTTTTATTATAAAACAATTTATTTCAAAACACGACTATTTTATATAGTTCATATAGATGATAAAAATTTGATTTTCTTTTTATAAAACAATTTATTTCAAAACATGAATGTCGTTCAACACTTGAATTTCTATTCAATACATGAATTCCTATTCAACACATGAATTTCAATTCAACACACGAATATAGTTTCAACACATGAAAATAATTCTAACACATGAATATTATTGAAAATTTCGGCAGCATAACGGCAGGGTAGTTAAAACCGAGACCGTCCCTAGTACGACTCCTCGCTCTACCTTAAAGCCTCGCAGCTTTTGACAATGGGGATTTCATGCATCTAGTTCGCACGCAGGCGGCATGTTTATTATTATTTTCTTTTCCACAAACTAATCCTATGTGGTTTCAACCAAATAATTCTCAACCATAAACGGGCATTTTTCAACCACAATCAATCAATTTCAACCACAAACAATTCTAATCAACCATTCGCTATCAACCAATTTTTACACCAATCACAACCAATAAATATCGTCCATTGTTTGTGGACGAGGGGCGTATATATATATATATATATATATATATATATATATATATATAAGTATATTCACTTCTATTTCAACACATATATAATTTTTACAACGCATATATAACTTATACATTGAACATACAACTTGTACAATGCTTATACATGAGGTGTACAACTCTTATATAACTCATACTTCGAATATATAATTTATACATCGTCATTTTTCATATCGTTTATAATTTAGAAATATCACATTGGGTTCCACTCCACCAAAAATAGCAGAAGGCTCAGAAAAATATGTGGTCTCTTCTAGAATGTAGAAGACGTCCACACGAGTCCACTGTCTCTTGTTTCACTGAATTTCATCAACAAACGAGAAAGATATGATTTTTACACTGAAATAAAAAACCGTAGCGCTTTAAAGTGCTATAGAATAGTTTAATATAATTAAAGCCGATACCTTTCTGATTTGCTCAAAACTAGGTCTCGCTATAACTTCCAATCCGTGGCTTGAGGTGACGATCAGCAGGCGCGACGTCGAAGAGTGTCGAAGGACGCGCAGAACGAGGATGGCCTCGTTGAACTCGGTGGTCGGAGGCGCTCCCAGCGGTAGTCGAAAGTGGCCAACTTCCCGAGCTCGATTCGAGCTCTATAGGTCACGAAAAATCCAATCTTCATATGGATGTGAAGATCGTAAGGAGTACTACAGAATTCTCCAAAGGTCCATGTGTTTTTATTGAGTGGACTTGAAGAAAAAGAGGAGAGAAGGTTTGAATGAATTCCGCCGTCTCCTGGAGGGTTTATCGGGGAGAGAGAAATTGTGCTGACCAATAGGATATTTTTTTATATTTATATATTTTAAAATCTCAAAAATACCCCTCTTCACATACTAACACCAATCAAAACCCAACGACTGTCGTCCCTAGCCAAATACCCTCATTCCGAACACAATAGGATATGTTTCGTAGGCCCATTCGACTGTTTCTGTCAGTTTCTCTTCAAATTAAAACATAAAACATTAAATATTCGATTTGAACGTACATTGCAATTTGTCGGGGCCACATACTGATTCTAAAAATTCTCGAAAAATAAATCTAGCTTTGTTTTGATGATACGGTCCCAACAAAACTAGTTTTGTCGAATTCTGAGACCTTTTGAAAAATTGCTCTTTTCTGGTCGATCCAATTTAATATAAATCGACCAAACACATTCTCCTTTGCCACGCTCACATAATAGCTTCAAAAATTATGAAATTTGAAACCTAGCAATAATTTGACATCCCGGATCCAACAAAAGTGGTTTCGTCGAATTCTGAGGTCGTTTGCAAAATGGCCATTTTCACGGGCTATATAAACTCTATAGCGACCTTTCTGAAAATTCATTTGGCCATAACTTTTGCTTCCCGCTATGAAACTTCGATTTTTCAGATTCGTTAGAAAGATATTCACTAAAAGATTTAGATATTTTTGGTTTCACTAAAATCCGTTTTATTTTGCACCCGGTACAGTCAGTCAAAGTTTGAATTCAAATTTTGAAACAACCGCGCCATTTCAGGCCTTGTTTATAATTAAAATTAATTATATTTATTTTCAAACATTGAATCAAACACACTTCTCATCACTATTATTTAAAATATTTATTTTAAATATTTTAAATTCACTAAAATAGCCAAATTAAAAATTTTAAATTGACTCAGATTTTCCGGGTTGTTACAATTCAGGCAACTCCGTACCCACATAAGCTTCAAACTGTTATGTTTGAAATTTTCGTTGCCTTTCCTTTCCATGAAATTAAAATCCAAATATACCTTTAATACATTTTGTATCTTTATTTGGCTCCTTAAGATTTTTCTGAATTATCCGAAATTACTGGTTTAAATCAGTAGTCCAAAAACTTCATCACCGAATACCACATCACTACTGCATCACCATGCCAATCTCCCTTACTTCTATTACTGTCGATGATTCCTCTCCGTGTTATTCTTCTTCCGGATTTTTTTTCTTTTTGGCTCGCCCATACTTGGCCTACGCACATAAATCTTATCCGCTACATTGCCACAGTAGCATCCTCCAAGTAATACCATACAATTTGTTCACGACCCAGTAAAAGAATCATCCCCATACCAGTAGCATTAACCCACGTTAACCCTTCCTTCACCAATTCTTTCTTCAGATTTAATGTGACGATCCCAAAACCCCGTGACACGGTGTTAAGGATAATCATTGGAATATAACACATTAATCATCATTAGCAGATCACAGTTAATAGCATAAACAGAAAATAGAATAATTTACACACATATGATAGCGGAATCATATAGATATCATCACATCAGAGAAGCACAGTACAGGATACAACTTAGTGCATAATGATACATAATCAGTCACCATCGCCTGAGGCGGAATCATACTATAGATACAATAATGGCGGAGAAAATCCAAGTCAGCACGGTGTAGTCAAGCCTCGCCATGAGCCAAAAGGTGCGTCAGAAACCTGTAACTAGGTTGCCCATGTGAAAATAAGGGCACCCGAGTTTGCAAGGTGAAACAAACTATGAGTCAGTCATGGGACTGGTATGAGAAATCTATTCAACTTATTAACAACAATAATAAGGCAAATCAAAGGACCACGCCACTATCGCGGAACGGGTTTACTCCAATGATTGCTAGTGCATGAAATAAAGTAAATGATTAAATCAACGCAATGCTTTTTATAAAATGAAGCCATTATAAGACTCAGGTCCCATCACACAATGCAACGCAAGCCGGAGGATATATTTTTTACCTTATAATGGCCAAAGATGCTTCATACGAATAAACAAAAGTGCTTGATATTATTACTAGTGCATATATGTTTCAAAAGCGATTTCAATCACAAATATCAATCATAGGCGGCATAAATGACCCATACCACTATGTCGCCATACTAGTAATACAATCAAGTCCGCATATTTCGTATTGGAAATTGGATTCCTTCATGAGTCCAGGCAAGGGGCAAGCTCCTCTCCGATTCGAGACACTCTAGCAAATGTCCCAGGACCCCACTATGATCCTTGGATCTTCAGGGCCGGTCCTCTCTTACTTTTGAGGATTAGTTATTCCTGAACACACGTTTCCCGGTCCTTACAGACCTATATCGAGGCGCCTCGCATTCCAACAACCACACAGGTGAAAAGTATATATAATGTCAGGGCTGGTAGGTCACTGACACCACCTTAGCTAGAAAGAAACGTCGTGCTCTCCCTGCAGTCACTCTCCCGTTTTTGACTCATACCGAGGTGTGAGGCTCGCGAATTCACGTTATACCCAAAGCTACGTCACACAGACCATGCTTTGATCATCAACCACAAGACTTTGCTTTGCAACAGAAGCCTTGATCATATGCCACTTAGGCGTGCCACACAGGCAATCCACTCCATGCGACTGATTTCTGTCAATACATAACCTCTAAGCTCGTACGTCTAAGAGAAGGGCGTTAAGCAAGAGAATAGATTCTCCGCCGCCAAACAGATATATATTTAACAGAGATCAATCAACACAGAACAAAATCCAATGTCAGACACACAGTCCATTTACAAGTCCGTTCTGGGTCTGAACGAAACCGGAGGCACCAATTCCTCGCATATCCGTACAATCAACAATATGTTTGGACGGCTACTACTTCAATTCCTTCATGGTAGCTACTCCAATCACGAGCATCAGTAGCGCCCATCCATCCAATGTGGAGATCGTCGGTCTTCAATCGTCTTCGACTCTTCGACTTCTCAACGTCGATCGATTATTTGAAATGAGATAAACTCGGCCTTTTCAAATAACCCACGTATATTTAGATTTTCAAACCAATTAATCACAGGGTTGAACTATTCAACATTCACATTTCAGTTATTTAGTTATAATTTTCACGTCAAATACATTCAACCATCACATATCAAGCAAACACAACAAAATTGGTTTATTTTCCCTCTATATTGTCTATAGCACTTAATAATGATATATCGCCATTTTTATTTAATTTAAAACGACCATATTTAATTAAACGACGTTTCAGGTCATGTCGATGCACTGGCGCTGCTTTCCACTAATTTTGTTTTACACATATAGGAAAATCTAACCGTTGGATCTTCACAAATTTTACATCATTAGGAAGGTCTTTTCAAAACGAATCCAACGGTCGGATCTTCCACACTAACCATTTGAAGTTACGATTTCAATTTACGAACTGCAGCGTCGTTATTCGATTTAATTTAATTATATTTATATATATATATAAATATAATCGTTTCTGGCGCTGTTTTTCACTAATTTTGAATTAAACATTCCAGACAATCCAACCGTCGGATCTTCACAAAGTTGGTGCCGTTGGAAAGATATCACCAAGGCGAACCCAACGGTTGAGGTTTCGGAAAAATCCAATGGTCGGATCTTCCGCACTAGCCGTTTGAAATCACGGTCTCAAAATATGAACTGCACGGCCACGTTTCGTTTTAATTATATTTATATTTATATATTTATAAATTTATATAAATATAGTTCATTCAATGATTTCCATATCGTTTTCACTTCAAATATTTTTCTAACACCTTAAAATTTTGGAAAATTTCGCCATAACCTCCCCTGCATCGGGAGCATCGGGAAATCGCAAATAGCGTTCCCGGTCCTTCTAATCTCAAAAAGAAAAAGAAAAAGCCAAGCGGCTAGCCAACAGGCTCATAAAATCATCACCCAAACAAAACAGTAAATGTGTACCTATTTGTCGGGCACAAAATTTTATTCCTCCTCTCTAGCCTCTTTGCTATAACCTGTCCAATGAATATGCATGTACATATATATACAGTTCTTATCATTTATCAATTTCTATTCAACTTCATATTTGATTTGCTTTGGTTTAAAAACACCATTCATTCTAATATCGCATGCATAGGCTAAAATCATATCATTAGCTAGTTAATGTATATTTCAACTCATGCACGTTTATTCGAACCAGTGGCTATTTTTAACACTTCACATTTCAAAGATGATAATTTTGGCGAACTAAAGTAGATTTCAACACATGACTATTTTATTTAGTTCCTATGCATGTTAAAAATAATATTTCTATCACAAATATTTGTTTCAACTTCTGCATATCTTTAGCATATCACACATATGATAAAAATGATATTTTTATCATTTAAAATATTTATTCAACCAATGTATGGTTTCAACACTTCATAGTTTCAATAAAAATGTAATTTTTATTGTTCAATCTTTTTATTCAACACATGAACCTTTCCACTACACACACTTCTCAACAAATGAGCATTTCCACACATGGACATCTTATTTATGTTGTTCTTATTAAAAAGATGAAATTTTGATTGTTGAAACTATTCATATAAGGCGAATATTTTTGATACTTCATATATATATAAAAATGTGATTTTTATTGTTTATACACTTCATTCATTCACAAATGAATTTAATTTTCACACAACACTTTCCAACACATGAACAATTTCCACACATGGACATAGTTTCAATATATGGCTTTAATTTCTATGCATGCAAATAATTTCAACATATGAAAATAATTCTAACACACAAAGATTATTCAAAATTTCGGCAGCATAACGGCAGGGTAGTTAAAACCGGCACCGTCCCTAGTACGGCTCCTCGCTCTACCTTAAAACGTCGCGGTTTTTGACAATGGGGATTCATGCATCTAATTCGCACGCATGCGGCATGTATATATTTATTTCATTTCCACAAACTAATCCTATGTGGTTTCAACCAAATATTTTCCAATCACAAACGGGTATTTTTCAACCACAATCAATTCAATATCAACCACAAACAATCCCAAACAACAATTCGCCGTCAATCAATTTTCACAACAATTTCAACCAATAAATATCGTCCATGGTTTGTGGACGAGGGGGCGTATATATATATATATAAATATTTATATATAGCAATTCACTTTTATTTCCACACATATGTTTATGTATAAAAAGAAATTGAAGAGTGAGAAATTCTCACCAATAGCTATCCAATAACACGACTCTTCCTTTATAGAAATCTTCGCCTATTTCGCCTTCTTGTCGCTTTCGTTGCCCGTATTCTCTACATAGGTAAAAATCGAATTTTTACTATGTTATTCAATATATAAAGATTGCATTTTGACTTCGCTATTAAATATATAAAGATTATATTTTTATTATTCTTATGATGTAAAAATTATATTTTTATTACTTTAAAAATACAAAAATCATATCTTACTCCTTCTACCAAATAAAAATTCCGTCTTTTTCTCTTTTAAAAAAAATATGATCTTTATTTTTGCAAGTTCAAATCTTTTTCTTTTAAAAGATTAAACCTTTTTCTATTTCAAAGTTTAAACCTTTTTTTCTTTTTAAGTTTAAACCTTTTTCCTATTTTAAACCTTAAAATAAAATCAGTTTTTATTTCCTTTAAAAATCAGTTTTTATATCTTTAAAAATCAGTTTTTATATCTTTACTAAATCAGTTTTTATATCTTTACTAAATCAGTTTTTAAATTCTTTATAAACCAGTTTTTAAATTCTTTATTAAATCAGTTTTAAATTCTTTATTAAATCAGTTTTTAAATTCTTTATTAAATCAGTTTTAAATTCTTTAAAAAATCAGTTTTTAAATTCTTTATTAAATCAGTTTTTAAATTCTTTAAAAAAACAGTTTTTGCAAAACAAAAATAAAAATAAAATAACCTAAATACTCACCGTAGCCTGCGAAGGGGGGGGGGGGAAGAAGAAGGCGTCGGCGGCAGGGTGGTGGTGTTCGGTGGTGGCGGCGTCGAGGCTTCAGGGGGCTGCTCGATTTGATTCGACGGGGGGGGGGGGGGGGGGGGGCGTATGCGTCGCGAGGGGTTCGAGGATTTCGACACTGGGAGGAGGAGGCTGGACGGAGGGGGGCGGCGGCGATGTCTTGAGGGGGGAAGCGGTCTAGGTTTAGGTTTTTTCCTTTTTTTTTCGTTTCTGATTAATGAATCGGGGGGGGGGGGGGGCAAGAAGAAGAAAAGGGAGGGAATTAAAATAATATAGTTTTTTTCCTTTTTATTATTTAATTATTTAATTTTTGCAAAAAGGTTGACTTTTACATACGACCTCGAAACGAGGCCTGTCGCCCATAGCGTTTTACCCCCATTCCGAACACAATGAGATATGTATCGTAAGCTGATTTGATCGTTACAATCAGTTTCCGTTGAATTTACATTTAAATCCTTATGTTGAATTTTAAACGTACATTTCAAATTACCGGGGTCACATTCTAACTAGAAAAATTCCAGAAAAATATTTTCTAGTTTCGTATTGACGATACGGTCCTAACAAAACTAGTTTCGTCGAATTCTGAGACCGTTTGAAAAATGGCCAATTTCCAGTCGATTAAATTCTACAGAAACTGGTCAAACGCGTTTTCTTTTGCCACGCTCACATATTGATTCGAAAAATTAGGAAATTTGAAACCTAGCAATAGTTTGATATCCCGGACCCAACAAAAGTGGTTTCGTCGAATTCCGAGGCCGTATGCAAAATATCAATTTTCCAGGCCTATATATTCTATATACCGACTCTTCTGAAAATTCATTCGGCCATAACTTTTGATTCCCGTTATGAAACTTCGATTTTTCAGATCCGTTAGAAAGGTATTGACTAACAGATTTAAATATTTTTGGTCTCACTAAAATCCGTTATATTTTCCACCCTGCACAGTCAGTCAAAGTATGAATTCAAATTATCAAACTGACTTACTATTTCTAATTCACTAATTTATTGAAATATTCTATTTCAATGGTTCAAATTGCTTTGAAATAATCAATTTAAAAATTTTAAATTGGCTCGTATTTTCCGGGTTATTACAATCTCCCCTACTTAAAACTTTTCGTCCTCGAAAAGGAAACAACAGTAAAGTAGGAAATAAAATGTGAATGCAAAGTATGGTAAAGGTACCTTGCACCGGAGTTAGTCAGAGATATCCACTCTGCATTTGGGGTAAGCTTGCTTAATGCTTTCCTCAGTTTCCCAAGTACAGTCTCCAGGATCACTGCTCCACTGCACTTTAACTAAATAAACCTTTTTGCTCCTGAGTTCTCTGGTTTCTTTGCCAACAATTTTTAATGGCTCTCTTCTGAGTGCTAATTCTGGAGTTATCTCCACATCCTGTTGCGCTGCTTCTTCTACAACAAGATCCGGATCATGCACATGTCTTCTAAGTTGAGATACGTGAAATACATTGTGCACTCCAGGCAACCAATCTGGCAATTGAACCCTATAAGCAAGAGTTCCAATTCGCTCAAGTATAGGAAAGGGACCAATAAACCTCGGTGCCAACTTCTCAGTCTTACCAAATCTGATTACTCCTCTCATCGGAGAAACCTTTAAATAAACATGATCACCAACAACAAATGTCAAATCTCTCCTTCTAGAGTCTGCATAACTTTTCTGTCGGCTTTGGGCAGTTTTCAATCGCTTCTTGATGAAGTCCACTTTATCAGATGCTTCCCTAATCATATCGGGTCCTAGTACAAGTCTGTTGCCAGGTTCTACCCAACATGCTGGAGATCTGCAGGGTCTGCCATATAATGCTTCAAAAGGTGACATTCTCAAACTTGCTTGATAGCTATTGTTATATGAGAATTCTGCCAAATGCAAATGATCTTCCCATGACCCACCAAAATCGATTATACAAGCCCGCAATAAATCTTCTAGAATTCTATTCACCCGCTCAGTTTGGCCATCTGTTTGTGGGTGATAAGCGGTGCTCATATTCAGTTTTGTCCCCAATTCTGTCTGGAAAGCCTCCCAGAACTTGCTAGTAAATAGGGGATCTCTATCACTGACTATGCTGATGGGAATTCCATGCAGCTTAACAATTTCTTTGAAATATATCTGTGCTAGACTTTGGGCAGTTCTATTGGACCTGACAGGTATAAAATGGGCAGTCTTCGTGAAGCGATCTACGATTACCCAAATGCTGTCATTACCTTTCTTGGTTCGTGGCAAACCATCTATGAAATCCATGGAAATCTGTTCCCATTTCCAGCCTGGGACTTCCAACGGTTGCAACAATCCAGCTAGCTTCTGTTGGTCACTCTTGACCAATTGACAAGTAGGGCATCTTCTAACATACAAAGAAATATCCCTTTTCATTGCCTTCCACCAGAAAGTGCGTTTGATATCGTTGTACATTTTACTCACCCCAGGATGGATGCAAAATTTGGATTTATGGCATTCATCTAGCACTTCTCTTTTAAGCTCGGGAATGTCGGGAACACATATTCTTTTATTCAGCCTCAGAACTCCTTCTGTATCCACTTGGAAACTAGAGCCTTCACCCCTTTGAATCCTTTTTACCATCTCTTTCGCAAAATTGTCACTTTTCTGAAGAACAGATATCCTATCAATCAATCCAGGTGTAATTATAAGATTGGCAATGATTGCGGTTTTTCTACTAAGCGCATCCGCTACTACGTTAGCTTTTCCCGGCGTATACAGGATATCAAGATCATACGCTGCAAGAAATTCTAGCCAACGCTGCTGTCTCAGATTCAGATCTTTCTGGGTATATAAATACTTCAATGATTGGTGATCTGTGTACAATATAAATTTCTCGCCCAATAATTAATGCCTCCAGATTTTCAAGGCAAATACGATGGCTAGCAACTCAAGATCATGAGTCACATAATTCTTCTCATGCGGTTTCAATTGGCGGCTTGCATAAGCGACTACCTGGCCTCTCTGCATTAACACTGCACCAAGACCTCTAATAGAAGCATCTGTCCAAACCGTTAAATCTTGATTGCCATCTATAATAGTTAACACTGGAGCGGTGGTCAGCTTCGATTTCAATTCCTGGAAAGCTTCTTCACAGTCGGAAGTCCACTTAAACTTCTCATGTTTCTTTGTGAGCTTCGTTAACGGACCGGATATCTTCGAAAAATCCTTAACGAACTTTCGATAATAACTAGCCAACCCCATAAAACTTCTAACTTCTGTGGGAGTAGTGGGTTGTTTCCAGTCTTGAATCGCTGTTATTTTGCTTGGGTCAACAGAAATTCCTTTCTCTGACACGACATGGCCAAGAAATTTAACTTCTTCTTGCCAGAAGACACATTTAGAGAATTTGGCTTTGAAGACGTTCTTCCTTAGAATCTCCAATACTTGTTCTAAGTGTTTTTCATGCTCGGGTTTTGATTTGGAGTAGATTAAAATATCATCGATGAATACGAGTACAAATTTATTCAGAACTCCCCTGAACACTCTATTCATTAGATCGACAAAGTATGATGGAGCGTTGCAAAGGCCAAACGGCATTACTAACCATTCATAAAATATGTCTGGGCCTCTGAAAGCGGTCAAAGGAACACACTCTTCTGCTATTCTTAATTGATGAAAACCTGTAGCTAGGTCCATTCGGGAAAATACTTTCGCCCCATTCAATTGGTCTAGCAAATCATCAATGCGGGGTAATGGATATCTGTTTTTAAGCGTCTGTTTGTTGAGGTCTCGGTAATCAACACATAATCTAAGAGTACCGTCTGACTTTGGGACAAACACGACAGCTGCACCCTAATTAGAAAAACTAGGTCTGATTAGACCCTTCCACAACAGTTGACGAGTTTGATCGCCTAATTCTTCTTTTTCTTTCGGAGTCATTCTACGAATTGGATGTACCACGGGTCTGGCATTAGGAATTAGATCGATTCGGAATTCTATTTCTATTTGCGGAGGTAAGTTTTCAACTTCTTCAAACACATCCGCATAGTTGCTAACAATCGGAATCTTTTCTATGGAAGTGGGGATAAGTTCTAATGCTGACCAAAATTCTTCTCTATTCGGATTCGAACCATGACAGGGAACCGTAATATATCCAAGCTTCGTTCGAATTTTAACGATTCTTTCTGCACAATTCACTTCGGCTTCAAATTTCGTTAACCAATCTAGCCCAAGAATAATATCGAATTCGGGAAAATCCATAGCGATTAAATTGAAAAGAAACTTGTAGGAAGAATAAGAGATTGGCACTTTACAACAGGAATTGAGAGTAATAGGACCCCCTATCGGGTTATGAACTTCAATCGATTCCTTAAGCTTTCGCTGTTTTAACTTTAGTTTGTGCACTGTGTTTCTAGCAATAAAACTACGCGATGCACCTGTGTCAAATAATACAGAAACAGGAATATTTTTAATTGTAAGGGTACCTCCCAAAACATCGGGTTTACCTGCTCCATCGGAAGCAGCTGGCGGGCTAGACCCGTCATAGACATGAGCTACTGTAGCTTTCTTCAGCAAAGGACAGTCTTTGACCAGATGATCGGTCTTGCGACAATTGAAGCACGAGCGAGGGTTCTGAGAGCCTTGGCTCGAGCCTTGAGAATTTGTTTTCTGTCTCTTTGGAGCTGTGCAGACGTTTGAGTAGTGCCCCGGCTTACCACAATTAAAGAAATTTCCTCTTGGCGGCTTGCCAGTCTGAGGCTTTGAAGATGCTGCTTGGCTTGACTCGCCTTGATTTACAGCAGGCTTGCGCTTGTTTCCTACTTGGCTTCTAGCGCGATCCTGATCCAGATGCCTTTGATCAAGGTCTTCATAGTTGCATGTCATTTCCACTAGCTCGTTGAAATCTAGCTTGACATGGGCCATGGCTCTATCATGATATTGTCGTCTTAGTCCAAAGATAAACCTCTTATTTTTGGATTTCGCAGTAGCGACGAGTTCTGGAGCATAGGGCGACAGCATTGTAAATTTGTTCAGATAATCTTGCACGGAAAGATCCCCTTGCTGGAGATTGGCGAAGTCATCGTGCATTCTTTCTAGAGCTTGTTCTGGGACATATTTCTCCTTGAAGAGTTCTTTGAATCCATCCCATGTTCTTCCAGCTTCTCTATTCCCGGCGGTAAGAGATTCCCACCATAATTCAGCTTGTTCCTGCATAAGCCAGGCGCCCATAATAGCTTTGTCTTCGTCTCCTAGCCTTAGGCCTTCAAGAATTTTCTCGCATGTTTTGAGCCATGCAAGGGCCTCTATTACGGTGCCAGTTCCCGAGAAGGTCTTGCCTCCTAAGTTCTTATATCTCTTAGCCACACGGTCGAGCTCGAAGTATTGAGCTGCCGGAGGTTGTATTAAAGGTCCTTCTTGAGCTGGGATTTCTCCCCTTCCTCGGCCTCGGCCGGCACGGCCTCCTCTAGCGGCGGCTGCTCTGGTAGCCATTTGTCAAATTCTGTATAAGCAACGAAAAAAAAGTCAGCTAACAGAAATGATAGTCTATTGCATAGTTAAGCAGAAATTCCTACGGAAAGATAACGATGGACTGATCAATTGTTTTTGCTATTCTGCTCAGCTCATTCAAGGACCTTACTAGTCCTATCTCTAATGAGCGACTCGCCTTAGAATACTACTGGTTCTATTTTGACGAAGTGTTTAATGTGTTAGACTCCAGAACTAAGGTTAACCAAGGCTCTGATACCAGCTGTGACGATCCCAAAACCCCGTGACACGGTGTTAAGGATAATCATTGGAATATAACACATTAATCATCATTAGCAGATCACAGATAATAGCATAAACAGAAAATAGAATAATTTACACACATATGACAGCGGAATCATATAGATATCATCACATCAGAGAAGCACAGTACAGGATACAACTTAGTGCATAATGATACATAATCAGTCACCATCGCCTGAGGCGGAATCATACTATAGATACAATAATGGCGGAGAAAATCCAAGTCAGCACGGTGTAGTCAAGCCTCGCCATGAGCCAAAAGGTGCGTCAGAAACCTGTAACTAGGCTGCCCGTGTGAAAATAAGGGCACCCGAGTTTGCAAGGTGAAACAAACTACGAGTCAGTCATGGGACTGGTATGAGAAATCTATTCAACTTATTAACAACAATAATAAGGCAAATCAAAGGACCACGCCACTTTCGCGGAACGGGTTTACTCCAATGAGTGCTAGTGCATGAAATAAAGTAAATGATTAAATCAACGCAATGCTTTTTATAAAATGAAGCCATTATAAGACTCAGGTCCCATCACACAATGCAACGCAAGCCGGAGGATAGAGTTTTTACCTTATAATGGCCAAAGATGCTTCATACGAATAAACAAAAGTGTTTGATATTATTACTAGTGCATATATGTTTCAAAAGCAATTTCAATCATAAATATCAATCATAGGCGGCATAAATGACCCATACCACTATGTCGCCATACTAGTAATACAATCAAGTCCGCATATTTCGTATTGGAAATTGGATTCCTTCATGAGTCGAGGCAAGGGGCAAGCTCCTCTCCGATTCGAGACACTCTAGCAAATGTCCCAGGACCCCACTATGATCCTTGGATCTTCAGGGCCGGTCCTCTCTTACTTTTGAGGATTAGTTATTCCTGAACACACGTTTCCCGGTCCTTACAGACATATATCGAGGCGCCTCGCATTCCAACAACCACATAGGTGAAAAGTATATATAATGTCAGGGCTGGTAGGTCACTGACACCACCTTAGCTAGAAAGAAACGTCGTGCTCTCCCTGCAGTCACTCTCCCGTTTTTGACTCATACCGAGGTGTGAGGCTCGCGAATTCACGTTATACCCAAAGCTACGTCACACAGACCATGCTTTGATCATCAACCACAAGATTTTGCTTTGCAACAGAAGCCTTGATCATATGCCACTTAGGCGTGCCACACAGGCAATCCACTCCATGCGACTGATTTCTGTCAATACATAACCTCTAAGCTCGTACGTCTCAGAGAAGGGCGTTAAGCAAGAGAATAGATTCTCCGCCGCCAAACAGATATATATTTAACAGAGATCAATCAACACAGAACAAAATCCAATGTCAGACACACAGTCCATTTACAAGTCCGTTCTGGGTCTGAACGAAACCGGAGGCACCAATTCCTCGCATATCCGTACAATCAACAATATGTTTGGACGGCTACTACTTCAATTCCTTCTTGGTAGCTACTCCAATCACGAGCATCAGTAGCGCCCATCCATCCAATGTGGAGATCGTCGGTCTTCAATCGTCTTCGACTCTTCGACTTCTCAACGTCGATCGATTATTTGAAATGAGATAAACTCGGCCTTTTCAAATAACCCACGTATATTTAGATTTTCAAACCAATTAATCACAGGGTTGAACTATTCAACATTCACATTTCAGTTATTTAGTTATAATTTTCACGTCAAATACATTCAACCATCACATATCAAGCAAACACAACAAAATTGGTTTATTTTCACTCTATATTGTCTATAGCACTTAATAATGATATATCGCCATTTTTATTTAATTTAAAACGGCCATATTTAATTAAACGACGTTTCAGGTCATGTCGATGCACTGGCGCTGCTTTCCACTAATTTTGTTTTACACATATAGGAAAATCTAACCGTTGGATCTTCACAAATTTTACTTCATTAGGAAGGTCTTTTCAAAACGAATCCAACGGTTCCAGTTTTGGGAAAATCCGACGGTCGGATCTTCCACACTAACCATTTGAAGTTACGATTTCAATTTATGAACTGCAGCGTCGTTATTCGATTTAATTTAATTATATTTATATATATATAAATATAATCGTTTCTAGCGCTGTTTTTCACTAATTTTGAATTAAACATTCCAGACAATCCAACCGTCGGATCTTCACAAAGTTGGTGCCGTTGGAAAGATATCTCCAAGGCGAACCCAACGGTTGCGGTTTCGGAAAAATCCAATGGTCGGATCTTCCGCACTAGCCGTTTGAAATCACGTTCTCAAAATATGAACTGCACGGCCACGTTTCGTTTTAATTATATTTATATTTATATATTTATATAAATATAGTTCATTCAATGATTTCCATATCGTTTTCACTTCAAATATTTTTCTAACACCTTAAAATTTTGGAAAATTTCGCCATAACCTCCCCTGCACCGGGAGCATCGGGAAATCGCAAATAGCGTTCCCGGTCCTTCTAATCTCAAAAAGAAAAAGAAAAAGCCAAGCGGCTAGCCAACAGGCTCATAAAATCATCACCCAAACAAAACAGTAAATGTGTACCTATTTGTCGGGCACAAAATTTTATTCCTCTTCTCTAGCCTCTTTGCTATAACCTGTCCAATGAATATGCATGTACATATATATACAGTTCTTATCATTTATCAATTTCTATTCAACTTCATATTTGATTTGCTTTGGTTTAAAAACACCATTCATTCTAATATCGCATGCATAGGCTAAAATCATATCATTAGCTAGTTAATGTATATTTCAACTCATGCACGTTTATTCGAACCAGTGGCTATTTTTAACACTTCACATTTCAAAGATGATAATTTTGGCGAACTAAAGTAGATTTCAACACATGACTATTTTATTTAGTTCCTATGCATGTTAAAAATAATATTTCTATCACAAATATTTGTTTCAACGTCTGCATATCTTTAGCATATCACACATATGATAAAAATGATATTTTTATCATTTAAAATATTTATTCAACCAATGTATGGTTTCAACACTTCATAGTTTCAATAAAAATGTAATTTTTATTGTTCAATCTTTTTATTCAACACATGAACCTTTCCACTACACACACTTCTCAACAAATGAGCATTTCCACACATGGACATCTTATTTATGTTGTTCTTATTAAAAAGATGAAATTTTGATTGTTGAAACTATTCATATAAGGCGAATATTTTTGATACTTCATATATATATAAAAATGTGATTTTTATTGTTTATACACTTCATTCATTCACAAATGAATTTAATTTTCACACAACACTTTCCAACACATGAACAATTTCCACACATGGACATAGTTTCAATATATGGCTTTAATTTCTATGCATGCAAATAATTTCAACATATGAAAATAATTCTAACACACAAAGATTATTCAAAATTTCGGCAGCATAACGGCAGGGTAGTTAAAACCGGCACCGTCCCTAGTACGGCTCCTCGCTCTACCTTAAAACCTCGCGGTTTTTGACAATGGGGATTCATGCATCTAATTCGCACGCAGGCGGCATGTATATATTTATTTCATTTCCACAAACTAATCCTATGTGGTTTCAACCAAATATTTTCCAATCACAAACGGGTATTTTTCAACCACAATCAATTCAATATCAACCACAAACAATCCCAAACAACAATTCGCCGTCAATCAATTTTCACAACAATTTCAACCAATAAATATCGTCCATGGTTTGTGGATGAGGGGGCGTATATATATATATAAATATTTATATATAGCAATTCACTTTTATTTCCACACATATGTTTATGTATAAAAAGAAATTGAAGAGTGAGAAATTCTCACCAATAGCTATCCAATAACACGACTCTTCCTTTATAGAAATCTTCGCCTATTTCGCCTTCTTGTCGCTTTCGTTGCCCGTATTCTCTACATAGGTAAAAATCGAATTTTTACTATGTTATTCAATATATAAAGATTGCATTTTGACTTCGCTATTAAATATATAAAGATTATATTTTTATTATTCTTATGATGTAAAAATTATATTTTTATTACTTTAAAAATACAAAAATCATATCTTACTCCTTCTACCAAATAAAAATTCCGTCTTTTTCTCTTTTAAAAAAATATGATCTTTATTTTTGCAAGTTCAAATCTTTTTCTTTTAAAAGATTAAACCTTTTTCTATTTCAAAGTTTAAACCTTTTTTTCTTTTTAAGTTTAAACCTTTTTCCTATTTTAAACCTTAAAATAAAATCAGTTTTTATTTCCTTTAAAAATCAGTTTTTATATCTTTAAAAATCAGTTTTTATATCTTTACTAAATCAGTTTTTATATCTTTACTAAATCAGTTTTTAAATTCTTTATAAATCAGTTTTTAAATTCTTTATTAAATCAGTTTTAAATTCTTTATTAAATCAGTTTTTAAATTCTTTATTAAATCAGTTTTAAATTCTTTAAAAAATCAGTTTTTAAATTCTTTATTAAATCAGTTTTTAAATTCTTTAAAAAATCAGTTTTTGCAAAACAAAAATAAAAATAAAAATAAAATAACCTAAATACTCACCGTAGCCTGCGAAGGGGGGGGGGGGGAAGAAGAAGGCGTCGGCGGCAGGGTGGTGGTGTTCGGTGGTGGCGGCGTCGAGGCTTCAGGGGGCTGCTCGATTTGATTCGAGGGGGGGGGGTGTATGCGTCGCGAGGGGTTCGAGGGTTTCGACACTAGGAGGAGGAGGCTGGACGGAGGGGGGCGGCGGCGATGTCTTGAGGGGGGAAGCGGTCTAGGTTTAGGTTTTTTCCTTTTTTTTTTCTTTTCTGATTAATGAATCGGGGGGGGGGGGGGCAAGAAGAAGAAAAGGGAGGGAATTAAAATAATATTTTTTTCCTTTTTATTATTTAATTATTTAATTTTTGCAAAAAGGTTGACTTTTACATACGACCTCGAAACGAGGCCTACCGCCTGTCGCCCATAGCGTTTTACCCCCATTCCGAACACAATGACATATGTATCGTAAGCTGATTTGATCGTTACAATCAGTTTCCGTTGAATTTACATTTAAATCCTTATGTTGAATTTTAAACGTACATTTCAAATTACCGGGGTCACACACTAACTAGAAAAATTCCAGAAAAATATTTTCTAGTTTCGTATTGACGATACGGTCCTAACAAAACTAGTTTCGTCGAATTCTGAGACCGTTTGAAAAATGGCCAATTTCCAGTCGATTAAATTCAACAGAAACTGGTCAAACGCGTTTTCTTTTGCCACGCTCACATATTGATTCGAAAAATTATGAAATTTGAAACCTAGCAATAGTTTGACATCCCGGACCCAACAAAAGTGGTTTCGTCGAATTCCGAGGCCGTATGCAAAATATCAATTTTCCAGGCCTATATATTCTATATACCGACTCTTCTGAAAATTCATTCGGCCATAACTTTTGATTCCCGTTATGAAACTTCGATTTTTCAGATCCGTTAGAAAGGTATTGACTAACAGATTTAAATATTTTTGGTCTCACTAAAATCCGTTATATTTTCCACCCTGCACAGTCAGTCAAAGTATGAATTCAAATTATCAAACTGACTTACTATTTCTAATTCACTAATTTATTGAAATATTCTATTTCAATGGTTCAAATTGCCTTGAAATAATCAATTTAAAAATTTTAAATTGGCTCGTATTTTCCGGGTTATTACAATTAATGCCTTATTCTATTCCCAGAAATCTTTCGAAAGCCCTCCCTTACTTATTTCCTCTCTGACTCGACTCCCAAGATCACGTCCATTCACTACTCCAACCAGTGATCACCACGCTTCCACCACCCACTAAAACGGATCTCTAAACACTACTATGCTAATCGTCGATGCCAAGAAACAGTAACCCAAAATTTGTCACTACCTCAAATTCCGCAACCCCTGAAGTTGATTGGAATACCCAACATGGGTGTCATCACCTGCGCCCCCGCTTCCCGAGCTCCACGCACCTCCCACCTCGATCCCATGCCGCTTGTAGTGCCTCCAGCTCGAAATCAAACAACCCTTTTGATTATCAACTTGAGCCCAATGTCACGGTGAACAATTTGAAAGGCAGAAAGAACACTGTCGTACCCTATAGAAACCAACTTGGTTGAAGATCTGTCTTACGGGATTGCAAAGAATTTAATTTTTGCAAATTTTCATCAAGTCTTTGATTTTTAATTGATTCATAAAGTTTGGTTTACTTAGGTTTGTTTTATTTTACCACCTGAGAAGGAGAACAAAGTCCAGTCTTTTAAAGGAAGAATAGCTTACAAGGCATGGTCAAAAAGCTTGGAGCTTACGGTACCAAATGGATTTCTACGCACGGTTTTGCAAGACTTGGAAAGAACGGTTTCGGAGAAGTTTGGACGACACGAAATAATTGAAGTTTACAGGGTAAGATGTGTTCAGGGTTTGACATATGAGTATACACAGGCTCACCTTATGCTTCGTGTTAAAGCTATCAGGGAAGACAAATTAATATTAGTCTAAGTTGAAGACTAACAAAGTTTGAAGTTAGAAATCCAATTATAAAAAAAAACATCAAATGGTTAATTGTTTTTAGGAGTATATTTATACTATATTTCTATGATAAGTAAACATACAAGGTTAAGCCGATTAGTTTTATGAAGGACAAGGAATTTAGATCATCTAAGCTTTAATGACTAATATTTTTTCTCTCATTCTTGCAGTCTTCTGCCATGTGCTTGTTTTATTCAGTATACCATGCTTTCCCTAGTCATATAACTTTATGTATTATTTCCATGTTTAGCGTACTGGATACAAAAAAATTCTGTTCACATATGAACTGCTATGGACAAAAATAAAAATACTATCGTATCCAGCGATGTGCCACGGTCCCAAAAATATAATAATATCGGTAGTTTAACTTATATTATGAAACCCTAAAATATTGATATAGGGTGCAAAATACTCCAAATAAAAAGTTGCGTATTTAATTAATTAAAAATTACAGTAAAATTCTAAAAATTAAATTATAACTACGCCCCAAAAGAACCTTGTCCAAATTCGTAACCAATATTTAAGCATATTTAAATAACTGTTATGGCATATATACGATTCTACAGCGACTATTTTAAAATTTGATTTGGACGTAACCTTTTATTCCCGCTATGAAATCTGGATTTTCCACATTCGTTGGAAAGATATTTTCAAACATATTCAAATATTTCTTGTTTCGCTAAATCCGATTTATTTTGAATCCTGTACATTCATTTGAAATTTGAAATCGAATATTCAAACTACCGCACCATTTTGAACTCATTTTAATTATATTATAAATTATACGTATAAATATCGTTTTATTAATAAATTCGTTATAAATTCCTATATAAAATTCAAATAAAATATTTAAACCAATTTAAATATTCAGAATTCAAGGGCTGAAAATCCGGGTCGTTACATTCCTTCCCCCTTAAAATAATTTCGTTCTCGAAATTGCTAAGGTAGGAAAAGATGCAATATACCTTATTAGCTTGGTCCAAAAATCCTTTTTATTCACTCCTTAACTTCAGTTTAATTGGACAAATTTATTTCAATTAAGATATTGATTTTTCTTACTAACAAAAATTTTCAAAAATTCTGAAAATTTTCTAACACTTTAACTTCTGAAAACTTTCGGCAGCATCTCCTCTGCACGACTCAATCAGTACAATCACAACTCACCTTTCTAGGCCTTCTTCAATCCAAAAGAAAATCAAAAAGTTAAGCGGCTAGCCCCATAGGCTCAAAAAACATTAAACCCAAGTAGTATTGGAAACATGTACCTTTTTGTCGGGCATAATTCTATCTCTTGCCCTCACTTCCATTCAATATCTGCTCAGTATACATATATCTATTTCCAGTTGGTTTCAAATCAATCCAACTTACAGTTTTAAAATCTCTAATCAACTTCTGATTAGTTCACTTTTATTCTATCAATTCAAATCTGGTTTCTATTTAAGTCAATTCACTTATCATATTTGAATCCAAATGATTCAGCCTCAATTAACAACACCCAATATATTTTCAACTTGCTCATTCATAAGTCGAATTCGATAATTCGAATCTCAACATTCCTCATTAGTTAATTCCCTTCGGAATTATTTCTAATTCAATCTAACTTTATATAAATCTTAACCTAAGTCAAATTTCAATTCGTTTGATATATTTTACCATTCCAATCTATTCAACTTATAAAAGTTAAATTTTAATTTCAGAATTCAAATTCCCGGGTTTATTTCAAATTAATCTGAAATCATATATATTTATACATATATTTATAATCAACTCAATTCAAAACATTTGAATTTCTAAATCATCATGTCCTTTTCAAACAAATTTTCCATTCTCAAATCACTATGGTAGTAATCCGTCACTCAGAAACTTGAAAATGAATACCAATAATGTCGCGACCCGTTATCAGAATTATTTTCTCACCACTGAAGTGATTTCAATGCTTAATCACTTTTAAAATCCATTTAAAATCATTCTTATTCAAAAATCCTTCAAAGTAATGTTATATTACTTTTATAAACACTTTAGAAAACATTTTCTAAATATCCGGGATTTAAATCCACACTTCTGATCTGAATCCAATTCTAATTCAACTTATTTATATATTCTATTCTTATACAAATTCAATTTGGTTTATATAACCATTTCGGTATTTTATAATTCCATTTGATTGTAATAACAATCAACACATCTATATACTATAATGTTTCAGAAATTATTTCTTTTACATCAAAATAACTTTTGGGCAATATTATTTCATTTATCCATTTTAAAACAATACTGTATCGAATAGCTTTGTTCGAGAGTTTTGAAACACCTATCGATACAGTTGTACATCCTGTATCGACCAGAATTCATAAACCACTCAACAAATCAATCGATACAATATAAAACAATTTTATATTCAATCTACAAATACACACCCATATATATACACTCAAACTCAATCTAGGGTATTACTAACCCCATCTCTATTGAGTCACGCCACAGAGCCAAGGTTATCACTCAACCTTCAGCTCTGATACCAAATGAAATGACCCGAACTTTCGTACCCATTGAGTTGACTAATTACACCACACGTCCAACCCAAAACGCATAGAAATACGAATCATTATTAGAAAGAAGTTAGAGGATGAGAAATAGAAAGAAAGAAATTTTAGAATAGAAGAAAACGAGGATCACAAACTCACAGCGGAACGAATAAAATATATTTGATAACATAAAATTTGAAATACAAATCAGTATTAGTATATACATACCCTTATCAGAGCACAACGGTTATCCCTGGAATAGTTATAAACACCTATTTCCAGATACAACATAGTACATAGCGGAAAATATGATAATCTATAACTAACTGGTGAAGCCTCCTGCTTCAAGCTCCTCCAAGTGAATCTGAAAAATCCCGACTACTTGACAGCCGGTACAAATTTGGGCACCCAAGAGTTTAGGGAAAACAAACAAAATAAACTCTGGGCCAGTCATGGGACTGGTGTGAGTAAACTCCAACCATCGGTTTAACTTTCAAAAATCCTTTTGAAAGAAATGATAATCGTAAGACCAATCCACACATAAACATGAATAGTTTTTACCTTACGATAACCCAAAACATTTTGATATCAAAATCTGGTGATATTATAATAGTGTCTAAATCAAATAAATAGAATCTAGCGGAATGCTTGCATCTCACGCTCCATATATAATATAAAATCAAATACCGCAGGGCGCTTATTGGAGATTGGGTTTCCAACATGACAAGGTATGGGACCACCTACCGATAGTGTATCTCTAGAAGCAAATACACTTAGTTCACAAGAACGTCTTGCAACCCAGCCCTCACATGACCGACCACTCATTTCACTTGAGTGTATCGAACGTATATCACCAACGGTTGGGATCAGCAACCGTTTCCCGAAAGGTACAACATCGATAGATTATAGAACAAATGGAATTTCTCTACATAGGTTATTATACATCCTAATGGGAGCGACCCGCATAGCCATGCTGCCTGCCCGATTTTTGTCAAATTCTTGGTTGTGAGGCTTGAGGTTTAAATTATCTTCCAGAACATCTGGCCACCATTCACTTTGAATGCCACATCGTCATACCCGCCAAATCACAAGTTGATTTCTCCAAAAATACCACAAGTATAAAGCTAAGAGAAACTAATTCCTCCGCCACCAATGTAAGTACGTTTGAAGAGATCAACTTATGCGATCCGTTAGATATACTCTGTCAAACATTCGTCCATTCACGTTGTCCTGGGACTGGACAAACCGAAGGCACTATCCCGTAAACAGGGTAGCACTTGCATGACTCCACCTTCAATTATTTTTATCATATTTGATCGCAACGCTAACGTCCATACGGAGTGGTTTCTAGATAATGAATCTGATCCTGGTCTCTCCATATTGATGACGGAAAAATGGTCAAAAACTTCGATAGTCGGTGATTTATCTATCAAAGAAAAATAAGTGTGCAACCAACGATCTTATTTCCAAGTAGGAATTCAATCGATCAATCATCAATCAACATTTGGCCCTTTTAAATCAATTCCATATTATATTATTTACAATTCCCATTTCTTAATTCCTCATTTTATTTGTGGAAAAACATTTCAAATTCTTAAATTAAAGCGATGTTATAAAACATCGTTATAATAACTCCAACCACTAATCATTTATTAGGTAACCATATTACTAACCAAGTTTCACTATCGAACATTAACCATTCCTCCATCGATCATGAAGTCAATCAAGTTGGGGTATAATTACCTCTCAGACCTTAATTGAACAAAATTCTCAATTTTGAAATAGTCAAAGCTCACAACATTAAACAAAACTTCGCTTACACGACTCCCGGATTCGATCTAAGAACATATTCCTTTACAGAGAAATATTGATTTTAACGATAGCGTTATAATTGCTGTTTCCAAATATTTGATTTATAAAACATTTCTTTTAACAACAGCGGTACAATCGATGTTTAGAATTATAGGACACTTATTATAACAATAGCATTACAATCACTATTAAAACAGTTATTATACCGGCAGCGTTAAAATTTCCATTTAGATTTATCAAAACATTTGTTATAACGACAGCATTTAAAATCGCTATTCAAAATATTTGGTTTATCAAAATGCAACATGTATTTATTAATTTAAATAAATAAATTAATAAGTTAATAAATAATGATCAAGTTTGATTCAAATGGAAGTAAATTAACTACTTCCCTAATTTTCGATATTTTCGAATTCCAATAAACAACTCTCATTCGAATACTCTATATTCGATTTATATTCTGAACTTCGGAATTTATTTACCATTTCAGGTAAATTCAAGTTTCAAATTCACTATTTAATTTACCCTTTTCAAATCATTACCAAATTCTTTTACAACCATTCCAGTTAACAAAACATTATCACACTTTATTTCACATTCCCATTTTTGGAATAAAACTCATCGTTTTCATTTTAAACGATTATCCATTTTCCTCTTTCATTCAAGTTTCAATTTTGATCGATATTTCAAATCTAAATTTCCTTTGTAGATATTTTATTTGCAAAATATTTCATTTAAACTATCATTCACTTTATTCATAAATATTTTTTTTTATAGTCAAGTCTATTTGATCTTATACTTTATATAACATTTCCAATCCAATTTTCATTTATAATGCCTATTTAGCATTTTTCATAGAAAATCTCATTCTTTATATTCTATTCCTATATAAATCTCTTTCACCATTTCCTTTGTAACTGATAAGTTCAAACCAACTAAAGTTAATGATTTCAAATTCCATTTCCATCTTTCCTAACAAATTCAGACTTTGAATTTATATTTCAAGTCCATCAATGATAAACATTTTACTAAATTCAAAATGTCGTTTATAATAAACTTCTTGTTCTATCCTTTTGAAACAAATCTTTTTTTTCTTCTCTTCTTTCAAGTCCATTCGGAATTCTATTTATATTTTGGAAATAAATTTCCCCTTTAAAAACTCAAGTTCTTCTTTTACATTTAAAAAAACTATTTTTTGATATCTAAAATACCCAAATTTCTAGGGCCAATGATATCCAACACAACATAATTTATAACAGTAAACAATAATATAAAGGTTGAGGAACCCAGTTGGGTCCCTCCAACCTGTTTCCCTGCATCCACAGATGTTAATCAGCATCAATAATATTATTTCACATCAATATGAAATATCATAACTAATCATCGATCAACGATGTAATCATATCAACCAATTGTATCAACCAGTTCAACCAAGCAACCATTTCACAGTATAAAATAAATTTAAAATTCGTTTGTATAAAAATATAAACGAAGCAGAGTTAATGAGTTTACTCACCTTGTTTTGCAGTTGGCGATTCTTCTTTTATTTTGTCTAAATCAAATAGACGTTTGATTTTCCCATGAAATTCTTGAAACTCAGTTCTCCGGCATGTCCGTGCTACAACGTCGATTTCGTTGCTATCATTATGTCACGACTGGTTCTACCGAATTCTGCTTTCATATGAGGTAGATATATATATTATGAGATATCGATTAATAAAATTGTTTAATTAATTTAAACCATATAATTAAACTTAGCTAATTATTCGATTACCACGTGATTAAGCTGTTAAGCCTTCTTCTTTCCCCGTTGAGTATTCGGTCAAATCCGAACCCACATAAGTTTAAACTGTTATGTTTGAAATTTTTGTTTCCACTCCTTTCCATGAAATTAAAATCCAAATACACCTTTAATATATTCTGTATCTTTATTTGGCTCCTTAAGATTTTTCCGAATTATCCGAAATTACTGGTTTAAATCTGTAGTCCAAAAACTTCATCACCGAATATGTGAAGACCCGTAACTTCCCCGTAAAGGAAAGCGTCGGATAGTTCGAGAACAAACCACAACAGAACGCATACAGAAGAACATTTCATTGTATATTACAACAATGCACCAGAATACAAGAATATACAGAGTATAAATGAATATTACACAGAAATATCAGAGATTTAAATTACATTTAAATACATAGCAGCGGAAAATAATACAATACACAACTAGAAAGAGATATACGGATACAAAGCTTTCCGGATATCGTTCCAGCTGTAAACCAGGATCCTGTGAATATAAATCTGCAAAACCGAAACTACTAGCTGCCCGTGTCAAAATAGGGGCACCCAGAGTTTAGGTTAAAACAATAAACTCCAGGTCAGTCATGTGACTGGTGTGAGAACTAAAACAGTTATTAATCTTTATTTTCAAAGCTAGGTAAATCAAGGGACCACGCCGTATAACACGGAACGGGTTTCCTCCCAAGAATACCAGTGCATAAAACAAACAGCGCAATGCTAAATAAAGAAAAATGAAGCTGTTATAAGACCCAGGTCCCATCACACAATGCAACGCAGTCGAGGATAGGGTTTTCCCTTATAACAGCCAAAGAATGCTTGATACGTTTTAAAACAAATCATTTGATACTATTATAAGTGCATAGTGTATAAAACACTTCAAATCATAAGTATCAATCATAGGCGGCATAAGCGCCCCATCCCACTATGTCGCCATATATAGGATTACAATTAAAACCGCATGTCACGTATTTGGAAATTGGATTTCCGTCTATGAACCGAGGCAAAAGATAGTCCTCAACCGATTCGTGACTCTCTAGCCCGAGCCACAGGCAAGCGCGCAGGCAAGCCTTTAGATCGTCAGGGCCGGTCCACACGGAGTGGATTATTATGCCTGAACAATACGTCTCCCCACCCTATGGGGTGTAAGTCTGGTCCGTCAGCCGACCAGAATGCATTCGGCCGAAACCGATATAACCGAGGCGCCTCGCAACCGCAACAACCACATAAGTCAAACTCGTCAGGGCGTGTAAAACCACTGACGCCACTTCTAGCTAGAAAGAAACGCAAGTCCTCCCTGAGGTCCGTCTCCCGTTTTTGGTTCATACCGGGTGTGAAACACGCGAGGTAAACGTTACACAAAGCTACGCCACAAAGGCCGTGCTTTGATCATCACCACAAGACTTTGCTTTTCAACAGAAGCCTTGATCATTTGCATCTTAGCATGCCACACAGGCAAACCATCCTATGCAACCGATATCAGTCACACAGAATGAAATCCGATGTCAGACACACAGTCCATTTACAAGTCCGTTCTGGGTCTGAACGAAACCGGAGGCACCTAGTACCCCGCATATCCATCGATCTCCAAGTACGTCTGGACGATCACTAACTGTTTCCATCTTCTTGGGTGTACAGCCCAATCAAGATCATCAGTTATCCCCCAAACGACGTGAAGACCTCCGGTCTTCGACCATCGTCTTCATCTTCGATTTATCGTCGTATCAGTTATTCAGAATGGGATAAACCCGGTCTTTCCGAATAACTCGCGTATATTTTAAATAAGTGTTACACAAACACAACATACGCCTCATTCCAATTAATTAGTCACTAACCGTAAATTAATCAAGAGAATAATTCCCCAAATATTAACCCCGAAGGCCAAAACCAACATCAGATCAATATCCAGAAAACCATTCTGCTTGGCTAACCGACAGTTAGTTTCTAAATTTCACGTTCAAATCTAATTAAAGATTTAACTATCGCCTGGAGCAAAACTGGTGATACTCCATTCTCGATCTTTTCAATCTAATTAAAGATTCATTAAAACTCCACTTAGTTTTAATCTTTTGACTGGGTTAAAGAATCAGTGTCATTTAAAAACACGGTTCACGATAAACCCAAAATCACATTCATTAATCGTCGGGTTAAAGAACGAGTGTTATTTAAAACACTGTCCACTATAAACCCAAAAATCAATCGATTCAATTCCAATTAAATGTTATTTAATTGGTACACTTCATTAAATCTAAATAAAAAGATTTAATCATTTTCAACTGGGTTCAAGAACAGTGTTAATGAAGACACCATTCACGACAAACCCAAATCACGTTCATTAATTATCGGGTTAAAGAACAAGTGTTATTTAAAACACTGTTCACGATAAACCCAAGAATCAATATCAATTCAATTCCAATTAAATGTTATTTAATTGGTACACTTCATTAAATCTAAATAAAAAGATTTAATCTTTTCTCAACTGGGTTCAAGAATAGTGTTAGTGAAGACACCATTCACGACAAACCCAAATCACATTCGATATTCAATACAAGGCTCTGAATAGAAAATATATCGGCTTATATTCAATATCGAATTCTACGACTAACAAATGTCGTATTGGAAATAACGATATCAATATATATCTTTCAAATTTCCATAACAACACCTGTATAATCACGAATTCCAACATCGAAATATTCCGAAGACAATTTCGATTCAAATCCACTCCAATGCAATCATTGGAAATTTTGGTTATTTTTAAAACCCTTTTCGAATTCAATTTATTTATTTAAAAATAAATAGAATTATAATTCTAGTTCAAAACTAGTTCATTTCGATAAAAATCTATTTTTATCTTTTCAAACATGAAGTTTTTCATCCCAAATCTTCACAAATCATTTCTTATGATTTTACACAAATTATTACTATTTTTAATAATTTTATCAAGGCCCGTACAGTCGATTTCCATCAATGGCCATCGAACTGCACTTACAACGACCTTTTTCGGATTTGATTTGGACGTATCTCCAAATCCAACCGTTAGATTTCAAATTTCTAATATTCTTAGAAAGCTCTTTTCGATACGAACCCAACGGTTCCGGTTTTAGGAGAATCCGACGGTCGGATCTCCCGTAATGTCCGTTTGAAATAAATGGTCGAAATTCGCGAACTGCCGCGGCGCGGCGCGTTCTATTCAGGCCATTATATTATATATATAATATATATAATATATATTTCGTCGATTTCTATTTAAAACGAATTATATAAATAGTTTTGAATTCGTTTCAAAAGCAATTTCAACTTCCTTTTCAATTCAAATCAAAATTGAATTCTTCTTTATAAATTCGTTTCAAAATTCATTTCTATTCAATTCAAATTTCAATTCAATTTGAATTCATTTCAATTCAATTTGAATTCGTTTTCAATTCATTTCGAAATCGTTTTCAATTCAATTCATTTCGAAATCCTTTTCAATTCAATTCATTTCGAAATCGTTTTCAATTCAATTCATTTCGAAATCGTTTTCAATTCAATTCATTTCGAAATCGTTTTCAATTCACTTCATTTCGAAATCGTTTTCAATTCAATTCATTTCGAAATCGTTTTCAATTCAATTCATTTCGAAATCGTTTTCAATTCAATTCATTTCGAAATCATTTTCAATTCAATTCATTTCGAAATCGTTTTCAATTCAATTCGAGATTACTTTTCAATATTCATTTTAAAATGAATAAAATCGATATAAATATCGTTTACGTCAAAATGGCGTCAATCTAATTAACACGGCTTCATAAATTTCTATTTTCAAATATTCTATTTCAAATATTTCCTATTATCAAAATATTTGTTATTATCAAAATATTCTTTATTTTCACGATTGGAATGAGGCCCAATCAATTACCATATAAAATTAATTATATGGATTTTCATACAACACATGTATATAATAACATTGAAAATAATCAACCATCAACCAAAGTGCACTACACTGTATAAGCATCAAATATAGATATTCAACGCTCATAACAGCCTGTCAATCAATCGATCGACATATTTAATCAATCAGGATGAGTGAAATTCATATTTCATCCCAACACCCGTGTGGGGTTTCAAACAATCAAACACAGATTTTAGTTGTGCAGTTGGGCGATGTGTAAAATTTATCGTCCCAATCAATGTCATTCAAATAAGTGTACATAAACAAACCATCTGGTTTGTAAATGAATATTTATTTATTCACTTCACTATTTTCATATTCACGTTAAAAATTATATTTCTAACGATAAAACATTTTATTTCAACCTATGAATTTCTATTCAATTCATTTACCCAATAAAATGATATTTTTATTTTTCTAACATATTTTAGAAAATTTCGGCGGCATAACGGCACGATACTAGAAACGGGACAAGGCCTCGCCTTATCCCCGGTCTAGTGAAGGCCCACGCCATTCACACATCAATCAAATCAATTTCATCTCACCCAACAATTCAATTCAAACAAATAATTCAACTAATCTATGCAACCAAACAAACAAGTCCATGGTCTGTGGACGATTGTGTCGGGTGCTACTAAACACCGTCTGCATCCTAGTATATATATATAACTAGAAAATAAATTGAAGGGTGAGAAGTTCTCACTTATAGCTATCCTAGCTCCACGACTCTCCTTTTGCAGAAGTCTTCACTGTTCTCGTCGATATCACTTTCTTCGCCCGTATTCTCTACATATGCAAAAATCGAATTTTTACTTCGTTATTCAATATATAAAAATCGAATTTTTAGTTCGCTATTCAATATATAAAAATCGAATTTTTAGTTCGCTATTCAATATATAAAAATCGAATTTTTAGTTCGCTATTCAATATATAAAAATCGAATTTTTAGTTCGCTATTCAATATATAAAAATCGAATTTTTAGTTCGCTATTCAATATATAAAAATCGAATTTTTAGTTCGCTATTCAATATATAAAAATCGAATTTTTATTTCAAAGTTCAATATATAAAAATCGAATTTTTAGTTCGCTATTCAATATATAAAAATCGAATTTTTATTTCAAAGTTCAATATATAAAAATTGAATTTTTATTTCAAAGTTCAATATATAAAAATCGAATTTTTATTTCAAAGTTCAATATATAAAAATCGAATTTTTATCCCTTTAAATATTGCCTTTTCATATATAAAATTCCCATCTTAGGTTTTAAAATAAATTTTCAGTTTTAACATTATATATAAATCAGTTTTAACATTATATATAAATCAGTTAATCATTATATAAAAATCAGTTTTACTTTATATATAAAAAAACAACAGCTCAGGTTTTTAAAATCCCCTTTTTTTTTTTAAAACAAAACATTATATATATAAAAAAAAGAAATTAAAATACTTACTGCTCAATCTCGAAGAAGAAGGGGGAAAGGGCGCAGGGGGGGGGTCGGGGTTCATCTCAGGTGGTAGGTCGGCGGTGGAAGGATCGTCGGCTGGGGGGTTTGCTGGTGGCGGTCGGCGGCTTCATCTTCGCGCGCGAGGGAGGTGGAGGCTGGAGGAGAAGGGGAGGGCGGCGAGCTGGTCGGAGGGGGATGCGGTTCATCGGGGAGGGGCGGCGGCGGCTTCCCTTCCCCCCGTCGCTCTCGATTTTTTTCCTTTTTTTTTTCTTTGGTCTGAGGAAATGAAAGGAGAGAGACAGTAAAGAAAGGGGGGGGCCAAGGTTAAAGGAAATTTTATATATATATATATATATATTTTATTATTAATTCTCTAAAGTCAACTTTTCATATTACCTCGAAAGCAAACATGCCGACTGCCGCCCCTAGCGTATTACCCCCATTCCGAACACAATGGGATATGTATCGTCAGCTGATTCGGCTGTTACAATCAGTTCCCGTTAAATTTACATTTAAATCATTATATTGAACTTTAAACGTACATTTCAAATTACCGGGGTCACATACTAACTCTCTAAACCCCATAAAAATATTTTCTAGCTTCGTATTGACGATACGGTCCTAACAAAACTAGTTTCGTCGAATTCCGAGACCGTTTGAAAAATGGCCAATTTCCAGTCGATTAAAATCAACTGAAACTGGTCAAACGCGTTTTCCTTTGCCACGCTCACATATTGATTCGAAAAATTATGAAATTTAAAACCTAGCAATAACTTGACAACACGGACCCAACAAAACTGGTTTCGTCGAAATCCGAGGTCGTTTGCAAAATGTCCATTTTTAAGGGCCTTATATATATAAAAATATATATAAATTCCACAGCGACTATTTCAAATTTTAAACTGGACATATCTTATCATTTCTAAGATGAAATCTTGATTTTTCGGATTCGTTGGAAAGATATTCACAATTAGATCCCATTATTTTTGGTTTCACTAAAATCCGGATTGTTTTGCACCCGGTACATTCAATTGAAGTTTGAAATCAATTTATCGAACTACCGCGTCATTTTCAATTTTATTTATAATTATATATAAATATTTATATTCTAACGACGACGCGTATAATATATACGTTCGAATTATATTCAATATAATTTTTCGTCGTTATTATTTAAAATAATTCATTTTAAATAATCGAAATTCGCTAAAATTGCCAAAATAAAAATTTTAAACTGGCCCAGATTTTGCGGGTTGTTACAGAATACCACATCACCATGCCAATCTCCCTTCCTTCTATTACTGTCGATTATTCCTCTCCGTGTTATTCTTCTTCCGGATTTTTTTTCCTTTTCGGCTTGCCCATACTTGGCCTACGCACATAAATCCTATCCGCTACATTGCCAAAGTAGCTTCCTCCAAGCAATCCCATACAATTTGTTCACGTCCCCAGTAAAAGAATCATCCCCATACCAGTAGCATTAACCCACGTTAAACCTTCCTTCACCAATTCTTTCTTCAGATTTAATGCCATATTCTATTCCCAGAAATCTTTTGAAAGCCATCGCTTGCTTATTTCCTCTCTGACTCGACTCCCAAGACCACGTCCATTCTCTACTCTACCCAGTGATCACCACGCTTCCACCACCCTCTAAAACGGATCCCCGGACACCACTATGCTAATCGTCGATGCCAAGAAACAGTAACCCAAAATTTGTCACTACCTTAAATTCCGCAACCCTTGAAGCTGATCGGAATACCCAACATAGGTGCCATCACCTGCGTCCCCGCATCCCGAGCTCCACGCACCTCCCACCTCGATCCCGTGCCGCTTGTAGTGCCTCCAGCTCGAAATCAAACAACCCTTCTGATTATCAACTTGAGCCCAATGTCACGGTGAACAATTTGAAAGGCAGAAAGAACAATGTTGTACCCTATAGAAACCGGCTTGGTTGAAGATCTGTCTTACGGGATTGCAAAGAATATAATTTTGGCGAATTTTCATCGAGTCTTTGATTTTTAATTGATTCATAAAGTTTGGTTTACTTAGGTTTGTTTTATTTTACCACCTGAGAAGGAGAACGAAGTCCAGTCTTTTAAAGGAAGAATAGCTTGCAAGGCACGGGTAAATAGCTTGGAGCTTACGGTACCAAATGGATTGCCATGCACGGTTTTGCAAGACCTGGGAAGCACGGTTTCGGAGAAGTTTGGACAACACGAAATAATTGAAGTTTACTGGGTAAGATGTGTTCAGGGTTTGACATATCAGTATACACAGGCTCACCTCATGCTTCGTGTTAAAGCTATCAGGGAGGACAAATTAATATTAGTCTAAGTTGAAGACTAACAATGTTTGAAGTTAGAAATCCAATTTTTTAAAAAAAAAATCCAAACATCAAATGGTTAATTGTTTTTAAGAGTATACTTATACTATATTTCTATGATAAGTAAACATACAATGTTAAGCCAATTAGTTTTATGAAGGACAAGGAAATTAGATCATCTAAGCTTTAATGACTAATATTTTTTCTCTCATTATTGCAGTCTTCTGCCATATGCTTGTTTTAATCAGTATACCACGCTTTCCCTGGTCATATTACTTTATGCATAATTTCCATGTTTAGCGTACTGGATACAAAAAATTCTATTCACATATGAACTGCTATGGACTAAAATAAAAATACTATCGTATCCAGCGATGTGCCACGGTCCCAAAAATATAATAATATCGGTAGTTTAACTTATATTATGAAACCCTAAAATATTGATATAGGGTGCAAAATACTCCAAATAAAAAGTTGCGTATTTAATTAATTAAAAGTTACAGTAAAATTCTAAAAATTAAATTATAACTACGCCCCAAAAGAACCTTGTCCAAATTCGTAACCAATATTTAAATATATTTAAATAACTGGTATGGCATATATACGATTCTATAACGACAATTTGAAAATTTGATTTGGACGTAACCTTTTATTCTTGCTATGAAATCTGGATTTTCCACATTCGTTGGAAAGATATTTTCAAACAGTTTCAAATATTTCTTGTTTCGCTAAAATCCGATTTATTTTGAATCCTGTACATTCATTTGAAATTTGAAATCGAATATTCAAACTACCGTGCCATTTTGAACTCGTTTTAATTATATTATAAATTATACATTAAATATCGTTTTATTAATAAGTTCGTTATAAGTTCCTATATAAAATTCAAATAAAATATTTAAACCAATTTAAATATTCAGAATTCAACGGCTGAAAATCCGGGTCGTTACAGTTCACACCATTTTGGGGTATTAGCCAAATTTTGGCTAACATTTTTAGTGCTAGAAGAACGGCTTGAATCTCTGTAACCCATTAACCTATCTATTTCCTGTTGATTTCAATAAGAATTGTTTCCAACAAAGATTAAAATGGATTATAAATCAACTAGAATGAATGATAAATCAAAGAGAATTCTGCATGATGCACAAAAGATTACTTATACTTTAAGGGAGATTATTTATGAACCAAAAGGCAGTAACTGCAAATCGAAAAAGAGTTCCTATAACCCAAAAGGACAACGCCAAAAGGCTAAATACATGCCTAAGAGAAAATATCATAAACTTCAACAGTCTCGCAAAGATAAAATAATGGTAACCCATTTGTACTACCGATGTGTTACTAATAAACACAACACTAGAATTGTCATTATATAACGATTACAAAGTTGAGTACCAACAATTATAACTGTTAGTAGAAGGTGCGCGGTAAATTTTGTAATGTATGTACTAATGAGATTTGGGATTAAATTCTTTCCCAAGTCCGAGAAGGAGTTCTTGGCTCGATGGTTACTTAATCTTAAGAAAGAAAAGTCGATTGTTTCAGAGTATGTCACTTCATTTGAGGCCTTATATAAATACAACCTAGAACGTATTCCCACTTCATATAAAAAGAATCTCATGTTTGTGAATGGCCTGAAGAATATATTAAGAAGTCTCTCGTGTTACAACCTAAGTTGAAATTTAAGGAGCTAGTTGATGCAACCCTTCATCTTGAAGCAATCGAAAATGAGAAAGACAGTGATGTTGACTCCGAGGTTCAAAAAAATCCAAACAAGATGTGGCTTCCTTTTCATAAGTCGAAATCCTTTCCACAAAAGAAAAATAAGAAGCCTTTTTCCTCTAGTACTCATTCTTGTTCTACCTCTCTTACTCAAAAGTCTTGTTTCAATTGCGGCTCACGAGATCATTTCATTCGAGAGTGTACTAAGCCTCTCAAATGCTATAATTGAAACCAAAAGAATCACTGGTCTACAAGGTGTCATAGATCTTCTATGGGCCTGCAATTAGAGAAGCTTAATGTACTCAGTCGCGAGGTACACCTTCTATACTTAAAGGCACCTTATTGTTCCGTGATCATTCTATTCGAGTTTTGTTCGATATGGGTGCATCACATTCATTCATATCAAAAGAACTTATCGATGCACTTTCCTTGGATCTTACTTGTATAATGACTTCTTTACATATTGCGAATCCTATTGATGGGTCCAAAACCCTTATCTTGTTATGTGAAGGCATACATCTATTAATATGTGGTTTTCCTTTTCATGCCAATCTACACATGATTTTTCCCTTAGTTTCGACATCATGTTTTGCATGGATTGGCTTGTCCGTTATGAGGCAAGAATTATTTGTTTCGAGAGGACATTATATCTATGACATCTCGTCTCTCTTACTCAGCTAGCACCTATTCTTCGAGACGTCGAGCATGACACCGAAGAATCTTTATTCTCTCTAGACTCTCGAGACCATGATGATGACGTATCTCAGACCAGTTGTTTGTGACCTTGCTGATATATTTGAGCCACTTTCGAGGTTGACAATCAAATGGGCTATCGAGTTCCACATCAATTTAGTTCCCGGTGCACATCTAGTTAGTTGGTTTCCGACTAGGATGTCGACTAAAGAAAATGAGGAACTTAAGAAGTAACTTCTCAAGCTTAAAACAGATCAATTCACTCAGTCTAATTCCTCAATGTGGGGTGCCATAATGGTATTCGTGAATAAATCCGATAGGTCCTAGGCTATGCATCGATTACAGCAAGCTTAATGAGATGACCTTCAAAAACCATTATCCATTGCCTAGGACCGACTGTATGTTCGATCACTTAAATCAGCTTTTGTGCATTATTCCCGAGTATTAAAGCAGCTTGAGGTCTCACCCGATCATTCAAATGTGCAACCCCTCATGCATGTTCTTGTTTCAGAAATTAAATTCTTTCGAAATAAGAATGTGCTGCTCATAAAGAATCAATGCTCTAATAATCCCAAGACCACACTTAGGAAACCAAAATGTTTATTGAGTGAGAATATACCGATTTTCTATCTTCTAATCATGGGGGTGAGAAATTTGAAACTCAATCTTATCTCTTTTCGTCGTTTATCTCTTGTGTTGATGAAATAAATTAACTTGATATGACTTTTCCCTAAGGTAATTATAGGGAATTGATTTTTATAAGGGGGTCTATAACAACTCTGATTTTTGTGTGATTTATTAATGAGCAAAATTGTCACACGCCAACACTCAATGTGTATGTGTGTATAATTATCCAAATAATGTAAATACGGGGAGACACGGCTTTTATAGTGGTTCGGCACTAACACCTACGTCCACTGTATAATCATCATTCATCATATCTTTGGTCAATTACAAAGTTGTACAAGTTCGGACAATAGCTAAGTTCAAAGTGTTGCAATAGAATAACAAAATATATGTTTGTTCTACACTTTGACCAAATTGCCCTTCTTCTTCTTCGTTGAGAAGCGTTGACTTGGTCAACAATATCCAATTTTGGCATGCATGTCCATGAAGTTCAAAAGTAGCATAACAACCCTTGTTAGTGTTCAAGTGTTGATGGAAAACATGCATGCCATGTTTTAATTGTCCATGCCATCTCCAATGGCCATGGTGAAGGTGTTGGAAGCCATTAATGAGTGTTAGGAGCTCTCAAGGTCCAAAAATTCCAAGGGAGAAGGATCCAAATGAGGGCCAAGACTTGGGGTATTTATAGGAGGAAGGTTAGGTGGGAGTAGGTGAGCAGCGGGGCCCACAAGAGCAATTTTCGAGCCCCATAAAACAGCCCATATCAGGAAATTCCCACCCCTCGGTAAGGGGTACGAAATTTTGCACCCCTCCAGGGGGTTCGAAATTTCGAACCCACTGAGGGGTATGAAATTTCGAACCTCTCCGTGGGTAAGAAATTGACGAGGAGGAGGCCGAACTTCTTGGTGCCGAAACCTTGCCGGTTTAGAGTGTCGAAGTTCCTCGACGCGAAGTGAAGGAATCCAAATTTTGAAGAGTTCAAACTAAATGGATTTGAGCTTTCGTATTCGAGAAAATCGAATGAATCAAAGGGATTTGAACTAAAGGTCGATCATCGCCGGGACTATGGGGCCTCGGACCCCTATCGGCGCTGCACCTGGACCTGCTTGACGGCTCGCCTTCGGCTCAGAGCACGGCTTGCCTTCGGCTCGACTAATGGTTCGCCTCAGAGTTATACTGCAAATCCTTAAAGAAGACGTTCTCGGGCCCAAAAGAGGTCATCTGATAGGAGTCTTGGGCCTTCTTTTATTTGCGACGCGACTTTGACCGGGTCGCTTTGTGCTTCCCGACAATGTTCTTCATGCCAGAGCGCATCGCTAACCCAATACTTGACGCGTGTCCGCTTCAACCAAAAAGAGTGTCAACACGATTACTTATGAGATAATTAAATGATGGTTAATTGAATTTTATCTTGAGTTGGGAATGTTAACTTGTAAAAATCCTTAAATTGTGTAAGTTAAGGGTATTGAGAGTTATTAAATGTAAAATTGTTTGGGTTATGACTAGTTGCATTAAGATGAGAGGTGACCCAATTTTACTAGGATCATCAAAGGAAATAATATAACACTTGAGTAATAAATCTTTAAATTTAGTGTTTTACTAATATAATAAGTCGAAAATTATTTTGTTGTAAACTTGCTAATTAAATAAGATTAGGATGGATTAAATTGCATAAATCAATAAAAAGGAATAATTTCAATGCCGGAATGTGAAATTATTCATCACAAAATAAAATTTTGTAAGCCTTATAATGTAAAATAATACGTGGTTAGGAGGGCTATATGTAATATGTTATATTAAATCTCAAATTTGATTAAACAATGAATTTTTGGTAAAGATTGACAATTCAAGCTCATTTAAATCTTAAATAATTAATAAAAGGTAAAATTGATTAGAAATCAATATTTAGATGTGTTACAATATTTTTAATGAGTTTGATATTTGTTCAACAAGAGAATTATAGTTTGTATGAATTTTAAACTCAAAATTGTAAGCTGTAAGTAAAAGTTGGAAAATATAAAATTTGTTTATAACATGAACAAATTAATGTTGAAAAGAATTAGTAATATTTTAAATAATTGTATAATTTTTTTGAAGTTTTAAAATGTGAAAATTTCAAGTTAGATATAGTGAAAATGCTGTTAGGGAATGCAGCATGATCATTAAGGCAAAACTAACACTAGAGGAGGGTGAATAGTGTTTTCAAGGAATTTAAGAAAATCTAAACTAATATGATCTACTATATGAATAACACACTACAGAGATGTTTACAGAAACAGAATCAAACACAAATACAAAAATAAACAAAAATAAAATGCAGAAAGGAAAGAACACAACGGATTTTATACTGGTTCGGAAGTCCCACACAACATTGGATTGCGCAAAGTTTTATTACTATCAATATCCAATTACAATCCCCTTGATTTCACAGCTACAAGGTTAACACTGTTTCCACCATCCTTGATTTCGCAGCTACAAGGTTAACACTATTTACTTCCTTGATTTCACGGCTATAAAAAACACACCATTTCCAAACTATCCCAAAACAATCCTAAATGATTACAACTTCCCTATAACTCTTCAATAGCACTTCAATTCAGAGAGTAGTGAGAAGAGAAGAAATTTTATGTATTTAGAATAGAAATCAATAGAGTATAAGTGTAGAAATCATATAAATATGAAATAATAATGGAGGAATGAAAAGCGATGAAGATACAGAAGAAGAATGAATAAAAAATTCGAAATCAACCCCTATTTAAAAGATTTGAAAGGTTGCAACGCTTCTGGAACGTTACAAATGGTGAAAAGACACTTCCTTTCAAAACTGAAAATGTGACAGTTGTATGTCGACAAAGGGTACTTTGTATGTAGACATATATGGTTTGAAAATTTGAATATTTTCAAGTGTTTTACTATATATATAATTTTGGAAATTCTTGAATTAAAACATAGTGATATAAATTTGTATTGTAAAGTAGAAAATCATATGAAATCATAAACATAAATTATATAAACATATTTATAAAATTATAAAATTTAAAACTGTATAAATATAATATTATAAAAGTATATAAATATACATGTTACTACCAAAATTTACAACGAAGCGAGCTGGCGGTGAAGGGGTATCAGGCAACTGAAGGATCGCCAAAGGCTCAACAGAAAGCAGGATCCAGTAATAGGAAGAGCTAAAAGAAAGAAATAATAACCCGAAAAGATGCACCAACCAGAACCCTCCCCGGGAAAAGGATCGTGGAGGCTGCAAGGTGTAGCTGGCGGGATTTATCCTCCAGGGTCAATCTGACAAAGAACTCTCCAGGCAACATCAGACCTACAAAAGAATTCTGTGGCAGAGAATCATCCTGACCCGAAACCGAGTAAATCGGGAGCAATACAAACCGACACTTCCCTAAGGGAAGGAACTCAAGGTCTACAAAATACTCGCAAGGCACGATCAATGAAGTCCTTCCGACAGGACTTCTCCAGCAGAAGACTTCGTAGCGGAGGGCCTTCCAAAGACAGGGATTCGAAAAGGAGAAGCTACGAGCTACCCTCCTCAAAGAACCAGAAGGGTTATCAGAAATGATTTGGCTAAATATCAAATCACCCGAAGGCAAGGGCATCGGAAGTCCTAAGCGCAGAGAACGTAAGAATTGTGCAGAACCAACTTTCGGAACATCTATTGTACGAATACCAAAAGGTCGCATTCAAAAATAATGAGGATGACACCGAAAGCCACCTTTCGGGGTCCCTGGCTACCGCAAAAGCTCCGCCAAAAGGCTAACTAGGACCAAGCAGAGAGACAGGCCACCCGTACTGATTCACCTAGTACCGAAACCCACATCGGCTTCAAATCGATAGTTATCAGCATACACCAAGAGGACAAGCCGCTCTCATTATTCACGATAAAGCCGAGAGCCTACATCTGAAAGCTTATCTCCGCAAGCCTACATTTAGGAGCTACTTTCAAGCATTCAAGTATCATCTAAAGACCATAACCGGCACACCAAAGGCGGCCGAAAGTTAAACACCCAAAACCAAGAATAAAGCGACCGGCAAAAACCCCTACGGGCCCAATAGCCCATCAATGGAAGGAGCCCTGAACCACTATAATTAAGGTCCCAGAGGTTACATTTAGGGGATCGATTTTTCTTCCTTCAACACTTGTACTCTTAAATAAGCTTAACAATGAGATCAATGGAAGGATTCTCTCGATGACATCCATGTACTCCGGGTGAGAATTGAATAAAAAGGAATCAATACAAGAGAATTGCTCTGTAAGTTTATATTGTCATTTTCTGATCATCACTGTTGTAGTGTACTGTGCCTTTTTTAGATAAAGCATAGATTTCCACCCCCAACATGTCTTCGCATAGTAGAGTGTGCTTCATTCCCTGAATCCAAATTCATTCTGGTCACCTTTTGCAATCCCATACCTCTCCACCTTAACATCTAGGGCGGTAACCCGATCTAACTCGAAAAGTAGCCAATCTATTATTCCATCCTTTGGATCCACCTCTATTAACCCATCTCCGGTGTTGACGAAAAATATCATTAACAATATATAAACTTATAAACTTCGAAACTTAAGTTTAAAATCAAAGGTAAGATAGAAAAACTAATTAAAATTTGAATTTGAATTTTGAAAATAGAATTTGAAATTTGAAAATCAGAATTTGAATTTGAACTTGGAGTGCTATTCGGAGTCTACGTTCGGTCCCACGCAAAGCTGGATTGCGCCGAGTTTTATTACTATCAATATCCAATTACAATCACCTTGATTTCACGGCTACATGGTTAACATCGTTTCCACCACCCTTGATTTCTCGACTACAAAGTTAACACTGTTCCCTTCCTTGATTTCATGGCTGCAAGGAACACACCATTTCCAAACTATCCCAAATCAATCCCAATTGATTACAACAGCCCTATAACTCTTCAATAGCACTTCAATTCCAAGAGTAATGAGTAGAGAGTGCAGACAAGAAGTTTTATGTATTTAGAATAGAAATGGGCAGAGTGTAAGTGTAGAAATCATAAAGATATGAAATAATAATGGACGAATGAAAAGGGATGAAGATACAGAACAAGAATGAATAAAAAATTCGAAATCAACCCCTATTTAAAAGATTAGAAAGGTTGCAACGCTTCTGGAACATTACAAATGGTGAAAAGACACTTCCTTTCAAAATTGAAAATATGACAGTTGCATGTTGACATAGGGTATTATGTATGTCGACATATATAGTTTGAAAATTTGAAAATTTGAATATTTTCAAGTGTTTTACTATATATATTGGAAATTCTTGAATTAAAACACAGTGATATAAATAAGTATTGTAAAGTAGAAAATCATATGAAATCATGAATATAAATTATATAAACATATTTATAAAATTATAAAATTTAAAACTGTATAACTATAAAATTATAAAAATATTTAACTATATAACTTATAAACTTTGAGACTTAAGTTTAAAATCAAAGGTAAGATAGAAAAACTAATTAGAATTAGAATTTTGAAAATAGAATTTGAATTTTGAAACACAGAATTTGAATTTGAACTTGGAGCGCTATTCGGAGTCTTACATATAAACTAGACTCTATTACTACATTCATCTTGAACTCTTGATTTCTTTATTACTCATGAGTCTTGAATCTTCTCTGAATTCTTAATCTCTTGAGTCTCTAAAATTGTATAGTCTTCATTATTAATCCCTGTATATAACTCCTGCATATATGTATATATATATTCTAGATAGAGATGTTAGTATATATTTTATAATCAATTAATATTGAAATAAGGTTGTTGTCATTAAAGCTCCATTCTCCAACAAATGCCGCTTTTGTAACACATGAGATTTAATGTATGAAAAAATAAAAATGTTGTTTTAGATGTTTAAAATTATTTGAAACTTGTAAAAATTTGTTTGAAAACTTATACAGTAGAATTTAAATAAGTTTGTTTTGTGTTGAAACATGTTATTTGTAACTTAAAACATGTAAAACATGAAAAAAGAGGGGCTAACTTATGCTAATTGCTTAATTTGGTGTTAATGGCTCTAATTGGGCCTTAGTTCCCTTTAATTACTAATTATCCTAAGAAAAATTCGAAGAAGGCTAAAATTTCAATGTACATTTCATTTTTATAAAAAAGGATGTTTTCTTCCTCCTCTCAACTTAAAGTAAATACAATTCCTCCTTCAAATCCAACTAAAAACCTTCAAAACTAAATCAACAGTAAAGAAATTGTCAACATATAGATATGTACAGGTAACCTTTTCCAATTTCAGGAATTATTTCATCTCTAATCTTGTAATTATTGATTGTTCTTAATTTTCGAAAATTCATGTTGTAACATCTAGCATTTTAAAGATTATAAAATAAGAATAACTTAATTTAAATATTGAGAATTAAGTAAAAAAGACTGCACCATTGCATCTGTCTCGGAATTCTGGTCAAGATAGACACATGGTTTGCGTAAAACGGACATCGTATGAAGAAGTTATAAGCGTTAGAAGTTTGTATACATATATGGAACTTATATGTATATGTATTAAATAAATTAATTCATAAAATCAAATTTACAAAGCTGGAAAATTTGGAGGGAAAATGGACCAGATCCAGGATTTGGAAAGCTTACAAGGTGAGTGGATTTAAGTTATACATTTTAGATAATAATATGTTATCATTTAAAACATTCCCCGTTATTATATGTGAATTTGCCAGAATAATTAAGAATTACTGTTATAACAAGTCGAGATGTTAATATGAATACTTCATGTGTTGAATCAGTTAATGTGTTGGAATGATTACATGTTCAGAAAAAACAAACCTGTTAGAATATGGGTAATGACTATTGTTGTCATAATTACATGATTCACATGGGGCATATTATTGAGTAACTGACATGTTAACCTGTTAGATTTGAACAATTACCCGATTAAATGTTTACATGTTAAAATAGAATTAAACACATGTTAAAAAGGACACACGCCATAATATAGGCATAATTTGATGACATGTAAATTAGATTACAATAAAAAGGATAACATGCCTAAATTTATAGTAAATAAGAAACTGTAACGCGCATAGACATGAGGTTAGATTACATGTAACAACTCGGAAAATCAAAACCAATTTAAAATTTTTATTTTTTCAATTTTAATGAATTTTGAATATTTAAAATGAATTATTTTAAATAATGACGACAAGAAATTTATTTTGAATAGAATTGGAATGTATATATTTATTTGAATCGTCGTTAGAATATAAAAATTTATTTTATATTATAAAAGGAATTGAAAATGGCGCGGTAGTTTGAAAATTCGATTTCAAATTTCAAATGAATGTACAGGATTCAAAATAAACCGGATTTTAGCGAAACCAGAATTATTATAATCTATTTGAAAATATCTTTCCAACGAACCCAAAAAATTGAAATTTCATAGCGGGGATAAAAAGTTATGCTCAGTTGAAAATTCAGAATAGTCGTTATGGAAATATAGCCCTTAAAAATGGAAATGTTGCAAACAACCTCCGTTTTCAACGAAACCACTTTTGTTGGATCCGGGATGTCAAGTTATTGCTGAATTCTAAAATTCATAATTTTTTGAAATCAATATGTGAGCGTGGCAAAGGAAAAACGTGTTTGGTCAGTTTCAGTCAATTTGAATCGACCAGAAAATGGCCATTTTTCAAATGGTCTTCAAATTTGACGAGATTAGTTTTGTTAGGACCGTATTGTCAATACGAAGCTACAAATGATTTTTCTGAAATTTTTAGAGTCAGTGGTGGCCCCGGCAGATTAAAATGTACGTAAAAATCAATATTGACCATTCTATTAATTTATATTTTATCGGAACAGCCGAATTGGCTTACAATACATATCCCATTGTGTTTGAAATGAGGGTAATTAGCTTTGGGCGACAGTCTTTGGGTTTAGATTGGAGTTGAAATGAGAATTTACTTTTTGGAACTTGAATTAATTAATATATATATATATATATATATTATATGGAAAAGCCAAACCCCCTTTTTTTCATTTTCTCCCTCTCCCTCTACCGTTCTAAACACATCGATGAAAAAAATATGAAAGAGAAAACGCGATTGGGGGGCTGATCCCCACCGCCGCCTGGATGGGCCACCGCGCCGCCTCCGCCCCGTCGCAAGGGGACCCCAGCACCACGTTCATCTTCTTCTTTCCCCCCTCTCTCCATTGATTTCTCCAAATCCCTACAGTCCCAAACCCCTTCTCAAGTCGCGATGGACCATGGCACCCCCTTCTGCTCGCCCTCCGACCACCTGAGCGACGCCCCCTCAGCACCCCTTCCACCTCCTACGCAGCGTAGAAAACCCCCCTCTTTTTCCTCCGATAACAAAGTAAGTTTTATTTATTTATGTATAGAAAAACCCGAGTTTTCATATGTGATTTAGCTTAGAAAAACCCATTTTTTCATATGTGATTTAGATTAGAAAAATTGATTTCTCATATATGTTTTAGCTTAGAAAAAATCCGATTTTTCATATATGTTTTAGCTTATAAAAATATGATTTTTATATTTTAGAAATAATAAAAATATGATTTTTATTATGAAATTAGGGATGTAAAGATACGATTTTTAGTCATATGAAGTAGCAATAAAAATGATCTTTATAGAGAAAACTAATCAATAAAAAATGTGATTTTTATTTAAATAAAGATCTTAATTTTATTGTATAAAGTTAGGATTTTTATGTAGATAAAAATACGATTTTTAATAGCATAAAGAACTGATTTTTTATTTCTTTATAAAAGAAAAGAAATGATTTCTATGTTATGAAAAGATTTGATTTTGAAATGAATAAAGATTTGATTTTTTTATATATGAAAAGCTGTATAAAAATTTGATTTTTATATATGTGAACATTAATTGAATAAAAATATGATTTTTGTATTATAGAGATAATAAAAATATGATTTTTATATTATAGAGATAATAAAAATATGATTTTTATATTATAAAAATAATAAAAATGCGATTTTTATATGATAGAGAATATAAAAATGCGATTTTTACATATGTAGTAGAGATATAAAAGTATGATCTTTATATATAAAAATGTGATTTTTATACGGAGAATGGCGAGAGAAAAATATGATCTTTATATATTTTTCATTGAAATAAAATATGATTTCATCGTATATAAAATCGTCAAACTACGAAATAAAAATTCGATAATTAAAAATATGCTTTTTAACATATGTATGATATTTATAAAATAGGCATGCTGGATTTCTGGAAATTTTTAAAATCGACAATCAAAGCATGGCGGAGTGGATCCCAAAGGTGAGAACTTCTCACTTTAATTCTATTTCTAGTTAAAATATATACTAGGATGCAGACGGTGCTTAGCAGCACCCGACACCCGTCATACACAGACCATGGACGACTTATTTGTTTGATTGATGTGTTGTGAAAATTGATTGTGAGATGTGGAATGGAAATAAATATTTTATAGTTAAAAATATAATTTTTAACGTGTATATGAATAAAATAAATATTCATAAACAAATCGGATGATTTGCTTATGTACACACATTTGACTGATATTGATTAGGACGATAAATTTTACACATCACCCAACTACACAATTAAAATCTGTGTTTGTTGTATGAAAACCCCACACGGGTATTAGGATGATATATGACATACACTAGTCCCAATAATTAGTTGTATGTCGATTGATTGATTGACAGGCTATGGTAAGCGTTAAATATTTATATTTAATGCATATGTAGTGTAGAATGCACTCTGGATGATGGTTGACTGTGTTTGATTGTTGTTGTATACATGTGTGTATGAAATCCATATAATCACAATATATGATAATTTACTGTGTCTGATTCCAGTTCAGAAAGAATGAATATTTTAAAATAATGAATATTTTCAAATAATATTCAGTAAAAGATCAAAATCTGATTTTGATGTCCGATTTGGGAAGGACATGAAAATATTTAATTATATAAAGCCGTGTTGATTAGATTAACGCCATTTTGACGTGAACGATACTTATATCGATTTTATTCATTTTTATAATGAATATCAAAAAGAAAATGATTTCGAAATATAATATTTTGAAAATATTATCATTTATATATTAATGATATGGAATATTCAATTTCGATTTGAAATTGAATATGAAGTTGAAACTGTTTTGAAAACAAATTTAAAACGATTTTTAAGATAAGTTTTAAATGGAAATCGACGAAATATATATATATATATATATATATATATATATATATATATTATATATAATATAATGATCTGAATAGAACGCACCACGCTGCAGCAGTTCGCGAATTTTGACCATTGACTTCGAACGAATATTATGGGAGATCCGACCGTCGGATTCTCCTAAAACCGGAACCGTTGGGTTCGTATCGAAAAGAGCTTTCTAACGAATATTATAAATTAGAAATCTAACGGTTGAATTTAGAATTATGTCCAAATCAAATTTGGAAAAGGTCGTTGTAAGTGCAGTTCGATGGCCGTTTATGTAAATTGATTGTACGGGCCTTGATAAAATTATTAAAAACATGGATAATTTGTGTAAAATCATATTAAATGATTTGGAAAGAATTGGCATGAAAAATTCCATATTTGAAAAGATAAAAATATATTTTTATCGAAATGAACTAGTTTTGAACTAGAATTATAATCCAATTTTTTTTTAAATAAACAAATTGGATTTGAAATGGTTTTAAAAATAACCAGAATTTCCAATATATAATTTGGAAATGGATTTGAATCAAAATTGTCATCGGAATATTTCGATGTTGGATTTCATGATTATACAGATATTGTTATGGAAAGTTGAAAGATATATTTATATCGTTATTCCAATACGATATTTGTTGGTTCCAGAATTTGATATTGAATATAAGCCGATATATTTTCTATTCAGAGCCTTGTATTTAATATCAAATGGGATTTGGGTTTGTCGTGAATGGTGTCTTCGTTAACACTGTTCTTAAACCCAATTGAGAAAAAGATTAAATCTTTTTATTCAGATTCAATGAAGTATACCAATTAAATAATATTTAATTGAAATTGAATTGGAATTGAATTTTTATTGTGAATGGTGTTTTAAATAACACTTGTTCTTTAACCTGATAATTAATGGAATGTGAATTGGGTTTGTTGAGAATTGTGTTTTAACGACATTCGTTCTTTAACCCGATTTACAATGAAATGTGATTTGGAACTTATAAATCTTTTGTTAAAATTTAAAGGAGATTTTCCAAAGTAAAGTTTTCCAATTTAATAAAATAAATCGGAATGGAATGGAATTCGATTTGGTAATAATCGAAAAGAATTTCTGTGGAGGAAGACTGCTAATATATATGGAATTTAAAAGGCTTCGCCGTTATTCCATATATATTATTAGTCGGATATGGAAGTTTATATCGATTATATATATTGATCTGTTTTCTATGAAGATTCCATAATTAAGGGAACATGATTTTGGGTTTATCGTGAGCTGCATTTTAAATGACATTAGTTCTTTAACCCAGTTAAAGACAGGATTTATTTCCTGGATTTGAATAATCATTAAGTAATGATTTTTGGAAATTAAAACTGAATTAGAGTTTTAATGAATCTTTAAATAGATTGAAAGGTGAATTTGATAACTAAAATTATCATATTCAAGAAATGATCGAGAATGGAGTACCACCAGTTTTACTCCAGGCGATAGTTAAATCATTAATTAGATTTGAACATGAAATGTTAATTTAATTTATTGATAACACCACGGTGTTAGATATGAAGTATTACCAGTTTTGCTTAGGTTGGGATTGGGAAATTAAACAAATGATTACTTCGGTAAGGATCGATAATCCCGACTAGTTTGGATAAACCATAATTTGGTTTGAATTGATATTTGAAGGAAGATTAAAGAATAAATTTAAAGAATTTATTTTTGATAGAATTAATGGGAACGTTTCCCAAAGTAAAAGAATATTTTAATAAAGGAATATTCTGGATTGGAATAAGGTGTATGTTGTGTTTTTATAACATTTGTTTATTATATACGCGAGTTATTCAGAAAGACCGGGTTTATCCCATTCTGAATAACTGATTCGACGATATGTCGAGGATGAAGACGGTGGTTGAAGACCGGAGGTCTTCATATCGTTTGGATGATTACTAATGTCTTGATTGGGCGGTACACCCAAGGCGAGGTAATAAGTGGTGATCGTCCAGACGTACTTGGAGATCGACCGGATATGCGAGGACCTCTCCCCTGTATTTGACATATGTGGGAGGAATAAGGTGCCTCCGGTTTCGTTCAGACCCAGAACGAACTTGTAAATGGATGTGTGTCTGACATTGGATTTCATTCTTTGTGATTGATATGCATCGGTTGCATAGCGTGAATTGCCTGTGTGGCATGCTGAGATGCAAATGATCAAGACTTCTGTTGAAAAGCAGAGTCCTGTGGTTGATGATCAAAGCACAACTTTAATATAGCGTAGCTTTATGTAGCGTTAATTCACGAGCCTCACACCCTGGTGTGAACCAGAAACGGGAGAGGACATCAGGGAGGGCATGTGTTTCCTTCTAGCTAGGAGTGGTGTCAGCGTTTTTACTAGACCTAACATTAAACTTATGCGGATGATGGATTGCAAGCCGCCTCGGTTATATCGGTCGATCCGGGACCGATGTAGTCATTTGGCTCATTTACGCCCCATGGGGTGGGGAAACATATTATCCAAGGTTTTTTATTCCACATTGCATTTTGATGGGCCATCCCTGACGATCCAAGGGCCCACTTGTGTCTGGGTCCTGGACATGGACTAGATTGTCTCGAAGCGGTAAGGACGATCCCTTGCCTTGGTTCACAGATGGAAATCAAACTTCCAATATGACATTTGGCGGTTTTGATTGTAAAGCCAAGTATGGCAACATAGTGGGATGGGGCACTCATGTTGTCTATGATTGATACATTTATATTTGAAATTGTTTTGACATTTTATACTTATAGTAATAGTAAAATATGAAATTTCACGTACCAAGCATTTTTGGCTATTATAAGATAAAAATCTATCCTCCGGCTTGCGTTGCATTGTGTGATGGGACGTGAGTCTTATAATAGCTTCATTGTTCTTTAATTAGAATTGCGCTGTTGTTTTTATGCATTGGTATTCTTGGGGGTAAACCCATTCCGTATTATATGGCGTGGTCCCTTGATTTATCTAACTTTAAAATCAGATTTATAACTGTTTTAGTTCTCACACCAGTCACATGACTGACTTGGAGTTTATTGTTTTAACCAAAACTCTGGGTGCTCCTATTTCCACACGGGCAGCTAGTAGTTTCGGTTTTGCAGATTTATATTCACAGGATCCTGGTTTACAACTGGAACGATATTCGGAAAGCTTTGTATCCGTTTATCTCTTTCAGTTTTGTTTTGTATTATTTTTCGCTGCATTGTAATTTAAATCTATGTTATTTTTATGATGCGTAATATTTATTCATACTCTGTATATTCTTATACTCTGATGTAAATTATTGTAATAACCAATGAAATGTTCTTCTGTTTGTGTTCTGATTCGTCTTGTTCTCAAAGCAATCCGTTCTTTCTCTTCTCTTCGGAGACCGAGGAAGTTCGGGTCGTTATATTACACTTGTGGTAAAACTCCGCCCAGAACCGCCCGGCATATCCAACATCCACGAGTGGTAAATCTAATGTGAAGGGTCTAAGCGCATAAATAAAACATGTAATGGTGCTAAGACACGAGGTTAAGTCAACTTGTGGTAGAAGTATGCCCGGACCCGCCTGACAAATCCAGCGTCCACAAGTGTAGGCTTAATGCGAGAGGCCTAGTGCGCACACACACACACACACACACACACACACACATATATATATATATATATATATATATATGCATGTATATAACAAGATATGAATAAATGGCAATGATAGTAATTAAATCTCTAACTCAGAAAATAAGAAAGGAAGGGATGTAATGGACTGAGTTAGTGCGATGCGAAGGAAAAGTGATGTATTTCCCTAAATGACCTATTTCTGAGAACGTGGTTGCAACTAAGCCACAGTAAATAAAGTAAGAAAAAGGAAATAAATTACTTGCCACCACAGATTTAGATGGGAATACGTTATGAAAAAAATCATTGATTCCTTCTATAAATCAAATTGATAAGGTGCATGAAGTGTTTTCCTTTATAAAATAAGGAACATATATTACAGTGAATGAAGAATAATGGGTTACAACAGTAAATGGTTTAAACGGGGAATGATAATAACTAATTATAAATAAATTACATTAATGAGAATGTTATATAATAGGTTGACGTGTCCTAGGGACAAGTGAAGATTATAACTTAGATTATACTAAACTAGTAAGGAAATGGGATAACTGGTGAAATGAGATAAGGGACACTTAATTGTAAATTAAGTAATCAGTAAATGGGGAAAGCTGAAACTAGTTGAGAAAAGGGGGAAATTTATGGAATATAAGAGGTTGTACTTAATTATAAATTAAGTAATATGTAAACTTGGAAGTATGAAACCCGCTGTTAAGAATAACAATTTTAGACTTGTACTAGGGACAAGAGGAAATTATAATATAGGTTATAATAAATGGGTAGAGAAACTTACTAATGGGCCTTAGTAAAGAGAACTAAGTTAATAAGTAAACAACGATAAGTTGTATTGAAGGTGTAAAATGGAATTATGATTAAATGTGAAAGAATGAGGAAAACTTATGAAATTAAATAAGTTATATTTAATCATAAATATTGACTGACATGTTAAAAAGAAAACATGTGAATTGAGATATACTTAATTACATATTAAGTAGAACATGTTACTGTAATGATGAGATCAAACGAGAATATAAAGTTATTGTGGATTACAGACCTTGGATCACAATCTAGAGAATAACATGTTATGGGCTTATTAATAAACTTAAATAGGTTAAGTTATATGACTGAAATTAGTAAGCAAGAGAAACTTGGTAGTTTGAATAAGAAGTCAATGTGAACGGGGATAACCAAGTTAAATGGAAACCTGGTGAGGAAAGTAAGCGCCTAAAACAATGTTTAGACATAGGGTCTAATGACACATTAAAATGAGGCGCTTGGACCAGTCCGTACGTTTGAGGGTGAATAACCCAACGGGGTAGATCATCGTGGTGTCATAAGGCACGAGGGGACCACATATTCATCTGATTATTCTGTCAGCTCCGAAGGGCTGGAAGGGGAAGCACGTGACTTCCTGAGCTACGTAAGGTGCTCCTGGCAGCCCTCTGTGTGGTGGCAGATGTTTAGGCTGTGCTCGCAGAGGTTGGGTCTACGCGTAACTACTAGGTGGGTGGGCCTTGACTGCAAAAGTAGCTTTTCAGTCAGAGTGCTTTGACGTGGGGACACCAGGGTGATTCAGCGGTCGCCTCAATGGGGAGGCATAGGGTCACGACCAACAAGGATAGTAGATCGTCGGATACCCATCATAAACAACCAGTGGGATGCGGAAAGACTAGAGCTAAAATGAATAGACCATTCACCTTTCACTATCGAGGTACGGTAGTTGAGGGAAGACGCTAACTAGATGTTCAGATTGTTTTCTCGAGGCCAGTCGCTTAGCTCTTGTAGTCTTTACTAGTTGAGGGAGGGGTCGAGGTGCGGCCATATCCACCATGAAAAACAGACCTTAGGAATATCTGTATATAGAGGCTCTTAAAGATGGGCCTGTACAGAAATGGAAAAGCTCCCGACCAACTTCCGTGTTTCTTGTATATCCCTACCACGGAACTCTGTGCACATTAGAGGACATGCGATTAAGGCATCAAGCTACAATTGACGATATGTATGTGGGACAGTCTAGATACATGCATGTCGGCTCTGGGTGGTGTATCGTAGACTTGAGGGCATTACTCCAATATGAAACCCGATTCGATCGACGATGGCAATCCGTACGCTTACGTAGCATAGTAATGACAAATATATAAGGAACATAATATTGTTATTTAGAGATCCGTACGTCACTTCGGCATAGGATGAGGGACTACGTTCATTTCTATGGCATTACGGTGGAGACCGTGCGAGTGGGGTACCATGGGGTGTACTTCAGTATTGAGGGATAGCTACATATATACTATATTAGGTTAATCCACTGGGAAGTAAATGGGTAAGACGTGTATGTAAGCCTTGAGTGCTGTTAACCCAAGTAACCTCGTAAATTAGAAAATGTGATTGAACGGTATATGTAGGATTATCTAAAGTGTATAATTTAAATCCAATCACCAGAACTTGTGTTCTGACGCCCTCCTCATCACATACTCGCAGGTTAGATTTGTGACAGAGACATGGTAGCCTTGGATAATGGTTAGGCAGTATTATTAATAAGGTAAGGCTATATTTTGATTATATTATATTTTATCCATTCCGCTGTGAGATATTTTCTGAGCTCTGACATATTTTATGTCTCTGTCTTTTCTGCAGGATACCAGAGCGAACCAACCTGAGTTTCGATAAATTGGAATTTTGAAAAAAAAAATCGGTCTGTCGGAATTCGGGTTGTTACATCTGGTATCATAGCTTAGGTTTAGGATTTCTGTATAAATAGTAAGTGAACATAATTGTATTTTTAAAAAAATATAAATATATTTTATATATACCTAGATCCATAGAGGAACCCACTAAATAGAAAGAGTATAACATGGTAAGAAATGAGATGTTTGTTTTGTACGCTAAAGGAGTGAATATGGAAATCTGAGACCCTTAGGTAATTTGGGTCGAGAGTGTACAATATACTTTGTATGGAAGGAAAGTAAATCCCACATAATTAGTATTTTGGGTTAGTGGGCTTGAAAACCTTATAAATTGGAAAAGGATTAACAGAGAAAAATGGATTAGGAACATATATAGTTAAGAGAATTGACCTTGGGGAGTGTCTAGGAAAGCCTAGAAAAATTGGAAACCTGCTTTGAGTCTAACCCCATTGTTAACTTTTAAGAACTTGAAATTATAAAAGTTTTGGGAAAATGTTTTTCAAGTTTTAGTCTTAAAAGTTATAGTTTTAATTATGTAAAGTGTACATATTGAGTTTTAAAGTAAAATGGGGTATATTTTGCAAATAGTGGTTTCTTGCGAAAATTTTGTTTAAGATAAAATTCTCTCAATAAAAGGTGCATATTATAGAGCATTTATATGTCACTAGTTTTCTTGTTATATTTCATACAAGAATTTTTAGTAAAGAAAGTTTTGAAATCTCTATTCTCTTGACAATCATTTTTGATAAATTTATTTAAAAAGGAAAAAATTTTGGTGGACAAAATAAGTTGCAGAAATTAAGAAAGAGTAGGTGTTTGCACCTTGTAGTAAGAGACTGAACCGACCTTATAGGTAAGAACAAGTCATAAACCCGATTGAGAAATAGTTGTCCTTATCTACTCCTGTTTTTGTGATTTGAAAAAAATTGATTTACATATATGACATGTTTTATGGTTTGGCAAAAGTAAGTTTTCATGAGGAAAATAAGGATTTGACATTTTTAAATTTTTGGATTTTTTTTTAATGAAAAGGCCCAATCGTGTTTCAAAAAGTATGGAGTAGGTAATGACTAGTTCCTAGGGAAGACGAGAATAGTTTTAAGGCTATGAAGTAAATAGCGAGAATTATCTTGGAATAATAGTAAGTTCCCGTAGAATGCATGCGTAAGCATTGAAAAGCCTAGGGTGTTTCTTAAAACAATTGTTGGTACACATTTAGAATTAGTAGTGACTACTAGATAGTAAAAAGGGAAAGTAAGTGTTTATATCCTATTGCTGATTTCCATGTTAGGGGTAAAACCCTTTACTACATTTCTGTTGGGATCATTCCATTATTTTGTTCTTGTTGGGTAGTTAGGGTAATACCTAAACCTGCCGTGGATCCCATAGTTTGGACTTTTCTGTATGAGGGGGGCATAGTCCCGAGATTCTTGGCCCTTAGTAGTAGCTGTGTAGGGTGTCTGTTCTCCTGTTTTAGTTGAAAGACTAGAAGGCTTATTTAAATTTAAACATAGATCAGATGATTAAATAAGCTAAGAAAAGAGAAATGGTACAACTAAAAAGGAAACAACAAATTCAATAAAGCAACAAACATGATAAATTATGAGAAATGATGAATAAGAGCAGAAAATTTCCAAGGTAAGATGAAAAAGAAAATCAGTGACAAAAGACAATTTCTTATGTGGGCTACGCTTAGATAGGAAAATAAGGAATCTTTATAAATATTTACATAAAATCCAAGTATGGTTAGAAAAAGGTTGAAAAAGAAAAACGGAAGATGCAAAGTTTTCCGTCTTCCACCTTTTTGTAACATAAGAAATTGAAATTAGAAAATCAGATTTTTCTGAAATTCAAAAAATAAAGTTGGTTGGTAGAATTTTGGATGCAATAATTAGATGAAGTATGCTCTTGACTAGTAAGAGTGTGGGAAAATTTGGATGAAAACATATTTTGATTTTCAAAATATTGCATTCATGTAAAACTGCCAGTATATTTAGGATGTGAGCATTATGTGCTTAAAAGGATTTTTGAAAAATTTGCATACACATAGGAGGTACCGCTTAGGCATACCTGCATTATTATATTGTATTTCACTTTGCGCAAGTGTACAATGATTGCAAAAATTGGATGCACACGTGATGGATGGATATTATGCGAGTGGTTATTTGATCTTTTTACCCTTATCAAATTTCGGGGACGAAATTTCCTAAGGGTGGGAGAATGTAACACCCCGCATTTTTAAGATTATAAAATAAGAATAACTTAATTTACATATTGAGAATTTAGTAAAACGGACTGCGTCATTGCGTCCATCTCGGAATTCTGGTCAAGAAAAACACCTGGTTTGCGTAAAACAGACATTGTATGTAGAAGTTATGAGCGTTTGAAGTTTGTATACATATAAGGAACTTATATGTGTATATATATTAAATAAATTAATTCATAAAATCAAATTTACGAAGCGGGAAAAGTTGGAGGGAAAATGGACCGTTGGGGGTCAACCAAGGGGTCGACCCATCACCAGGGTGGCGACCCACCTGAAGAGGGATCGACCCCACCGCGGATCTTGAAAATTCTTCTGATGTGGTCGATTCTGATGTTTTTAATTTAGATCTAAGGGACTAGGTTTCTCTGATACACCTATAAATAAGTCTGTAGAGCTAACCCTAAACCTCAAATTTCTGAGGCTACGCGGAGTCCCTGCCATTCTTCCCTCTTCTCAAATTTATTCAGAAAATATAGATTAGTTTAGGAAATAATCTGAATCTAGATATGAAGAAAAGGAACGAGTAATTGTAAGTAGGTGTTCGGATCTCATATCGAAGTAAGGTGACTTTCTAGATCCATTCTATTCAAATTTCCTCCTCTTTCTTTCTTCTCTCTTTTAATAAAAATTGTCAATCCATGGTTGTTATGTTCTGAATCCGATTAGGGGGAAAACCATGGAAGATTAGATCTGGACCAGATCCAGGATTTGGAAAGCTTACAAGGTGAGTGGATTTAAGCTATAGCATTTTAGATAACAATATTTTATCGTTTAAAACATTCCCCGTTATTATATGTGAATTTTCCAGAATAAGAATTACTGTTATAACAAGGTGAGATGTTAATATGAATAATTCATATGTTGAATCAGTTAAAGTGTTGGAATGATTACATGTTGAAAAAAACAAACTGTTAGAATATGGGTAATGACTACTATTGTCATAATTACACGATTCACTTGAGGCATATTATTGTAAATAACATTTTAACCTGCTAGATTTGAACAATTACCCGATTAAATGTTTACATGTCAAAATAGAATTAAACACATGTTAAAAAGGACATGCCCCATAATATAGGCATAATTTGATGACATGTAAATTAGATTACAGTAAAAAGGATAACATGCCTAAAATTTACAGCAAATAAGAAATGTAACGCGCTTAGACACGAGGTTAGATTACACTTGTGGTAGAAGTTTGCCCGGCCCGCCCGACATATCCAGCATCCACAGGTGGTAAATCTAATGTGAGGGGTCTAAGCGCATAAATGAAACTTGTAATGGTGCTAAGACACGAGGTTAAGTTAACTTATGGTAGAAGTTTGCCCGGACCCGCCCGGAAAATCCAACGTCCACAAGTGTAGGCTTAATGTGAGGGGTCTAGTGCATATATATACATATACATACATATATATTTGTATATAACAAGATATGAATAAATGGCAATGATAGTAATTAAATGTCTAACTCAGAAAATAAGAAAGGAAGGGATATAATGGACCGAGTTAGTGCGATGCGAAGGAAAAGTGATGTATTTCGCTAAATGACCTATTTCTGAGAACGTGGTTGCAAGTAAGCCACAATAAATAAAGTAAGAAAAAGGAAAGAAATTACTAGCTACCACAGATTTAGATGGGAATACGTTATGAAAATAAATCACTTATTCCTTCTATAAATCAAACTGATAAGGTGCATGAAATGTTTTCCTTAATAAAATAAGGAACATATATTACAGTGAATGATGAATAATGGGTTACAACAGTAAATGGTTTAAATGGAGAATGATAATAACCTATTATAAATAAATTACATTAATGAGAATGTTGTATAATAGGTAGACTTGTCCTAGGGACAAGTGAAGATTATAACTTAGGTTATAATAAACTAGTAAGGAAAAGGGATAAATGGTGAAATGAGATAAGGGACACTTAATTGTAAATTAAGTAATCAGTAAATGAGAAAATATGAAACCAGTTGAGAAAAGGAGGAAAATTTATGGAATATAAGAGGTTGTACTTAATTATAAATTAAGTAATCTATAAACTTGGAAGTCTAAAACCCGCTGATAAGAATAACATGTTTAGACTTGTCTTAAGGACAAGAGGAAATTATAACTTAGATTATAATAAATGGATAGAGAAACTTATTATTGGGCCTTAGTTAAGAGAACTAAGTTAATAAGTAAACAACAATAAGTTGTAGTGATGGTGTAAAATGGAATTATGATTAAATGAGAAAGAATAAGGAAAACTTATGAAATGAAATAAGTTATATTTAATCATAAATAATGGCTGACATGTTAAAAAGAAAACATGTGAATTGAGATATACTTAATTACATATTAAGTAGAACATGTTATTGAAACGATGATTCAAACGAGAATATAAAAGGGATTGTGGATTACAGATCGTGGGCTTATTAATAAACTTAAATGGGTTAAGTTATATGACTGAAATTAATAAGCAAAAGAAACTTGGTTACTTGAAAAAGAAGTCAATGTGAACTGGAATAACCAAGTTAAATGGAAACCTGGTGAGGAAAGTAAGCGCGTAAAAGAATGTTTAGACATAGGGTCTAATGACACATTAAAATGAGACGCTTGGACCAGTCCTACGTTTGAGGGCGAATAACCCAACGGGGTAGGTCATCGTGGTGTAATAAGGAACGAGGGGAGCACACAATCGTCTGATTATTCTGTCAGCTTCGAAGGGCTAGAAGGGGAAGCACGCAGCTTCCTGGGATACGTAAGTGCTCCTGGTAGCCCTCTTTGCGGTGTCAGATGTTTAGGTTGTGCTCGCAGAGGTTGGGTCTGCGCGTAACTACTAGGCGGGTGGGCCTTGACTGCAAAAGTAGCTTTGCAGTTAGAATGCTGTGACGTGGTGATAACAGGGTGATTCGGCAGTCGCCTCAATGGAGAGGCGTAGGGTCACAACCAACAAGGATAGTAGATTGTTGGACACCGTCATCGACAGCCAGTGGGATGCGGAAAGACTAGAGCTAAAACCAATAGACCATTCACCTTTCACTATCAAGGTACGGTGGTTGAGGGAAGACGACAACTGGATGTTTAGATTGTTTGTTAGGGGCCAGTCGTTTAGCTCTTGTAGTCTTTACTAGTTGAGGGAGTGGCCGCGGTGGGGCCATAACGACCATGAAAAACAGACCCTAGGAATATATGTATATAGAGGCTCTTAAAGACGGGCCTGTATAGAAATGGAAAAGCTCCCAACCAAATTCCGTGTTTCTTGTATAGCCCTGCCACGGAACTCGGTGCACATTAGAGGACGTGCGACTAAGGCATCGAGCTACAATTGACGATATGTATGTGGGACAGTCTAGATACATGCATGTCGGTTTTGGGTGGTGTATCGTAGACTTGAAGGCATTACTCCGGTATGAAACATGATTCGATCAACGATGGCAGTCCATACGTTTACGTAGCGTAGTAATGACATGAGACGACCCCAAACCCCGAACTGACGGCGGCAAGGGTAATCCGTGGAATATAACACAGAAACAAACAACAACAGAACAGAATTTAAATAAATACACCAGATAATGAACAATAGAATATACTGGATAAAAGTAATCATCAGAGTTACACAGTATACAGGATCATACTTAGTAAAAATACAGTTCAGCTATACATACATGTCTACAGCGGAAAACAAACATAATATGTACAATAGGAGCTGAACAGCATAAAAAGAGATAAATGATAGAATCCATCTTCAGCTCCAGCTTTCCAGAAAGAACCAGCTAAACCTAAATACAAGGCTGCCTGTGTAGAAAAAGGGGCACACGAGTTTGAGAGTGAAACAAACTACGAGTCAGTCATGGGACTGGTATGAGAAATCTACTCAACACATATATAATTTGGCTAATCACAGGACCATGCCACTTTCGTGGAATGGGTTTACTCCATTGGATTGTCAGTGCTTTAAAACAAATCTTTCTTTTAAACAACGCAATGCATTTTATAAAAATGAAGCCATTATAAGACTTAGTTCCCATCACACAATGCAACGCAAACCAGAGGATAGAGTTTTACCTTATAACGGCCAAGATATGCTTAATACGAATAAAACAAAGGCATTTGATATTATTGCTAGTGTTTATATGTTTTGAAAACAATTTCAAATCATTACTATCAATCATAGACGGCATTAATGCCCCGTACCACTATGTCGCCATATATAGGTATACAATCAAAACCACACAGTCACGTATTTGGAAATTGGATTTCCGTCATGAACCAAGGCAAAAGATAGTCCTTACCGAATTCGAGACGCTCTAGCCCGTGTCTCAGGATCAGAGCTCGAGTGACCCTAGGAGCGACAGGGCCGGTCCACCGATGTGGATTAAAATTCCTGAACAATACGTTTCCCCGCCCTTTGGGGCGTCAACGAGCCAACGGATGACTCCATCGGACCCGGATTGTCCGATCAAACCGAGGCGCCTCGCAACAGCAACAACTACATAGGTGAAAATTATATAAATGTCAGGGCTGGTAGGTCACTGACACCACCCTAGCTAGAAAGAAACGCATGCCCTCCCTGAGGTCCTTCTCCCGTTTCTGGTTCATACCGGGGTGTGAGGATCGCGAATTCACGTTATACACAAAGCTATGCCACACAGGCGGGGCTTTGATCATTACCACAAGACTTTGCTTTTCAACAGAAGCCCTGATCACTGCATCTTAGCATGCCACACAGGCAATTCATGCCATGCGACTGATGTCCATCGATATGCAACCTCTGAGCTCGTGCGTTTCAGAGAAGGGCGTTAAGCAAAAGAATAAATTCTCCGCCGCCAAACAGATGTATATTTAATATAGATCAATCAACACAGAATAAAATCTAATGTCAGACACACAGTCCATTTACAAGTCCGTTCTGGGTCTGGACGAAACCGGAGGCACTAAATACCTCGCAAACCCATCGATCACCACGTACGTCTGGACGATCACCACTCATTATCCATATTTCGGGATGCCTCCCAATCAGGACCTCGGTTACCATCCAAACGAGGTGAAGATCTCCGGTCTTCGACCACCGTCTTCATCTTCGAATATCAATCGTCGGTCAATTACTTGAAATGAGAATTAACTCGGCCTTTTCAAATAATTCACGTATATTTTGATTTTCAAATCAATTTATTTCAATGGTTAAATCATTCGACAACACCAATTTTGTTCTTTAATGTAATTTTCACACCAAACACATTCAACCATCGAATACCACATAAATTGGGCAAATTCAGTTTATTTCCATTCTGAGACGACCCGATTTCCCGTTCTCACGGAAACAAGGTTATCTTTGGAATATAACACAGAAACAGATAATAGCAGAACAGAATTAAATAAATACACCAGAATGAACAACAGAATATACTGGATAAAAGTAATCATCAGAGTTACACATTATACAGGATCTTACTTAGTACAAATACAGTTCAGCTATACACAAATGTCTACAGCGGAAATAAACAAAATATGTACAATAGGAGCTGAACAGCATAAAAAGAAATAAATGATAGAATCCATCTTCAGCTCCAGCTATCCAGAAAGAACCAGCTAAACCTGAATACAAGGCAGCCCGTGTAGAAAAAGGGGCACCCGAGTTTGAAAGTGAAACAAACTACGAGTCAGTCATGGGACTGGTATGAGAAATCCACTCAACACATATATAATTGGCTAATCACAGGACCACGCCACTTTCGTGGAACGGGTTTACTCCATTGGATTGCCAGTGCTTTAAAACAAATCTTTCTTTTAAACATCGCTATGTTTTTTTTATAAAATGAAACCGTTATAAGACTCAGTTCCCATCACACAATGCAACGCAAACCGGAGGATAGACTTTTTCCTTATAACGGTCAAAATATGCTTGATACGAATAAAACAAAGGCATTTGATATTATTGCTAGTGTTTATATGTTTTGAAAGCAATTTCAAATCATAACTATCAATCATAGACGACATGAGCGTCCCATGCCACTATGTCGCCAAATATATATATACAATCGAAACCGCATCGTCACGTATTTGGAAATTGGATTTCCGTCATGAACCAAGGCAAAAGATAGTCCTTACCGAATTCGAGACGCTCTAGCCCGTGTCCCAGGCAAGTACTCAGTCAAGCCTTTGGATCGTCAGGGCCGGTCCACCGATGTGGATTAAAATTCCTGAACACTGCGTTTCCCCGCCCTTTGGGGCGTCAACGAGCCAACGAATGACTCCATCGGACCCGGATCGTCCGATCAAACCGAGGCGCCTCGCAACAGCAACAACCACATAGGTGAAAAGTATATAAATGTCAGGGCTGGTAGGTCACTGACACCACCCTAGCTAGAAAGAAACGCATGCCCTCCCTGAGGTCCTTCTCCAGTTTTAGGTTCATACCGGGGTGTGAGGCTCGCGAATTCACGTTATACACAAAGCTACGCCACACAGGCGGTGCTTTGATCATCACCACAAGACTTTGCTTTTCAACAGAAGCCCTGATCACTGCATCTTAGCATGCCACACAGGCAATTCACGCCATGCGATTGATGTCCATCGATATACAACCTCTGAGCTCGTACGTCTCAGAGAAGGGCGTTAAGCAAAAGAATAAATTCTCCGCCGCCAAACAGATGTATATTTAACAGAGATCAATCAACACAGAATAAAATCCAATGTCGGACACACAGTCCATTTACAAGTCCGTTCTGGGTCTGAACGAAACAGGAGGCAATAAATACCTCGCAAACCCTTCGATCAACACGTACGTCTGGACGATCACCACTCATTATCCATATTTCGGGATGCCTCCCAATCAGGACCTCGGTTACCATCCAAACGAGGTGAAGATCTCCGGTCTTCGACCACCGTCTTTATCTTCGACTTTCAATCGTCGGTTAATTATTTGAAATGAGAATTAACTCGGCCTTCTCAAATAATTCACGTATATTTAGAATTTCAATTCAATTTATTTCAATGGTTAAATTATTCGACAACACCAATTTTGTCCTTTAATGTAATTTTCACACCAAACACATTCAACCATCAAACATCACATAAATCAAGCAAATTCAGTTTATTTCCATTCCATATCGCTTATGATATTTTATAACTATTTATCGCTATTTCTATTTATTTTAAAATAGCCATTTTATTCAAAACGACGCTTCGGGCCATAAGGCGGCCGTGGCGCTGTTTTTCTTCAGATTTGATTTACACATATCTGAAAATCTAACCGTTGGATCTTCACAAAATTTACATCATTAGAAAGGTCTTTTCAAAACGAATCCAACGGTTCCAGTTTCGGGAAAATCCGACGGTCGGATCTCCCGGTACATTCGTTTGAAATTTCGATTTCAAAATACGAACTGCAGCGTCGTTATTCGATTAAATATAATTATATTTATATATATAAATAAATATAATCGTTTCTGGCGCTGTTTTTCTTCAGATTTGAATTAAACATTCCAGACAATCCAACATTTGGATTTTTACAAGGTTGGTGCCGTTGGAAAGATTATTCCAAGGCGAACCCGACGGTTGAGGTTTCGGGAAAATCCAATGGTCGGATTTCCCGTACTAGTTGTTTGAAAACACGGTTTCAAAACACGAACTGCACGGCTTCGTTTCGTTTTAATTTTATTTATATTTATATATTTATATAAATATAGTTCATTCAATGATTTCCATATCGTTTTAACTTAGATATTTTTCTAACGCCTTAAATTTTGGAAAAATTTCGCCATAACCTCCCCTGCACCGGGAGCATCGGGAAATCGCAAATAGCGTTCCCGGTCCTTCTAATCTCAAAAAGAAAAAGAAAAAGCCAACAGGCTCAAAATCATCACCCAAACAAATCAGTAAATGTGTACCTATTTGTCGGGCACAAAATTTTATTCCTCTTCTCTAGCCCCTTTGCTATAACCTGTTCAATGAATATTGCATGTACATATATATACAGTTCTTATCATTTATCAATTTCTATTCGACTTCCTATTTGATTTCTATTTGGTTTAAAAAACTCCATTCATTCTAATGTTACATAAATAGGTACAAATCATTTCATTAGCTAATTAATGAATATTTCAACTCATATATGTTTATTTTGAACAAGTGGCTATTTTTAACACTTCACATTTCAACGACTTATGCATACAATAAAAATGTGATTTTTATTGTAAAACAATCCATTTCAAAACACTATTTTTCTATATAGTTCATATAGGTGACAAAATAGGATTTTTATCATAAAACAATTTCTTTTTAAAACGAGATTATTTTACACAGTTCATATAGTCGATAAAAGGCGATTTTTATTATCAAACAATTTATTTCAAAATATGAATACCATTCAACACATGAATTTCTAAACAACGAATGAATATCAATTCAACACATGAATGTTTTCTATAGTTTCTATATATAGATAATAATGTGATTTTTATTATTGAACAATTTATTTCAAAATATGAATACCATTCAACACATGAATTTCTAAACAACGAATGAATATCAATTCAACACATGAATGTTTTCTATAGTTTCTATATATAGATAAAAATGTGATTTTTATTATCGAACAATTTATTTCAAAATATGAATACCATTCAACACATGAATTTCTAAACAACGAATGAATATCAATTCAACACATGAATGTTTTCTATAGTTTCTATATATAGATAAAAATGTGATTTTTATTATCGAACAATTTATTTCAAAATATGAATACCATTCAACACATGAATTTCTAAACAACGAATGAATATCAATTCAACACATGAATGTTTTCTATAGTTTCTATATATAGATAAAAATGTGATTTTTATTATCGAACAATTTATTTCAAAATATGAATACCATTCAACACATGAATTTCTAAACAACGAATGAATATCAATTCAACACATGAATGTTTTCTATAGTTTCTATATATAGATAAAAATGTGATTTTTATTATCGAACAATTTATTTCAAAATATGAATACCATTCAACATATGAATTTCTAATCAACGAATGAATATCAATTCAACACATGAATGTTTTCAATAGTTTTTATATATAGATAAAAATGTGATTTTTATTATCGAACAATTTATTTCAAAATATGAATACCATTCAACACATGAATTTCTAATCAACGAATGAATATCAATTCAACACATGAATGTTTTCTATAGTTTCTATATATAGATAAAAATGTGATTTTTATTATCGAACAATTTATTTCAAAATATGAATACCATTCAACACATGAATTTCTAATCAACGAATGAATATCAATTCAACACATGAATGTTTTCTATTCAACGAATAAATATAGTTTAAGCAAATGAAAATAATTCAAACACACGAATATTATTCAAAATTTCGGCAACATAACGGCAGGGTAGTTAAACCGGCACCGTCCCTAGTACGGCTCCTCGCTCTACCTTAAAACCTCGCGGTTTTTGACAATGGGGATCATGCATCTAGTTCGCACGCAGGCGGCATGTATATATTTATTTCATTTCCACAAACTAATCCTATGTGGTTTCAACCAAATATTTCTCAACCACAAACGGGTATTTTTCAACCTCAATCAACCAATATCAATCACAAACAATCCCAAACAACCATTCGTTATCAACCAATTATCACAACAATTTCAATCAATAAATATCGTCCATGGTTTGTGGACGAGGGGCGTATATATATATATATATATATATATATAGATATTTATATATAGCTATTCACTTTCATTTTCAAACATATATATAATTTTTAAATCAGAAATCTCACCAATAGCTATCCAACTTCACTTAGAGAAATCTTCGCCTTCGCCCGTATTCTCTACATAGGTAAAAATTATATTTTTACGATGTTATTCAATATATAAAAATCGAATTTTTACCACGCTATTCAATATATAAAAATATGATTTTTACTTCGACTTTCAATATATAAAAATATGATTTTTACTTCGACTTTCAATATATAAAAATCATATCTTTCATCTAAATAAAAATTCCGACTTTTCCATTTCAAAGATCAAATCTTTTCTTTTACTTTTTAAAGTTTAAATCTTTAACTTTTCAAAATTCAAATCTTTTACTTTTCTTAAAAACAGTTTTTCTTTTTAAACAAAATCAGTTTTTATTCCTTTTAAACAAAAATCAGTTTTGAATTCTTTTTAAACATTAATCAGTTTTTTTTCCTTTTAAACAAAAATCAGTTTTGAATTCTTTTTAAACATTAATCAGTTTTTAAATCTTTATAATAATCAGTTTTTAAATCTTTATAATAATCAGTTTTTAAAGAATAAATAAAAAAGAAAATAAAAAAATAAAAAAAATAGAAAATGCTCACCGATGTAGCTGCGAAGGGGGGGAGCGCGGCTCGTCTTCGTCGGCGGCAGAAGGAGGAGCAGGCGGCGGCTGGGGGTTCGAGAATTGGGGGTCGCGATGCTTCTGGAGGCTCGCGCGATCTGGGGGGGGCTTCGGGTCTTCGATCGATGGAGGGGGGGTGAAGATGGGCGGCGGCGGCGCTTCAGGGGGGCGGCTGTTGATAGGTCTTTAGTTTTTTTTTTTCTCTTTCTGGTTGTAATCGAATGAACGGGGGGGGGGGGGGGGGGGAGGGTGCAGTACGAAGGAAAAGGGAGGGAGATTTTTTTTTATTATTTAATTATTTAATTTAGCAAAGAGTTGACTTTTACGTACGACCTCGAAACGAGGCCCACCGCCTGTCGTCCATAGCGTTTCACCCCCATTCTGAACACAATGGGATATGTATCGCAAGCTGATTTGATCGTTACATTCAGTTTCCTTTTGAATTTTCATTTAAATCTCTATATTGAATTTTAAACATACATTTCAAATTACCGGGGCCACATACTAACTAAAAAGATTCCAGAAAAATATTTTCTAGCTTCGTATTGACGATACGGTCCTAACAAAACCAGTTTCGTCTAATTCTGAGACCGTTTGAAAAATGGCCAATTTCCAGTCGATTAAAATCAACGGAAACTGGTCAAACGCGTTTGGAAGTTTTCTTTTGCCACGCTCACATATTGATTCGAAAAATTATGAAATTTGAAACCTAGCAATAACCTGACACTGCGGATCTAACAAAAGTGGTTTCGTCTAAATCTGAGGTCGTATGCAAAATGTCCATTTTTAAGGGCCTGAATTCCATAGCGACTATTCAAAATTTTCAACTGGACATATCTTTTGATTCCCGCTATCAAATTTCGATTGGTCGGATTTGTTAGAAAGATATTCACTAACAGATTTAAATACTTTTGGTTTCACTAAAATCCGGATTGTTTTGCACCCGGTATATTCAATTGAAGTTTGAAATCGAATTATCGAACTACCGCACCATTTTCAATTCTATATATAATTATAATTAATTATATTCGTTTTCAATTGCCGATTCAAACTTAGTTTTCATCGCCATTATCTAAAATATTTATTTTAAACATTTAAAATCCATTATTTTAGCCAATTTAAAAATTTTAAATTGGTTCAGATTTTCTGGGTCGTTACACATTCCATATCATTTATGATATTTTATAACGATTTATCGCTATTTTTATTTATTTTAAAATAACCTATTTAGTCAAAACGACGCTTCGGGCCATAACGCGGCCGTGGCGTTGTTTTTCTTCAGATTTGATTTACACATATCTGGAAATCTAACCGTTGGATCTTCACAAAATTTACATCATTAGAAAGGTCTTTTCAAAATGAATCTAACGGTTCCAGTTTCGGGAATATCTGACGGTCGGATCTCCCGGTACAATCGTTTGAAGTTTCGATTTCAAAATACGAACTGCAGCGTCGTTATTCGATTAGATATAATTATATTTTTATATATATATATATAAATATAATCGTTTCTGGCGCTGTTTTTCTTCGGATTTGAATTAAACATTCCAGACAATCCAACCGTTGGATTTTTACAAAGTTGGTGCCGTTGGAAAGATTTTTCCAAGGCGAACCCAGCGGTTGCGGTTTCGGGAAAATCCAATGGTCGGATTTCCCGCACTAGTTGTTTGAAATCATGGTTTCAAAACACGAATTGCACGGCCACGTTTCGTTTTAATTTTATTTATATTTATATATTTATAAAAATATAGTTCATTCAACAATTTCAATATCGTTTTAACTTCAAATATTTCACTAACGCCTTTAAATTTCGGAAAAATTCATCATAACCTCCTTTGTACGGGAGGGGCTGGGAAAATTCCCAAATAGCCACATGGGCGTCTCATGTCGAAAAGAAAAAGAAAAAGCCAAGCGGCTAGCCAACAGGCTCATAAAATCATCACCCAAACAAAACAATAAATGTGTACCTATTTGTCGGGCACAAAATTTTATTCCTCTTCTCTAGCCCCTTTGCCATAACCTGTTCAATAAATATGCATGTACATATATACAGTTCTTATCATTTATCATTTTCCGTTCAACTTCATATTTGATTCCATTTGGTTCAAAAACACCATTCATTCTAATGTTGTATGCGTAGGCAAAATCATATCATTAGCTAATTAATGAATATTTCAACTCATGCATATTTATTTGAACGAGTTGCTATTTTTAACACTTCACATTTCAACAATTTGTGTATATAATAAAAATGTGATTTTTATTGTAAAACAATTCATTTCAAAACACTATTATTTTATATAGTCTATATAGGTGATAAAAATAGGATTTTTTTCTTATAAAACAATTTCTTTTAAAATGAGATTATTTTACATAGTCCATATAGTCAATAAAAGGTGATTTTTATTATCAAACAATTAATTTCAAAATATAAATACCATTCAACACATGAATTTCAAATCAACGAATGAATATCGATTCAACACATGAAGGTTTTCTATAGTTTCTATATATAGATAAAAAATGTGATTTTTATATTTAACACGCGAATACCATTCAACACATGAATTTCTAATCAACGAATGAATATCGATTCAACACATGAAGGTTTTCTATTCAATGAATAAATATAGTTTCAGCAAATGAAAATAATTCAAATACATGAATATTATTCAAAATTTCGGCAGCATAACGGCAGGGTAGTTAAAACCGGGACCGTCCCTAGTACGGCTCCTCGCTCTACCTTAAAACCTCGCGGTTTTTGACAATGGGGATCATGCATCTAGTTCGCACGCAGGCGGCATGTATATATTTATTTCCTTTCCACAAACTAATCCTATGTGGTTTCAACCAAATATTTCTCAACCACAAACGGGTATTTTTCAACCACAATCAATCAATATCAACCACAAACAATCCCAAACAACCATTCGCTATCAATCAATTTTCACACCGATCACAATCAATAAATATCGTCCATGGTTTGTGGACGAGGGGCGTATATATATATATATATATATATATATATATATATTTATATATAGCAATTCACTTTTATTTCAACACATATATAATTTTTACAATGCATATATAACTTATACATCGAACATACAACTTATACAACGCTTATACAAGAGGTGTACAACGCTTATATAACTCATACATCAACTATATAATTTATACATCGTCGTTTTTCATATTGTTTATAAATTAGAAATCTCACCTTGGGTTCCACTCCACCAAAAATAACAGGAGGCTTAGAAAAATATGCGGTCTCTTCAAGAATGTAGAAGGCGTCCACACGGTCACGATGTTTCCTGTTTCATCGAATTTCGTTAACGAACGGAAAATATATGATTTTTTTTTCAAACAATAATGGATTTGTAACGGATTAAAAGTGTCGCAAACCTTTTATATATATTCAGCCGTATACTTCAGAAAACTGTTCGAAACTAGGTTTCGATTTCTCTCTCAATCCGAAGCACGATATGCAGATCAGCCTACGCCACATCGACGAGCTTGGAGGGGCTCATCATCGCGCCGAACGCCGTTGAACTCGGTGGTGGATCTCGGCCAGGATTCGGGTGCGAACGACGTGACTTCAGCGCCCTGGATCTCTCGATATACTCATGAAAAAATCGAATCCAAGTATGGATGTGAAGCTTGCAAAATTCTCTACAAAAACTTCCAAAGGACGATGGGGTTTTGTCGAGCGTGGAAGGAGAAAATTGGCTGGGAAGTTTCGAGCTCTTTCCGCTGTGCGTTCTGGGGTTTCGAGGAAGAAGGTCGGGGCTGAGAGAATGAGGTGGACCAATAGAATTTTTTTTTATATATATATTTTTAAAATCTCCAAAATACCCCTTTCGCCCACGAACCCCAATCCAAACCCAACGACTGTCATCCCTAGCGTTTTACCCCCATTCCGAACACAATGGGATATGTTTCGAAGGCCCATTCGGCTGTTTCAGTCAGTTTCCATTCAAATTAAAATATAAAATATTCAATATTTAATTTGAACGTACATTTCAATTTGCCAGGGCCACAAACTGATTCGAAAAATTCCAGAAAAATAAATCTAGCTATGTTTTGACGATACGGTCCCAACAAAACTAGTTTCGTCGAATTCTGAGACCGTTTGCAAAAAGGCCCATTTCTGGTCGATCCATTTTAACTGTAATGGACCAAAACACATTTTCTTTTTCCACGCTCACATATTAGCTTCAAAAATTATGAAATTTGAAATCTAGCAATAACTTCACATCCCGGATCCAACAAAAGTGGTTTCGTCGAATTCCGAGGTCGTATGCAAAATGGCCAATTTCACGGGCTATATAAATTCCATAGCGACCTTTCTGAAAATTCATTTGGCCATAAATTTTGCTTTTCGCTATGAAAATTCGATTTTTCAGATTCGTTAGAAAGGTATTCACTAACAGATTTAAATATTTTTGGTTTCACTAAAATCCGTGTTGTTTTGCACCCGGTACAGTCCGACAAAGTTTGAATCCAATTTTTGAAACTACAGCGCCATTTCATGCCTTGTTTATAATTATAATTAATTATATTCGTTTTCAACTGTCGATTCAAACTCACTTTTCATTGCTATTATTTAAAATATTTATTTTTAATATTTAAAATCCATTATTTTATCCAATTAAATTTTTTTAAATTGGTTCAGATTTTCTGGGTCGTTACAATCTCCCCCACTTAAAACTTTTCGTCCCCGAAAAGGAACAAAGTCGAAAGTGGTTTGATAAATCTGCAATCACACAACACAACCAACAATCAAATTGTTTTTAGCCTTTGAAAAATATACTAATCACTTTCTATACTCTTTTTAAAATCATTCAGACTATAGAATTTAAAAGTGCACATCCATGGAAAGAAAATAACAACAGAGTAGAGAATTAAATGGTAATGCAAAGTAGGGTAAATGTACCTTGCACCAGAGTCAATCAGAGATATCCACTCGGCATCTAGGATAAGATTTCTGAATGCTCTCCTCAGTTTCCCAAGTACAATCTCGCGGATCTCCACTCCATTGCACTTTGACTAAGCGAACCTTCTTATTCCTCAACTCTTTGGTTTCTTTGCCGATAATCTTTAGCGGCTCTCTTCTCACAGCCAATTCTGGAGTAATTTCAATGTCCTGTTGAGCTGCTTCTTCCACGATCAAGTCTAGATCATGAACGTGCTTTCGAAGTTGAGATATATGGAATACATCATGAACTCCAGGCAACCAATCAGGCAATTTGACCCTGTAAGCGAGAGTCCCGATCCGTTCCAAAATAGGAAACGGACCAATGAATTTGGGCGCCAACTTTCCAGTTTTACCGAACCGGATAACTCCTCTCATCGGCGATACTTTCAAATATACGTAGTCACCAACAGCAAAGGATATATCTCTTCTTCTTCTATCGGCATAGCTCTTTTGTCGGCTTTGAGCGGTAAGTAATCGCTTCTTGATAAAATCGACTTTGTCGGCAGCTTCTCTGATCATGTCTGGCCCCAACACAAGTCTATTACCGGGTTCGACCCAACAAGCAGGGGATCGGCACGGTCTACCATACAATGCTTCGAATGGCGACATTGTTAGACTCGCCTAGTAGTTGTTGTTATAGGAGAATTCAGCCAAATGCAGATGGTCTTCCCATGATCCACCGAAATCTATAACACAAGCCCGCAATAGATCTTCTAAAATACGATTCACCCTCTCAGTCTGACCGTCTGTCTGAGGATGATAAGCGGTGCTCAAGTTCAATTTTGTTCCCAGTTCTACCTGAAATGCCTCCCAGAATTTACTAGTAAATATTGTATCTCTATCACTGACTATACTGAGCGGCACTCCATGTAGTCTAACTATTTCCCTGAAGTATATCTGCGCCAGACTCTGAGCAGTTCTGTTTGATTTGACAAGTATAAAATGGGCGGTCTTCGTGAAGCGATCTACGATCACCCAAATACTGTCATTCCCTTTTCTGGTTCTGGGCAGACCATCAATGAAATCCATAGAAATATGTTCCCACTTCCAACCAGGAACTTCTAGTGGTTGTAAAAATCCAGCCAATTTCTGTTGGTCGCTTTTGACTAGCTGGCAAGTAGGGCGTCGGCTAACATATATTGAAACGTCTCTTTTCATAGCCTTCCACCAGAATGTTCGTTTGAGATCGTTATACATTTTGGCCACACCAGGATGGATACTCAGCTTGGACTTGTGACACTCTTCTAACACTTCCCTTTTTAACTCTGGGATATCAGGAACACAAATCCTTCCTTTCAACCTCAAGGTCTCTTCGTTATCTATTTGAAAACACGAGGGTTCGCCTTTATGAATCCTTTTAATCATATCCTTAATAAAGTTATCCTCCTTCTGAAGAATAGATATTTTGTCAATCAAGGAAGTCGTTATAATAAAGCTGGCGATCATTACATTCTTTCGGCTCAACGCATCGACCACGACATTGGCTTTCCCTGGAGTGTATATAATTTCAAAATCGTATGCTGCAAGGAACTCCAGCCAATGTTGCTACCTCAAATTCAAGTCTTTCTGGGTGAACAGATACCTCAACGACTGATGATCTGTAAATAGTTCAAATCTCTCATCCAGAAGATAGTGTCTCCAGATTTTCAAGGCGAATACGATAGCCAATAACTCAAGATCATGAGTTACATAGTTTTTCTCGTGCGGCTTCAGTTGACGGCTAGCATAAGCAATCACTTGACCCCTTTGCATTAACACTGCGCTAAGGCATTCTCTAGAAGCATCAGTCCAAACTTTCAAATCCTGGTTGCCATCGATGATAGTTAACACTGGAGCTGTCGTTAATCTTAACTTTAGCTCTTCAAAAGCCTCCTCACTTTCTGGAGTCCATTTGAATTTAGAGTGCTTCTTTGTAAGCTTCGTTAAATGACCAGATATCTTCGAAAAGTTTTTAACGAACTTCCGGTAATAGCTAGCCAGTCCTAGAAAACTGCGGACTTCAGTGGGGGTACTGGGCTGTTTCCAATTCTGAATGGCTGTGATTTTGCTTGGATCCACAGCGATTCCTTCTTTTGATACGACATGGCCTAGAAATTTTACTTCATCATGCCAGAAGATTCATTTGGAAAATTTGGCTTTTAATACATTCCGTCTCAGAATTTCTAGAACCTGTTCCAGATGCTTTTCATGTTCGGCCTTTGATTTTGAGAAGATTAGAATATCATCAATAAAAACCAGAACAAATTTATTCAATACTCCTCTGAATACTCTGTTCATTAGATCGACGAAGTAAGCGGGAGCGTTACATAAGCCGAACGGTATTACTAACCACTCGTAGAATAAGTCTGGACCTCTGAATGCTGTCATTGGAACACACTCTTCGGCAATTCGAAGTTGATGGAAGCCTGTAGCTAGGTCCATTCGTGAAAATACTTGTGCTCCATTTAATCGATCTAACAAATCATCAATCCGCGGCAATGGATATTTGTTATTTATCGTCTGTTTGTTCAGATCACGATAATCCACACATAGACGTAGAGTACCGTCAGATTTTGGGACAAACACCACTGCTGCTCCCCAATCAGAGAAACTAGGCCTGATCAGACATTTCCATACTAGCTGTCGTGTTTGATTGTCTAATTCCTCTTTCTCTTTCAAGGACATTCTTCGAATAGCGTGAACTACCGGCCTTGCATTCAGAATTAAAGCAATTTTGAAATCTATTTCTCTCAGCGGAGGTAAGCGAACAACTTCTTCGAACACATCCGCATAATTTTTGACAACAGGAATGTCTTTGATGAGGTCAGGAATATTCTCTGTAACTTCTGGGATATTCTCTATTTGAGCTGGAGAAACATCGAAAGCTGACCAGAAATCTTTTCTATTTGAAGTCGGGCCTTCACATGGTATGGTTATATAATTCCCCGATTGGGCCTTTGCTATAACCACTCTCTCGGCGCATCTAACCTCTGCTTCATATTTGGTTAGCTAATCCAATCCCAGAATAATATCGAATTCATTAAAATTCATGACGATAGAGATAATAGGAAATTTATAGCAAGAAAAAGAGACAGGTACTGCACAAATCCAACTGAGATTGATGGAACCCCCAACTGGATTTTGGACCGTCATTGGTTCTTGAGCTTCTTCAACCTCAAATCTAACTTCTTGACTGCACTCTTTGCAATGAAGCTTCGTGACGCGCCTGTGTCAAATAGTACTTTAACTGGAATGTTCTTGACATTGAGCGTGCCTTCTAAAACATCAGACCTTTGCTGAGAAAACGAAGATGCAGGTACTTCTACCACTTCATTTACACGTACTGCTTTATGTTTTCTAAATAACGGGCAGGCCTTGGAAAGATGATCGGCCTCATGGCATTGACTGCACTTTCTATTCTCTTGAAATCCCTTCTTAGATTGAAACCCGCCTCTTAATCGTTTCTTTAAGGGTCCGCAGTTAATCGAGAAATGCCCTGGCTTCTTACAGTTACTGCATATGGTAGTCGTTCCTCGCCCTTTCTCAGATTTAGCCCTTTTTCTCTTAGCACTGGGCTTCTCACTAAACTCGGACCTCGTACTGGCTTCAGGAATATCAGTTTCCGACTCTGCTTTGTCACTAGAACTGACTTCTTCTTCGTCGCATAACATTCCTTTCTTATGGAGACCTTCATACTGATAAGCCATATAAATCATTTCAGAAAAGGGGAGCTTCACATTCCTCATCACACTGTTCTGATATTTTCTTTGAAGCCCGTGAATAAATCTCAGATTTTTCCTCTTTGGGTCTTTAATCAGATGAGGAGCAAAGTGAGAAAGTTCGTTGAATTTCTTATGATATTCTGGGATGGTCATATCCCCTTGTATCAGATAAGAAAATTTATCACATAGTCGTTCAATTGGTTCTGGAGGAGTAAATCTTTCCAGGAAAATCACCTTGAATCTATCCCAGGTGATATCACCTTCTGGATTATTCTCTATAACCGAATCCCACCAGAACAAAGCTTCGTCTTTGAGTGCCCAGGAGGCCAGTAATCTTTTCTGGTCATCCCTCAGCTTTAAACCATCAAAGATCTTTTCAATCGAACGAATCCAAGCCTGTGTCTTCATGATAGATTCTTCACCAGAGAACGGTATTCCACCCATATTTCGAAATTTGATTAATAGGGCCTCAATATCCGGTTCTGTATTCCTTCTGTTTCTAACACTCATTTTCTAGTACTTCTGCAAATGGCAGATCAAGTGTCAGGTTACAGAAAAGGTATTTTAAAATATAGAAACACATACTTCAAATGTAAATGTGTCTATCAAGGTGTAATTTCGTTCTGCTTTACTCATACTAGGATATTACTGATCCTATCTGTATAGAGTTACTCGTCCTAGAACAATACTGGTTCTATTTCTGACGAGTTCGTTCAAATGTTATATTCCAGAACAAAGCTTAACCAAAGCTCTGATACCAAACGAGATGACCCCAAACCCCGAACTGACGGCGGCAAGGGTAATCCGTGGAATATAACACAGAAACAGACAACAGCAGAACAGAATTTAAATAAATACACCAGATAATGAATAATAGAATATACTGGATAAAAGTAATCATCAGAGTTACACAGTATACAGGATCATACTTAGTAAAAATACAGTTCAGCTATACATACATGTCTACAGCGGAAAACAAACATAATATGTACAATAGGAGCTGAACAACATAAAAAGAGATAAATGATAGAATCCATCTTCAGCTCCAGCTATCCAGAAAGAACCAGCTAAACCTGAATACAAGGCTGCCCGTGTAGAAAAAGGGGCACCCGAGTTTGAGAGTGAAACAAACTACGAGTCAGTCACGGGACTGGTATGAGAAATCTACTCAACACATATATAATTTGGCTAATCACAGAACCACGCCACTTTCGTGGAACAGGTTTACTCCATTGGATTTCCAGTGCTTTAAAACAAATCTTTCTTTTAAACAACGCAATGCATTTTATAAAAATGAAGCCATTATAAGTTTCAATTCCCATCACACAATGCAACGCAAACCGGAGGATAGAGTTTTACCTTATAACGGCCAAGATATGCTTAATACGAATAAAACAAAGGCATTTGATATTATTGCTAGTGTTTATATGTTTTGAAAACAATTTCAAATCATAACTATCAATCATAGACGGCATTAATGCCCCATACCACTATGTCGCCATATATAGGTATACAATCAAAACCGCACAGTCACGTATTTGGAAATTGGATTTTCGTCATGAACCAAGGCAAAAGGTAGTCCTTACTGAATTCGAGACGCTCTAGCTCGTGTCTCAGGATCAGAGCTCGAGTGACCCTAGGAGCGACAGGGACGGTCCACCGATGTGGATTAAAATTCCTGAACAATGCGTTTCCCCGCCCTTTGGTGCGTCAACTAGCCAACGGATGACTCCATCGGACCCGTATCGTCCGATCAAACCGAGGCGCCTCGCAACAGCAACAACCACATAGGTGAAAAGTATATAAATGTCAGGGCTGGTAGGTCACTGACACCACCCTAGCTAGAAAGAAACGCATGCCCTCCCTGAGGTCCTTCTCCCGTTTCTGGTTCATACCGGGGTATGAGGCTCACAAATTCACGTTATACACAAAGCTATGCCACACAGGCGGGGCTTTGATCATCACCACAAGACTTTGCTTTTCAACAGAAGCCCTGGTCACTGCATCTTACCATGCCACACATGCAATTCATTCCATGCGACTGATGTCCATCGATATGCAACCTCTAAGCTCGTGTGTTTCAGAGAAGGGCGTTAAGCAAAAGAATAAATTCTCCACCGCCAAACAGATGTATATTTAATAGAGATCAATCAACACAGAATAAAATCCAATTTCAGACACACAGTCCATTTACAAGTCCGTTCTGGGTCTGGACGAAACCGGAGGCACTAAATACCTCGCAAACCCATCGATCACCACGTACGTCTGGACGATCACCACTCATTATCCATATTTCGGGATACCTCCCAATCAGGACCTCGGTTACCATCCAAATGAGGTGAAGATCTCCGGTCTTCGACCACCATCTTCATCTTCGAATATCAATCGTCGGTCAATTACTTGAAATGAGAATTAACTCGGCCTTTTCAAATAATTCACGTATATTTAGAATTTCAAATCAATTTATTTCAATGGTTAAATCATTCGACAACACCAATTTTGTTCTTTAATGTAATTTTCACACCAAACACATTCAACCATCAAATACCACATAAATCGAGCAAATTCAGTTTATTTCCATTCCATATCGTTTATGATATTTTATAACGATTTATCGCTATTTTTATTTATTTTAAAATAGCTAATTTAGTCAAAACGACGCTTTGGGCCATAACGCGGCCATAGCGCTATTTTTCTTCAGATTTGATTTACACATATCTGGAAATCTAACTGTTGGATCTTCACAAAATTTACATCATTAGAAAGGTCTTTTCAAAACGAATCCAACGGTTCCAGTTTCGGGAAAATCCGAAGGTCGGATCTCCCGGTACAATCGTTTGAAGTTTCGATTACAAAATACGAACTGCAGCGTCGTTATTCGATTAAATATAATTACATTTATATATATAAATATAATCGTTTCTGGCGCTGTTTTTCTTCGGATTTGAATTAAACATTCCAGACGATCCAACCATTGGATTTTTACAAAGTTGGTGTCGTTGGAAAGATTTTTCCAAGGCGAACCCAACGGTTGCGGTTTCGGGAAAATCCAATGGTCGGATTTCCCGCACTAGTTGTTTGAAATCACAGTTTCAAAACATGAACTGCACGGCCATGTTTCGTTTTAATTTTATTTATATTTATATATTTATATAAATATAGTTCATTCAACAATTTCAATATCGTTTTAACTTCAAATATTTCACTAACGCCTTTAAATTTCGGAAAAATTCGCCATAACCTCCTTTGTACGGGAGGGGCTGGGAAAATTCCCAAATAGCCACAAGGGCGTCTCATGTCGAAAAGAAAAAGAAAAATCCAAGCGGCTAGCCAACAGGCTTATAAAATCATCACCCAAACAAAACAGTAAATATGTACCTATTTGTCGGGCACAAAATTTTATTCCTCTTCTCTAGCCCCTTTGCCATAACCTATTCAATAAATATGCATGTACATATATACAGTTCTTATCATTTATCATTTTCCGTTCAACTTCATATTTGATTCCATTTGGTTCAAAAACACCATTCATTCTAATGTTGTATGCGTAGGCAAAATCATATCATTAGCTAATTAATGAATATTTCAACTCATGCATATTTATTTGAACGAGTTGCTATTTTTAACACTTCACATTTCAACAATTTATGTATATAATAAAAATGTGATTTTTATTGTAAAACAATTCATTTCAAAACACTATTATTTTATATAGTCTATATAGGTGATAAAAATAGGATTTTTTTTCTTATAAAACAATTTCTTTTAAAATGAGATTATTTTACATAGTCCATATAGTCGATAAAAGGTGACTTTTATTATCAAACAATTAATTTCAAAATATGAATACCATTCAACACATGAATTTCAAATCAACGAATGAATATCGATTCAACACATGAAGGTTTTCTATAGTTTCTATATATAGATAAAAATTTTGTTTTTTATATTTAACACGCGAATACCATTCAACACATGAATTTCTAATCAACGAATGAATATCGATTCAACACATGAAGGTTTTCTATTCAATGAATAAATATAGTTTTAGCAAATGAAAATAATTCAAACACATGAATATTATTCAAAATTTCGGCAGCATAACGGCAGGGTAGTTAAAACCGGGACCGTCCCTAGTACGGCTCCTCGCTTTACCTTAAAACCTCGCGGTTTTTGACAATGGGGATCATGCATCTAGTTCGCACGCAGGCGGCATATATATATTTATTTCCTTTCCACAAACTAATCCTATGTTGTAACGACCCGGATTTTCGGCGACTTTGGTTATCGACGTAAGCTCGACGTCGATAACCAAAACGTCGAAAAATCCTGGTAATTAATGAAAGAAATTAGAGGGTGAGGAAAGATAAGATAGAAACTTAGAATAGAAGAAGAAGAAGAAGAACACAACATCAGAGTAACACGAACCTCACAGCGGAACGAATAAATATATTTCATAACATAACTTTGAAATACAAATCTGTACTTGAATATACATATCATTATCAAAGTACAGCACTTACAACACAGCGGAAATAACTATAGCTATATGATCCTGAAGCCTCCTGCTCCAGCTCTTCAACTATATCTGTAAAATCCCGACTACTTGACTGCCCATACAAATTTAGGCACCCAAGAGTTTAGGGAAAACAACAAAGTAAACTCCGGGTCAGTCATGGGACTGGTATGAGTAAAACAGTTTAAAACAGTTATACAGGTATATGATATCTCATAAGACCACGCCGCATAACGGAACGGGTTTTTCCCTTATGAGAATCCAAAATATCTTTATATCAAAAACCTTTTGATATTATAATAATGTCTATCAACCACAGTATATATATAATCATCTAGCAGAAACGCTTTCATCTCACGTTCTACATATATAGTATACAATCAAAACCGCAAGTACGTATTGGGTAATGGATTTCCAACTATGACAAGGTATGGAATCACCTTCGCTAATGTACCTCTAGAGAGGAATACACTGGGTTCAACAAGAACATCTTGCAACCCGGCCACACATGACCGACCACTCATTTCGCTTGAGTGTATCGAATGTATACCACCAACAGTTGGGATCAGCAACCGTTTCCCGAATGGGACTGCATCAACAATAGATTTTTAGAAATGAATGAAACTCTAGATCAGGTGATTATACACCCTACTTCGGTGCGACCGACTTAGCCATGCTGCCTGCCCGATTTCTGTCATTTACCGGATGATGAGGCTAGAAGCTACGCTTTAACATCACATCAGATTCACTTTGAATGCCACATTGTCAAATCCATCAAATCACGGATTGACGTCCTCAACCATACATTATGTGTTAGCTAAAAGAAGTTCTTTCTCCGCTTCCACTCTTGGTACAGTTGGAGAAATCAATATACGTGATCGTCTAGAAATACTCTATCAGACATCCGTCCATACAAGTCATCCAGGAACAGGATGAACCGAAGGCACTATTCTGTAAACAGGATAGCCCTTGCATAACTCCGTCTTCAATTTCCTTTGGCATGTATGATTCGCAATGCTTATGCCAATACAGAGTGGTTCTTTGGATAATAATCCAACCGGTCTCTCCATATTCACAACGTTAAAATGGTCAAAACTTCGATAGTCTGTGATTTAACTATCGAATAAAAATAGGTGTGCAAACAATGATATTATTTCCAAATGGAAATTATATCGATCAAACATCATTCAACATTCATCTCCTTAGTTTATTTTTCATCTCCTGTTTCCCTACGTTCAATATTCCTTATTTTCTAAATTGGGAAAATATACGTTATTAACAATGGAAAACATTTCCATTTCCTTGTTTCTTTATTAGAAAACATTTCTGGTTTCTTATTTGGAAAACATTTCCAAAGCTTCTTCATTGGACTTAGACAGATGTTTAAACAAACCATCGCGATGCCAACTCAACCCATTTCCTTTACTGCCGAACATTAACTATTCCTTAGTTAAAAATGAAGTCAATCAAGTTGGGGTAGAACTACCTCTCAGACCTTAACTGAACAACATTTCTAACTTTGAAATAGGCAAAGTTCACTTTATTCCTTTTTACTATCTAACTTCCTTACTTAACCCTCCTTCGAATACTTATATTCGAATGACTCCTTTTACTTAACTTTATTTGATTTAACTCTAAATTTATTCACTTAGCTCCTATCGAATAAACTATATTCGATAGCTCTTTTAATTCTATTTGAAAACTATATATTTGATTTACCCATTTCATTCTATTCGAATAAACTATATTCGATTTACTCCTTTTACTTTCTATTCGAATAACTATATTCGATTAACTCATTTGCTTCTATTTTAATCGATTAAACTAACATCGATTAACTTCTTTTACTTTAACACTAATTGATTAACTAACATCGATTAACTTCTTTTTAACTTTATCACTAATCGATTAACTAACATCGATTAACTTCTTTTACTTTAACACTAATCGATTAACTAACATCGATTAACTTCTTTTTATAAACTACGTTCTCTAATCGATCAACTAACATCGAATAACTTCTTTTACTTTAACACTAATTGATTAACTAACATCGATTAACTTCTTTTTATAAACTACGTTTTCCGTTACAACTATTTCCTTTTTATAACGTTTACTTACCGTTACAAAATATATCCTATATACAACTTCTATTTACCGTTACAAATATATCCTATTTATAACTTCTATTTACCGTTACAAATATATCCTATTTATAACTTCTATTTACCTTTACAAATATATCCTATTTATAACTTCTATTTACCGTTACAAATATATCCTATTTGTAACTTCTATTTACTTTCTAAATAAATATCCCTTTTCTATTTCTATTTATTTTCTAAATAAATATCCCTTTTCTATTTCTATTTATTTTCTAAATAAATATCCCTTTTATAAAACCGTGTTCGTTTTATAAATATTTCCTTTTATAAAATCCTGTGATTTTATAAAATTCCTTTATTTCAATATACATTGAAATACTTCTTTTTACATCCCAGGGTCTTTTATGATATTTACAATATCGAATAACAATGATCAACATCATTTCAATACCCATAATCCATAACAGATTATATAACACATCATATATCACAATATATGAAAACAGTAAAAATAAATGTTGAGGAATCCAGTTGGATTCCCCCAACCTGTTTCCCTGCATCACAGATGTTAAACAATATAGATAACATCACTTTCAGTTCTATATGACACATTCTGTTAAACAGAATCAATATAGAAATTTAACTAACTGACTAGCAGTTCAATCAAACAGTCAACGCACAGTCAATCAGCCAATATCTAACAGTTCTAAAAATACAACATGAAATTATAAACTGTTCAGAGTTAGTGAGATTTACTCACTTTGGCGCGTTAACCGTTGAATAACAGTTTGCGTTATTTGATTTCGACGGACAATTTATTTCGCCATAAATTGTAACGAGCCCCAATCCACTTCTCGTCAGTTCTATTGGGTTGCTTCCGTCCATACGATCCCATCAGATCTTGTTTCACTGAATTTCGTTCACGTACGAGATAGTTATGATATTACGAAGTTCATATACTTTTAAATTAAATTTAAACTCAATTGAAAAATATTGGGCCTTACCCTCCTATGTCGGCCCAATCACCACGTTCAGAACCTAGCCCGCATATCCCTCTTCCCCATGTAGAATGCGTTCCCACTTTCTAGTATTTCAACTCCTCCATGCTTACTTATTTTCAACGCAACTGTTCCACCTTCATTCTCCAATGTGCAAAACTGAAAACAACCCTTATGCCACCAGTAAGCTTCGTGTAAACTTCTCATGCGTCAGCTTCCACCATACTATGTGAGCCCATCCCTTATTTCCACTGAAACATTCCTCCCAAACATTACTTCACCATTTCAACAGCATCATCTCCTATGTACATATATCACGCAACCTCACGGGCCATGTTCGAACATTTGCCACTTCAACCCCGCACCATACAGTGCCTTACACTGCCAACGTCCATCCCATACCACTCGCCTCCTCCCTCTTATTTGTTTCCTCCATCATTATTTCCAAACTCGTACCCTTTCACTGTATCAGCTTCCTCCACTTTTTTCCATGCGAGCTCCAGCGTTGTATTTCCTATGAAACTCTCGTCCTCTTCAATTTTGTCAAACTCGAACCTGAGATGCACTTATCGACTTCATAGCACTTCGGCAGGCTTGACCACCCACCCGAGAACGCGTTTGCCAGCATCCTTTCCGTATCATTTAATTGAAACTCGAACTCACCATGGAGTTTTTGCTCGACTGGTATTCGTGACCGTACCTTGCATGATCGCCGCCAGCTTGATGCGTTCCCACTTACGATTCAAATGAATCTAAAATGGTTAATTCTCATCAAGTTTTTGATTTTAAATTAATATTTTCAGACTTGCGGTTTATTTCTATTTCACTGTTTTTGGTTGTTGAAACCAGAAAAACTAATCCCTTCCTGTATTTTGCTATTTATATTATGTAATCTCCTCATGGCTAAGGAGTGGCAATATTAGATCATACGTGTTCGGTTTTACAGCTTATAAATGTTTTAGGGTAGCTACATGTTTGATGGATGAGGGACATCCACGGTTTAGTATTGTGTTTGTACGTTTATAGCTAGACCAGTTCGTTTCTTGGTCATGAAGTAATAGCGAGAGAGTTTAGTTGTTTAGATAGTGACCACTCATCTATAATTTTTTCTTCAAAGTTATGAACTTCGATTTACTCCATTCTGCTTACGTACAGGCAGCCACGGACAGAAATGAAAACACCATTGTGATGGGTAAGGTACAACGATTTAAAAAATATAAAAATACCGGTAGATGGACTCATATTTTGAAATCCCAAAAGGTTGATTACAGGGTGCACAATACCCCAAATAAAAAGTTGCTTATTTAATTAATTAAAAATTTCAGTAAAATTCTAAAAATTAAATTATAGTTATGTCTCTAAAGAACCTTATCTAAATTCAAACACCATCTCTAGTTATATCGAATAATCCGTTACGGTCGATAAACGATTCTATAGCGACTATTTTAAAATTTGATTTGGACACATCTCAAAATCTACACGACGAAATCCCGATATTTCTCTTCCACTAGAAAGATATACTCCACCAGCTCCATATGTTTCTTGTTTCACAGAAATCCGGCTTAAAACGAATCCTATATATTCAGTTGAAGTTCGAATCGCCAATTTACGAACTGCTGCGCCATTTCGAGCTCGTTTATAATTATATTATAAACTATACATCCAACTGTCGACGATTGAATATATTCGTCAATATAATTCAACTCTAAGCTACATTAAATATTGGGATGACCCTGTTCATAGAATATTGTGACTTCCAATATTTTTGATTATTTCTGAATTAAATATATTATTTAATTTATTATTTTAGTTAAATATTCATCATTATTAAATTCCACGACCATTAAATTTACTATATCACCATTGATATAATTAAATTGATTAATCATAATACCCCTGCCAAATGCGGGTCATTACAATCTTCCCCACTTAAAATAATTTCGTCCTCGAAATTGCTAAAAGGTAGAGGACGACCCTATCGACTGGTTAGAACATATTTATTCATTTCTTAACTTCAGTTTCAACTGAACCAATTTAATTTCAATTAAATTGTTAATTAATTCTTATCAACGAAATTTTTCAAAAATCCTGAAAATTTTCTAAAGCCTCAATTCTTCGAAAAATTTCGCCAGCACCTCCTTTGTACTGGTCAATTGGTCAAACTCCAACTCGCCTCTCTGGGCCATCTCTAACCCAAAAGGAAATCAAACAGCCAAATGGCTTGCCAATTCGGCTCATAAATCTTATATCCAATAGAATTATAAACTTGTACCTTTTTGTCGGGCATATCAACCCCATCACTTCCATATGCTATCAACTCAGCATATACTAATATTAATCAAACCAAACTCTGATCAATTTATCCTCAACACAACCATTCGCTTTTTACCAAGCCAAATTTTCATTTCAACTCAAGTTTCGTTCTTGATCCCCAACTCTTAACTTGATTATCACCTTCCACTTCACATTTGAATCTCACAATCAAATTTGCCTTGATATCATTCTAATTCAAAACTCAGTTACCACTTTACTGGCTTTACTTTAATTCAAATTTTCTTTCACAAATTTCTGTTAAATTTGTTTTTAATTCAAACAGTCTTTCCCTGGGAGTTTTCAAACAGTTTACTCTTTCAAAAAAAATCAAATTTTCCTTTTTGAAATCCAACTGAGCCCATAATCAATATTCCATTAGTTAAATCACTTCTCTATTTCTTTATCAATATTTGTTAACCAAATATTTTCAATAACCATATTGGCCTTTTATGTTATTGGGAAAAACATTTCTGAATATCGCCTTCCTTTATTTTCTAAACTTTAGAAAATAATATATGCTATTTATAATTGGAAAATATTCCAATTACTTATCTCTTTTCCGATCTCGTTTATTTCTATACTTAGGAAATGTTTAACATCTATTTCCAAGCTTACACTTATTTGGGTTAAAACGGATGTTGTGTAAAACATCGTTACGACCACCCAAATACTATATTCAACTAACTCTTATTCAACATTGATCTTCGAGCCTGAAATCTTACTATTTATTGGTTAATAATGAAATCAATCAAGTTGGGGTATAACTACCTCTCAGACCTTGACTGAATAACATTTATAACGTCAAAACAGATATGACTACTTGTTCGAATAATCAATACCATACAACTACTTATTCACTTTTAAACACGTATACGTTCCCTCTTTCTATCCTGACTAGATTTTATTCTAGACTTCCTTTTTGATTATACTATTCTATTTCTAAGTTCATTTCCTTATCGACTTCTATATATATCGATACGTTGATTTCTAATTATCAAATTATCTTAAAAATATTCTAACTCCTTAGATTCCCGGAAAAATTTTCCATAACCTCCTTTGTACTAGGAGCATCGGGAAAATCCCCAAACTGCTACACAGGCCTTTTCCAATCAAAAGAAAAAGAAAAGCCAAGCCGCTAGCCGATACGGCGCATAAAATCTCATATATGAATTAAATACATACCTTTTGTCGAGCATTCTATTTATATACCTTCGTACCTTTTCCATACCTATCTCATGTATATCCATACATTTCTAATTCATTTCAACTTAATCCAATCATTTTAACTTAGTTCGTTAAGTGATTTTCAAATTACTGGTTTGCCCATTTCACCTTCATATTTGAATATAACATGTTCAAATATATTTTAACTTGTTGATTAACTAATTGAATTCCTTCTCAATTCTATTTGAATTTCCTATATTCAAATTCCATTTCGATTCTCTTATTCAAATTCTATATTTGAATTTCATTTCCAGTCTCTTATTCAAATCCCATATTTGAATTTCATTATTCGAATCTATTTGAATTCTCTTTATTTCATTTTAATTCCTTTTGAATCTTCTATATTCAAATTTCAATTCTATTTGAATCTTCTACATTCAAATTTCATTTCACTTTCGATATTCAAATTCTATATTTGAAATCTCTTATATTTTCTATATACAAACGCCATTTGAATTTCTATATTCAAATTCTATATCACTTCCATTGAATTTCATATATTCAAACTCCCTTTGAATTTCTATATTCAAATCAACTTTGAATTTCTATATTCAAATTCTATATCACTTCTCTTATTCAAATTCTATTTGATTTCTCATATTCAAATTCCCTCTATTCAAATTTCTTTAAATAAGTCTCGATTTCAATTCCCTTTGAAATCGATATTTCTACCTTTGGAAGATAGATTTCCCTTTCAATTTCACACTTGTATTTTTATTTCTGAATTATCCAATGATAATTCTCTCCACTTCATTTATAAACCTCGTTTATAAAAGAACTATTTATAAACTTCGTTTATAAAGGAACTTCTTTTTTTATTTCTTTTAAAACAAGTTAATATTTCAAATCTATTTAAAATTTCAAATTCCATATTATAAATCCTATTTTGAAATTCAACACAACTTGTCTTTCCCAAAACAAATTCAAAACAGTATCTTTGGTAGTAATTCGTCACTTACAACTCGAAAATGAATACTGATGATGCAGCTGTCATCATCAGAATTTATTTCCCAGCGATCGAAGTGAGTTCAATACTATAAAACCATTTCTAAACATTTCCACTTTGAAATTCATTTCAAAATATAATTCACACTGCTTGTAAAACAATTTAAAATCTCCCAGGATCTTAAATTTTCCTTATTTTTAATCCCAATCCATTTACAAACACTTATCCAATTCTCCAGAGTTTTAACTTAAATTTCTGGTTTACATTTCAGATTTAACTCATCTGATTTCACGCATTTCACTTATATGAATTCTGATTGGTTATTTACGTAACCATTTAATTTATAATCTTACTTGATTATAATAACAACCAATATATCCAATATATATCAAAATATACGTTGGGTAAACTATTTCGTTTACCCTCTTTCAAAACATACCATGATGGTTCATCGTATTCAAGTGTTTAGTAACTCCTACCGATACAGTGGATCAAACTGATCGACCAGAACTCATAAACGACTCAACCAATGAATCTCCACAATATAAAACAAATTTTTATATCAATAACAAATGCGTTCACTCGTATATATACACTCAATCTCAGTCTAGGGTATTACTAACCCTATCTCTACCGAGTCACGTCACAGAGCCAAGTAATTCTTAACTTAAGCTCTGATACCAACTGTAACGACCCGGATTTTCGGCGACTTTGGTTATCGACGTAAGCTCGACGTCGATAACCAAAACGTTGAAAAATCCTGGTAATTAGTGAAAGAAATTAGAGGGTGAGGAAAGATAAGATAGAAACTTAGAATAGAAGAAGAAGAAGAACACAACATCAGAGTAACACGAACCTCATAGCGGAACGAATAAATATATTTCATAACATAACTTTGAAATACAAATCTGTACTTGAATATACATATCATTATCAAAGTACAGCACTTACAACACAGCGGAAATAACTATAGCTATATGATCCTGAAGCCTCCTGCTCCAGCTCTTCAACTATATCTGTAAAATCCCGACTACTTGACTGCCCATACAAATTTAGGCACTCAAGAGTTTAGGGAAAACAACAAAGTAAACTCCGGGTCAGTCATGGGACTGGTATGAGTAAAACAGTTTAAAACAGTTATACAGGTATATGATATCTCATAAGACCACGCCGCATAACAGAACGGGTTTTTCCCTTATGAGAATCCAAAATATCTTTATATCAAAAACCTTTTGATATTATAATAATGTCTATCAACCACAGTATATATATAATCATCTAGCAGAAACGCTTTCATCTCACGTTCTACATATATAGTATACAATCAAAACCGCAAGCACGTATTGGGTAATGGATTTCCAACTATGACAAGGTATGGAATCACCTTCGCTAATGTACCTCTAGAGAGGAATACACTGGGTTCAACAAGAACATCTTGCAACCCGGCCACACATGACCGACCACTCATTTCGCTTGAGTGTATCGAATGTATATCACCAACAGTTGGGATCAGCAACCGTTTCCCGAATGGGACAGCATCAACAATAGATTTTTAGAAATGAAACTCTAGATCAGGTGATTATACACCCTACTTCGGTGCGACCGACTTAGCCATGCTGCCTGCCCGATTTCTGTCATTTACCGGATGATGAGGCTAGAAACTACGCTTTAACATCACATCAGATTCACTTTGAATGCCACATTGTCAAATCCATCAAATCACGGATTGACGTCCTCAACCATACATTATGTGTTAGCTAAAAGAAGTTTCCTTCTCCGCTTCCACTCTTGGTACAGTTGGAGAAATCAATCTACTTGATCGTCTAGAAATACTCTATCAGACATCCGTCCATACAAGTCATCCAGGAACAGGATGAACCGAAGGCACTATTCTGTAAACAGGATAGCCCTTGCATAACTCCGTCTTCAATTTCCTTTGGCATACATGATTCGCAATGCTTATGCCAATACAGAGTGGTTCTTTGGATAATAATCCAACCGGTCTCTCTATATTCACAACGTTAAAATGGTCAAAACTTCGATAGTCTGTGATTTAACTATCGAATAAAAATAGGTGTGCAAACAATGATATTATTTCCAAATGGAAATTATATCGATCAAACATCATTCAACATTCATCTCCTTAGTTTATTTTTCATCTCCTGTTTCCCTACGTTCAATATTCCTTATTTTCTAAATTGGGAAAATATACGTTATTAACAATGGAAAACATTTCCATTTCCTTGTTTCTTTATTAGAAAACATTTCTGGTTTCTTATTTGGAAAACATTTCCAAAGCTTCTTCATTGGACTTAGACAGATGTTTAAACAAACCATCGCGATGCCAACTCAACCCATTTCCTTTACTGCCGAACATTAACTATTCCTTAGTTAAAAATGAAGTCAATCAAGTTGGGGTAGAACTACCTCTCAGACCTTAACTGAACAACATTTCTAACTTTGAAATAGGCAAAGTTCACTTTATTCCTTTTTACTATCTAACTTCCTTACTTAACCCTCCTTCGAATACTTATATTCGATTGACTCCTTTTACTTAACTTTATTTGATTTAACTCTAAATCTATTCACTTAGCTCCTATCGAATAAACTATATTCGATAGCTCTTTTAATTCTATTTGAAAACTATATATTTGATTTACCCATTTCATTCTATTCGAATAAACTATATTCGATTTACTCCTTTTACTTTCTATTCGAATAACTATATTCGATTAACTCATTTGCTTCTATTTTAATCGATTAAACTAACATCGATTAACTTCTTTTACTTTAACACTAATTGATTAACTAACATCGATTAACTTCTTTTTAACTTTATCACTAATCGATTAACTAACATCGATTAACTTCTTTTACTTTAACACTAATCGATTAACTAACATCGATTAACTTCTTTTTATAAACTACGTTCTCTAATCGATCAACTAACATCGAATAACTTCTTTTACTTTAACACTAATTGATTAACTAACATCGATTAACTTCTTTTTATAAACTACGTTTTCCGTTACAACTATTTCCTTTTTATAACGTTTACTTACCGTTACAAAATATATCCTATATACAACTTCTATTTACCGTTACAAATATATCCTATTTATAACTTCTATTTACCGTTACAAATATATCCTATTTATAACTTCTATTTACCTTTACAAATATATCCTATTTATAACTTCTATTTACCGTTACAAATATATCCTATTTGTAACTTCTATTTACTTTCTAAATAAATATCCCTTTTCTATTTCTATTTATTTTCTAAATAAATATCCCTTTTCTATTTCTATTTATTTTCTAAATAAATATCCCTTTTATAAAACCGTGTTCGTTTTATAAATATTTCCTTTTATAAAATCCTGTGATTTTATAAAATTCCTTTATTTCAATATACATTGAAATACTTCTTTTTACATCCCAGGGTCTTTTATGATATTTACAATATCGAATAACAATGATCAACATCATTTCAATACCCATAATCCATAACAGATTATATAACACATCATATATCACAATATATGAAAACAGTAAAAATAAATGTTGAGGAATCCAGTTGGATTCCCCCAACCTGTTTCCCTGCATCACAGATGTTAAACAATATAGATAACATCACTTTCAGTTCTATATGATACATTCTGTTAAACAGAATCAATATAGAAATTTAACTAACTGACTAGCAGTTCAATCAAACAGTCAACACACAGTCAATCAGCCAATATCTAACAGTTCTAAAAATACAACATGAAATTATAAATTGTTCAGAGTTAGTGAGATTTACTCACTTTGGCGCGTTAACCGTTGAATAACGGTTTGCGTTATTTGATTTCGACGGACAATTTATTTCGCCATAAATTGTAACGAGCCCCAATCCACTTCTCGTCAGTTCTATTGGGTTGCTTCCGTCCATACGATCCCATCAGATCTTGTTTCACTGAATTTCATTCACGTACGAGATAGTTATGATATTACGAAGTTCATATACTTTTAAATTAAATTTAAACTCAATTGAAAAATATTGGGCCTTACCCTCCTATGTCGGCCCAATCACCACGTTCAGAACCTAGCCCGCATATCCCTCTTCCCTATGTAGAATGCGTTCCCACTTTCTAGTATTTCAACTCCTCCATGCTTACTTATTTTCAACGCAACTGTTCCACCTTCATTCTCCAATGTGCAAAACTGAAAACAACCCTTATGCCACCAGTAAGCTTCGTGTAAACTTCTCATGCGTCAGCTTCCACCATACTATGTGAGCCCATCCCTTATTTCCACTGAAACATTCCTCCCAAACATTACTTCACCATTTCAACAGCATCATCTCCTATGTACATATATCACGCAACCTCACGGGCCATGTTCGAACATTTGCCACTTCAACCCCGCACCATACAGTGCCTTACACCGCCAACGTCCATCCCATACCACTCGCCTCCTCCCTCTTATTTGTTTCCTCCATCATTATTTCCAAACTCGTACCCTTTCACTGTATCAGCTTCCTCCACTTTTTTCCATGCGAGCTCCAGCGTTGTATTTCCTATGAAACTCTCGTCCTCTTCCATTTTGTCAAACTCGAACCTGAGATGCACTTATCGACTTCATAGCACTTCGGCAGTCTTGACCACCCACCCGAGAACGCGTTTGCCAGCATCCTTTCCGTATCATTTAATTGAAACTCGAACTCACCTTGGAGTTTTTGCTCGACTGGTATTCGTGACCGTACCTTGCATGATCGCCGCCAGCTTGATGCGTTCCCACTTACGATTCAAATGAATCTAAAATGGTTAATTCTCATCAAGTTTTTGATTTTAAATTAATATTTTCAGACTTGCGGTTTATTTCTATTTCACTGTTTTTGGTTGTTGAAACCAGAAAAACTAATCCCTTCCTGTATTTTGCTATTTATATTATGTAATCTCCTCATGGCTAAGGAGTGGCAATATTAGATCATACGTGTTCGGTTTTACAGCTTATAAATGTTTTAGGGTAGCTACATGTTTGATGGATGAGGGACATCCACGGTTTAGTATTGTGTTTGTACGTTTATAGCTAGACCAGTTCGTTTCTTGGTCATGAAGTAATAGCGTGAGAGTTTAGTTGTTTAGATAGTGACCACTCATCTATAATTTTTTCTTCAAAGTTATGAACTTCTGTTTACTCCATTCTGCTTACGTACAGGCAGCCACGGACAGAAATGAAAACACCATTGTGATGGGTAAGGTACCACGATTTAAAAAATATAAAAATACCGGTAGATGGACTCATATTTTGAAATCCCAAAAGGTTGATTACAGGGTGCACAATACCCCAAATAAAAAGTTGCTTATTTAATTAATTAAAAATTTCAGTAAAATTCTAAAAATTAAATTATAGTTATGTCTCTAAAGAACCTTATCTAAATTCAAACACCATCTCTAGTTATATCGAATAATCCGTTACGGTCGATAAACGATTCTATAGCGACTATTTTAAAATTTGATTTGGACACATCTCAAAATCTACACGACGAAATCCCGATATTTCTCTTCCACTAGAAAGATATACTCCACCAGCTCCATATGTTTCTTGTTTCACAGAAATCCGGCTTAAAACGAATCCTATATATTCAGTTGAAGTTCGAATCGCCAGTTTACGAACTGCTGCGCCATTTCGAGCTCGTTTATAATTATATTATAAACTATACATCCAACTGTCGACGATTGAATATATTCGTCAATATAATTCAACTCTAAGCTGAATTAAATATTGGGATGACCCTGTTCATAGAATATTGTGACTTCCAATATTTTTGATTATTTCTGAATTAAATATATTATTTAATTTATTATTTTAGTTAAATATTCATCATTATTAAATTCCACGACCATTAAATTTACTATATCACCATTGATATAATTAAATTGATTAATCATAATACCCCTGCCAAATGCGGGTCATTACATATGTGGTTTCAACCAAATATTTCTCAACCACAAAGGGGTATTTTTCAACCACAATCAATCAATATCAACCACAAACAATCCCAAACAACCATTCGCTATCAATCAATTTTCACACCGATCACAATCAATAAATATCGTCGCTGGTTTGTGGACGAGGGGCGTATATATATATATATATATATTTATATATAGCAATTCACTTTTATTTCAACACATATATAATTTTTACAACGCATATATAAATTATACATCGAACATACAACTTATACAACGCTTATACAAGAGGTGTACAACGCTTATATAACTCATACATCGAATATATAATTTATACATCATCGTTTTTCATATTGTTTATAAATTAGAAATCTCACCTTGGGTTCCACTCCACCAAAAACAGCAGGAGTCTCAGAAAAATATGCGGTCTCTTCTAGAATGTAGAAGGCGTCCACACAGTCACGATGTTTCCTGTTTCATCGAATTTCATTAACGAACGAAAAAGATATGATTTTTTTTTCAAACAATAATGGATTTGTAACGGATTAAAAGTGTCGCAAACCTTTTATATATATTCAGCCGTATACTTCAGAAAACTGTTCGAAACTAGGTTTCGATTTCTCTCTCGGTCTGAAGCACGATATGCAGATCAGCCTACGCCACATCGACGAGCTTGGAGGGGCTCATCATCGCGTCGAACGCCGTTGAACTCGATGGCGGATCTCGACCCGGATTCGGGTGCGAACGGCGTGACTTCAACGCCCTGGATCTCTCGATATACTCAGTGAAAAAATCGAATCCAAGTATGGATGTGAAGCTTGCAAAATTCTCTACAAAAACTTCCAAAGGATGATGGGGTTTTGTCGAGCGTGGAAGGAGAAAATTGGCTGGGAAGTTTCGATCTCTTTCCGCCGTGCGTTCTGGGGTTTCGAGGAAGAAGGTCGGGGCTGAGAGAATGAGGTGGACCAATAGAATTTTTTTATTTTTTTATATATATTTAAAATCTCCAAAATACCCCTTTCGCCCACGAACCCCAATCCAAACCCAACGACTATCGTCCCTAGCGTTTTACCCCCATTTCGAACACAATGGGATATGTTTCGAAGGCCCATTCGGCTGTTTCAGTCAGTTTCCATTCAAATTAAAATATAAAATATTCAATATTTAATTTGAACGTACATTTCAATTTGACAGGGCCACAAACTGATTCGAAAAATTCCAGAAAAATAAATCTGCTATGTTTTGACGATACAGTCCCAACAAAACTAGTTTCGTCGAATTCTGAGACCGTTTGCAAAAAGGCCCATTTCTGGTCGATCCATTTTAACTGTAATGGACCAAAACACATTTTCTTTTTCCACGCTCACATATTAGCTTCAAAAATTATGAAATTTGAAATCTAGCAATAACTTCACATCCCGGATCCAACAAAAGTGGTTTCGTCGAATTCCGAGGTCGTATGCAAAATGACCAATTTCACGGGCTATATAAATTCCATAGCGACCTTTCTGAAAATTCATTTGGCCATAACTTTTACTTTCCGCTATGAAAATTCGATTTTTCAGATTCGTTAGAAAGGTATTCACTAACAGATTTAAATATTTTTGGTTTCACTAAAATCCGTGTTGTTTTGCACTCGGTACAGTACGACAAAGTTTGAATCCAATTTTTGAAACTACAGCGCCATTTCATGCCTTGTTTATAATTATAATTATTATATTCGTTTTCAACTATCGATTCAAACTCACTTTTCATTGTTGTTATTTAAAATATTTATTTTTAATATTTAAAATCCATTATTTTATCCAATTAAATTTTTTTAAATTGGTTCAGATTTTCAGGGTCGTTACAATCTCCCCCACTTAAAACTTTTCGTCCCCGAAAAGGAACAAAGTCGAAAGTGGTTTGATAAATCTGCAATCACACAACACAACCAACAATCAAATTGTTTTCAGCCTTTGAAAAATATACTAATCACTTTCTATACTCTTTTTAAAATCATTCAGACTATAGAATTTAAAAGTGCACATCCATGGAATGAAAATAACAACGGAGTAGAGAATTAAATGGTAATGCAAAGTAGGGTAAATGTACCTTGCACCAGAGTAAATCAGAGATATCCACTCGGCATCTAGGATAAGCTTTCTGAATGCTCTCCTCAGTTTCCCAAGTACAATCTCGCGGATCTCCACTCCATTGCACTTTGACTAAGCGAACCTTCTTGTTCCTCAGCTCTTCGGTTTCTTTGCCGATAATCTTTAGCGGCTCTCTTCTCACAGCCAATTCTGGAGTAATTTCAATGTCCTGTTGAGCTGCTTCTTCCACGATCAAGTCTGGATCATGAACGTGCTTTCGAAGTTGAGATATATGGAATACATCATGAACTCCAGGCAACCAATCAGGCAATTTGACCATGTAAGCGAGAGTCCCGATCCGTTCCAGAATAGGAAACGAACCAATGAATTTGGGCGCCAGCTTTCCAGTTTTACCGAACCGGATAACTCCTCTCATCGGCGATACTTTCAAATATACGTAGTCGCCAACAGCAAAGGATATATCTCTTCTTCTATCGGCATAGCTCTTTTGTCGGCTTTGAGCGGTAAGTAATCGCTTCTTGATAAAATCGACTTTGTCGGCAGCTTCTCTGATCATGTCTGGCCCCAACACAAGTCTATTACCGGGTTCGACCCAACAAGCAGGGGATCGGCACGGTCTACCATACAATGCTTCGAATGGCGACATTGTCAGACTCGCCTGGTAGCTGTTGTTATAAGAGAATTCAGCCAAATGCAGATGGTCTTCCCATGATCCACCGAAATCTATAACACAAGCCTACAATAGATCTTCTAAAATACGATTCACCCTCTCAGTCTGACCGTCTGTCTGAGTATGATAAGCGGTGCTCAAGTTCAATTTTGTTCCCAGTTCTACCTGAAATGCCTCCCAGAATTTACTAGTAAATATTGTATCTCTATCACTGACTATACTGAGCGGCACTCCATGTAGTCTAACTATTTCCCTGAAGTATATCTGCGCCAGACTCTGAGCAGTTCTGTTTGATCTAACAGCTATAAAATGGGCGGTCTTCGTGAAGCGATCTACGATCACCCAAATACTGTCATTCCCTTTTCTGGTTCTGGGCAGACCATCAATGAAATCCATAGAAATATGTTCCCACTTCCAACCAGGAACTTCTAGTGGTTGTAAAACTCCAGCCAATTTCTGTTGGTCGCTTTTGACTAGCTGGCAAGTAGGGCATCAGCTAACATATATTGAAACGTCTCTTTTCATAGCCTTCTACCAGAATGTTCGTTTGAGATCGTTATACATTATGGCCACACCAGGATGGATACTCAGCTTGGACTTATGACACTCGTCTAACACTTCCCTTTTTGTCTCTGGGATATCAGGAACACAAATCCTTCCTTTCAACCTCAAGGTCTCGTCGTTATCTATTTGAAAACATGAGGGTTCGCCTTTCTGAATCCTTTTAATCATATCCTTAATAAAGTTATCCTCCTTCTGAAGAATAGATATTTTGTCAATCAAGGAAGTCGTGATAATAAAGCTGGCGATCATTACATTCTTTCGGCTCAGCGCATCGGCACGACATTGGCTTTCCGTGGAGTGTATATAATTTCAAAATCGTATGCTGCAAGGAACTCCAGCCAACGTTGTTGCCTCAAATTCAAGTCTTTCTGGGTGAACAGATACTTCAACGACTGATGATCTGTAAACAGTTCAAATCTCTCACCCAGAAGATAGTGTCTCCAGATTTTCAAGGCGAATACGATAGCCAATAACTCAAGATCATGAGTTACATAGTTTTTCTCGTGCGGCTTCAGTTGACGACAAGCATAAGCAATCACTTGACCCCTTTGCATTAACACTGCACCAAGGCCTTCTCTAGAAGCATCAGTCCAGACTTTCAAATCCTGGTTGCCATCGATGATGGTTAACACTGGAGTTGTCGTTAATCTTAACTTTGGCTCTTCAAAAGCCTCCTCACTTTCTGGAGTCCATTTGAATTTAGAGTGCTTCTTTGTAAGCTTCGTTAAATGACCAGATATCTTCGAAAAGTTTTTAACGAACTTCCGCTAATAGATAGCCAATCCTAGAAAACTGCGGACTTCATTGGGGGTACTGGGCTGTTTCCAATTCTGAATGGCTGTGATTTTGCTTGGATCCACAGCGATTCCTTCTTTTGATACGACATGGCCTAGAAATTTTACTTCATCTTGCCAGAAGATACATTTGGAAAATTTGGCTTTTAATACATTCCGTCTCAGAATTTCTAGAACCTGTTCTAGATTCTTTTCATGTTCGGCCTTTGATTTAGAGAAGATTAGAATATCATAATAAAAACCAGAACAAATTTATTCAATACTCCTCTGAATTCTCTGTTCATTAGATCGACGAAGTAAGCGGGAGCGTTACATAAGCCGAACGGCATTACTAACCACTCGTAGAATAAGTCTGGACCTCTGAATGCTGTCATTGGAACACACTCTTCGGCAATTCGAAGTTGATGGAAGCCTGTAGCTAGGTCCATTCGTGAAAATACTTGTGCTCCATTTAATCGATCCAACAAATCATCAATCCACGGCAATGGATATTTGTTCTTTATCGTCCGTTTGTTCAGATCACGATAATCCACACATAGACGTAGAGTACCGTCAGATTTTGGGACAAACACCACTGCTGCTCCCCAATCAGAGAAACTAGGCCTGATCAGACCTTTCCATACTAGCTGTCATGTTTGATTGTCTAATTCCTCTTTCTCTTTCAAGGACATTCTTCGAATAGCGTGAACTACCGGCCATGCATTCGGAATTAAAGCAATTTTGAAATCTATTTCTCTCAGCGGAGGTAAGCGAACAACTTCTTCGAACACATCCGCATATTTTTTGATGACAGGAATGTCTTTGATGAGGTCATGAATATTCTCTGTGACTTCTGGGATATTCTCTATTTGAGCTGGAGAAACTTCGAGAGCTGACCAGAAATCTTTTCTATTTGATGTCGGGCCTTCACATGGTATGGTTATATAATTCCCCGATTGGGCCTTTGCTTTAACCACTCTCTCGGCGCATCTAACTTCTGCTTCATATTTGGTTAGCCAATCCAATCCCAGAATAATATCGAATTCATTAAAATTCATGACGATAGAGATAATAGGAAATTTATAGCAAGAAAAAGAGACAGGTACTGCACAAATCCAACTGAGATCGATGGAACCCCCAACTGGATTTTGGACCGTCATTGGTTCTTGAGCTTCTTCAACCTCAAATCTAACTTCTTGACTGCACTCTTTGCAATGAAGCTTCGTGACGCGCCTGTGTCAAACAGTACTTTAACTGGAATGTTCTTGACATTGAGCGTGCCTTCTAAAACATCAGACCTTTGCTGAGCAAACGAAGATGCAGATACTTCTACCACTTCATTTACACGTACTGCTTTATGTTTTCTAAATAACGGATAGGCCTTGGAAAGATGACCGGCCTCATGGCATTGACTGCACTTTCTATTCTCTTGAAATCCCTTCTTGGATTGAAACCCGCCTCTTAATCGTTTCTTTAAGGGTGCGCAGTTAATCGACAAATGCCCTGGCTTCTTACAGTTACTGCATATGGTAGTCGTTCCTCGCCCTTTCTCAGATTTAGCCCTTTTTCTCTTAGCACTGGGCTTCTCACTAACCTCAGACCTCGTACTGGCTTCAGGAATATCAGTTTCCGACTCTGCTTTGTCACTAGAACTGACTTCTTCTTCGTCGCATAACATTCCTTTCTTATGGAGATCTTCATACTGATAAGCCATATAAATCATTTCAGAAAAGGGGAGCTTCACATTCCTCATCACACTGTTCTGATATTTTCTTTGAAGCCCGTGAATAAATCTCAGATTTTTCCTCTTTGGGTCTTTAATCAGATGAGGAGCAAAGTGAGAAAGTTCGTTGAATTTCTTATGATATTCTGGGATGGTCATATCCCCTTGTATCAGATAAGAAAATTCGTCACATAGTCGTTCAATTGGTTCTGGAGGAGTAAATCTTTCTAGGAAAATCACCTTGAATCTATCCCAGGTGATATCACCTTCTAGAATATTCTCTATAACCGAATCCCACCAGAACAAAGCTTCGTCTTTGAGTGCCCAGGAGGCTAGTAATCTTTTCTGATCATCCCTCAGCTTTAAACCATCTAAGATCTTTTCAGCCGAACGAATCCAAGCCTGGGTCTTCATGATAGATTCTTCACCAGAGAACGGTATTCCACCCATATTTCGATATTTGATTAATAGGGCCTCAATATCCGGTTCTGTATTCCTTCTGTTTCTGACACTCATTTTCTAGTACTTCTGCAAATGGCAGATCATGTGTCAGGTCACAGAAAAGGTATTTTAAAATATAGAAACACATACTTCAAATGTAAATGTGTCTATCGAGGTGTAATTTCGTTCTGCTTTACTCATACTAGGATATTACTGATCCTACCTGTATAGAGTTACCCGTCCTAGAACACTACTGGTTCTATTTCTGACGAGTTCGTTCAAATGTTATATTCCAGAACTAAGCTTAACCAAAGCTCTGATACCAAATGAGACGACCCCAAACCCCGAACTGACGGCGGCAAGGGTAATCCGTGGAATATAACACAGAAACAGACAACAGCAGAACAGAATTTAAATAAATACACCAGATAATGAACAACAGAATATACTAGATAAAAGTAATCATCAGAGTTACACAGTATACATGATCATACTTAGTAAAAATACAGTTCAGCTATACATACATGTCTACAGCGGAAAACAAACATAACATGTACGATAGGAGCAAAACAGCATAAAAAGAGATAAATGATAGAATCCATCTTCAGCTCCAGCTATCCAGAAAGAACCAGCTAAACCTGAATACAAGGCTGCCCATGTAGAAAAAGGGGCACCCGAGTTTGAGAGTGAAACAAACTACGAGTCAGTCATGGGACTGGTATGAGAAATCTACTCAACACATATATAATTTGGCTAACCACAGGACCACGCCACTTTCGTGGAACGGGTTTACTCCATTGGATTGCCAGTGCTTTAAAACAAATCTTTCTTTTAAACAACGCAATGCATTTTATAAAAATGAAGCCATTATAAGACTCAGTTCCCATCACACAATGCAACGCAAACCGGAGGATAGAGTTTTACCTTATAACGGCCAAGATATGCTTAATACGAATAAAACAAAGGCATTTGATATTATTGCTAGTGTTTATATGTTTTGAAAACAATTTCAAATCATAACTATCAATCATAGACGGCATTAATGCCCCATACCACTATGTCGCCATATATAGGTATACAATCAAAACCGCACAGTCACGTATTTGGAAATTGGATTTCCGTCATGAACCAAGGCAAAAGATAGTCCTTACCGAATTCGAGACGCTCTAGCCCGTGTCTCAGGATCAGAGCTCGAGTGTCCCTAGGAGCGACAGGGCCGGTCCATCGATGTGGATTAAAATTCCTGAACAATACGTTTCCCCGCCCTTTGGGGCGTCAACGAGCCAACGGATGACTCCATCGGACCCGGATCGTCCGATCAAACCGAGGCGCCTCGCAACAGCAACAACCACATAGGTGAAAAGTATATAAATGTCAGGGCTGGTAGGTCACTGACACCACCCTAGCTAGAAAGAAACGCATGCCCTCCCTGAGGTCCTTCTCCCGTTTCTGGTTCATACCGGGGTAGGAGGCTCGCGAATTCACGTTATACACAAAGCTATGCCACACAGGCGGGGCTTTGATCATCACCACAAGACTTTGCTTTTCAACAGAAGCCCTGATCACTGCATCTTAGCATGCTACACAGGCAATTCATGCCATGCGACTGATGTCCATCGATATGCAACCTCTGAGCTCGTGCGTTTCAGAGAAGGGCGTTAAGCAAAAGAATAAATTCTCCGCCGCCAAACAGATGTATATTTAATAGAGATCAATCAACACAGAATAAAATCCAATGTCAGACACATAGTCCATTTACAAGTCCGTTCTGGGTCTGGACGAAACCGGAGGCACTAAATGTAACAACCCGAAAATCTGGGCCAGTTTAAAATTTTTATTTTGGCAATTTTAGCGAATTTTGATTATTTAAAATGAATTATTTTAAATAATATCGGCGAGAAATTATTTTGAATGGAATTCGAACGTATATATTATATACGTCGTCGTTAGAATATAAATAATTATATATAATTATAAATAGAATTGAAAATGGCGCGGTAGTTCGATAATTCGATTTCAAACTTCAAATGAATGTACCGGGTGCAAAATAAACCGGATTTTAGTGAAACCAAAATAATGGGATCTAATTGTGACTATCTTTCCAATGAATCCGAAAAATCAAAATTTCATAGCGGAAATCAAAAGATATGTCCATTTGAAAATTCTGAATAGTCGCTATGGAATTCAGGCCCTTAAAAATGGAAATTTTGCAAACGACCTCGGATTTCGACGAAACCACTTTTGTTGGGTCCGCAGTGTAAAGTTATTGCTAGGTTTCAAATTTCATAATTTTTCGAATCAATATGTGAGCGTGGCAAAGGAAAACGCGTTTGACCAGTTTCAGTTGATTTTAATCGACTGGAAATTGGCCATTTTTCAAACGGTCTCAGAATTAGACGAAACTAGTTTTGTTAGGACCGTATCGTCAATACGAAGCTAGAAAATATTTTTCGGGAATTTTTAGAGTTAGTATGTGACCCCAGTAAATTGAAAGGCGCGTTCAAATTCAATATATAGAGTTATATGTTAATTTTGACGAAAACTGATCGGGACGGTCGAATCAGCTTGCGATACATATCCCATTGTGTTCGAAATGGGGGTAATTAGCTATGGACGACAGGCGGTGGGCCTCGTTTAGAGGTCGTATGTAAAAGTCAACTTTTTGAATTAAATTAAATAAAAAAAAAATATTCCTCTCCTCCCCTTAAATTCCTCTGCCCCCCCCCCTTATTTTTCAATCCCGATTCAGAATGGAAAAAAAAAGGAAAAAAAACCTAAATCTAAATCGCTCGACCGCCACTGCTCCTCCTGACCGCACCCCCAGCCCAGCCACCTCCTCCTCCTCGCGACAGGCGACGATCGCGCCCCCCATCAGCGACGCCACTGCGTCGATCGACAGCCGCCTCCCCTCCTTCCTCTTTCTCCTTTCTGAAACTCGCGCCCCCCTGACGATAACCCCAATCCGCCACCATCCCTAGCCACCGCATCAAAGCCCGCTACCACCACTGCATCGTCCTAGTGCCGGAGCTCCTCCGCCTCCGGCCACGTCAGAAACCCCCCCTTCGAACGGTGACGCCCCTAAGTTTTTTTTTCGCTGTAAGTGTTTCTTAGTTTATTTGTTTTAATTATTTAATGTATTAGATTTTAGGAAAACAAAATTGAATTGCTTTTGAAAACAAAATTGAATTTGCTTTTGAAAACAAAGTTTGCATTCTTTTTGAAAATAAAATTAACATTGTTTTTAAAATAGAAGAGACGATTTTCGTTTATACAAAAATTAGATTTTCAATTGTATAAAAATACGATTTTTATATATTGAATAGCGAAATAAAGATTCGATTTTTATATATTGAATAGCGAAGTAAAGATTCAATTTTTATATATTGAATAACATAGTAAAAATTCGATTTTTATATATTGAATAACATAGTAAAAATTCGATTTTTATATATTGAATAGCGAAGTAAAAATTCGATTTTTATATATTGAATAACGAAATAAAAATTCGATTTTTATATATTGAATAACATATTAAAAATTCGATTTTTATATATTGAATAGCGAAGTAAAGATTCGATTTTTATATATTGAATAACATAGTAAAGATTCGATTTTTATATATTGAATAACATAGTAAAGATTCGATTTTTATATATTGAATAACATAGTAAAGATTCGATTTTTATATATTGAATAACATAGTAAAGATTCGATTTTTATATATTGAATAACATAGTAAAGATTCGATTTTTATATATTGAATAACATAGTAAAGATTCGATTTTTATATATTGAATAACATAGTAAAAATTCGATTTTTATATATTGAATAGCGAAGTAAAAAATTCGATTTTTATATATTGAATAACATAGTAAAAATTCGATTTTTATATATTGAATAGCGAAATAAAAATTCGATTTTTATATATTGAATAACATAGTAAAAATTCAATTTTTATATATTGAATAACATAGTAAAGATTCGATTTTTATATATTGAATAACATAGCAAAAATTGGATTTTTATATATTGAATAGCGAAGTAAAAGTGTGATTTTTACATATGTAGAGAATACGGGCAACGAAAGTGACGAAAGGCGAGAACGGCGAAGATTTCTATAAAGGAAGTGTCATGAAGTTGGGATAGCTATCGGTGAGAACTTCTCACCTTTCAATTTAATTTTTCTAGTTATATATATATACTAGGATGCAGACGGTGTTTAGTAGCACCTGACACCCGTCATCCACAGACCATGGATGGCTTGTTTGTTTAATTGTTTGGTTGTGTAGTTGGTTAGATATTTGGTTTGAATTGAATTGTTTGGTGAAATGAAATTGATTTGATTGATGTGTGAATGGCGTTGGCCTTCACTAGACCGGGGATAAGGCTAGGCCTTGTCCCGTTTCTAGTATCGTGCCGTTATGCCGCCGAAATTTTCTAAAATATGTTAGAAGGATAAAAATAAGATTTATTGAATAAATGAACTGAATAGAAATTCATGTGTTAAAATAAAATGTTTTATCGTTAAAATATATAATTTTTAACGTGAAAGTGAATAAATAAATATTTATAAACAAATCGGCCGATTTGTTTATATACACTGATTTGACTGATATTGATTGGGTCGATAAATTTTACACATCGCCCAACTGCACAACTAAATCTGTGTTTGATTGTTTGAAACCCCACACGAGTGTTGGGATGAAATTTGAAGTTCACTCATCCTGATTGATTAAATGTGTCGATTGATTGACAGGCTGTTATAAGCGTTAGATATCTATATTTGATGCTTATACAGTGTAGTGCACTTTGGTTGATGGTTGATTATTTTTCAATGCTATTATGTACGTGTGATGTGTGAAAATCCATATGATTAACTTTATATGGTAATTGATTGGGTCTTATTCCAATTTAGAAAATAAAGAATATTATAAAATAAAGGTTCATGTGCTGACAGTACTCATCCGTTGAGATTAGTCATGTGTTGAACGAAATATTTTAATAATAAAATTTACATCTTTATCAATTTAAAATAAAGGTTCATGTGTTGACAGTACTCATCCGTTGAGATTAGTCATGTGTTGAACGAAATATTTTAATAATAGAAATATTTGAAAAGGAAATATTTGAAAAGGAAATATTTGAAAAAGAAATATTTGAAATAGAATATTTGAAAATAGAAATATATGAAGCCGTGTTGATTAGATTGACGCCATTTTGACGTGAACGATATTTATATCGATTTTATTCATTTTAAAATGAATATTGAAAAATGATTTCGAAATTGAATATTTTGAAATGAAATTTGAATCGAATTGAAAAGAAAACGAATTCGAATTGAATCTAAAACGAATTCGAATTGAATATATAACGAATTTGATTTCAATTGAATATATAACGAATTTAATTTGAATAGAAAATGAATTGAATTTGAATTGAATAGGAAAACGAATTCGAATTGAATTGAATTGAAAAGAAAATGAATTCGAATCGAATTAAAATTGATTTGAATTAAAATCAAATAGAAATGAAAGTAAAAAGGATTTATAATAGAAAATTCAATTTCGATTTGAATTTGAAATAAAGGTTGAAATCGTTTTTGAAACGAATTCAAAACTATTTATAAAATTCGTTTTAAATAGTAATCGACGAAATATATATTATATATATTATATATATAATATAATGGCCTAAATAGAACGCGCCACGCCGCGGTAGTTCGCGAATTTCGACCATTAACTTCGAACGAATATTACGGGAGATCCGACCGTCGGATTCTCCTGAAACTGGAACCGTTGGGTTCGTATCGAAAAGATCTTTCTAACGAATATTAGAAATTTGAAATCTAACGGTTGGATTTGGAATTATGTCCAAATCAAATTTGAAAAAGGTCGTTGTAAGTGCAGTTCGATGACCGTTGATGGAAATCGACTGTACGGGCCTTGATAAAATTATTAAAAATAGTAATAATTTGTGTAAAATCATAAGAAATGATTTAGAAAGAATTGGGATGAAAAATTCCATTCTTGAAAAGATAAAAATAAATTTTTATCGAAATGAACTAGTTTTGAACTAGAATTATAATTCTATTTATTTTTAAGTAAATAAATTGAATTTGAAAAGGGTTTTAAAAATAACCAGAATTTCCAATGATTGCATTGGAGTGGATTTGAATCGAAATTGTCTTCGGAATATTTCGATGTTGGAATTCGTGATTATACGGATGTTGTTATGGAAATTTGAAATATATATTTATATCGTTATTTCCAATACGACATTTGTTAATCGTAGAATTTGATATTGAATATAAGCCGATATATTTTCTATTCAGAGCCTTGTATTGAATATCAAATGTGATTTGGGTTTGTCGTGAATGGTGTCTTCATTAACACTGTTCTTGAACCCAGTTGAGAAAAGATTAAATCTTTTTACTTAGATTTAATGAAATGTACCAATTAAATAATATTTAATTGGAATTGAATTGATATTGATTTTTGGATTTATCGTGGACAGTGTTTTAAATAACACTCGTTCTTTAATCCGATAATTAATGGAATGTGGTTTTGGGTTTATCGTCAACCGTGTTTTAAATGACACTGATTCTTTAACCCAGTTAACGATTAAAACTAAGTGGAGTTTTAATGAATCTTTAATTAGATTGAAATGATCGAGAATGGAGTATCACCAGTTTTGCTCCAGGCGATACTTGAATCTTTAATTAGATTTGAACGTGAAATGGTAATTGAATTTACCGATAACACCGTGGTGTTAAATATGAAGTATTACCAGTTTTACTTCATGGGATGAATAGGTTGGGATTGGGAAATTAAAATAACTGATTACTTCGGTAAGGTTCGTTAATCCCGACTAGTTGAATCGAAATTCAAAAGGATAGATTAAAGAATAAATATAAAGAATTTATCTTTGATAAAATTAATGGGAACCTTTCCCTATGAATGTGGAATTCAGAAACTAACTGTCGGTTAGCTAAGCAGAATGGTTTCCTGGATATTGATCTAATGTTGGTTTCGGCCTTCGGGGTTAATATTTGGGGAATTATTCTCTTGATTAATTTACGGTTAGTGACTGATGAATTGGAATGAGGCGTATGTTGTGTTTGTGTAACACTTATTTAAAATATACGCGAGTTATTCGGGAAGACCGGGTTTATCCCATTCAGAATAACTGATACGACGATAAGTCGAAGATGAAGACGATGGTCGAAGACAGGAGGTCTTCACGTCATTTGGGTGATTACTGATGATCTTGATTGGGTTGTACACCCAAGAAGATGGAAGTAGTTGGTGATCGTCCAGACGTACTTGGAGATCGAAGGATATGCGGGGTACTAGGTGCCTCCGGTTTCGTTCAGACCCATAACGGACTTGTAAATGGATAGTGTGTCTGACATTGTATTCCTTTATACTGTATTGGTGATCTCTGCTAAATATATATCTGTTTGGTGGCAGAGAATTTATTCTCTTGTTATACACCCTTCTCTGAGACGTACGAGCCAAGAGGTTATATATTGGCAGAAATCAGTGGTACAGTGTGGACTGACAATGTGGCATGCCGAGTTGCATGGATCAAGGCTTTTGTTGAAAAGCAAAGTTTTGTGGTTGATGATCAAAGCACGACCTTGTGTGGCGTAGCTTTGTGTAACGTTGATTCGCGAGCATCACACCCGGTATGAACCAAAAACGGGAGACGGACATCAGGGAGGACATGCGTTTCTTTCTAGTTAGGAGTGGCGTCAGTGCTTGAACTGGCTGACGAGTTTGACTCATGTGGATGTTGCTTATTATTACTTGCTGAAAAGCGAGGCGCCTCGTGATATCGGCTTCGGCCGGTGCTTCTGGTCGGCTGACGGGCCAGGCTTACGCCCCAAAGGGCGGGGAAACATAGTGTTCAGGCATAATAATCCACATCGGTGGACAGGCCCTGACGATCCAAGGGGCAGTTGCGGCTGTTCCTAAGGCTCGGGCTAGAGAGTCTCGAATCGGTTGAGGACGATCCCTAGCCTCGGATCATACCATATATGATAACCCAACTTCCAATACGACGTCTTGCGGTTTTGATTGTAAACTTATATATGGCGACATAGTGGTATGGGGCATTCATGCCGCCTATGATTTATACTTATGATTTGAAGTGTTTTATACACTATACACTTATAATAGTATCAAATGATTTCTTTTAAACGTATCGAGCATTCTTGGCTATTATAAGGTAAAAACCCTATCCCTTGGCTTGCGTTGCATTGTGTGATAGGACCTGGGTCTTATAATAGCTTCATTTTTCTTTATTTAGCATTGCGCTGTTGTTTTATGCACTGGTATTCTTGGGAGGAAACCCGTTTCGTGTTATACGGCGTGGTCCCTTGATTTATCGAACTTTAAAAATAAAGATCAATAACTGTTTTAGTTCTTACACCAGTCCAATGACTAACCTGGAGTTTATTGTTTTAACCTAAACTCTGGGTGCCCTTATTTTCCGCACGGGCAGCTAGTAGTTCTGGTTTTGCAGATTTATATTCACAGGATCCTGGTTTACAGCTGGAATGATATCCGGAGCGCTCTGTATCCGCATATCTCTTTCTAGTTGTGTATTGTATTATTTTCCGCTGCTATGTAATTTATTGTAATCTCTGATATTTGTCGAATGTAATTTATTCATTTATACTCTGTATATTCTTGTATCTAATGGGATTGTTGTAATAACAATGAAATGTTCTTCCGTCTGCGTTCATTTGTGTGTTGTTCTCAAAGTATCCGCTCTTTCCTTCACGGGGAAGTAACGGGTCCTTACAGTGGTATCAGAGCTTTGGTTTACAGAGCTCGAGAACAAGGCACATTAGAACCATACGAAAGAATTCATCAGATATTGGATTAGCAATATCCAATTAGAATGACTCGTTAGAGATGGGATCAGTAGTATCCTAGAACGAGTGTGAAGAGTATATTTTTCAAATGAAAACAATTTTGTTTTGAAAATTTAAACCATTTTATACGTATGTGAATATTTATTTACTTTGAATTTGGACAATCGAGTATATATAGATTTCGCGTATACGCGTCATGAACGTATAGTCGAAGTTTTAATATACTGGATAGATATAGAATCACATTCTAGACGCCCGGAGATGATTCTGATGATTGATATATCATCATCAGAATTTGTGTTCGTGTTTCGAAGGTGTAATTTCTATATATTTCCATTAGACTGGTGTGAGAACCAAAACTTATATATAGTTAGAACACATTGTTGTGAATTGGCATCAAAAACAAGATTTTCAGTATATATATCAAAAATTATGAATTTGAAACGTTAATCCACTAATTGATTGATGTTTGTGTTGTTTGTTTAATTGTTGGATAATTTTGAACCATTATGCCTAATTGAACCAAATATTGATTTATATTGAAATTTAGTCGCATTTGCTTGCATATACTTGTACTTACATTGAACTGGTCATAGCAAGGAGGCTAGAGCAGAGAATAAAATTTGTTTGCCCGACAAATAGGTACATGTTTACTACATAATTTACTGTTTTGTTTGGGTGATGATGATTTTATGAGCCTATTGGCTAGCCGCTTGGCTTTTTCTTTTTCTTTTTGAGATCAGAAGGCCTATATGGCAATTTCGGGATTTTCCCGTGGCTCCCGGTGCAGGGGAGGTTATGGCGAAATTTTTCGAAAATTTAGGGTGTTAGCCAAATTTTTGAAAATTCTCAGAAACTGAAAAGTTGGAGAATGGAAGCCAGATCGAACATAGAGTTGAATGATCAAACCACTTTCGACTTTGTTCCTTTTCGGGGACGAAAAGTTTTAAGTGGGGGAGATTGTAACAACCCGAAAATCTGGGCCAGTTTAAAATTTTTATTTTGGCAATTTTAGCGAATTTTGATTATTTAAAATGAATTATTTTAAATAATATCGACGAGAAATTTATTTTGAATGGAACTCGAACGTATATATTATATACGTCGTCGTTAGAATATAAATAATTATATATAATTATAAATAGAATTGAAAATGGCACGGTAGTTCGATAATTCGATTTCAAACTTCAAATGAATGTACCGGGTGCAAAATAAATCGGATTTTAGTGAAACCAAAATTATGGGATCTAATTGTGACTATCTTTCCAATGAATCCGAAAAATCAAAATTTCATAGCGGGAATCAAAAGCTATGTCCATTTGAAAATTATGAATAGTCGCTATGGAATTCAGGCCCTTAAAAATGGAAATTTTGCAAACGACCTCGGATTTCGACAAAACCTCTTTTGTTGGGTCCGCAGTGTAAAGTTATTTCTAGGTTTCAAATTTCATAATTTTTCGAATCAATATGTGAGCGTGGCAAAGGAAAACGCGTTTGACCAGTTTAAGTTGATTTTAATCGACTGGAAATTGGCCATTTTTCAAACGGTCTCAGAATTAGACGAAACTAGTTTTGTTAGGACCGTATCGTCAATACAAAGCTAGAAAATATTTTTCGGGAATTTTTAGAGTTAGTATGTGACCCCAGAAAATTGAAAGGCGCGTTCAAATTCAATATATAGAGTTATATGTTGATTTTGATGAAAACTGATCGGGACGATCGAATCAGCTTGCGATACATATCCCATTGTGTTCGGAATGGGGGTAATTAGCTATGGACGACAGGCGGTGGGCCTCTTTTAGAGGTCGTATGTAAAAGTCAACTTTTTGAATTAAATTAAATAAAAAAATATTCCTCTCCTCTCCTTAAATTCCTCTGCCCCCCCCCCCTTATTTTTCAATCCCGATTCAGAATGGAAAAAAAAAAGAGGAAAAAAAAACCTAAATCTAAATCGCTCGACCGCCGCTGCTCCTCCTGACCGCACCCCCAGCCCAGCCACCTCCTCCTCCTCGCGACAGGCGACGATCGCGCCCCCCCATCAGCGACGCCACTGCGTCGATCGACAGCCGCCTCCCCTCCTTCCTCTTTCTCCTTTCTGAAACTCGCGCCCCCCTGACGATAACCCCAATCCGCCACCATCCCTAGCCACCGCATCAAAGCCCGCTACCACCACTTCATCGTCCCAGTGCCGGAGCTCCTCCGCCTCCGGCCACGTCAGAACCCCCCCCCCCACCCCACCCACCCCCCTGTCGAACGGTGACGCCCCTCAGTTTTTTTTTCGCTGTAAGTGTTTCTTAGTTTATTTGTTTTAATTATTTAATGTATTAGATTTTAGGAAAACAAAAATGAATTTGCTTTTGAAAACAAAAATGAATTTGCTTTTGAAAACAAAGTTTGCATTCTTTTTGAAAATAAAATTAACATTGTTTTTAAAATAGAAGAGACAATTTTCGTTTATACAAAGATTAGATTTTCAATTGTATAAAAATATGATTTTTATATATTGAATAGCGAAATAAAGATTCAATTTTTATATATTGAATAGCGAAGTAAAGATTCGATTTTTATATATTGAATAACATAGTAAAAATTCGATTTTTATATATTGAATAACATAGTAAAAATTCGATTTTTATATATTGAATAGCGAAGTAAAAATTCGATTTTTATATATTGAATAACGAAATAAAAATTCGATTTTTATATATTGAATAACATTGTAAAAATTCGATTTTTATATATTGAATAGCGAAGTAAAGATTCGATTTTTATATATTGAATAACATAGTAAAGATTCGATTTTTATATATTGAATAACATAGTAAAGATTCGATTTTTATATATTGAATAACATAGTAAAGATTCGATTTTTATATATTGAATAACATAGTAAAGATTTGATTTTTATATATTGAATAACATAGTAAAATTTCGATTTTTATATATTGAATAACATAGTAAAGATTCGATTTTTATATATTGAATAACATAGTAAAGATTCGATTTTTATATATTGAATAACATAGTAAAAATTTGATTTTTATATATTGAATAGCGAAGTAAAAAATTCGATTTTTATATATTGAATAACATAGTAAAAATTCGATTTTTATATATTGAATAGCGAAATAAAAATTCGATTTTTATATATTGAATAACATAGTAAAGATTCGATTTTTATATATTGAATAACATAGTAAAAATTTAATTTTTATATATTGAATAGCGAAGTAAAAGTGTGATTTTTACATATGTAGAGAATACGGGCAACGAAAGTGACGAAAGGCGAGAACGGCGAAGATTTCTATGAAGGAAGTGTCGTGAAGTTGGGATAGCTATCGGTGAGAACTTCTCACCTTTCAATTTAATTTTTCTAGTTATATATATATATACTAGGATGCAGACGGTGTTTAGTAGCACCCGACACCCGTCATCCACAGACCATGGATGGCTTGTTTGTTTAATTGTTTGGTTGTGTAGTTGGTTAGATATTTGGTTTGAATTGAATTGTTTGGTGAAATGAAATTGATTTGATTGATGTGTGAATGGCGTGGGCCTTCATTAGACCGGGGATAAGGCTAGGCCTTGTCCCGTTTCTAGTATCGTGCCGTTATGCCGCCGAAATTTTCTAAAATATGTTAGAAGGATATAAATAACATTTATTGAATAAATGAACTGAATAGAAATTCATGTGTTAAAATAAAATGTTTTATCGTTAAAATATATAATTTTTAATGTGAAAGTGAATAAATAAATATTTATAAACAAATCGGCCGATTTGTTTATATACACTGATTTGACTGATATTGATTGGGTCGATAAATTTTACACATCGCCCAACTGCACAACTAAATCTGTGTTTGATTGTTTGAAACCCCACACGGGTGTTGGGATGAAATTTGAAGTTCACTCATCCTGATTGATTAAATATGTCGATCGATTGATTGACAGGCTGTTATAAGCGTTAGATATCTATATTTGATGCTTATACAGTGTAGTGCACTTTGGTTGATGGTTGATTATTTTTCAATGCTATTATGTACGTGTGATGTGTGAAAATCCATATGATTAACTTTATATGGTAATTGATTGGGCCTCATTCCAATTTAGAAAATAAAGAATATTATAAAATAAAGGTTCATGTGTTGACAGTACTCATCCGTTGAGATTAGTCATGTGTTGAACGAAATATTTTAATAATAAATTTTACATCTTTATCAATATAAAATAAAGGTTCATGTGTTGAAAGTACTCATCCGTTGAGATTAGTCATGTGTTGAACGAAATATTTTAATAATAGAAATATTTGAAAAGGAAATATTTGAAAAGGAAATATTTGAAAAAGAAATATTTGAAATAGAATATTTGAAAATAGAAATATATGAAGCCGTGTTGATTAGATTGACGCCATTTTGACGTGAACGATATTTATATCGATTTTATTCATTTTAAAATGAATATTGAAAAATGATTTCGAAATCGAATATTTTGAAATGAAATTTGAATCGAATTGAAAAGAAAAAGAATTCGAATTGAATCTAAAACGAATTCGAATTGAATATATAACGAATTTGATTACAATTGAATATATAACGAATTTGATTTGAATAGAAAATGAATTGAATTTGAATTGAATAGGAAAACGAATTCGAATTGAATTGAAAAGAAAATGAATTCGAATCGAATTAAAATCGATTTGAATTAAAATCAAATAGAAATGAAAGTAAAAAGGATTTATAATAGAAAATTCAATTTCGATTTGAATTTGAAATAAAGGTTGAAATCGTTTTTGAAACGAATTCAAAACTATTTATAAAATTCGTTTTAAATAGTAATCGACGAAATATATATTATATATATTATATATATAATATAATGGCCTGAATAGAACGCGCCGCGCCACGGCAGTTCGCGAATTTCGACCATTAACTTCGAACGAATATTACGGGAGATCCGACCGTCGGATTCTCCTGAAACTGGAACCGTTGGGTTCATATCGAAAAGAGCTTTCTAACGAATATTAGAAATTTGAAATCTAACGGTTGGATTTGGAATTATGTCCAAATCAAATTTGAAAAAGGTCGCTGTAAGTGCAGTTCGATGACCGTTGATGGAAATCGACTGTACGGGCCTTGATAAAATTATTAAAAATAGTAATAATTTGTGTAAAATCATAAGAAATGATTTAGAAAGAATTGGGATGAAAAATTCCATACTTGAAAAGATAAAAATAAATTTTTATCGAAATGAACTAGTTTTGAACTAGAATTATAATTCTATTTATTTTTAAGTAAATAAATTGAATTTGAAAAGGGTTTTAAAAATAACCAGAATTTCCAATGATTGCATTGGAGTGGATTTGAATCGAAATTGTCTTCGGAATATTTCGATGTTGGAATTCGTGATTACACGGATGTTGTTATGGAAATTTGAAAGATATATATTTATATCGTTATTTCCAATACGACATTTGTTAATCGTAGAATTTGATATTGAATATAAGCCGATATATTTTCTATTCAGAGCCTTGTATTGAATATCAAATGTGATTTGGGTTTGTCGTGAATGGTGTCTTCATTAACACTGTTCTTGAACCCAATTGAGAAAAGATTAAATCTTTTTACTTAGATTTAATGAAATGTACCAATTAAATAATATTTAATTGGAATTGAATTGATATTGATTTTTGGATTTATCGTGGACAGTGTTTTAAATAACACTCGTTCTTTAATCCGATAATAAATGGAATGTGGTTTTGGGTTTATCGTGAACCGTGTTTTAAATGACACTGATTCTTTAACCCAGTTAACGATTAAAACTAAGTGGAGTTTTAATGAATCTTTAATTAGATTGAAATGATCGAGAATGGAGTATCACCAGTTTTGCTCCAGGCGATAGTTGAATCTTTAATTAGATTTGAACGTGAAATGGTAATTGAATTTACCGATAACACCGTGGTGTTAAATATGAAGTATTACCAGTTTTACTTCATGGGATGAATAGGTTGGGATTGGGAAATTAAAATAACTGATTACTTCGGCAAGGTTCGTTAATCCCGACTTGTTGAATCGAAATTCAAAAGGATAGATTAAAGAATAAATATAAAGAATTTATCTTTGATAAAATTAATGGGAACCTTTCCCTATGAATGTGAAATTCAGAAACTAACTGTCGGTTAGCTAAGCAGAATGGTTTCCTGGATATTGATCTGATGTTGGTTTCGGCCTTCGGGGTTAATATTTGGGGAATTATTCTCTTGATTAATTTACGGTTAGTGACTGATGAATTGGAATGAGGCGTATGTTGTGTTTGTGTAACACTTATTTAAAATATACGCGAGTTATTCGGGAAGACCGGGTTTATCCCATTCTGAATAACTGATACGACGATAAGTCGAAGATGAAGACGATGGTCGAAGACCGGAGGTCTTCACGTCGTTTGGGTGATTACTGATGATCTTGATTGGGCTGTACACCCAAGAAGATGGAAGCAGTTGGTGATCGTCCAGACGTACTTGGAGATCGAAGGATATGCGGGGTACTAGGTGCCTCCGGTTTCGTTCAGACCCATAACGGACTTGTAAATGGATAGTGTGTCTGACATTGTATTCCTTTATACTGTATTGGTGATCTCTGCTAAATATATATCTGTTTGGTGGCAGAGAATTTATTCTCTTGTTATACACCCTTCTCTGAGACGTACGAGCCAAGAGGTTATATATTGGCAGAAATCAGTGGTACAGTGTGGACTGACAATGTGGCATGCCGAGTTGCATGGATCAAGGCTTTTGTTGAAAAGCAAAGTTTTGTGGTTGATGATCAAAGCACGACCTTGTGTGGCGTAGCTTTGTGTAACGTTGATTCGCGAGCATCACACCCGGTATGAACCAAAAACGGGAGACGGACATCAGGGAGGACATGCGTTTCTTTCTAGTTAGGAGTGGCGTCAGTGCTTGAACTGGCTGACGAGTTTGACTCATGTGGATGTTGCTTATTATTACTTGCTGAAAAGCGAGGCGCCTCGTGATATCGGTTTCGGCCGATGCTTCTGGTCGGCTGACGGGCCAGGCTTACGCCCCAAAGGGCGGGGAAACGTAGTGTTCAGGCATAATAATCCACATCGGTGGACCGGCCCTGATGATCCAAGGGGCAGTTGCGGTTGTTCCTGAGGCTCGGGCTAGAGAGTCTCGAATCGGTTGAGGACGATCCCTAGCCTCGGTTCATACCATAAATGATAACCCAACTTCCAATACAACGTCTTGCGGTTTTGATTGTAAACTTATATATGGCGACATAGTGGTATAGGGCATTCATGCCGCCTACGATTGATACTTATGATTTGAAGTGTTTTATACACTATACACTTATAATAGTATCAAATGATTTCTTTTAAACGTATCAAGCATTCTTGGCTATTATAAGGTAAAAACCCTATCCCCCGGCTTGCGTTGCATTGTGTGATAGGACCTGGGTCTTATAATAGCTTCATTTTTCTTTATTTAGCATTGCGCTGTTGTTTTATGCACTGGTATTCTTGGGAGGAAACCCGTTCCGTGTTATACGGCGTGGTCCCTTGATTTATCGAACTTTAAAAATAAAGATCAATAACTGTTTTAGTTCTCACACCAGTCCCATGACTGACCTGGAGTTTATTGTTTTAACCTAAACTCTGGGTGCCCTTATTTTCCGCACGGGCAGCTAGTAGTTCTGGTTTTGCAGATTTATATTCACAGGATCCTGGTTAACAGTTGGAATGATATCCGGAGAGCTCTGTATCCGCATATCTCTTTCTAGTTGTGTATTGTATTATTTTCCGCTGCTATGTAATTTATTGTAATCTCTGATATTTGTCGAATGTAATTTATTCATTTATACTCTGTATATTCTTGTATCTAATGGGATTGTTGTAATAACAATGAAATGTTCTTCCGTCTGCGTTCATTTGTGTGTTGTTCTCAAAGTATCCGCTCTTTCCTTCACGGGGAAGTAACGGGTCCTTACACTAAATACCTCGCAAACCCATCGATCACCACGTACGTCTGGACGATCACCACTCATTATCCATATTTCGGGATGCCTCCCAATCAGGACCTCGGTTACCATCCAAACGAGGTGAAGATCTCCGGTCTTCGACCACCATCTTCATCTTCGAATATCAATCGTCGGTCAATTACTTGGAATGGGAATTAACTCGGCCTTTTCAAATAATTCACATATATTTAGAATTTCAAATCAATTTATTTCAATGGTTAAATCATTCGACAACACCAATTTTGTTCTTTAATGTAATTTTCACACCAAACACATTCAACCATCAAATACCACATAAATCGAGCAAATTCAGTTTATTTCCATTCCATATCGTTTATGATATTTTATAACGATTTATCGCTATTTTTATTTATTTTAAAATAGCCAATTTAGTCAAAACGACGCTTTGGGCCATAACGCGGCCGTGGCGCTGTTTTTCTTCAGATTTGATTTACACATATCTGGAAATCTAACCGTTGGATCTTCACAAAATTTACATCATTAGAAAGGTCTTTTCAAAACGAATCCAATGGTTCCAGTTTCGGGAAAATCCGACGGCCAGATCTCCCGGTACAATCGTTTGAAGTTTCGATTTCAAAATACGAACTGCAGCGTCGTTATTCGATTAAATATAATTATATTTATATATATATATATATAAATATAATCGTTTCTGGCGCTGGTTTTCTTCGGATTTGAATTAAACATTCCAGACAATCCAACCGTTGAATTTTTACAAAGTTGGTGCCATTGGAAAGATTTTTCCAATGCGAACCCAACGGTTGCGGTTTCGGGAAAATCCAATGGTCGGATTTCCCGCACTAGTTGTTTGAAATCACGGTTTCAAAACACGAACTGCACGGCCACGTTTCGTTTTAATTTTATTTATATTTATATATTTATATAAATATAGTTCATTCAACAATTTCAATATCGTTTTAACTTCAAATATTTCACTAACGCGTTTAAATTTCGGAAAAATTCGCCATAACCTCCTTTGTACGGGAGGGGCTGGGAAAATTCCCAAATAGCCACACGGGCGTCTCATGTCGAAAAGAAAAAGAAAAAGCCAAGCGGCTAGCCAACAAGCTCATAAAATCATCACCCAATCAAAATAGTAAATGTGTACCTATTTGTCGGTCACAAAATTTTATTCCTCTTCTCTAGCCCCTTTGCCATAACCTGTTCAATAAATATGCATGTACATATATACAGTTCTTATCATTTATCATTTTCCGTTCAACTTCATATTTGATTCCATTTGGTTCAAAAACACCATTCATTCTAATGTTGTATGCGTAGGCAAAATCATATCATTAGCTAATTAATGAATATTTCAACTCATGCATATTTATTTGAACGAGTTGCTATTTTTAACACTTCACATTTCAACAATTTATGTATATAATAAAAATGTGATTTTTATTGTAAAACAATTCATTTCAAAACACTATTATTTTATATAGTCTATATAGGTGATAAAAATAGGATTTTTTTTCTTATAAAACAATTTCTTTTAAAATGAGATTATTTTACATAGTCCATATAGTCTACAAAAGGTGATTTTTATTATCAAACAATTAATTTCAAAATATGAATACCATTCAACACATGAATTTCAAATCAACGAATGAATATCGATTCAACACATGAAGGTTTTCTATAGTTTCTATATATAGATAAAAAATGTGATTTTTATATTTAACACGCGAATTCCATTCAACACATGAAATTCTAATCAACGAATGAATATCGATTCAACACATGAAGGTTTTCTATTCAATGAATAAATATAGTTTCAGCAAATGAAAATAATTCAAACACATGAATATTATTCAAAATTTCGGCAGCATAACGGCAGGGTAGTTAAAACCGGGACCGTCCCTAGTACGGCTCCTCGCTCTACCTTAAAACCTCGCGGTTTTTGACAATGGGGATCATGCATCTAGTTCGCACGCAGGCGACATGTATATATTTATTTCCTTTCCACAAACTAATCCTATGTGGTTTCAACCAAATATTTCTCAACCACAAACGGGTATTTTTCAACCACAATCAATCAATATCAACCACAAACAATCCCAAACAACCATTCGCTATCAATCAATTTTCACACCGATCACAATCAATAAATATCGTCCATGGATTGTGGACGAGGGGCGTATATATATATATATATATATATATATACATATATATATATATATAGCAATTCACTTTTATTTCAACACATATATAATTTTTACAATGCATATATAACTTATACATCGAACATACAATTTATACAACGCTTATACAAGAGGTGTACAATGCTTATATAACTCATACATCGACTATATAATTTATACATCGTCGTTTTTCATATTGTTTATAAATTAGAAATATCACCTTGGGTTCCACTCCACCAAAAATAGCAGGAGGCTCAGAAAAATATGCGGTCTCTTCTAGAATGTAGAAGGCGTCCACACGGTCATGATGTTTCCTGTTTCATCGAATTTCGTTAACGAATGAAAAAGATATGATTTTTTTTCAAACAATAATGGATTTGTAACGGATTAAAAGTGTCGCAAACCTTTTATATATATTCAGCCGTATACTTCAGAAAACTGTTCGAAACTAGGTTTCGATTTCTCACTCGATCCGAAGCACGATATGCAGATCAGCCTACGCCACATCGATGAGCTTGGAGGGGCTCATCATCGCGCCGAACGCCGTTGAACTCGGTGGCGGATCTCGGCCAGGATTCAGGTGCGAACGGCGTGACTTCAGCGCCCTGGATCTCTAGATATACTCAGTGAAAAAATCGAATCCAAGTATGGATGTGAAGCTTGCAAAATTCTCTACAAAAACTTCCAAAGGACGATGGGGTTTTGTCGAGCGTGGAAGGAGAAAATTGGCTGGGAAGTTTCGAGCTCTTTCCGCCGTTCGTTCTGGGGTTTCGAGGAAGAAGGTCGGGGCTGAGAGAATGAGGTGGACCAATAGAATTTTTTTATTATTTTATATATTTTTAAAATCTCCAAAATACCCCTTTCGCCCACGAACCACAATCCAAACCCAATGACTGTCGTCCCTAGCGTTTTACCCCCATTCCGAACACAATGGGATATGTTTCGAAGGCCCATTCAGCTGTTTCAGTTAGTTTCCATTCAAATTAAAATATAAAACATTCAATATTTAATTTGAACGTACATTTCAATTTGCCAGGGCCACAAACTGATTCGAAAAATTCCCGAAAAATAAATCTAGCTATGTTTTGACGATACGGTCCCAACAAAATTTGTTTCATCAAATTCTGAGACCGTTTGCAAAAAAGCCCATTTCTGGTCGATCCATTTTAACTGTAATGGACCAAAACACATTTTCTTTTTCCACGCTCACATATTAGCTTCAAAAATTATGAAATTCGAAACCTAGCAATAACATCACATCCCGGATCCAACAAAAGTGGTTTCGTCGAATTCCGAGGTCGTATGCAAAATGGCCAATTTCACGGGCTATATAAATTCCATAGCGACCTATCTGAAAATTCATTTGGCCATAACTTTTGCTTTCCGCTATGAAAATTCGATTTTTCAGATTCGTTAGAAAGGTATTCACTAATAGATTTAAATATATTTTGTTTCACTAAAATCCGTGTTGTTTTGCACCCAGTACAGTCCGACAAAGTTTAATCCAATTTTTGAAACTGCAGCGCCATTTCATGCCTTGTTTATAATTATAATTAATTATATTCGTTTTCAATTGTCGATTCAAACTCACTTTTCATTGCTATTATTTAAAATATTTATTTTAAATATTTAAAATCCATTATTTTAGCCAATTAAATTTTTTTAAATTGGTTCAGATTTTCTGGGTCATTACATGACAGATATATGCAGAATGTAATATTGTTATGTAGAGATCCGTATGTCACTCCGGCATAGGATGAGGAACTGCATTCATTTCTGTGGCATTACGGGGGAGACCGTGCGAGTAGGGTACCATGGTGTGTACTTCAATATTGAGGGGTAGCTACATATATACTATATTAGGTTAATCCACTGGGAAGTAAATGGGTAAGACGTGTGTGTAAGCCTTGAGTGTTGTTAACCCAAGTAATCTAATAAATTAGAAAATGTGATTGAATGATATATGTAGGATTATCCAAAGTGTATAATTTAAATCCAGTCACCAGAAATTGTGTTCTGACGCCCTCCTCATCACATACTCGCAGGTTTGATTTGTGGTAGAGACATGATAGCCTTGGATACTGGTTAGGCAGTATTATTAATACGGTAAAGCTATATTTTGATTATATTATATTTTATCCATTCCACTGTGAGATACGTTCTGAGCTCTGATATATTTTATGTCTCTGTCTTTTCTGTAGGATACCAGAGCAAACCAAACCGAGTTTCGATAAATTGGAATTTTGAAAGAAAAAAAATCGGTTTGTCGGAATTCGGGTCATCACACATGTTATAGTAAAGTAAATTTTAGGCAATATCTAAGATCCTTGATGCCAAAAGCCACAATCTTCATCAATCTCCTAAGTGAATCCTTCTATACGTTGCTAAGGAGAGTAAGCTCACTCATTCTTGCTGAAATATTCGTTGAATGTTGTAAATCTGAGGTATGAGTTGAGTTTTATTTACTGTAAAACACAAAATTGTCTCTGTATAATTTCATATTGAAAAATCGATTTCTATCAAACTTTGCGAGTGTGTTGATCTCTCATTTTGTGTCCTCACGTCATGATTTCTTTTTCAATTTGGTTACAGAGATTTGTAGTTCAATAGTACTCAATTTCTAGCTTGAATCTCACTAAAAGATGGCCAAAGTTTGGCTTAAAGTTGCACTCGAACCGTATATTCGTGTGGAAATAAAATCACATATCCAAGATCTCCTTGGCTCTACCCTTAGAAATTCGACTTGTAGGTCGACCATGACAACACAAAGTTGAGCAAGCAACTTCCTGAGTTGTTGTGTTTAAATTTGTGCTTTTCCGAGTGAATTTCCTAAGTGCTAAAGCACTATTTTTTCTCATTTTACACCAAATTTTCTTGTGCAAGATGTATCGATTCCATCTTTGGCTTATTCAAAAGCCAAAATTTTCATGCACTTTGCATTGTTGTTTTTTCGTGATGATTCTGCACCATGCACATTTTTATAAAGTCGTCTTGAAAATGATTTTTTTAATTTCTCTATCTATATATATACATATATAGCTTTGTGACAAAAGTTTTTCCATGATTTAGTTCTTAAAAATTAAATACGTCTCATGGAAATATTAAAAAAAATTGAAATATAGAAATTTTGAAAGAAATAATTCAAACTCTTTCTGAATCATATCAAGCTAAATATTTTCTGTATATATAATTTACACATTTTGCACACTTTGAGAAAGCGAGAATGTGATTTAAAGGATATAATAAATCACATGGTATGGGACACGTAGATTAACTATATCGGTTGATTCTAGATTCATCGATTGAAGTTATTGTTGTTTTTCCCATGTGAAGTAGACTAGCTTGTAGTAAATCGATTAGCGAAACATGCGGTATGAGACGTATTGTTTTCACTTTTCGAGTTACTATTTGGGAGTTTATGATGCATTCAAGTGTTGTTTTTGCCAGAACCTAGACTAGTCGGTCCTATATTCATATACAAAGCTGGTGGTCTATTATAGATAGGTGGTTCATGTTCGATACTAGTGGATCTCCTATGAATAGTACTTGGCAGATTGGTGGACCACTTATTGGACTGATGGGCTAATATTTGGACTAGTGGGTCCTATCGATTATATTGTTGTGTACTACATTTCTTTGTGCTGATTTCAATAATTTAGATGAATTTGAATGTGTTCACCACAGTTGATTGTGTTTATTCTTTATATAGCATGAGAGCTACCATGTTATTTATATTTTGGTGATTTCTTTCATGTTGACATTGAACTCTTAAATTGGTTCTAAATGTTGTGTTGTGATGATTTTATACTTGTTCATGTGCCAAGAAAATTGTATACCTTTTACCTAGCCAAAGAACTTGGTACTTTATGATCAATGCAAACCTTACGCCATATGTGATAAATCAAACCGTTCGCCATTCTACAACATTGTGCGTTTGTGTCGTAATTTCCTTATTGAGACTTTGTGACTTATAGGATATTATTTTACTTCAGTATATCTTAATCTTATTGTTTCAGCAAGAATGACACGCGCATTTTATATTCGGGTTATATCGAATTTTTACAAGTAACGCTTGATGTAGATACTTGCTACCCAACTTTTGCTTTTTGACTAACTACCACCTTTTGATCGCTTTAGCGAGTTTTCACTAGTACTTAATATTTTTGTAGCGTACTTTAATAGTTGTACATATTATTTTATGTTGATGGATGTTTGTAAATTGTGGATAGTATATCCACCGATGTATATTATTTTGTGTTGCACTTGACGTATGTGAATATATCTGTGAGTATGTTATTGTTCTATGTACCATGGAATTTCTCTCATTATGTGCATATATCTATGATGTATGGCATATAATTGTTGATGCTCGGAATTTGTTGATAAATGCACACCACTTTTGTACTCCAAGCATATTTTTTTGAGCGAACACTTAGGAGTTGAATGTACATGACTATTTACATACGAGTTTCCTTGTGTACAATGACTTCGTGATACCCAGCTCACCTACATTCGTTAGAAGGGGTTTCTTCTCACTTTGAGGTAGAATACACTTCAACTTTTAGATCTTCGTATATTCATGATGAAGCTTCGACTTATATCCCAACTGGGCTAGCCATGATTGTAACGAGGTCTGTCATTGGTGTATCTCATCATATGCCAAGAGTTATCCCTCATCTATCGGAGGGGTTCCCATCAATTATCATCCCCTGAATGCTCCAAAACGTGTGCATATTGTTCAAGATTACGAATTGTTACATATAATTACCGGTATAGGATGAGTTTGTTGATAGGCCTCCATCGGGTTACACTACATGTCATTGTTTCATTTTCTTAAATGACATCGTTCCTCCATTCAACTTCTCTTGTAGACAGTTCTTCAGAAGATGGGGTGTAATGACCCGCATTGGCAGAGGTATTGTAATTAATTCATTTAATTATATAAATGGTGATTTAAAAGGATTTAATGGTCGTTAAATAAAATAATAGTGAATATTTAATTAAAATAATAATTAAATAATATATTTAATTTTGAAATAATCAGAATTGGCTGAAATGGCGATATGGTGTGAACTGGATCATCTGTGACATTTAATTCAGTTTAAAATTGAATTATATTAACGAATATATTATTTGAATGACAGTTTGAATGTATAATTATATTATAATTAAAATCGAGCTTGAAATGGCGCTGCAGTTCGTAATTTGGCGATTCGAACTTCAACTGAATGTACATGATTCATTTTAAGCCGGATTTCTGTGAAACAAGAAACGTGTGGAGCTGGTGGAGTATATCTTCCTAGTGGAAGAGAAAAATCGGGATTTCGTCGTGTAGATTTTTATTTATGTCCAAATCAAATTTTAGAAAAGTCGCTGTGGAATTCCTTTATAATTTATAAAGGAATTATTTATATTTTAAAAAGGAATTTCAATATAAATCGAATATCGGGTTGACCCAGATTTGAAATATCAAGGTAGAAATTCATATAAAAATATTCTAGAGCTGTATGGTATTCCACTGTGAATATAGACGATAATATTTATTTTTAAATATTAAATTTAATTATATTTAAATATATTTATATATTTAAATGGGTCATCCAGAGCTTTAAAAATAGTCAGTTTTGCAAACGAAGTCGGAATTCGACGAAACTAATTTTGTTGGATCCACAATGTCAAATAGTTGTTAGATTTCTAGTTTCGTGATTTTTGAACTCAATATGTGGCCGTAGGGATTTTTAGAGTGAAAAACAGTCGATAAATAGACCTTTAAAAATACGCTGTGTGAACATACGAAGTCGGAATTCGACGAAACCAGTTTCGTTGGGACCGTAATGTCGAACTGTAGCTGCATGTTCAGTTTCATGATTTTTAGGTTTCGTATGTGTTCGTAGAGATTTTTAGAGTGCAGAAACGAATATAAAATAATAAAGAAATAAAATATCTTAAATCCTGTGTGGTTATAATTAAGCAACATCTCTCCTCTTAGGACCACAAACCAAATTCATCAGCATATAAATAGGAGCCGCCACTTACAGAAAATATCGAACCAAGGTTTCTTCAAAAATTTCAATCTTACTAAATAATATAAATTCGGAATCTCGCTGAAACCACTCAAGTATTGATCTCTTGGAATGTTGAGGTCGAAAGCTTCCTATTTAGGTCATCATCCTGAGTTGCGATGGGTTCTGTACGGGTTCAAATTCGCACACAGTAAATTAGGTTTGGAAATTGCAAATGAATCTTTGATGGATTGGAGAATCGAAGTTTAGAAACTTGTTTGTGGCTTCATTTTGAATGGAGTGTGATCTTGCTTGGCAAATCCGGTGGAAAAAATGTCGTGCCTTGGCAGCAGAGATGCTCGACGATGGGATTTTTGGGTTGAGTTCGAGTGGTAGGGAAAGGTGCGGGGCAGATAGGGATTTTGTTGAGGAATTCAATGATTGTATTTGTTTGTGATTTTGTCAAGCGATTGGAAGGATGGTTGAAGATTGAACGAGCAGAAATGGTGAGACGCAGAGCAGGCTGCGTGGTGTATTGTTGGGGAAGAAGGAAACGCAAGGGGTCTGGGCCTTAAGTGAATGAAGATGGGGCGACAAGGAAAAAGGTTGGGCCCAATATTTAATTAATAAGGAATGATTGTTTAATTTAAATCTAAATCGTATGTATGAACTTATAAAATTCATATCTTTGTCATACGTGATCGGATTTCAGCGAAACAAGATCCGTCGGGATTGTAAGGACGGGAGCAACACAATGAAACTGACCGCAAGTCCATCGGAGCTCGCTACAATTTATAGCAAAATAAATTGTCCGTCTGAATCAAATCGAGCGATGGTTATCGTTATTAACGATGATCGTCCAATGTGAGTAAATCTCACTAACTCTGAACAGTTTATAATTTCATGTTGTATTTTTAGAACTGTTAGAAATTGTCTGATTTACTGTGTGTTGACTGATTGATTGAACTGCTAGTCAGTTAGTTGAATTTCTATATTGATTCTGTTTAACAGAATATATCATATGGAACTGAAAGTGATGTCATCTATATTGTTTAACATCTGTGATGCAGGGAAACAGGTTGGAGGAATCCAACTGGATTCCTCAACATTTATTTTACTGTGATTTATATATGGTGATATATAATGTGACATATAATCTGACGTTGATTATATGTGTTGGACGATATTATCGATGTTATATGGTGTGTTAAATACCATAAGAAATACCAGAATGTAGAAAAGGAATTTTCAAAGTATATTTTGAAATAAATTTATTTATATAAAATCAATGGATTTTATATATATATATATATATATATATATAAAAGGATTTTTGTAAAAGGAATATATATTTGGTAAATCAAATATAGGAGAAATATATTTGTACATCAAATATAAAGGATATATATTTGTAAATCAAATATAAGGGTAAATATTTATCAAACAAATAGGAAGAGAAATATTTGTAAACCATTTATAAATAGAATAAAGAGATATTTATTTGTTAGAATAAATAGAATAAAGAGATGTTTATTTGTTAAATAAATAGAGTTAAAAGGGAGTTATTCGAATATTGTTTAATCAATTAGAGTTAATCAAATAGAATTATAAAAAAGGGAATAGTGTTAATCAAATAAAGTTATTCGATTAGAGTATATCCAGAAGTAGTTAATCGAATATAGTTTATATTCGAAGGAGTTAAACCAAATATAGTTATTCGAAATAAAGTTAAAACAGAATAGAGTTATTCAATTAGAGTTAATCAAATAGAATTAGTCGAATAGAGTTAAAGAAATAAAGTTAAACAAGATTAGAAACTGACTAGAAATTAGTTAAGTTAAATAGTTTTCCGAGTATCGATCTGATGTTGGTTTCGGCCTTCGGGGTTTATACTTGGGAAGTTGTTCTCTTATTAGTTTACAGTTAGAGTCTGATAGTTGTGGAATGGTAGTGATTGGTGATTGATTGATAGTATTTCCATTTGGAAATAATATCGTTGTTTGCACACGTGTTTTCATTTGATAGCTAACTCACCGACTATCAAAGTTTTGACCATTTTAACGTTGTTAATATGGAGAGACCGGTTGGATTATTATCCAAAGAACCACTCTGTATTGGCATAAGCGTTGCGAATCATATATGCCAAAGATAATTGAAGACGGAGTAAAGTGCAAGGGCTATTGTATAAGTCTTAGATAACAGTGCCTAAGATGGATATACTGAATAGTACCTTCGGTTCATCCTGTTCCTGGATGACTTGTATGGAGGGATGTCTGACAAAGTATTTCCAGACAATCACGTATATTGATTTCTCCAACCGTACTAAGAGTGGAAGCAGAGAAGGAAACTTCTTTTAGCTAACACATAATGTATTGTTGTAGACGTCAATCGGTGATTTGATGGATTTGACGATGTGACATTCAAAGTGAATCTGGTGTGATAATAAAGCATAGCTTCTAGCCTCATCATCCGGTAAATGATAGAAATCGGGCAGGTAGCATGGCTATGTAGGTCGCACCTATTAGGGTGTATAATCACCTGATCTAGAGTTTCATTTATTCCTAAAAATCTATTGTCGATACTGTCCCATTCGGGAAACGGTTGCTGATCCCAACTGTTGGTGATATACATTTGATACACTCAAGTAAAATGAGTGGTCGGTCATGTGTGGTCGGGTTGCAAGATGTTCTTGTTGAACCCAGTGTATTCCTCTAGAGGTACACTAGCGAAAGGTGGTTCCATACCTTGTCATAGTTGGAAATCTATTACCCAATACGTGCTTGCGGTTTTGATTGTATACTATATATGTAGAACGTGAGATGAAAGCGTTTCTGCTAGATGATTATATATATACTGTGGTTGATAGACATTATTATAATATCAAAAGGTTTTTGATATAAAGATATTTTGGATTCTCATAAGGTAAAAACCCGTTCCGTTATGCAGCGTGGTCTTATGAGATATCGTTTACTAGTTCGAACTGTTTTAAACTGTTTTACTCGTACCAGTCCCATGATTGACCCGGAGTTTATTTGTTTGTTTCCCTAAACTCTTGGGTGCCTAAATTTGTACGGGCAGTCAAGTAGTCGGGATTTTACAGATATAGTTGAAGAGCTAGAGCAGGAGACTTCAGGATCATATAGCTATAGTTATTTCCGCTATGTTGTAAGTGTTGTACTTTGATAATGATGTATATTCAAGTACAGATGTATATTTCAAAGTTATGTTACATATATTATATGTTATTCGTTCTGCTGTGAGATTCGTATTACTCTGATGTTGTGTTCTTCTTCTTCTTCTATTCTAAGTTTCTATCTTATCTTTCCTCACCCTCTGTTTTCTTTCTGTTAATTTCCTGATTTTCAGTTTAATTTGGGGTTGGACTTGTGTTTTTGGTCAGCTCAAATTGGACCGGATTTTCGAGTCATTACACAGGGATAACACCTTTCCAGCTCCATTTAAATGGCTATGCCATGGTGACATATCCTTATGTGCTTTTACTTCAGAACTATAATCATTTGCCATCGTTCCTTAAACTTCGATATCTTCTTCTATTCAAAAGGAGACACTACCACCCCTCTTTAGTTATCGTTGAGACATCGCCAAACTGGAAGCTTATTCTGAATTTATCTAACAAACGTCATCCTTTACAAATTAGTTCTTCTACTTTTGATGCCTAGAAGAATTTAATAGATTATGGATTCATCGGGGTGAACATTTGAGTTTTATCATTACATCTAGCCTGGATTCAAGACTTGAAATTCTAAACTCACCCTACTATTTTTGGCAGATTTTCCCACTCCTATGAGAGATCTCGTTACTAGATCAATTTAGAAACTTTGAGGGTTGTCCCAACTTATGAGAGAGAGAAATTCCTTGTTGTAAGATGAATATCTTTATAGATTTAGGTTTCTACACCATGCTAGGTTTGGATTCCTTGTGAGGTTTCAACTCCCATTCATCTAGGGTCGAGACTAGTTTGGTTTAAGTCACCGAAGGAGGACCTTCAATAGAGGGTCCATTAGGGGGATAACTCGAAGGTGAAAGCTTGGTTGTTCAGACTGAGGTTGAACCTGGCGACTATGCTAGGATGTCTCCGATTTAGGAGGATGAAAAAGGAGAGTTTGTTTAATGCGAGTCAAGGTAGTAGTTCACTAGATGTAGAGAAATGGGAGATTTTAGGAAGTGATGATTCTAATACCAGTTCTGGAGAACGTAATTCTAAAGAGGAATACGTAGATTTGTTCAACAAGACACCTGGGGTTCGCCTGAGTCATTAGGAGAGATACCTAAGGGTCCGACCAAGGGAGTGTTCGAAGATTCAAATCCTCTCGTTACTCCGCCTTCGCAAGATGGGAATTATTTTGGTGATTTCGGTGATTCAAGCGACATTTATGCTACCCCAAGCATTATTCTTGAATGGCCACTTAAGCCTATCAATCTAGACTTCTATTTTCGCTCATGGAACATCACTTCAAAGTCCATTTAGACTACTTACTACTCACAAGGAAACACTATTCATGGAGGTGTTAGGTTTAGGCGGCACACCACACCCACTTAGGATTACCAGCACTCAGCACACACATTTTCCTTCTTCATTTATATGTATTTGAATCCAACTAGTCTTTTTATGTTTTAGATTGCATGATGGGTCGTTATTCCTATGAAAGGTTCAAGAAACAATCCTCTATAGATTCTTAAGAGCCTAAATGTTACCTCCCTCCTCGCTTGGCATAAAAAGAGGGAGGAGCATGAAAGAGAGGAGAGACTAAGAAAGGAGCAAAGAGGAGGAGAGTCAGAGATTAAGAAAAAAGAAGAGGGATGCAAAAGGTAAAAGGGCACCGAAGGGAGGAACCATCCAAGCGTCCTAAGAAAAAGCAGGATTCGTCAGAACATCCCAAGTCTTGGTGGTCCCTAGGTCAACTTTTACTCGCCCTTTCGCCTTAATTTTTACTAATATCACTAATCCTCCTCTTAGTATCCACAAACTTCTAGATAGAGAGCTATATAAACTACCGTTAATCCCCTCAACTATGTCTGAAATCTTTCTTGGTTAATTTCTCGAAGGAATTAGATTTGATTTAGATTTGGAACTGATTGATAAAGATGTTATTCTTCAAAAAATTGAGGTTTTTTAAAATGGATGTAAAAAAATTGGCAGGTTGGAAAAAGTTGGCTCATGAGCTGGCTAGGATGAAGGAGCTCAACTATACTGAAATCTTGACCCACGACCGTGGGAGGGAAGAGCAGATAAGAGCTATTCAAAAGACATACGTCGAAAATGAACAGCTCAAAAAGGAGAGAATGGTGGCTCTAGTAGCTAAGTAGGAGGCTGAAGAGAAAGCCGAGGAACTGAGAAAGTCTAACAAGGCGACATAAACATGGTTTCAACTTCAACTAAAACAAGAGCGCATGCTAGCAAAGTGGCCGTCGTGAAAAGTATTGAGCCTGAGAAATAAAATTTTGAATCTCTCAAAAAACCACGGCTGAGTAAGGACAAACACATGTAATTAAACTTTCAAGATTCACCATCTTAAGGAATAACTTGCTCAGGCTCAAAAGGAGAAATTCTAAATAACTGCTGAGAAGGCTCCTATGCAAAAAAACCATAAGGATGTTATGGATAATATGAATGCCATTATGTTGAACTTCTATACTTTATCAGCTATGGGTAAGGGTAACCTATCTTTTATGGAGGATAAATTTGCTCGCACTCTCGCCGAAGCGTAGGAATAAATATTTTCTTGAATCTGCATTACTAGCTACAATGAGGAGGAGTCGATTCACCAATATATTAATATGGAATCTCAATCTACTTTCGCCAAAGGAAAGAGGAAATTAGGCTCAAGAGAGAGAAGCAAGTTTTAGCTGGGGTAGGGTCCTTAGGCCAAGCTTCTCACGATTAACTATTTTGGGTTCTGAGGCCTTTTCTATGGATGACAAGGGTAGTATCCCAGCTTCTGGTGTGTTATCTCTACTTCTACCACCTCGTCGTTGTCTCAATTTTGACTTGATCCCAATCACCATTTCCCTTGATATGATGCATTTGAGTGATGAGGCAATTGTAATGACGAGAAGGAGTATGAGATTCGTTTTAGCCAGGAGAAAGACTCCTAGACACCAGTGATGTAACAACCCGGAAAATCTGAGCCAATTTAAAATTTTTAATTTGGCTATTTTAGTGACTTTTTGATATTTAAAATAAATTATTTTAAATAATAACGACGAAAAGTATGTTTGAATCGACATTTGAAAATAAATAGAATTATTTTTAATTATAAACAAGGCCTGAAACGACGCGGTAGTTTCGAAATTTGAATTCAAACTTTGACTGACTGTACCGGGTGCAAAATAAAACGGATTTTAGTGAAACCAAAAACATTTAAATTTGTTTATGAATATCTTTCTAACGAATCTGAAAAATCGAAGTTTCATAGCGGAAATCAAAAGTTATGGCCAAATGAATTTTCAAAAAGGTCGCTATAGAGTTTATATAGCCCGTGAAAATAGCCATTTTGCAAACGACCTCAGAATTCGACGAAACCCCTTTTGTTGGGTCCGGAATTTCAAATTATTGCTAGGTTTCAAATTTCATAATTTTTGAAGTTAATATGTGAGCGTGGCAAAGGAAAATGTGTTTAGTCGATTTCTATTAAATTGGATCGACCAGAAAAGGGCCATTTTTCAAACGGTCTCATAATTTGACAAAACTAGTTTTGTTGGGACTATATCGTCGAAACATAGCTAGATTTATTTTTCTGGAATTTTTGGGATCAGTATGTGGCCCCGGCAAATTGAAATGTACGTTCAAAACAAATATTAAATGTTTTATATTTTAATTTGAAGAGAAGCTGACTGAAAAATTCGAATAGGCCTACGAAACATATCCCATTGTGCTCGAAATGGGGGTATTTAGTTAGGGATGACAGTCGTTGGGTTTGGATTGGAGTTAGTATGTGAAGAGGGTATTTTTGGAATTTTAAAAATATATAAATAAAAAAAACCATCCAGCCACATTCCTTCTTCTCCCCCGCTAAAACCCGATCCCCCCTCGCAATATACGGCGGCTGCTGCACCTTCCTTCCCTCCTCTTTTTCTCTTCCATCTCTCAACGAGACCACACCCTCCTTTGGAACTTTCTGAAGATCGAAGTCCCCTCTTCAAATCCATATAAGCCTCGCCCCTCCTCGTCGCATCGTTCGAGAGATCCGCCCTCCTGAAGATCGCCGCCATCGCCCTCTTTTCCTCCACCCTGGCGCGTGCGAGTTCGAGGTGATTGGCACCCCCAGGTGTGGATTTCCAAGCCCTACGCTGTGGTAAAGGCCGATCATCGTATCGTTGCACGGATTGCACGAAAAATGAAAACCTAGTTTTGAACAACTTTAGAGAGGTACGGTTTTAATTAAATTAAATAGTTTTAACACTTTAAAACCGCTGCAAACTTCTAAAAATCGTATCATTTTGCTATGTGGTCGAAATGCAGTGAAACAAGAGACAGTGGACTTGTGCGGACGTCTTCTACATTCTAGAAGAGACCGGATATTTTTCTGAGCTTGCTACAATTTTTGGCAACGCGAAAAGCAATGTGAGATTTTTGAATTATAAATGATATGGAAAACAGCGATGTATAAATTATATAGTCGATGTATGAGTTATATAAGCGTCATACACCACATGTATAAGCATTGAATAAGTTGTATGTCCGATGTATAAGTTATATAAGCGTTGTAAAAGTGATATATGCGTTGAGATAAACTGAAATGATATTGAAATGAAATCGAAATATAGTTATATACGTATATCTATATCTATATCTATCTATCTATCTATATATATATGTATATACACACTCCCCTAGTCCACAGACCATGGACGATATATATAGGTTGTGATATTGTTTGGATTATTGGTTGATGTGAAAATTTGGTGAATATCATGAATGGTTGATTTGAAATGATTGATTATGGTTGAAATCCCAATAGGATTAGTATATGGGAAAATTCGTCTGCGTACGAACTAGATATTGGAAATCCCCATGGTCAAAAGCTGCGAGGCTTTAAGGTAGAGCGAGGAGCCGTACTAGGGACGGTGCCGGTTTTAACTACCCTGCCATTATGCTGCCGAAATTTTCTGAAATATTAGTGTATATGATTTAAATTCATGTGTTGAATAGAAATTCATGTGTTGAGTAGAAATTCATGTGTTGAATGAAGTTCATGTGTTGAATAAATTCTTTGAAATATAAAAATAACATTTTTACCTTATGTATGAACTATATAAAATAATCGTGTTTAGAAATAAATTGTTTTACAATAAAAATCACATTTTTATTATATATATATATATAATCTATAGAACTATATTCATGTGTTGAATAGAAATTCATGTGTTGAATGAAGTTCAGTTATTGAATAAATTCTTTGAAATATAAAAATAACATTTTTACCTTATGTATGAACTATATTAAATAATCGTCTTTTGAAATAAATTGTTTTACAATAAAAATCACATTTTTATTATATATATATAAACTATAGAACTATATTCATGTGTTGAATAAAAATTCATGTGTTGAATAGAAATTCATGTGTTGAATAGGAATTCATGTGTTGAATAGAAATTCATGTGTTGAATAATTTCTTTGAAATATAAAAATAACATTTTTTACCTTATGTATGAACTATATAAAATAATCGTGTTTTGAAATAAATTGTTTTACAATAAAAATCACATTTTTATTATATATATGACCTATAGAAAAATTCATGTGTTGAATAAAGGACTAAAACGATAAAAATCATATTTTTATCGTATGTGTGAAGTCGAAAACATTCATGTGTTGAATATATAGATTGAACAATAAAATCTACATTTTTATTGTGAATTTGAAGTGCTAAAAGTATTCATGTGTTAAATAAATATTTTTGATGATAAAAATATCATTTTTATCAAATATATGAAGTGGATATGGTTTAGAAATTGAAGAATGAATTATATATATATAAATAAAATAAATCGAATAACGAAGCTGTAGTTCGTGTTTTGAAACCATGATTTCAAACGATTAGTGCGGGAGATCCGACCATCGGATTTTCCCGAAACCGAAACCGTTGGGTTCGCTTTGGAAATATCTTTCTAATGACACTCACTTTGTGAAAATACAACGGTTGGATTGTTTGGAAGGTTTAATTCAAATCTGAAGAAAAACAACACTAGAATCGATTATAATTATATATATATATATATGCATATATAATTAAATTAAATCAAATAACGACGCTGCAGTTCGTATTTTGAAATCGTAACTTCAAACGATTGTACCGGGAGATCCGACCATCGGATTTTCCCAAAACTGAAACCGTTGGATTTGTTTTGAAAAGATCTTTCTAATGATATAAAATTTGTGAAGATCCAACGGTTAGATTTTCAGATATGTGTAAATCAAATCTGAAGAAAAACAGCGCCACAGCCGCGTTATGGCCTGAAGCGTCGTTTGATTGAATTAGCTATTTTTAAATGAATAAAAATAGTGATAAATCATTATAAAATAATATAAACGATATGGAATGGAAATAAACCGAATTTACTCGGTTTATTAGATATTTGATGTTTGAATGTGTTTGGTGTGAAAATTACATTTGAGAACAGAATTATTGACGTCAAATAATTTAACCATTGAAATGAATTGATTTAAATTTTAAATATACGTGAATTATTTGAAAAGGCCGAGTTAAATCTCATTTCAAATAATTGATCGGCGGTAAGGAGTCGATGATGAAGACGGTGGCTGAAGACCGGAGATCTTCACCTCGGTTGGTTGATTACTGATGTCTTGATTGGGAGGCATCCCAAAATATAGATAATAAGTGGTTATCGTCCAGACGTACTTGGAGATCGATGGAGATGCGAGGTATATGGTACCTCCGGTTTCGTTCAGACCCAGAACGAACTTGTAATTGGACTGTGTGTCTGACATTGGATTTTGTTCTGTGCCGATGGATCTCTATTAAATATATATCTGTTTGGCGACGGAGAATTTATTCTCTTGCTTAACGCCTTTCTCTGAGATGTATGAGCTCAGAGGTTATATATCGATAGAAATCAGTCGCATAGAGTGAATTTCCTGTGTGGCATGCCTAAGTGGCAGATGATCAAGGCTTCTGTTGAAAAGCAAAGTCTTGTGGTTGATGATCAAAGCACGGCCTGTGTGGCATAGCTTTGTGTATAACATTGATTTACGAGCCTCACACCCCGGTATGAACCAGAAACGGGAGAGGACCTCAGGGAGGACATGCATTTCCTTCTAGCTAGGGTGGTGTCAGTGACCTACCAGCCCTGACATTTATATTATTTTCACCTGTGTGGTTGTTGCTGTTGCGAGGCGCCTCGGATATATAGGTGACTATGTGGAGCCGATGGAGTCATGGGACTCATTTACGCCCCCAAAGGGCAGGGAAACACAGTGTTCAGGCATTTTAATCCACATCTGTGGACCGGCCCTAACGATCTAAGGGATCACTTGTGTCTGGGTCCTGAGGCTCGGGCTAGATAGTCTCGAATTCGGTAAGGACTATCTTTTTCCCTGGTTCATGATGGAAATCCAATTTCCAAATACGACACCGTGCGGTTTTAATTGTATACCTATATATGGCGACATAGTGGTATGGGGCATTAATGCCGTCTATGATTGATACTTATGATTTGAAGTTGTTTTTGAAACTTATAAACACTAGTAATAATATCAAATGCTTTTGTTTTATTCGTATCAAGCATATTTTGGCCATTATAAGGTAAAACTTTATCCTCTGGTTTGCGTTGCATTGTGTGATGGGAACTGAGTCTTATAATGGCTTCATTTTTATAAAAAGCATTGTGAGGTTTAAAAGATTTACTTGTTTTAAAGCATTGGCAATCCGATGGAGTAAACCCGTTCCGCGAAAGTGGCGTGGTCCTGTGATTGCCCATATATTAAAGTAAGTTAAGTAGATTTCTCATACCAGTCCCATGACTGACTCGTAGTTTGTTTCACTTGCAAACTCGGGTGCCCCTTTTTCTACACGGGAAGCCTTGTATTCAGGTTTTAGCAGGCTCTTTCTGGATAGCTGGAGCTGAAGATGGATTATACCATTTATCTCTTATTATGCTGTTCAGCTCCTATTGTACATATTATGTTTTGTTTTCCGCTGTAGACATTTATGTATAGCTGAACTGTATTTTGTACTAAGTATGATCATGTATACTGTGTAACTCTGATGATTATGTTTATCCAGTGCATTCTATTGTACATTATCTGGTGTATTTAATTATTTATGTTCTGCTGTTATCTGTTTATGTGTTATATTCCAAAGATTACCCTTGCCACCGTAGTACGGGGTTTTGGGGTCGTTACAACGTGGTATCAGAGCTTTGGTTAAGCCTAACTCTAGAATATAACATATTAATGAACTCGTTGGAAATAGAACCAGTAGTGTTCTAGGACGAGTAACTCATTACAGATAGGATTAGTAATATCCTAGTATGAGTATAGTAGAATGAATACACCCCGATAGATGCATTTACATGCAAGTATATGTCTCTATGCTTTAAAATATTTTTTCTAGTTGAACTGACACTGAAGTACTAGAAAATGAGTGTTAGAAACAGAAGGAATGTAGAACCAGATATTAAGGCTCTATTAATTAAGTATCGAAATATGGGTGGAGTACCGTTCTCGGGAAATGAATCTATTATTTAAACTCAAGCCTGGATACGCTTTGCTGAGAAAATTTTTGAAGGTTCAAAGCTGAGAGATGATCAGAAAAGATTACTGGCATCTTGGGCACTCAAAGACGAAGCTTTGTTCTGTTGGGATTCGATTATTATAGATAATCCAGAAGGTAATATTACCTGGGATAGATTTAAAGAGATTTTCAATGAAAGATTTATTCCTCCAGAAGCAACTAAGCGATTATGTGATGAATTCTATTATCTGATACAAGGAGATATGAATATCACAGAATATCATAAGAAATTCAATGAACTTTCTCATTTTTTTCCCTCATCTAATTCAAAATCTGAAAAGGAAGAATTTGAGGTTTATTAACGGGCTTCGAAGAAAGTACCAAAGTAGTGTCATGGGGCATGTGAAGCTTCCTTTTTCTGAAATGATATACATGGCTTATCAGTATGAAGATCTAGATAAGCGAGTCCTTTTTGTCGATGAAGAGGAAGTCAGTTCTGGCAACAAACGGAAATTCGAAACTGATAGCCCAGCGACAAGTACACAGCCGGAGGTCAGTACGATATTGTAACACCCCGTGTATTCTATAACCGTGAAATTCATAAATTAAAGTATAACTAATTTCAAATCAGAGAATTAAGGGAAACGGGATACACCATTGCGTTCGTCTCAGAATTCTGCTTGAGATAGAGTCAGAGTTTGCGTAAAACGGATATCGTATGAAGAAGATACGGACGAACGAAGTTGGGCGAAAAACCGGAAAACGGGTCAGAATGCACTGGCGCACTTGGGAAGTGCGCCAGAACAAAAATGCACTGGCGCACTTGGGAAGTGCGCCAGTACATTTTCGACCTGGCGCACCTGCCAAGTGCGCCCAGGACAAAAATGACCTGCTAGTCAGGTCTGGTCAAGTGCTGGCTGGCCAGGTCTGTGTTTGGTCGATTTTCTGAGCCTTGCCTTGTCACTAGGGCTAGGTGTCAGCTCCTGGTTGGTCTCTCCTTCAAACGAACGGCTATCATTGAACCAAGCTTCATCGACGGTCTAAATTAACTCACAAACTCTATAAAAAGGACCTAAGGCTAACCCTAATTCACATAAACTAAAATGGAGATGAGACCGTCATGCTGCTGAGGAGAGACTGAAGATAGCCGTCAGAAATAGAGAGACAACTAGGAGATAATTCAAAGCTTAAAGCAACGTAAATCAAATCAAAGCAACGCCTACAACAAAGGATAGCAACTCCAAATTCAGAATTCAGATTTCTGAATTGAAGATTCGCCAAACGCTGTAAGTAGAGTGCTATTCCGATATGAATTAAATAATTGTGTTGATTTGTGTAATGTAAGAAATGGAATTATGGCGATAATAATCTATATTTGTATGTTGCTTTGATGCAAAACGATTTGGGAATATTATGGTATACGATTGGATATTTACAAGTACGCAATTTGCGTTGGAAACGAAATGGAATTGTGGCGATAATGACTTATATTTATGTTATTTTGATTCTAAACGATTTGGCAATGCTATGGTTTGATTCATACAAGTATGTGGCTTATGTTGACAACCACATGTTGTGAAATTTTGATTGGGACTTATGCAAGCATATGATTCATATTGAAAACTACATGTTTGTGGTAGTTATTTACAACACCCATTTGGTAAATGCAAGTATAAGATTCATGTTGAAACAACAACTATATGTTGTAATAGTTTATTTTGAAATTCATGCAAGTCTATGATCTATTGTTATGACAACATGATGTAAAATTCTATGATCATCTTTAGTGTAATTTGATTCACCTAAGTTGTAACACCCCGAATTTTCGATTAACACTAAAGTTGCTAAAATAATAATAAGTGTGTAGAAGAGGGGATGTATCTAATATGAATATAAAAATATTAATAAGTATGTAAGAGAGGGGATGTATCTATTATGAATATAAAAATATTAATAAGTGTGTAAGAGAGGGGATGTATCTATTATGAATATAAAAATATTAATAAGTGTGTAAGAGAGGGGATGTATCTAATATGAATATAAAAATATTAATAAGTATGTAAGAGAGGGGATGTATCTAATATGTATATAAAAACAATAGTAAGTAAAGGGGGATGTATCTAATATGTGCATTGTAGAAAATATATATATATTTATGACATGAATAGAAGTTTATTAATATGCTGAGTGTTTGCTGAGTCACTTCTGACTCATTGCTGAGTCAACAAGATAAACCCCATCTTGTCTGAACGGCTGCGGTTATTTCTAGGTTAAATCTAATGGCCTAAATGCATTCTAAAATCTATAAATAAGTGGGTAGACCCTAAACCTAAATCACTTGTAAAATTAGAGAAGCTACCGTCATGCTGCTGCCATGGAGTTCAGCGTAGCCGTCACAAACTAAGAAGAGGAAGCCTAATCATCTACAACTAAATCTACACAAATCAAATCAAAAGATCTCTCTTTCTCTAATTCTTTTCTTTTGTTGGTGAGTATGATGATTCTCACAAGACTATTACAAACTAATTTGACTCAGTTATGAATGGATCACAAGAAAGTGACGTGATTTGTAATTGTAAATTCTATATATTGTGGATCTCTTATTATGTTATTATGTTGTCGTATGATGTAAATTATATATGCTATGTCATGCTATGTTGTAAATTCTCTTATGCTATGTCGTGCTATGTTGAGAATCATGTCAAGCTATGTTATACTATCATACTATGCCATGTTATAAATCATGCTATATTATGTTGTAAAATCATGATGTTGTTGGAACATGCTTAAAGTTATGTTTTTTTAATTTAAATGGATCTTGTTTATGGGAATTTGCCTATTAGGTTAGGTGTACCCATAAACTTGAAACTATAATTAAATAAAACTTGAATATGGGAATTTGCCTATTGAGTTAGGTGTACCCATATAAAACCATGTTGTTAAAAAATTAGATGATGTTGATTCACACATGTTCATATGTAAGTTTATGAAAATTGATTGAGATTATATTAGGTGAATTTTGAACAAGTTGACACCTTTAGGTCCATGACATGTATAATCTATGCAAGTTGGACATATGCAAGTTTCACCCCTTATTATGATTCATTTGGTCACATATACATGTTGTTATTATGATAATCTCTTTTATGCTATGAGTTAGGCTATTCGAGTCTAACATATATTTTGCGAATAAACGTTCAAACGTGGGGTAGCGGTAATATTAGGAATTAATAAATTGGGTGCAATTTTGTAAGATTTTGCATACCATGAATGGATGTCCATAATTGAGTCAATTATGGACATTGTTAAAAATTGGAAGTAATTAATAATTCAAGTAGGGAATTATTAAAATTGGGGGAAAGTGGATTATTATTAATAATCAATGCTTGGGACACGAGGTTGGACCCGTTTGTGATGTAAACCTGCCCGGACCCGCCCGGCAAATCCAGTAGTCACAAATGTCGGCCCAATGTGAGAGGTCCTAGGCCCAAACTAAAGCATAACAGTTGTAAAGACACGAGGTTAGACTCTTTTATGGTGTAAGACTGCCCGGACCCGCCCGGCAAATCCAGCTGCCATAAATGCCAGTCTAATGTGAGAGGTCTTTATGAGGTTATGGCCTTAATGAACTAAGAAATACTTAACCAGATAATCATGTAAGGTGGGACATGGGGGTTAAGTAGGTGCCTTGGGTGGCATGAGGAATCTGGTGGTTGCCTTTAGAGGCATTTGAAATACGATTAGACTTAACCAAACACACATGTAAATGAACATGACTAAGTGGGTTAAGTGGGATGGACTAATGCGGACAAGCTTAGGTGGAATGCTTGTGGTAAATAGTGGGGGCCCATTTCAACCAGTATCCTAAAACGTATCTTTGAGGGCTCGACCCAAGTCGAGGATGGGACACGCATACTGGGTTTGACTATAAGAGGCCAAAACAGGGAGCGGTGGCAACGCAAGTCCAACAGGTTTCATATGCGTGTGTGGACCCGGGCTGGTAGGTAAGACGTTGTTGCATCGTGTAGGTATAAGCCGTGCATGTCTGTTGTATCAGGTTGCCACTTTAGGGGAGTGATACACCCCACTGTGGGGCCAGCACGGGTATCTACGAGTTAGGGAGCCGATCGAATAATGGGAAGTAGGGTACACCTAGTGGAGATAGGGGCAGGCGGCACCTATGTAGTCAGCTAGGGGTACGTAAAGCCATTGGGAAAGTTTCTAAGTGAAGCTAAGTGGGATGAATCTTTAGGGTGACTGGTGTGGTGCAGTATAGTGTTTATCCTTTAGTATTTAGGAGCGCCTATAACGTTGCCTTTAGCGATTGTCTATGTCCTTAATCTGCTCTTCATAGACATTTTCTTGTTTTCCAGCTTATGCCTTAGTCCAGTTATTTTGGTAATAGTATTGTAGAATTATCATATTCACCAGACTTTATGTCTGACCCCCTCTTTTCCATCCTTTTTCTCCCTTCAGGTCCGCAGGTTTGGCCAAGTTCTAGTGGAGTCTAGTTGGATCGCTTATCTTCTGGAAAGCTTGGACTGCTGAAGTAAAGTCCAGCTTGTTATCTTTCTTTTTAATGGCTATTCATGTAATGGGATTATGTACTTGTTTTATCAAGATAGATATTGTACTTGACATTGAATGTGGTGTTATGATGTAATCAAACATGTTTTGACTTCTGCTACAATGAAATAAAGTTTTTGAATTTCCAAGTACTATTTTATATCTGTCTTGTTGTAATTTTACTGTTCTATATTCACTTAAAACCTCCATGGAAGTTAATGCATTCCCTTTGTGAGTGACATTAATAAACGTGGGGTGTTACACGTGGTATCAGAGCATAAGGTTACCAGAACAGATAAAAAAAAATTTTAGAAAAATATTTTTTTTTCTAAAGTATTTTTGGAAGAAGTGCTTTCAAAAAAAAAAAACATGTTATTTAAAGAGAGTTTTTATGAAAAACATAATCCCAAATAGCCACATCCTTATCTTTATCTTTCGAATTCTCCATTTTGAATCTTTCCTTTTTCGTTTCAGCATGGCTGAAGATCTTAATCTCCCAGAAGGTGTGACGATTCCAGGGTGGTTTAGGAGATACTTGGGGGCTAGGGCCACCACTGCAGGCCCAGCGGATACTCCTCCACCCCTAGTTGCACCCATTCCTCCTCCTCCTCGTGTTGACACTTTTGCAAAGACGTGCAAGGAATTCAAGTCTATGGGAGGAAAAACTTTTCAAGGGACTGAGACGTTTGTAGAGGCCAGAGATTGGCTTAAGGAGACTGAGGAATTGTTGGATATCTTTGAAGTGGAAGATGGGAGGAAAGTCCGTTTAGCTGCTTGGTTAATGAAGGGAGAGGCCTCGTTTTGGTGGGAGGTCACTAACGGGAAACGTCCAGTTGATTCATGGGCGGATTTCAAACGAAGGTTTGAGGCAAAGTTTCTTTCAAGGGCAGAGGAGAACTTAAATATGGAAAAATTCCTGGCACTAAAGCAAGGGAGCTCATCAGTAAAGGAATATGTCAATAAATTTAATCAGTTAGCAAGGTTTGGCTTGGAGTTGGTGAACACACCAGAGAAGAAAGCTTTGAGGTTCGTTAGAGGCTTGAATGAACCGTTGCAAGGGTTGGCTATGACCCACATCCCTATAGGAGCCACCTTTGAAAAGCTAGTAGAAATGGCACTTATGCATGAGGATAAGGAAGTTGAAAAGAAAAGGGATCAGAAGAAACCCCAACAGCAAAATAAGAAGGGTGGTAAAAACAATAATGGCAAAGGGAAGAAGAAATGCTTCAATTGTGGGACACCTGGCCATCTCAGCAAAGATTGTAGAAAGAAAAAGAAGACTGGTTGTTTTCATTGTGGAGATGCGGGACATTTAGTGAAGTACTGTCCAAAGAAGGGGCAGAGGGCAGGGTCTACCTCGGGAGGACAGGTGCAGGCTCTTATGGCACCAGGGCAGGCAAGGGGGCAAGTTCAGGCTATTGCGGCCCCACCGCTGCAAGAAAGAGGTAGAACAATTTCTGTTGAAAGCTTAGTTTTTCTGTTTGATCATCCTGCCCGTACCTTATTTGATTCTGGCGCATCTCATTCGTTTATCTCTGCATCATTAGTTGAATCACTGCACTTGAACACCAGTTTAGTAGAAGATCCCTTGGTCGTTTCAAATCCAATTGGGGGTTCGGCTCATTTGACCATGATATGTTTGGATTTGAAAATCTCTATACTTAGCGTTGAATTTAGATGTGATGCTTATGTATTGGGCTTCACGGGCTATGGGCTAATTTTAGGAATGGATTGGTTGTCTAGAAATAGGGCCATTCTTGATTGTGAAAGGAGAGTAGTTAGGCTACTGACTCGCCTTGGTAATGCTCTCGACATCTTTTGTAATCCCATAAATTCCGTTATGCTAAGTTATCTTGAATCGCTTGACGCATCTGTAGAGAACCTACGATCGGTAGAAGTGGTCCGGGAATATCCGGATGTGTTTGAGGAGGTGAAGGGCTTACCTCCAAAGCGGGAGATAGACTTTCGAATTTATCTTGTGGATAATGCTAAACCCGTATCTTTGCCAGTGCGCCACATGGCTCCTCGTGAAAGGAGGGAACTCAATAAGCAAGTAAAGGAGTTGCTTGAGAAGGAGTTCATAAGACGTAGTATATCGGAGTGGGGTGCTCCAGTAGTTTTTGCCACAAAGGCGGATGGGTCTCTTAGACTTTGTATGGACTATAGAGAACTAAACAAGCTTACTAAAAAGAACCGACACCCACTGCCGAGGATTGACGATCTCTTTGATCAGTTAGTTGGCGCCTCAGTGTTTTCGCAGTTGGACTTAGCCACTAGCTTTCATCAACTACGAGTGGCTGAGGATAGTATAGATAAGACTGCTTTTAGGACTCCTGACGGATTCTATGAATGGCTAGTGATGCCCTTTGGTTTGACAAACGCCCCTGCATATTTTGTTGATTTGATGAGTAGGGTGTTTAGGGAATACCTTAACAAATTCGTGGTAGTCTTTGTGGATGACATCTTAGTCTTTTCTAAGAATAAAGAAGAGCACTCCTTACATCTTAGGGAAGTGTTGGAAACCTTTCGAGCACATAACCTTAAGGAAAAAATTTCTAAGTGTCACTTCTGGAGGAAGGAAGTACGGTTCTTAGGGCACGTGGTTTCCAAAGAAGGGATAGCAGTGGATCCCGCAAAGGTAGTGGCCATCCAAGATTGGAAGGTCCCTAAAAATGCAACCGAAGTAAGAAGTTTCTTGGGGTTGGCTGGCTATTATAGGAAGTTTATCAAAGACTTCGCAAAAATATCAGCTCCATTAACACGGTTAACGAAGAAGAACCTGGTTTTTACGTGGGACAAAGATTGCGATGATGCGTTCCAACGTTTAAAGAGAGCCTTAACTTCAGCCCCAGTCTTAGTGCTGCCAGACGGGAATAAACCGTTTACCATCTATACTGATGCTTGTGGGACGGGACTTGGCGCGGTCCTCATGCAAGAGGGAAGAGTAATAGCCTATGGTGGAAGGCAGTTGAGGGTTCATGAAAAGAATTACCCCACGCATGACTTAGAGCTAGCCGCAATTGTTTTCGCGCTTAAGTCTTGGCGTCACTATCTTCTTGGTGAGAAATTCGAACTGTTCACTGACCACAAATCATTAAAATACTTATTCTCTCAGAAGGATTTGAATTTAAGGCAGCAACGGTGGATGGAATTCTTAGCCTCCTACGATTTTGAAATAGCATATACCCCGGGCAAGGGTAACGTGGTGGCAGACGCCTTAAGTAGGAAAAGGTTGTCCTTGAGTTCGTTGTTTGTTGAACGACAAAGCTTAGAATTCATCTCTATGTTTGACTTTAGACCCTCCATTGACTTAGTACCCGGTCTGTTAGCATCCTTGGAGGTTAGACCTACACTTCTAGGACGGGTTGGTGAGGCACAGCGAGACGACCCACGGTTGGTTGAGATAGTAGAAAAGCTCAAAGGGGGGGAGTCGTCAAGCCATCTTCGTAGGTATACCCTAGACGATAAGGGTTGGTTACGAAGGGATAATAGACTTTGTGTACCACAAGACGAAGACTTAAGGAAGGCCATTCTTGATGATGCTCATCCCTCAAAAATGACCATTCATCCCGGCGGGGATAAGATGTACAAAGATATGAAGCGGGTTTTCTTTTGGGCCGGTATGAAAAAGGATGTGGCCGAGTACGTCGCTAGATGCTTGGTGTGCCAACGAGTTAAAGCAGAACAAAAGAAACCCGGTGGGTTGCTTCACCCATTAGAAGTTCCACTATGGAAATGGGAAAGCATCTCAATGGATTTTGTGGATGGATTACCAAGATCAAGGAAGGGTAACACGGGGATTTGGGTTATAGTAGATAGACTTACTAAAAGCGCCCATTTTATTCCCGTGAAAAGTAAGAGGACTGCTCCGTGGTTGGCTTCTGTATACATTAAGGAGATAGTTCGTTTGCACGGTATTCCTTCTAGTATAGTAAGCGACCATGACCCCATCTTTACTAGCGAATTTTGGAAGAGTTTACAAGAGGTGGTAGGGACTCAGCTATGTTTGAGCACCGCATATCATCCTCAGACAGACGGCCAGACCGAGAGGGTGAATCGCATTCTAGAGGATCTTTTAAGGCTTTGTATCCTAGACTTTGGGGGTACATGGGAAGAGCACCTTCCGTTAGTAGAATTCGCATATAATAATAGCTTTCAGTCTAGTATTGGCATGGCACCTTTCGAAGCTCTTTATGGAAGCCCTTGCCGTTCGCCTACATGTTGGTGGGAATCTACCGATAAAATCCTACTTGGGCCCGATATGGTTAGGGAAACCTCGGAGAAGATTGAGTTGATTCGAAGGAGGATGAAAGCAGCACAAGATAGGCAGAAATCGTATGCTGATAAGAGGAGGACAGATCTTGAGTTTGACATTGGGGACATGGTTTTTATCAAAGTATCTTCGTTACAGAATGTTGTTCGCTTTGGGTCCGTGGGGAAATTAGCACCAAGGTTTGTAGGGCCGTTTCCTGTAAAAAACAGGATTGGGAAGATGGCATATAGGGTGGAGTTGCCTGAGAAACTTAGTGGAGTACACGACGTATTCCATGTATCACATTTGAGGAAGTGTTTGCACAAGACCGCGGAGGTGGTAGAGCCGAGTTTGCTTAAAGAGGTGGAAATAGAGCGTGATGCAAAAATTAGACGAGCTCCTACATGCATTCTTGGGTCGGAGATCAAAAAGTTGAGGAATCGAGAGGTCAGACTGGTTAAAGTGCAATGGGGAGATGATGAGAGCAACGCAACTTGGGAGACAGAAGAGAAGATGCGTTCGTTGTACCCTTTTCTTTTTGAGGGTATGTCTTTTAATTTCTCCTTTATCGCTTAGTTTATCTTATCTTATCTTTAGTATGTCCTCTCATTAGTATCTTTGACCTTTAGTTAGGATAATCCTATGGTTGAAACATGTGTTTGAGACATGTTATGTATGATGGATGCAAAATGGATGCAAGTGTTTGCTAGTGGTTGCTCGTGGATGCATATATACACACACTTTAGGCACTAGATCGGCTCAGTCACTTCATATTGCATATTGCATATATATGGATGTATTTAGTATAATGGATGTATAATGGTTGTACCATCATATGGATGCTGCATTCGGTTGAATGGGTGTGCACGCATATAGAAGTAGTATGTAAGCAATTAGGATCTTTTGCATACATAATGGATTCATGACACTTACATAATTTGCATTAAGGAGGTCAACTGAATCAGAAGACCGCCTGATTTCGCATTAGGTAAGGACATGTACACACACTTGCATATGATCATAAAGCATTAGAAGTCTTTTAAGGACAATGGATGCCTGTGTATGATGGATGAGTAGATGGACGTTTGGATGGTAGGATATACATTCTTCCAGACTTGAAGATTTCGGAGACGAAATCCTAAAAGGAGGGGAGAATGTAACACCCCGAATTTTCTATTAACACTAAAGTTGCTAAAATAATAATAAGTGTGTAGAAGAGGGGATGTATCTAATATGAATATAAAAATATTAATAAGTATGTAAGAGAGGGGATGTATCTATTATGAATATAAAAATATTAATAAGTGTGTAAGAGAGGGGATGTATCTATTATGAATATAAAAATATTAATAAGTGTGTAAGAGAGGGGATGTATCTAATATGAATATAAAAATATTAATAAGTATGTAAGAGAGGGGATGTATCTAATATGTATATAAAAACAATAGTAAGTAAAGGGGGATGTATCTAATATGTGCATTGTAGAAAATATATATATATATATGACATGAATAGAAGTTTATTAATATGCTGAGTGTTTGCTGAGTCACTTCTGACTCATTGCTGAGTCAACAAGATAAACCCCATCTTGTCTGAACGGCTGCGGTTATTTCTAGGTTAAATCTAATGGCCTAAATGCATTCTAAAATCTATAAATAAGTGGGTAGACCCTAAACCTAAATCACTTGTAAAATTAGAGAAGCTACTGTCATGCTGCTGCCATGGAGTTCAGCGTAGCCGTCACAAACTAAGAAGAGGAAGCCTAATCATCTACAACTAAATCTACACAAATCAAATCAAAAGATCTCTCTTTCTCTAATTCTTTTCTTTTGTTGGTGAGTATGATGATTCTCACAAGACTATTACAAACTAATTTGACTCAGTTATGAATGGATCACAAGAAAGTGACGTGATTTGTAATTGTAAATTCTATATATTGTGGATCTCTTATTATGTTATTATGTTGTCGTATGATGTAAATTATATATGCTATGTCATGCTATGTTGTAAATTCTCTTATGCTATGTCATGCTATGTTGAGAATCATGTCAAGCTATGTTATACTATCATACTATGCCATGTTATAAATCATGCTATATTATGTTGTAAAATCATGATGTTGTTGGAACATGCTTAAAGTTATGTTTTTTTAATTTAAATGGATCTTGTTTATGGGAATTTGCCTATTAGGTTAGGTGTACCCATAAACTTGAAACTATAATTAAATAAAACTTGAATATGGGAATTTGCCTATTGAGTTAGGTGTACCCATATAAAACCATGTTGTTAAAAAATTAGATGATGTTGATTCACACATGTTCATATGTAAGTTTATGAAAATTGATTGAGATTATATTAGGTGAATTTTGAACAAGTTGACACCTTTAGGTCCATGACATGTATAATCTATGCAAGTTGGACATATGCAAGTTTCACCCCTTATTATGATTCATTTGGTCACATATACATGTTGTTATTATGATAATCTCTTTTATGCTATGAGTTAGGCTATTCGAGTCTAACATATATTTTGCGAATAAACGTTCAAACGTGGGGTAGGGGTAATATTAGGAATTAATAAATTGGGTGCAATTTTGTAAGATTTTGCATACCATGAATGGATGTCCATAATTGAGTCAATTATGGACATTGTTAAAAATTGGAAGTAATTAATAATTCAAGTAGGGAATTATTAAAATTAGGGGAAAGTGGATTATTATTAATAATCAATGCTTGGGACACGAGGTTGGACCCGTTTGTGATGTAAACCTGCCCGGACCCGCCCGGCAAATCCAGTAGTCACAAATGTCGGCCCAATGTGAGAGGTCCTAGGCCCAAACTAAAGCATAACAGTTGTAAAGACACGAGGTTAGACTCTTTTATGGTGTAAGACTGCCCGGACCCGCCCGGCAAATCCAGCTGCCATAAATGCCAGTCTAATGTGAGAGGTCTTTATGAGGTTATGGCCTTAATGAACTAAGAAATACTTAACCAGATAATCATGTAAGGTGGGACATGGGGGTTAAGTAGGTGCCTTGGGTGGCATGAGGAATCTGGTGGTTGCCTTTAGAGGCATTTGAAATACGATTAGACTTAACCAAACACACATGTAAATGAACATGACTAAGTGGGTTAAGTGGGATGGACTAATGTGGACAAGCTTAGGTGGAATGCTTGTGGTAAATAGTGGGGGCCCATTTCAACCAATATCCCAAAACGTATCTTTGTGGGCTCGACCCAAGTCGAGGACGGGACACGCATACTGGGTTTGACTATAAGAGGCCAAAACAGGGAGCGGTGGCAACGCAAGTCCAACGGGTTTCATATGCGTGTGTGGACCCGGGCTGGTAGGTAAGACGTTGTTGCATCGTGTAGGTATAAGTCGTGCATGTCCGTTGTATCAGGTTGCCACTTTAGGGGAGTGATACACCCCACTGTGGGGCCAGCACGGGTATCTACGAGTTAGGGAGCCGATCGAATAATGGGAAGTAGGGTACACCTAGTGGAGATAGGGGCAGGCGGCACCTATGTAGTCAGCTAGGGGTACGTAAAGCCATTGGGAAAGTTTCTAAGTGAAGCTAAGTGGGATGAATCTTTAGGGTGACTGGTGTGGTGCAGTATAGTGTTTATCCTTTAGTATTTAGGAGCGCCTATAACGTTGCCTTTAGCGATTGTCTATGTCCTTAATCTGCTCTTTATAGACATTTTCTTGTTTTCCAGCTTATGCCTTAGTCCAGTTATTTTGGTAATAGTATTGTAGAATTATCATATTCACCAGACTTTATGTCTGACCCCCTCTTTTCCATCCTTTTTCTCCCTTCAGGTCCGCAGGTTGGGCCATGTTCTAGTGGAGTCTAGTTGGATCGCTTATCTTCTGGAAAGCTTGGACTGCTGAAGTAAAGTCCAGCTTGTTATCTTTCTTTTTAATGGCTATTCATGTAATGGGATTATGTACTTGTTTTATCAAGATAGATATTGTACTTGACATTGAATGTGGTGTTATGATGTAATCAAACATGTTTTGACTTCTGCTACAATGAAATAAAGTTTTTGAATTTCCAAGTACTATTTTATATCTGACTTGTTGTAATTTTACTGTTCTATATTCACTTAAAATCTCCATGGAAGTTAATGCATTCCCTTTGTGAGTGACATTAATAAACGTGGGGTGTTACCTAAGTATTATGATTCATATGAAGGTTATGTTGAAATTGGCATCATAGTTCAAGTATAAAAATCATGATTTTGTGATAGTGACAAAAGCAAGCGTCGTTGTAAGCTTGTATTAATTTTATGAACATGTCTAAGCTATGTTTGTTATTATGCCTAGTTAAAAACATGTTTTCTAAGCTTATGTTGTTATCTTAATCATATGATAATATATTTTTGGCACATAAGTTACATTAGAAATTTAAACTAGAATTGCATCCCCTTACAAGTTACATAGATTGGACAAAAACCCATGATTATATGAATAATAGGATTCATAATCAATTATGTTTATGCCATGACCATATAAGGACTCATGTTCAATTATGATTATTCCATAATTATATGATTAGAGTGGTTCATGTTTAAGTACTATTTATGCCAAGACTACATGTTTCGTTTACACCATGATTTTGTGAATAGAATGATTCATGTTTAAGTATTGCTTATATTATATGTTGTTACAATTGCAAGTTCACATATGCCTATCTTATGATAATTAGATCGTATGTTGCAAGTTCATGCGTTCACACTCCCCTTTTTATGTCACCTTATAAACACCATGTTATAGCCTCCCCTTTTCATATGGCTAAATTGGGTTTAAGTATTAAACCCAACACACCTTACATTGGAACGAACGAATAAAACGGGGGAAATGACGTTTGGGTTAAAAATATAGAACATATGTGTTGGCTTGTTTGACGCACGCCAATAACTTTGAAAAACAATTAAGTGGCATAAATAAATCTTAACCAATAAAGATGAATTTAAATAATGGGCCGCAAATATTTACATATAAAAAGAAGAAAGACAAAATATGTAAATGTAGAAAATACGATGTGTTTAACCCGAGGTTGGATTGAGTTGTGATGTAAACCTGCCCGGAACCGCCCGGCTGTCCAGTAGTCACAACAATACCTATCCAATGTGGGTGGTTAAACATGGAGCCCAATAAGGACCCGAGGTTAGACTGAATTGTGGCGTAAGACTGCCCGGACCCAACCGGCAACAGGCAGCCACAACAATACCTGTCTAATGTGAGAGGTCAAGGCTTTAATAAGACAATTAAGGCTGAGTCAGGATTGATAGGATTAAGTAAACTGTATTAATACTTAATCAAAATGGAACATGCTAAACTAAACAGACTGATTGGGGGTTAGGTTTATAAAACACTTAACCAACTTAGCATGTTGGCTAGAAATAGAAAAACCTAGTAGCGGGGGACCCTTTTCAGCAGTAACCCTATAAGGTATTATGATACCCTGAAACTAGGCAGGGTGGGGCACGATTACTGGGCTGACTGTAAGAGGTCAAATCGACGGCGGTGATGCAGCAGTGTAGGTTCTAACGGGGTGCGGGCGTGCACACACTCCGGCGCAGAAAAATAAGGCACTGGGCACCAGTAGCATACCTGTGCATTCTAGGATTGTGTCGGGCCGCCACCATGGGACTTGATACACCCCATGGTGGGACCAGCACAGGTAACTACAACATCGGGGGCCGTAAGACACATGTAACTATGCGAGTAGGAGCCGATCATCACAAAATGGATCACTTCACCCTGATTATGGGGTGCCTGTTGGGAATTAGTTTATATGGGTACAGAGATTAATATAGGGTACGATAGTATATTCGACCCTAGACAACTTAACTTAGTTTATGGTGCTTTCCCATTGCTAGTTTATACTTATCATACCCAGTTCTTTATTCATAGACTGAATAGTCCTAGACTTACTCAGGCTTTATGTCTGACTCTACTTTTCTTTCGTCTTCTTTTCTTCCGTTCCCCCCCCCCCAGGTCCATAGGGAGGGAATACCGCAGCTTGACCAGCCTTCATATCCAGCTTGAAGAGAAAGAATGTATTGCTTGGATCTTTTCGTTTTGGACTATGGCTTTGGACAGCAACTATGGGACTTTTGCAGTTTATTTATGTTTTCTTTATGCTTCTTTAAATAATGTAATCAAGACAGTTATGAAGATGTTATGTTTTTGGAAGTATTGTAAGACAATTATGGTATGGTTGGTGTAACACGTATTTTATTGAAATAAAAGTTGTTGTTTTCCGCTGTTCAAAAATATGTGTTCTTATATCTGTCTTGTATATCTGTGACTTATACTTATAAACCTCCACCAAAATTAGGGCATTCCCTTTGAGAGTGACCCTAACGGAGGTGGGGTGTTTCACTTGGTATCAGAGCATAGGTTTACCAGATAAGATAAAAAGTTTTGAAAATTTATTTTTCAAAAAAAAAAAAAAATTTAAAGAAGCATTTTTAAAAGATAAAATATTATTTTATTTTTAAAAAAAAAAGGCAAAGTCCCCCCAAAGCCATAGGTACTATCTCTTATCCTTCGTTTTGAATCTATCCTTTTTGTTTCAGCATGTCCGAAGAACTTAACTTGCCGGAGGGTGTACCAATACCTGGTTGGTTTAGACGGTTCTTAGAAGCAAGGGCCACTCAGCCAGGTCCTACCGTTCCTCCTCCCCCAGCTGCAGCAGCACCTCTTCCTCCACCTCCTCCGCGGGGAAACACGTTTGCTAAGATATGTAAAGATTTTAAAGCTATGGGAGGAAAGGATTTTCATGGAACTGAGTCCTTCATGGCAGCTAGAAATTGGATGAAAGAAACCGAGGACTTATTCATCATCTTTGAGGTAGAAGATAGACAGAAAGTACAACTGGCAGTATGGCTACTAAAGGGCGAGGCTTCCTACTGGTGGGAAGTCACTAATGCAGAAAGACCAGTGGAGACATGGGAGGACTTTAGGGCAAGGTTTGAGGCTAAATTTTTCTCAGATGCGGAAAGGAGTTTGCAGTTGGAAAAATTCTTATTTCTTAAGCAAGGGAACAAGACAGTCAAAGAGTATGTTAATCAGTTCGATGAGCTGGCTAGGTTTGGGCTGGACCTAGTCAACACCTCGCACAAGAAGGCTCTCCGCTTTGTCAAAGGGTTGAATGAGCCATTACACAGTTTGGCCATGACCCATATACCCAAGGGAGCTACGTATGAAAGGTTGGTACAGATGGCGTTGCTGAACGAAGAGGATAAGGGCAAGAAGGAGACAAAGGCAGAAAGCTCTCAAGGGAAGAAAGAGGGTTTGCAGCCTAAGAAGACAGACTTTAAGAAGGGCGGGAAAGGCAACAAAGAGAAGAGGAAGTGTAATTTCTAAGGCAAAGTGGGGCACTTAGTGAAAGATTGCCGAAAAAAGAAGGCCAAGGAGAATGGTGGGTGCTTTTCTTACGGTGAGATAGGCCACAGGGCTAAGGACTGCCCAAAGAAACGAGGATAGGGGCAGAGGGCTGGATCCACCTCAGGGGCACAAGTTCATGTGCTAGAAGCGCCACCTCTGCAACAGCGAGGTATAAATACTTCTGTAGAAAGTGTAGTTTATCTTTATGATCACCCCGTTCGCACTTTATTTGATTCTGGCGCATCACACTCCTTTATCTCGTCTACTTTAGTAGAATCTCTACACCTAAAAACTAGTATGGTAGAGGACCCCTTAATTGTTTCAAACCCAATTGAGGGCCCAGCTCATTTGTCTATGATCTGTTTGGGATTGAAAATTTCTATTCTAAGCGTAGAATTTCAATGTAGTGCCTTTGTTTTGGGCTTTTCGGGATATGGTTTGATTTTGGGCATGGATTGGCTATCCAGTAATGGGGCCATCCTTAATTGTGAGAAAAGGGTTGTTAGGCTCCTAACCCAGCTCGGTAATACTTTGGAAATTTCTTGTAATCTCTCGTATACGGTTATACTTAGTTACCTTGAATCGCTAGATGCCTCTGTTGAAAATTTGCAATCGATTAGAGTGGTCCGGGAATATCCGGATGTCTTTGAAGAGGTGAAGGGCTTGCCTCCGAAGCGGGAGATAGACTTCCGTATACATCTTGTAGATAATGCAAAGCCCGTTGTTTCGCCCGTTTGACACATGGCTCCACGGGAAAGGAAAGAGCTCAGTAAACAGATTAAAGAAGCTTCTAGAGAAGGGGTTCATTAGAAGGAGCATTTCAGAATGGGGCGCTCCAGTAGTGTTCGCCACTAAGGCAGAAGGTTCATTTCGCTTATGCATGAGTTGTGGAGAATCACCTTAGTAAGTACATTTGGCAACATAGCTGGAATTTATTTCCAAGAGATAGTTCTGCTACGTGGAAACAAGAATCAAGAAGCTACGAAATTGTGAAGTTAAAGACGGACAAAGCATAATGGAGTTAAGCTCAAGGAATGCGACTTAGAAGATTGAAGACTAGATTTGTGCATCATATCTCTTCTTAAGAGTATATCCTTGATCCCTCTCTTTCTGTAGAGCTTACTTGCATGCTATCTTTTGTATATATCCTCTCGGTCCCATTCTCAATCCAATTTCTATTGCAAACCCCATAGGGAGTATGACTCATCTTTTAGTAACACATGTTGGGGCTCGAGGGTGTTCGTTGGTTTGACTAAACTTTTTGGGTTTTATAGGATACGGGTTGGTCTTAGGAAGGGACTCCCTTGTGACCTAAAAGGAGTCCATCATGCTTAGTTTCCTAGAATCATATATAGTGGTTGGGTTGAGTAATTCTTTGGGTGTCAGTCTGATGTTGATTTCGGTCTTCGGGGCTGATGCTTAGAGAATTCTTCTCCTAGTCAATATATATATGGCATAGATTTCCAGTTTTGACATTGCCTAATGGGCACAAAGTCTTTACTTGCTTCTATCATTCGACTATACCTTTAGATAGGAACAATTGGGTGTAAACATGTGTTTGAGACATGTTATGATTGATGGTTGCAAGTAGTTGCAAGTGATTGCTAGTGGTTGCTCGTGGTTGCATATACACACACAATCTAGGTTTTAGATCGACTCAGTCACTTCATATTGCATGTGCATATATGTTTGCATTCGTATATGGTTGAACTTTAATGTGTTGTCATATGGATGTTGCATTTATATGAATGATTTTGCACTCATGTAGAATCATGATTAGGAGGATTTGCATACATAATGGATTCATAGCACTTACATAATTTGCATTAAGGAGGTCAACTGAATCAGTAGACCGCCTGATTTTGCATTAGATAAGTACATGTACACACACACTTTGCATATGATCATGAAGCATTAGAAGTCTTTTAAGGACAATGGATGCTCGTGTTTGATGGATGAGTAGATGGATGTTTGGATGTTAGGATATACATTCTTCCTAACTTGAAGATTTCGGGGACGAAATCCTTTTAAGTGGGGGAGAATGTAACACCCCGTGTATTCTATAACCGTGAAATTCATAAATTAAAGTATAACTAATTTCAAATCAGAGAATTAAGGGAAAAGGGATACGCCATTGCGTTCGTCTCGGAATTCTGCTTGAGATAGAGTCCGAGTTTGTGTAAAACGGATATCGTATGAAGAAGATATGGACGAACGAAGTTGGGCGAAAAACCGGAAAACGGGTCAGAATGCACTAGCGCACTTGGGAAGTGCGCCAGAACAAAAATGCACTGGCGCACTTGGGAAGTGCGCCAGTACATTTTTGACCTGGTGCACCTGCCATGTGCGCCCAGGTCAAAAATGACCTGCTAGTCAGGTCTGGTCAAGTCCTGGCTGGCCAGGTCTGTGTTTGGTCGATTTTCTGAGCCTTGCCTTGTCACTAGGGCTAGGTGTCAGCTCCTGGTTGGTCTCTCCTTCAAACGAACGGCTATCATTGAACCAAGCTTCGTCGACGGTCTAAATCAACTCACAAACTCTATAAAAAGGACATAAGGCTAACCCTAATTCACATAAACTAAAATGGAGATGAGACCGTCATGCTGCTGAGGAGAGACTGAAGATAGCCGTCAGAAATAGAGAGACAACTAGGAGATAATTCAAAGCTTAAAGCAACGTAAATCAAATCAAAGCAACGCCTACAACAAAGGATAGCAACTCCAAATTCAGAATTCAGATTTCTGAATTGAAGATTCGCCAAACGCTGTAAGTAGAGTGCTATTCCGATATGAATTAAATAATTGTGTTGATTTGTGTAATGTAAGAAATGGAATTATGGCGATAATAATCTATATTTGTATGTTGCTTTGATGCAAAACGATTTGGGAATATTATGGTATACGATTGGATATTTGCAAGTACGCAATTTGCGTTGGAAACGAAATGGAATTGTGGCGATAATGACTTATATTTATGTTATTTTGATTCTAAACGATTTGGAAATGCTATGGTTTGATTCATACAAGTATGTGGCTTATGTTGACAACCACATGTTGTGAAATTTTGATTGGGACTTATGCAAGCATATGATTCATATTGAAAACTACATGTTTGTGGTAGTTATTTACAACACCCATTTGGTAAATGCAAATATAAGATTCATGTTGAAACAACAACTATATTTTGGCCCCCCCCCCCCCCAGGTCCACAGGGAGGGAATACCGCAGCTTAACCAGCCTTCATATCCAGCTTGAAGAGAAAGAATGTATTGCTTGGATCTTTTCGTTTTGGACTATGTCTTTGGACAGCAACTATGGGACTTTTGCAGTTTATTTATGTTTTCTTTATGCTTCTTTAAATAATGTAATCAAGACAGTTATGAAGATGTTATGTTTTTGGAAGTATTGTAAGACAATTATGGTATGGTTGGTGTAACACGTATTTTATTGAAATAAAAGTTGTTGTTTTCCGCTGTTCAAAATTATGTGTTCTTAAATCTGTCTTGTATATCTGTGACTTATACTTATAAACCTCCACCAAAATTAGGGCATTCCCTTTGAGAGTGACCCTAACGGAGGTGGGGTGTTTCAGATATCTAGGGCAAGAAAAAAGCCTAGAATCAATAGGAAAAGGTTAAATCTGAGAAAGAACTAATAACGACTTCCATATTCCTTAACTGCAATCAAAAGGGCCATCTGTCCAGGAAATGTAAATCTTTGAAGAAAGATGGATTTAAACCCGGTAGGAAGTCTCGAGAGATTAGGAAATGCCGGAAGTACCATCAGGCTGGTCATATTGAGAAGAATTGCCAGCTATTAAAGAAAAGTCTGAAGCAGTACATGTGAATGAAGTGGCAGAAACTTCAACACCCTTATCTAGTCAGGGAAGGTCTGATGTTTTGGAAGGCACGCTTACTGTCAAAAACATTCCAGTTAAAGTACTGTTTGATACAGGCACGTCACGAAGCTTTATTGCAAAGAATGCATTTAAGAAGTTGGATTTGAAACTGAAAAAGCTCAAAGAACCTATCACTATCCATAATCCGATTGGCGGTTCCCTTGATCTTAGTAGGGTATGTGGGGTGCCTGTCTCTTTTTCCCGGTATCGGTTTCCTACCATCTCGATCGTCACGAATTTTACCGAATTCGATCTTATTTTGGGAATGAATTGGTTAACCAAATATAAAGCAGAGGTTAAATGCACCAAGAAAGTTGTTAGGGCAAAGATTAAATCAGGGGATTATATCACCATACCATGTGAAGGTCCGAATTCAGATAGAAAAGAGTTTTTGGTCCGCTCTTGATGTTTCTCCTGCTCAAATAGAAAATATCCCTGCAGTCCTAGAGAACATTCCAGACCTCATAAAAGATAATCCTGTCATTAAGAATTATGCAGATGTGTTTGAAGAAGTTGTTAGCTTACCTCTGAAGAGAGAAATTAATTTCAAGATCGCTTTAATCCCGAATGCAAGGCAAGTACTGCACGCTATTCGAAGAATGACTCTTAAGGAGAAAGAAGAATTAGATAATCAAACTCAAAAGCTTTTATGGAAGGGTCTAATCAGGCCTAGTTATTCTGATTGGGGAGCAGCAGTGGTGTTTGTCCCAAAGTCAGACGGTACTCTTCGACCATGTGTGGATTATCGTGACTTGAACAAGAAGACGTTAAAGAACAAATATCCATTGTCGCGGATTGATGATTTGCTTGATCGATTGAATGGTGCACAAGTATTGTCAAGGATGGACCTAGCTATAGGCTTCCATCAGCTTCGTATTGCCAAAGAGTGTGTTCCTATGACAACATTCAGAGGTCCCGATTTGTTCTATGAGTGGTTAGTAATGCTGTTCGGCTTATGTAACACTCCAGCTTATTTTGTCGATATAATGAATAAAGTATTCAGAGAAGTTTTGAATAAATTTGTTCTGGTTTTCATTGATGACATATTGATCTTCTTTAAGTCAGAGAGTAACCACGCGAAACGTTTGGAACAAGTGTTAGAAATTCTCAGAAAGAATGTCTTAAAGGCCAAATTTCCAAATGTATATTCTGGCAAGAAGAAGTCAAGTTTCTTGGCCACGTTGTATCAAAAGAGGGAATTTCTGTGGATCTCGGTAAAATCACCGCTATTCAAAATTGGAAGCAACCTAGTACTCTGACAGAAGTTCGGAGTTTTCTTGGATTGGCTAGTTATTATCGGAAGTTCGTTAAAGATTTTTCGAAGATATCTAGTTCCTTAACAAAGCTTACAAAGAAGCACGCAAGATTCAAGTGGACTCCCGAATGTGAGGAGGCTTTTCAGAAGCTAAAATTAAGATTAACAACTGCTCTAGTGTTAACGATTATCGATGGCAATCAAGACTTGAAAGTCTGGACAGATGCCTCTAGAGAAGGCCTTGGTGCAGTATTAATGCAAAGAGGTCAAGTGGTTGCTTATGCTAGCCATTAGCTGAAACCGCATGAGATAAAATTACGTTACTTATGATCTTGAGTTGTTAGCCATCGTGTTTGCTTTAAAAATTTGGAGGCACTATATTTTGTGTGAGAAATTCAAACTGTATATAGATCATCAGTCGCTAAAGTATCTATTCACCCAGAAAGACTTGAATCTGAGGCAGCAACGTTAGCTAGAATTTCTTGCAGCATACGATTTGAGATTTTGTACACTCCAGGGAAAGCCAATGTTGTGGCTGATGCACTAAGTAGAAAGAATGCAATAATCGCCAATTTTATTATTATGACTTCCTTGATTGACAAAATATCTATTCTTCAGAAAGATGATAATTTTATTAAGGATATGATCAAAAGGATTCAGAAAGGCGAACCCTCGGGTTTTCAAATAGATAACGATGGAATCCTGAGATTGAGAGGAAGGATTTGTGTTCCCGACATCCCCAAACTCAAAAGAGAAGTGTTGGACGAATGTCACAAGCCCAAGCTGAGTATCCATCCAGGTGTGAGCAAGATGTAAAACGATCTCAAGCGAACATTCTGGTGGAAGGATATGAAAAGGGACGTTTCAATATATGTTAGCAAGTGTCCTACTTGCCAACTAGTCAAAAGCAACCAACAGAAACTTGCCGGATTGTTGCAATCGCTGGACATTCCAGGTTGGAAGTGGGAACATATTTCCATGGACTTCATAGATGGTTTTCCCAGAACCAAGGAAGGAAATGACAGTATTTGGGTGATCATAGATCGCTTCACGAAGACCGGCCATTTTATACTTGTCAGATCCAATAGAACCGCTCAAAGTCTGGCACATATTTATTTCAAAGAAATTGTTAGGCTACATGGAGTTTCGATCGGTATAATTAGTGATAGAGATCCAATATTTACTAGCAAATTCTGGGAGGCATTTCAAGTAGAACTGGGAACAAAACTGAACTTGAGCACCGCCTATCATCCTCAGACAGATGGTCAAACTGAGAGGGTGAATCGTATTCTAGAAGATTTATTACGGGCTTGTGTTCTTGATTTTGGTGGATCATGGGAAGACCATTTGCATTTGGCTGAGTTCTCATACAACAACATCTACCAAGCGAGCCTGACAATGTCACCATTTGAAGCATTGTATGGTAGACCGTGCCAATCTTCTGCTTGTTGGGTAGAACCGGGTAATAGGCTTGTATTGGGACCAGATATGATTCGCGAAGCTGCGGATAAAGTCGATTTCATTAAGAAACGATTGCTAGCAGCTCAAGCCGACAGAAGAGCTATGCAGACTCGAGAAGGAGGGATTTAGCATTTGCTGTTGTTGACTATGTGTATCTAAGGGTTTCTCCGATGAGAGGAGTGATTCGATTTGGCAAAACTGGGAAGTTGGTGCCCAGATTTATTGGTCCATTCCCTATACTTGAACGGATTGGAACTCTCGCTTATAGAGTTCAATTGCCTGATTGGTTGCCTGGAGTGCCTGATGTATTTCACGTATCTCAACTTCGAAAGCATGTTCATGATCCAGACTTGAACGTGGAAGAAGCAGCACATTGGGATATAGAAATTACTCCAGAATTGGCTGTGAGAAGAGAACCGCTAAAGATAATTGGCAAAGAAACCAAAGAGCTGAGGAACAAGAAGGTTCACTTAGTCAAAGTGCAATGGAGTGGAGATCCGCGAGATTGTACTTGGGAAACTGAGGAAAGCATTAAGAAAGCCTATCCTAAGTCCAGGGTGGATATGTCTGATTGATTCTGGTGCAAGGTACATTTACCATATCTTTGCATTACCCTTTTGTTCCCTACTTTGCTGTTGTTTTCTTTTCATGCATGTAAGCTTTTTAATTTTATAGTTTGAATGATTTTAAAAGAGTATATGAATTAATTAGTATATTTTTGAAAGTTGACCAACAAATTGATTGTTGGTTGAGTTGTTTGATTTTTGGTTGATTAACGAGAATTTTGAACCATTTAGCCAAATTGAACGAATATTGCACTGAATTGAAAATAGATAGAAATATATACATGTGCATTATATGTGTGTGAACAGGTTATGGATAAACAGCTAAGCAAAGGAATAAAATTGTTTGCCCGACAAATAGGTACATGTTTATTGTATTTCTTCGGATTTGATGATTTTATGAGCCGATTGGCTAGCCGCTTAGCTTTTTCTTTTTCTTTTGGATTTGTGAGGGCCATGGGAGGATATTTGAAATATCCCGAAACTCCCCATACAAAGGAGGTTATGGCAAAAAAATTCTAAAATTTAGGGTGTTAGCCAAATTTTTGAAGAATTTGAGAATTCTTAGAAACTAAAAAGTTAAAGAATGAAAGCCAGAAGGAAAGTTGAGCTTGTTAATTAAACGACTTTCGACTTCGTTCCTTTTCGAGGAGGAAAAGTTTCAAGTGGGTGAGATTGTAACAACCCGGAAAATCTGAGCCAATTTAAAATTTTTAATTTGGCTATTTTAGTGAATTTTAGATATTTAAAATAAATTATTTTAAATAATAACGATGAAAAGTATGTTTGAATCGACGTTTGAAAATAAATAGAATTATTTTTAATTATAAACAAGGCCTGAAATGGAGTGGAAGTTTCGAAATTTGAATTCAAACTTTGACTGACTGTACCAGGTGCAAAATAAAACGGATTTTAGTGAAACCAAAAATATTTAAATTTGTTTATGAATATCTTTCTAACGAATCTGAAAAATCGAAGTTTCATAGAGTAAATCCAAAGTTATGGCCAAATGGATTTTCAGAAAGGTCGCTATAGAGTTTATATAGCCTGTGAAAATAGCCATTTTGCAAACGACCTCAGAATTCGACGAAGCCACTTTTGTTGGGTCCGGGATGTCAAATTATTGCTAGGTTTCAAATTTCATAATTTTTGAAGTTAATATGTGAGCGTGGCAAAGGAAAATGTGTTTGGTCGATTTCTATTAAATTGGATCGACCAGAAAAGGGCCATTTATCAAACGGTCTCAGAATTCGATGAAACTAGTTTTGTTGGGACCGTATCGTCGAAAAATAGCTAGATTTATTTTTCTGGAATTTTTGGGATCAGTATGTGGCCTCGGCAAATTGAAATGTAAGTTCAAAACAAATATTGAATGTTTTATATTTTAATTTGAAGAGAAACTGACTGAAACAGTCAAATGGGCCTACGAAACATATCCCATTGTGCTCGGAATGGGGGTATTTAGCTAGGGACGACAGTCATTGGGTTCAGATTGGAGTTAGTATGTGAAGAGGGGTATTTTTGGAATTTTAAAAATATATAAATAAAAAACCAGCCAATCACATTCCTTCTTCTCCCCCGCTAAAACCCGATCCCCCCTCGCGATATACGGTGGCTGCTGCTCCTTCCTTCCCTCCTATTTTTCTCTTCCATCTCTCAACGAAACAACACCCTCCTTTGGAACTTTTTGAAGATCGAAGTCCCCTCTTCAAATCTGTAAAAGCCTCGCCCCTCCTCGTCGTGTCGTTCGAGAGATCCGCCCTCCTGAAGATCGTCGGCGTCGCCCCCTTTTCTTCCACCCTGGCGCGTACGAGTTCGAGTTGATTGGCACCCCTAGGTGCGGATTTCAAAGGACTACGCTGTGGTAAAGGCCGATCTTCATATCGTTGCACGGATTGCACGAAAAATGAAAACCTAGTTTTGAACAACTTTAGAGAGGTACGGTTTTAATTAAATTAAACAGTTTTAACACTTTAAAACTGTTGCAAACTTCTAAAAATCATATCTTTTTGCTATGTGGTCGAAATGCAGTGAAATAAGAGATAGTGGACTCGCGCGGACGTCTTCTACATTCTTGAAGAGACTGGATATTTTTCTAAGCTTGCTACAATTTTTGGCAACGCGAAAAGCAATGTGAGATTTCTGAATTATAAACGATATGGAAAACAGCGATGTATAAATTATATAGTCGATGTATGAGTTATATAAGCGTTGTACACCACATGTGTAATCGTTGTATAAGTTGTATGTCCAATGTATAAGTTATATAAGCGTTGTAAAAGTGATATATGCGTTGAGATAAATTGAAATGATATTGAAATGAAATCGAAATATAGTTATATACGTATATCTATCTATATATATATACTCCCCTCGTCCACAGACCATGGACGATATATATTGGTTGTGATATTGTTTGGATTATTGGTTGATGTGAAAATTTGGTGAATATCATGAATGGTTGATTTGAAATGATTGATTATGGTTGAAATCCCAATAGGATTAGTATATGTGAAAATTCGTCTGCGTACGAACTAGATATTGAAAATCCCCATGGTCAAAAGCTGCGAGGCTTTAAGGTAGAGCGAGGAGCCGTACTAGGGACGGTGCCGGTTTTAACTACCCTGTCCTTATACTGCCGAAATTTTCTGAAATATTAGTGTGTTTGATTTAAATTCATGTGTTGAATAGAAATTCATGTGTTGAGTAGAAATTCATGTGTTGAATGAATTCTTTGAAATATAAAAATAACATTTTTACCTTATGTATGAACTATATAAAATAACGTGTTTTGAAATAAATTGTTTTACAATAAAAATCACATTTTTATTATATATATAAACTATAGAACTATATTCATGTGTTGAATAGAAATTCATGTGTTGAGTAGAAATTCATGTGTTGAATGAAGTTCAGGTGTTGAATAAATTCTTTGAAATATAAAAATAACATTTTTACCTTATGTATGAATATATTAAATAATCGTGTTTTGAAATAAATTGTTTTACAATAAAAATCACATTTTTATTTTATATATATATATATATATAAACTATAGAACTATATTCATGTGTTGAATAGAAATTCATGTGTTGAATAGAAATTCATGTGTTGAATAGGAATTCATATGTTGAATAGAAATCCATGTGTTGAATAAATTATTTGAAATATAAAAATAACATTTTTACCTTATGTATGAACTATATAAAATAATCGTGTTTTGAAATAAATTGTTTTACAATAAAAATAACATTTTTATTATATATATGAACTATAGAAAAATTCATATTTTTATCGTATGTGTGAAGTCGAAAACATTCATGTGTTGAATATATAGATTGAACAATAAAATCTACATTTTTATTGTGAATATGAAGTGCTAAAAGTATTCATGTGTTAAATAAATATTTTTGATGATAAAAATATCATTTTTATCAAATATATGAAGTGGATATGGTTTAGAAATTGAATAATGAATTATATATATATATATAAATAAAATAAATCGAATAACGAAGCTGCAGTTCGTGTTTTGAAACCGTGATTTCAAACGATTAGTGTGGGAGATCTGACCATCGGATTTTCCCGAAACCGAAACCATTGGGTTCGCTTTGGAAATATCTTTCCAAGACACTCACTTTGTGAAAATCCAACGGTTGGATTGTCTGGAATGTTTAATTCAAATCTGAAGAAAAACAGCGCTAGAATCGATTATATTTATATATATAAATAAATATAATTAAATTAAATCGAATAACGATGCTGCAGTTCGTATTTTGAAATCGTAACTTCAAACGATTGTACCGTGAGATCTGACCATCGGATTTTCCAAAAACTGAAACCGTTGGATTCGTTTTGAAAAGATCTTTCTATTGATATAAAATTTGTGAAGATCCAACGGTTAGATTTTCGGATATGTGTAAATCAAATCTGAAGAAAAACGGCGCCACGGCCGCGTTATGGCCTGAAGCGTCGTTTGAATGAATTAGCTATTTTTAAATGAATAAAAATAGCGATAAATCATTATAAAATATTATAAACGATATGGAATGGAAATAAACCGAATTTACCCTGTTTATTAGATATTTGATGGTTGAATGTGTTTGGTGTGAAAATTACATTTGAGAACAGAATTATTGATATCGAATAATTTAACCATTGAAATGAATTGATTTAAATTCTAAATATACGTGAATTATTTGAAAAGGCCAAGTTAAATCTCATTTCAAATAACTGATCGGCGGTACGGAGTCGATGATGAAGACGGTGGTTGAAGACCGGAGATCTTCACCTCGGTTGGTTGATTACTGATGTCTTGATTGGGAGGCATCCCAAAATATAGATAATAAGTGGTGATCGTCCAGACGTACTTGGAGATCGATGGAGATGCGAGGTATATGCTGCCTCCGATTTCGTTTAGACCCAGAATGAACTTGTAAATGGACTGTGTGTCTGACATTGGATTTTTTCTGTGCTAATGGATCTCTATTAAATATATATCTGTTTGGCGGTGGAGAATTTATTCTCTTGCTTAACGCCCTTCTCTGAGACGTACGAGCTCAGAGGTTATATATCGATAGAAATCAGTCGCATAAAGTTAATTGCTTGTGTGGCATGCCTAAGTGGCAGATGATCAAGGCTTCTGTTGAAAAGCAAAGTCTTGTGGTTGATGATCAAAGCACGACCTGTGTGGCATAGCTTTGTGTATAACGTTGATTCGCGAGCCTCACACCACGGTATGAACAAGAAACGGGATAGGACCTCAGGCAGGACATGCGTTTCCTTCTAGCTAGGGTAGTGTCGGTGACCTACCAGCCCTGACATTTATATTATTTTCACCTATGTGGTTGTTGCTGTTGCGAGGCGCCTCAGATATATCGGTGACTATGTGGAGCCGATGGAGTCATAGGACCCATTTACGCCTCAAAGGGTGGGGAAACGCAGTGTTTAGGCATTTTAATCCACATCGGTGAACTGGCACTGACGATCCAAGGGCTCACCTGTGTCTAGGTCCTAAGGCTCGGGCTAGACAGTCTCGAATTCGGTAAGGGCTATCTTTTGCCTTGGTTCATGATGGAAATCCAATTTCCAAATACGACACCGTGCGGTTTTAATTGTATACCTATATATGGCGACATAGTGGTATGGGGCATTAATTCCATCTATGATTGATACTTATGATTTGAAGTTGTTTTTGAAACATATAAATACTAGTAATAATATCAAATGCTTTTGTTTTATTCGTATCAAGCATATTCTGGCCATTATAAGGTAAAACTCTATCCTCTGGTTTGTGTTGCATTGTGTGATGGGAACCGAGTCTCATAATGGCTTCACTTTTATAAAAAGAACTGCGAGGTTTAAGATATTTACTTGTTTTAAAGCACTAGCAATCCAATGGAGTAAACACGTTCCGTGAAAGTGGCTTGGTCCGGTGATTGGCCATATATTAAAGTAAGTTAAGTAGATTTCTCATACCAGTCCCATGACTGACACGTAGTTTGTTTCACTTGCAAACTCGGGTGCCCCTTTTTCTACACGAGAAGCCTTGTATTCAGGTTTTAGCAGGCTCTTTCTGGATAGCTGGAGCTGAAGATGGATTCTACAATTTATCTCTTTTTATGCTGTTCAGCTCCTATTGTACATATTATGTTTTGTTTTCCGCTGTAGACATTTATGTATAGCTGAACTGTATTTTGTACTAATTATGATCCTATATACTATGTAACTCTGATGATTATGTTTATCCAGTGTATTCCATTGTACATTATCTGGTGTATTTATTTATTTCTGTTCTGTTGTTATCTGTTTATGTGTTATATTCCAATGATTACCCTTGCCACCGTAGTACGGGGTTTTGGGGTCGTCACAAGTGATCCTATCTTTTTCGAAACTTAAGGACTTTTTATTTTCTCCCGATGAGGTAAATGATTTAGTTTCTCGTTTTTCCCGTGTTGTAGACTTGGATTTCCTGACCGCTTTCCCTCCTTCGTCCTAAGTTGCAGGGACTAAAGCAATCTTTACCTCCAATATTATTATTTCTATAGTTCCTCCCACTTCCCCAATCTCTGTTTCCCAGCCAAGGCCGCATTTAGAGCGAATCGAAAAATTTCAAAAGGATAAAGCAAGCATTGAACAAAAGGATTTTATAGGGAGAAGGATCCCTCATCCGGGAGTAAGGGTAAATTTAAGGCTCATTGCGGTGAAAAGAGTACAACTCATAAGAAAGAAAAGAGTGTAATGAATGACATGGAAGTTACCAGTGATGCCGGATGCACCCCCATCATTCCTCCTTGCACCTGTCCTTCTGCTATAATGTCGGATAGGCCCGCGACCATCAAAATGGAAAAGAGTCTATTGGGGGTAATAAGGAGTAGCGTTGGATGCTAAGCTTAGAGTTTCTTTTTTTTGTTTTTTTTTGTAGTCATGTACAACTTGTATTTTTTTTCCTTGGTCAGGATTTTGTGGGTGTCAGCGTCCGCTGTTTGGATGCATAGCATCTTGTATATAAACGTTGTATAGTAATGAAATGTTATTGTTTGTTCATATGAATCTTTGTTATATGTTATGTACTTCTATCATTTCTAGTACTGCTTTATTTATATATGTTGCTTTTTTACTTCTTAACTTTTCAAAGCACTCGAGTTTATTGTTGCTAGCCTTGTTACTTATCGCGGTAGATACATGGCATGCTCAATTTCAAGGGTCTCAATGTCGTTGTAAGTGATACTTCTCCTCATACCGTGGGTCTGGTCGTGCTTTTTTAGACTTACTTTTCATGAATTTTATTGCCCCTTGTTTAGGATGATTGACCATTGAGTGTCTCATTTTTACTCAGAGCTTGTCCCAATCCCTAATAACTTGGTTGTTTTTCTCTTTGACCTTTGAATTCTTTTGGCTTGCAGACCTCAATTTTTCTTAGTTCGGTCTCGGATGGTTCAATGCCATGAGTTTGGGGTTGACGTTTGACAATTCGCCCGCTTTAGGGTAAGGTCCTCACTACGCAAGAAAACTATTGGATCGATGTCTGATGTTCCGTTGATCTCATGATGAACGCCTCACCGATTGATGAGAGTTTTGGATCGATGTGCAATGATCCAGCGGTCTCCGAGTGAAGTCCTCACTGCACGAGAAGTTTTTTGGATCGATGTCCGACGATCTTGGTGTGAAGTTCTCGTTATGCGAGAAGAGTTTCAAACGCTGTATGATAATTTGACGGCCTCCAGGTGATGTCCTAACTACGAATAAGATTTTTGGACCAATGTACGATGATCTGATGGCCTCATAGTGAAGTTCTCACAACATAAAATAGTTTTGGATTGATGTCCGATTATCTGAAGGCCTCCGGATGAAGTTCTCACCGTGCGAGAAGAATTTTTCGAAGCCACTGATTGATTCTTGTCCCTTCTTTCTTAGGTTTGTATTCGCTATTTTGACATTTCAGACTATGAACCCTAAGCCGAAAGCTATAGGTATTGATCGAGTTTTGTGCCTCAAAAGCAGTGCAATGGCTTTCGGTATCCCTCGGCTGTGGTAAGGGTACCTAAACCATGGTGAGGGATTTTGGTGTCTCTCAACTGTGGTTTAAAATAATTGGTTTGTCTATTTTAAAAGGATTTTGTATTTAATTTATTTTCCTTTTGGAAAATTATATGTTTTAAAAAAGTTGTAAAAAGAAGTATTTTAAATTATTCATCAGGATGGTTAACCTTGTTTAAATTTATATTGTTATTTAAATGGATTTATTCCCTTGGATAATAAGTATCGTTCTTACTTTATAAATGATAGTTTATAAACGAGAATATCTTTTAAAAAAGTAATTATCTAAAAATAAATCTAAGTGCAAATTGTTTCGGGTTGTTGTAAATAATATTTTGTTGATAATTGTTTGACCCGTATTTTAACACACTTAGAAATATAATTCACCTTTTCAAAAGAATATATTAAACAAATTTTTTCAAAGTGATATGCACTACTTGAAATGTGAAAACTGAGCCCATGTGTGAATCAAATGCTAAACAAGTTTCATTCATTTAGTGATGGTAAGTGTGATTGAATTCAGATACACAAACCACTTTGTTATTTCTAATAGTCAATTTTGTCGATTGTTGATTTTGATTATGTCATCTTCTCTTTATTTCGTTACTTTAAGACAATATGGATCCTTTGAGCTCTGATATCCTTGCTAAGAATGACTTAAACTAAAGAGTGGGTAAAGTGGCTCACCCTCCTAGTAATTGTTATGCTTCGTCATTCTAAAACAATTCATCGCTCATTTTTTAGCTTTAGAATCAAGCATTGGAACTAAAACCAAAGCGTGAGAAGGAGCCAAGCCATATGGATTGCACCCATTAGAGTATGTTCACATTTATATAGTGGTTATTGTTAGCATCCAAGCATGCAATGATGTGAAATAGTCGGATATTCGTGGGAACTAGGGTCTAGCTTGGAAGCTCCCAAGTGAAGCGCATGTGCTCTCAAGTATAATTTATATAGAGGCACACTTAGCGATCCCCCTCCTAGTTATGTTGGATAAATTTATTCTCCTTGTTTTAATTTGAAAATTGGTATCAATCTTTGCTTCTTCTTGTTTTTTCAATCTAAGATGATTTATTGCTTATTACGCATTTTTAGTCTTTGTCGAAAACCACTGAAACCAAAAAGCAATTAGGTCAAGTTGTGTAATTATTCCCATTAGGTTTTACCTTATGTAGGATTTGGTTGTATGCTCCCGAGATGTTGAATACTCAAATTTCCAGTAAAGTTGGCGGAGTCCGGCTTGGAGTGCCTGAGAGGAGTCGCATGAGAGAATGGTCCTCTCAATTATATTTCTAAAAGTACACTTTTCGAAAAAGGGCACTGCACTCTCCTACCCATTTACAGGAATTTTTTTACCTTTTTGATTCAAATCCTAAAAAAAAATTCCTTAATTGCATCAAGAATTGCCTTATGCTCTTCTTTGTGTTAATTTACTTATCAGGATGGATATTTATGTTATTTTTATTATGTTCTTTCATATTTATACCTTTTTCAAAATTTATTTCCATGTTATCTTATATGGATATTGTTCTTATGAAGTAAAAAGCTCGTTATGCAGCTAGCAGCACAGTCTCATAGAATTATTGTATGCTTCACTTGAGTTTTTTCACGTTAAATTCTCAGACTGACCCTTGTATCTTTGAGGGATGGTTCATCTGTCTTTATTATCATTGTATGTTGTTGTTTCCACTGTAAGATTCTATTTATTCTATTCGTTTTCATTCTACCCCAACAATCTAGTTTTCGATGATTGAATATCCAACGTTTGAATAATGTGGATATATTTGGTGTCGACTTTTAATGATCGAAAAGGCGAATTGTTACATCGAGTTATCAATGAAACATGAAGATTATCCATAATTTGTAAAAAGTAATTTATTCTAAAACACTCTTTCGATGCTTGCATCGATTCTTTAACATTCATATCTTGAACGAATTGTTTACTTCAATGAATAATTATTTTTGAGAAAAATGTGTTAAACATTTAACATTTGCTTTATCCCTATGTCTAAAATTATTTTGAAATTAAATCCATTGTTCCTAAAATTTCTAAAATAAATAAATTAGCAAGTGCTTTTAATTGTGTAATAATAACATCAATGTGCTTATCTTTAGTTTGAAGCATCTTGTTAAAAATGTTTGCATTTTTCAATATTCCATACCAACTGCACAATTTGAACAGAAATTCGAAATTTTCAATCTCATTTGTTACAATACTTCTACTTTCACTTTTTGTCGTAGAATCTTTGGTGCTATTTTTCAGCGAAGTTTAAACATATATTATCCCCAAATATTGATATCTTATAGATTCTTCTGCATCAGTACGACTTTGCCAACATCTTGATAATGATTTAGTTATATAACATGATATATGATCTTTAAGAGCTTGTCATCATTGTGTAGATGAAGAAAAAAATTGTTGGAACACCCTTTTTTAAAATGTTTTAGGATATGATTTTTTTTTTCATATAACACTACACCATAACAACCATTTGCTAACACTTATTTTTCTATTTCATTTGCCAATTCTTATTTATGTTTTACAATACTCACAATAATATTGGTTGCTACTCTAAAAATGCATACACTGGAAATCGTGGTTAAACCAAAATTAAATGAATATTAGGGAAAAAAATGTAAATGAGCAATTTTCTTCATCCAGCCCTAATTTCTTTCCACGCTTATTCCTTCAGCCGCTACTTTTAAAAAAGAACATTGTTATTAACACTCCAAAAATGGTTAAGGGAGGATCCCTTTTTGTAGTGTCAATAACAATGTTCTAAAAAATGATTTGCTGTTCCATTTCAACTTCGGAGAATTGATTTTGGTCTTGACATCATGTTATTTGATATCTCTACATCGCTCTCGCCTTATGATTTCGACATGGTACTCGATTTTTCTGTGCTTGAACTCCCAATGGTTTGGTTGTGGCGCTCGCTCTCGCCTAAAGATTCGTCATCAGGCTATTCGACATTTACTCTTTTGGGGGTCTTGGACGGGTGGATTCTGGCCTTTGATTTGATCAAGATTTGAAATCTTTCTTTCACATTTTTGAAATATTTACATTGTGCTTTTGTGCATGAATCCCAAATTTAATGGTAAAATTTCCAAATATAATGTTAGAGCAAAATGAAAGTTGATGTAGTATTCAGCCAAGCCAAATTCTAGCAAGTTTCAACATAGAAATATTGGATTTTTGCACTTATTTAATACGTATTATTCTAAGTATTTGCATTGTTGTCACTGACTTTAAGGCTTCATTTTTAATCATTTGCATTTGTGTATTGGACCAACCTGTTGTTGTAGCTATTTGTTAGGATATACTCACTGTGAAGCCTACCAAAAACAATTGGTTGGACGGTAATTTTTTTATTTATAAATGCGAGAAAAATACTTACTTTGATTGTAAAGCGGTGCTTGCGTGGTTTCAAAGTGCACAAGCACGAAATGTAAATTTATACTTGTGCACTTTAATATTGCGTAAAAACAGTACTATCTTGTGAAGATCGAATGTATTTTTGTCAAAAGTTTTGAACTGGGCCAAAAGTTGAAATAATTTTTTTTAGTGCATATAATTAAAATGTTCTCCCCTTGATGTTGCTTAGACACATTTTGATCATCTTTTATGTATGTAAATCATTCGAACATAAAGCTTTAATAGTACAAAATAGACGTTAACATGCTATTTCTACATTATAATTCAAGTAAGTAACTATTTGATTAAGAAACATGATGTTTTTGAGTTTCACGGTACTAGTATCCAACTCAAATATATGTGAATATACAAGGAAATGATATAAATTACCTATTATTCATACATAACTTACTATATATTAAAGAAATTATGCATATATAGACTGGTCATGCCACTGCTTGGCCCATTGACGGGGCAACAAGTAATGAGAATATGCGACATCCAACAATAATCACAATAGATGGAAGATGAACTAATCATAAACTTCAATGTACATCATATGTGTGTATCATGCATAATAGCGTATCCTTATCTTTTACCTTAGCTCATTGTTTTTTAGTGTAACCTTTTATTGACTGTCATTAAAGTTTCTTTAATTTTTACTTTTGTTGGAACAAATTAAACTATAATCACATGTTCCTATCTTGCGAAATTTTGTTGAGCACCTTTAAAGCAAAAGAGCTTCAGAGTTTGAAGCGTAAACTTGTTTGATTAACGTGTTCTTACATTTGAATTAATATAAGCTTGGGTGTCAATTTCCTTTTCCTACCAGTAGTGATTTCGACATAAAATCACATGTATGTTGAAGAAGATGATGCTTGGAAGTGCTTTGTGATAGAGGAGTAAAATAAGAACCACCTTTATATTTGAAACTTGGACTGGATGTCGTTTACATTTTGAACAGTAATCGGGACGTTTGCCCAATTTCCACAAACGTTTTTTGTGAATTTAATTAAAAGTAACTAAATTGAAATAATGTATGAATGAGGTAAAGAGATTTGTGTTCAATATATTAATTAGAGAGTTGACCTTTGTTTCTAAATAAACTAAATAAAACATGCATAAGGAAGGGAGATATGAGGAGGGTGGTATGGACACTTTCGGCCCATGATATATATATATATATATATATATATATATATATATATATATATATATATATACACACACATACATATATATATGTATGTATGTATGTATGTATGTCATATTCTCCAATAGTTCATTCACAATACTCATTCTAAGTCCTAAACTAAAACTAAAGAAAAACCTAAGAAATGCCAACCATTACAATCTAGGAGAAGAAGAAGATAAAGATAGGAAAAGTTAGGGCTTGGAATACATCATCAACAAATCTCATTGTCTCTATCCAACTAAGCGAATAATACATTTTACCCTTCAGTTATCATGGTGTACTCGAAAGTTGTGTTGATTGCTTATGTTTGGTTTCATGTTGATCTTAATGTTTTGTGTTGTTAGAACTTACCCATGTTTAGTTTTTTTTTTTGTGTTGTTAGATCCGAAAGCACTTCCGACAACAATGAGAACCACCCTTCGATCGTACTACTCCACTAGAGGCTTCTGCCTTAATCCTTTCGAACAGGCCGAAGGGGTGTTTTCTATACTTATAACAATTAATTAAAGGGCATAGTTATTGACACTCAAATATTGTTAAGAAAGGGCCAGTTTTTTATTTTTTCAAAAATTGTTAAGGGGAGTACCAATGAGGAAAGTAGTACCTTAACAAATAAAGGTAATTTTACAATATTATCCATTTAGCCCCTTAACAAATAAAGGTAATTTTACCTTAACAAATATTGCAAGGGTCATAGTAATTTTTTTTTCAACTCGCATATATCAAATTTTTTAAAGAGGATTTTATTCAGGAGGACAATCGGTATTAAAATTTTACTCATAAAGACACACACCTAAAAATTTATTCATAAGGACATATGCCTAAAATTTCCGTCGTTCATCCCTCTCGTTCGATTTTCTATCACGAAATAAAAAAATGAAATCATTTATACTGTCAATCGAATCAAATCCGTGACGTCTCGTCCAATTGAACCTCAAAAATCAATCGAACAGCAAATTTCAGCACCAAATAAACATCAAAAATCGACCTCGATTGATTTTTTTTTTGCTATAATCGTTATAATTTAATGTTTATTTTTCAACGATTCGTCGTCTTCAACGAATCTCAATTTGGAAATATTATTAGATCCGAGGGTTGAAAATACTTTTTTGATGGTGAATTTAGCAGTAGTTTTTTGGTATCAGTTTTCCTGTATTAACTGTGTTATGCTGTTGTGTTTATAATTTTGGTGTTATGTTAGTTTTGTACTTGTAATGTTGCATTAACCATGCAACTTAATAGAAATTATTTCATTTTAATCAATCAAACTGTGATGTAAGTAGTTTTTTTGTTACTGTTTTTACAAAACATTACAATAGTTTTTAGGTATCAGTTTTGCTGTATTAACTGTGCTATGTTTTTATTCATGTGATTAAGTTTTTATGTTAATTTTGTAGTTGTATTGTTGCATTAACTTTGCAACTCAAACGAACTTATTTCATTTTAATCAATCAAATTGTGATGTAAGTAGTTTTTGTGTTACTGTTTTTATAAAACATTACAGCAGTTTTTAGGTATCAGTTTTATATTTTTTTAGGTATCAGTTTTGCTGTATTAACTGTTCTATGTTTTTATTCATGTGATTTTGTTGGTGTGTTAATTTTGTAGTTGTACTGCTGCATTAACTTTACAACTCAAACGAACTTATTTCATTTTAATCAATCAAATTGTGATGTAAGTACTTTCTGTGTTACTTTTTTTTATAAAACATTACAGCAATTTTTGGGTATCAGCTTTATATTTTTTTAGGTTTCAGTTTTACAGTATTAACTGTGTTATGTTTTTATTCATGTGATTTTGTTGCTGTATTAATTTTGTAGTTGTACAACTGCATTAACTTTGCAACTCAAACGAACTTATTTCATTTTAATCAATCAAATTGTGATGTAAACATTTTCTGCATTACTTTTTCGTTAAAATATTATAGCAGTTTTTAGGTAACATTTTATGACTTGGTAGGTATCAATATTCTATTTTTTGTTGTCTGCAGTTTATGGGTATCAGTTTTACAGTATTTAAGTATCATTTTTGAAAATTCAGTCATGCATGAATGTCACAGTATCACTACTGCATTAAAATTGGTCACTTCAATAATTTGTCATGCAAAACAACAATATTATGAATATTTCACCCATCAGCATATATATATATATATATGTGTGTGTGTGTGTGTGTGTGTGTGTGTGTGTGTGTGTGTGTGTGTGTGTGTGTGTGTGACCAACATTAGTATTGAATATATACATCAATTCAGTTAAAACTGATATGAAAAACATATAGAATTGTTTACACATAAAACTAACATAAAAAATATTATTTTTCTACACGATCCATTCTCAAATTCAAGTAAATTCCAGCAGCATAACACTGTATTCGATACCCACAGGAACTAAAATGATACCTAATTAAATAAAACTGATAACGGAAAACTGCTATAATGCTAAAACAAAAAAATAATAACTAAAACAAATACTCTTAAATCATAGATTTATAGATTAAAATATTAGAAGTTCAATTCAGTAGTTTATATTGAAAGAAATAATACAAAGAAACACGACAATTAAAGCACAGAAATACAAAACAAATAAATTGCTGTGTTTAACTAAACTAATACTTAAAAAAATTATAAACTAATACCCAAATACCGAGACAAAGAAAAATTAGAACGACGCTGCTCATACTGCGTAAATACGCCATTACTCACCGAATCAATTAAAAACACCTGATCGCAATATATCACATTAAATGTAACGACCCGGATTTTGAGACGACTTTGGTTATCGACATAAGCTCGACGTCGATAACCAAAACATCGAAAAATCCCGGTAATTAATGAAAGAAATTAGAAGGTGAGAATAGATAAGATAGAAACTTAGAATAGAAGAAGAAGAAGAACACAACATCAGAGTAACACGAACCTCACAGCGGAACGAATAACATATAATAGATAACATAACTTTGAAATATAACAGTTATGTATACAATAGCACTTATCAGAGTACAACACTTACAACACAGCGGAAATAACTATAGCTATATGATCTTGAAGCCTCCTGCTCGAAGCTCTCCAAGTATATCTGCAAATTCCTGACTACTTGACTGCCCGTACAAATTTAGGCACCCAAGAGTTTAGGGAAAACAACAAAGTAAACTCCGGGTCAGTCATGGGACTGGTGTGAGTAAAACAGTTTAAACAAGTATATGAACAAGTAAACGATATCTCATAAGACCACGCCGCAGAACGGAACGGGTTTTTCCCTTATGAAAATCCAAAATATCTTTATATCAAAAACCTTTTGATATTATAATAATGTCTATGTACAAATAGATATCAACTAGCAGAAACGATTTCATCTCACATTCTACATATATAGTATACAAATCAAAATCACAAGCACATATTGGATAATGGATTTCCAACTATGACAAGGTATGGAACCACCTTCCGATCAGTGTACTCTAGGAACGATACACTGGAGTTCAACAAGAACATCTTGTAACTTAGCCACACATGACCGACCACTCATTTCGCTTGAGTGTATCGAATGTACATCACCAACGGTTGGGATCAGCAACCGTTCCCATACATATATGGGACAGCATTGATAGATTTAAGAAACAAATGAATATTCACTAGATAGGTGATTATACACCCTACTTCGGTGCGACCGACTTAGCCATGCTGCCTGCTCGATTTCTGTCATTTACCGGTTGATGAGGCTAGAAGCTACGCTTTATCATTACATCAGATTCACTTCGAATGCCACATTGTCAAATCCATTGAAATCACTAATTGACGTTTACAACAGTACATTATGTGTCAGCTAAAAGAAGTTTCCTTCTCCGCTTCCACTCTTGGTAGGTTGAAGAAATCAATGTACGTGATCGTCTGGAAATACTCTGTCAGACATCCATCTTCATTCACTTAGAAATGTCACATCGTCATACCCGCCAAATCACAAATTGACTTATCCAAAAATAATACGGGTATACAGCTAAGAGAAACGAATTCCTCCGCCACCAAACGTGAATACGTTTGAACAGATCAACTTACGTGATCCATTGGATATACTCTGTCAGACCTTCGTCCATACAAGTCGCCCTGGGACTGGACAAACCGAAGGCACTATTCTGTAAACAGGATAGCCCTTGCATTTTTACTGCGCCTTCAATTATCTTTGGCATATACGATTAGCGACGCTTATGCCAATACAGAGTGGTTCTTTGGATAAAAATCCAACCGGTCTCTCCATATTAACAACGTTAAAATGGTCAAAACTTCGATAGTCGGTGAGTTAACTATCAAAGAAAAACAAGTGTGCAAACAACGATATTATTTCCAAATGGAAATTATATCGAATAAACATCATTTAACATAAATCTCTTTATTTCATTTATTTACTTATCTCCTGTTTCCCTATATTCTAAATTCTTATTTTTCTTTTATCAGAAAACATTTCTGATTCTCGTTTGGAAAACATTTCCAACACTCCTTTACGATCAAACCTTACCATTTCTTAGTTAAGAAGGAAGTCACTCAAGTTGGGGTATAATTACCTCTCAGACCTTAACTGAACAACGTTATAACTTCGAAATGGTCAAAGTTTATCTTTTTAAACTTTAACAACTTCTTTACGCCTTTCTCGGATTCAATTTTACTAATCCACTTCTATATTTAAAACATTGGTTATAACGATAACGTTATAATCCCTACTTTAGAATTATCTAACTTTAATTATAACTTCTATTCTTATTAGTGAATAATTAACCTAACACTTATTTATTTATAAATAAATAAATCTCTATTTAAACACTAGAAAGTATAAGTACTTTCCCGAATTCGATGTAATCGAATTTGCCGATTAACTCTCTTCGAGAAATCTCTATTTGATTAACTCTTCTTCGAATAACCTATATTCGATTAACTCCTTCTCGAATAAACGATATTCGATAATCTCTCTTCGAATAACTAATATTCGATAACTCTTCCTTTTCAAATATCTCATATTTGAAAATCTCACTTCGATTAAACTAAAATCGATAACTCCCTTCGATGAAACTAACATCGATAACTCCTTTCGATGAAACTAACATCGATAACTCCTTTCGATGAAACTAACATCGATAACTCCTTTCGATGAAACTAACATCGATTTATTTAACTCGACGAACTTAACTCGACTAACTTAACTTACTTGGTTCGACCAATTCGATTCAATTAACTAGGCTCGACTAACTTGGTTTATTTAACTCAACTTGATTTACTCCTATCGAATAACTAATATTCGATTTAACTCCATTTAACTCTATTCGAATAACTACTATTCGATTAACTCTATTCAACTCTATTCGAATAAACTATATTCGACTAACTCTATTTAACTCCATTCGAACAACTACTATTCGACAACTCTATTTAACTCCATTCGCTTGACTCTATATCGCAGCGATCACAATGGTTACGCCTGATTCCCTCAGGAAACATCCGACCGCCTTAGGCTATTTGCAGCCCTGCGAATTACGCTAGCAGTCGTGCTAAATGGCATATTATTTGGATTAACTCTAACTGATTAACTCTATTGGTTTAACTCTAACTGATTACTCTAATTGGTTAACTCTAACTGATTACTCTAACCGATTAATTCTAACTGATTAACTCTAACTGGTTAACTCAAATCGATTAATTCTAACTGATTAACTCTATTTGACTAACTCGACTCGACTAACCCCTTTCGAATAACATATTCGATTAACTAACTTCGAATACCATATTCGATTAACTAACTTCGAATATCATATTCGATTTCTCCTTTCGAATGTCTATATTCGATTAACTAACTTCGAATACCATATTCGATTAACTAACTTCGAATACCATATTCGATTTCTCCTTTCGAATGTCTATATTCGATTAACTAACTTCGAATACCATATTCGATTTCTCCTTTCGAATGTCTATATTCGATTAACTAACTTCGAATACCATATTCGATTTACTTTATTCACTTTATAAAGATTTCCTTTTTAACAACGTTTTATTCATTGGAAAAGATTTACTTTTAAATAACGGTTCTACCCTTTAAAAATGATTTCCCTTTTTATAATGTTTCCTTTCCAATTCTATTTGTAAATGGTTTACAAATATTTCCTTTTCAAATTTATTCTTGAAATATTCTAACTCCTTAAATTCCCGGGAAAATTCGCCATAACCTCCTTTGTATCGGGAGCATCGGGAAAATCCCCAAACTCGCCACACAGGCCTTTCCATTCAAAATGAAATGTTTTGAATTTATTTCCTTTTCAAATATCTCCTATTTATAAATATTCCAATTTATAAACATTTCTTATTTATAAATATTCCACTTTATAAATATCTCTTATTTATAAATATCCTATTTTATAAATATGCTATTTTCAATATCACTTTGAAAATTCCCTTATCTACATTCCGGTATGTTATGGTATCAGTCATATCAAACCGCAATGTTCAATATCGTCTAAGCACATATAATCGCCCATAGATTTTATATCACATCATATAACAATATATGAAAAACAATAAAATAACTGTTGAGGAATCCAGTCGGATTCCTCCAACCTGTTTCCCTGCATCCACAGATGTTACACAATATGATTATCATCACTTTCAGTTCTATATGATATATTCTGTTAAACAGAATCGAATAGAAAATTCAACTAACTGACTAGCAGTTCAATCAAATAGTCAACATACAGTCAATCAACCAATATCTAACAGTTCTAAAAATACAACATGAAATTATAAACTGTTTAGAGTTGGTGAGATTTACTCACATTGGCGCGTTAATCGTTAAATAACGGTTCGCGTTATTTGACTGCGACGGACAATTTATTTTGCCATAAATTGTAACGAGCTCCAGTTCGCTTCTAGTCAGTTCCATGTTGTAGCCACCGTCCATACGATCCCGACGGATCTTGTTTCACCCCATTCACATTTTTTTCCGGTCAATCTCCATAGTTAAATACCCACTACCAACATGAACAATGCGCTCTTCTCCTACCGCAAACAAACAAAACCAGCTCCTGTTAACCCACCATAATACAAAATGCAAGCTACGGTTCTGCTGTCAATGGTCATTGCCGAACTCTACATGCTCCCCAAAACCCTTCTGTACAAACGCATTTATTTACTTGCCATGCATTTTCGTCAGCCCCTCTTTCTTTCTTTTATTTCTTATATGGGCTTTTCATTTTAAAACAAACAATGGCCCACTTCTCCCTCTCGTCTCACTCTCCTCTTCAACTTATTACTTCCCGAACCCAAAAAGATTCGCTCCTCCCAAAAATACTTGCCTAGTACTGAATATCCCCGTCCGCAAGCCCCACTCTCGAACGTTCCTTTCTTCCACAAAATACTAACGCTCCTGTACATTTAATTCACCCACGAATGAATCTCGCTTCAGCAAAACTCCAGAAGGCCCTTTCCCCTTCTTTGAACACCCGCAATTCCATTTACTAGTCCAGGCACAACCCCAGTTCGAATCTCGATCTACTTCCACGCTCAAATCGACGCCAACTTTCCCCTCTTTCGAGGACGTGCTTGATCGACGCTAATCTATGAATTAGAAAAGCGCGACATTTGTAATAAATTCTGCAAGCATACAGGTGTGTAGCATACAGGTCGAACACAGGGAGGTGAATTAAAAATTATTATTTATATGTTTCGTGGGCGTGTTAGACGAAGCTGGAGGTTGATTTTTTTCGCAAAGAAAAATAAAAAGTGAAACTACAATTAAAAGATGCAATTAAATTTACTGCAGATTCGAATCTAATCAGATCTGTAATAAATTCAACGATTAAAGATAAAATAGAACAATGGAATAAAATTGCAGAACAGAATTAAACGAACAGAAATTAAAATTAGGATTACCGCTGAATCTAATCAGACGGTCAATCGCTAATGAAAATAAATGAAAAATACAATTAATGCTCTACCGAATCTAATCGTGTAGACAACACTTTGCTAAGAAATTAGAAAATAGCAGGAAAACAAAAACTTTGTTAATGGCAGAAGAATTACAGAATAATCGATGATTGTTACAATGAATACAATGGGTATTTATAGGGGATGTAGCCTCCATCCTATATGACTTTTGGGCCAAGAAATATCTCTTGAGATATTCTATTTACAAATAAAAGAGATATGGATATAGATTTGAGATGTTCTATGAAGATTCTCCCTCCTTGATTGCTGACATGTGGCATTTGATTGAGTTGTATTCTGGTAAATATATGTCAAGTCTTCTCCTCAATGGCAAGTAAATATGCAAGATTTTCAATTGATTTCTTTGAGAAGAAAATGTCTAGCTCTTCAAATTTTAGTGCATATGTTATATACATATAAATATATATATATATATAATATAGCACTAGTCTCTTTATTCTTCAAAGCGACGGAGGTAATGTATATGTTCTTTTCTTCAGCAAAAAATAGGGCTTTGACGGTGGCTGAACTCAGAACACTCTGTCCAAATTTCCAAGCTTTATCAGTGTGCTACAGCTTCCTTTATGATTGAAAATTTGTTGATTCCAAGAAGTAGCATTTCCTATGCAATTGGTCTTTAATTGAATGAAGGAGACATTTATTTAACAACCTGTGAAAACACACGAAAAATACCCAAAGTAATATTTATTTATTTACAATAAAGATAAGATATGAGCGTAAAAATAAACACATTTCTATGTCAATCAAATACCCCCACACTTATCTTTTACTCGTCCTCGAGTAAAACAAAAGTTAAAAACTATCTAGATAGGTCTCACTTTCGTAGGAAACACGATTGCATTGAGCGTATGCAACAAGCCGTTAAACCTCTAGGTGTCCCTAGTAGGACGAGTGGTGTCTCGTGAGGGTTTTCAGCGGATACTACCCACAAAATCCAAATGCAGTATGCTATGATTCTAATGAAACTACATGAATGCAATGGATATATGCAAAAATAAAAACGAAAAATGAAAACACGACTTGTTTCAGGAAAGTGGTACAACAATTTAAGTTAATAATTTCTAACCAGTTGATTTTATTTTAGATACCTCGACTTGTCACAAATTTTCAATATAAATCAAGTTTTCAAATGTTAAATTCCAGTTTGGCCAGTTAGTTCGGTCGATAACATAGTGCAGCGATGAAATAAATTCTTAGTTTGCTTGGCACAGTTTGCAAAGTGGTATTCTAATTTTCTCATGTATGGCTAGTCAAATCAATAAGGTCAAGAAGTGTTTGGGTATCATCGCTTATTCTTTATTCTATAAAATTTTAAGATTTATGATTAAGTACATACACCTAACTAAAAAGACCAAGGTTTACCACCCATGCACTGCCTCGCGGACTAACGGGGAGTGGGTAAAGAGCTTGGCGGATTGTGCAGGCCGACTTTGACTTTGTCAACAACGTGTCGGTAATCCTTAGGTGTCCAATCTCATAGAATGAGACCAAGATATTCCAACGCTGACTTTGTCAACAACGTGTCGGATAGAGCTTGGCGGGTTTGCACACCAACGCTCGATATACAAGCAATGTTGGATACCCTTGGAATACTATTATTATTATTATCGAAAATATAAGCACAAAAGAGAGTTACGCGAATTCAACTTAACACAACTTAGTTTTAAAGATTTGAAAAGCCAATATAAGTATTTTAAGTCCTCCACTTATTTAAACAAAGTCTACAATATAGAATATATTTCATGGCCATCACCTAAGAATCTCCCTATGTATCGGTTACACTATTTTCCCTCAAAATTAAACTTTTCATTATATTTCAAATTCGAATTTAGCTGAGAGAGAAAAATACTATCAACTGGCTAAAAATTGTAAACTTATTTTGTTGTATCAATTGAAAATGAGTCGTATTTAAAAAAAAATGGCAAAAAAAAATGGCATAAAAAATGGCACGTTATTATAGTCTAAAATGCATGATGGTCCTATTTAAATGATGAAAATGAAAAGAAAGAAAAAATAAAGAAAAAAACGAAAATGAGTGAAATGCAGACTCCCCCCCCACACTAGAACTAAACAGTGTCCACACTGTAATTTTTTTCCTAAATTTGAAAGATCGCACCCAAAGGTGAATGTGATGCAAAATTATTTGAAGAATGAAATGGAGTTTAGCCACTATATGTGAATGAAAATCATATGTACAATGATATATGTGTTTGCGATGTATACGATGCAAAGAGTTCCACCAACTTTTCCCCCCACACTTGGTTCCAGCCCTATGAGTCCCATTCCCACTGTGTCTAGGTATATTTTCTGATAAGCAAGAGTTTTTGAAAACCATATCATCTTTAAACCTAGATTTATAGTCCAGGAGATAAATATCCAGGGTCGTCCTAACATGAATTTGTTCAACCAAGCCAGCATTCCAAAGAGAATTCATGTGTGCAACAAATTTATCAGTGTAATTGTTCAAAAATTTGTGATCGTATATAAATTCAGTGAAATTTGAAATCCGAGTGTTGTTCAAGACTATGTGATCACATTTCTCAAAGTTGTTCAAGACACTGACAATTTCAAGCTCATTTGAAATTTTCTCAAAGTTGAAACTTTCGAACTCGTGACGTGAATCCTCTTCTTCCTCGTTTGGCAATTCAACCTCGTACAATCCAAAAAATTCCTGCTCATTAAAATCCATTTCCAAATTTGAATTGAAAAATTCAACATTTTTATCCTGTTCAATTTCTAGAATTTCAAGTTTCTCACAGCCTGAAAGACGAAGATCAAAATTCAAGCTTAAATCTTTTTTTTGAAAAGAGTTGAAGTCCAAATCATTTGTTGAATTTTGAAAAATTTCATCAAGATGATTATTCTCAATTTCCAAAGTCATTATTTGAAAATTTTCAATGTCAGTAAAGAATGGACTATTTTCTGATTCATCACATGTTTGAATTTGATTTTGTTGCTCTCGTTGTTCTTTCAAAGTTGTCATTAAACAAAGAAGTTCATCCATCTTTCTATCTTTTTCATTAAGCTGTTTATCTAGCCTTTCTACCCTCTCTCTAAAAACGTTAAGATGGTATTCTTCAAAATCGTTGATTTGAGAGTTCTCATTTTGGATTTCTTGATTATCAAAAGTATGATCCTCATCAATTTCACCATCAATATTATTTCCAATGTGATAGTTGTTTGAATTTTCAGAAAAATGACAATTGTATTGGAAATCATTTTGATTTTGAAAATCAGGTTCGTAACCAAAACTGTTTAAATTCGAGGGAAAATTGCAATTTTGGTTATTATCAAGATGTTGATATGGGCTATAATTTTGAAAATTTTGGTTTACAACCCCATATTGATGTGGATCAAATTTATATTGGGATTCAAAACTATTTTCATGTGGATGTGGCCCATAATCGAAATTGTTGAAATTTGAATTGAAATCGTCATTTCGATTATTATCATGATTTTGAAATTGTTGGTCAGTTGGTAATTTTTGAAAACTGTTTGCATTAAGCTCATGAAATTTTGGAAAATTTTGCCTCATGAGTTGTAATTCATATTCATACTCTTCAAGAGGACGTCTACTCCGATTATTATCCCACGTTTCTCTCAAGGATTTTTTTGAATCAGACATTTGAATGAAGTCAGCAGAAGACAAAAATTATTCTCACTTCAAAATAATATAAAATACTCAGTTGTGCTCTATTAATTAACTGACTCAATTGGAAGGGGGAAGAGGGTCTTATGGCCGTTCACGTATAGTATAAAACTAAGGGATACGACCAATGTTTTACGGGTAGTATGCAACCTCTTTTGCTAATAGTTCAATAAATTGAACTACTATATATCCGCGATCCAATTATACGAGACAGTCAACTTCACAAAACACCACTTTTTAATTATATTATTTTGCAGCGTCTATTTTTATTGTTGAAAACAGTGAGAATGAAGATTTCAGTTATGGCAATGTCAGTCCGCACCAAATTAATTCAGAAATTACAATCACAGAACAGTCACAGAAATATAAATTGCAGAATTAAAATTTTACATTCAAGCTGCTGCCCCTGCAGAAGATTTTTACAACAATTTCAATATATTTTTAAGCAGCTTCAGCACCTGTAGAGTTTAGAAAATTTTACAGTGGGGTATGGCTGTCCATCCAAAAAATTTGAGTAGTACTGACAATTCAAATCAACTGTTCCCAACTTGGTTGACCTTTGAAATTCCTGTTCGTTTGCTTGAATCTGTTCGCTTTTGCCTTTGATTTTTCTCTTGTTCCTTTGTGATTCGCCCCCCCCCCCCCCTCTCTCTCTCTCTTTTTTTGAAAAGAAAGAATTAATTTGCAATAAAAGTGAAACAAGAGCAAAGAAGGTTAGTTGCTTCTTAAAATAATGTGAACGCTTGAGTTCAGCACAACAACTTGCCACTAAGACAATGAAAGCAACCTCTCCAAACAATTTTCCGATCACAAACTTATATAATTATTCGTTACCAAAAACTAACACTCAAATATGGAATTTTGCAAGAAAGGAAGAAAAAAAATGGAATTACCCAGGCCTTGACTTGCCAATTGCCAAACAGTCAAAAACAACTTTGCCAAACAGTCTAAAACACACACATATGCTGGAGTCTGCCATCTTATAACCATGCAAGCTCAAATCAGAAACAACTTGCCTAACAGCTTACCATTTGCTTATATTTGAAGGTTTATCACCGAATCCCACACAATCCTCAAACCGACGAGAAAAGAAAAAAAATCGATCTAAGTTCCTTTTTTCTTCGAAATCGATATCAATACAAATTGGTCAGATTTCGAACTGCGATTTATGTAATTTTAGATCTAATTTCGGTTGAGTATTGCTCGAATTCAGTTGGCTTTCGAATTGGGTTATGGATGTTTGGGTTCGAGAATTTTGGGCTCGGAGTTCGAATCGGGTATGGTTGAGATAATTCGGTGATTGTTACCGGTGCTGTTTCGGGTTGAGGCAGCGAAACCGTGGGTATTGATGTCGGCAGTCGAGAGTTTCAGGGATTTCGAATTGGTGATTTGTGGAGGGGATGTAAACGTAGGGTGGGGTCTGTTGGTTTGTGGAAGTGTGGATGAAAGAGACAGGAGATTGGTAATGGGGGCCTGGGGTGCGTGTTTGTTTGCTAACTGGGAGTTGTGTTGGAACGACAAAAACTGGATTGTTGGATGGTGTAAGAAGGGTGTTCCCAGGAGGATGAATGTGTGTAGCGGTTTGTGGTTTCACGCTGGGAAGCTTTTGAGTTTGGGACGGTGTTCAGCAGGGGTTTGGAGGGGATTTGGAGTGAAAGCAAGGGGTTTATGGGGGTGTTGAGTTGACGAACTGGGTGGTGTGTTATATTTCAAATCGAAACTCAACCACATCTCGTATACTATTCAATTCACACTCTATTGTGAATTCTACTATTTCTGACTATTTCGATATTTATAATTTATTATTCATTTTAAATATTAATTAAATATTCAATATTATTTAATTATGGTTCTCGATATTGCTATAACGATATTAAATAATTAAATTAATTAATTATTCCATCTCTAAAAATGCGGGTCATTACATTCTTCCCCACTTAAAATAATTTCGTCCTCGAAATTGCTAAGTTAGAGGACGACCCTATCTATTGGAATTCCTAAGATTTGTTTACCCCTTATTTCTGATTTCAACTGAACCTATTAATATCGACAAAATTATTTATTCATTCCGATTAACTACAATCTTCAAAATCCTGAAAATTTTCTAACACTTTTAAATTTTCGGAAAATTTCGCCAACATCTCCTTTATACCGGCATATACGTCAAATCACAACTCGCCTCTCTAGGCCTTCTTCAACCCAAAAGAAAATCAAACAGCCAAGCGGCTTGCCAATCTGGCCCATAAATCTCTTGCTTATATCAAATATAAACTTGTACCTTTTTTTGGGTATATCAACTTTATCCCTTTCACCTGCTGTCAATTCAGCATATACCAATGTATTTCCAATCAAACTCCAACCAAGTTTTTCTTAACACAACCATTCGCTTATTCAAGCCGAATTCAATTTCAAATTCGAGTTTCAAATTCCAAACTCTTAACTTATCATTTCAAATCCAAATCCAGATTATCCGCTAATCAATTCCATTTTCATTTAACTTAGTCAAGGTTAAATTCTAATTTATTATTCACTTTCACCATTTAACTTCAAAAATTAAATTTAAATTTCAAATTTCAAATTCCTGGGTTCATTTCAAATTAATTTGAAATCACAATACCAATTCAAAACATTTGAATTTCTAAACACCTTGTTTTCTCAAAACAATTCAAATCAAAATCTTTGTTAGTAATCCACCACTTAGAACTCGAAAATCACACCGATGATATTGCGCAGTCATCATCGGAATTATTTTCCAGCGACCCAAGTGACTTCAATACTATATCATTTTCAAAACCATTACTGAATACTTCCATTTTGAAAACATTCCAAAATCTCCCAGGAATTTAAAATTTCCTTATTTTAATTCCAAATCTGATTTAAATTCATATTTAATTCATCTTATTTCATATACTTTACTTATATGATTCTGATTGGTTATTTACATAACCACTTAATTTATAATCTTACTCGATTATAATAACAACCAATATATCCAATATATGATAATATATTACATATCCATACTGTGTCGGTCCATCGTATTCAAGTATTTATTTACTCCTACCGATACAGTGGATCAAACTGATCGACCAGAACTCATAAACAACTCAGCCAATGAATCTCCACAATATAAAACCATTTTTATATCAAATACAAATACGCACTCGTATATATAAACTCAAACTCAATCTAGGGTATTACTAACCCTATCTCTACCGAGTCACGCCACAGAGCCAAGTAATTCTTAACTTAAGCTCTGATACCAACTGTAACGACCCGGATTTTGAGACGACTTTGGTTATCGACATAAGCTCGACGTCGATAACCAAAACATCGAAAAATCCCGGTAATTAATGAAAGAAATTAGAAGGTGAGAATAGATAAGATAGAAACTTAGAATAGAAGAAGAAGAAGAACACAAACACAACATCAGAGTAACACGAACCTCACAGCGGAACGAATAACATATAATAGATAACATAACTTTGAAATATAACATTTATGTATACAATAGCACTTATCAGAGTACAACACTTACAACACAGCGGAAAATAACTATAGCTATATGATCTTGAAGCCTCCTGCTCCAAGCTCTCCAAGTATATCTGCAAATTCCTGACTACTTGACTGCCCGTACAAATTTAGGCACCCAAGAGTTTAGGGAAAACAACAAAGTAAACTCCGGGTCAGTCATGGGACTGGTGTGAGTAAAACAGTTTAAACAAGTATATGAACAAGTAAACGATATCTCATAAGACCACGCCGCAGAACGGAACGGGTTTTTCCCTTATGAAAATCCAAAATATCTTTATATCAAAAACCTTTTGATATTATAATAATGTCTATGTACAAATAGATATCAACTAGCAGAAACGCTTTCATCTCACGTTCTACATATATAGTATACAAATCAAAATCGCAAGCACGTATTGGATAATGGATTTCCAACTATGACAAGGTATGGAACCACCTTCCGATCAGTGTACTCTAGGAACGATACATTAGAGTTCAACAAGAACATCTTGTAACTCAGCCACACATGACCGACCACTCATTTCGCTTGAGTGTATCGAATGTACATCACCAACGGTTGGGATCAGCAACCGTTCCCATACATATATGGGACAGCATTGATAGATTTAAGAAACAAATGAATATTCACTAGATAGGTGATTATACACCCTACTTCGGTGCGACCGACTTAGCCATGCTGCCTGCCCGACTTCTGTTATTTACCGGTTGATGAGGCTAGAAGCTACGCTTTATCATTACATCAGATTCACTTCGAATGCCACATTGTCAAATCCATCGAAATCACTAATTGACGTTTACAACAGTACATTACGTGTCAGCTAAAAGAAGTTTCCTTCTCCGCTTCCACTCTTGGTACGGTTGAAGAAATCAATGTACGTGATCGTCTGGAAATACTCTGTCAGACATCCATCTTCATTCACTTAGAAATGTCACATCGTCATACCCGCCAAATCACAAATTGACTTATCCAAAAATAACACGGGTATACAGCTAAGAGAAACGAATTCCTCCGCCACCAAACGTGAATACGTTTGAACAGATCAACTTACGTGATCCATTGGATATACTCTGTCAGACCTTCGTCCATACAAGTCGCCCTGGGACTGGACAAACCGAAGGCACTATTCTGTAAACAGGATAGCCCTTGCATTTTTACTCCGCCTTCAATTATCTTTGGCATATATGATTCGCGACGCTTATGCCAATACAGAGTGGTTCTTTGGATAAAAATCCAACCGGTCTCTCCATATTAACAACGTTAAAATGGTCAAAACTTCGATAGTCGGTGAGTTAACTATCAAAGAAAAACAAGTGTGCAAACAACGATATTATTTCCAAATGGAAATTATATCGAACAAACATCATTTAACATAAATCTCTTTAGTTCATTTATTTACTTATCTCCTGTTTCCCTATATTCTAAATTCTTATTTTTCTTTTATCAGAAAACATTTCTGATTCTCGTTTGGAAAACATTTCCAACACTCCTTTACGATCAAACCTTACCATTTCTTAGTTAAGAAGGAAGTCACTCAAGTTGGGGTATAATTACCTCTCAGACCTTAACTGAACAACGTTATAACTTCGAAATGGTCAAAGTTTGTCTTTTTAATCTTTAACAACTTCTTTACGCCTTTCTCGGATTCAATTTTACTAATCCACTTCTATATTTAAAACATTGGTTATAACGATAACGTTATAATCCCTACTTTTGAATTATCTAACTTTAATAATAACTTCTATTCTTATTAGTGAATAATTAACCTAACACTTATTTATTTATAAATAAATAAATCTCTATTTAAACACTGGAAAGTATAAGTACTTTCCCGAATTCGATATAATCGAATTTGCCGATTAACTCTCTTAGAGAAATCTCTATTTGATTAACTCTTCTTCGAATAACCTATATTCGATTAACTCCTTCTCAAATAAACGATATTCGATAATCTCTCTTCGAATAACTAATATTCGATAACTCTTCCTTTTCAAATATCTCATATTTGAAAATCTCACTTCGATTAAACTAAAATCGATAACTCCCTTCGATGAAACTAACATCGATAACTCCTTTCGATGAAACTAACATCGATAACTCCTTTCGATGAAACTAACATCGATTTATTTAACTCGACGAACTTAACTCGACTAACTTAACTTACTTGGTTCGACCAATTCGATTCAATTAACTAGGCTCGACTAACTTGGTTTATTTAACTCAACTTGATTTACTCCTATCGAATAACTAATATTCGATTTAACTCCATTTAACTCTATTCGAATAACTACTATTCGATTAACTCTATTCAACTCTATTCGAATAAACTATATTCGACTAACTCTATTTAACTCCATTCGAACACCTACTATTCGACAACTCTATTTAACTCCATTCGCTTGACTCTAGATCGCAGCGATCACAATGGTTACGCCTGATTCCCTCAGGAAACATCCGACCGCCTTAGGCTATTTGCAGCCCTGCAAATTACACTAGCAGTCGTGCTAAATGGCATATTATTTGGATTAACTCTAACTGATTAACTCTATTGGTTTAACTCTAACTGATTACTCTAATTGGTTAACTGTAATAACCCGGAAAATGTGAACCAGTTTAAAAAATTTTTATTAGGTTATTACCAGGAAATTTGAATGATTAAAATAGCCTATTTTCATAAAATATAGAATTGTGTATAATATGGCAGTTTGAAATTTTGAATACAAACTTAGTCTGACTGTACCGGGTGGAAAAGATAACAGATTTTAACGAAACTGAAAATATTTAAATCTGTTTATCAATACCTTTCTAACGAATCTGAAAAATCGAAATTTCATAGTGGAAATCAAAAGTTATGGCCAAATGAATTTTCAGAAAGGTCGCTATATAGTATATATAGCCCTTGAAAATTGAGATTTTGCATACGACCTCGGAATTCGACGAAACCACTTTTGTTGGGTCCGGGATGTCAAATTATTGCTAGGTTTCAAATTTCATAATTTTTGAAGCTAGTATGTGAGCGGGGCAAAAGATAACGTGTTTGGTCAAATTCTGTTAAAATGGGTCGACCTAAAAATGGTCGTTTTCCAAACGAGCTCAGAATTCGATGAAACTGGTTTTGTTAGGACCGTATCGTCAAAACAAAGCTAGATTTATTTTTCTGGAATTATTAGATTCATTTTGTGGCCCTGGCAAATTGAAATGTACGTTTAAATTAAATATCGAATGTTTTATATTTTAAATTGAAAAATAACTGACTGTAACAGTCGAAATGGCCAACGAAACATATCCCATTGTGTCCGGAATGGGGGTATTTAGCTAGGGGCGACAGTCGTTGGGTTTAAAAAGGAGTCCGTTTGCAAAAACACTATTTAAAAAAATTTCTATAAATTCCAGCCAATGAGAAATTTTCTTTAAAAAAAAAAACCTAAAACCCTAAGCCGCCAGACGAAACGAACGACGCTCGTCGTTCAGAACTTTCCGACGAGAATCCTGCCGCCACAGGCGACGCCAGCCAACGCCACCACCCTCAATCGACGCCGCCCATCGCCCTCTTCAAATCTGACCAACCCCGCTCCTCCTCCCTTCGCCAGCGTCGAGAAAAACGCCCAAGAAGTCGCCGACTTCACGTCGACGCCACGACCGCCAGAGGCGATCGCACCTGCTCCTCCGACCACCGTTAGGACCGCCTCGCTTCCCTCTTTCAAGTCCCACCCTCTGATCGAAGCATAGATTCACGGATTTGCTGAAAAATTCAACCCTAGTTTCGAAACCAAAAAGAGGTATACGGCTAAATTGATTTTTACACTTTAAAGCGTTGCAAATTTGTAAAAATCATATCTTTTTGCTATGTTAACGAAATTCGATGAAACAGGAGACACCGTGACCGCAAGGAGGCTCTCTACATTCTAGAAGAAGCCGCGGATTTTTCTGACCTTCCTACGATTTTTAGCACCATAAGAACCAATGTGAGGAATCTAAATTATCTGTGTGAATGAAATCGCGTTGTATAAATTATATAAGCGAAGTGTAAATTATATACGCATGGTATACCTCATGTATATGTGTTGTATAAGTTATATTAGCAATGTATAAATTATACAAGCGTTGTTTGAAACATATATGGATTAAATTGTGATGAAATGCAAGTGAATTATTATATTATATATATATATATACTCCCCTCGTCCACAGACCATGGACGATATTTATTGCTTGTGATTGACGTGATATCATATGGTTTGACGAATGGTTGGAAATAATTGTTTGTGGTTGATATTATGGTTGAAAAATACCTTTGTGGTTGAAAAATACCCTCTTGTGGTTGAAACAAAATAGAATAGGATTGTGGAATTGAAAATAAAACATGCCGCCTGCGTGCGAACTAGATGCATGATCCCCATTGTCAAAATACGCGAGGTTTTAAGGTAGAGCGAGGAGCCGTACTAGGGATGGTCCCGGTTTTAACTACCCTGCCGTTATGCCGCCGAAATTTTCTGAAATATTTATGTGTTAGAATAATTTTCATTCATTGAAACTATTTACATATGCTATATCGAATATTCATGTGTTGAGTTGCAATTCATTCGTTGAGTTGAAATTCATGTGTTGAATATTATTTGAATTTAAACAAATGACTTTAGCGATAAAAAACACATTTTTATATATATACAAACTATATCGAATATTCATGTGTTGAGTCGCAATTCATTCGTTGAGTTGAAATTCATGTGTTGAATATTATTTGAATTTAAACAAATGGCTTTAGCGATAAAAATCACATTTTTATATATATACAAACTATATCGAATATTCATGTGTTGAGTTGCAATTCATTCGTTGAGTTGAAATTCATGTGTTGAATATTATTTGAATTTAAACAAATGGCTTTAGCAATAAAAATCACATTTTTATATATATACAAACTATATCGAATATTCAAGTGTTGAGTTGCAATTCATTCGTTGAGTTGAAATTCATGTGTTGAATATTATTTGAATTTAAACAAATGGCTTTAGCGATAAAAATCACATTTTTATATATATACAAACTATATCGAATATTCATGTGTTGAGTTGCAATTCATTCGTTGAGTTGAAATTCATGTGTTGAATATTATTTGAATTTAAACAAATGGCTTTAGCGATAAAAATCACATTTTATATATATATACAAACTATATCGAATATTCATGTGTTGAGTTGCAATTCATTCGTTGAGTTGAAATTCATGTGTTGAATATTATTTGAATTTAAACAAATGGCTTTAGCGATAAAAATCACATTTTTATATATACAAACGATATAGAATATTCATGTGTTGAATTGCAATTTGTTCGTCGAGTTGAAATTCATGTGTTGTATGTTATCGTCGTCTAAAAATAAAATGAATCGACAATGAAAACTATATTTTTATAGTGAATAAGAAGTGTTAAAAATACACATGTGTCGAATAAATATTTTTAATGATAAAAATATTCCTTTTATCGTGTATACGCTTAGTTAAAAATACACCTATGTCGAATAAATATTTTTAATGATGAAAATATCCCTTTTATCATGTATACGCTTAGTTAAAAATACACCTGTGTCGAATAAATATTTTTGATGATAAAAATATTCCTTTTATCATGTATACGTTTAGTTAAAAATACACACGTGTTGAAATAAATAATAGTTTGCTAGAAATATTATTATTAGCTTGTTCTGCATATATATACATGTGTTGAACAGGAAAAATGGATTAGTTGTTGAGTAAAGAAATTATTTGCATGCCCGACAAATAGGTAAACCTTGATGAGTTGGCTGCGCAATTTTATTTATATATCAACTCCTGTGAATGCCATTGGATGCGGAGTGCTGGTTTTTCTGTGTGAAATAATAAACAACGCCATAGGATAGTAACAATTAATTTCGAACTACACTACATGGCATACTTCTTGACGATAGGCATACTTCATCATATTCCACATAAGCAATTGGAGCTTGTGTGACGAGGTGGAAGATTTACCATACCAGCAAGAGGCTTGTATGGCGATGACTAAGTACTACCGGTTGAACTGATGACTGATATGGACTATATAAATTATAACGATAAATTGCCAGATTAATAAAAAAACCCACACGGGTCTAGAGTTGACAATAATCACGTCGCTCTAGTTATTAGATACGGCACATGGACTATTTATTTCCACACGGAAACGGGGTGACGGGAATTTATTCTCTGGAGTGATTATCAGTACATGCTCCCCCGTAAACACCGGAATATATCACTAAAAATATGTGAATGCTTTTTAGGATTTATTGGGTACCTGATACGGCCCAATAAATTTCCAAACCCCTCCCCGTACAAAGGAGGTTATGGCGAAATTTTTCGAAATATTAAGGCGTTAGTGAAATTTTTGAAGTGAAAACGAAGTTGAAAATATAAAATGAACTATAGTTGAAACTATGGAATGAGCTATATTTATATATATATATATAAATATAATTAAAAGGAATCGAGGCCGTGCAGTTCGCGGTTCGGAATCGTAATTTGAAACGATTAGTACGAGAAATCCGACCATCGGACTTTCCCGAAACCGCAACCGCTGGGTTCGCCTTGGAAATATTTTTCCAACGGCACCAACCTTGTAAAAATCCAACGGTTGGATTGTCCGGAATGTTTAATTCAAATCTGAAGAAAAACAGCGCCAGAATCGTTTATATTTATATATAAATATAAATATAGTTAAATTTAATCGAATAACGACGCTGTAGTTCGAATTTTGAAACCGTAACTTCAAACGACTAGTGTGGAAGATCCGACCGTCGGATTCTCACGAAACTAGAACCGTTGGGTTCGCTTTGGGAATATCTTCCCACTAATATAGACTTTGTAGAAATCCAACGGTTAGATTTTCCGATATGTGTAAAACAAATTAGGAGAAAAACAGCGCCACGACACGACCTGAAACGTCGTTTAATTAAATATGGCCATTTTTAAATAAATAAAAATGGCGAAAAATCGCTATAAAATATTGTAAGCAACATAGGTTGCAAATATACGAATTGTGCTTGAATTGTTTGATATTTGATGGTTGTATGTGTATGACATGAAAATAACACTAAATAACTTAAAGATGGGTGTCGAATGATATAACCACATAAAGAATCGATTTAAATTCTAATGACATTGTAACAACCCACGTCCGTTAGTGTCACTCACAAAGGGAATGCACTAAGTTATGTGGAGCATTTTGGGTAAAAGATGCAGATAAATTACAAGACAGACAAATTATTAAACAGTGGAAAATAGAACTTTTCTTTATTGATAATTTAGTCTGTACAAGATTCTTTTACAATATCAGAGTATCATCTGTCTTTATAAAATAAAGAAGCATGAAAATACATTTCCCTAATGTAGCAAGAGCCAGCCATAGCATCTGGAAGAGAATCCAAAGACAACTTCGTCAAATCTTCAAGCTGGGAAAGAGCAACGGTCCAGTCTAATCCTGAGTTATACTATTCCCTCCTCAACTACCTGGGGGGGGAAACGGAAGAAAAGAAGACGAAAGAAAAACAGAGTCAGACATAAAGCCTGAGTAAGTTCAGTAACTTCTAGCATGTGAACATGGAAAAACAAAACGACATGAATTAACTGAATACAAGACTACACCATGACGATAAGGACAACAAGATTAGACAAGGTAGTCACAAGATATGCTAAGATGACTGGATACGCTCTAATACTTTCGCAGCTTCGCTATTTCCTTGTTATACTGGTTTCTATATCTCTGCACCACCTAACTAGTGTTAAACTAGTAACGATAACGTGATCCCAACCCCTGTAGTTTCCATTGTCTTCAGGCATACATTTATTATTTATTACCTAGATCTAGTCTAGGGTTTTCTATCAAGTGCTTCTTAGATTTAACTATAGTTTTACGTGATCTGCTGAACGCTTTTCGAGTTCAGGGTTTATGCCACCTAGTCCAACTAGGGATTACGCTACCTGTCGAACAATGCCCCCAAGTCTAGGACACACTACCTAGAGTGGTATACGCTCCTAGGCTTCCCCACGCATGTATCGCGATTCGTTATCGCTTGTCTAGATGCACATGTCCTGTAATGTGCGATCTGAGTCCTGTGACAGGGCAAATCAAGGAATACAGAACTCGGTCGAGAGCTTTCGGATATCTGCCGATGCAGATGCTAAGGTCTGTTTTTATTCCAGTGGCTATGGTCCCACTTGACCCCTCCCTCAACTAATGAAAGGCACACCTTGTAAAATGAGAACTATACGCCGGCCCCCGGTGCCCCACTATCCTATGGCCATCCGCAACCATAACTAGACAGCAAGTATATGGTCTTTTGGAGTTCTCCGCCTTTCCGCTTCACATATCTCGATTGACTCAAGATGGATGGTAGACGACGAGTTGCTATCACAGGGCTACCGTCTTCTCGCCGAATCACGCTGATCCATCCTAGTCTTTAGGTTGCCACATATATATATTGCAACCAAGGCATACCCTCGGTTCTTCTAACGCAGACCTTAACCTCTGTGAGCCCAGGATGATCATCTGCAGCCTCACAGAGGGATACCAAGGGTACCCTCACGTCCCCTCGAAGCCTCGGGCTTCGTAACCCAATTCGTTGGAGCCTTCTTAAAACCAGATGGATGTCCGCTCCTTCGTGTTATACTAAGAATTACTACTTAGTTCTACTAACTAAGGTTTACCACTTAGTTTCCAAATTCCTTGTTTTCTTAACTAAGTTTTACTACTTAGTCCCTTTTTCAACTGAGGTTTACTATTTAGTTTTCTTTCTCGCCAGGTTGGGTTGGTTAAGTGTCTTTAGTCGATTGAAGCTATCTTAACCCTCTTCCCTTATCCTATTACACTGGTTAAGTGTTATCCCTGTATGCTTTTTACTTAACCCTATTCATTTATCATATTCTGATGGTTAAGCATTCAAGTTTACTTAACCCTATGGTCTAGTCCAGCTAACATATTAATTTGGCTAAGTGTATTACTTAACCCCAACCTTTAGTCTAATTAACATGTTAAATTGGCTAAGTGTATTAACTTTATTTAACCCCACCTTCTAGTCTAGTCAACATGTTAATTTAGCTAAGTATTCCCATGGACTTAACCCTCCCATTCTAGCTTTAACTGTGCTAAGTTGGTTAAGTGTTCCTTAACCTTCCCATTCTAGCTTTAATTAATAAATTAAAGCCGCAACCTCTCACATTCGACAGATATTGCTGCGGTTACTGGATGTGCCGGTCGGTTCCGGGCAGGTTTACACCGCAACTCAGTCTAACCTCGGGTTAGGCATATTCATGTTTTCTAAGTTCAAAGGGTTTTTGATTAATTTCCAAATCTGGTTTTGAAAACAACCATCCCGTCCTTCGGATCAGTTAGGGATAGCCAGGGAGGGCAGGAAACTTGTATTTTCCAAACCCAAGCCTAGACACTATCCTCTCTGTCACCCTAGAACCTTCTGGTCTATGTGTTATAAAAAGGGGTGTTATCAAAATACTTTTCTTTTGTTTATAAATTGTTAACAATTTATTTCAAAAGCCCATTTCCCCTTTTTAGACAAATTTGGCCTATATTTATTTGTCAAGCCTACTAGTATACTTATATTCTAGGCCCAAGTCCTAACCCAACATGCAGTTTAGGCCATTTCCTATTTCATTGCCGAAACTAGATTAAATATCCTAGTTTATAATTTATGGCCAAAATTTAACCAAGTTACATATTTTGTGGTATATGAACAATTTAACATTTATGACGAATTCTATAAGTAAATTACTCCTAATTAACTGATTTCATTACTACTCTTTTAATGTACATTGTCACATTTATTATTATGGCCCATTCTCTCTTATTTATCATATTTATACTTTTTGGTATGTAAATTATACCAAGTTTAGTGTTGCTAACCATAATTTATTCTAAACATGACAATTGCTCACAATTACGAATAAATTCAAAATTGTGCTAATATACTTATTCCAAATCAACCTTAATTAACCCAATCTTGGTTTAACATCATAATTCACAATTTATGGCAAAACTAGAATTATTTTTCTAGTTTACATTTTATGCCTAAAATTTAGCTTACTTACTAACGCTAAATTTAATATGTCAAAATCACATATTCCCTAATCCATGTCAAATTTCCCCGTTTTCGTTTTAATATGCATGTCATAATACATATTCCAAATTATGCCAATTTCCAAGTTTACAACTACGTTCATATTCATTTCCATGTTTTTCCCCAAATCGCATTCCCACCGTTCGAATAATCGTGATTCAACCTAGATTATAAATAAATCTAGATTCGTAGATAAAAAAAGGAATGAATCAAAATGACAAGAAGGAATAATTGGCATAAAAAGGTTTGGATAACAATGTAGGTTCAAGAATATGGGTAGACCTAACTAAATAGGTAAATTCCCACTGTCTTAAAACCAAAGAATGGGCAAAATAGGTTCAAGAACGTGGGTGGACCTAACTTAATAGGTAAATTCCCACTGTCTTAAAACCAAGGAACAGGTAGAATAAATAATTGGGTTTAGACCCAACTTCTCAATCACAAAACTAAAGCAATATTTTCCTAATCATAAATCATGGGTGTCAAAATCACAGTTGTCCTCATTATGTCATAAGTAATAGTTTATGTCCAAATCAAAGGTATAGGCCTAGTCAAGGAAATAATCCTTTAGTCACAGTCACAGTCATAGGAAATGTCCATAGTCATATGCGATGTTCATAGTCCAAAAGGGAAAATAATTCCCATAGTCATAAGTCATTGTCATAGGCAATGTTTATATGTCCCAAAATCAAAGGCTTATGTCATAGTCCAAAGGCATATGCTTTCAAAGGCCACAGTTCTATAGTCATAGTCACGGTTACAGTCTTATTTGTCCTCGAATCATAACAGTTCTTAATTCAGTCCAAGAGTATAAACACAGATTCGAAGAGAGAGAGATTTGGCATATTCCTTTATTCCTTTAATTTCATGTCACAAATAAAACAAAATATTCAGATCTAGAAATAACCAACTTACAGAAAATAGATCTAGAAAAGAAGGAAAGCATGGCTATGATTCGTGCGTCGTTGCTTGAAACTTATTTGAGCTAGCCTTTGAATTCTTCACTTGAAACTTTGATTTGAATCCCTCCTTAAAAGTCTTTTAGCAGCATCTCCTCGTCTTGAATCATATTTTATTTATTTAAGAAAATTTAGAGGAGGGGAAGAAGCCATGAATCTTAGCAGCATAAGGATAGAAGAGAATTGGCGCAAAGAGAATGAAGACTAGGGCTATTTATATAGCTGCTCAAGACCTTATCGTACACGCGGCGCTGAGTCAGCATTGAACCTAGTTAAGAAAATAGTCCAGGTACGTAGATGAATCTAGCCAAACCTTATCATACACGCAGTGCTGAGTCAGCATTGGGTCCCACAAGCTATTTTGGCGTAAAAGTTTGATTTTCAAACTTTTGAATTTCTGGAATTTATTTAACTGTTTTATTCACATGAAATATTCTTATATGTATACAATTCCTCTAACGACCATTTTACGCGTATATATATACGCACAACTTTCATTTTATTTTCAAAATTCAAATGATGTTGCCATATTTCATTGACTGTAGCCTTATCTTGAATTTTATCTTTCGTATACATATATTTTTGTATATATATATATATATATATATATATTTCTCATATGTGTATATATATATATTTTTTCTTTATTTCCTTATACGTACGTTCTTATCCTTTTAAATTTTGAATTTGTATACGTACATATATTTGCATGTTTAGTTGGCCCTCTCTAAAACAATGATAAAAAATTATGCCGCCGTCGGGGTTCGAACCCCCGACCTCCATGCTACCAATCCAATGCCTTAACCAACTGAGCTACAGAGGCTTTTGGTAATAAGTCTTAGAATAATAATAATTATTGTTCTCTCCTTACCTCTTTTTTTCATGTTAGTTACAATACTTAAATTAAACAACTGCATGGATCTTTTTCTTTTAATTTTTCTTTTAAAAATTAATTATACTTTAATTTGAGAAACTTAATGTCACAGAATTACGGGGTGTTACATTCTCCCCCACTTAAAAGGATTTCGTCCCCGAAATCTTCAAGTTAGGAAGAATGTGTCCTACCATCCAGTCACCCATCTACTCAACCATTCAATCACAGGCATTCATTGTCCTTAAAAGATTTCTAATGCTTTCATGTTCATATGCATAGTGTGTATATATGTCTCTATCTAATGCAAAATCAGGCGGTCTACTGATTCAGTTGACCTCCTTAATGCAAATCATGTTAGTGCCATGCGTCCAATCATGCATGCAAACATCCCTAGTCATGTAAATACTACATGCGTGCACAGCCATTCATCCATATGCAACGTCCATATGATATCATATCAAGTTCAACTTATAAACAAATGCATATATGTAAATGCAATATGAGAGCGTCCAAACTTGATCTAGTGCCTAATACGTATGCATATGCATCCACGAGCAACCACTTGCAACCATTCAACCATAACATGTTTCAAATACATGTTTACGTCCATTGGCTTCTACCTAAGGATCGCAGATACGACCTAGAGGATATACTTTGGAAAGAGAGAAACAACTACGCGTAAAGCTCCTAAACAGAGAAATCAAGGATGCACCCTTAAGGAAAAAGGGCATGTTGCTAGTATCTAGCCTTCTTGAGCTTTACTCCACCGTATCTTAACCAATTTACCTTCACGATGGTGAAGTTCCTAATCTCCATTTCCAAAATAAACAGATGTCAATCACGGCGCCAAGTATATGTACTAAGATGATTATAGGCCTCCCTCTTAGCTTATCCATCACGCCATAACTATGAGAGCCAAAAGATCACTCCGTACTTTTTAGAGTACCTACCACAACTATTCATCTTTCACGCAAACCATCCAAACCGAACTCGACATTCCTCAAGTACAAGCCCCAAAGGCCTAAACCAATATCAGACAAGCATCCAAGGAATATCTTCTCCGAATTTAGACGATCTACGTGAGATGATATAAGCAAACTCGATAGCTATCCTCAAATCCCTACTAACCAAAAACTGGTCGGACCACCAATTGGATTTGAGACTCTAGTGGGATCTTTCTACTATACACGTACTATGGTGCAGAGACTCAACTATGGAAGTGGGTATGAACAATTAAGAAGCGCTGGAACCTAAGGAAATAGTACGAACAGAAAACTAGACTCTTCCAACCGGACCACCTTTCTCCTAGGTGCGCTTGGTGGCGAAAGCATGTACTTGTCCTTCTGAAAATCTCGTCCTCGTTCTTGCCCTTGTCCTTAAGTATATGTCCTATCATACCATAGTAAAGATACTTGCTCTTGTCTTAGGTTTTATAATACCTTCCTCCTTCGTGAGCCAAGTCTACATCCATAATTTCCTCATCCTTGGGTCGTTCTCCTTTGCCAAACTTCCGCGTGTAACCATGTTGGCAAATCTCTCGAAAGTTGCCTCTATCGCACGGAAAAACCCGATAAACTTGAAAGAAGACTTGCCGTAAGTAAAACAACTACGGCTATAGATGGAAGTCGGGCACTACTTCGCCCTTCGATGAGGTTACCTCCCAGAAAGCCAGGAGCCCCAGAGAGTCAAGAAAGAAGGAGACAAGAATTCAAATAGAGGAAGAGAAGACAATGCGTATGGCTTTGGGGAATATGCCTTTAAAACAAATCCTTTCTTTTAAAAATGCTTCTTTAAAAACCTTTTGAAAATAATTTTTCAAATCTTTTATCTGATCCGGTAACCTTCAGCTCTGATACCACGTGTAACAACCCACGTCCGTTAGTGTCACTCACAAAGGGAATGCACTAAGTTCTGTGGAGCATTTTGGGTAAAAGATGCAGATAAATTACAAGACAGACAAATTATTAAACAGTGGAAAATAGAACTTTTCTTTATTGATAATTTAGTCTGTACAAGATTCTTTTACAATATCAGAGTATCATCTGTCTTTATAAAATAAAGAAGCATGAAAATACATTTATATATTCCCCAATGTAGCAAGAGCCAGCCATAGCATCTGGAAGAGAATCCAAAGACAACTTCGTCAAATCTTCAAGCTTGGAAAGAGCAACGGTCCAGTCTAATCCTGAGTTATACTATTCCCTCCTCAACTACCTGGGGGGGGGAACGGAAGAAAAGAAGACGAAAGAAAACAGAGTCAGACATAAAGCCTGAGTAAGTTCAGTAACTTCTAGCATGTGAACATGGAAAAACAAAACGACATGAATTAACTGAATACAAGACTACACCATGACGATAAGGTCAACAAGATTAGACAAGGTAGTCACAAGATATGCTAAGATGACTGGATACGCTCTAATACTTTCGCAGCTTCGCTATTTCCTTGTTAGACTGGTTTCTATATCTCTGCACCACCTAACTAGTGTTAAACTAGTAACGATAACGTGATCCCAACCCCTGTAGTTTCCATTGTCTTCAGGCATACATTTATTATTTATTACCTAGATCTAGTCTAGGGTTTTCTATCAAGTGCTTCTTAGATTTAACTATAGTTTTACGCGATCTGCTGAACGCTTTTCGAGTTCAGGGTTTATGCCACCTAGTCCAACTAGGGATTACGCTACCTGTCGAACAATGCCCCCAAGTCTAGGACACACTACCTAGAGTGGTATACGCTCCTAGGCTTCCCCACGCATGTATCGCGAATCGTTATCGCTTGTCTAGATGCACATGTCCTGTAATGTGCGATCCGAGTCCTGTGACAGGGCAAATCAAGGAATACAGAACTCGGTCGGGAGCTTTCGGATATCTGCCGATGCAGATGCTAAGGTCTGTTTTTATTCCAGTGGCTATGGTCCCACTTGACCCCTCCCTCAACTAATGAAAGGCACACCTTGTAAAATGAGAACTATACGCCGGCCCCCGGTGCCCCACTATCCTATGGCCATCCGCAACCATAACTAGATAGCAAGTATATGGTCTTTTGGAGTTCTCCGCCTTTCCGCTTCACGTATTTCGATTGACTCAAGATGGATGGTAGACGACGAGTTGCTATCACAGGGCTACCGTCTTCTCGCCGAATCACGCTGATCCATCCTAGTCTTTAGGTTGCCACATATATATATTGCAACCAAGGCATACCCTCGGTTCTTCTAACGCAGACCTTAACCTCTGTGAGCCCAGGATGATCATCTGCAGCCTCACAGAGGGATACCAAGGGTACCCTCACATCCCCTCGAAGCCTCGGGCTTCGTAACCCAATTCGTTGGAGCCTTCTTAAAACCAGATGGATGTCCGCTCCTTCGTGTTATACTAAGAATTACTACTTAGTTCTACTAACTAAGGTTTACCACTTAGTTTCCAAATTCCTTGTTTTCTTAACTAAGTTTTACTACTTAGTCCCTTTTTCAACTGAGGTTTACTATTTAGTTTTCTTTCTCGCCAGGTTGGGTTGGTTAAGTGTCTTTAGTCGATTGAAGCTATCTTAACCCTCTTCCCTTATCCTATTACACTGGTTAAGTGTTATCCCTGTATGCTTTTTACTTAACCCTATTCATTTATCATATTCTGATGGTTAAGCATTCAAGTTTACTTAACCCTATGGTCTAGTCCAGCTAACATATTAATTTGGCTAAGTGTATTACTTAACCCCAACCTTTAGTCTAATTAACATGTTAAATTGGCTAAGTGTATTAACTTTACTTAACCCCACCTTCTAGTCTAGTCAACATGTTAATTTAGCTAAGTATTCCCATGGACTTAACCCTCCCATTCTAGCTTTAACTGTGCTAAGTTGGTTAAGTGTTCCTTAACCTTCCCATTCTAGCTTTAATTAATAAATTAAAGCCGCTACCTCTCACATTAGACAGATATTGCTGCGGTTACTGGATGTGCCGGTCGGTTCCGGGCAGGTTTACACCGCAACTCAGTCTAACCTCGGGTTAGGCATATTCATGTTTTCTAAGTTCAAAGGGTTTTTGATTAATTTCCAAATCTGGTTTTGAAAACAACCATCCCGTCCTTCGGATCAGTTAGGGATAGCCAGGGAGGGCAGGAAACTTGTATTTTCCAAACCCAAGCCTAGACACTATCCTCTCTGTCACCCTAGAACCTTCTGGTCTATGTGTTATAAAAAGGGGTGTTATCAAAATACTTTTCTTTTGTTTATAAATTGTTAACAATTTATTTCAAAAGTCCATTTCCCCTTTTTAGACAAATTTGGCCTATATTTATTTGTCAAGCCTACTATTATACTTATATTTTAGGCCCAAGTCCTAACCCAACATGCAGTTTAGGCCATTTCCTATTTCATTGCCGAAACTAGATTAAATATCCTAGTTTATAATTTATGGCCAAAATTTAACCAAGTTACATATTTTGTGGTATATGAACAATTTAACATTTATGACGAATTCTATAAGTAAATTACTCCTAATTAACTGATTTCATTACTAATCTTTTAATGTACATTGTCACATTTATTATTATGGCCCATTCTCTCTTATTTATCATATTTATACTTTTTGGTATGTAAATTATACCAAGTTTAGTGTTGCTAACCATAATTTATTCTAAACATGACAATTGCTCACAATTATGAATAAATTCAAAATTGTGCTAATATACTTATTCCAAATCAACCTTAATTAACCCAATCTTGGTTTAACATCATAATTCACAATTTATGGCAAAACTATAATTATTTTTCTAGTTTACATTTTATGCCTAAAATTTAGCTTACTTACTAACGCTAAATTTAATATGTCAAAATCACATATTCCCTAATCCATGTCAAATTTCCCCGTTTTCGTTTTAATATACATGTCATAATACATATTCCGAATTATGCCAATTTCCAAGTTTACAACTACGTTCATATTCATTTCCATGTTTTTCCCCAAATCGCATTCCCACCGTTCGAATAATCGTGATTCAACCTAGATTATAAATAAATCTAGATTCGTAGATAAAAAAAAAGGAATGAATCAAAATGACAAGAAGGAATAATTGGCATAAAAAGGTTTGGATAACAATGTAGGTTCAAGAATATGGATAGACCTAACTAAATAGGTAAATTCCCACTGTCTTAAAACCAAAGAATGGGCAAAATAGGTTCAAGAACGTGGGTAGACCTAACTTAATAGGTAAATTCCCACTGTCTTAAAACCAAGGAACAGGTAGAATAAATAATTGGGTTTAGACCCAACTTCTCAATCACAAAACTAAAGCAATATTTTCCTAATCATAAATCATGGGTGTCAAAATCACAGTTGTCCTCATTATGTCATAAGTAATAGTTTATGTCCAAATCAAAGGTATAGGCCTAGTCAAGGAAATAATCCTTTAGTCACAGTCACAGTCATAGGAAATGTCCATAGTCATATGCGATGTTCATAGTCCAAAAGGGAAAATAATTCCCATAGTCATAAGTCATTGTCATAGGCAATGTTTATATATCCCAAAATCAAAGGCTTATGTCATAGTCCAAAGGCATATGCTTTCAAAGGCCACAGTTCTATAGTCATAGTCACGATTACAGTCTTATTTGTCCTCGAATCATAACAGTTCTTAATTCAGTCCAAGAGTATAAACACAGATTCGAAGAGAGAGAGATTTGGCATATTCCTTTATTCCTTTAATTTCATGTCACAAATAAAACAAAATATTCAGATCTAGAAATAACCAACTTACAGAAAATAGATCTAGAAAAGAAGGAAAGCATGGCTATGATTCGTGCGTCGTTGCTTGAAACTTGTTTGAGCTAGCCTTTGAATTCTTCACTTGAAACTTTGATTTGAATCCCTCCTTAAAAGTCTTTTAGCAGCGTCTCCTCGTCTTGAATCATATTTTATTTTATTTATTTAAGAAAATTTAGAGGAGGGGAAGAAGCCATGAATCTTAGCAGCATAAGGATAGAAGAGAATTGGTGCAAAGAGAATGAAGACTAGGGCTGTTTATATAGCTGCTCAAGACCTTATCGTACACGCGGCGCTGAGTCAGCATTGAACCTAGTTAAGAAAATAGTCCAGGTACGTAGATGAATCTAGCCAAACCTTATCATACACGCAGTGCTGAGTCAGCATTGGGTCCCACAAGCTATTTTGGCGTAAAAGTTTGATTTTCAAACTTTTGAATTTCTGGAATTTATTTAACTGTTTTATTCACATGAAATATTCTTATATGTATACAATTCCTCTAACGACCATTTTACGCGTATATATATACGCACAACTTTCATTTTATTTTCAAAATTCAAATGATGTTGCCATATTTCATTGACTGTAGCCTTATCTTGAATTTTATCTTTCGTATACATATATTTTTGTATATATATATATATATTTATATTTCTCATATGTGTATATATATATATTTTTTTTCTTTATTTCCATATACGTACGTTCTTATCCTTTTAAATTTTGAATTTGTATACGTACATATATTTGCATGTTTAGTTGGCCCTCTCTAAAACAATGATAAAAAATTATGCCACCGTCGGGGTTCGAACCCCCGACCTCCATGCTACCAATCCAATGCCTTAACCAACTGAGCTACAGAGGCTTTTGGTAATAAGTCTTAGAATAATAATAATTATTGTTCTCTCCTTACCTCTTTTTTTCATGTTAGTTACAATACTTAAATTAAACAACTGCATGGATCTTTTTCTTTTAATTTTTCTTTTAAAAATTAATTATACTTTAATTTGAGAAACTTAATGTCACAGAATTACGGGGTGTTACAGACATGAATTATTTGAAAAGGCCGAGCTAACCCTCATTTCAAATAATTCAGCGAGCGATTCGAATTGGAAAATGCAAAGACGATTCAAGACCGACGATCTTCGTATCGGTTGGATGGGCGCTACTGAGGTTCCTAACCGGAGTAGCTACCGGAAGGGGACGGAAGTAGTAGCTGTCTGAACGTATGTGTTGATTGGACGGATTTGCGAGGAATTGACGCCTCCGGTTTCGTTCAGACCCAGGACGGACTTGTAAATGGACTGTGTGTCCGACATTGGATTTTGTTCTATATTGATTGATCTCTGTTAAATATATATCTGTTTGGCGGCGGAGAATTTATTCTTTTGCTTAACGCCCTTCTCTGAGACGTACGAGCTTAGAGGTTATATATCGATGGAAATCAATCGTATGGAGTGGACTGCCTATGTGGCATGCCAAGATGCTGTGATCAAGGCTTCTGTTGCAAAGCAAAGTCTTGTGGATGATGATCAAAGCAAGGTCTACGTGGCCTAGCTTTGTGTATTTCGTAGATTCGCGAACCTCACACCCCGGTATGAGTTAAAAACGGGATACAGACCGCTGGGAGAGCACGACGTTTCTTTCTAGTTATGGTGGTGTCAGTGACTTACCAGCCCTGACATATATATCTACTTTTCACCTTTGTGGTTGTTGGAATGCGAGGCGCCTCGATTATAGGTCTGTAAGGACCGGGAAACGTGTGTTTAGGAATAAATAATCCTCAAACGTAAGAGAGGACCGGCCCAGCCGATCCAGGGGTTACCCAGAGTGTGTAGTCCCGAGGCATTTGCTAGAGTGTCTCGAAGCGGAGAGGAGCTTGCCCCTTGCCTCGACTCATGACGGAAATCCAATTTCCAATACGAGATAACAGATTTGATTGTAGAACTAGTATGGAGACATAGTAGATGGTAGCTATGCCGCCTATGATTGATATTTATGATGCTATTCGTTTTTGAAACATATATGCACTAGCAATAATATCAAATGATTTTGCTTTATATGTATCAAGCATATTTGGCCCTTATAAGGTAAAACTCTATCCTCCGGCTTGCGTTGCATTGTGTGATGGGATTTGAGTCTTATAATGGCTGCATTCTTTCTAAAAGCATTGCGTTGTTTTAAAAGAATTTACCTTGTTTTAAATGCACTAGCAATCACTGGAGTAAACCCGTTCCGCGAAAGTGGCATGGTCCTATGATTTTCCATTACTGTTGTTTAACTGTTAAATAGATTCCTCGTACCAGTCCCCATGACTGACTCGTTGTTTGTTTCACTTTGCAAACGCGGGTGCCCTTATTTTCACACGGGCAGCCTAGTACACAGGTGACAGGTGGTTTTTGGTTCTGCACTGCTGCATAGCGTGCACTTTTGGCTCATGGCGAGGCTGACTTCATAGAGATGAATTAGATATTTTCCGCCATTACTGTATTTATCTTGTGATTTCGCCACTGGCGATGCAGACTGATTTACTTTCCTTATTTCACACTATATGTATATGTATTCCGCCTTCGGCGATGTAGACTGATACTCTTATTATGTCACTGCATGTATGTATTCCTCCTCTGGCGATGATGACTGATCACTTCCCTTTCTTTTTACTAAGTATACCCCACGTTATGCTATTCTGATATTCCTACATGTTGTGATTCCGCTGTCATATCCATGTAAAATTTATTTTATTTATTGTTTCTGCTATTATCTGTACTCTGCTATGATGATTAATGTGTTATTTCCCTATGATTATCCTTAATACCACCCCTCGGATTTTGGGATCGTCACAGTTGGTATCGGAGCTTTGGTTAACCTTAGTTCAGGGATCTAACACATTAAACACCTCGTCAGAATAGAATCAGTAGAGTTCTAATACGAGTAGCTCATTAGAGATAGGATTAGCAATGTCCTAGAATGAGCTAAGCAGATTAGCAAAACAATTTGATCAGTACATCATCATTATCTTTCCTTGTATTCCCTTGCTTTATCATTTATGAAAATTATCAAATCTGTGAGCTTGACTCTTTTTTTCTTGCTTATACAGTACTCTTAGATGGCTACACGTGGAGCAGCAGCTAGAGGAGGCCGTGGAGGCCGAGGAGATGCAGCAAGAGGACGGGGGAATATCCCCGTAGTAGTGGAAGGTCCTATTATTCCGCCACCAGCACCAGAAGGCTTTGAGCTCGACAAAGTAGCTAAGAGGTACAGAAATCTTGGAGGGAAACCTTTTACTGGCACTGGCACAGTGACCGAAGCTATCGCTTGGCTAAAAACCTGTGAGAAAATCTTCGAGGGAATGGGCATGGGAACTAACAACAAAGCCCGACTTGGCATTTGGCTCCTTCAGGAAGGGGCAGAGCTGTGGTGGGATGCCATTACTTCTGGGGATGCAGCTGGTACTATCCGGACTTGGAAGCAGTTCAGGACTTTATTCAATGAGAAGTTTGTACCGGAACAAGCTCTAGAGAGGATGCGGGAGCAATTTGCTAATCTCCAGCAGGGAGACCTCTCTATTCAAGACTATCTGAATAAGTTCACTCAGCTATCGCGCTATGCTCCAGAGCTGGTTTTGACCGACAAAGCGAAGAATAAGAGATTCATATTTGGGCTGAAGCGCAAGTATCACGATAGAGCTATGAGCAACATCAAACTTTCTTTTACAGAACTAGTAGAGATGGCTTGCAACTACGAAGACATGGATGAGAGGCATGCTAGCCAAGATCGCGCTAAAAGCCAAGCAGGGAATAAGCGCAAGGCTTCAACAGACCAACCCGAATCTAGCATCACCACGGCCGCTACTCAAAAACCCGCAAAGATCCCGAAAGGAAACTGCTACAATTGTGGGAAGCCCGGTCATTTCTCTAATGTGTGCAAAGCCCCAAAGAAGCCAAGGGCCAATGACTCTGCCGAATGCTACAACTGCCACAAGAGGGGGCACTTTAGCAAGAATTGTCCTTTGAAGAAGAGCGCACGGGTGGCCCATGTCTATGACGGGAATACCCCGCCAGCTATCACCGATGGATCAGGTAAACCCGATGTCTTGGGAGGTACCCTTACTATCAAAAATATTCCTGTTTCTGTACTTTTTGATACTGGTGCATCACGTAGCTTCATTTCTGGTAATATTGTTAATAAGTTAAATTTGAAAAGAGGAAAGCTTAAGGAACCAATTAAAGTTCAAAACCCGATAGGAGGTTCTGTTAGTCTCGGTATATATTGTAAAGTACCTATTTCCTTCTCTCGATACAAGTTCTCTTTTAAAGTGATTGTCATGGACCTTTCTGACTTTGATATTATATTGGGATTTGATTGGTTGACAAAATATAAGGCCGAAGTTAGATGTGCCGAAAAAATCGTTAAAGTCGAAACGAAGCTTGGACCTATATATATATACCATGTCATGGCTCAGAAATTAATAGAACGGAATTTTGGTCTTCTTTAGAAGTTATTCCCCCTTCGATAGAAAAGATACCGGTCATGAAAAACTACGCGGATGTGTTTGAAGAAGTAGAAAACTTACCACCGCAAAGAGAAATTGAATTTAGAATTGATCTAATTCCGAATGCCCGACCAGTAGTGCATCCAATAAGAAGAATGGCCCCAAAAGAAAAAGAAGAGCTAAGTAGCCAAACCCGAGAATTACTTTGGAAGGGTCTGATCAGACCAAGCTTTTCAGCATGGGGAGCCGCAGTAGTATTTGTCCCGAAATCAGACGGTACTCTAAGACTTTGCGTTGATTACCGAGATCTCAATAAACAAACACTGAAGAACAAATATCCTTTGCCCCGAATAGACGATCTGTTAGACCAATTAAATGGAGCAACCGTATTCTCCAGAATGGACCTAGCTACAGGTTTCCACCAATTGCGAATAGCTGAAGACTGTGTTCCTTTGACAGCCTTCCGGGGGCCCGATTTATTCTACGAATGGTTAGTAATGTCGTTCGGCTTGTGCAACGCTCCGGCATACTTCGTTGATCTTATGAACAGAGTGTTCCGTGGTGTACTGAATAAATTTGTTCTAGTCTTCATCGATGACATTCTAATTTACTCTAAGTCGGAAGAAGAGCATGCAAAACATTTAGAACAAGTGTTGAAAATTCTGAGGAGAAATGTCTTGAAAGCTAAATTTTCTAAGTGTGTCTTCTGGCAGAATGAAGTTAAATTCCTAGGCCATGTCGTGTCAAAAGAAGGAATTGCTGTAGATCCAAGCAAAATTACAGCGATTCAAAACTGGAAACAACCTACTACCCCCACAGAAGTTCGAAGTTTCCTTGGATTAGCAAGCTACTATCGGAAATCCGTTCAGGATTTTTCAAAGATATCGGGAGTATTGACAAAGCTTACAAAGAAGCATGAGAAATTCAAATGGACTCCCGAATGTGAAGAAGCTTTCCAAGAGCTAAAACTGAGGTTGACAACTGCTCCGGTATTGACAATAATAGAAGGTAACCAAGACTTGACCGTATGGACAGATGCTTCTATTAGAGGGCTAGGCGCAGTGTTAATGCAAAAAGGCCAAGTGATCGCTTATGCCAGCCATCAACTAAAGCCACATGAAAGAAACTATGCTACTCATGATCTTGAGTTATTAGCTATCGTGTTCACTTTAAGAATATGGAGGCATTATTTATTGAGCGAGAAGTTCGAACTGTTTACCGATCATCAATCCTTGAAATACCTGTTCACCCAGAAAGATTTAAACCTGAGGCAACAGCGTTGGTTAGAATTCCTTGCAACATACGATTTTGAAATTATATACACTCCAGGGAAAGCCAATGTTGTGGCGGATGCGCTCAGCAGAAAGAATGAAATCATCACCGGTTTTGTCATCACATCTTCATTAATAGACAGGATCTCGACTCTTCAAAAAGACGATGAATTTATTCAAAGAATCAGTCAAAGAATCAAAGGAGGTGAATCCACAAGTTTTCGACTCGATGACAAGGGAGTTCTAAGATTAAAGGGTAGAATCTGCATCCCAAACCTTCCCGAGCTCAGAATAGAAATACTTGATGAATGCCACAAATCCAAATTAAGTATCCATCCCGGTGTGAGCAAAATGTATAACGATATCAAGCGCACATTCTGGTGGAAGGCGATGAAAAGAGATATCTCATTATATGTTAGCAGATGCCCCACTTGTCAGCTAGTTAAGAGCGATCAGCAGAAATTGGCTGGATTATTGCAACCATTAGAAATTCCAGGTTGGAAGTGGGAACAAATCTCGATGGATTTCATCGATGGTTTGCCTCGAAATAGAAAAGGAAACGACGGTATATGGGTAATCGTAGATAGCTTCACGAAGACTGCCCATTTCATACCTGTCCGATCCAACAGAACAGCTCAAAGTCTGGCACAGATTTACTTTAGAGAAATTGTTAAACTTCATGGAGTACCGCTCAATATAGTCAGCGATAGAGATCCCCTATTCACTAGAAAATTCTGGGAAGCATTCCAGGAAGAATTGGGAACCAAATTAAATCTAAGCACCGCTTATCACCCTCAGACAGACGGCCAAACTGAGCGGGTGAATAGAATTTTAGAAGATCTATTGCGGGCTTGCGTTATCGATTTTGGAGGCTCATGGGAAGATCATTTACATTTAGCAGAATTTTCTTACAACAATAGCTATCAAGCAAGTTTGGGAATGTCTCCATTCGAAGCATTGTACGGTAGACCGTGCAGATCTCCCGCATGTTGGGTAGAACCTGGCAACAGACTTGTGTTAGGGCCCGATATGATTCAAGAAGCATCGGATAAAGTCGATTCCATTAAGAAGCGATTAAAAACCGCACAGAGCCGACAGAAAAGTTATGCTGATGCGAGAAGAAGGGATATATCGTTTGCCGTTGGCGATTATGTTTATTTAAGAGTTTCTCCAATGCGAGGAGTAATCAGATTTGGCAAGACTGGGAAGTTGGCACCGAGATTTATTGGTCCCTTTCCTATATTTGAACGGATTGGAACTCTTGCATATAGGGTCTCATTACCTGATTGGTTGCCTGGAGTACATGATGTGTTCCACGTGTCCCAACTCAGAAAACATGTTCATGATCCAGATCTTGTTGTAGAAGAAGCAGCACAACAGGATATTGACATAACTCCAGAATTAGCACTCAAGAGAGAACCATTAAAGATAGTTGGCAAAGAAACTAGAGAGCTAAGGAGGAAAAAGATTCATTTAGTCAAAGTGCAGTGGAGTAGTGATCCTAGAGACTGTACTTGGGAGACTGAGGAAAGCATTAAACAAGCCTATCCCAAATGCAGAGTGGACATCTCTGACTAACTCCGGTGCAAGGTACCTTTACAATACTTTGCATTTACATTTTATTTCCTGCTTAACTGTTATTTCCTTTTCGAGGACGAAAAGTTTTAAGTGGGGGAGATTGTAATAACCCGGAAAATGTGAACCAGTTTAAATTTTTTTTATTAGGTTATTACCAGGAAATTTGAATGATTAAAATAGCTTATTTTCATAAAATATAGAATTGTGTATAATATGGCAGTTTGAAATTTTGAATACAAACTTAGTCTGACTGTACCGGGTGGAAAAGATAACAGATTTTAACGAAACTGAAAATATTTAAATCTGTTTATCAATATCTTTCTAACGAATCTGAAAAATCGAAATTTCATAACGGAAATCAAAAGTTATGGCCAAATGAATTTTCAGAAAGGTCGCTATATAGTATATATAGCCCTTGAAAATTGAGATTTTGCATACGACCTCGGAATTCGACGAAACCACTTTTGTTGGGTCCGGGATGTCAAATTATTGCTAGGTTTCAAATTTCATAATTTTTGAAGCTAGTATGTGAGCGGGGCAAAAGATAACGTGTTTGGTCAAATTTTGTTAAAATGGGTCGACCTAAAAATGGCCGTTTTTCAAACGAGCTCAGAATTCGACGAAACTGGTTTTGTTAGGACCGTATCGTCAAAACAAAGCTAGATTTATTTTTCTGGAATTTTTCGATTCAGTTTGTGGCCCTGGCAAATTGAAATGTACGTTTAAATTAAATATCGAATGTTTTATATTATAAATTGAAAAATAACTGACTGTAACAGTCGAAATGGCCAACGATACATATCCCATTGTGTCCGGAATGGGGGTATTTAGCTAGGGGCGACAGTCGTTGGGTTTAAAAAGGAGTCCGTTTGCAAAAACACTATTTAAAAATTTTTCTATAAATTCCAGCCAATGAGAAATTTTCTTTAAAAAAAAAAAAAAAAAACCTAAAACCCTGAGCCGCCAGACGAAACGAACGACGCTCGTCGTTCAGAACTTTCCGACGAGAATCCCGCCGCCACAGGCGACGCCAGCCAACGCCACCACCCTCAATCGACGCCGCCCACCGCCCTCTTCAAATCTGACCAACCCCGCTCCTCCTCCCTTCGCCAGCGTCGAGAAAAACGCCCAGGAAGTCGCCGACTTCACGTCGACGCCACGACCGCCAGAGGCGATCGCACCTGCTCCTCCGACCACCGTTAGGACCGCCTCGCTTCCCTCTTTCAAGTCCCACCCTCTGATCGAAGCATAGATTCACGGATTTGCTGAAAAATTCAACCGTAGTTTCGAAACCAAAAAGAGGTATACGGCTAAATTGATTTTTACACTTTAAAGCGTTGCAAATTTGTAAAAATCATATCTTTTTGCTATGTTAACGAAATTCGATAAAACAGGAGACACCGTGACCGCAAGGAGGCTCTCTACATTCTAGAAGAAGCCGCGGATTTTTCTGACCTTCCTACGATTTTTAGCGCCACAAGAACCAATGTGAGGAATCTAAATTATCTGTGTGAATGAAATCGCGTTGTATAAATTATATAAGCGAAGTGTAAATTATATACGCATTGTATACCTCATGTACATGTGTTGTATAAGTTATATTAGCGATGTATAAATTATACAAGCGTTGTTTGAAACATATATGCTTTAAATTGTGATGAAATGCAAGTGAATTATTATATATATATATATATATATATACACACTCCCCTCGTCCACAGACCATGGACGATATTTATTGCTTGTGATTGACGTGATATCATATGGTTTGACGAATGGTTGGAAATAATTGTTTGTGGTTGATATTATGGTTGAAAAATACCTTTGTGGTTGAAAAATACCCTCTTGTGGTTGAAACAAAATAGAATAGGATTGTGGAATTGAAAATAAAACATGCCGCCTGCGTGCGAACAAGATGCATGATCCCCATTGTCAAAAACCGCGAGGTTTTAAGGTAGAGCGAGGAGCCGTACTAGGGACGGTCCCGGTTTTAACTACCCTGCCGTTATGCCGCCGAAATTTTCTTAAATATTTATGTGTTAGAATAATTTTCATTCATTGAAACTATTTACATATGCTATATCGAATATTCATGTGTTGAGTTGCAATTCATTCGTTGATTTGAAATTCATGTGTTAAATATTATTTGAATTTAAACAAATGACTTTAGCGATAAAAATCACATTTTTATATATATACAAACTATATCGAATATTCATGTGTTGAGTCGCAATTCATTCGTTGAGTTGAAATTCATGTGTTGAATATTATTTGAATTTAAACAAATGGCTTTAGCGATAAAAATCACATTTTTATATATATACAAACTATATCGAATATTCATGTGTTGAGTTGCAATTCATTCGTTGAGTTGAAATTCATGTGTTGAATATTATTTGAATTTAAACAAATGGCTTTAGCGATAAAAATCACATTTTTATATATATACAAACTATATCGAATATTCATGTGTTGAGTTGCAATTCATTCGTTGAGTTGAAATTCATGTGTTGAATATTATTTGAATTTAAACAAATGGCGTTAGCGATAAAAATCACATTTTTATATATATACAAACTATATCGAATATTCATGTGTTGAGTTGCAATTCATTCATTGAGTTGAAATTCATGTGTTGAATATTATTTGAATTTAAACAAATGGCTTTAGCGATAAAAATCACATTTTTATATATACAAACGATATAGAATATTCATGTGTTGAATTGCAATTTGTTCGTCGAGTTGAAATTCATGTGTTGTATGTTATCGTCGTCTAAAAATAAAATGAATCGACAATGAAAACTATATTTTTATAGTGAATAAGAAGTGTTAAAAATACACATGTGTCGAATAAATATTTTTAATGATAAAAATATTCCTTTTATCATGTATACGCTTAGTTAAAAATACACCTGTGTCGAATAAATATTTTTAATGATAAAAATATCCCTTTTATCATGTATACTCTTAGTTAAAAATACACCTGTGTCGAATAAATATTTTTGATGATAAAAATATTCCTTTTATCATGTATACGTTTAGTTAAAAATACACACGTGTTGAAATAAATAATAGTTTGCTAGAAATATTATTATTAGCTTGTTCTGCATATATATACATGTGTTGAACATGAAAAATGGATTAGCTGTTGAGTAAAGAAATTATTTGCGTGCCCGACAAATAGGTAAACCTTGATGAGTTGGCTGCGCAATTTTATTTATATATCAACTCCTGTGAATGCCATTGGATGCGGAGTGCTGGTTTTTCTGTGTGAAATAATAAACAACGCCATAGGATAGTAACAATTAATTTCGAACTACACTACATGGCATACTTCTTGACGATAGGCATACTTCATCATATTCCACATAAGCAATTGGAGCTTGTGTGACGAGGTGGAAGATTTACCATACCAGCAAGAGGCTTGTATGGCGACGACTAAGTACTACAGGTTGAACTGATGGCTGATATGGACTATATAAATTATAACGATAAATTGCCAGATTAATAAAAACCCCACACGGGTCTAGAGTTGACAATAATCACGTCGCTCTAGTTATTAGATACGGCACATGGACTATTTATTTCCACATGGAAACGGGGTGACGGGAATTTATTCTCTGGAGTGATTATCAGTACATGCTCCCCCGTAAACACCAGAATATATCACTAAAAATATGTGAATGCTTTTTAGGATTTATTGGGTACCCGATACGGCCCAATAAATTTCCAAACCCCTCCCCGTACAAAGGAGGTTATGGCGAAATTTTTCGAAATATTAAGGCGTTAGTGAAATTTTTGAAGTGAAAACGAAGTTGAAAATATAAAATGAACTATAGTTGAAACTATGGAATGAGCTATATTTATATATATAAATATAAATATAATTAAAAGGAATCGAGGCCGTGCAGTTCGCGGTTCGGAATCGTAATTTGAAACGATAAGTACGAGAAATCCGACCATCGGACTTTCCCGAAACCGCAACCGCTGGGTTCGCCTTGGAAATATTTTTCCAACGGCACCAACCTTGTAAAAATCCAACGGTTGGATTGTCCGGAATGTTTAATTCAAATCTGAAGAAAAACAGCGCCAGAATCGTTTATATTTATATATAAATATAAATATAATTAAATTTAATCGAATAACGACGCTGCAGTTCGAATTTTGAAACCGTAACTTCAAACGACTAGTGTGGAAGATCCGACCGTCGGATTCTCACGAAACTGAAACCGTTGGGTTCGCTTTGGGAATATCTTCCCACTGATATAGACTTCGTAGAAATCCAACGGTTAGATTTTCCGATATGTGTAAAACAAATTAGGAGAAAAACAGCGCCAGCGCCATGACACGACCTGAAACGTCGTTTAATTAAATATGGCCATTTTTAAATAAATAAAAATGGCGAAAAATCGCTATAAAATATTGTAAGCAACATAGGTTGCAAATAAACGAATTGTGCTTGAATTGTTTGATATTTGATGGTTGTATGTGTATGACATGAAAATAACACTAAATAACTTAAAGATGGGTGTCGAATGATATAACCACATAAATAATCGATTTAAATTCTAATGACATGAATTATTTGAAAAGGCCGAGCTAACCCTCATTTCAAATAATTCAGCGAGCGATTCGAATTGGAAAATGCAAAGACGATTCAAGACCGACGATCTTCGTATCGGTTGGATGGGGCGCTATTGAGGTTCCTAACCGGAGTAGCTACCGGAAGGGGACGGAAGTAGTAGCCGTCTGAACGTATGTGTTGATTGGACGGATTTGCGAGGAATTGACGCCTCCGGTTTCGTTCAGACCCAGGACGGACTTGTAAATGGACTGTGTGTCCGACATTGGATTTTGTTCTATATTGATTGATCTCTGTTAAATATATATCTGTTTGGCGGCGGAGAATTTACTCTTTTGCTTAACGCCCTTCTCTGAGACGTACGAGCTTAGAGGTTATATATCGATGGAAATCAATCGTATGGAGTGGACTGCCTATGTGGCATGCCAAGATGCTGTGATCATGGCTTCTGTTGCAAAGCAAAGTCTTGTGGATGATGATCAAAGCAAGGTCTACGTGGCCTAGCTTTGTGTATTTCGTAGATTCGCGAACCTCACACCCCGGTATGAGTTAAAAACGGGATACAGACCGCTGGGAGAGCACGACGTTTCTTTCTAGCTATGGTGGTGTCAGTGACTTACCAGCCCTGACATATATATCTACTTTTCACCTTTGTGGTTGTTGGAATGCGAGGCGCCTCGATTATAGGTCTGTAAGGACCGGGAAACGTGTGTTTAGGAATAAATAATCCTCAAACGTAAGAGAGGACCGGCCCAGCCGATCCAGGGGTTACCCAGAGTGTGTAGTCCCGAGGCATTTGCTAGAGTGTCTCGAAGCGGAGAGGAGCTTGCCCCTTGCCTCGACTCATGACGGAAATCCAATTTCCAATACGAGATAACGGATTTGATTGTAGAACTAGTATGGAGACATAGTAGATGGTAGCTATGCCGCCTATGATTGATATTTATGATGCTATTCGTTTTTGAAACATATATGCACTAGCAATAATATCAAATGATTTTGCTTTATACGTATCAAGCATATTTGGCCCTTATAAGGTAAAACTCTATCCTCCGGCTTGCGTTGCATTGTGTGATGGGATTTGAGTCTTATAATGGCTGCATTCTTTCTAAAAGCATTGCGTTGTTTTAAAAGAATTTACCTTGTTTTAAATGCACTAGCAATCACTGGAGTAAACCCGTTCCGCGAAAGTGGCGTGGTCCTATGATTTGCCATTACTGTTGTATAACTGTTAAATAGATTCCTCATACCAGTCCCCATGACTGACTCGTTGTTTGTTTCACTTTGCAAACGCGGGTGCCCTTATTTTCACACGGGCAGCCTAGTACACAGGTGACAGGTGGTTTTTGGTTCTGCACTGCTGCATAGCGTGCACTTTTGGCTCATGGCGAGGCTGACTTCATAGAGATGAATTAGATATTTTCCGCCATTACTGTATTTATCTTGTGATTTCGCCACTGGCGATGCAGACTGATTTACTTTCCGTATTTCACATTATATGTATATGTATTCCGCCTTCGGCGATGTAGACTGATACTCTTATTATGTCACTGCATGTATGTATTCCGCCTCTGGCGATGATGACTGATCACTTCCCTTTCTTTTTACTAAGTATACCCCACGTTATGCTATTCTGATATTCCTACATGTTGTGATTCCGCTGTCATATCCATGTAAAATTTATTTTATTTATTGTTTCTGCTATTATCTGTACTCTGCTATGATGATTAATGTGTTATTTCCCTATGATTATCCTTAATACCGCCCCTCGGATTTTGGGATCGTCACATTAACTGTAACTGATTACTCTAACCGATTAATTCTAACTGATTAACTCTAACTGGTTAACTCAAATCGATTAATTCTAACTGATTAACTCTATTTGACTAACTCGACTCGACTAACCACTTTCGAATAACATATTCGATTAACTAACTTCGAATACCATATTCGATTAACTAACTTCGAATATCATATTCGATTTCTCCTTTCGAATGTCTATATTCGATTAACTAACTTCGAATACCATATTCGATTAACTAACTTCGAATACCATATTCGATTTCTCCTTTCGAATGTCTATATTCGATTAACTAACTTCGAATACCATATTCGATTTCTCCTTTCGAATGTCTATATTCGATTAACTAACTTCGAATACCATATTCGATTTACTTTATTCACTTTATAAAGGTTTCCTTTTTAACAACGTTTTATTCACTGGAAAAGATTTACTTTTAAATAACGGTTCTACCCTTTAAAAATGATTTCCCTTTTTATAATGTTTCCTTTCCAATTCTATTTGTAAATGGTTTACAAATATTTCCTTTTCAAATTTATTCTTGAAATATTCTAACTCCTTAAATTCCCGGGAAAATTCGCCATAACCTCCTTTGTATCGGGAGCATCGGGAAAATCCCCAAACTCGCCACACAGGCCTTTCCATTCAAAATGAAATGTTTTGAATTTATTTCCTTTTCAAATATCTCCTATTTATAAATATTCCAATTTATAAACATTTCTTATTTATAAATATTCCACTTTATAAATATCTCTTATTTATAAATATCCTATTTTATAAATATGCTATTTTCAATATCACTTTGAAAATTCCCTTATCTACATTCCGGTATGTTATGGTATCAGTCATATCAAACCGCGATGTTCAATATCGTCTAAGCACATATAATCGCCCATAGATTTTATATCACATCATATAACAATATATGAAAAACAATAAAATAACTGTTGAGGAATCCAGTCGGATTCCTCCAACCTGTTTCCCTGCATCCACAGATGTTACACAATATGATTATCATCACTTTCAGTTCTATATGATATATTCTGTTAAACAGAATCGATATAGAAAATTCAACTAACTGACTAGCAGTTCAATCAAATAGTCAACATACAGTCAATCAACCAATATCTAACAGTTCTAAAAATACAACATGAAATTATAAAATGTTTAGAGTTGGTGAGATTTACTCACATTGGCGCGTTAATCGTTAAATAACGGTTTGCGTTATTTGACTGCAATGGACAATTTATTTTGCCATAAATTGTAACGAGCTCCAGTTCGCTTCCAGTCAGTTCCATGTTGTAGCCACCGTCCATACGATCCCGACGGATCTTGTTTCACCCCATTCACATTTTTTTCCGGTCCATCTCCATAGTTAAATACCCACTACCAACATGAACAATGCGCTCTTCTCCTACCGCAAACAAACAAAACCAGCTCATGTTAACCCACCATAATACAAAACGCAAGCTACGGTTCTGCTGTCAATGGTCATTGCCGAACTCTACATGCTCCCCAAAACCCTTCTGTACAAACGCATTTATTTACTTGCCATGCATTTTCGTCAGCCCCTCTTTCTTTCTTTTATTTCTTATATGGGCTTTTCATTTTAAAACAAACAATGGCCCACTTCACCCTCTCGTCTCACTCTCCTCTTCAACTGTTTACTTCCCGAACCCAAAAAGATTCGCTCCTCCCAAAAATACTTGCCCAGTACTGAATATCCCCGTCCGCAAGCCCCACTCTCGAACGTTCCTTTCTTCCACAAAATACTAACGCTCCTGTACATTTAATTCACCCACGAATGAATCTCGCTTCAGCAAAACTCCAGAAGGCCCTTTCCCCTTCTTTGAACACCCGCACTTCCATTTACTAGTCCAGGCACAACCCCAGTTCGAATCTCGATCTACTTCCACGCTCAAATCGACGCCAACTTTCCCCTCTTTTGAGGACGTGCTCAACCGCCCCACCAGACTGTCGGGTCGATGCTCAACAAACCAGCACCCGTAACCCTATCCGACCCTGTTGATATCCAGTACCACGAAAATGAAGTCGAGTCCCATACGAGTTACGCTGGGCTGACGAGAAAGCTTCAGCAATCTAGTGATATATGTTTCATGATTATTATTATTTTTGAGATGATTTTCTCCTTTCGTATTCGGCTGTGAGGAAAAGTGATAAGCGGCGGAAATTTGGTTTTTGACCGTGGAATGATTTTCTAGGTTTAGAGAATGAAAAGTTATAATATAGGGATTATTCTTTGAAGACGTGGTTTGTTTTGAAGCCATGAAATCTGAGAAGGGAATATGTGGACGAGAAACCATATACGTTGGTTTGTTTGTCCCCTTTTATTTTGTAAATTTTTTACCTCGATGTACACAATTTTGTTCACATACGAACCGCTATCGATAGATATAAAAATATCGTTGTGATCAGCGATGTGCCTGGATTCCAATAATATAATAACATCGGTAGGTTAACTCATATTTTGAAACTTCAAAATGTTGATTTCAGGGTGCGAAATACTTCAAATAAAAAGTCGCTTATTAAATTAATTAAAAATTTCTATAAAATTCTAAAAATTAAATTATCACAACTTCCCAAAAGAACCTTGTCAAAATTCAAACCGATCTCTAGTTATATCGAATAAACCGATACGGTCGATAACGATTCTATAGCGACTATTTCTAAATTTGATTTGGACATAACTCAAAATCTGCACGACGAAATCCCGATTTTTCTCTTCCACTAGAAAGATATACTCCACCAGCTGCACACGTTTCTTGTTTCACTGAAATCCGGCTTAAAACGAATCCTGTACATTCAGTTGAAGTTCAAATCGCCAAATAGCGAACTACTGCGTCGTTACGCGCTCTATTTTAATTATATTATAATTATACGTTCAAACTGTCGTCGATTGAATATATTCGTTCTTATATTTCGAATCGAAACTCAACCACATCTCGTATACTATTCAATTCACACTCTATTGTGAATTCTACTATTTCTGACTATTTCGATATTTATAATTTATTATTCATTTTAAATATTAATTAAATATTCAATATTATTTAATTATGGTTCTCGATATCGCTATAACGATATTAAATAATTAAATTAATTAATTATTCCATCTCTAAAAATGCGGGTCATTACATTAAATTTCAACAAACATGATACAAAAAAATTTAACAGATAAAAAACGAGGAAAATAAATTAACCTAATATTAGCTGAGATCGATTTTTGAACACGATATGCGAGTGTGAACGATTTTTGAAAATAAAAATTGTAGATCGGTATGAGATAAGGAGAAACCGCAAGATCGAAGAAGAAATATCAGAGCGATCGATGATAAAGAAGGAATAACGCGCTCGAGATTTAGGTTATTAAAAAAAACAGTGTAATGTCCTTCTGATTAAATTATTAGCGGATTTGTCCTTAGGATTAAATTTTTGATGAACCGTCCTTACGGTTAAAAAAACCTTAATTTTTGTTCTTAGTAATATTTTCCTATTTTTCAAACTCTAAAGAATAAGCGTTTTCAGAGGAATATGATCAGACTTTTTTTCGTTGTTGACATAAATATGCCGAATTTTATAATTACGAAGGCAATGCACCGAAATGATTATTAATTTTCGACATATCACTGTCGAATACATACATAATTGATTACGTGCTGCATTCGGTGCAGTAGTGATGAACTGCTTAATTTAATTCGGTTTCCCTTGTTGAATAAGTTTTTTTTAATCTAATTTGAAGGGCAATCCAGGAATATTGAGTAGTGTGAAATAATATGTTTGTGTAGTCCCTTAACAATTTTTCAAAGGGTGGAGTGTTTTTAAAAAATGATCCTTCCTTAACCATAGTTGGAGTGTCAATAACAACACCCTAATTAAATCATCATCATAATTTACAATGCATAAAAATAATAAGAAGGATAACAAGTTAACTTCAAACTAAAACACACAAAAAATTCAAATTGAACGATGATTCTATTTGAAATTGTGCAAGTACCGTACAGTCCGTCTAGTTAATTCAATTTCGAATTAACGATAATTCATGCGATGAGATGCGTTTTTAAATCTATGTTGTAATGGAGTCCTCAATTGAATTTGGAAGCTCGGAATTGCCACCAACCATAAACTGGAGTCGCTTTATTTGCAATCGCCCAATCTGGAGTCGCGACTTGGGTTCAAACACGATATTTTTTTTCATTCTGGCTTCATACGATTTTTGATATATGATGGATCCCTGGAATTTCTGTGACCCAAAGCGATTGCTTCTCTCGCTTTGTCCAAAGGTCAGCCTTGATCTTGCTAATAACTTCCCAATTCCTTTTTTTTAAGCATATCCCATAAATTTATATATAGACATTTTGCTAACGTATTGACTTATTTTTTTCTGTTATAGATGATTATTGCCTTTATGACGCCGTTTATACAAATAAAATAGGATTGATATCTTTTCAAAGCAACACACTTATTGGTTCAAAAGTTATAAAACAACACCGTAATAAAAAAAAAAAAAAAAAAAAAAAGATTTAACTATGCATTTGCGCGATTAAGAAATATCATTGGAAGAAGTTGAAACTTAACATAATGCATAATCATTAGTGAAAATGCTTATGTTATTAATTATTACATTAAATCTCAGTGTCGTTAACTCGTACGTGCAAGTTGGAACTTAGCGTAATGCATAATTATTATAAGTGGAAAATTGAGGACATTAGTCCATAGACAACGTCTCATCCGTGCCTCACTTTTCCCATTATTTTACCGCAATGACAAAACACTGTGCACCAGGTAACCGAAGTCTTAGACTTACCCCTCCGTTATCATATCACGCCTACACCGCTTGAAACTCAGCCATTATTGCCCTAAAAGTTGTAACTGCCTGTGTGATGATGGGACGGCAAAGATCGGTCAGGCTAACCCTACGGCGAATTCCAAGTTGGGGAATAGCATCGACAGAAGTAAAGAGAAGGAAATAAAAAAGATCTACTCTGGGTTATGATGAAATTGTTGCGAAGTTCCGTTGGTAAGATGATGATCTATGTCGATGTTCTAGATTTGGGAAAATGTACCGGTATGTTTTGTTTTTATTTTCATTTATTCTTTGATTTTTAGGCTTTGCTGGTTACGGTTGCTATATTTTGTTTATGTCTACACGCGGTTCATGTGATTTTATGGCAGCTGAATTGTTAGTACAAATTCTATGAACATGGACTAGTTTGTTAGTTCTAAATCTTGTAGTGGATGATTTGGAGTCAATTTAGGAAATGAAACGACGTTTTCCTGATTTGTAGGATATGTTCATCTTTTTTATTCCCCTATCTCGTGGATAATTGTACTAAATACTGAAACAATCCCCAATTGGCCATTTCTGTGAAGAAGATCAAATTAAACTACATTAATTTGTGTTTAATTTAATATTTTCTTTTAAGCTATAGAACTGTTTACTTGTATCGGTTTTACATATGTTTGAAGTAAACAATAAAGTTTGCCCTGAATTCTCAGCAAGTCGTTGCACTGCAAGAACCCAAATTGGAGCTGTGCTTATCAGAAGATGTATTAAAGTAGTCAAAAGTAACAAATGCAAGGGTGGGAAAGGAAAAGACTGGGGTCAGGTCAATAACAGGATGCTTATATTAGATCTAATCATCAACAAACTAACAAAAAGAAGTTAGCTTTTCCAGAGATCAAACACATGTTATTGTAGATTATTCGCATAGTCGATCGTCTTATCAGTTGAATTCGCACTAAAAAATTGTTTGTATGCTTCACTTTTTAAAGTAAAAGATGTTATGGTTTCTGACATTCACACATGCCCCATTTATTTGTATACTTACTATCCTCTTATAGCGTAGTTTTGGGTGCAGAGTCACTGTTAAGCCTTTTTTTGTCCATTAAGCTGTTGAATTGCATCATATAAAGCTGCAACCTGCAACTAACAAAATACTTTTAGATGTTAGTGCTTGGTTTAGGCCAAGCAAAAATTAGCATATTTTCTATTTCAAAGGAGGTATTACGACTCTGCTGGGGATCGAACCCAGAGTCTCTGGTTTCGTAGACCAGCGCCTTATCCATTGGGCCACAGAGTCAAACATCTGATCACCTGACTTTGTGTAAAGTAGAATTCACTATGTACTTTTATATGCTTTTACATTAGCATTAAATATTTGTGTTATATACCACGACACCAACATACACCTGATTTATTGGTATAGTTGATATTGCTTATCACTCAAATTTTAAGATGTATTTCTCTAGATATTTTGATGCAAAATCATGTTATAAGTTTTGAGCGAACGGTGAACGCAGAATCAGCATTTAGAAGGGGGGGGGGGGGGGGGGAGGGATGGAGAACGTATGCGTGAGTTTTGAGCATTGTTTGAGGTCATATTAATGCGTTTGCAGACGTTTTCTTTATGTGATTGATGGTTCCTTTTGTCTATTAGTAGAACATTTATCAGTCAGATTTACCTATATCTGTTTCTTTGTGCAATCTATTTAGTTAGGATATACAAAAGGTGTAGCTTAATAACAATTAAACATGTTAGTATGTCACTTTATCGGAACTTTTGATATAAAGTAATTAACCAACAAGTTAAGTAATCATTCCAAATTTCCAATGCCAGGCAGCATGCCGTATTCTGTATGTTTGTTGATGCCTGGTAAAACAATGTCTTCCAAACTTTTTTGTGGTCCTAACCAACAAATTAAATTATTATTCCTGTGCAAATTACGAATTGAAATTGCGCAAATCCTGCTACCTATGTGAATTGCAAATTGAAATCGTTGCTTGTTACAAATTTTTATCGAATTTGAATTTGGGCAGCCCGTAGAAGTCGTACCTGTTGCCTGGCCGAGCTGCTGATCTGAAGCCTGATGTCGCCAGTCGCTGTCGCCCCTTGCCAAAGTGACGCAGTCGAATGGAGTGCGGTGTGGAGATTGGAGAGAAGCAGGTGATATATTTTAATTTACGGTTAAAAAAAAAATCGTTTTTGTTGCCCCCGCGTTACCGATGCCCTAGACAAATGTCTTGTTTGTCTTGGGCACGGGCCGGGCCTGAATTCACGACACCAACATACACCTGATTTATTGGTATAGTTGATATTGCTTATCATTCAAAATTTAAGATGTATTTCTCTGGATATTTGGATGCAAAATCATGTTATAAGTTTGATTTTGTTGTAAGAATAAAGATAATTAACGCGGACACTTCGAATCCACTGAGCCACACAGTCCCATATCATAGAGTGCATTTGTTTTTAAGCGAACGGGGAGCACAGAATCTGCATTTTTAACGGGGAATGAACGGAGAATGTTTAGTGAAAAGGGATTGTGTTTTATGCTATGAAATGGGAAAAAGGAGAGGTATGCGTGAGTTTTGAGCATTGTTTGAGGTCATATTAATGCGGTAAGCTAAGAAGGGTGAGGAGAAATGAACTGTTTAAATTTGTCGTGTAGGAAGCATCAGGCTTGAACAAATCAATTGTCAACACCAAAGCAAATGGAGCTTTGCCCCTTTCAAAGCATCCGACGCTTCAAAGACGCCAAAAAGGTGAACAACCAATTAAAGTCCTACAGACACGCTTGTTGTTCAAATTATAAGAAATATAATTCGCAATGCATTTTTATATGCTTTTACATTAATATGAAATCTGTTATACTATATACTATATAGCACCCACATATATCCGATTTACGGATAGTTTATATTGTTTTTTGTTCGATATGCAGTATAAATTTTACTGGAAGCTTTTTGTTCAAAATTCCTATATAAATTTTATTTTGCTGCAAGATAAGATACTTGAATTAGGAACTTACGATGCACCAATATATCCAACTTTTCCTGTACTTTACATTAAAATATTGAAGATAATATGTCTAAATGCTTGGAAGGTTATAGCTTTATTGAACAAAGTATTTATAATAATTTGGTGTTCAACTTGATTTTTAGTTTGTTTGAATCTGTGTAAAAAAAGAAAAATGTAGCCTTTCTAAGGATCAAACCTATGATCTTTGATTTGTAAACCAACACATGTTCATTGGGCCACAATGTCATTTATCTTACTGCTTAAATCGTAAACTCACATTCATAATATAATATAAAATAATGCAGTTTAACTGATAAAAAAAAAGGATGCTTTGGATTATGGCATTGGCATGAATCCTGTTCTTTAATTATTGGCTTTTTTTCCGTGTGTTATAAACATTTTTCTTACTTTTTGTTAAAAATTCCACTAGGCAGTAGACTAGGTGAATGGATAAAATATTTGAGGCAGAAAATAGTGATTAAGGATGTCAATGGATATTTGAAATCCATTTAGTTTGTATTCTGAAACTGGAGGAAAAAAAGGTTATATTTTCCATTGCAGTTTAATTGTCATATGAGAAGCATATGCATTAGACCTGATAAAATAGCATGTTAGTCCCACATCACGAAATTTTTGTTAATAACTCGGTACAAATATCAAGTGCTCAGTTAATCAACTGCCGAGCTAAGTAACGTGAGCTTGTGACCAAGTGGGGCATTAATTTGATGGAATGTTGGGTCGTGTTGCTGGATTAGGGCACTTGTGCATTTAGCTGGCCTGCCCGATCCAAGTTGCTGAGTGGCCTGTGCAGTTTGGCTGGAAAGTCGGACTGTGCTGGCTATAGTAGGGGAGGCAATGCGTGAGGCTGGTCACAGAGCAGCGAAAACTCCCCTGCTCTCAACGGTGGATGGATAACAGGTTACTGCACTCTGTTTCCACAATTGATTCCGTGATAGTTCTCCAGCAAACCATCATTTTTTTTGCTGATTTATGGTTACCCAGGCAGGAATTCCTTGTTTTCTAGCAAACCATCATTTTTTTTCCTGATTTATGTTTACCCAGGAATTCCTTGTACAAATGCCCACATTTTTTTAACATGGTATTAATTCTGTGCCAGTTTCCTGTTTTAACTGATTGCGCATGTGTAACAGGAAAAAGCATTTATGAAGATTCATGTGCATTGTGGATGGTTGAAGGACTGTTCTTAAGGTACAATTTAAACCCTACTACTGTTAATGTTAAAGTATGGTGATAGATGAATATGTATAATATATGCAGTTTGATAATTTAATAGAAATAACAGAACAATGAGATGGAGGCGTATAGGAGGCACATGTACCAAATTATCCTTGCAGACAGAGAGAGAAAAGAGCAAAAAACAACATTTACCAAATTATCCTTCTAGAGATAGAGGAAAGAGTGATAAACCAGTATCAGAGCCAGGTTTTGATCCTGGGACCTGTGGGTTATGGGCCCACCACGCTTCCGCTGCGCCACTCTGATTGACAATAAAATGTGAGAATTGCATGTTTGTATTTAGAATAATACACAAGCTGCTCCTAGAGTATATCCCAAGTCATATCATCTTGTATTGTATAGAGCATGGAAAATAGTAGTTGTAAAAAATCACTAAATTGTATCATCCATGCATTCATCCTCCTCATATCATAAGTTGCAGCAGCCAAATCAGCCTGAGTTTGATATTTCAACACATCCCTAGCATATGCCGACATAAAGCTGTTTCAGACTTAAAATAAACTTGGGTTTTGGAACCAAAAAAATAAACTTGGGTTTTGGAAGTAAGGTTGTTGTAAAACTGTTTAGCATATGACTCATATACTGTTTAATTGATTCCTTATGTTTTACTTTTTAATTATGAGATGACCCCTTTATGGCTTTATCTTTATCTGATGATGTTTATTATATAATGTGCAAATGCAGCCACTGCACTGGGTCATGCATAACTCGATTGGATAGAAGGTCCATTATCCTATGGATTTATTTGCCTTAGAGCAGCTACCAGGAACCTCTTAACAAAATTCTCATTTGATACTTGGTACCCGCAGTCGCATATGGTCATCTATAATATTATGGATGGTGATCACTGATATGCATGCGCCTTCTAGCGTTGTGCGTTTTTATACATGTGCTGCTTTTCTAGACTGCTGTATAACCCCTATATCCATGACAAATGCAATATTGAATCTGAACTGTAAATCTTAATTTTGTACTTTGACGCATTTGATTTTGCTCTACTACATATATCTTGTATTGTTTTTGTAGTCTGATGCCATTATTGCTTTACTTGATGGTATAACGTACATGGTAATTTTTATATCTTGGTTAAAAGATTAGTTGGTTTCTTTTTTCTTTTTTTCTTTCTTTTTCTTTTTTTTTAAAGATAATAAAATGATTAAGTACAATTATCGGGTCTTCTGTGGCCTTTGTTAATGGTTTCTATGGTGCGTGAATCTGCAACAATTGAAAATCAGAGCGTACTCATGCAAACATCAAACATATATTTTCCTAGTGGTGTAGGGACGTGTAAAAGTTCTCAGTAGATAATAATAATACAGGAAAATATTTAGAAGGATAAAATTGAAGGCTTTTTATCCATAAGGACATCCCACTAAAATTTTACTCAGAAGGACAATACACTGAAATTTAATTTCGGCCGCTGCTTTCTTCTTCTTCCTCTCTCACGTCTTTGTCGATTTCATCGTTTATCACGAAATCACCAAAATCACGAAATCATAAATCGCTTAAATCACAAATATGATAATACATTAGAATCGGCCGTCTCAATCGAAGACAAAAATCACGAAATCAAAATCACGACCATAAATCAACCGAAACAAAAACCCTTGAAAAAAAAAGTAGGTCGAACAACAAAAATCCATTCGAAATCACAATTTAATGGAATAAAAATATTTTTCAAACGATGGAAAGTGTATATGACAAACACGAAATGGTTGAAATAATTTTTTTAGGTTGGAAATGTTTTTTTTCTTTTCATTTAACCACTACTACAGTTCGTAGGTATCATTTTTCTATTTTTTTAGGTATCATTTTTCATGTTTTTAACTTTAAATCGTAGCAGCAGTTTTTAGGTATCAATTTTCTATGTATCATTTTTCTTGTTTTTAACTTTAAAACGTAGCAGCAGTTTTTAGGTATCAGTTTGCTATTTTTTTAGTTATCATTTTTACCGTTTTAACTGTGTTATATGTTTTTTTTATGAGATTTTGTTGATGTGTTAATTTTGAAGTTATATTGTTGTATCAGCTTTGAAACTAAGTCGAACTTTTTTCATTTTAATCAATAAATCTGTGATATAAATTTTTTTCCCATTATTTTATCTTTAAAACATTGCATCAGTATTTAGGTATCATTTTTCTAATTTTTTAGGTATCATTTTTTCTGTTTTAACAGTGTTATGTGTTGTTTTGTTGTGATTTTATTGCTGTGTTAATTTTGAAACTATATTTTTGCATCAACTTCGTCACTCAGTCCAACTTATTTCATTTTATGTTTCATTTCTATATTTCATTTTATGTTTCATTTTAGGGAGGGGGGGGGGGGGGAATGGAAGAAAAGAGGCAAAAGAAAAAAGGGTCAGTCATAAAGACTGGTAAGTCCTACCTACTATTAGTATAAAAACTAATGAAGTTAACTAAACATGAGAAACTGAGATGAAACATAAAGATGGTAACTAACTGCCATGATGAATAGATAACAAGGTAGATCATGTGTGGCATCGCATATACAAGGTTTAGTTTTGCACCAATAGTACCAGTATTCCAACCTATGTCAAGTATAAACAAGAAATGATCCCTTGGCCCAATATCATGAGATGACCCAAGTCAAGGTCCAACTACACGGTCTAGTCGATCGGCTCCCTATAAGCCTAACTCATCGAGTGTCGGTGTCATACGGCCCAATCACGAATGTAGCTACTCTGTGCTAGGTCCACCCTAGGGTGTATCAAGCCCTAGGGTGCCAACCACTTACACCATTCCAAGCACGCACAGTGTACAACTACTGGTGCCCACGCCTGCTTTTTCAACTCTGGACTACGTGCACGACCATAGTCCGCCTGAATCTACAATTACGCACCAAACTCTGTCGTCATTTTGGTCGCTTACAATCAGCCCAGTAATCGTGCCCCACCCTAGCCTAGTCCCTAGGGTATCGTGATACATCCAAGAGGGTTACTGCTGAAAAGGACCACGTAACTAGGGTTTCCAGCGGGTTAAGTGTGGTTAACCCCATCCAATCATGCATCAAGTTGGTTAAGTGTATCCAAGTGGTTCAAGAATTAACCCTAACATATGGCATTAATTAATTTAATGCACCCAACCTCTCACATTAGGCTTTGTTGTGGTTACTGGATATGCCGGGCGGGTCCGGGCAGCATTACACCACAACCTAGTCTAACCTCGGGTTTCAAGCGCGGTATGACCAACTTCTCACATTGGGTCCTATTGTTTGTAGCCACTGGATTTGCCAGGCGGTTCCGGGCAGATTTACGCTACAAACTCAACCCAACCTCGAGTTGGCCACTTTATGGTTTTCTACATGTCATGACCATATTCAAGTTTTCAAGCATAATCCAGTTTCATGTCACATTTCAAGTCATGTTTTTCATGTCATTTCAAGTTTGCCTAACTACCCATAACGTATCCCCATCGCAAGTAAATTCGCATCAACACAAGTGAATCAAGAAACATAAAAATATCACCAAGATGGGCATAAGGTTGGTAAAGTTGGTCATAAGTTAAACATGATGATATTTGAGGCAAAGGTGTTCATCACAACTAGCATATAGGATTATTGGCCTCAAAACATGTATGACATCAAACTTAGCAAATAAACTTGTGGGGTAACATGTAGTTCAACATCATAGGCAAAGGTAAAAGATGATAATAGTTGACATAGGGTGATAAACTTGTGGGTAGCATGTAGTTCAACATCATAGGCAAGTTTACATCAAGGTTATGAGGGGTTCTAGGTTGCATTATGCATAATCCCCACATAAAGCTCATAGCTTTCTACCCAAAAATCAAGGTAAATGGTACTAGGTTAATGGTAGTGCCACAATCATAGATCAAAAGAGTCATAAATGGATCTATGCATACAAATATAGCCCTAAGACAAGTATTATACCAAAAGTCCCATTTCAACTTGCTACATGATCATATTAACTTCATAGTTTAAATCTAAGAGTAGAGTGGGGCTTACAAAGCGTGGCTATGAGAACTAGAACCAAATAGAACAAGATAGAGACGTTGTAGAAGCTCTAGGAATGATGTGGCAACACAAGTAGCCTTGAGAATAAGTAGCTCCTTTGATAGAAAGAAGAAAGCTTGCTCCTTTTTGCCGTAGAAGCTCTCAAGATGAAGATGGAGGCCATGATTAGGGAGCATTTTGGCAGAATTTAGTTGTTAGGATGATTTGTGATGGTTTAGGCTAGGTATTAGGGTGTTTTTATAGGTGTAGAGACTAGTTTAGGCCATAGGATTAACCTTAGTTTAGATCTGAACCATCAAATCCCGTCACAGGCTAGCTGAGCAGACCAAAGGAGCAAACAGGTGCACCAGGGAAAACCTGGCCGACCAGGGAGGTCGACCCCCAGGTCGACACCCCGGTCGACCTGGGGGGGGGGGGCTGGTCGACACCCTAGCCGACCTGGGGTAGGGAGGGAAATTTTCCCGCCTAATCTTCTTCTGGCTGAATTTGAATTTCGGGCTGAATTTTGAATTTTCTGAAATCTTCTATGGGCCATAACTTGGTCATACGGACTCCGATTTACGAAATTTCGGACTCGTTTTCAAGCAGAATTTCGAGACGAACGCAATGGCGTAACCCGTTCCCATTGTTTCTTAACTTATAATTTAATTCTGCCCTAATTTCTTGTTTTAACATGTTATAAAAATTTGGGTTGTTACAATATTTATTTTAATTATAAAACAAGGCCTGAAATAGCGCGGTAGTTTGAAAATTTGAATTCGTACTTTGACTGACTTTACAGGATGCAAAATAAAACGGATTTTAGTGATACCAATAATATTTAAATCTGTTTAAGAATATCTTTCTAACGAATTTGAAAAATCGAAATTTCATTGCGGGAATCAAAAGTTATGGCCAAATGAATTTTCAGAATGGTCGCTATGGAGTTAATATAGCCCGTAAAAATAGACATTTTGCAAACGACCTCCGTTTTCGACGAAACCACTTTTTTTGGATCCGGAATGTCAAATTATGGCTAAGTTTCAAATTCCATAATTTTTGGAGTTAATATGTGAGCATGGCAAAGGAAAATGCGTTTGGTTTATTTTAGTCAATTTGGATCGACTAGAAAATTGCCATTTTTCATACAGTCTCCGAATTTGACGAAGCAAGTTTTTTTGGGACCGTATCGTCCAATCATAGCAAGATTTATTTTTCTGAAATTTTTGGAATCGGTATGCGGCCTCGACAAATTGAAATGTCCGTTCAAATCTATATTTGAATGTTTTATATTTTAATTTGAAGAATAACTGATTGAAACAGTCGAATGGGCCTACGAAACATATTCCATTATGTCCGGAATGGGGGCGTTTAGCTCGGGATGATAGTCGTTGGGTTTGATTTGGAGTCTGGATATGAAAACACTATTTTAAAATTTAATATAAAAATTGGCTAATCAAAAATTTTCTTTCATTAAATTATTTTCCAATTGAAAATCAGAAAACCTGTATACTCCAAAAACCGGATGGCGGCTACCTTACAATCCTTCTCTCCTCGTTTTTGGCAATTCCGTTCATTGAAACCCTTCGACGTAATTGAAGCTTTTGTAGATCCCCTCCTCCTCTTCAAATCTGTACCCACCACCCTCCGTCTCATCGCCTGTACGAGAAGAACTATCGCCACGAAGCCTCCAACTTCATCGCGCCGCCGGAGCTCCGATCTGCCGTCGAGCTGCACCAACCCCCAGGCGTCGGTGCGTCATTCCACGCTCTACAGTGTGGTATGGTCCGATCTTCGTCAAGCTCAACGGATGGAGCGCAAATCTAAAACCTAGTTTTGAAAGGTTTAGTTGAAGGTACAGCTGTTTAAAATTATAAAGGATAATAACACTTTAAAGCACTTACAATAAAAATCATATCTTTTTGCTATGTTGTTGAAATCCAGTGAAACAAGAGACATTGGACTGCTGGCGACGTCTTCTACATTCTAGAAGAGACCGGAGAAATTTTGGAGCTTCCTACAATTTTTGAAGGAGTGGAACCCAATGTGAGATTTTTAAATTCAAAACGATATGGAATGGCGATGTATAAATTATATAATCGATGTATAAGTTATTTAAGCGTTGTACACCTCATGTATAAGCGTTGTATAAATTATATGTGCGATGTATAAGTTATATATACGTTATAAAAATCATATGTGTGTTGAATGGAGTTGAAATGAAGTTGAAATATATTTATATACGTATATCTATATATATACACTCCCCTCGTCCACAGACCATGGACGATATATATTGGTTGTGATTGTTTGGATTTTGGTTGACGTGGAATTTGGTGAATATTACGAATGATTGATTTGATTGTGGTTGAAACCAAATAGGATTAGTTTGTGGGAAAATTCGATTGCGTACGAACTAGATTATTGAAATCCCCCTTGTCAAAAGCTGCGAGGCTTTAAGGTAGAGTGAGGAGCCGTACTCGGGACGGTCCCGGTTTTAGCTACCCTATCGTTATGCTGCCAAAATTTTCTGAAATTTTCATGTTTGAAATAAAATGGTTTGAACGATAAAAATAACATTTTTATTGTATGTATGAAATAAAATGGTTTAAACGATAAAAATCACATTTTTATTATATATATGAAGTATATGAAATAGTCATGTTTAATATAAATTGTTTTAACAATAAAAATCACATTTATTATATATATGAAGTATATGAAATAGTCATGTTTGAAATAAATTGTTTTTACAATAAAAATCACATTTTTACTATATATATGAACTATATGAAACAGTCATGTGTTGAAATAGACATTTTTAACAATAAAAATCACATTATTATTATATATATGAAGTGTTAAAAATAGTCATGTGTTGAAATAAATATTTGGTGGCTAAAAATATTATTTACACCACATGTGTGAAATGGAAACGGTTTGGAAATCGAAGAACGGATTATATATATATATATATAACTAAAATAAAACGAATAACGATGCTGCAGTTCGTATTTTGAAATCGTGATTTTAAACGATTATTGCGGGAGATCCGACCATCGGATTTTCCCGAAACTGGAATCGTTGGGTTCGCTTTGAAAATATCTTTCCAACCATATCAAATTTGTAAAGATCCAACAGTTAGATTGTGTGAAATGTTTAACTCAAATCTGAATGAAAATAGTGCCATAATGAATTATATATACATATAAATATAATTAAAATAAAATGAATAACGATGTTGTAGTTCGTATTTTGAAATCGTAACTTTAAACGATTGTATCGGGAGATCCAACCGTCAGATTTTCCCAAAGCTGGAACCGTTGGGTCTGCTTTGAAAAGATCTTTCCAATGGTATAAAATTTGAAAAGATCCAATGGCCAGATTTTCAGATATGTGTAAATCAAATCTGAAGAAAAACAGCGCCATTGCCGCGTTATGGCCTGAAGCGTCGTTTGAATAAATTGGATATTTTTAAATAAATAAAAATTGCGATAAATCGTTATAAAATATTTTAAGCGATATGGAATGGAAATAAACTGAATTTACTCGGTTTATTGGATATTTGATGGTTGAATGTGTTTGACATAGAAATTACAATAATGAACTGAATTATGGATGTCAAATAATTTAACCATGGAAATGAATTGATTTGAATTCTAAATATATGTGAATTATTTGAAAAGGCCGAGTTAAATCTCATTTCAAATAATTGGTCAACGATTAGAAGTCGAAGATATGAAGATGGTGCAAGACCGATGATCTTCACATCGAATGGATGGCTACTGATGCCTTTGATGGGAGTTGCTACCCTAGAGGGGTTATAGTGGTGGTTGTCTGGACATACTTGTTGATCGTTCGGATGTGCGAGTGCCTCTCTCCTGTATTGGACATACGTGACGAGGAATAAGGTGCCTCCAGTTTCGTTCAGACCCAGAACGGACTTGTAAATGGATGTGTGTCTGACGTTGTAGATTGACAACATGGCATATAAAGATGTTATGATCAAGGATTTTGTTGAAAAGCAGAGTCTTGTGGTTGATGATCAAAGCACGGCTTTAAATAGCATAGCTTTGTGTGTAGCGTTGATTCGCGGGCCTCACACCCTGATATGAGACAGAAACGGGAGAGGACATCAAGGAGGGCATGCGTTTCCTTCTAGCTCGGAGTGGTGTTTTGGGTTTTACATGCCCGGACATTTTACTTATGTGGATGATGGATAGCGATGCGCCTCGGTTATTTCGGTCTCTGTTGAGTCGATGGGTTGGTCGGGATATGACCAGTTGACGCCCCATAGGGTGGGGAAACGCAGTGTTCAGGCATTTTAATCCACTCCGTGTGGACCGGCCCTGACGATCCAAGAGCCCACCTTAGTCTAGGTCCTGGGACACGGGCTAGAGTGTCTCGAAGCGGTAAGGACGATCCCTTGCCTTGGTTCATGACGGAAATCCAATTTCCAAATACGACATCGAGCGGTTTTGATTTTATACCTATATATGGCGACATAGTGGTATGAGGCATTTATGTCGTCTATGATTGAAATTATTTTTTTGAAACATATAAACACTAGTAATAACATCAGATGCTTTTGTTTTATTCGTATCAAGCGTATCTTGGCCATTATAAGGTAAAACTCTATCCTCCGATTTGCGTTGCATTGTGTGATGGGAACTGAGTCTTATAATGGCTTCATTTTTATAAAAAGCATTGCGATGTTTAAATGATTTACTTGTTTTAAGCACTGGCAATCCAATGGAGTAAACACGTTTCGCGTTAGCGGCGTGGTCCTGTGATTGGCCTTATTGTAAAATAAGTTAAGTAGATTTCTCATACCTCCCATGACTGACTCGTAGTTTATTTCACTTGCAAACTCGGGTGCCCTATTTTCTACACGGGCAGCCTTGTATTCAGGTTTTTAGCAGGCTCTCTCTGGATAGCTATGGAGCTGAAGATGGATTCTATCACTTCTTTTTATGTTGTTCAGCTCCTGTTATGTATATTATGTTTTATTCCGCTGTTGACATTTTATATAAAGTTGAAGCTGTATGTTGTACTAAGTGTGATCCTGTATACTGTGTAACTCTGATGATTATTATTTCCAGTATATTTTTATGTACATATCTGGTGTATTTATATATTTCTATTCTGCTGTTATTTGTTTATGTGTTATATTCTAAAGATTACCCTTGCCACCGTGGAACGGGGGTTTAGGGTCGTCACACCTCTCCCCCTAATACTTCATGTCAAAGAAAAATACTGTAGACCTAAGAACTAAAATTTGCATAACCTACTTGTTGGAAACTTAAACTACCCTAAATTAAGTAGACCTACCCTTCGTTTCCTTGGCTGCTAAGCATCATTATTTATAAATACAACAACATAATGTCTTCATCCATTTTTGGATTCAAGAAGGAGTTTTTTTTCCATATGTTTTAATGAAGATAAAATTTTATTCACACTCAAATACTCCACTAAAAATTCCAAGAACTAGTATCGTTGAAATCATTGAATGATTCTCTTAAACTTCATAGGTAAATTTGTGGGTTCAGCATAAATTTTGTTTGCTCGAAAGTTTCTAGGAAGACTAAGGTTTGACCCTAGCAAAAGAATGAAAGCATCGATTCGAAAATCTGAAGGTATTTTTAGGATCTAGAATTCATTTCACACTCATTTGGATTATTTCATGAGGATCAACGAAAAAAATGTCGACCAGTTTGGAAGCAGTGGCATGGCACTGATAGCCGCATTGGAGAAGAGTAGATCGAGTTGTGTATAGTTGTTATGAGGAGGGGAAGCATTGAAAAAGATGATCTATGGTGATTTATGTTTGCGTTTCCATGATGAAATGGGTTCGTTAGGTAGAAGCAAAGTTTCGAAATAGTGGATACGGGTATACAGGAGAACGAGGTATGATTATTTGGTTTCTGGAAGAAAGGGCTACAATAAATTGTTGTAGGTAGGATGTGAGCAGCCGGTGAGAAAACGGAAAAGTGTGAGGCCCAATATGAATATTTATAATTTAAGCTTTATTTAAATTAAATACCATATTGGATTATAAACATAATAATTTATACATATGTTATCGAAATTCAACAAAACATGATCTTTTAGGATCGTATGGACGTAGGCTACACAACGGAACCAGTCTGGAGTGATTTGAACATCATTACAATTTTAGAAAAATTATAATGTCTGATTTAATCAACCGGTGTTAATCATTATTTAACGATTAACGATCAAGTTGAGTAAACTCACTAACTCTGTCTAGTTTTATAATATTATAAACGTTATTTAATATTGATAAATAATAATTGGATGTTGTGTGATGGTTGTTTGGATGAGTTGCAAATAATTGGTTGAACTAGTATTATAGTTATATATATATCATTGGTTAAATACTGATTTTATTTATTTTAATGTTTCATATTGATATGAAATTGGTGTTTATTATGTTGATTAATGTTACTACCAAAATTGGCATAGAGACAAGCTGAGGTTGAAGGGGTATTGGACCGTCATAAGCAAAGAAGAGTAATCCGTAAGCAGAAGCTAAGCACATGGTAAAACCGAGAGCCTAAAAGAAGTGTCCGATAGGGTCAGTAACTGACACCTTCAATAAAGAAAGAACCTCAAATCCAGTTCGAAAGGAGACTATCGGTAGGGTAATTCCGGTAGGAAGGGTGACCGACAAGAACCATCCGAAATTAGGAGAAAGTAAGGAGAAAAGCCAGGGACATTGCAACCCGAGGCCCAGAAGAGCAAAGGGGATATCGACATTAACTTGCTTAATGCCGATACACTAAGAGATAAAAAGCATAAAAAGTACGGGGTTTGAAACACAAGCAAATCTTCCGAAAGCTTGTTACCAAGACATCAGTCAGACAATCACCAAGAGAACTCTTAGCTAAACAACCAATAAAGTACCGGAAGCAACCCTTCGGGATCTAAGATACACTTCAGGAATCTACCGAAAGGCAACTAGGAGCCTCGAAGACAGATAAGCTATCCACATTAATTTTCTTAGTGTCGGTACCGACATGGGTGGCAGATCCAACAATCATTCATTCGAGTCATGAAGGCAAAGCTCCATGTTGAATTAACAACAAGATTGAAAGCTCAAGACTGAAATCCAATATCTGGAACCCTACATCTAGAAGCCAAAAACTTTCAAAAACTATTTACACCGCCAGGCTCAGTATCAATACAAAGGAGATAGGCGTGACGTCAACAAAAATCTCTAAAGACTGGGACCATCCTCCTGAGAGCTAGGATCAACTCCTCAAAAAGCCATAAGCAATGCCTTAGGAATCAAAAGGAAAAGCAGTCGAAAGCCAAAGTTTCTGGAACCAAAGATAAACGCGACCGGCAACGGTTTCTACTGGCCCAATAGAAAGAGGGGCCATGATTTGTCTATAAACAAGACCCTAGGGTCTCATTTTCGGGACCAAATTTTCATTTCTCAATGTTGTTCTCTTTCTCTCAAGAGCAAACCCTAATTTCCGAATCGAATCGGGGATTTCTTCAAATGTTGTAATATATCTTCAATTAATAAAAAGGAGAAGTCTGGGACATAAGCATTTCTTGATTTGATAATCATACCGTGTTTATAATGATAAGTCATGGAGTTAATTCTAACCTTTCTTATGATAGAGTTAGTCACGATTCATTCAAAAGAGCAAAGGCCATGAACAAAACCAAGGTTTCTCCCCTTTCAGATGGTCCTTATGTGACTTAGCTTTTTCATAGAAAGCCTAATGTCACCCAACCTCGGAAGCGAATGTGCTCTAAGCCTTGGCTTGATAACTGACGCAACCAAGGTCTTTTCGGGCCGGTTCAATGCTGAAGTATCATATAAGTCATTAAATATTATGGCATGAAAACAACTAGAGCGTTGTGAGGCATTAGCCTGTTTCCTCTTAGCACAAGTATATTATTTTTTCTGGGGTCTAAAGGTGATTATGGCTTAGAATTTTAGTCTTATTCGACTTGTAAAACCTTTCTCCAAGGTTGTCAATGATTTTGTAGTCTTGTAAGCATGATACTCACCCCCCCTACGAGGGAAAAGTAACTAATCTTCGAACTTAAGGTCTTGACGCCTAAGAAAATGTGAAATTAGTTGTGCATTTTACCCATGTTCTTATAATGTTTGCATGTGCAATTCAATAATGTGGATTGTATAATTCACTGTTACGTGCCTTCCAGCGTTGTCCTATCATGTATGTGCATTTTTATATTTTGGATTGTCAGACATGCAATAATGAATCAGAACTGTGAATCACAATTTAGTACTTTGATGCATTTCAATTTGGTCTGTTACATATTATATCTTGTATTGTTTTGTAGTCTGATGCCATGATTGATTTATGTGAAATAATTATGATTATTCATTTTATAATCAATGCTAGGATGTTACCATGGCATTGTTTGAGACACTATCTATCTCGTTTAGCGACATGGGTATATCTTGATTTACAATCTTGCATTCCAAACCATTTTGCACCTTTTCTATGTTGTTCATTTTTGACAATCCATGAATACCACGTGAACTACCATGATGTATTTGGATTACTAATACAAAAGATGCATCATCATGAGCTTTTATTTCAATCTCAATTGAAAGAAATATCTTGGTTTCGTGCGATATATTTACATCATTGCTGGCTAGCAAAATGTCATCAATATATAAAATCAAGAATACAAATTTATTTCCTCAGAATTCATGATACACACAGTAGTCAATAATGTTGGCCTCGAAACCAAATGAGGCAACTACATTATGGAATTAAAACACTTATATTCACATAATAACTTATGCTTTCCATTATGATATAATCCATAAAGCGTTTCACTAACTTTCTGTTAATCAAGGGAAAACCAAGGGCACAAAATACAACAAAGGAATGTCAAAAACAGTAAATTTTCAGCACAGATGAAGTCGTCTCGTCTAAACCTTCTTCCATACGAGGAGTTAAAAGGCACATCAACAGTGAAAAGCCCCTCTTCTAAAGCTATCACTTTATGGAAACGCTTCTGACATCTACGAAGGGTCATAACGAATGAAGCAAGATATATAAAATTAATTCGTGGACTGAGGTACAACTTCTAAAGGTTTCCAAAGGTACCTGAAACCATGTTAGTGACTCATTTCCAAAACCTTGTAAGTGTATCCAACCAACATGGATCTTCGTTCTAATACATGTTCACAATAGCCTTCAGAATAGAGCCGATAAGGACTTAGTTTATATGTTGCGGAACCCTCGACCTTAAGAGAATTTCAAGAATAAAAGTCTTTAGCAACTAATCTTTATCTTTTTTTCAGCAGGATTACACCCCCAAGGAAAGTAGGCATTTCCGATAGGATTCAAAGGAAACCCTAACAAAGAGAGATCAAATAGAGAATATAATGGACCACAAAGATGTACCTGAGATAGATTCACTTTAACCAAGAAATCTATGAGGATCACACCATTTTGGGGTGTTAACCAGATTTTTGGCTAACATTTCTGGCGCTAGAAGAAAGGCTTGAACCTTCGTAATCCATTGACCTTCCTATTTCCTGTTGATTTCAATAAGAATTGTTTCCGACAAAGATTAAAGTGGATTATAAGTCAGCTAGAATGAATGATAAATCAAAGAGAATTCTTCGTGATTCACAAAAGGATACTTATACCTTAAGAAAGATCCTTTATGAACTGAAAGGCAGTAACTATAAATTGGAAAGAGGTCCTACAACCCAAAAGGACATCTCCAAATGATGATTACATGCCCAAGAGAAAATATTATAAAATTTAACATTCCCGTAAAGAGAAAATAATGCTAACCCATTCGTACTACCAACGTGTTAGTAATAAACGCAACACCAGAATTGCCATTTTATAATGGTTACAAGCATTACAAATCGGAGCAACAATGGTTATAATTGTTAGTAGAAGGTGCGTGGTAAATTACATATTGAGTCTGAACTGTGAATCTCAATTTAGTACTTTGACGCATTTGATATTGCTCTATTACATATATCTTATATTGTTTTTGTAGTCTGATGACATTATTGATTTGCTTGATGGTATAAGATACATAGTAACTTTTTATATCTTGGTTAAAAGATTAGTTGATGTATAATTATGGGGTCTTCTTTGGCCTTTGCAAACATGCATTTTTCTAGAAGTGTAAAGACGTGTAAAAGTACTCAGCAGATAATAGTAATGATAAAGCGCAGCGCATTGTTGTCAAAAGCCTTCAAATCTTATTATTTTTATCTTGACCAAGTTGGGTCCTTTTCGATTCAATATCTGCTTCATTCGTAAACTGCAATTAAAAATTTGCATTCAAACTCTTACTAGGGGATCCGAGTATATACGTATAACCAAATTGATTTGGTCGAGATTAAACTGTATAGATTCAAACAGATAAGTGTTAGCTATTCCTAGATTCACTGTTGCTTGCTGGTAAATGAAATTAACTCGAGTTCGTTCTTTCAAATTGACACAAGCTCAATTAGATCTATGTATATCTCTGTAGAAGGGGTGTAAATAATATGTTTAAACCTCTTGTAATTTGGGAACCATAACCCTAAATTATACAGTAGTATGTCATTTTTAATTTGGCTCTTCAGTAAACAAAAATTAATGAGATCAATCATGGATGTGTAGCATATACCAATACAATCGAACGAGTTAAATCAATCATGTATGTGTACCATGGAAAGTACATGAAATGTGATCTTCACAAGTTTATTTTCAACTATTCCAACTTTACTTTAATGACATCAAAAAATACAATATATACAAACAAATCAAGTGAAAAAAGAGACTATTTCTAATCAGAATGACCAAAGTATGTCCATAACCAAATTATAGAGCGACGTCATGTAGTTAACTTAGTACGAATTCCCCCTAAATCATAATATCCTTATGTAAAAGATACTATCATTTTAGTAACATGCTCATGTTAATAAACTATCACTCCAAGGAGAAAATAGTGAACAATATAAATAAATTCAAATGTAATGTCATAAAATATTATTTAATTATCTTATCTTTTAACAGATATAAGTACATCTCTATAAACAAAATTTTTAGTATAAGTTCTTGGTTTTCCATTAACATTGTCATCTTTTATCAAAACTTTTGTCTTATTCATTGAAACTCATGGTAATGCAACATAAAGTTGACCATGCCCGAACGTGTGTTGAGGCAAGTAAATTCCTATATTTTGAATTGTTTGTTCTTGTGCTTTATTATTAGCGAGGGAAAAACTTAGTCTTATACGAAATTGTTTACATAATAATGTGAATGACAAACGAATATATTCAGAAGGCTTCATAGGTATTCTTGGTAAGAAAACTCGATCTCCAGCAAATTTTCCATTAGCAATCTGCAACGATCCAGATTTTTAAGCGATTAAATAATTAATTTATTCAATTATTTAATTAAAGGTTTGAATTCAAATATTTTGAATATTTAATTAATATAAATATTGAGATAATAATATATTGATTTCCGAAATAGTCGGAAATAGTTAATTTGATAATATTGTGTGAACTGGAAATATAAGAAATTTTATTGAATTTAGATTCGAGTTATAATAACGAATGTATTAATAAAACGATGTTTGAACGTATTAATTATAATATAATTTAAAACGAGATCGTAATATCGCGATAGTTCGTAATATTACGTTTTGAACTTCAAATGAATGTACAAGGTTCATTATAAGTCAGATTTCTTTGAAACAAGAAACATTTGTATTTTTCAGTTATATTTTTCTAATGAAAGTGGAAAATCGAGATTTCATGTTGTAAATTATAAGTTATGTCCAAATCAATTTTTCATAAAGTCGCTATGGAATCATTTATAAATTATAACGATTTATTTAATAAATAAAAGGGTTTTTAATATAAACTGAACGTCGTTTTAATTTGAAATTTAAATGTCAAGTATAAATCCATATTTGTTTATTTCTGAAGCTATATATATTCTGTCTGGATATATATAAGATAATAATAATTTATTATTATTAATTCGAATTGTTTTGGAATTTAATTTATATTTCTATTTGGTTTATATTATATCGATTAGATATGGAATTAAGAATAACCAATTTTCAAACGATCTCTGTTTTCGATGAAACTAATTTTACTAAATTCGTAGTGATTAACTATTGTAAGATTTTCAGTTTTGCATTAATTGAATTTACTTTATGACCATGTGAAGTTTGAACACATATTATTGAACCATTTGAAATTAAAAAAAAAAGTTTTTACAAATGGACTCAGAATTCGACGACACCAGTTCAATCGTGTCCGAATATCAAACCATTGTAGGATTAAATTTTTTATCACGATTGGAGATCGTATGTGGTAGTTTTTATATGTCACTTTATAGGCAAGTTTTGGATCTATATATTATTAAAAATGCAATCAATTAAATATATAAAAAAATACCTTAGCACCCAAGTATATAAATCGCGCTAACTACAAAAAATGAATTGCAAACTTATATATTTTATGACATGACCCTACAATGGTACCAACCTATATTTTTGAAAATTCAACCTAGCTAAATGCCTATAGTAGATGTACTTACGCAAGCCTCTCCCCCTAATACTTCATGCCAAAGGAAAATACTGTAGACCTAAGAACTAATATTCGCTTAACCTACTTGTTGGAAACTTAAACTACCCTAAATTTAGCAGACCAACCCTTCATTTCCTTGGCTGCTAAGCATCATTATTTATAAATACAACAACATAACGTCTTCATCCATTTTTGGCTTCAAGAAGGAGTTTTTTTGCCATATGTTTTAATGAAGATAAAATTTTATTTACACTCAAATACTCCACTAAAAATTCCAAAAACTGGTGTCGTTGAAACCATTGAATGATTCTCTTCAACTTCATAGGAAAATTTGTGGGTTCAGCATAAATTTTGTTCGCTCGAAAGTTTTTAGGCAGACCTAATGTTTGACACTAGCAAAAGAATGAAAGCATCGATTCGAAAATCTGGAGATATTTCCAGGATCTAGAAGTCGTTTAACACTCATTTGGATTATTTCATGAGGATCAATGAAAAAATTGTCAACCAGTTTGGAAGCAGTGGCATGGCACTGACAGACGCATTGGGGAAGGGTAGATCGAGTTGCATATGGTTGTTATGAGGATGGAGAGCATTGAAAGAGATGATCTACGGTGATTTATGTTTGTGTTTCCATGATGAAATGGGTTCGTTAGGTGGAAGCAAAGTTTCAAAATAGTGGATATGAGTGTACAGGAGAACGAGTGTACAGGAGAACGAGGTATGATTATTTGGTTTCCGGAAGAAAGGGCTATAGTAAATTGTTGCGGGTAGGATGTGGGTAGCCGGTTAGAAAAGGGAAATGTGTGAGGCCCAATATAAATATTTATAATTTAAGCTTTATTTAAATTAAATACCTTATTAAATTGTAAACATAATAACTTATACATATGTTATCCAAATTCAACAAAACATGATCTGTTAGGATCATATGGACGTATGCTACACAACGAAACCAGTCTGGAGTGATTTGAACATCATTACAATTTTAGGAAAATTAAAATGTCTGGTTTAATCAATCGACGTTAATCATTTTTTAATGATTAACGATCAAGTTGAGTAAACTCACTAACTCTGTCTAGTTTTATAATATTATAAACGTTATTTAATATTGATAAATAATAATTGGATATTGTGTGATGGTTGTTTGGATGAGTTGCAAATAAATTGGTTGAACTAGTATTATAGTTATATATATATATATCGTTGGTTAAATAATGATTTTATTTATTTTAATGTTTCATATTGATATGAAATTGGTGTTTACTATGTTGATTAATGTTACTACCAAAATTGGCATAGAGACAGGCTGAGGGTAAAGGGGTATTGGACCGTCATAAACAAAGAAGAGTAATCCATAAGCGGAAGCTAAGCACAGGGTAAAACCATGAGCCTAAAAGAAGTATCCAAAAGGGTTAGCAACCAGTACCGTCAGCAAAGAAAGAAGCTCAAATCCAGTTCGAAGGGAGACTATCGGTAGGGTAATTCTGGTAGGAAGAGTGATCGAAAAGAACCATCCGAAATTGGGAGCAAATAAGGAGAAAAGCAAGGGACATTGCAACCCGAGACCAGGAAGAGCAAAGGGGCTGTCAACACTAACTTGCTTAATGCCGATACACTAAGAGATAAAAAGCATGAAAAGTACGGGGTTTGAATGTCAAGGAAATCTTGCGGGAGCAAGTTACCGAGACATCAGTCAGATGATCACCAAGAGAACTCTTTGCTAAACAACTAATAAAGTACCGGAAGCAACCCTCCGGGATCTAAGATCCACTTCAGGAATCTACCGAAAGGCAAGTTGGAGCCTCGAAGAGAGACAAGCTATCCACATTAATTTGCTTAGTGTTGGTACTGACATGGGTGGCAGATCTAGCAACCATCCATTTGAATCATGAAGGCAAAGCTCCACGCTGAATTAACAACAAGATTGAAAGCTCGAGACCGAAAGCCAATATCCGGAACCCTACATCCGGAAGCCAAAACCTTTCAAAAACTATTTACACCGCCAAGCTCAATATCAATACAAAGGAGATGAGCGTGACATCAACAGAAATCTCTAAAGACCGGGACCATCCACCTGAGAACCAGGATCAACACCTCAAAAATCCATAAGCAATGCCTTAGGAACCAAAGGGAAAAGCGGTAGAAAGCAAAAGTTTCTGAAACCAAAGATAAACGCGAGCAGCAACGGTTTTTGCTGGCCCAATAGCAAAAGGGGCCCTGATTTGTCTATAAATAAGACCCTAAGGGTCCCATTTTCGGGACCAAATTTTCATTGCTCAATTTTTTTTCTCTTTCTCTCAAGAGCAAACCCGAATTTCCGAATCAAATTGAGGATTTCTTCAACTCTTGTAATATATCTTCAATTAATAAAAAGTGAAGTTTGGGACTTAAGCATTTCTTGATTTGATAATCATACCATGTTTATAATGATAAGAGATGGAGTTATTTCTAACCTTTCTTATGATAGAGTTAGTCACGATTCATTCAAAAGAGGAAAGGCCCTGAGCAAAACCAAGGTTTCTCCCCTTTCGGAAGGTCCTTATGTGACTTAGCTTTTTCATAGAAAGCCTAATGTCACCCAACCTCGGAAGGGAATGTGCTCAAAGCCTTGGCTTGATAACTGACGCAACCAAGGTCTTTCCGAGCTAATTCGATGTGGAAGTATCATATAAGTCATTAAATATTATGGCATGAAAACAACTCGAGTGTTGTGAGGCATTAGCCTGTTTCCTCTTAGCACAATGTATATTATTTTATCAGGGGTCTAAAGGTGATTATGGCTTAGAATTTTAGTCTTATTCGACTTGTAAAACCTTTCTCTAAGATTTTCATTGACTTTGTAGTCTTGTAAGCGTGATACTCACCCCCCTCCCCCCCACCCCTCCTACCCCCCGTCGAGGGAAGAGTAAATAATCTTCGAACTTAAGGTCTTGACGCCTAAGGAAATGTGAAATTAGTTGTGCATTTTACTCATGTTCTTATAATGTATACATGTGCATTTCAAGAATGTGGATTGTATAATTCATTGTTACGTGCCTTCCAGTATTGTCCTATCATACATGTGCATTTTTATATTTTGGTCGTGAGACATGCAATAATGAATCAGAACCGTGGATCTCAATTTAGTACTTTGACGCATTTCAATTTGCTATATTACATATTATATCTTATATTGTTTTGTAGTCTGATGCCATGATTGATTTATGTGAAATAATCATGATTATTCATTTGATAATCAATGCTAGGATGTTACTAAGGCATTGTTTGAGACACTATCTATCTCGTTTAGCAACATGGGTATATGTTGATTTACAATCTTGCATTCCAAACCTCTTAAGAACCTTTTCTATGTTGTTCTTTTGTGACAATCCAAGAATACCACGTGAACTACCATGATGTATTTGGATTACTAATACAAAGTATGCATCATCATGAGCTTTGATTTCAAAGTCATTTGAAAGAAATCTCTTGGTTTCGTGCGATATATTTACGTCATTGCTGGCTAGCAAAATGTCATCAATATATAAAATTAAGAATACAAATTTACTTCCATAGAACTTATGATATACACAGTAGTCAATAATGTTGGCCTCGAAACCAAATGAGGAAACTACATTATGGAATTAAAACACTTATATTCACATAATAACTTATGCTTTCCATTATGATATAATCCATAAAACGTTTCATTAACTTTCTATTAGCACCAAAATAATCAAGGGAAAACCAAGGGCACAAAATGCAGCAAAGGAATGTCAAAAACAGTAAGCTTTCGACACATATGAAGTCATCTTGTCAAAACCTTCTTCTGTACGGGGAGTTAAAAGGCACATCAACAGTGAAAAGCCCCTCTTCTAAAGTTATTTCTTTATGGAAACACTTCTGACATCTACGAAGGGTCATAACGAATGAAGCAATGTATATAAAATTAAATTGCGGACTGAGGTCCAAATTCTAAAGGTTTCTAAAGGTATCTGAAACCTTGTATGACACGACCCGAACTTCCTCGTGAAGGAAAGCCCGGATTGAGTTGAGAACACGCCAAATCAGAACATAAACAGAAGAAAATTTCATTGCTTATTACAACAATTTACATCAGAGTATAAGAATATACAGAGTATGAATAATTTATACATTGTAAAATATCAGAGATTAAAATACATTACATAGCAGCGGAAAATAATACAAAACACAACTGAAAGAGATACACGGATACAGAGCTTTCCGAATATCGTTCCAACTGTAAACCAGGATCCTGTGAATATAAATCTGCAAAACCAAAACTACTAGCTGCTCGTGTGGAAAATAGGGGCAACCAGAGTTTATGTTTAAACAATAAACTCCACGTCAGTCATGTGACTGGTGTGAGAACTAAAACAGTTATTTAAAACTTTACTTTAAAAATAAAGTAAATCAAGGGACCACGCCGTATAACACAGAACGGGTTTCCTCCCGAGAATATTAGTGCATAGAATAAACAGCGCAATGCCTTTTGGAAAAATGAAGCTACTATAAGACTCAGGTCCCATCACACAATGCAACACAAGCCAGAGGATAGAATTTTACCTTATAATAGACAAACATGCTTGGTACGTTTAAAACAAATCATTTTGATACTATTATAGTGTAAAGTGTATGAAAACAACTTCAAATATAAATGTATCAATCATAGATGGCATAGTGCCCCATCCCACTATGTCGCCATACTAGGCTCTACAAATAAAACCGAATGTCACGTATTGGAAATCGGATTTTCGTCATGAGTCTAGGCAAGGGATGTACTCCTAACCGCTTCGAGACACTCAAGCAAATGCCTTGGGACTACACACTCTAGGTAACCCCTGGATCCTGCAGTGCCGGTCGACACTTACGTTAGTGGATTGGTTATTCCTGAACATATGTTTCCCGGTCCTATAAGACCTATATCCATCGGCTCCTAAGAGACCGATACATCCGAGGCGCCTCGCAATCCAATAACCGCATAGGTAAAAATATAACAATGTCAGGGCGTGCAAAACCCTGACACCACCCATAGCTAGAAAGAAACGTCTTGCACTCATGCATTCCCTTATCCCGTTTTTGACTCATACCGAGATGTGAGGCTCGCGAATCAACACTATACACAAAGCTATGCTATTTTAAATCCGTGCTTTGATCACCAACCACAAAACTCTTCTTTTCAATAGAAGCCTTGATCATTTGCATCTCAGCATGCCACACAGGAAATTCATGCCATGCGACTGATATCTATCGATATATAAGCTCTGAGCTCGTACGTCTCAGAGAAGGGTGTTAAGCAAGAGAATAAGTTCTCCACCGCCAAACAGATATATATTTAATAGAAATCAATCAACACAGAATAAAATCCAATGTCAGACACAATCCATTTAGAAGTTCGTTCTGGGTCTGAACGAAATCGGAGGCACCTTATTCCCTGTCCCGTATGTCCAATACAGGAGAGAGGCCCTCGCATATCCGTCGATCTCCAAGTACGTCTAAACGACCACCACTTACTACCTCATCTTGGGTGTACAGCCTAATCAAGACATCGGTAATCGTACAAACGATGTGAAGACCTCTATTCTTCAACAACCGTCTTCATCGTCGACTTATCGTCGAATCAGTTACTCAGAATGGGTATAAACCCGGCCTTTCTGAATAACTCGCGTATATATAATAAACAAGTGTTATAAAAACACAACATATGCCTCATTCCAATTCTGAATATTCTTCTATTTAATATTCACATCTTTACGGATTTGTTCCCATTAATTTTATCAAAGATAAATTCTTTAAAATTTATTCTTTAATCTTCCTTTGGATATCATTCAAACCATATCAAGGTTTTCCAAACTAGTCAGGATTAACGCTCCTTACCGAAGTAATCATTTATTTAATTTCCCAATCCCAATCTATTCATCCCATGGAGAAAAACTGGTAATACTCCATAACTAACACCACAGTCTTATCTGTAAAATTAATTACCATTTCCCATTCAAATCTAATTAAAGATTTAACTATCGCTAGGAGCAAAACTGGCAATGCTCCATTCTCGATCATTTCCCAAACTTGATAATTTAAATTATCAATTCTCATCTCAATCTAACTAAAGATTCATTAAAACTCCACTTAGTTTTAATCTTCCCAAAAATCAATATTAATGATTATTTAACTTTGGAAACACAAACATGTGGCATCGACAATCTACACTATACTATTGATTTCTACCGATATATAACCTCTATACTCGTACGTCTCAGAGAAGGGTGTTAAGCAAGAGAATAAATTCTTCGCCACCAAACAGATATATATTTAGCAGAGATCTACCGTACAGTTCGAAATACAATGACAGACATGTAATCCTTCCTTTAACTGGTTAAAGAACTAATGTCATTTAAAACACAGTTCACGGTAAACCCAAATCACATTCCATTAATCATGGAATCTTCACGGAAAAACAAACCAATATATAATTGATATCAAGTTCCGTATCCGACTAATAATATAAATGGGATAACGGCAAAGCCTTCCATATATATTAACAGTCTTCCTCAACAGAAGTTCACTTCGATTATTATCAATCGAATTCCATTCAATTCCAATTTAATATATTAAACTGGAAAACGTTACTTTGGAAAATTCCCGTTAAATCTTAATAAAAAGATTTATAAATTCCAAATCACATTTCATTGTAAATCGGGTTAAAGAACGAATGTCGTTAAAAACACAGTTCACAATAAACTCAATTCACATTCCATTTTTAATCGGGTTAAAGAACAAGTGTTATTTAAAACACCATTCACGATAAACCCAAAAACAAATTTCAATTCAATTCCAATTAAATATTAATTAATCGGTAACTTCATTAAATCTCAATAAAAAGATTTAATCTTTTCTCAACTGGGTTTAAGAACAGTGTAATTTAAAACACAGTTCACGACAAATCAAAATCCAATTTGATTTTAAATACAAAGCTCTGAATAGAAAATATATCGGCTTATATTCAATATCAAATTCTGAAACCAATAAATATCGTATTGGAATAACGATATATATATATATATACATGTCTTCCAAATTCCTCCACAATATCCGTATAGTCACGGAATCCAATATCGAAATATTCCGAAGATAATTTTGATTCAAATCCATTCAAATTCATATATTGGAAACTCCAGTTATTTTTAAAACCATTTCAAATCCTATTTAATTATTTAAAAATATTGGATTATAATTCTAGTTCATAACCAGTACATTTCGATAAAATATATTTTTATCTTTTCAAACACAGAATCTTTCATCCTAATTCTTTCCAAATCATTTATTATGATTTTACACAAATTGTTGATATTTTTAATAATTTTCAAGGCCCGTACAGTCGATTTCCATAAACGGTCACCGAACTGCACTTGCAGCGATTTTTTCCAAATTTGATTCGGACATAATTCCAAATCCTACCATTAGATTTCCAATCTCTTATATTCGTTGAAAAGCTCTTTTCGATATGAACCCAACGGTTCTGGTTTTAGGAGAATCCGACAGTCGGATCTCCCGTAATGTCCGTTCAAAGTCAATGGTCGAAATTCGCAAACTGTCGCGGCCCAGCGCGTTCTATTCAGGCATTATATATATTTCATCGATTTCCATTTAAAACGAATTTTATAAATCGTTTTAAATTCATTTTCAAAATGGTTTCAACTTCTATTCAATTTCAAATCAAAATTGAATATTCCATATCATCGATATATAAATGATAGTATTTTCAAAACATTATATTTTGAAATCACTTCTTTTTCGATATTCATTATCAAAATCAATAAAATCGATATAAATATCGTTCACGTCAAAATGGCGTTAATCTAATCAACACGCCTTTATATATTTAAATATATTCGTGTCCATCCCAAACCGACATCAAAATCAAATCTTGATTCTTTTCTTAATATTATTTTAAAATATTCGTTATTTTAAAATATTCGTTATTTTAAAATATTCATTCTTTCTGAACTGGAATCAAACACAGTCAATTACCATATAATGTTATTTATATGGATTTCATACAACACGTGTACACAATAATAATCAAACACAATCAACCATCATCAGAGTGCATTCTACACTGCACAAGCATTAAATATAAATATTTAATACTTACAATAGCCTTTTACATCAGAGTACATCAAAACCTGTCTTGCAATAGTAAAGAAGCATAAAGACTTTTTCATAAATTATTCCCCAAATAAAAACAGTAAAGTAGCCATAGCCAGGAAAAGTCCAAGCCATCCATGATGACCTTCAAGCAGAAGAAGTCCGAACTAAACAGCAGTGTTTCCTCCCTGTAACCTGGGGGGGGGGGGGAACGGAAGAAAAGAGGCGAAACAAAACGGGTCAGTCAAAAAGACTGAGTAAGCCCTATCTACTATTAGTATAAAAACTAGTAAAGTTAACTGTCATGAGAAACTGAGATGAACATAAGCATGATACAAGATAGGTCAATTGAATCAAAATAACAGGATGAACTACTGAACTCAGATAAACTAGGGTGTCGTGATAAACTACAATGTCAAGATAAAACAAGGTATCACATTGTCAGGTTCCTATCAAGTATAATATCCCAAGATATCTATCGCGTATAACGTCCCATGGCATCTATCCTGTATATCCGCTCTGCACCTACCGTACTAGTATCCCAACTGTATTACGTGTTATCCGTGAATGACCCTTACTCAAAAGTCGTGTAATGGTCCATGTCAACCTAATATGCCGCATATATAGGTTACTCAACTCATATGTTTCTTTCCATGTATAAGTCCAGTCCTTTGCCGTAGGCTGTACGGGCTTTCCCATGTAAACGGTTTATCCTTGAAGTTGTTTTGGACTGCAACCCTTGATCTAGTTGTGTTTCCTTACCATGAGCTATCGCGCGTCCACTTAGGATTTATGCCACCTAGGACCGCTAGGGATTATGCTACCTAATGAACGTTTCCGTGTCTCGGTTTGGGTTTTGGCCACCTAGGACCACTAGGGATTACGCCACCCGTCAACCGCGCCCTTGATCCCACGTATGTATCGTGAATCGTTTTCCATGTCTAGATGCACATGTTCCCCAATGTGCCATCCGAGTTCCGTGCCAGGGCAAATCAAGAAATATGGAACTCGGTCGGGAGCTTTAAATCGTCTGCCGATGCAGATATCAAGGTCTGTTTTTGTACCCGTGGCTATGGTCCCACGTGACCCCTCCCTCAACTACTGAAAGGCAATCCAAGAAAAATCATGTATAAGAACCACTCCACGGCCCCACTATAGCCCACTTTCCTACGGGCCAACCTCACCCATGACTCGATAGCAAGCACATGGTCTGTTGGGGGTTCCCTGCCTTTCCGCACGTACACGATTGACTAAAGATGGTAGGTAGTCGGCGATGCGCTATCCAGGGAAAAAACAAGAATCGTCGACTCCACGCTAATCCATCCCAGTCTTTAGGTTGCTCGCATAGCAACCAAGGCATACTCTTGGTCCTTCTATTGCAGACCTTAACCTCTCATGGGCCTAGTATAATTACCTGGCAGCCCACAGAGGGATCCCAAGAATATCCTCACGTCCCCCGAAGCTTCCACTTCGGCACCCAGTGCGCTGGAGCTTTTATCCAAGTCAGATAACTTGCTCCCCCTCGTATACTAAGCGATGACCTACCGTATCAGGTTACTCATCGTTTTGAGAATTAGTCCTATGTCCTTAGCTAAGAATTATTACTTAGTTACCCTTAACTAAGGTTTACCACTTAGCTTCCTTTCCCGTTATCGTTGATCAACCACGGTTTTCTACCTAGTTCTTCTAGCTAGGGTTTGTCTGTTGGGTTAAGTGTTATCATTCAAGTCCATGACTTAACCCGCCCACGAATCACGTCAAAGATTGGCTAAGTATTTAAGTTCAAGACTTAGTCCCACAAGTTGGTTAAGTGTACCCAGAGGCTCATGACTTAACCCTATCAAGTCAAATTGGTCAAGTACTAGCTTACCTTAATCCTATCGGATTATCTTGCTAGATCGATTAAGCATAGATTATCTTAATCCCATCAAATTATCGAGTCGGATTGGTTAAGTATAGGTTGGCTTAACCCCATCCTCTAATCGTACTAAAATGGTTAAGTATATTCTAAAAAGGTCTTGTGACTTAACCTTATCAAGTCCGCGTATTAGATTGGTTAAGTGTAAGTTACTTAACCCCATCAAATCATCATGTATAATTGGCTAAGTATAAGTTGCTTAACCCCATTAAATTATCACGTTAAGTTGGTTAAGTATTGGTTACTTAACCTCATTGAATTACCGAGTTTAAATTGGTTAAGTGTTTAACTTAACCCCATCGAATTACCGTGTTTATATTAGTTAAGTGTGGATTACTTAACCCCATCTAATTACCGTGTCGGATTAGTTAAGCGTAAATTACTTAACCCCATCCCCTAATCATCTTGTATGGTTAAGTGTCATTAAGAAAACTTACTTAACCTTGCCAAATTATCATGTTGGATTGATTAAGTGTTGGTTAACTTAATCCCCGTCCACTAGTCGTATAAAAATGGTTAAGCGTCATTAGGCAAATCAAATCACTTAACCTACCCAACCTTGTCATGTTTTTTTAAGTATCATTAGCCTAACCAATTTACTTAACCCATTTACCCATGTCATATTTGGTTAAGAGTCATTAATCAAATTAACTTAACCCTATCATGTGGCATTAATTACTTAATGCACCCCAACCTCTCACATTAGACTTTGTTGTGGTTACTAGTTAAGCCGGTCGGTTCCGGGTAGCTTTACACCACAACTTGGTCTAACCTCGGGTTCAAGCACAACATGACCAACTTCTCACATTGGGTCCTATTGTTTGCAACTACTAGTTAGGCCGGTCGGTTCCGGGTAGTTTTACGTTGCAAACTCAACCCAACCTCGAGTTGGCCACTTTCATGTTTAGTCTAGTGTCATGTTCATAGTCAAGTTTTCAAGCAATTGGGTAGACCAACTTAATAGGTAAATTCCCAATGGGTAGACCTAACTTAATAGGTAAATTCCCAAGCTTATGTTTTTATGCATACTTACATGTCAACTTCCATGTTATATTTCAAGTCATGTTTTCAAGTATAAACACATGTCATATTTAACGTTACATGTTGTCATGTTTATACCCATTTACCCAAGTCATATTCATGTCATTATGTTTCCCCATAATGTGACCCCAACGCTTTTTAAACTAGCATATACGTTCGCAACAACGTGATGGATTAAAAGAAGAGACTTGGCAAAGGAATGACAAAAATGGGTATTAAGCCACAAGTTAATCATGGTGGCAAATGAGGCACAAATGTGTTCATTAGCTTGCATGTTACATTCTTAAGCCTCAAAAACATGCATCAACCCAAACTTGGTACATAAGCGAATCATGGTGACAAAAGACATGGAATGATGGCTAGAAACTCGCATATATCATCATATAAAGATTATGACTTCATATGCAAGTTGACATAATGATTATGAAGATTCTCATGTTGCATAATGCAACATTTCAACATAAAGGTTGTGGCTTTTAGCTCATAAGATCAAGATAATGACTTCATAAACTTGCATAACATGATAGCATGCATCGTTCCAATTAATCAAACCCAAACTTTCAACATGAACATTTAACTTCATAGTTAATATCTAAGAGTAGGGAAGGGCTTACATTGCTATGAAGGCCTAAATCGATTAATCTAAAGCTTGTGATGAAGCATATGCATGCCATCAACCCAAAACCCAAAGATAAACACTCCAAATCAACAAAAATACCATCTTTATGAACAAAGATCAAAGCTTTTGCCTTGAAATCAACTTGAGAAGCTCTCATACTAACATAGGGACTCTCTAATACTCTCATGATCATGAAACCTCTCATAGAAATGAAGTGGAGGCTAGGATAGTTGAGTGGAGGCCATAAGAGTAGCAATTTTGCCATAGTTTAGTTGCATGAATGAATAATGAGGATTTAGGATAGGTTAGGGTCTTATTTATAGATTAGGCAAGTGTTTTATGCCATAGGATTAAACCTAGATTCAGTCCAAGCCATCAAAGCATGTCTTGGGGAAGAAGTCAAGTGTAGGAACCATCTAGGGCCTTTAGATTAAAGATGAACCATGAGAACCATCCAAATGCAAAATCTGCATTGAGCGAATCGGCCCACGGATTGACAGCCAAACACCCTGGATTAACCCCTAGTCGACCCAACGGGCTCGGGTCGACCTCAAAAATGGGCCGGTTCGGTTATTCCCCTCTCCCAATTCGCTGTTTTGAACATTTTTGCATATTTATTTATTTAATTTTCAATTTTATATATATATATCAATATATATATATATATATATATATATATATATATTTATCTGCGCAACCCATTTCACTTAATTAAGTATACTTTAATTTGGGAATTTTTCGTGAAACTTCGCGAGGCCATATCTTGGTCATACGGACTCCGATTCTCGAAAACTCAGACTCTATTTCGCGTATTTTTCCGAGACAAACGCAATGGCATAGCCCGTTTTACTTGATTCAGAATTTAAAATTAAATTCTGCCTTGATTCTCGTCTTAACACGTTATCGAAAAATATGGGTTGTTACAATGGGTCCATAACCCTTAGTTTGTTGTGTGAAGGCGAGCTATTTATATGTTGTTTTCCTTTCCATGTGAATCTACACGTGATTGTTTCCCTTAGTTTCGACATGATATTAGGCATGGACTAGCTTCTTCGATACAAGGCCAGAATTATTAATTCCGAGAGGAGCTTATATCTATGACATCTATCTCGTCTTTCCTACTCAGTTATCATTTATTCTTCGGGACATCAAGCACGACACTAAAGTATTTTATTCTCTCTAGAGTCTCGATACCATGATGATGACATGTAACAGCCTACATTCTATGTATTGGAGGATAGTAAAATATTTTTATTTTATTCCCTGATGGTTGGATCATTCTCATATTTTAATATATGGGGATGTGAGACATGTCCATAATTTCTACCAATTTTGTTTGTGACCATTTTCCCCCATTCAGTCTTGTACAAGGCATAACTTTTGACTATGATCGAATCAGGTGTTGAGACCAGTGCCATTGGAAAGGAAATGATGTTTTCCTTTACGTAGAGTGGTCACATTAGAGATTTGGATTAGTGGTTTGGGAGGAATCACTGTTTTAAGATTTAACAGTTGGATGTCTCGGTTTATAAAGCCATAATGGGCTGATTTGGAGAGGCCCATTAGTGGGCTAGTGGAAGACTACATATAGGGGGTGGGAGGTATGATAAATAGTTTACTTTCCCCATTCTCTCATTTGGATGAGCCAAGGAATCCTCCATTCCTCCATTTCTCCATCATTCCACCATTAAAGCTTGAATCGAAGATCTACACCATTTGAAGCTAGATCTACGCAAATCAAAGAGAGAGAGAGCATCGAATTAAAGAGTTTGGATTGAATTCTTGGCTGTCCGGAATCATATTTCATTGCTTTTAGCTTGTTTTAGAGAATTGGTGAGTGATATGCATCTCTCACATGGATTCAATCAAGGGTATAAGTGTTTGATCATGTTTTCCATCAAATTCAAGTGTTTTCTTATAGAACTACATCATGGTAAGTCCATTTTCATATTAATCAACATGGGATCCAATTTAGTAAGTTTAAAACTGTAATTTCTATGCTATTTCATATGATAATGCAAGTTAGATCCTCAACTTAGTTCATATGTTCATTTATCATGATTTTTGGTGAATTTGCATAACTTTAGTGATAATCGTCATATTCATGTTGTTAGTGATTTCATAACATGTTTATGATCGTGTTTGGTAAATTGGATGAGTTGGTTTCATCAAATTCGAGGCTTGGCGAAGTTTTGGTCCAAATCGAAGGTTAATTGGGGTAGTGCAGGTTTTGGATCGGTCGAGGCATGAAGGGTCGATCGGTCGGTGTCTCCAAAAGTACGGGTCGATCGGTTATTTCTGAAAAAAGTATTTTGGGTACGACTTGAGGTTGAACAAAAGGGCTTGAAAAAAAATCGGGGGCCCCCGAACCCTAGCCGCAACGCAGTGATGTAATTCGGCTCAGGGAGGGTGTGACTTCGAAGTAAATTCAAGTGGGATGGTTTGAATTGCTGAAAGGTGTTCATTGATTGGTGTAAAATAGCGAATGAGGTGACAACTCAAAGGTCGTGAATCGATGGATAATGGTTGCTTGAGCTTTGAAAAGTCGTTGGACTAGATGATTTGAGATGCGAAAGCCGAGAGATTATCTTTGTCGTAAGTTCTAGCAGGCTTAAAGAAGGGGTAAAATAGGGGCACCTAAATGCTGGTTATAGGTTGAGTACCATGGGTATCGTTGAAAGGCCTAGTTGTCAAGACTGGACATATATACATATCGTTGAAAGGAGTGGAGTTTATGCTAGAACTGGGGTTAACATTAGCCGTTGACATATGACAAGGTTGGCTATCATACGATTAGTGATGGTTTTGAAGCAGAATTGGTGGTGATAGCCAGAGTCTATCGAGGTTGATCAGTTGCCTGTTTGTACCGTCCCATGTAAATTTTCCAATGTTAAAGAAGATGTTTCTTGGGTGCTTGTCTGATATTGGTTTAGGCCTCTGGGGCTTGTGCTTGAGGGATATTAAATTCGATTAGGATGGTCCACATGGATTACATATAATATGGATGCTATGAGTGCTAGTGGTGTTTGTTTCTGATTGCCATGAATGAATGGTTGTTCTGGTTTCATGAATAAAGTGTTTGAGGTAAAGGCTATCACTGTCCGATGTGGGGAGGCAGGTTGAGTTCATCTCTGGTGTTGTGGGTAGATTAGTATGTTTACTTTCCATTCTCATATGCTTTAATAATGATGTTTGTTAGCTGTTTATCGCTCACTAAGACTTTTGTCTTACTCAAGGTTTTATGTTTCCCTCTTATTACCTTGGGTCGTTCATCCGGTTGTGGATGGGAAGACTAAGTGGCAGGTGACAGGTGATAGCTTGGTGAGGACGATGTTGCAGTTCGGAGACGAGCTGGAGGCTAACGTATCAGTTTTATTACTATATAGTATTTGGAATTCCGCCGTTTGTTATTCTCTGAGTGCTGTAGTGAGGCCATTTGTATAAACACTATTATTGTAATCTAAGTGTATTGATATTACTTTCTAGTTGCCATGAAGGTTAAGTGTTTTCTGCTTCACTAATAATACCTGTTGTATATGTTCAATTATATTTTATCCGTGTGCTGTGAGATCTACGACAGGTTCTGATTGTGTTATCGTACCTAAATGATCATCCACAGCTACCTGACACGTCTTTCAGCGCATTATTCCTCTTGTTTAGTGCAGGGGTTGTAGGCGGTCGTCACATGACGTGTCTCATTTTCCAATTATATGTGACCTTGCTGATATATTTGAGCCAGTTTCGGGGTTTCCACTCAAAAGGGCTATCAAGTTCCGCATCGATTTAGTTCCCAGTGAAGAGCTAGTTAGTTGGCCTCCGACATGGATGTCTACTAAAGAAAATGAGGAACTTAAGAAGCAACTTCTCGAGCTTGAAGCAGATCAATTCTCTCGGTCTAGTTCATCACATGGGGTGTTGCAACGGTATTCATGAAGAAATTATATAGGATTCTTAGGTTATGCATCTATTACCGCAAGCTTAATGGGCTAACCATTAAGAACCGTTATCCATTGCTTATGATCAAATATATGTTCGACAATTGAGTGGTGCGAAGATCTTTTCTCATCTTGACCTTGCCCTGGGATTTCATCAACTTTAAGTCGCAGAGGACAACATTTCTCTTACAACTTTCAAGCACTAGATATAAATCATACAAGTGGCTCATCTTGCAACTTGGTTTGATGAACGCTCCTATGTGCTTCGTTGACCTTATGAATTAAGTATTCTGGGAATATCTCAATAAATTTATTCTTGAATTCATTGACAACATTCTTGTATATTCTAAATCTAAAGTTGAGCATGCACGTCATTTGTGAATTGTTTTGAGTACCCTTCGACATCATCAACTCAAAGCAAAATTACCTAGGTATCATTTTTGGGAAAAGAAAGTCAAATTCTTAGGCCATGTTGTATCATCTTGTGGTATCTTGGTCGATCCTTCTTAGATCAAGGCTACTCAGAATTGGAAAGGGTCTAAGAACGTCACCGAGATTCATAGTTTTCTATGATTGATGGGTTAATACCATCGATTCATTGAAGACTTCTCTCGTATTGTGCTTCCTTTTACCAACCTTACTTGTAAAGGAGTTCGTTTTACTTGGTCCGATCGATGTAAAGCCTATTTTCAGCAATTAAATGAGCTTCTTACTCATGCACCTATCTTAATGGTTCCTAGAGGGAACTTAGACCTTATCGTATATACCGATGCAAGTCATAGTGGTCTTGGCGTTGTGTTTATGTAGCATGATCGGGTAATTGCCTATGCTTCAAGGCAATTACATCTGAATGAGGTTCGGTACACTACCCATGATCTTGAACTAGCCGCTATCGTCTTTGCGTTAAAGATATAGCATCATTATTTGTTAGGAAAGCACTTTATCCTCTACATTGATCAAAAATTACTCAAGTACTTATTCACCCAGAAGGATCCCAATATGCGATAACAACGTTGGCTTGAATTCCTTACATCCTATGATTTCGGTATTTCATATACCTCGTGAAAGGGGAATCGAGTTGTCGATGCTTTGAGCCGTAAGCAAGCGACTATTGTTTCCATGATGCTAGTAGAATGAAAAGATTCAAAGATCTGGTCTTTTTGTGATATTTGAGATCATGCCGCTTCTATAGATTCTCCTATCTTATTATATAACATGGGTGCTCGACCTACTCTTTTATATTAAATTGTCGAGGCTTAACGACAAGTTTTCGATATAACTTCTCTTATTCGTATGTGTAAGTCTGAATCCCACGTCGATATTGAGATGAGATATTTCAGCATCAATATCCATGATTGTCTATGAAACAAGAACAAATTAGTCATGCCTTAATTCCTAAGCTTAGGCGAGACCTTCTAGCTGAATGTCATTATTCTAAGTATACTATCCATCCAAGTAGCGACAAGATGTATACTAACATGCATCATTTTGATTACTGGGACGACATGAAGCAAGATGTGGTAGGTTATATAATCAATTGCATGAGTTTTCAGCTGATGAAGGTCACGATCTTATGGTCCGTCTCATCCTCTAGAGGTCTCGATGCGGAAGTGAGACTAGATCTCTATGGATTTCATTATTGGCTTACCTCGTTCGAGGTCGGGCCATAGTAACATTTGGGCTATTTTTGATCGTCTCACCAAATCTACACATTTTGTTCCTATTCAATCTAGTAGGAGCCCGTCTTCTCTTTCATGGCTTTATATTAAGGAAATCGTGCAATTGCACAGTACTCCTAGATCTATGGTATGTGATCCTGATCCGTTCTTTACGAGACATTTCTGAAAGAGACTGCAACTAGATTTGTACAAAGCTAAATTTTAGCATTGCTTATCACCCACAGTCTGATGGATAGCCTGAGTTTGTGAACCGTATAATAGAGGATTTACTTCAGGCTTGCAATATTAATTTTGGTGGTAGCTGGGAATATCATATTCCTTTAGGTGAGTGCACATATAATAATGGATACCAATCTTCTATCGCCATGGCTTCACTCGAGGCCTTATATGGTAGACTGTGACATTATCCATCTTGTTGGATCGAGTCCAAGGAAAAGCTTAGTTTAGGGCTGGATTCTGTTCGTGAAGCATATGCAAACACCGCTCTCATTACATCCAAGGTGAGAGAAGCTCAAAGTCGCCAAAAATCCTATGCGGACAGCCGTAGGAAGCCACTTGAATTTTCAGTTGGTTATTTTGTATATATTCGTGTATCTCCTTTAAATCGGGTGGTACACTTCAGCCTGACTGGGAAGTTGGCTCCCCGCTATATTGGGTCATTCCCTATTATGAAGCTTATATGTGCCTTTGCTTATAGAGAAGCACTTCCTGATCGATTTTGCGGAGTTCATGACGTGTTTCATGTCTCTCAGTTATGGTAGTGTTTAGGAGATTCAGATTCTGTGCATGATTTCCGAGTATTAAAGCAGCTTGAGGTCTCACCTGATCTTTCATATGTGCAACATCCCATGCATGTTCTTTTTTTGGAATTTAAATGCTTTCGAAACAAGAATGTGTCGCTCATGAAGATTCAATGGTCTGATAATCACAACAACTACACTTAGGAAACCAAAAAGTTTATTGAGCGAGCGTATCCCGATTTTCTATCTTCTGATCATAGGGGTGATAAATTTAAAACTCAAGCTGATCTCATTTCGTTGTTTATCTCTCGTGTTGATGAAATAAATTAAGTTGATATGACTTTTCCCTAGAGTAATTACGAGAAAGTAATCTTTATAAGGAGGAGTCTGTAACAACCCTGATTTTTGTGTGATTGCATGTGAGATAATTAAATGATGGTTAATTGAATTTAATCTTGATTTAGGGAGGTTAACTTGTAAAAATCCTTAAATTGTATAAGTTAAGTATTTTAAGAGCTATTAAATGTAAAATTGTTTGGGTTATGACTTAGTTGCATTAAGATGCGATGCGTCCCAATTTTACTAGGATAATCAAAGGAAATAATATCAAACTTGAGTAATAAATCTTTGAATTCAATGTTTTACTAATATAGTAAGTCAGAGATTATTCTGTTTCAAACTTGCTAATTAAATAATATTGGGATGTATTAAATTCCACAAATCAATAAAAAGAATAATTTCAATGTTGGAATGTGAAATAAGATTTACTAATCACAAAATAAATTTTTGTAAGCCTTATAATGTAAATTATAAGTGCTTAGGAGGGCTGTATTTAATATGTTACATCAAATCTCAAACTTGAGTAAACAATGAATTTTTGGTATAAATTAACATTTCTAGCTCATTCGAGTTTAATTAAATAATAAAAGGTAAAATTGATTAGAAATCAATAGTTAAACGTGTTACAATATTTTTAATGAGTCTAACAAGTGAATTGTAACTTTTAAAATTTTTTAACTCAAAATTGTAAATAGAAGTTAAAAAATATACAACTTGTTTAGAAAATATAAATTTTAACATGAACAAATTAATGTTGAAAAGAATTAGAAATTTTTAAATACGCTGTATAACTATTCGAAAGTTTTAAAATGTGGAAATTTCAAGTTTCGATTAAATATAGTAAAAAACATTTCTTTTGTAACATTTGCGATTTAATGTGTAAAAAACTGAAAATGTTGTTTCATATATAATGACCCTTTTTATGCATCCACCGTATCCCCACCATTTCGTTGCTTTGCCTTTTTGCACCTCCACCACTTTAGAACCGCTAAGTGATTTAACTACATAGATTCAATGTTAGGCGAACTTACTAACTGTGAACTTATAAAATTTGTTGAATCGAAATTTTATCTAAGGCATATAAAATAATTTTTTTGTAGATAAATTAATATTTTAATTATATTTTATAAAAGAGATTATAAAACGACTGGTGCAGTGAAATTCCTATTTTAAAAATAAGTTTTATAATTAGAGATTTCGAGTGTTATAAATTAACTAAGTTTTATGTAGCAAAAACATAGTTTACAAACTATTTTTGAGCAAGCTAATAAATAGCCTTATTTAACTTATAAAATGACATAGAAATGACATGGGTTTTTAAATAAAAATTTATGAAAAAGTTATATATTTATAAAAGAACTTACAAATGATTTAATCTGTTTTGAAGATAAGTTATAAAAGATTTGACTTATAATCAAATAAGACTTGGTAAGATTTAAGTTTTATAAAGGAATATAAATCAAGGTAAAATGAATTTTTACAAAAGATTGTATAAAAGGATTTTTCTATGAATCCAAATTTTGAAAGCAAAGTCTGAAAAGGAGATTTAAGGCAAATAAGATGGTTTTAAATTACTTGATAAGTAAATTAAGTAAAAATGATTATTGGAAAGAGATTTTCAAATCAAGGAATGTTTTCTTAAAAAAAACCTATTTAAAGTTAACAGTAAACGAAACTTATTGTGACACTTATTGGGTATTAGGTTTTGTGTTAACAAACTTCTATTTATCTTAAAGAGAAGAATATTGTCGAGTCAAGGTCTGAACGGTAAATAAATACCCCAGCTTGAATGACTTCATTGTTATCTAAGCATTAAATAGTTTGAAAATGAAATTGATGTTGGAAATTTAATTATTGTTTTCAAAAGTGGTGTTATAAACTTTAATTTGCAAAATTTAGAAGTTAAATAAAATTGTTTGGGTTTTGTAGTGAACAATGTATCACATGACATTGTTCAGTCATGTATAATTTGTGACTATATGTAAACCATTTGATTAAGTATATAGAGCTATTTTCTAAGTAGTGAAAATAATACGATTTGTGAATTGTTCCAAAGAGAGAATTGTACGGCTATGGTTTTCGAAGTAATGAAAATAAGAGATTTGGGAATATGCTTATCCCGTTGAGATAAGTATATGGAATCGATTTTTAAGAATATGTGAAATGGTTTTAATTAAAAGAGACCAAGCTGATAATGTACTTAATCGTACGATTATGATTGATAGATCAGGAACCGACTATCAATATAGTTCTCTTTTAATTTATAATGTGTGAGTTCGAGGAAACACGATTGGAATGAGATCCCAAACCACTTTGAACTGACTTTGTGTTCTAACTAGAATTATATGTATGCTTGTGCAAAATCAAAGTATTAAGAGTGAAAGGGTTACTTGCTGCTAATCCTATGGATGTAGTAGAGGTAATGCCTTTGATACGTTATGTTCCTGATGACTTGTACAGATGAATGTTATCAGTACATTGCAATCGAAGGGGCATGAACATTCAAAGATGGAAATGTGTCATGTGTGAAAGGTAATAAGGTTGCCTCTAGCCTTATCAGCCGGTAATGACTAAAATCAGGGGAGATGCAGCAGGGCAACGTAGGTTGCACACATTAAGGTATGTTATCACCAATCTAGAACAGTTGACCCTTTGATTATTGTATGGTTTAGATGTGGTTGTTGATCACTACCATGGTAATAACGTATTCAGTACTCTAAAGTTAAGTGATAGACCAATTATGTGTTGGCTGGGGTGCAAGATGTTATTGCAACCTCAGTACGCTGATATAGAGAGGTACTATGATGGTGGTACCCCAATGCTCAATCATTGTACAGAATCCAAATCTCAATACATGGTACGATTTTGTATGTAGAGCCAATCAGGGCATGGATTTAATTATGGGTAATTATTCAACATATATTTATTAGTTTATTTTAAAATGATTTAAAAGATGCTATAATAATATTATTTGATTATATATAAAGGTTTAGGTTATCATAAGGGAAAAAGACATGCCATGTTTGTGTGTGGTATTATCTTATGGGAGTTCCATTATTCTAAAAGATTTCTAAAATTAAGCAAGTTATTTGTGATGTGAGTTTTCTCATTCTGGTATTCTGCACTGATCTAGGAATTTTTGTTTTCCTAAACGTGCCCGGGTTAGACTAAGCATATTTTCCAGATTTTCTTGGAGCTGTTGGAGAGCAGCTGGAGTTGAGACATATTCTTGTATTTTAAGTATATATATTTTTCGCTGTGTGTGTGTTATATTTATCAGTCATTGTACAGACAAATTTTTATAACTATATAGGTTGATCTATTTGTATACTCTGACTACTTATTCCTATATATATATATATATATATATATATACACAGTTTGTCTCTTAGAGTATTAGTATATTATATTTTGTTCATTACCCTGTGAGATTATGATCTTCTCCCGTCTAATCTGTTTGTGTTCTTCTTCTTCTATTCTAACGTTTTTTTCTTCTTTCTCACCCTCTAACTTCTTTCTTCTAACTTCTGAGTTTTATGTACTTGAGTTTAGGCTTGTGAATACAGAGGATGTAATAATGTCGAAATTCAAGAGTCAAATTTCCTGGCCCATTACAGTACTTATAACAATCATCTATACAGGTGATTCAGGAACATAACGAGGTAAAGGCTTTACCTCTGTGATATACATAGGATCAATAGCAAGTAACCCTTGCGCACTGATCCTATCTTGATTTCTTCATTTTTTTGTAAGTACCGTATTCATCGAACATCTGGGTCGATGTGGTTTTCGGATAATTTGATCTGGTCCCGTTCTCTTTGAAACAACTTTCTATAATTTTTGGTAAACTCAACTATGGTTCTTTAAAAAATAAACATCCAAGGATAAGAGCGAAGTTCACCTCCTAGCTGTTTGCAGATGAGTTTCCTTATCGCTTATCCTTAGAGAACAAAACGTGGTTTATACGGATAGTGAATCATTAGTAGAGATGATAGTGCTACATGACTTACACATTTTCCTAGATATTTCCAAACTAAAATTTGGTTTAGATTTGAATACTGGTTATTTAACTATAAATGAAATACAAAAAACAATCTCAAGTTTATTTTCTATAATAATCACTAGGCCATTTTAATTAATTTCTTATCTCCTATCCCAAAACATTAACATATTAGCCCTCCAATATAACTATATATTTCAACACCAGTTAAGATGATAGAATAGCAATAGTGGGTTTCATCATCGACGTATTTGCCTGAGTGAGGATATCTTGATAGAAGACTCATTCTCAAATTGGCATAGCACAATTCTTCTTGGAGGAGGATGTAGGCGTCCACGATTCATAACACACTCTTTCCACAATAGATCCACTTTAAAGTTGACTTATTCGCTCGGCCAACCGTCGTCCAATGCAAATATATAAAAAAAATCTTGATTTTTGGAGAAATCCCGAGCCTCAAGGCAAAGCAGCATAACTGGGGCCTATTCCCAACAATGAGCAAGATGATGCAGCTCTAGTTGCTGGGGGTATCTCTCATTTCTAGTTCACTTTTAGTGGGTTACTAGAACCCAAATCATTTTATTTTCCTTCTAAAACTTTGCAACTTTGAGTAACAAAATCATTTATGGTAATAATGACTTAAATTCTAATTTTAACTCTTGATCTCAACTAATATCATCTCTTGGATAAAAATGAAGTCGTTCAAGTTGGTCTATTTTTTTTCCTTCTAAAACTTTGCAACCTTGACTCAACAATACCTTCATCTTTAGAATAATAGAAGTTTACTATCTCAAGTTCTAATTATCTTACTCAAATTGGTTAAATTCCATTGCAATTCATTCCAAAACAAGTTCTATAAACTTATCTTTCTGTTAAATTCATTTTCTAATTTATAACACATTTAACTAAATTTTTACATTAAGATTTTTTTATCAAAATCTACTCATTAGCTTTAAACCCATTTCCTAATTCCAATGTTTAAATTGAATCTTATTCTGGAGTCAAAAGAATTAATTTAAACCTTGCTAGTTAATAAATTAACTAACTTAACAAATTATTTATCTTGTATACATTTCATAAAATATTCATTTAATCCAACCCTCATCATTGAATACATTAGCTGACATTCTAATCGTAGTAAAAAATTAATTTAACATGTCTAATCCTTGTTCAGTTAATCAATTTAAATCCCTTATTTTAAAATAAGTAATCAACTTAAAACATTATGAATAGATAAATTAATTAACTAAAAACGATCATTCATAAAAATGAAATTAACTTAATCACTTTTAAATTAAGATGATAAAAATATTAAACAATTATTAATTTTAATTAACTATTAAATAATGGTTAAACAATTATTAATCCTTAAGCCCTTTGCAGAACGCTTGATAGTATATCGTGCCACAAGGCAAAACCGCCTTTAGTTTTGGATCCCTTTTCGCTACGTGCCTGGCTTCGACTTGGTTGGGTTTGCTACTGAAGCGTGCGTGTTTGTGCTCAGGATTTTTTTGGAGTAGTGAGGGGATGTGGTTCTAGTGGCCTTCTGTGTGTCCCCACTCATCTTGAACACTGCTGAGGGTTTGTATCTTTTGGGATCTGGGTTTTAGTCCTCTTCTTTGGTTGCTTTGGTATATAACGCATATTGCCTCATGCCTACCGTGTTTTGGCGGCTTTCCCCGGGCAACTGTTGTGCAAGAAAGGGGAGTTCTCGCTCTTATAGGTGATGTGGTGGGCATGAATGTCTAGCAGTTTCTCTTCTTCGTCCTATTCTATTCTATCATGTAAGTTTTTCATTGCATGAGTTTCATCTAGTGTTTTCCTCTGCCCCGCCACGTGATGTTTTGTCACGATTTCGATGTGATATTGCTTGAAGTTATTCTTGTCATGGTATTTTGGTGTATGTTGTTGTTGTTGTGCTATTTGGATGATATTTGGTTTTATTTAGTGAATCTCCCTTGATTTCAAGAAGTGGGTTTTAATCTTATGTTATCGTTTGTGTGATCGCACCTAGCTGTTTTGTTTCATATCAAGCTACATTAGTGAATTTTCTTTGGATAGTTTCTGTTGCCGGTTGTTAAGAGTCTTCTTCTCATGTCATTTTCTTAGCCAACTTAGATGCTTGTGCTTTTGCTTGGTCTTGTAACCTTTAATTGGATTTCTTTCCTATTGAATGACAATTATTGAAGTTAGTATTTTTACTGCATTTGTTGTGTAAGTGGATATGTCGTTTGTATGTGTCATATGCCTTACTGCGTGGAGTTGGATTTCTGTTATGTGATTGCCTTTGGCAACTAGCTTAGTCTTGCACTTGGTTTCTATCCTGTTGATAAGGATTATACCCTATGTGGTGTTAGTGGTGGTCAGTCCACTTTAAAAGCCGTTTTAGTGGTTAGGACACTTTAAAACCCGTAAGCAGTAGTTAGTTAATTTGCTTAAACTACAAGAAAACTACAGATGGTTGGAATTGTTGGTGGCATTTGCGGTGTAAATGCAATAAGTGTTGTTTTTAGTTTCATTTTTAAGGCTTTGGCTGCACTATATGGAATTTTTCTACAATATTGGTTACGTTTAACTTTACCCCTCTTATTTCAACTTTCCCCTAAGCCAAAATAAATCACTTTCCTTATCTATCATCTTCCTTCCTTCCATCCTTCTCCTTCAATCGAGAAATCCACATAACATTTTGATCAAGTGACATTACATACCCTCCTATTCCTTCGATCCACATAATGTTGGCTCCTTCTCCTTCAATCGATAAATTCACATACATATTTGAACGCCTTCCGTAGATCCACATAAGTTTTCAGTTGTTTTCTAACTATTTATCGTTATTGATCCACAGATCTACAACTCCGCAATAAAATTAGGATTTTCGTACGAACGATTCAATTTAAGGTAACACTTCGCTTTATTTATATCTCGTATTATTTGCGAAATTACTAATGTTTATCCTTATTAAATAATATAGAACCTCATATTTCATGATTCTTTGATTTGCTGGATTAATGCGTGATTCATTGATTAGCCATACTTTATTTTCTCTTAAATTGTAAACAAATGAAAACTATTATATATGGAAATGCTGAATACATTTAATTGGATAACTCATGTACCATAATGTATTTATAATTTATTATAATAAAAAGTGTTACGAATCACTATAAAAACTGGCCGGCCTTGCCAAAAAATGATTAATCATTTACTTAACCTATAAACAAAAATTTAAATAATAGTTAATCTTTAAGTACATAATTTAAGGACCCAAACAATATTTTATTAATGATTAATTAATAATTTAAAACCTTTATTAATAATTAAATAAATATTTAAAACACCTTTTAAATAAATAACTAATCCTAGATCTTAACCAAATAATTTAATAATTATTATTTATCATTAAATAAATCATTAAACAATAATTAAACTTTAATTCTTATAATAGTTACAATTAATTTCTTAATAAAACTTTAGATAAATTATATTTAAAACATAATTACTAACTAATTAGTAAATAAAAATATCATTAATAAATAATTTCTTAAGTTTTAAACCATCATTAACGAGTAAAAAATAACACTGAAACTTAATTAATAAGATTAATCTTAATAACTAACTCAGTTTAAATCATCTTTTAGACACACTTAATTAATTTTTCAATATTTAGCTATTAAGTCAATCCTATTTAGGAATTTAAAAAACTGAAAAACAGTTTTAAATTTTAGGCTTGGTGATTGCGATGGTGCATAAATAATTTACCATATATTTCCACATCCAAATGGGTTCACATGTCGATGTCACATACAATATGGCTAAGGTAAAAAGCACTGGAAATCAATGGTTTATACTCAATAGTTTAATAACTATTCAGTCCATATCAATTAGTATTCATAGCAATTAATTACATAATTTAAATTGTCACTAAGAAAGCACAAAATTGATTTTTTATTCTTCTCAATAGATGTCCATGATGATCTTTATAATTCAAATTAACTTAACAATGTTTTATTTGGCTAAATAAATAACATAGATTTTAAGTACATTATTTAAATGACGTTATTACTTTTAATAATGCTATTTAAAATTTTGTCTATTTTAATCTATCAAAAATTTCAACCTAACCAATCTATAATAAACCACCATATAGTGTTGTGTTCGCAGTTATAAACCCAACATATAAGTATATTCTTCATTTGGAGTTGAAGTGAGAAAGATATTTGTAATGGCTCGCAAATCACGTACTCTTTGAGTTGACTAAATACAACACACATCTAAATCAAATAGCACAGAAATACAAATCATTATAAAATAAAGAAGAAAAAAATAGAGGTAGAAACAAAAACAACAACACATAATTTCACATCGTAGCGGAACAAAGTATAATATATATAACAACCTTTAAAATACAAAATTGTATCTGTGCTTACATACATCATCAGAGTACATCACATATACAACACATCGAAATAAACTCTAGATATTTAACACTGAAGCCTCATGCTCCAAGCGCCCCAAGAGTATCTATAAAATCCCGACTACTTGACTGCCCATACAAATTTGGACACCTAAAAATTTAGGGTAAAACAAAATAAAATAAACTTTGGGTTAGTCATGGAACTGGCGTGAGTAAACTCCAACGATTTGGTTTAACTTTTTTTTAAAATCTTTTAAAATAAAGGATAATAGTAAGACCGATCCATACATAAACACAGATGGTTTTTATCTTATGGTAACCCAAATATTCTTTGTATCAACACTATTTTGATATTATAATAGTGTCAAATCAAATCAATAACAATCTAGCGGAATGCTTGCATCTCACGCTCCACATACATAGTATACAATCAAAACCACGGGTGCTTATTGGGTAATGGATTTCCAACTATGATAAGGTATGGAACCACCTTCCGATAGTGTATCTCTAGAGAGGAATACACAAGGTTCAACAAGATCATCTTGTAACCCAGACCACACATGACCGACCACTCATTTCCGTTGAGTGTACCGAACGTATTATCACCAACGTTTGGGATCAACAACTATTATCAAAGCATACAACAGCATGAGAATAAAGAAGCAAATAGATTTTTCTCTAGATCCGGTGACAACACACCCTAATGGAGAGACCCACATGGCCATGTTGTCTGCCTGATTTATTCATTTCCCACTTGTGAGGTTTGAGGCCATACTTACATTTTTAATACCATAACATCGTTCATTTTGAATTCCACAATGTCAAACCCACTAAATCATTAATTGATTTCCTCAAAAAATATCACGGGCATAAACCTAAGAGAAACGAATTCCTTCGCTAAATACTTTTGAAGAGATCAATGTAGATGATTTGTTAGGCATACTCTGTCAGTCATTCGTCCATACAAGTTGTCCCGGGACTGGACAAACCGAAGGCACCATCCCATCAATCCATCTTAGGCAATTTCTACGTAGGATTAACAGAAAAGCCCTTGCACTTTACTCCGTCTTCAATTATCTTTAGCATATTTGATTCGCAACGCTTGAGCCCATGCGGAGTGGTTTTCAGGTAATAAACCTGATCTCGGTCTCTCCATATTGAAATTAAAAATAAAAAATGGGCCTTAGACTTTGATAGCTGATTATTTAACTATCAAAGCAAAACATTGATGCAACCAACGATCCTATTTCCAAACGGAAATTCTATCGATCAAGCATCAAGCAATACTGAGCCCTTTAAATTAATTTATCATTAATTTACTTGTTTTCCAATTTCCCTTCAATATCTTTACCTAAATATTCTTCAAAACCTATTTAGCCTCTCATGATTCTTGGAAAGCATTTCCATCTATCATAACTATTTATTTTCTATATTCGAGAAAATATTTCTCATCATAATTGGAAGACATTTCCACTAATTCTTATTTTTTATATCTACCAAACCATTTCATTTTCTATGCTTAAAAAAAAATTTCTAATTATATTTGGAAAACGTTTCCAAACTCATTTTATATGGATTTAAACAAATGTTATACAAAACATTGTTACAACAACTTAACCTATTAATCACTCATTAACTAATTGTATCTCTAACCAATCCTTGCTACTGAACCCTAACTATTCCTTAGTCAACAGTAAAGTCAATCAAATTAGGGTATAATTACCTCTCAGATCTTAATTGAACAACATTCTTAACTTTGAAATAGATAAAGTTCACAACCTCAAATACCAACAAAACATCGCTCACACAACTCTCGGATTCAATTCAAGAATCCACTTTTAAACATGTATATGTTTCTCCTTCCAAATTTCCAAGATTTAAATTTTATAAATATCCTTTTCACTTATAAAATTCCATTCTAAGTTTATTCTCTTATCAAATTACATATATAATTGATAAATCGATTTTTAGTTATTAATTTTTTCTGTCTCCTTAAATTTTTGGAAAAATACATCAGCGTCTCCTTTGTACGACTCAATCGATGCAACTACAATTGTCTTTCTAGGCCCTTTCCATTCAAAAAGAAATTCGAAAAGCCAAGGAGCTTGCCCAATAGGCTCATAAAATCTCATATTAAATCAAATATGTACCTTTTTTATCGGGCATTCATTTTCTTCCATTAGCTTCATTCCATAACTGTCTCACATACATACATTTCCTATTTTTTTTATTGATTTCAAACCAATCCAATATTTGAACTTGAATATATTTAATTCACTAGTTTATTCTCACATTAACTTAGTTGCCCATTTTACTTTTGATTGGAATCAATCATGTTCAAACACATTATTATTGACTTATAAACAAGTCAAACTCAAATTTCATATTTGATTCCAAATTTTCGTATTCAAGTTTGAATTGTAATTCATAATTTCATTTTACTTAACCATGTTAAGTAACCTTCCTGATATACCATTAACCAATTAAATTCCATTTTAATTAGCTACCTCTATTCTATAATTAAAAATCTATATTTTATCCTCTTGGGTTCATATTCATTTTATAGCTGAAGTCTGAATCTATCTATACTATAATATAATTACCGAGTTAGCATTGGTGAGCTCACAGGCATCCTCATTAATATAAACTGAATCGTCTCAATCTTCATTTCATTTACTCAGCTTTAAAGGCGCACAAGCGCTTTGAGTTTGAGGAAATCGACCGTCGCGTTTTTCTATTCCTTTCTATTCATATCTCTCTCTCCACTTCATTTCTTCTCAGACCGCAAATGTTTTCGTTCGTCCTCCTCGGTCATCTCTTCTGATAAATTCCGCTTTGGATCACGGCAATTACAACTCAGATCTCTTATGATAAATTTCGCTCCTAACCGCCACCTCTCCCTCTCAATGAAATCGTCCAAGACGAATCTACCTGCCTGCGTTTTAGGTGATTATGGATCCTTCAGTTTCAGTTGTTTCCTTTAATTTTTTAATTTAGATAATTTCGAAAACCACATGTGTTAATCATAGGTATTCATTCTTCTGCCCTAACTGTTAATTTTACGATTTAAATGCTATTTGGTTCATGCTTTCTTACTAAAATCGAGCAAGGTCCCCATTGTTGAAGTTAAAATTAGCAACTAAAGTTGAGTAACTATACCCGCCTATCTGCTTTCAACTTTTTTAGTGACCGGTAAAATTAATATGTAGTTAGAGAATTTTGTTCAATCAGTTTTCCTCCAAGTCAAAGTGGGGATGTTACCCTAATTAATCAGAAAGAAAATTGGTTTACGTGTTTCTGGTGGAGTTCAGTTACTCATTTTATAAAATGTTTACTTCTTATTTTGCAACAAATATAATTTACGTTCTTGGAATAAGTATAAAATACTCAACCTCTCTTAGTATAAAAATCAAAGTATGTCACTGTATAAGGGCACAACGATAATGCAAGTATGAACTTTTTTAATCCCCCTTTGTACTTATTGTGCACGTTCAGGTCTAGTTTTAGTTCTCAAGCGGATTTTATAATGAGTTGGCATGCATCTTTGTTCCTTTTTAGGAATAATGAATGGTAATTAAGATTAGACTCATTGGTCTTTAATGCTTACTGAATTGGTTCGGAAACTTTTAAACAATTGGTTTAATGAAAAATAAAGTCTCTCTTTCTTAGTTCTGAAATATGGTAAAAGGAGAACATTTCCATGCTAAATTGATGTGGATCCACTCAAAATATTGAAAGGATGGATACTTTTTTTGATCGTTACCACATTCACTCCATCGAGTTGAGATAATAAATAAATGGATGAAGTTGATTGCGCCACTAACTTTTTTTTGACCTTATGTGAAATATTGACGTTTAGTGCATGAATTACAGTTGAGATGAGGTTGCTGATAATGCTCTTTGAATAAATATTACTGGGTAGCGGCACATATGTTAATCTTCTTAGAATTAGGTATTGAATTAATCATGCTTATTGAGCCAATGATGCTTCGCCTTCATATTTTTCCACAATTTATGTCTTTTTACAGTCAAGGCTCTAATTTTTGAACTAAATATGTCTACTCACAAAAGACGTATAATAGGTATTGCACAAATATGGAAATATGTGGTATCACGCTTGCCTATATTTAATAGTTTTTGAACTTAAACCTAACTAATATATTTAGATATTTCACGGTACTATGTAAGCCAAAGAGTTTCTTTATGAACTAGGAGAGTTATTGTTAATATTTAGCATACATGGAAATCAGGTTACAATGTTATGAATTTACAGTAGGCTATGTACGATATATTCACACTTGGGTTGTTAACAAAATTTGCCGATTAACTTAGTGAAGAACAGTTTATGTATGATGTTGTAATTAGTCGATTAAATAACCTATACTTATTATCACTAAACCCCTTAGGCCAAGCAGATATATACTCTTATTATCTAATATTGTCTGGTAAATATATTAGGCCAAATAGATACACGGATATTCAACTTTAGTACACTTATACTTCGGGTAAATTACTGAAATCAATTTATGTATGTTAAGCATTAAAACCAATAATACTACTCAATTATTGTTTTGGTATATTTTTTGTTTGATAGTGAATTTAATTATTTTATTTATTTATATACAAAAATTTGGTTTAACATTTGCTTACATTGTATATTGCATTGGTTCTGTCTCACACTGTATGATGTACAACAATATGTTTGTTGGTCCAATTTAATACTACATTCAGTGAGATATTCATATATCAATTGCCCCCACCTTAGTAGATTTCCATAAATGATATTTTATTCGTTCTGGTCTTATGATTACATGATAGATGCTATGACAAAGTATTTGCTTAAAAGGCTAAGATCTGAAAACTTTTAATCAAAAAGTTTAGCTCGGTAATTAAATTATGGTATTGAAAATCAGTTTATATGATATTTTGATTTACAACATTTTGTAGATGATGCTAACTGGTTGTTCTACCATAAAATTGTTCATTAAACTTTGCAAACAAGGGAAAATTTTATTGTCATGAGATATTTAAAAAGTAGTCTTAACGGTTCACTTTAAAACACGTTTTGAGGAGGTACTTCATGCATCAAGCTTTAAAATAAGGCATAAATGTAATTTTTAATTCTTAGTATTTATTTTTGTTTACATAGTTTATGTTATATGTTTGAAAAATAGTTATATATAGTAGGTGATCAGGTGTAAGATATGTGCCCTAACTAAGCTGCATTAATATGACATGTAATAAATTTTTGGATTTTGTATTCAAGAAAAGAGTAGTCATTTTTCTAGAAACAATAAAAATAGTTTACTAGCACTTTTGACTATTTTTCATTTCTGGATGATTAATATTTATGATAGTTCCATACATATCTAAGTTTGTCTTATTCTTAATGTATGTTTATTTATATGACTTGCAGTATATTCTGTTTTATCCCGATCCTATAGTATTTGCTTTCAAATTGATTCTCATTTTCTATTATTTTTTATGGATATGGATTATACAATAGGTTTAGGTATTGAGGCTTTTCATCTTATGTTCCATAAGATGCTGGAATATACCTTTTATAATGCTATTTATGGACACACATGCATACATAGTACGTCTAATTTTGACAAAAAGTTGATTAATTTTTTTATTACCGTATGGTTAACTATTCTAATGAAATCATCTCTTTCAAGGACGCCGCCTTCTATCATATACTTATATCAGTTCATTCTGTGAAGGCATAACTAATTAAAAAATCATGCATATTTTTTGTTTTTGTTTTCTGTTCTTGAATAGTGTTGTATTCATCTTGGCTATTTACTACCAATGTATTCTTCTTATTTTTTATGATGAAATCTCCACTCTCCAAAGTTCATTAGAAATTGGTTTTCCAGCAAGTCTTAAATTATTCAGTTGGGCTGACAACCCATGATGAATTGGTTCCTACTTCGTATCTTTCTTTCTTCAATAATGGTTGTAGAACTTTCAACCAGTTGTGGTATATTTCAACAAAAAGAGGACTTTTGACGGAATTTATCACTCTTTCAAAAAAAAAAATCAAATTTTTTTATTAATATCTTTGAGTTTTTTTTAGTTTGATTGTTTCTTGAAATTAATGTACATAATTTCATGTTTTTTTTTACATGTTTTGGGAATTAACATTGTAATAGCTAATGTACTCTTTAAAGGTTTTTTTTCATAAATAGAAAGAAATGCTACCAATAAAAATTCAGATAGTCTTTTTCAAGGTTATCTTCTTAAATTTATATGTAATAAGGGGATGGACCACCTTTTTTTTTACCAAAATTTGAAAATCTGTTATTTGTATTTCTACTTTATACTAGCAAATTTTCTCAAGATCATCAATAGTGCTTTTATTTGGCTAATATATAATATCAACAAATAATCCTCAATTTTTATTTCATATATTTTACACTAATCTCTTTCTTCATGACTAAATTTATGCTAACTGCCATATATGAATAATGCTGCTTTAGGAAAAATGAATAATGTTCATGAACCTATGATGTCGAGATCCAGTTGTAACGACCTAGAAAATCCGAACCAATTTAAAAATTTTAAATTGGCTAAAATAATGGATTTTAAATATTTGAAATAAATATTTTAAATAATAGCAATAGAAACGGAGTTTTGAATCGACAATTGAAAACGAATATAATTAAAAACAAGGCCTGAAAAGGCACTGCAGTTTCAAATTTTGAATTCAAACTTTGTCGGACTGTACCGGGTGCAAAACAAAACGGATTTGAGTGAAACCAAAAATATTTAAATCTATTAGTGAATACCTTTTTAAAGAATCTGAAAAATCGAATTTTCATAGCGAAAAACAAAAGTTATGGCCAAATGAATTTTCAGAAAGGTCGCTATGGAATTTATATAGCCCGTGAAATTGGCCATTTTGCATACGACCTCGGAATTCGACGAAACCACTTTTGTTGGGTCCGGGATGGGAAGTTATTGCTAGGTTTCAAATTTCCTAATTTTTGAAGCTAATATGTGAGCGTGGCAAAGGAAAATGTGTTTTGGTCAATTATAGTTAAATTGGATCGACCAGAAATGGGCCTTTTTGCAAACAGTCTCAGAATTCGATGGAACTTGTTTTGTTAGGACCGTATCGTCAAAACATAGCTAGATTTATTTTTCTGGAATTTTTCGAATTAGTTTATGGCCCTGGCAAATTGAAATGTACGTTCAAATTAAATATTGAATGTTTTATATTTTAATTTGAAGGAAAACTGACTGAAACATTCGAATGGGCCTTCGAAACATATCCCATTGTGTTTGGAATGGGGGTAAAATGCTAGGGACGACAGTCGTTGGGTTTTGGTTGGTGGTCGTGTTAGAAAATCCCTTTAAAACTCCACCTGCCAATCATAATTTAAAAAAAAAAGAAAAAAGAAAATCCCTCGTTTCTCTCTCCCCGACGAACGACGGAAATACGTTCTTCCCTTCCCTCCTCGATTCCACTCAATCCACTCAAAATTAGGCCTCCATCCTGTTGGGGATTTTGTAGAGCTCGTCAAGATCTTCAAATCCATAGCAGGTTTGGATTTTTTTCGTCGCCAGAACCGCTCGAATCGATGTCAGGAAGTTTCGAACTTCCAGCCGCCATCGCCTGGCGCCACCGAAGTGGACCCACTTCAGGCGCACGTGTGCCCCTCCAAAGCTGTCAGCGTGGCATAGGCCGATCTCCCCCAAGCCCCACCATTTGCACGCAAATCCATGACCTAGTTTTGAACCAACGTGAAAGGTGCGTCTTTTATTACAACTGAACTTTGAAAAATCATATCTTTTTGCTGGGTTGACGAAATTCGATGAAACAGGAAACATCGTGATCGTGTGGACGTCTTCTACATTTTAGAAGAGACCGCATATTTTTCTGAGCCTTCTGCTATTTTTGGTGGAGTGGAACCCAATGTGAGATTTCTAATTTATAAACGATATGGAAAACGACGATGTATAAATTATATAGTCGATGTATAAGTTATATAAGCATTGTACACCTCATGTATAAGCGTTGTATAAGTTGTACGTTCGACGTATAAGTTATATATGCGTTGTAAAAATTATATATGTGTTGAAATAGAAGTGAATTGCTATATATATATATATATATATATATATATATATATATATATATATATATATACACACACGCGCCCCTCGTCCACAAACCATGGACGATATTTATTGATTGTGATTGGTGTGAAAATTGATTGATAGCGAATGGTTTTTTGGGACTGTTTGTGGTTGATATTGATTGATAGTGGTTGAAAAATACCCATTTGTGGTTGAGAAATATTTGGTTGAAACCACATAGGATTAGTTTGTGGAAATGAAATAAATAAAACATGCCGCCTGCGTGCGAACTAGATGCATGATCCCCATTGTCAAAAACCGCGAGGTTTTAAGGTAGAGCGAGGAGCCGTACTAGGGACGGTCCCGGTTTAACTACCCTGCCGTTATGCTGCCGAAATTTTGAATAATATTCATGTGTTTGAATTATTTTCATTTGCTGAAACCATATTTATTCATTGAATAGAAAACCTTCATGTGTTGAATCGATATTCATTCGTTGATTAGAAATTCATGTGTTGAATGGTATTCGTGTTTTAAATATAAAAATCACATTTTTATCTATATATAAAAACTATAGAAAACCTTCATGTGTTGAATCGATATTCATTCGTTGATTAGAAATTCATGTGATGAATGGTATTCGTGTTTTAAACATAAAAATCACATTTTTATCTATATATAGAAACTATAGAAAACCTTCAAGTGTTGAATCGATATTCATTCGTTGATTAGAAATTCATGTGTTGAATGGTATTCGTGTTTTAAATATAAAAATCACATTTTTATCTATATATAGAAACTATAGAAAACCTTCATGTGTTGAATCGATATTCATTCGTTGATTAGAAATTCATGTATTGAATGGTATTCGTGTTTTAAATATAAAAATCACATTTTTATCTATATATAGAAACTATAGAAAACCTTCATGTGTTGAATCGTTATTCATTCATTGATTAGAAATTCATGTGTTGAATGGTATTCGTGTTTTAAATATAAAAATCACATTTTTATCTATATATAGAAACTATAGAAAACCTTCATGTGTTGGATCGATATTCATTCGTTGATTAGAAATTCATGTGTTGAATGGTATTCGTGTTTTAAATATAAAAAACACATTTTATCTATATATAGAAACTATAGAAAACCTTCATGTGCTGAATCGATATTCATTCATTGAATTGAAATTCATGTGTTGAATAGTATTCATATTTTGAAATAAATTGTTTCATAATAAAAATCACCTTTTATCAACTATATGGACTATGTAAAATAATCTCGTTTTAAAAGAAATTGTTTTATAATAAAAATCCTATTTTCATCACCTATATAAACTATATAAAATAATAGTGTTTTGAAATGGATTGTTTTACAATAAAAATCATATTTTTATTATATACATGAATTGTTGAAATGTGAAGTGTTAATAATAGCAACTCGTTCGAATAAATATGCATGAGTCGAAATATTCATTAATTAGCTAATGATATGATTTTTGCCTATGCATGCAACATTAGAATGAATGGTGTTTTTAAACCAAATGGAATCAAATATGAAGTTGAATGGAAAATGATAAATGATAAGAACTGTATATATGTACATGCATATTTATTGAACAGGTTATAGCAAAGGGGCTAGAGAAGAGGAATAAAATTTTATGCCCTACAAATAGGTACACATTTACTGTTTTGTTTGGGTGATGATTTTATGAGCCTGTTGGCTAGCCGCTTGGCTTTTCCTTTTTCTTTTTGACATGAGACGCCCATGTGGCTGTTTGGGAATTTTCCCAGCCCCTCCCGTACAAAGGTGGTTATGGCGAAATTTTCCAAAATTTACAGGCGTTAGTGAAATATTTGAAGTGAAAACGATATTGAAATTGTTGAATGAACTATATTTATATAAATATAAATAAAATTAAAACGAAACGTGGCCGTGCAGTTCGTGTTTTGGAACCGTGATTTCAAACAACTAGTGCGGGAAATCCGACCATTGGATTTTCCCGAAACCGCAACCGTTGTGTTCGCCTTGGAAATATCTTTCCAACGGCACCAACTTTGTAAAAATCCAACGGTTGGATTGTCTGGAATGTTTAATTCAAATCTGAAGAAAAACAACACCAGAAACGATTATATTTATATATATATAAATATAATTATATTTAATCGAATAACGACGCTGCAGTTCGTATTTTGAAATCGAAACTTCGAACGATTGTACCGGGAGATCCGACCGTCGGATTTTCCCGAAACTGGAACCGTTGGATTCATTTTTAAAAGACCTTTCTAATGATGTAAATTGTGTGAAGATCCAATGGTTAGATTTTCAGATATGTGTAAATCAAATCTGCAGAAAAATAGCGCCACGGCCGCGTTATGGCCCGAAGTGTCGTTTTGAATAAATTGGCTATTTTAAAATAAATAAAAATAGCGATAAATCATTATAAAATATCATAAACGATATAGAATGGAAATAAACTGAATTTGCTCGATTTATGTGGTATTTGATGGTTGAATGTTTTTGGTGTGAAAATTACATTAAAGAACAAAATTGGTGTTGTCGAATGATTTAACCATTGAAATAAATTGATTTGAAATTCTAAATATATGTGAATTATTTGAAAAGGCCGAGTTAATTATCATTTCAAATAATTGACCAACGATTGAAAGTCGAAGATGAAGACGGTGGTCGAAGACCGGAGATCTTCACCTCGTTTGGATGGTAACCGAGGTCCTTATTGGGAGGCATCCTGAAATATGGATAATGAGTGGTGATCGTCCAGACGTACGTGGTGATCGAGGGGTTTGCGAGGTATTTAGTGCCTCCGGTTTCGTTAAGACCTAGAACGGACTTGTAAATGGACTGTGTGTCTGACATTGGAGTTTATTCTGTGTTGATTGATCTCTGTTAAATATACATCTGTTTGGCGGCGGAGAATTTATTCTTTTGCTTAAAGCTCTTCTCTGAGACGCACGAGCTCAGAGGTTGTATAACGATGGACATCAGTCGCATGGCATGAATTGCTAGTGTGGCATGCCTAAGTGGCAAATGTTCAGGGCTTCTGTTGAAAAGCAAAGTCTTGTGGTGATGATCAAAGCGCCGCCTGTGTGGTGTAGCTTTGTGTATAACGTGAAATCACGAGCCTCACACCCGGTATGAACGAGAAACGGGAGGAAGTACCTCAGGGAGGGCATGCGTTTCTTTCTAGCTAGGGTGGTGTCAGTGACCTACTAGCCCTGACATTTATATACTTTTCACCTATGTGGTTGTTGCTGTTGCGAGGCGCCTCGGTTTGATCGGACGATCCGGGTCTGATGGAGTCATTCGTTGGCTCGTTTACGCCCCAAAGGGCGGGGAAACGTATTGTTCACGAATTTTAATCCACATCGGTGGACCGGCCCTGTCGCTCCTAGGGTCACTCGAGCTCTGATCCTGTGGCTCGGGCTAGAGAGTCGCGAATTCCGTAAGGACTATCTTTTGCCTTGGTTCATGACGGAAATCCAATTTCCAAATACGTCATCGTGCGGTTTTGATTGTATATATATATGGCGACATGATATATGGTACCCATGTCGTCTATGATTGATAGTTATGATTTGAAATTGTTTTCAAAACATATAAACACTAGCAATGATATCAATTGCCTTTGTTTTATTCGTATCAAGCATATTTTGGCCGTTATAAGGTAAAACTCTATCCTCCGGTTTGCGTTGCGTTGTGTGATGGGAACTGAGTCTTATAATGGCTTCATTTTTATAAAATGCATTGCGTTGTTTATAAGAAAGATTTGTTTTAAAGCACTGCCAATCCAACGGAGAAAACCTGTTCCACGAAAGTGGCGTGGTCCTATGATTAGCCAAATTATATATGTGTTGAGTAGATTTCTCATACCAGTCACATGACTGACTCGTAGTTTGTTTCACTTTCAAACTCGGGTGCCCCTTTTTCTACACGGGCAGCCTTGTATTCAGGTTTAGCTGGTTCTTTCTGGATAGCTGGAGCTGAAGATGGATTCTATCATTTATCTCTTTTTATGCTATTCAGCTCCTATTGTACATATTTTGTTTGTTTCCGCTGTAGACATTTACGTATAGCTGAACTGTATTTGTACTAAGTATGATCATGTATACTGTGTAACTCTGATGATTACTTTTATCTAGTATATTCTATTGTTCATTATCTGGTGTATTTATTTATTTCTGTTCTGCTATTATCTGTTTCTGTGTTATATTCCACGGATTACCCTTGCTGCCGTCAGTATGGGGTTTGGGGTCGTCTCATTTGGTATCAGAGCGAGGTTAAGCTTAGTTCTGGAATATAACATATTAACGATCTCGTCAGAAATAGAACCAGTAGTGTTCTAGGACGGGCAACTCAATACAGATAGGATCAGAAATATCCTAGTATGAGTAAAGCAGAATGGAATAACACTTCGATAGACACATTTACATTGAAGTATATGTTTCTATATTTTAAATTATCTTTTCTGTGACCTGACACTTGATCCTTTTTTTGCAGAAGTACTAGAAAATGAGTGTCAGAAACAGAAGGAATACAGAACCGGATATTGAGGCCCTATTAATCAAATATCGAAATATGGGTGGAATATCGTTCTCTGGTGAAGATTCTATTATGAAGACACAGGCTTGGATTCGTTCTGCTGAGAAGATCTTTGAGGGTTTAAAGCTAAGAGATGACCAGAAAAGATTACTGGCCTCCTGGGCACTCAAAGATGAAGCTTTGTTCTGGTGGGATTCGGTTATAGAGAATAATCCAGAAGGTGATATCACCTGGGACAGATTCAAAGTGATTTTCCTAGAAAGATTTACTCCTCCAGAAGCGACTGAGCGATTATGCGACGAATTTTCTTATCTGATACAAGGTGACATGACCATCCCAGAATATCATAAGAAATTCAATGAACTTTCTCATTTTGCTCCTCATCTGATTAAAGACCCAAAGAGGAAAAATCTGAGATTTATTCAGGGGCTACAAAGAAAATATCAGAATAGTGTAATGAGGAACGTGAAGCTCCCCTTTTCTGAAATGATATACATGGCTTATTAGTATGTACATCTGAACAAGAAAGGTACGCTACAATACGAAGAAGAAGTCAGCTCTAGTAATAAAATTGAGTCTGAAACTGATCGTCTTGAGGCCGGTACAATGTATGAAGTCAGTAAGGGGCCAGAAGTGAATCGAAAAAGGGCCAGATCCGAAAAAGAACCAGTAACGACAGCTGTATGCATTAACTGCAATAGGCAAGCGCACCTTTCGGTAAGTTGCAGATCTCCCAAGAAACGAGTAAAGGATGGATCTAAATTCGGTAAGAAGTTTCAGGAGAATAGGATGTGCAGCCAATGCCATCAGTCCGGTCATCTTTCAAAGGCCTGCCCGCTATTCAGAAAACCTAAAGCAGTACATGTAAATGAAGTGGTAGAAGTACCTGCATCCTCGTCTGCTCAGGAAAGGTCTGATGTTTTAGAAGGCACGCTCAATGTCAAGAACATTCCAGTTAAAGTACTGTTTGACACAGGCGCGTCACGAAGCTTTATTGCAAAGAGTGCAGTCAAGAAACTGGATTTGAATTTGAAAAAGCTCAAGGAACCAATAACTGTCCAGAATCCGGTTGGGGGTTCCATCGATCTCAGTTGGGTTTGTGCAGTACCTGTCTCTTTTTCCTGCTATAAATTCCCTACTATCTCTATCGTCATGAATTTTAATGAATTCGATCTTATTCTGGGATTGGATTGGCTAACCAAATATGAAGCAGAGGTTAGATGCGCCGAGAGAGTGGTTAAAGCAAAGGCCCAATCGGGGAATTAAATAACCATACCATGTGAAGGCCCGACTTTAAATAGAAAAGATTTCTGGTCAGCTTTGGATGTTTCTCCAGCCCAAATAGAAAATATCCCTGAAGTCACGGAGAATATTCCTGACCTCATCAAAGACATTCCTGTTGTCAAAAATTATGTGGATGTGTTTGAAGAAGTTGTTCGCTTGCCTCCGCAGAGAGAAATAGATTTCAAGATTGCTTTGATTCCCAAGGCAAGGCCGGTAGTTCACGCTATTCGAAGAATGTCCTTGAAAGAGAAAGAGGAATTAGACAATCAAACACGAAAGCTAGTATGGAAGGGTCTGATCAGGCCTAGTTTCTCTGATTGGGGAGCAGTAGTGGTGTTTGTCCCAAAATCTGGCGGTACTCTAAGGTTATGTGTGGATTATTGTGATTTGAACAAGCAGAAAATAAAGAACAAATATCCATTGCCGCGAATAGATGATTTGTTAGATCGTCTAAATGGAGCACAAGTATTTTCACGAATGGACCTAGCTACAGGCTTCCATCAACTTCGAATTGCCGAAGAGTGTAACACCCCACTCCCGCTATGATCACTCACTAAGGGAATGCCATAGCATCGGTGGAGTATTTTAGTGAATATAGAACAGAAAAATTACAACAAGACAGATATAAATAGTACTTGAAATTTTAAAACATCATCTCATAACAGCGGAAGTAAAACATGTCTGGTTACATCATAAAACCACAATAAAGGTCAAGTACAATATCCATCAAAATAAAGAAGTACATAATCCCACTCTCATACAATAGCCAAACAAAAGAAAAGATAACTGGATAACTGGAGCTTTACATCTATCCAAGCTCCTAAAGACTGGAACAGCAATCCGATCAAGCTCCACTACTGCTAGGATCCACCGTAGGACCTGAGGGTTGGGAAAAAGATAAAAACAACAGGGTCAGACATAAGTCTGAGCGAGTCCTATAACTTTAACAATACAATCGTTAAAGTAACCAGAGAAGACATAAACTGATATACGGTAACATATAGGGATGAATGGCTACCCTAAGCAGTCAACTAAACGAAGATAAAGGATAAAGACGCATCTACCCTCCCTAAGGTAAATTACTAAACTGCACCACACCAGTCGTTCCTAACTTAAAGGTTGATCCCACCCAAGGACTTATAAAATTTACTAATTAGTACCTGCGTACCCCTAGGTGACCAAGTAGGCGCCACGGGGCCCTACAATCCACTAGGTGTACACACTACTTCCCATTCGATCGGCTCCCTAACGTAGATACCCGTGCTGGCCCCACCGTGGGATGTATCATTCCCCAATGTGGCAACCTGATGAAACTAAAGGTGCACGGCTTATATCTACTCGATGCAACAACGGCTTACCTACCAGCCCGGGCCCACTCACGCATATGAAGCCCGTTGGACTTGCGTTGCCACCGCTAACCCGTTTGCCTCTTACAGTCAAGCCCAGTATGCGTGTCCCGTCCTCGACATGGGTCGAGCCCACAAAGATACGTATGGGTTACTGGTTGAAATGGGCCTCCACAAGCTACCCACCTAAGCTTGTCCCTTTTTCTAGTATATCCCACTTAACCCTTTAATCATGTTTTAATTACATGTTCTATTTTGGTTAAGTATTCTAATCGTATTTTCTATTGCCACCCAAGGCAACCACTAGATTTTCTCATGCCACCCGAGGCACCCACTTAACCCCTCATGTCCCTCTACATGCTAATGTGGTTAAGTGTTTCTTAATTAATTAATTAAGAACGTAACCTTTGTAAAGACCTCTCACATTAGACTGTCTTTTATGACCGCTGGTTAAGCCGGTTGGGTCCGGGCAGCCTTATGTCATAACAGAGTCTAACCTCGTGTCTTTACATTAATTACGTATTTAGTTTGTGCCTAAGACCTCTCACATTGGGCTAACATTTGTAGCAACTGGTTAAGCCGGTTGGGTCCGGGCAGTTTTACGCTACAACTGAGTCCAACCTCGTGTCTTAGTCAATTAATTACACCTAATTAATCACCCTCATAATTTTATATTAATTATCCCTAATTAATCAAGTTTTCTTAACATGGGTAGACCTAACTTAATAGGTAAATTCCCATGGGGTAGACCTAACTCAATAGGTAAATTCCCAACACATAGTATGGGTACACCTAACCAAATAGGCAAATTCCCATACTATGTTTATTTATTTTGTGTTATGCATAATTATATTAATTTCACACAATCTTATTAACTTATGCATTTAATTACCCCATCGTTCCCACGTAATTTCGTTCATGATATAACACATATAAAAGGTGTCAACTTGCATATGAATGAACATGTTTCAAAGGTGCCATCTTGCATATTATCAAACACATAACTTGCATATGAACTTGCATAACATGTCACATAACTTGCATATAATATGTCACATAACTTACATATTCATTTTGCATAACAAACTTGCATATTAGCTTATAGACTTGCATAATGTGTCATCATGAACTTGCATATTAATAAACATGTAACTTGCATATTTACATACATGTAACTCACATATTAACAAACATGTAACTTGCATATAAAGAAACATGTAACTTGCATATTTACATACATGTAACTTGCATATTAACAAACATGTAACTTGCATATTAACAAACATGTAACTTGCATATTTACATACATGTAACTTGCATATTAACAAACATGTAACTTGCATATTAACAAACATGTAACTTGCATAGCATATTACCATGAACTTGCATAACATGCATATGATTAGATAGCCCACAACTTGCATATTTAGCATCATGCAAACATAACATACATCATATTAAACTTGCATAAGCTTACATACTCAACATGCATAAACATAAGATTAATGCTAACATCATATCATATGATTCAAAGCTCATTAACCCACATACAAAACCATAAATCTCATCACATCTCATCTAATTAGTTTACCAAAAGATCATCAAAGTGATAGAAACTCACAACTAGCAACTTTGAACACCAAATGAAGAAGATTAAGATGCTAAGAAGGGATTAGAAGTTGATTAGAGAGTGATTAGTATGCAACCCTCTTCATAAAATTAGTGGAGGCCATGAGAGCTAGCATTTTGCCATAGTTTAGTCACTAGGTTTAATTATGAATGAATTAGGGTAGGTTAGGGTCTTATTTATAGATTAGGCAAGTGTTTTAGGCCATAGGATTAACCCTAGATTCAATCCAAGCCATCAAAGCATGTCTTGGGGAAGAAGTCAAGTGTAGGAACCATCTAGGGCCTTTAGATTAAAGATGGACCATGAGAACCATTCAAATGCAAAATCTGCACTTGAGCGAATCGGCCCACGGGTTGACAGCCAAACACCCTGGATTAACCCCTAGTCGACCCAGCGGGCTCGGGTCGACTTCAAAAATCGGCCGGTTCGGTTATTCCCCTCTCCCAATTCGCTGTTTTGAGCATTTTTGCATATTTATTTATTAAATTTTCAATTATATATATATATATATATCAATATATATATATATATATATCTACACAACCCATTTCACTTAATTAAGTATACTTTAATTTGGGAATTTTCGTGAAACTTCGCGAGGCCATATCTTGGTCATACGGACTCCGATTTTCGAAAACTCGGACTCTATTTCGCGTATTTTTCCGAGACGAACACAATGGCATAGCCCGTTTCCCTTGATTCCCATTTTAGAATTAAATTCTGCCTCGATTTATGTTATTACAGGTTATTGAAAATACGGGTTGTTACATTCTCCCCTCCTTAAAGGATTTCGTCCCCGAAATCTTCAAGTTAGGAAGAACGTATCCTACCATCCAATCATCCATCTACTCAAAGCATCATCCACGAGCAATCATTGTCCTTACAAGATTCTAAATGCTGGATGGATATATGCAAAAGTGTGTGTATATGTACTTACCTAATGCGAAAATCAGGCGGTTACTGATACAGTAAACCTCCTTAATGCAAACCATGATAGTGCCATGCATCCAATATGTATGCGAAACCCTATTGACACATACAAATTTCTACATGCGTGCACAAGCATACACAAAAATGCATCATCCATATGATAACACAGCCATGATACATCCATCAATCTAACTACCACATCCATTTATGCAATATGCAACATGAAGTGACTGAGCCGATCTAGTGCCTAATGTGTGTGTATATGCATCCACGAGCAACCACTAGCAAACAATTGCATCCATATGCATCCATCAACCATAACATGTTTCAAACACATGTTTCAACCATAGGTTTTACCCTATCTAAAGGTCATAGGTATTAGCGAGAGGATATACTAAAGATAAGATAAGTACTAGACAAGCAATAAAGGAGAAGTTAAAAGACATACTCTCAAAAAGAAATGGATACAAAGAACGCATCTTTGCTTCCGTCTCCCAAGTAGCATTGCTTTCGTCATCTCCCCATTGCACTTTAACTAGCTGAACTTCTCTGTTCCTCAACTTCCTAGTTTCTGACCCAAGGATGCGAGTAGGAGCTCGTCGAATCGTCGCATCACGCTCTACCTCTACATCTCTAAGCAAGCTCGGCTCTACCACCTCCGCGGTCTCATGTAAGCACTTCCTCAAATGTGATACATGGAATACATCATGAACACCACTAAGTCTGTCGGGCAACTCCACCCTATATGCCATCCGTCCAATCCTTTCCTTAATAGGAAACGGCCCAACAAATCTCGGTGCTAACTTCCCTACGGACCCAAAGCGAACAACATTTCTCAATGGAGATACTTTGACAAAAACCATGTCCCCAACCTCAAACTCAAGATCCGTCCTTCTCCGATCCGCATAAGATTTCTGTCTATCTTGCGCTGCTTTCATCCTTTTTCGAATTAAATCAATCTTCTCTGAAGTCTCTCTAACCATATCCGGCCCAAGCAAGATCTTATCCGTAGATTCCCACCAACATGTAGGAGATCGACAAGGCCTTCCATAAAGAGCTTCGAAAGGAGCCATACCAATACTGGACTGAAAGCTGTTATTATATGCGAACTCCACCAAAGGAAGATGTTCTTCCCATGTACCTCCAAAATCCAAGATACAAAGCCTCAAAAGATCTTCTAAGATACGGTTCACCCTCTCGGTCTGACCGTCCGTCTGAGGATGATATGCGGTGCTTAAACACAACTGAGTCCCTACCGCCTCTTGCAAACTTCTCCAAAACTCACTAGTGAAAATAGGATCTCGATCACTCACAATGCTGGATGGTACGCCATGCAATCTAACAATCTCTCTAACATAGACTGAAGCAAGCCATGGAGCGGTCCTCTTACTCTTTACGGGTATAAAATGGGCACTCTTGGTAAGTCTGTCTACCACAACCCAAATTCCCGTATTGCCCTTCCTCGATCTCGGTAACCCGTCGATGAAATCCATCGAGACACTATCCCACTTCCACTGTGGAACTTCCAATGGGTGTAGCAACCCACCGGGTTTCCTTTGCTCCACTTTAACTTGTTGGCACACTAAGCATCTAGCCACATACTCGGCCACATCTTTCTTCATACCGGCCCAGAAGAAAACTCTCTTCATGTCTTGGTACATTTTGTCTCCACCGGGATGAATAGTCATTCTTGAACGATGTGCATCATCCAAAATAGCCTTCTTCAAACCCTCATCTTGCGGTACACAAAGTCTACCGTCTCTATGCAACCATCCCTTATCATCTATGGTGTATCTACCCAAATGGCTGGACGACTCCCCTCTTATAAGCTTCTCTACCAACACAACCAACTGTGGGTCGTCTCGCTGAGCCTCGCCAATCCGTCTCAAAAGAGTAGGTCTAACCTCCAAGGATGCCAACAAACCAGGTACAAAATCAACAGAAGGTCTGAAGTCAAACAAAGAAAGAAACTCCAAGCTTCGTCGTTCCACGAACAATGGACTCAAAGATAGCCTTTTTCTACTTAAGGCGTCTGCCACCACGTTACCCTTACCAGGGGTATACGCTATCTCGAAATCATAGGATGCTAAGAACTCCATCCACCTTTGCTGTCTTAAGTTTAAATCCTTCTGAGAGAATAAGTACTTCAATGATTTATGGTCGGTGAACAACTCGAATCTCTCACCAAGAAGATAATGGCGCCAAGACTTAAGTGCGAAAACAATCGCGGCCAACTCTAGATCATGGGTAGGGTAATTCTTCTCATGCACTCTCAATTGTCTCCCTCCATAGGCTATTACCCTTCCCTCCTGCATCAAGACTGCGCCTAATCCTGTTCCACAAGCATCGGTATAAACAACAAACGGCTTACTCCCATCTGGAAGCACTAAAACTGGAGCGGTGGTCAAAGCTCTCTTTAACCGTCGGAAAGCATCATCACAATCTACATCCCATGAGAAAACCAGATTCTTCTTCGTCAAGCGGGTTAATGGGGCTGATATCTTCGCGAAGTCTTTGATGAACTTCCTATAATATCCTGCCAACCCCAAGAAACTTCTTACCTCGGTAGCATTTCTAGGAACTTTCCAATCCTGGATAGATACTATCTTTGCGGGATCCACAGCTATCCCTTCCTTAGAGACCACATGCCCTAAGAATCGCACTTCTCTTCTCCAAAAATGGCATTTAGAGAATTTAGCTTTAAGACTATGCGCTCGAAGAGTCTCCAACACTTCCTTGAGATGTAAGGCATGCTCTTCTTCATTCTTGGAAAAGACCAAGATGTCATCCACAAAAACTACTACAAACTTATTCAGATACTCTCTGAACACTCTACTCATGAGATCAACAAAGTATGCGGGGGCGTTTGTCAACCCAAATGGCATCACTAGCCACTCATAAAAACCATCCGGAGTCCGGAAAGCAGTCTTCTCTATACTGTCCTCCGCCACTCTTAACTGATGAAACCCTGTAGCTAAGTCCATCTGCGAAAATACTGACGCGCCAACCAACTGATCAAAGAGATCATCTATCCTCGGTAATGGGTGTCTATTCTTCTTCGTGAGCTTATTAAGTTCCCTATAATCCACACAAAGTCTGAGGGACCCATCCGCCTTCGTGGCAAACACTACTGGAGCTCCCCACTCCGATATACTTCGCCTTATGAACCCCTTCTCAAGCAACTCCCCTACTTGCTTATGAAGTTCTCTTCTCTCACGAGGAGCCATGTGGCGTACTGGCAAAGACACTGGTTTGGCATTATCCACCAAATAAATTCGGAAATCTATCTCCCGCTTCGGAGGCAAACCCTTTACTTCTTCAAACACATCCGGATATTCCCGGACTACTCTGACAGAACACAAACTTTCGACCGAAGCATCGAGCGATTCAAGATAACTTAGCAAAACAGATTCCATGGGATTGCAAGAGATCTCGAGAGTGTTACCCAAGCGGGTCATGAGCCTGACAACTCTCCTTTCGCAATCAAGAACGGCACCATTACTGGATAACCAGTCCATGCCCAAGATCAACCCATAGCCCGTGAAGCCCAATACAAAAGCATCACATCTAAACTCAACGCTAAGTATAGAAATCTTCAAACCCAAACATATCATAGACAGATATATGGAGCCCCCAATTGGGTTTGAGACAACCAAGGGATCATCAACTAGACTGGTGTCTAAGTGCAGTGACTCAACTAACGATGATGAGATAAAAGAATGCGATGCGCCAGAGTCAAACAAAGTACGAACTGGATGATCAAACAGAAAAACCAGACTTTCAACGGAAATAGTTCTACCTCTCTGCTGAATCGGTGGAACTGAGAGAACCTGAACTTGCCCCCCTGACTGAGGTGGTGCTATAAGAGCTTGCACCTGGCCTCCTGAGGTAGACCCCGTCTTCTGCCCCTTCTTTGGGCAGTTTTTCACAAGATGCCCTGCTTCACCACAATGAAAGCAACCGGTCTTCTTCTTTTTGCGACAATCCTTACTGAGGTGTCCTGGTGTTCCACAATTGAAGCACTTCTTCTTCGTCTTCTTTTTGTCACCATTGCCTTTTCCGCCCTTGCCTTGTTGTTGCTGTTGCGGTTTCTTCTGATCCCCCTTTTTCTCTGGTGCCTTAGAATTCTTATCATCCTCATGCATAAGTGCCATGTAGACAAGCTTCTCAAAAGTGGCCCCCATAGGAATGTGAGTCATAGCTATTCCTTGCAATGGTTCGTTCAAGCCTCTAACGAACCTCAAAGCCTTCTTCTCCGGTGTATTCACCAACTCTATGCCAAACCTTGCTAATTGATTGAATTTGTTGACATATTCTTTCACCGTGAGATTCCCTTGCTTCAAATTCAAGAACTTCTCCATAAACAGATTCTCTTCCGCCCTTGAGAGAAACTTAGCCCCAAACCTTTGCTTAAAATCTGCCCAAGAGTCAACAGGGCGTTCTCCATTAGTGACCTCCCACCAGAATGAGGCCTCTCCCTTCATTAACCAAGCCGCCAACTTGACTTTCTTTCCCTCTTCCACTTCAAAGATATCTAGCAACTCTTCCACTTCCTTAAGCCAATCTCTAGCCTCTACGAAAGTCTCTGAACCAAGAAAAGGTTTTCCTCCTATAGCCTTGAACTCCTTGCAAACCTTAGCAAAATTATCCACTCTAGGCTGAGGAGGAGGAGCGGTTGTCTCTGGTGTAGTAGCATTGGCCGGACCCGCAGCCGCGGCCCTAGCCTCTTGCAACCTCCTATACCATAGTGGTATAACTAAACCCTCCGGGATGTTAAGATCTTCAGCCATGCTGAAACGAAAGAGGAAAGATTCAAAAAGGAGATTCCGAAAGATAAAGATATGGCTATTGGGGATTATGCTTTTCTTTTTCAAAAACTTTTTCTCTTAGAAGACATGCTTTTAAAAATACTTTCTTCGAAAATACTCTTAGAAAGTAGTTTTTCTCAAAAAATTTATCTGTTCTGGTAACCTTAAGCTCTGATACCACGTGTAACACCCCACTCCCGCTATGATCACTCACTAAGGGAATGCCATAGCATCGGTGGAGTATTTTAGTGAATATAGAACAGAAAAATTACAACAAGACAGATATAAATAGTACTTGAAATTTTAAAACATCATCTCATAACAGCGGAAGTAAAACATGTCTGGTTACATCATAAAACCACAATAAAGGTCAAGTACAATATCCATCAAAATAAAGAAGTACATAATCCCACTCTCATACAATAGCCAAACAAAAGAAAAGATAACTGGATAACTGGAGCTTTACATCTATCCAAGCTCCTAAAGACTGGAACAGCAATCCGATCAAGCTCCACTACTGCTAGGATCCACCGTAGGACCTGAGGGTTGGGAAAAAGATAAAAACAACAGGGTCAGACATAAGTCTGAGCGAGTCCTATAACTTTAACAATACAATCGTTAAAGTAACCAGAGAAGACATAAACTGATATACGGTAACATATAGGGATGAATGGCTACCCTAAGCAGTCAACTAAACGAAGATAAAGGATAAAGACGCATCTACCCTCCCTAAGGTAAATTACTAAACTGCACCACACCAGTCGTTCCTAACTTAAAGGTTGATCCCACCCAAGGACTTATAAAATTTACTAATTAGTACCTGCGTACCCCTAGGTGACCAAGTAGGCGCCACGGGGCCCTACAATCCACTAGGTGTACACACTACTTCCCATTCGATCGGCTCCCTAACGTAGATACCCGTGCTGGCCCCACCGTGGGATGTATCATTCCCCAATGTGGCAACCTGATGAAACTAAAGGTGCACGGCTTATATCTACTCGATGCAACAACGGCTTACCTACCAGCCCGGGCCCACTCACGCATATGAAGCCCGTTGGACTTGCGTTGCCACCGCTAACCCGTTTGCCTCTTACAGTCAAGCCCAGTATGCGTGTCCCGTCCTCGACATGGGTCGAGCCCACAAAGATACGTATGGGTTACTGGTTGAAATGGGCCTCCACAAGCTACCCACCTAAGCTTGTCCCTTTTTCTAGTATATCCCACTTAACCCTTTAATCATGTTTTAATTACATGTTCTATTTTGGTTAAGTATTCTAATCGTATTTTCTATTGCCACCCAAGGCAACCACTAGATTTTCTCATGCCACCCGAGGCACCCACTTAACCCCTCATGTCCCTCTACATGCTAATGTGGTTAAGTGTTTCTTAATTAATTAATTAAGAACGTAACCTTTGTAAAGACCTCTCACATTAGACTGTCTTTTATGACCGCTGGTTAAGCCGGTTGGGTCCGGGCAGCCTTATGTCATAACAGAGTCTAACCTCGTGTCTTTACATTAATTACGTATTTAGTTTGTGCCTAAGACCTCTCACATTGGGCTAACATTTGTAGCAACTGGTTAAGCCGGTTGGGTCCGGGCAGTTTTACGCTACAACTGAGTCCAACCTCGTGTCTTAGTCAATTAATTACACCTAATTAATCACCCTCATAATTTTATATTAATTATCCCTAATTAATCAAGTTTTCTTAACATGGGTAGACCTAACTTAATAGGTAAATTCCCATGGGGTAGACCTAACTCAATAGGTAAATTCCCAACACATAGTATGGGTACACCTAACCAAATAGGCAAATTCCCATACTATGTTTATTTATTTTGTGTTATGCATAATTATATTAATTTCACACAATCTTATTAACTTATGCATTTAATTACCCCATCGTTCCCACGTAATTTCGTTCATGATATAACACATATAAAAGGTGTCAACTTGCATATGAATGAACATGTTTCAAAGGTGCCATCTTGCATATTATCAAACACATAACTTGCATATGAACTTGCATAACATGTCACATAACTTGCATATAATATGTCACATAACTTACATATTCATTTTGCATAACAAACTTGCATATTAGCTTATAGACTTGCATAATGTGTCATCATGAACTTGCATATTAATAAACATGTAACTTGCATATTTACATACATGTAACTCACATATTAACAAACATGTAACTTGCATATAAAGAAACATGTAACTTGCATATTTACATACATGTAACTTGCATATTAACAAACATGTAACTTGCATATTAACAAACATGTAACTTGCATATTTACATACATGTAACTTGCATATTAACAAACATGTAACTTGCATATTAACAAACATGTAACTTGCATAGCATATTACCATGAACTTGCATAACATGCATATGATTACATAGCCCACAACTTGCATATTTAGCATCATGCAAACATAACATACATCATATTAAACTTGCATAAGCTTACATACTCAACATGCATAAACATAAGATTAATGCTAACATCATATCATATGATTCAAAGCTCATTAACCCACATACAAAACCATAAATCTCATCACATCTCATCTAATTAGTTTACCAAAAGATCATCAAAGTGATAGAAACTCACAACTAGCAACTTTGAACACCAAATGAAGAAGATTAAGATGCTAAGAAGGGATTAGAAGTTGATTAGAGAGTGATTAGTATGCAACCCTCTTCATAAAATTAGTGGAGGCCATGAGAGCTAGCATTTTGCCATAGTTTAGTCACTAGGTTTAATTATGAATGAATTAGGGTAGGTTAGGGTCTTATTTATAGATTAGGCAAGTGTTTTAGGCCATAGGATTAACCCTAGATTCAATCCAAGCCATCAAAGCATGTCTTGGGGAAGAAGTCAAGTGTAGGAACCATCTAGGGCCTTTAGATTAAAGATGGACCATGAGAACCATTCAAATGCAAAATCTGCACTTGAGCGAATCGGCCCACGGGTTGACAGCCAAACACCCTGGATTAACCCCTAGTCGACCCAGCGGGCTCGGGTCGACTTCAAAAATCGGCCGGTTTGGTTATTCCCCTCTCCCAATTCGCTGTTTTGAGCATTTTTGCATATTTATTTATTAAATTTTCAATTATATATATATATATATATCAATATATATATATATATATATATATATATATATATATATATATATATCTACACAACCCATTTCACTTAATTAAGTATACTTTAATTTGGGAATTTTCGTGAAACTTCGCGAGGCCATATCTTGGTCATACGGACTCCGATTTTCGAAAACTCGGACTCTATTTCGCGTATTTTTCCGAGACGAACACAATGGCATAGCCCGTTTCCCTTGATTCCCATTTTAGAATTAAATTCTGCCTCGATTTATGTTATTACAGGTTATTGAAAATACGGGTTGTTACAAAGAGTGTGTTCCAATGACAGCATTCAGAGGTCCAGACTTGTTCTACGAGTGGTTAGTAATGCCGTTTGGCTTATGTAACGCTCCTGCTTACTTTGTAGATTTGATGAACAGAGTGTTCAGAGGGGTTTTGAATAAATTTGTTCTGGTTTTCATTGACGATATTCTAATCTTCTCTAAATCAAAGGCCGAACATGAAAAGCATCTGGAACAGGTTCTAGAAATTCTGAGACGGAATGTAGTAAAAGCCAAATTTTCCAAATGTATCTTCTGGAAAGATGAAGTAAAATTTCTAGGCCACGTCGTATCGAAAGAAGGAATCGCTGTGGATCCAAGTAAAATCACAACTATTCAGAATTGGAAACAACCCAGTACTCCCACTGAAGTCCGCAGTTTCCTCGGATTGGCTAGCTATTACCGGAAGTTCGTTAAAAACTTTTCGAAGATATCTGGTCATTTAACGAAGCTTACGAAGAAGCACTCTAAATTCAAATGGACTCCAGAAAGTGAGGAGGCTTTCGAAGAGCTAAAGTTAAGATTAACGACAACTCCAGTGTTAACCGTCATAGATGGCAATCAGGATTTGAAAGTTTGGACTGATGCTTCTAGAGAAGGCCTTGGCGCAGTGTTAATGCAAAGGGGCCAAGTGATTGCTTATGCTAGCCGTCAACTGAAGGCGCACGAAAAGAACTACGTAACTCATGATCTTGAGTTATTGGCTATTGTGTTCGCTTTGAAAATCTGGAGACACTATCTTCTGGGTGAGAGATTTGAACTGTTTACAGATCATCAGTCGCTGAAGTATTTGTTCACCCAAAAGGACTTGAATCTGAGGCAGCAGCATTGGCTGGAGTTTCTTGCCGCAAATGACTTTGAAATTATATACACTCCAGGGAAAGCCAATGTCATGGCCGATGCGTTAAGCAGAAAGAATGAGATGATCGCCAGCTTTATTATCACGACTTCATTGATAGATAAAATATCGGCTCTTCAGAAGGATGATCACTTCATTCAGAAGATCAGAGAGATAATTTAACAAGGCGAACCCTCGAGTTTTCAAGTTTATAATGATGAGATACTAAGGCTCAAAGGTCGAATCTGTGTCCCTAACATTCCTGAGCTTCGAAAGGAAGTACTGGATGAATGCCATAAGTCAAAACTTAGTATCCATCCGGGAGTAGCAAAATGTACAATGACATTAAGCGCACTTTCTGGTGGAAGTCGATGAAGAGGGACATTTCTTTATATGTTAGCCGATGCCCTACTTGCCAGCTAGTCAAAAGCGACCAACAGAAACTAGCTGGATTATTACAACCGCTAGACGTTCCAGGCTGGAAGTGGGAACATATTTCTATGGATTTCATTGATGGTTTTCCCAGAACCAGAAAAGGAAATGACAGTATTTGGGTGATCGTAGATCGCTTCACGAAGACCGCCCATTTTATACCTGTCAGATCAAACAGAACTGCTCAGAGTCTGGCGCAGATATATATCAGGGAAATAGTTAGACTACATGGAGTGCCGCTCAGTATAGTCAGTGATAGAGATACAATATTCACTAGCAAATTCTGGGAGGCATTTCAAGTCGAACTGGGAACGAAGTTGAACTTAAGCACCGCTTATCATCCTCAGACAGACGGCCAGACTGAGAGGGTGAATCGTATTTTAGAAGATCTATTGCGGGCTTGTGTTATAGATTTCGGTGGATCATGGGAAGACCATCTGCATTTGGCTGAATTCTCTTATAACAACAGCTACCAGGCGAGTCTGACAGTGTCGCCATCCGAAGCATTGTATGGTAGACCGTGCCGATCTCCTGCTTGTTGGTTCGAGACCAGAAATAGACTTGTGTTGGGTCCTGATATGATTCGAGAAGCTGCCGACAAAGTTGATTTTATTATGAAGCGATTATTCGCTGCTCAAAGCTGACAAAAGAGCTATGCCGATAGAAGAAGAAGAGATATATCCTGTACGGTTGGCGACTACGTATATTTGAAAGTATCGCCGATGAGAGGAGTTATCCGGTTCGGTAAAACTGGAAAGTTGGCGCCCAAATTCATAGGTCCGTTTCCTATTCTGGAATGGATCGGAACTCTCGCTTATAGGGTTAAATTGCCTTATCGGTTGCCTGGAGTTCATGATGTATTTCACATATCTCAACTCCGGAAGCACGTTCATGACCCAGACTTGATCGTGGAAGAAGCAGCTCAATAGGATATTGAAATTACCCCTGAATTAGCTGTGAGACGAGAGCAGCTCAAGATCATCGGCAAAGAAACCAAAGAGCTAAGGAACAAGAAAGTTCACTTAGTCAAAGTGCAATGGAGTGGAGATCCGCAAGATTGTACTTGGGAAACTGAGGAGGGCATTCAAAAAGCTTATCCTAGATGCCGAGTAGATATCTCTGATTGACTCCGGTGCAAAGTACATTTACCATACTTTGCATCACCATTTAATTCTCTATTCTATTGTTATTTTCTTTCCATGGATGTGCACTTTTAACTCTATAGTTTGAATGATTTTAAAAGGAGAATAGGAATTAATTTAAATGGTTTTGAAAAGTTAAAAACAAATTTCTTATTGGTTGTGTTGTGTGATTGTAGATTAGATTAATTAAAATTATTGAAACGATAGTTAATTTAATCAACAATAGAATAATGTTAGAATTTATTCGATTATAACACACATTGAACTGATTAGAAAATAAATAGAAATATATATACATGTGTATTATATATGTCTGAACAGGTAAATGGATTAGCTGTTGAGTAAAGATTTTATTTGCGTGCCCGACAAATAGGTATACCTTAATGAGTTGGATGCGAAATATTATTATATCAACTCCTGTGAATGCCATTGGATGCGGAGTGCTGGTTTTTCTGTGTGAAATAATAAACGTCGCCATAGGATAGTAACAATTAATTTTGAACTACATTGCATGGCATACTTCAGAAAATAGGCATACTTCATCATATACCACATAAGCATTTGGAGCTTGTGTGACGAGGTGGAAGATTTACCATACGAGCGAGAGGCTTGTATGGCGATGACTATATTTTACAGGTTTAACTGATGACTGATATGGACTATTTAAATTGTAACGATTAAATTGCCAGATTAATAAAAACCCCACACGGGTCTGGAGTTGACAATAATCACATCTCTCTAGTCATTAGATACGGCACAAGGACTATTTATTTCCACACGGAGCAGGGTGACGAGAATTTATTCTCTGGAGTTATTATCTATACATGCTCCCCCGTAAACACCAGAATATATCACTATAAATATGTGTATGCTTATTAGGATTTATTGGGTACCTAATATGGCCAAATAAATTTCCAAACCCCTCCCCATACAAAGGAGGTTATGGCGAAATTTTTCGAAAATTCCGGGTGTTAGCCAAATTTTTGAAGAATTTGAAAATTCTCAGAAACTGAAAAGTTGGAGAATTGAAGCCAGATCGAACGTAGAGTTGATTAAGCAAACCACTTTCGACTTTGTTCCTTTTCGGGGACGAAAAGTTTTAAGTGGGGGAGATTGTAATGACCCAGAAAATCTAAACCAATTTAAATTTTTTAAATTGGCTAAAATAATGGATTTAAAATATTTAAAATAAATATTTTAAATAATAGCAATAAAAACGGAGTTTGAATCGACAATTGAAAACGAATATAATTAAATATAATTATAAACAAGGCCTGAAAAGGCGCTGTAGTTTCAAAATTTGAATTCAAACTTTGTCGGACTGTACCGGGTGCAAAACAAAATGGATTTGAGTGAAACCAAAAATATTTAAATCTGTTAGTGAATACCTTTCTAAAGAATCAGAAAAATCGAATTTTCATAGCGAAAAGCAAAAGTTATGGCCAAATGAATTTTCAGAAAGGTCGCTATGGAATTTATAGAGCCCGTGAAATTGGCCATTTTGCATACGACCTTGGAATTCGACGAAACCACTTTTGTTGGGTCCGGGATGGGAAGTTATTGCTAGGTTTCAAATTTCATAATTTTTGAAGCTAATATGTGAGCGTGGCAAAGGAAAATGTGTTTTGGTCAATTACAGTTAAATTGGATCGACCAGAAATGGGCCTTTTTGCAAACAGTCTCAGAATTCGATGGAACTAGTTTTGTAAGGACCGTATCGTCAAAACATAGCTAGATTTATTTTTCTGGAATTTTTCGAATCAGTTTATGGCCCTGGCAAATTGAAATGTACGTTCAAATTAAATACTGAATGTTTTATATTTTAATTTGAAGGAAAACTGACTGAAACATTCGAATAGGCCTTCGAAACATATCCCATTGTGTTCAGAATAGGGGTAAAACGCTGAGGACAACAGTCGTTGGGTTTTGATTGGTGGTCGTGTCAGAAAATCCCTTTAAAACTCCACCGGCCAATCAGAATTTAAAAAAAAATCCCTCGTTTCTCTCTCCCCGACGAACGACGGAAATACGTTCTTCCCTTCCCTCCTCGATTGCACTCAATCCACTCAAAATTAGGCCTCCGTCCTGTTGTGGATTTTGCAGAGCTCGTCAAGATCTTTAAATCCATAGCAGGTTTGGATTTTTTCATCGCCTGAATCGCTCGAATCGACGTCAGGAAGTTTCGAACTTCCAGCCGCCGCCGCCATCGCCTGGTGCCACCGAAGTGGACCCCACTTCAGGCGCACGTGCGCCCCTCCAAGGCCATCAGCGTGGCATAGGCCGATCGCCCCCAAGCCCCACCGTTTGCACGCAAATCCATGACCTAGTTTTGAACCATCGTGAAAGGTGCGTCTTTTATTACATCTGAACTTTGAAAAATCATATCTTTTTGCTGGTTTGACGAAATTCGATGAAACAGGAAACATCATGACCGTGTGGACGTCTTCAACATTCTAGAAGAGACCGCATATTTTTCTGAGCCTTCTGCTATTTTTGGTGGAGTGGAACCCAATGTGAGATTTCTAATTTATAAACGATATGGAAAACGACGATGTATAAATTATATAGTCGATGTACAAGTAATATAAGCGTTGTACACCTCATGTATAAGCATTGTATAAGTTGTACGTTCGACGTATAAGTTATATATGCGTTGTAAAAATTATATATGTGTTTAAATAGAAGTGAATTGCTATATATATATATGTATGTATGTATGTATACGCCTCTCGTCCACAAACCATGGACGATATTTATTGATTGTGATTGGTGTGAAAATTGATTGATAGCGAATGGTTGTTTGGGACTGTTTGTGGTTGATATTGATTAATAGTGGTTGAAAAATACCCATTTGGGGTTGACAAATATTTGGTTGAAACCACATAGGATTAGTTTGTGGAAATGAAATAAATAAAACATGCCGCCTGCGTGCGAACTAGATGCATGATCCCCATTGTCAAAAACCGCGAGGTTTTAAGGCAGAGCGAGGAGCCGTACTAGGGACGGTCCCGGTTTTAACTACCCTGCCATTATGCTGCCGAAATTTTGAATAATATTCATGTGTTTGAATTATTTTCATTTGCTGAAACCATATTTATTCATTGAATAGAAAACCTTCATGTGTTGAATCGATATTCATTCGTTGATTAGAAATTCATGTGTTGAATGGTATTCATGTTTTAAATATAAAAATCACATTTTTATCTATATATAGAAACTATAGGAAACCTTCATGTGTTGAATCGATATTCATTCGTTGATTAGAAATTCATGTGTTGAATGGTATTCGTGTTTTAAATATAAAAATCACATTTTTATCTATATATAGAAACTATAGAAAACCTTCATGTGTTGAATCGATATTCATTCGTTGATTAGAAATTCATGTGTTGAATGGTATTCGTGCTTTAAATATAAAAATCACATTTTTATCTATATATAGAAACTATAGAAAACCTTCATGTAACAACCCGTATTTTCAATAACCTGTAATAACATAAATCGAGGCAGAATTTAATTCTAAAATGGGAATCAAGGGAAACGGGCTATGCCATTGTGTTCGTCTCGGAAAAATACGCGAAATAGAGTCCGAGTTTTCGAAAATCGGAGTCCGTATGACCAAGATATGGCCTCGCGAAGTTTCACGAAAATTCCCAAATTAAAGTATACTTAATTAAGTGAAATGGGTTGTGTAGATATATATATATATATATATATATTGATATATATATATATATATAATTGAAAATTTAATAAATAAATATGCAAAAATGCTCAAAACAGCGAATTGGGAGAGGGGAATAACCGAACCGGCCGATTTTTGAAGTCGACCCGAGCCCGCTGGGTCGACTAGGGGTTAATCCAGGGTGTTTGGCTGTCAACCCGTGGGCCGATTCGCTCAAGTGCAGATTTTGCATTTGAATGGTTCTCATGGTCCATCTTTAATCTAAAGGCCCTAGATGGTTCCTACACTTGACTTCTTCCCCAAGACATGCTTTGATGGCTTGGATTGAATCTAGGGTTAATCCTATGGCCTAAAACACTTGCCTAATCTATAAATAAGACCCTAACCTACCCTAATTCATTCATAATTAAACCTAGTGACTAAACTATGGCAAAATGCTAGCTCTCATGGCCTCCACTAATTTTATGAAGAGGGTTGCATACTAATCACTCTCTAATCAACTTCTAATCCCTTCTTAGCATCTTAATCTTCTTCATTTGGTGTTCAAAGTTGCTAGTTGTGAGTTTCTATCACTTTGATGATCTTTTGGTAAACTAATTAGATGAGATGTGATGAGATTTATGGTTTTGTATGTGGGTTAATGAGCTTTGAATCATATGATATGATGTTAGCATTAATCTTATGTTTATGCATGTTGAGTATGTAAGCTTATGCAAGTTTAATATGATGTATGTTATGTTTGCATGATGCTAAATATGCAAGTTGTGGGCTATGTAATCATATGCATGTTATGCAAGTTCATGGTAATATGCTATGCAAGTTACATGTTTGTTAATATGCAAGTTACATGTTTGTTAATATGCAAGTTACATGTATGTAAATATGCAAGTTACATGTTTGTTAATATGCAAGTTACATGTTTGTTAATATGCAAGTTACATGTATGTAAATATGCAAGTTACATGTTTCTTTATATGCAAGTTACATGTTTGTTAATATGCGAGTTACATGTATGTAAATATGCAAGTTACATGTTTATTAATATGCAAGTTCATGATGACACATTATGCAAGTCTATAAGCTAATATGCAAGTTTGTTATGCAAAATGAATATGTAAGTTATGTGACATATTATATGCAAGTTATGTGACATGTTATGCAAGTTCATATGCAAGTTATGTGTTTGTTAATATGCAAGATGGCACCTTTGAAACATGTTCATTCATATGCAAGTTGACACCTTTTATATGTGTTATATCATGAACGAAATTACGTGGGAACGATGGGGTAATTAAATGCATAAGTTAATAAGATTGTGTGAAATTAATATAATTATGCATAACACAAAATAAATAAACATAGTATGGGAATTTGCCTATTTGGTTAGGTGTACCCATACTATGTGTTGGGAATTTACCTATTGAGTTAGGTCTACCCCATGGGAATTTACCTATTAAGTTAGGTCTACCCATGTTAAGAAAACTTGATTAATTAGGGATAATTAATATAAAATTATGAGGGTGATTAATTAGGTGTAATTAATTGACTAAGACACGAGGTTGGACTCAGTTGTAGCGTAAAACTGCCCGGACCCAACCGGCTTAACCAGTTGCTACAAATGTTAGCCCAATGTGAGAGGTCTTAGGCACAAACTAAATACGTAATTAATGTAAAGACACGAGGTTAGACTCTGTTATGACATAAGGCTGCCCGGACCCAACCGGCTTAACCAGCGGTCATAAAAGACAGTCTAATGTGAGAGGTCTTTACAAAGGTTACGTTCTTAATTAATTAATTAAGAAACACTTAACCACATTAGCATGTAGAGGGACATGAGGGGTTAAGTGGGTGCCTCGGGTGGCATGAGAAAATCTAGTGGTTGCCTTGGGTGGCAATAGAAAATACGATTAGAATACTTAACCAAAATAGAACATGTAATTAAAACATGATTAAAGGGTTAAGTGGGATATACTAGAAAAAGGGACAAGCTTAGGTGGGTAGCTTGTGGAGGCCCATTTCAACCAGTAACCCATACGTATCTTTGTGGGCTCGACCCATGTCGAGGACGGGACACGCATACTGGGCTTGACTGTAAGAGGCAAACGGGTTAGCGGTGGCAACGCAAGTCCAACGGGCTTCATATGCGTGAGTGGGCCCGGGATGGTAGGTAAGCCGTTGTTGCATCGAGTAGATATAAGCCGTGCACCTTTAGTTTCATCAGGTTGCCACATTGGGGAATGATACATCCCACGGTGGGGCCAGCACGGGTATCTACGTTAGGGAGCCGATCGAATGGGAAGTAGTGTGTACACCTAGTGGATTGTAGGGCCCCGTGGCGCCTACTTGGTCACCTAGGGGTACGCAGGTACTAATTAGTAAATTTTATAAGTCCTTGGGTGGGATCAACCTTTAAGTTAGGAACGACTGGTGTGGTGCAGTTTAGTAATTTACCTTAGGGAGGGTAGATGCGTCTTTATCCTTTATCTTCGTTTAGTTGACTGCTTAGGGTAGCCATTCATCCCTATATGTTACCGTATATCAGTTTATGTCTTCTCTGGTTACTTTAACGATTGTATTGTTAAAGTTATAGGACTCGCTCAGACTTATGTCTGACCCTGTTGTTTTTATCTTTTTCCCAACCCTCAGGTCCTACGGTGGATCCTAGCAGTAGTGGAGCTTGATCGGATTGCTGTTCCAGTCTTTAGGAGCTTGGATAGATGTAAAGCTCCAGTTATCCAGTTATCTTTTCTTTTGTTTGGCTATTGTATGAGAGTGGGATTATGTACTTCTTTATTTTGATGGATATTGTACTTGACCTTTATTGTGGTTTTATGATGTAACCAGACATGTTTTACTTCCGCTGTTATGAGATGATGTTTTAAAATTTCAAGTACTATTTATATCTGTCTTGTTGTAATTTTTCTGTTCTATATTCACTAAAATACTCCACCGATGCTATGGCATTCCCTTAGTGAGTGATCATAGCGGGAGTGGGGTGTTACACGTGGTATCAGAGCTTAAGGTTACCAGAACAGATAAAATTTTTGAGAAAAACTACTTTCTAAGAGTATTTTCGAAGAAAGTATTTTTAAAAGCATGTCTTCTAAGAGAAAAAGTTTTTGAAAAAGAAAAGCATAATCCCCAATAGCCATATCTTTATCTTTCGGAATCTCCTTTTTGAATCTTTCCTCTTTCGCTTCAGCATGGCTGAAGATCTTAACATCCCGGAGGGTTTAGTTATACCACTATGGTATAGGAGGTTGCAAGAGGCTAGGGCCGCGGCTGCGGGTCCGGCCAATGCTACTACACCAGAGACAACCGCTCCTCCTCCTCAGCCTAGAGTGGATAATTTTGCTAAGGTTTGCAAGGAGTTCAAGGCTATAGGAGGAAAACCTTTTCTTGGTTCAGAGACTTTCGTAGAGGCTAGAGATTGGCTTAAGGAAGTGGAAGAGTTGCTAGATATCTTTGAAGTGGAAGAGGGAAAGAAAGTCAAGTTGGCGGCTTGGTTAATGAAGGGAGAGGCCTCATTCTGGTGGGAGGTCACTAATGGAGAACGCCCTGTTAACTCTTGGGCAGATTTTAAGCAAAGGTTTGGGGCTAAGTTTCTCTCAAGGGCGGAAGAGAATCTGTTTATGGAGAAGTTCTTGAATTTGAAGCAAGGGAATCTCACGGTGAAAGAATATGTCAACAAATTCAATCAATTAGCAAGGTTTGGCATAGAGTTGGTGAATACACCGGAGAAGAAGGCTTTGAGGTTCGTTAGAGGCTTGAACGAACCATTGCAAGGAATAGCTATGACTCACATTCCTATGGGGGCCACTTTTGAGAAGCTTGTCTACATGGCACTTATGCATGAGGATGATAAGAATTCTAAGGCACCAGAGAAAAAGGGGGATCAGAAGAAACCGCAACAGCAACAACAAGGCAAGGGCGGAAAAGGCAATGGTGACAAAAAGAAGACGAAGAAGAAGTGCTTCAATTGTGGAACACCAGGACACCTCAGTAAGGATTGTCGCAAAAAGAAGAAGACCGGTTGCTTTCATTGTGGTGAAGCAGGGCATCTTGTGAAAAACTGCCTAAAGAAGGGGCAGAAGACGGGGTCTACCTCAGGAGGCCAGGTGCAAGCTCTTATAGCACCACCTCAGTCAGGGGGGCAAGTTCAGGTTCTCTCAGTTCCACCGATTCAGCAGAGAGGTAGAACTATTTCCGTTGAAAGTCTGGTTTTTCTGTTTGATCATCCAGTTCGTACTTTGTTTGACTCTGGCGCATCGCATTCTTTTATCTCATCATCGTTAGTTGAGTCACTGCACTTAGACACCAGTCTAGTTGATGATCCCTTGGTTGTCTCAAACCCAATTGGGGGCTCCATATATCTGTCTATGATATGTTTGGGTTTGAAGATTTCTATACTTAGCGTTGAGTTTAGATGTGATGCTTTTGTATTGGGCTTCACGGGCTATGGGTTGATCTTGGGCATGGACTGGTTATCCAGTAATGGTGCCGTTCTTGATTGCGAAAGGAGAGTTGTCAGGCTCATGACCCGCTTGGGTAACACTCTCGAGATCTCTTGCAATCCCATGGAATCTGTTTTGCTAAGTTATCTTGAATCGCTCGATGCTTCGGTCGAAAGTTTGTGTTCTGTCAGAGTAGTCCGGGAATATCCGGATGTGTTTGAAGAAGTAAAGGGTTTGCCTCCGAAGCGGGAGATAGATTTCCGAATTTATTTGGTGGATAATGCCAAACCAGTGTCTTTGCCAGTACGCCACATGGCTCCTCGTGAGAGAAGAGAACTTCATAAGCAAGTAGGGGAGTTGCTTGAGAAGGGGTTCATAAGGCGAAGTATATCGGAGTGGGGAGCTCCAGTAGTGTTTGCCACGAAGGCGGATGGGTCCCTCAGACTTTGTGTGGATTATAGGGAACTTAATAAGCTCACGAAGAAGAATAGACACCCATTACCGAGGATAGATGATCTCTTTGATCAGTTGGTTGGCGCGTCAGTATTTTCGCAGATGGACTTAGCTACAGGGTTTCATCAGTTAAGAGTGGCGGAGGACAGTATAGAGAAGACTGCTTTCCGGACTCCGGATGGTTTTTATGAGTGGCTAGTGATGCCATTTGGGTTGACAAACGCCCCCGCATACTTTGTTGATCTCATGAGTAGAGTGTTCAGAGAGTATCTGAATAAGTTTGTAGTAGTTTTTGTGGATGACATCTTGGTCTTTTCCAAGAATGAAGAAGAGCATGCCTTACATCTCAAGGAAGTGTTGGAGACTCTTCGAGCGCATAGTCTTAAAGCTAAATTCTCTAAATGCCATTTTTGGAGAAGAGAAGTGCGATTCTTAGGGCATGTGGTCTCTAAGGAAGGGATAGCTGTGGATCCCGCAAAGATAGTATCTATCCAGGATTGGAAAGTTCCTAGAAATGCTACCGAGGTAAGAAGTTTCTTGGGGTTGGCAGGATATTATAGGAAGTTCATCAAAGACTTCGCGAAGATATCAGCCCCATTAACCCGCTTGACGAAGAAGAATCTGGTTTTCTCATGGGATGTAGATTGTGATGATGCTTTCCGACGGTTAAAGAGAGCTTTGACCACCGCTCCAGTTTTAGTGCTTCCAGATGGGAGTAAGCCGTTTGTTGTTTATACCGATGCTTGTGGAACAGGATTAGGCGCAGTCTTGATGCAGGAGGGAAGGGTAATAGCCTATGGAGGGAGACAATTGAGAGTGCATGAGAAGAATTACCCTACCCATGATCTAGAGTTGGCCGCGATTGTTTTCGCACTTAAGTCTTGGCGCCATTATCTTCTTGGTGAGAGATTCGAGTTGTTCACCGACCATAAATCATTGAAGTACTTATTCTCTCAGAAGGATTTAAACTTAAGACAGCAAAGGTGGATGGAGTTCTTAGCATCCTATGATTTCGAGATAGCGTATACCCCTGGTAAGGGTAACGTGGTGGCAGACGCCTTAAGTAGAAAAAGGCTATCTTTGAGTCCATTGTTCGTGGAACGACGAAGCTTGGAGTTTCTTTCTTTGTTTGACTTCAGACCTTCTGTTGATTTTGTACCTGGTTTGTTGGCATCCTTGGAGGTTAGACCTACTCTTTTGAGACGGATTGGCGAGGCTCAGCGAGACGACCCACAGTTGGTTGTGTTGGTAGAGAAGCTTATAAGAGGGGAGTCGTCCAGCCATTTGGGTAGATACACCATAGATGATAAGGGATGGTTGCATAGAGACGGTAGACTTTGTGTACCGCAAGATGAGGGTTTGAAGAAGGCTATTTTGGATGATGCACATCGTTCAAGAATGACTATTCATCCCGGTGGAGACAAAATGTACCAAGACATGAAGAGAGTTTTCTTCTGGGCCGGTATGAAGAAAGATGTGGCCGAGTATGTGGCTAGATGCTTAGTGTGCCAACAAGTTAAAGTGGAGCAAAGGAAACCCGGTGGGTTGCTACACCCATTGGAAGTTCCACAGTGGAAGTGGGATAGTGTCTCGATGGATTTCATCGACGGGTTACCGAGATCGAGGAAGGGCAATACGGGAATTTGGGTTGTGGTAGACAGACTTACCAAGAGTGCCCATTTTATACCCGTAAAGAGTAAGAGGACCGCTCCATGGCTTGCTTCAGTCTATGTTAGAGAGATTGTTAGATTGCATGGCGTACCATCCAGCATTGTGAGTGATCGAGATCCTATTTTCACTAGTGAGTTTTGGAGAAGTTTGCAAGAGGCGGTAGGGACTCAGTTGTGTTTGAGCACCGCATATCATCCTCAGACGGACGGTCAGACCGAGAGGGTGAACCGTATCTTAGAAGATCTTTTGAGGCTTTGTATCTTGGATTTTGGAGGTACATGGGAAGAACATCTTCCTTTGGTGGAGTTCGCATATAATAACAGCTTTCAGTCCAGTATTGGTATGGCTCCTTTCGAAGCTCTTTATGGAAGGCCTTGTCGATCTCCTACATGTTGGTGGGAATCTACGGATAAGATCTTGCTTGGGCCGGATATGGTTAGAGAGACTTCAGAGAAGATTGATTTAATTCGAAAAAGGATGAAAGCAGCGCAAGATAGACAGAAATCTTATGCGGATCGGAGAAGGACGGATCTTGAGTTTGAGGTTGGGGACATGGTTTTTGTCAAAGTATCTCCATTGAGAAATGTTGTTCTCTTTGGGTCCGTAGGGAAGTTAGCACCGAGATTTGTTGGGCCGTTTCCTATTAAGGAAAGGATTGGACGGATGGCATATAGGGTGGAGTTGCCCGACAGACTTAGTGGTGTTCATGATGTATTCCATGTATCACATTTGAGGAAGTGCTTACATGAGACCGCGGAGGTGGTAGAGCCGAGCTTGCTTAGAGATGTAGAGGTAGAGCGTGATGCGACGATTCGACGAGCTCCTACTCGCATCCTTGGGTCAGAAACTAGGAAGTTGAGGAACAGAGAAGTTCAGCTAGTTAAAGTGCAATGGGGAGATGACGAAAGCAATGCTACTTGGGAGACGGAAGCAAAGATGCGTTCTTTGTATCCATTTCTTTTTGAGAGTATGTCTTTTAACTTCTCCTTTATTGCTTGTCTAGTACTTATCTTATCTTTAGTATATCCTCTCGCTAATACCTATGACCTTTAGATAGGGTAAAACCTATGGTTGAAACATGTGTTTGAAACATGTTATGGTTGATGGATGCATATGGATGCAATTGTTTGCTAGTGGTTGCTCGTGGATGCATATACACACACATTAGGCACTAGATCGGCTCAGTCACTTCATGTTGCATATTGCATAAATGGATGTGGTAGTTAGATTGATGGATGTATCATGGCTGTGTTATCATATGGATGATGCATTTTTGTGTATGGTTGTGCACGCATGTAGAAATTTGTATGTGTCAATAGGGTTTCGCATACATATTGGATGCATGGCACTATCATGGTTTGCATTAAGGAGGTTTACTGTATCAGTAACCGCCTGATTTTCGCATTAGGTAAGTACATATACACACACTTTTGCATATATCCATCCAGCATTTAGAATCTTGTAAGGACAATGATTGCTCGTGGATGATGCTTTGAGTAGATGGATGATTGGATGGTAGGATACGTTCTTCCTAACTTGAAGATTTCGGGGACGAAATCCTTTAAGGAGGGGAGAATGTAACAACCCGTATTTTCAATAACCTGTAATAACATAAATCGAGGCAGAATTTAATTCTAAAATGGGAATCAAGGGAAACGGGCTATGCCATTGTGTTCGTCTCGGAAAAATACGCGAAATAGAGTCCGAGTTTTCGAAAATCGGAGTCCGTATGACCAAGATATGGCCTCGCGAAGTTTCACGAAAATTCCCAAATTAAAGTATACTTAATTAAGTGAAATGGGTTGTGTAGATATATATATATATATATATATATATATTGATATATATATATATATAATTGAAAATTTAATAAATAAATATGCAAAAATGCTCAAAACAGCGAATTGGGAGAGGGGAATAACCGAACCGGCCGATTTTTGAAGTCGACCCGAGCCTGCTGGGTCGACTAGGGGTTAATCCAGGGTGTTTGGCTGTCAACCCGTGGGCCGATTCGCTCAAGTGCAGATTTTGCATTTGAATGGTTCTCATGGTCCATCTTTAATCTAAAGGCCCTAGATGGTTCCTACACTTGACTTCTTCCCCAAGACATGCTTTGATGGCTTGGATTGAATCTAGGGTTAATCCTATGGCCTAAAACACTTGCCTAATCTATAAATAAGACCCTAACCTACCCTAATTCATTCATAATTAAACCTAGTGACTAAACTATGGCAAAATGCTAGCTCTCATGGCCTCCACTAATTTTATGAAGAGGGTTGCATACTAATCACTCTCTAATCAACTTCTAATCCCTTCTTAGCATCTTAATCTTCTTCATTTGGTGTTCAAAGTTGCTAGTTGTGAGTTTCTATCACTTTGATGATCTTTTGGTAAACTAATTAGATGAGATGTGATGAGATTTATGGTTTTGTATGTGGGTTAATGAGCTTTGAATCATATGATATGATGTTAGCATTAATCTTATGTTTATGCATGTTGAGTATGTAAGCTTATGCAAGTTTAATATGATGTATGTTATGTTTGCATGATGCTAAATATGCAAGTTGTGGGCTATGTAATCATATGCATGTTATGCAAGTTCATGGTAATATGCTATGCAAGTTACATGTTTGTTAATATGCAAGTTACATGTTTGTTAATATGCAAGTTACATGTATGTAAATATGCAAGTTACATGTTTGTTAATATGCAAGTTACATGTTTGTTAATATGCAAGTTACATGTATGTAAATATGCAAGTTACATGTTTCTTTATATGCAAGTTACATGTTTGTTAATATGCGAGTTACATGTATGTAAATATGCAAGTTACATGTTTATTAATATGCAAGTTCATGATGACACATTATGCAAGTCTATAAGCTAATATGCAAGTTTGTTATGCAAAATGAATATGTAAGTTATGTGACATATTATATGCAAGTTATGTGACATGTTATGCAAGTTCATATGCAAGTTATGTGTTTGTTAATATGCAAGATGGCACCTTTGAAACATGTTCATTCATATGCAAGTTGACACCTTTTATATGTGTTATATCATGAACGAAATTACGTGGGAACGATGGGGTAATTAAATGCATAAGTTAATAAGATTGTGTGAAATTAATATAATTATGCATAACACAAAATAAATAAACATAGTATGGGAATTTGCCTATTTGGTTAGGTGTACCCATACTATGTGTTGGGAATTTACCTATTGAGTTAGGTCTACCCCATGGGAATTTACCTATTAAGTTAGGTCTACCCATGTTAAGAAAACTTGATTAATTAGGGATAATTAATATAAAATTATGAGGGTGATTAATTAGGTGTAATTAATTGACTAAGACACGAGGTTGGACTCAGTTGTAGCGTAAAACTGCCCGGACCCAACCGGCTTAACCAGTTGCTACAAATGTTAGCCCAATGTGAGAGGTCTTAGGCACAAACTAAATACGTAATTAATGTAAAGACACGAGGTTAGACTCTGTTATGACATAAGGCTGCCCGGACCCAACCGGCTTAACCAGCGGTCATAAAAGACAGTCTAATGTGAGAGGTCTTTACAAAGGTTACGTTCTTAATTAATTAATTAAGAAACACTTAACCACATTAGCATGTAGAGGGACATGAGGGGTTAAGTGGGTGCCTCGGGTGGCATGAGAAAATCTAGTGGTTGCCTTGGGTGGCAATAGAAAATACGATTAGAATACTTAACCAAAATAGAACATGTAATTAAAACATGATTAAAGGGTTAAGTGGGATATACTAGAAAAAGGGACAAGCTTAGGTGGGTAGCTTGTGGAGGCCCATTTCAACCAGTAACCCATACGTATCTTTGTGGGCTCGACCCATGTCGAGGACGGGACACGCATACTGGGCTTGACTGTAAGAGGCAAACGGGTTAGCGGTGGCAACGCAAGTCCAACGGGCTTCATATGCGTGAGTGGGCCCGGGATGGTAGGTAAGCCGTTGTTGCATCGAGTAGATATAAGCCGTGCACCTTTAGTTTCATCAGGTTGCCACATTGGGGAATGATACATCCCACGGTGGGGCCAGCACGGGTATCTACGTTAGGGAGCCGATCGAATGGGAAGTAGTGTGTACACCTAGTGGATTGTAGGGCCCCGTGGCGCCTACTTGGTCACCTAGGGGTACGCAGGTACTAATTAGTAAATTTTATAAGTCCTTGGGTGGGATCAACCTTTAAGTTAGGAACGACTGGTGTGGTGCAGTTTAGTAATTTACCTTAGGGAGGGTAGATGCGTCTTTATCCTTTATCTTCGTTTAGTTGACTGCTTAGGGTAGCCATTCATCCCTATATGTTACCGTATATCAGTTTATGTCTTCTCTGGTTACTTTAACGATTGTATTGTTAAAGTTATAGGACTCGCTCAGACTTATGTCTGACCCTGTTGTTTTTATCTTTTTCCCAACCCTCAGGTCCTACGGTGGATCCTAGCAGTAGTGGAGCTTGATCGGATTGCTGTTCCAGTCTTTAGGAGCTTGGATAGATGTAAAGCTCCAGTTATCCAGTTATCTTTTCTTTTGTTTGGCTATTGTATGAGAGTGGGATTATGTACTTCTTTATTTTGATGGATATTGTACTTGACCTTTATTGTGGTTTTATGATGTAACCAGACATGTTTTACTTCCGCTGTTATGAGATGATGTTTTAAAATTTCAAGTACTATTTATATCTGTCTTGTTGTAATTTTTCTGTTCTATATTCACTAAAATACTCCACCGATGCTATGGCATTCCCTTAGTGAGTGATCATAGCGGGAGTGGGGTGTTACACTTCATGTGTTGAATCGATATTCATTCGTTGATTAGAAATTCATGTGTTGAATGGTATTCGTGTTTTAAATATAAAAATCACATTTTTATCTATATATAGAAACTATAGAAAACCTTCATGTGTTGAATCGATATTCATTCATTGATTAGAAATTCATGTGTTGAATGGTATTCGTGTTTTAAATGTAAAAATCACATTTTTATCTATATATAGAAACTATAGAAAACCTTCATGTGTTGAATCGATATTCATTCGTTGATTAGAAATTCATGTGTTGAATGGTATTTGTGTTTTAAATATAAAAATCACATTTTATCTATATATAGAAACTATAGAAAACCTTCATGTGTTGAATCGATATTCATTCGTTGAATTGAAATTCATGTGTTGAATGGTATTCATATTTTGAAATAAATTGTTTCATAATAAAAATCACCTTTTATCAACTATATGGACTATGTAAAATAATCTCGTTTTAAAAGAAATTGTTTTATAATAAAAATCCTATTTTCATCACCTATATAAACTATATAAAATAATAGTGTTTTGAAATGGATTGTTTTACAATAAAAATCGCATTTTTATTATATACATGAATTGTTGAAATGTGAAGTGTTAAAAATAGCAACTCGTTCGAATAAATATGCATGAGTCAAAATATTCATTAATTAGCTAATGATATGATTTTTGCCTATGCATGCAACATTAGAATGAATGGTGTTTTTAAACCAAATGGAATCAAATATGAAGTTGAATGGAAAATGATAAATGATAAGAACTGTATATATGTACATGCATATTTATTGAACAGGTTATAGCAAAGGGGCTAGAGAAGAGGAATAAAATTTTATGCCCAACAAATAGGTACACATTTACTGTTTTGTTTGGGTGATGATTTTATGAGCCTGTTGGCTAGCCGCTTGGCTTTTCCTTTTTCCTTTTGACATGAGACGCCCGTGTGGCTATTTGGGAATTTTCCCAGCCCCTCCCGTACAAAGGAGATTATGGCGAAATTTTCCAAATTTACAGGCGTTAGTGAAATATTTGAAGTGAAAACGATATTGAAATTGTTGAATGAACTATATTTATATAAATATATAAATATAAATAAAATTAAAACGAAACGTGGTCGTGCAGTTCGTATTTTGAAACCGTGATTTCAAACAACTAGTGCGGGAAATCCGACCATTGGATTTTCCCGAAACCGCAACCGTTGGGTTCGCCTTGGAAATATCTTTCCAACGGCACTGACTTTGTAAAAATCCAATGGTCGGATTGTCTTGAATGTTTAATTCAAATCTGAAGAAAAACAGCGCCAGAAACGATTATATTTATATATATACATATAATTATATTTAATCGAATAACGACGCCGCAGTTCGTATTTTGAAATCGAAACTTCAAACGATTGTACCGGGAGATCCGACCGTCGGATTTTCCCGAAACTGGAACCGTTGGATTTGTTTTGAAAAGACCTTTCTAATGATTTAAATTGTGTGAAGATCCAACGGTTAGTTTTTCAGATATGTGTAAATCAAATCTGAAGAAAAACAGCGCCACGACCGCGTTATGGCCTGAAGCGTCGTTTTGAATAAATTGGCAATTTTAAAATAAATAAAAATAGCGATAAATCATTATAAAATATCATAAACGATATAGAATGGAAATAAACTGAATTTGCTCGATTTATGTGGTATTTGATGGTTGAATGTGTTTGGTGTGAAAATTACATTAAAGAACAAAATTGGTGTTATCGAATGATTTAACTATTGAAATAAATTGATTTGAAATTCTAAATATATGTGAATTATTTGAAAAGGCCGAGTTAATTCTCATTTCAAATAATTGACCGACGATTGAAAGTCGAAGATGAAGACTGTAACACCCCACCTCCACTAGGATCACTCCTTAGAATGTACTAGCTTTGGAGGGGCGTTATTGTGAAGGTAAACATGCACAGAGATATCGCAAGACAGAATATATAAAAATAAATATAAGTAAAGCAGCGGTAGCAGATAAAAACCCATCATCATCATCTCAGAAAACCCACATAGTCAAGTACATAATATCAAAATGTCATGATCCAAAATATAACATAAGTCTAGATACGTGATAACAAAATACATGGTAAAACATCAGTACTAATCCCCAGAAATAAAAGATAAGCCACAGCTAGCTCAGATCCATACATGAGCTATCCAACAAGCAAGCCAAAGATCCACTAAGCAGATGTAGCCCCTCCCTGAGAACCTGTGGGGGGGGGGGGGAAACGGAAGAAAAGAAGCGAAAGAAAACAGGTCAGTCAAAAAGACTGGTAAGCCCTACTACGATCAATCTATAAACTAATAAAGTTAACAGCATGATGGAAACTGAGATGAACATACTGGCAATAGATAAAGGTGACATCACATAGATGAGATTAAACTTTGCACCACAGTGTACTAGCAAACCCACAAAACAGATCTTGATCCCTTAGCCCAAACTTTGGCCCAATAACTTGAAGTGACCTTAGTATAAGGTCCAGCCCAACGGTCTAGTCGATCGGCTCCCTATGACCTAACACGTCAAGTGTTGTTGTCCATACGGCCCCCATGGATGTAGTCAGACTGTGCTGGGTCCACCTTCGGGTGTATCAAGCCCTCGGGTGTCAACCCCAGACACCTAAGCAATAATGCACAGTCTAAGCCTACTGGTACCCGTGCCTCGAGTTTGTCCAACATCGGACTACGTGCACGTCCGTAGCCCGCCGGACCCGCACCGCTGTACCACTCAGCCGTCGCTTTGGTCGCTTACATCAGTCCAGTAATCGTGCCCCGCCCTAACCTAGCTGTAGGGTTGTAGTGATACCAAACTGGGATTACTACTGGAACAGACCACGTTGCTAGGGTTTCTAAGAGGGTTAAGTGTGGTTTTAACCCCTCACTAATCATGGATTAAATTAGTTAAGTGTAACCACTTAACCCCATCTAATCCTCGCATCCCCATTATTGGTTAAGTATTAGTGGGCCATGACTTAACCCTAATCATGAGGCATTAATTACTTAACGCACCCAACCTCTCACATTAGACATCCGTGGTTACCTGGGAAGATTTACACCACGTCTAGGTCTAACCTCGGGTCTTATGGTGCAACATGACCAACTACCCACATTAGACCCCATGTTGTGGTTACCTGGGAAGATTTACACCACAACTAGGTCTAACCTCGAGTTGGCCATATCATGTTGTCTAATGTCATGTCCACTTTAAGACATATTTACAAGTTAACATATACTTGGGTAGACCTAACTTAATAGGTAAATTCCCAAGGGGTAGACCTAACTTAATAGGTAAATTCCCAACCTTTTAGTTTCATGTATTTTTAAGTTTACCCAAACCCTCCCAACGTCATTATCTCGCTTACATATTCGTCATAACGCATAAGGGTATAAAAGGTAACTTGGCATAACATAAATGATGAACTTCACATATCATAATAAATATGCATACATGTTAAACTTGCAAATCATGTCATAGTGAACTCGCATAAACATGCATAGCTTATTAAATATGCATAACATGGTAAGGTGAACTTGCATAGTCATGCATAACCCATTAAACTTGCATAACATGGTGAGGTGAACTTGCATAAACATGCATAATCCATAAAACATGTATAACATGGTAAGGTGAACTTGCATAAGCATGCATAATCCATTAAACATGTAGAATATGACATAATAAACTCGCATAAGCATGCATAACTTGTGGAACATGTAAAACATGGCATAGTAATCTCGCATAAGCATGCATAACTTGTGAAACATGTAAAACATGGCATAGTAATCTCGCATAAGCATGCATAACTTATGAAACATGTAAAACATGGCATAGTAATCTCGCATAAGCATGCATAACTTATGAAACATGTAAAACATGGCATAGTGAGTTCGCATAAGCATGCATAATCAAATAAACTCACATAAATCTCAACTTTCACCACACATTAACTTTAGAGTTTGTAAAGTGAAGGTAAGAGGGCTTACAAATATAAACAAGCCACAAATCCACCAAATAAGATGAAGAAGCCTTTTTAAAACTCAAAACAAAGCCTCAAATAAGAAAACCCTTTTGCAAAATCCCAAAAACACAAACTTAGCAAATCAAACTTGCCACTTAATGAAGTGTGCAAGTTATTAAGCATTCATACAACATAGAGAAGGTTGTATGATCATCATATCTTCATAGGATTAAACTTTGAGGAAGGTGGAGGCTAGGGATTTTAGGTGGAGGCCATTTGAGGATTCAAATTGACATAGTTTAGTTGCTAGATTGATTAATGAGGCTTTAGGGTAGGATTAGGGGTATATTTATAGAAGATTAGAGTGTTTTTAGCCCTAGGATTAACCCTAGGTTAGGTTTGGCCCGTCAGATCTCGGATTTCTCTAGAGCCAAGCCACAAGACCCAACCCAAATCAGAAATGGTGCACCAGGCTAGACTGCCTGGGCACCCCCTGTCGACAGGGCTGTCGACACCCTGGGGGCCCTGTCGACATGCCTGTCGACATGGGGCCCCTGGCGGGAATTTTCCCGCCTGACCCTGATTAGCCCTAATCCTTGTTTTTAATTTAAAATTTAAATCTGTTTTTAGCATAGGAATTTCTGAAAACTTCAATGGGCCTTAACTGGGTCATACGGACTCCGATTTTCGAAAACTCGGACTCTATTTCGCGTATTTTTCCGAGACGAACGCAATGGCATAGCCCGTTTCCCCTGATTCAGATTTTTGGATTAAATTCTGCCTCGATTTATGTTATAACAGTTTATTGAAAGTACGGGTTGTTACAAAGACGGTGGTCGAAGACCGGAGATCTTCACCTCGTTTGGATGGTAACCGAGGTCCTAATTGGGAGGCATCCCGAAATATGGATAATAAGTGGTGATCGTCCAGACGTACGTGGTGATCGAGGGGTTTGCGAGGTATTTAGTGCCTCCGGTTTCATTCAGACCCAGAACGGACTTGTAAATGGACTGTGTGTCTGACATTGGAGTTTATTCTGTGTTGATTGATCTCTGTTAAATATACATCTGTTTGGCGGCGGAGAATTTATTCTTTTGCTTAACGCTCTTCTCTGAGACGCACGAGCTCAGAGGTTGTATACCGATGGACATCCGTCGCATGGCATGAATTGCTAGTGTGGCATGCCTAAGTGGCAAATGATCAGGGCTTCTGTTGAAAAGCAAAGTCTTGTGGTGATGATCAAAGCACCGCCTGTGTGGTGTAGCTTTATGTATAACGTGAAATCGCGAGCCTCACACCCGGTATGAACCAAGAACGGGAGGAAGGACCTCAGGGAGGGCATGTATTTCTTCCTAGCTAGGGTGGTGTCAGTGACCTACCAGCCCTGACATTTATATACTTTTCACCTGTGTGGTTGTTGCTGTTACGAGGCGCCTCGGTTTGATCCGACGATCCGGGTCTGATGGAGTCATTCGTTGGCTCGTTTACACCCCAAAGGGCGTGGAAACGTATTGTTCAGGAATTTTAATCCACATCGGTGGACCGGCCCGGTCGCTCATAGGGTAACTCGAGCTCTGATCCTATGGCTCGGGCTAGAGAGTCGCGAATTCGGTAAGGACTATCTTTTGCCTTGGTTCATGACGGAAATCCAATTTCCAAATACGTCATCGTGCAGTTTTGATTGTATATATATATGGCGACATGATATATGGTACCCATGCCGTCTATGATTGATAGTTATGATTTGAAATTGTTTTCAAAACATATAAACACTAGCAATGATATCAATTGCCTTTGTTTTATTCGTATCAAGCATATTTTGGCCGTTATAAGGTAAAACTCTATCCTCCGGTTTGCGTTGCATTGTGTGATGGGAACTGAGTCTTATAATGGCTTCATTTTTATAAAATGCGTTGCGTTGTTTAAAAGAAAGATTTGTTTTAAAGCACTGGCAATCCAATGGAGAAAACCCGTTCCACGAAAGTGGCGCGGTCCTGTGATTAGCCAAATTATATATGTGTTGAGTAGATTTCTCATACCAGTCCCATGACTGACTCGTAGTTTGTTTCACTTTCAAACTCGGGTGCCCCTTTTTCTACATGGGCAGCCTTGTATTCAGGTTTAGCTGGTTCTTTCTGGATAGCTGGAGCTGAAGATGGATTCTATCATTTATCTCTTTTTATGCTTTTCAGCTCCTATTTACATATTTTGTTTGTTTCCGCTGTAGACATTTATGTATAGCTGAACTGTATTTGTACTAAGTATGATCCTGTATACTATGTAACTCTGATGATTACTTTTATCCAGTATATTCTATTGTTCATTATCTGGTGTATTTATTTATTTCTGTTCTGCTATTATCTGTTTTTGTGTTATATTCCACGGATTACCCTTGCCGCCGTCAGTATGGGGTTTGGGTTCGTCTCATTTGGTATCAGAGCGAGGTTAAGCTTAGTTCTGGAATATAACGTATTAACGATCTCGTCAGAAATAGAACCAGTAGTGTTCTAGGACGGGCAACTCAATACAGATAGGATCAGAAATATCCTAGTATGAGTAAAGCAAAATGGAATAGCACCTCGATAGACACATTTACATTGAAGTATATGTTTCTATATTTTAAATTATCTTTTCTGTGACCTGACACTTGATCTGTTGTTTGCAGAAGTACTAGAAAATGAGTGTCAGAAACATAAGGAATACAGAACCGGATATTGAGGCCCTATTAATCAAATATCGAAATATGGGTGGAATACCGTTCTCTGGTGAAGAATCTATTATGAAGACACATGCTTAGATTCGTTTTGCTGAGATGATCTTTGAGGGTTTAAAGCTAAGAGATGACCAGAAAAGATTACTGGCCTCCTGGGCACTCAAAGATGAAGCTTTGTTCTGGTGGGATTCGGTTATAGAGAAAAATCCAGAAGGTGATATCACCTGGGACAGATTCAAAGTGATTTTCCTAGAAAGATTTACTCCTCCAGAAGCGACTGAGCGATTATGCGACGAATTTTCTTATCTGATACAAGGTGACATGACCATCCCAGAATATCATAAGAAATTCAACGAACTTTCTCATTTTGCTCCTCATCTGATTAAAGACCCAAAGAGGAACAATCTGAGATTTATTCACAGGCTTCATAGAAAATATCAGAATAGTGTAATGAGGAACGAGAAGCTCCCCTTTTCTGAAATGATATACAAGGCTTATCAGTACGAAGATCTCGACAAGAAAGGTATGCTACAGTACAAAGAAGAAGTCAGCTCTAGTAATAAAATTGTGTCTGAAACTGATCGTCCTGAGGCCGGTACAATGTCTGAAGTCAGTAAGGGGCCAGAAGTGAATCGAAAAAGGGCCAGATCCGAAAAAGAACCAGTAACGACAGCTGTATGCAGTAACTGCAATAGGCAAGGGTACCTTTCGGTAAGTTCCAGATCTCCCAAGAAACGAGTAAAGGATGGATCTAAATTCGGTAAGAAGATTCAAGAGAATAGGAAGTGCAGCCCATGCCATCAGTCCGGTCATCTTTCAAAGGCCTGCCCGCTATTCAGAAAACCTAAAGCAGTACATGTAAATGAAGTGGTAGAAGTACCTACATCCTCGCCTGCTCAGGAAAGGTCTGATGTTTTAGAAGGCACGCTCAATGTCAAGAACATTCCAGTTAAAGTACTATTTGACACAGGCGCGTCATGAAGCTTTATTGCAAAGAGTGCAGTCAAGAAACTGGATTTGAATTTGAAAAAGCTCAAGGAACTAATAACTGTCCAGAATCCGGTTGGGGGTTCCATCAATCTCAGTTGGGTTTGTGCAGTACCTGTCTCTTTTTCCTGCTATAAATTCCCTACTATCTCTATCATCATGAATTTTAATGAATTCGATCTTATTCTGGGATTGGATTGGCTAACCAAATATGAAGCAGAGGTTAGATGCGCCGAGAGAGTGGTTAAAGCAAAGGCCCAATCGGGGAATTATATAACCATACCATGTGAAAGCCCGACTTTAAATAGAAAAGATTTCTGGTCAGCTTTGGATGTTTCTCCAGCCCAAATAGAAAATATCCCTGAAGTCACGGAGAATATTCCTGACCTCATCAAAGACATTCCTATCGTCAAAAAATATGCGGATGTGTTTAAAGAAGTTGTTCTCTTGCCTCCGCAGAGAGAAATAGATTTCAAGATCGTTTTGATTCCCAAGGCAAGGCCGGTATTTCACGCTATTCGAAGAATTTCCTTGAAAGAGAAAGAGGAATTAGACAATCAAACACGACAGCTAGTATGGAAGGGTCTGATCAGGCCTAGTTTCTCTGATTGGGGAGCAGCAGTGGTGTTTGTCCCAAAATCTGACGGTACTCTACGGTTATGTATGGATTATCGTGATTTGAACAAGCAGACAATAAAGAACAAATATCCATTGTCGCGAATAGATGATTTGTTAGATCGTCTAAATGGAGCACAAGTATTTTCACGAATGGACCTAGCTACAGGCTTCCATCAACTTCGAATTGCCGAAGAGTGTGTTCCAATGACAGCATTCAGAGGTCCAGACTTGTTCTACGAGTGGTTAGTAATGCCATTTGGCTCATGTAACTCTCCTGCTTACTTTGTAGATTTGATGAATAGAGTGTTCAGAGGGGTTTTGAATAAATTTGTTCTGGTTTTCATTGACGATATTCTAATCTTCTCTAAATCAAAGGTCGAACATGAAAAGCATCTAGAACAGGTTCTAGAAATTCTGAGACAAAATGTATTAAAAGCCAATTTTTCCAAATGTATCTTCTGGCAAGATGAAGTAAAATTTCTAGGCCACGTCGTATCGAAAGAAGGAATCGCAGTGGATCCAAGTAAAATCACAGTTATTTAGAATTGAAAACAACCCAGTACTCCCACTGAAGTCCGCAGTTTTCTTGGATTGGCTAGCTATTACAGGAAGTTCGTTAAAAACTTTTCGAAGATATCTGGTCATTTAACGAAGCTTACGAAGAAGCACTCTAAATTCAAATGGACTCCAAAAAGTGAGGAGGCTTTCGAAGAGCTAAAGTTAAGATTAACGACAACTCCAGTGTTAACCATCATAGATGGCAATCAGGATTTGAAAGTCTGGACTGATGCTTCTAGAAAAGGCCTTGGAGCAGTGTTAATGCAAAGGAGCCAAGTGATTGTTTATGCTAGCCGTCAACTGAAGCCGCACGAAAAGAACTACATAACTCATGATCTTGAGTTATTGGCTATTGTGTTCTCTTTGAAAATCTGGAGACACTATCTTCTGGGTGAGAGATTTGAACTGTTTACAGATCATCAGTCGCTGAAGTATTTGTTCACCTAGAAGGACTTGAATCTGAGGCAGCAGCGTTGGTTGGAGTTTCTTGCCGCATATGACTTTGAAATTATATACACTCCAGGGAAAGCCAATGTCGTGGCCGATGCGTTAAGCAGAAAGAATGAGATGATCGCCAGCTTTATTATCACGGCTTCATTGATAGATAAAATATCGGCTCTTCAGAAGGATGATCACTTCATTCAGAAGATCAAAGAGATAATTCAACAAGGCGAACCCTCTAGTTTTCAAGTTGATAATGATGAGATTCTAAGGCTCAAAAGTCGAATCTGTGTCCCTAACATTCCTGAGCTTCGAAAGGAAGTACTGGATGAATGCCATAAGTCAAAACTTAGTATCCATCCGGGAGTAAGCAAAATGTACAATGACATTAAACGCACTTTCTGGTGGAAATCGATGAAGAGGGACATTTCTTTATATGTTAGCCAATGCCCTACTTGCCAGCTAGTCAAAAGCGACCAACAGAAACTAGCTGGATTATTACAACCGCTAGACGTTCCAGGCTGGAAGTGGGAACATATTTCTATGGATTTCATTGATGGTTTGCCCAGAACCAGAAAAGGAAATGACAGTATTTGGGTGATCGTAGATCGCTTTACGAAGACCGCCCATTTTATACCTGTCAGATCAAACAGAACTGCTCAGAGTCTGGCGCAGATATATTTCAGGGAAATAGTTAGACTACATGGAGTTCCGCTCAGTATAGTCAGTGATAGAGATACAATATTCACTAGAAAATTCTGGGAGGCATTTCAAGTCGAACTGGGAACGAAGTTGAACTTAAGCACCGCTTATCATCCTCAGACAGATGGACAGACTGAGAGGGTGAATCGTATTTTAGAAGATCTATTACGGGCTTGTGTTATAGATTTCGGTGGATCATGGGAAGACCATCTGCATTTGGCTGAATTCTCTTATAACAACATCTACCAGGCGAGTCTGACAATGTCGCCATCCGAAGCATTGTATGGTAGACCGTGCTGATCTCCTGCTTGTTGGGTCGAGCCCGGAAATAGACTTGTGTTGGGTCCTGATATGATTCGAGATGCTGCCGACAAAGTCGATTTTATTAAGAAGCGATTAATTTCATAGATGGCACACTAATCTCTTCCTTCATACTTAAATTAATGTTAACTTCCTTTTGTATGAACACTGTTACTTTCAAGGAAAATGAGAACTGATCATGAACACATGATATCAAGATCCAATAAACAATATGAGAAAATAAATTATTATTCATTACTAATGTCATGGAATATTTTGTGTTCATTTATATTTACACTGCTTAAAAAATTTATTTGTGGGTAATTTAGTTTTATGCTGTTAGACTTTTAAGTTATGCCTAACTACACAACAATATAATGATTCAAGTACAACAAACTATTTCATTCTAGGTTATTCAAAACAAATGATAGGTTATGATTTCATTGTGGATAGGATTTATTCTTTTGATGTTGCTAATAATGAGGTAAACTAAACTAATTTGTTCAAATAGATTATAGATCTACCGATGTTACAAGGTTTGTTTTCATTCTAATTTGCAGGGAAATTTGGTAAGACTATGAAAAGAAAGAAGCTTACTCGAAAATAAAAAGAAATCGAAGAATTAGGATATGCAATCAATGAGCCCAATGCACGTGATGAGTATATTATGTTGGAAATTGATATTAGTAATGAAGATGGCCGACAAACATATGAAAACAATGCAACACAAACTGGAATTGATTCAAAGGAGAGAGGATGCTCAAATTCATGATAGCCTTCAAATTATAGGTAGTACAGTATTTAAAGCACCTCTCTTGCTATTTGAAGATCTCTACAAATTAATTAAGTTGGCCCATTCCAACGCAGCTGACTGAAGCCTAAGAAACCTAAGAAGCAACCAATTATATGCTGTTGTGAGGCAATGATTTCCACCAAGCGGATTTGATATGGTGCACTTTTTTTTATTACTCATAATTGCTTTTCCCCAGTTGATCCAAATACCAAAGTATTGTAACAAACCGGAAAATACGAGCCAATTTAAAAATTTTAAATTGGTTAATTTAAAAGAATTTAAACAATTGAAATAACATATTTCAATAAAATAATGAATTGGAAATAGTGTGGTAGTTTGAAATTTTGAATTCAAACTTTGATTGACTGTACCAGGTGCAAAATATAACGGATTTTAGTGAAATCAAAAATATTTAAATCTGTTTATGAATATCTTTCTAATGAATTTGAAAAATCGAAGTCTCATAGCGGGAATCAAAAGTTATGGCCAAATGAATTTTCAGAAAGGTCGCTATAGAGAATATATCGCCCTTGAAAATAGACATTTTGCAAACGACATCTGAATTCGACGAAACCACTTTTGTTGGATCCCGGATGTCAAATTATTGCTAGATTTTAAATTTCATAATTTTTGAAGCTAGTATGTTAGCGTGGCAAAAGAAAACGTGTTTGGTTAATTTCTGTTAAATTGGATCGAACAGAAAATGGCCATTTTTCAAACGATCTCAGAATTCAACGAAACTAGTTTTATTGGGACCGTAGCATCAAAACATTTCTAGATTTATTTTTCTGGAATTTTTCGAATCAGTTTGTGGCCCTGGCAAATTGAAATGTACGTTCAAATCGAATATTTAATGTTTTATATTTTAATTTGAAGAATAAATGAATGTAACAGTCGAATTGGCCTACGAAACATATCCCGTTGTGTCCGGGATAGGGGTATTTAGCTACGGGCGACAGTCATTGGGTTTGAATTGGTGTTCGTGTGGAGAAATGCTATTTTAAAATTTAATAAAACCATCGACCAATCAAATTTGTCCATTCATAATTAAATAAAAAAAATATCAGAAAAACCCCAGCCCCCCTCCCCCCCACATCGACGGAAACGCTTTCTCCCCTTCCTGGGCGATTTCCGATCGCCACAGCCCGAATCAGCACCACCCCAAGTTGAACTTTTTATAGTTCTCCTTCCCCTCTTCAAATCCATATAAAGAACTCACCCTATCGTTTCTCCTACCTCGAGATTTCCTCCTCCAAAGACCTAACCTTCCAGCCGCCGTCGCGAGCAATGGGCCCCATCGAGTTGCCTCCAACCGCCACGCGCCTGAAGCCCTCTCTACCCTCTTCCACGCTGTGCCCTCCGATCGTCGTATCGAGGCTCAGTTTTTGTGAAAACTGCAAACCTAGTTTTGAACAACAGTGGAAGGTATACGACTTGAATTTTCTGAATTGAAAATAACACTTTTAAGTGTTGCAAACTTTGAAAAATCGTATCTTTATGGTGTGTTAATGAAATTCGATGAAACAGGAAACATCGTGACCGCAAGGACGCTCTCTACAATCTAAAAGAGACCGCGCATTTTTCTGAGCTATCTACGATTTTTAGCACCTCGAAAACCTATGTGAGATTTCTAAACTGAAATGTGAATGGAAATGTCATGTATAAATTATATAAGCGAAATATAAATTATACACGTGTCGTATACCTCATGTACATGCGTTGTGTATGCTATATGAGTGAAGTATGAATTATACATACTGTAATGACCCGAAAATCCGGTAGAATTTGAGCTGACCAAAAACACAAGTCCAACCCCAAATATCACGGAAATTCGAACCATTAATAGAAAGAAGTTAGAGGGTGAGGATAGATAAGATAGAAACTTAGAATAGAAGAAGAAGAAGAACACAACATCAGAGTAACACGAATCTCACAGCGGAACGAATAAATATATTTCATAACATAACTTTGAAATACAAATCTGTACTTGAATATACATCAATATCAACGTACATCACTTACAACACAGCAGAAATAACTATAGCTATATGATCCTGAAGCCTCCTGCTCCAAGCTCTTCCAGTATATCTGTAAATTCGCGACTACTTGACTGCCCGTATAAATTTAGGCACCCAAGAGTTTAGGGAAAACAACAAAGTAAACTCCGGGTCAGTCATGGGACTGGTATGAGTAAACAATTTAAAAACAGTTTCAGAAAAACTAAATGATATCTCATAAGACCACGCCGTATAACACGGAACGGGTTTTTCCCTTATGAGAATCCAAACACTTGACTTATCTTTATATCAAAACTCTTTTGATATTATAATAATGTCTAAATCAAGTAAATAACAATCTAGTGGAAACGCTTGCATCTCACGTTCCACATATATAATATACAATCAAAACCGCAAGCACGTATTGGGTAATGGATTTCCAACTATGACAAGGTATGGAACCACCTTCCGCTGGTATATCTCTAGAGGAGAATACACCGAGTTCAACAAGAACATCTTGCAACTCAGCCACACATGACCGACCACTCATTTCGCTTGAGTGTATCGAATGTATATCACCAACGGTTGGGATCAGCAACCGTTTCCCGAATGGGACAGCATCGACAATAGATTTTTAGAAGTAAATGAAACTCTAGATCAGGTGATTATACACCCTAATAGGTGCGACCTACATAGCCATGTTGCCTGCCCGATTTCTGTCATTTACCGGATGATGAGGCTAGAAGCTACGCTTTATCATCACACCAGATTCACTTCGAATGTCACATCGTCAGATCCATCGAAAATCACTAATTGACATCTACAACAGTACATTACATGTCAGCTAAAAGAAGTTTCCTCCTCCGCTTCCACTCTTGGTACAGTTGAAGAAATCAATGTAAGTGACCTTTCTGGAAATACTCTGTCAGACATTCATCCATACAAGTCACCCAGGAACAGGATGAACTGAAGGCACTATTTCTATTTATAGAAAAAGTCCTTGCACTCTACTCCATCTTCGATTATCTTTATATAATCTGATTCGCACGCTACTGCCGATATGGAGTGGTTCTTCGGATAATAATCCAACCGGTCTCTCCATATTGACAACGATGGTCAAAACTTCGATAGTCTGTGATTTAACTATCGAATAAAAACAAGTGTTTCGATAGTCGATGATTTAACTATCGAATAAAACAAGTGTTCATCCAAACATCCAACAACCACTGAACCTTTAATTAATATTCCATTAATTAAATCTCTTCTCTATTTCTTATCAATATTTGTTAACCAAATATTTTCAATAACCATATTGGCCTTTTACGTTCTTTGGAAAACATTTCCATATATCGCCTTCTTTTTATTTTCTAAACTTTAGAAAATATATGTTATTTATAATTGGAAAATATTCTAATTACTTATCTCTTTTCCAATCTCGTTTATTTCTATACTTAGAAAATAATCTATATTCTATTTCCAAGCTTACATTTCATTTGGGTTAAAACGGATGTTGTGTAAAACATCGTTACGACAACCCAAATACAGTATTTAACTAATTCTTATTCCACATTGATCTTTGAGCTTGAACCTTGCTACTTATCGGTATATCATGAAATCAACCAAGTTGGGGTATAATTACCTCTCAGACCTTGACTGAATAACATTTAACGTCAAAACAGACAAGACTACTTACTCGAATAATCAATACCATACAACTGATTATTCACCTTCAAACACATATACATTTTCTCTTTCTATTCTTACTAGATTTTATTCTTATACTTCCTTTTTTATTATACTACTCTATTTCTAAGTTCGTTTTCTTATCGACTTCTATATATATCGATACGTTGATTTCTAACTATCAAATTATCTTAAAAATATTCTATCTCCTTAAATTCCCGGAAAATTTCGCCATAACCTCCTTTGTACCGGGAGCATCGGGAAATTTCAAATAGCTTTCCCGGTCCTTCTTATCTCAAAAAGAAAAAGAAAAAACCAAGCGGCTTGCCGATACGGCGCATAAAATCTCATATGGAAATTAAATACGTACCTTTTTGTCGGGCATTCTATTTATTTCACTTCTATACTTTATTCCATACCTGTCTCCTGTATATTTATGCCTGTCCAATCTATTTTAACTATACCAATCGTTTTAACTCAATTTGTTAATTAAATCTGTTACTTAACTTTTCAGTCTATTTCACCTTCATATTTGAACATGACATGTTCAAATATATTTTAACTTGTATATTAACAAATTCTAATTATACCCATACTCTCGTTTCCTTATCGACTTCTTATTCAAATTCCAATTCAATTCTATTTAAATTCTCTTTATTTAAACTTCATTTGAATTCTATTTTCAAATTCTATAGTTTAAAGTCCATTTGAATTCTCTTTTCAAATTCAAATAGTTTAAAGTCCATTTGAATTCTATATTCAAATTCTATATTCAAATCCAATAGTTTAAAGTCCATTTGAATTCTATATTCAAATTCTATTTGAATTCTCTGCATTATTTATAAACAACGTTTATAACTTCAATTCAAATCCCATATTTTTATTTATAAACAAAGTTTATAAATTTGATTCAAATTCCATCCTTTCATTTATAAACAACTTTATAAATTCGATTACTTGTTTTATATACCTTCGAACAAGTTAAATATTTTCTATAGTCTTATTTAAAATTCAAATTCTATTTATAGAAATAGAATTCACTTTTTAAATCTCAAATACTCTTTTCGATATTTTTATAAATCAATATTCAAGCCCTATTGATATTTTAAATAATCAAATCAACCAATTTTCATTCATTTGATTTTCTACACATCATATATGAATATATATGAAATCAAACAAACATACAGATAATATATATTTTTGAGGAATCCAGTTGGATTCCTCCAACCTGTTTTCCTGCATCCACAGATGTTAGTCAACATAGTAATACCCATCCTGCTTCGAGGCAGGATATCGCGGTATGAAGGTCATCCACTAATCATAGCGTGGGGCGTATAGGGTAATCATCCGCTATGAAACTGCGGGCATCCGCTAATGAGACTGCGGGAATCCAACCAATCATCAACCCAATATATATATATATATATATCCTAAATAACTAATATATATTTTAAAACAATCAGCCAGCATTCAAACAAGCATAACCATTATTTTTAACTATATAAAAATAAATTCTAAATAAAAGGTGAGATTTACTCACCAAATTTTCCTTTGCTGATATTCTGTAATTTCCATATCGTCTCAGTTACGAATCGTCTCAAATTTCTTGAATAAATCATCCACCTACGATTTATTTATTTTTAACTAACGGTTAAATGATTGTTAATTTTAAATAAATAAATTTATCAATACGCCCCTATTTAATTTAAATTAACTAGTTAAATTATTCTATGAAATTAAAATTATAAATTACCTTAATACTGCATTTCATTACTGAGTTCGAAACCACGAGTACCACTCGAATGGTCCCTTCCAAAATGCGTTGTTTCCTCCTGCTAATCCTCCATGATGTTGACAACTCCGACAGTCCTTCTAAGAAAACCCATGCTGCACCAAATCCATCACCAAAATTGATACCACCGTTGATTCCCCCGTCCTCCCAGATCTCCGTTGAACCATCGAACGCTGATAACAGATCTACCTCCTTGATGCGCGAGCGCCTTAGTCTCGATATCGAGCTAACCCTAAATCGTACTGAGCTTCGAGCGATGAACTGTTAAACCCCCAAACAGAGATCGCGGTACCCAACAAGACATCCACGTGAAGAACAGCTCCACATACGCTACTCGCGATGGTTTAAATCGAGCGTGCATCCGCCCTTGCTTCGATGTCGGTCTTCAGTTGCTACGCGATTTCTGATTCCAAGAATTGGTGGTATCAGGTTTTCGGTTTGAGGAATAAAACAGAAAGTCAGGGTTTTGTTTTCGAAAGGGGCACTCGCGATTGTTAAATGAATTGGGAGGCCACTTTATTTTGCCTAAAGTGATTTTCAGAAGAAGGAAAAATGGAATCGAAGGGAAACAGGGTGGCATCGCGTTTATATAGACGAGGAAGTGGTATCCGTGGTTTGTTTTGAGCAGGAGAAAAAAAGTGGTGAGGAAAGGAAGACGTGGTGTTTTATTCTCCTTAAAATTTCATTCAAAATTTTATTTAATTTTAATTAAAACTGGTATCCTTTAATTAAAAGACCCCATGATGTCGAACTCCTTTCTGAACCCAACAACTACCATTTCTAGCGTTATACCACTGCTCTGAACACACTGAGATATGTTTCAAAGTCCAGTTTGATCATATGGAGAAGATATTAATTTAAATCAATATAAATTTAAATTTCAAACTATTTATTCTCCTTGAAGATAAATAAATATTATTACCGTTAAAATTTCATATTAATTATTTGAACTGTTTTCAGTTCAAATTAAAATGTGAATTCAACTAAAATCCATTTTCGTATTCTGTTTATTTTAATATATTCGATATATTAAATTGAAATTGATTATTAAATCGATAGCTCAAATATAAAATTCCACTTATATTATCAAATCAATATTTAAATAAAATATTAAATATTCAAAATTTCCCCATAAGAAATCCGGGTCATTACACATGCATAGTTTAAATGATATATGTGTTGGAATGGAAATAAAATATATATATATATATATATACACACACACTCCCCTCGTCCACAAACCATGGACGATATTTATTGATTGTGAATTGGTGTGAAAAAATTGGTGAATAATGCGAATGGTTGATAGAATTGTTTGTGGTTGATATTGTTTGGTTGTGGTTGACAAATACCCATTGGTGATTGAAACAAATTTGAAATAATTGTGGAAAAGAAAAATCATACTCGCCTACATGCGAATTATATGTATGAAAACCCCATTGTCAAAAACCGCGAGGTTTTAAGGTAGAGCGAGGAGCCGTACTCGGGACAGTGCCAGTTTTAACTACCATGCCGTTATGCTGCCGAAATTTTGAATAATATTCATGTGTGAGAATTATTTTCATATGTTGAAATTATTTTCATGTGTTGAAACTAAAGTCAAGTGTTGAAACTATATCCATGTGTGGAAACGCTCATATGTTGAGAAGTTCATGTGTTGAAAAATTGAATTCATGTGTTGAATGAATAAAGTGTTTAAACAATAAAAATCACATTTTTATTATATATAAGAAGTATGTCAAATGTTCATGTTTAAAATAAATTGTTTCAACAATAAAAATAACATCTTTCTTATATGTACAAACTATATAAAATATCCATGTGTGGAAATACTCATGTGTTGAGAAGTGCGTGTGTTGAAAAGGTTCATGTGTTGAATAAAAAGATCGAACAACAAAAATTATATTTTTATTGAAAATATGAAGTATTAAAAAAATTCATGTGTTGAATAAACATTTTAGATGATAAAAATGCCATTTTTATCATGTATGTGATTCGCTAAAAATATACGAGTATTGAAATAAATATTTGTTTGCTATGAATATTATTTTTAACATGTTTAGGGACTAAATAAAATATTCATGTGTTGAAATATATTTTAGTTCGCCAAAAATATCATTTTTGAAATGTGAAGTGTTGAAAATAACTACTAGTTCAAATAAATGTGCATGAGTTGAAATATTCATTAATTAGCTAATGATAGGATTTTTGCTTATTTATGCAACATTGAATGAATGGTAACTTTAAACCAAATCGAATCAAACATGAAATTGAATGGAAAATGATAAGTGATAAAAATTGCACATATGTACATGCATATTTATTGAGCAAGTTATAACAAAGAGGCTAGAGAAGAGGAATAAAATTGTGTGCCCGACAAATAGGTACATGTTTACTGTTTTGCTTGGGTGATGATTTTATGACCCTATTGGCTAGCCGCTTGGCTTTTTCTTTTTCTTTTTGAGATGAGACGCCCGTGTGGCTATTTGGGAATTTTCCCAGCCCTTCCCGTACAAAGGAGGTTATGGCGAAATTTTCCAAAACTTAAAGGCGTTAGTGAAATATTTGAAGTGAAAACGATATTGAAATCGTCGAATGAACTATATATATATATATATATATATATATATATATATATATATATATATATATATAATTAAAACGAATTGTGGTCGTGCAGTTCGTGTTTTGAAACCGTGATTTCAAACGATTAGTGCGGGAGATCCGACCATCAGATTTTCCCGAAACTGCAACCGTTGGGTTCGCCTTGGAAATATCTTTCCAATGGCACCAACTTTGTAAAGATCCAACGGTTGGATTGTCTGGAATGTTTAATTCAAATTTGAAGAAAAACAGCACCAGAATCGATTATATTTATATATAAATATAAATATAAATATAATTAAATTAAATCGAATAACGACGCTGTAGTTCGTATTTTGAAACCGTAACTTCAAACGATTAGTATGGGAAATCCGACCATCGGATTTTCCCAAAACTGAAACTTTTGGATTCGTTTTGAAAAGATCTTTCTAATGATATAAAATTTGTGAAGATCCAACGGTTAGATTTTCAGATATGTGTAAAACAAATTTAGAGAAAAACAGCGCCAGTGCCTCGGCACGACCTGAACGTCGTTTAATTAAATATGGCCATTTTTAAATAAATAAAAATGGCGATATATCGTTATAGAATATTATAGACGATATAGAATGGAAAAAACCCGATTTTGCTTGGTTTGCTTGATATGTGATGGTTGAATGTATTTAACATGAAAACTATACTAAGGAACTGAAATGTGAATGTTGAGTGATTTAACCATGTGAAGAATTGATTTGAAAATCTAAATATACGTGGATTATTTGAAAAGGCCGAGTTCATTCTCATTTCAAATAATCGATCGACTGTGAGAAGTTGAATAGTTGAAGATGGTTCAAGACCGACGATCTTCACATTGGATGGATGGGCGCTACTAATGCTCATTATTGGAGTAGCTACCTTGAAGGAGCTGAAGTAGTAGCCGTCCGGACGTATTCTTGATTGTGTGGATATGCGAGGAATTTGGTGCCTCCGGCTTCGTTCAAACCCAAAACGAACTTGTAAATGGACTGTATGTCTGACATTGGATTTTGTTCTGTGCTGATTGTTCTCTATTAAATATATATCTGTTTGGCGGCGGAGAATTTATTCTCTTGCTTAACACCCTTCTCTGAGACCTACGAGCTCAGAGGTTATATATCGATAGAAATCAGTCGCATGGACTGAATTGCCTGTGTGGCACGCCTAAGTGGCATATGATCAAGTTTTCTGTTGTAAAGCAAAGTCTTGTGGTTGATGATCAAAGCATGGCCTGTGTGGCATAGCTTTGTGTATAGCGTGGATTCGCGAGCCTCACACCTCGGTATGAGTCAAAAACAGGATAGTGACTGCAGGGAGAACACGACGTTTCTTTCTAGCTATGGTGGTATCAGTGACTTACCAACCCTGACATTTATATATACTTTCCACCGGTGTGGTTGTTGGAATGCGAGGCGCCTCGATTACAGGTCTGTAAGGACCGGGAAACGTGTGTTCAGGAATAACTAATCCTAAAAAGTAAGAGAGGACCGGCCCTCAAGATCCATGGATTGCTGTGTGTGGTCCTGGGACATTTGCTAGAGTGTCTCGAACGGAGAGGAGCTTGCCCCATGCCTCAACTCGTGATGGAATCCAATTTCCAATACGAAATATGCGGATGTGATTGTATTACTAGTATGGCGACATGATATATGGTACCCATGCCGTCTATGATTGAATTTGCTTTTGAAACATATATGCACTAGTAATAATATCAAACACTTTTGTTTTATACGTATGAAGCATTTTTGGCCATTATAAGGTAAAACTCTATCCTCCAGCTTGCGTTGCATTGTATGATGGGACTTGAGTCTTATAATGGCTTCATTTTTATAAAAAAGCATTGCGATGACTTAATCATTACTTTATTTCATGCACTAGCACTCATTGGAGTAAACCCGTTCCGCGAAAGTGGCATGGTCCTTTGATTTGCCTTATTATTGTTGTTTAATAAGTTAGGTAGATTTCTCATACCAGACTCATGACTGGCTCGTAGTTTGTTTCACCTTGCAAACTCGGGTGCCCTTATTTTCACACGGGCAGCCTAGTTACAGGTAGCTAACATATTTTGGGCTTGGCACCGCAGTAGAGGTGCACTTTTGGCTCATGGCGAGGCCTAACTAAATGTTGATGACTACGATTTTTCCGCCATTACTATATATGTATTATGATTCCGCCTCAGGCGATGTAGACTGATGTTTAGTTTATGTACTCTCTATGTATGATTCCGCCACAGGCGATGTAGACTGATTATGTATTATTCTGCACTAAGTAGTATCCTGCACTGTGCTCTCTGATGTGGTGATATATATGATTTCGCTGTTATATTTGTGTAAATTATTATATTTCTTGTTTATGTTATTATCTGTACTCTGCTAATGATGATTAATGTGTTATATTCCAATGATTATCCTTAACACCATAGCACGGGGTTTTGGGATCGTCACAGGTGGTATCAGAGCTTTGGTTAACCTTAGTTATGGAATTTAACACATTAAACACTTCATCAGAATAGAATCAGTAGTATTCTAAGGTGAGTAGCTCATTAGAGATAGGACCAGCAATGTCCTAGAATGAGCTAAGCAGAATAGCAAAAACAATTTGATCAGTACATCGTTATCTTTCCTTAAGTTCTTCTGCTTTACCATACAATAAAATTATCGTTTCTGTAGGCTGACTCTTTTCTTGCTTATGCAGAACTTGAAAAATGGCTACCCGAGCAGCCGCTGGTAGAGGAGGCCGAGCTGGCCGTGGCAGAGGACGAGGTGAAGTCCCAGCTGAAGATGGACCTTTAATACAACCCCTGGCCGCTCAACCATTTGAGCTTGACCACGTGGCTGAAAGGTACAAGAACCTAGGAGGCAAAACCTTCTCTGGAACGGGCACTGTAATTGAGGCCTTGGCATGGCTGAAAACAAGCGAGATGATATTGGGAGGCCTGAGGCTAGGTGAGCAAGACAAAGCTTTCATGGGTGCTTGGCTTCTACAAGTGGAAGCCGAATTATGGTGGGAAGCTCTTACCGTAGCGAACAGAAATGCTGGTAGGACATGGGACGAATTCAAAGAATTATTCAAAGAAAAGTACATCCCGGAGCAAGCCTTTGAGTGCATGCACGACGAATTCGCGAACCTCTAACAGGGAGATCTTTCGGTGCAAGAATATCAAAACAAGTTTACACAATTATCCCGCTATGCTCCTGATCTCATTGCCACCGCTAAGTCCAAAAACAAGAGGTTCATCCTCGGACTAAAGCGAAAGTACCAAGACAGGGCAATGGCCCACATCAAGCTGGCGTTTAATGAATTAGTGGAGATGGCGTGCAATTACGAGGACCTATATCAAAGGAACCTGGATCTGGATCATGCTAAGAGCCAAGCCAGGAATAAACGCAAGCACGCTACAAACCAGCCAGAATCAAGCAACGCAGCGTCCTCGAATCAGCAGACTAGCAGCCGCCAAAAGGAAGCTGCTATAATTGTGGCAAGTTGGGGCACTACTCAAATGTTTGCACAGCCCCGAAACGGCAGAAGACCAATTCTCAAGGTCCAAGCCAAAGCTCCTAGAACCTCACTCATGCTTTAACTGCCGCAAGACAGGACATATTGTTAGGGACAGTCCCTTGCTTAAGAAGGCTGAGGTTGCTCATGTATATGATGGGACGAACCCGACAGCTACTTCCGATGGAGCAGGTAAACCCGATGTTTTGGGAGGTACCCTTACAATTAAAAATATTCCTGTTTTTGTATTATTTGACATGGGTGCATCACGCAGTTTTATTGCTAGTAACACAGTGCACAAATTAAAGTTAAAACAGAGAGAGCTTAAAGAATCGGTTAAAGTTCATAATCCGATAGGGGGTTCTCTTATTCTCAGTTCATATTGTAGAGTGCCAGTCTCTTATTCTTCCTACAAATTTTCTTTTAATTTGATCACCATGGATTTTCACGAATTCGATATTATTCTCGGGCTAGATTGGTTAACGAAATACGAAGCCGAGGTAAAGTGTGCGGAAAGAATAGTAAAAATTCGAATGAAGCTTGGATATATTACTGTACCATGACATGGTTCAAATCCAGATAGAGAGGAATTTTGGTCTGCATTAGAAGTTATCCCCACTTCCTTAGAAAAGATTCCTGTTGTTAAAAACTATGTGGATGTGTTTGAAGAGGTCGAAAACTTACCTCCGCAAAGAGAAATAGAATTCAGAATCGATCTAATTCCCAATGCCAGACCAGTAGTACATCCAATTAGAAGAATGACTCCAAAGGAAAAGGAAGAATTTGGCGATCAAACTCGTCAACTTTTATGGAAGGGTCTGATTAGACCTAGCTTTTCTAGTTGGGGTGCAGCTGTAGTGTTTGTCCCAAAGTCAGACGGTACTCTTCGGTTGTGTCTTGATTACCGAGACCTCAAAAAACAGACGCCCAAAAATAAATACCCATTACCCCGCATCGATGATCTGTTAGACCAATTAAATGGGGCGAGAGTACTTTCCAGAATGGACCTAGCTACAGGTTTCCATCAATTGAGAATTGCAGAAGAGTGTGTTCCTTTGACAGCTTTCAGAGGTCCAGACATATTTTATGAATGGTTAGTAATGCCGTTCGGCCTATCCAATGCTCCAGCATACTTTGTCGATCTAATGAATAGAGTGTTCAGGGGAGTTCTGAATAAATTTGTCCTCGTATTCATCGATGATATTTTAATCTACTCCAAATCAAAACCTGAGCATGAAAGACATTTTGAACAAGTATTGGAGATTCTAAGAAAGAACGTCTTTAAAGCCAAATTCTATAAATGTGTCTTCTGGCAAGAAGAGGTGAAGTTCCTTGGCCATGTCGTGTCAAAGGAAGGGATCTTTGTAGATCCGAGCAAAATTACAGCAATTCAAGATTGGAAACGGCCTACCACACCCACAGAGGTTAGAAGTTTTATGGGGTTGGCTAGTTATTATCGAAAGTGCATTAAGAATTTTTCGAAGATATCCGGTCCATTAACAAAGCTTATGAAGAAGCACGAGAAGTTTAAGTGGGCTTCTGACTGTGAGGAAGCTTTCCAGGAATTAAAATCGAAATTGACAACCGCTCCAGTGTTAACCATTATCGATGTCAATTAGGATTTGACGGTTTGGACGGATGCTTCTATTAGAAGCCTTGGTGCAGTGTTAATGCAAAAAGGCCAAGTAGTCCCTTATGCAAGCCGCCAGTTGAAACCACATGAGAAGAATTATGTAACTCATGATCTTGAGTTGCTAGCGATCGTCTTTGCTTTGAAAATCTGGAGACATTATTTATTGGGTGAGAAATTCGAACTGTATACAGATCATCAATCATTGAAGTATTTGTTCACCCAGAAAGATCTGAACTTGAGACAGCAGCGTTGGCTAGAATTTCTTGCAGCGTATGATCTGGATAATTTGTATGCGCCGGGAAAGGCTAACGTTGTAGCTGATGCGCTTAGTAGAAAAACCGCAATTATTGCCAATCTTATAATTACGCCTGGATTGATTGATAAAATATCTTCTCTCTAAAAAAATGATCACTTCATTCAAAGGATCAGAGGGAGAATACAGAAGGGCGAGCCCTCAAGTTTTCAAATAGATAAAGAAGTAGTTCTGAGACTGAAAGGGAGAATTTGTGTTCCCAACATCCCAGAGCTCAAAAGAGAGGTACTCGATGAATGCCATAAATCCAAGCTTTGCATTCATCCTGGAGTAAGTAAAATGTACAACGATATCAAACGCATTTTCTGGTGGAGGGCAATGAAGAGGGACATTTCTTTGTATGTTAGCAGGTGCCTTACTTGTCAGTTAGTCAAGAGCGACCAACAAAAGCTAGCAGGAATGTTGCAACCATTGAAAGTCCCAGGTTGGAAATAGGAACAGATTTCCATGAATTTCATAGATAGTTTGCCTCAAACCAAGAAAGGTAATGACAGTATTTGGGTGATCGTAGATCGCTTCATGAAGACCGCCCATTTCATACCTGTCAGATCCAATAGGACCGCTCAAAGTCTAGCACAGATATATTTCAAATAAATTGTTAAGCTGCATGGAGTCCCCCTCAGGATAGTCAGTGATAGAGACCCAATTTTTGCTAGCAAATTCTGGGAGGCATTCCAGACAGAATTGGGAACAAAATTGAATATGAGCACCGCTTATCACCCTCAGACTGATGGCCAAACTGAGCGAGTGAATAGAATTCTAGAAGATATACAACGGGCTTGTATTATTGATTTTGGTGGGTCATGGGAAGATCACTTACATTTGGCAGAATTCTCATATAACAATAGCTATCAAGCAAGTTTGGGAATGTCGCCATTGAAGCATTATACGGTAGACCGTGCAGATCTCCAGCATGTTGGGTAGAACCGGGCAATATACTTGTGTTGGGACCCGATATGATTAGAGAAGCATCAGATAAAGTCGATTTCATCAAGAAGCGATTGAAAACCGTGCAAAGCCGACAGAAAAGTTATGCGGATTCTAGAAGAAGAGATTTGACATTTGCTGTTGATGATTATGTTTATTTGAAAGTTTCTCTGATGAGAGGAGTGATCCGATTCGGTAAAACTGGGAAGTTAGCACCCAGATTTATTGGTCCCTTTCCTATACTTGAACGAATTGGAACTCTTGCTTATAGGGTTCAATTACCTGATTGGTTGCCTGGAGTGCATAATGTGTTCCACGTATCTCAACTTAGAAGATATGTGCATGATCCAGATCTTGTTGTGGAAGAAACAGCGCAACAGGACTTGGAAATTACTCCAGAATTAGCAATCAGAAGAGAGCCGTTAAAAATTGTTGGCAAAGAAACTAAAGAGCTAAGAAGCAAAAAGTTTCATTTAGTTAAAGTTCAGTGGAGCAATGATCCTAGAGACTGTACTTGGGAGACTGAGGAAAGTCTTAAGCAAGCATACCCCAAATGCAGAGTGGACATCTCTGACTAACTCCGGTGCAAGGTACCTTCACCATACTTTGCATTTACATTTTGTTTCCTACTTTACTGTTGTTTACTTTTCGGGGATGAAAAGTTTTAAGTGGTGGAGATTGTAACAACCCGGAAAATTCGAGCCAAATTAAAATTTTTAAATTGTTTATTTTAAAAGAATTTAAACAATTGAAATAGCATATTTCAATAAAATAATGAATTGGAAATAATGTGGCAGTTTGAAAATTTGAATTCAAACTTTGATTGACTGTACCGGGTGAAAAACATAATGGATTTTAGTGAAACCAAAAATATTTAAATCTGTTTATGAATATCTTTCTAATGAATTTGAAAAATCGAAGTCTCATAGCGGGAATCAAAAGTTATGGCCAAATGAATTTTCAGAAAGGTCGCTATAGAGAATATATCGCCCTTGAAAATAGACATTTTGCAAACGACATCTGAATTCGACGAAACCACTTTTGTTGGATCCCGGTTGTCAAATTATTGCTAGATTTCAAATTTCATAATTTTTGAAGCTAGTATGTTAGCGTGGCAAAAGAAAACGTGTTTGGTTAATTTCTGTTAAATTGGATCGAACAGAAAATGGCCATTTTTCAGACGATCTCAGAATTCGACGAAACTAGTTTTATTGGGACCGTAGCGTCAAAACATTGCTAGATTTTTTTTTCTGGAATTTCTCGAATCAGTTTGTGTCCCTGGAAAATTGAAATGCTCGCTCAAATCGAATATTAAATGTTTTATATTTTAATTTGAAGAATAACTGACTATAACAGTCGAATTGGCCTACGAAACATATCCCATTGAGTCCGGGATAGGGGTATCTAGCTAGAGGCGACAGTCGTTGGGTTTGAATTGGTGTTCGTGTGGAGAAACGCTATTTTAAAACTTAATAAAACCATCGACCAATCAAATTTATCCATTCATAATTAAATAAAAAATATATCAGAAAAACCCCAGCCCCCCCCCACATCGACGGAAACGCTTTCTCCCCTTCCTGGGCGATTTCCGATCGCCACAGCCCGAATCAGCACCACCCCAAGTTGAACTTTTTATAGTTCTCCTTCCCCTCTTCAAATCCATATAAAGAACTCACCCTATCGTTTCTCCTACCTCGAGATTTCCTCCTCCAAAGACCCAACCTTCCAGCCGCCGTCGCGAGCACTGGGCCCCATCGAGTTGCCTCCAACCGCCACGCGCCTGAAGCCCTCTCTACCCTCTTCCACGTTGTGCCCTCCGATCGTCGTATCGAGGCTCAGTTTTTGTGAAAACTGCAAACCTAGTTTTGAACAACAGTGGAAGGTATACGGCTTGAATTTTCTGAATTGAAAATAACACTTTTAAGTGTTGAAAACTTTGAAAAATCGAATCTTTATGGTGTGTTAACGAAATTCGATGAAACAGGAAACATCGTGACCGCAAGGACGCTCTCTACAATCTAGAAGAGACCGCGGATTTTTCAGAGCTATCTACGATTTTTAGCACCTCGAAAACCAAGGTGAAATTTCTAAACTGAAATGTGAATGGAAATGTCATGTATAAATTATATAAGTGAAATTTAAATTATACACGTGTCGTATACCTCATGTACATGCATTGTGTAAGCTATATGAGCGAAGTATGAATTATACATGCATTGTTTAAATGATATGTTTGTTGGAATGGAAATAAAATATATTTATATACAAATATATATATATATATATATATACACTCCCCTCGTTCACAAACCATGGACGATATTTATTGATTGTGAATTGGTGTGAAAAATTTGGTGAATAATGCGAATGGTTGATAGAATTGTTTGTGGTTGATATTGTTTGGTTGTGGTTGAAAAATACCATTGGTGATTGAAACAAATTTGAAATAATTGTGGAAAAGAAAAATCATACTCGCCTGCGTGCGAATTAGATGTATGAAATCACCACTATCAAAAACCGCGAGGTTTTAAGGTAGAGCGAGGGACCGTACTCAGGACGGTGCCAGTTTTAACTACCCTGCCGTTATGCTGCCGAAATTTTGAATAATATTCATGTGTTAGAATTATTTTCATATGTTGAAATTATTTTCATGTGTTGAAACTAAAGTCAAGTGTTGAAACTATATCCATGTGTGGAAATGCTCATATGTTGAGAAGTTCATGTGTTGAAAAATTGAATTCATGTGTTGAATGAATAAAGTGTTTAAACAATAAAAATCACATTTTTATTATATATAAGAAGTATGTAAAATATTCGTGTTTAAAATAAATTGTTTCAACAATAAAAATAACATCTTTCTTATATGTACAAACTATATAAAATATCCATGTGTGGAAATACTCATGTGTTGAGAAGTGCGTGTGTTGAAAATGTTCTTGTGCTGAATAAAAAGATCGAACAATAATAATTATATTTTTATTGAAAATATGAAGTGTTAAAAACATTCATGTGTTGAATAAATATTTTAAATGATAAAAATGCCATTTTTATCATGTATGCGATTCGCTAAAAATATACGAGTATTGAAATAAATATTTGTTTGCTATGAATATTATTTTTAACATGTTTAGGGACTAAATAAAATAGTCAAGTGTTGAAATATATTTTAGTTCGCCAAAAATATCATTTTTGAAATGTGAAGTGTTGAAAATAACTACTTGTTCAAATAAATGTGCATGAGCTGAAATATTCATTAATTAGCTAATGATAGGATTTTTTCTTATGTATGCAACATTGAATGAATGGTAACTTTAAACCAAATCGAATCAAACATGAAATTGAATGGAAAATGATAAGTGCTAAAAATTACACATATGTACATGCATATTTATTGAACAAGTTTTAGCAAAGAGGCTAGAGAAGAGGAATAAAATTGTGTGCCTGACAAATAGGTACATGTTTACTGTTTTGCTTGGGTGATGATTTTATGAGCCTATTGGCTAGCCGCTTGGCTTTTTCTTTTTCTTTTTGAGATGAGACGCCTGTGTGGCTATTTGGGAATTTTCCCAGCCCTTCCCGTACAAAGGAGGTTATGGCGAAATTTTCCAAAATTTAAAAGCGTTAGTGAAATATTTGAAGTGAAAACGATATTGAAATCGTCGAATGAACTATATTTATATATATATATATAAATAAAATTAAAACGAATCGTGGTCGTGCAGTTCTTGTTTTGAAACCTTGATTTCAAACGATTAGTGCGGGAGATCCGACCATCGGATTTTCCCGAAACTGCAACTATTGGGTTCGCCTTGGAAATATCTTTCCAACGGCACCAACTTTGTAAAGATCTGACGGTTGGATTATCTGGAATGTTTAATTGAAATTTGAAGAAAAACAGCGCCAGAATCGATTATATTTATATTTATATATAAATATAAATATAATTAAATTAAATCGAATAACGATGCTGCAGCTCGTATTTTGTAATCGTAACTTCAAATGACTAGTGTGGGAAATCCGACCGTCGGATTTTCCCAAAACTGAAACTGTTGGATTCGTTTTGAAAAGATCTTTCTAATGATATAAAATTTGTGAAGATCCAACGGTTAGATTTTCAGATATGTGTAAAACAAATTTAGAGAAAAACAGCTCCAGTGCCTCGGCAGGACCTGAACATCGTTTAATTAAATATTGCCGTTTTTAAATAAATAAAAATGGCGATATATCGTTTTAAAATGTTATAGACGATATAGAATGGAAAAAAACCGATTTTGCTTGGTTTGCTTGATATGTGATGGTTGAATGTATTTAACATGAAAACTATACTAAAGAACTGAAATGTGAATGCTGAGTGATTTAACCATGTGAAGAATTGATTTGAAAATCTAAATATACGTGGATTATTTGTAAAGGCCGAGTTCATTCTCATTTCAAATAATCGATTGACTGTGAGAAGTCGAAGAGTTGAAGATGGTTCAAGACCGACGATCTTCACATTGGATGGATGGGCGCTACTGATGCTCATGATTGGAGTAGCTACCTTGAAGGAGCTGAAGTAGTAGCCGTCCGGACGTATTGTTGATTGTGCGGATATGCGAGGAATTTGGTGCCTCCGGCTTCGTTCAAACCCAGAATGAACTTGTAAATGGACTGTGTATCTGACAATGGATTTTGTTCTATGCTGATAGATCTCTATTAAATATATATCTGTTTGGCGGCGGAGAATTTATTCTCTTGCTTAACGCCCTTCTCTGAGACGTACGAGCTCAGAGGTTATATATCGATAGAAATTAGTCGCATGGAATGAATTGCCTGTGTGGCACGCCTAATTGGCATATGATCATGGCTTCTGTTGCAAAGCAAAGTCTTGTGGTTGATGATCAAAGCATGGCCTGTGTGGCGTAGCTTTGTGTATAGCGTGGATTCGCAAGCCTCACACCTCGGTATGAGTCAAAAACGGGATAGTGACTGTAGGGAGAACATGACGTTTCTTTCTAGCTATGGTGGTGTCAGTGACTTACCAGCCCTGACATTTATATATACTTTTCACCTGTGTGGTTGTTGGAATGCGAGGCGCCTCGATTACAGATCTGTAAGGACCGGGACACGTGTGTTCAGGAATAACTAATCCTCTAAAGTAAGAGAGGACTGGACCTGAAGATCCAGGGATTGCTGTGTGCGGTCCTGGGACATTTTCTAGAGTGTCTCGAATGGAGAGGAGCTTCCCCCTTGCCTCGACTCATGATGGAATCCAATTTCCAATACAAAATATGCAGATGTGGTTGTATTACTAGTATGACGACATGATATATGGTACCCATGCCGTCTATGATTGATATTTATGATTGAATTTGCGTTTGAAACATATATGCACTAGTAATAATATCAAACACTTTTGTTTTAAACGTATGAAGCATTTTTGGCCATTATAAGGTAAAACTCTATCCTCCGGCTTGCGTTGCATTGTGTGATGGGACCTGAGTCTTATAATGGCTTCATTTTTATAAAAAGCATTGTGATGACTTAATCATTTACTTTATTCCATGCACTAGCACTCATTGGAGTAAACCCGTTCTGCAAAAGAGGCGTGGTCCTTTGATTTACCTTATTATTGTTGTTTAATAAGTTAGGTAGATTTCTCATACCAGTCCCATGACTGACTCGTAGTTTGTTCCACCTTGCAAACTCGGGTGCCCTTATTTTCACATGGGCAGCCTAGTTACAGGTAGCTGACATATTTTGGGCTTGGCACCGCAGTAGAGGTGCACTTTTGGCTCATGGCGAGGCTTGGCTACATGTTGATGACGATTTTTCCGCCATTACTATATATGTATTATGATTCCACCTCAGGCGATGTAGACTGATGTTTAGTTTATGTACTCTCTATGTATGATTCCGCCACAGGCGATGTAGACTGATTATGTATTATTATGCACTAAGTAGTATCCTGCACTGTGCTCTCTGATGTGGTGATATATATGATTCCGCTGTCATATTTGTGTAAATTATTCTATTTCTTGTTTATGCTATTATCTGTACTCTGCTAATGATGATTAATGTGTTATATTCCAATGATTATCCTTAGCACCGTAGCACGGGGTTTTGGGATCGTCACAAGTATGCTCCAAACTTATCATAACGTGTGTTTGTTTTCCCTGTAATAGTTCGCTAATTTGTCACAATGCAATATAAAATATGAAATTGATTTCTTATAGTGATTTCTCAACGTGATAAAACTACCTTTATTTTACATAACTTTTTCTTTAGTATTTTCATATTACCTACAGAAAATGCAAATGCTCGATGCACATTTTTTTAGTGTTTTTTGCATTAAATTTTTAATTACTCTCTATTATGTTTTCAAATAAATCCATGGATATGATATGTATTTTGAAAATTTGATTAAAACTGAAAAGAAGTAAATCAAAGTTCCTTTTCTACATAAATAACCGAATTGATCGTTGGATTAATCATTGTATTATGGACTACTGAATTTCACTTCAAGAATGAGTCGTTTTTATTGTTGCCTTACATATTTCAAAATGATAACAAGAAAAAAAAATGCATCCTCTGTTTTACATAGAAACACTTCTGCGTCTTTATGCTACTGTAGTTGAACACCAATCTTTTTCAAGCAATCATCCAAGCTTCCACCTATTGTACAGGAAAGAGGTAACTTTTTTTCGTCATTCCTACTCAATTATGATGAATCACTATATTTTTAATTTGCGCTTTCTAATGTAGATACTCATGTCACATTCTTACGCTTGGTTCGAAGTATATTAGGAAACGAAGGAGGTGACAGGAAAAAAATATAGGATAGGAAGACAAAAATATTTACAAATTAATCATTGAGATGAAATTATAGAATTTATGAATTCGCTTAAGGAAGAAGTTTATCTACTATGTATAGATCTATCATTTGCTTTTCTTTAGAGTTTAAAAAACATCTTTTAAAATTTTGCTGTGGTTAACAGATCTGAACATCTTTGCTTATTTATTTATTGAAATTTCATGGGCAACTTATGCATTGAAATATTGAAGTCATCCTTTATCAATTGTAAGATCATGGCAATGCAGCAGCGACGGGTGGTATAGGAATATGTGACATCAAAGAAGACTTATTAAAATTGTATATGTTTTGTTATGATAATGCGTGTTTGTACTGTTTCCTTTCAAATCACTACTATATTGAATTTCAAAGCCTTTTCCCTAATAGATATGGATATGAAGTGTTAATTGTTAAGTATAGCTTATCTTTCACAATTTATTCTTCTAGAAAATTTCTGATTTTTGCAAGTATAAATACGAATATTGATTTTATTCAGAAGTAACATTGAATAAATATGCTTGCAAAATATGTAGTTATTTCAAACAGTAATATCAAATTGGGGATTGAGTACCTTGACATAATTGATTTTCTATTTAGATTCTAAAATGCAATGTCTTTCTTCCTACAGACATGCATGCCATAGATTCCCATTCCCATCCAGTTCTTGCTTTCTATTTTATAATGTTATGATGTACCTTTTATTTTTATTTTTCTACGTTCACCATGTCCTTCCAACTTTTATTCTTATGTCCACCTATATTTGTATATTTTTCAAACTTTGACAATAAATCTACACATACTGTACATGGAAACAAACGGTTAATTTCAATTTTGTTCCAATTATAAATTAACCATCTTCAATTTCTTTTGTATGCAATAAAAAAATTTCTTCGCCTGCAGGCTGCATAGTGAGCACTACACCAATAGTACACCACCTTTCAGTTTTATCAGATGATAATTGTTCACCAACTACAACTCTATGAACAAGGCACCACTAAAGGCAAGAAGAGTGATGTTGCAATAGTACTCTAAATGGAAGAAAATTCAGGTTCATACTATAGTATAATATTTCTCAAAATCAGTGAGGAAAAAAATCATAGTTTGTCCTTGATCAACATAATTAATTGCTCCCTTTTGTGAATTTATTTCTGTATGTCCGCATACCTGGATTTTCATGTAATCCATTGAATGAAATATTTTTGTACAGCAGGGGCATTAGTCTATTATATTATGGGCAGAGAAATATGCATTCACCGAAGTTCTGCATTCAAATTTGGTGAGTTGCAGATTTTCAAAAATGAGCATGTATATAAAACGAACAGATGTATAAGTATTATAACTTTTGTTATGGCACTGTTGTTGAGTAAATTATCTACGCATATTTATTTAACTATAGTTGCCTATGTAAACGTTGTTTTTTCAGACTTTCTTAGTTTATTTATGGGGACAAATGCATGCTATGTCAAACCCTCCATTTTCACATTGACGTTTAATTTATACACCTCATTAACTCTGACATTTAAACGGCAAGATTAAAGATTGACAAGCTCATCAATTATTGTATACTAAAATCGTGTTTGCGAATGTGAGAAGTTTTATATGATGATATAATCCTAATATAATGGTACAGACATTAGGTGTGTTATCCTCTATGGGTAAAATGAATTTTTAATTTTTACTAACAAGATACTGGAGATGAAATTTTAAATCATTTTGAATTTATTACCCAGCGGTATAAATTCTATAATGGCAGCATTGAAATGCTTTTGCAGATGAGGTGGAGCACCAATAGTTTTGTTTTAGAAAATAAGAAAATGATAGAAATTTATTTTGTTTGATCAATTTTCAACACGTTTTCGTGCCTTTAAATGCTTTGTGGAATCTATGAGTACTGTGTGTTCTTATCAATGGAAATTTTGTTCTATTGATAGTTAATTTGTTTGGAATTCCTAATAAGAAAAATAAAATAAAAAATCTTCCATGGTTTTATTTGATTTACCATCGCAAAACTATCATTTTTTTTAAATTTTATCTGTGTAAATGCTAGGTTTGAATAGATGGAGCTTTCGTCCTTACCATTCGGAATCTACCAAGGATATAGATGTAAGAAATTTGTTTGAGAATTATTCCAGTTCAAACATGTATAATTGAACCTTTGAGAAATTGTCCTATGCTTACTACCATTTGTTGTGTATACAGTTTTGTTGTGTATACAGTTATAATGTTAATGATATAAGTGTAATCAAAAGACATAATTTTTATGCAAGCTGTATAACAATTAAACAATAGTTTTCTGCTAAAAATAACATGCAAATTACATGGATTATGATGAAATTCAATGTTATTAATGCCCTTATAATCAATGGATATAATTTATGTCAATAGTGGAGCAGTGTATTATAAGTGATGACCAAGATGTGATCATACATTATGTGCTAAGATGCTTCCCCGGTAGCTATTAAGTGATTTATTGGTTTAAGGCTTCGATAATTTATAGCTATTTACATTTAAACTAATGTTTGGGAATGATATGAGCTTAAACATTTTACAAAAAAATTGAACCAAATTAAAATGTCCAATTTAATTAGAAGCATAATGATAATTTAACAAACAGACAAACAAAGAAACATCTATAATAAATAAACAGGAAAAATATTGTTACCCTAATGTTTCTGCTAAAAGTAAACATTCAATAATCATTTTATACAAAAATATAGTGCAGTCCGTGTGCAAAGCAGGGGTTCGCACTTGTTTTCTACTGGAAATCCGAATTTTATTCACTCAAAATCCTTCTATTTAATTTAATAATCCATTATGATTTAAAAGCAATTATAGCGCTGTTTTTCTAGAAATTTGATTTTGACATAACTCATAGTCTATAAGACGAAATCCAGATTATTCTCTTTCATTAGAAAATTATCGTTCAATAGGTTCAGACGATTCTTGTTTTAAAGAATTCCGGCTTTTATTGAATTCTATATAGTCAACTGAAGTTAAAATCGTAAAATTACGAACTACCATGCTGCGACAAGTTTTTTTAATTAGATTTAAATATAAATGTTTAAACTTCGTTTATTATATAAATTTCAACTCCATTCTTCCATATTTTAATATAAATTAAACCAGATTTGCAAATTTAACTTAAAATTTCTGATTATCCTAACCGTCGATTATTTCATAACGTAGTTAAAAAAATTTACAGCTTAATCTTCTATATTAAATTCCAGTTCCCTTAGAAATAAATTATTTTATAAAATTTGATATAGTTGAATTCTAATTATGAATCCTTTGGATTTATCTCAATTCAGTTTATATTCCAAATTCTGGAACGAAATACGCCGTTCTCTTTTCGAAACAATTTTCGATTCCCTTTTTAAATTAGTACTTGAATTTAAACTTCCAAATTATCTAATGATAATTACTTCCCTATATTTATAAACATTTTTTATAAATTTAACTTCCTTATTTTATATATTAAAACAAGTTTTCGTTTCAAAAATTCATTTGAAACCCAATTCCTATTTTGAAATATTTTTATTGGCAAAGCCAATTGGGTTGTGTGGTCCCCTACCACTTTATTGATAACCAAAGAAAGATTACAATAGGAAAAGCTAAACTATATAAAATAAAATAGTGATAACATCGGCTATCAATCACTAGAGAACAAACATAAGCACAACATAAAGAAAGACATATACAGCACAGAACATACATCAATTCCAAATGCCTAGATCAAAGGTAAAGTGCATCATCTGGATACCATCTCTTATTTTCATTTGCACTTGAAGCTTCATTTGCGCATTGGTAATAACATGTTTAGGGTTGAATATACGATTGTTTCAAATCTTCAAAACATGCAGGATGAATTTCTTTAAAAGAAAAGTGACGAGTCTTGCCTTTTCATCCCCTTTCATGATGATTCTGTGAAGAGAGCTCCATTCCAAATTGTTGTCTTGAGTTACACCTCTTCTTCCCAATCTTCCCATAACTTCTTCCGATGCCTTAAAAGATTTTATTGCATTCAAATAAAAGATGGTCAGCTGTCCTAGGTTCATTGTTGCAAAGTTCACAATAAATCGTCATCAGTTGTCCACATGAAACCAACTTCACTTTAGTAAAAATAACATTGTGCTTTACTTTCTAGAGTAACAAGTTTTATTTAGCTTCATTTCCACCTTTCCAAATGATATTCTTCCGCCTACAACAAGGCATAGCTTCAACTCCAAGCAAATCCAGGTACAAAGACTTCATATTGAAACTCTCACCTGACCATTGCCATGCAACTCTATCAGCTTTAGGAACCATCAATGTCATATCATCATTTTTTTTCCAAATATCAACACAGCTACTTATGGAAGTACTAAGTAGTACCACCCTATGGTTATAATCAAACTGCCAACACTAGCATTGCAATGCACACCAGATAAGAGCTTTTCATGGTGTGAGATAGTGTTATTGGGGATGAAATGCTAATCAATCAAAGGGTCGCCCTAGAACTTAATTGAATTATATGTAGAGGTACTATATTTAAAGAAAGGCAAAATATCTTTTCTAATTTTAACAATACTAATCCAGGTCCAACTCAGATTGTGAGGTGGATACATACTCCAGAAATTTTGCTCACATAAGATATGTTTTTTGGACCAAGACACCCGAATGCTATCAGTTTTACTCATAATCAACATGTTTTACAAAGGCTGCTTTATTCCATACAACAGTATTAGTAATACCAAGCCCACCTTTATTCATTGGCTTTTCAATCTGACTAAATGAGATAGATGTTGCATATTTAACATGGATGTTACCTTTCCAAAAAAAATTCACAAAGGAAGTTCTTATCATTTTTACTCGTTTCTGTTGCAAAATAAATGTTCTAGACCAGTAAACATGCATAGAAATGATAATGGACTTAACAAGTGTTAATCTACCTATCTGGTTAAACATTTTGTTCGACCAACATTCCATCCTTCCTGTGATTTTCTCGTAAAGAAGAGTTCATTGTCAACAGTAATCCTAGAAGAAGTGAGAGGTATCCCAAGAAATGATACAGTTGTAATAACCCGGAAATCCGAGCCAATTTAAAATTTTTATTTTGGCTATTTTAGCGAATTTTGATTATATAAAATAGTGTATTTTAAATAATAACGACGAGAAATTTAATTTGAATAGAAATAGAACGTATATATTTATATACGTCATCGTTAGAATATAAATATTTTATTTATAAATATAAAAGGAATTGAAAATGGCGAGGTAGTTCGATAATTCGATTTCAAATTTCAAATGAATGTACCGGGTGCAAAATAAACCGGATTTTTGCGAACCAAAAAAATTTGAATCTATTTGAGAATACCTTTCCAAAGAATCCGAAGAATTGAAATTTCATAGCAAGGATAAAAAGTTATGCCCAGTTGAAGATTCAGAATAGTCGCTATGGAATTCTAGCCCTTAAAAATGGCCATTTTGCAAACGACCCCAGTTTTCGACGAAACAACTTTTGTTGGATCTGCATTGTCAAATTATTGCTAGGTTTCAAATTTCATAATTTTTCGAATTAATATGTGGGTGTGGCGAAGGAAAACGCCTTTGACCAATTTCAGTTGATTTTAATCGACTGGAAAATGGCCATTTTTCATATGGTCTCGGAATTCGGTGAATCTAGTTTTGTTAGGACCGTATCATCAATACGAAGCTAGAAATTATTTTTCGGGAATTTTTCTAGTTAGTGTGTGGCCCCGGTAAATTGAAATGCACGTTCAAATTCAATATATAGAGTTATATTTTGATTTTGATGAAAACTGATCAAAACGATCGAATCAGCTTGCGATACATATCCCATTGTGTTCAGAATGGGGGTAATTAGCTATGGATGACAGGCGGTGGGTTTGATTCCGAGTTCGAAAATAAAATTTACTTTTTGAAATTAAAATATTAATAAAATAATATATATAAACCCCCCTCTCTTCTTTCCCTCTTCCAATTCCCGTTGACCGGAAATGAAATAAAATAAAATAAAAAAAGAAGGAGAAGGAGATGCGCAACAGTAGCCGCGCGAGGCGCCGCTGGCGATCGCCCCCCCCCCCCCCCCCTCCGGTGACGCGCAACCCTCCCCCATCCTTTCCCCTTCGATTTGCGAGCCAAACCCCCCCGACGCAGTAAAGCCACAAGCCCTCCACGCCCCGCCTCCGACCAAACCAGGCCTGCCGCTGCCACCCTGGCCTCCGCGCCGACCACGACGCCCCCTCCACCTCCGATGCAGCGAAATAGCCCCCCTCCTACAATTTGACTGTAAGCTTTTTATATTTATTTAATTTAGTTGTTTATTTAAAATATTTAGTTTAAATTAATTAAAATCAGTTTTTAAAGTTCAGATCTTTGTCTGTTTAAAGTATTGATTTTCAATTTAGAAAAGATAAGATTTCTAAAGGTATAAAGATTAGATTTTTATCATACAAAGAAACGATTTTTCATGGTATAAAGATCTGATTTTTAAGATGGTAAAAATATGATTTTTAGAACTTCAAAGATTATAATTTTACCACAGCAAAGATGATATTTTTATCATATAAAAGGATATGATTTTTAATCGTGAAGTGATTAGGAAGATTTGATTTTTCATAGTAAAAAGATTCGATCTTTATAAATAAAAATATAATTTTCATATGATGTAGTAGATAAAAATATGATTTTTATATAATAGAGATTATAAAAATATTATCTTTATATATATAGCGAAGGTAAAATTCGATTTTTATATATTGAATAGCGAAGTAAAAATTCGATTTTTATATATTGAATAGCGAAGTAAAAATTCGATTTTTGTATATTGAATAGCGAAGTTAAAATTCGATTTTTATATATTGAATAGCGAAGTAAAAATTCGAATTTATATATAGAATAGCGAAGTAAAAATTCGAATTTTATATATGTAGTGATTGCGGATGGCGAAAGTGACGAAAGAAGAAACAACGGAGATTTTCTAAATATGAAGAGTCGAGGCGTTTGGTTTAGCTAGTCGGTGAGAACTTCTCACTTTTAATTTAATTTTCTAGTTAAAAAAAATATACTAGGATGCAGACGGTTTTTAGTAGCACCCGACACCCGTCGTCCACAGACCATGGACGGCTTGTATGCTTGTTTGTTTGATTTTGATGTGTAGTTGATTGTGTAATGTGATGTGAAATGAAATAAAATATTTATATAGTTAAAAATATTTTATAGTTAAAAATAGAATTTTTAACGTATATATGAAATGAAATAAATTAATATAAACAAATCGAACGACTTGTTTATATACACACATTTGACTGATATTGATTGAGACGATAAATTTTACACATCGCCCAACTGCACAAATAAAATCTGTGTTTGATTGTTTGAAACCCCACATGGGTATTGGGATGATATTTGACATACACTAATCTCGATTGTTTAGTTATATGTCGATCGATTGGTCGACAGACTGTGTAAGCATTAATTATTTATATTTAATGCTTATGCAGTTGTGTGGTGCACTCTGGATGATGGTTGATTATTTAACGTTGTTATTTTATACATGTGTTGTAGAAAATCCATATAATTAACATTATATGGTAATTGATTGGGCCTCATTCAGTTTTGAAAAAGAAATATTTGAAATAGAAATATTTGAAAAAGAAATATTTGAAATACAAATATTTGAAATAGAATATTTGAAAATAGAAATGTATGAAGCCGTGCTGATTAGATTGACGCCATTTTGACGTGAACGATATTTATATCGATTTTATTTATTTTTCAATGAATATTGAAAGTGATTTCGAAATTCGAATTAAATTGAAAAGAATTGAAATTCGAATTATATTGAAAAGAATTGAAATTCGAATTAAATTGAAAGTGATTTCAAAATTCGAATTATTTTGAAAAGAATTGAAATTCGAATTAAATTGAAAAGAATTGAAATTCGAATTAAACTAAACAGAATTGAAATTTGAATTAATTGAAATAGAATTGAAATTGTTTTGAATTGAATTTAAAATGTATTGAAATTGAATTAAAATCGATTTGAATTGAAATCAATTTGAAATGAATTTATAACGAATTTATAAGGAAAAAAAATCAATTTTGATTTGAATTTGAAATGAAGTTGAAAACGAATTTTAAAACGATTTATAAAATACGTTTTAAAAGGGAATCGACATAACATATATATATATATATATATATATATATATATATATAATGGCCTGAATAGAACGCGTTGCGCCGCGGCATTTCGTGAATTTCGACCATTGACTTCGAATGGATATTGCGGGAGATCCGACCGTCGGATTCTCCTAAAGCCAGAACCATTGGGTTTGTATCGAAAACAGCTTTCTAACGTATATTAGAAATTTGAAATCTAACAGTTGGATTTGGAATTATGTCCAAATCAAATTTGGAAAAGGTCGTTGTAAGTGCAGTTCAATGGGTGTTGGTGGAAATCCACTGTACGGGCCTTGATAAAATTATTAAAAATATCAATAATTTGTGTAAAATCATAAGAAATAATTTGGGAAGAATCAGGATGAAAAACTCCGTATTTGAAAAGATAAAAATAGATTTTTATCGAAATGAACTAGTTTTGAACTAGAATTATAATTCTATTTATTTTTAAATAAATAAATTGGATTTGAAAAGGGTTTTAAAAGTAACCAGAATTTCCAATAATTGAATTGGAATGGATTTGAATCGAAATTGTCTTTAGAATATTTCGATGTTGGATTTCGTGATTATACAGATGTTGTTATGGAAATTTGAAAGATATATATATATATATATATATATCGTTATTTCCAATACGATATTTGTTGGTCGTAGAATTTGATGTTTAATATAAGCCGATATATTTTCTATTCAGAGCCTTGTATTTAATATCAAATGAGATTTGGGTTTGTCGTGAATGGTGTCTTCAATAACACTGTTCTTAAAACCAGTTGAGAAAAAGGTTAATCTTTTTATTTAGTTTTAATGAAGTGTACCAATTAAATGGTATTTAATTGCAATTGAATTGGTATTGATTTTTGGGTTTATCGTGAACAGTGTTTTAAATAACACTTGTTCTTTAACCCGATAATTAATGAAATGTGATTTTGGGTTGTTGTGAACGGTATCTTCAATAATACTGTTCTTAGACCCAATGGAGTTAAGAAAATCAGAAACTAACTGGAGATTAGTTAAGTTGAATGGTTTCTTGGGTATTGATTTGATGTTGGTTTCGGCCTTCGGTGTTAATGTTTAGGGAACTGCTCACTTGCTAATTCACGGTTAGGGATTGATTAAAATGTGATGTGATTTTGGGGTTTATCGTGAACCGTGTTTTAAATGACACTGATTCTTTAACCCAGTCAAAGATTAAAACTTTGTGGAGTTTTAATGAATCTTTAATTAGATTGAAAAGATTGAGAATGGAGTACCACCAGTTCTTGTTGCCGGCCTGAGTAGGCTGGGTACGCATGATAGGGATTTCTCGCTTCGCGGTTTGGTGGCGAACGGGAGACTCTTACCCCTACATGTCCCTGTTGAGGGTTGGTTCGGCAGTGCCGGGAGACTCGCGAGGGTCGCCGTAAAACAAGGGTGCCGGGGGACCAGTGAGAGCCACGGTGGTTATTACCTGCTGCTTGGGGGATGAAGGGATGGTTGCAAAGCCAACCGGATTTCGTCGGCTATTTCATCGTGGTATCAGAGCTTTGGTTTACAAAGCTCAGAGAACAAGACACATTAGAACCTAACGAAAGAATTCATCAGAGATTGGATTAGTAATATCCAATGGGAATGACTCGTTAGAGATGGGATCAGTAGTATCCTAGAACGAGTGTGAAGAGTATATCTTTGAAAATGAAAACATATTTTGTTTTGAAATTTAAATCGTTTTAAACGTATTTGAATATTTATTTTAAATTAATTTGGACAATCCAATATATAAAGATTTTGCATATATGTCTTGCGAACGTGTATTCGAAGTTTTAATGTATTGGATAATTATAGAATCGCACTCTAATGCCCGGGGATAATTCTGCTGATGGGGCACCATCGCCAGTATTTATTTTCGAGTTTCGAAAGTGAGATTTCTATATATTTCCAATTGACTGGTGTGAGAACCGAAACTAGATAGGGCTTATTGTTGTGATTTAACATCAAAAATCTGATTTTTGGACTATATATCAAAGTTATAAATTTGAAAAGCTAATCACATAATTGATTGATGGTTGTATTGTTGATTATTGGTTGATTAATTAAAATTTTCACCCTATAACCAAATTGAATCAAATAGCGAATTGTTTTGAAAATTAGTCGCATTTGCTTGCATATACATGTACTTACATTGAACAGGTCATTGCAAAGTGGCTAGAGCAGAAGAATAAAATTGTTTGCCCGACAAATTGGTACATGTTTACCATAATTTACTGTTTTGATTGGGTGATGATGATTTTGTCAGCCGATTGGCTAGCCGCTTGGCTTTTTCTTTTGGATTGAGGAAGGCCATGGGAGGCTATATGAAATATCCCGAAGTCCCCGGTGCAGGGTAGGTTATGGCGAAATTTTTCGAAAATTTAGGGTGTTAGCCAAATTTTTGAAAAATTTGAAAAGTTCATAGAAACTGAAAAGTTGAAGAGCTTAAGCCGTAGTGAAAATAATGAAAGTTGAGTTGATTAGTTAATCAACTTTCGGCTTCGTTCCTTTCGGGGACGAAAAGTTTTAAGTGGAGGAGATTATAATAACCCGGAAATCCGAGCCAATTTAAATTTTTTTATTTTGGCTATTTTAGCGAATTTTGATTATTTAAAATAGATTATTTTAAATAATAATGACGAGAAATTTAATTTGAATAGAAATAGAACTTATATATTTATATACATCGTCGTTAGAATATAAATATTTTATTTATAAATATAAAAGGAGTTGAAAATGGCGCGGTAGTTCGATAATTCGATTTCAAATTTCAAATGAATGTACCGGGTGCAAAATAAACCGGATTTTAGCGAAACCAAAAATATTTGAATCTATTTGAGAATACCTTTCCAACGAATCTAAAGAATCGAAATTTCATAGCGGGGATAAAAAGTTATGCCCAGTTGAAGATTCAGAATTGTCGCTGTGGAATTCTATCCCTTAAAAATGGCCATTTTGCAAACAACCTCGGTTTTCGACGAAACCACTTTTGTTGGATCCGCGATGTCAAATTATTGCTAGGTTTCAAATTTCATAATTTTTCGAATCAATATGTGAGCGTGGTAAAGGAAAACACGTTTGAGCACTTTTAGTTGATTTTAATCGACTGGAAAATGGCCATTTTTCATATGGTCTCGGAATTCGGCGAATCTAGTTTTGTTAGGACCGTATCGTCAATACGAAGCTAGAAATTATTTTTCGGGAATTTTTCTAGTTAGTGTGTGGCCCCGGTAAATTGAAATGCACGTTCAAATTCAATATATAGAGTTATATTTTGATTTTGATGAAAACTGATCGAAACGATCAAATCAGCTTGCGATACATATCCCATTGTGTTCGGAATGGGGGTAATTAGCTATGGATGACAGGCGGTGGGTTTGATTCCGAGTTCGAAAATAAAATTTACTTTTTGAAATTAAAATATTAATAAAATAATATATATAAACGCCCCTCTCTTCTTTCCCTCTTCCTACTCCCGTTGACCGGAAATGAAATAAAATAAAATAAAAAAAGAAGGAGAAGGAGACGCGCAGCAGTAGCCGCGCGAGGCGCCGCTGGCGATCGCCCCCCCTCCGGTGATGTGCAACCCTCCCCCATCCTTTCCCCTTCGATTTGCGAGCCAAACCCCCCCGACGCAGTAAAGCCACAAGCCCTCCACGCCCCGCCTCCGACCAAACCAGGCCTGCCGCTGCCATCCTGGCCTCCGCGCCGACCACGACGCCCCCTCCACCTCCGATGCAGTGAAATAGCCCCCCTCCTACAATTTGACTGTAAGCTTTTTATATTTATTTAATTTAGTTGTTTATTTAAAATATTTAGTTTAAATTAATTAAAATCAGTTTTTAAAGTTCAGATCTTTGTCTGTTTAAAGTATTGATTTTCAATTTAGAAAAGATAAGATTTCTAAAGGTATAAAGATTAGATTTTTATCATACAAAGAAACGATTTTTCATGGTATAAAGAACTGATTTTTAAGATGGTAAAAATATGATTTTTAGAACTTTAAAGATTATAATTTTACCACAGCAAAGATGATATTTTTATCATATAAAAGGATATGATTTTTAATCGTGAAGTGATTAGGAAGATTTGATTTTTCATAGTAAAAAGATTCGATCTTTATAAATAAAAATATAATTTTCATATGATGTAGTAGATAAAAATATGATTTTTATATAACAGAGAATATAAAAATATTATCTTTATATATATAGCGAAGGTAAAATTCGATTTTTATATATTGAATAGCGAAGTAAAAATTCGATTTTTATATATTGAATAGCGAAGTAAAAATTCGATTTTTGTATATTGAATAGCGAAGTTAAAATTCGATTTTTATATATTGAATAGCGAAGTAAAAATTCGAATTTATATATAGAATAGCGAAGTAAAAATTCGAATTTTATATATGTAGTGATTGCGGATGGCGAAAGTGACGAAAGAAGAAACAGCGGAGATTTTCTAAATATGAAGAGTCGAGGCGTTTGGTTTAGCTAGTCGGTGAGAACTTCTCACTTTTAATTTAATTTTCTAGTTAAAAAAAATATACTAGGATGCAGACGGTGTTTAGTAGCACCCGACACCCGTCGTCCACAAACCATGGACGGCTTGTATGCTTGTTTGTTTGATTTTGATGTGTAGTTGATTGTGTAATGTGATGAGAAATGAAATAAAATATTTATATAGTTAAAAATATTTTATAGTTAAAAATAGAATTTTTAACGTATATATGAAATGAAATAAATTAATATAAACAAATCGAATGACTTGTTTATATACACACATTTGACTGATATTGATTGGGACGATAAGTTTTACACATCGCCCAACTGCACAAATAAAATCTGTGTTTGATTGTTTGAAACCCAACATGGGTATTGGGATGATATTTGACGTACACCAATCTCGATTGTTTAGTTATATGTCGATTGATTGGTCGATAGACTGTGTAAGCATTAATTATTTATATTTAATGCTTATGCAGTTGTGTGGTGCACTCTGGATGATGGTTGATTATTTAACGTTGTTATTTTATACATGTGTTGTAGAAAATCCATATAATTAACATTAAATGGTAATTGATTGGGCCTCATTCTAGTTTTGAAAAAGAAATATTTGAAATAGAAATATTTGAAAAAGAAATATTTGAAATACAAATATTTGAAATAGAATATTTGAAAATAGAAATGTATGAAGCCGTGTTGATTAGATTGACGCCATTTTGACGCGAACGATATTTATATCGATTTTATTTATTTTTCAATGAATATTGAAAGTGATTTCGAAATTCGAATTAAATTGAAAAGAATTGAAATTCGAATTATATTGAAAAGAATTGAAATTCGAATTAAATTGAAAGTGATTTCGAAATTCGAATTATTTTGGAAAGAATTGAAATTCGAATTAAATTGAAAAGAATTGAAATTCGAATTAAACTGAATAGAATTGAAATTTGAATTAATTGAAATAGAATTGTAATTGTTTTGAATTGAATTTAAAATGTATTGAAATTGAATTAAAATCGATTTGAATTGAAATCAATTTGAAATGAATTTATAACGAATTTATAAGGAAAAAAAATCAATTTTGATTTGAATTTGAAATGAAGTTGAAAACGAATTTAAAAACGATTTATAAAATACGTTTTAAAAGGGAATCCACATAATATATATAATATATATTATATATATATATATATATAATGGCCTGAATAGAACGCGCTGCGCAGCGGCATTTCGTGAATTTCGACCATTGACTTCGAATGGATATTGCGGGAGATCCGACCGTCGGATTCTCCTAAAGCCAGAACCATTGGGTTTGTATCGAAAACAGCTTTCTAACGTATATTAGAAATTTGAAATCTAACAGTTGGATTTGGAATTATGTCCAAATCAAATTTGGAAAAGGTCGTTGTAAGTGCAGTTCAATGGCTGTTGGTGGAAATCCACTGTACGGGCCTTGATAAAATTATTAAAAATATCAATAATTTGTGTAAAATCATAAGAAATAATTTGGGAAGAATCAGGATGAAAAACTCCGCATTTGAAAAGATAAAAATAGATCTTTATCGAAATGAACTAGTTTTGAACTAGAATTATAATTCTATTTATTTTTAAATAAATAAATTGGATTTGAAAAGGGTTTTAAAAGTAACCAGAATTTCCAATAATTGAATTGGAATGGATTTGAATCGAAATTGTCTTTAGAATATTTCGATGTTGGATTTCAAGATTATACAGATGTTGTTATGGAAATTTGAAAGATATATATATATCGTTATTACCAATACGATATTTGTTGGTCGTAGAATTTGATGTTTAATATAAGCCGATATATTTTCTATTCAGAGCCTTGTATTTAATATCAAATGAGATTTGGGTTTGTCGTGAATGGTGTCTTCAATAACACTGTTCTTAAAACCAGTTGAGAAAAAGGTTAAATCTTTTTATTTAGATTTAATGAAGTGTACCAATTAAATGGTATTTAATTGCAATTGAATTGGTATTGATTTTTGGGTTTATCGTGAACAGTGTTTTAAATAACACTTATTCTTTAACCCGATAATTAATGAAATGTGATTTTGGGTTGTTGTGAACGGTATCTTCAATAATACTGTTCTTAGACCCAATGGAGTTAAGAAAATCAGAAACTAACTGGAGGTTAGTTAAGTTGAATGGTTTCTTGGGTATTGATTTGATGTTGGTTTCGGCCTTCGGGGTTAATGTTTAGGGAACTGCTCACTTGCTAATTCACGGTTAGGGATTGATTAAAATGTGATGTGATTTTGGGGTTTATCGTGAACCGTGTTTTAAATGACACTGATTCTTTAACCCAGTCAAAGATTAAAACTTTGTGGAGTTTTAATGAATCTTTAATTAGATTGAAAAGATTGAGAATGGAGTACCACCAGTTCTTGTTGCCGGCCTGAGTAGGCTGGGTACGCATGATAGGGATTTCTCGCTTCGCGGTTTGGTGGCGAACGGGAGACTCTTACCCCTACATGTCCCTGTTGAGGGTTGGTTCGGCAGTGCCGGGAGACTCGAGAGGGTCGCCGTAAAACAAGGGTGCTGGGGGACCAGTGAGAGCCACGGTGGTTATTACCTGCTGCTTGGGGGATGAAGGGATGGTTGCAAAGCCAACCGGATTTCGTCGGCTATTTCATCGTGGTATCAGAGCTTTGGTTTACAAAGCTCAGAGAACAAGACACATTAGAACCTAACGAAAGAATTCATCAGAGATTGGATTAGTAATATCCAATGGGAATGACTCGTTAGAGATGGGATCAGTAGTATCCTAGAACGAGTGTGAAGAGTATATCTTTGAAAATGAAAACATATTTTGTTTTGAAATTTAAATCGTTTTAAACGTATTTGAATATTTATTTTAAATTAATTTGGACAATCCAATATATAAAGATTTTGCATATATGTCTTGCAAACGTGTATTCGAAGTTTTAATGTATTGGATAGTTATAGAATCGCACTCTAATGCCCGGGGATAATTCTGCTGATGGGGCACCATCGCCAGTATTTATTTTCGAGTTTCGAAAGTGAGATTTCTATATATTTCCAATTGACTGGTGTGAGAACCGAAACTAGATAGGGCTTATTGTTGTGATTTAACATCAAAAATCTGATTTTTGGACTATATATCAAAGTTATAAATTTGAAAAGCTAATCACCTAATTGATTGATGGTTGTATTGTTGGTTATTGGTTGATTAATTAAAATTTTCACCCTATAACCAAATTGAATCAAATAGGGAATTGTATTGAAAATTAGTCGCATTTGCTTGCATATACATGTACTTACATTGAACAGGTCATTGCAAAGTGGCTAGAGCAGAAGAATAAAATTGTTTGCCCGACAAATAGGTACATGTTTACCATAATTTACTGTTTTGTTTGGGTGATGATGATTTTGTCAGCCGATTGGCTAGCCGCTTGGCTTTTTCTTTTTCTTTTGGATTGAGGAAGGCCATGGGAGGCTATATGAAATATCCCGAAGTCCCCGGTGCAGGGTAGGTTATGGCGAAATTTTTCGAAAATTTAGGGTGTTAGCCAAATTTTTGAAAAATTTGAAAAGTTCATAGAAACTGAAAAGTTGAAGAGCTTAAGCCGTAGTGAAAATAACGAAAGTTGAGTTGATTAGTTAATCAACTTTCGGCTTCGTTCCTTTCGGGGACGAAAAGTTTTAAGTGGAGGAGATTATAATAACCCGGAAATCCGAGCCAATTTAATTTTTTTATTTTGGCTATTTTAGCGAATTTTGATTATTTAAAATAGATTATTTTAAATAATAATGACGAGAAATTTAATTTGAATAGAAATAGAACTTATATATTTATATACATCGTCGTTAGAATATAAATATTTTATTTATAAATATAAAAGGAGTTGAAAATGGCGCGGTAGTTCGATAATTCGATTTCAAATTTCAAATTTCAAATGAATGTACCGGGTGCAAAATAAACCGCATTTTAGCGAAACCAAAAATATTTGAATCTATTTGAGAATACCTTTCCAACGAATCTAAAGAATCGAAATTTCATAGCGGGGATAAAAAGTTATTCCCAGTTGAAGATTCAGATTTGTCGCTATGGAATTCTAGCCCTTAAAAATGGCCATTTTGCAAACAACCTCGGTTTTCGACGAAACCACTTTTGTTGGATCCGCGATGTCAAATTATTGCTAGGTTTCAAATTTCATAATTTTTCGAATCAATATGTGAGCGTGGTAAAGGTAAACACGTTTGAGCACTTTTAGTTGATTTTAATCGACTGGAAAATGGCCATTTTTCATATGGTCTCGGAATTCGGCGAATCTAGTTTTGTTAGGACCGTATCGTCAATACGAAGCTAGAAATTATTTTTCCGGAATTTTTCTAGTTAGTGTGTGGCCCCGGTAAATTGAAATGCACGTTCAAATTCAATATATAGAGTTATATTTTGATTTTGATGAAAACTGATCGAAACGATCGAATCAGCTTGCGATACATATCCCATTGTGTTCGGAATGGGGGTAATTAGCTATGGATGACAGGCGGTGGGTTTGATTCCGAGTTCGAAAATAAAGTTTACTTTTTGAAATTAAAATATTAATAAAATAATATATATAAACCCCCCTCTCTTCTTTCCCTCTTCCTACTCCCGTTGACCGGAAATGAAATAAAATAAAATAAAAAAAGAAGGAGAAGGAGATGCGCAGCAGTAGCCGCGCGAGGCACCGCTGGCGATCGCCCCCCCTCCGGTGACGCGCAACCCTCCCCCATCCTTTCCCCTTCGATTTGCGAGCCAAACCCCCCCGACGCAGTAAAGCCACAAGCCCTCCACGCCCCGCCTCCGACCAAACCAGGCCTGCCGCTGCCACCCTGGCTTCCGCCCCTACCACGACGCCCCCTCCACCTCCGATGCAGCGAAATAGCCCCCCTCCTACAATTTGACTGTAAGCTTTTTATATTTATTTAATTTAGTTGTTTATTTAAAATATTTAGTTTAAATTAATTAAAATCAGTTTTTAAAGTTCAGATCTTTGTCTGTTTAAAGTATTGATTTTCAATTTAGAAAAGATAAGATTTCTAAAGGTATAAAGATTAGATTTTTATCATACAAAGAAACGATTTTTCATGGTATAAAGATCTGATTTTTAAGATGGTAAAAATATGATTTTTAGAAATTCAAAGATTATAATTTTACCACAGCAAAGATGATATTTTTATCATATAAAAGGATATGATTTTTAATCGTGAAGTGATTAGGAAGATTTGATTTTTCATAGTAAAAAGATTCGATCTTTATCAATAAAAATATAATTTTCATATGATGTAGTAGATAAAAATATGATTTTTATATAATAGAGAATATAAAAATATTATCTTTATATATATAGCGAAGGTAAAATTCGATTTTTATATATTGAATAGCGAAGTAAAAATTCGATTTTTATATATTGAATAGCGAAGTAAAAATTCGATTTTTGTATATTGAATAGCGAAGTTAAAATTCGATTTTTATATATTGAATAGCGAAGTAAAAATTCGAATTTATATATAGAATAGCGAAGTAAAAATTCGAATTTTATATATGTAGTGATTGCGGATGGCGAAAGTGACGAAAGAAGAAACAGCGGAGATTTTCTAAATATGAAGAGTCGAGGCGTTTGGTATAGCTAGTCGGTGAGAACTTCTCACTTTTAATTTAATTTTCTAGTTAAAAAAAATATACTAGGATGCAGACGGTGTTTAGTAGCACCCGACACCCGTCGTCCACAGACCATGGACGGCTTGTATGCTTGTTTGTTTGATTTTGATGTGCAGTTGATTGTGTAATGTGATGTGAAATGAAATAAAATATTTATATAGTTAAAAATATTTTATAGTTAAAAATAGAATTTTTAACGTATATATGAAATGAAATAAATTAATATAAACAAATCGAACGACTTGTTTATATACACACATTTGACTGATATTGATTGGGACGATAAATTTTACACATCGCCCAACTACACAAATAAAATCTGTGTTTGATTGTTTGAAACCCCACATGGGTATTGGGATGATATTTGACGTACACAAATCTCGATTGTTTAGTTATATGTCGATCGATTGGTCGACAGACTGTGTAAGCATTAATTATTTATATTTAATGCTTATGCAGTTGTGTGGTGCACTCTGGATGATGGTTGATTATTTAACGTTGTTATTTTATACATGTGTTGTAGAAAATCCATATAATTAACATTATATGGTAATTGATTGGGCCTTATTCCAGTTTTGAAAAAGAAATATTTGAAATAGAAATATTTGAAAAAGAAATATTTGAAATACAAATATTTGAAATAGAATATTTGAAAATAGAAATGTATGAAGCCGTGTTGATTAGATTGACGCCATTTTGACGCGAACGATATTTATATCGATTTTATTTATTTTTCAATGAATATTGAAAGTGATTTCGAAATTCGAATTAAATTGAAAAGAATTGAAATTTGAATTATATTGAAAAGAATTGAAATTCGAATTAAATTGAAAGTGATTTCGAAATTCGAATTATTTTGAAAAGAATTGAAATTCGAATTAAATTGAAAAGAATTGAAATTCGAATTAAACTGAATAGAATTGAAATTTGAATTAATTGAAATAGAATTGAAATTGTTTTGAATTGAATTTAAAATGTATTGAAATTGAATTAAAATCGATTTGAATTGAAATCAATTTGAAATGAATTTATAACGAATTTATAAGGAAAAAAAAATCAATTTTGATTTGAAATGAAGTTGAAAACGAATTTAAAACGATTTATAAAATACGTTTTAAAAGGGAATCGACATAATATATATAATATATATATTATATATATATAATGGCCTGAATAGAACGGGCTGCGCCGCGGCATTTCGTGAATTTCGACCATTGACTTCGAATAGATATTGCGGGAGATCCGACCGTCGGATTCTCCTAAAGCCAGAACCATTGGGTTTGTATCGAAAACAGCTTTCTAACGTATATTAGAAATTTGAAATCTAACAGTTGGATTTGGAATTATGTCCAAATCAAATTTGGAAAAGGTCGTTGTAAGTGCAGTTCAATGGCTGTTGGTGGAAATCCACTGTACGGGCCTTGATAAAATTATTAAAAATATCAATAATTTGTGTAAAATCATAAGAAATAATTTGGGAAGAATCAGGATGAAAAACTCCGTATTTGAAAAGATAAAAACAGATTTTTATCGAAATGAACTAGTTTTGAACTAGAATTATAATTCTATTTATTTTTAAATAAATAAATTGGATTTGAAAAGGGTTTTAAAAGTAACCAGAATTTCCAATAATTGAATTGGAATGGATTTGAATCGAAATTGTCTTTAGAATATTTCGATGTTGGATTTCGTGATTATACAGATGTTGTTATGGAAATTTGAAAGATATATATATATCGTTATTTCCAATACGATATTTGTTGGTCGTAGAATTTGATGTTTATTATAAGCCGATATATTTTCTATTCAGAGCCTTGTATTTAATATCAAATGAGATTTGGGTTTGTCGTGAATGGTGTCTTCAATAACACTGTTCTTAAAACCAGTTGAGAAAAAGGTTAAATCTTTTTATTTAGATTTAATGAAGTGTACCAATTAAATGGTATTTAATTGCAATTGAATTGGTATTGATTTTTGGGTTTATCGTGAACAGTGTTTTAAATAACACTTGTTCTTTAACCCGATTATTAATGAAATGTGATTTTGGGTTGTTGTGAACGGTATCTTCAATAATACTGTTCTTAGACCCAATGGAGTTAAGAAAATCAGAAACTAACTGGAGATTAGTTAAGTTGAATGGTTTCTTGGGTATTGATTTGATGTTGGTTTCGGCCTTCGGGGTTAATGTTTAGGGAACTGCTCACTTGCTAATTCACGGTTAGGGATTGATTAAAATGTGATGTGATTTTGGGGATTATCGTGAACCGTGTTTTAAATGACACTGATTCTTTAACCCAGTCAAAGATTAAAACTTTGTGGAGTTTTAATGAATCTTTAATTAGATTGAAAAAATTGAGAATGGAGTACCACCAGTTCTTGTTGCCGGCCTGAGTAGGCTGGGTACGCATGATAGGGATTTCTCGCTTCGCGGTTTGGTGGCGAACGGGAGACTCTTACCCCTACATGTCCCTGTTGAGGGTTGGTTCGGCAGTGCCGGGAGACTCGAGAGGGTCGCCGTAAAACAAGGGTACTGGGGGACCAGTGAGAGCCACGGTGGTTATTACCTGCTGCTTGGGGGATGAAGGGATGGTTGCAAAGCCGACCGGATTTCGTCGGCTATTTCATCGTGGTATCAGAGCTTTGGTTTACAAAGCTCAGAGAACAAGACACATTAGAACCTAACGAAAGAATTCATCAGAGACTGGATTAGTAATATCCAATGGGAATGACTCGTTAGAGATGGGATCAGTAGTATCCTAGAACGAGTGTGAAGAGTATATCTTTGAAAATGAAAACATATTTTGTTTTGAAATTTAAATCGTTTTAAACGTATTTGAATATTTATTTTAAATTAATTTGGACAATCCAATATATAAAGATTTTGCATATATGTCTTGCAAACGTGTATTCGAAGTTTTAATGTATTGGATAGTTATAGAATCGCACTCTAATGCCCGGGGATAATTCTGCTGATGGGGCACCATCGCCAGTATTTATTTTCGAGTTTCGAAAGTGAGATTTGTATATATTTCCAACTGACTAGTGTGAGAACCGAAACTAGATAGGGCTTATTGTTGTGATTTAACATCAAAAATCTGATTTTTGGACTATATATCAAAGTTATAAATTTGAAAAGCTAATCACCTAATTGATTGATGGTTGTATTGTTGATTATTGGTTGATTAATTAAAATTTTCACCCTATAACCAAATTGAATCAAATAGTGAATTGTATTGAAAATTAGTCGCATTTGCTTGCATATACATGCACTTACATTGAACAGGTCATTGCAAAGTGGCTAGAGCAGAAGAATAAAATTGTTTGCCCGACAAATAGGTACATGTTTACCATAATTTACTGTTTTGTTTGGGTGATGATGATTTTGTCAGCCGATTGGCTAGCCGCTTGGCTTTTTCTTTTTCTTTTGGATTGAGGAAGGCAATGGGAGGCTATATGAAATATCCCGAAGTCCCCGGTGCAGGGTAGGTTATGGCGAAATTTTTCGAAAATTTAGGGTGTTAGCCAAATTTTTGAAAAATTTGAAAAGTTCATAGAAACTGAAAAGTTGAAGAGCTTAAGCCGTAGTGAAAATAATGAAAGTTGAGTTGATTAATTAATCAACTTTCGGCTTCGTTCCTTTCGGGGACGAAAAGTTTTAAGTGGAGGAGATTATAATAACCCGGAAATCCGAGCCAATTTAAATTTTTTATTTTGGCTATTTTAGCGAATTTTGATTATTTAAAATAGATTATTTTAAATAATAATGACGAGAAATTTAATTTGAACAGAAATAGAACTTATATATTTATATACATCGTCGTTAGAATATAAATGTTTTATTTATAAATATAAAAGGAGTTGAAAATGGCGCGGTAGTTCGATAATTCGATTTCAAATTTCAAATGAATGTACCGGGTGCAAAATAAACCGGATTTTAGCGAAACCAAAAATATTTGAATCTATTTGAGAATACCTTTCCAACGAATCTAAAGAATCGAAATTTCATAGCGGGGATAAAAAGTTATGCCCAGTTGAAGATTCAGAATTGTCGCTATGGAATTCTAGCCCTTAAAAATGGCCATTTTGCAAACAACCTCGGTTTTCGACGAAACAACTTTTGTTGGATCCGCGATGTCAAATTATTGCTAGGTTTCAAATTTCATAATTTTTCGAATCAATATGTGAGCGTGGTAAAGGAAAACACATTTGAGCACTTTTAGTTGATTTTAATCGACTGGAAAATGGCCATTTTTCATATGGTCTCAGAATTCAGCGAAACTAGTTTTGTTAGGACCGTATCGTCAATACGAAGCTAGAAATTATTTTTCGGGAATTTTTCTAGTTAGTGTGTGGCCCCGGTAAATTGAAATGCGCGTTGAAATTAAATATATAGAGTTATATTTTGATTTTGACGAAAACTGATCGAAACGATCGAATCAGCTTGCGATATGTATAGATATCCCATTGTGTTCGGAATGGGGGTAATTAGCTATGGACGATAGGCGGTGGGTTTGATTCCGAGTTCGAAAATAAAAGTTACTTTTTGAAATTAAAATATTAATAAAATAATATATATAAACACCCCCTCTCTTCTTTCTCTCTTCCTACCCCCGTTGACCCGAAATGAAATAAAGAAGAAGGAGAAGGAGAAGGAGACGTGCAGCAGCAGCTGCACGAGGCGCCACTGGCGATCGCCCCCCCTTCGGTGATGCGCAACCCTCCACCTCCTTTCCCCTTCGATTCGCAAGACAAACCCCCCCTCGACGCAGTCAAGCCACAAACCCTCCACGCCCCGCCTCCAACCAAACCAGGCCTGCCGCTGCCCCCTGGCCTCCGCGCCGACCACGACGCCCCCTCCACCTCCGATGCAGCGAAACGGCCCCCCTCCTACAATTTGACTGTAAGCTTTTTATATTTATTTTATTTAGTTGTTTATTTAAAATAATTATTTTAAATTAATTAAAATCAGTTTTTAAAGTTCAGATCTTTGTCTGTTTAAAGTTTTGATTTTCAATTTAGAAAAGATAAGATTTCTAAAGGTATAAAGATTAGATTTTTATCATACAAAGAAACGATTTCTGATTTTTAAGATGGTAAAAATATGATTTTTAGAACTTCAAAGATTATATTTTTACCACATCAAAGATGATATTTTTATCATATAAAAGGATATGATTTTTAATCGTGAAGTGATTAGGAAGATTTGATTTTTCATAGTAAAAAGATTCGATCTTTATAAATAAAAAATATAATTTTCATATGTTGTAGTAGATAAAAATATGATTTTTATACAATAGAGAATATAAAAATATTATCTTTATATATATAGCGAAGTAAAAAATTCGATTTTTATATATTGAATAGCGAAGTAAAAATTCGATTTTTATATATTGAATAGCGAAGTAAAAATTCGATTTTTATATATTGAATAGCGAAGTAAAAATTCGATTTTTATATATTGAATAGCGAAGTAAAAGTTCGATTTTTATATATTGAATAGCGAAGTAAAAATTCGATTTTTATATATTGAATAGCGAAGTAAAAATTCGATTTTTATATATTGAATAGCGAGGTAAAAATTCGATTTTTATATATTGAATAGTGAAGTAAAAATTCGATTTTTATATATGTAGTGATTGCGGATGACGAAAGTGATGAAAGAAGAAACGGCGGAGATTTTCTATATATGAAGAGTCAAGGCGTTTGGTTTAGCTAGTCGGTGAGAACTTCTCACTTTAATTTAATTTTCTAGTTAAAAAAAAAAATATACTAGGATGCAAACGGTGTTTAGTAGCACCCGACACCCGTCGTCCACAGACCATGGACGACTTGTATGCTTGTTTGTTTGATTTTGATGTGTAGTTTATTGTGTAATGTGATGTGAAATGAAATAAAATATTTATATAGTTAAAAATATTTTATAGTTAAAAATAGAATTTTTAACGTATATATGAAATGAAATAAATTAATGTAAACAAATCGAACGATTTGTTTATATACACACATTTGACTGATATTGATTGGGACGATAAATTTTACACATCGCCCAACTGCACAAATAAAATCTGTGTTTGATTGTTTGAAACCCCACACGGGTATTGGGATGATATTTGACGTACATTAATCCCGATTGTTTAGTTATATGTCGATCGATTTGTCGACAGACAGTGTAAGCGTTAGTTATTTATATTTAATGCTTATGCAGTTGTGTGGTGCACTCTGGATGATGGTTGATTATTTATCGTTGTTATTTTATACATGTGTTGTTGAAAATCCATATAATTAACATTATATAGTAATTGATTGGGCCTCATTCTAGTTTTGAAAAAGAAATATTTGAAATAGAAATATTTGAAAAAGAAATATTTGAAATAGAATATTTGAAAATAGAAATGTATGAAGTCGTGTTGATTAGATTGACGCCATTTTGACGCGAACGATATTTATATCGATTTTATTCAATTTTCAATGAATATTGAAAGTGATATCGAAATTTGAATTAAATTGAATAGAATCGAAATTCGAATTATATTGAAAAGAATTGAAATCCGAATTATGTTGAAAAGAATTAAAATTCAAATTAAATTGAAAGTGATTTCGAAATTCGAATTATATTGAAAAGAATTGAAATTCGAATTAAATTGAAAAGAATTGAAATTCGAATTAAACTGAATAGAATTGAAATTCGAATTAGATTGAAATATAATTGAAATAGTTTTGAATTGAATTTAAAACGTATTGAAATTGAACTGAAATCGATTTGAATTGAAATCAATTTGAAATGAATTTAAAACGAATTTATAAGGAAAAAAAAATTCAATTTTGATTTGAATTTGAAATGAAGTTGAAATCATTTCGAAAACGAATTTAAAAACGATTTAAAAAAATCGTTTTAAAAGGGAATCGACGAAATATATATAATATATATATTATATATATATATATAATAGCCTGAATAGAATGCGCCACGCCGCGGCAGTTCGTGAATTTCGACCATTGACTTCGAATGGATATTGCGGGAGATCCGATCGTCGGATTCTCCTAAAACCAAAAACGTTGGGTTCATATCGAAAAGAGCTTTCTAATGAATATTAAAAATTTGAAATCTAATGGTTGGATTTGGAATTATGTCCAAATCAAATTTGGAAAAGGTCGCTGTAAGTGCAGTTCGATGGCTGTTGGTGGAAATTGATTGTACGGGCCTTGGTAAAATTATTAAAAATATCAATAATTTGTGTAAAATCATAAGAAATGATTTGGGAAGAATCGGGATGAAAAACTCCATTTTTGAAAAGATAAAAATAGATTTTTATCGAAATGAACTAGTTTTGAACTAGAATTATAATTCTATTTATTTTTAAATAAATAAATTGGATTTGAAAAGGGTTTTAAAAGTAACCAGAAATTCCAATAATTGAATTGGAATGGATTTGAATTGAAATTGTCTTTGCAATATTGCGATGCTGGATTTCGTGATTATACATATATTGTTATGGAAATATGAAAGATATATATATATATATATATATATATCATTATTTCCAATACGATATTTGTTGGTCGTAGAATTTGATATTGAATATAAGCCGATATATTTTCTATTCAGAGCCTTGTATTTAATGTCAAATGAGATTTGGGTTTGTCATGAATAGTGTCTTCATTAACACTGTTCTTAAACCCAGTTGAGAAAATGGTTAAATCTTTTTATTTAGATTTGATGAAGTGTACCAATTAAATGGTTTTTAATTGGAATTGAATTGGTATTGATTTTTTGGTTTATTGTGAATAGTGTTAAATAACACTTGTTCCTTAACCCGATAATTAATGAAATGTGATTTTGGGTTGTCGTGAACGGTATCTTCAATAATACTATCCTTAGACCCAACGGAGTTAAGAAAATCAGAAACTAACTAGAGATTAGTTAAGTTGAATGGTTTCTTGGGTATTGATCTGATGTTGGTTTCGGCCTTCGGGGTTAATGTTTAGGGAACTGCTCACTTGCTAATTCATGGTTAGGGACTGATTAAAATGTGATGTGATTTTGGGGTTTATCGTGAACCGTGTTTTAAATGACACTGATTCTTTAACCCAGTCAAAGATTAAAATTAAGTGGAGTTTTAATGAATCTTTAATTAGATTGAAAAATCGAGAATGGAGCATCACCAGTTTTACTCCAGGCGATAGTTAAATCTTTAATTAGATTTGAACGTGAAATGGTAATTGAATTTACCGATAACACCGTGGTGTTAGATATGAAGTATTACCAGTTTTACTTCATGGGATGAATAGGCTGGGATTGGGAAATTAAAACAAATGATTACTTCGGTGTGGTTCGCTAATCCCGACTAGTTTGAGTTGATATTCAAAAGAAGATTAAAGAATAAATTTAAAGAATTTATCTTTGATAAAATTAATGGGAACCTTTCCCTAAGAATGTGAAATTTAGAGACTAACTATAGGTTAGTTAAGAAGAATGGTTTCCTGTGTATTGATCTGATGTTGGTTTCGGCCTTCGGGGTTAATATTTGGGGAATTGTTCCCTTACTAATTTACGGTTAGCGACTGATGAATTGGAATGAGGCGTATGTTGTGTTTGTGTAACACTTATTTATTATATACGCGAGTTATTCGGAAAGACCGGGTTTATCCCATTCTGAATAACTGATTCGGCGGTTAGTAGAAGAAGAAGACGGTGGTTGAGGACCGGAGGTCTTCACATCGTTTGTGTGGTTACTGATGATCATGATTGGGCTGTACACCCAAGAGGAGGGAATCAGTTAGTGGTCGTCCAGGCGTACTTGGAGATCAATGGGTATGCGATGTACTAGGTGCCTCCGGTTTTGTTCAGACCCAGAACGGACTTGTAAATGGACTATGTGTCTGACATTGGATTTCATTCTGTGTGACTGATATCGGTTGCATAGAGTGATTTGCCTGTGTGGCATGCTAAGATGCAAATGATCAAGGCTTCTGTTGAAAAGCAAAGTCTTGTGGTTGATGATCAAAGCATGGCCTTTGTGGCTTAACTTTGTGTAGCGTTAATTCGCGAGCCTCACACCCTGGTGTGAACCATAAACGGGAGAGGACCTCAGGGAGGGCATGCGTTTCTTTCTAGCTGGAAGTGGCGTCAGTGGTTTTACACGCCCTGACGAGTTTGACTTATGTGGTTGTTGTTGTTGCGAGGCGCCTCGGTTTGATCGGACGATCCGGGTCCGATGGAATCAGTCGTTGGCTCATTTACGCCCCAAAGGGCGGGGAAACGCAGTGTTCAGGCATTTTAATCCACATCGGTGGACCGGCCATGACGATCAAAAGGTCACTCGAGCTCTTACCTGAGGCTCGGGCTAGACAGTCTCGAATAGGTAGAGGACTATCTTTTGCCTTAGTTCACGGATGGAAATACAACTTCCAAATACGTGACTTTGCGGTTTTATTTGTAGAGCCTAGTATTGGCGACATGATATACGGTACCCATGCCGCCTATGATTGATACTTATGATTTGAAGTTGTTTTATACACTACGCACTTATAATAGTATCAAATGATTTGTTTTAAACGTACTAAGCATGTTTGGCTATCATAAGGGATAACCCTATCCCCCAGCTTGCATTGCATTGTGTGATCGGACCTGGGTCTTATAATAGCTTCATTTTTCTTTATTTAGCATTGCGCTATTGTTTTATGCACTAGCGTTCTTGGGAGGAAACCCGTTCCGTGTTATACGCGTGGTCCCTTGATTTACCTAACTTTAAAATAAAGATTTATAACTGTTTTAGTTCTCACACCAGTCCCATGACTGACCTAGAGTTTATTGTTTTAACCTAAACTCTGGGTGTCCTTATTTTGACACGGGCAACTAGTAGTTTTGGTTTTGCAGATTTATATTCACAGGATCCTGACTTATAGCTGGAACGATATCCAGAAAGCTTTATATCCGTATATCTCCTTCTAGTTGTGTTTTGTATTATTTCCTCTGCGATGTATTTAAATGTAATTTAAATCTCTGATATTTCTGTGTAATATTTATTCATACTCTGTATATTCTTGTAATCTGATGGAATTGTTGTAATAAACAATGAAATGTTCTTCCGTCTACGTTCTAATTTGTCTTGTCCTCAAAGCAATCCGTGCTTTCCTCACTGGGGAAGTTCGGGTCGTTTCAACAGTATTTTCATTGATGCCTAGAACGGCGATGTTGTGTACATCATTAGCAATGGATAATGGAACATCAGCCAAGTTCATTTCATATTTAGACAAACTGATTTGCAAACCTGTCATTTTGTAGAATTTATCTAGAGTACTCATGATATTTATCATGGTGGAGGTGTCAAGCTTACAAAAAAATAATCAATTCATCAGCGAATAGTAATGAAGTAATTATGAGTTCATCACATTTTGGGTGCATCATAAAGGAATTTGAATCAACTAATTGATCAAGCATTTTAGTAAGAAATTTCATAACAGTTATAAAGATATACGCAGACATGCGATCACTTTGCCTAATGCCTAATTTACTCTTATAATACCTAATCGAACACCCATAAACATTGATGGAAAAATGTACAGTACATATGCAAGCATGTGTCCAAGTGATTAAGATAGGAGGAAACTTCATATAACTGAGAATTCCAACAACTGAATCCCAATGCAATGAGTCATTTTTGATGTCCAATTTAAGCACGGACCTAGGTGAAATGTTCTTAGTATTGTTATCTTTAAATAGTTCATGTGCCATTAAAAAATTATCCAGCATATTGCGCTTTGGTAAAATAAGAAGATTGATTAGATGATATTAAATTAGGCAACAAACTTTTTAATCTAGTGGCAATGATCTTAGAAATGCATATACAGGTAGTATTACAACATGTTATAGGCCTAATTGCACTAACGTGATTGGCATTTTCATTTTAGAGATTAATGCAATTACAGTATTATTATATGAATCCGTTATTCTAGCAGTTCTAAAAAAGGTTGAGACTTCCTTGCACACATCATTACCACTGTATTCCAACAATGAGTGAAGAATTTGGAATTAAAGCCATTAGGGCCACCACATGATGTTTTATTTAGAGAAAAGATAGCATCCTTAATTTCCACATCAGAGACAAGGGAGCTAAGTCTTTCAAAATCATCCTGATTGATCTGATCTTAAGTAGTAGAGATGGATCAATTTCATGCATATTAGGAGAGAAGTTAGTTACATTACCAAAAGGAGAGGTGAAGTAGTTGATGAATGCTAGATTGACCCCCACTTGAGTGTATTGAAGCTGAATATCATTGTCCATGATGCTGAAATGTTTTCTTTGTTATGCTTGGATTTCAGAGCTGATTGGAAAATTGTCGTATTTCTATCACCCTCTTGAATCTAATGTAATCCATCTTTCTGTTTCTTAATGCGAGATTCAGAATATAAAGCATCCTTAATCTTTTGAGAGCATTCACTTTCTTGAATAGAAAGGGTTGGAGTATTCACATTAAATAGTATTTTAGCCTGAATAAACTCCAACTGATCAGCCAATAAGTCAGATTACTTAGAGCCTTTCCCAAATTAATTTCTAGCCCAGTTAGATAGAGCATGCTTAAGTAGTTTGAGTTTTCTATGCAGAACTAACATTGGATTACCGTAACAAGGCTATTCCAAACTTCGTCCACTAAGCTTTAAAAGTCAACTACACCAAACATGCCCTATTGTAACACTTATTTTGTTTTAATTCGTAATGGTTATAACCATCATAAAGTACTAACAAATATAAGCGTTTTAACATTTTACAATGGTTATAACTGTTATTGAATAAGAAAAGTTTGTAAACGTTTTAAAAACCATGGGCCTATTTGTCTTTTTGTACATTATTCGTGCCCAACCCCTTTCTCACGCTTACCCCTCTTTTGGCTTTTGTTCTTGCAATTGAAAAATATATTCTTTTTTAGGATTTTTGCCTCAGTCATCTTTCCTTCAATCGCCGCCGTCAGCTGTATCTCCGACGCCGCTGTCTCGTTAGAATTCAGATGGTTACCACCTATGTTAGTACCGAATAAATATTTATTAGTATTTTCCTTATTTTTGAAACAAGCAGATGTATTATTACTTCTTCTTTGGTATAGTTTTTAACATCAATTATAATCTTTCAATTTTCATATAATTTAACTAAAAGTTCAACATTTTTTTCCATTTGACTGAAAGCTCTCCTTTATCACCTACTTGTAATCTCTTATTTTGTTGCACTTTCAAAATAAATTACTATCTTTCAATTTTCATATAATTTAAAACATTATATTTCCTTCATTTTCTCATAGAAAACAATTTACAAGGGTTGTTAGGTGCAAAAAGCATACCATGATGAAAGCTGGCTTTGTAGGGAAAAAGTTAAATATAGTTCTCTAACTTTTATTTTACGAAATCACAGATAAATTGCATGTTGGTAATTAATATGGTTTTGCTTTGTTATTGATTAACATAGCATTGTAGGGATGACTAAAATGTTGGAAATTAGAGCGGTGCTTATACGATTTTTTACAGTGGAATTTGTATGTTTTGCTGCAATGTTAGAGTGGAGTGTTGGAATTCTTTGATGCTAAATAAGGAAAGCGTGAAGCGTTGAGGGATTGGGTTGCATCTGTTCTTGTATCAAACGTGACACTGTTTCCACTAGGAAGCAGTAATGGACTCACCTGCACACATAGGTGAGAAATTATTCTCACATGTTGTGTGCAACTGAGTAACTCACCTGCTTAAGCAGGTGAAAAATTATGCTCATATTCCTTACGCAGACAAGTCATTCTCACGTGCATGTGCAGGGGTGATATTCTCACCTGCACATGTAGGTGAGAATTTCTCACTTGCGCAAGCAAACGAGGAAAAATCTCACCTGCACATGCAGGTAAGAAGTTCTGACCTACGCAAGCAGTTGAGGAAAAATCTCACTTACTTGCTCAGGTGAGATGTGAGAAGAGGCCCAAAACCACCTATTCACCATGATTTTCATTCATAATTTCAAAAAAATAAATGAAATAGATGTTAATAAATAAATTAAATAATTAATATATATTAAATGCATGCAGTATATACTACTAATTTGATAAAAAAATGAATATATGTGATTCATTATACATGTGACATACTATTAACGATGTCTATATGCTACCAGACTTCTGTGATGATCCATACAAATGTGCATAAAACGTTAAAGTTGCTCCAAAGCATTTACAACCATTCATTTCATGATCAAATATTATATGTGAAAAGAGGTTACATAACATGTTATATTTGGAGACGTTACATAATGCAACCGTGAATTTCTAAGAGAAAGCAACTCCATGAATTGTTCAATAGGCGTTTAGGATATAAACATGCTTCCGGATATTTGTTGACATAGATATCTAGAATTGTTCAATAGATGTCTAAGAGAAAGAACCTCCCGTTGATCAAATTCATAATTTGATTGTTTTCAGAGTATTTATGTAGGATGCTATGCACAGATTTTTTTATATTTTAAATTTCCAGGTTGGAAGTAGTAAAATTTAAACTTACAAATGATTCATTAGTTTGTCCACCTTCATTCACTGGTACACATTACACACTTAAATAGTTTCACATCCAATGCAAAATCAATTAACAAAAGTATAACATGACAGTTAAGATGCGTATAGTGAATGGCTTGCAAAAGTTCAACTTTAATATAATTAAATGGAAAAAAACGTACGATTGCACACACTGATCTAGCACATGTCGTGTAATAAATGTAAAAATTTCATAATTGTGAATGCCTTGTGAAAGTTTCAAATATATCTTAGTGGTTGAAGAGTTAGAAATCAAAAGGTCTTGTAACAACCTAGGGAATTCGATGCCCGAATTTCGACAATAATACTTAAAATCCTGTATTACTTGCCAAAACCCAATTATTGAAAATACCAGACAGTTATTAGAAAGAAATTAGATGGTGAGATAAGAAAGAAATATTAGAATAGAAGAAGAATAATATAACTACAACATCACCAGAGTCTCACATCGCAGTGGATAAAATATAATATAGAAATAGATCTTTATTGAGATCTTGAAATAATACTTATAACGTCAGAGTACAACTTACAATCAACATATCTGGACTACTATATCAATCTGTCCTCATATACAACATACAGCAGAAAACACACTATATATATATCATATGCCTGAACTCCTCCAGCATGTCTTATGAAGTTCACAACATCTAAGCCTAAACTTGTAAAACTCTGTCTAACCCGAGCATTACAAATGCTGGATCAGTCTGGTGAACCATAATGAGAAAACTCGCTAAATTTATAATATCATCCTACTTCGGTTTAAAGTTAAAACATTTATTTTCAAAAGAAAAGGATAATCTTAAGACCAATCCACACATAAACACGGATAGTTTTTACCTTAAGATAACCCAAAGCATTTTTGAAATCACATTTTATTCTGATATTATAATAGTGTCTAAATACAAATAAATAGAATCTAGCGGAAACGCTTGCGTCTCACGTTCCATATACATAGTATACAATCAAAACCATGGGCGCCTATTGGATATTGGATTTCCAACTATGACAATGCATGGAACCACCCTCCGATAGTGTATCTTTCGAGGGGAACACACTGGGTTCAACAAGGACATCTTGCGACCCGATCACACATGACCGACCATTCATTACGCTTAAGTGTATCGAATGTATATCACCAACGGTTGGGATTAATAATTGTTTCTTGAAAAGGGACAACATCAAATAGAATAAAGAAGGAAATGAAATTTCTCTAGATAGGTGATTATACACCTAATTGGGAGCGACCCACTTAGCCATGCTGCCTGCCCTATTTTTGTCACTTCCCGGTTGAAGAGGCTTGAGGTTTAAATTATTGTTATTTTTAAAATAGCACACCACCATTCCCTTTGAATGCCACATTGTTAGATCCTCCAGAAATCACTAACTGATTTCCACAAAAATACTTAGGATGTGGAGCTAAGGGAAGTTCCCTTCTCTGCCACCAACTATGGTACGTTTGAAGAACCAACGTACGTGATCCCTTTGGAACTACTCCGCTAGACATCCATCCATAAAAGTTGTCCTGGGACTAGACAAACCGAAGATACCCTCCTATTGCATCCTAGGAATCACCCTATAGATCAATATCAAGTAGTCCTTGCAATCCTCAAATTCCAATCATGTCAGAATCACGAATCAAATAACTCTGGATGCATGCCAAAGAAGTTTGACAAGTCGTTCTTCTAGTTATGAAGATCCATAGTCTTCACTGCTACATCTTCAATCTGCATCTTCCATAAGTTCGTATTTGCTGGTTCGGAATGGTTTTCGAATATAAATTCGATCTCTGTCTTTCCATACCAACAATCGTATAGGTCAGATTTGATAGTCGGTTATTTAACTATCAAATAAACCATACCATTCAACCACGAAAATAGAAACGAGTTCACTAGTTTAGTACCCAGCATCATTTGGCCATTAATTAAAAATAATTAACGAACGTTAACTTAAAACCCTTAAATATTTCAATACTTCGAATATATCTTTTCACTTTTTAAAATCATTTAAATACTTTTAGAGTTAAATCATATATAGATATTCTTAACTTTGGTTTCATAACTTCATTTAAAACATCGTTACGAAATCTCTTTTGTTTCTCTTCTCGAAAACACTAACTAACACTTCCCTTTATTTAACTCATCTCGTTAATTTCTTAAATCTCGAAAATATAGCTATATTTTCACAAAATCTCTTTTCTACTTCCATTACTTCAATATTTATTAGTCCCTGACCGTACATTGGTAAGCGAATAACTTCCTAAGTATCAACCCCGAAGGCTGAAACCAACATCAGATTTACACTTAGAAAATCACTCAACTAAACCAATCTTCGGTTAGGTTCCAAATCTCTAATTTACTCTTAATCAACCAATATTAATCCAATTCTCATTCATTCAATCATTTCATGCTTTGAAAATCTCACTCCAATCCTATCCATTTAACTTAATATCATTATTAAGTATCACCAACTTAAAATCAACATTTGAAGTTTGCGCTTCTTTTATAAATCTTATTTATAAACTAATACAAAACTATTTATATCTTGATTCCTTCTTACTTAATTTTAAATATTAAGTAAACATATATTTTAAACCATCATATTCACAGAAAATATCTTTTATAACGTTATTCATAAAACTGGGATTTTAATATAAACCCGATCACAAACTCTTTTAACAATTTAAGTCTATTTCATTACAACTTGATTTCTTACTTAAATGATTTTCATTTAAAAAGTTTTTCCTTAAATTTATTATCAATTAAAATAATATTTACTTACTTGTTAACTGAAAATAAATATTAAATTCCTTTCAAAAATCTTATTAAAATTAAAACAAATATTCGTTAACCATTTCATTAGGTAACTGAAAACAAAATAATCAAATAATCAATCCTAGTTTAAACGATTGACTTAGTCAACTCAAAAACACAGTTATTTCTTTAACCAATCCCAATTAATTCCTGCTTTAAATTAATTAATAATATGATTAATTTAAATAATTTCATTTAATTGTTTTTTTAGATATAATGAATCCAACTCTTAACTGTTACGTTAATCTCTGCTCATTTACTTAACCTAAGAAATTTATTTTACAAAATCATTTAATAATTATATATAAACTTAAATAATAAATATTTTTTTATTTTAATCATCTTTTATTCAAAATAATAGTTCTCAAAATCTATTTTAGTTATAAAATAAATCTTATAACTTTATTCTTGTCGATTCACCTGACAGTAAATCAATATTCACAAAACGATTGATCTATAGGCCATATGCTGCCAATTACTCAACCAATACTACCCACTGGTTTAAAACAAACAAACATTGAATTTCAAGTCAACAATTAAATAAATCATCCAATCATATCGGTTAAACAGTTCATGCAATTGTAATACGAAAATAAACAATAATTTTGAGGAATCTAGTTGGATCCCTCTAACTTGTTTTTCTTGCATTCAAATACATTACCTCAAATCAAATCATCTATTCAATAAATAGATATAATACTCAACAATCAACAATAACAACAATCCAAATGTCCATATTTCAATTTAATACAATTATATTATTATAAACTTAACCAATAAGGTAAGTTATCTCATTAGGGAATAATCGTTAAAAATAACGATTGGTTTAAATTAAATTAAACGAACATTTAATTTAATCAATTCAATCAACACATATAAATGTATATTCAACATCCATCAAAAAATTAACAATTATAGCACACAAATACTAAACCTGACTTATAAAATATAAGTGGGACAAAACTGAGTGAGTTGTACTCACCTTAATTACCGTTCGTTGTTGAAAACGATATGTCTTAATTAAATTAAACAAGTGTTTAATTTAATTAAAATTATCAGTTGCTCCCAACTCTATCCAAACCAGTTTTACAAATGTTGTGCTTGCCGACATGGTTCCGACATTACATGTTTCGTTCCATTCTGGCAACAAAATCATACGTTATAAATTTTATATGTTATTTACTATTAAAATAATATTATTAAAACCTTAAAACTATACTATTAATATACAACTAGGTGTAAATCTTGCAAGACAGACGTAGCTTATTCCATATAGGATTAACACCTAGAAACTTATACTATACATGCTTCCTTTATTGCATACCAATGACATGGGATGGAGAATGTATTTTGATAGTACCTAACGTATGTGTGTATGTTGGCTTTTGAAACATTCAGGCATGTATACCCAAATGTTAAATATCTTTAAAAAATATTTAGCACCCTAAGCCCATAATTACGTTATACATTAATTTAAATTGGCATTAGAGTAACATGCTCGTACAAAATACACTAAAAGTGGCCACATTACTTATAAAATAGATTAGGCATGTTTGGAACCTTGCATAACCTAATATAAAAATCAGCAATGTATTAGGTATGCTTAGGCTCATACTAAAACAGGATTAGTTAGTTCAAATCATTATTAGGCACACTAGAATATTAATTAGACAATTAGGCACAAACTCACCTAGACACATGGAAGGCTACTGTATATCTTCTACTTTTCTCATGCAAGCTTCCCTCCAAGTTTGTATTCATTTGATCCAACCTAACCCTCACGCCAATATTGCCAGCCACCACCTCTCATATCACCATCTCGCCAACCGTGCCACCCTTCCTCTGACAAGAACGCACAACATCGTACTGAAATATGCAGCTTCGTTTATTCCTTACCCATGCGTGACTTCACAGCGCAACTTCTCCCCATGTTTTCTGCCTCCCTACTACTTCTTCTTTATATATTTTCTTCGATCCTGATGCTCCATTCATACTTCAGCGCCTTCTTCATGTAACGTCCCGTGTTTTCTGTAGTCAGATATTTAAATTTATTTTATTAATTTAAATAGTTATTTGAAGTTATTTAGTGACCGTGCACGGTGTACACGCATAAATTATCCGTTTGAAATAATTTAATTATAATTTTATACGTTGTCTCTGCGAATGAGTTAAATCTTGAAGTCGGATTCAACGAAAGCAATATAACGGTTAAGCTAAAAATGTCAGTTACATCATCGTAACTAGAATCTGTTACCTAAAGATATTTTGTCAAAAGGTCGTATCTGAATCTCCACAAGATCTCAACATATCTGAAAAATATCTTTATCAAATATGATGCTTTCATTCAAAGATTCACCGCTAAAATTTCTTCATCAAGTCTTCACATCAAGTCAAACCAAATCCTTGTATCTCTGTTCAAATCACTGAAGAACAAATCCATATGCATCCTTTAAAGTCCTTACAGAATACTAAGGTAGAATTGGTTCGTACGCTCTGCTTATAATTCGTGCCATGTGCAAATTGAAACCAAGTTTTTCAAAAATCTTATAGAAATCTTATTTACAAATCTCAGAACAAAAATCTCGACTGTGTTTAGTTATCTCATATGTACCAAATCTCACGCTTATCAAAACGTATACAAACTTTTACCTTTAAACAAGAATAAAAATATTGAAACTTCACACCAGCACATGCAAGCAAACAAATCTTCACAAGCTATCACTGCATGCCTAACCGAAGGAAAACGTACCCTACCCACATATGCACGTCATTATCAGTTTAAAGATCCTAGTAGACCTAATCCATATCTCTACAGCTAGGATGCATGAAGATAAGGGTAACAATAAACAATTCAATTTCATTTCTTGGTAATCAAAACTACCCTAATCTAAAAATAATATTTTATATATACTTAAGCTTCTACCATACGCAAATACAAATAAGGTAATCAACATATGTCTGAAAAGGCACACATGTCTATCATCTTCTATCAGCTACAGTATTATACGTTCCTCCCAAACCTAATGCCGTGTTGATTAAACAAATGCCATGGGTTCCAAGTAAATTGCTTGATGGACAAACCACCCAATTCCTTGAGTGTCAAGATGTTCGCACTATATACATGTTGAACCATTTTCCAGATTTTCATATACCTCAAAAATCGAAACAAGTCAAATACTCCAATAGAAATCAAAGCCTGTATATTCGAATCCTCAGGACACCCTTTTCACATGTGTACCATTTGTTTTTATATCGATGGAAGTCTGGAGCTCAAGGTCTGAATGGAGTTGTATAATATTCTTTAAATAAGTTTGCCATGCTAGATGATACCTTTGAAGTGAAGTATCGGATGATGATTAGGGACTAAAATATCAACAGAGAGGGAGTAGCATGCATAGACGTGAGCGTGTATAGTTGACTGCGTGATTTTCTGGTGCATGCTGTCGCATGTGGCATGGAGGGAAGACCTGGTTGTTGGCTATTCAAGCTGAATGATCATAGTTAATGCATGAAGAAGTGGGAACCAGAAGGTGACATGTGTATTGGCGGTGCTGAAATATAAGGGGGTAGTTGATGATGCAAGGGTGGCATGGTGATGTGTGTGCGTGGAATAATGACTACAGGGACCTCGGTTTGCTGGAAGAAGATAGCAAAGTGTGGTGCGTTGAGAACAAAGGAAACAGAAGGAATTCGTGAGGGAGAACGTGCTGGTGTTTTAGTGCCAGGAGGTGGGTAGGGAACAAAAGAAAAGTGGAAAGTTGTTTTGTATCATTGTATGCAAGGTGTAGGAGTTGCAGGAGAAAAAGACGCAGGGGTTCAAACCGAGAAATGGATAGTTGTACCAGTGGGGAACATTGGAAGTATGCAAGGGAACAGTAGCATGTTGTGTAAAGAAAATAAACAAAATGATGGGGAGTTGAAGACAATTGAAGAAGGATGGCGTTGGAAAGGAAAAATGGATTGGAGAAAATGTAACAAGGAGGACATGCGAAGCGGTGGTATACGTACACTATGTAACTAAACTCAAACGTAGAGGCAATGGGACGTGAGAACGTGGAGGAAAGATTTGGGATTGTTAGGTGGTAGTGGTACTGTGTTTTAATGTGCACGGAGGGTTCATGCTCAAGCTTCAGGAGAAATTGAAAATATGGGAAAGAATTTGCGAGGGCAGCAGGTAAAGGAAAGGTATACTGCTTTAAAATGCGAATTCAATTTCCAAGCTAAAAGAATTTATCATAAATATTCAATTACATTAAATATAGGATCGCTACAGTCAAGTTAGTATAATCATTTACAAAACAAATTTGGAAATGGGTTAGTACACTGGTTAGTTAACCAAGGTCATTGGTATAATTTAAATTTCATTAAGAATATTAGTTATATAATTAAACCGCATAACTTTTATAGTATGTACCTCATTCATTTGTTGTTAGAATTCAATGAAATGTTTTACGTAAATTTATAATTTATTTAAAATCAATCGTCTTAACTAGGACGTGCCAAATGAGGTCATAAACGGTGTTCAACCCCTTGGATTATAACATGACCAATTGCAGTCCTAAGCTGAGTATTAACTTTAATAAGTGATTAGTTATATTAATATAAGTTGTAGGAATTATATAGGTCATAAATCGTTCATACATTACCAGGATGAAGTGGAGCAGGAGACATTGGAACCATGTAGATATGCACTTCATGGCAAAGCAATTTGGATAGAGGTGGAAACAGCTGAGATATCTAACTAAATTAAACATATGAACCATTCGAGCGACAAATGGAAATCAAGGTGAGTTAAACTTAGTCAGTTCTCCCACTTATATTTATATAAGTTGGGTTTATTATTTGAATGCTATGGTTGCTAATTATTGGTTGATTTGATGATTGTTTGGATATTATTGAATATTGCTATATCGATAATTTAAATTAAACGTTGTTTAATTTAAATAAAACGAAATCGTTATTTTTAATGATTATTTCCAATAGAGGTAACTTTCCTTGTTGTTTACATTTATAAAAATATAAACGTACTTAAATTTAATTGGATGCTTGAATTATTGATATTGGTTGACCGCTACCAGTTGAACAAATTATTTATTTGCATATGATCGTTACATGAACGGTTTAACCAGTATGATTGGATTATTGATTTGAATAGTGATTGTTGAATATGAATTCAATGTTTGTTTGTCATGAACCAGTGGGTAGTATTGGCTGAGGAATTTATAGCGGATGGTCAAATATAAATTGTTTTATAAAGATTGATTTGCCGTTAGGTAAATCAATAGAAATGAAATTATGAAATTTATTTATAACTGAATATATATTTTTAAATTGGGGTTATAAAAAGGGAATAAACCAACCATATTTACATTGATTGTTTTATCCACAAATCACCATTTTTGGTACCAAAATCTATCCGTGTGCGAAGCACGTGCCTTATTTAAATTATTAAATGATCTTATAAAAATGATTCTGATATTTACAAGATTGATAGCAAGTGAGCGGATACTAATGTAATGTTTAATAACTGAGGTTAATTGTTTTTAAGAAGCAAATTAAAATGAGATTTTATTGATTTGATTATTATAATAATCAAATGGGATTATTTAAATTAATTTAATTAATTTAAATGGAAAGATGAATTAAGATCTGATTGACGAGTTAATCATGCTCAGAGTTGACTAAGTCCACTGTAGTAACTAACATGGATTTATTTATTTATTTAATAGTAAAGTAAACCATTTTTATAATGTCGATATTTATTAAATAATAATCGCAGGGGTAAATCATGGGATTTAAAAGGTATTAATTTAGGTATATGAAACAAGAAGGATTATTTATAATAAAGTTATATATTAAGAAAATCATATTAATGATAATATAAGTTAAGTTTAAATTGTGATTTAAAGCGAATTATTATTTGAGATTCTATTTAACTGGATTTATGAAATCCAAGGTTTTGACGAAGTTACAAACCTGAGTTTAGTGAATATTATTGTAAAGAGTTATTAGAAATGGGTTTTTGAAATGGAAATAAAAGCGGGAATATGAAATTAAAGAATCAGAATTTAACTGGAAATCGGTTGAGATAAATGGTTTTCTTAATATTGATCTAATGTTGATTTCGGCCTTCGAGATTGATATTTAGGGGATTGTTTTCTTACTGATTTACGGTTAAGAACTGATGGAGATATGAATTGGAAATCAAATGAAAACCTAAGTTTGAATTAGAGTAGTTAAACGAGTGGAGTTATAAAGATGAAATATAGAGCCCTGATTTTTAATAAAAGATGATGTTTCATCAAGATAGAATTAAAATGGGATTTGTTTGATATTGGGAACAAAATTCGGTTTTGGGTATTGCAACTAACATCTATCTTAAGATAAGAATGTTGTTGATCAAGGTCTGAGAGGTAATTAAAATACCCCAACTTGAAAAACTGCAGGATTATCAGAGGATGATATTAGTTGTAGTGGTAAGGGTGTTAAAAGCGATTTATTATTAGAAATGATAGGGTAATGTTATTGGAAGAATTTGGAATATATGTATATACAATGGGATTCAGAAATAAAAAGGAATAAAGGAGGCTTGAGAATATGAAGTGATATTTCTATAGTAAGTGAAATAAAAAGTAGATTTGTGAAAATATAACGATATTTTCAAAAAGGGTAAGAAGATGGGAATTGGAATGAATTTATTCTAAAAAGGGAAGTGACGATTTTGGCGTTCAAAATAACGAAACAAAGGAGATATTGTAACAATTGTTTAAAAGGATAAGTTGAATCGGCTTTCCAATTTTAGATAATAAGTAATGTTATAGCAAATGTTTTGAAATGGAAGTTAACGGAAAAATTTGATATGGTTTTATGATAATTTTCCAAGTATATTAATAAAATGATTTGCAGATATTAATGTATTAAAACAAATATATTATTTTTAAATGGCCAAGTGATGCTGTATAATAAACCAATTGATCTGGTTTATTTTTATGGTTTTTTATTTTGATAGTTAAATAACTGACTATCAAAATCATACCCAACGCATTGTGATACGGGAAGACCGGAATCGAATCTATATTCGAAAACCATTCCAAATCAGCAACTATGTAAACAAAGAAGATATTTGACGCTAATCGAGACAGAGCAATTGAAGACCGTAAATCTTCATAAATGGAAGGACTATTGTTGGATTTCTCTAGCTGATCCCTAGAGATATTTTGACAATGATTCTATCAGGATTGAAATCTAAGGATTGCAAGGACTACTCACTACTGATCTATAGGGTGATTCCTAGGATGTGGTAGGAGGGTGCTTTCAGTTCATCCTATTCCTGGATGACTTGTATGGACGATGTGAACAGTGACCAGATGTCCCAAAAGATGATTATAACCTCAAGCCTCACCAACTGGTAAATGACAGAAATCTGGCAGGCAGCATGGCTATGTGGGTCGCTCCCATTAGGGTTTATAATCACCTATCTAGAGAAATTCATTTTGCTTCTTAAATATGTCGATGCTGTCCCTTTCAGGAAATGGTGATTTGAGCCCAACTGTTGGTGATATACATTCGATACACTCAAGTGAAATGAGTGTTCGGTCATGCATGCACTGGGTTGCAAGACGTTCTTGTTGAACTCAGTGTATTCCCCTCTAGAGATACTCTATCGGTAGATGGTTCCGTACCTTGTCATAGTCAGAATCCAATCTCCAATAAGCGCCTGGTGTTTTGTTGCATACTATATATGTGGAGCGTGAGATGCAAGCGTTCTGCTAGTTTCTATTTATTATTCTTTAGATAATATTATAATATCGAACAAATATTGATTTTCAAAACTTTTTTGGGTTATCGTAAGGTAAAAAAATATCTGTATTTATGTGTGGATTTGGTCTTATGATTATCCTTTTCTTCGAAAGGATTTTTAACTTTAAAATCAAGTTGGATGATACACTTAAACTTAAATGAGTTTTTCTCACTCTGGTTCACCAGACTGACCCAGTGTTTTGTAAATGCTCGGGTTAAACCGGGTTGTATTGGTCTACGTTATCGGATAACGTGAAGTCCAAAGATGAGCTGAAGGAGCTCAGACATATGATGTTATACCAGCATTATTCCGCTGTGTGTTATATAGATATGAGGACATGCTATTATAATTGTCCAGATGTATTGATGTACTCTGATGTTGTAAGTGTTATTTCAAGCTCTCAATAAAAAGTTATTTCTATATTATATTTTGTTCCGCTGCGATGTGAGACTCAGTGTTGTGATGACTCATCTTATTCTCCTATTCTAATATTCTTTCTTTCTTATTTCACCCTCTAACTTCTTTCCATTAGCTTTCTGGGTTTTCGATACTTGGGTTTTGGGATGTGAGTTGTATAAATGTCTGGATTCAAGCGTCAAAATTTCGGGGTTTCTACAGTTGGTATCAGAGCAATGGTTTAGTAATAACCTTGGCTCTGTGGGGTAACTCAATAGAGGTGGGGTTAGTAATACCCTGGATTGAGTTTGAATATGTATACGAGAGCGCGTATTTGTAATTTGAATATAAAATTATTTTTATACTGTTTTGACCTAATATATTTTATAAAATGGTAAGTTTTAAATTCTCTTGTAATATTAGGGTTGGTTAATAATAGAATTCAACTTGATTATCAACTGGGAATTTCCATTGTGAAATCTGAGAATTTAATAGAAATTCGACTTGAATAGAATATTTGAAGATCAATTGAATTGTTTGATATAAATTGAGTGCATAATTTGATTTAAAACAAATTTAAATGGAATTAATTCAATTTAATGAATCAGAAAGAAGTATAAGTTATTGATATGAATTGGATGGTTGGGAAATTTTGCTTGGAATGATTGGTTTGAATGGATTTGATTGTGGAACAGAAAGGATTTAACCAAGGGAAATGGTTGAAATTGAATATAAATTTGAGCTCTAAATTTATTGAGTTGGAATTGTTGGAATGAATTGAATTATACTCTGAGGAGTCAGTTTAGTTAAAGGATTTTTGGGGGATAATTCAAGTGAATTGAATGGTATGTGAATTTGTTGGGAATAGATGATCTGAATGGTTAACCTTAACTAGCATATGAAACTAATGAAGTTTATTTTAAGTTAAGATCAGTTGCAAGACCAAATATTGGTTGAGTTCTAAAGCCGATTAAATCCAGTTTGGTTAGAGTTGCACAATTATTAAGCAGACTCAAGTATAATCTATTTCTTATCGCGAAATTATGCTCGCAAAAAGGTATACCTACGCAAAATATAGAATTTTGGTTTTTATTTGGGGTTTTGAGATTGAAATATTTTGAATTTTTGCGATCGTATGAGTCGATGAATATATATTTGTTGAACCTGAAATATTGCAGAAGTCCTCCGTATAAGGGAAACTATGTCAAAAAAAAATCAAAATTTAAGGAGTTAGAAAAATTATGAAGAGTTTTGGAAATTTTTTATCGAAGATAAATTGGTTTTAAATCAGTTGTATTAATTTTGGAAATGAAACTGAAATTTTATCTGTAAAGATAATGGGTTGTACCATTCTTTCTACCTTAGTAATTTCGGGGACGAAATTCTTTTAAGGGGAAGGAATGTAACGACCCGTGTTTTCTGTAGTCAGATATTTAAATTTAGTTTATTAACTTAAAAAGTTATTTGAAGTTATTTAGTGATCGTGCGCGGTGTACACGCATAAATTAACCATTTGAAATAATTTAGTAATAATTTTATATGTTGTCCCTATGACCAAGTTAAATCTTGAAGTCGGTTTCAAAGAAAACAATATAACGGTTAAGCTAAAAACGTCGGTTACATCATCGTAACTAGCTAGAATCTGTTACTGAAAGATATTTTGTCAAAACGTCGTTTTTCGAATCTCCACAAGATCTCAACATATCTGAAAAATATCTTTATCAAATATGATGCTTTCATTCAAAGATTCACCGCTAAAATTTCTTCGTCAACTCTTCACATCAACTCAAACCAAATCCTTGTATCTCTGTTCAAATCTCTAAAGAACAAATCCACATGCATCCTTCAAAATCCTTACAGAATACTAAGGCAGAATTGATTCGTACGCTCTGCTTATAAATCATGCCATGTGAAAATTAAAACCAAGTTTTTCAAAAATCTTACAGAAATCTTATTTACAAATCTCAAAACAAAAATCTCAACTGTGTTCAGTTATCTCTCCTGTGCCGAATCTCATGCCTATCAAAACGTATACAAACTTTTACCTTTAAACAAGAATAAAAATATTGAAACTTCACACCAGTACATGCAAGCAAACATACCTTCACAAGCTACCACTGCATGCCTAACCAAAGGAAAACGTACCCTACTCACATGTGCACGTCATTATCAATTTAAAGCTCCTTGTAGACCTAATCCATATCTCTATATCTAGGATGCATGAAGAAAGGGGTAACAATAAACAATTCAATTTCATTTCTTGGTAATCAAACCTACCCTAATCTAAAAAATAATATTTTATATATACTTAAGCTTCTACCATATGCAAATACAAATAAAGTAGTCAACCTATGTCTAAAAAGGCACACATGTCTATCATCTTCTATCAGCTACAGTATTATACGTGCCCCCCAAACCTAATGCCGTGGGTTCCAAGTAAATTGCTTGATGGCCAAACCACCTAATTCCTTGAGTGTCAAGCTGTTCGCACTATATATATGCCGAACCATTTTCCAGATTTTCATATACCTCAAAAATCGAAACAAGCCAAATACTCCAATAGAAATCAAAGCATGTATGTTCGAATCCTCGGGACACCCTTTTCACACATGTACCATTTGTTTTTATATCGATGGAAGTCTGGAGCTCAAGGTCTGAATGGAGTTGTATTATATTATTTAACTAAGTCTTCCATGCTAGATGATACCTTTGAAGTGAAGTTTCGGATGATGATTAGGGACTAAAATATCAACAGAGAGGGAGTAGCATGCATAGACGTGAGCGTGTATAGTTGACTGCGTGATTTTCTGGTGCATGCTGTCGCATGTGGCGTGGAGGGAAGACCTATTTGTTGGCTATTCAAGCTGAGCGATCACGGTTAATGCATGAAGAAGTGGGAATAAGAAGGTGAAATGTGTATTAGCGGTGCTGAAATATAATGGGGTAGTTGATGATGCAAGGGTGGCGTGGTGATGTGTGTGCACGAGGGAATAATGCTACAGGGACTTCGGTTTGCTGGAAGAAGATAGCAAAGTGTGGTGCGTTGAAAACAAAGGAAATGGAAGGAATTCGTGAGGGAGAACGTGCTGGTGTTTTAGTGCCAGGAGGTGGGTAGGGAACAAAAGAAAAGTGGAAAGTTGTTTTGTACCATTGTATGCAAGGTGTAGGAGTTGCAGGAGAAAAAGACGCAGGGGTTCAAACCGAGAAATGGACACTTATGCCGGTGAGGAACTTTGGAAGTATGCAAGGGAACTGTAGCATGTTGAGTAAAGAAAAGAAACAAAATGATGGGGAATTGAAGACAATTGAAAAAGGATGGCGTTGGAAAGGAAAAATGGATTGGAGAAAATGTAACAGGGAGGACATGAGAAGCGGTGGTATACGTACACTGTGTAACTAAACTCAAATGTAGAGGCAATGGGACGTGAGAACGTGGAGGAAAGATTCAGGAAAGTTAGGTGGTAGTGGTACTGTGTTTTATTGTGCATGGAGGGTTCATGGTCAAGCTTCAGGAGAAATTGAAAATATGGGAAAGAATTTGCGAGGGCAGCAGGTGAAAGAATGGTATACTTCTTTAAAACGCGAATTCAATTTCCAAGTTAAAAGAATTTATCAGAAATATTCAATTACATTAAATACAGGATCGCTACAGTCAAGTTAGTATAATCATTTGTAAAACAAATTTGGAAATGGGTTAGTGCACCGGTTAGTTAACCAAGGTCGTTAGTATAATTTAAATTTCATTAAGAATATTAGTTATTTAAACTAAACCGTATAACTTATATAGTATGTACCTCATTCATTTGTTGTTAGAATTCAATGAAACGTTTTACGTAAATTTATAATTTATTTAAAAACAATCGACTTAACTAGGACGTGCAAAATGAGGTCATAAACGGTGTTCAACCCCTTAGATTATAACATGACTAATTGCATTCCTAAGCTGAGTATTAACTTTAATAAGTGATTAATTATATTAATATAAGCCGTAGGACTTATATAGGTCATAAACCGTTCATTTGTTACCCGGATGAAGTGGAGCCGGAGACATTGGAACCATGTAGATATGCACTTCATGGCGAAGCAATTTTGACAGAGGTGGAAACAACTGAGATATCTAATTAAATTAAACATATGAACCGTTCAAGCGGCAAATGTAAATCAAGGTGATTTAAACTCACTCAGTTCTCCCACTTATATTTATATAAGTTGGGTTTATTATTTGAATGATATGGTTGCTAATTATTGGTTGATTTGATGATTGTTTGGATATTATTGAATATTGTTATATCGATAATTTAAATTAAACGTTGTTTAATTTAAATGAAATGAAATCGTTATTTTTAACGATTATTTCCAATAGAGGTAACTTATCTTGTTGGTTACATTTATAATTATATAAACGTACTTAAATTTAATTGGATGCATGAATTATTATTATTGGTTGACCGCTATCAGTTGAATAAATTATTTAGCTGCATATGATCGTTACATGAACTGTTTAACCAGTATGATTGGATTATTGATTTGATTAGTGATTGTTGAATATGAATTCAACGTTTGTTTGTTATGAACCAGTGGGTAGTATTGGATGAGGGATTTAAAGAAGATGGCCAAATATAAATTGTTTTATAAAGATTGATTTAACGTTAGGTAAATCGATAGAAATGAAGTTATGAAATTTATTTATAACTGAATATATATATTTTTAAATTGGGGTTATAAAAAGGGAATAAACCAACCATATTTACATTGATTGTTCTAACTACAAATCACCATTTTTGGTACCAAAATCTATCCATGTGCGAGGCACGTGTCGTATTTCAATTATTAAACGATCTTATAAAAATGATTCTGATATTTACAAGATTGATAGTAAGTGAGCGGATACTAATGTAATGTTTAATAACTGAGGTTAATTGTTTTTAAGAAGTAATTTAAAATGATATTTTATTGATTTGATTATTATAATAATCAAATGGGATTATTTAAATTAATTTAATTAATTTAAATGGAAAGATGAATTAAGATCTGATTGACAAGTTATTCATGCTCAGAGTTGACTAAGTCCACTGTAGCAACTAACATGGATTTATTAAATTTATTTATTTATTTAATAGTTAAGTAAACCATTTTTATAATGTTGACATTTATTTAATAATAATCGCAGGGGTAAATCATGGGATTTAAAAGGTATTAATTTAGGTATATGAAACAAGAAGGCTTATTTATAATAAAGTTATATTTTAAGAAAATCATATTAATGATAATATAAGTTAAGTTTAAATTGCGATTTAAAGCGAATTCTTATTTGAGATTCTATTTAACTGGATTTATGAAATCCAAGGTATTGACGAAGTTACAAACCCGAGTTTAGTGAATATTATTGTAAAGAGTTATTAGAAATGGGTTTTTGAAATGGAAATAAAAGCGGGAATATGAAATTAAAGAATTAGAATTTTACTAGAGATCGGTTGAGATAAATGGTTTTCTGAATATTGATCTGATGTTGGTTTCGGCCTTCGGGAATAATATTTAGGGGATTGTTTTCTTACTGATTTACGGTTAAGAACTGATGGAGATATGGAATGGAAATCAAACGGAAACCCAAGTTTGAATTAGAGTAGTTAAACGAGTGGAGTTATAAAGATGAAATATAGATCCATGATTTTTAATAAAAGATGATGTTTCATCAAGATAGAATTAAAATGGGATTTGTTTGATATTGGGTACAAAATTCGGTTTTGGGTATTGCAACTGACATCTATCTTAAGATAAGAATGTTGTTGATCAAGGCCTGAGAGGTAATTAAAATACCCCAACTTGAACAACTGCAGGATTATCGGAGGATGATATTAGTTGTAGTGGTAAGGGTGTTAAAAGCGATTTATTATTAGAAATGATAGGGTAATGTTATTGGAAGAATTTGGAATATATGTATATATAATGGGATTCAGAAATAAAAAGGAATAAAGAAGGCATGAGAATATGAAGTGATATTTCTATAGTAAGTGAAATAAAAAGTAGATTTGTGAAAATATAACGATATTTTCAAAAAGGGTAAGAAGATGGGAATTGGAATGAATTTATTCTAAAAAGGGAAATGACGATTTTGGCGTTCAAAATAACAAAACAAAGGGGATATCGTAACAAATGTTTAAAAGGATAAGTTGAATCGGGTTTCTAATTTTAGATAATAAGTAATGTTATAGCAAATGTTTTGAAATGGAAGTTAACGGAAAAATTTGATATGGTTTTAAGATATTTTTCCAAGTATATTAATAAATGGTTTGCGGATATTAATGTATTAAAACTGATATATTATTTTTGAATGGCAAAGTGATGCTGTATAATAAACCAATTGATCTGTTTTATTTTTATGGTTGTTTATTTTGATAGTTAAATAACCGACTATCAAAATCATACCTAACGTGTTGTGATACGGGAAGACCGGAATCGAATCTGTATTCAAAAACCATTCTGAATCACCAACTACGTAAATGAAGAAGACATTTGATGCTAATCGAGACGGAGCAATTGAAAACCATAAATCTTCATGAATGGAAGGACTATTGTTGGATTTCTCTAGCTGATCCCTTGAGATATTTTGAAAACGATTCTGTCAGGATTGAAATCTACGGATTGCAAGGACTACTCGCTATTAATCTATAGGGTGATTCCTAGGATGTGGTAGGAGGGTGCCTTCGGTTCATCCTGTTCCTGGATCACTTGTATGGACGATGTGAACGTTGACCAGATGTCCCAAAAGTCGATTATAACCTCAAGCCTCACCAACCGGGATATGACAGAAATCAGGCAAGTAGCATGGCTATGTGGGTCGCTCCCATTAGGGTGTATAATCACCTATCTAGAGAAATTCCTTTTTCTTCTTAAATCTATCGATGTTGTCCCTTTCGAGAAATGTAACGCCCTGAAGTTTCTGTGTCTATTAAAAGAACGAATTAAAGAATACTTAAATTTTACAGTGAGAATTAAGTGAAACGGGTTACACCATTGCATTCGTATCGAAATTCTGCTTAGGATAGAGTCTATGTTTTCGTAAATCAGACTTCGTATGAGGAAGTTATGGCCCTCAGAAGTTTTAGGAATTTAAATAAATTAAAACAGCTCAGATTTAAATTCAAAATTCAAATGAAAACAAAGAAGCGGGCTAGGCGGGATTTTTCCCGCCCCAGGCCAGGTCGACCAGGTGGTCAACCAGGGGGTCGACCTCCCCTATACAGGTCGACCTGGGGGTCGACCAACCACCTCGGGCAGATCCGAACTATGACGATTTTTTACTTATGGACGAGTCACTAGGACATAGGTGGCTGTTTCTGGATAACTCTATCTTGTCTGGATGGTCTTAATTGCTCCTAGTTTGATCTAACAGCTTAAATTAGTTTAAACTTCTATATAAACAACTGATGCCCTCAATCCTAAATCACACAAAAATTCATTCCAAGATCCATCATGCTGTCCATGGTCAACCTAGAGTAGCAGCCACTCTTCTCCAATTAGAAAGCAAATTAGAAACCACGAATCGAATCAAATCTAAATTTGATAATTGATAGTCTACTTCAAGGGAGAGCAATACAGTTTCAGAATACAGATCCCATAAAACAAGACTGTTCTTATGTTTGCAAGTTTAGTTATCTTTCAGATGTGAAAAAATTAAAGTCGTGATTTGTAATAAAATGAAAACTAGAATTGTACCAAGTTGTATGATAATAGTGATGCTGGTTCATGCCTATTCGTGTGATAACTCTATCATATATGCCAGTGATACTATTGCGGTTTATTGAACCTATCATGTTGTGTAGAATTTTGTAACACCCCACCTCCGCTAGGGTCACTCACAAAGGGACTGCACTAGCTTTGGTGGAGCATTATCCAGGTAAACATACACAAAAATATTACAAGACAGAACATATAAAACAGCGGAAGAAGAACCAAATTTTATTACTTTAAAAATCTAGAAAGGTCTAAAGTCTTTTTACATCAAAATGCCATTAAATCCATTACATCGAAATCTGTCTTGCAATAGTGAAGAAGCATAAAAACGATGGTCATAAATCATTCCCCAAGTAAAACAGTAAAGCAAGCCATAGCCAAGGGAAATCCAAGCCGTACATGAAAGAGCCTTGGAGCTTGGTAAGATCCGAACTAAGTTGTATTCCCACCCTGCGAACCTGGAGGGGGGGGGGAACGGAAGAAAAAGAGGCGAAACAAAATAGGTCAGTCATAAAGACTGAGTAAGTCCTAGTGACTTTCAGCATAAAAATAGGTGAAGATAACATGGCATAAAAAAACTGCAAGTAAACATAAGGATGATGACAAGATAGGCAAGTTAAAGTAGGATAACAAGATAAACTACGGTAACAAGATAAACTAAGGTCACAAGAAAACTAAGTTAACAAGATAAACTAAGGTCACAAGAAAAACCAAGGTAGCAAGATAAACTACGTATAGCATCGCATGTTTAACATTCTCTGCACCAACTTTACTAGTACCCCAACCCGTATCATCCTCTCCATGTGTATGTACAGTCCCTTGCCGTATGTCGTACGGGTTTCATCACATATTTCTATACTACTTTAACGTGGTGCCACCATTCTTGAAATCGTTTGGACTGCCACCCTTGTTCTAGCTAGGTTCTCTTATCATGAACTATCGCGTGTTCAACTAGGATTTATTCCACCTAGGACCACTAGGGATTATGCTACCTATTGAACGTTTTCTAGATTCGTTTACAGTTTATGCCACCTATGACCACTAGGGATTATGCTACCTAACGAATTCCACGTAACGATCTATTAATTGATCGGCTCCATACAAGTCCTAGCTTGTTCATGTGTCTGTGTCATACGGCCCAATCACGAAATGTAGTTACCTGTGCTAGGTCCACCATAGGGTGCATCAAGCCCTATGGTGCCAACCATCGACACAAATCAAGCACGCACAGATAATCCTACTGATGCCCAATGCCTGCTTTTTCTGCTCCGGAGTGTGTGCACGTCCGCACTTCGTTAGAACCTACACTGGTGCACCCACACAGCCGTCGTTCTGGTCGCTTACAATCAGCCCAGTAATCGTGCCCCACCCTGCCTAGTTCCAGGGTATCATGATACATCTATTGGGTTACTGCCGAAACGGACCGCGTAACTAGGGTTTCCGTCTAGTAGGTTATGTGTTGTCATTTAAATTCGAGACTTAAACCCCATCGGTCTAGCATGTCAAGTTGGTTAAGTGTTGTCATTCAAGTTCATGACTTAACCCGTCTATGTGTCATGTCAAATTGGCTAAGTGCTGTCATTTAAGTTCATGACTTAGCCATACGAATCATGTGTCAAGTTGGTTAAGTATATTCAAGCGGTTCACGGCTTAACCCTATCAAACCATCGTGTTAAATTGGTTAAGTATATTCAAGTGGTTCGTGACTAAACCCTATCAAATCATCGTGTTCAATTGGTTAAGTATATTCATATAATTCATGGCTTAACCCGCCCACGTATCATGCTAAGTTGGCTAAGTATTATCTATATGTTCAAGTTGACTTAACCCTGCCACGTGTCAGGTTATATCGATTGGGTGTTATCAACCTATTCAAGTTAGCCCAACCCATCTGTTAGTCATGTTATAACGATCAAGTGTCATCAGCCTAGCTATGTTACTTAACCTACCCATTAGTCTGATTAACAGTTATGTTGGTTAAGCCCACATTTATAAGTTTTACATGTTCTTAACTCATACCAATTAGGTCCTAATTCACATGTCAAATTTCCATGTCATCCCTCCTAACCCTCTAACCATACCCACGTCTTATTATGGTTAGTATTCCTTAATTCATTCATTATGACGAATGAATCGTGACCTCTCACATTAGACCGTGCATTTTGTGGCCACTGGATTTGCCGGGCGGTTCCGAGCAGATTTACACCACAAACTGGGTCTAACCTCGTGTCATAAGTCGTTACGCCTACAATTCGACCTTCGACCTCCCACATTAGACTGACACTTTTTGGCTACTGGATTTGCCGGGCGGTTCCGGGCAGATTTACACCACAAACCGAGTCTAACCTCGTGTCAAAGGTTCATTAATGGTCGTATTCCACCCAAAACCCCAATATCAGTTCATGCGTTTAACATATAGAAATGTTCATGATTCACAATAAGGTTATGCCAAGTTATAGCCTTTTATTTACAATACATGCCAATTACCCAAAACCCAACTTAGGTGCGTTCATATTGAGCCTCTACTAAGTCATAAATTATCATATATGTTTCAACTCCAAATTTTACATAATTAACATATGCCCAACTTCTAGATTACATGTAAATTTTACATATGCCCAATTCCTACCAAATTTACATATGTTCAATTCATGCCGTTTTACATGTATGCCAACTTTATGCCAATTGACACATATACCAAGTTTCATGCCGCTTTACATATGTCAAGATTCATGATTTACATGTTTACAAAGCTATTCCCAATTTACATAGATCAAGTTTTATACCCAAAATTACATGTATACTATGTTTACACCAATTTACTCTTAACAAGTTCTAGCCAAATTACATATATCAAGATCCATGTCAAATTATATATATATATATATATATATATCAAGATCCACATCAAGTTATATATATCAAGATCCATGTCAAATTATATATATATATATATCAAGATCCACATCAAGTTATATATATCAAGATCCATGTCAAATTATATATGCCAGTCCCCATTCTTGCAATTACCATTATAATGACAATACCCAAATATCAAGTTTCACGTTAATGATAAATTATCCCCCAAACATCCATATTCATATTATGCCTTCGATCCCACCAAACACATATATTCCACTAGGAAATATTCCAATATTTTCCCCGTATACCATCGCACGTATATCGTAGTTTAGGCCTAGGTCCGAAATTGACATAGGTTCATCAAAAGAAAATAAATAGGGGGAGGTAGAAGTTGCAATAAAAACAAGATCAGAGAGAAAACGGCATAAAAGCATTATCTCAGGCATAAAGAATAGATCTTGATAATAAAACATGAACCAAGAAAAATTGATTTACAACAGGCTGAATAGACCATAAACTTGTCATGCGAATAAAGATAGAAAAGTTCTCAAGATCGAGATCCAAGAAGAAATAAGAATTGAATCAAAAGTCCAATTTCATTTCATCACATGTCCATATTAAATTTAATTATTTTAATCTAAAAATAACTAGAACTTACAGAGCATGGCTAATGAATTAAGAACAACAATATTCGTACAACGTTACAGAGACATTGATTTATCTTCTTGAATTGTTGTAGAATTGCTGTAGAAGCTTTAATCTCTAGTTTGAATCTAGTTTGGTGGCTAAGAGAAAAGTTTAGAGAGCGGCGGCCATGATCAAGAGGAAGTCCAGCAGCATAATAGTGTAAGAATGATTTGATATGAATTAAATTAGGTCTAAGGGCGTTTTTATAGGTATAGCAACTAGTTTAGGCCCTTAGATTAACCCTAGAATCAATCCGGACCATCAAAACATGTCTCAGGCTTCAAAAATGAGTTCTGGGTCAAACCAGGCCGAACAGGTCGACCTGTAAGGTGGGGGGTCGACACTATGGTCTACCTGGGGGGTAGGTCGACCCTATGGTCAACCTGGGGGGGGGTGGTCGACCCTATGGTTGACCTGGGGGGGGGGGGGGGGGTAGGTCGACCCTATGGTTGACCTGGGGGAGGGAGGGGGGTAGGTCGACCCTATGGTCGACCCCCTCGTCCAGTGCTGCCTGAAAACTGCTGAAACTTGTACAGGCCATAACTTCTTCATCCGGACTCCGATTTTCGAAAATTTGGACTCTATTTCGTGTAAAATTTCGAGACTAACGTAATGGCGTAACCCAATTCCCCTGATTCTGAATTTAAAATTTAATTCTGCCTTGATTTCTTGTTTTAACATGTTATAAAAATACGGGTTGTTACATTCTCCCTTCCTTAAAGGATTTCGTCCCCGAAATCTTCAAGTTAAGAAGAATTTGTCCTACCATCCAATCATCCATCTACTCAATCATCAATCACCGGCATCCATTGTCCTTAACAGATTTCTAATGCTGTATGAACATATGCAAAAAGTGTGTGTATATGTTCCTTATCTAATGCAAATGATCATGCCTGATTGATCTTCTTAATGCAAAATATATTTAGTGCAATGAGTCCAACATGTATGCAAATAGTCCTAGTCACATAAACACTATATGTGTGCACAAACATCCATCCATATGCATCATCCATATGATAACACATCCAATTTCATCCATAAACAAGTATAAACACTCATGCATATGCAATATGGAAATGTGTCTGAGCCGATCTAGTGCCTAATGTGTGTTATGCAACCACGAGCAAACACTTGCGACCACTTGCAACCACTTGCAACCATCAATCATAACATGTCTCAAACACATGTTTCACCCAATTATTCCTACCTAACGATATAGCCGAATGATAGAAGCAAGTAAAAACTTTGTGCCCATTAGGCAATGTCAAAGCTGGAAATCTACGTCACATATATACTGAATAGGAGAAGAACTCCCTAAGTACCAGCCCATATCCTATAAAACCCAAAAAAGTTTAGTCAACCCAACGAACACCCTCAAGCCCCAACATGTATTACTAACAGATAAGTCATACTCCTTATGGGGTTTGCAACAGAAATAGGATTGAGAATAGGACCGAGAGGTTATACTTAAAAGATAGCATACAAGTAAGCTCTACAGGAAAAGAGTGATCAAGTATATACTCTTAAAAAGAGATATGATGCGCATGTCTAGTCTTCAATCTTCTAGGTCGCATTTCCTTGAGCTTAACTCCATTGTGCTTTGCCCGTCTTTAACTTCAAAATTTCTTAATTCTTGTTTCCAAAATATGAGTTGGAACTCATTTCACTGTTGTCTCTCGTCCCATTTTCCCTTATCCTCCTTCTAGTATACTCGGCTCAAACATAACTGCGTACTCATGGTTTCATGCAAGCTCTCCAAAATTCACTAGTGAATCTTGGATCTCATTCACTTACTAGAAGGTATTCCACGCAGAAGAACTATCTCTTGAAAACAAACAAATGTTAACCATGTTGCCAAATGTACTTACTAAGGTGATTTTCTATAACTCATGCATAAGCGAAATGAACCATTCGCCTTAGTGGCGAACACTACTCGAGCGGATCGATAAATGTATCAAGAACGGATCAATAAATGTATCAAGAGATTCTAGGTAACTAAACATGGCAGAACCCTAAAGGTTACACTAGACTTCGAGGGCATTACCAAGGCAAGTCGAGTGTCTAACTACCCTCTTTTCATACTCGAGAATGGTACCATTTCTGGACAACCACTCCATCCCTATAATGAACCCATAGCTCAAAAACATAAGCTTTACTTCTAAACTCAACACTTAGCATAGACATTCTCAAATCCAAACAAGTTATGAATAAATGAGCCGATTCCCCAACAGGATTTGAGAGAAAAATGGGATCCTCTGCTACGCTAGTACTAAGGTGCAGAGACTCAACTATCGAAGCAGAAATAAAAAGGATGCGATGTACCATAATCAAAAAGGGTACGAACATGATAGAAAGATAAACTAGACTTTCCTACAGAAACATTTCTACCTTCTTGTTCTGAGCCTCATTCGCCTTAACCACTCTTATCCCCTCTTAAATAACGTGTTAACAGGTCTCTCAAGAACTACCTCCATCGCACGGCAACCCTACAAAGCTTGAAATAAGATTAGTCGCAGATGGAACTAATGTGACTATGGATGGAGGAAAGAAAGGAAAAGGGATTCAAACAAGGAAACAAAGGATAATGCTAATGGCCCTTCGGGAATAGCCTTTAAAAATAAAACTTTTCTTGAAAAATGCTTCTTTGTAAATGGTTTTGAAAATAATTTCAAAAGGTTTTAAAAACATTTGCTCAGTTTGGTAACCTTCTACTCTGATACCAATTGTAACACCCCACCTCCGCTAGGGTCACTCACAAAGGGAATGCACTAGCTTTGGTGGAGCATTATCTAGGTAAACATACACAAAAATATTACAAGATAGAACATATAAAACAGTGGAAGAAGAACCAAATTTTATTACTTTAAAAATCTAGAAAGGTCTAAAGCCTTTTTACATCAAAATGCCATTAAACCCATTACATCGAAATCTGTCTTGCAATAGTGAAGAAGCATAAAACCATGGTCATAAATCATTCCCCAAGTAAAACAGTAAAGAAAGCCAGAGCCAAGGGAAATCCGAGCCGTACATGAAAGAGCCTTGGAGCTTGGTAAGATCAGAACTAAGCTGTATTCCCACCCTGCGAACCTGGGGGGGGGGGGGGACGGAAGAAGCGAAACAAAACGGGTCGGTCATAAAGACTGAGTAAGTCCTAGTGAATTTCAGCATAAAAATAGGTAAAGATAACATGGCATAAAAAAACTGAAAGTAAACATAAGGATGATGACAAGATAGGCAAGTTAAACTAGGATAACAAGATAAACTACGGTAACAAGATAAACTAAGGTCACAAGAAAACTAAGGTAACAAGATAAACTAAGGTCACAAGAAAAAACAAGGTAGCAAGATAAACTACGTATAGCATCGCATGTTTAACATTCTCTGCACCAACTGTACTAGTACCCCAACCCGTATCATCCTCTCCATGTATATGTACAGTCCCTTGCCGTATATCGTACGGGTTTCATCACAAATTTCTATACTACTTTAACGTGGTGCCACCATTCTTGAAATCGTTTGGACTGCCACCCCTGTTCTAGCTAGGTTTTTCTTATCATGAACTATCGCGTGTTCAACTAGGATTTATTCCACCTAGGACCACTAGGGAATATGCTACCTATTGAACATTTTCTAGATTCGTTTAGGGTTTATGCCACCTAGGACCACTAGGGATTATGCTACCTAACGAATTCCATGTAACGATCTATTAATCGATCGGCTCCCTACAAGTCCTGGCTCGTTCATGTGTCTGTGTCATACGGCCCAATCACGAAATGTAGTTACCTATGCTAGGTCCACCATAGGGTGTATCAAGCCCTATGGTGCCAACCATCGACACAAATCAAGCATGCACAGATAATCCTACTGATGCCCAATGCCTGCTTTTTCTGCTCCAGAGTGTGTGCACGCCCGCACTCCGTTAGAACCTACACTAGCGCACTCACACAGCCGTCGTTCTGGTCGCCTACAATCAGCCCAGTAATCGTGCCCCACCCTGCCTAGTTCCAGAGTACCATGATACATCTAGTGGGTTACTGCCGAAACGGACCGCGTAACTAGGGTTTTCGTCTAGTAGGTTAAGTGTTGTCATTTAAATTCGAGACTTAACCCCATCGGTCTAGCATGTCAAGTTGGTTAAGTGTTCTCATTCAAGTTCGTGACTTAACCCGTCTACGTGTCATGTCAAATTGGCTAAGTGATGTCGTTTAAGTTTATAACTTAGCCCTACGAATCATGTGTCAAGTTTGTTAAGTATATTCAAGCGGTTCACGGCTTAACCCTATCAAATCATCGTGTTAAATTGGTTAAGTATATTCAAGCGGTTCATGACTTAACCCTATCAAATCATCGTGTCCAATTGGTTAAGTATATTCAAATAATTCATGGCTTAACCCGCCCACGTATCATGCTAAGTTGGCTAAGTATTATCTATATGTTCAAGTTGACTTAACCCTACCACGTGTCAGGTTATATCGATTGGGTGTTATCAACCTATTCAAGTTAGCCCAACCCATCCGCTAGTCATGTTATAACGGTCAAGTGTCATTAGCTTAGCTATGTTACTTAACCTACCCATTTGTCTGATTAAAAGTTATGTTGGTTAAGCCAACATTTATAAGTTTTACATGTTCTTAACTCATACCGGTTAGGTCCATATTCACATGTCAAATTTCCATGTCATCCCTCCTAACCCTCTAACCATACCCACATCTTATTATGGTTAGTATTCCTTAATTCATTCATTATGATGAACGATTCATGACCTCTTACATTAGACCGTGCATTTTGTGGTCACTGGATTTGCCGGGCGGTTCCGGGCAGATTTACACCACAAACTGGGTCTAACCTCGTGTCATAAGTCGTTATGCCTACAATTTGACCTTCGACCTCTCACATTAGACTGACATTTTGTGGCTATTGGATTTGCCGGGCGGTTCCGGGCAGATTTACTCCACTAACCGAGTCTAACCTCGTGTCAAAGGTTCATTAATGGTCGTATTCCACCCAAAACCCCAATATCAGTTCATGTGTTTAACATATAGAAATGTTCATGATTCACGTTTTTTCCCCAAAACGTGTTCCCAAATTATTATCATAATTCACTATAAGGTTATGCCAAGTTATAGCCTTTTATTTACAATACATGCCAATTACCCAAAACCCAACTTAGGCGCGTTCATATTAAACCTCTACTATGTCATAAATTATCATATATGTTTCAACTCCAAATTTTACATAATTAACGTATGCCCATGTTCTAGGTTACATGTAAATTTTACATATGCCCAATTCCTACCAAATTTACATACGTTCAATTCATGTCGTTTTACATGTATGCCAACTTCATGCCAATTTACACATATACCAAGTTTCATGCCGCTTTACATATGTCAAGATTCATGATTTACATGTTTACAAAGTGTTAGCCTACTTTGTGAACTAGGCAACACAAAGTCAAGAAACCAGACATTGAAGGGAATTTTTAATTAGAAGACTTCAGTTCGGATTGGAGAAAACACTACAATCCAGATTGATAGCTGCAGTTGTTCGGGTCGGGTCAGAGCAACATATCGGTTCGGGTCGGATAGAGTCCTCTGTTCGGATCGGTGAACTCTTACTGAGTAGATTGGTAAGGCATATCTAATCGGATCGGAGGGCAACTAAATCTTGAATGGATCGGAAAGCCACCTGTTTGCCACGAAAATGGAACGGAGCGGAGCAGATTAGAGAAGGAGAGTCGCACCCAAGCCAATCCGGTTCGGATCGGGTATCCTGATCCGAACCCCTTATCTGCGTGTCTCCGACCCGAACCCATGATCCATGTTATTCTCCTGCAAAAGCGCCTGGATATCCGGACCGGCTATGACCAGTTCCTACCCATAACGTCCTTCCCTTTGATGCGTTGTCAACATGATAGTTCATCCGAACCCGAAGAGAGTGCGATGGATGACACGTGGCCCCGACCCGGATCAAGTTTCAAGCAAATTCACACCTATAAATACCCCGTCTGGAGACAAAGAGAAGGATCTTTTTTCAGCACTTTGAGAATTTAACTACCTCCATTATCCGAACACCATTACTCCCGGAGAATCCAAATCATCTTGCATTCTTTGTTTTAGTCAATTGAGTGAACATAAGTGAGTTGTGAGTGGAATTGAGTGAATCTTACATTGTATTTGCAACTGAATTATTGAATATAGTGAAAGATAAGTGGACGTAGGCATTTCTTCGCCGAACCACTATAAATCCTGCGTGTTCATTTTTTATTTTTGTCTCATTTCATCTTGCTTTTAATCAATTTGGGTGTTAGAACCACTTTTGGGTCTAACATTTTGGTGCTTTCACTGAGAATCCTCATCTAAATTCTTTATTTTCCGGGATCTCTTTCTACTTTTTGGACCGTTGAGTTCAAAGAAGTGAATCCTTAAGTTTCTCCGCTTTTTTACATTCGTTGAAGTGATTGTCAAAGACTCATGGCCAAAGGAAAAGGCAAGGAAGTTCAGTCTGTTCGAGGAAATGGAGCTGGCGAAGATCAGCAAAATGCTGTTGTAAAAAGGTCTCGGGGGCAGAGTTCAGCAGCAGGAAGAATCAATGCAGGAAATCCGAGCCGACAGCAGGGGGAGAGCTCCGATCCAATCCGGGTAGGAGACTCTGAAGCAGTGCATTCCCCCAATCTGAACCGACCTGAGCTGCTTGCTGCGTACCGATCCGACCAGGCACCCCAGCTCCGATCCGATCCGACCTCTTACCTACGACCCGACCCGATGCTTGGTGAAGCTGGAACCTCTACTCGAGTCCCTACGAATGCTCCAATTCCAGCCGCCAGGGTTGGTGATCAGGTCAATCCATCTGCGCCCATCACTCAAGGAGATTTTTCGCGCTTGCTTGACATGCTTGAGAGCACGAGGGAAGCCATGAAAGTTCACGAGCGCACTAATCTCATGATGCAGGAAAATATGAGGCTCATGAGTCGGGAGATTAGTGAACTCCGTCGACAGAGAACTCCATCACCGGTTCGTCACACACCAGTAGATCAATCTTCATCTTCCGAGGAAGAGAGGCCCCGTGAACGAAGGCCACTCGAACGACCTCAGAACGTGGAGCAGCTGACATTGGGATCCTTGGGATCTCGTGAGGATATCGCACGAGCATTAGGAAACAATGACCCCACTCGGGGGCAAAGACTCCAGTCCCCTCTTCCCGAGATCGACCGGGAACGCAGGGAACGGAGTCGAGCAGAGGCAGCACGAAGAAGAAGGGCATCTCCTGAACCAGAGCCCAGAAGGAACTCGGATACTAGGGCCAGGGAACCTGAGCGGTCCCTAACTAATGCTGATGTACTGGCAATGGTTCGCCAGATCATGTCCGAGAGCCGGAATTATACAAATGAAGATTATGGCATTGAGCGAAGCCATACTCCGTTCACCGACGATATCCTCGACTTCCAATTTCCCCGACGCTTTAACTTGCCACAGATGGACAAGTACAATGGAAGGACTGATCCGGGACAGCATTTGATGCGGTATTCGTGGCTCATGAATGCTGCTGCTGCCCCTGATGAAGTGAAGTGCAAAGCGTTCCCAATCTACTTAGAAGATGTGGCACTGTTCTGGTTTACCCGACTTCCTCCTCGTTCGATTTCAAATTACAAGGAACTAAGCGAGCGTTTCATGAACCAGTTCCGTCTCCATGCCCGAAAGTCCAAAAGTGTTATCGAATTATCGAGAATCAAACAGGCACCAGGAGAATCTTTAAGGGCATATCTTGATCGTTTTAACCAAGCTGTAACTGAGGTCAGTGACCCGCATGAGCCCACTATTCTGATGGCATTGAAGGAAGGAGTCGATCCTGAATCTAAGTTTGGAGACTACCTTTCTGGGAAGACACCCCCCACAAGGGAGATATTCTACGAAAAAGCCGATATTTATTTAAGGCGAGAGGAGGCCAGGGCAAACCGAAAGAGAAAGTCTGAGACGGCTTCAAAGGAGAATGTGCAGAGTAATATCGCCGTGAAGCAGTCGGGGGAGAAGTCTGGCAAGGTTGAAGTAAATGTAGGAAACAAGGGTGGAAACAACAATACTGGAAGTGGGGAAAATAACAACAATAACCGTAATTCGAGCGGTTTCAGAAGAAACAGAAATAGGGGAAGTGACCCTAACAAAAGACCCCGATTCCAGAACTACGAGAATTATACACCATTGAATGACACCCTGGAAAATATTTCCCTGGATACGTACAATGTGTTGCAGTACAAAAGACCGCCACCTCGTGATTCGACCGAGAAAGAAATGGCGACAGGGAAATTTTGCTTGTTTCACGGAACTCATGGGCATTCGACCAATGAATGTCGGCATTTGAGGGATGTAATTGAGAAGCTGCTGCATGAAGGAAAGTTGGATGAGTACAAGGTTGCCCCGAGGGACAGGGGGCAAGGGGAGCAGGCTCCAAAACAAATCCTACCTGCTCCCAAGCCTACAGCGCAGCAGAAAGGTAAAGGAATTGTCATCAACTCCATTGTAGGCGGACCTCACCCGGCAATCCGAAGTTTTAGGTCAATGGAACAATATGTGAATGCTGCCAAGCATCTAGACGTGAATGAAGGTGATGATTTGGAAGATGTCGCCCCCATAAAACAACAGAAGACCATGTTCGACGACGTGGTATTTCGAAGCCGAGACAATACTGGGATACAATCACCCACCAATGATCCGTTGGTTATTACGACCACCATTGGGCCGGCCTTGGTCCATAAGGTATTAGTAGACAACGGAAGTTCCGTTAATATTTTGTTCAAGAAGTCATTTGATTAGATGAAGCTTGAGTCCGAAGATCTGAAGCCTTGTGAAGGATGGATTAGAGGCTTCAACGGGGCGTCGACAGCTCCCCTGGGATACATAGAGTTGCCCGTGACCCTGGGGCAAGGAGAACGTAGAAGAGTGCGAATGCTTCAGTTCGTAGTATTGGACGTAGATTCGCCTTATAACGCGTTTTTGGGGAGACCTGCCCTCGCTGAATTTAGAGTTTGTATCGCCCCTTGGTGTCTGTTACTTAAGTTCCCAACCGAAGCTGGAACTGGAGTAATGAGAGGGGATCAGGTTTCCGGACGAGCCTGCTATGTGGCCGAGTTAAAAATGTTGATGAAAGGACTTGACGTTGAGAGTAAGGATGCCTCGTCTCCCTCAAAAGGGGACTCGGCATAGCAATCAGAGAAATTGACCCCGAAGGAGTTGCCCAAAGGAACACCTGAAGACCTAGATCCTAGAAAAGACGAGGAACCAGAGGCTAGGAATGCAACTCCTAATGAAGCGACAGTGGAAATTCCCATTGATGAAGCTGATCCGACAAAAGTTTTGAAAATTGGTTATCAATTGGATCCACGTCGAGCTAAAGAACTAACGGACTTCTTGAAGGCAAACCTGGACGTGTTTGCCTGGACCCATGCTGACATGTGTGGGATATCGCCATCCATTATAAGTCACAAATTGAATGTAAATCCGAAGCATCCACCTGTGAAGCAAAAGAGACGCATGCTAGGCCCAGAGAGGTCGGCTGCTCTCAAAGAGGAAGTAGAGAAGTTGAAGCAGAATGGATTTATTCGAGATTCGACATATCCCGACTGGATATCGAATCCCGTCTTAGTAAAGAAGCCAAACGGAAAGTGGCGGACTTGTATTGACTTTTCAGATTTAAATAAAGCTTGCCCGAAAGATAGTTTCCCACTTCCCAGGATTGACCAGCTTGTAGACTCGACAGCAGGTCATGAACTTCTTTCTTTCATGGACGCATACTCTGGATACAACCAAATTCCTATGCACGTACCAGACCAAGAACATACGAGTTTCATTACGAATTTGGGGCTATATTGTTATGTTGTAATGCCATTCGGGTTAAAAAACGCTGGAGCTACTTATTAGCGCTTGGTAAATAGAATGTTTTATGATCAAATAGGAAAAACTATGGAAGTTTATGTGGATGATATGCTTGTCAAATCAAAGCTGTCTTCCAGTCATACGCAAGACTTAGCGGAAATGTTTGGTATCTTGCGAAAGTATCGGATGAAATTGAATCCTCTGAAATGCTCATTTGGAGTGGCATCGGGAAAGTTCCTTGGCTTTATTGTGAGTTCCCGAGGAATTGAAATCAACCCTAGCCAGATAGCAGCGATTAGAAACATCGAAGAACCAAGGAGAATTAAAGACGTCCAAAGTCTGGCAGGGAAAGTAGCGGCGCTGAGTAGATTCATCTCCAAAGCCACAGATAAATGTGTTCCGTTTTTTGATTTGATAAAAAGGGGAAAGAAGAACTTCCAGTGGACTCCGGATTGTGTTGAGGCCTTTCAAAATCTGTTAGAACTGCTAGAGAAACCGCCGATTTTATCAAAGCCCATAGATCACGAAGAATTATTTGTTTATTTGGCAGTCTCGGCTCATGCTGTCAGCACGGCTCTGGTTCGAGAAGAAGACAAAGTACAAAGGCCGGTGTATTATGTAAGTAAAAAACTAGCAGCGGCAGAGCGCAATTACCCAAAAATTGAGAAGCTCGCTTACAGCCTCCTGATCGCATCCCGAAAACTTCGTCACTATTTCCAAGCCCATCCAATAACCATATACACCGACCAGCCCTTAAGGCAGGTATTGCAGAGACCCGAAGCATCGGGAAGGTTGATCAAATGGAACATAGAACTAAGTCAGTTTGATTTGAATTTTCAACCACGAAAGTCAATCAGGGGGCAAGCTCTAGCAGACTTTATTGCTGAGTTCACCATTCCAGAGGAGGAAATAATCAATGACCGAGTGGTTAAATCCGAGGATGAGCTAGAGATGAATCCGTGGAAATTATATACAGATGGAGCTAAGAATGACCGAAGGTCCGGAGCTGGAATTGTCTTAGTCACTCCCGAGGGACGGTCGTTATATTACGCCCTGCGATTAGAATTTTCGGCAACTAACAATGACTCTGAATATGAAGCCCTGATTGCCGGGCTGAAACTTGCTAAAGACCTTGGAGTAAAAATGTTAGACGTATTCTGTGACTCTAAAATTGTTGTTTGCCAAGTACGAGAGGAATTTGTGGCTCGAGGACCTCGATTTGTCGCCTACCTCAAGAAAGTGAAAGAGCTATTGAATAGCTTAGAGCGGTACAACATAACACAAATTCCCAGAGTTGAAAACCAGAAAGCGGATAGACTGGCAAAGCTGGCTAGTTCTGACAATCCAGGAGAGACTGAAGTAATTCCAATTGAAACGTTGGAGTCGCCAAGCTTTGAGTCAATGGAAATTGAATTCGCTTTTGAAGCGGAACCAGAGAAGGAGTCATGGATGACTCCAATTAAGAATTTCCTTAAGAATGGGACACTCCCATCGAAGAAGAGTGAGAAAAGAGATGTAGTTCGCAAAGCTACCAGATATGTCATACAAGATGATACTCTCTATAGACAAGGATTTTCTATGCCCCTGTTACGATGTATAGCACACGACGACATCAAGCGTGTACTGAGAGAAGTACACGAAGGTGAGTGTGGAGATCATACAGGAGGTCAAACTTTAGCAAAGAAAATATTGCGGTACGGATACTTCTGGCCTACGATCAACAAAGATGCAGCTGATTATTCACGACGCTGCGATAAATGCCAGAGATTCGCCAAAATCCCCAGGGCACCGTCAACCCAGCTTAAATCGATGGTGAGTCCTTGGCCATTTGCCACATGGGGAATTGATATCATTGGAGTTTTACCAATTGCAAAAGGAGGAGCTAAGTATGCAATAGTAGCCGTGGACTATTTTACGAAGTGGGTGGAAGCTGAGCCCTTGACTAAGATCACAACAAGAAAGGTGATAAGTTTTGTGGTCAGAAATATTATATGCCGATTCGGGATCCCAAGGACGATTATTACTGACAACGGGACCCAATTTGATAGCACTGAATTCAGAAATTTTTGCCAGAAGTATAAGATAGACAAACGATATACTGCAGTTGCCTATCCGCAATCGAATGGGCAAGTAGAGGCAATAAACAAGGTAATAAAATCCATCCTCAAGAAGCGATTAGAGCGTGCAAAGGCAAAGTGGGTTGATGAATTGCCCCTAGCTTTGTGGGCATATCGAACAACATTTAAGACAGCCACCGGTCATACCCCTTTCTCTCTCTCCTTTGGCTCAGAAGCAGTAATTCCAGTTGAACTGGAAGTTCCTTCCCACAGGGTGACGTATTATGACCCGATGACGAATCGGGCGCTCTTACTTGAGTCTCTTGATGAAGTCGAAGAGAAAAGGGACGAAGCAGATTTGCGTGTGGCAAGACATCGGCGTCAGATGGCACGCTATTATGACAAAAAAGTTCGCCTCAGAACTTTTGAACCAGGAGATTTGGTGCTAAAGAGAGTTTTTCCATCCCTTCCTCACCTTGGTCCGAAATGGGAAGGACCCTTTGTCATTCAACGGAAACTTGAAAAAGGAACCTTCAAGTTAACGACCGTGGATGGCGAAGAAGTCCCCAGAGCATGGAATGCCCAACACTTAATGCGATATTTGGATTAAAAACACTGTACTTTGTGTTATTTTTCTTATGAACTCTGTAATAAGGCACGACTTGCCTTGGGAAAGTTTGATGATATGAATAAAGGACTATAAAGTGGATGTAGGCTACGACTTAGCCGAACCACTATAAAAATATTGTGTGTTATTTACTTTTATGCATTTACATTCATCAATTATTCTGTTGTGATTATAAAATACAGGATAACTCAGAGCCTAAAAAGGTTGAAAACAGTGTAGACATAAAAAGAAGCACAACGATTATTTGTGCAATAAGACATAAAAGAATGAGAAAACGACATTCTTAACTCTAACTCTCCAGAGAAAGAGAGAGAGTATAAAAGCGTCTCTAACTGAGCGCTGAAAAAGAAATTCTCTTCCTAACTCTAACTCTCCAGAGAAAGAGAGAGAGTATAAAAGCGTCTCCGACTGAGTGCTGAAAAAGAAATTCTCCTCCTAACTCTAACTTTCCAGAGAGAGAGAGAGAGAGTATAAAGGCGTCTCCGACTGAGCGCCGAGAAAGAAGTCCCTCCCCGTTGAACGACCGGGGAATAAACAGATGACTGAACTCGAACTCTAACTCTCAAGAGAAAGAGGGAGAGCATAAAAGAAATGCCAGAGAAAACGACAGGTACTGACGACACAGGAAGTGCTATCCCGTCAGAGAATTGGGGGCATTCAGATTGCTTGGTTAAGCATTGAATAACTCGTGGAAATTGACTGGGGACACATATGCATACACATATTTCCCCCCTCCACAGTTTCGTTTCATAACTATAGACATGCATTTTTACATAAGTGCAGAACTACCAACAAATAAACATTGCAGAAAGTGAATTATTTTTATTTACAAATGAATGAATTTGTACAGGGAAATAACTAAAAAAGAAAGTGCAGGAGCTGCTTTTGTAGCAGCAGTTATTGGTTCACAAAGATGCTAAAAAGATACAGGGGAACCCACTATTTGGGTTTGGAATGAGCCTTAGATTTCTTGGCAGCTTTTTCCGCATCCTTTGCTTCCGTCTCGGCTTCAGTCAAGATTCGTTTTGATTTCTTTTTCCCTGAAGATGCGGTACTGGAGCCAGTAGACTTCTTCCCGGAGGGCGGGACACTGGAATCAAGAGAAGATTTTTTAGCAAGTTCTTCGGTAATAGATCTAGTTGAGAGCTTAACGACTAACCTTGAACCCGCATCCATAACTGCGAGGGGCTTGAGGACCTCAGGGTCTAGTTCTTCGGCCTTTAATTGCAAACGCTTGTCTTGGTCAGCCTTCATTGCAGCCAAGGTAACGTCATCAGTACTTTTTGACTCCCCAGTTATTGCGACTTCTGGTTCCTCATCATGCCCCCCGTCTCCGCCATCGTCCTTTAAAGCTGCTATCATTTCTTCATCATGGGGAGTGGTGACCTTAGTTGGCTCATTTCCTTCTCCCAAGTCTATAGAAGCAGCCTTGTCTTCCCCTTTTTTGGCCCCGTCTGCGGGCTTTGTCCCAGCAGTAGCTCCTTGAGCTACATCTGTCTTTTCGGACGATTCGACACCTACAGAATGAGAAGCAACAGTTATCAACTCAGGTGAAAACAATGGGTCTCTCATCGAATGTTCAATCACGTGGCGAAAGGTAGTAATAGCTTTGGAAAATTGAGGAGAAAAGATAGGGATACCTTCCGAAGACTTTCCAGCGGGGGTGACCACTACCTCTGGGGTTATTTCAGGAATGGGAGATAGCAGATTTGTTCGGGGAATTCCCGGATTTTCGGGATCATACCCTTCTACTTCGGGAGTTGCAGGAGCAGAAGAAGAGGAACCAGCTTTGAGAGTGGTTTTTTGTTTAGACTTCCGTCTCTCTTCTTCCATGGCCTCAGCAATAAGGCGGCGCCCTTCAGCTAGGCGCTCCGGTTCATCGTCTCTCAAGTATTTCTCCATCAGTTTATCTTCATCAAGAGAATCGACCTTAAGTTCTTCTTTTTCCCACTCAACGATTTGATTCCATACTTGAACCAGAGTGGATGGATAGTCCTCGATCCAAGAAATGTTTCGACGACGAATAATGTGTGCAAAGAATTCAATCATTAGCTCGCCGAAGCCCTGAATATCAGCCTCCGCCTCTGATAGTTGCTTGCGGGCATCCTCCGCAGATTTAATAGCACACTCCACATTGCCCTCGGCCAGAGCAGCCCTGTTCTCTGCCTCCAACAACTTTGAAGCCAAGTCAGCGTTCTTCTTTTCTAATTCAGCACTCCTCTTTGCTAACTCGGCGTTTTTCCGCTCAAGCTCAGCATAAGCAATGCGTGTCTTAGCAGCCTCTGACTTGGCCTCGTCAGCTTGCTTTTTTAATTCAGAACGCTCCTGAGTATGAGATTCAAGCAAATCGTGATAACGTTTTTGCATGTCCTCGAATTGTTGTTTGAAATTAGAAGCGTCCCTTTGAGCGACCGCTAGCTGAGCTTGAGTGTCTTCCAAATCTTTTCCTAGAGCTTTTAAGGACTTAGTATTCTCCTCCGCAGTCTTTTGCATTGAATCAGTATTTGTGATTAGAGTGCGGATGATTTTAGAAAGATTGCGCGAATATTTGAACATCTCAGTATATTGTTTTTGCACCGCATCAATCTTTGCTTTGGCCTCCTCTGCCCAATTAGACGAAATAGGTTCAAGGGCAGGTAAAAATGTCAGAGTTTCGAAGTAGTGTTCGGGAAATTGCTCTTTCAAATATGCCCGCTTTATGGCAGTTCCCGCATCTGGTGGGGGAGGAGCGAGGATTGTCAATTCGGTTTCCCTTCCTGAAGAGGATTCTGTAGTTTCTTTGTCTGTCCTAGGTCGTTTAGTCGTAGGGACCTTTTGCTTACTTCGAGACCCGGTTTCCTTTGGAGGACTTTTCTCTCTAATGCGTTTCTCATAGGAAGAGGAGGAGTCTTTGGATGGTGGTCTGTCCTCCTCCATACGGCTTTGGTAACCTTTGTATTTCTCTTGTTCCGGCCTAACTGGTGAGCGGGAACGTGAGGGTCGAGAACGATAGGGATCATAAGGTCTTCTCTCCTCCCTACCACGATCATTCCGGCGATCATACTCGACATCCTGAGGAGGATTGGACATGCTACGACGTAGTTTTCTTATATCGTAGTAGGATCGAGACATTGAACCTGCACGATAAAATAAACGAAGTTTAGAATTAATGGATTCATGGAGAAAGAAGTGCAACGAATGCTAATGTTGTGGTGTAAAGTGCATCCTAAGTGGTGTGTGTCCCCCCAACCAACCCGAGTCTGAAGCTAGACTAGTGCGGGCAGGCTCTTTGGCCTTAGCGGGAGTAGTTTCTTCAGAAGAGGTGAAGACTAAAGGATCCTTCCTGAAATCCTCTGAAGTATATATAGTCTCAGGTAAGGGGAGATCCCCCAAATCCTGAAATATGTGCTCATCAGTGCTTGGAACATCCCCTTCGGAAGCACGAAGTGGCGACTCTTGGGAGGATTTTGACTTGTCTAGAGAAGTAGTTTCCTCGGGGGCAATATACCCTTCACGATGCTTTTCGGCCATATTAGCCAATTCATCATCTTGTGTGGAAGATGGAGAAGGTGAAGTTTGAAGAGGCACTGTAGGAATTCCCGAGCCTTCTCCTATCTCTGGAACTATCTCCACCGGAGGGATGTATCCATAAGGGACCGTCCCATGACCGATGCTACGAAAAACGGATAGCAGCCCATGAAAGTGAAGGTATTCATCTTTAAGGACCTCGTCGATAGTCAGGAATTTTTGATCGCCATTAAGAAGACGGTGCATCCGATCAAAGAACACCTGATCTGATATCTGTTTGGGATTTTCGACTGCAAACAAAAAGGAAAACAGGTCAGGGTGATGATTCAATTGTATATAGAGTCCGGGTTCAGAAAATCAACGCTTTACTTGATTTTGTCCATCTCCTGGCACATCCAGGCTGTTGCTTCACGTAGAACCATTCAAGTCTGGAATCTCCAGCTTTACTGCTAAATGGTGCAGAGATTATCTTCCTCTTTGGAACTGATTCAAAGTAGCAGAAGGATGGAGTTTCTCGAGTCCGATGCTTGAAATTATAGAAGAAGTGAACGTCATCGAACGTGAGCTCTATGCCTAGGATTTCACGATATGCTATGTACAAGGTGTGCAAATAGGCATATGAATTGGGATGCAACTGCATGGGGGCAATCCGCATTTGTCTTAAGAAATCAACGATGAAAGGAGAGAATGGAGGAATGGCGCTGACCATGCACATCAATCGAGTGACCGTCATATATCCTTCTGGAGGGTTGTGGGGACGGTCAGAGCGTGAGGGCACTAGGGTGTCCCTTTTCATTATTCCATATTTTAGGAAAATTCGGACAAGTCGATCGTTGTCAATTGTTGATTCAACGGAGTCCGAGGGTGATCCCAATATGATGGCTGATTCAAATTCATCGGGTGCTCGATTGTCACTGATCCCTCCTTCCTCCTCAAAACCCAGAGAAATCTCGTTCTCCGAAGACGCCTCGTTGCTTTCTCGATCTCCAACCCCGTAGTCAGGACCCTCACTATCCCATTCTGGATCAGACGAAGAAGATATATCCTCAAGAGTGATTTTGTTAGAAGTTTCCGGGGCTTCTTTCCTCTCAGCTAGGCGGGAAGAGCGTCTGGGCCTCATTGTCATAGAACTATTGAAGAAGCAATAGCACGGATTAGAGTAAATTATCCCGTGCCCCCCTGTGTATGTGTGTGAACTAAAATGTGTGCAGCAAATGTGGGAAATGCAAAATAAAAGTACAGCAATGCAAGACGAAGCTTTGAAGAAAAAGTGATAGTCAGAATTGTTCTTAATGTTCGTTTATGTCCACAAGGCACTATCCTAACTGTTCATTAAGTTGAAGATTATGTCAAGCATTGATTAACCCTGGTTGGATAAAGTCTAGTGCTTTGAGTTGGAATATGCATGTTATTCAGTTCGGATAGGGTGCGTTCATTGTTGGGTTCGGATCGGATGTGCATATAGCTGGGATCGGTTCGGGCCTACGTATTGTTTGGTTCGGAGAAGACATTCATGTTTGGCAGATTAAATCCGGATCGGAATTAGCATTCGGAGTGGTTCAGCAAACAAAAAGATCCATACGTCCTTTCCCTTTCTCTATCTTTTCCCCCGACCCGACCTGGTCGGACAAGCATGGCTTTCTCCACATCGCATTTCATTCCGACCCGATCCTAACATATGAACTTGTCCTCCCCTCTGCTGCTTCAGCACTTCCTAACCCGAACCGAACCCAGTTCCTATTCTCCCCTTTCTCGTCTTCAAATTTCATTAGACCCAAACGAAATTAAGCGTTTATGTGCTTGAATGTTTAACGCTGGATCCAAATGACCCCCGTTGCTACCTCGAGACGGCGGAGACGCCATCAACGACGACGATAAACGGTGGAGGAGATCCAGGCGTCGGAGTTCAACAAATACCACACTCCAACCGCTCGATTTAACCGCAAATCCTAGTTAAAGTTAGTCATTACATAAATAATCGGAGATTCAAAATACCTAGATGTTTTATTCGAAGATTGAAACGAGGAGTTTGGAGTTTTTAGATTTTTTAGGAAGTGGGGTTTCGGTGTAAAACTGGGAGAACAAGAATTGTGGGAGTAAAGAAGGTAGAAGGGTTTGGGTGGTCGAGTTTATATAAGACGTGAGATGGCTCTTTGTATTCCCCGTGTTTTACTCCGTTTGGACCGAGTCCAAGCTAGCCCACACCTTCTGGCCCATCAACCCAGTGCAAAGCGAAACAGAAAAAAAAAAGGTGCTCGAGTCAGACACCGAACCGGGTAGAAATCTGTGCATTCCTCTAGCATCCGAGCCGGATAGACATCTGTACGTTCCTCTAGCATCCGAACCGAGTAGAAATCTGTGCATTCCTCTAGCATTCGAACTGGATTTAAAAGAAAAACTAGAAAAGAACATACCTGAGAAGAATACTATGTGTCGAGAAGAACTTCTGGACTTGACTCAAAAATGAAGAAAATGAATCAAGTATTTCACGACATATATGTAAGCGATAAGAGACATGTCTTCATGAAGCAACGCATCTTCACAAACGAACAGAAGTGACTTTCTAACTGTTCCGACTCAAGGACTAGCATTCAAACAACATCAAAGCACGCTTCGTATACAATAGAAGCATCCTTTGAGGGGGCAAAATGTTAGCCTACTTTGTGAACTAGGCAACACAAAGTCAAGAAACCAGACATTGAAGGGAATTTTTAATTAGAAGACTTCAGTTCGGATTGGAGAAAACACTACAATCCAGATTGATAGCTGCAGTTGTTCGGGTCGGGTCAGAGCAACATATCGGTTCGGGTCGGATAGAGTCCTCTGTTCGGATCGGTGAACTCTTACTGAGTAGATTGGTAAGGCATATCTAATCGGATCGGAGGGCAACTAAATCTCGAATGGATCGGAAAGCCACCTGTTTTCCACGAAAATGGAACGGAGCGGAGCAGATTAGAGAAGGAGAGTCGCAGCCAAGCCAATCCGGTTCGGATCGGGTATCCCGATCCGAACCCCTTATCTGCGTGTCTCCGACCTGAACCCATGATCCATGTTATTCTCCTGCAAAAGCGTCTAGATATCCGGACCGGCTATGACCAGTTCCTACCCATAATGTCCTTCCCTTTGATGCGTTGTCAACATGATAGTTCATCCGAACCCGAAGAGAGTGCGATGGATGACACGTGGCCCCGACCCGGATCAAGTTTCAAGCAAATTCACACCTATAAATACCCCGTCTGGAGGCAAAGAGAAGGATCTTTTTTCAGCACTTTGAGAATTTAACTACCTCCATTATCCGAACACCATTACTCCCGGAGAATCCAAATCATCTTGCATTCTTTGTTTTAGTCAATTGAGTGAACATAAGTGAGTTGTGAGTGGAATTGAGTGAATCTTACATTGTATTTGCAACTGAATTATTGAATATAGTGAAAGATAAGTGGACGTAGGCATTTCTTCGCCGAACCACTATAAATCATGCGTGTTCATTTTTTATTTTTGTCTCATTTCATCTTGCTTTTAATCAATTTGGGTGTTAGAACCACTTTTGGGTCTAACACAAAGCTATGCCCAATTTACATAGATCAAGTTTTATACCCAAAATTACATGTATACTACGTTTACACCAATTTACTCATAACAAGTTCTAGCCAAATTACATATATCAAGATCCATGTCAAATTATATATATATATATATATCAAGATCCACATCAAGTTATATATATCAAGATCCATGTCAAATAATATATATATATATCAAGATCCACATCAAGTTATATATATCAAGATCCATGTCAAATTATATATGCCAATCCCCATTCTTGCAATTACCATTATAATGACAATACCCAAATATCAAGTTTCATGTTAATGATAAATTATCCCCCAAACATCCATTTTCATATTATGCCTTCGATCCCACCAAACACATATATTCCACTAGGCAATATCCTAATATTTTCCCCATATACCATCGCACGTATATCGTAGTTTAGGCCTAGGTCCGAAATTGACCTAGGTTCATCAAAAGAAAATAAATAGGGAATTAGAAGTTGCAATAAAAACAAGATCAGAGAGAAAACGGCATAAAAGCATCATCTCAGGCATAAAGAATAGATCTTGATAATAAAACATGAACCAAGAAAAATTGATTTACAATAGGCTGAATAGACCATAAACTTGTCATGCGAATAAAGATAGAAAAGTTCTCAAGATCGAGATCCAAGAAGAAATAAGAATTGAATCAAAAGTCCAATTTCATTTCATCACATGTCCATATTAAATTTAATTATTTTAATCTGAAAATAACTAGAACTTTCATAGCATGGCTAATGAATTAAGAACTACAATTGTCGTAGAACGTTGCAGAGACATTGGTTTATCTTCTTGAATTGTTGTAGAATTGCTGTAGAAGCTTTAATCTCTAGTTTGAATCTAGTTTGGAGGCTAAGAGAAAAGTTTAGAGAGCGGCGGCCATGATCAAGAGGAAGTCCAGCAGCATAATAGTGTAAGAATGATTTGATATGAATTAGGTTAGGTCTAAGGGTGTTTTTATAGGTGTAGCAACTAGTTTTGACCCTTAGATTAACCCTAGAATCAATCCGGGCCGTCAAAACACGTCTCAGGCTTCAAAAATGAGTTTTGGGTCAAACCAGGCCGACCAGGTCAACCTGTAAGGTGGGGGGTAGACACTATGGTCGACCTGGGAGGGTAGGTCGACCCTATGGTCGACCCCCTCGTCCAGTGCTGCCTGAAAACTGCTGAAACTTGTATAGGCCATAACTTCTTCATCCGGACTTCGATTTTCGAAAACTCAGACTCTATTTCATGTAAAATTTCGAGACGAACGCAATGGAGTAACCCGTTTCCCCTGATTCTGAATTTAAAATTTAATTCTGCCTTGATGTCTTGTTTTAACATGTTATAAAAATACATGTTGTTACAAATTTGGTGAATGAACCTATTATATTGTATGTGAATTTGGGAATGAAAACTATCATGTTATATGTAAGTTTGATGATTCTATCTTGTTATGTTACATACAAGTTTTAGGCTAAGTCATTTCATATATGCCTAAATGTTTAGAACCACATGCCTCTATATTAGATCTATGTTAACTTGATTCAACCCCTATGCAAGTTCACATCTACATGCCTAATTAAGTTGTGTAGTTCGATGTAAACTCCTATTTATATGCTTATGATTCATGTTGAGTAGATCTAAATTTGCAAGTTCATAATTAAATGTATATTGTTCTATGCCAAATTCATATGACACATGTGTAGTTAGATCCTTATTTTTATGATGTTGGAATGTTAATGTTTCTCTTTTTCCCCTTTGTTTATGAGTTAGGCTAAGTAGCGAGCCTAACATTCTATGTGATTTATGCGAACGTATAACGAGTGTAACGTTGGGAAAAAACTAAATTACATGTTTTGGCATAGTTTGGAAGCATGAATGGTATAATTTATATACCTAAAAATTAAGAGCATGAATTAGGGAATATTTGGGGCATGACTTGAGTGACAACAATTGATTGATAATTTACATGTAAACATGAAGGATAAATATGTAAATTTAGTAAAAGACAAAAATGCCTAACCCGAGGTTAGATTGAGCTACAGTATAAGACAGCCTGGAACCGCCCGACAAATCCAGCAATCGTAACAATATAGATCTAATGTGAGAGTTTAGTGCATTAAGCCTAAAAGAACCCGAGGTTAGACTGAGTTGCGGTGTAAAACTTCCCGGAACCGACCGGCACATCCAGTGATCGCAACAATACATGTCTAACGTGAGTGGTTGGTGCTTTAATGAATGAATTAAAGCTAAGACAGGAATGGTAGGGTTAAGTTAATTAAGGAAACACTTAACCAATACAACATGTTAACTAAACTGATTGGTAGGGTTAGGTTAATTTGAGAACACTTAACCATTTTAACATGTTGATTAGGAAACCCTAGTAATTGGGACCCATTTCAGCAGTAACCCCACATAGATGTATCATATTACCCTGAACTAGGCAGGGTGGGGCACGATTACTGGGATGATTATAAGCGGTCAAAACAATGGCGGGTAGTGCGTCAGTGTAGGTTCCAACGGAGTACGGGCGTGCACGTACTCCGGACTGGAAAAAGCAAGCACTGGGCATCAGTAGTTATACACTGTGCATCTTGAATTGTGTCGGGTTGCCACCATAGGATTTGATACACCCCATGGTGGGACCAGCACAGGTATCTACAATCAAGCGGGGGTCGAATGATACAAGTAGTAAACATATACGAGTAGGAGCCGATCGATAAAAGGGGATCACTTTGTTATGAACATGTGAGGTTGGCTGAACAACAATTAGTAGGTGCAGAGAAATAGAAATGGGTGCGATAGTACATTCAGTTTAAACTGCCTTATTCTGGTTTATGTTATCTTGTTATTCTGGTGTTGTCCTATTTTCAGTTTATTCCAGTCATGATCCTTTTTCTTGTTCACACACTGAAAAAACACTGGACTTACCAGACTTATGTCTGACCCATTTTACTTTCGTCTTCTTTTCTTCCGTCCCCCCCAGGTCCGCAGGGAGGGAACACCTTAGCTTAGTTCATACCTTTTGCATGCTTGAAGAGAGTAGATGTATTGCTTGGACTCTCCTTTCTTGGGCTATGGCTTTGGATACACTCCTAACGGAGATTATGCTACTTTATTATCGTTTTATGCTTCTTTATGTTTCAATCAAGATAGAGATTTTATTGTAATAATTTGTAAGTTGTTTTAAGATAGTTTGTTGTAATGTTTTGACAGAACCACATGCTTATGAAATAAATTTAGATTTTCCGCTGCTTATATGTCTGTCTTGTAAATTATCTGTATCTTTTACCTATAGCGCTCCACCAAAGTTAAGGCATTCCCTTTGTGAGTGACCTTAACAGAGGTGGGGTGTCTCACTTGGTATCAGAGCAAAGGTTCACCAGATTAGATAAAAGTTTTTGAAAACAAATTTTCAAAAAATGAAGTTTAAAGAAGCATTTTTCAAGAAGAAGTGTTTTAAAAGGCATAATCCCCAAGGCCATACGCACTATCCTTTGTTTTGTATATTTTCTTTTTCGTTTCAGCATGTCTGGGGACCTTAACCTTCCAGAGGGCGTAGTGGTACCTGGATGGTTAAGAAGGTACCTAGAGGCTAGGGCTAATGATGCGGGCCCAACAAACGTTCCTCCTCCCCCAACTGCAGCGGTTCCTACTCCTCCTCCTTCGCGTGCAAATGCTTTACCAAAGATATGTAGAGACTTTCGAGCCATGGGCGGAAAGAACTTCAATGCAAATGAATCATTCGTGGAAGCAAGGAACTGTCTTAAAGAAACTGAGGATTTGTTTGTTATCTTCGAAGTGGACGATAGGCAGAAGATACAGTTGGTCGTATGGTTGCTTAAAGAAGAAGCCTCCTATTGGTGGGAAGTTACTAATGTTGAAAGACCAGTTGAAACTTGGATGGATTTCAGAATGAGGTCTGAAATGGAATTCCTCTCACAAGCTGAACGAAGCCTACAGATAGAGAAGTTCTTAGCTCTCAAACAGGGAAGTATGTCGGTCAAGGAATACGTCAACCAATTCAACCAGCTAGCTAGATTCGGATTGGAGTTAGTGAACCCCCCACATAAGAAGGCTCTCCGCTTTCTTAAAGGGTTGAATGAGCCACTGCACAGCGTAGCTATGTCCCATATACCTATGGGTGCGACTTATGAGAGACTGGTGGACATGGCACTGTTACAAGAAGAAGACAAGGATGGCAAGAAAGAGACAAAGGTGGAAGTACCTCAAGATAAGAAAGTGGAAGGATCACAGAACAAGAAGACGGATCCCAAGAAGGGTGGGAAGAACAACACACCCCATGACAAGAGGGAGTGTAATTTTTGTGGCATACCTAGACATCTGATTAAGGACTGCAGAAAAAAGAAGAGGAAGATGGGTGGTTGTTTTCAATGTGGCGAGACATGACACATGCCTAAGGACTGTCCAAGAAAGCAAGGGCAACGGCAAAAAGCTGCATCCACTTCTGGAGGGCAGGTTCGCGCTCTCATAGCACCTCCGCAAGAATAAGGTAGAAATATTTCTATTGAGAGTTTAGTTTATCTTTTTGATCATCCTGTTCGCACACTCTTTGATTCTTGCACATCACACTCTTTTATATCTAATGCTTTAATTGAATCTCTGCACCTAGACACCAGTATAGTAGAGGATCCCTTGGTTATTTCAAGTCCAATTGGGGGTTCAGCTTATTTATCAATGATTTGTTTGGATTTGAAAATTTCTATACTAAGCATTGGGTTTAGATGTAATGCCTATGTTTTGGGCTTCACAGGCTATGGGTTGATTCTAGGCATGGATTTGTTATCCAGTAATGGTGCCGTCCTCGATTGTGAAAAGAGAGTGGTTAGACTCATGAATCGGTTCGGTAACACTCTCGAAATCTCTTGTAATCCCATGAACTCTGTTTGGCTTAGCTATCTAGAATCTCTTGATGCATCTGTTGAGAATTTGCAGTCTGTTAGAGTAGTCCGTGAATACTCGGATGTGTTTAAAGAGGTGAAGGGCTTACCTCCAAAGCGGGAGATAGAGTTCCTCATATACCTCGTTGATAATGCAAAACCCGTTGCTTTACCCATTGGACATGTGGCTCCAAGGGAGAGGAAAGAGCTCAGCAAGCAAGTTAAAGAGCTGCTAGAAAAGGGGTTCATAAGGCGGAGTATTTCTGAATGGGGTGCTCCAGTAGTACTCGCAACCAAAGCGGATGGTTCACTTCGCATATGTGTTGACTATAAGGAGCTAAACAAGCTGATCAAGAAGAATAGGCACCAACTTCCAAGAATAGATGACTTGTTCGATCTGCTTGTAGGTGCATTGGTTTTCTCCCAACATGATTTGGCTACCGGGTTTCATCAGCTAAGAGTGGCTGAAGACAGCAATGATAAGACCGCGTTTAGAACCCCTGACGGTTTCTTCGAATGGATTGTCATGCCTTTCGGCTTGACAAACGCACCTGCTTATTTCAATGACTTGATGAGCAAGGTGTTCAGGGATTTCCTTAATAAGTTTGTAGTGATCTTCGCGGACGACATTTTGATTTTCTCAAAGAGTGAGGAAGAGCATGCTCTGCATTTAAGGGAAGTCATGGATACTCTTCGTGCGCATCAACTAAAAGCCAAATTCTCCAAATGCCATTTCTAGAGAGAAGAAGTAAGATTCCTTGGACATGTGGTGTCCAAAGAGGGGATAGCCATGGACCCCGCAAAAGTAGTTGCAGTGCAAGATTGGAAGGTTCCACAGAATGCAACCGAAGTCCAAAGCTTTCTCGGGCTAGCGGTCTTTTATTGAAAGTTCATTAAAGACTTTGCGAAAATCTCAGCTCCACTTACAAGGTTGACGAAGAAGAACCTAACTTTCTCTTGGGATTTGGATTGCGATGTTGCTTCCTAACGTTTAGAAAAGGGCTCTAACAACAACCCCAGTTCTGACATTGCCTGATGGGAGAAAAATGTTTACCGTATACACAGACGCATGCGGTACAGGGTTGGGTGCTGTCTTGATGCAAGAAGGCAAGGTAGTTTGTTATGGGGGAAGGCAATTGAGGGTACATGAGAAGAACTACCCAACTCATGATTTGGAGCTAGCTGCCATTGTTTTCGCTCTAAAGTCATGGTGTCATTACCTACTAGGAGAAAGGTTTGAATTGTTTACTGAACATAAATCGTTGAAGTACCTTTTCTTACAGAAGGATCTAAACTTAAGACAACAAAGGTGGATGGAGTTTCTTGCCTCGTATGATTTCGAGATTTCTTATACCCCTAGCAAGGGCAATCTGGTAGCAGACGCCTTGAGTAGAATGAGGCTGACCTTAAGCCCTCTCTTTGTAGAAAGGCAAAGCTTGGAGTACATAGCAAACTTTGACTACCCTCCTCTGAATTTTTACCTGGTTTATTAGCATCGCTAGAAGTGCAGCCTACTTTTTTGTACTCAATAGGGATCACACAACGTGAAGACCCTCAGCTAGTTGATGTAATAGATAAGCTAATTAGGGGTGAGACTTCTAGTCACCTCAATAGATACTCCATCGATGATAAGGGTTGGTTGGGACAGGATGGAAGACTATGCGTCCCACAAGCAAGGGATTTGGTGAAGACGGTTCTCGAAGAATCACACCATTCTAAGTTGACCATACACCCAGGTGGAGACAAGATGTATAAAGACATGAAAAGGGTTTTCTTTTGGAATGGCATGAAGAGAGATGTAGCTGAATTCGTTTCTAAGTGCTTGATATGCCAGCAAGTCAAGGCTGAGCAGAAGAAGCCTGGTCGTTTGCTCCATCCTCTAGAGATCTCACAATGGAAATGGGATATAATTTCGATGGACTTTGTTGATGGGTTGCCTAGGTCAAGAAGGGGCAATATCAGTATTTGGGTAATAGTGGACAGGCTCACTAAAAGTGCTCACTTTATACCTGCTAAGAGTAGAAGGACTGCCTCGTCTTTAGCATCCATTTATCTTAAAGAGATAGTTAGACTCCATGGGATACCCTCCAGCATAGTGAGTGATCGAGATCCTATTTTTACGAGCGAGTTTTGGAGGAGCTTGCAAGAGGCAGTGGGCACACAGTTATGCTTAAGCACGGCCTATCACCCCCAAACTGATGGTTGGACGGAAAGGGTGAACAGAGTATTAGAAGACCTCTTGAGATTGTGCATTATTGATTTTGGAGGGACATGGGAGGATCACCTTCCTTTAGTGGAATTCTTTTACAACAATAGATACCAAGCCACCATAGGCATGGCACCCTTCGAAGCTCTATATGGAAGACCATGCCGATCACCAACTTGTTGGTGGGAGTCTACAGACAAGCTCATACTTAGGCCAGACATGATTAGAGAAACTTCAGAGAAAGTGGACTTGATACGAAGAAGAATGAAGACTTCCCATGACAGACAGAAATCCTACGCAAACAAAAGAAGGACTGACCTTGAGTTTGGGGTTGGAGACAGGGTGTTCCTTAAAGTACCTCCTTTGAGGAATGTCATTCGCTTTGGGTCCGTAGGAAAGTTGGCACCAAGATTTGTAGGACCATTTCCTATCATTGAAAGGATTAGGACGATGGCCTACAAAGTATAGCTTCCCGAAAGACTGGCTGGAGTTCATAATTTTTTTCATGTTTCTCAACTACGAAAATGCTTACATGAGTCTGCGGAAGTTGTGGAGCCAAGCATACTAGAGGAAGTAAAAGCGGAACGAGAAGCGACTGTGAGAGGAGCTCCAACTCGTATATTGGGTACAGAGGTCAAAAAGCTACGCAACCGTGAGGTCAAACTTGTTAAAGTTCAATGGAGTGACACTGAGGAAGACGCAACTTGGGAAACTGAGGACAAAATACGCGCAGCCTACCCTTTTCTTTTTTGAGGGTACATCCTTGGTCTCTTTTTCCTTAAGGTTATGCATGCTTGTATCTACCTTTTAAGTATATCTCCTCGGTCCTATTCTTTATCCTTAGGTAGAAACCAATGGATGAAAACATGTATTTGAAACATGTTATGATTAATGGTTGCAAGTGGTTGCTAGTGGTTGCTCGTGGATGCATATACACACACATTAGGTGTTAGATCGGCTCAGCCGCTTTCATATTGCATATGCATATATGTATTTGTATATGGATTGAACTTGATGTGTTATCATATGGACGTTGCATTTGTATGAGTGATTATGCACTCATGTAGAAAGAATGATTAGGAATGACCGCATACATAATGGACTCATGACACTGACATAATTCGCATTAAGGAGGTCAACTGAATCAGTAGACTGCCTGATTTTGCATTAGATAAGGACATGTACAACCACTATGCATATGATCATGAAAGCATTAGAAGTCTTTTTGAGGAAAATGGAAGCCTGTGTTTGATGGTTTAGTAGATGGACGATTGGATGGAAGGATATACATTCTTCTTGACTTGAAGATTTCAGGGACGAAATCCCTTAAGGAAGGGAGAATGTAACACCCTGAATTTTTTGTGTCTATTAAAAGAACAAATTAAAGAATGATTAATTTTTAAAGTGAGAATTAAGGGAAAAGGGTTATGTCATTGCGTTCGTCTCGAAATTCTGCTTGAAATAGAGTCCAAGTTTTCGTAAATCGGACTTTGTATGAGGAAGTTATGGCCCTCAGAAGTTTCAGTAATTTAAATAAATTAAAACAGCTCAGATTTAAATTTAGAATTCAAATGAAAACAAAGAAGCGGGTTGGGCGGGATTTCCCCGCCCTAGGCCAGGTCGATTAGGGGGTCGACCTCCCCTATACAGGTCGACCTAGGGGTCGACCTAGGGGTCGACCTACCCCCTCGGACAGATCTGAACTGTGACGATTTCTGACTTGTAGCTGAGTCTCTAGGGCATAGGTGGTTGTTTCTGGATAACTCTATCTTGTCTGGATGGTCTTGATTGCTCCTAGGTTGACCTAACGGCTTACATTAGTTTAAACTTCTATGTAAACAATAGATGCCGTCAAACCTAAATCACATAAAAATTCATTCCAAGAGCCGTCATGCTGTCCATGGTCAACCTAGAGTAGCCTCCACTCTTCTCCAATTAGAAAGCAAATTAGAAGATACGTATCAAATCAAATCAAATCAAATCTAAATTAGAGAATCGATAGTCTACTTCAAAGGAGAGCTATTTAGTTTTAGAATACAGATCCCAGAAAACAAGACTGTTCTTTTGTTTGTAAGTTTAGTTATCTTTTAGATGTGAACAAATTAAAGTCGTGATTTGTAATAAAATGAACACTAGAATTGTACCAAGTTGTATGATAATAGTGATGCTGATTCATGTCTATTCGTGTGATAATTCTATCATATATGCCTGTGATACTATTGCGATTTATTGAACCTATCATGTTGTGTAGAATTTGGTGAATGAACCTATTATATTGTATAGGAATTTGGGAATGAAAACTATCATGTTATATGTAAGTTTAGTGATTCTATCTTGTTGTGTTACATACAAGTTTTAGGCTAAGTCATGTCATATATGACAAAATGTTTAGATCCACATGCCTCTATGTTAGATCTATGTTAACTTGATTCAACCCCTATGCAAGTTCACATCAACATGCCTAATTAATTTGTGTAATTCTATGTAAACTCCTATTTATATGCTTATGATTCATGTTGAGTAGATCTAAATTTGCATGTTCATAATTAAATGTATATTGTTCTATGCCAAATTCATATGACACATGTGTAGTTAGATCCATATTTTTATGATGTGGGAATGTTACATGTTCCTCTTTTTCCCCTTTTGTTTATGAGTTAGGCTAAGTTGCGAGCCTAACATTCTATGTTATTTATGCGAACGTATAACGGGGGTAACATTGGGAAAATAATAAATTACATGTTTTGGCATAGTTTGGTAGCATGAATGGTACAATTTATATACCTAAAAATTAAGAGCATGAATTAGGGAATTTTTGGGGCATGACTTGAATGGCAACAATTGATTGATAATTTACATATAAACATGAAGGATAAATATGTAAATTTAGTAAAAGACGAATATGCCCAACCCGAGGTTAGATTGAGTTACGGTATAAGACTGCCCGGAACCGCCCGGCAAATCCAGCAACCATAATAATATAGATCTAATGTGAGAGGTTAGCACATTAAGCCCAAAAGAACCCGAGGATAGACTGAGTTGCGGTGTAAAACTACCCGGAACCGACCGGCACATCTAGTGACCGCAACAATACACGACTAATGTGAGTGGTTAGTGCTTTAATGAATGAATTAAAGCTAAGACAGGAATGATAGGGTTAAATTAATTAAGGTAACACTTAACCAATACAACATGTTAACTAAATTGATGGGTGGGGTTAGGTTAATTTGAGAACACTTAAACATTTTAACATGTTGATTAGGAAACCCTAGTAACGGGGACCCATTTCAGTAGTAACCCACTTAGATATATCATGGTACCCTGAACTAGGCAGGGTGGGGCATGATTACTGGGCTGATTATAAGTGGTTAAAACAACGGCGGGTGGTGCGTCAGTGTAGGTTCCAATGGAGTATGGGCATGCATGTACTCCGGAGTGAAAAAAGCAGGAACTGGGCATCAGTAGTTATACACTGTGCATCTTGAATTGTGTCGGGTTGCCACCATAGGATTTGATACACCCCGTGGTGGGACCAGCACAGGTATCTACAATCAAGCGGGGGTCGAATGACACAAGTAGTAAACATAAACTGGTAGGAGCCGATCGATAAAAGGGGATCACTTTGTTATGAACATGTGAGGCTGGCTGAACAACGGTTAGTAGGTGTAGAGAAATAGAAATGGGTGCGATAGTACATTCAGTTTAAACTGCCTTATTCTGGTTTATGTTATCTTGTTATTCTGGTATTGTCCTATTTTCAGTTATTCCAGTCATGATCCTTTTTCTTGTTCACACACTGAAAAATCACTGGACTTACCAGACTTATGTCTGACCCATTTTTCTTTCGTCTTCTTTTCTTTCATTCCCCCCAGGTCCGCAGGGAGGGAACACCTCAGCTTAGTTCAGACCTTTTGCAAGCTTGAAGAGAGTAGATGTATTGCTTGGACTCTCCTTTCTTGGGCTATGGCTTTGGATAAACACTTAATGGGGATTATGCTACTTTATTATCATTTTATGCTTCTTTATGTTTCAATCAAGACAAAGATTTTGTTGTAATAATTTGGAAGTTGTTTTAAGACTGTTTGTTGTAATGTTTTGACATAACCACGTGCTTATGAAATAAATTTAGTTTTTCTGCTGCTTATATGTCTGTCTTGTAAATTATCTGTATCTTTTACCTATAGCGCTCCACCAAAGTTAAGATATTCCTTTTGTGAGTGACCTTAACGGAGGTGGGGTGTCTCAGGAAACGGTGGTTTGAGCCCAACCGTTGGTGATATACATTCGATACACTCAAGCGAAATGAGTGGTCGGTCATGCATGGGCCATGTTGCAAGACGTCCTTGTTGAACCCGTTGTATTCCCCTCTAGAGAAACACTATCGGCAGGTGGTTCCATACCTTGTCATAGTCGGAATCCAATCTCCAATAAGCGCCTGGGGTTTTGTTGCATACTATATATGTGGAGCGTGAGATGCAAGCGTTCTACTTGTTTCTATTTATTTGTATTTAGACACTATTATAATATCAGACGAATTCAAAACTGTTTTGGGATATCGTAAGGTAAAAACCGTCTGTATTTATGTGTGGATTTGGTCTTACGATTATCCTTTTCTTCGAAAGGATTTTTAACTTTAAAATCAAGTTTGATGATACACTTAAACTTATGTGATTTTTTCTCACTCTTGTTCACCGGACTGACCCGGTGTTTTGTAAATGCTTCGGTTAGACCGGGTTGTATAGGTCTAGGTTATCGGATAACGTGAAGTTCAAAGATGAGCTGAAGGAGTTTGGACGTATGATGTTATACCAGCATTATTCCATTGTGTGTTATATAGATATGAGGACATGTTATTATAATTGTCCAGGTGTATTGATGTACTATGATGTTGTAAGTGTTATTTCAAGCTCTCAATAAAAAGTTATTTCTATATTATATTTTGATTCGCTGCGATGTGAGGATCTGTGTTGTGATGACTCATCTTATTCTCCTATTCTAATATTCTTTCTTATTTCACCCTCTAACTTCTTTCCATTAGCTTTCTGGGTTTTCAATACTTGGGTTTTGGGATATGAGTTGTATAAATGTCTGGATTCAAGTGTCGAAATTTCCAGGTCGCTACACTTCAATTGCGAGCTACCCAGTACACATGAAACTACTCCACCCCGACTTCACCATGCCAAAATGTTCACTGATTGTTGCCCGACTCCACTACACCTCTCGTCGACCTCTCCTCTCGTTCACGCTACCGCACCCTCCCACCTGCTACTGTTCCTTCGCCAGTTGCCTGGTGTCAAAACGCCGGGCTGACCCCTAGTGCCACCACCTCCTCTCCATTTACTCAGCCCTGTCCCTCGAACTAGAGCAGTGCCGAACTGTCGACATTACTCCGATTCACGTTTTAGTTTCAAAATGGGGCTGTTGGTTTTAGTTTCTTCTTCACACAGCTGAAATGAAAGAGGCTAAGCTGTATATAGGAGGGAGAATGTGGCCATCGCATAAAATACGGTATATGTGTTTGATTTGACCTGCGTGAGTTTTCATTTCTTTGATTTTGATTTGCATGTGCCCAGTATATATTTCTTCAGCGTTTTTTTTCTTCTCAAATAGGGTAGCTAGAGGAAAAAGAGTAGGTTTACAATGTATCCTCCTTTCATATCTAGATAGCTGCGTGCATTAGCTATTCGTGTGGTCAAGTGAAAAGAAATGAAATAACATGTATAGTGTAGGGTAGGATAAATGTGCAGTTCGAATTTTCATATCATGTGTGAATTCTCAGTAGCAGTGCAGTGCAGTTTAGGGTAGCTTGCGTGCGCATTATGCTTAAATATTTTTTATTTTATACGGTGTTAAACTCTACCATTTATATCGTTGTTTATATTCGTACCGCCATACAAATGCTCTTAACAAAATGAAAATGGACATACTGCTAGATCTTGAAGTTCCGGTCCTAATGAAATTGGTTTCGCTGGAAACCGACTCCGTTTGCACAACAACATTATTTTAATTTATTAGTTCACTTTTAAATTGCTGACACAAATAAAACAACTCCAATATGCTCCAAACTGGAAATCTAGAAATAAATAGCTATACGTATTCCAATAAAACTCATTTCGTCGAAAACGGAGGCCGTTTGAAAAGAAAACATTTTTAATGCCTATATAATATCGATATAATATAATTAAATCCAAAACAATTCAATTTAAATAATAATAAATTATTATTATCTTATATCTCAGAATAAAATATCACACAGTTTTAAAATAAACCAATATATATTTTAAACTCAATATTTACAATCCTGGGCTAAACGATGTTCAAATATATATATAAAAACCCTTAATATTTTATCAAATAAACGTTATCGTTTATTAATGAATTCCATAGCGATTATTCAAAAATTTGAATTGGACATAACAAACAATCCATAAGCTGAAATCTCCAATTTTCTCTTCCATTAGAAAATTATAATTAAATCGATTCAAACGTTTCTTTTTTCACAGAATTCCGACTTATATCGGATCCTGTATATTCAATTGAAGTTCAAATCATAAATTATGAACTACCATGACGTTTTGAGTTCATTTTATAATTATATGTAAATTATACGTTCAGACGTCGTTTAATAAACGAATTGTATATTATAAATCTATTTAAAATCCCAACTTAATATTTAATTTAATAAAATATATTAAATATTGATTAACGAAAGTACATGACATTATACGTCTTATGAGTGATGAAACATGTGAAATACTACTACGAGAAACTCTAACTGCTAGCGCATGCTGATTACATTTTTAAATTTTAATCTCGTTTGCATATGGTACTATCGTTTGGAAAGCGGCCAGGTAAACTGCATGATACTTGAAATTCAGCAACAACATGTGCTGCTGCTATGTTCAGCAGCATATCGCTGCTGTGTATCAGCTCCATTACTGACATATGACAGTAGAGATTGCTGCCTCTTACCAAAGCCGGGGATTGTTGTTGCATGACTGATACCTTCTCTTCACTTCAGTTTCCAATTCGCTACCATCTTTCTCTTTTCCTTTCTTTATTTTTAATTCAAACGACTGCTTCATTTTGAGGTTTTCTTACTAAGACTGGTACAAACTCATAATAAAGTTAAAATTCTTCACGGAACTTCATGCATAACATATGATAGTTAAAAAGGCAAGAAGCAATCATCTTATTGACTAGATGCATATGTATATCTGTATTACAAACAACTTTGTTATACAATCCAAGGCTTAAAATCTTAGTTTACAAACTAAACCTCAAGAGCTCAGTTTCAAAATTAAGCCTAGCTTAGTTCTGAAATTGAACCTCAAGGGTTCATCTTGCATGATGAGCCTGACTCAGTTTCAAAATTAAGCCTCAATAGATGAGTTTCAAAATTGAGCCTGGCACAGATTTGTCCAAGCTAAGCTTGATTCATTTTACAAACTGAGTCTCAAAAGCTCAAGTTTTTGCAAATTGAGTCTGGCTTAGTTTTGCAAAGCCAAGTTCGCCTCAATGTCAAAACTGAGCTTAGTTTCAAAACAAAGGCTGTATGTTTGACTAGTATTTTTCTTTCTCTATATGTTTTTCTTATGTTTTCTATTTCATTTTTATTTTGTGCATTTAGGCTTTATTAGAAGTTGCAATAAAGTGAAAATGAAGATAAGGAAGGAAGAATGGAGATGCAACACAGGAATGATTATCATACATTGTCCAAGTAAGTTGATCGAGGTTATGTAATTTGAGCGGAATGTCGCATTCTTTATTTGTAAGCTTGTAGATAGTTTGTAGTAGTAAAATTTGGAGTTCTTATACATTGAACATTGCAGGACTTGATATTGAATATATAGTATGTTTGATGCTATTTTGAAATTCAGTGATATGTTAGCTTTGCAATTTGATCACAAATTTTTGGCTGCAATATATTTGCGTAGTTAAATATATAGTATGTTTTATGTTATTTTGAAAGTTTGAAATTGTTCCATCGATTATAACCATTGGAACTAAAAAAGTCTTCCAATGGTTATAACTGTTGGAAGTACGAAATTGAACCAATGGTTATAACTATTGGAATTAAAAAATCTTCCAACGGTTATAACCGTTGGAAGTACAAAAATATCCCAATGGATATAAACGTTAGTAAATACATTACAGAATTTTCCGTGTACCCTCTACCACCAGTTATAACCGTTGGTAATTTGACTTGTAACGGTTATAACTTTTACGAAATGATGATTTTGGTGTTGTGCTCATCCTCAAGAATCTAAGAACTGAAAACTTTAAAGCTAGGCTTCCTGATTAGTCCCTGTTCACCCAAAAATTTAATTTGTGGTGAGTGGTCAGAGAGTTTGGGCAATGGTAAATAGTTATTCATTGATGGCCATATTGTAAGACTAGGGTAGCTGCAAAATGCATGATCTATCCTAGAGAATGTTCTCGGCCCATCTCTTTTCTTATTATTCCAAGTGTATTCAAACCTTTCAGCATGAATTTCAATCAAATCAGAATCAGATATTGCAATGTTTATTGGATTTACTTCATTGAGAGCAACTGCACTACCTCCTATTCTGTCAGAGAGTTTAAGAGGTGAGTTGAAATCACCACACATAATCCAATGATGTGTGTGTTGCCTTAAATTGGGAAGCAGTTTGTACATTTTTTTCTTCAGCATTGGCAAAGTTGCTAACATAGATAAAGGTAGGGTAGTTGGAGGATTTAGATTATAAGTGGACATTGTGACAGTGCATAAGTTGATCTATGGACATAACCAGAAAGGTTGTAGATGTCTGGATCATACAATATGCAAATTCTACCACAAGCTACATCATCTAGGTTATGAATAATAGACAATGAAGGATTAACATACCTAGCAGCTATGTCTGTTATTTGTAAATTAAGTTTGGTTCCTAGCATAGCCAAGATACTAAGATTGTACTTGTGTATTAAGCTTTTGCATGCATCAAGCTTGAAATCCTGATGAGTACCCCTTACATTCCAAACTTATGTTGTTTGTAATATTGATCAACTTCTACTCTTCTGCATTTCTTTTCTTTTGCCTGGTCATTAGGATGTAGTTTGGAGTTTGTGTAGTCATAGAAGCTATTTTCTTTTTCTTATCATTCTTGATGTTGGATGTGTTGTCAGTGGAACCATTGTTATTCTTGATTGTTTCCACATTGTCCATGATATTAAGATAAGCATTTGGTGGTACTAAATTGTCATACGGGAATTTTTTTTTGTAGTGGAAACTGGTTCCATTGAGGTTCCTTTAACACAATTTGTGGAATCAGCTAGCTTGAGAAATCGAATAAATTCATCAGTAGCAGTTCCAAAACTCTGTAGTATGGTAGTACCCTTTAGTGCTTGAGTGTTATTGAATATTGAGTGCATTGCACCATTCATGCAACGATCCATATTTTTAACCATTTTATTTGAACATTTAAATTTGATTTAAATGTTGATTTGGAAATATAAAAGGATTTATATTTATTTATTTAGAGAAGATTGAATGTATAATTTATATTTATTATAAAACAAGCTCATAACATCGTGGTAATTCGTAATATTACGTTTTGAACTTCAATTGGATATACATAATCCATTTGAAGGTGGAATTCTTTGAAATAAGAAAATCTGAATCTTTTTTATTATAATTTTCTAATGAAATAGAAAAATCAAGATTTTAAGTTGTAAATTTTGAGTTATGTCCAAATCAAATTATCAAATAGTCATTATGGATTTTTTTTATAAATTATAACATTTTATTTAATAAAATAAAGGGTTTTTTAATAAATTTAATACCGTTTTAGTCTAGAATTTGATCAGGATAATTTCTGAGCAGTTATATATATGTTGTTGGAATATATTTGGAGTTAACAAATTTTATAATATTCAATTTTACGTTGATTTGGCAAAAATGAGAATTTTATATTAGTTTAATCCACTTAAAAATAGCCGTTTAAGAAACAGTTTCGGACTTCAACGAAATCACTTTCGTTCGATCTATATTAATAAGCTATTATAGGATTTTGATTTTTGTTTTGATCGAATGTTGTTTGTGCTTGTATAAGCTATAAATGTCGGACATTAAATTCACGGTTAATAATATTATAATATAAGGATTTGTTTTCAGAAACATCATAAAATCGTTCATCGAATCCTTGGGAACTTGTCTGTAATCTTATTCAATTCTTTATAATATTTGTGCGCAAAATTTTGATTGAATCTCAATATGTTTAAATCAAGACACAACCAATCTCATGCTATATTAAAAATATATATCTCTGCAACTAATCCACTATCTTATTTAATCTTTGACAAATATATTCACCAGTTAAAAATTTCGGTAGTGTAATGCCATGCGTCCTGTATTAGAATCTTTCATGACCAATAGAAAATAACTGCATATATGGAAAAAAAAGAAAAATTATTTTCACTTTCTTCCTTTGAATAGTCAATCTCAGCAGGTAGTGTTGAATTCAAAGATTGCGGCCATCCTATTATACATAGCATGACCGTGTGTACATTTTTTAAAACAAAACAAAATCTTATCTCTGTTCTGGCATAATCGTACCCTATCTCGCATTGATTTGTATGTGGCAAATATAAGATCTTTGGAAGGGGAAAAAATTTAATTAGCTTGGTACGTTATTTATATGTAGTCAAAAATTTCGGCCCTAGCCAAATCACATATAGGATAGGTTAAAGATTTGCAAATCTCAGATCAGAAGGGAATGCGCTAACAATGGACCAAACATATTGAATAATAAAAAAACTCTGACTCACTTATTCAACAATTGCTGCTACATTTGTTTGCATTTCCACCTGCAAGTATATGTATACCTTGTCATATTTATTTTGTGTGCATCGAAACAACGTGATCGCCTTATGATCCCAAATGAAAACAAAAACTTGTTTCTTCATTCATTCCAAAACTCAAGCAACGGCCAGCGAACACCCCTTTCTTCCTCCAAAATCAACGCAATCCACTTATTGAATCACAAAATATTGTACTACGAAGTTTCCCGGCTCGGCAAGCTATGTATTCTAACCGGTTACGATTAGATTTGAAAGACTGTGATGTTCGGATTTTTAATTCGAAGGTGCTACGGTTGTGGGAGTACTGTGGGTGAACGGAGGTGTTGGGTGAGGAATTGCTTGTGGTGGAGGCAGACGTGGCCCAGGCGCTGCTCCTGGCAGCGACCGATCGTACTCCGGTATACTTCACGGTGGTGCAGTGGTGTTAAAATTGAGGCATGCATGATAACATAGCCGAACGATGGTAACTTGTTAATGATGCACCTAGTCTGTTGTGGCCATGGACGATGACGGGCGGGACCCTGACGTGTGTGCCAGTGGCGGTTGATGCAATCATATGGTCGGAGTTCAGCGCGGTGGGGAATGGCGAGCGCACACCGTGATGTTGGATGTTGCGTGATATTCAAACATCAAAAACACCCAATAATCAATCATGGATTGTTTATCACGTCATATAACAATATATATGAAAAAAAACAATTAAATTGTTGAGGAATCCATTTGGATCCCTCCAACCTGTTTTTCCTACATCATAGATGTTAGACAACATAAATAATACCCATCCTGCTTCAAGACAGGACATTACAGTATAGAAGGTCATCCACTATACATATTGTGGGGTGCATAGGGTCTCATCTGTAATAATATTATAGGAAATATCCGACAACCAAGCCTAAATATAACTAATATATATACATATATATATATATATATATATGTGTGTGTGTGTGTGTGTGTATGTACATAACAGCCACAATAATTTATCCAAGCATCCAAATTGCCAACAGACAACATTTAAAAATTATATACTAAATTCATTTATTATAATTTATAAACGAACCACAGAGTGAGTGCACTCACATTGCTTTTTATTGTTGAATATAGCAATTAGCTTCTGATTAAATTAAACAAATATTTAATTTATCCAGAAATCCCAATGGCGTCCCAATCATCCCAAATCAATTCCATTGCGAGGTGTTTCCTCATATGATTCCAACATACTTTAATTCGTCAAAAAATGTTGTTGTATGAAATATATATAAGTGTTAATAGTTTTAGCCAAATTAAATTCATTAACTAAAATAAGTTATTAACTATATACCTTAATCCAGTGTTAATCCCTTCTTCCTGATCTTAAACATATGCTTCCTCCATGAATAGACACAACCAAAATCGCATACGACACATCACCCAAACTCCCTCTGCCAACCATGATTCCACCAACCGAGCTCACCAGTACGATCTCCATCCTTTCCCCTCCATACTTTATAGCTTGCACCATCCTTACAAACGCGATTTGGCCATCATGACCTGTAGCACTGCGCGTTACAATGGAATCACGTGATATCCTAAAAGGCCTCGCATGCCACAAAAGCTCGCCCACCAGTACGCCTTCCTACCAGTAGTGCTACGCTGCCCTCGTCGTCTCCCCTTGTCGCATAAAACCCCCACTTTCGCCTTGTTGGAAAAACGCGAGACCCTCAAACCACTCGATTCAAAGCTCTCGATTCATTTTGATTTCATTTGTTTTTTATTGAAAGGAATAGGCCACACCATTTTTTTCTCAGAAGCTTTTTTTTCGATTATTTCGATTTGGAAAGGAAAAGAGTTCATTTTCCATTTTTATTTCGACTGAAAAAGACAAAGAAGGTTGAGGTCACGGTTTTTGAAAGGAGATTCATGGTTGTTTGAATTGATAAAATTTTCAAACTCATGCCATTTTTTTTGTTGAAGCGTCCTATTCGATTTGCAGAAAAAAAATGAAGGAGGGGTAGTTGCATATTTATAGACAAAGGGGGAAACATTTTCTACAGCTCGAAAAATATACGTTTGCGCGATTCATTGTTTAGGGTGTACTTGTGTTAGCTTCCTTTGGAATGAAGGAGAACATGTTGTATAAGAATTTTTTATGTGAATTGCTTAGTGGGGAAGAAAGGGGACATCTTGTACGAGAATTAAAGGCTTAGGGTGGCTTGGGTACACAATGATTTGATTTTGAGCTTATCCATTAGTTTTATAATCAAATATATCAGGGTTTTAACTGACGTTTCTAGGGTTATACCGCTATTATGAACATAATGGAATAGATTCCGAAGTCTAATTCGATCGTATAGAGAAGATAACAATTTATATCGGTGATTTAAATTAAATTCGACTTAATTATTTCTAGGCGTTTTCTAATTATACCTCAAACGGTAAATCGAAACGCTATGAAATTTTAAACCCGATAATAATACACTATTACGGATCCGATGCAACTGGTTTTGGTGAAATCCGAGTTTATTTGAAAATTGGTTCTTTTCACATATCAAATTAGAATGAGAAAATATAATTAAATTCAAAACAATCAACTCCATGGTAATAAATTATTATTATCATTTATATTGCAAATAGAATTTACATTGATCATTTGAATTGTTTTGATTTAGTTTTAACTTAGAATTCAATTATTTTAATTTTCATATTACGATTATTTATAATAATCCAAATTAATTTATATATCGATTATTAAATCGTTACATTCCATATGACAATCCATTTATATTCTCAACTCAACATTTAAAATAATATTAAATGTTTAAAATAAATCGCCCAAAAATCCGGGTCATTACAATATTCATGGTTTAAATTAAAACTAACATTTACATTTAACTAAAATAGATTATGAGCTACCCCACCTAACAACCTGTGACGATCCCAAAATCCGAGGGGCGGTATTAAGGATAATCATTAGAAAATAACACATTAATCATCATAGCAGAGTACAGATAATAGCAGAAACGATAAATAAAATACTTTTACATGGATATGACGGCGGAATCACAACATGTAGGAATATTAAAATAGCATAACGTGGGATATACTTAGTAAAAAGAAAGGGAAGTGATCAGTCATCATCGCCAGAGGCGGAATACATACATACAGTGACATAATAAGAGTACCAGTCTACATCGCCGAAGGCGGAGCACATATACATGTAGTGAGAAATACGGAAAGTAAATCAGTCTGCATCGTCAGTGGCGGAATCATAATATAAATACAGTAATGGCGGAAAATATCTAAGTCATCTCTATGAAGTCAGCCTCGCCATGAGCCAAAAGTGCATGCTGTGCAGCAGTGCAGAACCAAAAACCACCTGTCACCTGTGTACTAGGCTGCCCGTGTGAAAATAAGGGCACCCGCGTTTGCAAAGTGAAACAAACAACGAGTCAGTCATGGGGACTGGTATGAGGAATCTACTTAACAGCTAAACAACAGTGAATAGCCAATCATAGGACCACGCCACTTTCGTGGAACGGGTTTACTCCAGTGATTGCTAGTGCATTTAAAACAAAATAAATTCTTTTAAAACAACGCAATGCTTTTAGAAAGAATGAAGCCATTATAAGATTCAGGTCCCATCACACAATGCAACGCAAGCCGGAGGATAGAGTTTTACCTTATAATAGCCAAATATGCTTGATACGTATAAAGCGAAATCATTTGATATTATTACTAGTGCACATATGTTTCAAAAACGAATAGCATCATAAATATCAATCATAGACGGCATAAGTGCCCCATACCACTATGTCGCCATACTAGCTCTACAATCAAGTCCGTTATTTCGTATTGGAAATTGGATTTCCGTCATGAGTCGAGGCAAGGGGCAAGCTCCTCTCCGCTTCGAGACACTCTAGCAAATGCCTCGGGACTACGCACTCTGGGTAACCCCTGGATGCTTTAGGGCCGGTCCTCACTTACGTTAGAGGATTGGCAATTCCTGAACACACGTTTCCCGGTCCTGACAGACCTATAACCGAGGCGCCTCGCATTCCAACAACCACAAAGGTGAAAAGTAGATATATATGTCAGGGCTGGTAATTCACTGACACCACCATAGCTAGAAAGAAACGTCGTGCTTTCCCTGCAGTCTGTATCCCGTTTTTAACTCATACCGGGGTGTGAGGTTCGCGAATCTACGAAATACACAAAGCTAGGCCACGTAGTCCTTGCTTTGATCATCATCCACAAGACTTTGCTTTGCAACAGAAGCCTTGATCACAGCATCTTGGCATGCCACATAGGCAGTCCACTCCATACGATTGATTTCTATCGATATATAACCCCTGAGCTCATACGTCTCAGAGAAGGGCGTTAAGCAAAAGAATAAATTCTCCGCCGCCAAACAGATATATATTTAACAGAGATCAATCAATATAGAACAAAATCCAATGTCAGACACACAGTCCATTTACAAGTCCGTCCTGGGTCTGAACGAAACCGGAGGTGTCAATTCCTTGTATATCCGTCCAATCAACACATACGTTCAGACGGCTAGTACTTCCGTCCCCTTCCGGTAGCTACTCCGGTTAGGAACCTCAGTAGCGCCCATCCAACCGATACGAAGATCGTCGGTCTTGAATCGTCTTTACATTTTCCAATTCGAATCGCTCGCTGAATTATTTGAAATGAGGGTTAGCTCGGCCTTTTCAAATAATTCACGTCATTAGAATTTAAATCGATTCTGTATGTGGTTATATCATTCGACATCCATCTTCAAGTTATTTATTGTTATTTTCATGTCATACACATACAACCATCAAATATCAAACAATTCAAGCCCAATTGGTTTATTTGCAACCTATGTGGCTTATAATATTTTATAACGATTTTTCGCCATTTTTATTTATTTAAAAATGGCCATATTTAATTAAACGACGTTTCAGGTCGTGTCGTGGCGCTGGCGCTGTTTTTCTCCTAATTTGTTTTACACATATCGGAAAATCTAACCGTTGGATTTCTGCAAAGTCTATATCAGTGGGAAGATATTCCCAAAGCGAACCCAACGGTTCCAGTTTCGTGAGAATCCGACGGTTGGATCTTCCACACTAGTCGTTTGAAATTTCTCTTTCAAAATTCGAACTGCAGCGTCGTTATTCGATTAAATTTAATTATATTTATATTTATATATAAATATAAACGATTCTGGCGCTGTTTTTCTTCAGATTTGAATTAAACATTTCGGACAATCCAACCGTTGGATTTTTACAAGGTTGGTGCCGTTGGAAAGATATTTCCAAGGCGAACCCAGCGGTTGCGGTTTCGGGAAAATCCGATGGTCGGATTTCTCGTACTAATCGTTTCAAATTACGATTCCAAAACGCGAACTGCACGGCCTCTATTCCTTATAATTATAATTATATTTATATATATAAATATAGTTCATTCTATAGTTTCAACTATAGTTCATTTCATATTTCCAACTTCTTTTTCACTACAAATATTTCACTAACGCCTTAATATTTCGAAAAATTTCGCCATAACCTCCTTTGTACGGGGAGGGGTTTGGAAATTTATTGGGCTGTATTAGGTACCCAATAAATCCTAAAAAGCATTCACATATTTTTAGTGATATAGTTTGGTATTTACGGGGGAGCATGTACTGATAATCACTCCAGAGAATAAATTCCCGTCGCCCCGTTTCCGTGTGGAAATAAATAGTCCATGTGCCGTATCTAATAACTAGAGCGACGTGTTTATTGTCAACTCTAGACCCGTGTGGGGTTTTTATTAATCTGTCAAATTTATCGTTATAATTTATATAGTCCATATCAGTCATCAGTTCTACCTGTAGTACTTAGTCATCGCCATACAGGCCTCTTGCTTGTATGGTAAATCTTCCACCTCGTCACACAAGCTCCAATTGTTTATGTGGAATATGATGAAGTATGCCTATCGTCAAGAAGTATGCCATGTAGTGTAGTTCAAAATTAATTGTTACTATCCTATGGCGTTGTTTATTATTTCACACAGAAAAACCAGCACTCCGCATCCAATGGCATTCACAGGAGTTGATATATAAATAAAATTGCGCAACCAACTCATCAAGGTTTACCTATTTGTCGGGCACGCAAATAATTTCTTTACTCAACAGCTAATCCATTTTTCCTGTTCAACACACGTATATATATGCAGAACAAGCTAATAATAATATTTCTAGCAAACTATTATTTATTTCTACACGTGTGTATTTTTAACTAAGCGTATACATGATAAAAGGAATATTTTTATCATCAAAAATATTTATTCGACATATGTGTATTTTTAACTAAGCCTATACATGATAAAAGGAATATTTTTACCATCAAAAATATTTATTCGACCCATGTGTATTTTTAACACTTCTTATTCACTATAAAAATATAGTTTTCATTGTCGATTCATTTTATTTTTAGACGACGATAACATTAAACACATGAATTTCAATTCGACGAACAAATTGCAATTCAACACATGAATATTCGATATAGTTTGTATATATATAAAAATGTGATTTTTATCGCTAAATCCATTTGTTTAAATTCAAATAATATTCAACACATGAATTTCAACTCAACGAATGAATTGCAACTCAACACATGAATATTCGATATAGTTTGTATATATATATATATATATATATATATATATATAAATGTGATTTTTATCGCTAAAGCCATTTATTTAAATTCAAATAATATTCAGCACATGAATTTCAACTCAACGAATGAATTGCAACTCAACACATGAATATTCGATATAGCATATATAAATAATTTCAATGAAGGAAAATTATTCTAACACATAGATATTTCAGAAAATTTCGGCAGCATAACGGCAGGGTAGTTAAAACCGGGACCGTCCCTAGTACGACTCCTCGCTCTACCTTAAAACCTCGCGGTTTTTGACAATGGGGATCATGCATCTAGTTCGCACGCAGGCGGCATGTTTTATTTTCAATTCCACAATCCTATTCTATTTTGTTTCAACCACAAGAGGGTATTTTTCAACCACAAAGGTATTTTTCAACCATATAGGTATTTTTCAACCATAAAGGTATTTTTCAACCATAATATCAACCACAAACAATTATTTCCAACCATTCGTCAATCATATGATATCACGTCAATCACAAGCAATAAATATCGTCCATGGTCTGTGGACGAGGGGAGTATATATATATATATATATATATATATATATATATATATAATATAATATAATAATTCACTTGCATCTCATCACAATTCAAAGCATATATGTTTCAAACAACGCTTGTATAATTTATACATTGCTAATATAACTTATACAACACATGTACATGAGGTATACAATGCGTATATAATTTACACTTCGCTTATATAATTTATACAACGCGATTACATTCACATAAATAGTTTAGATTCCTCACATTGGTTCTTGCGGTGCTAAAAAATCGAAGGAAGGTCAGAAAAATCCGCGGCTTCTTCTAGAATGTAGAGAGCCTCCTTGCGGTCACGGTGTCTCCTGTTTCATCGAATTTTGTTAACATAGCAAAAAGATATGATTTTTACAAATTTGCAACGCTTTAAAGTGTAAAAATCAATTCAGCCGTATACCTCTTTTTGGTTTCGAAACTATGGTTGAATTTTTCAGCAAATCCGTGAATCTATGCTCCGATCAGAGGGTGGGACTTGAAAGAGGGAAGCGAGGCGGTCCTAACGGTGGTCGGGGGAGTAGGTGCGATCGCCTCTGGCGGTCGTGGCGTCGACGTGAAGTCGGCGACTTCCTGGGCGTTTTTCTCGACGCTGGCGAAGGGAGGAGGAGCGGGGTTGGTCGGATTTGAAGAGGGCGGTGGGCGGCGTCGATTGAGGGTGGTGGCGTTGGCTGGCGTCGCCTGTGGCGGCGGGATTCTCGTCGGAAAGTTCTGAACGACGAGCGTTGTTCCTTTCGTCTGGCGGCTTAGGGTTTTAGGTTTTTTTTTTTTTTAAAGAAAATTTCTCATTGGCTGGAATTTATAGAAAAATTTTAAATAGTGTTTTTGCAAGCGGACTCCTTTTTAAACCCAACGACTGTCGCCCCTAGCTAAATACCCCCATTCCGGACACAATGGGATATGTTTCGTTGGCCATTTCGACTGTTACAGTAAGTTATTTTTCAATTTAAAATATAAAACATTCGATATTTAATTTAAACGTACATTTCAATTTGCCAGGGCCACAAACTGAATCGAAAAATTCCAGAAAAATAAATCTAGCTTTGTTTTGACGATACGGTCCTAACAAAACCAGTTTCGTCGAATTCTGAGCTCGTTTGAAAAACGGCCATTTTTAGGTCGACCCATTTTAACAGAATTTGACCAAACACGTTATCTTTTGCCCCGCTCACATACTAGCTTCAAAAATTACGAAATTTGAATCTTAGCAATTATTTGACATCCCGGACCCAAAAAAAGTGGTTTCGTCGAATTCCGAGGTCGTATGCAAAATCTTAATTTTCAAGGGCTATATATACTATATAGCGACCTTTCTGAAAATTCATTTGGCCATAACTTTTGATTTCCGTTATGAAATTTCGATTTTTCAGATTCGTTAGAAAGGTATTGATAAACAGATTTAAATATTTTCAGTTTTGTTAAAATCTGTTATATTTTCCACCCGGTACAGTCAGACAAAGTTTGTATTCAAAATTTCAAACTGCCATATTATACACAATTCTATATTTTGTGGAAATAGGCTATTTTAATCATTCAAATTTCTTGTTAATAACCTAATTAAAAAATTTTAAATTGGTTCACATTTTCCGGGTTATTACAATCTCCCCCACTTAAAACTTTTCGTCCTCAAAAAGGAAATAACAGTTAAGTAGGAAGTAAAATGTAAATGCAAAGTATTGTAAAGGTACCTTGCACCGGAGTTAGTCAGAGATGTCCACTCTGCATTTGGGATAGGCTTGTTTAATGCTTTCCTCAGTCTCCCAAGTACAGTCTCTAGGATCACTACTCCACTGCACTTTGACTAAATGAATCTTTTTCCTCCTTAGCTCTCTAGTTTCTTTGCCAACTATCTTTAATGGATCTCTCTTGAGTGCTAATTCTGGAGTTATGTCAATATCCTGTTGTGCTGCTTCTTCTACAACAAGATCTGGATCATGAACATGTTTTCTGAGTTGAGATACGTGGAACACATCATGTACACCAGGCAACCAATCGGGTAATGAAACCCTATATGCAAGAGTTCCAATCCGTTCAAGTATAGGAAAGGGACCAATAAATCTCGGTGCCAACTTCCCAGTCTTGCCAAATCTGATTACTCCTCGCATTGGAGAAACTCTTAAATAAACATAATCGCCAACGGCAAACGATATATCCCTTCTTCTCGCATCAGCATAACTTTTCTGTCGGTTCTGTGCGGTTTTTAATCGCTTCTTAATGGAATCGACTTTATCCGATGCTTCTTGAATCATATCGGGCCCTAACACAAGTCTGTTGCCAGGTTCTACCCAACATGCGGGAGATCTGCACGGTCTACCGTATAATGCTTCAAATGGAGACATTCCCAAACTTGCTTGATAGTTATTGTTGTAGGAGAATTCGGCTAGATGCAAATGATCTTCCCATGAACCTCCAAAATCAATAACGCAAGCTCGCAGCAAATCTTCTAAAATTCTATTCACCCGCTCAGTTTGGCCGTCTGTCTGAGGGTGATAAGCGATGCTTAGATTTAATTTGGTTCCCAATTCTGTCTGGAATGCTGTAACACCCCGGATTTTTCCGTTAACAGTAAATTAACAAATTAAAGTATAATTAAATTGTAACAGAAAAATTAAGGGAAACGGACATCACCATTGCGTTCGTCTCGGAATTCTGCTTGAGATAGAGTCCGAGTTTGCGCAAAACGGATAACGTATGAAGAAGATATCTTTAATTTAAATATTACAGCAAAACATGAAAAAAGAGAAGTAAGGAGAGGACAATAATTATTATTATCCTAAGACTTATTAACAAAAGCCTCTGTAGCTCAGTTGGTTAAGGCATTGGATTTGTAGCATGGAGGTCGGGGGTTCGAACCCCGGCGGCGACATAATTTTTTATCTCTGTTTTAGAGAGGGCCAACTGAGCATGCAAATACATGTACGTATACAAATTCAAATTTTGAAAGGATAAGAACGTACATATAAGGAAATAAAGAAAATATATGTATATATATGAGAATATATATATATATATGCAAAAATATATGTATACAATAGATAAAATTCAAATAGACTAAAACAGCTCAATTTAAAGTTTAATTTTTGAAAATCGAACCCAGTCAAGCTGGCTGGCCAGGTCGGTGTGCGGTCGAATTTCTGTGGTCTGCTTTGTCATTAGGGCTAGGTGGCGGGTTTTTATTGGTCTCTCTTCCTAATGAATGGCTATGATCTAACCTAGCAACATCAAGGGTCCTAATCAATTCCTAACCTCTATATAAACAACCCTAGACTAAACCCTAATCTATTCATTCAAAATAAGATTATAGCCGCCATGTTGCTGAGGAACGACAAAGAGTAGCCGCCAACTAAAGAGAGGATTAGGGAGAAAGTTCTAAGGCCTAAAGCAATTCAAGCAACCTAAAGCTAATCAATTCAACAAAGGAATCATATCTCTTAATTAGAGAATTCGCCGCAACCATTGTAAGTAGAGTATTACTTTGGTATGAACAAACGATTGTGTAGATATGTATGCTTGAATTGTGGCAATGAAATTCGTATTTGTGCGATTTATATACTTTTGGATATTCTGAATTATGTCATTCAATTATAAAGAACTACATGCGGTAGTTCTATGCAAATATACGTTTGGAATATTGCGCAAATTATGTAGTCTATGTTGAAGCTACATGTATGTAGTTGATTGAAATTCATGCAAGTTTGGGGCTTTGTTATTATGCCATCATGATGTCTATTTTGTGCATAAATCATTTTGCAAGTAATTGAGACAAGTTTGGTTGTTATAGTTCATATGAAACTATGTTGGAATTTTGACACCATAATCCATGTATTAAGTCATGCTTTTGCAAAACTTATGAATATGGCTAGGCTATAAATGATATTGGGCATAATTGAAATTCATGATTAAGTCTATCTTGTTTAAAAGAATTATATGATGACATATGTGAGACATGGCTAAGTTAGACACAAAAATCCCTTTTTTGCAAGTTAAAAGCAAACACCATGATTAGGAATATTTATGCATAAGTATACCATCGTTATGTGATTAAATTTAATTAAGTTGAACTATGCTTTTGTGTTAGTAACAAAGTATCCTCTTTGTAAACATGTAGAAACCTTATGAACATGACTTGTTTATATTTATGCCATGAACAAATTTAACTATACCTATGCCATGTTTATGCTAGAAGTATTTATGCCATGCTTATGTTTGACATTATGCCATGTTTATGCTAGAAGTATTTATCCCATGCTTATGTTTGACATTATGCCATGTTTATGCTAGAAGTATTTATACCATGCTTATGTTTGACATTATGCCATGTTTATTCTAGAAGTATTTATGCCATGCTTATGTTTGACATTATGCCATGTTTATGCTAGAAGTATTTATGCCATGCTTATGTTTGACATTATGCCATGTTTATGCTAGAAGTATTTATGCCATGCTTATGTTTGACATTATGCCATGTTTATGCTAGAAGTATTTATGCCATGCTTATGTTTGACATTATGCCATGTTTATGCTAGAAGTATTTATGTCATGTTTGACATTATGCCATGTTTATGCTAAAAGTATTTATGCCATGCTTATGTTTGACATTATGCCTAAGTAAAAATATAGGTTCATGGGTCAATAATGATATCTCAATTACAAGTTCACATGCTTTGATTTATGTCACCTATGTTTTATGACCAAAATACATGTCACCACTATGCAAGTACACAAATTTCTATTATGTATTTTCCAACGTCATATGCAAGTTCATGCGCTCACTTTTCCCTCTTTGTGTATACGCCATAAGCCTCCCCTTTTCGCATGGCTAAATTGGGCTTTAAAGGGCTAAGCCCAATATATATAAACGGACGTGTAAAACAGGGGAAAATAACGTTGGGTTAAAATTAATTAATTAATGAAAATATAAAATAGAAGGGCCCAAATTCAAGTATGGGTTGGGCCCATGATTGGTGTAACCTTTACACCATTAACTTAATAATGGGCCGCAAATATTTACGTATAAGAAATAAAGAGGAATGACAAAATATGTAAATGTAGAACATACGATGTGTTTAACCCGAGGTTGGATTGAGTTGTGATGTAAACCTGCCCGGAACCGCCCGACTGTCCAGTAGTCACAACAATACCTATCCAATGTGGGAGGTTAAACATGGAGCCCAGCAAGGACCCGAGGTTAGACTGAGTTGTGGCGTAAGACTGCCCGGAACCAACCGGCAACAGGCAGCCACAACAATACCTGTCTAATGTGAGAGGTCCGGGCCTTAATAAGACAATTAAGGCTGAGTCAGGATTGATAGGATTAAGTGAACTAAAGACTTAATCAAAATGGAACATGCTAAACTAAACGGACCGGTGGGGTTAGGTTAGGAAACACTTAACCAACTTAGCATGTTGGCTAGAGATAGAAAACCTAGTAACGGGGGACCCTTTTCAGCAGTAACCCTAGAAGGTGTATCAGGATACCCTGAAACTAGGCAGGGTGGGGCACGATTACTGGGCTGATTGTAAGAGGTCAAAGCGACGGCGGTGGTGTAGCAGTGTAGGTTCTAACGGTGTGCGGGCGTGCACGCACTCCGGCGCAGAAAAATAAAGCACTGGGCACCAGTAGCATACCTGTGCACTCTAAGGTTGTGTCGGGTTGCCACTATGGGACTTGATACACCCCATGGTGGGACCAGCATAGGTAACTACAGACATCGGGGGCCGTAAGACACATGTAACTACGCGAGTAGGAGCCGATCATCATTGAATGGATCACATCACCCTGATTATGGGGTGCAAATTGGAAACTAGTTTATATGGGTTCAGAGATTAACATGGGGTACGATAGTATATTCGACCCTAGATAACTTAACCAAGTTCATAGTGCTTGCCCACTTCCTGTTTTACTTATCATACCCAGTTCTTTATTCATAGACAAAATAGTACTAGACTTACTCAGGCTTTATGTCTGACTCTATTTTTCTTTCGTCTTCTTTCTTCCGTTTCCCCCCCAGGTCCTCAGGGAGGGAACACAGCAGCTTGACCAGCCTCAACATCCAGCTTGAAGAAGAGAAATGTATTGCTTGGACTTTCCTGTTTTGAACTATGGCTTTGGACAATCCACTAAGGGGCTTTTGCAGTTTATCAATGTTTTATTTATGCTTCTTTAAATAATGTACTCAAGACAGATTATGAAAGTGTTATGTTATGTTTTCGGAAAGGATGTTGTTGTAACACGTATTTGACTTTATGAAATAAAGTTTGTTGTTGTTCTTCCGCTGTTTTACAAATACGTGTTCTTATATCTGTCTTGTATATATGTGACTTGTACTTATAAACCTCCACCAAAATTAGGGCATTCCCTTTGAGAGTGACCCTAACGGAGGTGGGGTGTTTCACTTGGTATCAGAGCATAGGTTTACCAGATAAGATAAAAAGTTTTGGAAATTTATTTTCAAAAAGGAAATTTAAAGAAGCATTTTTAAAAGATAAAACTATTATTTATTTTAAAAAAGGCAAAGTCCACTCCCCAAAGCCATAGGTATTATCTCTTATCCTTCGTTTTGAATCTATCCTTTTTGTTTCAGCATGTCCCAAGAACTTAACTTGCCCGAAGGGGTGCCAATACCTGGTTGGTTTAGACGGTTCTTAGAAGCAAGGGCCACTCAGCCAGGTCCTACCATTCCTCCTCCCCCAGCTGAAGGAAACCATCCAGCTGCAGCAGCACCTTTTCCTCCACCTCCTCCTCGAGGAAACAATTTTGCTAAGATATGTAAAGATTTTAAAGCTATGGGAGGAAGAGATTTCCATGGAACTGAGTCCTTCGTGGCAGCTAGGAATTGGCTAAAGGAAACGGAGGACCTATTCATCATCTTTGAGGTAGAGGATAGACAGAAAGTACAACTGGCGGTATGGCTATTGAAGGGCGAGGCTTCCTACTGGTGGGAAGTCACTAATGCTGAAAGACCAGTGGAGACATGGGAGGACTTTAGGGCAAGGTTTGAGACCAAATTTCTCTCAGATGCGGAAAGAAGTTTGCAGTTGGAAAAATTCTTATTTCTTAAGCAAGGAGACAAGACTGTTAGAGAGTATGTGAATCAGTTTGATGAGCTGGCTAGGTTTGGGCTTGACCTAGTCAACACCCCGCACAAGAAGGCTCTCCGTTTCGTCAAAGGGTTAAATGAGCCATTACACAGTTTGGCCATGTCACATATACCCATGGGGGCCACGTATGAAAGATTGGTGCAAATGGCATTGCTGAATGAGGAGGATAAGGGCAAGAAGGAGGCAAAGGCAGAAAGCTCTCAAGGGAAGAAAGAGGGTTTGCAGCCTAAGAAGACAAACTTTAAGAAAGGCGGGGAAGGCAACAAAGAGAAGAGGACGTGTAATTTCTGTGGCAAAGTGGGGCACTTAGTAAAGGACTGCCGGAAAAAGAAGGCCAAGGAGAATGGTGGGTGCTTTTCTTGCGGTCAGACAGGCCACAGAGCTAAGGACTTCCCAAAGAAACGAGGGCAGGGGCAGGGGTCTGGATCCACTCCAGGGGCACAGGTTCATGTGCTGGAAGCGCCACCTTTGCAACAGCGAGGTACAAACACTTCTGTAGAAAGTGTAGTTTATCTTTATGATCACCCCGTTCGCACTTTATTTGATTCTGGCGCATCACACTCCTTTATCTCGTCTGCTTTAGTAGAATCTCTGCACCTAAAAACTAGTATGGTAGAGGACCCCTTAATTGTTTCAAACCCAATTGGGGGCCCAGCTCATTTGTCTATGATCTGTTTGGATTTGAAAATTTCTATTCTAAGTGTAGAATTTGAATGTAGTGCCTTTGTTTTGGGCTTTGCGGGGTATGGTTTGATTTTGGGTACGGATTGGCTATCCAGTAATGGGGCCATCCTTGATTGTGAGAAAAGGGTTGTTAGGCTCCTAACCCAGCTCAGTAATACTTTGGAAATTTCTTGTAATCCCTCGTATGCGGTTATGCTTAGTTATCTTGAGTCGCTAGATGCCTCTATTGAAAATTTGCAATCAGTTAGAGTGGTCCGGGAATATCCGGATGTCTTCGAAGAGGTGAAGGGCTTGCCTCCGAAGCGGGAAATAGACTTCCGCATATATCTTGTAGATAATGCAAAGCCCGTTGCGTTGCCCGTTAGACACATGGCTCCACGAGAAAGAAAAGAGCTCAGTAAACAGATTAAAGAGCTTCTAGAGAAGGGGTTCATTAGGTGGAGCATTTCAGAATAGGGCAGTCCAGGAGTGTTCGCCACTAAGGCTGAAGGTTCATTTCACTTATGCATGAGTTGTAAAGAATCACCTTAGTAAGTACATTTGGCAACATAGTTGGACTTAGGAAGGGACTCCCTTGTGACCTAAAAGGAGTCCATCATGCTTAGTTTCCTAGAATCATATGTGGTGGTTGGGTTGATTAATTCTTTGGGTGTCAGTCTGATGTTGATTTCGGTCTTCGGGGCTGATGCTTAGAGAGTTCTTCTCCTAATCAATATATATGTGGCATAGATTTCCAGTTTTGACATTGCCTAATGGGCACAAATTTTTTACTTGCTTCTATCATTCGACTATACCTTTAGGTAGGACCATTTCCTATCATTGAGAAAATTTGGAAAATGACCTATAGATTAGAGCTACCCGAGAAATTGGCCGGAGTCCACAACGTTTTTCACGTTTCACATCTCCGAAAATGTCTACATGAGTCTGCTGAAGTGGTAGAGCCAAATATCCTCGAAGAGGCCGAAGTGGAACGCGAAGCAACCATAAGAAAAGTTCCAACCCGCATACTAGGAACGGAAGTGAAGAAGCTACGCAACCGCGAAGTCAAACTCGTCAAAGTTCAGTGGAGCGATGAAGAGGGAGACGCGACTTGGGAAACTGAAGCTAGAATACGCACTGCTTACCCTTTTCTTTTCGAGGGTACGTCCTTGATCTTTCTTTTTCCTTAAGTTGCGCTTTTATCTATCTTTTTAGGAATATCTCCTCGACCTTATCTTTTAGATAGAAACCTTTTGGATGAAAACATGTAATTGAAACATGTTATGTATGATGGTTGCAAGTGGTTGCAAGTGATTGCTAGTAGTTGCTCGTGGCTGCATATACACACACGATCTAGGTTTTAGATCGGCTCAGTCACTTCATATTGCATATGCATATATGTTTGCACTCGTATATGGTTGAATTGTAATGTGTTGTCATATGGATGTTGCATTTGTATGAAAGATTGTGCACCCATGTAGAATCATGAATAGGAAAAATCTGCATACATAATGGATACATGGCACTTACATGATTCGCATTAAGGAGGTCAACTGAATCAGTAGACCGCCTGATTTTGCATTAGATAAGTTCATGAACACACACACTTCGCATATGATCATGAAGCATTAGAAGTCTTTTAAGGACAATGGATGCTCGTGTTTGATGGATGAGTAGATGGATGATTGAATGTTAGGATTTACATTCTTCCTAAACTTGAAGATTTCGGGGACGAAATCCTTTTAAGTGGGGGAGAATGTAACACCCCGGATTTTTCCGTTAACAGTAAATTAACAAATTAAAGTATAATTAAATTGTAACAGAAAAATTAAGGGAAACGGACATCACCATTGCGTTCGTCTCGGAATTCTGCTTGAGATAGAGTCCGAGTTTGCGCAAAACGGATAACGTATGAAGAAGATATCTTTAATTTAAATATTACAGCAAAACATGAAAAAAGAGAAGTAAGGAGAGGACAATAATTATTATTATCCTAAGACTTATTAACAAAAGCCTCTGTAGCTCAGTTGGTTAAGGCATTGGATTTGTAGCATGGAGGTCGGGGGTTCGAACCCCGGCGGCGACATAATTTTTTATCTCTGTTTTAGAGAGGGCCAACTGAGCATGCAAATACATGTACGTATACAAATTCAAATTTTGAAAGGATAAGAACGTACATATAAGGAAATAAAGAAAACATATGTATATATATGAGAATATATATATATATGCAAAAATATATGTATACAATAGATAAAATTCAAATAGACTAAAACAGCTCAATTTAAAGTTTAATTTTTGAAAATCAAACCCAGTCAAGCTGGCTGGCCAGGTCGGTGTGCGGTCGAATTTCTGTGGTCTGCTTTGTCATTAGGGCTAGGTGGCGGGTTTTTATTGGTCTCTCTTCCTAATGAATGGCTATGATCTAACCTAGCAACATCAAGGGTCCTAATCAATTCCTAACCTCTATATAAACAACCCTAGACTAAACCCTAATCTATTCATTCAAAATAAGATTATAGCCGCCATGTTGCTGAGGAACGACAAAGAGTAGCCGCCAACTAAAGAGAGGATTAGGGAGAAAGTTCTAAGGCCTAAAGCAATTCAAGCAACCTAAAGCTAATCAATTCAACAAAGGAATCATATCTCTTAATTAGAGAATTCGCCGCAACCATTGTAAGTAGAGTATTACTTTGGTATGAACAAACGATTGTGTAGATATGTATGCTTGAATCGTGGCAATGAAATTCGTATTTGTGCGATTTATATACTTTTGGATATTCTGAATTATGTCATTCAATTATAAAGAACTACATGCGGTAGTTCTATGCAAATATACGTTTGGAATATTGCGCAAATTATGTAGTCTATGTTGAAGCTACATGTATGTAGTTGATTGAAATTCATGCAAGTTTGGGGCTTTGTTATTATGCCATCATGATGTCTATTTTGTGCATAAATCATTTTGCAAGTAATTGAGACAAGTTTGGTTGTTATAGTTCATATGAAACTATGTTGGAATTTTGACACCATAATCCATGTATTAAGTCATGCTTTTGCAAAACTTATGAATATGGCTAGGCTATGAATGATATTGGGCATAATTGAAATTCATGATTAAGTCTATCTTGTTTAAAAGAATTATATGATGACATATGTGAGACATGGCTAAGTTAGACACAAAAATCCCTTTTTTGCAAGTTAAAAGCAAACACCATGATTAGGAATATTTATGCATAAGTATACCATCGTTATGTGATTAAATTTAATTAAGTTGAACTATGCTTTTGTGTTAGTAACAAAGTATCCTCTTTGTAAACATGTAGAAACCTTATGAACATGACTTGTTTATATTTATGCCATGAACAAATTTAACTATACCTATGCCATGTTTATGCTAGAAGTATTTATGCCATGCTTATGTTTGACATTATGCCATGTTTATGCTAGAAGTATTTATCCCATGCTTATGTTTGACATTATGCCATGTTTATGCTAGAAGTATTTATACCATGCTTATGTTTGACATTATGCCATGTTTATTCTAGAAGTATTTATGCCATGCTTATGTTTGACATTATGCCATGTTTATGCTAGAAGTATTTATGCCATGCTTATGTTTGACATTATGCCATGTTTATGCTAGAAGTATTTATGCCATGCTTATGTTTGACATTATGCCATGTTTATGCTAGAAGTATTTATGTCATGTTTGACATTATGCCATGTTTATGCTAAAAGTATTTATGCCATGCTTATGTTTGACATTATGCCTAAGTAAAAATATAGGTTCATGGGTCAATAATGATATCTCAATTACAAGTTCACATGCTTTGATTTATGTCACCTATGTTTTATGACCAAAATACATGTCACCACTATGCAAGTACACAAATTTCTATTATGTATTTTCCAACGTCATATGCAAGTTCATGCGCTCACTTTTCCCTCTTTGTGTATACGCCATAAGCCTCCCCTTTTCGCATGGCTAAATTGGGCTTTAAAGGGCTAAGCCCAATATATATAAACGGACGTGTAAAACGGGGGAAAATAACGTTGGGTTAAAATTAATTAATTAATGAAAATATAAAAGAGAAGGGCCCAAATTCAAGTATGGGTTGGGCCCATGATTGGTGTAACCTTTACACCATTAACTTAATAATGGGCCGCAAATATTTACGTATAAGAAATAAAGAGGAATGACAAAATATGTAAATGTAGAACATACGATGTGTTTAACCCGAGGTTGGATTGAGTTGTGATGTAAACCTGCCCGGAACCGCCCGGCTGTCCAGTAGTCACAACAATACCTATCCAATGTGGGAGGTTAAACATGGAGCCCAGCAAGGACCCGAGGTTAGACTGAGTTGTGGCGTAAGACTGCCCGGAACCAACCGGCAACAGGCAGCCACAACAATACCTGTCTAATGTGAGAGGTCCGGGCCTTAATAAGACAATTAAGGCTGAGTCAGGATTGATAGGATTAAGTGAACTAAAGACTTAATCAAAATGGAACATGCTAAACTAAACGGACTGGTGGGGTTAGGTTAGGAAACACTTAACCAACTTAGCATGTTGGCTAGAGATAGAAAACCTAGTAACGGGGGACCCTTTTCAGCAGTAACCCTAGAAGATGTATCAGGATACCCTGAAACTAGGCAGGGTGGGGCACGATTACTGGGCTGATTGTAAGAGGTCAAAGCGACGGCGGTGGTGTAGCAGTGTAGGTTCTAACGGTGTGCGGGCGTGCACGCACTCCGGCGCAGAAAAATAAAGCACTGGGCACCAGTAGCATACCTGTGCACTCTAAGGTTGTGTCGGGTTGCCACTATGGGACTTGATACACCCCATGGTGGGACCAGCATAGGTAACTACAGACATCGGGGGCCGTAAGACACATGTAACTACGCGAGTAGGAGCCGATCATCATTGAATGGATCACATCACCCTGATTATGGGGTGCAAATTGGAAACTAGTTTATATGGGTTCAGAGATTAACATGGGGTACGATAGTATATTCGACCCTAGATAACTTAACCAAGTTCATAGTGCTTGCCCACTTCCTGTTTTACTTATCATACCCAGTTCTTTATTCATAGACAAAATAGTACTAGACTTACTCAGGCTTTATGTCTGACTCTATTTTTCTTTCGTCTTCTTTCTTCCGTTTCCCCCCCAGGTCCTCAGGGAGGGAACACAGCAGCTTGACCAGCCTCAACATCCAGCTTGAAGAAGAGAAATGTATTGCTTGGACTTTCCTGTTTTGAACTATGGCTTTGGACAATCCACTAAGGGGCTTTTGCAGTTTATCTATGTTTTATTTATGCTTCTTTAAATAATGTACTCAAGACAGATTATGAAAGTGTTATGTTATGTTTTCGGAAAGGATGTTGTTGTAACACGTATTTGACTTTATGAAATAAAGTTTGTTGTTGTTCTTCCGCTGTTTTACAAATACGTGTTCTTATATCTGTCTTGTATATCTGTGACTTGTACTTATAAACCTCCACCAAAATTAGGGCATTCCCTTTGAGAGTGACCCTAACGGAGGTGGGGTGTTTCAAATGCTTCCCAGAATTTGCTAGTAAACAGGGGATCTCTATCGCTGACTATACTGAGCGGTACTCCATGAAGTTTAACTATTTCTCTGAAGTAAATCTGTGCCAGACTTTGAGCCGTTCTGTTGGATCGGACAGGGATGAAATGGGCAGTCTTCGTGAAGCGATCTACGATTACCCATATACTGTCATTTCCTTTTCTAGTTCAAGGCAAGCCATCGATGAAGTCCATCGAGATTTGTTCCCACTTCCATCCAGGAATTTCTAATGGTTGTAATAATCCAGCCAATTTCTGCTGATCACTCTTAACTAGCTGACAAGTGGGGCATCTGCTAACATATAATGAGATATCTCTTTTCATTTCCTTCCACCAGAAGGTGCGTTTGATATTGTTATACATTTTGCTCACACCGAGATGGATACTTAATTTAGACTTGTGGCATTCATCAAGCACTTCTCTTTTTAGCTCAGAGATGTCGGGAACACAAATTCTTCCTTTTAACCTCAAAACCCCCTCACTATCCACTTGGAAGCTGGAGTCTATGCCTTCATTGATCCTTTTTATCATTACCTTTACAAAATTATCCTCCTTTTTAAGGGTCGAGATTCTGTCTATTAATGAAGACGTGATGACAAAACTGGCGATGATTTCATTCTTTCTGCTGAGCGCATCTGCTATCACATTGGCTTTTCCTGGAGTGTATATAATTTCAAAATCGTATGCTGCAAGGAATTCTAACCAACGCTGTTGTCTCAAGTTCAGATCTTTCTGTGTGAACAGGTATTTCAAGGATTGATGATCGGTGTATAGTTCGAATTTCTCGCCTAATAAATAATGCCTCCATATTCTTAAAGCGAACACGATAGCTAATAACTCAAGATCATGAGTAGCATAGTTTCTTTCATGCGGCTTTAGTTGACGGCTGGCATAAGCGATCACTTGGCCCTTTTGCATTAACATTGCACCTAGCCCTCTAATAGAAGCATCTGTCCATACAGTCAAGTCTTGGTTACCTTCTATTATTGTCAATACCGGAGCAGTTGTCAACTTCCGTTTCAGCTCTTGGAAAGCTTCTTCACATTCGGGAGTCCATTTGAATTTCTCATGCTTCTTTGTAAGCTTTGTCAATACTCCTGATATCTTTGAAAAATCCTGAACGAATTTCCGATAGTAACTAGCTAATCCAAGGAAACTTTGAACTTCTGTGGGCGTAATAGGTTGTTTCCAGTTTTGAATCGCTGTAATTTTGCTTGGGTCCACAGCAATTCCTTCTTTTGACACGACATGGCCAAGGAATTTAACTTCATTCTGCCAGAAGACACACTTAGAAAATTTAGCTTTTAAGACGTTTCTCCTCAGAATTTTCAACACTTGTTCTAAATGGTTTGCATGCTCTTCTTCCGACTTAGAGTAGATTAAAATGTCATCGATGAAGACTAGAACAAATTTATTCAACACACCACGGAACACTCTGTTCATAAGATCAACGAAGTATGCCGGAGCGTTACACAAGCCGAACGGCATTACTAACCATTCGTAGAATAAATCGGGACCCCTGAAGGCTGTCAAAGGAACACAGTCTTCAGCTATACGCAATTGGTGGAAACCTGTAGCTAGGTCCATTCTGGAGAATACGGTTGCTCCATTTAATTGATCCAACAGATCGTCTATTCGGGGCAAAGGATATTTGTTCTTCAGTGTTTTTTTATTGAGATCTCGGTAATCAACGCAAAGTCTTAGAGTACCGTCTGATTTCGGGACAAATACTACTGCGGCTCCCCACGTCGAAAAGCTTGGTCTGATCAGACCTTTCCAAAGTAGTTCTCGGGTTTGACTACTTAGCTCTTCTTTTTCTTTCGGGGCCATTCTTCGTATTGGATGTACTACTGGTTGGGCGTTAGGAATTAGATCTATCCTAAATTCAATTTCTCTTTGCGGTGGTAAGTTTTCTACTTCTTCAAACACATCCGCATAGTTTTTAACGACCGGTATCTTTTCTATCGAAGGGGGAATAACTTCTAAAGAAGACCAAAATTCTGTTCTATTTATTTCTGAGCCATGACATGGTATATATATAGGTCCAAGCTTCGTTTCGACTTTAACGATTCTTTCGGCACATCGAACTTCGGCCTTATATTTTGTCAACCAATCAAGTCCCAGAATAATATCAAATTCGAAAAGGTCCATGACAATCGAATCAAAGGAGAACTTATAGCGAGAATAAGCGATAGGCACCCTACTGTATGAACTGAGACCAACTGAACCTCCAATCGGATTTCGTACTTTGATTGGTTCCTTAAGTTTTCTTCGTTTCAATTTTAGTTTGTTAACAAGGATACCAGATATGAAGCTACGTGATGCACCAGTATCAAAAAGTACAGAAATAGGAATATTTTTAATAGTAAGGATACCTCCCAAGACATCGGGTATACCTGATCCATCGGTGGTAGCTGGCGGGGTATTCCCGTCATAGACATGGGCCACTTGTGCGCTCTTCTTCAAAGGACAATTCCTGCTGTAGTGCCCCTTCTTGTGGCAGTTGTAGCATTCGGCAGAGTCATTGGCCCTTGGCTTCTTTGGGGCTTTGCATACATTAGAGAAATGACCGGGCTTCCCGCAATTGTAGCAGTTTCCTTTCGGGATCTTTGCGGGTTTTTGGGTAGCGGCCGCGGTAATGCTAGATTCGGGTTGGTCTGTTGGAGCCTTGCGCTTATTCCCTGCTTGGCTCTTAGCGCGGTCTTGGCTAGCATGCCTCTCATCCATGTCTTCGTAGTTGCAAGCCATCTCTACTAGTTTTGTAAAAGAGAGTTTGATGTTGCTCATAGCTCTATCGTGATACTTGCGCTTCAGCCCAAATATGAATCTCTTATTCTTCGCTTTGTCGGTCAAAACCAGCTCTGGAGCATAGCGCGATAGCTGAGTGAACTTATTCAGATAGTCTTGAATAGAGAGGTCTCCCTGCTGGAGATTAGCAAATTGCTCCCGCATCCTCTCTAGAGCTTGTTCCTGTACAAACTTCTCATTGAATAAAGTCCTGAACTGCTCCCAAGTCCGGATAGTACCAGCTGCATCCCCAGAGGTAATGGCATCCCACCATAGCTCTGCTTCTTCCTGAAGGAGCCAAATGCCAAGTCGGGCTTTGTTGTTAGTTCCCATGCCCATTCCCTCGAAGATTTTCTCACAAGTTCTCAGCCAAGCGATAGCTTCGGTCACTGTGCCAGTGCCAGTAAAAGGTTTCCCTCCAAGATTTCTGTACCTCTTAGCTACTTTGTCGAGCTCAAAGTCTTCTGGTGCTGGTGGCGGAATAATAGGACCTTCCACTACTACAGGGATATTCCCCCGTCCTCCTGCTGCATCTCCTCGGCCTCCACGGCCTCCCCTAGCTGCTGCTCCACGCGTAGCCATCTAAGAGTACTGTATAAGCAAGAAAAAAAGTCAAGCTCACAGATTTGATAATTTTCAGAAATGATAAAGCAAGGGAATACAAGGAAAGATAATGATGATGTACTGATCAAATTGTTTTGCTAATCTGCTTAGCTCATTCTAGGACATTGCTAATCCTATCTCTAATGAGCTACTCGTATTAGAACACTACTGATTCTATTATGACGAGGTGTTTAATGTGTTAGATCCCGAAACTAAGGTTAACCAAAGCTCTGATACCAACTGTGACGATCCCAAAATCCGAGGGGCGGTATTAAGGATAATCATTAGGAAATAACACATTAATCATCATAGCAGAGTACAGATAATAGCAGAAACGATAAATAAAATACTTTTACATGGATATGACAGCGGAATCACAACATGTAGGAATATCAGAATAGCATAACGTGGGATATACTTAGTAAAAAGAAAGGGAAGTGATCAGCCATCATCGCCAGAGGCGGAATACATACATACAGTGACATAATAAGAGTACCAGTCTACATCGCCGAAGGCGGAGCACATATACATGTAGTGAGAAATACGGAAAGTAAATCAGTCTGCATCGCCAGTGGAGGAATCATAATATAAATACAGTAATGGCGGAAAACATCTAAGTCATCTCTATGAAGTCAGCCTCGCCATGAGCCAAAAGTGCATGCTGTGCAGCAGTGCAGAACCAAAAACCACCTGTCACCTGTGTACTAGGCTGCCCGTGTGAAAATAAGGGCACCCGCGTTTGCAAAGTGAAACAAACAACGAGTCAGTCATGGGGACTGGTATGAGGAATCTACTTAACAGTTAAACAACAGTGAATAGCCAATCATAGGACCACGCCACTTTCGCGGAACGGGTTTACTCCAGTGATTGCTAGTGCATTTAAAACAAAATAAATTCTTTTAAAACAACGCAATGCTTTTAGAAAGAATGAAGCCATTATAAGACTCAGGTCCCATCACACAATGCAACGCAAGCCGGAGGATAGAGTTTTACCTTATAATAGCCAAATATGCTTGATACGTATAAAGCGAAATCATTTGATATTATTACTAGTGCACATATGTTTCAAAAACGAATAGCATCATAAATATCAATCATAGACGGCATAAGTGCCCCATACCACTATGTCGCCATACTAGTTCTACAATCAAGTCCGTTATTTCGTATTGGAAATTGGATTTCCGTCATGAGTCGAGGCAAGGGGCAAGCTCCTCTCTGCTTCGAGACACTCTAGCAAATGCCTCGGGACTACGCACTCTGGGTAACCCCTGGATGCTTCAGGGCCGGTCCTCACTTACGTTAGAGGATTAGCAATTCCTGAACACACGTTTCCCGGTCCTTACAGACCTATAACCGAGGCGCCTCGCATTCCAACAACCACAAAGGTGAAAAGCAGATATATATGTCAAGGCTGGTAAGTCACTGACACCACCATAGCTAGAAAGAAACGTCGTGCTCTCCCTGCAGTCCGTATCCCGTTTTTAACTCATACCGGGGTGTGAGGTTCGCGAATCTACGAAATACACAGAGCTAGGCCACGTAGACCTTGCTTTGATCATCATCCACAAGACTTTGCTTTGCAACAGAAGCCTTGATCACGGCATCTTGGCATGCCACATAGGCAGTCCACTCCATACGATTGATTTCTATCGATATATAACCCCTGAGCTCATACGTCTCAGAGAAGGGCGTTAAGCAAAAGAATAAATTCTCCGCCGCCAAACAGATATATATTTAACAGAGATCAATCAATATAGAACAAAATCCAATGTCAGACACACAGTCCATTTACAAGTCCGTCCTGGGTCTGAACGAAACCGGAGGCGTCAATTCCTCGTATATCCGTCCAATCAACACATACGTTCAGACGGCTACTACTTCCGTCCCCTTCCGGTAGCTACTCCGGTTAGGAACCTCAGTAGCGCCCATCCAACCGATACGAAGATCGTCGGTCTTGAATCGTCTTTACATTTTCCAATTCGAATCGCTCGCTGAATTATTTGAAATGAGGGTTAGCTTGGCCTTTTCAAATAATTCACGTCATTAGAATTTAAATCGATTCTGTATGTGGTTATATCATTCGACATCCATCTTCAAGTTATTTAGTGTTATTTTCATGTCATACACATACAACCATCAAATATCAAACAATTCAAGCCCAATTGGTTTATTTGCAACCTATGTTTCTTATAATATTTTATAACGATTTTTCGCCATTTTTATTTATTTAAAAATGGCCATATTTAATTAAACGACGTTTCAGGTCGTGTCATGGCACTGGCGCTGTTTTTCTCCTAATTTGTTTTACACATATCGGAAAATCTAACCGTTGGATTTCTACGAAGTCTATATCAGTGGGAATATATTCCAAAAGCGAACCCAACGGTTCCAGTTTCGTGAGAATCCGACGGTTGGATCTTCCACACTAGTCGTTTGAAATTTCTCTTTCTAAATTTGAACTGCAGCGTCGTTATTCGAATAAATTTAATTATATTTATATTTATATATAAATATAAACGATTCTGGCGCTGTTTTTCTTCAGATTTGAATTAAACATTCCGGACAATCCAACCGTTGGATTTTTATAAGGTTGGTGCCGTTGGAAAGATATTTCCAAGGCGAACCCAGCGGTTGCGGTTTCGGGAAAATCCGATGGTCGGATTTCTCGTACTAATCGTTTCAAATTACGATTCTGAAACGCGAACTGCACGGCCTCTATTCCTTATAATTATATTTATATTTATATATATAAATATAGTTCATTCCATAGTTTCAACTATAGTTCATTTCATATTTCCAACTTCTTTTTCACTACAAATATTTCACTAATGCCTTAATATTTCGAAAAATTTCGCCATAACCTCCTTTGTACGGGGAGGGGTTTGGAAATTTATTGGGCCGTATTAGGTACCCAATAAATCCTAAAAAGCATTCACATATTTTTAGTGATATAGTTTGGTGTTTACGGGGGAGCATGTACTGATAATCACTCCAGAGAATAAATTCCCGTCACCCCGTTTCCGTGTGGAAATAAATAGTCCATGTGCCGTATCTAATAACTAGAGCGACGTGTTTATTGTCAACTCTAGACCCGTGTGGGGTTTTTATTAATCTGGCAAATTTATCGTTATAATTTATATAGTCCATATCAGTCATCAGTTCTACCTGTAGTACTTAGTCATCGCCATACAAGCCTCTTGCTTGTATGGTAAATCTTCCACCTCGTCACACAAGCTCCAATTGCTTATGTGGAATATGATGAAGTATGCCTATCGTCAAGAAGTATGCCATGTAGTGTAGTTCAAAATTAATTGTTACTATCCTATGGCATTGTTTATTATTTCACACAGAAAAACCAGCACTCCGCATCCAATGGCATTCACAGGAGTTGATATATAAATAAAATTGCGCAGCCAACTCATCAAGGTTTACCTATTTGTCGGGCACGCAAATAATTTCTTTACTCAACAGCTAATCCATTTTTCCTGTTCAACACACGTATATATATGCAGAACAAGCTAATAATAATATTTTTAGCAAACTATTATTTATTTCTACACGTGTGTATTTTTAACTAAGCGTATACGTGATAAAAGGAATATTTTTATCATCAAAAATATTTATTCGACACATGTGTATTTTTTAACTAAGCCTATACATGATAAAAGGAATATTTTTACCATCAAAAATATTTATTCGACCCATGTGTATTTTTAACACTTCTTATTCACTATAAAAATATAGTTTTCATTGTCGATTCATTTTATTTTTAGACGACGATAACATTCAACACATGAATTTCAATTCGACGAACAAATTGCAATTCAACACATGAATATTCGATATAGTTTGTATATATATAAAAATGTGATTTTTATCGCTAAAGCCATTTGTTTAAATTCAAATAATATTCAACACATGAATTTCAACTCAACGAATGAATTGCAACTCAACACATGAATATTCGATATAGTTTGTATATATATATAAAAATGTGATTTTTATCGCTAAAGCCATTTATTTAAATTCAAATAATATTCAATACATGAATTTCAACTCAACGAATGAATTGCAACTCAACACATGAATATTCGATATAGCATATATAAATAATTTCAATGAAGGAAAATTATTCTAACACATAGATATTTCAGAAAATTTCGGCAGCATAACGGCAGGGTAGTTAAAACCGGGACCGTCCCTAGTACGGCTCCTCGCTCTACCTTAAAACCTCGCGGTTTTTGACAATGGGGATCATGCATCTAGTTCGCACGCAGGCGGCATGTTTTATTTTCAATTCCACAATCCTATTCTATTTTGTTTCAACCACAAGAGGGTATTTTTCAACCACAAAGGTATTTTTCAACCATAAAGGTATTTTTCAACCATAAAGGTATTTTTCAACCATAATATCAACCACAAACAATTATTTCCAACCATTCGTCAATCATATGATATCACGTCAATCACAAGCAATAAATATCGTCCATGGTCTGTGGACGAGGGGAGTATATATATATATATATATATATATATATATATATATAATAATTCACTTGCATCTCATCACAATTCAAAGCATATATGTTTCAAACAACGCTTGTATAATTTATACATTGCTAATATAACTTATACAACACATGTACATGAGGTATACAATGCGTATATAATTTACACTTCGCTTATATAATTTATACAACGCGATTACATTCACATAAATAGTTTAGATTCCTCACATTGGTTCTTGCGGTGCTAAAAAATCGAAGGAAGGTCAGAAAAATCCGCGGCTTCTTCTAGAATGTAGAGAGCCTCCTTGCGGTCACGGTGTCTCCTGTTTCATCGAATTTCGTTAACATAGCAAAAAGATATGATTTTTACAAATTTGCAATGCTTTAAAGTGTAAAAATCAATTCAGCCGTATACCTCTTTTTGGTTTCGAAACTAGGGTTGAATTTTTCAGCAAATCCGTGAATCTATGCTCCGATCAAAGGGTGGGACTTGAAAGAGGGAAGCGAGGCGGTCCTAACGGTGGTCGGGGGAGCAGGTGCGATCGCCTCTGGCGGTCGTGGCGTCGACGTGAAGTCGGCGACTTCCTGGGCATTTTTCTCGACGCTGGCGAAGGGAGGAGGAGCGGGGTTGGTCAGATTTGAAGAGGGCGGTGGGCGGCGTCGATTGAGGGTGGTGGCGTTGGCTGGCGTCGCCTGTGGCGGCGGGATTCTCGTCGGAAAGTTCTGAACGACGAGCGTCGTTCCTTTCGTCTGGCGGCTTAGGGTTTTAGGTTTTTTTATTTTTAATTTTTTTTAAAGAAAATTTCTCATTGGATGGAATTTATAGAAAAATTTTAAATAGTGTTTTTGCAAACGGACTCCTTTTTAAACCCAACGACTGTCGCTCCTAGCTAAATACCCCCATTCCGGACACAATGGGATATGTTTCGTTGGCCATTTCAACTGTTACAGTCAGTTATTTTTCAATTTAAAATATAAAACATTCGATATTTAATTTAAACGTACATTTCAATTTGCCAGGGCCACAAACTGAATCGAAAAATTCCAGAAAAATAAATCTAGCTTTGTTTTGACGATACGGTCCTAACAAAACCAGTTTCGTCGAATTCTGAGCTCGTTTGAAAAACGGCCATTTTTAGGTCGACCCATTTTAACAGAATTTGACCAAACACGTTATCTTTTGCCCCGCTCACATACTAGCTTCAAAAATTACGAAATTTGAAACTTAGCAATTATTTGACATCCCGGACCCAACAAAAGTGGTTTCGTCGAATTCCGAGGTCGTATGCAAAATCTCAATTTTCAAGGGCTATATATACTATATAGCGACCTTTCTGAAAATTCATTTGGCCATAACTTTTGATTTCCGTTATGAAATTTCGATTTTTCAGATTCGTTAGAAAGGTATTGATAAACAAATTTAAATATTTTCAGTTTTGTTAAAATCTGTTATATTTTCCACCCGGTACAGTCAGACAAAGTTTGTATTCAAAATTTCAAACTGCCATATTATACACAATTCTATATTTTGTGGAAATAGGCTATTTTAATCATTCAAATTTCTTGTTAATAACCTAATTAAAATTTTTTAAACTGGTTCACATTTTCCGGGTTATTACACAACCGACCCGACCCACTTAAGCAACCAACCCTACCCGCTTCAAAATGTTACTGCAACCTCTCTTTCTTCTCTTTCTCTCGCATTTCCTTCTCCTTTCTCCTTCAAAAATCCTATATCCATTTAAAGCACTGTCGTGCACTTGCATGAGTCCACCGACCATCAGTCATCCATAAGGAGGCTACCACCATAACCCACTTCACCTGCTCATCACAATCGTCCCAAGCACCGTGCCTCTGACCCCTCCTAGCGAAATCCGACCAAAAATCGAATAGCCTTGACTCTATTTCGTGTGACATTTCTAGTAACCAATCTACCCATAATTTAACTCGATTGTGCCCCCAAATGCTACAAAAGCCACAACAATCTTCGATTTCCCAGTCGATACCTTTAATTACCACAAAATCGTACCCCAGTCTACTTTTGTTTTGTAGTGTTTCGACCATGGTTGTGCATTTCTCAAATCATGTTCGTTCACTCTATAGCTCGCTAGAACTACTCTAGATCAAAGACATGTAGCTAGAAGCTCAAATGAGTTTATTTCAAGGATTTTAAATCAACTAGATAACTTGATTTTCATTTTCAAGTTTACTTCTTTCCATGTTCACTTACAATAAAAAAAATTATATACATCTGCTTACTATTTTCTTTTCTTTTCTTTATAGGTTTCCATTTGATAGATTTTTGAGAAGGAAGAAATAAAAATGCAAATAAAAAAGAAAATGAAGAATTAAGAAGAAGTAGATACGCATATACTTATATAAGGAAGCGAAAGGGATTTAAATATATAGAATACAACATCAAATACCTTAAATACCCCTAGCATTATTACAACAACTTTTTTACAATCCAAGTTACTACAAAGCTTTAATGAGATGTTAAGTTTCTCTTTGTTTTAAAAGCAAATCTATGTACTTATTCATCAGTATGCTTTCATTTCCTTTTTTTACTATTAAACATCACTTCAAGCTTTTATATTATAAAATATAAATACTTACTTACATTTTAAATAAAAATCAAATCATGGTACATTAATTTTAAAACTATACATTTAAATATTTATTTAATTATTTTAATATAAATATCAAATCAAAGATTTTATAAAAAAATCAAATCTCATTATAATATATATATTTATTCTAAAAACTTAAAACATTTTTATTCACTTCTATAAGGAATGAGTACTTAATGTACTTAAGTTGACATTTTCACCTTAGAGATCAAACCTCTTCATGTCACAGTACTTGATTTATAAAATTATAAATTAAAATACACCTTAATTTATTTTATAAGTAAACATCAAATCACATTTTTATATAATAATTTTTTATAACATAAATCTTATTTCATTATAATGTATACATTTTAATAAATTTCCGAAATAACTTTTGCTTTAAGATTCGTATATGTATCTATAACAAAAATAAAAACTAAAATTTCTACACTAAATTATATAAATTTTGAAATGGCTATAAAAGCATTAATATCATTGTTTGAAAGATTACAACTAATCCTTTATCATAAACTAACATTTAAAATGGAATTAAATGATTTATGTTAATAATATCTAGTTTCTTCGGAGGACTGGTGATACTTTCCATCACATTTTATAGGATTTAGCTTCTTCTAGGCTAAATTGCAGTTATTTGCTCCTTCCGTTGGTTGACTATTGATTTATACTTTGAAAACGAAACCTATCATGCCAACCTTCTTAAACACAAATCAAATTTTTAAATAAATTAAGTAATTCCTAAATTTAAGTGATAAAATTCCTAGTTGTTACAATTATAAATAGGATAAATTATAAATTTAGAATCAAAAGAAACGAATGAGAAATTTTTCAACAAATGACGAAGTGGGTGTGCCCACCTAACTGAAAAGTATACTTTTAGACATATACTTGAGAGCTAAACTATTCTTGGAAATGTACCACTCGAACCCCACCATCCTTACTGAGTATCTAAAAACATCACATCTTGCGTGCATGCAACCGAATCTAGTAGAGTGTAAATGTGAAATTACCATAACAGAGCAACCGCACATAGTTAGACGTCCATTTGCATTTCAGATTTAGTCATTTTCACAAAGGATGAACATGGTTATTTGACAAAACAAATCATTTTAATTTGATGAAACAAATCAAGAAAACCAAACCAATATTTGTTAAATTAATTATCAGGGATATTCAAAATGATCGTATATGGAAATTAAATCACATTCCTTGTCATTTTATCGATCCAAACTTGTACTATCTCTCGGGTAAAAACAAAGTCGGGGAAGTGAAGGAGAGTTACCTCTAGGCATCGCCTAGACAACGTTTTTAAATCTTTGAGACAAGGAGAAGTTTTGATGTTTGACATCTAGTGATAATAGTACAACTAAATATTTTCCATATAAATGATATTGTTGTTGGATCTACACTAACCCTATAGGAGGGGTGAATATGGTTTACTGCAGTTTTACGAGATATTAAAATATCACAACACAAATTTCAGTAGAGAAAATAAATGCAAAAAGTAAATGACACATATTTTGCCCAGCTTCGACAAACCCAATACTACTGCTTCATTCCCAAGGTTTCTACTAGAATTATAACAATCTCTACGCTTACAAAATCCTTGTAAATTCGCGACACCCGCTCATAAATGTTCTAATCCTATGCTCAAAACCCTGCACTGATCTTTACTTCCAAGATCATATTTTCCCCAAATTACAAACATGTAACTTGTAAAACCTAGTTTACAGAAAACTAGAAACAAATTGATCGGTTACAAAAATAAAATAAAATTATAAAATAACGACAAAACTCTCTAAGCCTTTAATAAATAAAATTATCGGCATCCCCTTTATTTTTACTCTTTGTCCCCCAAAGCAATGTCGGCCAAAACAAAAAATATGGTTTTGCCACCAAATCAGATCGCAACTCCAAACTTGTTTTTCTAGAAATTTGTTCTCTGATGATCTTCAAATGTAGTTTTTCTTGGTCGATTGATTTGGGCTCTTGCGATCGAAAACTGCAAATACCCTAATTTGATTTTTCTTTTTGCTTCGAATTTATTGCTTGGTTTTTCGATGTTTTCCTGCGATGATTCTTGTGTATTATATAGGGTTTACAACCCTTGTTGTCCTCTAATTTCATGAAAATGAATTGGTCTGATTATTGCATGATTGTTTCTAACTAATTTCCAAGGCCTTTGTAATGACATGCCTTTTTGCCCAATTTTCGCTGGTAATTAAGCCGACTCAAACCGTTCATAAAGACGGATTGTTTGGGTACTCACATATTTGCACAAAAGTGAAAGAAAATTTCTATAACGAACCGTTAACTTCAACATATTTAAATATCAGTTAAATTAAAATTTAACGTTAAAATAAATATTTATATTTGGATTTCGATATAGAATTTGGAATTTTATCTATTTTGAACCGAGTTTGAATTTATTTTCAATAGAATCCTCTTCGTAAATTTATTTCCAATATGAATGTGTAATAACCCGGAAATGCGAGCCAGTTTAAAATTTTTATTTTGGCAATTTTAGCGAATTTTGAATATTTAAAATGAATTATTTTAAATAACAACGACGAGTAATTTATTTTGAATGGAATTCAAACGTATATATTTATATAGATCGTCGATAGAATATAAATAATTATATATAATTATAAAGGGAATTGAAAATGGCGCGGTAGTTCGATAATTCGATTTCAAATTTCAATTGAATGTACCATGTGCAAAATAAACCGGATTTTATTGGAACCAAAAATATTAGAATCTAATTGAGGATATCTTTCCAACGAATCCAAAAAATTGAAATTTCATAGCGGGAATCAAAAGATATGTCCAAATGAATTTTCAGAATAGTCGCTATGAAATTTCGGCCCTTAAAAATGGAGATTTTGCAAACGACCTCGGATTTCGACGAAACGACTTTTATTGGATCCGTGATGTCAAGATTTTGATAGATTCCAAATTTCATAATTTTTCGAATCAATATGTGAGCGTGGCAAAGGAAAATGCGTTTGACCAGTTTTAGTTGATTTTAATCGACTGGAAAATGGCCATTTTTCAAACGGTCTCAGAATTCGATGAAACTGGCTTTGTTAGGACGTATTGTCAATACGAAGCTAGAAAATATTTTTCGGGAATTTTTAGAGATTGTATGTGGCCCCGGTAAATTGAAATGTACGTTTAAATTTGAATATACAGATTTATATTTTAAATTTGACGAAAACAGATCATAACGACCGAATTGGCCTACGAAACATATCACATTGTGTTCAGAATGGGGGTAAGTAGCTAGGAGCGACAGTCGTTGGGCCTCGATTGGAGTTCTAATTCAAAGTCAACTCTTATGGAAAAATTAAATAAAAAAAAATATTAAATTATATATACCCCCTTTAGAACTTTACTTCCCCGTTCCTCATACTCCCCGATCCCCAAATTAAAATCCCACGATCAGAAAATTCCCGCTCCTCGCAACGCGCCACCACCTCGTCGGAGCGTCGCCCTCCCCCTTCTCTCTCCACCTGCTCCGCCTTCTCTCCTCCTCTATGTGAAGCCGCCGTGAAAAAACCAAACCCACCAACCCAAAACCGAAGCCCTAGCCGCCGCCACAGCCCACTCCGGTGATCCGTGCCTCCCCTGCCGCCTGAGCACGCCCCTCAGCACCTCAACTTCGGCGTAGATCCCCCCCCTCCGGCGTGAGTTAACTGTGAGTTTTTTTTTGTTTTTTTTATTTACATTTCCTTTTTTTCTTTTCCTTCCTTTTTCAGTTGTAAACATATAAACGTGTTTGGAAAAAAAATCTGATTTATATGTTAATCAAAATTAGATTTTTAATGTTAAAAGGATTAGTTTTTTTTGTTTTAAAAGGATTAGCTTTTTTAATTAACTAGATTTGAATTTTTATATAAACAAGATTTGAATTTTTATATATACAAAGTTTGAATTTTTATATGAAAGAAAATAAAAGAAAGGTATAATTTTTATATGAAAGAATATAAAAGAAAGGTATAATTTTTATATGAAAGAATATTATAGAAAGGTTAAAAATATAATCTTTATTATATGAACATCGATGTAAAAATAGAATTTTTATCTATATAGTATCGATGTAAAAATAGAATTTTTATCTATAAAGTAGCGATGTAAAAATAGAATTTTTATCCATATGGAGTGATTATAAAAATATGATTTTTATATACATAGCTGCAATATAAAAATGTGATTTTTATATATGTAGTGGCTATGGGTGACGAAAGTGACAAAAAGCGAGAACGAAGAAGATTTCTACAAATAAAGTGTCGTGGAGTTGGGATAGCTATTGGTGAGAACTTCTCACTTTAACTTTTCTTTTCTAGTTACATAAATATATACTAGGATGCAGACGGTGTTTAGTAGCACCCGACACCATCGTCCACAGACCATGGACTTGTTTGTTTGGTTGTGTAGTTGGTTAGATTATTTGATTTGAATTTGATTGTTTGGTGAAATGGAATGGATTTGATTGATATGTGTATGGCATGGGCCATTATTAGACCGGGGATAAGGCTAGGCCTTGTCCCGTTTTTAGTATCGTGTCGTTATGCCGCCGAAATTTTCTAAAATAAGTTAGAAAAATAAAGATATCATTTTATTTAATAAATGAACCGAATAGAATATTCATAGGTTGAATAAAATAATTTGGTCGTTAAAAATATAATTTTTAACATGAACGTGAATAAATAAATATTCATTTACAAACCAGACGGTTTGTTTATGTACACCTATTTGAAGGACATTGATTGGGACGATAAATTTTACACATCGCCCAACTGCACAAATAAAAATCTGTGTTTGTTGATTTGAAACCCCACACGGGTATTGGGATAATATAAGACATACACTAATCCCAATAATTAGTCGTATGTTGATCGATTGATTGACAGGCTGCTATAAGCGTTAGATATCTATATTTGATGCTTATACCGTGTAGTGCATTTTGGATGATGGTTGATTATTTGTCGTTGCTATTATATGCATGTGTTGTGTGGAATCCATATAATTAACTTTATATGGTGATTGATTGGGCCTCATTCCAATTTAGAAAATAAAGAATATTATAAAATAAAGGTTCATGTGTTGACAGTACTCATCCGTTGAGATTAGTCATGTGTTGAATGAAATATTTTAACAATAAAATTTACATCTTTATTATATATAGAATTAGAAACTAACTTCTTTATAAAATAAAGGTTCATGTGTTGACAGTACTCATCCGTTGGGATTAGTCATGTATTGAACGAAATATTTTAACAATAAAATTTACATCTTTATCATTTATAAAATTAGAAACTAACTGGAAAATAGATAAGATGAGTGGTCTCCTGGATATTGATCTGATGTTGGTTTCGGCCTTCAGGGTTAATATTCAGGGAATCGTTCTCTTACTAATTTACGGTTGGAGTCTGATTTGAAATCAAACGAAAGATACCATAATTTTTATAAAATATATTAAATAACAAAAATAGTCACACGTGGACAGTGCTCATTCGTTGAGATTAGTCATGTGTTGATAAAAATATAGATTCACGTATTGAATAGGATACATATTCATTTGTTGAATAGAATAACGGAATTACTGAAATATATAAAGCCGTGTTGATAAGAGATGCGCTATTTTGACGCGAACGATATTTATATCGATTATATTCGTTTTATAATGAATATTGAAAAGAGATTTAATAAAAGAAATTCGAATTGAATTGAATATAAAACGAATTCGAATTGAATTGAATATATAACGAATTCAAATTCAATTGAATATAAAACGATTTCGAATTGAATTGAATATAAAACGAATTCGAATTGAATTGAATATATAACAAATTCGAATTGAATTGAATATAAAATGAATTCGAACTAAATTGAAAACGAATTGAAATAGAATAAAAATCAATTTGAAATGAATTCAAATTGAATTGAAATTTGAATTGAATTGAAATGAATTTAAAACGAATTTATAAGGAAAAATTCAATTTTGATTTGAATTTGAAATGGAAGTTGAAATTGTTTTTGAAACAAATTTAAAACTATTTATAAAATTCGTTTTAAATAGAAATCGATGAAGTATATATTATATATTATATATATAATATAAAGGCCTGAATAGAACGTGTCGCGCCGCGGTAGTTCGCGAATTTCGACCATTAACTTCGAATGGATATTACGGGAGATCCGATCGTCGGATTCTCCTTAAACCGGAACCGTTGGGTTCGTATTGGAAAGAGCTTTCAAACGAATATTAGAAATTTTAAATCTAACGGCTGGATTTGGAGATACGTCCAAATCAAATTTGGAAAAGGTCGCTGTAAGTGCAGTTCAATGGCCGTTGATGGAAATCGACTGTACGGGCATTGATAAAATTATTAAAAATAGTAATAATTTGTATAAGATCATAAGAAATGAGTTGGGAAAAATTGGGATGAAAAACTCCATATCTGAAAAGTTAAAAATAGATTTTTATCGAAATGAACTAGTTTTGAACTAAATTAAAAACCCAATTATTTTTAGATAAATAAATTGGATTTGAAAGGGGTTTTAAATAATCAGAATTTCTAATATATTTGATTAGAATTGAATTAGAATTGATTTGTGGGTATCGTGAACTGTGTTTTAAATGACATTAGTTCTTTAACCCAGTAAAGGGAGTTTTAATGAATCTGCAATTAGATTGAAATGTGAATTGATAATGAAAATTATCAAATTTGGAAAGTGAGCGAGAATGGAGTATCACCAGTTTTACTCCAAAGCGATAGTAAAATCTTTAATTAGATTTGAATGTGAAATGGTAATTAATTTTACCGATAACACCGTGGTATTAGATATGGAGTATTACCAGTTTTGCTTCATGGGATGAATAGGTTGGGATTGGGAAATAAATAATTACTTCGGTGTGGTTCGCTAATCTCGACTAGTTAGAAAAATCATAATTTGGTTTGATATGACATCCAATGGAAGATTAAAGAATAAATTTTAAAGAATTTATCTTTGATAAAATTAATGGGAACCTTTCCCTAAGAATTGAAATTTAGAAACTAGTTGTAGGTTAGTTAAGAAGAATGGTTTCCTGGGTATTGATCTGATGTTGGTTTCGGCCTTTGGGGTTAATATTCGGGGAATTGCTCTCTTACTGATTTACAGTTAGTGACTAATGAATAGGAATGAGGCGTATGTTGTGTTTGTGTAACATTTTTTTACTATATACGCGGGTTATTCAGAAAGGCCGGGTTTATACCCATTCTGAATAACCGATTAGACGATATGTCGAAGATGAAGACGGTGGTTGAAGACCGGAAGTCTTCACATCATTTGGGTGATTACTGATGATCCTGATTGGGCTGTACACCCAAGAGGAGAGAATTAGTTGGTGATCGTCCAGACGTACTTGGAGATCGATGGATATGCGCGGAAAGTGCCTCCGGTTTCGTTCAGACCCAGAACGAACTTGTAAATGGACTGTGTGTCTGACAATGGATTTTATTCTATGTTGATTGATCTCTATTAAATATACATCTGTTTGGCAGTGGAGAATTTATTCTCTTGCTTAACGCCCTTCTCTAAGACGTACGAGCTCAGAGGTTGTATATCGATGGACATCAGTCGCATGGCATGAATTGCCTGTGTGGCACGCCTAAGTGGCAATTGATCAAGGCTTTTGTTGAAAAGCAAAGTCTTGTGGTTGATGATCAAAGCACGGCCTACGTGGCATAGCTTTGTGTATAGCGTGGATTCGCGAGCCTCACACCTCGGTATGAGTCAAAAAGGGATACGGACCATTGGGAGAACACGACGTTTCTTTCTAGCTTTGGTGGTGTCAGTGACTTACCAGCCCTGACATTTATATACTTTTCACCATTGTGGTTGTTGGAATGAGGCGCCTCGATATTAGGTCTGATAGGACTGGGAAACGTGTGTTCAGGAATTGCCAATCCTCAAACGTAAGAGAGGACCGGCCCAACCGAACCAAGTGGCTGCCCAAAGTGTGTAGTCCTGGGACATTTGCTAGAGTGTCTCAAATCGGAGAGGAGCTTGCCCCTTGCCTCGACTCATGACGGAAATCCAATTTCCAATACGTGTATCTCGGTTTTATTTGTAGAGCCTAGTATGGCGACATGATAGATGGTACCCATGCCGCCTAGGATTGATATTTATGATTGAAATTGTTTTGACACTATACACTTATTATTGTATCAAATGATTTGTTTTAAAACGTACCAAGCATGTTTGGCTATTATAAGGGAAAACCCTATCCTCCGGCTTACGTTGCATTGTGTGATGGGACCTGGGTCTTATAATAGCTTCATTTTTCGAAAAAGCATTGCGCTGTTTATTCTATGTACTGGTATTCTTGGGAGGAAACCCATTCCGTGTTATACGGCATGGTCCCTTGAATTACTCTCTTTTAAAGTAAAGTTTTAAATAACTATTTTAGTTCTCACACCAGTCACATGACTAACCTGGAGTTTATTGTTTTAACCTAAACTCTGGGCGCCCTTATTTTCGACATGGGCAGCTAGTAGTTTTGGTTTTGCAGATTTATATTCACAGGGTCCTGATTTACAGCTGGAACGATGCTCAGAAAGCTCTGTATCCGTGTATTACTTTCAGTTGTGTTTTATATTGCTGCTATGTAATTTATTGTAATCTCTGATATTTATCGAATGTAATTTATTCAATTATACTCTGTATATTCTTGTATCTGATGGAATTGTTGTAATAACAATGAAATGTTCTTCCGTCTGTGTTCATTTGTGTGTTGTTCTCAAAGTATCCGCTCTTTCCTTCACGGGGAAGTTACGGGTTTTTACATAATGGTTTTGTCGAAACCAGTATTTTATAATAGATTTGGAACGTTAAAGTCTTGACTTGAAAATAAAATCAATTTTGGTAATCTAATTTGCAATACAATTCATTTCAGGTAAAGTAGATTTCAAATATATAATTTGGCGGTTGTTTACAATTGAAGAGCTGATTTATTTTAATATAGATTTGATATCAAATTGGTAAATATAAATTTAAAATTTCAATATATGTTCGGCTAGATAAAACGAAGAAACTAAATTATTTCATTGTTAATAAATTTTGAGATTTATGATGAGTAAATAATGCGTCCAATACCGTCATGTGCCGTTCACTAGTGATGATTTCGCAAACTTAATAGATTTAAAATTTCTAAATAAAAATCACTTTAATTAAATTTTAGAAAAAAATCACAGTTTAGCGTTGCATAACCATAGCGCGCGTATCTGAAATCGCACGTAAAACAAACAACGTTCGTTAGCGCGTTTGATGCGTTGTCCGTTTATGCCCAAATAAATAAATAAACAAATAATAAATAAATAAAAAGAAAAAAAGGGGAATTTAATTATAATTTTCCTTAATCGCATTAACAGACAAAGAAGGAATCAAACGGTGAACACAGATTTGAACCATATAATAACGGTAGACAATTTTCAACCAATTTAACACCTATCTAAAATAATAAAGATCCCTTCCTTCTCTGAAATAGTCATACACGTTGATTCTTTAATTTAAAATGTCATCTCTCCCTGAAAATATGGAAACAACACAAATATCTTTCCCTGTCAGAGCAAATATTCTGAAAATACTGTGCAAGATTTAGAAATCTTCCTTTGTCAGTAGCAAATATTTGAAACAGTATACGAAGATTTGAAATCTCGATGTATAGAGGAATCCAATGCTACGCTCTAAATAAAATATTCAAACAATTGAAATAAAAAGGGATTCCTTTCTTCCTTCCTTCCGTAACAACTCCTCCTGCTCATTTATTCTTCACGCATGAAACTCCTCTCTTCTACCCATCCACGCAACTCAACCTTCACACAATCCTTCTTCCTTCTACTGACATTTCTTCCATCCCCTTTACCTCGTTTCGCACAGTGCCCATCTTGTTGTCGTAAACTTTTACTCCATCTTAAATTGTAACCCACCTTTCTTTACACGACTCCTTCTGCTTCACATGAGAAAAGCCTGGCCTTCCACTAATTTTCCTCCCAAAACAAAGCAGTAACCCATTTTGCCCATAAAACCTTCCTCTCTTATCCCAACTTTTCTTGTATTCCTTTGTAGTCAGTACCCATTTTCCCTTCGCACTGGTAAAATTGCACTCCATTTCCCCAAGTCGCCAACAACAGTCATCAAAAGCCTCTTTTTCCCCTCGTAGAAACCAAAGCCGACAAGCAGCAGTCCTACTTCCTCCACCGTACCAACGCTACATATCCCAGACAAGCCACCTGCATCATGCTCAAGGCTCTAGCGCAGCGTCGATCAGCTCCGGCAAGTGCGAGGCCTACTCTTCCTCACGTTAGCTCAAGAGAAAAAAAACAAGAAAAAAAACAAGAAAAAAAACAAACAAGAGCCGCAACTTCCCTCTGGTCGAGTTCGCCCGAGCCACCGCCGGCGTCACAACTCCATCCAGGCACATCCATGCGAGCCAAACCAAGTGTGCGAGTTTCCCTGGTGCTTACTCCTTACGCCAACTTACATTGAAAAAAAACAAGCAAGACTCAGCAACATGTGCCATAACCTCGAGACGAGCACCAATTGAGAGTCTCCGCCTCTGTCTGGCGTTATATCCATCTGTAGTCGATCTCCAACATCTCGACCAATCCCCAGCACCTTTCCGGTGGACTCGGACGTGCTTGCCATGAATACCTGATTTTCCTTTTTCTTTGGTTGTCGTAACAGTAAACATGCATTTATATTTGAACTGGTATGTGTATGGTTATTTGTGTGCTAAAATGAATTTTTACCCTGCTAATTTATAACAACTCATCCTGCCTTGAATAGTTTTAAATATCATGAGCTATATCTTATAATTGGCCTTAAGACCATGATAATGATCAACATGTGAAAAAGCATGAGATTGATTCGTATACACGCCATACTCGCTAAGGTTTTGGCTCCATGCACTACTGTAACAAAGGAGCAAACCCGCGGATCATAACGAGTGAGGTTGTGTTATTTTCAGTCATTGGTTAGTACATGCGAGGTCACACCTTTCTGTTTGAACAAAGATCTATATAGCTGAGTGGTTTGACATGTGACTCAAGGATGAGAGCTCACAAGTTCAAACCCGGCTGTTGCTACTTGGTTTTGGTCAATTATTTTTGACTGAAATCTTTTTGGCGTAAATTTGTACATGGAATTTGGTCCGTTTTGCAAAATAAAAATCGTGCCTTCATTTTAGGTTGCAAATTCCTCCCTGTAGCCGTTAGTGTTGTTCTGCTTATCTCGTGTCTTCTCGTTTTTTGACGGAACGTGAGTTTTCTCACTCGTGACTAATTGATTATTAAGTGAATTAGACACTTGAGATGTTGAATGGAATGTTAGGGTGCTCTAGATTTGTTTGCTTTGTGGTTGTGCAAGTGCGACACACACGGTTATATCATATGACATGATATGGATGTATGCATGATATGCTATGTTTATTTTAACAACATGCAAGTTCCCTTTAGATTATAAAACCATTACGGGTTGAAATGATACATACCCGAACCCCTTTTGTATTCAAATTAATTTGGGATGCGGGTTGAAATGATACATACCCAAGATTCGAATATTTTAAATAATGGATTTAAATGATAAATATCTGTATCACTTGACCATAGGATAGAAAATTATATATGGACACCGTGGTTAATAAAATAAAGACATTTTTTAATATTTTATCGATTTTATAAGTAGAAATTTTAAATGAAATTTATATATATTGAAATCTTGTTCAAATTTTTACTTGAATTTAATATAAATCCAATTTGTATTAAAATAAGTTTTAAAGTGATTTTACAAATTAACACTTAAATTTAAGTTTATTTAAATAAATTCTTCATAACTTTATGTTCATATAATAAATTTAAATTTTGAATTTAATAATTTAACGTAAAAGATTTGCAAAGACTTGATAAATGTTTTCAAAATTTATTTTGACATATGACTTGTCAGATGAATTTTTTCCACGTGAATGTAAGAAGGATTTTTTCAAAATAAAAGTGTTTGAGTTCAAGTATGAAAGAATATGATTATCTCAATCATGATGAATACGAGTTTGGTTAATAAGTTAGAATTTAATAGATCATATTTTGATTAACAACTAATGTTAAAGTTGTTTTGGGATTTACTATATGAAATGGATATGTGAAATCCAAGGTAGACGCTGGTTTGGAAATCGCTTTAACCATGAAATAATTAAATTGAACTAAATAAAAGGGAATTTGATTTGAATGTGAAATTTGATGGGAAAAGAAATTGTAAGATATGGATTTGGATTAGATCAATATCATTTGAATAGAACTACAATTTCGTAAAAGAAATTTTCCGCATTACTTGATTTTGTAAATATTTTTCTATAAAAATGATTTGATTACATTAACTATATGAATTTTATAATAGTTTTCCATATATATATATATATATATATATATATATATATGTTTATACACTAATTTAAATTTAATATACATATACTATTTTCAAAACTTAACTTTTCTGAATGTATTTTATAAATTCAAATAAATAACTATGTCCAATTCATTCTAGTGATTTCGAAGGTGAAATAAAGGATTTCAAGCAAATAACGATATTTCATGGAAGTTAAATTGTAAACCCAATGGTTTATAAAGAAATGGTGAATATTGGTTTTATAATCTTAATCGAACCAATGATAAATGATTTGAATAATTGATTTTACGGCAATAATTGAAATAAATCGATTTGAGATACTTGAAAATATGATTTCAAATCTAATGGCCATGGTGTGTAAAATGTAAGCGTTCGTTTGTTAAAGAGACTGGAGTCGGTAAGTGGCATACTTTCTATTAGTGCTGATACCACTTTAACAACTGTGTATGTGGTGGAGTATCCAGAACGAAGTAGGATGGCTTGGAGGCAATTACTGGATTGAAGACCGCAAAAGATGACGAAATAGCCTTGACCTTCGGGTCATAATTAAAATGACTAAAACAAGAGCTATACCGTGACTAACTGAGGTAGCACCTCATATTGGGCATGCTTATTTGAAATGATCTATATTACTATGTGATAGATTTGGAGCGCCCTTTTCATTTGGGAGTGTGTTCCGAGGTGGGCGGTAGTTGTTGCCAAGTGTTACCACCGGTCTGCGAGTGAAACTGGTAGAATCCTACCCTGGGTATTGCCTCGAGTGCCTTGTCATATTTATCCTATACGAGCCCTATACGATTTTGATTTAGTATTGCTTTTTATGGAGTGCCCTCTAATAACACTAGTGTGGTGAATTTTTGGTACTATATAGACTGTGATGCCAATAAACTGTGTAAGGGTAATACGGTAATCCCACTTATGCTATTTTCGTTATATTTACTTTACTGAATAGGCAATATTATAATAGCGTACTACTATATATGTATTAGTTTCGCCGATCCTTAGAGGATGGAAATCCCAAACTGCCTTTAAGTTATTATACATTTTAGTGGACACTTCATTTTAATTAATTCACTTATATGAGACTGTTAGTCCTGACTCGAGTATTTTGTTTGTTTTATTCCTTGCAACATCCCCGGGTTAGACCGAGTATTTCAGCTTGGATATATATTTGTTAGAGCTTGAGATTTGTTGTAGATCCAGTCATCCATCTATGGTTACGTAGTTCCCGCACTTCTGTTAGTATATTCATATATCAGTATGGTTCAGTATTCAGTTGTAACACCCCACCTCCGTTAAGGTCACTCACAAAGGGAATGCCTTAACTTTGATGGAGTATTTTAGTAAACAGAACAGAATATTACAAGACAGATAAATGGTACTTGCAAAATTATAACTTCATTACAGCGGAAAAAAGAAATCATTATGGTTACATCTTTATTAAAAACTCAAGTACATAAATATCAGCCTTGTTCAAAACTATCAGAGTACAAAACTTTAAAAGCATAATCCCCACTGAACAGAAGCTATGAAGATACAAGCCATACTTTAAGCACTTCAAACAGAAGGAATCCGGAACAAGCTAGAGTATTCCCTCCTTAGAAAACCTGGGGGGGAAACAGAAGAAAGGAGGCGAAACAACACGGGTCAGACAAAAAGTTTGGCAAGTCCAGTGATTTTCAGTTATGAACAGATAATAATAACATGACATGAAAATAAAACTGGATAAGAGATAACAGTAACAGGTGTAACAGATATAATAGAAGAACAGAATGATATAAGCTATTGCTTTAAACTTCTCTGCACTAATACTAGTATACAGGATTAGGTGTCACCCTAATGTCTAAACTGAAACATAAACAGGTACAGAATAATTTCCACAGAAGAGAATGCTAGTAATGGGCCTTTACCACCCCAACTGAAACAGACAGAAACATAATGCTAATAATGGGCTTTTACCACCCCAACAGAAGGTACAGAAACAGAAACAGATTAATCCCTACGGAAACAGAATGTAGAATTAGGTGTACACCAGTAAATGGGCCTTTACCACCCGAACAGACGGTACCACGCAGAAACAGACAGGTGTTACCACCCAACAGAAACAGACGGTACCAACAGAAACAGACAGAACTAAGTGTACCCTAAAACCCTACCCCAAGCGATCGACTCCCTAATACATAAATACCCTGTGTCGGCCCCACAGTAGGGTGTATCACTCCCTAAAGTGACAACCAATTTGCACAAAGCTATTTACAGATGTCACGGCGTCTTACGTCCTCAGAGGCAGACTGGGATCCATGCACGCACATGACCCAGTTGGAACGCACCATCAATACCCTTCGCCGTTATCAGAATGAACCGCTTATAATTAGTTCAGTAAGCGTGCCCGGACCCTACCTACTGTTGGGTCAAAGTTTTGATACCAGAAAGGGTTACTGACTAATATGGGTCCCAAACAACAGATGACATAAGTAATTCCCCTCCTAACCTTGTGTCCCCAGACTAACAGATTTCAGATTAACTTGTTTACAAGTTTCAGACATACAGAATTCAGATTAACTAGTTCACAGATCAGATAAGTTTTCAGACTAACGGATCAGATATACGGATTTAACAAATTTACAGATTTGTCTAACTTTGCAATTGGGCCTACAGATTCACGGAACAGATTAATTAAATTCATCAGTCTAGTGGGTTTAATCCTATCCGCCCAACACGTTTTAGACATCATATCTATCTCGGATTTTCATTAATTAAATATTAATGCCCAGACCTCTCACATTAGATTGACAATTTGCGGCTACTGGTTAGGCCGGTTGGTTCCGGGCATATTTCTGCCGCAAACTAAATCTAACCTCGGGTTTCAAGCACGTTATGACTAACTTCTCAACCTATTGTTTGTGGCCACTGGATGTGCCGGGCGGTTCCGGGCAGAATTACGCCGCAAACTCATTCTAACCTCGAGTTAGCCATGTTTATCTTTGCGGCCAATTAATTAATAATTTACCATTTATGCCCACGCCTAATATACATGTCAATTATTCATAGCTAATTTAGATTATGTCAATAACATACTGAATATATCAACTTAACAGATATAGCAGATAACAGATTTTCGTAGATTAGTCGACTTAACGGATTCAGCAGATTAAGTAATTTAGCAGATTTAGCATATAACAGATTTGGCATTTTCAGCAGACTTAACAGATGACAGATTTGGCAGATGAACAGATCTAGCAGACTAGGCAGTAGAGCAGAACTAGCAGATTAAGCAATATAATAGAACTAGCAGATTAGGCAATATAACAGAACTAGTGGATTAGGCAAATATAGCAGAACTAGAAAATTAGGCAAATATAACAGATTTAATCTTTCCTTAAAGTTTCACAAACATATCTTGCCTAATTATAAATTTGGCTTAAGTTTGCATGCCTAAATAGTTGTCATGATTCACACTATGATTGTAATGACCCGCATTGTCTGGGGTAATATAATAAATTTATTTAACTATATAAATGGTGAATTAAAGGATTTAATGGTCGTGGAATTAAATAACTGGGAATATTTAATTTAATTGAATAATTTAATATATATTTAATTCAAAAAAAATCAGGAATTTTGGAAATCACAATATTCTGTGAATGGGGTCGTCCCTTAGATTTAATTCAGCTTATAGTTGAATTATATTGACGAATATATTCAATCGACGTCAGTTTAAACGTATAAACATATTATAATTAAAATCGAGCTCGAAATGGCGCTGCAGTTCGTAAATTGGCGATTCGAACTTCAACTGAATGAACATGATTCATTTTAAATCGGATTTCTGTGAAACAAGAAACGTGTGGAGCTGGTGGAGTATATCTTTCTAGTGGAAGAGAAAAATTAGGATTTCGTTAGGTAGATTTTGAGATATGTCCAAATCAAATTTCAGAAAAAGTCGTTATAGAATCGATTATCGACCGTAACAGTTTATTTGATATAACTAGAGATCGGGTTTGAATTTAAACAAGGTTCTTTTGGGAAATAGTGATAAAATAATTTTTAGAATTTTACTGTAATTTTTAATTAATTTAATAAGCGACTTTTTATTTGAAGTATTTCGCACCCTGAAATCAACATTTTGAAGTTTCAAAATATGAGCGCACCTACCGGTATTATTATATTTTTGAGATCATGGTACGATACTGGACACGACTGCATCTTTATTTCTGTCCGTACGTGAATGGAATTACGGTAATTATATAAAACAGAAATATAAAGGAGATATTATCGTACCATTAAAACTATCCTAATGTATTACTAGGACAAAACAAGTCCACGCCTCAAATTCTTTTGAGCCGCTCATCCCTTACAGCAAAACAAGGAATCGTGGAAACCTACCCTCCACAAAATACAAAGAAACTAAATCTTATAAATACCCTAAGTCCTTAACCTAATTTCTAATCCATTTGTTCTCAGCCGCCACCGAACAAACTCAAAACATGAGCATCCCTCTTTCAAGAACCCAAAACAAATCAAATGAAAATCCGAAAGACCTAGTCTCGATCGAACACTATAAAGGCGGAGCTGCTGTACGACGCTTTTGGGGATCGCTGGGTGAAGTCGCGGTGGTAGTTAGGGGTTGAAGAGGCTCGTTTGTGAAGGTATGGTGACGTCCGTTTGAACATTACTAAAGAGAAAGAAGGGGGGCATTTGCTTGCGTTTGTATGTGGTGGAGTACATCTATTTTTACTGTGCGAGCATGGGTATCTAAAAAGGGAAAGCTTGCGGAAATAGGAGACTGGAGGGTCGATATTGGGGTCGTAGGTGGGCGAGCTTCAGCTGAGGCGGACAGCGAACTCTGATGGAACTCAGGCGAGGTGAGTCGCGGTGGGGCATGAAGTGTTGAAGCCGCAGGTTTTCATTTTGGCAGTTGGGTTTTTGGGTGTGACAGTTTGTGAAGTACGGGAGAAGGATGGTCCGATGTTGAGCATGGTATTTAGGAGTTTAATGATCTGGGTATTGGGAGAGGTAGTTTTCGTGAGAAGATGAAAACAGGAAGAATCAAGTATCGATGCAGACTTGATGTTAGAATTTCCGGAGCGGGATTTGTTATCAAGGAAGAAGGGGTGGGTTATTATCTTTGAGTAATTGTTTGGTAACGATGGATTTAGAGGGAGTTGGAGTTTTGGCTACGGTTTCAGGATGTACAGGAGATCGAGAAGACAGTTAATGTAGATGGAGGGTGCGGATGGGTCTACATATGGGCCAATGTGATAATGTAAGGCCCAGGGGTAAATTCAAGAGGAAAGAAAAGAGGGAAGCCCAACGTTTAAAAAGGGTTATTGTTTAAAAACACGAAGTGTTGAATGTGGGATACCAGGGAAGATCGGGAATCAGCTGCGTTCTTTTTACTAGAACAGACGACTGGAAATGGGTTGGAGCTCGACTGAAATTATAGCGGAATGAAACGTATGATCAGAACCGTACATCGATATTTAACGATTACGGACAATGTGAGTAAAACTCACTAACTCTCCTCAATTTATATTTTAATATAAATTGTACTTTATTTATTGACTGTTGTATATTGATTGTTAAACTGGACTGTTAAATAGATTTGATTGAAAACGTAGTTATTGTTAATCTATGTACTGTTAATCAAATATGGTTCTGTACAGCAGGATATTTCATTTCAAAATGAAATATGATATATATTATACTGTGTAACATCTGTGGATGCAGGGAGACAGGTTGGAGGAATCCGGCTGGATTCCTCAACAATTATTTTACTGTTTTCATATATTGTGTTATATGATGTGTTATATAATCTGTTCTGGATTATGTGTGTTAGAATGATATTAATCATTGTTATTCGATATTTTACATATCATAAGAAACCCGGAGTGTGAAAAGGAATATTTCAATGTATATTGAAATAAAGGAATTTTATAAAATCATAGGATTTTATAAAAGGAAATTATTTATAAAACGAACACGGTTTTATAAAAGGAAAGTATTTATAAAACGAATAGAGTTTTATAAAAGGGAAAAATGTTGATAAAACAAATAGAATAGGTAAAAGGAATATTTCAATGTATATCAAAATAAAGGAATTTTATAAAATCAACCGATTTTATAAAAGGAAACAATTTGAAAATAGAGTATTTATAAAACGAACACGGTTTTATAAAAGGAAATTATTTATAAAACGAACACGGTTTTATAAAAGGAAGTATTTATAAAACGAATAGAGTTTTATAAAAGGGATATTTATTTAGAAAATAAATAGAATTAAAAAGGGAAATATTTATTTAGAAAATAAATAGAATAAAGGAATATTTATTTAGAAGGTAATTAGAAGTTATAAATAGGAAATATTTGTAACGGTAATTAGAAGTTATAAATAGGAAATATTTGTAACGGTAAATAGAAGTTATAAATAGGAAATATTTGTAACGGTAATTAGAAGTTATAAATGGGAAATATTTGTAACGGTAAATAGAAGTTATAAATAGGAAATATTTGTAACGGTAATTAGAAGTTATAAATAGGAAATATTTGTAACGGTAATTAGAAGATATAAAAAAGGGAATAGTTGTAACGGAAAATAAACGTTATAAAAAGGAAATTGACGAGATATAAATGAGATAATCGAATAGAGTTAAATCGAATTTAGTATTCGAAGGAGCTAATCGAATTTAGTTATTTGAAAGGAGCTAATTGAATATTAGTTATTCAATTAGAGATAATCAAATAAAGTTAATCAATTAAAGATAATCAAATAAAAGTTAATCGAATTAGTCGAAGTAAGTTAATCGACTATTAGTTAGTCGAATGTTAGTTAAGCAAATAAGAGTTAATCAACTATTAGTTAGTCGAAGATTAGTTAATCGAATATGGTATTCGATGTTAGTAAATCGAATATGGTATTCGAAGGAGTTAATCGAATATGGTATTCGATGTTAGTTAATCGAATATGGTATTCGATGTTAGTTAATCGAATATGGTATTCGAAGTTAGTTAATCGAATATGGTATTCGAAGTTAGTAAATCGAATATGGTATTTGAAGTTAGTAAATCAAATATGGTATTCAAAGTTAGTTAATCGAATATGTTATTCGAAAGGGGTTAGTCAAGTCGAGTTAGTCAAATAGAGTTAATCGATTTGAGTTAACTAGTTAGAGTAATCAGTTAGAGTTAACCAATCAGAATAAATCAGTTAGAGTTAAACCAATAGAGTTAATCAGTTAGAGTTAATCCAAATAATATGCCATTTAGCACGACTGCTAGTGTAATTCGCCGGGCTGCAGATAGCCTAAGGCGGTCGGATGTTTCCTGAGGGAATCAGGCGTAACCATTGTGATCGCTGCGATCTAGAGTCAAGCGAACGGAGTTAATCGAATATTAGTTATTCGAATAGAGTTAAACGGAGTTAAATAGAGTTATCGAATATTAGTTATTCGAATAGAGTTAAACGGAGTTAAATAGAGTTATCTAATATTAGTTATTCGAATAGAGTTGAACGGAGTTAAATAGAGTTATCGAATATTAGTTATTCGAACGGAGTTAAATAGAGTTATCGAATATTAGTTATTTGAAGGGAGTTAAATAGAGTTATCGAATATTAGTTATTCGAATAGAGTTAAACGGAGTTAAATAGAGTTAGTCGAATATAGTTTATTCGAATAGAGTTAAAGGAAAGGAGTTCTCAATTTTAGTTTAATCGAAGGGAGTTATCGATTATAGTTTAATCAAAAGGAGATTATCGAATATATAGTATTCGAAAGAAAGAGATCGAATATAGTTTATTCGAAAGAAAGAGATTTCGAATATAAGTTATTCGAAGAGAGATAATCGAATATAGGATATTCGAAGAAGAGTTAATCAAATAGAGATTTCTCGAAAGAGAATTATACGTCGAATTCAATTATATCGAATTCGGGAAAGTAATATTTACTTTCCGGATTTTAAATCAAAAGTATACACTAATAAATTAGGGTTAGGTTTAATTATTCGAATTAAAGAATAAAGGTTATAATTGAAGTTAGATATTGTGAAAGTAGGGATTATAACGTTATCGTTATAATCAAATGTTTCAATAAAGAAGTGGATTCGTAAAATTGAATCCGAGAGTTACGTGAAGAAGTTGTTAAAGGTTTAAAAGATAAACTGTTACTATTTCGAAGTTATAACGTTGTTCAGTTATGGTCTGAGAGGTAATTATACCCCAACTTGATTGACTTCCTTCTTAACTAAGGAATGGTAAGGTTTGATAGTGAATGATGGTTAAGTGAATTCAGTAATGGTTTGAGTTGGCATAGCGATGTTTTATTTAAACATCTGTGTAAATCCAATGAAGGAACTTTAGAAATGTTTTCCACATAAGAAATCAGAAAGGTTTCTAATACAGAAAACAAGGAAATGGAAATGTTTTCCATTGTTAATGAAGTATATTTTCTAAAATTAGAAAATAAGAAATTTAGAATATAGGGAAACATGAGATAAGTAAATGAATGAACTAAAGAGATACATGTTAAATGATGATTGGTTGATATAATTTCCGCCTGGAAATAATATCGTTGTTTGCACACGAGTTTTTCTTTGATAGTTAAATCACAGACTATCAATGTTTTGACCATTTTAATGTTGTTAATATGGAGAGACCGGTTGGATTATTATCCAAAGAACCACTCTGTATTGGCATAAGCGTTGTGAATCATATATGCTGAATATATTGAAGACGGAGTAAAGTGCAAGGGCTGTTGTATAAATCTTAGATAACAATGGACTAAGATGGATGTACTGAATAGTGCCTTCGGTTTCGTTCAGTCCCAGAACGAACGTAAATGGACGAATGTCTGACAAAGTATTTCCAATGATCGAATGGGTTGGTCTGTATAAATATATATGGTTGCAACGGATTTATCCCTTAGCATAATATCCAGGATATTTGTATAAACCAACTAATGATTTACGGATCTGATAATGTGGCATTCAAAGTGATCGTGTTATAAATGAATGAAAAGTAAGCATAGCTTCTAGCCTCACATCCGGTAAATGACAGAAACCGGGCAGGCAGCATGGCTAAGTCGGTCGCACCGAAGTAGGGTGTATAGTCACCTATCTAGAGAATATTCATTTGCTTCTTTTAATCTATCAATGTTGTCCCATATATATACGGGAAACGGTTGCTGATCCCAACCGTTGGTGATGTACATTCGATACACTCAAGTGAAATGAGTGGTCGGTCATGTGTGGCTGAGTTGCAAGATGTTCTTGTTGAACTCCAGTGTATCGTTCCTAAAGTACACTGATCGGAAGGTGGTTCCATACCTTGTCATAGTTGGAAATCCATTACCCAATACGTGCTTGTGGTTTTGATTGTATACTATATTTGTAGAACGTGAGATGAAAGCGTTTCTGCTAGATTGTTATCTAATTGTATTTAGACATTATTATAATATCAGAATGATATTGTTTACAAAGTTGTTGGATTCTCATAAGGGAAAAACCCGTTCCGTTATGCGGTGTGGTCTTATGAGATATCGTTTACTTGTTCAAACTGTTTTAAACTGTTTTACTCATACCAGTCCCATGACTGACCCGGAGTTTATTTTGTTGTTTTCCCTAAACTCTTGGGTGCCTAAATTTGTATGGGCAGTCAAGTAGTCGGGATTTTACAGATACGCTTGGAGAGCTTGGAGCAGGAGGCTTCAGGATTCTATAGCTATTATTATTTCTGTTGTTGTTGTAAGTACTGTACTCTGATAAGTGCTATTGTATATATATATCTGTTTGTATTTCAAAAGTTATGTTATATTTTATTCGTTTCGCTGTGAGATTCGTGTTTACTCTGATGATGATGTTCTTCTTCTTCTATTCTATAAGTTCTACCTTATCTATCCTCGCCTTCTATCTTCTTTCTATTAGTTTCTTGAATTTCCAGTGCAATTTGTGGTTGGACTTGTGTTATTTAGTCAGCTCAAATTGGACCGGATTTTCAGGTCACTACAATTGGTATCAGAGCAATGGTTTAGTTATTACCTTGGCTCTGTGGCGTAACTCGGTAGAGATGGGATTAGTAATATCCTAGATTGAGTAGAGTGTATATATATGAGAGCGTATTTGTATTTGAAATAAAAATGGTTTTATATTGTGGAGATTCATTGGTTGAGTTGTTTATGAGTTCTGGTCGATCAGTTTGATCCACTGTATCGATAGGAGTTACTAAACACTTGAATACGATGAACCAGCGTGATATGTTTTGAAATTTACATAGTATAATTGGTTGTGTTGGTTGATAATATAATCGAATAAGATTATAAAAAGTCAAATGGTTATGTAAATAATCAATCAGAATTCATATAAGTATAATATATGAAATCAAGATAAATTAAATCTGAATTTAAATCAGAATTGGAATTTAAAATAAGGAAATTTTAAGTTCCTGGGAGATTTTGAAAACGCTTTTCAAACTGAAAGTGATATAGTATTGAACTCACTTTGATTGCTGGAAAATAGATTCCGATGGTGAAGCATGCCATCATCGGTGTTCATTTTCGAGTTGTAAGTGACAGATTACTACCAAAGATTTTGTTTTCAAATTTGGTTTGCGAAAACAAGGTGTTCAGAAATTCAAAGGTTTTTGAATTGTGATTATGATTTCAAATTGATTTGAAATAAAACCCAGGGATTTAAATTCTAGAATTTAAAATTTAACTTGTGAAGTTAAGTAGAATGAGATGTTAAAAGTTAAGTAAAACTGAAAATGATTAGAGAATAATCTGGGATGGAATCGAGGGATAAATTAAGAATTTGGGATCGAGAATGAAACTCGAGTTTGAAATGATATCTGGCTTGGATATAAGCGAATGATTTGGTTTTGGGAATGAACTGATTGAAGATCAAGTTGGTAATGCATTGTTATATGCAGAAGTGGTAATGAATGGTAGGGATATAATGATATGCCCGACAAAAAGGTACATGTTTATATTTCATACGAGTTTGGTGATTTATGAGCCGAATTGGCAAGCCGCTTGGCTGTTTGATTTTCTTTTGGGTTGGAGCTGGCCCAGAGAGGCGAGTTGGAGTTTGAGATATTGACCAATACAAAGGAGGTGCTGGCGAAATTTTTCGAAGAGTTAAGTCATTAGAAAATTTTCAGGATTTTTGGAAATTTTTGTTGATAAGAATTAATTAATATTTAATTGAAATTAAATTGGTTCAGCTGAAACTGAAGTTAAGAAGTGAACAAATATGTTCTGACCAGTAGATAGGGTCGTCTTCTAGCTTTAGCAATTTCGAGCAGAAATTATTTTAAGTGGGGAAGAATGTAATGACCCGCATTGTCTGGGGTAATATAATGAGACGACCCCAAAACCCGTACAGACGGAGACAAGGGTTATCTTCGGAATATAACACAGAAATAGATAACAGCAGAAAAAAATTAAATAAATACACCAGAGAATGAAAAATAGAATATACTGGATAAAAGTAATCATCAGAGTTACACAGTATACAGGATCTTACTTAGTACAAATACAGTTCAGCTATACATAAAAGTCTACAGCGGAAATAAACAAAATATGTACAATAGGAGCTGAACAGCATAAAAAGAGATAAATGATAGAATCCATCTTCAGCTCCAGCGATCCAGAAAGAACCAGCTAAACCTGAATACAAGGCTGCCCGTGTAGAAAAAGGGGCACCCGAGCTTGAAAGTGAAACAAACTACGAATCAGTCATGGAACTGGTATGAGAAATCTACTCAACACTGGTATAGCATGGCTAATCACAGGACCACGTCACTTTCGTGGAACGGGTTTACTCCATTGGATTGCCAGTGCTTTAAAAAAATCTTTCTTTTAAACAACGCAATGTATTTTATAAAAATGAAGCCATTATAAGACTCAGTTCCCATCACACAATGCAACGCAAACCGGAGGATAGAGTTTTACCTTATAACGGCCAAAATATGCTTGATACGAATAAAACAAAGGCAATTGATATTATTACTAGTGTTTATATGTTTCAAAAACAACTTCGAATCATAACTATCAATCCTAGGCGACATGGGTACCATATATCATGTCGCCATATGTATATATACAATCAAAACCGCACGATGTCGTATTTGGAAATTGGATTTCCGTCATGAACCAAGGCAAAAGATAGTCCTTACCGAATTCGAGACAATCTAGCCCATGTCTCCGGAACAGCCGCAACTGCCCCTTGGATCGTCAGGGTCGGTCCACCGATGTGGATTATTATGCCTGAACACTACGTCTCCCCGCCCTTTGGGGCGTAAACGAGCCAACGAATGACTCTATCGGACTCGGATTGTCCGATCAAACCGAGGCGCCTCGCAACAGCAACAACCACACAGGTGAAAAGTATATAAATGTCAGGGCTGGTAGGTCACTGACACCACCCTAGCTAGAAAGAAACGCATTCCCTCCCTGATGTCCTCTCCCATTTCTGGTTCATACTGGGGTGTGAGGCTCGCGAATTCACGTTATACACAAAGCTACGCCACACAGGCGGTGCTTTGATCATCACCACAAGACTTTGCTTTTCAACAGAAGCCCTGATCACTGCATCTTAGCATGCCACACAGGCAATTCATGCCATGCGACTGATGTCCATCGATACACAACCTCTGAGCTCGTGCGTTTCAGAGAAGGGCGTTAAGCAAAAGAATAAATTCTCCGCCGCCAAACAGATGTATATTTAATAGAGATCAATCAACACGGAATAAAATCCAATGTCAGACACACAGTCCATTTACAAGTCTGTTCTGGGTTTGAACGAAACCGGAGGCACTAAATACCTCGCAAACCCATCGACCACCACGTTCGTCTGGACGATCACCACTCATTATCCATATTTCGGGATAACTCCCAATCAGGACCTCGGTTACCATCCAAATGAGGTGAAGATGTCCGGTCTTCGATCACCGTCTTCATCTTCGACTTTCAATCGTCGGTCAATTATTTGAAATGAGAATCAACTCGGCCTTTTCAAACAATTTACGTATATTTAGAATTTTAAATCAATTAATTTCAATGGTTAAATCATTCGACATCACCAATTTTGTTCTTTAATGTAATCTTCACCCCAAACACATTCAACCATCAAATACAACATAAATCGAGCAAATTCAGTTTATTTCCATTCCATATTGTTTATGATATTTTATAACGATTTATCAAAACGACGCTTCGGGCCATAACGCGGCCGTGGCGCTGTTTTTCTTCAGATTTGATTTACACATATCTGAAAATCTAACCGTTGGATCTTAACAAAATTTATATCATTAGAAAGGTCTTTTCAAAACGAATCCAACGGTTCCAATTTCAGGAAAATCCGACGGTCGGATCTCCCGGTACAATCGTTTGAAGTTTTGATTTCAAAATGCGAATTGCAGAGTCGTTATTCGATTAAATATAATTATATTTATAAATGTAAATAAATATAATCGTTTCTGGCGCTATTTTTCTTCAGATTTGAATTAAACATTCCAGACAATCAAACCATTGGATTTTTACAAAATTGGTGTCGTTGGAAAGATTTTTCCAAGGTGAACCCGACGGTTGCGGTTTCGGGAAATTCCAATGGTCGGATTTCCCGCACTAGTTGTTTGAAATCACGGTTTCAAAATATGAACTGCACGACCTCGTTTCGTTTTAATTTTATTTAAATTTATATATTTATATAAATATAGTTCATTCAACAATTTCAATATCGTTTTTACTTCAAATATTTCACTAACGCCTTAAAATTTTGGAAAATTTCGCCATAACCTCCTTTGTACGGGAGGGCTGGGAAAATTCCCAAATAGCCACACGGGTGTCTCATGTCAAAAAGAAAAAGAAAAAGCCAAGCGGCTAGCCAACAGGCTCATAAAATCATCACCCAAACAAAACAGTAAATGTGTACCTATTTGTCGGGCACAAAATTGTATTACTCTTCTCTAACCCCTTTGCTATAACCTGTTCAATAAATATGCATGTACATATATATAGTTCTTATCATTTATCATTTTCCATTCAACTTCATATTTGATTCCATTTGGTTTAAAAACACCATTCATTCTAACGTTGCATGCACAGGTAAAAATAACATCATTAGCTAATTAATGAATATTTCGACTCATGCATATTTATTTGAATGAGTTGCTATTTTTAACACTTCAAATTTCAATGATTCATATATATAATAAAAATGGGATTTTTATTGTAAAATAATTCATTTCAAAACACTATTATTTTATATAGTTTATATAGGGGATAAAGATATGATTTTTCTTATAAAACAATTTCTTTTAAAACGAGATTATTTTACATAGTCCATATAGCTGATAAAAGGAGATTTTTATTATGAACCAATTTATTTCAAAATAGGAATACCATTCAACACATGAATTTCTAATCAACGAATGAGTATCGATTCAACACATGAAGTTTTTCTATAGTTTCTATAAATAGATAAAAATGTGATTTTTATATTTAAAACACGAATACCCTTTCAACACATGAATTTCTAATCAACGAATGAATATCGATTCAACACATGAAGGTTTTCTATTCAACGAGTAAATATAGTTTCAGCAAATGAAAATAATTCAAACACATGAATATTATTCAGAATTTCGGCAGCAAAACGGCAGGGTAGTTAAAACCGGGACCGTCCCAAGTACGGCTCCTCGCTCTACCTTAAAACCTCACGGTTTTTGACAATGGGGATCATGCATCTAGTTCGCACGCAGGCGGCATGTATATATTTATTTCATTTCCACAAACTAATCCTATGTGGTTTCAACCAAATATTTTTCAACCACAAACGGGTATTTTTCAACCACAATCAATCAACATCTACCACAAACAACCATTCGCTATCAATCAATTTTCACACCAATCACAATCAATAAATATCATCCATGGTTTGTGGACGAGGGGCGTATATATATATATATATATATATATATATATATTTACATATAGCAATTCACTTTTATTTTAACACATATATAATTTTTACAACGCATATATAACTTATACATCGAACATATAACTTATACAATGCTTATACATGAGGTGTACAATGCTTATATAACTCAAACATCGACTATATAATTTATACATCGTCGTTTTCCATATTGTTTATAATTTAGAAATCTCACCTTGGGTTCCACTCCACCAAAAATAGCAGAAGGCTTAGAAAAATATGCGGTCTCTTCTAGAATGTAGAAGACGTCCACACGATCACGATGTTTCCTATTTCATCGAATTTCGTTAACGTATGAAAACGATATGATTTTTCAAACATCAAACCATTTAAAAACGTAATTAATTGAATTTATAGCGTAAGAAAAAACGCTACCTTTTCCCCTATTTAAAATCCACTGCCGATGTCGATTTCCCCCTTTCCAAAACTAGGGTTCTGCCTTTCATCGCCGGAGGACCACCGTACGTCGATCAACCTCCACCATCTTGTTCCCCTTCGCGTCGCCTACCCGCACACCCCCATGACGTCGAACTCGAGCTCCCCACGGCGGTGCAAAACAGGTCCAAGCGTTGGCCCTTCCAGCTCCAATTCCACATAGCACACTCAGCTAGAACCCATCACACCCGTTCAAATTATAGAGGGCGTTTAGCTCTTCGATTCGGTAGTTTGGATTTTGATTTTCGTAAAGTAGAGAGGGAGATCGGTGCGGCTTGATTTGGAGCGATTCCTGTCGTCAGTTTTGACAGAGAGCGGCGGCTAGGGTTTAGTTTTTTTTTTTCTATTTTCTGATTGGTTGTGAGGATTTTATAATATTTTAATTTCCAAAAATACCCCTTTATTAATACGAACCCCGAATTCAACCCAACGACTGTCGCCCCTAGCTAAATACCCCCATTCCGAACACAATGGGATATGTTTCGTAGGCCCATTCGACTGTTTCAGTCAGTTTTCCTTCAAATTAAAATATAAAGCATTCAATATTTGATTTGAACGTGCATTTCAATTTGCCAGGGCCACAAACTGATTCGAAAAATTCCAGAAAAATAAATCTAGCTATGTTTTGACGATACGGTCCCAACAAAACTAGTTTCATCGAATTCTGAGACTGTTTGCAAAAAGGCCCATTTCTGGTCGATCCAATTTAACTGTAATTGACCAAAATACATTTTCTTTTGCCACGCTCACATATTAGCTTCAAAAATTATAAAATTTGAAACCTAGCGATAACTTCACATCCCGGGTCCAACAAAAGTGGTTTCAGCGAATTCCGAGGTCGTATGCAAAATGGCCAATTTCACGGGCTATATAAATTCCATAGCGACCGTTCTGAAAATTCATTCGGCCATAACTTTTGCTTTCCGTTATGAAAATTTGATTTTTCAGATTCGTTAGAAAGGTATTCAATAACAGATTTAAATATTTTTGGTTTCACTAAAATCCGTTTTGGTTTGCACCCGGTACAGTCCGACAAAGTTTGAATTCAATTTTTGAAACTACAGCGCCATTTCAGGCCTTTTTTATAATTATAATTAATTATATTCATATTCAATTGTCGATTCAAACTCACTTTTCATCTTAATTATTTAAAATATTTATTTTAAATATTTAAAATCCATTATTTTAGCCAATTTAAAAATTTTAAATTGGTTCAGATTTTCTGGGTCGTTACAATCTCCCCCACTTAAAACTTTTCGTCCCCGAAAAGGAACAAAGTCGAAAGTGGTTTGATAAATCTACAATCACACAACACAACAGCCAATCCAATTGTTTTTAACTTTTCAAAGCCATACAAATTAATTCCTATTTTCCTTTTTAAAATCATTCAGACAATAACAATAGAATAGAGAATTAAATGGTGATGTAAAGTATGGTAAATATACCTTGCACCGGAGTCAATCAGAGATATCTACTCGGCATCTAGGATAAGCTTTCTGAATGCTCTCCTTGGTTTCCCAAGTACAATCTCGTGGATCTCCACTCCATTGCACTTTGACTAAGTGAACCTTCTTGTTCCTCAGCTCTTTGGTTTCTTTGCCGATAATCTTTAGCGGCTCTCGTCTCAAAGCTAATTCTGGGGTAATTTCAATGTCCTATTGAGATGCTTCTTCCACGATCAAGTCTGGATCATGAACGTGCTTCCGAAGTTGAGATATATGAAATACATCATGAACCCCAGGCAACCAATCAGGCAGTTTGACCTTATAAGCGAGAGTCCCGATCCGTTCCAGAATAGGAAACGGACCAATGAATTTGGGTGCCAACTTTCCAGTTTTACCGAACCGGATAACTCCTCTCATCGGCGATACTTTCAAATATACATAGTCGCCAACAACAAAGGATATATCTCTTCTTCTCCTATCGGCATAGCTCTTTTGTCGGCTTTGAGCGGCAAGTAATCGCTTCTTAATAAAGTCGACTTTGTCAGCAGCTTCTCGAATCATATCAGGACCCAACACTAGTCTATTTCCAGGTTCAACCCAACAAGCAGGAGATCGGCACGGTCTACCATACAATGCTTCGAATCGCGACATTGTCAGACTCGCCTGGTAGCTGTTGTTATATGAGAATTCAGCCAAATTCAGATGGTCTTCCCATGATCCACCGAAATCTATAACACAAGCCCGCAATAGATCTTCTAAAATACGATTCACCCTCTCAGTCTGACCGTCTGTCTGAGGGTGATAAGCGGTGCTTAAGTTCAACTTCGTGCCCAGCTCGACTTGAAATGCTTCCCAGAATTTGCTAGTAAATATTGTATCTCTATCACTGACTATACTGAACGGCACTCCATGTAGTCTAACTATTTCCCTGAAGTATATCTGCGCCAGACTCTGAGCAGATCTGTTTGATTTGACAGATATAAAATGGGCGGTCATCGTGAAGCGATCTATGATCACCCAAATACTGTCATTCCCTTTTCTGGTTCTGGGCAGACCATCAATGAAATCCATTGAAATATGTTCCCACATCCAACCTGGAATTTCTAGCGGTTGTAATAATCCAGCCAATTTTTGTTGGTCGCTCTTGACTAGTTGGCAAGTAGGGCATCGGCTAACATATAAAGAAATGTCCCTCTTCATCGACTTCCACCAGAAAGTGCGTTTTTTGCTTACTCCTGGATGGATACTGAGTTTTGACTTGTGGCATTCATCCAGTACTTCCTTTCGAAGCTCAGGAATGTTAGGGACACATATTCGACCTTTGAGCCTTAGAATTCCATCATTATCCACTTGAAAACTCGAGGGCTCGCCTTGTTGAATTATCTCTCGGATCTTCTGAATGAAGTGATCATTCTCCTGTAGAGCAGATATTTTATCTAGCAATGAAGTCGTGATAATAAAACTGGCGATCATCTCATTCTTTCGGCTTAACGCATCGGCCACGACATTGGCTTTCCCTGGAGTATATATAATTTCAAAGTCATATGCTGCTAGAAACTCCAGCCAACGTTGCTGCCTCATATTCAAGTCCTTCTGTGTGAATAGATACTTTAACGACTGGTGATCTGTAAACAGTTCAAATCTCTCTCCCTGGAGATAGTGTCTCCAGATTTTCAAAGAGAATACTATAGCCAATAATTCAAGATCATGAGTGACATAGTTTTTTCTCGTGCGACTTCAGTTGACGGCTAGCATAAGCAATCACTTGACCCCTTTGCATTAACACTACGCCAAGGCCTTCTCTAGAAGCATTAGTCCAGACTTTTAAATCTTGGTTGCCATCGATGATGGTTAACACTGGAGCTGTAACAACCCGTATTTTCAATAACCTGTTATAACATAAATGGAGGCATAATTAAACTGTAAAATCTGAATCAAGGGAAACGGGCTATGCCATTGCGTTCGTCTCGGAAAAATACGCGAAATAGAGTCCGAGTTTTCGAAAATCGGAGTCCGTATGACCAAGATATGGCCTCGCGAAGTTTCACGAAAAATTCCCAAATTAAAGTATACTTAATTAAGTGAAATGGGTTGCGCAGAGAAATATATATATATTGATATATATATATATAATTGAAAATTAAATAAATAAATATGCAAAAATGTTCAAAACAGCGAATTGGGAGAGGGGAATAACCGAACCGGCCGATTTTTGAGGTCGACCCGAGCCTGCTGGGTCGACTAGGGGTTAATCCAGGGTGTTTGGCTGTCAACCCGTGGGCCGATTCGCTCAAATGCAGATTTTGCATTTGGATGGTTCTCATGGTTCATCTTTAATCTAAAGGCCCTAGATGGTTCCTACACTTGACTTCTTCCCCAAGACATGCTTTGATGGCTTGGATTGAATCTAGGTTTAATCCTATGGCCTAAAACACTTGCCTAATCTATAAATAAGACCCTAACCTATCCTAAATCCTCATTATTCATTCATGCAACTAAACTACAGCAAAATTTTACCTCTCATGGCCTCCACTCTCTTCATAAAATTTCTAAATGGTTTCTATGAGAGATTTTCCATGCATACAAGTGTTTTCAAGCTTGTATGAGTGTCATTAGCTTGCATTCAAGTCAAGTTTCTATCTTTGCATCATAAAGCAAGGGTTTTGATCATTTTGGCTCAAGGATTTTTATGTTAGAGATTGCATTTTGGGTCTATTTGATTGCATAAGGGCTTTGTCATATCTTTTGTGCCTTCATAGCAATGTAAGCCCTTTCCCTACTCTTAGATATTAACTATGAAGTTAAATGTTCATGTTGCAAGTTTGGGTTTGATCATTGAGTATGATACATGCTATCATGTCATGCAAGTTTATGAAGTCATTATCTTGATCTTGTGACCTAAAGCTATAACCTTTATGTCAACTTGCATATTAAATCATAACCCTTATATGATGATATATGCGAGTTACTAGTCATCATTCCATATCTTTTGTCACCATGATTCGCTTATGTGCCAAGTTTGGGTTTATGCATGTTTTGAGGCTTAAGAATGTAACATGCAAGTTAATGAACACATTTGTGCCTCATTTGCCACCATGATTAACTTGTGGCTTAATATCCATTTTTGTCATGCCTTTGCCAAGTTTCTTCTTTTAATCCATTACGTTGTCGCGAACGTATATGCGAGTTTAAAAGTGTTGGGTTATGTTATGGGTAATTTCTAATGACATGAAAATACAACTTGAAAACATGACTTGAAATATAACATGGAAGTTGACATGTAAGTATGCATAAAAACATAAGCTTGGGAATTTACCTATTAAGTTAGGTCTACCCTTTGGGAATTTACCTATTAAGTTAGGTCTACCCAAATGCTTGAAAACTTGTAACATGTTTTGGGAAACATGATGGACATGACACTTAGATAATATAAGTGTGGCCAACTCGAGGTTGGGTTGAGTTTGCAACGTAAAACTACCCGGAACCGACCGGCCTAACTAGTAGTTGCAAACAATAGGACCCAATGTGAGAAGTTGGTCATGTTGTGCTTGAACCCGAGGTTAGACCAAGTTGTGGTGTAAAGCTACCCGGAACCGACCGGCTTAACTAGTAACCACAACAAAGTCTAATGTGAGAGGTGAAGGTGCATTAAGTAATTAATGCCACATGATAGGGTTAAGTTAATTTGATTAATGACTCTTAACCAAATATGACATGGACAAATGGGTTAAGTAATTTGATTAGGCTAATGATAGTTAACAAAACATGACAAGGTTGGGTAGGTTAAGTAACTTGATTTGCCTAATGACACTTAACCATTTTTATATGACTAGTGGATGGGGTTAAGTTAACCAACACTTAATCAATCCAACGCGATAACCTGGTAAGGTTAAGTAAGTTTTCTTAATGACGCTTAACCGAAAAAATACGGTTAACGAATGGGGTTAAGATTAGACTCAACTAGTCTAAACATGGAAATTGGATGGGGTTAAGTTAGCCTAGACTTAATTAATCCCGCTTGGTAGTTTAATGGGGTTGAGTTAAACACTTAACTAATCTAAACATGATGAATTGATGCGGTTAAGTGACCTATACTTATCCAATCTAACACGTTAATTTATTGTGGTTAAGTTAACCAATACTTAACCAATATAACGTGAAAACATGATAAGGCTAAGTCACGAATCGATTGAATACACTTGACCGATTTGACTAAGTAAATTGATAGGGTCAAGTTAATATATACTTAACCAATCTAGAATGATAATTGGACGAGGTTAAGTCGTGAATTGCTTAATATACTTAACCAACTTGAGCATGGTTTGTAGGGTTAAGCCTTGAACTTGGATACTTAGCCAATTTTGACAGGATTTGTAGACGGGTTAAGTCATGAACTTAAGTGACACTTAATCCATTATGTAAACCCTAGTTCTGAGGATTAGGTGGATAACGGTAGTTAACAAGGATAACGGGAACAATGCTAATTGGTAAACCTTAGTTGAAGAATAACTAAGTAATGAATCTTAGTCAAGGAAATTTAGACTAGTTCATAGATAGATGAGTAACCTGATACGGTAGGTCATCGTTTAAGTATACGAGTAGGAGCAAGTATCTGATTTAGATAAAGGCTCCAGCGAACTGGGTAACGAAGCAGCGGCTTCGGGGAACGTGAGGATATTCTTGGTATCCCTCTATGAGCTGCCAGGTGATTATACTAGGCTCATGAGAGGTTAAGGTCTGCGTTAGAAGAACCAAGAGTATGCCTTGGTTGCTATACGAGCGACCTAAAGACGGGGATGGATAGGGGATAGTCGACGATACACGGTCGTACCCTAGATAGCATTACGTCAGGCTACCTACCATCTTTGGTCAAGCGTGTACGTACAGAAAGGCAGAGAACACCCAAAAGACCATAATTGCTATCTAATTATGGTTGCGGTAAGGCTTGGATGTGGGTTGGCCAGTGTTGTGTTCTCATACAGGATTTATCCTGTCTTGTCTTTCACTAGTTGAGGGAGTGGTCTCGTGGGACCATAGCCACATATAAGAAAAACAGACCTTAGCATCTGCATCGGCGGATAAATCGAAAGCTCCCGACCGAGTCCTGTATTTCTTGATTTGCCCTGTGACATGACTCGGATGGCACGATGTGATACATGTGCATACAGTCATGGAAAAGCGATTCACGATGAATGCGTGGGAAAAAGGGCGCGGTTGGCGGTTAGCGTAATCCCTAGTGGCCCTAGGTGGTTGAACCCAAACCGAGATACGAAAACGTGCAATAGGTAAGCATAATCCCTAGCAGCCCTAGGTAGCATAAGTCCTAGTTGTACAAACAATAATTCATGTTGGAAGACCCTAGCTAGGTTTAGGGTAACAGTCCAAACCGATCTTAAGGATCATGGAACTATGTTAAAGTAATATAGAATCTCATGGGAAAGCCCGTATGGTCTACGGCAAGGGACTGAACATTTACATGGAATAAAACATACGAGTTGAGAAACCTATATATGCGATATATTAGGTTGACATGGACCATTACACGACTTTTGAGTAAGGGTCATTCATGGTTAACACATGATACGGTGGGGATACTAGTACGGTAGGTGCAGAGCTAAAATACAGGATAGATATCACGGGGTGTTATACGTGATAGATATCTTGGGGATATTATACTTGATAGAAACCTGACGATGTGATAACTTGTTTTATCTTGACATCGTAATTTATCATGACACCTTAGTTTATCTGAGTTCAGTAGTTCATCCTGTTATTTTGATTTAGCTTATCTATCTTGTTATCATGCTTATGTTCATCTCAATTTCTCATGTCAGTTAACTTTACTAGTTTTTATGCTAATAGTAGATAGGGCTTACTCAGTCTTTTTGACTGACCCGTTTTGTTTTGCCTCTTTTCTTCCGTTTCCCCCCCCCCCCCCACAGGTTACAGGGAGGAAATACTGTTGTTTAGTTCGGACTTCTTCTGCTTGAAGGTCATCATGGATGGCTTGGACTTTTCTTGGCTAATGGCTACTTTACTGTTTTTACTTGGGGAATAATTTATGAAAATGTCTTTATGCTTCTTTACTATTGCAAGACAGGTTTTGATGTACTCTGATGTAAAAGGCTTTAGACCTTATTTATTCATGTTATGAAAGTTTGATTTTACTTCCGCTATTTTATATGTTCTGTCTTGTGATATTTTTGTGCATGCTTACCAATAATGCCCCTCTAAAGCTTGTGCATTCCTTTGCGAGTGACCCTAGCGGAGGCGGGGTGTTACACGTGGTATCAGAGCAGAAGGTTACCAGACTGGGCAAAAGTTTTTAAAGACCTTCTGAAAACTATTTGAAAAAAAAACCGTTTACAAAGAAGCATTTTTCAAGAAAATTTTCTTTTAAAAGAAAAAGGCTATTCCCCAAAGGCCATTAGCACTATCCTTGTTTCCTTAATTGAGTCTCTTTTCCTTTCTTTCCTCCATCTGTAGTCACAGTAGTTTTAACTGCGACTAGTCTTTTCTACCTACGAAAGTGCTTTCCATACGATGGAGGTGGTTCTCAAGAGACCAGTGGCCGCGTTATAAGAAAGGATCGTGAGAAAGAAGGATAAAGGATACGAGCTTAAGGATGAGCAACTTGTTGGTATGGCTTAGTCCTCAAAGGAGGGAGAAAGATGAACAATGAAACCCATGACGAGAGAGTACCTTTGGCATGGTAAAACGGGGCGGATAGTTAAGTATTATGGGACAAGGACAAGATCATCGGGAGGGCAGTAGTATGCTCTCATTTCTAGAGTACCTCGGAAGGAGGGTAACGATCTTGTTAAAGGTTTAGCTTTTCTTCTCTATCATCCCGTTAGGACTTCGTTGTTCGTATCATTTAAGTCTGCTTCGATAGTTGAGTCTCTGCACCTTAAGTACTAGCGTAATAGAGAATCCCATTTTTGTCTCAAAGTCCTATTGGAGAATCAGTCCATTTATACATGACTTGTTTGGATTTGGGAATGTCTATGCCAAGTGTTGAGTTTGGAAATAATGCTTATGTTTATAAGCTATGGATGGATTCTAGGGATGAAGTGGTTATCCAGTAGGGGGTGCCACTCTCGGTTTTGATAGGAGGGTAGTTAGACCTTTTGACTAGCCTTGGTAATGCCCTCGAAGTATCGGGTAACCTTTTTGAGGTTCTTTCATGACTAGTTACTTAGAATCCCTTGATACCTTTATTGGAAATTTGAAGCCCGATTGAGTGGTGTTCGCCAATAAGACGGATGGTTTACTTCATTTATGCATGGGTTATAGAGATCACCCTAGTAAGTGCGCATGATAACCTGATTGACACCTGTTTACTTTCAAGAGAAAGTTCTTCTGCATGGAATGCCTTATAGTATATAAACGAGATCCAAGATTCACTAGTGAATTTTGGAAAGCTTGCATGAGATCATGAGTACGCAGTCATGTTTGCGTCAAGTATTCTAGGAAAAGGATAAGTGCAAGTGGAACGAGAGGCGACGAAGAAATGAGTTCCAGCTCATGTTATGGAAACAGGAATAAGAAGCTACAAAATCGCGAAGTTAAAAGACGACTTTGATGGTCAAAGACTAGATACGCGCATGATATCTCTTTTTGGGAGTATATCCTTGATCCCTGTTTTCTGTAGAGCTTACTTATAGGCTGTCTTTTGTGGACATCCTCACGGTCCTATTCTCCGTTACAAACCCTGTAAGGAGTTTGTCCTGTTTATCTTCTCGACCCTGTTTCAGGGAATTCTAGGTAGAACCCTATGGATGTAAACATGTATTTGAAACATGTTATGATTGATATGGTTGCAAGTGGTTGCAAGTGGTTGCTCGTGGATGCGCGAATACACATTAGATACTAGCTCGACTCGGTCACATTTCATATTGCATATGCACGAGTATTTATACTTGTTTATGGATGAAATCGAATGTATTATCATGCGGTTGTTGCATATGAATGAATGATTGTGCACGCATATAGTATCTATGTGACTAGGACTATTTTCATACATGTTGGATTCATGGCACTATACATATTTTGCATTAGAAAGATTATTCAGGCCTGATCATTAGCATTAGCTAAGGAACATGCACACACACGTTTTGCATATATTCATACAGCATTAGAAATCATCTAAGGATAATGGTTGCTTGTGGATGATGTTTTGAGTAGATGGATGATGGATGGTAGGATATGTTCTTCCTAACTTGGAGATTTCGGGGACGAAATCCTAAAAGGTGGGGAGAATGTAACAACCCGTATTTTCAATAACCTGTTATAACATAAATGGAGGCAGAATTAAACTGTAAAATCTGAATCAAGGGAAACGGGCTATGCCATTGCGTTCGTCTCGGAAAAATACGCGAAATAGAGTCCGAGTTTTCGAAAATCGGAGTCTGTATGACCAAGATATAGCCTCGCGAAGTTTCACGAAAAATTCCCAAATTAAAGTATACTTAATTAAGTGAAATGGGTTGCGCAGAGAAATATATATATATTGATATATATATATAATTGAAAATTAAATAAATAAATATGCAAAAATGTTCAAAACAACGAATTGGGAGAGGGGAATAACCGAACCGGCCGATTTTTGAGGTCGACCCAAGCCCGCTGGGTCGTCTAGGGGTTAATCCAGGGTATTTGGCTGTCAACCCGTGGGCCGATTCGCTCAAATACAGATTTTGCATTTGGATGGTTCTCATGTCATCTTTAATCTAAAGGCCCTAGATGGTTCCTACACTTGACTTCTTCCCCAAGACATGCTTTGATGGCTTGGATTGAATCTAGGTTTAATCCTATGGCCTAAAACACTTGCCTAATCTATAAATAAGACCCTAACCTATCCTAAATCCTCATTATTCATTCATGTAACTAAACTATGGCAAAATTTTACCTCTCATGGCCTCCACTCTCTTCATAAAATTTCTAAATGGTTTCTATGAGAGATTTTCCATGCATACAAGTGTTTTCAAGCTTGTATGAGTGTCATTAGCTTGCATTCAAGTCAAGTTTCTATCTTTGCATCATAAAGCAAGGGTTTTGATCATTTTGGCTCAAGGGTTTTTATGTTAGAGCTTGCATTTTGGGTCTATTTGATTGCATAAGGGCTTTGTCATATCTTTTGTGCCTTCATAGCAATGTAAGCCCTTTCCCTACTCTTAGATATTAACTATGAAGTTAAATGTTCATGTTGCAAGTTTGGGTTTGATCATTGAGTATGATACATGCTATCATGTCATGCAAGTTTATGAGGTCATTATCTTGATCTTGTGAGCTAAAAGCTATAACCTTTATGTCAACTTGCATATGAAGTCATAACCCTTATATGATGATATATGCGAGTTACTAGTCATCATTCCATATCTTTTGTCACCATGATTTGCTTATGTGCCAAGTTTGGGTTTATGCATGTTTTGAGGCTTAAGAATGTAACATGCAAGTTAATGAACACATTTGTGCCTCATTTGCCACCATGATTAACTTGTGGCTTAATATCCATTTTTGTCATGCCTTTGCCAAGTCTCTTCTTTTAATCCATTACGTTGTCGTGAACGTATATGCGAGTTTAAAAGCGTTGGGTTATGTTATGGGTAATTTCTAATGACATGAAAATACAACTTGAAAACATGACTTGAAATATAACATGGAAGTTGACATGTAAGTATGCATAAAAACATAAGCTTGGGAATTTACCTATTAAGTTAGGTCTACCCTTTGGGAATTTACCTATTAAGTTAGGTCTACCCAAATGCTTGAAAACTTGTAACATGTTTTGGGAAACATGATGGACATGACACTTAGATAATATAAGTGTGGCCAACTCGAGGTTGGGTTGAGTTTGCAACGTAAAACTACCCGGAACCGACCGGCCTAACTAGTAGTTGCAAACAATATGACCCAATGTGAGAAGTTGGTCATGTTGTGCTTGAACCCGAGGTTAGACCAAGTTGTGGTGTAAAGCTACCCGGAACCGACCGGCTTAACTAGTAACCACAACAAAGTCTAATGTGAGAGGTGAAGGTGCATTAAGTAATTAATGCCACATGATAGGGTTAAGTTAATTTGATTAATGACTCTTAACCAAATATGACATGGACAAATGGGTTAAGTAATTTTATTAGGCTAATGATACTTAACAAAACATGACAAGGTTGGGTAGGTTAAGTAACTTGATTTGCCTAATGACACTTAACCATTTTTATATGACTAGTGGATGGGGTTAAGTTAACCAACACTTAATCAATCCAACGCGATAACCTGGTAAGGTTAAGTAAGTTTTCTTAATGACGCTTAACCGAAAAAATACGGTTAACGAATGGGGTTAAGATTAGACTCAACTAGTCTAAACATGGAAATTGGATGGGGTTAAGTTAGCCTAGACTTAATTAATCCCACTTGGTAGTTTAATGGGGTTAAGTTAAACACTTAACTAATCTAAACATGATGAATTGATGCGGTTAAGTGACCTATACTTATCCAATCTAACACGTTAATTTATTGTGGTTAAGTTAACCAATACTTAACCAATATAACGTGAAAACATGATAAGGCTAAGTCACGAATCGATTGAATACACTTGACCGATTTGACTAAGTAAATTGATAGGGTCAAGTTAATATATACTTAACCAATCTAGAATGATAATTGGACGAGGTTAAGTCGTGAATTGCTTAATATACTTAACCAACTTGAGCATGGTTTGTAGGGTTAAGCCTTGAACTTGGATACTTAGCCAATTTTGACAGGATTTGTAGACGGGTTAAGTCATGAACTTAAGTGACACTTAATCCATTATGTAAACCCTAGTTCTGAGGATTAGGTGGATAACCGTAGTTAACAAGGATAACGGGAACAATGCTAATTGGTAAACCTTAGTTGAAGAATAACTAAGTAATGAATCTTAGTCAAGGAAATTTAGACCAGTTCATAGATAGATGAGTAACCTGATACGGTAGGTCATCGTTTAAGTATACGAGTAGGAGCAAGTATCTGATTTAGATAAAGGCTCCAGCGAACTGGGTAACGAAGCAGCGGCTTCGGGGAACGTGAGGATATTCTTGGTATCCCTCTATGAGCTGCCAGGTGATTATACTAGGCTCATGAGAGGTTAAGGTCTGCGTTAGAAGAACCAAGAGTATGCCTTGGTTGCTATACGAGCGACCTAAAGACGGGGATGGATAGGCGATAGTCGACGATACACGGTCGTACCCTAGATAGCATTTCGTCAGGCTACCTACCATCTTTGGTCAAGCATGTACGTACGGAAAGGCAGAGAACACCCAAAAGACCATAATTGCTATCTAATTATGGTTGCGGTAAGGCTTGGATGTGGGTTGGCCAGTGTTGTGTTCTCATACAGGATTTATCCTGTCTTGTCTTTCACTAGTTGAGGGAGTGGTCTCGTGGGACCATAGCCACGTATAAGAAAAACAGACCTTAGCATCTGCATCGGCAGATAAATCGAAAGCTCCCGACCGAGTCCTGTATTTCTTGATTTTCCCTGTGACAGGACTCGGATGGCACGATGTGATACATGTGCATACAGTCATGGAAAAGCGATTCACGATGAATGCGTGGGAAAAAGGGCGCGGTTGGCGGTTAGCGTAATCCCTAGTGGCCCTAGGTGGTTGAACCCAAACCAAGATACGAAAACGTGCAATAGGTAAGCATAATCCCTAGCAGCCCTAGGTAGCATAAGTCCTAGTTGTACAAACAATAATTCATGTTGGAAGACCCTAGCTAGGTTTAGGGTAATAGTCCAAACCGATCTTAAGGATCATGGAACTATGTTAAAGTAATATAGAATCTCATGGGAAAGCCCGTATGGTCTACGGCAAGGGACTGAACATTTACATGGAATAAAACATACGAGTTGAGAAACCTATATATGCGATATATTAGGTTGACATGGACCATTACACGACTTTTGAGTAAGGGTCACTCATGGTTAACACATGATACGGTGGGGATACTAGTACGGTAGGTGCAGAGCTAAAATACAGGATAGATATCACGGGGCGTTATACGTGACAGATATCTTGGGGAGATTATACTTGATAGAAACCTGACGATGTGATAACTTGTTTTATCTTGACATCGTAATTTATCATGACACCTTAGTTTATCTGAGTTCAGTAGTTCATCCTATTATTTTGATTTAGCTTATCTATCTTGTTATCATGCTTATGTTCATCTCAGTTTCTCATGTCAGTTAACTTTACTAGTTTTTATGCTAATAGTAGATAGGGCTTACTCAGTCTTTTTGACTGACCCGTTTTGTTTCGCCTCTTTTCTTCCGTTTCCCCCCCCCCCCCAGGTTACAAGGAGGAAATACTGTTGTTTAGTTCGGACTTCTTCTGCTTGAAGGTCATCATGGATGGCTTGGACTTTTCTTGGCTAATGGCTACTTTACTGTTTTTACTTGGGGAATAATTTATGAAAATGTCTTTATGCTTCTTTACTATTGCAAGACAGGTTTTGATGTACTCTGATGTAAAAGGCTTTAGACCTTATTTATTCATGTTATGAAAGTTTGATTTTACTTCCGCTATTTTATATGTTCTGTCTTGTGATATTTCTGTGCATGTTTACCAATAATGCCCCTCTAAAGCTAGTGCATTCCTTTGCGAGTGACCCTAGCGGAGGCGGGGTGTTATAGGAGCTGTCGTTAGTCTTAACTTCAGCTCTTCGAAAGCCTCCTCACTTTCTGGAGTCCATTTGAATTTAGAGTGCTTCTTCGTAAGCTTCGTTAAATGACCAGATATCTTCGAAAAGTTTTTAATGAACTTCCGGTAATAGCTAGCCAATCCGAGAAAACTGCGGACTTCAGTGGGGGTGCTAGGCTGTTTCCAGTTCTGAATAGCCGTGATTTTGCTTGGATCCACAGCGATTCCTTCTTTCGATACGACGTGGCCTAGAAATTTTACTTCATCTTGCCAAAAGATACATTTGGAAAATTTTGCTTTCAATACATTCCTTCTAAGGATTTCTAACACTTGTTCCAAATGTTTTTCATGTTCGGCCTTGGACTTAGAGAAGATTAGAATATCATCGATGAAAACCAGAACAAATTTATTCAATACTCCTCTGAATACTCTGTTCATTAGATCAACGAAATAGGCTGGAGCGTTACATAAGCCGAACGGCATTACTAACCACTCATAGAATAGGTCGGGACCTCTGAATGCTGTCACTGGAACACACTCTTCGGCAATTCGAAGCTGATGGAAACCTGTAGCTAGGTCCATTTGTGAAAATACTTGTGCGCCATTTAATCGATCCAACAGATCATCAATCCGCGGCAATGGATATTTGTTCTTTATTGTCTGTTTGTTCAGATCATGATAATCCACACATAGACGTAGAGTACCGTCAGATTTTGGGACAAAAACCACTGTTGCCCCCCAATCGGAGAAACTAGGCCTGATCAGACCCTTCCATACGAGCTATCGTGTTTGATTGTCTAATTCCTCCTTCTCTTTCAAGGACATTCTTCGAATAGCGTGAACTACCGGCCTTGCATTCGGAATTAAAGCAATTTTGAAATCTATTTCTCTCAGCGGAGGTAAGCGAACAACTTCTTCGAACACATCCGCATAATTTTTGACGACAGGAATGTCTTTGATGAGGTCAGGAATATTCTCAGTGACTTCTGGGATATTCTCTATTTGAGCTGGAGAAACATCGAGAGCTGACCAGAAATCTTTTCTAATTGAAGTCGGGCCTTCACATGGTATGGTTATATAATTCCTTGATTTAATCTTAGCCCTAACAACTCTCTCCGCGCATCTTACCTCTGCTTCATATTTGTTTAGCCAATCCAATCCTAGAATAAGATCGAATTCATCAAAGTTCATAACGATAAAGACAGTAGGGAATTTATAGCAGGAAAAAGAGACAGGTACTGCACACACCCAATTGAGATCGATGGAACCACCGACCGGATTTCTGACAGTCATTGGTTCTTTGAGCTTCTTCAATTTCAGATCCAATTTCTTGACTGCACTCTTTGCAATAAAGCTTCGTGACGCGCCTGTGTCAAACAGTACTTTGACTGGAATGTTTTTGACAGTAAGCATTCCTTCTAAAACATCAGATCTTCCCGTACTATCTAAGGGTGCTGATGTTTCTGCCACTTCATTTACATGAGCCTCTTGGGTCTTTTTCAATAGCCAGCAATCTTGCTTTACATGCCCAGCCTGTTGGCAGAGATTGCATTCTCTGCTTTCCTGAATCTTTCCACAGGATTTAAATCCATCATTCTTTCGTTTCTTCGAGGATTTACAATTCCCTTGCAAATGCCCTTTCTTATGACAGTTATTGCATATGGCAGTCGTTGCTGGTTCTTTTTCGGATCTGGCCCTTTTTCGATTGACTTTGGGCTCCTTACTGACCTCAGACATTTTACTGGCCTCAGGACGATCAGTTGCCGACTCAATTTTATTACTAGAGTTGACTTCTTCTTCATACTGTAACATACCCTTCTTGTCTAGATCTTCGTACTGATAAGTCATGTATATCATTTCAGAAAAGGAGAGCTTCACGTTCCTCATTACACTGTTCTGATATTTTCTTTGAAGCCCGTGAATAAATCTCAGATTTTTCCTCTTCGAATTTTCAATTAGATGAGGGGCAAAGTGAGAAAGTTCATTGAATTTCTTATGATATTCGGGAATGGTCATATCTCCTTGTATCAGATAAGAAAATTCATCACATAGTCGCTCAATTGCTTCTGGAGGAGTAAATCTTTCTAGGAAAATCACTTTGAATTTATCCCAGGAGATGTCACCTTCTGTATTATCCTTAATAACAGAATCCCACCAAAACAAAGCTTCATCTTTGAGTGCCCAGGAGGCCAGTAATCTTTTCTGGTCATCCCTCAGCTTTAATCCTTCAAAGATTTTCTCAACCGAACGGATCCATGCTTCCGTTCTCATAATAGATTCTTCGCCCGAGAATGGCTTTCCACCCAGATTTCTATATTTCATATATAGGGCTTCGATATCCGGGTCAGTATCACTTCTTCTGTTTCTGGCACTCATTTTCTAGTTCTTCTGCAAATAGCAGATCAAGTGTCAGGTCACAGAAAAGGTATTTTAAAATATAGAAACACATACTTCAAATGTAAATGTGTCTATCGAGGTGTAATTTCATTCTGCTTTACTCATACTAGGATATTACTGATCCTATCTGTATAGAGTTACCCGTCCTAGAACACTACTGGTTCTATTTCTGACGAGTTCGTTAACATGTTATATTGCAGAACTAAGCTTAACCAAAGCTCTGATACCACGTTGAGACGACCCCAAATCCCGTACAGACGGAGACAAGGGTTATCTTCGGAATATAACATAGAAACAGATAACAGCAGAACAAAATTAAATAAATACACCAGAGAATGAACAATAGAATATACTGGATAAAAGTAATCATCAGAGTTACACAGTATACAGGATCTTACTTAGTACAAATACAGTTCAGCTATACATAAAAGTCTACATCGGAAATAAACAAAATATGTACAATAGGAGCTGAACAGCATAAAAAGAGATAAATGATAGAATCCATCTTCAGCTCCAGTTATCCAGAAAGAACCAACTAAACCTGAATACAAGGCTGTCCGTGTAGAAAAAGGGGCACCCGAGTTTGAAAGTGAAACAAACTACGAGTCAGTCATGGGACTGGTATGAGAAATCTACTCAACACTGGTATAGCATGGCTAATCACAGGACCACGCCACTTTCGTGGAACGGGTTTACTCCATTGGATTGCCAGTGCTTTAAAACAAATCTTTCTTTTAAACAACGCAATGTATTTTATAAAAATGAAGCCATTATAAGACTCAGTTCCCATCACACAATGCAACGCAAACCGGAGGATAGAGTTTTACCTTATAACGGCCAAAATATGCTTGATACGAATAAAACAAAGGCAATTGATATTATTACTAGTGTTTATATGTTTCAAAAACTACTTCGAATCATAACCATCAATCCTAGGCGACATGGTACCATATATCATGTCGCCATATATATATATATATATATATATATATATATATATACAATCAAAACCGCACGATGTCGTATTTGGAAATTGGATTTCCGTCATGAACCAAGGCAAAAGATAGTCCTTACCGAATTCGAGACAATCTAGCCCATTTCTCCGGAACAGTCGCAACTGCCCCTTGGATCGTCAGGGCCGGTCCACCGATGTGGATTATTATGCCTGAACAGTACGTCTCCCCGCCCTTTGGGGCGTAAACGAGCCAACGAATGACTCTATCGGACCCGGATTGTCCGATCAAGCGGAGGCGCCTCGCAACAGCAACAACCACATAGGTGAAAAGTATATAAATGTCAGGGCTGGTAGGTCATTGACACCACCCTAGCTAGAAAGAAACGCAGGCCCTCCCTGATGTCCTCTCCCGTTTCTGGTTCATACCGGGGTGTGAGGCTCGCGAATTCACGTTATACACAAAGCTACGCCACACAGGCGGTGCTTTGATCATCACCACAAGACTTTGCTTTTCAATAGAAGCCCTGATCACTGCATCTTAGCATGCCACACAGGCAATTCATGCCATGCGACTGATGTCCATCGATACACAACCTCTGAGCTTGTGCGTTTCAGAGAAGGGCGTTAAGCAAAAGAATAAATTCTCCGCCGCCAAACAGATGTATAATTAATAGAGATCAATCAACACGGAATAAAATCCAATGTCAGACACACAGTACATTTACAAGTCCGTTCTGGGTCTGAACGAAACCGGAGGCACTAAATACCTCGCAAACCCATCGACCACCACGTACGTCTGGACGATCACCACTCATTATCCATATTTCGGGATGCATCCCAATCAGGACCTCGGTTACCATCCAAACGAGGTGAAGATCTCCGGTCTTCGACCACCGTCTTCATCTTCGACTTTCAATCGTCGGTCAATTATTTGAAATGAGAATCAACTCGGCCTTTTCAAACAATTTACGTATATTTAGAATTTTAAATCAATTTATTTCAATGGTTAAATCATTCGACAACACCAATTTTATTCTTTAATGTAATCTTCACCCCAAACACATTCAACCATCAAATACAACATAAATCGAGCAAATTCAGTTTATTTCCATTCCATATTGTTTATGATATTTTATAACGATTTATCACTATTTTTATTTATTTTAAAATAGCCAATTTATTCAAAACGACACTTCGGGCCATAACGCGGCCGTGGCGCTGTTTTTCTTCAGATTTGATTTACACATATCTGAAAATCTAACCATTGGATCTTAACAAAATTTACATCATTAGAAAGGTCTTTTCAAAACGAGTCCAACGGTTCCAATTTCGGGAAAATCCGACGGTCGGATCTCCCGGTACAATCGTTTGAAGTTTCGATTTCAAAATGCGAATTGCAGCGTCGTTATTCGATTAAATATAATTATATTTATAAATATAAATAAATATAATTGTTTCTGGCGCTGTTTTTCTTCAGATTTGAATTAAACATTCCAGACAATCCAACCGTTGGATTTTTACAAAATTGGTGCCATTGGAAAGATTTTTCCAAGGCAAACCCGACGGTTGCGGTTTCGGGAAAATCCAATGGTCGGATTTCCCGCACTAGTTGTTTGAAATCACGGTTTCAAAATACGAACTGCACGGCCTCGTTTTGTTTTAATTTTATTTATATTTATATATTTATATAAATATAGTTCATTCAAAAATTTCAATATCGTTTTTACTTCAAATATTTCACTAACGCCTTAAAATTTTGGAAAATTTCGCCATAACCTCCTTTGTATGGGAGGGCTGGGAAAATTCCCAAATAGCCGCACGGGCGTCTCATGTCAAAAAGAAAAAGAAAAAGCCAAGCGGCTAGCCAACAGGCTCATAAAATCATCACCCAAACAAAACAGTAAATGTGTACCTATTTGTCGGGCACAAAATTTTATTCCTCTTCTCTAGCCCCTTTGCTATAACCTGTTCAATAAATATGCATGTACATATATATAGTTCTTATCATTTATCATTTTCCATTCAACTTCATATTTGATTCCATTTGGTTTAAAAACACCATTCATTCTAACGTTGCATGCACAGGTAAAAATCACATCATTAGCTAATTAATGAATATTTCGACTCATGCATATTTATTTGAACGAGTTGCTATTTTGAACACTTCACATTTCAACGATTCATATATATAATAAAAATGGGATTTTCATTGTAAAACAATTCATTTCAAAACACTATTATTTTATTTAGTTTATATAGGGGATAAAAATATGATTTTTCTTATAAAACAATTTCTTTTAAAACGAGATTATTTTACATAGTCCATATAGTTGATAAAAGGAGATTTTTATTATGTACCAATTTATTTCAAAATAGGAATACCATTCAACACATGAATTTCTAATCAACGAATGAGTATCGATTCAACACATGAAGGTTTTCTATAGTTTCTATAAATAGATAAAAATGTGATTTTTATATTTAAAACACGAATACCTTTTCAACACATGAATTTCTAATCAACGAATGAATATCGATTCGACACATGAAGGTTTTCTATTCAACGAGTAAATACAGTTTCAGCAAATGAAAATAATTCAAACACATGAATATTATTCAGAATTTCGGCAGCATAACGGCAGGGTAGTTAAAACCGGGACCGTCCCTAGTACGGCTCCTCGCTCTACCTTAAAACCTCGCGGTTTTTGACAATGGGGATCATGCATCTAGTTCGCGCGCAGGCGGCATGTATATATTTATTTCATTTCCACAAACTAATCCTATGTGGTTTCAACCAAATATTTTTCAACCACAAACGGGTATTTTTCAACCACAATCAATCAACATCTACCACAAACAACCATTCGCTATCAATCAATTTTCACACCAATCACAATCAATAAATATCATCCATGGTTTGTGGACGAGGGGCGTATATATATATATATATATATATATATATATATATATTTACATATAGCAATTCACTTTTATTTCAACACATATATAATTTTTACAACGCATATATAACTTATAATCCGAACATATAACTTATACAACGCTTATACATGAGGTGTACAACGCTTATATAACTCATACATCGACTATATAATTTATACATCGTCGTTTTCCATATTGTTTATAATTTAGAAATCTCACCTTGGGTTCCACTCCACCAAAAATAGCAGAAGGCTCAGAAAAATATTCGGTCTCTTCTAGAATGTAGAAGACGTCCACACGATCACGATGTTTCCTGTTTCATCGAATTTCATTAACGTATGAAAAAGATATGATTTTTCAAACATCAAACCATTTAAAAACGTAATTAATTGAATTTATAGCGTAAGAAAAAACGCTACCTTTTCCCCTATTTAAAATCCACTGCCGATGTCGATTTCCCCCTTTCCAAAACCAGGGTTCTGCCTTTCATCGCCGGAGGACCACCGTACGTCGATCAACCTCCACCATCTTGTTCCCCTTCGCGTCGCCTACCCACACACCCCCATGATGTCGAACTCGAGCTCCCCATGGCGGTGCAAAACAGGTCCAAGCGTCAGCCCTTCCAGCTCCAATTCCACACAGCACACTCAGCTAGAACCCATCACACCCGTTCAAATTATAGAGGGCGTTTAGCTCTTCGATTCGGTAGTTTGGATTTTGATTTTCGTAAAGTAGAGAGGGAGATCGGTGTGGCTTGATTTGGAGCGATTCCTGTCGTCGGTTTTGACAGAGAGCGGCGGCTAGGGTTTAGTTTTTTTTTTTTTCTATTTTCTGATTGGTTGTGAGTATTTTATAATATTTTAATTTCCAAAAATACCCCTTTATTAATACGAACCCCGAATTCAACCCAATGACTGTCACCCCTAGCTAAATACCCCCATTCCGAACACAATGGGATATGTTTCGTAGGCCCATTCGACTGTTTCAGTCAGTTTTCCTTCAAATTAAAATATAAATCATTCTATATTTGATTTGAACGTGCATTTCAATTTGCCAGGGCCACAAACTGATTCGAAAAATTCCAGAAAAATAAATCTAGCTATGTTTTGACGATACGGTCCCAACAAAACTAGTTTCATCGAATTCTGAGACCGTTTGCAAAAAGGCCCATTTCTGGTCGATCCAATTTAACTGTAATTGACCAAAATACATTTTCTTTTGCCACACTCACATATTAGCTTCAAAAATTATGAAATTTGAAACCTAGCGATAACTTCACATCTCGGATCCAACAAAAGTGGTTTCGTCGAATTCTGAGGTCGTATGCAAAATGGCCAATTTCACGGGCTATATAAATTCCATTGCGACCGTTCTGAAAATTCATTCGAACATAACTTTTGCTTTCCGCTATGAAAATTCGATTTTTCAGATTCATTAGAAAGGTATTCACTAACAGATTTAAATATTTTTGGTTTCACTAAAATCCGTTTTGGTTTGCACCCGGTACAGTCCGACAAAGTTTGAATTCAAATTTTGAAACTACAGCGCCATTTCAGGCCTTGTTTATAATTATAATTAATTATATTCGTATTCAATTGTCGATTCAAACTCACTTTTCATCTTAATTATTTAAAATATTTATTTTAAATATTTAAAATCCATTATTTTAGCCAATTTAAAAATTTTAAATTGGTTCAGATTTTCTGGGTCGTTACATATAATAAATTTATTTAATTATATAAATGGTGAATTAAAGGATTTAATGGTCGTGGAATTAAATAACTGGGAATATTTAATTTAATTAAATAATTTAATATATATTTAATTCAAAAAAAAATCAGTAATATTGGAAATCACAATATTCTGTGAACGGGGTCGTCCCTTAGATTTAATTCAGCTTAGAGTTGAATTATATTGACGAATATATTCAATCGACGTCAGTTTAAACGTATAGTTATATTATAATTAAAATCGAGCTCGAAATGGCGCTGCAGTTCGTAAATTGGCGATTCGAACTTCAACTGAATGTACAGGATTCGTTTTAAATCGGATTTCTGTGAAACAAGAAACGTGTGGAGCTGGTGGAGTATATCTTTCTAGTGGAAGAGAAAAATCAGGATTTCGTCAGGTAGATTTTGAGATATGTCCAAATCAAATTTCAGAAAAAGTCGCTATAGAATCGATTATCGACCGTAACAGTTTATTCGATATAACTAGAGACCGGGTTTGAATTTAAACAAGGTTCTTTTGGGAAATAGTGATAAAATAATTTTTAGAATTTTACTGTAATTTTTAATTAATTTAATAAGCGACTTTTTATTTAAAGTATTTCGCACCCTGAAATCAACATTTTGAAGTTTCAAAATATGGGACCACCTACCGGTATTATTATATTTTTGAGATCATGGTACGATACTGGACACGACTGCATCTTTATTTCTGTCCATACGTGAATGGAATTACGGTAATTATATAAAACAGAAATATAAAGGAGATATTATCGTACCATTAAAACTATCCTAATGTATTACTAGGACAAAACAAGTCCACGCCTCAAATTCTTTTGAGCCGCTCATCCCTTACAGCAAAACAAGGAATCGTAGAAACCTACCCTCCACAAAATACAAAGAAACTAAATCTTATAAATACCCTAAGTCCTTATCCTAATTTCTAATCCATTTGTTCTCAGCTGCCACCGAACAAACTCAAAACATGAGCAACCCTCTTTCAAGAACCCAAAACAAATCAAATGAAAATCCGAAAGACCTAGTCTCGATCGAACACTATAAAGGCGGAGCTGCTGTACGACGCTTTTGGGGATCGCTGGCTGAAGTCGCGGTGGTTGTTAGGGGTTAAAGAGGCTCGTTTGTGAAGGTATGGTGACGTCCGTTTGAACATTACTGAAGAGAAAGAAGTGGCATTTGCTTGCGTTTGTATGTGGTGGAGTACATCTATTTTTACTGTGCGAGCATGGGTATCTAAAAAGGGAAAGCTTGCAGAAATAGGAGACTGGAGGGTCGATATTGGGGTCGTAAGTGGGCGAGCTTCAGCCGAGGCGGACGGCGAACTCTGATGGAACTCAGGCGAGGTGAGTCGCGGAGGGGCATGAAGTGTTGAAGCCGCAGGTTTTCATTTTGGCAGTTGGGTTTTTGGGTGTGACAGTTTGTGAAGTACGGGAGAAGGATGGTCCGATGTTGAGCAGGGTATTTAGGAGTTTAAAGATCTGTGTATTGGGAGAGGTAGTTTTCGTGAGAAGATGAAAACAGGAAGAATCAAGTATCGATGCAGACTTGATGTTAGAATTTCCGGAGTGGGATTTGTTATCAAGGAAGAAGGGGTGGGTTATTATCTTTGAGTAATTGTTTGGTAACGATGGATTTAGAGGGAGTTGGAGTTTTGGCTACGGTTTCAGGATGTACAGGAGATCGAGAAGACAGTTACTGTAAATGGAGGGTGCGGATGGGTCTACATATGGGCCAATGTGATAATGTAAGGCCCAGGGGTAAATTCAAGAGGAAAGAAAAGAGGGAAGCCCAACGTTTAAAAAGGGTTATTGTTTAAAAACACGAAGTGTTGAACGTGGGATACCAGGGAAGATCGGGAATCAGCTGCGTTCTTTTTACTAGAACAGACGACTGGAAATGGGTTGGAGCTCGACTGAAATTATAGCGGAATGAAACGTATGATCAGAACCGTGCATCGTTATTTAACGATTACGGGCAATGTGAGTAAAACTCACTAACTCTCCTCAATTTATATTTTAATATAAATTGTACTTTATTTATTAACTGTTGTATATTGATTGTTAAACTGGACTGTTAAATAGATTTGATTGAAAACGTAGTTATTGTTAATCTATGTGCTGTTAATCAAATATGGTTCTGTACAGCAGGATATTTCATTTCAAAATGAAATATGATATATATTATACTATGTAACATCTGTGGATGCAGGGAGACAGGTTGGAGGAATCCGACTGGATTCCTCAACAATTATTTTACTGTTTTCATATATTGTGTTATATGATGTGTTATATAATCTGTTCTGGATTATGTGTGTTAGCATGATATTAATCATTGTTATTCGATATTTTACATATCATAAGAAACCCTGAGTGTGAAAAGAAATATTTCAATGTATATTGAAATAAAGGAATTTTATAAAATCACAGGATTTTATAAAAGGAAATTATTTATAAAACGAACACGGTTTTATAAAAGGAAAGTATTTATGAAACGAATAGAGTTTTATAAAAGGGAAAAAAGTTGATAAAACAAATAGAATAGGTAAAAGGAATATTTCAATGTATATCGAAATAAAGGAATTTTATAAAATCAACCGATTTTAAAAAGGGAAACAATTTGAAAATAGAGTATTTATAAAATGAACACGGTTTTATAAAAGGAAATTATTTATAAAACGAACACGCTTTTATAAAAGGAAGTATTTATAAAACGAATAGAGTTTTATAAAAGGGATATTTATTTAGAAAATAAATAAAATTAAAAAGGGAAATATTTATTTAGAAAATAAATAGAATAAAGGAATATTTATTTAGTAGGTAATTAGAAGTTATAAATAGGAAATATTTGTAACGGTAATTAGAAGTTATAAATAGGAAATATTTGTAACGGTAAATAGAAGTTATAAATAGGAAATATTTGTAACGGTAATTAGAAGTTATAAATGCGAAATATTTGTAACGGTAAATAGAAGTTATAAATAGGAAATATTTGTAACGGTAATTAGAAGTTATAAATAGGAAATATTTGTAACGGTAATTAGAAGATAAAAAAAGGGAATAGTTGTAACGGAAAATAAACGTTATAAAAAGGAAATTGACGAGATATAAAAGAGATAATCGAATAGAGTTAAATCGAATTTAGTATTCGAAGGAGCTAATCGAATTTAGTTATTTGAAAGGAGTTAATTGAATATTAGTTATTCAATTAGAGATAATCAAATAAAGTTAATCGATTAAAGATAATCAAATAAAAGTTAATCGAATTAGTCGAAGTAAGTTAATCGACTATTAGTTAGTCGAATGTTAGTTAAGCAAATAAGAGTTAATCGACTATTAGTTAGTCGAAGATTAGTTAATCGAATATGACATTAGATGTTAGTTAATCGAATATGGTATTCGAAGGAGTTAATCGAATATGGTATTCGATGTTAGTTAATCGAATATGGTATTCGATGTTAGTTAATCGAATATGGTATTCGAAGTTAGTAAATCGAATATGGTATTTGAAGTTAGTAAATCAGATATGGTATTCAAAGTTAGTTAATCGAATATGTTATTCGAAAGGGGTTAGTCGAGTCGAGTTAGTCAAATAGAGTTAATCGATTTGAGTTAACTAGTTAGAGTAATCAGTTAGAGTTAACCAATTAGAATAAATCAGTTAGAGTTAAACCAATAGAGTAAATCAGTTAGAGTTAATCCAAATAATATGCCAATTAGCACGACTGCAAGCGTAATTCGCAGGGCTGCAGATAGCCTAACGCAGTCGGATGTTTCCTGAGGGAATCAGGCGTAACCATTGTGATCGCTGCGATCTAGAGTCAAGCGAATGAAGTTAATCGAATATTAGTTATTCGAATAGAGTTAAACGGGGTTAAATAGAGTTATCGAATATTAGTTATTCGAATAGAGTTAAACGGAGTTAAATAGAGTTATCGAATATTAGTTATTCGAATAGAGTTAAACGGAGTTAAATAGAGTTATCGAATATTAGTTATTCGAATAGAGTTGAACGGAGTTAAATAGAGTTATCGAATATTAGTTATTCGAACGGAGTTAAATAGAGTTATCAAATATTAGTTATTCGAAGGGAGTTAAATAGAGTTATCGAATATTAGTTATTCGAATAGAGTTAAACGGAGTTAAATTGAGTTAGTCGAATATAGTTTATTCGAATAGAGTTAAAGGAAAGGAGTTCTCGATTTTAGTTTAATCGAAGGGAGATATCGATTATAGTTTAATCGAAAGGAGATTATCGAATATATAGTATTCGAAAGAAAGAGATCGAATATAGTTTATTCGAAAGAAAGAGATTTCGAATATAAGTTATTCGAAGAGAGATAATCGAATATAGGATATTCGAAGAAGAGTTAATCAAATAGAGATTTCTCGAAAGAGAATTATACGTCGAATTCAATTATATCGAATTCGGGAAAGTAATATTTACTTTCCGGTTTTTAAATCAAAAGTATACACTAATAAATTATGGTTAGGTTTAATTATTCGAATTAAAGAATAAAGGTTATAATTGAAGTTAGATATTGTGAAAGTAGGGATTATAACGTTATCATTATAATCAAATGTTTCAATAAAGAAGTGGATTCGTAAAATTGAATCCGAGAGTTACGTGAAGAAGTTGTTAAAGGTTTAAAAGATAAACTGTTACTATTTCGAAGTTATAACATTGTTCAGTTAAGTTCTGAGAGGTAATTATATCCCAACTTGATTGACTTCCTTCTTAACTAAGGAATGGTAAGGTTTGATAGTGAATGATGGTTAAGTGAATTCAGTAATGGTTTGAGTTGGCATAGCGATGTTTTATTTAAACATCTGTGTAAATCCAATGAAGGAACTTTAAAAATGTTTTCCAAATAAGAAATCAGAAAGGTTTTCTAATACAGAAAACAAGGAAATGGAAATGTTTTCCATTGTTAATGAAGTATATTTTCTAAAATTAGAAAATAAGAAATTTAGAATATAGGGAAACAGGAGATAAGTAAATGAATGAACTAAAGAGATAAATGTTAAATGATGATTGGTTGATATAATTTCCGCCTGGAAATTATATCGTTGTTTGCACACGAGTTTTCCTTTGATAGTTAAATCACAGACTATCAATGTTTTGACGATTTTAAATTGTTAATATGGAGAGACCGGTTGGATTATTATCCAAAGAACCACTCTGTATTGGCATAAGCGTTGCGAATCATATATGTTGAATATATTGAAGACGGAGTAAAGTGCAAGGGCTGTTGTATAAATCTTAGATAACAATGGACTAAGATGGATGTACTGAATAGTGCCTTCGGTTTCGTTCAGTCCCAGAACGAACGTAAATGGACGAATGTCTAACAAAGTATTTCCAATTATCGAAAGGGTTGGTCTGTATAAATATATATGGTTGCAACGGATTTATCCCTTAGCATAACATCCAGGATATTTGTATAAACCAACTAATGATTTACGGATCTGATAATGTGGCATTCAAAGTGATCGTGTTATAAATGAATGAAAAGTAAGCGTAGCTTCTAGCCTCACATCCGGTAAATGACAGAAATCGGGCAGGCAGCATGGTAAGTCGGTCGCACCGAAGTAGGGTGTATAGTCACCTATCTAAAGAATATTCATTTGCTTCTTTTAATCTATCAATGCTGTCCCATATATATATGGGAAACGGTTGCTGATCCCGGCCGTTGGTGATGTACATTCGATACACTCAAGCGAAATGAGTGGTCGGTCATGTGTGGCTGAGTTGCAAGATGTTCTTGTTGAACTCCAGTGTATCGTTCCTAGAGTACACTGATCGGAAGGTGGTTCCATACCTTGTCATAGTTGGAAATCCATCACCCAATACGTGCTTGCAGTTTTGATTGTATACTATATTTGTAGAACGTGAGATGAAAGCGTTTCTGCTAGATTGTTATCTAATTGTATTTAGACATTATTATAATATCAGAATGATATTGTTTACAAAGTTGTTGGATTCTCATAAGGGAAAAACCCGTTCCGTTATGCGGCGTGGTCTTATGAGATATCGTTTACTTGTTCAAACTGTTTTAAACTGTTTTACTCATACCAGTCCCATGACTGACCCGGGGTTTACTTTGTTGTTTTCCCTAAACTCTTGGGTGCCTAAATTTGTATGGACAGTCAAGTAGTCAGGATTTTACAGATACACTTGGAGAGCTTGGAGCAGGAGGCTTCAGGATTCTATAGCTATTATTATTTCCGCTGTTGTTGTAAGTGTTGTACTCTGATAAGTGCTATTGTATATATATATATATATATCTGTTTGTATTTCAAAAGTTATGTTATATTTTATTCGTTCCGCTGTGAGATTCGTGTTTACTCTGATGATGATGTTCTTCTTCTTCTATTCTATAAGTTCTACCTTATCTATCCTCACCCTCTATCTTCTTTCTATTAGTTTCTTGAATTTCCAGTGCAATTTGTGGTTGGACTTGTGTTATTTAGTCAGCTCAAATTTGTGGTTGGACTTGTGCAATTTGTGTGTAGAGAAGGCTAGGTTTGGGGCTGTTTAAATAGGTTTAGGCAGATGAATTTGGACAGAAATCGGACTGGAAACATCGGAACGAACACTGGCCCAAAAATGGGCTCGGGGACCAGGTCGACACCCAGGTCGACTGCCCAATTGACCTGGTCTGGGGGATCGACTACCCAATCGACTCCCCAGTCAACCTGGGTCTGGGCGGGAAATTTCCCGCCCGGTCTGTTCTGCGTTTGAAATTCGAATTCGAGCTGTTTTGAACTCTGAATATTTCTAAACTTTGGAGGGCCATAACTTGGTCATACGGACTCCGATTCTCACAAACTCGGACTCGTTTTCAAGCAGAATTTCGAGACGAACGCAATGGCGCAACCCGTTTTCCCTGATTCTTATTTCGAGACGAACGCAATGTCTATATCAAGGGTTGAGCTTGGAAATAATGCTTATGTTTATAAGTTGTGGATGGATTCTAGGGATGAAGTGGTTATCCAGTAAGGGGTGCCACTCTCGGTTTTGATAGGAGGGTAGTTAGACTCTTGACTAGCCTTGGTAATACCCTCGAAGTCTCGTGGAACCTTTTGGGTTTGGTCATGATTAGTTACCTAGAATCCCTGGATACCTCTATTGGAAATTTGAAGCCCGATCGAGTGGTGTTCGCCGATAAGACGGATGGTTTATTTCACTTTTGCATGGGTTATAGAAATCACCCTAGTAAGTGCGCTTGATAACCTGGTTTGCATCTGTTTACTTCCAAGAGAAAGTTCTTCTACGTGGAATACCTTATGGTACGAGGTCCGAGATTCACTAGTGAATTTTGGAAAGCTTGCATGAGATCATGAGTACGCAGTCATGTTTGCGTCAAGTATTCTAGGAAAAGGATAAGTGCAAGTGGAACGAGAGGCGACGAAGAAATGAGTTCCAACTTATGTTATGGAAACAGGAATAAGAAGCTACAAAATCGCGAAGTTAAAAGACGACTTTGATGGTCAAAGACTAGATACGTGCATGATATCTCTTTTGGGAATATATCCTCGATCCCTGTTTTTCTGTTGAGCTTGCTTGTAGGCTATCTTTTGTGGACATCCTCTCGGTCTTATTCTCCGTTACAAACCCTGTAAGGAGTTTGTCCTGTTTATCTTCTCGACCCTGTTTCAGGGAATCCTAGGTAGAACCCTCTGGATGTAAACATGTATTTGAAACATGTTATGATTGATATGGTTGCAAGTGGTTGCAAGTGGTTGCTCGTGGATGCGCGAATACACATTAGATACTAGCTCGACTCGGTCACATTTCATATTGCATATGCACGAGTATTTATACTTGTTTATGGATGAAATCGAATGTATTATCATGCGGTTGTTGCATATGAATGAATGATTGTGCACGCATATAGTACCTATATGGCTAGGACTATTTGCATACATGTTGGATTCATGGCACTATACATATTTTGCATTAGAAAGATTATTCAGGCCTGATCATTAGCATTAGCTAAGGAACATGTACACACACGTTTTGCATATATTCGTACAGCATTAGAAATCATCTAAGGACAATGGTTGCTTGTGGATGATGTTTTGAGTAGATGGATGATGGACGGTAGGATATGTTCTACCTAACTTGGAGATTTCGGGGACGAAATCCTAAAAGGTGGGGAGAATGTAACAACCCGTATTTCGATAACATGATTAAGACGAGAATCAAGGCAGAATTTAATTTTAAATTCTGAATCAAGTGAAACGGGCTATGCCATTGCGTTCGTCTCGGAAAAATACGCGAAATAGAGTCCGAGTTTTCGAAAATCGGAGTCCGTATGACCAAGATATGGCCTCGCGAAATTTCACGAAAAATTCCCAAATTGAAGTATACTTAATTAAGTGAAATGGGTTGCGCAGAGAAATATATATATATTGATATATATATATAATTGAAAATTTAATAAATAAATATGCAAAAATGTTCAAAACAGCGAATTAGGAGAGGGGAATAACCGAACCGGCCGATTTTTGAGGTCGACCCGAGCTCGCTGGGTCGACTAGGGGTTAATCCAGGGTGTTTGGCTGTCAACCCGTGGGCCGATTCGCTCAAATGCAGATTTTGCATTTGGATGGTTCTCATGGTCCATCTTTAATCTAAAGGCCCTAGATGGTTCCTACACTTGACTTCTTCCCCAAGACATGCTTTGATGGCTTAGATTGAATCTAGGTTTAATCCTATGGCCTAAAACACTTGCCTAATCTATAAATAAGACCCTAACCTATCCTAAATCCTCATTATTCATTCATGCAACTAAACTATGGCAAAATTGCTACTCTCATGGCCTCCACTCAACTATCCTAGCCTCCACTTCATTTCTATGAGAGGTTTCATGATCATGAGAGTATTAGAGAGTCCCTATGTTAGTATGAGAGCTTCTCAAGTTGATTTCAAGGCAAAAGCTTTGATCTTTGTTCATAAAGATGGTATTTTTGTTGATTTGGAGTGTTTATCTTTGGGTTTTTGGGTGATGGCATGCATAGGCTTCATCACAAGCTTTAGATTAATCGATTTAGACCTTCATAGCAAGGTAAGCCCTTCCCTACTCTTAGATATTAACTATGAAGTTAAATGTTCATGTTGAAAGTTTGGGTTTGATCATTGAGAATGATGCATGCTATCATGTTATGCAAGTTTATGAAGTCATTATCTTGATCTTATGAGCTAAAAGCCACAACCTTTATGTTGAAATGTTGCATTATGCAACATGAAAACCTTCATAATCATTATGTCAACTTGCATATGAAGTCATAATCCTTATATGATGATATATGCGAGTTTCTAGTTATCATTCCATGTCTTTTGTCACTATGATTCGCTTATGTGCCAAGTTTGGGTTTATGCATGTTTTTGAGGCTTAAGAATGTAACATGCAAGCTAATGAACACATTTGTGCCTCCTTTGCCACCATGATTAACTTGTGGCCTAATATCCATTTTTGTCATGCCTTTGCCAAGTCTCTTCTTTTAATCCATTACGTTGTTGCAAACGTATATGCGAGTTTAAAAAGCGTTGGGGTCACATTATGGGGAAACATAATGACATGAATATGATTTGGGTAAATGGGTATAAACATGACAACATGTAACATTAAATATGACATGTGTTTATACTTGAAAACATAACTTGAAATGTAACATGGAAGTTGACATGTAAGTATGCATAAAAACATAAGCTTGGGAATTTACCTATTAAGTTAGGTCTACCCATTGGGAATTTACCTATTAAGTTAGGTCTACCCAATTGCTTGAAAACTTGACTATGAACATGACACTAGACTAAACATGAAGGTGGCCAACTCGAGGTTGGGTTGAGTTTGCAACGTAAAACTACCCGGAACCGACCGGCCTAACTAGTAGTTGCAAACAATAGGACCCAATGTGAGAAGTTGGTCATGTTGTGCTTGAACCCGAGGTTAGACCAAGTTGTGGTGTAAATCTACCCGGACCCGCCCGGCTTAACTAGTAACCACAACAAAGTCTAATGTGAGAGGTTGGGGTGCATTAAATAATTAATGCCACATAATAGGGTTAAGTTAATTTGATTAATGAGGCTTAACCAAATATGACATGGACAAATGGGTTAAGTAATTTGATTAGGCTAATGATACTTAACAAAACATGACAGGGTTGGGTAGGTTAAGTAACTTGATTTTCCTAACGACACTTGACCATTTTTATACGACGAGGGGACGGGATTAAGTTAACCAACACTTAATCAATCCAACACGATAACTTGATAAGGTTAAGTAAATTTTCTTAGTAACACTTAACCGTTTAATACAGTTAATGGATGGGGTTAAGTCAACTCAGACCTAACTAATCTAAACATGGTAATTGGACAGGGTTAAGTTAATTCACACTTAACTAATCCAACTCGTTTGTTTGATGTGGTTAAGTGACCTATACTTAACCAATCTAACGTGAAAACATGATAAGGCTAAGTCACGAATCACTTGAATACGCCTGACCGATTTGACTCGGTAATTTGACAAGGTCAAGTTAATTTATATAATTAACCAATCTAAAATGATAATTAGACGAGGTTAAGTTATGGATTGCTTAATATACTTAGCCAACTTGACACATGGTCTGTAGGGTTAAGTCTTGGACTTGGATACTTAGCAAATTTTGACATGGTTTGTAGAGGGGCTAAGTTATGGACTTAAGTGACACTTAACCCATTAGATAAACCCTAATTCGGAGGATTAGGTAAATAACCATAGTTAACAAGGATCATGGAAATAAGGCTAAGTGGTAAACCTTAGTTAAGGGAAACTAAGTAATAATTCTTAGTCAAGGAAATTTGGACCATTTAGATTAGTAACCCGATACGTTAGGTCAACGTTTAAGTATGCGTGTAGGAGCGGACTATCTGATTTAGATAAAGGCTCCAACGAACTGGGTAACGAAGCAGCGGCTTCGGGGAACGTGAGGATATTCTTGGGATCCCTCTGTGAGCTGCCAGGTCATTATACTAGGCTCACGAGAGGTTGAGGTCTGCGGTAGAAGAACCAAGAATATGCCTTGGTTGCTATGCGAGCGACCTAAAGACTGGGGTGGATAGCAGTGAGTCGACGAATACATAAGGTGCCCGAGATAGCAAGTTCGTCGATCATCTACCATTTTGAGTCAAGCGTGTACGTACGGAAAGGCAGGGAACACCCAACAGACCATAATTGCTATCTAATTATGGGTGAGGTAGGCCGTAGGATGTGGGCTGGCCGGAGTGTAGTTCTCATGCAAGATTTTCTCTTGTGTTGCCTTTCACTAGTTGAGGGAGGGGTCTCGTGGGACCATAGCCACGTGTAGAAAAGCAGACCTTAGTATCTGCATCGGCAGATAAATCTAAAGCTCCCGACCGAGTCCTGTATTTCTTGTTTTGCCCTGTGACAGGACTCGGATGGCACGATGTGATACATGTGCATACAGTTATAGAAAAACGATTCACGATGAATGCGTGGGAAAAAGGGCGCGGTTGAGGGTTAGCGTAATCCCTAGTGGCCTAGGTGGTTTAACCCAAACCGAAATACGAAAGCGTGCAATAGGTAAGCGTAATCCCTAGTGGTGCTAGGTGGCGTAAGTCCTAGTAGTTCAAACGATGATTCATATGGAAGAGCCTAGCTAGAACAAGGGTGACAGTCCAAACGATTTCAAGGATAATACGACATGAGGAAGCCCGTACGAGGTACGGCAAAGGACTGAACTTATATACATGGAAAGAAACATATGATTTGAGTAACCTATATATGCGATATATTAGGTTGACATGGACCATTACATAACATTGGGCAAGGGACATTCATGGTTAACACATGACGCGGGTTGGGATACTAGTACGAGAGGTGCAGAGCAAAAATACATGTTAGAACCAGGAAGAATATACGAAACAGATACCGTGGGATGTTAGACGGGGTAGATACCTTGGGATAGTATACTTGATAGAAATCTGATGATGGGATACTTTGATTTATCATGATGCCGTAGTTTATCGCGATACCTTAGTTTATCTAAGTTCAATAGTTCACCTTGTTATTTTGATTTAGCTTATCTATCTTGTTGTCATGCTTATGTTTATCTCAGTTTCTCATGACAGTTAGCTTTACTAGTTTTTATACTAATAGTAGATAGGGCTTACTCAGTCTTTTTGACTGACCCGTTTTGTTTCGCCTCTTTTCTTCCGTTTCCCCCCCAGGTTACAGGGAGGAAACAATGCTGTTTAGTTCGGACTTCTTCTGCTTGAAGGTCATCATGGATGGCTTGGACTTCTCTTGGCTATGGCTACTTTACTGTTTTTACTTGGGGAATAATTTATTAAAATGTCTTTATGCTTCTTTACTATTGCAAGACAGGTTTTGATGTACTCTGATGTAAAAGGCTTTAAACCTTATGTATTCATGTTATGAAAGATTGATTTTACTTCCGCTATTTTATGTGTTCTGTCTTGTGATATTTCTGTGCATGTTTACCAATAATGCCCCTCTAAAGCTAGTGCATTCCCTTGCGAGTGACCCTATCGGAGGCGGGGTGTTACAGTGTGTGTATATGTTCCTTATATAATGCAAAGATCAGGCGGTCCACTGATTCAGTTGACTTCCTTAATGCGAATTATGCCAGTGCCATGAGTCCAACATGTATGCAAATTTTCCTATTTGATACATATCATTTCTATATGAGTGCACAACCATTCTGTCATATGCAACATCCATGTGCTCAGTCAATCATTTTGCATCCACAAAAATTGAAAAATGCTCACACATCCATATGCATTATGAGAGTGTTTTCGAGCCGATCTAGTGCCTAGTGTGTATATGCATCCACGAGCAACCACTAGCAACCACTTGCATCCACTTGCAACCATCAAACATAACATGTCTCAAACACATGTTTACACCCATTAGTTTCTACCTAAAGTTCGAAGATTCGATCGATAGGATACAGTCGAATGATGGAAGCGAATACAAATAAAACGAAAACTTAGTTCCCATTAGACATGGGTCCTAAGTATCGGCCCCGAAGACCGAAACCAACATCAGATTGACACCCAAAGGATTACACTCTTTAGACAATGTCAAAACTGGAAATCAGAATTATTCAGATATTTGCAGACTACTGGTATAGATCAGGTTCCCTAATGATTCTTAGGAAGCTAAGCATGATAAAATCATATCCCACAAAAACTCAGAATGTATGCGTCATACTTGATGTCTAACACAGATATCCCTCAAACCCCAATCTATCATAAACAGATGAGTCATAAACCTTATGGGTTTGAGTCTACAACGGGATCAGAAACAATACTAGTATTGAAGTGCAGAGTATCGATTACAGAATCAAAATGCCAGAATCAGAAAGAGTTTTAACTCAACAATTAGATAAAGAGAGTAAACCTTCTACGGAAATTTTCCCTATTTCTATCCTATCCACTAGCCTCGAGAGTGTTCGCCTGCCCTCCAGAAGTTGGTCTTGCCCTCTGCCCTTGCCCTCGTTTCTTCGGAAAGTCCCTGGTGAAGTGTCCTATCTCACCACAATTGAAGCAAGTGCCCTTCCTTTTTCTGCAATCGTTGTTCTGAAATCCATGTCTCAACTGGCCTCTCGGCGTTAGTGACTTCCCACCAATAGGAAGCTTCGTCTTTGAGCAGCCATACCGCCAACTGTACCTTCTGCCTATCGTCCACCTCGAAGATAACGAATAGATCCTCAGTTTCTTTGAGCCAGTTCCTCGCTTCTACGAATGATTCAGTTCCCTTGAAATCCTTCCCACCCATGGCCCTAAAATCTCTACAGATCTTTGAGAAAGAAATTGCACTAGGAGGGGGTGGAGGAGGGGGATCATTTGCTGGACCTGCGGCGGCGGTCCTAGCCTCAAGATATTGACGAAACCAATCGGGTACATGAACACCCTCTGGTATCTCAGATGCTTCAGACATGCTGAAACGAAAAAGGAAAGATTCAATACAAAAAGGACTGAAGGAAAGATATATGGCTCTTGGGGATCATGTTTTTCAAAATAAGCTTTATTTTTGAAAATACTTCCTTTCAAAACCTTTTTGAAAATAGTTTTCAAAAACTTTACCCAATCTGGTAACCTTCAGCTCTGATAACAAGTGTAACACCCCACCTCCGTTAAGGTCACTCACAAAGGGAATGGCTTAACTTTGATGGAGTATTTTAGTAAACAGAACAGAATATTACAAGATAGATAAATCGTACTTGCAAAATTATAACTTCATTACAGCGGAAAACAGAAATCAGTATGGTTACATCTTTATCAAAAACTCAAGTACATAAATATCAGCCTTGTTCAAAACTATCAGAGTACAAAACTTTAAAAGCATGATCCCCACTGAACAGAAGCTATGAAGATCCAAGCCATACTTTAAGCACTTCAAACAGAAGGAATCCGGATCAAGCTAGAGTATTCCCTCCTTAGAAAACCTTGGGGGGAAACGGAAGAAAGGAGGCGAAACAACAAGGATCAGACAAAAAGTCTGGCAAGTCCAGTGATTTTCAGTTATGAACAGATAATAATAACAAGACATGAAAATAAAACTGGATGAGAGATAACCATAACAGGTGTAACAGATATAACAGAAGAACAGAACGATATAAGCTATTGCTTTACACTTCTCTGCACTAATACTAGTATATAGGATTAGGTGTCACCCTAATGTCTAAATCGAAACAGAAACAGGTACAGAATAATTTCCACAGAAGAGAATGCTAGTAATGGGCCTTTACCACCCCAACAGAAACAGACAGAAACAGAATGCTAATAATGGGCCTTTACCACCCCAACAGAAGGTACAGAAACAGAAACAGATTAATCCCTACGGAAACAGAATATAGAATTAGGTGTACACTAGTAAATAGGCCTTTACCACCCGAACAGACGGTACCATGCAGAAACAGACAGGTGTTACCATCCAACAGGAACAGACGGTACCAACAGAAACAGACAGAACTAAGTGTACCCTAAAACCCTACCCCAAGCGATTGGCTCCCTAATACATAAATACCCTGTGTCGACCCCACAGTAGGGTGTATCACTCCCTAAAGTGACAACCAATTGGCACAGACCTATTTACAGATGTCACGGCATCTTACATCCTCAGAGGCAGACTGGGATCCATGCACGCACATGACCCAGTTGGAACGCACCATCAACACCCTTCGCCATTATCAGAATGAACCTCTTATAATTAGTTCAGTAAGCGTGCCCGGACCTTACCTACTGTTGGGTCAAAGTTTTGATACCAGAAAGGGTTACTGACTAATATTGGTCCCAAACAACAGATGACACAAGTAACTCCCCTCCTAACCTTGTGTCTCCAGACTAACAGATTTTAGATTAACTTGTTTACAAGTTTCAGACATACAGAATTCAGATCAACTAGTTCACAGATCAGATAAGTTTTCAGACTAACGGATTAGATATACGGATTTAACAGATTTACAGATTTGTCTAACTTTGCAATTGGGCCTACAGATTCACGGAACAGATTAATTAAATTCATCAGTCTAGTGGGTTTAATCCTATCCGCCCAACACATTTTAGACATCATATCTATCTCAGATTTTCATTAATTAAATATTAATGCCCAGACCTCTCACATTAGACTGATAGTTTGCAGCTACTGGTTAGGCCGGTTGGTTCCGGGCAGATTTCTGCCGCAAACTGAGTCTAACCTCGGGTTTCAAGTACGTTATGACTAACTTCTCACATTAGAACCTATTGTTTGCGGCCACTGGATGTGCCGGGCGGTTCCGGGCAGAATTACGCCGCAAACTCATTCTAACCTCGAGTTAGCCATGTTTATCTTTGCGGCCAATTAATTACTAATTTACCATTTATGCCCACGCCTAATATACATGTCAATTATTCATAGCTAATTCAGATTATGTCAATTACAGACTGAATATATCAACTTAACAGATATAGCAGATAACAGATTTTCGTAGATTAGGCGACTTAACGGATTCAGCAGATTAAGTAATTTAGCAGAATTAGCATATAAAAGATTTGGCATTTTCAGCAGACTTAGCAGATGACAGATTTGGCAGATGAACAGATCTAGTAGACTAGGCAGTAGAGTAGAACTAGCAGATTAAGCAATATAACAGAACTAGCAGATTAGGCAATATAACAGAACTAGCGGATTAGGCAAATATAGCAGAACTAGCAAATTAGGCAAATATAACAGATTTAATCATTCCTTAAAGTTTCACAAACATATCTTGCCTAATTATAAATTTGGCCTAAGTTTGCATGCCTAAATAGTTGTCATGATTCACACTATGATCATATACCCCACGTTGGCATTGAATTGAATTTACATGTCACAGATTATGGTCATAATTTACATGTCCCAATTTAGTTCAACTTGCCTAGTACAAAAGATTCACATATAAATTATACCAGATATAGCCATTGATTTCAATGCATGTCATATATTCAAAAATCTCCTACTTAGGTGTTATTCACATTTGATAGTTATCAAATCCTAATATAGATCTTCACACCTAAGTCATATTCTCTTTCAAATCATGAATTGTTATATAAACAATATGCCCAACAATCTAATTATAACAGATCTTAATTCAAAATATGCGTTATGTCCAACATCTCAAGTCACATGTTTACATACCATGGTTCCTCTTCTTCCAATTCACAGAATATGCATAGATCTAAATCTAGTTTACAACCTATGTCCTTTTTCTTAAATCAGTCACAGATTAGCCATGTCCAATTATGAAACACTCATTATTTGTCCCAAACATTTTAGCGTTCGTGCGTTAATCTCTTAGGAGATTGGCGCAAACTCGTAGTAGCCTGGCTATAGAACAGAAAGAAGAAGAGATACAGAATAAGATAGATCTAAACAGAACAGAACAGATATAACCTCAGATTCAGATTTACAATTCATGTCACAATCAGAATTAACGTTTATATTGGAAAATAACTGTACTTGCCTTGGTTGGATTAAAGAAAGAACTTTAATTGTTGTAGAATCGTTGCACAAGCTTTAATCTCTAGTTTGAATTGAGTTGCTTAGGTTGATGTTGATTAGCTTCTAGTTTTGATTCCAGCAGAGTAGCGACGCCATTTTTATTTTTATATAGAACAGAGGCAGAGCAGAAGCAGAACAGAACAGTGTGTAGAGAAGGCTAGGTTTGGGGCTATTTAAATAGGTTTAGGCAGATGAATCTGGACAGAAATCGGACTGGAAACATCAGAACGAACACTGGCCCAAAAATGGGCTCGGGGACCAGGTCGACACCCAGGTCGACTGCCCAATCGACCTAGTCTGAGGGGTCGACTGCCCAGTCGACTCCCCAGTCGACCTGGGTCTGGGTGGGAAATTTCCCGCCCAGTCTGTTCTGCGTTTGAAATTAAAATTTTGAATTCGAATTCGAGCTGTTTTGAACTCTGAATATTTCTGAAACTTTGGAGGGCCATAACTTGGTCGTACGGACTCCGATTCTCACAAACTCGGACTCGTTTTCAAGCAGAATTTCGAGATGAACGCAATGGCGTAACCCGTTTTCCCTGATTCTTATTTTAAAAATTAATTATCCTCTGATTTGTTACTTATACGTTCACAGAAAATATGGGGTGTTACATCAGTCTTCCACTATATCTGTATTCACTTATGTACTTTGATATGAATTTTCTTAAATCTTGTTGTATAAATTTTACTTCCACCGTGAGATATTCTGTGTTCTGTGTCTTTAATTATGTGATGATTTATATTTCAATTCATAAGCAATAACAGTCTGTAGTTTTTGAACGGTTCGAGTTGGTTTAATTACCGACTTAGAGCAGTCAAAAAGCCAAGTCGTTACAATTTCCATTATCATTACAATAATATTACATCAGAGTACATGAATTATCGGAGTACAACAGAAATACGATGGAAAGAAATACAAATATACTCTCAATAGAAGAAGATGGATCCAAAGTAAAGCTCTAGCTCCAATCCTGAATCCAGCTCTGGGGACTAAATCTGCAAACCAAGCTACTAGTTGCCCATGTGAAAATTTTGGGTACCCAGAGTTTAGGTGTGGGAACAATAAACACCAGGTCAGTCATGAGACTGGAGTGGGAACTCAAAACAGTTATCTTTATGGTTTATTTTAAAGTTAGGTAATTCACCGGACCATGCCGCTAAAGAGGAACATGTTTACTTCATGTGAATACCAGTGCATAGAAATTCAGAATTACTTTTTAAAAAATGAAGCTATCATAAGGCTCGTCCTACATCACACAATGCAAGCGCACACCTGATGGGAAAGTTTTGTGTTATGATAACCAAAATTCTTTTGATACATGAAAATCCTCTTTCATATTATTAGAGTATAGAGTGAAAAACCTTTCGAAAGTAAATATATAAATCTAGCCAGGATAATGCCCTATCCCATTATACTGACTGATCCTGACAGTAACCAGCAGGCAAAACAATCAAAATCTACGGGCTCGTAGTGGAGATTGGGTTTCTAATATGATGGTTCCTAGCATGAAAGATCATTCGTGGGCTCACAAACTTTCTTGCATGCAGCATCCCAGTACTTGCGGATAACGTCCAGACTTGGACAGCGTTATACTTGTCCACTATACATAAATCAGAGTACCCAACAAATAGCATCCCAGACTGGGGACTTCGTAGTACCCTTTCATCATCACATCCACATGCACCGAACATACGAAACCAACATAAAAATCTGACCACCAGTTTACCATTAATCCGGGGTGTGAGGTACATCAAGGTCATGATATACACAAAGCTACACTTCTATAAGCCATGTTTTGATCATCCATAACTCATCACTTAACTCAAGTATTCCAAATTGTCCATTCACCAATATCACTGATATCTATCAGTATATAACCTCTTAGCTCATACATCTCAGAGAAGGATGTTAAGCTAAGAGAATAAATATCTGCCACGAAGCGCATATATATTAATAACGATCAATGCTACGCAGTCAATTACAATGTCGGACACACAATCCATAAAGGTTCGTCCTAGGTCTGAACGAAACGAAAATCCGGAATTCCTCCAAATACGTATGGACTACTTGCCACATAACTAATTTAAAATTTATCTGCAAATGGGAGCGACCCATTTGAGACATTCAACAAGTTACCCTTCTAATGTGAAGGGTCCCGGTCTTTAACACCGTCTTCAAATGTTTATTTGCTCCAAAAATTGTTTTATTATTTAGAATGGTTTTCAAACCTAATATCTTCCGAATAATAAGCGCAATTTTTAAAACATAATTATGGATCACACAGGCTTTCAACCAAATCTCCTTCCATCTTAGATTTTGTTAATTATAACTACTTTAAACCCATTCTCATTTATCTTTAACAAATCCATATTTTAACTTTTCTTTTTCTAAAACACATCATTTAAATCAAAGATAATCTATCATCAAACCTCTATTTACTTTCCGTTTGATAACTCGTTATCTAAATCCAGTTTCTTAAGAAAACCCTTAATCATTTCAACCATCGTTTCAACATTCAACAAATTTTAATTAAAACATTATCATATTTTCCAAAATATTTACTTTAATCTTGAAAAATCAAAGATTTGATTAAATCCCTAATTATGACATGATTTCCATAACTCAATCTCAGCGGGTTTCAAGAATGATATTATTGAAGATACAATTCACAAAAAAATCCAAATCAATTGATATTGAACATAAGTTATATAGAAATTGTATCTATTTATATTCGATACCAATTCTCATAATCAACGAATACTATAAGTGGAATAACGATATAACAATAATATCTTCCAAATTCCCCAAATAGTATATGTTTACACCATGGAATTTCATATCAAATGTCCGAATATTATTTCTATCCAACTTATCTTAATCAAATCGGGAAACTCGTATCTTAATCAAAAGATTTATCCAATTCTTTAACGTTAGATCCGGGCAGAAATATCATCAACTCATCCTCAATATTAATGTGACGACCACCCACAGCCCCGACACAAAACAAGAGGAATAATGCACTGAAACGTTTTGCATGGCAGCTATGGACGATCATTAGGGTAGGTAGACACAATCGGAAACTATTGTAATACTCACAGCGCAAGGATAAAATATAATAGAACGTATACAATAGGTAGGAATAGTGGAGCATCATATAACATACTTTTGAAAACTTTCACAACATTCTGAAAGGTTATCCATACATCATAGGAATACCAAAGTCTGTACATGAAGCCTCACTACAACACTCAGAGAGCAACTCAGACAGCGGAAATAAAAATACTAGATAGTAAGTAAGATAATATGCCAACCTCCTGCTCGACATCGAACTACAACATCGTCCTCACTAAGATATCACCTGTTACCTAGTCTACCCATCCACAACCGGATGAACAACCCAAGGTAATAAGAGGGAAACACAAAACCTTGAGTTAGACAACAGTTTTAGTGAGCCATAAAACAGCTAACTATCATCACAATAAAGTATATGAGAATGGATACATAAACATATTAATCTACCTACAACACCAGAGAAGAACTCCACCCTATCTTCCCTACATAGGACAGTGATATCCTTTACATCAAGCACTTCAACCAAAACACCCATTCAGTCATGGCAAAGCACTCATGACATCCAAGTTATGTGTCTTATGCAAACCATCATAATCGAACTCAACATCCGTCAAGAAAAAGCTCCAGAGACCTAAATTAATATCAGACAAGCACCTAAGGAACATCTCCTTCAATGTTGGATTATCTACATGAGATGGTTCAAACAAAGAAACTAATCATCCATGACAGACTTTGGCTATCACCGCCAATCCTGCTTCGAAACTATCGTTAATCATATGACGGCCAACCTTTCCATATGTCAAGGGCTAATGGTAACCCCAGTTCTTGCATAAATTCCATATGCCTTTCAACAATACACATGTTCGTCCAGCCTTAACAACTAGGCCTTTCAACGATACCCAGGGTACTCAACCAACAACCTTCCATTCTTTTGGGTGCTCCTATAGTACCCCTGCTTTGAGCCTACTAGAAATTACGAAAACGATAACTTCTCGGCCTTCGCATCTCTAGCCATCCAACCCGATGAATTTTCATAGCTCAAGCAACCTTCTCGAGCAACCATTATCCCCCAACTCATGACCTTTGAGTTTCCACCTCATTCGTTGTTATACATCGATCAACGAACACCTTTAACACTTTGAATATTCCCATGTGATTTCTCCTCAAAGTCGCAACATCTCAGAACCAAATAACATCGATATATGGTTCAACACAATTCATAGCGTTACATCCATTTGCTATGAAATAATCCACAACGTTCATGGCGCCAACCACATCGTTTACAGCACACTGCGCTACGTCATAGGTTCGGGGGGGAGGGTCGCCCCTGAATTTCTTTTTCAAGCCCTTTTATTCAAATGTGGTTCATACCCAAAAAATAATTTTTATGAAATGACCCTGTGTGACTGACCCATCCTCTTGGAATTCTCCCAACCGATCCAATCCTGACCAACCACTCCGGACCGATCCACCTCTTGCACCCTTGACTAACAGACCAATTCCGACCGACCCGACCACTCCTGGTCGACCCGACCCCTTCTGATCGACCTGACCCCTTCTGACCGACCCCTAGGGTGCACGACCGACCCCTTGCTTGCCAACCGACCAGCTCCCTGCCCCGACCGACCAGCTCCCTGCCCCGAATGACCGACCAGCTCCTTTCCCCGACCGACCGATCAGCTCCTTGCCCCGACCAACCCACCAGATTTATTGCTTTCGAAGCCATGTTTCCATCTGACCCAGTTTATTTCCCGACCGACCCAACACCTGCACATACCCAAGTCACCCCTGAGTTCAACCAAAACTTCTCCAAATGACCAATTCAACGAAACCAACTCATCTGATTCATCCAATACAGCCACAAGCATGTGATGAAATCAATAACAACATGAAAATGATAATTTTCGTCAAAAGTTATGTAAACTTCACCAAAATCATGATAAATGAACATATGAATAAAATGATGGATCTAACTTGCATAAACATATGAAAATACATGGAAATTACCGATTTTAAGTTGCTAAATTAGATCTTATGGTGATTCATATGAAGACAAGCTTACCATGACGTAGATCTAAAGAAAACAACTTGAATTTGATGAAAAACAAGATCAAACACTCATATACTTGATTGAATCCATGTGAGAGATGCATATCACTTACCACTTCTTCGAAACAACCCAAAATGATTGAAATATTATTCCGGACAGCCAAGAATTTGCTCTAAACTCTTTGATTTGATGATCTCTCTTTAATTTGCATAGATCTAGCTTCAAATGTTAGAGATCTTCAGTTCTCTAAGCTTTGATGGTGGAAAGGTGAAGAGATTGGAGAAATGGAGGAACTCTATGTAATGTCCCGTATTTTTCATAGTCAGATGTTTAATTTATTTTACTATACTAAATATTGATTTGGAATTTTAAATGGATTTAAAATATATAATTCATTTATATAACGAAGCTTAACCATTTAATTTATATATAAATATAAACCGAGCTCGTAAGGCCGCGGTAGTTCATAATTTACGTTTTGAACTTCAATTGAATATACAAAATCTGATACAAGTCAGAATTCGGTGAAAGAAGAAACATTCGGATCTGTTTGATTATATTTCTCTAATGAAATAGAAAAATGGAGATTTCGTGTTATATTTTGTGATTTATGTCAAATTAAAATTTTAAAATAGTCGCTATGGAAATCGTTATAAAACGATAATGTTTATTTAATAAATTAATTCGATTTAAAAAGGAATTTGAGTATAACTGGAGATAACGATCGAATTAAGCTAGAAACAAATTTTATTGGAATAAGTATAGTTAATTATTGCTAGACTTCCAATTTGGAGACAATCAGAGTTATTTTATCGGTACGTGCAATTTAAAGGTGAACCGATATATTAAAATAGCAACGTTGTGAAAATGGAGTATGTTTTCAATGAAATTAACTTGGTTAGGACCAGAACGTTAAGACGTAGCGGTATGTCCTTTTCCGGTATGTTTGGAGCTCGTTTGTGGCTGTAAGTAACGATTAGAGGTAATACACGTTAGAATAAATAACCATAAAAATAATCAATTAAAAATAAAAACATATTATTTCTTCATGCTTAAGTAATGTAAGGACACACTAGACCCTATCCTTGCTTTATAGTTATGCGCTGGTTTCAGGTACATAGTGTCTTATGTTATCAAATAAGTCAACTAATCTACCATCTGCATATCTACCCCCCTACGTGACCTACTTTGTACAATTGAGAGGAGACATCATGCCTATCCTTATCTCCTTCTACTATATATATGGGATTAATCCTAGTTTTCATGTCAACTAATGTTCAGCATGGTCCATAGTAATGCGCCGCCTCCTATTTCAAAACAAAAGGGCTGAAACAAATATGTTCTCTCCTCGTAATCTTTAAATCCAATAATTTTGACAAAAAAACATTTAACAACAACTGTGTTTAGCTGGGAGCCTGGGAGAGATCTTTACTCTTGACTCATGTGATCAGATTCCTATCAGTGTGGTGGTCTGAAGTGTTTCGAAGGGGAGTGCGAGTTGCTGGTAGCTGAGTGGCCTTCCAGTGGGATCGAAATGGAAGGAGAAGCGCAGGTGACGACGTTTTGGGGGGAGCAACTAGTGTTCTATGATGGTCGTCCGATGGATTGAGCACGGCGCGACAGCTGGTTTGGCGAAGGCGTATTAGCAATACATTTGGGAAGCAGCGTTTTGGCAACAAGGTGTGAACTGGAATGAAGGACCAAAGTCGGGCATGCGTCTTTTATTCTAAAGTAGGAAATTTGTGAATACCTGTGAAGGGGGAGGGAACGAAGGGGAGAAACTTGGATAGTGTGGTGCGTGGGGATGGTGAGTTTAAAAGGGAACAAATGAATTCAAATATGGATCCATACATTTCGAACAGACAAGAAGAACAAAAGCAAAATGGCAATAGCATGCGTTGAAGGTGCGAACTGGGAATAGAATGAAGTGATAAACGTGGTGCAAGTTTTCGAAACAATACAGAGGAAGGTATGAATGACAGTGAAGAAAACTACGGTGAAGAAATTTGTGAAGTATTGAAGTTGTGCTGGTTCCAGAACTGTGAAGGAATGGCAGCAGCTTTTCGGAAGTGTAAGTGAAAGAAAATGAGGTACTTTCTTTACGTGAAGAGGAGAGAGAACTGAATAGTAAAATATGGGGTTAACGGAACTATAAGAAAAATAATAAAAATAGTTTTAACGGGAGCCTGTGAAGAAAAAGGGAAATCGGTCCATTGAAATGGGTTGGTGAAGATGTTTAAAGCAGCATGGAGTTTGCGGAATGAAGAGAACCTTAAAATCTGCCATGACTTTTAGAACGAGACAAGTGGGTATCAGTTGGAGTGAATTTGTGGGTTTTGTACGAGCTGTGAAGAAGAATCAACATGGCGAAATATGGGAACAAAATGCCTATGGGGATGTAAGAGGATAAAGCAGTAGTGTAGAGAAAAGAACAATGCACGGGCACGTGATCTTTTCTTTGTCTCAACTCGTAAGTTATTAACTGGTAGATATAAAATATAAATTAAAACAAATTTAGCTAATTTAGAACGGCATGTTTTAAATTTCAGACCGAAGAATCTTTGGCAGAGTCGATGGAACCAAAGGCAGTGGAGAATAAATCTCGGTCGGTTATAATTATTTAAACGTAATTAAACTAGACTAATTTATTGTTAATCAAGAATAGTTCATTTAAATAGAATTGTGGATACTTATATAGTAATATCTTATGCAAATATCATCAGAACTAGGCCAAACCAGCTACGTTGGAATCGAGGTAACAAACAGAACACTATGAAACTGTTTTGGACAGAGACGGAGATAGCTAGAAATTATGGTTAAATTAAAAGACTGCTTTAATTTAACTGTAATTGAACTGCTACAAAAGACGAATGGAATCAATGTGAGTTTAACTCACTCAGTTTACCCACTTATATTTATATAAGTCGGGGTTTATTATTTGTGTGTTATGTTTGTTAATTGGTTGATGGATGCGCTATATATATATATATATATATATATATATATATATATGTGTGTGTGTGTGTGTGTGTGTGTGTGTGTGTGTGTGTGTGTTGAACTGAACTGATTAAATTAAACGTCGTTTAATTTAATTAGAATCAAGTCGTTATTTTTAATGATTAATTCCAAACAAGGTAACTTACCTTGATAGTTACGTTTATAAAAATATAAACGTTTTAAAATAAAAATATGGTTGATTGGATTACTGTTATTATATATTGTTAAATATTATATCTTTCTATTGAATCGAATAATATTATCTGAGATAACGTATTTGATGCAGGGAAAAACAAGTTGGAGGGATCAATGGGATTCCTCAATTTTATTGTCATTTTCATATTAAATTATATGAACTGTTTCACCAATATGAATTGGACAATTGATTGAGTTGTGGACCGTTGAACTAAAATTCAATAGCTGTTTGTTTTTAATTAATGGACAGTATTAGTTGGGTAATTGGCATCAGATGGCTTGAAAATCAATCTTTTTATAAATATGGATTTAACGTCGGTGAATCGACAAAAAACGAAGTTATAAATTTTATTTTATAGCTGAAAAATAGATTCTTAAATCTATTAATTTGGAATGGAATTTATCAAAAAAGGAAATAAATATTTATCATGTATTAATTTATTTTATAAATGATTATAGAATTATCTTATAAATCAAATTCCTATAATAAGAATATTAATAAGCAAGTGAGTAGAAATTATCCAGAAGGTTAAGAATTGGATTAACTATTTCGAATAGACAATTAAATGTAATTTATTTATTAATTATATTATTGATTAATTCAAAGGGAAAAATAATCGGAATTGATTTACGAGATAATCAAGCTTTGGGATTGACTGAGTCGACTATTTTAATTAGAATTTGTTAATTGATTTATTTGATTTAATAAATCAAATGGGATAGCTCAACAAGTAATTGTTTAAATTTAATAATATTTTAAAGGGGAAATTTATTTTTTAGTTTTAGTTAATAAAGTAATTAACTATTTATACAATAGTCAATGTTAAAGTAAAATACTATCGTAAGAGATTATTATTTAAATGAAAATCATTTAAGTAAGCAATCAAGTTTGTAATGAAACACAATCGAATTATGGAAAGAGTTCATAATCGGGTATATATTTAAGCCCAATTTTTTTGGAATGAAGTTATAAAGAGATTTAAGCGGAAACAATAGCTTAAATGAAATTTTACTTAACAGCTAGATTCAAGTAAAAAGAATTAGGATATAAAAGCGATTTATATCAAACCTGAGTTTATAAATAAGATTTATAAAAGGGACGAGGAGTTAAAACATCGATTTTGAATGGACGAGACTTAATAATGGAATTAAGCGAAGTGAATAGAGGTGAAGTGAGATTTACAAAATGGAAAGGGTTGAATTGATTATAAGTGATAAAATGAGTAGATAACGAGTTAAGATAAGAACTGAACCTAACTGGAGATTGATTGAGTTGAGTGGTTTGCTGAGTGTTAATCTGATGTTGATTTTGATCTTCCGTGTTCATACTCAGAGGATTATTCTCTTACCAATTTACGGTCTGGGACTAATGAATGTTGAAATACAGAAATGCACGGATAAAAGATATTTCCAAAGTAAAACAGAAATAAAAGGCTCAAGAAAGAATAAAAAGATATTTCCATAGAGAAAAAGGAAATAAAAGTTTTAAGAATATATAAGATGAAATTTCCAGAGTAATGGAAATGAAAAGGATATTGTGTGAATACGTAATGATACTTTTGAAGAAGGAGATAAGTTTTAGAATGAGTTTACTCCAAATAACTAAGTGACGATTATTGTTTTCAAGTAAAGAAAACAAAAGATATTTTCGTAATGATTATTTTACAAATAATAAATTAAATTGATTTCCTAGTTTAGAGTATGAATAATATTGTGCAAATGATAATCTAATGGAACATTGGATATTGTTATAATATATCTTTCGAAGTATTAGGATGAAAGAATTTTGTGAATATTAGTAAGGAGTGAAATGTTATTTCCAAATATTTGAAATAGTTAAATTAACCTTTTGTTAATTATTTTTAATTAAATAAGCCAGATGATGCTGAGTAATAAAACAGTAAGTATATTTTTATTTTATGGTTGAAAGGTTGTTTATTTGATAGTTAAATAACTGACTATCAAGTCTGGCCAATATGATTGTTGGTACGGAAATACCGGGATCGAATTTATATTCGAATACCATTTCGACCAGCAAATATTTAAATGTTGAAGATATTAGATGCTGATTGAGATGGAGAAATCGAAGACCATAGATCTTCATAAAACGGAATAACCACTTAAAAGCTCCGATTTGACCCAGAGATATATTGGGGTTCTGTCGTGGTTAAAATTTACGGAGTTGAAAGGACTATTCGCTACTGATCTCTAGGGTGATACTTAGGATGTAGTAGGAGGGTACCTTCGGTTCAACCTGTTCCTGTATTACTTGTATGGACGAATGTCTGACAAAGTATTTCTTAAGAATCACGTACGTTGATTTTTACAAATGTATTTCTGTTAATGGCGGAGAAAAGGACTTTCTCTTAGCTTAACGACTAGAGTATTTTTGGGAACATCAATTATTGATTTGGCGGATCTGATAATGTGACATTCAAAGTGAAAGTGATGTGATGTGCTAAAGGTAGTGTTAAACCTCAAGCCTCTTCAACTGGGAAATGAAAAAAATCGGGCAGGTAGCATGTCTAAGTGTATCGCATCCAAGTAGGGTGTATAATCACCTATCTGGAGATAATTCATTTTCTTCTTTAATCCATTTTGATGTTGTCCCATTTCGGGAAACGGTAGGGCGGCTCCCAACCGTTGGTGATATACATTTGATGCACTCAAGCGAAATGACCGGTCGATCATGTGTGGTCGGGTTGCAAGAAGTTCTTGTTGAACCCAGTGTATTCACCTCTAGAGATACACTATCGGAAGGTGGTTCCATACCTTGTCATAGTTGGAAATCCAATCTCCAATAAGAGCCCGCAATTTTGATTGTATACTATACATGTGGAACGTTAGATGCAAGCGTTCCGCTAGATTGATATTTATTTGTGTTTATACACTATTATAATATCAGAAAAAGATATGATTTCAAAAAGATATGATTTCAAAAGATATGATTTGACTTAAAATATCAAGTTGTGTGGTGTATTTAAACTTAGCGAGTTTTCTCGCTCTGGTTCACCAGACTGATCCGGCGTTTTGTAAATGCTCAGGTTAGACCGGATTGTGCAGGTTCAGGTTATCGGATGCTGTGAAGTCCGAAGATAAGCTGGAGGAGTTTAGATGTAAGATATCTAGTGTGTGTTCCACTGTGTGTTGTATATGAGGACAGATTAAAGTGACTGTCCAGATGTATTGATGTACTCTGATGATTGTAAGTTTTTATTTCAAAAGCTCTCAATAAAGTTTTGTTTCTATTATATTTTATTCCGCTGCGATGTGAGACTCTGGTGTTGTTGTGTATTTCTTCTTGTTCTATTCTAATATTTCTTTCTTTCTTATCTCACCCTCTATATTCTTTCATTAACTATCTGGTGTTTTTGATACTTGAGTTCTGGCAAGTGACACAGGTTATGTATTATTGTTGGAATTCGAGAGTCGAATTCCCGGGTCATTACACTGGTATCAGAGCATAAGGTTTAGTAGTAACCTTGGCTCTGTGACGTAACTCGATAGAGATGGGGTTAGTAATACCTAGATTGAGTTGAGTGTATGTATATATGAGAGCATATTTGTAAATTTTATATATACAAATGTTTTGTATTGTGCTGTTTGATCAGTTCAAGTGTTAAGAAGCATTGAATCGGAAATAGACACGATATTGTTTTGAAAAGAGGGTAAATGAAATAATTTTACCCAAATTATATTTTATATAGAAAACAAATAATTTTTCTCAAATTATTTAGATATTAGTGTGTATGATTGATTTGAATGGAATTCAAATTGGATTAAAATTTGGAATGGTTTAATGTAAACCAAAGAGATTTCACATATGGAAATTGTGAATGGGAATTTTAATCTGGAATTAAAATGGACCAGAATTTAACTTAAAACAAGTTAAATAAAAATTTGAAGAGGAATTGGAATAAAAATCAGGATTTGGGTTTTTAAAAATGGAAGTAAACTAATTTTTAGATTAGTTAATTAAATGTGAAGTTAAAACTTAATTTGATTAAGTCAAGAACTGTAACAACCCGGAAACTCTAAGCCAATTTAATATTTTTATTTTGGCAATTTTGATGAATTTTGAATATTTAAAATGAATTATTTTAAATAATAATGACGAGAAATTTATTTTGAATAGAATTCGAACGTATATATTACATAGATCGTCGTTAGAATATAAATATTTATTTTTAATTATAAAAGGAACTGAAAATGGCGCGGAAGTTTGAAAAATCGGTTTCAAAGTTCAAATGAAAGTACTAGATTCAAAATAAACAGGATTTTGGCGAAACCGAAAATATTAGAATCTATTTGAGAATATCTTTCCAACATATCTGAAAAATTGAAATTTTATAGCGGGAATAAAAAGTTATGTCCAATTGAAAATTCAGAATAGTCGCTATGAAATTCTAGCCCTTAAAAATGGAAATTTTGCAAACGACCTCGGTTTTCGACAAAACCACTTTTGTTGGATCCGTGATGTCAAGTTATTTCTAGATTTCAAAATTCGTAATTTTCCGAATCAATATGTGAGCGTGGCAAAGGAAAACGCGTTTGACCAGTTTTAGTTGATTTTAATCGACTGGAAAATGGCCATTTTTCAAACAGTCTCAGAATTCAATGAAATTAGTTTTGTTAGGACCGTTTCGTCAATACGAAGCTAGAAAATATTTTTTGGAAATTTTTAGGGTCCGTATGTGACCCTAGTAAATTGAAATGCGCGTTCAAATTCAATATATAGATTTATATTTTGATTTTGACGAAAACTGGGCGAAACAGTCGAATCAGCCTACGATACATATCCCATTGTGTTCGGAATGAGGGTAATTAGCTAGGGACGATAGGCGGTGGGTCCCGTTTTGAGATAGAAATTTAAAGTTACTTTATTGAAATAAAATAATATATATATTTACATAAGCCATTACCCCTCTCTCTCCTTTACCATCGGTGAACGCATTTAAAGAAAGAAAAAAACGAATCCCTAAAACCCATCATCCTTTCCCCAAATGGCCACCCCCGATCCCGTCGTCGGAGCACCCAGCATCACCGCCATCGTTGGCCAACCACCCCCCTCTCGCTCAGGCGCACCACCTTCCAGCACAAGAAACGAGACCGCCTTCCCCCTCCTTCGAAAGAGAACCCATCGCTGCCACAATTGCAGCCCACCGCTACCGATTACAGGCGCTCGCCCCCACCAACGCGACACCATACCTCTCCCCCTCTTCTACAATCGACTGACGCATCCCCCGCGCCCTGCGCCACCACCCCTTAGCCCACACCACGCCGTCGATGGCTCCAGCTGATGCTCCGACCATCTCAGGTGCCCTAAACCCCTCCCTCCTCCTCCGAGACACTGTAAGTTCTTATTTATTCATTTCTTTCATTTCTTTTTATTTTATTATGAATCAGTTTTATCCTTTATAATATAGAAAAAACTGATTTTTATTTTCAATATATAAAGAATACATTTTTCAATATATAAAGAATATATTTTTCATTATATAAAGAACAGATTTTAATGAAGTGAAGATAAATATGTGATCTTTATAGAAGTAGTAATGCGAAAATATGATTTTTATATTTTTAGAATAATAAAAATATGATTTTTATTAATGTAGAGTATTAAAAATGTGATTTTTATATGATAGGGAATATAAAGATGCGATTTTTGCATATGTAGTAGAAATATAAAAATTTGATTTTTATATATGAAGCGATAAAAAAATTTGATCTTTATATAAGAACTAGAAAAATAAATATATAATTTTATTATGAAAAGAAGCGTAGTAAGAAATATAAGATGTAAAAATAAAAATGTGATTTTTATTTATTCGAATGAAGCAATAAAAATGTAATTTTTATTATGAATAGCGTGTAAAGGATTGCGTTGAGTTTCAAACAAATCCAAGCGGTTCAGAAGTAAAACTGGCGGAGTGGAACCCGAAGGTGAGAACTTCTCACTTTTAATTTATTTTCAAGTTGAAAAATATACTAGGATGCAAACGGTGCTTAGCGGCACCCGACACCCGTCGTCCACAGACTATGGATAACTTGGTTGTTTGATTGATATGTTGTAAAAATTGATTGTTTGATGTGTATTGAATAAATATTTTATAGTTAAAAATTATATTTTTAACATGTATATAAAATAAATATTTATAAACAAATCGGACGATTTGTTTATGTACACACGTTTGACTGAGATGGATTGGGATGATAAATTTTACACATCGCCCAACTACACAAATAAAACCTGTGTTTAATTGTTTGAAACCCCACATGGGTATTGGGATGATATTATACATACACTAATCGCGATATTTAGTTGTATGCCGATCGATTGATTGACAGGCTGTTATAAGCATTGAATATTTATATTTAATGCTTATGCAGTTGTGTTGTGCACTCTGGATGATGGTTGATTATTTATCGTTGTTATTATATACATGTTTTGTAGGGAATCCATATAATTAACATTATATGGTAATTGATTGGGCCTCATTCTAATTTGGAAAATAAAGAATAGTAATAAAAGAAAATACTCATGTGTTGGGAATATTCATGTGTTGAATAGAATAAATATTCATGTGTTGAATAAAATAAATATTCATGTGTTGAATAAAATAAACATTCATGTGTTTAATAAAAGCCGTGTTGATTAGAAATGTGCCATTTTGACGTGAACGATATTCATATCGATTTTATTCATTTTTATAATGAATATCGAAAAGGAAGTGATTTCAAAATCTAATATTTTGAAAATATTAGCATTATATATTAATGATATGAAATATTCAATTTTGATTTGACAATGAATATGAAGTTGAAATTGTTTTGAAAACGAATTATAAAATACATTTTGAATTGAAATCGACGAAATATATATAATAATATATATTAAATGGCCTGAATAGAACGCGTCGCGCTACGGCAGTTCGCGAATTTCGACAATTGACTTCGAATGGATATTGCGGGAGATCCGACCGCCGGATTCTCCTAAAACCGGAACCGTTGGGTTCGTATCGAAAATAGCTTTCTAACGAATATTAGAAATTTGAAATCTAACGGTTGGATTAGGAATTATGTCCAAATCAAATTTGGAAAAGGTCGCTGTAAGTGCAGATCGATGGCCGTTGATGGAAATCGATTGTACGGGCCTTGATTAAATTATTAAAAATAGTAATAATTTGTGTAAAATCATAAGAAATGATTTGGAAAGAATTGGGATGAAAAACTCCATATTTGAAAAGATAAAAATAGATTTTTATCGAAATGAACTAGTTTTGAACTAGAATTATAATTCAATTATTTTCAAATAAATAAATTGGATTTGAAATGGTTTTAAAAATAACCAGAATTTCCAATATATAAATTGGAAATAGATTTGAATCGAAATTGTCTTCGGAATATTTCGATGTTGGATTTAGTGATTATACAGATATTGTTATGGAAATTTTAAAGATATATTTATATTGTTATTTCCAATACGACATTTGTTGGCTGTAGTGTTTGATATTGAATATAAGCCGATATATTTTCTAATCAGAGCCTTGTATTTAATATCAAATGGGATTTGGGTTTGTCATGAATGGTATCTTCATTAACACTGTTCTTTAAAACCAATTGAGAAAAAGATTAAATCTTTTTATTTAGATTTAATGAAGTATACCAATTAAATAATATTTAATTGGAATTGAATTAGAATTGATTTTTGGGTTTATCGTGAACAGTGTTTTAAATAGCACTTGTTCTTTAACCTGATAATTAATGAAATGTGAATTGGGTTTATCGTGAACTGTGTTTTAATGACATTTGTTCTTTAACTTGATTTACAGTGAAAGGTTATTTTGAATTTATAAATCTTTTGATAAGATTTAAAGGAGATTTTCCAAAGTAAAGTTTTCCAATTTAATAAAATAAATTGGAATGGAATGTAATTCGATTTGGTAATGATCGATGTGAACTTCGGTTGAGGAAGACTGTTAATATATATGGAATTTAAAAGGCTTTGTCGTTATTCCGTTTATATTATTAGTCGGATATGGGAGTTCATATCGATTATATATATTGATCTGTTTTCCGTGAAGATTCCATTGTTAATGGAATGTGATTTTGGGTTTATCGTGAACCGTGTTTTAAATGACATTGGTTCTTCAACCCAGTTAAAGACAGGATATGATTTCCCAAGTTAAACAATCATTAATATTGATTTTTGGAAAGATTAAAACCAAGTGGAGTTTTAACGAATCTTTAATTAGATTGAAAAGTGAATTTGATAATTAAAATTATCAAATTCAAGAAATGATCAAGAATGGAGTATCACCAGTTTTGCTCCAGGCGATAGTTAAATCTTTAATTAGATTTGAACGTGAAATGGTAACTGAATTTACTGATAACATCATGGTATTAGATATGAAGTATTACCAGTTTTACTTCATGGGATTAATAGGTTGGGATTGGGAAATTTACAACAAATGATTACTTCGGTAAGGTTCGCTAATCCCGACTAGTTTGGATAAACCATAATTTGGTTTGAATTGATATTCAAGAGAAGATTAAAAATAAATTTAAAGAATTTATCTTTGATAAAATTAATGGGAACCTTTCCCAAAGTATAAGAATATTTGAATAAAAGAATATTCTGTATTGGAATGAGGCGTATGTTGTGTTTGTGTCACAATTGTTTATTATATACGCGAGTTATTCGGGAAGGCCGGGTTTATCCCATTTTGAATAACTGAATCGATGATGTTTCGAGGCTGAAGACTGTGGTTGAAGACCGGAGGTCTTCACATCGTTTGGATAATTACTGATGATCTTGATTGGGTTGTACACCCAAGAGGAGGGAATCAATTGGTGATCGTCCAGACATTCTTGGAGATCGATGGATATGTGAGGTATAAGGTGCCTCCGGTTTCATTTAGACCCAGAACAAACTTGTATGGACTGTGTGTCTGACATTGGATTTTGCTCTGTGTTGATTGATCTCTATTAAATATACATCTGCTTGGTGAAGGGGAATTCATTCCCTTACTTCACCCTTCTCTGAGACGTACGGGATCATGGTTGTATATTGATAGACATCAGTCGCATGGTGTGAATTGCCTGTGTGGAATGCCTAAGTGGCAAATAATCAAGGCTTTTGTTGAAAAGCAAAGTCTTGTGGTTGATGATCAAAGCACCGCCTGTGTGGCGTAGCTTTGTGTAGCGTTAATTCACGAGCCTCACACCCCGGTGTGAACCAGAAACGGGAGAGGACAGTAAGGAGGGCATGCGTTTCCTTCTTACTTGGGTGGTGTCAGTGACCTACCAGCCCTGAAATTTATATTATTTTCACTTGTGTGGTTGTTGGATTGCGAGGTGCCTCAGATATATCGGTGACTATGTGGAGCCGATGGAGTCATTTGGCTCATTTACGCCCAAAAGGACGGGGAAACGCTTGTTCAGGGTTTAAGTTTAATCCATATCGGTGGACTGGCCCTACATGTTGCCTAGGTACAGTTGCGGATGAGTCCTGAGACTCGGTCTAGACAGTCTCAAAACGGTAGGATTGCGCCTTGCCTTGGTTCACGATGGAAATCCAATTCCCGATACGAGACATTTCGGTTTTAGTTGTAATCCTATATATGGCGACATAGTGGTATGGGGCACTCATGCCGCCTATGATTGATACTTATGATTGAATTTGTTTTGACACTGTACACTTATAGTAATAATAAAAGATGAAATTTAGCATATCAAGCATTCTTTGGCTATTATAAGGTAAAACCCTATCCTCCGGCTTTTGTTGCATTGTGTGATGGGACCTGGGTCTTATAATAGCTTCATTGTTCTTTATTTAGCATTGCGCAATTGTTTTATGCACTGGTATTCTCGGGAGGAAACCCGTTCCGTGTTATACGGCTTGGTCCCTTGATTTACCGAACTTTAAATTAAAGATTAATTACTGTTTTAGTTCTTACACTAGTCACATGACTGACCTGGGGTTTATTGTTTTAACCTAAACTCTGGGTGCCCTTATTTTCGACACGGGCAGCTAGTAGTTTTGGTTTTGCAGATTTATATTTACAGGAACCTGGTTTACAGCTGGAATGATATTCGGAAAGCTTTATATCCGTATATCTCCTTCAATTGTGTTTAGTATTATTTTCTGCTGCTATGTAGTGTAATTTAAATCTCTTATATTTTATGATGTGTAATATTTATTCTTACCCTGTATATTCTTGTAATCTGATGAAATTGTTGTAATAAGCAAAGAAATGTTCTTCTGTTTGTGTTCTGATTCGTCTTGTCCTCATTACGATTCGGGTTTTGAATGGTCTTGGTCGATTTAGCGATCGGTTAGGTTCAGGCAAAATCCTTATCGTTACATTTGGTATCAGAGCTTGTGTTTACAAAGCTCAAGAACAAGACACGTTAGAACCAAACGAAAGAATTCATCAGAGATTGGATTTGTAATATCCAATGAGAATGACTCGTTAGAGATAGGATCAGTAGTATCCTAGAACGAGTGTGAAGAGTATATTTTTAAAATGAAAACAATTTTTGTTTTGAAAATTTAAATCAATTTTTTGTATTTGATTATTTATTTTATATTGAATTTGGACAATCAAGTATGTAAAGATTTTGCGTATACGTCTGATCCGCGTGTATTTGAAGTTTTAATATACTGGGTAGATATAGAATCACACTCTAGTCGCCCAGGCATGGTCCTGATGATGAAATATACCATCACCAGTATTTATTTTAGTGTGACGAAAGTGGGATTTCTATATATTTCCAATTGACTGGTGTGAGAACCAAAATTAGATAGGGCTTACTGTTGTGATTTGGCACCAAAAATGTGATTTTTTTGACTATGTATCAAAGTTATGAATTTGAAATGATAATCAACAAATTGATTGATGGTTGTGTTGTTTGATTACTGTTTTGATTAATTGAATGTTGAACCTTTAGCCAGATTGAACCAAATAGTGAATTGTATTGAAAAATGGTTACAATCGCATGCATATACATGTACTTACATTGAACAGGTCATAGCAAGGAGGCTAGAGAAGAGGAATAAAATTGTTTGTCCGACAAATAGGTACATGTTTATTGTATTTCTTGGATTTTTGATTATTTTATGAGCCGATTGGCTAGCCGCTTGGCTTTTTATTTTTCTTTTGGATTGGTGAGGGCCATGGGAGGCTATTTGTAATATCCCGAAGCTCCCGGTGCAGGGGAGGTTATGGCGAAATTTTTCGAAAATTTAGGGTGTTAGCCAAATTTTTGAAAAATTTGAAAAGTTCTTAGAAACTAAAATGTTGGAGAACTTAAGCCGTAATGAAAATAATGAAAGTTGAGTTGATTAGTTAAACAACTTTCGGCTCCGTTCCTTTTCGGGGACGAAAAGTTTAAAGTGGGGGAGATTGTAACAAGTCAGAAATTCTGAGCCAATTTAAAAATTTTATTTGGCAATTTTGATGAATTTTGAATATTTAAAATGAATTATTTTAAATAATAACGACGAGAAATTTATTTTGAATAGAATTCACACGTATATATTATATAGATCGTCGTTAAAATATAAATATTTATTTTTAATTACAAAAGGAATTGAAAATGGCGCGGTAGTTTGAAAAATCAATTTCAAAGTTCAAATGAAAGTACTGGATTCAAAATAAACCGGATTTTGGTGAAACCAAAAATATTAGAATCTATTTGAGAATATCTTTCCAATGAATCTGAAAAATTGAAATTTCATTGAGGGAATAAAAAGTTATGTCCAATTGAAAATTCAGAATAGTCGCTATGGAATTCTAGCCCTTAAAAATGAAAATTTTGCAAACGACCTCCGTTTTTGACGAAACCACTTTTGTTGGATCCGTGATGTCAAGTTATTGCTAGGTTTCAAATTTCGTAATTTTCTGAATTCATATGTGAGCATGGCAAAGGAAAACGCGTTTGACCAATTTTAGTTGATTTTAATCGACTGGAAAATGGCCATTTTTTAAACGGTCTCAGAGTTCGATGAAATTAGTTTTGTTAGGACCATATCGTCAATACGAAGCTAGAAAATATTTTTTGGGAATTTTTAGGGTCCGTATGTGACCCCAGTAAATTGAAATGCACGTTCAAATTCAATATATAGATTTATATTTTGATTTTGACGAACACTGGTCGAAACCTTCGAATTAGCCTACGATACATTCCCATTGTGTTCGGAATAGGGGTAATTAGCTAAGGACGACAGGCGGTGGGTCCCATTTTGAGATCGAAATTTAAAGTTACTTTATTGAAATAAAATAATAATAATATATATATATATATATATATATATTTACATAAGCCATTACCCCTCTCTCTCCTTTACCATCGGTCAACGCATTTAAAGAAAGAAAAAAATCGAATCCCTAAAACCCCTCGTCCTTTCCCCAAATCGCAACCCCCGATCCCGTCGTCGGAGCACCCAGCGCCGCCGCCATCGTTGGCCAACCCTCCCATCTCGCTCAGGCGCACCACCCTCCTGCACAAGAAACGATATCGCCTTCTCCCTCCTTCGAAAGAGAAACCATCGCTGCCACAATTGCAGCCCACCACCGTTGATTCCAGGCGCCCCTCCCCACTAATGCGCCACCACCCCCTGGCCCACACCCCGCCGTCGAGGGCCCCAACCGACGCTCCGACCATCTCAGGCGCCCTAAACCCCTCCCTCCTCCTCTGAGACACTATAAGTTCTTATTTATTCATTTCTTTTATTTCTTTTTACTATATTTTATTATGAATCAGTTTTATCCTTTATAATATAGCAAAAACTGATTTTTATTTTCAATATAAAAATAATAGATTTTTCATTATATAAAGAACAGATTTTTAATGAAGTGAAGATAAAGATGTGATCTTTATAGAAGTAGCAACGTGAAAATATGATTTTTATATTTTTAAAATAATAAAAATATGATTTTTATTAATGTAGAGTATTAAAACTGTGATTTTTATATGATAGGAAATATAAAGATGCGATTTTTCCATATGTAGTAGAAATATAAAAATTCGATTTTTATATGTGAAGCGATATAAAAAATCGATCTTTATATAAGAAAGAGAAATATAAAAATATAATTTTTATATGAAAAGAAGCGTACTAAGAAATATAAGATGTAGAAATAAAAATGTGATTTTTATTTATTGGAATGAAGCAATAAAAATGTAATTTTTATTATGAACAGCGTGTAAAGGATTGCGTTGAGTTTCAAACAAATCCAAGCGGTTCAGAAGTTTAGAAGTAAAACTGGTGGAGTGGAACCCGAAGGTGAGAACTTCTCACTTTTAATTTATTTTCTAGTTGAAAAATATACTAGGATGCAGACGGTGCTTAGCAGCACCCGACACCCGTCGTCCACAGACCATGGATGACTTGGTTGTTTGATTGATGTGTTGTAAAAATTGATTGTGTGATGTGGATTGAATAAATATTTTATAGTTAAAAAAATAATTTTTAATGTGTATATAAATTAAATATTTATAAACAAATCGGACGATTTGTTTATGTACACACATTTGACTGAGATGGATTGGAACGATAAATTTTACACATCGCTCAACTACACAAATAAAACTTGTGTTTGATTGTTTGAAACCCCACACGGGTATTAGGATGATATTGGACATACACTAATCCCGATATTTAGTTGTACGTCGATCGATTGATTGACAGGCTGTTATAAGCATTGAATATTTATATTTAATGCTTATGCAGTTGTGTGGTGCACTCTGGATGATGGTTGATTATTTATCGTTGTTATTATATACATGTGTTGTAGGGAATCCATATAATTAACATTATATGGTAATTGATTGGGCCTCATTCTAATTTGGAAAATAAAGAACATTAATAAAAGAAAATACTCATGTGATGGGAATATTCATGTGTTGAATAGAATAAATATTCATGTGTTGAATAAAATAAATATTCATGTGTTGAATAGAATAAACATTCATGTGTTGAATAAAAGCCGTGTTGATTAGAAGTGCGCCATTTTGACGTGAACGATATTCATATCGATTTTATTCATTTTTATAATGAATATCGAAAAGGAAGTGATTTCAAAATCTATTATTTTGAAAATATTATCATTTATATATTAATGATATGAAATATTCAATTTTGATTTGAAATTGAATATGAAGTTGAAATTGTTTTGAAAACGAATTATAAAATATGTTTTGAATTGAAATCGACGAAATATATATATATATATTATATATATTAAATGGCCTGAATAAAACGTGCCACGCTGCGGCAGTTCGGAAATTTCGACCATTGACTTCGAATTGACATTACAGGAGATTTGATCGTCGGATTCTCCTGAAACTGGAACCGTTGGGTTCGTATCGAAAAGAGCTTTCCATTGAATATTAGAAATTTGAAATCTAACGGTTGGATTTGGAATTATGTCCAAATCAATATTGGAAAAGGTCGCTGTAAGTGCAGATCGATGGCCGTTGATGGAAATCGATTGTACGGGCCTTGATTAAATTATTAAAAATAGTAATAATTTGTGTTAAATCTTAAGAAATGATTTGGAAAGAATTAGGATGAAAAACTCCATATTTGAAAAGATAAAAATAGATTTTTATCGAAATGAACTAGTTTGAATTAGAATTATAATTCAATTATTTTCAAATAAATAAATTGGATTTGGAATGGTTTTAAAAATAACCAGAATTTCCAATATGTAAATTGGAAATAGATTTGAATCGAAATTGTATTCGGAATATTTCGATGTTGGATTTAGTGATTATACAGATATTGTTATGGAAATTTGAAAGATATATTTATATCGTTATTTCCAATACAACATTTGTTGGTCGTAGTGTTTGATATTGAATATAAGCCGATATATTTTCTATTCAGAGCCTTGTATTTAATATCAAATGGGATTTGGGTTTGTCGTGAATGGTGTCTTCATTAACACTGTTCTTTAAACCCAGTTGAGAAAAAGATTAAATCTTTTTATTTAGATTTAATGAAGTATACCAATTAAATAATATTTAATTGGAATTGAATTAGAATTGATTTTTGGGTTTATCGTGAACGGTGTTTTAAATAACACTTGTTCTTTGACCCGATAATTAATGGAATGTGAATTGGATTTATCGTGAACTATGTTTTAACGACATTCATTCTTTTACCTGATTTACAGTGAAAGGTGATTTGGAATTTATAAATCTTTTGATAAGATTTAAAGGAGATTTTCCAAAGTAAAGTTTTCCAATTTAATAAAATAAATTGGAATGGAATGGAATTCGATTCGGTAATGATCGAAGTGAACTTTTGTTGAGGAAGACTGTTAATATATATGGAATTTAAACGGCTTTGCCATTATTCCATTTATATTATTAGTCGGATATGGGAGTTCATATCGATTATATATTTTGATCTGTTTTCCGTGGAGATTCCATTGTTAATGGAATGTGATTTTGGGTTTATCGTGAACCTGTTTTAAATGACATTGGTTCTTCAACCCAGTTAAAGACAGGATATGATTTCCCAAGTTAAACAATCATTAATATTGATTTTTGGAAAGCATAAAACCAAGTGGAGTTTTAAATAATCTTTAATTAGATTGAAAAGTGAATTTGATAATTAAAATTATCAAATTCAAGAAATGATCGAGAATGGAGTATCACCAGTTTTGCTCCCGGCGATAGTTAAATCTTTAATTAGATTTGAACGTGAAATGGTAATTGAATTTACCGATAACACTGTGGTGTTAGATATGAAGTATTACCAGTTTTACTTCATGGGATTAATAGGCTGGGATTGGGAAATTTTAAACAAATGATTACTTCGGTAAGGTTCGCTAATCCCGGCTAGTTTGGATAAACCATAATTTGGTTTGAATTGATATTCAGGAGAAGATTAAAGAATAAATTAAAGAATTTATCTTTGATAAAATTAATGGGAACCTTTCCCAAAGTATAAGAATATTTGAATAAAAGAATATTCTGAATTGGAATGAGGCGTATGTTGTGTTTGTGTCACACTTGTTTATTATATACGCGAGTTATTCGGTAAGGCCGGGTTTATCCCATTCTGAATAACTGAATCGACGATGTGTCGAGGATGAAGACGGTGGTTGAAGATCGGAGGTCTTCACATCATTTGGATAATTACTGATGATCTTGATTGGGTTGTACACCCAAGAGGAGGGAATCAGTTGGTGATCGTCCAGACGTACTTGGAGATCGATGGTTATGCAAGGTATAAGGTGCCAACGGTTTCGTTCAGACCCAGAACGAACTTATATGGACCGTGTGTCTGACATTGGATTTTGCTCTGTGTTGATTGATCAGTATTAAATATACATCTGCCTGGTGAAGGGGAATTCATTCCCTTACTTCACCCTTCTCTGAGACGTACAGGATCGGGGGTTGTATATTGATAGACATCAGTCGCATGGTGTGAATTGCCTGTGTGGCATGCCTAAGTAGCAAATGATCAAGGCTTTTGTTGAAAAGCAAAGTCTTGTGGTTGATGATCAAAGCACCGCCTGTGTGGCATAGCTTTGTGTAGTGTTAATTCGCGAGCCTCACACCCCGGTGTGAACCAGAAACGGGAGAGGACAGCAGGGAGGGCATGCGTTTCCTTCTATCTACGGTAGTGTCAATGACCTACCAGCCCTGACATTTATATTATTTTCACCTGTGTGGTTTTTGGATTGCGAGGCGCCTCGGATATATCGGTGACTTTGTGGAGTCGATGGAGTCATTTGGCTCATTTATGCCCCAAAGGGTGGGGAAACGCTTGATCATGGTTTAAATTTAATCCACATCGGTGGACTGGCCCTGCATGTCGCCTAGGTACAGTTGCGGCTGAGTCCTGAGACTCGGGCTAGACAGTCTCAAAACGGTAGGATTGCGCCTTGCCTTGGTTCACGACGGAAATCCAATTCCCAATACGAGACATTTCGGTTTTAGTTGTAATCCTATACATATTGGTATGGGGCACTCATGCCGCCTATGATTAATACTTATGATTGAAATTGTTTTGAAACTATACACTTATAGTAATAATAAAAGATGAAATTTAGCGTATCAAGCATTCTTTGGCTATTATAAGGTATCTTCCGGCTTGTGTTGCATTGTGTGATGGGACCTGGGTCTTATAATAGCTTCATTATTCTTTATTTAGCATTGCGCTGTTGTTTTATGTACTGGTATTCTTAGGAGGAAACCCATTCCGTGTTATACGGAGTGGTCCTTTTATTTACCTAACTTTAAAATAAAGATTAATAACTATTTTAGTTCTCACACCAGTCACATGACTGACCTGGGGTTTATTATTTTAACCTAAACTCTAGGTGCCCTTATTTTCGATACGGGCAGCTAGTAGTTTTGGTTTTGCAGGTTTATATTCACAGGAAGCTGGTTTACAGCTGGAATGATATTCGTAAAGCTTTGTATCCGTATATCTCCTTCAGTTGTGTTTTGTATTATTTTCCACTGCTACGTAATATAATTTAAATCTCTGATATTTTATGATGTGTAATATTTATTCTTACTATGTATATTCTTGTAATCTGATGAAATTGTTTCAATAAGCAATGAAATGTTCTTCTGTTTGTGTTCTGATTCATCTTGTCCTCATTACGATTCGGGTTTTGAACGGTCTTGGTCGATTTAGCGATCGATTAGGTCCGGGCGAAATCCTTATCGTTACAAGAACGAATATGGAAATATATATGTAAAATTGAATCTTGGAAATCAAATTTTATAATAACTGGAGAAACCAATCGAATATTAATCAACTAATGATCAAAGTAAGGATAACCAAGTAAATATTAATATTGAATGTGAATTCAATTGATTTGGTTAAGTTGATTGGTATTGTTGTTGATTGTGTTTTAGACCGGTTGAATATAAATTCATTAATGGTTAACTTAAGAGTTGAAAATGAATTGCAAGCTAAAATGAATTTCAGAATGATAATTGGAATGGAATCACATATGAATTAAAACAAGATTAGTAAACCCTGTATTTACACCTGAATGATGTTACATGTTTGACTTTGACAATCTGTTTGTTTATATTTGTTAACCAATGAAATATTATCAACGAATTACATGTAATTGTTACTTACATGTTGAATGGAGTTAAGTACAGGCACCAGAAGGCTAGAGAATTGAATTTGGTTGAGTATATCGAAATAAGTTAAGCAAGTATGCTCAATAGCGATTGCATAAGGCACGCTTACGTGTAAATATAAATTATGGTTTTCGGATTTTGTTTTTCGACCGTGTTGCTCGATGTATATATATATTATTTGATCCTGCGATATCGTTGAAGTCACTCCGTATAGGGGAGACTCTACTGAATTTTTCCAGAAATTTAAAGTGTTACAAATTTTTTGTATTTTTGAAAAGTTTTATTAATAATAATGAATTGGTTCGATAAAAAAAATTGGTTTAAGGAAAGATTAAGGGTTATAACGTTTCTTCTGCCTTAGTAATTTTGGGGCCGAAATTCTTTTAAGGGGTGAAGAATGTAATGTCCCGTATTTTTCGTAGTCAGATATTTAATTTATTATATTATATTAAATATTGATTTGGAATTTTAAATGGATTTAAAATATATAATTCGTTTATATAACGAAGTTTAAACGTTTAATTTATATATAAATATAAATCGAGCTCGTCAGGCCGCGGTAGTTCGTAATTTACATTTTGAACTTCAATTGGATATACAGAATTCGATATAAGTCAGAATTCAGTGAAACAAGAAACATTCGGATCTGTTTGATTATATTTTTCTAATGAAATAGAAAAATGGAGATTTCGTGTTATAGTTTATGATTTATGTCCAATTAAAATTTTAAAATAGTCGCTATGGAAATCGTTGTAAACGATAATGTTTATTTAATAAATTAATTCGATTTAAAAAAGAATTTGAGCGTAACTGGAGAAAACGATCGAATTAAGTTACGAAATAAATTTTATTGGAATACGTATAATTAATTATTGCTAGATTTCCAGTTTGGAGACAATCAGTGTTATTTTATCGGTACGCGCAATTTAAAGGTGAACCGATAAATTAAAATAGCAACATTGTGCAAATGGAGTCCGTTTTCAATGAAATTAATTTCGTTAGGACCAGAACGTTAAGTCGTAGCGGTATGTCCTTTTCCAGTATGTTTGGAGCTCGTTTGTGGCTGTAAGTAACGGTTAGCGGTAATACACGTTAGAATAAATAACTGTAAAAATAAAAAAATAAAAAAAAACATATTATTTCTTTATGCTTAAATAAAGTAAGGACACAATAGACCCTACCCTAGCTTTATAGTTGTGCACTGGTTTCAGTTACACAGTGTCTTGTGTTATCAAATAAGTCAACTAGTCTACCATCTGCATATCTACCCCCTACATGACCTACTTTGTGCAATTGAGAGGAGACATCGTGCCTATCCTTATCTCCTTCTTCTATATATACGGGATTAACCCTAGTTTTCGCGTCAACTAATGTTCAACATGGTCAACAGTAATGCGCTGCCTCCTATTTCAAAACAAAAGGGCTTAAACAAATATGTTCTCTCCTCATAATCTTTAAACCCAACAATTTTGACCAAAAACATTTAACAGCAACCGTGTTTAGGTGGGTGCCTTGAAGAGATCTTTATTCTTGATGCATGTGATTGGATTCCTATCGGTGTGGTGGCTGGAAGTGTTTCGAAGGGGAGTGCGAGTTACTGGTAGCTGAGTGGCCTTCCAGTGGGATCGAAATGGAAGGAGAAGCGCAGGTAACGACGTTTTGGGGGAGCGACCAACGTTCTATGATGGTCATCTGATGGACTGAGCTCGACGCGGCAGCTGGTTTGGCGAAGGCGTGTTAGCAGTACATTTGGGAAGCAGCGTTTTAGCAACGAGGTGCGAACTGCAATGAAGGACCAAAGTCGGGCACGTGTCTTTTATTATAAAGTAGGAAATACGGTGTGAATACCTTTGAAGGGGGAGGGAACGAAGGGGAGAAACTTGGATAGTGTGGGGCATGGGGATGGTGAGTTTAAAAGGGAACAAATGAATTCATATATGGGTCCATACATTTTAAATAGACAAGGAGAAAAAAAGAAAAATGGCAATAGCATGCGTTGAAGGTGCGAACTGGGAACAGAATGAAGTGATAAACGTGGTGCAAGTTTTGGATACAATACACAGGAAGGTATGAACGACAGCGAAGAAAACTACGACGTAGAAATCCGTGAAGTATTGAAGTTGTGTTGGTTCCAGAACTATGAAGGAATGGCAGCAGCTTTCCGGAAGTGTAAGTGAAAGCAAATGAGGCATTTTCTTTACGTGAAGAGGAGACAGAACTGAATAGTAAAAATATGGGGTTAACAGAACTATAAGAAAAATAATAAAAATAGTTTGAACGGGAGCCTGTGAAGAAAAAGGGAAATCAGTCCACTGAAATGGGTCGGTGAAGATGTTTAAAGCAGCATGGAGTTTGCAGAATGAAGAGAAGCCTATAATCTGCCGTGCCTTTTAGAACGAGACAAGTGGGTGTCAGTTGGAGCGAAGTCGTGAATTTGTGGGTTTTGTACAAGCTGTGAAGAAGAATCAGCATGGCGAAATATGGGAACAAAATGCCTATGAGGGACGTAAGAGGATAAAGCAGTAGTGTAGAGAAAAGAACAATGCACACGCAAGTGATCTTTTCTTTATTTCAATTCATAAGTTATTAACTGGTAGATATAAAATATAAATTAGAACAAATTTAGCTAATTTATTGAAGCAACCCGAACTTCCCCGGTCTCCGAAGAGATGAGAAAGAACGAATTACTGTGAGGACAAGACAAATCAGAACGCAGACGGAAGAACATTTCATTGTATATTACAACAATGCATCAGATTACAAATGACACAGAAATATCAGAGATTTAAATTACATTTAAATACATAGCAGCGGAAAATAATACAATCCACAACTAGAAGAGATATACGGATACAAAGCTTTCCGGATATCGTTCCATCTGTAAACCAGGATCCTATGAATATAAATCTGCAAAACCAAAACCACTAGCTGCCCATGTCAAAATAAGGGCACACAGAGTTTAGGATAAAACAATAAACTCCAAGTCAGTCATGGGACTGGTGTGAGAACTAAAACAGTTATTAATCTTTATTTTAAAGTTCGGTAAATCAAGGGACCACGCCGTATAACACGGAACGGGTTTCCTCCCAAGAATACCAGTGCATAAAACAAACAACGCAATGCTAAATAAAGAAAAATGAAGCTATTATAAGACCCAGTTCCCATCACACAATGCAACGCAAGCCGGAGGATAGGGTTTTTACCTTATAATAGCCAAGAATTCTTAGTACGTTTAAAACAAATCATTTGATACTATTATAAGTGCATAGTGTATAAAACAACTTCAAATCATAAGTATCAATCATAGACGGCATAAGTGCCCCATCCCACTATGTCGCCATACTAGGCTCTACAAATAAAACCGCAAGTGTCACGTATTTGGAAATTGGATTTCCTCCTATGAACCTAGGCAAGGGATCGTCCTCTACCGATTCGAGACAATCTAGCCCCTGGCTCAGGAACAACCGCAACAGCCCCATGGATCGTCAGGGTCGGTCCACCGATGTGGATTATTATGCCTGAACACTACGTTTCCCCGCCCTTTGGGGCGTAAATGAGTCAACGAATGACTCCATCGGACCTGGATCATCCGATCAAACCGAGGCGCCTCGCAACAGCAACAACCACACAGGTGAAAAGTATATAAATGTCAGGGCTGGTAGGTCGCTGACACCACCCTAGCTAGAAGGAAACGCATCCCCCCCCATGAGGTCCTCTCCCGTTTCTGGTTCACAACCGGGGTGTAAGGCTCGCGAATTCACGTTACACAAAGCTATGCCACACAGGCGGTGCTTTGATCATCAACCACAAGACTTTGCTTTTCAATAGAAGCCTTGATCATTTGCCACTTAGGCATGCCACACAGGCAATTCACTCTATGCGTTTGATATCCATCAGTATATAGCCCCTGAGCTCGTACGTCTCAGAGAAGGGCGTTAAGCAAGAGAATAAATTCTCCGCCGCCACACAGGTATATATTTAATAGAAATCAATCACACATACTAAAATCCAATGTCAGACACACAGTCCATTTACAAGTCCGTTCTGGGTCTGAACGAAACCGGAGGCACCTAGTACCCCGCATATCCATCGATCTCCAAGTACGTCTGGACGATCACCAACTGTTTCCATCTTCTTGTGTGTACAACCCAATCAAGATCATCAGTAATCACCCAAACGACATGAAGACTTCCGGTCTTTGACCACCGTCTTCATCTTCGACACCACGTCGAATTAGTTATTCAGAATGGGATAAACCCGGTCTTTCTGAACAACTCGCGTATATATATAATAAACACATGTTACACAAAACACAACATACTCCTCATTCCAATTTAGAATATTCTTTTATTCAAATGTCCTTATATTTTGGGAAAGGTTCCCATTAATTTTATCAAAGATAAATTCTTTAAATTTATTCTTTAATCTCCTTCGAATATCAATTCAAACTAGTCGGGATTAGCGAACCACACCAAAGTAATCTTTTATTTTAATTTCCCAGTCCCAACCTATTCATCCCATGAAGTAAAACTGGTCATCCTTCATATCTAACACTACGGTGTTATTGGTAAATTCAATTACCATTTCACGTTCAAATCTAATTAAAGATTTAACTATCGCCTGGAGCAAAACTGGTGATACTCCATTCTCGATCTTTTCAATCTAATTAAAGATTCATTAAAACTCCACTTAGTTTTAATCTTTAACTGGGTTAAAGAATCAGTATCATTTAAAACACGGTTCATGATAAACCCAAAATCACATTCCATTAATTATCGGGTTAAAGAACAAATGTTATTTAAAACACTGTTCACGATATACCCAAAAATCAATACCAATTCAATTCCAATTAAATATCATTTAATTGGTACACTTCATTAAATCTAAATAAAAAGATTTAATCTTTTTCTCAACTGGTTTCAAGAACAGTGTTAGTCAAGACACCATTCACGACAAACCCAAATCACATTTGATATTAAATACAAGGCTCTGAATAGAAAATATATCGGCTTATATTCAATATCAAATTCTACGACCAACAGATATCGTATTGGAAATAACGATATATATATATCTATATCTTTCAAATTTCCATAACAACATTTGTATAATCACGAAATCCAACATCAAAATATTCCGAAGACAATTTCGATTCAAATCCATTCCAATGCAATCATTGGAAATTCTGGTTATTTTTCAAAACCATTTCAAACTCACTTTATTTATTTTAAAAAAATAAATAAATTACTATTCTAGTTCAAAACTAGTTCATTTCGATAAAAATCTATTTTTATCTTTTCAAATATGGAGTTTTTCATCCCAATTCTTCACAAATCGTTTCTTATGATTTTACACAAATTATTACTATTTTTAATAATTTTATCAAGGCCCGTACAGTCGATTTCCATCAACGGCCATCGAACTGCACTTACAGCGATCTTTTCCAAATTTGATTTGGACATAATTCCAAATCCAACTGTTAGATTTCAAATTTCTAATATTCGTTAGAAAGCTATTTTCGATACGAACCCAACGGTTCCGGTTTCAGGAGAATCCAACGGTCAGATCTCCCGTAATATCCATTCGAAGTCAATGGTCGAAATTCGCGAACTGCTGCGGCGCGGCGCATTCTATTTAAGGCATTATATTATATATATATATAATATATATAATATATACTTCGTCGATTTTCTTTTCAAAACGATTTTTAATTCAATTTCCATTCGTTTTCAATTCAATTTGAATTTCAAGTTAATTCAATTTCAATTCAGATTCATTTCTATTCAATTTCTATTTGAATTCATTTTAAAACGATTTCAATTATATTTCAATTCTATTCGAATTCATTTCAAAATGATTTCAATTCTATTTCAATTCTATTCGAATTCATTTCAAAACGATTTCAATTCTATTTCAATTCTATTCAAATTCATTTCAAAACGATTTCAATTCTATTTCAATTCTATTCGAATTTCAAACCATTTCAGTTTATTTCGAATTTCAAATCAATTCAATTAAATTCGAATTTCAATTCACTTTAATATTCACTTCAATTTGAATAAAATTGATATAAATATCGTTCACGTCAAAATGGCGTCAATCTATCAACGCGGCTTCATATATTTCGATTTTCAAATATTCTACTTCAAATATTTCTTTTTCAAATATTTCTATTCAAATATTTCTATTTCTAATATTTCTATTCAAATATTTTATTTCAAATATTTCTATTTCAAACCTGGAATGAGGCCCAATCAATTACCATATAATGTTAATTATATGGATTTTCTACAACACATGTATACAATAACAACGATGAATAATCAACCATCATCCAAAGTGCATTCTACACTGTATAAGCATCAAATATAAATATTCAACGCTTATAACAGTCTGTTAATCAATCGATCGACATACAACTAACTATTGGGATTAGTGTAAGTCATATATCATCCCAATACTCGTGTGGGGTTTCAAACAATCAAACACAGATTTTATTTGTGCAGTTGGTTGATGTGTAAAATTTATCGTCCCAATCAATATCAGTCAAATGTGTGTATATAAACAAATCGTCCGATTTGTTTATTTTTATTTCATTTTATATACACGTTAAAAATTCTATTTTTAACTATAAAATATTTTCCATTATAAAATATTTTATTTCATTTCTCATCACATCACACAATCAACTACACATCAAAATTAAACAACCAAGCATACAAGTCATCCATGATCTGTAGACGACGGGTGTTGGGTGCTACTAAATACCGTCTGCATCCTAGTATATATATATATATATATATATATATATATATATATATATATATATATAACTAGAAAATTAAATTAAAGAGTGAGAAATTCTCACAGAATAGCTAATCCAACGCCACGACTCTTCTTACGTAGAAATCTTCGCCGCTCTTGTCACTTTCTTTGCCGGTGTTCTCTACATATGTAAAAATCGAATTTTTACTTTGCTATTTAATATATAAAAATCGAATTTTTACTTTGCTATTCAATATATAAAAATCGAATTTTTACTTTGCTATTCAATATATAAAAATCGAATTTTTACTTTGCTATTCAATATATAAAAATCAAAATTTTACTTTGCTATAAAAATCAGTTTTCCACTTCAACGTATATATAATAAAAAACATATTTTTATTACTTCTATTTTATAAAAATTATATTTTTATTACTTCTACAATATAAAAATTATATTTTTAATCTTTCTACAATATAAAAATTATATTTTTATTTTGAGAATCATTTCTATTCCTTCCACTATATAAAAAAACTGATTATATATATATATATATATATTTAATTGTTTACTTCATATAAATAAAATAAGTAAATAAAAATAAATAATAAAAAGGAACTTACATTGATTGATCAAGGAAGGGGGGTTTTCACTGTCGGAGAGGTGCTCGAGGGGCCCTGCGGCTTCAAGGGGGTTCTGGTGTCGGTCTTGGAGGATGGGGAGGCGGCGCGGTTAGCGGAGGGACAGGCGAAGGGTAGTGGGAGGCGGGGCAGGCGGTTTCCGTCGATGCAGGGCGCGGTGGTTCGGGGATGAAGTGGTTGCGTCGGCTGCTCCGAGGGGGGAAGCAACGGGACTACAGAGGAGAGGGGGGTTTGATTAGGGGTTGCGGCTGGTGGTTCGCCATCGGCGACGAGGCGGAGGGGGGAAAAGGGCTCGATCGATTAGGGATTCGGGTATTTTTTTTAATATTTTTTATCTATCTTTAAAGTGAATAAAGGGGGAGAAAGGATAGAGTAAAAAGGGGGGTTATAATTTTTATTTATTATTTTATTATTCATTTAAGTTGACTTTTCACACTAACTCGAAATCAAGCCCACCGCCTGTCGTCTATAGCTAATTACCCCCATCCCGAACACAATGGGATATGTATCGTAGGCTGATTCGATCAACACGATCAGTTTTCGTCAAATTTACATTTAAATCATTATATTGAATTTTAAACGTACATTTCAATTTACTGGGGTTACATACTAACTTGAAAAATTCCAGAAAAATATTTTCTAGCTTCGTATTGACGATACGGTCCTAACAAAACTAGTTTCGTCGAATTTTGAGACCGTTTCAAAAATGGCCATTTTCCAGTCGATTAAAATCAACTGAAACTGGTCAAACGCGTTTTCCTTTGCCACACTCACATATTGATTCGAAAAATTATGAAATTTGAAACCTAGCAATAACTTTACATCATGGATCCAACAAAAGTGGTTTCGTCGAAATCCGAGGTCGTTTGCAAAATTTCCATTTTTAAGGGCTTGAATTCCATAACGACTATTCAGAAATTTCAACTGGACATATCTTTTGATCCCCGCTATGAAATTTCGATTTTTCGGGTTCATTGGAATGATATCCTCAAATAGATCCTATTATTTTTGGTTTCACTAAAATCCGGTTTATTTTGCACCCGGTACATTCATTTGAAGTTTGAAATCGAATTATCGAATTACCGCGCCATTTTCAATTCCTTTTATAAATATAAATAATTATTTTTATTCTAACGACGAACTATATAAATATATTCGTTCGAATTCTATTCAAAATAAATTTCTCGTTGTTATTATTTAAAATAATTCATTTTAAATAATCAAAATTCACTAAAATTGCCAAAATAAAAATTTTAAACTGGCCCAGATTTCCAGGTTATTACAATCTCCCCCACTTAAAACTTTTCGTCCCCGAAAAGGAACGAAGCCTAAAGTTGTTTCACAAATCAACTCAACTTTCATTGTTTTGATTACGGCTTAAGTTCTTCAACTTTTCAGTTTCTAAGAACATTTCAAATTTTTCAAAAATTTGGCTAACACCCTAAATTTTCGAAAAATTTCGCCATAACCTCCCCTACACCGGGAGCACGGGAAAATCCCGAAATTGCCATACAGGCCTTCTGATCTCAAAAAGAAAAAGAAAAAGCCAATCGGCTCATAAAATCATCATCACCCAAACAAAACAGTAAATTATGGTAAACATGTACCTATTTGTCGGGCAAACAAATTTTATTCTTCTGCTCTAGCCTCCTTGCTATGACCTGTTCAATGTAAGTACATGTATGCAAGCAAATGCGACCAAATTTCAATACAACCCATTATTTGATTCAATTTGGCTAAATGGTACAAATTTTATTAATCATACAATAATCAAACAACACAACCATCAATCCATTAGTTGATTAGCTTTTCAAATTCATAACTTTGATACATAGTCAAAAATCACATTTTTTATGCCAAACCACAACAATAGGCCCTATCTAATTTTGGTTCTCACACCCGTCAATAGGAAATATATAGAAAGCCCACTTTCGTCATACGAACATAAATTCTAATAATGGAGCTCCATCATCAAAATCATCTCCGGGCGATTAGAGTGTAATTCTATATCTATCCAGTATATTAAAATTTCAAATACACGTTTGCAAGGCGTATATGCAAAATCTTTATATACTGGACTGTCCTAATCAATATAAAATAAATATTCAAATACGTATACAACTATTTAAATTTTCAAAACAAAAATTGTTTTCATTTTAAAAATATACTCTTCACACTCGTTCTAGGATACTACTGATCTTATCTCTAACGAGTCATTCTCGTTGGATATTACTAATCCAATATCTGATGAATTCTTTCGTATGGTTCTAATGTGTCTTGTTCTCTGAGCTTTGTAAACCAAAACTCTGATACCAAATGAAGTGACCCGAACTTCCCCGGTCTCCGAAGAGATGAGAAAGAACGAATTACTGTGAGGACAAGACAAATCAGAACGCAGACGGAAGAACATTTCATTGTATATTACAACAATGCATCAGATTACAAGAATAAACAGAGTATAAATGAATCAATATTACACAGAAATATCAGAGATTTAAATTACATTTAAATACATAGCAGCGGAGAATAATACAATCCACAACTAGAAGAGATATACGGATACAAAGCTTTCCGGATATCGTTCCAGCTATAAACCAGGATCCTGTGAATATAAATCTGCAAAACCAAAACTGCTAGCTGCCCGTGTCAAAATAAGGGCACCCAGAGTTTAGGTTAAAACAATAAAATCCGAGTCAGTCATGGGACTGGTGTGAGAACTAAAACAGTTTTTAATCTTTATTTTAAAGTTCGGTAAATCAAGGGACCACGCCGTTTAACACGGAACGGGTTTCCTCCCAAGAATACCAGTGCATAAACCAAACAACGCAATGCTAAATAAAGAAAAATGAAGCTATTATAAGACCCAGTTCCCATCACACAATGCAATGCAAGCCAGAGGATAGGGTTTTTACCTTATAATAGCCAAGAATGCTTAGTGCGTTTAAAACAAATCATTTGATACTATTATAAGTGCATAGTGTATAAAACAACTTCAAATCATAAGTATCAATCATAGACGGCATAAGTGCCCCATCCCACAATGTCGCCATACTAGGCTCTATAAATAAAACCGCAAATGTCACATATTTGGAAATTGGATTTCCTCCTATGAACCGAGGCAAGGGATCGTCCTCTACCGATTCGAGACAATCTGGCCCATGTCTCAGGAACAGCCGCAACTGCCCCATGGATCGTCAGGGTCGGTCCACCGATGTGGATTATTATGCTTAAACACTACGTTTCCCCGCCCTTTGGGGCGTAAATGAGCCAACGAATGACTCCATCGGACCCGGATCGTCCGATTAAACCGAGGCGCCTCGCAACAGCAACAACCACACAGGTGAAAAGTATATAAATGTCAGGGCTGGTAGGTCACTGACACCACCCTAGCTAGAAGGAAACGCATGCCCTCCCTGAGGTCCTCTCCCGTTTCTGGTTCACAACCGGGGTGTGAGGCTCGCGAATTCACGTTACACAAAGCTATGCCACACAGGCGGTGCTTTGATCATCAACCACAAGACTTTGCTTTTCAACAGAAGCCTTGATCATTTGCCACTTAGGCATGCCACACAGGCAATTCACTCTATGCGTTTGATATCCATCAGTATATAACCCCTGAGCTCGTACGTCTTAGAGAAGGGCGTTAAGCAAGAGAATAAATTCTCCACTGCCACACAGATATATATTTAATAGAAATCAATAACACAGACTAAAATCCAATATCAGACACACAGTCCATTTACAAGTCCGTTCTGGGTCTGAACGAAACCGGAGGCACCTAGTACCCCGCATATCCATCGATCTCCATGTGCGTCTGGACGATCACCAACTGTTTCCATCTTCTTGGGTGTACAGCCCAATCAAGATAATCAGTAATCACCCAAACGACGTGAAGAATTCCGGTCTTCGACCACCGTCTTCATCTTCGACACCACGTCGAATTAGTTTTTCAGAATGGGATAAACCCGGTCTTTCTGAACAACTCGCGTATATATATAATAAACACATGTTACACAAAACACAACATAAGCCTCATTCCAATTCAGAATATTCTTTTATTCAAATATCCTTATATTTTGGGAAAGGTTCCCATTAATTTTATCAAAGATAAATTCTTTAAATTTATTCTTTAATCTCCTTTGAATATCAATTCAAACTAGTAGGGATTAGCGAACCACACCAAAGTAATCTTTTATTTTAATTTCCTAATCCCAACCTATTCATCCCATGAAGTAAAACTGGTCATCCTTCATATCTAACACCACGGTGTTATCGGTAAATTCAATTACCATTTCACGTTCAAATCTAATTAAAGATTTAACTATCGCCTGGAGCAAAACTGGTGATACTCCATTCTCGATCTTTTCAATCTAATTAAAGATTCATTAAAACTCCACTTAGTTTTAATCTTTAACTGGGTTAAAGAATCAGTGTCATTTAAAACACGGTTCACGATAAACCCAAAATCACATTCCATTAATTATCGGGTTAAAGAACAAATGATATTTAAAACATTGTTCACGATATACCCAAAAATCAATTCCAATGCAATTCCAATTAAATATCATTTAATTGGTACACTTCATTAAATCTAAATAAAAAGATTTAATCTTTTTCTCAACTGGGTTCAAGAACAGTGTTAGTCAAGACATCATTCACGACAAACCCAAATAACATTTGATATTAAATACAAGGCTCTGAATAGAAAATATATCGGCTTATATTCAATATCAAATTCTACGACCAACAGATATCGTATTGGAAATAACGATATATATATATATCTATATCTTTCAAATTTCCATAACAACATCTGTATAATCATGTAATCCAACATCGAAATATTCCGAAGACAATTTCGATTCAAATCCATTCCAATGCAATCATTGGAAATTCTGGTTATTTTTCAAAACCATTTCAAACTCACTTTATTTATTTTAAAAAAAAAAAATTACTATTCTAGTTCAAAACTAGTTCATTTCGATAAAAATCTATTTTTATCTTTTCAAATATGGAGTTTTTCATCCCAATTCTTCACAAATCATTTCTTATGATTTTACACAAATTATTTCTATTTTTAATAATTTTATCAAGGCCCGTACGGTCGATTTCCATCAACGGCCATCGAACTGCACTTACAGCGACCTTTTCCAAATTTTATTTGGACATAATTCCATATCCAACTGTTAGATTTCAAATTTCTAATATTCGTTAGAAAGCTATTTTCGATACAAACCCAACAGTTCCGGTTTCAGGAGAATCCGACGGTCGGATCTCCCGCAATATCCATTCGAAGTCAATGGTCGCAATATCCATTCGAAGTCAATGGTCGAAATGGCGCTTTCTATTCAGGCCATTATATTATATATATAATATATATATAATATATACTTCGTCGATTTTCTTTTCAAAACGATTTTTAATTCAATTTCCATTTGTTTTCAATTCAATTTGAATTTCAAGTTAATTCAATTTCAATTCAAATTCATTTCTATTCAATTTCTGTTCGAATTCATTTTAAAACGATTTCAATTATATTTCAATTCTATTCGAATTCATTTCAAAACGATTTCAATTCTATTCGAATTCATTTCAAAACGATTTCAATTCTATTTGAATTTCAAACGATTTCAGTTTATTTGGAATTTCAAATCAATTCAATTAAATTCGAATTTCAATTCACTTTAATATTCACTTCAATTTGAATAAAATAGATATAAATATCGTTCACGTCAAAATGGCGTCAATCTATCAACGCGGCTTCATATATTTCGATTTTCAAATATTCTACTTCAAATATTTATTTTTCAAATATTTCTATTCAAATTTTTCTATTTCTAATATTTCTATTCAAATATTTTATTTCAAATATTTCTATTTCAAAACTGGAATGAGGCCCAATCAATTACCATATAATGTTAATTATATGGATTTTCTACAACACATGTATACAATAACAACGATGAATAATCAACCATCATCCAAAGTGCATTCTACACTGTATAAGCATCAAATATAAATATTCAACGCTTATAACAGTCTGTCAATCAATCGATCGACATACAACTAACTATTGGGATTAGTGTATATCATATATCATCCCAATACCCGTGTGGGGTTTCAAACAATCAAACACAGATTTTATTTGTGCAGTTGGGCGATGTGTAAAATTTATCGTCCCAATCAATATCAGCCAAATGTGTGTATATAAACAAATCGCCCGATTTGTTTATTTTTATTTCATTTTATATACACGTTAAAAATTCTATTTTTAACTATAAAATATTTTCCATTATAAAATATTTTATTTCATTTCTCATCACATCACACAATCAACTACACATCAAAATTAAACAACCAAGCATACAAGCCGTCCATGGTCTGTGGACGACGGGTGTCGGGTGCTACTAAACACCGTCTGCATCCTAGTATATATATAACTAGAAAATTAAATTAAAGAGTGAGAAATTCTCATAAAATGGCTAATACAACGCCACGACTCTTCTTATGTAGAAATCTTCGTCGCTCTTGCCTCTTATCACTTTCTTTTCCCATGTTCTCTACATATGTAAAAATCGAATTTTTACTTTGCTATTAAATATATAAAAATCGAATTTTTACTTTGCTATTCAATATATAAAAATCGAATTTTTACTTTGCTATTCAATATATAAAAATCGAATTTTTACTTTGCTATAAAAATCACTTTTCCACTTCAACGTATATATAATAAAAATCATATTTTTATTACTTCTATTTTATAAAAATTATATTTTTATTACTTCTACAATATAAAAATTATATTTTTAATCTTTCTACGATATAAAAATTATATTTTTAATCTTTCTACAATATAAAAATTATATTTTTATTCTGAGAATCATTTATATTCCTTCCACTATATAAAAAAAACTGATTATATATATATATATATTTAACTGTTTACTTCATATAAATAAAATAAGTAAATAAAAATAAATAATAGAAAGGAACTTACATTGATTGATCAAGGAAGGGGGTTTTCACTATCGGAGAGGTGCTCGAGGGGCCCTGCGGCTTCAAGGGGGTTCTGGCGTCGGTCTTGGAGGCTGGGGAGGCGGCGCGGTTGGCGGAGGGTAGTGGGAGGCGGGGCAGGCTGTTTCCATTGATGCAGGGCGCGGTGGTTCGGGGATGAAGTGGTTGCGTCGGCTGCTGCGATGGGGGGGGGGGGGGAAGCAACGGGACTACGGAGGAGAGGGGGGGTTCGATTGGGGGTTGCGGCTGGTGGTTCGCCATCGGCGACGAGGCGGAGGGGGGAAAGGGGCTTGATCGATTAGGGATTCGGATTTTTTTTATATTTTTTTTATCTATCTGTAAAGTGAATAAAGGGGGAGAGAGGATAGAGTAAAAAGGGGGGTTTATAATTTTTATTTATTATTTTATTATTCATTTAAGTTGACTTTTCACACTAACTCGAAATCAAGCCCACCGCCTGTCGTCCATAGTTAATTACCCTCATTCCGAACATAATGGGATATGTATCATAGGCCGATTCGATCAACACGATCAGTTTTCGTCAAATTTACATTTAAATCATTATATTGAATTTGAAACGTACATTTCAATTTACTGGGGTTACATACTAACTTGAAAAATTCCGGAAAAATATTGTCTAGCTTCGTATTGACGATACGGTCCTAACAAAACTAGTTTCGTCGAATTCTGAGACCGTTTGAAAAATGGCCATTTTCCAGCCGATTAAAATCAACTAAAACTGGTCAAACGCGTTTTCCTTTGCCACGCTCACATATTGATTCGAAAAATTATGAAATTTGAAACCTAGCAATAACTTTACATCACGGATCCAACAAAAGTGGTTTCGTCGAAATCCGAGGTCGTTTGTAAAATTTCCATTTTTAAGGGCCTGAATTCCATAGCGGCTATTCAGAAATTTCAACTGGACATATCTTTTGATCCCCGCTATGAAATTTCGATTTTTCGGGTTCGTTGGAACGATATCCTCAAATAGATCGTATTCTTTTTGGTTTCACTAAAATCCGGTTTATTTTGCACCCGGTACATTCATTTGAAGTTTGAAATCGAATTATCGAACTACTCCGCCATTTTCAATTCCTTTTATAAATATAAATAATTATTTATATTCTAACGACGAACTATATAAATATATTTGTTCGAATTCTATTCAAAATAAATTTCTCGTTGTTATTATTTAAAATAATTCATTTTAAATAATCAAAATTCACTAAAATTGCCAAAATAAAAAATTTAAACTGGCCCAGATTTCCGGGTTATTACATTTATAACGGCATGTTTTAAATTTCAGATCAACCAATCTTTGGGAGAGTCGATGAAACCGAAGGCAGTGGAGAATAAATCTTCGTCGGTTATAATTATTTAGACATAATTAAACTAGACTAATTTATTGTTAATCAAGAATAGTTCGTTTAAATAGAATTATGGATATTTATATAGTAATATCTTATGCAAATATCATCAGAACTAGGCCAAACCAGCTATGTTGGAATTGAGGTAACAAACAGAACACTATGAAACTGTTTTGGACAGAGAGGAGATAGCTAGAAATTACGGTTAAGTTAAAAGACTGTTTTAATTTAATTGTAACCAAATTGCTACCACAGACGAATGGAATCAATGTGAGTTTAACTCACCCAGTTTAACCACTTATATTTATATAAATCGGGGTTTATTATTTGTGTATTATGTTTGTTAATTGGTTGATGGATGCACTATATATATATATATGTGTGTGTGTGTGTGTGTGTGTGTTGAAATGAATTGATTAAATTAAACGTCGTTTAATTTAATTAGAATCAAGCCATTATTTTTAATGATTAGTTCCAAACAAGGTAACTTACCTTGATAGTTACGTTTTAAAAATATAAACATTTTAAAATAAAAATATGGGTTATTGGATTACTGTTATTATTTATTGTTAAATATTAAATCTTTTTATTGAATTGAATAATATTATTTGAGATAACATACTTGATGCAGGGAAAAATAGGTTGGAGGGATCCAACGGTGTGACGAGAAGGAATTTCGCTCGGTCCGAACCAGTCGCTAAACCGACCCAGACCGTTCGAAACGCCCTATCGTTTGAGAACACGACAAAGTAGAACGCATATAAACGAACATTTCATTGTATATTACAACAATGCACCAGATTACAAGAATATACAGAGTATAAAAGAATACTACACAGAAATATCAGAAATTTAAATTACATTTAAATACATAGCAGCGGAAAATAATACAATACACAACTAGAAAAGATATACGGATACAAAGCTTTCCGGATATCGTTCCAGCTGTAAACCCGGATCCTGTGAATATAAATCTGCAAAACCCAAAACTACTAGCTGCCCGTGTCAAAATAGGGGCACCCAGAGTTTAGGTTAAAACAATAAACTCCAGGTCATTCATGGGACTGGTGTGAGAACTAAAACAGTTATTAATTCTTTATTTTAAATTTAGGTAAATCAAGGGACCACGCCGTATAACACGGAACGGGTTTCCTCCCAAGAATACCAGTGCATAAAACAAACAGCGCAATGCTAAATGAAGAAAAATGAAGCTGTTATAAGACCCAGGTCCTATCACACAATGCAACGCAAGCCAGGGGATAGGGTTTTCCCTTATAACAGCCAAAGAATGCTTGATACGTTTAAAACAAATCATTTGATACTGTAATAAGTGCATAGTGTATAAAACAACTTCAAATCATAAGTATCAATCATAGGCGGCATGAATGGCCAATAACACTATGTCGCCATATATAAGTTTACAATCAAAACCGCAAGACGACGTATTGGAAGTTGGGTTATCATTTATGGTATGAACCGAGGCTAGGGGCAAGATCCTCAACCGATTCGAGACAATCTAGCCCATGTCTCCGGAACAGCCGCAACTGCCCCTTGGATCGTCAGGGTCGGTCCACCGATGTGGATTATTATGCCTGAACACTACGTTTCTCCGCCCTTTGGGGCATAAATCTGGCCCGTCAGCCGACCAGAAGCATCGGCCTAAACCGATATCACGAGGCGCCTCGCTTTTCAGCAAGTAATAATAAGTAACATCCCCATGAGTCAAACTCGTTAGCCAGTTCAAGCACTGACGCCACTCCTAACTAGAAAGAAACGCATGTCCTCCCTGAGGTCCGTCTCCCGTTTTTAGTTCATACCGGATGTGATACTCGCGAATCAACGTTACACAAAGCTACGCCACAAAGGCCGTGCTTCGATCATCAACCACAAGACTTTGCTTTTCAACAGAAGCCTTGATCATTTGCATCTTAGCATGCCACACAGGCAATTCACTCCATGCGATTGATATCCATCAATATATAACCCCTGAGCTCGTACGTCTCAGAGAAGGGCGTTTAGCAAGAGAATAAATTCTCCGCCGCCAAACAGATATATATTTAATAGAGATCAATCACACGGACTAAAATCCAATGTCAGACACACAGTCCATTTACAAGTCCGTTCTGGGTCTGAACGAAACCGGAGGCACCTAGTACCCCGCATATCCATCGATCTCCAAGTACGTCTGGACGATCACTAACTGTTTCCATCTTCTTGGGTGTACAGCCCAATCAAGATCATCAGTTATCACCCAAACGACGTGAAGACCTCCGGTCTTCAACCATCGTCTTCATCTTCGACTTATCGTCGTATCAGTTATTCAAAATGGGATAAACCCGGTCTTTCCGAATAACTCGCGTATATTTTAAATAAGTGTTACACAAAAACAACATACGCCTCATTCCAATTCATCAGTCACTAACCGTAAATTAATCAAGAGAATAATTTCCCAAATATTAACCCCGAAGGCCGAAACCAACATCAGATCAATATCCAGAAAACCATTCTGTTTGGCTAACCGACAGTTAGTTCCTAAATTTCACATTTATAGGGAAAGGTTCCCATTAATTTTAGCTAAGATAAATTCCTTGAATTTATCCTTTAATCTATTTTTGAATTTCTATTCAATTAGCCGGGATTAACGAAACTTACCGAAGTAATCATTTGTTTTAATTTCCCCATCCCAACCTATTCATCCCATGAAGTAAAACTGGTAATACTTCATATCTAACACCACAGTGTTATCGGTAAATTCAATTACCATTTCACGTTCAAATCTAATCAAAGATTTAACTATCGCCTGGAGCAAAACTGGTGATACTCCATCCTCGATCTTTTCAATCTAATTAAAGATTCATTAAAACTCCACTTAGTTTTAATCTTTAACTGGGTTAAAGAATCAGTGTCATTTAAAAACACAGTTCACGATAAACCCAAAATCACATTCATTAATTATCGGGTTAAAGAACGAGTGTTATTTAAAACACTGTCCACGATAAACCCAAAAACCAATATCAATTCAATTCCAATTAAATATTATTGAATTGGTGCACTTCATTAAATCTAAATAAAAAGATTTAATCTTTTCTCAACTGGGCTTAAGAACAGTGTTAATGAAGACACCATTCTCGACAAGCCCATATCACATTTGATATTCAATATAAGGCTCTGAATAGAAAATATATCGGCTTATATTCAATATCAAATTCTACGATTAACAAATGTCGTATTGGAAATAACGATATATATATATATATATCTTTCAAATTCCCATAACAACATCCGTATAATCCCGAATTCCAACATCAAAATACTCCGAAGACAATTTAGATTCAAATCCCCTCCAATGCAATCATTGGAAATTCTGGTTATTTTTAAAACCCTTTTCACTTTCAATTTATTTATTTAAAAAAAATAAATAGAATTGTAATTCTAGTTCAAAACTAGTTCATTTCGATAAAAATCTATTTCTATCTTTTCAAATATGGAGTTTTTTTTCATCCCAAATCTTCACAAATCATTTCTTATGATTTTACACAAATTATTACTATTTTTAATAATTTTATCAAGGCCCGTACAGTCGATTTCCATCAACGGCCATCAAACTGCACTTACAGTGACCTTTTTCGAATTTGATTTGGACATATCTCCAAATCCAACCGTTAGATTTCAAATTTATAATATTCGTTAGAAAGCTATTTTCGATACGAACCCAACGGTTCCGGTTTTAGGTGAATCCGACGGTCGGATCTCCCGTAATGTCCGTTTGAAATAAATGGTCGAAATTCACGAACTGCCGCGGCGCGGCGCGTTCTATTCAGGCCATTATATTATATATATAATATATATTTCGTCGATTTCTATTTAAAACGAATTATATAAATAGTTTTAAATTCGTTTTAAAAGTAATTTCAACTTCCATTTCAATTCAAATCAAAATTGAATTCTTCTTTATAAATTCGTTTTAAAATTCATTTCTATTCAATTCAAATTTCAATTCGCTTTCGATTCAATTTGAATTCGTTTTCAATTCAATTCATTTCGAAATCGTTTTCAATTCATTTCATTTCGAAATCGTTTTCAATTCAATTCATTTCGAAATCGTTTTCAATTCATTTCATTTCGAAATCGTTTTCAATTCATTTCATTTCGAAATCGTTTTCAATTCATTTCATTTCGAAATCGTTTTCAATTCAATTCATTTCGAAATCGTTTTCAATTCATTTCATTTCGAAATCGTTTTCAATTCAATTCATTTCGAAATCGTTTTCAATTCAATTCATTTCGAAATCGTTTTCAATTCATTTCATTTCGAAATCGTTTTCAATTCAATTCATTTCGAAATCATTTTCAATTCAATTCATTTCGAAATCATATTCAATTCATTCCATTTCGAAATCGTTTTCAATTCAATTCATTTCGAAATCGTATTCAATTCAATTCATTTCGAAATCGTATTCAATTCATTCCATTTCGAAATCGTTTTCAATTCAATTCATTTCGAAATCGTATTCAATTCAATTCATTTCGAAATCGTTTTCAGTTCAATTCATTTCGAAATCGTATTCAGTTCAATTCATTTCGAAATCGTTTTCAATTCATTTCATTTCGAAATCGTTTTCAATTCAATTCATTTCGAAATCGTTTTCAATTCATTTCATTTCGAAATCGTTTTCAATTCATTTCATTTCGAAATCGTTTTCAATTCAATTCATTTCGAAATCGTTTTCAATTCATTTCATTTCGAAATCGTTTTCAATTCAATTCATTTCGAAATCGTTTTCAATTCAATTCATTTCGAAATCGTATTCAATTCATTCCATTTCGAAATCGTTTTCAATTCAATTCATTTTGAAATCGTTTTCAATTCATTTCATTTCGAAATCGTTTTCAGTTCAATTCATTTCGAAATCGCTTTTCAATATTCATTTTAAAATGAATAAAATCAATATAAATATCGTTCACGTCAAAATGGCGTCAATCTAATCAACACGGCTTCATAAATTTCTATTTTCAAATATTCTATTTCCAATATTTCTTTTTTCAAAATAGTTGTTATTATCAAAATATTTCGTTCAACACATGACCAATCTCAATGGATGAGTACTGTCAACACATGAACCTTTATTTTATAATATTCTTTATTTTTCAAATTGGAATGAGGCCCAATCAATTACCATATAATGTTAATTATATGGATTTTCATACAACACATGTATATAATAGCATTGAAAAATAATCAACCATCAACCAAAGTGCACTACACTGTATAAGCATCAAATATAGATATCCAACGCTTATAACAGTCTGTCAATCAATCGATCGACATATTTAATCAATCAGGATGAGTGAACTTCAAATTTCATCCCAACACCCGTGTGGGGTTTCAAACAATCAAACACAGATTTTATTTGTGCAGTTGGGCGATGTGTAAAATTTATCGACCCGACCAATGTCCTTCAAATAGGTGTACATAAACAAACCGTCTGGTTTGTAAATGAATATTTATTTATTCACATTCACGTTAAAAATTATATTTTTAACGATAAAACATTTTATTCCAACATATGAATTTCTATTCAGTTCATTCTTTAAATAAAATGATGTTTTTATTTTCCTAACTTATTTTAGAAAATTTCGGCGACATAACGGCACGATACTAGAAACGGGACGAGGCCTAGCCTTATCCCCGGATTAGTGAAGGCCCACGCCATTCACACATCAATCAATTCATTTTCATTTCACCAAACAATTCAATTTCAATCAAATAATCTAACTAATTTTTGAAATCAAACAAACAAGTCCATGGTCTGTGGACGATTGTGTCGGGTGCTACTAAGCACCGTCTGCATCCTAGTATATATATTACTAGAAAAAGAAATTGAAGAGTGAGAAATTCTCACCGATAGCTATCCAATCATCTTGACTCTTCTTTGATATAAATCTTCTTCGTTCTCGCCTTTTTGTTACCTTCGTTGTCCGCTTTCACTACCTATGTAAAAATCGAATTTTTACTTCGCTATTCAATATATAAAAATCATATTTTTAATTCGAAGTTCAATATATAAAAACCATATTTTTCTTTCGAAGTTCAATATATAAAAACCATATTTTTCTTTCGAAGTTCAATATATAAAAACTATATTTTTATTTCGAAGATCAATATATAAAAACTATATTTTTATTTCACGCCTTACATAAAAATCATATTTTTTAAATCACTCTATATATATTTTAAAAACAGCATTTACATATGTTAAAAAACTGCATTCATATATGATAAAAACTGCATTCATATATGTTAAAAACTGCACTTCTTATTTTGATAAAACCTGCATTTCTTATTTGTTAATTTTATTTTTAAAACCATTTTAATGACTTAAATAAGGTAATTAATATATTTGTTAAAATTATACCTTTCTTCTACTCTTATACTGCTTCGAACTGATCCTCCTGCTTTCTCATTCATGCGAATCCCCAGTTCAACATCTCGACATCGACCGATTTAAGCCACTGCCGCCCCTACTTTTGATAACCGAAACCCCATCAGACTCTGCCAGCGTTAGCGCCCCGCTTAACTCCCCCTTCGACGAAGACCGTGACCCACACGAAGGTCCCCTTCGCCTGAAACCTAGCCTCAAACACAGCGTCCTTCTGACCATATTCCGACCAGTACGAAGTACTATCTCCGATCACGATGGGTCATTCTACAGATCTCGAAGAGCTCGATAATATTTTAGTTGAACACACCCTAATTTGATCATTGGATTTTCGATTTAAGGGAGAGGGGTTTCGAATGTTAGTATTCGTTGATTTCTAATAGTGGCCTTTCAATTCTTGTTGGCGGCGGCAGATAATGAGCGTCCTAGGGTTTTGAAAGGGATGGGGGCATTTATAATTAATATTTAATTTAATTCTTTTAATTTTCAAATTACATGTTTACAGATATGAACTTCAAATCAAACCCAACTACTGTCATCCATAGCCAATTACCCCCATTCCGAACATAATGGGATATGTATCGTAAGCTGATTCGATCGTTTTGATCAGTTTCCGTTGAATTTACATTTAAATCACTATATTGAATTTTAAACGTACATTTCAAATTACCGGGGTCACATACTAGCTAGAAAAATTCCAGAAAAATATTTTCTAGCTTCGTATTGACGATTCGGTCCTAACAAAACTAGTTTCGTCGAATTCTGAGACCGTTTGAAAAATGGCCAATTTCCAGTCGATTAAAATCAACTGAAACTGGTCAAACGCGTTTTCCTTTGCCACGCTCACATATTGATTCGAAAAATTATGAAATTTAAAACCTAGCAATAATTTGACACTGCGGACCCAACAAAACTGTTTCGTCGAAATCCGAGGTTAAGGACCTGAATTCCATAGTGACTATTCAGAATTTTCAACTGGACATATCTTTTGATTCCCACTATGAAATCTTGATTTTTCGAATTCGTTGGAAAGATATTATCAAATAGATCCTAATGTTTTTGGTTTCAATAAAATCCGGGTTGTTCTGCACCCGATACATTCAATTGAAGTTTGAAATCGAATTATCGAACTACCGCGCCATTTTCAATTCTATTTATAATTATATATAAATATTTATACTAACGACGACGCGTATAAATATATACGTTCTAATTTATATTCAAAATAAATTTCTCGTCGATATTATTTAAAATAATTCATTTTAAATAATCAAAATTCGCTAAAATGGCCAAAATAAAATTTTTAAACTGGCCCAGATTTTCCGGGTTGTTACAAACGGGATTCCTCAAATTTACTATCATTTTCATATTACAATTATATGAACTGTTTCACCAATACGTATTAGACAATTGATTGTGTTGTAGGCCGTTGAACTGAAATGCAATAGTTGTTTGTTTTTAATCAATGGACAATATTAGTTGGGTAATTGGCATCAGATGGCTTGAAAACCAATCGTTTTATAAATATGGATTTACCGTCGGGAATAGACAAAAAACGAAGTTATAAAATTTATTTTATAGCTGAAAAATATATTATTAAATCTATTAATTTGGAATGGAATTTATTAAAAATGAAATAAATATTTATTATTTATTAATTAAGTTTATAAATAATTATAGAATTATCATATAAAGAAAATTCCTATAATAAGGAGATTTATAAGCAAGTGAGTAGAAATAAACCAGATGGTTAAGAATTGGATTAACTATTTCGAAGAGACAATTAAATGAAATTTATTAATTAATTATATTATTAATTAATTTAAAGGGAAAATTAATCGAAATTGATTTACGAGATAATCAAGCTTAGGGGATTGACTGAGTCAGCTATTTTAACTAGAATTTGTTAATTGATTTATTTGATTTAATAAATCAAATGGGATAGCTCAACAAGTAATTGTTTAATTTTAATAAGACTTTAAAGGGGAAATTTATAATTTAGTTTCAGTTAATAAAGTAATTAACAATTTATACAATAGTCAATGTTAAAGTAAAATATTATCTTAAGAGATTATTATTTAAATGAAAATCATTTAAATAAGTAATCAAGTTTGTAATGAAGTATAATCGAATTGTGGAAAGAGTTCATAATCCGGTATATATTTAAGCCCAATTTTTTGGAATGAAGTTATAAATTAAGCGGAAACGATAGCTTAAATGAATGTTACTTAATAGTTGGATTTAAGTAATAAGAATCAGGATATAAAAGGGATTTATATCAAACCTAAGTTTATGAATAAGATTTATAAAAGGGACATGGAGTTAAATCATCAATTTTAAATGGATGAGACTTAATAATGAAATTCAGCGAAGTGAATAGAGGTGAAGCGAGATTTACAAAGTGGAAAAGGTTGAGTTGATTATAAGTGATAAAATGAGTTGATAACAAGTTAAGATAAGAACTGGAACCTAACTGGAGATTGATTGATTGAGTTGAGTGGTTTGCTGAGTGTTAATCTGATGTTGATTTCGATCTTCGGGGTTGATACTCAGAGGATTATTCTCTTACCAATTTACGGTCTGGGACTAATGAATGTTGAAATACAGAAATGCGTGGATAAAAGATATTTCCAAAGTAAAACGAAAATAAAAGGCTCGAGAAAGAATAAAAAGATATTTCCAAAGAGGAAAAGAAAATAAAAGATTTAAGAATATATAAGATGAGACTTCCAGAGTAATGGAAATGAAAAGCAGATTGTGTGAATACGTAATGATATTTTCGAAGTAAGGAGATAAGTTTTAGAATGAGTTTACTCTAAATAAGTAAGTGACGATTATTGTTTTCAAGTAAAGAAAACAAAAGATATTTTCGTAATGATTATTTTACAAATAATAAATTAAACTGATTTCCCAGTTTATAGTATAAATAATATTGTGCAAATGATAATTTAATGGAATATTGGATATTGTTATAATATATTTTTCGAAGTATTAGGATGAAAGAATTTTGTGAATATTAGTAAGGAGTGAAATGTTATTTCCAAATATTTGAAGTAGTTAAATTAACCTTTCGTTAATTATTTTTAATTAAATAAGCCAAATGATGCTGAGTACTAAAGTAGTAAGTATATTTTTATTTTATGGTTGAATGGTTGTTTATTTGATAGTTAAATAACCGACTATCAAGTCTGGCCAATACGATTGTTGGTACGAAAAGACCACGATCAAATTTATATTCGAATACCATTCCGACCAACAAATACGAAAATGTTGAAGATATTAGATGTTGATTGAGACGGAGAAATCGAAAACCATGGATCTTCATAAAACGAAATAACCACTTAAAATCTCTGATTCGACCCAGAGATATACTGGGATTCTATCATGGTTGATATCTACAGAGTTGCAAACACTACTCGCTACTAATCTCTAGGGTGATACTTAGGATATGGTAGGAGGGTACCTTCGGTTCAACCTGTTCCTGGATGACTTGTATGGATGAATGTCTAACGGAGTATTTATTAATAATCACGTACATTGATTTTTACAAATGTATTTCTATTAGTGGCGGAGAAAAGGCATTTCTCTTTGCTTAACGACCAGAGTATTTTTGAGGACGTCAATTAGTGATTTGGCGGATCTGACAATATGACATTCAAAGTGAATGGTGATGTTATGTGCTAAAGGTAGTGTTAAACCTCAAGCCTCTTTAACTGGGAAATGACAAAAATCGATCAGGTAGCATGGCTAAGTGCGTCGCACCTAAGTAGGGTGTATAATCACCTATCTAGAGATAATTCATGTCCTCCTTTAATCTATTTTGATGTTGTCCCTTTTTGGGAAATGGTAGGGTAGCTCCCAATCATTGGTGATATACATTCGATGCACTCAAGCGAAATGAGTGGTCGGTCATGTGTGGCCGGGTTGCAAGATGATCTTGTTGAACCTAGTGTATTTGCCTCTAGAGATACACTATCGGAAGGTGGTTCCATACCTTGTCATAGTTGGAAATCCAATCTCCAATAAGAGCCCACGGTTTTGTTTGTATACTATATATGTGGAACATTAAATGCAAGTGTTCCGCTAGATTGATATTTATTTGTGTTTAGACACTATTATAATATCAGAAAAAGATCTGATTTCAAAAGATATGATTTGACTTAAAAAATCAAGTTGTGTGATGTAATTAAACTTAGCAAGTTTTCTCACTCGGGTTCACCCGACTGATCCGGCGTTTTGTAAATGCTCGGGTTAGACCGGGTTGTATAGGTTCAGGTTATTGGATGCTGTGAAGTCTGAAGATAAGCTGGAGGAGTTCAGACATAAGATATCTAGTGTGTGTTCCACTGTGTGTTGTATATGAGGACAGATTAAAATAACTGTCCAGATGTATTGATGTACTCTGATGATTGTAAGTTTTTATTTCAAAAGCTCTCGATAAAGTTTTGTTTCTATTATATTTTATTCTGCTGCGATGTGAGACTCTGTTGTTGTGTATTTCTTCTTCTTCTATTCTAATATTTCTTTCTTTCTTATCTCACCCTCTATATTCTTTCATTAACTATCTGGTGTTTTCGATACTTGAGTTCTAGCAAGTGATACGGGTTATGTATTATTATTGGAATTCGAGAGTCGAATTCCTCGGGTCGTTACACTCCAGCTCTTCCAAATGGGAGAATGGAGAAAGTAAACTATTCTCCATGCCTCCTTCCCCCTTTTTATAGCCTCCACCAACCCACTAATGGGCCTCCCCAAATCAGCCCATTATGGCTTACCAAACCGGAACAGCCAACTGTTAAACTTTAAAACAGTGATTCCTCCCAAACCGTTGAACCTAAACTTTAATATGACTACTCTACGAAAAGGGAAACATTGTTTCCTTTCAATAGCACAGGTTTCAACATATGATTCGGCCCAAGTCAAAAGTTATACCCTGTACAAGACTGACAAGGGAAAAATGGACACAAACAAAATTAGTAAAATTTATGGATGTGTCTCACATCACCATAAACAACATATTGAAATATGAGAATGATCAAACTCTTAGGGAATAAAATAAAAATATTTTATGATCCTTCAATACATAAAATATGGGCTGTTACAATTAATCCTTGTATCCAACTCATACAATAAGCGGAATAATGGTAAACTTCCTTATAAATTTCTCGAATAGTAAGAGTCCTCATCTACGGAATTAACATCAAACATCCGAAGATTTATCTCCAACTATATCCAATTATTTAAAATTGGAAAACCTTTTTAATATTAAATTAATCATTTTAAATTACATATAAAATATTTTTAATACCTTTAAACTTTTGAAAACATTTCACAAATCATTTAAAAATGATTACTTATAATTCAGAAAAACAATTTGTGGGTCAAAACTTCAAAACAGGCTAGTTTCAAAAAAAGCGTTGCAATAATGTTTCAAAAGCATTACAAAACAGTTATATTAGATAACTTGATCAAAATAACCTTTATATTATCGAAACCTTGAATTTTCTAATTCAAAATACTTTTAAATAATTTATAATGATTTTACACTTTTTTCTCATATTTTTAAAATATTAAAAATGGTTATTTATACGCTTGACAATCTACATTTACAACGACCCTTTCCTAAAATGGTTTTAAACATAACTTGAAAATTATAAGTCAAAACTAAAAGATGCTTTTCTTACTTGAAATCTCTTGTCAGTAGAAAGAAAACTTTTTTCTTTTAATGCAAATCCGATTTAAATTGCAAAAGTTATAAGCGTTTAAAGTTAGTGGACAAAACGTGAACCACCGCTGCGTGATACATCCTATCTTAGCCATAATATGTCTTAATATAAAAAATTCCAAAATACATCAAATTACTTTGGAAAACCATCATATACTTTTATAAATCATTTTAAAATATTTTCATACTTCACTTTTTCAAAACAAAACTTGTTTTCATAGTTTTGAAACAAAACCTTATTTAATGTCAAAAACTTGTTTAACAAAACATTCCTCCTTACGAAAGTTGTTCATATATATTTCCTTTACGTTTCCAAACCTTTTCAAATTCGAAAATAAATTTTCAAAATCTATTTTCCAATATTATTCATCGATGGAGGAGATTTAACTGATCACCAATCTGATACCATAATTGCAATATCATAGTGTGTCACACAACATTAACAACCATATAGACATCTATAGCAACCATCAACACATAACAGTGTGTGTTCTAATCTACGCAATCATCATCCATCACAACAAACATCAGCCATTAACATCCACGGTCGTTTCAAATTGATTACACTAGTTAACCATCCAATTTATAACTAATTCTTCACTAATTAGTGTACAGTTAACTAGTGTAGAAGTTTAAAGAGTTCTCATCAAAAATAGCTTTCCAATTCTTCACTGTAGGTGAGCATAGCCGACAGCAAATGAACTGTCAAACAGTATTTCGGTGCACCGTCTTCTTTGCCAAAATATATAATATTAATCTCTCTTTTTTGTAAGAGGATGAGGAGGAGGATGAACTTTGGCCAGGTGATGGTGAGGGAGGTGGAGGCCGAGTAGAGGAAGGAGGAGAAGAAAAATAAGAGGGGGAAAGGAGTTTCTATGCCATGGAAAGCATGACCTAAATCTCTAAGAAGAAGGAATAGAGAAGTAGAAATGAATGAGAAAATGAAAGAAAAGGTTTCTATTTATAGGAAAAATGCAGTAAGGAGAGAGTGACACATCAAAGAACACACGACATTCATGCATGAAAGGGTGCATGCAAAATGGCAAGTTTCCTAGCACTTGTTAACATAAGAAGGAGAGTGGCATGCATTTGGACAAGTGTCCATACACTTGTTAATTAAGAAGGAGGGTGCTTAAGATAGCATTTTACTCAAAATGCTATGCAAACTCAAAGACAACACTTATAACAAAAGCTACCAATGGTTCTAATATTCATAAAATTATATTTATATCTAACAAAAGCTCATATTAACAAAATAGTTTAACAAACACGAATTTGACAAATTTGTTGTAACAAAAGCATGTTACTTTTTATTAATATTTAAATCAATATATTTTCCAGTGAAATCTGATTACGCATCTCTATTTAGATCTCCTCCAAGGAATGTAGGATCGTACAAGCCACTCCATTTTGATATACCGAGAGAGGAAAGAAGCATATGATACCAGATCTTGTCAAGCAACAAGGTCTTAATTACCGGAGTAATTTTCTAATCGAATTTTTCCTCAACGGTACATTATCGTTTCACGCTGTATCTAATTATTTGCATAAGCATTGGAAGCTTGATGGTGAGGTTGATATTAAATCCGATGGGTCTCACTTTTACTTTAAATTCTCCAATGACTCTGATAGGGAAAAAATTCTCAGATCCGATCTACGTGGTAGGATGTTTATCATATCTATTTGGGATCAACCATATGATGGACCCAATCTCAAATAATAAAAAATCCCTGTTTGGATCTATTTATATAGGATACCAATGGTTTTATGGACTCTAATAGGCATCAATTGGCTTGTGAATCATGTTGGCAGATGGATTCGTTATGATGTTAACTGAAAGGTTAGATAGGTTCAGATATGCGAAGGCATTGGTCGAAGTATCACTTGAATTTGAGCTATCAAATGCTATTGAGATTGATGGTTTTGGAGATGCTTGTCCTATTGTAAAGGTTAGCTATGACTGGAAACCAAAGATTTGTGTCAATTGTAGGGTATTTGGACATGATTCATTCCCACTGTGAATTACACACCAATAACAATAAGGATAGTCAGAATCTGGGTAATGCTAATGCGAGGGATTATTGTCCAGCTGAGAATGTGCAAGTACAAAAGCCACATATTAAAGTACATGCAAATGGTAATTAGGACAAATGGACAAATGTTTACAAAAAAAAGGAAGTATTGGAAGAGAAAGGAGGTAGATAATAATAAGAGTACAGTAGATTCTATAATTGCTACAGGTAATGCAAATGGTAACTTTTTTGCATGCTTAGCTATTGATGATACTGGATAGAATGTTGATATTAATGCTACTGAGAAGAATGTTGATATTGATGGTCATGGTCCTGATGAGGCTAATAGTGTTCAATCTAATCCGGTTACCAATGCTCATTCGGACTACAAAGCTAACGTTGAGATGCAGACCATATTTGGCAATCTTTTTGATGATACAAGAGAATATTTAAAAACTTCAAATAAGGCTTCAGGTAATGGAACTATTTCTTGTATTGATTTCTTGGGAACTAGGTCATCTTTTAGTGACACTATTGTTGCTCCTTGTTTAGCTCTTTCTGGTTCTATGTCATGTTCATCAACTTATAGTCAGAGTTCTCTTGCTTCTTCTTGTATGAATTTTACTTCGGCTTTGATTGGAACTTCCTCTTCCAGTGCCAGGCAATTTGCTTCCCCATATGCTAATTTAAAGCCACCTGACCATCTAATTCTTCCTCCTCCAGCAATTGAATCTTCCATGTTATCCTCTGCAGTTTCAGTGAGTATCTATCCATCTACAATATACAAAGGCAAGAAACCTAAAGGAAAATTTTGGGCTGATGATGACCTTGATGAGGGACATGTGTTCACACTTGAAGGCATACTACCCGCTGGTAGCAAGGTGATGTCGCAGAAACGGGGTCGCATGTGAAATACGATTAAATGGCCCCTTTTTTGATAAATTCTACACGTGAGTTTTGACTTGTGCCTTGTGTCAGAACCGAGGGATTATGGTGCGTGCAAGCTTGTCATGGAATGTTTTTTAACCGGATGTGTTAGAAGCAAGAACAACTGGAATATAATTTTGATTACTGGAGTTTTTTTCTGTAATCACTTTTGGTTAGCGAGTGAGTATTAGTGATTTTGAAGGGTATAGAGAAGGATGGTTATATATCATAGCATACTTGTATATGCTGATATATGCAATGTAAATATTTTGGTTATTAATAAAATTTGCACTTAACTTTCAAGAATATATTTATACTAAATTCATATTTAAATCATATTATGTCAATTTTATATTTAAAAATTCGTATTAAAATTTCAAATTTCTAATTTCTAATTTTAAATTAGTTAAAATTATGGATCGTTACAGCCTTGATATGCTTTTCTATTGCTTGATTAAATGCCATGTATCCACATTTATTTTATGGAAGCAATTTGTGATTTTCTTGCCCAATATTGTGATTACATGCCGTGAACGATTGGTATTTTTCTGGGGACAAATTCAAACACGTGAATTTGTTCTTGCCAAAATACTTGCATGATTTTCTATGCATGTACAAGTGAAATCTTGCATGGCTAAAAACATTTGACAAACGTGAATTTCTGGAAACAAATAATTGATTTCTTTACTTAAAAAATACCCTATGAATTTCTGGAAACCTGATTCTTGCTGATTTGTAAAACTTTTCATATACTCATCACTTTGAAGATTTGTTCGACTATTTCTGGAAACATTATCTTGCATGTTGATTTTAACTTCGAACCGAAAAGAAACTTGCCGAAAAAATTCTTGCAGTCCTTTTATTGAGTATACTTCATTGTGTATATTGGAAACGTAATTTGCAATAGCAAATTTCCCAATATTTGCCTCATGACTGTATGCTCTGCCATTTGTGTGTATTGCTCCACTCCAATCTTGTTCATTGCTTCATGTTTGTTGATTCATGTTACATGTCCATGTGTGTGTGTGTGTGTGTGTATGTGTGTGTGATTTGGCATGTCATGTATGTAAATCCATATGTACACAACTCCACTGTACATTTATTGTTTGTTCACCTGTGTCTGCCCTCTTTGTTGTGTATACACTTGCAATCCCAAAGCTGTTTTACCTCTGGCTTGTTCTTTTGACATTGTACATGAATCAGACACAATCTCTATTGCTTGTGTATATATATATATATATATATATATATATATATACATACATACATACATATATACATACATACATACATTTACACCTTTGTGTACACATGTGTATGCATGTTTGTGATCACATGTTGCATCATTGTGTGCTTTGTTCACCTTGCTCCTATGTTCTATGTCATGTACAACCATGCATGCTTGAACCCATGCACTTGTGTTTCTTTCCACATCTTGTTGCCTGTAGCCTACTTGTTGTTCACTTTGTGTGCTTTGAGCTTGCACCATGTTGAACCATGTGTTGTTCTTGTTGACATGAATTAGAAACTGGCCTTTGTTTGTAATGTACATAGAAGTGCACTGTTGCCTTTGTGTATATAATTTGTGACACTTGAATTTGAAACTGGGCACTTGTAAACTTCTTGTTATTGTTGCCATACATTTATATATATATACACACACACACAAATATGTATGTATATATGTGTAATGGTGTTATTGTTCATATATGCTCATGTGTTAACCATTAAATTGCTGCCATGCTTGTGAGTCTGAATTGCTTGTCCATGTTGTTGTTTTGCTTCACTAGCCAATTTGTATGTTAATTGATCCTGCCTCCTTGTGTGAGACGACCCGATTTCCCGTTCTCACGGAAACAAGGTTATCTTTGGAATATAACACAGAAACAGATAATAGCAGAACAGAATTAAATAAATACACCAGAATGAACAACAAAATATACTGGATAAAAGTAATCATCAGAGTTACACAGTATACAGGATCCTACTTAGTACAAATACAGTTCAGCTATACATAAATGTCTACAGCGGAAATAAACAGAATATGTACAATAGGAGCTGAACAGCATAAAAAGAATAAATGATAGAATCCATCTTCAGCTCCAGCTATCCAGAAAAAGAACCAACTAAACCTGAATACAAGGTTGCCTGTGTGGAAAAAGGGGCACCCGAGTTTGAGAGTGAAACAAACTACGAGTCAGTCATGGGACTGGTATGAGAAATCCACTCAACACATATATAATTGGCTAATCACAGGACCACGCCACTTTCGTGGAACGGGTTTACTCCATTGGATCGCCAGTGCTCTAAAACAAATCTTTCTTTTAAACATCGCTATGCTTTTTATAAAAATGAAGCCATTATAAGACTCAGTTCCCATCACACAATGCAACGCAAACCGGAGGATAGAGTTTTACCTTATAATGGCCAAAATATGTTTGATACGAATAAAACAAAGGCATTTGATATTATTGCTAGTGTTTATATGTTTTGAAAACAATTTCAAATCATAACTATCAATCATAGACGGCATGGGTACCATATATCATGTCGCCATATATATATACACTCAAAACCGCACGATGTCGTATTTGGAAATTGGATTTCCGTCATGAACCAAGGCAAAAGATAGTCCTTACCGAATTCGAGACTGCCTAGCCCGAGCCTCAGGAACAGCCGCAACTGCCCCTTGGAGCGACAGGGCCGGTCCACCGATGTGGATTATTATACCTGAACAATACGTTTCCCCGCCCTTTGGGGCGTAAACGAGCCAACGAATGACTCCATCGGACCCGGATCGTCCGATCAAACCGAGGCGCCTCGCAACAGCAACAACCACATAGGTGAAAAGTATATAAATGTCAGGGCTGGTAGGTCACTGACACCACCCTAGCTAGGAAGAAACGCATGCCCTCCCTGAGGTCCTTCTCCCGTTTTAGGTTTATACCGGGGTGTGAGGCTCGCGAATTCACGTTCTACACAAAGCTACGCCACACAGGCGATGCTTTGATCATCACCACAAGACTTTGCTTTTCAACAGAAGCCCTGATCACTGCATCTTAGCATGCCACACAGGCAATTCACACCGTGCAACTGATGGCTATCAATCACACAGAACAAATTCCAATGTCGGACACACAGTCCATTTACAAGTCCGTTCTGGGTCTAAACGAAACCGGAGGCACTAAATACCTCGCAAACCCATCGATCACCACGTACGTCTGGACGATCACCACTCATTATCCATATTTCGGGATGCCTCCCAATCAGGACCTCGGTTACCATCCAAACGAGGTGAAGATCTCCGGTCTTCGACCACCGTCTTTATCTTCGACTTTCAAGCGTCGGTCAATTATTTGAAATGAGAATTAACTCGGCCTTCTCAAATAATTCACGTATATTTAGAATTTCAATTCAATTTATTTCAATGGTTAAATTATTCGACAACACCAATTTTGTCCTTTAATGTAATTTTCACACCAAACACATTCAACCATCAAACATCACATAAATCAAGCAAATTCAGTTTATTTCCATTCCATATCGCTTATGATATTTTATAACTATTTATCGCTATTTTTATTTATTTTAAAATAGCCATTTTATTCAAAACGACGCTTCGAGCCATAAGGCGGCCGTGGCGCTGTTTTTCTTCAGATTTGATTTACACATATCTGAAAATCTAACCGTTGGATCTTCACAAAATTTACATCATTAGAAAGGTCTTTTCAAAACGAACCCAACGGTTCCGGTTTCGGGAAAATCCGACGGTCGGATCTCCCGGTACAATCGTTTGAAATTTCGATTTCAAAATACGAACTGCAGCGTCGTTATTCGATTAAATATAATTCTATTTATATTTATATATAAATAAAATCGATTCTGGCGCTGTTTTTCTTCAAATTTGAATTAAACATTCCAGACAATCCAACCGTTGGATTTTTACAAGGTTGGTGCCGTTGGAAAGATTATTCCAAGGCGAACCCGACGGTTGAGGTTTCGGGAGAATCCAATGGTCGGATTTCCCGTACTAGTCGTTTGAAATCACAGTTTCGAAATATGAACTGCACAGCTTCGTTTCGTTTTAATTTTATTTATATTTATATATTTATATAAATATAGTTCCTTCAATGATTTCCATATCGTTTTCACTTCAAATATTTTTCTAACTCCTTAAATTTTGGAAAAATTTCGCCATAACCTCCCCTGCACCGGGAGCATCGGGAAATCGCAAATAGCGTCCCGGTCCTTCTAATCTCAAAAAGAAAAAGAAAAAGCCAAGCGGCTAGCCAACAGGCTCAAAATCATCACCCAAACAAATCAGTAAATGTGTACCTATTTGTCGGGCACAAAATTTTATTCCTCTTCTCTAGCCCCTTTGCTATAACCTGTTCAATAAATATGCATGTACATATATATACAGTTCTTATCATTTATCAATTTCTATTCGACTTCATATTTGATTTCTATTTGGTTTAAAAACTCCATTCATTCTAATGTTACATAAATAGGTGCAAATCATTTCATTAGCTAATTAATGAATATTTCAACTCATATATGTTTATTTTGAACAAGTGGCTATTTTTAACACTTCACGTTTCAACGATTTATGCATACAATAAAAATGCGATTTTTATTGTAAAACGATTCATTTCAAAACATTATTTCAAAATATGAATACCATTCAACACATGAATTTCTAAACAACGAATGAATATCAAATTCAACACATGAATGTTTTCTATAGTTTTTATATATAGATAAAAATGTGATTTTTATTATCGAACAATTTATTTCAAAATATGAATACCATTCAACACATGAATTTCTAAACAACGAATGAATATCAATTCAACACATGAATGTTTTCTATAGTTTCTATATATAGATAAAAATGTGATTTTTATTATCGAACAATTTATTTCAAAATATGAATACCATTCAACACATGAATTTCTAAACAACGAATGAATATCAATTCAACACATGAATGTTTTCTATAGTTTCTATATATAGATAAAAATGTGATTTTTATTATCGAACAATTTATTTCAAAATATGAATACCATTCAACACATGAATTTCTAAACAACGAATGAATATCAATTCAACACATGAATGTTTTCTATAGTTTTTATATATAGATAAAAATGTGATTTTTATTATCGAACAATTTATTTCAAAATATGAATACCATTCAACACATGAATTTCTAAACAACGAATGAATATCAATTCAACACATGAATGTTTTCTATAGTTTCTATATATAGATAAAATGTGATTTTTATTATCGAACAATTTATTTCAAAATATGAATACCATTCAACACATGAATTTCTAAACAACGAATGAATATCAATTCAACACATGAATGTTTTCTATACAATGAATAAATATAGTTTAAGCAAATGAAAATAATTCAAACACAAGAATATTATTCAAAATTTCGGCAGCATAACGGCAGGGTAGTTACACCGGGACCGTCCCTAGTACGGCTCCTCGCTCTACCTTAAAACCTCGCGGTTTTTGACAATGGGGATCATGCATCTAGTTCGCACGCAGGCGGCATGTATATATTTATTTAATTTCCACAAACTAATCCTATGTGGTTTCAACCAAATATTTCTCAACCACCAATGGGTATTTTTCAACCACTATCAACCAATATCAATCTCAAACAATCCCAAACAATCAATCGCTATCAATCAATTTTCACAACAATTTCAATCAATAAATATCGTCCATGGTTTGTGGACGAGGGGCGTATATATATATATAGATATATATTTATTTATATATAGAAATTCACTTTTACTTTCAACACATATATAAATTTTTAAATCAGAAATCTCACCAATAGCTATCCAACTACGATTCTTCTTTTAGAGAAATCTTCGCCTTTTGTCGCTTTCGCTCGTATTCTCTACATATGTAAAAATCGAATTTTTACGATGTTATTCAATATATAAAAATCGAATTTTGACTTCGCTTTCAATATATAAAGATATGATTTTTACTTCGACTTTCAATATATAAAGATATGATTTTTACTTCGACTTTCAATATATAAAAATATGATTTTTACTTCGACTTTCAATAAATAAAAATATGATTTTTACTTTGACTTTCAAAATAAAAATATGATTTTTACTTTGACTTTCAAAATAAAAATATGATTTTTGATTTTTAAAGAAATCAGTTTTCAATACCTTTTTAAAAATCAACATCAGTTTTTACTCTTTTTATAAAATCAGCTTTACTCTTTTTTTAAAAAAATCAGTTTTACTCTTTTTAAAAAATTAGTTTTACTCTTTTTATAAAATCAGCTTTACTCTTTTTTTTAAAAAATCAGTTTTACTCTTTTTAAAAAATCAGTTTTACTCTTTTTTTAAAAAATCAGTTTTTTTCTCTTTTTTAAAAAAATCAGTTTTTAAAATCTTCTTAAAAATTCAGTTTTTTTTTTTTTTTAAACAGTTTTTATCTTTTAAAAAAAAACAGTTTTTATCTTTTTAAAAATCCAGTTTTTAGTTTCTTAAAAAAAAACAGTTTTTAAAATCTTTTATAAAATCTGTTTTTAAAATCCTTTTAAATCAGTTTTACTTTCTTTTTAAAAGTTCAGTTTTAACTCTTTAAAAACAAAACAGTTTTTAAATTATTATAAAAGAAACAGTTTTCAATTTACTGTAAAACAAAAATAAAAACAAAACAAAATAATCTAAAAGCTCACCGAGATTTCAAAGTGGAGGAGGGAAGAAGAGGCGTCGGCGGTGGCTCAGTGGTGTCGCGATGGTTCAGGGAGGTGTCGCGAGGGTGGTGGGGTGTGGCTTCGGGGTGTCGAGGGTTGCGTCGTCTTCACTGGAAGGAGGAGGTCGTGCGGTGGGGGCTTCGGCGACTTCGTCGGCGGGTTCGAAGATAAGGCGGCGGCGATTTAGGTTTTAGGTTTTCTTCTTTTTTTTTTCGTTCTGAATAATGAATCGGGGGGCCAACGAAGAAGAAAAAGGGGGGAAAAGGAAATTAAAATAATATTTTTTTTTATTTATTTAATTTGTAAAAAGGTTGACTTTTACATACGACCTCGAAACGAGGTCCACCGCCTGTCGTCCATAGCGTTTTACCCCCATTCCGAACACAATGAGATATGTATCGCAAGCTGATTTGATCGTTACAATCAGTTTCCTTTTGAATTTTCATTTAAATCACTATATTGAATTTTAAACGCACGTTTCAAATTACCGGGGTCACATACTAGCTAGAAAAATTCCAGAAAAATATTTTCTAGCTTCGTATTGACGATACGGTCCTAACAAAACTAGTTTCGTCGAATTCTGAGACCGTTTGAGAAATGGCCAATTTTCATTCGATTAAAATCAACAGAAACTGGTCAAACGCGTTTTCCCTTGCCACGCTCACATATTGATTCGAAAAATTATGAAATTTGGAATCTAACAATAACCTGACACTGCGGATCTAACAAAAGTGGTTTCGTCGAAATCCGAGGTCATTTGCAAAATGTCCATTTTTAAGGGCCTGAATTCCATAGCGGCTATTCAGAATTTTCAACGGGACATATCTTTTGATTCCCGCTATCAAATTTCGATTGGTCGGATTCGTTAGAAAGATATTACCAATTAGATTCCATTATTTTTGGTTTCACTAAAATCCGGATTGTTTTGCACCCGGTATATTCAATTGAAGTTTGAAATCGAATTATGGAACTACCGCACTATTTTCAATTCTATATATAATTATAATTAATTATATTCGTTTTGAATTGTCGATTCAAACTCAGTTTTCATCGCCATTATTTAAAATATTTATTTTAAATATTTAAAATCCATTATTTTAGCCAATTTAAAAATTTTAAATTGGTTCAGATTTTCTGGGTCGTTACATTGTGGCTTGCCTTCACTGGTCTGTTTGTATGCTGCATTGATTATTTGTGCATGGTCATACTGCTTTGTCCATACCCATGTATTTGAACTGTCTTGATTGGTTCAAGCCATGTTATATAAGCACATATATATGTGCTCTTAGCAATTGTCACCATGTTGAGTGCATTGTCTCGTTTCTTTATGGTTGAGGCACGGCTTCACCATCCATGTGCTTTTGCTGGACTGGTTCGAGTGCATATGTCACTTTGTTGTCTTGCACTTGAACTGTTGATGCTTGTTTTAACCATGTATACATTCACGTATATATGCACAAATGTGTGTGTGTGTGTGTATCTGTGTGTGTGTGTGTGTTATGAGCGTTGCTTCATACCTGCTTTTGTCACTTGCATTGAATTTCTTGGTTTATGTGCATTCACTGATATTTGATCATATTGCCCGTGCACAAAATATATGTGTATATACATACATATGTATGTGTATACATGTATCGTGCATGTGCATTATATAAGAGATCTCTAGAGATATTGTTTACCTTGTAGTATTTACAGTGAATCATTGTGAATATCACAAGCAGTCAGACCAAGTCAAGAAATATGATGATAAACATACCAAAATTCTAAGGAAAATAAAATTTAAACTAAATATATATTTGCTAAGAGTTTAAAAATAATTTTTTTTTAGTTTGCTGTTTGTGTTTCTATGATAGGTATGTAGGTGACTGGACTGACTTAGAAGAAGACTGAAGACAAGCGTGTCAGTGCATGTAACTGAGAGAGCAAAGTGAAATGTATGTGAGTGATAAGTGTTTGTAGTCAGGAACAATGTATAAGAAATTGAATGAATTGTATCACTGAGATGTAAAATAGTGGAGTTGTGAAAATATGTATTATTGAAATGTTGCAATAAAATATTTTATATATATAAAATAATATTTGAATATTTAAATTCTTGTGCAGCAGTATTCCATTTAAATTTAAATATTTATTTCTGTATGTGACATAGTAGAATAATACAATTGCAAACACATTCAATATATATATATATATATATATATATATATATTTGTTATCATCAAACAAAAATCATACTGTTATATATAACAATCTCCTCCTTTTGATGATGACAAACATATAATAAGATTTTGAATACAATAAATGTGTATGACAATGAAGTGTAGAACTCCCCCTATATGTTTGCTCCCCATACAACAGAACTCCCCCTAAATATGTGTGTATAAGCGGAAAGAATAAATGAATTTGAAATTCCAATATTAAAATATTCATGAAATATTCACTCATCGATCAAAATCTTAATCATTCTCCCCCTTTTGTTATAATCAAAAGGATATAGAAATCGAAATAATGATGAAAATATAGACTTCAAATATAAACTCAGATCAAGAGAGACAATGTTCATCATAAAATCTCATTTAATCAAACAAAAATCATAATATTCCTAAAATTAGTGACAAATTTCACATTGTAGAATGATGGATTAACGATGAATTTTATTTAATGGAAAGAGTTATAAAAACATATAAATTTCAATTATTTTCAGGTAAATTTTTAAAAATGAGCACAAAACGGTAATGGATTTAGACTACGATTACAAATTCAAATTAAGTGACAAAATCAAATAATCTCAAATTCCAATGATTATTAATCAAAAAATCATAACATATCATAAAATATTAACACATTTCACAAATTAGAAAATGGATTGATAGGCTGGTTTTTACATAACAAGAAGTATTTCATATATATATATATATATATATATATTCTCTTCATTTTTCTTTTTTATTATTATTTTGTTATTTTAAGAGCACACTAATCACGCATAACCATATCTTGGATTTTCAAATGAGTTCAGTTGTAACTTAAATATAAGTAATTTTTAAACATGCATGACCCATATATAGGTTTTTTAAGTGAGGTCGGAGAAACACTTATAATATACAAAATCTCCTCAATATATAAACCCAAAATGGATGATAGAAATATGGTAAGTACAGAGTTGGTTGTGAAATAAATTTCTAAATTAATCATATTATGAAATATGCTCACCTGTATCGGGATTTTTGAAATTTTTTAATTATCTCTCATTCTAAAAAATAATATAATCACATTTCCATCACAAAATTTTAAACTGTGTATTCGTTAATGATTTTTAAAAAATATTGAAATCTCTAGATTAAATAAAACCATGATGGATGATAGAACGATAATAGAAAAAGAAGATGTTTGTGAAATAACTGCTAATTCGAAGGTATTATAAAAATCTGGTCAAGCATCATGAGGTTTTAAATAAAAATTTCTCTTGTTATGAAATATACTATAGTCACAACTCATCACAATTTCAAAAAAAATCTGATAATAATTTTGATGAGTTCCAAATACAATTCAATTTGGTCAATGATTTCAGTTTCTGAGTAAATAATCAAAAATGATTTTAAAATTGAAGATATAAATTACAAGAGAGATTATGAAAGATCTATCCAAGATGAGAATCATAAAAGGAAATCAAACAAATGAACGAGAAATTTCAAAGCTTTTAATGCTGATACCACTTGAGTTCCAAATTGGCATTTACAATGTATCTCAAACAAAATCATCCAATTACCAATCCCAAGCAGACAAATCTAACAATTCAGTTCGTGATATCAGAGCAGCAGAATAGTCAGTTTCAAAACAAGCAAACAAAAGAATTTTTGCAAAATTTACAATAATCCTAAAAGATGATTCATGATCCAAGATTAAAGCAGTTCATTTGAAATCACTTGAAGAATTGTGTAAATTTCAAGATTTAATGAATCGATCACACAATATTATAATTTCAAATCCAAGAAGTGCGTGAGATTGAAGATATCAAAAATCTCAAATGGTTTCAAGAATTCAAATATCCAAGCCAAGTATCATGATTAAAAAGTGATTTTCAAGATGCAACACAACAATCCATATATCAAAAGATTTTCATTTCACGATTGTCAAGCCTATGAAATTACCAAAACTAAAAAATAGTAGTGTGCTGTAATGAGTGTAGCTTTTCAAGTCTATCCAAAATGAATTAGAAGAAACTCAAAAACAGTAAAGATGTGTGAAAATTTCATTAGCTTTCCATATCATCAAAAAAAATTCAGTATAGCACTGATAAAAATGCTTCAACACTGTTTGGAATTCGGATATCAACAACAATTAAACTTCAATAGAATTGCAAAATATTTATAATTTTAAATTCAAGATCTGGAAATCATAAAAACATGAGAGCTTTAAATACTAATTTCCAGAAAATCATGAATATTGCAATTTGAAGTTAAGAAAGTATAAGAAAGGTTACAAATGATATGGCAATGAGAAAATGAATCATAAGAAAAAAAATAGAAGGTGGGATAGAAGGGAAGAGTAAAAAATTATAAACAAAATAATATGAGTCTAGAGATCATATCTGATTTATAGCAGATGTTGTGGATCTCCAACTCGACAATATGGCTAAGGAACTCTGAATGTTTCAAAGATGTGGAACAACTTGAATGCAGTTTCTATTTTGCAAAGTGGTTCCTTAGCCATCCTTCAGTACCTATGCATTTAGAGGATCGAGGGGCCTAACAAAATTTGTAAAACCACTCATAGTTTCGTTCACACATTTTGGTAACCAAACTTGTTTGTACAACAATCCATTCGAATCTACTTTTATGCCCTTAGGAACCCAAATATGTTTGATCTTTCTTTAAACAATTTATTTCCTTTTGGGATCCAAAATGGTTTAAATTGTTTGTTACAAAACAAGTTTTCATTTTTTTTATGATTTAAAAGTCCTTTGAAATTTTTAGATTTCAAATTTTCAATTCGAGCATTTCCAAAGCAATTTGAATTTTTCTTAAAACATTAGAATTCAGGTTTTCAAACACATCGATTTCCTAAATCCAAGAGCACATTTATTTCCAACATAAACTTCGTTTTGCAACAATATTGTAACGACCCGGATTTCAGAGACCTTGGATACCCGATATATCTCACATATCGAGCATCCAAGAGTCGACAAAAATCCAGATAATTATGAAAGAAAAGAAATAGATAGAAGATAGAACTAAGAAAAAGACATCAGAATCTCACAGCGGAACTTGGGACAATATATTATAACCCAAAATATTACATATTATAATTCAAGTACATTGGAATACTTCATACATAGGGATACATATCATCACTTACATACTTAACACTTGTGATACTAACTTGCAGAAAATTCTACATAACATATGATAGATAAGCCAACACTTCAGATCCTGCCATCCAGCTACTCCAAGTTACCTTAAAACCTGGATCACTTGTCTACTCATAATAAATATTATGAGTACCCAAGAGTTTAGGGAAAACATAGAAGATAAACTCCGGGTCAGTCATGGACTGGTATGAGTAAACGATTTATAAACAAGTTTAATAAATCACAATGATTCATAAGACCACGCCGTGAATACGGAACGGGTTTTTACCTTATGAGATCAAAACAGTTTGCATATTTAAACAGATATTATGATAATGTCTATGTGTCCACAAATAATTACAATCTAGTAGAATGCTTTCATCTCACATTCTACTTATAGTATACAAACAAAACCGTAAGTGCGTATGGATATTTGGTTTCCAACTATGACAAGGTATGGGATCACCTTCCGGAGGTGTATCTCTAGATACGAATACACGGGTTCAACAAGAACGTCTTGTAACCCGGCCACACATGACCGACCACTCATTTCTCTTGAGTGTATCGAATGTATATCACCAACGGTTGGGAGCTACCCACCGTTTCCCGAAACGGGTCAGAATCGACAATAGATTTTTAGAAGTAAATGAAAACTCTAGATCAGATGATGATACATCCTAATGGGAGCTATCCACATAGCCATGCTGCCTGCCCGATTTTTGTCATTTCCGGTTGTGAAGCTTGAAGCTAAACGTACCCTGACATTCTTTTGGTTTGCTTTGAACGTCACATCCTCAAACCCGCTAATCCACTAATTGACTTCTCCAAAAATATATTACAAGTATAAAGTAAGAGAAACGAATTTCTCTACCACTTATAACTACGTTTGAAAAGATCAACGTACGTGATCAGTTAGGAGTACTCTGTCAGACGTTCGTCCATATAAGTTGTCCTGGGACTGGACAAACCGAAGGTACTATTCCGTACAACCATCTTAGCCAACCGTTATCTAAGATTTATACAATAGCCCTTGCATTTTTCTCCGTCTTCAGTATTCAGCATTTCTTGACTCGCAACGCTTATGCCAATACGGAGTGGTTCTTCGGATAATAATCCAACTGGTCTCTCCATATTAACAACGTTAAAATGGTCAAACTTTGATAGTCGATGACTTAACTATCAAATGAAAATACGTGTGCACACAACAATCTTATTTCGAATTGAAATTCCTTTTTGATAAATCATCATATATGTATATATATATATATATATATATATATTGATATTTCTGTGTTTACGTATCACTATCCTTTCACATCAATCAGTCGCTGACTGTAATCATTAAGAGAACAACTTCCTAAGTATAAACCCCGAAGGCCGAAACCAACATCAGATAAATACTCAGAAAATCATTCGACTTATTAATTTTAGCCAGTTTCAAATTTCAGTAAATTCCCATTTGAATTCTCATTTCAAAGATTCATGTTCCTTAAATATTTTCGAAAAATATTAACTTAGCTCTTTATTTAAAAATCATGCTATACCGTGTGCGGAGCACGGGCTTCAAACTTATCTAGTGAAAAATCTTCTTTTATAAAACCCGACGGTCAACGTTCGAATCTAGTATCGACAGTTAAACCTTTTCTCTCGATCTACTATTATCTTATTTATCGTTAGCTTCATTTCATTTAAAGATTTGAGAAAATATTCCTTCGATGTTTTACTCAAACTTTAGAATTTATCATTTGCTGTTACATCTGGTTCCTTCCATCACGGTAGGTCATTTGAGTTTAATTTAACTCATCAACTTTCATTTTACCACTTAGTCTTGAAATGATTTGGTAAATTCTTCCTTTTATTTATTTATTTAAATTTATTCAAATGAATAATTTACACTTTACTAATTCGTTTGATTTGTTCATATATGTAGGGATATATATATAAATCTACTCCACGTTCATTTCATCATTTTCATATACCGCTTAATTTATTTTTTTATTTATTTAGCAAGGCCTAAGAAATAAATTATTAAACAAAATGTTTATTAGGCTAATAGAATTTTATTTAATAACTAATGGTTTACATTAAAAATCAAGACAAAACTCCCTTTTATCATTACTTGCCCGGTTTACACACATCAGCCTACCCTAACCCTTTTTTTATTAAATTTAAAAGCCCATTCTCCTTTATACTTTCATTATTTATTTTCTTCCGGCCCAAGCCCATCTGCCTAGGCCCACGCTCCTCATTTTCCTTTAACTTTTCTGCCTGCTTCTCTTTCTTTCCTTATCCCGTTCGGTTTTGTCGCCACCGAAGTAATCTTCTCGCTTCATCAATCTGCTTCAATCAACCATCTACTTCGATCCTCTCCTCCTTCCCCGGTGTCGCATCTCAGGCCATCTCCGCCTGTACACGTATCCCCATTTACAGCAGTTCCACCGTGATTTAATCCAGCTCCTTCTTCCTTCCTCTATTCTTTTATCTGCTGCTCTCTGTTCTTCTACTTTTCCTTTATTTGTTCCAGTTACACACATTTCTCTTCCATGTTTTCGCTTTGATGCTACCATTCCTTTATTACCTTACTACTGCTATTCACAAAACCCTCACCATTTTATTTCCATACAACTTAGCACTCACGTTCCTGACTTGCTCTGCCCACCTCAGCTCACCCGAGCTCCGGCGCTCCCACCGACACCTCGCCCACGACCTTCAGCACCCAGTGCACCAACCCCGGTGGTCCCCTACTGCTTCGGCGAAGAGCAGCACTGCTGCGATGTCGACACAGCAAAGAACCCATAACCCATCGGGTTTTTCTCCAATCAAAGAATCTCCTCCAACGTCCACCACAGCTCGCTGGAACTCCGGCGACTTCACCCATCTCTCGACCCCGACCCGACGCTCCGTTTCCCCTGGTGCGGCGGCGCCTCCTTGCTCCGGCGAGGAGCAGTTCGTGCTCGAAGTCCCCACGTCCGAAACGAGACAAAACTCCTCATTTCGATTCATTCTCAAAATCAATACGTTATAAAATTGTTTCAGCATTTTTCTGGTGATCTAGGGTGTATTTCGCATCCTCCTACCAATTCGTTCGATCTATAAAGCCATGGATCGTCCACACTCGACCAAAGCTCATGTCTCAGCAAACACCCTATATCTTTTGATATACTTAACTAAAATTCACCATTTTTGTTTCTAAATTAATGATATTGTAAGGCGCACAGGTTATATACCCTGAAATTCGAATTCATGAAGGTTTGTTTCCATGTTTGGCAAGCTTGTTTGACAACCCATGTAAGATGCAGTAGTTTAGAGAAGATACAACCATTCTTTGCTACTTAATGCATGTGTATACATGCGCGTGGACTTGTGTATGTACAGAAATGAAGGCTCGATCTATTTATGCATCTATACTTTATATAACAGCATGAGAAAGACAGGTGTTCATGTATTTTTAACAGCAAAACCTGCGGTTTTCCTACAGCAATAAAACAGCCCATCTATACACACATATCATCTCTATTTGTATGAATAAACACAGAAATAAATAGTGAGGTTTACTCACTGTTTTGCAGCTGATAATGGTGCGTGAAATAGTGTTTCTTCCTTGCTTATTTTTGAGATCTCAGGTGCGAAATAATGATCAGTATGGCTGTGTATTTATAGGCAATGATAATGTATAAAATATTGCATTGTTAAATTCTTTAATTCATATAATCTTAATTACTCTGAACATAATATTGGCGCAGGTTATAAATCAGAGAATGTCTTGGTTGAAAGCTCAGTTTTCTTTGGTTCTTATTTGCGCAGGCAATGTGGATTCATCTTGGCCATTGAATAGGTTTTCTAGCTTGACAAAAGCTTTTAAATGAAGCTGTCCTCCTTCTAGATGACTTAAAAATATAATGTAAACTATGTTCTTCTTAGATCATTCGATGGTGGATGCTAGGCTCACAACATTACAACACATTAATGTTTTAACTAAATTAGAAAATACCTATTAACTAAGTACACAATTTCCATTTAATGCTCTGCGCAAAATAGATGGTGAGTCACAGCAAAATACTTAAGTGTTAACCCCTCTAATCACCTGTCCCTTCCCCCCTTGTACTACAATCTTAGCTATGAAGCTTTGTGTTGGTTCATGGGATTTTGATGCAAAAAGATGGGCTGGCTTTCATGTGTTGAAGTGGCTTTGTTTTCCAGCTGGTCTCGGGTTCAAATGGTTGCGCAAGTATATGGGCTGTTAAGCCTTTTAAGTTGTGATGTTATCACCATTGTTTGCTAGCTAAAAGCTGATTGTTTTCATGTGCTTATAAGCCCACTAAACTCTTGTGTTAGCAGGTCCTTGCGCAAGCCTTACTGGGCTAGACATGGCATGGTTTTAAGTTAAATGACATTGGTCTTGTTTGAGATGCTCGGCTGGTTTATGGTGTTTAAACTAGCTTGTCTTCTCGGTTTGGATCCTCTAATTCTCTAATATTTTCTGCAAGGTCATGCCATATGTGTTTGCATTATTTAGTACGTATGACTGGCTAAAAGTTACAGCAGAATTTTTCTTTTGATTGGTTATAGATAGTCTTGAACTAAGGCCTTCTAGTTGTACGAACTATGGTGTTTATACTAGCTTACGTACTTGATTTAGTTCATGTTATTATCAACAATTTCTCTGCTAAGACATGTCTAAAATAGGTTGCACTAAGGTCCTATAATAGTCTAGTCATCATCCGATTAATTTCCCTTTTGGTTGCAGTTGAAGTTATTTCTCCAATCGATCGATTTCTCAAGTTAAAGATTTGCGACGCTTTAGTTACAGTTCCTTTAGTAACGCTTTGCTATAGCGCTTCACTAATGCTGCTATAGAGTTCTACTACTGCTGTTTACTACAGATTTTAGTCACACTAAAAGTTGTCAAGTTTTAGCGGCGCTCTACGATGTTGTAAACAAACTTATTCAAAATTTCCGGGTCATTCAAATGAATATCCACATTAATAACTAAATTATTAATGTATTGCAAAATTTTTAGTTTTGACGTATTTTAGTTGTCGTCCGAAAATCCCGGGTCATTACAATCTTTCCCCCTTATAAAAATTTCGTCCTCGAAATTTGTAAGTAAGACGTAAATTCAAGTTATAATTAAAGTTATAAACTTATATCCATAAATAATCAACACACATCAGCCAATTGTTATTTATCGCAGTTATTTCCCTAACTTCAAATATCAGTTACTACAGTTTGAAAACACCTCCACTACTGCACCATTATCTCTCAATATCCATCAGTTCCTGACCGTAAATCTGTAAGTGAATTACCTCCTAAATATCAACCCCGAAGATCGAAATCAACATCAGATTGATACCTAGCAAATTATTTAACTTAATCAATTTTCAGTTAGGTTCTAATTTATTAACTTCACATCTTAATTCCTCGTTATCCATGTTCTTCAAAATATCATTGATTTTATTTGGAAAAATTCCCAAATCTACATTAACTTCCTTCATTTGAATTGACTCATTTCCAAAAATATTCATCTACTCTGAATCCTCTTTTTACTTGAATCTATATCCAACGATCTCAAGTCCACTTCACTTAACTCCGTTAAGTATTATACTAATAAATTTCAAAATTAGTTATCTTCGTTTTCAAGACTCCTTAAATCTGATTTTATTTCGAATATCAATAAGTTCACTTTTCATAAGTTTAACTTAAGTCTAGAATTAATTTGGTGAAAATCCAAATTTTAATTCAATTTAAAATCCTAACTTATTTCCTATATCAATATGATTAGATGTTATTCTAATTCAATTCAACGCTTCTTAAATTGATTCTAAGGCTAACCCTAATTACCTTAACTTAAGTTGATTTCTCCTAGATATATTCTATATATATAATAGCATCCAACTTTTAAAATACGCTCTCTCAACACTAACCCAAAGCCTAGGTATACGATAGCTAAGCTCTGATACCAACTGTAACGACCCGGATTTCAGAGACCTTGGATACCCGATATATCTCACATATCGAGCGTCCAAGAGTCGACAAAAATCCAGATAATTATGAAAGAAAAGAAATAGATAGAAGATAGAACTAAGAAAAAGACATCAGAATCTCACAGCGGAACTTGGGACAATATATTATAACCCAAAATATTACATATTATAATTCAAGTACATTGGAATACTTCATACATAGGGATACATATCATCACTTACATACTTAACACTTGTGATACTAACTTGTAGAAAATTCTACATAACATATGATAGATAAGCCAACACTTCAGATCCTGCCATCCAGCTACTCCAAGTTACCTTAAAACCTGGATCACTTGTCTACTCATAATAAATATTATGAGTACCCAAGAGTTTAGGGAAAACATAGAAGATAAACTCCGGGTCAGTCATGGACTGGTATGAGTAAACGATTTATAAACAAGTTTAATAAATCACAATGATTCATAAGACCACGCCGTGAATACGGAACAGGTTTTTACCTTATGAGATCAAAACAGTTTGCATATTTAAACAGATATTATGATAATGTCTATGTGTCCACAAATAATTACAATCTAGTAGAATGCTTTCATCTCACATTCTACTTATAGTATACAAACAAAACCGTAAGTGCGTATGGATATTTGGTTTCCAACTATGACAAGGTATGGGATCACCTTCCGGAGGTGTATCTCTAGATACGAATACACGGGTTCAACAAGAACGTCTTGTAACCCGGCCACACATGACCGACCACTCATTTCTCTTGAGTGTATCGAATGTATATCACCAACGGTTGGGAGCTACCCACCGTTTCCCGAAACGGGTCAGAATTGACAATAGATTTTTAGAAGTAAATGAAAACTCTAGATCAGATGATGATACATCCTAATGGGAGCTATCCACATAGCCATGCTGCCTGCCCGATTTTTGTCATTTCCGGTTGTGAAGCTTGAAGCTAAACGTACCCTGACATTCTTTTGGTTTGCTTTGAACGTCACATCCTCAAACCCGCTAATCCACTAATTGACTTCTCCAAAAATATATTACAAGTATAAAGTAAGAGAAACGAATTTCTCTACCACTTATAACTACGTTTGAAAAGATCAACGTGCGTGATCAGTTAGGAATACTCTGTTAGACGTTCGTCCATATAAGTTGTCCTGGGACTGGACAAACCGAAGGTACTATTCCGTACAACCATCTTAGCCAACCGTTATCTAAGATTTATACAATAGCCCTTGCATTTTTCTCCGTCTTCAGTATTCAGCATTTCTTGACTCGCAACGCTTATGCCAATACGGAGTGGTTCTTCGGATAATAATCCAACCGGTCTCTCCATATTAACAACGTTAAAATGGTCAAACTTTGATAGTCGATGACTTAACTATCAAATGAAAATACGTGTGCACACAACAATCTTATTTCGAATTGAAATTCCTATTTGATAAATCATCATATATGTATATATATATATATTGATATTTCTGTGTTTACGTATCACTATCCTTTCACATCAATCAGTCGCTGACTGTAATCATTAAGAGAACAACTTCCTAAGTATAAACCCCGAAGGCCGAAACCAACATCAGATAAATACTCAGAAAATCATTCGACTTATTAATTTTAGCCAGTTTCAAATTTCAGTAAATTCCCATTTGAATTCTCATTTCAAAGATTCATGTTCCTTAAATATTTTCGAAAAATATTAACTTAGCTCTTTATTTAAAAATCATGCTATACCGTGTGCGGAGCACGGGCTTCAAACTTATCTAGTGAAAAATCTTCTTTTATAAAACCCGACGGTCAACGTTCGAATCTAGTATCGACAGTTAAACCTTTTCTCTCGATCTACTATTATCTTATTTATCGTTAGCTTCATTTCATTTAAAGATTTGAGAAAATATTCCTTCGATGTTTTACTCAAACTTTAGAATTTATCATTTGCTGTTACATCTGGTTCCTTCCATCACGGTAGGTCATTTGAGTTTAATTTAACTCATCAACTTTCATTTTACCACTTAGTCTTGAAATGATTTGGTAAATTCTTCCTTTTATTTATTTATTTAAATTTATTCAAATGAATAATTTACACTTTACTAATTCGTTTGATTTGTTCATATATGTAGGGATATATATATAAATCTACTCCACGTTCATTTCATCATTTTCATATACCGCTTAATTTATTTTTTTATTTATTTAGCAAGGCCTAAGAAATAAATTATTAAACAAAATGTTTATTAGGCTAATAGAATTTTATTTAATAACTAATGGTTTACATTAAAAATCAAGACAAAACTCCCTTTTATCATTACTTGCCCGGTTTACACACATCAGCCTACCCTAACCCTTTTTCTATTAAATTTAAAAGCCCATTCTCCTTTATACTTTCATTATTTATTTTCTTCCGGCCCAAGCCCATCTGCCTAGGCCCACGCTCCTCATTTTCCTTTAACTTTTCTGCCTGCTTCTCTTTCTTTCCTTATTCCGTTCGGTTTTGTCGCCACCGAAGTAATCTTCTCGCTTCATCAATCTGCTTCAATCAACCATCTACTTCGATCCTCTCCTCCTCCCCCGGTGTCGCATCTCAGGCCATCTCCGCCTGTACACGTATCCCCATTTACAGCAGTGCCACCGTGATTTAATCCAGCTCCTTCTTCCTTCCTCTATTCTTTTATCTGCTGCTCTCTATTCTTCTACTTTTCCTTTATTTGTTCCAGTTACACACATTTCTCTTTCATGTTTTCGCTTTGATGCTACCATTCCTTTATTACCTTACTACTGCTATTCACAAAACCCTCACCATTTTGTTTCCATACAACTTAGCACTCACGTTCCTGACTTGCTCTGCCCACCTCAGCTCACCCGAGCTCCGGCGCTCCCACCGACACCTCGCCCACGACCTTCAGCACCCAGTGCACCAACCCCGGTGGTCCCCTACTGCTTCGGCGAAGAGCAGCACTGCTGCGAAGTCGACACAGCAAAGAACCCATAACCCATCGGGTTTTTCTCCAATCAAAGAATCTCCTCCAACGTCCACCACAGCTCGCTGGAACTCCGGCGACTTCACCCATCTCTCGACCCCGACCCGACGCTCCGTTTCCCCCTGGTGCGGCGGCGCCTCCTTGCTCCGGCGTGGAGCAGTTCGTGCTCGAAGTCCCCACGTCCGAAACGAGACAAAACTCCTCATTTCGATTCATTCTCAAAATCAATACGTTATAAAATTGTTTCAGCATTTTTCTGGTGATCTAGGGTGTATTTCGCATCCTCCTACCAATTCGTTCGATCTATAAAGCCATGGATCGTCCACACTCGACCAAAGCTCATGTCTCAGCAAACACCCTATATCTTTTGATATACTTAACTAAAATTCACCAATTTTGTTTCTAAATTAATGATATTGTAAGGCGCACAGGTTATATACCCTGAAATTCGAATTCATGAAGGTTTGTTTCCATGTTTGGCAAGCTTGTTTGACAGCCCATGTAAGATGCAGTAGTTTAGAGAAGATACAACCATTCTTTGCTATTTAATGCATGTGTATACATGCGCATGGACTTGTGTATGTACAGAAATGAAGGCTCGATCTATTTATGCATCTATACTTTATATAGCAGCATGAGAAAGACAGGTGTTCATGTATTTTTAACAGCAAAACCTGCGGTTTTCCTACAGCAATAAAACAGCCCATCTATACACACATATCATCTCTATTTGTATGAATAAACACAGAAATAAATAGTGAGGTTTACTCACTGTTTTGCAGCTGATAATGGTGCGTGAAATAGTGTTTCTTCCTTGCTTATTTTTGAGATCTCAGGTGCGAAATAATGATCAGTATGGCTGTGTATTTATAGGCAATGATAATGTATAAAATATTGCATTGTTAAATTCTTTAATTCATATAATCTTAATTACTCTGAACATAATATTGGCGCAGGTTATAAATCAGAGAATGTCTTGGTTGAAAGCTCAGTTTGCTTTGGTTCTTATTTGCGCAGGCAATGTGGATTCATCTTGGCCATTGAATAGGTTTTCTAGCTTGACAAAAGCTTTTAAATGAAGCTGTCCTCCTTCTAGATGACTTAAAAATATAATGTAAACTATGTTCTTCTTAGATCATTCGATGGTGGATGCTAGGCTCACAACATTACAACACATTAATGTTTTAACTAAATTAGAAAATACCTATTAACTAAGTACACAATTTCCATTTAATGCTCTGCGCAAAATAGATGGTGAGTCACAGCAAAATACTTAAGTGTTGACCCCTCTAATAACCTGTCCCTTCCCCCCTTGTACTACAATCTTAGCTATGAAGCTTTGTGTTGGTTCATGGGATTTTGATGCAAAAAGATGGGCTGGCTTTCATGTGTTGAAGTGGCTTTGTTTTCCAGCTGGTCTCGGGTTCAAATGGTTGCGCAAGTATATGGGCTGTTAAGCCTTTTAAGTTGTGATGTTATCACCATTGTTTGCTAGCTAAAAGCTGATTGTTTTCATGTGCTTATAAGCCCACTAAACTCTTGTGTTAGCAGGTCCTTGCGCAAGCCTTACTGGGCTAGACATGGCATGGTTTTAAGTTAAATGACATTGGTCTTGTTTGAGATGCTCGGCTGGTTTATGGTGTTTAAACTAGCTTGTCTTCTCGGTTTGGATCCTCTAATTCTCTAATATTTTCTGCAAGGTCATGCCATATGTGTTTGCATTATTTAGTACGTATGACTGGCTAAAAGTTACAGCAGAACTTTTCTTTTGATTGGTTATAGATAGTCTTGAACTAAGGCCTTCTAGTTGTACGAACTATGGTGTTTATACTAGCTTACGTACTTGATTTAGTTCATGTTATTATCAACAATTTCTCTGCTAAGACATGTCTAAAATAGGTTGCACTAAGGTCCTATAATAGTCTAGTCATCATCCGATTAATTTCCCTTTTGGTTGCAGTTGAAGTTATTTCTCCAATCGATCGATTTCTCAAGTTAAAGATTTGCGACGCTTTAGTTACAGTTCCTTTAGTAACGCTTTGCTATAGCGCTTCACTAATGCTGCTATAGAGTTCTACTACTACTGTTTACTACAGATTTTAGTCACACTAAAAGTTGTCAAGTTTTAGCGACGCTCTACGATGTTGTAAACAAACTTATTCAAAATTTCCGGGTCATTCAAATGAATATCCACATTAATAACTAAATTATTAATGTATTGCAAAAAATTTAGTTTTGACGTATTTTAGTTGTCGTCCGAAAATCCCGGGTCATTACAAATATATTCAATGATTTTTCCCCATTATAAACTCTATCCAAAGTTGATTCTAGTCATTGAATTTTGGATATAAGATCACAATTTTCTTTCATCGTAGTGGAGCAACAGTTTATAGTGACCTTTTTCTTTTCAGCAAGTTTGTTTCGAAACCAAATTATCATTTTTAGTTACTTTTATTTTGGCCTTAGACTCAAAATTTTCAAATTCAAATTTACTTTGTTTTTCAAACTCGAGTTTTTCAAGTTCTTTGAATTTCGCGAATTCTTTTTCAAGATCATTCCGGATTGGATCATTTTTCTGCAAATTTTGTTTTTCAGCAAATCCATGCTTGGAATTTTCAATGTCTTAAAATTATCAAATTCATTTTGTAAGAAATTGTTTGTACTTATTAGCTCAATATTGTTCTCTTTTAAGATCATAATTTCATTTTCAAGCTTCTAAATATTTTTATTGAGATGAACAAGAATATTTTCCAAATTCAAACAATTTTTGCAATTAGAGTTTTCTAATTTCATGATATTTTTAAGTTTTGATTCCAAACAATTATTTTGCAGGTCAACTCAAGACTTTTAAATTTCAGATATTTATTTTTCGATTTGAGACTATCAACAGCATTAGTTAAATCAACACAAAAATGAACTAGATCTTCATATGAAAATCATCTTGTTTCATTGTCTATTAAGTCACCGTCGCTTTCATCGTCCGATTCTTCATCAATAACTCTTGTTAAACACAAATCTAAGCCTGAGTTGACATTTTGGGGTTTCGTGCAGTCGTGTTCTTTTCATTCATGCAATGTATTGAGAGTTTCCAGATTTCCTGCATAGTTAAACAATGGGAGATATGGTTATACTGATCACTATGCAGTTAGAGCACTTAGCAGTTCTACAGCGGAGGAGGTGCAAAAAGATGTAGCGGGGATAAAGCGGGGAAATAGCTGGGATATAGCAGGGGCGCAAAAAGTTTCATTAGATGTAATACCAAATATTTGAAAATTAGTTAGTCATCTTTCTCACATTAGATATGTACAAGAAACTAATATTAATTAATCTTATATAACAAAATCACGGAATACCATAGTTATGCATGCTAAATTTGATGAGTGTAATTGATTGTTATAATATATTAGGCACATATGCCATAAATTTAGCCCTTTACGTTAACTTTACTGAATTTTTTGAAAAGAGAACTAGCCAAATAAAACTCTATATATAAATATTGCTAAAGCGGACGCTAAAAAGCCTTGATTTAGCCGATGCAGCGGAAAAAAGCGGGGCTAGAAGCAAATCTACTGTTCATCAGTGCTAAATTGATATAGCGTAGCGGTTGAAGAGCACTATGGGCTATAGCGGGGCTATTGCAGGGCTTTAACTGCATAGACTGATCATCATCAATAAAAGAATATAAAATATGTGTAACATGAGAATTATACTCAATATCATTCCTATCTACTATATCATATCCATTTATAGTAATATCCTAACATTTAATATTAATAGATTTTAAATAGAATTCCATTTCTGATTTCCAATTTAAAAAATCTATACCATAAAAAATAGTTGGAATACGACCAGACCGACTCTCGATAGATTGACAACTAGGGAACACCAAAACCCTAGAGTTAATAAAATACCTGCTCTGATAACAGTAGTTGGATCTAGATTAACCCTAGAGGGGGTGAATAGGGTAAATTGGAGTTTTACGAGATACTAAAATATCACAGCACAGATTTCAGCAGAAAAAATAAATACAAAAAGTAAAAGATACAGATTTTACCTAGCTTTGGAAAACCCCTGCCTACTACTGCATTTCCAAGGTTTCTACTAGAATTTAAACAATCTCTACACTTACAAAATCTTTGTAAACTCGCGACACCCGCTCACCACTTTTCTGATCCTACGCTCAGAGCCCTGCATTGATCTTTACTTCCAAGATCAGATTTTCTCCGAAATAAAACCCGTAACTCTTAAACCCTAGTTTATAGAAACTAGAAAACATATTGATCGGTTACAAAAGAAAACAAAATTAAAACAATAAGATAATGAAAAACACCTTTAACCCTTAAGAAAGAAAATTATCGCCCTCCCCTTTATTTTTATTTTTGTCCCTCAAAGCAATGACGGCCAAAATAAAAATAAGGTTTTGCCCTCAAATCAGATTGCGACTTCAAACTTGTTTTTCTGGAAATTTGTTTTCTGATGATCTTCCAGTGTGGTTGTTCTTGGTCGATTGATTTTGGTACTTGCGATCGAAAACTATGAGTACTCTGATTTGATTTTTTCTCTTGAATTTATTACTTGGTTTTTCAATGTTTTACCTGTGATGATTCACATGTATTATATAGAGTTTAGAACCCTTGTTGTTCTCTGATTTCATAAAAATGAATCAGTCTGATTGTTGCATGATTCTTGCGTGATTGTTTCTAATTGATTTCCATGGCCTTGATATGCTTGTCTGTTGCTTGATTAAATGTCGTGTACCTACACTTGATTTCTAGAAACAATTTGTGATTTTCTTGCCTAATATTGTGATTACATGCCCTACGAATTTCTGAAATCGGATTCTTGTTGATTTGTAACACTTGATATATATTCATCACTCTGAAGATTTGTTCGACTATTTCTGGAAACATTATCTTGCATGATGATTTTAACTTCGTACCATAAAAGACCTTGCTAAAAAAATTTCTTCCAATCCTTTCATTGAGTATACTTGTATATTGCAAACATAACTTGTAATAGCAAATTTCCAAATATTTTACTCATGACTGTAAGCTCTGCCATTTGTGTATATTGCTCCACTCCATTCTTGTTCTTTGATTCATTTTGGTGATTCATGATGCATGTCTGTAACACTCCATGATTTTAACAACACTAAAGGTGATAAGTTAAAGAATAATTAATCTAATATTTATAATTGAATGAAAAGGACTGTGCCATTGCATTTGTCTCGGAATTCTGGTCAAAATAGACACCTAGTTTGCGTAAAATGGTCACCGCATGAAGAAGTTATTATGGTTTGAAGTTTACATATGCACAAGAGAATTATATATATATATATATATATATATATATATATATATATATATATATATATATATAACAATCAAAATCAGTTCAAATCGCACAAAAAGGGAGGAGAGGGAAATTTCCTGTCCAGGGGTGTTGACCCCATAAGGGGGTGTCGACCTATAAGGAGTCTCAACCCCTGGGTCGACCCTATATATGGGGTGTCGACCCATAAAGGAGGGGTCGACCCCCTATGGAAGATCTGGGTAGATTAGGGTTTTGTTACAGCTATATATATGGCCTCATTCCTCTTGTTTCTACACACCAAAAATAATGGAGAACAAGATGTTGCCTCTGCCCAGATAAAATCAAGTCTTTTCTCCTTCAGCAATCAACTAGAGTTATTCAGATTTAGAGATTTGTGATTAAACATCAGTAATTCTTTTGTCTATTTTTCTAAGTCCAAACACTGTGAGTCTATTTTAATTTTTAGATCCAAATATTTAAAAAGTAAATCTTGACATGACTATAACTTGGATTTATGCCTATGACTATTTGAATCATATCAGATCTGTTATAACCTAATTATCTAAGTTATTCTGACATGACTATGAACTAGAACAGAACCCATACATATTTATCATGTCAGATCTGTCATTGTTTGTAGATCTAGTTCGCTATTTAGATCATCTCATGCGTGTTCCTATTATGTTTGTGGCTAAATCAGATCTGTTATTAGTTGGATATCCAATTCATTGTTTAGATCTCATCAAGCCTGTTTATGGTGTCTCTATTATGTTAGAATCAGTTCTATTGTCACATGTTTATCAGATCTGTTCCTATATACTTATCATGTCATTATGCCACTATATGTTTATGCTTATTTTTTCCATTATATGTCAAACTTGTTAGTATGATCATTTATGTCCTTTCCCCTTCATCTTTTCCCTTTTATTTTTATAGCCAAGCTACCTTCGAGCCTAGGCATGCCGCTGAAATATGCGAACACGTTAAATTGGGAATGTGGGGAAAACGGTAAGATTAGGGCATAACTTGTAATTGGAAATTTGAGCATAACTTGAATGAAATATATGAACATGAATTTGGGGCATAAATCAACTTATGGTTAAAGACCTTAATTTGGAGTATATGGTTCATTATGAACATAAGTTGGGAAAGGGGCATGAAAACCTGTAATGACATAGGAATAATTGGTTAATAATTGAAATGCCTAGAATTACAGTAATTAGAAACTGTAACCGCGCTTAGACACGAGGTTAGATTACACTTGTGGTGGAAGTCTGCTCGGAACCGACCGACATATACAGTGACCACAAGTGGTGAATCTAATGCGAGGGGTCTAAGTTCATAAACACGAGACATGCTAAGACACGAGGTTATGTCCGAGCTGTGGAAGAAGTCTTCCCGAAACCGACCAACATATCTAGCGTCCACAAGTGATAGGCTTAATGTGGGATGTCTAGCACATTATAACCATAAATGAATATGGTAAGGAATTGGAATACTTAACCTAGTTGAATCCATAGGGACTGTGTGAACATATAACTTGAGTAGGGGAGTAAACTTGTTTGAAACAGTGGGTGGGTTAAGTAAATCTTGAGTGGGTGGGTAATATTTATATATAGGCCCACAAAATTAACCTATGGGGTTATACAATCTTTTAGTCTGGTATGACATAACCTGTGGAAAACCCAGTGGGGATGCAAGCGTAGGGGGAAGCTTGTATCATCTTGTTTGTGGGACCTATTTTAGTCAGTGACCCATATATAGGTATCAAACGAGTACTCCGTACTAGGTCGGAGTAGGGGCACGCTTACCGGGCTGATTGTGAGAGATCCAAACGTAGGGAACGGTGTGGGCGGCGCATTCCGACGAGGTCATGTGCGTGCATGGGTCCAGCAGAGGAGGTTTAGACGTCGTGACTCCTATAGATATGGTTGCGCACATCCTGAAAATGAAGGATTGCCACTTTAGGGAGTGATACACGCTACTGTGGGGCCAGCACAAGGTATCTACGGAGTAGGGAGCTGATCGATTAGGGTAGTAATTAGGGTACATCTAGACTCTAGTATGTTGGGGAGTCGTTAATACCCTTAGGAGTAACTCCGGTATGTTGGGTTGCCTGTTGGTTGTATGGGGTGAGAACCTCTCACTGGAAATACACCAATGTCTACCATCTTATACTTGTAGGGGATCATCTTGTTAATAAGACACTAGTATTGGTGCAGAGAAATCATTAGAGAAGCGTAGTATACTCTATCATGTTATTGTTTACCTTGTCATACCTTCCTATTATGATGTTATTTCTCTTATCCACTTTATATGCCTGTCTTGATACTTTTACCTATTTATAGGCTAAAAGTAATTAGACTCGCTAGACTTTATGTCTAACCCATTTTGTTTCCTCTTCTTTCTCTTCCATTTCCCCTCCCTCTTAGGTTCTCAGGGCGTGAATACTCAAGCTCGGCCAGGATTCCGCTTTAATCTTGCTTGGAGCTGCTTAGATGTATGCTCGAGTTTTTATCTCTTAAACTATGGCTGTGTTTTTGGGGATTATGCTTCTTTTATTATTGAACGCTAATGTTTTAAGTACAAGACAGAAATTTTAATGATGTACTGGGTTTTATGTTTCTTAAACATATGATGTAACCATGTTTTGAACTATGATGCTTTATGATTAATAAAAGTTTTTAATTCTGCTGCCATTTTATATCTTTCTTGTAATATTTCTGTTTACCCATAACGCTTCATGAAACTTAATGCATTCTCTTAATAAGTGACATTAACGGACATGGGGCGTCACACTTGGTACCAGAACCTGTACCCAGTCAGAATTTTGTGTGTAATGCTGCGGATATCAGTCGGTGTGGTACTGATGCGGGTTACATGCACAATGCCAGGGTGATGGGTGATATGAGCCAATGAGGACGTTGGGCTCTTTAAGGGGGGTAGTCTGTAACACCCCTCTTGAAAAGCTAACACAAAGATCTTTTAGCATAGTGGTTAGTTCTTGGTGTTGCTTTCCGAGTGGTCGGGGGATAGAATCCCATGGTTATCACATTTGGTATCAGAGCTGAAGGTTACCAGATCGAATATAAGTTTTTGAAAATTATTTTCAAAAAGGTTTTAAAAGGAAGCATTTTCAAAAGAAAAGTATGTTTTGAAAAACATATTCTCCAAAGCCATATGTAATATCTATTGATCCTTTGTCTGAATCCCTTTCCTTTTCATTTCAACATGTCTTAGGAACCAAATATTCCTGAGGGCGTTACGATACTAGGCTGGTTCCATAGGTATCTAGAGGCCACGGCGCCTACCAGTGGTCAAGTTGGCATTCCTTCCCCAGCTGCACCCATCGTTCCTCCTCCTCCACCACGTGAAGATAATTTCTTTAAGATATGCAAAGATTTATGTGCTATGGGAGGAAATCATTCCATGGAACCGAGATGTAACGACCTGGCATTTTGTCCGTTCCAAATCGGTATTTAAACCAACACGAAACAGCCAAAATGACAGATTGTTATCGGCTTACAAGGTGTAAACAGAATCAATACAGAATCACGGTGTAAAATTTGTAGCGGAATAAAAATTTCATATAATATCAGAGTTTACATACGTTTGCATAGCGGAAAAATATATTGTATACATGAAATTTTGGCTAAATAAAATTTACACTTTGTTGTCGAGCTTAACGTGCGCGCATGCATCTTTACGTCTTCACATCCTCTCCAATTTGCGAGCTATATCTTTAACCTGGAACACTTAAGGCCTGACCCGAGTGTCCCACGCAAAATACACAAAACACCCGAGCCAGGATTAAACATATTTCAAGTTAGCAAACTTTTTTAAACACATAAATATAATTAGTTTAATCCCTACAAGTCATTAGTAATTCGAGTATCCAATGATCCATGTACTGACGAAATATACATCATAGGTCAAAGCAAGGGAGTGATGGGCAATAGCACGTTTATACATTTATCTGAAGCATGTAAAATTTCACAAGAATGCTACAGTAGCTTAACTGAAATGAAACAGAGGGCTTATGCCAAAGTCAAAGATAGGTCCTAAACAAATGGCATACACAGCATGTAGGTACTGTGTAAATTAGCAAGTATATGTACATGCAAGATCATAACAGCATATGACTAACGCTACAACAAGTGGGGAAAATCTCGAAATCACGCAAGATAGTGGGTATTCAAGGAAAAGCACTATCATTTAGAACAACTCAAATATTTCATGCCAAAGTTCATACATGCAGCAAGCAATATAACTAAATGTTTCATGGCAAAAGTCATAACTGGGTGGTAGCAAAAATGGCTTATGACTTGACTTAATAGCAGGTTCAACTATGATGCCGCAGTGTGTGAATCAAAACAAGATAGCAAATATGGTGTGAATGAGTACTCCGGGAACTACATGAAAGGGATATGTGCAATAGTATTTTGGAAATCATTTACATTCAGTGAACATTGTTATGGACAGTACCTGCAATATGGGTTCTACATTATTTGTTAGGGGTAGTAACATTACATCACTCATGTTCAAGCATAGGCCCATAATTACACAAGCAACTGCATGGATCCTCGGATGGGGCTAATGCATGTAGCAAGGACATGCTAACACTAATAAAATGCAGGTATACTCAGTCAACGCCATTTAATGCATGTACAATATTTTTCTAATAAAACCCAGTAGTGTAGTGCATGTCTAAGTCTCTTTAGTAACCAAATATTAGATTTTAATTGTTAGGAAATCACTTTACATAAATAGGGAGCCCAAACTTAATAATGCTACATGCAATTATATAGTCCATGCATTTCAATTGAAGTTTAATGAAACAGAACACCATGTATTATAATGCATGCAAAGAGGAATTATGCAGACCCATGTTGCATACCAAGAAGCACCACGTAGTCAAGAAATTAAAACATGCGTGGTAATGAAGCTTAAACAGGTTCCAAACATGCCTAATGGTCAAGTGGAAATATGCCACAACATTAACTTGCGGAAAAAGGCTAATTAATTAACCAATCCCAACCTAGATTTTTATATTAAATAATTATAGGATGGCATTCCTGGTATTTTTTAAAGTATATGCCAAGCATGTATAGAAGTAATGCAAATAATACAAACCTATTGGCAAATGGAGCAATGCATGCCTCATGTAAGTGGGAATATGCAAGTATGGGATATGTGAATCATTTTTAACAAAACAGACAGCATGTGAAACCAATGGACCAGCAAACATCAATTTATAACTAAATGTCTTATGCATAAAAATGAGTGGGTACATTAGATAATGTATAGATTGGTTCAACCATGCTGCATGTAACTAAATGCAGTAATGCTCTTCCATACATGTATTAAAATGCACAGGTATGGACAGGGCGCACACACAAAATAAGATATGCTAAGAAGAGAAGTTCCTTCTTATAAAGAAACGTTGGAAAATTAGCAAGTGTTCATGCTTGAGTATAGGAGTATATATCTGTATCAATAATGGACTCCGGCTAGTACACAGACAACCAGAAAATTTAACATGCAACCAAGATGAGATGCAGACTAGCATGAACTCCGCGACAACGGGAATAACTAATTATACTTAGTCGAAAACATGAAATTTGCAACTTGCAACAAGTCGAATCGTAAGTTAGACTTACCTTTCATTGACGATGGCAACTCGGGGCTCGACCTGACAACTCAGTTCCACTCACTGAAACGGGTGCTGCGCCGGAAAGACGGCGGAGGGGTGCACCAGTTTACCGAGGCCGAACTATTTTGAAAGAGGAAAAGTGAGTGGCCACGGGTCTTCCAGTAGTCGGCGGAGGACTGTTCCCTCAGCCGACGGTGGCGGTTCGGGCAATAGATGCCTGTAGTGGAAAAACAAGGTCAGGCGATTGTGGTAGAAGCAGGCCATCTAAGAGGTTTGGGTTTGTAGACTTGAGAAGTCTCAGGTGGAGTGGAGACCTGATCGGTAGTTGTTGCGGAGTGAGTGACGACGACGAGGCAGGCAGTGGCGGAAGACGAACGGTGAAGGGAGGGATGAACTAATTTTGCAGAAGATATTGATGGTCATTTCGAATTGGGAGAAATAAATTTGGCTGAGGGAAAAATTTTAGAATTGGGGAAAACTAAATTGATTTTCTGATTTGGGAATACAGTGGAACATCGGCTAGTTGAAAAAAAAATAAGGAAGAGGAAGAGAGTTGTGGACCTCAGAGAGAAGGGTACCGAATTTTATAATACCAATGGAGGAAACAGAACACAGAAGAGCAACAACACGTGTAATACGAATCAGGGCGGCAAAGCCAAGTGATACTGGATTTCTGCCGCCCAAATCTCAGCAAATATTTGTCAGATATTGTGTTAGATCTGATGTTGGGTTGAACGAGGTAAGACGGGGTTTGAACGAAGTATTACAAGTGAACGGTGCATGGAATTGAACGAATGGTACCAACGATCGGTATATGCTGAATTGGACAACGGTATTTAAACACACTATAAATTTTTTAACAAATATTAAATGCTAATATAACGTGAACATAGAATTTCATCAGTGTCGTATATTCACTATTACTGCTCGAACTAAATTTATACTTAACGGTTTATACAAAACAAATTCGGTTAACCATTTAAATTAATATATTCAATCTTTGTTTAAAATAAATTAATTTCGGTTCAAATTAGAATGGTTTACCAATAAAATCCAATTCGTTGCAATTGTATTTGTTTTATATACATAACATTCATTCTTGAAACCATTCATGGAAAGAATTTCTACACTAAATATACAAATTAGTTACGTAAGACATGAGTTAAAATACTATAAATTATTAAATGCAATCATTTAGTCAAAATAGAATTTTATGCAAAGAATATATTATATGAAAGCTAAACAAAAAAAATTAGTATCTTCGCACGTTCAAATAAAATGATTAAGTAGAATTGATTTAGAAACATATTTAAGGTAAGGCAGTAAAAAAAATACTTTCGAAATAAATATAATAAGAATATAAGCCAAAAAAGTAAAATACCATAATGATTAAATAAATAATTAAATCCAAAAGTAGAGTATTATAATACATAAGAACTAGAATACAACAAAGAACACAATATATAAAAGCTAAATGTAAATAAAACTATAGACAGATTAACTTAAATTCAAACTTTAAATTTCGAAAACCATTTACATTAAAATTAAATGGAAATAATACAAGACTGCAAGCACAACTTGTTAATAATGTCAACCTGTTTATAAATTTACAAAAGGATTAAATCAGAGGTAAACTTAAATTATATTCAAATGAATAAATTCCAAATCCAAGTACAAACATCAACATTAAACCTCAATTAAATTCAAATTTAAGTATTCCAATAAATTCAGATTACCTAACAAATGTTGCTAATGCTTCTTTTAACATATATTTAGATATATATAAATTAAATCTACAAAAGGAATTTTTCTTTATACATTCAAAACAAAACTTAAAGTCCAACTATGCATCCAAATAATAGTTACGTTGAACTATGTTCAAATAAATTTCAAATGTTATATCAAAATCCATTATAACTATTTATTCTAAATTAATTTATATTCTAAATGTCAAAAAATTTAGTTCGTTACACGAGACGTTCGTAGAGGCAAGGAATTGGCTCAAAGAGACGGAGGACCTATTTGGAATTTTCAAAGTGGACGATCGTAGGGAGATTCAGTTAGTCGCCTGGATACTGAAAGATGAAGCTTCGTTCTAGTGGGAGGTTACACAAGCAGGGCGTCTAGTGGAGACTTAGGATGATTTTCGGCAAAGATTTGAAATGATGTTTCTTTCTCAAGTTGAGAAAAGTATGCAAATGGAAAGGTTTCTAGCACTTAAGCAGGGAGGCATGGCTGTCAAAGAGTATGTTAACAAATTCAACCAACTAGCGAGGTTTGGGTTAGATCTAGTAGATACCCCGCATAAGAAAGCTTTGCGGTTTGTTAGAGGATTGAATGAACCCCTTCATGGGTTAGCCATGTCTCATATTCCAATGGGAGCAACTTTTGAAAGGCTCGTTGATATGGCATTGAGACATAAGGAAGATAAAGATGAAAAGAAAGAAGTTAAGGTTGAGGAAACACAAAACAATAAAGTATGGCCCAAGAAGGGACAACAATAGCAACAACAGAAAAAGGGCAGAAAGAATGGCAAGGTAAGGGTAAGTGGAAGTGCTATAACTACGGGCATGAGGGTCATTTGATCAAGGACTACGAAAGAAGGAAGAATGATTGCTTCAGTTGTGGAGAAGCCAGACACTTTTCAAAGGAGTGCCTGAAGAAGCAAGAACAAGGTCAAAGGGCAGGAGCTTCTGGAGGGCAAGTGCATGCTCTCGCGATCAGTGCTCCAGATCGAGATAGGATTGTTTCCATGGAAGGTTTGATTTCTCTTTCCAATCATAATATTAGAACTCTTTTTGATTCTGGCTCTTTTCATTCATTTATATTTGATCTGTAGTTGAGACTCTGCACCTTAATACTAGTATGGTAGTGGATCCCATTGTTGTCTCAAAACCCATTGGTGGTTCGGATCATTTGTCCATGATTTGTCGGGGTTTAAGAATATCTGTGTTAGGAGTCGAGTTTGAGTGCGATGCATATGTTCTCGTTTTTATGGGCTATGGTTTGATTCTAGGGATGGATTGACTAGCCATGCATGGTGCCATTCTTGATTGTGAGAGGAGGGTCGTTAGACTTTTGACTTGCCATGGGAGGATCCTCGAGATTTCTTATGACCCTAATGGGTCTGTCATGCTTAGTGTCCTAGAGTCTGTTGACACATCTATTAATAATCTGCGATCTGTACCAATAGTCCATAAATATTCTGATGTTTTTGAGGAGGTTCAGGCTTACCTTCAAGGCACGAGATCGATTTTCGTATATACTCGGTAGACAATGCAAAGCCAGTTGAATTACCGGTGCACTATATGGCTCCAAAGGAAAGGAAGGAGCTTAGTAAGCAAGTAGGGGAGCTACTTGAGAAAGGGTTTATTAGGCGAAGCATATATGAATGGGGTGCTCCTGTAGTATCCACAACTAAGGCGGATGGTTCGCTTCGCTTATGTGTAGACTATAGAGAGTTGAACAAACTCACCAAGAAGAATAGGCACCCACTCCCGAGGATAGATGATCTTTTGACTAGCTTGTCGGTGCATCGGTATTCTCTCATTTAGACTTGGCCATGGGGTTTCATCAGTTGAGGGTGGCCGAGGACAGTATAGACAAGATCACTTTTAGGACTCCATATGGTTTCTTTGAATGGCTCGTTATGCCATTTTGATTGACGAATGCACCCGCCTATTTTGCTGATCTGATGAGTAAGGTGTTTTGGGAGTTTCTAAATAAGTTCGTCGTGGTCTTTGTTGATGACATCTTAATCTTCTCAAAGAGCGAGGAAGATCACGCCAAACATTTGAGAGAAGTTTTGAAAACTCTACGTGCGCATCAGCTTAAGGCAAAATTCTCCAAATGCCATTTTTGGAGAAAAGAGGTGAGATTTCTAGGGCATGTGGTCTCTAAAGAAGGGATACCAGTAGATCCCGCAAAGGTAGTTTCAGTTCAAGATTTGCAAATTCCTAAGAATGCAACGGAAGTGAGAAGCTTTCTTGGATTGGCAGGCCATTATAGGAAGTTCATTAAGGGCTTCACAAAGATATCAGCCCCACTCACTAGGCTGACGAAGAAGAATTTGGCATTTTCATGGGATATGGATTACGATATTGCTTTCCAACGGTTGAAGAGGGCTCTGACAACAGCCCCAGTCTTGACCTTGCCCGATGGGAACAAAGTGTTCGCAGTATACACTGATGCATGCGGTATAGGGCTTGGTGCAGTTCTGATGCAAGAGGGAAGGGTAGTATGCTATGGGGGTAGACAACTAAGGGTTCACAAGAAGAACTACCCTACCCATGACTTAGAGCTTGCTGCCAGAGTATTCGCACTTAAGACGTGGCGTCATTATTTGCTTGGAGAGAAATTCGAGTTCTACATCGATCATAAATCTCTCAAGTACTTGATTTCGTAGAAGGATCTAAATTTAAGGCAGCAAAGGTGGACGGAGTTCCTAGCATCTTATGATTTCGATATTACTTATACCCCTGGCAAGGGTAATGTGGTGCACTAAGTAGGCAGAGGATGGCCTTAAGTCCTCTATTTGTGGAAAGGAAAAGCTTGGAGTTTATATTGACTTTTGGTTTTAGACCCTCCACCGAGTTCTTGCTTGGCTTATTTGCATCACTGGAGGTGCGACCTACCCTTATGGATTAGATAAGAGCTTCGCAGTGAGAGGATACACAGATTTCAGACATCTTGGATAAGCTCAGTAAAGGGGAGACTTCTAGTCACCTTGGTAGATATTCCATAAACGATAAAGGGTGGTTGCGATGAGATGAGAGGCTTTGTGTTCCCCAAACTGCTAGTTTGTTGAAGACAGTCCTAGAGGAAGCCCATCATTCTAAGATGACTATTCATCCAGGCGGTGATAAGATGTATAGAGATAAGAAGAGGGTTTTCTTTTGGGTTGTGATGAAGAATGATGTAGCAGAGTTTGTTTCTCAATGTTTAATTTGCCAGCAAGTCAAAGTTGAGCAAAAGAAGCTTGGTGGTTTACTTCATCCTTTGGAGGTTCCACAATGGAAGTAGGAGATCGTCTCTATGGATTTCACATATGGTTTTCCTAGATCGAAGAAAGGCAACACCAGCATTTGGGTTGTAGTTGACAAACTTACTAATAGCATCATTTCTCCGGTTAAGCGTAAGAGGACGGCAACATGGTAGGCAGTAGTTTACATTCGTGAGATAGTCCGTCTTCATGGAGTACCTTCCAGTATCGTAAGTGATCGTGACCCCATTTTTATAGTTAATTTTGGAGAAGCTTGCAAGAAGCATTAGGTACATAGTTGTGTTTGAGCATCGCTTATCACCCTCGGACCGATGGACAGACCGAAAGGGTGAATATAGTTCTTGAGGATCTTTTAAGGCTGTGTATCCTAGACTTCGGAGGGACTTGGGAAAAGCACCTTCCTTCAGTAGAGTTTGCCTACAATAGTAGTTATCAAGCTAGTATTGGCATGGCACCCTTCGAAGCATTGTACGTACGAACCTATAGATCACCGACTTGTTGGTGGGAATCTAAGAAAGACTTCTACTTGGACCGGATATGGTCAGAGAAACGTCCGAGAAAATTGACCTTATTAGACGGCGAATGAAGATAGCTTAGGATCGGCAGAAATCCTACGCAGATAAGAGAAGGACTGATACTGAGTTTGAGGTGAAAGATATGGTTTTCATTAAGGTATCACCTTTGAGGAATGTGGTTCGCTTTGGATTATAGGGAAATTGGCACCCAGATTCATAGGACCATTTCCCATAACAGAAAGGATTGACCAAATGGCCTATAGAGTAAATCTACCAGAGAGATTGTCCAGTGTTCATGATGTTTTCCACGTTTCTCATTTATAGAAGTGCTTGCATGATACCGCAGAAGTAGTTGAGCCGAGTATATTGGAGGAAGTAGAGATCGAACGGGAGGTGACAGTTAGGTGATTTCCTACCTGTATTCTTAGATCAGAAGTTAAGAAGCTACGCAACTGAGAAGTCAAGTTGATAAAGGTTCAGTGGAGAGATAACCCATAGGATGCAACTTGAGAGACCGAAGACGAGATTCGTGCTTCGTACCCTTTTCTTTTCCAGGGCATGTTCTTAGCTTCCTTTCCAAAGCATTTATTCATACTTGTTTCTATCATTTGAGTATGTCCTATCGATCGAATCTTCGACCTTTAGGTAGGAATCCCATGGATGTAAACATGTGTTTGAAATATGTTATGCAAGTGGATGCAAGTGTTTGCTAGTGGTTGCTCGTGGATGCATATACACACACATTAGGCAATAGATGGCTCAGTCACTCTCATACTGCATATGAATGTGTGTGCATTTTTTTACTTTTATTTGATGAAAATGGGTGTATCATCATATGGATGTTGAATTTGGATGGATGATTATGCACACACATAGAACTTACAAGTTATAATAGGATTATTGCATACATGTTGGATTCATGGCACTAACATACATTGCATTAAGGAGGTCAACTGAATCAGTAGACCGCCTGATGTTCGCATTATTATTAGGACATATACACACACCTTTGCATATGTTCATATAAGCATTAGAAAATTTTAAGGACCATGGATGCCTATGATTAGTGGATGAGTGGATGGATGTGGATGGTAGGATATACATTCTTCTTAACTTAGAGATTTCGAGGATGAAATCCTTTGATTAGGGGAGAATGTAACACCCCATAATTTTAACAAAACTAAAGGTGATAAATTAAAGAATAATTAATTTAATATTCAGAATTAAGTGAAATGGACTGCGCTGTTGGTTCGTCTCGGAATTCTGGTCAAAATAGACACCTCGTTTGCGTACAACGGATACTGTATATTGAAGTTATTAAGGTTTGAAGTTTATATACGCACAAGAGAATTATATATATATATACATAACAATCAAAATCAGTTCAAAACAGTTCAAATCGCAGAAAAAAGGGGAGTGGGAAATTTCCCGCCCAAGGGAGTCGACCCCAAAAGGGGGTGTCGATCCATGGGTCGACCCCATAAGGGAGGGGTCGACCCCCTTACGACAGATCTGGGAAGATTAGGGTTTTGTCAAGCTATATATATGGCCTCATTTTTCTTGTTTCTCCACACCAAAAATAATGGAGAACTAGATCACTACAACAAAAACACCATATTACAACTTTAATTTTACAACGGTGGTAAAATCACCGTTGTAATAAATGTTTTTTTACAACTTTTTTCCAGAAAAGTTGTAATAGACTTATTTTTAACAACTGTGTTATTTTGACAGTTGTAATAAAAGCCTATCACAACTTTTATTTTTGGACTGTTGTAATATATGACTACACTACAACAAAAATACCATATTAATAATTAATAAAAATTTGATAATTAATAAAAATATTAATACTCAATAACTATTGTTTAATAATAATAATAAATAGTTTATTTGAAACTATGTAATAACTAATATTAATAATTTCTTTTCACTATATAATAATTAATAAATAATAATTATGTATTATTGTTAGAAATTAAAAATAAATAAATAAAAATTAGTTTTTAGTAATGAATAATTAATTTTAGTAATCAATAAATAAGAAGTAAGAATCACTAATTAAGATGTAAAAATTAGTTTTTTGATTGTTAAGTATTTAATAATGAATAATTATTAGTAAAATATACATAATAAACTTTTAATAAGTTATATTTAATTATAAATAAGAAGAAATAAGGAATAATTAACAATATCTATTATTAATGAGCAATATCTAATGCTTCAGCAAAATATTTCCTAACACATCCATATTATTTTTAATAAATTTGTACTGGTTATAGGTTGTAACGTTTAAATATTATATTCAGTAAATTTGTACTGGTTCTAGGTTGTAATGTTTAATTCTGTACATCTAGGTGAAACGAATAATGAAAAGATCGGTCTCCAAATGTTAGCAATGAAATTTAGGTGGGAAATTGTGAAATTTTGGCTCCAAAGGTTGGTGGTCTCATATTTAATAAATTTACTTTTCACCGCGTCTCCTCGTTGCCAGTATTCTATGTTGCCACTGTATTAACCTTTCCCCAATTCATAATCACTTTCCCAAATTCAACTAATTATTCTCCAAAATCCGAAACTAATGGCCACCAAGCTAGCCCTTGCCCCGCCTCCTCCTAGCTCCCATCGGCCGTGGCCCATCTTCTTTCTCCTCTCTCCGATTGAACTATGAACCCGTGGAACAAAAGGGGCAACGCCTTTTGCTTGAAGCCACTGCAGTTGATTTGCTCCAGGCGCAACCGCTCCACCGTCCTTCGTCTTCAACTTGAAGCCAAATCCGCCTGCGCCCGGTCACCCTTGCGAAGCCAGCTAACTCCGCCCTTTCCACTTTGCCGACAACCTGCAGGTGAGTTATCTCACTTGAACAAATTCAAGTTCTTCAATTATTTGTTTTTCCCTCTTTCAATTTGGGTTTATCGGTTTGCTGCAAAATCTCCTATCTAAGATCCACTATTTCGTTTGCTTTTTTTAATGATTTGTAACTAAAATATCACAGATTGTTGATCCCCATACTATAGATGTTGATGGAAAACTTTACTCTGCTAGGCATATTTTTATATCAGTTGGTGGTCGGCCATTTCTACCTAACGTTCCCAGAAAAGAGTATGCAATTGACTCAGATATTGCCTTAGAATTGCCATTAAGGCCAAATAAGATTGCTATTGTAGGGGGTGGGTACGTCGCTCTAGAATTCGCAGGTATCTTCAATGGATTAGGATGCGATGTCCATGTTTTTATCCGGCAAAAGAAAGTTCTCAGAGGCTTCGATGAAGATGTACTTTCTTATCCCAGCAAAATTTGACATAAAGATCTATGGCATTAGTTGCTCCATTTTCTCAATAAATTAACCATGCCGAGGACATTGAATTTCACCTTAAGTAGGATTTTGCAGGTAAGGGATTTCCTCGAGGAGAAAATGTCATTAAGAGGTATCGAGTTCCACACTGAGCAGTCTCCTCAAGCAATAGTAAAATCATCAGACGGCTTGGTTTCCTTAAAAACTAATGGCGGAACTGAAGATGGGTTTTCAGATGTAATGTTTGCTACATGACGGAGGCCCAATACAAAGGTTTGAGATATATTGGTATTTAAAATTGTTCATAATTTTTTAATGTATTTATAGAGAACTAAGAGTAAGATATTTTCATGTTCTTTTGTAGAATTTGGGGCTTGAGGAAGTTGGAGTGAAGCTGGCAGAGAATGGAGCTATATTGGTAAGTCAAACATGGTTGTTAAATTGAATTATTGTTCTATAAAATATAAAATGTATGCACTGATTAGGTAAATGAGTACTCTCGTACTTCTGTTGAATCAATTTGGGCTGTTGGAGATGCTACTGATAGAACTAATTTGACCCATGTTGCATTAATGGAAGGAGGGGCTTTTGCAAAATCAGTTTTTGGTAAGGAACCTACCAAACCAGATTACATGTGGATTCTAAATAATATGATGTGCTAATATTTATCATGTAATCAATAAACCATCTATGGATTGTATAATGGCTGGAAAGTAGAGAAAACTTGCAGTGCTCATAATTAAAATTGTGAAAGGGAAATACAAGTATGGGGTAAGGCCGGTATAAGAAGCCGGACTAAGCATGGTAACTCGAACAGAGCTAATGGAAGATTTGTTAAGGGTGGTCGTATTCCTAAATTGTTGGATCATTTGCATACTCTACAAGAAAATGATAACGAGGTATGTTATTACTAGTAATATTGCTATCAAGTTTTGGTATTGTTGGCTTAAAAGAACACTTCTTGTTCTTTTTTCTAACAACAGACATATTTTTATGCAATAGGTTTGATCACTACAGTCAACTTGCACCAAAAAGATAAATGGCATAAAGATTTTTTTGTCTTCGACTAGTGTACTCCCGTAGGATATGTAATTTTTTGTGGATAACTTGTGCTTGTACTAAGTTGCTTTGTAATGGTCAAGTATGTAATAATGTATGAAATGTTGTCTAAAACTTATTGCTTGTAATACCGAATATTTGAGTATTTTAATAAATTAGTTTGCAAATAACTGTAATATCGGATTTTCTTATGGAGTATTGCTATATATAGTGTATTGTTCTTTTCAGTTGCAAAAGATGTTTATTTCTTTAAAAACCCAAATATCAATCACAACGGTGCATAACAGTTGCAGTAGATTTTATTACAACGGTGCATAACTGTTGAAATAAAGTTTATTACAATGGTGGAAAAAAGTTGTAAAATATACATATTACAACAGCGTTGCAACAGTGCAAAAAAGTTGTAAAAGATAATAGTCTACTACAACTTCTTAATACACGACGGTTTGCCCACTGTTGTAAAATGTATATTACAATGGTGTTCCACCGTTGTAATAGGGTCATTTTGTTGTAGTCGATGCTGCCTCGGCCTAGATTAAATTAAGTCTTTCTTGTTCAGCAATCAACTAAAGTTATTCAAGTTTCAAGATCTGTGATTTAACATCAGCAATTCTTTTCCCTATTTTTCTAGATCCAAACAGTGTGAGTTTATGTTAATTTTAGATATAAATATTTAAAATGTAAATCTTGATATGACTATAACTTGGATCTGTGCCTGTGACTATTTGAATCATATCAGATCTGCTATAACCTATTTGTCTAAGTTATTCTGACATGACTATGAACTAGATCTGAACCTATACCTATTTATCATGTCAGATCTGTCATTTTTTGTAGATCTAATTCACTATTTAGATCATCTCATTCATGTTACTATTATGTTTGTGGCTAAATCAAATTTTTCATTAGTTGGATATCTAATTCATTGTTTAGATCTCATCATGCCTGTTTATGATGTCTCTATTATGCTAGAATTAGTTCTATTGTCACATATTCATTAGATCTGTTCCTATATACATGTCTTGTCATTATGCCAATATATGTTTATGTCTATTTCTGCCATTATATATCAAACTTGTTAGTATGATCATTTATTTCCTCTCCACTTCACCTGTTCCCTTTTATTTTTATAGTCAGGCTAACTTCGAGCCTAGGCATGCCGCTGAAACATGCGAACGCATGAAATTGGGAACGAGGGGAAAACAGTAAGATTAGGGCATAACTTGTAATTGGAAATTTGGGCATAATTTGAATGAAATATATAAACATGAATTTGGGGCATAAATCAACTTGTGGTTAAAGACCTTAATTTGGGGTATATGGTTCATTATGAACATAACTTGAGAAAGGGGCATGAAAACATATAACAACATAGGATAATTGGTTAATAACCGAAATGCCTAAAATTACAGTAATTAGAAACTGAATCCCCGCTTAGACACGAGGTTAGATTACACTTGTAGTGGGTGTTTGCCCGGAACCGACCGGAATATCCTAAGACCACAAGTGGTGAATCTAATGTGAGGGGTCTAAGTGCATAAACACGAGACGTACTAAGGCACAAGGTTAAGTCCGACTTGTGGAGGAAGTTTGACCAAAACCGACCGGCATATCCAGCATCCATAAGTGATAGGCTTAATCTGGGAGGTCTAGCACATTATAACCATAAATGAATATGGTAAGGAAATGGAATACTTAACCTAGTTGAATCCATAAGGATTGTATGAACATATAACTTGAGCAAGGGTTAAGTAAACTTGTTTGAAACAGTGGGTGGGTTAAGTAAATCTTGAGTGGGTGGATAATATTTATATGTAGGCCCACAAACTTAAACTATGGGGTTATGCAATCTTTTACTCTGGTATGGCAACCTGTGGAAAACCTAGTGGGGATTCAAGCGTAGGGGGAACTTATATCATCTTTATTGAGTCAAGAATTTCATGGAATTTTGATTTCTGACAAAGACATATGCTGTGATCGACAAAAAGAAGATATTTATTATTTTGAAGAGGCATAAAGAGCTACATATGGTATTCTAGATTAGAGGTTGATTATTTGGTGTTTTAGCAGTGTTGTTTATGTTAAAATCGATCCTCAAATAATCACACACCTCGAAATTATCGATATATACACGAGTATATATGTACACAATGATTGTGCAACTTGGGTGAAACCGGTCGACCGCCTATATTTCGACCAGTCGACCGTTTCTACCCAGAATGCACAATAGACATATACATGTGCACATAACTTATATATATATTCAAATTCCTGTCTACCGGTCCTTTTTGACCTGTCGACTGTTTTCTTCCAGAGAGCAACCTTTCGAAAAGACATTTCCTTTCATCAATGGTTGCATCTCCTTCTCTTCACCAATAATCATGGCTATTGTTCGTTACTCTTCACAAAGGGTTACAACTATTTATTTTCTATATAAACACCATGAGATCATCATTCCATTGAGCTAATTTTTGACTTTTACTATCTCTGTTTTCTTGATCTCAATTCTATAATCTCAAGCGCTCAAATTGCTCATATTCAATAATATATCGTTTGAATTCTAGAATCTTTTCAATATTCTTTTGATTCAATACGATATCCACTTCCAAATCTTCATATACACAAATATTCTATTTGAGGATAAGATTATAGGAAGGTTGTACTACAAGTGACAAATTCATGTTATCGAGAACACATATTGTCAACAACAATTGTATTTGTCTTAGTTGATTTCCTCGGTGTTGTAAAAGGCACGTGTTGAAGTCCTCGGTGTTTTTAGAGGCTTGAAATCCCATTCGTCTGCTCGGGTGTTGTAAACCTGTTTCCTCCGGGTGAAGTGAGGTGGTTGTTAGTGAAAATCCAGATAGAAGTCTCAGACTGGACGTAGGATGGTGCTCCGAACCAGTATAAAAATCCCTGGTATGATTTTTCTAGTTTACTGCATTCACTATTACATATCTGTGATTAGCTGATATTTATATCATCTTATATTTTCTTTCATAGCTGTTGTATATTTGTATGTTATACACCATATTACACGATCCGTGTGTATAGTATTAGTACGTACGCAATCTTCAATCTTGTGTGTGGGACCCGTTTCGGTCAGTAACCCATATAGAGGTATTAAATGAGTAGAACTAGGTCGGAGTCGGGGCACGCTTACTGGGTTGATTGTAAGAGATCCAAACGTGGGGGACGGTGTGGGCGGCGCATTCCGACAGGGTCATGTGCGTGCATGGGTCCGGCAAAGGAGGTTTAGACGCCGTGACACCTATAGATATGGTTGTGCACATCCTGAAAATGAAGGGTTGCCACTTTAGGGAGTGATAAACCCTACTATGGGGCCAGCACAGGGTATCTACGGAGAAGGGAGCCAATCGATTAGGGTAGTAATTAGGGTACATCTCTACTCCAGTATGTTGGGAAGCCCTTTAATACCCTTAGGAGTAACTCCGGTATGTTAGACTGCCTGTTGATTGTATAGGGTGAGAACCTCTCACTGGATGTACACCTAAGTCTACCATCTTATATTTATAGGGGATCATCTTGTTAATAAGACACTAGTAAAGGTGCAGAGAAATCATTAGAGAAGCGTAGTATACTCTATCATGTTATCTTGTTTACCTTGTCATACCTGCCCATTATGATGTTATCTCTCTATCCACTTTATATGTCTGTCATGATACTTTTACTTATTTATATGCTAAAAGTAACTGGACTCGCCAGACTTTATGTCTGACCCATTTTGTTTCCTCTTCTTTCTCTTCCGTTCCCCCTCCCCCCCCCATAGGTTCTCAGGGCGAGAATACTCAAGCTTGATCAGGATTCTGCTTTCTTCTTGCTTGGAGTTGCTTAAATGTATGCTCGAGTTCTTATCTCTTCTATTATGGTTGTGTTTTGGGGGATTATGCTTCTTTTATTATTGTACTCTGATGTTTTAAGTACAAGACAGAAATTTTAATGATGTACTGGGTGTTATGTTGCTCAGACATATGATGTAACCATGTTTTGAACTACGATGCTTTATGATTAATATTTTTTTAATTCAGCTGCTATTTTATATCTGTCTTGTAATGTTTCTATTTCTGTTTACCCATAAAACTTCAGGAAACTTAATGCATTCTCTTAATGAGTGAAATTAACGGATGTGGGGTGCCAAAACCAATGTTATTTAAAATAATGTCTCAAAAAACCAAATACTTTTGTCGGATTTACCAGTTTTTATGTATTTTTCTGTTTTATTCGCTCTGCATGTACTTTAGTGGCTATCGTTTTGTGTGGCATCCTTGTGTGTACAGATTCTGTAATTTCTACAAATCTGTTTTTGTGACCCGTTGGAGAATGGCTAGATTCTCCTTTTTGTTATATATATATGTATGTATATATATATATATATATATCTTTTTATTAAAAAAAAGAGATTTATTTCCGAACCAATTGTATTTAGAAGGACTTCTCATTTAAAAACTATATTTTTTAAAATTTAAATGATAATATTTATCCATAAAGGATAAGAATTTATATACTTTATAAACCAAAAAACAAATATTAGTTACTCCAAAGGACAATTTATAATACTCTTTTTATAACTTTTAACCCATTCTAATTTTCCGAAATTTCAATTGTAGGTACACAAAAAGCTTCCTTTTTTGGGTCAAGCCTATAAATGGTGACATGAAGCCATTTCTTCTTCCTCAAACATGCTTCTATCTCCACTGAAATCACTCTCTCTTCACTTGCTTCTCCACTAAATTCTTCAGATATTTATCCATGATTTTCGTCACGCGTGGGCTTTACCCGTAACCTCCTCTCAATTCCATATCTAAGCTTTTTCTCTTTTCTTTTTTAAGCTACTTTTCCCAAATAACCCTCAATCTCATTGTAAATCCATTGATCTCGCTAGATCCATTTCCGACAACCATCCTTACCACTACCTGGTGAATATTGCAGGAAACTACATGTTTCAATCGAAACGTCTTATTCAACTGATGGTCTTGGAAGTGGTTAGGGTTTCGGCACTAACGCGGAGTATATAGGTGAGCAGCAACTCCCATCTTCGCTTTTTTGTTTCGCGTCTCGTTTGAGTGATAGTGATGGTACAATTTTCCTTTTTGGGTATTCAGTGTTCATCTTTACTCGTCTTGTTAGTAGATATGGGTGCCGATCCAGTGATTTTTTGTTTTTATGTTGTGATTTGTGGTGTTCGGTCGTTTTCATTGGATTTCATAGTTCAGCAACATGTTATGGGTCTCTACTCTCGCTCTTCATGTTGCTGTATCAGGTTTCATGATAATCTGGTCTGTATATATGGGTTAACTCCAATGGGTGATGGCAGTACACAAGATGCCAAAGGCACTGATCTCTGTTGTTGCTCGTTTAGTGTTCTTCCTGTATGTATAAATCTTTGGTTGTAGTGAACTTTCTATGCAGTTTTGTCGAGCAGTGACCTTCCGGTGGCCTGTTCTGGTGGTTGTAACTTTGGTGCACTGGTTCACAGTTGGCCATTGGTGTTATGGTGATACAAGTGAAGGCTTTGCCTCTTAAAATCACTATCGCATTGATGTGCTTCGATGATTTCCCTCCACTCTTCCGGCTCATATCAGTTAAGCTGCTATGGCATCTTCAAATGAAATATGTGCATCTAACTGCTTCTCTACTTCTGGTGTGAAGCTCATGAAACTAGGTAGGCTTATGTTTGGATCAGAATGATTTTCACCTTTTGCTCTGCCCAATTTTGTATTGTCATGTAATTATTGAATATCTGTGCTTAAATTCTACATATTTGTTCTGTTTATTAGGGTATTCAAATGCAGTTCACTACGTCTTGTAGTATGTCATGTATTCTTCCTCACTCGGTGTGGTGAGCTAGGTCATATGGAAAGTAATTAGTAGTCTAGTAATTGTACTTGCTCCCATGCTATAATCTTGAATAGATAGTGTGGATGGCCCCCAATAACTGCCGTGGGCGGTGGTTCGAGCCACCTTAAAAACTGAATTTAGCTGAATGTCAACCACAGTCACCTGTACTTTTTTGTATTTTTATTATTTGTTATAATAAAAAGGTGTTTGCGGTCACCTAAAAAACCAGTCAATTTTACCAAAAAAAATCCGAAAGGAAAATAAATTGGACGCAAAATTTATTTATAAGTTTTGAAGCTACATTATTTATCCCATAAGATAATTAATCAAATTCATGATTTTTTATAATCAATAAATCGATTATTCTCAATTCTTTTTTAAATTAATTAAGTTTAAAATTTTCTTATAAATTAGTAAATTATTCTTAAATCAATTCTATTCAATCAATTAAATTGTTTTTGCTCATTTTCATTAAGTCCTATTTAAATTGTTTCCTTCTTTTTAAATAACGTAATGGATACATATCAATTAAAATCAAATTTCATCAACTAACATAAGAAATTTTTAACTAAGGCATCATTCATTAAAATGATTATAAACTTAAACATCATTTATTTAATTGATTATGAAATTCCAAGTATCATTAGTTAAAATGATTACCAAAATTCCAATTAATCATTGATTAAAAAAATTAATTAATTTACGATTTAATTAACTAAATAAATAGTTAGATTCTATTACCATTGCTTTAAATAAATAATCAAATATCAATTCCTTAATTGAGTAATTAAACTTGTATCATCATAAATTTGTACCATTAATAAATTTACAAATATCATAATAGAAATATTCAAATACCGTTTCTGTGAAAACTCAAGCTTAAATTAAATAAGTTATTTAAATTACTTTGGCCATTGATAATAGAAGCGGTATGAGAATATGCTTAGGTAAAATAAAGGCAATAAATGAATCTAAGAAAATGAATGGGAACGGAAAGAAAATATGAGCGGGTGGATAAATGTAAATAATATAGGAGTATAAGCAAAGGAATAAATACTTCCTTGTTAACGACGTATAAGCGTGTGTATTTCAGAGTGTTTCATTGCAACCTAAATTGCTATAGACACTCCAATTTTTTTATTTTGTCCCCTACAACAAAGTAGTTATGTATGTCATCTGTTCTAAAATGGTAAATCAAATTTAAACAAACAATTCAATAATAAAACAACATTTCAAACAATTATCCATCAATAATTCATGTCATCATATATATTTATATATGTAACTTTAGGTGTAAGTTATCTAAAGTTATTCGGTTTGAACCAAAAACAAACATTCACAAATTATTACAAGCTCCAAAAATGTCCAGTTCAATTTTACATAAAGCTTAAGTCGATACGAGTCCAACATGATTTAAGATGTTCGAATCCGAACTCGTATGAGTTAGAAATTGAATACATAAGGAATCGAACTATTTAAAATAATTAAAAACCAATCACCTTGATTAATAATCTAATTACCCTCGTTAAAAAAATCCTTCTTCCCCATTCATACCCTTACCTTGCTTGCACGACCCATCCTTTGTCGTGGATGTCACAGATGTTACGAAGCCACAATGCACTATTTTCTGAATCGACTTCACCAATGCACTCCCCATCGAAATCTACACCTACCTGCACCACTCGTCCAATGTCCGACCTTACCATGAGATTTACGACTTGCAGGGTTGAAACTGTGACCATCAAATGTTGCTCTAGCCTCCCAAGGAACGTATGCTCCAAGACTTCCTCCCTAAATGCTTAACGAGGAGATGCACTTTAGGCAACCAACGCCAAACACTGACTCCACCTAAACCGAGCTCAATACCCAACCCCTAGTTCTGCCTAACCCATTCTTGAAGTCGGTCATTACTTTCTTTCACGATAGTTTTAAAGCTGACCACCACCAAAACTCCAAGGCTAGAAATTTTCACTAAATACACTCAAGGATCCCTGCTTTACACTTTTTTGGAATTTATTTTGTTTGTTAGTCAATTTTAAAGTAAGCGGTCATGTTTATGCTAATTGGAAACATAAATGAAGAGAGAAGAGGAAAGAAAAGTCAGAAGGATAAATTGTCTAAGTGTTTTTTGGTTTTATAATTCAAATTCTAGCATTTCTCCAAGTAGAAATTTGTTCGCATGCGACACGCGATTGCCAAACAAAAATATGAGCATGCTCCGAAATAAGACACTATTTTAAAAATATAACAATACACACTTGTTATTTAAATATGTAAAATCACAAAATAGTATTATTTTGCAATAAATATCAAATTATAACAATATATTTCACATTGTTAAACTTTACGTGTTTCTAGCGCAAATGGTTACGCAACAAGTCTCATCGTCACGAAACCTGATATCTTACAACAATTCACTATTCTGGATATGATGAAATTAGTTTTCATGAAATTTAGGATAGTTCCAAAAATGATATTTTTTGTTATAAATAAAACAGAACATATGTTAAACAAGAAGCCATTAGAGACAGAAAGATAGGGGAGTGACTTTTATTTCTATTGCTTCAAGTGTGCACAATTTCTATTACATTGGCTCCTTTATATATAGGCTTTGGAGTTGATGTTAGACTTATTTCCATGATGTGGGACTAAATAGAATATGACAAGAGCATATTCACTCATATATATTACAACACTCCCCCTTGAATATGCGTCTTCAAAATCTCGAATGCTCTGCTAACTTGAAGTTTTCCCTTTTAAAACATATATAATGATTTCTCCCCATTATAATTATCTTTCTTGCATATATCGGTTCAGTCAATACAACTATTGTCTATTGCCTTCAAAACTCTATCAGGAAAACCCAATGGGAAAAATCTTGAACGAGAAAAAGAGTACAACGTCTGACATTATGAATATCATATTAAAATGATATTCCTTAAAAGAGTTTGATGCTCCAAGATAAAAACAATGTCTCATTAAAAACCTTTTTATGAAAAACCCTGTGGGAAAAATCATAAACAAGGAAAAGAGTGCAAATTCATTTCATCTTTAAGTAAAATGTTTTATAATGTTACAGTAAGGGTTGATACTTCAGGATCAAGATAATGCCTCATTAAAAACCTTACTAACAAAAACCCAGTGGGAAAAATATTAGTGAAGAAACGAGTACATTATAGCATATTTTTCTATGCTCCCTCTTATTTATAACTCATTATTCAATTAGTCTATTGATGTAGTCGACGCATGCCAATTTTATACATCATCTTCTTAAATGTTGATTTGGGAATTTCCTTTGAGAACAGATCTACTCGCTTTTCTTGAACTGAATTTGTTTCTCCTCTTTCTTGTTATCCTTTCATTCATGTGTGAAGAGAAATTTAGAAGAAATGTGCTTCATCCTATCATCGTTGATATAATTCACTTGAATTTGAGTCATGCAAACTGCCTTGTCTTCTTCATAAATAATAGTTTACTGCATCAAAAGATGTTTGATACTTCTGGATCAAAATATTGCCTCATCAAAACCTTGCTAAGAAAAACCCGATGGGAAAAATCATAGTGAAAGAAAAAGAGTAAAATATACAATGTCATATTTACTACATCAAAAGTAGTATGGTACTTCTAGATCAATGTAATGCCTCGTTAAAACCTTAATAAGAAAAACCCAGTAGGAAAAATCTTAAATAAGGAAAAAGAGCACATTATAACTTATTTTTGTATGTTACTTTTAGGTTGATACTTCTGGATCATGACCCATGCCTCATTAAAACTGACACGACCCGAAATTCCCCGTGAAGGAAAGCACGGATAGAATTGAGGACAAGACAAAATAGAACACAAAAGGAAGAACATTTCATTGATATTACAACAATTCCATCAGATACAAGAATATACAGAGTATAAATGAATAAATTACATTCGATAAATATCAGAGATTTAAATACATCGCAGCGGCAAATAATACAAAAGCACAACTAGAAGTAATGCACGGATACAGAGCTTTCCGAGCATCGTTCCAGCTGTAAATCAGGACCCTATGGATATAAATCTGCAAAACCAAAACTACTAGCTGCCCGTGTGGAAAATAGGGGCACCCATAGTTTAGGTTAAAACAATAAACTCCAGGTCTGTCATGGGACTGGTGTGAGAACTAAAACAGTTATTAATCTTTATTTTAAAGTTCGGTAAATCAAGGGACCACGCCGTATAACATGGAACGGGTTTCCTCCTAAGAATACCAGTGCATAAAACAAACATCGCAATGTTAGATGAAGAAAAATGAAGCTGTTATAAGACCCAGGTCCCATCACACAATGCAACGCAAGCCGGAGGATAGGGTTTTTACCTTATAACAGCCAAAGCATGCTTGATACGTTAAAAACACACTATTTGATACTGTTATAAGTGTATAGTGTCAAAACAGTTCAACCATAAATATAAATCATAGACGGCATGAGTTCCCCATCCCACTATGTCGCCATACTAGGCTCTACAAATAAAACTGAAATACACGTATTGGAAATTGGATTTCCGTCATGAGTCGAGGCAAGGGGCAAGCTCCTCTCCGCATTCGAGACACTCTAGCAAATGTCTCAGGACCCCACTTTGATCCTTGGAATCGGCTGGGCCAGTCCTCTCTTACTTTTGAGGATTGGCAATTCCTGAACACAAGTTTCCCGGTCCTTACAGACCTATATCCGAGGTGCCTTGCATTCCAACAACCACACAGGTGAAAAGTATATAAATGTCAGGGCTGGTAGGTCACTAACACCACCCTAGCTAGAAAGAAACGTTGTGCTCTCCCAGCCGTCCGTCTCCCATTTTTGACTCATACCGAGGAGTGAGGCTCGCGAATTCACGTTATACACAAAGCTACGCCACACAGGTCGTGCTTTGATCATCAACCACAAGACTTTGCTTTTCAACAGAAGCCCTGATCAATTGCCACTTACGCGTGCCACACTGGCAATTCACTCCATGCGACTGATGTCCATCGATGTACAACCTCTGAGCTCGTACGTCTCAGAGAAGGGCGTTAAGCAAGAGAATAAATTCTCCTCCGCCAGACAGATGTATATTTAATAGATATCAATCAACACAGAATAAAATCCAATGTCATATACACAATCCATTTACAAGTTCATTCTGGGTCTGAACGAAACCGGAGGCACTTTCCTCGCCTATCCATCCATCTCCAAGTACGTCTGGACGATCACCAACTGTTTCCCTCATCTTGGGTGTACAGCCCAATCGAGATCATCAGTAATCACCCAAACGATGTGAAGACTTCTGGTCTTCAACCACCTTCTTCATCTTCGACATCTCGTCGAATCGGTTATTCAGAATGGATATAAACTCGGCCTTTCTGAATAACCCACGTATAGGATAAACAAATGTTACACAAACACAACAAACGCCTCATTCCAATTCAGAATGTTCTTTTATTCACAAAATCACATTCTTAGGGAAAGGTTCCCATAAATATTATCCAAGATAAATTCTTCTAAATTTATTGTTTAATCTTCCTTTGGATATCATTTCAAACTAGTCGGGATTAGCGAACCACGCCGAAGTAATTATTTATTTTATTTCCCAATCTCAACCTATTTATCCCATGGAGAAAACTAGTAATACTCTATATATAACACCACGGTGTTATCGGTAAAGTTAATTACCATTTCACGTTCAAATCTAATTAAAGATTTAACTATCGCTTTGGAGCAAAACTGGTGGTACTCCATTCTCGATCACCTTTCAGATTTGAGAATTCATGTAACACCCCACCTCCGTTAAGGTCACTCACAAAGGGAATGCCGTAATTTTGGTGGAGCATTTTAGTAAATAGAACAGAAACTTACAAGACAGATAAAATAGTACTTGAAAAATTTATAACTTTATTTCAATAGAAACCGAAATAAACTTGGTTACATCCTTTCAAATCACATTATCAGAATTCAAGTACAAAAAAATCAGTCTTGTACAAAAGCCTTCAGAATGCATAGTTTAAAATCATAATCCCCATAGAACGGAAGCTATACAGAGCCAAGCCATACTTTAAGCACTTCAAGCAGAAGAAATCCGGATCAAGCTAAAGTATTCCCTCCTTGGATAACCTGGGGGGAAACGGAAGAAAGGAGGCGAAACAACAAGGGTCAGACAAAAAGTCTGGCAAGTCCAGTGATTTTCAGTTATGAACAGATAATAATAACATGACATGAAAATAAAACTGGATGAGAGATAACTATAACAGGTGTAACAGATATAACAGAAGAACAGAATGATATAAGCTATTGTTTTACACTTCTCTGCACTAATACTAGTATAACATAATAAGGTGTCACCCTAATGTCTAAACTGAAACAGAAACGGGTACAGAATAATTTAACGGAAATAGAATGCTAATAATGGGCCTTTACTACCTGATCAGAAACAGACAGAAGTTGAAACAGATTAATCCCTACGGAAACAGAATGTAGAATTAGGTGTACACTAGTAATGGGCCTTTACCACCCGAACAGACGGTACCACGCAGAAACAGACAGGTGTTACCACCCAACAGAAACAGACGGTACCAACAGAAACAGACAGAACTAAGTGTACCCTAAAACCCTACCCCAAGCGATCGGCTCCCTAATACATAAATATCCTGTGTCGGCCCCACAGTAGGGTGTATCACTCCCTAAAGTGACAACCAATTGGCACAGACCTATTTACAGATGTCACGGCGTCTTACATCCTCAGAGGCAGACCGGGATCCATGCACGCACATGACCCGATTGGAACGCACCATCAACACCCCTCGCCATTATCAGAATGAACCGCTTATAATTAGTTCAGTAAGCGTGCCCGGACCCTACTTACTGTTGGGTCATAGTTTTGATACCAGAAAGGGTTACTGACTAATATGGGTCCCAAACAACAGATTACACAAGTAATTCCCCTCCTAACCTTGTGTCCCCAGACTAGCAGATTTCAGCTTAACTTGTCTACAATTTTCAGACATACAAAATTTAGATTAACTAGTTCACAGATCAGACAATCAAGTTAACAGGTTTTCAGACTAACGGATTAGATGTTCAGATTAACAGGCTTACGGATTAACTGGTTACAGATTAACAGACTTACAGATTAACTGGTTACAGATTATCTAACTTTGTATTGGGCCTACGGATTCACGAAACGGGTTTATCAGATTCATTGGTCCAATTGGTTTAACCTTACCCAACACGTTTTAGACATCATAATTATCTCAGATTTTCATTAATTAAATATTAATGCCCAAAGCTCTCACATTAGACTGACAGTTTGCGGCTACTTGTTAGGCCGGTTGGTTCCGGGCAGGTTTCTGTCGCAAACTGAGTCTAACCTCGGGTTTCAAGCATGTTATGACTAACTTCTCACATTAGAACCTATTGTCTGCGACCACTGGAATATGCAGGGCGGTTCCGGGCAGAATAACGCCGTAAACTCATTCTAACCTCGAGTTAGCCATGTTTATCTTTGCGGCCAATTAATTAATGATTTACCATTTATACCTATGCCTAATATACATGTCAATTATTCATAGCTAATTCAGATTATGTCAATAGCGGACTAATTATATCAACTCAACAGATATTGCAGATAACAGATTTTTCAGACTAGGCGACTTAACGGATTTAGCAGATTAAGCAAACTAGCAGATCTAGCATTTTCAACAGACTCAGCAAATGACAGATTTGGCAGATGAACAAATCTAGCAAACTAGGCAGTAGAGCAGAACTAGCAGATTAAGCAATATAACCGAACTAGCAGATTAAGCAATATAGCAGAACTAGCAGATTAGGAAAATATAACAGATTTAATCATTCCTTAAAGTTTCACAAACATATCTTGCCTAATTTTAAATTTGGCCTAAGCATGCCTAAATAATTGTCATGATTCACACTATGATCATATACCAAATATAATCATCGATTTCTATGCATGTCATATATCCCAATGATCCCTTACTTAGGTGTTTATTTACATTTAATAGATGTCCTACCTTAATGTAAATCTTTATACCTAAGCCATATTTTCTTTATCTCAAGTCATATGTTAACATACCATGGTTCCTCTTCTTCCAATTCACAGAATATGCATAGATCTAAATCTAGTTTACAACCTATGTCCTTTTTCTTAAATCAGTCATAGATTAACCATGTCCAATTATTCCACATTCATTATTTATCCCAAACATTTTAGCATTCGTGCGTTAATCTCTTAGGAGTTTGGCGCAGGCTCGTAGTAGCCTGGCTATGGAACAGAAAGAAGAAGAGATACAGAATAAAATAGATCTAAACAGAACATACACAATCTCAAATTCAGATTTACAATCATGTCACAATTATGATTAAAGTTTATATCGGAAAATAACTGCACTTGCCTTGGTTGGATTAAAGAAAGAACTTTAATTGTTGTAGAATCGTTGCAGAAGCTTTAATCTCTAATTTGAATTGAGTTGCTTAGGTTGATGTTGATTAGCTTCTAGTTTTGATTCCAGGAGAGTAGCGACGCCATTTTTATTTTTATTTAGAACAGAGGCAGAGAAGAAGCAGAATAGAATTGTGTGTAGAGAAGGCTAGGTCTTAGGATGTATTTATAGGTGTAGCAATTCATTTCAGCCATCAGATTAACCCTAAAACAAATCCGGACCATCAAAAATCGTCCCTGGGCTTCAAAAACGTATTCTGGACCGAAACAGGCCGACCAGGTCGACCTGTAGGGGGGAGATCGACACTATAGTCGACCCCCATGGGGGAGGTCGACTCTCAGGTCGACCCCCTGGTCGACCTGCCCAGTTTTGTACTGACCGAAACCTTCTGAATCTTCTACAGGCCATAACTTCTTCATCCAGACTCCGATTTTCAAAAACTCGGACTCTATTTCATGTAAAATTTCTAGAGGAACGAAATGGTGATGTCCATTTTACCTAATTCCTGATTCTTAAATTAATTATCTTCATTTTACTATCTTTTCCGTTACACACACCGTTATCGAACTAATTTTTCTTTTCTTTCATGTATTAATTAATTCTTCTTATGCATCACCATTATTTACCTATCATAAGAATATTTTCATATATTTTACTTCATTTTTAATTATACTTAAGAATGTGGGGTGTTACATTTCAAGTTATCAATCCACATTTCAATCTAATTAAAGATTCATTAAAACTCCACTTAGTTTTTAACTTTTCAAAAATCAACATACTATCTTTAACTGGGTTAAAGAACCAATGTCATCTAAAACGCGATTCACGACATACCCAAATCACATTTGATATTAAATACAAGGCTTTGAATAGAAAATATATCGGCTTATATTCAATATCAAATTCTGAAACCAACAAATATCTTATTGGAAATAACGATATAAAATATATCTTTCAAATTCCCATAACAATATTTGTATAGTCACGAAATCCAATATCGAAATATTCCAAAGACAATTTCGATTCAGATCCACTTCCACTTTATATATATTGGAAATTCTGGTTATTTTCAAAACCGATTCGAATTCAATTTATTCATTTCAAAAATAAATTGGTTTTATTTCTAGTTCAAAACCAGTTCATTTCGATAAAAAACTATTTTTATCCTTTCAAATATGGAGTTTTTCATCCCAGTTCTTTCCAATTCACAAATTATGATTTTACACAAATTATTAATATTTTTAATAATTTTATCAAGGCCCGTACAGTCGATTTCCATCAACAGCCATCGAACTACACTTACAGCGACCTTTTTCAAATTTGATTTGGACATAATTCCAAATCCAACCGTTAGATTTCAAATTTCTAAAATTCATTGGAAAGCTCTTTTCGATACGAACCCAATGGTTCCGGTTTTAGGAGAATCCAACGGTCAGATCTCCCGTAGCGTCACTTCGAAGTCAATGGTCAAAATTCACGAACTGACGCGGCGCGGCGCGTTTTATTTAGGCCATTATATATATAATATATATATATATTATATATATTTCGTCGATTTCCTTTTAAAACGTAATTTATAAATCGTTTTAAATTCGTTTTCAAAACCATTTCATCATTATTTCAATTTCTAATCAAAATTGAATATTTCATATCATTGCTATATAAATGATAATATTTTCAAAATGTTATATTTTGAAATCACTACCTTTTCTATATTCATTATTAAAACAGATATAATCGATATAAATATCGTTCATGTTAAAATAGCGCAACTCTAATCAACACGGCTTTATATATTTCAATAAATTTGTTATTCTATTCAACAAATGAATATATATTCTATTCAACACATGAATCTATATTTCTTTCAGCACATGACTATTTATTCTATTCAACACATGAATTTTCTTTTATAACATTCGTTATTTTCCCGATTGGAATGAGGCCCAATCAATTACCATATAATGTTAGTTATATGGGTTCTATACAACACATGTATATAATAGCAACGATAAACAATCAACCATCATCCAAAGTGCACCACACAACTGCACAAGCATCAAATATAAATAATCGACGCTTACACAGTCTGTCGACCAATCGATCGACATACAATTAAATAATTGGGATTAGTGTACCCAAATATCATCCCAACACCCGTGCGGGGTTTCAAATCAACAAACATAGATTTTTATTCGTGCAGTTGGGCAATGTGTAAAATTTATCATCCCAGTCAATATCAGTCAAATCAGTGTATATAAACAAATCGGCCGATTTGTTTATAAATATTCATTTATTCACATTCACGTTAAAAATTATATTTTTAACGATAATTAATTTATTTCATCTTCTACAATTTATTATCGATTTCACATCAACATCACAAACAAATTTTCGCAACACATCAATCAAACAAACAAGCCATCCATGGTCTGTGGATGACGGGTGTCGGGTGCTGCTAAGCACCGTCTATGTCCTAGTATATATATAACTAGAAAAAGAAATTTAGAGTGAGAAGTTCTCACCAATAGCTAACCCAATACCACGAATCTTCTTATGTAGAAAAATCTTGTCGTTCTCGCCTTTTGTCACTTTCGCTGCCCGTAGCCACTACATATATAAAATCACATTTTTATATGCTGCTATGTACAAAAAAATTCTATTTTCACACTGCTACTATATAGATAAAAATTCTATTTTTATACCGCTACTATATAGATAAAAATTCTACTTTTATACCGCTACTATATAGATAAAAATTCTATTTTTGTACCGCTGCTATATAGATAAAAATTCTATTTTTATACCGCTACTATATAGATAAAAATTCTATTTTTATACCGCTACTATATAGATAAAAATTCTATTTTTATACCGCTACTATATAGATAAAAATTCTATTTTTATACCGCTACTATATAGATAAAAATTCTATTTTTATACCGCTACTATATAGATAAAAATTCTGTTTTTATAACGGTGTTCATATAATAAAGATTATATTTTTATCACGCTATTCTCTATATAAAGATTTCTCCTTTTGATATATAAAGATTTCGCCTTTTCAAATATAAAGATTTTGCCTTTTCAATTATAAAGATTTCGCCTTTTCAAATATAAAGATTTCATTTTTCAATGAACAAAATCATCTTTTTATTCCCTATGCTTTTCTAATCTAAAAATATAATCTTTCATAATAAAAATCAAAACTTTAAACAAATAAAAATCATATAATTTCAGTTTTAAATTCATAGCCCTTTATAAAAAAAAGAAACTAAACTAAAAACGAAAATCATATATAAAAACTTACATTGAAACAGGGAAAGGGAGGGGATGTTCACTGTCGGAGGGGTGCTCGAGGGGCTGAAAGGAGGAAGAAGAAGAAGCAATGGCGGCGGCAACAGGAGGAGGGGGCGCGGTGCGAGGTGGGGCTCGATTGGGGGTTGAACGGCGGAAGGAGAAGAGGGAGGAAGCAGTGGAGGGGAAGAAGGGAGAGAAGGAGGAGGAGGAGGGTGCGATGGGGGTCGGCGCCACCTGGGGGGCCGCGATGGACGTGGCGGCGGCGCGTTCCCCTCCCCCCTTCCCCTCCCCCGTCGCCCCTTCCTTCATTTTTTTTTCTTTCTGATTTCTGATTTTAAATCGGGGGGGGGGGGGGGGGCTGAGAGGAAGTAAGGAGAGGAAGGGGGATATTATTTTGTTAATTATTTTAATTATTTAATTTACAAAAAGTTAACTTTTTCCTACGACCTCTAAACGAGGCCCGCCGCCTGTCGTCCATTGCTAATTACCCCTATTCCGAACATAATGGGATATGTATCGTAGGCTGATTTGATCGCTTCGATCAGTATTCATTAAAATCAACATATAATTCTATATATTGACATTGAACGCGCATTTCAATTTACCGGGGTCACATACGAACTCGAAAAATTCCAGAAAAATATTTTCTAGCTTCATATTGACGATACGGTCCTAACAAAACTATTTTCGTCGAATTCTGAGACCATTGGAAAAATGGCCATTTTCCAGTCGATTAAAATCAACTGAAACTGGTCAAACGCGTTTTCCTTTACCACGCTCACATATTGATTCGAAAAATTATGAAATTTGAAACCTAGCAACAATTTGACATCACGGACCCAACAAAAGAGGTTTCGTCGAAATCCGAGGTCGTTTGCAAAATCCCATTTTTAAGGGCCTGAATTCCATAGCGACTATTCAGAATTTTCAACTGGACGTATCTTTTGATTCCCGCTATGAAATCTCAATTTTCCAGATTTGTTGGAAATATATTATCAAATAGATCCTATTATTTTTGGTTTCACTAAAAACCGGATTGTTTTGCACCCGGTACATTCAATTGAAGTTTGAAATCGAATTATCGAACTACCGCGCCATTTTCAATTCCATTTATATTTGTATATAATTATTATATTCTAACGACGATGTATATAAATATATACGTTGAATTCAATTCAAAATAAATTTCTCGTCGTTATTATTTAAAATAATCCATTTTAAATATTCAAAATTCGCTAAAATTGCCGAAATAAAAATTTTAAACTGGCCCAGATTTTCGGGTTGTTACAATCTCCCCCACTTAAAACTTTTCGTCCCCGAAAAGGAACAAAGTCGAAAGTGGTTTGATTAATCAACTCTACGTTCGATCTGGCTTCCATTCTCCAACTTTTCAGTTTCTGAGAATTTTCAAATTCTTCAAAAATTTGGCTAACACCCGGAATTTTCGAAAAATTTCGCCATAACCTCCTTTGTACGGGGAGAGGTTTGGAAATTTATTGGGCCGTATTAGGTACCCAATAAATCCTAATAAGCATACACATATTTATAGTGATATATTCTGGTGTTTACAGTGGAGCGTGTATTGATAATAACTCCAGAGAAAAAATTCTCGTCACCCTGTCAAATCCTGAGGGAGTGTGTATTTTAAATGCTCCAGAGGATAAATCCTCGTCACCTCGTCCCATGTGGGAAATAAATAGTCCATGTGCCATATCTAATAACTAGAGAGACGTGATTATTGTCAACTCTAGACCCGTGTGGGGTTTTTAATAATCTGGCAATTTTATCGTTACAATTTAAATAGTCCATATCAGTCATCAGTTCAGCCTGTAAGATATAGTCATCGCCATACAAGCCTCTCGCTCGTATGGTAAATCTTCCACCTCGTCACACAAGCTCCAAATGCTTATGTGGTATATGATGAACTATGCGATATTAAGAAATATGCCATCTTCAGGAAGTATGCCATGCAGTGTAGTTCAAAATTAATTGTTACTATCCTATGGCGACATTTATTAATTACACACAGAATAACCAGCACTCCGCATCCAATGGTATTCACAGGAGTTGATATACTAATATTTCGCATCCAACTCATTAAGGTTTACCTATTTGTCGGGCACGCAAATAAAATCTTTACTCAACAGCTATCTAATTTCCTGTTCAAACATATGTAATGCACAAGTATATATTTCTAATTATTTTCTAATCAGTTCAATGTGTGATTTAATTGAATAAATTTGTTCTGGTTTTTTTTATTGATGATATTCTAATCTTCTCTGAATCAAAGGCCGAAAATGTAATAACCCGAAAATCTGGGCCAGTTTAAAATTTTTATTTTGGCAATTTTAGCGAATTTTGATTATTTAAAATGAATTATTTTAAATAATATCGACGAGAAAATTTAGTTTGAATAGAATTCGATCGTATATATTATACGCGTCATCGTTAGAATATAAATATTTATATATATTTATAAATAGAATTGAAATGGCGCGGTAGTTCGATAATTCGATTTCAAACTTCAATTGAATGTACCGGGTGCAAAACAATCCGGATTTTAGTGAAACCAAAAACATTAGGATCTAATTGATGATATCTTTCCAGCGAATCCGAAAAATCAAAATTACGTAGTGGGAATCAAAAGATGTGTCCAGTTGAAAATTCTGAATAGTCGCTATGGAATTCAGGCCCTTAAAAATGGACATTTTGCAAACGACCTCGAATTTCGACGAAACCAGTTTTGTTGGGTCCGTGATGTTAAGTTATTGCTAGGTTTTAAATTTCATAATTTTTCGAATCAATATGTGAGCGTGGCAAAGGAAAACGCGTTTGACCGGTTTCAGTTGATTTTAATCTACTGGAAATTGGCCATTTTTCCAACGGTCTCAGAATTCGACGAAACTAGTTTTGTTAGGACCGCATCGTCAATACGAAGCTAGAAAATATTTTTCTGAATTTTTTTTAGTTCGTATGCGACCCCGGTAATTTGAAATGTACGTTTAGAATTCAATATAGTGATTTAAATGTAAATTCAACTGAAACTAATCGAAACGATCAAATCAGCTTGCGATACATATCCCATTGTGCTCGGAATGGGGGTAAAACGCTATGGACGACAGGCGGTGGGCCTCGTTTAGAGGTCGTATGTGAAAGTCAACTTTTTGAAAAATAAAATAATTAAATTAATATAAAAATTAAACTTCCTCCTTTATACTTCTGGCTCCCCCCCCCCTTATTTTCGAAATCGATTCATTTTAAAAAAAAAAAAAAGAAACCTGTAGCCCTAACTGTCGATCGCGCCGCCGCTCCAGGAGGCCATCGCCGCCTCCGATGATCGTGCGCCACCCCCCTCCCACCTCCGACAGCGTACCCTTTTCTCCCTCTCCTCGCTTCAGTGAAGCACCGTAAAACCCCAATCCCCTATTTCCACCGCCGTGAATGCTGCCGCCACGCCATCGACACAACCGGCCCTACCGGAATCCGCCTGTGCCCCTGCGCCTTCCCCAGCAGTCGCGAGCGTCAACCCCTCCCTTGCGCGCCCTCAGACCTCAAGTCGACGGTGAAACCCCTGTAAGCCTTTTTATTTTTATTCTATTTTATTTTATTTTCTTTATTTAATAAAATCAGTTTCTAAAGTATGTAATAACATGAATAAAATCAGTTTTTAAAATATAAATAAAGTTTGTTTTAAAAATATAAATAAAGGTTGTTTTAAAAATATAAGGTTTTGAAAGTATAAGAGAACTTTGTTTTGAAAAAATAAAAGAACTTTGTTTTAAAAATAAAAGAACTTTGTTTTAAAAATAAAAGAACTTTGTTTTGAAAATATAAAATAGCTTTGTTTTTAAAAATAGAAATATCAATATAAAAATATGATTTATATATATTTGTTGGCGAAATGAAATCTTTATATGAATAGAGAAATAAAAGCTTGATGTTTATATATGTAACATTAAAATAAAAATATGGGTTTTTTTCACATATAACAATGATGTAAAATTTTGATTTTTATAGTGAAGTAGCGTTATAAAAAATATTTGAGTTATAAGAAGTGGTTTTTATTTATAAAGGAGCAGAACGAAGATGTGATTTTATTTATAAAGTAGAAATATAAAACTATGATATTTATATATTGAAAGTGAACAAATAAAAATGTGATTTTTATATAGAGAATGGCGAGAGAAAAATATGATTTTTCTAATGTTGTAGCGAAATGAAAATTCGATCTTTGTATAAGATGTAGAGATATAAAAATATAATTTTTATATAGAAAGTAGCGATATAAAAATATAATCTTTATATTTGAAGTAGCGTTGTTAAAAATATAATTTTTAACACCTACCATGTGAAACAGATCTCGTTAGGAGCACGATGAAGATTTCCTACATATGAAGAGTCGTGACGTTGGGTTTAGCTAATCAGTGAGAATTTCTCACCTTCCAATTTCATTTCTATTTATATATATATACTAGGATGCAGACGGTGCTTAGTAGCACCCGACACAATCGTCCACAGACCATGGACTTGTTTGTTTGGTTGCATAGATTAGTTATATGATTTGATTTGAATTTGAATTGTTTGGTGAAATTGAATGGTTTGATTGATGTGTGAATGGCGTGGGCCTTCACTAGACCGGGGATAAGGCTAGGCCTCGTCCCGTTTCTAGTATCGTGCCGTTATGCCGCCGAAATTTTCTAAAATATGTTAGAAAAATAAAAATATCATTTTATTGAATAAATGAACTGAATAGAAATTCATATGTTGAAATAAAATGTTTTATCGTTAAAAATATAATTTTTAACGTGAATGTGAGTAAATAAATATTCATTTACAAACCAGACGGTTTGTTTATGTACACCTATTTGAAGGACATTGATTGGGTCGATAAATTTTACACATCGCCCAACTACACAAATAAAATCTGTGTTTGATTGTTTGAAACCCTACACGGGTGTTGGGATGATATTTGACGTACACTAATCCCGATTGTTTAGTTGTGTGTCGATCGATTGATTGACAGACTGTTATAAGCGTTGAATATTTATATTTGATGCTTATACAGTGTAGAATGCACTTTGGATGATGGTTGATTGTTCATCGTTGTTGATATATACATGTGTTGTAGAAAATCCATATAATTAACATTATATGGTAATTGATTGGGCCTCATTCCAATTTGAAAGATAAAGAATATTATAAAATAAAAGTTCATGTGTTGACAGTACTCATCCATTGAGATTGGTCATGTGTTGAACGAAATATTTTAGTAATAAAATTTACATCTTTATCGGTATAAAATAAAAGTTCATGTGTTGACAGTATTCATCCATTGAGATTGGTCATGTGTTGAACGAAATATTTTAGTAATAAAATTTACATCTTTATCGATATAAAATAAAAGCTCATGTGTTGACAATACTCATCCATTGAGATTGGTCATGTGTTGAACGAAATATTTTAGTAATAAAATTTACATCTTTATCGGTATAAAATAAAAGTCATGTGTTGACAGTACTCATCCATTGAGATTGGTCATGTGTTGAATGAAATATTTTAGTAATAAAATTTACATCTTTATCGTTATAAAATAAAAGTTCATGTGTTGACAGTACTCATCCATTGAGATTGGTCATGTGCTGAACGAAATATTTTAGTAATAAAATTTACATCTTTATCGATATAAAATAAAAGTTCATGTGTTGACAGTACTCATCCATTGATATTGGTCATGTGTTGAACGAAATATTTTAGTAATAAAATTTACATCTTTATCGGTATAAAATAAAAGTTCATGTGTTGACAGTACTCATCCATTGAGATTGGTCATGTGTTGAACGAAATATTTTAGTAATAAAATTTACATCTTTATCGATATAAAATAAAAGTTCATGTGTTGACAGTACTCATCCATTGAGATTGGTCATGTGTTGAACGAAATATTTTAGTAATAAAATTTACATCTTTATCGATATAAAATAAAAGCTCATGTGTTGACAATACTCATCCATTGAGATTGGTCATGTGTTGAACGAAATAATTTAACAAATATAGTCACACGTGGACAGTACTCATTCGTTGAGATTAGTCGTGTGTTGACAAAAATAAATATTCATTTGTTGAATAGAATAAAGGAATATATGAAGCCGTGTTTATTAGATTGACGCCATTTTGACGTAAACGATATTTATATCGATTTTATTCATTTCGAAATGAATTGAATTGAAAACGATTTCGAAATAAATTGAATTGAAAACGATTTCGAAATAAATTGAATTGAAAACGATTTCGAAATGAATTGAATTGAAAACGATTTCGAAATGAATTGAATTGAAAAACGATTTCGAAATAAATTGAATTGAAAACGATTTCGAAATAAATTGAATTGAAAACGATTTCGAAATAAATTGAATTGAAAACGATTTCGAAATGAATTGAATTGAAAACGATTTCGAAATAAATTGAATTGAAAATGATTTCGAAATGAATTGAATTGAAAACGATTTCGAAATGAATTGAAAATGAATTCAAATTGAATTGAAATTTGAATTAAATAGAAATGGGAATTTATAGGGAAGAATTCAATTTTGATTTGAATTGAAACGGAAGTTGTAATTGCTTTTGAAACGAATTTAAAGCTATTTATATAATTTGTTTTAAATAGAAATCGACGAAATATATATTATATATATAATATAATGGCCTGAATAGAACGCGCCGCGCCGCGGTAGTTCGCGAATTTCGACCATTTATTTCAAACGGACATTACGGGAGATCCGACCGTCGGATTCTCCTAAAACCGGAACCGTTGGGTTCGTATCGAAAAGAGCTTTCTAACGGATATTAGAAATTAGAAATCTAACGGTTGGATTTGGAATTATGTCCAAATCAAATTTGAAAACGGTCGCTATAAGTGCAGTTCGATGGCCATCGATGGAAATCGACTGTACGGGCCTTGATAAATTTATTAAAATAAGTAATAATTTGTGTAAAATCATAAGAAATGATTTAGAAAGAATTGGGATGAAAAACTCCATATTTGAAAAGATAAAAATAGATTTTTATCGAAATGAACTAGTTTTGAACTAGAAATATAATTCTATTTATTTTTAAATAAATAAATTGAATTTGAAAAGGGTTTTAAAAATAACCAGAATTTCCAATGATTGCATTGGAGTGGATTTGAATCGAAATTGTCTTCGGAATATTTCGATGTTGGAATTCGTGATTATACAGGTGTTGTTATGGAAATTTGAAAGATATATTTATATCGTTATTTCCAATACGACATTTGTTAGTCGTAGAATTTGATATTGAATATAAGCCGATATATTTTCTATTCAGAGCCTTGTATTGAATATCAAATGTGATTTGGGGTTTGTCGTGAATGGTGTCTTCACTAACACTGTTCTTGAACTCAGTTGAGAAAAGATTAAATCTTTTTATTTAGATTTAATGAAGTGTACCAATTAAATAATATTTAATTGGAATTGAATTGATATTGATTTTTGGGTTTATCGTGGACAGTGTTTTAAATAACATTCGTTCTTTAACCCGATAATTAATGAAGGTGATTTTGGGTTTATTGTGAACCGTGTTTTTAAATGACACGGATTCTTTAACCCAGTTAACGATTAAAACTAAGTTGAGTTTTAATGAATCTTTAATTAGATTGAAATGGTCGAGAATGGAGTATCACCAGTTTTACTCCAGGCGATAGTCAAATCTTTAATTAGATTTGAACGTGAAATGGTAATTGAATTTACCGATAACACCGTGGTGTTAGATATGAAGTATTACCAGTTTTACTTCATGGGATGAATAGGTTGGGATTGGGAAATTAAAACAAATGATTACTTCAGTAAGTTTCGTAAATCCCGACTAGTTGAATCGAAATTCAAAAGTAGATTAAAGAATAAATTCAAGGAATTTATCTTTGATAAAATTAATGGGAATCTTTCCCTATGAATGTGAAATTTAGAAACTAACTGTCGGTTAGCCAAGCAAAATGGTTTTCTGGATATTGATCTGATGTTGGTTTCGGCCTTCGGGGTTAATATTTGGGGAACTATTCTCTTGATTAATTTGCGGTTAGTGACTGATGAATTGGAATGAGGCGTATGTTGTGTTTGTGTAGCACTTTTATAAAATATACGCGAGTTATTCGGAAAGACCGGGTTTATCCCATTCTGAATAACTGATACGACGATAAGTCGAAGATGAAGACGGTGGTCGAAGACCGGAGGTCTTCACGTCGTTTGGGTGATAACTGATGATCTTGATTGGGCTGTACACCCAAGAAGATGGAAACAGTTGGTGATCGTCCAGACGTACTTGGAGATCGATGGATGTGCGGGGTACTAGGTGCCTCCGGTTTCGTTCAGACCCAGAACGGACTTGTAAATGGACTGTGTGTCTGACATTGGATTTTAGTCCGTGTGATTGATCTCTATTAAATATATATCTGTTTGGCGGCGGAGAATTTATTCTCTTGCTTAACGCCCTTCTCTGAGACGTACGAGCTCAGGGGTTATATATTGGTGGATATCAAACGCATGGAGTGAATTGCCTGTGTGGCATGCCTAAGTGGCAATTGATCGAGGCTTCTGTTGAAAAGCAAAGTCTTGTGGTGATGATCAAAGCAAGGCCTTTGTGGCGTAGCTTTGTGTAACGTTTGATTCGCGAGTTTCACACCCGGTATGAACCAAAAACGGGAGAGGACGTCAGGGAGGGCATGCGTTTCTTCCTAGCTAGAAGTGGCGTCAGTGGTTTTACACGCCCTGACGAGTTTGACTTATGTGGTTGTTGCTGTTGCGAGGCGCCTCGGATTGATCGGTCGTTCTCGAACCGATGGAGTCATTTAGTTGGCTCGTTTACGCCCCATAGGGCGGGGAAACGCATGTTCAGGGTTTAAGTTTAATCCACATCGGTGGACTGGCCCTGAGGATCCAAGGGTCACTCGAGCTCTGATCCTGAGGCTCGGGCTAGGCAGTCTCGAATCGGTTGAGGACTATCTTTTGCCTCGGTTCATAGACGGAAATCCAATTTCCAAATACGTGACATTTGCGGTTTTAATTGTAGAACTAGTATGGCGACATGATATATGGTACCCATGCCGCCTATGATTGATACATATGATTTGAAGTTGTTTTATACACTTGTTAGCCTACTTTGTGAACTAGGCAACACAAAGTCAAGAAACCAAACATTGAAGGGTATTTTTAATTATAAGACTTCGGTTCGGATTGGAGGAAAACACTACAATTCAGATTGATAGCTACAGTTGTTCGGGTCGGGTCAGAGCAACATATCGGTTCGGATCGGATAGAGACTTCTGTTCGGATCGGTGATCTCTTGCTGAGTAGATTGGTAAGGCATATCTAATCGGATCGGAAGGCAACTAAATCTCGAATGGATCGGAAAGCCATCTGCTTGCCACAACAATGGAGCGGAGCGGAATAGGTTAGAGAAGGAGAGTCGCGCCCAAACCAATCCGGTTCGGATCGGGTATCCCGATCCGAACCCCTTATCTGCACGTCTCCGACCCGCACCCATGATCCATGTTATTCTCCTACAAAAGCGCCTGGATATCCGGACCGGTTATGACCAGTTCATACCCATAACGTCCTTCCCTTTGATGCGTTGTCAACATGATGGTTCATCCGAACCCGAAGAGAATGCGATGGATGACACGTGGCCCGACCCGGATCAAGTCTCAAGCAAATTCACACCTATAAATACCCCGTCTGGAGACAAAGAGAAGGATCTTTTTTTCCGGCACTTAGAGAATTCAACCACCTCCATTATCCGAACTCCATTACTCCCGGAGAATCCAAATCATCTTTCATTTCTTGTTTTAGTCAATTGAGTGAACAAAAGTGAGTTGTGAGTGAATCTTACATTGTATTTGCAACTGAATTATTGAATATAGTGAAAAATAAGTGGATGTAGGCATTTCTTCGCCGAACCACTATAAATCCTGTGTGTTCATTTTTATTTTTATCTCATTTCATCTTGTTCTTAATCAATTTGGGTGTTAGAACCACTTTTGGGTCTAACATTTTGGTGCTTTCACTGAGAATCCTCATATAAATTCTTTATTTTCCGGGATCTCTTTCTACTTTTTGGACCGTTGAGTTCAAAGAAGTGAATCCTTAAGTTTCTCCGCTTTTTTACATTCGTTATAATGATTGTTAAAAACTCATGGCCAAAGGAAAAGGCAAGGAAGTTCAGTCTTTTAGAGGAAATGGAGCTGGCGAAGATCAGCAAAATGCTGTTGTAACAAGGTCTCGGGGGCAGAGTTCAGCAGCAGGAAGAATCAATGCAGGAAATCCGAGCCGCCAGCAGGGGGAGAGCCCCGATCCGATCCGGGTAGGAGACTCTGAAGCAGTGCATTCCCCCAATCTGAACCGACCCGAACTGCCCGCTGCGCTCCGATCCGACCAGGCACCCCAGCTCCGATCCGATCCGACTTCCTACCTCCGATCCGACCCGATGCTTGGTGAGGCTGGAACCTCTACTCGAGTCCCTACGAATGCTCCAATTCCAGCTGCCAGGGTTGGTGATCAGGTCAATTCATCTGCGCCCATCACTCAAGGAGACTTTTCGCGCTTGCTTGACATGCTTGAGAGCACAAGGGAAGCTATGAGAGTTCACGAGCGCACTAATCTCATGATGCAGGAAAATATGAGGCTCATGAGTCGGGAGATTAGTGAACTCCGTCGGCAAAGAACTCCGTCACCGGTTCGTCATACACCAGTAGACCAATCTTCATCTTCCGAGGAAGAGAGGCCCCGTGAACGGAGGCCACTCGAACGACCTCAGAATGTGGAGCAGCTGACATTTGGATCTTTGGGATCTCGCGAGGATATCGCACGAGCATTAGGAAACGATGACCCCACTCGGGGGCAAAGACTCCAGTCCCCTCTTCCCGAGATCGACCGGGAACGCAGGGAACGGAACCGAGCAGAGGCAGCTCGAAGAAGAAGGGCATCTCCTGAGCAAGAGCCCAGAAGGAACTCGGATACTAGGGCCAGGGAACCTGAGCAGCCCCTAACTAGTGCTGATGTACAGGCAATGGTTCGCCGAATTATGTCCGAGAGCCGGAGTTATACAAATGAAGACTATGGCATTGAGCGAAGCCATACTCTGTTCACCGACGATATCCTCGACTTCCAGTTTCCCCGACGCTTTAACTTGCCACAGATGGACAAGTATAACGGAAGGACTGATCCGGGACAGCATTTGATGCGGTATTCGTGGCTCATGAATGCTGCTGCTGCCCCAGATGAAGTGAAGTGCAAAGCATTCCCAATCTACCTAGAAGATGTGGCATTGTTCTGGTTTACCCGACTTCCTCCTCGTTCGATTTCTAATTACAAGGAACTAAGTGAGCGTTTCATGAACCAGTTCCGACTACATGCCCGAAAGTCCAAAAGTGTTATTGAATTATCGAGAATCAAACAGGCACCAGGAGAATCTTTAAGGGCATATCTTGATCGTTTTAACCAAGCTGTAACTGAGGTCAGTGACCCGCATGAGCCCACTATTCTGATGGCATTGAAGGAAGGAGTTGATCCTGAATCTGAGTTTGGAGACTACCTTTCTGGGAAGACACCCCCCACAAGGGAGATATTATATGAAAAAGCCGATATTTATTTAAGGCGAGAGGAGGCCAGGGCAAATCGAAAGAGAAAGTCTGAGACGGCTTCAAAGGAGAATGTGCAGAGTAATATCGCCGTGAAGCAGTCGGGGGAGAATTCTGGCAAGGTTGAAGTAAACGTAGGAAACAAGGGTGGAAATAGCAATACTGGAAGTGGAGGAAACAACAACAATAACCGTAATTCGAGCGGTAATAGAAGAAACAGAAATAGGGGAAGTGACCCTAATAAAAGACCCCGATTCCAGAACTATGAGAATTATACACCATTGAACGACACCCTGGAAAATATTTACCTGGATACGTACAATGTGATACAGTACAAAAGACCGCCACCTCGTGATTCGACCGAGAAAGAAATGGCGACAGGGAAATTTTGCTTGTTTCACGGAACTCATGGGCACTCAACCAATGAATGTCGGCATTTGAGGGATGTGAATGAGAAACTGTTGCGTGAAGGGAAGTTGGACGAGTACAAGGTTGCCCCGAGGGACAGGGGGCAAAGTGAGCAGGCTCCAAAACAGATTCTACCTGCTCCCAAGCCTACAGCGCAGCAGAAAGGTAAAGGAATTGTCATCAACTCCATTGTAGGCGGACCTCACCCGGCAATCCGGAGTTTTAGGTCAATGGAACAATATGTGAATGCTGCCAAGCATCTAGACGTGAATGAAGGTGATGATTTGGAAGATGTCGCCCCTATAAAACAACAGAAGACCATGTTCGATGACGTGGTATTTCGAAGCCGAGACAATACTGGGATACAATCACCCACCAATGATCCGTTGGTTATTACTACCACCATTGGGCCGGCCCTGGTCCATAAGGTATTAGTAGACAACGGAAGTTCCGTTAATATTTTGTTCAAGAAGTCATTTGATCAAATGAAGCTTGAGTCCGAAGATCTGAAGCCTTGTGAAGGATGGATTAGAGGCTTCAACGGGGCGTCGACAGTTCCCTTGGGATACATAGAGTTGCCCGTGACTCTGGGGCAAGGAGAACGTAGAAGAGTGTGAATGCTTCAATTCGTAGTATTGGACGTAGATTCGCCTTATAACGCGTTTTTGGGGAGACCTGCCCTTGCTGAGTTTAGAGTTTGTATCGCCCCTTGGTGTCTGTTACTTAAGTTCCCAACCGAAGCCGGAACTGGAGTAATGAGAGGGGATCAGGTTTCCGGACGGGCCTGCTATGTGGCCGAGTTAAAAATGTTGATGAAAGGACTTGACGTTGAGAGTAAGGATGCCCCGTCTCCCTCAAAGGGGGACTCGGCATAGCAATTAGAGAAATTGACCTCGAAGGAGTTGCCCAAAGGAACGCCTGAAGACCTGGATCCCAGAAAAGACGAGGAACCAGAGGCTAGGAATGCAACTCCTAATGAAGCGACAGTGGAAATTCCCATTGATAAAGCTGATCCGACGAAAGTTTTGAAGATTGGTTCTCAATTGGATCCACGTCGTGCTGAAGAATTAACGGACTTCTTGAAGGCAAACTTAGACGTGTTCGCCTGGACCCATGCTGACATGTGTGGGATATCACCATCCATTATAAGTCACAAATTGAATGTAAATCCGAAGCATCCGCCTGTGAAACAGAAGAGACGCATGCTGGGCCCAGAGAGGTCGGCTGCTCTCAAAGAGGAAGTAGAGAAGTTGAAGCAGAATGGATTTATTCGAGATTCGACATATCCCGACTGGATATCGAATCCCGTTTTAGTAAAAAAGCCAAACGGAAAGTGGCGGACTTGTATTGACTTTTCAGATTTAAATAAAGCTTGCCCGAAAGATAGTTTCCCACTTCCCAGGATTGACCAGTTTGTAGACTCGACAGCAGGTCATGAACTTCTTTCTTTCATGGACGCATACTCTGGATACAACCAAATTCCTATGCATGTACCAGACCAAGAGCATACGAGTTTCATTACGAATTTGGGGCTATATTGTTATGTTATAATGCCATTCGGGTTAAAAAACGCTGGAGCTACTTATCAGCGCTTGGTAAATAGAATGTTTTATGATCAAATAGGAAAAACTATGGAAGTTTATGTGGATGATATGCTTGTCAAATCAAAGCAGTCTTCCAGTCATACGCAAGACTTAGCGGAAATGTTTGGTATCTTGCGAAAATACCGTATGAAATTGAATCCTTTAAAATGTTCATTTGGAGTGGCGTCGGGAAAGTTCCTTGGCTTCATTGTGAGTTCCCGAGGAATTGAAATCAACCCTAGCCAGATAGCAGCGATTAGAAACATCGAAGAACCGAGGAGAATTAAAGACGTCCAAAGTCTGGCAGGGAAGGTAGCCTCCTGATCGCATCCCGAAAACTTCGTCACTATTTCCAAGCCCATCCAATAACCATATACACCGACCAGCCCTTAAGGCAGGTATTGCAGAGACCCGAAGCATCGGGAAGGTTGATCAAATGGAACATAGAGCTAAGTCAGTTTGATTTGAATTTTCAACCACGAAAGTCAATCAGGGGGCAAGCTCTAGCAGACTTTATTGCGGAGTTCACCATTCCAGAGGAGGAAATAGTCAATGACCGAGTGGTTAAACCTGAGGAAGAGCCAGAGATGAATTCGTGGAAATTATATACAGATGGAGCTAAGAATGACCGAAGGTCCGGAGCTGGAATTGTCTTAGTTACTCCCGAGGGGCGGTCATTATATTACGCCCTGCGATTAGAATTTTCGGCAACTAACAATGATTCTGAATATGAAGCCCTGATTGCCGGGCTGAAACTTGCTAAAGACCTTGGAGTAAAAATGTTAGATGTATTCTGTGACTCTAAAATTGTTGTTTGCCAAGTGCGAGAGGAATTTGCGGCTCGAGGACCTCGGCTTATCGCCTACCTCAAGAAAGTGAAAGAGCTATTGAATAGCTTAGAGCGGTACAACATAACACATATTCCCAGAGCCGAAAACCAGAAAGCGGATAGACTGGCAAAGCTGGCTAGTTCTGACAATCCAGAAGAGACTGAGGTAATTCCAATTGAAACATTGGAGTTGCCAAGCTTTGAGTCAATGGAAATTGAATTCGCTTTTGAAGCGGAACCAGAGAAGGAGTCATGGATGACTCCAATTAAGAATTTTCTTAAGAATGGGACACTCCCATCGAAGAAGAGTGAGAAAAGAGCTGTAGTTCGCAAAGCTACCAGATATATTATACAAGACGATACTCTCTATAGACAAGGATTTTCTATGCCCCTGTTACGATGTATCGCACACGACGACATCAAGCGTGTACTAAGAGAAGTACACGAAGGTGAGTGTGGAGATCATACAGGAGGTCAAACTTTAGCAAAGAAAATATTGCGGTACGGATACTTCTGGCCTACGATCAACAGAGATGCAGCTGATTATTCACGACGCTGCGATAAGTGCCAGAGATTCGCCAAAATCCCCAGGGCACCGTCAACCCAGCTTAAATCGATGGTGAGTCCTTGGCCATTTGCCACATGGGGAATTGATATCATTGGAGTTTTACCGATTGCTAAAGGAGGAGCTAAGTATGCAATAGTGGCTGTGGACTATTTTACGAAATGGGTGGAAGCTGAGCCCTTGACCAAGATCACAACAAGAAAGGTGATAAGTTTTGTGGTTAGAAATATTATATGCCGATTCGGGATTCCAAGGACGATCATAACTGACAACGGAACCCAGTTTGATAGTACTGAATTCAGAAATTTCTGTCAGAAGTATAAGATAGACAAGCGATATACTGCAGTTGCCTATCCGCAATCGAATGGACAGGTAGAGGCAATAAACAAAGTTATAAAATCCATCCTCAAGAAACGGTTGGAGCGTGCAAAGGCAAGATGGGTTGACGAATTGCCCCTAGCTTTGTGGGCATATCGAACAACATTCAAGACAGCCACCGGTCATACCCCTTTCTCTCTCTCCTTTGGCTCAGAAGCAGTAATTCCAGTTGAACTGGAAGTCCCTTCCCATCGGGTGACATATTATGACCCGATGACGAATCGGGCGCTCTTACTTGAGTCCCTTGATGAAGTCGAAGAGAAAAGGGACGAAGCAGACTTGCGTGCAGCAAGACATCGGCGTCAGATGGCACGCTATTATGACAAAAAAGTTCGCCTCAGAACTTTTGAACCAGGAGTTTTGGTGCTAAAAAGAGTTTTTCCATCCCTTCCTCACCTTGGCCCAAAATGGGAAGGACCCTTTGTCATCCAACGGAAACTTGAAAAAGGAACCTTCAAGTTAACGACCGTAGATGGCGAGGAAGTCCCTAGAGCATGGAATGCCCAACACTTAATGTAATATTTGGATTAAAAATGCCGTACTTTTTGTTATTTTTCCTGTAAACTCTGTAATAAGGCACGACTTGCCTTGGGAAAATCTGACGATATGAATAAAGGACTATAAAGTGGATGTAGGCTACGACTTAGCTGAACCACTATAAAAATATTGTGTGTTATTTACTTTTATGCATTTACATTCATTAGTTATTCTGTTGTGATTATAAAATACAGGATAACTCAGATCCTAAAAAAGGTTGAAAACAGTTTGGACATAGAAAGAAGCACAATGATTATTTGTGCAATAAGACGTAAAAGAATGAGAAAACGACATTCTTAACTCTAACTCTCCAGAGAAAGAGAGAGAGTATAAAAGCGTCTCTGACTGAGCGCTGAAAAAGAAATTCTCTTCCTAACTCTAACTCTCCAGAGAAAGAGAGAGAGTATAAAAGCGTCTCTAACTGAGCGCTGAAAAAGAAATTCTCTTCCCAACTCTAACTTTCCAGAGAGAAAGAGAGTATAAAGGCGTCTCCGACTGAGCGCTGAGAAAGAAATCTTTCCCCGTTGAGAGACCGGGGAATGAATAGATGACTAAGCTCGAACTCTAACTCTCAAGAGAAAGAGAGAGAGTATAAAAGAAATGCCAGAAAAGACGACAGGTACTGACGACACAGGAAGTGCTATCCCGTCAGAGAATTGGGAGAATTCAGATTGCTTGATTAAGCGTTAAATAACTTGTGGAAATTGACTGGGGACACGTATGCATACGCATATTTCCCCCTCCACAACTTCGTTTCATAACTTCAGACATGCATTTTTACATAAGTGCAGAACTACTAACAAATAAACATTGCAAAAAGTGAATTATTTTTATTTACAAATGAATGAATTTGTACAGGGAAATAGCTATAAAAAAAAGTGCGGAAGCCGCTTTTGTAGCAGCACTTATTGGTTCACAAAGATGCTAAAAAGATACAGGGGAACCCACTATTTGGGCTTGGAATGAGCCATAGATTTTTTGGCAGCTTTCTCTGCATCCTTTGCTTCCTTCTCGGCTTCAGTCAAGATTAGTTTTGATTTCTTTTTTCCTGAAGATGTGGTACTGGAGCCAGCAGACTTCTTCCCGGAGGGCGGGGCACTGGAATCAAGAGAAGATTTTTTAGCAAGTTCTTCGGTAATAGATCTAGTTGAGAGCTTAACAACTAACCTTGAACCTGCATCCACAACTGCGAGGGGCTTGAGGACTTCAGGGTCTAGTTCCTCGGCCTTTAATTGCAAGCGCTTGTCTTGATCAGCCTTCATGGCAGCCAAGGTAACGTCATCGGCGCTTTTCGACTCCCCAGTTATTGCAACCTCCGGTTCCTCATCATGCCCCTCGTCTCCTCCGTCGTCTTTTAAAGCTGCAATCATTTCTTCATCATGGGGAGTGGTGACCTTAGTTGGCTCACTTCCTTCCCCCAAGTCTATGGAAACGGCCTTGTCTTCCCCGTCTTTGACCCTATCAGCAGACTTCGTCCCAGCGACAGCTCCTTGAGCTACATCTGTCTTTGCGGAGGATTCAACACCTACAGAATGAGAAACATCGGTTATCAACTCAGGCGAAAGCAAAGGGTTTCTCATCGAACATTCAATCACGTAGCCAAAGGTAGTAGTAGCCTTGGCAAATTGAGGAGAAAAGATAGGGATACCTTCCGAAGACTTTTCAGCGGGGGTGGCTACTACCTCTGGAGTTATTTCAGGAATGGGAGATAACAAAGTTGTCCGGGGAATTCCCGGGTTTTCGGGATCATACCCTTCTACTTCGAGAGTTGCAGGAGCAGAAGAAGAGGAACCAGCTTCGGGAATGGTTTTTTGTTTAGACTTCCGCCTCTCTTCTTCCATGGCCTCAGCGATTAGGCGGCGCCCTTCAGCTAGGCGCTCCGGTTCATCGTCTCTCAAGTATTTCTCCATCAGTTTATCTTCATCGAGGGAATCGACCTTAAGTTCTTCTTTTTCCCACTCAACGATTTGATTCCATACTTGAACCAGAGTGGATGGATAGTCCTCGATCCAAGAAATGTTTCGACGACGAATAATGTGCGCGAAGAATTCAATCATTAACTCGCCGAAACTTTGAATCTCAACCTCCGCCTCAGATAATTGCTTGCGGGCTTCCTCCGCAGATTTAATAGCACACTCCACATTGCCCTCGGCCAGAGCAGCCCTGTTTTCTGCCTCCAACAGCTTCGAAGACAAGTCAGCATTCTTCTTTTCCAATTCAGCACTCCTTTTTGCTAACTCGGCGTTTTTCCGTTCAAGCTCAGCATAAGCAAGGTGTGTTTTAGCAGCTTCTGACTTGGCCTCGTCAGCTTGCTTTTTTAGTTCAGAGCGCTCCTGAGTATGGGACTCAAGCAAGTCATGATAACGCTTTTGCATGTCCTCAAACTGTTGTTTGAAATTAGAAGCGTTCTTTTGAGCGACAGCTAGTTGAGCTTGAGTGTCTTCCAAATCTTTTCCTAAGGTTTTTAAGGCCTTAGCATCCTCCTCCGCGGTCTTTTGCATTGAGTTAGCATTTTTCATTAGAGTGCGGATGATTCTAGAAAGATTGCGTGAATACTTGAACATCTCAGAATATTGTTTTTCTACCAAATCAATCTTTGCCTTGGCCTCATCTGCCCAATTAGAAGAAATAGGTTCAAGGGTAGGTAGAAAGGTCAGAGTCTCGAAGTAGTGCTCGGGAAATTGCTCCTCTAAATGTGCCAGCTTTACTGCAGTTCCCGCATCTAATGGGGGAGGAGTGGGAATCGATATTTCGGTGCTCCTATGTGCAGAGGATTCAGTAGTCTCTTTATCCGACCTAGGCCGCTTAGTAGCAGGGACCTTTTGTTTACTTCGAGACCCAGTTTCTCTTGGAGGAGTTTTCTCTCTACTCCGCTTTTCATGGGAGGAAGTGGAGTCTTTAGATTGTGGTCTATCTTCCTCCCTGCGACCTTGATAGCTCTTGTATTTCTCTTGTTCCGGTCGAACTGGTGAGCGGGAGCGTGAGGGCCGAGATCGATAGGGATCATAAGGTCTTCTCTCCTCCCTACCACGATCATCCCGGCGATCATACTCGACATCCTGAGGAGGATTGGACATGCTGCGACGAAGCTTTCTTATATCATAATAGGATCGAGACATTGTACCTGCACGACAAAATAAACGAAGTTTAGAATTAATGGATTCATGGAGAAAGAAGTGCAACGAATGCTAATGCTGTGGTGTAAAGTGCATCCTAAGTGGTATGTGTCCCCCCAACCAACCCGAGTCTGAAGCTAGACTAGTGCGGGCAGGCTCTTTGGCCTTAGCGGGAGTAGTTTCTTCGGAAGAAGTGAAGACTAAAGGATCCTTCCTGAAATCCTCTGAAGTATATATAGTCTCAGGTAAGGGGAGATCCCCCAAACCCTGAAATATGTGCTCATCAGTGCTAGGAACATCCCCTTCGGAAGCGTGAAGTGGCGACTCTTGGGAAGATTTTGACTTGTCTAGAGAAGTAGTTTCCTCGGGGGCAATATACCCTTCACGATGTTTTTCGGCCAGATTAGCCAGTTCATCATCTTGTGTGGAAGAGGGAGAAGGTGAAGTTTGAAGAGGAGCTGTAGGAATTCCCGAGCCTTCTCCTATCTCTGGAACTGTCTCCACTGGAGGAATGTATGCATAAGGGACCGTCCCATGACCGATGCTACGGAAAACGGATAGCAGCCCGTGAAAATGAAGGTATTCATCTTTAAGGACCTCGTCGATAGTCAGAAATTTTTGATCGCCATTAAGAAGGCAGTGCATCCGATCAAAGAACACCTGATCTGATATCTGTTTGGGATTGTCGACTGCAAACAAAAAGGAAAACAGGTCAGGGTGATGATTCAAGTGTATAGAGTCCAGGTTCAGAAAATCAACATTTTACTTGATTTTGTCCATCTCCTGGCGCATCCAGACTGTTGCTTTATATAGAACCATTCTAGTCTGGAATCTCCAGCTTTACTGCTAAATGGTGTAGAGATTATCTTCCTTTTTGGGACTGATTCAAAGTAACAGAAAGATGGAGTTTCTCTAGTCCGATGCTTGAAATTATAGAAGAAATGAACATCATCGAACGTGAGCTCTACGCCTAGGATCTCACGATATGCTATGTACAAGGTATGCAAATAGGCATATGAATTGGGATGCAACTGCATGGGGGAAATCCGCATTTGTCTTAAGAAATCAACGATGAAAGGAGAAAATGGAGGAATGGCGCCGACCATGCACATTAATCGAGTAACCGTCATATATCCTTCTGGAGGGTTGTGGGGACGGTCAGAGCGTGAGGGCACTAGGGTGTCCCTTTTCATTATTCCATATTTTAGACAAATTCGAACAAGTCGATCGTTGTCAATTGTTGATTCAACGGAGTCCGAGGGTGATTCCAATATGATGGCTGATTCAAATTCATCGGGTGCTCGATTATCACCAATCCCTCCTTCCTCCTCGAAGCCCAGAGAAACTTCATTCCCTGAAGACACCTCGTCGCTTTCCCGATGACCAACCCCGTAATCTGGACCCTCACTGTCCCATTCCGGATCAGACGAAGAAGATATATCCTCAAGAGTGATTTTGTTAGAAGTTTCCGGGGCTTCTTTCCTCTCAGCTAGACGGGAAGAGCGTCTGGGCCTCATTGTCATGAAACTATTGAAGAAGCAATAGCACGGATTAGAGTAAATTATCCCGTGCCCCCCTTTGTGTATGTGTGTGAACTAAAGTGTGTGCAGCAAATATGGGAAATGCAAAATAAAAGTACAGCAATGTAAGACGAAGCTTTGAAGAGAAAGTGATAGTCAGAGTTGTTCTTAATTCTCGTTTATGTTCGCAAGGCACTATCCTAACTGTCCACGAAGTTATTGTCTAGAGTGAATGTTAGTTGAATTAGTTGGGTAGTCTTTGTGTGCCAAGTTTGATACGTTCGGTTCGGATATGCATATGATAATTGGCTCAATACAAATACAGATATAGGGTCGGTTCGGATGCTTCATTAAAGCAAGGTCAGTTCAAGACAAGGGAAACAATGGGTTCGGATAAAGGACTGATCTGATCGGATCGGGTGACCTGATCCGAACCGAACCAGCATCACTTAACCAGTCCATTTATTTCAACCCCTTATCCCATTCTCTTCTCCGACCCGAACCGACATTTTCCTTCCTTCCCGTCTTTCTAAAGTATGCAACCCGAACCGATTCCCTTTCCTTCTCCTTCCTTTCTGCTCCTTCGTCTCCTACCCGAACCAACTCCAATTTGTCATCACGCTCTTCATCTTCTTCCTCTTTCTCCCCACTCACAAACAAATCCATTCCATCACCAAAGCTCCAGTTGAGGACAAATATTTGCCCTCTCCAACCAATCAGCGCCTCGAAGTGATGGCGGATCCACCAGTAACGACGTGGAGTTCAAGCAAAGCCCCATGGCTAAACCATCCCAATCAACCACGAATTGAAATCAAGAGCAGTTATAACGAAGTTATTCGAGATTAAAAAAGCTACCTATATGTCTGATTTGAGAAATCTACAAGGAATAGTTTCAGGATATTGGAGTTTCTGAAGTTTTCGATACTAGGGTTTGGAAGCGGCGGCAGAAAAGAAGAAGAAAAGAAAGAAGACGGTGGTGGATTTATATAAGGGGTGGTGTTGACTCCTCATATTCCTATTCTTTCTCACCCGCTCGAACCGGAGTGAAGGCCCAGTAGCACAACTCTGCCTGAAGGCCCAATGTCCAAGAACCAAATCCACGAAAACGCATCGGATCGGAATCCGAACCGAATAAATTTCACACATTAATTTAGCATCCGACTCGAATTGAGTTCAAAAGAGAGATAAAAGAAAAGCATACCCGAGAGAAGCACTATGTGTCGTGAAGAACTTCCGGACTTAAATCAAAAGTGAAGAAAATGAATCAAACATTTCATGACATATATATAGGCGATAAGAGACATGGTTTCATGGAGCAACGCATCTCCACAAACGAATAGAAATGACTTTCTGAAGATTCAATTTCAAGGACTAGTATTCGAACAACATCAAAGCACGCTTCATCTCCAACAGAAGCATCCTTTGAGGGGGCAAAATGTTAGCCTACTTTGTGAACTAGGCAACAAAAAGTCAAGAAACCAAACATTGAAGGGTATTTTTAATTATAAGACTTCGGTTCGGATTGGAGGAAAACACTACAATTCAGATTGATAGCTACAGTTGTTCGGGTCGGGTCAGAGCAACATATCGGTTCGGATCGGATAGAGACTTCTGTTCGGATCGGTGATCTCTTGCTGAGTAGATTGGTAAGGCATATCTAATCGGATCGGAAGGCAACTAAATCTCGAATGGATCGGAAAGCCATCTGCTTGCCACAACAATGGAGCGGAGCGGAATAGGTTAGAGAAGGAGAGTCGCGCCCAAACCAATCCGGTTCGGATCGGGTATCCCGATCCGAACCCCTTATCTGCACGTCTCCGACCCGCACCCATGATCCATGTTATTCTCCTGCAAAAGCGCCTGGATATCCGGACCGGTTATGACCAGTTCATACCCATAACGTCCTTCCCTTTGATGCGTTGTCAACATGATGGTTCATCCGAACCCGAAGAGAATGCGATGGATGACACGTGGCCCGACCCGGATCAAGTCTCAAGCAAATTCACACCTATAAATACCCCGTCTGGAGACAAAGAGAAGGATCTTTTTTTCCGGCACTTAGAGAATTCAACCACCTCCATTATCCGAACTCCATTACTCCCGGAGAATCCAAATCATCTTTCATTTCTTGTTTTAGTCAATTGAGTGAACAAAAGTGAGTTGTGAGTGAATCTTACATTGTATTTGCAAATGAATTATTGAATATAGTGAAAAATAAGTGGATGTAGGCATTTCTTCGCCGAACCACTATAAATCCTGTGTGTTCATTTTTATTTTTATCTCATTTCATCTTGTTCTTAATCAATTTGGGTGTTAGAACCACTTTTGGGTCTAACAACACTATGCACTTATAATAGTATCAAATGATTTGTTTTAAACGTATCAAGCATTCTTTGGCTGTTATAAGGGAAAACCCTATCCCCCGGCTTGCGTTGCATTGTGTGATAGGACCTGGGTCTTATAACAGCTTCATTTTTCTTTATTTAGCATTGCGCTGTTGTTTATTGCACTGGTATTCTTGGGAGGAAACCCGTTCCGTGTTATACGGCGTGGTCCCTTGATTTACCTAACTTTAAAAATAAAGATTAACTGTTTTAGTTCTCACACCAGTCCCATGACTGACCTGGAGTTTATTGTTTTAACCTAAACTCTGGGTGCCCCTATTTTGACACGGCCAGCTAGTAGTTTTGGTTTTGCAGATTTATATTCACAGGAACCTGGTTTACAGTTGGAACGATATCCGGAAAGCTTTGTATCCGTATATCTCTTCTAGTTGTGTATTGTATTATTTTCCGCTGCGATGTATTTAAATGTAATTTAAATCTCTGATATTTCCGTGTAATATTCATTTATACTCTGTATATTCTTGTAATCTGGTGCATTGTTGTAATATATAGTGAAATGTTCTTTTATATGCGTTCTGTTGTGGTTTGTTCTCGAACTATCCGACGCTTTCCTTTACGGGGAAGTTACGGGTTTTCACAGAAAAGGAACATAACAATGGAAGTCGAAAAGGAACAAAGCCGAAAGTTGTTTAACAAATCAACTCAACTTCCATTATTTTGAGTACGGCTTAAGTTCTTCAACTTTTCAGTTTCTAAGAACTTTTCGAAATTTTCAAAAATTTGGCTAACACCCTAAATTTTCGAAAAATTTCGCCATAACCTCCCCTGCACCGGGAGCAACGAGTAAATCCCGAAATTGCCATGCAGGCCTTCTGATCTCAAAAAGAAAGAGAAAAAGCCAAGCGGCTAGCCAATCGGCTCATAAAATCATCATCACCCAAACAAAACAGTAAATTATGGTAAACATGTACCTATTTGTCGGGCAAACAAATTTTATTTCTTTGCTCTAGCCTCCTTGCTATGACCTGTTCAATGATACACATGTATATGCAAGCAAATGCAACTAATTTTCGATACAATTCAATATTTGATACAATTAGGCTAAATGGTTCAAAATTTCAAACAAATAAACAAACAACACAAACATCAATCAATTAGTGGATTATCGTTTCAAATTCATAATTTTGATACATATACAGAAAATCATGTTTTTGATGCCAATTCACAACAATGTATTCTAGCTATATTTTGGTTCTCACACCAGTCTAATGGAAATATATAGATATCACACCTTCGAAACACGAACATAAATACTGATAATGCGGCCGCATTACCAGAATTATCTCCGGGCGACTAGAATGTGACTCTATATCTTTCCAGTATATTAAAACTTCAAATATACGTTCATGACACGTATACGCGAAATCTTTATATACTCGATTGTCCATATTCAAAATAAATAAATATTCAAATATGTATAAAGCGATTTAAATTTTTAAAACAAAATTTGTTTTCATTTGAAAAATATGCTCTTCACACTCGTCCTAGGATGCTACTGATCCTATCTCTAACGAGTAATTCTAATTGGATATTACTAATCCAATATATGATGGATTCTTTCGTATGGTTCTAATGTGTCTTGTTCTCGAGCTCTGTAAACCAAAGCTCTGATACCAAACTGACACGACCCGAACTTCCCCGTGAAGGAAAGCACGGATAGAATTGAGGACAAGACAAAATAGAACGCAAACGGAAGAACATTTCATTGATATTACAACAATTCCATCAGATACAAGAATATACAGAGTATAAATGAATAAACTACATTCGATAAATATCAGATATTTAAATTACATTTAAATACATCGCAGCGGCAAATAATACAAAAGCACAACTAGAAGTAATGCACGGATACAGAGCTTTTCGAGCATCGTTCCAGCTGTAAATCAGGACCCTATGGATATAAATCTGCAAAACCAAAATACTAGCTGCCAGTGTGGAAAATAGGGGCACCCAGAGTTTAGGTTAAAAAAATAAACTCCAGGTCAGTCATGGGACTGGTGTGAGAACTAAAACAGTTATTAATCTTTATTTTAAAGTTCGGTAAATCAAGGGACCACACCGTATAACACAGAACGGGTTTCCTCCTAAGAATACCAGTGCATAGAACAAACAGCGCAATGTTAGATGAAGAAAAATGAAGCTATTATAAGACCCAGGTCCCATCACATAATGCAACGCAAGCCGGAGGATAGGGTTTTTACCTTATAACAGCCAAAGCATGCTTGATACGTTAAAAACACATTATTTGATACTATTATAAGTGTATAGTGTCAAAATAGTTCAATCATAAATATAAATCATAGACGGCATGAGTGCCCCATCCCACTATGTCGCCATACTAGGCTCTACAAATAAAACTGAAATACATGTATTGGAAATTGGATTTCCGTCATGAGTCGAGGCAAGGCGCAAGCTCCTCTCCGCGTTCAAGACACTCTAGCAAATGTCTCAGGACCCCACTTTGATCCTTGGAATCGGCTGGGCCGGTCCTCTCTTACTTTTGAGGATTGGCAATTCCTGAACACACGTTTCCTGGTCCTTACAGACCTATATCCGAGGCGCCTCGCATTCCAACAAACACACAGGTGAAAAGTATATAAATGTCAGGGCTGGTAGGTCACTGACACCACCCTAGCTAGAAAGAAACGTCGTGCTCTCCCAGCGGTCCGTCTCCCGTTTTTGACTCATACCGAGGTGTGAGGCTCGCGAATTCACGTTATACATAAAGCTACGCCACACAGGCCGTGCTTTGATCATCAACCACAAGAATTTGCTTTTCAACAGAAGCCCTGATCAATTGCCACTTACGCGTGCCACACTGGCAATTCACTCCATGCGACTGATGTCCATCGATATGCAACCAATGAGCTCGTACGTCTCAGAGAAGGGCGTTAAGCAAGAGAATAAATTCTCCGCCGCCAAACAAATGTATATTTAATAGAGATCAATCAACACAGAATAAAATCCATTGTCAGACACACAATCCATTTACAAGTTCATTCTGGGTCTGAACGAAACCGGAGGCACTTTCCTCGCATATCCATCCATCTCCAAGTACATCTGGACGATCACCAACTATTTCCCTCATCTTGGGTGTACAGCTCAATCGAGATCATCAGTAATCACCCAAACGATGTGAAGACTTCCGGTCTTCAACCACCGTCTTCATCTTTGACATCTCGTCGAATCGGTTATTCAGAATGGATATAAACCCGGCCTTTCTGAATAACCCACGTATAGGATAAACAAATGTTACACAAACACAACAAACGCCTCATTCCAATTCAGAATTTTCTTTTATTCACAAAATCACATTCTTAGGGAAAGGTTCCCATTAATTTTATCCAAGATAAATTCTTCTAAATTTATTCTTTAATCTTCCTTTGGATATCATTTCAAACTAGTCGGAATTAGCGAACCACACCGAAGTTATTATTTATTTTATTTCCCAATCCCAACCTATTTATCCCATGGAGAAAACTGGTAATACTCCATATCTAACACCACGGCGTTATAGGTAAAGTTAATTACCATTTCACGTTCAAATCTAATTAAAGATTTAACTATCGCTTTGGAGTAAAACTGGTGGTACTCCATTCTCGATCACCTTTCGTATTTGAGAATTCAAATTATCAATTCACATTTCAATCTAATTAAAGATTCATTAAAACTCCACTTAGTTTTAATCTTTTCAAAAATCAACATCCTGTCTTTAACTGGGTTAAAGAACTAATGTCATCTAAAACACGATTCACGACAAACCCAAATCACATTTGATATTAAATACAAGGCTTTGAATAGAAAATATATCGGCTTATATTCAATATCAAATTCTGGAACCAACAAATATCTTATTGGAAATAACGATATAAAATATATCTTTCAAATTCCCATAACAATATCTGTATAGTCACAAAATCCAATATCGAAATATTCCAAAGACAATTTCGATTCAGGTCCACTTCCACTTTATATATATTGGAAATTCTGGTTATTTTCAAAACCGATTCGAATTCAATTTATTCATTTCAAAAATAAATTGGTTTTATTTCTAGTTCAAAACCAGTTCATTTCGATAAAAATCTATTTTTATCCTTTCAAATATGGAGTTTTTCATCCCAGTTCTTTCCAATTCACATATTATGATTTTACACAAATTATTAATATTTTTAATAATTTTATCAAGGCCCGTACAGTCGATTTCCATCAACGACCATCGAACTGCACTTACAGCGACCTTTTTCAAATTTGATTTGGACATAATTCCAAATCCAACCGTTAGATTTCAAATTTCTAATATTCATTGGAAATCTCTTTTCGATACGAACCCAACGGTTCCTGTTTTAGGAGAATCCGACGGTCGGATCTCCCGTAGCGTCACTTCGAAGTCAATGGTCGAAATTCATGAACTGCCGCGGCGCGGCGCGTTCTATTCAGGCCATTATATATATATAATATATATTATATATATTTCGTCGATTTCCTTTTAAAACGTATTTTATAAATCGTTTTAAATTCGTTGTCAAAACCATTTCATCACTATATTCAATTTCTAATCAAAATTGAATATTTCATATCATTGCTATATAAATGATAATATTTTCAAAATGTTATATTTTGAAATCACTACCTTTTCTATATTCATTATTATAACGAATATAATCGATATAAATATCGTTCACGTCAAAATAGCGCAACTCTAATCAACACGGCTTTATATATTTCAATAAATTCGTTATTCTATTCAACAAATGAATATATATTCTATTCAACACATGAATCTATATTTCTTTCAACACATGACTATTTATTCTATTCAACACATGAATTTTCTTTTATAACATTCATTATTTTACCGATTGGAATGAGGCTCAATCAATTACCATATAACGTTAATTATATGGGTTCTATACAACACATGTATATAATAGCAACGATAAACAATCAACCATCATCCAAAGTGCACCACACAACTGCATAAGCATCAAATATAAATAATCGACGCTTACACAGTCTGTCGACCAATCGATCGACATACAATTAAATAATTGGGATTAGTGTACCCAAATATCATCCCAACACCCGTGTGGGGTTTCAAATCAACAAACATAGATTTTCATTCGTGCAGTTGGGTGATGTGTAAAATTTATCATCCCAATCAAAATCAGTCAAATCAGTGTATATAAACAAATCGGCCGATTTGTTTATAAATATTCATTTATTCACATTCACGTTAAAAATTATATTTTTAACGATAATTAATTTATTTCAACATCTATAATTTATTATCGATTTCACATCAACATCACAAACAAATTTTCACAACACATCAATCAAACAAACAAGCCATCCATGGTCTGTGGATGACGGGTGTCGGGTGCTGCTAAGCACCGTCTACATCCTAGTATATATATATATATAACTAGAAAAAGAAATTTAGAGTGAGAAGTTCTCACCAATAGCTAACCCAATACCATGACTCTTCTTATGTAGAAAAATCTTGTCGTTCTCGCCTTTTGTCACTTTCGCTGCCCGTAGCCACTAAATATATAAAATCACATTTTTATATGTTGCTATGTACATAAAAATTCTATTTTCACACTGCTACTATATAGATAAAAATTCTATTTTTATACCGCTACTATATAGATAAAAATTCTATTTTTATACCGCTACTATGTAGATAAAAATTCTATTTTTATACTGCTACTATGTAGATAAAAATTCTATTTTTATTCCGCTACTATATAGATAAAAATTCTATTTTTATACTGCTACTATATAGATAAAAATTCTATTTTTATACTGCTACTATATAGATAAAAATTCTATTTTTATACCGCTACTATATAGATAAAAATTCTATTTTTATACTGCTACTATATAGATAAAAATTCTATTTTTATACCGCTACTATATAGATAAAAATTCTATTTTTATAACAGTGTTCATATAATAAAGATTATATTTTTATCACGCTATTCTCTATATAAAGATTTTGCCTTTTCATATATAAAGATTTCGCCTTTTCAAATATAAAGATTTCGCCTTTTCAATTATAAAGATTCCTCCTTTTCAAATATAAAGATTTCATTTTTCTATGAACAAAATCATCTTTTTATTCCCTATGCTTTTCTAATCTAAAAATATAATCTTTCATAATAAAAATCAAAACTTTAAACAAATAAAAATCATATAATTTCAGTTTTAAATTCATAGCCCTTTATAAAAAAAAGAAACTAAACTAAAAACGAAAATCATATATAAAAACTTACATTGAAATAGGGAAGGGGTGGGGATGTTCACTGTCGGAGGGGTGCTCGAGGGGCTGAAAGGAGGAAGAAGAAGAAGCAATGGCGGCGGCAACAGGAGGAGGGTGCGTGGTGCGAGGTGGGGCTCGATTGGGGGTTGAACAGCGGAAGGAGAAGAGGGAGGAAGCAGCGGAGGGGAAGAAGGGAGAGAAGGAGGAGGAGGAGGGTGCGGTGGGGGTCGGCGCCACCTGGGGGGGCCGCGATGGACGTGGCGGCGACGCGTTTCCCCCCCGTCGCCCCTTCCTTCATTTTTTTTTCTTTTTGATTTCTGATTTTAAATCGGGGGGTGGGGGGTGTAATGGCTGGATATTTTTAAGCACCTGATATACATTTTAATAAGAAAACTAAAATGTATCTAGGGAACTCAAACGATTAAGATATGTATAATCACCTATATGTACGTATATACATATATGATTTGCACTAGAACCTGATATATATAAGGTATGTATAATGCTTAATATTACAACATACATAAGCAACAATTAGTAACACTATTCATAACACAGAGAAGTATGAGAAGTGTGGCAACACAAACTAGAGTGACAAATCCTATTTTACAACTAGCATGGATAAGTGTCATTCACATAGCAAAACCATACAAGTTAAAGAGTTAAACCCTTATGTACATATCTATGTTTTAACAAAGGGGATTAACACTTATATATATATTATATATATATATAAGTATAACATGGAAAAAGCATATATATATATATATATATATAAATATATATGTATACATATGCTACGGCCAAAAACATGGATATATAAGCTTATATACACCAAATGTAGTAGCAACAAACAAGAGAGCTTAAAACAAAAAGCAAAACAAAGCCCAACCCATCATTAAAGAATAGATTAGGACTTAGTCATCACATAATCACCCTATACTAATATAAGCGGCTGAAATTATAAGTGCACACAAAATATCAAAAGGGGATGACCATTCTCTTGTGTCTTGATTGTAAGTGTAGAGTGAGCATTAAATGAAAGTAAGATGAGCATTTAATGAAGGTGTAAGCCTTGTGTACTTTGAAGAGGGAAATAAGGGTTGGTAGGAATCATCCCTTGTGGAAAAGTACTTTAATCTTGCTGTGTATATTTTGATCCATTCGAATGAGAGAGAAAGGGTAGGTAGAAGATGTGGTTTTTTTTACTGTTAAAAACATAAGGAAAAAAACTATAAATACATGACCAACTCCATGCACTTTCTTTTTACTCAAATACAAGGAAGTTGCTGAGAATTTTATCACCTTCAAGCTAGAATAATTCAGGAGCTTTTAATCAGTGAGTAAACCTCACTTAAGTCATGTTTGATTTCAAGTTTATTGTAAATAGTTTTTGGATGCTTTCATGTTTATATATATTACTGCAAGTTCATCAAATTGTTATCACCAGTAAAGATGCTAGTACACCAAGTTTATTTCATCATTTAACCAAGTATACAAGTGGTAGGAGGTTTGAGTAATGAGTTCATCACTTTAAACATGATCAAGGAAAATACTGTGTTTGTCTGTATCAAGAACAAACACCTCTGTTTGTTAAACCACACCTTGATCATTTCAAAACAAAAACTATACGAGTATATACAGTAGTAATATGTATACTAAATCAATTACAACCTGTTTTAAACTTTTGAGCATGAAGAACATGTTTTGAAAACAAGAAAAACAGAAGGAGCAGGATGTTCTCTGACTCAAACTTAATCACCGAAATTTCAATCACTATGGAAATGAAATACAGGGTTATAAATGTAATCGTAGTGCCAAAATATGATTTTTAAAAGTGGTTTCATGATTTTTAACTTTGAAATAAGAGAGGATGTTTGAGATGGTCGAAAATGGAACTCTAACCAAATTCCGGCAAACGACGAAGGGGATGGCCAATTCGTGGAGCGTGGAGGAGGTGGAGACATCGGTGAACAAGAGAAAAATACTAAATGATTTTTCCATCGGGTGGTTGGGGCTGTCTAGCTCGATTTACATTTTAATGGCAGAATGGGTTCGTCGAAATTGAAGGAGACGTGGGGGCCCCACAGGCGATCGAGTTGGCTGAGGATGGACGTAGAGCGGCGTTGGGACATAACGAAGCGATGGGCGGCGGCGCGAGGTGTTCCGGTGGTCGGAGGAGGCGAGGCGAGGTCGGTTTAGGCGAGGTGGTTTAAAAAGCAGTTTACTGGAAAAATAGGTGGAGGGTGATTTTGAGGAGGAGGCGACTGGAGGTGGTGGTGATGGGTCAGAGTTGATCAGTGAAGGCAACGGAGTTTGTGGGTGGTGGTTCGACGATGAGATGGCGACGTGGGGTGGTGTGCACGTGCACAGCTGCGCACGTTTGCACAGGAAAGGCGAGGGCAAAATGGAGAAGAAGGGGGAAGGCCTGGTACGATGAAATTGTAGTGATCCATCGATGGATCACCGTGGATTTTGAGGGTGATCGAAGATTTGGCAAGTGGCCTGGCACGAGTTTTGGCAAGGGGTTTGGAGCTGATCGGAGAGGCTTGGCAAGGTGGGAAGGCAACGGATTTAGCAAAGGAATTTCGGTGATCAACCTGTGTTGATCACGAGTTCTTGAAGTGCCAGAACTCGACTTGGCAAATGAAAGGGAAAAGGATTTTAATCCAACGTTTTAATTAAAATTGGTTTTAATTAAATTAGTAAATAAAAATACAATTAATAAATAATTAATAAATTAAATAAAAATGGATTTTTTATTTAATTTGTCTTAGGCAAGTGGAACAATGAAAGTGACAGTGAGGTCAAGTATCGAAGTCGTCCGAAGGAGTTCAACGAGTTGAAACTTATGATATAAGGAAAATAAATTTAAATAAATTTATAAAACAATTTGTTCAAGTTTAAATAAAAGAAATAAATACAACAACTTGTGTACGACATACACACTTCAACTGACCAATGATAAAGGATATTTTTCATATCCGAGTTGAACCAGAGAATTATATATATTGTATATATAAACTAATTACAGAATGTGTAAACTAAATTTAAGACAGTAACTGAAAATAAATTATCGACTATAAAAGATATTTCGTACACCGTTTCGAAGAGGCCGGAATTTACATTCCACTTCGACTCGAATTATACGACGTATACCGGAAATCGATAAAGAGGAAGAATACAAGGACTATTTCAAAATAGTGTCTACGGTCTGTTAAATCCCAGAACAGATCCGAACAGTCGGATGTCTGACAACGTATATCGATCAGATTTTACACATCGACTTTACATAAGTGTATTACGTTGGTGGCGGAGAGATTTGTTTCTTTAGCCTTATACCCGGAATATGTTTGTGGAAACAAATGAGTGATCTGCCAGATAGGACGGTGTGATATTCAAAGACGTTGAAGAATAATCCGTCAACGGTAACGTGACTTCAAACCTCACAACCCAAGAAAGACAATAGTTGGGCTAGGCAGAATGGCTAGTTGGGTCATACCCAAGCAGGGTATATTATCACCATCTAGAGTAAACTCCTTTTGTTTCTTAATCTATTTTCACTGCTGTTACCTTCGGTAATCGGTGGGTCATCCCCAACCGTGGAGGTGGTAATATATTCGTTACACTCAAGCTAAATGAGTGGACGGTCATGTGTGGCCGGGTTGCAGGATGTTCTTGTTGAACCCCAGTGTATCTTCTCTAGAGTACACTGATCGGTGGGTGCTCCCATACCCTGTCAGTTAGAAATCAAATTTCCAATAAGCGCTCGACGAGTTAGATTTTATTCTACATACGTGAACGTGAGATGCAATCGATTCACTAGATGATTATTTATTTGACAAATATTACCATAAATATCAAACGTTTTGATATCAAAATACAAGGGTCATTTTCCATATGTTAACTATGGAGTTGGGCTTAAGATTTCTAAGTAATTGAATCTATAAATAACGGAACACCTTATTCCTTATTTCCTTGTTTACATCTTTTTAACTGTGTTTACTCACACCAGTCCCCTGACTGACCCGGAGTTTATTTTCTGTGTTTTCCCTAAACTCTTGGGTACTCATAATATTTATTATGAGTAGACAAGTAATTCAGGTAGGCAAATGGAACCTTGCGAAGTTCAAGTTGCAGGACAAGTCTAGTAGTTTAACTACACCTATGTATCCAGTTAGATTTGTATTTCCATATCATGATGTATTATTATATGAATGTACTATGATGATGTAAGTTGTTGATGTATTATGATGTACCAGACCCTATGATGTAATGTATTTGTATTTTTAAATTTCCGCTGTGAGATTTCTGATAACTTCTTATTCTTCTATTCTATTAGTTCTATCTTTTCTATCTCATCTTCTAATTTCTTTCAAAAATGACACGATTTTCGGAGGGTCGAAAATCGCGCCGTTACGGATGGTATCAGAGCCTATGTTCTTCGGAAACATTTAGGCTATGGAATAGTGAGAGAGCGTATTTCTACTAAAAACTATATTTTAATATAGGTAGATCGTAGTTACTTAGGTAATCCCTTGACATATTTTTCTGACGAGTCATTAATTTTCAATCCGTGTACTCAGGAGTGAAAATGAGTTCTCGTGGAGGAAGAGGCCGAGGAGCAAGCGGAGCAACTACGACAAACGGACACACTGTTAACCAGACACAAATGGACACTACTGAAGTAATCCGAGCACCAACTCAGCCTAACTTTGCTATGATCTGTAAGAATTACACCACTCTGGGAGGAAGGATTTTCAGGGGTACTGAATCACTGGTCGGAGTCCAAGCGTGGATTAGATCATGTGAGAAGATTTTTAAAGGACTGAGGTTGGATGACGAGCATAAGCGTCTCTTAGCTTCATGGAATCTGGAAGGAGCCGCAGCAATATGGTGGGATGCCCAGACAGCTAACACTTCTGAGGAAAACTTTACTTGGCCCATGTTCAAAGAAGCTTTTGAAAGTCAGTATCTACCTGCTACTGGAAGGACAAGGATGTACCGAGACTTCATTGACTTAAAGCAGGAGAGCATGTCTGTCGCTGAGTACGAAAACCAGTTTAATGCTCTTTCAATCTTTGGACCGGAGCTGATAAATACTCTTTTGAAGAAGAACGAGATGTTTGTTGCTGGTCTTAAAGATAATCTACAAGGAAGGATGATGGGACATTTGAAGGATCCATTTGTGGAACTAGTAGACCTAGCACTGAGATATGAAGCACTAGATGCAAAGAAATCAGGGGCAAAGGCTCAGACCGGAGAGTCAAGTGGAGGGAATTATCTGAAAAGAAAGATCAACCCAGACTGGACGAATAACCAAGGCCAAGGTACGACAGGGCAGCAGAAAATGGACGATAAATTTAAGAATGTGGTGTGTCACATCTGCAAGCAAAAGGGACACATAGCTCGATTCTGCAAACAAAAAGGGAACCAGAAACCCCAGCAATACCCGCAACAGCAACAGAAACCCCAGCAATACCCGAGACAGCAACAGAGACCTCAGCAAAAGAATCAGAACCAGAACCAGAATCAGAGGAACGAGATGGTAGTGAAGAATCTCTGTTTCAATTGTCATCAACCAGGACACATGGTGAAAGACTGTCCATTGATGAAGAGGGCACCACAGCCTAGGGTTTTTACAATCAAAGATGAACCGTCTACTTCTCAGAATGTGAAAGGGAAGGGAGTGCTAGAAGGTACTTTACAGTTTAATGGAATTTACCTTCGTGCTTTATTTGATACCGACGCTTCACACAGTTTTATTTCAGTCGAAACCATAGATCAGTTTGTCCTTAAACCAATTATATCACCGAACCCCATTTGCGTATCAAACCCCATAGGGGGAAAAACTGAGCTTAGAATGTGTTGTGAGGATATAACTCTCTTATATCTCTCACACTCTTTTCGATTTGACTTCTATGTTCTAGACTTCAAAAGTTTCAATTTTATACTTGGATTAGACTGCTTAAGCAAGTTCCAAGCCAAGATAAAATGTGATAAAGAAATCATAACCCTTATAACTAGCTTAGAGCGAAAAGCTAGAATAACTTGTGGAAAGCCGGGAATTCACACATGTAGTTTTCTATACGCTTTAGAAGCACCTCAAGAAAATCTCGACACTTTGGAAGTAGTTAGAGAGTTCAAGGACGTATTCGAGGAAGTCGGAGGTTTACCTCCGCATCGAGAGATCGAATTCCGAATTGATTTAGTCCCAGGAGCTAGACAAATAATTCAACCAAAGAGACGGATGGCTCCCAAGGAAGTTCAGGAATTAGAGAAACAAACTCGGGATTTGTAGAGTAAAGGCTTAATCCGACCTAGTTTTTCTAGTTGGGGCTCTGCGGTAGTTTTTGTAGTAAAGTCTGAGGGGTCCTTACGACTGTGTGTAGACTACCGAGAATTAAATAAAGTAACCATCCGAAATAGATATCCATTACCTAGAATTGATGACCTTTTCGACCAATTGCACGGAGTAACGGTATTCTCCCAGATGGATTTAGCAACGGGATTTCACCAATTGAGAATCTCTGAAGATTGTATTCCTCTAACACATTCAGAGGCCCAGACTTCTTTTATGAGTGGTTGGTTATGTCGTTCGGACTAACCAACGCACCAGCTTTCTTCGTAGATCTGATGAACAGAGTCTTTAGGAAAATTCTTAATAAATTCGTTCTCGTTTTCATTGACGATATTTTAATCTTTTCAAAAACCGAAGAAGAGCACCGTGGTCATCTTAGAGTAGTACTAGAAACTCTAAGAAAACACGTGTTGAAGGCAAAGTTTTCAAAATGTCACTTCTGGAAATCGGAAGTAAGATTTTTGGGGCACGTAGTAAACGGAGATGGGATATCAGTAGACCCAGTTAAAGTAAATGCAGTACAACTATGGAAACAACCTCAAACACCAACCGATATTCGTAGTTTCCTAGGACTGGCGGGATACTATCGAAGATTTATCCGAGACTACTCCAAAATATCGTCACATCTGACCAAGTTAACAAAGAAGGGTCAAAAGTTTATGTGGGACCCAAGGTGTGAAGAATCGTTTCAAGAACTAAAGAAGAAATTAACAGAAGCACCAGTATTAGCTGTTCCCGATGGAACGAGCGGATTTGCAGTTTACACCGATGCTTGTGGAAGGGGAGTAGGAGCGGTGTTAATGCAGAAGGGACAGGTGATTGCATATGCAAGTAGACAGTTAAAGATTCACGAGAAGAATTACGCAACTCACGACTTGGAGTTATTGGCAGTTGTTTTCGCATTGAAGATGTGGAGACATTACCTGCTAGGTGGGAAATTCGAACTTTTCATCGATCATAAACCATTGAAGTATCTGTTCACGCAAAAAGATTTAAATCTGAGACAACAGCGGTGGTTGGAATTTCTTGCATCATATGACTTAGATATCATTTATACACCGGGAAAAGCAAACGTAGTGGCAGACGCCTTGAGTAGAAATGCGATATTATCACTTTTGGAAGTCACACCGACTCTCCAAGAAAGGATAATGAGTAATCAGGAAAGGGATGTCAAACTGGAAAAGATTATTCGAGGAGTCACAAACGGAAAAGAGACTGACTTCGAGTTGGACAATCAAGGAGTATTGAGAATAAACGGCAGATTATGCGTACCTAACGTGGATGGAATAAGGCAGGAGGTTTTAAAGGAATGCCATGCATCAAAGTTGAGCATCCACCCAGGAATTCATAAAATGAATCACGATATGAGACGAGTATTCTGGTGGTCAGGAATGAATAAAGATATCATTACTTTCGTAAATGAATGTCTATGTTGTCAGCAAGTCAAGGGAGACCATCAAAAGACTGCTGGACTATTACGGCCATTAGAGATTCCCAACTGGAAGTGGGAAATGATATCGATAGACTTCATCGATGGTTTGCCAAGAACAAGGAGAGGCTACGAAGGGATTTGGGTAATCGTAGATCGGTTAACTAAGAGTGCGCACTTTATTCCAGTAAAACCAACACGCACTGCCATAACATTAGCCGAAGTATTCATGAAAGAGATAGTACGACTGCACGGTATTCCAACAAGCATTGTAAGCGACAGAGATACCATTTTCACGAGTAGATTTTGGGAAGCTTTACAGAGAACGTTGGGAACAAGGTTAAATTTCAGTACAGCTTACCATCCTCAAACAGACGGTCAGACGGAAAGAGTTAATCGTATATTGGAAGATCTTCTAAGAGCATGTATTTTAGATTTTGGAGGATCATGGGAAGATCATTTACACCTAGTAGAATTTTCATATAATAACAGTTACCAGGCGAGTATACAAATGGCACCATATGAAGCGTTATATGGAAGACCTTGTAAAGCGCCTGCATGTTGGGTAGAGTCCGGAAACAAATTGGTACTTGGTCCGGATATGATACGAGAGGCGGAAGAGAAAGTGGAATTAGTGAAGCTAAGAATGAAAGAAGCCCAGGATCGCCAGAAAAGCTATGCCGATCAAAGGCGAAGAGATTTAGTATTCGAAATAGAGGATCTAGTCTTTGTGAAGATCTCACCCATGAAAGGAGTAGTAAGATTTGGGAAAAATGGAATGTTAGCACCAAGATATGTTGGACCTTTCCGTGTCTTAGAGAGAATCGGTTTTCAAGCATATAAAGTTGAATTACCAGAGTATATGGCGGGAATTCATAACGTATTTCACGTATCGCACTTGAGAAAATGCATGCACAATCCATCATTAATTCTGGAACCCTCTGTTCAGCAAGAGATAAAGATTGAGCCAGACTTGACAGTGATTAGACATCCATTCAGTATTATTGACCGAGAGGAAAAGCAACTTCGCAACAAAGTAGTGAAGCTACTAAAGATCCAGTGGAGCGAAAACCCGAAAGACTGTACGTGGGAGACCGAGAAGCAGATAAAGAAATTATACCCAGATTTTCCTATGGGATAGGTATTATTTACTTTGGTATGATTAAAATGTAAGGAAATTTCGATTTCTACATTTCTGTGAGCATTTGCATAGGTGTGTTATGATTCAGTTTATTAGGATTTATGAACTCTCTTGTATGTTTACATCACTGATGAGTTCTATTTTCTTGTTTACTGTTAGATGGCACCAATATAGAAGACCACAGCAAGAAAGAGGGTGACACCACTCCAGTTCCTTATGCTACAAGCAAAGAGACAAAGGGTAGGAGATTCCACAACAACCGAGAGAGATCACCCATCGACGACGAGGGTACACACATATCATCAGAAGGATCAGTGCTGGGCAGGAACGAACCAATGGAACAGAATGGAGGACACCAAGACTTTACTGATGAAGATGAAGCGATAGAAGAAGGTGGAAGTGTTGACGGTTATGGGGAAGGAGATGAGGGTGGTGAAGAAGAAGAATATGAGGAAGAATATGAAGAAGAATATGAGGAAGAATATGAAGAAGAATATGAGGAAGAAGAAGACCAAGTTGTTCCAGGAACCCCAGTCATTGTCCCAGGAACCCCAGTCATTGCTACGGGAAACCAACAAGAAGAGCAAGTAGCCCAAAGGACAGAAATATGGAATAGATTGGAACAAGTTCTCGTAGAGTTTCGCATGGAAGGAGGAGGAGTACAAGTATTCGGTGATTATGGATATCCCGTGGTGAGGCTATATTTCATACCACCAGGGGGTCTGATTTATATAGAGGATGACGAGGAGGAGACTGATGCAGAGGACGTAGTTGAGGTCCTTAATATATCTGATGACGAGGAGGTCGTAGAGATAATAGATATCTCTGACGACGAGTAGTAGGACAGAGACTGGAGGAGGATAGTTACGTATGTATATTTTGGGACAGTTTAGAACTTGAGTAGTCAAGTCTAGTATTATTGTATGTATCGAGACTAGTGTTAATACAGAACTAGTCGTATGTGTATGTGTACTAAAGCAATCAGTTTATGAAATATTTTCTTTTGGAAACTTTCTATCTTTCTTATGTAATTTCGGGGCGAAATTCTTTTAAGTGGGGTAGTCTGTAATGGCTGGATATTTTTAAGCACCTGATATTCATTTTAATAAGAAAATTAAAATGTATCTAGGGAACTCAAACGATTAAGATATGTATAATCACCTATATGTATGTATATACATATATGATTTGCACTAGAACTTGATATATATAAGGTATGTATAATGCTTAATATTACAACATACATAAGCAACAATTAGTAACACTATTCATAACACAGAGAAGTATGAGAAGTGTGGCAACACAAACTAGAGTGACAAATCCTATTTTACAACTAGCATGGATAAGTATCATTCACATAGCAAAACCATACAAGTTAAAGAGTTAAACCCTTATGTACATATCTATGTTTTAACAAAGGGGATTAACACTTATTTATATATTATATATATATATAAGTATAACATGGAAAAAGCATATATATATATATATTTATATACATATGCTACGGCCAAAAACATGGATATATAAGCTTATATACACCAAATGTAGTAGCAACAAACAAGAGAGCTTAAAACAAAAAGCAAAACAAAGCCCAACCCATCATTAAAGAATAGATTAGGACTTAGTCATCGCATAATCACCCTATACTAATATATGCGGCTGAAATTATAAGTGCACACAAAATATCAAAAGGGGATGACCATTCTCTTGTGTCTTGATTGTAAGTGTAGAGTGAGCATTAAATGAAAGTAAGATGAGCATTTAATGAAGGTGTAAGCCTTGTGTACTTTGAAGAGGGAAATAAGGGTTGGTAGGAATCATCCCTTGTGGAAAAGTACTTTAATCTTGCTGTGTATATTTTGATCCATTCGAATGAGAGAGAAAGGGTAGGTAGAAGATGTGGTTTTTTTTACTGTTAAAAACATAAGGAAAAAAACTATAAATACATGACCAACTCCATGCACTTTCTTTTTACTCAAATACAAGGAAGTTGCTGAGAATTTTATCACCTTCAAGCTAGAATAATTCAGGAGCTTTTAATCAGTGAGTAAACCTCACTTAAGTCATGTTTGATTTCAAGTTTATTGTAAACAGTTTTTGGATGCTTTCATGTTTATATATATTACTGCAAGTTCATCAAATTGTTATCACCAGTAAAGATGCTAGTACACCAAGTTTATTTCATCATTTAACCAAGTATACAAGTGGTAGGAGGTTTGAGTAATGAGTTCATCACTTTAAACATGATCAAGGAAAATACTGTGTTTGTCTGTATCAAGAACAAACACCTCTGTTTGTTAAACCACACCTTGATCATTTCAAAACACAAACTATACGAGTATATACAGTAGTAATATGTATACTAAATCAATTACAACCTGTTTTAAACTTTTGAGCATGAAGAACATGTTTTGAAAACAAGAAAAACAGAAGGAGCAGGATGTTCTCTGACTCAAACTTAATCACCGAAATTTCAATCACTATGGAAATGAAACACAGGGTTATAAATGTAATCGTAGTGCCAAAATATGATTTTTAAAAGTGGTTTCATGATTTTTAACTTTGAAACAAGAGAGGATGTTTGAGATGGTCGGAAATGGAACTCTAACCAAATTCCGGCGAACGACGAAGGGGATGGCCAATTCGTGGAGCGTGGAGGAGGTGGAGACATCGGTGAACAAGAGAAAAATACTAAATGATTTTTCCATCGGGTGGTTGGGGCTATCGAGCTCGATTTACATTTTAATGGCAGAATGGGTTCATCGAAATTGAAGGAGACGTGGGGGCCCCACAGGCGATCGAGTTGGCTGAGGATGGACGTAGAGCGGCGTTGGGACATAACGAAGCGATGGGCGGCGGCGCGAGGTGTTCCGGTGGTCGGAGGAGGCGAGGCGAGGTCGGTTTAGGCGAGGTGGTTTAAAAAGCAGTTTACTGGAAAAATAGGTGGAGGGTGATTTTGAGGAGGAGGCGACTGGAGGTGGTGGTGATGGGTCAGAGTTGATCGGTGAAGGCAACGGAGTTTGTGGGTGGTGGTTCGACGATGAGATGGCGACGTGGGGTGGTGTGCACGTGCACAGCTGCGCACGTTTGCACAGGAAAGGCGAGGGCAAAATGGAGAAGAAGGGGGAAGGCCTGGTACGATGAAATTGTAGTGATCCATCGATGGATCACCGTGGATTTTGAGGGTGATCGAAGATTTGGCAAGTGGCCTGGCACGAGTTTTGGCAAGGGGTTTGGAGCTGATCGGAGAAGCTTGGCAAGGTGGGAAGGCAACGGATTTAGCAAAGGAATTTCGGTGATCAACCTGTGTTGATCACGAGTTCTTGAAGTGCCAGAACTCGACTTGGCAAATGAAAGGGAAAAGGATTTTAATCCAACGTTTTAATTAAAATTGGTTTTAATTAAATTAGTAAATAAAAATACAATTAATAAATAATTAATAAATTAAATAAAAATGGATTTTTTATTTAATTTGTCTTAGGCAAGTGGAACAATGAAAGTGACAGTGAGGTCAAGTATCGAAGTCGTCCGAAGGAGTTCAACGAGTTGAAACTTATGATATAAGGAAAATAAATTTAAATAAATTTATAAAACAATTTGTTTAAGTTTAAATAAAAGAAATAAATACAACAACTTGTGTACGACATACACACTTCAACTGACCAATGATAAAGGATATTTTTCATATCCGAGTTGAACCAGAGAATTATATATATTGTATATATAAACTAATTACAGAATGTGTAAACTAAATTTAAGATAGTAACTGAAAATAAATTATCGACTATAAAAGATATTTCGTACACCGTTTCGAAGAGGCCGGAATTTACATTCCACTTCGACTCGAATTATACGACGTATACCGGAAATCGATAAAGAGGAAGAATACAAGGACTATTTCAAAATAGTGTCTACGGTCTGTTAAATCCCAGAACAGATCCGAACAGTCGGATGTCTGACAACGTATATCGATCAGATTTTACACATCGGCTTTACATAAGTGTATTACGTTGGTGGCGGAGAGATTCGTTTCTTTAGCCTTATACCCGGAATATGTTTGTGGAAACAAATGAGTGATCTGCCAGATAGGACGGTGTGATATTCAAAGACGTTGAAGAATAATCCGTCAACGGTAACGTGACTTCAAACCTCACAACCCGAGAAAGACAATAGTTGGGCAAGGCAGCATGGCTAGTTGGGTCATACCCAAGCAGGGTATATTATCACCATCTAGAGTAAACTCCTTTTGTTTCTTAATCTATTTTCACTGCTGTTACCTTCGGTAATCGGTGGGTCATCCCCAACCGTGGAGGTGGTAATATATTCGTTACACTCAAGCTAAATGAGTGGACGGTCATGTGTGGCCGGGTTGCAGGATGTTCTTGTTGAACCCCAGTGTATCTTCTCTAGAGTACACTGATCGGTGGGTGCTCCCATACCCTGTCAGTTAGAAACCAAATTTCCAATAAGCGCTCGACGAGTTAGATTTTATTCTACATACGTGAACGTGAGATGCAAGCGATTCACTAGATGATTATTTATTTGACAAATATTACCATAAATATCAAACGTTTTGATATCAAAATACAAGGGTCATTTTCCATATGTTAATTATGGAGTTGGGCTTAAGATTTCTAAGTAATTGAATCGATAAATAACGGAACACCTTATTCCTTATTTCCCTGTTTACATCTTTTTAACTTTGTTTACTCACACCAGTCCCCTGACTGACCCGGAGTTTATTTTCTGTGTTTTCCCTAAACTCTTGGGTACTCATAATATTTATTATGAGTAGACAAGTAATTCAGGTAGGCAAATGGAACCTTGCGAAGTTCAAGTTGCAGGACAAGTCTAGTAGTTTAACTACACCTATGTATCCAGTTAGATTTGTATTTCCATATCATGATGTATTATTATATGAATGTACTATGATGATGTAAGTTGTTGATGTATTATGATGTACCAGACCCTATGATGTAATGTATTTGTATTTTTAAATTTCCGCTGTGAGATTTCTGATAACTTCTTATTCTTCTATTCTATTAGTTCTATCTTTTCTATCTCATCTTCTAATTTCTTTCAAAAATGACACGATTTTCGGAGGGACGAAAATCGCGCCGTTACAGGGGGGCCTGAGAGGAAGTAAGGAGAGGAAGGGGGATTTTATTTTTTTAATTATTTAATTTACAAAAAGTTAACTTTTTCCTACGACCTCTAAACGAGGCCCACCGCCTGTCGTCCATAGCTAATTACCCCCATTCCGAACACAATGGGATATGTATCGTAGGCTGATTCGATCGCTTCGATCAGTTTTCATTAAAATCAACATATAACTCTATATATTGACTTTGAACGCGCATTTCAATTTACCGCGGTTACATACGAACTCGAAAAATTCCAGAAAAATATTTTCTAGCTTCGTATTGACGATACGGTCCTAATAAAACTAATTTCGTCGAATTCTGAGACCGTTGGAAAAATGGCCACTTTCCAGTCGATTAAAATCAATTGAAACTGGTCAAACGCGTTTTCCTTTGCCACGCTCACATATTGATTGGAAAAATTATGAAATTTGAAACCTAGCAATAATTTGACATCACGGACCCAACAAAAGTGGTTTCGTCGAAATCCGAGGTCGTTTGCAAAATTCCCATTTTTAAGGGCATGAATTCCATAGCGACTATTCAGAATTTTCAACTGGACGTATCTTTTGATTCCCTCTATGAAATCTCAATTTTCCGGATTCGTTGGAAAGATATTATCAAATAGATCCTATTATTTTTTGTTTCACTAAAATTCGGATTGTTTTGCACCCAGTACATTCAATTGAAGTTTGAAATCGAATTATCGAACTACCGCACCATTTTCAATTCCATTTATATTTATATATAATTATTATATTCTAACGACGACGTATATAAATATATACGTCGAATTCAATTCAAAATAAATTTCTCGTCGTTATTATTTAAAATAATCCATTTTAAATATTCAAAATTCGCTAAAATTAAAATTTTAAACTGGCCCAGATTTTCGGGTTGTTACAAAAACCTTACTAAGAAAACCCAGTGGGGAAAACTTAGTTAAGGAAAAAGAGTGCATTATATCAGACTTATGGATGCTCTCCCTGATTTAATAATTTCCTCTGAATTCGTATTCTTCTTTCAATAACTCAAATTTCTTACAAATACTTCTTAATGAAGTTTTTCTTTTAAAACATCATGTGCATTTCCATGCTTTAGGCATGTTTTCTTATTTAAAATGCCTTCCTTTTGTGATTTGTATATTATTAATATTCATTTATGAATACACTTCAGGTGCTTATAATTTTCTGTTTCAATCAGGCTTGCATGTTGCAATACATATTTGCTGAATAAGACAACTTTCATTACAGCAACACTAAGCAAGAAGTAATCTACTCATCTTAAGGTATATTAAGGTTTTCATTGCAACAATACTTCGAAGAATGTTGTAACCTATCGTCCATGTTCTTTGTATTCTTTATAATAACAAATGTTATCTATGTTCTTCAGGAACTTATATATTATAATAAGTTTGCATATCGCAACTACCACTTTCATGGATATTAAGAGTTCTATTACAACAATTCTTGAAAGCAGGAAGTGATCTACTCATCATGAGTTATATCAAGATTTTCATCACAACAATACTTAGAAGAATGTTGTAATCTACATTTCTTTCTCTTTATCACTACCAAAGTTATTTAAATTCTTCTGGAATTTGTATACTTTCATCGTTTATACCTCCAGGGTATTGTAAGCATTTTATATACTTTAATCAATTTAATTATCTTTGAAAATACAATGCTCAAGGCACTTAACATGTTGTTGACACTCTATGGTGCTTCAGTAGCTTCATGTGCTTTTGTCATTATATATATTTCTATTTTTATCTTATGAACTACAGGTTCATATCTTATGGACTACCAGTCCATATATCTTATTTAGAAGAATTTCATGATGGCCAATCATGTTTCTCTCTAATATGGGATTTTTAATCCATTTATAAATATAAGCACTTTATTATTTATTAATTTATCATCGATGATTATTTTTTGTCAGATCTATACATGATTTATTGAGATCTCAAAAATTTATCATGCTTTAAGAACCTAAACCACTTCTGGGGTTATTTTGACAATCATGTCATGGGTATCTTTCAAAGCACCCTTAAGTGTTTCTTTAGGAACACTCACCTCCTTTATTTTGCATATTTATGATTTACTCCAAAGATATTTTGAATTGACTCTTACACCACAGTTTCAGCTGTGATTTACACCTTTTGATCTGTCGGGGATTCAAATGTATATTGGAGTAAGTCTATTAGGGACATAATTGATAATTTATGCAGGTTACTTAATACTTTGCATAATTCTATATGTTAGCAAATATTTAACATCGATGATTCCTTTGTCCTCCCCCTCAATGTTGACAAACATTGCCACTTTAAATAATAAACCTACTTTGGATTCATTTTTGATCCATTATAGCATCATAGCTAGCAAATACATTGGATGTATTTCAATTGTAGGAGGATATTGCTCTTATAAGTTGACAAGATGCATTCATATTGTATTGCTTATTCCCTTTCAATGATCTAATGAGTTGGAGGAATTTTCTATCATTTGAATATGCATACGACTTCAGGTCATTCAATATTGATGTCAATCGACTTTCTGAAATATAAAATAATATATGCATAATTTATAATATGAGCTCATGACAACTTCGGGTTGTTAATAAATATTCGCATATATGTGTATATACATGCGTCCACGTATTACATATGTAATTGATTTGCATATTCTCTCTCATTCAAGTTATTGATTTTAGAACAAATTGTTTATAATGTTCCAACCATTAATTTTTGCTTATCAAGCAATGTCAACGTGAATATTAAAGATCGTTTCATAATATCCAAAATATCTGATTTGGAATTGTATTGAACTTCTGGTTCAAATGAAATATATGAACAACTTCGAGTTGTTAATCCATATTGAACTTATGGTTCAAATAATATATAAGCCATTTCAAGTTTGTTAAAATGGCTTGAACTTCTGGTTCAACTGTATTGAACTTCTGGTCCCATTGTATTGAACTTCTGGTTCAAATAGAATATATAAACAACTTCAAGTTGTTAAAATTTATTCTTCAACATAATATGTAAATATAAATATATAAGCAAGATACAACTCATTTTGAAAATTGTGAAATCTTTGGATATCAATTTTATTAATGTTATTATTTCACACAGTTTCAATAAAGCTTCAGTCTTTAAAATTATGAAGTATTTCAAGTTCACTGGTTAAGGAACTTCAAGTCCCTATGCATATATATAAACATACATATTATATCTAGTTTATTAATTTATGACGAACTTTTGGTTCTCAACCATTTAACATACTTTTAATTTAGAAGCTTTTACGTTCTTGGTAATTGTCAATATTTCAAACTTGTAAACTTCACCAAAAAGTTTCTTTTTTCATAATCCAAGACTTCAGGTCTCAGATCTGAGTTATACAACTTTTCCATTACATTAGATATTAGTTTCCAAATACGTTGACTAATAATACATATGTCCATTCTTTTTCCAAACACAAACATACATCATCTAACTTACAATAGCCAATGCTTTTAATACATTTATAATAATATGGTAATACAATATATTACCATAACGATATATTTAATGCATTTATTATAAAAGTAACAGAAATAACCGTTATACGGTCTAAATATATGAATCAACTAAATAAATTTTACTTAAATCAACATAATAAAATTTGTATCTAGCTGCAGTATTGATCAACGACAAAACCGAAATAAACAATTTATAGTTGTACTGCATTCACAATAATCATATTTTCTAAAGTACCATATATATGCATAATGTCTAATTGAGAATTGAGTAAAGGTGCATAATTATAGAACCAATATTTTACATTCTTTAATATGAATAATTCCATAAACTTGCAGATCTATACATAAAATTCACAACATAAAAATTACATGTTTTAGGTTCAAATTATACAATCCATATAAAAATCTTTTAGATCTTTCTTTTTATATCAAAATTATCTCTTACCATTATAGAAACTGCAGGTTCTAAATTTTCCATTTTTATAACAAAAACTTCTTCTGCATATACTTTAGGTGTGCTAAATTAAGATCAATATTTAAATCTTAGCATATGATCTTCGAGATGCATATTTTCTTTAGTTATTAAATTTGTATTATCATCTCTGATATTTGAAAATATTTCATGAAAATTCTTTTATAGATATATCAAAATATAATATCGCTCCTGGGATATTCCATAAACACCATTTAGGAAAAATTTATGAATTTTTTTTGTAAATATTTTATCACCTTTAATTGTAGAAATCTCTTCCGGAAATATTTTATTATTTTCAAATAAACAGATCTCTTCTAGAGATATTTTACCATTTCCAAATATACAAATATCCTCTAAAAATATTTTGTTATCACCGCTTCTGGGATGAACTTATCTCCTCCAGAGATAAATATATACAAACTACTGAAATGTCATATCAATATACAAAATACATATCAAACCTTAAATGCAGTAACAAAATTTGGTGCATTAAATAAAAATAAGATCAGGAGAGAAAAGAAATCACTACTTCTTGAGCGTATGATATTCCTTCAAGGAACATATCTTTTATTTATGTAATTGCAATGCAACAAAAAAAATCTAACATCTCTTCTAGGATGTTGGATTTGAATATAAAATTAAATCTCTAAAACATCCCTTCAAGAGATTAATATGCATACTATATCTTCAGGATATTCAGTTAATATAAACTGTACACGAAAGATGTCAGTTAGATGAAACCCGTTTAGAGATTTTCTATTGAATCGAATGTTATTGTCATATATTATGACGTGGGTATCTCTTTTAACTTCCTCTAGAAGTACAATCTTTTCATGTCACAACATTTAAGAAAGCTATGGGCTTTTATTTCATCTTTCTCGTTTGCATATGAACTTCAGGTTCTTCATTTGCGTAAGAACTTCAGGTTCCTCATTTGCATATGAACTTCAGGTTCCTCATTTGCATATGAACTTCAGGTTCATATTTGTAATAACCCGGAAATCTGAGCCAATTTAAAAATTTTATTTTGGAGATTTGAGTGAATTTTGAATATTTAAAATGAATTATTTTAGATAATAACAACGAGAAATTTATTTTGAATAGAAATAGAACGTATATATTTATATAGATCGTCGTTAGAACATAAATATTTTATTTTTAATTATAAAAGGAATTGAAAATGGCGTGGTAGTTCGAAAATTCGATTTCAAAATTCAAGTGAATGTAAATGATTCAAATTAAACCGGATTTTAGTGAAACCAAAAATATTTGAATCTATTTGAGAATATCTTTCCAACGAATCCGAAAAATCAAAATTTCATAGCGGGAATAAAAAGTTATGTCCAATTGAAAATTCAGAATAGTCACTATGGAATTTTGGCCCTTAAAATAGCCATTTTGCAAACGACCTCTGTTTTTGACAAAACCACTTTTGTTGGAACCGGAATGTCAAATTATTGCTAAATTTCAAAATTCTTAATTTTCTGAATTAATATGTGAGTGTGGCGAAAGAAAACGTGTTTTGACAGTTTCAGTCAATTTTGATCAACCAGAAAATGGCCATTTTTCAAATGGTCTCAGAATTTGACAAATTAGTTTTGTTAGGACCGTGTCATCAACACGAAGCTAGAAAATATTTTTCGGGGATTTTTAGAGTCCGTATGTGGCCCCGGTAAATTGAAATGTGCGTTCAAATTCAATATATATTTATATTTTGATTCTGACGGAAACTGATCGAAACGATCGAATCAGCTGATGAAACATATCCCATTATGTTCAGAATGGGGGTAATACGCTAGAGACGATAGTCGTTGGGCCTCGTTTGGGGTTCAAAAGAAAAGTCAACCCTTTTGGAGGAAGAAAATAATAATATAATAATAATTTTATTATATACATATAACCCTTTCGTTTGCCTCTCTCTAAACCTAATTAAAATCGTAGCTCCCCAAATCGATGGAACCCATCGCCTTTCAGCCTACGCCCACGTCGTTGCTGCTCCATCGCCCCCTCCCATCGCCGCCATCAACGCCCTACCTCGGCCAAACATCCTCTAGACGACGCGCCTCTCCCTTATTCTCCCCCATCGATCGAAGCCCCAAACCCTCCCTCCACTTGAAACGGCCGGCCGTGCCCCCCCAGCACCACTCCCCACCGCTTGCGCCATCTCTGGCCAACCACGGACCATAGTAGACCCCCCTCCCCCCAGCGACGAGCAACAGGGAATTCGAGAGGTCAAGGGTTTTGGGTGCATTCGTATGTTGAGGGAAGCTTTTAAGAGGAAGATGGATTTGAAAATTCAGCCGTGAACTCCTTAGAGAAAGCAGTGAGCATTTCTTATTTTTGTTAATAACCATGTCTTTAAATTTCAGTTTTTTTTATATAAAATTTAACAGTGATTTAAAATCAGTTTTTATATATATTATAGCATTAAAAAGAAATGATTTTTAATATGATAAAGATAGGATTTTTATTAATATAAGATGCGATCTTTAATATGATAAAGATAGGATTTTTACATAGGAAATGATACGATTTTTAAATAATAAAAATATGCTTTTTATATTATAGAGATAGTAAAAATATAATTTTTATATAAGTAGTGAATCAAAAATATAATTTTTATATAGTGAGAAGAATAAAAATAGAATTTTTATCTGTATAGTAGCAGTAAAAAAATGTGATTTTTATATACATAGCAACAATATAAAAATGTGATTTTTATATATGTAGTGGGTACGGACAACGAAAGTGACAAAAGGCGAGCACGACGAAGATTTCCGACATATGAAGAGCAGTGGCGTTTGGTTTAGCTCTTGGTGAGAACTCCTCACTTTTATTTTGATTTCTAGATGAAATATATACTAGGATGCAGACGGTGCTTAGTAGCACCCGTCGTCCACAGACCATGGACGACTTGTATGTTTGTGTGATTGTTTGTGTTTTGAAATCAAATATATATTCATGTGTTGAAATAAAATATATATTCATGTGTTGAAATCAAATATATATATATATATATTCATGTGTTGAAATAAAATATATATTCATGTGTTGAAATAAAATATATATTCATGTGTTGAAATAAAATATATATTCTTGTGTTGAAATCAAATATATATTCATGTGTCGAAATAAAATATATATTCATGTGTTGAAGTAAAATATATATTCATGTGTTGAAGTAAAATAAATATTCATTTACAAATCGAACGATTTGTTTATGTACACCGATTTGACTAATATTGATTGGAACGATAAATTTTACACATCTCCCAATTACACAAATAAAAATCTATGTTTGTTGATGTGAAACCCCACACGGGTATTGGGATGATATTTGACGTACACTAATCCGATTGTTTAGTTGTATGTCAATCGATGGGTTGACAGACTGTGTAAGCGTTAATTATTTATATTTAATGCTTATGCAGTTGTGTGGTGCACTCTGGATGATGGTTGATGATTTAACGTTGCTATTATATACATGTGTTGTTGAAAATCCATATAATTAACCTTATATGGTAATTGATTGGGTCTCATTCCGATTTGAAAAATACGGAATATTATAAAAATAAATTCATGTGTTGAATTGTAACACCCCGAATTTCGGTTAATGCTAAAATTCACTAATTGCAGAAGAAATAATCTCAGATGTGAGAATTGGGGGAAACGGGCTGCGTCATTGCGTTCGTCTCGGAAAAATACGCAGAATAGAGTCCGAAATTTTGTAAATCGGAGTCCGTATGGCCCAGTTAAGGCCCAATGAAGTTTGTAGAAAAATTAAAGCTAAAAACAGATTTAAAAATTCAAATTCAGATTTCAAAATAGAACCAGCGGGGCCAGGCGGGAAAATTCCCGCCCTAACCATGTCGACAGGGCTGTCGACAGGGGGGTCGACTTGCCTGTCGACACGGCGTGTCGAGCCAGAGGGTTGGGTGCACCAGATTTGGTTTTCTGGCTAGGGCTGGGCTGGGTTCTAGAGATTTCCGAAATCTAAGGGTCCTAATCTAATCTAGGGTTAATCTAAGGGCCTAAAACACTCACCTAATCTATAAATACACCCTAAACCTACCCTAATCCATACTAAAAATAGAAATGATGGCCTCATGCCGCCAAATTAAATCTCAGAAGGAGCCTCCACTAATTTATGAAGGAAGTTGCAAGCTAATCAACCTCTAATCATCATCTTCTTCATATTTAGCAACTAATTCCACTTCATAAGTTTGCTAATCTTGGGTTTGGTGAGTTTCTATCACTTTAACATCAATTGCTAAAGTAAGTAGATTGGGTGTAATGAGACTTATGGTCTTAAATGCGGATTAGTGAGTTTGAATCATTTGTAATGATATGCTACTCTATGTTTTCCTATGTTTATGCATGTTTAACAAGTGGGTTTATGCATGTTTAATAAGTGGGTTTATGCATATCTAGTAAGTGGGTTTATGCATGTTTAACAAGTGAGTTATGCAAGTTCATATGCAAGTTATGTGTATGATGTTATGTAAGTTATGTGTAGGTTGCTATGCAAGTTCATATGCAAATTATGTATATGCTTAAATGCAAGTTTAACATGATATGCAAGTTATGCATGCTTATGCAAGTATGTGGATGCTTATGCAAGAATGTGAATGCTTATGCAAGTTATGTATATGCTTAAATGCAAGTTTAACATGATATGCAAGTATGTGAATGCTTATGCAAGTATGTGAATGCTTATGCAAGAATGTGAATGCTTATGCAAGTTATGTGTATGCTTAAATGCATGTTTAGCATGTTATGCAAGTTATGAGAATGCTTATATGCAAGTTCAACATGTTATGCAAGATATGTGTATGATAATATGCAAACTCATATGCAACATGTTATGCAAGTCATGTGTATGATAATATGCAAGTTTGGGTTAAATGTAGTTGGGTTAATATATGCTCATATATGCAGGTTGACATCCTCTTAACCCATGATAAAGTTATATGCTAAGATGTGGTTAAACCCATGATATTTGTGATGGATCTTCCCTTTATTATGTCATGAAATGAGAACGATTTACGTGGGGAACGATGGGGTTAATAAATATGTTAATAAAAGTATGATTGGGTATGATTAAGCATACCATAAAAATAAATTAACATAAGTGGGAATTTACCTATTGAGTTAGGTCTACCCCATGGGAATTTACCTATTGAGTTAGGTCTACCCATGTTATGAAAAATGTGTAATTAATTAGGGATAATTAATTATGGGGGTGATTAATTAGGTGTAATTAATCAACTAAGACACGAGGTTGGACCCTTATGTAGCGGGAGTGGGGTGTTACACGTGGTATCAGAGCAAAGGTTACCGGAACAGATAAAATTTTTAGAAAACTATTTTTATAAAAACATTTTTGGAAGAGATATTTTCAAAAACATGTCTTTAAAGAGAAAAGTTTTTGAAAGAAAAGCATAATCCCCAATAGCCATATCTATATCCTTCGAATTCTCCGTTTTGAATCTTTCCTTTTTCGTTTCAGCATGGCTGAGGATCTTAACTTTCCGGAGGGTGTGACGGTACCAGTATGGTATAGGAGATTGATGGAGGCTAGGGCCACCACTGCAGGTCCAGCAAATGTTCCTCCACCAACCGTAGCACCCGATCTTCCTCCTCCCCCTCCTCCTCGCACGGATACTTTTGCTAAGACTTGCAAGGAATTTAAAGCTATGGGAGGGAAACCTTTTCAAGGATCGGAAACTTTTGTGGAGGCTAGGGATTGGCTTAAGGAGGTGGAAGTGTTGATAGATATCTTTGAGATGAAGAAGGAAAGAAAGTCAAGTTAGCTGCTTGGTTAATGAAGGGAGAGGCCTCATTCTGGTGGGAGGTCACTAATGGAGAACGCCCCATTGACTCTTGGGCGGATTTTAGACAAAGATTTGTGGCAAAGTTTCTCTCAAGGGCGGAGGAAAACTTGTATATGGAAAGATTCTTGACTTTAAAGCAAGGAAATCTCTCAGTGAAGGAATATGTCAACAAGTTTAATCAATTGGCAAGGTTTGGCCTAGATATGGTGAATACACCGGAGAAGAAGGCTTTGAGGTACGTGAAAGGCTTGAATGAACCAATGCATGGGTTGGCTATGACTCATATCCCTATGGGGGCCACCTTTGAGAAGCTAGTTGACATGGCACTCATGCATGAAGAAGAGAAGGGTCCCAATGCTAATAAGGCACCCGAGAAGAAGGGAGATCAAAAGAGACCTCAGCAACAACAGCAAAATAAAGGTGGGAAAGGCAACGGTGGCAAGGGCAAGAAGAAGAAGTGTTTCAATTGTGGGACACCTAGCCACCTAAGCAAGGATTGTCGCAAAAAGAAGAAGACTGGCTGCTTCCACTGTGGCGAAGCAGGGCATCTAGTTAAAGACTGTCCTAAGAAAGGGCAAAGGACGGGGTCTACCTCAGGAGGACAGGTGCAAGCTCTTATGGCACCAGGTCAGGCTAGGGGGCAAGTACAGGCTCTCGCGGTTCCACCGATTCAGGAGAGAGGTAGAACTATTTCCGTTGAAAGTCTGGTTTTTCTATTTGATCATCCTGTCCGTACATTGTTTGATTCAGGCGCATCGTATTCGTTTATCTCATCATCATTAGTTGAGTCACTGCACTTAGACACCAGTCTGGTAGATGATCCCTTGGTTGTTTCAAACCCAATTGGGGGCTCCACTTATTTGTCCATGATATGTTTGGGTTTGAAGATTTCTATACTTAGCATTGAGTTTAGATGTGATGCTTTTGTGTTGGGCTTCACGGGCTATGGGTTGATTTTGGGCATGGACTGGTTATCCAGTAATGGTGCCATTCTTGATTGCGAAAGGAGAGTTGTTAGGCTCATGACCCGCTTGGGTAACACTCTCGAGATTTCTTGTAATCCCATGGACTCTGTTATGCTAAGTTATCTTGAATCGCTTGACGCTTCGGTCGAGAGTTTGCAATCTGTTAGAGTGGTTCGGGAATATCCGGATGTGCTTGAGGAGGTGAAGGGCTTACCTCCGAAGTGGGAGATTGACTTCCGAATATATCTGGTGGATAATGCTAAACCTGTATCTTTACCAGTGCGCCACATGGCTCCTCGTGAGAGGAGGGAACTCCATAAGAAAGTAGGGGAGTTGCTTGAGAAGGGGTTCATAAGACGAAGTATATCGGAGTGGGGTGCTCCAGTAGTATTTGCTACAAAGGCGGATGGGTCCCTCAGACTTTGTGTAGACTATAGAGAACTCAACAAGCTCACAAAGAAGAATAGACACCCATTACCGAGGATTGATGATCTTTTCGATCAGTTGGTTGGCGCTTCAGTATTTTCTCAGTTGGACTTAGCCACGGGGTTTCATCAGTTGAGGGTGGCTGAGGATAGCATAGACAAGACTGCCTTTAGAACTCCGGATGGTTTCTATGAGTGGCTGGTGATGCCATTTGGGTTGACGAACTCCCCTGCATACTTTGTTGATTTGATGAGTAGGGTGTTCAGGGAGTTCCTTAATAAATTCGTGGTGGTCTTTATGGATGATATCTTAGTATTTTCTAAGAGTGAAGAAGAGCATGCCCTACATCTTGGGGAGGTATTGAAGACTCTTCGAGCACATAGCCTTAAGGCTAAATTCTCTAAATGTCACTTCTGGAGGAAGGAGGTGCGGTTCTTGGGGCACGTGGTCTCCAAGGAAGGGATAGCTGTGGATCCCGCGAAGGTAGTATCAATTCAGGATTGGAAGGTTCCGAAGAATGCTACCGAAGTAAGAAGTTTCTTGGGGTTGGCGGGTTACTATAGGAAGTTTATCAAAGACTTCGCGAAGATATCAGCCCCATTAACCCGCTTAACGAAGAAGAATCTTGTTTTCGCATGGGACGTAGATTGTGATGATGCGTTCCGACGGTTAAAGAGAGCTTTAACCACTGCTCCAGTTTTAGTGTTGCCAGATGGGAGTAAGCCATTTGTTGTTTATACCGATGCTTGTGGGGCAGGACTAGGCGCAGTCTTAATGCAAGAGGGAAGGGTGATAGCCTATGGTGGAAGGCAGTTGAGAGTGCATGAGAAAAATTACCCTACCCATGATCTAGAATTGGCCGCTATTGTTTTTGCGCTTAAGATTTGGCGCCATTATCTTCTTGGTGAGAGATTCGAATTGTTCACTGACCACAAATCATTGAAGTACTTGTTTTCTCAGAAGGATTTGAATCTGAGACAGCAAAGGTGGATGGAATTCTTAGCATCCTATGATTTCGAGATAGCGTATACCCCCGGCAAGGGTAACGTGGTGGCGGACGCCTTGAGCAGAAAGAGGTTGTCCTTGAGTCCATTGTTCATGGAACAACGAAGCTTGGAATTTATCTCGATGTTTGATTTCAGACCTTCCATTGATTATGTACCCGGTTTGCTAGCTTCCTTGGAGGTTAGACCAACTCTTTTGGGGCGGATTGGAGAAGCACAGAGGGACGACCCACAGTTGGTTGAGTTGGTGGAGAAGCTCATAAGGGGGGAGTCATCCAGCCATTTGAGTAGGTACACCCTAGACGATAGGGGGTGCTTGCGTAGAGACGGTAGACTGTGTGTACCGCAAGATGAGGGTTTGAGGAAGGTTATTCTTGATGATGCACACCGTTCTAGGATGACTATTCATCCCGGTGGGGACAAGATGTACCAAGACATGAAGAGGGTTTTCTTCTGGGCCGGTATGAAGAAAGATGTGGCCGAGTATGTCGCTCGATGCTTGGTGTGCCAGCAAGGGAAGGCGGAGCAAAGGAAACCAGGTGGGTTGCTTCACCCATTGGAAGTTCCGCAATGGAAGTGGGACATTGTCTCGATGGATTTTATTGACGGGTTACCCAGATCAAGAAAGGGTAATACGGGAATTTGGGTGGTGGTAGACAGACTTACTAAGAGCGCCCATTTCATACCTGTGAAGAGCAAGAGGACCGCTCCATGGCTAGCTTCTGTATATCTTCGAGAGATAGTTCGATTGCATGGGGTACCCTCAGCATAGTGAGTGATCGAGATCCTATCTTCACTAGCGAGTTCTGGAGAAGTTTGCAAGAAGCAGTGGGGACTCAATTGTGTCTGAGCACCGCATATCATCCTCAGACGGACGGCCAGACTGAGAGGGTGAATCGTGTTCTAGAAGACCTTTTGAGGCTTTGTATCTTAGATTTTGGAGGTACATGGGAAGAGCATCTTCCATTGGTGGAGTTCACATATAATAACAGCTTTCAGTCCAGTATTGGTATGGCTCCTTTCGAAGCTCTCTATGGAAGGCCTTGTCGATCACCTACATGTTGGTGGGAATCTACGGATAAGATCTTGCTTGGGCCTGATATGATTAGGGAGACTTCTGAGAAGATTGACTTGATTCGAAGAAGGATGAAAGCAGCGCAGGATAGGCAAAAATCTTATGCGGACAAGAGAAGGACGGATCTTGAGTTTGAAGTCGGGGACATGGTCTTCGTCAAAGTGTCTCCGTTACGAAATGTGGTTCGCTTTGGATCTGTTGGGAAGTTAGCACCAAGGTTCGTAGGGCCATTTCCCATCAAGGAAAGAATTGGACGGATGGCATATAGAGTGGAGTTGCTTGACAGACTTAGTGGTGTACATGATGTATTCCATGTGTCCCATTTGAGGAAGTGCTTACATGAGACCGCAGAGGTGGTAGAGCCGAGCTTGCTTAAAGAAGTGGAAGTAGAGCGTGATGCGACTATTCGACGAGCTCCTACCTGCATCCTTGGGTCAGAGACTAGGAAGTTGAGAAACAGAGAGGTTCAACTGGTCAAAGTGCAATGGGGAGAAGATGAGAGCAACGCAACTTGGGAGACGGAAGCGAAGATGCGTTCATTGTACCCATTTCTTTTTGAGGGTATGTCTTTACTTTCTCCTCTATCGTTGTCTAGTACTTATCTTATCTTTAGTATATCCTCTCGTTAGTACTGTTTGACCTTTAGATAGGGTAAACCTATGGTTGAAACATGTGTTTGAGACATGTTATGGTTGATGGATGCAAGTGGATGCAAGTGTTTGCTAGTGGTTGCTCGTGGATGCATATACACACACTCTAGGCACTAGATCGGCTCAGTCACTTCATATTGCATATTGCATAAAATTGTGTGTAGGAAGCTATATTTATGGATGTATAATGATTGTGTTATCATATGGATGATGCATTTTGGTGAATGATTGTGCACTCATGTAAATATTGTATGTGTCGATAGGGTTCTCTCGCATACATAATGGATGCATGGCACTATCATGGTTTGCATATGTTCATACATTAGATAGGGAACATATACACACACTTTTTGCATATGCTCATACATCATTAGAAATTGTTTTAAGGACAATGGATGTCCGTGTTCGATGGATTGAGTAGATGGTTGTTTGGATGGTAGGATATGCATTCTCCTTAGCTTAGAGATTTCGGGGACGAAATCCTTTAAGGAGGGGAGAATGTAACACCCCGAATTTCGGTTAATGCTAAAATTCACTAATTGCAGAATAAATAATCTCAGATGTGAGAATTGGGGGAAACGGGCTGCGTCATTGCGTTCGTCTCGGAAAAATACGCAGAATAGAGTCCGAAATTTTGTAAATCGGAGTCCGTATGGCCCAGTTAAGGCCCAATGAAGTTTGTAGAAAAATTAAAGCTAAAAACAGATTTAAAAATTCAAATTCAGATTTCAAAATAGAACCAGCGGGGCCAGGCGGGAAAATTCCCGCCCTAACCATGTCGACAGGGCTGTCGACAGGCCTGTCGACAGGGGGGTCGACTTGCCTGTCGACACGGCGTGTCGAGCCAGAGGGTTGGGTGCACCAGATTTGGTTTTCTGGCTAGGGCTGGGCTGGGTTCTAGAGATTTCCGAAATCTAAGGGTCCTAATCTAATCTAGGGTTAATCTAAGGGCCTAAAACACTCACCTAATCTATAAATACACCCTAAACCTACCCTAATCCATACTAAAAATAGAAATGATGGCCTCATGCCGCCAAATTAAATCTTAGAAGGAGCCTCCACTAATTTATGAAGGAAGTTGCAAGCTAATCAACCTCTAATCATCATCTTCTTCATATTTAGCAACTAATTCCACTTCATAAGTTTGCTAATCTTGGGTTTGGTGAGTTTCTATCACTTTAACATCAATTGCTAAAGTAAATAGATTGGGTGTAATGAGACTTATGGTCTTAAATGTGGATTAGTGAGTTTGAATCATTTGTAATGATATGCTACTCTATTTTTTCCTATGTTTATGCATGTTTAACAAGTGGGTTTATGCATGTTTAATAAGTGGGTTTATGCATATCTAATAAGTGGGTTTATGCATGTTTAACAAGTGAGTTATGCAAGTTCATATGCAAGTTATGTGTATGATGTTATGTAAGTTATGTGTAGGTTGCTATGCAAGTTCATATGCAAGTTATGTATATGCTTAAATGCAAGTTTAACATGATATGCAAGTTATGCATGCTTATGCAAGTATGTGGATGCTTATGCAAGAATGTGAATGCTTATGCAAGTTATGTATATGCTTAAATGCAAGTTTAACATGATATGCAAGTATGTGAATGCTTATGCAAGTATGTGAATGCTTATGCAAGAATGTGAATGCTTATGCAAGTTATGTGTATGCTTAAATGCATGTTTAACATGTTATGCAAGTTATGAGAATGCTTATATGCAAGTTCAACATGTTATGCAAGATATGTGTATGATAATATGCAAACTCATATGCAACATGTTATGCAAGTCATGTGTATGATAATATGCAAGTTTGGGTTAAATGTAATTGGGTTAATATATGCTCATATATGCAAGTTGACATCCTCTTAACCCATGATAAAGTTATATGCTAAGATGTGGTTAAACCCATGATATTTGTGATGGATCTTCCCTTTATTATGTCATGAAATGAGAACGATTTACGTGGGGAACGATGGGGTTAATAAATATGTTAATAAAAGTATGATTGGGTATGATTAAGCATACCATAAAAATAAATTAACATAAGTGGGAATTTACCTATTGAGTTAGGTCTACCCCATGGGAATTTACCTATTGAGTTAGGTCTACCCATGTTATGAAAAATGTGTAATTAATTAGGGATAATTAATTATGGGGGTGATTAATTAGGTGTAATTAATCAACTAAGACACGAGGTTGGACCCTTTTGTAGCGGAAGTCTGCCCGGAACCGACCGGCCATCCAACGGCTACAAATGATTGGCCCAATGTGGGAGGTCTTAGTCATAAAATAAATACGTGATTAAAGTAAAGACACGAGGTTAGACCCTTTTGATGACAGAAGTCTGCCCGGAACCAACCGGCATATCCAGCAATCATAAAAGACGGTCTAATGTGAGAGGTCTTTATGAGGTCATGATCTTAATTAATTAATTAAGAAACACTTAACCATATTAGCATGTAGAGGGACATGAGGGGTTAAGTGGGTGCCTTGGGTGGCATGTGGAAATCTAGTGGGTTGCCTTGGGTGGCAATAGAAAATACGATTAGAATACTTAACCAAGTGGAAACATGTAATTAAACATGATTAAAGGGTTAAGTGGGATACACTAGATAAGTGACAAGCTTAGGTGGGTAGCTTGTGGGGGCCCATTTCAACCAATATCCCAAACGTATCTTTGTGGGCTCGACTCTAGTCGAGTGACGGGACACGCATATTGGGCTTGACTATAAGAGGCCAAAACGGGTTAGCGGTGGCAACGCAAGTCCAACGGGTTTCATATGCGTGTGTGGGCCCGGGCTGGTAGATAAGCCGTTGTTGCATCGTGTAGATATAAAGCCGTGCACCGTTGATATTAGCAGGTGGCCACTTTGGGGAATGATACACCCCATTGTGGAACCAGCACGGGTATCTACGGTAGGGAGCCGATCGCTGGGGAGTAGTGGGTACACCTAATAAAGATAGGGGCAGACGGCACCTATGTAGGGGTACACGAAACTACTGGGTAAAATTACTAAGTACACCTAGTGGATTTAGGGGCAGACGGCACCTATGTAGTGGACTAGGGGTACACGAAACTACTGGGGAAATTTTCTAAGTCCTTGGGAGGGATCAACCTTTAAGTAGGAATGACTGGTGTGGTGCAGTTAGTAATTATCCTTGGGTGGGTAGATGCGTCTTTACAGTTATCTTAGTTTATCCTAAGTCTACCAAGCTGCTTAGTGTAGCCATTCATCCCCAGACATTACCGTAGGTCAAGTTTATGTCTTCTCTGGTTGCTTTAATGATTGTATTGTTAAAGTTATAGGACTCGCTCAGACTTATGTCTGACCCCGTTGTTTTTATCTTTTTCCCAACCCTCAGGTCCTACGGTGGATCCTAGCAGTAGTGGAGCTTGATCGGATTGTTGTACCAGTCTTTAGGAGCTTGGATAGATGTAAAGCTCCAGTTACCCAGTTATCTTTTCTTTTGTCCTGGCTATTGTATGAGAGAGTGGGATTATGTACTTCTTTATTTTGATGGATATTGTACTTGACTTTTGTTTTGGTTTTATGATGTAACCAGACATGTTTACTTCCGCTGTTATGAGATGATGTTTTAAATTTCAAGTACTATTTATATCTGTCTTGTTGTAATTTTTCTGTTCTATATTCACTAAAATACTCCACCGATGCTATGGCATTCCCTTAGAGAGTGACCATAGCGAGAGTGGGGTGTTACATGAATAGAATAAAAATTCATGTGTTGAATAGAAAATAAATTCATGTGTTGAATAGAAAATAAATTCATGTGTTGAATAGAATAAAAATTCATGTGTTGAATAATATAAATTCATGTGTTGAATAGAATAAATATTCATGTGTTGAATAGAATAAATATTCATGTGTCGAATAGAATAAACATTCATGTGTTGAATAAAAGCCGTGTTGATTAGACTGACACCATTTTGACGTGAACGATATTTATATCTATTTTATTCATTTTTATAATGAATATAAGAAAGAAGGTGATTTCAAAATATAACGTTTTAATAATATATTATCATTTGTATATCGATGGTGTGGAATATTAAATTTTGATTCGAAATTGAATATGAAGTTGAAATCGTTTCGAAAACGAATTTAAAATGATTTATAAAATACGTTTTAAAAGGAAATATATTATATATATATAGAATGGCCTGAATAGAAGGCGCCGCGCCGTGGCAGTTCGTGAATTTCGACAATTGATTTCGAATGGATATTACGGGAGATCAGACCGTCGGATTCTCCCAAAACCGGAACCGTTGGGTTCGTATCGAAAAGAGCTTTCTAACAAATATTAGAAATTAGAAATCTAACTGTTGGATTTGGAATTATGTCCAAATCAAATTTGGAAAAGGTCGCTGTAAGTGTAGTTCGATGGCCGTTGATGGAATTCGACTGTACGGGCCTTGATAAAATTATTAAAAATAGTAATAATTTGTGTAAAATCATAAGAAATGATTTGTGAAGAATTGAGATGAAAAATTCCAAATTTGAAAAGATAAAAATAGATTTTTATCGAAATGAACTAGTTTTGAACTAGAATAATAATTTATTTATTTTTGAAATAAATAAATTGGATTTGAAAGGGTTTTAAAAGTAACCAGAAGTTTCAATAATTGAATTGGAATGGGATGTGATTTTGGGTTTATAGTGAACGGTGTTTTAAAAGACATTGGTTCTTTAACCCAGTTAAAGACAGGATATGATTTCCCAAGTTAAGAAATCATTAATATTGATTTTTGGGAAGATTAAAACCGAGTGGAGTTTTAATGAATCTTTAATTAGATTGAAATGATCGAGAATGGAGTATCACCAGTTTTTCTACAGGCGATAGTTAAATCTTTAATTAGATTAGAATGTGAAATGGTAATTGAATTTATCGATAACACTGTGGTGTTAGATATGAAGTATTACCAGTTTTACTTCATGGGATGAATAGGTTGGGATTGGGAAATAAAATAAATGATTACTTCGGTGTGGTTCGCTAATCCCGAATAATTTGAATTGATATTCAAAAGGAGATTAAAGAATAAATTTAAAGAATTTATCTTTGATAAAATTAATGGGAACCTATCCCAAAGTGTAAGAATATTTGATTAAAAGAATATTCTGAATTAGAATGAGGTGTATGTTGTGCTTGTGTAACGCTTGTTTATTATATAAGCGAGTTATTCAGAAAGACCGGGTTTATCCCATTTTGAATAACTGATTCGACGTGGTGTTGAGGATGAAGATGGTGGTTGACCGGAGGTCTTCACGTCGTTTGGGTGGTTATTGATGATCTTGATTGGGTTGTACACCCAAGAGAAGGGAATCAGTTGGTGATCGTCCAGACATACTTGGAGATCGATGGATATGCGAGGTACAAGGTGCCTCCGGTTTCATTCAGACCCAGATCGGATTTGTAAATGGACTGTGTGTCTGACATTGGATTTTATTCTGCGTGATTGATTTCTATTAAATATATATCTGTTTGGCGGTGGAGAATTTATTCTCTTGCTTAACGCCCTTCTCTGAGACGTACGAGCTCAGAGGTTATATATTGATGGATATCGAACGCATGGAGTGAATTGCCTGTATGGCATTCCTAAGTGGTAGTTGATCAAGGCTTCTATTGAAAAACAAAGTCTTGTGATTGATGATCAAAGCACCGCCTGTGTGGCATAGCTTTGTGTAGCGTTGATTCGCGAGCCTCACACCTCGGTTGTGAACTAGAAACGGGAGAGGACATCAGGGAGGGCATGCGTTTCCTTCTAGATGGAAGTGGCGTCAGTGGTTTTACACGCCCTAACGAGTTTGACTTATGTGGTTGTTGCTGATGCGAGGTGCCTCGGATATATCGGTGACTGTATGGAGACGATGGAGTCATTGGGCTCATTTACACCCCAAAGGGCGGGGAAACTGCAGTGTCCAGGGTTTAAGTTTAATCCACATCGGTGGACCGGCCCTGACGATCCAAGGGCTCACCTGTGTCTGGGTCCTGAGACATGGGCTAGATTGTCTCGAATCGATGAGGATATCTTTTGCCTTGGTTCATAGATGGAAATCCAACTTCCAATACGTGACTTTGTGGTTTTGATTGTACACTTATATATGGCGACACAGTGGTATGGGGCACTTATGCCGTCTATGATTGATACTTATGATTGAAATTGTTTTGACACTATACACTTATAGTAATAATAAAACATGAAATTTAGCGTATCAAGCATGCTTTGGCTATTATAAGGTAAAAACCCTATCCTCCGGCTTGTGTTGCATTGTGTGATGGGACCTGGGTCTTATAATAGCTTCATTGTTCTTTATTTAGCATTGCGCTGTTGTTTTATGCACTGGTGTTCTTGGGAGGAAACCCATTCCGTGTTATACGGCGTGGTCCCTTTATTTACCTAATTTTAAAATGAAGATTAATAACTGTTTTAGTTCTCACACCAGTCACATGACTGACCTGGAGTTTATTGTTTTAACCTATACTCTGGGTGCCCTAATTTTGATATGGGCAACTAGTAGTTTTGGTTTTGCAGATTTATATTCACAGGAACCTGGTTTACAGCTGGAATGATATCCGGAAAGCTCTGAATCCGTATATCTCTTTCGGTTGTGTATTGTATTATTTTTCCGCTGCTATGGAATGTATTATAATCTCTGATATTTATCAAATGTATATTGATTCATACTCTGTATATTCTTGTCATCTAATGGAATTGTTATAATTAGCAATGAAATGTTCTTCTGTTTGGGTTCTGATGTGGCTTGTCCTCGACTCAATCCGTGATTTCCCATAAGGAGGATTTCGGGTTGTTTCATCGTGGTATCAGAGCTTTGGTTTACAGAGCTCGGAGAACAAGGCATATTAGAACGAAACAAAAGAATTCATTAGAAATTGGATTAGTAATATCCAATGAGAATGACTCGTTAGAGATGGGATCAGTAATATCCTAGAACGAGTGTGAAGAGTATATTTTTAAAACGAAAACGAATTTTGCTTTGAAAATATAAATCAATTATACGTATTTGATTATTTATATTGATTTGGAAAATCCAATATATAAAGATTTTGCATATTCGTCTGATCCATGGGTATTCAAAGTATTAATAAACTGGATAGATATAGAGTCACACTCTAGTCGCCCGGAGATGATTCTGATGATTGTAGCTACATCATCAGAATTAGTGTTCGAGTTTCGAAGGTGTGATATTTATATATTTCCAATTGACTGGTGTGAGAACCAAAACTAGATAGGGCTTATTGTTGTGATTTGGCATCAAAAATCTGATTTTTTGTATACGTATCAAAGTTATGAATATGAAAAGCTAATCAACTAATTGATTGTTGATTATGTTGTTTGATTAGTGGTTGATTAATTAGAATTTGAACCATTTAGCCAAATTGAACCAAATATTGAACAGTATTGAAAATTGTTTGAAATTGCATGCATATACATGTATATCCATTGAACAGGTCATAGCAAGGAGGCTAGAGAAGAGGAATAAAATTGTTTGCCCGACAAATAGGTACATGTTTACAAATTTATTGGGTTTTTGATGACTTTATGAGCCGATTGGCTAGCCGCTTGGCTGTTTCTTTTTCTTTTTGGATTGGTGAGGGCCATGGGAGGCTATTAGAAATATCCCGAAGCTCCCGGTGCAGGGGAGGTTATGGCGAAATTTTTCAAAAATTTAGGGTGTCAGCCAAATTTTTGAAAAATTTGAAAAGTTGAAGAACTTAACCCGTAATGAAAATAGTGAAAGTTGAGTTGGTTTGTAAAACAACTTTCATCTTCGTTCCTTTTCGGGGACGAAAAGTTTTAAGTGAGGGAGATTGTAATAACCCGGAAATCTGAGCCAATTTAAATTTTTTATTTTGGCGATTTTAGTGAATTTTGAATATTTAAAATGAATTATTTTAAATAATAACGACGAGAAATTTATTTTGAATAGAAATAGAACGTATATATTTATATAGATCGTCGTTAGAATATAAATATTTTATTTTTAATTATAAAAGGAATTGAAAATGGCGCGGTAGTTCGAAAATTCGATTTCAAAATTCAAGTGAATGTACAGGATTCAAATAAACCGTATTTTAGCGAAACCAAAAATATTTGAATCTATTTGAGAATATCTTTCCAACGAATCTGAAAAATCAAAATTTCATAGCGGGGATAAAAAGTTATGTCCAATTGAAAATTCAGAATAGTCGCTATGGAATTTTGGCCCTTAAAAATAGCCATTTTGCCAACGACCTCTGTTTTCGACGAAACCACTTTTGTTGGAATGTCAAATTATTGCTAGATTTCAAAATTCGTAATTTTCTGAATCAATATGTGAGCGTGGCGAAAGAAAACGTATTTTGACAGTTTCAGTCAATTTTGATCGACCAGAAAATGGCAATTTTTCAAACGGTCTCAGAATTTGATGAAATTAGTTTTGTTAGGACCGTGTCGTCAATACGAAGCTAGAAATTATTTTTCAGGAATTTTTAGAGTCCGTATGTGGCCCCGATAAATTGAAATGTCCGTTCAAATTCAATATATATATTTATATTTTGATTTTGATGGAAACTGATCGAAATGATCGAATCAGCTGATAAAACATATCCCATTGTGTTCAGAATGGGAGTAATACGCCAAGGACGATAGTCATTGGGCCTCGTTTGGGGTTCAAAAGAAAAGTCAACCCTTTTGGTGGAAGAAAATAATAATAATATAATAATTTTATTATATACATATAACCCTTTCGTTTGCCTCTCTCTCTAAACCTAATTAAAACCGTGGCTCACCAAATCGATGGAACCCATCGCCTTTCAGTCTACGCCCACGTCGTTGCTGCTCCATCGTCGCCATGTCCGCCATCAATGCCCTACATCGGCAGCACATCCTCCAGACGTCGCGCCTCTCCCTTATTTTCCCCCGTCGGTCGAAGCCCCAAGCCCTCCCTCCACCTGAAACGGCTGGCCGTTGTAACACCCCACCTCCACCAGGGTCACTCGCAAAGGAATGCACTAGCTTTGGAGGGGTATTATTGGTAAACATGCATAATGATATAGCAAGGCAGGACATGACATCTATATGTATGTAAATAAACAGAGTAAGTAAATAAAACAGCGGAAGATTTTAAACCATTTCAAAAACAAGTCTGGTACATCAAAATGTCATTTTCCCAAATAAACAAGTCTAGTACATAAAATAACATAATCTGAACTGAAACGGAAAAACATAAAAGTAGCTATCCCCAAAGTGGAAAAACCATAGCGAGCCCAAGTCCAAAGCATACATGAGCTATCCAAGCAAGCGGCTAAGATCCAAGCTAGGCTCCTGTATTCCCTCCCTGAGAACCTGGGGGGGGAACGGAAGAAAAGAGGCGAAACAAAACGGGTCAGTCAAAAAGACTGAGTAAGCCCTGCTACGATCAGTCTATAAACTAATAAAGTTAACATCATGATGGAAACTGAGGTGATTATAGATAACAACATACCGGCATGAATAAATCAACTACAAGATAGATAGAGGTGTCATCGCATAAAGCAAGGTTAAGTTTTTGCACCACGGTGTACTAGCAAACCAACATAACAGGTATTGATCCCTTAGCCCAAACTTTGGCCCAATAACATGAAGTGACCTTAATAAAAGGTCCAGCCCACGGTCTAGTCGATCGGCTCCCTATAAACCTAACACGTCAAGTGTTGGTGTCCATATGGCCCACATATGGTTGTAGTTAGTCTGTGCTGGGTCCACCTTTGGGTGTATCACGCCCTCGGGTGTCAACCCCGGACACTTAAGCAATAATGCACAGCCCTAAACTACTGGTACCCGTGCCTCGAGTTTGTCCAACATCGGACTACGTGCACGTCCGTAGCCCGCCGGACCCGCACCGCTGTACCACTCGGCCATCGCCCTTTGGTCGTTTACATCCGTCCAGTAATCGTGCCCCGCCCTAGCCTAGTCTCTAGGGTTGTGATGATACCAAACTGGGATTACTGCCGGAACAGACCCGCCGCTAGGGTTTCCTAAGAGGGTTAAGTGTGATTTAACCCTTCACTAGTCCTGGATTAAACTGGTTAAGTGTGGCTTAACCCCATTCTAATCCCTTGAACTCCCAAATGGATTAAACTAGTTAAGTGTAACCAACGGTTCACAACTTAACCACATTCTAATCCCTCGAATCCCCAAATTGGTTAAGTATTAGTGGACCCTGACTTAACCCTAATCATGAGGCATTAATTAATTTAATGCACCTTAACCTCTCACATTAGACCTTGTTGTGGTTACTAGTTAGGCCGGGCGGGTCCGGGTAGCTTTACACCACAACTTGGTCTAACCTCGGGTCTTGGCACCCCATGACCAACTTCTCACATTGGGTCCTATTGTTTGTAGCCACTAGTTAAGCCGGTCGGTTCCGGGTAGAATTACGCTACAAACTCAACCCAACCTCGAGTTGGCCACACTTATGTTTTCTAAGTGTCATGTCCACTTTATTTCAAAACATAATCACAAGTCAAACAATTTCTTGGGTAGACCTAACTTAATAGGTAAATTCCCAAGGGGTAGACCTAACTTAATAGGTAAATTCCCAATCTTGTATTTTCATGTATTTTAAGTTTACCCCAAAACCCCCAACGTCATTCTACCGCTTACATATTCGTAGTAACGCATAAAGGACAGAAAGAGGGAACTTGGCACAACATACATGATAAACTTACACAACAATCATGCATAACATGTTTGACTTGCACAACTTGGCATAGTGATCTTGCATATTACCATAAGCATGCATAACATGTTAAACTTGCATACTTAGCATAGTGAACTTGCATATTACCTTAACCATGCATAACTTGTCAAACATGCACAACTTACCATTTTAAACTTGCATAAGCATGCATAACTTGTCAACATGCACAACTAGTCATTTTAAACTTGCATAAACATGCACAACTTGTCAAAACATGCACAACTTGTCAAAACATGCACAACTTGTCAAAACATGCACAATTTGCCAAAACATGCACAACTTGCCAAAACATGCACAACTTGTCATTTTAAACTTGCATAAACATGCACAACTTGTCAAAACATGCACACTTGTCAAAACATGCACAACTTGTCAAAACATGCACAATTTGCCAAAACATGCACAACTTGCCAAAACATGCACAACTTGTCATTTTAAACTTGCATAAATATGCATAACTTGCCAAAACATGCACAACTTGTCAAAACATGCACAACTTGTCATTTTAAACTTGCATAAATATGCATAACTTAATAAACATACAAATCATGGCTTAACAAACTTGCATAACTCAATAGATTTGCAAATCATGGCTTAGTACCCTTGCATAACATGCATAATCCATTAAACATGTAGAACATGGCATAATAAACTCGCATATGCATGCATAACTTAGGAAACATGTAAAACATGGTATAGTGAGTTCGCATAAGCATGCATAATCAACTAAACTCACATAAATCTCAACTTTCACCACATATTAACTTTAGAGTTTGTAAGGTGAAGGTAAGAGGGCTTACAATGCTTATGCGGACTCAAATGAGTATAACAAATGAAAGAAACCCCTTATGCAACTAATTAAAACCCCCAAATGCAAGCAAACTTGATCAAGACTCCTCCTTTATGATGCCAATGGAAAAATAAGCCTTTAATGCAAGCTAAGGAGGATCATACAAGCCTAAATATGCTTGTATGCATGGAAAATCACTTAGGAATTATTAATGAAGAGGTTGGAGGCTAGGGTTTTAGGTGGAGGCCATGAGAGTTTAGATTTTGGCATAGTTTTGTTGCTAGGATGATTAATGAATGATTTAGGGTAGGTTAGAGGCTTATTTATAGAAGATTAGAGTGATTTAGACCATAGGATTAACCCTAGGTGAAATTTGGCCCGTCAGATTTAGGAACTCTCCAGAACCAGACCACACAACCAAGCCCAAACCAAAGAGGTGCGCCAGGCTAATCTGCCTGGCTACCCCCTGTCGACAGGGCTGTCGACAGGGCAGTCGACTCCCTGGGGACCCTGTCGACAGGCCTGTCGACATGGGGCCCCTGGCGGGAATTTTCCCGCCTTGGCCCAGCTGGCCCAATTCTTCAATTTTTGAATCTGATTTTTACTTAGAAATTTTCTGCAAACTTCAATGGGCCTTAACTGGGTCATACGGACTCCGATTTTCGAAAACTCGGACTCTATTTCGCGTATTTTTCCGAGACGAACGCAATGGCATAGCCCGTTTCCCTTGATTCAGATTTTATAATTAAATTCTGCCTCAATTTATGTTATAACAGATTATTGAAAATACGGGTTGTTACATTCTCCCCTCCTTAAAGGATTTCGTCCCCGAAATCTTCACGTTGGGAAGAACGTGTCCTACCATCCAATCATCCATCTACTCAAAGCATCATCCACGAGCAATCATTGTCCTTAAAAGATTCTAAATGTGGTATGAACATATGCAAAAGTGTGTGTATATGTACTTATCTAATGCAAAGATCAGGCGGTTACTGATACAGTAAACCTCCTTAATGCATATGTATGTAAATCAGGCGGCTACTGATACAGTAAACCTCCTTAATGCATATGTATGTCGGTGAAATGAATCCATATGTATGCAGATTCCTAAATTCATAGTATCTATATGAGTGCACATAACATTCATTCATATGCAACATCCATGTGATAACACAACAAGTTTCAACCATGAATAAGTGTAAGCACTCATGCATATGCAACATGAAGAGTGTGCGAGCCGATCTAGTGCCTAATCGTGTATAATGCATCCACGAGCAACCACTTGCAAACACTTGCAGCCACTTGCAACCATCAAGCATAACATGTTTCAAACACATGTTTCAACCAAAAGGGTTTCTACCTAAGGTTCTCATGACAGGATAGGCACGATAAACTAGATAAACTAGATAAACTCCTTTTTGGATTACCAGAAATCCATTCAAACTTTGACATATAGTACTAACCGATGAGTCTTAACCCCCTTATGGAGTTTACAACAGAAATAAGGTCGAGAATGGGACCGAGAGGATATATACGAAAGATAACTTGCAAGCAAGTTCCACAGGAAAACTAGGATCAAGGATGCACTCTTAAAAAGAGATATGATGCGCGTATCTAGTCTTCACTCTTCTTAGCCACGTTTCCTTGAGCTTAACTCCACTGTGCTTTGACTATCTTCCACTTCACGATTCCTTGGCCTCCTAACTCCTATTTCCCAAATTCGAGTTGGAACTCATTTCATTATTGCCTCTCGTCTTTTCTTTCCCACTTATTCTTCTTTCTGTATACTTGGCTTAAACATAATTATAACCTCATGATTCGTGCAAGCTCTCCAAAATTCACCAGTGAATCCTGGATCTCGTCTTCTTACCATAAGGTATTCCATGCAGCAGAACTTTTCTTGGAAATACCACTCCACGTTGCCAATTGCCCTTATAAACGTGATTTCCTAAAACTCAGGCTTAATCGACATGAACCATCCGCCTATAGGTCGTACCTAGATTCAGTTGCCTACCCATGGCTTTCTGCAGGCTATTTCAAAACTGGCCAACTTCTTGAGGGTAAACCGTTGCTGACCATGATGCAGTCCTCTCGCTCTTCACCGGACTGAAATGAGCACTCTTCGTGAGTCTACCTATTATGACCCTCATACCCGTATTCCCTTTCTTTGATCTAGGTAGTCTATCCACATAATCTATCGAGATGTTTTCACACTTCCCTTGCGAAACTTCCAATGGAGGTAATGGCCCACTGGGCTTCTATGACTTGGCCTCAACCTGGTGGCACAACATGTATTCCAAAACCAACTCGGCCACCTCCTCGAGTGATGCGCATCTTCAAGAACCTTCTTTACCAAGTCTTTCACTCGAGGAACACATAATCTCTTATCGCGCCTTAGTCATCCTTTATAATATACCTATCGAGGTGACCTAACATCTCGCCTCGAGTCGACTGGTCCATGTTCTTGACCAACTGCGGGTCTTCTTCCCGTGAAACTCCCTTCTTGATCCAGAAGAGTAAGTCTAAGCTCCGGGAATGCTAACTAACTAGCCAAACGGAGAAAGCTTCTTACTTCAATTGCCCTTCTCAGAGCTTTCCGGTCTCAAACCGCAGCCACTTTAGCGGAATCCACCGCTAAGCCTTACTTAAGAACTATGTGCCCAAGAAATCCAACTTCTTTCCTCCAAAGTGGCATTTGGAGAACTTGACCTTCAACCGGTGGCTCAAGCGTATCCATCTCCTTCTTGAGATGTCTAACATGTTCTTCCTCGTTCTTTTGAGGAGATCAAAATATCGTCTATGACGACCATGACAAACTTGTTCAAGGACCCCTTAAACACCCTACCCATCGAGTTCGCGTAATATGCGGGTGCCTTAGTCAAACCAAATAGCATGACTAACCATTCTAAAACCCATCCAGAGTCCTAAACGCAGTCTTGTCAATTCCATCCTCAGCCATCCTAAGCTGATGGAATCCGGTAGCTAGATCAAAAGAAAGCGGATGCTCCTACAAGCTGATCAGACAAATCATTGATCCTTGGTAACGGTTACCTATTCTTCTTACGAAGATCAACACATAAGCGAAGCAAACCGTCCACATTAGTAACGAATGCTACTGGAGCACCCTACTCGAAAATGTTTCGTCTCAGGAAGTTCTTCTCAAGCAACTCCTTGACTTGCTTTCTTAACTCTCATTTCGTGAGGTCATGTGCCTAATCGGCCACGAAACTGGCTTGGCATTACCAACCAGATAATACGGAAATCTATCCCCAGATATCAGGATATTCTCGGACCACCCTCACAGATTGCAAACTATCGATAGACGAGTTGAGGGATTCAAGATATCATAACATGACGGGACCCATAGGGTTGCTAGAAATTTCTAAGGGTACTGCTGAGGCGAATCATGAACCTCACAACCCTATATACAAAAACCCAGAATGGCTCCAAAATAGGACAACCATTCCATGCCCAAAGCCAACCCATATCCCCCGAAACCGAGAATATAAACATCCCACGAGAATTCTATACTCAAGATAGAAATTTTTCAAATCCACTCAGACCACAGCCAAACGGGCAGAACCCCCAATTGGATTTGAAACACATACGGGATCATCAACTACACTAGTACTTAGGTGCAAAACTTTCAACTGGATCAGATGAAATAAAACTATGCGATGTGCCAGAATCAAACAAAGTTTGAACAGGGAAAATCAGAAAATGTAAACAAGATTTTCAACAGAAATACTACCTCTATCATGAGCTGGAAAGACGGGGTTGAGGGGATGAATTCGCCCTCCAGATAGTCCTGCACACTGAGTCTGACCTTGCCCTTGTTTCCTCGGGCAATCCTTGCTGAAATGTCCAAACTCGCCACAATCAAAGCATTCGCCCCGCTTTCTCTTCTCCTTCTTCCTACATTCCCTGGCCATATGTCCAACTTTACCACAGAAGTTGCATTTCATATTCTTGCCCCGTTTCCCGGAATTTACTCTTTTGCCTTGAGACTCATTTGTCTTGACCTCTTTCTTATCATTGCTACCTTCTTCTTGAAGTAGGGCCAAATTCACTAAACTCTCGAAAGTCGCCCCCAAGGGTATATGAGACAGGGCCAAATCATGTAATGGCTCGTTTAATCCTAGAGCAAAGTGTAGGGCCTTCTTCTGAGCTGTATTAACCAAGTCTAAATCGACACGAGCCAGTTGATTAAACTTATCTATGTATTCCCTAATAGTCATGTCCCCTTGCTTCAGTGATAAGAATCTCAGTCCAAACCTTCCTCTAAAGTCATCCCAAGTCTCAATTGGCCTAGTAGCGGTGGTGACTACCCACCAACGTGCAGCTTCTTCCTTTAGCAACCATACTGCTAATAAAACCTTCTTGCGGTCACCTATATCAAAGGTGGCTAAAAGATCTTCGGTCTCTTTCAACCAATTCCCTGCTTCTACAAAAGTCTCTGTCCCATTAAAATTCTTGCCACCCATCCTCTTAAAGTTCTTGCAAGTTTCCGCGAAATCCGCTTGTGGAGGCTGAGGGGAAAGAGGAACATCAGCTACGGGAGGAGGAGGGGGAACAGCGGCCTCGACTGGGGGGACAACATTAGGGACACCCGGGACCGGTGCCGTGACTTCCAAGTATCGACGAAACCAATCGGGTATCGTTACTCCTTCGGGCAAGATGAGATTATCAGACATGCTGGAAACGAAAAGAAAAGAGTTCAAACGAGGAGTCAAAGGATAGTGCTAATGGCTTTTGGGGAAATAGCCTTTAAAAACAACTAGACTTTTCTTTGGAAAATACTTTATACTTGGTTTTTGAAAATAGTTTTTCAAAAGTTTTAAAAACCTTTTTATCCCTTCTCGTAAACCATATGCTCTGATACCAAATGTAACACCCCACCTCCACCAGGGTCACTCGCAAAGGAATGCACTAGCTTTGGAGGGGTATTATTGGTAAACATGCATAATGATATAGCAAGGCAGGACATGACATCTATATGTATGTAAATAAACAGAGTAAGTAAATAAAACAGCGGAAGATTTTAAACCATTTCAAAAACAAGTCTGGTACATCAAAATGTCAATTTCCCAAATAAACAAGTCTAGTACATAAAATAACATAATCTGAACTGAAACGGAAAAACATAAAAGTAGCTATCCCCAAAGTGGAAAAACCATAGCGAGCCCAAGTCCAAAGCATACATGAGCTATCCAAGCAAGCGGCTAAGATCCAAGCTAGGCTCCTGTATTCCCTCCCTGAGAACCTGGGGGGGGGGAACGGAAGAAAAGAGGCGAAACAAAACGGGTCAGTCAAAAAGACTGAGTAAGCCCTGCTACGATCAGTCTATAAACTAATAAAGTTAACATCATGATGGAAACTGAGGTGATTATAGATAACAACATACCGGCATGAATAAATCAACTACAAGATAGATAGAGGTGTCATCGCATAAAGCAAGGTTAAGTTTTTGCACCACGGTGTACTAGCAAACCAACATAACAGGTATTGATCCCTTAGCCCAAACTTTGGCCCAATAACATGAAGTGACCTTAATAAAAGGTCCAGCCCACGGTCTAGTCGATCGGCTCCCTATAAACCTAACACGTCAAGTGTTGGTGTCCATATGGCCCACATATGGTTGTAGTTAGTCTGTGCTGGGTCCACCTTTGGGTGTATCACGCCCTCGGGTGTCAACCCCGGACACTTAAGCAATAATGCACAGCCCTAAACTACTGGTACCCGTGCCTCGAGTTTGTCCAACATCGGACTACGTGCACGTCCGTAGCCCGCCGGACCCGCACCGCTGTACCACTCGGCCATCGCCCTTTGGTCGTTTACATCCGTCCAGTAATCGTGCCCCGCCCTAGCCTAGTCTCTAGGGTTGTGATGATACCAAACTGGGATTACTGCCGGAACAGACCCGCCGCTAGGGTTTCCTAAGAGGGTTAAGTGTGATTTAACCCTTCACTAGTCCTGGATTAAACTGGTTAAGTGTGGCTTAACCCCATTCTAATCCCTTGAACTCCCAAATGGATTAAACTAGTTAAGTGTAACCAACGGTTCACAACTTAACCACATTCTAATCCCTCGAATCCCCAAATTGGTTAAGTATTAGTGGACCCTGACTTAACCCTAATCATGAGGCATTAATTAATTTAATGCACCTTAACCTCTCACATTAGACCTTGTTGTGGTTACTAGTTAGGCCGGGCGGGTCCGGGTAGCTTTACACCACAACTTGGTCTAACCTCGGGTCTTGGCACCCCATGACCAACTTCTCACATTGGGTCCTATTGTTTGTAGCCACTAGTTAAGCCGGTCGGTTCCGGGTAGAATTACGCTACAAACTCAACCCAACCTCGAGTTGGCCACACTTATGTTTTCTAAGTGTCATGTCCACTTTATTTCAAAACATAATCACAAGTCAAACAATTTCTTGGGTAGACCTAACTTAATAGGTAAATTCCCAAGGGGTAGACCTAATTAATAGGTAAATTCCCAATCTTGTATTTTCATGTATTTTAAGTTTACCCCAAAACCCCCAACGTCATTCTACCGCTTACATATTCGTAGTAACGCATAAAGGACAGGAAGAGGGAACTTGGCACAACATACATGATAAACTTACACAACAATCATGCATAACATGTTAGACTTGCACAACTTGGCATAGTGATCTTGCATATTACCATAAGCATGCATAACATGTTAAACTTGCATACTTAGCATAGTGAACTTGCATATTACCTTAACCATGCATAACTTGTCAAACATGCACAACTTACCATTTTAAACTTGCATAAGCATGCATAACTTGTCAACATGCACAACTAGTCATTTTAAACTTGCATAAACATGCACAACTTGTCAAAACATGCACAACTTGTCAAAACATGCACAACTTGTCAAAACATGCACAATTTGCCAAAACATGCACAACTTGCCAAAACATGCACAACTTGTCATTTTAAACTTGCATAAACATGCACAACTTGTCAAAACATGCACACTTGTCAAAACATGCACAACTTGTCAAAACATGCACAATTTGCCAAAACATGCACAACTTGTCAAAACATGTACAACTTGTCAAAACATGCACAACTTGTCAAAACATGCACAACTTGTCAATTCCCCCGTCGGTCGAAGCCCCAAGCCCTCCCTCCACCTGAAACGGCTGGCCGTGCCCCCCCAGCACCACTCCCCACCGCTTGCGCCATCTCTGGCCAACCACCGACCACGGTAGACCCCCCCCCCCCCCCAGCGACGAGCAACAGTGAATTCGAGAGGTCAAGGGTTTTGGGTGCATTCGTATGTTGAGGGAAGCTTTTAAGAGGAAGATGGATTCGAAAATTCAGCCGTGAACTCCTTAGAGAAAGCAGTGAGCATTTCTTATTTTTGTTAATAACCATGTCTTTAAATTTCAGTTTTTTTTTATATAAAATTTAACAGTGATTTAAAATCAGTTTTTATATATATTATAGTGTAACGACCCGACTTTTCGACCCTCGAATGTCGACACTAATACATCCACGGTATTCACGTGCCAAGCACCCAAGTGTCGGAAAGACGAAAAGTTAGGGTGAAATAAAAAAAAGCAAATAGACTAAGGAAGAAGAGGACACAATATCAGAATCTCACAACGGAACGATAACATATAATATAAAGAATGATCTTTACAAAATAAACTGTATGTTTACAACTATCAGAGACGACCAACCTATCATCAACTTGAACAGTCATAACAACATGTCCTCATCACTGTTGATGTACAACATATAATGCAGCGGATATAAAAAGTACGGTAAGTTGAACTCCAACTCTCTTCCAGAAGCTCCAAAGCATCCAAAGTAAAACCTGCTATACTCAGTCTACTCGAAGGAGTACGTGAGGGTTTTAGGGAAAACAGAAACTAAGCGTCAGACATCAGTCTGGTATGGGAAACTCAAAATACATATTACATGTAACAACACTGAGGGAACTATGCAGATTACCGCTCCGGTTTTCCCCTCAATTGAAACCAACCATTTATTATAAGAAGTATAGTTGTATTATAAATAATGTCTAGGGTGTAGAATATAAATAAATTCACATAGAAGGAATGGTTACATTGGTTACATTCAACAACTATTAAGTGTACAAACAAAACCGATAAGGCACGTTCGCATATTGGATTTTCCATCGGAGATCTCTCAATATAGATCCGAACTCCATGCACCAGGGTCAGAAAGTACCTCCGAGCGTCGTATATATCTAGATGAAATATACCATAAGGTAAACACAACTGGCCCACGCACGAAAACACCGGAGTGCACCACGTGGAACCAAATATACCCAACTCCCGCGTGCAACTTCAAAGAGCTCCCGCAACGATTTGATAATAAGAATACACTAGATATGGAGTCAATATATCCTGCCGTAGGTTAGCAAAACCCCAGATTGTGCTCCTACTCTGTTTTTAGCCATTTCCGATGTCGAGGTTTCGTTCAGCATCGTTCACATGAATCTTCATCACTCGAACAGAACAAGAATTCCCAGTTGGAATCCCACAGCTCAATAGATCTTGGAATCACAAATAGACTCCTTCACAGATCTCGGAATCATACATGGATTCCAATACATCAACAGATCTTGGAATCACACATAGATTCTTTCATAGATCTTAGAATCACTATATGTGTTCGAGCATCTCAACAGATCTCGAATCGCCATATGGCCTTCACTTCACAACCGCTTCCAAAACATAGAACCCGTATACTAGTTTTGAAGTGGTTTTTGATAAGTAGAACACTTACCAATTCCGGCCTCCTCGAAAGCAGTCGATAGATTTAAGGGCAAGTTCTATAGTCGATTAACCGACTACAATTCACAAAATAGACGATTGTGTATGGAAAACAGCCTCGCTTAATTTCCATAACAAATGAATAAACATCCAAGGCACTATGAAGGTTACAAAGCGTGCTAAACAATCAAATCACTATCAAGTCACATAGCATGATAAACAGTTGAAGCATGGTTAACTCATATAAACGGCTTCTAATCCCATTCCCATTTAATTAACCTTTCATTAATTAAAACATCTGTTATTAGTAAAACTCCTTTTATCTAATAAAACTTCATTTGTCAAATACGACTTCGTTTATTAATCAATAACTCATACTCGATTAATATTCCTTTATTAGTATAACTTCTTTTAACTAATAAAACTTCATTTTTCTAACAAGACTTCCTTATTAATCAATAACTCATACTCAATTAATATTCCTTTATTAGTAAACTTCTTTTATCTAATAAAACTTCATTTGTCTAACAAGACTTTGCTTATTAATCAATAACTCATACTCGATTAATATTCATTTATATACTTGCGTATATATTCAACTTATACATATAAAAGGTGTATATGTATATATTCTATTAATTCACTATCCCTTTATAGTCTTGAATACTTAAAATCGTATTCATATACTTATCCCTCCGGTATAAGTATATCCATAATTCACTTCTAAGATTCCCTCTATAACTTCAATACTACAAAATGTATTCATATACTTATCCCTCCGGTATAAGTATAACCATAATCAATTTATAAGATTTTTCTTAAAATATAATCAAAGAGGTTAAAACCCTTGTTTAATAAAGAACCTCTTCTCTTTATAAGTTAAACATCTTATTCAATATCTTTATTCTGAAAGATTTCTATACTTGTTTCTATCTTTAAAATAAATTATTAAAGATCTAAGTATATTCAAAACCATTAAAACGTATATTCCAGTTTAACTACATTCCAAGGTTTTAAAACAAGTGTTGCTAAAACAATGTTTACAACAAACCCAAAACAATCCTTTATAATTTATCTTTAAATGTTTGTTTAAAGACTCAATTATATTTACTTCCATGATATAATCTGAGAGGGTTAAAGACTAATGTAATTAACACATTGTCACGACAAACCCAAAACCATTTTATGCTTATAGAAATCACACTTCGTGCACTTAACTCGTTTCCGACATTATCAACTTAACTATCCCTCGGTCAAGAGTGAGGCCAGGTAAGTTAGAGCACTAGTTGCATATCACCCCTTGCCTAGACACCCCATTCTTGACACTCACAGATAGATAAGCCTACTCGTCGGCTTATTAGAATTAAGCGCAGTAACCATGATATTCAATAAACAAGTAATTAGGAAGTGCACTCATATCACTATTCTAGCTTCACACACTTTCAAACTTACTTCAATTTAACATACAAGTTAAAAAACCATTTTAATATGATAAGAAATCACTAAGGACGTCATTACAAAGTTCCATACAATGTATTGAAAACACAACAATTAAAACTGCATATATAGTGACTATCGCTATAAGTGCACTTTCAAGTTCAAGTCCACAATATGTCAATTCCCTACTAATCCTTATGTGCTTTGTTTCAAGTCCATTCCACTTGTTATACAAGTCAATTCAAGTCCAATTCCAAGTCCATTCAAGTCCATTCCAATCCATTAACATGGATCACATATGTCGCTTACTTTTAAAGTAAGAATCAAGACAACATTTTTAACATAAGTTACCAACATTCAAGCAACTTTAACAATAGTTAAAAACATGCAAAAGGGTTTATGTTTGCTGTCCTAAATAGTGAGTAAACTCACCTTAATCCTTAGCAAATCCTAGCTCCAAGAATAAGAACCATGATCCAAACTAGCAACCTCCTTTCTTTCCTTCCTTTCCTTGCTTTTCCTTGCTTCCTTCTTGTATATAGCTCACGATCTAAAATAGAGAATGGAGAGGTTCTTCGATTTTTCAACTTCTAACTAGCTAGAAGATCTTGTAATGGTGTAGGAAGGCTTCACTCAAAGTTTGGCTTGATTTGAAGTTCATTTGAGTGTACTTTGAGAAAGTTAGTAAGGAAGAGGAAGAAGATAAAGATAAGCCATTAAAAGCTTCACTTTTGCTTAGGAATTTTGTGTAAGAAAGAAGGAGGTATACCCCTCCTTATATAGGAAAAAGAAGGTGGATGGGAAAAGACCAAAATGCCCTTAAAACCCTAAACGTACTCATGAAAGAAGTGAAAGGTGTGTAAGAGAAGTGAAAGGTTGTGTAAGAGAAGTGAAAGGTGTGTAAGAGATGGTAAGTTTGATATTTTTCAAAGACTTTAAGTAAGCATTCATTTGTATACATATAAGAAGCTTATATGCATACACTTAGGATATTTTATAAACCTTTGATGTGACTAATTAGGCATACATTTATGTGTATAAGCATGTATGTGCATATATATATCATACAACGTTGCAACGATGTGAAACAACTTCTATTCAACGATAGGATTCGAATCTGGAAGTTGAATCTCGATCATATTTTTAGTTCTTTATCAAATGATTTATTCAAGTAAAAAAAACTTGGAAATAAATTCATTAACTTGTTTAAACAATTAAAACAAGCATACTTAAATTATAAATCACTTATTTGAATATTTTAATACCCAAAATACAAAACTTTCCTTAAATGCTCATTTTTTAAAATGATGACATCATCAAAATAGTTAACCATAAATATGAAAAATAATTTTATTTACTAATTACTTTCCTAATGAATAATTAGACATCCACTAAAATTTTCAACAACTTTTATTGGGAAAACAGCCATTTATCAATAAAATGATTTTCGGTCATTTTATCAATATTTTACCAAAAATATATTTTTGAAAGCATTTTTTTCTAAAATGAGTCTAGTATCATTATTTACTTGTTAAACGATATTTTACAAGGTTATAAAATCACATTTATAACATTTAACAATATTACAAATTGTTACGATATTCGAAGATTAAGTGTTCGATTTTTCGGGTCTTTACATTCTCCCCCACTTAAAATATTTCGTCCTCGAAATTGCAACACGAGTAACCAAAGGAACAATCAAACATCGATACTTAAAAGTATAGTACTACTAGAATACAAATCTCATGTTTTGATCAAGTTCAAACCCTCTTATCGTATAAGGATGATAAACAATTCATTAAGCATCACCTTATGCTCAACAGCCTCGGGTTAACACTTAACCAATCATTCACTCTACCTCAAACAATTCAAGGATTCAATTCTCAAATTTTCCACAAGTCAACAACATAGCATGAATTGTTTAAAAAGCCCGTACGATATACATAAGCCATCCATACGCAATATCAAATTCAATCACTTATTCGATCACACAATTTCACTTCCAGACTAGTATCGCTCACTCGATCACTCTAGTGCGGACTCAGATCTGGTTTCATGATTAGAAACCGCCATTCTCCTTACATAGCTATACTATGATAGAGAATCACAGAATCAAATCAAGAATCTTGTATCTAACTTCGTCGTCAAGAATCGACTGAAAAATACCAACTCTGATCGGTATAAGCTACCACAAAATCACACACTCGAATCTGGATCAAACCGTAAAGAGAATAAAACAACCTATGTAAATCTTACATATTCCTTCCAATTGGTTTATTATTACTCCAATTATTTTATTCACCTTCGTTCTCATACTTAGTATATTCTTCTATACTAATATTCCTTTGTGAATCATATCATAATACTTCAAGCTATTAACCGTTATATAACTTAAAAGTATATACAAACGACCAATTTGTCTTACTTAAATAAGCATGCTAATAAATTTGGACTTTTCTTACTTAACTTCTGAACTACTCACTATAATGAATACGATTATATTTCCATAGTTCTTTCTTATTAAACTCTTATTATAAACTGGTTCGACTTCATATACGTTTATAATTCATTCAATACTCGAATTCAAATTTCAGCATACACTTATATTCGCTTAGTGTACAAATATTAACATACTCAGTTTACTAAACTGAACTAGTTCAATAATCGCAAAACTAGTTAAAACTTAATAATTCTCAAATTCAATATTTTAAACATCCCTAAGTTTATAAATTATAAACCAAGTCTCTTACGCTTTCACATAAACTAGTCAAGCATGTAAATTCACTTGGAAACATCGACTATCCAAACCGTCGAACATTCCATTCCATTAACAAATGAAATCTATCAAACATTATATCAACTGAGATGCAAAATCATACAACTCCAATATATAAACTATATGCATCCATATATAACTTAGTTGAAAACTTCAGGATTGAACTTCCGGGTTTTATACTTCAAATAATATGTATCCAAAACATAAATCTGTTCAAGTCCAAACTATTATCCATGGGAGCTAGTTCATACTTAGAAACTCGAAAATGAACCTCGATGATGCTGCAGTCATCATCAACATTATTTTCCAGCGACTCGAGTAAGATCAAAGCTTTTCTATCTTTTAAAGTCATTTAAAACCCTAAAACACTTTCAAACCAACTTCAATATGTATTTCAAGCTTTGAAAATCAATTTCAAACTTACCGGAATTCCAAATCCTTTGGTTTTCAACACAAATACATTTCATATTTATAAATCTCGTTTATAAATTTCACTTGCATATTTCTTGTTTAAATTCGTTTTAAACAACTTCCATTCAGATTTAATTCTTACCCAACATCATTACCGAATGCCTTATAGTCAAATTGTGAAACTGAATTCACAAAGTGTTCGTTTCCAATGTTCCCCCAATTATAAATCTACCTAACCCATGCAAGCAAATGGATAAGATTACTCTTATCCAAACACAGTAATCGATGCCCATAAACTGGTCCGGGCACAACTAGAAATCAGCCAATAATAGTCAACGCTCCTAAGCGAGCATGACCAATCAATCAACGAATGATAATAATTTAATATCATCCTTCCCTAACAACAACTCATCTATATAACTGATTTAGTTATGAAATATTTCTTTATATATAAAATATATACTTCTTGGTAACTTATTTCATTTACCAAATTCGAAAACAATATCGAATCAAATGACTTGTTCGAGTGTTTCAGAATCTTCATCAAAACGATGATCAATCGATTGATTCAGATCCAGAATTCAGACTTACAAGTCAAAACACCCAATACAAAATATTTTGTATTCACTAACAAGTACGCGCTCTCATATATATAATACACTCTACTCATTCTAGGGTGTTTCTAACCCCATCTCTAATGAGCCATACCCAACCAAAGCCAAGGTATTCGCTCAACCTTGTGCTCTGATACCAAATGTAACGACCCGACTTTTCGACCCTCGAATGTCGACACTAATACATCCACGGTATTCATGTGCCAAGCACCCAAGTGTCGGAAAGATGAAAAGTTAGGGTGAAATAAAATAAAAAGCAAATAGACTAAGGAAGAAGAGGACACAATATCAGAATCTCACAACGGAACGATAACATATAATATAAAGAATGATCTTTACAAAATAAACTGTATGTTTACAACTATCAGAGAAGACCAACCTATCATCAACTTGAACAATCATAACAACATGTCCTCATCACTGTTGATGTATAACATATAATGAAGCGGATATAAAAAGTACGGTAAGTTGAACTCCATCTCTCTTCCAGAAGCTCCAAAGCATCCAAAGTAAAACCTGCTATACTCAGTCTACTCGAAGGAGTACGTGAGGGTTTTAGGGAAAACAGAAACTAAGCGTCAGGCATCAGTCTGGTATGAGAAACTCAAGATACATATTGCATGTAACAACACTGAGGGAACTATGCAGATTACCGCTCCAGTTTTCCCCTCAATTGAAACCAACCATTTATTATGAGAAGTATAGTTGTATTATAAATAATGTCTAGGGTGTAGAATATAAATAAATTCACATAGAAGGAATGGTTACATTGGTTACATTCAACAACTATTAAGTGTACAAACAAAACCGATAAGGCACGTTCGCATATTGGATTTTCCATCGGAGATCTCTCAATATAGATCCGAACTCCATGCACAAGGGTCAGAAAGTACCTCCGAGCGTCGTATATCTCTAGATGAAATATACCATAAGGTAAACACAACTGGCCCACGCACGAAACACCGGAGTGCACCACGTGGAACCAAATATACCCAACTCCCGCGCGCAACTTCAAAGAGCTCCCGCAACGATTCGATAATAAGAATACACTAGATATGGAGTCAATATATCCTGCCGTAGGTTAGCAAAACCCCAGATTGTGCTCCTACTCTGTTTTTAGCCATTTCCGATGTCGAGGATTCGTTCAGCATCGTTCACATGAATCTTCATCACTCGAACAGAACAAGAATTCCCAGTTGGAATCCCACAGCTCAATAGATCTTGGAATCACACATAGACTCCTTCACAGATCTCGGAATCATACATGGATTCCAATACATCAACAGATCTTGGAATCACACATAGATTCTTTCATAGATCTTAGAATCACTATATGTGTTCGAGCATCTCAACAGATCTCGAATCGCCATATGGCCTTCACTTCAAAACCGCTTCCAAAACATAGAACCTGTATACTAGTATTGAAGTGGTTTTTGATAAGTAGAACACTTACCAATTCCGGCCTCCTCAAAACCAGTCGATAGATTTAAGGGCAAGTTCTATAGTCGATTAACCGACTACAATTCACAAAATAGACGATTGTGTATGGAAAACAGCCTCGCTTAATTTCCATAACAAATGAATAAACATCCAAGGCACTATGAAGGTTACAAAGCGTGTTAAACAATCAAATCACTATCAAGTCACATAGCATGATAAACAGTTGAAGCACGGTTAACTCATATAAACGGCTTCTAATCCCATTCCCATTTAATTAACCTTTCATTAATTAAAACATCTGTTATTAGTAAAACTCCTTTTATCTAATAAAACTTCATTTGTCAAATACGACTTCGTTTATTAATCAATAACTCATACTCGATTAATATTCCTTTATTAGTATAACTTCTTTTAACTAATAAAACTTCATTTGTCTAACAAGACTTCCTTATTAATCAATAACTCATACTCAATTAATATTCCTTTATTAGTAAACTTCTTTTATCTAATAAAACTTCATTTGTCTAACAAGACTTTGCTTATTAATCAATAACTCATACTCGATTAATATTCCTTTATATACTTGCGTATATATTCAACTTATACATATAAAAGGTGTATATGTATATATTCTATTAATTCACTATCCCTTTATAGTCTTGAATACTTAAAATCGTATTCATATACTTATCCCTCCGGTATAAGTATATCCATAATTCACTTCTAAGATTCCCTCTATAACTTCAATACTACAAAACGTATTCATATACTTATCCCTCCGGTATAAGTATAACCATAATCAATTTATAAGATTTTTCTTAAAATATAATCAAAGAGGTTAAAACCATTGTTTAAAAAAGAACCTCTTCTCTTTATAAGTTAAACATCTTATTCAATATCTTTATTCTGAAAGATTTCTATACTTGTTTCTATCTTTAAAATAAATTATTAAAGATCTAAGTATATTCAAAACCATTAAAACGTATATTCCAGTTTAACTACATTCCAAGGGTTTAAAACAAGTGTTGCTAAAACAATGTTTACAACAAACCCAAAACAATCCTTTATAATTTATCTTTAAATGTTTGTTTAAAGATTCAATTATATTTACTTCCATGATATAATCTGAGAGGGTTAAAGACTAATGTAATTAACACATTGTCACGACAAACCCAAAACCATTTTATGCTTATAGAAATCACACTTCGTGCACTTAACTCGTTTCCGACATTATCAACTTAACTATCCCTCGGTCAAGAGTGAGGCCAGGTAAGTTAGAGCACTGGTTGCATATCACCCCTTGCCTAGACACCCCATTCTTGACACTCACAGATAGATAAGCCTACTCGTCGGCTTATTAGAATTAAGCACAGTAACCATGATATTCAATAAACAAGTAATTAGGAAGTGCACTCATATCACTATTCTAGCTTCACACACTTTCAAACTTACTTCAATTTAACATACAAGTTAAAAAACCATTTTAATATGATAAGAAATCACTAAGGACGTCATTACAAAGTTCCATACAATGTATTGAAAACACAACAATTAAAACTGCATATATAGTGACTATCGCTATAAGTGCACTTTCAAGTTCAAGTCCACAATATGTCAATTCCCTACTAATCCTGCTTTGTTTCAAGTCCATTCCACTTGTTATACAAGTCAATTCAAGTCCAATTCCAAGTCCATTCAAGTCCATTCCAATCCATTAACATGGATCACATATGTCGCTTACTTTTAAAGTAAGAATCAAGACAACATTTTTAACATAAGTTACCAACATTCAAGCAACTTTAACAATAGTTAAAAACATGCAAAAGGGTTTATGTTTGCTGTCCTAAATAGTGAGTAAACTCACCTTAATCCTTAGCAAATCGTAGCTCCAAGAATAAAAACCATGATCCGAACTAGCACCCTCCTTTCTTTCCTTCCTTTCCTTGCTTTTCCTTGCTTCCTTCTTGTATATAGCTCACGGCCTAAAATAGAGAATGGAGAGGTTCTTCGATTTTTCAACTTCTAACTAGCTAGAAGATCTTGTAATGGTGTAGGAAGGCTTCACTCAAAGTTTGGCTTGATTTGAAGTTTATTTGAGTGTACTTTGAGAAAGTTAGTAAGGAAGAGGAAGAAGATAAAGATAAGCCATTAAAAGCTTCACTTTTGCTTAGGAATTTTGTGTAAGAAAGAAGGAGGTATACCCCTCCTTATATAGGAAAAAGAAGGTGGATGGGAAAAGACCAAAATGCCCTTAAAACCCTAAACGTACTCATGAAAGAAGTGAAAGGTGTGTAAGAGAAGTGAAAGGTTGTGTAAGAGAAGTGAAAGGTGTGTAAGAGATGGTAAGTTTGCTATTTTTCAAAGACTTTAAGTAAGCATTCATTTGTATACATATAAGAAGCTTATATGCATACACTTCGGATATTTTATAAACCTTTGATGTGACTAATTAGGCATACATTTATGTGTATAAGCATGTATGTGCATATATATATCATACAACGTTGCAACGATGTGAAACAATGTAACACCCCGCCTCCGCTAGGGTCACTCGCAAAGGAATGCACTAGCTTTAGAGGGGCATTATTGGTAAACATGCACAGAAATATCACAAGACAGAACATATAAAATAGCGGAAGTAAAATCGAACTTTCATAAACATGAATACATAAGGTCTAAAGCCTTTTACATCAGAGTACATCAAAACCTGTCTTGCAATAGTAAAGAAGCATAAAGACTTTTTCCTAAATTATTCCCCAAATAAAAACAGTAACGTAGCCATAGCCAGGAAAAGTCCAAGCCATCCATGATGACCTTCAGGCAGAAGAAGTCCGAACTAAACAACAGTATTTCCTCCCTGTAACCTGGGGGGAAACGGAAGAAAAGAGGCGAAACAAAACGGGTCAGTCAAAAAGACTGAGTAAGCCATATCTACTTCCAGTATAAAAACAGGTAAAGGTAACATGACATGCATAAACTGAAAGTAAACATAAGGATGACTACAAGATAGATAAACTAAACCAGGGTAACTGGCTGAACTACTATAGCAAGGTAAACTAAGGTACCATGATAAACTACGGTGTCATGATGAATCAAGGTATCACATCGTCAGGTTTCTATCAAGTATACTATCCCAAGGTATCTACCCTGTCTAATATCCCACGGTATCTATTATGTATATTTTTTCCTAATTTTAACATGTATATTTGCTCTGCACCTCTCGTACTAGTATCCCTCCCCGCGTCATGTGTTAACCATGAATGTCCCTTGCCCCATGTCATGAAATGGTCCATGTCAACCTAATATATAGCATATGTAGGTTTTCCCAACTCGTATGTTTTTCTCCATGTGTAAGTTCAGTCCTTTGCCATAGGCCATACGGGCTTTCCCATGTAAACGTTTTATCCTTGAAGTTGTTTTGGACTGCAACCCTTGATCTAGTTGTGTTTCCCTACCATGAACTATCGCGCGTCCACTTAGGATTTATGCCACCTAGGGCCGCTAGGGATTATGCTACCTAATGAACGTTTCCGTGTCTCGGTTTGGGTTTTGGCCACCTAGGACCACTAGGGATTACGCCACCCGTCAACCGTGCCCTTGATCCCACGTATGTATCGTGAATCGTTTTCCATGTCTAGATGCACATGTTCCCCAATGTGCCATCCGAGTTCCGTGCCAGGGCAAATCAAGAAATACGGAACTCGGTCGGGAGCTTTAAAGCGTCTGCTGATGCAGATATCAAGGTCTGTTTTTGTACCCGTGGCTATGGTCCCACGTGACCCCTCCCTCAACTACTGAAAGGCAATCCAAGAAAAATCATGTATAAGAACCACTCCACGGCCCCACTATAGCCCCACTTTCCTACGGGCCAACCTCACCCATGACTCGATAGCAAGCACATGGTCTGTTGGGGGTTCCCTGCCTTTCCGCACGTACACGGTTGACTAAAGATGGTAGGTAGTCGGCGATGTGCTATCCAGGGCAAAAACCAAGAATCGTCGACTCCACGCTAATCCATCCCAGTCTTTAGGTCGCTCGCATAGCAACCAAGGCATATTCTTGGTCCTTCTAACGCAGACCTTAACCTCTCATGGGCCTAGTATAATTACCTGGCAGCCCACAGAGGGATCCCAAGAATATCCTCACGTCCCCCGAAGCTTCCACTTCGGCACCCAGTGCGCTGGAGCTTTTATCCAAGTCAGATAACTTGCTCCTCCTCGTATACTAAGCGATGACCTACCGTATCAGGTTACTCATCGCTTTGTGAATTAATCCTATGTCCTTAGCTAAGAATTATTACTTAGTTACCCTTAACTAAGGTTTACCACTTAGCTTCCTTTCCCGTTGTCCTTGATTAACCACGATTCTATACCTAGTTCCTCTAACTAGGGTTTGTCTTATTGGGTTAAGTGTTATCATTCAAGTCCATGCCTTAACCCGCCCACAAATCACGTCAAGATTGGCTAAGTATTTAAGTTCAAGACTTAGTCCCACAAGTTGGTTAAGTGTACCCAGAGGCTCATGACTTAACCTTATCAAGTCAAATTGGTCAAGTACTAGCTTACCTTAATCCTATCGGATTATCTTGCTAGATCGATTAAGCATAGATTATCTTAATCCCATCAAATTATCGAGTCGGATTGGTTAAGTATAGGTGGGCTTAACCCCATCCTCTAATCGTACTACAATGGTTAAGTATATTCTAAGAAGGTCTTGTGACTTAACCTTATCAGGTCCGCGTATTAGATTGGTTAAGTGTAGGTTACTTAACCCCATCAAATCATCATGTATAATTGGTCAAGTATAAGTTGCTTAACCCCATTAAATTATCACGTTAAGTTGGTTAAGTATTGGTTACTTAACCTCATTGAATTACCGAGTTTAAATTGGTTAAGTATTTAACTTAACCCCATCGAATTACCGTGTTTAGATTAGTTAAGTGTGGATTACTTAACCCGTTCTAATTACCGTGTCGGATTAGTTAAGTGTCAATTACTTAACCCCATCTAATTACCGTGTTTAGATTAGTTAAGTCTTAATTACTTAACCCCATCTAATTACCAAGTCGGATTAGTTAAGTGTAAATTACTTAACCTCATCCCCTAATCCTCTTGCATGGTTAAGTGCCATTAAGAAATCAAGTCCTGTCCCACTTAACCTACCCATTCGTGTCATATCGGTTAAGTGTCATTAGTCAAATTTACTTAACCTTATCATGTGGCATTAATTACTTAATGCACCCCAACCTCTCACATTAGACTTTGTTGTGGTTACTAGTTAAGCCGGTCGGTTCCGGGTAGCTTTACACCACAACTTGGTCTAACCTCGGGTTCAAGCACAACATGACCAACTTCTCACATTGGGTCCTATTGTTTGCAACTACTAGTCAGGTCGGTCGGTTCCGGGTAGTTTTACGTTGCAAACTCAACCCAACCTCGAGTTGGCCACTTTCATGTTTATTCTAGTGTCATGTTCATAGTCAAGTTTTCAAGCAATTGGGTAGACCTAACTTAATAGGTAAATTCCCAATGGGTAGACCTAACTTAATAGGTAAATTCCCAAGCTTATGTTTTTATGCATACTTACATGTCAACTTCCATGTTATATTACAAGTCATGTTTTCAAGTATAAACACATGTCATATTTAACATTACATGTTGTCATGTTTATACCCCATGTCAAGTTTTCCAAGTCATACCCCTGTTTTTCCTAAGCTACCCAACGTGTTTCCAACCCAAGTGGAAGCGAGTCACATAATAGGGTATTATGCCAACATATTGGCCACAAACATGCATAGTATCCTAAGGAAGTTTGGCCACAAACATGCATATTATCATAGGAAATTTACTCACAAACTTGCATGTTGTCATAACGGGATTTGACCTTACATAAACATGATATCATAAGGGGGTTGGTTTTATTTACATGCATAAGCCCCAAAGTCCAATTTATGCAACTATTTCCCAAGTCAAGGTGGCTCTAAGTGTTCATGCTATCATACTACAAGTAAAGGTCCAATCTTGCATGGCAAACTAAGTCCAATGCAACATGAATAGCATGGTTTAGTCGCTACAACATCACCCAAAGTCATATGTTCATGATAAAGAGGCAAACTAGGTTCCCATAGGCTAACATATTCATGTTACTTTGCATTTTATCCCATGTCAACATTAAAACTACCGTTTTGATCCAAAAGTAGCTAGAACTTACCTAACGTGGCAAGAGGACTAGGAGCATGAATCATTTTAGCGAAGAAAGGTGGCTCCTTTGATGAAGAACCGTCATGAAACTCGCATAGCAACGTTGATTCACCCTTGATTTGACATAGGAAGCTTGCACCTTGTGAATTTGAAATCTGTTTTTACTTAGAAATTTTCTGAAAACTTCGTTGGGCCTTAATCAGGTCATACGGACTCCGATTTTCGAAAACTCGGACTCTATTTCGCGTATTTTTCCGAGACGAACGCAATGGCATAGCCCGTTTGACTTGATTCAGAATTTAAAATTAAATTCTGCCTTGATTCTCGTCTTAATCATGTTATCGAAATACGGGTTGTTACATTCTCCCCACCTTTTAGGATTTCGTCCCCGAAATCTCCAAGTTAGAAAGAACATATCCTACCATCCATCATCCATCTACTCAAAACATCATCCACAAGCAACCATTGTCCTTAGATGATTTCTAATGCTGTATGAATATATGCAAAACGTGTGTGTACATGTTCCTTAGCTAATGCTAATGATCAGGCCTGAATAATTTTTCTAATGCAAAAATATGCATAGTGCCATGGATCCAACATGTATGCAAATAGTCCTAGTCATATAGATACTATATGCGTGCACAACCATTCATTCATATGCAACATCCACACGACAACACATTCAATTTTATCCATAAAGAAGTATAAATGCTCGTGCATATGCAACATGAAACGTGATCGTGTCAATCTAGTATCTAACGTGTATTCGCGCATCCACGAGCAACCACTTGCAACCATTTGCAACCATATCAATCATAACATGTCTCAAATACATGTTTACATCCATAACGTTCTACCTAAGGTTCCCAGGATAAGATCGAGAAGATAAACAAGACAAACTCCTTACGGGGTTTGTAACAGAAACAGGACCGAGAGGATATCCACCAAGCGATAGCATGCAAGTAAGCTTTACAGGTGAACCAAGGATCAAAGATATACTCTTAAAAAGAGACGTGACGCGCGCGTCCAAGCCGCATTTCCATGAGCTTAATTCCATCGTGCCTTGACCGCCTTTGACTTCATGATTTCGTAGTTCCTTGCTTCCTATTTCCAAGGTGTGAGTGGAACTCATTTCACTGTCGCCTCTCGTTTCACTTTCACTTATTCTTCCCCTAGTATGCTCGGCTCACACATGTCTGCGTACTCATACTAGCTCTCCAAAATTCACTAGTGAATTCTGGATCTCGTTTTCCGATGCCAATCCATGTTGCCAAGGGTTCTTACTAGGGTGATTGCCATAACCCATGCATAATCGAAACGAACCATCCGCCTTAGCGGCGAATCCTATTTGAACGGATTACCAACAACTGCATCCCGGGATTCTAGGTAACTAACCATGACAGAACCCAAAAAGGTTACACGAGACTTTGAGGGTATCACCAATATGAGTCGAGAGTCTAACTACCCTCTTTCCAAAACCAAGAATGGCACCCCTTATTGGGTGACCACTTTATCCTTAGAATCTATCCGTAGTTGAGACATGTCATTCTCAAATCCAACAAGTCATGAAGGAATGGACCAACTCTCCAACCAGATTTTTGGGACAAAACTGGGATCCTCTACCATGCTAGTACTAAGGTGCAGAGACTCAACTATCTAAGCAGACTTAAGTGATACGATGATCAAAACAAAGTCTGGACGGGATGATAGAAAAGGAAGGCTGAACCTCTAATAGAAACGGTACCATTTCTTTTAGGCACCCCAGAAGTGGGAGCGTACTATTTCCCTCTCCGCTGATCTTGTCCTTGTCCTCCTTGATGGACCAAGCCTTAACAACAATTGCTTATCCTTAAGCTGGTATCCTTTATCCTTACTCTTATTATCCTTTCTTGTAACACGGCAATGGGTCTCTCGAGAACCACCTCCATCGTACGGGAAACACCTACATGGCTAGACCAAGATTAGTCACAGTGAGAACAACTGTGACCATGGATGGAGAAAAGAAAGGAAACGAGATTTAATCAAGGAATCAAAGGATGGTGCTAATGGCTTTTGGGGAATAGCCTTTAAAACAAACTTTTCTTGAAAAATGCTTCTTTATAAACCGTTTTTCAAATAGTTTTCAGAAGGTCTTTGAAAACTTTTGCCTAGTCTGGTAACCTTCTGCTCTGATACCAAATGTAACACCCCGCCTCCGCTAGGGTCACTCGCAAAGGAATGCATTAGCTTTAGAGGGGCATTATTGGTAAACATGCACAGAAATATCACAAGACAGAACATATAAAATAGCTGAAGTAAAATCGAACTTTCATAAACATGAATACATAAGGTCTAAAGCCTTTTACATCAGAGTACATCAAAACATGTCTTGCAATAGTAAAGAAGCATAAAGACTTTTTCCTAAATTATTCCCCAAATAAAAACAGTAACGTAGCCATAGCCAGGAAAAGTCCAAGCCATCCATGATGACCTTCAGGCAGAAGAAGTCCGAACTAAACAACAGTATTTCCTCCCTGTAACCTGGGGGGGAAACGGAAGAAAAGAGGCGAAACAAAACGGGTCAGTCAAAAAGACTGAGTAAGCCCTATCTACTTCCAGTATAAAAACAGGTAAAGGTAACATGACATGCATAAACTGAAAGTAAACATAAGGATGACTACAAGATAGATAAACTAAACCAGGGTAACTGGCTGAACTACTATAGCAAGGTAAACTAAGGTACCATGATAAACTACGGTGTCATGATGAATCAAGGTATCACATTGTCAGGTTTCTATCAAGTATACTATCCCAAGGTATCTACCCTGTCTAATATCCCACGGTATCTATTATGTATATTTTTTCCTAATTCTAACATGTATATTTGCTCTGCACCTCTCGTACTAGTATCCCTCCCCGCGTCATGTGTTAACCATGAATGTCCCTTGCCCCATGTCATGAAATGGTCCATGTCAACCTAATATATAGCATATGTAGGTTTTCCCAACTCGTATGTTTTTCTCCATGTGTAAGTTCAGTCCTTTGCCATAGGCCATACGGGCTTTCCCATGTAAACGTTTTATCCTTGAAGTTGTTTTGGACTACAACCCTTGATCTAGTTGTGTTTCCCTACCATGAACTATCGCGCGTCCACTTAGGATTTATGCCACCTAGGGCCGCTAGGGATTATGCTACCTAATGAACGTTTCCGTGTCTCGGTTTGGGTTTTGGCCACCTAGGACCACTAGGGATTACGCCACCCGTCAACCGCGCCCTTGATCCCACGTATGTATCGTGAATTGTTTTCCATGTCTAGATGCACATGTTCCCCAATGTGTCATCCGAGTTCCGTGCCAGGGCAAATCAAGAAATACAGAACTCGGTCGGGAGCTTTAAATCGTCTGCTGATGCAGATATCAAGGTCTGTTTTTGTACTCGTGGCTATGGTCCCACGTGACCCCTCCCTCAACTACTGAAAGGCAATCCAAGAAAAATCATGTATAAGAACCACTCCACGGCCCCACTATAGCCCCACTTTCCTACGGGCCAACCTCACCCATGACTCGATAGCAAGCACATGGTCTGTTGGGGGTTCCCTGCCTTTCCGCACGTACACGATTGACTAAAGATGGTAGGTAGTCGGCGATGTGCTATCCAGGGAAAAAACCAAGAATCGTCGACTCCACGCTAATCCATCCCAGTCTTTAGGTCGCTCGCATAGCAACCAAGGCATATTCTTGGTCCTTCTAACGTAGACCTTAACCTCTCATGGGCCTAGTATAATTACCTGGCAGCCCACAGAGGGATCCCAAGAATATCCTCACGTCCCCCGAAGCTTCCACTTCGGCACCCAGTGCGCTGGAGCTTTTATCCAAGTCAGATAACTTGCTCCTCCTCGTATACTAAGCGATGACCTACCGTATCAGGTTACTCATCGCTTTGTGAATTAATCCTATGTCCTTAGCTAAGAATTATTACTTAGTTACCCTTAACTAAGGTTTTCCACTTAGCTTCCTTTCCCGTTGTCCTTGATTAACCACGATTCTATACCTAGTTCCTCTAACTAGGGTTTGTCTTATTGGGTTAAGTGTTATCATTCAAGTCCATGCCTTAACCCGCCCACGAATCACGTCAAGATTGGCTAAGTATTTAAGTTCAAGACTTAGTCCCACAAGTTGGTTAAGTGTACCCAGAGGCTCATGACTTAACCTTATCAAGTCAAATTGGTCAAGTACTAGCTTACCTTAATCCTATCGGATTATCTTGCTAGATCGATTAAGCATAGATTATCTTATTCCATCAAATTATCGAGTCGGATTGGTTAAGTATAGGTGGGCTTAACCCCATCCTCTAATCGTACTACAATGGTTAAGTATATTCTAAGAAGGTCTTGTGACTTAACCTTATCAGGTCCGCGTATTAGATTGGTTAAGTGTAGGTTACTTAACCCCATCAAATCATCATGTATAATTGGTCAAGTATAAGTTGCTTAACCCCATTAAATTATCACGTTAAGTTGGTTAAGTATTGGTTACTTAACCTCATTGAATTACCGAGTTTAAATTGGTTAAGTATTTAACTTAACCCCATCGAATTACCGTGTTTAGATTAGTTAAGTGTGGATTACTTAACCCCATCTAATTACCGTGTCGGATTAGTTAAGCGTCAATTACTTAACCCCATCTAATAACCGTGTTTAGATTAGTTAAGTCTTAATTACTTAACCCCATCTAATTACCAAGTCGGATTAGTTAAGTGTAAATTACTTAACCTCATCCCCTAATCCTCTTGCATGGTTAAGTGTCATTAAGAAATCAAGTCCGGTCCCACTTAACCTACCCATTCGTGTCATATCGGTTAAGTGTCATTAGTCAAATTTACTTAACCTTATCATGTGGCATTAATTACTTAATGCACCCCAACCTCTCACATTAGACTTTGTTGTGGTTACTAGTTAAGCCGGTCGGTTCCGGGTAGCTTTACACCACAACTTGGTCTAACCTCGGGTTCAAGCACAACATGACCAATTTCTCACATTGGGTCCTATTGTTTGCAACTACTAGTTAGGCCGGTCGGTTCCGGGTAGTTTTACGTTGCAAACTCAACCCAACCTCGAGTTGGCCACTTTCATGTTTAGTCTAGTGTCATGTTCATAGTCAAGTTTTCAAGCAATTGGGTAGACCTAACTTAATAGGTAAATTCCCAATGGGTAGACCTAACTTAATAGGTAAATTCCCAAGCTTATGTTTTTATGCATACTTACATGTCAACTTCCATGTTATATTACAAGTCATGTTTTCAAGTATAAACACATGTCATATTTAACATTACATGTTGTCATGTTTATACCCCATGTCAAGTTTTCCAAGTCATACCCCCGTTTTTCCTAAGCTACCCAACGTGTTTCCAACCCAAGTGGAAGCGAGTCACATAATAGGGTATTATGCCAACATATTGGCCACAAACATGCATAGTATCCTAAGGAAGTTTGGCCACAAACATGCATATTATCATAGGAAATTTATTTACAAATTTGCATGTTGTCATAACGGGATTTGACCTTACATAAACATGATATCATAAGGGGGTTGGTTTTATTTACATGCATAAGCCCCAAAGTCCAATTTATGCAACTATTTCCCAAGTCAAGGTGGCTCTAAGTGTTCATGCTATCATACTACAAGTAAAGGTCCAATCTTGCATGGCAAACTAAGTCCAATGCAACATGAATAGCATGGTTTAATCGCTACAACATCACCCAAAGTCATATGTTCATGATAAAGAGGCAAACTAGGTTCCCATAGGCTAACATATTCATGTTACTTTGCATTTTAACCCATGTCAACATTAAAACTACCGTTTTGATCCAAAAGTAGCTAGAACTTACCTAACGTGGCAAGAGGACTAGGAGCATGAATCATTTTGGCGAAGAAAGGTGGCTCCTTGAATGAAGAACCGTCATGAAACTCGCATAGCAACGTTGATCCACCCTTGATTTGACATAGGAAGCTTGCACCTTTTGAATTTGAAATCTGTTTTTACTTAGAAATTTTCTGAAAACTTCGTTGGGCCTTAATCGGGTCATACGGACTCCGATTTTCGAAAACTCGGACTCTATTTCGCGTATTTTTCCGAGACGAACGCAATGGCATAGCCCGTTTGACTTGATTCAGAATTTAAAATTAAATTCTGCCTTGATTCTCGTCTTAATCATGTTATCGAAATACGGGTTGTTACAAACAACTTCTATTCAACGATAGGATTCGAATCTGGAAGTTGAATCTCGATCATATTTTTAGTTCTTTATCAAATGATTTATTCAAGTAAACAAAACTTGGAAATAAATTCATTAACTTGTTTAAACAATTAAAACAAGCATACTTAAATTATAAATCACTTATTTGAATATTTAAATACCCAAAATACAAAACTTTCCTTAAATGCTCATTTTTTAAAATGATGACATCATCAAAATAGTTAACCATAAATATGAAAAATAATTTTATTTACTAATTACTTTCCTAATGAATAATTAGACATCCACTAAAATTTTCAACAACTTTTATTGAGAAAACAGCCATTTATCAATAAAATGATTTTCGGTCATTTTATCAATATTTTACCAAAAATATATTTTTGAAAGCATTTTTTTCTAAAATGAGTCTAGTATCATTATTTACTTGTTAAACGATATTTTACAAGGTTATAAAATCACATTTATAACATTTAACAATATTACAAATTGTTATGATATTCGAAGATTAAGTGTTCGATTTTTCGGGTCTTTACATATAGCATTAAAAAGAAATGATTTTTAATATGATAAAGATAAGATTTTTATTAATATAAAGATGCGATCATTAATATGATAAAGATAGGATTTTTACTTTGGAAAAGATACGATTTTTAAATAATAAAAATATGCTTTTTATATTATAGAGATAGTAAAAATATAATTTTTATATAAGTAGTGAATCAAAAATATAATTTTTATGTAGTGAGAAGAATAAAAATAGAATTTTTATCTGTATATTAGCAGTATAAAAACGGGATTTTTATATATATAGCAACAATATAAAAATGTGATTTTTAAATATGTAGTGGGTACGGACAACGAAAGTGACAAAAGGCAAGCACGATGAAGATTTCCTACATATGAAGAGCCGTGGCGTTTGGTTTAGCTCTTAGTGAGAACTCCTCGCTTTTATTTTGATTTCTAGTTGAAATATATACTAGGATGCAGACGGTGCTTAGTAGCACCCGACACCCATCGTCCACAGACCATGGACGACTTGTATGCTTGTGTGATTGTTTGTGTTGTGAAATCAAATATATATTCATGTGTTGAAATAAAATATATATTCATGTGTTGAAATCAAATATATATTCATGTGTTGAAATAAAATATATATTCATGTGTTGGAATAAAATATATATTCATGTGTTGAAATCAAATATATATTCATGTGTTGAAATAAAATATATATTCATGTGTTGAAATCAAATATATATTCATGTGTTGAAATAAAATATATATTCTTGTGTTGAAGTAAAATATATATTCATGTGTTGATATAAAATATATTCACGTGTTGAAGTAAAATATATATTCATGTGTTGAAGTAAAATAAATATTCATTTACGAATCGAACGATTTGTTTATGTACACCGATTTGACTGATATTGATTGGGACGATAAATTTTACACATCGCCCAACTGCACAAATAAAAATCTGTGTTTGTTGATGTGAAACCCCACACGGGTATTGGGATGATATTTGATGTACACTAATCCCGATTATTTAGTTGTATGTCAATCGATGGGTTGACAGACTGTGTAAGCGTTAATTATTTATATTTAATGCTTATGCAGTTGTGTGGTGCACTCTGGATGATGGTTGATGATTTATCGTTGCTACTATATACATGTGCTGTAGAAAATCCATATAATTAACCTTATATGGTAATTGATTGGGCCTCATTCCGATTTGGAAAATAAGGAATATTACAAACATAAATTCATGTGTTGAATAGAATAAAGTGAATATTAGGCACACATCCCTAAAACGAAACTTAATTAGGCTCACATCCGGTTATAAACTTATTGTAAATTTAGTCCCTATTTTTCGAAAATTCATAAAAAAAATATAAAAAAATCACGATAATTCGTATTTAAATTAAACATGTACTCGCCCAAAAATTCAGATCATAATAAAATCAAAACATGCATCAAAATCAAAAAAATACAGAAAACAACGAAAAATGCAGTAATTTGCATCAAATCATGCACATATTTGGAATACTTGCATTCATCTGTGCAAGTATTTCTCTGTTATATTTTTACATGCAATACTTGCATACATGTGTGCAAGTATTTGAAATAGTTGCATACATGTATGCAAGTTTCTGCACACATTTTATTTTCACATGTAAATACTTGCATACATGTGTGCAAGTATTTCAAATAGTTGCACACATGTATGCAAGTTTCTGCATACATTTTCAACTAAAACAGCTTCAGAAATACTTGCATACATGTATGCAACTATTGGCAAAAGTTGCATACATGTATGCAACTATTTGCAAGTTTTAAATTCACAATACATCCCTGTAATTAATGTTTTCTCTGTAAACCCGCCCCCTATTTTAGCTGCCGCCTGGAATCTTCCGCCTGCCACTTTCCATACCTCCGCCTCTTTCGTTTTCTGTCCAAATTTTCAGGCGCTATCACTTTAAAAAAAAAAAAAAAATTTCTAAAATCTATAAATATTCTCGAAAGTCCACAGAAATTTAAAAAAAAAAAAGTTGCATAAATGTATGCAACTTTTACGAATAGTTGCATACATTTATGCAACTATTCGAATACACATGCATATATTTATGCACGCCTGTTTGAAAAATTGCATACATGTATGCAGTTTTTCTATATAACTGCATACATGTGTGCATATATGTCAAAATATATGCAAACGTGAATAAGTTGCACGTAGGTATGCAATTTTTAAATAAATGCATCGGCAGATGCATGTTTTAACAATATGTGCATACATGTATGCATTTATACTGCAGTTTTAACGCAGATTTGAAATAAATGCATACATGTATGCAACTAATCGATTTATATGCATGTTTTGATGCAATTTACTGCATTTCGTTGATTTTCTGTATTTCGTGATTTTGACGTTGTTTTTAATGTTTTTTTGATCTGATTTTTTTCACGATTAATCGTTTTAATTAAATATGAATTTACATGGTTTTTTAATATTTTTTATATTTTTTTTATGAATTTTCGAAAAATAGGGACTAAATTTACAATAAGTTTACGACCGGGTTTTTTTTATATTTTGAAACCTAATAGGGACCTCTAAAAAACGCACCCTAGAATAAATATTCATGTGTTGAATAGAAGATAAATTCATGTGTTGAATAGAATAAAAATTCATGTGTTGAATAGAATAAAAATTCATGTGTTGAATAGAAAATAAATTCATGTGTTGAATAGAAAATAAAGTCATGTGTTGAATAGAATAAAAATTCATGTGTTGAATAATATAAATTCATGTGTTGAATAGAATAAATATTCATGTGTTGAATAGAATAAACATTCATGTGTTGAATAAAAGCCATGTTGATTAGATTGATGCCATTTTGACGTGAACGATATTTATATCGATTTTATTCATTTTTATAATGAATATAAGAAAGAAAGTGATTTCAATATATAACGTTTCTAAAATATTATCATTTGTATATCGATGGTGTGGAATATTCAATTTTGATTCGAAATTGAATATGAAGTTGAAATCGTTTCGATAACGAATTTAAAACGATTTAAAAAATAAATTTTAAAAGGAAATATATATAATATATATATTATATATATAGAATGGTCTGAATAGAATGCGCCGCGCCACGGCAGTTCGCGAATTTCGACCATTGACTTCGAATAGATATTACGGGAGATCCGACTGTCAGATTCTCCTAAAACTGGAACCGTTGGGTTCGTATTGAAAATAGCTTTCTAAAAAATATTAGAAATTAGAAATCTAACAGTTGGATTTGGAATTATGTCCAAATCAAATTTGGAAAAGGTCGTTGTAAGTGAAGTTCGATGGCTGTTGATTGAATTCGACTGTACAGGCCTTGATAAAATTATTATAAATAGTAATAATTTGTGTAAAATCATAAGAAATGATTAGTGAAGAATTGAGATGAAAAATTCCAAATTTGAAAAGATAAAAATAGATTTTTATCGAAATGAACTAGTTTTGAACTCGGATAATAATTTATTTATTTTTGAAATAAATAATTTGGATTTGAAAGGGTTTTAAAAGTAACTAGAAGTTTCAATAATTGAATTGGAATGGGATGTGATTTTGGGTTTATAGTGAACGGTGTTTTAAAAGCCATTGGTTCTTTAACCCAGTTAAAGACAGGATATGATTTCCCAAGTTAAGCAATCATTAATATTGATTTTTGGGAAGATTAAAACCGAGTGGAGTTTTAATGAATCTTTAATTAGATTGAAATGATCGAGAATGGAGTATCACCAGTTTTTCTCTAGGCGATAGTTAAATCTTTTATTAGATTTGAACGTGAAATGGTATTTGAATTACCCATAACACCGTGGTGTTAAATATAAAGTATTACCAATTTTACTTCATGGGATGAATAGGTTGGGATTGGGAAATAAAATAAATGATTACTTCGGTGTGGTTCGCTAATCCCGACTAATTTGAATTGATATTCAAAAGAAGATTAATGAATAAATTTAAATAATTTGTCTTTGATAAAATTAATGGGAACCTTTCCCAAAATGTAAGAATACTTGAATAAAAGAATATTCTGAATTAGAATGAGGTGTATGTTGTGTTTGTGTAACACTTGTTTATTATATACGCGAGTTATTCAGGAAGACCGGGTTTATCCCATTCTGAATAACTAATTCGACGTAGTGTCGAGGATGAAGACGGTGGTTGAAGACCAGAGGTCTTCACATCGTTTGGGAGATTACTGATGATCTTTATTGGGTGTACACTCAAGAGGAGGGAATCAGTTGGTGATCGTCTAGACGTACTTGGAGATCGATGGATATGCGAGTTACAAGGTGCCTCCGATTTCGTTCAGACCCAGAACAGACTTGTAAATGGACTGTGTGTCTGACACTGGATTTTATTCTGTGTGATTGATTTCTATTAAATATATATATGTTTGGCGGCGGCGTATTTATTCTCTTGCTTAACGCCTTTCTCTGAGACGTACGAGCTCAGAGGTTATATATTGATGGATATCAAACGCATGGAGTGAATTGCCTATGTGGCATGCCTAAGTGGCAATTGATCAAGGCTTCTGTTGAAAAGTAAAGTCTTGTGGTTGATGATCAAAGCACCGCCTGTGTGGCATAGCATTGTGTAGCATTGATTCGCGAGCCTCACACCTCGGTTGTGAACTAGAAACGGGAGAGGACATCAGGGAGGGCATGTGTTTCCTTCTAGATAGAAGTGGCGTCAGTGGTTTTACACGCCCTGACGAGTTTGACTTATGTGGTTGTTGTTGCGAGGCGCCTTGGATATATCGGTGACTGTGTGGAGTCGATGGAGTCATTGGGCTCATTTACGCCCCCAAAGGGCGGGGAAACGCAGTGTTCATGGTTTAAGTTTAATCCACATCGGTGGACCGGCCCTAACGATCCAAGGGCTCACCTGTGCCAGGGTCCTAAGACATGGGCTAGATTGTCTCGAATCGATGAGGACTATCTTTTGCCTCAGTTCACAGATGGAAATCCAACTTCCAATACGTGACTTTGCGGTTTTGATTGTATACCTATATATGGCGACATAGTGGTATGGGGCACTTATGCCGTCTATGATTGATACTTATGATTGAAATCGTTTTGACAATATACACTTATAGTAATAATAAAACATGAAATTTAGCGTATCAAGCATGCTTTGGCTATTATAAGGTAAAACCCTATCCTCCGGCTTGTGTTGCATTGTGTGATGGGACCTGGGTCTTATAATAGCTTCATTGTTCTTTATTTAGCATCGCGTTGTTGTTTTATGCACTGGTGTTCTTGGGAGGAAACTCGTTCCGTGTTATACGGCGTGGTCCCTTGATTTACCTAATTTTAAAATGAAGACTAATAACTGTTTTAGTTCTCACACCAGTCACATGACTGACCTGGAGTTTATTGTTTTAACCTAAACTCTAGGTGCCCTTATTTTGACACGGGCAGCTAGTAGTTTTGGTTTTGCAGATTTATATTCACTGGAACCTGGTTTACAGCTGGAATGATATCCGGAAAGCTCTGTATCCGTATATCTCTTTCATTTGTGTATTGTATTATGTTTCCGTTGCTATGGAATGTATTGTAATCTCTGATATTTATCAAATGTTTATTAATTCATACTCTGTATATTCTTGTATTCTGATGGAATTATTATAATTAGCAATGAAATGTTCTTCTTTTTGGGTTCTGATGTGGCTTGTCCTCGACTCAATCCGTGATTTCCCGTAAGGGGGATTTCGGGTCGTTTCAATATTATTTCAGATTCCAAAGAATTAATATACTTTTTCATTAGTTTATTTTTACATAATTCACTTTTGGTGATAGATCAATATTAGTTCTGAACTTAATACAATCTTCTGGATACGTATTGTATTTATATTTGTTTCTCTAAGAAAAAATACAACATTTCTTCTAGAAATACGAATTATGTAATAACATCAAATTGAATTCGATGAATTTATTTGAATAGATAAGAATAAAAATTTGTCGAATCCAAAAATAATAAATCATTACAATCAACATCTCATTTTAAATCATGTAGGGATTTCAAATGTATATAATTTGAGTATAATTTTGAGATCAATAGTATGATTGCATAAAAAAATCAGATCTATTATAGAGTGAGATCTGAAATATGATTAACAAAATAAGAATTAGATCTCAATGTGTAGATCTATATGTTTTCTAAAATTATAAGACTAAACAAAAAAATCTAGAAGATAACATAATAGATTTAAATCTAGAATGAGATGAGATCTAACAAAAATAGATATTTGAAAAATCAAATCAATCAGGTCATAAAAATAACCTACCGTTTTGAGATCTTTAATTAGATCGGTTAGAGCTTCGTGCTGATAACGTTTTATAAATAAAACAGAACATATGCTAAACAAGAAGCCATTAGAGAGAACAGAAAGATAAGGGAGAGACTTTTATTTCTATTGCTTCAAGTGTGTACAATTTCTATTATATTGGCTCCTTTATATATAGGCGTTGGAGCTGATGTTAGACTTATTTCCATGATGTGGGACTAAATAGAATATGACAAGAGCAAATTCACTCATATATATTACAACATTTTCCATATTAAAATATTATTTTATGTTTCAAACCAAGTATCAATTTAATTTCAAACTATTTATTTTTGAAATTTTTTTATTAAATGGATTTACATTCAACATTAGTTAACTAAATGTAATCTAAGAGAATATTGAATCTATTTAATTAACATTTTACTCACATATTATTGTAATTATTTAAATAACCCCTTTAATTGGAATTCAACTGATTGAATTCCAAAAATCTAATCATTTAAAATTAATTAAATATTTCTAATTTAATAACCAAAATTTTGGATTGTTACGTTTACCCTTCTTAAAAGAATTTCATCCTTAAAATTCCCAAAAGAAAGGAATAACAACAAACCCTTAAGTTTAAATTATAAACTAAAAGGAGTTATTAACTTATTTTATTAACCCTTAAATTTCGAACGGTAGCACCTCCTATGCGCGACTCAATCCGAAAAACTGCCAACTGCCATAATGGGTCCGTCAACTCAAAAGAAAATGAAATCCAAACAGCCTCTTATATCTTGGTCATAAATTCATCAAACAAATCAGAAATTCAATATTTAACTACTATGTACCTCTTTTACGTTGAATTTTTCATTCAGCATGCAATTTATTCTCACTGAGCTAATGTAGTGTGCAAGACATCAAATGGTAATTTTTTACTTCACTGTACTTACATAATGAAAAATAGATTAAGCTTTTCAAAAGTGTAATATGACGCAACATGTAAGAATGATGCACCTAAATGACATAACAAGCATATGCAACTAAATTAATGAGGATATCATGTAATAAACATGTTAACACCTAAAATTATCATAGTAAAAGCGACAAGAAGGTAACAGTCACGGGATGTCAAGAGAGAAGAACACCTTCGACAAAGTCGAGCCACTTCAATGAAGTAGAAGAGAACGCCTAACTACCACAATAAATCAATAGCCTTTAAAGAAACTTGAAGGAAGACCAATTCGTAATGTTTGAACCAAATGCACCTTCGATTAAACTAAAGGGGAGGTTTTGACCTTATGATATCAAAGAGAATCATGGCTGCATAAGGAGAGCTTCATAATGGAAGGAGTAAACATTCAGAGTCCCTAAGCCAAAGGATCTTCGAAGGGATATTTCTCAGTGCAACCACCAACCTTCTATTCGGCTCAGACGATATCCTTTGAAGGAATCAAAGCCCATGCTTAAGAGTACTCATCAAAGAGTCATAACAAAACCTCCCTCCTACTTCCAGACCGTATAGAGAGCTCCATAACACAGATTTTAGAAGCCTCTTTGACCAAGCCTACGAATTAAGATCTATGAAAGTCTTGGAGTGTAAGCATCAAAGTGGAAAGGCATCAACTTGGACCTATTAATACGACCCTAGGGGTCCAGAATCCAGACCAATTTTCTATTTCTCAAACTCATGTCAAAAAATTACATGTTGTAACCTTATTCCTAAGTCAATTAAGGGATTTTGGGAATTGATGAACTTAAGTTATTGTACTGTCTGCAATCATTTATAAAAAGGAATTCAATTCAATTAAGGTAATAAGAAGTTAAAAATTAAAATTTTATTTTTTATTCATTCTAACTTTGTAGGTTCGGGCACCGAAAAGAATCACCTTGTTGAGTAAACCTCTAATATTGTCGAAAGGGCTAACTGAATGTTATAAAGCTAGTTATAAAAAGAACGCTGATGCGGTGCTTAAGCGATATTGGCAACTACCATGCTTAATTTCGTAAAAAGCGGAAGGCATTAAGAGATAAGCGCTCAAGTGCTCCTTTTAAGCACTTTGTAGAGCCTTGCTAAACTCAAGCATTTCTATAGTAGTATTAAGCAATGACTTATTTGTATAATAATTAAGCATTGCTTAATTGTTATTCTTAAGCGTTTCTTAAGTGCCTTAGGTGCAACTTGTTTGTGCATGTATCTAGAGCTTAGGAAATGCTTAAGCTCCACTTAAGCACCACTAAGTGAAGCAAGAGCTTAGAGTTAGCCGAAATGTTCTAACCCATCAAAACAGGCTCCCAAAATTGAAATAAGAACGTACAGATCATTACAAGCCTTGCAACATCCTATATAAATAGGAATTAGATTACATGGATTAAGAATCTTTAGAATGGAAGGGAATTCAATCATAAAATTCAAGTATCTAACTATATATCATTTTATTTCATAGGGACGCAGTTAGAGAAGCAGAAGACGCAATCAACAGGATTACAGAGATATTTGACATTGGAAACTCACCTACCAATTACTCATTAGAATCAATTGTTATTAAATGGTACCTATGTTTTCACTTGAAATAGAAGGCATAACTTTAGTAAATCTTATTCCATCAAGGATTCCCGAACGAGTCGCTTATCTCGGGGTGTTGACCATTTTTAAAGGTAGAAGGGTGGCTCAAGCCTTAGCAACCTTTAACCATTCCTTGTCCTATTGGATTAAACAAGAATTGCTATCATTTGGAATTAATATAGACTATAACATGAAGGTAGTTTCTTCTAAACTGAAAAGAATGTTTTTTGACTCAAGGAAAGCTCCTCAGAACCCAAGAAAAACATCTTAAGGTTCAAGGAAAATGCCTTACAAGACAAAAAGAATTAGTCATAATATAAGAAAAGATTCTTATAACTTGAAGGGAAGAGCTATCTATAGATCAAAGAAAGTATTCATGTAGTTTAGAAGATAGCCTTAGAAAAAGGAAAGATTAGTGTCCCTTCCGTCTAGAGAATAAACTTGCATCTGAGAAAGACTAGTTTATCCTCCATATCAATTTTATAATGGTAAAGGATCATTATCTCCTCATATCCAACAATAATATGATAAAGGCAAAAGGCCAATTTGGTTGGAACAAGCTCCTCTAAGCCGCTTGAAATGGAATCAACCTGTATGAATCCAAAGTTATATGAAGAGAAAAAGTTAAGACCAAAAGCTTTAGGTATCATCGATAAGAAGAAAATAGAAGTGCATGATCCTGACAATTGGAGTATAAACTCATTCAACATCAGATCAACACCTTTGTTTGCCTTCGCACAGAACCTAAGAAGGGATAATGACATTTTCTTTCTCAAATGAGAAAGTCAATCTAAAGGGACTGTACTTGAAAGAAGAATGATGGAAGATTATGAACCTTTTGCTCAAAATGGCAACTTTCGACAAACAAACCTATCTTAAGACCCTCAAGAAATTCCTAAAAAGGAAATATCACCATCTTAATTACTACAAAGGGAACTAAAAAGGAAATTGATTAGCGATAATGAAACTCTAATATAAAAATCCAAGAATTTAAGAGTTAAGCTTTCGAAAGAAAGATTTAAGTCGAAACTACCAAAGGACTGCAACTTAACAATTTTAATCAAGAATATCTAATTAATAACAAGGGAAGAGCTTGATTACTGGCCTTCATAGAAGGAAGTAACTAAGTTTGAAAAGAATAAAGGAAAATTGTTATACCACTACCATATGTTAAATGCTAATGAAACCAACCATTGTAGAGCACTTGAGAAAATGATCAACTATTTCTTTAAACAATGAAAACTCAAAGAATATGTAAATAAGTATTGAACGGATTTAATAAACATCAATTTTGATTTGATAAGGAAATTCTACATGGTTAAGTAAATAAAGCATGTTTCTGACTTTGTACCAATGAGATTCTACATGGTTGGGAGTGAAGTGCTTCTTTATTTTAAAAAATTCCTTAATTTAATCAAGGAGCTTCCCAAAAGGGAGGAGGGAAAATTCTGAGGACATGCGTCTGGTACTCACTAAACCCTTTGTAATAGCCCGGAAATTCTGAGCCAGTTTGAAATTTTTATTTTGGCAATTTTAGCGAATTTTGAATATTTAAAAAGAATTATTTTAAATAATATCGACAAGAAATGTATTTTGAATAGAATTCAACATATATATTATATACATCGTCGTTAGAATATAAATAACTATATATAATTATAAAAGGAATTGAAAATGGCGCGGTAGTTCGATAATTCGATTTCAAACTTCAATTGAATGTACCGGGTGCAAAATAAACCGGATTTTAGTGAAACCAAAAATAATAGGATCTAATTGGGAATATCTTTCCAACAAATCCGAAAAATTGAAATTTCATAGCAGGAATTAAAAGATATATCCAGTTGGAAATTCTGAATAGTCGCTATGGAATTCAGGCCCTTAAAAATGGGAATTTTGCAAATGACCTCGGATTTCGACGAAACCAATTTTGTTGTGTCCGCGATGTCAAATTATTGCTAGGTTTCAAATTTCATAATTTTTCGAATCAATATGTGAGCGTGGAAAAGGAAAACGCGTTTGACCAGTTTTAGTTGATTTTAATCGACTGGAAAATGGCCGTTTTTCCAACGATCTCGGAATTCGACGAAACTAGTTTTATTAGGACCGTATCGTCGATACGAAGCTAGAAAATATTTTTTTGGAATTTTTCGAGTCCGTATGTGGCCCCGGTAATTTGAAATGTACGTTCATGTTGAATATATATAGATTTATACTTTAATCTCAATCAAAACTGATCGTAACAAGCGAATTGGCCTACGAAACATATCCCATTGTGATTGGAATGGGGGTAATTAGCTAGAGGCGACAGTCGGTGGGTTTCGTTTCGAGTTCGACAATAAAAGTTACCTTTTTGAAGAAGAAAAAAAGGAATATATATATATATATATATTCACTCAGACCCCCCCCCCTTTTCATTTTCCCCAAAACCCCCTCAAACTCAAAAAGGAAATCGCGCCCCCATTTACCAGCCGTCGCCTCCTTGCTGGCCGCGCCACCGCCGCCATGGAGCCTCGCCGTCGCGCCTAGGGCTGCCGTACCCCCTGAGCTCCGGCATAGATCCTCTCTCCATTTCGATTGAAGACCCAAACCCCCACCCGAGCCCTAACCACCACCGTTGACCCCTTGCCGCGCCCTACCTCGCTCCAGACCTCCGTTGCCACCCTCTCTTTTCTTTCCCCCTCCCCAATCTGCGAGTACCCGACGACCTAGCACGTAGCCCACCGCACCCGAAGCCAACGAAAATCCACCCCTGACCCTCATTCCCTCTCACGCTCACTCCTCTTCTAATCCACGAGGTTAGCCCCCTACTCTTCGATAAGCAAAGGTAAATTTTTAAACGATTTTATTTTCTTTGATGTAATTAGTTAAACAAAAAAAATATACATAGTAAAATCAGTTTTAAAAATAAAATGGCGTTGTATAAAGATAGGATTTTAGATTATATAAAAATATGATTTTTATGAATATAAAAATCTGATTTTTAGACCTAGAAAGGTATGATTTTTACTTATGTAAAGGCGAGATTTTTATATTTTAGAAAGAATTAAAATTCGATTTTTAAAATATAGAAGATATAAAAATATGATTTTTATATAATGTAGATAATAAAAATATAATTTTTATATGATAGGAATGTTAAAAATATAATTTTTATACTAGTGGCATAGTAAAAATATGATTTTTATTTAGATAGAGTTATAAAAATATAATCTTTGTTGTACATGTAGCGATATAAAAATATAATTTTTATTGAATGTAAAGAATAAAGATATAATTTTTGTTGAATGTAAAGGGTAAAAATATAATTTTTATCGAATGTAGATAATAAAAATATAATTTTTATATAGCAGAGATTATAAAAATATAATTTTTATAAGATAGAGAATATAAAAATACGATTTTTATATATGTGGTAGCGAAAAGATTTGATCTTTATAAATATGGTGGAGTGATAAAAATGTGATTTTTAAATGTGAACAGTGTGACAAAGACTATGTTGGAAGTATGGGCAAATCCAGACTATTCAAAAATTCAGAAATAAAATTGGAGGAGTGGACCCCTCTTCCATAAAAAATTCGATTTTTATATATGTAGTGGCTACGGGCAACGAAAGTGACGAAGGGAGAGAACGACGACGATTTCTACTTAAGAAGAGTCGTAGAGTTGGGATAGCTATTGGTGAGAACTTCTCACCTTTTAAATTTTCTTTTTATAGTTATATTATAATATATACTAGGATGCAGACGGTGTTTAGTAGCACCCGACACCCGTCATCCACAGACCATGGATGGCTTGTTTGTTTGATTGATGTGTTGTGAAAATTGTTAGTGATGTTGATGTGAAATCGAAAATAGAATGTAGATGGTTGAAATAAATTAATGATCGTTAAAAATATAATTTTTAACGTGAAAGTGAATAAATAAATATTTATAAACAAATCAGCCGATTTGTTTATATACACTGATTTGACTGATATTGATTGGGTCGATAAATTTTACACATCGCCCAACAGCACAAATAAAATATGAGTTTGATTGTTTGAAACCCCACACGGGTATTGGGATAAAATACGGCATACACTAATCCCAATAATTAGTTGTATGTCGATCGATTGATTGACAGGCTGTTATAAGCGTTAGATATTTATATTTGATGCTTATACAGTTTAGTGCACTTTGGATGATGGTTGATTATTTATCGTTGCTATTATATACATGTGTTGTATGGAATCCATATAATTAACTTTATATGGTAATTGATTGGGCCTCATTCCAATTTAGAAGATAAAGAATATTATAAAATAAAGGTTCATGTGTTGACAGTACTCATCCGTTGAGATTAGTCATGTGTTGAACGAAATATTTTAACAATAAAATTTACATCTTTATCATATATAAAATTAGAAACTAATTGGAAAATAGATAAGATGAGTGGTCTCCTGGATATTGATCTGATGTTGGTTTCGGCCTTCGGGGTTAATATTCAGGGAATCGTTCTCTTACTAGTTTACGGTTGGAGTCTGATTTGAAATCAAACGATAGATACCATAATTTTTATAAAATATATTAAATAACAAAAATAGTCACACGTGGACGGTACTCATTCGTTGAGATTAGTCGTGTGTTGACAAAAATATAGATTCACGTATTGAATAGGATAAATATTCATTTGTTGAATAGAATAACGGAATTATTGAAATATATAAAGCCGTGTTGATTAGAGATGCGCTATTTTGACGCGAACGATATTTATATCGATTATATTTGTTTTTATAATTTGAATCGAATAGAAAACCAATTTGAATTGAATCGAATATAAAACGAATTGGAATTGAATTGAATATATAACGAATTTGAATTGAACTGAATAGGAAACGAATTTGATTTGAATTGAATATATAACGAATTTGAATTGAATTGAATAGAAAATGAATTTGATTTGAATTGAATAGAAAACGAATTTGAATTGAATTGAATAGAAAACGAATTTGAATTGAATATATAACGAATTTGAATTGAATTGAATAGAAAACGAATTTGAATTGAATATATAACGAATTCGAATTGAATTAAATAGAAAACGAATTTGATTTGAATAGAATATATAACGAATTTGAATTGAATTGAAAAGAAAATGAATTCGAATCGAATAAAAATCGATTTGAATTGAAATCAAATAGAAATGAAAGTAAAAAGGATTTATAATAGAAAATTCAATTTTGATTTGAATTTGAAATAAAGGTTGAAATTGTTTTTGAAACAAATTCAAAACTATTTATAAAATTCATTTTAAATAGTAATCGACGAAATATATATTATATATATAATATAATGGTCAGAATAGAACGCGCCGCGGCAGTTCGCGAATTTCGACCATTGACTTCGAATGGACATTACGGGAGATCCGACCGTCGGATTCTCCTAAAACCGGAACCGTTGGGTTCGTATCGAAAAGAGCTTTCTAATGAACATTAGAAATTTGAAATCTAACGGTTGGATTTGGAGATATGTCCAAATCAAATTTGGAAAAGGTCGCTGTAAGTGCAGTTCGATGGTCGTTGATGGAAATCGACTGTACGGGCCTTGATAAAATTATTAAAAATAGTAATAATTTGTGTAAAATCATAAGAAATGATTTGGGAAAAACTGGGATGAAAAACTCCATATTTGAAAAGATAAAAATAGATTTTTATCGAAATGAACTAGTTTTGAACTAAAATTAAACCCGTTAATTTTCAAATAAATTGGATTTGAAACGAGTTTTAATCGAATTGATTTGTGGGTTTATCATGAACTGTGCTTTAAATGGCATTAGTTCTTTAACCTAGTAAAAGGAGTTTTAATGAATCTGCAATTAGATTGAAATGTGAATTGATAATCTAAATTATCAAATTTAGAAATAGGGCGAGAATGGAGTATTACCAGTTTTGCTCAAAAGCGGTAGTTAAATCTTTAAATTAGATTTGAACGTGAAATGGAAATTAATTTTACCGATAACACTGTGGTGTTAGATATGGAGTATTACCAGTTTTGCTTCATGGGATGAATAGGTTGGGATTGGGAAATAAAATAAATAATTACTTCGGTGTGGTTCGCTAATCTCGACTAGTTTGGAAAACCATAATTTGGTTTGAAATGACATCCAAAGGAAGATTAAAGGATAAAATTTAAAGAATTTATCTTGGATAAAATTAATGGGAACCTTTCCCTAAGAATATGAAATTTAGAAACTAGTTGTAGGTTAGTTAAGAAGAATGGTTTCCTGGATATTGATCTGATGATGGTTTCGGCCTTCGGGGTTAATATTTGGGAAATTGTTCTCTTGCTAATTTGTGGTTAGTGGCTGCTGAATTGGAATGAGGCGTATGTTGTGTTTGTGTAACATTTGTTTTTAATATACGCGGGTTGTTCGGAAAGTCCGGGTTTATACCCATTCTGAATAACCGATTCGACGATATGTCGAAGATGAAGACTGTGATTGAAGACCGGAAGTCTTCACATCGTTTGGGTGATTACTGATGATCTTGATTGGGATGTACACCCAAGATGAGGGAATCAGTTGGTGGTCGTCCAGACGTACTTGGAGATCGATGGATATGCGAGGAAAGTGCCTCCGGTTTCGTTCAGACCCAAAACGAACTTGTAAATGGATTGTGTGTCTGACATTGGATTTTATTCTGTGTTGATTGATTTCTGTTAAATATATATCTGTTTGGCGGCGGAGAATTTATTCTCTTGCTTAACGCCCTTCTCTGAGACGTACGAGCATAGAGGTTATATATCGATAGATATCAATCGCATGGCATGAATTGCCTGTGTGGCACGCTGAGTTGCATGGATCAAGGCTTCTGTTGAAAAGCAAAGTCTTGTGGTTGATGATCAAAGCACGGCCTACGTGGCAGCTTTGTGTATAACGTGAATTCGCGAGCCTCACACCTCGGTATGAGTTAAAAACGGGATAAGGACTGCAGGGAGAGCATGACGTTTCTTTCTAGCTTTGGTGGTGTCAGTGACTTACCATCCCTGACATTTATATACTTTTCACCTATGTGGTTGTTGGATGAGGCGCCTCAATTTTAGGTCTGTAAGGACCGGGAAACGTGTGTTCAGGCATAACTAATCCTCTAACGTAAGTGAGGACCGACCCTGAAGCATCCAGGGGTTACCCAGAGTGTGTAGTCCCGATGCATTTGCTAGAGTGTTTCGAAGTGGAGAGGAGCTTGCCCCTTGCCTCGACTCATGACGGAAGTCCAATTTCCAATACGTGTATTTCGGCTTTATTTGTAGAGCCTAGTATGGCGACATAGTGGTATGGGGCACTTATGCCGTCTATGATTTATATTTATGATTGAAATTTTTTTGACACTATACACTTATTATAGTATCAATTGATTTGTTTTAAACGTACCAAGCATGTTCGGCTGTTATAAGGTAAAACCCTATCCTCCGTCTTGCGTTGCATTGTGTGATGGGACCTGGGTCTTATAATAGCTTCGTTTTTCGAAAAAGCATTGCGCTGTTTATCCTATGCACTAGTATTCTTGGGGGGAAACCCGTTCCGTGTTATACGGTGTGGTCCCTTGAATTACACTCTTTTAAAGTAAAGCTTTAAATAACTGTTTTAGTTCTCACACCAGTCACATGACTGACCTGGAGTTTATTGTTTTAACCTATACTCTGGGTGCCCCTATTTTCGACACGGGCAGCTAGTAGTTTTGGTTTTGCAGATTTATATTCACAGGATCCTGGTTTACTGCTGGAATGATATCCGGAAAGCTCTGTATCCGTATATCACCTTCAGTTGTGCTTTGTATTATTTTCCGCTGCTATGTAATTTATTGTAATCTCTGATATTTATCGAATGTAATTTATTCATTTATACTCTGTATATTCTTGTATTCTGATGGATTTGTTGTAATAACAATGAAATGTTCTTCCGTCTGCGTTCTGATTTGTCTTGTCCTCACAGTAATTCGTTCTTTCTCATGTCTTCGGAGACCGGGGAAATTCGGGTCGCTTCATTTGGTATCAGAGCTTTGGTTTACAGAGCTCGAGAACAAGACACATTAGAACCATACGAAAGAATTCATCAGATATTGGATTAGTAATATCCAATTAGAATGACTCGTTAGAGATAGGATCAGTAGTGTCCTAGAACGAGTGTGAAGAGTATATTTTTCAAATGAAAACAATTTTGTTTTGAAATTTAAATTGTTTTATACGTATTTGAATATTTGTTTATTTTGAATTTGGACAATCCGATATATAAAGATATTGCATATACGCGTCATGAACGTATATTCGAAATTTTAATATACCGGATAGACATAGAACCGCACTCTAGTAGCCCGGAGATGTTCTGATGGTGGTTCGAAACATCATCAGCATTTATTTTCGAGTGACGAAGGTGTGATATCTTTATATTTCCATTAGACTAGTGTGAGAACCAAAACTAATATAGATAGGTTTATTGTTGTGAATTGGCATCAAAAACAAGATTTTCAGTATATATATATATATCAAAATCTATGAATTTGAAACGTTAATCCACTAATTGATTGATGTTTGTGTTGTTTGTTTAGTTGTTTGCTAATTTTGAACCATTATGCCTAATTGCATCAAATATTGAATTGTATTGAAAATTAGTCGTATTTGCTTGCATATACATGTATATCCATTGAACAGGTCATAGCAAGGAGGCTAGAGCAGAGAATAAAGTTTGTTTGCCTGACAAATAGGTACATGTTTACTATAATTTACTGTTTTGTTTGGGTGATGATGATTTATGAGCCTATTGGCTAGCCGCTTGGCTTTTTCTTTTTATTTTTGAGATCAGAAGGCCTGTATGGCAATTTCGGGATTTTCCCGTGGCTCCCGGTGCAGGAGAGGTTATGGCGAAATTTTTCGAAAATTTAGGGTGTTAGCCAAATTTTTGAAGAATTTGAAAATTCTCAGAAACTGAAAAGTTGGAGAATGGAAGCCAGATCGAACGTAGAGTTGATTAATCAAACCACTTTCAACTTTGTTCCTTTTCGGGGACGAAAAGTTTTAAGTGGGGGAGATTATAATAATCCGGAAATTCTGAGCCAGTTTGAAATTTTTATTTTGGCAATTTTAGCGAATTTTGAATATTTAAAAAGAATTATTTTAAATAATATCGACGAGAAATGTATTTTAAATAGAATTCGACATATATATTATATACGTCGTCGTTAGAATATAAATAATTATATATAATTATAAAAGGAATTGAAAATGGCGCGGTAGTTCGATAATTCGATTTCAAACTTCAATTGAATGTACCGGGTGCAAAATAAACCGAATTTTAGTGAATCCAAAAATAATAGGATCTAATTAGGAATATCTTTCCAACGAATCCGAAAAATTGAAATTTCATAGCGGGAATTAAAAGATATGTCCAGTTGAAAATTCTGAATAGTCGCTATGGAATTTAGGCCCTTAAAAATGGGAATTTTGCAAACGACCTCGGATTTCGACGAAACCACTTTTGTTGGGTCTGCGATGTCAAATTATTGCTAGGTTTCAAATTTCATAATTTTTCGAATCAATATGTGAGCGTGGCAAAGGAAAACGCGTTTGACCAGTTTTAGTTGATTTTAATCGATTGGAAAATGGCCATTTTTCCAACGGTCTCGGAATTCGACGAAACTAGTTTTATTAGGACCGTATCGTCGATACGAAGCTAGAAAATATTTTTCTGGAATTTTTCGAGTCCGTATGTGGCCCCGGTAATTTGAAATGTACGTTCATGTTGAATATATATAGATTTATACTTTAATCTCAATCTAAACAGATCATAACAAGCGAATTGGCCTACGAAACATATCCCATTGTGTTCGGAATGGGGGTAATTAGCTAGAGGCGACAGTCGGCGGGTTTCGTTTCGAGTTCGACAATAAAAGTTACCTTTTTGAAGAGAAAAAAAAGGAAATAATAATAATATATATATTCACTCAGACCCCCCCCCCCCCCCTCTTTTCATTTTCCCCAAAACCCCCTCAAACTCAAAAAGGAAATCGTGCCCCCATTTACCAGCCGTCGCCTCCTTGCTGGCCGCGCCACCGCCGCCATGGAGCCCCGCCGTCGCGCCTAGGGCTGCCGCACCCCCTGAGCTCCGGCATAGATCCTCTCTCCACTTCGATTGAAGACCCAAACCCCTACCCGAGCCAAAGCCACCACCGTTGACCCCCTGCCACGCCCTACCTCGCTCCAGACCTCCGTTGCCACCCTCTCTCTTCTTTCCCCCTCCCCAATCTGCGAGTACCCGACGACCTAGCACGCAGCCCACCGCACCCGAAGCCAACGACGATCCACCCCTGACCCTCATTCCCTCTCGCGCTCACTCCTCTTCTAATCCACGAGGTCAGCCCCCTACTCTTCGATAAGCAAAGGTAAATTTTTAAACGATTTTATTTTCTTTGATGTAATTAGTTAAACAAAAAAAAATACATAGTAAAATCAGTTTTAAAAATAAAATGGCGTTGTATGAAGTAGGATTTTAGATTATATAAAAATATGATTTTTATGAATATAAAAATCTGATTTTTAGACCTAGAAAGGTATGATTTTTACTTATCTAAAGGCGAGATTTTTATATTTTAGAAAGAATTAAAATTCGATTTTTAAAATATAGAAGATATAAAAATATGATTTTTATATAATGTAGATAATAAAAATATAATTTTTATATGATAGGAATGTTAAAAATATAATTTTTATACTAGTGGCATAGTAAAAATATGATTTTTATTTAGATAGAGTTATAAAAATATAATCATTGTTGTACATGTAGCGATATAAAAATATATTTTTTATTGAATGTAAAGAATAAAGATATAATTTTTATTGAATGTAAAGGGTAAAAATATAATTTTTATCGAATGTAGATAATAAAAATATAATTTTTATATAGCAGAGATTATAAAAATATAATTTTTATAAGATAGAGAATATAAAAATACGATTTTTATATATGTGGTAGCGAAAAGATTTGATCTTTATAAATATAGCGGAGTGATAAAAATGTGATTTTTAAATGTGAACAGTGTGACAAAGACTATGTTGGAAGTATGGGCAAATCCAGACTGTTCAAAAATTCAGAAATAAAACTGGAGGAGTGGACCCCTCTTCCATAAAAAATTCGATTTTTATATATGTAGTGGCTACGGGCAACGAAAGTGACGAAGGGAGAGAACGACGAAGATTTCTACTTAAGAAGAGTCGTAGAGTTGGGATAGCTATTGGTGAGAACTTCTCACCTTTTAAATTTTCTTTTTCTAGTTATATTATAATATATACTAGGATGCAGACGGTGTTTAGTAGCACCCGACACCCGTCATCCACAGACCATGGATGGCATGTTTGTTTGATTGATGTGTTGTGAAAATTGTTAGTGATGTTGATGTGAAATCGAAAATAGAACGTAGATGGTTGAAATAAATTAATGATCGTTAAAAATATAATATTTAACGTGAAAGTGAATAAATAAATATTTATAAACAAATCAGCCGATTTGTTTATATACACTGATTTGACTGATATTGATTGGGTCGATAAATTTTACGCATCGCCCAACAGCACAAATAAAATATGAGTTTGATTGTTTGAAACCCCACATGGGTATTGGGATAAAATACGACATACACTAATCCCAATAATTAGTTGTATGTCGATCGATTGATTGACAGGCTGTTATAAGCGTTAGATATTTATATTTGATGCTTATACAGTTTAGTGCACTTTGGATGATGGTTGATTATTTATCGTTGCTATTATATACATGTGTTGTATGGAATCCATATAATTAACTTTATATGGTAATTGATTGGGCCTCATTCCAATTTAGAAGATAAAGAATATTATAAAATAAAGGTTCATGTGTTGACAGTACTCATCCGTTGAGATTAGTCATGTGTTGAACGAAATATTTTAACAATAAAATTTACATCTTTATCATATATAAAATTAGAAACTAATTGGAAAATAGATAAGATGAGTGGTCTCCTAGATATTGATCTGATGTTGGTTTCGGCCTTCGGGGTTAATATTCAGGGAATCGTTCTCTTACTAGTTTACGATTGGAGTCTGATTTGAAATCAAACGATAGATACCATAATTTTTATAAAATATATTAAATAACAAAAATAGTCACACGTGGACGGTACTCATTCGTTGAGATTAGTTGTGTGTTGACAAAAATATAGATTCACGTATTGAATAGGATAAATATTCATTTGTTGAATAAAATAACGGAATTATTGAAATATATAAAGCCATGTTGATTAGAGATGCGCTATTTTGATGCGAACGATATTTATTTCGATTATATTCGTTTTTATAATTTGAATCGAATAGAAAACCAATTTGAATTGAATATAAAACGAATTGGAATTGAATTGAATATATAACGAATTTGAATTGAACTGAATAGGAAACGAATTTGATTTGAATTGAATATATACCGAATTTGAATTGAATTGAATAGGAAATGAACTTGATTTGAATTGAATAGAAAACGAATTTGAATTGAATTGAATAGAAAACGAATTTGAATTGAATATATAACGAATTTGAATTGAATTGAATAGAAAACGAATTTGAATTGAATATATAATGAATTCGAATTGAATTGAATAGAAAACGAATTTGATTTGAATATATAATGAATCAGAATCGAATTGAAAAGAAAATGAATTCGAATCGAATTAAAATCGATTTGAATTGAAATCAAATAGAAATGAAAGTAAAAAGGATTTATAATAGAAAATTCAATTTTGATTTGAATTTGAAATAAAGGTTGAAATTGTTTTTGAAACGAATTCAAAACTATTTACAAAATTCATTTTAAATTGTAATCTACGAAATATATATTATATATATAATATAATGGTCAGAATAGAACGCGCCGCGCCGCGGCAGTTCGCGAATTTCGACCATTGACTTCGAACGGACATTACGGGAGATCAAACCGTCGGATTCTCCTAAAACCGGAACCGTTGGGTTCGTATCGAAAAGAGCTTTCTAACGAATATTAGAAATTTGAAATCTAACGGTTGGATTTGGAGATACGTCCAAATCAAATTTGGAAAAGGTCGCTGTAAGTGCAGTTCGATGGCCGTTGATGGAAATCGACTGTACGGGCCTTGATAAAATTATTAAAAATAGTAATAATTTGTGTAAAATCATAAGAAATGATTTGGGAAAAATTGGGATGAAAAACTCCATATTTGAAAAGATAAAAATAGATTTTTATCGAAATGAACTAGTTTTGAACTAAAATTAAACCCGTTTATTTTTAAATAAATTGGATTTGAAACGAGTTTTAATCGAATTGATTTGTGGGTTTATCGTGAACTGTGCTTTAAATGGCATTAGTTCTTTAACCCAGTAAAAGGTGTTTTAATGAATCTGCAATTAGATTGAAATGTGAATTGATAATCTAAATTATCAAATTTAGAAATAGAGCGAGAATGGAGTATTACCAGTTTTGCTCCAAAGTGGTAGTTAAATCTTTAAATTAGATTTGAACGTGAAATGGTAATTAATTTTACCGATAACACTGTGATGTTAGATATGGAGTATTACCAGTTTTGCTTCATGGGATGAATAGGTTGGGATTGGGAAATAAAATAAATAATTACTTCGGTGTGGTTCGCTAATCTCGACTAGTTTGGAAAACCATAATTTGGTTTGAAATGACATCCAAAGGAAGATTAAAAGATAAATTTTAAAGAATTTATCTTGGATAAAATTAATGGGAACCTTTCCCTAAGAATATGAAATTTAGAAACTCGCTGTAGGTTAGTTAAGAAGAATGGTTTCCTGGATATTGATCTGATGTTGGTTTCGGCCTTCGGGGTTAATATTTGGGAAATTGTTCTCTTGCTAATTTGCGGTAAGTGGCTGCTGAATTGGAATGAGGCGTATGTTGTGTTTGTGTAACATTTGTTTTTAATATACGCGAGTTGTTCGGAAAGTCCGGGTTTATACCCATTCTGAATAACCGATTCGACGATATGTCGAAGATGAAGACGGTGATTGAAGACCGGAAGTCTTCACATCGTTTGGGTGATTACTGATGATCTTGATTGGGCTGTACGCCCAAGATGAGGGAATCAGTTGGTGTTCGTCCCGACGTACTTAGAGATCGATGGATATGCGAGGAAAGTGCCTCCGGTTTCGTTCAGACCCAGAACGAACTTGTAAATGGATTGTGTGTCTGACATTGGATTTTATTCTGTGTTGATTGATTTTTGTTAAATATATATCTGTTTGGCGGCCGAGAATTTATTCTCTTGCTTAACGCCCTTCTCTGAGACGTACGAGCTTAGAGGTTATATATCGATAGATATCAATCGCATGGCATGAATTGCCTGTGTGGCACGCTGAGTTGCATGGATCAAGGCTTCTATTGAAAAGCAAAGTCTTGTGGTTGATGATCAAAGCACGGCCTACGTGGCAGCTTTGTGTATAACATGAATTTGCGAGCCTCACACCTCGGTATGAGTTAAAAACGGGATAAGGACTACAGGGAGAGCACGACGTTTCTTTCTAGCTTTGGTGGTGTCAGTGACTTACCAGCCCTGACATTTATATACTTTTCACCTATGTGGTTGTTGGATGAGGTGCCTCGATTTTAGGTCTGTAAGGACCGGGAAACGTGTGTTCAGGAATAACTAATCCTCTAACGTAAGTGAGGACCGGCCCTGAAGCATCCAGGGGTTACCCAGAGTGTGTAGTCCCGAGGCATTTGCTAGAGTGTCTCGAAGCGGAGAGGAGCTTGCCCCTTGCCTCGACTCATGACGTAAATCCAATTTCCAATACGCGTATTTTGGCTTTATTTGTAGAGCCTAGTATGGCGACATAGTGGTATGGGGCACTTATGCCGTCTATGATTTATATTTATGATTGAAATTGTTTTCACACTATACACTTATTATAGTATCAAATGATTTGTTTTAAACTTACCAAGCATGTTTGGCTGTTATAAGGTAAAACCCTATCCTCCGGCTTGCGTTGCATTGTGTGATGGGACCTGGGTCTTATAATAGCTTCATTTTTCGAAAAAGCATTGCGCTGTTTATCCTACGCACTAGTATTCTTGGGGGGAAACCCGTTCCGTGTTATACGGCGTGGTCCCTTGAATTACTCTCTTTTAAAGTAAAGCTTTAAATAACTGTTTTAGTTCTCACACCAGTCACATGACTGACCTGGAGTTTATTGTTTTAACCTAAACTCTGGGTGCCCCTATTTTCGACACGGGCAGCTAGTAGTTTTGGTTTTTGCAGATTTATATTCACAGGATCCTGGTTTACAGCTGGAATGATATCCAGAAAGCTCTGTATCCGTATATCACCTTCAGTTGTGCTTTGTATTATTTTCCGCTGCTATGTAATTTATTATAATCTCTGATATTTATCAAATGTAATTTATTCATTTATACTCTGTATATTCTTGTATTCTGATGGAATTGTTGTAATAACAATGAAATGTTCTTCCGTCTGCGTTCTGATTTGTCCTGTCCTCACAGTAATTCTTTCTTTCTCATCTCTTCGGAGACCGGGGAAATTCGCGTCGCTTCACCCTTGATCCTGACAAGATGGTCTGGATAAAGTGCATCCTAAAGGGAGGAGGGTAATCCGTCAGTTCCACCTACAAGACCTAGCTTATGCACCCACAATCCCTTAGCACATCCAAGGCATCCTCTGGAGGAGGGAGAGATAAGCCTAGGGTATACGCCCAGCTCTGAATGAAGAACACACTCTATCTGTTCTTTTTTAGACAAGCCTTGCCTCTTCTTCGGCTAAGCATATCCTGCCTCTACTATAAAAAATTGTGTAAGTCCTATCTCTGCTTTTGTCTCGTCTTATAAAAGGGAACGAAAGCTCTAAAGTTAAGCACTTAAAGCATGTCCTCCCTTTGCTCGAAATAAGAACATGCCTTACCACTACTTTAAGGAAAATAAAATTTCAAAAGCTTAGAATAGGCTCCTGACATCTGTTTCAAAAATCAAATAACGATCATTGTTTTAAATTATTTTTTGAAGTGGATTTCTAGACTTCTTTTACTATAATACCTGAATCTAGGCTTTGGATCTTCTAATTATTTTCGATAGAGGTTCCAGGTTTTCTATTATTTCTAGAAGTTTATTTTTAGACTTTTATTACTATAATACCTGAATTTGAGCTTCTAATCTTCTAGTTGTTTCCGAAAGAGGCTTCACGTTTTCTATTATTTCCAGAAGTGAATTCCTAAAATAATATTATTATAATACCCGAATCTTGGTTTCAGTGCTTCTAGTTATTTCCTAAAGAGGTTTCGGGTTTTCTATTATTTTCAGAAGCGTATTTCTAGACTTTTATTATTATAATATATTAATTTGAGTTTCATGTCTTTTATTTATTTCTGAATGAGGTTTCGGGACTTCTGTTATTTCTAAAGTTAGTTTTCAAGTTTATAAATTTAAAAGAACCAACTCTGGGTTTCGAAAGATAAAATCTTATACAGCTAAGAACGACTTTTGAGATTCCAGGTTTCAAAACAAGAATTTCGACATTTTATAATTTTAAAATTGGTGTACCTAAACCAGGATTTCGAAATAATCAAATTAATCACTAAGGTCCTAATTTGAGCATATTAGAAAAATCATAAATTACAAGTTTGGTAAAATAATAGTTTATAAATCTTTTTATCGAAAGCCTAAGTATGCTTTCAAATACCTAATTAACATTATTGTTATGAAAATTCACAAACTTATTCATAGTTGGAATCCAACCTCCAATAAGCGCTCGTGGTTTTTGACTTTGTACTATATATATGTGGAGCGTGAGATGCAAAGTGTTCTGCTACTTGGTTATTTACTTGATTTACATCACTATTATAGTATTAGATTAGTACCAATTTCAAAAGTGTGTTTGGTTATAGTAAAATAAAAAACCATCCATGTTTATGTGTGGGCTGGTCTTACTATTACCTTTTCTTTTTAAAGGTTTTTCAAAGTTAAGCAATATGGATGTTATCAACAACTTAATGAGTTTTACTCACGCTGGTTCACCAGACTGATCCATGGCGTTTGTAATGTCTCGAGTCAGCCCGAGATACAGGTTCAGGTTATCGGACGCTGTGAAGTTCAGAGACGAGTTGGAGAAGTCCAGACATATGATATATATATATGGTATTATTCCGCTGTGTGTTGTATTGAGGATAGAGTATTCTAATTGTTCAGGTTGTTTTTACTGTTCTGCTCTGATGATTGTAAGTATTATTTAAAGTTCTCAATAAAGTTATTCCTGTATTATATTTTATTACGCTGCGATGTGAGACTCTATGTTGTTTGGGATCCTTCTTTTTTCTTCTATTCTTGTATTTATTTCTCTCTTCTCTCATCCTCTAGTTTTCTTTCTATTAAAGATTCGTATTTTCGTGCATTTTGGGTGGACGTGTGTAATATCAGTCAACTCAAAGTGTACGGATTTACGGGCCTTTACACTTGGTATCAGAGCTAAAGGTTGATTAGTAACATTGGCTCTATGGCGTAACTCGATAGAGATGGGGTTAGTAACATCCTAGATTGAGTTTGAGTGTATATACGAGAGAGCGTATTTGTAAATTTTATATAAAAATGTTTATATTGTGTTGATTGATCAATTCAAGTGTTGAGAAGTGTTAACCCATGAAAATACATGTTCAATATGTCGTCAAAGTCGTGCCGTTGTTTGTTAAGTCGTAGGGCTCGATACATGAAATGGCAAGTCGTTCTGAAGCCATGTCGTAGGGAAAGAAAGGAGTCATGCCGTCTCCAGTTATGACGTATCAGTCAGGCCATCGTAATTCGTATCAAATCATAAAGCTAAATCATATACCTCCATGTCTCAACCATGACTCTTCTGAATCATGTCGTAGTTCGTCAAGGTGATCCTAGAAAGTTAAGTCGTTTCCAAGTTGTATTGTACCTGCTTTATGGCATCAAGAGGGAGCTAAAGCGTTCAACAAACAGGTCGCTCTAATGTAATGACGTAAAATAAGGATGGGAATCATGACAGTCAGTGACATAACGATACACTATTATTATCCATGTCGTTCAGCGACATGGTGTGCAAGTTGTGAACGGAATATGATATTGAAGTGAGGTTAACATTATGTCGTAACCAAGATAAGTCATACCTCGTCATGTTGTTCCGTGGAAACCAGGTCAATCTCAAGTCATGTCGCAAGTCATTATCTCGTATATTGTTCATGTCGGCCCTAAACCATGTCGAGAAAGCCAAGTCAGATTCAGGAAATGCACCATGCCATCTTGCCCCTATGTCGTTCTGCAACATGAAAAGCAAGCCGCTGCTTAGAATCTTAAGACAAATCATGTCGTGACGTACTCATGCCGCATCCAGCCATAACCAGATTTTCAACAATTATCATCCGAACGAAATAAACCATATTGAAGAAAGTTATATCATGCCGCAAGCTTAAGGTGTCAAAGGCTGATCCGCCATACGATATAAGTCATGTCGTTGGCAACATGAGTTATAGCGGAGGTCCAAGTCATGTCGATGGCGCGACATGAGTCATGACACGACTTGAGTCATGGCGAAATTGAGTCATGTCGTTTTCCTACATAATTACAGAATTGCCACCTGGGCTAAAGTCACCTATAAATACCCCTCATGATTCATTTGAAAGGGGGACTGAAAAATCATTCCTACAAGGAGACTCTGTCGAATTCAAAGCTCATCTACAACTTTTCTAATGGCTTCTATGGATTCATCAACACTTTTCTGACTTCATGAAGATCAAATCCAAGTCAATGATCATGAGAGCTTTCTGCAATTAGATCTAAGCCCCTTCAATCTCATTCAAGCTACAAGATGAATCACTCTAACATCATTCAAGCAATTTCATATCTCCTCTAATTCATTCTAAATCTGGATCTAACGCAAAACTCTTACAAATTCATGGATAAAGGCCAAAGCACTTAAAAGATTGAAGATCCATACTTCTTTCACTATTAAGCTATAGACTCCGCCAACTCCTCACCAATTTAAGGGAAGTTAAATCATAAATAGAGTTAAAAGAGACAAATGATTGTAATAAGGGAAAATTCATATGTTGTAAGCTTGAATATCATAATGAGAATTTATTGAAAGTGGATGTAGATTCATAGAGAATCGAACCACTATAAAAATTCCTTTGTGTTCTTACTTGCTTTTATCCATTTATTTGCGATTACGCGGTTCCATATTCTTACCGAATCAGTGAAGTTTAACTTTTACATCTTTGGTGTTTGATCCCAAATTTGGAGCAAACATTTGGCGCCCACCGTGGGGCCCAGACTGCCAATCCATTTCTCGCTCTCTCACAAGGTAGAAGGCCCTGCACTGGAATACACTCCGATTATCTAAGTTGTCCGAATTGAAATACTTATCTCTAAAGCCATGGGTAAGCCAGGTAGACCATCGAAGAAAGCTACAAGTAAAAGCGTCGAAGATGTCGATAATGCCACTAACACGGAAAACACCTCGCCTACTAATCAGTTTGAAGTCGGTGAAAGTTCCAAAGAAGGAACTGCTGTAACAAGGAGGGAATTGGATGAAGTAGCAGCAGGACTGACAAGTCGAATTGATATTGCAAATGAGGTCATGATGAAGAAGCTTGAAACCATGTTCGCCATGCAAGCTGCAACGGCCAAAGTCACCATGAGTGCAAACCATCTTAAAACTGCTAAAACCACTGGAATGGAAGATACTAGATCTTCTTCCTCAAGCCTGAATAAAGGAAATTCTGTCCAAGAGATTGCAAATCCTAGTCATATGGGAATGAAGCTACCTGCTCATAACCACTCTGGAAAAGCGACCCCTTAATAAGAGTTTGGTCTCACCAAAGGGGCACTTCCCCATGCGGGAGGTCCAAGGCCCCGGAATCTGAACCGCGATCGTTGTCGTAGGCAAACATTCGGTAAAGAGGAAGGCGTCCGCCCCGTGGACCAACTCAATGAGGAGGAGCGTATATTCGGAATGGTACGAAAGATCATGAATGAGAGCTAGAAAAAGGTGGATGATGAGAAGGAATGGGGATTTGCTCCTACAAAAACCCCGCTTATAGAAAGAATAAAAATTGCGCCATATCCAAATAAATTCAAACCCCCAGTTGTACAAGATTATAATAGAACTGGCGATCCCAACGTGTTTCTATTCAAGTATGGTCAGCACATGGATGGCACACGTGCTACTGATGAGCTCAAATGTTTATACTTCCCTACTTACTTGGAGGGAGTAGCTTCACTCTAGTTCACAAAACTCCCGCCAAAATCTATATATGACTTTGCCACCTTGGCTAAGCTGTTAAGACAGCAATTCAGGCTTCAAGCAACTAAGGTACGTGATGTGATGGAACTGAATGAGTTGGAATAAGCGCAAAGGGAATCCATTAAAACCTTCCTTTCTTGTTTTAACACAGCTGCGGCCAAAAGTCGGAAACTATGAGCCACGTTTGGCCTTAATGGCTCTAAAAGGAGGTATAAATAAAAGGACCAAATTCGGGCGGTGGATCAAGAAAAAGAAGCCCGCGACTCTCGAAGAGATATTTGACAAGGCAGAGGAATATATAGGCGTGGATGAGGATCTGGCCTATACATTGGAAGCTACAGAAAATGAAGAGCCATCAGAGAAAAAAGACGTAAACGTGCAAGGAGGACACAAAAACGCCGGAGGAAATCAAAAAAAGGGGGAATGAAGGGAAAGATGGTCGAAACAACAAAAAGCTTCATTTCTTCAAGAATTCTGAAATGACTCCCCTTAACGATACCATAGAAAACATTTATATGGTGACCAAAGATACTGAAGAATACCCAGAGCCAGGGAAGTTAAGAGTCACTGATAACGCAATAAAGTCCGGCAGGTTCTGCCGATTTCATAACCAGCCGGGGCATAGCACTAACGAATGTAGACATTTGAAAAGCTTAATTGAAGAACTAATAAGGAAAAACAGGCTTCAACAATATACAAAGAACTCCCAGAATGCTCAAGGAGCTCAAGACCAAGGAGCCTCTACAGGACAGCCTAAACAGAATGAGAATGCTTCGGTTGCCGCTATACCAAGGATGATCATAAACACCATTTCAGGAGGCCCCTACCCAGTTGGGAAAAGCCGGGGGGACATGGTGAAGTATGCTCATGAGGTGAAGGGCTTTTCAAAAAGAGGTGAACTCATGATCATGGATGAGATTCTATCAGCAAAAGTACCGAGAGTCCTGCGAGATGACATCACATTTAAAGATGAAGATCCAACTGGGATCATAACACCTACATAGGATCCAATGGTGATAACCAATGGTCTGGACCCAGCCATAGTTAGAAGGGTGTTAGTCGATAGTGGAGCATCAGTTTATATCCTCTTCTTTAGTGCATTCCATAGGATGAAGCTTTCCATGGGCGACGTAAAAGCCTGTCAGAACAAGGTCCACGGATTCACTGGTCAAGCTGTTCAACCAATTTGTGTTATCAGTCTACTAGTGGAGCTCGGAGAAGGAGAGTAGAAAGCCGCACTAGTACAGGACTTTATTATAATTGATGAACCCTCTGCTTACAATGCCTTCCTAGGAAGACCTACTCTTGCAGCATTCAGAATAACTATGGCTTTGTGGCGCCTCACTATGAAGTTCCCAACGGAAAATGGTGTTGGCACAATTATAGGTGATCAACAAGCGGCAAGAGAGTGTTATTTGGTTGAATTGGCAGAGGCAAGGAAGAAGGAATTGAAGAAGGATGTAGATCCATCTCTCTGCATCCAAAAACCCCTCTTATAGCAATTAAAGCAAAATCCCCCATACTGGAGAGCACAGTGGTGCTCGGAAAGCAATGGATCCAAGGAAAAACAGTATGGGGGAAATAGAGAAGCACCGTCCGAAGATACTATCCTCGTTCCAATATCCGACAAGGACCCTAACCAGGTCTTGAAGATAGGATCTCAGCTAGGTTTGAAGCTGCAAAAGGAATTAATCTTGTTTTTGAAAGCAAACTTAGATGTATTTGCCTGGGAACACTCAGATATGTGTGGGATCCCACCGAATGTAATTGTTCACAAATTGAATATAAATCAAAAATTGACTTCTGTTGTAACACCCCGTGTATTCTATAACTGTGGAATTAACAAATTAAAGTATAATTAATTTGAAATCAAAGAACTAAGGGAAACGGGATACGCCATTGCGTTCGTCTCGGAAAAATACGCGAAATAGAGTCCGAGTTTTCGAAAAATGGAGTCCGTATGAAGAAGTTACGGCCTTCGGAAGTTTCTGAATTAAGTTTAAAATTCGAACAGAATAAAACAGTTTAAAAATTAAAACCGGGCCCAATTGGCCAAGGCGGGAAAACTCCCGCCTAAGACACCCAGGTCGACTGGGCTGTCGACCTGGTCTAACCAGGTCGACAGGGCTGTCGACCTGGTCCAGACCCAGGTCGAACCCAGTCCACCCTGGCTGGCCTATTCTATGTTGGTCGATTTTCTGTGGTCTGCTTTGTCATTAGGGCTAGGTGGCAGGCTCTAATTGGTCCCTCTTGCAAATGAATGGCTACGATCAATCCAAGCGACATCAATGGTCCTAATCAGTTCATAAACTCTATAAAATGACCATAGACTCTACCTAGGTTTCTTACACAATTCTCTAGCCTCCATTGCTCTCTTCTTCTAATTAAAAATAAAAATGGCGTCTCTGCTCTGCTGGAATTAAAACTAGAAGATAATCAACATCAGCCTAAGCAACTCAATTCAAACTAGAGATTAAAGTTCTGCAAAGATTCTACAACAAGTTAAAGTTCTTTCTTTAATCCAATCAAGGCAAGTACAGTTATTCTCCGCTATAAACGTTAATTATAATTTTGATATGCATTTAAATCTGAGTTTGAGGTTGTATTCTCTTCTGTTAGATCTGTTTTCTGTGACTGTTCTATATTCCTTTCCTCTTTTCTGTTTCTATAGCTAGGCTACCACGAGCCTGTGCCCAATCTCATAAAGAGATTAACGTATGAACGCAAAATTTGGGACAATTAATGAATGATGCGAAATGACTGGATTGAACATATGACTGAGGCATAAAATATATTGGACGTATGCATAAATTTGACTATGAACATATAATTTATGCATGTTGTATGCATAGTTATGTTGTAATTTAGATCTGTAATTAATGAGCATATGTTGTAAACTAGATTTGGATCTATGCATATTCTATGATAAAAGAAGAGGAACCACTGTAGGATTACATATGATTTGAGACTTTGGACAAAATGCATATAAAAGGCAAGATCTGATTTTTAGAAGATATGATTTAAAGATTTATATTATTGGGTATAGTTTGCATAATGATCCATGACTCAAAAAGAAGAAGATATGGAAACTTAGGATTTACATTAATTAGGATATCTATTATTGTGATTACACCTAAATAGGGATTTTTGGATATATGACATGCATTAAAATTAATGGTTATAATTGGTATAATTTATATGTGAATCTGTTGTAAGATGCTAGTTTAACAAAAATTGGAACATATGTTATATGGCAAATTATGTCCATATTCTGCGCTTATGCAAACATGGAGTATATGTTGTGAATCATGACAATTATGTAGGCATATGAATTTAGGCCAATTTATGATTAGGCAAGGCATGTAAATAAAACCTTTAGAAATATTAAATTTGCTAAATATGCTAATTTGTCAAGTTGCCTAAACTGCTAGTTTTGTTATATTGCCTAGACTGCTAATTAGATTGAAATGCCTAATTTGTTAAATTTGTCGGTTGAAATGCCTAACCTGTTATATGCCAAAATCTGCTAAGTTGCTAAATCTGTTAAGTCATATAAAATCTGTTATCTGCTATGTTGATATAATCATCCTGTTATTGATATAATCTGAATTGGCATATATATTGGGCGTGCGCATAAACGGTAAATTATTAATTAATTGGCCGCAAAGATAAACATGGCTAACTCGAGGTTAGAATGAGTTTTCGGCGTAAATCTGCCCGGAACCGCCCGGCACATCCAGTGGCCGCAAACAATAGGTTCTAATGTGAGAATTTAGTCATAGCATGCGTAAGACACGAGGTTAGGTCTGGCTTGTGGCAGAAGTCTGCCCGGAACCGCCCGGCATATCCAGCGGCCACAAGCTACCGACCTAATGTGAGAGGTCTGTGCATTAATAATTAATTAATGCAAAATCTAAGATAAGAATGACATCTAAAACGTATTGGGGAAAATAGGGTTAAACCAAAGGGATTAATAGATGTAGTAAAACCCGTCCATGAATCTGTAGGCCCAATACAAAGTTAGACAAATCTGAAAAATCTGTACATCTGACCCGTTAGTCTGAAAACTTGTTAACTTAATTTGTGAATTAGTAAATTTGAATTCTGTATGTCTGAACTTGTAAACAAGTCAATCTGAAATCTGTTAGTCTGGGGACACAAGGTTAGGAGGGGAATTACTTGTGTCATCTGTTGTTTGGGACCCATATTAGTCAGTAACCCTTTCTGGTATCAAAACTTTGACCCAACAGTAGGTAGGGTCCGGGCACGCTTACTGAACTAATTATAAGTGGTTCATTCTGATAATGGCGAGGGGTGTTGATGGTGCGTTCCAACCGGGTCATGTGCGTGCATGGATCCCGGTCTGCCTCTGAGGATGTAAGACGCCGTGACATCTGTAAATAGGTCTGTGCCAATTGGTTGTCACTTTAGGGAGTGATACACCCTACTGTGGGGCCGACACAGGATATTTATGTATTAGGGAGCCGATCGCTTGGGGTAGGGTTTTAGGGTACGCTTAGTTCTGTCTGTTTCTGTTGGTACCGTCTGTTTCTGTTGGGTGGTAACACCTGTCTGTTTCTGTGTGGTACCGTCTGTTCGGGTGGTAAAGGCCCATTACTAGTGTACACCTAATTCCACATTCTGTCTCCATAGGGATAAATCTGTTTCTTCTTCTGTCTGTTTCTAATCGGGTAGTAAAGGCCCATTATTAGCATTATGTTTCTATTAAAGTATTCTGTACCCGTTCCTGCTTCAATTTAGACATTAGGGTGACACCTAATTCTGCTATACTAGTATTAGTGCAGAGAAGTGTAAAACAATAGTTTATATCATTCTGTTTTTCTGTTATATCTGCTACACCTGTTACAGTTATCTCACATCCAGTTTTATGTTCATATCATATTATTATTATCTGTTCATATGCTGAAAGTCACTGGACTTGCCAGACTTTTTGTCTGACCCTTGTTGTTTCGCCTCCTTTCTTCCGTTCCCCCCCCCCAGGTTATCCAAGGAGGGAATACTTTAGCTTGATCCAGATTTCTCTTTGCTTGAAGTGCTTAAAGTATGGCTTGGCTCTGTATAGCTTCCGTTCCATGGGGATTATGATTTTAAACCATGCATTTTAAAGGCTTTTGTACAAGACTGATATTTTGTACTTGAATTCTGAAATTGAAAGGATGTAAACATATTAATTTCTGTTTCCGCTGTAATAAAGTTAAAAATTTTCAAGTACTGTTTTATCTGTCTTGTAAGTTTCTGTTCTGTTTACTAAAATGCTCCACCAAAGTTAAGGCATTCCCTTTGTGAGTGACCTTAACGGAGGTGGGGTGTTACACTTGGTATCAGAGCTAAAGGTTACCAGATTAGATAAAAGTTTTTGAAAACTATTTTCAAAAAGGTTTTAAAATGAAGTATTTTCAAAATTAAAGCTTATTTTGAAAAACATAATCCCCAAGAGCCATATATCTTTCTTTCAGTCCTTTTTGTATTGAACCTTTCCTTTTTCGTTTCAGCATGTCTGAAGCATCTGAGATACCAGAGGGTGTTCATGTACCCGGTTGGTTTCGTCAATATCTTGAGGCTTGGACCGCCGCTGCAGGTCCAGCAAATGATCCCCCTCCACCCCCTCCTCGTGCAATTGCTTTCTCAAAGATCTGTAGAGATTTTAGGGCCATGGGTGGGAAGGATTTCAAAGGAACTGAATCATTCGTAGAAGCGAGGAACTGGCTCAAAGAAACTGAGGATCTATTCGTTATCTTCGAGGTGGACGATAGGCAGAAGGTACAGTTGGCGGTATGGCTGCTCAAAGACGAAGCTTCCTACTGGTGGGAAGTCACTAACGCCGAGAGGCTGGTTGAGACATGGATGGATTTCAGAACAAGGTTTGAGACAAAATTTCTCTCGCAAGCTGAACGGAGTTTACAACTGGAGAAGTTCTTATCTCTTAAGCAAGGAAGTATGACGGTCAAGGAATACGTCAACCAGTTCAACCAACTAGCTAGGTTCGGATTGGATTTAGTCAACACTCAGCATAAAAAGGCTCTTCGCTTTGTTAAAGGATTGAACGAGCCACTGCACAGCCTAGCCATGACCCATGTACCCATGGGAGCGACTTACGAGAGATTGGTGGACATGGCACTACTGCACGAGGAAGACAAGGGCCCAAAAGAGACAAAGAAGGAAGAACCACAGAATAAGAAAACGGGGCCCAAAAAGGAAACACAAAAGAAGGATGAAAAGACTGAAGATAAGAAAGGGAAAAAGTGCTTTACTTGTGGGAGCTCAACTCATCTGAACAAGGATTGCAGAAAAAGGAAGGGCACTTGCTTCAACTGTGGGGAGATGGGACACTTCACTAGGGACTGCCCGAAGAGACGAGGACAAGGAGGGCAGGCGAACACCCTTGAGGCTAGTGGCTAGGATAGAAATAGGAAAATTTCTATAGTAGGTTTAATTTCTTTATCTGATTGTGACTTTTTCTGATTCTGGTATTTTGATTTTGTAATCGATACTCTGCACTTTAATGCTAGTATTATTTCTGAATTCCGCTATAGACTCAGACCCATAAGGGTTATGGATCATTTGTTTGAGACTGGGGTTTGAGGGATATCTGTGTTAGGCGTCAAGTATGACGCATACATTCTGAGTTTTCGTGGGGTGTCAATTTGATATTGGTTTCGGTCTTTGGGGCCGATACTTAGGACCCATGTCTAATGGGAACCAAATTTTCGTTCTATCTATACTCGCTTCCATCATTCGACTGTATCCTATCGATCGAATATTTGAACTTTAGGTAGAAACTAATGGGTGTAAACATGTGTTTGAGACATGTTATGTTTGATGGTTGCAAGTGGATGCAAGTGGTTGCTCGTGGATGCATATACACACACTAGGCACTAGATCGGCTCGAAAGCACTCTCATACTGCATATGGATGTGTGAGCATTTTTAAATTTTTATGGATGCAAAATGGTTGAATCAGCATATGGATGATTGGATGGTAGGACACATTCTTCTTAACTTGAAGATTTCGGGGACGAAATCCTTTTAAGTGGGGGAGAATGTAACACCCCGTGTATTCTATAACTGTGGAATTAACAAATTAAAGTATAATTAATTTGAAATCAAAGAACTAAGGGAAACGGGATACGCCATTGCGTTCGTCTCGGAAAAATACGCGAAATAGAGTCTGAGTTTTCGAAAAACGGAGTCCGTATGAAGAAGTTACGGCCTTCGGAAGTTTCTGAATTAAGTTTAAAATTCGAACAGAATAAAACAGTTTAAAAATTAAAACCGGGCCCAATTGGCCAAGGCGGGAAAACTCCCGCCTAAGACACCCAGGTCGACTGGGCTGTCGACCTGGTCTAACCAGGTCGACAGGGCTGTCGATCTGGTCCAGACCCAGGTTGAACCCAGTCCACCCTGGCTGGCCTATTCTATGTTGGTCGATTTTCTGTGGTCTGCTTTGTCATTAGGGCTAGGTGGCAGGCTCTAATTGGTCCCTCTTGGGAATGAATGGCTACGATCAATCCAAGCGACATCAATGGTCCTAATCAGTTCATAAACTCTATAAAATGACCATAGACTCTACCTAGGTTTCTTACACAATTCTCTAGCCTCCATTGCTCTCTTCTTCTAATTAAAAATAAAAATGGCGTCTCTGCTCTGCTGGAATTAAAACTAGAAGATAATCAACATCAGCCTAAGCAACTCAATTCAAACTAGAGATTAAAGTTCTGCAAAGATTCTACAACAAGTTAAAGTTCTTTCTTTAATCCAATCACGGCAAGTACAGTTATTCTCCGCTATAAACGTTAATTATAATTTTGATATGCATTTAAATCTGAGTTTGAGGTTGTATTCTCTTCTGTTAGATCTGTTTTCTGTGACTGTTCTATATTCCTTTCCTCTTTTCTGTTTCTATAGCCAGGCTACCACGAGCCTGTGCCCAATCTCATAAAGAGATTAACGTATGAACGCAAAATTTGGGACAATTAATGAATGATGCGAAATGACTGGATTGAACATATGACTGAGGCATAAAATATATTGGACGTATGCATAAATTTGACTATGAACATATAATTTATGCATGTTGTATGCATAGTTATGTTGTAATTTAGATCTGTAATTAATGAGCATATGTTGTAAACTAGATTTGGATCTATGCATATTCTATGATAAAAGAAGAGGAACCACTGTAGGATTACATATGATTTGAGACTTTGGACAAAATGCATATAAAAGGCAAGATCTGATTTTTAGAAGATATGATTTAAAGATTTATATTATTGCGTATAGTTTGCATAATGATCCATGACTCAAAAAGAAGAAGATATGGAAACTTAGGATTTACATTAATTAGGATATCTATTATTGTGATTACACCTAAATAGGGATTTTTGGATATATAACATGCATTAAAATTAATGGTTATAATTGGTATAATTTATATGTGAATCTGTTGTAAGATGCTAGTTTAACAAAAATTGGAACATATGTTATATGGCAAATTATGTCCATATTCTGCGCTTATGCAAACATGGAGTATATGTGGTGAATCATGACAATTATGTAGGCATATGAATTTAGGCCAATTTATGATTAGGCAAGGCATGTAAATAAAACCTTTAGAAATATTAAATTTGCTAAATATGCTAATTTGTCAAGTTGCCTAAACTGCTAGTTTTGTTATATTGCCTAGACTGCTAATTAGATTGAAATGCCTAATTTGTTAAATTTGTCGGTTGAAATGCCTAACCTGTTATATGCCAAAATCTGCTAAGTTGCTAAATCTGTTAAGTCATATAAAATCTGTTATCTGCTATGTTGATATAATCATCCTGTTATTGATATAATCTGAATTGGCATATATATTGGGCGTGCGCATAAACGGTAAATTATTAATTAATTGGCCGCAAAGATAAACATGGCTAACTCGAGGTTAGAATGAGTTTGCGGCGTAAATCTGCCCGGAACCGCCCGGCACATCCAGTGGCCGCAAACAATAGGTTCTAATGTGAGAAGTTAGTCATAGCATGCGTAAGACACGAGGTTAGGTCTGGCTTGTGGCAGAAGTCTGCCCGGAACCGCCCGGCATATCCAGCGGCCACAAGCTACCGACCTAATGTGAGAGGTCTGTGCATTAATAATTAATTAATGCAAAATCTAAGATAAGAATGACGTCTAAAACGTATTGGGGAAAATAGGGTTAAACCAAAGGGATTAATAGATGTAGTAAAACCCGTCCATGAATCTGTAGGCTCAATACAAAGTTAGACAAATCTGAAAAATCTGTACATCTGACCTGTTAGTCTGAAAACTTGTTAACTTAATTTGTGAATTAGTAAATCTGAATTCTGTATGTCTGAACTTGTAAACAAGTCAATCTGAAATCTGTTAGTCTGGGGACACAAGGTTAGGAGGGGAATTACTTGTGTCATCTGTTGTTTGGGACCCATATTAGTCAGTAACCCTTTCTGGTATCAAAACTTTGACCCAACAGTAGGTAGGGTCCGGGCACGCTTACTAAACTAATTATAAGTGGTTCATTCTGATAATGGCGAGGGGTGTTGATGGTGCGTTCCAACCGGGTCATGTGCGTGCATGGATCCCGGTCTGCCTCTGAGGATGTAAGACGCCGTGACATCTGTAAATAGGTCTGTGCCAATTGGTTGTCACTTTAGGGAGTGATACACCCTACTGTGGGGCCGACACAGGATATTTATGTATTAGGGAGCCGATCGCTTGGGGTAGGGTTTTAGGGTACGCTTAGTTCTGTCTGTTTCTGTTGGTACCGTCTGTTTCTGTTGGTTGGTAACACCTGTCTGTTTCTGTGTGGTACCGTCTGTTCGGGTGGTAAAGGCCCTGTAACACCCCACTCCCGCTATGATCACTCACTAAGGGAATGCCATAGCATCGGTGGAGTATTTTAGTGAATATAGAACAGAAAAATTACAACAAGACAGATATAAATAGTACTTGAAATTTTAAAACATCATCTCATAACAGCGGAAGTAAAACATGTCTGGTTACATCATAAAACCACAATAAAGGTCAAGTACAATATCCATCAAAATAAAGAAGTACATAATCCCACTCTCATACAATAGCCAAACAAAAGAAAAGATAACTGGATAACTGGAGCTTTACATCTATCCAAGCTCCTAAAGACTGGAACAGCAATCCGATCAAGCTCCACTACTGCTAGGATCCACCGTAGGACCTGAGGGTTGGGAAAAAGATAAAAACAACAGGGTCAGACATAAGTCTGAGCGAGTCCTATAACTTTAACAATACAATCGTTAAAGTAACCAGAGAAGACATAAACTGATATACGGTAACATATAGGGATGAATGGCTACCCTAAGCAGTCAACTAAACGAAGATAAAGGATAAAGACGCATCTACCCTCCCTAAGGTAAATTACTAAACTGCACCACACCAGTCGTTCCTAACTTAAAGGTTGATCCCACCCAAGGACTTATAAAATTTACTAATTAGTACCTGCGTACCCCTAGGTGACCAAGTAGGCGCCACGGGGCCCTACAATCCACTAGGTGTACACACTACTTCCCATTCGATCGGCTCCCTAACGTAGATACCCGTGCTGGCCCCACCGTGGGATGTATCATTCCCCAATGTGGCAACCTGATGAAACTAAAGGTGCACGGCTTATATCTACTCGATGCAACAACGGCTTACCTACCAGCCCGGGCCCACTCACGCATATGAAGCCCGTTGGACTTGCGTTGCCACCGCTAACCCGTTTGCCTCTTACAGTCAAGCCCAGTATGCGTGTCCCGTCCTCGACATGGGTCGAGCCCACAAAGATACGTATGGGTTACTGGTTGAAATGGGCCTCCACAAGCTACCCACCTAAGCTTGTCCCTTTTTCTAGTATATCCCACTTAACCCTTTAATCATGTTTTAATTACATGTTCTATTTTGGTTAAGTATTCTAATCGTATTTTCTATTGCCACCCAAGGCAACCACTAGATTTTCTCATGCCACCCGAGGCACCCACTTAACCCCTCATGTCCCTCTACATGCTAATGTGGTTAAGTGTTTCTTAATTAATTAATTAAGAACGTAACCTTTGTAAAGACCTCTCACATTAGACTGTCTTTTATGACCGCTGGTTAAGCCGGTTGGGTCCGGGCAGCCTTATGTCATAACAGAGTCTAACCTCGTGTCTTTACATTAATTACGTATTTAGTTTGTGCCTAAGACCTCTCACATTGGGCTAACATTTGTAGCAACTGGTTAAGCCGGTTGGGTCCGGGCAGTTTTACGCTACAACTGAGTCCAACCTCGTGTCTTAGTCAATTAATTACACCTAATTAATCACCCTCATAATTTTATATTAATTATCCCTAATTAATCAAGTTTTCTTAACATGGGTAGACCTAACTTAATAGGTAAATTCCCATGGGGTAGACCTAACTCAATAGGTAAATTCCCAACACATAGTATGGGTACACCTAACCAAATAGGCAAATTCCCATACTATGTTTATTTATTTTGTGTTATGCATAATTATATTAATTTCACACAATCTTATTAACTTATGCATTTAATTACCCCATCGTTCCCACGTAATTTCGTTCATGATATAACACATATAAAAGGTGTCAACTTGCATATGAATGAACATGTTTCAAAGGTGCCATCTTGCATATTAACAAACACATAACTTGCATATGAACTTGCATAACATGTCACATAACTTGCATATAATATGTCACATAACTTACATATTCATTTTGCATAACAAACTTGCATATTAGCTTATAGACTTGCATAATGTGTCATCATGAACTTGCATATTAATAAACATGTAACTTGCATATTTACATACATGTAACTCGCATATTAACAAACATGTAACTTGCATATAAAGAAACATGTAACTTGCATATTTACATACATGTAACTTGCATATTAACAAACATGTAACTTGCATATTAACAAACATGTAACTTGCATATTTACATACATGTAACTTGCATATTAACAAACATGTAACTTGCATATTAACAAACATGTAACTTGCATAGCATATTACCATGAACTTGCATAACATGCATATGATTACATAGCCCACAACTTGCATATTTAGCATCATGCAAACATAACATACATCATATTAAACTTGCATAAGCTTACATACTCAACATGCATAAACATAAGATTAATGCTAACATCATATCATATGATTCAAAGCTCATTAACCCACATACAAAACCATAAATCTCATCACATCTCATCTAATTAGTTTACCAAAAGATCATCAAAGTGATAGAAACTCACAACTAGCAACTTTGAACACCAAATGAAGAAGATTAAGATGCTAAGAAGGGATTAGAAGTTGATTAGAGAGTGATTAGTATGCAACCCTCTTCATAAAATTAGTGGAGGCCATGAGAGCTAGCATTTTGCCATAGTTTAGTCACTAGGTTTAATTATGAATGAATTAGGGTAGGTTAGGGTCTTATTTATAGATTAGGCAAGTGTTTTAGGCCATAGGATTAACCCTAGATTCAATCCAAGCCATCAAAGCATGTCTTGGGGAAGAAGTCAAGTGTAGGAACCATCTAGGGCCTTTAGATTAAAGATGGACCATGAGAACCATTCAAATGCAAAATCTGCACTTGAGCGAATCGGCCCACGGGTTGACAGCCAAACACCCTGGATTAACCCCTAGTCGACCCAGCGGGCTCGGGTCGACTTCAAAAATCGGCCGGTTCGGTTATTCCCCTCTCCCAATTCGCTGTTTTGAGCATTTTTGCATATTTATTTATTAAATTTTCAATTATATATATATATATATATCAATATATATATATATATATATATATATATATATATCTACACAACCCATTTCACTTAATTAAGTATACTTTAATTTGGGAATTTTCGTGAAACTTCGCGAGGCCATATCTTGGTCATACGGACTCCGATTTTCGAAAACTCGGACTCTATTTCGCGTATTTTTCCGAGACGAACACAATGGCATAGCCCGTTTCCCTTGATTCCCATTTTAGAATTAAATTCTGCCTCGATTTATGTTATTACAGGTTATTGAAAATACGGGTTGTTACATTCTCCCCTCCTTAAAGGATTTCGTCCCCGAAATCTTCAAGTTAGGAAGAACGTATCCTACCATCCAATCATCCATCTACTCAAAGCATCATCCACGAGCAATCATTGTCCTTACAAGATTCTAAATGCTGGATGGATATATGCAAAAGTGTGTGTATATGTACTTACCTAATGCGAAAATCAGGCGGTTACTGATACAGTAAACCACCTTAATGCAAACCATGATAGTGCCATGCATCCAATATGTATGCGAAACCCTATTGACACATACAAATTTCTACATGCGTGCACAACCATACACAAAAATGCATCATCCATATGATAACACAGCCATGATACATCCATCAATCTAACTACCACATCCATTTATGCAATATGCAACATGAAGTGACTGAGCCGATCTAGTGCCTAATGTGTGTGTATATGCATCCACGAGCAACCACTAGCAAACAATTGCATCCATATGCATCCATCAACCATAACATGTTTCAAACACATGTTTCAACCATAGGTTTTACCCTATCTAAAGGTCATAGGTATTAGCGAGAGGATATACTAAAGATAAGATAAGTACTAGACAAGCAATAAAGGAGAAGTTAAAAGACATACTCTCAAAAAGAAATGGATACAAAGAACGCATCTTTGCTTCCGTCTCCCAAGTAGCATTGCTTTCGTCATCTCCCCATTGCACTTTAACTAGCTGAACTTCTCTGTTCCTCAACTTCCTAGTTTCTGACCCAAGGATGCGAGTAGGAGCTCGTCGAATCGTCGCATCACGCTCTACCTCTACATCTCTAAGCAAGCTCGGCTCTACCACCTCCGCGGTCTCATGTAAGCACTTCCTCAAATGTGATACATGGAATACATCATGAACACCACTAAGTCTGTCGGGCAACTCCACCCTATATGCCATCCGTCCAATCCTTTCCTTAATAGGAAACGGCCCAACAAATCTCGGTGCTAACTTCCCTACGGACCCAAAGCGAACAACATTTCTCAATGGAGATACTTTGACAAAAACCATGTCCCCAACCTCAAACTCAAGATCCGTCCTTCTCCGATCCGCATAAGATTTCTGTCTATCTTGCGCTGCTTTCATCCTTTTTCGAATTAAATCAATCTTCTCTGAAGTCTCTCTAACCATATCCGGCCCAAGCAAGATCTTATCCGTAGATTCCCACCAACATGTAGGAGATCGACAAGGCCTTCCATAAAGAGCTTCGAAAGGAGCCATACCAATACTGGACTGAAAGCTGTTATTATATGCGAACTCCACCAAAGGAAGATGTTCTTCCCATGTACCTCCAAAATCCAAGATACAAAGCCTCAAAAGATCTTCTAAGATACGGTTCACCCTCTCGGTCTGACCGTCCGTCTGAGGATGATATGCGGTGCTCAAACACAACTGAGTCCCTACCGCCTCTTGCAAACTTCTCCAAAACTCACTAGTGAAAATAGGATCTCGATCACTCACAATGCTGGATGGTACGCCATGCAATCTAACAATCTCTCTAACATAGACTGAAGCAAGCCATGGAGCGGTCCTCTTACTCTTTACGGGTATAAAATGGGCACTCTTGGTAAGTCTGTCTACCACAACCCAAATTCCCGTATTGCCCTTCCTCGATCTCGGTAACCCGTCGATGAAATCCATCGAGACACTATCCCACTTCCACTGTGGAACTTCCAATGGGTGTAGCAACCCACCGGGTTTCCTTTGCTCCACTTTAACTTGTTGGCACACTAAGCATCTAGCCACATACTCGGCCACATCTTTCTTCATACCGGCCCAGAAGAAAACTCTCTTCATGTCTTGGTACATTTTGTCTCCACCGGGATGAATAGTCATTCTTGAACGATGTGCATCATCCAAAATAGCCTTCTTCAAACCCTCATCTTGCGGTACACAAAGTCTACCGTCTCTATGCAACCATCCCTTATCATCTATGGTGTATCTACCCAAATGGCTGGACGACTCCCCTCTTATAAGCTTCTCTACCAACACAACCAACTGTGGGTCGTCTCGCTGAGCCTCGCCAATCCGTCTCAAAAGAGTAGGTCTAACCTCCAAGGATGCCAACAAACCAGGTACAAAATCAACAGAAGGTCTGAAGTCAAACAAAGAAAGAAACTCCAAGCTTCGTCGTTCCACGAACAATGGACTCAAAGATAGCCTTTTTCTACTTAAGGCGTCTGCCACCACGTTACCCTTACCAGGGGTATACGCTATCTCGAAATCATAGGATGCTAAGAACTCCATCCACCTTTGCTGTCTTAAGTTTAAATCCTTCTGAGAGAATAAGTACTTCAATGATTTATGGTCGGTGAACAACTCGAATCTCTCACCAAGAAGATAATGGTGCCAAGACTTAAGTGCGAAAACAATCGCGGCCAACTCTAGATCATGGGTAGGGTAATTCTTCTCATGCACTCTCAATTGTCTCCCTCCATAGGCTATTACCCTTCCCTCCTGCATCAAGACTGCGCCTAATCCTGTTCCACAAGCATCGGTATAAACAACAAACGGCTTACTCCCATCTGGAAGCACTAAAACTGGAGCGGTGGTCAAAGCTCTCTTTAACCGTCGGAAAGCATCATCACAATCTACATCCCATGAGAAAACCAGATTCTTCTTCGTCAAGCGGGTTAATGGGGCTGATATCTTCGCGAAGTCTTTGATGAACTTCCTATAATATCCTGCCAACCCCAAGAAACTTCTTACCTCGGTAGCATTTCTAGGAACTTTCCAATCCTGGATAGATACTATCTTTGCGGGATCCACAGCTATCCCTTCCTTAGAGACCACATGCCCTAAGAATCGCACTTCTCTTCTCCAAAAATGGCATTTAGAGAATTTAGCTTTAAGACTATGCGCTCGAAGAGTCTCCAACACTTCCTTGAGATGTAAGGCATGCTCTTCTTCATTCTTGGAAAAGACCAAGATGTCATCCACAAAAACTACTACAAACTTATTCAGATACTCTCTGAACACTCTACTCATGAGATCAACAAAGTATGCGGGGGCGTTTGTCAACCCAAATGGCATCACTAGCCACTCATAAAAACCATCCGGAGTCCGGAAAGCAGTCTTCTCTATACTGTCCTCCGCCACTCTTAACTGATGAAACCCTGTAGCTAAGTCCATCTGCGAAAATACTGACGCGCCAACCAACTGATCAAAGAGATCATCTATCCTCGGTAATGGGTGTCTATTCTTCTTCGTGAGCTTATTAAGTTCCCTATAATCCACACAAAGTCTGAGGGACCCATCCGCCTTCGTGGCAAACACTACTGGAGCTCCCCACTCCGATATACTTCGCCTTATGAACCCCTTCTCAAGCAACTCCCCTACTTGCTTATGAAGTTCTCTTCTCTCACGAGGAGCCATGTGGCGTACTGGCAAAGACACTGGTTTGGCATTATCCACCAAATAAATTCGGAAATCTATCTCCCGCTTCGGAGGCAAACCCTTTACTTCTTCAAACACATCCGGATATTCCCGGACTACTCTGACAGAACACAAACTTTCGACCGAAGCATCGAGCGATTCAAGATAACTTAGCAAAACAGATTCCATGGGATTGCAAGAGATCTCGAGAGTGTTACCCAAGCGGGTCATGAGCCTGACAACTCTCCTTTCGCAATCAAGAACGGCACCATTACTGGATAACCAGTCCATGCCCAAGATCAACCCATAGCCCGTGAAGCCCAATACAAAAGCATCACATCTAAACTCAACGCTAAGTATAGAAATCTTCAAACCCAAACATATCATAGACAGATATATGGAGCCCCCAATTGGGTTTGAGACAACCAAGGGATCATCAACTAGACTGGTGTCTAAGTGCAGTGACTCAACTAACGATGATGAGATAAAAGAATGCGATGCGCCAGAGTCAAACAAAGTACGAACTGGATGATCAAACAGAAAAACCAGACTTTCAACGGAAATAGTTCTACCTCTCTGCTGAATCGGTGGAACTGAGAGAACCTGAACTTGCCCCCCTGACTGAGGTGGTGCTATAAGAGCTTGCACCTGGCCTCCTGAGGTAGACCCCGTCTTCTGCCCCTTCTTTGGGCAGTTTTTCACAAGATGCCCTGCTTCACCACAATGAAAGCAACCGGTCTTCTTCTTTTTGCGACAATCCTTACTGAGGTGTCCTGGTGTTCCACAATTGAAGCACTTCTTCTTCGTCTTCTTTTTGTCACCATTGCCTTTTCCGCCCTTGCCTTGTTGTTGCTGTTGCGGTTTCTTCTGATCCCCCTTTTTCTCTGGTGCCTTAGAATTCTTATCATCCTCATGCATAAGTGCCATGTAGACAAGCTTCTCAAAAGTGGCCCCCATAGGAATGTGAGTCATAGCTATTCCTTGCAATGGTTCGTTCAAGCCTCTAACGAACCTCAAAGCCTTCTTCTCCGGTGTATTCACCAACTCTATGCCAAACCTTGCTAATTGATTGAATTTGTTGACATATTCTTTCACCGTGAGATTCCCTTGCTTCAAATTCAAGAACTTCTCCATAAACAGATTCTCTTCCGCCCTTGAGAGAAACTTAGCCCCAAACCTTTGCTTAAAATCTGCCCAAGAGTCAACAGGGCGTTCTCCATTAGTGACCTCCCACCAGAATGAGGCCTCTCCCTTCATTAACCAAGCCGCCAACTTGACTTTCTTTCCCTCTTCCACTTCAAAGATATCTAGCAACTCTTCCACTTCCTTAAGCCAATCTCTAGCCTCTACGAAAGTCTCTGAACCAAGAAAAGGTTTTCCTCCTATAGCCTTGAACTCCTTGCAAACCTTAGCAAAATTATCCACTCTAGGCTGAGGAGGAGGAGCGGTTGTCTCTGGTGTAGTAGCATTAGCCGGACCCGCAGCCGCGGCCCTAGCCTCTTGCAACCTCCTATACCATAGTGGTATAACTAAACCCTCCGGGATGTTAAGATCTTCAGCCATGCTGAAACGAAAGAGGAAAGATTCAAAAAGGAGATTCCGAAAGATAAAGATATGGCTATTGGGGATTATGCTTTTCTTTTTCAAAAACTTTTTCTCTTAGAAGACATGCTTTTAAAAATACTTTCTTCGAAAATACTCTTAGAAAGTAGTTTTTCTCAAAAATTTTATCTGTTCTGGTAACCTGGCTCCGATACCACGTGTAACACCCCACTCCCGCTATGATCACTCACTAAGGGAATGCCATAGCATCGGTGGAGTATTTTAGTGAATATAGAACAGAAAAATTACAACAAGACAGATATAAATAGTACTTGAAATTTTAAAACATCATCTCATAACAGCGGAAGTAAAACATGTCTGGTTACATCATAAAACCACAATAAAGGTCAAGTACAATATCCATCAAAATAAAGAAGTACATAATCCCACTCTCATACAATAGCCAAACAAAAGAAAAGATAACTGGATAACTGGAGCTTTACATCTATCCAAGCTCCTAAAGACTGGAACAGCAATCCGATCAAGCTCCACTACTGCTAGGATCCACCGTAGGACCTGAGGGTTGGGAAAAAGATAAAAACAACAGGGTCAGACATAAGTCTGAGCGAGTCCTATAACTTTAACAATACAATCGTTAAAGTAACCAGAGAAGACATAAACTGATATACGGTAACATATAGGGATGAATGGCTACCCTAAGCAGTCAACTAAACGAAGATAAAGGATAAAGACGCATCTACCCTCCCTAAGGTAAATTACTAAACTGCACCACACCAGTCGTTCCTAACTTAAAGGTTGATCCCACCCAAGGACTTATAAAATTTACTAATTAGTACCTGCGTACCCCTAGGTGACCAAGTAGGCGCCACGGGGCCCTACAATCCACTAGGTGTACACACTACTTCCCATTCGATCGGCTCCCTAACGTAGATACCCGTGCTGGCCCCACCGTGGGATGTATCATTCCCCAATGTGGCAACCTGATGAAACTAAAGGTGCACGGCTTATATCTACTCGATGCAACAACGGCTTACCTACCAGCCCGGGCCCACTCACGCATATGAAGCCCGTTGGACTTGCGTTGCCACCGCTAACCCGTTTGCCTCTTACAGTCAAGCCCAGTATGCGTGTCCCGTCCTCGACATGGGTCGAGCCCACAAAGATACGTATGGGTTACTGGTTGAAATGGGCCTCCACAAGCTACCCACCTAAGCTTGTCCCTTTTTCTAGTATATCCCACTTAACCCTTTAATCATGTTTTAATTACATGTTCTATTTTGGTTAAGTATTCTAATCGTATTTTCTATTGCCACCCAAGGCAACCACTAGATTTTCTCATGCCACCCGAGGCACCCACTTAACCCCTCATGTCCCTCTACATGCTAATGTGGTTAAGTGTTTCTTAATTAATTAATTAAGAACGTAACCTTTGTAAAGACCTCTCACATTAGACTGTCTTTTATGACCGCTGGTTAAGCCGGTTGGGTCCGGGCAGCCTTATGTCATAACAGAGTCTAACCTCGTGTCTTTACATTAATTACGTATTTAGTTTGTGCCTAAGACCTCTCACATTGGGCTAACATTTGTAGCAACTGGTTAAGCCGGTTGGGTCCGGGCAGTTTTACGCTACAACTGAGTCCAACCTCGTGTCTTAGTCAATTAATTACACCTAATTAATCACCCTCATAATTTTATATTAATTATCCCTAATTAATCAAGTTTTCTTAACATGGGTAGACCTAACTTAATAGGTAAATTCCCATGGGGTAGACCTAACTCAATAGGTAAATTCCCAACACATAGTATGGGTACACCTAACCAAATAGGCAAATTCCCATACTATGTTTATTTATTTTGTGTTATGCATAATTATATTAATTTCACACAATCTTATTAACTTATGCATTTAATTACCCCATCGTTCCCACGTAATTTCGTTCATGATATAACACATATAAAAGGTGTCAACTTGCATATGAATGAACATGTTTCAAAGGTGCCATCTTGCATATTAACAAACACATAACTTGCATATGAACTTGCATAACATGTCACATAACTTGCATATAATATGTCACATAACTTACATATTCATTTTGCATAACAAACTTGCATATTAGCTTATAGACTTGCATAATGTGTCATCATGAACTTGCATATTAATAAACATGTAACTTGCATATTTACATACATGTAACTCGCATATTAACAAACATGTAACTTGCATATAAAGAAACATGTAACTTGCATATTTACATACATGTAACTTGCATATTAACAAACATGTAACTTGCATATTAACAAACATGTAACTTGCATAGCATATTACCATGAACTTGCATAACATGCATATGATTACATAGCCCACAACTTGCATATTTAGCATCATGCAAACATAACATACATCATATTAAACTTGCATAAGCTTACATACTCAACATGCATAAACATAAGATTAATGCTAACATCATATCATATGATTCAAAGCTCATTAACCCACATACAAAACCATAAATCTCATCACATCTCATCTAATTAGTTTACCAAAAGATCATCAAAGTGATAGAAACTCACAACTAGCAACTTTGAACACCAAATGAAGAAGATTAAGATGCTAAGAAGGGATTAGAAGTTGATTAGAGAGTGATTAGTATGCAACCCTCTTCATAAAATTAGTGGAGGCCATGAGAGCTAGCATTTTGCCATAGTTTAGTCACTAGGTTTAATTATGAATGAATTAGGGTAGGTTAGGGTCTTATTTATAGATTAGGCAAGTGTTTTAGGCCATAGGATTAACCCTAGATTCAATCCAAGCCATCAAAGCATGTCTTGGGGAAGAAGTCAAGTGTAGGAACCATCTAGGGCCTTTAGATTAAAGATGGACCATGAGAACCATTCAAATGCAAAATCTGCACTTGAGCGAATCGGCCCACGGGTTGACAGCCAAACACCCTGGATTAACCCCTAGTCGACCCAGCGGGCTCGGGTCGACTTCAAAAATCGGCCGGTTCGGTTATTCCCCTCTCCCAATTCGCTGTTTTGAGCATTTTTGCATATTTATTTATTAAATTTTCAATTATATATATATATATATATCAATATATATATATATATATATATATATCTACACAACCCATTTCACTTAATTAAGTATACTTTAATTTGGGAATTTTCGTGAAACTTCGCGAGGCCATATCTTGGTCATACGGACTCCGATTTTCGAAAACTCGGACTCTATTTCGCGTATTTTTCCGAGACGAACACAATGGCATAGCCCGTTTCCCTTGATTCCCATTTTAGAATTAAATTCTGCCTCGATTTATGTTATTACAGGTTATTGAAAATACGGGTTGTTACATTCTCCCCTCCTTAAAGGATTTCGTCCCCGAAATCTTCAAGTTAGGAAGAACGTATCCTACCATCCAATCATCCATCTACTCAAAGCATCATCCACGAGCAATCATTGTCCTTACAAGATTCTAAATGCTGGATGGATATATGCAAAAGTGTGTGTATATGTACTTACCTAATGCGAAAATCAGGCGGTTACTGATACAGTAAACCACCTTAATGCAAACCATGATAGTGCCATGCATCCAATATGTATGCGAAACCCTATTGACACATACAAATTTCTACATGCGTGCACAACCATACACAAAAATGCATCATCCATATGATAACACAGCCATGATACATCCATCAATCTAACTACCACATCCATTTATGCAATATGCAACATGAAGTGACTGAGCCGATCTAGTGCCTAATGTGTGTGTATATGCATCCACGAGCAACCACTAGCAAACAATTGCATCCATATGCATCCATCAACCATAACATGTTTCAAACACATGTTTCAACCATAGGTTTTACCCTATCTAAAGGTCATAGGTATTAGCGAGAGGATATACTAAAGATAAGATAAGTACTAGACAAGCAATAAAGGAGAAGTTAAAAGACATACTCTCAAAAAGAAATGGATACAAAGAACGCATCTTTGCTTCCGTCTCCCAAGTAGCATTGCTTTCGTCATCTCCCCATTGCACTTTAACTAGCTGAACTTCTCTGTTCCTCAACTTCCTAGTTTCTGACCCAAGGATGCGAGTAGGAGCTCGTCGAATCGTCGCATCACGCTCTACCTCTACATCTCTAAGCAAGCTCGGCTCTACCACCTCCGCGGTCTCATGTAAGCACTTCCTCAAATGTGATACATGGAATACATCATGAACACCACTAAGTCTGTCGGGCAACTCCACCCTATATGCCATCCGTCCAATCCTTTCCTTAATAGGAAACGGCCCAACAAATCTCGGTGCTAACTTCCCTACGGACCCAAAGCGAACAACATTTCTCAATGGAGATACTTTGACAAAAACCATGTCCCCAACCTCAAACTCAAGATCCGTCCTTCTCCGATCCGCATAAGATTTCTGTCTATCTTGCGCTGCTTTCATCCTTTTTCGAATTAAATCAATCTTCTCTGAAGTCTCTCTAACCATATCCGGCCCAAGCAAGATCTTATCCGTAGATTCCCACCAACATGTAGGAGATCGACAAGGCCTTCCATAAAGAGCTTCGAAAGGAGCCATACCAATACTGGACTGAAAGCTGTTATTATATGCGAACTCCACCAAAGGAAGATGTTCTTCCCATGTACCTCCAAAATCCAAGATACAAAGCCTCAAAAGATCTTCTAAGATACGGTTCACCCTCTCGGTCTGACCGTCCGTCTGAGGATGATATGCGGTGCTCAAACACAACTGAGTCCCTACCGCCTCTTGCAAACTTCTCCAAAACTCACTAGTGAAAATAGGATCTCGATCACTCACAATGCTGGATGGTACGCCATGCAATCTAACAATCTCTCTAACATAGACTGAAGCAAGCCATGGAGCGGTCCTCTTACTCTTTACGGGTATAAAATGGGCACTCTTGGTAAGTCTGTCTACCACAACCCAAATTCCCGTATTGCCCTTCCTCGATCTCGGTAACCCGTCGATGAAATCCATCGAGACACTATCCCACTTCCACTGTGGAACTTCCAATGGGTGTAGCAACCCACCGGGTTTCCTTTGCTCCACTTTAACTTGTTGGCACACTAAGCATCTAGCCACATACTCGGCCACATCTTTCTTCATACCGGCCCAGAAGAAAACTCTCTTCATGTCTTGGTACATTTTGTCTCCACCGGGATGAATAGTCATTCTTGAACGATGTGCATCATCCAAAATAGCCTTCTTCAAACCCTCATCTTGCGGTACACAAAGTCTACCGTCTCTATGCAACCATCCCTTATCATCTATGGTGTATCTACCCAAATGGCTGGACGACTCCCCTCTTATAAGCTTCTCTACCAACACAACCAACTGTGGGTCGTCTCGCTGAGCCTCGCCAATCCGTCTCAAAAGAGTAGGTCTAACCTCCAAGGATGCCAACAAACCAGGTACAAAATCAACAGAAGGTCTGAAGTCAAACAAAGAAAGAAACTCCAAGCTTCGTCGTTCCACGAACAATGGACTCAAAGATAGCCTTTTTCTACTTAAGGCGTCTGCCACCACGTTACCCTTACCAGGGGTATACGCTATCTCGAAATCATAGGATGCTAAGAACTCCATCCACCTTTGCTGTCTTAAGTTTAAATCCTTCTGAGAGAATAAGTACTTCAATGATTTATGGTCGGTGAACAACTCGAATCTCTCACCAAGAAGATAATGGTGCCAAGACTTAAGTGCGAAAACAATCGCGGCCAACTCTAGATCATGGGTAGGGTAATTCTTCTCATGCACTCTCAATTGTCTCCCTCCATAGGCTATTACCCTTCCCTCCTGCATCAAGACTGCGCCTAATCCTGTTCCACAAGCATCGGTATAAACAACAAACGGCTTACTCCCATCTGGAAGCACTAAAACTGGAGCGGTGGTCAAAGCTCTCTTTAACCGTCGGAAAGCATCATCACAATCTACATCCCATGAGAAAACCAGATTCTTCTTCGTCAAGCGGGTTAATGGGGCTGATATCTTCGCGAAGTCTTTGATGAACTTCCTATAATATCCTGCCAACCCCAAGAAACTTCTTACCTCGGTAGCATTTCTAGGAACTTTCCAATCCTGGATAGATACTATCTTTGCGGGATCCACAGCTATCCCTTCCTTAGAGACCACATGCCCTAAGAATCGCACTTCTCTTCTCCAAAAATGGCATTTAGAGAATTTAGCTTTAAGACTATGCGCTCGAAGAGTCTCCAACACTTCCTTGAGATGTAAGGCATGCTCTTCTTCATTCTTGGAAAAGACCAAGATGTCATCCACAAAAACTACTACAAACTTATTCAGATACTCTCTGAACACTCTACTCATGAGATCAACAAAGTATGCGGGGGCGTTTGTCAACCCAAATGGCATCACTAGCCACTCATAAAAACCATCCGGAGTCCGGAAAGCAGTCTTCTCTATACTGTCCTCCGCCACTCTTAACTGATGAAACCCTGTAGCTAAGTCCATCTGCGAAAATACTGACGCGCCAACCAACTGATCAAAGAGATCATCTATCCTCGGTAATGGGTGTCTATTCTTCTTCGTGAGCTTATTAAGTTCCCTATAATCCACACAAAGTCTGAGGGACCCATCCGCCTTCGTGGCAAACACTACTGGAGCTCCCCACTCCGATATACTTCGCCTTATGAACCCCTTCTCAAGCAACTCCCCTACTTGCTTATGAAGTTCTCTTCTCTCACGAGGAGCCATGTGGCGTACTGGCAAAGACACTGGTTTGGCATTATCCACCAAATAAATTCGGAAATCTATCTCCCGCTTCGGAGGCAAACCCTTTACTTCTTCAAACACATCCGGATATTCCCGGACTACTCTGACAGAACACAAACTTTCGACCGAAGCATCGAGCGATTCAAGATAACTTAGCAAAACAGATTCCATGGGATTGCAAGAGATCTCGAGAGTGTTACCCAAGCGGGTCATGAGCCTGACAACTCTCCTTTCGCAATCAAGAACGGCACCATTACTGGATAACCAGTCCATGCCCAAGATCAACCCATAGCCCGTGAAGCCCAATACAAAAGCATCACATCTAAACTCAACGCTAAGTATAGAAATCTTCAAACCCAAACATATCATAGACAGATATATGGAGCCCCCAATTGGGTTTGAGACAACCAAGGGATCATCAACTAGACTGGTGTCTAAGTGCAGTGACTCAACTAACGATGATGAGATAAAAGAATGCGATGCGCCAGAGTCAAACAAAGTACGAACTGGATGATCAAACAGAAAAACCAGACTTTCAACGGAAATAGTTCTACCTCTCTGCTGAATCGGTGGAACTGAGAGAACCTGAACTTGCCCCCCTGACTGAGGTGGTGCTATAAGAGCTTGCACCTGGCCTCCTGAGGTAGACCCCGTCTTCTGCCCCTTCTTTGGGCAGTTTTTCACAAGATGCCCTGCTTCACCACAATGAAAGCAACCGGTCTTCTTCTTTTTGCGACAATCCTTACTGAGGTGTCCTGGTGTTCCACAATTGAAGCACTTCTTCTTCGTCTTCTTTTTGTCACCATTGCCTTTTCCGCCCTTGCCTTGTTGTTGCTGTTGCGGTTTCTTCTGATCCCCCTTTTTCTCTGGTGCCTTAGAATTCTTATCATCCTCATGCATAAGTGCCATGTAGACAAGCTTCTCAAAAGTGGCCCCCATAGGAATGTGAGTCATAGCTATTCCTTGCAATGGTTCGTTCAAGCCTCTAACGAACCTCAAAGCCTTCTTCTCCGGTGTATTCACCAACTCTATGCCAAACCTTGCTAATTGATTGAATTTGTTGACATATTCTTTCACCGTGAGATTCCCTTGCTTCAAATTCAAGAACTTCTCCATAAACAGATTCTCTTCCGCCCTTGAGAGAAACTTAGCCCCAAACCTTTGCTTAAAATCTGCCCAAGAGTCAACAGGGCGTTCTCCATTAGTGACCTCCCACCAGAATGAGGCCTCTCCCTTCATTAACCAAGCCGCCAACTTGACTTTCTTTCCCTCTTCCACTTCAAAGATATCTAGCAACTCTTCCACTTCCTTAAGCCAATCTCTAGCCTCTACGAAAGTCTCTGAACCAAGAAAAGGTTTTCCTCCTATAGCCTTGAACTCCTTGCAAACCTTAGCAAAATTATCCACTCTAGGCTGAGGAGGAGGAGCGGTTGTCTCTGGTGTAGTAGCATTAGCCGGACCCGCAGCCGCGGCCCTAGCCTCTTGCAACCTCCTATACCATAGTGGTATAACTAAACCCTCCGGGATGTTAAGATCTTCAGCCATGCTGAAACGAAAGAGGAAAGATTCAAAAAGGAGATTCCGAAAGATAAAGATATGGCTATTGGGGATTATGCTTTTCTTTTTCAAAAACTTTTTCTCTTAGAAGACATGCTTTTAAAAATACTTTCTTCGAAAATACTCTTAGAAAGTAGTTTTTCTCAAAAATTTTATCTGTTCTGGTAACCTGGCTCCGATACCACGTGTAACACCCCACTCCCGCTATGATCACTCACTAAGGGAATGCCATAGCATCGGTGGAGTATTTTAGTGAATATAGAACAGAAAAATTACAACAAGACAGATATAAATAGTACTTGAAATTTTAAAACATCATCTCATAACAGCGGAAGTAAAACATGTCTGGTTACATCATAAAACCACAATAAAGGTCAAGTACAATATCCATCAAAATAAAGAAGTACATAATCCCACTCTCATACAATAGCCAAACAAAAGAAAAGATAACTGGATAACTGGAGCTTTACATCTATCCAAGCTCCTAAAGACTGGAACAGCAATCCGATCAAGCTCCACTACTGCTAGGATCCACCGTAGGACCTGAGGGTTGGGAAAAAGATAAAAACAACAGGGTCAGACATAAGTCTGAGCGAGTCCTATAACTTTAACAATACAATCGTTAAAGTAACCAGAGAAGACATAAACTGATATACGGTAACATATAGGGATGAATGGCTACCCTAAGCAGTCAACTAAACGAAGATAAAGGATAAAGACGCATCTACCCTCCCTAAGGTAAATTACTAAACTGCACCACACCAGTCGTTCCTAACTTAAAGGTTGATCCCACCCAAGGACTTATAAAATTTACTAATTAGTACCTGCGTACCCCTAGGTGACCAAGTAGGCGCCACGGGGCCCTACAATCCACTAGGTGTACACACTACTTCCCATTCGATCGGCTCCCTAACGTAGATACCCGTGCTGGCCCCACCGTGGGATGTATCATTCCCCAATGTGGCAACCTGATGAAACTAAAGGTGCACGGCTTATATCTACTCGATGCAACAACGGCTTACCTACCAGCCCGGGCCCACTCACGCATATGAAGCCCGTTGGACTTGCGTTGCCACCGCTAACCCGTTTGCCTCTTACAGTCAAGCCCAGTATGCGTGTCCCGTCCTCGACATGGGTCGAGCCCACAAAGATACGTATGGGTTACTGGTTGAAATGGGCCTCCACAAGCTACCCACCTAAGCTTGTCCCTTTTTCTAGTATATCCCACTTAACCCTTTAATCATGTTTTAATTACATGTTCTATTTTGGTTAAGTATTCTAATCGTATTTTCTATTGCCACCCAAGGCAACCACTAGATTTTCTCATGCCACCCGAGGCACCCACTTAACCCCTCATGTCCCTCTACATGCTAATGTGGTTAAGTGTTTCTTAATTAATTAATTAAGAACGTAACCTTTGTAAAGACCTCTCACATTAGACTGTCTTTTATGACCGCTGGTTAAGCCGGTTGGGTCCGGGCAGCCTTATGTCATAACAGAGTCTAACCTCGTGTCTTTACATTAATTACGTATTTAGTTTGTGCCTAAGACCTCTCACATTGGGCTAACATTTGTAGCAACTGGTTAAGCCGGTTGGGTCCGGGCAGTTTTACGCTACAACTGAGTCCAACCTCGTGTCTTAGTCAATTAATTACACCTAATTAATCACCCTCATAATTTTATATTAATTATCCCTAATTAATCAAGTTTTCTTAACATGGGTAGACCTAACTTAATAGGTAAATTCCCATGGGGTAGACCTAACTCAATAGGTAAATTCCCAACACATAGTATGGGTACACCTAACCAAATAGGCAAATTCCCATACTATGTTTATTTATTTTGTGTTATGCATAATTATATTAATTTCACACAATCTTATTAACTTATGCATTTAATTACCCCATCGTTCCCACGTAATTTCGTTCATGATATAACACATATAAAAGGTGTCAACTTGCATATGAATGAACATGTTTCAAAGGTGCCATCTTGCATATTAACAAACACATAACTTGCATATGAACTTGCATAACATGTCACATAACTTGCATATAATATGTCACATAACTTACATATTCATTTTGCATAACAAACTTGCATATTAGCTTATAGACTTGCATAATGTGTCATCATGAACTTGCATATTAATAAACATGTAACTTGCATATTTACATACATGTAACTCGCATATTAACAAACATGTAACTTGCATATAAAGAAACATGTAACTTGCATATTTACATACATGTAACTTGCATATTAACAAACATGTAACTTGCATATTAACAAACATGTAACTTGCATAGCATATTACCATGAACTTGCATAACATGCATATGATTACATAGCCCACAACTTGCATATTTAGCATCATGCAAACATAACATACATCATATTAAACTTGCATAAGCTTACATACTCAACATGCATAAACATAAGATTAATGCTAACATCATATCATATGATTCAAAGCTCATTAACCCACATACAAAACCATAAATCTCATCACATCTCATCTAATTAGTTTACCAAAAGATCATCAAAGTGATAGAAACTCACAACTAGCAACTTTGAACACCAAATGAAGAAGATTAAGATGCTAAGAAGGGATTAGAAGTTGATTAGAGAGTGATTAGTATGCAACCCTCTTCATAAAATTAGTGGAGGCCATGAGAGCTAGCATTTTGCCATAGTTTAGTCACTAGGTTTAATTATGAATGAATTAGGGTAGGTTAGGGTCTTATTTATAGATTAGGCAAGTGTTTTAGGCCATAGGATTAACCCTAGATTCAATCCAAGCCATCAAAGCATGTCTTGGGGAAGAAGTCAAGTGTAGGAACCATCTAGGGCCTTTAGATTAAAGATGGACCATGAGAACCATTCAAATGCAAAATCTGCACTTGAGCGAATCGGCCCACGGGTTGACAGCCAAACACCCTGGATTAACCCCTAGTCGACCCAGCGGGCTCGGGTCGACTTCAAAAATCGGCCGGTTCGGTTATTCCCCTCTCCCAATTCGCTGTTTTGAGCATTTTTGCATATTTATTTATTAAATTTTCAATTATATATATATATATATCAATATATATATATATATATATATATATATATATATATCTACACAACCCATTTCACTTAATTAAGTATACTTTAATTTGGGAATTTTCGTGAAACTTCGCGAGGCCATATCTTGGTCATACGGACTCCGATTTTCGAAAACTCGGACTCTATTTCGCGTATTTTTCCGAGACGAACACAATGGCATAGCCCGTTTCCCTTGATTCCCATTTTAGAATTAAATTCTGCCTCGATTTATGTTATTACAGGTTATTGAAAATACGGGTTGTTACAGGCCCATTACTAGTGTACACCTAATTCCACATTCTGTCTCCATAGGGATAAATCTGTTTCTTCTTCTGTCTGTTTCTGATCGGGTAGTAAAGGCCCATTATTAGCATTCTGTTTCTGTTAAAGTATTCTGTACCCGTTCCTGCTTCAATTTAGACATTAGGGTGACACATAATTCTGTTATACTAGTATTAGTGCAGAGAAGTGTAAAACAATAGTTTATATCATTCTGTTTTTCTGTTATATTTTCTACACCTGTTACAGTTATCTCACATCCAGTTTTATGTTCATATCATATTATTATTATCTGTTCATATGCTGAAAGTCACTGGACTTGCCAGACTTTTTGTCTGACCCTTGTTGTTTCGCCTCCTTTCTTCCGTTCCCCCCCCCCCCCCAGGTTATCCAAGGAGGGAATACTTTAGCTTGATCCAGATTTCTCTTTGCTTGAAGTGCTTAAAGTATGGCTTAGCTCTGTATAGCTTCCGTTCCATGGGGATTATGATTTTAAACCATGCATTTTGAAGGCTTTTGTACAAGACTGATATTTTGTGCTTGAATTCTGAAATTGAAAGGATGTAAACATATTAATTTCTGTTTCCGCTGTAATAAAGTTAAAAATTTTCAAGTACTGTTTTGTCTGTCTTGTAAGTTTCTGTTCTGTTTACTAAAATGCTCCACCAAAGTTAAGGCATTCCCTTTGTGAGTGACCTTAACGGAGGTGGGGTGTTACATCTGTGAAACAAAAAAGACGAATGCAGGGATTTGAAAGATCCGAGGCTCTAAAAGAAGAAGTAGATAGGCTACTCAAAAACAATTTCATATGAGAATCTACGTATCTAGATTGGGTTTTTAACACAGTTCTTGTCATAAAGTCCAATGGAAAGTGGAGAGTGTGTATAGATTACTTAGATCTTAATAAAGCGTGCCTAGAAGACAGTTTTCCTTTGCCCCAAATTGACCAACTCGTAGACGCAACAGCGGGGCACGGGTTACTAGCTTTTATGGACGCATATTCCGGATATAATTAAATTATGATGCACAAGCCAGACGAAGAGAACACGAGTTTCATAACGGATAGAGGACTATACTGCTATAAAGTCATGCCATTTGGACTGAAAAACGCAGGAGCGACTTACCAACGTGTTGTAAACTCCATGTTTAAATCTCAGATATGGAATACAATGGAAGTATACATAGACGATATGCTAGTCAAATCAAAGAAGGTCGAAGATCATCTCGAAAATCTGGCAGAAATGTTTCACATACTCAGGAAATACGGGATGAAACTAAAACCTTTAAAATGTTCGTTCTGAGTCTCTTTGGGGAAATTTCTCGGGTTTATAGTTAATGCCAGGGGCATCGAAGCGAATCCCTCTCAAATTGTGGCTTTAAGGGAAATGCGGGCCCCAAAGACAAAAAAGTAACTCCAAAGCTTAAATGGAAAGGTAGCAGCATTGAACCGGTTTGTTTCCAAAGAAACAGATCGATGTATTCCGCTTTTCGATGCTTTGAAAAAAGGAAAGAAGGACTTCCAGTGGACCCCAGAGTGCCAGGAGGCTTTCGAGGAATTGATAAGACATATGAAATCACCACCAATGTTATCGAAACCTAAAGATGAGGAGGATCTATTTTTATATCTAGCAGTTTCATCACATACCTTGAGTGCAGCACTAATCCAAGAAGAAGAAGGAGTGCAATTGTCGGTATATTACATTAGTAAGAGGCTCGCCGGGGCAGAGCTAAATTACCCTAAGCTAGAGAATCTCGCATATTGCCTCCTTATTGCCTCAAAAAAGCTGAAACTGTATTTCCAATCTCATCCTATCAAGGTTCTCACCGATCAACCATTAAGGCAAATTCTCTTTCGTCCAGAAATTCAGGAAGGCTGCTAAAATGGAACATTGAGCTAAGTCAATATGACATCGCTTACCATCCTCAAAGGGCCATTAATGGCCAAGCCCTAGTAGATTTTATTGCTGAGTTTACAAATAGAGGAGAAGAGGTTAAGGAACCAGCGGAAACAGAGATTGCTTGGAAACTATACTTTGATGGGTCCAGAAACGACTATTGTTCAGGGGCTGGAATTGTCTTAGAAACCCCAAAAGGTTACTCTTCATGCTATGCCTTGAGATTGGAATTTCCATCAACCAACAATGAGACTGAATATGAAGCATTAATAATAGGGCTAAAGTTGGCAAAAGAGCTAAACCTAAAAGCTTTGCAGATTCTCAGCGACTCTCGGTTGGTAGTGGGTCAAGTACGCAAAGAGTTCCAAACCAAAACTGGGAACCTCCCTTCTTATCTAGTCAAAGTTATGGAACTTCTAAACGACCTTGACCACTATGTTATATCTCACATCCCAAGGAAAAAAACTCACGCTCAGCTGCTGGGTTTAATCTCCATCGAAGTCCTTTCTACCCCTACCATTAAGGAAGTGAGTGTTGACTGGATAATGGAAATCGTTGAAGAACCTACATCATGGATGACTCCAATCAAAGAATATATCCTCAATGGGACACTACCTGAAGAGCGGAAAAACAAAAGGAAGATATTGCGCAAGGCCCCTTTGTACCTCATTCAAGACGGAAGGCTGTAACGGCGAGGATTCTCCATGCCATTGCTACGATGTGTGACTAAGAAGGAATCTAGAGCGATTTTGGCAATGTTGCACGAGGGAGAATGCGGAGGACACACCGGCATTCAAACGTTAGCCAAGAAGGTTCTGCGATATGGATATTTTTGGCCTGATGTAAATCTAGATGCCATGACCTATGTAAAGAAGTGTGACAGGTGTCAGAGATTCACTAAGATTCCAAGAGCACCTCCCACCGAGCTAACTCAAATGGTCAGCCCATGGCCATTTGTGGTTTGGGGCATAGATTTAATTGGGATATTACCCGCCGCAAAAGCGAATATGAGATACGCTATAGTAGCTGTCGACTACTTTACCAAATGGGATGAAGCAGAACCTTTGGCTACTATCACGTCAAAGAAAGTGATCAATTTAGTTTTGAAAAACATCATTTGTAGGTTTGGAGTACCACAAAATATCATTACCGATAATGGAACCCAGTTTGAAAGCAATGAATTCCTAGACTTCTGCGCTAAATATAAAATCAAAAAGAGTTTTGCAGCTGTGGCTCATCCGCAAGCAAACGGACAAGTGGAAGAATACTAATGTCAACCATCAAGAAGCGTCTCGAAAAATCCAAAGGCAACTGGGTTGAAGAACTACCTTTTGCGTTATGGGCATACTGGACAACACATAAAACTGCTACGGGGCACACCCCATTCTCACTTGCATTCGGGTCAGAAGCTATGATCCCAGTGGAACTGGAAGTACCTATTCACTGCAGAATCCACTTCAACCAGAAGGAGAATGAAGATCTATAGTTGGAGACACTTGATTTACTTAAGGAAAAGCGGAAAGAAGCAGAGTTTAAGATAGCGGCCCATCAACGGAAAGTAGCCAGATATTTCAATACAAAAGTCAAGCAAAGAACTTTTCAAGTCGGGGACCTCGTCCTGAAAAGAATTATGACAGGAACAGGGGTATTCGGACCCAATTGGGAGGGGCAATACATGATAAGCTAGAAGTTGCAGATGGCACTTTTGAGCTAAAAATGACAGACCGAATCGCACTCCCTCGAACATGGAATGGCATTCATCTTCGTCGTTATTTCGTTTGAAGTATCTTTCACATATTTCGCATTATACATACATCATGAATTGTAAATATATCATGCATTGTGAATATCATGCAAAGTTTGTACAAATTAGTGAAAGAAATTACTTTACTTGTCTAAAATCGTACATTTGCAAGTTTTTTATTTCAAGCTGCTAACATCGATTTTAATTATAGGCTTTATAAGTAGACGAAAGTGCATTTAAAACCAAATAGGGCTTAATGAGTGCTATAGCACATCCCCAACGGGGAAAGCTTAAGCACCTTTTTCTTAATACTCAAACATCTACACACTTTTGCTACAGAGGGTGTGAAGGGCAAAGCCATAAATAAGGGGCATCAAGAACTCTAAACCTAGAACGATGTAACACCCAAACTACAGATCATGATTTGAATTTCACTGTAGGGGACATTCTTAATAACAGAGTTCAAGGTTCTAGTTTTGACAAGTCACAACCAGAATCTGACAAATAAACTAGCGTCATCCACCTGGAACAATGTGACATTAAACCCAAGACCTCCCCGAGGGGCACCCGGTTCATCGTCGACGCCATTAAGATATGGCTGGATAGCAATACAAACACTGGGCTTTTAAACCCAAGACCTCCCCGAGGGGCACCCGGTTCATCGCCGACGCCATTAAGATATGTCTAGATAGCGATACAAACACCGGGCTTTTAAACCCAAGACCTCCCCGAGGGGCACCCGGTTCATCGCCGACGCCATTAATACATTGACGGATAGCGATACAAACACCTGGCTTTTAAACCCAAGACCTCCCGAGGGGCACCCGGTTCATCGCAACGCCATTAATACATGCCCGGATAGCAATATAAACACAGGGTTTTCAGAGACCTCATTAGAGGCATCCGCTCAGATGCTAGATCTTCCAAATCCAGCTATTCATTCTGGGTCCTTCAAACCCAGTTACTGACGGACCCAAAGACCTCTTCGGAGGCATCCAACAAGTTCAACAAGCGTCTGAATTATTCAGATTCAACAAACAACGGATCAAAGATACTTTCGAGGGCATCCTGTCATAAGCCGAATCTTCCAAATTCGATTAGTGACGAACCTAAAACTTTCCTCAAAAACCACAAGTAACTAGCCCACTCAGTTACCAGGAATAACAGATTTCTTTATCTAACTGTAAAAACAATGCCTAATTTTCAAAATATTAAAACCAATTGTGGTATGGGGGCATTACCATCGCATTAATGAAATCTAATAACGCTCTCTTAAAACATACTACAATCCGGTCATAATCTCATGAAAACCCAGCATTAGGTCATTCCAACCAACAAAACTGGATTTTCTGGAATAACTAAGATGAAATTAGAGATCCGAATAAAATGGTTATCCATGTGAAAGGGTTTTGGGCGTCGTCTTAGTCAAGATCAGGAAAATCCAATAAAGTTGGTTGAATTAACTCAACCTGTCATAACAAACAATTTGTGGTGCAGAATTTGTATTGCAAATATAAAACAAGCATGAAATGCAAAATATATAAAGCATAGCGAAACTAAAAGCAAAATTTAAGGCATGAAAAGCAGGACACAATTTCCTGACAGTAAAGCAAAATTATATCATAAAGTCACAGGTTAAAGTGTAAAATATCGGACAATAGAGTGCATAAAGATGACAAGTACAAGAGTAATATGCGGGGACCGGCGCCCGCATATACAATCGGCCAGAATACAACATACAAAAGAAAGTAATTAACAACCAAGTTGAGCAACTACTAAGTATGATCATTTCTTCCTGTCACTTGATCTCAAAGCTGGCTTGCTAAGTAAAGGTGGAGGGGTCTCTTCCATATTACTCTGATTCTCTTGCGAAGAAAAAATGATAGCCTCCATCTCTTTCTTCTTTTTCTTCTTCTTCTTAGACAATGAGGACTTGGCAGTTTTCTTTCCTTCATTCTTGGTAGTAATTTGGGGACCATCTGCATTAATGACTTCAAGGTCGTCACTAAGGCTGTAGTCAACAACATCCAAATCCGAGAAGGCACCGATCTTTGCATCTTGTGACCTAGGAGCTGCAATAAGCAAGGGTGTGTTACTAGGAGGAGGGGGAGTAATGACAGAAGTAAGAGGGAAAGTTGTCAATGGTGAATCAATCCTAATAGCTCCTGTTGTCGTTGCATTGCCTATGGCAGGAGAAGACAGGGGTGAAATTAAATTCAAAGTATGGAAACATTAAGCATAATAAGCAAGGGTCTCAGGTGAATCGAAAATGGACTCTAAGCACAACAGGGTGAAGTTAGTTTCAATTTTACCTGTATCTAGAAGATTCCCCAAGGGATCCCTATGCTTGATGCTCCAGTGATCGGGATTATCATCATCAGCCTCATCGTTTTCACCCTGCTCATCAGCGATATTCCCTGTATTAATGTTCCCCTCAATAGTGACGTCTTTATCTTTAGGAGCATCAACTGGGTTAGCTAAAGTCTGTGAGCCAGAAGCTTCAAGGGCCGAGGGATCAATAAGAAGGTTGACGTCAGGGTGAGTTTGAACTTTCTCACCGGAAGTACCGGTCCTCTCGTCTATTAGTTGTGCCTTTCCTTCTGCCAGAGCCTCTCTGGACCTGTCATCTAAGAGTTTGTCAATGAGTTCGTCCTCACTACAATCATCACCGTTAATCTCAAGCACTCACTCCCAAATAAGCGCCAAAGTACGTGCAGAACTACCCCCTAAGTAATGCAAACTCCCACAGCTCATGACACTGTATACATAGAAGCGGAACATGTCATCATCAACTTCGTCCATAGCTTGTTTTTGAGTTTCTTCTACATTTATCTTGTCCTTCTCAAGAGATTCGACCTTGGCCATCAGTGTCTAGTTGGAAGCCTTCAGAGAGTTTACCTCCTTACGAAGATTAGCGGCATCTTCCTGATATTATTTGGAGAAATCCTTCTCTACAGCCAATATGGCATAAACATTGCGCTTGGAAGTTATGGCATCTTTTTCTCTTTGTTTGGAAGCATCGAGTTCTTCCTAGAGCTTCTTGATCTCGTTATCTGATGCTTCTAACTCTGCGACTCTTTTATTGAGAACTGCGATAGTAGCGTCACGATCATCCAAAACCTTTTCCCATATTACTTTATCACCCTCCAACTCGGCAATTTTTGTAAGATGGGAATCATGGTGCTTTTGAAGGTCATCGCCAAGTTTCTTCCATCCACGCAACTTTTGGTAAAAGATATCTCTTACGATGTTCCATCTTTGTTTCAAGTTGACTCTTAGAAGTATTAAACTGAGTGTGTGTTTGACTTATAACCGCATCCACCTCTTTAAGAAAATCATCGGTGTCGGTTATACTTACTCCACGATCAAAGTAAAGCCCTTTCAAGTTCCAACTTGGGAGCTTTTCAGAAAAGGAGATGTTCGTCAAACCAGGATTATGGCGAGGTTTATTAATAATCGAATGGATCTCGGCTGATGGACCGGGAGGGCCAGAGGATGAAGGAAGTCGGGGCTTAATAGGCAGCTTTTCTACTTGGGAATGCTTATAAGAACCATCCCTTCCTCGTTTCCTCCCTCGCCCCCTTCATCGGGAGTGTCTTCCCTTAGCCAACTGCGTCTTCTAGCCTCTTTTTCTTCTTCCTCATGTATCTCCTTCCTTTATTCCTCAGTCAAGACGGATTCTGATGCATGAAAAGACTGAGAAGAGGGTTTCAAGGGCAGAGGAGGATGGAGCTGCTCGCGGTGATGTGATGATTGTTGAGGTTCGGATCGTAGTAAGTGCTTTGGATCGATAGCTTTGCTCCTTTTACTAAAATCTGATCTGATTCCTGACGAGAGTCTCCCGTGCATGTCTAGACCTGAAATGAGTTACGGATGAGTTTCCGATACTTGAAACTACAAAGTATCTAAAAATGCTAAAGCAAGATACAAATACAGAGAAGGAACTAGAATGCACAAGATGGATTTCTTTAAAGAATACTGTTATTAACAGACCGGTCATATCCCTTGGGTCTAAGGGGATTCCTAAAGATTTAAGATGCCTTTCTGACTCGGTTGAGGTTACATCCCTAAGTCCGGTTTCTATGGTTTGAGGGTTGAGAGGCTGAGTAACCGCACCATCCTAACTAAGATATCTAGCAGAGTTGAGATCACTCAAATTTTCAAATGTACCTGCAAAATCTTCCGTAGCTGCATTTTAAGTAGGGGAATCTCCAGTTATAGTCTCAATATTTGGATCAGTTTCTAATGCAATTACGTCTTCCCCATCATATTCAGTCCCGTGCTCGAATTCAAAAGGATTCACTTCCCTATTATCTCTCTTAACCAGTTCGGAATCTGATTCTGGCTCAGAATGCGGGGAAGTATTCTCTTTCTTAGTCAACTCGACCGATATTGTAGGATCCTCGCCCCTATGACAGTTAGAATCTTCATCCTTATTCAAAGTCATTGACAAGGGCAACGTTCTTCCACTAGTAGGCCCTAAACATCTTTTCAAAGAAGGGTCAATAATAGGGTTTTCATCGGCCTGAATTGCATTTCTGTCATCAGAACAGCCGATGTTCGACTCTGCAGGGTTAGGATTAGGAGTGGAAGGTCCAACCTTGCATAAAAACTTCCTCAAGGGGTGAAGTAGTTCATATCAGCGAAGAATATTTTCAGTAACTAAAAGTTTTCTACTTCTCTTAGCCTCGTCAATAGCTTTCAGTGTTTCGTATGTGGCTTTAAGAGAAGAGGATGCTTTGTTGTCCTTAATCAGGGTAGGGAGTACTACATTTCGAAAGAAGTAATGTAAGAACGTATAACTCAGAGGAAAGTAAAGTCAAAGCCGCTCAATAAACTATACATACCTCCGTCTGTCCACAACCCTCGAAATGGTTCGGGGCACCTAACAAAGAAGAATTGGTTTAAAAATCTTGAAACACTGTCTGGTAATTCGAGAACAAGCTTCCGATTTCTGGCACCTTCAGCATGCATAATAGAAGGGGTGTCCTTCCTAATCTTAAAAGAACACAGGTAACGAAGTTCCTGGAAAGTAGGCTCTTGTTTTGTCGTATCCATGAAAAGAACATAGAGGCCTAGTAAAACAGTGTAACCATTAGGGTGAAGTTGGAAAGAAGCAATGCCTGGACAGTTTAGGATTCGCCCTAGAAAACGATTAAAAGGGGCATAGCACCAGCTGCTAGCATTTGTTTATTTACAGCAACATATCCAACAGAGGGTCATCGGCAAAGACGCCATCTTTTGGTAATATAGCATCCGTAAGAGGAATTCTGTATTGACCACATAACAGTTCGTATCGCTCCTGAGTTAGAAAGGTAGACTGTCTCTCTTGGTCCCTAGCTTTAATCGGGCGGAGATCCAAAGGGAGGGGTAAAAGCTTGGCTATAGGTTATGGTTGTTTCAGTTTCGGAAGCCTTGTTTAAGGAAGGATTGGTTTGAGCCGAGGAGGTCTCTTTACTTTGAGGGAGAACTTGCTTTTCAGTAGTCATTCTACATAGATATACTAGAGTACATTTCAGTTTTCTAGCAACAAGATTCGAAGAATAAAAGTGCGAAAACACATTAAAGCTTTAAAACAACGGTGACAAACACCGAGGTAAGGCGTTGGTTGACATTGGAGTCAAGTTGTTGCAGCATGATTGCCCATGCCGTAGTAGCAACATGACGATTTGCTCATGTCACTGCCACGACTTGGGACTCATGTCGGTGCACGACATGGGATTCATGTCGGTTCACGGCATGATGCTCATGTCGGTTCACGGCATGATGCTCATGTCAGTTCACGGCATGATGCTTATGTCAATCCACAAACCTGACGCTCAAGTCAACTCACGACTTGAAACTCCTGTAGGTTCACGACATGAGACTCACGTTAGTTCGCCACTTGGAATCTTAAAAGTAACACAACTTCAGCGCAGAGGTTCTGACATTAAAAAGGGGGTGTTCCAACACTATCACAAGTTGAGATTCACATTATTATCACGTAATTACGGACATTGTGTCAATGGCTTGGGTTTTAAAAAAATTATGCCATGGGAAACAATTCAATAAAGGCATAATTTACTAAGAGTCGATATCCTTTTACGGTTGGGGTGGAACAAGGATGTGAGCACCAATCCGTAGTCTTGAATTAAAATCAGCAAGAGGTCAACTCATTCGGACCGATTCCGAGATTCAAGTCATTCATGCGACATGTTACCTCGAACGACTTGGATTACAATTACAAATTGGTAACTCATATAGGCTTAACGACATGAATTTTTGTCATGACTTAATGATGGGATTGTCAAATAAACACAATTCAGAGCATGCCACAAACCTACCTTGAAGCAACACAGAAAGAAATCATATAACAGCTATGATAAAGCAATAAAAGTTCATATCGAAGTCCTAAAAGACTGTTCGTATGATCATCACAGTGTCAAAGAACAAAACAAGGAATTTTAAGGTATTAAAGTTATGTCGTTCAAGCATGGTCATTCAAATCGTATGAACAAGCCGTGGCAATAATGTAAATACTCAAGATTAAGTGATGGCCAAGTCGTTAGAGAAATTTAAGTTATATTGGCACGGTTCAAAACTCATGTCGTTGGAACGACATAAAGCTCAAGTCATGTGAATTACATAAAAAAATCCGAGCTCAAAGAAGATCAAAGAATGTCAAATCCCTAATACACAGTATACCCATTCTAGTTTAACTTGTTTTTTGATTCATAAAAAATCCCAAAAACACAAAACAATCAAAATCAATTCACGAAATCATCACTTCATCAAAAATGAGTGAAAATCCCCAAATTCTATACAAGTCCTAGCATCCCGGAAAAACAAAATGAAATTCAGATCTAAAAGCTACTTGTATTAAGTTCTGAAATGATCGTTGAAGGAAGAATTCTCCAAAAATCGAGAGTATAGGTATCGAATCGGACTGATGGAGTTCGTCGAAGTCGGTTAGAATTTGGTCGCAACGATTGAGATGAAGGCGTCGAATTGGTTGAATAAATCGCTTATGAGGAAGGCAATAATATCTATGACTCAATCCGCCATTAGCGAGATGAAACCTTAGAATGAGAAGAGAAATAGGAATGAACATACGGGTTAGGAATAATATATGGGGTGCTGAAATAATTGGGCCAAGATCAGTTCAGATTAAAGCCCAAAATGGCTTAGAAGGTTTCGCGTGACATGGAGAGGCCAGCACGAGTCATGAGATGGTGATGACTTGCGACATAAATCCAAGAGTACCCTAATGACTTAACTAAAATACATGGAAGAGATGTCATAAAATATAAGGATTCGAAGCCCATGCAATTTCTAATAACATGAACTTCAAGGGGCAAATGTTAACCCATGAAAATACATGTTCAATATGTCGTCAAAGTCGTGCCGTTGTTTGTTAAGTCATAGGGCTCGATACGTGAAATGCCAAGTCGTTCTAAAGCCATGTCGTAGGGAAAGAAAGGAGCCATGTTGTCTCCAGTTATGACATATCAGTCAGGCCATCGTAATCCGTATCAAATCATAAAGCTAAATCATATACCTCCATGTCGCAACCATGACTCTTCTGAATCATGTCGTAGTTCGTCAAGGTGATCCTAGAAAGTTAAGTCGTTTCCAAGTTGTGTCGTACCTGTTTGTGGCATCAAGAGGGAGCTAAAGCGTTCAACAGACAGGTCGCTCTAATGTAATGACGTAAAATAAGGATGGGATTCATGACAGTCAGCGACATAACGATACACTATTATTATCCATGTCGTTCAGCGACATGATGTGCAAGTTGTGAACGGAATATGATATTGAAGTGAGGTTAACATTATGTCGTAACCAAGATAAGTCATACCTCATCATGTCGATCCGTGGAAACTAGGTCAACCTCAAGTCATGTCGCAAGTCATTATCTCGTCTGTAGTTCATGTCGGCCTTAAACCATGTCGAGAAAGCCAAGTCAGATTCAGGAAATGCGCCACGCCATCTTGCCCCTATGTCGTTCTACGACATGAAAAGCGAGCCGTTTCTAAGGATCTTAAGACAAATCATGTCGTGACCTACTCATGCCGCATCTAGCCGTAACCAGGTTGTCAACAATTATCATCTGAACGAAATTAACCACATTGAAGAAAGTTATGTCATGCCGCAAGCTCAAGGTGTTAAAGGTTGATCCGCCATACGATATAAGTAATGTCGTTGGCAACATGAGTTATAGCGGAGGTCCAAGTCATGTCGATGGCGCGACATTAGTCATGACATGACTTGAGTCATGGTGAAATTGAGTCATGTCATTTTCCTACATAATTACAGAATTGCCACCTGGGCTAAAATCACCTATAAATACCCCTCATGATTCATTTGAAAGGGGGACTGAAAAATCATTCCTACAAGGAGACTCTGTTGATGTAATAACCAGGAAAATCTGAGCCAGTTTAAAATTTTATTTTGGCAATTTTAATGAATTTTGAACATTTAAAATAGAATATTTTAAATAATGTCGACGAGAAATTTATTTTGAATATAATTCGAACGTATATATTATATACGCCATCATTAGAATATAAATATTTATATATAATTATAAATAGAATTGAAAATGGCGCGGTAGTTCGATAATTCGATTTCAAACTTCAATTGAATGTACCGGGTGCAAAGCAATCCGGATTTTAGTGAAACCAAAAACATTAGGATCTATTTGATAATATCTTTCCAACGAATCCAAAAAATCGAAATTTCATAGCGGGAATCAAAAGATATGTCCAGTTGAAAATTCTGAATAGTCGTTATGGAATTCAGGCCCTTAAAAATAGACATTTTGCAAACGACCTCGGATTTCGACGAAACCACTTTTATTGGGTCCGTGATGTCAATTTATTGCTAAATTCCAAATTTCATAATTTTTTGAATCAATATGTGAGCGTGGCAAAGGAAAACGCGTTTGACCAGTTTCAGTTGATTTTAATCGACTGGAAAATGGCCATTTTTCCAACGGCCTCAGAATTCGACGAAACTAGTTTTGTTAGGACCGTATCGTCAATACGAAGCTAGAAAATATTTTTCTGCAATTTATAGAGTTAGTATGTGACCCCAGTAAATTGAAATGCGCGTTCAAATTCAATATATAGATTTATATGTTGTTTTTAACGGAAACCGATCAAAACGATCAAATCAGCTTATGATACATATCCCATTGTGTCCGGAATGGGGGTAAAACGCTATGGACGATAGGCGGTGGGCCTCGTTTAGAGGTCGAAAATAAAAGTTGCTTTCTAGTGATAAATAAAATAATTAAAAAAAAACCTCTCTTTAACCAGCCCCCCCCCCCCCGTTAAAAAACTAAATCAGAAAAACGAAAACAGAAAAATAAAAATATCATTTTATTTAAAGAATGAACTGAATAGAAATTCATATGTTAAAATAAAATGTTTTATCGTTAAAAACATAATTTTTAACGTGAATATGAATATAGTGAAAGTGAATAAAATAAAATATTCATTTACAAACCGGACGGTTTGTTTATGTACACCTATTTGAAGGACATTGATTGGGACGATAAATTTTACACATCGCCCAACTACATAAATAAAATCTGTGTTTGATTGTTTGAAACCCCACACAGGTGTTGGGATGAAATTTGAAGTTCACTCATCCTGATTGATTAATTATGTCGATCGATTGATTGATAGGCTGTTATAAGCGTTAGATATCTATATTTGATTCTTATACAGTGTAGTGCACTTTGGATGATGGTTGATTATATATCGTTGCTATTATATACATGTGTTGTATGGAATCCATATAGTTAACGCTATATGGTGATTGATTGGGCCTCATTCCAAATTGAAAAATAAAGAATATTATAAAATAAAGGTTCATGTGTTGAAAGTACTCATCCGTTGAGATTAGTCATTTGTTGAACGAAATATTTTAACAATAAATTTTACATCTTTATATTATAAAATAAAGGTTCATGTGTTGACAGTACTCATCCGTTGAGATTAGTCATGTGTTGAACGAAATATTTTAACAATAAATTTTACATCTTTATCATATATAGAATTAGAAATCAACTGAAAAATAGATGAGATGAGTGGTGTCCTGGATATTAATCTGATGTTGGTTTCGGCCTTCGGGGTTAATATTCAGGAAATCGTTCTCTTACTAATTTACGGTTGGAGTCTGATTCAATATCAAACGATAGATACCTTAATTTTCATAAAATATATTAAATAACAAAAATAGTCACACGTGGACAGTACTCATTCGCTGAGATTAGTCGTGTGTTGACAAAGATATAGAGTCGTGTATTGAAAGAAATATAGATCCATTTGTTGAATATAAAGCCGTGTTGATTAGTGAGGCGCTATTTTGACGTGAATGATATTTATATCGATTATATTCGTTTCTGAATTTAAAACAAAAATGAATTGAATTGAAAACGAATTCGAAATGAATTGAAAACGAATTCGAATTGAATTGAAAATGAATTCGAAATGAATTGAAAACGAATTCGAATTGAATTGAAAACGAATTCGAAATGAATTGAAAACGAATTCGAATTGAATTGAAAACGAATTCGAAATGAATTGAAAACGAATTTGAATTGAATTGAAAACGAATTGAAATGAATTCAAATTGAATTGAAATTTGAATTGAATAGAAATGAATTTTAAAACGAATTTATAAGGAAAAATTCAATTTTGATTTGAATTGAAATGGAAGTTGAAATTGTTTTTGAAACGAAATTAAAACGATTTATAAAATTCGTTTTAAATAAAAATCGACGAAAAATATATTATATATATAATATAATGGCCTGGATAGAACGCGCCGCACTGCGGCAGTTCGTGAATTTCGACCATTTATTTCGAACGGACATTACGGGAGATCCGACCATCGGATTCTCCTAAAACCGGAACCGTTGGGTTCGTATCGGAAAGAGCTTTCTACCAAATATTAGAAATTTAATATCTAACGGTTGGATTTGGAGATACGTCCAAATCAAATTTGAAAAAGGTCGCTGTAAGTGCAGTTCGATAGCCATTGTTGGAAATCGACTGTACGGGCCTTGATAAAATTATTAAAAATAGTAATAATTTGTGTAAAATCATAAGAAATGATTTAGGAAAAATTGGGATGAAAAACTCCATATTTGAAAAGATAAAAATAGATTTTTATCCAAATGAACTAGTTTTGAACTGAAATTAAAACCCGTTTATTTTTAAATAAATAAATTAGATTTGAAATGGGTTTAAATAGAATTGATTCATGGGTTTATCGTGAACTGTGTTTTAAATAACACTAGTTCTTTAACCCGATAATCAATAGAATGTGATTTGGGTTTGTCGTGAACTGTGATTTAAACGACATTAGTTCTTTAACCCAGTAAAAGGAGTTTTAATGAATCTGCAATTAGATTGAAATGGGAATTGATAATTTAAATTATCAAATTTGGAAAATGAGCGAGAATGGAGTATCACCAGTTTTGCTCCAAGCGATAGTTAAATCTTTAATCAGATTTGAACGTGAAATGGTAATTAATTTTACCGATAACACCCCGGTGTTAGATATGGAGTATCACCAGTTTTGCTTCATGGGATGAATAGGTTGGGATTGGGAAATAAAATAAATAATTACTTCGGTATGGTTCGCTAATCTCGACTAGTTTAGAAAACCATAATTTTGTTTTGAGACGACATCCAAAGGAAGATCAAAGGATAAATTTTAAAGAATATATCTTGGATAAAATTAATGGGAACCTTTCCCTGAGGATATGAATTGGAATGAGGCGTATGTTGTGTTTGTGTAACATTTGTTTTTAATATACGCGGGTTGTTCGGAAAGGCCGGGTTTATACCCATTCTGAATAACCGATTCGACGATATGTCGAAGATGAAGACGGTGGTCGAGGACCGGAAGTCTTCACATCGTTTGGGTGATTACTGATGATCTTGATTGGGCTGTACACCCAAGAGGATGGAAATAGTTGGTGGTCGTCCAGACGTACCTGGAGATCGATGGATATGCGAGGAAAGTGCCTCCGGTTTCGTTCAGACCCAGAACGAACTTGTAAATGGATTGTGTGTCTGACATTGGATTTTATTCTGTGTTGATTGATTTCTGTTAAATATATAACTGTTTGGCGGTGGAGAATTTATTCTCTTGCTTAACGCCCTTCTCTGAGACGTACGAGCTTAGAGGTTATATATTGATAAATATCAATCGCATGGCATGAATTGCCTGTGTGGCATACTGAGTTGCATGGATCAAGGCTTCTATTGAAAAGCAAAGTCTTGTGGTTGATGATCAAAGCACGGCCTTTGTGGCGTAGCTTTGGGTATAACGTGAATTCGCGAGCCTCACACCTCGGTATGAGTTAAAAACGGGATACGGACCGCTGGGAGAGCACGACGTTTCTTTCTAGCTTTGGTGGTGTCAGTGACTTACCAGCCCTGACATTTATATACTTTTCACCTTTGTGGTTGTTGGAATGAGGCGCCTCGATTATAGGTCTGTAAGGACCGGGAAACGTGTGTTCAAGCATAATTAATCCTCTAACGTAAGTGAGGACCGGCCCAGCCGAATCCAGGATTGCCCAGAGTGTGTAGTCCTGAGACATTTGCTAGAGTGTCTGTAATAACCCGGAAAATACGAGCCAATTTAAAATTTTTAAATTGATTATTTCAAAGCAATTTGAACCATTGAAATAGAATATTTCAATAAATTAGTGAGTTAAGAATAGTAAGTTAGTTTGAAAATTGATATTTTGCATATGGCCTCGGAATTCGACGAAACCACTTTTGTCGGGTCCGGGATGTCAAACTATTGTTAGGTTTCAAATTTCATAAATTTTCGAATCAATATGTGAGCGTGGCAAAAGAAAACGCGTTTGACCAGTTTCTGTTGAATTTAATCGACTGGAAATTGGCCATTTTTCAAACGGTCTCAGAATTCGACGAAACTAGTTTTGTTAGGACTGTATCGTCAATACGAAACTAGAAAATATTTTTCGGGAATTTTTCTAGTTAGTATGTGACCCCGGTAATTTGAAATGTACGTTAAAAATTCAATATAAGGATTTAAATGTAAATTCAACGGAAACTGATTGTAACGATCAAACCAGCTTACGACACATATCCCATTGTGTTCGGAATGGGGGTAAAACGCTATGGACGACAGGCGGTGGGCCTCGTTTCGAGGTCATATATAAAAGTCAACCCTAGTGCAAATATAAATAATTAAATAATGAAATAAAATAATAAAAAAAAAAATAAACTTCTCCCCTTTTCTTCTGCCTTGGCCCCCCCCCCCCTCCCCCCCGGATCATTTACCAGAAAGTGAAAAAAAAAAACCTAAAAACTAATTCGAAGCCGCCGCCCGATCCTGGAAGCCACCGCCTGACCGCCGAAGCCCCACCGCCTGACCGCCGAACCCTTCGCCTGAGCCGCCCTCGACTCCTTCTCCTCCCACCGAACGAACCATCGAACAACCCCTCGAGACACCTCGTCGCGACGCCTCTCTGAGCCGCCCTCGACTTCCCTCCTCCCCTTCGCATACCACGGTAAGCATTTACTTTATATTTATTTTCATTTTTGTTTTATGATTTCTGATTTATAAAACGATTTAAAATTAAAACTGTATTTTTTTTTTTTTTAGTTATAAAAACTGCATTTTTGAGGAGGAAACAAAAACTGCATTTTTATAAAATATATAAACTAATTTGTTCGAATTTAAAAACTGTTTTGTTTTTAAAGGTTTTAAAACTGTTTTTTTTGGATATAAAAACAGAAAGAAAAAAAAGTGAAGACTGATTTTTGTTTTAAGATTTTAAAAACTGAAATTTTATAAAAGATTTTAAAAACTGCATTTTTAAAAGGCTTTTTAAAAAAAACTGCATTTTAAGAAAAAAACTGTTTTGAAAAGAAATTTAAAACTGCATTTTTCTAAAAGGAAGGAAAAAACTGCATTTTTAATAAAAGATTTGAAAACAGTTTTTTTTATAAAAGAGTTTCAAAAACTGTTTTGAAAATAATTTAAAAACTGTTTTGAAAAGAAAAATAAAAACTGATTTGAAAAGGAAAAGAAAACTGATTTTATTTTAAACTTTGAAATAGAAAAAGATTTAATCTTTTAGTAGAAAAAGATTCGAACTTTTAAAAATAAAGATCATATTTTAAAAAAAAAAAAAAAAAAGAGAAAAGACAGAATTTTGTTAAGTAGAAGAAGTAAGATGTGATTCTTATATTTTTAAAGCAATAAAAATATAATTTTTACATCATAGGAATATTAAAAATATAATCTTTGTTTTTAAAATATGATCTTTATATATTGATTAACATAGTAAAAATTCGATTTTTACTTATGTAGAGAATACGGGAAACGAAAGCGACAAGAAGACGAAATAGACGAAGATTTCCATAAAGGAAGAGTTGTGTTATTGGATAGCTACTGGTGAGAAATTCTCACTCTTCAATTTCATTCTTTTATATATATATGTGTGTGTGTGGAAAATAAAAGTGAAGTGCTATATATAAATATTTATATATATATATATATATATATATACGCCCCCTCGTCCACAAACCATGGACGATATTTATTGGTTGAAATTGTGGTGAAAATTGGTTGATGGCAAATTGTTGTTTGGGATAGTTTTGTGGTTGGTATTGAATTGATTGAGGTTGAAAAATACCCGTTTGTGATTGGAAAAATATTTGGTTGAAACCACTTAGGATTAGTTTGTGGTAATGAAATAAATATAAACATGCCGCCTGCGTGCGAATTAGATGCATGATCCCCATTGTCAAAAACCGCGAGGTTTTAAGGTAGAGCGAGGAGCCGTACTAGGGACGGTGCCGGTTTAACTACCCTGCCGTTATGCTGCCGAAATTTTGAATAATCTTTGTGTGTTAGAATTATTTTCATATGTTGAAATTATTTTACATGCATTGAAATTAAAACCATATATTGAAACTATGTCCATGTGTGGAAATATTCATGGGTTGAAAAGTGTTGTGTGAAGATAAAATTCATTTGTGAATGAATGAAGTGAATAAACAATAAAAATCACATTTTTATATATATATGAAGTATGAAAAATATTCGCCTTATATAAATAGTTTCAACAATCAAAATTTCATCTTTCTAATATGAACAACATAAATAAATTGTCCATGTGTGGAAATGCTCATTTGTTGAGAAGTGTGTGTAGTGGAAATATTCATATGTTGAATAAAAAGATTGAACGATAAAAATTACATTTTTATTGAAACTATGAAGTGTTGAAACCATACGTTGGTTGAATAAATATTTTAAATGATAAAAATATCATCTTTATCATATGTGTGATATGCTAAAAATATGCAGACGTTGAAACAAATATTTATGATAGAAATATTATTTTTAACATGCATAGGAACTAAATAAAATAGTCATGTGTTGAAATCTACTTTAGTTCGCCAAAATTATCATCTTTGAAATATGAAGTGTTAAAAATATCCACTTGTTCAAATAAGCGTGCATGAGTTGAAATATACATTAACTAGCTAATGATATGATTTTAGCCTATGCATGCAACATTAGAATGAATGGTATTTTTAAACCAAAGCAAGTCAAATATGAAGTTGAATCGAAAATGATAAATATTAGGAATTGTATATATGTGCATGCATATCTGTTGAACAGGTTATAGCAAAGGGGCTAGAGAAGAGGAATAAAATTTTGTGCCCAACAAATAGGTACACGTTTACAGATTTGTTTGGGTGATGATTTTGAGCCTGTTGGCTAGCCGCTTGGCTTTTTCTTTTTCTTTTTGAGATTAGAAGGACCGGGAACGCTATTTGCGATTTCCCGATGCCCCCGGTACAGGGGAGGTTATGGCGAAATTTTCCAAAATTTTAGGGTGTTAGAAAAATATTTGAAGTGAAAACGATATAGAAATTATTGAATGGACTATATTTATAAAAATATATAAATATAAATATAATTAAAACGAAACGTGGCCGTGCAGTTCATATTTTGAAACCGTGATTTCAAATGACTAGTGCGGAAGATCCGACCATTGGATTTTCCCGAACCTCAACCGTTGGGTTCGCCTTGGAAATATCTTTCCAACGGCACCAACCTTGTGAAGATCCGACGGTTGGATTGTCTGGAATGTGTAAAACAAAATTAGTGAAAAACAGCGCCAGAAACGATTATATTTATATATATATAAATATAATTAAATTAAATCGAATAACGACGCTGCAGTTCGTAAATTGAAATCGTAACTTCAAATGGTTAGTGTGGAAGATCCGACCGTCGGATTTTCCTAAAACTGGAACCGTTGGGTTCGTTTTGAAAAGACCTTCCTAATGGTGTAAAATTTGTGAAGATCCAACGGTTAGATTTTCCTATATGTGTAAAACAAAATTAGTGGAAAGCAGCGCCAGTGCGTAGATACGACCTGAAACGTCGTTTAATTAATTATGGCCGTTTTTAAATTAAATAAAAATGGCGATATATCGTTATTAAGTGCTATAGACGATATAGAGTGAAAATGAACCAATTTTGTTGTGATTGCTTGATATGTGATGGTTTAATGTATTTGACGAGAAAATTATAACTAAACAACTGAAATGTGAATGTTGAATAGTTCAACCTTGTGATTAATTGATTTGAAAATCTAAATATACGTGGGTTATTTGAAAAGGCCGAGTTTATCTCATTTCAAATAATCGATCGACGTTGAGAAGTCGAAGAGTCGAAGACGACTGAAGACCGACGATCTCCACGTTGGATGGATGGGCGCTACTGATACTCGTGATTGGAGTAGCTACCATGAAGGAATTGAAGTAGTAACCGTCCAAACATAGTGTTGATTGTACGGATATGCGAGGAATTGGTGCCTCCGGTTTCGTTCAGACCCAGAACGGACTTGTAAATGGACTGTGTGTCTGACATTGGATTTTGTTCTGTGTTGATTGATCTCTGTTAAATATATATCTGTTTGGCGGCGGAGAATTTATTCTCTTGCTTAACGCCCTTCTCTGAGACGTACGAGCTTAGAGGTTATGTATTGACAGAAATCAGTCGCATGGAGTGGATTGCCTGTGTGGCACGCCTAAGTGGCATATGATCAAGGCTTCTGTTGCAAAGCAAAGTCTTGTGGTTGATGATCAAAGCATGGTCTATGTGACTAGCTTTGTGTATAACGTGAATTCGTGAGCCTCACACCTCGGTATGAGTCAAAAACGGGAGACGGACCGCTGGGAGTGCACGACGTTTCTTTCTAGCTGTGGTGGTGTCAGTGACCTACCAGCCCTGACATTATATATACTTTTCACCTGTGTGGTTGTTGGAATGCGAGGCGCCTCGATTATAGGTCTGTAAGGACCGGGAAACGTGTGTTCAGGAATTGCCAATCCTCAAAAGTAAGAGAGGACCGGCCCAGCCGATTCCAAGGATCATAGTGGGGTCCTGGGACATTTGCTAGAGTGTCTCGAATCGGAGAGGAGCTTGCCCCTTGCCTCGACTCATGAAGGAATCCAATTTCCAATACGAAATGTGCGGTTGTGATTGTATTACTAGTATGGCGACATGATATATGGTACCCATGCCGTCTAGGATTGATATTTATGATTGAATCTGCTTTTGAAAGATATATGCACTAGTAATAATATCAAACACTTTGTTTTATTCGTATGAAGCATCTTTGGCCATTATAAGGGAAAACTCTATCCTCCGGCTTGCGTTGCATTGTGTGATGGGACCTGAGTCTTATAGTGGCTTCATTTTAGAAAAAGCATTGCGTTGATTTAATCGTTTGTTTTATTTCATGCACTAGCACTCATTGGAGTAAACCCGTTCCACGAAAGTGGCGTGGTCCTTTGATTTGCCTTATTATTGTTGTTAATAAGTTGAATAGATTTCTCATACCAGTCCCATGACTGACTCGTAGTTTGTTTCACCTTGCAAACTCGGGTGCCCTCATTTTCACATGGGCAGCCTAGTTACAGGTTTCTGACGCACCTTTTGGCTCATGGCGAGGCTTGACTACACCGTGCTGACTTGGATTTTCTCCGCCATTATTGTATCTATATTATGATTCCGCCACTGGCGATGTAGACTGATATTCCTTTTGTGTACTCTTTATGTATGATTCCGCCTCAGGCGATGGTGACTGATTATGTATCATTAACTACTAAGTTGTATCCTGTACTGTGCTTCTCTGATGTGATGTTATCTATATGATTCCGCTGTCATATGTGTGTAAATTATTCTATTTTCTGTTTATGCTATTATCTGTGATCTGCTAATGATGATTAATGTGTTATATTCCAATGATTATCCTTAACACCGTGTCACGGGGTTTTGGGATCGTCACAGTGTCTCGAACGCGGAGAGGAGCTTGCCCCTTGCCTCGACTCATGACGAAAATCCAATTTCCAATATGTGTATTGCGGTTTTAATTGTAGAACTAGTATGGCGACATGATATATGGTACCCATGTTGTCTATGATTTATATTTATGATTGAAATTGTTTTGACACTATACACTTATTATAGTATCAAATGATTTGTTTTAAACGTACCAAGCATGTTTGGCTATTATAAGGGAAAACCCTATCCTCCTGCTTGCGTTGCATTGTGTGATGGGACCTGGGTCTTATAATAGCTTCATTTTTCGAAAAAGCATTGCGTTGTTTATCTATATGCACTGGTATTCATGGGAGGAAACCCGTTCCGTGTTATACGGCGTGGTACCTTGAATTACTCTCTTTTAAAGTAAAGTTCAAAATAACTGTTTTAGTTCTCACACCAGTCACATGATTGACCTGGAGTTTATTGTTTTAACCTAAACTCTAGGTGCCCCTATTTTCCGCACGGGAAGCTAGTAGTTTTGGTTTTGCAGATTTATATTCACAGGATCCTGGTATACGGCTGGAATGATATCCGGAAAGCTCTGTATCCGTATATCACCTTCAGTTGTGTTTTATATTATTTTTCCGCTGCTATGTAATTAATTGTAATCTCTGATATTTATCGAATGTAATTTATTCATTTATACTCTGTATATTCTTGTAACTGATGGAATTGTTGTAATAACAATGAATTTTTCTTCTGTTTGCGTTCAAATTTGTCTTGTCCTCACAGTAATTCTTTCTTTCTCATCTCTTCGGAGACCGGGGAAGTTCGGGTCGCTTCATTTGGTATCAGAGCTTTGGTTTACAAAGCTCGAGAACAAGACACATTAGAACCATACGAAAGAATTCATCAGATATTGAATTAGCAATATCCAATTAGAATGACTCGTTAGAGATAGGATCAGTAGTATCCTAGAACGAGTGTGAAGAGTATATTTCTCAAATTAAAACAATTTTGTTTTGAAAATTTAAATCGCTTTGTACGTATTTGATTATTTATTTAATTTGAATATGGACAGTCTGATATATAAAGGTTTTGCATATACGCGTCATGAACGTATATTCGAAGTTTTAATATATTATATAGATATAGAATCACATTTTAGTCGCCCGGAGATGGTACTGATGATAGCATGTGCATCATCAGTATTTATGTTCGTGTTTCGAAGGTGTGATTTCTATATATTTCCATTAGACTGGTGTGAGGACCAAACTTATATAGTTAGAACACATTGTTATGAATTGGCATCAAAAACATGATTTTTGTATATATATCAAATTTATGAATTTGAAACGTTAATTCACTAATTGATTGATGTTTGTGTTGTATGTTTATTTGTTTGATAATTTTGAATCATTTAGTCTAATATAACCAAATATTGAATTGTATTGAAAATTGGTTGCATTTGCTTGCATATACATGTACTTACATTGAACAGGTCATAGCAAGGAGGCTAGAGCAGAGAATAAAATTTGTTTGCCCGACAAATAGGTACATGTTTACTATATAATTTACTGTTTTGTTTGGGAGATGATGATTTTATGAGCCTATTGGCTAGCCGCTTGGCTTTTTCTTTTTCTTTTTGAGATCAGAAGGCCTGTATGGCAATTTCGGGATTTTCCCGTGGCTCCCGGTGCAGGGGAGGTTATGGAGAAATTTTTCGAAATTTAGGGTGTTAGCCAAATTTTTGAAAATTTGAAAATTCTCAGAAATTGAAAAGTTAAAGAAAGGAAGCCGGATCGAACGTAGAGTTGATTAATCAAACCACTTTCGACTTCGTTCCTTTTCGGGGACGAAAAGTTTTAAGTGGGGGAGATTGTAATAACCCGAAAAATCAGAGCCAGTTTAAAATTTTATTTTGGCAATTTTAATGAATTTTGAACATTTAAAATAGAATATTTTAAATAATTTCGTCGAGAAATTTATTTTGAATATAATTCGAACGTATATATTATATACGCCGTCGTTAGAATATAAAAATTTATATATAATTATAAATAGAATTGAAAATGGCGCGGTAGTTCGATAATTTGATTTCTAACTTCAATTGAATGTACCGGGTGCAAAACAATCCGGATTTTAGTGAAACCAAAAACATTAGGATCTATTTGATAATATCTTTCCAACGAATCCGAAAAATCGAAATTTCATAGCGGGAATCAAAAGATATGTCCAGTTGAAAATTCTGAATAGTCGCTATGGAATCCAGGCCCTTAAAAATAGACATTTTGCAAACGACCTCGGATTTCGAGGAAACCACTTTTGTTGGGTCCGTGATGTCAATTTATTGCTAATTTCCAAATTTCATAATTTTTCGAATCAATATGTGAGCGTGGCAAAGGAAAACGCGTTTGACCAGTTTCAGTTGGTTTTAATCGACTGGAAAATGGCCATTTTTCCAACGGCCTCAGAATTCGACGAAACTAGTTTTGTTAGGACCGTATCGTCAATACGAAGCTAGAAAATATTTTTCTGCAATTTATAGAGTTAGCATGTGACCCCAGTAAATTGAAATGCGCGTTCAAATTCAATATATAGAGTTATATGTTGATTTTAACGGAAACCGATCGAAACGATCAAATCATCTTATGATACATATCCCATTGTGTTCGGAATGGGGGTAAAACGCTATGGACGACAGGCGGTGGGCCTCATTTAGAGGTCGAAAAAAAAAGTTGCTTTTTAGTGAAAAATAAAATAATTAAAAAATACCCTCTCTTTAACCAGCCCCCCCCCCCCCCCCCCCGGTTAAAAACCTAAATCAGAAAAACGAAAAAAGAAAAATAAAAATATCATTTTATTCAAAGAATGAACTAAATAGAAATTCAAAAATAAAATGTTTTATCGTTAAAAATATAATTTTTAACGTGAATATGAATATAGTGAAAGTGAATAAAATAAAATATTCATTTACAAACCGGACGGTTTGTTTATGTACACCTATTTGAAGGACATTGATTGGGACGATAAATTTTACACATCGCCCAACTGCATAAATAAAATCTGTGTTTGATTGTTTGAAACCCCACACGGGTGTTGGGATGAAATTTGAAGTTCACTCATCCTGATTGATTAATTATGTCGATCGATTGATTGACAGGCTGTTATAAGTGTTAGATATCTATATTTGATGCTTATACAGTCTAGTGCACTTTGGATGATGGTTGATTATTTATCGTTGCTTTTATATACATGTGTTGTATGGAATCCATATAATTAACTTTATATGGTAATTGATTGGGCCTCATTCCAATCGGGAAAATAAAGAATATTATAAAATAAAGGTTCATGTGTTGACTGTACTCATCCGTTGAGATTAGTCATGTGTTGAACAAAGTATTTTAACTATAAAATTTATATCTTTATCACTATAAAATAAAGGTTCATGTGTTGACTGTACTCATCCGTTGAGATTAGTCATGAGTTGAACGAAATATTTTAACAATAAAATTTACATTTTTATCATATATAGAATTAGAAATCAACTGAAAAATAGATGAGATGAGTGGTGTCCTGGATATTAATTTGATGTTGGTTTTGGCCTTCGGGGTTAATACTCAGGAAATCGTTCTCTTACTAATTTACGGTTGGAGTCTGATTCAATATCAAACGATAGATACCTTAATTTTCATAAAATATATTAAATAACAAAAATAGTCACACGTGGACAGTACTCATTCGCTGAGATTAGTCGTGTGTTGACAAAGATATAGAGTCGTGTATTGAAAGAAATATAGATCCATTTGTTGAATATAAAGCCGTGTTGATTAGTGATGCGCTATTTTGACGTGAACGATATTTATATCGATTATATTCATTTCTGAATTTAAAACAAAAATGAATTGAATTGAAGACGAATTCGAAATGAATTGAAAACGAATTCGAATTGAATTGAAAACGAATTCGAAATGAATTGAAAACGAATTCGAATTGAATTGAAAACGAATTCGAATTGAATTGAAAACGAATTCGAAATGAATTGAAAAAGAATTCGAATTGAATTGAAAACGAATTCGAAATGAATTGAAAACGAATTTGAAATGAATTGAAAATGAATTCGAATTAAATTGAAAACGAATTGAAATGAATTCAAATTGAATTGAAATTTGAATTGAATAGAAATGAATTTTAAAACAAATTTATAAGGAAAAATTCAATTTTGATTTGAATTGAAATGGAAGTTGAAGTTGTTTTTGAAACGAAATTAAAACGATTTATAAAATTCATTTTAAATAAAAATTGACGAAAAATTTGTTATATATATTATATATATAATATAATGGCCTGGATAGAACGCGCCGCGCTGCGGCAGTTCGTGAATTTCGACCATTTATTTCGAACGGACATTACGGGAGATCCGACCGTCGGATTCTCGTAAAACCGGAACCGTTGGGTTCGTATCGGAAAGAGCTTTCTAGCGAATATTAGAAATTTATAATCTAACGGTTGGATTTGGAGATACGTCCAAATCAAATTTGAAAAAGGTCGCTGTAAGTGCAGTTCGATGGCCGTTGTTGGAAATCGACTGTACGGGCCTTGATAAAATTATTAAAAATAGTAATAATTTGTGTAAAATCATAAGAAATGATTTGGGAAAAATTGGGATGAAAAACTCCATATTTGAAAAGATAAAAATAGATTTTTATCCAAATGAACTAGTTTTGAACTAAAATTAAAACCCGTTTATTTTTAAATAAATAAATTAGATTTGAAATGGGTTTAAATAGAATTGATTCATGGGTTTATCGTGAACTGTGTTTTAAATAACACTAGTTCTTTAACCCGATAATCAATAGAATGTGATTTGGGTTTGTCGTGAACTGTGTTTTAAACGGCATTAGTTATTTAACCCAGTAAAAGTAGTTTTAATGAATCTGCAATTAGATTGAAATGTGAATTGATAATTTAAATTATCAAATTTGGAAAATGAGCGAGAATGGACTATCACCAGTTTTGCTCTAAGCGATAGTTAAATCTTTAATCAGATTTGAACGTGAAATGGTAATTAATTTTACTGATAACACCTCGGTGTTAGATATGGAGTATCACCAGTTTTGCTTCATGGGATGAATAGGTTGGGATTGGGAAATAAAATAAATAATTATTTCGGTATGGTTCGCTAATCTCGACTAGTTTAGAAAACCATAATTTTGGTTTGAGACGACATCCGAAGGAAGATCAAAGGATAAATTTTAAAGAATTTATCTTGGATAAAATTAATGGGAACCTTTCCCTGAGGATATGAATTGGAATGAGGCGTATGTTGTGTTTGTGTAACATTTGTTTTTAATATACGCGAGTTGTTCGGAAAGGCCGGGTTTATACCCATTCTGAATAACCGATTCGACGATATGTCGAAGATGAAGACGGTGGTCGAGGATCGGAAGTCTTCACATCGTTTGGGTGATTACTGATGATCTTGATTGGGTTGTACACCCAAGAGGATGGAAATAGTTGGTGGTCGTCCAGACGTACCTGGAGATCGATGGATATGCGAGGAAAGTGCCTCCGGTTTTGTTCAGACCCAGAACGAACTTGTAAATGGATTGTGTGTCTGACATTGGATTTTATTCTGTGTTGATTGATTTCTGTTAAATATATATCTTTTTGGCGGCGGAGAATTTATTCTCTTGCTTAACGCCCTTCTCTGAGACGTACGAGCTTAGAGGTTATATATCGATAGATATCAATCGCATGGCATGAATTGCCTGTGTGGCATAGATCAAGGCTTCTGTTGAAAAGCAAAGTCTTGTGGTTGATGATCAAAGCACAACCTTTGTGGCGTAGCTTTGTGTATAATGTGAATTCGCGAGCCTCACACCTCGGTATGAGTTTAAAATGGGATACGGACCGCTGGGAGAGCACGACGTTTCTTTCTAGCTTTGGTGGTGTCAGTGACTTACCAGCCCTGACATTTATATACTTTTCACCTTTGTGGTTGTTGGAATGAGGCGCCTCGATTGTAGGTCTGTAAGGACCGGGAGACGTGTGTTCAGGCATAATTAATCCTCTAACGTAAGTGAGGACCGGCCCAGCCGAATCCAGGATTGCCCAGAGTGTGTAGTCCTGAGACATTTGCTAGAGTGTCTCGAACGCGGAGAGGAGCTTGCCCCTTGCCTCGACTCATGACGGAAATCCAATTTCCAATATGTGTATTGCGGTTTTAATTGTAGAACTAGTATGGCGACATGATATATGGTACCCATGCTGTCTATGATTTATATTTATGATTGAAATTGTTTTGACACTATACACTTATTATAGTATCAAATGATTTGTTTTAAACATACCAAGCATGTTTGGCTATTATAAGGGAAAACCCTATCCTCCGGCTTGCGTTGCATTGTGTGATGGGACCTGGGTCTTATAATAGCTTCATTTTTCGAAAAAGCGTTGTGTTGTTTATCTATATGCACTGGTATTCATGGGAGGAAACCTGTTCTGTGTTATACGGCGTGGTCCCTTGAATTACTCTCTTTTAAAGTAAAGTTCAAAATAACTGTTTTAGTTCTCACACCAGTCACATGATTGACCTGGAGTTTATTGTTTTAACCTAAACTCTGGGTGCCCCTATTTTCCGCATGGGCAGCTAGTAGTTTTGGTTTTGCAGATTTATATTCACGGGATCCTGGTTTACAGCTGGAATGATATGCGGAAAGCTCTGTATCCGTATATCACCTTCAGTTGTGTTTTATATTATTTTTCCGCTGCTATGCAATTAATTGTAATCTCTGATATTTATCGAATATAATTTATTCATTTATACTCTGTATATTCTTGTATCTGATGGAATTGTTGTAATAACAATGAAATGTTCTTCTGTTTGCGTTCAAATGTGTCTTGTCCTCACAGTAATTCGTTCTTTCTCATCTCTTCGGAGACCGGGGAAGTTCGGGTCGCTTCAGTCGAATTCAAAGCTCATCTACAACTTTTCTAATGGCTTCTATGTATTCATCAACACTTTTCTAACTTCATGAAGATCAAATCCTAGTCAATAATCATGAGAGCTTTCTGCAATTAGATCTAAGCACCTTCAATCTCATTCAAGCCACAAGATGAATCACTCAAACATCATTCAAGCAATTTCATATCTCCTCTTATTCATTCTAAATCCGGATCTAACGCAATTACAAATTCATGGAGAAAGGCCAAAGCACTTAAAAGATTAAAGATCCATACTTCTTTCACTGTTAAGCTAGAGACTCCGCCAACTCCTCACCAATTTAAGAGAAGTTAGATCATAAATAGAGTTAAAAGAGAGAAATGACTGTAATGAGGGAAAATTCATATGTTGTAAGCTTGAATATCATAATGAGAATTTATTGAAAGTGGATGCAGATTCATAGAGAATCGAACCACTATAAAAATTCCTTTGTGTTCTTAATTGCTTTTATCCGTTTATTTTGGGATTACGCGGTTCCATATTCTTACCGAATCGGTGAAGTGTAACTTTTACATCTTTGGTGTTTGATCCCAAATTTGGAGCAAACAAGAAGCATTTGAATTAGTAATTGGCACAATATTGTTTTATAAATAGGTTAAATGGAATAAATTTTACCCAAATCAAATTTTTATATAGAAAAAAGATATAATTTTCTAAAATTATAGTAGTATTGGTTGTTTGGTTGTTTTGTTTGATTTGATTTGAATTCAAATTGGATTATGAAATGAAATTGAACTAGTTAAGAAATTAATTGGTTATGGGAATGAGACTTAACCTGGTTGGTGGAATTGAATAAAATAAATTTGGAAATCGAATGGATAATAATGGAAATTAATCAGATATTAATCGATTGATATTAAAATATGTTTAAATAAAGTGAATACAAACAGTAAATATTAATGTTAAATATAATATAAATTGTTTGATTGTGTATTGTCTGATTTATTGGATATTAGTTTGTTAAATTAAATTCAACAATGAGTTAATAAGAAATTTAATGAATTAGAAACAAGGAAATCAATCCCTATATAAAGAATTTGGATGGAAACTAAGAGATTTAATCCGGTATTTGTTATTGATATTGTAAATTCAGCACAGACAACCAGAAGGCTATGGGATTTGATTTGGTTATAGAGATTGAAGTACAGGTTGGAAGATGGAAAACCAGTAGTTGATTTGCTTCTTAATCAAGATTGAGTTTCTTGAAAAATAGGTAAACCTTAATATATTATTGGTTGGTGATTGATTTTATACCCTTAGTTAGGTAGCCATTTGGCTTTTGATTTTCTTTTGGGGAAGTTGAGGCCCGAAGTGGCAGTTGTAATTGAACCGATCGAAAAAGTAGAGGAGGTGCTAGTGAAATTTTCAAAAATTTATAGTTGTTTGAATTTATTTGATGATAATTCTATAATGACTATTTTGAAATTAATTGGGTCGTAGCATTCTTCTTACCTTGTAATTTTAGGGATGAAATTCTTTGTAAGGGGGGAAGAATGTAACGTCCTAGATTTTTGAATGATAATTACGAATATTTGAATCTGTTTTAATGATTGATTTGGTGTTATTAATGTATTTTTATATCAAATTATTTAAAAAATTGGAATTTTAATGTTTCAATTTATAATATAATTAAAACGAGCTCGAAATGACGTGGTAATTCATAATATTGAGTTTTGAACTTTAATTAAATATACAGGATCCGATATAAGTTAGATTTCTGTGAAATTAGAAACGTTTGAATCTAATTGATCATAATTTTCTAATAAAAGAGAAAATTCGAGATTTTAGCTTATAGATTGCAAGATATATCCAATTCAAATTTTGATATAGTCGCTATGGAATCATCAACAAATTATAATGATTGAAATATAAAGAAATTTCTATATATTTGGATATCGTTTAACCCAAATTTCTGAATATTGAGTTTAGAATATATATTGGTTTATTTTGAGGCTTTCGTTTGGAAATATATGATCATAATAATTTATTATTATTTAAAATTTAATTATTTTGGATTTTAATCTATTTTATTTATTTTATATAGGCCTTATAAATGATTATTTTTCTAACGAATTCCATTTTGGATGAAACAAGTTTTATTGGAGTACATATAGTAAGTTATTGTTATATTTCCGGTTTGGAGCTAAATGGAATTATTTTGTAGGTAGACCAAATTTAAAGGTGACTGATAAATTTAAAATGACGTCGTTGGGCAAATGGAGTCCGTTTTCAACTAAATTAATTTCGTTGAGACCGGAACGTCGAGACATAGTGGTGTATTTATTTTCGTTGAATTTGCAGTTGGTGTTTAGCAGTGCGTATATTTAACGGTAACGTAAAATAGCGGTGTCCTATAAAGTTAACCGTAAAAATTGTTCGTCATCTTCACCAAAAAAATCTTAGTCCTTTCAACTGTGAAAACGCTAAATCGTCCATTAAAAAAACTAAAAGTGACAAAACAAAATGTTCAGCATACATTTTCAGAACCTATCGCAGTTTTCTTAAGTCCTAACTTATATTTCTACCTTTCTAGTTATTCATGCATACAAGGTATCACCTTGCCAGTTGTTCACGCAGCTGTCCTTTCATCTCCATCAATTTAAACAAAACATGTTTCTTCCTCGTGTTTCACTTCAGCAGTCACCCTAATTGTGCAAGCAGACCTATAGCGGTGAAAATACACTACACTGCAGCCTACCTCACCATACGTTTTGATTTCCTTATTTCAGCGGTCCTGCATGTATTTTCACTTTCATCTTTCAGCCCATCAAAATCAAAAATATTAGTGAGTTTTCACCTTTTAGCCACGCTAAGCCTAGTGCCAACGTATACGGTGGTGATATAACGTGCTTCTTGTCCACCCCATGCTTTCCTCTATAAATATGGCTATCTCCATTCTTCTGTTGAATGAAAACACAGTAGACATAATAAAGAATATTTCCCCTCTACACTGAATATAAACCCGCAAGCTTTAGAAAGGGAAGCCAAACTCCATGCACATATTAAATCACTAACTCCATTCTTTCAGCTAATGCAATATCTCTTTAACAAATTAAAATTTCCCCACCATAAGTTGAACATGTGAGCTCCATCTAGAAATAATACGGTATGTGCGGCGTTGGCATGGGGTGGTGGTCTAGCATCAGGGTAGGTGGCGCAGTGGAGTGCCAGGGATAGTTCGAACTACATTGAGGTGAAGTGATGAGGTCGGTGCGGTTGGTTGACAGCAAGTGCGGAAGTTTTTGGAGAACAATATATATATATATATATATATATATATATGATGAAGTTTTTGCGATTTGGATGCTGGCCAAAGCAGAGTGGGCGTCAGTATTGGTGACAGGCCAGGGAGGAGGATTATCGCGTATGGGTTGTTGGTGGAATGGTGTGAAGCGGTGCGGGTCTATTCAGAGAAACATGGTGAATGGAAAGTTGGTCGTGGGTGCTGGACATTGGGAGGCGGAAGTTTTGTTTGGGCATGGGGTTAAAAACGTGAAGACAGGAAGGTGAGCTTTCGGAATGGAATCTGCATTAGGAAACAAATGAAACGGTGAAAAGGGAAACTATGCATGGAGGTGGCATTGCTGATAAGTGCATAGAGAGGGTATCGGTTGAACTGAAAAGGGTAGAAGGGAGGCCTGGAGCAAAAAAAAAATAATGTAGGGAAGGTTTGACATGCAGAAGTGGTGAGATGGTCTTAACAATGAGGTGAGGTGGTAAGTTGAAGAGAAGCAGCGTGGGTGTACTATATTTCGAAGCAGTGTGGTGGAGTCGGCGATGTTCAGATGAGTGGAGATGGAAGTTGTTCGCCTACAGTAAGAAGTGATGAAGGGAACGAGAGTTACAAGGGATGGGAGAAGAACAACAAAATGGGAAAAGGTAACGTTGCTTGGGTATGATTTAATTGTGCCTAATCATGAAATTTTTTTATGACTACTTAATATTATAATGTGCATAAAAATTCATACGCTAGTCTAGTTAATGAACTTGCCTAATCATTTTTAATGGGCTTAATTAAAGCTCACATTGTCGGTTATTAATATGCCAAATACCTTTTTACTTTTCCCTAATCTAGGATGATCATATATTCATGAAGTATGTAGGCTTCAATTATAAAGTTTCGACCCATATATAGTGCGGACATAAGAAAAAAAAGGGGGACCTGGCTCATCCTTTTCTCCTACGTTTCCCTATATGGAATCAACGTTCAAGAAACATTTTGTCCTTTCCAAAATCGTCCATAACAACCTATAATTGGGCCTTAAAACTGTTGTAAGCTCGTTAAATAATTGGATAACTAAATTTAATCACTTAAATAAACAAGCGATTTATTTAAATATGTAATTAGCACTATGTAGTATTAAATTAAGATAACAATTTAAAAACCATAGTCATAATTTGCGTAACTCATTCATTTAGTAACAGAATTCGACAAACTAGGAAAGGTTGAAATCGTCTGGATGAGCACTTGATTCTGAAACAAAAAAGACAAATGGAAATCAAGGAGAGTTTAACTCACTCAGTTTATCCTGCTTATATTTTTATAAGCTGAGTTTATAATTTGTGTGCAATGTTTGCTAATGATTGATGGTTTGATGACTGTTTTCTTGGATGTTGAATATTTTTTATATTTATTTATTAATTTAAACATTTGTTTAGTTTAATCAAATTAAATCGTTATTTTAACGATTATATTCCAAACAAGGTAACTTACCAGTTGATTACGTTTATAATAATATAAACGTATTTAATAAATAATGGAACGCTTGAATGGATGTTATTAATTGATTGTTGGCCATTATTTGTTAACTGTTTATTTCCGTTTATGGTAATAAATATATTGTCTTATTGAAATTGAGATAACCCGTTGTGATGCAGGGACGGACGATTTGGAGGAATCCAACCAGATTCCTCACCATTATTGATAAGGTCCATCAACATGATTATATATTGTTATTGGATGTGAAATTTGACTGATATTTCATGGTTTGGTAATTTAGTAGACATTTTTCTCTTTAGTGCCATCGACAAATATAAAGATTTTTGAAATTGGTATTAAATCGATTCAGAATGTTTTTAATATTTTGTTTATAAATGATTTTGTTTGAATACCGAAATTAATTACTTTTTATGGTCATTTAAATTATAAGTAAGCAATAACCTGAATGGAATTTATTTAAATGTATTATGATAGTTAATTTATAAAGATTAACTAGAAATGGTTAACAAATTAACCATGCCTTGAGTTAACTAAGTCAACTATTATTAACTAGAATCGATTATCTATCGAATCGTTAATTATTCTTAAAGTCAATTATTATTTTGATTTCTTTTAAAGGAGATTTTGCTATTTTAATAATAGTAAACAATAAAGTAAACAAATTTGATTTTTGATAGTATTGGAATTTGATTATTTCTTATAATCAAAGTGAGAATCTTGGAATTTAATTCCTTTAATGGAAGTGTATGAAGTGGTAAGACCATATGAGAGATTAAACAAAACGTTAAGTGAAGTTATATTAATTTAGAAGCTTAAATGAATCCTTAGTTAGGATTTTGTTAGTCGAATTTGTATAAAATCCAAACTGGCTAATATATAGCTAAGTTATAAAGGAATAAACATTGTAAATGATTTCAAGAGTTCAAATGAAATTTGTAATCTGGGGAAGGTCTAAAGTAAGTTGACCGAAGATTATTCCGAACTTCAGAATCTTTATCGAACAAGAGATTTTTCGTAAAAGAATTATATGTTGGAATTGACTATGCTGAGTTTTATGAAATTTATATTTACATTCTATTTTTACAAGATTTAATTATTCAAGGATTATTTATCTAGTTATTCAGATTAAGGAATAAAAGTACGTTTTTAAGATAGATATTTTGAGAGTGCGTATTATAATACTATTATTATAATCAACACTATTACGTAAAGAAGTAGATTCTTTTACTGAACCTAAGGTTTACAAGAGTGAATGTTGTTGACACCTGAAGTTGTGAACTTTGTCTATTCCGAAGTTAATAATGTTGTTCGGTTAAGGTATGAGAGGTAATTATACCCCAACTTGATTGACTCCATTGTTGACTAAAGGATGGCCAGGTTCGATAACAAGGATTGGATAAATGAATTAAGTTAATAATCATTAATGGGTCTAAAGACTGTGTTTTAAATTGGATAGTATTATTGAAATGGAATTTTTTTTTCGAATGTTGAAATAGTAAAGATTTTAGAAGTTTAATTAACTAATGGTTAATCAAAGAGGCCAAATGATGCTGGGTATAGAATCAATGAATTCATTTTCTTTTTATGGATGAATGGTTGTTTTATTTTGATAGTTAAATAATCGATTATCAAAATCTTGCCAACGACTGATTGGTACGGAAAGACTGGGATCGAATTTATATTTGAAAACCATTCTGACCAACAAATACAAATGTGAAAGATGTTGATCAAGATGGATCAATTGAAGACCGTGGATCTTCATAAGAGGCAGTATTACTTGTCGAATATTCTCTGGATTACAACCAAAGGTATTCTGACGTGATTCATTGGTGGTTGAGAATTTACGGATTTGCAAGGAATTCTTGCTACTGATCCTTTGGATGCAGTAGGAGGGTGCCTTTGGTTCATCATGTTCCTGGATGACTTGTATGGATGAATGTCAGACAGAGTATACCTAATAGATTACGAGTTGATTACCTCAAACGTATTTACGTTTGTTCTTGAAGAAATTCGTTTCCCTTAGCTTTATACCCGTATTATTTTTGGGGAAATCAATTTGTGGTTTGGAAGGGTTGACGATGTAGCATTCAAAGTTAATGGTGGTGTGGTGTTCCAGAAGATAACGTATCCTTAAGCCTCATCAACCGGGAAATGACAAAAATCGGGCAGGCGGCATGCTAGGTGGGTCGCACCCAAGCAGGGTGTATTATCACCAATCTAGAGAAATTCCTTATTTGTTATTCCTTTTGATTATGTATCTCCACGTATGAACGGTGGGCCCTTAAAAATGTTGGGTGATAATACATTCGCTACACTCAAGCTAAATGAGTGGGCGGTCATGTGTGGGTCGGGTTGCAAAATGTTCTTATTGAACCCCAGTGTATCCCCTCTAGAGTACACTGATCGAAAGGTGGTTTCACACCTTGTCATAGTTGAATCTAATCTCCAATAAGCGCCCATGGTTTTTGATTTTGTACTATATATATGTGGAGCGTGAGATGTAAGCGTTCTACTACTTGGTTATTTACTTGATTTACATCAATATTGTAATATCAGATTAGTGTCGATTTCAAAAGTGTGTTGGGTTATAGTAAGATAAAAACCATCCGTGTTTATGTGTGGGCTGGTCTTACTATTACCTTTTCTTTCTAAAGGTTTTTCAAAGTTAAGCAATATGGATGTTATTTATAACTTAATGAGTTTTACTCATGCTGGTTAACCAGACTGATCCGTGGCATTTGTAATGTCTCGGGTCAGCCCGAGATACAGGTTCAAGTTATCGGACGTTATGAAGTTTAGAGACGAGCTGGTGAAGTCCAAACGTATGATATATATGTGGTATTATTCCGCTATGTGTTGTATTGAGGACAGATTATTCTAACTGTTCAGGTTGTTGTTACTGTTGTACTCTAATGATTGTAAGTATTATTTGAAGTTCTCAATAAAGTTATTTATGTATTATATTTTATTACGCTGTGATGTGAGACTCTGTGTTGTGCGGGATCCTTCTTCTTTCTTCTATTCTAGTATTTCTTTCTCTCTTCTCTCATCCTCTAATTTTCTTTCTATTAAAGATTCGTATTTTCATGCATTTTGGGTTGGGCGTGTGTAATATTAGTCAACTCAAAATGAACGGATTTATGGGCCTTTACACTTTGGAAAACTCCATTGATCTTAATTAGAAGATTTATTCCATACTCTTAATCTTTAACTGGGTTAAAGAAAGATGTTATTAAAGACACCATTCACAACAGACCCAAACTCAATTGATATCAAATATAAGATTTAAACCTAATTTACATCAACTTATATTCAACAACAATTCTCATAATCAACGAATACTATAAGACGAATAACGATGTAAACATCTTCCAAATTCCTCAAAATAGAAAATGTCTACACACAAGTAATCAATACCAAATATACAAAGATCATTTCGATTCAAACCCAATTTTATTCAAATTTTATTTGAATATATTTCAAGATATAACCGTTGGATCTTTTAACTTTCTTTTGCATTTGAAAACTCTTTTCATTACAAACCAAAGGAGAATCCGATGGTCAGATCTCCCAATATGTCAATCTAAAGTCAACGATCGATATTCGCGAATTATCACTGTGGAACTAGCCCTATTCAAACAAACTTGACCTATATTTAAAAATCAAATTGAATTACTTTCCAAATGATTTAATAATTATTTAAACCATATATTAGCTTTGGAAACTATATATTCAGCATTTAACTTTAAACGTCAAAACGTTGTTTACCATGTTCAGTTGGTTAGGCTGAAAGCACAAATATCGAATATAGTTCGAAACTTCATATTTCTTCTTCAAATCTCTTTATAGTCACTTATTATGATTTATCATAATTTTTTCATATTTTTTATAATTTTTATATGGCCATTTCGATTGATTTCCAATTATGGTCATCAAACTGCGTTTACAACGACCTTTTCAAAAATAGATTTAATCATTTCATGAAATCTATAAGTTGAAATCCAAAATTTCTTCTTCCATTTGAAAGCTCTTATCAGTAGAAAATGAGCGTTTCTAGTTTCGGGGAAATCTTATTTAAATTGCATTAGTTATGCCTGTTTGAAGTTTATGGTTGAAGTTCCCGAACTATCGCTGCGCGACACATCTTATTCATACTATATTAGAATTTAAAATAAAATTCATCCAATTCAATACAAACGTATTTTATAAAACGTTTATAAACTCGTTTAAAAACGATTCTAATCTCAACTTCAATTTTAAATCAAAATTGAATATTCTACATTATTATAATATTTATAATAATATTTTTTAAAATATAATATTTTAAAATCCAAACTTCCCTGAAATCTATTATAAAAATAAATAAGACCATTAGAATAATCATTTCGAGTAAAAAACGTCGTTTATATATCTAACTCAAACTCATTTTTGAATTTACTATTCAAAATATATTTTAAATTAGAACATGTAATTTCTCATTCAAATTTCTTTCTAATCCACTTCAACCTTTTTAATGATTGTTTGAAATCATCTCAATTTCATTTCCAAATCATTTCGGATATAAAAATCCAATTTTCATTTTCACGTCTATTTCACTTAAACGAATATATCGTTCATTTAAAATTCCGATGGAACTCGACTCAGCCAAATCCAAAATATTTCATATTCGTGGTTTCAATTGTGTGAACAATAATAATAACATACATAACAGTTCATCATCCATCAAACACAGTTATAAGATAAGCGTTTTAATTATTAACGCTTAAATGTTCATAAATAGTAAATAAATTACTGTAATAATAATCCATCAACCACGTAGCAACCATACCAACTACAAGCAATCAATATATAATAAGATAAGATTATAATAACTTTTCAAAACAGTGCAGGAGTTCTCACATTGATTTTTGATCGTTAAATAACAATTGCTTTTGAGTTAAATTAAACGTGGTTTTAATTTAACCCAAAATTCCAACTAGCTCTAAGTTTGTCCAAATCAGTTTTGTTGTGAAGCTCTCAATTCCACGATTCTAGCGTTTCTTGTTTCGTACAATTCTGAGTTCGTATGAAACGATATAATTATTTAAAGTTTTAAATACATTAATAAATTACATAATTAAATTAACCTTCATCATTTTCTTACCTAATTCAAACCCGTCCAGATCCTCCCCAAATCACCAATGCAGTCGCCGCTATAGGGGATCCGACCCCACCTGGACCACACTGCCAGCACCCCCACTCCACCGAGCACCGCCGTCGACCGCGCTGCCCCACGGTTCGCCACCATTCGCCATAAAACCCTCCCCGGTCGGAAAACATGTCGACCCACCGACACCACCTCTTTAGGCCACCATTGGCCATGCCATTTGACCAGCATCTAAGTCTCACCACCCTGGACATTTCTCCAGTTGGGGCCATCATCCAACAAAGCCTTATGTCGTTGGAAATTGTAATTTTCCGTTCGCACCACCCAAAACCCGTTTGCCCATGTTCATGTCTACTTTGCCGCCACCAAAGCCACTTTCAAGTCGAACCCCTAACTACAAAGTTGTAGCCCTCTCTCCCTCTCCAACTTCCTAGTTGGCACCTCTGGCCAACTCTCGACTGTTTGCACGCAAATCAACCAAAACCGAAACCTGCCCCGCTACACTTCGAGGCAGATCCCAACCAAACCATTACACCAATCATCCCCAAATTTTTACAGTAACTAGCTCTCACCATATACTCTGGAAGTTTCCTCCAATTTGTGACGGTCTATGAGATAATAATTATAATAAGAGGGATGACTTATTTGCAAATATGCGGCTGAAACAAATTTGGGATTTAGGGTTAAGGGTAGAGGCATACTTATAGGAGTAGGTTATCTTATAGGATAAGCTCCTTTTATTATTCTTCTATTACTACATGTTTATCGCTATCTCCATTTGTCGTTTAAAAATTCGCACGGGCACATACAAACTCCGTTCGTGGTGAAAATTGATATACAGCTATGGTTTGTCCTTACGGTCCTAATGTAACTTGTTTCGTCGAATTTTGAGTCCATTTTCTCAAATAGCGCTAGTTCGAGCTCGAATTATTGATCGATTCACATTTTAATTACGCACGGTCACAAAACAACTCTGATTGGTGCGAAATTTGAAATCTAGCAATAATTAGTCACTATGGATCTAATAAAGTTCGTTTCTTCAAAAAATAGAGGTCGTTTGCAAAATGACTATTTTTCCATATTCAATTTAATCGATAAAATATAATTTAATCCTAATATAATCAAATTCTTTGAAAAACAAAATATAATTATCGTATATATCTAAATAAAACTCCATATAGCTTCAGAATAAACTATATTGGATTTAAAAGTCGATATCTCCATTTTCAAGTTAAATCGATAGTCAATTTATGTAAAAACCCTTTTACTTTATTTAATAAAACGTTATGGTTTATAAATGATTCCACAACGACTTTCTAAAAATTTGATTCGGACATAACTCACAACTTACCAGACGAAATCTCGATTTTTCACTTTCATTAGAAAACTATAGTTCACTAGATTCTAATGTTTCTTGTTTCAACAAATTCTGACATGTATATATTGGATCTTATGCATTTATTTAAAGTTCAAAATGTAATATTATGAACTACCACGCTGCTGCGAGCTCGTTTTTAATTATATTATAAATTATATGTTCAAACCTTAAATAAAATAAATTCCAAGTCGTTAATTCTTAAAATAATTTATTTTAAATATTTAATATTCATTAAATATTTCTTAATAAAATCAAGGTCGTACGTTACACCTTCTCTTTTAATGATAATTCGCAAAAATTCCCTCTTTATTCCCTTTATCTCAAAAATATCGCTATACTTTCACAAAATCCATTTCTATTTCCTTTACTTTGGAAATGTCGCTATAATTTCACAAAATACCTTTCTTATTATAAAACCCTAAATGGCTTTCTTTAATATTAAACTTTGCCAACTGAATTTAGCAATAACGCTTATGGAAATAATAAATTTAAATTTCAATATTTACTTTTGTTTCCAAACTAACATAACCTCTTTTCATTTCTTCGAAAAACCATTGCCATTTCCTTATTACTTGGAATAAGTGTATTCCCAAGTCGTGTTACTTCATTACTTAGAAAATAATGCTATATACTTAAACCTTGCAAATAAAGTTGCAATATTTCGCTTATAGATATATAAATTTATTTCCAACATCATTACCATTTCAAACTACTACCATCCCTTAGATAATAGTGAAGTCGTTCAAGTTGGGGTATTTTATTTACCTCTCAGATCTTCACTTGCAACGTTCTTATCTTAACATAGATATAAGTTTGTAATTCAAAAATGGATACTAATAATAACATCACAAGTTCTGTTTACTATTCAATTCGAAAATATGGTTATTATAAACGATTCCCTGCATTTGGAAAATCTTCTTTCAAATATAACTATTTTTCCTAATTCATTTATTAAGTAAATTCTTACTTAAATACAAACTTCTCGCTTTAAACTTCTTTAATATAGTCCATTCATAACTTGGATTTTATTACAAAAATCCAATTAATGAATCTTTTACAAAATCCATTAAGCATTTCATTATAAACGTCTGGATTTATTACAATGAATCCATTTACTAAATCCTTTACAAAATTCATTTAAGCACTTACCCTTGCATTTCAAACATCTCTTATTAATTTCAATCATCCTTACTTAATTCAAATATTGAGTAAACAATTGTTTAAAATCATCGTATTAGCTTTTATTTCTTTTATAAACCTTGTTTATAAAACTTGAGTTTGCTATAAAATCTCTTTATAAACCCTTTTCCGGATTCAACTATAGTCTCATCATAAACTTGATTGCTTTCTTAATTGAATTTCAATTAAAAAAGTAACTTCTATTATTATTAATTAAAATAATAACTGACTTCAACATTAACTACAGTAAAAGTAGTTAACTTCGTGATTAACTAAAAATTGAATAGTTAATTCCTTTTACAAGTTATTAGAATAAAAATTAACCTTGTTAAAAATAAAGAACTCGATAATTATCCTTATATTTATTTAGTTATAAGATTAATCAACTTTTGTAAATGTTCCTTAAATTTTAAACAACTATTTGTCAACTTGTTTTAATTAGATTAATCGAAACTAAATTAATCTAATAACCAATTTCAATTAAAATAGTTGACTTAGTCAACTTGAAAACATCAGTTAACTTGTTAACCAGTTTCCGCTAATCGTTCCACTTAAATTATTTAATAATATAATAAATTTAATAACTTTACACTTAATTGTTTCTTAAAAACAATTATATCAAATTATTAACCCTTAGGTTAATTTCTAATTTCGTTACTTATAAACAGAAATTTGTGATATAAAACATTTAAAATTACTTTACAAACATAATTTATAAAATATTGATTTATTTGTAAAACTTATGAAAAACATAAATTAAAATCTTATTTCGGTTATAAAAATAATTTTTATAACTTAAACTTCGTCAATTCACCTGATGGCAAATCGACGTCTTAAAAAATGGATTTTAGGCCATTTGTTGCCAATCACTTAATCAATACCTTTTATTGATTAATAATTCAATAATGTTGAATTAAATCCAACAATCAACATCCAAACAGATTTAATGTTACTTGGATTAAACAATTCATATATGAATAATGTGAAGAACAAGTAATACATAGAATATTTAAGGAATCCAGTTGGATCCCTCCAACCTGTTTTCCTTGCATCACATCTCATAATATCATTCAATGGATGCATACAAAATAGCAATTTTAACCTAATGCATTTAAAACAACGAAAATATAAATATCGTCAATCAACAATCAAAAATCAAACATTAAACATCCAAAAAATCCAAACATCTGATTTATACGATCAATGATGAGTTATAATTATATGAATTTAACCACATTATAAAATTCCAGAAGGCGTGAGAGTTAACTCACATTTTATTTCTGATTGATGATTTCATGTCAATTTATATAATTTCAAACGAGCATTCAAAATTACATAAAATTTTCAACTATTCAGAATCTATTCCAACCACTCCGTCAGCGTAGTACTTAAAGGTACGATCCTAATGGATCTTGTCTCGTTGAATTCTGTTCACGTATGGAAAGTTATAGCAATTACAAATTGTAACTAAAAAGTAACTTAAATATTTAAACAGGATTATTAATTAATTTACTAACCCTTAATTGACATTTAAATGATGTGATTAATTCACGTAACCCACCCCTACTAGTATATGTCTACTTCCTGAATCAAAACATGACTTCATCAATCACCCATCGCGCCACTACCGTGGCTCAGGAGACCGCCGCACCGATGTTGGCAACACTGTCGTTCCTTGGCCTCTACTCGCCTTAAGTGCCGACCACTATAAAACCTCCAGGTCGCCAAAAATGAGCCACGAATGGAAAACACCTCAACGTCGACTTCTCCAACCATGCGCCTTCTATGACCACCACATCACCACCATTAGCTGCGCCCATCCACCCTCTTCCACTTTGCTTCAGGCACCATTAGCCAATTCTCCCTCCATCGCCCTTAAATAAAAAAACGAAATGCCCCACATCACTTTCAGCACCGGATTCTAGCCGCCCTAGGCCATCGCACCACACACCACCACCATTAGGTTGAAGCCCATACTTCCCTCTATAATTTCCTAGTTGGAAGTTTCGTCTAATTCTTTATGGTTTTCGAGAAAATAATTGATTTATAAACGTGAACGATATGGAAGGTGGCGGCTGTGTTGAACAATGAAGAAAGGTATACGATATCATATATGGATGGTTAGGATTATTTTATTATTAACTTAATATTTTCACAAAACTAAGAAGATTTGGGGTTAATTCGGAATACAGGTTAGGTCGAAAGAGGAAAACGCAATTCTTAGTTTCTACCACGCAGACAAAAGCAAGGGTAAAATGAGCAGTGAAGAGAAGCGAACCGTGTAGAGTGAAAAGGGAGAGATAAGATTGCGTAGAATAAGAAGAAAAGAAAAATATTTCCCTTTTCGCTATTAATGATAGGAAACTAAGAATCGAACCCGAGATAAATCAATTTCTTTTTACTTTGACCCCGTTCCAAATCCGTGTGCTTACTTCTGTCTAAACTTGCGTCCAGTATCGTGGTGGCCCTCTTGGGTATCGATAGGAACACTGTTGCGATTTGACTATTAATACTTTGTATTCCATGTTGTACGAAGCCCAATAATGTGCACCGCGAGGATTGCTTGCGAGTTCATGCTATTTATTGCCAGATGATGTTTTGTCCAGGGTTGTCTGCCCAGAGCCAGGTGGGCAGGGGATGACATTGGCGTACGCTGGATCAAGTGTTCTAGTCCTTTAGGGTTTCTATTTTTATTTTACCATGGTCTCGACTTGCACTGGTTGGGAGATTTTGGAGCCAGCGTGGAGCTCTATTGGTCAGCAACAACTTCTCACGTAATGTATTGTTTACGCGACTCACATGAAATCGATCTGGTATGTTTTTGTTTCATTATTAACCGAGAAGCTTAGAGGAAGCAAATCTGTCTCTGCTCGGTGAGCGAAAGTTGAAAATATGTATTGCCGGTTTGCTTTTATGGTTGTGTTTGGATAGTACGTTATGTATGATCTTCAATGGTGGTTATCATTATCGTCTTGTTGGTTTTTAAGTCATTGGCAGTGTGTATGGCATCGGGGATATGGTCCTGGTTGTTTGTGCTTTGGGTCTATTAATTGCGTGTGTTAGTTTCGTATTGCTAATAGTTATGTGAGTTTGATTGGTAATAGCTGAGTTTGCTTTGGTTTTTCGAACAACGGTGTTCTGATTATCGTCTTGTAGCTGTGCAATGGCAAGCAAGTTGAAGCATTGCTCTCAATTTTGTCGTTCCAACTGGATGGTGATTTTCCTTCCATTTTCGAACTCCTGCGCAAATTCTGCATGTAACATCCTTGGACGTGATTGGCTAGGATCTTCTGTCCTACCAACTATGATGTTACATATTCGTTGCAAGCTATCTGGTGTGGAGCTATAAGAAAGGTCCTTGTTGACTTACCAATACGTGAAGCTATCCTTAGCTCTTGTAGTAGTATTTTTGTTTGTTGCTTTTGTAATTTAATATGTAAATTGTTGCCTTATTTTGTGTAGTGTATGTAACACTCTCCCTGTGTGGAGATGTAAGTGTAGTCTAGTATTTGTTGCTAGCTACAGAGCTGTAATCTAGTTAGGATGCCTTAAAAACCGCATTTGTTGTAGATTGACAACCGGTCAATCTCTAGTCCTTAACTGTAATTATTATTTGTTATACTAATAAGGGTTTACCGTCACCTTAAAAGCCGGTCGGCTTTGCCAAAAAAAATTCACAAAACTTACATCTGGAGTTTCACGCTTAAACGACCACATACGAACTTCAATCGTGATGAAAATTGAAATCCTATAATAACTTAATATTTCATGCACGATGGAACTCGTTTCGTCGAATTCCTAAATTGTTTGAAAAAATCCTATTTAAATTTCAAATGTAAATCGATACGCATTTACATCGTGCATGACCACAGAATAACTTCAATTGACTCGAAACTTGAATTCTTACAATAATTAACCATTACGGATTTTATAAAATTAATTTCACTAAAATCTGAGGTCATTTGAAAATTGACTATTCTATGTGTTATATTAGACCGATTTAAAAAAAAATCAAAATTATCAATAGTAATTTATTATTATCATATATATATATATATTTAGATATAATTTTATATATCAAACTCGATTTTAAATTCCAAGTTAAATCGATATTCAGTTTATTTAAAATCCTTCCATTTTATTCAATAAATAATTATAGTTCATAAACGATTATACCGCTACTTTTCTGAAAATTATACTCTGACATAACTCAAAATCTACAAGATGAAATCTCTATTTTTCTTTTTCATTAGAAAACGATAATCCAATAGAACCTAAAGACTCTCGTTTTAAAGAATTCCGACTTATATTGGATCATGTGTACTCAATTTAAGTTCAAATCGTAAAACTACGAGATACCGCGATGCTGCTAGCTCGTTTTTATTTAATTTATATTAATATGATCAAACTTCATTTAATTTATAAATTGCTTATTATATTTCAAATTTGGACCTAGTTGCGTCTTAATAAATTATCCAATTCATACTGTAATGACCTGGATTTTTCCAAACCTGAATATTTAATTTATTTAAATATGAATATGATTAAATTAGAAGTTAGATAACTTGAATTCAGAATATATGAGTTATTTAATATAACTGAATCGAATTTGGAATTTAATATGGAATTAAACTGATTTTGAAGCTTATGAAAAATCATATTTGAATGTGAACAATAATATTAATTTATTATTAAAGAATCGAGTGTTTGAAAATCGATTAAATATTAAATCTACTTAATTAACATGTAAAATAGTGTTTTTGTAAACATTCTCGGAAATCAACGAAACTAGTTTCATCGAGTCCGGAATATTGCAATATAGTATGGTGTCAAATTTCATCGCATTCGGAATTGTTATGTGGTCGTTGCGAGCTTAGAACGTCAGCGAGAATATAAACGAATATAAAATTAAAATATCTAAAAATATCTCTTCATAAAATATCTACATATTTATCTTGCCTATAAAATCATTTTTATCCTTAAAACGTAAACACTATCTTCTTCTACAGCAAATTAAAACGGTCAACCTCTTCACTTCTTCCTCTAATTAAATTTCCTTCAATACTAAATGAAATTCACCGATGTTTGATCCATTGTACTCACGAGATCAAGGGAATTAACTTGGTGGGTGTTTTGAGAGGTGCGGCGCATTTCTGGATTGCTCGAAATTGTCCTGGTGATGCTAGGGCATGAGGTCGCATTGATGTTGTGGAGGAGAGACCATGGCGAGGGTGGCTTGGGATTTCTAGTGTCGAGGCGCACTTGTAGACAGAATTTGATGGAATTCCGAGAAGAAGAAAGTCGCACCACTATAATGGGGGAGCGTTGGTGAGTGAGATCGAAAAATGGAATGTTGGGCTGGAGATGAGGTTAAGGAATTCAGCAGGTTGAGTTTTAGGTAGGCAACATGTTGACGATGTCGGTTTAATGGATGGAAGTCTCGAGCTTGGTGTCACCGTGTATCGTATACAATGTTTTTGGGTTGTGCACATGAGAAGGGGGCAGATTGTTTTAGAGAAGAAGAAGGCATGGGCTGAGACAGTGTATTGAGGGGTGAGGAATTTATTAATTAAATTGTTAAGTTAATTAATATATAATTTTGTATTAACTTGTTTACGTGATATCTAGTTCGTATGACATCCAATTAACGAACCGTCAGTTTCGTTGGGATCGTGATGAAGAACACTATACATTGGCAGTGGATTGGTAGCATTGCAAGAAGCTTATATTTTTGTCTAATTTCAAACGTCCATTTGAAATTAGATAAAAACGTGGAAATCGTCGATTGGGATGGATGGTTAGTTTAACTCATGTTTATTGCTATACTATTGTACCATATGATAGTATTGACTGTTATTTACATATTTATACGTATTATTGACTATTTGGATGATTTATTTCTTTATTGGTGGTTGTCGATATATTTAGTTCCTGCTTGTGAACAAATGATCCTTTGACACTACCTGTTAATATTGAACTATATTACATATATATATATATATATATATATATATATATATATATATATATATATGCTGACATATGAGCTGTGATGCAGGGTGACGGGTTGGAGGAATCCAACAGGATTCCTCAATATGATTGTTACCGTATTTATATTCATATGTTGTATTATGAATTGATTGTGTGTTAAACCCGACTGTGGACCCCATTGATTATATAATTTTGTTATATATGAAACCATGATGAGGTGAATATATATTATTTTATGTTAACCCACCCTTACCAGTATATATCTACTTCTTGAATCAAAACATGACTTCATCAATCACCCATCGCGCCAATATCGTGGCTCCGGAGACTACCGCACCGATGTTGGCAACACTGTCGTTCCTTGACCTCTACTCGCCTTAAGCGCCGACCACTAGAAAACCTCCAGGTCGCCAGAAACAAGCCGCGGATGGAAAACACCTCAACGTCGATTTCTCCAACCATGTGCCTTCTACGACCACCACATCACCACCATTAGCTGTGCCTATCCACCCTCTTCCACTTTGCTTCAAGCACCATCAGCCAATTCTCCCTCCATCGCCCTTAAATCACAAAAAAATAAAATGAAATGCCCCACATCACTTTCAACACCGGATTTTGCCCGCCCTAGGCCATCGCACCATACACCACCACCATTATGTTGAAGCCCGTACTTCCCTCTATAATTTCCTAGTTGGAAGTTTTGTCTAATTCTTTACGGTTTTCGAGAAAAAAATTGGTTTATAAACGTGAACGATATGGATGGTGGCGGCTATGTTGAACGATGAAGAAAGGTATACGATATCATATAGGGATGGTTAGGATTATTTTACTATTAATTTAACATTTTGACAAAACTGAGAAGATTTGGGGTTAATTCGGAATACATGTTAAGTCGGAAGAGGAAAACACGATTCTTGGTTCCTACCACGCAGACAAATGCAGGGGTAAAATGAGCAATGAAGAGAAACGAATCGGTGTTGAGTGAAAAGGGAGTACGGGAGTACAAAAGATTGCGTAGACTAAGAAGAAAAGGAAAAGATTTCCCTTTTCGCTATTAATGATTGGAAACTAAGAATCGTACCTGAGATAAATCAAATTCTTTTTCCTTTGACCCCGTTCCAAATCCATGTGCTTACTTCTGTCTGCACTTATGTCCAGTGTCGTGGTGGCCCTCTTGGGTATCGATAAGGACTCTGTCGCGATTTGACACTTAATACTTTGTATTCCATATTGTACGAAGCCCAATAATGTGCACCTCAAGGATTCCTTGCGAGTTTGTGCTATTCACTGCCAGGTGACGTTTTGTCCAGGGTTGTCTGGCCAGAGCCAGGTGGGGCAAGGGATGACATTGGAGTATGTTGGATCAAGTGTTCTAGTCTTTTGGGGTTTCTGTTTTTATTTGGCTGTGGTCTTGACTTGCACCGGTTGGGAGATTTTGGAGCCAGCATGGAGCTCCATTGGTCAACAACAACTTCTCACGTATTGTATTATTTACGCGACTTGCTCGAAATCAATCTGGTATGTTTTTGTTTTCATTATTAACAGAGAAGCTTAGGGGAATAAAATATGTCTCTGCTCGATGAGCGAAAGTTAAAAATATGCATTACCAATTTGCTTTTATGGTTATGTTGGGATAGTACGTTACGTCTGATCTTCAATGGTGGCTAACACTATCTTCTTGTTGGTTTTCAAATCATTGGCAGTGTGTATGGTATCGGGGATTTGGTCCTGGTTGTTTGTGCTTTGGGTTTATTCATTGTGTGTGTTAGTTTTGTATTGCTAGTAGTTATGTGAGTTTGAATGGTAATAGCTGAGTTTGCTTGGGTTTTTCGAACAATGGTGTTCTGGTTATCGTCTTCAGTTGTGCAATAGCAAGCAAGGTGAAGCATTGCTCTCAATTTTGATATTCCAACTGGATGGTGTTTTTCCTTCCATTTTCGAACTCCTGCGCAAATTCTGCATGTGATATCCTTATTGACTTACCAATACGTGAAGTTATCCTTAGCTCTTGCAGTAGAATTTTTGTTTGCTGCTTTTGTAATTTAATATGTAAATTGTTGCCTTATTTTGTGTAGTGTATGTAACACTCTCCCTATGTGGAGATGTAAGTGTAGTCTAGTATTTATTGCTAGCTACAGAACTGTAATCTAGTTAGGATGCCTTAAAACCGCATTTGTTGTAGATTGACAATCGGTCAATCTCTAGTTCTTAACTGTAATTATTATTTGTTATAATAATAAGTGTTTACCGTCACTTTAAAAGTCGGTCTACTTTGCAAAAAAAACCATAAAACTTACGTCTAGATTTTCACGCTTAAAGGGCCACATACGAACTTCAGTCGCGATGAAAATTGAAATCCTTTAATAACTTAATATTCCGGACACGATGAGAGATCGTTTGAAAAATTCCTATTTTAATTTCACATGTAAATCGATACGCATTTACATTGTGCATGATCATAGAATAACTTCAATTGACTCGAAACTTGAATTCTTACAATAATTAACCATTACGGATTTTATAAAATTAATTTCGTTGAAATCTGAGGTCATTTTAAAATTGACTATTTTATGTGTTATATCAGATCAATTTCAAAAAAAAATCAAAATTATCAATAATAATTTATTATTATCATATATATTTAGATATAATTTTATATATCTAACTTTTAAATTCCAAGTTAAATCGATATTCAGTTTATTTAAAATCCTTCCATTTTATTCAATAAATAATTATAGTTCATAAACGATTATACCACTACTTTTTTGAAAATTTTACTCTGACATAACTCAAAATCTACAAGATGAAATCTCTAATTTTTCTCTTTCATTAGAAAACAATAATCCAATAGAACCTGAAGATTCTTGTTTTAAAGAATTCCAACATATTGGATCATGTATACTCAATTGAAGTTCAATTCTTAAAACTACGAAATACAGCGATGCTGCAAGCTCGTTTTTATTTAAATTATATTAATATGATCAAACTTCATTTAATTTATAAATTGCTTATTATAATTCAGATCTAGACATAATTCTGTCTTAATAAATTATCCAATTCACCGTAATGACCCGGATTTTTCCATACCTGAATATTTAATTTATTTAAATGAGAATATGATTAAATTATAAGTTAGATAACTTGAATTCAGAACATACGAGTTATTTAATATTACTGAATCGAATTTGGAATTTAATATGGAATTAAATTGAAGCTTATGAAAAATCATATTTGAATGTGAACAATAATATTAATTTGTTATTGAAGAATCGAAGTGTTTGAAAATCAATTAAATATTAAATCCATTTAATTAACATGTAAAATAGTGTTTTTGCAAACATTCTCGGAAATCGACGAAACCAAGTATCACTGAGTGCAGAATATTGTAATATATTATGGTGTCAAATTTCATCGCATTCGGAATTGTTATGTGGTCAATGCGAGCTTAGAACGTCGGCGAGAATATAAACGAATATAAAATTAAAATATCTAAAAATATCTCTTCATAAAATATCAAGATATTTATCTTGCCTATAAATCACTTTTAACCTTAAAACCTAAACACTATCTTCTTCTACAGCAAATTAAAATGGCCGACCTCTTCACTTCTTCCTCTAATTAAATTCCCTTCAATACTAAATGAAATTCACCGATGTTTGATCCATTGTACTCACGAGATCAAGGGCATTAACTTAGTGGGTGTTTTAAGTGGTGTAGCGCATTTCTGGATTTCTCGAAATTGTCCAGGTGATGCTAGGGCATAAGGTCACATTGATGTTGTGGAGGGGAGACCATGGCGAGGGTGGCTTGGGATTTCTAGTGTCGAGGCGCATTTGTTGACAGAATTTGATGGAATTCCGAGAAGAAGAATGCCGCACCACTATAATAGGGGAGCGCTGCTAGGTGAGGTCAGAAAATGGAACGGTGGGCCGGAGATGAGGTTAAGGTATTCAGTAGGTTGAGTTCCAAGCGGGCAACACATTGACGATGTCGGTTTAATGAATGGAAGTCTCGAGCTTAGGGTCACCGTATATCGTGTACGATGTTTTTGGGTTGTGCACATGAGAAGGGGGCGGATGTTTTTGGAGAAGAAGAAGGCATGGGCTAAGCACGTGTGTTGAGGGGTGAGGAATTTATTAATTAAATTATTAAGTTAATTAATATATAATCTTGTATTAACTTGTTTGCGCGATATCTAGTTCATATGACATCCAATTAATGAACCGTTAGTTGCGTTGGGATCGTGGTAAAGAACACTATATGTTGGCAGTGGATTGGTAGCATTGCGAGAAGCTTAGATTTTTTTCTAATATCTAACGTCCATTTGAAATTAGATAAAAACATGGAAATCGTCGATTGGGATGGATGGTTAGTTTAACTCATGTTTATTGCTATACTATTGTACCATATGATAGTATTGGCTATTATTTACATATTTATACGTATAATTGACTATTTGGATGATTTATTTATTGGTGGTTGTCGGTATATTTAATTGCCGTTTGTGAACAAATGATCATTTGACACTATCTGCATTAGCAGAAGATTCATCTTATATGAATTAGCTAATATTGAACTGTATTACATATATATATGTTGATATATGAGCTGTGATGCAGGGAGATGGGTCATAGGAATCCAACAAGATTCCTCAATATGATTATTACCGTATTTATATTCATATGTTGTATTATGAATTGATTATGTGTTAAACCTGACTGTGGACCCCATTGATTAAATAACATTGTTATATGTAAAACTGTGATGAGATGAATATATATTATTTTATGTTAACCCACCCCTACCGGTATATATATACTTCCTAAATCAAAACATGACTTCATCAGTCACCCATCGTGCCACTATCGTGGCTCCGGAGACTGCCGCACCGATGTTGGCATCACTGTCGTTCCTTGACCTCTACTCTCCTTAAGTGCCGACCACTAGAAAACCTCCAGGTTGCCAGAAACGAGACACGAACAGAAAACACCTCAACGTCGATTTCTCTAACCATACACTTTCAACGACCACCACATCATCACCATTAGATGCTCCCATCCGCCCTCTTCCACTTTGCTTCAGGCACCATCAGCCAATTCTCCCACCATCGCCCTTAAATCACAAAAAAGCGAAATGCCCTACATCACTTTCAACATTGGATCCTAGTCGCCCTAGGCCATCGCACCGCACACCACCACCATTAGGTTGAAGTCCACACTCCCCTATATAATTTCCTAGTTTGAAGTTTCGTCTAGTTCTTTACGGTTTTCGAGAAACAAATTGATTTATAACATGAACGATATGGATGGTGGCGGTTGTGTTGAACGATGAGGAAAGGTATACGTATCATATAGGGATGGTTAGGATTATTTTATTATTAATTTAATATTTTCACAAAACTGAGAAGATTTGGGGTTAATTCGGAATACAGGTTAGGTCGAAAGAGGAAAACACGATTCTTAGTTCCTACCACGTAGACAAAAGCAAGGGTAAAATGAGTAGTGAAGAGAAGCGAATCGGTGTAAAGTGAAAAGGGAGTAGAGAAGATTGCGTAGAATAAGAAGAAAAGGATAAGGTTTCCCTTTTCGCTATTAACGATCGGAAACTAAGAATCAAACCCGAGATAAATCAAATTCTTTTTTCTTTGACCCCGTTCCAAATCCATGTACTTACTTCTGTCTGCACTTCCGTCCAGTGTCGTAGTGGCCCTCCTGGGTAGACAGTTAATACTTTGTATTCCATATTGTACGAAGCCCAATAATGTGCACCTCGAGGATTCCTTGCGAGTTCGTTCTATTCATTGCCAGGTGACGTTTTGTCCAGGGTTCTCTGGCCAGAGCCAGGTGGGGCAGGGGTTGACATTGGAGTATGTGGGATCAAGTGTTCTAGTCCTTTGGGGTTTCTGTTTTTATTTGGCTGTGGTCTTGACTTGCACCGGTTGGGAGATTTTAGAACTAGCATGGAGCTATATTGGTCAGCAACAACTTCTCATGTAATGTATTGTTTACGCGACTCGCTTGAAATCGATCTGGTATGTTTATGTTTTCATTATTAACCTCGGTGAGCGAAAGTTGAAAATATGCATTACCAGTTTTCTTTTACGGTTGTGTTGGGATAGTACTTTTTGTCTGATCATCATTGGTGGCTAACACTATCGTCTTGTTGATTTTCAAATCATTGGCAGTGTGTATGGTATCGGGGATTTGGTCCTGGTTTTTTGTGCTTTGGGTCTATTCATTTCATGTGTTGGTTTCGTATTGCTAGTAGTTATGTGAGTTTGAATGGTAATAGCTGAGTTTGCTTGGGTTTTTCAAGCAGTGGTGTTCTGATTATCGTCTTCTAGCTGTGCAATGGTGAGTAAGGCGAAGCATTGCTCTCAATTTTGCTGTTCCAACTGGATGGTGTGTTTCCTTCCATTTTCGAACTCCTGCGCAAATTCTGCATGTGATATCCTTAGATGTGATTGGCTAGGATCTTCAGTCCTACCAGCTATGATGTTACCTATTCGCTACATGCTATCATGGTATGGAGCTCTAGGAAAGGTCCTTGTTGACTTACCAATACGTGAAGCTATCCTTAGCACTTGTAGTAGAATTTTTGTTTGCTACTTTTGTAATTTAATATGTAAATTGTTGCCTTATTTTGGGTAGTGTATGAACACTCTCCCTGTCTGGAGATGTAAGTGTAGTCTAGTGTTTGTTGCTAGCTACAGAGTTGTAATCTAGTTAGGAGCCTTAAAAACCACATTTGTTATAGATTGACAACCGATCAATCTCTAGTTCTTAACTGTAATTATTATTTGTTATAATAATAAGTGTTTACGGTCACTTTAAAAGACAATCGGCTTTCCCAAAAAAATTCACAAAACTTACGTATGACCACATATAAAACTTCAATCGCGATGAAAATTGAAATCCTATAATAACTTAATATTCCGGACACGATGGAACTGGTTTCGTCGAATTCCGAGATTGTTTGAAAATTTCCTATTTTAACTTCAAATGTAGATCGATACGTATTTACATCATGCACGATCATAAAATAACTTCAATTGATCGAAACTTGAATTCTTATAATAATTAACCATTACAGATTTTTTAAAATTCATTTCATTGAAATCTGAGGTCGTTTGAAAATTGACTATTCTATGTGTTATAATAGATCGATTTAAAAAAATCAAAATTATCAACAATAATTTATTATTATCATATATATATAAATATATATTCAGATAGAATTTTATATATCTAACTCGATTTTAAATTCCAAGTAAAATCGATATTCAGTTCGTTCAAAATTCTTCCATTTTATTCAATAAATAGTTATAGTTCATAAACGTTTGCACCGCTACTTTTCTGAAAATTTTTGTAACAACCCGGAAAATTGGAACCAATTTAAAGTAACATATTTTGGCAATTTTAAAGAATTCTGAATATTTAAAATGAATTATTTTAAATAATAACAAAGAAAAATTTGTTTTTGACAAAGTTAAAATGAATAAATTTATTTTAATTATAAAAGGAGTTTAAAATGGCGTTGTAGTTTGAAAATTCGATTTCAAATTTCAAATGAATGTACAAGATTCAAAACAAACCGGATTTTAGTAAAACCAGAAATATTAGAATCTGTTTGAAATATCTTTCCGACGGATGTGGAAAATCCAGATTTCATAGCAGGAATAAAAAGTTATGTCCAGTTGAAAATTCTAAAAAGTTGCTATAGAATTTATAAAATTTTAATATATATATATATGGCCCTTAAAAATAGCCATTTTGCAAACGACCTCCATTTTCAACGAAACCACTTTTGTTAGATCCGGGATGTCGAATTATTGCTAGGTTCCAATTTTCATAATTTTTAGGATCAATATGTGAGCACAGCGAAGTTAATCATGTTTTGAAAGTTTCAGTCAAATTGGATCAACCAGAAATGACCATTTTTCAAACAGTCTCCAAATTCAATGAAATTAGTTTTGTTAGGACCGTATCATCAAAACATAACCGATTTACTTTTCTGGAATTTTTAGAGTCAGTATGTGGCCCCGACAAATTAAAATGTACGTTCAAATCTAAAATTGAATGTTTTATATTTTAATTTGAAGAATAACTGATCATAACAGTCGAAATAACCTACGAAACATATCCCATTGTGTCCAGAATGGGGGTAATTAGCTAGGGGCGACAGGCGGTGGGTTTGATTTGGTGTTCGAATGGAGAAATTATATATATTTTTCCCAACCTAGATTTCATAAATAAAAAAATTCCATAAATCACTTTCTCTCTCCCCGATAGCTCCAGATCGACGGCAGCTCCCCCTTCATACCTTCTCTCCTTCGTATCTCCTTAAACACTCACCAGAATCGATGGCCCCAGTGGAAGATTATGGAGTACTCCTCGCAAGCTTCACATCCATGTAAGTTGCATCCTCCCTCGCCTCGTGTACATCGAGAATCGGGCCCTCCAACCTGCTCCGCCTCGCGCTGCTTTACTCTGCCGCCGTCAGTTCGAGTTCACCAATGTTGGTGGCGCCGGAAAGCTTGTTCCAAGCTCTACGCTGTGGCATAACCCGATCATCTCCAAGCGCTGCGAATTTCGAGAAAAACTAAGACCTAGATTCGAACCATTTTAGAAAGGTACGGCTGTGTATATTTCAAACCAATTATAACGCTTTAAAGCGCTGCAAAGTTTGATTTTCAAATAAAAATTATATCTTTTTCATTTGTGGTCGAAATCCAATGAAATAAGAGATATCGGGACCGTGACGACGTCTTCTACATTCTAGAAGAGACCAGGGAATTTTTAGAGCTCGCTACAATTTTAAGCGAAGCCGAAAGCAAAGTGAGAACTTCTCACTTTAAATTTAATTTCTAGTTAAAAATATATACTAGGATGCAGATGGTGCTTAGCAGCACCCGACACCGTTGTCCATAGACCATGGATGACTTGTTTGTTTGATTGTATTGTGAAAATTGATTGTGATGTGGAATGGACTGTATAAAATATATGAATAATAAAAATATCATTTTTATTGTATATATGGAATGAAAATAAAATAAATATTCATTTACAAACCAGACGGTTTGTTTGTATACGCTTATTTTTCTGATATTGATTGGGATGATAATTTCTACACATCGCCCAACCGCACAAATATGTTGTTTGAAAACCCCACATAATATTTGACATACACTGATCCCAATAATTAGTGGTATGTCAATCGATGGGTTGACAGACTGTATAAGCGTTATTTATTTATTTTAATGCTTATGCAGTTGTAGATGCACTCTGGATGTTGTATGAATTTTTAATGATTGTTTATCGTTATTATTGTATACAAGTGATGTTGAAATCCGTATAAATAAAATTATATGGTAATTGGCTTTGTTTGATTCCAGTTTAGAATTATCGAATATTTTAAAATAATATTCAGTTAATATTGAAATGTGAAGCCGTGTTAAGTAGTTAAACACCATTTTAACACGAACGGGAATTTTGTCGATTTTATTCATTTTATAATGAATATCGAAAAGTGGTTTCAAAATCTGATATTTTGAAAATATTATCATTTTAATATTTAAATGATATGGAAAATTAAATGTTGATTTGGATTTGAAATGAATTTAAAACTAATTGAAATCGATTTGAAATGAATTTATAAACGAATTTATAAGGGAAAATTCAATTTTGATTTGAATTTGAAATGGAAGTAGAAATCTTCTATGAAACGAATTTAAAACGATTTATAAAATTCGTTTTAAATGGAAATCGATGAAATATAATATATATATATATTATAATGGCCTGAATAGAACGCACCGCGCAACGATCGTTCACGAATTTCGACCATTAACATCAAATGGACATTACGGGAGATCCAACCGTCGGGTTCTCCTAAAACCGGAACCATTGGGTTCGTATCGAAAAGAGCTTTCCAATGAATAAGAGATTTGAAATCTAACGGTTGGATTCGGAAATATGTCCAAATCAATTTCAGAAAAGGTCGTTGTAAGTGCAGTTCGATGACCGTTTATGGAAATCGACTGTACGGGCCTTGATAAAATTATTAAAAATATCAATAATTTGTGTAAAATCATAATAAATGATTTGGAAAGGATTGGGATGAAAAATTCCATATTAAAAAGATAAAAATATCTTTTTTATCGAAATGAAGTAGTTATTAACTAGAATAATAATTTATTTATTTTTAAAATAAATAAATTGATTAGAAAATGGTTTTAAAATAAACAGAATTTTCCAATGTATGAATTGGAATGGATTTGAATTGAAATTATCTTCGGAATATTTCGATATTGGATTCCGTGATTATACGAATATTGTTGAGGAATTTGGAAGATATATATATCGTTATTCCCAATATGATATTTGTTGATTTTAGAATTTGATATTGAATATAAGCCGATATTTTTTTTATTCAGAGCCTTGTATTTGATATCAAATTTGATTTTTGGTTTGTCGTGAATGGTGTCTTCATTAACACTATTCTTTAACCCAGTTGCGAAAAGAATAAATCTTTAAACTAAGATTTAGTGAAGTTTTCCGATTAATTAACATTTAATTAGAATGGAATAAAAGAATTGGATTTTTGGGTTTATCGTGAATGGTGTTTTAAATAACATTTGTTCTTTAACCCAATTAATAGTGAAGAATGTGATTTGGAATTTATAATCTTTTAGTATTAATTTGCAATTGAATGGAATTCGATTCGGTAATAATCGAAGTGAGCTTCTGTGGAGGAAGACTGTTAACGTATTCAATTTATATTATTAGTCAGATACGGAAATTGATATCAATTATTTATACTGATTTGTTTTTTTGTGAAGATTCCATAATTAATGGAATGTGATTTTGGGTTTATCGTGAACCGTGTTTTAAATAACATTGGTTCTTTATCCCAGATAAAGATAAGGTTAATTTCTTAGCTTTGAATAATCATTAATATTGATTTTTGGGAAGATTAAAACTAAATGGAGTTTTAATGAATCTTTGATTTGATTGAAAAGTGAATGTGATAATTAAAATTATTAATTCAAGGAAATGATCGAAAATGGAGTACCACCAGTTTTTACTCCAGGCGATAGCTAAATCTTTAATTAGATTTGAACGTGAAATGGTAATTAATATTTACCGATAACACCGTGGTGTTAGATATGGAGTATTACCAGTTTTGCTCCATGGGATGAATAGGTTGGGATTGGAAAATAAAATAAATGATTACTTCGGTGTGGTTCGCTAATCCCGACTAGTTTGGAAAACCGTAATATGGTTTAATATCCAAAGGAAGATTAAAGTATAAATTTAAGAAATTTATCTTTGATAAAATTAATGGGAACCTTTCCCAAAGGAAAAGAATATTTAAATAAAAGAATATTCTGGATTGGAATGAGGCGTATGATGTGTTGTTATAACACTTGATTATAAGATACGCGAGTTATTCGGAAAGGTCGGGTTTAACCCATTCTGAATAACTGATACGACGAAAAGTCGAAGAAATTAAAGACGGTGCAAGACCGACGATCTTCACATCAAATGGTTGGGTTGCTACTGATGCTCATGATTGGAGTAGCTACCTTGAAGGGGCTGAAGTGGTAGCCGTCCGGACGTACTTGTTGATTGTATGGATATGCGAGGGACTTTCTCCTATATTGGATATACGGGACGAGGAATAAGGTGCCTCCGGTTTCGTTCAGACCTAGAACGGACTTGTAAATGGATGGTGTGTCTGACATTGGATTTTATTCTGTGCTGATTGATCTCTATTAAATATACATATTGTAACACCCCACATCCGTTAGTGTCACTCACAAAAGGGAATGCACTAAGTTATGTGGAGCATTATGGGTAAAAGATGCGGATAAATTACAAGACAGACAAACATTAAACAGCGGAAATTAAAACTTTGCTTTATTGACAAAATAATTTGTACAAGGTTCCTTTACAATATCAGAGTATCAACTGTCTTTACAAAATAAAGAAGCATAAAATACATTTATATTCCCCAATGTAACAAAAGCCAACCATAGCAATCCAAAGCCGATGCATCCAAGATTCTTCAAGCTTGGAAAGAGAAATCATCCCAAAACAAATCTGAGCTATCCTATTTCCTCCTTAAAACCTGGGGGGAGAACGGAAGAAAGAAGACGAAAGAAAAACAGAGTCAGACATAAAGCCTGAGTAAGTTCAGTAACTTCTAGAATGTGAACATGGAAAACAAAACGACATGAATTAACTGAATACAAGATTACACCATGACGATAGGGTCAACAAGATGAGACAAGGTAGTCACAAGATATGCTAAGATAAACTGGATACGCTCTAATACTTTCGCTGCTTCGCTATTTACTTGTTATACTGGTTTCTATATCTCTGCACCGCCTAACTAGTGTTTCAACTAGTGACGATAACGTGATCCCAATCCCTGTATTTTCCATCGCCTTCAGGCATCCATTTATTAGTTGTTACCTAGATCTAATCTAGGGTTTTCTATCCACTGCTTTCTAGATTTAACTATAGTTTTACGCTATCTGCTGAACGCTTTTCGAGTTCAGGGTTTATGCCACCTAGTCCAACTAGGGATTACGCTACCTGTCGAACAATGCCCCCAAGTCTAGGACACACTACCTAGAGTGGTATATGTTCCTAGGCTTCCCCACGTATGTATCGCGAATCGTTATCGCTTGTCTAGATGCACATGTCCTGTAATGTGCGATCCGAGTCCTGTGACAGGGCAAATCAAGGAATACAGAACTCGGTCGGGAGCTTTCAGATATCTGCCGATGCAGATGCTAAGGTCTGTTTTTATTCCAGTGGCTATGGTCCCACTTGACCCCTCCCTCAGCTAATGAAAGGCACACCTTGTAAAATGAGAACTATACGCCGGCCCCCGGTGCCCCACTATCCTATGGCCATCCGCAACCATAACTAGATAGCAAGTATATGGTCTTTTGGAGTTCTCCGCCTTTCCGCTTCACGTATCTCGATTGACTCAAGATGGATGGTAGACGACGAGTTGCTATCACAGGGCTACCGTCTTCTCGCCGAATCACGCTGGTCCATCCTAGTCTTTAGGTTGCCACATATATATTGCAACCAAGGCATACCCTCGGTTCTTCTAACGCAGACCTTAACCTCTGTAAGCCCAGGATGATCATCTGCAGCCTCACAGAGGGATACCAAGAGTACCCTCACGTCCCCTCGAAGCCTCGGGCTTCGTAACCCAATTCGTTGGACCCTTCTTAAAACCAGATGGATGTCCGCTCCTTCGTGTTATACTAAGAATTACTACTTAGTTCTACTAACTAAGGTTTACCACTTAGTTTCCAAATTCCTTGTTTTCTTAACTAAGTTTTACTACTTAGTCCCTTTTTCAACTGAGGTTTACTACTTAGTTTTCTTTCTCGCCAGGTTGGGTTGGTTAAGTGTCTTTAGTCGATTCAAGCTATCTTAACCCTCTTCCCTTATCCTATTACACTGGTTAAGTGTTATCCCTTTATGCTTTTTACTTAACCCTATTCATTTATCATATTCTGATGGTTAAGCGTTCAAGTTTACTTAACCCTATGGTCTAGTCCAGCTAACATATTAATTTGGCTAAGTGTATTACTTAACCCCAACCTCTAGTCTAATTAACATGTTAAATTGGCTAAGTGTATTAACTTTACTTAACCCCACCTTCTAGTCTAGTCAACATGTTAATTTGGCTAAGTATTCCCATGGACTTAACCCTCCCATTCTAGCTTTAACTGTGCTAAGTTGGTTAAGTGTTCCTTAACCTTCCCATTCTAGCTTAACCGTGTTAGGTTGGTTAAGTGTTCCTATGGACTTAACCTTCCCATTTTAGCTTAGCTTTGTTAAGTCGGTTAAGTGTTCCTATAGACTTAACCCACCCATTCTTGCTTAACTGTGTTAAATTAGTTAAGTGTTTCTATGGACTTAACTCTCCCATTCTTGTTCTAGCTTTAATTAATAAATTAAAGCCGCAACCTCTCACATTAGACAGATATTGTTGCGGTTACTGGATGTGCCGGTCGGTTCCGGGCAGGTTTACACCGCAACTCAGTCTAACCTCGGGTTAGGCATATTCATGTTTTCTAAGTTCAAAGGGTTTTTGATTAATTTCCAAATCTGGTTTTGAAAACAACCATCCCGTCCTTCGGATCAGTTAGGGATAGCCAGGGAGGGCAGGAAACTTGTATTTTCCAACCCAAGCCTAGACACTATCCTCTCTGTCACCCTAGAACCTTCTGGTCTATGTGTTATAAAAAGGGATGTTATCAAAATACTTTTCTTTTGTTTATAAATTGTTAACAATTTATTCCAAAAGCCCATTTCCCCTTTTTAGACAAATTTGGCCTATATTTATTTGTCAAGCCTACTAGTATACTTATATTCTAGGCCCAAGTCCTAACCCAACATGCAGTTTAGGCCATTTCCTATTTCATTGCCGAAACTAGATTAAATATCCTAGTTTATAATTTATGGCCAAAACTTAACCAACTTACATATTTTGTGGTAAATGAACAATTTAACATTTATGACGAATTATATAAGTAAATTACTCCTAATTTACTTATTTCATTACTACTCTTTTAATGTACATTGTCACATTTATTATTATAGCCCATTCTCTCTTATTTATCATATTTATACTTTTTGGTATGTAAATTATACCAAATTTAGTGTCGCTAACCATAATTTATACTAAACATGACAATTGCTCACAATTATGAATAAATTCAAAATTGTGCTAATATACTTATTCCAAATCAACCTTAATTAACCCAATCTTGGTTTAACATCCTAATTCACAATTTATGGCAAAACTAGAATTATTTTTCTAGTTTACATTTTATGCCTAAAATTTAGCTTACTTACTAACGCTAAATTTAAATATGTCAAAATCACATATTCCCTAATCCATGTCAAATTTCCCCGTTTTCATTTTAATATGCATGTCATAATACATATTCCAAATTATGCCAATTTCCAAGTTTACAATTACGTTCATATTCATTTCCATGTTTTTCCCCAAATCGCATTCCCACCGTTCGAATAATCGTGATTCAACCTAGATTATAAATAAATCTAGATTCGTAGATAAAAAGGGAATGAATCAAAATGACAAGAAGGAATAATTGGCATAAAAAGTTTTGGATAACAATGTAGGTTCAAGAATATGGGTAGACCTAACTAAATAGGTAAATTCCTACTGTCTTAAAACCAAAGAATGGGCAAAATAGGTTCAAGAACGTGGGTAGACCTAACTTAATAGGTAAATTCCCACTGTCTTAAAACCAAAGAAAAAAAACCAAGGAACAGGTAGAATAAATAATTGGGTTTAGACCCAATTTCACAATCACTAAACTAAAGCAATATTTTCCTAATCATGAATCATGGGTGTCAAAATCACAATTGTCCTCATTATGTCATAAGCAATAGTTTATGTCCAATTCAAAGGCTTATATTCTTAGTCATAAGTAATGTCCATGGTCATAGGCAATATAGGCGATGTTCATAGTCCAAAAGGGAAAATAATTCCCATAGTCCTAAGTCATTGTCATAGGCAATGTTTGTATGTCCCAAAATCAAAGGCTCATGTCATAGTCCAAAGGCATATGCTTTCAAAGGCCACAGTTCTATAGTCATAGTCACGGTTACAGTTTTATTTGTTCTTGAATCATAACAGTTCTTAATTCAGTCCAAGAGTATAAACACAGATTCGAAGAGAGAGAGAGAGAGAGAGAGAGAGAGAGATTTGGCATATTCCTTTATTCCTTTAATTTCATGTCACAAATAAAACAAAATATTCAGATCTAGAAATAACCAACTTACAGAAAATAGATCTAGAAAAGAAGGAAAGCGTGGCTATGATTCGTGCGTCGTTGCTTGAAACTTGTTTGAGCTAGCCTTTGAATTCTTCACTTGAAACTTTGATTTGAATCCCTCCTTAAAAGTCTTTTAGCAGCATCTCCTCGTCTTGAATCATATTTTATTTTATTTATTTAAGAAAATTTAGAAGAGGGGAAGAAGCCATGAATCTTAGCAGCATAAGGATAAAAGAGAATTGGTGTAAAGAGAATGAAGACTAGGGCTGTTTATATAGCTGCTCAAGACCTTATCGTACACGCAGCGCTGAGTCAGCATTGAACCTAGTTAAGAAAATAGTCCAGGTACGTAGATGAATCTAGCCAAACCTTATCATACACGCAGTGCTGAGTCAGCATTGGGTCCCACAAGCTATTTTGGCGTAAAAGTTTGATTTTCAAACTTTTGAATTTCTGGAATTTATTTAACTGTTTTATTCACATGAAATATTCTTATATGTATACAATTCCTCTAACGACCATTTTACGCGTATATATATACGCACAACTTTCATTTTATTTTCAAAATTCAAATGATGTTGCCATATTTCATTGACTGTAGCCTTATCTTGAATTTTATCTTTCGTATACATATATTTTTGCATATATATATATTTATATTCTCATATGTATATATATATATATATATATTCTTTATTTCCTTATATGTACGTTCTTATCCTTTCAAATTTTGAATTTGTATACGTACATATATTTGCATGTTCAGTTGGCCCTCTCTAAAACAAAGATAAAAAATTATGCCGCCGCCGGGGTTCGAACCCCCGACCTCCATGCTACAAATCCAATGCCTTAACCAACTGAGCTACAGAGGCTTTTGTTAATAAGTCTTAGAACAATAATAATTATTGTTCTCTCCTTACTTCTCTTTTTTCATGTTAGTTACAATACTTAAATTAAACAACTACGTGGATCTTTTTCTTTTAATTTTTCTTTTAAAAATTAATTATACTTTAATTTGAGAATCTTAATGTCACAGAATTACGGGGTGTTACATTCTCCCCCACTTAAAAGGATTTCGTCCCCGAAATCTTCAAGTTAGGAAGAATGTGTCCTACCATCCAATCACCCATCTACTCAACCATTCAATCACAGGCATTCATTGTCCTTAAAAGATTTCTAATGCTTTCATGTTCATATGCATAGTGTGTGTATATGTCTCTATCTAATGCAAAATCAGGTGGTCTACTGATTCAGTTGACCTCCTTAATGCGAATCATGTTAGTGCCATGCGTCCAATCATGCATGCAAACATCCCTAGTCATGTAAATACTACATGCGTGCACAGCCATTCAGCCATATGCAACGCCCATATGATATCATATCAAGTTCAACTTATAAACAAATGCATATATGTAAATGCAATATGAGAGCGTCCGAACTTGATCTAGTGCCTAATACGTATGCATATGCATCCACGAGCAACCATTTGCAACCATTCAACCATAACATGTTTCAAATACATGTTTACATCCATTGGCTTCTGCCTAAGGATCGCAGATTCGATCTAGAGGATATACTTTGGAAAGAGAGAAACAACTATGCGTAAAGCTCCTAAACAGAGAAATCAAGGATGCACCCTTAAGGAAAAAGGGCACGTTGCTAGTATCTAGCCTTCTTGAGCTTTACTCCACTGTATCTTAACCAATTTATCTTCATGATTGTGAAGTTCCTAACCTCCATTTCCAAAATAAACAGATGTCAATCACGGTACCAAGTGTATGATTAGAGGTCTCTCCCTTATCCACCATGCCATAACTATAAGGGTTGAAAGATCACTACGCGCTTTTTAGAGCGCCTGTCACAACTATTCATCTCTCACGCAAACCATCCTAGTCGAACTCGACATTCCTCAAGTACAAGCCCCAAAGGCCTAAACCAATATCAGACAAGCATCCAAGGAATATCTCCTCCGAATTTAGACGATCTACGTGATATGATATAAACAAACTCAATAACTATTCTCAAACCACTACTATCCAAAAATAAACGGGTCGAACCACCCACTGGGTTTGAGACTGATTGGGATCTTCTTACTATACAAGTACTAAGGTGTACAGACTTAACTATGGAAGCAAATATGAACAGATGCGAAGCGCTAAAACCGAAGGAAAGAGTATGAACAGAAAACTAGATTCTTTCCAACAGAAACTTTTACCACCTATCTCCTAGGTATGCTTAGCATGTACTTGTCCTTCTAAAAATCTTGTCCCTCGTCCTTTCCCTTGTCTTTAATTATATGCCCTATCATACTCTAGTAAGGATACTTCCTCTTTTATAATTTCTTCCTCCTTCGTGAGCTAACCTATCTCCATGCATTCCTCATCCTAGGGTTTTGTCCCTTTTGCCAAACTCCTCATCCCTTTTCATGTATTGTTATGTTGGCAAATCTCTCGAAAACTGCTTCCATCATACAGAAAAAACCTTATAAACTTGAAAGAAGACTGGCCGTAAGTGGAACGAATACGGCTATAGATGGAGGACGGGCACTACTTTGCCCTTCGATGAGGTTACCTCCCAGAAAGCCAGGAGCCCCAGAGACTAAAGAAAGAAGGAGACAAGAATTCAAACAGAGGAAGAGAAGACAGTGCATATGGCTTTGGGGAATATTCCTTTAAAACAAAACTTTTATTTTGAAAATGCTTCTTTAAAAACCATTTTGAAAAATAATTTTTCAAATCCTTTATCTGATCCGGTAACCTTCAGCTCTGATGCCACGTGTAACACCCCACATCCGTTAGTGTCACTCACAAAAGGGAATGCACTAAGTTATGTGGAGCATTATGGGTAAAAGATGCGGATAAATTACAAGACAGACAAACATTAAACAGCGGAAATTAAAACTTTACTTTATTGACAAAATAATTTGTACAAGGTTCCTTTACAATATCAGAGTATCAACTGTCTTTACAAAATAAAGAAGCATAAAATACATTTATATTCCCCAATGTAACAAAAGCCAGCCATAGCAATCCAAAGCCGATGCATCCAAGATTCTTCAAGCTTGGAAAGAGAAATCATCCCAAAACAAATCTGAGCTATCCTATTTCCTCCTTAAAACATGGGGGGGGGGGGGGAGAACGGAAGAAAGAAGACGAAAGAAAAACAGAGTCAGACATAAAGCCTGAGTAAGTTCAGTAACTTCTAGAATGTGAACATGGAAAACAAAACGACATGAATTAACTGAATACAAGATTACACCATGACGATAGGGTCAACAAGATGAGACAAGGTAGTCACAAGATATGCTAAGATAAACTGGATACGCTCTAATACTTTCGCTGCTTCGCTATTTACTTGTTATACTGGTTTCTATATCTCTGCACCGCCTAACTAGTGTTTCAACTAGTGACGATAACGTGATCCCAATCCCTGTATTTTCCATCGCCTTCAGGCATCCATTTATTAGTTGTTACCTAGATCTAATCTAGGGTTTTCTATCCACTGCTTTCTAGATTTAACTATAGTTTTACGCTATCTGCTGAACGCTTTTCGAGTTCAGGGTTTATGCCACCTAATCCAACTAGGGATTATGCTACCTGTCGAACAATGCCCCCAAGTCTAGGACACACTACCTAGAGTGGTATATGTTCCTAGGCTTCCCCACGTATGTATCGCGAATCGTTATCGCTTGTCTAGATGCACATGTCCTGTAATGTGCGATCCGAGTCCTGTGACAGGGCAAATCAAGGAATACAGAACTCGGTCGGGAGCTTTCAGATATCTGCCGATGCAGATGCTAAGGTCTGTTTTTATTCCAGTGGCTATGGTCCCACTTGACCCCTCCCTCAGCTAATGAAAGGAACACCTTGTAAAATGAGAACTATACGCCGGCCCCCGGTGCCCCACTATCCTATGGCCATCCGCAACCATAACTAGATAGCAAGTATATGGTCTTTTGGAGTTCTCCGCCTTTCCGCTTCACATATCTCGATTGACTCAAGATGGATGGTAGACGACGAGTTGCTATCACAGGGCTACTGTCTTCTCGCCGAATCACGCTGGTCCATCTTAGTCTTTAGGTTGCCACATATATATTGCAACCAAGGCATACCCTCGGTTCTTCTAACGCAGACCTTAACCTCTGTAAGCCCAGGATGATCATCTGCAGCCTCACAGAGGGATACCAAGAGTACCCTCACGTCCCCTCGAAGCCTCGGGCTTCGTAACCCAATTCGTTGGACCCTTCTTAAAACCAGATGGATGTCCGCTCCTTCGTGTTATACTAAGAATTACTACTTAGTTCTACTAACTAAGGTTTACCACTTAGTTTCCAAATTCCTTGTTTTCTTAACTAAGTTTTACTACTTAGTCCCTTTTTCAACTGAGGTTTACTACTTAGTTTTCTTTCTCGCCAGGTTGGGTTGGTTAAGTGTCTTTAGTCGATTCAAGCTATCTTAACCCTCTTCCCTTATCATATTACACTGGTTAAGTGTTATCCCTTTATGCTTTTTACTTAACCCTATTCATTTATCATATTCTGATGGTTAAGCGTTCAAGTTTACTTAACCCTATGGTCTAGTCCAGCTAACATATTAATTTGGCTAAGTGTATTACTTAACCCCAACCTCTAGTCTAATTAACATGTTAAATGGCTAAGTGTATTAACTTTACTTAACCCCACCTTCTAGTCTAGTCAGCATGTTAATTTGGCTAAGTATTCCCATGGACTTAACCCTCCAATTCTAGCTTTAACTGTGCTAAGTTGGTTAAGTGTTCCTTAACCTTCCCATTCTAGCTTAACCGTGTTAGGTTGGTTAAGTGTTCCTATGGACTTAACCTTCCCATTTTAGCTTAACTTTGTTAAGTCGGTTAAGTGTTCCTATAGACTTAACCCACCCATTCTTGCTTAACTATGTTAAATTGGTTAAGTGTTTCTATGGACTTAACTCTCCCATTCTTGTTCTAGCTTTAATTAATAAATTAAAGCCGCAACCTCTCACATTAGACAGATATTGCTGCGGTTACTGGATGTGCCGGTCGGTTCCGGGCAGGTTTACACCGCAACTCAGTCTAACCTCGGGTTAGGCATATTCATGTTTTCTAAGTTCAAAGGGTTTTTGATTAATTTCCAAATCTGGTTTTGAAAACAACCATCCCGTCCTTCGGATCAGTTAGGGATAGCCAGGGAGGGCAGGAAACTTGTATTTTCCAAACCCAAGCCTAGACACTATCCTCTCTGTCACCCTAGAACCTTCTGGTCTATGTGTTATAAAAAGGGATGTTATCAAAATACTTTTCTTTTGTTTATAAATTGTTAACAATTTATTCCAAAAGCCCATTTCCCCTTTTTAGACAAATTTGGCCTATATTTATTTGTCAAGCCTACTAGTATACTTATATTCTAGGCCCAAGTCCTAACCCAACATGCAGTTTAGGCCATTTCCTATTTCATTGCCGAAACTAGATTAAATATCCTAGTTTATAATTTATGGCCAAAACTTAACCAAGTTACATATTTTGTGGTAAATGAACAATTTAACATTTATGACGAATTATATAAGTAAATTACTCCTAATTTACTTATTTCATTACTACTCTTTTAATGTACATTGTCACATTTATTATTATAGCCCATTCTCTCTTATTTATCATATTTATACTTTTTGGTATGTAAATTATACCAAATTTAGTGTCGCTAACCATAATTTATACTAAACATGACAATTGCTCACAATTATGAATAAATTCAAAATTGTGCTAATATACTTATTCCAAATCAACCTTAATTAACCCAATCTTGGTTTAACATCCTAATTCACAATTTATGGCAAAACTAGAATTATTTTTCTAGTTTACATTTTATGCCTAAAATTTAGCTTACTTACTAAAGCTAAATTTAAATATGTCAAAATCACATATTCCCTAATCCATGTCAAATTTCCCCGTTTTCATTTTAATATGCATGTCATAATACATATTCCAAATTATGCCAATTTCCAAGTTTACAATTACGTTCGTATTCATTTCCATGTTTTTCCCCAAATCGCATTCCCACCGTTCGAATAATCGTGATTCAACCTAGATTATAAATAAATCTAGATTCGTAGATAAAAAGGGAATGAATCAAAATGACAAGAAGGAATAATTGGCATAAAAAGTTTTGGATAACAATGTAGGTTCAAGAATATGGGTAGACCTAACTAAATAGGAAAATTCCCACTGTCTTAAAACCAAAGAATGGGCAAAATAGGTTCAAGAACGTGGGTAGACCTAACTTAATAGGTAAATTCCCACTGTCTTAAAACCAAAGAAAAAAAACCAAGGAACAGGTAGAATAAATAATTGGGTTTAGACCCAATTTCACAATCACCAAACTAAAGCAATATTTTCCTAATCATGAATCATGGGTGTCAAAATCACAATTGTCCTCATTATGTCATAAGCAATAGTTTATGTCCAATTCAAAGGCTTATATTCTTAGTCATAAGTAATGTCCATGGTCATAGGCAATATAGGCGATGTTCATAGTCCAAAAGGGAAAATAATTCCCATAGTCCTAAGTCATTGTCATAGGCAATGTTTGTATGTCCCAAAATCAAAGGCTCATGTCATAGTCCAAAGGCATATGCTTTCAAAGGCCACAGTTCTATAGTCATAGTCACGGTTACAGTTTTATTTGTTCTCGAATCATAACAGTTCTTAATTCAGTCCAAGAGTATAAACACAGATTCGAAGAGAGAGAGAGAGAGAGAGATTTGGCATATTCCTTTATTCCTTTAATTTCATGTCACAAATAAAACAAAATATTCAGATCTAGAAATAACCAACTTACAGAAAATAGATCTAGAAAAGAAGGAAAGCGTGGCTATGATTCGTGCGTCGTTGCTTGAAACTTGTTTGAGCTAGCCTTTGAATTCTTCACTTGAAACTTTGATTTGAATCCCTCCTTAAAAGTCTTTTAGCAGCATCTCCTCGTCTTGAATCATATTTTATTTTATTTATTTAAGAAAATTTAGAAGAGGGGAAGAAGCCATGAATCTTAGCAGCATAAGGATAGAAGAGAATTGGTGCAAAGAGAATGAAGACTAGGGCTGTTTATATAGCTGCTCAAGACCTTATCGTACACGCAGCGCTGAGTCAGCATTGAACCTGGTTAAGAAAATAGTCCAGGTACGTAGATGAATCTAGCCAAACCTTATCATACACGTAGTGCTGAGTCAGCATTGGGTCCCACAAGCTATTTTGGCGTAAAAGTTTGATTTTCAAACTTTTGAATTTCTGGAATTTATTTAACTGTTTTATTCACATGAAATATTCTTATATGTATACAATTCCTCTAACGACCATTTTACGCGTATATATATACGCACAACTTTCATTTTATTTTCAAAATTCAAATGATGTTGCCATATTTCATTGACTGTAGCCTTATCTTGAATTTTATCTTTCGTATACATATATTTTTGCATATATATATATATATATTTATATTCTCATATGTATATATATATATATATTCTTTATTTCCTTATATGCACGTTCTTATCCTTTCAAATTTTGAATTTGTATACGTACATATATTTGCATGTTCAGTTGGCCCTCTCTAAAACAAAGATAAAAAATTATGCCGCCGCCGGGGTTCGAACCCCCGACCTCCATGCTACAAATCCAAGGCCTTAACCAACTGAGCTACAGAGGCTTTTGTTAATAAGTCTTAGAACAATAATAATTATTGTTCTCTCCTTACTTCGCTTTTTTCATGTTAGTTACAATACTTAAATTAAACAACTACGTGGATCTTTTTCTTTTAATTTTTCTTTTAAAAATTAATTATACTTTAATTTGAGAATCTTAATGTCACAGAATTACGGGGTGTTACACATATGCCTGGTGATAGGGAATTTATTCCCTTACTTCACCCTTCTTTGAGACGTACGGGATCAGAGGTTGTATATTGACAGACATCAGTCGCATGGCGTAAATTGCCTGTGTGGCAGGCCTAAGTGGCAAATGATCAAGGCTTATGTTGAAAAGCAGAGTCTTGTGGTTGATGATCAAAGCACAGCTTTAATATAGCACGGCTTTGTGTAGCGTTAATTCGCGAGCCTCTCACACCAGTATGGTAGTAAGTTGATGGTTAGATCAGTATGCTTTTGAGATGAGGATAGACACCCTATGGGTTGTCATGGATTCGGTCGAGCGAGATGAGCTGAGTGTGGTGGCCCCACGCTTAGGAGGGATAGGGCACACCCCCGATTCCCTGAGGGATAGAGTAAGCGGTGTTTTCTCTCGCGAGGACGTAAGCCGCAGTGGTACTTGATTTCCCAAAAGTGTGGATGTGCATTACGGTTTTTTCTCTCGCTGAGATGTAAGCCGTTGTGGAGTGTACTACGCGATCGATCTTTCGAATCAGGAGTCACCATGATGGAAATCCAACTTTCAAATACGACATTTTTCGGTTTTGATTGTAGAGCCTAGTATGGCGACATAGTGGGATGGGGCGCTATGTCATCTATGATTGATACATTTATATTTGAAGTTGTTTTCTTCACTTATAGTAATAATAAAAGATGAAATTTCACGTATCAAGCATGTTTGGCTATTATAAGGGAAAACCTTATCCTCCGGCTTGCGTTGCATTGTGTGATGGGACCTGGGTCTTATAATAGCTTCATTGTTCTTTATTTAGCATTGCGCTATTGTTTTATGCACTGGTGTTCTTAGGGGTAAACCCGTTCCGTGACATACGGCGTGGTCCCTTGAATTACCTAACTTTAAAATCAAATTAATAACTGTTTTAGTTCTCACACCAGTCACATGACTGACCTGGAGTTTATTGTTTTAACCTAAACTCTGGGTGCCCTTATTTTCCACATGGGCAGCTAATAGTTGGGTTTCGCAGATATTATATTCACAGGATCCTGGTTTACAGCTGAAGTGATATTCGGAAAGCTCTGTATCCGCGTATTTCTTCTAGTTGCGTTTTGTGTTATTTTTCCGCTGCTATGTATTTAAATGTAATTTAAATCTCTGATATTTCCTGGTGTATAATATTTATTCATTTATACTTTGTTATATTCTTGTATTCTGATGGAATTGTTGTAATAAGCAATGAAATGTTCTTCTGTTTGTGTTCTGATTTGTCGTGTTCTCGAAGCAATCCGGGCTTTCCTTTATGGGGGAGTTTGGGTGGCAACAATTTTACTTTGACATAACTTAAATTCTACAAGATGAAATCTCAATTTTTCTCTTTCATTAGAAAGCGATAATCCAATAGAACCTAAAGATTCTCGTTTTAAAGAATTCCGACTTATATTGGATCATGTATACTCAATTGAAGTTCAAATCATAAAACTACGAAATACCACGATGCTACGAGCTAGATTTTATTTAATTTATATTAATATGATCAAACTTCGTTTAATTTATATATTGCTTATTATAATTCAGATCTGGACCTAATTGCATCTTAATAAATTATCCAATTCATACTGTAATGACCCGGATTTTTTCAAACTTGAATATTTAATTTATTTAAATATGAATGTAATGAAATTAGAAGTTAGAAAACTTGAATTCAGAATATATGAGTTATTTAATATTACTGAATCGAATTTGGAATTTAATATGGATTTAAATTGATTTCGTAGCTTATGAAAAATCATATTTGAATGTGAGCAATAATATTAATTTATTATTGAAGAATCGAAGTGTTTTAAAAATCGATTAAATATTTAATCCATTTAATTAACATGTAAAATAGTGTTTTTGCAAACATTCTCAGAAATCGATGAAACCAGTTTCATCGAGTCCAAAATATTGTAATATAGTACGGTGTCAAATTTCATCGCATTCGGAATTTTTATGTGGTCAATGCGAGCTTAGAACGTCGACGAGAATATAAACGAATATGAAATTAAAATATCTAAAAATATATCTTCATAAAATATCTAGATATTTACCTTGCCCATAAAATCACTTTTATCCTTAAAACCTAAACACTATCTTCTTCTACAGCAAATTAAAATGGCCGACCTCTTCGCTTCTTCCTCCAATTAAATTCCCTTCAATACTAAATGAAATTCACCGATGTTTGATCCATTGTACTCATTAGATCAAGGGCTTTAACTTGGTGGGTGTTTTAAGAGGTGCGACGCATTTTTGGATTGCTCAAAATTGTCCAGGTGATGCTAGGGCATGAGGTCGCATTGATGTTGTGAAGGAGAGACCATGGCGAGTGTGGCTTGGAATTTCTAGTGTCGAGGCACACTTGGTGACAAAATTTGATGGAATTCCGAGAAGAAGAATGTCGCACCACTATAATGGGGTAGCGCTGCTGGGTGAGGTCGGAAAATGGAACGGTGGGCCGGAGATGAGGTTAAGGTACTCAACAGGTCAAGTTCTAGGCGGGCATCACGATGACGATGTCAATTTAATGAATGGAAGTCTCGAGCATGGTGTCACCGTGTATCATGTACAATGTTTTTTGGTTGTGCATATGAGAAGGAGGCGGATTGTTTTGGAGAAGAAGAAGGCATGGGCTGAGCACGTGTGTTGAGGGGTGAGGAATTTATTAAATTATTAAGTTAGTTAATATATAATCTTGTATTAACTTGTTTGCGCGATATCTAGTTCGTATGACATCCAATTAACGAACCGTCAATTGCGTTGGGATTGTGATGAAGAACACTATACGTTGGCAGTGGATTGGTAGCATTGCGAGAAGCTTAGATTTTTGTCTAATTTCAAACGTTGGCAGTGGTTAAGCTGTCACATGTCAAGTTTCTGGTTAGCAACGCGCTCAAGCGTCAGTAACATCGTTAGTAAACGCAAAACAGTTTGGTCAAAGTCCCGTCATGAACATAAAAATGTCTAGAAACCCCGTTAGACGACCACTTTTGGGATCAAAAATATCAATCACTATGCTTAGCACAGTAACTCTTGTAGCCCTCTAAATAAGCTTCGGCTACGACTTTCGTTTGGGCAAAACGAACTTACGTTTTAAAAGTTATGCCTGTTTCCGTGGACACGCGTTGATCGCTCAACAATGCTCAAGCGACTCAACATCGCATTGCATCCTCACTGGTTTCACATCGCATCGCATCCCTCGCCTCACCCCGCCACGCTTCGGCCTCACCCCGCCTCGCATCGGCCTCACCTCGCCTTGCATCGCCTCCATTCCCTCAAGTCAAATCGCATTCCCTTCACCCTGCTCCCATCGCCTCGCATCCATCCTCGGCAGCTCGCATCACCAGCTTTGCAACCCTTAACATCGCATCCCTCGAATACCGCCTCCATAACTCGCATCCACTCAAGGATGCAATTTCGCATCTCGTGGGTACGAGATCTCGCATCCCTTGGATGCGATTTCGCATCCTCCCAAGGATGTGATTTCGCATCCCCTGGATGCGAGATCTCACATCCGTCTTGGAAGCGATCCGCATATCCTCATCCCCTAGGGGGGATGCGAGATTTTCTACAACATAAAAGGGGATGCGATTTTCTGGGTTTCGCTCTCCTGGGATGCGATTTTTACGTTGTCCCCAAAACTCATCTACTTCACTACCAACCGTCAAATATAAATACCCAAAGGCTTGGCGTTCATTAGGATCCTTTTCCCTAGGAATCTTTGGCCTTCTAGAGCTCTAAGAGCCCCATTAATGGCAACCACCTTCTTCTCCATGGCCATTGGACATGGCATGGACAATTAAAACGTGACATACACGTTTTCCATCATACTTTGGATATTTACAAGGACAATAACACTACTTTTGGGATGTTTTATACTTCTTGGACATTAAAGCACAAATTGGACATAGTTGACCAAGTCAACTCATCTCAAAGAGGAAGAAGAAGGACATTTTATTCAAAGTTTAGAATTAACAAGGACATCGTTATTCAATTGTGATACTGTGTACTCGAATACGGTCTAAACTTGTACAACATTGTAATCAGATATCATATGATGAATGATCATTATAAAGTGGACGTTGGCGTTAGTGTCGAACCACTATAAAAAGCTATGTCTCCCCGCATTTACTTTACTTTACTACTTAATTGGATTATTGAGTTGCCAACGCACTTACAAACACATTGGGTGTTGGTGTATGACCATTTCCAGCGTCAACATTTTATATAATATATTAAGTTTGTCTATTTCACACAATTTGATTTGTTTGGCATAACTGGACTGAATTGGGAAATTATACAAATTAGAACGGGAATTGGAAAATTGAAAAAACCCGGCTTTGGAATAAAACAGTCTTATAAATTCTTTTACTTAAAAACTTATTTTAAACTATTTTTACTATATACATTTTCAAATCTTTATTTTAAACCTGTTTTTAAACTTATTTTACTATATATATATATATATATATATATATATATATATATTGAAACCAAATAAGCCTATTTTATAAGATTTAGAAATGATGATTGAATTATAACACATCTGTTATAACCAATGATTCAAAAATCACAGTATTTCACCATATTGAATATCGATATTTACATCTTTAAACGAATATTTTAATGATGTGAATAAGTATAAAAATGGTTTTGGGTTTGTCGATCAATGTGTTAATTACATTCGTCTTGAACCCTGTTAGATTATATCGATGAAGTTTATATAATTGAATATTTAAACGAATGTTTAAAGATAATTATATAAAAGGATTTGTTTTGGGTTTGTTGTAAACAATGTTTTAACGATACTTGTTTTTAAACCCTTGGAATATAGTTAAACTGGAAATATACGGTTCAATGGTTTTTGAATATAGTTAATTCTTTAATAACTGATTTTAAAGATAGAAACAAGTATAGGAATCTTTCAGGATAAAGATATTAAAGAAGTTTATTTAACTTATAAAAGAGAAGAGGTTCGTATAAATAGTGATTTTAACCTCTTTGATTATATTTTAAAGAAAGGAAATCTTAGGATTGAATTGTTGATATACTTATACCGGAGGGATAAGTATATGGATACGTTTTGAAATATCGCAGTTAGAAAGGAAATATTGAAAATGAATCGTGATTATACTTATATCAAAGGGTAAAGTATATTAAAACCTTTCTAAGTATTCAAGACTAAAGGAATAGTGAATTAGTAGAATATATACATATACACCTTTTATATGTATAAGTTGAATATACACACTAATATATAAAGGAATATTAATCGAGTATGAGTTATTGATTAATAAATGAAGTCTTGTTAATAAGTGATGTCTTATTAGATAAGTGAAGCCTTATTTGACAAATGAAGTTTTATTAGTTAAAAGAAGTATTACTAATAAAGGAGTTCTAATTAATGAAAGGATAATTAAATGGGAAAGGGATTAAAAGTCGTTTATATGAGTTAATCGTGCTTCAGCTGTTTATCATGCTTCGTGATCTTGATAGTGCCTTGAATGTTTATTCGTTTGTTTTGAAAATTAAGCGAGGCTGTTTTCCATATACAAGCGTCTATTGTATGAATTGTAGTCGGTTAATCAACTATAGAACTTGACCTTAAATCTAGTGACTGGTTTTGAGGAGACCGGGATCGATAAGTGTTCTACTTATTGAAAACCACTTCAAAACTAGTATACAGGTTCTATGTTTTGAAAGCGGTTGTGAAGTGAATGCTATATGGCGATTCGAGATCCGTTGAGATGCTCAACACATATAGTGATTCTAAGATCTGTGAAGGATTCTATATGTGATTCCAAGATCTAGCGATGTATTGGAATCCATATGTGATTCCAAGATCTATGAAGGGATCCATGTGTGATTCCAAGATCTATTGTACTGTGTGATCCCAACTAAGAAATCTTGTTTTGTTTGAGCGACGAAGACACGTGTGAAAGATGTCGAACAAAACCTCGACATCGGAAATGACAGAAAGTAGAGTAGGGGGACAATCTGGGGTTTTACTAACCTGTGGTAGGATATATTGACTCCATATCCAGCGTATGCTTACTACTGAATCGTTGCGGAAGCTCTTTGAAGTTGCGTGCGGGAGTTGGGTATATTTGGTTTCACGTGGTGCACTTAGGTGTTTTCGTGCGTGGGCTAGTTGTGTTTACCTTATGGTATATTTTGTCTAGAGATATACGACGCTCGGAGGTACTTTCTGACCCTTGTGCTTGGAGTTTGGATCTGTATTATGAGATCTCCGATGGAAAATCCAATATGCGAACGTGCCTTATCGGTTTTGTTTGTACACTTAATAGTTGTCGAATGTAATCAATGTAACCATTCCTTCTACGTGAATTTATTTATATTCTGCACCCTAGACATTATATATTATACAATTATACTTCTCATAATGAATGGTTGGATGTTTTGAGGGGATAACCGTTACGGACATGCGTACGACCTCAGAATGTATTGTGATATGTGTTACTTAAATGTTGAATTATCTCATGCGATTGCCTAGCCCGATCCGGGTGTTATTTTGCGATAATGCTCAGGTCAGACCGAGTATATTTGTAGATCGGACTTTGATTGCTTTGGAGCTTCAGAAGAGGAGTTGGTGATGAGACGTATAATCGTATTCTTTTATTTTATTCCACTGTGTATGTTATTATATGTATCAGCAATTGTAAGGACGTGTTGTTATAACTGTTCAGACTGATTCGTTGTGTACTCCGATTTATGCATTTATTTAAAGTTTTTTGCTTTTTGTAAAGAGCGCAGTTATTATTACAGATTATTAGTTCCGTTGTGAGATTTTATTATATATATTCTTTCTTCTTTTTTTCCCCCTAACTATCAGACTTTCTGGCACTTGATTTTAGATACATGAATACAGAGGATGTATTAGTGTTGATTTTCGAGATCCGAAAAGTCGGGTCGTTGCATATACTATCCTTAAATCCACTTTATCCTCGGTTATTTCGGAATTAAATTTATTAGTTTACTATACAAATTGAATTAATACTCAAAATCGTGGAATTCGAGTTATTTAAATTTTCTAATCAACATTTAAAACCAATTTTAAATGTTCAAACTTAACGGCTAAAAATCCGGGTCGTTACAAGAAGAAGAAGATAAAGCTAGGAAAACTTAGAGCTTGATATATTTCATCAACAAATCTCATCATCTCTATCCAACCAAGATGAGTTATACACTTTACTCTTTCAGTTTCGGTTATCATGGTATATTCGAAAGTGGTGTTGATTGCTTATGTTTAGTTTCGTGTTGATCTTAATGTTTTGTGTTGTTAGAACTTACCCATGTTTAGTTTTGTGCTATATGTTGGTTTCCTGTGTTATTATCATACATGAAAATGAACATATTATAGGGCAAAACCCTTAGATAGAGATCTCCAAATAATATGGAACTTTTGTATGATGTGTAATGCATGATTGTGGAGATGGATTTGGAATTCATGAATTGTTAGGCTTATATGAATTTATTATGAATTTCCTACGGGAATGCTTTAGGAAAGATTATACATTAATTCTAGTATTAGCGTATAAAATGATATGTTTATGTATTTTGTATTTTATGTAGTACAAGGTAGTGGAAAATTGTATATACTTTATTCTGAATATTTTTTTTATAAACCAATATAATTTCGAAAAATATAGTAGAGTTGGTGAAAAGATATGCTTTATAAAAAAATAAATCAGTTTTTCCTAAAATTACTATCAATTTCATTTCCAGATCCGGAAGCACCTCTGACAACAATTAGAACCACTCTTTGGTCGTATTACTCCACTAGAGGCTTCTGCCTCAACCCTTTCGAAGAGGCCGAAGAGGTGTCTTCCATACTTATAAAATATTAAAGTATCCCGATGCATAATTTTCTAAGTCAAGTTTCACTCGATGACGAATTATCTTCAAAAGTCGAGCGAGAAAAAGATGCAGCAAACGATGAAACAAACAATTGAATTGATAACCAAGAATCACTAAAAATACCGCTAAATCATAATGAAGTGTTTTAATCTGAGTAGACAAACTTTTATGACAAATTTGCAGCATCAAACCGCTGAACTTCTCTAATTTTTTGATAAATTTAATAATATTGCTAACAAACAATTTTGTATTTTTATTTTCTTTACAATACCATTAAATATATTACTTATTCTTAATTTGTAATCACTAAAGCCATATGGTTTCATCGTATTGTTCAAATCATAAATGATGTTAACAATGAGAGATAAATTTGTTAACCGACAAGTTTTAATACAAAACTTATTTATAATCAACAATCAATTAAGCAATATAGCAACTTTAAGCTACCACTATTCAGTGTTCAACCATTAATCTTACCATTAAGCTACCAGCATTAAATTACTCAAAACACTTTTTTACATTTTCCGGTCCCACGAAATGCTTCTGTTAATCATTACATTGAAACTCAGTGTATGTTAGTCGCAGCTTAGCATAGCCTATAATCAAATTTACATAGACAGCGTCTCATCCGTGCCTCACTTTTCTTACTATCGTACCGCCATGACACAACACAGTGCACCAGGTAACTGAATTCTTAGGCTCACTCTCCCGTTATCATATCACACCCGCACCGCTTTACAGCTCAAACATTATAGACCACTTGCCCTAAAAATGGTAACTCTCTCTATCTCCTGGGAAGTCTGCAGTGCCGTTTCAACCGCCTGTGTGGTGATGGACGGTAAAGATCGATCAGGCTAACCCTACGGCGAATTCCAAGTTGGGGAACAGCTTCGACAGAAGTAAAGAGAAGGGACCAAGAAAGATCTACTCGGAATTACGATGAAATTGTTACGAAGTTCCGTAGGTAAGAAGATGATCTATGTCGATGTTCTAGATTTGGGAAAATACACCGATATGCTTTGTTTATATTTTTATTTTTATTTATTCTTTGATTTTTAGGCTTTGTTGGTTACGGTAGCTATATTTTGTTGGTGTCTACATGCGGTTCATGTGATTTTATGGCAATTGAATCATTAGTACAAATTCTATGAACATGGACTAGTTTATTAGCTTTAAATTTTGTAGTGGGTGATTTGTAGTCAATTTAGGAAATGAAACGATATTCTCCTGATTTGTAGGATATGTACCTCTTTTTTATTCCCCTGTCTCGTGGATAATAGGGCTAAATACTGAAACAAGCCCCAAATTGTTGTGGCCATTTCTGTGAAGATCAAATTAAACTACATTAATTTGTGTTTAATTTAGTGTTTCCTTTTAAGCTGTAGAATTATTTACTTGTATCAGTTTTATGTATGTTTGAAGTAAACAATAAAGTTAGCCCTGAATTCTCAGCAAATTGGTGCACTGCAAGAACCCAAGTTGGAGCTGTTTATTATAAGATGTATTAAAGTAGTCAAAAGTAACAAATGCAACGGTGGGAAAAGAAAAGTTGATTATATTCTCGTGTTCTTATGCTATGATGCCTTATATCTGCAGAAACAAATTGGATAAAGTCTATGAATTGCTGCAGGCTTTCATCGTTTTTCATAAAGATAATGCTAGTACCTTTTGTGCCGATACTTCGTTTTAGGGCATTGTTATTGACACTCCAAAAATTGTTAAAGGGGATCAATTTTTTTTTCTTTCAAAAATTATTAAGGGGAGTACCAATGAGGAAAGTAGCCCCTTAACAATTAAAGGTAATTTTACCTTATTACCCATTTAGCCCCGTAACAAATAAATGTAATTTTACCTTAATAAATATTGCAAGCGCCATAGTATATTTTTTCTTCCGATTCACATATACCGATTTTTTTAAACCCTAAAGGATAAACATTTTCGAAGGAATATGATCGAACAAATTTTTTTTGGTCGACATAAATATACCGAATTTTATAATTACGGAGGCAATACACTGAAATGATTACTAAATTTTGATATATCATTGTCGAATACATATATAATTGATTACGTGCTGCATTCGGTGCAATGGTGATGAACTGCTTATTTTAATTCGGTTTTCCTTGTTGAATAAGTTTTTTCAATCAAATTTGAAGGGGCAATACAGGAATATTGAGTAGTGTGAAATAATATGTTTGTGTAGCCCCTTAACAATTTTTCAAAAAGTGGAGTGTTTTTAAAAAATGACCCCCTCTTAACAATAGTTGGAGTGTCAATAACAACACCCTCGTTTTATATTAGAAGTGCTTTTCTTTCTTATATACCTAAGTTAGGTTAAATACATTGAAATGCCATGCTTGATCTGAGATTGGGGTCAGGTCAACAGTAGGATGCTTATATCAGATCTAATCATCAATAAACTAACAAAAAGAAGTTAACTTTGCCAGATATCGAACACTTGGTATTGTAGACTATTCGCATAGTCGACCCGCTTGTCAGTTGATTTCGCACTAAAAAATTGTATATATGCTTCACTTTTGAAAGTAAAAGATGTTATGGTTTATGACATTCACACATGCCCCATTTATTTGTATACTTACTATCCGCTTGTAGTGTAGTTTTGGATGCAGAGTCACTGCTAAGCGTTTTGTCCATTAAGCTGTTGAATTGCGTCATATAAAGCTGCAACTAACAAAATACTTCTAAATATTACTGCTTGGTTTAGGCCAAGCAAAAATAAGCATAATTTACATTTCAAAAGGGATAAATTAGCATAATTTACATTTGCTTGGTTTAGGCAAAACAAAGTTTATCATAATTTACATGTCAAAAGAGCTATCACGACTCTGCTGGGGATCGAACCCAGAGTCTCTGGTTTCGTAGACCAGCGCCTTATCCATTGGGCCACAGAGTCACACATCTAATTACCTGACTTTTTGTAAAGTGTAGAATACATGATGTACTTTTATATGCTTTCTACATTAGTTTAAAATGCGTTATATATCACAACACCAACATACGCCTGATTTATTGGTATAGTTGGTATTGCTTATCATTCAAAATTTAAAATGTATTTCTCTAGATATTTCGATGCAAAATCATGTTATAAGTTTGACTTTGTGGTAAGATTAAAGATAATTAAAGCAGACACTTCAAATCCATTGAGCCACATAGTCCCATACCATAGAGTGCATTTGTGTTAAGCAAATGGGGAACGCAGAATCAGCATTTTGAGCGCGGGGGGATGAACGGAGAATGTTTGGTGAAAAGGGATTGTGTTTTATGCTATTAAATGGGAAAAAGGACAGGTATGCGTGAGTTTTGAGCATTGTTTGAGGTCATATTAATGCAGTAAGCTAAGAAGGGTGAGGAGAAACGAACTGTTTAAGCTTGTCGCGTAGGAAGCATCAGGCTTGAACAGATCAATTTTCTCAAGTTCCAGCACCAAAGCAAATGGAGCTTTTCCCCTTTCAAAGCATCTGACGCTTCAAACACGGCAAAAAGTTGAACAACCAATTAAAGTCCTACAGACGCACCCTTGTTGTTCATAATCTAAGAAATATAATTCGCAATGCATTTTTATATGCTTTTACATTAATATGAAATTTGTTATACTATAGCACGCACATATATCCGATTTACGGATAGTTTATATTGTTTTTTGTTCGATATGCAATATAAATTTTACTGGAAGCTTTTTGTTCAAAATTCCTATATAAATTTTATTTTGCTGCAAGATAAGATACTTGAATTAGGAACTTACGATGCACCAATATATCCAACAAGATTTTCCTGTGCTTTACATTAAAATATTGAAGATAATATATCTAAATGCTTGGAAGGTTATAACTTTATTGAACAAAGTTTATGTAATAATTTGATGTTCAACTTGATTTTTAATTTGTTCGAATCTATGTAAAAAAAGAAAAAAAGTAGCCTTTCTAAGGATCAGACCTATGATCTTTGATTTGTAAACCAACACATGTTCATTGGGCCACAATGTCACTTATCTTACTGCTTAAATCGTAAAGTCACATTCATAATATAATATAAAATAATGCAGTTTAACTGATAAGAAAAAGAAAGGATGCTTTGGATTATGACATTGGCATGAGTCCTGTTCTTTAATTATTGGTTTGTTTTCCATGTGTTATAGACATTTTTCTTACTTTTTGTTGAAATTTCCATTATGCAGTAGACTGAGTGAATGGATAAAATATTTGAAGCAGGAAATAGTGATTAAGGATGTCAATGGATATTTGAAATCCATTTAGTTCGTATTTTGAAACTGGAGAAAAAAAGGTTATATTTTCCAATGCAGTTTAATTGTCATATGAGAAGCATATGCATTTGACCTGATAGAATAGCATGTTAGTCCCACATCACAAAATTTTTGTTAATAACTCGGTACAAATATCAAGTGCTCAGTTGTTCAACTGCCGAGGTAAGTAACGCGAGCTTGTGACCAAGTGGGGCATTAATGTGATGGAATGTTGGGTTATGTTGCTGGGTTAGGGCATATTGTGCACTTAGCTGGCCTGCCGAACCCAAGTTGCTGAGTGGCCTGTGCAGTTGGGCTGGAAAGCCGGACTGTGCTGGCTATAGTAAGGAGGCAATGCGTGAGGCTTGTCCACAGAGCAGCGAAAACTCCTTGCTCTCAACGGTGGATGGATAACAGGCTATTGCACTCTGTTCTCACAATTGATTCGGTGACGGTTCTCCAGCAAGCCATCATTTTTTTTATTACACTCTTAGAATATGATGCTTTGGTTATGCGGACACCATTGCTGATTTACAGTCGGACACAGGAATTACTTTTGACGATGTCTATGCTGATATTACTACTGAACTTGTAAAAATGGCCACATTTTTGAACACGGTATTAATTGTCTACCAGTTTCCTATTTTAACTGATTGTGCATGTGTAACAGGAAAAAACATTTATGAAGATTCATGTGCATTGTGGATAGTTGAAGGACTGTTCTTAAGGTACAATTTAAACCCTACCACTGTTAACGTTAAAGTACGCAGATAGATGGATATGTATAATGTATATAGCTTGATAGTTTTATACAAATGACATAACAACAATGGAGGCGTATAGGAGGTACATTTACCAGACGATCCTTCCAGACATAGATAGAGAAAAGAGCAAAAACCACATTTACCAGACGATCCTTCCAAACATATGGAAAAGTGCAAAAAACATAGTATCAGAGCCAGGTTTCAATCCTGGGACCTGTGGGTTATGGGCCCACCACGCTTCCGCTGCGCCACTCTTATAGATAGTAAAATGTGAGAATTGCTTATTTTTTTGAAAAATGCATAAGCTGCTCCTAGATTAAATACATACCAAGTCATGTCATCTTGTATTGTGCATAGAGCATGGAAGATGGTATTTCTACAAAATCACTAAATTGTATCATCCATGCATTCATCCATCCTCATATCATTACTTGCGGCAAAATCAGTCAGAGTTTGATATTTCAACACATCCCTACCGTAAGTCGACATAAAGTTGTTTCATATTTAAAATAAACTTGGGCAAGGTTGTTCTAAAACTGTTCAAAAAGCTTTTCAGTAATGTTACATGTTTTAAGCATTGTAACCCTCAAACTCACTATAAGCTTCTCAGTATTTTTCTTGCCCTTCTTGTTATTTTATCTAGCTAGTGTCACCAAGTGTACATGTATTTTCCAATACTGATCTCATATATGCCTGTATAAGTAATGCCTGCCTTGTTATTCTTGAGGGAAAAAAAAAATCATTGTGATGTATCGTTTAAGTATGTTAACAAGTGAATGGAGATTATCTGCCATTTTGTTCCTCTAATTAATATATGACTCATATACTGTTTAATTGATTCTTTATGTTTCACTTTTTAACTACGAGTTCACCCCTTTATCTTTGTCTGATGATGTTTACTATATAATGTGCAAATGCAGCCACTGCACTGGGTCATGCATAACTCAATTGGATAGAAGATCCATTATCCTGTGGATTTATTTGCCTTAGCAGCTACCAGGAACCTTTTAACAAAATTCACATTTGATAGTTGTACTCGCAGTCGCATATGGTCATGTTCTGGAAGTGTTGCCGAGGAATGTGGATTGTTATTCAGCAAATAAATCTGCTGCCTTTTTTTACATGTTCTTATAATGTATGGAATGTATATAATATATTGGATGGTGATCACTGTAATGTGCCTTCCAGCGTTGTGCTGTCATACATATGTTTTTTTAGACTGCTGTATGATATAAACCATTATAATCTTATATTGTTTTGTTGTCTGATGCCATGGTTGATTTATGTGAAATCAATATGATCATTCATTTGACAATCAACGTGAGGAAATTTCCATACTCAATGAGCTTTACTTGATGGTATGACATACATAGTAACTTTTTATATCTTGGTTAAAAGATTAGTTTTCCTAAATAAAAATAAAATATAATAAAATGATCAAGTTCAATTATTCGGTCTTCTTTGGCCTTTGCAACAATTGAAAATCAAAGGGTACTTACTCATGCAAACATTAAACATGCTTTTTTTTTTAGAAAAGTGTAAAAACGTGTAAAAGTACTCACCAGATGCCCAAGAAAAATCTGACAACATATACAGAAATAGAGTGAAAAAAAAAAAAAAAAAAAAAAAAAGAAGACTATTTCTAATCAGAAGGACCAAAGTATGTCCATAACCAAATTATACAGCGACGTCGTATAATTAACTTAGTAAAAGTTCCCCCCAAATCAAAATATCTTTGTATAAAAGATACTATCATTTTACCAATATGCTCATGAAAGACCTTGGACGGGAATCCTTTTGTGAGCAAGCATGCCAACATGTTTCTAATTTTGTAAAGAATCGTTGGCGTTTATGTGGGTCTGTTGACATTAAACCTGACGGTTACATGTTTTACTTTAACTTTTCTAACGAGTCTGATCGATCAAAAATTCTTCATTTTGATCTTATTTTTATACGTGGAAGAATGTTCATCATAACAGTCTGGGATCCATCTATTGGATGTCCACAAAATCAGATAAGGAAAGTGTCTATATGGATTCAATTATACAAGATCCCGATGATACTATGGACCTTGATAGGAATAAATTGGTTAGTGAATCATATAGGCCGTTTAATTTGTTTGATGTGAGTACGTAGAGACTTAATAGATTTAGATACGCAAAAGCTCTCGTTGAGATAACTCCTGAATATGAGCTCCCTGATAATATTGTAATTGACGATTTAGGGGATTAGTGTCCACCAGTGAGAATTGCTTATGACTGAAAACCAAATATATGTACTACATGTAAGATCTTTGGACATGATACCCTTCATTGTGAAATTTCTGCTAAAAATAACAAGGAAGGGGGTTATCAATGTGATGATGATTAGGAGAATCCAATTACTAATGAGTTTGTTAATAATTATACGCAACAGAAGAAAATCCATACTGCTGTAAATAATAATACGTGGTCGGTCATATGTTCATCCTAAGTATAAGGAGGAATGGAGAAGGAAGAATTCAAATAATCTGAATGATGCTGATGTAAATGCTAAGACAAGAAATGTAAATGCTAATCAATTCGAAGTTTTGAATTCTGATGGTATAGTTGATAATGATAGATTAGGCAATGGGTTTAAGGAAGGTGTTGTTCCTGTAGGTGATAAATCTGATGTCAATGATAAATCTAATGACAAAGATGATAATGCAAACTTGAATGATAAAACTGGTCCTTTGACCGAGGCTTTTGAAGAGGATACTTTATGTGACACCCGACGTTCGTTAATGTCATTCTTTATCAGAATCCATTAAGTTTCGTGAAGCGTTATAGGTAAACAGAAACATCACAAGACATATATAAAATAAAAGCGTAATTAAAACTTTATTAAATAGAAAAGCTTCGTGGTCCAAACCCAATTACATAATAAGTTTGAAATACTGAAAACTCATTACATCAACATAAAACTTCTGTCTTGTACCAAAATCATCATTAGAGTACAATAATACATAAAAAGAGCATAATCCCCAAAATATAGCCATAGCAGAGAAGATATGAAATCAAGCGGTACATCTAAGTGCTCCAAGCAGAATGAAAGAAGAATCCTGATCAAGCTTGAGTATTCCCTCCCTGAGAACCTGGGGGGAGGGGAGAATGGAAGAAAGAGAAGAGGAAACAAAATGGATCAGACATAAAGTTTGGCGAGTCCAGTTATTTTTAGCATATAAATAAGTAAAAATATCATGACAGACATATAAACTGGAGAGGGAGATAACAGTGTCATAAGGCAAGTATAACAAGGTAAACAGAATAGAATATATTGTGTTTCTCCAATACTTTTCTCTGCACCGATACTAGTATAACAGAACAAGATGATCCCAGCAAGTACAAGATGGTAGACTTAGGTGTACTTCTAATGAGAGATTTTACCCCATACAATAACAGGTAGCCCAACAGAACCGACGAGTGTTACCCTCAACGATAATAATGTGCTCCTAAACAAGCAAGACTAGATGTACGCTAATTACTACCCCAAATCGATCGGCTCTCTAACTCGTAGATACCCTGTGTTGGCCCATAGTAGGATGTATCACTTCCTAAAGTGGCAACCCCATTATTTGCAAGATGCACAACCATATCTACAGGTGCCACAACGTCTTATCCTCCTCCTTGGAATCCGGACCCATGCACGCATATGACCCCGTCAGAATGCGCCACCCACACCGTCCCTTAGATGGACCTCTTACAACCAACTCAGTAAGCGTGCCCTGACCCCGATCTAGTTCGAGGTTCTCCGTTTGATACCAAGATAAGTTATTGACTGATACGAGTCCCACACACTGGATGATACAAGCTTCCCCCTAGGCTTGCATCCCCACTATTGGGATTTCAACAGGTTATGCCTAGAAGTTTAACAAGATTGCATAACCCCGACAGGTTAAGTTTGTCGGGTTTATATGTATAATCCATCCCACATATTTAACACCACCAAATACACAAATTTGAAACATATGATATTTTTTACTTGAAACCCTTTTTTTAGTTTCTAGGCTTGAAACCATTATCTAGTGTTTCTATATCTACTAAAGTGTTTCCACTATTTTTTGATTATTTTAAATATATTTTTTTACTTTCAAAGCCCACAATTTTTTTTAATAACTCCTCACTAAAACTACCGTTCCATACACAGAAGCCCACTACCGTTCCCTTCTTGGTCCGTGTTTTCAGAAGGATAAGAATTAGGCCGCATTCGTTTTCTTCTCCCCCAAACCCTTTCGTGCGACTCCCCCATATCTCCCACGCTCGTCGCTTTCTCAGATCTCCCATTCAACGCTCGTCGCTTCCTCAGATCTCCCATTCAACACTCGTCGCTTCCTCAGATCTCTCATTGTACGAAGGTTATTCTCGATTAAATAGTCAAATTATTAATTATTCTTGATTAAATAGTAAATAATCGTACTGCAGTAAGTAATATGTTAATGGTTAATGCTATTCCTGTTGGATTTTAGGCATGTTTCATATGTTCAGATTTGATATTAGTTTTAAAAGTTTCTATTGTTTAAAATTTGCTTCTCGTATTTCAAATTTTGTTGCATGCCCTTAATAATTGGGTCGAATTTCTTTGGTCTGTATTTTGTTACAAGGTTATTCTGTATTTTGTTTCGTATGTTGTTACTGTTTTGATCAAGCATAGAAAGTGGTTATCTAGTTAATATCTTATCTGACTGGAATTCTCTCCTTGTTCCAAAACATAACACCTACCTTGCACAAATGACGAACAAATTAATATAGAGTTTAAAATACAAGTCCAGACTGAACTGTAATAAGTCTATAGTATTTAGTAGCATATTTGGAAATTATTTTGAAATATTTTGATAGCAATAAGAGCAAAGGAAGCCATAGTTCGATGTACATTCTTTTTCTTCAAAATATAAAGCTGAAAATAAGAGTCCGCGGGATTCTGCCGTCTTTAAGATGATGTTTGCAATTTATAAAGGGAAAAGTACTACGTAGAACTTTCCCTTTCTTTTCTTAACAGAAAATAAAATCTAAAAGAAAAATTAATAAAATAACACATAAAACAAAAATAGTTAGCGAATAAGCAAGTATTGAGCAGGTAAATAAAGTGATTTTTTTCCTTTTCACATTCAATATATGAGAAATTCTTTAAAATGAAAGCTTTCGCTGTGGATTTTTACTTGTTTGCATCGGATTTATCTTTCTTTATGTTACACTACACAGGGTGTAAACTTCGTGCTTTTGAAATAGTTATAACCATACTGCTTCTATTTTTCTCGAATTAAAGGACAAAGATGGACGTATAAATATTCAAATAATTTGAGAAAAAGAAAATTGAATTTTGTAAACAGTGATTTTTGTATATCAATGTTAGCATGAAAGTGGAATTTTATTGTAAAAAATTCCAAATTCTGGAGGAAAATTTAGCCGGCTGACAAAAACAAAAGTAAATAGAAGTACATAGAAAACTGCCTAAAGTAATTTACTGCATTGAAAACAAAAACATTCAAATTAAAATTGACTTATGCAAGTAAACAGTCTGATCTATTAAGAAAGATATAGTTATGATCATCAAATATGTTAATATATGAGTACGTATTAGACTATTAGTAATATGATATGACCAACAATCAAGCAGCTAATAGATATGTATTCATTTACATTGAATAGTTAACATATATACATTTCAGAATATCTCAATAGTTATTGGCAAAGCATCATAATAGGATAACCATTATAACAGCATGTGGATGTTGCCATAAATGGTTATTGAAATTGAATTGACAGAAGCTGCGCACTTTGCTGGATAAAAATTTCTTAAGATGTTATTGTACAGTACGTAATAGCGCAGAACATTGATATAAAATAACAAGAAGATACTAAACTTTAACTTAAAATGGACAATTTAAGCATGCAAAATGCTCTACTATTAACACCAGCACATAATGGAACCATTTTGTGTTACTGTACAAAAGTAACAAAACTAATCTATCATTATACCGTTAACCCAAACATGCATTATATGGGATTTCAATAACCAAGATCAAAAACGGGTAATATTTTTTGCAAATTTATAGTTATCCAACACATAACGGGACCAATTACGTAAATAGAAGGTTTCAATTTTGGATTTCAAACTAACTTAGCACAGGTGGAATGCATAAATTAGGGAATAATCAGTTATTAAAGATGATAATTAGTTATTTGTATATTCCTTTTATTCTAACAAATTCATTATTTAAAAATGGTACGTCTAACTTTTTACAGTGCAATGATTTTATAATGGTTACAAATGTGGATTACTGTTTCCAGTCATGCTTATAAGCATACCAATACTTATCGTTTACATCAAAGTAACTGAATGAAATGAATGACAGTTGCAAAAAACTATCTGCTTGATCAAAATCTGGAGTAAGATTTACATTATGAACCTCTTATACTATGTCGGTCTAATACTAAATATGTGTGTGCATGCACGCGCGCACACACATACAAAGGGCTTTTCTGCATGGAAAAAAGAGATCCTACCTGCCCGAATTCTTTCGATACAATCGCTGAAAGCAGTTTATGCATGTGGCATAGATTATAGTGATAACTTCATCTGTAATCAACCAGGTACCAAAATATGAACAACTGCTAATAATACTACAGTTTGATCACCACTTTTGTTGAAATTTCCTTTCATACTGCTAATAATACTACAGTTTGGTCACCACTTTGGTTGAAATTGCCTTTCATACTGCTAATAATACTGCAGTTTGATCACCACTTTAGTTGAAATTCCCTTTCATCCTGTTCACAGGCGCCGACACACATTTGAGATAACACAGTTTACTGTTCATGTATTTTGCCTCCATTGTCAATGTTCCCTTCAAAATTTGATAGCTTGATAGAAGATATAATAGCCTTCTTTGTTACCGGTGTAGAGACGAAAAGTTATCCCTTAAGACAGTAAAACATAATCATATGAAGACCAAGGCAGCCACTGTTAGCAAGGTAGAACTTTAACAGTCTTTAGATTTATCTAACTAAAAGGTAAATACAGTAATCTTTTAAAAGAATAATCTGTTCGCATATTCACTTGTTTAGTGGTGAAGCTTAGATGGAACTACAAATATTGTATGATAACTCATTCAATTAAAGAATTGTATGCCAACTAGTATTCTGAAATCACTCATTCTGTACAAGAATTGTATAATCACTCATTCACTTATTTAGTGGTGACGCCTGAACATAGCCTTTATTGCATGCCGGCTGATAGTGACTCAAAACCACACGAGTGGTATATAAACTAGTATTCTGCAGAATTGTATGCCAAATTGCACGAGAGAATGCAATATCTTTGCAGTATATATATCTGGATATAACTTCTCATGTACAGCCAGCTAACGGAAACGACATAATGATCAATACATTGACTCGTATTTTAATATATAGTGCATTGGCCTGTATTTAAATCTTTGTATTTTATAGTTTAATGAAAGGTTAGCTGCTAGTGTTACTATTAATTAATTAAAGCATGCTTACCATGTGAATCATTGATGATGCAAATATGGATCATATATGTGTACATATAGATGCAAAACATGGCATGAAAAATAAGGTAAGTAGTTAAAGAATACAATTTTATGATCCATTGAACTTGAAAAATCAGAATACAGTTATGTATGTAGGATCTAAATTAACCCTAGAGGGGGGGGAGGCGAATAGGGTTTATTGTAAATTAAATAAATTTAAAATAAAATAATAAATTGCAGAAAGAAAAATCACACACAGAAAATACCCAGCTTCGGCAAGACTGTGCCTACTGCTGCATTCAAGGTTTCTACTAGGAATTATAAACAATCTCTTCGCTTACAGACTCTTGTAAACTTGCGACCTTCGCTCCCGACTGTTTAAACCCTACGCTCAAGACCTTGACACAACTCTATCCGTTAAGTTGTGATTTTTCCAACTACAGACACTAGTAGTTATTGACTTTAAGAGATGAAATTTGAATGTTAAAACAAGCAAAAAATAATAAAACCCTAGGAGTTTAAAGGTTAAGGGTTATCCCCTTTGTAACATAAGAGAAAAGGCGGCTCCCTTGTTTCATTGCTCCACCACTTTATTTTGTTTAGCCCAAACTTCCTTTGTCTTTCACTGGAAATAGAAATGGCGGCTTGAAAACTAGGGTTTCTCTGAAAGAACTGAATCGAGATGCCTGGTTGATGAAAATCAGTTCTCTGCTGCTCGATTCTTCTTAACTTCAATCTCTGGCGGCTTATATCTTCTTCGATTGAATTTATAGGCTCTAATTCGGATTCAAGCTTTTCTCGATTTCTGGTATGGTTTTACTATTCGATTTTATGCTTTAGTTGTACTTAATCTTGGATGAATTGAAACCAGTGATGAATCAGTGTATTTATAGGATTAAAATCCTAGATATATGCTCTGATTTCGTATAAGACTCGGTCTGATCTTTTCGTGAATTTTGGACTTGAAATTTTCTGAAATTCTGGAGGTTTCTTCGAATTTAAACTTGAGTATATTGCATAAATCTTGGGCTTGAAGTCTTCGGCTAATCTGGAAATTTCTTTGATTAATTCTGGAATTTCATATCCACTTTCATTCGACTTTGTCAACATGATTTTTAAACTGGAATTTTGCTGCCTTGGATTAACTACTTCATAAAGAAAACTGATACGAACAGATGCCTTGATTACACTTGTCTTTGAAATCGGTTTCTTTGATTTCTGGAACTTTAAAGTTTTTATTTCCTTTGCCTTGAAGTTCTTAAATAAGAACACATTTAAACCGATGCTTGTCTTTAAAAAAAAATGATTAGAACACATGCCACTCTACTTTCCTTTGAACATATTAAAACAAGTAAAGCTCTTTGAACTTTGCCGTGAACCATACTTAGAATTGAAAAAAACAGTACCCTTTGCTTGCTTCACCATCTTGGAAGTGATCGAGTCTGCAATTATGTTGTTCCTGTTCAAATGCAAAGTTGTTGTGTGTGTATCATTCCTGGATTTGTATATGCTGTTCTTAGTTCATGATGCACAACTTAATTTGCCTTGACAAAACTGTTTTTCTCTGATATTTTAATACTGATTTTGTTTTCTTTCAATTCAAAAAACAGATGCTTCACTTTATTTTTCATGCTTTGCGTGTCTTCTTGCTTGTTGCACCATATACATACTTGCTGTTTTGAAATAAAATTTGTGCATGAACTGTTTCTCGCTGTTTGCATATTTGTTTGAATTCCTTTGTTTACTTGGCCATTCCTGCCACTTTAACTTGATTGTCTGGCTTCTTTAGCTTGATTATGTGATCTGCATGTTCACTGCTTTGTCCCTTCTTGCTGGTTTGAACTTGATGTACCCTCTAGCTGCACCATTGTGCTCGGCCATTGTTCTATGTACTCTTTGTTAACTACTATGTACACTTGAACATTCTGACTTGTTTGAGCCTTGCCTGGATTTGTTGTTCATTTTCAGTTTGCATTTGGAATGAAACTTGTGCTCGACCATTTGCACACTGATTTGCACTGAATCGAGATGGTCCATGTGGCTACTCCTCAGTCGTACACTGATCGGCGAGGCAGTGCACATGTGTATGTATATGCACGTGTGTACATGCAGCCATCTGACGAATTTTTTTTGTTCCTGCATATTAGACAAAGTCTAGAAAAATGATGAGAAACACACCGTAATTCTAAGGCAAATAAATTTTTTTAAAAAAATTATTTGCTTGTATTTAAATTATTTTTGTTGCAGTCTACTGTGTGTGTTTGTTTCTTGTGACAGGTATGACTACAGTACTTAACTGAAGACTGTGAAGGCAGAAGATAGAAGACAAAAGTCAGTGGAAAAATATCAGTGTCAATGTATAACAATGTCTGCAAATATAGTTGTATAGAGTGACATATTTGTATGAATGAAATATAGTATGTCAAATAGTGGAGTTATAAAAGATGTACTTTTTGATATTGGAATAAAATATTTTTAGTTAAATAAAAATACCGTGTGATTGTTTAAATTTCTGCACAGTTATATTTTATTTAAGTAGAAATATTATATTCCTGTCTGTTGTGTAGTATATCAGTGCATTTACAAGCACATTCAATAATAAAATATATTTGGTTGTTATCATCAAACAAAAATCATATAATTGTGTATACAACACTGTTATATACAACAATCTCCCCCTTTTGATGATGACAAACAAATAAAAGATTTTGAATGTGTTTGAAACGTGAAGTATATTACTCCCCCTATTTGTATGCTCCCCCTACAACTAAGCTTCCCATATTGATGCATAGATTTGAAAATTATGAAATAAATTAATCAGACACCAAATTTAAAGAAATATTCTATAAATGTTTGAAATATTCTATAAATGTTTACTCATCCATCAAAATCTTGACCATTCTCCCCCTTTTGTAATCATCAAAAGAATGGCAGAAATCAAAACAACGATGAATATAAACTAGAAATATGAGTCCAAATCAAGAGGAAAATATATCGTAAATCTCATTTAATCAAACAAAAATCATAATATTCTTTGAATCAGACGCAAATTTCACTTTCAGAATGAATGGATTTACGATGGATTTTATAGAATGAGGAGAGTTCAATAAAAATTGAATATTTGAATATAAATTTTAAAGATTTTAAATATGCTAAAAAAATGTGTTAAACACTTTCTAACCACGCATAGCCCAAAGGTCTTTTAAATGGGGTTAGTAGTAACTTAACTTTATCCTCTCTAATGAGTTCCAACCATGCACAGCCCAAAGGTCTTTTAAGTGAGAATGGAAGCACATAGAGATTAAGGTAATTCACCCACACATAACCGCGAGGACTTTTAAATGGGAGTGAGTACCAAGGATAAATTATTATTATTATTATTATTATTATTATTATTTTAATTCCAAGAGTAATTAGAACTCCCCAAATTAAATAAAACCATGATGAATGACATAAGTATGGTAGATATAGAAGATGGTCGTGAAATAAGTTCTAATTCAAAAATATTATAAAATGTGTCCAATCATCATGAGATTTAAAAATGTTTCCTTATGATAGGATAAAAAAATATTCTAGTCAATACTCATCACAATTTCAAGATCTGACATAACTTCAACGAGTTCCAAAATAGTTCAAATGATCAATCATTTAACTTTTGAATAACTATTTAAGAATATTATATATATATATATATTTAAAAAAAATGGATAATGATCAATCAATTTCTATAATTCCCAAATCTAGGCGTAATCGTGAAAATCTATCTTCGGGAAGAGGCTTTGTAAAAATATCAGCAAGTTGATAATCAGTTGAAATAAACTCAATACAAATATCTTCTCGTGAAATGTGATCTCTAATAAAATGGTGTCTCACATCTATGTGTTTAGTGCGTGAATGATGAACAGGATTATTAGACAGGTCTATAGCACTTTTACTATCACATTTTAGTGGTACTTTTTTATAAATTAGACCAAAGTCTGAAAGAGTTTGCATCATCCATAGTATTTGTGCACAACAACTTCCTAAAGCAATGTATTCATCCTCAGTTGTGGATAAATCAACACAATTTTGTTTTCGACTTGATCATGAGACTAACGAGTGTCCTAGCATAAAACAAGTCCCACTAGTGCTCTTTCTATCAACAAGGGATCCAGCATAATCAGCATCAGAATATCCAATTAATTCAAAATTATTGCATGCGGGGTACCATAAACCAAATTTGTGTGTGTGCAAGAGATATCTTAATATTCTTTTTGTGGCTTTTAAGTGAGATTCTTTTGGATTAGACTGAAAGTGTGCACATAAACAAACAGCAAACATAATATCAGGCCTAGATGCAGTGAGATAAAGAAGTGAACCAATTATTCCACGATATTTTTTCTGATCAACTGCAACTCCTTTCTCGTCTTCGTCAAGCTTGATTGAAGGACTCATCGGTGTTCTGAGTGGTTTTGCGTTTTCTAGTCCAAATCTTTTCAGCAATTCAGCAATGTATTTTGTTTGTGATATGAAAATACCCTTGGTGCTTTGTTTGATTTGAAATCCAAGGAAGTACTTTAATTCACCTACTAAGCTCATTTCGAATTTATCCTGCATGACTTTTTTAAATTTCTCACACAAACAATCATTAGTAGAACCATATATAATATCATCAACATAAATTTGGACTATTAAAAAATCATTACCTTCATGTAATAGAAACAACGTAGTGTCAGCACTGCCCTTTTTAAAACCGTTTTCCAAAAGATATGCACTCAAACACTCGTACCAAGCTCTAGGAGCTTGTTTAAGACCGTATAATGCTTTTTCAAGTTTAAATACATGATTTGGAAATTCATGATTTTCAAAACTAGGGGGTTATTCCACAAAAACTTCTTCCTTTAATTCTCCATTTAAAAACGCACTTTTTACATCCATTTGTTTTAGTTTGAAACCTTTGTAACATGCAAAACTGAACAAAATTCTAATGGCTTCTAACCTAGCTACTGGTGCAAATGTCTCATCAAAATCAATGCCTTCAACTTGATTATATCCTTTTGCAACCAACCTAGCTTTGTTTCTAATTACATTTTCGGATTCATCAAGTTTATTTTTGAACACCCATTTAGTTCCTACTACTGGATAGTCATTTGGTCTAGGAACTAATTTCCAAACTTTATTCCGTTCAAATTGATTTAGTTCTTCTTGCATTGCTAAAATCCAACTTTCATCACTAAGTGCAATTTCAACATTTTTAGGTTCAGTTTCAGAAATAAAACAGCTGTGAATACAAAAGGCACATATATCTTTATTAAATGATGAACGAGTTCGTATACCTGCCATTGGATTTCCAATTACCAATTCTGGAGGATGATTGGCTTTGAATTTCAACTTTTCGACTTCAAATATTTGTTTTGTTGGATCATCACTGCCAGTATTCTCTTTGCTATTTTCTTTTTCACCCTCATATGTAATTCCCTTGTCGTTTTTCTCCTTGTTCACCGTATCCAGATCTGATTCATCAAATTTCACGTTTATGGTTTCAACAATAGTTTTCGATCGTTTGTTGAAGATTCGATATGCCTTGCTTCTTGAAGAGTAACCCATCAAAATTCCCTCATCGGCCTTTGATTCAAACTTACCAAGATGATCACCTGTATTAAGAAGATAACAGGGGCATCTAAAAACTCTAAAATATGAAATGTTAGGCTTTCTGTTAAACCACAATTCATAGGATGTTTTGTTAAGTATTGGTCTAATCATTACTCTGTTCATTACATGGCAGGATGTATTAACTGCCTCTGCCCAAAAAGTCAAAGGCAAATTATATTCACTTAACATAGATCTAGCCAATTCCTGTAATGTACGATTTTTCCTTTCGACTACCCCATTTTGTTGAGGTGTTCGAGGAGCAGAAAATTCGTGTTTAAAACCATTTTCTTCACAAAAATTTTCAAAATCCAAATTTTCAAATTCACCACCGTGATCACTTCTTAAAGTTTTTATTGAAACACCTTTTTCATTTTGAACGAGTTTTGCAAACTTTGAAAAGTAATCGAAAGTTTCGGATTTTTTGGCTAGAAAATAAACCCATGTAAATCTAGAATAATCATCAACCAACACATAACAATAACGTTTTCCATTCAAGCTAGCAATTTCATTTGGTCCAAATAAATCCATGTGAATCAATTCAAGTACCCTATTAGTACTAACAATATTTTTGGGATGAAATGATGAACGACTGAATTTTCCCATAGCACATGATTTACACACTTTATTATTTTTATATTTCTGATGTGGTAGTCCTCTTACCAATTCTTTTGATTCAAGTTTTTCCAAGAGACTCATACTAGCGTGTCGCAGTCTCCTATGCCATAAGAAAACTTCTTCATCCGTAGCTACTAAACATCGTGAGAGAGTCAAATCATCAAATGAAATCGTATAAACATTTCCTTTTCTTTTTCCCGTGAACACAATACTGTTTGTGGATTTTTCAATAATTTTGCAAGATTCATTTTCAAATATCACACTCATTCCTTTGTCACATAGTTGGCTTATGGAAATGAGATTATGATGCAGGTTTTCAACATATAAAACATCAATTAAGGAGAAAGTACTATTACCTACTTTACCTTTACCAATAATTTTACACTTTCTGTTATCGCCCATTATCACACTTCCTCCTTTATGTTTTTCAAGGCTAAGGAACTTTAATTTATCTCCTGTCATATGTTTGGAACAACCTGAATCCAAGTACCATTCTTGTTGTTCCTTAGCACGCCAACATACCTACACACGAGAAAAAGAGAATGACCTAGAGAAACTCATAGGTCTAATAAAATTAGTAACTGAAATTTTTTGATTTTGAACAACAGATCCTTTTGGAATCCAAATTTGTTTGTTCTTATCAAATCCAAATCTATTACAATTACTTGTCGACCCTTTTGGAACCCAAATTTGTATGAATTTTTTATTATTGTTCCTACTTTGACATTTTTCATAGCTATGTCCAATTTTTCCACATTTTATACATTTAGGAAAAACACTTCCACCCTTCGCATTATCATTCATATTAATATGTGTTTTCCCAAATCCTAATCCTTTTCTATTATTAGCATATAATTGATTTCCAAGCAGCATCCTAAATGACTTTTGCCCTTTTGAAAACTTACTTAATGCTATTTCAAGATTTTTTATTTTGGTTTTAAGTGCTGCATTTTCATTTATAAGAGAAGTGCATATGTTGATGAAATTCTTTCTTTTTGTGTCATCACTTTCTTTTAAAGCCAAGCGTTCTTTTTTTAAGTTCTCAAACTTTGCTTCAAATTCTGTTTGCTCTTGTTTTAAAAACTTGCAGTTTTCACAATCAAGGTTTGTTACCTTTTTAAGCTCAGTTTCTAACCTATTGTTTTCATGAACCAATTTTAACCTATCAGATTTTAATTTCTTAACTTTTAGCTCAAGAGAATCAACGGTTTTGGTAAGAACATGACACATTAGAATTAAATCTTTATAAGAGTAATTTGGCACCTCAGTGGAATCTTCTTCACTACTTTCTGAATCTGACTGTGCCATAAGACACAAATTGGCTTCCTCTTTATCACTGTCAGAGTCTTCTTCTTCTCCTTCTTCATCATCCCATGTAGCTGCAAAAGCTTTCTTTTTCTTCTTCTTCTTTCTGTCTTTCTGAAGTAGTGGACAATTTGGTTTGATATGGCCTGGTTTATTGCAGTTGTAGCATATCACTTCATCGTCTGAGTTGTCTGAATTCTTGGATTTGTTGGATTTTGAATTCTTCTTTCGTGACTTGTATTTCTTGTTAGACCACTTTTTAAGAACCATTGCCAATTCTTCAATGGAATTCTCAGCTTCATCATTACTTTCAACAGTGCTGTTTAGAGTGATTGTCTTTTTCTTTGATTCTGACTCATCGCGTCCTTCTTTGGCTTTTAGCTCCATTTTATAAGCGATCAAGTTTCCAATCAACTCTTCTATTCTTAACTTACTTAGGTCTTTTGATTCTTGAATGGCTGTTACTTTGGCTTCAAAGTTTATTGGTAGTACTCCTAGTATTTTGCGTATTAATTCCACTTCAGTGTAGACTTTACCAAGAGCCCTAGCATTATAAATTAGTGTGGAGAATCGACCATACATCTCTTTTATATCTTCGTCTTTTCGCATCGTGAAATTTTCATATTCATTGCAGAGTAGTGCAAGACGATATTCTTTGACTTGTACTGTTCCTTCATGTGTAACTTCCAGAGTATGCCAAATTTCCTGCGCAGTTGAACAATGAGATATACGGTTAAACTAAGTTTTATCAAGAGCACAAATTAAAGCGTTCATTGCTTTGGCATCAGTTGAGAATAAATTTTTATCATTAGCATCCCACTTATCTTTTTGCTTAGGAATTTCAATATCATTAATAATCGTCACGGGAGGTTTGTAACCTGTCTCAATGATATCCCATACATCATAATCGACTAAGCTTAAGTAGATTTGCATCCTAGCTTTCCAATAGGCATAATCAGTTCCATTAAACATTGGTGGCCTAGCTATGGACTGACCCTCAGAAAAAGCGTTGTTAGACAAATTCATGACTCTAGAGTTAAAAATACCCGCTCTGATACCACTTGTAGGATCTAAATTAACCCTAGAGGGGGGGGGGGGGTGAATAGGGTTTATTGTAAATTAAATAAATTTAAAATAAAATAATAAATTGTAGAAAGAAAAATCACACACAGAAAATACCCAGCTTCGGCAAGACTGTGCCTACTGCTGCATTCAAGGTTTCTACTAGGAATTATAAACAATCTCTTCGCTTACAGACTCTTGTAAACTTGCGACCTTCGCTCCCGACTGTTTAAACCCTACGCTCAAGACCTTGACACAACTCGATCCATTAAGTTGTGATTTTTCCAACTACAGACACTAGTAGTTATTGACTTTAAGAGATGAAATTTGAATTTTAAAACAAGTAAAAAATAATAAAACCCTAGGAGTTTAAAGGTTAAGGGTTATCCCCTTTTAACATAAGAGAAAAGGCGGCTCCCTTGTTTCATTGCTCCACCACTTTATTTTGTTTAGCCCAAACTTCCTTTGTCTTTCACTGGAAATAGAAATGGCGGCATAAAAACTAGGGTTTCTCTGAAAGCACTGAATCGAGATGCCTGGTTGATGAAAATCAGTTATCTGCTGCTCGATTCTTCTTAGCTTCAATCTCTGGCGGCTTGTATCTTCTTCGATTGAATTTATAGGCTCTGATTCGGATTCAAGCTTTTCTCGATTTCTAGTATGGTTTTACTATTCGAATTTATGCTTTAGTTGTACTTAATCTTGGATGAATTGAAACCAGTGATGAATCGGTGTATTTATAGGATTAAAATCCTAGATATATGCTCTGATTTCGTATAAGACTCGGTCTGATCTTTTCGTGAATTTTGGACTTGAAATTTTCTGAAATTCTGGAGGTTTCTTCGAATTTAAACTTGAGTATATTGCATAAATCTTGGGCTTGAAGTCTTCGGCTACTCTTGAGATTTCTTTGATTAATTCTGGAATTTCATATCCTCTTTCATTCAACTTTGTCAACATGATTTTTAAACTAGAATTTTGCTGCCTTGGATTAACTACTTCAAAAAGAAAACTGATACGAACAGATGCCTTGATTACACTTGTATTTGAAATCGGTTTCTTTGATTTCTGGAACTTTAAAGTTTTTATTTCCTTTGCCTTGAAGTTCTTAAATAAGAACACATTTAAACTGATGCTTGTCTTTAAAAAAAAAAATGATTAGAACACATGCCACTCTACTTTCCTTTGAATAGATTAAAACAAGTAAAGCTCTTTGAACTTTGCCGTGAACCATACTTAGAATTGAAAAAAACAGTACCCTTATCTTGCTTCACCATCTTGGAAGTGATCGAGTCTACAATTATGTTGTTCCTGTTCAAATGCAAAGTTATTGTGTGTGTAACATTCCTGGCTTTGTATATGTTGTTCTTAGTTCATGATGCACCACTTAATTTTCCTTGACAAAACTGTTTTTCTCTGATTTTTTTATACTGATTTTGTTTTCTTTCAATTCAAAAAACAGATGCTTCACTTGATTTTTCATGCTTTGCGTGTCTTCTTGCTTGTTGCACCATATACATACTTGTTGTTTTGAAATAAAATTTGTGCATGAACTGTTTCTCGCTGTTTGCATATTTGTTTGAATTCCTTTGTTTACTTGGCCATTCCTGCCACTTTAACTTGATTGTCTGGCTTCTTTAGCTTGACTATGTGATCTGCATGTTCACTGCTTTGTCCCTTCTTGCTGGTTTGAACTTGATGTACCCTCTAGCTGCACCATTGTGCTCGGCCATTGTTCTATGTACTCTTTGTTAACTACTATGTACACTTGAACATTCTGACTTGTTTGAGCCTTGCCTGGATTTGTTGTTCATTTTCAGTTTGCATTTGAAATGAAACTTGTGCTCGACCATTTGCACTGAATCGAGACGGTCCATGTGGCTACTCCTCAGTCGTACACTGATCGGCGAGGCAATGCACACGTGTGTACACGCAGCCATCAGACAAATTTTTTCTGTTCCTGCATATCAGACAAAGTCTAGAAAAATGATGAGAAACACACCGTAATTCTGAGGCAAATAAAATTTAAAAAAAAAATTTATTTTCTTGTATTTAAATTATTTTTGTTGCAGCCTACTATGTGTGTTTGTTTCTTGTGACAGGTATGACTACAGTACTTAACTGAAGACTGTGAAGGCAGAAGATGGAAGACAAAAGTCAGTGGAAAAATATCAGTGTCAATGTATAACAATGTCTGCAAATATAGTTGTATAGAGTGACATATTTGTATGAATGAAATATAGTATGTCAAATAGTGGAGTTATAAAAGATGTACTTTTTGATATTGGAATAAAATATTTTTATTTAAATAAAAATACCGTGTGATTGTTTAAATTTCTGCACAGTTATATTTTATTTAAGTAGAAATATTATATTCCTGTCTGTTGTGTAGTATATCAGTGCATTTACAAGCACATTCAATAATAAAATATATTTGGTTGTTATCATCAAACAAAAATCATATAATTGTGTATACAACACTGTTATATACAACAACGTACACCTTTGTTAGCTTTAAAACACTTGAAAAATGGATGATAGCTTAAGTTATAGATTATCAGTAATCTGAAATCTCTTTATGCCTAACTAATGTTATTTTTTTATACAAATTGAAGATCAAGATGATCCAACTATCCCAATTACACGAACTCAAGTTTGGATTGAGACACATACGAGAAAAGATAAAAGTATATTGCCGAGTGCCGTAGAGCGAATGATGAGATTAAGCGGTATTGTTATTGCTTTGTTTAAGATTAATAAATTGATTAAATTTTACACATCATAATGTAGGAATTTGTTAAAAAAATTATTCAAGAAGCAGAGACAAGTGGTGATAGTAATGTGCATTCCTTGTCAATTGATGATGATCCATTGACACAAGTGCTTGGCAAAAAAACTAAGGGCCTTCCCGGTGGTGGAAGTTGTGTTAGTAAGACCAAATATGAAGCTTCACTCCCTTCTCATATGTTACGTCTCCATGACAAGGCTGAAAAGTTAGATTTAGCTGCTAAGTATGATATTCTCGTTGCACAACATGAGAAGCTTGAGTCCAAACTTGATTATGCTATGAGTCTTTTTCTTGTAAGTTACTTATTGTCTTGCTCAAATACTGCCTAAATATGAAATTTCAGTCAATGTGCAATATAGCTTGAATATTTTTGAATAAGTGCGTTTATAATATTATTTTGGTGTAAAGAGGAATACCTCAAAGGGGAAAGCAGTTGTAGAATCAACACCTTCGGTGCCTTTAGTTATGAATTCCAAGAAAAAGCACCATATGGTCAATGAATCAAACACAACATCATCTGCACAGAACGAGCCAACTTCAACTGCAAAGTACTGTGAATTGCTTAATTGGAAAGGAAAATGTGTTGCAATTGCAACGGAAGTAGTAGATCCAATCCATAGAAATATTTGTCATGGTTATACTTTGGAAGCTCACGAGATAAAAGTAAGCATGGTTACACGAAAAATACTTGATGCGGAACTGTACAAGGCTGAAAAAATCCAGAGTCGAACACAATTGGAGAAGTCGGGATTGGTGATTTCATAATATGGCCTAGGTCATCCGTTAAACTGCATTAAAATGGATTGCTGTATAAGGTACTTTTGGTAAGTTTTACTTCAGCTTTTTTTAGTTTAAATTTCATATTTACCCGCATTAACTTCATATTTACCATACAAAGAGTGTGAAGAATGGTGCTTTGCAACGAGTGATGCATTTGTTTTGGGGCTATTGGTGCATAGAATCTTTAATGGTCAGGAATAAGGGATTTGAACCAAATCATAGTAGCGGGCAATGTGCAATTGAGACTTCTGGATGTAAGCCATCCCCCACTAAATCACATGCTTTTATTACATGACAGAGATGATCTAGTTAAGGTCATAGTTAGATATAGGTTGAACCACTTGAAGTTAAAAAATATTCAAGAGTGAATTTGTCTCTTTCGAAATGAAAGTTAGTATCTCCATATATGGTAGTCCATGTAAATTCGAATTCTTTGGAAAATAATTGGTTAATCAATAACAATTTTAAGTTTGGTTGATCTAAATCAGATCATCGTGGGAAGGTGGATCCAAATCCATGCTTTTCTTTGGCTTTCCAAGTTTGTGTTTTTTCAATGTTTGCATCCAAGTTGTAGAGTTGATACATCGGTCCAATGCGGCCTCGCCATGCCAATCCGATGTGAAGCGATATGACCGATCTAACCCGGATCTTCAAGGCTTAGCCAATTTAGAATTGGTCATTCCACATAAGCGAGTCTATTCAATTCCAACGCTTTATCCAAGTAGTCTCAGCTATTTACAGCCTTATGTAGTTGTCTGTACTCGATTCCCGATTAATCCAGTCATCTCCCTGGGCAATCTACCCCTACAAACAAGTGATTCATGTTCTGATGTCCAAAATGCAATGACCTTGTAAAAGATTGGTTAACACTTGTCTCCTAGAACATACTCTATTGTAAAGATGTGTTTTTGAATTCCCATTAACTCAACATTTGAGATTGATGATCTCTTTGGGTCGGTATATATTTCCACGCCTATCCCTAGTCAATAACCGAGTCCTTGATTTTGTCGGATAGTCTATGCTTCCCAAGTCCGCAGTTGTTCTGACCTGATAGTTAATTCTTAGCCTCACCAAGTTCTTGGTAGGAATAAGCCATATCCATTGATCATTGCCATCCCCTGTTGAGTGTTGGCCACACTAAACGATCTTTGTCTTTTCTGTAACAAGTATAATCCATGTTTTCCCCCACATGTCAAGTATCATCCACACCTGACGATCCAAGGTTCATCGAGCCAAACGTAATCCACACTTGACTATCAATAACCTTGCCAGATCCACGCCTAACATCAGTCATACTCGACAACTCATTGGTATTCACTAATCATACTTGATTACACATAGTTGCACCGAGCTCTTGCTGAACTCCAACCGTACTTGACGATCCATAACAACATCGAACACGTGTCTAAGTATCAGCCATGGTTGATAGTTTGAGTTTCCACATGTCAAGTGGCATCCATGCTTGACAGTCCATGTCCATTTGTACCAATTATAAGCTACAGTGGGCAATCCATAACGTCTATGGTTTGTTGTCAAAATGCCAACTGTATTTGACAATCCATAACCATGCTGCGCTCTTGTCAAAAATATAAATTGGTTGATTCATTTTCTATCAACATCTAGTTTTTCCATTTCACTAATTTTCGCAGTTTTACACTTTAAAAAATATGAATTTAAATATAATAACTTTAGTGGAATGTGTTTTAATTAAGTCATCGCAACATATTAGCATGCACTGGCGAAGCGTTCGTTATATGAAAAACCACACTTGTTTTGAGTGTGGTTTTGCTGAATATGGTTCATTTTACTGAATAAAATTCTAGGAAGAAACTAGGATACTACAAGCTTTGCCCTTCTGACTTTCCTGGAAGTCAGGACGAATAAAACTAGCATCATCCAAACTATGTAGAATTCTGCAAAATAATATACACGTGTTAAGCTGAGTACGTCTATTTCAAAATTTTCCTGTTTCATTGATTCGGTTGTAACAGATAAATCAGGATCCAAGATTTGAATCTTCACAAGGCTTGATTATATGATTTTGCACTAAAAATTCAGTTTCGGGGATCCGACTAATAAAGTGCTCAAGTCCTTTTATTACGTGAAGTACGCTGCTCTAGCTCTACGAAGTATATTGTTAAATCCACATATTTATTTTCTTTATTCACGTAGTTGTGATGTGAATGAAGAAACAAAGAGCTGCTATATTATAGGTAAACAATAAACATAGAATGAATGCATAAATGACAACTTCAAAAAAGAATACGGACATGAGGTTAAAAAATAGTTCACATTTATGGGTTCCACAGGTTTTGTTGTTCATTAATTGAACAGTATTTATCTATTCATATCACATGTGTAATCTTTCTGAAACATGATGCTTCTATACAAAAGTTAAAGCGAGTATTGTGTTATATATATATATATATATATATATATATATATATATATATATATATATATATATATATATATATATATATATATCAAATGTTACTTCATTCGACCTTTTGTTAAGTAGACTGTAGTTAGAGGGTTTATTCTTTTAATATCTATGCCATCATTATGCATATTAATCGCACATTAACGTCGGCATAATAATTAGGTCTCTTTTTAAATATGCATGCCAAAATGAAAATACATCATAGCTGATTACATATGTTGGACCCATTTTCAGGTCTCTAAGCATCGACACACTGTACATAATTTATTTAAACTTGGCCCAAAATGTTACATAGAAAAATTGAGTTGTTTCTTCAATTGGCAAAGGTCCAATATATATTCAGATGTTGTGCCAGTCTTGAAATTTTCGGGGATTGAAGAACTTTCAGTTTGGATCCATTTTTTATAACCATCAGCTCTCATCATAAAATCATTCATTATTAGATTTAAAAATAGCCCAAAGCTGCTAAAACAGTGTTCCAGAAATTAGATGCTCCAGTTCTCAAAACGAGGCTAAAGCTACTGTTCCAGGAATTAGATGCTCCTGAAATAGATCGATAGGCTTAGACACTCAGTTTACATGGATAGGCTTAGGCACTCAGTTTACACTGATCCGTGACACCAAAGTGACTGCTGCTACCACATACGGTTTTATTTGTATATTTAACTGTATGTAAAACTGATTTAAATATAATATTTTCCTTTAATTGAGTAAGATGGTAGACCCTTGAAGTTGACATTGGCGAGAACATATATTCTATAATAAATTGCTTACTATTTACATTTCTGTAAATGTGATTTGGAATACAAAGTTTGAGGATTTCCGTTTTATAGTGGTTTGGAATTCATACATGGACGAATACTGGTTGCCTACTATTTTATCATTTTTTTTAATGAGAGAAAGATTAAATGGAAGAAAAATCGGTAGCTTTTAGTTATATGTTAGTCTTTTATAGTGAATGCGTTCTTTCAGATAATATTTTAGTTCAGCAAATGGCAATACGTTTGTCTTTTATAGTTAATGCGTCACTTTCATTATGTACTCCAATTATGTTTATCTTCCGAATGCTATTTTTAGTTCAGCAGAGGCAATATGTTTGTCTTTTATAGTTAATGTATTATTTTTATTATGCTAGTATAACTAAAGATTTGACTATATTACATCTGTTGCAAATTTATGGTTATGGTTACTAGTTATTGAAAGTATCAGTTGCATGTTTATGGTTGAAACACTCATTGAGTGTTGCAGATTATGAACTTGAAACACTAATCGAGTATTGCAGATTATCGAACTGAAACACTTTCCGAGTGTTGCAGATTATCGAACTGAAACACTCACCGAGTGTTGCAGATTATCGAACTGAAACACTCACCGAGTGTTGCAGATTATCGAACTGAAACACTCATCGAGTGTTGCAAATTATCAGATTGAAACACTCACCTAGTGTTGCAGATTATCAACTTGAAACACTCGTTGAGTGTTGCAGATTATCAACTTGAAACACTCATTAGGTGTTGCAGATTATCAAACTGAAACACCTGCTAAGTTTTCGAAAATATGCAACATACTAATCTACAACCCTTAAAAAGTATTTCTACAAATTTTAGCAACATTTTATTACCGTTCAAAATGGCCATTTTGATGTTGTGTAACAAGATTAACTTAACCTTCCCACTGGTTCAAGCAAGTTTACTTAACCCCTACTTAAGTTGACAGGTTCATGTAACCCTCAAATATTCAAACAGGTTAAGTATTTCAAGTTTATTACCTTTCATTCATTTATGGTTTTTAATGCGCTAGACCTCTCACATTAAGTCTACCACTTGTGGATGCTAGATATGTCGGTTGGGTCCGGGCAGACTTCTACCACAAGTCAGACATAATCTTGTGTCTTAGCACCGTTATGTGTACATTTATGCACTCGACCCCTCACATTAGATTAACCACTTGTGGACGCTGGATTTGCCGGGCGGTTCTGGGCAAGCTTCTACCACAAGTGTAATCTAACCTCGTGTCTACGTGAGGTTAAAGTTCCTAGTTACTGTAAATCTAGGCATGTTCATTACTAACCAATTTCCATGTTTATTATGCCCCAAATCCCCATCTGATTCACGATACAAGTTATGCCCCAAATTAAAGTTTATATCACGGTATAGATTATGCCCCTAAATCCCAATCATGATTTACAACATAAGTTATGTCCCTAATTTATCTTTTCCAACCATTCCCAATTTCGTGCACTCACATATTTTGGCGATAGGCCTAAGCTCGAAGGTAGCCTGACTATAAAAACTAAAAGGGAAAGATGGAAAGAAGAGAACAAGAATATGCATAGTAAATAAAATTGGCATATGATGATATAATTGGTCATACTAACAAAATATGCATACATTGACATGATTAGGCAAACTAACAGAATTGGCATACGGTGACATGATTAGGCAACTAACCGAATAGGGATATCATGAACAGGCATATGAGAACTAAGTAGTAAATTAGGTATACAAGTAATGGCAGATCTGTTATGATTCAGGTTACTAAAAGGCATAGGCTCAGATCCAAACTTATAAACATGTCAAGATAACTTTTTAGGTGTTTATATCTAAAAGTAACATAAACTCACTGTGACTGGATCTAAAAAACAAAGGATTGATTGTAGATGTTGTAGCACAGATCCTTGAATATGTATAACTTGTTGAAGACGAATATGCTAGTTCAAACTGAGTTGGGGCAACCCTTGTTGTCTCCATTGTTTTTGGTGAATAAAAACAATGAGAATGAGGTCCTATATATAGCCTAAGGTCAACGAATCATGCTCAGAAATGCGTCCAGGTTTGAGGTAGGAATCTGCCCAGATCTCGGTGGGGTCGACCCCGGGGTCGACACCCCCGTGGGATGAGGTCGACCCCTAACGGGACGATTTCCCTCCTTTTTTCCGCTTCGTGATTTTGATTTTCTGGGTTAGTTTATTTATATATATTATGCTTATATGTATACAAACTTCAAACCTTAATATCTTCTTCATATGATGTCCGTTTACATAATCTTGGAGTCTTCTTAAGCAGAATTCTGAGGCAAACATAATGGCGCAATCCGTTTTACTTAATTCACAATATTTAGTTAAGTATTATTAAGTTTATCATTATAGTGTTCTTTAAAATTATAGGGTGTTCCATTCTCCCCCACTTAAAGGATAAATCTCTAAGTTAAGAAGAATGAATATCCTAGCATCTATCTACTCATCTACCAATCACAGGCATCCGTTGTCCTTAAAATATTTCTAATGCTTATATGAACATATGCAATAGTGTGTGTATATGTCCCTATATTAATGCGAAGGATTAGGTGGTCTACTGATTCAGTCGACCTCCTTACTGTAATGCATGTTAGTGCCACGAATCCATCATGCATGCAAATAATCTTACTATAACATGTAAGTTCCATATGTGTGCACAATCATTCATCCAACTGCAACATTCGTATGATGATGCATCCATTTTCATCTATAAAAGAAAAAAAATGCGCATGCATCCATATGCAGTATGAGAGTGATTGAACCAATCTAGTGCCTAATATGTGTGTATATGCATCCACAAGCAACCATTAGCAAACGCTTGCATCCACTTGCATCTGTCAATCATAAGATGCTTCAAACACATGTTTTGTCCATGGGCTCCCTACCTAAAGGTTGAAGATTCGGTCGATAGGATATACTTAAATGATAGAAACAAGCACGAACAAAAGCTTTGGAAAATAAGTTAAGAACACACCCTTGAAAAGAAAAGGGTATGAAGCATGAATCTTGTCTTCGGTCTCCCAGGTTGCATTCTCGGGGTCTTTTCCCCGTTGAACTTCGTCAACTTGACCTCTCAGTTGCGTAGCTTCTTAACCTCTGATCCAAGAATACAGGTAGGAACTCGTCTAACTGTCGCCTCTCGTTCCACCTCTACTTCCTCAAGCATATTCGGCTCAACTACTTCTGCGGTATCATGTAAGCACTTTCGTAAATGAGAAACGTGGAAAACATCATGAACACCGGACATTCTCTCTGGTAGATTTACTCTATAGGCCATTTGGCCAATCCTTTCTGTTATGGGAAATGGACCTACAAATCTTAGTGCCAATTTCCCCAAAAATCCAAAACAAACCACATTCCTCAAAGGTGATACCTTGATGAAAACCATGTCTCCCACCTCAAACTCAATGTCAGTCCTTCTCCTATCTGCATAGGACTTCTGCCTGTTCTGAGCTGCCTTCATGCGCCTGCGAATAAGATCAATCTTCTTTGAAGTTTCTCTAATCATCTTAGGTCCAAGTAGATGCCTTTCTGTAGATTCTCACCAACAAGTCGGTGATCTACAGGGTCGTCCATACAATGCTTCGATGGGTGACATGCCAATACTATCCTGATAACTGTTGTTGTAGGCGAACTCTACCAAAGGAAGATGCTCTTCCCAAGTCCCTCCAAAGTCTAGGATACATAGTCTTAAAAGATCCACAAGAACGTTATTCACCCTTTCCGTCTGTCCATCGGTCTGAAGGTGATAAGCGGTGCTCAAACACAACTGTGTACCTAATGACTCTTGCGAGCTCCTCCAAAACTCACTTGTGAATATGGGGTCACGATCACTCACAATACTAGAAGGTACTCCATGTAGACGGACTATCTCATGAAGATAAACTGCTGCCAACCATGCTGATGTCCTCTTACTCTTAACAGGAATGAAATGTGAGCTCTTAGTAACCTGTCAACTAGAACCCAAATACTGGTGTTGCCCATCCTTGATCTAGGAAAACCGTCAATAAAATCCATAGAGATGATCTCCTACTTCCATTGTGGGACTTCCAAAGGATGAAGTAAACCACCGAGCTTCCTTTGCTAAGCTTTGACTTGCTCGAAAATCAAACACCGAGAAACAAATTCTACTACATCTTCCTTCATCCCAGCCCAAAAGAAAACCCTCTTCATATTCTTATACATCTTATCACCACCGGGACGAATAGTCATCCTAGAATGATGGGCTTCCTCAAGGACTGTCTTCAACAAACTCCCAACTTGGGGAACACAAAGCCTTCCATCTCGTCGTAACCATCCTCTATCACCCGTGGAATATCTACTGAGGTGACTAGAAGTCTCCCCTCTACTGAAGCTATCCAAGATATCTGCTATCCATGGGTTTTCTCGCTGCGAAATTCCTATCTGGTCCAACAGAGTAGGTTGCACCTCTAATGATGCCAATAAACCAAGTGTAAACTCTGTAGAGGGTCTAAAATCAAAAGTCGATATAAACTCCATGCTCTTCCTCTACACAAACAGAGGACTCAAGGTCATTCTCTACCTACTCAATGCATCTGCTACCACATTACCCTTGCCAGGGGTATAAGAAATCTCAAAGTCATAGGACGCTAGGAACTCCATCCATCTTTATTGCCTCAAATTGAGATCCTTCTCCGAGAACAAGTACTTTAGAGATTTATGATCGATGTACAACTCGAACTTCTCTCCTAGTAGATAATGGCGCAGAGTCTTAAGTGCGAATACTATGGAAGCTAACTCTATGTCATGCTTAGGGTAGTTCTTCTCATGAACTCTTAACTGTCTACCTCCATAACATACCACCCTTCCCTCTTGCATCAAAACCGCACCATCCCTGTACCATATGCATCAGTGTATACTATGAACACTTTGTTACCATCAGGCAAAGTCAAGACTAGGGCTGTTGTCAGAGCACTCTTCAATCGCTGGAAAGCATCCTCATAGTCTATACCCCTAGAAAATGTCAGATTCTTCTTCATCAGTCTGGTGAGTGGGGCTGATATCTTTGTGAAGCCCTTAATGACTTCCTATAATAGCCCGCTAATCCAAGAAAACTCCTCACACCCGTTGCATTCTTTGGGATCTACCAATTTTGAACTGCAACCACCTTCGCGGGATCTACTGCTATCCCATCTTTAGAGGCCACATGCCCTAGAAATCTCACTTCTTTTCTCCAAAAATGACATTTGGAGAATTTCGCCTTAAGCTGGTGCGCGCGGAGAGTTTTCGAAACGTCCCTTAAATTTTGGGCATGCTCTTCCTCGCTCTTCGACAAAATCAAGATGTCATCAATAAAGACCACAACGAACTTATTTATAAACTCCTGAAACACCCTAGTCATCAGATCAACAAAATAGGCGGGTGCATTCGTCAACCCAAAAGGCGTAACGAGCCACTCAAAGAAACCATTTGGAGTTCTAAAAGCGGTCTTGTATATACTATCCTCGACCACCCTCAACTGATGAAACCTCGTGGCCAAGTATAACTGAGAGAAAAAAGATGCACCAAGAAGCTGGTCAAACAGATCATTTATCCTCGGAAGTGGGTGCCTATTTTTCTTAGTGAGTTTATCCAACTCTCTATAATCCACACATAAGCGAAACGAACCATCTGCCTTAGTGGCGAATACTACTGGACCACCCCATTCAGATATGCTTTGCTTAATAAACCCTTACTCAAGTAGCTCCCCGACTTGCTTGCTGAGCTCCTTCCTTTCTCTTGGAGCCATATGGCGCACAGACAATGCAACTGCCTTTGCATTGTCCACCAAGTATATACGAAAATCAATCTCATGCCATGGAGATAAGCCCCGAACCTCCTCAAAAACATCAGGTACTCACAGACTACTGGTACAGATTGTAGATCATCTAGATGCATTAAGAGACTCTAGGAAACTAAGCATGACGGACCCTTTAAGGTCACAAGAAATCTCAATGGTCCTCTCATGACAGGTCAAAAGTCTAACGACCCTCCTCTCACAATCTAGAATGGAACCATACATGGCTAGCCAATCCATCCCTAGAATTAAAACATAGCCCATAAAACCATGCACATATGCGTCGCATTCAAACTCGACATCCAAAACAGATATTCTCAAACCTCGACAAATCATAGATAAATGAGCCATACAACCAATGGGGTTTGAGACAACAACGAGATCCAAAACCATACTAGTACTAAGGTGTAGAGACTCAATCGCAAAATCAGATATAAAAGAATGTGAAGCACCAGAATCAAAAAGATTTCTAATAGGATGATTGGAAGAGAAATAAAACCTTCAACGAAAACTTTACTACCTCTATCTGGCTACTGGCCACGAGGGCATGCACCTATCCTTTGGCCCTGTCCTTGCTTCTTCGGGCAATCCTTAACAAGATGTCCGACCTCTCCACAATGGAAACAAGCGTTCTTCCTTTTCTTGCAATCCTTGATCAAATGACCTACACACCCACAATTATGACATTTTCTATTGTCTCGGGCTTTGTCGTTCTTTCCACCCTTCTTTTGCTGCTGCTATTGTTCTTTCTTGGGCCACACTTTCTTGTTTTGTGATTCCTCAACCTTAGCCTCTTTCTTTCCACCTTTATCTTCTTTATGCATCAATGCCATATCAACGAGTTTCTAAAAAGTTGCTCCCATCGAAATATGAGACATAGCCAACCCATGGAAGGGTTCATTCAATCCACTAGCAAACCTCAAAGCTTTCTTGTGCGGGGTATTTACCCAGCTCCAAATAAAACCTTGCCAATTGATTAAACTTATTAACATACTCTCTAACAGACATTCCTCCTTGCTTAAGCGCCAAAAACCGTTCCATTTGCATACTTTGCTCAGCTTGAGAAAGAAATTTCATCTCGAGTCTCTTTCGGAAATAATCCCAAGTCCCGACTGGACGTCCCACATGTGTCACTTCCGACCAAAACGAGGCTTCATCCTTCAACTGCCAAACGGCTAACTGAATCTTCCTACGATCGTCAACTTCGAAAATTTCAAACAAATCCTCCGTATCTTTAATCCAATTCATTGCTTCTACAAAAGTATCAGTTCCTCGGAACTGCTTTCCACTTATAGCACAGAAATCCTTGCATATCTTAGAGAAATTATCAGCATGCGGAGGAGGAGGAACAGCGGCTGCAGCTGGGGGAGGGGAGTCTGCTTGGCTATTAGTAAGTGCCATCGCCTCCAGATACCAACGAAACTAAGCCGGTATCTGAATGCCCTCAGGAATATTAGGTTCCCCAGACATGCTGAGAAGAAAAGGAAAAAAGGACTCAAACAGATAATCGAAAGATATTTCATATGGCTTTGGGGAATATGTTTTTCAAAACATACCTTTCTTATGAAACTGCTTTCTTTAAAGACCTTTTTTAAAACAAGTTTCAAAATCTTTTATCAAATCCAGTAACCTTCAGCTCTGATACCAAATGTGACACCCCACGTCCGTTAATGTCACTCTTGATCAGAGTGCATTAAGTTTCGTGAAGCGTTATAGGTAAAAAGAAACAGAAACATCATAGGATAGATATAAAATAACAGCGGAATTAAAACTTTATTAAATAGAAAGGTTCGTGGTCCAAACCCAATTACATAATAAGTCTGAAATACTGGAAACTCATTACATCAACATAAAACTTCTGTCTTGTACCAAAATCATCATCAAAGTACAATAATACATAAAAAGAGCATAATCTCCAAAATATAGCCATAGTAAAGAAGATACGAAATCAAGCGGTACATTTAAACTGCTCCAAGTAGAATGAAAGAAGAATCAAAATCAAGCCTAAGTATTCCAACCCTGAGAACCTTGGGGGGAACGGAAGAGAGAGAAGAGGAAACAGAATGGGTCATACATAACGTCTGGCGAGTCCAGTTACTTTTAGCATATAAATAAGTAAAAGCATCATGACAGACATATAAACTGGAGAGGGAGATAATAGTGTCATAAAGAAGGTATCACAAGGCAAACAGGATAAACAAAATATAATATATTGCGCTTCTCTAATACTTTTCTCTGCACCAATACTAGTACAACAGAACAAGATGATCCCAACAAGTACAAGATGGTAGACTTAGGTGTACTTTTAGTGAGAGGTTTTACCCTATACAATAACAGGTAGCCCAACAGAACTGACGGGTGTTACCCCCAACGATAATAACAGGCTCCTAAGAAAGCAAGATTAGATGTACCCTTATTACTACCCTCAATCAATCAGCTCCCTAACTCGTAGATACGCAGTGCTGACGCCACAGTAGGATGTATCACTTCCTAAAGTGGCAACCCCATTGTTTGCAAGATGCACAACCATATCTACAGGTGTCGTGGCGTCTTATCATCCTCCTTAGAATCTGGACCCATGCACATACATGACCCCATCGGAATATGTCGCCTACACCGTCCCTTAGATGGACCTCTTACAACCAACTCAGTAAGCGTTCCCTGACCCCGACCTAGTTCGAGGTTCTCTGTTCGATACCAAGATAGGTTACTGACTGATACGGGTCCCACACACCGGATGATGCAAGCTTCCCCCTATGCTTGCATCCCCATAACTAGGATTTTAACAGATTATGCCTACCAGTTAAACAAGATTGCATAACACCAACAGGTTAAGTTTGTCGGGTTTATATGTATAACCCGTCCCCACATATTTGACAAGATTAACTTAACCCTCCCACTGATTCAAGCAAGTTTACTTAACCCCCACCAAACAGGCTATTTTGTAACATTTTCGCAGGTCCTGTTAGTAACAGTTATATTTGTTACTAATTTATCACATTTATTACCGTTATAACCAGCTATAATGATTATTACCGTTACAATAACCCCAAATTTTGTATTCGATGGGTCAGATGGTAATTTTCCACGCCGCTTCTTCCTTACCCTTCATTTTATTTTTCATTATTACCAGTAACACTCACGAACCCCCAATCTTCAAACTCCACCACCTAGGGTTACTGCCGCAATCACTTCTGATCGGTTTCTTGCACCAACGACGCCGTAGTCTGGATCGCCTCTTTCACGTTCTGTCGGCTCCTCCAAAGCCACCACCTAGGGTTACTGCCGCAATCACTTCTGGCCGGTTTCTTACACCGCCGACACCGTAGTCTGGATCACCGCTGCCATGTTCTGTCGGCCTCCTCCTCATCTATTCAATTGCTCAAGTATTTTTATTTTCAATTTATTCATTAACTTTCTAATTATTGTCTGAATTTGTGTCGTTTACTTCTATTTTCTTGGAATTGTTTTGAGGAGCAGACAGTATGCTGCCCAACGTAGTTAAATATATGGTTAGTACAAGGATAGTATGTTGACTGAATTCAAAAACTTGAAACGTAATAACCCAAGACCCAATGTAAAAAATTGAAATTGAATTAGTACTATCATTAGAAATCAGATTAGCATTAAAAACATACATATTACCAGGATCTAGGGCTGGGAAACTCAAATTAGGGCAAAGTCAGTCGACAGTGGGTGAGCATATTTGCACGAGGAGGTGGGGATAAGCATTTGATATCAAGCCCATGCGAATTGTCTTTATTAAGACTAGAACAAGAATGCATACATTTTATTTATCAAATATGAAGATTTTAATTAGTTAACTAAAACCGTTAAGCTAAACTAATGCATACATTTTTTGTTTACATCGGTAAAGGCATTGTCTTTAACAAAAAACGTAAACAAAAAAAATGAGTTAACTAAATAAAATCGTAAAGCTTAACTAACTAAAACTATTAAGTTAAAGACAATGCATACATTTTTTGTTTACATTGTTAAAGACAATGTATGAAGATTTTATTTATCAGATATGCACGAGGAGGTGGGGATAAGCATGTGGTTTATATGTTCTTAGATATGAAGATTTTAGTTAGTTAAGCTAAATTCAATTTTTTTTTTTTTACATTTGTTGTTAGATCTGCTCTTCTTTTTTGTATATAGGTGAACTTGATTGTGCTGCATTTTATAATTTTCTGTAGTCACTTTCCGTAGGTTTTCTTACATATTCTTTCTTTTTGTTTATCTACAGTGTTCTTTTGTTACAAATATGTTATATAATTTTATTCGAGAAGTAAAACACCAGGCCAAAAGTTGATGGCCCTAAATCTGTGTTATACACACACATGCACATCATTATATTGTGTGAGTACTTCTGTTATGATGTTTTTATGCAAAAAAATGTTGTGCCATCATATTAGACATTACACTCAGGTCTATGCTGTATAAAAGCAATATTACTGCTTTTTATTTTGAATGATAAAGAGTAGTGCCAGAAGGTAAGGACTAGATAATTATGGTCGAGATGTATCTAGAGGGTACCAGTTTCCTTAAAGCTGGTTTTGAATGTTTGCAACTTCAAAATCAATATTACATGAAGGAAGGAAATCAAATATCAGAGGATCGAGGATTACAACCTCAAACAATTGTTTGCACATAGTGGCATTTATACACATTTCATAGAAAAGTTATTTCATGCCCCCAAATATGTGAAGCTTTGACAGTTACTGTTCAAATTTAATCTTAAATATCACATAATTTGTGGTGTTTATGGAATGCATTACACCTGGGGTGTCTTCCTAATGAATATTTTGAATTATCTGAAATTTACATTACGACATAGACTAGGATGATATCTAATTAGAGCAAATGCATGGCCTTCATTTATTACTAATTCCAGGAAAGGCAACCGAAGACGTGTAATGATTAATTGGACCCTTATGCAGAAAATGCTATTTAGTTTCTCTAGTTTCTCAGCATTTGTTGAGTTTAAATTTCCACTTTTCATTGCTATAGTTAGTTGTTAGTGTAATTTTTCCGCATAATATGGTATTTGAACTAAACTGAGAATATGACCATGCTTGTAAGAGTAATGCTGTAAGAAATTCTTCTGTTTGATCGTCTTGTATTTTAGCTCATGGAAAAGATGTTTTGGTCTAAACAAGTCGTTAAAGATGAGAATTTCACATTAGAAATTTATTGATCTAAGTTAAATTTGACAAACTTGCCTGAATTTTAATTATGATTAATAGGCATAAACAATATATATTTATGAAAATTTAAAAGTTGATAGTTGCAATTTTTTTTCATTAGCGCTTCTGGTGAATCTTAACTTGTCAGTTCCTTTCACCAGTACGTAGTTGTGAAAAAGAAAGTCTAAGCTCAAAGGTATTATAAAATATTTAAGCTAGTAAAATCTCTACCTTACTAAAATGATTCTACATCAGTACATTACACATCTTGGGTTGCCTTTGCTGGATCCAACCAATAACTTTAATTAGACACTGTAGATTCCAAATTTGTTTTTCCTAGTCTACATTACTACCGACAAGATGATATCTAATTATGATTAATTGGCATATGAAGCAAATATGATTGAAAGGGGGTAAGAGGAGAATATCAGATTCTAAATTACAATTTTACTAATCAATAGGTATTTAAATATACTACAAGCGGAATATGTGAATATACATAATCAAACGTTGCAATTGAAATCCAAATCATAATTTATCAAAACTCTGTCTACTATGATCTGCAGCTTTTCTCGACATCAAATGGAGGAAATTTAGGATCAAAAGAATTAATACTTCCTGAAGCTTACATATTTTCTAAAGAAATAAAAAAATTAAAAGAAACTTTCTTCGTTAGGATCAAATATATCCTTTTTTGCTTGTCATTCTGCAATGATTGTTTCACAATAAAATCAAGGTTAATAAAACAGGTCTAATTTGTCTTTCCTCATTTTTACTCTACATCCAGATTTGACTTTTGTTCTAATATGTGAATAGAACAGGTTAAATTATGTACGAACTCAAACTTTCCTGAGTCCTCCTCATTGTATTGTGTTACTATCTTAGATACATACCTGGTGTCATCTATGTGTTATCTTGTCACCAAATGGAAACATAAAAGCAAACTTTATAGTGTCCTTATTTATTTAAAATATGTCTTTTAGAGTTAAATAAGAGCCTGAGTTATGTATTTTGTTTAATGAATTTTTTGCTAAAGTTATGAAAGAATGGAGCAAATACAACTTACAATTCCAGTTTCTAATTAGGTATTTAATATTACAAATCACCTTTTTGTATTGAATTCTGCTATTTGAATTGTGAATCCTTCGGTTCAATTGTTGATTCTTGTATATGCTCAGTTTTCTTATTACTTCTGGCTATGACCCCTATACCTATGTCCCCTAGGAATTCACTATGTAGCTTCCCCTTAAGAATTCTCGTCTCCTCTTCGTAGTGTCATATTCATGTTTCTTTACCTCCTTAAGGCCATAATAATGTTACTATTTATTTTACTCTGGAAACAAGATCTAGAATGTTTGAAACATCAATTTAGCAATATAAAGATCATAGTAGCTAGATAGGTCAAAAATCTTATCTAAAAGTCTGTACATCCATTTAAATCACTAGCTTCCTTTGTATCCATTTTTAATTCTGTTACTTTAATAGTGTAAACCAAGGATGAGTTCCTATTTTTTATACTTAAAGTATCTATCTCTAAATTTAACATTAAAAATTTACTTTTTATAATTTATACTGCTCTGCCCATACAAATGAAAACATGATATCTTTGAATAGATTTATTCGATTTTAATTTCATTTTCATAATTGAACTACGAATTTTACCATCTTCATATAATATGCTTTGAAAATCCTTTTTATATTTACAAAGACAAATATTTGTCAAATATTTCAGACTCAAAAACCAATATGTATTGCATCCTTTGAATTGGGAACATCTCCCTAAAAATTTTCAACCCTTGCCAAGGCTATTGTCACTCATAGAGTCACACCCTTACGGCGTGGTCAATCTCCATTGCTTTAGCCTCATATTGCAACGCATCTCCTCCAAAATGTGAACCAAAATAACTTCATTACAGTCTCATTCAAGCTGCATCCTATAGTCCCACAGCATGGTTTACACAATCTCAACCTCTTAATAGCATGCTTTCTGTGCTTTGGAACCACCAGAACCGCACCAGGCTTCATTAATGCAGTGCAAAACAATAGGAACTGTATAAGAAATCAACTTTAATTCATTAATTCATGTATACGTATTAATTTGGTCATGTTTATATCATTGTTTTTAAATGAGCAGAGACTAAGCAGATATTAGCTGAAGCTCTAGTTTTAATGTCCAGAGAAGAATTTTTTTTCTCGTAATCAACTTGAATCCCTCTGAGAAAATATTGAAGAATTCTCAAATTCTAAAAGTTGGTTCTCTTTGACAACTTAAGCTATTGATGGTATGTGGTTTGCATTTTTGGATAAGGGATAGGAGATGTGTTGAAATTTCAAAATGCGTAAATACCTGGTTATGCAAAATGTTTCAGCGAAATGCAGTTATAAAAATTCAACACTTTCATTTATTATCATGGAGTATGGCATGGAACCGATTTCAGTTATAAATGAACGTAAGTAGGAACCTAATATCCAATTATTATATAATTATAAAATATGATAGGCAAATATTTAACCTTTAGACATATTTGTTCTGTAAATAATTGCCTGATTGAATTCAAGTTGCCTCACATTTAAAATTTTGCCTTACATACTATGAATGAATGGATGTGATCAACACATTTAAGTTCCTTGAAATCAATCGCTTTCTTTTACGCAGTGTCATCTTCATTTCCAGACACATCGTTACATCCTTGATTTTTTTTTTCTTACTATCTAAATAACTTATGACAGTGATCCTTATCATTTAGTACAATGAGCTTCAACAAAATAAGGTCTAATTCAAATATTGGTACTGCATATTTATAATTTTAGGATGTAACAATGTATAACAACTTTATACATCTAATTGAAGAAACACAAACATAATTATTTGTCTGCAAATAGAATTGATCAAGGCTGTACATGGCTTTGCTCGTTAATGCAATATGTCGTCAGTTATCTTTCTTGTTCATTCACACCGCCATTTTATGTAATTAAACATATGTGTTACATGTGAGTATAATGGAAAATGTAGTGTTATAAATGATCAATACAAATATTCTAGCTTCATGATTTAAGTACATTTCCAAACTTATATTCTATTCTACTTTGTTTGTCCGTTATATTGAATTAAAAGAAAACATGGGATCCATTATATTGAATTAAAAGAAAACATGGGATTATCTGTTTGGATAATAATTGGTCTATATCATGCACATGGTATTCTTCCATTTGTCAATGTGTTTAACAAGCATTTGCGTAGAAATGATTAAAAACCTCCAAGGAATTAAGTAGACTATAGATGTTGGATGTATTCTATAGTTACAAATTAAATGTAAAACGAAGTCTATCGGAGCAGATTTAAGATAGGCATTGCAGTCTGGGGCACATATTCTGGGGTATTTTAATTACCTTCCATAATCACTTTCTCAAAAAACTTGTAGTCTAGGGCTCATATTTTGCAAACTCACACCCACGTTCCCTTATGTAACATAGTAGAAAATTCATTCTCAATGATAATTATCACAAACTCATCATTAGTTGCTGTAACCGCATCCAGTTTCAGCAATCCACGAGTAGACCACGAAACTAATTTTGAATTACTTTATCAAATGAATAATTTTGCATTTCAATTGTACTAACCATCTCAAACATTATCCCTTATTTTGAATTTTGAGTATGTAAATATGCATTAAACGATTTTGTTAGTATCAGATCTAATTTCCGACAGTTTGGGTTTGTTTATATTTTAACTTGGTTTGGGAGAGGAAACAGGAGTGACTGAGTGGAAAGGTGGGGTTAGATTTATTGGAGAGTAGTCAACGGGCTAGGTATAGGTTGTGGGAGATATGCAGGCTTGTTGGTGAACTTGCACACACTTGCTTCGGGATTGATCAGAGGGAGGCTAGAGTTTAGAGGTGGTTTGATTTTTTTTGATCTGAAGTTATGTCGATAACCACAATTATAGCACTACTGGTAATGTCTCTTTCATGGTAAGTTTGTTACTCAAGAGGAACGTTTTGTAATGTTCCACTCACATTATTATTTTATTGAGGCCATTTATCACTTCATGTCCAAACTCTTCCCCACTTCAGGAACACCATTTACTCATTTATATTTTTGCCATTAAAACTGTTCCTCATATGCTCTTTTCCTTTCATTGTAACACTACCATTTGCCAGTATTTGAACCAAATCAAGATCAATCGAAATAATTTCAAATGGTTCAACATTGTCTCCCTTTTCCATTTCTACAGTTACTTCACTATATTGTAACACTTTAAAACAGTTGTTGATTTCAATTATTGAAATAGACTTCAAAGCCTCTTTACTTTGTGTAATTGATTCTTTCTCATTTATAGATATTAGCATTTTCCATGCCAATATTATAGATATTGGCAATATTCAATTCAGTAGGAAATTAGTTCAAGCAAGGAAACAACATGATGGTTTTTCTTGTTTGGAACCTTCATTGTGTCGAAACCTGTTGAATCAGATTGAAACCTATTTCAGTTTTTGAAACCTTAAACAGCCCGAAACCTGTTTCAGGTTTAAGTTTTTGAAACTTGAAACAAGTTTCAGTTTCCTATTTCATGTTTCAGGTTTTGAAACCTGAAACAGGTTGAAACCTGTTTCAGGTTTCAGTTTCTGAACCAGAAACTGGTTTTGGTTTCCTGTTTCAGGTTTCAGTTTCTGAAACCTGAAACAGACCAAAACCTGTTTCAGGTCTGTAACCTGAAACAGACCAAAACTTGTTTCAGGTTTCGGCTTCCGGAACCAAGCGATTCTCGGTTCGAGGAACTGAAACACTCTCTTGATCCTTTCAGTATAACTTGCTCTTTTGTTTACTATTTTACTCTTTTTATAATAAATGTTGTATGTTTCTTTAGTTGCATGAATCTTGTGTACATTGTATTTCTAAGATTGAATAAGCATGCAGCTTTGTTTACTAATGTACTCTTTTTATAATAAATGTTGTATGTATGTTTCCTTAGCTGCATGAATCTTGTGTACATTGAATTTTAAGATTGAATAAGCACGCAATTTTTGAGGAACATTAGTTATTTTATGGGTGAGTTGCTTGTAGACTAGCGATGTTCAATTACTATTGATGTCCTCATCCCATATAACTTGTCATCATGTTATTTTATGCTTGTTTCTAGCTATGAAATATTTGAGTTATAAAAACATTTGTTAGAAGTAATATGCGATATTTTCATGTCTTGACCCATATTTTTATATTTGTTGAACAATGTAGGCTTTGGTCAGCAGAAGCAAGACAAAGATCAGAAGTCGGCGGTGAAATTCAAAGTCTAGATAATTTGGTCCATTTTTGTGGTAATGGTTGTATGTTAAATTGTGACATTTTGATGTTATTTGATATTTGTTATGGGTGATGAATGGTTGTATGTTAAATTGTGATAGGTTGATGTTTGTCGAAATGAAATTTGCTTTTGGATACAAATTGTGATATGTTGTATTTGTTTTGCGATATTGTTATATTATACGTCGTATATTCTTATTGTTATATGCTTTATGAAATTAGTTGGAGCGTATCATGATTGTTGGTACAATATTCAAGTTTGTAACAGTTATAACTGTTATTAAGTTTATTGTATGAAATAGTCAGTTTTATATACTAACAGTAATTACTGTTACATATTTAATATCAGTCACAGTAATAAATGTTATAAAAATATATATTATAACAGTTATAAGTGTTATAAATTTTTCAATACCAACGATTATAAGTGTGATAAAGTAGAAGTTTTGTAACGATTATAACTGTTGTAATATACACACGTTATAACAGTTATAACCGTTACAATATTCGTGACAACTGATTGTCACGTATGTTGTAGTAACGGTTATAACTGTTACAAAGTATGCTAGTAACGGTAATAAGTGTTAAGAAAACCCTTTTCTGGTGTAGTGCTACTTAAGCTTACAGTTTCATGTAACCCTCACAGATTCAAGCATGTTAAGTATTACAAGTTTATTACCATTCATTCATTTATGGTTATTAATGCGCTAGATCTCTCATATTAAGTCTACCACTTATGGACGCTAGATATGATGGTTGGGTCCGGGTAGACTTCTACCACAAGTCGGACTTAACCTCGTGTCTTAGCACCGTTATGTGTACATTTATGCACTCGAGCCCTCACATTAGATTAACCACTTATGGACACTGGATTCGCTGGGCGGTTCCGGGCAGGCTTCTACCACAAGTGTAAACTAACCTCGTGTCTACATGTGGTTACAATTTCTAGTTATTGTAAATCTAAGCATGTTCATTACTAACCAATTTACATTTTTATTAAGCCCCAAATCCCCGTCTGATTCACGATACAAGTTATGCCCCAAATTAAAGTTTATACAAAGGTATAGATTATGGCACCAAATCTCAATCATGATTTACAACATAAGTTATGCCCCAATTTATCTTTCTGAACCATTAAAGTTTTTGTGCGCTCGCGTATTTTAGCGATAGGCCTTGGCTCGAAGGTAGCCTGGCTATTAAAACAAAAAGAGAAAGAGGGAGAGAAGAAAATAAGAATAGGCATACTAAATAAAACTGGCATATGATGATAGAATTGGTCATACTAACAGAATAGGCATATAGTGACATGATTAAGAAAACTAACAGAATAGGCATACAGTGACATGATTAGACAAACTAATAGAATAGGGATATCATGAACATGCATAAGAGAACTAAGCAATAAATTAGGTATACAAGTAATGACAGATCTGTTATGATTCAGGTTACTAACAGGCATAGGCTTAGATCCAAACTTATAAACATGTTAAGATTACTTTTTAAGTGTTTATATCTAAAACAACATAAACTTACTGTGACTAGATCCAAAGAATAGAGGATTGATTGTAGATGTTGTAGAACAGATCCTTGAATATGTATAACTTGTTGTTGAAGAAGAATATGCTAGTTCAAACTGAGTTGGGGCAGCACCTCATTGTCTCCATTATTTTTGGTGAATAAAAACAATGAGAATAATGTTCTATATATAGCCTAAAGTCAACGAATCATGCTTAGAAATGCGTCCAGGTTCGAGGCAGGAATCTGCCCAGATCTCTGTGGGATCGACCCCGGGGTCGACACCCATGGGTCCACACCCACAAGGGACGGGGTCGACCCCTGACGGGCCGAGCTCCCTCCTTTTTTCCGCTTCATGATTTTGATTTTTTACATTAGTTTATATATATATTATGCTTATATGTATACAAACTTCAAACCTTAATATCTTCTTTATATGATGTAAGTTTTATGCAAACTTGGAGTCTATCTTAAGCAGAATTTCGAGACGAACGCAATGGCGTACTCTGTTTTACTTAATTCCCAATATTTAATTAAGTATTCTTAAGTTTATCATTATAGTGATCTTTAAAATTACGGGGTGTTACACTTTATATGGTAATATTTTTTATGAAACTGTTGTTGGGGATAAAATTGATAAGAGTACAACATCTACTGTTGTTGTTACTAGTTTGTCAGCTAGTTTGAGTAAATCAACTACACAACCTTCCAAGTCTTTTTCACTTGTTAATAGGTCATGTTCATTGACCATTAGTTTAACAGCTCCATTATCTATGGGTTCCTCTTCTTCCAAGGCTACTTCATCTCCTTATGATAATCTTAAGCCACCTACAAATGTTCAACTTCCACCTCCTGTGTCTGGTTCAGGGTTAACATTTCCTATAGTGAATTCTGTATTATTATCTACTATAGTGTCAACTAGCGTTATCCCTTCGTCCAAGTCCAAGAAACTTAAGGGTAAATTTTGGGATGACTTGGATGATGGTATAAAGTATTATGTAGATGATGTTTATCCATTAAGTAGTAAGTTGAAATCTGGTAAAAGGCATACTAGAAGTAACCCTTGCTAATGCTTTTGTTTGTTATGAGTTGTAGTATTTAGAGTTTCATAGAGTAATGCTGATAGTGTTGAGCTGCAATATGTTGATTGTTTTTGAGCTGCTGTATAGTTTTGAGCCGCGGTATGGTGATTTGATCTATGAAGTCAGTTGTAAGGTTGATTTGTAGAGTTTTTTGGTTAATTGTTCTTAGGGTGGTGATATTTGGATGCAGCTGCCTTCAATGGACCATTTATGCTATTATATGTTGCGAAAATTTTCTTATGTCTGCAGTATGGGTCGTGATATTTGCAATTATATGTCTACAATATGTTTGTTAAGGAATTGTTCTTATGGTGTTGATTTTTGGTCATCTAGTTTTGCATGGAAGCTTTGTTGAAGTTATGATTAGCCCGTTAAGGAAAATCTCTTAAATTGGAATCTGTAGCCATCGTTTTGTCTTGTTTACGATTAAACAGAGGATTGTGGTCATGTGATTCTATTGTAAGTTTCGTATAGAATTTTGCATTGTGTAAGTAGTAGCTATGTAATAGCTAGATGTTGTTTATTTTGTAATTTCTAGTGTAGTAATAAAATTTTGTGCTTAATTTACAAAAAAATAATGTGCAGTCCAATAACAAAATTTCACAGCCACTTCCCATGGTTGTATGCCTCATAACAAGCAACAAACTAAGCTTCCATGGTGGAAAAACTATGAGTGACTGCTTAATAGCCATCCATGATATGGCTCCTCCGCTCAATAAATATATGACTGGTTCTAATCATACAACGGAGTTTTCTTTATACACACCATGCTTTTTTTTAACAGAAATTAAAGACAAAATGTCCTTTTTTACAACAATAGTTAAAGCTACATTATAGTATTTTTGCTTTTGACTGCTTTAAAACTTAAATTCTAACCGACGAAGTAAAATACAACAGATTAAATTCTTAAACTCTTAGAGTAACCATTAGGAAAGTAGAAATTGATTTAGAGTTAAAATTAAAATCAGAGAAGATAATGATTTTGATGTAGAAATTGAAAAGGACTTTGATATAGGAGCAAAATCTAAACAGAAGTCAATCTTTTTATTTTTTATTTCCCTTTTTTACACAAGAAGGAGCTTGATTCCGTGATGAACACAATTTTGGCGCATGTTACATGAAAGAACTTTGCAATTCGATTAGTTTAGTATGTGAATTTTAAAAGACAACATAAATGAAATTTTAAAATGCTAGAAGTTACTGAAGGGTAGAATCAAAAATCTCAAGGTGTATGCAAAGTAGAATTTAAGAGTGAGAAAAACAGAATATGGTGTACGAATAGAATTAGCCTATATTGGTACTAAAGTGGATTTTCTACTATCCGGGCATCTAGCCAAGTCAGAATTAAAACACCCAATGACCTCCAATTGATATGATCTTCTGTATATAAGCATGTAGTCCTTTGTTCTCTGAAGGTACGTCATAACCCTTTTTGCTGCTTTCCGATGATCCATTCCATTGTTACTGATATACCTGCCTAACAATCATACGATATATGCAATATTCGGACGATTACACCCCCGGGCATACATCAGACTTCGAATAGTAGATGCATAAGGAGTCATGTGCATTTCCTTAGCTTTAAGGATGTTATTAAGGCATTGTTTGAGACAATATCTATCTCCTTTAGTGACAAGGGTATATCTTCATTTACAATCTTGCATTCAAACCTCTTAAGCACCTTTCCTATGTAGTTTTTGTGACAATCTAAGAATATCACATGAACGATCATGATTTTTTTTTGGATTACTAATACAAAAGAAGCATCACCAAAACTTTGATTACAAAGTTATTTGAAAGAAATCTCCTGGTTTCGTGCGGTATATGTACGTTACTGCTGGCTAGTAATATGTCATCGACATATGAAATAAAGAATACTTATTTAATTCCGTAGAACTTATGATATACACAGTAGTCAATGATCTTGGCCGCCAAATGAGGCAATTACATTATGGAATTAAAACACTTATATTCCCATAATAAATTATGTGTTCCATTATGATATAATCCATCCGACGTCCCAGAAATTTCGACAACTGAAATGTGAGATTAATTGATGATTTAATTTGTAAAACAAAATTTAATATATTGTTTAGTGTATGGATTGAATTCGATATTTAATCCAGAATGGTTAATTATGAATCCAATGTTCATCGTTGGATATTTTAATTAAAATTTGGTTGGATATTTGAATTAGACATAAAACTCGATTGAGAAATACAAATAATTGAAGTTAAAAATAAACGTTGTTATCATTAAATAAATTGGAGTTTGTATTTGATAAATTATGTCAGAAATTTTCTGGGATATGTGTGTATTCATTTATATATAAAGAAATTTAATTTTAACGTCTCAAATTTGGAATCGAACGGGGTTGTTTTGGGAACAAATAGAATAAAATTAGTGGACCGACAAATAAAATAAATAAAAAAATACGTTGTATACAGATGGAGTCAGATCACAACCAGAGAAACTTTCTTGGATTCAGAACATGAAAACGTAGCAGTATGTCAGATTTCGTTGCATTTGGAGTTCATTTGAGGCAAAAAATAAATAAAACGTTTGACGTAATCTACAGTGGAATAAAATTACATATGGACCGTTATTTTTACTTAAACAACACACTGTAAATTCCTTCATGCTCAAGTCATCGAAAATTACCTACTTCAGTAATTTAAGCACCGACCTATCGTTGAAAACACACTACTACCCTAGAATATATGGAAATGATGTCGTTTTTATCCCCCATATGTTCCTTCCTCTGAAAGATTCTCTACCCCTATATATTTCTACCACCTCTTCCATTTCACTTCAGCAAAACAAACTGGCCCAAATCAAATAATGACTTCGGAAAGATTTCATCTTTTCCAAAATTTGAGTCACCACTTCCATTAACATGGATGTGCAACCCTCCACCTTCAATTCGAAACCGAAAATCATTGAAGCTCTAAGCAGTCTGCCACCATATTTCAGTCAATTTGCAGTTCTCCCGTGAAGATCGGAGACACCGCGCGCCACTGTCAAAACCCCAACTCACCACGCATGCTTTGGGGCGTAAAAGACAGCATCTGAAGCCCCATCGTGATATTTCCAATTTCATCGCTTGCGCCAGTCGCTTGTAGCACCGTTGCTCCGGCGTGTCCCTTCTTAGCTGTTTTAAGGTGAGTATTTTTTTTTACTCACGGTTGATGTTTGTTTCAAGTACTTCGATTTATGTTTAACTGAAATAGACTATACTAGATAATAATTGGTCCTTTTGTAAGTGTTCGTAGCACCCTGTTTACCTCATCTAAACACCTCTCTTCTTTGGAAATAATGTATAGAACTGTATAAATTTGGTGGATGACATGTTCTATGATTCGCAAACTGTCACTATAGAATGGAATGAATTAAATAACAACCTGGAAGAAAACAATGACAGTATACTAATGAGTAAATTGTATCCATGTATGCATATAGGCCTATTTGCTGTTGAGTGTAGGTTGGTTTAAATCTAATAGAAAACCTATTGTTGTTTGAAGATATAGTGATGCAGATATGTAAATTTGTATGGATGTGCTCGAGTATTTTTTTGTAGCTCTTAGTACTAATGCTACATTTTGCCAATCATAAAAGCTGATACTTTATTGTTTTTGCTAAAAGCTAATATTGTGGGAAGACTTATAACTAAATAATAACTATATTATTGTTACTCCTCTTACTCGGGAAAGAAAACACGAATAAAGGAAAACTTACATAATGGTTCATGATAATGCTCTCCGTTGATGAATCTGAAAACAACAATTGTAATAATGTTCTGCAACTGTTTTTTTAAATAAAAATCCCTTCAGAACGGTAAGTGGAAACAGAAGTCAAATGTTCCTTTTTGATTTCTGACTTATATTGTGGGTTAAGCAATAGCAACGAGAGATATAATAGTGTTCGGTGCAGGGTATTTCAATGGCAATTTTACAGTGTAACTACTAAAATAACAAATTTCTATGTACTCACACTACCATGAATATTTGTACCGTGTTCGTTTGTTTGCAAATTTATAGCATGTCTGGTGCAGCCATGATGTGTTCATTGGTTAGAAATTGCATGTGTGCACTAACAATAATTATGATTAATCAGTTAGCTAATTATCTATGGCTCTGGAAGATAAGAACTATCCCAGAAATAACTCTCTCCCTACTTCTGCTTGAATCCTTTCAAACTTATATGATTGATATAGGTGAAATCAAGACATAATCAATAACATATACAACAAAGTCATTTGAAAGGAAACTGAGTGTGTTTCGTAGCAAAATAGATATGAATCACTCAATATTATAAGGAACTTATGGTATGACTGTGTTAAACACCAAAGGGAATTAGTTATACTGAAATAAACTCAGAAATTTTACCATATAGTAGAGTGGAATAACCGTGTTACTATGATTTTGAATAATAATATCACTATCTTATATATGGGTATACACTAACTAATTCAGAAATGTAAGTTAAATGGTTATAAGAACAAAAGTTAAGTGAGTCAGTGTGAGTGAAAATTAATCTGCTTAAGATTTTGGTAAACATGAATACAATGTGTTTACTGATGTTGGGTTAGTTTAGAAAAAAAAACACCTATGAGATATGCTACTTGAATTTCTACCAAAGCCAGAATTGCTTTATTTCTTCATCATGGCTTTTATAACTAGTTTGCTGTTGTATGTTAGTACTTAAAAATGTCATGGCCTTTATAAATGATTTGTTGTTGTATGTTAATACATGAACACCATGGCTTGTAAAAAGGGTAGAGGCTGACAACAAGTTAAGTCTTTCAAAAGTTAAATGCTGCCACAATATTTGCTTTGTGTTAAAATATTTTTGAATATGGATGTGAATATAAAATATTAGGAGCTGTTAGGAAAAGGGTGCATTAGTTTTACCATTGCATTAGAGTTGATGCATGTTTTAAAATGGATATAGCAGTACTTAATGGTGGATGGGTCTCTCAGAGAAGCTAAACTGAATTTTGTTTGATATAAATTAATGGATAAGTTGAATCCGGTATGTCAGTACCCTCTAATTAGTGATTACTGCTAATCATTTAGAAAATATGAATCATATATAAACTCGCTTGGGTTAACTGTTATATTTTCTGTTTATATGAAATTAATTTACTTGAACAAATGATTAGTCCTGACTCGAGTGTTTTATGTTCTGCATGGAACGCTCGGGTCAGACCCGAGTAGTATAGATTTTAAAAGGTTATAGCTCAGGATTCAAAGGTTGGCAACTTTGGGGATTACGGAGGCGCGCATGCTGAACTTTTAAACCAGTAAAGATTTACTTTGTATTAAAATTATTTTTACGTTCCTTTGTATATAAATATGTTGTATTAAAATTCCTGATTAATAAATAATAGTTATATTTTGCTGTTCAATACTGTGTTATTATTTATTCTGCATTTCTGTGCTGACTCTAATTTAAACTCTATAAGCTAATAACGATCCGTCAATTTGAACGTTTTAAGTCGGTTTAATCACCATTTTGAAGCGGTCAAAAAGGCGGGATGTTACAATCCATAAAGTGTTTCATTAACTTTCTGTTAGAACCAAAATAATCAAGGGAAAACCAAGGGCACAAAATACAGTGAAGGTATGTCAGAAACAGTCAGCTTCCATGAAACGACCTGAACTTCCCGACAGACCTAAACCAAACAAGAAGACAGACTGCTTTAAGAACACGGCGCATCAGAACATAGAACAAGAGAACATTTCATTTCTATTATAACAAATTACATCAGAGTATAAATAAATAATATACAGCGGAAAAATATGAGAGTGCAAATCCAAAACTACTATCTGCCCATGTGGAAAATATGGGCACCCAGAGTTTAGGTGGGAAATAATAAACTCCGAGTCAATCATAGGACTGGTGTGAGAACTAAAACAGTTATTTACTTTATTTTAAAGTTGGGTAAATCATGATACCACGCCATATGACACGGAACGGGTTTACTCCACATGAATATCATTAAAACAAAACAACCCAATGCTTTTTGAAAAATGAAGCCATCATAAGACTCAGGTCCCATCACATACTGCAACACAAACTAAAGGATAGAGTTTTACCTTATAATGGCCAAACATGTTTGATACACTTTAAAACAAATATTTTTGATATTATCATAAGTGCATAGTGCAGAAAACAACTTTGAATATAAATGTATCAATCATAGACGACATATTACCCCATCCTACTATGTCGCCATAGTATACAACTAAAATCATAAGATTACTTATTGGAAATTGGGTTTCTATATATGAACCAAGGCAAGGGATCTTCCTTTCTGATTCGAGACACTTTAGCACATGCCTCGGGACTCACATGCATGTGCACTCATGCAAAGCCAGTCAGCCGCCGCTGATTAGTTATACCATAAACAATACGTTCTCTAGTCCTACTGGACCGCAATCTTGGCTTGTATGTCGACCATCAAGGGCCTTTGTACGGCCAAATCCGAGGTACCTCGCTTTCCATCATCCAACATCCACATAAGTAAAATGTATGAGCTAAAAGGCAACACATGTTCATTTCTCTGCTGTCCTTCATCCCTTTTTTGATTCATACCGGTGTGTAAAGCTTGTGAATTAACACTATACACAAAGTTTCATTATATTAAAGCTATGCTTTGATCATCAACCAAAGCCCTGCTTTTCAACAAAAGCTTTGATCCATGCATCTCAGCATGCCACATTGTCAATCCATACCATACAATTGATGTCTACCAATATATAACCTCTGAGCTCGTACGTCTCAAAGAAGGGTGTTAAGCCAAGAGAATAAATTCTCCGCCACCAAACAGATATAAATTTAGCATAGATCAACGAATACAGCATGAAGTACAAAGTCAGACATACAATCCATTTGCAAGTCCGTTCTAGGTCTGAATGAAACCGAAGGCTACACCTTATTCCTCGTCCCGTATGTCCAATACACGAGAGAGGCCCTCGCATATCTGGTCGATTTCCAAGTACGTCTAGACGACCACCACTTATTACCTCGTTTTGTGTGTACAACCCAATCGAGACATCAGTAATCATGTTAACGATGTGAAGATCTCTAGTCTTCAAACACCGTCTTCAAGTCTTTGGCTTTTAATCATCGTATCAGTTACTCAGAATGAGCTAAGCCTGGTCTTTCTGAATAACTCTTGTACCTTATAATTAAGCGATATAAAAACACATCATGCGCCTTATTCCAATCCAGAATATTCTTTTATTCAAATATTCATTACTTTGGGGAAAGGTTCCCATTAATCTTATTAAAGATTATCTCATTTGTACTTATTATTTAATTCATTCTTTGGAAATCATTTCAAAAGATTCTATAATACCTTTCACAACATAAACCAGTTTAAGGTTTATAAAACCAGTATGGGTTATCAAGCCTTACCGAAGTAATCATTCATTTTATTATCTCAATCTATTCATCCAATGGAGAAAAACTGGTAGTACTCCACATTTAACACCCAATGTGTTATCGGTAAATTTAATTACCATTTAATGCTCCAAATCTAATTAAAGATTTATCTATTGCATGGAGTAAAACTGGTGGTACTCCATTCTTAAACACTTCTTGTGTTTGGTAAATTTAATTACCCCATTCACATTTCTATCTAATTAAAGATTCATTAAAACTCCGTCTTAGCTTTAATGTCAAAAATCATTACTTATTGATTATTCTACTTTAGAAAATTAATCCTTTCTTTACTTAGGCTAGAGAACACCTATCATTTAAAACACAGTTCACGATAAACCCAAAATCAACTTCCATTTGAAATGGAACTTCATGGAAATCATACTAGTTTATAATCGATATAAATTTCTATGTCAGAGTAATACTATAAACAGAACGGTCTTCCTCCATGGCGGTTCATCTCGATTATCACTAAATCGAATTCCATTCAATTCCAATATTAAATTGGAAAACTCTACTCTGGAAAATTCCACTAAATCCTATTTAAAATATTCATAAATTCCAATCATAACTTAACTATTAACTGGGTTAAATAACTAATGTTATTTAAAACACTACTCACGATAAACCCAAAATCCAGTTTCAATTCAATTTCAATTAAATTTATTATATTGGAAAACTTCGCTAAATCTTAATTAAAAGATTTGTTCTATTCTCAACTCGATTTAAGAACAGTGTTATTGAAGACACCATTCATGACAAACCCAAAATCCAATTTGATAATAAATACAAGGCCCTGAATAGAAATCATATCAGCTTTATTCAACATCAAATTCTGAAACCAACATATATCGTATTGGGAATAACTATATCCATATCTTCCAAATTCCTCAATGATATCCGTATAATCACATAATCCAATATCGAAATATCCTCAGATAATTTCCATTCAAATCCAATCCAATTTATATATTGGTAAACTCTAGTATATTAAAACCATTTCAATTCCTTTCAGTTCTTCATTCTAGTTGTTAACTAGTTCATTTAAATAAAAATATCATTTGTCTCATCAAAACTGGAATATTTCACCCAATTTTTTTTCTAATCATTTATTATTATTTTACATAACTTTTCACTATTTTTAGTCATTTAAAAATACGCCCTTTCAGTTAAATGACGTCTCAGGTCATTTAGCTCCACTAGCGCTATTTTTATTTAAATTTGAATTGAACATTTCACAAAATCAAACCATTGGATTTTAAAACTCTTATCATCATTTGAATTATATTTTCGATATGAATCCAATGGTTCCAGTTTCAGGAGAATCCGATGGTCAGATCTACCGTTATGTCAATTTGAAGTCACTGGTTGAACTTTGTGAACTTTCGCTGTGCGACACGTCCTATTCAAGTTCGAATCGATTTGTAATTAAAATATAAAATCGAATATTCTTTCAAAATATTTTATAAATTATCTTAAATATTTTCAACTACCGTTTGAAATTTTATTTTCATTATTTTACTTTGAAATCAAATATCTTCATTTTAAGCCATTATATTATATATAATATATTTATTCGATTTCCATTCAAATCGCATTTTATAAAACGTTTATAATCTCATTTCAAAAATGATTCCAACATCCATTTCAATTTTAAATCAGAATTGAACATCCCATGTTATTATAATGTTAAAATAATAATATTTTCAAAATATCAAATTTTAAAATCCATTTTCCCAACATTCATTATACAAGTGAATGAAATCCATCGAAAAATCTATTTGAATTAAAATGGGTTTTATTTACTTAACTCGGCTTCATATTTCAATATTTTCGTATCCATCCAAAATCGGACATCAAAATCATATTTTGATTCTTCACTGAATATTATATTAAAATATTCATTATTTCCAGATTGGAATAAGACTAAATAAATTACCATATAATTTTAATTATATGAATTTTATACATTACATGTATTCAACAATAGTTATAAACAACTATTAAACATCCAATTCACATCCAAAGTGTATCTACAACTGTATAAGCATTAAATAATTAAAAACGGTTATAACGGTCTATCAATCAATCGGTTGACCTACAACTAAATACAAGGGAGATGTGTGAATTAATTATAATCCAAGACCCGTGTAGGGTTTTTATCCACCATCTAGTGATTATTATTTGCATACTGGGGCGATGTGTAAATTATCGTCTCAATACCCGTGTGGGGTTTACATCACAATCCATGTGAACATTATCTACAAATTTGGGAGACGTGTGGGAAAATTGTCATCCCAAAATAATTTATAATATAAGTGTTTTATTCAACAATGCATACACTCACAGTTTAATAATAACTACAATAAAACTGTAAAGATCCATCCATCCATATGGTTATCAAACAACTGGTGATGTGAACTACCATATACCGTATAACAATTTGTAATAAGTTAACTAGATAAAATTCAGTATAGGCAATCAGTATATATTCAGTTATAAAATAGAATAACTGTACAAATTAGTTGAGTGAGAGAGTTCTCACATTGATCGGTTTGAAATCATTAAATAATGATGGCTTTCGTTATATTAAACTTGATGTTTAATTTTAACTAAAAACTATAAATAGCTCTGAATTCCTCAAAACTGATTTCAATGCGTAGTGTTTTTCAAGACGATTCCAACGGATTTGGGTTTGCGCGATTCTATTTCTGTATGCAAAAGATATGGCAGCTTAAAGATTAATTACATAATTAAACTACTAGCGACAATTAATAAATTAATTTATTTCATTTCCCTTCCCCTACATTAATTGCTTCCTCCTTCCAGGCAAAACCGAACCCTTGCTCACCGCCTAGGGCTTCACCTAGCACAAAAGATCAAGATGTCGGACGATGGTCTGAAGCCACCATTCGAACCTCCTTCGCATAGCCATCACACGCCAGAAGCACATCCAACCTTGAAGCCCCTATGTCCTCGATTTGCGTGCGAACACAACACGCTTGGGCCTAAAAATCAAGGCCAATAGTCCACGATCTTCAATTATAGCCGTACAACATGTAGATCTCAGCATGCTCTTTAATTTTTCTTTTGGAAGTTTTGAAAATCATTGAACAGATAAGAAGAACAACGGGGAAGAAGATTCGAACGGGGACGGGGATTCATTAATTTAGTTTCTAGCGGCAATTTTGGGTTGGGGCCAGGGTCTGTGAAAAGATTATATATATACTTCATATTATATTATTATTTAATCCACAAATTACTTGTTTAACGCTCTGAACTCTAAAAGAACCCCAATGACTTTCGCCCCTAACCAAATACCCGCATTTCAGACATAATGGGATATGTCTTGTAAGCTAATTCGAATTTTTTCGATCAGTTTTTCTCAAAATTAAAATGTACAATAATATAACGTTCAATATTGAATTTTCGATGCATGTTTTAATTTTTCACGACCACATACTGACTCCAAAAATTATGAAATTTGAAATCTTTCTATTATTACAAATACAGTTCAAATGAACCTTGTTTCGTTGAATTTGGAGACCGTTTGAAAAATGGCCTTAATTCTAGCTTATTGAATTTACAACTAAAATTGAACACACATTTAAATTATCATGCTTACATATGAATTCCAATTGACTTGAAATTTTAAATCTAAAAATAATTTAGCATTCTGGATCCAACAAAATTGGTTTCGTCCAAAACGGAGGTCGTTTGCAAAATGGCTATTTTTAAGGGCTTGTTAATTTTAAAATATTAATAAATTCTATAGCGGCTATTTTAAATTTTTAATTGGACGTAACTTACAATCTATAATACAAAATCTTAATTTCTTATTTTCATTAGAATGATATTATTAAATAGATCCTAAATTTTCTTGTTTTGTCAAATTCTGACTTATATTTTATTATGTACGTTCAATTTAAAGTTCAAAACCAAATTTTCAAACTATCACGACATTACATGTTCGTTTCAATTAAATTTTAAATTCTTACATTCAAACTTCATTTTTAAATAAATTCTAGGTCATTTATTCTTAAAATAAATCGTTTAAAATATATAATATCCATTAAAATCAATTAAAAATAAATTTTAAATTAGTTCCAAAATTCAGGGTTGTTACATTCCGGCACAGGCGGAACTGTTTCATCAAAACCTTCTTCCATACGTGGAGTTAAAAGCACATCAACAGCGAAAAGCCCCTCTTAGGAGAAAACCGAAAGGTATATCTTCAACGATAATGATCTTCAAGCTAAATAAAGGAAGACCGAGTGCACCCTTCAGTTCAATCAGAAGATATTTTTTTGTAGCCCTTTACAAAATATCCATCGCAGGAAGAGAGGTTACATTTGAAAGGAGACAATTATTCAACAATAAAAGCCGAGAGCATGCAAAAACTTGTCCCATCCGTAAATAGTCAAGTATGTCGTCCAACAGAGCCCCTTCGAATAAAAAATTATGAGAATATCGCAATAGTAATCCATCAATATCCGAAAAGATGCCCTGTCGCTCAAGGCATTATCAAGAGTTCAAGAAATTTTGTCAATAAAAGCATTTTGTAAGACATTTGATTCCTCCTCCGAGAAGGCATCAAAATTAAGGCCTAAAGGAAGGAAAGAGGGTCGAGCCACACCTAAAATACGACCCCAACGATCCAAAATCAAGGCAGAATTCTTCATTCTCTCACTTATACCTAAAACTCAGAGTTGTATACCTTAATTCCTAAATAAATATGGGGAAATTGAGGGTTTAAAATAAACTAGTCTCTGTAATTATTCTAATCATAAATAAAGAAGTTCATTTACGTTTTGTGAAGGGTAACATTTTAATTAGTTTATTAACATTATCTCTTAACTTTGTAGGTTCAATACATGATATAACGAAAGCTATCACTTTAAGGAAAAGCTTGTAGCATCTACGAAAGGTTATAAAGAATGAGGAAAGATATATGAAATTAATTCGTGCACTAAGGTCCGACCTATGAAGGTTCCCGAAGATATCTGAAACCTATAGGGTTGTCCGACAACCTAAATTTTTACTAGAAGATATTTAAAGATGGAATAGATCGTAATGACTCATTTTCAAAACCTTGCAAGTGTATCCAACCAACATGGATCTTCGTTCTAATCACAACGAGCCTTCAGAATAGAGCCGATAAGGGCTTAGTTTATATATTGTGGAACCCTCGACTTTAAGAGAATTTCAAGTTTAACAGTCTTTAGGAACTAATATTTATTTTTCTTTTCAACAGGATTACACCTCCAAAGAAAGAAGACACTTCCGACATGATTCAAACGAAACCCTAGCACAGAGAGATAAAGAGAATATAATGGACCACAAAGGTGTACCCCGAGTAAATTCACTTTAACCGAGAAATCGACAAGGTTCATGAAACGACCCGAACTTCCGTACCCTTTGAGTTGACTAATTACACCACACGTCCAACCCAAATCGCACAGAAATACGAATCATTATTAGAAAGAAGTTAGAGGATGAGAAATAGAAAGAAAGAAATATTAGAATAGAAGAAAACAAGGATCACAAACTCACAGCGGAACGAATAAAATATGTTATATAACATAAAATTTGAAATACAAATCAGTCTTAGTATATAATACCATTATCAGAGCACAAAGATTATCCCTGGAATAGTTATAAACACCTATTTCCAGATACAACATAGTACACAGCGAAAAATATGATAATCTATAACTAACTGGTGAAGCCTCCTGCTTCAAGCTCCTCCAAGTGAATCTGAAAAATCCCGACTACTTGACTGCCCGTACAAATTTGGGCACCCAAGAGTTTAGGGAAAACAAACAAAATAAACTCTGGGTCAGTCATGGGACTGGTGTGAGTAAAATCCAACCATCGGTTTAACTTTCAAAAATCCTTTCGAAAGAAATGATAATCGTAAGACCAATCCACACATAAACACGGATGGTTTATACCTTATGATAACCCAAAACATTTTGATATCAAAATCTGGTGATATTATAATAGTGTCTAAATCAAATAAATAGAATCTAGCGGAACGCTTGCATCTCACGCTCCATATATAATATAAAATCAAATACCGCAGGGCGCTTATTGGAGATTGGATTTCCAACATGACAAGGTATGGGACCACCTACCGATAGTGTATCTCTATAGGAAAATATACTGGGTTCACAAGAACATCTTGCAACCCGGCCCTCACATGACCGACCACTCATTTCACTTGAGTGTATCGAATGTATATCACCAACGGTTGGGATCAGCAACTGTTTCCCGAAAAGGACAGCATCGATAGATTAAAGAACAAATGGAATTTCTCTAGATAGGTGATTATACATCCTAATGGGAGCGACCCACATAGCCATGCTGCCTACCCGATTTTTGTCAAATTCTTGGTTGTGAGGCTTGAGGTTTAAATTATCTTCCAGAACATCTGGCCACCATTCACTTTGAATGCCAAATCGTCATACCCGCCAAATCACAAAATGATTTCTCCAAAAATACCACGGGTATAAAGCTAAGAGAAACTAATTCCTCCACCACCAATGTAAGTATGTTTGAAGAGATCAACTTACGCGATCCGTTAGATATGCTCTGTCAGACATTCGTCCATTCACGTTGTCCTGGGACTGGACAAACCGAAGGCACTATCCCGTAAACAGGATAGCCCTTGCATAACTCCGGCTTCAATTATTTTCATCATATTTGATCGCAACGCTAACGTCCATACAGAGTGGTTTCCAAATAATGAATCTGATCCCGGTCTCTTCGTATTGACAACGGAAAAATGGTCAAAAACTTCGATAGTCGGTGATTTAACAATCAAAGAAAAATAAGTGTGCAACCAACGATCTTATTTCCAGGTAGGAATTCAATCGATCAATCGTCAATCAACATTTGGCCCTTTTAAATCAATTCCTTATTATATTATTTACAATTCCCATTTCTTAATTCCTCATTTTATTTGGGGAAAAATATTTCAAATTCTTAAATTAAAACGATGTTATAAAACATCGTTATAATAACTCCAACCACTAATCATTTATTAGTTAACCATATTACTAACCAAGTTTCACTATCGAACCTTAACCATTCCTCCATCGATCATGAAGTCAATCAAGTTGGGGTATAATTACCTCTTAGACCTTAATTGAACAACATTCTCAATTTTGACATAGCCAAAGCTCACAACATTAAACAAAACGTCGCTTACACGACTCCCGGATTCGATTTAAGAACATATTCTTTACAGAGAAATATTGATTTTAACGATAGCGTTATAATCGCTGTTTCCAAATATTTGATTTATAAAACATTTCTTTTAACAACAGCGTTACAATCACTGTTTAGAATTATAGGACACTTATTATAACAATAGCATTACAATCGCTATTAAAATATTTATTATAACGGCAGCGTTAAAATTTCCATTTAGATTTATCAAAACATTTGTTATAACGACAACGTTTAAAATCCCTATTAAAAATATTTGGTTTATCAAAATGCAACATGTATTTATTTATTTAAATAAATAAATTAATAATTAAATAAATAATGATTAAATTTGATTCAAATGGAAGTAAACTAACTACTTCCCTAATTTTTGATATATTCGAATTCCAATAAACAACTCTCATTCGAATACTCTATATTCGATTTATATTCTGAACTTCAGAATTTATTTACCATTTCAGGTAAATTCAAGTTTCAAATTCACTATTTAATTTACCCTTTTCAAATCATTACCAAATTCTTTTATAACCATTCCAGTTAATAAGACATTATCACACTTTATTTCACATTCCTATTTTTGGAATAAAACTCATCGTTTTCATTTTAAACGATTATCCATTTTCCTCTTTCATTCAAGTTTCAATTTTGATTGATATTTCAAATCTAAATTTCCTTTAAAGATATTTTATTTGCAAAATATTTCATTTAAACTATCATTCACTTTATTCATAAATATACTTTTTATTTTTTTTATTATTTTATAGTCAAATCTATTTGATCTTATACTTTATATAACATTTCCAATCCAATTTTCATTTATAATGTCTATTTAGAATTTTTCATAGAAAATCTCATTCTTTATATTCTATTCCTATATAAATCTCTTTCACCATTTCCTTTGTAACTGATAAGTTCAAACCAACTAAAGTTAATGGTTTCAAATTCCATTTCCATCTTTCCCAACAAATTCAGACTTTGAATTTATATTTCAAGTCCATCCAATGATAAACATTTTACTAAATTCAAAATGTCGTTTATAATAAACTTCTTGTTCTATCCATTTGAAACAAATCTTTTTTTCCTCTCTTCTTTCAAGTCCATTCGGAATTCTATTTATATTTTGGAAATAAATTTCCCCTTTAAAAAGTCAAGTTCTTGTTTTACATTTTAAAAAATATATTTTTCGATATCCAAATTACCCAAATTTCTAAGGCCAATGATATCCAGCACTACATAATTTATCACAGTAAACAATAATATAAATGTTGAGGAGCCCAGTTGGGTCCCTTCAACCTGTTTCCCTGCATCCACAGATGTTAATCAGCATCAATAATATTATTTCACATCAATATGAAATATCAGAACTAATCATCGATCAACGATGTAATCATATCAACCAGTTCAACCAAGCAACCATTTCACAGTATAAAATAAATTTATAATTCGTTTATATAAAAATATAAACGAAGCAGAGTTAATGAGTTTACTCACCTTGTTTTGCAGTTGGCGGTTCTTCTTTTGTTTTGTCTAAAGCAAACAGACATTTGATTTTCCCATGAAATTCTTGAAACTCGGTTCTCCGGCATGTCCATGCTACAACATCGATTTCGTTGCTATCATTACGTCGTGACCGGTTCTACCAAATTTTGCTTTCATATGAGGTAGATATATATATTATGAGATATCGATTAATAAAATTATTTAATTAATTTAATCCATATAATTAAACTTAGCTAATTATTCGATTACCACGTGATTAAGTTGTTAAGCCTTCTTCTTTCCCCGTTGAGTATTCATGTGATGACCCCAAAACCCCGTACGACGGTGGCAAGGGTAATCTTTGGAATATAACACATAAACAGGTAATAGCAGAACAGAATTATATAAATACACCAGATAATGTACAAATAATACACTGGATAAACATAATCATCAGAGTTACACAGTATACAGGATCATACTTTGTACAAATACAGTTCAGCTGTACATAAATGTCTACAGCGAAAAACAAACTTAATATGTACAATAGGAGCTGAACAACAAAAAAAGTGATAAATGATAGAATCCATCTTCAGCTCCAGCTATCCAGAAAGAGCCTGCTAAAACCTGAATACAAGGCTGCCCGTGTAGAAAGAGGGGAACCCGAGTTTGCAAGTGAAACAAACTACAAGTCAGTCATGGGACTGGTATGAGAAATCTACTTAACACATTTTATAATATGGCTAATCACAGGACCATGCCACTTTCGCGGAACGGGTTTACTCCATTGGATTGCCAATACTTTAAAACAAGTAATTCTTTTGAACATCGCAATTCCTTTTATAAAAATGAAGCCATTATAAGACTCAGTTCCCATCACACAATGCAACGCAAATCGTAGGATAGAGTTTTTACCTTATAGTGGCCAAAATATGCTTGATACGAATAAAACAAAAGCACTTGATATTACTACTAGTGTTTATATGTTTCAAAAACAATTTCAAATCATAAGTATCAATCATAGACGGCATTAATGCCGCATACCACTATGTCGCCATACATAGGTATACAATCAAAACCGCACAGTCACGTATTTGGAAATTGGATTTCCATCATGAACCAAGGCAAAAGATAGTCCTTACCGACTTCGAGACTCTCTAGCCCGAGCCTCAGGGTCAGAGCGCATCGACCCTTGGAGCGACAGAGCCGGTCCACCGATGTGGATTAAAATGCCTGAACACTACGTTTCCCCGCCCTTTGGGGCGTAAATGAGCCAACAAATGACTCCATCGGCTTCATATAGTCACCGATATATCCGAGGCACCTCGCAACAGCAACAACCACACAGGTGAAAATAATATAAATGCCAGCCAGTTTAAGCACTGACACCACCTCTAGCTAGAAAGAAACGCATGTCCTCCCTGAGGTCTTCTCCCGTTTCTGGTTCATACCGGGGTGTGAGGCTCGCGAATTCACGTTATACATAAAGCTACGCCACACAGGCGGTGCTTTGATCATCAACCACAAGACTTTGCTTTTCAACAGAAGCCGTGATCACTGCATCTTAGCATGTCACACAGGCAATTCACACCATACAACTGATGGCTATCAATCACACATAATGAATTCCAATGTCAGACACACAGTCCATTTACAAGTCCGTTCTGGGTGAACGAAACCGAAGGCATATATACCTCGAATACCCATCGATCTCCACGTACGTCTGGACGATCACCACTCATTATCCATATTTCGGGATGCCTCCCAATCAGGACACCTGTTATCATCCAACCGAGGTGAAGATCTCCGGTCTTCAATCACCGTCTTCATCATCGACTTCTTATCGTTGATTCAGTTATTTAGAATCGGATAAACACGGTCTTTCTGAGCAACTCGCGAATATAATAAACAAGTGCTACACAAACACAACATGCGCCACAATACAATTCATCAGTCACTAACCGTAAATTAGTAAGAGAACAATTTCCCAAGTATTAACCCCGAAGGCCGAAACCAACATCAAATCAAAACCCAGGAAACCATTCGACTTAGCTAACCTTCAGTTAGTTTATAAATTTCACATTCTTAAGGAAAGGTTCCCATTATTTTTATCAAAGATAAATTCTTTAGTATAATTTTCATTTAACACATTCAACCATCAAATATCTAATATACCCGTTAAATTCGGTTTAGTTCCATTCCATAATGTTTATAATATTTTATAACAATTTATTGCTATTTTTATTTATTTAAAAATAGCCAATTTCATTCAAACGACGCTTCAGGTCATAACGCGGCCGTGGCGCTGTTTTTCTTCAGATTTGATTTACACATATCTGAAATCTAACCGTTGGATCTTCAAAAATTTATATCATTAGAAAGATCTTTTCAAAATGAATCCAACGGTTTTAGTTGTGGGAAAATCCGACGGTCGGATCTCCCGGTACACTCGTTTGAAGTTTCGATTTCAAAATACGAACTACAGCGTCGTTATTCGATTTAATTTAATTATATATATAATCGATTCTGGCGCTGTTTTTCTTCTGATTTGAATTAAACATTCCAGACAATCCTATTGGATCTTCACAAAGTGGGTGTCGTTGGAAAGATATTTCCAAGGCGAACCCAACGGTTGCGGTTTCGGGAAAATCCGATGGTCGGATCTCCCGCACTAATCGTTTGAAATCACGGTTTCAAAACATGAACTGCAGCTTCATTATTCGATTTATTTTAATTATATCTATATATAAATATAATCTATTCTTCAATTTCAAAACCATATTCTTTTCATACATTTGATAAAAATGATATTTTTGTCCAACAGACATTTATTTCAACACTTCACTATTTTTAACAATTCATGTATATAATAAAAATGTGATTTTTAATGTAAAACAATTTATTTCAAAACATGACTATTTTATATAGTTCATATAGATGATAAAAATATGATTTTTATTATGAAACAATTTATTTCAAAACATGACTATTTTATATAGTTCATATAGATGATAAAAATATGATTTTTATTATAAAACAATTTATTTCAAAACACGACTATTTTATATAGTTCATATAGATGATAAAAATATGATTTTTTTTTATAAAACAATTTATTTCAAAACATGAATGTCGTTCAACACTTGAATTTCTATTCAATGCATGAATTCCTATTCAACACATGAATTTCTATTCAACACACGATTATAGTTTCAACACATGAAAATAATTCTAACACATGAATATTACTGAAAATTTCGGCAGCATAACGGCAGGGTAGTTAAAACCGAGACCGTCCCTAGTACGGCTCCTCGCTCTACCTTAAAGCCTCGCAGCTTTTGACAATGGGGATTTCATGCATCTAGTTCGCACGCAGGCGGCATGTTTATTATTTTTTTCTTTTCCACAAACTAATCCTATGTGGTTTCAACCAAATAATTCTCAACCACAAACGGGCATTTTTCAACCACAATCAATCAATTTCAACCACAAACAATTCTAATCAACCATTCGCTATCAACCAATTTTTACACCAATCACAACCAATAAATATCGTCCATGGTTTGTGGACGAGGGGCGTATATATATATAAGTATATTCACTTCTATTTCAACACATATATAATTTTTACAACGCATATATAACTTATACATTGAACATACAACTTGTACAATGCTTATACATGAGGTGTACAACTCTTATATAACTCATACTTCGAATATATAATTTATACATCGTCATTTTTCATATCGTTTATAATTTAGAAATATCACATTGGGTTCCACTCCACCAAAAATAGCAAAAGGCTCAGAAAAATATGTGGTCTCTTCTAGAATGTAGAAGACGTCCACACGAGTACACTGTCTCTTGTTTCACTGAATTTCATCAACAAACGAGAAAGATATGATTTTTACACTGAAATCAAAAACTGTAGCACTTTAAAGTGCTATAGAATAGTTTAATATAATTAAAGCCGATACCTTTCTGATTTGCTCAAAACTAGGTCTCGCTGTAACTTCCAATCCGTGGCTTGAGGTGACGATCAGCAGGCGCGACGTCGAAGAGCGTCGAAGGACGCGCAGAACGAGGATGGCCTCGTTGAACTCGGTGGTCGGAGGCGCTCCCAGCGGCAGTCGAAAGTGGCCAACTTCCCGAGCTCGATTCGAGCTCTATAGGTCACGAAAAAAATCCAATCTTCATATGGATGTGAAGATCGTGAGGAGTACTACAGAATTCTCCAAAGGTCCATGTGTTTTTATTGAGAGGACTTGAAGAAAAAGAGGAGAGAAGGTTTGAATGAATTCCGCCGTCTCCTGGAGGGTTTATCGAGGAGAGAGAAATTGTGCTGACCAATAGGATATTTTTTTATATTTATATATTTTAAAATCTCAAAAATACCCCTCTTCACATACTAACACCAATCAAAACCCAACGACTGTCGTCCCTAGCCAAATACCCTCATTCCGAACACAATGGGATATGTTTCGTAGGCCCAGTCGACTGTTTCTGTCAGTTTCTCTTCAAATTAAAACATAAAACATTAAATATTCGATTTGAACGTACATTGCAATTTGTCGGGGCCACATACTGATTCTAAAAATTCTCGAAAAATAAATCTAGCTTTGTTTTGATGATACGGTCCCAACAAAACTAGTTTTGTCGAATTCTGAGACCGTTTGAAAAATTGCTCTTTTCTGGTCGATCCAATTTAATATAAATCGACCAAACACATTCTCCTTTGCCACGCTCACATAATAGCTTCAAAAATTATGAAATTTGAAACCTAGCAATAATTTGACATCCCGGATCCAACAAAAGTGGTTTCGTCGAATTCTGAGGTCGTTTGCAAAATGGGCATTTTCACGGGCTATATAAACTCTATAGCGACCTTTCTGAAAATTCATTTGGCCATAACTTTTGCTTCCCGCTATGAAACTTCGATTTTTCAGATTCGTTAGAAAGATATTCACTAAAAGATTTAGATATTTTTGGTTTCACTAAAATCCGTTTTATTTTGCACCCAGTACAGTCAGTCAAAGTTTGAATTCAAATTTTGAAACAACCGCGCCATTTCAGGCCTTGTTTATAATTAAAATTAATTATATTTATTTTCAAACATCGATTCAAACACACTTCTCATCACTATTATTTAAAATATTTATTTTAAATATTTTAAATTCACTAAAATAGCCAAATTAAAAATTTTAAATTGGCTCAGATTTTCCGGGTTGTTACAATTCAGGCAACTCCGTACCCACATAAGCTTCAAACTGTTATGTTTGAAATTTTCGTTGCCTTTCCTTTCCATGAAATTAAAATCCAAATATACCTTTAATATATTTTGTATCTTTATTTGGCTCCTTAAGATTTTTCTGAATTATCCGAAATTACTGGTTTAAATCAGTAGTCCAAAAACTTCATCACCGAATACCACATCACTACTGCATCACCATGCCAATCTCCCTTACTTCTATTAATGTCGATGATTCCTCTCCGTGTTATTCTTCTTCCGGATTTTTTTTCTTTTTGGCTCGCCCATACTTGGCCTACGCACATAAATCTTATCCGCTACATTGCCACAGTAGCTTCCTCCAAGCAATCCCATACAATTTTTCACGACCTAGTAAAAGAATCATCCCCATACCAGTAGCATTAACCCACGTTAACCCTTCCTTCACCAATTCTTTCTTCAGATTTAATGCCTTATTCTATTCCCAGAAATCTTTCGAAAGCCCTCCCTTACTTATTTCCTCTCTGACTCGACTCCCAAGATCACGTCCATTCACTACTCCAACCAGTGATCACCACGCTTCCACCACCCACTAAAACGGATCTCTAAACACTACTATGCTAATCGTCGATGCCAAGAAACAGTAACCCAAAATTTGTCACTACCTCAAATTCCGCAACCCCTGAAGCTGATTGGAATACCCAACATGGGTGCCATCACCTGTGCCCCCGCTTCCCGAGCTCCACGCACCTCCCACCTCGATCCCATGCTGCTTGTAGTGCCTCCAGCTTGAAATCAAACAACCCTTTTGATTATCAACTTGAGCCCAATGTCACGGTGAACAATTTGAAAGGTAGAAAGAACACTGTCGTACCATATAGAAACCAACTTGGTTGAAGATCTGTCTTACGGGATTGCAAAGAATTTAATTTTTGCAAATTTTCATCAAGTCTTTGATTTTTAATTGATTCATAAAGTTTGGTTTACTTAGTTTTGTTTTATTTTACCACCTGAGAAGGAGAACAAAGTCCAGTCTTTTAAAGGAAGAATAGCTTACAAGGAACGGTCAAAAAGCTTGGAGCTTATGTTACCAAATGGATTTCTACGCACGGTTTTGCAAGACTTGGGAAGAACGGTTTCAGAGAAGTTTGGACGACACGAAATAATTGAAGTTTACAGGGTAAGATGTGTTCAGGGTTTGACATATGAGTATACATAGGCTCACCTTATGCTTCGTGTTAAAGCTATCAGGGAAGACAAATTAATATTAGTCTAAGTTGAAGACTAACAAAGTTTGAAGTTAGAAATCCAATTATAAAAAAAAAACATCAAATGGTTAATTGTTTTTAGGAGTATATTTATACTATATTTCTATGATAAGTAAACATACAAGGTTAAGCCGATTAGTTTTATGAAGGACAAGGAATTTAGATCATCTAAGCTTTAATGACTAATATTTTTTCGCTCATTCTTGCAGTCTTCTGCCATGTGCTTGTTTTATTCAGTATACCATGCTTTCCCTGGTCATATAACTTTATGTATTATTTCCATGTTTAGCGTACCGGATACAAAAAAATTCTGTTCACATATGAACTGCTATGGACAAAAATAAAAATACTATCGTATCCAGCGATGTGCCACGGTCCCAAAAATATAATAATATCGGTAGTTTAACTTATATTATGAAACCCTAAAATATTGATATAGGGTGCAAAATACTCCAAATAAAAAGTTGCGTATTTAATTAATTAAAAATTACAGTAAAATTCTAAAAATTAAATTATAACTACGCCCCAAAAGAACCTTGTCCAAATTCGTAACCAATTTTTAAGCATATTTAAATAACTATTATGGCATATATACGATTCTACAGCGACTATTTTAAAATTTGATTTGGACGTAACCTTTTATTCACGCTATGAAATCTGGATTTTCCACATTCGTTGGAAAGATATTTTCAAACATATTCAAATATTTCTTGTTCCGCTAAAATCCGATTTATTTTGAATCCTGTACATTCATTTGAAATTTGAAATCGAATATTCAAACTACCGCAATATTTTGAACTCATTTTAATTATATTATAAATTATAGGTATAAATATCGTTTTATTAATAAATTCATTATAAATTCCTATATAAAATTCAAATAAAATATTTAAACCAATTTAAATATTCAGAATTCAAGGGCTGAAAATCCGGGTCGTTACATTCCTTCCCCCTTAAAATAATTTCGTCGTCGAAATTGCTAAGGTAGGAAAAGATGAAATATACCTTATTAGCTTGGTCCAAAAATCCTTTTTGTTCACTCCTTAACTTCAGTTTAATTGGACCAATTTATTTCAATTAAGATATTGATTTTTCTTACTAACGAAAATTTTCAAAAATTCTGAAAATTTTCTAACACTTTAAATTCTGAAAAATTTCGGCAGCATCTCCTCTTCACGACTCAATCAGTACAATCACAACTCACCTTTCTAGGCCTTCTTCAATCCAAAAGAAAATCAAAAAGTTAAGCGGCTAGCCCCATAGGCTCAAAAAACATTAAACCCAAGTAGTATTGGAAACATGTACCTTTTTGTCGGGCATAATTCTATCTCTTGCCCTCGCTTCCATTCAATATCTGCTCAGTATACATATATCTATTTCCAGTTGGTTTCAAATCAATCCAACTTCCAGTTTTAAAATCTCTAATCAACTTCTGATTAGTTCACTTTTATTCTATCAATTCAAATCTGGTTTCTATTTAAGTCAATTCACTTATCATATTTGAATCCAAATGATTCAGCCTCAATTAACAACACCCAATATATTTTCAACTTGCTCATTCATAAGTCGAATTCGATAATTCGAATCTCAACATTCCTCATTAGTTAATTCCCTTCGGAATTATTTCTAATTCAATCTAACTTTATATAAATCTTAACCTAAGTCAAATTTCAATTCGTTTGATATATTTTACCATTCCAATCTATTCAACTTATAAAAGTTAAATTTTAATTTCAGAATTCAAATTCCCGGGTTTATTTCAAATTAATCTGAAATCATATATATTTATACATATATTTATAATCAACTCAATTCAAAACATTTGAATTTCTAAATCATCATGTCCTTTTCAGACAAATTTTCCATTCTCAAATCACTATGGTAGTAATCCGTCACTCAGAAACTTGAAAATGAATACCAATAATGTCGCGACCCATTATCAGAATTATTTTCTCACCACTGAAGTGATTTCAGTGCTTAATCACTTTTAAAATCCATTTAAAATCATTCTTATTCAAAAATCCTTCAAAGTAATGTTATATTACTTTTATAAACACTTTAGAAAACATTTTCTAAATATCCGGGATTTAAATCCACACTTCTGATCTGAATCCAATTCTAGTCCAACTTATTTATATATTCTATTCTTATACAAATTCAATTTGGTTTATATAACCATTTCGGTATTTTATAATTTCATTTGATTGTAATAACAATCAACACATCTATATACTATAATGTTTCAGAAATTATTTCTTTTACATCAAAATAACTTTTGGGCAATATTATTTCATTTACCCATTTTAAAACAATACTGTATCGAATAGCTTTATTCGAGAGTTTTGAAACACCTATCGATACCGTTGTACATCCTGTATCGACCAGAATTCATAAACCACTCAACAAATCAATCGATACAATATAAAACAATTTTATATTCAATCTACAAATATGCACTCATATATATACACTCAAACTCAATCTAGGGTATTACTAACCCCATCTCTATTGAGTCACGCCACAGAGCCAAGGTTATCACTCAACCTTCAGCTCTAATACCAAATGAAACGACCCGAACTTTCGTACCCTTTGAGTTGACTAATTACACCACACGTCCAACCCAAAACGCATAGAAATACGAATCATTATTAGAAAGAAGTTAGAGGATGAGAAATAGAAAGAAAGAAATTTTAGAATAGAAGAAAACGAGGATCAAAAACTCACAGCGGAACGAATAAAATATATTAGATAACATAAAATTTGAAATACAAATCAGTATTAGTATATACATACCCTTATCAGAGCACAACGGTTATCCCTGGAATAGTTATAAACACCTATTTCCAAATACAACATAGTACACAGCGGAAAATATGATAATCTATAACTAACTGGTGAAGCCTCCTGCTTCAAGCTCCTCCAAATGAATCTGAAAAATCCCGACTATTTGACAGCCCGTACAAATTTGGGCACCCAAGAGTTTAGGGAAAACAAACAAAATAAACTCTGGGCCAGTCATGGGACTGGTGTGAGTAAATTCCAACCATCGGTTTAACTTTCAAAAACCTTTTGAAAGAAATGATAATCGTAAGATCAATCCACACATAAACACGAATGGTTTTTACCTTACGATAACCCAAAACATTTTGATATCAAAATCTGGTGATATTATAATAGTGTCTAAATCAAATAAATAGAATCTAGCAGAACGCTTGCATCTCACGCTCCATATATAATATAAAATCAAATACCGCAGGGCGCTTATTGGAGATTGGGTTTCCAACATGACAAGGTATGGGACCACCTACCGATAGTGTATCTCTAGAAGAAAATACACTGAGTTCACAAGAACGTCTTGCAACCCAGCCCTCACATGACCGACCACTCATTTCACTTGATTGTATCGAACGTATATCACCAACGGTTGGGATCAGCAACCGTTTCCCGAAAGGTACAACATCGCTAGATTAAAGAACAAATGGAATTTCTCTAGATAGGTTATTATACATCCTAATGGGAGCGACCCGCATAGCCATGCTGCCTGCCCGATTTTTGTCAAATTCCTGGTTGTGAGGCTTGAGGCTTAAATTATCTTCCAGAACATCTGGCCACCATTCACTTTGAATGCCACATCGTCATACCCGCCAAATCACAAATTGATTTCTCCAAAAATACCACAAGTATAAAGCTAAGAGAAACTAATTCCTCCGCCACCAATGTAAGTACGTTTGAAGAGATCAACTTATGCGATCCATTAGATATACTCTGTCAGACATTCGTCCATTCACGTTGTCCTGGGACTGGACAAACCGAAGGCACTATCCCGTAAACAGGGTAGCACTTGCATGACTCCACCTTCAATTATTTTCATCATATTTGATCGCAACGCTAACGTCCATACGGAGTGGTTTCCAGATAATGAATCTGATCCTGGTCTCCCCATATTGATGACGGAAAAATGGTCAAAAACTTCGATAGTCGGTGATTTATCTATCAAAGAAAAATAAGTGTGCAACCAACGATCTTATTTCCAAGTAGGAATTCAATCGATCAATCATCAATCAACATTTGGCCCTTTTAAATCAATTCCATATTATATTATTTACAATTCCCATTTCTTAATTCCTCATTTTATTTGGGGAAAAACATTTCAAATTCTTAAATTAAAGCGATGTTATAAAACATCGTTATAATAACTCCAACCACTAATCATTTATTAGCTAACCATATTACTAACCAAGTTTCACTATCGAACATTAACCATTCCTCCATCGATCATGAAGTCAATCAAGTTGGGGTATAATTACCTCTCAGACCTTAATTGAAAAAAATTCTCAATTTTGAAATAGTCAAAGCTCACAACATTAAACAAAACTTCGCTTACACGACTCCCAGATTCGATCTAAGAACATATTCCTTTACAGAGAAATATTGATTTTAACGATAGCGTTATAATCGCTGTTTCCAAATATTTGATTTATAAAACATTTCTTTTAACAACAGCGTTACTATCCCTTTTTAGAATTATAGGACACTTATTATAACAATAGCATTACAATCACTATTAAAACAGTTATTATACCGGCAGCGTTAAAATTTCCATTTAGATTTATCAAAACATTTGTTATAACGACAGCATTTAAAATCGCTATTCAAAATATTTGGTTTATCAAAATGCAACATGTATTTATTAATTTAAATAAATAAATTAATAAGTAAATAAATAATGATTAAGTTTGATTCAAATGGAAGTAAATTAACTACTTCCCTAATTTTCGATATTTTCGAATTCCAATAAACAACTCTCATTCGAATACTCTATATTCGATTTATATTCTGAACTTCAGAATTTATTTACCATTTCAGGTAAATTCAAGTTTCAAATTCACTATTTAATTTACCCTTTTCAAATCATTACCAAATTCTTTTACAACCATTCCAGTTAACAAAACATTATCACACTTTATTTCACATTCCCATTTTTGGAATAAAACTCATCGTTTTCATTTTAAACGATTATCCATTTTCCTCTTTCACTCAAGTTTCAATTTTGATCGATATTTCAAATCTAAGTTTCCTTTGTAGATATTTTATTTGCAAAATATTTCATTTAAACTATCATTCACTTTATTCAAAAATATTTTTTTTATAGTCAAATCTATTTGATCTTATACTTTATATAACATTTCCAATCCAATTTTCATTTATAATGTCTATTTAGCATTTTTCATAGAAAATCTCATTCTTTATATTCTATTCCTATATAAATCTCTTTCACCATTTCCTTTGTAACTGATAAGTTCAAACCAACTAAAGTTAATGATTTCAAATTCCATTTCCATCTTTCCTAACAAATTCAGACTTTGAATTTATATTTCAAGTCCATCAATGATAAACATTTTACTAAATTCAAAATGTCGTTTATAATAAACTTCTTGTTCTATCCATTTGAAACAAATCTTTTTTTTTCTTCTCTTCTTTCAAGTCCATTCGGAATTCTATTTATATTTTGGAAATAAATTTCCCCTTTAAAAACTGAAGTTCTTCTTTTACATTTAAAAAAAATATTTTTCGATATCTAAAATACCCAAATTTCTAGGGCCAATGATATCCAACACAACATAATTTATCACAGTAAACAATAATATAAATGTTGAGGAACCCAGTTGGGTCCCTCCAACCTGTTTCCCTGCATCCACAGATGTTAATCAGCATCAATAATATTATTTCACATCAATATGAAATATCAGAACTAATCATCGATCAACGATGTAATCATATCAACCAATTGTATCAACCAGTTCAACCAAGCAACCATTTCACAGTATAAAATAAATTTAAAATTCATTTGTATAAAAATATAAACGAAGCAGAGTTAATGAGTTTACTCACCTTGTTTTGCAGTTGGCGATTCTGCTTTTGTTTTGTCTAAAGCAAACAGACGTTTGATTTTCCCATGAAATTCTTGAAACTCAGTTCTCCGGCATGTCCGTGCTACAACGTCGATTTCGTTGCTATCATTTTGTCACGACTGGTTCTACCGAATTCTGCTTTCATATGAGGTAGATATATATATTATGAGATATCGATTAATAAAATTGTTTGATTAATTTAAACCATATAATTAAACGTAGCTAATTATTCGATTACCACGTGATTAAGCTGTTAAGCCTTCTTCTTTCCCCGTTGAGTATTCGGTCAAATCCGAACCCACATAAGTTTAAACTATTATGTTTGAAATTTTTGTTTCCACTCCTTTCCATGAAATTAAAATCCAAATACACCTTTAATATATTCTGTATCTTTATTTGGCTCCTTAAGATTTTTCCGAATTATCCGAAATTACTGGTTTAAATCTGTAGTCCAAAAACTTCATCACCGAATACCACATCACCATGCCAATCTCCCTTCCTTCTATTACTGTCGATGATTCCTCTCCGTGTTATTCTTCTTCCGGATTTTTTTTCCTTTTCGGCTCGCCCATACTTGGCCTACGCACATAAATCCTATCCGCTACATTGCCAAAGTAGCTTCCTCCAAGCAATCCCATACAATTTGTTCACGTCCCCAGTAAAAGAATCATCCCCATACCAGTAGCATTAACCCACGTTAAACCTTCCTTCACCAATTCTTTCTTCAGATTTAATGCCATATTCTATTCCCAGAAAACTTTTGAAAGCCCTCGCTTGCTTATTTCCTCTCTGACTCGACTCCCAAGACCACGTCCATTCACTACTCCACCCAGTGATCACCACGCTTCCACCACCCACTAAAACGGATCTCCGGACACCACTATGCTAATCGTCGATGCCAAGAAACAGTAACCCAAAATTTGTCACTACCTTAAATTCCGCAACCCTTGAAGCTGATCGGAATACCCAACATAGGTGCCATCACCTACGTCCCCGCATCCCGAGCTCCACGCACCTCCCACCTCGATCCCGTGCCGCTTGTAGTGCCTCCAGCTCGAAATCAAACAACCCTTCTGATTATCAACTTGATCCCAATGTCACGGTGAACAATTTGAAAGGCAGAAAGAATAATGTCGTACCCTATAGAAACCGGCTTGGTTGAAGATCTGTCTTACGGGATTGCAAAGAATATAATTTTGGCGAATTTTCATCGAGTCTTTGATTTTTAATTGATTCATAAAGTTTGGTTTACTTAGGTTTGTTTTATTTTACCACCTGAGAAGGAGAACGAAGTCCAGTCTTTTAAAGGAAGAATAGCTTGCAAGGCACGGGTAAATAGCTTGGAGCTTACGGTACCAAATGGATTGCCACGCACAATTTTGCAAGACCTGGGAAGCACGATTTCGGAGAAGTTTGGACAGCACGAAATAATTGAAGTTTACTGGGTAAGATGTGTTCAGGGTTTGACATATCAGTATACACGGGCTCACCTCATGCTTCGTGTTAAAGCTATCAGGGAGGACAAATTAATATTAGTCTAAGTTGAAGATTAACAAAGTTTGAAGTTAGAAATCCAATTTTAAAACAAAATTCCAAACATCAAATGGTTAGTTGTTTTTAAGAGTATACTTATACTATATTTCTATGATAAGTAAACATACAAGGTTAAGCCAATTAGTTTTATGAAGGACAAGGAAATTAGATCATCTAAGCATTAATGACTAATATTTTTTCTCTCATTATTGCAGTCTTCTGCCATATGCTTGTTTTATTCAGTATACCACGCTTTCCCCGGTCATATTACTTTATGCATAATTTCCATGTTTAGCGTACTGGATACAAAAAAAATTCTATTCACATATGAACTGCTATGGACAAAAATAAAAATACTATCGTATCCAGCGATGTGCCACGGTCCCAAAAATATAATAATATCGGTAGTTTAACTTATATTATGAAACCCTAAAATATTGATATAGGGTGCAAAATACTCCAAATAAAAAGTTGCGTATTTAATTAATTAAAAGTTACAGTAAAATTCTAAAAATTAAATTATAACTACGCCCCAAAAGAACCTTGTCCAAATTCGTAACCAATATTTAAATATATTTAAATAACTGGTATGGCATATATACGATTCTATAACGACAATTTGAAAATTTGATTTGGACGTAACCTTTTATTCCTGCTATGAAATATGGATTTTCCACATTCGTTGGAAAGATATTTTCAAACAGTTTCAAATATTTCTTGTTTCGCTAAAATCCGATTTATTTTGAATCCTGTACATTCATTTGAAATTTGAAATCGAATATTCAAACTACCGTGCCATTTTGAACTCGTTTTAATTATATTATAAATTATACATTTAAATATCGTTTTATTAATAAATTCGTTATAAATTCCTATATAAAATTCAAATAAAATATTTAAACCAATTTAAATATTCAGAATTCAAGGGCTGAAAATCCGGGTCGTTACAGTTCACACCATTTTGGGGTATTAGCCAAATTTTGGCTAACATTTTTAGTGCTAGAAGAAGGGCTTGAATCTTTGTAACCCATTAACCTATCTATTTCCTGTTGATTTCAATAAGAATTGTTTCCAACAAAGATTAAAATGGATTATAAATCAACTAGAATGAATGATAAATCAAAGAGAATTCTGCATGATGCACAAAAGATTACTTATACTTTAAGGGAGATTATTTATGAACCAAAAGGCAGTAACTGCAAATCGAAAAAGAGTTCCTATAACCCAAAAGGACAACTCCAAAAGGATAAATACATGCCTAAGAGAAAATATCATAAACTTCAACAGTCTCGCAAAGATAAAATAATGGTAACCCATTTGTACTACCGATGTGTTACTAATAAACACAACACTAGAATTGTCATTATATAACGATTACAAAGTTGAGTACCAACAATTATAACTGTTAGCAGAAGGTGCGCGGTAAATTTTGTAATGTATGTACTAATGAGATTTGGGATTAAATTCTTTCCCAAGTCCGAGAAGGAGTTATTGGCTCGATGGTTACTTAATCTTAAGAAAGAAAAGTCGATTGTTTCAGAGTATGTCACTTCATTTGAGGCCTTATATAAATACAACCTAGAACGTATTCCCACTTCATATAAAAAGAATCTCATGTTTGTGAATGGCCTGAAGAATATATTAAGAAGTCTCTCGTGTTACAACCTAAGTTGAAATTTGAGGAGCTAGTTGATGCAACCCTTCATCTTGAAGCAATCGAAAATGAGAAAGAGAGTGATGTTGACTCTGAGGTTCAAAAAAATCCAAACAAGATGTGGCTTCCTTTTCATAAGTCGAAATCCTTTCCACAAAAGAAAAATAAGAAGCCTTTTTGCTCTAGTACTCATTCTTGTTCTACCTCTCTTACTCAAAAGTCTTGTTTCAATTGCGGCTTACGAGATCATTTCATTCGAGAGTGTACTAAGCCTCTCAAATGCTATAATTGAAACCAAAAGAATCACTGGTCTACAAGGTGTCATAGATCTTCTATGGGCCTGCAATTAGAGAAGCTTAATGTACTCAGTCGCGAGGTACACCTTCTATACTTAAAGGCACCTTATTGTTCCGTGATCATTCTATTCGAGTTTTGTTCGATATGGGTGCATCACATTCATTCATATCAAAAGAACTTATCAATGCACTTTCCTTGGATCTTACTTGTATAATGACTTCTTTACATATTGCGAATCCTATTGATGGGTCCAAAACCCTTATCTTGTTATGTGAAGGCATACATCTATTAATATGTGGTTTTCCTTTTCATGCCAATCTACACATGATTTTTCCCTTAGTTTCGACATCATGTTTTGCATGGATTGGCTTGTCCGATATGAGGAAAGAATTATTTGTTTCGATAGGACATTATATCTATGACATCTCATCTCTCCTACTCAGCTAGCACCTATTCTTCGAGACGTCGAGCATGACACCGAAGTATCTTTATTCTCTCTAGACTCTCGAGACCATGATGAATGACGTATCTCAGATCAGTTGTTTGTGACCTTGCTGATATATTTGAGCCACTTTCGAGGTTGACAATCAAGTGGGCTATCGAGTTCCACATTAATTTAGTTCCCGGTGCACATCTAGTTAGTTGGTTTCCGACTAGGATGTCGACTAAAGAAAATGAGGAACTTAAGAAGTAACTTCTCAAGCTTAAAACAGATCAATTCACTCAGTCTAATTCCTCAATGTGGGGTGCCATAATGGTATTCATGAATAAATCCGATAGGTCCTAGGCTATGCATCGATTACAGCAAGCTTAATGAGATGACCTTCAAAAACCATTATCCATTGCCTAGGACCGACTGTATGTTCGAGCACTTAAATCAGCTTTTGTGCATTATTCCCGAGTATTAAAGCAGCTTGAGGTCTCACCCGATCATTCAAATGTGCAACCCCTCATGCATGTTCTTGTTTCAGAAATTAAATGCTTTCGAAATAAGAATGTGCTGCTCATGAAGAATCAATGCTCTAATAATCCCAAGACCACACTTAGGAATCCAAAATGTTTATTGAGTGAGCATATACCGATTTTCTATCTTCTAATCATGGGGGCGAGAAATTTGAAACTCAATCTTATCTCTTTTCGTCGTTTATCTCTTGTGTTGATGAAATAAATTAACTTGATATGACTATTCCCTAAGGTAATTATAGGGAATTGATTTTTATAAGGGGGGTCTATAACAACTCTGATTTTTGTGTGATTTATTAATGAGCAAAATTGTCACACGCCAACACTCAATGTGTATGTGTGTATAATTATCCAAATAATGTAAATACGGGGAGACACGGCTTTTATAGTGGTTCGGCACTAACACCTACGTCCACTGTATAATCATCATTCATCATATCTTTGGTCAATTACAAAGTTGTACAAGTTCGGACAATAGTTAAGTTCAAAGTGTTGCAATAGAATAACAAAATATATGTTTGTTCTACACTTTGACCAAATTGCCCTTCTTCTTCTTCGTTGAGAAGCGTTGACTTGGTCAACAATATCCAATTTTGGCATGCATGTCCATGAAGTTCAAAAGTAGCATAACAACCCTTGTTAATGTTCAAGTGTTGATGGAAAACATGCATGCCATGTTTTAATTGTCCATGCCATCTCCAATGGCCATGGTGAAGGTGTTGGAAGCCATTAATGAGTGTTAGGAGCTCTCAAGGTCCAAAAATTCCAAGGGAGAAGGATCCAAATGAAGGCCAAGACTTGGGGTATTTATAGGAGGAAGGTTAGGTGGGAGTAGGTGAGCAGCGGGGCCCACAAGAGCAATTTTCGAGCCCCATAAAACAGCCCATATCAGGAAATTCGCACCCCTCGGCCAGTGGTACGAAATTTTGCACCCCTCCAGGGGGTTCGAAATTTCGAACCCACTGAGGGGTATGAAATTTCGAACCTCTCCGTGGGTAAGAAATTGACGAGGAGGAGGCCGAACTTCTTGGTGCCGAAACCTTACCGGTTTAGAGTGTCGAAGTTCCTCGACGCGAAGTGAAGGAATCCAAATTTTGAAGAGTTCAAACTAAATGGATTTGAGCTTTCGTATTCGAGAAAATCGAATGAATCAAAGGGATTTGAACTAAAGGTCGATCATCGCCGGGACTATGGGGCCTCGGACCCCTATCGGCGCTGCACCTGGACCTTCTTGACGGCTCGCCTTCGGCTTAGAGCACGGCTTGCCTTCGGCTCGACTGATGGTTCGCCTCAGAGTTATACTGCAAATCATTGAAGCAGACGTTCTCGGGCCCAAAAGAGGTCATCTGATAGGAGTCTTGGGCCTTCTTTTATTTGCGACGCGACTTTGACTGGGTCGCTTTGTGTTTCCCGACAATGTTCTTCATGCTGGAGCGCATCGCTAACCCAATACTTGACGCGTGTCCGCTTCAACCAAAAAGCGTGTCAACACGATTACTTATGAGATAATTAAATGATTGTTAATTGAATTTTATCTTGAGTTGGGAATGTTAACTTGTAAAAATCCTTAAATTGTGTAAGTTAAGGGTATTAAGAGTTATTAAATGTAAAATTGTTTGGGTTATGACTAGTTGCATTAAGATGAGAGGTGACCCAATTTTACTAGGATCATCAAAGGAAATAATATAACACTTGAGTAATAAATCTTTAAATTTAGTGTTTTACTAATATAATAAGTCGAAAATTATTTTGTTGTAAACTTGCTAATTAAATAAGATTAGGATGGATTAAATTGCATAAATCAATAAAAAGGAATAATTTCAATGCCGGAATGTGAAATTATTCATCACAAAATAAAATTTTGTAAGCCTTATAATGTAAAATAATATGTGGTTAGGAGGGCTATATGTAATATGTTATATTAAATCTCAAATTTGATTAAACAATGATTTTTTGGAAAAGATTGACAATTCAAGCTCATTTAAATCTTAAATAATTAATAAAAGGTAAAATTGATTAGAAATCAATATTTAGATGTGTTACAATATTTTTAATGAGTTTGACATTTGTTCAACAAGAGAATTATAGTTTGTATGAATTTTAAACTCAAAATTGTAAGCTGTAAGTAAAAGTTGGAAAATATAAAATTTGTTTATAACATGAACAAATTAATGTTGAAAAGAATTAGTAATATTTTAAATAATTGTATAATTTTTTTGAAGTTTTAAAATGTGAAAATTTCAAGTTAGATATAGTGAAAATGCTGTTAGGGAATGCAGCATGATCATTAAGGCAAAACTAACATTAGAGGAGGGTGAATAGTGTTTTCAAGGAATTTAAGAAAATCTAAACTAATATGATCTACTATATGAATAACACACTACAGAGATGTTTACAAAAACAGAATCAAACACAAATACAGAAATAAACAAAAATAAAATGCAGAAAGGAAAGAACACAACGGATTTTATACTGGTTCGGAAGTCCCACACAACATTGGATTGCGCAAAGTTTTATTACTATCAATATCCAATTACAATCCCCTTGATTTCGCAGCTACAAGGTTAACACTGTTTCCACCATCCTTGATTTCCCAGCTACAAGGTTAACACTATTTACTTCCTTGATTTCACGGCTATAAAAAACACACCATTTCCAAACTATCCCAAAACAATCCTAAATGATTACAACTTCCCTATAACTCTTCAACAACACTTCAATTAAGAGAGTAGTGAGAAGAGAAGAAATTTTATGTATTTAGAATAGAAATCAATAGAGTATGAGTGTAGAAATCATATAAATATGAAACAATAATGGAGGAATGAAAAGCAATGAAGATACAGAACAAGAACGAATAAAAAATTCGAAATCAACCCCTATTTAAAAGATTTGAAAGGTTGCAAAGCTTCTGGAACGTTACAAATGGTGAAAAGACACTTCCTTTCAAAACTGAAAATGTGACAGTTGTATGTCGACAAAGGGTACTTTGTATGTAGACATATATGGTTTGAAAATTTGAATATTTTCAAGTGTTTTACTATATATATAATTTTGGAAATTCTTGAATTAAAACATAGTGATATAAATTAGTATTGTAAAGTAGAAAATCATATGAAATCATAAACATAAATTATATAAACATATTTATAAAATTATAAAATTTAAAACTGTATAAATATAATATTATAGAAGTATATAAATATACATGTTACTACCAAAATTTATAATGAAGCGAGCTGGCGGTGAAGGGGTATCAGGCAACTGAAGGATCACCAAAGGCTCAACAGAAAGCAGGATCCAGTATTAGGAAGAGCTAAAAGAAAGAAATAATAACCCGAAAAGATGCACCAACCAGAACCCTCCCCGGGAAAAGGATCGTGGAGGCTGCAAGGTGTAGCTGGCGGGATTTATCCTCCAGGGTCAATCTGACAAAGAACTCTCCAGGCAACATCAGTCCTACAAAAGAATTCTGTGGCAGAGAATCATCCTGACCCGAAACCGAGTAAATCGGGAGCAATACAAACCGACACTTCCCTAAGGGAAGGAACTCAAGGTCTACAAAATACTCGCAAGGCACGATCAATGAAGTCCTTCCGACAGGACTTCTCCAGCAGAAGACTTCGTAGCGGAGGGCCTTCCAAAGACAGGGATTCGAAAAGGAGAAGCTACGAGCTACCCTCCTCAAAGAACCAGAAGGGTTATCATAAATGATTTTCCTAAATATCAAATCACCCGAAGGCAAGGGCATCGGAAGTCCTAAGCGCAGAAAACGTAAGAATTGTGCAGAACCAACTTTCGGAACATCTATTGTACGAATACCAAAAGGTCGCATTCGAAAATAATGAGGATGACACCGAAAGCCACCTTTCGGGGACCCTGGCTACCGCAAAAGCTCCGCCAAAAGGCTAACTAGGACCAAGCACAGAGACAGGCCACCCGTACTGATTCACCTAGTACCGAAACCCACATCGGCTTCAAACCGATAGTTATCAGCATACACCAAGAGGACAAGCCGCTCTCATTATTCACGATAAAGCCGAGAGCCTACATCTGAAAGCTTATCTCCGCAAGCCTACATTTAGGAGCTACTTTCAAGCATTCAAGTATCATCTAAAGACCATAACTGGCACACCAAAGGCGGCCGAAAGTTAAACACCCAAAACCAAGAATAAAGCGACCGGAAAAAACCCCTACGGGCCCAATAGCCCATCAATGGAAGGAGCCCTGAACCACTATAATTAAGGTCCTAGAGGTTACATTTAGGGGATCGATTTTTCTTCCTTCAACACTTGTACTCTTAAAAAAGCTTAACAATGAGATCAATGGAAGGATTCTCTCGATGACATCCATGTACTCCGGGTGAGAATTGAATAAAAAGGAATCAATAAAAGAAAATTGCTCTGTAAGTTTATATTGTCATTTTCTGATCATCACTGTTGTAGTGTACTGTGCCTTTTTTAGATAAAGCATAGATTTCCACCCCCAACATGTCTTCGCATAGTAGAGTGTGCTTCATTCCCTGAATCCAAATTCATTCTGGTCACCTTTGGCAATCCCATACCTCTCCACCATAACATCTAGGGCGGTAACCCGATCTAACTCGAAAAGTAGCCAATCTATTATTCCATCCTTTGGATCCACCTCTATTAACCCATCTCCGGTGTTGACGAAAAATATCATTAACAATATATAAACTTATAAACTTCGAAACTTAAGTTTAAAATCAAAGGTAAGATAGAAAAACTAATTAAAATTTGAATTTGAATTTTGAAAATAGAATTTGAAATTTGAAAATCAGAATTTGAATTTGAACTTGGAGTGCTATTCGGAGTCTACGTTCGGTCCCACGCAAAGCTGGATTGCGCCGAGTTTTATTACTATCAATATCCAATTACAATCACCTTGATTTCACGGCTACATGGTTAACATCGTTTCCACCACCCTTGATTTCCCGACTACAAAGTTAACACTGTTCCCTTCCTTGATTTCATGGCTGCAAGGAACACACCATTTCCAAACTATCCCAAAACAATCCCAATTGATTACAACAGCCCTATAACACTTCAATAGCACTTCAATTCCAAGAGTAATGAGTAGAGAGTGCAGACAAGAAGTTTTATGTATTTAGAATAGAAATGGGCAGAGTATAAGTGTAGAAATCATAAAGATATGAAATAATAATGGACGAATGAAAAGGGATGAAGATACAGAACAAGAATGAATAAAAAATTCGAAATCAACCCCTTTTAAAAGATTTGAAAGGTTGCAACGCTTCTGGAACATTACAAATGGTGAAAAGACACTTCCTTTCAAAACTGAAAATATGACAGTTGCATGTTGACATAGGGTATTATGTATGTCAACATATATAGTTTGAAAATTTGAATTTTTGAATATTTTCAAATATTTTACTATATATATTGGAAATTCTTGAATTAAAACAAAGTGATATAAATAAGTATTGTAAAGTAGAAAATCATATGAAATCATGAATATAAATTATATAAACATATTTATAAAATTATAAAATTTAAAACTGTATAACTATAAAATTATAAAAATATTTAACTATATAACTTATAAACTTTCAGACTTAAGTTTAAAATCAAAGGTAAGATAGAAAAACTAATTAGAATTAGAATTTTGAAAATAGAATTTGAATTTTGAAACGCAAAATTTGAATTTGAACTTGGAGCGCTATTCGGAGTCTTACATATAAACTAGACTCTATTACTACATTCATCTTGAACTCTTGATTTCTTTATTACTCATGAGTCTTGAATCTTCTCTGAATTCTGAATCTCTTGAGTCTCTGAAATTGTATAGTCTTCATTATTAATCCCTGTATATAACTCCTGCATATATGTATATATATATTCTAGATAGAGATGTTAGTATATATTTTATAATCAATTAATATTGAAATAAGGTTGGTTTCATTAAAGCTCCATTCTCCAACAAATGCCGCTTTTGTAACAAATGAGATTTAATGTATGAAAAAATAAAAATGTTGTTTTAGATGTTTAAAATTATTTGAAACTTGTAAAAATTTGTTTGAAAACTTATACAGTAGAATTTAAATAAGTTTGTTTTGTGTTGAAACATGTTATTTGTAACTTAAAACATGTAAAACATGAAAAAAAGGGGCTAACTTATGCTAATTGCTTAATTTGGTGTTAATGGCTCTAATTGGGCCTTAGTTCCCTTTAATTACTAATTATCCTAAGAAAAATTCGAAGAAGGCTAAAATTTCAATGTACATTTCATTTTTATAAAAAAGGATGTTTTCTTCCTCCTCTCAACTTAAAGTAAATACAATTCCTCCTTCAAATCCAACTAAAAACCTTCAAAACTAAATCAAAAGTAAAGAAATTGTCAACATATAGATATGTACAGGTAACCTTGTCCAATTTCAGGAATTATTTCATCTCTAATCTTGTTATTATTGATTGTTCTTAATTTTCGAAAATTCATGTTGTAATATCTAGCATTTTAAAGATTATAAAATAAGAATAACTTAATTTAAATATTGAGAATTAAGTAAAAAAGACTACACCATTGCATCTGTCTCGGAATTCTGGTCAAGATAGACACATGGTTTGCGTAAAACGGACATCGTATGAAGAAGTTATAAGCGTTAGAAGTTTGTATACATATATGGAACTTATATGTATATGTATTAAATAAATTAATTCATAAAATCAAATTTACAAAGCTGGAAAATTTGGAGGGAAAATGGACCAGATTCAGGATTTGGAAAGCTTACAAGGTGAGTGGATTTAAGCTATACATTTTAGATAATAATATGTTATCATTTAAAACATTCCCCGTTATTATATGTGAATTTGCCAGAATAATTAAGAATTACTGTTATAACAAGTCGAGATGTTAATATGAATACTTCATGTGTTGAATCAGTTAAAGTGTTGGAATGATTACATGTTCAGAAAAAACAAACCTGTTAGAATATGGGTAACGACTATTGTTGTCATAATTACATGATTCACATGGGGCATATTATTGAGTAACTGACATGTTAACCTGTTAGATTTGAACAATTACCCGATTAAATGTTTACATGTTAAAATAGAATTAAACACATGTTAAAAAGGACACACGCCATAATATAGGCATAATTTGATGACATGTAAATTAGATTACAATAAAAAGGATAACATGCCTAAATTTATAGTAAATAAGAAACTATAACGCGCATAGACATGAGGTTAGATTACATGTAACAACTCGGAAAATCAAAACCAATTTAAAATTTTTATTTTTTCAATTTTAATGAATTTTGAATATTTAAAATGAATTATTTTAAATAATGACGACAAGAAATTTATTTTGAATAGAATTGGAATGTATATATTTATTTGAATCGTCGTTAGAATATAAAAATTTATTTTATATTATAAAAGGAATTGAAAATGGCGCGGTAGTTTGAAAATTCGATTTCAAATTTCAAATGAATGTACAGGATTCAAAATAAACCAGATTTTAGCGAAACCAGAATTATTATAATCTATTTGAAAATATCTTTCCAACGAACCCAAAAAATTGAAATTTCACAGCGGGAATAAAAAGTTATGCCCAGTTGAAAATTCAGAATAGTCGCTATGGAAATATAGCCCTTAAAAATGGAAATGTTGCAAACAACCTCCGTTTTCAACGAAACCACTTTTGTTGGATCCGGGATGTCAAGTTATTTCTGAATTCCAAAATTCATAATTTTTTGAAATCAGTATGTGAGCGTGGCAAAGGAAAAACGTGTTTGGTCAGTTTCAGTCAATTTGGATCGACCAGAAAATGGCCATTTTTCAAATGGTCTTCAAATTTGACGAGATTAGTTTTGTTAGGACCGTATTGTCAATACGAAGCTACAAATGATTTTTCTGAAAATTTTAGAGTCAGTGGTGGCCCCGGCAGATTAAAATGTACGTAAAAATCAATATTGACCATTCTATTAATTTATATTTTATCGGAACAGCCGAATTGGCTTACAATACATATCCCATTGTGTTTGAAATGGGGATAATTAGCTATGGGCGACAGTCTTTGGGCTTAGATTGGAGATGAAATGAGAATTTACTTTTTGGAACTTGAATTAATTAATATATATATATATATATATTATATGGAAAAGCCAAACCCCCTTTTTTTCATTTTCTCCCTCTTCCTCTACCGTTCTAAACACATCGATGAAAAAAAAAATGAAAGAGAAAACGCGATTGGGGGGCTGATCCCCACCGCTGCCTGGATGGGCCACCGCGCCGCCTCCGCCCCGTCGCAAGGGGACCCCAGCACCACGTTCATCTTCTTCTTTCCCCCCTCTCTCCATTGATTTCTCCAAATCCCTACCGTCCCAAACCCCTTCTCAAGTCGCGATGGACCATGGCACCCCCTTCTGCTCGCCCTCCGACCACCTGAGCGACGCCCCCTCAGCACCCTTTCCACCTCCTACGCAGCGTAGAAAACCCCCCTCTTTTTCCTCCGATAACAAAGTAAGTTTTATTTATTTATGTATAGAAAAACCCGAGTTTTCATATGTGATTTAGCTTAGAAAAACCCATTTTTTCATATGTGATTTAGATTAGAAAAATTGATTTCTCATATATGTTTTAGCTTAGAAAAAAATCCGATTTTTCATATATGTTTTAGCTTATAAAAAATATGATTTTTATATTTTAGAAATAATAAAAATATGATTTTTATTATGAAATTAGGGATGTAAAGATACGATTTTTAGTCATATGAAGTAGCAATAAAAATGATCTTTATAGAGAAAACTAATCAATAAAAAATGTGATTTTTATTTAAATAAAGATCTAAATTTTATTGTATAAAGTTAGGATTTTTATGTAGATAAAAATACGATTTTTAATAGCATAAAGAACTGATTTTTTATTTCTTTATAAAAGAAAAGAAATGATTTCTATGTTATGAAAAGATTTGATTTTGAAATGAATAAAGATTTGATTTTTTTATATATGAAAAGCTGTATAAAAATTTGATTTTTATATATGTGAACATTGATTGAATAAAAATATGATTTTTGTATTATAGAGATAATAAAAATATGATTTTTATATTATAGAGATAATAAAAATATGATTTTTATATTATAGAAATAATAAAAATGCGATTTTTATATGATAGAGAATATAAAAATGCGATTTTTACATATGTAGTAGAGATATAAAAGTATGATCTTTATATATAAAAATGTGATTTTTATACGGAGAATGGCGAGAGAAAAATATGATCTTTATATATTTTTCATTGAAATAAAATATGATTTCATCGTATATAAAATCGTCAAACTATGAAATAAAAATTCGATAATTAAAAATATGCTTTTTAACATATGTATGATATTTATAAAATAGGCATGCTGGATTTCTGGAAATTTTTAAAATCGACAATCAAAGCACGGCGGAGTGGATCCCAAAGGTGAGAACTTCTCACTTTAATTCTATTTCTAGTTAAAATATATACTAGGATGCAGACGGTGCTTAGCAGCACCCAACACCTGTCATCCACAGACTATGGACGACTTATTTGTTTGATTGATGTGTTGTGAAAATTGATTGTGAGATGTGGAATGGAAATAAATATTTTATAGTTAAAAATATAATTTTTAACGTGTATATGAATAAAATAAATATTTATAAACAAATCGGATGATTTGCTTATGTACACACATTTGACTGATATTGATTAGGACGATAAATTTTACACATCACCCAACTACACAAATAAAATCTGTGTTTGTTGTATGAAAACCCCACACGGGTATTGGGATGATATATGACATACACTAGTCCCAATAATTAGTTGTATGTCGATTGATTGATTGACAGGCTATGGTAAGCGTTAAATATTTATATTTAATGCATATGTAGTGTAGAATGCACTCTGGATGATGGTTGACTGTGTTTGATTGTTGTTGTGTACATGTGTGTATGAAATCCATATAATCACAATATATGATAATTTACTGTGTCTGATTCCAATTCAGAAAGAATGAATATTTTAAAATAATGAATATTTTCAAATAATATTCAGTAAAAGATCAAAATCTTATTTTGATGTCGATTTGGGATGGACATGAAAATATTTAATAACATAAAGCCGTGTTGATTAGATTAACGCCATTTTGACGTGAACGATACTTATATCGATTTTATTCATTTTTATAATGAATATCAAAAAGAAAATGATTTCGAAATATAATATTTTGAAAATATTATCATTTATATATTAATGATATGGAATATTCAATTTCGATTTGAAATTGAATATGAAGTTGAAACTGTTTTGAAACAAATTTAAAACGATTTTTAAGATAAGTTTTAAATGGAAATCGATGAAATATATATATATATATATATATTATATAATATAATGATCTGAATAGAACGCACCACGCTGCAGCAGTTCGCGAATTTTGACCAATGACTTCGAACGGATATTACGGGAGATCCGACTGTCGGATTCTCCTAAAACCGGAACCGTTGGGTTCGTATCGAAAAGAGCTTTCTAACGAATATTAGAAATTAGAAATCTAACGGTAGAATTTAGAATTATGTCCAAATCAAATTTGGAAAGGTCGTTGTAAGTGCAGTTCGATGGCCGTTTATGTAAATTGATTGTACGGGCCTTGATAAAATTATTAAAAATATGGATAATTTGTGTAAAATCATATTAAATGATTTGGAAAGAATTGGCATGAAAAATTCCATATTTGAAAAGATAAAAATATATTTTTATCGAAATGAACTAGTTTTGAACTAGAATTATAATCCAATTTTTTTTTAAATAAACAAATTGGATTTGAAATGGTTTTAAAAATAACCAGAATTTCCAATATATAATTTGGAAATGGATTTGAATCAAAATTGTCATCGAAATATTTCGATGTTGGATTTCATGATTATACAGATATTGTTATGGAAAGTTGAAAGATATATTTATATCGTTATTCCAATACGATATTTGTTGGTTCCAAATTTGATATTGAATATAAGCCGATATATTTTCTATTCAGAGCCTTGTATTAATATCAAATGGGATTTGGGTTTGTCGTGAATGGTGTCTTCGTTAACACTGTTCTTAAACCCAATTGAGAAAAAGATTAAATCTTTTTATTCAGATTCAATGAAGTATACCAATTAAATAATATTTAATTGAAATTGAATTGGAATTGAATTTTTATTGTGAATGGTGTTTTAAATAACACTTGTTCTTTAACCTGATAATTAATGAAATGTGAATTGGTTTTGTTGAGAATTGTGTTTTAACGACATTCGTTCTTTAACCCGATTTACAGTGAAATGTGATTTGGAACTTATAAATCTTTTGTTAAGATTTAAAGGAGATTTTCGAAAGTAAAGTTTTCCAATTTAATAAAATAAATTGGAATGGAATGGAATTCGATTTGGTAATAATCGAAATAAATTTCTGTGGAGGAAGACTGCTAATATATATGGAATTTAAAAGGCTTCGCCGTTATTCCATTTATATTATTAGTTGGATATGGAAGTTTATATCGATTATATATATTGATCTGTTTTCTATGAAGATTCCATAATTAAGGGAACATGATTTTGGGTTTATCGTGAGCTGCATTTAAAATGACATTAGTTCTTTAACCCAGTTAAAGACAGGATTTATTTCCTGGATTTGAATAATCATTAAGTAATGATTTTTGGAAATTAAAACTGAATTAGAGTTTTAATGAATCTTTAAATAGATTGAAAGGTGAATTTGATAACTAAAATTATCAAATTCAAGAAATGATCGAGAATGGAGTACCACTAGTTTTACTCCAGGCGATAGTTAAATCTTTAATTAGATTTGAACATGAAATGGTAATTTAATTTATTGATAACACCACGGTGTTAGATATGAAGTATTACCAGTTTTGCTTAGGTTGGGATTGGGAAATTAAACAAATGATTACTTCGGTAAGGATCGATAATCCCGACTAGTTTGGATAAACCATAATTTGGTTTGAATTGATATTTGAAGGAAGATTAAAGAATAAATTTAAAGAATTTATTTTTGATAAAATTAATGGGAACCTTTCCCAAAGTAAAAGAATATTTTAATAAAGGAATATTCTGGATTGGAATAAGGTGTATGTTGTGTTTTTATAACATTTGTTTATTATATACGCGAGTTATTCAGAAAGACCGGGTTTATCCCATTCTGAATAACTGATTCGACGATATGTCGAGGATGAAGACGGTGGTTGAAGACTGGAGGTCTTCACATCGTTTGGATGATTACTAATGTCTTGATTGGGCGGTACACCCAAGGCGAGGTAATAAGTGGTGATCGTCCAAACGTACTTGGAGATCGACCGGATATGCGAGGACCTCTCCCCTGTATTCGACATATGGGGGAGGAATAAGGTGCCTTCGATTTCGTTCAGACCCAGAACGAACTTGTAAATGGATGTGTGTGTGACATTGGATTTCATTCTTTGTGATTGATATACATCGGTTGCATAGCGTGAATTGCCTGTGTGGCATGCTGAGATGCAAATGATCAAGACTTCTGTTGAAAAGTAGAGTCCTGTGGTTGATGATCAAAGCACAACTTTAATATAGCGTAGCTTTATGTAGCGTTAATTCACGAGCCTCACACCCTGGTGTGAACCACAAACGGGAGAGGACATCAGGGAGGGCATGTGTTTCCTTCTAGCTAGGAGTGGTGTCAGCGTTTTTACTAGACCTAACATTTTACTTATGCGGATGATGGATTGCAAGCCGCCTCTGTTATATCGGTCGATCCGGGACCGATGTAGTCATTTGGCTCATTTACGCCCCATGGGGTGGGGAAACGTATTATCCAAGGTTTTTTATTCCACATTGCATTTTGATGGGCCATCCCTGACGATCCAAGGGCCCACTTGTGTCTGGGTCCTGGACATGGACTAGATTGTCTCGAAGCGGTAAGGACGATCCCTTGCCTTGGTTCACAGATGGAAATCCAACTTCCAATATGACATTTGGCGGTTTTGATTGTAAAGCCAAGTATGGCAACATAGTGGGATGGGGCACTCATGTTGTCTATGATTGATACATTTATATTTGAAATTGTTTTGACATTATATACTTATAGTAATAGTAAAATATGAAATTTCACGTACCAAGCATTTTTGGCTATTATAAGGTAAAAATCTATCCTCCGGCTTGCGTTGCATTGTGTGATGGGACGTGAGTCTTATAATAGCTTCATTGTTCTTTAATTAGAATTGCGCTGTTGTTTTTATGCATTGGTATTCTTGGGGGTAAACCCATTCCGTATTATATGGCGTGGTCCCTTGATTTATCTAACTTTAAAATCAGATTTATAACTGTTTTAGTTCTCACACTAGTCACATGACTGACTTGGAGTTTATTGTTTTGACCAAAACTCTGGGTGCTCCTATTTCCACACGGGCAGCTAGTAGTTTCGGTTTTGCAGATTTATATTCACAGGATCCTGGTTTACAGTTGGAACGATATTCGGAAAGCTTTGTATCCGTTTATCTCTTTCAGTTTTGTTTTGTATTATTTTTCGCTGCACTGTAATTTAAATCTATGTTATTTTTCTGATGCGTAATATTTATTCATACTCTGTATATTCTTATACTCTGATGTAAATTATTGTAATAACCAATGAAATGTTCTTCTGTTTGTGTTCTAATTCGTCTTGTTCTCAAAGCAATCCGTTTTTTCTCTTCTCTTCGGAGACCGAGGAAGTTCGGGTCGTTATATTACACTTGTGGTAAAACTCCGCCCAGAACCGCCTGGCATATCCAACATCCACAAGTGGTAAATCTAATGTGAAGGGTCTAAGCGCATAAATAAAACATGTAATGGTGCTAAGACACGAGGTTAAGTCAACTTGTGGTAGAAGTATGCCCGGACCCGCCTGACAAATCCAGCGTCCACAAGTGTAGGCTTAATGCGAGAGGTCTAGTGCACACACACACACACACACACATATATATGCATGTATATAACAAGATATGAATAAATGGAAATGATAGTAATTAAATGTCTAACTCAGAAAATAAGAAAGGAAGGGATGTAATGGACTGAGTTAGTGCGATGCGAAGGAAAAGTGATGTATTTCCCTAAATGACCTATTTCTGAGAACGTGGTTGCAACTAAGCCACAGTAAATAAAGTAAGAAAAAGGAAATAAATTACTTGCCACCACAGATTTAGATGGGAATACGTTATGAAAAAAAATCATTGATTCCTTCTATAAATCAAATTGATAAGGTGCATGAAGTGTTTTCCTTTATAAAATAAGGAACATATATTACAGTGAATGAAGAATAATGGGTTACAACAGTAAATGGTTTAAACGGGGAATGATAATAACTAATTATAAATAAATTACATTAATGAGAATGTTATATAATAGGTTGACTTGTCCTAGGGACAAGTGAAGATTATAACTTAGATTATACTAAACTAGTAAGGAAACGGGATAACTGGTGAAATGAGATAAGGGACACTTAATTGTAAATTAAGTAATCAGTAAATGGGGAAACCTGAAACTAGTTGAGAAAAGGGGGAAATTTATGGAATATAAGAGGTTGTACTTAATTATAAATTAAGTAATATGTAAACTTGGAAGTCTGAAACCCGCTGTTAAGAATAACAATTTTAGACTTGTCCTAGGGACAAGAGGAAATTATAATATAGGTTATAATAAATGGGTAGAGAAACTTACTAATGGGCCTTAGTAAAGAGAACTAAGTTAATAAGTAAACAACGATAAGTTGTATTGATGGTGTAAAATGGAATTATGATTAAATGTGAAAGAATGAGGAAAACTTATGAAATTAAATAAGTTATATTTAATCATAAATATTGACTGACATGTTAAAAAGAAAACATGTGAATTGAGATATACTTAATTACATATTAAGTAGAACATGTTACTGTAATGATGAGATCAAACGAGAATATAAAGGTATTGTGGATTACAGACCTTGGATCACAATCTAGAGAATAACATGTTATGGGCTTATTAATAAACTTAAATAGGTTAAGTTATATGACTGAAATTAGTAAGCAAGAGAAACTTGGTAGTTTGAATAAGAAGTCAATGTGAACGGGGATAACCAAGTTAAATGGAAACCTGGTGAGGAAAGTAAGCGCCTAAAACAATGTTTAGACATAGGGTCTAATAACACATTAAAATGAGGCGCTTGGACCAGTCCGTACGTTTGAGGGTGAATAACCCAACGGGGTAGATCATCGTGGTGTCATAAGGCACGAGGGGAGCACATATTCATCTGATTATTCTGTCAGCTCCGAAGGGCTGGAAGGGGAAGCACGTGACTTCCTGAGCTACGTAAGGTGCTCCTGGTAGCCCTCTGTGTTGTGGCAGATGTTTAGGCTGTGCTCGCAGAGGTATGGTCTACGCGTAACTACTAGGTGGGTGGGCCTTGACTGCAAAAGTAGCTTTGCAGCCAGAGTGCTTTGACGTGGGGACACCAGGGTGATTCAGCGGTCGCCTCAATGGGGAGGCATAGGGTCACGACCAACAAGGATAGTAGATCGTCGGATACCCATCATAAACAACCAGTGGGATGCAGAAAGACTAGAGCTAAAATGAATAGACCATTCACCTTTCACTATCGAGGTACGGTAGTTGAGGGAAGACGCTAACTAGATGTTCAGATTGTTTTCTCGAGGCCAGTCGCTTAGCTCTTGTAGTCTTTACTAGTTGAGGGAGGGGCCGAGGTGCGGCCATATCCACCATGAAAAACAGACCTTAGGAATATCTGTATATAGAGGCTCTTAAAGATGGGCCTGTACAGAAATGGAAAAGCTCCCGACCAACTTCCGTGTTTCTTGTATATCCCTGCCACGGAACTCGGTGCACATTAGAGGACATGCGATTAAGGCATCAAGCTACAATTGACGATACGTATGTGGGACATTCTAGATACATGCATGTCGGCTCTGGGTGGTGTATCGTAGACTTGAGGGCATTACTCCAATATGAAACCCGATTCGATCGACGATGGCAGTCCGTACGCTTACGTAGCATAGTAACGACAGATATAAGGAACGTAATATTGTTATTTAGAGATCCGTACGTCACTTCGGCATAGGATGAGGGACTACGTTCATTTCTATGGCATTACGGTGGAGACCGTGCGAGTGGGGTACCATGGGGTGTACTTCAGTATTGAGGGATAGCTACATATATACTATATTAGGTTAATCCACTGGGAAGTAAATGGGTAAGACATGTATGTAAGCCTTGAGTGCTGTTAACAAAAGTAACCTCGTAAATTAGAAAATGTGATTGAACGGTATATGTAGGATTATCCAAAGTGTATAATTTAAATCCAATCACCAGAACTTGTGTTCTGACGCCCTCCTCATCACATACTCGCAGGTTAGATTTGTGACAGAGACATGATAGCCTTGGATAATGGTTAGGCAGTATTATTAATAAGGTAAGGCTATATTTTGATTATATTATATTTTATCCATTCCGCTGTGAGATATTTTCTGAGCTCTGACATATTTTATGTCTCTGTCTTTTCTGCAGGATACCAGAGCGAACCAACCTGATTTTCGATAAATTGGAATTTTGAAAGAAAAAAAATCGGTCTGTCGGAATTCGGGTTGTTACATCTGGTATCATAGCTTAGGTTTAGGATTTCTGTATAAATAGTAAGTGAACATAATTGTATTTTAAAAAAAATATAAATATATTTTATATATACCTAGATCCATAGAGGAACCCACTAAATAGAAAGAGTATAACATGGTAAGAAATGAGATGTTTGTTTTGTACGCTAAAGGAGTGAATATGGAAATCTGAGACCCTTAGGTAATTTGGGTCGAGAGTGTACAATATACTTTGTATGGAAGGAAAGTAAATCCCACATAATTAGTATTTTGGGTTAGTGGGCTTGAAAACCTTATAAATTGGAAAAGGTTTAACAGAGAAAAATGGATTAGGAACATATATAGTTAAGAGAATTGACCTTGGGGAGTGTCTAGGAAAGCCTAGAAAAATTGGAAACCTGCTTTGAGTCTAACCCCATTGTTAACTTTTAAGAACTTGAAATTATAATAGTTTTGGGAAAATGTTTTTCAAGTTTTATTCTTAAAAGTTATAGTTTTAATTATGTAAAGTGTACATATTGAGTTTTAAAGTAAAATGAATATATTTTGCAAATAGTGGTTTCTTGCGAAAATTTTGTTTAAGATAAAATTCTCTCAATAAAAGGTGCATATTATAGAGCATTTATACGTCGCTAGTTTTCTTGTTATATTTCATACAAGAATTTTTAGTGAAGAAAGTTTTGAAATCTCTATTCTCTTAACAATCATTTTTGATAAATTTATTTAAAAAGGAAAAAATTTTGGTGGACAAAATAAGTTGCAGAAATTAAGAAAGAGTAGGTGTTTGCACCTTGTAGTAAGAGACTGAACCGACCTTATAGGTAAGAACAAGTCATAAACCCGATTGAGAAATAGTTGTCCTTATCTACTCCTGTTTTTGTGATTTGAAAAAAAATGATTTACATATATGACATGTTTTATGGTTTGGCAAAAGTAAGTTTTCATGAGGAAAATAAGGTTTTGACATTTTTAAATTTTTGAATTTTTTTTAATGAAAAGGCCCAATCGTGTTTCAAAAAGTATGGAGTAGGTAATGACTAGTTCCTAGGGAAGACGAGAAAAGTTTTAAGGCTATGAAGTAAATAGCAAGAATTATCTTGGAATAATAGTAAGTTCCCGTAGAATGCATGCGTAAGCATTGAAAAGCCTAGGGTGTTTCTTAAAACAATTGTTGGTACACATTTAGAATTAGTAGTGACTACTAGATAGTAAAAAGGGCAAGTAAGTGTTTATATCCTATTGCTGATTTCCATGTTAGGGGTAAAACCCTTTACTACATTTCTGTTGGGATCATTCCATTATTTTGTTCTTGTTGGGTAGTTAGGGTAATACCTAAACCTGCCGTGGATCCCATAGTTTGGACTTTTCTGTATGAGGGGGACATAGTCCCGAGATTCTTGGCCCTTAGTAGTAGCTGTGTAGGGTGTCTGTTCTCCTGTTTTAGTTGAAAGACTAGAAGGCTTATTTAAATTTAAACATAGATTAGATGATTAAATAAGCTAAGAAAAGAGAAATGGTACAACTAAAAAGGAAACAACAAATTCAATAAAGCAACAAACATGATAAATTATGAGAAATGATGAATAAGAGCAGAAAATTTCCAAGGTAAGATGAAAAAGAAAATCAGTGACAAAAGACAATTTCTTATGTGGGCTATGCTTAGATAGGAAAATAAGGAATCTTTATAAATATTTACATAAAATCCAAGTATGGTTAGAAAAAGGTTGAAAAAGAAAAACGGAAGATGCAAAGTTTTCCGTCTTCCACCTTTTTGTAACATAAGAAATTGAAATTAGAAAATCAGATTTTTCTGAAATTCAAAAAATAAAGTTGGTTGGTAGAATTTTGGATGCAATAATTAGATGAAGTATGTTCTTGACTAGTAAGAGTGTGGGAAAATTTGGATGAAAACATATTTTGATTTTCAAAATATTGCATTCATGTAAAACTGCTAGTATATTTAGGATGTGAGCATTATGTTCTTAAAAGGATTTTTGAAAAATTTGCATACACATAGGAGGTACCGCTTAGGAATACCTGCATTATTATGTTGTATTTCACTTTGCGCAAGTGTACAATGATTGCAAAAATTGGATGCACACATGATGGATGGATATTATGCGAGTGGTTATTTGATCTTTTTACCCTTATCAAATTTCGGGGACTAAATTTCCTAAGGGTGGGAGAATGTAACACCCCGCATTTTTAAGATTATAAAATAAGAATAACTTAATTTACATATTGAGAATTTAGTAAAACGGACTGCGTCATTGCGTCCATCTCGAAATTCTGGTCAAGATAAACACCTGGTTTGCGTAAAAAAGACATTGTATGTAGAAGTTATGAGCGTTTGAAGTTTGTATACATATAAGGAACTTATATGTGTATATATATTAAATAAATTAATTCATAAAATCAAATTTACGAAGCGGGAAAAGTTGGAGGGAAAATGGACCGTTGGGGGTCAACCTAGGGGTCGACCCATCACCAGGGTGGTCGACCCACCTGAAGGGGGATCGACCCCACCGCGGATCTTGAAAATTCTTCTGATGTGGTCGATTCTGATGTTTTTAATTTAGATCTAAGGGACTAGGTTTCTCTGATACACCTATAAATAAGTCTGTAGAGCTAACCCTAAACCTCAAATTTCTGAGGCTACGCGGTGTCCCTGCCATTCTTCCCTCTTCTCAAATTTATTCAGAAAATATAGATTAGTTTAGGAAATAATCTGAATCTAGATATGAAGAAAAGGAACGAGTATTTGTAAGTAGGTGTTCGGATCTCATATCGAAGTAAGGTGACTTTCTAGATCCATTCTATTCAAATTTCCTCCTCTTTCTTTCTTCTCTCTTTTAATAAAAATTGTCAATCCATGGTTGTTATGTTCTGAATCCGATTAGGGGGAAAACCATGGAAGATTAGATCTGGACCAGATCCAGGATTTGGAAAGCTTACAAGGTGAGTGGATTTAAGCTATAGCATTTTAGATAACAATATTTTATCGTTTAAAACATTCCCCGTTATTATATGTGAATTTTCCAGAATAAGTAAGAATTACTGTTATAACAAGGTGAGATGTTAATATGAATAATTCATATGTTGAATCAGTTAAAGTGTTGGAATGATTACATGTTGAAAAAAACAAACTGTTAGAATATGGGTAATGACTACTATTGTCATAATTACATGATTCACTTGAGGCATATTATTGTTAATAACATTTTAACCTGCTAGATTTGAACAATTACCCGATTAAATGTTTACATGTCAAAATAGAATTAAACACATGTTAAAAAGGACATGCGCCATAATATAGGCATAATTTGATGACATGTAAATTAGATTACAGTAAAAAGGATAACATGCCTAAAATTTACAGCAAATAAGAAATGTAACGCGCTTAGACACGAGGTTAGATTACACTTGTGGTAGAAGTTTGCCCGGCCCGCCCGACATATCCAGCATCCACAGGTGGTAAATCTAATGTGAGGGGTCTAAGCGCATAAATGAAACTTGTAATGGTGCTAAGACACGAGGTTAAGTTAACTTATGGTAGAAGTTTGCCCAGACCCGCCCGGAAAATCCAACGTCCACAAGTGTAGGCTTAATGTGAGAGATCTAGTGCATATATATACATATACATACATATATATTTGTATATAACAAGATATGAATAAATGGCAATGATAGTAATTAAATGTCTAACTCAGAAAATAAGAAAGGAAGGGATATAATGGACCGAGTTAGTGCGATGCGAAGGAAAAGTGATGTATTTCGCTAAATGACCTATTTCTGAGAATGTGGTTGCAAGTAAGCCACAATAAATAAAGTAAGAAAAAGGAAAGAAATTACTAGCCACCACAGATTTAGATGGGAATACGTTATGAAAATAAATCACTTATTCCTTCTATAAATCAAACTGATAAGGTGCATGAAATGTTTTCCTTAATAAAATAAGGAACATATATTACAGTGAATGATGAATAATGAGTTACAACAGTAAATGGTTTAAATGGAGAATGATAATAACCTATTATAAATAAATTACATTAATGAGAATGTTGTATAATAGGTAGACTTGTCCTAGGGACAAGTGAAGATTATAACTTAGGTTATAATAAACTAGTAAGGAAAAGGGATAAATTGTGAAATGAGATAAGGGACACTTAATTGTAAATTAAGTAATCAGTAAATGAGAAAATCTGAAACCAGTTGAGAAAAGGAGGAAAATTTATGGAATATAAGAGGTTGTACTTAATTATAAATTAAGTAATCTATAAACTTGGAAGTCTAAAACCCGCTAATAAGAATAACATGTTTAGACTTGTCTTAAGGACAAGTGGAAATTATAACATAGATTATAATAAATGGATAGAGAAACTTATTATTGGGCCTTAGTTAAGAGAACTAAGTTAATAAGTAAACAACAATAAGTTGTAGTGACGGTGTAAAATGGAATTATGATTAAATGAGAAAGAATGAGGAAAACTTATGAAATGAAATAAGTTATATTTAATCATAAATAATGGCTGACATGTTAAAAAGAAAACATGTGAATTGAGATATACTTAATTACATATTAAGTAGAACATGTTATTGAAACGATGATTGCAAATGAGAATATAAAAGGGATTGTGGATTACAGATCGTGGGCTTATTAATAAACTTAAATGGGTTAAGTTATATGACTGAAATTAATAAGCAAAAGAAACTTGGTTACTTGAAAAAGAAGTCAATGTGAACGGGAATAACCAAGTTAAATGGAAACCTGGTGAGGAAAGTAAGCGCGTAAAAGAATGTTTAGACATAGGGTCTAATGACACATTAAAATGAGGCGCTTGGACCAGTCCTACGTTTGAGGGCGAATAACCCAACGGGGTAGGTCATCGTGGTGTAATAAGGAACGAGGGGAGCACACATTCGTATGATTATTCTATCAGCTTCGAAGGGATGAAAGGGGAAGCACGCAGCTTCCTGGGATACGTAAGTGCTCCTGGTAGCCCTCTTTGCGGTGTCAGATGTTTAGGTTGTGCTCGCAGAGGTTGGGTCTGCGCGTAACTACTAGGCGGGTGGGCCTTGACCGCAAAAAGTAGCTTTGCAGTTAGAATGCTGTGACGTGGTGATAACAGGGTGACTCGGCAGTCGCCTCAATGGAGAGGCGTAGGGTTACAACCAACAAGGATAGTAGATTGTTGGATACCGTCATCGACAGCCAGTGGGATGCGGAAAGACTAGAGCTAAAACCAATAGACCATTCACCTTTCACTATCGAGGTACGGTGGTTGAGGGAAGACGACAACTGGATGTTTAGATTGTTTGTTAGGGGCCAGTCGTTTAGCTCTTGTAGTCTTTACTAGTTGAGGGAGTGGCCGCGGTGGGGCCATAACGACCATGAAAAACAGACCCTAGGAATATATGTATATAGAGGCTCTTAAAGACGGGCCTGTATAGAAATGGAAAAGCTCCCAACCAAATTCCGTGTTTCTTGTATAGCCCTGCCACGGAACTCGGTGCACATTAGAGGACGTGCGACTAAGGCATCGAGCTACAATTGACGATATGTATGTGGGACAGTCTAGATACATGCATGTCGGTTTTGGGTGGTGTATCGTAGACTTGAAGGCATTACTCCGGTATGAAACATGATTCGATCAACGATGGCAGTCCATACGCTTACGTAGCGTAGTAATGACATGAGACGACCCCAAACCCCGAACTGACGGCGGCAAGGGTAATCCGTGGAATATAACACAGAAACAGACAACAACAGAACAGAATTTAAATAAATACACCAGATAATGAACAATAGAATATACTGGATAAAAGTAATCATCAGAGTTACACAGTATACAGGATCATACTTAGTAAAAATACAGTTCAGCTATACATACATGTCTACAGCGGAAAACAAACATAATATGTACAATAGGAGCTGAACAGCATAAAAAGAGATAAATGATAGAATCCATCTTCAGCTCCATCTATCCAGAAAGAACCAGCTAAACCTGAATACAAGGCTGCCCATGTAGAAAAAGGGGCACATGAGTTTGAGAGTGAAACAAACTACGAGTCAGTCATGGGACTGGTATGAGAAATCTACTCAACACATATATAATTTGGCTAATCAAAGGACCATGCCACTTTCGTGGAATGGGTTTACTCCATTGGATTGCCAGTGCTTTAAAACAAATCTTTCTTTTAAACAACGCAATGTATTTTATAAAAATGAAGCCATTATAAGACTCAGTTCCCATCACACAATGCAACGCAAACCGGAGGATAGAGTTTTACCTTATAACAGCCAAGATATGCTTAATACGAATAAAACAAAGGCATTTGATATTATTGCTAGTGTTTATATGTTTTGAAAACAATTTCAAATCATTACTATCAATCATAGACGGCATTAATGCCCCATACCACTATGTCGCCATATATAGGTATACAATCAAAACCGCACAGTCACGTATTTGGAAATTGGATTTCCGTCATGAACCAAGGCAAAAGATAGTCCTTACCGAATTCGAGACGCTCTAGCCCGTGTCTCAGGATCAGAGCTCGAGTGACCCTAGGAGCGACAAGGCCGGTCCACCGATGTGGATTAAAATTCCTGAACAATACGTTTCCCCGCCCTTTGGGGCGTCAACGAGCCAACGGATGACTCCATCGGACCCGGATCTTCCGATCAAACCGAGGCGCCTCGCAACAGCAACAACTACATAGGTGAAAAGTATATAAATGTCAGGGCTGGTAGGTCACTGACACCACCCTAGCTAGAAAGAAACGCATGCCCTCCCTGAGGTCCTTCTCCCGTTTCTGGTTTATACCGGGGTGTGAGGATCGCGAATTCACGTTATACACAAAGCTATGCCACACATGCGGGGCTTTGATCATTACCACAAGACTTTGCTTTTCAACAGAAGCCCTGATAACTGCATCTTAGCATGCCACACAGGCAATTCATGCCATGCGACTGATGTCCATCGATATGCAACCTCTGAGCTCGTGCGTTTCAGAGAAGGGCGTTAAGCAAAAGAATAAATTCTCCGCCGCCAAACAAATGTATATTTAATAGAGATCAATCAACACAGAATAAAATCCAATGTCAGACACACAGTCCATTTACAAGTCCGTTCTGGGTCTGGACGAAACCGGAGGCACTAAATACCTCGCAAACCCATCGATCACCACGTACGTCTGGACGATCACCACTCATTATCCATATTTCGGGATACCTCCCAATCAGGAACTCGGTTACCATCCAAACGAGGTGAAGATCTCCAGTCTTCGACCACCGTCTTCATCTTCGAATATCAATCGTCGGTCAATTACTTGAAATGAGAATTAACTCAGCCTTTTCAAATAATTCACGTATATTTAGAATTTCAAATCAATTTATTTCAATGGTTAAATCATTCGACAACACCAATTTTGTTCTTTAATGTAATTTTCACACCAAACACATTCAACCATCAAATACCACATAAATTAGGCAAATTCAGTTTATTTCCATTCCATATCGTTTATGATATTTTATAATGATTTATCGCTATTTTTATTTATTTTAAAATAGCCAATTTAGTCAAAACGACGCTTCGGGCCATAACGCGGCCGTGGCGCTGTTTTTCTTCAGATTTGATTTACACATATCTGGAAATCTAACCGTTGGATCTTCACAAAATTTACATCATTAGAAAGGTCTTTTCAAAACGAATCTAACGGTTCCAGTTTCGGGAAAATCCGACGGTCGGATCTCCCGGTACAATCGTTTGAAGTTTCGATTTCAAAATACGAACTGCAGCGTCGTTATTCGATTAAATATAATTATATTTATATATATATATAAATATAATCGTTTCTGGCGCTGTTTTTCTTCGGATTTGAATTAAACATTCCAAACAATCCAACCGTTGGATTTTTTACAAAGTTGGTGTCGTTGGAAAGATTTTTCCAAGGCGAACCCAGTGGTTGCGGTTTCGGGAAAATCCAATGGTCGGATTTCCCGCACTAGTTGTTTGAAATCATGGTTTCAAAACACGAACTGCACGGCCACGTTTCGTTTTAATTTTATTTATATTTATATATTTATATAAATATAGTTCATTCAACAATTTCAATATCGTTTTAACTTCAAATATTTCACTAACGCCTTTAAATTTCGGAAAAATTCGCCATAACCTCCTTTGTACGGGAGGGGCTGGGAAAATTCTCAAATAGCCACATGGGCGTCTCATGTCGAAAAGAAAAAGAAAAAGCCAAGCGGCTAGCCAACAGGCTCATAAAATCATCACCCAAACAAAACAATAAATGTGTACCTATTTGTCGGGCACAAAATTTTATTCCTCTTCTCTAGCCCCTTTGCCATAACCTGTTCAATAAATATGCATGTACATATATACAGTTTGTAACGAACTGGGATTTTCGACTCCGAAAATCAACATCAAACTACCGTGTTGATCATTCAGACATCGAACATTCCAGATCATTAATAGAAAGAAGTTAGAGGGTGAGAATAGATAAGGTAGAAATATTGAATAGAAGAAGAAGAAGAAACACCACACAGAGTCTCACATCGCAGCGGAACAAAATATAATACAGAAATAATCTTTATTGAAAGCTTTAAAATACTTACAGTATCAGAGTACATCATACCATGGGACAGTTATAATAGCCTGTTCCCATATACAACACACAGCGGAATAGTAGTAATATCATACGTCCGAACAACTCCAGCTCGTCTCTTCATAGCAGTCGATAACCTGAACCTGTACAACTCGGTCTAACCCGAGCATTTACAAAACACCGGGTCAGTCTGGTGAACCAGAGTGAGATAAACTCGCACAGTAATAAGGGTGAACCATCCAATCATGATTTTAAAGTTCAAGACCTTTTCAAAAGAAAAGGATAATCGTAAGACCAAATCCACACATAAACACGGACGGTTTTTACCTTACGATAACCCAAAACATTTTTGAAACCAATATCTTTTCTGATATTATAATAATGTCTAAATACAAGTAAATAGAATCTAGTAGAACGCTTGCATCTCACGCTCCACATATATAGTATACAATCAAAACCGCAGGCGCTTATTGGAGATTGAATTCCAACTTGACAAGGTATGGGACCACCTGCCGATAGTGTATCTCTAGAGACGAATACACTGGGTTCAACAAGAACTTCTTGCAACCCGGCCCTCACATGACCGACCACTCATTTCGCTTGAGTGTATCGAATGTATATCACCGACGGTTGGGATCAGCAACCGTCTCCCGACAAGGGACAGCATCGAATATAGACTTTAAGAAACAAATGGAATTTCTCTAGATAGGTGATTCTACACCCTAATGGGAGCGACCCACATAGCCATGCTGCCTGCCCGATTTTTGTCATTTCCCGGTTGATGAGGCTTGAGGTTTAGATTTACCTTTGAACACCTGGTCATCATTCACTTTACTTTGACTGCCACATCGTCAGATCCGTCAGATATCACTAATTGACGTCCACAAAAATACTCTAGCTGGAAGCTAAGAGAGCGGCAATTCTCGCCAACAACCATAGCACATTTGAAGAAATCAACGTACGTGATCCTTTGGAAATACTCTGTCAGACATTCGTCCATATACGTCATCCAGGAACAGGATGAACCGAAGGTACTCTCCTACCGCATCCATATAGGAATCACCCCATGGATCAGTAGCGAGAAGTCCTTGCAACCCGTAGATTCCAACTACGACAGAATCACAACTTATCTCTGCTTGCCAGGCAGAGAATATTAGTGGTTCTTCCGTTTATGAAAATCAACGGTCTTCACAGCACCATCTCGAACATCTTCTGATATCTTCACGTATTTGTTGGTCGGAATGGTTTTCGAATATAAATTCGATCCCGGTCTTCCCATACCAACAATCGTATTGGACAGGTTTGATAGTCGGTGTTTTAACTATCAAAATATATAGTGTTTCAATCATGACACTCCAATGAGTTCACTGGTTAAGTATTCAGCATCACTTGGCCCCTAACAAAAACTGATTTACTTTTGTTAAATTAAAACTTCTAACTCTTTTAATATTCAAAAATATGATATTTGAATAACTCTAATTTTTTATTTAACTCTAATCGATTAACTAATATTCGACTTAACTCCATTCGCTTGACTCTAGATCGCAGCGATCACAATGGTTACACCTGGTTCCCTCAGGAAACATCCGACCGCCGTAGGCCATCTGCAGCCCTGCGAATTACGCTAGCAGTCGTACGAAATGGCAACTTAGCCAAATAATTATGTTTGGCTAATTCTATCTCGAATAACTATATTCAATTTCCCACTTAATTCTTCCGTCAAATCATCTTTTAAATTCGGAAATCCATTAGTTTTAACAAAGAAATTGATAGCACATATGTTATAACAATAGCGTTATAATTACTATTTAGATTTACAAAACAACAGCGCTATAATCGCTGTTTAGGTTTACAACCCATTTACTATAGCAAAAGCGCTACAATCGCTATATTAGATTTACAAGACATATATTATAACAACAATGCTAAATTCTCTGTTTAGATTTTCAAAACATATCCACTAACGTCTCTTACGATTACCAACTAATACTATCTTCAGATAATCCCGAAGTTGTTCAAGTTGGGGTATTTTAATTACCTCTCAGACCTTGATCAACACCGTTCTCATCCTTCGATAAACATAAGTTGTAATCAAAATCAATATTTCATTCTAGTCTCAAACAAATTCCATTTAACTATTTGATTTGGTTAAACAACCCTATAACTCAGTTCTTTGCCCAGATTCGCTTATTTCCAATCTCCTTTCAAAATTATTCGACCATTTTCCCATTTTGATATCTCATTTAAAATTCTCCTTTTTACTTGATCTTGTTCAAGTAACGTTAAGTAAAATTAACGCCTTAACACGTTAAACCTCATTTACACGACCCTGGTTTATATAAACCCTTTACCTTAATTCACATAATTAAACAACACTTAAATTTAAGTTATCATCTTCGCTTGAAATCCTCTTTATAACATCGTTATAAAAATTTGAGCTTTAAATATAAAACTCGCTCATAGATTCCTTTCACAATCCAATTTGGATTACACTTCTCTTCGATTACTTTTCAAAAGTTGTCTTCTAAATTCTTATTAAAACAATAATTTTCTTTACTCATTAACTACTTTAGTAGTTAATTTCTTCATTTACTAAAATAAATAGAAAATCCTTTTTAAAGATCTTGTTTAAAGTTAAAACAATATTCTTCAACTATTTCATTTCGCAAATTCGAAACAAACTAATTTGATATTCGATTCCAGTTTAAATGGTCAATTTTGTCAAGTCAAAATTCAATTATCTCGTAAACTAATTCCAATCAACCTTCACTTTAAGTTAATTAAAAATATAATTGATTTAATTTATTTCCATTAATTGTTTTCTTTTCAAAACAATTATCAAAGTTTAACTATTCGATTCATTCTCTATTCTCATTCTTTGTAAATCTGATTAACATCAGAATTTACTTTATAAAATAAATTACTAACAAATCAAATCTTAAATAAATAAAATATTTATTTAATTCTCTTTAATAACTTTTGTTCAGAATAATACATTTTTTTCCCAAAACCTAACTCCAGTTATAAAGTAAATTTTATAACTTCAACTCTATCGATTCACCTGACGGTGAATCACTGTCTATAACCCGATTGATTTTAAAGGCCATATTCTGCCAAACACTTAACCAATATCACCTATTGGTTCAAACCAAACAGATGTTGAATATTCAATTAATAATCAACCATCAAATCAATCACACAAACAGATCAGTTCATATATGATAATATGAAAATAAATAATACATTTGAGGGATCCGGTTGGGTCCCTCCAATCTGTTCTTCCCTGTATTCAAATGGTTATCTCAAATCAGACCATTCAGTTTTGTTTAACTGATAACACTAAATAGCAATCATTCAACATCAACCACAAGCAATTCAAACGATTTAACCATTTAAACACGTTTATAAATAAACGTGACCAACCAAGGTGAGTTACCTTTATTGGGACCAATCGTTAAAAATAACGATTTGGTATTTCACTGAAATTAAACACAGTTTAATTTCATCAGTTAAATCGACAAATAAGCAGATAACTAGCAAAACAGTCAACCATTGGCAAGCAGAGCACACAAAATAAAAATACCCAATTTATATAAAATATAAAAAGGGTAACTGAGTGAGTTTAACTCACTTTGATTTCAGTCGGCGTCGAACGGTTTGTTTCAGTTAAATTAAACCAGTGTTTTAATTTAACTGAAAACCTCAGCGGCTTTCATCTCTGTCAAACCCAGTTTCATAACGTCATGTCTGCCTATATGGTTGCCATGCGACTGAGTTTGCCGGATTCTGGTAATCATAGGAACGGGTTACACACTTATCGGTATTTGGTTTAATTTAAAACTAGATGAATATTATTATTTTAACGTTATTTATGTTATTAAAAATAAAAGCCCGGTCATATTACTTAGTTTACATGAATGGGCACGTTATGCATGATTTGGCATATTAAAGTAATTGATCAAGGACATAATACATTTGTTTTTACCACCTGCTTCATGGCCACGATAACATAGCTTGGCATATTAAGATCATTTGGTCTCATTAAATTAGTATTAGGCATCGTAAAAATTAAGGAGTAGGCAATTTAAATAATTCGGTCTGTGCTTACCCTTAACTAAATATTTTAGGAACTGTTACCCTACTATTCACTGCATAGTTTCTAAATGATATCAGCGAGATTGAACAAAACCAAAGTAACTTCATTTTTATATTAAACTAATTAACGTTACCATTTAATTACCCACTAACCTTTATTACTAGCACAGCATCCTTCTTTTCCTTTTAAAACGTTTGAACCCAATAGACAGCATGCCTCCATTCTTCTTTCCCACGAAGCACTTCCCCACTTGTCATCAGCTCACGGTTGCAACGATACCTTACTCCCACTATACCAGCATGCCTTCAAACTCCTCACTATTTGCCACAAACCCTGCCACCCACTTCAAGCCTACCCGTGTCACCATGCAACTTCTATTTTCCTCCACTATCCTCTCTCTTCTGTTTGTTTTGTTCGAATCCATTCCTACATCAAAAGAAACCTGTGCTTCCTCATGCAGCCACCACACCAAAACCCCACGTCCTTGTTCCATCTTTCCCCCACGTCTCGCATGTCACCTCCCGATTTTGTTGCTTCCAAAAACCTTCTTACATTTACAACACCACTCACGATCCATTTACAGACTTCCCTTGCGTTTCTATATTTTGAGGAGTCTTGGTTTAATACAAAAGAGTGGCTTGCGTTTTCTGTTTTATTTGTTTGTGAGCTGAGAAAAAGGATAGCACCGTGTATACATAGGAGAATTCTTGCTCGGATGAGGACAACGTCCCTTCACCCTGTACACAATAGCTTCTTAGCTTCATTGACCTATGGGTATGCTTAAAAAAGAAAATACGTATGTGTTGAAAAGAAAGGACATGCTCTTGACTAGATGAAATATAGGGAAGCTGTGGTCTCCTATTTCATAGGCGTATACTCATTTTCCTTTCATATAGCTGCGATGATGTTGACAAAACAATGTCGTATGGGCTTGGTGCAAAAATAGATAGGCTGCGGCTAGGCTTGGACCTTCGCTCATAGTACGTAGCATGTGCGTTGGACTTAAAGGGATACAGAAGGTTAGACGTGGTGATGGTTTTTTTTTGAAGAAAGGCCCTATAAACAGTGAAAACACTAGGTAGGTCACGTCTTTTCTTTTCTTAGATAAGGTATTGTACATTTGAGGTCTGCGGTTCATCCCTTAGCTAGGAACTTAAGTAGCTGTACACCCTAGAGTATGTACATATATGTCTAAATGTTTAGGTTTGCTGTGTGGATTGATGGAGATTATATAAAACAGCGTGGTGTTGAGAGTTTTCAATTGATGGACGTGAACTGATATGAACATACAGGAGGAGCAATAGTTTTGCTTTGAAGTGAAAATACCTTGTAGGCTAAATATAGATTGGATTGAAAGAACAGTCGGCTATAGCATTCTGATGGGTTGATATATAAAAATTTTATAATTTAATATTATATCAAAACTTCGTCCTAAAGTAACGCGGTAAAACCCACTACAAACGACTTCCGTCTTATAATAAAAAAAACTAATCTTGGTGTAAAAAGTTATTCCGGATCTAATGGGACAAGTTTCGTCGAATTCCGACATCATTTGAAAAAAATTCCTTTATAAAACCAGAAATGAACACGCGTTTAATTTTCCCACGGTCACTAGATAAATCAAATCAACTTGAAACTTTGAAATCTTAAAATAATTTGTTGATTCGAACCCAATGGCACCAGTTTCGTCGCATTCTGAGACTGTTTCCCCGGTAGGCTATTTTTACCGCGAACCGCCCTACCCTTTTTAACGCCAAATTTTCCCATCTCTAAAAATAACAAACTATATACCTATCCTGACTATAATCGATGCTACGAACTCAACGGAACTGGTTTCGTCGAAAACAGAGTCCGTTTGCAAAACGGCTACTTTAAAGGCCTATAATTTAATAACGATTTTCCATAGCGACTATTTCAAAATTTGATTTGGCCATAACTATCAAATTATAACACGAAATCTGGATTTTTCTCTTTCATATGAAAGCTATCGTCAACACGCTCCCAACGTTTCTTGTTTCATAGAAATCCGACTTATATCGGACTCTGTATGTCCAGTTGAAGTTCAAAACTATATATTGCGAACTGCAGCGCCATTTCAGGCTCGTTTTATATTATATATAAATATATAACGTTCAACTTCGTTTTAAATAACGAGTTAGATAATAATTCCATCGATATTCCAAATATAATATTTAAATTAAATAAATTAAATTACATATTCGAGTGCCAAAAACACGGGTCGTTACACAGTTCTTATCATTTATCATTTTCCGTTCAACTTCATATTTGATTCCATTTGGTTCAAAAACACCATTCATTCTAATGTTGTATGCGTAGGCAAAATCATATCATTAGCTAATTAATGAATATTTCAACTCATGCATATTTATTTGAACGAGTTGCTATTTTTAACACTTCACATTTCAACAATTTGTATATATAATAAAAATGTGATTTTTATTGTAAAACAATTCATTTCAAAACACTATTATTTTATATAGTCTATATAGGTGATAAAAATAGGATTTTTTTCTTATAAAACAATTTCATTTAAAATGAGATTATTTTACATAGTCCATATAGTCAATAAAAGGTGATTTTTATTATCAAACAATTAATTTCAAAATATAAATACCATTCAACACATGAATTTCAAATCAATGAATGAATATCGATTCAACACATGAAGGTTTTCTATAGTTTCTATATATAGATAAAAAATGTGATTTTTATATTTAACACGCGAATACCATTCAACACATGAATTTCTAATCAACGAATAAATATCGATTCAACACATGAAGGTTTTCTATTCAATGAGTAAATATAGTTTCAGCAAATGAAAATAATTCAAACACATGAATATTATTCAAAATTTCGGCAGCATAACGGCAGGGTAGTTAAAACCGGGACCGTCCCTAGTACGGCTCCTCGCTCTACCTTAAAACCTCGCGGTTTTTGACAATGGGGATCATGCATCTAGTTCGCACGCAGGCGGCATGTATATATTTATTTCCTTTCCACAAACTAATCCTATGTGGTTTCAACCAAATATTTCTCAACCACAAACGGGTATTTTTCAACCATAATCAATCAATATCAACCACAAACAATCCCAAACAACCATTCGCTATCAATCAATTTTCACACCGATCACAATCAATAAATATCGTCCATGGTTTGTGGACGAGGGGCGTATATATATATTTATATATTTATATATAGCAATTCACTTTTATTTCAACACATATATAATTTTTACAATGCATATATAACTTATACATCGAACATACAACTTATACAATGCTTATATAACTCATACATCAACTATATAATTTATACATCGTCGTTTTTCATATTGTTTATAAATTAGAAATCTCACCTTGGGTTCCACTCCACCAAAAATAGCAGGAGGCTTAGAAAAATATGCGGTCTCTTCTAGAATGTAGAAGGCATCCACGCGGTCACGATGTTTCCTGTTTCATCGAATTTCGTTAACGAACGGAAAATATATGATATTTTTTCAAACAATAATGGATTTGTAACGGATTAAAAGTGTCGCAAACCTTTTATATATATTCAGCTGTATACTTCAGAAAACTGTTCGAAACAAGGTTTCGATTTCTCTCTCAATCCGAAGCACGATATGCAGATCAGCCTACGCCACATCGACGAGCTTGGAGGGGCTCATCATCGCGCCGAACGCCGTTGAACTCGGTGGCGGATCTCGGCCAGGATTCGGGTGCGAACGGCGTGACTTCAGCGCCCTGGATCTCTCGATATACTCATGAAAAAATCGAATCCAAGTATGGATGTGAAGCTTGCAAAATTCTCTACAAAAACTTCCAAAGGACGATGGGTTTTGTCGAGCGTGGAAGGAGAAAATTGGCTGGGAAGTTTCGAGCTCTTTCCGCCGTGCGTTCTGGGGTTTCGAGGAAGAAGGTCGGGGCTGAGAGAATGAGGTGGACCAATAGAATTTTTTTTATATATATATATTTTTAAAATCTCCAAAATACCCCTTTCGCCCACGAACCCCAATCCAAACCCAACGACTGTCGTCCCTAGCGTTTTACCCGCATTCCGAACACAATGGGATATGTTTTGAAGGCCCATTCGGCTGTTTCAGTCAGTTTCCATTCAAATTAAAATATAAAATATTCAATATTTAATTTGAACGTACATTTCAATTTGCCAGGGCCATAAACTGATTCGAAAAATTCCAGAAAAATAAATCTAGCTATGTTTTGACGATACGGTCCCAACAAAACTAGTTTCGTCGAATTCTGAGACCGTTTGCATGAAGGCCCATTTCTGGTCGATCCATTTTAACTATAATGGACCAAAACACATTTTATTTTTCCACGCTCACATATTAGCTTCAAAAATTATGAAATTTGAAATCTAGCAATAACTTCACATCCCGGATCCAACAAAAGTGGTTTCGTCGAATTCCGAGGTCGTATGCAAAATGGCCAATTTCACGGGCTATATAAATTCCATAGCGACCTTTCTGAAAATTCATTTGGCCATAACTTTTGCTTTTCGCTATGAAAATTCAATTTTTCAGATTTGTTAGAAAGGTATTCACTAACAGATTTAAATATTTTTGGTTTCACTAAAATCCGTGTTGTTTTGCACCCAGTACAGTCCGACAAAGTTTGAATCCAATTTTTGAAACTGCAGCGCCATTTCATGCCTTGCTTATAATTATAATTAATTATATTCGTTTTCAACTGTCGATTCAAACTCACTTTTCATTGCTATTATTTAAAATATTTATTTTTAATATTTAACATCCATTATTTTATCCAATTAAATTTTTTTAAATTGGTTCAGATTTTCTGGGTCGTTACAATCTCCCCCACTTAAAACTTTTCGTCCCCGAAAAGGAACAAAGTCGAAAGTGGTTTGATAAATCTGCAATCACACAACACAACCAACAATCAAATTGTTTTCAGCCTTTGAAAAATATACTAATCACTTTCTATACTCTTTTTAAAATCATTCAGACTATAGAATTTAAAAGTGCACATCCATGGAAAGAAAATAACAACAGAGTAGAGAATTAAATGGTAATGCAAAGTAGGGTAAATGTACCTTGCACCAGAGTTAATCAGAGATATCCACTCGGCATCTAGGATAAGCTTTCTGAATGCTCTCCTCAGTTTCCCAAGTACAATCTCGCGGATCTCCACTCCATTGCACTTTGACTAAGCGAACCTTCTTATTCCTCAGCTCTTTGGTTTCTTTGCCGATAATCTTTAGCGGCTCTCTTCTCACAGCCAATTCTGGAGTAATTTCAATGTCCTGTTGAGCTGCTTCTTCCACGCTCAAGTCTGGATCATGAACGTGCTTTCGAAGTTGAGATATATGGAATACATCATGAACTCCAGGCAACCAATCATGCAATTTGACCCTGTAAGCGAGAGTCCCGATCCGTTCCAAAATAGGAAACGGACCAATGAATTTGGGCGCCAACTTTCCAGTTTTACCGAACCGGATAACTCCTCTCATCGGCGATACTTTCAAATATACGTAGTCGCCAACAGCAAAGGATATATCTCTTCTTCTTCTATCGGCATAGCTCTTTTGTCGGCTTTGAGCGGTAAGTAATCGCTTCTTGATAATATCGACTTTGTCGGCAGCTTCTCTGATCATGTCTGGCCCCAACACAAGTCTATTACCGGGTTCGACCGAACAAGCAGGGGATCGACACGGTTTACCATACAATGCTTCGAATGGGGACATTGTCAGACTCGCCTAGTAGCTGTTGTTATAAGAGAATTCAGCCAAATGCAGATGGTCTTCCCATGATCCACCGAAATCTATAACACAAGCCCGCAATAGATCTTCTAAAATACGATTCACCCTCTCAGTCTGACCGTCTGTCTGAGGATGATAAGCGGTTGTCAAGTTCAATTTTGTTCCCAGTTCTACCTGAAATGCCTCCCAAAATTTACTAGTAAATATTGTGTCTCTATCACTGACTATACTGAGCGGCACTCCATATAGTCTAACTATTTCCCTGAAGTATATCTGCGCCAGACTCTGAGCAGTTCTGTTTGATCTGACAGGTATAAAATGGGCGGTCTTCGTGAAGCGATCTACGATCACCCAAATACTGTCATTCCCTTTTCTGGTTCTGGGCAGACCATCAATGAAATCCATGGAAATATGTTCCCACTTCCAACCAGGAACTTCTAGTGGTTGTAAAAATCCAGCCAATTTCTGTTGGTCGCTTTTGACTAGCTGGCAAGTAGGGCATCGGCTAACATATATTGAAACGTCTCTTTTCATAGCCTTCCACCAGAATTTTCGTTTGAGATCGTTATACATTTTGGCCACACCAGGATGGATACTCAGCTTGGACTTGTGACACTCGTCTAACACTTCCCTTTTTAACTCTGGGATATCAGGAATCCTTTCAACCTCAAGGTCTCGTCGTTATCTATTTGAAAACACGAGGGTTCGCCTTTCTGAATCCTTTTAATCATATTTTTAATAAAGTTATCCTCCTTCTGAAGAATAGATATTTTGTCAATCAAGGAAGTCGTGATAATAAAGCTGGCGATCATTACATTCTTTCGGCTCAGCGCATCGGCCACGACATTGGCTTTCCCTGGAGTGTATATAATTTCAAAATCGTATGCTGCAAGGAACTCCAGCCAATGTTGCTACCTCAAATTCAAGTCTTTCTGGGTGAACAGATACTTCAACGACTGATGATCTGTAAATAGTTCAAATCTCTCATCCAGAAGATAGTGTCTCCAGATTTTCCAGGCGAATACGATAGCCAATAACTCAAGATCATGAGTTACATAGTTTTTCTCGTGCGGCTTCAGTTGACGGCTAGCATAAGCAATCACTTGACCCCTTTGCATTAACACTGCGCTAAGGCCTTCTCTAGAAGCATCAGTCCAGAATTTCAAATCCTGGTTGCCATCGATGAAAGTTAACACTGGAGCTGTCGTTAATCTTAACTTTAGCTCTTCAAAAGCCTCCTCACTTTCTGGAGTCCATTTGAATTTAGAGTGCTTCTTTGTAAGTTTCGTTAAATGGCCAGATATCTTTTAAAAGTTTTTAACGAACTTCCGGTAATAGCTAGCCAACCCTAGAAAACTGCGGACTTCAGTGGGGGTACTGGGCTGTTTCCAATTCTGAATGGCTGTGATTTTTCTTGGATCCACAGCGATTCCTTCTTTTGATACGACATGGCCTAGAAATTTTACTTCATCATGCCAGAAGATTCATTTGGAAAATTTGGCTTTTAATACATTCCATCTCAGAATTTCTAGAACCTGTTCCAGATGCTTTTCATGTTCGGCCTTTGATTTAGAGAAGATTAGAATATCATCAATAAAAACCAAAACAAATTTATTCAATACTCCTCTGAATACTCTGTTCATTAGATTGACGAAGTAAGCGGGAGCGTTACATAAGCCGAACGGCATTACTAACCACTCGTAGAATAAGTCTGGACCTCTGAATGCTGTCATTGGAACACACTCTTCGGCAATTCGAAGTTGATGGAAGCCTGTAGCTAGGTCCATTCATGAAAATACTAGTGCTCCATTTAATCGATCCAACAAATCATCAATCCGCGGCAATGGATATTTGTTATTTATCGTCTGTTTGTTCAGATCATGATAATCCACACATAGACGTAGAGTACCGTCAGATTTTGGGACAAATACCACTGCTGCTCCCCAATCAGAGAAACTAGGCCTGATCAGACCTTTCCATACTAGCTGTCGTGTTTGATTGTCTAATTCCTCTTTCTCTTTCAAGGACATTCTTCGAATAGCGTGAACTACCAGCCTTGCATTCGGAATTAAAGCAATTATGAAATCTATTTCTCTCAGCGGAGGTAAGCGAACAACTTCTTGGAACACATCCGCATAATTTTTGACGACAGGAATGTCTTTGATGAGGTCAGGAATATTCTCTGTAACTTCTGGGATATTCTCTATTTGAGCTGGAGAAACATCGAAAGCTGACCAGAAATCTTTTCTATTTGAAGTCGGGCCTTCACATGGTATGGTTATATAATTCCCCGATTGGGCCTTTGCTTTAACCACTCTCTCGGCGCATCAAACCTCTGCTTCATATTTGGTTAGCCAATCCAATCCCAGAATAATATCGAATTCATTAAAATTCATGACGATAGAGATAATAGGAAATTTATAGGAAGAAAAAGAGACAGGTACTGCACAAATCCAATTGAGATTGATGGAACCCCCAACTGGATTTTGGACCGTCATTGGTTCTTGAGCTTCTTCAACCTCAAATCTAACTTCTTGACTGCACTCTTTGCAATGAAGCTTCGTGACACGCCTGTGTCAAACAGTACTTTAACTGGAATGTTCTTGACATTGAGTGTGCCTTCTAAAACATCAGACCTTTGCTGAGCAAACGAAGATGCAGGTACTTCTACCACTTCATTTACACGTACTGCTTTATGTTTTCTAAATAACGGGCAGGCCTTGGAAAGATGATCGGCCTCATGGCATTGACTGCACTTTCTATTCTCTTGAAATCCCTTCTTAGATTGAAACCCGCCTCTTAATCGTTTCTTTAAGGGTCCGCAGTTAATCGACAAATGCACTGGCTTCTTACAGTTACTGCATATGGTAGTCGTTCCTCGCCCTTTCTCAGATTTAGCCCTTTTTCTCTTAGCACTGGGCTTCTCACTGACCTCGGACCTCGTACTGGCTTCAGGAATATCAGTTTCCGACTCTGCTTTGTCACTAGAACTGACTTCTTCTTCGTCGCATAACATTCCTTTCTTATGGAGATCTTCATACTGATAAGCCATATAAATCATTTCAGAAAAGGGGAGCTTCACATTCCTCATCACACTGTTCTGATATTTTCTTTGAAGCCCGTGAATAAATCTCAGATTTTTCCTCTTTGGGTCTTTAATCAGATGAGGAGAAAAGTGAGAAAGTTCGTTGAATTTCTTATGATATTCTGGGATGGTCATATCCCCTTGTATCAGATAAGAAAATTCGTCACATAGTCGTTCAATTGCTTCTAGAGGAGTAAATCTTTCCAGGAAAATCACCTTGAATCTATCCCAGGTGATATCACCTTCTGGATTATTCTCTATAACCGAATCCCACCAGAACAAAGCTTCGTCTTTGAGTGCCCAGGAGGCCAGTAATCTTTTCTGGTCATCCCTCAGCTTTAAACCATCAAAGATCTTTTCAGTCGAATGGATCCAAGCCTGTGTCTTCATGATAGATTCTTCACCAGAGAACGGTATTCCACCCATATTTCGAAATTTGATTAATAGGGCCTCAATATCCGGTTCTGTATTCCTTCTGTTTCTGACACTCATTTTCTAGTACTTCTGCAAATGGCAGATCAAGTGTCAGGTCACAGAAAAGGTATTTTAAAATATAGAAACACATACTTCAAATGTAAATGTGTCTATCGAGGTGTAATTTCGTTCTGCTTTACTCATACTAGGATATTACTGATCCTATCTGTATAGAGTTACCCATCCTAGAACACTACTGGTTCTATTTCTGACGAGTTCGTTCAAATGTTATATTCCAGAACTATGCTTAACCAAAGCTCTGATACCAAACGAGACGACCCCGAACCCCGAACTGACGGCGGCAAGGGTAATCCGTAGAATATAACACAGAAACAGACAACAGCAGAACAGAATTTAAATAAATACACCAGATAATGAACAATAGAATATACTGGATAAAAGTAATCATCAGAGTTACACAGTATACAGGATCATACTTAGTAAAAATACAGTTCAGCTATACATACATGTCTACAGCGGAAAATAAACATAATATGTACAATAGGAGCTGAGCAGCATAAAAAGAGATAAATGATAGAATCCATCTTCTGCTCCAGCTATGCAGAAAGAACCAGCTAAACCTGAATACAAGGATGCCCGTGTAGAAAAAGGGGCACCCGAGTTTGAGAGTGAAACAAACTACGAGTCAGTCATGGGACTGGTATGAGAAATCTACTCAACACATATATAATTTGGCTAATCACAGAACCACGCCACTTTCGTGGAACGGGTTTACTTCGTTGGATTGCCAGTGCTTTAAAACAAATCTTTCTTTTAAACAACGCAATGCATTTTATAAAAATGAAGCCATTATAAGACTCAATTCCCATCACACAATGCATCGCAAACCGGAGGATAGAGTTTTACCTTATAACGGCCAAGATATGCTTAATACGAATAAAACAAAGGCATTTGATATTATTGCTAGTGTTTATATGTTTTGAAAACAATTTCAAATCATAACTATCAATAATAGACGGTATTAATGCCCCATACCACTATGTCGCCATATATAGGTATACAATCAAAACCGCACAGTCACGTATTTGGAAATTGGATTTCCGTCATGAACCAAGGCAAAAGGTAGTCCTTACTGAATTCGAGACGCTCTGGCTCGTGTCTCAGGATCAGAGCTCGAGTGACCCTAGGAGCGACAGGGACGGTCCACCGATGTGGATTAAAATTCCTGAACAATGCGTTTCCCCGCCCTTTGGGGCATCAACTAGCCAACGGATGACTCCATCGGACCCGGATCGTCCGATCAAACCGAGGCGCCTCGCAACAGCAACAACCACATAGGTGAAAAGTATATAAATGTCAGGGCTGGTAGGTCACTGACACCACCCTAGCTAGAAAGAAACGCATGCCCTCCCTGAGGTCCTTCTCCCGTTTCTGGTTCATACCGGGGTATGAGGCTCGCGAATTCACGTTATACACAAAGCTATGCCACACAGGCGGGGCTTTGATCATCACCACAAGACTTTGCTTTTCAACAGAAGCCCTGATCACTGCATCTTAGCATGCCACACAGGCAATTCATGCCATGCGACTGATGTCCATCGATATGCAACCTCTGAGCTCGTGTTTTTCAGAGAAGGGCGTTAAGCAAAAGAATAAATTCTCCGCCGCCAAACAGATGTATATTTAATAGAGATCAATCAACACAGAATAAAATCCAATGTCAGACACACAGTCCATTTACAAGTCCGTTCTGGGTCTGGACGAAACCGGAGGCACTAAATACCTCGCAAACCCATCGATCACCACGTACGTCTGGACGATCACCACTCATTATCCATATTTCGGGATACCTACCAATCAGGACCTCGGTTACCATCCAAACGAGGTGAATATCTCCGGTCTTCGACCACCATCTTCATCTTCGAATGTCAATCGTCGGTCAATTACTTGAAATGAGAATTAACTCGGCCTTTTCAAATAATTCACGTATATTTAGAATTTCAAATCAATTTATTTCAATGGTTAAATCATTCGACAACACCAATTTTGTTCTTTAATGTAATTTTCACACCAAACACATTCAACCAGCAAATACCACATAAATCGAGCAAATTCAGTTTATTTCCATTCCATATCGTTTATGATATTTTATAACGATTTATCGCTATTTTTATTTATTTTAAAATAGCCAATTTAGACAAAACGACGCTTCGGGCCATAACGCGACCGTAGCGCTGTTTTTCTTCAGATTTGATTTACACATATCTGGAAATCTAACTGTTGGATCTTCACAAAATTTACATCATTAGAAAGGTGTTTTCAAAACGAATCCAACGGTTCCAGTTTCGGGAAAATCCGACGGTCGGATCTCCCGGTACAATCGTTTGAAGTTTCGATTTCAAAATACGAACTACAGCGTCGTTATTCGATTAAATATAATTATATTTTTATATATAAATATAATCGTTTCTGGCGCTGTTTTTCTTCGGATTTGAATTAAACATTCCAGACAATCCAACCATTGGATTTTTACAAAGTTGGTGCCGTTGGAAAGATTTTTCCAAGGTGAACCCGACGGTTGCGGTTTCGGGAAAATCCAATGGTCGGATTTCCCGCACTAGTTGTTTGAAATCACGGTTTTAAAACACGAACTGCACGGCCAAGTTTCGTTTTAATTTTATTTATATTTATATATTTATATAAATATAGTTCATTCAACAATTTCAATATCGTTTTAACTTCAAATATTTCACTAACGCCTTTAAATTTCGGAAAAATTCGCCATAACCTCCTTTGTACGGGAGGGGCTGGGAAAATTCCCAAATAGCCACACGGGCGTCTCATGTCGAAAAGAAAAAGAAAAAGCCAAGCGGCTAGCCAACAGGCTCATAAAATCATCACCCAAACAAAACAGTAAATGTGTACCTATTTGTCGGGCACAAAATTTTATTCCTCTTCTCTAGCCCCTTTGCCATAACCTATTCAATAAATATGCATGTACATATATACAGTTCTTATCATTTATCATTTTCCGTTCAACTTCATATTTGATTCCTTTTGGTTCAAAAACATTATTCATTCTAATGTTGTATGCGTAGGCAAGATCATATCATTAGCTAATTAATGAATATTTCAAATCATGCATATTTATTTGAACGAGTTGCTATTTTTAACACTTCACATTTCAACAATTTATGTATATAATAAAAATGTGATTTTAATTGTAAAACAATTCATTTCAAAACACTATTATTTTATATAGTCTATATAGGTGATAAAAATAGGATTTTTTTCTTATAAAACAATTTCTTTTAAAATGAGATTATTTTACATAGTCCATATAGTCGATAAAAGGTGACTTTTATTATCAAACAATTAATTTCAAAATATGAATACCATTCAACACATGAATTTCAAATCAACGAATGAATATCGATTCAACACATGAAGGTTTTCTATAGTTTCTAGATATAGATAAAAATTTTGATTTTTATATTTAACACGCGAATACCATTCAACACATGAATTTCTAATCAACGAATGAATATCGATTCAACACATGAAGGTTTTCTATTCAATGAATAAATATAGTTTCAGCAAATGAAAATAATTCAAACACATGAATATTATTCAAAATTTCGGCAGCATAACGGCAGGGTAGTTAAAACCGGGACCGTCCCTAGTACAGCTCCTCGCTCTACCTTAAAACCTCGCGGTTTTTGACAATGGGGATCATGCATCTAGTTCGCACGCAGGCGGCATATATATATTTATTTCCTTTCCACAAACTAATCCTATGTGGTTTCAACCAAATATTTCTCAACCACAAAGGGGTATTTTTCAACCACAATCAATCAATATCAACCACAAACAATCCCAAACAACCATTCGCTATCAATCGATTTTCACACCGATCACAATCAATAAATATCGTCCATGGTTTGTGGACGAGGGGCGTATATATATATATATATATATATATATATATATATATATATATATATAAAAAGCAATTCACTTTTATTTCAACACATATATAATTTTTACAACGCATATATAACTTATACATCGAACATACAACTTATACAACGCTTATACAAGAGGTGTACAACGCTTATATAACTCATACATCGACTATATAATTTATACATCATCGTTTTTCATATTGTTTATAAATTAGAAATCTCACCTTGGGTTCCACTCCACCAAAAATAGCAGGAGGCTCAGAAAAACATGCGGTCTCTTCTAGAATGTAGAAGGCGTCCACACGGTTACGATGTTTCCTGTTTCATCGAATTTCTTTAGCGAACGAAAAAGATATGATTTTTTTTCAAACAATAATGGATTTGTAACGGATTAAAAGTGTCGCAAACCTTTTATATATATTCAGCCGTATACATCAGAAAACTGTTCGAAACAAGGTTTCGATTTCTCTCTAGGTCTGAAGCACGATATGCAGATCAGCCTACGCCACATCGACGAGCTTGGAGGGGCTCATCATCGCGCCGAACGCCGTTGAACTCGGTGGCGGATCTCGACCCGGATTCGGGTGCGAACGGCGTGACTTCAGCGTCCTGGATCTCTCGATATACTCAGTGAAAAATCGAATCCAAGTATGGATGTGAAGCTTGCAAAATTCTCTACAAAAACTTCCAAAGGACGATGGGGTTTTGTCGAGCGTGGAAGGAGAAAATTGGCTGGGAAGTTTCGAGCTCTTTCCGCCGTGCGTTCTGGGGTTTCGAGGAAGAAGGTCGGGGCTGAGAGAATGAGGTGGACCAATAGAATTTTTTATTTTTTTATATATTTTTAAAATCTCCAAAATACCCCTTTCGCCCACGAACCCCAATCCAAACCCAACGACTGTCGTCCCTAGCGTTTTACCCCCATTCCGAACACAATGGGATATGTTTCGAAGGCCCATTCGGCTGTTTCAGTCAGTTTCCATTCAAATTAAAATATAAAATATTCAATATTTAATTTGAACGTACATTTCAATTTACCAGGGCCACAAACTGATTCGAAAAATTCCAGAAAAATAAATCTAGCTATGTTTTGACGATACGGTCCCAACAAAACTAGTTTCGTCGAATTCTGAGACCGTTTGCAAAAAGGCCCATTTCTGGTCGATCCATTTTAACTATAATGGACCAAAACACATTTTCTTTTTCCACGCTCACATATTAGCTTCAAAAATTATGAAATTTGAAATCTAGCAATAACTTCACATCCCGGATCCAACAAAAGTGGTTTCGTCGAATTCCGAGGTCGTATGCAAAATGGCCAATTTCACGGGCTATATAAATTCCATAGCGACCTTTCTGAAAATTCATTTGGCCATAACGTTTTCTTTCCGCTATGAAAATTCGATTTTTCAGATTCGTTAGAAAGGTATTCACTAACAGATTTAAATATTTTTGGTTTCACTAAAATCCGTGTTGTTTTGCACCCGGTATAGTCCGACAAAGTTTGAATCCAATTTTTGAAACTACAGCGCCTTTCATGCCTTGTTTATAATTATAATTAATTATATTCGTTTTCAACTGTCGATTCAAACTCACTTTTCATTGCTGTTATTTAAAATATTTATTTTTAATATTTAAAATCCATTATTTTATCCAATTAAATTTTTTTAAATTGGTTCAGATTTTCTAGGTCATTACAATCACCCCCACTTAAAACTTTTCGTCCCCGAAAAGGAACAAAGTCGAAAGTGCTTTGATAAATCTGCAATCACACAACACAACCAACAATCAAATTATTTTTAGCCTTTGAAAAATATACTAATCACTTTCTATACTCTTTTTAAAATCATTCAGACTATAGAATATAAAAGTGCACATCCATGGAATGAAAATAACAACAGAGTAGAGAATTAAATGGTAATGCAAAGTAGGGTAAATGTACTTTGCACCAGAGTCAATCAGAGATATCCACTCGGCATCTAGGATAAGCTTTCTGAATGCTCTCCTCGGTTTCCCAAGTACAATCTCGCGGATCTCTACTCCATTGCACTTTGACTAAGCGAACCTTCTTGTTCCTCAGCTCTTTGGTTTCTTTGCCGATAATCTTTAGTGGCTCTCTTCTCACAGCCAATTCTGGAGTAATTTCACTGTCCTGTTGAGCTGCTTCTTCCACGATCAAGTCTGGATCATGAACGTGCTTTCGAAGTTGAGATATATGGAATACATCATGAACTCCAGGCAACCAATCAGGCAATTTGACCCTGTAAGCGAGAGTCCCGATCCGTTCCAGAATAGGAAACGGACCAATGAATTTGGGCGCCAACTTTCCAGTTTTACCGAACCGGATAACTCCTCTCATCGACGATACATTCAAATATACGTAGTCGCCAACAGCAAAGGATATATCTCTTCTTCTTCTATCGGCATAGCTCTTTTGTCGGCTTTGAGCGGTAAGTAATCGCTTCTTGATAAAATCGACTTTGTCGGCAGCTTCTCTGATCATGTCTGGCCCCAACACAAGTCTATTACCGGGTTCGACCCAACAAGCAGGGGATCGGCACGGTCTACCATACAATGCTTCGAATGGCGACATTGTCAGACTCGCCTGGTAGCTGTTGTTATAAGAGAATTCAGCCAAATGCAGATGGTCTTCCCATGATCCACTGAAATCTATAACACAAGCCTGCAATAGATCTTCTAAAATACGATTCACCCTCTCAGTCTGACCGTCTGTCTAAGGATGATAAGCGGTGCTCAAGTTCAATTTTGTTCCCAGTTCTACCTGAAATGCCTCCCAGAATTTACTAGTAAATATTGTGTCTCTATCACTGACTATACTGAGCGGCACTCCATGTAGTCTAACTATTTCCCTGAACTATATCTGCGCCAGACTCTGAGCAGTTCTGTTTGATCTGACATGTATAAAATGGGCGGTCTTCGTGAAGCGATCTACGATCACCCAAATACTGTCATTCCCTTTTCTGGTTCTGGGCAGACCATCAATGAAATCCATAGAAATATGTTCCCACTTCCAACCAGGAAATTCTAGTGGTTGTAAAAATCCAGCCAATTTCTGTTGGTCGCTTTTGACTAGCTGGCAAGTAGGGCATCGGCTAACATATATTGAAACGTCTCTTTACATAGCCTTCCACCAGAATGTTCGTTTGAGATCGTTATACATTTTGGCCACACCAGGATGGATACTCAGCTTGGACTTGTGACATTCGTCTAACACTTCCCTTTTTAACTCTGGGATATCAGGAACACAAATCCTTCCTTTCAACCTCAAGGTCTCGTCGTTATCTATTTGAAAACACGAGGGTTCGCCTTTCTGAATCCTTTTAATCATATCCTTAATAAAGTTATCCTCCTTCTGAAGAATAGATATTTTGTCAATCAAGGAAGTCGTGATAATAAAGCTGGCGATCATTACATTCTTTCGGCTCAGCGCATCGGCCACGACATTGGCTTTCCCTGGAGTGTATATAATTTCAAAATCGTATGCTGCAAGGAACTCCGGCCAATGTTGCTGCCTCAAATTCAAGTCTTTCTGGGTGAACAGATACTTCAACGACTGATGATCTGTAAACAGTTCAAATCTCTCACCCAGAAGATAGTGTCTCCATATTTTCAAGGCGAATACGATAGCCAATAACTCAAGATCATGAGTTACATAGTTTTTCTCGTGCGGCTTCAGTTGACGGCAAGCATAAGCAATCACTTGACCCCTTTGCATTAACACTGCGCCAAGGCCTTCTCTAGAAGCATCAGTCCAGACTTTCAAATCCTGGTTGCCATCGATGATGGTTAACACTGGAGCTGTCGTTAATCTTAACTTTAGCTCTTCAAAAGCCTCCTCACTTTCTGGAGTCCATTTGAATTTAGAGAGCTTCTTTGTAAGCTTCGTTAAATGATCAGATATCTTCGAAAAGTTTTTAACGAACTTCCGCTAATAGATAGCCAATCCTAGAAAACTGCGGACTTCATTGGGGGTACTGGGCTGTTTCCAATTCTGAATGGCTGTGATTTTGCTTGGATCCACAGCGATTCCTTCTTTTGATACGATATGGCCTAGAAATTTTACTTCATCTTGCCAGAAGATACATTTGGAAAATTTGGCTTTTAATACATTCCGTCTCAGAATTTCTAGAACCTGTTCCAGATGCTTTTCATGTTCGGCCTTTGATTTAGAGAAGATTAGAATATCATAATAAAAACCAGAACAAATTTATTCAATACTCCTCTGAATTCTCTATTCATTAGATCGACGAAGTAAGCGGGAGCGTTACATAAGCCGAACGGCATTACTAACCACTCGTAGAATAAGTCTGGACCTCTGAATGCTGTCATTGGAACACACTCTTCAGCAATTCGACGTTGATGGAAGCATGTAGCTAGGTCCATTCGTGAAAATACTTATGCTCCATTTAATCGATCCAACAAATCATCAATCCGCGGCAATGGATATTTGTTCTTTATCGTCTTTTTGTTCAGATCACGATAATCCACACATAGACGTAGAGTACCGTCAGATTTTGGGACAAACACCACTGCTGCTCCCCAATCAAAGAAACTAGGCCTGATCAGACCTTTCCATACTAGCTGTCATGTTTGATTGTCTAATTCCTCTTTCTCTTTCAAGGACATTCTTCGAATAGCGTGAACTACCGGCCTTGCATTCGGAATTAAAGCAATTTTGAAATCTATTTCTCTCAGCGGAGGTAAGCGAACAACTTCTTCGAACACATCCGCATATTTTTTGATGACAGGAATGTCTTTGATGAGGTCATGAATATTCTCTATGACTTCTGGGATATTCTCTATTTGAGCTGGAGAAACATCGAGAGCTGACCAGAAATCTTTTCTATTTGAAGTCGGGCCTTCACATGGTATGGTTATATAATTCCCCGATTGGGCCTTTGCTTTAACCACTCTCTCGGCGCATCCAACCTCTACTTCATATTTGGTTAGCCAATCCAATCCCAGAATAATATCGAATTCATTAAAATTCATGACGATAGAGATAATAGGAAATTTATAGCAAGAAAAAGAGACAGGTACTGCACAAATCCAACTGAGATTGACGGAACCCCCAACTGGATTTTGGACCGTCATTGGTTCTTGAGCTTCTTCAAGCTCAAATCTAACTTCTTGACTGCACTCTTTGCAATGAAGCTTCGTGACGCGCCTATGTCAAACAATACTTTAACTGGAATGTTCTTGACATTGAGCGTGCCTTCTAAAACATCAGACCTTTGCTGAGCAAACGAAGATGCAGATACTTCTACCACTTCATTTACACATACTGCTTTATGTTTTCTAAATAACGGACAGGCCTTGGAAAGATGACCGGCCTCATGGCATTGACTGCACTTTCTATTCTCTTGAAATCCCTTCTTGGATTGAAACCCGCCTCTTAATCGTTTCCTTAAGGGTGCGCAATTAATCGACAAATGCCCTGGCTTCTTACAGTTACTGCATATGGTAGTCGTTCCTCGCCCTTTCTCAGATTTAGCCCTTTTTCTCTTAGCACTCGGCTTCTCACTGACCTCGGACCTCGTACTGGCTTCAGGAATATCAGTTTCCGACTCTGCTTTGTCACTAGAACTGACTTCTTCTTCGTCGCATAACATTCCTTTCTTATGGAGATCTTCATACTGATAAGCCATATAAATCATTTCAGAAAAGGGGAGCTTCACATTCCTCATCACACTGTTCTGATATTTTCTTTGAAGCCCGTGAATAAATCTCAGATTTTTCCTCTTTAGGTCTTTAATCAGATGAGGAGCAAAGTAAGAAAGTTCGTTGAATTTCTTATGATATTCTGGGATGGTCATATCCCCTTGTATCAGATAAGAAAATTCGTCACATAGTCGTTCAATTGCTTCTGGAGGAGTAAATCTTTCCAGGAAAATCACCTTGAATCTATCCCAGGTGATATCACCTTCTGGATTATTCTCTATAACCGAATCCCACCAGAACAAAGCTTCGTCTTTGAGTGCCCAGGAGGCCAGTAATCTTTTCTGATCATCCCTCAGCTTTAAACCATCAAAGATCTTTTCAGCCAAACGAATCCAAGCCTGTGTCTTCATGATAGATTCTTCACCAGAGAACGGTATTCCACCCATATTTCGATATTTGATTAATAGGGCCTCAATATCCGGTTCTGTATTCCTTCTGTTTCTGACACTCATTTTCTAGTACTTCTGCAAATGGCAGATCATGTGTCAGGTCACAGAAAAGGTATTTTAAAATATAGAAACACATACTTCAAATGTAAATGTGTCTATCGAGGTGTAATTTCGTTCTGCTTTACTCATACTAGGATATTACTGATCCTACCTGTATAGAGTTACCCGTCCTAGAACACTACTGGTTCTATTTCTGACGAGTTCGTTCAAATGTTATATTCCAGAACTAAGCTTAACCAAAGCTCTAATACCAAATGAGACGACCCCAAACCCCGAACTGACGGCGGCAAGGGTAATCCGTGGAATATAACACAGAAACAGACAACAGCAGAACAGAATTTAAATAAATACACCAGATAATGAACAACTGAATATACTGGATAAAAGTAATCATCGGAGTTACACAGTATACAGGATCATACTTAGTAAAAATACAGTTCAGCTATACATACATGTCTACAGCGGAAAACAAACATAATATGTACGATAGGAGCAGAACAACATAAAAAGAGATAAATGATAGAATCCATCTTCAGCTCCAGCTATCCAGAAAGAACCAGCTAAACCTGAATACAAGGCTGCCCATGTAGAAAAAGGGGCACCCGAGTTTGAGAGTGAAACAAACTACGAGTCAGTCATGGGACTGGTATGAGAAATCTACTCAACACATATATAATTTGGCTAATCACAGGACCACGCCACTTTCGTGGAAAGGGTTTACTCCATTGGATTGTCAGTGCTTTAAAACAAATCTTTCTTTTAAACAACGCAATGCATTTTATAAAAATGAAGCCATTATAAGACTCAGTTCCCATCACACAATGCAACGCAAACCGGAGGATAGAGTTTTACCTTATAACGGCCAAGATATGCTTAATACAAATAAAACAAAGGCATTTGATATTATTGCTAGTGTTTATATGTTTTGAAAACAATTTCAAATCATAACTATCAATCATAGATGGCATTAATGCCCCATACCACTATGTCGCCATATATAGGTATACAATCAAAACCGCACAGTCACGTATTTGGAAATTGGATTTCCGTCATGAACCAAGGCAAAAGATAGTCCTTACCGAATTCGAGACGCTCTAGCCCGTGTCTCAGGATCATAGCTCGAGTGACCCTAGGAGCAACAGGGCCGGTCCACCGATATGGATTAAAATTCCTGAACAATACGTTTCCCCGCCCTTTGGGGCGTCAACGAGCCAACGGATGACTCCATCGGACCCGGATCGTCCGATCAAACCGAGGCGCCTCGCAACAGCAACAACCACATAGGTGAAAAGTATATAAATGTCAGGGCTGGTAGGTCACTGACACCACCCTAGCTAGAAAGAAACGCATGCCCTCCCTGAGGTCCTTCTCCCGTTTCTGGTTCATACCGGGGTATGAGGCTCGCGAATTCACGTTATACACAAAGCTATGCCACACAGGCGGGGCTTTGATCATCACCACAAGACTTTGCTTTTCAACAGAAGCCCTGATCACTGCATCTTAGCATGCTACACAGGCAATTCATGCCATGCGACTGATGTCCATCGATATGCAACCTCTGAGCTCGTGCGTTTCAAAGAAGGGCGTTAAGCAAAAGAATAAATTCTCCGCCGCCAAACAGATGTATATTTAATAGAGATCAATCAACACGGAATAAAATCCAATGTCAGACACACAGTCCATTTACAAGTCCATTCTGGGTCTGGACGAAACCGGAGGCACTAAATGTAACAACCCGAAAATCTGGGCCAGTTTAAAATTTTTATTTTGGCAATTTTAGCGAATTTTGATTATTTAAAATGAATTATTTTAAATAATATCGGCGAGAAATTTATTTTGAATGGAATTCGAACGTATATATTATATACGTCGTCGTTAGAATATAAATAATTATATATAATTATAAATAGAATTGAAAATGGCGCGGTAGTTCGATAATTCGATTTCAAACTTCAAATGAATGTACCGGGTGCAAAATAAACCGGATTTTAGTGAAACCAAAATAATGGGATCTAATTGTGACTATCTTTCCAATGAATCCGAAAAATCAAAATTTCATAGCGGGAATCAAAAGATATGTCCATTTGAAAATTCTGAATAGTCGCTATGGAATTCAGGCCCTTAAAAATGGAAATTTTGCAAACGACCTCGGATTTCGACGAAACCACTTTTGTTGGGTCTGCAGTGTAAAGTTATTGCTAGGTTTCAAATTTCATAATTTTTCGAATCAATATGTGAGCGTGGCAAAGGAAAACGCGTTTGACCAGTTTCAGTTGATTTTAATCGACTGGAAATTGGCCATTTTTCAAACGGTCTCAGAATTAGACGAAACTAGTTTTGTTAGGACCGTATCGTCAATACGAAGCTAGAAAATATTTTTCGGGAATTTTTAGAGTTAGTATGTGACCCCAGTAAATTGAAAGGCGCGTTCAAATTCAATATATAGAGTTATATGTTAATTTTGACGAAAACTGATCGGGACGGTCGAATCAGCTTGCGATACATATCCCATTGTGTTCAGAATGGGGGTAATTAGCTATGGACGATACGCGGTGGGCCTCGTTTAGAGGTCGTATGTAAAAGTCAACTTTTTGAATTAAATTAAATAAAAAAAATATTCCTCTCCTCCCCTTAAATTCCTCTGCCCCCCCCCCCCCTTATTTTTCAATCCCGATTCAGAATGGAAAAAAAAGGAAAAAAAAACCTAAATCTAAATCGCTCGACCGCCACTGCTCCTGCTGACCGCACCCCCAGCCCAGCCACCTCCTCCTCCTCGCGACAGGCGACGATCGCGCCCCCCCATCAGCGACGCCACTGCGTCGATCGACAGCCGCCTCCCCTCATTCCTCTTTCTCCTTTCTGAAACTCGCGCCCCCCTGATGATAACCCCAATCCGCCACCATCCCTAGCCACCGCATCAAAGCCCGCTACCACCACTGCATCGTCCCAGTGCCGGAGCTCCTCCGCCTCCGGCCACGTCAGAACACCCCCCCCCCCCCCCCCCCCCCCGTCGAACGGTGACGCCCCTCAGTTTTTTTTTCGCTGTATGTGTTTCTTAGTTTATTTTTTTTAATTATTTAATCTATTAGATTTTAGGAAAACAAAAATGAATTTGCTTTTGAAAACAAAAATGAATTTGCTTTTGAAAACAAAGTTTGCATTCTTTTTGAAAATAAAATTAACATTGTTTTTAAAATAGAAGAGACGATTTTCGTTTATACAAAGATTAGATTTTCAATTGTATAAAAATACGATTTTTATATATTGAATAGAGAAATAAAGATTCGATTTTTATATATTGAATAGCGAAGTAAAGATTCGATTTTTATATATTGAATAACATAGTAAAAATTCGATTTTTATATATTGAATAACATAGTAAAAATTCGATTTTTATATATTGAATAGCGAAGTAAAAATTCGATTTTTACATATTGAATAACGAAATAAAAATTCGATTTTTACATATTGAATAACATAGTAAAAATTCGATTTTTATATATTGAATAGCGAAGTAAAGATTCGATTTTTATATATTGAATAACATAGTAAAGATTCGATTTTTATATATTGAATAACATAGTAAAGATTCGATTTTTATATATTGAATAACATAGTAAAGATTCGATTTTTATATATTGAATAACATAGTAAAGATTCGATTTTTATATATTGAATAACATAGTAAAAATTCGATTTTTATATATTGAATAACATAGTAAAGATTCGATTTTTATATATTGAATAACATAGTAAAGATTCGATTTTTATATATTGAATAACATAGTAAAAATTCGATTTTTATATATTGAATAGCGAAGTAAAAAATTCGATTTTTATATATTGATTAACATAGTAAAAATTCGATTTTTATATATTGAATAGCGAAATAAAAATTCAATTTTTATATATTGAATAACATAGTAAAAATTCGATTTTTATATATTGAATAACATAGTAAAGATTCGATTTTTATATATTGAATAACATAGTAAAAATTGGATTTTTATATATTGAATAGCGAAGTAAAAGTGTGATTTTTACATATGTAGAGAATACGGGCAACGAAAGTGACGAAAGGCGAGAACGGCGAAGATTTCTATAAAGGAAGTGTCGTGAAGTTGGGATAGCTATCGGTGAGAACTTCTCACCTTTCAATTTAATTTTTCTAGTTATATATATACTAGGATGCAGACGGTGTTTAGTAGCACCCGACACCCGTCATCCACAGAGCATGAATGGCTTGTTTGTTTAATTGTTTGGTTGTGTAGTTTGTTAGATATTTGGTTTGAATTGAATTGTTTGGTGAAATGAAATTGATTTGATTGTTGTGTGAATGGCGTGGGCCTTCACTAGACCGGGGATAAGGCTAGGCCTTGTCCCGTTTCTAGTATCGTGCCGTTATGCCGCCGAAATTTTCTAAAATATGTTAGAAGGATAAAAATAACATTTATTGAATAAATGAACTGAATAGAAATTCATGTGTTAAAATAAAATGTTTTATCGTTAAAATATATAATTTTTAACGTGAAAGTGAATAAATAAATATTTATAAACAAATCGGCCGATTTGTTTATATACACTGATTTGACTGATATTGATTGGGTCGATAAATTATTGTAACAACCCGAAAATCTGGGCCAGTTTAAAATTTTTATTTTGGCAATTTTAGCGAATTTTGATTATTTAAAATGAATTATTTTAAATAATATCGACGAGAAATTTATTTTGAATGGAATTCGAATGTATATATTATATACGTCGTCGTTAGAATATAAATATTTATGTATAATTATAAATGGAATTGAAAATGGCACGGTAGTTCGATAATTCGATTTCAAACTTCAATTGAATGTACCGGGTGCAAAACAATCCGTATTTTAGTGAAACCAAAAACATTAGGATCTAATTGACGATATCTTTCCAATGAATCCGAAAAATCAAAATTTCATAGCGGGGATCAAAAGATATGTCCAGTTGAAAATTCTGAATAGTCGCTATGGAATTCAAGCCCTTAAAAATAGCCATTTTGCAAACGACCTCGGATTTCGACGAAACCACTTTTGTTGGGTTCGGGACGTAAAGTTATTGCTAGATTCCAAACTTCATAATTTTTCGAATCAATATGTGAGCGTGGCGAAGGAAAACGCGTTTGACCAGTTTCAGTTGATTTTAATCGACTGGAAAATGGCCATTTTTCCAATGGTCTCAGAATTCGATGAAATTCGTTTTGTTAGGACCGTATCGTCAATACGAAGCTAGAAAATATTTTTCTGGAATTTTTCTAGTTAGTATGTGACCCCGGTAATTTGAAATGTACGTTTAAAATTCAATATAGTGATTTAAATGTAAATTTAACGGAAACTGATTGTAACGATCGAATCAACCTACGATACATATCCCATTGTGTTCGGAATGGGGGTAATACGCTATGGACGACAGGCGGTGGACCTCGTTTAGAGGTCGTATGTAAAAGTCAACTTTTTGCAAAATAAATTAATTAATTAAAGATTAAAACCCTCCCTTTCCCTCTTCCCCTTAATCTCGTTCTGGCCCCCCCCTTCTTCATTCGATCAGAATCAAAAAAAAAAGAACGAGAAGAACGGAGACGAGCATCGGCGCCCCTGCGCCACCTCCCCCCCCCCCTTCATCTCGACCTCACGAGGAAGCCCACCCCCATCTCAGACGCGCGCCAGTCGAGGGAGCCTGAACCCTAGCTCCTCAAATCCGCCCCCACAACATCACCCACGACGGCCGCCGCCCCGCCTAACCCCACCTTTGACTGCTCCACGCCTTCCAGCCCTCCCCCTGAGCAGCTCTGATGCCACCAACCCGCCCCACGCTACCTCGAGCTCCGACGATGAACGTCCCCCCCTTATTTCAATGTAAGTCTTAACTTCTATTTTAATTTCAGTTTTATTCATTTAAAACATAGCTTTTAAATTCTGTTTTATATGCTATAATATTTTTAAAAATTAAAAGGAAGTGATTTGTTTTTATGAAGAGGACTTGAAAAATGAAAAGAAAGTTAGGATTTTTAGGCTATGAAAGATTAGATTTTTTTTGTAGCTAAAGATAATATTTTTATGTAGATAAAAATATAAATTTTATCGTATGAAAATAAGATTTTTATATAGAGAACTAAATTGTCAAAATATGATTTTTGTATACATCGCTTTGAAATGCAAATTTGATTTCTCTTTATATGAAATGCGAATATAAAGAAGTGATTTTCATATATAAAATAACGATATGAAGTAGTGATTTTTATAATGTTTTCATAATGGTAAAAATTCGATTTTTATATATTGAATAGCGTAGTAAAAATTCGATTTTTATATATTGAATAGCGTAGTAAAAATTCGATTTTTATATATTGAATAGCGAAGTAAAAATGTGATTTTTACATATGTAGTGGCTACGGGCGACGAAGAGGACGAAAAGGCGAGAACGACGAAGATCTCTACAATAGGAATGTCGTGAAGTTGGGATAGCTTTATGTGAGAATTTCTCACCTTTCAATTTCTTTTCTAGTTATATATATATACTAGGATGCAGACGGTGCTTAGTAGCACCCGACACAATCGTCCATAGACCATGGACTTGTTTGTTTGGTTGCATAGATTAGTTAGATGATTTGATTTGAAATTGAATTGTTTGGTGAAATGAATGGATTGATTGATGTGGGAACGGCGTGGGCCTTCACTAGACCGGGGATAAGGCTAGGCCTTGTCCCGTTTCTAGTATCGTGCCGTTATGCCGCCAAAATTTTCTAAAATAAGTTAGAAAATAAAAATATCATTTTATTTAAAGAATGAACTGAATAGAAATTCATATGTTAAAATAAAATGTTTTATCGTTAAAAATATATAATTTTTAACGTGAATATGAATATAGTGAATGTGAATAAATAAATATTCATTTACAAACCGGACGGTTTGTTTCTGTACACCTATTTGAAAGACATTGATTGGGACGATAAATTTTACACATCGCCCAACTGCACAAATAAAATATGTGTTTGATTGTTTGAAACCCCACACGGGTGTTGGGATGAAATTTGAAGTTCACTCATCCTGATTGATTGAATATGTCGATCGATTGATTGACAGGCTGTTATAAGCGTTAGATATCTATATTTGATGCTTATACAGTGTAGTGCACTTTGGTTGATGGTTGATTATTTTCAATGCTATTATATGTGTGTAATGTATGAAAATCCATATGATTAACTTTATATGGTAATTGATTGGGCCTCATTCCAATTTAGAAAATAAAGAATATTATAAAATAAAGGTTCATGTGTTGACAGTACTCATCCATTGAGATTGGTCATGTGTTGAACGAAATATTTTAGTAATAAAATTTACATCTTTATCAATATAAAATAAAGGTTCATGTGTTGACAGTACTCATCCATTGAGATTGGTCATGTGTTGAACGAAATATTTTAGTAATAAAATTTACATCTTTATCAATATAAAATAAAAGTTCATGTGTTGACAGTACTCATCTATTGAGATTGGTCATGTGTTGAACGAAATATTTTGATAATAACAACTATTTTGAAAAAGAAATATTTGAAATAGAATATTTGAAAATAGAAATATATGAAGCCGTGTTGGTTAGATTGACGCCATTTTGACGTGAACGATATTTATATCGATTTTATTCATTTTAAAATGCATATTGAAAAGTGATTTCGAAAACGCATATTTTGAAACGATTTCGAAATGAATTGAATGTAAAATGAAATCGAAATGAATTGAATGTATAACGATTTCGAAATGAATTGAATGTATAACAATTTCGAAATGAATTGAATATATAACGATTTCGAAATGAATTGAATATATAATGAATTCGAATTGAATGAAAACGAATTTGATTTCAATTGAATAGCAAACGAAACGAATTCGAATTTAATTGAATAGAAAACGAATTTGAATTGAATTGAATATAAAACCAATTTGAATTGAATTGAAAACGAATTCGAATTGAATTGGAGACAAATTGAAATGAATTCAAATTGAATTGAGATTTGAATTGAATAGAAATGAATTTTAAAACGAATTTATAAAGAAGAATTCAATTTTGCTTTGAATTGAAATGGAAGTTGAAATGGATTTTGAAACGAATTTAAAAACTATTTATATAATTTGTTTTGAATAGAAATCGACGAAATATATATTATATATATTATATATATATTATAATGGCCTGAATAGAACGCGCCGCGCCGCGGCAGTTCGTGAATTTCGACCATTTATTTCAAACGGACATTACGGGAGATCCGACCGTCGGATTCTCCTAAAACCGGAACCGTTGGGTTCGTATCGAAAAGAGCTTTCTAACGAATATTAGAAATTTGAAATCTAACGGTTGGATTTGGAATTATGTCCAAATCAAATTTGAAAAAGGTCGCTGTAAGTGCAATCCGATAGCCGTTGATGGAAATCGACTGTACGGGCCTTGATAAAATTATTAAAAATAGTAATAATTTGTGTAAAATCATAAGAAATGATTTAGAAAGAATTGGGATGAAAAACTCCATACTTGAAAAGATAAAAATAGATTTCATCGAAATAAACTAGTTTTGAACTAGAATTATAATTCTATTTATTTTTAAGTAAATAAATTGAATTTGAAATGGTTTTGAAAATAACCAGAATTCCCAATGATTGCATTGGAGTGGATTTGAATCGAAATTGTCTTCGGAATATTTCGATGTTGGAATTCGTGATTATACGGATGTTGTTATGGAAATTTGAAAGATATATATTTATATCGTTATTCCCAATACGACATTTGTTAATCGTAGAATTTGATATTGAATATAAGCCGATATATTTTCTATTCAGAGCCTTGTATTTAATATCAAATGTGATTTGGGTTTGTCGTGAATGGTATCTTCATTAACACTGTTCTTGAACCCAGTTGAGAAAAGATTAAATCTTTTTATTTAGATTTAATGAAGTGTACCAATTAAATAATATTTAATTGGAATTGAATTGATATTGATTTTTGGGTTTATCGTGGACAGTGTTTTAAATATCACTCGTTCTTTAACCCGATAATTAATGGAATGTGATTTTGGGTTTATCGTGGACAGTGTTTTAAATAACACTCGTTCTTTAACCCGATAATTAATGGAATGTGATTTTGGGTTTATCGTGAACTGTGTTTTAAATGACACTGATTCTTTAACCCAGTTAAAGATTAAAACTAAGTGGAGTTTTAATGAATCTTTAATTAGATTGAAATGATCGAGAATGGAGTATCACCAGTTCTTGTTGTTGGCCCTGAGTAGGCCGGGTACGCATGATAGGGGGTTCTCGCTTCGCGGTTTGGTGGCGAACGGGAGACTCTTACCCCTACATGTCGCTGGGGAGGGCGTTGGTTCGCCATTAGGCGCGAGACTCGAGAGGGTCGCCGTAAAACAAGGGACTGGGGGACCATGTGGGAGCCACAGTGGGTATTACCTACTGCTTGGGGGATGAAGGAATGGTTGCAAAGCATACCGGATTTCGTAATAACTGTTTTAGTTCTCACACCAGTCACATGACTGACCTGGAGTTTATTATTTTGACCTAAACTCTGGGTGCCCTTATTTTGACACGGGCAGCTAGTAGTTTTGGTTTTGCAGATTTATATTCACAGGATCCTGGTTTACAGCTGGAACGATATCCGGAAAGCTTTGTATCCGTATATCTCATTTTAGTTGTGTATTGTATTATTTTTCCGCTGCTATGTATTTAAATGTAATTTAAATCTCTGATATTTCTGTGTAATATTCATTTATACTCTGTATATTCTTGTAATCTGATGCATTGTGAAATGTTCTTCTGTCTGCGTTCTGTTGTGGCATGTTCTCGAACTATCCGCCACATTCCTTTACGGGGATGTTACGGGTTTTCACAGTTGGTATCAGAGCTTTGGTTTACAAAGCAGAGAACAAGGCACATTAGAACCATACGAAAGAATTCATCAGATATTGGGTTAGTAATATCCAATGGGAATGGCTCGTTAGAAATAGGATCAGTAGTATCCTAGAACGAGTGTGAAGAGTATATTTTTGAAAATGAAAACAAATCTTGTTTTGAAATTTAAAACAATTATTCGTATTTGATTATCTATATATATTGAGTTGGACAGTCCAGTATATAAAGATTTTGCGTATACGTCTGATCCACGTGTGTTTGAAATTTTAATATACTGGATAGATATAGAATCACACTCTAGTCGCCCGGAGATGATGTTGATAATGACCATGGCATCATCAATATTTATGTTCGTGCTCCGAAGGTGTGATTTCTTTATATTTCCTATTGACTGGTGTGAGAACCAAAATTAGATAGGGCTTATTGTTGTGATTTGGCATCAAAAACATGATTTTTGTATATGTATCAAAATTATCAATTTGAAACTCTAATCCACTAACTGATTGATGTTTGTGTTGTTTGTTTAATTGTTTGATAATTTTGAACAATTATGCCTAATTGTATCAAATATTGAATTGTATTGAAAATTGGTCGCATTTGCTTGCATATACTTGCACTTGCATTGAACAGGTCATAGCAAGGAGGCTAGAGCAGAGAATAAAATTTGTTTGCCCGACAAATAGGTACATGTTTACTACATAATTTACTGTTTTGTTTGGGTGATGATGATTTTATGAGCCTATTGGCTAGCCGCTTGGCTTTTTCTTTTTCTTTTTGAGATCTGAAGGACTGGGGAAGCTATTTGAGATTTCCCGATGCTCCCATTGCAGGGGAGGTTATGGCGAAATTTTTCGAAAATTTAGGGTGTTAGCCAAATTTTTGAAGAATTTGAAAACTCTCAGAAACTGAAAAGTTGGAGAATGGAAGCCAGATCAAACGTAGAGTTGATGGATCAAACCACTTTCGACTTTGTTCCTTTTCGGGGACGAAAAGTTTTAAGTGGGGGAGATTGTAACAACCCGAAAATCTGGGCCAGTTTAAAATTTTAATTTTGGCAATTTTAGCGAATTTTGATTATTTAAAATGAATTATTTTAAATAATATCGACGAGAAATTTATTTTGAATGGAATTCGAATGTATATATTATATACGTCGTCGTTAGAATATAAATATTTATATATAATTATAAATGGAATTGAAAATGGCACGGTAGTTCGATAATTCAATTTCAAACTTCAATTGAATGTACCGGGTGCAAAACAATCCGGATTTTAGTGAAACCAAGAACATTAGGATCTAATTGACGATATCTTTCCAACGAATCCGAAAAATCAAAATTTCATAGCGGGGATCAAAAGATATGTCCAGTTGAAAATTCTGAATAGTCGCTATGGAATTCAAGCCCTTAAAAATAGCCATTTTGCAAACGACCTCGGATTTCGACGAAACCACTTTTGTTGGGTCCGTGACATAAATTTATTGCTAGATTCCAAACTTCATAATTTTTCGAATCAATATGTGAGCGTGGCGAAGGAAAACGCGTTTGACCAGTTTCAGTTGATTTTAATCGACTGGAAAATGGCCATTTTTTCAATGGTCTCAGAATTCGACGAAATTAGTTTTGTTAGGACCGTATCGTCAATATGAAGCTAGAAAATATTTTTTTGGAATTTTTCTAGTTAGTATGTGACCCCGGTAATTTGAAATGTACGTTTAAAATTCAATATAGTGATTTAAATGTAAATTTAACGAAAACTGATTGTAACGATCGAATCAACCTACGATACGTATCCCATTGTGTTCGGAATGGGGGTAATACGCTATGGACGATAGGCGGTGGACCTCGTTTAGAGGTCGTATGTTAGAGTCAACTTTTTGCAAAATAAATAAATTAATTAAAGATTAAAACCCTCCCTTTCCCTCTTCCCCTTAATCTCGTTCTGGCCCCCCCTTCTTCATTCGATCAGAATCAAAAAAAAAAAGAACGAGAAGAACGGAGACGAGCATCGGAGCCCCTATGCCACCTCCCCCCCCCCCTTCATCTCGACCTCACGAGGAAGCCCACCTCCATCTCAGACGCGCGCCAGTCGAGGGAGCCTGAACCCTAGCTCCTCAAATCCGCCCCCACAACATCACCCACGACGGTCGCCGCCCCGCCTGACCCCACCTTTGACTGCTCCACGCCTTCCAGCCCTCCCCCTGAGCAGCTCTGATGCCACCAACCCGCCCCACGCTACCTCGAGCTCCGACGATGAACGTCCCCCCTTATTTCAATGTAAGTCTTAACTTCTATTTTAATTTCAGTTTTATTCATTTAAAACATAGCTTTTAAAATCCGTTTTATATGCTATAATATTTTTAAAAATTAAAAGGGAGTGATTTGTTTTTATGAAGAGGACTTGAAAAATGAAAAGAAAGTTAGGATTTTTAGGCTATGAAAGATTAGATTTTTTTGGTAGCTAAAGATAATATTTTTATGTAGATAAAAATATAAATTTTATCGTATGAAAATAAGATTTTATATATAGAACTAAATTGTCAAAATATGATTTTTGTATACATCGCTTTGAAATGCAAATTTGATTTCTCTTTATATGAAATGCGAATATAAAGAAGTGATTTTCATATATAAAATAACGATATGAAGTAGTGATTTTTATAATGTTTTCATAATGGTAAAAATTCGATTTTTATATATTGAATAGCGTAGTAAAAATTCGATTTTTATATATTGAATAGCGTAGTAAAAATTCGATTTTTATATATTGAATAGCGAAGTAAAAATGTGATTTTTACATATGTAGTGGCTACGGGCGACGAAGAGGACGAAAAGGCGAGAACGACGAAGATCTCTACAATAGGAATGTCGTGAAGTTGGGATAGCTTTCTGTGAGAATTTCTCACCTTTTAATTTCTTTTCTAGTTATATATATATACTAGGATGCAGACGGTGCTTAGTAGCACCCGACACAATCGTCCACAGACCATGGACTTGTTTGTTTGGTTGCATAGATTAGTTAGATGATTTGATTTGAAATTGAATTGTTTGGTGAAATGAATGGATTGATTGATGTGTGAACGGCGTGGGCCTTCACTTGACCGGGGATAAGGCTAGGCCTTGTCCCGTTTCTAGTATCGTGCCGTTATGCCGCCGAAATTTTCTAAAATAAGTTAGAAAATAAAAATATCATTTTATTTAAAGAATGAACTGAATAGAAATTCATATGTTAAAATAAAATGTTTTATCGTTAAAAATATATAATTTTTAACGTGAATATGAATATAGTGAATGTGAATAAATAAATATTCATTTACAAACCGGACGGTTTGTTTATGTACACCTATTTGAAAGACATTGATTGGGACGATAAATTTTACACATTGCCCAACTGCACAAATAAAATATGTGTTTGATTGTTTGAAACCCCACACGGGTGTTGGGATGGAATTTGAAGTTCACTCATCCTGATTGATTGAATATGTCGATCGATTGATTGACAGGCTGTTATAAGCGTTAGATATCTATATTTGATGCTTATACAGTGTAGTGCACTTTGGTTGATGGTTGATTATTTTCAATGCTATTATATGTGTGTAATGTATGAAAATCCATATGATTAACTTTATATGGTAATTGATTGGGCCTCATTCCAATTTAGAAAATAAAGAATATTATAAAATAAAGGTTCATGTGTTGACAGTACTCATCCATTGAGATTGGTCATGTGTTGAACGAAATATTTTAGTAATAAAATTTACATCTTTATCAATATAAAATAAAGGTTCATGTGTTGACAGTACTCATCCATTGAGATTGGTCATGTGTTGAACGAAATATTTTAGTAATAAAATTTACATCTTTATCAATATAAAATAAAAGTTCATGTGTTGACAGTACTCATCCATTGAGATTGGTCATGTGTTGAACGAAATATTTTGATAATAACAACTATTTTGAAAAAGAAATATTTGAAATAGAATATTTGAAAATAGAAATATATGAAGCCGTGTTGGTTAGATTGACGCCATTTTGACGTGAACGATATTTATATCGATTTTATTCATTTTAAAATGCATATTGAAAAGTGATTTCGAAAACGCATATTTTGAAACGATTTCGAAATGAATTGAATGTAAAATGAAATCGAAATGAATTGAATGTATAACGATTTCGAAATGAATTGAATGTATAACAATTTCGAAATGAATTGAATATATAACGATTTCGAAATGAATTGAATATATAATGAATTCGAATTGAATGAAAACGAATTTGATTTCAATTGAATAGCAAACGAAACGAATTCGAATTTAATTGAATAGAAAACGAATTTGAATTGAATTGAATATAAAACCAATTCGAATTGAATTGAAAACGAATTCCAATTGAATTGGAGACAAATTGAAATGAATTCAAATTGAATTGAGATTTGAATTGAATAGAAATGAATTTTAAAACGAATTTATAAAGAAGAATTCAATTTTGCTTTGAATTGAAATGGAAGTTGAAATGGATTTTGAAACGAATTTAAAAACTATTTATATAATTTGTTTTGAATAGAAATCGACGAAATATATATTATATATATTATATATATAATATAATGGCCTGAATAGAATGCGCCGCGCCGCGGCAGTTCGTGAATTTCGACCATTTATTTCAAACGGATATTACGGGAGATCCGACCGTCAGATTCTCCTAAAACCGGAACCGTTGGGTTCGTATCGAAAATAGCTTTCTAACGAATATTAGAAATTTGAAATCTAACGGTTGGATTTGGAATTATGTCCAAATCAAATTTGAAAAAGGTCGCTGTAAGTGCAATCCGATAGCCGTTGATGGAAATCGACTGTACGGGCCTTGATAAAATTATTAAAAATAATAATAATTTGTGTAAAATCATAAGAAATGATTTAGAAAGAATTGGGATGAAAAACTCCATACTTGAAAAGATAAAAATAGATTTCATCGAAATAAACTAGTTTTGAACTAGAATTATAATTCTATTTATTTTTAAGTAAATAAATTGAATTTGAAATGGTTTTGAAAATAACCAGAATTCCCAATGATTGCATTGGAGTGGATTTGAATCGAAATTGTCTTCGGAATATTTCGATGTTGGAATTCGTGATTATACGGATGTTGTTATGGAAATTTGAAAGATATATATTTATATCGTTATTCCCAATACGACATTTGTTAATCGTAGAATTTGATATTGAATATAAGCCGATATATTTTCTATTCAGAGCCTTGTATTTAATATCAAATGTGATTTGGGTTTGTCGTGAATGGTATCTTCATTAACACTGTTCTTGAACCCAGTTGAGAAAAGATTAAATCTTTTTATTTAGATTTAATGAAGTGTACCAATTAAATAATATTTAATTGGAATTGAATTGATATTGATTTTTGGGTTTATCGTGGACAGTGTTTTAAATATCACTCGTTCTTTAACCCGATAATTAATGGAATGTGATTTTGGGTTTATCGTGGACAGTGTTTTAAATAACACTCGTTCTTTAACCCGATAATTAATGGAATGTGATTTTGGGTTTATCGTGAACTGTGTTTTAAATGACACTGATTCTTTAACCCAGTTAAAGATTAAAACTAAGTGGAGTTTTAATGAATCTTTAATTAGATTGAAATGATCGAGAATGGAGTATCACCAGTTTTGCTCCAGGCGATAGTTAAATCTTTAATTAGAATTGAACGTGAAATGGTAATTGAATTTACCGATAACACCGTAGTGTTAGATATGAAGTATTACCAGTTTTACTTCATGGGATGAATAGGTTGGGATTGGGAAATTAAAACAAATAATTACTTCGGTAAATTTCGTTAATCCCGACTAGTTTGAATTGATATTCAAAAGAAGATTAAAGAATAAATTAAAGAATTTATCTTTAATAAAATTAATGGGAACCTTTCCCTATGAATGTGAAATTAGAAACTAACTGTCGGTTAGCCAAGTAGGATGGTTTTCTGAATATTGATCTGATGTTGGTTTCGGCCTTCGGGGTTAATATTTGGGGAATTATTCTCTTGATTAATTTACGGTTAGTGACTGATGAATTGGAATGAGGCGTATGTTGTGTTTGTGTAACACTTATTTAAAATATACGTGAGTTATTCAGAAAGACCGGGTTTATCCCATTCTGAATAACTGATACGACGATAAGTCGAAGATGAAGACGATGGTCGAAGACCGGAGGTCTTCATGTCGTTTGGATAATTATTGATGATCTTGATTGGGCTGTACACCCAAGAAGATGGAAACAGTTGGTGATCGTCCAGACGTATTTGGAGATCGATGGATATGCGGGGTACTAGGTGCCTCCGGTTTCGTTCAGACCCAGAACAGACTTGTAAATGGACTGTGTGTCTGACATTGGATTTTAGTCTGTGTGATTGATTTCTATTAAATATATATCTGTTTGGCGGCAGAGAATTTATTCTCTTGCTTAACGCCCTTCTCTGAGACGTACGAGCTCAGGGGTTATATACTGATGGATATCAAACGCATAGAGTGAATTGCATGTGTGGCATGCCTAAGTGGCAATTGATCAAGGCTTCTGTTGAAAAGAAAAGTCTTGTGGTGATGATCAAAGCACGGCCTTAGTGGCGTAGCTTTGTGTAACGTTTACTTCACGAGTTTCACACCTGGTATGAACCAAAAACGGGAGACGGACCTCAGGGGGGACATGCGTTTTCTTTCTAGTTAGAAGTGGCGTCAGTGGTTTTACACGCCCTGACGAGTTTGACTTATGTGGTTGTTGCTGTTACGAGGCGCCTCGGTTTGATCGGACGATCCGGGTCCGATGGAGTCATTTATTGGCTCATTGACACCCCATAGGGTGGAGAAACGTATTGTTCAGGCATTATAATCCACATCGGTGGACCGGCCCTGACGATCCAGGGGGCAGTTGCGGCTGTTCCTGAGACACGGACTAGAGCGTCTCGAATCGGTTGAGGACTATCTTTTGCCTCGGTTCATAGATGGAAACCCAATTTCCAAATACGTGACATTTGCGGTTTTAATTGTAGAACTAGTATAGCGACATGATATATGGTACCCATGCCGCCTATGATTGATACTTATGATTTGAAAGTTGTTTTATACACTATGCACTTATAATAGTATCAAATGATTTGTTTTAAACGTATCAAGCATTCTTTGGCTGTTATAAGGGAAAACCCTATCCCCCGGCTTGCGTTGCATTGTGTGATAGGACCTGGGTCTTATAACAGCTTCATTTTTCTTTATTTAGCATTGCGCTGTTTGTTTTATGCACTGGTATTCTTGGGAGGAAACCCGTTCCGTGTTATACGGCGTGGTCCCTTGATTTGCCTAACTTTAAAAATAAAGATTAATAACTGTTTTAGTTCTCACACCAGTCACATGACTGACCTGGAGTTTATTGTTTTGACCTAAACTCTGGTTGCCCTTATTTTGACACGGGCAGCTAGTAGTTTTGGTTTTGCAGATTTATATTCACAGGATCTTGGTTTACAGCTGGAACGATATCCAGAATGCTTTGTATCCGTATATCTCATTCTAGTTGTGTATTGTATTATTTTTCTGCTGCTATGTATTTAAATGTAATTTAAATCTCTGATATTTCTGTGTAATATTCATTTATACTCTGTATATTCTTGTAATCTGATGCATTGTTGTAACATACAATGAAATGTTCTTCTGTCTGTGTTCTGTTGTGGCATGTTCTCGAACTATCCGCCACTTTCCTTTACGGGGATGTTACGGGTTTTCACAATTTTACACATCGCCCAACAGCACAACTAAATCTGTGTTTGATTGTTTGAAACCCCACACGGGTGTTGGGATGAAATTTGAAGTTCACTTATCCTGATTGATTAAATGTGTCGATCGATTGATTGACAGGCTGTTATAAGCGTTAGATATCTATATTTGATGCTTATACAGTGTAGTGCACTTTGGTTGATGGTTGATTATTTTTCAATGCTATTATGTACGTGTGATGTGTGAAAATTCATATGATTAACTTTATATGGTAATTGATTGGGCCTCATTCCAATTTAGAAAATAAAGAATATTATAAAATAATGGTTCATGTGTTGACAGTACTCATCCGTTGAGATTAGTCATGTGTTGAACAAAATATTTTAATAATAAAATTTACATCTTTATCAATATAAAATAAAGGTCCGTGTGTTGACAGTACTCATCCGTTGAGATTAGTCATGTGTTGAACGAAATATTTTAATAATAGAAATATTTGAAAAGGAAATATTTGAAAAGGAAATATTTGAAAAGGAAATATTTGAAAAAGAAATATTCGAAATAGAATATTTGAAAATAGAAATATATGAAGCCGTGTTGATTAGATTGACGCCATTTTGACGTGAACGATATTTATATCGATTTTATTCATTTTAAAATGAATATTGAAAAATGATTTCGAAATCGAATATTTTGAAATGAAATTTGAATCGAATTGAAAAGAAAACGAATTCGAATTGAATCTAAAACGAATTCGAATTGAATATATAACGAATTTGATTTCAATTGAATATATAACGAATTTGATTTGAATAGAAAATGAATTGAATTTGAATTGAATAGGAAAATGAATTCGAATTGAATTGAATTGAAAAGAAAATGAATTCGAATCGAATTAAAATTGATTTGAATTAAAATCAAATAGAAATGAAAGTAAAAAGGATTTATAATAGAAAATTCAATTTCGATTTGAATTTGAAATAAAGGTTGAAATCGTTTTTGAAACGAATTCAAAACTATTCATAAAATTCGTTTTAAATAGTAATCGACGAAATACATATTATATATATTATATATATAATATAATGGCCTAAATAGAACGCGCCGCGCCGCGGCAGTTCACGAATTTCGACCATTAACTTCGAACGAATATTATGGGAGATCCGACCGTCGGATTCTCCTGAAACTGGAACCGTTGGGTTCGTATCGAAAAGAGCTTTCTAACGAATATTAGAAATTTGAAATCTAACGGTTGGATTTGGAATTATGTCCAGATCAAATTTGAAAAAGGTCGCTGTAAGTGCAGTTCGATGACCGTTGATGGAAATCGACTGTACGGGCCTTGATAAAATTATGAAAAATAGTAATAATTTGTGTAAAATCATAAGAAATGATTTAGAAAGAATTGGGATGAAAAATTCCATACTTGAAAAGATAAAAATAAATTTTTATCGAAATGAACTAGTTTTGAACTAGAATTATAATTCTATTTATTTTTAAGTAAATAAATTGAATTTGAAAAGGGTTTTAAAAATAACCAGAATTTCCAATGATTGCATTGGAGTGGATTTGAATCGAAATTGTCTTCGGAATATTTCGATGTTGGAATTCGTGATTACACGGATTTTGTTATGGAAATTTGAAAGATATATATTTATATCGTTATTTCCAATACGACATTTGTTAATCGTAGAATTTGATATTGAATATAAGCCGATATATTTTCTATTCAGAGCCTTGTATTGAATATCAAATGTGATTTGGGTTTGTCGTGAATGGTGTCTTCATTAACACTGTTCTTGAACCCAGTTGAGAAAAGATTAAATCTTTTTACTTAGATTTAATGAAATGTACCAATTAAATAATATTTAATTGGAATTGAATTGATATTGATTTTTGGATTTATCGTGGACAGTGTTTTAAATAACACTCGTTCTTTAATCCGATAATTAATGGAATGTGGTTTTGGGTTTATTGTGAACCGTGTTTTAAATGACACTGATTCTTTAACCCAGTTAACGATTAAAACTAAGTGGAGTTTTAATGAATCTTTAATTAGATTGAAATGATCGAGAATGGAGTATCACCAGTTTTGCTCCAGGCGATAGTTGAATCTTTAATTAGATTTGAACGTGAAATGGTAATTGAATTTACCGATAATACCGTGGTGTTAAATATGAAGTATTACCAGTTTTACTTCATGGGATGAATAGGTTGGGATTGGGAAATTAAAATAACTGATTACTTCGGTAAGGTTCGTTAATCCCGACTAGTTGAATCGAAATTCAAAAGGATAGATTAAAGAATAAATATAAAGAATTTATCTTTGATAAAATTAATGGGAACCTTTCCCTATGAATGTGAAATTCAGAAACTAACTGTCGGTTAGCTAAGCAGAATGGTTTCCTGGATATTGATCTGATGTTGGTTTCGGCCTTCGGGGTTAATATTTGGGGAATTATTCTCTTGATTAATTTACGGTTAGTGACTGATGAATTGGAATGAGGCATATGTTGTGTTTGTGTAACACTTATTTAAAATATACGCGAGTTATTTGGGAAGACCGGGTTTATCCCATTCTGAATAACAGATACGACGATAAGTCGAAGATGAAGACGATGGTCGAAGACCGGAGGTCTTCACGTCGTTTGGGTTATTACTGATGATCTTGATTGGGTTGTACACCCAAGAAGATGGAAGCAGTTGGTGATCGTCCAGACGTACTTGGAGATCGAAGGATATGCGGGGTACTAGGTGCCTCCGGTTTCGTTCAGACCCAGAACGGACTTGTAAATGGATAGTGTGTCTGACGTTGTATTCCTTTATACTGTATTGGTGATCTCTGCTAAATATATATCTTTTTTGTGGCAGAGAATTTATTCTCTTGCTATACACCCTTCTCTGAGACGTACGAGCCTAGAGGTTATATATTGGCAGAAATCAGTGGTATAGTGTGGACTGACAATGTGGCATGCTAAGTTGCATGGATCAAGGCTTTTGTTGAAAAGCAAAGTCTTGTGGTTGATGATCAAAGCACGGCCCTGTGTGGCGTAGCTTTGTGTAACGTTGATTCGCGAGCATCACACCCGGTATGAACCAAAAACGGGAGACGGACATCAGGGAGGACATGCGTTTCTTTCTAGTCCGAAGTGGCGTCAGTGCTTGAACTGGCTGACGAGTTTGACTCATGTGGATGTTGCTTATTATTACTTGCTGAAAAGCGAGGCGCGTCGTGATATCGGTTTCGGCCGATGCTTCTGGTCGGCTGACGGGCCAGGCTTACGCCCCAAAGGGCGGGGAAACGTAGCGTTCAGGCATAATAATCCACATCGGTGGACCGGCCCTGACGATCCAAGGGGCAGTTGCGGCTGTTCCTGAGGCTCGGGCTAGAGAGTCTCGAATCGGTTGAGGACGAACCCTAGCCTCGGTTCATACCATAAATGATAACCCAACTTCCAATACGACGTCTTGCGGTTTTGATTGTAAACTTATATATGGCGACATAGTGGTATGGGGCATTCATGCCGCCTATGATTGATACTTATGATTTGAAGTGTTTTACACACTATACACTTATAATAGTATCAAATGATTTCTTTTAAACGTATCAAGCATTCTTGGCTATTATAAGGTAAAAACCCTATCCCCGGCTTGCGTTGCATTGTGTGATAGGACCTGGGTCTTATAATAGCTTCATTTTTCTTTATTTAGCATTGCGCTTGCACTGGTATTCTTGGGAGGAAACCCATTCCGTGTTATACGGCGTGGTCCCTTGATTTATCGAACTTTAAAAATAAAGATCAATAACTGTTTTAGTTCTCACACCAGTCCCATGACTGACCTGGAGTTTATTGTTTAACCTAAACTCTGGGTGCCCTTATTTTCCGCACGGGCAGCTAGTAGTTCTGGTTTTGCAGATTTATATTCACAGGATCCTGGTTTACAGCTGGAATGATATCCGGAGAGCTCTGTATCCGCATATCTCTTTCTAGTTGTGTATTGTATTATTTTCCGCTGCTATGTAATTTATTGTAATCTCTGATATTTGTCGAATGTAATTTATTCATTTATACTCTGTATATTCTTGTATCTAATGGGATTGTTGTAATAACAATGAAATGTTCTTCCGTCTGCGTTCATTTGTGTGTTGTTCTCAAAGTATCCGCTCTTTCCTTCACGGGGAAGTAACGGGTCCTTACAGTGGTATCAGAGCTTTGGTTTACAGAGTTCGAGAACAAGGCACATTAGAACCATACGAAAGAATTCATCAGATATTGGATTAGCAATATCCAATTAGAATGACTCGTTAGAGATGGGATCAGTAGTATCCTAGAACGAGTGTGAAGAGTATATTTTTCAAATGAAAACAATTTTGTTTTGAAAATTTAAACCATTTTATACGTATTTGAATATTTATTTACTGTGAATTTGGACAATCGAGTATATATAGATTTCGCGTATACGCGTCATGAACGTATAGTCGAAGTTTTAATATACTGGATAGATATAGAATCACATTCTAGACGCCCGGAGATGATTCTGATGATTGATATATCATCATCAGAATTTGTGTTCGTGTTTCGAAGGTGTGATTTCTATATATTTCCATTAGACTGGTGTGAGAACCAAAACTTATATATAGTTAGAACACATTGTTGTGAATTGGCATCAAAAACAAGATTTTCAGTATATATATGAAAAATTATGAATTTGAAACGTTAATCCACTAATTGATTGATGTTTGTGTTGTTTGTTTAATTGTTGGATAATTTTGAACCGTTATGCCTAATTGAACCAAATATTGATTTATATTGAAAATTAGTCGCATTTGCTTGCATATACTTGTACTTACATTGAACAGGTCATAGCAAGGAGGCTAGAGCAGAGAATAAAATTTGTTTGCCCGACAAATAGGTACATGTTTACTACATAATTTACTGTTTTGTTTGGGTGATGATGATTTTATGAGCCTATTGGCTAGCCGCTTGGCTTTTTCTTTTTCTTTTTGAGATCAGAAGGCCAATATGGCAATTTCGGGATTTTCCCGTGGCTCCCGGTGCAGGGGAGGTTATGGCGAAATTTTTCGAAAATTTAGGGTGTTAGCCAAATTTTTGAAATTTTTGAAAATTCTCAGAAACTGAAAAGTTGGAGAATGGAAGCCAGATCGAACGTAGAGTTAAATGATCAAACCACTTTCGACTTTGTTCCTTTTCGGGGACGAAAAGTTTTAAGTGGGGGAGATTGTAACAACCCGAAAATCTGGGCCAGTTTAAAATTTTTATTTTGGCAATTTTAGCGAATTTTGATTATTTAAAATGAATTATTTTAAATAATATCGACGAGAAATTTATTTTGAATGGAATTCGAACGTATATATTATATACGTCGTCGTTAGAATATAAATAATTATATATAATTATAAATAGAATTGAAAATGGCACGGTAGTTCGATAATTTGATTTCAAACTTCAAATGAATGTACCGGGTGCAAAATAAACCGGATTTTAGTGAAACCAAAATAATGGGATCTAAGTGTGACTATCTTTCCAATGAATCCGAAAAATCAAAATTTCATAGCGGGAATCAAAAGCTATGTCCATTTGAAAATTCTGAATAGTCGCTATGGAATTCAGGCCCTTAAAAATGGAAATTTTGCAAACGACCTCGGATTTCGACGAAACCACTTTTGTTGGGTCCGCAGTGTAAAGTTATTGCTAGGTTTCAAATTTCATAATTTTTCGAATCAATATGTGAGCGTGGCAAAGGAAAACGCGTTTGACCAGTTTTAGTTGATTTTAATCGACTGGAAATTGGCAATTTTTCAAACGGTCTCAGAATTAGATGAAACTAGTTTTGTTAGGACCATATCGTCAATACGAAGCTAGAAAATATTTTTCGGGAATTTTTAGAGTTAGTATGTGACCCCAGTAAATTGAAAGGCGCGTTCAAATTCAATATATAGAGTTATATGTTGATTTTGACGAAAACTGATCGGGACGGTCGAATCAGCTTGCGATACATATCCCATTGTGTTCGGAATGGGGGTAATTAGCTATGGACGACAGGCGGTGGGCCTCGTTTAGAGGTCGTATGTAAAAGTCAACTTTTTGAATTAAATTAAATAAAAAAACATATATTCCTCTCCTCCCCTTAAATTCCTCTGGGCCCCCCCCCCTTATTTTTCAATCCCGATTCAGAATGAAAAAAAAAGGAAAAAAAAAAACCTAAATCTAAATCGCTCGACCGCCGCTGCTCCTCCTGACCGCACCCCCAGCCCAGCCACCTCCTCCTCCTCGCGACAGGCGACGATCGCGCCCTCCCATCAGCGACGCCACTGCGTCGATCGACAGCCGCCTCCCCTCCTTCCTCTTTCTCCTTTCTGAAACTCGCGCCCCCCTGACGATAACCCCAATCCGCCACCATCCCTAGCCACCGCATCAAAGCCCGCTACCACCACTGCATCGTCCCAGTGCCGGAGCTCCTCCGCCTCCAGCCACGTCAGAACCCCCCCCCCCCCCCCCCCCCCCCGTCGAACGGTGACACCCCTCAGTTTTTTTTTCGCTGTAAGTGTTTCTTAGTTTATTTGTTTTAATTATTTAATGTATTAGATTTTAGGAAAACAAAAATGAATTTGCTTTTGAAAACAAAGTATGCATTCTTTTTGAAAATAAAATTAACATTGTTTTTAAAATAGAAGAGACGATTTTCGTTTATACAAAGATTAGATTTTCAATTGTATAAAAATACGATTTTTATATATTGAATAGCGAAATAAAGATTCGATTTTTATATATTGAATAGCGAAGTAAAGATTCGATTTTTATATATTGAATAACATAGTAAAAATTCGATTTTTATATATTGAATAACATAGTAAAAATTCGATTTTTATATATTGAATAGCGAAGTAAAATTTTGATTTTTATATATTGAATAACGAAGTAAAAATTCGATTTTTATATATTGAATAACATAGTAAAGATTCGATTTTTATATATTGAATAGCGAAGTAAAGATTCGATTTTTATATATTGAATAACATAGTAAAGATTCGATTTTTATATTGAATAACATAGTAAAGATTCGATTTTTATATATTGAATAACATAGTAAAGATTCAATTTTTATATATTGAATAACATAGTAATGATTTGATTTTTATATATTGAATAACATAGTAAAAATTCGATTTTTATATATTGAATAACATAGTAAAGATTCGATTTTTATATATTGAATAACATAGTAAAGATTCGATTTTTATATATTGAATAACATAGTAAAAATTCGATTTTTATATATTGAATAGCGAAGTAAAAAATTCGATTTTTATATATTGAATAACATAGTAAAAATTCGATTTTTATATATTGAATAGCGAAATAAAAATTCGATTTTTATATATTGAATAACATAGTAAAAATTCGATTTTTATATATTGAATAACATAGTAAAGATTCGATTTTTATATATTGAATAACATAGTAAAAATTCGATTTTTATATATTGAATAGCGAAGTAAAAGTGTGATTTTTACATATGTAGAGAATACGGGCAACGAAAGTGACGAAAGGGAGAACGGCGAAGATTTCTATAAAGGAAGTGTCGTGAAGTTGGGATAGCTATCGGTGAGAACTTCTCACCTTTCAATTTAATTTTTCTAGTTATATATATATATATACTAGGATGCAGACGGTGTTTAGTAGCACCCGACACCCGTCATCCACGGACCATGGATGGCTTGTTTGTTTAATTGTTTGGTTGTGTAGTTGGTTAGATATTTGGTTTGAATTGAATTGTTTGGTGAAATGAAATTGATTTGATTGATGTGTGAATGGCGTGGGCCTTCACTAGACCGGGGATAAGGCTAGACCTTGTCCCATTTCTAGTATCGTGTCGTTATGCCGCCGAAATTTTCTAAAATATGTTAGAAGGATAAAAATAACATTTATTGAATAAATGAACTGAATAGAAATTTGTAACACCCCGCCTCCGCCAGGGTGTCTCTTGCAAGCACTCTGACTTTGGAGGGGCGTTTGAATCAGGTAAACATGCATAATGATATATCAAGGCAGAACAAGAACATATGTATATATGTAAACAGAGTAAATAACATAGATAAAACAGCGGAAGATTTCATACTATTTCAAAACAAGTCTGGTACAACATAGCTTTCCAGATAAACAAGTCTAGATAAAAACAACATCAACTGAAAAAAACTGAAATACATAAGTACTATCCCCAAAATAAGTGATAACCATAGCTAGCTTCATGTCAAGACCGTACATGAGCTAAAATCCCACAAGCAAGCGATCAGAAATCCAAGCTAAGCTCCAATATTCCCTCCCTGAGAACCAGGGGGGAACGGAAGAAAAGAGGCGAAAGAAAACAGGTCAGTCAAAAAGACTGAGTAAGCCCTACTACAATCAATGTAAACAAATAAAGTTAACTGGCATGATTAAAGCTGAGATGAACATATGGATAACAACATACTAGCATGATGATTAACTAACAAGGTAGATAAAGGTGTCATCGCATAATCAGGTTTAAGGTTTTGCACCACAGGTGTACTAGCAAACTAACATGACTTGAATAAACCAGTATTGATCCCTTGGCCCAAGCTTTGGCCCAATAACATGAAATGACCCTAATACAAGGTCCAACCAAACGGTCTAGTCGATCGGCTCCCTATAAGCCTAACTCGTCACGTGTTGGTGTCCATACGACCCAAACATGATTGTAGTCAGGCAGTGCCGGGTCTCCCGTCGGGTGTATCAAGCCCTAGGGTGGCAACCCCTGGACACCATAAACATGCGTGCACAGTCTCGATCTACTGGTACCCGTGCATGTTTTCCCCGGCTTCGGACTATGTGCACGACCATAAGTCCGCCCGGAACTACACCGGCGTACCACTCTGCCATCGTTTTTGGTCGCTTACCTCAAGTTCAGTAATTTGTGCCCCACACCCTAGCCTAAACCCTAGGGCCATGATGATACAAACTTGGGATTACTGCTGGAGTGGACCCCCATTGCTGGGATTTTCTAGTGGGTTAAGTACGGTTTAACCCTCTTGCTAATCATGGATTAACTTGGTTAAGTGTAACGATGAGTTCACGACTTAACCCTGATTAATCTACCAAGCCCAAATTGGTTAAGTATTAAGTGGACCATGACTTAACCCTAATCACGAGGCATTAATTAATTTAATGCGCCTTAACCTCTCACATTAGACCTTGTTGTGGTTACTAGTTAAGCCGGGCGGGTCCGGGTAGCTTTACACCACAACTTGGTCTAACCTCGGGTTCAAGATACAACATGACCAACTTCTCACATTGGGTCCTATTGTTTGTAGCAACTAGTTAAGCCGGTCGGTTCCGGGTAGGTTTACGCTACAAACTCAACCCAACCTCGAGTTGTCACACTTATCTTTTCTAAGTGTCATGTCCATCATGTTTCCAAAACATGTTACAAGTTTTCAAGCATTTGGGTAGACCTAACTTAATAGGTAAATTCCCAAAGGGTAGACCTAACTTAATAGGTAAATTCCCAAGCTTATGTTTTTATGTCTTTTAAGTTTACCCAACCCCAAACGCAATCCCATCGCTTACATATCGCAATAGCGCATAAAGGATAGAAAGAGGGAACTTGGCATAATCATGACATAAGGGTGTTGAAGCCACAAGTTCAACATGGTGGCATATGAAATGTACATGTGTCCATATACTTGCATATTACATTTTTAGGCCTCAAAAGCATGCATAAAACCAAACTTAGCATATTGGTGATACATGGTGATAAATGACATGTAGAAATGGCCATAAGTTCGCATTTAGCCTCACATGCAAGTTATCATAAGGGATATGATAACTTACATGTTGCCAAAATGCAACCTTTAGCATAAAGCTTGAAGCTTTATGTTCATATACTTAAGATAAGCTTGCACAACATGATAACATGAACAAAATGATCACCCCAAACTTGCATAACCTAACATGGCAAACTTGCATATAAACTTGCATATCATAACATATCAAACTTGCATATCATAACATATCAAACTTGCATATCATAACATGATTAACTTGCATAACATAGCATGGCAAACTTGCATATCATAACATGGCAAACTTACATAACATAACTTGCATATCATAACATGATTAACTTGCATATCAAACTTGCATAACATAACATGATAGACTTGCATATTACATCATAGTAAACTTGCATAACATATCATGATAAACTTGCATATCATATAATAGCATACTTGCATAACATGATAAACTTGCATATCATATCATAATGATCAAACACAACTTGCATCATTCATTAACTTTAGAGTTTAAGTATGAAAGTAGAATAGGGCTTACAATGCTTATGAAGACACACAAAAATATGACAAAGCCCTTATGCAACCAATTAGACCCAAAATGCAAGCTCCAAATCACTAAAAACCCTTTCTTTATGATGTAAATATGGAAACTTGACTTGAATGCAAGCTAATAATGCTCATACAAGCTTGAAAACACTTGTATGCATGGAAAATCTCTCATAGAAATGACTTAGGAATTTTATGAAGAGAGTGGAGGCCATGAAAGGGATAATTTTGCCATAGTTTAGTTGTAGGATTGATTAATAATGATTTAGGGTTAGGTTAGGGTCTTATTTATAGAGATTAGGATTAGTTTCAACCCTAGGATTAAACCCTAGTTCCAATCTCAGCCCTCAAAACCGAATCTGGCCCCCAAGCTCAACACAAACCCAAAATGGTGCACCAGGCAAGACTGGTCGGCTGGACCAAGTCGACAGCCAAGTCGACAGGGCTGTCGACTTAGGTCCAACCAAGTCGACTCCTAAGTCGACAGGGCTGTCGACTTGGGTGCTCTGGCGGGAATTTTCCCGCCTGGCCCAAACTGGCCCAAATTTCCAAATTCGAACTTGAATTTGAAATCTGTTTTTACTTTGAAATTTTCTGAAAACTTCGTTGGGCCTTAATCGGGTCATACGGACTCCGATTTTCGAAAACTCGGACTCTATTTCGCGTATTTTTCCGAGACGAACGCAATGGCATAGCCCGTTTCCCTTGATTCAGATTTATAAATTAAATTCTGCCTCGATTTATGTTATAACAGGTTATTGAAAATACGGGTTGTTACATTCTCCCCTCCTTAAAGGATTTCGTCCCCGAAATCTTCAAGTTAGGAAGAACGTATCCTACCATCCAACATCCATCTACTCAAATCATCATCCACGAGCAATCATTGTCCTTACAAGATTCTAAATGTTGTATGAACATATGCAAAGGTGTGTGTATATGTACTTATCTAATGCAAATATCATCAATGCAAATTATGTTAGTGAAATGAATCCATATGTATGCAATTCCTAACATAATGTATAACATCTATATGTGTGCACATAACATACATCCATATGCAACATCCATGTGATAGCACAAAAATTTTCATCCATGAATAAGCATAAACACTCATGCATATGCAATATGAGGAGTGTGTGAGCCGATCTAGTGCCTAACGTGTATAATGCATCCACGAGTAACCACTTGCAAACACTTGCAACCACTTGCAACCATCAAGCATAACATGTTTCAAACACATGTTTCATCCAAAGGGTTTCTACCTAAGGTTCTCATGACAAGATTAACACGATAAACTAGATAATCAAGACAAACATGGATAGCAAAAGATATGCTACAAAGAGATCGGGAAGATAAGCAAGGTATACTCTTTTCGGATTACAAGAAATCCCTTCCTAACCCAACCCATATTCTATAAAAGCCCAAAAGGTTTAGTCAACCTAATGGACTCCTTCAAACCCTAACATGTATTACTAGCCAATAAGTCATACCTCCCGACAGAAATAGGACCAAGAATGGGACCGAGAGGATATACGTAAAAAGATAACATGCGAGTAAGTTCCACAGGAAAACAAGGATCAAGGATATGCTCTTAAAAAGAGATATGATGCGCGAATCTAGCCTTCAGTCTTCTAAGTGACGTTTCCTTGAGCTTAACTCCACTGTGCTTTGACCATCTTTTACCTCATGATTTCTTAGCTTCTTAATTCTTATTTCCAAATATGAGTTGGAACCCATTTCATTGTCGTCTCTCGTCTTCCTTTTTCACTTACTCTTCTAACATTCTTGGCTTAAACATAACTATGACCTCATGGTTTCATGCAAGCTCTCCAAAATTCACTAGTGAATCCTGGATCTCGTTTACTTACCATAAAGTATTCCACGCAGCAGAACTTTTCTTGAAAATACCAATCCACGTTGCCAATTGCTCTTACTAACGTGATTTTTCTATAACTCACGCTTGAACGAAATGAACCATCCGCCTGTGAATGATAGGCCGTACTTAGATTCAGTTGCTTGCCCATGACTTCCCGTAGACTATCCCAAAACTGGCTAGTGAAGATTGAGTCATGGTTACTAACTATACTTGAGGGAACCTCGTGCAACTGCTTTATTTCTTGAAAGTAAACTGTCGCTAGCTATGATGCAGTCCTTTCGCTCTTTACCGGAGTGAAATGAGCACTCTTCGTGAGTCTACCTACTATGACCCACATGCTCTTATTCCCTTTCTTGATCTAGGCAGTCCATCCACGAAATCCTTCGTGACGTTTTTCCCTCTTCTATTGCGGGGACCTCCAATGGATGTAATAGCCCACCGGGCTTCTATGACTCGACCTTTAACATGTTGGCACAACATGCACCTTGAGACAAACTCGGCCACCTCCTCGGGTGATGTGCATCTTCAAGAACCTTCTTTCTCTCATCGCGTCTTAGCCATCCCTTGTTATCTATAGTGAGGTGTCTTAACATCTCGCCTCGAATCAACTTGTCCATGATTTCGACTAACTGCGGGTCTTCTCTCTGTGAAGTCCCTACTTGATCCAGAAGGGTAGGTCTAAGCTCAAGAGACGCTAACTGAGAGAACTTCTTACTTCAGTTGCATTCCTTGGAGTCTTCCAATCCTGAACTGCAACTACCTTAGCGGGATTCACCGCTAAGCCTTGCTTAGACACTATATGCCCAAGGAATCTAACTTCCCTTCTCCAAAAGCGACACTTGGAGAACTTGGCCTTCATCTGATGCGCTCTAAGCGTATCCATCACCTCCTTGAGATGCTTAGCATGTTCTTCCTCGTTCTTTAAGAAAGTTAGGATATCGTCTACAAAGACTACCACAAACTCGTTCAGGAACTCCTTAGACACCCTACTTATCAAGTCCACGAATATGCGGATGCATTAGTCAAGCCGAACGGCATGACAAGCCATTCGAAGAATCCATCTGGAGTTCTGAACACAGTCTTGTCTATACTATCTTCAGCTACCCTGAGCTGATGGAATCCAGTAGCAAGATTAAGCTGAGAGAAAACAGAAGCACCGACAAGCTGGTCAAAGAGATCATCAATCCTCGGTAACGGGTGTCTGTTCTTCTTAGTCAGCTTATTCAACTCTCGATAGTCAACACAAAGTCGGAGAGAACCATCTGCCTTGGTAGCAAATACCACAGGCGCTCCCCATTCAGATTTACTTCGTCTAATGAAGTTCTTCTCAAGCAACTCCTTCACTTGCTTACTTAGCTCCCGCCTTTCACGCGGAGCCATGTGCCGAACGGGCAAAGAAACCGACTTTGCATTATCCACCAGATAAATGCGGAAATCAATCTCTCGCTTAGGGGTAACCCCCCCTTCACTTCACCCAAGATATCAGGATATTCTCGGACCACCCTCACCGATTGCAAACTATCGATAGACGAGTTGAGGGATTCAAGACAACACAACATGACGGGACTCATAGGGTTACTAGAAATTTTTAGGGTATTACCGAGGCGAGTCATAAGCCTCACAACCCTATGCTCAAAAATCAAGGATGGCTCCACAACTGGACAACCCATCCATGCCCAAAATCAACCCATACCCCATGAAACCGAGAATATAAGCATCACGCGAGAATTCAAATCCACCTAGATAATAGACAAATGGGCGGAACCCCCAATTGGATTTGAAACACACACGGGATCATTAACTAGACTAGTACTTAGGTGCAAACTTTCAACTAGATCATACGAGATAAACTATGCGATGCACCACAATCAAACAAGGTACGAACTGGAAAATCAGAAAATGTAAACAGGGCTTTCAACAGAAATACTACCTCGATCGGGAACTGGAGCGACATTGAGAACATGAACTTGCCCTCCTGAAGGTCCAGCACGCTGAGTCTGACCCTGGCCTTGCCCTCGCTTCTTCGGGCAATCCCTAGTGAAGTGTCCCATTTCCACAGTTAAAGCAAGTGCCTTTCCTTTTCCTTCAATCCTTGTTTAGATGAGTCGAGCTTCCACAAGTAAAGCACTTCTTTTCCTTCTTATCTTTAGACTTCTCCTCCTTCTTTTTCATCTCCTCTTTGGGCTCCGTTTTCTTGTTTTGAGACTCATTCACCTTGATTTCCTTCTTGTCACTCCTATTCTCATCATTGAGTAGGGCCATATTCACCAAACTTCCGAAAGTTGCCCCCAAGGGTATATGAGACATGGCCAAACCATGTAATGGCTCGTTTAATCCTAGAGCAAAGTATAGGGACTTCTTCTGAGCTGTATTAACCAAGTCTAAACCAACCCGAGTCAGTTGATTAAACTTATCTATGTATTCCCTAGTAGTCATGTCCCCTTGTTTCAGTGATAGGAACCTTAGTCCAAACTTTCCCCGAAAGTCATCCCAAGTCTCAATTGGCCTAGTAGCGGTGGTGACCACCCACCAACGTGCAGCTTCTTCCTTTAGCAACCACACTGCTAATAAAACCTTCCTACGGTCACCTATATCAAAGAAGGCAAAAAGATCTTCGGTTTCTTTCAACCAATTCCTTGCCTCTACATAAGTCTCGGTTCCAAAGAAATTCTTGCAACCCATCGCCTTAAAATCTTGGCAAATCTCCACGAAATCCTTTTGTGGATGCCGAGGGGGAGGAGGAACATTAACTACCGGAGGAGGAATAACATTTGCGGGGCCGGCTTCGGTCGCCCTAGCCTCCAAAAGTCTCCTATACCAAACAGGTACGTGTACTCCCTCCGGAATAGCAAAGTTATCGGCCATACTGAAAACGAAGAAAAAGACAGATTCAGAATGGAGAGAAAAAAACGAAGGAATTTTGCTAATGGCTTTTTGGGGAATAGCCTTTAAAATAAACTAGACTTTTCTTTGGAAAATACTTTATACTTGGTTTTGAAAATAGTTTTCCAAAAGTTTTCTAAAAACCTTTTTGTTCCTTCTCGTAAACCTGGCTCTGATACCAAATGTAACACCCCGCCGCCGCCAGGGTGTCTCTTGCAAGCACTCTGACTTTGGAGGGGCGTTTGAATCAGGTAAACATGCATAATGATATATCAAGGCAGAACAAGAACATATGTATATATGTAAACAGAGTAAATAACATAGATAAAACAGCGGAAGATTTCATACTATTTCAAAACAAGTCTGGTACAACATAGCTTTCCAGATAAACAAGTCTAGATAAAAACAACATCAACTGAAAAAAACTGAAATACATAAGTACTATCCCCAAAATAAGTGATAACCATAGCTAGCTTCATGTCAAGACCGTACATGAGCTAAAATCCCACAAGCAAGCGATCAAAAATCCTAGCTAAGCTCCAATATTCCCTCCCTGAGAACCTGGGGGGGGGGGGAACGGAAGAAAAGAGGCGAAAGAAAACAGGTCAGTCAAAAAGACTGAGTAAGCCCTACTACAATCAATGTAAACTAATAAAGTTAACTGGCATGATTAAAGCTGAGATGAACATATGGATAACAATATACTAGCATGATGATTAACTAACAAGGTAGATAAAGGTGTCATCGCATAATCAAGTTTAAGGTTTTGCACCACAGGTGTACTAGCAAACTAACACGACTTGAATAAACCAGTATTGATCCCTTGGCCCAAGCTTTGGCCCAATAACATGAAATGACCCTAATACAAGGTCTAACCAAACGGTCTAGTCGATCGGCTCCCTATAAGCCTAACTCGTCACGTGTTGGTGTCCATACGGCCCAAACATGATTGTAGTCAGACTGTGTCGGGTCTCCCGTCGGGTGTATCAAGCCCTAGGGTGGCAACCCCTGGACACCATAAACATGCGTGCACAGTCTCGATCTACTGGTACCCGTGCATGTTTTCCCCGGCTTCGGACTATGTGCACGACCATAAGTCCGCCCGGAACTACACCGGCGTACCACTCTGCCGTCGTTTTTGGTCGCTTACCTCAAGTTCAGTAATTCGTGCCCCACACCCTAGCCTAGACCCTAGGGCCATGATGATACAAACTTGGGATTACTGCTGGAGTGGACCCCCATTGCTAGGATTTTCTAGTGGGTTAAGTATGGTTTAACCCTCTAGCTAATCATGGATTAACTTGGTTAAGTGTAACGATGAGTTCACGACTTAACCCTGATTAATCTACCAAGCCCAAATTGGTTAAGTATTAAGTGGACCATGACTTAACCCTAATCACGAGGCATTAATTAATTTAATGCGCCTTAACCTCTCACATTAGACCTTGTTGTGGTTACTAGTTAAGCCGGGCGGGTCCGGGTAGCTTTACACCACAACTTGGTCTAACCTCGGGTTCAAGGTACAACATGACCAACTTCTCACATTGGGTCCTATTGTTTGTAGCAACTAGTTAAGCCGGTCGGTTCCGGGTAGGTTTACGCTACAAACTCAACCCAACCTCGAGTTGGTCACACTTATCTTTTCTAAGTGTCATGTCCATCATGTTTCCAAAACATGTTACAAGTTTTCAAGCATTTGGGTAGACCTAACTTAATAGGTAAATTCCCAAAGGGTAGACCTAACTTAATAGGTAAATTCCCAAGCTTATGTTTTTATGTCTTTTAAGTTTACCCAACCCCAAACGCAATCCCATCGCTTACATATCGCAATAGCGCATAAAGGATAGAAAGAGGGAACTTGGCATAATCATGACATAAGGGTGTTGAAGCCACAAGTTCAACATGGTGGCATATGAAATGTACATGTGTCCATATACTTGCATATTACATTTTTAGGCCTCAAAAGCATGCATAAAACCAAACTTAGCATATTGGTGATACATGGTGATAAATGACATGTAGAAATGGCCATAAGTTCGCATTTAGCCTCACATGCAAGTTATCATAAGGGATATGATAACTTACATGTTGCCAAAATGCAACCTTTAGCATAAAGCTTGAAGCTTTATGTTCATATACTTAAGATAAGCTTGCACAACATGATAACATGAACAAAATGATCACCCCAAACTTGCATAACCTAACATGGCAAACTTGCATATAAACTTGCATATCATAACATATCAAACTTGCATATCATAACATATCAAACTTGCATATCATAACATGATTAACTTGCATAACATAGCATGGCAAACTTGCATATCATAACATGGCAAACTTACATAACATAACTTACATATCATAACATGATTAACTTGCATATCAAACTTGCATAACATAACATGATAGACTTGCATATTACATCATAGTAAACTTGCATAACATATCATGATAAACTTGCATATCATATAATAGCATACTTGCATAACATGATAAACTTGCATATCATATCATAATGATCAAACACAACTTGCATCATTCATTAACTTTAGAGTTTAAGTATGAAAGTAGAATAGGGCTTACAATGCTTATGAAGACACACAAAAATATGACAAAGCCCTTATGCAACCAATTAGACCCAAAATGCAAGCTCCAAATCACTAAAAACCCTTTCTTTATGATGCAAATATGGAAACTTGACTTGAATGCAAGCTAATAATGCTCATACAAGCTTGAAAACACTTGTATGCATGGAAAATCTCTCATAGAAATGACTTAGGAATTTTATGAAGAGAGTGGAGGCCATGAGAGGGATAATTTTGCCATAGTTTAGTTGTAGGATTGATTAATAATGATTTAGGGTTAGGTTAGGGTCTTATTTATAGAGATTAGGATTAGTTTCAACCCTAGGATTAAACCCTAGTTCCAATCTCAGCCCTCAAAACCGAATCTGGCCCCCAAGCTCAACACAAACCCAAAATGGTGCACCAGGCAAGACTGGTCAGCTGGACCAAGTCGACAGCCAAGTCGACAGGGCTGTCGACTTGGGTCCAACCAAGTCGACTCCCAAGTCGACAAGGCTGTCGACTTGGGTGCTCTGGCGGGAATTTTCCCGCCTGGCCCAAACTGGCCCAAATTTCCAAATTCGAACTTGAATTTGAAATCTGTTTTTACTTTGAAATTTTCTGAAAACTTCGTTGGGCCTTAATCGGGTCATACGGACTCCGATTTTCGAAAACTCGGACTCTATTTCGCGTATTTTTCCGAGACGAACGCAATGGCATAGCCCGTTTCCCTTGATTCAGATTTATAAATTAAATTCTGCCTCGATTTATGTTATAACAGGTTATTGAAAATACGGGTTATTACAAAATTCATGTGTTAAAATAAAATGTTTTATCGTTAAAATATATAATTTTTAACGTGAAAGTGAATAAAAAAATATTTATAAACAAATCGGCCGATTTGTTTATATACACTGATTTGACTGATATTGATTGGGTCGATAAATTTTACACATCGCCCAACTGCACAACTAAATCTGTGTTTGATTGTTTGAAACCCCACACGGGTGTTGGGATGAAATTTGAAGTTCACTCATCCTGCTTGATTAAATGTGTCGATCGATTGATTGACAGGCTGTTATAAGCGTTAGATATCTATATTTGATGCTTATACAGTGTTGTGCACTTTGGTTGATTATTTTTCAATGCTATTATGTACGTGTGATGTGTGAAAATCCATATGATTAACTTTATATGGTAATTGATTGGGCCTCATTCCAATTTAGAAAATAAAGAATATTATAAAATAAAGGTTCATGTGTTGACAGTACTCATCCGTTGAGATTAGTCATGTGTTGAACGAAATATTTTAATAATAAAATTTACATCTTTATCAATATAAAATAAAGGTTCATGTGTTGAAAGTACTCATCCGTTGAGATTAGTCATGTGTTGAACGAAATATTTTAATAATAGAAATATTTGAAAAGGAAATATTTGAAAAGGAAATATTTGAAAAAGAAATATTTGAAATAGAACATTTGAAAATAGAAATATATGAAGCCGTGTTGATTAGATTGACGCCATTTTGACGTGAACGATATTTATATCGATTTTATTCATTTTAAAATGAATATTGAAAAAGAATTTCGAAATCGAATATTTTGAAATGAAATTTGAATCGAATTGAAAAGAAAACGAATTCGAATTGAATCTAAAACGAATTCGAATTGAATATATAACGAATTTGATTTCAATTGAATATATAACGAATTTGATTTGAATAGAAAATGAATTGAATTTGAATTGTATAGGAAAATGAATTCGAATTGAATTGAATTGAAAAGAAAATGAATTCGAATCGAATTAAAATCGATTTGAATTAAAATCAAATAGAAATGAAAGTAAAAAGGATTTATAATAGAAAATTCAATTTCGATTTGAATTTGAAATAAAGGTTGAAATCGTTTTTGAAACGAATTCAAAACTATTTATAAAATTTGTTTTAAATAGTAATCGACGAAATATATATTATATATATTATATATATAATATAATGGCCTGAATAGAACGCGCCGCGCCGCGGCAGTTCATGAATTTCGACCATTAACTTCGAACGAATATTACGGGAGATCCGACCGTCGGATTCTCCTGAAACTGGAACCTTGGGTTCGTATCGAAAAGAGCTTTCTAATGAATATTAGAAATTTGAAATCTAACGGTTGGATTTGGAATTATGTCCAAATCAAATTTGAAAAAGGTCGCTGTAAGTGCAGTTCGATGACCGTTGATGGAAATCGACTGTACGGGCCTTGATAAAATTATTAAAAATAGTAATAATTTGTGTAAAATCATAAGAAATGATTTAGAAAGAATTGGGATGAAAATTTCCATACTTGAAAAGATAAAAATAAATTTTTATCGAAATGAACTAGTTTTGAACTAGAATTATAATTCTATTTATTTTTAAGTAAATAAATTGAATTTGAAAAGGGTTTTAAAAATAACCAGAATTTCCAATGATTGCATTGGAGTGGATTTGAATCGAAATTGTCTTCGGAATATTTCGATGTTGGAATTCGTGATTACACGGATGTTGTTATGGAAATTTGAAAGATATATATTTATATCGTTATTTCCAATACGACATTTGTTAATCGTAGAATTTAATATTGAATATAAGCCGATATATTTTCTATTCAGAGCCTTGTATTGAATATCAAATGTGATTTGGGTTTGTCGTGAATGGTGTCTTCATTAACACTGTTCTTGAACCCAGTTGAGAAAAGATTAAATCTTTTTACTTAGATTTAATGAAATGTACCTATTAAATAATATTTAATTGGAATTGAATTGATATTGATTTTTGGATTTATCGTGGATAGTGTTTTAAATAACACTCGTTCTTTAATCCGATAATTAATGGAATGTGGTTTTGGGTTTATCGTGAACCGTGTTTTAAATGACACTGATTCTTTAACCCAGTTAATGATTAAAACTAAGTGGAGTTTTAATGAATCTTTAATTAGATTGAAATGATCGAGAATGGAGTATCACCAGTTTTGCTCCAGGCGATAGTTGAATCTTTAATTAGATTTGAACGTGAAATGGTAATTGAATTTACCGATAATACCATGGGGTTAAATATGAAGTATTACCAGTTTTACTTCATGGGATGAATAGGTTGGGATTGGGAAATTAAAATAACTGATTACTTTGGTAAGGTTCGTTAATCCCGACTAGTTGAATCGAAATTCAAAAGGATAGATTAAAGAATAAATATAAAGAATTTATCTTTGATAAAATTAATGGGAACCTTTCCCTATGAATGTGAAATTCAGAAACTAACTGTCGGTTAGCTAAGCAGAATGGTTTCCTGGATATTGATCTGATGTTGGTTTCGACCTTCAGAGTTAATATTTGGGGAATTATTCTCTTGATTAATTTACGGTTAGTGACTGAAGAATTGGAATGAGGCGTATGTTGTGTTTGAGTAACACTTATTTAAAATATACGCGAGTTATTCGGGAAGACCGGGTTTATCCCATTCTGAATAACTGATACGACGATAAGTCGAAGATGAAGACGATGGTCGAAGACCGGAGGTCTTCACGTCGTTTGGGTGATTACTGATGATCTTGATTGGGCTGTACACCCAAGAAGATGGAAGCAGTTGGTGATCGTCCAGACGTACTTGGAGATCGAAGGATATGCGGGGTACTAGGGGCCTCCGGTTTCGTTCAGACCCAGAACGGACTTGTAAATGGATAGTGTGTCTGACGTTGTATTCCTTTATACTGTATTGGTGATCTCTACTAAATATATATCTGTTTGGTGGCAGAGAATTTATTCTCTTGCTATACACCCTTCTCTGAGACGTACGAGCCTAGAGGTTATATATTGGCAAAAATCAGTGGTACAGTGTGGACTGACAATGTGGCATGCTGAGTTGCATGGATCAAGGCTTTTGTTGAAAAGCAAAGTCTTGTGGTTGATGATCAAAGCACGGCCTTGTGTGGCGTAGCTTTGTGTAACGTTGATTCGCGAGCATCACGCCCGGTATGAACCAAAAACGGGAGATGGACATCAGGGAGGACATGCGTTTCTTTCTATTTAGGAGTGGCGTCAGTGCTTGAACTGGCTGACGAGTTTGACTCATGTAGATGTTGCTTATTATTACTTGCTGAAAAGCGAGGCGCCTCGTGATATCGGTTTCGGCCGATGCTTCTGGTCGGCTGACGGGCCAGGCTTACGCCCCAAAGGGCGGGGAAACGTAGTGTTCAGGCATAATAATCCACATCGGTGGACCGGCCCTGACGATCCAAGGGGCAGTTGCGGCTGTTCCTGAGGCACGGGCTAGAGAGTCTCGAATCGGTTGAGGACGATCCCTAGCCTCGGTTCATACCATAAATGATAACCTAACTTCCAATACGACGTCTTGCGGTTTTGATTGTAAACTTATATATGGCGACATAGTGGTATGGGGCATTCATGCCGCCTATGATTAATACTAATGATTTGAAGTGTTTTATACACTATACACTTATAATAGTATCAAATGATTTCTTTTAAACGTATCAAGCATTCTTGGCTATTATAAGGTAAAAACCCTATCCCCCGGCTTGCGTTGCATTGTGTGATAGGACCTGGGTCTTATAATAGCTTCATTTTTCTTTATTTAGCATTGCGCTGTTGTTTTATGCACTGGTATTCTTGGGAGGAAACCCGTTCCGTGTTATACGGCGTGGTCCCTTGATTTATCGAACTTTAAAAATAAAGATCAATAACTGTTTTAGTTCTCACACCAGTCCCATGACTGACCTGGAGTTTATTGTTTTAACCTAAACTCCGGGTGCCCTTATTTTCCGCACGGGCAGCTAGTAGTTCTAGTTTTGCAGATTTATATTCACAGGATCCTGGTTTACAGCTGGAATGATATCCGGAGAGCTCTGTATCCGCATATCTCTTTCTAGTTGTGTATTGTATTATTTTCCGCTGCTACGTAATTTATTGTAATCTCTGATATTTGTCGAATGTAATTTATTCATTTATACTCTGTATATTCTTGTATCTAATGGGATTGTTGTAATAACAATGAAATGTTCTTCCGTCTGCGTTCATTTGTGTGTTGTTCTCAAAGTATCCGCTCTTTCCTTCACGGGGAAGTAACGGGTCCTTACACTAAATACCTCGCAAACCCATCGATCACCACGTACATCTGGACGATCACCACTCATTATCCATATTTCGGGATGCCTCCCAATCAGGACCTCGGTTACCATCCAAACGAGGTGAAGATCTCCGGTCTTCGACCACCATCTTCATCTTCAAATATCAATCGTCGGTCAATTACTTGAAATGGGAATTAACTCGGCCTTTTCAAATAATTCACATATATTTAGAATTTCAAATCAATTTATTTCAATGGTTAAATCATCCGACAACACCAATTTTGTTCTTTAATGTAATTTTCACACCAAACACACATCAAATACCACATAAATCGAGCAAATTCAGTTTATTTCCATTCCATATCTTTTATGATATTTTATAACGATTTATCGCTATTTTTATTTATTTTAAAATAGCCAATTTAGTCAAAACGACGCTTCGGGCCGTAACGCGGCCGTGGCGCTGTTTTTCTTCAGATTTGATTTACACATATCTGGAAATCTAACCGTTGGATCTTCACAAAATTTACATCATTAGAAAGGTCTTTTCAAAACGAATCCAACGGTTCTAGTTTCGGGAAAATCCGACGGTCAGATCTCCCGGTACAATCGTTTGAAGTTTCGATTTCAAAATACGAACTACAGCGTCGTTATTCGATTAAATATAATTATATTTATATATATATAAATATAATCGTTTCTGGCGCTGTTTTTCTTCGGATTTGAATTAAACATTCCAGACAATCCAACCATTGGATTTTTACAAAGTTGGTGCCATTGGAAAGATTTTTCCAAGGCGAACCCAACGGTTGCGGTTTCGGGAAAATCCAATGGTCGGATTTCCCGCACTAGTTGTTTGAAATCACGGTTTCAAAAGACGAACTGCACGGCCACGTTTCGTTTTAATTTTATTTATATTTATATATTTATATAAATATAGTTCATTCAACAATTTCGATATCGTTTTAACTTCAAATATTTCACTAACGTCTTTAAATTTCGGAAAAATTCGCCATAACCTCCTTTGTACGGGAGGGGCTGGGAAAATTCCCAAATAGCCACACGGGCGTCTCATGTCGAAAAGAAAAAGAAAAAGCCAAGCGGCTAGCCAACAGGCTCATAAAATCATCACCCAATCAAAATAGTAAATGTGTACCTATTTGTCGGTCACAAAATTTTATTCCTCTTCTCTAGCCCCTTTGCCATAACCTGTTCAATAAATATGCATGTACATATATACAGTTCTTATCATTTATCATTTTCCGTTCAACTTCATATTTGATTCCATTTGGTTCAAAAACACCATTCATTCTAATGTTGTATGCGTAGGCAAAATCATATCATTAGCTAATTAATGAATATTTCAACTCATGCATATTTATTTGAACGAGTTGCTATTTTTAACACTTCACATTTCAACAATTTATGTATATAATAAAAATGTGATTTTTATTGTAAAACAATTCATTTCAAAACACTATTATTTTATATAGTCTATATAGGTGATAAAAATAGGATTTTTTTCTTATAAAACAATTTCTTTTAAAATGAGATTATTTTACATAGTCCATATAGTCTATAAAAGGTGATTTTTATTATCAAACAATTAATTTCAAAATATGAATACCATTCAACACATGAATTTCAAATCAACGAATGAATATCGATTCAACACATGAAGGTTTTCTATAGTTTCTATATATAGATAAAAAATGTGATTTTTATATTTAACACGCGAATACCATTCAACACATGAAATTCTAATCAACGAATGAATATCGATTCAACACATGAAGGTTTTCTATTCAATGAATAAATATAGTTTCAGCAAATGAAAATAATTCAAACACATGAATATTATTCAAAATTTCGGCAGCATAACGGCAGGGTAGTTAAAACCGGGACCGTCCCTAGTACGGTTCCTCGCTCTACCTTAAAACCTCGCGGTTTTTGACAATGGGGATCATGCATCTAGTTCGCACGCAGGCGACATGTATATATTTATTTCCTTTCCACAAACTAATCATATGTGGTTTCAACCAAATATTTCTCAACCACAAACGGGTATTTTTCAACCACAATCAATCAATATCAACCACAAACATTCCCAAACAACCATTCGCTATCAATCAATTTTCACACCGATCACAATCAATAAATATCGTCCATGGTTTGTGGACGAGGGGCGTATATATATATATATATATATATATATATATATATATATATATATATATACATATATATATAGCAATTCACTTTTATTTCAACACATATATAATTTTTACAACGCATATATAACTTATACATCGAACATACAACTTATACAACGCTTATACAAGAGGTGTACAACGCTTATATAACTCATACATCGACTATATAATTTATACATCGTCGTTTTTCATATTGTTTATAAATTAGAAATCTCACCTTGGGTTCCACTCAACCAAAAATAGCAGGAGGCTCAGAAAAATATGCGGTCTCTTCTAGAATGTAGAAGGCGTCCACACGGTCACGATGTTTCATGTTTCATCGAATTTCGTTAACGAATGAAAAAGATATGATTTTTTTTTAAACAATAATGGATTTGTAACGGATTAAAAGTGTCGCAAACCTTTTATATATATTCAGCCGTATACTTCAGAAAACTGTTCGAAACTAGGTTTCGATTTCTCTCTCGATCCGAAGCACGATATGCAGATCAGCCTACGCCACATCGATGAGCTTGGAGGGGCTCATCATCGCACCGAACGCCGTTGAACTCGGTGGCGGATCTCGGCCAGGATTCGGGTGCGAACGGCGTGACTTCAGCGCCCTGGATCTCTCGATATACTCAGTGAAAAAATCGAATCCAAGTATGGATGTGAAGCTTGCAAAATTCTCCACAAAAACTTCCAAAGGACGATGGGGTTTTGTCGAGCGTGGAAGGAGAAAATTGGCTGGGAAGTTTCGAGCTCTTTCCGCCGTGCGTTCTGGGGTTTCGAGGAAGAAGGTCGGGGCTGAGAGAATGAGGTGGACCAATAGAATTTTTTTATTATTTTATATATTTTTAAAATCTCCAAAATACCCCTTTCGCCCACGAACCACAATCCAAACCCAACGACTGTCGTCCCTAGCGTTTTACCCCCATTCCGAACACAATGGGATATGTTTCGAAGGCCCATTCGGCTGTTTCAGTTAGTTTCCATTCAAATTAAAATATAAAACATTCAATATTTAATTTGAACGTACATTTCAATTTGCCAGGGCCACAAACTGATTCGAAAAATTCCAGAAAAATAAATCTAGCTATGTTTTGACGATACGGTCCCAACAAAATTTGTTTCATCGAATTCTGAGACCGTTTGCAAAAAGGCCCATTTCTAGTCGATCCATTTTAACTGTAATGGACCAAAACACATTTTCTTTTTCCACGCTCACATATTAGCTTCAAAAATTATGAAATTCGAAACCTAGCAATAACTTCACATCCCGGATCCAACAAAAGTGGTTTCATCGAATTCCGAGGTCATATGCAAAATGGCCAATTTCACGGGCTATATAAATTCCATAGCGACCTTTCTGAAAATTCATTTGGCCATAACTTTTGCTTTCCGCTATGAAAATTCGATTTTTCAGATTTGTTAGAAAGGTATTCACTAACAGATTTAAATATTTTTGGTTTCACTAAAATCTGTGTTGTTTTGCACCCGGTACAGTCCGACAAAGTTTGAATCCAATTTTTGAAACTGCAGCGCCATTTCATGCCTTGTTTATAATTATAATTAATTATATTCGTTTTCAATTGTCGATTCAAACTCACTTTTCATTGCTATTATTTAAAATATTTATTTTAAATATTCAAAATCCATTATTTTAGCCAATTAAATTTTTTTAAATTGGTTCAGATTTTCTGGGTCGTTACATGACAGATATATGCAGAACATAATATTGTTATGTAGAGATCCGTATGTCACTCCGGCATAGGATGAGGAACTGCATTCATTTCTGTGGCATTACGGTGGAGACCGTGCGAGTGGGGTACCATGGGGTGTACTTCAATATTGAGGGGTAGCTACATATATACTATATTAGGTTAATCCACTGGGAAGTAAATGGGTAAGACGTGTGTGTAAGCCTTGAGTGTTGTTAACCCAAGTTATCTAATAAATTAGAAAATGTGATTGAACGATATATGTAGGATTATCCAAAGTGTATAATTTAAATCCAGTCACCAGAACTTGTGTTCTGACGCCCTCCTCATCACATACTCGCAGGTTTGATTTGTGGTAGAGACATGATAGCCTTGGATACTGGTTAGGCAGTATTATTAATACGGTAAAGCTATATTTTGATTATATTATATTTTATCCATTACACTGTGAGATACGTTCTGAGCTCTGATATATTTTATGTCTCTGTCTTTTCTGTAGGATACCAGAGCAAACCAAACCGAGTTTCGATAAATTGGAATTTTGAAAAAAAAATCGGTTTGTCGGAATTCGTGTCATCACACATGTTATAGTAAAGTAAATTTTAGGCAATATCTAAGATCCTTGATGCCAAAAGCCACAATCTTCATCAATCTCCTAAGTGAATCCTTCTATCCGTTGCTAAGGAGAGTAAGCTCACTCATTCTTGCTGAAATATTCGTTGAATGTTGTAAATCTGAGGTATGAGTTGAGTTTTATTTACTGTAAAACACAAAATTGTCTCTGTATAATTTCATATTGAAAAATCGATTTCTATCAAACTTTGCGAGTGTGTTGATCTCTCATTTTGTGTCCTCACGTCATGATTTCTTTTTCAATTTGGTTGCAGAGATTTGTAGTTCAATAATACTCAATTTCTAGCTTGAATCTCACTAAAAGATGGCCAAAGTTTGGCTTAAAGTTGCACTCGAACCGTATATTCGCGTGGAAATAAAATCACATAGCCAAGATCTCCTTGGCTCTACCCTTAGAAATTCGACTTGTACGTCGACCATGACAACACAAAGTTGAGCAAGCAACTTCCTGAGTTGTTGTGTTTAAATTTGTGCTTTTCCGAGTGAATTTCCTAAGTGCTAAAGCAATATTTTTTCTCATTTTACACCAAATTTTCTTGTGCAAGATGTATCGATTCCATCTTTGGCTTATTCAAAAGCCAAAATTTTCATGCACTTTGCATTGTTGTTTTTTCGTGATGATTCTGCACCATGCACATTTTTATAAAGTCGTCTTGAAAATGATTTTTTTAATTTCTCTATCTATATATATATATACATATATAGCTTTGTGACAAAAGTTTTTCCATGATATAGTTCTTAAAAATTAAATACGTCTCATGGAAATATTAAAAAAAAATTGAAATATAGAAATTTTGAAAGAAATAATTCAAACTCTTTCTGAATCATATCAAGCTAAATATTTTCTGTATATATAATTTACACATTTTGCACACTTTGAGAAAGCGAGAATGTGATTTAAAGGATATAATAAATCACATGGTATGGGACACGTAGATTAACTATATCGATTGATTCTAGATTCATCGATTGAAGTTATTGTTGTTTTTCCCATGTGAAGTAGACTCGCTTGTAGTAAATCGATTAGCGAAACATGCGGTATGAGACGTATTGTTTTCACTTTTCGAGTTACTATTTGGGAGTTTATGATGCATTCAAGTGTTGTTTTTGCCAGAACCTAGACTAGTCGGTCCTATATTCATATACAATGCTGGTGGTCTATTATAGACAGGTGGTTCCTGTTCGATACTAGTGGATCTCCTATGAATAGTACTTGGCAGATTGGTGGACCACTTATTGGACTGATGGGCTAATATTTGGACTAGTGGGTCCTATCGATTATATTGTTGTGTACTACATTTCTTTGTGCTGATTTCAATAATTTAGATGAATTTGAATGTGTTCACCACAGTTGATTGTGTTTATTCTTTATATAGCATGAGAGCTACCATGTTATTTATATTTTGGTGATTTCTTTCATGTTGACATTGAACTCTTAAATTGGTTCTAAATGTTGTGTTGTGATGATTTTATACTTGTTCATGTGCTAAGAAAATTATATACCTTTTACCTAGCCAAAGAACTTGGTACTTTATGATCAATGCAAACCTTACGCCATATGTGATAAATCAAACCGTTCGCCATTCTACAACATTGTGCGTTTGTGTCGTAATTTCCTTATTGAGACTTTGTGACTTATAGGATATTATTTTACTTCAGTATATCTTAATCTTATTGTTTCAGCAAGAATGACACGCGCATTTTATACTCGGGTTATATCGAATTTTTACAAGTAACGCTTGATGTAGATACTTGCTACCCAACTTTTGCTTTTTGACTAACTACCACCTTTTGATCGCTTTAGCAAGTTTTCACTAGTACTTAATATTTTTGTAGCATACTTTAATGGTTGTACATATTATTTTATGTTGATGGATGTATGTAAATTGTGGATAGTATATCCACCGATGTATATTATTTTGTGTTGCACTTGACGTATGTGAATATATCTGTGAGTATGTTATTGTTCTATGTACCATGGAATTTGAAACACCCCACCTCCGTTAGGGTCACTCTCAAAGGGAATGCCCTAATTTTAGTGGAGGTTTATAAGTATAAATCACAGATATACAAGACAGATATAAGAACACATATTTGTAAACAGCGGAAAAACAACAACTTTTATTTCATAAAAGCAAATACGTGTTACACAACATCACCATGATTGTCTTACATCCTTTCCAAAAACATAACATAACACTTTCATAATCTGTCTTGATTACATTATTTAAAGAAGCATAAATAAAACATAGATAAACTGCAAAAGCCCCATAGTGGTTGTCCAAAGCCATAGTTCAAAACGAAAAGGTCCAAGCAATACATTTTTCCTCTTCAAGCTGGATGTTAAGGCTGGTCAAGCTGCAGTGTTCCCTCCCTGTGGACCTGGGGGGGGAACGGAAGAAAAGAAGACGAAAGAAAAGTAGAGTCAGACATAAAGCCTGAGTAAGTCTAGTACTATTCTGTCTATGAATAAATAACTGGGTATGATAAGTATAAACAAGAAGTGGGAAAGCACTATAACTTGGTTAAGTTGTCTAGGGTCGAATATACTATCGTACCCCATGGTAATCTCTGAACCCATATAAACTAGTTCCCAACTGGCACCCCCTAATCAGGGTGATGTGATCCATTCTATGATGATCGGCTCCTACTCGCATAGTTACATGTGTCTTACGGCCCCCGATGTTGTAGTTACCTATGCTGGTCCCACCATGGGGTGTATCAAGTCCCATGGTGGCGGCCCGACACAATCCTAGAATGCACAGGTATGCTACTGGTGTCCAGTGCCTTATTTTTCTGCGCCGGAGTATGTGCACGCCCGCACCCCGTTAGAACCTACACTGCTACACCACCGCCGTCGATTTGACCTCTTACAATCAGCCCAGTAATCGTGCCCCACCCTGCCTAGTTTCAGGGTATCCTGATACACCTTCTAGGGTTACTGCTGAAAAGGGTCCCCCGTTACTAGGTTTTTCTATCTCTAGCCAAAATGCTAAGTTGGTTAAGTGTTTTCTAACCTAACCCCCACCAGTCCGTTTAGTTTAGCATGTTCCATTTTGATTAAGTCTTTAGTTCACTTAATCCTAATAATCCTGACTCGGCCTTAATTGTCTTATTAAGGCCTTGACCTCTCACATTAGACAGGTATTGTTGTAGCTGCCTGTTGCCGGTTGGTTCCGGGCAGTCTTACGCCACAACTCAGTCTAACCTCGGGTCCTTATTGGGCTCCATGTTTAACCTCCCACATTGGATAGGTATTGTTGTGACTACTGGACAGCCGGGCGGTTCCGAGCAGGTTTACATCACAACTCAATCCAACCTCGGGTTAAACACATCGTATGTTCTACATTTACATATTTTTTCTTTCTTCTTTATTTTCTTATATGTAAATATTTGCGGCCCATTATTAAGTTAATGGTGTAAAGGTTACACCAATCATGGGCCCAACCCATACTTGAATTTGGGCCCTTCTACTTTATATTTTCATTTATTAATTAGTTTGGCCCAACGCTATTTTCCCCCGTTTAACACGTTCGTTTATCATAATATATGTTGGGCTTAGGCTTTTAAGCCCAACTTAGCCATGAGAAAAAGGGGAGGCTTAAAGCGTGATTACAAACACAAAAAAGGGAATGTGAACGCATGAACTTGCAATGTGACGTTGGAACTACAAAATAGAAACTGGTGTACTTGCATAGTGGTAACATATACTTTGGTCATAAAGCATAAGTGACATGAATCAAACCATGTAAACTTGTAGTTAAATTAAGAATATCACTATCGACACATAGGCTTAACTACAACATAAACCTATATTTTATTTAGGCATAATATCAAACATAAGCAATTCATGTTTATAAGATTACTACATGTTTACAAAGGTGTTTACTTTTGTTACTAACACAAAGGTATAGTTCAAACTAATCATGATTTTAAATCTATTCACATGGCATAAATATTTCTAATACGAAATCATGATTTTTACTTTAGTCATGCAACTTGCAAAAGGGATTTTTGAATCTAACCTAGCTATGTACCACATATGTCATCATATAATTCTTGTTAACAATATGGATTTCAATTATGCAAAATATCAATCATAGCCTAGTCATATTCATAAGTTTGCAATTAGGTTCTCTAGTACAAAAGCATGGCTTAATACATAGATCATGGTGCCAAAATTTCAACATAGTTTCATATGAACTATAATAACCCAAATTTGTTCCAATTACGTACAAAATGATTTATGTACAAAAATATACATCATGATGGCATAGTATCAAAACCCCAAACTTGCATGAGTTTCAATTAAACAACTACATACATGTAGCTTCGGTTGTATATAACAGTGTTGTATACACAATTATATGATTTTTGTTTGATGATAACAACCAAATATATTTTTATTATTGAATGTGTTTATAAATACACTGATACAGAAATTTGAACAATCACACAGTATTTTATAAAAATATTTTATTTCAATATCAAAAGTACATCTTTTTACTCCACTATTTGACATATTACATTTCATTCATACAACTCTGTCACTCACTCTATACAACTGCACATACAAACACTTTCATACATTGACATTTTTTTACTGTCTTCTATCGTCCATCTTCTGTCTTCACAACCTTCAGTCAAATCCTGACTTCATACCTGTCACAAAAAGAACACACAGTAGACTGCAACAAAAATAAAATAAAATAAAAGCAAATAAAAATTTACTTTTAAAATTTTTATTTGCCTCAGAATTACAGTGTGTTTCTCATCATTTTTCTAGACTTTGTCTGATATGCAGGGACAGAAAAACTCGTCTGGATGACTGCATATACACACGTGTATACACGTGTGCACTGCCACGCCAATCCAGTGTCATGACTGAGGAGTAGCCATAAAGACCGTCTCGACTCAGTGCACATATAAAAATAATTCAATGAAAAATCAATAAAAACTCGAAGTGGTTGAGATAGCTCAGCACAAAGTCAAGGCAACATATTTGGATAATTTTTCAAAAATGGTCAAGCAACATACAAGACACAGACATGATATTGGTGCACACAACCAGGTTTCAAATACAAGGTTCAAAGCAGTACTCGAGCAACAACAAACCAACAAGAATGCAAATAATAATCTCAAGGATACAAGAACATAAACATGTATGATAAAAGGAAGATTTGCAAGTACTGGTCATCGTGCAGCATTTTTTTTAAAGGGAGTTTTTAGCACAAAATGTTACATTGATCAAGGCTAAAATCTGCTCGGAAACATAAAGATAAGGCAACCCAAAGTCAATGGAAACCCAATGTACCATTCAGACTCGACCAAGTAAAGCAACATACATGAATGAAGCAGCAAGAAACCAGTGGAGCATGAGCACATTAATATACATGCAGGGGCAATAATTCTTAAGTCAGTTTTATAAAGTTAAGCATGCACACAGTGCACCAAGGGGTCAAGCAAGAAGCAAGGGAGACACAAATAGTCACAGGAACGCAAAACTAACTAGCACATGCACAAACACTCAGGGTAATACAAACAAGGACATAGAAGACCAAAGCAACAACAATGCAAGATTAAAGTACAGTATTTTTTTATCAACAGAAGTGAACAAGAGCAAATTGCTCAAGAGGACAGATGGAATCAAGTAGCATAGTGAACACAGCATTGTACATGCGTGTACACAGGGTCAACATGGATGAAGCAGTTTGTAAGCATGAACAGGTCAAGTTCAAACAGCAAGATAGAATGGTGCAAACTGCATGACACAGATACAAATAAATGGATAGTGAAACAATATCTGTTCTTATCAAAGTAAGTCATGCAAAGTGTCAAAGATTTGATGAACCAGAAACCAAGGAATCAGTTGAGAGCAATCAAGTTTAGCATCAGTTTAAATTTGTTGAAAAATCAGTGATATAATCAATGATGCAAGTTTAGCAAAGTCAAGTATTATCTTTATCAAAAGCAATATTAAATGTTCGGAAATAATCAAGAAAAACATCTGTACAACATCATCTATGATGCACACGGCAAAGAAGGAGGTAAGAGTTCAATTCAAAAGTCCAGAAATCACAATACAAGTTACTCCACAAAGTTTGAAATTTTCAAACTTAATAAATTTCCAAACAAATCAGGATATTAAAATTGTTCAAAGGAAGACCGAGTGTAGCATCAGTATAAAGTTATCTTCATTCCAGAAATTAAGGAACAAAAGCTAAAATAAATCAAAGATCATTTCTAAAAAATCTCACGCAAATTTTTCAAAAAGACTGAAGATTTCAAACCAGATTTAAAGTCCAGAACCTATCCCACAAATTGGTACCGAGATTAAAGAAATATACTTCCTGGCCCCAAATAAAAATAAACAGATCAATTCAGATCAATTGCAATATTATAGCCAAGTCTCAAGGACGAAATCAGAGCAGAATTCTAGGGATTTTAACCCTATATATATCACACAATCATCATCGGCACACATCATCCAAGTTCAAGCACAATCAAAGAAAGAAAAAAAACTCGAATTAAAAATCATACCAGAGAACAAGTAAACAACTTGGACCCAAATCGAAGCATTCGAAGGCAACATCGAAGTCGGGCATCAAAGAACCGCATCTCCATCACTCAAGCGCAGAGATTTGGGGAAAGACTGAAGAAACCCTAGGAACCTCTCAAGAGACGCCGCCATTTCTAAGGAAGGAAATCGAGCCAAACAAAAAGTGGTGCAGCAATAATAAAAAAGGGAGCCGCCTTTCTATGTTAAAAGGGGATAACCCTAATAGTTAAACCTAGGGTTTTATTTTTCCTTTTAATTTTTGTTTTTGTTTAATTTTTTTTTCTCTTTACTCCTTAAAGTCAATAACTACGAGTATAAGTAGTTTGAAAATCACAACATAAGTGGTCTTGTTGTGTCAAGGTCTTGAGCGTAGGGTTTTAACAGTCGGGAGCGGAGGTCGCAAGTTTACAAGAGTCTGTAAGCGAAGAGATTGTTTAAAATTCCTAGTAGAAACCTTGAATGCAGCAGTAGGCATAGTTTTTGCCGAAGCTGGGTATTTTCTGTGTGTGATCTTTTTATTTCTGAAATTATTTTTTAAATATACTTATTTGCAATAAACCCTATTCACCCCCCCCCCCCTCTAGGGTTAATTTAGATCCTACAAGTGGTATCAGAGCGGGTATTTTTAACTCTAGAGTCATGAATTTGTCTAACAACGCTTTTTCTGAGGGTCAGTCCATAGCTAGGCCACCAATGTTTAATGGAACTGATTATGCTTATTGGAAAGCTAGGATGAAAATTTACTTAAGTTCAGTTGATTATGATGTATGGGATATCGTTGAAACAAGCTATAAACCTCCAGTTACGATTATCAATGATATTGAAATTCCTAAACCAAAAGATAAGTGGGATGCTAATGATAAAAAATTATTCTCAACTGATGCCAAAGCAATGAATGCTTTAATTTGTGCTCTTGATAAAACTGAATTTAACCGTATATCTCACTGTTCAACTGCGCAGGAAATCTGGCATACTTTGGAAGTCACACATGAAGGAACATCTCAGGTCAAGGAATCTCGTCTTGCACTACTCTGCAACGAATATGAAAATTTCACGATGCGAAAAGACGAAGATATAAAAGAGATGTATGGTCGATTCTCCACACTGATTTATAATGCAAGGGCTCTTGGAAAAATCTACACTGAAGTAGAATTAATACGCAAGATACTGAGAGTACTGCCAATGAATTTCGAAGCCAAAGTAACTGCCATTCAAGAATCAAAAGATCTAAATAAGTTGAAAATAGAAGAATTGATTGGAAATCTGATTGCTTATGAAATGGAGTTAAAAGCCAAAGAAGGACGCGATGATTCAGAATCAAAGAAAAAGACAATTGCTCTAAGCAACACTGTTGAAAGTAACGATGAAACTGAGAATCCTATCGAAGAGTTGGCCATGGTTCTTAAAAAGTGGACTAACAAAAAATACAAGTCACGAAAGAAGAGTTCAAAATCCAACAAATCCAAGAATTCTGACAATTCAGATGATGAAGTCATATGTTACAACTGCAATAAACCTGGCCATATCAAACCAAATTGCCCATTACTTCAGAAAGACAAAAAGAAAAAGAAGAAAAAGAAAGCCTTTGCAGCTACATGGGACGATGAAGAAGGAGAAGAGGAAGACTCTGACAGTGATAAAGAAGAAGCCAATTTATGCCTTATGGCACAGTCAGATCCAGACAGTAGCGAAGATGATTTCACTGAGGTACCAAATTACTCTTATAAAGATTTAATTTTAATGTGTCATAATCTCACCAAAACCGTTGATTCACTTGAACTAAAAATCAAGAAATTAAAATCTGATAGGTTAAAATTGGTCCACGAAAACAATAGGTTAGAAGATGAGCTTGGAAAAATGACAAACCTTGAATGTGAAAACTGCAAGTTATTAAAACAAGAGCAAACAGAATTTAAGGCAAACTTTGAAAAATTAAAACAAGAACACTTGGATTTAAGAGAAAGTGATGACACAAAAAGAAAGAACTTTATTAACAGATGTACTTCTCTTGTAAATGAAAATGAAGCACTTAAAACCAAAGTAAAAAATCTGGAAATAACATTGAGTAAGTTTTCAAAAGGGGAAAAGTCATTTAGAATTTTGCTTGGAAACCAATTATATGATAATAATAGAAAAGGATTAGGATTTGGGAAAATATACGTTAATGATAATGCAAAAGGTGGAAGTGTTTTTCCAAAATGCACAAAATGTGGAAAAATTGGACATAGCTATGAAAAATGTCAAAATAGGAACAATAATAAAAAATTCATACAAATTTGGGTTCCAAAAGGGTTGACGAGTGATTGTAATAGATTTGGATTTAATAAAAACAAACAAATTTGGATTCCAAAAGGATCTGTTGTTCAAAATCAAAATTTGTCAGTTACTAATTTTATTAGACCTATGAGTTTCTCTAGGTCATTCTCTTCTTCTTGTGTGTAGGTATGTTGGCGGGCTAAGGAACAACAAGAATGGTACTTGGATTCAGGTTGTTCCAAACATATGACAGGAGATAAATCAAAGTTCCTTAGCCTTGAAAAATATAAAGGAGGAAGTGTGATAATGGGCGATAACAGAAAATGTAAAATTATCGGTAAAGGTAAAGTAGGTAATAGTACTTTCTCCTTAACTGATGTTTTATATGTTGAAAACTTGCATCATAATCTAATTTCCATAAGCCAACTATGTGACAAAGGAATGAGTGTAATATTTGATAATGAATCCTGCAAAATTATTGAAAAATCCTCAAACAATATTGTGTTCACGGGAAAAAGAAAAGGAAATGTTTATACTATTTCATTTGATGTTTTGACTCTCTCACGATGTTTAGTAGCTACGGATGAAGAAGTATTCTTATGGCATAGGAGATTGGGTCACGCTAGTATGAGTCTCTTGGAAAAACTTGAAACAAAAGAATTGGTAAGAGGTCTACCACATCAGAAATATAAAAATAATAAAGTATGTAAATCATGTGCTATGGGAAAATTCAGTCGTTCAGCATTTCGTCCCAAAAATGTTGTTAGCACTAATAGGGTACTTGAATTGATTCACATGGATTTATTTGGACCAAATGAAATTTCTAGCTTAAATGGAAAAAGGTATTGTTATGTGTTAGTTGATGATTACTCTAGATTTACATGGGTTTATTTTCTAGCCAAAAAATCCGAAACTTTTGATTACTTTTCAAAGTTTGCAAAACTCGTTCAAAATGAAAAAGGTGTTTCAATAAAAACTTTAAGAAGTGATCATGGTGGTGAATTTGAAAATTTGGATTTTGAAAATTTTTGTGAAGAAAATGGTTTTAAACACGAATTTTCTGCTCCTCGAACACCACAGCAAAATGGGGTAGTCGAAAGGAAAAATCGTACATTACAGGAATTGGCTAGATCTATGTTAAGTGAATATAATTTGCCCTTAACTTTTTGGGCAGAAGCAGTTAATACATCCTGCCATGTAATGAACAGAGTAATGATTAGACCAATACTTAACAAAACATCCTATGAATTATGGTTTGACAGAAAGCCTAACATTTCATATTTTAGAGTGTTTGGATGCCCTTGTTATCTTCTTAATACAGGTGATCATCTTGGTAAGTTTGAATCAAAGGCTGACGAGGGAATTTTCATGGGTTACTCGTCAAGAAGCAAGGCTTATCGAATTTTCAACAAACGATCAAAAACCATTGTTGAAACCATAAACGTGAAATTTGATGAATCAGATCTGGATACGATGGAAAAAGAGAAAAACGATGAGGAAATTACACATGAGGGTGAAAAAGAAAATAGCAAAGAGAAGACTGGAAGTGATGACCAAACAAAACAAACATTTGAAGTCGAAAAGTTGAAATTCAAAACCAACCATCCTCCAGAATTGGTGATAGGAAATCCAACGGCAGGTATACGAACTCGTTCATCATTTAATAAAGATATCTGTACTTTCTGTATTCAAAGTTGTTTTATCTCAGAAATCGAACCTAAAAATGTTGAAATTGCACTTAATGATGAAAGTTGGATTTTAGCAATGCAAGAAGAACTTAATCAATTTGAACGGAATAAAGTTTGGAAATTAGTTCCTAGACCGAATGACTATCCAGTAGTAGGAACTAAATGGGTGTTCAAAAATAAACTTGATGAATCCGGAAATGTAATTAGAAACAAAGCTAGGTTGGTTGCAAAAGGATATAATCAAATTGAAGGCATTGATTTTGATGAAACATTTGCACCAGTAGCTAGGTTAGAAGCCATTAGAATTTTGCTCAGTTTCGCATGTTATAAGGGTTTCAAATTAAAACAAATGGACGTAAAAAGTGCATTTTTAAATGGAGAATTAAAAGAAGAAGTTTTTGTGGAACAACCCCCCGGTTTTGAAAATTATGAATTTCCAAACCATGTATTCAAACTTGAAAAAGCATTATATGGTCTTAAACAAGCTCCTAGAGCTTGGTACGATTGTTTGAGTGCATATCTTTTGGAAAACGGATTTAAAAAGGGCAGTGCTGACACTACATTGTTTCTATTACATGAAGGTGATGATTTTTTAATTGTCCAAATTTATGTTGATGATATTATATATGGTGCTACTAACGATTGTTTGTGTGAGAAATTTGAAAAAGTCATGCAGGATAAATTCGAAATGAGCTTGGTAGGTGAATTAAAATATTTTCTTGGATTTCAAATTAAACAAAGCTCCAAGGGGATTTTCATATCACAAACAAAATACATTGCTGAATTGCTGAAAAAATTTGGACTAGAAAATGCAAAACCACTCAGAACACCGATGAGTCCTTCAACCAAGCTTGACAAAGACGAGAAAGGAGTTGCAGTTGATCAGAAGAAATATCGTGGAATAATTGGTTCACTCCTTTATCTCACTGCATCTAGGCCTGATATTATGTTTGCTGTTTGTTTATGTGCTCGCTTTCAATCCAACCCAAAAGAATCTCATTTAAAAGCCACAAAAAGAATTTTAAGATATCTTTTGCACACACACAAATTTGGTTTATGGTACCCCGCATGCAATAATTTTAAACTAATTGGATATTCTGATGCTGATTATGCTGGATCTCTCGTTGATAGAAAAAGCACTAGTGGAACTTGTTTTATGCTAGGACACTCGTTAGTTTCATGGTCAAGTCGAAAACAAAATTGTGTTGCTTTATCCACAACTGAGGCTGAATACATTGCTTTGGGAAGTTGTTGTGCACAAATATTATGGATGATGCAAACTCTTTCAGACTTTGGCATAATTTATAAAAAAGTACCACTAAAATGTGATAGTAAAAGTGCTATAGACTTGTCTAATAATCCTGTTCACCATTCACGCACTAAACACATAGATGTGAGACATCATTTTATTAGAGATCACATTTCACGAGAAGATATTTGTATTGAGTTTATTACAACTGAAGGTCAACTTGCTGATATCTTTACAAAACCTCTTCCCGAAGATAGATTTTCACGATTACGCTTAGATTTGGGAATTATAGAAATAGATTAATCACTATCCCCTTACGAAAATATATATATATATATAAAGTAATAAAATAAAATTTCTTAAATGGTTATTCAAAAGTTAAATGATTGATCATTTGAACTACTTTAGAATTCGTTGAAATTATAACAGATCTTGAAATTGTGATGAGTATTGACTATAATATATTTTCATCATAAGGAAATATTTTAAATCTCATGATGATTGGACAGATTTTATGATATTTTTTGAGTTAAAGCTTATTTCACGACCATCTTCTATATCTACCATACTTCTGCCACTCATCATGGTTTTATTTAATTTGGGGAGTTCTAATTATTCTTGAAATTTAGAAATAAATAAATAAATAAATAAATAATATCCTTGGTACTCACTCCCATTTAAAAGTCCTCGCGGTTATGCGTGGGTGAAATACCTTAATCTCTATGTGCTTTCATTCTCACTTAAAAGACCTTCGGGCTGTGCATGGATGAAACTCATCAGAGAGGATAAAGTTAAGTTACTACTAACCCCATTTAAAAGACCTTTGGGCTATGCGTGGTTAGAAAGTGCTTAACATATTTTAAGCATATTTGAAATCTTTAAATTTTGTATTCAAATATTGGACTCCCCTAATTCTATAAAATCCATAGTACATTCATTCATTCTGAAAGTGAAATTTGTCTCTGACTCAAAGAATATTTTGATTTTTGTTTGATTCAATGAGATTTACGATATATTATCCTCTTGATCCGAATTTATATTTCTAGTTTATATTCATCACTATTTTAATTTATTGTTATTCTTTTGATGATAACAAAAGGGGGAGAATGATCAAGATTTTGATGGATGTGTAAACATTTATAGAATATTTTCAAATTTTGGGATTGATTAATTCTTTTTAGAATATTTTCAAATTTGGGATTGACTAATTCATTTCAAAATTTTCAAATCTATGTGCATCAATAAGGGAAGCCTAGTTGTAGGGGGAGCATACAAATAGGGGGAGTAACATATCTCATGTTATCAAACACATTCACACATTCAAAATCTTTTATTTGTTTGTCATCATCAAAAGGGGGAGATTGTTGTATATAACAGTGTTGTATACACAATTATATGATTTTTGTTTGATGATAACAACCAAATATATTTTTATTATTGAATGTGTTTATAAATACACTGATACAGAAATTTGAACAATCACACAGTATTTTATAAAAATATTTTATTTCAATATCAAAAGTACATCTTTTTACTCCACTATTTGACATATTACATTTCATTCATACAACTCTGTCACTCACTCTATACAACTGCACATACAAACACTTTCATACATTGACATTTTTTTACTGTCTTCTATCGTCCATCTTCTGTCTTCACAACCTTCAGTCAAATCCTGACTTCATACCTGTCACAAAAAGAACACACAGTAGACTGCAACAAAAATAAAATAAAATAAAAGCAAATAAAAATTTACTTTTAAAATTTTTATTTGCCTCAGAATTACAGTGTGTTTCTCATCATTTTTCTAGACTTTGTCTGATATGCAGGGACAGAAAAACTCGTCTGGATGACTGCATATACACACGTGTATACACGTGTGCACTGCCACGCCAATCCAGTGTCGTGACTGAGGAGTAGCCATAAAGACCGTCTCGACTCAGTGCACATATAAAAATAATTCAATGAAAAATCAATAACACTCGAAGTGGTTGAGATAGCTCAGCACAAAGTCAAGGCAACATATTTGGATAATTTTTCAAAAATGGTCAAGCAACATACAAGACACAGACATGATATTGGTGCACACAACCAGGTTTCAAATACAAGGTTCAAAGCAGTACTCGAGCAACAACAAACCAACAAGAATGCAAATAATAATCTCAAGGATACAAGAACATAAACATGTATGATAAAAGGAAGATTTGCAAGTACTGGTCATCGTGCAGCATTTTTTTTAAAGGGAGTTTTTAGCACAAAATGTTACATTGATCAAGGCTAAAATCTGCTCGGAAACATAAAGATAAGGCAACCCAAAGTCAATGGAAACCCAATGTACCATTCAGACTCGACCAAGTAAAGCAACATACATGAATGAAGCAGCAAGAAACCAGTGGAGCATGAGCACATTAATATACATGCAGGGGCAATAATTCTTAAGTCAGTTTTATAAAGTTAAGCATGCACACAGTGCACCAAGGGGTCAAGCAAGAAGCAAGGGAGACACAAATAGTCACAGGAACGCAAAACTAACTAGCACATGCACAAACACTCAGGGTAATACAAACAAGGACATAGAAGACCAAAGCAACAACAATGCAAGATTAAAGTACAGTATTTTTTTATCAACAGAAGTGAACAAGAGCAAATTGCTCAAGAGGACAGATGGAATCAAGTAGCATAGTGAACACAGCATTGTACATGCGTGTACACAGGGTCAACATGGATGAAGCAGTTTGTAAGCATGAACAGGTCAAGTTCAAACAGCAAGATAGAATGGTGCAAACTGCATGACACAGATACAAATAAATGGATAGTGAAACAATATCTGTTCTTATCAAAGTAAGTCATGCAAAGTGTCAAAGATTTGATGAACCAGAAACCAAGGAATCAGTTGAGAGCAATCAAGTTTAGCATCAGTTTAAATTTGTTGAAAAATCAGTGATATAATCAATGATGCAAGTTTAGCAAAGTCAAGTATTATCTTTATCAAAAGCAATATTAAATGTTCGGAAATAATCAAGAAAAACATCTGTACAACATCATCTATGATGCACACGGCAAAGAAGGAGGTAACAGTTCAATTCAAAAGTCCAGAAATCACAATACAAGTTACTCCACAAAGTTTGAAATTTTCAAACTTAATAAATTTCCAAACAAATCAGGATATTAAAATTGTTCAAAGGAAGACCGAGTGTAGCATCAGTATAAAGTTATTTTCATTCCAGAAATTAAGGAACAAAAGCTAAAATAAATCAAAGATCATTTCTAAAAAATCTCACGCAAATTTTTCAAAAAGACTGAAGATTTCAAACCAGATTTAAAGTCCAGAACCTATCCCACAAATTGGTACCGAGATTAAAGAAATATACTTCCTGGCCCCAAATAAAAATAAACAGATCAATTCAGAGCAATTGCAATATTATAGCCAAGTCTCAAGGACGAAATCAGAGCAGAATTCTAGGGATTTTAACCCTATATATATCACACAATCATCATCGGCACACATCATCCAAGTTCAAGCACAATCAAAGAAAGAAAAAAAAAACTCGAATTAAAAATCATACCAGAGAACAAGTAAAGAACTTGGACCCAAATCGAAGCATTCGAAGGCAACATCGAAGTCGGGCATCAAAGAACCGCATCTCCATCACTCAAGCGCAGAGATTTGGGGAAAGACTGAAGAAACCCTAGGAACCTCTCAAGAGACGCCGCCATTTCTAAGGAAGGAAATCGAGCCAAACAAAAAGTGGTGCAGCAATAATAAAAAAGGGAGCCGCCTTTCTATGTTAAAAGGGGATAACCCTAATAGTTAAACCTAGGGTTTTATTTTTCCTTTTAATTTTTGTTTTTGTTTAATTTTTTTTCTCTTTACTCCTTAAAGTCAATAACTACGAGTATAAGTAGTTTGAAAATCACAACATAAGTGGTCTTGTTGTGTCAAGGTCTTGAGCGTAGGGTTTTAACAGTCGGGAGCGGAGGTCGCAAGTTTACAAGAGTCTGTAAGCGAAGAGATTGTTTAAAATTCCTAGTAGAAACCTTGAATGCAGCAGTAGGCATAGTTTTTGCCGAAGCTGGGTATTTTCTGTGTGTGATCTTTTTATTTCTGAAATTATTTTTTAAATATACTTATTTGCAATAAACCCTATTCACCCCCCCCCCCCTCTAGGGTTAATTTAGATCCTACAGCTTCAACATGGATTACATAATTTGCGAATATTCCAAACGTATACTTGCATAAAACTACCGCAAACATGTAGTTTTTATAATGAATAACATACTTTCCAATCGCTATACAATATTCCAAACCGATAAGAATCATGGTAACGCACAAATATGAATTATTTATCACCACAATCAAGTATACAAACCAACACAGTTATTTGTTCATACCAAAATAATACTCTACTTACAATTGTGTGGCGAATTCTCCAATTTAGGAATTTGGAGATGCGATTTGATTTGATTATGTTGCTTTATACTTTTAGAATTTGCCTCCTAATCCTCTCTTCAATTGGTGGCCACTCTTAGTCGTTCCTCAGCAACATGGCGGCTTTGTTCTTATTTTTGAATGAATAGATTAGGGTTGAGTCTAGGGTCATTTTTATAGGGTTTATGAACTGATTAGGACCATTGATGTTGCTTGGTTTGATCGTAGCCATTCATCCTAAAGAGAGACCAATTAGAGCCTGCCACCTAGCCCTAATGACAAAGCAGACTGCAGAAAATCGACCAACATAGAATAGGCCAGCCAGGTTGGGCTGGGTTCGACCTGGCTCTGGACCAGGTCGACATGCCTGTCGACAGCCCTGTCGACAGCCCTGTCGACCTGGCTAGACCAGGTCGACAGCCCAGTCGACCTGGGTGCGTTAGGCGGGTGTTTTTCCGCCCTGGCCCATTGGGCCCCATTTTGGAATTTAAATTTGATTTTCTGAGCTATTTTATTCTGTTTGAATTTTAAACTTAATTCAAAAACTTCCGAAGGCTATATCTTCTTCATACGGACTCCGTTTTTCGAAAACTCGGACTCTATTTCGCGTATTTTTCCGAGACGAACGCAATGGCGTATCCCGTTTCCCTAAGTTCTTTGATTTGAAATTAATTATACTTTAATTTGTGAATTTCACAGTTATAGAATTCGCGGGGTGTTACAGAATTTCTCTCATTATGTGCATATATCTATGATGTATGGCATATAACTGTTAATGCTCGGAATTTTTTGATAAATGCACACCACTTTTGTACTCCAAGCATATTTTTTTGAGCGAACACTTAGGAGTTGAATGTACATGGCTATTTACATACGAGTTTCCTTGTGTACAATGACTTCGTGATACCCAGCTCACCTACATTCGTTAGAAGGGGTTTCTTCTCACTTTGAGGTAGAATACACTTCAACTTTTAGATCTTCGTATATTCATGATGAAGCTTCGACTTATATCCCAACTGGGCTAGCCATGATTGTAACGAGGTCTGTCATTGGTGTATCTCATCATATGCCAAGAGTTATCCCTCATCTATCGGAGGGGTTCCCATCAATTATCATCCCCTGAATGCTCCAAAACATGTGCATATTGTTCAAGATTACGAATTGTTACATATAATTACCGGTATAGGATGAGTTTGTTGATAGGCCTCCATCGGGTTACACTACATGTCTTTGTTTCATTTTCTTAAATGACATCGTTCCTCCATTCAACTTCTCTTGTAGACAGTTCTTCAGAAGATGGGGTGTAATGACCCGCATTGGCAGAGGTATTGTAATTAATTAATTTAATTATATAAATGGTGATTTAAAAGGATTTAATGGTCGTTAAATAAAATAATAGTGAATATTTAATTAAAATAATAATTAAATAATATATTTAATTTTGAAATAATCAGAATTGGCTGAAATGGCGATATGGTGTGAACTGGATCATCTGTGATATTTAATTCAGTTTAAAATTGAATTATATTAACGAATATATTATTTGAATGACAGTTTGAATGTATAATTATATTATAATTAAAATCGAGCTTGAAATGGCACTGCAGTTCGTAATTTGGCGATTCGAACTTCAACTGAATGTACATGATTCATTTTAAGCCGGATTTCTGTGAAACAAGAAACGTGTGGAGCTGGTGGAGTATATCTTCCTAGTGGAAGAGAAAAATCAGGATTTCGTCGTGTAGATTTTTATTTATGTCCAAATCAAATTTTAGAAAAGTCGCTGTGGAATTCCTTTATAATTTATAAAGGAATTATTTATATTTTAAAAAGGAATTTCAATATAAATCGAATATCGGGTTGACCCAGATTTGAAATATCAAGGTAGAAATTCATATAGGAATATTCTAGAGCTGTATGGTATTCCACTGTGAATATAGACGATAATATTTATATTTAAATATTAAATTTAATTATATTTAAATATATTTATATATTTAAATGGGTCATCCAGAGCTTTAAAAATAGTCAGTTTTGCAAACGAAGTCGGAATTCGACGAAACTAACTTTGTTGGATCCACAATGTCAAATAGTTGTTAGATTTCTAGTTTCGTGATTTTTGAACTCAATATGTGGCCGTAGGGATTTTTAGAGTGAAAAACAGTCGATAAATAGACCTTTAGAAATACGCTGTGTGAACATACGAAGTCGGAATTCGACGAAACCAGTTTCGTTGGGACCGTAATGTCGAACTGTAGCTGCATGTTCAGTTTCGTGATTTTTAGGTTTCGTATGTGTTCGTAGAGATTTTTAGAGTGCAGAAACGAATATAAAATAATAAAGAAATAAAATATCTTAAATCCTGTGTGGTTATAATTAAGCAACATCTCTCCTCTTAGGACCACAAACCAAATTCATCAGCGTATAAATAGGAGCCGCCACTTACAGAAAATATCGAACCAAGGTTTCTTCAAAAATTTCAATCTTACTAAATAATATAAATTCGGAATCTCACTGAAACCACTCAAGTATGGATCTCTTGGAATGTTGAGGTCGAAAGCTTCCTATTTAGGTCATCATCCTGAGTTGCGATGGGTTCTGTATGGGTTCAAATTCGCACACAATAAATTAGGTTTGGAAATTGCGAATGAATCTTTGATGGATTGGAGAATTGAAGTTTAGAAACTTGTTTGTGGCTTCATTTTGAATGGAGTGTGATCTTGCTTGGCAAATCCGGTGGAAAAAATGTCGTGCCTTGGCAACAGATATGCTCGACGATGGGATTTTTGGGTTGAGTTCGAGTGGTAGGGAAAGGTGCGGGGCAGATAGGGATTTTGTTGAGGAATTCAATGATCATATTTGTTTGTGATTTTGTCAAGCGATTGGAAGGATGGTTGAAGATTGAACGAGCAGAAATGGTGAGACGCAGAGCAGGCTGCGTGGTGTATTGTTGGGGAAGAAGGAAACGCAAGGGGTCGGGGCCTTAAGTGAATGAAGATGGGCCGACAAGGAAAAAGGTTGGGCCCAATATTTAATTAATACGGAATGATTGTTTAATTTAAATCTAAATCGTATGTATGAACTTATAAAATTCATATCTTTGTCATACGTGATCGGATTTCAGCGAAACAAGATCCGTCGGGATCGTATGGACGGGAGCAACACAATGAAACTGACCGCAAGTCCATCGGAGCTCGCTACAATTTATAGCAAAATAAATTGTCCGTCTGAATCAAATCGAGCGATGGTTATCGTTATTAACGATGATCGTCCAATGTGAGTGAATCTCACTAACTCTGAACAGTTTATAATTTCATGTTGTATTTTTAGAACTGTTAGAAATTGTCTAATTTACTATGTGTTGACTGATTAATTGAACTGCTAGTCAGTTAGTTGAATTTCTATATTGATTCTGTTTAACAGAATATATCATATGGAACTGAAAGTGATGTTATCTATATTGTTTAACATATGTGATGCAGGGAAACAGGTTGGAGGAATCCAACTGGATTCCTCAACATTTATTTTACTGTGATTTATATATGGTGATATATAATGTGACATATAATCTGACGTTGATTATATGTGTTGGACGATATTATCGATGTTATATGGTGTGTTAAATACCATAAGAAATACCAGAATGTAGAAAAGGAATTTTCAAAGTATATTTTGAAATAAATTTATTTATATAAAATCAATGGATTATATATATATATATATATATATATATAAAAGGATTTTTGTAAAAGGAATATATATTTGGTAAATCAAATATAGGAGAAATATATTTGTACATCAAATATAAAGGATATATATTTGTAAATCAAATATAAGGGAAAATATTTATCAAACAAATAGGGAGAGAAATATTTGTAAACCATTTATAAATAGAATAAAGAGGTATTTATTTGTTAGAATAAATAGAATAAAGAGATATTTATTTGTTAAATAAATAGAGTTAAAAGGGAGTTATTCGAATATTGTTTAATCAATTAGAGTTAATCAAATAGAATTATAAAAAAGGGAATAGTGTTAATCAAATAAAGTTATTCGATTAGAGTATATCCAGAAGTAGTTAATCGAATATAGTTTATATTCGAAGGAGTTAAATCAAATATAGTTATTCGAAATAAAGTTAAAACAGAATAGAGTTATTCAATTAGAGTTAATCAAATAGAATTAGTCGAATAGAGTTAAAGAAATAAAGTTAAACAAGATTAGAAACTGACTAGAAATTAGTTAAGTTAAATAGTTTTCCGAGTATCGATCTGATGTTGGTTTCGGCCTTCGGGGTTTATACTTGGGAAGTTGTTCTCTTATTAGTTTACAGTTAGAGTCTGATAGTTGTGGAATGGTAGTGATTGGTGATTGATTGATAGTATTTCCATTTGGAAATAATATCGTTGTTTGCACACGTGTTTTCATTTGATAGCTAACTCACCGACTATCAAAGTTTTGACCATTTTAACGTTGTTAATATGGAGAGACCGGTTGGATTATTATCCAAAGAACTATTCTATATTGGCATAAGCATTGCGAATCATATATGCCAAAGATAATTGAAGACGGAGTAAAGTGCAAGGGCTATTGTATAAGTCTTAGATAACAGTGCCTAAGATGGATATACTGAATAGTACCTTCGGTTCATCCTGTTCCTGGATGACTTGTATGGAGGGATGTCTGACAAAGTATTTCCAGACAATCACGTATATTGATTTCTCCAACCGTACTAAGAGTGGAAGCAGAGAAGGAAACTTCTTTTAGCTAACACATAATGTATTGTTGTAGACGTCAATCGGTGATTTGATGGATTTGACGATGTGACATTCAAAAAGAATCTGGTGTGATAATAAAGCATAGCTTCTAGCCTCATCATCCGGTAAATGACAGAAATCGGGCAGGTAGCATGGCTATGTAGGTCGCACCTATTAGGGTGTATAATCACCTGATCTAGAGTTTCATTTATTCCTAAAAATCTATTGTCGATACTGTCCCATTCGGGAAACAGTTGCTGATCCCAACTGTTGGTGATATACATTCGATACACTCAAGTAAAATGAGTGGTCGGTCATGTGTGGTCGGGTTGCAAGATGTTCTTCTTGAACCCAGTGTATTCCTCTAGAGGTACACTAGCGAAAGGTGGTTCCATACCTTGTCATAGTTGGAAATCCATTACCCAATACGTGCTTGCGGTTTTGATTGTATACTATATATGTAGAACGTGAGATGAAAGCGTTTCTGCTAGATGATTATATATATACTGTGGTTGATAGACATTATTATAATATCAAAAGGTTTTTGATATAAAGATATTTTGGATTCTCATAAGGGAAAAACCCGTTCCGTTATGCGGCGTGGTCTTATGATATATCGTTTACTAGTTCGAATTGTTTTAAAATGTTTTATTCATACCAGTCCCATGATTGACCCGGAGTTTATTTGTTTGTTTCCCTAAACTCTTGGGTGCCTAAATTTGTACGGGCAGTCAAGTAGTTGGGATTTTACAGATATAGTTGAAGAGCTGGAGCAGGAGGCTTCAGGATCATATAGCTATAGTTATTTCCGCTATGTTGTAAGTGTTGTACTTTGATAATGATGTATATTCAAGTACAGATGTATATTTCAAAGTTATGTTACATATATTATATGTTATTCGTTCTGCTGTGAGATTCGTATTACTCTGATGTTGTGTTCTTCTTCTTCTTCTATTCTAAGTTTCTATCTTATCTTTCCTCACCCTTTGTTTTCTTTCTGTTAATTCCCTGATTTTCAGTTTAATTTGGGGTTGGACTTGTGTTTTTGGTCAGCTCAAATTGGACCGGATTTTTGAGTCATTACACAGGGATAGCACCTTTCCAGCTCCATTTAAATGGCTACGCCATGGTGACATATCTTTATGTGCTTTTACTTCAGAACTATAATCATTTGCCATCGTTCCTTAAACTTCGATATCTTCTTCTATTCAAAAGGAGACACTACCACCCCTCTTTAGTTATCGTTGAGGCATCGCCAAACTGGAAGCTTATTCTGAAATTATCTAACAAACGTCATCCTTTACAAATTAGTTCTTCTACTTTTGATGCCTAGAAGAATTTAATAGATTATGGATTCATAGGGGTGAACATTTGAGTTTTATCATTACATCTAGCCTGGATTCGAGACTTGAAATTCTAAACTCACCCTACTATTTTTGGCAGATTTTCCCACTCCTATGAGAGATCTCGTTACTAGATCAATTTATAAACTTTGAGGGTTGTCCCAACTTATGAGAGAGAGAAATTCCTTGTTGTAAGATGAATATCTTTATATATTTCGGTTTCTACACCATGCTAGGTTTGGATTCCTTGTGAGGTTTCAACTCCCATTCATCTAGGGTCGAGACTAGTTTGGTTTAAGTCACCGAAGGAGGACCTTCAATAGAGGGTCCATTAGGGGGATAACTCGAAGGTGAAAGCTTGGTTGTTCAGACTGAGGTTGAACCTGGCGACTATGCTAGGATGTCTCCGATTTAGGAGGATGAAAAAGGAGAGTTTGTTTAATGCGAGTCAAGGTAGTAGTTCACTAGATGTAGAGAAATGGGAGATTTTAGGAAGTGATGATTCTAATACCAGTTCTGGAGAACATAATTCTAAAGAGGAATACGTAGATTTGTTCAACAAGACACCTGGGGTTCGCCTGAGTCATTAGGAGAGATACCTAAGGGTCCGACCAAGGGAGTGTTCGAAGATTCAAATCCTCTCGTTACTCCGCCTTCGCAAGATGGGAATTATTTTGGTGATTTCGGTGATTCAAGCGACATTTATGCTACCCCAAGCATTATTCTTGAATGGCCACTTAAGCCTATCAATCTAGACTTCTATTTTCGCTCATGGAACATCACTTCAAAGTCCATTTAGACTACTTACTACTCACAAGGAAACACTATTAATGGAGGTGTTAGGTTTAGGCGGCACACCACACCCACTTAGGATTACCAGCACTCAGCACACACATTTTCCTTCTTCATTTATATGTATTTGAATCCAACTAGTCTTTTTATGTTTTAGATTGCATGATGGGTCGTTATTTCTATGAAAGGTTCAAGAAACAACCCTCTATAGATTCTTAAGAGCCTAAATGTTACCTCCCTCCTCGCTCGACATAAAAAGAGGGAGGAGCATGAAAGAGAGGAGAGACTAAGAAAGGAGCAAAGAGGAGGAGAGTCAGAGATTAAGAAAAAAGAAGAGGGATGCAAAAGGTAAAAGGGCACCGAAGGGAGGAACCATCCAAGCGTCCTAAGAAAAAGCAGGATTCGTCAGAACATCCCAAGTCTTGGTGGTCCCTAGGTCAACTTTTACTCGTCCTTTCGCCTTAATTTTTACTAATATCACTAATCCTCCTCTTAGTATCCACAAACTTCTAGATAGAGAGCTATATAAACTACCGTTAATCCCCTCAACTATGTCCGAAATCCTTCTTGGTTAATTTCTTGAAGGAATTAGATTTGTTTTAGATTTGGAACTGATTGATAAAGATGTTATTCTTCAAAAAATTGAGGTTTTTTAAAATGGATGTAAAAAAATTGGCAGGTTGGAAAAAGTTGGCTCATGAGCTGGCTAGGATGAAGGAGCTCAACTATACTGAAATCTTGACCCACGACCGTGGGAGGGAAGAGCAGATAAGAGCTATTCAAAAGACATACGTCGAAAATGAACAGCTCAAAAAGGAGAGAATGGTGGCTCTAGTAGCTAAGTAGGAGGCTGAAGAGAAAGCCGAGGAACTAAGAAAGTCTAACAAGCCGACATAAACATGGTTTCAACTTCAACTAAAATAAGAGCGCATGCTAGCAAAATGGCCGTCGTGAAAAGTATTGAGCCTGAGAAATAAAATTTTGAATCTCTCAAAAAACCACGGCTGAGTAAGGACAAACACATGTAATTAAACTTTCAAGATTCACCATCTTAAGGAATAACTTGCTCAGGCTCAAAAGGAGAAATTCAAAATAACTGCTGAGAAGGCTCCTATGCAAAAAAACCATAAGGATGTTATGGATAATATGAATGCCATTATGTTGAACTTCTATACTTTATCAGCTATGGGTAAGGGTAACCTATCTTTTATGGAGGATAAATTTGCTCGCACTCTCGCCGAAGCGTAGGAATAAATATTTGCTTGAATCTGCATTATCAGCTACAATGAGGAGGAGTCGATTCATCAATATATTAATATGGAATCTCAATCTACTTTCGCCAAAGGAAAGAGGAAATTAGGCTCAAGAGAGAGAAGCAAGTTTTAGCTGGGGTAGGGTCCTTAGGCCAAGCTTCTCACGATTAACTATTTTGGGTTCTGAGGCCTTTTCTATGGATGACAAGGGTAGTGTCCCAGCTTCTGGTGTGTTATCTCTACTTCTACCACCTCGTCGTTGTCTCAATTTTGACTTGATCCCAATCACCATTTCCCTTGATACGATGCATTTGAGTGATGAGGCAATTGTAATGACGAGAAGGAGTATGAGATTCGTTTTAGCCAGGAGAAAGGCTCCTAGACACCAGTGATGTAACAACCCGGAAAATCTGAGCCAATTTAAAATTTTTAATTTGGCTATTTTAGTGAATTTTTGATATTTAAAATAAATTATTTTAAATAATAACGACGAAAAGTATGTTTGAATCGACGTTTGAAAATAAATAGAATTATTTTTAATTATAAACAAGGCCTGAAACGACGCGGCAGTTTCGAAATTTGAATTCAAACTTTGACTGACTGTACCGGGTGCAAAATAAAACGGATTTTAGTGATACCAAAAACATTTAAATTTGTTTATGAATATCTTTCTAACGAATCTGAAAAATCGAAGTTTCATAGCGGAAATCAAAAGTTATGGCCAAATGAATTTTCAGAAAGGTCGCTATAGAGTTTATATAGCCCGTGAAAATAGCCATTTTGCAAACGACCTCAGAATTCGACGAAACCACTTTTGTTGGGTCCGGAATTTCAAATTATTGCTAGGTTTCAAATTTCATAATTTTTGAAGTTAATATGTGAGCTTGACAAAGGAAAATGTGTTTAGTCGATTTCTATTAAATTGGATCGACCAGAAAAGGGCCATTTTTCAAACGGTCTCATAATTTGACAAAACTAGTTTTGTTGGGACTATATCGTCGAAACATAGCTAGATTTATTTTTCTGGAATTTTTGGGATCAGTATGTGACCCCGGCAAATTGAAATGTACGTTTAAAACAAATATTAAATGTTTTATATTTTAATTTGAAGAGAAGCTGACTGAAAAATTCGAATGGGCCTACGAAACATATCCCATTGTGCTCGAAATGGGGGTATTTAGTTAGGGATGACAGTCGTTGGGTTTGGATTGGAGCTAGTATGTGAAGAGGGTATTTTTGGAATTTTAAAAATATATAAATAAAAAAACCATCCAGCCACATTCCTTCTTCTCCCCCGCTAAAACCCGATCCCCCCTCGCAATATACGGCGGCTGCTGCTCCTTCCTTCCCTCCTCTTTTTCTCTTCCATCTCTCAACGAGACCACACCCTCCTTTGGAACTTTCTGAAGATCGAAGTCCCCTCTTCAAATCCATATAAGCCTCGCCCCTCCTCGTCGCGTCGTTCGAGAGATCCGCCCTCTTGAAGATCGCCGCCATCGCCCTCTTTTCCTCCACCCTGGCGCGTGCGAGTTCGAGGTGATTGGCACCCCCAGGTGTGGATTTCCAAGCCCTACGCTGTGGTAAAGGCCGATCATCATATCGTTGCACGGATTGCACGAAAAATGAAAACCTAGTTTTGAACAACTTTAGAGAGGTACGGTTTTAATTAAATTAAATAGTTTTAACACTTTAAAACCGCTGCAAACTTCTAAAAATCATATCATTTTGCTATGTGGTCGAAATGCAGTGAAACAAGAGACAGTGGACTTGTGCGGACGTCTTCTACATTCTAGAAGAGACCGGATATTTTTCTGAGCTTGCTATAATTTTTGGCAACGCGAAAAGCAATGTGAGATTTCTGAATTATAAACGATATGGAAAACAGCGATGTATAAATTATATAGTCGATGTATGAGTTATATAAGCGCCGTACACCACATGTATAAGCGTTGAATAAGTTGTATGTCCGATGTATAAGTTATATAAGCGTTGTAAAAGTGATATATGCGTTGAGATAAATTGAAATGATATTGAAATGAAATCGAAATATAGTTATATACGTATATCTATATCTATCTATCTATCTATATATATATATGTATATACACACTCCCCTAGTCCACAGACCATGGACGATATATATAGGTTGTGATATTGTTTGGATTATTGGTTAATGTGAAAATTTGGTGAATATCATGAATGGTTGATTTGAAATGATTGATTATGGTTGAAATCCCAATAGGATTAGTATATGGGGAAATTCGTCTGCGTACGAACTAGATATTGGAAATCCCCATGGTCAAAAGCTGCGAGGCTTTAAGGTAGAGCGAGGAGCCGTACTAGGGACGGTGCCGGTTTTAACTACCCTGCCGTTATGCTGCCGAAATTTTCTGAAATATTAGTGTATTTGATTTAAATTCATGTGTTGAATAGAAATTCATGTGTTGAGTAGAAATTCATGTGTTGAATGAAGTTCATGTGTTGAATGAAGTTCATGTGTTGAATAAATTCTTTGAAATATAAAAATAACATTTTTACCTTATGTATGAACTATATAAAATAATCGTGTTTAGAAATAAATTGTTTTACAATAAAAATCACATTTTTATTATATATATATATATATATATATATAATCTATAGAACTATATTCATGTGTTGAATAGAAATTCATGTGTTGAGTAGAAATTCATGTGTTGAATGAAGTTCAGGTATTGAATAAATTCTTTGAAATATAAAAATAACATTTTTACCTTATGTATGAACTATATTAAATAATCGTCTTTTGAAATAAATTGTTTTACAATAAAAATCACATTATTATTATATATATATAAACTATAGAACTATATTCATGTGTTGAATAAAAATTCATGTGTTGAATAGAAATTCATGTGTTGAATAGGAATTCATGTGTTGAATAGAAATTCATGTGTTGAATAATTTCTTTGAAATATAAAAATAACATTTTTTACCTTATGTATGAACTATATAAAATAATCGTGTTTTGAAATAAATTGTTTTATAATAAAAATCACATTTTTATTATATATATGACCTATAGAAAAATTCATGTGTTGAATAAAGGACTAAAACGATAAAAATCATATTTTTATCGTATGTGTGAAGTCGAAAACATTCATGTGTTGAATATATAGATTGAACAATAAAATCTACATTTTTATTGTGAATTTGAAGTGCTAAAAGTATTCATGTGTTAAATAAATATTTTTGATGATAAAAATATCATTTTTATCAAATATATGAAGTGGATATGGTTTAGAAATTGAAGAATGAATTATATATATACATATATAATAAATCGAATAACGAAGCTGTAGTTCGTGTTTTGAAACCATGATTTCAAACGATTAGTGCGGGAGATCCGACCATCGGATTTTCCCGAAATCGAAACCGTTGGGTTCGCTTTGGAAATATCTTTCCAATGACAATCACTTTGTGAAAATCCAACGGTTGGATTGTCTGGAAGGTTTAATTCAAATCTGAAGAAAAACAACACTAGAATCGATTATAATTATATATATATATATATATATGCATATATAATTAAATTAAATCAAATAACGACGCTGCAGTTCGTATTTTGAAATCGTAACTTCAAACGATTGTACCGGGAGATCCGACCATCGGATTTTCCCAAAACTGAAACCGTTGGATTTGTTTTGAAAAGATCTTTCTAATGATATAAAATTTGTGAAGATCCAACGGTTAGATTTTCAGATATGTGTAAATCAAATCTGAAGAAAAACAGCGCCACAGCCGCGTTATGGCCTGAAGCGTCGTTTGAATGAATTAGCTATTTTTAAATGAATAAAAATAGTGATAAATCATTATAAAATAATATAAACGATATGGAATGGAAATAAACCGAATTTACTCGGTTTATTAGATATTTGATGTTTGAATGTGTTTGGTGTGAAAATTACATTTGAGAACAGAATTATTGACGTCAAATAATTTAACCATTGAAATGAATTGATTTAAATTCTAAATATACGTGAATTATTTGAAAAGGCCGGGTTAAATCTCATTTCAAATAATTGATCGGCGGTAAGGAGTCGATGATGAAGACGGTGGCTGAAGACCGGAGATCTTCACCTCGGTTGGTTGATTACTGATGTCTTGATTGGGAGGCATCCCAAAATATAGATAATAAGTGGTTATCGTCCAGACGTACTTGGAGATCGATGGAGATGCGAGGTATATGGTACCTCCGGTTTCATTCAGACCCAGAACGAACTTGTAATTGGACTGTGTGTCTGACATTGGATTTTGTTCTGTGCCGATGGATCTCTATTAAATATATATCTGTTTGGCGACGGAGAATTTATTCTCTTGCTTAACGCCTTTCTCTGAGATGTACGAGCTCAGAGGTTATATATCGATAGAAATCAGTCGCATAGAGTGAATTTCCTATGTGGCATGCCTAAGTGGCAGATGATCAAGGCTTCTGTTGAAAAGCAAAGTCTTGTGGTTGATGATCAAAGCACGGCCTGTGTGGCATAGCTTTGTGTATAACGTTGATTTGCGAGCCTCACACCCCGGTATGAACCAGAAACGGGAGAGGACCTCAGGGAGGACATGCATTTCCTTCTAGCTAGGGTGGTGTCAGTGACCTACCATCCCTGACATTTATATTATTTTCACCTGTGTGGTTGTTGCTGTTGCGAGGCGCCTCGGATATATAGGTGACTATGTGGAGCCGATGGAGTCATGGGACTCATTTACGCCCCCAAAGGGCAGGGAAACGCAGTGTTCAGGCATTTTAATCCACATCTGTGGACCGGCCCTAACGATCTAAGGGATCACTTGTGTCTGGGTCCTGAGGCTCGGGCTAGATAGTCTCGAATTCGGTAAGGACTATCTTTTTCCTTGGTTCATGATGGAAATCCAATTTCTAAATACGACACCGTGCGGTTTTAATTGTATACCTATATATGGCGACATAGTGGTATGGGGCATTAATGCCGTCTATGATTGATACTTATGATTTGAAGTTGTTTTTGAAACATATAAACACTAGTAATAATATCAAATGCTTTTGTTTTATTCGTATCAAGCATATTTTGGCCATTATAAGGTAAAACTTTATCCTCTGGTTTGCGTTGCATTGTGTGATGGGAACTGAGTCTTATAATGGCTTCATTTTTATAAAAAGCATTGCGAGGTTTAAAAGATTTACTTGTTTTAAAGCATTGTCAATCCGATGGAGTAAACCCGTTCCGTGAAAGTGGCGTGGTCCTGTGATTGCCCATATATTAAAGTAAGTTAAGTAGATTTCTCATACCAGTCCCATGACTGACTCGTAGTTTGTTTCACTTGCAAACTCGGGTGCCCCTTTTTCTACACGGGAAGCCTTGTATTCAGGTTTTAGCAGGCTCTTTCTGGATAGCTGGAGCTGAAGATGGATTATACCATTTATCTCTTTTTATGTTGTTCAGCTCCTATTGTACATATTATGTTTTGTTTTCCGTTGTAGACATTTATGTATAGCTGAACTGTATTTTGTACTAAGTATGATCCTGTATACTGTGTAACTCTGATGATTATGTTTATCCAGTGTATTCTATTGTACATTATCTGGTGTATTTAATTATTTATGTTCTGCTGTTATCTGTTTATGTGTTATATTCCAAAGATTACCCTTGCCACCGTAGTACGGGGTTTTGGGGTCGTTACAACGTGGTATCAGAGCTTTGGTTAAGCCTAACTCTAGAATATAACATATTAATGAACTCGTCGGAAATAGAACCAGTAGTGTTCTAGGACGAGTAACTCATTACATATAGGATTAGTAATATCCTAGTATGAGTATAGTAGAATGAATACACCCCGATAGATGCATTTACATGCAAGTATATGTCTCTATGCTTTAAAATATTTTTTCTAGTTGACCTGACACTGAAGTACTAGAAAATGAGTGTTAGAAACAGAAGGAATGTAGAACCAGATATTAAGGCTCTATTAATTAAGTATCGAAATATGGGTGGAGTATCGTTCTCGGGAAATGAATCTATTATTTAAACTCAAGCCTGGATACGCTCTGCTGAGAAAATTTTTGAAGATTCAAAGCTGAGAGATGATCAGAAAAGATTACTGGCATCTTGGGCACTCAAAGACGAAGCTTTGTTCTGTTGGGATTCGATTATTAAAGATAATCCAGAAGGTAATATTACCTGGGATAGATTTAAAGAGATTTTCAATGAAAGATTTATTCCTCCAGAAGCAACTAAGCGATTATGTGATGAATTCTATTATCTGATACAAGGAGATATGAATATCACAGAATATCATAAGAAATTCAATGAACTTTCTCATTTTTCCCTCATCTAATTCAAAATCTGAAAAGGAAGAATTTGAGGTTTATTAACGGGCTTCGAAGAAAGTACCAAAGTAGTGTCATGGGGCATGTGAAGCTTCCTTTTTCTGAAATGATATACATGGCTTATCAGTATGAAGATCTAGATAAGCGAGTCCTTTTTGTCGATGAAGAGGAAGTCAGTTCTGGCAACAAACGGAAATTCGAAACTGATAGCCCAGCGACAAGTACACAGCCGGAGGTCAGTATGATATCTAGGGCAAGAAAAAAGCCTAGAATCAATAGGAAAAGGTTAAATCTGAGAAAGAACCAATAACGATTGCCATATGCCTTAACTGCAATCAAAAGGGCCATCTGTCCAGGAAATGTAAATCTTTGAAGAAAGATGGATTTAAACCCGGTAGGAAGTATCGAGAGATTAGGAAATGCCGGAAGTACCATCAGGCTGGTCATATTGAGAAGAATTGCCAGCTATTAAAGAAAAGTCTGAAGCAGTACATGTGAATGAAGTGGCAGAAACTTCAACACCCTTAGCTAGTCAGGGAAGGTCTGATGTTTTGGAAGGCACGCTTACTGTCAAAAACATTCCAGTTAAAGTATTGTTTGATACAGGCGCATCACGAAGCTTTATTGCAAAGAATGCATTTAAGAAGTTGGATTTGAAACTGAAAAAGCTCAAAGAACCTACCACTATCCATAATCCGGTTGGCGGTTCCCTCGATCTTAGTTGGGTATGTGGGGGTGCCTGTCTCTTTTTCCCGGTATCGGTTTCCTACCATCTCGATCGTCACGAATTTTACCGAATTCGATCTTATTTTGGGAATGAATTGGTTAACCAAATATAAAGCAGAGGTTAAATGCACCGAGAGAGTTGTTAGGGCAAAGATTAAATCAGGGGATTATATCACCATACCATGTGAAGGTCCGAATTCAGATAGAAAAGAGTTTTTGGTCCGCTCTTGATGTTTCTCCTGCTCAAATAGAAAATATCCCTGCAGTCATAGAGAACATTCCAGACCTCATAAAAGATAATCCTGTCATTAAGAATTATGCAGATGTGTTTGAAGAAGTTGTTAGCTTACCTCCGAAGAGAGAAATTGATTTCAAGATCGCTTTAATCCCGAATGCAAGGCCAGTACTGCACGTTATTCGAAGAATGACTCTTAAGGAGAAAGAAGAATTAGATAATCAAACTCGAAAGCTTGTATGGAAGGGTCTAATCAGGCCTAGTTATTCTGATTGGGGAGCAGCAGTGGTGTTTGTCCCAAAGTCAGACGGTACTCTTCGACCATGTGTGGATTATCGTGACTTGAACAAGCAGACGTTAAAGAACAAATATCCATTATCGCGGATTGATGATTTGCTTGATCGATTGAATGGTGCACAAGTATTGTCAAGGATGGACCTAGCTATAGGCTTCCATCAGCTTCGTATTGCTAAAGAGTGTGTTCCTATGACAACATTCAGAGGTCCCGGTTTGTTCTATGAGTGGTTAGTAATGTCGTTCGGCTTATGTAACGCTCCAGCTTATTTTGTCGATATAATGAATAAAGTATTCAGAGAAGTTTTGAATAAATTTGTTCTGGTTTTCATTGACGACATATTGATCTTCTCTAAGTCAGAGAGTGACCACGCGAAACGTTTGGAACAAGTGTTAGAAATTCTCAGAAAGAATGTCTTGAAGGCCAAACTTTCCAAATGTATATTCTGGCAAGAAGAAGTCAAGTTTCTTGGCCACGTTGTATCAAAAGAGGGAATTTCTGTGGATCTCGGTAAAATCACCGCTATTCAAAATTGGAAGCAACCTAGTAATCTGACAGAAGTTCGGAGTTTTCTTGGATTGGCTAGTTATTATCGGAAGTTCGTTAAAGATTTTTCGAAGATATCTAGTTCCTTAACAAAGCTTACAAAGAAGCACGCAAGATTCAAGTGGACTCCCGAATGTGAGGAGGCTTTTCAGAAGCTAAAATTAAGATTAACAACTGCTCCAGTGTTAACGATTATCGATGGCAATCAAGACTTGAAAGTCTGGACAGATGCCTCTAGAGAAGGCCTTGGTGCAGTATTAATGCAAAGAGGTCAAGTGGTTGCTTATGCTAGCCGTTAGCTGAAAACGCATGAGAAAAATTACGTTACTTATGATCTTGAGTTGTTAGCCATCGTGTTTGCTTTAAAAATCTGGAGGCACTATCTTTTGGGTGAGAAATTCAAACTGTATATAGATCATCAGTCGCTAAAGTATCTATTCACCCAGAAAGACTTGAATCTGAGGCAGCAACGTTGGCTAGAACTTCTTGCAGCATACGATTTTGAGATTTTGTACACTCCAGGGAAAGCCAATGTTGTGGCTGATGCACTAAGTAGAAAGAATGCAATAATCGCCAATTTTATTATTACGACTTCCTTGATTGACAAAATATCTATTCTTCAGAAAGATGATAATTTTATTAAGGATATGATCAAAAGGATTCAGAAAGGCGAACCCTCGGGTTTTCAAATAGATAACGATGGAATCCTGAGATTGAGAGGAAGGATTTGTGTTCCCGACATCCCCGAGCTCAAAAGAGAAGTGTTGGACGAATGTCACAAGCCCAAGCTGAGTATCCATCCAGGTGTGAGCAAGATGTAAAACGATCTCAAGCGAACATTCTGGTGGAAGGATATGAAAAGGGACGTTTCAATATATGTTAGCAAGTGTCCTACTTGCCAACTAGTCAAAAGCAACCAACAGAAACTTGCCGGATTGTTGCAACCGCTGGACATTCCAGGTTGGAAGTGGGAACATTTTCCATGGACTTCATAGATGGTTTTCCCAGAACCAAGGAAGGAAATGACAGTATTTGGGTGATCGTAGATCGCTTCACGAAGACCGGCCATTTTATACCTATCAGATCCAATAGAACCGCTCAAAGTCTGGCACATATTTATTTCAAAGAAATTGTTAGGCTACATGGAGTGTCGATCAGTATAATTAGTGATAGAGATCCAATATTTACTTGCAAATTCTGGGAGGCATTTCAAGTAGAACTGGGAACAAAACTGAACTTGAGCACCGCCTATCATCCTCAGACAGATGGTCATACTGAGAGGGTGAATCGTATTCTAGAAGATTTATTACAGGCTTATGTTCTTGATTTTGGTGGATCATGGGAAGACCATTTGCATTTGGCTGAGTTCTCATACAACAACATCTACCAAGCAAGCCTGACAATGTCACCATTCGAAGCATTGTATGGTAGACCGTGCCAATCTTCTGCTTGTTGGGTAGAACCGGGTAATAGGCTTGTATTGGGACCAGATATGATTCGCGAAGCTGCGGATAAAGTCGATTTCATTAAGAAACGATTGCTAGCAGCTCAAGTCGACAGAAGAGCTATGCAGACTCGAGACGGAGGGATTTAGCATTTGTTGTTGTTGACTATGTGTATCTAAGGGTTTCTCCGATGAGAGGAGTGATTCGATTTGGCAAAACTGGGAAGTTGGTGCCCAGATTTATTGGTCCATTCCCTATACTTGAACGGATTGGAACTCTCGCTTATAGAGTTCAATTGCCTGATTGGTTGCCTGGAGTGCATGATGTATTTCACGTATCTCAACTTCGAAAGCATGTTCATGATCCAGACTTGAACGTGGAAGAAGCAGCACATTGGGATATAGAAATTACTCCAGAATTGGCTGTGAGAAGAGAACCGCTAAAGATAATTGGCAAAGAAACCAAAGAGCTGAGGAACAAGAAGGTTCACTTAGTCAAAGTGCAATGGAGTGGAGATCAGCGAGATTGTACTTGGGAAACTGAGGAAAGCATTAAGAAAGCCTATCCTAAGTCCAGGGTGGATATGTCTTATTGACTCTGGTGCAAGGTACATTTACCATATCTTTGCATTACCCTTTTGTTCCCTACTTTGCTGTTGTTTTCTTTTCATGCATGTAAGCTTTTTAATTTTATAGTTTGAATGATTTTAAAAGAGTATATGAATTAATTAGTATATTTTTGAAAGTTGACCAACAAATTGATTGTTGGTTGAGTTGTTTGATTTTTGGTTGATTAATGAGAATTTTGAACCATTTAGCCAAATTGAACAAATATTGCACTGAATTGAAAATAGATAGAAATATATACATGTGCATTATATGTGTGTGAACAGGTTATGGATAAACAGCTAAGCAAAGGAATAAAATTGTTTACCCGACAAATAGGTACATGTTTATTGTATTTCTTCGGATTTGATGATTTTATGAGCTGATTGGCTAGCCGCTTAGCTTTTTCTTTTTCTTTTGGATTTGTGAGGGCCATGGGAGGATATTTGAAATATCCCGAAGCTCCCCATACAAAGGAGGTTATGGCAAAAAAAATTGAAAATTTAGGGTGTTAGCCAAATTTTTGAAGAATTTGAGAATTCTTAGAAACTAAAAAGTTAAAGAATGAAAGCCAGAAGGAAAGTTGAGCTTGTTAATTAAACGACTTTCGACTTCGTTCCTTTTCGAGGAGGAAAAGTTTTAAGTGGGTGAGATTGTAACAACCCGGAAAATCTGAGCCAATTTAAATTTTTTAATTTGGCTATTTTAGTGAATTTTAGATATTTAAAATAAATTATTTTAAATAATAACGACGAAAAGTATGTTTGAATCGACGTTTGAAAATAAATAGAATTATTTTTAATTATAAACAAGGCCTGAAATGGCGTGGAAGTTTCGAAATTTGAATTCAAACTTTGACTGACTGTACCAGGTGCAAAATAAAACGGATTTTAGTGAAACCAAAAATATTTAAATTTGTTTATGAATATCTTTCTAACGAATCTGAAAAATCGAAGTTTCATAGAGTAAATCAAAAGTTATGGCCAAATGGATTTTCAGAAAGGTCGCTATAGAGTTTATATAGCCTGTGAAAATAGCCATTTTGCAAACGACCTCAGAATTCGATGAAGCCACTTTTGTTGGGTCCGGGATGTCAAATTATTGCTAGGTTTCAAATTTCATAATTTTTGAAGTTAATATGTGAGCGTGGCAAAGGAAAATGTGTTTGGTCGATTTCTATTAAATTGGATCGACCAAAAAAGGGCCATTTATCAAACGGTCTCATAATTCGATGAAACTAGTTTTGTTGGGACCGTATCGTCGAAACATAGCTAGATTTATTTTTCTGGAATTTTTGGGATCAGTATGTGGCCTCGGCATATTGAAATGTACGTTCAAAACAAATATTGAATGTTTTATATTTTAATTTGAAGAGAAACTGACTGAAACAGTCGAATGGGCCTACGAAACATATCCCATTGTGCTCGGAATGGGGGTATTTAGCTAGGGACGACAGTCATTGGGTTCAGATTGGAGTTAGTATGTGAAGAGGGGTATTTTTGGAATTTTAAAAATATATAAATAAAAAACCAGCCAATCACATTCCTTCTTCTCCTCCGCTAAAACCCGATCCCCCCTCGCGATATACGGTGGCTGCTGCTCCTTCCTTCCCTCCTCTTTTTCTCTTCCATCTCTCAACGAGACAACACCCTCCTTTGGAACTTTTTGAAGATCGAAGTCCCCTCTTCAAATCCGTAAAAGCCTCGCCCCTCCTCGTCGTGTCGTTCGAGAGATCCGCCCTCCTGAAGATCGTCGGCGTCGCCCTCTTTTCCTCCACCCTGGCACGTACGAGTTCGAGGTGATTGGCACCCCTAGATGCGGATTTCAAAGGACTACGCTGTGGTAAAGGCCGATCTTCATATCGTTGCACGGATTACACGAAAAATGAAAACCTAGTTTTGAACACCTTTAGAGAGGTACGGTTTTAATTAAATTATACAGTTTTAACACTTTAAAACTGTTGCAAACTTCTAAAAATCATATCTTTTTGCTATGTGGTCGAAATGCAGTGAAATAAGAGATAGTGGACTCGTGCGGACGTCTTCTACATTCTTGAAGAGACTGGATATTTTTCTAAGCTTGCTACAATTTTTGGCAACGCGAAAAGCAATGTGAGATTTCTGAATTATAAACGATATGGAAAACAGCGATGTATAAATTATATAGTCGATGTATGAGTTATATAAGCATTGTACACCACATGTGTAATCGTTGTATAAGTTGTATGTCCAATGTATAAGTTATATAAGCGTTGTAAAAGTGATATATGCGTTGAGATAAATTGAAATGATATTGAAATGAAATCGAAATATAGTTATATATGTATATCTATCTATCTATCTATATATATATATATATATATATATATATATACACACACTCCCCTCGTCCACAGACCATGGACGATATATATTGGTTGTGATATTGTTTGGATTATTGGTTGATGTGAAAATTTGGTGAATATCATGAATGGTTGATTTGAAATGATTGATTATGGTTGAAATCCCGATAGGATTAGTATATGGGAAAATTCGTCTGCGTACGAACTAGATATTGAAAATCCCCATGGTCAAAAGCTGCGAGGCTTTAAGGTAGAGCGAGGAGCCGTACTAGGGACGGTGCCGGTTTTAACTACCCTGTCGTTATACTGCCGAAATTTTCTGAAATATTAGTGTATTTGATTTAAATTCATGTGTTGAATAGAAATTCATGTGTTGAGTAGAAATTCATGTGTTGAATGAATTCTTTGAAATATAAAAATAACATTTTTACCTTATGTATGAACTATATAAAATAATCGTGTTTTGAAATAAATTGTTTTACAATAAAAATCACATTTTTATTATATATATAAACTATAGAACTATATTCATGTGTTGAATAGAAATTCATGTGTTGAGTAGAAATTCATGTGTTGAATGAAGTTCAGGTGTTGAATAAATTCTTTGAAATATAAAAATAACATTTTTACCTTATGTATGAACTATATTAAATAATCGTGTTTTGAAATAAATTGTTTTACAATAAAAATCACATTTTTATTTTATATATATATATATATATATATATAAACTATAGAACTATATTCATGTGTTGAATAGAAATTCATGTGTTGAATAGAAATTCATGTGTTGAATAGGAATTCATGTGTTGAATAGAAATCCATGTGTTGAATAAATTATTTGAAATATAAAAATAACATTTTTACCTTATGTATGAACTATATAAAATAATCGTGTTTTGAAATAAATTGTTTTACAATAAAAATCACATTTTTATTATATATATGAACTATAGAAAAATTCATATTTTTATCGTATGTGTGAAGTCGAAAACATTCATGTGTTGAATATATAGATTGAACAATAAAATCTACATTTTTATTGTGAATATGAAGTGCTAAAAGTATTCATGTGTTAAATAAATATTTTTGATGATAAAAATATCATTTTTATCAAATATATGAAGTGGATATGGTTTAGAAATTGAAGAATGAATTATATATATATATATAAATATAAATAAAATAAATCGAATAACGAAGCTGTAGTTCGTGTTTTGAAACCGTGATTTCAAACGATTAGTGTGGGAGATCTGACCATCGGATTTTCCCGAAACCGAAACCATTGGGTTCGCTTTGGAAATATCTTTCCAAGACACTCACTTTGTGAAAATCCAACGGTTGGATTGTCTGGAATGTTTAATTCAAATCTAAATAAAAACAGCGCTAGAATCAATTATATTTATATATATAAATAAATATAATTAAATTAAATCGAATAACGATGCTGCAGTTCGTATTTTGAAATCGTAACTTCAAACGATTGTACCGTGAGATCTGATCATCGGATTTTCCAAAAACTGAAACCGTTGGATTCGTTTTGAAAAGATCTTTCTATTGATATAAAATTTGTGAAGATCCAACGGTTAGATTTTCAGATATGTGTAAATCAAATCTGAAGAAAAACGGCGCCACGGCCGCGTTATGGCCTGAAGCGTCGTTTGAATGAATTAGCTATTTTTAAATGAATAAAAATAGCGATAAATCATTATAAAATATTATAAACGATATGGAATGGAAATAAACCGAATTTACCCTGTTTATTAGATATTTGATGGTTGAATGTGTTTGGTGTGAAAATTACATTTGAGAACAGAATTATTGATGTCGAATAATTTAACCATTGAAATGAATTGATTTAAATTCTAAATATACGTGAATTATTTGAAAAGGCCGAGTTAAATCTCATTTCAAATAACTGATCGGCGGTACGGAGTCGATGATGAAGACGGTGGTTGAAGACCGGAGATCTTCACCTCGGTTGGTTGATTACTGATGTCTTGATTGGGAGGCATCCCAAAATATAGATAATAAGTGGTGATCATCCAGACGTACTTGGAGATCGATGGAGATGCGAGGTATATGGTGCCTCCGATTTCGTTTAGACCCAGAATGAACTTGTAAATGGACTGTGTGTCTGACATTGGATTTTTTCTGTACTGATGGATCTCTATTAAATATATATCTGTTTGGCGATGGAGAATTTATTCTCTTGCTTAACGCCCTTCTCTGAGACGTACGAGCTTAGAGGTTATATATCGATAGAAATCAGTCGCATAAAGTTAATTGCTTGTGTGGCATGCCTAAGTGGCAGATGATCAAGGCTTCTATTGAAAAGCAAAGTCTTGTGGTTGATGATCAAAGCACGACCTGTGTGGCATAGCTTTGTGTATAACGTTGATTCGCGAGCCTCACACCACGGTATGAACCAGAAACGGGAGAGGACCTCAGGCAGGACATGCGTTTCCTTCTAGCTAGGGTAGTGTCAGTGACCTACCAGCCCTGACATTTATATTATTTTCACCTATGTGGTTGTTGCTGTTGCGAGGCGCCTCAGATATATCGGTGACTATGTGGAGCCGATGGAGTCATAGGACTCATTTACGCCTCAAAGGGTGGGGAAACGCAGTGTTTAGGCATTTTAATCCACATCGGTGAACTGGCCCTGACGATCCAAGGGCTCACCTGTGTCTAGGTCCTAAGGCTCGGGCTAGACAGTCTCGAATTCGGTAAGGGCTATCTTTTGCCTTGGTTCATGATGGAAATCCAATTTCCAAATACGACACCGTGCGGTTTTAATTGTATACCTATATATGGCGACATAGTGGTATGGGGCATTAATTCCATCTATGATTGATACTTATGATTTGAAGTTGTTTTTGAAACATATAAATACTAGTAATAATATCAAATGCTTTTGTTTTATTCGTATCAAGCATATTCTGGCCATTATAAGGTAAAACTCTATCCTCTGGTTTGCGTTGCATTGTGTGATGGGAACTGAGTCTCATAATGGCTTCACTTTTATAAAAAGAAGTGCGAGGTTTAAGATATTTACTTGTTTTAAAGAACTAGCAATCCAATGGAGTAAACCCGTTCCGTGAAAGTGGCTTGGTCCTGTGATTGGCCATATATTAAAGTAAGTTAAGTAGATTTCTCATACCAGTCCCATGACTGACACGTAGTTTGTTTCACTTGCAAACTCGGGTGCCCCTTTTTCTACACGAGAAGCCTTGTATTCAGGTTTTAGCAGGCTCTTTCTAGATAGCTGGAGCTGAAGATGGATTCTACAATTTATCTCTTTTTATGCTGTTCAGCTCCTATTGTACATATTATGTTTTGTTTTCCGCTGTAGACATTTATGTATAGCTGAACTGTATTTTGTACTAATTATGATCCTATATACTGTGTAACTCTGATGATTATGTTTATCCAGTGTATTCTATTGTACATTATCTGGTGTATTTAATTATTTCTGTTCTGTTGTTATCTGTTTATGTGTTATATTCCAATGATTACCCTTGCCACCGTAGTACGGGGTTTTGGGGTCGTCACAAGTGATCCTATCTTTTTCAAAACTTAAGGACGTTTTATTTTCTCCCGATGAGGTAAATGATTTAGTTTCTCATTTTTCCCATGTTGTAGACTTGGATTTCCCGACCGCTCTCCCTCCTTCGTCCTAAGTTGCAGGGACTAAAGCAATCTTTACCTCCAATATTATTATTTCTATAGTTCCTCCCACTTCCCCAATCTCTGTTTCCCAGCCAAGGCCGCATTTAGAGCGAATCAAAAAATTTCAAAAGGATAAAGCAAGCATTGAACAAAAGGATTTTATACTAATGGAGAAGGAGGAGGAGAGAAGGACGTCACTACTAGGGAGAAGGATCCCTCATCCGGGAGTAAGGGTAAATTTAAGGCTCAATGCGGTGAAAAGAGTACAACTCATAAGAAAGAAAAGAGTGTAATGAATGACATGGAAGTTACCAGTGATGCCGGATGCACCCCCGTCATTCCTCCTTGCACCTGTCCTTCTGCTATAATGTCGGATAGGCCCGCGACCATCAAAATGGAAAAGAGTCTATTGGGGGTAATAAGGAGTAGCGTTGGATGCTAAGCTTAGAGTTTCTTTTTTTTTGTTTTTTTTGTAGTCATGTACAACTTGTATTTTTTTCCTTGGTCAGGATTTTGTGGGTGTCAGTGTCCGCTGTTTGGATGCATAGCATCTTGTATATAAACGTTGTATAGTAATGAAATGTTATTGTTTGTTCATATGAATCTTTGTTATATGTTATGTACTTCTATCATTTCTAGTACTGCTTTATTTATATATGTTGCTTTTTTACTTCTTAACTTTTCAAAGCACTCGAGTTTATTGTTGCTAGCCTTCTTACTTATCGCGGTAGATACATGGCATGCTCAATTTCAAGCGTCTCAATGTCGTTGTAAGTGATACTTCCCCTCATACCGTGGGTCTGGTCGTGCTTTTTTAGACTTACTTTTCATGAATTTTATTGCCCCTTGTTTAGGATGATTGACCATTGAGTGTCTCATTTTTACTCAGAGCTTGTCCCAATCCCTAATTACTTGGTTGTTTTTCTCTTTGACCTTTGAATTCTTTTGGCTTGCAGACCTCAATTTTTCTTAGTTCGGTCTCGGATGGTTCAATGCCATGAGTTTGGGGTTGACGTTTGACAATTCGCCCGCTTTAGGGTAAGGTCCTCACTACGCAAGAAAACTATTGGATCGATGTCTGATGATCCGATGATCTCATGATGAACGCCTCACCGATTGATGAGAGTTTTGGATCGATGTGCAATGATCCAGCGGTCTCCGAGTGAAGTCCTCACTGCGCGAGAAGTTTTTTGGATCGATGTCCGACGATCTTGGTGTGAAGTCCTCATTATGCAAGAAGAGTTTCAAACGCTGTATAATAATTTGACGGCCTCCAGGTGAAGTCCTAACTACGAATAAGATTTTTGGACCAATGTACGATGATCTGATGGCCTCATAGTGAAGATCTCACAACATAAAATAGTTTTGGATTGATGTCCGATTATCTGAAGGCCTCCGGATGAAGTTCTCACCATGCGAGAAGAATTTTTCGAAGCCACTGATTGATTCTTGTCCCTTCTTTCTTAGGTTTGTATTCGCTATTTTGACATTTCAGACTATGAACCCTAAGCCGAAAGCTATAGGTATTGATCGAGTTTTGTGCCTCAAAAGCAGTGCAATGGCTTTCGGTATCCCTCGGCTGTGGTAAGGGTACCTAAACCATGGTGAGGGATTTTGGTGTCTCTCAACTGTGGTTTAAAATAATTGGTTTGTCTATTTTAAAAGGATTTTGTATTTAATTTATTTTCCTTTTGGAAAATTATATGTTTTAAAAAAGTTGTAAAAAGAAGTATTTTAAATTATTCATCAGGATGGTTAACCTTGTTTAAATTTATATTGTTATTTAAATGGATTTATTCCCTTGGATAATAAGTATCGTTCTTACTTTATAAATGATAGTTTATAAACGAGAATATCTTTTAAAAAAGTAATTATCTAAAAATAAAGCTAAGTGCAAATTGTTTCGGGTTGTTGTAAATAATATTTTGTTGATAATTGTTTGACCCTTATTTTAACACACTTAGAAATATAATTCACCTTTTCAAAAGAATATATTAAACAAATTTTTTCAAAGTGATATGCACTACTTGAAATGTGAAAACTGAGCCCATGTGTGAATCAAATGCTAAACAAGTTTCATTCATTTAGTGATGGTAAGTGTGATTGAATTCAGATACACAAACCACTTTGTTATTTCTAATAGTCAATTTTGTCGATTGTTGATTTTGATTATGTCATCTTCTCTTTATTTCGTTACTTTAAGACAATATGGATCCTTTGAGCTCTGATATCCTTGCTAAGAATGACTTAAACTAAAGAGTGGGTAAAGTGGCTCACCCTCCTAGTAATTGTTATGCTTCGTCATTCTAAAACAATTCATCGCTCATTTTTTAGCTTTAGAATCAAGCATTGGAACTAAAACCAAAGCGTGAGAAGGAGCCAAGCCATATGGATTGCACCCATTAGAGTATGTTCACATTTATATAGTGGTTATTGTTAGCATCCAAGCATACAATGATGTGAAATAGTCGGATATTCGTGGGAACTAGGGTCTAGCTTGGAAGCTCCCAAGAGAAGCGCATGTGCTCTCAAGTATAATTTATATAGAGGCACACTTAGCGATCCCCCTCCTAGTTATGTTGGATAAATTTATTCTCCTTGTTTTAATTTGAAAATTGGTATCAATCTTTGCTTCTTCTTGTTTTGTCAATCTAAGATGATTTATTGCTTATTACGCATTTTTAGTCTTTGTCGAAAACCACTGAAACCAAAAAGCAATTAGGTCAAGTTGTGTAATTATTCCCATTAGGTTTTACCTTATGTAGGATTTGGTTGTATGCTCCCGAGATGTTGAATACTCAAATTTCCGGTAAAGTTGGCGGAGTCCGGCTTGGAGTGCCTGAGAGGAGTCGCATGAGAGAATGGTCCTCTCAATTATATTTCTAAAAGTACACTTTTTGAAAAAGGGCACTGCACTCTCCTACCCATTCACAGGAATTTTTTTCCCTTTTTGATTCAAATCCTAAAAAAAATTCCTTAATTGCATCAAGAATTGCCTTATGCTCTTCTTTGTGTTAATTTACTTATCAGGATGGATATTTATGTTATTTTTATCATGTTCTTTCATATTTATACCTTTTTCAAAATTTATTTCCATGTTATCTTATATGGATATTGTTCTTATGAAGTAAAAAGCTCGTTATGCAGCTAGCAGCACAGTCTCATAGAATTATTGTATGCTTCACTTGAGTTTTTTCACGTTAGTTTCTCAGACTGACCCTTGTATCTTTGAGGGATGGTTCATCTGTCTTTATTATCATTGTATGTTGTTGTTTCCACTGTAAGATTCTATTTATTCTATTCGTTTTCATTCTACCCAACAATCTAGTTTTCGATGATTGAATGTCCAACGTTTGAATAACGTGGATATATTTGGTGTCGACTTTTAATGATCGAAAAGGCGAATTGTTACATCGAGTTATCAATGAAACATGAAGATTATCCATAATTTGTAAAAAGTAATTGATTCTAAAACACTCTTTCGATGCTTGCATCGATTCTTTAACATTCATATCTTGAACGAATTGTTTACTTCAATGAATAATTATTTTTGAGAAAAATGTGTTAAACATTTAACATTTGCTTTATCCCTATGTCTAAAATTATTTTGGAATTAAATCCATTGTTCCTAAAATTTCTAAAATTAATAAATTAGCAAGTGCTTTTAATTGTGTAATAATAACATCAATGTGCTTATCTTTAGTTTGAAGCATCTTGTTAAAAATGTTTGCATTTTTCAATATTCCATACCAACTGCACAATTTGAACAGAAGTTCGAAATTTTCAATCTCATTTGTTAAAATACTTCTACTTTCACTTTTTGTCGTAGAATTTTTGGTGCTATTTTTCAGTGAAGTTTAAACATATATTATCCCCAAATATTGATATCTTATAGATTCTTCTGCATCAGTACGACTTTGCCAACATCTTGATAATGATTTAGTTATATAACATGATATATGATCTTTAAGAGCTTGTCATCATTGTGTAGATGAAGAAAAAAATTGTTGGATCACCCTTTTTTAAAATGTTTTAGGATATGATTTTTTTTCATATAACACTACGCCATAACAACCATTTGCTAACACTTATTTTTCTATTTCATTTGCCAATTCTTATTTATGTTTTACAATACTCACACTAATATTGGTTGCTACTCTAAAAATGCATACATTGGAAATCGCGGTTAAACCAAAATTAAATGAATATTAGGGAAAAAATGTAAATGAGCAATTTTCTTCATCCAGCCCTAATTTCTTTCCACGCTTATTCCTTCAGCCGCTACTTTTAAAAAAGAACATTGTTATTAACACTCCAAAAATGGTTAAGGGAGGATCCCTTTTTGTAGTGTCAATAACAATGCTCTAAAAAATGATTTGCTGTTCCATTTCAACTTCGGAGAATTGATTTTGGTCTTGACATCATGTTATTTGATATCTCTACATCGCTCTCGCCTTATGATTTCGACATGGTACTCGATTTTTCTGTGCTTGAACTCCCAATGGTTTGGTTGTGGCGCTCGCTCTCGCCTAAAGATTCGTCATCAGGCTATTCGACATTTACTCTTTTGGGGGTCTTGGACGAGTGGATTCTGGCCTTTGATTTGATCAAGATTTGAAATCTTTCTTTCACATTTTTGAAATATTTACATTGTGCTTTTGTGCATGAATCTCAAATTTAATGGTAAAATTTCCAAATATAATGTTAGAGCAAAATGAAAGTTGATGTAGTATTCAGCCAAGCCAAATTCTAGCAAGTTTCAACATAGAAATATTGGATTTTTGCACTTATTTAATACGTATTATTCTAAGTATTTGAATTGTTGTCACTGACTTTAAGGCTTCATTTTTAATCATTTGCATTTGTGTATTGGACCAACCTGTTATTGTAGCTATTTGTTAGGATATACTCACTGTGAAGCCTACCAAAAACAATTGGTTGGACGGTAATTTTTTTATTTATAAATGCGAGAAAAATACTTACTTTGATTGTAAAGCGGTGCTTGCGTAGTTTCAAAGTGCACAAGCACGAAATGTAAATTTATACTTGTGCACTTTAATATTGCGTAAAAACAGTACTATCTTGTGAAGATCAAATGTATTTTTGTCAAAAGTTTTGAACTTGGCCAAAAGTTGAAATAAATTTTTTTAGTGCATATAATTAAAATGTTCTCCCCTTGATGTTGCTTAGACACATTTTGATCATCTTTTATGTATGTAAATCATTCGAACATAAAGCTTTAATAGTACAAAATAGACGTTAACATGCTATTTCTACATTATAATTCAAGTAAGTAATTATTTGATTAAGAAACATGATGTTTTTGAGTTTCACGATACTAGTATCCAACTCAAATATATGTGAATATACAAGGAAATGATATAAATTACCTATTATTCATACATAACTTACTATATATTAAAGAAATTATGCATATATAGACTGGTCATGCCACTGCTTGGCCCATTGACGGGGCAACAAGTAATGAGAATATGCGACATCCAACAATAATCACAATAGATGGAAGATGAACTAATCATAAACTTCAATGTACATCATATGTGTGTATCATGCATAATAGCGTATCCATATCTTTTACCTTAGCTCATTGTTTTTTAGTGTAACCTTTTATTGACTGTCATTAAAGTTTCTTTAATTTTTACTTCTGTCGGAACAAATTAAACTATAATCACATGTTCCTATCTTGCGAAATTTTGTTGAGCACCTTTAAAGCAAAAGAGCTTCAGAGTTTGAAGCGTAAACTTGTTTGATTAACGTGTTCTTACATTTGAATTAATATAAGCTTGGGTGTCAATTTCCTTTTCCTACCAGTAGTGATTTCGACATAAAATCACATGTATGTTGAAGAAGATGATGCTTGGAAGTGCTTTGTGATAGAGGAGTAAAATAAGAACCACCTTTATATTTGAAACTTGGACTGGATGTCGTTTACATTTTGAACAGTAATCGGGACGTTTGCCCAATTTCCACAAACGTTTTTTGTGAATTTAATTAAAAGTAACTAAATTGAAATAATGTATGAATGAGGTAAAGAGATTTGTGTTCAATATATTAATTAGAGAGTTGACCTTTGTTACTAAATAAACTAAATAAAACATGCATAAGGAAGGGAGATATGAGGAGGGTGGTATGGACACTTTCAGCCCATGATATATATATATATACACACATACATATATATATGTATGTATGTATGTATGTCATATTCTCCAATAGTTCATTCACAATACTCATTCTTAGTCCTAAACTAAAACTAAAGAAAAACCTAAGAAATGCCAACCATTACAATCTAGGAGAAGAAGAAGATAAAGATAGGAAAAGTTAGGGCTTGGAATACATCATCAACAAATCTCATTGTCTCTATCCAACCAAGCGAATAATACATTTTACCCTTCAGTTATCATGGTGTACTCGAAAGTTGTGTTGATTGCTTATGTTTTGTTTCAAGTTGATCTTAATGTTTTGTGTTGTTAGAACTTACCCATGTTTAGTTTTTTTTTGTGTTGTTAGATCCGAAAGCACTTCCGACAACAATGAGAACCACCCTTCGATCGTGCTACTCCACTAGAGGCTTCTACCTTAATCCTTTCGAACAGGCCGAAGGGGTGTTTTCTATACTTATAACAATTAATTAAAGGGCATAGTTATTGACACTCAAATATTGTTAAGAAAGGGCCAGTTTTTTATTTTTTCAAAAATTGTTAAGGGGAGTACCAATGAGGAAAGTAGTACCTTAACAAATAAAGGTAATTTTACATTATTATCCATTTAGCCCATTAACAAATAAAGGTAATTTTACCTTAACAAATATTGCAAGGGTCATAGTAATTTTTTTTTCAACTCGCATATATCAAATTTTTTAAAGAGGATTTTATTCAGGAGGACAATCGGTATTAAAATTTTACTCATAAAGACACACACCTAAAAATTTATTCATAAGGACATATGCCTAAAATTTCCGTCGTTCATCCCTCTCGTTCGATTTTCTATCACGAAATAAAAAAATGAAATCATTTATACTGTCAATCGAATCAAATCCGCGACATCTCGTCCAATCGAACCTCAAAAATCAATCGAACAGCAAATTTCAGCACCAAATAAACATCAAAAATCGACCTCGATTGATTTTTTTTTTTGCTATAATCGTTATAATTTAATGTTTATTTTTCAACGATTCGTCGTCTTCAACGAATCTTAATTTGGAAATATTATTAGATCCGAGGGTTGAAAATACTTTTTTGATGGTGAATTTAGCAGTAGTTTTTTGGTATCAGTTTTCCTGTATTAACTGTGTTATGCTCTTGTGTTTATAATTTTGGTGTTATGTTAGTTTTGTACTTGTAATGTTGCATTAACCATGCAACTTAATAGAAATTATTTCATTTTAATCAATCAAACTGTGATGTAAGTAGTTTTTTTGTTACTGTTTTTATAAAACATTACAATAGTTTTTAGGTATCAGTTTTGTTGTATTAACTGTGCTATGTTTTTATTCATGTGATTAAGTTTTTATGTTAATTTTGTAGTTGTATTGTTGCATTAACTTTGCAACTCAAACGAACTTATTTCATTTTAATCAATCAAATTGTGATGTAAGTAGTTTTTGTGTTACTGTTTTTATAAAACATTACAGCAGTTTTTAGGTATCAGTTTTATATTTTTTTAGGTATCAGTTTTGCTGTATTAACTGTGCTATGTTTTTATTCATGTGATTTTGTTGGTGTGTTAATTTTGTAGTTGTACTGCTGCATTAACTTTACAACTCAAACGAACTTATTTCATTTTAATCAATCAAATTGTGATGTAAGTAGTTTTTGTGTTACTTTTTTTTATAAAACATTACAGCAATTTTTGGGTATCAGCTTTATATTTTTTTAGGTTTCAGTTTTACAGTATTAACTGTGTTATGTTTTTATTCATGTGATTTTGTTGTTGTATTAATTTTGTAGTTGTACAGCTGCATTAACTTTGCAACTCAAACGAACTTATTTCATTTTAATCAACCAAATTGTGATGTAAACATTTTCTACATTACTTTTTCGTTAAAATATTATAGCAGTTTTTAGGTAACATTTTATGACTTGGTAGGTATCAATATTCTATTTTTTGTTGTCTGCAGTTTATGGGTATCTGTTTTACACTATTTAAGTATCATTTTTGAAAATTCAGTCATGCATGAATGTCACAGTATCACTACTGCATTAAAATTGGTCACTTCAATAATTTGTCATGCAAAACAACAATATTATGAATATTTCACCCATCAGCATATATATATATATATATATATATATATATATATATATATATATGACCAACATTAGTATTGAATATATACATCAATTCAGATAAAACTGATATGAAAAACATATAGAATTGTTTACACATAAAACTAACATAAAAAATATTGTTTTTCTACACGATCCATTCTCAAATTCAAGTAAATTCCAGCAGCATAACACTGTATTCGATACCCACAGGAACTAAAATGATACCTAATTAAATAAAACTGATAACGGAAAACTGCTATAATGCTAAAACAAAAAAAAATTAACTAAAACAAATACTCTTAAATCATAGATTGATAGATTAAAATATTAGAAGTTCAATTCAGTAGTTTATATTGAAAGAAATAATACAAAGAAACACGACAATTAAAGCACAGAAATACAAAACAAATAAATTGTTGTGTTTAACAGAACTAATACTTAAAAAAATTATAAACTAATACCCAAATACCGAGACAAAGAAAAATTAGAACGACGCTGCTCATACTGCGTAAATACGCCATTACTCACCGAATCAATTAAAAACACCTGATCGCAATATATCACATTAAATGTAACGACCCGGATTTTGAGACGACTTTGGTTATCGACATAAGCTCAACGTCGATAACCAAAACATCAAAAAATCCCGGTAATTAATGAAAGAAATTAGAAGGTGAGAATAGATAAGATAGAAACTTAGAATAGAAGAAGAAGAAGAACACAACATCAGAGTAACACGAACCTCACAGCGGAACGAATAACATATAATAGATAACATAACTTTGAAATATAACAGTTATGTATACAATAGCACTTATCAGAGTACAACACTTACAACACAGCGGAAATAACTATAGCTATATGATCTTGAAGCCTCCTGCTCCAAGCTCTCCAAGTATATCTGCAAATTCCTGACTACTTGACTGCCCGTACAAATTTAGGCACCCAAGAGTTTAGGGAAAACAAAAAGTAAACCCCAGGTCAGTCATGGGACTGGTGTGAGTAAAACAGTTTAAACAAGTATATGAACAAGTAAACGATATCTCATAAGACCACGCCGCAGAACGGAACGGGTTTTTCCCTTATGAAAATCCAAAATATCTTTATATCAAAAACCTTTTGATATTATAATAATGTCTATGTACAAATAGATATCAACTAGCAGAAACGCTTTCATCTCACGTTCTACATATATAGTATACAAATCAAAATCGCAAGCACGTATTGGATAATGGATTTACAACTATGACAAGGTATGGAACCACCTTCCGATCAGTGTACTCTAGGAACGATACACTGGAGTTCAACAAGAACATCTTGTAACTCAGCCACACACGACCGACCACTCATTTCGCTTGAGTGTATCGAATGTACATCACCAACGGTTGGGATCAGCAACCGTTCCCGTATATATATGGGACAGCATTGATAGATTAAAGAAACAAATGAATATTCACTAGATAGGTGATTATACACCCTACTTCGGTGCGACCGACTTAGCCATGCTGCCTGCCCGATTTCTGCCATTTACCGGTTGATGAGGCTAGAAGCTACACTTTATCATTACATCAGATTCACTTCGAATGCCACATTGTCAAATCCATCGAAATCACTAATTGACGTTTACAACAGTACATTACGTGTCAGCTAAAAGAAGTTTCCTTCTCCGCTTCCACTCTTGGTACGGTTGAAGAAATCAATGTACGTGATCGTCTGGAAATACTCTGTCAGACATCCATCTTCATTCACTTAGAAATGTCACATCGTCATACCCGCCAAATCACAAATTGACTTATCCAAAAATAACACGGGTATACAGCTAAGAGAAACGAATTCCTCCGCCACCAAACGTGAATACGTTTGAACAGATCAACTTACGTGATCCATTGGATATACTCTGTCAGACCATCGTCCATACAAGTTGCCCTGGGACTGGACAAACCGAAGGCACTATTCTGTAAACAGGATAGCCCTTGCATTTTTACTCCGCCTTCAATTATCTTTGGCATATACGATTCGCGACGCTTACGCCAATACAGAGTGGTTCTTTGGATAAAAATCCAACCGGTCTCTCCATATTAACTACGTTAAAATGGTCAAAACTTCGATAGTCGGTGAGTTAACTATCAAAGAAAAACAAGTGTGCAAACAACGATATTATTTCCAAATGGAAATTATATCGAACAAACATCATTTAACATAAATCTCTTTAGTTCATTTATTTACTTATCTCCTGTTTCCCTATATTCTAAATTCTTATTTTTCTTTTATCAGAAAACATTTCTGATTCTCGTTTGGAAAACATTTCCAACACTCCTTTACGATCAAACCTTACCATTTCTTAGTTAAGAAGGAAGTCACTCAAGTTGGGGTATAATTACCTCTCAGACCTTAACTGAACAACGTTATAACTTCGAAATGGTCAAAGTTTATCTTTTTAATCTTTAACAACTTCTTTACACCTTTCTCGGATTCAATTTTACTAATCCACTTCTATATTTAAAACATTGGTTATAACGATAACGTTATAATCCCTACTTTCGAATTATCTAACTTTAATTATAACTTCTATTCTTATTAGTGAATAATTAACCTAACACTTATTTATTTATAAATAAATAAATCTCTATTTAAACACTGGAAAGTATAAGTACTTTCCCGAATTCGATATAATCGAATTTGCCGATTAACTCTCTTCGAGAAATCTCTATTTGATTAACTCTTCTTCGAATAACCTATATTCGATTAACTCCTTCTCGAATAAACGATATTCGATAATCTCTCTTCGAATAACTAATATTCGATAACTCTTCCTTTTCAAATATCTCATATTTGAAAATCTCACTTCGATTGAACTAAAATCGATAACTCCCTTCGATGAAACTAACATCGATAACTCCTTTCGATGAAACTAACATCGATAACTCCTTTCGATGAAACTAACATCGATAACTCCTTTCGATGAGACTAACATCGATTTATTTAACTCGACTAACTTAACTTACTTGGTTCGACCAATTCGATTCAATTAACTAGGCTTGACTAACTTGGTTTATTTAACTCAACTTGATTTACTCCTATCGAATAACTAATATTCGATTTAACTCTATTCGAATAACTACTATTCGATTAAATCTATTCAACTCTATTTGAATAAACTATATTCAACAAACTCTGTTTAACTCCATTCGAACAACTACTATTCGACAACTCTATTTAACTCCATTCGCTTGACTCTAGATCGCAGCGATCACAATGGTTACGCCTGATTCCCTCAGGAAACATCCGACCGCCTTAGGCTATTTGCAGCCCTGCGAATTACGCTAGCAGTCGTGCTAAATGGCATATTATTTGGATTAACTCTAACTGATTAACTCTATTGGTTTAACTCTAAATGATTACTCTAATTGGTTAACTCTAACTGATTACTCTAACCGATTAATTCTAACTGATTAACTCTAACTGGTTAACTCAAATCGATTAATTCTAACTGATTAACTCTATTTGACTAACTCGACTCGACTAACCCCTTTCGAATAACATATTCGATTAACTAACTTCGAATACCATATTCGATTAACTAACTTCGAATATCATATTCGATTTCTCCTTTCGAATGTCTATATTCGATTAACTAACTTCGAATACCATATTCGATTAACTAACTTCGAATACCATATTCGATTTCTCCTTTCGAATGTCTATATTCGATTAACTAACTTCGAATACCATATTCGATTTCTCCTTTCGAATGTCTATATTCGATTAACTAACTTCGAATACCATATTCGATTTACTTTATTCACTTTATAAAGATTTCCTTTTTAACAACGTTTTATTCATTGGAAAAGATTTACTTTTAAATAACGGTTCTACCCTTTAAAAATGATTTCCCTTTTTATAATGTTTCCTTTCCAATTCTATTTGTAAATGGTTTACAAATATTTCCTTTTCAAATTTATTCTTGAAATATTCTAACTCCTTAAATTCCCGGGAAAATTCGCCATAACCTCCTTTGTATCGGGAGCATCGGGAAATCCCCAATCTCGCCACACAGGCCTTTCCATTCAAAATGAAATGTTTTGAATTTATTTCCTTTTCAAATATATCCTATTTATAAATATTCCAATTTATAAACATTTCTTATTTATAAATATTCCACTTTATAAATATCTCTTATTTATAAATATCCTATTTTATAAATATGCTATTTTCAATATCACTTTGAAAATTCCCTTATCTACATTTCGGTATGTTATGGTATCAGTCATATCAAACCGCGATGTTCAATATCGTCTAAGCACATATAATCGCCCATAGATTTTATATCACATCATATAACAATATATGAAAAACAATAAAATAACTGTTGAGGAATCCAGTCGGATTCCTCCAACCTGTTTCCCTGCATCCACAGATGTTACACAATATGATTATCATCACTTTCAGTTCTATATGATATATTCTGTTAAACAGAATCGATATAGAAAATTCAACTAACTGACTAGCAGTTCAATCAAATAGTCAACATACAGTCAATCAACCAATATCTAACAGTTCTAAAAATACAACATGAAATTATAAACTGTTTAGAGTTGGTGAGATTTACTCACATTGGCGCGTTAATCGTTAAATAACGGTTTGCGTTATTTGACTGCGACGGACAATTTATTTTGCCATAAATTGTAACGAGCTCCAGTTCGCTTCCAGTCAGTTCCATGTTGTAGCCACCGTCCATACGATCCCGACGGATCTTGTTTCACCCCATTCACATTTTTTTCCGGTCCATCTCCATAGTTAAATACCCACTACCAACATGAACAATGCGCTCTTCTCCTACCGCAAACAAACAAAACCAGCTCCTGTTAACCCACCATAATACAAAACGCAAGCTACAGTTCTGCTGTCAATGGTCATTGCCGAACTCTACATGCTCCCCAAAACCCTTCTGTACAAACGCATTTATTTACTTGCCATGCATTTTCGTCAGCCCCTCTTTCTTTCTTTTATTTCTTGTATGGGCTTTTCATTTTAAAACAAACAATGGCCCACTTCTCCCTCTCGTCTCACTCTCCTCTTCAACTGTTTACTTCCCGAACCCAAAAAGATTCGCTCCTCCCAAAAATACTTGCCCAGTACTGAATATCCCCGTCCGCAAGCCCCACTCTCGAACGTTCCTTTCGCTCCTGTACATTTAATTCACCCACGAATGAATCTCGCTTCAGCAAAACTCCAGAAGGCCCTTTCCCCTTCTTTGAACACCCGCACTTCCATTTACTAGTCCAGGCACAACCCCAGTTCGAATCTCGATCTACTTCCACGCTCAAATCGACGCCAACTTTCCCCTCTTTCGAGGACATGCTCAACCGCCCCACCATACTGTCGGGTCGATGCTCAACAAACCAGCACCCGTAACCCTAGCCGACCCTGTTGATATCTAGTAGCACGAAAATGAAGTCGAGTCCCATACGAGTTACGCTGGGCTGACGAGAAAGCTTCAGCAATCTAGTGATATACGTTTCACGTTTATTTTTTTTTGAGATGATTTTCTCCTTTCGTATTCGGCTGTGAGGAAAAGTGATAAGCGGCGGAAATTTGGTTTTTGACCGTGGAATGATTTTCTAGGTTTAGAGAATGAAAAGTTATTATATAGGGATTATTCTTTGAAGACGTGGTTTGTTTTGAAGCCATGAAATCTGAGAAGGGAATATGTGGACGAGAAACCATATACGTTGGTTTGTTTGTCCCCTTTTATTTTGTAAATTTTGTACCTTGATGTACACAATTTTGTTCACATACGAACCGCTATCGACAGATATAAAAATACCGTTGTGATCAGCGATGTGCCTGGATTCCAATAATATAATAACATCGGTAGGTTAACTCATATTTTGAAACTTCAAAATGTTGATTTCAGGGTGCGAAATACTTCAAATAAAAAGTCGCTTATTAAATTAATTAAAAATTTCTATAAAATTCTAAAAATTAAATTATCACTACTTCCCAAAAGAACCTTGTCAAAATTCAAACCCGATCTCTAGTTATATCGAATAAACCGATACGGTCGATAACGATTCTATAACGACTATTTCTAAATTTGATTTGGACATAACTCAAAATCTGCACGACGAAATCCCGATTTTTCTCTTCCACTAGAAAGATATACTCCACCATCTCCACACGTTTCTTGTTTCACTGAAATCCGGCTTAAAACAAATCATGTACATTCAGTTGAAGTTCAAATCGCCAAATAGCGAACTACCGCATCGTTACGCGCTCTATTTTAATTATATTATAATTATACATTCAAACTGTCGTCGATTGAATATATTCGTTCTTATATTTCGAATCGAAACTCAACCACATCTCGTATACTATTCAATTCACACTCTATTGTGAATTCTACTATTTCTGACTATTTCGATATTTATAACTTATTATTCATTTTAAATATTAATTAAATATTCAATATTATTTAATTATGGTTCTCGATATTGCTATAACGATATTAAATAATTAAATTAATTAATTATTCCATCTCTATAAATGCGGGTCATTACATTCTTCCCCACTTAAAATAATTTCGTCCTCGAAATTGCTAAGTTAGAGGACGACCCTATCTATTGGAATTCCTAAGATTTGTTTACCCCTTATTTCTGATTTCAACTGAACCAATTAATATCGACAAAATTATTTATTCATTCCGACTAACTACAATTTTCAAAATCCTGAAAATTTTCTAACACTTTTAAATTTTCGGAAAATTTCGCCAGCATCTCCTTTATACCGGCATATACGTCAAATCACAACTCGCCTCTCTAGGCCTTCTTCAACCCAAAAGAAAATCAAACAGCCAAGCGGCTTGCCAATCTGGCCCATAAATCTCTTGCTTATATCAAATATAAACTTGTACCTTTTTTTGGGTATATCAACTTTATCCCTTTCACCTGCTGTCAATTCAGCATATACCAATGTATTTCCAATCAAACTCCAACCAAGTTATTCTTAACACAACCATTCGCTTATTCAAGCCGAATTCAATTTCAAATTCGAGTTTCAAATTCCAAACTCTTAACTTATCATTTCAAATCCAAATCCAGATTATCCGCTAATCAATTCCATTTTCATTTAACTTAGTCAAGGTTAAATTCTAATTTATTATTCACTTTCACCATTTAACTTCATAAGTTAAATTTAAATTTCAAATTTCAAATTCCTGGGTTCATTTCAAATTAATTTGAAATCACAATACCAATTCAAAACATTTGAATTTCTAAACACCTTGTTTTCTCAAAACAATTCAAATCAAAATCTTTGGTAGTAATCCACCACTTAGAACTCGAAAATCACACTGATGATACTGCGCAGTCATCATCGGAATTATTTTCCAGTGACCCAAGTGACTTCAATACTATATCATTTTCAAAACCATTACTGAATACTTCCATTTTGAAAACATTCCAAAATCTCCCAGGAACTTAAAATTTCCTTATTTTAATTCCAAATCTGATTTAAATTCATATTTAATTCATCTTATTTCATATACTTTACTTATATGATTCTGATTGGTTATTTACATAACCACTTAATTTATAATCTTACTCGATTATAATAACAACCAATATATCCAATATATGATAATATATTACATATCCATACTGTGTCGGTCCATCGTATTCAAGTATTTATTTACTCCTACCGATACAGTGGATCAAACTGATCGACCAGAACTCATAAACAACTCAGCCAATGAATCTCCACAATATAAAACCATTTTTATATCAAATACAAATACGCACTCGTATATATAAACTCAAACTCAATCTAGTGTATTACTAACCCTATCTCTACCGAGTCACGCCACAGAGCCAAGTAATTCTTAACTTAAGCTCTGATACCAACTGTAACGACCCGGATTTTGAGACGACTTTGGTTATCGACATAAGCTCGACGTCGATAACCAAAACATCGAAAAATCCCGGTAATTAATGAAAGAAATTAGAAGGTGAGAATAGATAAGATAGAAACTTAGAATAGAAGAAGAAGAACACAACAACAGAGTAACACGAACCTCACAGCGGAACGAATAACATATAATAGATAACATAACTTTGAAATATAACAATTATGTATACAATAGCACTTATCAGAGTACAACACTTACAACACAGCGGAAATAACTATAGCTATATGATCTTGAAGCCTCCTGCTCCAAGCTCTCCAAGTATATCTGCAAATTCCTGACTACTTGACTGCCCGTACAAATTTAGGCACCCAAGAGTTTAGGGAAAACAACAAAGTAAACTCCGGGTCAGTCATGGGACTGGTGTGAGTAAAACAGTTTAAACAAGTATATGAACAAGTAAACGATATCTCATAAGACCACGCCGCAGAACGGAACGGGTTTTTCCCTTATGAAAATCCAAAATATCTTTATATCAAAAACCTTTTGATATTATAATAATGTCTATGTACAAATAGATATCAACTAGCAGAAACGCTTTCATCTCACGTTCTACATATATAGTATACAAATCAAAATCGCAAGCACGTATTGGATAATGGATTTCCAACTATGACAAGGTATGGAACCACCTTCCGATCAGTGTACTCTAGGAACGATACACTGGAGTTCAACAAGAACATCTTGTAACTCAGCCACACATGACCGACCACTCATTTCGCTTGAGTGTATCGAATGTACATCACCAACGCTTGGGATCAGCAACCGTTCCCGTATATATATGGGACAGCATTGATAGATTTAAGAAACAAATGAATATTCACTAGATAGGTGATTATACACCCTACTTCGGTGCGACCGACTTAGCCATGCTGCCTGCCCGATTTCTGTCATTTACCGGTTGATGAGGCTAGAAGCTACGCTTTATCATTACATCAAATTCACTTCGAATGCCACATTGTCAAGTCCATCGAAATCACTAATTGACGTTTACAACAGTACATTACGTGTCAGCTAAAAGAAGTTTCCTTCTCCGCTTCCACTCTTGGTACGGTTGAAGAAATCAATGTACGTGATCGTCTGGAAATACTCTGTCAGACATCCATCTTCATTCACTTAGAAATGTCACATCGTCATACCCGCCAAATCACAAATTGACTTATCCAAAAATAACACGGGTATACAGCTAAGAGAAACGAATTCCTCCGCCACCAAACGTGAATACGTTTGAACAGATCAACTTACGTGATCCATTGGATATACTCTGTCAGACCTTCGTCCATACAAGTTGCCCTGGGACTGGACAAACCGAAGGCACTATTCTGTAAACATGATAGCCCTTGCATTTTTACTCCGCCTTCAATTATCTTTGGCATATATGATTCGCGACGCTTATGCCAATACAGAGTGGTTCTTTGGATAAAAATCCAACCGGTCTCTCCATATTAACAACGTTAAAATGGTCAAAACTTCGATAGTCGGTGAGTTAACTATCAAAGAAAAACAAGTGTGCAAACAACGATATTATTTCCAAATGGAAATTATATCGAACAAACATCATTTAACATAAATCTCTTTAGTTCATTTATTTACTTATCTCCTGTTTCCCTATATTCTAAATTCTTATTTTTCTTTTATCAGAAAACATTTCTGATTCTTGTTTGGAAAACATTTCCAACACTCCTTTACGATCAAACCTTACCATTTCTTAGTTAAGAAGGAAGTCACTCAAGTTGGGGTATAATTACCTCTCAGACCTTAACCGAACAACGTTATAACTTCGAAATGGTCAAAGTTTATCTTTTTAATCTTTAACAACTTCTTTACGCCTTTCTCGGATTCAATTTTACTAATCCACTTCTATATTTAAAACATTGGTTATAACGATAACGTTATAATCCCTACTTTCGAATTATCTAACTTTAATTATAACTTCTATTCTTATTAGTGAATAATTAACCTAACACTTATTTATTTATAAATATATAAATCTCTATTTAAACACTGGAAAGTATAAGTACTTTCCCGAATTCGATATAATCAAATTTGCCGATTAACTCTCTTCGAGAAATCTCTATTTGATTAACTCTTCTTCGAATAACCTATATTCGATTAACTCCTTCTCGAATAAACGATATTCGATAATCTCTCTTCGAATAACTAATATTCGATAACTCTTCCTTTTCAAATATCTCATATTTGAAAATCTCACTTCGATTGAACTAAAATCGATAACTCCCTTCGATGAAACTAACATCGATAACTCCTTTCGATGAAACTAACATCGATAACTCCTTTCGATGAAACTAACATCGATAACTCCTTTCGATGAAACTAACATCGATTTATTTAACTCGACGAACTTAACTCGACTAACTTAACTTACTTGGTTCGACCAATTCGATTCAATTAACTAGGCTCGACTAACTTGGTTTATTTAACTCAACTTGATTTACTCCTATCGAATAACTAATATTCGATTTAACTCCATTTAACTCTATTCGAATAACTACTATTCGATTAACTCTATTCAACTCTATTCGAATAATCTATATTCGACTAACTCTATTTAACTCCATTCGAACAACTACTATTCGACAACTCTATTTAACTCCATTCGCTTGACTCTAGATCGCAGCGATCACAATGGTTACGCCTGATTCCCTCAGGAAACATCCGACCGCCTTAGGCTATTTGCAGCCCTGCGAATTACGCTAGCAGTCGTGCTAAATGGCATATTATTTGGATTAACTCTAACTGATTAACTCTATTGGTTTAACTCTAACTGATTACTCTAATTGGTTAACTCTAACTGATTACTCTAACCGATTAATTCTAACTGATTAACTCTAACTGGTTAACTCAAATCGATTAATTCTAACTGATTAACTCTATTTGACTAACTCGACTCGACTAACCCCTTTCGTAACCCCTTTCGAATAACATATTCGATTAACTAACTTCGAATACCATATTTGATTAACTAACTTCGAATATCATATTCGATTTCTCCTTTCGAATGTCTATATTCGATTAACTAACTTCGAATACCATATTCGATTAACTAACTTCGAATACCATATTCGATTTCTCCTTTCGAAGGTCTATATTCGATTAACTAACTTCGAATACCATATTCGATTTCTCCTTTCGAATGTCTATATTCGATTAACTAACTTCGAATACCATATTCGATTTACTTTATTCACTTTATAAAGATTTCCTTTTTAACAACGTTTTATTCATTGGAAAAGATTTACTTTTAAATAACGGTTCTACCCTTTAAAAATGATTTCCCTTTTTATAATGTTTCCTTTCCAATTCTATTTGTAAATGGTTTACAAATATTTCCTTTTCAAATTTATTCTTGAAATATTCTAACTCCTTAAATTCCCGGGAAAATTCGCCATAACCTCCTTTGTATCGGGAGCATCGGGAAAATCCCCAAACTCGCCACACAGGCCTTTCCATTCAAAATGAAATGTTTTGAATTTATTTCCTTTTCAAATATCTCCTATTTATAAATATTCCAATTTATAAACATTTCTTATTTATAAATATTCCACTTTATAAATATCTCTTATTTATAAATATCCTATTTTATAAATATGCTATTTTCAATATCACTTTGAAAATTCCCTTATCTACATTCCGGTATGTTATGGTATCAGTCATATCAAACCGCGATGTTCAATATCGTCTAAGCACATATAATCGCCCATAGATTTTATATCACATCATATAACAATATATGAAAAACAATAAAATAACTGTTGAGGAATCCAGTCGGATTCCTCCAACCTGTTTCCCTGCATCCACAGATGTTACACAATATGATTATCATCACTTTCAGTTCTATATGATATATTCTGTTAAACAGAATCGATATAGAAAATTCAACTAACTGACTAGCAGTTCAATCAAATAGTCAACATACAGTCAATCAACCAATATCTAACAGTTCTAAAAATACAACATGAAATTATAAACTGTTTAGAGTTGGTGAGATTTACTCACATTGGCGCGTTAATCGTTAAATAACGGTTTGCGTTATTTGACTGCGATGGACAATTTATTTTGCCATAAATTGTAACGAGCTCTAGTTCGCTTCCAGTCAGTTCCATGTTGTAGCCACCGTCCATACGATCCCGACGGATCTTGTTTCACCCCATTCACATTTTTTTTTCGGTCCATCTCCATAGTTAAATACCCACTACCAACATGAACAATGCGCTCTTCTCCTACCGCAAACAAACAAAACCAGCTCCTGTTAACCCACCATAATACAAAACGCAAGCTACGGTTCTGCTGTCAATGGTCATTGCCGATCTCTACATGCTCCCCAAAACCCTTCTGTACAAACGCATTTATTTACTTGCCATGCATTTTCGTCAGCCCCTCTTTCTTTCTTTTATTTCTTATATGGGCTTTTCATTTTAAAACAAACAATGGCCCACTTCTCCCTCTCGTCTCACTCTCCTCTTCAACTGTTTACTTCCCGAACCCAAAAAGATTCGCTCCTCCCAAAAATACTTGCCCAGTACTGAATATCCCCGTCCGCAAGCCCCACTCTCGAACGTTCCTTTCGCTCCTGTACATTTAATTCACCCACGAATGAATCTCGCTTCAGCAAAACTCCAGAAGGCCCTTTCCCCTTCTTTGAACACCCGCACTTCCATTTACTAGTCCAGGCACAACCCCAGTTCGAATCTCGATCTACTTCCACGCTCAAATCGACGCCAACTTTCCCCTCTTTCGAGAACGTGCTCAACCGCCCCACCAGACTGTCGGGTCGATGCTCAACAAACCAACACCCATAACCCTAGCCGACCCTGTTGATATCCAGTACCACGAAAATGAAGTCGAGTCCCATACGAGTTACGCTGGGCTGACGAGAAAGCTTCAGCAATCTAGTGATATACGTTTCACGATTATTATTATTTTTGAGATGATTTTCTCCTTTCGTATTCAGCTGTGAGGAAAAGTGATAAGCGGCGGAAATTTGGTTTTTGACCGTGGAATGATTTTCTAGGTTTAGAGAATGAAAAGTTATTATATAGGGATTATTCTTTGAAGACGTGGTTTGTTTTGAAGCCATGAAATCTGAGAAGGGAATATGTGGACGAGAAACCATATACGTTGGTTTGTTTGTCCCCTTTTATTTTGTAAATTTTGTACCTCGATGTACACAATTTTGTTCACATACGAACCGCTATCGACAGATATAAAAATATCGTTGTGATCAGCGATGTGCCTGGATTCCAATAATATAATAACATCGGTAGGTTAACTCATATTTTGAAACTTCAAAATGTTGATTTCAGGGTGCGAAATACTTCAAATAAAAAGTCGCTTATTAAATTAATTAAAAATTTCTATAAAATTCTAAAAATTAAATTATCACTACTTCCCAAAAGAACCTTGTCAAAATTCAAACCCGATCTCTAGTTATATCGAATAAACCGATACGGTCGATAACGATTCTATAACGACTATTTCTAAATTTGATTTGGACATAACTCAAAATCTGCACGACGAAATCCCGATTTTTCTCTTCCACTAGAAAGATATACTCCACCAGCTCCACACGTTTCTTGTTTCACTGAAATCCGGCTTAAAACGAATCATGTACATTCAGTTGAAGTTCAAATCGCCAAATAGCGAACTACCGCGTCGTTACGCGCTCTATTTTAATTATATTATAATTATACGTTCAAACTGTCGTCGATTGAATATATTCGTTCTTATATTTCGAATCGAAACTCAACCACATCTCGTATACTATTCAATTCACACTCTATTGTGAATTCTACTATTTCTGACTATTTCGATATTTATAATTTATTATTCATTTTAAATATTAATTAAATATTCAATATTATTTAATTATGGTTCTCGATATCGCTATAACGATATCAAATAATTAAATTAATTAATTATTCCATCTCTAAAAATGCGGGTCATTACATTAAATTTCAACAAACATGATATAAAAAAATTTAACAGATAAAAAACGAGGAAAATAAATTAACCTAATATTAGCTGAGATCGATTTTTGAACACGATATGCGAGTGTGAACGATTTTTGAAAATAAAAATTGTAGATCGGTATGAGATAAGGAGAAACCGCAAGATCGAAGAAGAAATATCAGAGCGATCGATGATAAAGAAGGAATAACGCACTCGAGATTTAGGTTATTAAAAAAAACAGTGTAATGTCCTTCTGATTAAATTATTAGCGGATTTGTCCTTAGGATTAAATTTTTGATTATCCGTCCTTACGGTTAAAAAAGCCTTAATTTTTGTTCTTAGTAATATTTTCCTATTTTTCAAACTCTAAAGAATAAGCGTTTTCAGAGGAATATGATCAGACTTTTTTTTTTGTTGACATAAATATGCCGAATTTTATAATTACGAAGGCAATGCACCGAAATGATTATTAATTTTCGACATATCACTGTCGAATACATACATAATTGATTACGTGCTGCATTCGGTGCAGTAGTGATGAAATGCTTAATTTAATTCGGTTTCCCTTGTTGAATAAGTTTTTTTTTAATCTAATTTGAAGGGCAATCCAGGAATATTGAGTAGTGTGAAATAATATGTTTGTGTAGTCCCTTAACAATTTTTCAAAGGGTGGAGTGTTTTTAAAAAATGATCCTTCCTTAACTATAGTTGGAGTGTCAATAACAACACCCTAATTAAATCATCATCATAATTTACAATGCATAAACATAATAAGAAGGATAACAAGTTAACTTCAAACTAAAACACACAAAAAATTCAAATTGAACGATGATTCTATTTGAAATTGTGCAAGTACCGTACAGTCCGTCTAGTTAATTCAATTTCGAATTAACGATAATTCATGCGATGAGATGCGTTTTTAAATCTATGTTGTAATGGAGTCCTCAATTGAATTTGGAAGCTCGGAATTGCCACCAACCATAAACTGGAGTCGCTTTATTTGCAATCGCCCAATCTGGAGTCGCGACTTGGGTTCAAACACGATATTTTTTTTTCATTCTGGCTTCATACGATTTTTGATATATGATGGATCCCTGGAATTTCTGTGACCCAAAGCGATTGCTTCTCTCGCTTTGTCCAACGGTCGGCCTTGATCTTGCTAATAACTTCCCAATTCCTTTTTTTTAAGCATATCCCATAAATTTATATATAGACATTTTGCTAACGTATTGACTTAATTTTTTCTGTTATAGATGATTATTGCCTTTATGACGCCGTTTATACAAATAAAATAGGATTGATATCTTTTCAAAGCAACACACTTATCGGTTCAAAAGTTATAAAACAACACCGTAATAAATAAATAAAAAAAGATTTAACTATGCATTTGCGCGATTAAGAAATATCATTGGAAGAAGTTGAAACTTAACGTAATGCATAATCATTAGTGAAAATGCTTATGTTATTAATTATTACATTAAATCTCAGTGTCGTTAACTCGTACGTGCAAGTTGGAACTTAGCGTAATGCATAATTATTATTAGTGGAAAATTGAGGACATTAGTCCATAGACAACGTCTCATCCGTGCCTCACTTTTCCCATTATTTTACCGCAATGACAAAACACTGTGCACCAGGTAACCGAAGTCTTAGGCTTACCCCTCCGTTATCATATCACGCCTACACCGCTTGAAACTCAGACATTATTGCCCTAAAAGTTGTAACTGCCTGTGTGATGATGGGACGGCAAAGATCGGTCAGGCTAACCCTACGGCGAATTCCAAGTTGGGGAATAGCATCGACAGAAGTAAAGAGAAGGAAATAAAAAAGATCTACTCTGGGTTATGATGAAATTGTTGCGAAGTTCCGTTGGTAAGATGATGATCTATGTCGATGTTCTAGATTTGGGAAAATGTACCGGTATGTTTTGTTTTTATTTTCATTTATTCTTTGATTTTTAGGCTTTGCTGGTTACGGTTGCTATATTTTGTTTATGTCTACACGCGGTTCATGTGATTTTATGGCAGCTGAATTGTTAGTACAAATTCTATGAACATGGACTAGTTTGTTAGTTCTAAATCTTGTACTGGATGATTTGGAGTCAATTTAGGAAATGAAACGACGTTTTCCTGATTTGTAGGATATGTTCATCTTTTTTATTCCCCTATCTCGTGGATAATTGTACTAAATACTGAAACAATCCCCAATTGGCCATTTCTGTGAAGAAGATCAAATTAAACTACATTAATTTGTGTTTAATTTAATATTTTCTTTTAAGCTATAGAACTGTTTACTTGTATCGGTTTTACATATGTTTGAAGTAAACAATAAAGTTTGCCCTGAATTCTCAGCAAGTCGTTGCACTGCAAGAACCCAAATTGGAGCTGTGCTTATCAGAAGATGTATTAAAGTAGTCAAAAGTAACAAATGCAAGGGTGGGAAAGGAAAAGACTGGGGTCAGGTCAACAATAGGATGCTTATATTAGATCTAATCATCAACAAACTACCAAAAGAAGTTAACTTTTCCAGAGATCAAACACATGGTATTGTAGATTATTCGCATAGTCGATCGTCTTATCAGTTGAATTCGCACTAAAAAATTGTTTGTATGCTTCACTTTTTAAAGTAAAAGATGTTATGGTTCATGACATTCACACATGCCCCATTTATTTGTATACTTACTATCCTCTTATAGCGTAGTTTTGGGTGCAGAGTCACTGTTAAGCCTTTTTTTGTCCATTAAGCTGTTGAATTGCATCATATAAAGCTGCAACCTGCAACTAACAAAATACTTTTAGATGTTAGTGATTGGTTTAGGCCAAGCAAAAATTAGCATATTTTCTATTTCAAAGGAGGTATTACGACTCTGCTGGGGATCGAACCGAGAGTCTCTGGTTTCGTAGACCAGCGCCTTATCCATAGGGCCACAGAGTCAAACATCTGATCACCTGACTTTGTGTAAAGTAGAATTCACGATGTACTTTTATATGCTTTTACATTAGCATTAAATATCTGTGTTATATACCACGACACCAACATACACCTGATTTATTGGTATAGTTGATATTGCTTATCACTCAAATTTTAAGATGTATTTCTCTAGATATTTTGATGCAAAATCATGTTATAAGTTTTGAGCGAACGGTGAACGCAGAATCAGCATTTAGAGGGGGGGGGGGGGGGGGGGAGGGATGGAGAATGTATGCGTGAGTTTTGAGCATTGTTTGAGGTCATATTAATGCGTCTGCAGACGTTTTCTTTATGTGATTGATGGTTCCTTTTGTCTATTAGTAGAACATTTATCAGTCAGATTTACCTATATCTGTTTCTTTGTGCAATCTATTTAGTTAGGATATACAAAAGGTGTAGCTTAATAACAATTAAACATGTTAGTATGTCACTTTATCGGAACTTTTGATATAAAGTAATTAACCAACAAGTTAAGTAATCATTCCAAATTTCCAATGCCAGGCAGCATGCCGTATTCTGTATGTTTGTTGATGCCTGGTAAAACAATGTCTTCCAAACTTTTTTGTGGTCCTAACCAACAAATTAAATTATTATTCCTGTGCAAATTACGAATTGAAATTGCGCAAATCCTGCTACCTATGTGAATTGCAAATTGAAATCGTTGCTTGTTACAAATTTTTATCGAATTTGAATTTGGGCAGCCCGTAGAAGTCGTACCTGTTGCCTGGCCGAGCTGCTGATCTGAAGCCTGATGTCGCCAGTCGCTGTCGCCCCTTGCCGAAGTGATGCAGTCGAATGGAGTGCGGTGTGGAGATTGGAGAGAAGCAGGCGATATATTTTAATTTACGGTTAAAAAAAAAATCGTTTTTGTTGCCCCCGCGTTACCGATGCCCTAGACAAATGTCTTGTTTGTCTTGGGCACGGGCCGGGCCTGAATTCACGACACCAACATACACCTGATTTATTGGTATAGTTGATACTGCTTATCATTCAAAATTTAAGATGTATTTCTCTGGATATTTGGATGCAAAATCATGTTATAAGTTTGATTTTGTTGTAAGAATAAAGATAATTAACGCGGACACTTCGAATCCACTAAGCCACACAGTCCCATATCATAGAGTGCATTTGTTTTTAAGCGAACGGGGAACACAGAATCTGCATTTTTTTTTAAGCTAACGGGGAACACAGAATCTGCATTTTTAACGGGGAATGAACGGAGAATGTTTAGTGAAAAGGGATTGTGTTTTATGCTATGAAATGGGAAAAAGGAGAGGTATGCGTGAGTTTTGAGCATTGTTTGAGGTCATATTAATGCGGTAAGCTAAGAAGGGTGAGGAGAAATGAACTGTTTAAATTTGTCGTGTAGGAAGCATCAGGCTTGAACAAATCAATTGTCAACACCAAAGCAAATGGAGCTTTGCCCCTTTCAAAGCATCCGACGCTTCAAAGACGCCAAAAAGGTGAACAACCAATTAAAGTCCTACAGACACGCTTGTTGTTCAAATTATAAGAAATATAATTCGCAATGCATTTTTATATGCTTTTACATTAATATGAAATCTGTTATACTATATAGCACCCACATATATCCGATTTACGGGTAGTTTATATTGTTTTTTGTTCGATATGCAGTATAAATTTTACTGGAAGCTTTTTGTTCAAAATCTGCAAGATAAGATACTTGAATTAGGAACTTACGATGCACCAATATATCCAACAAGATTTTCCTGTACTTTACATTAAAATATTGAAGATAATATGTCTAAATGCTTGGAAGGTTATAGCTTTATTGAACAAAGTATTTATAATAATTTGGTGTTCAACTTGATTTTTAGTTTGTTTGAACCTGTGTAAAAAAAGAAAAATGTAGCCTTTCTAAGGATCAAACCTATGATCTTTGATTTGTAAACTAACACATGTTCATTGGGCCACAATGTCATTTATCTTACTGCTTAAATCGTAAACTCACATTCATAATATAATATAAAATAATGCAGTTTAACTGATAAAAAAAAAGAAAGGATGCTTTGGATTATGGCATTGGCATGAATCCTGTTCTTTAATTATTGGCTTTTTTTCCGTGTGTTATAAACATTTTTCTTACTTTTTGTTAAAAATTCCACTAGGCAGTAGACTAGGTGAATGGATAAAATATTTGAGGCAGAAAATAGTGATTAAGGATGTCAATGGATATTTGAAATCCATTTAGTTTGTATTCTGAAACCGGAGGAAAAAAAGGTTATATTTTCCATTGCAGTTTAATTGTCATATGAGAAGCATATGCATTAGATGTGATAAAATAGCATGTTAGTCCCACATCACGAAATTTTTGTTAATAACTCGGTACAAATATCAAGTGCTCAGTCGATCAACTGCTGAGCTAAGTAACGTGAGCTTGTGACCAAGTGGGGCATTAATGTGATGGAATGTTGGGCCATGTTGCTGGGTTAGGGCATGTTGTGCATTTAGCTGGCCTGCCCGATCCAAATTGCTGAGTGGGCCTTGTGCAGTTTGGCTGGAAAGTCGGACTGTGCTGGCTATAGTAGGGGAGGCAATGCGTGAGGCTGGTCACAGAGCAGCGAAAACTCCCTGCTCTCAACGGTGGATGGATAACAGGTTACTGCACTCTGTTCCCACAATTGATTCCGTGATAGTTCTCCAGCAAACCATCATTTTTTTTGCTGATTTATGGTTACCCAGGCAGGAATTCCTTGTACAAATGGCCACATTTTGTTCTCTAGCAAACCATCAATTTTTTTCCTTATTTATGGTTACCCAGGAATTCCTTGTACAAATGGCCACATTTTTTTAACACGATATTAATTCTGTGCTAGTTTCCTGTTTTAACTGATTGCGCATGTGTAACAGGAAAAAGCATTTATGAAGATTCATGTGCATTGTGGATAGTTGAAGGACTGTTCTTAAGGTACAATTTAAACCCTACCACTGTTAACGTTAAAGTATGGTGATAGATGAATATGTATAATATATGAAGATTCCTTGTACAAATGGCCACATTTTGTTCTCTAGCAAACCATCAATTTTTTTCCTTATTTATGGTTACCCAGGAATTCCTTGTACAAATGGCCACATTTTTTTAACATGGTATTAATTCTGTGCTAGTTTCCTGTTTTAACTGATTGCGCATGTGTAACAGGAAAAAGCATTTATGAAGATTCATGTGCATTGTGGATAGTTGAAGGACTGTTCTTAAGGTACAATTTAAACCCTACCACTGTTAACGTTAAAGTATGGTGATAGATGAATATGTATAATATATGCAGTTTGATAATTTAATAGAAATAACAGAACAACGATGGAGGCGTATAGGAGGCACATTTACCAAATTATCCTTGCAGACATAGAGAAAAGAGCAAAAAATCACATTTACCAAATTAACCTTCTAGAGATAGAGGTAAGAGTGATGAACCAGTATCAGAGCCAGGTTTCGATCCTGGGACCTGTGGGTTATGGGCCCACCACGCTTCCGCTGCGCCACTCTGATTGACAATAAAATGTGAGAATTGCATGTTTGTATTTAGAATAATACACAAGCTGCTCCTAGAGTATATCCCAAGTCATATCATCTTGTATTGTATAGAGCATGGAAAATAGTAGTTGTAAAAAATCACTAAATTGTATCATCCATGCATTCATCCTCCTCATATCATAAGTTGCAGCAGCCAAATCAGCCTGAGTTTGATATTTCAACACATCCCTAGCATATGCCGACATAAAGCTGTTTCAGACTTAAAATAAACTTGGGTTTTGGAACCAAAAAAATAAACTTGGGTTTTGGAAGTAAGGTTGTTGTAAAACTGTTTAGCATATGACTCATATACTGTTTAATTGATTCCTTATGTTTTACTTTTTAATTATGAGATGACCCCTTTATGGCTTTATCTTTATCTGATGATGTTTATTATATAATGTGCAAATGCAGCCACTGCACTGGGTCATGCATAACTCGATTGGATAGAAGGTCCATTATCCTATGGATTTATTTGCCTTAGAGCAGCTACCAGGAACCTCTTAACAAAATTCTCATTTGATACTTGGTACCCGCAGTCGCATATGGTCATCTATAATATTATGGATGGTGATCACTGATATGCATGCGCCTTCTAGCGTTGTGCGTTTTTATACATGTGCTGCTTTTCTAGACTGCTGTATAACCCCTATATCCATGACAAATGCAATATTGAATCTGAACTGTAAATCTTAATTTTGTACTTTGACGCATTTGATTTTGCTCTACTACATATATCTTGTATTGTTTTTGTAGTCTGATGCCATTATTGCTTTACTTGATGGTATAACGTACATGGTAATTTTTATATCTTGGTTAAAAGATTAGTTGGTTTCTTTTTTCTTTTTTTCTTTCTTTTTCTTTTTTTTTAAAGATAATAAAATGATTAAGTACAATTATCGGGTCTTCTGTGGCCTTTGTTAATGGTTTCTATGGTGCGTGAATCTGCAACAATTGAAAATCAGAGCGTACTCATGCAAACATCAAACATATATTTTCCTAGTGGTGTAGGGACGTGTAAGAGTTCTCAGTAGATAATAATAATATTAATAAAGCGCAGCGCATTGTTGTTAAAAGCCTTCAAATCTTATTATTTTTATCTTGACAAAGTTGGGTCCTTTTCGATTCGATATCCGCTTCATTCGTAATCTGCATTTACAAAATTGTGTTCAAACTCTTACTACGGGATCCAAGTATATACATATAACCAAATTGATTTGGTCGAGATTAAACTGTATGGATTCAAATAGATAAATGTTAGCTATTCCTAGATCCACTGCTGCTTGCTCGTAAATGAAATTAAGTTGAGTTCGATCTTCCAAATCAACACAAGCTCAATCAGATCTATGTACATCTTTGTAAAATGGGAATACATTATATGTTGAAACCTTGTGTAATTTGGGAACCATAACCCTGAATTATATAGTAGTACGTCATTTTTAGTTTGGCCCTTCATAAAATTTTTTTAATGAGATCAATCATGTATGTGTAGCATATACCAATTCAATCAAACGGGTTAAATCAATCTTGTATGTGTAGCATGAAAAATACATAAAATGTGATCTTCACATGTTTATTTTCAACTGATTCAACTTTACTTTAATGAGATCAAAAAATACAATATATGCAAACAAATAGAGTAAAAAAAAAGACTATTCTTCACCAGAAAGACCAAAGTATGTCCATAACCAAATCATAGACCAGTGTCTTATAATTAACTTAGTACAAATTTCCCCTAAATCAAAATATCCTTGTATAAAAATACTATCATTTTAGCAACATGCTCTTGTTAATAAACTATCACTCCAAGGAGAAGAGAAAATAGTAAACAATATAAATAAATTCAAATATAATGTCACAAAATATTATTCAACTATTTTATTTTTTAGCAGATATAAGTACATCTCTATACACAACATTTTTAGTATAAGTTCTCGGTTTTCCATTAACATTCCCATCTTTTATCAAAACTTTTGTCTTATTTACTGAAACTCATGATAATGCAATATAAAGTTGACCATGCCCGAACATATGTTGAGGCAAGTAAATTCCTATATTTGGAATTGTTTGTTCTTGTGCTTTATAATTAGCGAGGGAAAAACTTAGTCTTATACGAAATTGTTTACATAATAATGTGAATGACAAACGAATATCTTCAGTAGGCTTCATAGGTATTCTTGGTAAGAAAACTCAATCTCCAGCAAATTTTCCAGTAGCAATCTACAACGACCCGGATTTTTAAGCAATTAAATAATTAATTTATTCAATTATTTAATTAATGATTTGGTAATTTAAATGGTTTGAATTCAAATATTTTGAATATTAAATTAATATAAATAGTGAGATAATAATATATTGATCTCTGAAATAGTCGGAAATAGTTAATTTGACAATATTGTGTGAACTAGAAATATAAGAAATTTAATTGAATTTCGATTCGAGTTATAATAAAGAATGTATTAATAAAACGACGTTTGAATGTATTAATCATAATATAATTTAAAACGAGCTCGTAATATCGTGGTAGTTCATAGTAATACGTTTTAAACTTCAAATGAATATACATGGTTCATTATAAGTCAGATTTCTTTGAAACAAGAATCATTCAAATCTATTGAGTTATATTTTTCTAATGAAAGTGAAAATTCGAGATTTCATGTTGTAAATTGTAAGTTATGTCCAAATCAATTTTTCATAAAGTCGTTATGGATTCATTTATAAATTATAACGATTTATTTAATAAATATAAAGGGTTTTTTAATATAAACTGACGTCGTTATAATTTGAAATTTAAATGTCAAGTATAAATCCATATTTGTTTATTTCAAGCTATATATATTCTGTTTGGATATATATAAGATAATAATAGTTTATTATTATTAATTCGAAATGTTTTGGAATTTAATTTATATTTCTATTTGGTTTATATTTTATCGATTGGATATGGAATTAAGAATAACCAATTTTCAAACGATCTCCGTTTTTGATGAAACTAATTTTACTAAACCCTTAGTGAGTAATTATTGTAAGATTTTTTCAGTTTTGCGTTAATTGAATTTATCTTGTGACTATGCGACATTTAAACGCATATTATTGAACCATTTGATTTTTTTTACAAACGGACTCAGAATTCGACGAAACTAGTTCAATCGTGTCTGAAATATCAAACCATTGTAGGATTACAATTTTTATCACGATCGGAGATCGTATGTGGTAGTTTTTATATGTCACTTCATAGGCAAGTTTCAGATGTATATATTATTAAAAATGCAATCAATTAAATGTATATAAAAAAATACCTTAGCAGCCAAGTATATAGATCGTGCAGACTACAAAAAATGAAATGCAAACCTATATATTTTATGACATGACCCTATGATGTTACCAACCTATATTTTTGAAAATTTATTCTACCTAAGTACCTATAGCAGATGTACTTACGCAAGTCTCTTGTAACAACCCGAAAAATCAGAACCAATTTAAAATTTTTAATTTGGCAATTTTAATCAATTTTGAATATTTAAAATAAATTATTTTAAATAATAACGACCAAAAATTTGTTTGGATCGAAGTTATGGCGAATATATTTGTAACACCCCACCTCCGCCAGGGCCATTCACAAGAGAATGCACCAGCTTTGGAGGGATGTTGTCTGGGTAAACATGCACAGAGATACCACAAGACAGAACATAGATAAATAAAAAACCATACTTAACCATTTCAAAACCAAATAGTCAACTTACATCAAAGTAATTAGTCATTATTTTCCAACTACCACAAGTCTAGAAAACATAAACTGAACATAAAGGAAACTATCCCCAAGATAGATGTGGTGAAGCCATAGCAAGCTCAAGTCCAAACCGTACATGAGCTGTCAAGAAAGCAAGCCAAATGTCCAAGTTAAGCACTAGTGTTCCCTCCCTGAGAACATGGGGGGGTGGGGAATGGAAGAAAAGAGGCAAAAGAAAAAAGGGTCAGTCATAAAGACTGGTAAGTCCTACCTATTATTAGTATAAAAACTAATGAAGTTAACTAAACATGAGAAACTGAGATGAAACATAAAGATGGTAACTAACTGGCATGATGAATAGATAACAAGGTAGATCATGTGTGGCATCGCATATACAAGGTTTAGTTTTGCACCAATAGTACTAGTATTCCAACCCATGTCAAGTATAAACAAGAAATGATCCCTTGGCCCAATATCATGAGATGACCCAAGTCAAGGTCCAACTACACGGTCTAGTCGATCGGCTCCCTATAAGCCTAACTCGTCGAGTATCGGTGTCATACGGCCCAATCACGAATGTAGCTACTCTGTGCTAGGTCCACCTTAGGGTTTATCAAGCCCTAGGGTGCCAACCACTGACACCATTCCAAGCACGCACAGTGTACAACTACTGGTGCCCACGCCTGCTTTTTCAACTCCGGACTACGTGCACGACCATAGTCTGCCTGAACCTACAATGGCGCACCAAACTCTGTCGTCATTTTGATCGCTTACAATCAGCCCAGTAATCGTGCCCTACCCTAGCCTAGTCCCTAGGGTATCGTGATACATCCAAGAGGGTTACTGCTGAAAAGGACCACGTAACTAGGGTTTCCAGTGGGTTAAGTGTGGTTAACCCCATCCAATCATGCATCAAGTTGGTTAAGTGTATCCAAGTGGTTCAAGACTTAACCCTAACATGTGGCATTAATTAATTTAATGCACCCAACCTCTCACATTAGGCTTTGTTGTGGTTACTGGATATGCCGGGCGGGTCCGGGCAGCATTACACCACAACCTAGTCTAACCTCGGGTTTCAAGCGCGATATGACCAACTTCTCACATTGGGTCCTATTGTTTGTAGCCACTGGATTTGCCAGGCGGTTCCGGGCAGATTTACGCTACAAACTCAACCCAACCTCGAGTTGGCCACTTTATGGTTTTCTACATGTCATGACCATATTCAAGTTTTCAAGCATAATCCAGTTTCATGTCACATTTCAAGTCATGTTTTTCATGTCATTTCAAGTTTGCCTAACTACCCATAACGTATCCCCATCGCACGTAAATTCGCATCAACACAAGTGAATCAAGAAACATAAAAATATGACCAAGATGGGAATAAGGTTGGTAAAGTTGGTCATAAGTTAAACATGATGATATTTGAGGAAAAGGTGTTCATCACAACTAGCATATAGGATTATTGGCCTCAAAACATGTATGACATCAAACTTAGCAAATAAACTTGTGGGTAACATGTAGTTCAACATCATAGGCAAAGGTGAAACATGATAATAGTTGACATAGGGTGATAAACTTGTGGGTAGCATGTAGTTCAACATCATAGGCAAGTTTACATCAAGGTTATGAGGGGTTCTAGGTTGCATTATGCATAATCCCCACATAAAGCTCATAGCTTTCTACCCAAAAATCAAGGTAAATGGTACTAGGTTCATGATAGTGCCACAATCATAGATCAAAAGAGTCATAAATGGATCTATGCATACAAATATAGCCCCAAGACAAGTATTATACCAAAAGTCCCATTTTAACTTGCTACATGATCATATTAACTTCATAGTTTAAATCTAAGAGTAGAGTGGGGCTTACAAAGCGTGGCTATGAGAACTAGAAACAAATAGAACAAGATAGAGACGTTGTAGAAGCTCTAGGAATGATGTAGCAACACAAGTAGCCTTGAGAATAAGTAGCTCCTTTGATAGAAAGAAGAAAGCTTGCTCCTTTTTGCCTTAGAAGCTCTCAAGATGAAGATGGAGGCCATGATTAGGGAGCATTTTGGCAGAATTTAGTTGTTAGGATGATTTGTGATGGTTTAGGCTAGGTATTAGGGTGTTTTTATAGGTGTAGAGGCTAGTTTAGGCCATAGGATTAACCTTAGTTTAGATCTGAACCATCAAATCCCGTCACAGGCTAGCTGAGCAGACCAAAGGAGCAAACAGGTGCACCAGGGAAAACCTGGCCGACTAGGGAGGTCGACACCCCAGTCGACCTGAGGGGGGGGGGGGGCAGGTCGACCCCCCAGTCGACCTGGGGTAGGGTGGGAAATTTTCCCGCCCAATCTTCTTCTGCCTGAATTTGAATTTCGGGTTGAATTTTGAATTTTCTGAAATCTTCTATGGGCCATAACTTGGTCATATAGACTCCGATTTACGAAATTTCAGACTCGTTTTCAAGCAGAATTTCGAGACGAACGCAATGGCATAACCCGTTCCCATTGATTCTTAACTTATAATTTAATTCTTCCCTGATTTCTTGTTTTAACATGTTATCAAAATTTGGGTTGTTACATTCTCCCCACCTTAAAGGATTTCGTCCCCGAAATCTCCAAGTTAGAAAGAACGTATCCTACCATCCATCATCCATCTACTCAAACATCATCCTCATGCAATCATTGTCCTTAAAAGATTTCTAATGCTGTATGAACATATGAAAAGTGTGTGTATATGCACCTATCTAATGCAAAAATCAGGCGGTTACTGACTCAGTAAACCTCCTTAATGCAGAATATGTTAGTGAAATGAGTCCAAATGTATGCAAATTCCTAACATAATTTATAATCTCTACATGAGTGCACATAACATTCATTCATATGCAACATCCACGTGATAGCATAACAAGTTTCATCCATGAATAAGCATAAACACTCATGCATATGCAATATGAAAGTGTGTGAGTCGATCTTAGTGCCTAACATGTATCATGCATCCACGAGTAACCACTTGCAAACACTTGCAGCCATTTGCAACCATCAAGCATAACATGTTTCAAATACATGTTTCATCCAAAGGGTTTCTACCTAAGGTTCTCATGACAAGATTAACGAGATAACAAGATAAACATGGATAGCAAAAGAAAGATATGCTAACTAGGAAAGGAGATTGAGAATGTACCCTCAAAAAGAAATGGATAAAGCCCACGCATCTTCTCCTCGGTTTCCCAAGTTGCATCTTCATCGGCTTCACTTCACTGAACCTTTACCAACTTGACTTCTCGATTCCTCAGCTTCTTGATCTCCGTTCCCAAGATACGAATCGGAGCTCGCCTCAAGGTTGCCTCTTTCTCTACCTCCACGTATTCAAGAATGCTAGGATCAACTAATTCGGCTAACTCATGTAGGCATTTTCGGAGATGCGAGACATGAAAGACATTGTGCACTCCAGCTAGCTTCTCGGGCAATTCCACCCTATAAGCCATTTGCCCAATCTTCTCGATGATAGGGAAGGGTCCTACGAACCTTGGTGCTAGCTTTCCAACTTCTCCAAAACGAACCACATTTCGCAAAGGAGGAACCTTCACAAAGACCATATCTCTAACTTCAAACTCTAAGTTTGTCCTTCGCTTGTCTGCATACGATTTCTGTCTGTCTTGGGCCGTTTTCATCCGCCTTCGAATCAACTCAACTTTCTCGGATGTGTCCCTTATCATGTCGGGCCCAAGTATAAGCTTATCCGTCGTCTCCCACCAACATGTTGGTGACTTGCACGGCCTCCCATACAAAGCTTCGAATGGTGCAATCCCTATGCTTGCTCGGTAGCTGTTATTATAAGCAAACTCTACGAGAGGAAGGTGGTCTTCCCAAGTGCCACCAAAGTCAAGAATGCATAGCCTCAACAGATCTTCTAGTACCCTATTCACCCTTTCGGTCTGACCATCTGTCTGTGGGTGATAGGCCGTACTTAGATTCAATCGCGTACCCATCGCTTCTTGCAAACTATTCCAAAATTGGCTAGTGAAGATCGGGTCACGATCGCTAACTATGCTAGAAGGAACTCCATGCAATTGCACTATCTCTCGAAGATAAACATATGCTAGCCCTGATGCGGTCCTCTTGCTCTTCACTGGAATGAAATGAGCGCTCTTTGTGAGTCTATCCACTATGACCCATATGCTAGTATTCCCCTTCCTTGATCTCGGCAATCCATCCACAAAATCCATAGAGATACTTTCCCACTTCCATAGCGGGACCTCCAATGGATACAGTATCCCACCGGGCTTCTTCGACTCGGCCTTTACTTGTTGGCAAACAATGCATCTAGAAACAAACTCTGCCACATCCTTTTTCATCCCATCCCAAAAAAAAATGCGCATCATATCCCGGTACATCTTATCCCCTCCGGGATGTATGGTCATCCCCGAGTGATGCGCCTCCTCAAGAACTTTATTTACTAAGTATCCCACTTGTGGGACACATAGTCTTCCATCACGCCTTAGCCACCCCTTGTCATCAATAGTATATCTAGCGAGGTGACTTGACGTCTCACAACGAATCAACTTGTCCATGATCTCGACTATCTGCGGGTCTTCCCTCTGTGAAGCCCCAACTTGATCAAGAAGTGTAGGTCTAAGATCAAGGGATGCTAACGAACCAGTCATCGACTCAACAGCAGGTGTAAAATCAAAGGTTGCTAAGAACTCTAGGCTCTTCATCTCAACAAACAAGGTACTCAAAGTCAACCTTCTTCTACTTAGCGCATCCGCCACAACATTACCCTTGCCAGGGGTATAAGCTATATTGAAGTCATATGATGCCAAGAATTCCATCCACCTCTGCTGCCTTAGATTCAAATCTTTTTGCGAGAAGAGGTACGTGAGCGACTTGTGATCAGTATATAACTCAAACCTTTCACCTAGAAGATAATGGCACCAAGATTTGAGTGCAAAGACGATCGCCGCCAACTCCAAATCATGAGTGGGATAGTTCTTCTCATGAACTTTGAGTTGCCTACCCCCAAAGCATATCACTCTCCCTTCTTGCATCAGGACAACACCTAATCCCGTGCCGCATGCATCGGTATACACGGTAAACAACTTCCCTCCATCGGGTAATGCTAGAAATGGAGCTGTGGCGAGGGCTTTCTTGAGCCTTTGAAAAGCAAGCTCACACTCTAAGTCCCATGCAAAGACTAAGTTCTTCTTTGTTAACTTATTAAGAGGGGCTAAAATCTTAGCGATGTCCTTAATGAACTTCCTGTAAAATCCTTCCAAACCGAGAAAGCTTCTCACTTCAGTTGCATTCTTCGAAACTTTCCAATCTTGTACCACCACTACTTTAGCGGGATCCACAGCTATGCCCTGCTTAGAAACTATATGCCCAAGGAACCGAACTACCCTTCTCCAGAAATGGCATTTGGAGAACTTGGCTTTTAACTGATGAGCTCTAAGTGTATCCATATCCTCCTTGAGATGTGTAGCATGCTCTTCCTCGTCTTTAGAGAAGATCAGAATATCAACCACAAACTTGTTAAGGAACTCCCTAAACACCCTACTCATCAAATCAACAAAGTATGCGGGTGCATTAGTCAAACTGAACGGCATGACGAGCCATTTGAAGAATCCATCTGGAGTCCTAAACGCAGTCTTGTCAATACTATCCTCAGCCACTCTAAGCTGATGGAATCCGGTGGCTAGATCGAGCTGAGAGAAAACAGAAGCACCTACAAGCTGGTCAAAGAGATCATCAATCCTCGGTAACAAGTGCCTATTCTTCTTTGTCAGCTTGTTTAACTCACGATAATCAACACATAGACGAAGCGAACCATCCGCCTTAGTAGCGAATACCACAGGAGCACCCCATTCAGAAATGCTTCGCCTAATAAAATTTTTCTCAAGCAACTCCTTGACTTGCTTGCTAAGCTCTCTTCTTTCTCGCGGGGCCATGTGCCTAACATGCAATGAAACTGGCTTGGCATTATCAACAAGATAAATACAGAAGTCTATCTCGCGTTTAGGGGGTAACCCCTTCACCTCATCAAAATCATCAGGATATTCTCGGACCACCCTTACAGATTGAAGATTGTCAATAGACGAGTCGAGGGATTAAAGGTAACATAACATGACGGGATCCAGCGGGTTACAAGAAATCTCTAGGGTATTTCCAAGGCGACTCATAAGCCTCACTACCCTATGCTCACAATCGAGAATGGCTCCATAACTGGACAACCAATCCATGCCCAAAATCAACCCGTATCCCATGAACCCGAGAACATAAGCATTACATGTGAATTCTACGGTCAAGATAGAAATCCTCAAATCCATTCAAATCATAGATAGATGGGCGGAACCCCCAATTGGATTTGAAACACTAACGGGATCCTCAACTAGACTAGTACTTAGGTGCAAACTTTCAACAATGTCAGAAGAAATAAAGGTATGTGATGCGCCAGAATCAAATAAAGTTCGAACAGGAAAACCAGAAATGTAAACAAGGCTTTCTACAGAAATACTACCTCGTTCCGGAGCTGGAGTAGTGTTGAGAGCATGCATCTGCCCTCCAGAAGGTCCTGCCCGCTGAGTCTGTCCTTACCCCTGTCCTTGCCCCTGTCCTTGCTTCTTTGGGCGATCCTTACTGTAGTGTCCAGACTCTCCGCAATGAAAGCATTCTCCCAACTTCCTCTTCTTCTTCCTACAATCTTTGGCTATGTGTCCAGTGATCCCATAGAAGTTGCACTTCCTTGTCTCCCTTGCCTTGTTGTTGTTGGCCTTGTTACCCTTGTTGTTCTTGTTGTTCTGATTGTTCTGGTTGCCTCCCCACTTGGAGTCTGCCTTCTTGGTTTGAGTCTCATTAAGCTTAACTTCTTTCTTGCCATTCTTATCATCTCCTTGAAGCAAGGCCATATCCACTAAGCTCTCAAAAGTGGCCCCCATGGGTATATGAGACATGGCCAAACCTTGTAATGGCTCATTCAATCCTCGAGCAAAGCGTAGAGCCTTCTTCTGAGGTGTGTTAACCATGTCTAAACCGAATCGAGCAAGCTGGTTAAACTTATTCACATACTCCCTCACGGTCATGTCCCCTTGCTTCAAAGATATAAAATTCTCCATTTGCAAATTCTCCTCAGCAGATGATAGAAACTTAATCCCAAACCTCATCCTAAAATCGGCCCAAGTCTCTATAGGCCTAGTAGCGTTGGTGACTTCCCACCAATAAGCAGCTTCCTCTTTCAATAGCCATACTGCCAAAAGAACTTTCCTACGGTCTTCTACTTCATAGATAGCAAAAAGATCTTCAGTTTCCTTTAACCAGTTTCTTGCCTCAACATAAGTCTCTGTCACTACAAAATTCTTGCCACCCATCGCCTTAAAGTCTTTGCAAATCTTCGTGAAATCCGCTTGTGGACGCTGAGGAGGAGGAGGAGGAGGAACCTCAGGTACGGGAGGAGGAGTGGGAGTGTTTGTTGGGCCCGCATCGTTGGCCCTAGCTTCCAAGTACCTTCGGAACCATCCGGGTATGGGTACTCCCTCGGGAAGGTTAAGATCGGCCATGCTGAAAAAGGAAAAGATAGATTTAGAACGAGGAAACGAAGGATAGTTCTAATGGCTTTTGGGGAATAGCCTTTTAAAATAAACTAGACTTTTTCTTGGAAAAATACTTAATTGGTTTTGAAAATAGTTTTTCAAAAAGGTTTTTAAAACTTTTGCCTGGTCTAGTAAACCTCATGCTCTAATACCAAATGTAACACCCCACCTCCGCCAGGGCCATTCACAAGATAATGCACCAGCTTTGGAGGGATGTTGTCTAGGTAAACATGCACAGAGATACCACAAGACAGAACATAGATAAATAGAAAACCATACTTAACCATTTCAAAACCAAATAGTCAACTTACATCAAAGTACTTAGTCATTATTTTCCAACTAGCACAAGTCTAGAAAACATAAACTGAACATAAAGTAAACTATCCCCAAGATAGATGTGGTGAAGCCATAGCAAGCTCAAGTCCAAACCGTACATGAGCTGTCAAGAAAGCAAGCCAAATGTCCAAGCTAAGCACTAGTGTTCCCTCCCTGAGAACCTTGGGGGGGAACAGAAGAAAAGAGGCGAAAGAAAAAAAGGGTCAGTCATAAAGACTGGTAAGTCCTACCTACTATTAGTATAAAAACTAATGAAGGTAATTAAACATGAGAAACTGAGATGAAACATAAAGATGGTAACTAACTGGCATGATGAATAAATAACAAGGTAGATCAAGTGTGGCATCGCATATACAAGGTTTAGTTTTGCACCAATAGTACTAGTATTCCAACCCATGTCAAGTATAAACAAGAAATGATCCCTTGGCCCAATATCATGAGATGACCCAAGTCAAGGTCCAACTACACGGTCTAGTCGATCGGCTCCCTATAAGCCTAACTCGTCGGGTGTCGGTGTCATACGGCCCAATCACGAATGTAGCTACTCTGTGCTAGGTCCACCCTAGGGTGTATCAAGCCCTAGGGTGCCAACCACTGACACCATTCCAAGCACGCACAGTGTACAACTACTGGTGCCCACGCCTGCTTTTTCAACTCCGGACTACGTGCACGACCATAGTCCGCCTGAACCTACAATTACGCACCAAACTCTGTCGTCATTTTGGTCGCTTACAATCAGCCCAATAATCGTGCCCCACCCTAGCCTAGTCCCTAGGATATCGTGATACATCCAAGAGGGTTACTGCTGAAAAGGACCACGTAACTAGGGTTTCCAACGGGTTAAGTGTGGTTAACCCCATCCAATCATGCATCAAGTTAGTTAAGTGTATCCAAGTGGTTCATGACTTAACCCTAACATGTGGCATTAATTAATTTAATGCACCCAACCTCTCACATTAGGCTTTGGTGTGGTTACTGGATATGCTTGGTGGGTCCGGGCAGCTTTACACCACAACCTAGTCTAACCTCGGGTTTCAAGCGCGATATGACCAACTTCTCACATTGGGTCGTATTGTTTGTAGCCACTGGATTTGCCGGGCGGTTCTGGGCAGATTTACGCTACAAACTCAACCCAACCTCGAGTTGGCCACTTTATGGTTTTCTACATGTCATGACCATATTCAAGTTTTCAAGCATAATCCAATTTCATGTCACATTTCAAGTCATGTTTTTCATGTCATTTCAAGTTTGCCTAACTACCCATAACGTATCCCCATCGCACGTAAATTCGCATCAACACAAGTGAATCAAGAAACATAAAAATATGACCAAGATGGGCATAAGGTTGGTAAAGTTGGTCATAAGTTAAACATGATGATATTTGAGGTAAAGGTGTTCATCACAACTAGCATATAGGATTATTGGCCTCAAAACATGTATGACATCAAACTTAGCAAATAAACTTGTGGGTAACATGTAGTTCAACATCATAGGAAAAGGTGAACGATGATAATAGTTGACATAGGGTGATAAACTTGTGGGTAGCATGTAGTTCAACATCATAGGCAAGTTTACATCAAGGTTATGAGGGGTTCTAGGTTGCATTATGCATAATCCCCACATAAAGCTCATAGCTTTCTACCCAAAAATCAAGGTAAATGGTACTAGGTTAATGGTAGTGCCACAATCATAGATCAAAAGAGTCTTAAATGGATCTATGCATACAAATATAGCCCCAAGACAAGTATTATACCAAAAGTCCCATTTCAACTTGCTACATGATCATATTAACTTCATAGTTTAAATCTAAGAGTAGAGTGGGGCTTACAAAGCGTGGCTATGAGAACTAGAACCAAATAGAACAAGATAGAGACGTTGTAGAAGCTCTAGGAATGATGTGGCAACACAAGTAGCCTTGAGAATAAGTAGCTCCTTTGATAGAAAGAAGAAAGCTTTCTCCTTTTTGCCTTAGAAGCTCTCAAGATGAAGATGGAGGCCATGATTAGGGAGCATTTTGGCAGAATTTAGTTGTTAGGATGATTTGTGATGGTTTAGGCTAGGTATTAGGGTGTTTTTATAGGTGTAGAGACTAGTTTAGGCCATAGGATTAACCTTAGTTTAGATCTGAACCATCAAATCCCGTCACAGGCTAGCTGAGCAGGCCAAAGGAGCAAACAGGTGCACCAGGGAAAACCTGGCCGACCAGGGAGGTCGACACCCCAGTCGACCTGTGGGGGGGGGGGGGGGGGGGGGGCTGGTCGACACCCCAGTCGACCTGGGGTAGGGAGGGAAATTTTCCCGCCCAATCTTCTTCTGGCTGAATTTGAATTTCGGGCTGAATTTTGAATTTTCTGAAATCTTCTATGGGCCATAACTTGGTCATACGGACTCCGATTTACGAAATTTCGGACTCGTTTTCAAGCAGAATTTCGAGACGAACGCAATAGCGTAACCCGTTCCCATTGATTCTTAACTTATAATTTAATTCTGCCCTAATTTCTTGTTTTAACATGTTATAAAAATTCGGGTTGTTACAATATTTATTTTAATTATAAAACAAGGCCTGAAATAGCGCGGTAGTTTGAAAATTTGAATTCGTACTTTGACTGACTATACAGGATGCAAAATAAAACGGATTTTAGTGATACCAATAATATTTAAATCTGTTTAAGAATATCTTTCTAACGAATTTGAAAAATCGAAATTTCATAGCGGGAATCAAAAGTTATGGCCAAATGAATTTTCAGAATGGTCGCTATGGAGTTAATATAGCCCGTAAAAATAGACATTTTGCAAACGACCTCCGTTTTCGACGAAACCACTTTTTTTGGATCCGGAATGTCAAATTATCGCTAAGTTTCAAATTCTATAATTTTTGGAGTTAATATGTGAGCGTGGCAAAGGAAAATGCGTTTGGTTAATTTTAGTCAATTTGGATCGACTAGAAAATGGCCATTTTTCATACAGTCTCCTAATTTGACGAAACAAGTTTTTTTGGGACCGTATCGTCCAAACATAGCTAGATTTATTTTTCTGAAATTTTTGGAATCGGTATGCGGCGTCGACAAATTGAAATGTCCGTTCAAATCTATATTTGAATGTTTTATATTTTAATTTGAAGAATAACTAATTGAAACAGTCGAATGGGCCTACGAAACATATTCCATTATGTCCGGAATGGGGGCGTTTAGCTCGGGATGATAGTCGTTGGGTTTGATTTGGAGTCTGGATATGAAAACACTATTTTAAAATTTAATATAAAAATTGGCTAATCAAAAATTTTCTTTCATTAAATTATTTTCCAATTGAAAATCAGAAAACCTGTATACTCCAAAAACCAGATGGCGGCTACCTTACAATCCTTCTCTCCTCGTTTTTGGCAATTCCGTTCATTGATACCCTTCGACGTAATTGAAGCTTTTGTAGATCCCCTCCTCCTCTTCAAATCTGTACCCACCACCCTCTGTCTCGTCGCCTGTACGAGAAGAACTATCGCCACGAAGCCTCCAACTTCATCGCGCCGCCGGAGCTCCGATCTGCCGTCGAGCTGCACCAAACCCCCAGGCGTCGGTGCGTCATTCCACGCTCTACAACGTGGTATGGTCCGATCTTCGTCAAGCTCAACGGATGGAGCGCAAATCTAAAACCTAGTTTTGAAAGGTTTAGTTGAAGGTACAGCTGTTTAAAATTATAAAGGATAATAACACTTTAAAGCACTTACAATAGAAATCATATCTTTTTGCTATGTTGTTGAAATCCAGTGAAACAAGAGACATTGGACTGCTGGCGACGTCTTCTACATTCTAGAAGAGACCGGAGAAATTTTGGAGCTTCCTACAATTTTTGAAGGAGTGGAACCCAATGTGAGATTTTTAAATTCAAAACGATATGGAATGGCGATGTATAAATTATATAATCGATGTATAAGTTATATAAGCGTTGTACACCTCATGTATAAGCGTTGTATAAATTATATGTGCGATGTATAAGTTATATATACGTTATAAAAATCATATGTGTGTTGAATGGAGTTGAAATGAAGTTGAAATATATTTATATACGTATATCTATATATATATACACTCCCCTCGTCCATAGACCATGGACGATATATATTGGTTGTGATTGTTTGGATTTTGGTTGACGTGGAATTTGGTGAATATTACGAATGATTGTGGTTGAAACCAAATAGGATTAGTTTGTGGGAAAATTCGACTGCATACGAACTAGATTATTGAAATCCCCCTTGTCAAAAGTTGCGAGGCTTTAAGGTAGAGCGAGGAGCCGTACTCGGGACAGTCCCGGTTTTAGCTACCTTATCGTTATGCTGCCAAAATTTTCTGAAATTTTCATGTTTGAAATAAAATGGTTTGAACGATAAAAATAACATTTTTATTGTATGTATGAAATAAAATGGTTTAAACGATAAAAATCACATTTTTATTATATATATGAAGTATATGAAATAGTCATGTTTAATATAAATTGTTTTAACAATAAAAATCACATTTATTATATATATGAAGTATATGAAATAGTCATGTTTGAAATAAATTGTTTTTACAATAAAAATCACATTTTTACTATATATATGAACTATATGAAATAGTCATGTGTTGAAATAAATATTTTTAACAATAAAAATCACATTATTATTATATATATGAAGTGTTAAAAATAGTCATGTGTTGAAATAAATATTTGGTGGCTAAAAATATTATTTACACCACATGTGTGAAATGGAATTGGTTTGGAAATCGAAGAACGGATATATATATATATATATAACTAAAATAAAACGAATAACGATGCTGCAGTTCATATTTTGAAATCGTGATTTTAAACGATTATTGCGGGAGATCCGACCATCGGATTTTCCCGAAACTGGAATCGTTGAGTTCGCTTTGAAAATATCTTTCCAACCATATCAAATTTGTAAAGATCCAACAGTTAGATTGTGTGAAATGTTTAACTCAAATCTGAATGAAAATAGTGCCATAACGAATTATATATACATATAAATATAATTAAAATAAAATGAATAACGATGTTGTAGTTCGTATTTTGAAATCGTAACTTTAAACGATTGTATCGGGAGATCCAACCGTCAGATTTTCCCAAAGCTGGAACCGTTGGGTCTGCTTTGAAAAGATCTTTCCAATGGTATAAAATTTGAAAAGATCCAATGGCCAGATTTTCAGATATGTGTAAATCAAATCTGAAGAAAAACAGCGCCATTGCCGCGTTATGGCCTGAAGCGTCGTTTGAATAAATTGGCTATTTTTAAATAAATAAAAATTGCGATAAATCGTTATAAAATATTTTAAGCGATATGGAATGGAAATAAACTGAATTTACTCGGTTTATTGGATATTTGATGGTTGAATGTGTTTGACACAAAAATTACAATAATGAACTGAATTATGGATGTCAAATAATTTAACCATGGAAATGAATTGATTTGAATTCTAAATATACGTGAATTATTTGAAAAGGCCGAGTTAAATCTCATTTCAAATAATTGGTCAACGATTAGAAGTCGAAGATATGAAGATGGTGCAAGACCGATGATCTTCACATCGAATGGATGGCTGCTGATGCCTTTGATGGGAGTTGCTACCCTAGAGGGGTTATAGTGGTGGTTTTCTGGACGTACTTGTTGATCGTTCGGATGTGCGAGGGCCTCTCTCCTGTATTGGACATACGGGACGAGGAATAATGTGCCTCCGGTTTCGTTCAGACCCAGAACGGACTTGTAAATGGATGTGTGTCTGACGTTGTAGATTGACAACATGGCATATAGAGATGTTGTGATCAAGGATTTTGTTGAAAAGCAGAGTCTTGTGGTTGATGATCAAAGCACGGCTTTAAATAGCATAGCTTTGTGTGTAGCGTTGATTCGCGGGCCTCACACCCTGATATGAGACAGAAACGGGAGAGGACATCAAGGAGGGCATGTGTTTCCTTCTAGCTCGGAGTGGTGTTTTGGGTTTTACATGCCCGGACATTTTACTTATGTGGATGATGGATAGCGACGCGCCTCGGTTATTTCGGTCTCTGTTGAGTCGATGGTTTGGTCGGGATATGACCAGTTGACGCCCCATAGGGTGGGGAAACGCAGTGTTCAGGCATTTTAATCCACTCCGTGTGGACCGGCCCTGACGATCCAAGAGCCCACCTGAGTCTAGGTCCTGGGACACGGGCTAGAGTGTCTCGAAGCGGTAAGGACGATCCCTTGCCTTGGTTCATGACGGAAATCCAATTTCCAAATACGACATCGGGCGGTTTTGATTTTATACCTATATATGGCGACATAGTGGTATGAGGCATTTATGTCGTCTATGATTGAAATTATTTTTTTGAAACATATAAACACTAGTAATAATATCAGATGCTTTTGTTTTACTCAGGTGGGCTCTATCAAGCGTATCTTGGCCATTATAAGGTAAAACTCTATCCTCTGATTTGCGCTGCATTGTGTGATGGGAACTGAGTCTTATAATGGCTTCATTTTTATAAAAAGCATTGCGATGTTTAAATGATTTACTTGTTTTAAGCACTGGCAATCCAATGGAGTAAACACGTTTCGTGTTAGCGGCGTGGTCCTGTGATTGGCCTTATTGTAAAATAAGTTAAGTAGATTTCTCATACCTCCCATGACTGACTCGTAGTTTGTTTCACTTGCAAACTCGGGTGCCCTATTTTCTACACGGGCAGCCTTGTATTCAGGTTTTTAGCAGGCTCTCTCTGGATAGCTATGGAGCTGAAGATGGATTCTATCACTTCTTTTTATGTTGTTCAGCTCCTGTTATGTATATTATGTTTTATTCCGCTGTAGACATTTTATATAAAGCTGAAGCTGTATGTTGTACTAAGTGTGATCCTGTATACTGTGTAACTCTGATGATTATTATTTCCAGTATATTTTTATGTACATATCTGGTGTATTTATATATTTCTATTCTGCTGTTATTTGTTTATGTGTTATATTCCAAAGATTACCCTTGCCACCGTGGAACGGGGGTTTAGGGTCGTCACACCTCTCCCCCTAATACTTCATGTCAAAGAAAAATACTGTAGACCTAAGAACTAAAATTTGCATAACCTACTTGTTGGAAACTTAAACTACCCTAAATTAAGTAGACCTACCCTTCGTTTCCTTGGCTGCTAAGCATCATTATTTATAAATACAACAACATAATATCTTCATCCATTTTTGGATTCAAGAAGGAGTTTTTTTTCCATATGTTTTAATGAAGATAAAATTTTATTCACACTCAAATACTCCACTAAAAATTCCAAAAACTAGTATCGTTGAAATCATTGAATGATTCTATTAAACTTCATAGGTAAATTTGTGGGTTCAGCATAAATTTTGTTTGCTCAAAAGTTTCTAGGCAGACTAAGGTTTGACCCTAGCAAAAGAATGAAAGCATCGATTCGAAAATCTGAAGATATTTTTAGGATCTAGAAGTCATTTCACACTCGTTTGGATTATTTCATGAGGATCAACGAAAAAAATGTCGACCAGTTTGGAAGCAGTGGCATGGCACTGATAGCCGCATTGGAGAAGAGTAGATCGAGTTATGTATAGTTGTTATGAGGAGGGGAAGCATTAAAAAAGATGATCTATGGTGATTTATGTTTGCGTTTCCATGATGAAATGGGTTCGTTAGGTAGAAGCAAAGTTTCGAAATAGTGGATACGGGTATACAGGAGAACGAGGTATGATTATTTGGTTTCTGGAAGAAAGGGCTACAATAAATTGTTGTAGGTAGGATGTGGGCAGCCGGTGAGAAAACGGAAAAGTGTGAGGCCCAATATGAATATCTATAATTTAAGCTTTATTTAAATTAAATACCATATTGGATTATAAACATAATAATTTATACATATGTTATCGAAATTCAACAAAACATGATCTTTTAGGATCATATGGACGTAGGCTACACAACGGAACCAGTCTGGAGTGATTTGAACATCATTACAATTTTAGAAAAATTATAATGTCTGATTTAATCAACCGACATTAATCATTGTTTAACGATTAACGATCAAGTTGAGTAAACTCACTAACTCTGTCTAGTTTTATAATATTATAAACATTATTTAATATTGATAAATAATAAATGGATGTTGTGTGGTGGTTGTTTGGATGAGTTGCAAATAATTGGTTGAACTAGTATTATAGTTATATATATATATATATATATATCATTGGTTAAATACTGATTTTATTTATTTTAATGTTTCATATTGATATGAAATTGGTGTTTATTATGTTGATTAATGTTACTACCAAAATTGGCATAGAGACAAGCTGAGGTTGAAGGGGTATTGGACCGTCATAAGCAAAGAAGAGTAATCCGTAAGCAGAAGCTAAGCACATGGTAAAACCGAGAGCCTAAAAGAAGTGTCCGATAGGGTCAGTAACTGACACCTTCAACAAAGAAAGAACCTCAAATCCAGTTCGAAAGGAGACTATCGGTAGGGTAATTCCGGTAGGAAGGGTGACCGACAAGAACCATCCGAAATTGGGAGAAAATAAGGAGAAAAGCCAGGGACATTGCAACCCGAGGCCCAGAAGAGCAAAGGGGATATCGACATTAACTTGCTTAATGCCGATACACTAAGAGATAAAAAGCATAAAAAGTACGGGGTTTGAAACACAAGGAAATCTTCCGGAAGCTTGTTACCAAGACATCAGTCAGACAATCACCAAGAGAACTCTTAGCTAAACAACCAATATAGTACCGGAAGCAACCCTTCGGGATCTAAGATACACTTCAGGAATCTACCGAAAGGCAACTTGGAGCCTCGAAGACAGACAAGCTATCCACATTAATTTTCTTAGTGTCGGTACCGACATGGGTGGCAGATCCAACAACCATTCATTCGAGTCATGAAGGCAAAGCTCCATGTTGAATTAACAACAAGATCGAAAGCTCAAGACTAAAATCCAATATCTGGAACCCTACATCTAGAAGCCAAAAACTTTCAAAAACTATTTACACCGCCAGGCTCAGTATCAATACAAAGGAGATAGGCGTGACGTCAACAAAAATCTCTAAAGACTGGGACCATCCTCCTGAGAGCTAGGATCAACTCCTCAAAAATCCATAAGCAATGCCTTAGGAATCAAAAGGAAAAGCAGTCGAAAGCCAAAGTTTCTGGAACCAAAGATAAACGCGACCGGCAACGGTTTCTACTGGCCCAATAGCAAGAGGGGCCATGATTTGTCTATAAATAAGACCCTAGGGTCTCATTTTCGGAACCAAATTTTCATTTCTCAATGTTGTTCTCTTTCTCTCAAGAGCAAACCCTAATTTCCGAATCGAATCGGGGATTTCTTCAGATGTTGTAATATATCTTCAATTAATAAAAAGGAGAAGTCTGGGACATAAGCATTTCTTGATTTGATAATCATACCGTGTTTATAATGATAAGTCATGGAGTTAATTCTAACCTTTCTTATGATAGAGTTAGTCACGATTCATTCAAAAGAGCAAAGGCCATGAACAAAACCAAGGTTTCTCCCCTTTCAGATGGTCCTTATGTGACTTTGCTTTTTCATAGAAAGCCTAATATCACCCAACCTCGGAAGGGAATGTGCTCTAAGCCTTGGCTTGATAACTGACGCAACCAAGGTCTTTTCGGGCCGGTTCAATGCCGAAGTATCATATAAGTCATTAAATATTATGGCATGAAAACAACTAGAGCGTTGTGAGGCATTAGCCTGTTTCCTCTTGCACAATGTATATTATTTTTTCAGGGGTCTAAAGGTGATTATGTCTTAGAATTTTAGTCTTATTCGACTTGTAAAACCTTTCTCCAAGGTTGTCAATGATTTTGTAGTCTTGTAAGCATGATACTCACCCCCCCTACGAGGGAAGAGTAACTAATCTTCGAACTTAAGGTCTTGACACCTAAGAAAATGTGAAATTAGTTGTGCATTTTACCCATGTTATTATAATGTTTGCATGTGCAATTCAATAATCTGGATTGTATAATTCACTGTTACGTGCCTTCCAGCGTTGTCCTATCATATATGTGCATTTTTATATTTTGGATTGTGAGACATGCAATAATGAATCAGAACTGTGAATCACAATTTAGTACTTTGATGCATTTCAATTTGGTCTGTTACATATTATATCTTGTATTGTTTTGTAGTCTAATGCCATGATTGATTTATGTGAAATAATTATGATTATTCATTTTATAATCAATGCTAGGATGTTACCATGGCATTGTTTGAGACACTATCTATCTCGTTTAGCGACATGGGTATATCTTGATTTACAATCTTGCATTCCAAACCACTTTGCACCTTTTCTATGTTGTTCATTTTTGACAATCCAAGAATACCACGTGAACTACCATGATGTATTTGGATTACTAATACAAAAGATGCATCATATGAGCTTTTATTTCAATCTCAATTGAAAGAAATATCTTGGTTTCGTGCGATATATTTACATCATTGCTGGCTAGCAAAATGTCATCAATATATAAAATCAAGAATACAAATTTATTTCCTCAGAATTCATGATACACACAGTAGTCAATAATGTTGGCCTCGAAACCAAATGAGGCAACTACATTATGGAATTAAAACACTTATACTCACATAATAACTTATGCTTTCCATTATGATATAATCCATAAAGCGTTTCACTAACTTTCTGTTAATCAAGGGAAAACCAAGGGCACAAAATACAACAAAGGAATGTCAAAAACAGTAAATTTTCAGCATAGATGAAGTCGTCTCATCAAAACCTTCTTCCATACGGGGAGTTAAAAGGCACATCAACAGTGAAAAGCCCCTCTTCTAAAGCTATCACTTTATGGAAACGCTTCTGACATCTACGAAGGGTCATAACGAATGAAGCAAGATATATAAAATTAATTCGTGGACTGAGGTACAACTTCTAAAGGTTTCCAAAGGTATCTGAAACCATGTAAGTGACTCATTTCCAAAACCTTGTAAGTGTATCCAACCAACATGGATCTTCGTTCTAATACATGTTCACAATAGCCTTCAGAGTAGAGCCGATAAGGACTTAGTTTATATGTTGCGGAACCCTCGACCTTAAGAGAATTTCAAGAATAAAAGTCTTTAGCAACTAATCTTTATCTTTTTTTTAGCAGGATTACACCCCCAAGGAAAGTTGGCATTTCCGATAGGATTCAAAGGAAACCCTAACAAAGAGAGATAAAATAGAGAATATAATGGACCACAAAGATGTACCTGAGATAGATTCACTTTAACCAAGAAATCTATGAGGATCACACCATTTTGGGGTGTTAACCAGATTTTTGGCTAACATTTCTGGCGCTAGAAGAAAGGCTTGAACCTTCGTAATCCATTGACCTTCCTATTTCCTGTTGATTTCAATAAGAATTGTTTCCGACAAAGATTAAAGTGGATTATAAGTCAGCTAGAATGAATGATAAATCAAAGAGAATTCTTCGTGATTCACAAAAGGATACTTATACCTTAAGAAAGATCCTTTATGAACTGAAAGGCAGTAACTATAAATTGGAAAGAGGTCCTACAACCCAAAAGGACATCTCCAAATGATGATTACATGCCTAAGAGAAAATATTATAAAATTTAACATTCCCGTAAAGAGAAAATAATGCTAACCCATTCGTACTACCAACGTGTTACTAATAAACGCAACACTAGAATTGCCATTTTATAATGGTTACAAGCATTACAAATCGGAGCAACAATGGTTATAATTGTTAGTAGAAGGTGCGTGGTAAATTACATATTGAGTCTGAACTGTGAATCTCAATTTAGTACTTTGACGCATTTGATATTGCTCTATTACGTATATCTTATATTGTTTTTGTAGTCTGATGACAATATTGATTTGCTTGATGGTATAAGATACATAGTAACTTTTTATATCTTGGTTAAAAGATTAGTTGATGTACAATTATAGGGTCTTCTTTGGCCTTTGCAAACATGCATTTTTCTAGAAGTGTAAAGACGTCTAAAAGTACTCAACAGATAATAGTAATGATAAAGCGCAGCGCATTGTTGTCAAAAGCCTTCAAATCTTATTATTTTTATCTTGACCAAGTTGGGTCCTTTTCGATTCGATATCTGCTTCATTCGTAAACTGCAATTAAAAATTTGCATTCAAACTCTTACTAGGGGATCCGAGTATATACGTATAACCAAATTGATTTGGTCGAGATTAAACTGTATAGATTCAAACAGATAAGTGTTAGCTATTCCTAGATTCACTGTTGCTTGCTTGTAAATGAAATTAACTCAAGTTCGTTCTTTCAAATTGACACAAGCTCAATTAGATCTATGTATATCTCTGTAGAAGGGGTATAAATAATATGTTTAAACCTCTTGTAATTTGGGAACCATAACCCTAAATTATACAGTAGTACGTCATTTTTAGTTTGGCTCTTCAGTAAACAAAAATTAATGAGATCAATCATGGATGTGTAGCATATACCAATACAATCGAGCGAGTTAAATCAATCATGTATGTGTACCATGGAAAGTACATGAAATGTGATCTTCACAAGTTTATTTTCAACTATTCCAACTTTACTTTAATGACATCAAAAAATACAATATATACAAACAAATCAAGTGAAAAAAAGAGACTATTTCTAATCAGAATGACCAAAGTATGTCCATAACCAAATTATAGAGCGACGTCATGTAGTTAACTTAGTACGAATTCCCCCTAAATCAGAATATCCTTATGTAAAAGATACTATCATTTTAGTAACATGTTCATGTTAATAAACTATCACTCCAAGGAGAAAATAGTGAACAATACAAATAAATTCAAATGTAATGTCACAAAATATTATTCAATTATCTTATCTTTTAACAGATATAAGTACATCTCTATAAACAACATTTTTAGTATAAGTTCTCGGTTTTCCATTAACATTGCCATCTTTTATCAAAACTTTTGTCTTATTCATTGAAACTCATGGTAATGCAACATAAAGTTGACCATGCCCGAACGTGTGTTGAGGCAAGTAAATTCCTATATTTTGAATTGTTTGTTCTTGTGCTTTATTATTAGCGAGGGCAAAACTTAGTCTTATACGAAATTGTTTACATAATAATGTGAATGACAAACGAATATCTTCAGAAGGCTTCATATGTATTCTTGGTAAGAAAACTCGATCTCCAGCAAATTTTCCATTAGCAATCTACAACGATCCAGATTTTTAAGCGATTAAATAATTAATTTATTCAATTATTTAATTAAAGGTCTGAATTCAAATATTTTGAATATTTAATTAATATAAATAATGAGATAATAATATATTGATTTCCGAAATAGTCGGAAATAGTTAATTTGATAATATTGTGTGAACTGGAAATACAAGAAATTTTATTGAATTTAGATTCGAGTTATAATAACGAATGTATTAATAAAATGATGTTTGAACGTATTAATTATAATATAATTTAAAACGAGATCGTAATATCGCGATAGTACGTAATATTACGTTTTGAACTTCAAATGAATATACAAGGTTCATTATAAGTCAGATTTCTTTGAAACAAGAAACATTTGTATTTTTCAGTTATATTTTTCTAATGAAAGTGGAAAATCGAGATTTCATGTTGTAAATTGTAAGTTATGTCCAAATCAATTTTTCATAAAGTCGCTATGGAATCATTTATAAATTATAACGATTTATTTAATAAATAAAAGGGTTTTTAATATAAACTGAACGTCGTTTTAATTTGAAATTTAAATGTCAAGTATAAATCCATATTTGTTTATTTCTGAAGCTATATATATTCTGTCTAGATATATATAAGATAATAATAATTTATTATTATTAATTCGAATTATTTTGGAATTTAATTTATATTTCTATTTGGTTTATATTATATCGATTAGATATGGAATTAAGAATAACCAATTTTCAAACGATCTCTGTTTTCGATGAAACTAATTTTACTAAATTCGTAGTGATTAACTATTGTAAGATTTTCAGTTTTGCGTTAATTGAATTTACTTTATGACCATGTTAAGTTTAAACACGTATTATTGAACCATTTGAAATTAAAAAAAAAGTTTTTACAAATGGACTCAGAATTCGACGACACCAGTTCAATCGTGTCCGAATATCAAACCATTGTAGGATTAAAAAATTTATCATGATTGGAGATCGTATGTGGTAGTTTTTATATGTCACTTTATAGGCAAGTTTTGGATCTATATATTATAAAAATGCAATCAATTAAATATATAAAAAAATACCTTAGCACCCAAGTATATAAATCGCGCTAACTACAAAAAATGAATTGCAAACTTATATATTTTATGGCATGACCCTACAATGGTACCAACCTATATTTTTGAAAATTCAACCTACCTAAATGACTATAGTATATGTACTTACGCAAGCCTCTCCCCCTAATACTTCATGCCAAAGGAAAATACTGTAGACCTAAGAACTAATATTCGCTTAACCTACTTGTTGGAAACTTAAACTACCCTAAATTAAGCAGACCTACCCTTCATTTCCTTGGATGCTAAGCATCATTATTTATAAATACAACAACATAACGTCTTCATCCATTTTTGGCTTCAAGAAGGAGTTTTTTTGCCATATGTTTTAATGAAGATAAAACTTTATTTACACTCAAATACTCCACTAAAAATTCCAAAAACTAGTGTCGTTGAAACCATTGAATGATTCTCTTCAACTTCATAGGAAAATTTATGGGTTCAGCATAAATTTTGTTCGCTCGAAAGTTTTTAGGCAGACCTAATGTTTGACACTAGCAAAAGAATGAAAGCATCGATTCGAAAATCTGGAGATATTTCCAGGATCTAGAAGTCGTTTAACACTCGTTTGGATTATTTCATGAGGATCAATGAAAAAATTGTCAACCAGTTTGGAAGCAGTGGCATGGCACTGACAGACGCATTGGAGAAGGTTAGATCGAGTTGCATATGGTTGTTATGAGGAGGGAGAGCATTGAAAGAGATGATCTACGGTGATTTATGTTTGTATTTCCATGATGAAATGGGTTCGTTAGGTGGAAGCAAAGTTTCAAAATAGTGGATATGAGTGTACAGGAGAACGAGGTATGATTATTTGGTTTCCGGAAGAAAGGGCTATAGTAAATTGTTGCGGGTAGGATGTGGGTAGCCGGTTAGAAAAGGGAAATGTGTGAGGCCCAATATAAATATTTATAATTTAAGCTTTATTTAAATTAAATACCTTATTATATTGTAAACATAATAACTTATACATATGTTATCCAAATTCAACAAAACATGATCTGTTAGGATCATATGGACGTATGCTACACAACGAAACCGGTCTGGAGTGATTTGAACATCATTACAATTTTAGGAAAATTAAAATGTCTGGTTTAATCAATCGACGTTAATCAATTTTTAATGATTAACGATCAAGTTGAGTAAACTCACTAACTCTGTCTAGTTTTATAATATTATAAACGTTATTTAATATTGATAAATAATAATTGGATATTGTGTGATGGTTGTTTGGATGAGTTGCAAATAAATTGGTTGAACTAGTATTATAGTTATATATATATCGTTGGTTAAATAATGATTTTATTTATTTTAATGTTTCATATTGATATGAAATTGGTGTTTACTATGTTGATTAATGTTACTACCAAAATTGGCACAGAGACAGGCTGAGGGTAAAGGGGTATTTGACCATCATAAACAAAGAAGAGTAATCCGTAAGCAGAAGCTATGCACAGGGTAAAACCGTGAGCCTAAAAGAAGTATCCGAAAGGGTTAGCAACCAGTACCGTCAGCAAAGAAAGAAGCTCAAATCCAGTTCGAAGGGAGACTATCGGCAGGGTAATTCTGGTAGGAAGAGTGATCGAAAAGAATCATCCGAAATTGGGAGCAAATAAGGAGAAAAGCAAGGGACATTGCAACCCGAGACCAGGAAGAGCAAAGGGGCTATCAACACTAACTTGCTTAATGCCGATACACTAAGAGATAAAAAGCATGAAAAGTACGGGGTTTGAATGTCAAGGAAATCTTGCGGGAGCAAGTTACCGAGACATCAGTCAGATGATCACCAAGAGAACTCTTTGCTAAACAACTAATAAAGTACCGGAAGCAACCCTCCGGGATCTAAGATCCACTTCAGGAATCTACCGAAAGGCAAGTTGGAGCCTCGAAGAGAGACAAGCTATCAACATTAATTTGCTTAGTGTCGGTACTGACATGGGTGGCAGATCCAGCAACCATCCATTTGAATCATGAAGGCAAAGCTCCACGCTGAATTAACAACAAGATTGAAAGCTCGAGACCGAAATCCAATATCCGGAACCCTACATCCGGAAGCCAAAACCTTTAAAAAACTATTTACACCGCCAAGCTCAATATCAATACAAAGGAGATGGGCGTGACATCAACAGAAATCTCTAAAGACCGGGACCATCCACCTGAGAACCAGGATCAACACCTCAAAAATCCATAAGCAATGCCTTAGGAACCAAAGGGAAAAGCGGTAGAAAGCAAAAGTTTCCGAAACCAAAGATAAACGCGAGCGGCAACGGTTTTTGCTGGCCCAATAGCAAAAGGGGCCCTGATTTGTCTATAAATAAGACCCTAAGGGTCCCATTTTCGGGACCAAATTTTCATTGCTCAATTTTTTTCTCTTTCTCTCAAGAGCAAACCCGAATTTCCGAATCAAATTGAGGATTTCTTCAACTCTTGTAATATATCTTCAATTAATAAAAAGTGAAGTTTGGGACTTAAGCATTTCTTGATTTGATAATCATACCGTGTTTATAATGATAAGAGATGGAGTTATTTCTAACCTTTCTTATGATAGAGTTAGTCACGATTGATTCAAAAGAGGAAAGGCCCTGAGCAAAACCAAGGTTTCTCCCCTTTCGGAAGGTCCTTATGTGACTTAGCTTTTTCATAGAAAGCCTAATGTCACCCAACCTCGGAAGGGAATGTGCTCAAAGCCTTGGCTTGATAACTGACGCAACCAAGGTCTTTCCGAGCTAATTCGATGTGGAAGTATCATATAAGTCATTAAATATTATGGCATGAAAACAACTCGAGTGTTGTGAGGCATTAGCCTGTTTCCTCTTAGCATAATGTATATTATTTTATCAGGGGTCTAAAGGTGATTATGGCTTAGAATTTTAGTCTTATTCGACTTGTAAAACCTTTCTCTAAGGTTTTCATTGACTTTGTAGTCTTGTAAGCGTGATACTCACCCCCCTCCCCCTCACCCCTCCCACCCCCCGTCGAGGGAAGAGTAAATAATCTTCGAACTTAAGGTCTTGACGCCTAAGGAAATGTGAAATTAGTTGTGCATTTTACTCATGTTCTTATAATGTATACATGTGCATTTCAAGAATGTGGATTGTATAATTCATTGTTACGTGCCTTCCAGTATTGTCCTATCATACATGTGCATTTTTATATTTTGGATGGTGAGACATGCAATAATGAATCAGAACTGTGGATCTCAATTTAGTACTTTGACGCATTTCAATTTGCTATATTACATATTATATCTTATATTGTTTTGTAGTCTGATGCCATGATTGATTTATGTGAAATAATCATGATTATTCATTTGATAATCAATGCTAGGATGTTACTAAGGCATTGTTTGAGACACTATCTATCTCGTATAGCAACATGGGTATATGTTGATTTACAATCTTGCATTCCAAACCTCTTAAGAACCTTATCTATGTTGTTCTTTTGTGACAATCCAAGAATACCACGTGAACTACCATGATGTATTTGGATTACTAATACAAAATATGCATCATCATGAGCTTTGATTTCAAAGTCATTTGAAAGAAATCTCTTGGTTTCGTGCGATATATTTATGTCATTGCTGGCTAGCAAAATGTCATCAATATATAAAATTAAGAATACAAATTTACTTCCATTGAACTTATGATATACACAGTAGTCAATAATGTTGGCCTCGAAACCAAATGAGGAAATTACATTATGGAATTAAAACACTTATATTCACATAATAACTTATGCTTTCCATTATGATATAATCCATAAAACGTTTCATTAACTTTCTATTAGCACCAAAATAATCAAGGGAAAACCAAGGGCACAAAATGCAACAAAGGAATGTCAAAAACAGTAAGCTTTCGGCACAGATGAAGTCATCTCGTCAAAACCTTCTTCTGTACGGGGAGTTAAAAGGCACATCAACAGTGAAAAGCCCCTCTTCTAAAGTTATTTCTTTATGGAAATGCTTCTGACATCTACGAAGGGTCATAACGAATGAAGCAATGTATATAAAATTAAATTGCGGACTGAGGTCCAAATTCTAAAGGTTTCTAAAGGTATCTGAAACCTTGTATGACACGACCCGAACTTCCTCGTGAAGGAAAGCCCGGATTGAGTTGAGAACACGCCAAATCAGAACATAAACAGAAGAAAATTACATTGCTTATTACAACAATTTACATCAGAGTATAAGAATATACAGAGTATGAATAATTTATACATTGTAAAATATCAGAGATTAAAATACATTACATAGCAGCGGAAAATAATACAAAACACAACTGAAAGAGATACACGGATACAGAGCTTTCCGAATATCGTTCCAACTGTAAACCAGGATCCTGTGAATATAAATCTGCAAAACCAAAACTACTAGCTGCTCGTGTGGAAAATAGGGGCAACCAGAGTTTATGTTTAAATAATAAACTCCACGTCAGTCATGTGACTAGTGTGAGAACTAAAACAGTTATTTAAAACTTTACTTTAAAAATAATGTAAATCAAGGGACCACGCCGTATAACACAGAACGGGTTTCCTCCCGAGAATACTAGTGCATAGAATAAACAGCGCAATGCCTTTTGGAAAAATGAAGCTACTATAAGACTCAGGTCCCATCACACAATGCAACACAAGCCAGAGGATAGAATTTTACCTTATAATAGCCAAACATGCTTGGTACGTTTAAAACAAATCATTTTGATACTATTATAGTTTAAAGTGTATGAAAACAACTTCAAATATAAATGTATCAATCACAGATGGCATAGTGCCCCATCCCACTATGTCGCCATACTAGGCTCTACAAATAAAACCAAATGTCATGTATTGGAAATTGGATTTTCGTCATGAGTCTAGGCAAGGGATGTACTCCTAACCGCTTCGAGACACTCAAGAAAAAGCCTTGGGACTACACACTCTAGGTAACCCCTGGATCCTGCAGTGCCGGTCGACACTTACGTTAGTGGATTGGTTATTCCTGAACACATGTTTCCCGGTCCTATAAGACCTATATCCATCGGCTCCTAAGAGACCGATACATCCGAGGCGCCTCGCAATCCAATAACCGCATAGGTAAAAATATAACAATGTCAGGGCGTGCAAAACCCTGACACCACCCATAGCTAGAAAGAAACGTCTTGCACTCATGCATTCCCTTATCCCATTTTTGACTCATACCGAGATGTGAGGCTCGCGAATCAACACTATACACAAAGCTATGCTATTTTAAATCCGTGCTTTGATCACCAACCACAAAACTCTGCTTTTCAATAGAAGCCTTGATCATTTGCATCTTAGCATGCCACACAGGAAATTCATGCCATGCGACTGATATCTATCGATATATAAGCTCTGAGCTCGTACGTCTCAGAGAAGGGTGTTAAGCAAGAGAATAAGTTCTCCACCGCCAAACAGATATATATTTAATAGAATCAATCAACACAGAATAAAATCCAATGTCGGACACAATCCATTTAGAAGTTCGTTCTGGGTCTGAACGAAATCGGAGGCACCTTATTCCCTGTCCCGTATGTCCAATACTGGAAAGAGGCCCTCGCATATCCGTCGATCTCCAAGTACGTCTAAACGACCACCACTTACTACCTCATCTTGGGTGTACAGCCCAATCAAGACATCGGTAATCGTACAAACGATGTGAAGACCTCTATTCTTCAACAACCGTCTTCATCGTCGACTTATCGTCGAATCAGTTACTCAGAATGGATATAAACCCGGCCTTTCTGAATAACTCGCGTATATATAATAAACAAGTGTTATAAAAACACAACATATGCCTCATTCCAATTCTGAATATTCTTCTATTTAATATTCACATCTTTAGGGATTTGTTCCCATTAATTTTATCAAAGATAAATTCTTTAAAATTTATTCTTTAATCTTCCTTTGGATATCATTCAAACCATATCAAGGTTTTCCAAACTAGTCAGGATTAACGCACCTTACCGAAGTAATCATTTATTTAATTTCCCAATCCCAATCTATTCATCCCATGGAGAAAAACTGGTAATACTCCATAACTAACACCACAGTCTTATCTGTAAAATTAATTACCATTTCCCGTTCAAATCTAATTAAAGATTCAACTATCGCTAGGAGCAAAACTGGCAATGCTCCATTCTCGATCATTTCCCAAACTTGATAATTTAAATTATCAATTCCCATCTCAATCTAACTAAAGATTCATTAAAACTCCACTTAGTTTTAATCTTCCCAAAAATCAATATTAATGATTATTTAACTTTGGAAACACAAACATGTGGCATCGACAATCTACACTATACTATTGATTTCTACCGATATATAACCTCTATACTCGTACGTCTCAGAGAAGGGTGTTAAGCAAGAGAATAAATTCTTCGCCACCAAACAGATATATATTTAGCAGAGATCTACCATACAGTTCGAAATACAATGACAGACATGTAATCCTTCCTTTAACTGGTTAAAGAACTAATGTCATTTAAAACACAGTTCACGGTAAACCCAAATCACATTCCATTAATCATGGAATCTTCACGGAAAAACAAACCAATATATAATTGATATCAAGTTCCGTATCCGACTAATAATATAAATGGGATAACGGCAAAGCCTTCCATATATATTAACAGTCTTCCTCAACAGAAGTTCACTTCGATTATTATCAATCGAATTCCATTCAATTCCAATTTAATATATTAAACTGGAAAACGTTACTTTGGAAAATTCCCGTTAAATCTTAATAAAAATATTTATAAATTCGAAATCACATTTCACTGTAAATCGGGTTAAAGAACAAATGTCGTTAAAAACACAGTTCATAATAAACTCAATTCACATTCCATTTTTAATCGGGTTAAAGAACAAGTGTTATTTAAAACACCATTCACGATAAACCCAAAAACAAATTTCAATTCAATTCCAATTAAATATTAATTAATCGGTAACTTCATTAAATCTCAATAAAAAGATTTAATCTTTTCTCAACTGGGTTTAAGAACAGTGTAATTTAAAACACAGTTCACGACAAACCAAAATCCAATTTGATTTTAAATACAAAGCTCTGAATAGAAAATATATCAGCTTATATTCAATATCAAATTCTGAAACCAATAAATATCGTATTGGAATAACGATATATATATATATACATGTCTTCCAAATTCCTCCACAATATCCGTATAGTCACGGAATCCAATATCGAAATATTCCGAAGATAATTTTGATTCAAATCCATTCAAATTCATATATTGGAAACTCCAGTTATTTTTAAAACCATTTCAAATCCTATTTAATTATTTAAAAATATTGGATTATAATTCTAGTTCATAACCAGTACATTTCGATAAAATATATTTTTATCTTTTCAAACACGGAATCTTTCATCCTAATTCTTTCCAAATCATTTATTATGATTTTACACAAATTGTTGATATTTTTAATAATTTTCAAGGCTCGTACAGTCGATTTCCATAAACGGTCACCGAACTGCACTTGCAGCGATCTTTTCCAAATTTGATTCGGACATAATTCCAAATCCTACCATTGGATTTCCAATCTCTTATATTCGTTGAAAAGCTCTTTTCGATATGAACCCAACGGTTCTGGTTTTAGGAGAATCCGACAGTCGGATCTCCCGTAATGTCCGTTCAAAGTCAATGGTCGAAATTCGCGAACTGTCGCGGCCCAGCGCGTTCTATTCAGGCATTATATATATTTCATCGATTTCCATTTAAAACGAATTTTATAAATTGTTTTAAATTCATTTTCAAAATGGTTTCAACTTCTATTCAATTTCAAATCAAAATTGAATATTCCATATCATCGATATATAAATGATAGTATTTTCAAAACATTATATTTTGAAATCACTTCTTTTTCGATATTCATTATCAAAATCAATAAAATCGATATAAATATCGTTCACGTCAAAATGGCGTTAATCTAATCAACACGCCTTTATATATTTAAATATATTCGTGTCCATCCCAAACCGACATCAAAATCAAATCTTGATTCTTTTCTTAATATTATTTTAAAATATTCGTTATTTTAAAATATTCGTTATTTTAAAATATTCATTCTTTCTGAACTGGAATCAAACACAGTCAATTACCATATAATGTTATTTATATGGATTTCATACAACACGTGTACACAATAATAATCAAACACAATCAACCATCATCAGAGTGCATTCTACACTGCACAAGCATTAAATATAAATATTTAATACTTACAACAGCCTGTCAATCAATCGATCGACATACAACTAATTATTAGGACTAGTGTATGTCATATATCATCCCAATACCCGTGTGGGGTTTCAATCAACAAATAATGAATTTTTTTGTGCAGTTGGGCGATGTGTAAAATTTATCGTCACAATCAATATCAGTCAAATGTGTGTACATAAATAAATCGTCTTATTTGTTTATGAATATTTATTTTATTCATATACACGTTAAAAATTATATTTTTAACTGAAAAACATTTATTTAACACAAGAATATTTATATAGTCCATTTCACATCACAAACAATTTTTACAACACAATCAAACAAGTCGTCCATGGTCTGTGGACGATGGGTGTCGGGTGTTGCTAAGCACTGTCTGCATCCTAGTATATATTTTAACTAGAAAATAAAATTAAAGTGAGAAGTTCTCACATTTGGGATCCATTCCTCCATTCTTTATTCCTGAACAGTTCGGATTTTGTTTTGATTTCAGTCTGATCCATCGTCATCTGTTTCACGTAGTTGATCATTAAAAATCATATTTTTATATTGTTACTTCATGCATAAAAATCATATTTTTATGTTGATGTTTATATTATAAAAATCATATTTTTATAATTCAGTTTTAAAAATATAATCTTTTCAGTTTAAAAAATATACTCTTATATTTTTAAAGTTCATAACTTTATATTTTTTCAATTCACTTGAAATCTACATAAAAATCGAATTTTTATTCACATGAAACCTCTATAAAAATCATACCTTTATTCATATGAAACCTCTATAAAAATCATACCTTTATTCATATGAAACCACTATAAAAATCATACCTTTTCCTATACATAAAAATCTAATCTCTTTCAATTAAAGATCCTATTTTTACATAATCAAAAATCAGAAAATCTTACAGGGTACTAGGGTTTCGATCTGACGAGCGAATCAGAGGCGTGGTGGAGCTGCTGGGTGGCATCGGGGTCTGCGCAGGCGGTGGGAGATGATCTGAGCAGCAGCGGCAGAGGCTTGGTGGTGTGGTGGGGCTCCATAGCGGCGGAATGGAGGATTGAGGCGCTAGAGAGAGAGGAGAGAGAGGGGAGAAGGGGCGGCGTGGTAGGAGGGGGTGCGGCGTCGTTGGCGTGGGCGGTGGCAAGGGAGCGGCGTCGGAAGGGGGGCGACAGGTTCGAGATTTGGTTGTTTTTTTCTTTTGAACGATGTGTTTTGGAAGTGTGGAGGGAGAGAGAAGTTAGAGGGAGATTATATAATTATTTATTTATTTAATTAATTAATTTTCAAAAAGTTGACTTTTTATTCTAACACCAAACGAGACCCAACGACTGCCATCCCTAGCTAATTACCCTCATTCCGAACATGATGGGACATGTATCGTAACCCAATTCGGCTATTACGATCAGTTTCCACTAAATTTAAAATATAAATCATTATATTTTAAATTCTAACGCACATTTCAATTTACCGGGGCCACATACTAACTCCAAAATTCAAGAAAAATGAATCTGGCTATGTTTTGACGATACAATCCTGACAAAACTAATTTCATCAAATTTGAAGACCATTTGAAAAATGGCCATTTTCTGGTCGATCCAAATCGACTGAAACTGTCAAAACACGTTTTCTTTTTCCACACTCACATATTAATCTCAAAAATTATGAATTTTGGAATATAGCAATAATTTGATATCCCGGATCCAACAAAAGTGGTTTCATCGAAAACGGAGGTCGTTTGCAAAATGGCAATTTTTAAGGGCTATATTTCCATAGCGACTATTCTGAATTTTCAATTGGGCATAACTTTTTATTCCTTCTATGAAATTTTGATTTTTTGGATTCATTGGGAAGATATTTTCAAATAGATTCTAATATTTTTGGTTTCGCTAAAATCCGATTAATTTTGAATCCTGTACATTCATTTGAAATTTGAAATCGAATTTTCAAACTACCGCGCCATTTCCAATTCCTTTTGTAATTTAAGTAAATATTTATATTCTAACGTCGATTCAAATAAATATATACGTTCTAATTCTATTCAAAATAATTTTATCGTCGTTATTATTTAAAATAAATCATTTTAAATATTCAAAATTCGTTAAAATTTCCAAAATAAATTTTTTAAATTGTTTCTGATTCTCCGGGTTGTTACATTGTAAGTGACTCATTTTCAAAACCTTGTAAGTGTATCCAACCAACATGGATCTTCATTCTAATACATGTTCACAATGAGCCTTCAGAATAGAGCCGATAAGGACTTAGTTTATATATTACGGAACCCTCGACCTTAAGAGAATTTCAAGATTAAAAATCTTTAGCAACTAATCTTTATCTTTCTTTTCAACAAGATTACACCTCTAAGGAAAGAAGGCATTTCCGATAGGATTCAAAGGAAACCCTAACACAGAGAGATCAAATAGAGAATATAATGGACCACAAGGATGTACCCCAAGTAAATTCACTTTAACCAAGAAATCTACGAGGATCACACCATTTTGGGGTGTTAACCAGATTTTTGGCTAACATTTTTGGCGCTAGAAGAAAGGTTTGAACCTCCGTAACCATTGACCTTCCTATTTCCTGTTGATTTTAATAAGAATTGTTTCCGACAAAGATTAAAATGGATTATAAGTCAGCTAGAATGAATGATAAATCAAAGAGAATTTTTTGCACAAAAAGATACTTATACCTTAAGGAAGATCCTTTATGAACTGAAAGGCAGTAACTATAAATTGGAAAGAGGTCCTACAACCCAAAAGGACATCTCTAAAATGCTGAATACATGCCTAAGAGAAAATAATATAAACTTCAGCATTCTCGTAAAGAGAAAATAATGCTAACCCATTTGTACTACCAACGTGTTACTAATAAACACAACACCAGAATTGTCATTTTATTACAGTTACAAGCATTACAAATCAGAGCAACAATGGTTATAATTGTTAGTATAAGGTGCGTGGTAAATTTTGTAATGTGAGTACTAATGATATTTGAGCTCAAATTCTTGCCCAAGTCTATGATGGAGACCTTTGATCAATGATTACTTGATCTTAAGCAAGTAAAGTCGATTATTTCAGAGTATGTCACTTCATTTGAGGCCTTATCTAAATATGGCCTAGAGCATATTCCTACTTCATATAGAAAGAATCTCAAGTTTGCAAATGGCCTCAAAAAATATCTTAAGAAATCTTTCATGTCACAACGTAAGTTTATGTTTGAGAAGTTAGTTAATGCAGCCCTTCATCTTGAAGCGATTGAAAATGAGAAAGACAGTGATGTTGACTCCAAGTTTCATAAATATCCAAATAAGAAGCAGTTTCCTTTTCATAAGCCAAAATCCTTTCCACAAAAGAAAAAGAAGAAGCCATTTTGCCTATAGTTCCCATTCTTGTTCCACCTCTCCTACTCAAAAGTCTTGCTTTAATTGCGGCTCGTAAGATCATTCATTTCGGGAGTGTACTCAGCCTTTCAAATGCCGTAATTGCAACCAAGAGGGTCACTGGTGTACAAGGTGTCATAAGTCTTCTAAGGGTCTGCAATATGGGAAGCTTAATTTAGTAGAGGTCTCAGGCGGTTCTTCTCAACCACGAGGCATACCTTCTATTCTTGAAGGCTCCTTATTATTCCATAACCATTCTATTCGAGTTTTGTTCAATATAGGTGCATCAAGTTCATTCATATCGAAAAACTTGTCGAAGCACTTTCCTTGGATCTTACTTGTGTAATGACAACTTTACATATTGTGAATTCTATTCATGGGTCCATAACCCTTAGTTTGTTGTGTGAAGGCGAGCTATTTATATGTTGTTTTCCTTTCCATGTGAATCTACACGTGATTGTTTCCCTTAGTTTCGACATGATATTAGGCATGGACTAGCTTCTTCGATACAAGGCCAGAATTATTAATTCCGAGAGGAGCTTATATCTATGACATCTATCTCGTCTTTCCTACTCAGTTATCATTTATTCTTCGGGACATCAAGCACGACACTAAAGTATTTTATTCTCTCTAGAGTCTCGATACCATGATGATGACATGTAACAGCCTACATTCTATGTATTGGAGGATAGTAAAATATTTTTATTTTATTCCCTGATGGTTGGATCATTCTCATATTTTAATATATGGGGATGTGAGACATGTCCATAATTTCTACCAATTTTGTTTGTGACCATTTTCCCCCGTTCAGTCTTGTACAAGGCATAACTTTTGACTATGATCGAATCAGGTGTTGAGACCAGTGCCATTGGAAAGGAAATGGTGTTTTCCTTTACGTAGAGTGGTCACATTAGAGATTTGGATTAGTGGTTTGGGAGGAATCACTGTTTTAAGATTTAACAGTTGGATGTCTCGGTTTATAAAGCCATAATGGGCTGATTTGGAGAGGCCTATTAGTGGGCTAGTGGAAGACTACATATAGGGGGTGGGAGGTATGATAAATAGTTTACTTTCCCCATTCTCTCATTTGGATGAGCCAAGGAATCCTCCATTCCTCCATTTCTCCATCATTCCACCATTAAAGCTTGAATCGAAGATCTACACCATTTGAAGCTAGATCTATGCAAATCAAAGAGAGAGAGCATCGAATTGAAGAGTTTGGATTGAATTCTTGGCTGTCCGGAATCATATTTCATTGCTTTTAGCTTGTTTTAGAGAATTGGTGAGTGATATGCATCTCTCACATGGATTCAATCAAGGGTATAAGTGTTTGATCATGTTTTCCATCAAATTCAAGTGTTTTCTTATAGATCTACATCATGGTAAGTCCATTTTCATATTAATCAACATGGGATCCAATTTAGTAAGTTTAAAACTGTAATTTCTATGCTATTTCATATGATAATGCAAGTTAGATCCTCAACTTAGTTCATATGTTCATTTATCATGATTTTTGGTGAATTTGCATAACTTTAGTGATAATCGTCATATTCATGTTGTTAGTGATTTCATAACATGTTTATGATCGTGTTTGGTAAATTGGATGAGTTGGTTTCATCAAATTCGAGGCTTGGCGAAGTTTTGGTCCAAATCGAAGGTTAATTGGGGTAGTGCAGGTTTTGGATCGGTTGAGGCATGAAGGGTCGATCGGTCGGTGTCTCCAAAAGTACGGGTCGATCAGTTATTTCTGAAAAAAATATTTTGGGTACGACTTGAGGTTGAACAAAAGGGCTTGAAAAAAAATCGGGGGCCCCCGAACCCTAGCCGCAACGCAGTGATGTAATTCGGCTCAGGGAGGGTGTGACTTCGAAGTAAATTCAAGTGGGATGGTTTGAAGTGCTGAAAGGTGTTCATTGATTGGTGTAAAATAGCGAATGAAGTGACAACTCAAAGGTCGTGAGTCGATGGATAATGGTTGCTTGAGCTTTGAAAAGTCGTTGGACTAGATGATTTGAGATGCGAAGGCCGAGAGATTATCTTTGTCGTAAGTTCTAGCAGGCTTAAAGCAGGGGTAAAATAGGGGCACATAAATGCTGGTTATAGGTTGAGTACCATGGGTATCGTTGAAAGGCCTAGTTGTCAAGACTGGGCATATATACATATCGTTGAAAGGAGTGGAGTTTATGCTAGAACTGGGGTTAACATTAGCCCTTGACATATGACAAGGTTGGCTATCATACGATTAATGATGGTTTTGAAGCAGAATTGGTGGTGATAGCCAGAGTCTATCGAGGTTGATCAGTTGCCTGTTTGTACCGTCCCATGTAAATTTTCCAATGTTAAAGAAGATGTTTCTTGGGTGCTTGTCTGATATTGGTTTAGGCCTCCGGGGCTTGTGCTTGAGGGATATTAAATTCGATTAGGATGGTCCACATGGATTACATATAATATGGATGCTATGAGTGCTAGTGGTGTTTGTTTCTGATTGCCATGAATGAATGGTTGTTCTGGTTTCATGAATAAAGTGTTTGAGGTAAAGGCTATCACTGTCCGATGTGGGGAGGCAGGTTGAGTTCATCTCTGGTGTTGTGGGTAGATTAGTATGTTTACTTTCCATTCTCATATGCTTTAATAATGATGTTTGTTAGCTGTTTATCGCTCACTAAGACTTTTGTCTTACTCAAGGTTTTATGTTTCCCTCTTATTACCTTGGGTCGTTCATCCGGTTGTGGATGGGAAGACTAAGTGGCAGGTGACAGGTGATAGCTTGGTGAGGACGATGTTGCGGTTCGGAGACGAGCTGGAGGCTAACGTACCAGTTTTATTACTATATAGTATTTGGAATTCCGCCGTTTGTTATTCTCTGAGTGCTGTAGTGAGGCCATTTGTATAAACACTATTATTGTAATCTAAGTGTATTGATATTACTTTCTAGTTGCCATGAAGGTTTAGTGTTTTCTGCTTCACTAATAATACCTGTTGTATATGTTCAATTATATTTTATCCGTGTGCTGTGAGACCTACGACAGGTTCTGATTGTGTTATCGTACCTAAATGATCATCCACAGCTGCCTGACACGTCTTTCAGTGCATTATTCCTCTTGTTTAGTGCAGGGGTTGTAGGCGATCATCACATGATGTGTCTCATTTTCCAATTATATGTGACCTTGCTGATATATTTGAGCCAGTTTCGGGGTTTCCACTCAAAAGGGCTATCAAGTTCCGCATCGATTTAGTTCCCAGTGAAGAGCTAGTTAGTTGGCCTCCGACATGGATGTCTACTAAAGAAAATGAGGAACTTAAGAAGCAACTTCTCGAGCTTGAAGCAGATCAATTCTCTCGGTCTAGTTCATCACATGGGGTGTTGCAATGGTATTCATGAAGAAATTATATAGGATTCTTAGGTTATGCATCTATTACCGCAAGCTTAATGGGCTAACCATCAAGAACCGTTATCCATTGCTTATGATCAAATATATGTTCGACAATTGAGTGGTGCGAAGATCTTTTCTCATCTTGACCTTGCCCTGGGATTTCATCAACTTTAAGTCGCAGAGGACAACATTTCTCTTACAACTTTCAAGCACTAGATATAGATCATACAAGTGGCTCATCTTGCAACTTGGTTTGATGAACGCTCCTATGTGCTTCGTTGACCTTATGAATTAAGTATTCTGGGAATATCTCGATAAATTTATTCTTGAATTCATTGACAACACTCTTGTATATTCTAAATCTAAAGTTGAGCATGCACGTCATTTGTGAATTGTTTTGAGTACCCTTCGACATCATCAACTCAAAGCAAAATTACCTAGGTATCATTTTTGGGAAAAGAAAGTCAAATTCTTAGGCCATGTTGTATCATCTTGTGGTATCTTGGTCGATCCTTCTTAGATCAAGGCTACTCAGAATTGGAAAGGGTCTAAGAACGTCACTGAGATTCATAGTTTTCTATGATTGATGGGTTAATACCATCGATTCATTGAAGACTTCTCTTGTATTGTGCTTCCTCTTACCAACCTTACTTGTAAAGGAGTTCGTTTTACTTGGTCCGATCGATGTAAAGCCTATTTTCAGCAATTAAATGAGCTTCTTACTCATGCACCTATCTTAATGGTTCCTAGAGGGAACTTAGACCTTATCGTATATACCGATGCAAGTCATAGTGGTCTTGGCGTTGTGTTTATGTAACATGATCGGGTAATTGCCTATGCTTCAAGGCAATTACATCTGAATGAGGTTCGGTACACTACCCATGATCTTGAACTAGCCGCTATCGTCTTTGCGTTAAAGATATAGCATCATTATTTGTTAGGAAAGCACTTTATCCTCTACATTGATCAAAAATTGCTCAAGTACTTATTCACCCAGAACGATCCCAATATGCGATAACAACGTTGGCTTGAATTCCTTGCTTCCTATGATTTCGGTATTTCATATACCTCGTGAAAGGGGAATCGAGTTGTCGATGCTTTGAGCCGTAAGCAAGCGACTATTGTTTCCATGATGCTAGTAGAATGGAAAGATTAAAAGATCTGGTCTTTTTGTGATATTTGAGATCATGCCGCTTCTACAGATTCTCCTATCTTATTATATAACATGGGTGCTCGACCTACTCTTTTATATTAAATTGTCGAGGCTTAACGACAAGTTTTCGATATAACTTCTCTTATTCGTATGTGTAAGTATGAATCCCACGTCGATATTGAGATGAGATATTTCAGCATCAATATCCATGATTGTCTATGAAACAAGAACAAATTAGTCATGCCTTAATTCCTAAGCTTAGGCGAGACCTTCTAGCTGAATGTCATTATTCTAAGTATACTATCCATCCAAGTAGCGACAAGATGTATACTAACATGCATCATTTTGATTACTGGGACGACATGAAGCAAGATGTGGTAGGTTATATAATCAATTGCACGAGTTTTTAGCTGATGAAGGTCACGATCTTATGGTCCGTCTCATCCTCTAGAGGTCTCGATGCGGAAGTGAGACTAGATCTCTATGGATTTCATTATTGGCTTACCTCGTTCGAGGTCGGGCCATAGTAACATCTGGGCTATTTTTGATCGTCTCACCAAATCTACACATTTTGTTCCTATTCAATCTAGTAGGAGCCCGTCTTCTCTTTCATGGCTTTATATTAAGGAAATCGTGCAATTGCACGGTACTCCTAGATCTATGGTATGTGATCTTGATCCGTTCTTTACGAGACATTTCTGAAAGAGACCGCAACTAGATTTGTACAAAGCTAAATTTTAGCATTGCTTATCACCCACAGTCTGATGGATAGCCTGAGTTTGTGAACCATATAATAGAGGATTTACTTCGGGCTTGCAATATTAATTTTGGTGGTAGCTGGGAATATATATTCCTTTAGGTGAGTGCACATATAATAATGGATACCGATCTTCTATCGCCATGGCTTCACTCGAGGCCTTATATGATAGACTGTGACATTATCCATCTTGTTGGATGGAGTCCAAGGAAAAGCTTAGTTTAGGGCTGGATTCTGTTCGTGAAGCATATGCAAAGACCGCTCTCATTATAAAACGACCCGAACTTCCCCGTGAAGGAAAGAGCGGATAGAATTGAGGACAAGACAAAATAGAATGCATACGGAAGAACATTTCATTGTTATTACAACAATTCCATCAGATACAAGAATATACAGAGTATAAATGAATAAATTACATTCGATAAACATCAGAGATTATGTTTAAATACATCGCAGCGGAAAATAATACAAAAGCACAACTAGAAGTGATGCACGGATACAGAGCTTTCCGAGCATCGTTCCAGCTGTAAACCAGGTTCCTGCGAATATAAATCTGCAAAACCAAAACTACTAGTTGCCCGTGCGGAAAATAGGGGCACCCAGAGTTTAGGTTAAAACAATAAACTCCAGGTCAGTCATGTGACTGGTGTGAGAACTAAAACAGTTATTCTTTATTGGTTTTCAAAGTAAGGTAAATCAAGGGACCACGCCGTATAACACGGAACGGGTTTCCTCCCAAGAATACCAGTGCATAAAACAACAGCGCAATGCTAAATAAAGGAAAATGAAGCTGTTATAAGACCCAGGTCCCATCACACAATGCAACGCAAGCCGGAGGATAGGGTTTTCCCTTATAACAGCCAAAGCATGCTTGATACGTTTAAATCACATTAATTGATACTATTATAGGTGTATAGTGTCAAAACAATTTCAAATCATAAATATCAATCATAGGCGGCATGGGTACCATCTATCATGTCGCCATACTAGTTCTACAATTAAAACCGCAATATCACGTATTGGAAATTGGATTTCCGTCATGAGCCGAGGCAAGGGGCAAGCTCCTCTCCGTGTTCGAGACACTCTAGAAAATGTCCCAGGACCCCACTATGATCCTTGGATCTTCAGGGCCGGTCCTCTCTTACTTTTGAGGATTAGTTATTCCTAAACACACGTTTCCCGGTCCTTACAGACCTATATCCGAGGCGCCTCGCATTCCAACAACCACACAGGTGAAAAGTATATAAATGTCAGGGCTGGTAGGTCACTGACACCACCCTAGCTAGAAAGAAACGTCGTGCTCTCCCTGCAATCACTATCCCGTTTTTGACTCATACCGAGGGGTGAGGCTCGCGAATTCACGTTATACACAAAGCTACGCCACACAGGCCGTGCTTTGATCATCAACCACAAGACTTTGCTTTTCAATAGAAGCCTTGATCAATTGCCACTTACGCGTGCCACATTGGCAATTCACTCCATGCGACTGATGTCCATCGATATACAACCTCTGAGCTCGTACGTCTCAGAGATGGGCGTTAAGCAAGAGAATAAATTCTTCGCCGCCAAATAGATGTATATTTAATAGAGATCAATCAACACAGAATAAAATCCAATGTCAGACACACAATCCATTTACATGTTCGTTCTGGGTCTGAACGAAACCGGAGGCACTTTCCTCGCATATCCATCCATCTCCAAGTACGTCTGGACGATCACCAACTGTTTCCCTCATCCTGGGTGTACAGCCCAATCAAGATCATCAGTAATCACCCAAACGATGTGAAGACTTCCGTTCTTCGACCACCGTCTTCATCTTCGACATCTCGTCGAATCGATTATTCAGAATGGGTATAAACCCGGCCTTTCTGAATAACCCACGTATATGATAAACAAATGTTACACAAACATAACGAGCGCCTCATTCCAATTCAGAATATTCTTTTATTCACAAAATCACATTCTTAGGGAAATGTTCCCATTAATTTTATCAAAGATAAATTCTTCTAAATTTATTCTTTAATCTTCCTTTGGATATCATCTCAAACTAGTCGGGATTAGCGAACCACACCGAAGTAATTATTTATTTTATTTCCCCATCCCAACCTATATATCCCATGGAGCAAAACCGGTGATACTCCATATCTAACACCACGGTGTTATCGGTAAAATTAATTACCATTTCACGTTCAAATCTAATTAAAGATTTAACTATCGCTTTGGAGCAAAACTGGTGGTACTCCATTCTCGATCACCTTTCAAATTTGATAATTTAAATTATCAATTCACATTTTAATCTAATTAAAGATTCATTAAAACTCCACTTAGTTTTAATCTTCCCAAAAATCAATATTATGTCTTTAACTGGGTTAAAGAACCAATGTCTTCTAAAACACGATTCACGACAAACCCAAATCACATTTGATATTAAATACAAGGCTTTGAATAGAAAATATACCGGCTTATATTCAATATCAAATTCTGAAACCAACAAATGTCGTATTGGAAATAACGATATAAAATATATCTTTCAGATTCCCATAACAATATCTGTATGGTCACGAAATCCAACATCGAAATATTCCGAAGATAATTTCGATTCAACTCCAGTCCAATTCACGTATTGGAAATACTGATTATTTTCAAAATCACTTTCAAATTCAATTTATTTATTTCAAAAATAAATTGATTTTAATTCTAGTTCAGAACTAGTTCATTTCGATAGAAATCTATTTTTACCTATTCAAATGTGGAATTTTCCAGCCCAATTCTTTCCAATTCACATATTATAATTTTACACAAATTATAGATATTTTTAATAATTTTATCAAGGCCCGTACAGTCGATTTCCATCAACGGCCATCGAACTGCACTTACAACGACCTTTTTCGAATTTGATTTGGACATAATTTCAAATCCAACCGTTAGATTTCAAATTTCTAATATTCGTTGGAAAGCTCTTTTCGATACGAACCCAACGGTTCCGGTTTTAGGAGAATCCGACGGTCGGATCTCCCGCAATGTCCGTTTGAAATAAATGGTCGAAATTCACGAACTGCCGCGACGCGGCGCGTTCTATTCAGGCCATTAAATATATAATATATATATATATATATATATTATATATATCGTCGATTTCCTTTTAAAACGTATTTTATAAATCGTTTTAAATTCGTTTCAAAACAATTTCAACTTCTATATCCAATTTCAAATCGATTTGATTTCAATTCAATTCGAGTTCCTTTCAATTCAATTCATTTCGAAATCGTTTTCAATTCTTTCAATTCGAATTTGCTATAATATTCATTTCAATTTGAATAAAATCGATATAAATATCGTTCACGTCAAAATAACGCATCTCTAATCAACACGGCTTTATATTTCACTAATTCGTCATTCTATTCAACAAATGAATATTTGTTCTATTCAACACATGAATTTGTATTCCTTTCAACACACGACTAATCTCAACACATGAGTACTGTCAACACCTCACTATTTTTGTTATGTAAAATATTTTATAAAACTATGGTATCTATCTTTTGATTTTTAATTAGACTTCTACTGGGACGTAGTTCTAATTTTAAATGTGATAAAGATGTAATTTATTTAAAATATTTCACTCAACACATGAACCTCGTCAACACATGACTATTTTTATATTCAACACATGAATTTTCTTTTATAATATTCATTATTTTCCCGATTGGAATGAGGCCCAATCAATCACCATATAACGTTAATTATATGGATTCCATACAACACATGTATATAATAGCATTGATAAACGATCAACCATCAACCAAAGTGCACTACACAACTGCATAAGCATCAAATATAAATAATCGACGCTTACACAGTCTGTCGACCAATCGATCGACAATAATTAAATAATTGGGATTAGTGTACACCAAATATCATCCCAACACCCGTGTGGGGTTTCAAATCAACAAACACACCTTTTTGTTTGTGCAGTTGGGCGATGTGTAAAATTTATCAACCCAATCAATATCAGTCAAATTAGTGTAAATAAACAAATCGGCCGATTTGTTTATAAATATTTATTTATTCACTTTCACGTTAAAAATTATATTTTTAACGTCAAAAATATTTATTTCAACACTTGAATTTCTATTCAGTTCATTTACACAATAAAAATGATATTTTTATTTTTCTAACATATTTTAGAAAATTTCGGCGGCATAACGGCACGATACTAGAAACGGGACGAGGCCTAGCCTTATCCCCGGTCTAGTGAAGGCCCACGCCATTCACACATCAATCAATCCATTCCATTTCACCAAACAATTCAATTCAAACCAATAAACTAACCAACTACTCAACCAAACAATTTAACAAACAAGCCATCCATGGTCTGTGGATGACGGGTGTCGGGTGCTACTAAGCACCGTCTGCATCCTAGTATAAATATATATATAACTAGAAAAAGAGAATTGAAGAGTGAGAAGTTCTCACCGAAAGCTATCCAATACCACGACTCTTCCTATATAGAAATCTTCTTCGTTATCCCATCTTCTTCATTTTCGTTGCCCGTAGTCACTATATATATAAAAATCACACATTTTTATATTTCGATGTGTTAAAATAAAAATCACATTTTTATTTATTCACTTTCAATTTAAAAATCATATTTTTATAATCACTTCATATATTTAAAAATCGAATTTTTACTATGCTATTCAATATATAAAAATCGAATTTTTACTTCGAAGTTCAATATATAAAAATCACATTTTGACTTCGCTATTAAATATATAAAGATTATATTTTTATCACCTTATTCTTCATATAAAGATTTCGCCTTTTTACATAAAAAGATTTTAGCTTTTCAAATATAAAGATTGAACTTTTTCATATACATCATTATAAAAAAAACTGATTTTACTTTTCAATGTTTTATATTTTAAAAACTGATTTTATTAAATAAAGAAAATAAAATAAAATAGAATAAAAATAAAAAGGCTTACAGGGGTTTCACTGTCGACTTGAGGTCTGAGGGCGCGCAAGGGAGGGGTTGACGCTCGCGACTGCTGGGGAAGGCGCAGGGGCACAGGCGGATTCCGGTAGGGCCGGTTGTGTCGATGGCGTGGCGGCAGCATTCACGGCGGTGGAAATAGAGGATTGGGGTTTTGCGGTGCTTCACTGGAGCGAGGAGGGGGAGACAAGGGTACGCTGTCGGAGGTGGGAGGGGAGAGGGGATCGGCGGCGAGGCTCTAATGGCGGTGGCGTCGCTGATGAAGAAGGGGGCGATGAGAAAAAGGGAATCGGCCTCCCTTTTTCCTTTTTTTTTATTAAATCGTTTTCTGATTTGAACAACGTTGACCTGGGGAGGGTGAGTATAAGGGAGAGGGTGAGTGTATAAGGGGTTTTATTATTTATTTTTATTTATTTTATCCCCAAAAAAGGTAACTTCAAATTCCGATCTCAAAACGGGACCCACCGCCTGTCGTCCCTAGTTAATTACCCCCATTCCGAACACAATGGGATATGTTTCGTAAGCTGATTCAACCGTTTCGATCAGTTTCCGTTAAATTTACAATATAATTCAGTATATATTCAATTTAATTTACCGGGGCCACATACTGATTCTAAAAATTACAGAAAAATTATTTCTAGCTTCGTATTGACGATACGGTCCTAACAAAACTAATTTCGTCAAATTCTGAGGCCGTTAGAAAAATGGCCAATTTCCAGTCGATTAAAATCAACTGAAACTGGTCAAACGGGTTTTCCTTTGCCACGCTCACATATTGATTCGAAAAATTATGAAATTTGGAATCTAGCAATAATTCGACATCATGGACCCAACAAAAGTGGTTTCGTCGAAATCCGAGGTCATTTGCAAAATGTCCATTTTTAAGGGCCTGAATTCCATAGCGACTATTCAGAAATTTCAACTGGACATACCTTTTGAATCCCGCTATGAAATCTTGATTGGTCGGATTCGTTGGAAAGATATTATCAAATAGATCCCATTATTTTTGGTTTCACTAAAATCCGGATTGTTTTGCACCCGGTACATTCAATTGAAGTTTGAAATCGAATTATCGAACTACCGCGCCATTTTCAATTCTATTTATAATTATATATAAATATTTATATTCTAACGACGACGCGTATAATATATACGTTCGAATTATATTCAAAATAAATTTCTCGTCGATATTATTTAAAATAATTCATTTTAAATAATCAAAATTCGCTAAAATCGCCAAAATAAAAATTTTAAACTGGCCCAGATTTTCGGGTTATTACAATCTCCCCCACTTAATACTTTTCGTCCCCGAAAAGGAACAAAGTCGAAAGTGGTTTGATTATTCAGCTCTACGCTCGATCTGGCTTCCATTCTCCAACTTTTCAGTTTCTGAGAATTTTCAAAATTTCAAAAATTTGGCTAACACCCTAAATTTTCGAAAAATTTCGCCATAACCTCCCCTGCACCGGGAGCATCGGGGAATTTCAAATAGCTTCCCCGGTCCTTCAGATCTCAAAAAGAAAAAGAAAAAGCCAAGCGGCTAGCCAATAGGCTCATAAAATCATCATCACCCAAACAAAACAGGAAATTATGTAGTAAACATGTACCTATTTGTCGGGCAAACAAATTTTATTCTCTGGCTCTAGCCTCCTTGCTATGACCTGTTCAATGTAAGTATATGTATACACAAGCAAATGCGACCAATTTTCAATACAATTCAAAATTCGGTTCAATTAGGCATAAATGGTTAAAAATTAGCAAACAATTGAACAAACAACCCAAACATCAATCAATTAGTGAATTAGAGTTTCAAATTCATAAATTTTGATATATATACTGAAAATCTTGTTTTTGATGCCAATTCACAACAATGTGTTCTAACTATATAAGTTTTGGTTCTCACACCAGCCTAATGGAAATATATAGAAGTCACACCTTCGAAATACGAACATAAATACTGATGATGTGGCCACATCATCAGAATTATCCCCGGGTGTCTAGAATGTGATTCTATATCTATCCAGTATATTAAAATTTCGACTATACGTTCATGACGCGTATACGCGAAATCTTTATATACTCGATTGTCCATATTCAAAATAAATAAATATTCAAATACATATAAAGTGATTTAAATTATAAAACAAAATTGTTTTCATTTGAAAAATATACTCTTCACACTCGTTCTAGGATACTACTGGTCCTATCTCTAACGAGTCATTCTAATTGGATGTTGCTAATCCAATATCTGATGAATTCTTTCGTATGGTTCTAATGTGTCTTGTTCTCGAGCTCTGTAAACCAAAGCTCTGATACCAAACTAAAACGACCCGAACTTCCCCGTGAAGGAAAGAGCGGATAGAATTGAGGACAAGACAAAATAGAACGCATACGGAAGAACATTTCATTGTTATTACAACAATTCCATCAGATACAAGAATATACAGAGTATAAATGAATAAATTACATTCGATAAACATCAGAGATTACGTTTAAATACATCGCAGCGGAAAATAATACAAAAGCACAACTAGAAGTGATGCACGGATACAGAGCTTTCCGAGCATCGTTCCAGCTGTAAACCAGGTTCCTGCGAATATAAATCTGCAAAACCAAAACTACTAGCTGCCCGTGCGGAAAATAAGGGCACCCAGAGTTTAGGTTAAAACAATAAACTCCAGGTCAGTCATGTGACTGGTGTGAGAACTAAAACAGTTATTCTTTATTGGTTTTCAAAGTAAGGTAAATCAAGGGACCATGCCGTATAACACGGAACGGGTTTCCTCCCAAGAATACCAGTGCATAAAACAACAGCGCAATGCTAAATAAAGGAAAATGAAGCTGTTATAAGACCCAGGTCCCATCACACAATGCAACGCAAGCCGGAGGATAGGGTTTTCCCTTATTACAGCCAAAGCATGCTTGATACGTTTAAATCACATTATTTGATACTATTATAGGTGTATAGTGTCAAAACAATTTCAAATCATAAATATCAATCATAGGCGGCATGGGTACCATCTATCATGTCGCCATACTAGTTCTACAATTAAAACCGCAATATCACGTATTGGAAATTGGAATTCCGTCATGAGCCGAGGCAAGGGGCAAGCTCCTCTCCGCGTTCGAGACACTCTAGCAAATGTCCCAGGACCCCACTATGATCCTTGGATCTTCAGGGCCGGTCCTCTCTTACTTTTGAGGATTAGTTATTACTGAACACACGTTTCCCGATCCTTACAGACCTATATCCGAGGCGCCTCGCATTCCAACAACCACACAGGTGAAAAGTATATAAATGTCAGGGCTGGTAGGTCACTGACACCACCCTAGCTAGAAAGAAACGTCGTGCTCTCCCTGCAGTCACTATCCCATTTTTGACTCATACCGAGGGGTGAGGCTCGCGAATTCACGTTATACATAAAGCTACGCCACACAGGCCGTGCTTTGATCATCAACCACAAGACTTTGCTTTTCAACAGAAGCCTTGATCAATTGCCACTTACGCGTGCCACATTGGCAATTCACTCCATGCGACTGATGTCCATCGATATACAACCTCTGAGCTCGTACGTCTCAGAGAAGGGCGTTAAGCAAGAGAATAAATTCTCCGCTGCCAAACAGATGTATATTTAATAGAGATCAATCAACACAGAATAAAATCCAATGTCAGACACACAATCCATTTACAAGTTCGTTCTGGGTCTGAACGAAACCGGAGGCACTTTCCTCGCATATCCATCCATCTCCAAGTACGTCTGGACGATCACCAACTGTTTCCCTCATCCTGGGTGTACAGCCCAATCAAAATCATCAGTAATCACCCAAACGATGTGAAGACTTCCGGTCTTCGACCACCGTCTTCATCTTCGACATCTCGTCGAATCGATTATTCAGAATGGGTATAAACCCGGCCTTTCTGAATAACCCACGTATATGATAAACAAATGTTACACAAACACAACGAGCGCCTCATTCCAATTCAGAATATTCTTTTATTCACAAAATCACATTCTTAGGGAAATGTTCCCATTAATTTTATCAAAGATAAATTCTTCTAAATTTATTCTTTAATCTTCCTTTGGATATCATCTCAAACTAGTCGGGATTAGCGAACCACACCGAAGTAATTATTTATTTTATTTCCCCATCCCAACCTATATATCCCATGGAGCAAAACTGGTGATACTCCATATCTAACACCACGGTGTTATCGGTAAAATTAATTACCATTTCACGTTCAAATCTAATTAAAGATTTAACTATCGCTTTGGAGAAAAACTGGTGGTACTCCATTCTCGATCACCTTTCAAATTTGATAATTTAAATTATCAATTCACATTTTAATCTAATTAAAGATTCATTAAAACTCCACTTAGTTTTAATCTTCCCAAAAATCAATATTATGTCTTTAACTGGGTTAAAGAACCAATGTCTTCTAAAACACGATTCACGACAAACCCAAATCACATTTGATATTAAATACAAGGCTTTGAATAGAAAATATACCGGCTTATATTCAATATCAAATTCTGAAACCAACAAATGTCGTATTGGAAATAACGATATAAAATATATCTTTCAAATTCCCATAACAATATCTGTATGGTCACGAAATCCAACATCGAAATATTCCGAAGATAATTTCGATTCAACTCCAGTCCAATTCACGTATTGGAAATATTGATTATTTTCAAAATCACTTTCAAATTCAATTTATTTATTTCAAAAATAAATTGATTTTAATTCTAGTTCAGAACTAGTTCATTTCGATAGAAATCTATTTTTACCTATTCAAATGTGGAATTTTCCAGCCCAATTCTTTCCAATTCACATATTATAATTTTACACAAATTATAGATATTTTTAATAATTTTATCAAGGCCCGTACAGTCGATTTCCATCAACGGCCATCGAACTGCACTTACAACGACCTTTTTCGAATTTGATTTGGACATAATTTCAAATCCAACCGTTAGATTTCAAATTTCTAATATTCATTGGAAAGATCTTTTCGATACGAACCCAACGGTTCCGGTTTTAGGAGAATCCGACGGTCGGATCTCCCGCAATGTCCGTTAGAAATAAATGGTCGAAATTCACGAACTGCCGCGGCGCGGCGCGTTCTATTCAGGCCATTAAATATAATATATATATATATATATATATATATATATATATATATATATATTATATATCGTCGATTTCCTTTTAAAACGTATTTTATAAATCGTTTTAAATTCGTTTCAAAACAATTTCAACTTCTATATCCAATTTCAAATCGATTTGATTTCAATTCAATTCGAGTTCCTTTCAATTCAATTCATTTCGAAATCGTTTTCAATTCAATTCATTTTCGTTTTCTTTTCAATTCGAATTTGCTATAATATTCATTTCAATTTGAATAAAATCGATATAAATATCGTTCACGTCAAAATAACGCATCTCTAATCAACACGGCTTTATATTTCACTAATTCATCATTCTATTCAACAAATGAATATTTGTTCTATTCAACACATGAATTTGTATTCCTTTCAACACACGACTAATCTCAACACATGAGTACTGTCAACACCTCACTATTTTTGTTATGTAAAATATTTTATAAAACTATGGTATCTATCTTTTGATTTTTAATTAGACTTCTACTGGGACGTAGTTCTAATTTTAAATGTGATAAAGATGTAATTTATTTAAAATATTTCACTCAACACATGAACCTCGTCAACACATGACTATTTTTATATTCAACACATGAATTTTCTTTTATAATATTCATTATTTTCCCGATTGGAATGAGGCCCAATCAATCACCATATAACGTTAATTATATGGATTCCATACAACACATGTATATAATAGCATTGATAAACGATCAACCATCAACCAAAGTGCACTACACAACTGCATAAGCATCAAATATAAATAATCGACGCTTACACAGTCTGTCGACCAATCGATCGACAATAATTAAATAATTGGGATTAGTGTACACCAAATATCATCCCAACACCCGTGTGGGGTTTCAAATCAACAAACACACCTTTTTGTTTGTGCAGTTGGGCGATGTGTAAAATTTATCAACCCAATCAATATCAGTCAAATCAGTGTAAATAAACAAATCGGCCGATTTGTTTATAAATATTTATTTATTCACTTTCACGTTAAAAATTATATTTTTAACGTCAAAAATATTTATTTCAACACTTGAATTTCTATTCAGTTCATTTACACAATAAAAATGATATTTTTATTTTTCTAACATATTTTAGAAAATTTCGGTGGCATAACGGCACGGTACTAGAAACGGGACGAGGCCTTGCCTTATCCCCGGTCTAGTGAAGGCCCACGCCATTCACACATCAATCAATCCATTCCATTTCACCAAACAATTCAATTCAAACCAATAAACTAACCAACTACTCAACCAAACAATTTAACAAACAAGCCATCCATGGTCTGTGGATGACGGGTGTCGGGTGCTACTAAGCACCGTCTGCATCCTAGTATAAATATATATATATAACTAGAAAAAGAGAATTGAAGAGTGAGAAGTTCTCACCGAAAGCTATCCAATACCACGACTCTTCCTATATAGAAATCTTCTTCGTTATCCCATCTTCGTCATTTTCGTTGCCCGTAGTCACTATATATATAAAAATCACACATTTTTATATTTCGATGTCTTAAAATAAAAATCACATTTTTATTTATTCACTTTCAATTTAAAAATCATATTTTTATAATCACTTCATATATTTAAAAATCGAATTTTTACTATGCTATTCAATATATAAAAATCGAATTTTTACTTCGAAGTTCAATATATAAAAATCACATTTTGACTTCGCTATTAAATATATAAAGATTATATTTTTATCACCTTATTCTTCATATAAAGATTTCGCCTTTTTACATAAAAAGATTTTAGCTTTTCAAATATAAAGATTGAACTTTTTCATATACATCATTATAAAAAAAACTGATTTTACTTTTCAATGTTTTATATTTTAAAAACTGATTTTATTAAATAAAGAAAATAAAATAGAATAAAAATAAAAAGGCTTACAGGGGTTTCACTGTCGACTTGAGGTCTGAGGGCGCGCAAGGGAGGGGTTGACGCTCGCGACTGCCGGGGAAGGCGCAGGGGCACAGGCGGATTCCGGTAGGGCCGGTTGTGTCGATGGCGTGGCGGCAGCATTCACGGCGGTGGAAATAGGGGATTGGGGTTTTGCGGTGCTTCACTGGAGCGAGGAGGGGGAGAAAAGGGTACGCTGTCGGAGGTGGGAGGGGAGAGGGGATCGGCGGCGAGGCTCTAATGGCGGTGGAGTCGCTGATGAAGAAGGGGGCGATGAGAAAAAGGGAATCGGCCTAGCTTTTTCCTTTTTTTTTTTTTATTAAATCGTTTTCTGATTTGAACAACGTTGACCTGGGGAGGGTGAGTATAAGGGAGAGGGTGAGTGTATAAGGGGTTTTATTATTTATTTTTATTTATTTTATCCCCCAAAAAAGGTAACTTCAAATTCCGATCTCAAAACGGGACCCACCGCCTGTCGTCCCTAGCTAATTACCCCCATTCTGAACACAATGGGATATGTTTCGTAAGCTGATTCAACCGTTTCGATCAATTTCCGTTAAATTTACAATATAATTCAGTATATATTCAATTTAATTTACCGGAGCCACATACTGATTCTAAAAATTACAGAAAAATTATTTCTAGCTTCGTATTGACGATACGGTCCTAACAAAACTAATTTCGTCAAATTCTGAGGCCGTTAGAAAAATGGCCAATTTCCAGTCGATTAAAATCAACTGAAACTGGTCAAACGCGTTTTCCTTTGCCACGCTCACATATTGATTCGAAAAATTATGAAATTTGGAATCTAGCAATAATTCGACATCACGGACCCAACAAAAGTGGTTTCGTCGAAATCCGAGGTCATTTGCAAAATGTCCATTTTTAAGGGCCTGAATTCCATAGCGACTATTCAGAATTTTCAACTGGACATACCTTTTGATTCCCGCTATGAAATCTTGATTGGTCAGATTCGTTGGAAAGATATTATCAAATAGATCCCATTATTTTTGGTTTCACTAAAATCCGGATTGTTTTGCACCCGGTACATTCAATTGAAGTTTGAAATCGAATTATCGAACTACCGCGCCATTTTCAATTCTATTTATAATTATATATAAATATTTATATTCTAACGACGACGCGTATAATATATACGTTCGAATTATATTCAAAATAAATTTCTCGTCGATATTATTTAAAATAATTCATTTTAAATAATCAAAATTCGCTAAAATCGCCAAAATAAAAATTTTAAACTGGCCCAGATTTTCGGGTTATTACACATTACATCGAAGGTGAGAGAAGCTCAAAGTCGCCAAAAATCCTATGCGGACAACCGCAGGAAGCCACTTGAATTTTCAGTTGGTTATTTTGTATATATTCGTGTATCTCCTTTAAATCGGGTGATACACTTCTGCTTGACTGGGAAGTTGGCTCCCCGCTATATTCGGTCATTCCCTATTATGAAGCTTATATGTGCCTTTGCTTATAGAGCAGCACTTCCTGATCGATTTTGCGGAGTTCATGACGTGTTTCATGTCTCTCAGTTATGGTAGTGTTTAGGAGATTCAGATTCTGTGCATGATTTCCGAGTATTAAAGCAGCTTGAGGTCTCACCTGATCTTTCATATGTGCAACATCCCATGCATGTTCTTTTTTTGGAATTTAAATGCTTTTGAAACAAGAATGTGTCGCTCATGATGATTCAATGGTCTGATAATCACAACAACTACACTTAGGAAACCAAAAAGTTTATTGACCGAGCGTATCCCGATTTTCTATCTTCTGATCATAGGGGTGATAAATTTAAAACTCAAGCTGATCTCATTTCGTTGTTTATCTCTCGTGTTGATGAAATAAATTAAGTTGATATGACTTTTCCCTAGAGTAATTACGAGAAAGTAATCTTTATAAGGAGGAGTCTGTAACAACCCTGATTTTTGTGTGATTGCATGTGAGATAATTAAATGATGGTTAATTGAATTTAATCTTGATTTAGGGAGGTTAACTTGTAAAAATCCTTAAATTGTATAAGTTAAGAATTTTAAGAGCTATTAAATGTAAAATTGTTTGGGTTATGACTTAGTTGCATTAAGATGCGATGCATCCCAATTTTACTAGGATAATCAAAGGAAATAATATCAAACTTGAGTAATAAATCTTTGAATTCAATGTTTTACTAATATAGTAAGTCAGAGATTATTCTGTTGCAAACTTGCTAATTAAATAATATTGGGATATATTAAATTCCACAAATCAATAAAAAGAATAATTTCAATGTCGGAATGTGAAATAAGATTTACTAATCACAAAATAAATTTTTTTAAGCCTTATAATGTAAATTATAAGTGCTTAGGAGGGCTGTATTTAATATGTTACATCAAATCTCAAACTTGAGTAAACAATGAATTTTTGGTATAAATTAACATTTCTAGCTCATTCGAGTTTAATTAAATAATAAAAGGTAAAATTGATTAGAAATCAATAGTTAAACGTGTTACAATATTTTTAATGAGTCTAACAAGTGAATTGTAACTTTTAAATTTTTTTAACTCAAAATTGTAAATAGAAGTTAAAAAATATACAACTTGTTTAGAAAATATAAATTTTAACATGAACAAATTAATGTTGAAAAGAATTAGAAATTTTTAAATACGCTGTATAAAAATTCGAAAGTTTTAAAATGTGGAAATTTCAAGTTTCGATTAAATATAGTAAAAAAACGTTGCTTTTGTAACATTTGCGATTTAATGTGTAAAAAAATGAAAATGTTGTTTCATATATAATGACCCTTTTTATGCATCCACCGTATCCCCACCATTTCGTTGCTTTGCCTTTTTGCACCTCCACCACTTTAGAACCGCTAAGCGATTTAACTACACAGATTCAATGTTAGGCGAACTTACTAACTGTGAACTTATAAAATTTGTTGAATCAAAATTTTATCTAAGGCATATAAAATAATTTTTTTGTAGATAAATCAATATTTTAATTATATTTTATAAAAGAGATTATAAAACGACTGGTGCAGTGAAATTCCTATTTTAAAAATAAGTTTTATAATTAGAGATTTCGAGTGTTATAACTTAACTAAGTTTTATGTAGCAAAAACATAGTTTACAAACTATTTTTGAGCAAGCTAATAAATAGCCTTATTTAACTTATAAAATGACATAGAAATGACATGGGTTTTTAAATAAAAATTTATGAAAAAGTTATATATTTATAAAAGAACTTACAAATGATTTAATCCGTTTTGAAGATAAGTTATCAAAGATTTGACTTATAATCAAATAAGACCTGGTAAGATTTAAGTTTTATAAAGGAATATAAATCAAGGTAAAATGATTTTTTACAAAAGATTATATAAAAGGATTTTTCTATGAATCCAAATTTTGAAAGCAAAGTCTGAAAAAGAGATTTAAGGCAAATAAGATGGTTTTAAATTACTTGATAAGTAAATTAAGTAAAAATGATTATTGGAAAGAGATTTTCAAATCAAGGAATGTTTTCTTTAAAAAAACCTATTTAAAATTAACAGTAAACGGAACTTATTGTGACACTTATTGGGTATTAGGTTTTGTGTTAACAAACTTCTATTTATCTTAAAGAGAAGAATATTGTCGAGTCAAGGTCTGAACGGTAAATAAATACCCCAGCTTGAATGACTTCATTGTTATCTAAGCATTAAATAGTTTGAAAATGAAATTGATGTTGGAAATTTAATTATTGTTTTCAAAAGTGGTGTTATAAACTTTAATTTGCAAAATTTAGAAGTTAAATAAAATTGTTTGGGTTTTGTAGTGAACAATGTATCACATGACATTGTTCAGTCATGTATAATTTGTGACTATACATAAACCATTTGATTAAGTATATAGAGCTATTTTCTAAGTAGTGAAAATAATACGATTTGTGAATTGTTCCAAAGAGATAATTGTACGGCTATGATTTTCGAAGTAATGAAAATAAGAGATTTGTGAATATGCTTATCCCGTTGAGATAAGTATATGGAATCGATTTTTAAGAATATGTGTAATGGTTTTAATTAAAAGAGACCAAGCTGATAATGTACTTAATCGTACGATTATGATTGATAGATCAGGAACCGACTATCAATATAGTTCTCTTTTAATTTATAATGTGTGGGTTCGAGGAAACACGATTGGAATGAGATCCCAAACCACTTTGAACTGACTTTGTGTTCTAACTAGAATTATATGTATGCTTGTGCAAAATCAAAGTATTAAGAGTGAAAGGGTTACTTGCTGCTAATCCTATGGATGTAGTAGAGGTAATGCCTTTGATACGTTATGTTCCTGATGACTTGTACATATGAATGTTATCAGTACATTGCAATCGAAGGGGCATGAACATTCAAAGATGGAAATGTGTCATGTGTGAAAGGTAATAAGGTTGCCTCTAGCCTTATCAGCCGGTAATGACTAAAATCAGGGGAGATGCAGCAGGGCAACGTAGGTTGCACACATTAAGGTATGTTATCACCAATCTAGAACAGTTGACCCTTTGATTATTGTATGGTTTAGATGTGGTTGTTGATCACTACCATGGTAATAATGTATTCAGTACTCTAAAGTTAAGTGATAGACCAATTATGTGTTGGCTGGGGTGCAAGATGTTATTGCAACCTCAGTACGCTGATATAGAGAGGTACTATGATGGTGGTACCCCAATGCTCAATCATTGTACGGAATCCAAATCTCAATACATGGTACGATTTTGTATGTAGAGCCATTCAGGGCATGGATTTAATTATGGGTAATTATTCAACATATATTCATTAGTTTATTTTAAAATGATTTAAAAGATGCTATAATAATATTATTTGATTATATATAAAAGTTTAGGTTATCATAAGGGAAAAAGACATGCTATGTTTGTGTGTGGTATTATCTTATGGGAGTTCCATTATTCTAAAAGATTTCTAAAATTAAGCAAGTTATTTGTGATGTGAGTTTTCTCATTCTGGTATTCTGCACTGATCTAGGAATTTTTGTTTTCCTAAACGTGCCCGGGTTAGACTAAGCATATTTTCCAGATTTTCTTGGAGCTGTTGGAGAGCAGCTGGAGTTGAGACATATTCTTGTATTTTATGTATATATATTTTTCGCTGTGTGTGTGTTATATTTATCAGTCATTGTACAGACAAATTTTTATAACTATATAGGTTGATCTATTTGTATACTCTAACTACTTATTCCTATATATATATATATATCTATACAGTTTGTCTCTTAGAGTATTAGTATATTATATTTTGTTCATTACCCTGTGAGATTATGATCTTCTCCCGTCTAATCTGGTTGTGTTCTTCTTCTTCTATTCTAACGTTTTTTTCTTCTTTCTCACCCTCTAACTTCTTTCTTCTAACTTCTGAGTTTTATGTACTTGAGTTTAGGCTTGTGAATACAGAGGATGTAATAATGTCGAAATTCAAGAGTCAAATTTCCTGGCCCATTACAGTACTTATAACAATCATCTATACAGGTGATTCAGGAACATAACGAGGTAAAGGCTTTACCTCTGTGATACACATAGGATCAATAGCAAGTAACCCTTGCGCACTGATCCTATCTTGATTTCTTCATTTTTTTTGTAAGTACTGTATTCATCGAACATCTGGGTCGATGTGGTTTTCGGATAATTTGATCTGGTCCCGTTCTCTTTGAAACAACTTTCTATAATTTTTGGTAAACTCAACTATGGTTCTTTAAAAAATAAACATCCAAGGATAAGAGCGAAGTTCACCTCCTAGCTGTTTGCAGATGAGTTTCCTTATCGCTTATCCTTAGAGAACAAAACGTGGTTTATACGGATAGTGAATCATTAGTAGAGATGATAGTGCTACATGACTTACACATTTTCCTAGATATTTCCAAACTAAAATTTGGTTTAGATTTGAATACTGGTTATTTAACTATAAATGAAATACAAAAAACAATCTCAAGTTTATTTTCTATAATAATCACTAGGCCATTTTAATTAATTTCTTATCTCCTATCCCAAAACATTAACATATTGTAATGGCGCGTTTGTTAGCTGTCGAATAATTAATTTGTTTAATTATTTATATATCGATTTGGCGATATATATAACTTAAAGTAAAACGTTCGAACTTATAATTTATAATTATAATTAAAACGAACCTGAAACGTCGCGGCAGTTCGCAATTTGGCGATTTGAACTTCAACTGAATGTACATGATTCATTTTAAGCCAGATTTCTGTGAAACAAGAAACGTACGGAGCTGGTGGAGTATATCTTTCTAGCGGAAGAGAAAGATCATGATTTCGTCGTGTAGATTTTGATTCACGTCCAAAACAAATTTTTAAATAGTCGCTATAGAATCGTTTATCGACCGTATGGGTTTATTCGATATAATTAGAGATCGGGCTTGAATTTAGACAAGGTTCTTTTGGGAAGTAGTGATAATTTAATTTTTAGAATTTTATGGTAATTTTTAATTAATTAAATAAACAACTTTTTATTTGGAGTATTTTGCACCCTGTAATCAACATTTTGAGGTTTCAAAATATGAGTCCATCTACCGATATTATTATATTTTTGGGATCGTGGGACGTTGGCCATCTCACCGGTATCTTTATTTCTGTCCGTACGTGGATGGAATTTACGTAATATGGTATTTTGGAAAACAAAACTTTAAATACATGAATAAAATAAAGTTGTAATCTTTGTTGGGTGAACCGAAATGAATCCATGTTCTCTCTTCCCAACCCTAGTTATTTTTCTTTGTAGTCAAACACGGTTCTGCCGTCGTGTTCATGAGGAGAACGTGAAAATCAAGTGCAAAAGAAAATCAAATTTAAAAACAAATAAAAATCAAATAAAATATTTGCTCTTCACTTTAAATACTGCCTTAAGAAAAAGGTAGAAGTTAAGCCACGATTTCTTCCCTCAGACACCCATTTTCTTTGGTCTCAAAAACAAATACGTGGCCTTCAGCGAATCGAAGAAAATACCTATAAATCAAAACACAAATGGTTGGATTCGGGAGAAAATCAGCTGCAATCCTATGGGAATTTGGGGGGGGGGGGGGGTTCGATAATGTTTGGGTTCGCTGGGATCTTTGGGTTGAAGCCATCGACTTGGAGGCGGTTTCGTGGAGTGTATACGGATTCGAGTTCGACGAAGGGTTGACTGATGGAGGTGGGATCGTCGCGAAGGGGGTTGGTGGCCGTCCGATGGAGCATCATCGACGGAGGTGGTTGTTTGGCAGCAATGAACGGAAAACCCTTTTTACTGTTGTTTCTGGTTGGACGGAGAGGGTTGGGGTCCACCGTGGAGGGCGTGGCGTCGGGGTAACTGGGCGGTGGCTCTGGTGATGAGCGACGGCCTTCCGATGATCGAGGTTGAGCGAGATGAGCGGTAGAAGACGGGGTCTGGAGGAAAGGTGGATCGGGTTTCTTCCTTGGGAAGAGAATAGTGGTTATTTAGTTAAAACCATGGGCCAAGAGATTTAAGGGTGCGGGCCTGGTTTCCATAGTGGGCCGAAGTGGTGTGGTGAGTCCAACTGGTAATGAAATGGATTTAAATTTAATAAATACTCGTTTAAAGTTGTAAATGGTATAACATTCTCATACGTTATCAGAATGGCAAACCGTCAGATCCGTTGGGATCGTAGGGACGAGAACTTCACAATGAAGCTGACTAGGAGTGAATCCGAGCTCGTTACAATTTATGGCAAAATAAATTGTCCAATCGAAATCAAGCGACAATTATCGTTATTAACGATGATCGTCCAAGGTGAGTAAAACTCACTAACTCTCCTCAGTTTATATTTTTATATAAACTATGTTAAATGATTTGATTGCTGTGTATTGATAGTTTGGACTGTTAAATAGATTTGATTGAAACATAGATATAGTTATATATATAAATGACAATCAAATATTGATTCAGTTCATCAGTATATTTCATGTTGGAATGAAATTGATGTATATTGTATTGTGTAACATCTGTGGATGCAGGGAGACAGGTTGGAGGAATCCGACTGGATTCCTCAACATTTATTTTACCGTTTTTCATATATTGTGATATATGATGTGTTATGAAATCTGCTATTGATTTCATATGTTTGAATGATACCGATCATTGTTATACGACACGTTAAACACCGTAGGTGATACTAGAATGTAAAAAGGGAATTTTCAATGTTTATATTAAAAATAAATCTTATTTATAAAATCGATAGGATTTTATAAAATGAAAACATTTATTGATTTAGGAAATAAATAAAGGAACATTTATTTAGATTATAAATAAATGGAATAAAGGGATATTTATTGAGGGAATAAATAAAGGAACACTTGTTCGGAAAATAAATAGAATTATACAAGGATAGATTTAAACACGTGCTTCGCACACGGTATAACACGATATGGATTTAAATGAGATATTAAATAGGAAATCTGTTTTAAACAGATAAATTGAAGTAGATTAATTTATAAATATTGTTTTATAAATTAAATAAATTATTTATCGTTGATAAATGGAATATATATAAGTCTGGACTTATATAGAGAAGTAGAAACGTTATTAAAAGGACATTTATAAAGTGAAGAACTGTTACTAAAAGTAAATCTTTATAAATGGATAAACTTGTAAAAAGTAAATCTTTATCAATGGATAAACGTTGTAAAAAGGAAATCTTTCGAAATGAGTTATTCGAATTAGATATTTGAATAGAGTTAAACACATTAGAGTGATTCGAATTACTTATTCGAATAGAGTTAATCAAAGTAATTGGTTAAGTTAACTAAAGTAAATTAGTTAAGATAAACTAAGTGGTTAATCAAAGTGAATTAGTTAAGTTAACTATGTGGTTAATCGAAGTAAATTAGTTGATTTAAACTAAGTGAATCGGCTAGAGTTAATCAACGTGAATTAGCTAAGTTAAACTAAGTGGATTAGTTCAGTTAATCGAGACGAGTTAACCAGTTAGGTTAAACCAGTTAGAGTTAACCAGTTAGAGGTGACCAGTTAGAGTTAACCAGTTAGAGTTGACCAGTTAGAGTTGACCAGTTAAAGTTGACCAGTTAGAGTTATCCAAGTGGAGTTAATCGAGTAGCGTTGTCGAATATCACTCATTCGAAGAAGAGCTATCGAATATAGTCTACTCGAGTGGAGAAATCAAATGTTATTCATTGAGAAGAGTTATCGAATATAGTTTATTCGAGTGGAGAAATCAAATGTGATTCATTTGAGAAGAGTTATCGAATATTATTTATTCGAAGAGTAGTTATCGAATATTGGTTATTCGAAGTTAGTTAATCCGAAGGATTTAATCGAAGGGTTAATCCGAAGGAGCTAGTCGAAGAGTTATTCGAAGTTAGTTAATCCGAAGGAGCTAGTCGAAGAGTTATTCGAAGTTAGTTAATCCAAAGGAGTTATTCAAAGTTAGTTAATCCGAAGGAGTTAGTCGAAGAGTTATTCGAAGTTAGTTAATCCAAAGGAGTTATTCGAAGTTAGTTAATCCAAAGGAGTTATTCGAAGTTAGTTAATCCAAAGGAGTTATTCGAAGTCAGTTAATCCAAAGGAGTTATTCGAAGTTAGTTAATCCAAAGGAGTATTCAAAGTTAGTTAATCCAAAGGAGTTATTCGAAGTTAGTTAATCCAAAGGAGTTATTCGAAGTTAGTTAATCCAAAGGAGTTAGTCGAAGAGTTAATCGAATATAGTTATTCGAAAGAAGGTGTTAATCGAATATAGTTATTCGAGTAAAGTTAAAAGAGTTAATCGAATTTAGTTATTCGAAATGAGTTATTCGAATTAGATATTTGAATAGAGTTAAACACATTAGAGTGATTCGAATTACTTATTCGAATAGAGTTAAACATGTAAGAGTTAATTGAATATTAGTTATTCAATTTGAGTTAATCGAATTTAGTTATTCAAGAAGAGTTAAATCGAATTTAATTATTCGAAAGGAGTAAATCAATTTGAGTTAAGTTAATCGATTTGAATGAAGTTGAATCGAAATGGAGTAAATCGATTAGAGTTAAGTTAATCGAGTTAGAGTAAATCGAATATTGGTTATTCGAAGGTAAGTTATTCGAATTAATTATTCGAAGGAGTTAATCAAATGAGTCGATCCAAAAGAGTTAGTCGAATATTAATTATTCGAATAGAGTTAAAGGAGTTATCGATTTTATTTTGATCGAAAGGAGTTATCGATTAGTAAATCGAAAGGAGATTTTCGAATATAGCATATTCGAAAGAAAGAGATCGAATATTGTTTATTCGAAAGAGAGAGATTTCGAAAATGAGTTATTCGAAGAGAGAAAATCGAATATAGGTTATTCGAAGAAGAGTTAATCAAATAGAGATTAATCGAAAGAGAGTTATACGTCGAATTCGATTATAGCGAATTCGGGAAAGTACTATTTACTTTCCAGGGTTTAAATCAAGATTTAGTTATTGATTTAGAAATTAGGTGTCTGTTAAATTATTCGAGTTAGGAGATAAAGTTATAATTTATGTTAGACATTGCAGAAGTAGGAATTATAACGTTATAGTTATAATCAAACGTTGTCATATAAGAAGTGGATTCGTAGCCTGAATCCGAGAATTTGCATAAACAAATGATTGTAAAAAGTGAGTGATGAGCTTCATCTATTTCACAGTAAAGGACGTTGTTCAATTAAGGTCTGAGAGGTAATTATACCCCAACTTGATTGACTTCAGAATTGACAAAGGAATAGTTGTGGTTCGATCTAAAAGGTTGATTGGGAATAAAGCTAAGGAATAAGCGATAAATGGATTAAGCGAAACGATGTTTTATACAACGTTCATTGGAAATCCGTAAATGAGTTTTGGAAACGTTTTCCAAATATAGTCAGATATGTTTTCTAAACATAGAAAATGAAATGTTTTCATGATAAGAATTTAAGAAATAAAGTTAAGCAAATTCAGAAACTAACTGGAGAGGGTAAGTTGAACGGTTTTCTAAGTGACGATCTGATGTTGGTTTCGACCTTCCGGATTGATACTTAGAGAATTGTTCTCATACTAGTTACAGTTAGGGACTGATAGTTGCGAAATAATAGTGATGTGAAAATAAGCTATGGAAATGTTTTCCAATGATTAATAACATATATTTTCTAAATATATGAAATAAGGAAATATGAACATATGATGATTGATCGATCGAATTTCCATTTGGAAATAAGATCGTTGTTTGTACACCGACATGTTTTCATTTGATAGTTGAATCACAGACTATCAAAGTTTTTACCATTTTAACGTTGTTATTATGGAGAGACCGGTTGGATTATTATCCAAAGAACCACTCTGTATTGGCATAAGCGTTGCGAGCAATATCTGCCAAAGATAAATTGAAGACGGAGTAAAGTGCAAGGGCTGTTGTATAAGTCTTAGATAACAGTGACTAAGATGGATATACTGAATAGTGCCTTCGGTTTGTCCAGTCCTAGGACAACGTATATGGAAGAAGGTCTGACAGAGTATATCCAATGGATCGTGTAAGTTGATCCGTTCAAACGTATTCACGTTTGGTGGCGGAGGAATTCGTTTCTCTTAGCTGTATACCCGTGTCATTTTTGAATAAGTCAATTTGTGATTTGGCGGGTATGACGATGTGGCATTCAAAGTGAATGGTGATCAGATGTTCTGAAGGTAGACGTAGCTTCTAGCCTCACACCAGGAAGTAACAAAAGTTGGGCTAGGCAGCATGGCTAGTTGGGTCATTCCCAAGCAGGGTGTATTGCCACCGATCTAGGGAATATCCATATTTATACTTCTTTTTGATTCTGTATCTTCGGATGACGGTTTGATGGCCTATAACCGTGGTGGCAATATATTCGCGACACTCAAGCTAAATGAGTGAGCGGTCATGTGTGGCCGGGTTGCAAGACGTTCTTGTTGAACCCTAAGTGTATCACCTCTAGAGTACACTATTCAGAAGGTGCTCCCATACCTTGTCTGTTGGAATCCAATCTTCAATAAGCGCCCCGCGGTTTATGATTTTATACTATGTATGTAGAACGTGAGATGCAAGCGTTTCTGCTAGATTGATACCTATTTGTACTTAGACATTATTATAATATCACAATGATATTGCTTGTCAAAGTTGTTCAGATACTCATAAGGGAAGAACCCATTCCGTATTCACGGCGTGGTCTTATGAGATATCATATACCTGTTTTAAACTATTTTACTCATACCAGTCCCATGACTGACCCGGAGTTTATTTTGTTGTTTTCCCTAAACTCTTGGGTGCCTAAATTTGTACGGGCAGTCAAGTAGTCGGGATTTACAGATATACTTGGAGAGCTTGGAGCAGGAAGCCGCAAGATTTTATAGCTATAGTTATTTCCGCTGTGTTGTAAGTGTTGTACTCTGATAAGTGCTATTGTATATATATTATTGTTTACTTCAAAGTTATGTTATATATTATATGTTATTCGTTCCGCTGTGAGATTCGTGTTACTCTGATGATTCTGATGTTCTTCTTCTTCTTCTTCTTCTTCTATTCTATTAGTTCTATCTTTTCTTTCTCACCCTCTACTTTCTTTCACTAACGTCTCGGAATTTCCGACTCTCGATGAGTCGGAAATTTCCAGCCGTTACACATATTAGCCCTCCAATATAACTATATATTTCAACACCAGTTAAGATGATAGAATAGCAATAGTGGGTTTCATCATCGACGTATTTGCCTAAGTGAGGATATCTTGATAGAAGACTCATTCTCAAATTGGCATAGCACAATTCTTCTTGGAGGAGGATGTAGGCGTCCACGATTCATAACACACTCTTTCCACAATAGATCCACTTTAAAGTTGACTTATTCGCTCGGCCAACCGTCGTCCAATGCAAATACATAAAAAAAATTCTTGATTTTTGGAGAAATCCCGAGCCTCAATGCAAAGCAGCATAATTGGGGCCTATTCCCAACAATGAGCAAGATGATGCAGCTCTAGTTGCTGGGGGTATCTCTCATTTCTAGTTCACTTTTAGTGGGTTACTAGAACCTAAATCATTTTATTTTCCTTCTAAAACTTTGCAACTTTGAGTAACAAAATCATTTATGGTAATAATGACTTAAATTCTAATTTTAACTCTTGATCTCAACTAATATCATCTCTTGGATAAAAATGAAGTCGTTCAAGTTGGTGTATTTATTTTCCTTCTAAAACTTTGCAACCTTGACTCAACAATACCTTCATCTTTAGAATAATAGAAGTTTACTATCTCAAGTTCTAATTATCTTACTCAAATTGGTTAAATTCCATTGCCATTCATTCCAAAACAAGTTCTATAAACTTATCTTTCTGTTAAATTCATTTTCTAATTTATAACACATTTAACTAATTTTTTACATTAAGATTTTTTTATCAAAATCTACTCATTAGCTTTAAACCCATTTCCTAATTCCAATGTTTAAATTGAATCTTATTCTGGAGTCAAAAGAATTAATTTAAACCTTGCTAGTTAATAAATTAACTAACTTAACAAATTATTTATCTTGTATACATTTCATAAAATATTCATTTAATCCAACCCTCATCATTGAATACATTAGCTGACATTCTAATCGTAGTAAAAATTTAATTTAACATGTCTAATCCTTGTTCAGTTAATCAATTTAAATCCCTTATTTTAAAATAAGTAATCAACTTAAAACATTATGAATAGATAAATTAATTAACTAAAAACGATCATTCATAAAAATGAAATTAACTTAATCACTTTTAAATTAAGATGATAAAAATATTAAACAATTATTAATTTTAATTAACTATTAAATAATGGTTAAACAATTATTAATCCTTAAGCCCTTTGAAGAACGCTTGATAGTATATCGTGCCACAAGGCAAAACCGCCTTTAGTTTTGGATCACTTTTCGCTACGTGCCTGGCTTCGACTTGGTTGGGTTTGCTACTGAAGCGTGCGTGTTTGTGCTCAGGATTTTTTTGGAGTAGTGAGGGGATGTGGTTCTAGTGGCCTTCTGTGTGTCCCCACTCATCTTGAACACTGCTGAGGGTTTGTATCTTTTGGGATCTGGGTTTTAGTCCTCTTCTTTGGTTGCTTTGGTATATAACACATATTGCCTCATGCCTACCGTGTTTTGGCGGCTTTCCCCAGGCAACTGTTGTGCAAGAAAGGGGTGTTCTCGCTCTTATAGGTGATGTGGTGGGCATGAATGTCTAGCAGTTTCTCTTCTTCGTCCTATTCTATTCTATCATGTAAGTTTATCATTGCATGAGTTTCATCTAGTGTTTTCCTCTGCCCCGCCACGTGATGTTTTGTCACGATTTGGATGTGATATTGCTTGAAGTTATTCTTGTCATGGTATTTTGGTGGATGTTGTTGTTGTGCTATTTGGATGATATCTGGTTTTATTTAGTGAATCTCCCTTGATTTCAAGAAGTGAGTTTTAATCTCATGTTATCGTTTGTGTGATGGCACCTAGCTGTATTGTTTCATATCAAGCTACATCGGTGAATTTTCTTTGGATAGTTTCTGTTGCTGGTTGTTAAGAGTCTTCTTCTCATGTCATTTTCTTAGCCAACTTAGATGCTTGTGCTTTTGCTTGGTCTTGTAACCTTTAATTGGATTTCTTTCCTATTGAATGACAATTATTGAAGTTAGTATTTTTACTGCATTTGTTGTGTAAGTGGATATGTCATTTGTATGTGTCATATGCCTTACTGCGTGGAGTTGGATTTCTGTTATGTGATTGCCTTTGGCAACTAGCTTAGTCTTGCACTTGGTTTCTATCCTGTTGATAAGGATTATACCGTATGTGGTGTTGAGTGGTGGTCAGTCCACTTTAAAAGCCGTTTTAGTGGTTAGGACACTTTAAAACCCGTAAGCAGTAGTTAGTTAATCTGCTTACACTACAAGAAAACTACAGATGGTCGGAATTGTTGGTGGCATTTGCGGTGTAAATGCAATAAGTGTTGTTTTTAGTTTCATTTTTAAGGCTTTGGCTGCACTATTTGGAATTTTTCTACAATATTGGTTACGTTTAACTTTACACCTCTTATTTCAACTTTCCCCTAAGCCAAAATAAATCACTTTCCTTATCTATCGTCTTCCTTCCTTCCATCCTTCTCCTTCAATCGAGAAATCCACATAACATTTTAATCAAGTGACATTACGTACCCTCCTATTCCTTCGATCCACATAATGTTGGCTCCTTCTCCTTCAATCGATAAATCCACATACATATTTGAACGCCTTCCGTAGATCCACATAAGTTTTCAGTTGTTTTCTAACTATTTATCGTTATTGATCCACAGATCTACAACTCCGCAATAAAATTAGGATTTTCGTACGAACGATTCAATTTAAGGTAACACTTCGCTTTATTTATATCTCGTATTATTTGCGAAATTACTAATGTTTATCCTTATTAAATAATATAGAACCTCATATTTCATGATTCTTTGATTTGCTGGATTAATGCGTGATTCATTGATTAACCATACTTTATTTTCTCTTAAATTGTAAACAAATGAAAACTGTTATATATGGAAATGCTGAATACATTTAATTGGATAACTCATGTACCATACTGTATTTATAATTTATTATAATAAAAAGTGTTACGAATCACTATAAAAACTGGCCGGCCTTGCCAAAAAATGATTAATCATTTACTTAACCTATAAACAAAAATTTAAATAATAGTTAATCTTTAAGTACATAATTTAAGGACCCAAACAATATTTTATTAATGATTAATTAATAATTTAAAACCTTTATTAATAATTAAATAAATATTTAAAACACCTTTTAAATAAATAACTAATCCTAGACCTTAACCAAATAATTTAATAATTATTATTTATCATTAAATAAATCATTAAACAATAATTAAACTTTAATTCTTATAATAGTTACAATTAATTTCTTAATAAAACTTTAGACAAATTATATTTAAAGCATAATTACTAACTAATTAGTAAATAAAAATATCATTAATAAATAATTTCTTAAGTTTTAAACCATCATTAACGAGTAAAAATTAACACTGAAACTTAATTAATAAGATTAATCTTAATAACTAACTCAGTTTAAATCATCTTTTAGAAACACTTAATTAATTTTTCAATATTTAGCTATTAAGTCAATCCTATTTAGGAATTTAAAAAACTGAAAAACAGTTTTAAATTTTAGGCTTGGTGATTGCGATGGTGCATAAATAATTTACCATATATTTCCACATCCAAATGGGTTCACATGTCGATGTCACATACAATATGGATAAGGTAAAAAGCACTGGAAATCAATGGTTTATACTCAATAGTTTAATAACTATTCAGTCCATATCAATTAATATTCATAGCAATTAATTACATAATTTAAATTGTCACTAAGAAAGCACAAAATTGATTTTTTATTCTTCTCAATAGATGTCCATGATGATCTTTATAATTCAAATTAACTTAACAATGTTTTATTTGGCTAAACAAATAACATAGATTTTAAGTACATTATTTAAATGACGTTATTACTTTTAATAATGCTATTTAAAATTTTGTCTATTTTAATCTATCAAAAATTTCAACCTAACCAATCTATAATAAACCACCATATAGTGTTGTGTTCGCAGTTATAAACCCAACATATAAGTATATTCTTCATTTGGAGTTGAAGTGAGAAAGATATTTGTAATGGCTCGCAAATCACGTACTCTTTGAGTTGACTAAATACAACATACATCTAAATCAAATAGCACAGAAATACAAATCATTATAAAATAAAGAAGAAAAAAAATAGAGGTAGAAACAAAAACAACAACACATAATCTCACATCGTAGCGGAACAAAGTTTAATATATATAACAACCTTTAAAATACAAAATTGTATCTGTGCTTACATACATCATCAGAGTACATCACATATACAACACATCGAAATAAACTCTAGATATTTAACACTGAAGCCTCATGCTCCAAGCACCCCAAGAGTATCTGTAAAATCCCGACTACTTGACTGCCCGTACAAATTTGGACACCTAAAAATTTAGGGTAAAACAAAATAAAATAAACTTTGGGTTAGTCATGGAACTGGCGTGAGTAAACTCCAACGATTTGGTTTAACTTTTTTTAAAATCTTTTAAAATAAAGGATAATAGTAAGACCGATCCATACATAAACACAGATGGTTTTTATCTTATGGTAACCCAAATATTCTTTGTATCAACACTATTTTGATAGTATAATAGTGTCAAATCAAATCAATAACAATCTAGCGGAATGCTTGCATCTCACGCTCCACATACATAGTATACAATCAAAACCACGGGTGCTTATTGGGTAATGGATTTCCAACTATGATAAGGTATGGAACCACCTTCCGATAGTGTATCTTTAGAGAGGAATACACAAGGTTCAACAAGATCATCTTGTAACCCAGACCACACATGACCGACCACTCATTTCCGTTGAGTGTACCGAACGTATTATCACCAACGTTTGGGATCAACAACTATTATCAAAGCATACAACAGCATGAGAATAAAGAAGCAAATAGATTTTTCTCTAGATCCGGTGACAACACACCCTAATGGAGAGACCCACATGGCCATGTTGTCTGCCTGATTTTTTCATTTCCCAGTTGTGAGGTTTGAGGCCATACTTACATTTTTAATACCATAACATCGTTCATTTTGAATTCCACAATGTCAAACCCACTAAATCATTAATTGATTTCCTCAAAAAATATCACGGGCATAAAGCTAAGAGAAACGAATTCCTTCGCTAAATACTTTTGAAGAGATCAATGTAGATGATTTGTTAGGCATACTCTGTCAGACATTTGTCCATACAAGTTGTCCCGGGACTGGACAAACTGAAGGGACCATCCCATCAATCCATCTTAGGCAATTTCTACGTAGGATTAACAGAAAAGCCCTTGCACTTTACTCCGTCTTCAATTATCTTTAGCATATTTGATTCGCAACGCTTGAGCCCATGCGGAGTGGTTTTCAGGTAATAAACCTGATCTCGGTCTCTCCATATTGAAACTAAAAATAAAAAATGGGCCTTTGACTTTGATAGCTGATTATTTAACTATCAAAGCAAAACATTGATGCAACCAACGATCCTATTTCCAAATGGAAATTCTATCGATCAAGCATCAAGCAATACTGAGCCCTTTAAATTAATTTATCATTAATTTACTTGTTTTCCAATTTCCCTTCAATATCTTTACCTAAATATTCTTCAAAACCTATTTAGCCTCTCATGATTCTTGGAAAGCATTTCCATCTATCATAACTATTTATTTTCTATATTCGAGAAAATATTTCTCATCATAATCAGAAGACATTTCCACTAATTCTTATTTTTTATATCTACCAAACCAATTCATTTTCTATGCTTAAAAAAAATTTCTAATTATATTTGGAAAACGTTTCCAAACTCATTTTATATGGATTTAAACAAATGTTATACAAAACATTGTTACAACAACTTAACCTATTAATCACTCATTAACTAATTGTATCTCTAACCAATCCTTGCTACTGAACCTTAACTATTCCTTAGTCAACAGTAAAGTCAATCAAATTAGGGTATAATTACCTCTCAGATCTTAATTGAACAACATTCTTAACTTTGAAATAGATAAAGTTCACAACCTCAAATACCAACAAAACATCGCTCACACAACTCTCGGATTCAATTCAAGAATCCACTTTTAAACATGTACATGTTTCTCCTTCCAACTTTCCAAGATTTAAATTTTATAAATATCCTTTTCACTTATAAAATTCCATTCTAAGTTTATTCTCTTATCAAATTACATATATAATTGATAAATCGATTTTTAGTTATTAATTTTTTCTGTCTCCTTAAATTTTTGGAAAAATACATCAGCGTCTCCTTTGTACGACTCAATCGATGCAACTACAATTGTCTTTCTAGGCCCTTTCCATTCAAAAAGAAATTCGAAAAGCCAAGGAGCTTGCCCAATAGGCTCATAAAATCTCATATTAAATCAAATATGTACCTTTTTTATCGGGCATTCATTTTCTTCCATTAGCTTCATTCCATAACTGTCTCACATACATACATTTCCTAATTTTTTTTTATTGATTTCAAACCAATCCAATATTTGAACTTGAATATATTTAATTCACTAGTTTATTATCACATTAACTTAGTTGCCCATTTTACTTTTGATTGGAATCAATCATGTTCAAACACATTATTATTGACTTATAAACAAGTCAAACTCAAATTTCATATTTGATTCCAAATTTTCGTATTCAAGTTTGAATTGTAATTCATAATTTCATTTTACTTAACCATGTTAAGTAACCTTCCTGATATACCATTAACCAATTAAATTCCATTTTAATTAGCTACCTCTATTCTATAATTAAAAATCTATATTTTATCCTCTTGGGTTCATATTCATTTTATAGCTGAAGTCTGAATCTATCTATACTATAATATAATTACCGAGTTAGCATTGGTGAGCTCACAGGCATCCTCATTAATATAAACTATATCGTCTCAATCTTCATTTCATTTACTCAGCTTTAAAGGCGCACAAGCGCTTTGAGTTTGAGGAAATCGACCGTCCCGTTTTTCTATTCCTTTCTATTCATATCTCTCTCTCCACTTCATTTCTTCGCAGACCCCAAATGTTTTCGTTCGTCCTCCTCGGTCATCTCTTCTGATAAATTCCACTTTGGATCACGGCAATTACAACTCAGATCTCTTAAGATAAATTTCGCTCCTAACCGCCACCTCTCCCTCTCAATGAAATCGTCCAAGACGAATCTACCTGCCTGCGTTTTAGGTAATTACGGATCCTTCAGTTTCAGTTGTTTCCTTTAATTTTTTAATTTAGATAATTTCGAAAACCACATGTGTTAATCATAGGTATTCATTCTTCTGCCCTAACTGTTAATTTTACGATTTAAATGCTATTTGGTTCATGCTTTCTTACTAAAATCGAGCAAGGTCCCCATTCTTGAAGTTAAAATTAGCAGCTAAAGTTGAGTAACTATACCCGCCTATCTGCTTTCAACTTTTTTAGTGACCGGTAAAATTAATATGTAGTTAGAGAATTTTGTTCAATCAGTTTTCCTCCAAGTCAAAGTGGGGATGTTACCCTAATTAATCAGAAAGAAAATTGGTTTACGTGTTTCTGGTGGAGTTCAGTTGCTCATTTTATAAAATGTTTACTTCTTATTTTGCAACAAATATAATTTACGTTCTTGGAATAAGTATAAAATACTCAACCTCTCTTAGTATAAAAATCAAAGTCTGTCACTGTATAAGGGCACAACGATAATGCAAGTATGAACTTTTTTAATCCCCCTTTGTACTTATTGTGCACGTTCAGGTCTGGTTTTAGTCCTCAAGCGGATTTTATAATGAGTTGGCATGCATCTTTGTTCCTTTCTAGGAATAATGAATGGTAATTAAGATTAGACTCATTGGTCTTTAATGCTTACTGAATTGGTTCAGAAACTTTTAAACAATTGGTTTAATGAAAAATAAAGTCTCTCTTTCTTAGTTCTGAAATATGGTAAAAGGAGAACATTTCCATGCTAAATTGATGTGGATCCACTCAAAATATTGAAAGGATGGATACTTTTTTTGATCGTTACCACATTCACTCCATCGAGTTGAGATAATAAATAAATGGATGAAGTTGATTGCGCCACTAACTTTTTTTTGACCTTATGTGAAATATTGACGTTTAGTGCATGAACTACAGTTGAGATGAGGTTGCTGATAATGCTCTTTGAATAAATATTACTGGGTAGCGGCACATATGTTAATCTTCTTAGAATTAGGTATTGAATTAATCATGCTTATTGAGCCAATGATGCTTCGCCTTCATATTTTTCCATAATTTATATCTTTTAACACTCAAGGCTCTAATTTTTGAACTAAATATGTCTACTCACAAAAGACGTATAATAGGTATTGCACAAATATGCAAATATGTGGTATCACGCTTGCCTATATTTAATAGTTTTTGAACTTAAACCTAACTAATATATTTAGATATTTCACGGTACTATGTAAGCCAAAGAGTTTCTTTATGAACTAGGAGAGTTATTGTTAATATTTAGCATACATGGAAATCAGGTTACAATGTTATGAATTTACAGTAGGCTATGTACGAAATATTCGCACTTGGGTTGTTAACAAAATTTGCCGATTAACTTAGTGAAGAACAGTTTATGTATGATGTTGTAATTAGTCGATTAAATAACCTATACTTATTATCGCTAAACCCCTTAGGCCAAGCAGATATATACTCTTATTATCTAATATTGTTTGGTAAATATATTAGGCCAAATAGATACACGGATATTCAACTTTAGTACACTTATACTATATGAAGGTCAAGAAAATAAAGAGCTAACCCGTGCCATAATAGAACACATTTTTTGTCTTTTTGGTGACATAAGTGCTAAAATGCCAATTTTATAGTACCTAGAATCGTAGCTAACCCGTGTGTGCAATTTCGTCACCATGAAATTTTTAATGGAAACTAACTGAGATGAACGCATGCATTGTAAATATATATATATATAGAAAAAAGTGTGAACAACTTTTGAAATTAGGCCTATTCTTTATTTGATGGTTAAGTCTGTCTACACCCTTAGACCAAGTACATACATGAATATTGTTTAGTATATGATAAATTTCCTATAGCTGTTTTATATATAACAAATATAGTGAAACACATATATCTTAGTTTGTTATAAACCAATATTAGATACTTCGGGTAAATTACTGAAATCAATTTATATATGATAAGCATTAAAACCAATAATACTACTCAATTATTGTTTTGGTATATTTTTTGTTTGATAGTGAATTTAACTATTTTATTTATTTATATACAAAAATTTGGTTTAACATTTGCTTACATTGTATATTGCATTGGTTCTGTCTCACACTGTATGATGTACAACAATATGTTTGTTGGTCCAATTTAATACTACATTCAGTGAGATATTCATATATCAATCGCCCCCACCTTAGTAGATTTCCATAAATGATATTTTATTTGTTCTGGTCTTATGATTACATGATAGATGCTATGACAAAGTATTTGCTTAAAAGGCTAAGATCTGAAAACTTTTAATCAGAAAGTTTAGCTCGGTAATTAAATTATGGTATTGAAAATCAGTTTATATGATATTTTGATTTACAACATATTGTAGATGATGCTAACTTGTTGTTCTACCATAAAATTGTTCATTAAACTTTGCAAACAAGGGGAAATTTTATTGTCATGAGATATTTAAAAAGTAGTCTTAACGGTTCACTTTAAAATACGTTTTGAGGAGGTACTTCATGCATCAAGCTTTAAAATAAGGCATAAATGTAATTTTTAATTCTTAGTATTTATTTTTGTTTACATAGTTTATGTTATATGTTTGAAAAATAGTTATATATAGTAGGTGATCAGGTGTAAGATATGTGCCCTAACTAAGCTGCATTAATATGACATGTAATAAATTTTTGGATTTTGTATTCAAGAAAAGAGTAGTCATTTTTCTAGCAACAATAAAAATAGTTTACTAGCACTTTTGACTATTTTTCATTTTTGGATGATTAATATTTATGATAGTTCCATACATATCTAAGTTTGTCTTATTCTTAATGTATGTTTATTTATATGACTTGCAGTATATTCTATTTTATCCCGATCCTATAGTATTTGCTTTCAAATTGATTCTCATTTTCTATTATTTTTTATGGATATGGATTATACAATAGGTTTAGGTATTGAGGCTTTTCATCTTATGTTCCATAAGATGCTGAAATATACCTTTTATAATGCTATTTATGGACACACATGCATACATAGTACGTCTAATTTTGACAAAAAGTTGATTAATTTTTTTATTACCGTATGGTTAACTATTTTAATGAAATCATCTCTTTCAAGGACGCCGCCTTCTATCATATACTTATATCAGTTCATTCTGTGAAGGCATAACTAATTAAAAAATCATGCATATTTTTTGTTTTTGTTTTCTGTTCTTGAATAGTGTTGTATTCATCTTGGCTATTTACTACCAATGTATTCTTCTTATTTTTTATGATGAAATCTCCACTCTCCAAAGTTCATTAGAAATTGGTTTTCCAGCAAGTCTTAAATTATTCAGTTGGGCTGACAACCCATGATGAATTGGTTCCTACTTCGTATCTTTCTTTCTTCAATAATGGTTGTAGAACTTTCAACCAGTTGTGGTATATTTCAACAAAAAGAGGACTTTTGACGGAATTTATCACTCTTTCAAAAAAAAAATCAAATTTTTTTATTAATATCTTTGAGTTTTTTTTAGTTTGATTGTTTCTTGAAATTAATGTACATAATTTCATGTTTTTTTACATGTTTTGGGAATTAACATTGTAATAGCTAATGTACTCTTTAAAGGATTTTTTTTTCATAAATAGAAAGAAATGCTACCAATAAAAATTCAGATAGTCTTTTTCAAGGTTATCTTCTTAAATTTATATGTAATAAGGGGATGGACCACCTTTTTTTACCAAAATTTGAAAATCTGTTATTTGTATTTCTACTTTATACTAGCAAATTTTCTCAAGATCATCAATAGTGCTTTTATTTGGCTAATATATAATATCAACAAATAATCCTCAGTTTTTATTTCATATATTTTACACTAATCTTTTTCTTCATGACTAAATTTATGCTAACTGCCATATATGAATACTGCTGCTTTAGGAAAAATGAATAATGTTCATGAACCTATGATTTCGAGATCCAGTTGTAACGACCTAGAAAATCTGAACCAATTTAAAATTTTTAAATTGGCTAAAATAATGGATTTTAAATATTTTAAATAAATATTTTAAATAATAGCAATAAAAACGGAGTTTGAATCGACAATTGAAAACGAATATAATTAAATATAATTATAAACAAGGCCTGAAAAGGCACTGCAGTTTCAAATTTTGAATTCAAACTTTGTCGGACTGTACCGGGTGCAAAACAAAACGGATTTGAGTGAAACCAAAAATATTTAAATCTATTAGTGAATACCTTTTTAAAGAATCTGAAAAATCGAATTTTCATAGCAAAAAGCAAAAGTTATGGCCAAATGAATTTTCAGAAAGGTCGCTATGGAATTTATATAGCCCGTGAAATTGGCCATTTTGCATACGACCTCGGAATTCGACGAAACCACTTTTGTTGGGTCCGGGATGGGAAGTTATTGCTAGGTTTCAAATTTCCTAATTTTTGAAGCTAGTATGTGAGCGTGGCAAAGGAAAATGTGTTTTGGTCAATTACAGTTAAATTGGATCGACCAGAAATGGGCCTTTTTGCAAACAGTCTCAGAATTCGACGGAACTTGTTTTGTTAGGACCGTATCGTCAAAACATAGCAAGATTTATTTTTCTGGAATTTTTCGAATTAGTTTATGGCCCTGGCAAATTGAAATGTACGTTCAAATTAAATATTGAATGTTTTATATTTTAATTTGAAGGAAAACTGACTGAAACATTCGAATGGGCCTTCGAAACATATCCCATTGTGTTCGGAATGGGGGTAAAACGCTAGGGACGACAGTCGTTGGGTTTTGGTTGGTGGTCGTGTCAGAAAATCCCTTTAAAACTCCACCGGCCAATCAGAATTTAAAAAAGAAAAAGAAAAAAGAAAATCCCTCGTTTCTCTCTCCCCGACGAACGACGGAAATACGTTCTTCCCTTCCCTCCTCGATTCCACTCAATCCACTCAAAATTAGGCCTCCATCCTGTTGGGGATTTCGTAGAGCTCGTCAAGATCTTCAAATCCATAGCAGGTTTGGATTTTTTTCGTCGCCAGAATCGCTCGAATCGACGTCAGGAAGTTTCGAACTTCCAGCCGCTATCGCCTGGCGCCACCGAAGTGGACCCCACTTCAGGCGCACGTGCGCCCCTCCAAGGCTGTCAGCGTGGCATAGGCCGATCGCCCCCAAGCCCCACCATTTGCACGCAAATCCATGACCTAGTTTTGAACCATCGTGAAAGGTGCGTCTTTTATTACAACTGAACTTTGAAAAATCATATCTTTTTGCTGGGTTGACGAAATTCGATGAAACAGGAAACATCGTGATCGTGTGGACGTCTTCTACATTTTAGAAGAGACCGCATATTTTTCTGAGCCTTCTGCTATTTTTGGTGGAGTGGAACCCAATGTGAGATTTCTAATTTATAAACGATATGGAAAACGACGATGTATAAATTATATAGTCGATGTATGAGTTATATAAGCGTTGTACACCTCATGTATAAGCGTTGTATAAGTTGTACGTTCGACGTATAAGTTATATAAGCGTTGTAAAAATTATATATGTGTTGAAATAGAAGTGAATTGCTATATATATATATGCGCCCCTCGTCCACAAACCATGGACGATATTTATTGATTGTGATTGGTGTGAAAATTGATTGATAGCGAATGGTTGTTTGGGACTGTTTGTGGTTGATATTGATTGATAGTGGTTGAAAAATACCCATTTGTGGTTGAGAAATATTTGGTTGAAACCACATAGGATTAGTTTGTGGAAATGAAATAAATAAAACATGCCGCCTGCGTGCGAACTAGATGCATGATCCCCATTGTCAAAAACCGCGAGGTTTTAAGGTAGAGCGAGGAGCCGTACTAGGGACGGTCCCGGTTTTAACTACCCTGCCGTTATGCTGCCGAAATTTTGAATAATATTCATGTGATTGAATTATTTTCATTTGCTGAAACCATATTTATTCATTGAATAGAAAACCTTCATGTGTTGAATCGATATTCATTCGTTGATTAGAAATTCATGTGTTGAATGGTATTCGTGTTTTAAATATAAAAATCACATTTTTATCTATATATAGAAACTATAGAAAACCTTCATGTGTTGAATCGATATTCATTCGTTGATTAGAAATTCATGTGTTGAATGGTATTCGTGTTTTAAACAAAAAAATCACATTTTTATCTATACATAGAAACTATAGAAAACCTTCAAGTGTTGAATCGATATTCATTCGTTGATTAGAAATTCATGTGTTGAATGGTATTCGTGTTTTAAATAAAAAAATCACATTTTAATCTATATATAGAAACTATAGAAAACCTTCATGTGTTGAATCGATATTCATTCGTTGATTAGAAATTCATGTATTGAATGGTATTCGTGTTTTAAATATAAAAATCACATTTTTATCTATATATAGAAACTATAGAAAACCTTCATGTGTTGAATCGATATTCATTCATTGATTAGAAATTCATGTGTTGAATGGTATTCGTGTTTTAAATATAAAAATCACATTTTTATCTATATATAGAAACTATATAAAACCTTCATGTGTTGGATCGATATTCATTCGTTGATTAGAAATTCATGTGTTGAATGGTATTCGTGTTTTAAATATAAAAAACACATTTTATCTATATATAGAAACTATAGAAAACCTTCATGTGTTGAATCGATATTCATTCGTTGAATTGAAATTCATGTGTTGAATGGTATTCATATTTTGAAATAAATTGTTTCATAATAAAAATCACCTTTTATCAACTATATGGACTATGTAAAATAATCTCGTTTTAAAAGAAATTGTTTTATAATAAAAATCCTATTTTCATCACCTATATAAACTATATAAAATAATAGTGTTTTGAAATGGATTGTTTTACAATAAAAATCACATTTTTATTATATACATGAATTGTTGAAATTTGAAGTGTTAAAAATAGCAACTCGTTCGAATAAATATGCATGAGTCGAAATATTCATTAATTAGCTAATGATATGATTTTTGCCTATGCATGCAACATTAGAATGAATGGTGTTTTTAAACCAAATGGAATCAAATATGAAGTTGAATGGAAAATGATAAATGATAAGAACTGTATATATGTACATGCATATTTATTGAACAGGTTATAGCAAAGGGGCTAGAGAAGAGGAATAAAATTTTATGCCCGACAAATATGTACACATTTACTATTTTGTTTGGGTGATGATTTTATGAGCCTGTTGGCTAGCCGCTTGGCTTTTCCTTTTTCTTTTTGACATGAGACGCCCATGTGGCTGTTTGGGAATTTTCCCAGCCCCTCCCGTACAAAGGTGGTTATGGCGAAATTTTCCAAAATTTACAGGCTTTAGTGAAATATTTGAAGTGAAAACGATATTGAAATTGTTGAATGAACTATATTTATATAAATATATAAATATAAATAAAATTAAAACGAAACGTGGCCGTGCAGTTCGTGTTTTGGAACCGTGATTTCAAACAACTAGTGCGGGAAATCCGACCATTGGATTTTCCCGAAACCGCAACCATTGGGTTCGCCTTGGAAATATCTTTCCAACAGCACCAACTTTGTAAAAATCCAACGGTTGGATTGTCTGGAATGTTTAATTCAAATCTGAAGAAAAACAGCACCAGAAACGATTATATTTATATATATATAAATATAATTATATTTAATCGAATAACGACGCTGCAGTTCGTATTTTGAAATCGAAACTTCAAACGATTGTACCTGGAGATCCGACCGTCGGATTTTCCCGAAAGTGGAACCGTTGGATTCATTTTTAAAAGACCTTTCTAATGATATAAATTGTGTGAAGATCCAATGGTTAGATTTTCAGATATGTGTAAATCAAATCTGAAGAAAAATAGCGCCACGGCCGCGTTATGGCCCGAAGCGTCGTTTTGAATAAATTGGCTATTTTAAAATAAATAAAAATAGCGATAAATCGTTATAAAATATCATAAACGATATAGAATGGAAATAAATTGAATTTGCTCGATTTATGTGGTATTTGATGGTTGAATGTTTTTGGTATGAAAATTACATTAAAGAACAAAATTGGTGTTGTCGAATGATTTAACCATTGAAATAAATTGATTTGAAATTCTAAATATATGTGAATTATTTGAAAAGGCCGAGTTAATTCTCATTTCAAATAATTGACCAACGATTGAAAAATGAAGATGAAGACGGTGGTCGAAGACCGGAGATCTTCACCTCGTTTGGATGGTAACCGAGGTCCTGATTGGGAGGCATCCCAAAATATGGATAATGAGTGGTGATCGTCCAGACGTACGTGGTGATCGAGGGGTTTGCGAGGTATTTAGTGCCTCCGGTTTCGTTAAGACCTAGAACGGACTTGTAAATGGATTGTGTGTCTGACATTGGAGTTTATTCTGTGTTGATTGATCTCTGTTAAATATACATCTGTTTGGCGGCGGAGAATTTATTCTTTTGCTTAATGCTCTTCTCTGAGACGCACGAGCTCAGAGGTTGTATACCGATGGACATCAGTCGCATGGCATGAATTGCTAGTATGGCATGCCTAAGTGGCAAATGTTCAGGGCTTCTGTTGAAAAGCAAAGTCTTGTGGTGATGATCAAAGCACCGCCTGTGTGGTGTAGCTATGTGTATAACGTGAAATCACGAGCCTCACACCCGGTATGAACGAGAAACGGGAGGAAGGACCTCAGAGAGGGCATGCGTTTCTTTCTAGCTAGGGTGGTGTCTGTGACCAACCAGCCCTGACATTTATATACTTTTCACCTGTGTGGTTGTTGCTGTTGCGAGGCGCCTCGGTTTGATCGGACGATCCGGGTCTGATGGAGTCATTCGTTGGCTCATTTACGCCCCAAAGGGAGGGGAAACGTATTGTTCACGAATTTTAATCCACATCGGTGGACCGGCCCTGTCGCTCCTAGGGTCACTCGAGCTCTGATCCTGTGGCTCGGGCTAGAGAGTCGCGAATTCCGTAAGGACTATCTTTTGCCTTGGTTCATGATGGAAATCCAATTTCCAAATACGTCATCGTGCGGTTTTGATTGTATATATATATGGCGACATGATATATGGTACCCATGCCATCTATGATTGATAGTTATGATTTGAAATTGTTTTCAAAACATATAAACACTAGCAATGATATCAATTGCCTTTGTTTTATTCGTATCAAGCATATTTTGGCTGTTATAAGGTAAAACTCTATCCTCCGGTTTGCGTTGCGTTGTGTGATGGGAACTGAGTCTTATAATGGCTTCATTTTTATAAAATGCATTGCGTTGTTTATAAGAAAGATTTGTTTTAAAGCACTGGCAATCCAACGGAGAAAACCCGTTCCACGAAAGTGGCGTGGTCCTGTGATTAGCCAAATTATATATGTGTTGAGTTGATTTCTCATACCAGTCACATGACTGACTCGTTGTTTGTTTCACTTTCAAACTCGGGTGCCCCTTTTTCTACTCAGGCAGCCTTGTATTCAGGTTTAGCTGGTTCTTTCTGGATAGCTGGAGCTGAAGATGGATTCTATCATTTATCTCTTTTTATGCTATTCAGCTCCTATTGTACATATTTTGTTTGTTTCCGCTGTAGACATTTACGTATAGCTGAACTGTATTTGTACTAAGTATGATCCTGTATACTGTGTAACTCTGATGATTACTTTTATCCAGTATATTCTATTGTTCATTATCTGGTGTATTTATTTATTTCTGTTCTGCTATTATCTGTTTCTGTTTTATATTCCACGGATTACCCTTGCCGCCGTCAGTATGGGGTTTGGGGTCGTCTCATTTGGTATCAGAGCGAGGTTAAGCTTAGTTCTGGAATATAACATATTAACGATCTCGTCAGAAATAGAACCAGTAGTGTTCTAGGACGGGCAACTCAATACAGATAGGATCAGAAATATCCTAGTCTGAGTAAAGCAGAATGGAATAGCACTTCGATAGACACATTTACATTGAAGTATATGTTTCTATATTTTAAATTATCTTTTCTGTGACCTGACACTTGATCCGTTGTTTGCAGAAGTACTAGAAAATGAGTGTCAGAAACAGAAGGAATACAGAACTGGATATTGAGGCCCTATTAATCAAATATCGAAATATGGGTGGAATATCGTTCTCTGGTGAAGAATCTATTATGAAGACACAGGCTTGGATTCGTTCTGCTGAGAAGATCTTTGAGGGTTTAAAGCTAAGAGATGACCCGAAAAGATTACTGGCCTCCTGGGCACTCAAAGATGAAGCTTTGTTCTGGTGGGATTCTGTTATAGAGAATAATCCAGATGGTGATATCACCTGGGACAGATTCAAAGTGATTTTCCTAGAAAGATTTACTCCTCCAGAAGCGACTGAGCGATTATGCGACGAATTTTCTTATCTGATACAAGGTGACATGACCATCCCAGAATATCATAAGAAATTCAACGAACTTTCTCATTTTGCTCCTCATCTGATTAAAGACCCAAAGAGGAAAAATCTGAGATTTATTCAGGGGCTACAAAGAAAATATCAGAATAGTGTAATGAGGAACGTGAAGCTCCCCTTTTCTGAAATGATATACATGGCTTATTAGTATGAAGATCTCAACAAGAAAGGTACGCTACAGTACGAAGAAGAAGTCAGCTCTAGTAATAAAATTAAGTCTGAAACTGATCGTCTTGAGGCCGGTACAATGTCTGAAATCAGTAAGGGGCCAGAAGTGAATCGAAAAAGGGCCAGATCCGAAAAAGAACCAGTAACGACAGCTGTATGCAGTAACTGCAATAGGCAAGGGCACCTTTCGGTAAGTTGCAGATCTCCCAAGAAACGAGTAAAGGATGGATCTAAATTCGGTAAGAAGTTTCAGGAGAATAGGAAGTGCAGCCAATGCCATCAGTCCGGTCATCTTTCAAAGGCCTGCCCGCTATTCAGAAAACCTAAAGCAGTACATGTAAATGAAGTGGTAGAAGTACCTGCATCCTCGTCTGCCCAGGAAAGGTCTGATGTTTTAGAAGGCACGCTCAATGTTAAGAACATTCCAGTTAAAGTACTGTTTGACACAGGCGCGTCACGAAGCTTTATTGCAAAGAGTGCAGTCAAGAAACTGGATTTGAATTTGAAAAAGCTCAAGGAACCAATAACTGTCCAGAATCCGGTTGGGGGTTCCATCGATCTCAGTTGGGTTTGTGAAGTACCTGTCTCTTTTTCCTGCTATAAATTCCCTACTATCTCTATCGTCATGAATTTTAATGAATTCGATCTTATTCTGGGATTGGATTGGCTAACCAAATATGAAGCAGAGGTTAGATGCGCTGAGAGAGTGGTTAAAGCAAAGGCCCAATCGGGGAATTAAATAACCATACCATGTGAAGGCCCGACTTTAAATAGAAAAGATTTCTGGTCAGCTTTGGATGTTTCTCCAGCCCAAATAGAAAATATCCCTGAAGTCACGGAGAATATTCCTGACCTCATCAAAGACATTCCTGTTGTCAAAAATTATGCGGATGTGTTTGAAGAAGTTGTTCGCTTGCCTCCGCAGAGAGAAATAGATTTCAAGATCGCTTTGATTCCCAAGGCAAGGCCGGTAGTTCACGCTATTCGAAGAATGTCCTTGAAAGAGAAAGAGGAATTAGACAATCAAACACGACAGCTAGTATGGAAGCGTCTGATCAGGCCTAGTTTCTCTGATTGGGGAGCAGTAGTGGTGTTTGTCCCAAAATCTGGCGGTACTCTAAGGTTATGTGTGGATTATCGTGATTTGAACAAGCAGACAATAAAGAACAAATATCCATTGCCGCGAATAGATGATTTGTTAGATCGTCTAAATGGAGCACAAGTATTTTCACGAATGGACCTAGCTACAGGCTTCCATTAACTTCGAATTGCCGAAGAGTGTGTTCCAATGACAGCATTCAGAGGTCCAGACTTGTTCTACGAGTGGTTAGTAATGCCGTTTGGCTTATGTAACGCTCCTGCTTACTTTGTAGATTTGATGAATAGAGTTTTCAGAGGGGTTTTGAGTAAATTTGTTCTGGTTTTCATTGACGATATTCTAATCTTCTCTAAATCAAAGGCCGAGCATGAAAAGCATCTGGAACAGGTTCTAGAAATTCTGAGATGGAATGTAGTAAAAGCCAAATTTTCCAAATGTATCTTCTGGCAAGATGAAGTAAAATTTCTAGGCCACGTCGTATCGAAAGAAGGAATCGCTGTGGATCCAAGTAAAATCACAACTATTCAGAATTGGAAACAGCCCAGTACTCCCACTGAAGTCCGCAGTTTTCTCGGATTGGATAGCTATTACCGGAAGTTCGTTAAAAACTTTTCGAAGATATCTGGTCATTTAACGAAGCTTACGAAGAAGCACTCTAAATTCAAATGGACTCCAGAAAGTGAGGAGGCTTTCGAAGAGCTAAAGTTAAGATTAATGACAACTCCAGTGTTAACCGTCATAGATGGCAATCAGGATTTGAAAGTTTGGACTGATGCTTCTAGAGAAGGCCTTGGCACAGTGTTAATGCAAAGGGGCCAAGTGATTGCTTATGCTAGCCGTCAACTGAAGCCGCACGAAAAGAACTACGTAACTCATGATCTTGAGTTATTGGCTATTGTGTTCGCTTTGAGAATCTGGAGACAATATCTTCTGGGTGAGAGATTTGAACTGTTTACAGATCATCAGTCGCTGAAGTATTTGTTCACCCAGAAGGACTTGAATATGAGGCAGCAGCATTGGCTGGAGTTTCTTGCCGCATATGACTTTGAAATTATATACACTCCAGGGAAAGCCAATGTCGTGGCCGATGCGTTAAGCAGAAAGAATGAGATGATTGCCAGCTTTATTATCACGACTTCATTGATAGATAAAATATCGGCTCTTCAGAAGGATGATCACTTCATTCAGAAGATCAGAGAGATAATTTAACAAGGCGAACCCTCGAGTTTTCAAGTTGATAATGATGAGATTCTAAGGCTCAAAGGTCGAATCTGTGTCCCTAACATTCCTGAGCTTCGAAAGGAAGTACTGGATGAATGCCATAAGTCAAAACTTAGTATCCATTCGGGAGTAAGCAAAATGTACAATGACATTAAACGCACTTTCTGGTGGAAGTCGATGAAGAGGGACATTTCTTTATATGTTAGCCGATGCCTTACTTGCCAGCTAGTCAAAAGCGACCAACAGAAACTAGCTGGATTATTACAACCGCTAGACGTTCCAGGCTGGAAGTGGGAACATATTTCTATGGATTTCATTGATGGTTTTCCCAGAACCAGAAAAGGAAATGACAGTATTTGGGTGATCGTAGATCGCTTCACGAAGACCGCCCATTTTATACCTGTCAGATCAAACAGAACTGCTCAGAGTCTGGCGCAGATATATTTCAAGGAAATAGTTAGACTACATGGAGTGCCGCTCAATATAGTCAGTGATAGAGATACAATATTCACTAGCAAATTCTGGGAGGCATTTCAAGTCGAACTGGGAACGAAGTTGAACTTAAGCACCGCTTATCATCCTCAGACAGACGGCCAGACTGAGAGGGTGAATCGTATTTTAGAAGATCTATTGTGGGCTTGTGTTATAGATTTCGGTGGATCATGGGAAGACCATCTGCATTTGGCTGAATTCTCTTATAACAACAGCTACCAGGCGAGTCTGACAATGTCGCCATCCGAAGCATTGTATGGTAGACCGTGCCGATCTCCTGCTTGTTGGTTCGAGACCGGAAATAGACTTGTGTTGGGTCCTGATATGATTCGAGAAGCTGCCGACAAAGTCGATTTTATTAAGAAGCGATTACTCGCCGCTCAAAGCTGACAAAAGAGCTATGCCGATAGAAGAAGATGAGATATATCCTTTACGGTTGGCGACTACGTATATTTGAAAGTATCACCGATGAGAGGAGTTATCCGGTTCGGTAAAACTGGAAAGTTGGCGCCCAAATTCATAGGTCCGTTTCCTATTCTGGAATGGATCGGAACTCTCGCTTATAGGGTTAAATTGCCTTATTGGTTGCCTGGAGTTCATGATGTATTTCACATATCTCAACTCCGGAAGCACGTTCATGACCCAGACTTGATCGTGGAAGAAGCAGCTCAATAGGATATTGAAATTACCCCTGAATTAGCTGTGAGATGAGAGCCACTCAAGATCATCGGCAAAGAAACCAAAGAGCTAAGGAACAAGAAAGTTCACTTAGTCAAAGTGCAATGGAATGGAGATCCGCGAGATTGTACTTGGGAAACTGAGGAGAGCATTCAGAAAGCTTATCCTAGATGCCGAGTAGATATCTCTGATTGACTCCGGTGCAAGGTACATTTACCATACTTTGCATCACCATTTAATTCTCTATTCTATTGTTATTTTCTTTCCATGGATGTGCACTTTTAACTCTATAGTTTGAATGATTTTAAAAGGAGAATAGGAATTAATTTAAATGGTTTTGAAAAGTTAAAAACAAATTGCTTGTTGGTTGTGTTGTGTGATTGTAGATTAGATTAATTAAAATTATTGAAACGATAGTTAATTTAATCAACAATAGAATAATGTTAGAATTTATTCGATTATAACACACATTGAACTGATTAGAAAATAAATAGAAATATATATATACATGTGTATTATATATGTCTGAACAGGTAAATGGATTAGCTGTTGAGTAAAGATTTTATTTGCGTGCCCGACAAATAGGTATACCTTAATGAGTTGGATGCGAAATATTATTATATCAACTCCTGTGAATGCCATTAGATGCGAAGTGCTGGTTTTTCTGTGTGAAATAATAAACGTCGCCATAGGATAGTAACAATTAATTTTGAACTACATTGCATGGCATACTTCAGAAAATAGGCATACTTCATCATATACCACATAAGCATTTGGAGCTTGTGTGACGAGGTGGAAGATTTACCATACGAGCGAGAGGCTTGTATGGCGATGACTATATTTTACAGGTTGAACTGATGACTGATATGGACTATTTAAATTTTAACGATTAAATTGCCAGATTAATAAAAACCCCACATGGATCTGGAGTTGACAATAATCACATCTCTCTAGTCATTAGATACGGCACAAGGACTATTTATTTCCACACGGAGCGGGGTGACGAGAATTTATACTCTGGAGTTATTATCTATACATGCTCCCCCGTAAACAACAGAATATATCACTATAAATATGTGTATGCTTATTAGGATTTATTGGGTACCTAATATGGCCAAATAAATTTCCAAACCCCTCCCCATACAAAGGAGGTTATGGCGAAATTTTTCGAAAAGTCCGGGTGTTAGCCAAATTTTTGAAGAATTTGAAAATTCTCAGAAACTGAAAAGTTGGAGAATTGAAGCCAGATCGAACGTAGAGTTGATTAAGCAAACCACTTTCGACTTTGTTCCTTTTCGGGGACGAAAAGTTTTAAGTGGGGGAGATTGTAATGACCCCGAAAATCTAAACCAATTTAAAATTTTTAAATTGGCTAAAATAATGGATTTTAAATATTTAAAATAAATATTTTAAATAATAGCAATAAAAACGGAGTTTGAATCGACAATTGAAAACGAATATAATTATAAACAAGGCCCGAAAAGGCGCTGTAGTTTCAAAATTTGAATTCAAACTTTGTCAGACTGTACCGGGTGCAAAACAAAATGGATTTGAGTGAAACCAAAAATATTTAAATCTGTTAGTGAATACCTTTCTAAAGAATCAGAAAAATCGAATTTTCATAGCGGAAAGCAAAAGTTATGGCCAAATGAATTTTCAGAAAGGTCGCTATGGAATTTATATAGCCCGTGAAATCGGCCATTTTGCATACGACCTTGGAATTCGACGAAACCACTTTTGTTGGGTCCGGGATGGGAAGTTATTGCTAGGTTTCAAATTTCATAATTTTTGAAGCTAATATGTGAGCGTGGCAAAGGAAAATGTGTTTTGGTCAATTACAGTTAAATTGGATCAACCAGAAATGGGCCTTTTTGCAAACAGTCTCAGAATTCGACGGAACTAGTTTTGTAAGGACCGTATCGTCAAAACATAGCTAGATTTATTTTTTTGCAATTTTTCGAATCAGTTTATGGCCCTGGCAAATTGAAATGTACGTTCAAATTAAATACTGAATGTTTTATATTTTAATTGGAAGGAAAACTGACTGAAACATTCGAATGGGCCTTCGAAACATATCCCATTGTGTTCAGAATAGGGGTAAACGCTAAGGACGACAGTCGTTGGGTTTTGATTGGTGGTCGTGTCAGAAAATCCCTTTAAAACTCCACCGGCCAATCAGAATTTAAAAAAAAAATCCCTCGTTTCTCTCTCCCCGACGAACGATGGAAATACGTTCTTCCCTTCTCTCCTCGATTCCACTCAATCCACTCAAAATTAGGCCTCCATCCTGTTGGGGATTTTGCAGAGCTCGTCAAGATCTTTAAGTCCATAGCAGGTTTGGATTTTTTCGTCGCCTGAATCGCTCGAATCGACGTCAGGAAGTTTCGAACTTCCAGCCGTCGCCGCCATCGCCTGGTGCCACCGAAGTGGACCCCACTTCAGGCGCACGTGCGCCCCTCCAAGGCCATCAGCGTGGCATAGGCCGATCGCCCCCAAGCCCCACCGTTTGCGCGCAAATCCATGACCTAGTTTTGAACCATCGTGAAAGGTGCGTCTTTTATTACATCTGAACTTTGAAAAATCATATCTTTTTGCTGGGTTGACGAAATTCGATGAAACAGGAAACATCATGACCGTGTGGACGTCTTCTACATTCTAGAAGAGACTGCATATTTTTCTGAGCCTTCTGCTATTTTTGGTGGAGTGGAACCCAATGTGAGATTTCTAATTTATAAACGATATGGAAAACGACGATGTATAAATTATATAGTCGATGTACAAGTTATATAAGCGTTGTACACCTCATGTATAAGCATTGTATAAGTTGTACGTTCGACGTATAAGTTATATATGCGTTGTAAAAATTATATATGTGTTGAAATAGAAGTGAATTGCTATATATATATATATATATATATATATATATATATATATATATATATATATATATATACGCCCCTCGTCCACAAACCATGGACGATATTTATTGATTGTGATTGGTGTGAAAATTGATTGATAGCGAATGGTTGTTTGGGACTGTTTGTGGTTGATATTGATTAATAGTGGTTGAAAAATACCCATTTGGGGTTGAGAAATATTTGGTTGAAACCACATAGGATTAGTTTGTGGAAATGAAATAAATAAAACATGCCGCCTGCGTGCGAACTAGATGCATGATCCCCATTGTCAAAAACCGCGAGGTTTTAAGGCAGAGCGAGGAGCCGTACTAGGGACGGTCCCGGTTTTAACTACCCTGCCATTATGCTGCCGAAATTTTGAATAATATTCATGTGTTTGAATTATTTTCATTTGCTGAAACCATATTTATTCATTGAATAGAAAACCTTCATGTGTTGAATCGATATTCATTCGTTGATTAGAAATTCATGTGTTGAATGGTATTCGTGTTTTAAATATAAAAATCACATTTTTATCTATTTATAGAAACTATAGAAAACCTTCATGTGTTGAATCGATATTCATTCGTTGATTAGAAATTCATGTGTTGAATGGTATTCGTGTTTTAAATATAAAAATCACATTTTTATCTATATATAGAAACTATAGAAAACCTTCATGTGTTGAATCGATATTCATTCGTTGATTAGAAATTCATGTGTTGAATGGTATTCGTGCTTTAAATATAAAAATCACATTTTTATCTATATATAGAAACTATAGAAAACCTTCATGTGTTGAATCGATATTCATTCGTTGATTAGAAATTCATGTGTTGAATGCTATTCTTGTTTTAAATATAAAAATCACATTTTTATCTATATATAGAAACTATAGAAAACCTTCATGTGTTGAATCGATATTCATTCGTTGATTTGAAATTCATGTGTTGAATGTTATTCGTGTTCTAAATGTAAAAATCACATTTTTATCTATATATAGAAACTATAGAAAACCTTTATGTGTTGAATCGATATTCATTCGTTGATTAGAAATTCATGTGTTGAATGGTATTTGTGTTTTAAATATAAAAATCACATTTTATCTATATATAGAAACTATAGAAAACCTTCATGTGTTGAATCGATATTCATTCGTTGAATTGAAATTCATGTGTTGAATGGTATTCATATTTTGAAATAAATTGTTTCATAATAAAAATCACCTTTTATCAACTATATGGACTATGTAAAATAATCTCGTTTTAAAAGATATTGTTTTATAATAAAAATCCTATTTTCATCACCTATATAAACTATATAAAATAATAGTGTTTTGAAATGGATTGTTTTACAATAAAAATCGCTTTTTTATTATATACATGAATTGTTGAAATGTGAAGTGTTAAAAATAGCAACTCGTTCGAATAAATATGCATGAGTCAAAATATTCATTAATTAGCTAATGATATGATTTTTGCCTATGCATGCAACATTAGAATGAATGGTGTTTTTAAACCAAATGGAATCAAATATGAAGTTGAATGGAAAATGATAAATGATAAGAACTGTATATATGTACATGCATATTTATTGAACAGGTTATAGCAAAGGGGCTAGAGAAGAGGAATAAAATTTTATGCCCAACAAATAGGTACACATTTACTGTTTTGTTTGGGTGATGATTTTATGAGCCTATTGGCTAGCCGCTTGGCTTTTCCTTTTTCCTTTTGACATGAGACGCCCGTGTGGCTATTTGGGAATTTTCCCAGCCCCTCCCGTACAAAGGAGATTATGGCGAAATTTTCCAAATTTACAGGCGTTAGTGAAATATTTGAAGTGAAAACGATATTGAAATTGTTGAATGAACTATATTTATATAAATATATAAATATAAATAAAATTAAAACGAAACGTGGTCGTGCAGTTCGTGTTTTGAAACCGTGATTTCAAACAACTAGTGCGGGAAATCCGACCATTGGATTTTCCCGAAACCGCAACCGTTGGGTTCGCCTTGGAAATATCTTTCCAACGGCACCAACTTTGTAAAAATCCAATGGTTGGATTGTCTTGAATGTTTAATTCAAATCTGAAGAAAAACAGCACCATAAACGATTATATTTATATATATATATAATTATATTTAATCGAATAACGACGCTGTAGTTCGTATTTTGAAATCGAAACTTCAAACGATTGTACCGGGAGATCCGACCGTCGGATTTTCCCGAAACTGGAACCGTTGGATTTGTTTTGAAAAGACCTTTCTAATGATGTAAATTGTGTGAAGATCCAATGGTTAGATTTTCAGATATGTGTAAATCAAATCTGAAGAAAAACAGCGCCACGGCCGCGTTATGGCCTGAAGCGTCGTTTTGAATAAATTGGCTATTTTAAAATAAATAAAAATAGCGATAAATCGTTATAAAATATCATAAACAATATAGAATGGAAGTAAACTGAATTTGCTCGATTTATGTGGTATTTGATGGTTGAATGTGTTTGGTGTGAAAATTACATTAAAGAACAAAATTGGTGTTATCGAATGATTTAACCATTGAAATAAATTGATTTGAAATTCTAAATATATGTGAATTATTTGAAAAGGCCGAGTTAATTCTCATTTCAAATAATTGACCGACGATTGAAAGTCGAAGATGAAGACGGTGGTCGAAGACCGGAGATCTTCACCTCGTTTGGATGGTAACCAAGGTCCTGATTGGGAGGCATCCCGAAATATGGATAATAAGTGGTGATCGTCCAGACGTATGTGGTGATCGAGGGGTTTGCGAGGTATTTAGTGCCTCCGGTTTCATTCAGACCCAGAACGGACTTGTAAATGGACTGTGTGTCTGACATTGGAGTTTATTCTGTGTTGATTGATCTCTGTTAAATATACATCTTTTTGGCGGCGAAGAATTTATTCTTTTGCTTAACGCTCTTCTCTGAGACGCACGAGCTCAGAGGTTGTATACCGATGGACATCCGTCGCATGGCATGAATTGCTAGTGTGGCATGCCTAAGTGGCAAATGATCAGGGCTTCTGTTGAAAAGCAAAGTCTTGTGGTGATGATCAAAGCACCGCCTGTGTGGTGTAGCTTTATGTATAACGTGAAATCGCGAGCCTCATACCCGGTATGAACCAAGAACGGGAGGAAGGACCTCAGGGAGGGCATGCGTTTCTTCCTAGCTAGGGTGGTGTCAGTGACCTACCAGCCCTAACATTTATATACTTTTCACCTGTGTGGTTGTTGCTGTTGCGAGGCGCCTCGGTTTGATCAGACGATCCGGGTCTGATGGAGTCATTCGTTGGCTCGTTAACGCCCCAAAGGGCGGGGAAACGTATTGTTCAGGAATTTTAATCCACATCGGTGGACCGGCCCTGTCGCTCATAGGGTCACTCGAGCTCTGATCCTATGGCTCGGGCTAGAGAGTCGCGAATTCGGTAAGGACTATCTTTTGCCTTGGTTCATGACGGAAATCCAATTTCCAAATACGTCATCGTGCAGTTTTGATTGTATATATATATATATATATATATATATATGGCGACATGATATATGGTACCCATGCCGTCTATGATTGATAGTTATGATTTGAAATTGTTTTCAAAACATATAAACACTAGCAATGATATCAATTGCCTTTGTTTTATTCGTATCAAGCATATTTTGGCCGTTATAAGGTAAAACTCTATCCTCCGGTTTGCGTTGCATTATGTGATGGGAACTGAGTCTTATAATGGCTTCATTTTTATAAAATGCATTGCGTTGTTTAAAAGAAAGATTTGTTTTAAAGCACTGGCAATCCAATGGAGAAAAACCGTTCCACGAAAGTGGCGCGGTCCTGTGATTAGCCAAATTATATATGTGTTGAGTAGATTTCTCATACCAGTCCCATGACTGACTCGTAGTTTGTTTCACTTTCAAACTCGGGTGCACCTTTTTCTACATAGGCAGCCTTATATTCAGGTTTAGCTGGTTCTTTCTGGATAGCTGGAGCTGAAGATGGATTCCATCATTTATCTCTTTTTATGCTGTTCAGCTCCTATTTACATATTTTGTTTGTTTCCACTGTAGACATTTATGTATAGCTGAACTGTATTTGTACTAAGTATGATCCTGTATACTATGTAACTCTGATGATTACTTTTATCCAGTATATTCTATTGTTCATTATCTGGTGTATTTATTTATTTCTGTTCTGCTATTATCTGTTTTTGTGTTATATTCCACGGATTACCCTTGCCGCCGTCAGTATGGGGTTTGGGGTCGTCTCCTTTGGTATCAGAGCGAGGTTAAGCTTAGTTCTGGAATATAACATATTAACGATCTCGTTAGAAATAGAACCAGTAGTGTTCTAGGACGGGCAACTCAATACAGATAGGATCAGAAATATCCTAGTATGAGTAAAGCAGAATGGAATAGCACCTCGATAGACACATTTACATTGAAGTATATGTTTCTATATTTTAAATTATCTTTTCTGTGACCTGACACTTGATCTGTTGTTTGCAGAAGTACTAGAAATTGAGTGTCAGAAACAGAAGGAATACATAACCGATCTTGAGGCCCTATTAATCAAATATCGAAATATGGGTGGAATACCGTTCTCTGGTGAAGAATCTATTATGAAGACACATGCTTGGATTCGTTCTGCTGAGATGATCTTTGAGGGTTTAAAGCTAAGAGATGACCAGAAAAGATTACTGGCCTCCTGGGCACTCAAAGATGAAGCTTTGTTCTGGTGGGATTCAGTTATAGAGAAAAATCCAGAAGGTGATATCACCTGGGACAGATTCAAAGTGATTTTCCTAGAAAGATATACTCCTCTAGAAGCGACTGAGCGATTATGCGACGAATTTTCTTATCTGATACAAGGTGACATGACCATCCCAGAATATCATAAGAAATTCAACGAACTTTCTCATTTTGCTCCTCATCTGATTAAAGACCCAAAGAGGAATAATCTGAGATTTATTCACAGGCTTCATAGAAAATATCAGAATAGTGTAATGAGGAACGAGAAGCTCCCCTTTTCTGAAATGATATACAAGGCTTATCAGTACGAAGATCTCGACAAGAAAGGTATGCTACAGTATGAAGAAGAAGTCAGCTCTAGTAATAAAATTGTGTCTGAAACTGATCGTCCTGAGGCTGGTACAATGTCTGAAGTCAGTAAGGGGCCAGAAGTGAATCGAAAAAGGGCCAGATCCGAAAAAGAACCAGTAACGACAGCTGTATGCAGTAACTGCAATTGGCAAGGGCACCTTTCGGTAAGTTCCAGATCTCCCAAGAAACGAGTAAAGGATGGATCTAAATTCGGTAAGAAGATTCAAGAGAATACGAAGTGCAGCCCATGCCATCAGTCCGGTCATCTTTCAAAGGCCTGCCCGCTATTCAGAAAACCTAAAGCAGTACATGTAAATGAAGTGGTAGAAGTACCTGCATCATCGTCTGCTCAGGAAAGGTCTGATGTTTTAGAAGGCACGCTCAATGTCAAGAACATTCCAGTTAAAGTAATGTTTGACACAGGCGCGTCATGAAGCTTTATTGCAAAGAGTGCAGTCAAGAAACTGGATTTGAATTTGAAAAAGCTCAAGGAACCAATAACTGTCCAGAATCCGGTTGGGGGTTCCATCGATCTCAGTTGGGTTTGTGCAGTACCAGTCTCTTTTTCCTGCTATAAATTCCCTACTATCTCTATCATCATGAATTTTAATGAATTCGATCTTATTCTGGAATTGGATTGGCTAACCAAATATGAAGCAGAGGTTTGATGCGCCGAGAGAGTGGTTAAAGCAAAGGCCCAATCGGGGAATTATATAACCATACCATGTGAAAGCCCGACTTTAAATAGAAAAGATTTCTGGTCAGCTTTGGATGTTTCTCCAGCCCAAATCGAAAATATCCCTAATTCACGGAGAATATTCCTGACCTCATCAAAGACATTCCTATCGTCAAAAAATATGCGGATGTGTTTAAAGAAGTTGTTCGCTTGCCTCCGCAGAGAGAAATAGATTTCAAGATCGTTTTGATTCCCAAGGCAAGGCCGGTATTTCACGCTATTCGAAGAATGTCCTTGAAAGAGAAAGAGGAATTAGACAATCAAACACGACAACTAGTATGGAAGGGTCTGATCAGGCCTAGTTTCTCTGATTGGGGAGCAGCAGTGGTGTTTGTCCCAAAATCTGACGGTACCCTACGGTTATGTGTGGATTATCGTGATTTGAACAAGCAGACAATAAAGAACAAATATCCATTGCCGCGAATAGATGATTTGTTAGATCATCTAAATGTAGCACAAGTATTTTCACGAATGGACCTAGCTACAGGCTTCCATCAACTTCGAATTGCCGAAGAGTGTGTTCCAATGACAACATTCAGAGGTCCAGACTTGTTCTACGAGTGGTTAGTAATGCCGTTTGGCTTATGTAACTCTCCTTCTTACTTTGTAGATTTGATGAATAGAGTGTTCAGAGGGGTTTTGAATAAATTTGTTCTAGTTTTCATTGACGATATTCTAATCTTCTCTAAATCAAAGGTCAAACATGAAAAGCATCTGGAACAGGTTCTAGAAATTCTGAGACAAAATGTATTAAAAGCCAATTTTTCCAAATGTATCTTCTGGCAAGATGAAGTAAAATTTCTAGGCCACGTCGTATCGAAAGAAGGAATCGCTGTGGATCCAAGTAAAATCACAGCTATTCAGAATTGGAAACAACCCAGTACTCCCACTGAAGTCCGCAGTTTTCTCGGATTGGCTAGCTATTACCGGAAGTTCGTTAAAAACTTTTCGAAGATATCTGGTCATTTAACGAAGCTTACGAAGAAGCACTCTAAATTCAAATGGACTCCAGAAAGTGAGGAGGCTTTCGAAGAGCTAAAGTTAAGATTAACGACAACTCCAGTGTTAACCATCATAGATGGCAATCAGGATTTGAAAGTCTGGACTGATGCTTCTAGAAAAGGCCTTGGAGCAGTGTTAATGCAAAGGGGCCAAGTGATTGCTTATGCTAGCCGTCAACTGAAGCCGCACGAAAAGTACTACGTAACTCATGATCTTGAGTTATTGACTATTGTGTTCTCTTTGAAAATCTGGAGACACTATCTTCTGGGTGAGAGATTTGAACTGTTTACAGATCATCAGTCGCTGAAGTATTTGTTCACCTAGAAGGACTTGAATCTGAGGCAGCAGCGTTGGCTGGAGTTTCTTGCCGCATATGACTTTGAAATTATATACACTCCAGGGAAAGCCAATGTCGTGGCCGATGCGTTAAGCAGAAAGAATGAGATGATCGCCAGCTTTATTATCACGACTTCATTGATAGATAAAATATCGGCTCTTCAGAAGGATGATCACTTCATTCAGAAGATCAGAGAGATAATTCAACAAGGCGAACCTTCGAGTTTTCAAGTTGATAATGATGAGATTCTAAGGCTCAAAAGTCGAATCTGTGTCCCTAACATTCCTGAGCTTCGAAAGGAAGTACCGGATGAATGCCATAAGTCAAAACTTAGTATCCATCCGGGAGTAAGCAAAATGTACAATGACATTAAACGCACTATCTGGTGGAAGTCGATGAAGAGGGACATTTCTTTATATGTTAGCCGATGCCCTACTTGCCAGCTAGTCAAAAGCGACCAACAGAAACTAGCTGTATTATTACAACCGCTAGACGTTCTAGGCTAGAAGTGGGAACTTATTTCTATGGATTCCATTGATGGTTTGCCCAGAACCAGAAAAGGAAATGACAGTATTTGGGTGATCGTAGATCGCTTCACGAAGACCGCCCATTTTATACATGTCAGATCAAACAGATCTGCTCAGAGTCTGGCGCAGATATATTTCAGGGAAATAGTTAGACTACATGGAGTTCCGCTCAGTATAGTCAGTGATAGAGATACAATATTCACTAGCAAATTCTGGGAGGCATTTCAAGTCGAACTGAGAACGAAGTTGAACTTAAGCACCGCTTATCATCCTCAGACAGATGGCCAGACTGAGAGGGTGAATCGTATTTTAGAAGATCTATTACGGGCTTGTGTTATAGATTTCGGTGGATCATGGGAAGACCATCTGCATTTGGATGAATTCTCTTATAACAACAGCTACCAGGCGAGTCTGACAATGTCGCCATCCGAAGCATTGTATGGTAGACCGTGCCGATCTCCTGCTTGTTGGGTCGAGCCCGGAAATAGACTTGTGTTGGGTCCTGATATGATTCGAGAAGCTGCCGACAAAGTCGATTTTATTAAGAAGCGATTAATTTCATAGATGGCACACTAATCTCTTCCTTCATACCTAAATTAATGTTAACTTCCTTTTGTATGAACACTGTTACTTTCAAGGAAAATGAGAACTGATCATGAACACATGATATCAAGATCCAATAAACAATATGAGAAAATAAATTATTATTCATTACTAATGTCATGGAATATTTTGTGTTCATTTATATTTACACTGCTTAAAAAATTTATTTGTGGGTAATTTAGTTTTATGCTTGAAACACCCCACCTCCGTTAGGGTCACTCTCAAAGGGAATGCCCTAATTTTGGTGGAGGTTTATAAGTATAAGTCACAGATATACAAGACAGATATAAGAACACATATTTGTAAACAGCGGAAAATCAACAAACTTTTATTTCATGAAAGCAAATACGTGCTACAACAATATCACCATAATTGTCTTACATCTTTTTTTTCCAAAAACATAACATAACACTTTCATAATCTGTCTTGAGTACATTATTTTAAGAAGCATAAATAAAACATAGATAAACTGCAAAAGCCCCATAGAGTTTGTCCAAAGCCATAGTTCAAAAAGGAAAGGTCCAATCAATACATTTCTCTTCTTCAAGCTGGATGGTAGGGCTGGTCAAGCTGCTGTGTTCCCTCCCTGTGGACCTGGGGGGGGGGGGGGGAACGGAAGAAAAGAAGACGAAAGAAAAGTAGAGTCAGACGTAAAGCCTGAGTAAGTCTAGTACTATTTTGTCTATGAATAAAGAACTGGGTATGATAAGTATAAACAAGAAGTGGGCAAGCACTATAAACTTGGTTAAGTTATCTAAGGTCGAATATACCATCGTACCCCATGTTAATCTCTGAACCCATATAAACTAGTTTCCAACTGGCACCCCATAATCAGGGTGATGTGATCCATTCAATGATGATCGGCTCCTACTCGCATAGTTCATGTGTCTTACGGCCCCCGATGTTGTAGTTACCTATGCTGGTCCCACCATGGGGTGTATCAAGTCCCATGGTGGCAGCCCGACACAACCTTAGAATGCACAGGTATGCTACTGGTGCCCAGTGCCTTATTTTTCTGCGCCGGAGTGTGTGCACGCCCGCACCCCGTTAGAACCTACACTGCTACACCACCGCCGTCGATTTGACCTCTTACAATCAGCCCAGTAATCGTGCCCCACCCTGCCTAGTTTCAGGGTATCCTGATACACCTTCTAGGGTTACTGCTGAAAAGGGTCCCCCGTTACTAGGTTTTCTATCTCTAGCCAACATGCTAAGTTGGTTAAGTGTTTCCTAACCTAACCCCCCACCAATCCGTTTAGTTTAGCATGTTCCATTTTGATTAAGTCTTTAGTTCACTTAATCCTAACAATCCTGACTCAGCCTTAATTGTCTTATTAAGGCCCTGACCTCTCACATTAGACAGGTATTGTTGTGGCTGCCTGTTGCCGGTTGGTTCCGGGCAGTCTTACGCCACAACTCAGTCTAACCTCGGGTCCTTATTGGGCTCCATGTTTAACCTCCCACATTGGATAGGTATTGTTGTGACTACTGGACAACCGGGTTAGACTGGGTTCGACCTGGCTCTGGACCAGGTCGACACCCCTATCGACAGCCCTGTCGACAGGCCTGTCGACAGCCCTGTCGACAGGCCTGTCGACCTGGTTAGACCAGGTCGACAGCCCAGTCGACCTGGGTGCGTCAGGCGGGACTTTTTCCGCCCTGGCCCATTGGGCCCCATTTTTTTTTCTGAGCTTATTTTATTCTGTTTGAATTTTAAACTTAATTCAAAAACTTCCGAAGGCCCTATCTTCTTCATACGGACTCCGTTTTTCGAAAACTCGGACTCTATTTCGCGTATTTTTCCGAGACGAACGCAATGGCGTATCCCGTTTCCCTTAGTTCTTTGATTTCAAATTAATTATACTTTAATTTGTTAATTCCACAGTTATAGAATACACGGGGTGTTACATTCTCCCCCACTTAAAAGGATTTCGTCCCCGAAATCTTCAAGTTAAGAAGAATGTGTCCTACCATCCAATCACCCATCTACTCAACCATCATCCACAAGCATCCATTGTCCTTAGAAAACTTCTAATGTTGTATGAACATATGCAAAAGTGTGTGTATATGTTCCTTACCTAATGCAAAGATCAGGCGGTCCACTGATTCAGTTGACCTCCTTAATGCGAATTATGTCAGTGCCATGAGTCCAACATGTATGCAATAGAATTCTGATGATATAGTATTTCTATATGAGTGCACAACCATTCACTCAAATGCAACATCCATGTGCTGAATCAACCATTTTGCATCCACAAGAATTGAAAAATGCTCACTCATCCATATGCAGTATGAGAGTGTTTTCGAGCCGATCTAGTGCCTAGTGTGTGTATATGCATCCACGGGCAACCACTAGCAACCACTTGCATCCACTTGCAACCATCAAACATAACATGTCTCAAACACATGTTTACACCCATTAGTTTCTACCTAAAGTTCAAGTATTCGATCGATAGGATACAGTCGAATGATGGAAGCGAGTACAGATAGAACGAAAATTTGGTTCCCATTAGACATGGGTCCTAGGTATCGGCCCCAAAGACCGAAACCAACATTAAATTAATACCCTATGAAAACTCAGAATGTATGCGTCATACTTGACTCCTAACACAGATATCCCTCAAACCCCAGTCCCAAACAGATGATCCATAACCCTTATGGGTCTGAGTCTACAGCGGAATTCAGAAATAATACTAGTATTAAAGTGCAGAGTATCGATTACAAAATCAAAATATCAGAATCAGAAAAAGTCTTGACTTCATAATCAGATAAATAAATTAAACCTACTATAGAAAATTTCCTATTTCTATCCTAGCCACTAGCCTCAAGAGTGTTCGCCTGCCCTCCTTGTCCTCGTCTCTTTGGGCTGTCCCTAGTGAAGTGTCCCATCTCCCCACAGTTGAAGCAAGCGCCCTTCCTTTTTCTGCAATCCTTGTTCAGATGAGTTGAGCTCCCACAAGTAAAGCACTTTTTCCCCTTCTTATCTTCAGACTTCTCATCCTTCTTTTGTGTTTCCTTTTTGGGCCCCGCTTTCTTATTCTGTGGTTCTTCCTTCTTTGTCTCTTTCGGGCCCTTGTCTTCCTCGTGCAGTAGTGCCATATCCACCAATTTCTCGTAAGTTGCTCCCATGGGTACATGGGTCATGGCTAGGCTGTGCAGTGGCTCATTCAATCCTTTAACAAAGCGGAGAGCCTTTTTATGCTGAGTGTTGACTAAATCCAATCCGAATCTTGCTAGTTGGTTGAATTGGTTGACGTATTCCTTGACCGTCATACTTCCTTGCTTAAGAGACAAGAACTTTTCCAATTGTAAACTTCGTTCAGCTTGCGAGAGAAATTTTGTCTCAAACCTTGTTCTGAAATCCATCCATGTCTCAACCGGCCTCTCGGCGTTAGTGACTTCCCACCAGTAGGAAGCTTCGTCTTTGAGCAGCCATACTGCCAATTGTACCTTCTGCCTATCGTCCACCTCGAAGATAACGAATAGATCCTCAGTTTCTTTGAGCCAATTCCTTGCTTCTACGAATGATTCAGTTCCTTTGAAATCCTTCCCACCCATGGCCCTAAAATCTCTACAGATCTTTGAGAAAGCAATTGTACGAGGAGGGGGTGGAGGAGGGGGATCATTTGCTGGACCTGCAGCGGCGGTCCTAGCCTTAAGATATTGACGAAACCAACCGGGTACATGAACACCCTCTGGTATCTCAGATGCTTCAGACATGCTGGAACGAAAAAGGAAAGGTTCAATACAAAAAGGACTGAAAGAAAGATATATGGCTCTTGGGGATCATGTTTTTTTTTTCAAAATAAACTTTATTTTTGAAAATAGTTCCTTTCCAAAACCTTTTTGAAAATAGTTTTCAAAAACTTTACCCAATCTGGTAACCTGGCTCTGATACCAAGTGAAACACCCCACCTCCGTTAGGGTCACTCTCAAAGGGAATGCCCTAATTTTGGTGGAGGTTTATAAGTATAAGTCACAAATATACAAGACAGATATAAGAACACATATTTGTAAACAGCAGAAAATCAACAAACTTTTATTTCATGAAAGCAAATACGTGCTACAACAATATCACCATAATTGTCTTACATCTTTTTTTTCCAAAAACATAACATAACACTTTCATAATCTGTCTTGAGTACATTATTTAAAGAAGCATAAATAAAACATAGATAAACTGCAAAAGCCCCATAGAGTTTGTCCAAAGCCATAGTTCAAAAAGGAAAGGTCAAAGCAATACATTTCTCTTCTTCAAGCTGGATGGTAAGGCTGGTCAAGCTGCTGTGTTCCCTCCCTGTGGACCTGGGGGGGGGGGGGAGGGGGGAAACGGAAGAAAAGAAGACGAAAGAAAAGTAGAGTCATACGTAAAGCCTGAGTAAGTCTAGTACTATTTTGTCTATGAATAAAGAACTGGGTATGATAAGTATAAACAAGAAGTGGGCAAGCACTATAAACTTGGTTAAGTTATCTAGGGTCGAATATACCATCGTACCCCATGTTAATCTCTGAACCCATATAAACTAGTTTCCAACTGGCACCCCATAATCAGGGTGATGTGATCCATTCAATGATGATCGGCTCCTACTCGCATAGTTCATGTGTCTTACGACCCTCGATGTTGTAGTTACCTATGCTGGTCCCACCATGGGGTGTATCAAGTCCCATGGTGGCGGCCCGACACAACCTTAGAATGCACAGGTATGCTACTGGTGCCCAGTGCCTTATTTTTCTGCGCCGAAGTGTGTGCACGCCCGCACCCCGTTAGAACCTACACTGCTACACCACCGCCGTCGATTTGACCTCTTACAATCAGCCCAGTAATCGTGCCCCACCCTGCATAGTTTCAGGGTATCCTGATACACCTTCTAGGGTTACTGCTGAAAAGGGTCCCCCGTTACTAGGTTTTCTATCTCTAGCCAACATGCTAAGTTGGTTAAGTGTTTCCTAACCTAACCCCCCACCAATCCGTTTAGTTTAGCATGTTCCATTTTGATTAAGTCTTTAGTTCACTTAATCCTAACAATCCTGACTCAGCCTTAATTGTCTTATTAAGGCCCTGACCTCTCACATTAGACAGGTATTGTTGTGGCTGCCTGTTGCCGGTTGGTTCCGGGCAGTCTTACGCCACAACTCAGTCTAACCTCGGGTCCTTATTGGGCTCCATGTTTAACCTCCCACATTGGATAGGTATTGTTGTGACTACTGGACAGCCGGATTAGACTGGGTTCGACCTGGCTCTGGACCAGGTCGACACCCCTGTCGACAGCCCTGTCGACAGGCCTGTCGACCTGGTTAGACCAGGTCGACAGCCCAGTCGACCTGGGTGCGTCAGGCGGGACTTTTTCCGCCCTGGCCCATTAGGCCCCATTTTTGTTTTCTGAGCTTATTTTATTCTGTTTGAATTTTAAACTTAATTCAAAAACTTCCGAAGGCCCTATCTTCTTCATACGGACTCCGTTTTTCAAAAACTCGGACTCTATTTCGCGTATTTTTCCGAGACGAACGCAATGGCGTATCCCGTTTCCCTTAGTTATTTGATTTCAAATTAATTATACTTTAATTTTTTAATTCCACAGTTATAGAATACACGGGGTGTTACAATGCTGTTAGACTTTTAAGTTATGCCTAACTACACAACAATATAATGATTCAAGTACAACAAACTATTTCATTCTAGGTTATTCAAAACAAATGATAGGTTATGATTTCATTGTGGATAGGATTTATTCTTTTGATGTTGCTAATAATGAGGTAAACTAAACTTATTTGTTCAAATAGATTATAGATCTACCAATGTTACAAGGTTTGTTTTCATTCTAATTTGCAGGGAAATTTGGTAAGACTATGAAAAGAAAGAAGCTTACTCGAAAATAAAAAGAAATCGAGGAATTAGGATATGCAATCAATGAGCCCAATGCACGTGATGAGTATATTATGTTGGAAATTTATATTAGTAATGAAGATGGCCGACAAACATATGAAAACAATGCAACACAAACTGGAATTGATTCAAAGGAGAGAGGATGCTCAAATTCATGATAGCCTTCAAATTATAGGTAGTACAGTATTTAAAGCACCTCTCTTGCTATTTAAAGATCTCTACAAATTAATTAAGTTGGCCCATTCCAACGCAGCTGACTGAAGCCTAAGAAACCTAAGAAGCAACCAATTATATGCTGTTGTGAGGCAATGATTTCCACCAAGCGGATTTGATATGGTGCACTTTTTTTTATTACTCATAATTGCTTTTCCCTAGTTGATCCAAATACCAAAGTATTGTAACAAACCGGAAAATACGAGCCAATTTAAAATTTTTAAATTGGTTAATTTAAAAGAATTTAAACAATTGAAATAACATATTTCAATAAAATAATGAATTGGAAATAGTGTGGCAGTTTGAAATTTTGAATTCAAACTTTGATTGACTGTACCAGGTGCAAAATATAACGGATTTTAGTGAAATCAAAAATATTTAAATCTGTTTATGAATATCTTTCTAATGAATTTGAAAAATCGAAGTCTCATAGCGGGAATCAAAAGTTATGGCCAAATGAATTTTCAGAAAGGTCGCTATAGAGAATATATCGCCCTTGAAAATAGACATTTTGCAAACGACATCTGAATTCGACAAAACCACTTTTGTTGGATCCCGAATGTCAAATTATTGCTAGATTTCAAATTTCATAATTTTTGAAGCTAGTATGTTAGTGTGGCAAAAGAAAACGTGTTTGGTTAATTTCTGTTAAATTGGATCGACCAGAAAATGGCCATTTTTCAAACGATCTCAGAATTCGACGAAACTAGTTTTATTGGGACCGTAGCATCAAAACATTTCTAGATTTATTTTTCTGGAATTTTTCGAATCAGTTTGTAGCCCTGGCAAATTGAAATGTACGTTCAAATCGAATATTTAATGTTTTATATTTTAATTTGAAGAATAAATGAATGTAACAGTCGAATTGGCCGACGAAACATATCCCGTTGTGTTCGGGATAGGGGTATTTAGCTAAGGGCGACAGTCATTGGGTTTGAATTGGTGTTCGTGTGGAGAAATGCCATTTTAAAATTTAATAAAACCATCGACCAATCAAATTTCTCCATTCATAATTAAATAAAAAAATTATCAGAAAAACCCCAGCCCCCCCCCCCCCACATCGACGGGAACGCTTTCTCCCCTTCCCAGGCGATTTCCGATCGCCACAGCCCGAATCAGCACCACCCCAAGTTGAACTTTTTATAGTTCTCCTTCCCCTCTTCAAATCCATATAAAGAACTCACCCTATCGTTTCTCCTACCTCGAGATTTCCTCCTCCAAAGACCCAACCTTCCAGCCGCCGCCGCGAGCACTGGGCCCCATCGAGTTGCCTCCAACCGCCATGCGCCTGAAGCCCTCTCTACCCTCTTCCACGCTATGCCCTCCGATCGTCGTATCGAGGCTCAGTTTTTGTGAAAATTGCAAACCTAGTTTTGAACAACAGTGGAAGGTATACGGCTTGAATTTTCTAAATTGAAAATAACACTTTTAAGTGTTGCAAACTTTGAAAAATCGTATCTTTATGGTGTGTTAATGAAATTCGATTAAACAGGAAACATCGTGACCGCAAGGACGCTCTCTACAATCTAAAAGAGACCGCGGATTTTTCTGAGCTATCTACGATTTTTAGCACCTCGAAAACCTATGTGAGATTTCTAAACTGAAATGTGAATGGAAATGTCATGTATAAATTATATAAGCGAAATATAAATTATACACGTGTCGTATACCTCATGTACATGCGTTGTGTAAGCTATATGAGTGAAGTATGAATTATACATGCATAGTTTAAATGATATATGTGTTGGAATGGAAATAAAATATATATATATATATATATATATATATATATATATACACACACACTCCCCTCGTCCACAAACCATGGACGATATTTATTGATTGTGAATTGGTGTGAAAAAATTGGTGAATAATGCGAATGGTTGATAGAATTGTTTGTGGTTGATATTGTTTGGTTGTGGTTGAAAAATACCCATTGGTGATTGAAACAAATTTGAAATAATTGTGGAAAAGAAAAATCATACTCGCCTGCATGCGAATTAGATGTATGAAAACCCCATTGTCAAAAACCGCGAGGTTTTAAGGTAGAGCGAGGAGCCGTACTCGGGACGGTGCCGGTTTTAACTACCCTGCCGTTATGCTGCCGAAATTTTGAATAATATTCATGTGTTAGAATTATTTTCATATGTTGAAATTATTTTCATGTGTTGAAACTAAAGTCAAGTGTTGAAACTATATCCATGTGTGGAAACGCTCATATGTTAAGAAGTTCATGTGTTGAAAAATTGAATTCATGTGTTGAATGAATAAAGTGTTTAAACAATAAAAATCACATTTTTATTATATATAAGAAGTATGTCAAATATTCGTATTTAAAATAAATTGTTTCAACAATAAAAATAACATCTTTCTTATATGTACAAACTATATAAAATATCCATGTGTGGAAATACTCATGTGTTGAGAAGTGCGTGTGTTGAAAAGGTTCATGTGTTGAATAAAAAGATCGAACAATAAAAATTTTATTTTTATTGAAAATATGAAGTGTTAAAAAAATTCATGTATTGAATAAACATTTTAGATGATAAAAATGCCATTTTTATCATGTATATGATTCGCTAAAAATATACGAGTATTGAAATAAATATTTGTTTGCTATGAATATTATTTTTAACATGTTTAGGGACTAAATAAAATATTCATGTGTTGAAATATATTTTAGTTCGCCAAAAATATCATTTTTGAAATGTGAAGTGTTGAAAATAACTACTTGTTCAAATAAATGTGCATGAGTTGAAATATTCATTAATTAGCTAATGATAGGATTTTTGCTTATTTATGCAACATTGAATGAATGGTAACTTTAAACCAAATCGAATCAAACATGAAATTGAATGGAAAATGATAAGTGATAAAAATTGCACATATGTACATGCATATTTATTGAACAGGTTATAACAAAGAGGCTAGAGAAGAGGAATAAAATTGTGTGCCCGACAAATAGGTACATGTTTACTGTTTTGCTTGGGTGATGATTTTATGACCGTATTGGCTAGCCGCTTGGCTTTTTCTTTTTCTTTTTGAGATGAGACGCCCGTGTGGCTATTTGGGGATTTTCCCAGCCCTTCCCGTACAAAGGAGGTTATGGCGAAATTTTCCAAAACTTAAAGGCATTAGTGAAATATTTGAAGTGAAAACGATATTGAAATCGTCGAATGAACTATATATATATATAATTAAAACGAATTATGGTCGTGCAGTTCGTGTTTTGAAACCGTGATTTCAAACGATTAGTGCGGGAGATCCGACCATCGGATTTTCCCGAAACTGCAACCGTCGGGTTCGCCTTGGAAATATCTTTCCAACGGCACCAACTTTGTAAAGATCCGACGGTTGGATTGTCTAGAATGTTTAATTGAAATTTGAAGAAAAACAGCGCCAGAATCGATTATATTTATATATAAATATAAATATAAATATAATTAAATTAAATCGAATAACGACGCTGTACTTCGTATTTTGAAATCGTAACTTCAAACGATTAGTATGGGAAATCCGACCGTCGGATTTTCCCAAAACTAAAACTGTTGGATTCGTTTTGAAAAGATCTTTCTAATGATATAAATTTTTTGAAGATCCAACGGTTAGATTTTCAGATATGTGTAAAACAAATTTAGAGAAAAACAACGCCAGTGCCTCGGCACGACCCGAACGTCGTTTAATTAAATATTGCCATTTTTAAATAAATAAAAATGGCGATATATCGTAATAGAATATTATAGACGATATAGAATGGAAAAAACCCGATTTTGCTTGGTTTGCTTGATATGTGATGGTTGAATGTATTTAACATGAAAACTATACTAAGGAACTGAAATGTGAATGTTGAGTGATTTAACCATGTGAAGAATTGATTTGAAAATCTAAATATATGTGGATTATTTGAAAAGGCCGAGTTCATTCTCATTTCAAATAATCGATCGACTGTGAGAAGTTGAATAGTTGAAGATGGTTCAAGACCGACGATCTTCACATTGGATGGATGGGCGCTACTAATGCTCATGATTGGAGTAGCTACCTTGAAGGAGCTGAAGTAGTAGCCATCCGGACGTATTGTTGATTGTGCGGATATGCGAGGAATTTGGTGCCTCCGGCTTCGTTCAAACCCAAAACGAACTTGTAAATGGACTGTATGTCTGACATTGGATTTTGTTCTGTGCTGATTGTTCTCTATTAAATATATATCTGTTTGGCAGCGGAGAATTTATTCTCTTGCCTAACACCCTTCTCTGAGACCTACGAGCTCAGAGGTTATATATCGATAGAAATCAGTCGCATGGACTGAATTGCCTGTGTGGCACGCCTAAGTGGCATATGATCAAGGCTTCTGTTGCAAAGCAAAGTCTTGTGGTTGATGATCAAAGCATGGCCAGTGTGGCATAGCTTTGTGTATAGCGTGGATTCGCGAGCCTCACACCTCGGTATGAGTCAAAAACAGGATAGTGACTGCAGGGAGAACACGACGTTTCTTTCTAGCTATGGTGGTATCAGTGACTTACCAGCCCTGACATTTATATATACTTTCCACCGGTGTGGTTGTTGGAATGCGAGGCGCCTCGATTACAGGTCTGTAAGGACCGGGAAACGTGTGTTCAGGAATAACTAATCCTCAAAAGTAAGAGAGGACCGACCGTCAAGATCCATGGATTGCTGTGTGTGGTCCTGGGACATTTGCTAGAGTGTCTCGAACGGAGAGGAGCTTGCCCCTTGCCTCAACTCGTGATGGATTCCAATTTCCAATACGAAATATGCGGATGTGATTGTATTACTAGTATGGCGACATGATATATGGTACCCATGCCGTCAATGATTGATATTTATGATTGAATTTGCTTTTGAAACATATATGCACTAGTAATAATATCAAACACTTTTGTTTTATACGTATGAAGCATTTTTGGCCATTATAAGGTAAAACTCTATCCTCCAGCTTGCGTTGCATTGTATGATGGGACCTGAGTCTTATAATGGCTTCATTTTTATAAAAAAGCATTGCGATGACTTAATCATTTACTTTATTTCATGCACTAGCACTCATTGGAGTAAACCCGTTCTGCGAAAGTGGCGTGGTCCTTTGATTTGCCTTATTATTGTTGTTTAATAAGTTAGGTAGATTTCTCATACCAGACTCATGACTGGCTCGTAGTTTGTTTCACCTTGCAAACTCGGGTGCCCTTATTTTCACACGGGCAACCTAGTTACAGGTAGCTAACATATTTTGGGCTTGGCACCGCAGTAGAGGTGCACTTTTGGCTCATGGCGAGGCTTAACTACATGTTGATGACTACGATTTTTCCGCCATTACTATATATGTATTATGATTCCGCCTCAGGCGATGTAGACTGATGTTTAGTTTATGTACTCTCTATGTATGATTCCGCCACAGGCGATGTAGACTGATTATGTATTATTCTGCACTAAGTAGTATCCTGCACTATGCTCTCTGATGTGGTGATATATATGATTCCGCTGTTATATTTGTGTAAATTATTATATTTCTTGTTTATGTTATTATCTGTACTCTGCTAATGATGATTAATGTGTTATATTCCAACGATTTTCCTTAACACCGTAGCACGGGGTTTTGGGATCGTCACAGGTGGTATCAGAGCTTTGGTTAACCTTAGTTCTGGAATTTAACACATTAAACACTTCATCAGAATAGAATCAGTAGTATTCTAAGGCGAGTAGCTCATTAGAGATAGGACCAGCAATGTCCTAGAATGAGCTAAGCAGAATAGCAAAAACAATTTGATCAGTACATCGTTATCTTTCCTTAAGTTCTTCTGCTTTACCATACAATAAAATTATCGTTTCTATAGGCTGACTCTTTTCTTGCTTATGCAGAACTTGAAAAATGGCTACCCGAGCAGCCGCTGGTAGAGGAGGCCGAGCTGGCCGTGGCAGAGGACGAGGTGAAGTCCCAGCTAAAGATGGACCTTTAATACAACCCATGGCCGCTCAACCATTTGAGCTTAACCACGTGGCTGAAAGGTACAAGAACCTAGGAGGCAAAACCTTCTCTGGAATGGGCACTGTAATTGAGGCCTTGGCATCGCTGAAAACAAGCGAGATGATATTGGGAGGCCAGAGGCTAGGTGAGCAAGACAAAGCTTTCATGGGTGCTTGGCTTCTACAAGTGGAAGCCGAATTATGGTGGGAAGCTCTTACCGCAGCGAACAGGAATGCTGGTAGGACATGGGACGAATTCAAAGAATTATTCAAAGAAAAGTACGTCCCAGAGCAAGCCTTTGAGTGCATGCACGACGAATTCGCGAACCTCTAGCAGGGAGATCTTTCGGTGCAAGAATATCAAAACAAGTTTACACAATTATCCCGCTATGCTCCTGAGCTCATTGCCACCGCTAAGTCCAAAAACAAGAGGTTCATCCTCGGACTAAAGCGAAAGTACCAAGACAGGGCAATGGCCCACATCAAGCTGGCGTTTAATGAATTAGTGGATATGGCGTGCAATTACGAGGACCTAGATCAAAGGAACCTGGATCATGCTAAGTGCCAAGCCAGGAATAAACGCAAGCACGCTACAAACCAGCCAGAATCAAGCAACGCAGCGTCCTCGAATCAGCAGACTAGCAGCCGCCAAAAGGAAGTTTCTACAATTGTGGCAAGGTGGGGCACTACTCAAATGTTTGCACAGCCCCGAAATGGCAGAAGACCAATTCTCAAGGTTCAAGCCAAAGCTCTTAGAACCCTCACTCATGCTTTAACTACCGCAAGACAGGACATATTGTTAGGGACAGTCCCTTGCTTAAGAAGGCTGAGGTTGCTCATGTATATGACGGGACGAACCCGGCAGCTGCTTCCGATGGAGCAGGTAAACCCGATGTTTTGGGAGGTACCCTTACAATTAAAAATATTCCTGTTTCTGTATTATTTGACATGGGTGCATCACGCAGTTTTATTGCTAGTAACACAGTGCACAAATTAAAGTTAAAACAGAGAGAGCTTAAAGAATCGGTTAAATTTCATAATCCGATAGGGGGTTCTCTTATTCTCAGTTCATATTGTAGAGTGCCAGTCTCTTATTCTTCCTACAAATTTTCTTTTAATTTGATCACCATGGATTTTCACGAATTCGATATTATTCTCGGGCTAGATTGGTTAACGAAATACGAAGCCGAGGTAAAGTGTGCGGAAAGAATAGTAAAAATTCGAATGTAGCTTGGATATATTACTGTACCATGACATGGTTCAAATCCAGATAGAGAGGAATTTTGGTCTGCATTAGAAGTTATCCCCACTTCCTTAGAAAAGATTCCTGTTGTTAAAAACTATGCGGATGTGTTTGAAGTGGTCGAAAACTTACCTCCGCAAAGAGAAATAGAATTCAGAATCGAATTATTCACAATGCCAGACCAGTAGTACATCCAATTAGAAGAATGACTCCAAAGGAAAAGGAAGAATTTGGCGATCAAACTCGTCAACTTTTATGGAAGGGTCTGATTAGACCTAGCTTTTCTAGTTGGGGTGCAGCTGTAGTGTTTGTCCTAAAGTCAGACGGTACTCTTCGATTGTGTTTTGATTTCCGAGACCTCAACAAACAGACGCCCAAAAATAAATACCCATTACCCCGCATCGATGATCTGTTAGACCAATTAAATGGGGCGAGAGTACTTTCCAGAATGGACCTACCTACAGGTTTCCATCAATTGAGAATTGCAGAAGAGTGTGTTCCTTTGACAGCTTTCAGAGGTCCAGACATATTTTATGAATGGTTAGTAATGCCGATCGGCCTATCCAATGCTCCAGCATACTTTGTCGATCTAATGAATAGAGTGTTCAGGGGAGTTCTGAATAAATTTGTCCTCGTATTCATCAATGATATTTTAATCTACTCCAAATCAAAACCTGAGCATGAAAGACATTTTGAACAAGTATTGGAGATTCTAAGAAAGAACGTCTTTAAAGCCAAATTCTCTAAATGTGTCTTCTGGCAAGAAGAGGTGAAGTTCCTTGGCCATGTCGTGTCAAAGGAAGGGATCTCTGTAGATCCGAGCAAAATTACAGCAATTCAAGACTGGAAACGGCCTACCACACCCACAGAGGTTAGAAGTTTTATGGGGTTGGCTAGTTATTATCGAAAGTGCATTAAGAATTTTTCGAAGATATCCGGTCCATTAACAAAGCTTATGAAGAAGCACGAGAAGTTTAAGTGGGCTTCTGACTGTGAGGAAGCTTTCCAGGAATTAAAATCGAAATTGACAACCGCTCCAGTGTTAACCATTATCGATGTCAATCAGGATTTGACGGTTTGGACGGATGCTTTTATTAGAAGCCTTGGTGCAGTGTTAATGCAAAAAGGCCAAGTAGTCCCTTATGCAAGCCGCCAGTTGAAACCACATGAGAAGAATTATGTAACTCATGATCTTGAGTTGTTAGCGATCGTCTTTGCTTTGAAAATCTGGAGACATTATTTATTGGGTGAGAAATTCGAACTGTATACAGATCATTAATCATTGAAGTATTTATTCACCCAGAAAGATCTGAACTTGAGACAGCAGCGTTGGCTGGAATTTCTTGCAGCGTATGATCTGGATAATTTGTATGCGCCGGGAAAGGCTAACGTTGTAGCTGATGCGCTTAGTAGAAAAACCGCAATTATTGCCAATCTTATAATTACGCCTGGATTGATTGATAAAATATCTGCTCTCTAGAAAAATGATCACTTCATTCAAAGGATATAGGGAGAATACAGAAGGGCGAGCCCTCAAGTTTTCAAATAGATAAAGAAGTAGTTCTGAGACTGAAAGGCAGAATTTGTGTTCCCAACATCCCAGAGATCAAAAGAGAGGTGCTCGATGAATGCCATAAATCCAAGCTTTGCATTCATCCTGGAGTAAGTAAAATGTACAATGATATCAAACGCATTTTCTGGTGGAGGGCAATGAAGAGGGACATTTCTTTGTATGTTAGCAGGTGCCTTACTTGTCAGTTAGTCAAGAGCGACCAACAAAAGCTAGCAGGAATGTTGCAACCATTGAAAGTCCCAGGTTGGAAATGGGAACAGATTTCCATGAATTTCATAGATGGTTTGCCCCAAACCAAGAAAGGTAATGACAGTATTTGGGTGATCGTAGATCGCTTCATGAAGACCGCCCATTTCATACCTGTCAGATCCAATAGGACCGCTCAAAGTCTAGCACAGATATATTTCAAATAAATTGTTAAGCTGCATGGAGTCCCCATCAGGATAGTCAGTGATAGAGACCCAATTTTTGCTAGCAAATTCTGGGAGGCATTCCAGACAGAATTTGGAACAAAATTGAATATGAGCACCTCTTATCACCCTCAGACTGATGGCCAAACTGAGCGAGTGAATAGAATTCTAGAAGATTTACAGCGGGCTTGTATTATTGATTTTGGTGGGTCATGGGAAGATCACTTACATTTTGCAGAATTCTCATATAACAATAGCTATCAAGCAAGTTTGGGAATGTCGCCATTGAAGCATTATACGGTAGACCGTGCAGATCTCTAGCATGTTGGGTAGAACCGGGCAATAGACTTGTGTTGGGACCCGATATGATTAGAGAAGCATCAGATAAAGTCGATTTCATCAAGAAGCGATTGAAAACCATGCAAAGCCGACAGAAAAGTTATGCGGATTCTAGAAGAAGAGATTTGACATTTGCTGTTGATGATTATGTTTATTTGAAAGTTTCTCCGATGAGAGGAGTGATCCGATTCGGTAAAACTGGGAAGTTAGCACCCAGATTTATTGGTCTCTGTCCTATACTTGAACGAATTGGAACTCTTGCTTATAGGGTTCAATTTCCTGATTGGTTGCCTGGAGTGCATAATGTGTTTCACGTATCTCAACTTAGAAGATATGTGCATGATCCAGATCTTGTTGTGGAAGAAACAGCGCAACAGGACTTGGAAATTACTCCAGAATTAGCAATCAGAAGAGAGCCGTTAAAAATTGTTGGCAAAGAAACTAAAGAGCTAAGAAGCAAAAAGGTTCATTTAGTTAAAGTTCAGTGGAGCAGTGATCCTAGAGACTGTACTTGGGAGACTGAGGAAAGCCTTAAGCAAGCATACCCCAAATGCAGAGTGGACATCTCTGACTAACTCCGGTGCAAGGTACCTTCACCATACTTTGCATTTACATTTTGTTTCCTACTTTACTGTTGTTTACTTTTCGGGGATGAAAAGTTTTAAGTGGGGGAGATTGTAACAACCCGGAAAATTCGAGCCAAATTAAAATTTTTAAATTGGTTATTTTAAAAGAATTTAAACAATTGAAATAACATATTTCAATAAAATAATGAATTGGAAATAGTGTGGTAGTTTGAAAATTTGAATTCAAACTTTGATTGACTGTACCAGGTGAAAAACAAAATGGATTTTAGTGAAACCAAAAATATTTAAATCTGTTTATGAATTTCTTTCTAACGAATCTGAAAAATCAAAGTTTCATAGCGGGAATCAAAAGTTATGGCCAAATGAATTTTCTGAAAGGTCGCTATAGAGAATATATCGCCCTTGAAAATAGAAATTTTGCAAACGATCTCGGAATTCGACGAAACAACTTTTGTTAGATCCCGGATGTCAAATTATTGCTAGGTTTCAAATTTCATAATTTTTGAAGCTAGTATGTGAGGGTGGCAAAAGAAAACGTGTTTGGTTAATTTCTGTTAAATTGGATCGACCAGAAAATGGCCATTTTTCAGACGATCTCAGAATTCGACGAAACTAGTTTTATTGGGACCGTAGCGTCAAAACATTGCTAGATTTATTTTTCTGGAATTTCTCGAATCATTTTGTGGCCCTGGAAAATTGAAATGTTCGCTCAAATCGAATATTGAATGTTTTATATTTTAATTTGAAGAATAACTGACTATAACAGTCGAATTGGCCTACGAAACATATCCCATTGAGTCCGGGATAGGGGTATCTAGCTAGAGGCGACAGTCGTCGTGTTTGAATTGGTGTTCGTGTGGAGAAACGCTATTTTAAAACTTAATAAAACCATAGACCAATCAAATTTATCCATTCATAATTAAATAAAAAAATATCAACCCCCCCCCCCCGACATCGACGGAAACGCTTTCTGCCCTTCCCTGGCAATTTCCGATCGCCACAGCCTGAATCAGCCCCACCCCAGTTGAACTTTTTGTAGTTCTCCTTCCCCTCTTCAAATCCATGTAAAGAACTCTCCCTATCATTGCTCCTACCTCGAGATTTCCTCCTCCACAGACCTGACCTTCCAGCCTCCGCCGCGATCATTGGGCCCCATCGAGTTGCCTCCAACCGCTATGCGCCTGAAGCCCTCTCGACCCTCTTCCACGTTGTGCCCTCCGATCGTCGTATCGATCCTCGGTTTTCGCGAAAACTGCAAACCTAGTTTTGAACAATAGTGGAAGGTATACGGCTTGAATTTTCTGAATTGAAAATAACACTTTTAAGTGTTGCAAACTTTGAAAAATCGAATCTTTATGGTGTGTTAACGAAATTCGATGAAACAGGAAACATCGTGACCGCAAGGACGCTCTCTACAATCTAGAAGAGACCGCGGATTTTTCAGAGCTATCTATGATTTTTAGCACCTCGAAAACCTATGTGAGATTTCTAAACTGAAATGTGAATGGAAATGTCATGTATAAATTATATAAGTGAAATTTAAATTATACACGTGTCGTATACCTCATGTACATGCATTGTGTAAGCTATATGAGCGAAGTATGAATTATACATGATTGTTTAAATGATATGTGTGTTGGAATGGAAATAAAATATATTTATATACAAATATATATATATATATATATATATATATATATATATATATATATACACACCCCTCATTCACAAACCATGGACGATATTTATTGATTGTGAATTGGTGTGAAAAATTTGGTGAATAATGCGAATGGTTGATAGAATTGTTTGTGGTTGATATTGTTTGGTTGTGGTTGAAAAATACCCATTGGTGATTGAAACAAATTTGAAATAATTGTGGAAAAGAAAAATCATACTCGCCTGCGTGCGAATTAGATGTATGAAATCACCACTATCAAAAACCGCGAGGTTTTAAGGTAGAGCGAGGGACCGTACTCAGGACGGTGCCGGTTTTAACTACCCTGCCGTTATGCTGCCGAAATTTTGAATAATATTCATGTGTTAGAATTATTTTCATATGTTGAAATTATTTTCATGTGTTGAAACTAAAGTCAAGTGTTGAAACTATATCCATGTGTGGAAATGCTCATATGTTGAGAAGTTCATGTGTTGAAAAATTGAATTCATGTGTTGAATGAATAAAGTGTTTAAACAATAAAAATCACATTTTTATTATATATAAGAAGTATGTAAAATATTCGTGTTTAAAATAAATTGTTTCAACAATAAAAATAACATCTTTCTTATATGTACAAACTATATAAAATATCCATGTGTGGAAATACTCATGTGTTGAGAAGTGCGTGTGTTGAAAATGTTCATGTGCTGAATAAAAAGATCGAACAATAATAATTATATTTTTATTGAAAATATGAAGTGTTAAAAACATTCATGTGTTGAATAAATATTTTAAATGATAAAAATGCCATTTTTATCATGTATGTGATTCGCTAAAAATATACGAGTAATGAAATAAATATTTGTTTGCTATGAATATTATTTTTAACATGTTTAGGGACTAAATAAAATAGTAAAGTGTTGAAATATATTTTAGTTCGCCAAAAATATCATTTTTGAAATGTGAAGTGTTGAAAATAACTACTTGTTCAAATAAATGTGCATGAGCTGAAATATTCATTAATTAGCTAATGATAGGATTTTTGCTTATGTATGCAACATTGAATGAATGGTAACTTTAAAACAAATCGTATCAAACATGAAATTGAATGGAAAATGATAAGTGCTAAAAATTACACATATGTACATGCATATTTATTGAACAGGTTTTAGCAAAGAGGCTAGAGAAGAGGAATAAAATTGTGTGCCTGACAAATAGGTACATGTTTACTGTTTTGCTTGGGTGATGATTTTATGAGCCTATTGGCTAGCCGCTTGGCTTTTTCTTTTTCTTTTTGAGATGAGACGCCTATGTGGCTATTTGGGAATTTTCCCAGCCCTTCCCGTACAAAGGAGGTTATGGCGAAATTTTCCAAAATTTAAAAGCGTTAGTGAAATATTTGAAGTGAAAACGATATTGAAATCGTCGAATGAACTATATTTATATATATATATATATATAAATATAAATAAAATTAAAACGAATCGTGGTCGTGCAGTTCTTGTTTTGAAACCTTGATTTCAAACGATTAGTGCGGGAGATCCGACCATCGGATTTTCCCGAAACTGCAACTGTTGGGTTCGCCTTGGAAATATCTTTCCAACGGCACCAACTTTGTAAAGATCCGACGGTTGGATTGTCTAGAATGTTTAATTGAAATTTGAAGAAAAACAGCGCCAGAATCGATTATATTTATATTTATATATAAATATAATTAAATTAAATCGAATAACGATGCTGCAGTTCGTATTTTGTAATCGTAACTTCAAATGATTAGTGTGGGAAATCCGACCGTCGGATTTTCCCAAAACTGAAAGCGTTGGATTCGTTTTGAAAAGATATTTCTAATGATATAAAATTTGTGAAGATCCAACGGTTAGATTTTCAGATATGTGTAAAACAAATTTAGAGAAAAACAGCGCTAGTGCCTCGGCAGGACCTGAACATCGTTTAATTAAATATTGCCGTTTTTAAATAAATAAAAATGGCGATATATCGTTATAAAATATTATAGACGATATAGAATGGAAAAAAACCGATTTTGCTTGGTTTGCTTGATATGTGATGGTTGAATGTATTTAACATGAAAATTATACTAAAGAACTGAAATGTGAATGTTGAGTGATTTAACCATGTGAAGAATTGATTTGAAAATCTAAATACACGTGGATTATTTGTAAAGGCCGAGTTCATTCTCATTTCAAATAATCGATCGACTGTGAGAAGTCGAAGAGTTGAAGATGGTTCAAGACCGACGATCTTCACATTGGATGGATGGGCGCTACTGATGCTCATGATTGGAGTAGCTACCTTGAAGGAGCTGAAGTAGTAGCCGTCCGGACGTACTGTTGATTGTGCGGATATGCGAGGAATTTGGTGCCTCCGGCTTCGTTCAAACCCAGAACGAACTTGTAAATGGACTGTGTATCTGACAATGGATTTTGTTCTATGCTGATTGATCTCTATTAAATATATATCTGTTTGGTGGCGGAGAATTTATTCTCTTGCTTAACGCCCTTCTCTGAGACGTACGAGCTCAGAGGTTGTATATCGATAGAAATTAGTCGCATGGAATGAATTGCCTGTGTGGCACGCCTAATTGGCATATGATCATGGCTTCTGTTGCAAAGCAAAGTCTTGTGGTTGATGATCAAAGCATGGCCTGTGTGGCGTAGCTTTGTGTATAGCGTGGATTCGCGAGCCTCACACCTCGGTATGAGTCAAAAACGAGATAGTAACTGTAGGGAGAACATGACGTTTCTTTCTAGCTATGGTGGTGTCAGTGACTTACCAGCCCTGACATTTATATATACTTTTCACCTGTGTGGTTGTTGGAATGCGAGGCGCCTCGATTACAGGTCTGTAAGGACCGGGACACGTGTGTTCAGGAATAACTAATTCTCTAAAGTATGAGAGGACTGGACCTGAAGATCCAGGGATTGTTGTGTGCGGTCCTGGGACATTTGCTAGAGTGTCTCGAATGGAGAGGAGCTTACCCCTTGCCTCGACTCATGATGGAATCCAATTTCCAATACAAAATATGCGGATGTGGTTGTATTACTAGTATGGCGACATGATATATGGTACCCATGCCGTCTATGATTGATATTTATGATTGAATTTGCTTTTGAAACATATATGCACTAGTAATAATATCAAACACTTTTGTTTTAAACATATGAAGCATTTTTGGCCATTATAAGGTAAAACTCTATCCTCCGGCTTGCGTTGCATTGTGTGATGGGACCTGAGTCTTATAATGGCTTCATTTTTATAAAAAGCATTGCGATGACTTAATCATTTACTTTATTCCATGCACTAGCACTCATTGGAGTAAACCCGTTCCGCGAAAGAGGCGTGGTCCTTTGATATACCTTATTATTGTTGTTTAATAAGTTAGGTAGATTTTTCATACCAGTCCCATGACTGACTCGTAGTTTGTTTCACCTTGCAAACTCGGGTGCCCTTATTTTCACATGGGCAGCCAAGTTACAGGTAGCTGACATATTTTGGGCTTGGCACCACAGTAGAGGTGCACTTTTGGCTCATGGCGAGGCTTGACTACATGTTGATGACTACGATTTTTCCGCCATTACTATATATGTATTATGATTCCACCTCAGGCGATGTAGACTGATGTTTAGTTTATGTACTCTCTATGTATGAGTCCGCCACAGGCGATGTAGACTGATTATGTATTATTATGCACTAAGTAGTATCCTGCACTGTGCTCTCTGATGTGGTGATATATATGATTCCGCTGTCATATTTGTGTAAATTATTCTATTTCTTGTTTATGCTATTATCTGTACTCTACTAATGATGATTAATGTGTTATATTCCAATGATTATCCTTAACAACGTAGCACGGGGTTTTGGGATCGTCACAAGTATGCTCCAAACTTATCATAATGTGTGTTTGTTTTCCCTGTAATAGTTCGCTAATTTGTCACAATGCAATACAAAATATGAAATTGATTTCTTATAGTGATTTCTCAACGTGATAAAACTACCTTTATTTTACATAACTTTTTCTTTATTATTTTCATATTACCTACAGAAAATACAAATGCTCGACGCACATTTTTTAGTGCTTTTTGCATTAAATTTTTAATTACTCTCTATTATGTTTTCAAATAGATCCATGGATATGATATGTATTTTGAAAATTTGATTAAAACTGAAAAGAAGTAAATCAAAGTTCCTTTTCTACATAAATAACCGAATTGATCGTTGGATTAATCATTGTATTATGGACTACTGAATTTCACTTCAAGAATGAGTCGTTTTTATTGTTGCCTTACATATTTCAAAATGATAACAAGAAAAAAAATGCATCCTCTGTTTTACATAGAAACACTTCTGCGTCTTTATGCTACTGTAGTTGAACACCAATCTTTTTCAAGCAATCATCCAAGCTTCCACCTATTGTACAGGAAAGAGGTAACTTTTTTTGGTCATTCCTACTCAATTATGATGAATCACTATATTTTTAATTTGCGGTTTCTAATGTAGATACTCATGTCACATTCGTAATCTTGGTTCGAAGTATATTAGGAAACGAAGGAGGTGACAGGAAAAAAATATAGGATAGGAAGACAAAAATATTTACAAATTATTCATTGAGATGAAATTATAGAATTTATGAATTCGCTTAAGGAAGAAGTTTATCTACTATGTATCGATCTATCATTTGCTTTTTGTTAGAGTTTAAAAAACATCTTTTAAAATTTTGCTGTGGTTAACAGATCTGAACATCTTTGCTTATTTATTTATTGAAATTTCATGGGCAACTTATGCATTGAAATATTGAAGTCATCCTTTATCAATTGTAAGATCTTGGCAATGCAGCAGCGACGGGTGGTATAGGAATATGTGACAGCAAAGAAGACTTATTAAAATTGTATATGTTTTGTTATGATAATGCGTGTTTGTACTGTTTCCTTTCAAATCACTACTATATTGAATTTCAAAGCCTTTTCCCTAATAGATATGGATATGAAGTGTTAATTGTTAAGTATAGCTTATCTTTCACAATTTATTCTTCTAGAAAATTTCTGATTTTTGCAATTATAAATACGAATATTGATTTTATTCAGAAGTAACATTGAATAAATATGCTTGCAAAATATGTAGTTATTTCAAACAGTAATATCAAATTGGGGATTGAGTACCTTGACATAATTGATTTTCTATTTAGATTCTAAAATGCAATGTCTTTCTTCCTACAGACATGCATGCCATAGATTCCCATTCCCATCCAGTTCTTGCTTTCTATTTTATAATGTTATGATGTACCTTTTATTTTTATTTTTCTACGTTCACCATGTCCTTCCAACTTTTATTCTTATGTCCACCTATATTTGTATATTTTTCAAACTTTGACAATAAATCTACACATACTGTACATGGAAAGAAACGGTTAATTTCAATTTTGTTCCAATTATAAATTAACCATCTTCAATTTCTTTTGTACGCAATAAAAAAATTTCTTCGCCTGCAGGCTGCATAGTGAGCACTACACCAATAGTACACCACCTTTCAGTTTTATCAGATGATAATTGTTCACCAACTACAACTCTATAAACAAGGCACCACTAAAGGCAAGAAGAGTGATGTTGCAATAGTACTCTAAATGGAAGAAAATTCAGGTTCATACTGTAGTATAATATTTCTCAAAATCAGTGAGGAAAAAAATCATAGTTTGTCCTTTATCAACATAATTAATTGCTCCCTTTTGTGAATTTATTTCTGTATGTCCGCATTCCTGGATTTTCATGTAATCCATTGAATGAAATGTTTTTGTACAGCAGGGGCATTAGTCTATTATATTATGGGCAGAGAAATATGCATGCATCGAAGTTCTGCATTCAAATTTGGTGAGTTGCAGATTTTCAAAAATGAGCATGTATATAAAACGAACAGATGTATAAGTATTATAACTTTTGTTATGGCACTGTTGTTGAGTAAATTATCTATGCATATTTATTTAACTATAGTGGCCTATGTAAACGTTGTTTTTTCAGACTTTCTTAGTTTATTTATGGGGACAAATGCATGCTATGTCAAACCCTCCATTTTCACATTGACGTTTAATTTATACACCTCATTAACTCTGACATTTAAACGGTAAGATTAAAGATTGACAAGCTCATCAATTATTGTATACTAAAATCGTGTTTGCGAATGTGAGAAGTTTTATATGATGATATAATCCTAATATAATGGTACATACATTAGGTGTGTTATCCTCTATGGGTAAAATGAGTTTTTAATTTTTACTAACAAGATACTGGGGATGAAATTTTAAATCATTTTGAATTTATTACCCAGCGGTATAAATTCTATAATGGCAGCATTGAAATGCTTTTGCAGATGAGGTGGAGCACCAATAGTTTTGTTTTAGAAAATAAGAAAATGATAGAAATTTATTTTGTTTGATCAATTTTCAACACGTTTTCGTGCCTTTAAATGCTTTGTGGAATCTATGAGTACTGTGTGTTCTTATCAATGGAAATTTTGTTCTATTGATAGTTAATTTGTTTGGAATTCCTAATAAGAAAAATAAAATAAAAAATCTTCCATCGTTTTATTTGATTTACCATCGCAAAACTATCATTTTTTAAATTTTATCTGTGTAAATGCTAGGTTTGAATAGATGGAGCTTTCGTCCTTACCATTCGGAATCTGCCAAGGATATAGATGTAAGAAATTTGTTTGAGAATTATTCCAGTTCAAACATGTATAATTGAACCTTTGAGAAATTGTCCTATGCTTACTACCGTTTGTTGTGTATACAGTTTTGTTGTGTATACAGTTATAATGTTAATGATATAAGTGTAATCAAAAGACATAATTTTTATGCAAGCTGTATAACAATTAAACAATAGTTTTCTGCTAAAAATCACATGCAAATTACATGGATTATGATGAAATTCAATGTTATTAATGCCCTTATAATCAATGGATATAATTTATGTCAATAGTGGAGCAGTGTATTATAAGTGATTACCAAGATGTGATCATACATTATGTGCTAAGATGCTTCCCCGGTAGCTATTAAGTGATTTATTGGTTTAAGGCTTTGATAATTTATAGCTATTTACATTTAAAATAATGTTTGGGAATGATATGAGCTTAAACATTTTACAAAAAAATTGAACCAAATTAAAATGTCCAATTTAATTAGAAGCATAATGATAATTTAACAAACAAACAAACAAACAAACAAAGAAACATCTATAATAAATAAACAGGAAAAATATTGTTACCCTAATGTTTCTGCTAAAAGTAAACATTCAATAATCATTTTATACAAAAATATAGTGCAGTCCGTGTGCAAAGCACGGGTTCGCACTTGTTTTCTACTGGAAATCCGAATTTTATTCACTCAAAATCCTTCTATTTAATTTAATAATCCATTATGATTTAAAAGCAATTATAGCGCTGTTTTTCTAGAAATTTGATTTTGACATAACTCATAGTCTATAAGACGAAATCTAGATTATTCTCTTTCATTAGAAAATTATCGTTCAATAGGTTCAGACAATTCTTGTTTTAAAGAATTCCGGCTTTTATTGAATTCTATATGGTCAACTGAAGTTAAAATCGTAAAATTACGAACTACCATGCTGCGACAAGTTTTTTTAATTAGATTTAAATATAAATGTTTAAACTTCGTTTATTATATAAATTTCAACTCCATTCTTCCATATTTTAATATAAATTAAACCAGTTTTGCAAATTTAACTTAAAATTTCTGATTATCCTAACCGTCGATTATTTCATAACGTAGTTAAAAAAATTTACAGCTTAATCTTCTATATTAAATTCCAGTTCCCTTAGAAATAAATTATTTTATAAAATTTGATATAGTTGAATTCTAATTATGAATCCTTTGGATTTATCTCAATTCAGTTTATATTCCAAATTCTGGAACGAAATACGCCGTTCTCTTTTCGAAACAATTTTCGATTCCCTTTTTAAATTAGTACTTGAATTTAAACTTCCAAATTATCTAATGATAATTGCTTCCCTATATTTATAAACATTGTTTATAAATTTAACTTCCTTATTTTATATATTAAAACAAGTTTTCGTTTCAAAAATTCATTTGAAACCCAATTCCTATTTTGAAATATTTTTATTGGCAAAGCCAATTGGGTTGTGTGGTCCCCTACCACTTTATTGATAACCAAAGAAAGATTACAATAGGAAAAGCTAAACTAAATAAAATAAAATAGTGATAACATCGGCTATCAATCACTAGAGAACAAACATAAGCACAACATAAAGAAAGACATATACAGCACAGAACATACATCAATTCCAAATGCCTAGATCAAAGGTAAAGTGCATCATCTGGATACCATCTCTTATTTTCATTTGCACTTGAAGCTTCATTTGCGCATTGGTAATAACATGTTTAGGGTTGAATATACGATTGTTTCAAATCTTCCAAACATGCCGGATGAATTTCTTTAAAAGAAAAGTGACGAGTCTTGCCTTTTCATCCCCTTTCATGATGATTCTGTGAAGAGAGCTCCATTCCAAATTGTTGTCTTGAGTTACACCTCTTCTTCCCAATCTTCCCATAACTTCTTCCGATGCCTTAAAAGATTTTATTGCATTCAAATAAAAGATGGTCAGCTGTCCTAGGTTCATTGTTGCAAAGTTCACACTAAATCGTCATCAGTTGTCCACATGAAACCAACTTCACTTTAGTAAAAATAACATTGTGCTTTACTTTCTAGAGTAACAAGTTTTATTTGGCTTCATTTCCACCTTTCCAAATGATATTCTTCCGCCTACAACAAGGCATAGCTTCAACTCCAAGCAAATCCAGGTACAAAGACTTCATATTGAAACTCTCACCTGACCATTGCCATGCAACTCTATCAGCTTTAGGAACCATCAATGTCATATCATCACTTTTTTTCCAAATATCAACACAGCTACTTATGGAAGTACTAAGTAGTACCACCCTATGGTTATAATCAAACTGCCAACACTAGCATTGCAATGCACACCAGATAAGAGCTTTTCATGGTGTGAGATAGTGTTATTGGGGATGAAATGCTAATCAATCAAAGGGTCGCCCCAGAACTTAATTGAATTATATGTAGAGGTACTATATTTAAAGAAAGGCAAAATATCTTTTCTAATTTTAACAATACTAATCCAGGTCCAACTCAGATTGTGAGGTGGATACATACTCCAGAAATTTTGCTCACATAAGATATGTTTTTTGGACCAAGATGTAAAGACCCGCAACTTCCCCGTAAAGGAAAGTGTCGGATAGTTCGAGAACAAACCACAACAGAACACATACAGAAGAACGTTTCACTGTATATTACAACAATGCATCAGATTACAAGAATATACAGAGTATAAATGAATATTACACAGAGATATCAGAGATTTAAATTACATTTAAATACATCGCAGCGGAAAATAATACAATACACAACTAGAAGGAGATATACGGATACAAAGCTTTCCGGATATCATTCCAGCTGTAAACCAGGATCCTGTGAATATAAATCTGCAAAACCCAAAACTACTAGCTGCCCGTGTCAAAATAAGGGCACCCAGAGTTTAGGTTAAAACAATAAACTCCAGGTCAGTCATGGGACTGGTGTGAGAACTAAAACAGTTATTAATCTTTATTTTAAATCATTAGGTAAATCAAGGGACCACGCCGTATAACACGGAACGGGTTTCCTCCCAAGAATACCAGTGCATAAAACAAACAGCGCAATGCTAAATAAAGAAAAATGAAGCTGTTATAAGACCCAGGTCCCATCACACAATGCAACGCAGCCGAGGATAGGGTTTTCCCTTATAACAGCCAAAGAATGCTTGATACGTTTAAAACAAATCATTTGATACTATAATAAGTGCATAGTGTGTAAAACAACTTCAAATCATAAGTATCAATCATAGGCGGCATGAGCGTCCCATGCCACTATGTCGCCATATATAGGTTTACAAATAAAACCGCAAAGTCACGTATTTGGAAATTGGATTTCCGTCTATGAACCGAGGCAAAAGATAGTCCTCAACCGATTCGAGACTGCCTAGCCCGAGTCTCAGGATCAGAGCTCGAGTGACCCTTGGATCGTCAGGGCCGGTCCACCGATGTGGATTAAAATGCCTGAACACTACGTTTCCCCGCCCTTTGGGGCGTAAATGAGCCAACTAAATGACTCCATCGGTTCGAGAACGACCGATCAATCCGAGGCGCCTCGCAACAGCAACAACCACATAAGTCAAACTCGTCAGGGCGTGTAAAACCACTGACGCCACTTCTAACTAGGAAGAAACGCATGCCCTCCCTGAGGTCCGTCTCCCGTTTTTGGTTCATACCGGGTGTGAAACTCGCGAAGTAAACGTTACACAAAGCTATGCCACAAAGGCCGTGCTTTGATCATCACCACAAGACTTTGCTTTTCAACAGAAGCCTCGATTAATTGCCACTTAGGCATGCCACACAGGCAATTCACTCCATGTGTTTGATATCCATCAATATATAACCTCTGAGCTCGTACGTCTCAGAGAAGGGCGTTAAGCAAGAGAATAAATTCTCCGCCGCCAAACAGATATATATTTAATAGAGATCAATCACACGGACTAAAATCCAATGTCAGACACACAGTCCATTTACAAGTCCGTTCTGGGTCTGAACGAAACCGGAGGCACCTAGTACCCCGCATATCCATCGATCTCCAAGTACGTCTGGACGATCACTAACTGTTTCCATCTTCTTGGGTGTACAGCCCAATCAAGATCATCAGTAATTACCCAAACGACGTGGAGACCTCCGGTCTTCGACCATTGTCTTCATCTTCGACTTATCGTCGTATCAGTTATTCAGAATGGGATAAACCCGGACTTTCCGAATAACTCGCGTATATTTTAAATAAGTGTTACACAAACACAACATACGCCTCATTCCAATTCATCAGTCACTAACCGCAAATTAATCAAGAGAATAATTCCCCAAATATTAACCCCGAAGGCCGAAACCAACATCAGATCAATATCCAGAAAACCGTTCTGCTTAGCTAACCGACAGTTATTTTCTGATTTCACATTCATAGGGAAACGTTCCCATTAATTTTATCCAAGATAAATTCCTGAATTTATTCTCTAATCTTCCTTTGAATTTCGATTCAACTAGTCGGAATTAGCGAACCTCATCGTAGTAATCATTGGTTTTAATTTCCCAATCCCAACCTATTCATCCCATGAAGTCAAACTGGTCATACTTCATATCTAACACCACGGTGTTATCGGTAAATTCAATTACCATTTCACGTTCAAATCTAATTAAAGATTTAACTATCGCCTGGAGCAAAACTGGTGATACTCCATTTTCGATCATTTCAATCTAATTAAAGATTCATTAAAACTCCACTTAGTTTTAATCGTTAACTGGGTTAAAGAATCAATGTCATTTAAAACACGGTTCACGATAAACCCAAAATCACATTCATTAATTATCAGGTTAAAGAACGAGTGTTATTTAAAACACTGTCCACGATAAACCCAAAAATCAATATCAATTCAATTCCAATTAAATATTATTTAATTGGTACACTTCATTAAATCTAAATAAAAAGATTTAACCATTTCTCAACTGGGTTCAAGAACAGTGTTAGTGAAGACACCATTCACGACAAACCCAAATCACATTTGATATTCAATATAAGACTCTGAATAGAAAATATATCGGCTTATATTCAATATCAAATTCTACGATTAACAAATGTCGTATTTGAAATAACGATACAAATATATCTTTCAAATTTCCATAACAACACCTGTATAATCACGAATTCCAACATCGAAATATTCCGAAGACAATTTCGATTCAGATCCACTCCAATGCAATCATTGGATATTCTGGTTATTTTTAAAACCCTTTTCTAATTCAATTTATTTATTTAAAAATAAATAGAATTTTAATTCTAGTTCAAAACTAGTTCATTTCGATAAAAATCTATTTTTATCTTTTCAAATATGGAGTTTTTCATCCCAATTCTTTCTAAATCATTTCTTATGATTTTACATAAATTATTACTATTTTTAATAATTTTATCAAGGCCTGTACAGTCGATTTCCATCAACGGTCATCGAACTGCACTTACAGCGACCTTTTTCGAATTTGATTTGGACGTATCTCCAAATCCAACCGTTAGATTTCAAATTTCTAACATTCATTAGAAAGCTCTTTTTGATACGAACCCAATGGTTCCGGTTTTAGGAGAATTCGACGGTCGGATCTCCCGTAATGTCCGTTTGAAATAAATGGTCGAAATTCGCGAACTACCGCGGCGCGACGCGTTCTATTCAGGCCATTAGATTATATATATAATATATATATAATATATATTTCGTCGATTTTTATTCAAAACGAATTATATAAATAGTTTTAAAATTCGTTTCAAATTCTATTTCAATTTAAAGAAAAATTGAATTCTTCTTTATAAATTCGTTTTAAAATTCATTTCTATTCAATTCGAATTTCAATTCAATTTGAATTCATTTCAATTCGCTTTCAATTCCATTTGAATCCGTTTTCAATTCAATTCATTTCGAAATCGTTTTCAATTCAATTCATTTCGAAATCGTTTTCAATTCAATTCATTTCGAAATCGTTTTCAATTCAATTCATTTCGAAATCGTTTTCAATTCAATTCATTTCGAAATCGTTTTCAATTCAATTCATTTCGAAATCGTTTTCAATTCAATTCATTTCGAAATATTCGATTTCGAAATCACTTTCCAATATTCATTTTAAAATGAATAAAATCGATATAAATATCGTTCACGTCAAAATGGCGTCAATCTAATCAACACGGCTTCATAAATTTCTATTTTCAAATATTTTATTTCAAATATTTCTTTTTCAAAATAGTTGTCAATACTAAAATATTTCGTTCAACACATGACCAATCTCAACCGATGAGTACTGTCAACACATGAACCTTTATTTTATATTGATAAAGATGTAAATTTTATTACTAAAATATTTCGTTCAACACATGACCAATCTCAATGGATGAGTACTGTCAACACATGAACTTTTATTTTATAATATTCTTTATTTTCTAAATTGGAATGAGGCCCAATCAATTACCATATAAAGTTAATTATATGGATTTTCACACAACACATGTATATCATAGCATTGAAAAATAATCAGCCATCAACCAAAGTGCACTACACTGTATAAGCATCAAATATAGATATCTAACGCTTAAAACAGCCTGTCAATCAACCGATCGACATATTTAATCAATCAGGATGAGTAAACTTCAAATTTCATCCTAACACCCGTGTGGGGTTTCAAACAATCAAACACATATTTTATTTGTGCAGTTGGGCGATGTGTAAAATTTATCGACCCAATCAATGTCCTTCAAATAGGTGTACATAACTAACCGTCTGGTTTGTAAATGAATATTTATTTTATTCACTTCACGTTAAAAATTATATTTTTAACGATAAAACATTTTATTTCAACCTATGAATTTCTATTCAATTCATTTACACAATAAAATGATATTTTTATTTTTCTAACATATTTTAGAAAATTTCGGCGGCATAACGACACGATATCAGAAACGGGACAAGGCCTAGCCTTATCCCCGGTCTAGTGAAGGCCCACGCCATTCACACATCAATCAAATCAATTCGTTATGCAAACCACAAAATTTGGAGTAAGAGTCTAACCTAGCCTTACTCCTTCGCCTTATAACGGCGCACGTCTAATCCTAACCAATTTATCGATTCGATTTTTCACACCACAAACCACATTCAAACCAATATCGCAATCAATCACCAAACAACCAAACAAACAAGACCATGGTCTGTGGACGATTGTGTCGGGTGCTACTAAACACCGTCTGCATCCTAGTATATATATATTACTAGAAAACAAATTGAAAGGTGAGGAATTCTCACATAAAGCTATCCTAGCTCCACGGCTCCTCATTTGCAGAAGTCTTCGTCGTTTCGCCTTTTTGTCACCTTCGTTGCTGCTTTCACTACATACGCAAAAATCACATTTTTACTTTGCTATTCAATATATAAAAATTCTATTTTTCTACTATGTTATATAGATAAAAATTATATTTTTATCACGCTATTTTCTATATAAAGATTTCCCTTTTCTACAATAAAGATTTCTCCTTTATAAAAATATAGACTTCGCCTTTTCAAATTTAAAGATTTCGTCTTTATAAAAATCTCATTTTTATTTTCCTACACATATAAAGATGATATTTTTAATCTTCCTATCATGTAAAAATTATATTTTTAACTCTCCACCTAACCAAAAATCATATTTTTACATCTTCTATATAGTAAAGACTATATTTTTAATACTTTAAAAATATAAAAATCATATTTTTACTACTTTAAAAATATAAAAGATTATATTTTTCTACTTTAAAAATATAAAAGATTATATTTTTCCTACTTTACCACATAAATAAAATTCAGTTTATATAATAAATAAATTTCAGTTTATATAATAAATAAAATCATTTTATATATTAAATAAAATCAGTTTATAAAATAAATAAAATTAGAAAAACTTACAGGGGGGGTCTTCTCCCTTCGTCAGTGGCTGAGAGGGGGGGGGGGGTCGCGGTGGTTGTCCGGTGAAGGGGGAGGGCGCGTCGTACGGAGGAACGGTGGTGGGTTTCGGGTGGCTTGCGTCGATCGAAGGAGGGGAGGGGGTTTTGGTTGTCGCAGGCGAAGGGAGGGAAGGGGAGGAGGAGGAGAAGGAAAGGGGGGGTTAGCGTCGCGCCGCCGCCGCTTGGAAGGGGGGGGGGGGTGGTTGTCGATCGCCAGGCGCGATTTTCTCTTTTTTTTTTCTAATGAAAAATAGTTTTAAACGGGGGGGGGGGGGCAGAAGGTTTTAAGGGGGGGGGGAGATAAGATTTTTTATATTTATTTATTTATTAATTATTTAATTTGCAAAGAGTTGACTTTTACATACGACCTCGAAACGAGGCTCACCGCCTGTCATCCCTAGCGTTCTACCCCCATTCCGAACACAATGGGATATGTACCGCAAGTTGATTCGGCTGTTACAATCAGTTTCTGTTAAATTTACATTTAAATCACTTTATTGAATTCTTAACGTACATTTCGAATTACCGAGGTCACATACTAACTCTAAAAATTCGCAAAAAATATTTTCTAGCTTCGTATTGACGATACGGTCCTAACAAAACTAGTTTCGTCAAATTCTGAGACCGTTAGAAAAATGGCCAATTTCCAGTCGATTAAAATCAACTGAAACTGGTCAAATGCGTTTTCCTTAGCCACGCTCACATACTGATTCGAAAAATTATGAAATTTGAAACCTAGCGATAACTTGACATCACGGACCCAACAAAACTGGTTTCGTCGAAATCCGAGGTCGTTTGCAAAATGTCTATTTTTAAGGGCCTGAATTCCATAGCGACTATTCAGAATTTTCAACTGGACATATCTTTTGATTCCTGCTACGAAATTTTGATTTTTCGGATTCGATAGAAAGATATTATCAATTAGATCCTATCATTTTTGGTTTCACTAAAATCCGGATTGTTTTGCACCCGGTACATTCAATTGAAGTTTGAAATCGAATTATCGAACTACCGCGCCATTTTCAATTCTATTTATAATTATATATAAATATTTATATTCTAACGACGGCGCGTATAAATGTATACGTTCGAATTCCATTCAAAATAAATTTCTCGACGATATTATTTAAAATAATTCATTTTAAATAATTAAAATTCGATAAAATTGCCAAAATAAAAATTTTAAACTGGCCCAGATTTTACGGGTTGTTACAATCTCCCCCACTTAAAACTTTTCGTCCCCGAAAAGGAACAAAGTCGAAAGTGGTTTGATTAATCAACTCTTCGCTCGATCTGGCTTTCATTCTCCAACTTTTCAGTTTTTGAGAAATTTCAAAATTTCAAAAAATTTGGCTAACACCCTAAATTTTTGAAAAATTTCGCCATAACCTCCCCTGCACCGGGAGCATCGGGGAATTTCAAATAGCTTCCCCGGTCCTTCAGATCTCAAAAAGAAAAAGAAAAAGCCAAGCGGCTAGCCAATAGGCTCAAAAAATCATCATCACCCAAACAAAACAGGAAATTATGTAGTAAACATGTACCTATTTGTCGGGCAAACAAATTTTATTCTCTGACTCTAGCCTCCTTGCTATGACCTGTTCAAAGATATATATGTATATGCAAGCAAATGCAACCAATTTTCAATATAGTTCAATATTTGATTTAATTAGGCTTAATAGTTCAAAATTATCAAACAATTAAACAAACAACACAATCATCAATCAATTAGTGAATTAGAGTTTCAAATTCATAATTTTGATACATATACAAAAATCAAATTTTGATGCCAAATCACAACAATGTATTCTAACTATATTAGTTTTGGTTCTCACACCAGTCTAATGGAAATATATAGAAATCACACCTTCGTCACTCGAAAATAAATGCTGATGATGTTTCGAACCACCATCAGAACATTGTCGGGCTACTAGAGTGCGGTTCTATATCTATCCGGTATATTAAAACTTCGAATATACGCGGATCAGACGTATACGCAAAATCTTTATATACTGGACTGTCCAACTCAATATAAATAGATAATCGAATACGAATAATTGATTTAAATTTTCAAAACAAAAATTGTTTTCATTTGAAAAAAATATACTCTTCACACTCGTTCTAGGATACTCCTGATCCCATCTCTAACGAGTCATTCTCATTGGATATTACTAATCCAATATCTGATGAATTCTTTCGTATGGTTCTAATGTGTCTTGTTCTCTGAGCTTTGTAAACCAAAGCTCTGATACCACGTGTAAAGACCCGCAACTTCCCCGTAAAGGAAAGTGTCGGATAGTTCGAGAACAAACCACAACAGAACACATACAGAAGAACGTTTCACTGTATATTCTTGTAATCTGATGCATTGTTGTAATATACAGTGAAACGTTCTTCTGTATGTGTTCTGTTGTGGTTTGTTCTCGAACTATCCGACACTTTCCTTTACGGGGAAGTTGCGGGTCTTTACACAAGACACCCAAATGCTATCAGTTTTACTCATAATCAACATGTTTCACAAAGGCTGCTTTATTCCATACAACAGTATTAGTAATACCAAGCCCACCTTTATTCATTGGCTTTTCAATCTGACTAAATGAGATAGATGTTGCATATTTAACATGGATGTTACCTTTCCAAAAAAAATTCACAAAGGAAGTTCTTATCATTTTTAATCGTTTCTGTTGCAAAATAAATGTTCTAGACCAGTAAACATGCATAGAAATGATAATGGACTTAGCAAGTGTTAATCTACCTATCTGGTTAAACATTTTGTTCAACCAACATTCCATCCTTCCTGTGATTTTCTCGTAAAAAAGAGTTCATTGTCAACAGTAATCCTAGAAGAAGTGAGAGGTATCCCAAGATATGATACAGTTGTAATAACCCGAAAATCTGAGCCAATTTAAAATTTTTATTTTGGCTATTTTGTTGAATTTTGATTATATAAAATAGTGTATTTTAAATAATAACGACGAGAAATTTAATTTGAATAGAAATAGAACGTATATATTTATATACGTCGTCGTTAGAATATAAATATTTTATTTATAAATATAAAAGGAATTGAAAATGGCGAGGTAGTTCGATAATTCGATTTCAAATTTCAAATGAATGTACCGGGTGCAAAATAAACCGGATTTTTGCGAACCAAAAAAATTTGAATCTATTTGAGAATACCTTTCCAAAGAATAGCAAGGATAAAAAGTTATGCCCAGTTGAAGATTCAGAATAGTCGCTATGGAATTCTAGCCCTTAAAAATGGCCATTTTGCAAACGACCCCAGTTTTCAACGAAACAACTTTTGCTGGATCTGCATTGTCAAATTATTGCTAGGTTTCAAATTTCATAATTTTTCGAATTAATATGTGGGTGTGGCGAAGGAAAACGCCTTTGACCAATTTCAGTTGATTTTAATCGACTGGAAAATGGCCATTTTTCATACGGTCTCGGAATTCGGCGAATCTAGTTTTGTTAGGACCGTATCGTCAATACGAAACTAGAAATTATTTTTCGGGAATTTTTCTAGTTAGTTTGTGGCCCCGGTAAATTGAAATGCGCGTTCAAATTCAATATATAGAGTTATATTTTGATTTTGATGAAAACTGATCGAAACGATCGAATCAGCTTGCGATACATATCCCATTGTGTTCGGAATGGGGGTAATAAGCTATGGACGACAGGCGGTGGGTTTGATTCCGAGTTCGAAAATAAAATTTACTTTTTGAAATTAAAATATTAATAAAATAATATATATAAACCCCCCTCTCTTCTTTCCCTCTTCCTACTCCCGTTGACCGGAAATGAAATAAAATAAAATAAAAAGAGAAGGAGAAGAAGACGCGCAGCAGTAGCCGCGCGAGGCGCCGCTGGCGATCGCCCCCCCTCCGGTGACGCGCAACCCTCCCCCATCCTTTCCCCTTCGATTTGCGAGCCAAACCCCCCCGACGCAGTAAAGCCACAAGCCCTCCACGCCCCGCCTCCGACCAAACCAGGCTTGCCGCTGCCACCCTGGCCTCCGCGCCGACCACGACGCCCCCTCCACCTCCAATGCAGCGAAATAGCCCCCCTCCTACAATTTGACTGTAAGCTTTTTATATTTATTTAATTTAGTTGTTTATTTAAAATATTTAGTTTAAATTAATTAAAATCAGTTTTTAAAGTTCAGATCTTTGTCTGTTTAAAGTATTGATTTTCAATTTAGAAAAGATAAGATTTCTAAAGGTATAAAGATTAGATTTTTATCATACAAAGAAACGATTTTTCATGGTATAAAGATCTGATTTTTAAGATGGTAAAAATATGATTTTTAGAACTTCAAAGATTATAATTTTACCACAGCAAAGATGATATTTTTATCATATAAAAGGATATGATTTTTAATCGTGAAGTGATTAGGAAGATTTGATTTTTCATAGTAAAAAGATTCGATCTTTATAAATAAAAATATAATTTTCATATGATGTAGTAGATAAAAATATGATTTTTATATAATAGAGAATATAAAAATATTATCTTTATATATATAGCGAAGGTAAAATTCGATTTTTATATATTGAATAGCGAAGTAAAAATTTGATTTTTATATATTGAATAGCGAAGTAAAAAATTCGATTTTTGTATATTGAATAGCGAAGTTAAAATTCGATTTTTATATATTGAATAGCGAAGTAAAAATTCGAATTTATATATAGAATAGAGAAGTAAAAATTCGAATTTTATATATGTAGTGATTGCGGATGGCGAAAGTGACGAAAGAAGAAACAACGGAGATTTTCTAAATATGAAGAGTCGAGGCGTTTGGTTTAGCTAGTCGGTGAGAACTTCTCACTTTTAATTTAATTTTCTAGTTAAAAAAAATATACTAGGATGCAGACGGTGTTTAGTAGCACCCGACACCCGTCGTCCACAGACCATGGACGGCTTGTATGCTTGTTTGTTTGATTTTGATGTGTAGTTGATTGTGTAATGTGATGTGAAATGAAATAAAATATTTATATAGTTAAAAATATTTTATAGTTAAAAATAGAATTTTTAACGTATATATGAAATGAAATAAATTAATATAAACAAATCGAACGACTTGTTTATATACACACATTTGACTGATATTGATTGGGACGATAAATTTTACACATCGCCCAACTGCACAAATAAAATCTGTGTTTGATTGTTTGAAACCCCACATGGGTATTGGGATGATATTTGACGTACACTAATCTCGATTGTTTAGTTATATGTCGATCGATTGGTCGACAGACTGTGTAAGCATTAATTATTTATATTTAATGCTTATGCAGTTGTGTGGTGCACTCTGGATGATGGTTGATTATTTATCGTTGTTATTTTATACATGTGTTGTAGAAAATCCATATAATTAACATTATATGGTAATTGATTGGGCCTCATTCCAGTTTTGAAAAAGAAATATTTGAAATAGAAATATTTGAAAAAGAAATATTTGAAATAGAAATATTTGAAATAGAATATTTGAAAATAGAAATGTATGAAGCCGTGTTGATTAGATTGACGCCATTTTGACGCGAACAATATTTATATCGATTTTATTTATTTTTCAATGAATATTGAAAGTGATTTCGAAATTCGAATTAAATTGAAAAGAGTTGAAATTCGAATTATATTGAAAAGAATTGAAATTCGAATTAAATTGAAAGTGATTTCGAAATTCGAATTATTTTGAAAAGAATTGAAATTCGAATTAAATTGAAAAGAATTGAAATTCGAATTAAACTGAATAGAATTGAAATTTGAATTAATTGAAATCGAATTTAAATTGTTTTAAATTGAATTTAAAATGTATTGAAATTCAATTAAAATCGATTTGAATTGAAATCAATTTGAAATGAATTTATAACGAATTTATAAGGAAAAAAATCAATTTTGATTTGAATTTGAAATGAAGTTGAAAATGAATTTAAAAACGATTTATAAAATACATTTTAAAAGGGAATCGACATAATATATATAATATATATATTATATATATAATGGCCTGAATAGAACGCGCTGCGCCGCGGCATTTCGTGAATTTCGACCATTGACTTCGAATGGATATTGCGGGAGATCCGACCGTCGGATTCTCCTAAAGCCAGAACCATTGGGTTTGTATCGAAAACAGCTTTCTAACGTATATTAGAAATTTGAAATCTAACAGTTGGATTTGGAATTATGTCCAAATCAAATTTGGAAAAGGTCGTTGTAAGTGCAGTTCGATGGCTGTTGGTGGAAATCCACTGTACGGGTCTTGATAAAATTATTAAAAATATCAATAATTTGTGTAAAATCATAAGAAATAATTTGGGAAGAATCAGGATGAAAAACTCCGTATTTGAAAAGATAAAAATAGATTTTTATCGAAATGAACTAGTTTTGAACTAGAATTATAATTCTATTTATTTTTAAATAAATAAATTGGATTTGAAAAGGGTTTTAAAAGTAACCAGAATTTCCAATAATTGAATTGGAATGGATTTGAATCGAAATTGTCTTTAGAATATTTCGATGTTGGATTTCGTGATTATACAGATGTTGTTATGAAAATTTGAAATATATATATATATATCGTTATTTCCAATACGATATTTGTTGGTCGTAGAATTTGATGTTTAATATAAGCCGATATATTTTCTATTCAGAGCCTTGTATTTAATATCAAATGAGATTTGGGTTTGTCGTGAATGGTGTCTTCATTAACACTGTTCTTAAAACCAGTTGAGAAAAAGGTTAAATCTTTTTATTTAGATTTAATGAAGTGTACCAATTAAATGGTATTTAATTGCAATTGAATTGGTATTGATTTTTGGGTTTATCGTGAACAGTGTTTTAAATAACACTTGTTCTTTAACCCGATAATTAATGAAATGTGATTTTGGGTTGTTGTGAACGGTATCTTCAATAATACTGTTCTTAGACCCAATGGAGTTAAGAAAATCAGAAACTAACTGGAGATTAGTTAAGTTGAATGGTTTCTTGGGTATGGATTTGATGTTGGTTTCGGCCTTCGGGGTTAATGTTTAGGGAACTGCTCACTTGCTAATTCACGGTTAGGGATTGATTAAAATGTGATGTGATTTTGGGGTTTATCGTGAACCGTGTTTTAAATGACACTGATTCTTTAACCCAGTCAAAGATTGAAACTTTGTGGAGTTTTAATGAATCTTTAATTAGATTGAAAAGATTGAGAATGGAGTACCACCAGTTCTTGTTGCCGGCCTGAGTTGGCGAGGTACGCATGATAGGGATTTCTCGCTTCGCGGTTTGGTGGCGAACGGGAGACTCTTACCCCTACATGTCCCTGTTGAGGGTTGGTTCGGCAGTGCCGGGAGACTCGAGAGGGTCGCCGTAAAACAAGGGTACTGGGGGACTAGTGAGAGCAACGGTGGTTATTACCTGCTGCTTGGGGGATGAAGGGATGGTTGCAAAGCCAACCGGATTTCGTCGGCTATTTCATCGTGGTATCAGAGCTTTGGTTTACAAAGCTCAGAGAACAAGACACATTAGAACCTAACGAAAGAATTCATCAGAGATTGGATTAGTAATATCCAATGGGAATGACTCGTTAGAGATGGGATCAGTAGTATCCTAGAACGAGTATGAAGAGTATATCTTTGAAAATGAAAACATATTTTGTTTTGAAATTTAAATCGTTTTAAACGTATTTGAATATTTATTTTAAATTAATTTGGACAATCCAATATATAAAGATTTTGCATATATGTCTTGCAAACGTGAGATTTTCCACCAACAGCCATATATTTATTTTAAATTATTTTAAATTAATTTGGACAATCCAATATATAAAGATTTTGGATAGTTATAGAATCGCACTCTAATGCCCGGGGATAATTCTGCTGACGGGGCACCATCGCCAGTATTTATTTTCGAGTTTCGAAAGTGAGATTTCTATATATTTCCAATTGACTGGTGTGAGAACCGAAACTAGATAGGGCTTATTGTTGTGATTTAACATCAAAAATCTGATTTTTGGATTATATATCAAAGTTATAAATTTGAAAAGCTAATCAACTAATTGATTGATGGTTGTAATGTTGATTATTGGTTGATTAATTAAAATTTTCACCCTATAACCAAATTGAATCAAATAGTGAATTGTATTGAAAATTAGTCGCATTTGCTTGCATATACATGTACTTATATTGAACAGATCATTGCAAAGTGGCTAGAGCAGAAGAATAAAAAATTTTGCCCGACAAATAGGTACATGTTTACCATAATTTACTGTTTTGTTTGGGTGATGATGATTTTGTCAGCCGATTGGCTAGCCGCTTGGCTTTTTCTTTTTCTTTTGGATTGAGGAAGGACATGGGAGGCTATATGAAATATCCCGAAGTCCCCGGTGCAGGGTAGGTTATGGCGAAATTTTTCGAAAATTTAGGGTATTAGCCAAATTTTTGAAAAATTTGAAAAGTTCATAGAAACTGAAAAGTTGAAGAGCTTAAGCAGTAGTGAAAATAACGAAAGTTGAGTTGATTAGTTAATCAACTTTCGGCTTCGTTCCTTTCGGGGACGAAAAGTTTTAAGTGGAGGAGATTATAATAACCCGAAAATCCGAGCCAATTTAAAATTTTTATTTTGGCTATTTTAGCGAATTTTGATTATTTAAAACAGATTATTTTAAATAATAATGACGAGAAATTTAATTTGAATAGAAATATAACTTATATATTTATATACATCATCGTTAGAATATAAATATTTTATTTATAAATATAAAAGGAGTTGAAAATGGCGCGGTAGTTCGATAATTCGATTTCAAATTTCAAATGAATGTACCGGGTGCAAAATAAACCGGATTTTAGCGAAACCAAAAATATTTGAATCTATTTGAGAATACCTTTCCAAAGAATCTAAAGAATCAAAATTTCATAGCGGGGATAAAAAGTTATGCCCAGTTGAAGATTCAGAATTGTCGCTATGGAATTCTAGCCCTTAAAAATGGCCATTTTGCAAACAACCTCGGTTTTCGATGAAACCACTTTTGTTGGATCCGCGATGTCAAATTATTACTAGGTTTCAAATTTCATAATTTTTCGAATCAATATGTGAGCATGGTAAAGAAAAACACGTTTGAGCACTTTTAGTTGATTTTAATCGACTGGAAAATGGCCATTTTTCATATGGTCTCGGAATTCAGCGAAACTAGTTTTGTTAGGACCGTATCGTCAATACGAAGCTAGAAATTATTTTTCGGGAATTTTTCTAGTTAGTGTGTGTGGCCCCGGTAAATTGAAATGCGCGTTCAAGTTCAATATATAGAGTTATATTTTGATTTTGACGAAAACTGATCGAAACGATCGAATCAGCTTGCGATATGGATAGATATCCCATTGTGTTCGGAATGGGGGTAATTAGCTATGGACGATAGGCGGTGGGTTTGATTCCGAGTTCGAAAATAAAAGTTACTTTTTGAAATTAAAATATTAATAAAATAATATATATAAACCCCCCTCTCTTCTTTCCCTCTTCCTACCCCCGTTGACCCGAAATGAAATAAAGAAGAAGGAGAAGGAGAAGGAGACGTGCAGCAGCAGCTGCACGAGGCGCCACTGGCGATCGCCCCCCATCGGTGATGCGCAACCCTCCACCTCCTTTCCCCTTCGATTCGCAAGCCAAAGCCCCCTCGACGCAGTCAAGCCACAAACCCTCCACGCCCCGCCTCCAACCAAACCAGGCCTGCCGCTGCCCCCCTGGCCTCTGCGCCGACCACGACGCCCCCTCCTCCTCCGATGCAACGAAATGGCCCCCCTCCTACAATTTGACTGTAAGCTTTTTATATTTATTTTATTTAGTTGTTTATTTAAAATAATTAGTTTAAATTATTTAAAATCAGTTTTTAAAGTTCAGATCTTTGTCTGTTTAAAGTTTTGATTTTCAATTTAGAAAAGATAAGATTTCTAAAGGTATAAAGATTAGATTTTTATCATACAAAGAAACGATTTCTGATTTTTAAGATGGTAAAAATATGATTTTTAGAACTTCAAAGATTATATTTTTACCACATCAAAGATGATATTTTTATCATATAAAAGGATATGATTTTTAATCGTGAAGTGATTAGGAAGATTTGATTTTTCATAGTAAAAAGATTCGATCTTTATAAACAAAAAATATAATTTTCATATGTTGTAGTAGATAAAAATATGATTTTCATACAATAGAGAATATAAAAATATTATCTTTATATATATAGCGAAGTAAAAAATTCGATTTTTATATATTGAATAGCGAAGTAAAAATTCGATTTTTATATATTGAATAGCGAAGTAAAAATTCGATTTTTATATATTGAATAGCGAAGTAAAAGTTCGATTTTTATATATTGAATAGCGAAGTAAAAATTCGATTTTTATATATTGAATAGCGAAGTAAAAATTCGATTTTTATATATTGAATAGCGAGGTAAAAATTCGATTTTTATATATTGAATAGTGAAGTAAAAATTCGATTTTTATATATGTAGTGATTGCGGATGACGAAAGTGATGAAAGAAGAAACGGCGGAGATTTTCTACATATGAAGAGTCGAGGCGTTTGGTTTAGCTAGTAGGTGAGAACTTCTCACTTTAATTTAATTTTCTAGTTAAAAAAAAATACTAGGATGCAAACGGTGTTTAGCAGCACCCGACACCCGTCGTCCACAGACCATGGACGACTTGTATGCTTGTTTGTTTGATTTTGATGTGTAGTTGATTGTGTAATGTGATGTGAAATGAAATAAAATATTTATATAGTTAAAAATATTTTATAGTTAAAAATAGAATTTTTAACGTATATATGAAATGAAATAAATTAATATAAACAAATCGAACGATTTGTTTATATACACACATTTGACTGATATTGATTAGGACGATAAATTTTACACATCGCCCAAATGCACAAATAAAATCTGTGTTTGATTGTTTGAAACCCCACACGGGTATTGGGATGATATTTGACGTACACTAATCCCGATTGTTTAGTTATATGTCGATCGATTGGTCGACAAACAGTGTAAGCGTTAGTTATTTATATTTAATGCTTATGCAGTTGTGTGGTGCACTCTGGATGATGGTTGATTATTTATCGTTGTTATTTTATACATGTGTTGTTGAAAATCCATAAAATTAACATTATATAATAATTGATTGGGCCTCATTCTAGTTTTGAAAAAGAAATATTTGAAATAGAAATATTTGAAAAAGAAATATTTGAAATAGAATATTTGAAAATAGAAATGTATGAAGTCGTGTTGATTAGATTGACGCTATTTTGACGCGAACGATATTTATATCGATTTTATTCATTTTTCAATGAATATTGAAAGTGATATCGAAATTTGAATTAAATTGAATAGAATCGAAATTTGAATTATATTGAAAAGAATTGAAATTCGAATTATGTTGAAAAGAATTAAAATTCAAATTAAATTGAAAGTGATTTCGAAATTCGAATTATATTGAAAAGAATTGAAATTCGAATTAAATTGAAAAGAATTGAAATTCGAATTAAACTGAATAGAATTGAAATTCGAATTAGATTGAAATATAATTGAAATAGTTTTGAATTGAATTTAAAACGTATTGAAATTGAACTGAAATTGATTTGAATTGAAATCAATTTGAAATGAATTTAAAACGAATTTATAAGGAAAAAAAATTCAATTTTGATTTGAATTTGAAATGAAGTTGAAATCATTTCGAAAACAAATTTAAAAACGATTTAAAAAAATCGTTTTAAAAGGGAATCGACGAAATATATATAATATATATATTATATATATAATAGCCTGAATAGAATGCGCCACGCCACGGCAGTTCGTGAATTTCGACCATTGACTTCGAATGGATATTGCGGGAGATCCGATCGTCGGATTCTCCTAAAACCAGAAACGTTGGGTTCATATCGAAAAGAGCTTTCTAATGAATATTAGAAATTTGAAATCTAATGGTTGGATTTGGAATTATGTCCAAATCAAATTTGGAAAAGGTCGCTGTAAGTGCAGTTCGATGGCTGTTGGTGGAAATCGACTGTACGGGCCTTGGTAAAATTATTAAAAATATCAATAATTTGTGTAAAATCATAAGAAATGATTTGGGAAGAATCGGGATGAAAAACTCCATATTTGAAAAGATAAAAATAGTTTTTTATCGAAATGAACTAGTTTTGAACTAGAATTATAATTCTATTTAATTTTAAATAAATAAATTGGATTTGAAAAGGGTTTTAAAAGTAACCAGAATTTCCAATAATTGAATTGGAATGGATTTGAATTGAAATTGTCTTTGCAATATTGCGATGCTGGATTTCGTGATTATACATATATTGTTATGGAAATATGAAAGATATATATATATATATATATATCGTTATTTCCAATACGATATTTGTTGGTCATAGAATTTGATATTGAATATAAGCCGATATATTTTCTATTCAGAGCCTTGTATTTAATGTCAAATGAGATTTGGGTTTGTCGTGAATAGTGTCTTCATTAACACTGTTCTTAAACCCAGTTGAGAAAAAGGTTAAATCTTTTTATTTAGATTTGATGAAGTGTACCAATTAAATGGTTTTTAATTGGAATTGAATTGGTATTGATTTTTTGGTTTATTGTGAATAGTGTTTTAAATAACACTTGTTCCTTAACCCGATAATTAATGAAATGTGATTTTGGGTTGTCGTGAACGGTATCTTCAATAATACTATTCTTAGACCCAACGGAGTTAAGAAAATCAGAAACTAACTAGAGATTAGTTAAGTTGAATGGTTTCTTGGGTATTGATCTGATGTTGGTTTCGGCCTTCGGGGTTAATGTTTAGGGAACTGCTCACTTGCTAATTCATGGTTAGGGACTGATTAAAATGTGATGTGATTTTGGGGTTTATCGTGAACCGTGTTTTAAATGACACTGATTCTTTAACCCAGTCAAAGATTAAAACTAAGTGGAGTTTTAATGAATCTTTAATTGGATTGAAAAATCGAGAATGGAGCATCACCAGTTTTACTCCAGGCGATAGTTAAATCTTTAATTAGATTTGAACGTGAAATGGTAATTGAATTTACCGATAACACCGTGGTGTTAGATATGAAGTATTACCAGTTTTACTTCATGGGATGAATAGGCTGGGATATGGAAATTAAAACAAATGATTACTTCGGTGTGGTTCGCTAATCCCGACTAGTTTGAGTTGATATTCAAAAGAAGATTAAAGAATAAATTTAAAGAATTTATCTTTGATAAAATTAATGGGAACCTTTCCCTAAGAATGTGAAATTTAGAGACTAACTATAGGTTAGTTAAGAAGAATGGTTTCCTGTGTATTGATCTGATGTTGGTTTCGGCCTTCGGGGTTAATATTTGGGGAATTGTTCTCTTACTAATTTACGGTTAGCGACTGATGAATTGGAATGAGGCGTATGTTGTGTTTGTGTAACACTTATTTATTATATACGCGAGTTATTCGGAAAGACCGGGTTTATCCCATTCTGAATAACTGATTCGGCGGTTAGTAGAAGAAGAAGACGGTGGTTGAGGACCGGAGGTCTTCACATCGTTTGCGTGGTTACTGATGATCATGATTGGGCTGTACACCCAAGAGGAGGGAATCAGTTAGTGGTCGTCCAGGCGTACTTGGAGATCAATGGGTATGCGATGTACTAGGTGCCTCCGGTTTTGTTCAGACCCAGAACGGACTTGTAAATGGACTATGTGTCTGACATTGGATTTCATTCTGTGTGACTGATATCGGTTGCATAGAGTGATTTGCCTGTGTGGCATGCTAAGATGCAAATGATCAAGGCTTCTGTTGAAAAGCAAAGTCTTGTGGTTGATGATCAAAGCATGGCCTTTGTGGCGTAGTTTTGTGTAGCGTTAATTCGCGAGCCTCACACCCTGGTGTGAACCATAAACGGGAGAGGACCTCAGGGAGGGCATGCGTTTCTTTCTAGCTGGAAGTGGCGTCAGTGGTTTTACACGCCCTGACGAGTTTGACTTATGTGGTTGTTGCTGTTGCGAGGCGCCTCGGTTTGATCGGACGATCCGGGTCCGATGGAGTCATTCGTTGGCTCATTTACGCCCCAAAGGGCGGGGAAACGCAGTGTTCAGGCATTTTAATGCACATCGGTGGACCGGCCCTGACGATCAAAAGGCCACTCGAGCTCTTACCTGAGGCTCGGGCTAGACAGTCTCGAATCGGTAGAGGACTATCTTTTGCCTCGGTTCACGGATGGAAATACAACTTCCAAATACGTGACTTTGCGGTTTTATTTGTAGAGCCTAGTATTGGCGACATGATATACGGTACCCATGCCGCCTAAGATTGATACTTATGATTTGAAGTTGTTTTATACACTATGCACTTATAATAGTATCAAATGATTTGTTTTAAACGTACTAAGCATGTTTGGCTATCATAAGGGATAACCCTATCCCCCAGCTTGCATTGCATTGTGTGATAGGACCTGGGTCTTATAATAGCTTCATTTTTCTTTATTTAGCATTGCGCTATTGTTTTATGCACTGGCGTTCTTGGGAGGAAACCCGTTCCGTGTTATACGCGTGGTCCCTTGATTTATCTAACTTTAAAATAAAGATTTATAACTGTTTTAGTTCTCACACCAGTCCCATGACTGACCTAGAGTTTATTTAAACTCTGGGTGTCCTTATTTTGACACGGGCAGCTAGTAGTTTTGGTTTTGCAGATTTATATTCACAAGATCCTGACTTATAGCTGGAACGATATCCAGAAAGCTTTATATCTGTATATCTCCTTCTAGTTGTGTTTTGTATTATTTCCTCTGCGATGTATTTAAATGTAATTTAAATCTCTGATATTTCTGTGTAATATTTATTCATACTCTGTATATTCTTGTAATCTGATGGAATTGTTGTAATAAACAATGAATTGTTCTTCCGTCTACGTTCTAATTTGTCTTGTCCTCAAAGCAATCCGTGCTTTCCTCACCGGGGAAGTTTGGGTCGTTTCAACAGTATTTTCATTGATGCCTAGAACGGCGATGTTGTGTACATCATTAGCAATGGATAATGGAACATCAGCCAAGTTCATTTCATATTTAGACAAACTAATTTGCAAACCTGTCATTTTGTAGAATTTATCTAGAGTAATCATGATATTTATCATGGTGGAGGTGTCAAGCTTACAAAAAAATAATCAATTCATCAGCGAATAGTAATGAAGTAATTATGAGTTCATCACATTTTGGGTGCATCATAAAGGAATTTGAATCAACTAATTGATCAAGCATTTTAGTAAGAAATTTCATAACAGTTATAAAGATATACGCAGACATGGGATCACTTTGCCTAATGCCTATTTTACTCTTATAATACCTAATCGAAAACCCATAAACATTGATGGAAAAATGTACAGTACATATGCAAGCATGTGTCCAAGTGATTAAGATAGGAGGAAACTTCATATAACTGAGAATTCCAACAACGGAATCCCAATGCAATGAGTCATTTTTGATGTCCAATTTAAGCACGAACCTAGGTGAAATGTTCTTAGTATTGTTATCTTTAAATAGTTCATGTGCCATTAAAAAATTATCCAGCATATTGCGCTTTGGTAAAATAAGAAGATTGATTAGATGATATTAAATTAGGCAACAAACTTTTTAATCTAGTGGCAATGATCTTAGAAATGCATATACAGGTAGTATTACAACATGTTATAGGCCTAAATGCACTAACGTGATTGGCATTTTCATTTTAGAGATTAATGCAATTACAGTATTATTATATGAATCCGTTATTCTAGCAGTTCTAAAAAAGGTTGAGACTTCCTTGCACACATCATTACCACTGTATTCCAACAATGAGTGAAGTATTTGGAATTAAAGCCATTAGGCCCACCACATGATGTTTTATTTAGAGAAAAGATAGCATCCTTAATTTCCACATCAGAGACAAGGGAGCTAAGTCTTTCAAAATCATCCTGATTGATCTGATCTTAAGTAGTAGAGATGGATCAATTTCATGCATATTAGGAGAGAAGTTAGTTACATTACTAAAAGGAGAGGTGAAGTAGTTGATGAATGCTAGATTGACCCCCACTTGAGTGTATTGAAGCTGAATATCATTGTCCATGATGCTGAAATGTTTTCTTTGTTATGTTTGGATTTCAGAGCTAATTGGAAAATTGTCGTATTTCTATCACCCTCTTGAATCTAATGTAATCCATCTTTCTGTTTCTTAATGCGAGATTCAGAATATAAAGCATCCTTAATCTTTTGAGAGCATTCACTTTCTTGAATAGAAAGGGTTGGAGTATTCATATTAAATAGTATTTTAGCCTGAATAAACTCCAATTGATCAGCCAATAAGTCAGATTACTTAGAGCCTTTCCCAAATTAATTTCTAGCCCAGTTAGATAGAGCATGCTTAAGTAGTTTGAGTTTTCTATGCAGAACTAACATTGGATTACCGTAACAAGGCTATTCCAAACTTCGTCCACTAAGCTTTAAAAGTCAACTACACCAAACATGCCCTATTGTAACACTTATTTTGTTTTAATTCGTAACGGTTATAACCATCATAAAGTACTAACAAATATGATCGTTATAACATTTTACAATGGTTATAACTGTTATTGAATAAGAAAAGTTTGTAAACGTTTTAAAAACCATGGGCCTATTTGTCTTTTTGTACATTATTTGTGCTCAACCCCTTTCTCACGCTTACCCCTCTTTTGGCTTTTGTTCTTGCAATTGAAAAATATATTCTTTTTTAGGATTTTTGCCTCAGTCATCTTTCCTTCCATCGCCGCCGACAGCTGTATCTCCGACGCCGCTGTCTCGTTAGAATTCAGATGGTTACCACCTATGTTAGTACTGAATAAATATTTATTAGTATTTGCCTTATTTTTGAAACAAGCAGATGTATTATTACTTCTTCTTTGGTATAGTTTTTAACATCAATTATAATCTTTCAATTTTCATATAATTTAACTAAAAGTTCAACATTTTTTTCCATTTGACTGAAAGCTCTCCTTTATCACCTACTTGAAATCTCTTATTTTGTTGCACTTTCAAAATAAATTACTATCTTTCAATTTTCATATAATTTAAAACATTATATTTCCTTCATTTTCTCATAGAAAACAATTTACAAGGGTTGTTAGGTGCAAAAAGCATACCATGATGAAAGCTGGCTTTGTAGGGAAAAAGTTAAATATAGTTCTCTAACTTTTATTTTACGAAATCACAGATAAATTGCATGTTGGTAATTAATATGGTTTTGCTTTGTTATTGATTAACATAGCATTGTAGGGATGACTAAAATGTTGGAAATTAGAGCGGTGCTTATACGATTTTTTACAGTGGAATTTGTATATTTTGCTGCAATGTTAGAGTGGAGTGTTGGAATTCTTTGATGCTAAATAAGGAAAGCGTGAAGCGTTGAGGGATTGGGTTGCATCTGTGCTTGTATCAAACGGGACATTGTTTCCACTAGGAAGCAGTAATGGACTCACTTGCACACACAGGTGAGAAATTATTCTCACATGTTGTGTGCAACTGAGTAACTCACCTGCTTAAGCAGGTGAAAAATTATGCTCATATTCCTTACGCAGACAAGTTATTCTCACGTGCATGTGCAGGTGTGATACTCTCACCTGCACATGTAGGTGAGAATTTCTCACTTGCGCAAGCAAACGAGGAAAAATCTCACCTGCACATACAGGTAAGAAGTTCTGACCTATGCAAGCAGTTGAGGAAAAATCTCACTTACTTGCTCAGGTGAGATGTGAGAAGAGGCCCAAAACCACCTATTCACCATGATTTTCATTCATAATTTCACAAAAATAAATGAAATAGATGTTAATAAATAAATTAAATAATTAATATATATTAAATGCATGCAGTATATACTACTAATTTGAAAAAAAAATGAATATATGTGATTCATTATACATGTGACATACTATTAACGCTGTCTATATGTGTAACAACCCGAAAATCTGGGCCAGTTTAAAATTTTTATTTTGGCAATTTTGGCGAATTTTGATTATTTAAATTAGATTATTTTAAATAATATCGACGAGAAATTTATTTTGAATATAATTCGAACGTATATATTTATACGCGTCGTCGTTAGAATATAAATATTTATATATAATTATAAAAGGAATTGAAAATGGCGCGGTAGTTCGATAATTCGATTTCAAACTTCAATTGAATGTACCGGGTGCAAAACAATCCGGATTTTAGTTAAACCAAAAATAATGGAATCTAATAGTGAATATCTTTCCAACGAATCCGAAAAATCAAAAGTTCGTAGCGGGAATCAAAAGATATGTCCAGTTGAAAATTCTGAATAGTCGCTATGGAATTCAGGCCCTTAAAAATGGACATTTTGCAAACAACCTCGGATTTCGATGAAACCAGTTTTGTTGGGTCCGGATTGTGAAGTTATTGCTAGATTCCGAATTTCATAATTTTTCGAATCAATATGTGAGCGTGGCAAAGGAAAACGCGTTTGACCAGTTTCAGTTGATTTTAATCGACTGGAAATTGGCCATTTTTCCAACGGTCTCAGAATTCGATGAAACTAGTTTTGTTAGGACCGTATCGTCAATACGAAGCTAGAAAATATTTTTCAGGAATTTTTAAAGTTCGTATGTGACCCCGGTAATTTGAAATGTACGTTTAAAATTCAATATAGTGATTTAATTGTAAATTTAACGGAAACTGATTGTAACGTTCGAATCAGCTTACGATGCATGTCCCATTGTGGTCAGAATGGGGGTAAAACGCTATAGACGACAGGCGGTGGACCTCGTTTTGAGGTCGTATGGAAAAGTACCTTTTTTGAAATTAAAATAATTAAAAATATATAAAAAAAAAATAATAACCCTTTCTCCCTTTATCTTTCTGCCCCCCCCCCCCCCCCCGTTCGATTTCATTTCTCAGAATAAAAAAGAAAAAGAAAAGAAGACCGCGCAGCTTAGCCACGCGATCCGCTCCCTCCACCGACGCAGGTGGCGCCGCCCCCCACTAAGGCCTCCCCGCGTGCTCCTCCCCCTCCCCTTCCTCTTCTCCACCTCGTCCGCCTTCTTCCCCAATCGGAGAAGCCCCAAACCCCTCCCCGTTCAGATCACCGAGCCCCTACCCTGCTGCGCCCTCCTCCACGTCGAGCGCCACCAACCTCCGCCCCCCCTTTCAGCTCCGCCGCCAAGCAGAAACCGCCCCCCCACCCCCCCACCCCCAATCGTCGAACACTGTAAGCTTCCATCCCCTTTTATTTTATTTATTTATTTTCATTTATCTGTAAAATTTTATGTGATGTTAAAAACAGAATTTTATTTAATTATTAAAAACTGATTTTGTTTATTTGAAAAACTGATTTTGTTTATTTGAAAAACTGATTTTGTTTATTTGAAAAACTGATTTTGTTTATTTGAAAAACGGAATTTTGTTTATTTTAAAAACTGAATCTTATCTACTTTAAAAACTGATTTTTTATTTACCTTAAAAAAAAAAAACTGGTTTATATTTATGTTGTAAAGTTATAAAAATGTAATCTTTTATATTTTGAAAAGATAAAAATATGATTTTTATATTTTTAAAGTATTAAAAATATGATTTTTATATTTTTAAAGTAGTAAAAATATAATCTTTTATATTGCAGAAAGATAAAAATATGATCTTTGCATAGTAGGAATTATAAAAATATAATCTTTATGAGATATAGATGTTAAAACATGATAAGGCGATATTTTTATAAAGGTGAAAGATCTATTTTTGAAAAGGCGGAAACTTTATATAGAAAATAGCGTGATAAAAATATAATTTTTATCTATATAGCATAATAAAAATGGGATTTTTATATATTGAACTTCGAGTTAAAAATAGGATTTTTATGTGTTGAACTTAGAAATAAAAATAGGATTTTTATATATTGAATAGCGAAGTAAAAATTCGATTTTACATTGGTAGTGAAAGCGGGCAACGAAAGTAACAAAAAGGCGAGAACGAAGAAGATTTCTATCAATGAAGTGCCGTGGAGCTAGGATAGCTATATGTGAGAATTTCTCACCTTTCAATTTCATTTCTATTTATATATATATATATATATATATATATATATATATATATATATACTAGGATGCAGACGGTGCTTAGTAGCACCCGACACAATCGTCCACAGACCATGGACTTGTTTGTTCGGTTGCATAGATTAGTTATATAATTTGATTTGAATTTGGTTGTTTGGTGATTTTGATTGATGTGTGAATGGCGTGGGCCTTCACTAGACCGGGGATAAGGCTAGGCCTTGTCCCGTTTCTAGTATCGTGCCGTTATGCCGCCGAAATTTTCTAAAAAAAGTTAGAAAAATAAAAGTATCATTTTATTGAAAGAACGAACTGAATAGAAATTCATGTGTTGGAATAGAATGTTTTGTCGTTAAAAATATAATTTTTAACGTGAAAGTGAATAAATAAATATTCATTTACAAACCAGACGGTTTGTTTATGTACACCTATTTGAAGGACATTGATTGGGTCGATAAATTTTACACATCGCCCAACTGCACAGATAAATTATGCGTTTGATTGTTTGAAACCCCACACGGGTATTGGGATGAAATATGAAGTTCACTCATCCTGATTGATTAAATATGTCGATCGATTGATTGACATGCTGTTATAAGCGTTAGATATCTATATTTAATGCTTATACAGTGTAGTGCACTTTGGTTGATGGTTGATTATTTTTCAGTGCTATTATATGTGTGTAATGTATGAAAATCCATATAATTAACATTATATGGTGATTGATTGGGCCTTATTCCAATTTAGAAAATAAAGAACGATATAAAATAAAAGTTCATGTGTTGACAGTACTCATCCATTGAGATTGGTCATGTGTTGAACGAAATATTTTAGTAATAAAATTTACATCTTTAACGATATAAAATAAAAGTTCATGTGTTGACAGTACTCATCCATTGAGATTGGTCATGTGTTGAACGAAATATTTTAGTAATAAAATTTACATCTTTATCGATATAAAATATAAGTTCATGTGTTGACAGTACTCATCCATTGAGATTGGTCATGTTCTGAACGAAATATTTTAGTAATAAAATTTACATCTTTATCGATATAAAATAAAAGTTCATGTGTTGACAGTACTCATCCATTGAGATTGGTCATGTGTTGAACGAAATATTTTAGTAATAAAATTTACATCTTTATCGATATAAAATAAAAGTTCATGTGTTGACAGTACTCATCCATTGAGATTGGTCATGTGTTGAACGAAATATGTTGATAATAACAACTATTTTGAAAAAGAAATATTTGAAATAGATTGAAAATAGAAATTTTTGAAGCCGTGTTGATTAGTTTGACGCCATTTTGACGTGAACGATATTTATATTGAATACAAAACGATTTCGAAATGAATTGAATTGAAAACGATTTCAAAATGAATTGAATTGAAAACGATTTCGAAATGAATTGAATATAAAACGATTTCGAAATGAATTGAATTGAAAACGATTTCGAAATGAATTGAATTGAAAACGATTTCGAAATGAATTGAATATAAAACAATTTCGAAATGAATTGAATATAAAACGATTTCGAAATGAATTGAATTGAAAATGATTTCGAAATGAATTGAATTGAAAACGATTTCGAAATGAATTGAATTGAAAACGATTTCGAAATGAATTGAATTGAAAACGATTTCGAAATGAAATGAATTGAAAACGATTTCGAAATGAATTGAATTGAAAACGATTTCGAAATGAATTGAAAACGAATTCGAATTGAATTGAAAGCGAATTGAAATGAATTCAAATTGAATTGAAATTTGAATTGAATAGAAATGAATTTTAAAACGAATTTATAAAGAAGAATTCAATTTTGCTTTGAATTGAAATGGAAGTTGAAATTGCTTTTGGAAACGAATTTAAAACTATTTATATAATTCGTTTTAAATAGAAATCGATGAAATATATATTATATATTATATATATATATAATATAATGGCCTGAATAGAACGCGCCGCGCCGCGACAGTTCGTAAATTTTGACCATTTATTTCAAACGGACATTACGGGAGATCCGACCGTCGGATTCTCCTGAAACCGGAACCGTTGGGTTCGTATCGAGAAGAGCTTTCTAACGAATATTATAAATTTGAAATCTAACGGTTGGATTTGGAATTATGTCCAAATCAAATTTGAAAAAGGTCGCTATAAGTGCAGTTCGATGGCCGTTGATGAAAATCGACTGTACGGGCCTTGACAAAATTATTAAAAATAGTAATAATTTGTGTAAAATCATAAGAAATGATTTAGAAAGAATTGGGATGAAAAACTCCATATTTGAAAAGATAAAAATAGATTTTTATCAAAATGAACTAGTTTTGAACTAGAAGTCTAATTCTATTTATTTTTAAATAAATAAACTAAATTTGAAAAGGGTTTTAAAAATAACCAGAATTTCCAATGATTGCATTGGAGTGGATTTGAATCGAAATTGTCTTCGGAATATTTCGATGGTGGAATTCGTGATTATACAGATGTTGTTGTGGAAATTTGAAAGATATATATTTATATCGTTATTTCCAATACGACCTTTGTTAATCTTAGAATTTGATATTGAATATAAGCCGATATATTTTCTATTCAGAGCCTTGTATTTAATAACAAATGTGATTTGGGTTTGTCGTGAATGGTGTCTTCACTAACACTGTTCTTGAACCCAGTTGAGAAAAGATTAAATCTTTTTACTTAGATTTAATGAAGTGTACCAATTAAATAATATTTAATTGATTTGATATTGATTTTTGGGTTTATCGTCAACAGTGTTTTAAATAACACTCGTTCTTTAACCCGATAATTAATGAATGAGATTTTGGGTTTATCGTGAACCGTGTTTTAAATGACACTGATTCTTTAACCCAGTCGAAGATTAAAACTAAGTGGAGTTTTAATGAATCTTTAATTAGATTGAAATGATCGAAAATGGAGTATCACCAGTTTTGCTCCAGGCGATAGTTAAATCTTTAATTAGATTTGAACGTGAAATGGTAATTGAATTTACCAATAACACTGTGGTGTTAGATATGAAGTATTACCAGTTTTACTTCATGGGATGAATAGGTTGGGATGGGGAAATTAAAATAAATAATTACTTCGGTAAGGTTCGCTAATCCCGACTAGTTTGAATTGAGATTCAAAAATAGAATAAAGAATAAATTCAAGGAATTTATCTTGGATAAAATTAATGGGAACCTTTCCCTATGAATGAGAAATTTAAAAACTAACTGTCGGTTAACCAAGCAGAATGGTTTTCTGAATATTGATCTGATGTTGGTTTCGGCCTTCGGGGTTAATATTTGGGGAATTATTCTCTTGATTAATTTGCGGTTAGTGACTGATGAATTGGAATGAGGCGTATGTTGTGTTTGTGTAACACTTATTTAAAATATACGCGAGTTATTCGGAAAGACCGGGTTTATCCCATTCTGAATAACTGATACGACGATAAGTCGAAGATGAAGACGGTGGTCGAAGACCAGAAGTCTTCACGTCGTTTGGGTAATTACTGATGATCTTGATTGGGCTGTACACCCAAGAAGATGGAAACAGTTAGTGATCGTCCAGACGTACTTGGAGATCGATGGATATGCGGGGTACTAGGTGCCTCCGGTTTCGTTCAGACCCAGAACGGACTTGTAAATGGACTGTGTGTCTGACATTGGATTTTAGTCCGTGTGATTGATCTCTATTAAATATATATCTGTTTGGCGGCGGAGAATTTATTCTTTTGCTTAACGCCCTTCTCTGAGACGTACGAGCTCAGGGGTTATATATTGATGGATATCAATCGCATGGAGTGAATTGCCTGTGTGGCATGCCTAAGTGGCAAATGATCAAGGCTTCTGTTGAAAAGCAAAGTCTTGTGGTTGATGATCGAAGCACGGCCTATGTGGCGTAGCTTTGTGTAACGTTGATTCGCGAGTATCACACCCGGTATGAACTAAAAACGGGAAACGGACCTCAGGGAGGACATGCGTTTCTTTCTAGTTAGGAGTGGCGTCAGTGCTTGAACTAGCTGACGAGTTTGACTCATGTGGATATTGCTTATTATTACTTGCTGAAAAGCGAGGCGCTTCGTGATATCGGTTTCGACCGATGCTTCTGGTCGGCTGACGGTCCAGGCTTACGCCCCAAAGGGCGGGGAAACGCAGTGTTCAGGAATTTTAATCCACATCGGTGGACCGGCCCTGTCGCTCCGAGGGTCACTCGAGCTCTGATCCTGAGACACGGGCTAGAGCGTCTCGAATCGGTGAGGATCTTGCCCCTAGCCTCGGTTCATACCATAAATGATAACCCAACTTCCAATACGTCATTGCGGTTTTGATTGTAAACTTATATATGGCGACATAGTGTTATGGGGCGCTCATGCCGCCTATGATTGATACATATGATTTGAAGTTGTTTTATACACTATGCGCTTATAATAGTATCAAAACGATTTGTTTTAACCGTATCAAGCATTCTTTGGCTGTTATAAGGGAAAACCCTATCCTCGGCTGCGTTGCATTGTGTGATGGGACCTGGGTCTTATAACAGCTTCATTTTTCTTTATTTAGCATTGCGCTGTTTGTTTTATGCACTGGTATTCTTGGGAGGAAACCCGTTCCGTGTTATACGGCGTGGTCCCTTGATTTACCTAACATTAAAAATAAAGATTAACTGTTTTAGTTCTCACACCAGTCACATGACTGACCTGGAGTTTATTGTTTTAACCTAAACTCTGGGTGCCCCTATTTTTGACACGGGAAGCTAGTAGTTTTGGTTTTGCAGATTTATATTCACAGGATCCTGGTTTACAGCTGGAACGATATCCGGAAAGCTTTGTATCCGTATATCCCCTTCAGTTGTGTATTGTATTATTTTCCGCTGCTATGTATTTAAATGTAATATAAATCTCTGATATTTCTGTGTGATATTCATTTATACTCTGTATATTCTTGTAATCTGATGCATTGTTGTAATATACAATGAAATGTTCTTCTGTATGTGTTCTGTTGTGGCTTGTTCTCGAACTATCCGACGCTTTCCTTTACGGGGAAGTTACGGGTTTTCACAGTTGGTATCAGAGCTTTGGTTTACAAAGCTCAGAGAACATGGCACATTAGAACCATACGAAAGAATTCATCAGAAATTGGATTAGCAATATCCAACGGGAATGACTCGTTAGAGATGGGATCAGTAGTATCCTAGAACGAGTGTGAAGAGTATATTTTTGAAAATGAAAACAATTTTGTTTTGAAAATTTAAATCAATTATTCATATTTGATTATTTATTTATATTGATATGGACAGTCCAGTATATAAATATTTTGCGTATACGTTTGATCCACGTGTATTTGAAATTTTAATATACTGGATAGATATAGAATCACACCCTAGTCGCCCGAAGATGATTCTGATGATAGTTCGAACATCATCAGAATTGGTATTCGTGTTTCGATGGTGTGATATCTATATATTTCCTATTGACTGGTGTGAGAACCAAAATTAGATAGGGCCTATGGTTGTGATTTGGCATCAAAAATTTGTTTTTTGTATATGTATCAAAATTATGAATTTGAAACTCTAATTCACTAATTGATTGATGTTTGTGTTGCTAGTTTAATTGTTCGTGTTGCTGGTTTAATTGTTTGATAATTTTAAACCATTTAGCCTAATTGTATCAAATATTGAACTATATTGAAAATTGGTCGCATTTGCTTGCATATACATATACTTACATTGAACAGGTCATAGCAAGGAGGCTAGAGCCAGAGAATAAAATTTGTTTGCCCGACAAATAGGTACATGTTTACTACATAATTTCCTGTTTTGTTTGGGTGATGATGATTTTGTGAGCCTATTGGCTAGCCGCTTGGCTTTTTCTTTTTCTTTTTGAGATCTGAAGGACCGGGGAAGCTATTTGAAATTCCCCGATGCTCCCATTGCAGGGGAGGTTATGGCGAAATTTTTCAAAAATTTAAGGTGTTAGCCAAAATTTTGAAATTTTTGAAAATTCTCAGAAACTGAAAAGTTGGAGAATGAAAGCCAGATCGAACGTAGAGTTGATAGATCAAACCACTTTCGACTTTGTTCCTTTTCGGGGACGAAAAGTTTTAAGTGGGGGAGATTGTAACAACCCGAAAATCTGGGCCAGTTTAAAATTTTTATTTTGGCAATTTTGGCGAATTTTGATTATTTAAATTAGATTATTTTAAATAATATCGACGAGAAATTTATTTTGAATATAATTCGAACGTATATATTTATACGCGTCGTCGTTAGAATATAAATATTTATATATAATTATAAAAGGAATTGAAAATGGCGCGGTAGTTCGATAATTCGATTTCAAACTTCAATTGAATGTACCGGGTGCAAAACAATACGGATTTTAGTGAAACCAAAAATAATGGAATCTAATAGTTAATATCTTTCCAACGAATCCGAAAAATCAAAAGTTCGTAGCGGGAATCAAAAGATATGTCCAGTTGAAAATTCTGAATAGTCGCTATGGAATTCAGGCCCTTAAAAATGGACATTTTGCAAACAACCTCGGATTTCGATGAAACCAGTTTTGTTGGGTCCGGAATGTGAAGTTATTGCTAGATTCCAAATTTCATAATTTTTCGAATCAATATGTGAGCGTGGCAAAGGAAAACGCGTTTGACCGGTTTCAGTTGATTTTAATCGACTGGAAATTGGCCATTTTTCCAACGGTCTCAGAATTCGATGAAACTAGTTTTGTTAGGACCGTATCGTCAATACGAAGCTAGAAAATATTTTTCAGGAATTTTTAAAGTTCGTATGTGTCCCCGGTAATTTGAAATGTACGTTTAAAATTCAATATAGTGATTTAATTGTAAATTTAACGGAAACTGATTGTAACGTTCGAATCAGCTTACGATGCATGTCCCATTGTGGTCCGAATGGGGGTAAAACGCTATAGACGACAGGCGGTGGACCTCGTTTCGAGGTCGTATGGAAAAGTACCTTTTTTGAAATTAAAATAATTAAAAATATAAAAAATAATAATAATAACCCTTTCTCCCTTTAACTTTCTGCCCCCCCCGTTCGATTTCATTTCTCAGAATAAAAAAAAGAAAAGAAAAGAAGACCGCGCAGCTTAGCCACGCGATCCGCTCCCTCCACCGACGCAGGTGGCGCCGCCCCCCACTAAGGCCTCCCCGCGTGCTCCTCCCCCTCCCCTTCCTCTTCTCCACCTCGTCCGCCTTCTTCCCCAATTGCAGAAGCCCTAAACCCCTCCCCGTTCAGATCGCCGAGCCCCTACCCTGCTGCGCCCTCCTCCACGTCGAGCGCCACCAACCTCCGCCCCCCCTTTCAGCTCCGCCGCCAAGCAGAAACCGCCCCCTCCCCCCCAGTCGTCGAACACTGTAAGCTTCCATCCCCTTTTATTTTATTTATTTTCATTTATCTGTAAAATTTTATGTGATGTTAAAAACAGAATTTTATTTAATTATTAAAAACTGATTTTGTTTATTTGAAAAACTGATTTTGTTTATTTGAAAAACTGATTTTGTTTATTTGAAAAACTGATTTTGTTTATTTGAAAAACGGAATTTTGTTTATTTTAAAAACTGAATCTTATCTACTTTAAAAACTGATTTTTTATTTACCTTAAAAAAAAAACTGGTTTATATTTATGTTGTAAAGTTATAAAAATGTAATCTTTTATATTTTGAAAAGATAAAAATATGATTTTTATATTTTTAAAGTATTAAAAATATGATTTTTATATTTTTAAAGTAGTAAAAATATAATCTTTTATATTGCAGAAAGATAAAAATATGATCTTTGCATAGTAGGAATTATAAAAATATAATCTTTATGAGATATAGATGTTAAAACATGATAAGGCGATATTTTTATAAAGGTGAAAGATCTATTTTTGAAAAGGCGGAAACTTTATATAGAAAATAGCGTGATAAAAATATAATTTTTATCTATATAGCATAATAAAAATGGGATTTTTATATATTGAACTTCGAGTTAAAAATAGGATTTTTATGTGTTGAACTTAGAAATAAAAATAGGATTTTTATATATTGAATAGCGAAGTAAAAATTCGATTTTACATAGGTAGTGAAAGCGGGCAACGAAAGTAACAAAAAGGCGAGAACGAAGAAGATTTCTATCAATGAAGTGCCGTGGAGCTAGGATAGCTATATGTGAGAATTTCTCACCTTTCAATTTCATTTTTATTTATATATATATATATATATATATATATATATATACTAGGATGCAGACGGTGCTTAGTAGCACCCGACACAATCGTCCATAGACCATGGACTTGTTTGTTCGGTTGCATAGATTAGTTATATAATTTGATTTGAATTTGGTTGTTTGGTGATTTTGATTGACGTGTGAATGGCGTGGGCCTTCACTAGACCGGGGATAAGGCTAGGCCTTGTCCCGTTTCTAGTATCGTGCCGTTATGCCGCCGAAATTTTCTAAAAAAAGTTAGAAAAATAAAAGTATCATTTTATTGAAAGAATGAACTGAATAGAAATTCATATGTTGGAATAGAATGTTTTGTCGTTAAAAATATAATTTTTAACGTGAATGTGAATAAATAAATATTCATTTACAAACCAGACGGTTTGTTTATGTACACCTATTTGAAGGACATTGATTGGGTCGATAAATTTTACACATCGCCCAACTGCACAGATAAAATATGCGTTTGATTGTTTGAAACCCCACACGGGTGTTGGGATGAAATATGAAGTTCACTCATCCTGATTGATTAAATATGTCGATCGATTGATTGACAGGCTGTTATAAGCGTTAGATATCTATATTTAATGCTTATACAGTGTAGTGCACTTTGGTTGATGGTTGATTATTTTTCAGTGCTATTATATGTGTGTAATGTATGAAAATCCATATAATTAACATTATATGGTGATTGATTGGGCCTTATTCCAATTTAGAAAATAAAGAACGATATAAAATAAAAGTTCATGTGTTGACAGTACTTATCCATTGAGATTGGTCATGTGTTGAACGAAATATTTTAGTAATAAAATTTACATCTTTAAAGATATAAAATAAAAGTTCATGTGTTGACAGTACTCATCCATTGAGATTGGTCATGTGTTGAACGAAATATTTTAGTAATAAAATTTACATCTTTATCGATATAAAATAAAAGTTCATGTGTTGACAGTACTCATCCATTGAGATTGGTCATGTGTTGAACGAAATATTTTAGTAATAAAATTTACATCTTTATCGATATAAAATAAAAGTTCATGTGTTGACAGTACTCATCCATTGAGATTGGTCATGTGTTGAACGAAATATGTTGATAATAACAACTATTTTGAAAAAGAAATATTTGAAATAGAATATTTGAAAATAGAAATTTTTGAAGCCATGTTGATTAGTTAGACGCCATTTTGACGTGAACGATATTTATATTGAATATAAAACGATTTCGAAATGAATTGAATTGAAAACGATTTCGAAATGAATTGAATATAAAACGATTTCGAAATGAATTTAATTGAAAACGATTTCGAAATGAATTGAATTGAAAACGATTTCGAAATGAATTGAATATAAAACGATTTTGAAATGAATTGAATATAAAACGATTTCGAAATGAATTGAATTGAAAACGATTTCGAAATGAATTGAATTGAAAACGATTTCGAAATGAATTGAATTGAAAACGATTTCGAAATGAATTGAATTGAAAACGATTTCGAAATGAATTGAATTGAAAACGATTTCGAAATGAAATGAATTGAAAACGATTTCGAAATGAATTGAATTGAAAACGATTTCGAAATGAATTGAAAACGAATTCAAATTGAATTGAAAGCGAATTGAAATGAATTCAAATTGAATTGAAATTTGAATTGAATAGAAATGAATTTTAAAACGAATTTATAAAGAAGAATTCAATTTTGCTTTGAATTGAAATGGAAGTTGAAATTGCTTTTGGAAACGAATTTAAAACTATTTATATAATTCGTTTTAAATAGAAATCGACGAAATATATATTATATATATTATATATATAATATAATGGCCTGAATAGAACGCGCCGCGCCGCGGCAGTTCGTAAATTTTGACCATTTATTTCAAACGGACATTACGGGAGATCCGACCGTCGGATTCTCCTGAAACCGGAACCGTTGGGTTCGTATCGAGAAAAGCATTCTAACGCATATTATATATTTGAAATCTAACGGTTGGATTTGGAATTATGTCCAAATCAAATTTGAAAAAGGTCGCTATAAGTGCAGTTCGATGGCCGTTGATGAAAATCGACTGTACGGGCCTTGATAAAATTATTAAAAATAGTAATAATTTGTGTAAAATCATTAGAAATGATTTAGAAAGAATTGGGATGAAAAACTCCATCTTTGAAAAGATAAAAATAGATTTTTATCAAAATGAACTAGTTTTGAACTAGAAGTATAATTCTATTTATTTTTAAATAAATAAACTGAATTTGAAAAGGGTTTTAAAAATAACCAGAATTTCCAATGATTGCATTGGAGTGGATTTGAATCGAAATTGTCTTCGAAATATTTCGATGGTGGAATTCGTGATTATACAGATGTTGTTGTGGAAATTTGAAAGATATATATTTATATCGTTATTTCCAATATGACCTTTGTTAATCTTAGAATTTGATATTGAATATAAGCCGATATATTTTCTATTCAGAGCCTTGTATTTAATAACAAATGTGATTTGGGTTTGTCGTGAATGGTGTCTTCACTAACACTGTTCTTGAACCCAGTTGAGAAAAGATTAAGTCTTTTTACTTAGATTTAATGAAGTGTACCAATTAAATAATATTTAATTGATTTGATATTGATTTTTGGGTTTATCGTGAACAGTGTTTTAACTAACACTCGTTCTTTAACCCGATAATTAATGAATGAGATTTTGGGTTTATCGTGAACCGTGTTTTAAATGACACTGATTCTTTAACCCAGTCAAAGATTAAAACTAAGTGGAGTTTTAATGAATCTTTAATTAGATTGAAATGATCGAAAATGGAGTATCACCAGTTTTGCTCCAGGCGATAGTTAAATCTTTAATTAGATTTGAACGTGAAATGGTAATTGAATTTACCGATAACACTGTGGTGTTAGATATGAAGTATTACCAGTTTTACTTCATGGGATGAATAGGTTGGGATGGGGAAATTAAAATAAATAATTACTTCGGTAAGGTTCGCTAATCCCGACTAGTTTGAATTGAGATTCAAAAATAGAATAAAGAATAAATTCAAGGAATTTATCTTTGATAAAATTAATGGGAACCTTTCCCTATGAATGAGAAATTTAGAAACTAACTGTCGGTTAACCAAGCAGAATGGTTTTCTGAATATTGATCTGATGTTGGTTTCGGCCTTCGGGGTTAATATTTGGGGAATTATTCTCTTGATTAATTTGCGGTTAGTGACTGATGAATTGGAATGAGGCGTATGTTGTGTTTGTGTAACACTTATTTAAAATATACGCGAGTTATTCGGAAAGACCGGGTTTATCCCATTCTGAATAACTGATACGACGATAAGTCGAAGATGAAGACGGTGGTCGAAGACCAGAAGTCTTCACGTCGTTTGGGTAATTACTGATGATCTTGATTGGGCTGTACACCCAAGAAGATGGAAACAGTTAGTGATCGTCCAGACGTACTTGGAGATCGATGGATATGCGGGGTACTAGGTGCCTCCGGTTTCGTTCAGACCTAGAACGGACTTGTAAATGGACTGTGTGTCTGACATTGGATTTTAGTCTGTGTGATTGATCTCTATTAAATATATATTTGTTTGGCGGCGGAGAATTTATTCTTTTGCTTAACGCCCTTCTCTGAGACGTACGAGCTCAGGGGTTATATATTGATGGATATCAATCGCATGGAGTGAATTTCCTGTGTGGCATGCCTAAGTGGCAAATGATCAAGGCTTCTGTTGAAAAGCAAAGTCTTGTGGTTGATGATCGAAGCACGGCCTTTGTGGCGTAGCTTTGTGTAACGTTGATTCGCGAGTATCACACCCGGTATGAACTAAAAACGGGAAACGGACCTCAGGGAGGACATGCGTTTCTTTCTATTTAGGAGTGGCGTCAGTGCTTGAACTGGCTGACGAGTTTGACTCATGTGGATATTGCTTATTATTACTTTCTGAAAAGCGAGGCGCCTCGTGATATCGGTTTCGGCCGATGCTTCTGGTCGGCTGACGGGCCAGGCTTACGCCCCAAAGGGCGGAGAAACGCAGTGTTCAGGAATTTTAATCCACATCGGTGGACCGGCCCTGTCGCTCCGAGGGTCACTCGAGCTCTGATCCTGAGACACGGGCTAGAGCGTCTCGAATCGGTGAGGATCTTGCCCCTAGCCTCGGTTCATACCATAAATGATAACCCAACTTCCAATATGTCATTGCGGTTTTGATTGTAAACTTATATATGGCGACATAGTGTTATGGGGCGCTCATGCCGCCTATGATTGATACTTATGATTTGAAGTTGTTTTATACACTATGCACTTATAATAGTATCAAAACGATTTGTTTTAACCGTATCAAGCATTCTTTGGCTGTTATAAGGGAAAACCCTATCCTCGGCTGCGTTGTATTGTGTGATGGGACCTGGGTCTTATAACAGCTTCATTTTTCTTTATTTAGCATTGCGCTGTTTGTTTTATGCACTGGTATTCTTGGGAGGAAACCCGTTCCGTGTTATACGGCGTGGTCCCTTGATTTACCTAACATTAAAAATAAAGATTAACTGTTTTAGTTCTCACACCAGTCACATGACTGACCTGGAGTTTATTGTTTTAACCTAAACTCTGGGTGCCCCTATTTTTGACACGGGCAGCTAGTAGTTTTGGTTTTGCAGATTTATATTCACAGGATCTTGGTTTACAGCTGGAACGATATCCGGAAAGCTTTGTATCCGTATATCCCCTTCAGTTGTGTATTGTATTATTTTCCGCTGCTATGTATTTAAATGTAATTTAAATCTCTGATATTTCTGTGTGATATTCATTTATACTCTGTATATTCTTGTAATCTGATGCATTGTTGTAATATACAATGAAATGTTCTTCTGTATGTGTTCTGTTGTGGCTTGTTCTCGAACTATCCGACGCTTTCCTTTACGGGGAAGTTACGGGTTTTCACAATATGCTACCAGACTTCTATGATGATCCATACAAATGTGCATAAAACGTTAAAGTTGCTCCAAAGCATTTACAACCATTCATTTCATGATCAAATATTATATGTGAAAAGAGGTTACATAACATGTTATATTTGGAGACGTTACATAATGCAACCGTGAATTTCTAAGAGAAAGCAACTCCATGAATTGTTCAATAGGCGTTTAGGATATAAACATGCTTCCGGATATTTGTTGACATAGATATCTAGAATTGTTCAATAGATGTCTAAGAGAAAGAACCTCCCGTTGATCAAATTCATAATTTGATTGTTTTCAGTGTATTTATGTAGGATGCTATGCACATATTTTTTTATATTTTAAATTTCCAGGTTGGAAGTAGTAAAATTTAAACTTACAAATGATTCAATAGTTTGTCCACCTTCATTCACTAGTACACATTACACACTTAAATAGTTTCACATCCAATGCAAAATCAATTAACAAAAGTATAACATGACAGTTAAGATGCTTATAGAGAATGGCTTGCAAAAGTTCAACTTTAATATAATTAAATGGAAAAAAACGTACGATTGCACACATTGATCTAGCACGTGTCGTGTAATAAATGTAAAAATTTCATAATTGTGAATGCCTTGTGAAAGTTTCAAATATATCTTAGTGGTTAAAGAGTTAGAAATCAAAAGGTCTTGTAACAACCCAGGGAATTCGATGCCCGAATTTCGACAATAATACTTAAAATCCTGTATTACTTGCCAAAACCCAATTATTGAAAATACCAAACAGTTATTAGAAAGAAATTAGATGGTGAGATAAGAAAGAAATATTAGAATAGAAGAAGAATAATATAACTACAACATCACCAGAGTCTCACATCGCAGTGGATAAAATATAATATAGAAATAGATCTTTATTGAGATCTTGAAATAATACTTATAACGTCAGAGTACAACTTACAATCAACATATCTGGACTACTATATCAATCCGTCCTCATATACAACATACAGCAGAAAACACACTATATATATATATCATATGCCTGAACTCCTCCAGCATGTCTTATGAAGTTCACAACATCTAAGCCTAAACCTGTAAAACTCTATCTAACCCGAGCATTACAAATGCTGGATCAGTCTGGTGAACCATAATGAGAAAACTCGCTAAATTTATAATATCATCCAACTTCGGTTTAAAGTTAAAACATTTATTTTCAAAAGAAAAGGATAATCGTAAGACCAATCCACACATAAACACGGATAGTTTTTACCTTAAGATAACCCAAAGCATTTTTGAAATCACATTTTATTCTGATATTATAATACTGTCTAAATACAAATAAATAGAATCTAGCGGAAACGCTTGCATCTCACGTTCCATATACATAGTATACAATCAAAACCATGGGCGCCTGTTGGATATTGGATTTCCAACTATGACAACGCATGGAACCACCCTCCGATAGTGTATCTTTCGAGGGGAACACACTGGGTTCAACAAGGACATCTTGCGACCCGATCACACATGACCGGCCATTCATTACGCTTAAGTGTATCGAATGTATATCACCAACGGTTGGGATTAATAATTGTTTCTTGAAAAGGGACAACATCAAATAGAATAAAGAAGGAAATGAAATTTCTCTAGATAAGTGATTATACACCTAATTGGGAGCGACCCACTTAGCCATGCTGCCTGCCCTATTTTTGTCACTTCCCGGTTGAAGAGGCTTGAGGTTTAAATTATTGTTATATTTAAAATAGCACACCACCATTCCCTTTGAATGCCACATTGTTAGATCCTCCAGAAATCACTAACTGATTTCCACAAAAATACTTAGGATGTGGAGCTAAGGGAAGTTCCCTTCTCTGCCACCAACTATGGTACGTTTGAAGAACCAACGTACGTGATCCCTTTGGAACTACTCCGCTAGAAATCCATCCATAAAAGTTGTCCTCGGACTAGACAAACCGAAGGTATCCTCCTATTGCATCCTAGGAATCACCCTATAGATCAATATCAAGTAGTCCTTGCAATCCTCAAATTCCAATCATGTCAGAATCACGAATCAAATAACTCTGGATGCATGCCAAAGAAGTTTGACAAGTCGTTCTTCTAGTTATGAAGATCCATAGTCTTCACTGCTACATCTTCAATCTGCATCTTCCATGAGTTCGTATTTGCTGGTTCGGAATGGTTTTCGAATATAAATTCGATCTCGGTCTTTCCATACCAACAATCGTATAGGTCAGATTTGATAGTCGGTTATTTAACTATCAAATAAACCATACCATTCAACCACGAAAATAGAAATGAGTTCACTAGTTTAGTACCCAGCATCATTTGGCCATTAATTAAAAATAATTAACGAACGTTAACTTAAAACCCTTAAATATTTCAATACTTCGAATATATCTTTTCACTTTTTAAAATCATTTAAATACTTTTAGAGTTAAATCATATATAGATATTCTTAACTTTGGTTTCATAACTTCATTTAAAACATCGTTACGAAATCTCTTTTGTTTCTCTTCTCGAAAACACTAACTAACACTTCCCTTTATTTAACTCATCTCGTTAATTTCTTAAATCTCGAAAATATAGCTATATTTTCACAAAATCTCTTTTCTACTTCCATTACTTCAATATTTATTAGTCCCTGACCGTACATTGGTAAGCGAATAACTTCCTAAGTATCAACCCCGAAGGCTGAAACCAACATTAGATTTACACTTAGAAAATCACTCAACTAAACCAATCTTCAGTTAGGTTCCAAATCTCTAATTTACTCTTAATCAACCAATATTAATCCAATTCTCATTCATTCAATCATTTCATGCTTTGAAAATCTCACTCCAATCTTATCCATTTAACTTAATATCATTATTAAGTATCACAAACTTAAAATCAACATTTGAAGTTTGCTCTTCTTTTATAAATCTTATTTATAAACTAATACAAAACTCTTTATATCTTGATTCCTTCTTACTTAATTTTAAATATTAAGTAAACATATATTTTAAACCATCATATTCACAGAAAATATCTTTTATAACGTTATTCATAAAACTGGGATTTTAATATAAACCCGATCACAAACTCTTTTAACAATTTAAGTCTATTTCATTACAACTTGATTTCTTACTTAAATGATTTTCATTTAAAAAGTATTTACTTAAATTTATTATCAATTAAAATAATATTTACTTACTTGTTAACTGAAAATAAATATTAAATTCCTTTCAAAAATCTTATTAAAATTAAAACAAATATTCGTTAACCATTTCATTAGGTAACTGAAAACAAAATAATCAAATAATCAATCCTAGTTAAAACGATTGACTTAGTCAACTCAAAAACACAGTTATTTCTTTAACCAATCCCAATTAATTCCTGCTTTAAATTAATTAATAATATGATTAATTTAAATAATTTCATTTAATTGTTTTTTAGAAATAATGAATCCAACTCTTAACTGTTACGTTAATCTCTGCTCATTTACTTAACCTTAGAAATTTATTTTACAAAATCCTTTAATAATTATATATAAACTTAAATAATAAATATTTTTTTATTTTAATCATCTTTTATTCAAAATAATAGTTCTCAAAATCTATTTTAGTTATAAAATAAATCTTATAACATTATTCTTGTCGATTCACCTGACAGTAAATCAATATTCACAAAACGATTGATCTATAGGCCATATGCTGCCAATTACTCAACCAATACTACCCACTGGTTTAAAACAAACAAACATTGAATTTCAAGTCAACAATTAAATAAATCATCCAATCATATCGGTTAAACAGTTCATGCAATTGTAATACGAAAATAAACAATAATTTTGAGGAATCTAGTTGGATCCCTCTAACTTGTTTTTCTTGCATTCAAATACATTACCTCAAATCAAATCATCTATTCAATAAATAGATATAATACTCAACAATCAACAATAACAACAATCCAAATGTCCATATTTCAATTTAATACATTTATATTATTATAAACTTAACCAATAAGGTAAGTTATCTCATTAGGGAATAATCGTTAAAAATAACGATTGGTTTAAATTAAATTAAACGAACATTTAATTTAATCAATTCAATCAACACATATAAATGTATATTCAACATCCATCAAAAAATTAACAATCATAGCACACAAATACTAAACCTGACTTATAAAATATAAGTGGGACAAAACTGAGTGAGTTGTGCTCACCTTGATTACCGTTCGTTGTTGAAAACGATATGTCTTAATTAAATTAAACAAGTGTTTAATTTAATTAAAATTATCAGTTGCTCCCAACTCTATCCAAACCAGTTTTACAAATGTTGTGCTTGCCGACATGGTTCCGACATTACATGTTTCGTTCCATTCTGGCAACAAAATCATACGTTATAAATTTTATATGTTATTTACTATTAAAATAATATTATTAAAACCTTAAAACTATACTATTAATATACAACTAGGTGTAAATCTTGCAAGACAGACGTAGCTTATTCCATATAGGCTTAACACCTAGAAACTTATACTATACATGCTTCCTTTATTGCATACCAATGACATGGGATGGAGAATGTATTTTGATAGTACCTAACGTATGTGTGTATGTTGGCTTTTGAAACAACCCAGGCCTGTATACCCAACTGTTAAATATCTTTAAAAAATATTTAGCACCCTAAGCCCATAATTACGTTATACGTTAATTTAAATTGGCATTAGAGTAACATGCTCATACAAAATACACTAAAAGTGGCCACATTACTTATAAAATAGATTAGGCATGTTTGGAACCTTGCATAACCTAATATAAAAATCAGCAATGTATTAGGTATGCTTAGGCTCATACTAAAACAGGATTAGTTAGTTCAAATCATTATTAGGCACACTAGAATATTAATTAGACAAATAGGCACAAACTCACCTAGACACATGGAAGGCTACTGTATATCTTCTACTTTTCTCATGCAAGCTTCCCTCCTAGTTTGTATTCATTTGATCCAACCTAACCCTCACGCCAATATTGCCAGCCACCACCTCTCATATCACCGTCTCGCCAACCGTGCCACCCTTCCTCTGACAAGAACGCACAACATCGTACTGAAATATGCAGCTTCGTTTATTCCTTACCCATGCGTGACTTCACAGCGCAACTTCTCCCCATGTTTTCTGCCTCCCTACTACTTCTTCTTTATATATTTTCTTCGATCCTGATGCTCCATTCATACTTCAGCGCCTTCTTCATGTAACGTCCCGTGTTTTCTGTAGTCAGATATTTAAATTTATTTTATTAATTTAAATAGTTATTTGAAGTTATTTAGTGACCGTGCGCGGTGTACACGCATAAATTATCCGTTTGAAATAATTTAATTATAATTTTATATGTTGTCTCTGCGAATGAGTTAAATCTTGAAGTCGGATTCAATGAAAGCAATATAACGGTTAAGCTAAAAATGTCAGTTACATCATCGTAACTAGAATCTGTTACCTAAAGATATTTTGTCAAAAGGTCGTATCTGAATCTCCACAAGATCTCAACATATCTGAAAAATATCTTTATCAAATATGATGCTTTCATTCAAAGATTCACCGCTAAAATTTCTTCGTCAAGTCTTCACATCAAGTCAAACTAAATCCTTGTATCTCTGTTCAAATCACTGAAGAACAAATCCATATGCATCCTTCAAAGTCCTTACAGAATACTAAGGTAGAATTGGTTCGTACGCTCTGCTTATAAATCGTGCCATGTGCAAACTGAAACCAAGTTTCTCAAAAATCTTATAGAAATCTTATTTACAAATCTCAGAACAAAAATCTCGACTGTGTTTAGTTATCTCTTATGTACCAAATCTCACGCTTATCAAAACGTATACAAACTTTTACCTTTAAACAAGAATAAAAATATTGAAACTTCACACCAGCACATGCAAGCAAACAAATCTTCACAAGCTATCACTGCATGCCTAACCGAAGGAAAACGTACCCTACCCATATATGCACGTCATTATCAGTTTAAAGCTCATAGTAGACCTAATCCATATCTCTACAGCTAGGATGCGTGAAGATAAGGGTAACAATAAACAATTCAATTTCATTTCTTGGTAATCAAACCTACCCTAATCTAAAAATAATATTTTATATATACTTAAGCTTCTACCATACGCAAATACAAATAAGGTAATCAACATATGTCTGAAAAGGCACACATGTCTATCATCTTCTATTAGCTACAGTATTATACGTTCCTCCCAAACCTAATGTCGTGTTGATTAAACAAATGCCATGGGTTCCAAGTAAATTGCTTGATGGCCAAACCACCCAATTCCTTGAGTGTCAAGATGTTCGCACTATATACATGTTGAACCATTTTCTAGATTTTCATATACCTCAAAAATCGAAACAAGCCAAATACTCCAATAAAAATCAAAGCCTGTATTTTCGTATCCTCAGGACACCCTTTTCACATGTGTACCATTTGTTTTTATATCGATGGAAGTCTGGAGCTCAAGGTCTGAATGGAGTTGTATAATATTCTTTAAATAAGTCTGCCATGCTAGATGATACCTTTGAAGTGAAGTATCGGATGATGATTAGGGACTAAAATATCAACAGAGAGGGAGTAGCATGCATAGACGTGAGCGTGTATAGTTGACTGCGTGATTTTCTGGTGCATGCTGTCGCATGTGGCATGGAGGGAAGACCTGGTTGTTGGCTATTCAAGCTGAGTGATCATAGTTAATGCATGAAGAAGTGGGAACAAGAAGGTGACATGTGTATTGGCGGAGCTGAAATATAAGGGGGTAGTTGATGATGCAAGGGTGGCATGGTGATGTGTGTGCGTGGAATAATGACTACATGGACCTCGGTTTGCTGGAAGAAGATAGCAAAGCGTGGTGCGTTGAGAACAAAGGAAACAGAAGGAATTCGTGAGGGAGAACATGCTGGTGTTTTAGTGCCAGGAGGTGGGTAGGGAACAAAAGAAAAGTGGAAAGTTGTTTTGTATCATTGTATGCAAGGTGTAGGAGTTGCAGGAGAAAAAGACGCAGGGGTTCAAACCGAGAAATGGATAGTTGTACCAGTGGGGAACATTGGAAGTATGCAAGGGAACAGTAGCATGTTGTGTAAAGAAAATAAACAAAATGATGGGGAGTTGAAGACAATTGAAGAAGGATGGCGTTGGAAAGGAAAAATGGATTGGAGAAAATATAACAAGGAGGACATGCGAAGCGGTGGTATACGTACACTATGTAACTAAACTCAAACGTAGAGGCAATGGGACGTGAGAACGTGGAGGAAAGATTTGGGATTATTAGGTGGTAGTGGTATTGTGTTTTAATGTGCACGGAGGGTTCATGGTCAAGCTTCAGGAGAAATTGAAAATATGGGAAAGAATTTGCTAGGGCAGCAGGTAAAGGAAAGGTATACTACTTTAAAATGCGAATTCAATTTCCAAGCTAAAAGAATTTATCAGAAATATTCAATTACATTAAATATAGGATTGCTACAGTCAAGTTAGTATAATCATTTACAAAACAAATTTGGAAATGGGTTAGTACACTGGTTAGTTAACCAAGGTCGTTGGTATAATTTAAATTTCATTAAGAATATTAGTTATATAATTAAATCGCATAACTTTTATAGTATGTACCTCATTCATTTGTTGTTAGAATTCAATGAAATGTTTTACGTAAATTTATAATTTATTTAAAATCAATCGACTTAACTAGGACGTGCCAAATGAGGTCATAAACGGTGTTCAACCCCTTGGATTATAACATGACCAATTGCAGTCCTAAGCTGAGTATTAACTTTAATAAGTGATTAGTTATATTAATATAAGTTGTAGGAATTATATAGGTCATAAATCGTTCATACATTACCAGGATGAAGTGGAGCAGGAGACATTGGAACCATGTAGATATGCACTTCATGGCAAAGCAATTTGGATCGAGGTGGAAACAGCTGAGATATCTAACTAAATTAAACATATGAACCATTCGAGCGTCAAATGGAAATCAAGGTGAGTTAAACTCAGTCAGTTCTCCCACTTATATTTATATAAGTTGGGTTTATTATTTGAATGCTATGGTTGCTAATTATTGGTTGATTTGATGATTGTTTGGATATTATTGAATATTGCTATATCGATAATTTAAATTAAACGTTGTTTAATTTAAATGAAACGAAATCGTTATTTTTAACGATTATTTCCAATAGAGGTAACTTTCCTTGTTGTTTACATTTATAATAATATAAACGTACTTAAATTTAATTGGATGCTTGAATTATTGATATTGGTTGACCGCTACCAGTTGAACAAATTATTTATTTGCATATGATCGTTACATGAACTGTTTAACCAGTATGATTGGATTATTGATTTGAATAGTGATTGTTGAATATGAATTCAATGTTTATTTGTTATGAACCAGTGGGTAGTATTGGCTGAGGAATTTATAGCAGATGGTCAAATATAAATTGTTTTATAAAGATTGATTTACCGTTAGGTAAATCAATAGAAATGAAACTATGAAATTTATTTATAACTGAATATATATTTTTAAATTGGGGTTATAAAAAGGGAATAAACCAACCATATTTACATTGATTGTTTTAACCACAAATCACCATTTTTGGTACCAAAATCTATCCGTGTGCGAAGCACGTGCCTTATTTAAATTATTAAATGATCTTATAAAAATGATTCTGATATTTACAAGATTGATAGCAAGTGAGCGGATACTAATGTAATGTTTAATAACTGAGGTTAATTGTTTTTAAGAAGCAAATTAAAATGAGATTTTATTGATTTGATTATTATAATAATCAAATGGGATTATTTAAATTAATTTAATTAACTTAAATGGAAAGATGAATTAAGATCTGATTGACGAGTTAATCATGCTCAGAGTTGACTAAGTCCACTGTAGTAACTAACATGGATTTATTTATTTATTTAATAGTTAAGTAAACCATTTTTATAATGTTGATATTTATTAAATAATAATCGCAGGGGTAAATCATGGGATTTAAAAGGTATTAATTTAGGTATATGAAACAAGAAGGATTATTTATAATAAAGTTATATATTAAGAAAATCATATTAATGATAATATAAGTTAAGTTTAAATTGTGATTTAAAGCGAATTATTATTTGAGATTTTATTTAACTGGATTTATGAAATCCAAGGTTTTGACGAAGTTACAAACCTGAGTTTAGTGAATATTATTGTAAAGAATTATTAGAAATGGGTTTTTGAAATGGAAATAAAGGCGGGAATATGAAATTAAAGAATCAGAATTTAACTGGAGATCGGTTGAGATAAATGGTTTTCTTAATATTGATCTAATGTTGATTTCGGCCTTCGAGATTGATATTTAGGGGATTGTTTTCTTACTGATTTACGGTTAAGAACTGATGGAGATATGGAATGGAAATCAAATGAAAACCTAAGTTTGAATTAGAGTAGTTAAACGAGTGGAGTTATAAAGATGAAATATAGAGCCCTGATTTTTAATAAAAGATGATGTTTCATCAAGATAGAATTAAAATGGGATTTGTTTGATATTGGGAACAAAATTCGGTTTTGGGTATTGCAACTGACATCTATCTTAAGATAAGAATGTTGTTGATCAAGGTCTGAGAGGTAATTAAAATACCCCAACTTGAAAAACTGCAGGATTATCGGAGGATGATATTAGTTGTAGTGGTAAGGGTGTTAAAAGCGATTTATTATTAGAAATGATAGGGTAATGTTATTGGAAGAATTTGGAATATATGTATATATAATGGGATTCAGAAATAAAAAGGAATAAAGGAGGCTTGAGAATATGAAGTGATATTTCTATAGTAAGTGAAATAAAAAGTAGATTTGTGAAAATATAACGATATTTTCAAAAAGGGTAAGAAGATGGGAATTGGAATGAATTTATTCTAAAAAGGGAAGTGACGATTTTGGCGTTCAAAATAACGAAACAAAGGAGATATCGTAACAATTGTTTAAAAGGATAAGTTGAATCGGGTTTCCAATTTTAGATAATAAGTAATGTTATAACTAATGTTTTGAAATGGAAGTTAACGGAAAAATTTGATATGGTTTTAAGATATTTTTCCATGTATATTAATAAAATGATTTGCAGATATTAATGTATTAAAACAAATATATTATTTTTAAATGGCCAAGTGATGCTGTATAATAAACCAATTGATCTGTTTTATTTTTATGGTTGTTTATTTTGATAGTTAAATAACTGACTATCAAAATCATACCCAACGCATTGTGATACGGGAAGACCGGAATCAAATCTATATTCGAAAACCATTCCAAATCAGCAACTATGTAAACAAAGAAGATATTTGACGCTAATCGAGACAGAGCAATTGAAGACCGTAAATCTTCATAAATGGAAGGACTATTGTTGGATTTCTCTAGCTGATCCCTAGAGATATTTTGACAATGATTCTATCAGGATTGAAATCTAAGGATTGCAAGGACTACTCGCTACTGATCTATAGGGTGATTCCTAGGATGTGGTAGGAGGGTGCTTTCAGTTCATCCTATTCCTGGATGACTTGTATGGACGATGTGAACAGTGACCAGATGACCCAAAAGATGATTATAACCTCAAGCCTCACCAACTGGTAAATGACAGAAATCGGGCAGGCAGCATGGCTATGTGGGTCGCTCCCATTAGGGTTTATAATCACCTATCTAGAGAAATTCATTTTGCTTCTTAAATATGTTGATGCTGTCCCTTTCAAGAAATGGTGATTTGAGCCCAACTGTTGGTGATATACATTCGATACACTCAAGTGAAATGAGTGTTCGGTCATGCATGCACCGGGTTGCAAGACGTTCTTGTTGAACTCAGTGTATTCCCCTCTAGAGATACTCTATCGGTAGATGGTTCCGTACCTTGTCATAGTCTGAATCCAATCTCCAATAAGCGCCTGGTGTTTTGTTGCATACTATATATGTGGAGCGTGAGATGCAAGCGTTCTGCTAGTTTCTATTTATTATTCTTTAGATAATATTATAATATCGAACAAATATTGATTTTCAAAACTTTTTTGGGTTATCGTAAGGTAAAAAAATATCTGTATTTACGTGTGGATTTGGTCTTATGATTATCCTTTTCTTCGAAAGGATTTTTAACTTTAAAATCAAGTTGGATGATACACTTAAACTTAAATGAGTTTTTCTCACTCTGGTACACCAGACTGACCCAGTTTTTTGTAAATGCTCGGGTTAAACCGGGTTGTATTGGTCTAGGTTATCGGATAACGTGAAGTCCAAAGATGAGCTGAAGGAGCTCAGACGTATGATGTTATACCAGCATTATTCCGCTGTGTGTTATATAGATATGAGGACATGCTATTATAATTGTCCAGGTGTATTGATGTACTCTGATGTTGTAAGTGTTATTTCAAGCTCTCAATAAAAAGTTATTTCTATATTATATTTTGTTCCGCTGCGATGTGAGACTCTGTGTTGTGATGACTCATCTTATTCTCCTATTCTAATATTCTTTCTTTCTTATTTCACCCTCTAACTTCTTTCCATTAGCTTTCTGGGTTTTCGATACTTGGGTTTTGGGATGTGAGTTGTATAAATGTCTGGATTCAAGCGTCGAAATTTCGGGGTTGCTACAGTTGGTATCAGAGCAATGGTTTAGTAATAACCTTGGCTCTGTGGTGTAACTCGATAGAGGTGGGGTTAGTAATACCCTGGATTGAGTTTGAATATGTATACGAGAGAGCGTATTTGTAATTTGAATATAAAATTATTTTTATACTGTTTTGACCTAATATATTTTATAAAATGGTAAGTTTTAAATTCTCTTGTAATATTAGGGTTGGTTAATAATAGAATTCAACTTGATTATCAACTGGGAATTTCCATTGTGAAATCTGAGAATTTAATAGAAATTCGACTTGAATAGAATATTTGAAGATCAGTTGAATTGTTTGATATAAATTGAGTGCATAATTTGATTTAAAACAAATTTAAATGGAATGGAATTAATTCAATTTAATGAATCAGAAAGAAGTATAGTTACTAATATGAATTGGATGGTTAGGAAATTTTGCTTGGAATGATTGGTTTGAATGGATTTGATTATGGAACAGAAAGGATTTAACCAAGGGAAATGGTTGAAATTGAATATAAATTTGAGCTCTAAATTTATTGAGTTGGAATTGTTGGAATGAATTGAATTATACTCTGAGGAGTCAGTTTAGTTAAAGGATTTTTAGGGGATAATTCAAGTGAATTGAATGGTATGTGAATTTGTTGGGAATAGATGATCTGAATGGTTAACCTTAACTAGCATATGAAACTAATGAAGTTTATTTAAGTTAAGATCAGGTGCAAGACCAAATATTGGTTGAGTTCTAAAGCCGATTAAATCCAGTTTGGTTAGAGTTGCACAATTATTAAGCAGACTCAAGTATAATCTATTTCTTATCGCGAAATTATGCTCGCAAAAAGGTATACCTACGCAAAATATAGAATTTTGGTTTTTATTTGGGGTTTTGAGATTGAAATATTTTGAATTTTTGCGACCGTATGAGTCGATGAATATATATTTGTTGAACCTGAAATATTGCAGAAGTCCTCCGTATAAGGGAAACTATGTCAAAAAAAAATCAAAATTTAAGGAGTTAGAAAAATTATGAAGAGTTTTGGAAATTTTTTATCGAAAATAAATTGGTTTTAAATCAGTTGTATTAATTTTGGAAATGGAACTAAAATTTTATCTGTAAAGATAATGGGTTGTACCATTCTTTCTACCTTAGTAATTTCGGGGACGAAATTCTTTTAAGGGGAAGGAATGTAACGACCCGTGTTTTCTGTAGTCAGATATTTAAATTTAGTTTATTAACTTAAATAGTTATTTGAAGTTATTTAGTGATCGTGCGCGGTGTACACGCATAAATTAACCATTTGAAATAATTTAGTAATAATTTTATATGTTGTCCCTATGACCAAGTTAAATCTTGAAGTCGGTTTCAAAGAAAACAATATAACGGTTAAGCTAAAAACGTCGGTTACATCATCGTAACTAGCTAGAATCTGTTACTGAAAGATATTTTGTCAAAACATCGTTTTTCGAATCTCCATAAGATCTCAACATATCTGAAAAATATCTTTATCAAATATGATGCTTTCATTCAAAGATTCACCGCTAAAATTTCTTCGTCAACTCTTCACATCAACTCAAACCAAATCCTTATATCTCTGTTCAAATCTCTAAAGAACAAATCCACATGCATCCTTCAAAATCCTTACAGAATACTAAGGAAGAATTGATTCGTACGCTCTGCTTATAAATCATGCCATGTGAAAATTAAAACCAAGTTTTTCAAAAATCTTACAGAAATCTTATTTACAAATCTCAAAACAAAAATCTCGACTGTGTTCAGTTATCTCTCCTGTGCCGAATCTCATGCCTATCAAAACGTATACAAACTTTTACCTTTAAACAAGAATAAAAATATTGAAACTTCACACCAGTACATGCAAGCAAACATACCTTCACAAGCTACCACTGCATGCCTAACCAAAGGAAAACGTACCCTACTCACATGTGCACGTCATTATCAATTTAAAGCTCCTAGTAGACCTAATCCATATCTCTACATCTAGGATGCATGAAGAAAGGGGTAACAATAAACAATTCAATTTCATTTCTTGGTAATCAAACCTACCCTAATCTAAAAAATAATATTTTATATATACTTAAGCTTCTACCATATGCAAATACAAATAAAGTAGTCAACCTATGTCTAAAAAGGCACACATGTCTATCATCTTCTATCAGCTACAGTATTATACGTGCCCCCCAAACCTAATGCCGTGGGTTCCAAGTAAATTGCTTGATGGCCAAACCACCTAATTCCTTGAGTGTCAAGATGTTCGCACTATATATATGCCGAACCATTTTCCAGATTTTCATATACCTCAAAAATCGAAACAAGCCAAATACTCCAATAGAAATCAAAGCATGTATGTTCGAATCCTCGGGACACCCTTTTCACACATGTACCATTTGTTTTTATATCGATGGAAGTCTGGAGCTCAAGGTATGAATGGAGTTGTATTATATTCTTTAACTAAGTCTGCCATGCTAGATGATACCTTTGAAGTGAAGTTTCGGATGATGATTAGGGACTAAAATATCAACAGAGAGGGAGTAGCATGCATAGACGTGAGCGTGTATAGTTGACTGCGTGATTTTCTGGTGCATGCTGTCGCATGTGGCGTGGAGGGAAGACCTATTTGTTGGCTATTCAAGCTGAGCGATCACGGTTAATGCATGAAGAAGTGGGAATAAGAAGGTGAAATGTGTATTAGCGGTGCTGAAATATAATGGGGTAGTTGATGATGCAAGGGTGGCGTGGTGATGTGTGTGCACGAGGGAATAATGCTACAGGGACTTCGGTTTGCGGGAAGAAGATAGCAAAGTGTGGTGCGTTGAAAACAAAGGAAATGGAAGGAATTCGTGAGGGAGAACGTGCTGGTGTTTTAGTGCCAGGAGGTGGGTAGGGAACAAAAGAAAAGTGGAAAGTTGTTTTGTACCATTGTATGCAAGGTGTAGGAGTTGCAGGAGAAAAAGACGCAGGGGTTCAAACCGAGAAATGGACACTTATGCCGGTGAGGAACTTTGGAAGTATGCAAGGGAACTGTAGCACGTTGAGTAAAGAAAAGAAACAAAATGATGGGGAATTGAAGACAATTGAAAAAGGATGGCGTTGGAAAGGAAAAATGGATTGGAGAAAATGTAACAGGGAGGACATGAGAAGCGGTGGTATACGTACACTGTGTAACTAAACTCAAATGTAGAGGCAATGGGACGTGAGAACGTGGAGGAAAGATTCAGGAAAGTTAGGTGGTGGTGGTACTGTGTTTTATTGTGCATGGAGGGTTCATGGTCAAGCTTCAGGAGAAATTGAAAATATGGGAAAGAATTTGCGAGGGCAGCAGGTGAAAGAATGGTATACTTCTTTAAAACGCGAATTCAATTTCCAAGTTAAAAGAATTTATCAGAAATATTCAATTACATTAAATACTGGATCGCTACAGTCAAGTTAGTATAATCATTTATAAAACAAATTTGGAAATGGGTTAGTGCACCGGTTAGTTAACCAAGGTCGTTGGTATAATTTAAATTTTATTAAGAATATTAGTTATTTAAACTAAACCGTATAACTTATATAGTATGTACCTCATTCATTTGTTGTTAGAATTCAATGAAACGTTTTACGTAAATTTATAATTTATTTAAAATCAATCAACTTAACTAGGACGTGCAAAATGAGGTCATAAACGGTGTTCAACCCCTTAGATTATAACATGACTAATTGCATTCCTAAGCTGAGTATTAACTTTAATAAGTGATTAGTTATATTAATATAAGCCGTAGGACTTATATAGGTCATAAATCGTTCATTTGTTACCAAGATGAAGTGGAGCCGGAGACATTGGAACCATGTAGATATGCACTTCATGGCGAAGCAATTTGGACAGAGGTGGAAATAACTGAGATATCTAATTAAATTAAACATATGAACCGTTCGAGTGGCAAATGTAAATCAAGGTGAGTTAAACTCACTCAGTTCTCCCACTTATATTTATATAAGTTGGGTTTATTATTTGAATGATATGGTTGCTAATTATTGGTTGATTTGATGATTGTTTGGATATTATTGAATATTGTTATATCGATAATTTAAATTAAACGTTGTTTAATTTAAATGAAATGAAATCGTTATTTTTAACGATTATTTCTAATAGAGGTAACTTATCTTGTTGGTTACATTTATAATTATATAAACGTACTTAAATTTAATTGGATGCATGAATTATTATTATTGGTTGACTGCTATCAGTTGAATAAATTATTTAGTTGCATATGATCGTTGCATGAACTGTTTAACCAGTATGATTGGATTATTGATTTGATTAGTGATTGTTGAATATGAATTCAACGTTTGTTTGTTATGAACCAGTGGGTAGTATTGGATGAGGGATTTATAGCAGATGGCCAAATATAAATTGTTTTATAAAGATTGATTTAACGTTAGGTAAATCAATAGAAATGAAGTTATGAAATTTATTTATAACTGAATATATATATTTTTAAATTGGGGTTATAAAAAGGGAATAAACCAACCATATTTACATTGATTGTTCTAACTACAAATCACCATTTTTGGTACTAAAATCTATCCGTGTGCGAGGCACGTGCCGTATTTCAATTATTAAACGATCTTATAAAAATGATTCTGATATTTACAAGATTGATAGCAAGTGAGCGGATACTAATGTAATGTTTAATAACTGAGGTTAATTGTTTTTAAGAAGCAATTTAAAATGATATTTTATTGATTTGATTATTATAATAATCAAATGGGATTATTTAAATTAATTTAATTAATTTAAATGGAAAGATGAATTAAGATCTGATTGACAAGTTATTCATGCTCAGAGTTGACTAAGTCCACTGTAGCAACTAACATGGATTTATTAAATTAATTAATTTATTTAATAGTTAAGTAAACCATTTTTATAATGTTGACATTTATTTAATAATAATCGCAGGGGTAAATCATGGGATTTAAAAGGTATTAATTTAGGTATATGAAACAAGAAGGCTTATTTATAATAAAGTTATATTTTAAGAAAATCATATTAATGATAATATAAGTTAAGTTTAAATTGCGATTTAAAGCGAATTCTTATTTGAGATTCTATTTAACTAGATTTATGAAATCCAAGGTATTGACGAAGTTACAAACCCGAGTTTAGTGAATATTATTGTAAAGAGTTATTAGAAATGGGTTTTTGAAATGGAAATAAAAGCGGGAATATGAAATTAAAGAATTAGAATTTTACTAGAGATCGGTTGAGATAAATGGTTTTATGAATATTGATCTGATGTTGGTTTCGGCCTTCGGGATTAATATTTAGGGGATTGTTTTCTTACTGATTTACGGTTAAGAACTGATGGAGATATGGAATGGAAATCAAACGGAAACCGAAGTTTGAATTAGAGTAGTTAAACGAGTGGAGTTATAAAGATGAAATATAGATCCATGATTTTTAATAAAAGATGATGTTTCATCAAGATAGAATTAAAATGGGATTTGTTTGATATTGGTTACAAAATTCGGTTTTGGGTATTGCAACTGACATCTATCTTAAGATAAGAATGTTGTTGATCAAGGCCTGAGAGGTAATTAAAATACCCCAACTTGAACAACTGCAGGATTATCGGAGGATGATATTAGTTGTAGTGGTAAGGGTGTTAAAAGCGATTTATTATTAGAAATGATAGGTTAATGTTATTGGAAGAATTTGGAATATATGTATATATAATAGGATTCAGAAATAAAAAGGAATAAAGAAGGCTTGAGAATATGAAGTGATATTTCTATAGTAAGTGAAATAAAAAGTAGATTTGTGAAAATATAACGATATTTTCAAAAAGGGTAAGAAGATGGGAATTGGAATGAATTTATTCTAAAAAGGGAAATGACGATTTTGGCGTTCAAAATAACAAAACAAAGGGGATATCGTAACAAATGTTTAAAAGGATAAGTTGAATCGGGTTTCCAATTTTAGATATTAAGTAATGTTATAGCAAATGTTTTGAAATGGAAGTTAACGGAAAAATTTGATATGGTTTTAAGATATTTTTCCAAGTATATTACTAAATGGTTTGCGGATATTAATGTATTAAAACTGATATATTATTTTTGAATGGCCAAGCGATGCTGTACAATAAACCAATTGATCTGTTTTATTTTTATGGTTGTTTATTTTAATAGTTAAATAACCGACTATCAAAATCATACCTAACGCGTTGTGATACGGGAAGACCGGAATCGAATCTGTATTCAAAAACCATTCTGAATCACCAACTACGTAAATGAAGAAGACATTTGACGCTAATCGAGACGGAGCAATTGAAAAAAATAAATCTTCATGAATGGAAGGACTATTGTTGGATTTCTCTAGCTGATCCCTTGAGATATTTTGAAAACGATTCTGTCAGGATTGAAATCTACGGATTACAAGGACTACTCGCTATTAATCTATAGGGTGATTCCTAGGATGTGGTAGGAGGGTGCCTTCGGTTCATCCTGTTCCTGGATCACTTGTATGGACGATGTGAACGTTGACCAGATGTCCCAAAAGTCGATTATAACCTCAAGCCTCACCAACCGAGTTATGACAGAAATCAGGCAAGTAGCATGGCTATGTGGGTCGCTCCCATTAGGATGTATAATCACCTATCTAGAGAAATTCCTTTTTCTTCTTAAATCTATCGATGTTGTCCCTTTCAATAAAGGTAACGCCCTGAAGTTTCTGTGTCTATTAAAAGAACGAATTAAAGAATACTTAAATTTTAAAGTGAGAATTAAGTGAAACGGGTTACACCATTGCATTCGTATCGAAATTCTGCTTAGGATAGAGTCCATGTTTTCGTAAATCGGACTTCGTATGAGGAAGTTATGGCCCTCAGAAGTTTTAGGTATTTAAATAAATTAAAACAACTCAGATTTTATTCAAAATTCAAATGAAAACAAAGAAGCGGGCTGGGCGGGATTTTTCCCACCCCAGGCCAGGTCGACCAGGGGGTCAACCAGGGGGTCGACCTCCCCTATACAGGTCGACCTGGGGGTCGACCTACCACCTCGGGCAGATCCGAACTATGACGATTTTTTACTTATGGACGAGTCACTAGGACATAGGTGGCTGTTTCTGGATAACTCTATCTTGTCTGGATGGTCTTAATTGCTCCTAGGTTGATCTAACGGCTTAAATTAGTTTAAACTTCTATATAAACAACTGATGCCCTCAACCCTAAATCACACAAAAATTCATTCCAAGATCCATCATGCTGTCCATGGTCAACCTAGAGTAGCAGCCACTCTTCTCCAATTAGAAAGCAAATTAGAAACTACGAATCGAATCAAATCTAAATTTGATAATTGATAGTCTACTTCAAGGGAGAGCAATTCAGTTTCAGAATACAGATCCCATAAAACAAGACTGTTCTTATGTTTGCAAGTTTAGTTATCTTTTAGATGTGAACAAATTAAAGTCGTGATTTGTAATAAAATGAAAACTAGAATTGTACCAAGTTGTATGATAACAGTGATGCTGATTCATGCCTATTCGTGTGATAACTCTATCATATATGCCAGTGATACTATTGCGGTTTATTGAACCTATCATGTTGTGTAGAATTTTGTAACACCCCACCTCCGCTAGGGTCACTCACGAAGGGAATGCACTAGCTTTGGTGGAGCATTATCAAGGTAAACATACACAGAAATATTACAAGACAGAACATATAAAACAGCGGAAGAAGAACCAAATTTTATTACTTTAAAAATCTAGAAATGTCTAAAGTCTTTTTACATCAAAATGCCATTAAATCCATTACATCGAAATCTGTCTTGCAATAGTGAAGAAGCATAAAAACGATGGTCATAAATCATTCCCCAAGTAAAACAGTAAAGCAAGCCATAGCCAAGGGAAATCCAAGCCGTACATGAAAGATCCTTGGAGCTTGGTAAGATCCGAACTAAGTTGTATTCCCACCCTGCGAACCTGGGGAGGGGGGGGGGGAACGGAAGAAAAAGAGGCGAAACAAAACGGGTCAGTCATAAAGACTGAGTAAGTCCTAGTGACTTTCAGCATAAAAATAGGTGAAGATAACATGGCATAAAAAAACTGAAAGTAAACATAAGGATGATGACAAGATAGTTAAAGTAGGATAACAAGATAAACTACGGTAACAAGATAAACTAAGGTCACAAGAAAACTAAGGTAACAAGATAAACTAAGGTCACAAGAAAAACCAAGGTAGCAAGATAAACTACGTATAGCATCGCATGTTTAACATTCTCTGCACCAACTTTACTAGTACCCCAACCCGTATCATCCTCTCCATGTGTATGTACAGTCCCTTGCCGTATATCGTACGGGTTTCATCACATATTTCTATACTACTTTAACGTGGTGCCACCATTCTTGAAATCGTTTGGACTGCCACCCTTGTTCTAGCTAGGTTCTCTTATCATGAACTATCGCGTGTTCAACTAGGATTTATTCCACCTAGGACCACTAGGGATTATGCTACCTATTGAACGTTTTCTAGATTCGTTTATGGTTTATGCCACCTAGAACCACTAGGGATTATGCTACCTAACGAATTCCACGTAACGATCTATTAATTGATCGGCTCCATACAAGTCCTAGCTCGTTCATGTGTCTGTGTCATACGGCCCAATCACGAAATGTAGTTACCTGTGCTAGGTCCACCATAGGGTGCATCAAGCCCTATGGTGCCAACCATCGACACAAATCAAGCACGCACAGATAATCCTACTGATGCCCAATGCCTGCTTTTTCTGCTCCGGAGTGTGTGCACGCCCGCACTCCGTTAGAACCTACACTGGTGCACCCACACAGCCGTCGTTCTGGTCGCTTATAATCAGCCCAGTAATCGTGCCCCACCCTGCCTAGTTCCAGGGTACCATGATACATCTATTGGGTTACTGCCGAAACGGACCGTGTAACTAGGGTTTCCGTCTAGTAGGTTATGTGTTGTCATTTAAATTCGAGACTTAACCCCATCGGTCTAGCATGTCAAGTTGGTTAAGTGTTGTCATTCAAGTTCGTGACTTAACCCGTCTATGTGTCATGTCAAATTGGCTAAGTGCTGTCATTTAAGTTCATGACTTAGCCATACGAATCATGTGTCAAGTTTGTTAAGTATATTCAAGCGGTTCACGGCTTAACCCTATCAAACCATCGTGTTAAATTGGTTAAGTATATTCAAGTGGTTCGTGACTTAACCCTATCAAATCATCGTGTCCAATTGGTTAAGTATATTCATATAATTCATGGCTTAACCCGCCCACGTATCATGCTAAGTTGGCTAAGTATTATCTATATGTTCAAGTTGACTTAACCCTGCCACGTGTCAGGTTATATCGATTGGGTGTTATCAACCTATTCAAGTTAGCCCAACCCATCCGTTAGTCATGTTATAACGATCAAGTGTTATTAGCCAAGCTATGTTACTTAACCTACCCATTAGTCTGATTAACAGTTATGTTGGTTAAGCCCACATTTATAAGTTTTACATGTTCTTAACTCATACCAATTAGGTCCATATTCACATGTCAAATTTCCATGTCATTCCTCCTAACCCTCTAACCATACCCACGTCTTATTATGGTTAGTATTCCTTAATTCATTCATTATGACGAATGAATCGTGACCTCTCACATTAGACCGTGCATTTTGTGGCCACTGGATTTGCCGGGCGGTTCCGAGCAGATTTACACCACAAACTGGGTCTAACCTAGTGTCATAAGTCGTTACGCCTACAATTCGACCTTCGACCTCTCACATTAGACTGACACTTTGTGGCTACTGGATTTGCCGGGCGGTTCCGGGCAGATTTACACCACAAACTGAGTCTAACCTCGTGTCGAAGGTTCATTAATGGTCGTATTCCACCCAAAACCCCAATATCAGTTCATGCGTTTAACATATAGAAATGTTCATGATTCACAATAAGGTTATGCCAAGTTATAGCCTTTTATTTACAATACATGCCAATTACCCAAAACCCAACTTAGGTGCGTTCATATTGAACCTCTACTAAGTCATAAATTATCATATATGTTTCAACTCCAAATTTTACATAATTAACATATGCCCAAGTTCTAGATTACATGTAAATTTTACATATGCCCAATTCCTACCAAATTTACATATGTTCAATTCATGCCGTTTTACATGTATGCCAACTTTATGCCAATTTACACATATACCAAGTTTCATGCCGCTTTACATATGTCAAGATTCATGATTTACATGTTTACAAAGCTATTCCCAATTTACATAGATCAAGTTTTATACCCAAAATTATATGTATACTACGTTTACACCAATTTACACTTAACAAGTTCTAGCCAAATTACATATATCAAGATCCATGTCAAATTATATATATATATATATATATATATATATATATATATATCAAGATCCACATCAAGTTATATATATCAAGATCCATGTCAAATTATATATATATATATATATATCAAGATCCACATCAAGTTATATATATCAAGATCCATGTCAAATTATATATATATATATATATATCAAGATCCACATCAAGTTATATATATCAAGATCCATGTCAAATTATATATGCCAATCCCCATTCTTGCAATTACCATTATAATGACAATACCCAAATATCAAGTTTCACGTTAATGATAAATTATCCCCCAAACATCCATATTCATATTATGCCTTCGATCCCACCAAACACATATATTCCACTAGGAAATATTCCAATATTTTCCCCGTATACCATCGCACGTATATCGTAGTTTAGGCCTAGGTCCGAAATTGACCTAGGTTCATCAAAAGAAAATAAATAGGGGGAGGTAGAAGTTGCAATAAAAACAATATCAGAGAGAAAACGGCATAAAAGCATTATCTCAGGCATAAAGAATAGATCTTGATAATAAAACATGAACCAAGAAAAATTGATTTACAACAGGCTGAATAGACCATAAACTTGTCATGCGAATAAAGATAGAAAAGTTCTCAAGATCGAGATCCAAGAAGAAACAAGAATTGAATCAAAAGTCCAATTTCATTTCTTCACATGTCCATATTAAATTTAATTATTTTAATCTGAAAATAACTAGAACTTACAGAGCATGGCTAATGAATTAAGAACTACAATTGTCGTACAACATTGCAGAGACATTGATTTATCTTCTTGAATTGTTGTAGAATTGCTGTAGAAGCTTTAATCTCTAGTTTGAATCTAGTTTGGTGGCTAAGAGAAAAGTTTAGAGAGCGGCGACCATGATCAAGAGGAAGTCCAGCAGCATAATAGTGTAAGAATGATTTGATATGAATTAGGTTAGGTCTAAGGGCGTTTTTATAGGTGTAGCAACTAGTTTAGGCCCTTAGATTATCCCTAGAATCAATCCGGACCATCAAAACATGTCTCAGGCTTCAAAAATGAGTTCTGGGTCATACCAGGCTGAACAGGTCGACCTATAAGGTGGGGGGTCGACACTATGGTCGACCTGGGGGAGGGGGGGTCGACCCTATGGTTGACCTGGGGGGGGGGGGGGGGGGGTAGGTTGACCCTATGGTTGACCTGGGGGAGGGAGGGGGGTAGGTCGACCCTATGGTCGACCCCCTCGTCCAGTGCTGCCTGAAAACTGCTGAAACTTGTACAGGCCATAACTTCTTCATCCGGACTCCGATTTTCGAAAATTTGGACTCTATTTCATGTAAAATTTCGAGACGAACGCAATGGCATAACCCATTTCCCCTGATTCTGAATTTAAAATTTAATTCTGCCTTGATTTCTTGTTTTAACATGTTATTAAAATACGGGTTGTTACATTCTCCCTTCCTTAAAGGATTTCGTCTCCGAAATCTTCAAGTTAAGAAGAATTTGTCTTACCATCCAATCATCCATCTACTCAATCATCAACCACCGGCATCCATTGTCCTTAAGAGATTTCTAATGCTGTATGAACATATGCAAAAAGTGTGTGTATATGTTCCTTATCTAATGCAAATGATCAGGCCTGATTGATCTTCTTAATGCAAAATTTGTTTAGTGCAATGAGTCCAACATGTATGCAAATAGTTCTAGTCACATAAACACTATATGTGTGCACAAACATCCATCCATATGCATCATCCATATGATAACACATCCAATTTCATCCATAAACAAGTATAAACACTCATGCATATGCAATATGGAAATGTGTCTGAGCCGATCTAGTGCCTAATGTGTGTTATGCAACCACGAGCAAACACTTGCGACCACTTGCAACCACTTGCAACCATCAATCATAGCATGTCTCAAACACATGTTTCACCAAATTATTCCTACCTAACGATATAGCCGAATGATAGAAGCAAGTAAAAACTTTGTGCCCATTAGGCAATGTCAAAGCTGGAAATCTACGTCACATATATACTAAATAGGAGAAGAACTCCCTAAGTACCAGCCCATATCTTATAAAACCCAAAAAAGTTTAGTCAACCCAACGAACACCCTCAAGCCCCAACATGTATTACTAACAGATAAGTCATACTCCTTATGGGGTTTGCAACAGAAATAGGATTGAGAATAGGACCGAGAGGTTATACTTAAAAGATAGCATACAAGTAAGCTCTACAGGAAAAGAGTGATCAATTATATACTCTTAAAAAGAGATATGATGCACATGTCTAGTCTTCAATCTTCTAGGTCGCATTTCCTTGAGCTTAACTCCATTGTGCTTTGCCCGTCTTTAACTTCAAAATTTCTTAATTCTTGTTTCCAAAATATGAGTTGGAACTCATTTCACTATTGTCTCTCGTCCCATTTTCCCTTATCCTCCTTCTAGTATACTCGGCTCAAACATAACTGCGTACTCATGGTTTCATGCAAGCTCTCCAAAATTCACTAGTGAATCTTGGATCTCATTCACTTACTAGAAGGTATTCCACGCAGAAGAACTATCTCTTGAAAACAAACAAATGTCAACCATGTTGCCAAATGTACTTACTAAGGTGATTTTCTATAACTCATGCATAAGCGAAATGAACCATTTGCCTTAGTGGCGAACACTACTCGAGTGGATCGATAAATGTATCAAGAACGGATCGATAAATGTTTCAAGAGATTCTAGGTAACTAAACATGGCAGAATCCTAAAGGTTACACTAGACTTCGAGGGCATTACCAACGCAAGTCGAGCGTCTAACTACTCTCTTTTCATACTCGAGAATGGTACCATTTCTGGACAACCACTCCATCCCTATAATGAACCCATAGCTCAAAAACATAAGCTTTACTTCTAAACTCAACACTTAGCATAGACATTCTCAAATCCAAACAAGTTATGAATAAATGAGCCGATTCCCCAACAGGATTTGAGACAAAAATGGGATCCTCTGCTACGCTAGTACTAAGGTGCAGAGACTCAACTATCGAAGCAGAAATAAAAAGGATGCGATGTACCATAATCAAAAAGGGTACGAACATGATAGAAAGATAAACTAGACTTTCCTACAGAAACATTTCTACCTTCTTGTTCTGAGCCTCATTCGCCTTAACCACTCTTATCCCCTCTTAAATAATGTGTTAACAGGTCTCTCAAGAACTACCTCCATCGCACGGCAACCCTACAAAGCTTGAAATAAGATTAGTCACAGATGGAACTAATGTGACTATGGATGGAGGAAAGAAAGGAAAAGGGATTCAAACAAGGAAACAAAGGATAATGCTAATGGCCCTTGGGGAATAGCCTTTAAAAATAAATCTTTTCTTGAAAAATGATTCTTTGTAAATGGTTTTGAAAATAATTTCAAAAGGTTTTAAAAACATTTGCTCAGTCTGGTAACCTTCTACTATGATACCAATTGTAACACCCCACCTCCGCTAGGGTCACTCACAAAGGGAATGCACTAGCTTTGGTGGAGCATTATCTAGGTAAACATACACAGAAATATTACAAGATAGAACATATAAAACAGTGGAAGAAGAACCAAATTTTATTACTTTAAAAATCTAGAAAGGTCTAAAGCCTTTTTACATCAAAATGCCATTAAATCCATTACATCGTAATCTGTCTTGCAATAGTGAAGAAGCATAAAACCATGGTCATAAATCATTCCCCAAGTAAAACAGTAAAGAAAGCCATAGCCAAGGGAAATCCGAGCCGTACATGAAAGAGCCTTGGAGCTTGGTAAGATCAGAACTAAGCTGTATTCCCACCCTGCGAACCTGGGGGGGGGGGGGACCGGAAGAAGCGAAACAAAACGGGTCGGTCATAAAGACTAAGTAAGTCCTAGTGAATTTCAGCATAAAAATAGGTAAAGATAACATGGCATAAAAAAACTGAAAGTAAACATAAGGATGATGACAAGATAGGCAAGTTAAACTAGGATAACAGGATAAACTACGGTAACAAGATAAACTAAGGTCACAAGAAAACTAAGGTAACAAGATAAACTAAGGTCACAAGAAAAACCAAGGTAGCAAGATAAACTACGTATAGCATCGCATGTTTAACATTCTCTGCACCAACTGTACTAGTACCCCAACCCGTATCATCCTCTCCATGTATATGTACAGTCCCTTGCCGTATATCGTACGGGTTTCATCACAAATTTCTATACTACTTTAACGTGGTGCCACCATTTTTGAAATCGTTTGTACTGGTACCCCTGTTCTAGCTAGGTTTTTCTTATCATGAACTATCGCGTGTTCAACTAGGATTTATTCCACCTAGGACCACTAGGGAATATGCTACCTATTGAACGTTTTCTAGATTCGTTTAGGGTTTATGCCACCTAGGACCACTAGGGATTATGCTACCTAACGAATTCCATGTAACGATCTATTAGTCGATCGGCTCCCTACAAGTCCTAGCTCGTTCATGTGTCTGTGTCATACGGCCCAATCACGAAATGTAGTTACCTGTGCTAGGTCCACCATAGGGTGTATCAAGCCCTATGGTGCCAACCATCGACACAAATCAAGCACGCACAGATAATCCTACTGATGCCCAATGCCTGCTTTTTCTGCTCCGGAGTGTGTGCACGCCTGCACTCCGTTAGAACCTACACTAGCGCACTCACACAGCCGTCGTTCTGGTCGCCTGCAATCAGCCCAGTAATCGTGCCCCACCCTGCCTAGTTCCAGGGTACCATGATACATCTAGTGGGTTACTGCCGAAACGGACCGCGTAACTAGGGTTTCCGTCTAGTAGGTTAAGTGTTGTCATTTAAATTCGAGACTTAACCCCATCGGTCTAGCATGTCAAGTTGGTTAAGTGTTCTCATTCAAGTTCGTGACTTAACCCGTCTACGTGTCATGTCAAATTGGCTAAGTGATGTAGTTTAAGTTTATGACTTAGCCCTACGAATCATGTGTCAAGTTTGTTAAGTATATTCAAGCGGTTCACGGCTTAACCCTATCAAATCATCGTGTTAAATTCGTTAAGTATATTCAAGCGGTTCATGACTTAACCCTATCAAATCATCGTGTCCAATTGGTTAAGTATATTCAAATAATTCATGGCTTAACCCGCCCACGTATCATGCTAAGTTGGCTAAGTATTATCTATATGTTCAAGTTGACTTAACCCTACCACGTGTCAGGTTATATCGATTGGGTGTTATCAACCTATTCAAGTTAGCCCAACCCATCCGCTAGTCATGTTATAACGGTCAAGTGTCATTAGCTTAGCTATGTTACTTAACCTACCCATTAGTCTGATTAACAATTATGTTGGTTAAGCCAACATTTATAAGTTTTACATGTTCTTAACTCATACCGGTTAGGTCCATATTCACATGTCAAATTTCCATGTCATCCCTCCTAACCCTCTAACCATACCCACATCTTATTATGGTTAGTATTCCTTAATTCATTCATTATGATGAACGATTCATGACCTCTTACATTAGACCGTGCATTTTGTGGCAACTGGATTTGCCGGGCGGTTCCGGGCAGATTTACACCACAAACTGGGTCTAACCTCGTGTCATAAGTAGTTACGCCTACAAATCGACCTTCGACCTCTCACATTAGACTGACATTTTGTGGCTACTGGATTTGTCGGGCGGTTCCGGGCAGATTTACACCACTAACCGAGTCTAACCTCGTGTCAAAGGTTCATTAATGGTCGTATTCCACCCAAAACCCCAATATCAGTTCATGTGTTTAACATATAGAAATGTTCATGATTCACGTTTTTTCCCCAAAACGTGTTCCCAAATTATTATCATAATTCACTATAAGGTTATGCCAAGTTATAGCCTTTTATTTACAATACATGCCAATTACCCAAAACCCAACTTAGGCGCGTTCATATTAAACCTCTACTAAGTCATAAATTATCATATATGTTTCAACTCCAAATTTTACATAATTAACGTATGCCCATGTTCTAGATTACCTGTAAATTTTACATATGCCCAATTCCTACCAAATTTACATACGTTCAATTCATGTCGTTTTACATGTATGCCAACTTCATGCCAATTTACACATATACCAAGTTTCATGCCGCTTTACATATGTCAAGATTCATGATTTACATGTTTACAAAGCTATGCCCAATTTACATAGATCAAGTTTTATACCCAAAATTACATGTATACTACGTTTACACCAATTTACTCATAACAAGTTCTAGCCAAATTACATATATCAAGATCCATGTCAAATTATATATATATATATATATATATATATATATATATATATATATCAAGATCCACATCAAGTTATATATATCAAGATCCATGTCAAATAATATATATATATATATATATATATATCAAGATCCACATCAAGTTATATATATCAAGATCCATGTCAAATTATATATGCCAATCCCCATTCTTGCAATTACCATTATAATGACAATACCCAAATATCAAGTTTCATGTTAATGATAAATTATCCCCCAAACATCCATTTTCATATTATGCCTTCGATCCCACCAAACACATATATTCCACTAGGCAATATCCCAATATTTTTCCCGTATACCATCGCACGTATATCGTAGTTTAGGCCTAGGTCCGAAATTGACCTAGGTTCATCAAAAGAAAATAAATAGGGGAATTAGAAGTTGCAATAAAAACAAGATCAGAGAGAAAACGACATAAAAGCATCATCTCCGGCATAAAGAATAGATCTTGATAATAAAACATGAACCAAGAAAAATTGATTTACAATAGGCTGAATAGACCATAAACTTGTCATGCGAATAAAGATAGAAAAGTTCTCAAGATCGAGATCCAAGAAGAAATAAGAATTGAATCAAAAGTCCAATTTCATTTCATCACATGTCCATATTAAATTTAATTATTTTAATCTGAAAATAACTAGAACTTACATAGCATGGCTAATGAATTAAGAACTACAATTGTCGTAGAACGTTGCAGAGACATTGGTTTATCTTCTTGAATTGTTGTAGAATTGCTGTAGAAGCTTTAATCTCTAGTTTGAATCTAGTTTGGAGGCTAAGAGAAAAGTTTAGAGAGCGGCGGCCATGATCAAGAGGAAGTCCAGCAGCATAATAGTGTAAGAATGATTTGATATGAATTAGGTTAGGTCTAAGGGTGTTTTTATAGGTGTAGCAACTAGTTTAGGCCCTTAGATTAACCCTAGAATCAATCCGGGCCGTCAAAACACGTCTCAGGCTTCAAAAATGAGTTCTGGGTCAAACCAGGCTGACCAGGTCGACCTGTAAGGTGGGGGGGTAGACACTATGGTCGACCTGGGGGGGGGGGGGGGGTAGGTCGACCTTATGGTCGACCCCCTCGTCCAGTGCTGCCTGAAAACTGCTGAAACTTGTATAGGCCATAACTTCTTCATCCGGACTCCGATTTTCGAAAACTTAGACTTTATTTCATGTAAAATTTCGAGACGAACGCAATGGAGTAACCTGTTTCCCCAGATTCTGAATTTAAAATTTAATTCTGCCTTGATTTCTTGTTTTAACATGTTATAAAAATACGTGTTGTTACAAATTTGGTGAATGAACCTATTATATTGTATGTGAATTTGGGAATGAAAACTATCATGTTATATGTAAGTTTGATGATTCTATCTTGTTATGTTACATAAAAGTTTTAGGCTAAGTCATGTCATATATGCCTAAATGTTTAGAACCACATTCCTCTATGTTAGATCTATGTTAACTTGATTCAACCCCTATGTAAGTTCACATCTAAATGCCTAATTAAGTTGTGTAGTTCGATGTAAACTCCTATTTATATGCTTATGATTCATGTTGAGTAGATCTAAATTTGCAAGTTCATAATTAAATGTATATTGTTCTATGCCAAATTCATATGACACATGTGTAGTTAGATCCTTATTTTTATGATGTTGGAATGTTAATGTTTCTCTTTTTCCCCTTTGTTTATGAGTTAGGCTAAGTAGCGAGCCTAACATTCTATGTGATTTATGCGAACGTATAACGTGTGTAACGTTGGGAAAAAACTAAATTACATGTTTTGGCATAGTTTGGAAGCATGAATGGTATAATTTATATACCTAAAAATTAAGAGCATGAATTAGGGAATATTTGGGGCATGACTTGAGTGACAACAATTGATTGATAATTTACATGTAAACATGAAGGATAAATATGTAAATTTAGTAAAAGACGAAAATGCCTAACCCGAGGTTAGATTGAGTTACAGTATAAGACAGCCTGGAACCGCCCGACAAATCCAGCAATCGTAACAGTATAGATCTAATGTGAGAGTTTAGTGCATTAAGCCTAAAAGAATCCGAGGTTAGACTGAGTTGCGGTGTAAAACTGCCCTGAACCGACCGGCACATCCAGTGATCGCAACAATACATGTCTAACGTGAGTGGTTGGTGCTTTAATGAATGAATTAAAGCTAAGCCAGGAATGGTAGGGTTAAGTTAATTAAGGCAACACTTAACCAATACAACATGTTAACTAAACTGATTGGTAGGGTTAGGTTAATTTGAGAACACTTAACCATTTTAACATGTTGATTAGGAAACCCTAGTAATTGGGACCCATTTCAGCAGTAACCCCACATAGATGTATCATAGTACCCTGAACTAGGCAGGGTGGGGCACGATTACTGGGATGATTATAAGCGGTCAAAACAACGACGGGTGGTGCGTCAGTGTAGGTTCCAACGGAGTACGGGCCTGCACGTACTCCGGACTGGAAAAAGCAAGCACTGGGCATCTGTAGTTATACACTGTGCATCTTGAATTGTGTCGGGTTGCCACCATAGGATTTGATACATCCCATGGTGGGACCAGCACAGGTATCTACAATCAAGCGGGGGTCGAATGATACAAGTAGTAAACATATACGAGTAGGAGCCGATCGATAAAAGGGGATCACTTTGTTATGAACATGTGAGGTTGGCTGAACAATAGTTAGTAGGTGCAGAGAAATAGAAATGGGTGCGATAGTACATTCAGTTTAAACTGCCTTATTCTGGTTTATGTTATCTTGTTATTCTGGTATTGTCCTATTTTCAGTTTATTCCAGTCATGATCCTTTTTCTTGTTCACACACTGAAAAAACACTGGACTTACCAGACTTATGTCTGACCCATTTTACTTTCGTCTTCTTTTCTTCCGTCCCCCCTAGGTCCGCAGGGAGGGAACACCTTAGCTTAGTTCAGACCTTTTGCAAGCTTGAAGAGAGTAGATGTATTGCTTGGACTCTCCTTTCTTGGGCTATGGCTTTGGATACACTCCTAATGGAGATTATGCTACTTTATTATCGTTTTATGCTTCTTTATGTTTTAATCAAGATAGAGATTTTATTGTAATAATTTGTAAGTTGTTTTAAGATAGTTTGTTGTAATGTTTTGACAGAACCACGTGCTTATGAAATAAATTTAGATTTTCCGCTGCTTATATGTCTGTCTTGTAAATTATCTGTATCTTTTACCTATAGCGCTCCACCAAAGTTAAGGCATTCCCTTTGTGAGTGACCTTAACGGAGGTGGGGTGTCTCACTTGGTATCAGAGCAAAGGTTTACCAGATCAGATAAAAGTTTTTGAAAACAAATTTTCAAAAAATGAAGTTTAAAGAAGCATTTTTCAAGAAGAAGTGTTTTAAAAGGCATAATCCCCAAGGCCATACGCACTATCCTTTGTTTTGAATCTTTTCTTTTTCGTTTCAGCATGTCTGGGGACCTTAACCTTCCAGAGGGCGTACTGGTACCTGGATGGTTCAGAAGGTACCTAGAGGCTAGGGCTAATGATGCGGGCCCAACAAACGTTCCTCCTCCCCCAACTGCAGCGGTTCCTACTCCTCCTCCTTCGCGTGCAAATGCTTTACCAAAGATATGTAGAGACTTTCGAGCCATGGGCGGAAAGAACTTCAATGCAAATGAATCATTCGTGGAAGCAAGGAACTGGCTTAAAGAAATTGAGGATTTGTTTGTTATCTTCGAAGTGGACGATAGGCAGAAGATACAGTTGGCCGTATGGTTGCTTAAAGAAGAAGCCTCCTATTGGTGGGAAGTTACTAATGTTGAAAGACCAGTTGAAACTTGGATGGATTTCAGAATGAGGTCTGAAATGGAATTCCTCTCACAAGCTGAACGAAGCCTACAGATAGAGAAGTTCTTAGCTCTCAAACAGGGAAGTATGTCGGTCAAGGAATACGTCAACCAATTCAACCAGCTAGCTAGATTCGGATTGGAGTTAGTGAACCCCCAACATAAGAAGGCTCTCCGCTTTCTTAAAGGGTTGAATGAGCCACTGCACAGCGTAGCTATGTCCCATATACCTATGGGTGCGACTTATGAGATACTGGTGGACATGGCACTGTTACAAGAAGAAGACAAGGATGGCAAGAAAGAGACAAAGGTGGAAGTACCTCAAGATAAGAAAGTGGAAGGATCACAGAACAAGAAGACGGATCCCAAGAAGGGCGGGAAGAACAACACACCCCATGACAAGAGGGAGTGTAATTTTTGTGTCATACCTAGACATCTGATTAAGGACTGCAGAAAGAAGAAGAGGAAGATGGGTGGTTGTTTTCAATGTGGCGAGACAGGACACATGCCTAAGGACTGTCCAAGAAAGCAAGGGCAAGGGCAAAGAGCTGCATCCACTTCTGGAGGGCAGGTTCGCGCTCTCATAGCACCTCCGCAAGAATACGGTAGAAATATTTCTATTGAGAGTTTAGTTTATCTTTTTGATCATCCTGTTCGCACACTCTTTGATTCTTGCACATCACACTCTTTTATATCTAATGCTTTAATTGAATTTCTGCACCTAGACACCAGTATAGTAGAGGATCCCTTGGTTGTTTCAAATCCAATTGGGGGTTCAGCTTATTTATCAATGATTTGTTTGGATTTGAAATTTTCTATACTAAGCATTGGGTTTAGATGTAATGCCTATGTTTTGGGCTTCACAGGCTATGGGTTGATTCTAGGCATGGATTTGTTATCCAGTAATGGTGCCGTCCTCGATTGTGAAAAGAGAGTGGTTAGACTCATGAATCGGTTCGGTAACACTCTCGAAATCTCTTGTAATCCCATGAACTCTGTTAGGCTTAGCTATCTAGAAGCTCTTGATGCATCTGTTGAGAATTTGCAGTCTGTTAGAGTAGTCCGTGAATACTCGGATGTGTTTAAAGAGGTGAAGGGCTTACCTCCAAAGCGGGAGATAGAGTTCCTCATATACCTCGTTGATAATGCAAAACCCGTTGCTTTACCCATTGGACATGTGGCTCCAAGGGAGAGGAAACAGCTCAGCAAGCAAGTTAAAGAGCTGCTAGAAAAGGGGTTCATAAGGTGGAGTATTTCTGAATGTGGTGCTCCAGTAGTACTCGCAACCAAAGCGGATGGTTCACTTCGCATATGTGTTGACTATAAGGAGCTAAACAAGATGATCGAAGAATAGGCACCCACTTCCAAGAATAGATGACGTGTTCGATCTGCTTGTAGGTGCATCGGTTTTCTCCCAACATGATTTGGCTACCGGGTTTCATCAGCTAAGAGTGGCTGAAGACAGCAATGATAAGACCGCGTTTAGAACCCCTGACGGTTTCTTCGAATGGATTGTCATGCCTTTCGGCTTGACAAACGCACCTGCTTATTTCAATGACTTGATGAGCAAGGTGTTCAGGGATTTCCTTAATAAGTTTGTAGTGATCTTCATGGACGACATTTTGATTTTCTCAAAGAGTGAGGAAGAGCATGCTCTGCATTTAAGGGAAGTCATGGATACTCTTCGTGCGCATCAACTAAAAGCCAAATTCTCCAAATGCCATTTCTAGAGAGAAGAAGTAAGATTCCTTGGACATGTGGTGTCCAAAGAGGGGATAGCCATGGACACCGCAAAAGTAGTTGTAGTGCAAGATTGGAAGGTTCCACGGAATGCAACCGAAGTCCGAAGCTTTCTCGGGCTAGCGGTTTTTTACCGAAAGTTCATTAAAGACTTTGCGAAAATCTCAGCTCCACTTACAAGGTTGACGAAGAAGAACCTAACTTTCGCTTGGGATTTGGATTGCGATGTTGCTTCCTAACGTTTAGAAAAGGGCTCTAACAACAACCCCAGTTCTGACATTGTCTGATGGGAGCAAAATGTTTACCGTATACACAGACGCATGCGGTACAGGGTTGGGTGTTGTCTTGATGTAAGAAGGCAAGGTAGTTTGTTATGGGGGAAGGCAATTGAGGGTACATGAGAAGAACTATCCAACTCATGATTTGGAGCTAGCTGCCATTTTTTCGCTCTAAAGTCATGGCGTCATTACCTACTAGGAGAAAGGTTTGAATTGTTTACTGAACATAAATCGTTGAAGTACCTTTTCTTACAGAAGGATCTAAACTTAAGACAACAAAGGTGGATGGAGTTTCTTGCCTCGTATGATTTTGAGATTTCTTATACCCCTAGCAAGGGAAATCTAGTAGCAGACGCCTTGAGTAGAATGAGGCTGACCTTAAGCCCTCTCTTTGTAGAAAGGCAAAGCTTGGAGTACATAGCAAACTTTGACTACCCTCCTCTGAATTTGTACCTGGTTTATTAGCATCGCTAGAAGTGCGGCCTACTTTTTTGTACTCAATAGGGACCGCACAACGTGAAGACCCTCAGCTAGTTGATGTAATAGATAAGCTAATTAGAGGTGAGACTTCTAGTCATCTTTAATAGATACTCCATCGATTATAAGGGTTGGTTGGGACAGGATGGAAGACTATGCGTCCCACAAGCAAGGGATTTGGTGAAGACGGTTCTCGAAGAATCACACCATTCTAAGTTGACCATACACCCAGGTGGAGACAAGATGTATAAAGACATGAAAAGGGTTTTCTTTTGGAATGGCATGAAGAGAGATGTAGCTGAATTCGTTTCTAAGTGCTTGATATGCTAGCAAGTCAAGGCGGAGCAGAAGAAGCCTGGTCGTTTGCTCCATCCTCTAGAGATTCCACAATGGAAATGGGAAATAATTTCAATGGACTTTGTTGATGGGTTGCCTAGGTCAAGAAGGGGCAATATCAGTATTTGGGTAATAGTGGACAGGCTCATTAAAAGTGCTCACTTTATACCTGTTAAGAGTAGAAGGACTGCCTCGTCTTTAGCATCCATTTATCTTAAAGAGATAGTTAGACTCCATGGGATACCCTCCAGCATAGTGAGTGATCGAGATCCTATTTTTACGAGCGAGTTTTGGAGGAGCTTGCAAGAGGCAGTGGGCACACAGTTATGCTTAAGCATGGCCTATCACCCCCAAACTGATGGTCAGACGAAAAGGGTGAACAGAGTATTAGAAGACCTCTTGAGATTGTGCATTATTGATTTTGGAGGGACATGGGAGGATCACCTTCCTTTAGTGGAATTCTCTTACAACAATAGCTACCAAGCCACCATAGGCATGGCACCCTTCGAAGCTCTATATGGAAGACCATGCTGATCACCAACTTGTTGGTGGGAGTCTACAGACAAGCTCATACTTAGGCCAGACATGATTAGAGAAACTTCAGAGAAAGTGGACTTGATACGAAGAAGAATGAAGACTTCCCAAGACAAACAGAAATCCTACGCAAACAAAAGAAGGACTGACCTTGAGTTTGGGGTTGGAGACATGGTGTTCCTTAAAGTACCTCCTTTGAGGAATGTCATTCGCTTTGGGTCCGTAGGAAAGTTGGCACCAAGATTTGTAGGACCATTTCCTATCATTGAAAGGATTAGGACGATGGCCTACAAAGTATAGCTTCCCGAAAGACTGGCAGGAGTTCATAATTTTTTTCATGTTTCTCAACTACGAAAATGCTTACATGAGTCTGCGGAAGTTGTGGAGCCAAGCATACTAGAGGAAGTAGAAGCGGAACGAGAAGCGACTGTGAGAAGAGCTCCAACTCGTATATTGGGTACAGAGGTCAAAAAGCTACGCAACCGTGAGGTCAAGCTTGTTAAAGTTCAATGGAGTGACACTGAGGAAGACGCAACTTGGGAAACTGAGGACAAAATACGCGCAGCCTACCCTTTTCTTTTTTGAGGTACATCCTTGGTCTCTTTTTCCTTAAGGTTATGCATGCTTGTATCTACCTTTTAAGTATATCTCCTCGGTCCTATTCTTTATCCTTAGGTAGAAACCAATGGATGAAAACATGTATTTGAAACATGTTATGATTAATGGTTGCAAGTGATTGCAAGTGGTTGCTAGTGGTTGCTCGTGGATGCATATACACACACATTAGGTGTTAGATCGGCTCAGTCGCTTTCATATTGCATATGCATATATGTATTTGTATATGGATTGAACTTGATGTGTTATCATATGGACGTTGCATTTGCATGAGTGATTATGCACTCATGTAGAAAGAATGATTAGGAATGATCGCATACATAATGGACTCATGACACTGACATAATTCGCATTAAGGAGGTCAACTGAATCAGTAGACTGCCTGATTTTGCATTAGATAAGGACATGTACAACCACTATGCATATGATCATGAAAGCATTAGAAGTCTTTTTGAGGAAAATGGAAGCCTGTGTTTGATGGTTGAGTAGATGGACGATTGGATGGAAGGATATACATTCTTCTTGACTTGAAGATTTCAGGGACGAAATCCCTTAAGGAAGGGAGAATGTAACACCCTGAATTTTTTGTGTCTATTAAAATAACAAATTAAAGAATGATTAATTTTTAAAGTGAGAATTAAGGGAAAAGGGTTATGCCATTGCGTTCGTCTCGAAATTCTGCTTGGAATAGAGTCCAAGTTTTCGTAAATCGGACTTCGTATGAGGAAGTTATGGCCCTCAGAAGTTTCAGGAATTTAAATAAATTAAAACAGCTCAGATTTAAATTCAAAATTCAAATGAAAACATAGAAGCGGTTTGGGCGGGATTTCCCCGCCCTAGGCCAGGTCGATTAGGGGGTCGACCTCCCCTATACAGGTCGACCTAGGGGTCGACCTGGGGGTCGACCTACCCCCTCGGACATATCTGAACTGTGACGATTTCTGACTTGTAGCTGAGTCACTAGGGCATAGGTGGTTGTTTCTGGATAACTCTATCTTGTCTGGATGGTCTTGATTGCTCCTAGGTTGACCTAACGGCTTACATTAGTTTAAACTTCTATGTAAACAACAGATGCCCTCAAACCTAAATCACATAAAAATTCATTCCAAGAGCCGTCATGCTGTCCATGGTCAACCTAGAGTAGCCGCCACTCTTCTCCAATTAGAAAGCAAATTAGAAGATACGTATCAAATCAAATCAAATCAAATCTAAATTAGAGAATCGATAGTCTACTTCAAAGGAGAGCTATTTAGTTTTAGAATACAGATCCCAGAAAACAAGACTGTTCTTTTGTTTGTAAGTTTAGTTATCTTTTAGATGTGAACAAATTAAAGTCGTGATTTGTAATAAAATGAACACTAGAATTGTACCAAGTTGTATGATAATAGTGATGCTGATTCATGTCTATTCGTGTGATAATTCTATCATATATGCCTGTGATACTATTGCGATTTATTGAACCTATCATGTTGTGTAGAATTCGGTGAATGAACCTATTATATTGTATAGGAATTTGTGAATGAAAACTATCATGTTATATGTAAGTTTAGTGATTCTATCTTGTTGTGTTACATACAAGTTTTAGGCTAAGTCATGTCATATATGACAAAATGTTTAGATCCACATGCCTCTATGTTAGATCTATGTTAATTTGATTCAACCCCTATGCAAGTTCACATCAACATGCCTAATTAAGTTGTGTAATTCTATGTAAACTCCTATTTATATGCTTATGATTCATGTTGAGTAGATCTAAATTTGCATGTTCATAATTAAATGTATATTGTTCTATGCCAAATTCATATGACACATGTGTAGTTAGATCCATATTTTTATGATGTGGGATTGTTACATGTTCCTCTTTTTCCCCTTTTGTTTATGAGTGAGGCTAAGTTGCAAGCCTAACATTCTATGTTATTTATGCGAACGTATAACGGGGGTAATGTTGGGAAAATAATAAATTACATGTTTTGGCATAGTTTGGTAGCATGAATGGTACAATTTATATACCTATAAATTAAGAGCATGAATTAGGGAATTTTTGGGGCATGACTTGAATGACAACAATTGATTGATAATTTACATATAAACATGAAGGATAAATATGTAAATTTAGTAAAAGACGAATATGCCCAACCCGAGGTTAGATTGAGTTACGGTATAAGACTGCCCGGAACCGCCCGACAAATCCAACAACCATAACAATATAGATCTAATGTGAGAGGTTAGCACATTAAGCCCAAAAGAACCCGCGGATAGACTGAGTTGCGGTGTAAAACTACCCGGAACCGACCGGCACATCTAGTGACCGCAATAATACACGACTAATGTGAGTGGTTAGTGCTTTAATGAATGAATTAAAGCTAAGACAGGAATGATAGGGTTAAATTAATTAAGGTAACACTTAACCAATACAACATGTTAACTAAACTGATGGGTGGGGTTAGGTTAATTTGAGAACACTTAAACATTTTAACATGTTGATTAGGAAACCCTAGTAACGGGGACCCGTTTCAGTAGTAACCCACATAGATATATCATGGTACCCTGAACTAGGCAGGGTGGGGCATGATTACTGGGCTGATTATAAGTGGTCAAAACAACGGCGGGTGGTGCGTCAGTGTAGGTTCCAACGGAGTATGGGCGTGCATGTACTTCGGAGTGAAAAAAGCAGGCACTGGGCATCAGTAGTTATACACTGTGCATCTTGAATTGTGTCGGGTTGCCACCATAGGATTTGATACACCCCGTGGTGGGACCAGCACAGGTATCTACAATCAAGCGGGGGTCGAATGACACAAGTAGTAAACATATACTGGTAGGAGCCGATCGATAAAAGGGGATCACTTTGTTATGAACATGTGAGGCTGGCTAAACAACGGTTAGTAGGTGTAGAGAAATAGAAATGGGTGCAATAGTACATTCAGTTTAAACTGCCTTATTCTGGTTTATGTTATCTTGTTATTCTGGTATTGTCCTATTTTCAGTTATTCCAGTCATGATCCTTTTTCTTGTTCACACACTGAAAAATCACTGGACTTACCAGACTTATGTCTGACCCATTTTTCTTTCGTCTTCTTTTCTTTCATTCCCCCCAGGTCCGCAGGGAGGGAACACCTCAGCTTAGTTCAGACCTTTTGCAAGCTTGAAGAGAGTATATGTATTGCTTGGACTCTCCTTTCTTGGGCTATGGCTTTGGATAAACACTTAATGGGGATTATGCTACTTTATTATCATTTTATGCTTCTTTATGTTTCAATCAAGACAAAGATTTTGTTGTAATAATTTGGAAGTTGTTTTAAGACTGTTTGTTGTAATGTTTTGACATAACCACGTGCTTATGAAATAAATTTAGTTTTTCTGCTGCTTATATGTCTGTCTTGTAAATTATCTGTATCTTTTACCTATAGCGCTCCACCAAAGTTAAGGTATTCCCTTTGTGAGTGACCTTAACGGAGGTGGGGTGTCTCAGGAAACGGTGGTTTGAGCCCAACCGTTGGTGATATACATTCGATACACTCAAGAGAAATGAGTGGTCGGTCATGCATGGGCCATGTTGCAAGACGTCCTTGTTGAACCCGTTGTATTCCCCTCTAGAGAAACACTATCGGCAGGTGGTTCCATACCTTGTCATAGTCGGAATCCAATCTCCAATAAGCGCCTGGGGTTTTGTTGCATACTATATATGTGGAGCGTGAGATGCAAGCGTTCTACTTGTTTCTATTTATTTGTATTTAGACACTATTATAATATTAGACGAATTCAAAACTGTTTTGGGTTATCGTAAGGTAAAAACCGTCCGTATTTATGTGTGGATTTGGTCTTACGATTATCCTTTTCTTCGAAAGGATTTTTAACTTTAAAATCAAGTTTGATGATACACTTAAACTTAAATGATTTTTTCTCACTCTTGTTCACCGGACTGACCCGGTGTTTTGTAAATGCTTCGGTTAGACCGGGTTGTATAGGTCCAGGTTATCGGATAACGTGAAGTTCAAAGATGAGCTTCAGGAGTTTGGACGTATGATGTTATACCAGCATTATTCCATTGTGTGTTATATAGATATGAGGACATGCTATTATAATTGTCCAGGTGTATTGATGTACTATGATGTTGTAAGTGTTATTTCAAGCTCTCAATAAAAAGTTATTTCTATATTATATTTTGATTCGCTGCGATGTGAGGATCTGTGTTGTGATGACTCATCTTATTCTCCTATTCTAATATTCTTTCTTATTTCACCCTCTAACTTCTTTCCATTAGCTTTCTGGGTTTTCAATACTTGGGTTTTGGGATATGAGTTGTATAAATGTCTGGATTCAAGTGTCGAAATTTCCGGGTCGCTACACTTCAATTGCGAGCTACCCAGTACCATGCCAAAATGTTCACTGATTGTTTCCCGACTCCACTGCGCCTCTCGCCGACCTCTCCTATCGTTCACGCTACCGCACCCTCCCACCTGCTACTGTTCCTTCGCCAGTTGCCTGGTTTCAAAACGCCGGGCTGACCCCTAGTGCCACCACCTCCTCTCCATTTACTCAGCCCAGTCCCTCGAACTAGAGCAGTGCCGAACCGTCGACATTACTCCGATTCACGTTTTAGTTTCAAAATGGGGCTGTTGGTTTTAGTTTCTTCTTCACACAGCTGAAATGAAAGAGGCTAAGCTGTATATAGGAGGGAGAATGTGGCCATCGCGTAAAATACGGTATATGTGTTTGATTTTACCTGCGTGAGTTTTCATTTCTTTGATTTTGATTTGCATGTGCCCAGTATATATTTCTTCAGCGTTTTTTTCTTCTCAAACAGCGTAGCTGGAGGAAAAAGAGTAGGTTTACAATGTATCCTCCTTTCATATCTAGATAGCTGCGTGCATTAGCTATTCGTGTGGTCAAGTGAAAAGAAATGAAACAACATGTATAGTGTAGGGTAGGATAAATGTGCAGTTCGAATTTTCATATCATGTGTGAATTCTCAGTAGCAGTGCAGTGTAGTTTAGGGTAGCTTGCATGCGCATTAGGCTTAATTTTTTTTATTTTATACGGTGTTAAACTCTACCATTTATATCGTTGTTTATATTCGTACCGCCATACAAAAGCTCTTAACAAAATGAAAATGGACATACTGCTAGATCTTGAAGTTCCGGTCCTAATGAAATTGGTTTCGCTGGAAACCGACTCCGTTTGCACAACAACATTATTTTAATTTATTAGTTCACTTTTAAATTGCTGACACAAATAAAACAACTCCAATATGCTCCAAACTGGAAATCTAGAAATAAATAGCTATACGTATTCCAATAAAACTCATTTCGTCGAAAACGGAGGCCGTTTGGAAAGAAAACATTTTTAATGCCTATATAATATCGATATAATATAATTAAATCCAAAACAATTCAATTTAAATAATAATAAATTATTATTATCTTATATCTCAAAATAAAATATCACACAGTTTTAAAATAAACCAATATATATTTTAAACTCAATATTTACAATCCTGGGCTAAACGATGTTCAAATGTATATATAAAAACCCTTAATATTTTATCAAATAAACGTTATCGTTTATTAACGAATTCCATAGCGATTATTCAAAAATTTGAATTGGACATAACAAACAATCCATAAGCTGAAATCTCCAATTTTCTCTTCCATTAGAAAATTATAATTAAATCGATTCAAACGTTTCTTGTTTCACAGAATTCCGACTTATATCGGATCCTGTATATTCAATTGAAGTTCAAATCATAAATTATGAACTACCATGACGTTTTGAGTTCATTTTATAATTATATGTAAATTATACGTTCAGACGTCATTTAATAAACGAATTGTATATTATAAATCTATTTAAAATCCCAACTTAATGTTTAATTTAATAAAATATATTAAATATTGATTACCGAAAGTACAGGACATTATACGTCTTATGAGTGATGAAACATGTGAAATACTACTACGAGAAACTCTAACTACTAGCGCATGCTGATTACATTTTTAATTTTTAATCTCGTTTGCATATGGTACTATCGTTTGGAAAGCGGCCAGGTAAACTGCATGATACTTGAAATTCAGCAACAACATGTGCTGCTGCTATGTACAGCAGCACATCGCTGCTGTGTATCAGCTCCATTACTGACATATGACAGTAGAGATTGCTGCCTCTTACCAAAGTCGGGGATTGTTGTTGCATGACTGATACCTTCTCTTCACTTCAATTTCCAATTCGCTACCATCTTTCTCTTTTCCTATCTTTATTTTTAATTCAAATGACTGCTTCATTTTGAGGTTTTCTTACTAAGACTGGTACAAACTCATAATAAAGTTAAAATTCTTCACGGAACTTCATGCGTAACATATGATAGTTAAAAAGGCAAGAAGCAATCATCATATTGACTAGATGCATATGTATATCTGTATTACAAACAACTTTTTTATACAATCCAAGGCCTAAAATCTTAGTTTACAAACTAAACCTCAAGAGCTCAGTTTCAAAATTAAGCCTAGCTTAGTTCTGAAATTGAACCTCAAGGGTTCATCTTGCATGATGAGCCTGACTCAGTTTCAAAATTAAGCCTCAATAGATGAGTTTCAAAATTGAGCCTGGCACAGATTTGTCCAAGCTAAGCTTGATTCATTTTACAAACTGAGTCTCAAAGGCTCAAGTTTTTGCAAATTGAGTCTGGCTTAGTTTTGCAAAGCCAAGTTCGCCTCAATGTCAAAACTGAGCTTAGTTTCAAAACAAAGGCTGTATGTCTGACTAGTATTTTTCTTTCTCTATAAGTTTTTCTTATGTTTTCTATTTCATTTTTATTTCGTGCATTTAGGCTTTAATAGAAGTTGCAATAAAATGAAAATGAAGATAAGGAAGGAAGAATGGAGATGCAACACAGGAATGATTATCATACATTGTCCAAGTAAGTTGATCGAGGTTATGTAATTTGAGCGGAATGTCGCATTCTTTATTTGTAAGCTTGTAGATAGTTTGTAGTAGTAAAATTTGGAGTTCTTATACATTGAACATTGCAGGACTTGATATTGAATATATAGTATGTTTGATGCTATTTTGAAATTCAGTGATATGTTAGCTTTGCAATTTGATCACAAATTTTTGGCTGCAATAAATTTGCGTAGTTAAATCTATAGTATGTTTTATGTTATTTTGAAAGTTTGAAATTGTTCCATCGATTATAACCATTGGAACTAAAAAAGTCTTCCAATGGTTATAACTGTTGGAAGTACGAAATTGAACCAATGGTTATAACTATTGGAATTAAAAAATCTTCCAACGGTTATAACCGTTGGAAGTACAAAAATATCCCAATGGATATAAACGTTAGTAAATACATTACAGAATTTTCCGTGTACCCTCTACCACCAGTTATAACCGTTGGTAATTTGACTTGTAACGGTTATAACTTTTATGAAATGATGATTTTGGTGTTGTGCTCATCCTCAAGAATCTAAGAACTGAAAACTTTAAAGCTAGGCTTCCTGATTAGTCCCTGTTCACCCAAAAATTTAATTATTGGTGAGTGGTCAGAGAGTTTGGGCAATGGTAAATAGTTATTCATTAATGGCCATATTGTAAGACTAGGGTAGTTGCAAAATGCATGATCTATCCTAGAGAATGTTCTCGGCCCATCTCTTTTCTTATTATTCCAAGTGTATTCAAACCTTTCAGCATGAATTTCAATCAAATCAGAATCAGATATTGCAATGTTTATTGGATTTACTTCACTGAGAGCAACTGCACTACCTCCTATTCTGTCAGAGAGTTTAAGAGGTGAGTTGAAATCACCACACATAATCCAATGATGTGTGTGTTGCCTTAAATTGGGAAGCAGTTTGTACATTTTTTTCTTTAGCATTGACAAAGTTGCTAACATAGATAAAGGTAGGGTAGTTGGAGGATTTAGATTATAAGTGGACATTGTGACAGTGCATAAGTTGATCTATGGACATAACCAGAAAGGTTGTAGATGTTTGGATCATACAATATGCAAATTCTACCACAAGCTACATCATCTAGGTTATGAATAATAGACAATGAAGGATTAACATACCTAGCAGCTATGTCTGTTATTTGTAAATTAAGTTTGGTTCCTAGCATAGCCAAGATACTAAGATTGTACTTGTGTATTAAGCTTTTGCATGCATCAAGCTTGAAATCCTGATGAGTACCCCTTACATTCCAAACTTATGTTGTTTGTAATATTGATCAACTTCTACTCTTCTGCATTTCTTTTCTTTTGCCTGGTCATTAGGATGGAGTTTGGAGTTTGTGTAGTCATAGAAGCTATTTCCTTTTTCTTATCATTCTTGATGTTGGATGTGTTGTCAGTGGAACCATTGTTATTCTTGATTGTTTCCACATTGTCCATGATATTAAGATAAGCATTTGGTGGTACTAAATTGTCATATGGGAATTTTTTTTGTAGTGGAAACTGGTTCCATTGAGGTTCCTTTAACACAATTTGTGGAATCAGCTAGCTTGAGAAATCGAATAAATTCATCAGTAGCAGTTCCAAAACTCTGTAGTATGGTAGTACCCTTTAGTGCTTGAGTGTTATTGAATATTGAGTGCATTGCACCATTCATGCAACGATCCATATTTTTAACCATTTTATTTGAACATTTAAATTTGATTTAAATGTTGATTTGGAAATATAAAAGAATTTATATTTATTTATTTAGAGAAGATTGAATTTATAATTTATATTTATTATAAAACAAGCTCATAACGTCGTGGTAATTCGTAATATTATGTTTTGAACTTCAATTGAATATACATAATCCATTCGAAGGTGGAATTCTTTGAAATAAGAAAATCTGAATCTTTTTTATTATAATTTTCTAATGAAATAGAAAAATCAAGATTTTAAGTTGTAAATTTTGAGTTATGTCCAAATCAAATTATCAAATAGTCATTATGGATTTTTTTTATAAATTATAACATTTTATTTAATAAAATAAAGGGTTTTTTAATAAATTTAATACCGTTTTAGTCTAGAATTTGATCAGGATAATTTCTGAGCAGTTATATATATGTTGTTGGAATATATTTGGAGTTAACAAATTTTATAATATTCAATTTTACGTTGATTTGGCAAAAATGAGAATTTTATATTAGTTTAATCCACTTAAAAATAGCCGTTTAAGAAACAGTTTCGGACTTCAACGAAATCACTTTCATTCGATCTATATTAATAAGCTATTATAGGATTTTGATTTTTGTTTCGATCGAATGTTGTTTGTGCTTGTATAAGCTATAAATGTCGGACATTAAATTCACGGTTAATAATATTATAATATAAGGATTTGTTTTCAGAAACATCATAAAATCGTTCATCGAATCCTTGGGAACTTGTCTGTAATCTTATTCAATTCTTTATAATATTTGTGCGCAAAATTTTGATTAAATCTCAATATGTTAAAATCAAGACACAACCAATCTCATGCTATATTATAAATATGTAACACCCCGCCTCCGCTAGGGTCACTCGCAAAGGAATGCACTAGCTTTAGAGGGGCATTATTGGTAAACATGCACAAAAATATCACAAGACAGAACATATAAAATAGCGGAAGTAAAATCGAACTTTCATAAACATGAATACATAAGGTCTAAAGCCTTTTACATCAGAGTACATCAAAACCTGTCTTGCAATAGTAAAGAAGCATAAAGACTTTTTCATAAATTATTCCCCAAATAAAAACAGTAAAGTAGCCATAGCCAGGAAAAGTCCAAGCCATCCATGATGACCTTCAAGCAAAAGAAGTCCGAACTAAACAGCAGTGTTTCCTCCCTGTAACCTGGGGGGAAACGGAAGAAAAGAGGCGAAACAAAACGGGTCAGTCAAAAAGACTGAGTAAGCCCTATCTACTATTAGTATAAAAACTAGTAAAGTTAACTGACATGAGAAACTGAGATGAACATAAGCATGATAACAAGATAGATAAGCTAAATCAAAATAACAGGATGAACTACTGAACTCAGATAAACTAGGGTGTCGTGATAAACTACGGTGTCAAGATAAAACAAGGTATCACATTGTCAGGTTTCTATCAAGTATAATATCCCAAGATATCTATCGCGTATAACGTCCCATGGCATCTATCCTGTATATCTGCTCTGCACCTACCGTACTAGTACCCCAACTGTATTACGTGTTATCCGTGAATGACCCTTACTCAAAAGTCGTGTAATGGTCCATGTCAACCTAATATGCCGCATATATAGGTTACTCAACTCATATGTTTCTTTCTATGTATAAGTTCAGTCCTTTGCCGTAGGCTGTACGGGCTTTCCCATGTAAACGGTTTATCCTTGAAGTTGTTTTGGACTGCAACCCATCATCTAGTTGTGTTTCCTTACCATGAACTATCGCGCGTCCACTTAGGATTTATGCCACCTAGGACCGCTAGGGATTATGCTACCTAATGAACGTTTCCGTGTCTCGGTTTGGGTTTTGGCCACCTAGATCCACTAGGGATTACGCCACCCGTCAACCGCGCCCTTGATCCCACGTATGTATCGTGAATCGTTTTCCATGTCTAGATGCACATGTTCCCCAATGTGCCATCCGAGTTCCGTGCCAGGGCAAATCAAGAAATACGGAACTCGGTCGGGAGCTTTAAATCGTCTGCCGATGCAGATATCAAGGTCTGTTTTTGTACCCGTGGCTATGGTCCCACGTGACCCCTCCTTCAACTACTGAAAGGCAATCCAAGAAAAATCATGTATAAGAACCACTCCCCGGCCCTACTATATCCCACTTTCCTATGGGCCAACCTCACCCATGACTCGATAGCAAGAACATGGTCTGTTGGGGGTTCCCTGCCTTTCCGTACGTACACGATTGACTAAAGATGGTAGGTAGTTGGCGATGCGCTATCCAGGGAAAAAACAAGAATCGTCGACTCCACGCTAATCCATCCCAGTCTTTAGGTTGCTCGCATAGCAACCAAGGCATACTCTTGGTCCTTCTAACGCAGACCTTAACCTCTCATGGGCCAAGTATAATTACCTGGCAGCCCACAGAGGGATCCCAAGAATATCCTCACGTCCCCCGAAGCTTCCACTTCGGCACCCAGTGCGCTGGAGCTTTTATCCAAGTCAGATAACTTGCTCCCCCTCGTATACTAAGTGATGACCTACCGTATCAGGTTACTCATCGTTTTGAGAGTTAGTCCTATATCCTTAGCTAAGAATTATTACTTAGTTACCCTTAACTAAGGTTTACCACGTAGCTTCCTTTCCCGTTATCCTTGATTAACCATGGTTTTCTACCTAGTTCTTCTAGCTAGGGTTTGTCTATTGGGTTAAGTGTTATCATTCAAGTCCATGACTTAACCCGCCCATGAATCACGTCAAAGATTGGCTAAGTATTTAAGTTCAAGACTTAGTCCCACAAGTTGGTTAAGTGTACCCAGAGGCTCATGACTTAACCCTATCAAGTCAAATTGGTCAAGTACTAGCTTACCTTAATCCTATCGGATTATCTTGCTAGATCGATTAAGCATAGATTATCTTAATCCCATCAAATTATCGAGTCGGATTGGTTAAGTATAGGTTGACTTAACCCCATCCTCTAATCGTACTACAATGGTTAAGTATATTCTAAAAAGGTCTTGTGACTTAACCTTATCAGGTCCGCGTATTAGATTGGTTAAGTTTAAGTTACTTAACCCCATCAAATCATCATGTATAATTGGTTAAGTATAAGTTGCTTAACCCCATTAAATTATCACGTTAAGTTGGTTAAGTATTGGTTACTTAACCTCAATGAATTACCGAGTTTAAATTGGTTAAGTGTTTAACTTAACCCCATCGAATTACCGTGTTTAGATTAGTTAAGTGTGGATTACTTAACCCCATCTAATTACCGTGTCGGATTAGTTAGGTACAAATTTCTTAACCCCATCCCCTAATCATCTTGTATGGTTAAGTGTCTTTAAGAAAACTTACTTAACCTTGCCAAATTATCATGTTGGATTGATTAAGTGTTGGTTAACATAATCCCCGTCCACTAGTCGTATAAAAATGGTTAAGCGTCATTAGGCAAATCAAATCACTTAACCTACCCAACCTTGTCATGTTTTGTTAAGTATCATTAGCCTAACCAATTTACTTAACCCATTTACCCATGTCATATTTGGTTAGGAGTCATTAATCAAATTAACTTAACCCTATCATGTGGCATTAATTACTTAATGCACCCCAACCTCTCACATTAGACTTTGTTGTGGTTACTAGTTAAGCCGGTCGGTTCCGGGTAGCTTTACACCACAACTTGGTCTAACCTCGGGTTCAAGCACAACATGACCAACTTCTCACATTGGGTCCTATTGTTTGCAACTACTAGTTAGGCCGGTCGGTTCCGGGTAGTTTTACGTTGCAAACTCAACCCAACCTCGAGTTGGCCACTTTCATGTTTAGTCTAGTGTCATGTTCATAGTCAAGTTTCCAAGCAATTGGGTAGACCTAACTTAATAGGTAAATTCCTAATGGGTAGACCTAACTTAATAGGTAAATTCCCAAGCTTATGTTTTTATGCATACTTACATGTCAACTTCCATGTTATACTTCAAGTCATGTTTTCAAGTTGTATTTTCATGTCATTAGAAATTACCCATAACATAACCCAATGCTTTTAAACTCGCATATACGTTCGCAACAACGTAATGGATTAAAGAAGAGACTTGGCAAAGGAATGACAAAAATGGGTATTAAGCCACAAGTTAATCATGGTGGCAAATAAGGCACAATTGTGTTCATTAGCTTGCATGTTACATTCTTAAGCCTCAAAAACATGCATAAACCCAAACTTGGCACATAAGCGAATCATGGTGACAAAAGACATGGAATGATGGCTAGAAACTCGCATATATCATCATATAAGGATTATGACTTCATATGTAAGTTGACATAATGATTATGAAGATTCTCATGTTGCATAATGCAACATTTCAACATAAAGGTTGTGGCTTTTAGCCCATAAGATCAAGATAATGACTTCATAAACTTGCATAACATGATAGCATGCATCATTCCAATTAATCAAACCCAAACTTTCAACATGAACATTTAACTTCATAGTTAATATCTAAGAGTAGGGAAGGGCTTACATAGCTATGAAGGCCTAAATCGATTAAACTAAAGCTTGTGATGAACCCTATGCATCCCATCACCCAAAAACCCAAAGATGAACACTCCAAATCAATAAAAACCCCATCTTTATGAACAAAGATCAAAGCTTTAGCCTTGAAATCAACTTGAGAAGCTCTCATACTAACATAGGGACTCTCTAATACTCTCATGATCATGAAACCTCTCATAGAAATGAAGTGGAGGCTAGAATAGTTGAGTGGAGGCCATGAGAGTAGGAATTTTGCCATAGTTTAGTTGCATGAATGAATAATGAGGATTTAGGATAGGTTAGGGTCTTATTTATAGATTAGGCAAGTGTTTTAGGCCATAGGATTAAACCTAGATTCAATCCAAGCCATCAAAGTATGTCTTGGGAAAGAAGTCAAGTGTAGGAACCATCTAGGGCCTTTAGATTAAAGATGAACCATGAGAACCATCCAAATGAAAAATCTGCATTTGAGCGAATCGGCCCACGGGTTGACAGCCAAACACCTTGGATTAACCCCTAGTCGACCCAGCGAGCTCGGGTCGACCTCAAAAATCGGCCGGTTCGGTTATTCCCCTCTCCCAATTCGCTGTTTTGAACATTTTTGCATATTTATTTATTTAATTTTCAATTATATATATATATATATATCAATATATATATATTTTTCTGCGCAACCCATTTCACTTAATTAAGTATACTTTAATTTGGGGATTTTTCGTGAAACTTCGCGAGGCCATATCTTAGTCATACGGACTCCGATTTTCGAAAACTCGGACTCTATTTCGCGTATTTTTCCGAGACGAACGCAATGGCATAGCCCGTTTCACTTGATTCAGAATTTAAAATTAAATTCTGCCTTGATTCTCGTCTTTAATCATGTTATCGAAATACGGGTTGTTACATTCTCCCCACCTTTTAGTATTTCGTCCTCGAAATCTCTAAGTTAGCTAGGAAGAACATATCCTACCATCCATCATCCATCTACTCAAAACATCATCCACGAGCAACCATTGTACTTAGATGATTTCTAATGCTGTATGAATGTATGCAAGACGTGTGTGTACATGTTCCTTAGCTAATGCTAATGATCAGGCCTGAATAATCTTTCTAATGCAAAATATGTATAGTGCCATGAATCCAACATGTATGCAAATAGTCCTAGTCATATAGATACTATATGCGTGCACAATCATTCATTCATATGCAACAACCGCATGATAATACATTCGATTTCATCCATAAACAAGTATAAATACTCGTGCATATGCAATATGAAACGTGACCGAGTCGAGCTAGTATCTAATGTGTATTCGCGCATCCACGAGCAACCACTTGCAACCATATCAATCATAACATGTTTCAAATACATGTTTACATCCATAGGGTTCTACCTAGGATTCCCTGGAACAGGGTCGAGAAGAAAAACAAGACAAGCTCCTTACGGGGTTTGTAACAGAAAATAGGACCGAGAGGATGTCCACAAAAGATAGCCTACAAGTAAGCTCTACAGAAAACAGGGATCAAGGATATACTCCCAAAAGAGATATCATGCGCGTATATAGTCCTTGACCATCAGAGTCGTATTTCCTCGAGCTTAATTCCATTGTGCCTTGACCGTCTTTTAACTTCGCGATTTCGTAGCTTCCTATTTCCTGTTTCCATAACATGAGCTGGAACTCATTTCTTCGTCGCCTCTCGTTCCACTTGCACACTTGGCGCAAACATGACTGCGTACTCATGATCTCATGCAAGCTTTCCAAAATTCACTAATGAATCTCGGACCTCGTACCACAAGGTATTCCACATAGAAGAACTTTCTCTTGAAAGTAAACAGATGCCAACCAGGTTATCAAGCACACTTACTAAGGTGATTTCTATAACCCATGCATAAGTGAAATAAACCATCCGTCTTATCGGCGAACACCACTCAATTGGGCTTCCAATTTCCCATAAAGGCATCAAGGGATTCTAAGTAACTAGTCATGACAGAACCTCAAAAAGGTTACCCGGTACTTCGAGGGCATTACCAAGGCTAGTCAAAAGGTCTAACTACCCTCCTATCAAAACCGAGAGTGGCACCCCCTACTGGATAACCACTTCATCCCTAGAATCCATCCATAGCTTATAAACATAAGCATTATTTCCAAACTCAACACTTGGCATAGACATTCCCAAATCCAAACAAGTCATGTATAAATGGACTGATTCTCCAATAGGACTTTGAGACAAAAATGGGATTCTCTATTACGCTAGTACTTAAGGTGCAGAGACTCAACTATCGAAGCAAACTTAAATGATGCGGGGATCAAAACAAAGTCTTGGCGGGATGATAGAAAAGAAGAGCTAAACTTTTAACAAGATCGTTACCCTCCTTCCGAGGTACCCTAGAAATAAGAGCATACTATTACCCTCCCGATGATCTTGTCCTTGTCCCATAATACTTAACTATCCACCCCGTTTTACCATGCCAAAGGTACTCTCTCGTCATGGGTTTCATTGTTCATCTTTCTCCCTCCTTTGAGGTCTAAGCCATACCAACCAGTTGCTCATCCTTAAGCTCGTATCCTTTATCCTCTTTCTCACTATCCTTTCTTATAACGCGGCCACTGGTCTCTCGAGAACCACCTCCATCGCATGGAAAGCACTTTCGTTGATAGAAAAGACTAGTCGCAGTTAAAACCACTGTGACTACAGATGGAGGAAAGAAAGGAAAAGAGATTCAATTAAGGAAACAAGGATAGTGCTAATGGCCTTTTGGGGAATAGCCTTTTTCTTTTAAAAGAAAATTTTCTTGAAAAATGCTTCTTTATAAACGATTTTCAAATAGTTTTCAGAAGGTCTTTAAAAACTTTTGCCCAGTCTGGTAACCTTCTGCTCTGATACCAAATGTAACACCCCGCCTCCGCTAGGGTCACTCGCAAAGGAATGCACTAGCTTTAGAGGGGCATTATTGGTAAACATGCACAAAAATATCACAAGATAGAACATATAAAATAGCGGAAGTAAAATCGAACTTTCATAAACATGAATACATAAGGTCTAAAGCCTTTTACTTCAGAGTACATCAAAACCTGTCTTGCAATAGTAAAGAAGCATAAAGACTTTTTCATAAATTATTCCCCAAATAAAAACAGTAAAGTAGCCATAGCCAGGAAAAGTCCAAGCCATCCATGATGACCTTCAAGCAGAAGAAGTCCGAACTAAACAGCAGTGTTTCCTCCCTGTAACCTGGGGGGGGGGGGAACGGAAGAAAAGAGGCGAAACAAAACGGGTCAGTCAAAAAGACTGAGTAAGCCCTATCTACTATTAGTATAAAAACTAGTAAAGTTAACTGACATGAGAAACTGAGATGAACATAAGCATGATAACAAGATAGATAAGCTAAATCAAAATAACAGGATGAACTACTGAACTCAAATAAACTAGGGTGTCGTGATAAACTACGGTGTCAAGATAAAACAAGGTATCACATTGTCAGGTTTCTATCAAGTATAATATCCCAAGATATCTATCGCGTATAACGTCCCATGGCATCTATCCTGTATATCTGCTCTGCACCTACCGTACTAGTACCCCAACTGTATTACGTGTTATCCGTGAATGACCCTTACTCAAAAGTCGTGTAATGGTCCATGTCAACCTAATATGCCGCATATATAGGTTACTCAACTCATATGTTTCTTTCTATGTATAAGTTCAGTCCTTTGCCGTAGGCTGTACGGGCTTTCCCATGTAAACGGTTTATCCTTGAAGTTGTTTTGGACTGCAACCCTTGATCTAGTTGTAGTTGTGTTTCCTTACCATGAACTATCGCGCGTCCACTTAGGATTTATGCCACCTAGGACCGCTAGGGATTATGCTACCTAATGAATGTTTCCGTGTCTCGGTTTGGGTTTTGGCCACCTAGGATCACTAGGGATTACGCCACCCGTCAACCGCGCCCTTGATCCCACGTATGTATCGTGAATCGTTTTCCATGTCTAGATGCACATGTTCCCCAATGTGCCATCCGAGTTCCGTGCCAGGGCATATCAAGAAATACGGAACTCGGTCAGGAGCTTTAAATCGTCTGCCGATGCAGATATCAAGGTCTGTTTTTGTACCCGTGGCTATGGTCCCACGTGACCCCTCCCTCAACTACTGAAGGGCAATCCAAGAAAAATCATGTATAAGAACCACTCCCCGGCCCCACTATAGCCCACTTTCCTACGGGCCAACCTCACCCATGACTCGATAACAAGAACATGGTCTGTTGGGGGTTCCCTGCCTTTCCGTACGTACACGATTGACTAAAGATGGTAGGTAGTCGGCGATGCGCTATCCAGGGCAAAAACAAGAATCGTCGACTCCACGCTAATCCATCCCAGTCTTTAGGTTGCTCGCATAGCAACCAAGGCATACTCTTGGTCCTTCTAACGCAGACCTTAACCTCTCATGGGCCTAGTATAATTACCTGGCAGCCCACAGAGGGATCCCAAGAATATCCTCACGTCCCCCGAAGCTTCCACTTCGGCACCCAGTGCGCTGGAGCTTTTATCCAAGTCAGATAACTTGCTCCCCCTCGTATACTAAGTGATGACCTACCGTATCAGGTTACTCATCGTTTTGAGAATTAGTCCTATGTCCTTAGCTAAGAATTATTACTTAGTTACCCTTAACTAAGGTTTACCACTTAGCTTCCTTTCCCGTTATCCTTGATTAACCATGGTTTTCTACCTAGTTCTTCTAGCTAGAGTTTGTCTATTGGGTTAAGTGTTATCATTCAAGTCCATGACTTAACCCGCCCACGAATCACGTCAAAGATTGGCTAAGTATTTAAGTTCAAGACTTAGTCCCACAAGTTGGTTAAGTGTACCCAGAGGCTCATGACTTAACCCTATCAAGTCAAATTGGTCAAGTACTAGCTTACCTTAATCCTATCGGATTATCTTGCTAGATCGATTAAGCATAGATTATCTTAATCCCATCAAATTATCGAGTCGGATTGGTTAAGTATAGGTTGACTTAACCCCATCCTCTAATCGTACTACAATGGTTAAGTATATTCTAAAAAGGTCTTGTGACTTAACCTTATCAGGTCCGCGTATTAGATTGGTTAAGTGTAAGTTACTTAACCCCATCAAATCATCATGTATAATTGGTTAAGTATAAGTTGCTTAACCCCATTAAATTATCACGTTAAGTTGGTTAAGTATTGGTTACTTAACCTCATTGAATTACCGAGTTTAAATTGGTTAAGTGTTTAACTTAACCCCATCGAATTACCGTGTTTAGATTAGTTAAGTGTGGATTACTTAACCCCATCTAATTACCGTGTCGGATTAGTTAGGTACAAATTTCTTAACCCCATCCCCAAATCATCTTGTATGGTTAAGTGTCATTAAGAAAACATACTTAACCTTGCCAAATTATCATGTTGGATTGATTAAGTGTTTGTTAACTTAATCCCCGTCCACTAGTCGTATAAAAATGGTTAAGCGTCATTAGGCAAATCAAATCACTTAACCTACCCAACCTTGTCATGTTTTGTTAAGTATCATTAGCCTAACCAATTTACTTAACCCATTTACCCATGTCATATTTGGTTAAGATTCATTAATCAAATTAACTTAACCCTATCATGTGGCATTAATTACTTAATGCACCCCAACCTCTCACATTAGACTTTGTTGTGGTTACTAGTTAAGCCGGTCGGTTCCGGGTAGCTTTACACCACAACTTGGTCTAACCTCGGGTTCAAGAACAACATGACCAACTTCTCACATTGGGTCCTATTGTTTGCAACTACTAGTTAGGCCGGTCGGTTCCGGGTAGTTTTACGTTGCAAACTCAACCCAACCTCGAGTTGGCCACTTTCATGTTTAGTCTAGTGTCATGTTCATAGTCAAGTTTTCAAGCAATTGGGTAGACCTAACTTAATAGGTAAATTCCCAATGGGTAGACCTAACTTAATGGGTAAATTCCCAAGCTTATGTTTTTATGCATACTTATATGTCAACTTCCATGTTATACTTCAAGTCATGTTTTCAAGTTGTATTTTCATGTCATTAGAAATTACCCATAACATAACCCAATGCTTTTAAACTCGCATATACGTTCGCAACAACGTAATGGATTAAAAGAAGAGACTTGGCAAAGGAATGACAAAAATGGGTATTAAGCCACAAGTTAATCATGGTGGCAAATGAGGCACAAATGTGTTCATTAGCTTGCATGTTACATTCTTAAGCCTCAAAAACATGCATAAACCCAAACTTGGCACATAAGCGAATCATGGTGACAAAAGACATGGAATGATGGCTAGAAACTCGCATATATCATCATATAAGGATTATGACTTCATATGCAAGTTGACATAATGATTATGAAGATTCTCATGTTGCATAATGCAACATTTCAGCATAAAGGTTGTGGCTTTTAGCCCATAAGATCAAGATAATGACTTCATAAACTTGCATAACATGATAGCATGCATCATTCCAATTAATCAAACCCAAACTTTCAACATGAACATTTAACTTCATAGTTAATATCTAAGAGTAGGGAAGGGCTTACATAGCTATGAAGGCCTAAATCGATTAAACTAAAGCTTGTGATGAAGCCTATGCATGTCATCACCCAAAAACCCAAAGATGAACACTCCAAATCAATAAAAACCCCATCTATATGAACAAAGATCAAAGCTTTAGCCTTGAAATCAACTTGAGAAGCTCTCATACTAACATAGGGACTCTCTAATACTCTCATGATCATGAAACCTCTCATAGAAATGAAGTGGAGGCTAGGATAGTTGAGTGGAGGCCATGAGAGTAGGAATTTTGCCATAGTTTAGTTGCATGAATGAATAATGAGGATTTAGGATAGGTTAGGGTCTTATTTATAGATTAGGCAAGTGTTTTAGGCCATAGGATTAAACCTAGATTCAATCCAAGCCATCAAAGTATGTCTTGGGGAAGAAGTCAAGTGTAGGAACCATCTAGGGCCTTTAGATTAAAGATGAACCATGAGAACCATCCAAATGCAAAATCTGCATTTGAGCGAATCGGCCCACGGGTTGACAGCCAAACACCCTGGATTAACCCCTAGTCGACCCAGCGGGCTCGGGTCAACCTCAAAAATCGGCCGGTTCGGTTATTCCCCTCTCCCAATTCGCTGTTTTGAACATTTTTGCATATTTATTTATTTAATTTTCAATTATATATATATATATCAATATATATATATATTTTTCTGCGCAACCCATTTCACTTAATTAAGTATACTTTAATTTGGGAATTTTTCGTGAAACTTCGCGAGGCCATATCTTGGTCATACGGACTCCGATTTTCGAAAACTCGGACTCTATTTCGCGTATTTTTCCGAGACGAACGCAATGGCATAGCCCGTTTCACTTGATTCAGAATTTAAAATTAAATTCTGCCTTGATTCTCGTCTTTAATCATGTTATCGAAATACGGGTTGTTACAAAATATATATCTCTACAACTAATCCACTATCTTATTTAATCTTTGACAAATATATTCACCAGTTAAAAATTTCGGTAGTGTAATGCCATGCGTCCTGTATTAGAATCTTTCATGACCAATAGAAAATAACTGCATATATGGAAAAAAAAGAAAAATTATTTTCACTTTCTTCCTTTGAATAGTCAATCTCAGCAGGTAGTGTTGAATTCAAAGATTGCGGCCATCCTATTATACATAGCATGACCGTGTGTACATTTTTTAAAACAAAACAAAATCTTATCTCTTTTCTGGCGTAATCGTACCCTATCTCGCATTGATTTGTATGTGCCAAATATAAGATCTTTGGAAGGGGAAAAAATTAATTAGCTTGTTACGTTATTTATATGTAGTCAAAAATTTCGGCCCTAGCCAAATCACATATAGGATAGGTTAAAGATTTGCAAATCTCAGATCAGAAGGGAATGCGCTAACAATGGACCAAACATATTGAATAATAAAAAAACTCTGACTCACTTATTCAACAATTGCTGCTACATTTGTTTGCATTTCCACCTGCAAGTATATGTATACCTTGTCATATTTATTTTGTGTGCATCGAAACAACGTGATCGCCTTATGATCCCAAATGAAAACAAAAACTTGTTTCTTCATTCATTCCAAAACTCAAGCAACGGCCAGCGAAAACCCCTTTCTTCCTCCAAAATCAACGCAATCCACTTATTGAATCACAAAATATTGTACTACGAAGTTTCCCGGCTCGGCAAGCTATGTATTCCAACCGGTTACGATTAGATTTGAAAGACTGTGATGTTCGGATTTTTAATTCGAAGGTGCTACGGTTGTGGGAGTACTGTGGGTGAACGGAGGTGTTGGGTGAGGAATTGCTTGTGGTGGAGGCAGACGTGGCCTAGGCGCTGCTCCTGGCAGCGACCGATCGTACTCCGGTATACTTCACGGTGGTGCAGTGGTGTTAAAATTGAGGCATGCATGATAACATAGACGAACGATGGTAACTTGTTAATGATGCACCTAGTCTGTTGTGGCCATGGACGATGACGGGCGGGACCCTGACGTGTGTGCCAGTGGCGGTTGATGCAATCATGTGGTCGGAGTTCAGCGCAGTGGGGAATGGCGAGCGTACATCGTGATGTTGGATGTTGCGTGATATTCAAACATCAAAAACACCCAATAATCAATCACGGATTGTTTATCACATCATATAACAATATATATGAAAAAAACAATTAAATTGTTGAGGAATCCATTTGGATCCCTCCAACCTGTTTTTCCTACATCATAGATGTTAGACAACATAAATAATACCCATCCTGCTTCAAGACAGGACATTACGGTATAGAAGGTCATCCACTATACATATTGTGGGGTGCATAGGGTCTCATCTGTAATAATATTATAGGAAATATCCGACAACCAAGCCTAAATATAACTAATATATATACATATATATATGTATATGTGTGTGTGTATGTATATAACAGCCACAATAATTTATCCAAGCATCCAAATTGCCAACAGACAACATTTAAAAATTATATACTAAATTCATTTATTATAATTTATAAACGAACCACAGAGTGAGTGCACTCACATTGCTTTTTATTGTTGAATATAGCATTAGCTTCTGATTAAATTAAACAAATATTTAATTTATCCAGAAATCCCAATGGCGTCCCAATCATCCCAAATCAATTCCATTGCGAGGTGTTTCCTCATATGATTCCAACATACTTTAATTCGTTAAAAAATGTTGTTGTATGAAATATATATAAGTGTTAATAGTTTTAGCCAAATTAAATTCATTAACTAAAATAAGTTATTAACTATATACCTTAATCCAGTGTTAATCCCTTCTTCCTGATCTTAAACATATGCTTCCTCCATGAATAGACACAACCAAAATCGCATACCACACATCACCCAAACTCCCTCTACCAACCATGATTCCACCAACCGAGCTCACCAGTACGATCTCCATCCTTTCCCCTCCATACTTTATAGCTTGCACCATCCTTACAAACGCGATTTGGCCATCACGACCTGTAGCACTGCGCGCTACAATGGAATCACGTGATATCCTAAAAGGCCTCGCATTCCACAAAAGCTCGCCCACCAGTACGCCTTCCTACCAGTAGTGTTACGCTGCCCTCGTCGTCTCCCCTTGTCGCCTAAAACCCCCACTTTCGCCTTGTTGGAAAAACGCGAGACCCTCAAACCACTTGATTCAAAGCTCTCGATTCATTTTGATTTCATTTGTTTTTTATTGAAAGGAATAGGCCACACCATTTTTTTCTCAGAAGCTTTTTTTTTCGATTATTTCGATTTGGAAAGGAAAAGAGTTCATTTTCCATTTTTATTTCGACTGAAAAAGACAAAGAAGGTTGAGGTCACGGTTTTTGAAAGGAGATTCATGGTTGTTTGAATTGATAAAATTTTCAAACTCATGCCATTTTTTTTGTTGAAGCTTCCTATTCGATTTGCAGAAAAAAAATGAAGGAGGGGTAGTTGCATATTTATAGACAAAGGGGGAAACATTTTCTACAGCTCGAAAAATATACGTTTGCGCGATTCATTGTTTAGGGTGTACTTGTGTTAGCTTCCTTTGGAATGAAGGAAACCATGTTGTATAAGAATTTTTTATGTGAATTGCTTAGTGGGGAAGAAAGGGGACATCTTGTACGAGAATTAAAGGCTTAGGGTGGCTTGGGTACACAATGATTTGATTTTGAGCTTATCCATTAGTTTTATAATCAAATATATCAGGGTTTTAACTGACGTTTCTAGGGCTATACCGCTATTATGAACATAATGGAATAGATTCCGAAGTCTAATTCGATCGTATAGAGAAGATAAAAATTTATATCGGTGATTTAAATTAAATACGACTTAATTATTTCTAGGCGTTTTCTAATTATACATCAAACGGTAAATCGAAACGCTATGAAATTTGAAACCCGATAATAATACACTATTACGGATCCGATGCAACTGGTTTTGGTGAAATCCGAGTTTGTTTGAAAATTGGTTCTTTTCACATATCAAATTAGAATGAGAAAATATAATTAAATTCAAAACAATCAACTCCATGGTAATAAATTATTATTATCATTTATATTGCAAACAGAATTTACATTGATCATTTGAATTGTTTTGATTTAGTTTTAACTTAGAATTCAATTATTTTAATTTTCATATTACGATTATTTATTATAATCCAAATTAATTTATATATCGATTATTAAATCGTTACATTCCATATGACAATCCATTTATATTATCAACTCAACATTTAAAATAATATTAAATGTTTAAAATAAATCGCCCAAAAATCCGGGTCATTACAATATTCATGGTTTAAATTAACACTAACATTTACATTTAACTAAAATAGATTATGAGCTACCCCACCTAACAACCGACCCGACCCACTTAAGCAACCAACCCTACCCGCTTCAAAATGCTACTGCAACCTCTCTTTCTTCTCTTCCTCTCGCATTTCCTTCTCCTTTCTCCTTCAAAAATCCTATATCCATTTAAAGCACTGTCGTGCACTTGCATGAGTCCACCGACCATCAGTCATCCATAAGGAGGCTACCACCATAACCCACTTCACCTGCTCATCACAATCGTCCCAAGCACCGTGCCTCTGACCCCTCCTAGCGAAATCCGACCAAAAATCGAATAGCCTTGAATCTATTTCGTGTGACATTTCTAGTAACCAATCTACCCATAATTTAACTCGATTGTGCCCCTAGATGCTACAAAAGCCACAACAATCTTCGATTTCCCAGTCGATACCTTTAATTACCACAAAATGGTACCCTAGTCTACTTTTGTTTTGTAGTGTTTCGACCATGGTTGTGCATTTCTCAAATCATGTTCGTTCACTCTATAGCTCGCCAGAACTACTCTGGATCAAAGACATGTAGCTAGAAGCTCAAATGAGTTTATTTCAAGGATTTTAAATCAACTAGATAACTTGATTTTCATTTTCAAGTTTACTTCTTTCCATGTTCACTTACAATAAAAAAAATTATATACATCTGCTTACTATTTTCTTTTCTTTTCTTTATAGGTTTCCATTTGATAGATTTTTGAGAAGGAAGAAATAAAAATGCAAATAAAAAAGAAAATGAAGAATTAAGAAGAAGTAGATACGCATATACTTATATAAGGAAGAGAAAGGGATTTAAATATATAGAATACAACATCAAATACCTTAAATACCCCTAGCATTATTACAACAACTTTTTTACAATCCAAGTTACTACAAAGCTTTAATGAGATGTTAAGTTTCTCTTTGTTTTAAAAGCAAATCTATGTACTTATTCATCAGTATGCTTTCATTTCCTTTTTTTACTATTAAACATCACTTCAAGCTTTTAAATTCTAAAATATAAATACTTACTTATATTTTAAATAAAAATCAAATCATGGTACATTAATTTTAAAACTATACATTTAAATATTTATTTAATTATTTTAATATAAATATCAAATTAAAGATTTTATAAAAAAATCAAATCTCATTATATTATATATATTTATTCTAAAAACTTAAAACATTTTTATTCACTTCTATTAGGAATGAGTACTTAATGTACTTAAGTTGACATTTTCACCTTAGAGATCAAACCTCTTCATGTCACAGTACTTGATTTATAAAATTATAAATTAAAATACACCTTAATTTATTTTATAAGTAAACATCAAATCACATTTTTATATAATAATTTTTTATAACATAAATCTTATTTCATTATAATGTATACATTTGAATAAATTTCCGAAATAACTTTTGCTTTAAGATTCGTATATGTATCTATAACAAAAATAAAAACTAAAATTTCTACACTAAATTATATAAATTTTGAAATGGCTATAAAAGCATTAATATCATTATTTGAAAGATTAAAACTAATCCTTTATCATAAACTAACATTTAAAATGGAATTAAATGATTTATGTTAATAATATCTAGTGTCTTCGGAGGACTGGTGATACTTTCCATCACATTTGATAGGATTTAGCTTCTTCTAGGCTAAATTGCAGTTATTTTCTCCTTCCGTTGGTTTCCTATTGATTTATACTTTGAAAACGAAACCTATCATGCCAACCTTCTTAAACACAAATCAAATTTTTAAATAAATTAAGTAATTCCTAAATTTAAGTGATAAAATTCCTAGTTGTTACAATTATAAATAGGATAAATTATAAATTTAGAATCAAAAGAAACGAATGAGAAATTTTTCAACAAACGACTAAGTGGGTGTGCCCACCTAACTGAAAAGTATTCTTTTAGACATATACTTGAGAGCTAAACTATTCTTGGAAATGTACCACTCGAACCCCACCATCCTTACTGAGTATCTGAAAACATCACATCTTGCGCGCATGCAACCGAATCTAGTAGAGTGTAAATGTGAAATTACCATAACAGAGCAACCGCACATAGTTAGACGTCCATTTGCATTTCAGATTTAGTCATTTTCACATAGGATGAACATGGTTATTTGACAAAACAAATCATTTTAATTTGACGAAACGAATCAAGAAAACCAAACCAATATTTGTTAAATTAATTATCAGGGATATTCAAAATGATCGTATATGGAAATTAAATCACATTCCTTGTCATTTTATCGATCCAAACTTGTACTATCTCTCGGTTTAAAACAAAGTCGGGGAAGTGAAGGAGAGTTGCCTCTAGGCATCGCCTAGACAACGTTTTTAAATCTTTGAGATAAGGAGAAGTTTTCATGTTTGACATCTAGTGATAAGAGTACAACTAAATATTTTCAATATAAATGATATTGTTGTTGGATCTAGACTAACCCTATAGGAGGGGTGAATATGGTTTACTGCAGTTTTACGAGATATTAAAATATCACAACACAAATTTCAGTAGAGAAAATAAATGCAAAAAGTAAATGACACAGATTTTGCCCAGCTTCGACAAACCCATTACTACTGCTTCATTCCCAAGGTTTCTACTAGAATTATAACAATCTCTACGCTTACAAAATCCTTGTAAATTCGCGACACCCGCTCATAAATGTTCTAATCCTATGCTCAAAACCCTGCACTGATCTTTACTTCCAAGATCATATTTTCCCCAAATTACAAACATGTAACTTGTAAAACCTAGTTTACAGAAAACTAGAAACAAATTGATCGGTTACAAAAATAAAATAAAATTATAAAATAACGACCAAACTCTCTAAGCCTTTAATAAATAAAATTATCGGCATCCCCTTTATTTTTACTCTTTGTCCCCCAAAGCAATGTCGGCCAAAACAAAAAATATGGTTTTGCCACCAAATCGGATCGCAACTCCAAACTTGTTTTTCTAGAAATTTGTTCTCGGATGATCTTCAAATGTAGTTGTTCTTGGTCGATTGATGTAACAACCCGTATTTTCAATAACCAGTTATAACGTAAATCGAGGCAGAATTTAATTCTAAAATCTGAATCAAGGGAAACGGGCTATGCCATTTCGTTCGTCTCGGAAAAATACGTGAAATAGAGTCCGAGTTTTCAAAAATCGGAGTCCGAATGACCCGATTAAGGCCAAACGAAGTTTTCAGAAAAATTCAAAGTAAAAACAGATTTCAAATTCAAGTTTGAATTTGGAAATTAGGGCAGTTGGGCGCAGGCGGGAAATTTCCCGCCAGACCACCCATGTCGACAGCCCTGTCGACTGGGCAGTCGACATGGTTAAGCCCAAGTCGACAGCCCTGTCGACTTGGGTGTCGACTTGGTTCAGCCGAGCAGTTTTGCCTGGTGCACCATTTTGGGGTTTTGGTTAGGTTTTGGGGCCAGATTCGGTTTTAAGGGCTGAGATTGGAATTAGGGTTTAATCCTAAGGTTGAAACTAATCCTAATCTCTATAAATAAGCCCTTAACCTAACCCTAAATCATCATTATTCATTCAAGTAACTAAACTATGGCAAAATCATTCCTCTCATGGCCTCCACTCTCTTCATAAAAATTCCTAAGTTATTTCTATGAGAGATTTTCCATGCATACAAGTGTTTTCAAGCTTGTATGAGTGTCATTAGCTTGCATTCAAGTCAAGTTTCCATATTTACATCATAAAGCAAGGGTTTTGATCAATTTTGCTCAAGGGTTTTTCTATTGGAGCTTGCATTTTGGGTTTATTTGATTGCATAAGGGCTTTGTCTCAATCTATATATATTTTTGTGTCTTCATAAGCATTGTAAGCCCTTTTCTACTTTCATATTTAAACTCTAAAGTTAAATGAATGATGCAAGTTTGGTTGATCATTATGATATGCAAGTTTGCCATGATATGCAAGTTTACTATGTCATGTTATGCAAGTTTGATATGTTATGCTATGCAAGTTTGCCATGTTATGATATGCAAGTTTATCATGTTATGTTATGCAAGTTTGCCATGTTATGATATGCAAGTTTATCATGTTATGTTATGCAAGTTTGCTATGTTATGATATGCAAGTTTGCCATATGATATGCAAGTTATGTTATGCAAGTTTGGGTTGATCATTTTGCTCATGTTATCATGTTATGCAAGCTTATCTTGGGTTTATGAGCTTAAAGCTTCAAGCTTTATGCTAAAGGTTGCATTTTGGCAACATGTAAGTTATCATATCCCTTATGACAACTTGCATGTGAGGCTAAATGTGAACTTATGGCAACTTCTACATGTCATTTATCACCATGTATCACTTATATGCTAAGTTTGGTTTTATGCATGCTTTTGAGGCCTAAAAATGTAATATGCAAGTATATGAACATATGTATATTTCATATGCCACCATGTTAAACTTGTGGCTTCAACACCTTTATGTCATGATTATGCCAAGTTCCCTCTTTCTATCCTTTATGCGCTATTGCGATATGTAAGCGATGGGATTGCGTTTGGGGTTGGGTAAACTTAAAAGACATAAAAACATAAGATTGGGAATTTACCTATTAAGTTAGGTCTACCCATTGGGAATTTACCTATTAAGTTAGGTCTACCCAAATGCTTGAAAACTTGTAATATGTTTTGGAAACATAATGGACATGACACTTAGAAAATATAAGTGTGACCAACTCGAGGTTGGGTTGAGTTTGTAGCATAAACCTACCCATAACCGACCGGCTTAACTAGTTGCTACAAACACTAGGACCCAATGTGAGAAGTTGGTCATGTTGTACCTTGAACCCGAGGTTAGACCAAGTTGTGGTGTAAAGCTACCCGGAACCGACCGGCTTAACTAGTAACCGCAACAAAGTCTAATGTGAGAGGTTAAGGCACATTAATTAATTAATGCCTCATGATTAGGGTTAAGTCATGGTCCACTTAATACTTAACCAATTTGGGCTTGGTAGATTAATCAGGGTTAAGTCGTGAACTCATCGTTACACTTAACCAAGTTAATCCATGATTAGTAAAAGGGTTAAACTGTACTTAACCCACTAGAAAATCCTAGCAATGGGGGTCCACTCCAGCAGTAATCCCAAGTTTGTATCATTACGACCCTAGGGACTAGGCTAGGGTAGGGGCACGATTACTGGACTTGAGGTAAGTGACCAAAAACGACGGCAGAGTGGTACGCCGATGTAGTTCCGGACGGACTATGGTAGTGCACGTAGTCCGTATTTGGAGAAGTCAAGCATGGGTACCAGTAGATCTAGACTGTGCACTTATGTTTATGGTGTCCAGGGGTTGACACCCTAGGGCTTGATACACCCGACGGGAGACCCTGCACAGTCTGACTACAATTATGTTTGGGCCGTATTGACACCAACACGTGACGAGTTAGGCTTAGGGAGCCGATCGATTAGACCGTTTGGTTGGACCTCGTATTAGGGTCACTTCATGTTATTGGACCTCGTATTAGGGTCACTTCATGTTATTGGACCTCGTATTAGGGTCACTTCATGTTATTGGGCCAAGGGATCAATACTTGTTTATTCAAGTCATGTTAGTTTGCTAGTACACCTGTGGTTCAAAACCTTAAACCTGATTATGCGATGACACCTTCATCTACCTTGTTAGTTAATCATCATGCTAGTATGTTATCCTTATGTTCATCCCTGCTTCTCATGCCAGTTAAATTTATCAGTTTACATTGATTGTAGTAGGGCTTACTCAGTCTTTTTGACTGACCTGTTTTTCTTTTGCCTCTTTTCTTCCGTTCCCCCCCCCCCAGTTCTCAGGGTGGGAATATTGGAGCTTAGTTTGGATTTCTGATCGCTTGCTTGTGGTATTTCAGCTCATGTACGGTTTCGACATGAAGCTAGCTATGGTTATCACTTATTTTGGGGATAGTACTTATGTATTTCAGTTTTTTACAGTTGATGTTGTTTTTATCTAGACTTGTTTATTTGGAAAGTTGACATTATGCTGTACCAGACTTGTTTTGAAATGGTTTGAAATCTTCCGCTGTTTTATCTATGTTATTTACTCTGTTTACATATATACATATGTTCTTGTTCTGCCTTGATATATCATTATGCATGTTTACCCGATTCAAACGCCCCTCCAAAGTCAGAGTGCTTGCAAGAGACACCCTGGCGGAGGCGGGGTGTTACATTTGGTATCAGAGCATATGGTTTACGAGAAGGAAAAAAAGGTTTTTAAAACTTTTGGAAAACTATTTTCAAAACCAAGTATAAAGTATTTTCTAAAGAAAAGTCTAGTTTATTTTAAAGGTTATTCCCCAAAAAGCCATTAGCAAAATTCCTTCGTTTTTCTCCATTCTGAATCTGTCTTTTTCTTCGTTTTTAGTATGGCCGATAACTTTGCTATTCCGGAGGGAGTACACGTACCTGTTTGGTATAGGAGACTTTTGGAGGCTAGGGCGACCGAAGCCGGCCCCGCAGATGTTCCTCCTCCTCCTCCGGTAGTTAATATTCCTCCTCCTCCTGTCGCTGAGGTTCCTCTTCCTCCTCCCCCTCAGCATCCTCAAGCTGATTTCGCAAAGACTTGCAAGGATTTCAAAGCAATGGGTGGCAAGAACTTTCAAGGCACTGAGACTTTTGTAGAGGCCAGAAATTGGTTGAAAGAGACCGAGGATTTATTTGCTATCTTTGGGTTAGACGATCAGAGGAAGATCTTGTTGGCGGTTTGGCTTATGAAGGATGAAGCCGCTTATTGGTGGGAAGTCACCAATGGTACTAGGCCTGTTGAGACTTGGGCTGATTTCAGGGCAAGGTTCGTACTTAAGTTTCTATCTTCTGCTGAGGAGAATCTGCAAATGGAGAGGTTCATAACTTTGAAACAAGGAGATATGTCTGTCAAAGAATATGTGAACAAGTTCAATCAGTTAGCTCGTTTTGGCTTGGATATGGTGAATACTCCTCAGAAGAAGGCTCTTCGTTTTGCTAGAGGATTGAATGAGCCGTTGCAGGGATTGGCTATGTCACATATTCCCCATGGGGCCACGTTTGAGAGCTTGGTTGATATGGCGTTACTTCAGGGAGATGTCAAGAAAGAGATCAAGATGAATGATACTCAAGCCAAGAAGACTGATTCCCAATGGAAAGGAAATCAGGGTAATCCAAGTGGTCAGAGCAGTCAAGGCAATCAGAACAAGAACAAGAACAAGAACAAGAGTCAAGGCAACAAGGGGAACAACAAGGGCAATAACAACAAGGGGAAGTGCCATTATTGCGGTTCAGTTGGGCATCTTATTAAGGATTGTAAGAAGAGGAAAAGGAAGAATGGTGAATGCTTTTTCTGCAGTGAGCCTGGACATTTCAGTAAGGATTGCCCGAAGAAGCAAGGGCAAGGCCAGGGTCAGACTCAGCGTGCTGGACCTTCAGGAGGGCAAGTTCATGCTCTCAATGCCGCTCCAGTTCCCGATCGAGGTAATATTTCTGTTGAGAACCTTGTATATGTTTCTGATTTTCCAGTTCGTACCTTGTTTGATTCTGGTGCATCGCATAGCTTTATCTCATCTGATCTAGTTGAAAGTTTGCACCTAAGTACTAGTCTAGTTTATGATCCCGTGAGTGTTTCAAATCCAATTGGGGTTTACGCCCATTTGTCTATTATCTACGTGGATTTGAAAATCTCTATCTTGAGTATAGAATTCTCGCGTGATGCTTATATTCTCGGTTTCATGGGGTATGGGTTGATTTTGGGCATGGATTGGTTGTCCAGTTTTGGAGCCATTCTTGATTTTTGAGCATAGGGTTGAGAGGCTCATGACTCGCCTCGGTAATACCCTAAAAATTTCTAGTAACCCTATGAGTCCCGTCATGTTGTGTTATCTTGAATCCCTCAACTCGTCTATCGATAGTTTTCAATCGGTGAGGGTGGTCCGAGAATATCCTGATATCTTGGGTGAAGTGAAGGGGGTTACCCCTAAACGAGAGATAGATTTCCGCATTTATCTGGTTAATAATGCCAAGATAGTTTCGTGGCCGGTTAGGCACATGGCCCCGCAAGATGAGAGTTAAGAAAGCAAGTCAAGGAGTTGCTTGAGAAGAACTTCATTAGACGAAGTATATCTGAATGGGGAGCGCCTGTAGTATTTACTACCAAGGTAGATGGTTCTCTTCGACTTTGTGTTGATTATCGTGAGTTAAACAAAGAGAATAGACAACCATTACCAAGGATCGATGATTTGTTTGATCAGCTTGTAGGAACATCTGTTTTCTCTTGATCTTGCTACTGGATTCCATCAGCTCAGAGTAGCTGAGGATAGTATAGGCAAAACTGCGTTCAGAACTCCAGAGGGATTCTTAGAATGGCTGGTCATGCCATTCGGTTTGACTAATGCACCCGCCTACTTCGTGGACTTGATGAGTAGGGTGCCTAGGGAGTTCCTGAACAAGTTTGTGGTAATCTTTGTAGAAGATATCCTGACTTTCTTAAAGAATGAGGAAGAACATGCTAGACATCTCAAGGAGGTGATGGATACGCTTAGAGCGCATCAGTTGAAAGCCAAGTCCTCCAAATGTCATTTTGGAGAAAAAGGAGATAGATTTTTTTTGGGCACATAGTTTGTATGCAAGGCTTAGTGGTGGATCCTGCTAAAGTGGTCGCGGTTCAAAACCGAAAAGCTCCGACGAGGACAATTGAAGTAAGAAGTTCTCTCAGTTTAATTAGTTAATTAGCGTCCCTTGAGCTTAGACCTACCCTTCTGGATCAAGTAGGGACTTCGCAGAAAGAAAACCCGCAGTTAGTCGAGATCATGGACAAGTTGATTCGAGGCGAGATGTTAAGTCACCTCGCTATAGATGACAAGGGATGGCTAAGACGCGATGAGAGAAAGAAGGTTCTTGAAGATGCACATCACCCGAGGAGGTGGCCGAGTTTGTCCCAAGGTGCATGTTGTGCCAACAGGTTAAAGGCCGAGTCATAAAAGCCCGGTGGGCTATTATATCCATTGGAGGTCCCCGCAATGGAAGAGGGAAAAGCGTCACGAAGGATTTCGTGGATGGACTGCCTAGATCAAGAAAGGGAATAAGAGCATGTGGGTCATAGTAGGTAGAGTCACGAAGAGTGCTCATTTCACTCCGGTAAAGAGCGAAAGGACTGCATCATAACTAGCGACAGTTTACTTTCAAGAAATAAGGAGGTTGCACGGGGTTCCCTCAAGTATAGTTAGTAACCGTGACTCAATCTTCACTAGCCAGTTTTGGGATAGTCTACGGGAAGTCATGGGCAAGCACTGAATCTAGGTACGGCCTATCATTCTCAGGCGGATGGTTCATTTCGTTCAAGCTTGAGTTATAGAAAATTACGTTAGTAAGAGCAATTAGTAAACGTGGATTGGTATTTTCAAGAAAAGTTCTGCTGCGTGGAATACTTTATAGTAAGTAAACGAGATCCAGGATTCACTAGTGAATTTTGGAGAGCTTGCATGAAACCATGAGGTCATAGTTATGTTTAAGCCAAGAATGATAAAAGAGTAAGTGAAAAAGGAAGACGAGAGGCGACAATGAAATGGGTTCCAACTCATATTTGGAAATAAGAGTTAAGAAGCCAAGAAATCATGAAGTAAAAGACGGTCAAAGCACAGTGGAGTTAAGCTCAAGGAAATGTGACTTAGAAGACTGAAGGCTAGATACGCGCATCATATCTCTTTTTAAGAGCATATCCTTGATCCTTGTTTTTCGGTGGAACTTACTCGCATGTTATCTTTTCATATATCCTCTCGGTCCCGTTCTCGATCCCATTTCTGTTGTAAACTCCATAAGGGGGTATGACTCATCGGTTAGTAATACATGTCAAGGTTTGAAGGGGTCCATTAGGTTGACTAAACCTTTTGGGCTTTTATAGGATTGGGGTTGGGTTAGGAAGGGATTTCTTGTAATCCAAAAGGAGTATATCTTGCTTATCTTCCCGATCTCTTTGTAGCATATCTTTCTTTCGCTATCTATATCGTGTTAATCTTGTCATGAGAACCTTAGGTAGAAACCCTTTGGATGAAACATGTGTTTGAAACATGTTATGTTTGATGTTTGCAAGTGGTTGCAAGTGTTTGCAAGTGGTTACTCGTGGATGCATTATACACATTAGGCACTAGATCGGCTAACACACTCCTCATATTGCATATGCATGAGTGTTTATGCTTATTCATGGATGAAATTTTTTGTGTTATCACATGGATGTTGCATGTGGATGTATGTTATGTGCACACATATAGATGTTATACATTATGTTAGGAATTGCATACATATGGATTCATTTCACTAACATAATTTGCATTGATGATATTTGCATTAGATAAGTATATATACACACACCTTTGCATATGTTCATACAACATTTAGAATCTTGTAAGGACAATGATTGCTCGTGGATGATGTTTTGAGTAGATGGATGTTGGATGGTAGGATACGTTCTTCCTTACTTGAAGATTTCGGGGACGAAATCCTTTAAGGAGGGGAGAATGTAACAACCCGTATTTTCAATAACCAGATATAACGTAAATCGAGGCAGAATTTAATTCTAAAATCTGAATCAAGGGAAACGGGCTATGTCATTTCGTTCGTCTCGGAAAAATACGCGAAATAGAGTCCGAGTTTTCGAAAATCGGAGTCCGTATGACCCGATTAAGGCCCAACGAAGTTTTCAGAAAAATTCAAAGTAAAAACAGATTTCAAATTCAAGTTTGAATTTGGAAATTAGGGCAGTTGGGCGCAGGCGGGAAATTTCCCGCCAGACCACCCATGTCGACAGCCCTGTCAACTGGGCAGTCGACATGGTTAGGCCCAAGTCGACAGCCCTGTCGACTTGGTTCAGCCGAGCAGTTTTGCCTGGTGCACCATTTTGGGGTTTTGGTTAGGTTTTGGGGCCAGATTCGGTTTTAGGGGCTGAGATTGGAATTAGGGTTTAATCCTAAGGTTGAAACTAATCCTAATCTCTATAAATAAGCCCCTAACCTAACCCTAAATCATCATTATTCATTCAAGTAACTAAACTATGGCAAAATCATTCCTCTCATGGCCTCCACTCTCTTCATAAAAATTCCTAAGTTATTTCTATGAGAGACTTTCCATGCATACAAGTGTTTTCAAGCTTGTATGAGTGTCATTAGCTTGCATTCAAGTCAAGTTTCCATATTTACATCATAAAGCAAGGGTTTTGATCATTTTTGCTCAAGAGTTTTTCTATTGGAGCTTGCATTTTGGGCTTATTTGATTGCATAAGGGCTTTGTCTCAATCTATATATATTTTTGTGTCTTCATGAGCATTGTAAGCCATTTTCTACTTTCATATTTAAACTCTAAAGTTAAATGAATGATGCAAGTTTGGTTAATCATTATGATATGCAAGTTTACTATGTCATGTTATGCAAGTTTGATATGTTATGCTATGCAAGTTTGCCATGTTATGATATGCAAGTTTATCATGTTATGTTATGCAAGTTTGCCATGTTATGATATGCAAGTTTATCATGTTATGTTATGCAAGTTTGCTATATTATGATATGCAAGTTTGCCATATGATATGCAAGTTATGTTATGCAAGTTTGGGTTGATCATTTTGCTCATGTTATCATGTTATGCAAGCTTATCTTGGGTTTATGAGCTTAAAGCTTCAAGCTTTATGCTAAAGGTTGCATTTTGGCAACATGTAAGTTATCATATCCCTTATGACAACTTGCATGTGAGGCTAAATGCGAACTTATGGCAACTTCTACATGTCATTTATCACCATGTATCACTTATATGCTAAGTTTGGTTTTATGCATGCTTTTGAGGCCTAAAAATGTAATATGCAAGTATATGAACATATGTACATTTCATATGCCACCATGTTAAACTTGTGGCTTCAACACCTTTATGTCATGATTATGCCAAGTTCCCTCTTTCTATCCTTTATGCGCTATTGCGATATGTAAGCGATGGGATTGCGTTTGGGGTTGGGTAAACTTAAAAGACATAAAAACATAAGATTGGGAATTTACCTATTAAGTTAGGTCTACCCATTGGGAATTTACCTATTAAGTTAGGTCTACCCAAATGCTTGAAAACTTGTAATATCTTTTGGAAACATAATGGACATGACACTTAGAAAATATAAGTGTGACCAACTCGAGGTTGGGTTAAGTTTGTAGCATAAACCTACCCGGAACCGACCGGCTTAACTAGTTGCTACAAACAATAGGACCCAATGTGAGAAGTGGGTCATGTTGTACCTTGAACCCGAGGTTAGACCAAGTTGTGGTGTAAAGCTACCCGGAACCGACCGGCTTAACTAGTAACCGCAACAAAGTCTAATGTGAGAGGTTAAGGCACATTAATTAATTAATGCCCCATGATTAGGGTTAAGTCATGGTCCACTTAATACTTAACCAATTTGGGCTTGGTAGATTAATCAGGGTTAATTCGTGAACTCATCGTTACACTTAACCAAGTTAATCCATGATTAGTAAAAGGGTTAAACCGTACTTAACCCACTAGAAAATCCTAGCAATGGGGGTCCACTCCAGCAGTAATCCCAAGTTTGTATCATTACGACCCTAGGGACTAGGCTAGGGTGGGGGCACGATTACTGGACTTGAGGTAAGTGACCAAAAAACGACGGCAGAGTGGTACGCCGATGTAGTTCCGGACGGACTATGGCCGTGCACGTAGTCCGTATTTGGAGAAGTCAAGCATGGGTACCAGTAGATCTAGACTGTGCACTTATGTTTATGGTGTCCAGGGGTTGACACCCTGGGGCTTGATACACCCGACGGGAGACCCTGCACAGTCTGACTACAATTATGTTTGGGCCGTATTGACACCAACACGTGACGAGTTAGGCTTAGGGAGCCGATCGATTAGACCGTTTGGTTGGACCTCGTATTAGGGTCACTTCATGTTATTGGACCTCGTATTAGGGTCACTTCATGTTACTAGACCTCGTATTAGGGTCACTTCATGTTATTGGGCCAAAGCTTGGGCCAAGGGATCAATACTTGTTTATTAAAGTCATGTTAGTTTTCTAGTACACCTGTGGTGCAAAACCTTAAACCTGATTATGCGATGACACCTTTATCTACCTTGTTAGTTAATCATCATGCTAGTATGTTATCCTTATGTTCATCCCTGCTTCTCATGCCAGTTAACTTTATCAGTTTACATTGATTGTAGTGGGGCTTACTCAGTCTTTTTGACTGACCTGTTTTTCTTTCGCCTCTTTTCTTCCGTCCCCCCCCCCCCCCCCAGGTTCTCAGGGTGGGAATATTGGAGCTTAGCTTGGATTTCTGATCGCTTGCTTGTGGAATTTCAGCTCATGTACGGTTTCGACATGAAGCTAGCTATGGTTATCACTTATTTTGGGGATAGTACTTATGTATTTCAGTTTTTTTCAGTTGATGTTGTTTTAATCTAGACTTGTTTATTTGGAAAGTTGACATTATGTTGTACCAGACTTGTTTTGAAATGGTTTGAAATCTTCCGCTGTTTTATCTATGTTATTTACTCTGTTTACATATATACATATGTTCTTGTTCTGCCTTGATATATCATTATGCATGTTTACCCGATTCAAACGCCCCTCCAAAGTCAGAGTGCTTGCAAGAGCCACCCTGGCGGAGGCGGGGTGTTACAATTGATTTGGGCTCTTGCGATCGAAAACTGCAAATACCCTAATTTGATTTTTCTTTTTTGCTTCGAATTTATTGCTTGGTTTTTCGATGTTTTCCTGCGATGATTCTTGTGTATTATATAGGGTTTACAACCCTTGTTGTCCTCTGATTTCATGAATATGAATTGGTCTAATTATTGCATGATTGTTTCTAACTAATTTCCAAGGCCTTTGTAATGACCTGCCTTTTTGCCCGATTTTCGCTGGTAATTAAGCCGACTCAAATCGTTCATAAAGACGGATTGTTTGGGGTACTCACATATTTGCACAAAAGTGAAAGAACATTTCTATAACGAACCGTTAACTTCAACATATTTAAATATCAGTTAAATTAAAATTTAATGTTAAAATAAATATTTATATTTGGATTTCGATATAGAATTTGGAATTTTATCTATTTTGAACCGAGTTTGAATTTATTTTCAATAGAATCCTCTTCGTAAATTTATTTCCAATATGAATGTGTAATAACCCGTAAATGCGAGCCAGTTTAAAATTTTTATTTTGGCAATTTTAGCGAATTTTGAATATTTAAAATGAATTATTTTAAATATCAACGACGAGTAATTTATTTTGAATGGAATTCAAACGTATATATTTATATAGATCGTCGATAGAATATAAATAATTATATATAATTATAAAGGGAATTGAAAATGGCGCGGTAGTTCGATAATTCGATTTCAAATTTCAATTGAATGTACCATGTGCAAAATAAACCGGATTTTAGTGGAACCAAAAATATTAGAATCTAATTGAGGATATCTTTCCAACGAATCCAAAAAATTGAAATTTCATAGCGGGAATCAAAAGATATGTCCAAATGAATTTTCAGAATAGTCGCTATGAAATTTCGGCCCTTAAAAATGGAGATTTTGCAAACGACCTCGGATTTCGACGAAACGACTTTTATTGGATCCGTGATGTCAAGATTTTGATAGATTCCAAATTTCATAATTTTCCGAATCAATATGTGAGCGTGGCAAAGGAAAATGCGTTTGACCAGTTTTAGTTGATTTTAATCGACTGGAAAATGGCCATTTTTCAAACGGTCTCAGAATTCGATGAAACTGGCTTTGTTAGGACGTATCGTCAATACGAAGCTAGAAAATATTTTTCGGGAATTTTTAGAGATTGTATGTGGCCCCGGTAAATTGAAATGTACGTTTAAATTTAAATATACAGATTTATATTTTAAATTTGACGAAAACAGATCGTAACGACCGAATTGGCCTACGAAACATATCACATTGTGTTCAGAATGGGGGTAAGTAGCTAGGAGCGACAGTCGTTGGGCCTCGATTGGAGTTCTAATTCAAAGTCAACTCTTATGGAAAAATTAAATAAATAAAAAAATAATAATAATAAATTATATATACCCCCTTCAGAACTTTACTTCCCCGTTCCCCAAATTAAAATCCCACGATCAGAAAATTCCCGCTCCTTGCAACGCGCCACCACCTCGTCGGAGCGTCGCCCTCCCCCTTCTTTCTCCACCTGCTCCGCCTTCTCTCCTCCTCTATGTGAAGCCGCCGTGAAAAAACCAAACCCCCCCAACCCAAAACCGAAGCCCTAGCCGCCGCCACAGCCCACTCCGGTGATCCGTGCCTCCCATGCCGCCTGAGCACGCCCCTCAGCACCTCAACATCGGCGTAGATCCCCCCTCCGGCTTGAGTTAACTGTGAGTTTTTTTTTTGTTTTTTTATTTACATTTCCTTTTTTTCTTTTCCTTCCTTTTTCAGTTGTAAACATATAAACGTGTTTGGAAAAAAAATTTGATTTATATGTTAATCAAAATCAGATTTTTAATGTTAAAAGGATTAGTTTTTTTTGTTTTAAAAGGATTAGTTTTTTTAATTAACAAGATTTGAATTTTTATATAAACAAGATTTGAATTTTTATATATACAAATTTTGAATTTTTATATGAAAGAATATAAAAGAAAGGTATAATTTTTATATGAAAGAATATAAAAGAGAGGTATAACTTTTATATGAAAGAATATTATAGAAAGGTTAAAAATATAATCTTTATTATATGAAGATCGATGTAAAAATAGAATTTTTATCTATATAGTATCGATGTAAAAATAGAATTTTTATCTATAAAGTAGCGATGTAAAAATAGAATTTTTATCCATATGGAGTGATTATAAAAATATGATTTTTATATACATAGCTGCAATATAAAAATGTGATTTTTATATATGTAGTGGCTATGGGTGACGAAAGTGACAAAAAGCGAGAACGAAGAAGATTTCTACAAATAAAGTGTCGTGGAGTTGGGATAGCTATTGGTGAGAACTTCTCACTTTAACTTTTCTTTTCTAGTTACATAAATATATACTAGGATGTAGACGGTGTTTAGTAGCACCCGACACCATCGTCCACAGACCATGGACTTGTTTGTTTGGTTGTGTAGTTGGTTAGATTATTTGATTTGAATTTGATTGTTTGGTGAAATGGAATGTATTTGATTGATATGTGTATGGCATAGGCCATTATTAGACCGGGGATAAGGCTAGGCCTTGTCCCGTTTTTTGTATCGTGTCGTTATGCCGCCGAAATTTTCTAAAATAAGTTAGAAAAATAAAGATATCATTTTATTTAATAAATGAACCGAATAGAATATTCATAGGTTGAATAAAATAATTTGGTCGTTAAAAATATAATTTTTAACGTGAACGTGAATAAATAAATATTCATTTACAAACCAGACGGTTTGTTTATGTACACCTATTTGAAGGACATTGATTGGGACGATAAATTTTACACATCGCCCAATTGCACAAATAAAAATCTGTGTTTGTTGATTTGAAACCCCACACGGGTATTGGGATAATATAAGACATAAACTAATCCCAATAATTAGTTGTATGTTGATCGATTGATTGACAGGCTGTTATAAGCGTTAGATATCTATATTTGATGCTTATACCGTGTAGTGCATTTTGGATGATGGTTGATTATTTGTCGTTGCTATTATATGCATGTGTTGTGTGGAATCCATATAATTAACTTTATATGGTGATTGATTGGGCCTCATTCCAATTTAGAAAATAAAGAATATTATAAAATAAAGGTTCATGTGTTGACAGTACTCATCCGTTGAGATTAGTCATGTGTTGAATGAAATATTTTAACAATAAAATTTACATCTTTATTATATATAGAATTAGAAACTAACTTCTTTATAAAATAAAGGTTCATGTGTTGACAGTACTCATCCGTTGAGATTAGTCATGTATTGAACGAAATATTTTAACAATAAAATTTACATCTTTATCATTTATAAAATTAGAAACTAACTGGAAAATAGATAAGATGAGTGGTCTCCTGGATATTGATCTGATGTTGGTTTCGGCCTTCAGGGTTAATATTCAGGGAATTGTTCTCTTACTAATTTACGGTTGGAGTCTGATTTGAAATCAAACGAAAGATACCATAATTTTCATAAAATATATTAAATAACAAAAATAGTCACACGTGGACAGTGCTCATTCGTTGAGATTAGTCATGTGTTGACAAAAATATAGATTCACGTATTGAATAGGATACATATTCATTTGTTGAATAGAATAACGGAATTACTGAAATATATAAAGCCGTGTTGATAAGAGATGCGCTATTTTGACGCGAACGATATTTATATCGATTATATTCGTTTTATAATGAATATTGAAAAGAGATTTAATAAAAGAAATTCGAATTGAATTGAATATAAAACGAATTCGAATTGAATTGAATATATAACGAATTCGAATTGAATTGAATATAAAACGATTTCGAATTGAATTGAATATAAAACGAATTCGAATTGAATTGAATATATAACGAATTCGAATTGAATTGAATATAAAATGAATTCGAACTGAATTGAAAATGAATTGAAATAGAATAAAAATCAATTTGAAATGAATTCAAATTGAATTGGAATTTGAATTGAATTGAAATGAATTTAAAACGAATTTATAAGGAAAAATTCAATTTTGATTTGAATTTGAAATGGAAGTTGAAATTGTTTTTGAAACAAATTTAAAACTATTTATAAAATTCGTTTTAAATAGAAATCGATGAAGTATATATTATATATTATATATATAATATAATGGCCTAAATAGAACGCGTCGCGCCGCGGTAGTTCGCGAATTTCGACCATTAACTTCGAACGGATAATACGGGAGATCCGATCGTCGGATTCTCCTTAAACCGGAACCGTTGGGTTCGTATCGGAAAGAGCTTTCAAACGAATATTAGAAATTTTAAATCTAACGGCTGGATTTGGAGATACGTCCAAATCGAATTTGGAAAAGGTCGCTGTAAGTGCAGTTCGATGGCCGTTGATGGAAATCGACTATACGGGCCTTGATAAAATTATTAAAAATAGTAATAATTTGTATAAAATCATAAGAAATGATTTGGGAAAAATTGGGATGAAAAACTCCATATCTGAGAAGTTAAAAATAGATTTTTATCGAAATGAACTAGTTTTGAACTAAATTTAAAACCCAATTATTTTTAAATAAATAAATTGGATTTGAAAGGGGTTTTAAATAATCAGAATTTCTAATATATTTGATTAGAATTGAATTAGAATTGATTTGTGGGTATCGTAAACTGTGTTTTAAATGACATTAGTTCTTTAACCCAGTAAAGGGAGTTTTAATGAATCTGCAATTAGATTGAAATGTGAATTGATAATGAAAATTATCAAATTTGGAAAGTGAGCGAGAATGGAGTATCACCAGTTTTGCTCCAAAGCGATAGTTAAATCTTTAATTAGATTTGAATGTGAAATGGTAATTAATTTTACCAATAACACCGTGGTATTAGATATGGAGTATTACCAGTTTTGCTTCATGGGATGAATAGGTTGGGATTGGGAAATAAATAATTACTTCGGTATGGTTCGCTAATCTCGACTAGTTTGAAAAATCATAATTTGGTTTGATATGACATCCAATGGAAGATTAAAGAATAAATTTTAAAGAATTTATCTTTGATAAAATTAATGGGAACCTTTCCCTAAGAATTGAAATTTAGAAACTAGCTGTAGGTTAGTTAAGAAGAATGGTTTCCTGGGTATTGATCTGATGTTGGTTTCGGCCTTCGGGGTTAATATTCGGGGAATTGCTCTCTTACTGATTTACAGTTAGTGACTAATGAATAGGAATGAGGCGTATGTTGTGTTTGTGTAACATTTTTTTACTATATACGCGGGTTATTCAGAAAGGCCGGGTTTATACCCATTCTGAATAACCGATTCGACGATATGTCGAAGATGAAGACGGTGGTTGAAGACCGGAAGTCTTCACATCGTTTGGGTGATTACTGATGATCCTGATTGGGTTGTACACCCAAGAGGAGAGAATTAGTTGGTGATCGTCCAGACGTACTTGGAGATCAATGGATATACGCGGAAAGTGCCTCCGGTTTCGTTCAGACCCAGAACGAACTTGTAAATGGACTGTGTGTCTGACAATGGATTTTATTCTGTGTTGATTGATCTCTATTAAATATACATCTGTTTGGCAGCGGAGAATTTATTCTCTTACTTAACGCCCTTCTCTAAGACGTACGAGCTCAGAGGTTGTATATCGATGGACATCAGTCGCATGGCATGAATTGCCTGTGTGGCACGCCTAAGTGGCAATTGATTAAGGCTTTTGTTGAAAAGCAAAGTCTTGTGGTTGATGATCAAAGCACGGCCTACGTGGCATAGCTTTGTGTATAGCGTGGATTCGCGAGCCTCACACCTCGGTATGAGTCAAAAAGGGATATGGACCGTTGGGAGAACACGACGTTTCTTTCTAGCTTTGGTGGTGTCAGTGACTTACCAGCCCTGACATTTATATACTTTTCACCTTTGTGGTTGTTGGAATGAGGCGCCTCGATATTAGGTCTGATAGGACCGGGAAACGTGTGTTCAGGAATTGCCAATCCTCAAACGTAAGAGAGGACCGGCCCAACCGAACCAAGTGGCTGCCCAGAGTGTGTAGTCCTGGGACATTTGCTAGAGTGTCTCGAATCGGAGAGGAGCTTGCCCCTTGCCTTGACTCATGACGGAAATCCAATTTCCAATACGTGTATCTCGGTTTTATTTGTAGAGCCTAGTATGGCGACATGATAGATGGTACCCATGCCGCCTAGGATTGATATTTATGATTGAAATTGTTTTGACACTATACACTTATTATTGTATCAAATGATTTGTTTTAAAACGTACCAAGCATGTTTGGCTATTATAAGGGAAAATCCTATCCTCCGGCTTACGTTGCATTGTGTGATGGGACCTGGGTCTTATAATAGCTTCATTTTTCGAAAAAGCATTGCGCTGTTTATTCTATGTACTGGTATTCTTGGGAGGAAACCCATTCCGTGTTATACGGCGTGGTCCCTTGAATTACTCTCTTTTAAAGTAAAGTTTTAAATAACTATTTTAGTTCTCACACCAGTCATATGACTAACCTGGAGTTTATTGTTTTAACCTAAACTCTGGGCGCCCTTATTTTCGACACGGGCAGCTAGTAGTTTTGGTTTTGCAGATTTATATTCACAGGGTCCTGATTTACAGCTGGAACGATGCTCGGAAAGCTCTGTATCCATGTATTACTTTCACTTGTGTTTTATATTGCTGCTATGTAATTTATTATAATCTCTGATATTTATCGAATGTAATTTATTCAATTATACTCTGTATATTCTTGTATCTGATGGAATTGTTGTAATAACAATGAAATGTTCTTCCGTCTGTGTTCATTTGTGTGTTGTTCTCAAAGTATCCGCTCTTTCCTTCACGGGGAAGTTACGGGTTTTTACAGAATGGTTTTGTCGAAACCAGTATTTTATAATAGATTTGGAACGTTAAAGTCTTGACTTGAAAATAAAATCAATTTTGGTAATCTAATTTGCAATACAATTCATTTCAGGTAAAGTAGATTTCAAATATATAATTTGGCGGTTGTTTACAATTGAAGAGCTGATTTATTTTAATATAGATTTGATATCAAATTGGTAAATATAAATTTAAAATTTCAATATATGTTCGGCTTGATAAAACGAAGAAACTAAATTATTTCATTGTTAATAAATTTTGAGATTTATGATGAGTAAATAATGCGTCCAATACCGTCATGTGTCGTTCACTAGTGATGATTTCGCAAACTTAATAGATTTAAAATTTCTAAATAAAAATCACTTTAATTAAATTTTAGAAAAAAAATCATAGTTTAGCGTTGCATAACCATAGCGCGCGTATCTGAAATCGCGCGTAAAACAAACAACGTTCGTTAGCGCGTTTGATGCATTGTCCGTTTATGCCCAAATAAATAAATAAACAAATAATAAATAAATAAAAAGAAAAAAGGGGAATTTAATTATAATTTTCCTTAATCGCATTAACAGACAAAGAAGGAATCAAATGGTGAACACAGATTTGAACCATATAATAACGGTAGACAATTTTCAACCAATTTAACACCTATCTAAAATAATAAAGATCCCTTCCTTCTCTGAAATAGTCATACACGTTGATTCTTTAATTTAAAATGTCATCTCTCCCTGAAAATATGGAAATAACACAAATATCTTTCCTTGTCAGAGCAAATATTCTGAAAATACTGTGCAAGATTTAGAAATCTTCCTTTGTCAGTAGCAAATATTTGAAACAGTATACGAAGATTTGAAATCTCGATGTATAGAGGAATCCAATGCTACGCTCTAAATAAAATATTCAAACAATTGAAATAAAAAGGGATTCCTTTCTTCCTTCCGTAACAACTCCTCCTGCTCATTTATTCTTCACGCGTGAAACTCCTCTCTTCTACCCATCCACGCAACTCAACCTTCACACAATCCTTCTTCCTTCTACTGACATTTCTTCCATCCCCTTTACCTCGTTTCGCACAGTACCCATCTTGTTGTCGCAAACTTTTACTCCATCTTAAATTGTAACCCACCTTTCTTTACACGACTCCTTCTGCTTCACGTGAGAAAAGCCTGGCCTTCCACTAATTTTCCTCCCAAAACAAAGCAGTAACCCATTTTGCCCATAAAACCTTCCTCTCTTATCCCAACTTTTCTTGTATTCCTTTGTAGTCAATACCCATTTTCCCTTCGCACTGGTAAAATTGCACTCCATTTCCCCAAGTCGCCAACAACAGTCATCAAAAGCCTCTTTTTCCCCTCGTAGAAACCAAAGCCGACAAGCAACAGTCCTACTTCCTCCACCGTACCAACGCTACATATCCCAGACAAGCCACCTGCATCATGCTCAAGGCTCTAGCGCAGCATCGATCAGCTCCAGAAAGTGCGAGGCCTACTCTTCCTCACGTTAGCTCAAGAGAAAAAAACAAGAAAAAAAACAAAAAAGAGCCGCAACTTCCCTCTGGTCGAGTTCGCCCGAGCCACCGCCGACGTCACAACTCCATCCAGGCACATCCATGCGAGCCAAACCAAGTGTGCGAGTTTCCCTGGTGCTTACTCCTTACGCCAACTTACATTGAAAAAAAACAAGCAAGACTCAGCAACATATGCCATAACCTCGAGACGAGCACCAATTGAGAGTCTCCGCCTCTGTCTGGCGTTATATCCATCTGTAGTCGAGCTCCAACATCTCGACCAATCCCCAGCACCTTTCCGGTGGACTCGGACGTGCTTGCCGTGATTACCTGATTTTCCTTTTTCTTTGGTTGTCGTAACAGTAAACATGCATTTATATTTGAACTGGTATGTGTATGGTTATTTGTGTGCTAAAATGAATTTTTACCCTGCTAATTTATAACAACTCGTCCTGCCTTGAATAGTTTTAAATATCATGAGCTATATCTTATAATTGGCCTTAAGACCATGATAATGATCAACATGTGAAAAAGCATGAGATTGATTCGTATACACGCCATACTCGCTAAGGTTTTGGCTCCATGCACTACTGTAACAAAGGAGCAAACCCGCGGATCATAACGAGTGAGGTTGTGTTATTTTCAGTCATTGGTTAGTACATGCGAGGTCACACCTTTCTGTTTGAACAAAGATCTATATAGCTGAGTGGTTAGGCATGTGACTCAAGGCTGAGAGCTCACAAGTTCAAACCCGGCTGTTGCTACTTGGTTTTAGTAAATTATTTTTGACTGAAATCTTTTTGGCGTAAATTTATACATGGAATTTGGTCCGTTTTGCTAAATAAAAATCGTGCCTTCATTTTGGGTTGCAAATTCCTCCCTGTAGCCGTTAGTGTTGTTCTGTTTATCTCGTGTCTTCTCGTTTTTTGACGAAACGTGAGTTTTCTCACTCGTGACTAATTGATTATTAAGTGAATTAGACACTTGAGATGTTGAATGGAATGTTAGGGTGCTCTAGATTTGTTTGCTTTGTGGTTGTGCAAGTGCGACACACACGGTTATATCATATGACATGATATGGATGTATGCATGATATGCTATGTTTATTTTAACAACATGCAAGTTCCCTTTAGATTATAAAACCATTACGGGTTGAAATGATACATACCCGAACCCCTTTTGCATTCAAATTAATTTGGGATGCGGGTTGAAATGATACATACCCAAGATTCGAATATTTTAAATAATGGATTTAAATGATAAATATCTGTATCACTTGACCATAGGATAGAAAATTATATATGGACACCGTGGTCAGTAAAATAAAGACATTTTTTAATATTTTATTGATTTTATGAGTAGAAATTTTAAATGAAATTTATATATATTGAAATCTTGTTCAAATTTTTACTTGAATTTAATATAAATCCAGTTTGTATTAAAATAAGTTTTAAAGTGATTTTACAAATTAACACTTAAATTTAAGTTTATTTAAATAAATTCTTCATAACTTTATGTTCATATAATAAATTTAAATTTTGAATTTAATAATTTAATGTAAAAGATTTGCAAAGACTTGATAAATGTTTTCAAAATTTATTTTGACATATGACTTGTCAGATGAATTTTTGCCACGTGAATGTAAGAAGGATTTTTTCAAAATGAAAGTGTTTGATTTAAAGTATGAAAGAATATGATTATCTAAATCATGATGAATACGGGTTTGGTTAATAAGTTAGAATTTAATAGATCATATTTTGATTAACAACTAATGTTAAAGTTGTTTTGGGATTTACTATATGAAATGGATATGTGAAATCCAAGGTAGACGCTGGTTTGGAAATCGCTTTAACCATGAAATAATTAAATTGAACTAAATAAAAGGGATTTTGATTTGAATGTGAAATTTGATGGGAAAAGAAATTGTAAGATATGGATTTGGATTTGGATTAAATCAATATCATTTGAATAGAACTACAATTTCTTAAAAGAAATTTTCCGCATTACTTGATTTTGTAAATATTTTTCTATAAAAATGATTTGATTACATTAGCTATATGAATTTTATAATAGTTTTCCATATATATATATATATATATATATATATATATATATATATGTTTATACACTAATTTAAATTTAATATACACATACTATTTTCAAAACTTAACTTTTCTGAATGTATTTTATAAATTCAAATAAAAATCTATGTCCAATTCAGTCTAGTGATTTCGAAGGTGAAATAAAGGATTTCAAGCAAATAACGATATTTCATGGAAGTTAAATTGTAAACCCAATGGTTTATAAAGAAATGATGAATATTGGTTTTATAATCTTTATCGAACCAATGATAAATGATTTGAATAATTGATTTTACGGCAATAATTGAAATAAATCGATTTGGGATACTTGAAAATATGATTTCAAATCTAATGGCCACGGTGTGTAAAATGTAAGCGTTCGTTTGTTAAAGAGACTGGAGTCGGTAAGTGGCATACTTTCTATTTGTGCTGATACCACTTTAACAACTGTGTATGTGGTGGAGTATCCAGAACGAAGTAGGATGGCTTGGAGGCAATTACTGGATTGAAGACGGCAAAAGATGACGAAATAGCCTTGACCTTCGGGTCATAATTAAAATGACTAAAACAAGAGCTATACCGTGACTAACTGAGGTAGCACCTCATATTGGACATGCTTATTCGAAATGATCTATATTACTATGTGATAGATTTGGGGCGCCCTTTTCATTTGGGAGTGTGTTCCGAGGTGGGCGGTAGTTGTTGCCAAGTGTTACCACCGGTCTGCGAGTGAAACTGGTAGAATCCTACCCTGGGTATTGCCTCGAGTGCCTTGTCATATTTATCCTATACGAGCCCTATACGATTTTGATTTAGTATTGCTTTTTATGGAGTGCCCTCTGATAACACTAGTACGGTGAATTTTTGGTACTATGTAGACTGTGATGCCAATAAACTATGTAAGGGTAATACGGTAATCCCACTTATGCTATTTTCGTTATATTTACTTTACTGAATAGGCAATATTATAATAGCGTACTACTATATATGTATTAGTTTCGCGGATCCTTAGAGGATGGAAATCCCAAACTGCCTTTAAGTTATTATACATTTTAGAGGACACTTCATTTTAATTAATTCACTTATATGAGACTGTTAGTCCTGACTCGAGTATTTTGTTTGTTTTATTCCTTGCAACATCCCCGGGTTAGACCGAGTATTTCAGCTTGGATATATATTTGTTAGAGCTTGAGATTTGTTGTAGATCCAGTCATCCATCTATGGTTACGCAGTTCCGCACTTCTGTCAGTATATTCATATATCAGTATGGTTCAGTATTCAGTTGTAACACCCCACCTCCGTTAAGGTCACTCACAAAGGGAATGCCTTAACTTTGATGGAGTATTTTAGTAAACAGAACAGAATATTACAAGACAGATAAATGGTACTTGCAAAATTATAACTTTATTACAGCGGAAAAAAGAAATCAGTATGGTTACATCTTTATCAAAAACTCAAGTACATAAATATCAGCCTTGTTCAAAACTATCAGAGTACAAAACTTTAAAAGCATAATCCCCACTGAACAGAAGCTATGAAGATACAAGCCATACTTTAAGCACTTCAAACAGAAGGAATCCGGATCAAGCTAGAGTATTCCCTCCTTAGAAAACCTAGGGGGGAAACAGAAGAAAGGAGGCGAAACAACAAGGGTCAGACAAAAAGTTTGGCAAGTCCAGTGATTTTCAGTTATGAACAGATAATAATAACATGACATGAAAATAAAACTGGATAAGAGATAACCGTAACAGGTGTAACAGATATAATAGAAGAACAGAATGATATAAGCTATTGCTTTACACTTCTCTGCACTAATACTAGTATACAGGATTAGGTGTCACCCTAATGTCTAAACTTAAACAGAAACAGGTACAGAATAATTTCCACAGAAGAGAATGCTAGTAATGGGCCTTTACCACCCCAACTGAAACAGACAGAAACAGAATGCTAGTAATGGGCTTTTACCACCCCAACAGAAGGTACAGAAACAGAAACAGATTAATCCCTACGGAAACAGAATGTAGAATTAGGTGTACACCAGTAAATGGGCCTTTACCACCCGAACAGACGGTACCACGCAGAAACAAACAGGTGTTACCACCCAACAGAAACAGACGGTACCAACAGAAACAGACAGAACTAAGTGTACACTAAAACCCTACCCCAAGCGATCGACTCCCTAATACATAAATACCCTGTGTCGGCCCCACAGTAGGGTGTATCACTCCCTAAAGTGACAACCAATTTGCACAGACCTATTTACAGATGTCACGGCGTCTTACATCCTCAGAGGCAGACTGGGATCCATGCACGCACATGACCCAGTTGGAACGCACCATCAACACCCTTCGCCGTTATCAGAATGAACCGCTTATAATTAGTTCAGTAAGCGTGCCCGGACCCTACCTACTGTTGGGTCAAAGTTTTGATACCAGAAAGGGTTACTGACTAATATGGGTCCCAAACAACAGATGACACAAGTAATTCCCCTCCTAACCTTGTGTCCCCAGACTAACAGATTTCAGATTAACTTGTTTACAAGTTTCAGACATACAGAATTCAGATTAACTAGTTCACAGATCAGATAAGTTTTCAGACTAACGGATCAGATATACGGATTTAACAAATTTATAGATTTGTCTAACTTTGCAATTGGGCCTACAGATTCACGGAACAGATTAATTAAATTCATCAGTCTAGTGGGTTTAATCCGATCCACCCAACACGTTTTAGACATCATATCTATCTCGGATTTTCATTAATTAAATATTAATGCCCAGACCTCTCACATTAGACTGACAATTTGCGGCTACTGGTTAGGCCGGTTGGTTCCGGGCATATTTCTGCCGCAAACTGAATCTAACCTCGGGTTTCAAGCACGTTATGACTAACTTCTCAACCTATTGTTTGTGGCCACTGGATGTGCCAGGCGGTTCCGGGCAGAATTACGCCGCAAACTCATTCTAACCTCGAGTTAGCCATGTTTATCTTTGCGGCCAATTAATTAATAATTTACCATTTATGCCCACGCCTAATATACATGTCAATTATTCATAGCTAATTTAGATTATGTCAATAACAGACTGAATCAACTTAGCAGATATAGCAGATAACAGATTTTCGCAGATTAGTCGACTTAACGGATTCAGCAGATTAAGTAATTTAGCAGATTTAGCATATAACAGATTTGGCATTTTCAGCAGACTGAGCAGATGACAGATTTGGCAGATGAACAAATCTAGATTACTAGGCAGTAGAGCAGAACTAGCAGATTAAGCAATATAACAGAACTAGTAGATTAGGCAATATAACAGAACTAGTGGATTAGGCAAATATAGCAGAACTAGCAAATTAGGCAAATATAAAAGATTTAATCATTCCTTAAATTTTCACAAACATATCTTGCCTAATTATAAATTTGGCCTAAGTTTGCATGCCTAAATAGTTGTCATGATTCACACTATGATTGTAATGACCCGCATTGTCTGGGGTAATATAATAAATTTATTTAATTATATAAATGGCGAATTAAAGGATTTAATGGTCGTGGAATTAAATAACTGGGAATATTTAATTTAATTAAATAATTTAATATATATTTAATTCAAAAAAAAATCAGGAATTTTGGAAATCACAATATTCTGTGAACGGGGTCGTCCCTTAGATTTAATTCAGCTTATAGTTGAATTATATTGATGAATATATTCAGTCGACGTCAGTTTAAACGTATAATTATATTATAATTAAAATCGAGCTCGAAATGGCACTGCAGTTCGTAAATTGGCGATTCGAACTTCAACTGAATGTACAGGATTCATTTTAAATCGGATTTCTGTGAAACAAGAAACGGGTGGAGCTGGTGGAGTATATCTTTCTAGTGGAAGAGAAAAATTAGGATTTCGTCAGGTAGATTTTGAGATATGTCCAAATCAAATTTCAGAAAAAGTCGTTATAGAATCGATTATCGACCGTAATAGTTTATTCGATATAACTAGAGATCGGGTTTGAATTTAAACAAGGTTCTTTTGGGAAATAGTGATAAAATAATTTTTAGAATTTTACTGTAATTTTTAATTAATTTAATAAGCGACTTTTTATTTGAAGTATTTCGCACCCTGAAATCAACATTTTGAAGTTTCAAAATATGAGTGCACCTACCGGTATTATTATATTTTTGAGATCATGGTACGATACTGGACACGACTGCATCTTTATTTCTGTCCGTACGTGAATGGAATTACGGTAATTATATAAAACAGAAATATAAAGGAGATATTATCGTACCATTAAAACTATCCTAATGTATTACTTGGACAAAACAAGTCCACGCCTCAAATTCTTTTGAGCCGCTCATCCCTTACAGCAAAACAAGGAATCGTGGAAACCTACCCTCCACAAAATACAAAGAAACTAAATCTTATAAATACCCTAAGTCCTTAACCTAATTTCTAATCCATTTGTTCTCAGCCGCCACCGAACAAACTCAAAACATAAGCATCCCTCTTTCAAGAACCCAAAACAAATCAAATGAAAATCCGAAAGACCTAGTCTCGATCAAACACTATAAAGGCGGAGCTGCTGTACGACGCTTTTGGGGATCGCTGGGTGAAGTCGCGGTGGTTTTTAGGGGTTGAAGAGGCTCGTTTGTGAAGGTATGGTGACGTCCGTTTGAACATTACTGAAGAGAAAGAAGGGGGGCATTTGCTTGCGTTTGTATGTGGTGGAGTACATCTATTTTTACTGTGCGAGCATGGGTATCTATAAAGGGAAAGCTTGCGGAAATAGGAGACTGGAGGGTCGATATTGGGGTCGTAGGTGGGCGAGCTTCAGCCGAGGCGGACGGCGAACTCTGATGGAACTCAGGCGAGGTGAGTCGCGGTGGGGCATGAAGTGTTGAAGCCGCAGGTTTTCATTTTGGCAGTTGGGTTTTTGGGTGTGACAGTTTGTGAAGTACGGGAGAAGGATGGTCCGATGTTGAGCAGGGTATTTAGGAGTTTAATGATCTGTGTATTGGGAGAGGTAGTTTTCGTGAGAAGATGAAAACAGGAAGAATCAAGTATCGATGCAGACTTGATGTTAGAATTTCTGGAGCGGGATTTGTTATCAAGGAAGAAGGGGTGGGTTATTATCTTTGAGTAATTGTTTGGTAATGATGGATTTAGAGGGAGTTGGAGTTTTGGCTACGGTTTCAGGATGTACAGGAGATCGAGAAGACAGTTACTGTAGAAGGAGGGTGCGGATGGGTCTACATATGGGCCAATGTGATAATGTAAGGCCCAGTGGGAAATTCAAGAGGAAAGAAAAGAGGGAAGCCCAACGTTTAAAAAGGGTTATTGTTTAAAAACACGAAGTGTTGAATGTGGGATACCAGGGAAGATCGGGAATCAGCTGCGTTCTTTTTACTAGAACAGACGACTGGAAATGGGTTGGAGCTCGACTGAAATTATAGCGGAATGAAACGTATGATCAGAACCGTACATCGATATTTAACGATTACGGACAATGTGAGTAAAACTCACTAACTCTCCTCAATTTATATTTTAATATAAATTGTACTTTATTTATTGACTGTTGTATATTGATTGTTAAACTGGAGTGTTAAATAGATTTGATTGAAAACGTAGTTATTGTTAATATATGTACTGTAAATCAAATATGGTTCTGTATAATAGGATATTTCATTTCAAAATGAAATATGATATATATTATACTGTGTAACATCTGTGGATGCTGGGGGACAGGTTGGAGGAATCCGACTGGATTCCTCAACAATTATTTTACTGTTTTCATATATTGTGTTATATGATGTGTTCTGGATTATGTATGTTAGAATGATATTAATCATTGTTATTCGATATTTTACATATCATAAGAAACCCTGAGTGTGAAAAGGAATATTTCAATGTATATTGAAATAAAGGAATTCTATAAAATCACAGGATTTTATAAAACGAACACGGTTTTATAAAAGGAAAGTATTTATAAAACGAATAGAGTTTTATAAAAGGGAAAAATGTTGATAAAACAAATAGAATAGGTAAAAGGAATATTTCAATGTATATCGAAATAAAGGAATTTTATAAAATCAACCGATTTTATAAAAGGAAACAATTTGAAAATAGAGTATTTATAAAACGAACACGGTTTTATAAAAGGAAATTATTTATAAAACGAACACGGTTTTATAAAAGGAAGTATTTATAAAACGAATAGAGTTTTATAAAAGGGATATTTATTTAGAAAATAAATAGAATTAAAAAGGGAAATATTTATTTAGAAAATAAATAGAATAAAGGAATATTTATTTAGAAGGTAATTAGAATTTATAAATAGGAAATATTTGTAACGGTAAATAGAAGTTATAAATAGGAAATATTTGTAACGGTAATTAGAAGTTATAAATGGGAAATATTTGTAACGGTAAATAGAAGTTATAAATAGGAAATATTTGTAACGGTAATTAGAAGTTATAAATAGGAAATATTTGTAACGGTAATTAGAAGATATAAAAAAAGGAATAGTTGTAACGGAAAATAAACGTTATAAAAAGGAAATTGACGAGATATAAATGAGATAATCGAATAGAGTTAAATCGAATTTAGTATTCGAAGGAGCTAATCGAATTTAGTTATTTGAAAGGAGTTAATTGAATATTAGTTATTCAATTAGAGATAACCAAATAAAGTTAATCAATTGAAGATAATCAAATAAAAGTTAATCGAATTAGTCGAAGTAAGTTAATCGACTATTAGTTAGTCGAATGTTAGTTAAGCAAATAAGAGTTAATCGACTATTAGTTAGTCGAAGATTAGTTAATCGAATATGGTATTCGATGTTAGTAAATCGAATATGGTATTCGAAGGAGTTAATCGAATATGGTATTCGATGTTAGTTAATCGAATATGGTATTCGATGTTAGTTAATCGAATATGGTATTCGAAGTTAGTTAATCGAATATGGTATTCGAAGTTAGTAAATCGAATATGGTATTTGAAGTTAGTAAATCAAATATGGTATTCAAAGTTAGTTAATTGAATATGTTATTCGAAAGGGGTTAGTCGAGTCGAGTTAGTCAAATAGAGTTAATCGATTTGAGTTAACTAGTTAGAGTAATCAGTTAGAGTTAACCAATTAGAATAAATCAGTTAGAGTTAAACCAATAGAGTTAATCAGTTAGAGTTAATCCAAATAATATGCCATTTAGCACGACTGCTAGTGTAATTCGCCGGGCTGCAGATAGCCTAAGGCGGTCGGATGTTTCCTGAGGGAATCAGGCGTAACCATTGTGATCGCTGCGATCTAGAGTCAAGCGAATGGAGTTAATCGAATATTAGTTATTCGAATAGAGTTAAACGGAGTTAAATAGAGTTATCGAATATTAGTTATTCGAATAGTGTTAAACGGAGTTAAATAGAGTTATCGAATATTAGTTATTCGAATAGAGTTGAACGGAGTTAAATAGAGTTATCGAATATTAGTTATTCGAACGGAGTTAAATAGAGTTATCGAATATTAGTTATTTGAAGGGAGTTAAATAGAGTTATCGAATATTAGTTATTCGAATAGAGTTAAACGGAGTTAAATAGAGTTAGTCGAATATAGATTATTCGAATAGAGTTAAAGGAAAGGAGTTCTCGATTTTAGTTTAATCGAAGGGAGTTATCGATTATAGTTTAATCGAAAGGAGATTATCGAACATATAGTATTCGAAAGAAAGAGATCGAATATAGTTTATTCGAAAGAAAGAGATTTCGAATATAAGTTATTCGAAGAGAGATAATCGAATATAGGATATTCGAAGAAGAGTTAATCAAATAGAGATTTCTCGAAAGAGAATTATACGTCGAATTCAATTATATCGAATTCGGGAAATAATATTTACTTTCCGGTTTTTAAATCAAAAGTATACACTAATAAATTAGGGTTAGGTTTAATTATTCGAATTAAAGAATAAAGGTTATAATTGAAGTTAGATATTGTGAAAGTAGGGATTATAACGTTATCGTTATAATCAAATGTTTCAATAAAGAAGTGGATTCGTAAAATTGAATCCGAGAATTACGTGAAGAAGTTGTTAAAGGTTTAAAAGATAAACTGTTACTATTTCGAAGTTATAACGTTGTTCAGTTAAGGTCTGAGAGGTAATTATACCCCAACTTGATTGACTTCCTTCTTAACTAAGGAATGGTAAGGTTTGATAGTGAATGATGGTTAAGTGAATTCAGTAATGGTTTGAGTTGGCATAGCGATGTTTTATTTAAACATCTGTGTAAATCCAATGAAGGAACTTTAGAAATGTTTTCCAAATAAGAAATCAGAAAGGTTTTCTAATACAGAAAACAAGGAAATGGAAATGTTTTCCATTGTTAATGAAGTATATTTTCTAAAATTAGAAAATAAGAAATTTAGAATATAGGGAAACAGGAGATAAGTAAATGAATGAACTAAAGAGATAAATGTTAAATGATGATTGGTTGATATAATTTCCGCCTGGGAATAATATCGTTGTTTGCACACGAGTTTTTCTCTGATAGTTAAGTCACAGACTATCAATGTTTTGACCATTTTAAGGTTGTTAATATGGAGAGACCGGTTGGATTATTATCCAAAGAACCACTCTGTATTGGCATAAGCGTTGTGAATCATATATGCTGAATATATTGAAGACGGAGTAAAGTGCAAGGGCTGTTGTATAAATCTTAGATAACAATGGACTAAGATGGATGTACTGAATAGTGCCTTCGGTTTCGTTCAGTCCCAGAACGAACGTAAATGGATGAATGTCTGACAAAGTATTTCCAATGATCGAATGGGTTGGTCTGTATAAATATATATGGTTGCAACGGATTTATCCCTTAGCATAACATCCAGGATATTTGTATAAACCAACTAATGATTTACGGATCTGATAATGTGGCATTCAAAGTGATCGTGTTATAAATGAATGAAAAGTAAGCGTAGCTTCTAGCCTCACATCCGGTAAATGACAGAAATCGGGCATGCAGCATGGCTAAGTCGGTCGCACCGAAGTAGGGTGTATAGTCACCTATCTAGAGAATATTCATTTGCTTCTTTTAATCTATCAATGTTGTCCCATATATATACGGGAAACGGTTGCTGATCCCAAGCGTTGGTGATGTACATTCGATACACTCAAGCGAAATGAGTGGTCGGTCATGTGTGGCTGAGTTGCAAGATGTTCTTGTTGAACTCAAATGTATCGTTCCTAGAGTACACTGATCGGAAGGTGGTTCCATACCTTGTCATAGTTGGAAATCCATTACCCAATACGTGCTTGTGGTTTTGATTGTATACTATATTTGTAGAACGTGAGATGAAAGCGTTTCTGCTAGATTGTTATCTAATTGTATTTAGACATTATTATAATATCAGAATGACATTATTTACAAAGTTGTTGGATTCTCATAAGGGAAAAACCCGTTCCGTTATGCGGTGTGGTCTTATGAGATATCGTTTACATGTTCAAACTGTTTTAAACTGTTTTACTCATACCAGTCCCATGACTGACCCGGAGTTTACTTTGTTGTTTTCCCTAAACTCTTGGGTGCCTAAATTTGTATGGGCAGTCAAGTAGTCGGGATTTTACAGATACACTTGGAGAGCTTGGAGCAGGAGGCTTCAGGATTCTATAGCTATTATTATTTCCGCTGTTGTTGTAAGTACTGTACTCTGATAAGTGCTATTGTATATATATATATCTGTTTGTATTTCAAAAGTTATGTTATATTTTATTCGTTCCGCTGTGAGATTCGTGTTTACTCTGATGATGATGTTCTTCTTCTATTCTATAAGTTCTACCTTATCTATCCTCACCCTCTATCTTCTTTCTATTAGTTTCTTGAATTTCTAGTGCAATTTGTGGTTGGACTTGTGTTATTTAGTCAGCTCAAATTGGACCGGATTTTCGGGTCACTACAATTGGTATCAGAGCAATGGTTTAGTTATTACCTTGGCTCTGTGGCGTAACTCGGTAGAGATGGGATTAGTAATATCCTAGATTGAGTTGAGTGTATATATATGAGAGCGTATTTGTATTTTAAATAAAAATGGTTTTATATTGTGGAGATTCATTGGTTGAGTTGTTTATGAGTTCAGGTCGATCAGTTTGATCCACTGTATCGGTAGGAGTTACTAAACACTTGAATACGATGAACCAGCGTGATATGTTTTAAAATTTACATAGTATAATTGGTTGTGTTGGTTGATAATATAATCGAATAAGATTATAAAAAGTCAAATGGTTATGTAAATAATCAGTTAGAATTCATATAAGTATAATATATGAAATCAAGATAAATTAAATCTGAATTTAAATCAGAATTGGAATTTAAAATAAGGAAATTTTAAGTTCCTGGGAGATTTTGAAAACGCTTTTCAAACTGAAAGTGATATAGTATTGAACTCACTTTGATTGCTGGAAAATAGATTCCGATGGTGAAGCATGCCATCATCGGTGTTCAATTTCGAGTTGTAAGTGACAGATTACTACCAAAGATTTTGTTTTCAAATTTGGTTTGCGAAAACAAGGTGTTCAGAAATTCAAAGGTTTTTGAATTGTGATTATGATTTCAAATTGATTTGAAATAAAACCCAGGGATTTAAATTCTAGAATTTAAAATTTAACTTGTGAAGTTAAGTAGAATGAGATGTTAAAAGTTAAGTAAAACTGAAAATGATTAGAGAATAATCTGGGATGGAATCGAGGGATAAATTAAGAATTTGGGATCGAGAATGAAACTCAAGTTTGAAATGATATCTGGCTTGGATATAAGCGAATGATTTGGTTTTGGGAATGAACTGATTGAAGATCAAGTTGGTAATGCATTATTATATGCAGAAGTGGTAATGAATGGAAGGGATATAATGATATGCCCGACAAAAAGGTACAAGTTTATATTTCATACGAGTTTGGTGATTTATGAGCCGAATTGGCAAGCCGCTTGGCTGTTTGATTTTCTTTTGGGTTGGAGATGGCCCAGAGAGGCGAGTTGGAGTTTGAGATATTGACCAGTACAAAGGAGGTGCTGGCGAAATTTTTCGAAGAGTTAAGTCGTTAGAAAATTTTCAGGATTTTTGGAAATTTTCATTGATAAGAATTAATTAATATTTAATTGAAATTAAATTGGTTCAGTTGAAACTGAAGTTAAGAAGTGAACAAATAAGTTCTGACCAGTAGATAGGGTCGTCTTCTAGCTTTAGCAATTTCGAGCAGAAATTATTTTAAGTGGGGAAGAATGTAATGACCCGCATTGTCTGGGGTAATATAATGAGACGACCCCAAAACCCGTACAAACGGAGACAAGGGTTATCTTCGGAATATAACACAGAAACAGATAACAGTAGAAAAAAATTAAATAAATACACCAGAGAATGAACAATAGAATATACTGGATAAAAGTAATCATCAGAGTTACACAGTATACAGGATCTTACTTAGTACAAATACAGTTCAGCTATACATAAAAGTCTACAGCGGAAATAAACCAAATATGTACAATAGGAGCTGAACAGCGTAAAAAGAGATAAATGATAGAATCCATCTTCAGCTCCAGCTATCCAGAAAGAACCAGCTAAACCTGAATACAAGGCTGCCCGTGTAGAAAAAGGGGCACCCGAGCTTTAAAGTGAAACAAACTACGAATCAGTCATGGGACTGGTATGAGAAATCCACTCAACACTGGTATAGCATGGCTAATCACAGGACCACGCCACTTTCGTGGAACGGGTTTACTCCATTGGATTGCCAGTGCTTTAAAACAAATCTTTCTTTTAAACAACGCAATGTATTTTATAAAAATGAAGCCATTATAAGACTCAGTTCCCATCACACAATGCAACGCAAACCGGAGGATAGAGTTTTACCTTATAACGGCCAAAATATGCTTGATACGAATAAAACAAAGGCAATTGATATTATTACTAGTGTTTATATGTTTCAAAAACAACTTCGAATCATAACTATCAATCCTAGGCGACATGGGTACCATATATCATGTCGCCATATATATATATATATATATATACAATCAAAACCGCACGATGTCGTATTTGGAAATTGGATTTCCGTCATGAACCAAGGCAAAAGATAGTCCTTACCGAATTCGAGACAATCTAGCCCATGTCTCCGGAACAGCCGCAACTGCCCCTTGGATCGTCAGGGCCGGTCCACCGATGTGGATTATTATGCCTGAACACTACGTCTCCCCGCCCTTTGGGGCGTAAACGAGCCAACGAATGACTCTATCGGACCCGGATTGTCCGATCAAACCGAGGCGGCTCGCAACAGCAACAACCACACAGGTGAAAAGTATATAAATGTCAGGGCTGGTAGGTCACTGACACCACCCTAGCTAGAAAGAAATGCATGCCCTCCCTGATGTCCTCTCCCATTTCTGGTTCATACCGGGGTGTGAGGCTTGCGAATTCACGTTATACACAAAGCTACGCCACACAGGCGGTGCTTTGATCATCACCACAAGACTTTGCTTTTCAACAGAAGCCCTGATCACTGCATCTTAGCATGCCACACAGGCAATTCATGCCATGCGACTGATGTCCATCGATACACAACTTCTGAGCTCGTGCGTTTCAGAGAAGGGCGTTAAGCAAAAGAATAAATTCTCCGCCGCCAAAAAGATGTATATTTAATAGAGATCAATCAACACGGAATAAAATCCAATGTCAGACACACAGTGCATTTACAAGTCCGTTCTGGGTTTGAACGAAACCGGAGGCACTAAATACCTCGCAAACCCATCGACCACCACGTACGTCTGGACGATCACCACTCATTATCCATATTTCGGGATGCCTCCCAATCAGGACCTCGGTTACCATCCAAACGAGGTGAAGATCTCCGGTCTTCGACTACCGTCTTCATCTTCGACTTTCAATCGTCGGTCAATTATTTGAAATGAGAATCAACTCGTCCTTTTCAAACAATTTACGTATATTTAGAATTTTAAATCAATTAATTTCAATGGTTAAATCATTCGACATCACCAATTTTGTTCTTTAATGTAATCTTCACCCCAAACACATTCAACCATCAAATACAACATAAATCGAGCAAATTCAGTTTATTTCCATTCCATATTGTTTATGATATTTTATAACAATTTATCGCTATTTTTATTTATTTTAAAATAGCCAATTTATTCAAAACGACGCTTCGGGCCATAACACGGCCGTGGCGCTGTTTTTCTTCAGATTTGATTTACACATATCTGAAAATCTAACTGTTGGATCTTAACAAAATTTACATCATTAGAAAGGTCTTTTCGAAACGAATCCAACGGTTCCAATTTCGGGAAAATCCGACGGTCGGATCTCCCGGTACAATCGTTTGAAGTTTCGATTTCAAAATACGAATTGCAGCGTCGTTATTCGATTAAATATAATTATATTTATAAATATAAATAAATATAATCGTTTCTGGCGCTGTTTTTCTTCAGAATTGATTTAAACATTCCAGACAATCCAACCATTGGATTTTTACAAAATTGGTGCCGTTGGAAAGATTTTTCCAAGGCGAACCCGACGGTCGCGGTTTCGGGAAAATCCAATGGTCGGATTTCCCGCACTAGTTGTTTGAAATCACGGTTTCAAAATATGAACTGCACGACCTCATTTTGATTTAATTTTATTTAAATTTATATATTTATATAAATATAGTTCATTCAACAATTTCAATATCGTTTTTACTTCAAATATTTCACTAATGCCTTAAAATTTTGGAAAATTTCGCCATAACCTCCTTTGTACGTGAGACGACCCGATTTCCCGTTCTCACGGAAACAAGGTTATCTTTTGGAATATAACACTGAAACAGATAATAGCAGAACAGAATTAAATAAATACACCAGAATGAACAACAAAATATACTGGATAAAAGTAATCATCAGAGTTACACAGTATACAGGATCTTACTTAGTACAAATACAGTTCAGGTATACATAAATGTTTACAGCGGAAATAAACAAAATATGTACAATAGGAGCTGAACAGCATAAAAAGAAATAAATGATAGAATCCATCTTCAGTTCCAGCTATCCAGAAAGAACCAGCTAAACCTGAATACAAGGCTGCCCGTGTAGAAATAGGGGCACCCGAGTTTGAAAGTGAAACAAACTACGAGTCAGTCATGGGACTGGTATGAGAAATCCACTCAACACATATATAATTGGCTAATCACAGGACCACGCCACTTTCGTGGAACGGGTTTACTCCATTGGATTGCCAGTGCTTTAAAACAAATCTTTCTTTTAAACATCGCTATGCTTTTTATAAAAATGAAACCGTTATAAGACTCAGTTCCCATCACACAATGCAACGCAAACCGGAGGATAGAGTTTTTACCTTATAACGGCCAAGATATGCTTGATACGAATAAAACAAAGGCATTTGATATTATTGCTAGTGTTTATATGTTTTGAAAACAATTTCAAATCATAACTATCAATCATAGACGGCATTAATGCCCCATACCACTATGTCGCCATATATAGGTATACAATCAAAACCGCACGATGTCGTACTTGAAAATTGGTTTCCCGTCATGAACCAAGGCAAAAGATAGTCCTTACCGAATTCGAGACGCTCTAGCCCGCCCCTCAGGATCAGAGCTCGAGTGACCCTAGGAGCGACAGGGCCGGTCCACCGATGTGGATTAAAATTCCTGAACAATACGTTTCCCCGCCCTTTGGGGCGTAAACGAGCCAACGAATGACTCCATCGGAACCGGATCGTCCGATCAAACCGAGGCGCCTCGCAACAGCAACAACCACATAGGTGAAAAGTATATAAATGTCAGGGCTGGTAGGTCACTGACACCACCCTAGCTAGAAAGAAACGCATGTCCTCCCTGAGGTCCTTCCTCCCGTTTTAGGTTCATACCGGGGTGTGAGGCTCGCGAATTCACGTTATACACAAAGCTACGCCACATAGGCGGTGCTTTGATCATCACCACAAGACTTTGCTTTTCAACAGAAGCCATGATCACTGCATCTTAGCATGCCACACAGAATAAATCCTATGTCAGACACACAGTCCATTTACAAGTCCGTTCTGGGTCTGAACGAAACCGGAGGCACTAAATACCTCGCAAACCCTTTGATCAACACGTACGTATGAACGATCACCACTCATTATCCATATTTCGGGATGCCTCCCAATCAGGACCTCGGTTACCATCCAAACGAGGTGAAGATCTCCGGTCTTCGACCATCGTCTTCATCTTCGAATTTCAATCGTCGGTCGATTTTTCGAAATGAGAATTAACTCGGCCTTTTCAAATAATTCACGTATATTTAGAATTTCAAATCGATTTATTTCAATGGTTAAATTATTCGACAACACCAATTGTGTTCTTTAATATAGTTTTCACACCAAACACATTCAACCATCAAACATCACATAAATCAAGCAAATTCAGTTTATTTCCATTCCATATCGCTTACGATATTTTATAACTATTTATCGCTATTTTCATTTATTTTAAAATAGCCATTTTATTCAAAACGACGCTTCGGGCCATAAGGCGGCCGTGGCGCTGTTTTTCTCCAGATTTGATTTACACATATCTGAAAATCTAACCGTTGGATCTTCACAAAATTTACATCATTAGAAAGGTCTTGTCGAAACGAATCCAACGGTTCCAGTTTCGGGAAAATCCGACGGTCGGATCTCCCGGTACAATCGTTTGAAATTTCGATTTCAAAATACGAACTGCAGCGTCGTTATTCGATTAAATATAATTATATTTATATATATAAATAAATATAATCGTTTCTGGCGCTGTTTTTCTTCAGATTTGAATTAAACATTCCAGACAATCCAACCGTTGGATTTCTACAAGGTTGGTGCCGTTGGAAAGATTATTCCAAGGCGAACCCGACGGTTGAGATTTCGGGAAAATCCAATGGTCGGATTTCCCGTACTAGTCGTTTGAAATCATGGTTTCAAAATACAAACTGCACGGCCTCGTTTCGTTTTAATTTTATTTATATTTATATATTTATATAAATATAGTTCATTCAATGTTTTCTATATCGTTTTCACTTCAAATATTTTTCTAACACCTTAAATTTTGGAAAACTTTCGCCATAACCTCCCCTGTACCGGGAGCATCGGGAAATCGCAAATAGCGTTCCCGGTCCTTCTAATCTCAAAAAGAAAAAGAAGAAGCCAAGCGGCTAGCCAATAGGCTCAAAATCATCACCCAAACAAATCAGTAAATTTGTACCTATTTGTCGGGCACAAAATTTTATTCCTCTTCTCTAGCCCCTTTGCTATAACCTGTTCAATGAATATTGCATGTACATATATATACAGTTCTTATCATTTATCAATTTCTATTCGACTTCATATTTGATTTCTATTTGGTTTAAAAACACCATTCATTCTAATGTTACATAAATAGGTGCAAATCATTTCATTAGCTAATTAATGAATATTTCAACTCATATATGTTTATTTTGAACAAGTGGCTATTTTTAACACTTCACATTTCAACGATTTATGCATACAATAAAAATGTGATTTTTATTGTAAAACAATTCATTTCAAAACACTATTTTTCTATATAGTTCATATAGTCGATAAAAGGTGATTTTTATTATCAAACAATTTATTTTAAAATATGAATACCATTCAACACATGAATTTCTAAACAACGAATGAATATCAATTCAACACATGAATGTTTTCTATAGTTTCTATATATAGATAAAAATGTGATTTTTATTATCGAACAATTTATTTCAAAATATGAATACCATTCAACACATGAATTTCTAAACAACGAATGAATATCAATTCAACACATGAATGTTTTCTATAGTTTTTATATATAGATAAAAATGTGATTTTTATTATCGAACAATTTATTTCAAAATATGAATACCATTCAACACATGAATTGCTAAACAACGGATGAATATCAATTCAACACATGAATGTTTTCTATAGTTTCCATATATAGATAAAAATGTGATTTTTATTATCGAACAATTTATTTCAAAATATGAATACCATTCAACACATGAATTTCTAAACAACGGATGAATATCAATTCAACACATGAATGTTTTCAATAGTTTTTATATATAGATAAAAATGTGATTTTTATATTTTAAAACGCGAATACCATTCAACACATGAATTTCTAAACAACGAATGAATATCAATTCAACACATGAATGTTTTCTATTCAATGAATAAATATAGTTTAGGCATATGAAAATAATTCAAACACATAAATATTATTCAAAATTTCGGCAGCATAACGGCAGGGTAGTTACACAGGCACCGTCCCTAGTACGGCTCCTCGCTCTACCTTAATACCTCGCGGTTTTTGACAATGGGAATCATGCATCTAGTTCGCACGCAGGCGGCATGTATATATTTATTTCATTTCCACAAACTAATCCTATGTGGTTTCAACCAAATATTTCACAACCACCAATGGGTATTTTTCAACCACAATCAACCAATATCAATCACAAACAATCCCAAACAACCATTCGTTATCAACCAATTATCACAACAATTTCAACCAATAAATATCGTCCATGGTTTGTGGACGAGGGGCGTATATATATATATATATATATATATATATATATATATTTATATATAGCAATTCACTTTTACTTCAACACATATATAATATATTTTAAATTAGAAATCTCACCAATAGCTATCCAACTGCATGACACTTCCTTGTATAAAATCTTCGCCTTTTGTCGCTTTCGCCCTTATTCTCTACACATGTAAAAATCGAATTTTTTTACTACGCTATTCAATATATAAAAATATGATTTTTACTTTTGCTTTCACCATATAAAAATATGATTTTTACTTTTGCTTTCAACATATAAAAATATGATTTTTACTTTTGCTTTCAACATATAAAAAATATGATTTTTACTTCGCTTGAAAGTTCAAACCTTTCCTCCCATTTTAAAGCTTTTACCTTTAAAACTAAATCAGTTTTTATTTTTTTTATAAAATTCAGTTTTTATTCTTTATTTCAAAAACAGTTTTATTTCTTTTAAAAAAAACAAATCAGTTATATTTTTAACAAAATCAGTTTATTATTTTTATAAAAATCAATTCAGTTTTTATCTTTATAAAAATCAATTCAGTTTTAATCCTTTTTTAAAAAAAATCTGTTTTAATCTTTATAAAAACAAAATCAGTTTTAATCTTTATAAAATCTGTTTTAATCCTTTTAAAAACAGAATCAGTTTTAATCTTTTTTAAAAAAAATCTGTTTTAATACTTTTATAAAAAAAATTCCAGTTTTTATTCTTAATAAAATCTGTTCAAAATTCATAAAAAAAAAAAATAGTTTTGAATTCTAAAAAGACGGTTTGAAATCAAAATAAAAAAAAAACCAGTCTTTAAACCTAATTAAAAACTCAGTTTTTAAATTATTAAAATAAAATAAAATAACAAAATGCTTACAGGGGGGGGGGGGTTTCTCGCAGATCGACGGCGGTGCTTCTCGAGCTGGGCGGCGCTTCGATTCGAACGGTGGTGGCGCTTCAAGGCTCGAACGGAGGAGGCGCTTCAAGGGGGAGGTGGCGATGCTTCGATCGATGTCCAGACGAGGGGGGGGGGGCGTCGCGATTTGATTGCTAGGGTTTTGTTTTTTTTATTTTCTTTCTATTTTTTTCCTGGTTGTAATCGAACGAACGGGGGGGGGGGGGGGTCAAGCGGGAGATAAGGAGGGAGAGTATATTTTTTTTTATTATTATTATTTAGTTATTAAATTTCGTAAAAGGTTGACTTTTACATATAACCTCGAAACGAGGCCCACCGCTTGTCGTCCATAGCGTTTTACCCCCATTCCGAACACAATGGGATATGTATCGCAAGCTGATTTGATCGTTACAATCAGTTTCCTTTTGAATTTTCATTTAAATCACTATATTGAATTTTAAACGCACATTTCAAATTACCGGGGTCACATATTAACTAGCAAAATTCCAGAATAATATTTTCTAGCTTCGTATTGACGATACGGTCCTAACAAAACTAGTTTCGTCGAATTCTGAGACCGTTTGCAAAATGGCCAATTTCCAGTCGATTAAAATCAACGGAAACTGGTCAAACGCGTTTTCTTTTGCCACGCTCACATATTGATTCGAAAAATTATGAAATTTGGAATCTAACAATAACTTGACACTACGGACCTAACAAAAGTGGTTTCGTCGAAATCCGAGGTCATCTACAAAATATCCATTTTTAAGGGCCTGAATTCCATAGCGACTATTCAGAATTTTCAACTGGACATATCTTTTGATTCCCGCTATCAAATTTCGATTGATCGGATTCGTTAGAAAGATATCATCAACTAGATCCTAATGTTTTAGGTTTCACTAAAATCCAGATTGGTTTGCACTCGGTATATTCAATTGAAGTTTGAAATCGAATTATCAAACTACCGCGCCATTTTCAATTCTATATATAATTATAATTAATTATATTGGTTTTCAAATGTCGATTTCAACTCAGTTTTCATCGCCATTATTTAAAATATTTATTTTAAATAATTAAAATCCATTATTTTAGCCAATTAAAATTTTTTAAATTGGTTCAGATTTTCTGGGTCGTTACAATCTCCCCCACTTAAAACTTTTCGTCCCCGAAAAGGAATAAAGTCGAAAGTGGTTTGATAAATCTACGATCACACAACACAACAACCAATTTGTTTTTAATATTCAGAGTTTAGAATATATAATGCACATCCATGGGAAGAAAATAGCAACAGAATAGAGAATTAAATGGTAATGCAAAGTAGGGTAAATGTACCTTGCACCAGAGTCAATCAGAGATATCTACTCGGCATCTAGGATAAGCTTTCTGAATGCTCTCCTCAGTTTCCCAAGTACAATCTCGCGGATCTCCACTCCATTGCACTTTGACTAAGTGAACCTTCTTGTTCCTCAGCTCTTTGGTTTCTTTGCCAATTATCTTTAGCGGCTCTCGCCTCACAGCTAATTCTGGAGTAATTTCAATGTCCTGCTGAGCTGCTTCTTCCACGATCAAGTCTGGATCATGAACGTGCTTTCGAAGTTGAGATATGTGAAATACATCATGCACACCAGGCAACCAGTCAGGCAGTTTGACCCTATAAGCGAGAGTTCCAATCCGTTCCAGAATAGGAAACGGACCAATGAATTTGGGTGCTAACTTTCCAGTTTTACCGAACCGGATAACTCCTCTCATCGGCGATACTTTCAAATATACATAGTCGCCAACTTCAAAGGATATATCTCTTCTTCTTTTATCGGCGTAGCTCTTTTGTCGGCTTTGAGCGGCGAGTAATCGCTTCTTAATAAAATCGACTTTGTCGGCAGCTTCTCGAATCATATCAGGACCCAACACAAGTCTATTTCCAGGCTCGACCCAACAAGCAGGAGATCGGCACGGTCTACCATACAATGCTTCGAATGGCGACATTGTCAGACTCGCCTGGTAGCTGTTGTTATAAGAGAATTCAGCCAAATGTAAATTGTCTTCCCACGATCCACCGAAATCTATAACACAAGCCCGCAATAGATCTTCTAGAATGCGATTCACCCTCTCAGTCTGACCGTCTGTCTGAGGATGATAAGCGATGCTTAGGTTTAACTTCGTTCCCAGCTCGACTTGAAATGCTTCCCAGAATTTGCTAGTGAATACCGTATCTCTATCACTGACTATACTGAGCGGCACTCCATGTAGTCTAACTATTTCGCTGAAGTATATCTGCGCCAGACTCTGAGCAGTTCTGTTTGATCTGACAGGTATGAAATGGGCGGTCTTCGTGAAGCGATCACCCAAATACTGTCATTTCCCTTTCTGGTTCTGGGCAAACCATCAATGAAATCCATAGAAATATGTTCCCACTTCCAGCCAGGAACTTCTAGTGGTTGTAACAATCCAGCCAATTTCTGTTGGTCACTTTTGACTAGCTGGCAAGTAGGGCATCGACTAACATATATTGAAACGTCTCTTTTCATAGCCTTCCACCAGAATGTTCTTTTGAGATCGTTATACATTTTGGCCACCCCAGGATGGATACTCAACTTGGACTTGTGACACTCGTCTAACACTTCCCTTTTTAGCTCAGGAACGTCAGGAACACAAATCCTTCCTTTTAACCTCAAAGTCTCGTCGTTATCTATTTGGAAACACGAGGGTTCGCCTTTCTGAATCCTTTTAATCATATCCTTAATAAAATTATCCTCTTTCTGAAGAATAGATATTTTGTCAATCAAGGATGTCGTGATAATAAAGCTGGCGATCATTACATTCTTTCGACTCAGCGCATCGGCCACGACATTGGCTTTCCCTGGAGTATATATAATTTCGAAGTCATATGCTGCAAGAAACTCCAGCCAACGTTGCTGTCTCAGATTTAAATCCTTCTGAGTGAACAGATACTTTAACGACTGGTGATCCGTAAACAGTTCAAATCTCTCGCCCAGAAGATAGTGTCTCCAGATTTTCAAAGAGAATATGATAGCCAATAACTCAAGATCATGAGTTACATAGTTTTTCTCGTGCGGCTTCAGTTGACGGCTAGCATAGGCAATAACTTGACCTCTTTGCATTAACACTGCTCCAAGGCCTTCTCTAGAAGCATCAGTCCAGACTTTTAAATCTTGGTTGCCATCGATGATGGTTAACACTGGAGCAGTAGTTAATCTCAACTTTAGCTCTTCGAAAGCCTCCTCACTTTCCTGAGTCCATTTGAACTTAGAATGCTTCTTTGTAAGCTTCGTTAAGTGGCCAGATATCTTAGAAAAGTCTTTAACGAACTTTCGGTAATAGCTAGCCAATCCGAGAAAACTGCGGACTTCAGTGGGAGTACTGGGCTGTTTCCAATTTTGAATAGCCGTGATTTTACTTGGATCCACAGCGATTCCATCTTTCGATACGACATGGCCCAGAAATTTCACTTCATCTTGCCAGAATATACATTTGGAAAACTTTGCTTTTAATACATTCCGTCTAAGAATTTTTAACACTTGTTCCAGATGCTTTTCATGTTCAGCCTTTGATTTAGAGAAGATTAGAATATCATCAATAAAAACCAGAACAAATTTGTTCAATACTCCTCTGAATACTCTGTTCATTAGATCGACGAAATAAGCTGGAGCGTTACATAATCCGAACGGCATTACTAACCACTCGTAGAATAAGTCGGGGCCTCTGAACGCTGTTATTGGAACACACTCTTCGGCAATTCGAAGTTGATGGAAGCCTGTAGCTAGGTCCATTCGTGAAAATACTTGTGCTCCATTTAATCGATCTAACAAATCATCAATCCGCGGCAATGGATATTTGTTCTTTATTGTCTGTTTGTTCAGATCACGATAATCCACACATAGACGTAGAGTATCGTCAGATTTCGGGACAAACACCACTGCTGCTCCCCAATCAGAGAAACTAGGCCTGATCAGACCTTTCCATACTAGCTGTCGTGTTTGATTGTCTAATTCCTCCTTCTCTTTCAAGGACATTCTTCGAATAGCGTGAACCACCGGCCTTGCATTGGGAATCAAAGCAATTCTGAAATCTATTTCTCTCTGCGGAGGTAAGCGAACAACTTCTTCGAACACGTCCGCATAGTTCTTGACGACAGGAATGTCTTTGATGAGGTCAGGAATATTCTCCGTGACTTCAGGGATATTTTCAATTTGGGCTGGAGAAACATCGAGAGCTGACCAGAAAACTTTTCTATTTGAAGTCGGGCCTTCACATGGTATGGTTATATAATTTCCCAATTGTGCTTTTGCCTTTACAACTCTCTCGGCGCATCTGACCTCCGCTTCATATTTGGTTAGCCAATCCAATCCCAGAATAAGATCGAATTCATTAAAATTCATGACGATACAGATAATAGGGAATTTATAGCAAGAAAAAGAGACTGGTACGGCACAGATCCAACTGAGATTGACGGAACCCCCAACTGGATTTTGGACAGTCATGGGCTCTCTGAGCTTTTTCAAATTCAAATCCAACTTCTTGACTGCACTCTTTGCAATAAAGCTTCGTGACGCGCCTGTGTCAAACAGTACTTTAACTGGAATGTTTTTGACATTAAGTGTGCCTTCTAAAACATCAGATCTTTCCTGAACAGACGAGGATGCAGGTACTTCTACCACTTCATTTACTTGTACTGCCTCAGATTTCTTTGAGAGTTGACACTCCCGTGCAATATGACCTGATTGACTACACTTATGGCATTTCCTTTCGCCATGTGTGTTCTTTTGCCTCTTCGTAGGCTTGGATCCGCTTTTTCCTTTCTTCTTTAAGGATCTGCAATTTCCTTGCATATGCCCTTGCTTATGGCAGTTGTTGCATATGGCGGTCGTTACCGGTTGTTTTCCTGATCTGGCCCTTTTCTGATTGGTTCTAGGCTCCTTACTGACCTCTAACGTTGTTATGGCCTCGGGACGATCAGTTTCTTACTCTGTTTTGTCATTAGAACAGACTTCTTCTTCGTCGCACAACATTCCTTTCTTATGAAGATCTTCATATTGATAAGCCATATAAATCATTTCTGAAAAAGGAAGCTTCACATGCCCCAATACTTTATTCTGGTATTTCCTTTGAAGCCCATGAATAAATCTCATATTTTTCCTCTTCGGATTTTGAATTAGATGGGGAGCAAAGTGAGCAAGTTCATTGAATTTCTTGTGATATTCTGGGATGGTCATATCGCCTTGAATTAGATAGGAAAATTCATCGCATAGTCGCTCGGTCGCTTCGGGAGGGGTAAATCTTTCCAAGAAAATAACTTTGAATCTATCCCAGGTGATATCACCTTCTGGATTATCCTTAATAACTGAATCCCACCAGAACAAAGCTTCATCTTTGAGAGCCCAGGAGGCCAGTAATCTTTTCTGGTCATCCCTCAGCTTTAATGCTTCGAAGATTTTCTCAGCCGAACGAATCCAAGCTTGTGTTCTCATAATAGATTCTTCGCCTGAGAACGACTTTCCTCCCAGATTTCTATACTTCATGAATAGAGCTTCTATATCCGGGTTAGTATTACTTCTTCTGTTTCTGGCACTCATTTTCTAGTTCTTCTGCAAATAGCAGATCAAGTGTCAGGTCACAGAAAAGATATTTCAAAATATAGAGACAAATACTTCAATGTAAATGTGTCTATCGAGGTGTATTCATTCTGCTTTACTCATACTAGGATATTGCTGATCCTATCTGTATAGAGTCACCCGTCCTAGAACACTACTGGTTCTATTTCTGACGAGTTCGTTCAAATGTTATATTCCAGAACTAAGCTTAACCAAAGCTCTGATACCACGTTGAGACGACCCGATTTCCCGTTCTCACGGAAACAAGGTTATCTTTTGGAATATAACACTGAAACAGATAATAGCAGAACAGAATTAAATAAATACACCAGAATGAACAACAAAATATACTGGATAAAAGTAATCATCAGAGTTACACAGTATACAGGATCTTACTTAGTACAAATACAGTTCAGCTATACATAAATGTCTACAGCGGAAATAAACAAAATATGTACAATAGGAGCTGAACAGCATAAAAAGAAATAAATGATAGAATCCATCTTCAGCTCCAGCTATCCAGAAAGAACCAGCTAAACCTGAATACAAGGCTGCCCATGTAGAAATAGGGGCACCCGAGTTTGAAAGTGAAACAAACTACGAGTCAGTCATGGGACTGGTATGAGAAATCCACTCAACACATATATAATTGGCTAATCACAGGACCACGCCACTTTCGTGGAACGGGTTTACTCCATTGGATTGCCAGTGCTTTAAAACAAATCTTTCTTTTAAACATCGCTATGCTTTTTATAAAAATGAAACCGTTATAAGACTCAGTTCCCATCACACAATGCAACGTAAACCGGAGGATAGAGTTTTTACCTTATAACGGCCAAGATATGCTTGATACGAATAAAACAAAGGCATTTGATATTATTGCTAGTGTTTATATGTTTTGAAAACAATTTCAAATCATAACTATCAATCATAGACGGCATTAATGCCCCATACCACTATGTCGCCATATATAGGTATACAATCAAAACCGCACGATGTCGTATTTGGAAATTGGTTTCCCGTCATGAACCAAGGCAAAAGATAGTCCTTACCGAATTCGAGACGCTCTAGCCCGCCCCTCAGGATCAGAGCTCGAGTGACCCTAGGAGCGACAGGGCCGGTCCACCGATGTGGATTAAAATTCCTGAACAATACGTTTCTCCGCCCTTTGGGGCGTAAACGAGCCAACGAATGACTCCATCGGACCCGGATCGTCCGATCAAACCGAGGCGCCTCGCAACAGCAACAACCACATAGGTGAAAAGTATATAAATGTCAGGGCTGGTAGGTCACTGACACCACCCTAGCTAGAAAGAAACGCATGTCCTCCCTGAGGTCCTTCCTCCCGTTTTAGGTTCATACCGGGGTGTGAGGCTCGCGAATTCACGTTATACACAAAGCTACGCCACACAGGCGGTGCTTTGATCATCACCACAAGACTTTGCTTTTCAACAGAAGCCCTGATCACTGCATCTTAGCATGCCACACAGAATAAATCCTATGTCAGACACACAGTCCATTTACAAGTCCGTTCTGGGTCTGAACGAAACCGGAGGCACTAAATACCTCGCAAACCCTTTGATCAACACGTACGTCTGAACGATCACCACTCATTATCCATATTTCGGGATGCCTCCCAATCAGGACCTCGGTTACCATACAAACGAGGTGAAGATCTCCGGTCTTCGACCATCGTCTTCATCTTCGAATTTCAATCGTCGGTCGATTATTCGAAATGAGAATTAACTCGGCCTTTTCAAATAATTCACGTATATTTAGAATTTCAAATCGATTTATTTCAATGGTTAAATTATTCGACAACACCAATTGTGTTCTTTAATATAGTTTTCACACCAAACACATTCAACCATCAAACATCACATAAATCAAGCAAATTCAGTTTATTTCCATTCCATATCGCTTACGATATTATATAACTATTTATCGCTATTTTCATTTATTTTAAAATAGCCATTTTATTCAAAACGACGCTTCGGGCCATAAGGCGGCCGTGGCGCTGTTTTTCTCCAGATTTGATTTACACATATCTGAAAATCAAACCTTTGGATCTTCACAAAATTTACATCATTAGAAAGGTCTTGTCGAAACGAATCCAACGGTTCCAGTTTCGGGAAAATCCGACGGTCGGATCTCCCGGTACAATCGTTTGAAATTTCGATTTCAAAATACGAACTGCAGCGTCGTTATTCGATTAAATATAATTATATTTATATATATAAATAAATATAATCGTTTCTGGCGCTGTTTTTCTTCAGATTTGAATTAAACATTCCAGACAATCCAACCGTTGGATTTCTACAAGGTTGGTGCCGTTGGAAAGATTATTCCAAGGCGAACCCGACGGTTGAGATTTCGGGAAAATCCAATGGTCGGATTTCCCGTACTAGTCGTTTGAAATCACGGTTTCAAAATACGAACTGCACGGCCTCGTTTCGTTTTAATTTTATTTATATTTATATATTTATATAAATATAGTTCATTCAATGTTTTCTATATCGTTTTCACTTCAAATATTTTTCTAACACCTTAAATTTTGGAAAAATTTCGCCATAACCTCCCCTGTACCAGGAGCATCGGGAAATCGCAAATAGCGTTCCCGGTCCTTCTAATCTCAAAAAGAAAAAGAAGAAGCCAAGCGGCTAGCCAATAGGCTCAAAATCATCACCCAAACAAATCAGTAAATGTGTACCTATTTGTCGGGCACAAAATTTTATTCCTCTTCTCTAGCCCCTTTGCTATAACCTGTTCAATGAATATTGCATGTACATATATATATATACAGTTCTTATCATTTATCAATTTCTATTCGACTTCATATTTGATTTCTATTTGGTTTAAAAACACCATTCATTCTAATGTTACATAAATAGGTGCAAATCATTTCATTAGCTAATTAATGAATATTTCAACTCATATATGTTTATTTTGAACAAGTGGCTATTTTTAACACTTCACATTTCAACGATTTATGCATACAATAAAAATGTGATTTTTATTGTAAAACAATTCATTTCAAAACACTATTTTTCTATATAGTTCATTTAGTCGATAAAAGGTGATTTTTATTATCAAACAATTTATTTCAAAATATGAATACCATTCAACACATGAATTTCTAAACAACGAATGAATATCAATTCAACACATGAATGTTTTCTATAGTTTCTATATATAGATAAAAATGTGATTTTTATTATCGAACAATTTATTTCAAAATATGAATACCATTCAACACATGAATTTCTAAACAACGAATGAATATCAATTCAACACATGAATGTTTTCTATAGTTTTTATATATAGATAAAAATGTGATTTTTATTATCGAACAATTTATTTCAAAATATGAATACCATTCAACACATGAATTGCTAAACAACGGATGAATATCAATTCAACACATGAATGTTTTCTATAGTTTCCATATATAGATAAAAATGTGATTTTTATTATCGAACAATTTATTTCAAAATATGAATACCATTCAACACATGAATTTCTAAACAACGGATGAATATTAATTCAACACATGAATGTTTTCAATAGTTTTTATATATAGATAAAAATGTGATTTTTATATTTTAAAACGCGAATACCATTCAACACATGAATTTCTAAACAACGAATGAATATCAATTCAACACATGAATGTTTTCTATTCAATGAATAAATATAGTTTAGGCATATGAAAATAATTCAAACACACAAATATTATTCAAAATTTCGGCAGCATAACGGCAGGGTAGTTACACAGGCACCGTCCCTAGTACGGCTCCTCGCTCTACCTTAATACCTCGCGGTTTTTGACAATGGGAATCATGCATCTAGTTCGCACGCAGGCGGCATGTATATATTTATTTCATTTTCACAAACTAATCCTATGTGGTTTCAACCAAATATTTCACAACCACCAATGGGTATTTTTCAACCACAATCAACCAATATCAATCCCAAACAATCCCAAACAACCATTCGTTATCAACCAATTATCACAACAATTTCAACCAATAAATATCGTCCATGGTTTGTGGACGAGGGGCGTATATATATATATATATATATATATATATATATATATATATATAGCAATTCACTTTTACTTCTACACATATATAATATATTTTAAATTAGAAATCTCACCAATAGCTATCCAACTGCATGACACTTCCTTGTATAAAATCTTCGCCTTTTGTCGCTTTCGCCCTTATTCTCTACACATGTAAAAATCGAATTTTTTTACTACGCTATTCAATATATAAAAATATGATTTTTACTTTTGCTTTCACCATATAAAAATATGATTTTTACTTTTGCTTTCAACATATAAAAATATGATTTTTACTTTTGCTTTCAACATATAAAAAATATGATTTTTACTTCGCTTGAAAGTTCAAACCTTTCCTCCCATTTTAAAGCTTTTACCTTTAAAACTAAATCAGTTTTTATTTTTTTATAAAATTCAGTTTTTATTCTTTATTTCAAAAACAGTTTTATTTTTTTTTAAAAAAACAAATCAGTTATATTTTTAACAAAATCAGTTTATTATTTTTATAAAAATCAATTCAGTTTTTATCTTTATAAAAATCAATTCAGTTTTAATCCTTTTTAAAAAAAAATCTGTTTTAATCTTTATAAAAACAAAATCAGTTTTAATCTTTATAAAATCTGTTTTAATCCTTTTAAAAACAGAATCAGTTTTAATCTTTTTTAAAAAAAATCTGTTTTAATACTTTTATAAAAAAAATTTCAGTTTTTATTCTTAATAAAATCTGTTCAAAATTCATAAAAAAAAATAGTTTTGAATTCTAAAAAGACAGTTTGAAATCAAAAAAAAAAAAAAAAAAAAAAAAAAACCAGTCTTTAAACCTAATTAAAAACACAGTTTTTAAATTATTAAAATAAAATAAAATAACAAAATGCTTACAGGGGGGGGGGGTTTCTCGCAGATCGACGGCGGTGCTTCTCGAGCTGGGCGGCGCTTCGATTCGAACGGTGGTGGCGCTTCAAGGCTCGAACGGAGGAGGCGCTTCAAGGGGGAGGTGGCGATGCTTCGATCGATGTCCAGACGAGGGGGGGGGGCGTCGCGATTTGATTGCTAGGGTTTTGTTTTTTTTTGTTTTCTTTCTATTTTTTTCCTGGTTGTAATCGAACGAACGGGGGGGGGGGGGGGGCAAGCGGGAGATAAGGAGGGAGAGTATATTTTTTTTTTTATTATTATTTAATTATTAAATTTCGCAAAAGGTTGACTTTTACATATGACCTCGAAACGAGGCCCACCGCCTGTCGTCCATAGCGTTTTACCCCCATTCCGAACACAATGGGATATGTATCGCAAGCTGATTTGATCGTTACAATCAGTTTCCTTTTGAATTTTCATTTAAATCACTATATTGAATTTTAAACGCACATTTCAAATTACCGGGGTCACATATTAACTAGCAAAATTCCAGAATAATATTTTCTAGCTTCGTATTGACGATACGGTCCTAACAAAACTAGTTTCATCGAATTCTGAGACCGTTTGCAAAATGGCCAATTTCCAGTTGATTAAAATCAACGGAAACTGGTCAAACGCGTTTTCTTTTGCCACGCTCACATATTGATTTGAAAAATTATGAAATTTGGAATCTAACAATAACTTGACACTACGGACCTAACAAAAGTGGTTTCGTCGAAATCCGAGGTCATCTGCAAAATATCCATTTTTAAGGGCCTGAATTCCATAGCGACTATTCAGAATTTTCAACTGGACATATCTTTTGATTCCCGCTATCAAATTTCGATTGATCGGATTCGTTAGAAAGATATCATCAACTAGATCCTAATGTTTTTGGTTTCACTAAAATCCAGATTGTTTTGCACTCGGTATATTCAATTGAAGTTTGAAATCGAATTATCGAACTACCGCGCCATTTTCAATTCTATATATAATTATAATTAATTATATTGGTTTTCAAATGTCGATTTCAACTCAGTTTTCATCGCCATTATTTAAAATATTTATTTTAAATAATTAAAATCCATTATTTTAGCCAATTAAAAATTTTTAAATTGGTTCAGATTTTCTGGGTCGTTACAGTACGGGAGGGCTGGGAAAATTCCCAAATAGCCACATGGGCGTCTCATGTCAAAAAGAAAAAGAAAAAGCCAAGCGGCTAGCCAACAGGCTCATAAAATCATCACCCAAACAAAACAGTAAATGTGTACCTATTTGTCGGGCACAAAATTGTATTCCTCTTCTCTAGCCCCTTTGCTATAACCTGTTCAATAAATATGCATGTACAAATATATAGTTCTTATCATTTATCATTTTCCATTCAACTTCATATTTGATTCCATTTGGTTTAAAAACACCATTCATTCTAACGTTGCATGCACAGGTAATAATCACATCATTAGCTAATTAATGAATATTTCGACTCATGCATATTTATTTGAATGAGTTGCTATTTTTAACACTTCAAATTTCAATGATTCATATATATAATAAAAATGGGATTTTTATTGTAAAACAATTCATTTCAAAACACTATTGTTTTATATAGTTTATATAGGGGATAAAAATATGATTTTTCTTATAAAACAATTTCTTTTAAAACGAGATTATTTTACATAGTCCATATAGCTGATAAAAGGAGATTTTTATTATGAACCAATTTATTTCAAAATAGGAATACCATTCAACACATGAATTTCTAATCAACGAATGAGTATCGATTCAACACATGAAGGTTTTCTATAGTTTCTATAAATAGATAAAAATGTGATTTTTATATTTAAAACACGAATACCCTTTCAACACATGAATTTCTAATCAATGAATGAATATCGATTCAACACATGAAGGTTTTCTATTCAACGAGTAAATATAGTTTCAGCAAATGAAAATAATTCAAACACATGAATATTATTCAAAATTTCGGCAGCATAACGGCAGGGTAGTTAAAACTGGGACCGTCCCTAGTACGGCTCCTCGCTCTACCTTAAAACCTCGCGGTTTTTGACAATGGGGATCATGCATCTAGTTCGCACGCAGGCGGCATGTATATATTTATTTCATTTCCACAAACTTATCCTATGTGGTTTCAACCACAAACGGGTATTTTTCAACCACAATCAATCAACATCTACCACAAACAATCCCAAACAACCATTCGCTATCAATCAATTTTCACACCAATCACAATTAATAAATATCATCCATGGTTTGCGGACGAGGGGCGTATATATATATATATACATATAGCAATTCACTTTTATTTCAACACATATATAATTTTTACAACGCATATATAACTTATACATCGAACATATAACTTATACAACGCTTATACATGAGGTGTACAACGCTTATATAACTCATACATCGACTATATAATTTATACATCGTCGTTTTCCATATTGTTTATAATTTAGAAATCTCACCTTGGGTTCCACTCCACCAAAAATAGCAGAAAGCTCAGAAAAATATGCGGTCTCTTCTAGAATGTAGAAGATGTCCACACGATCACGATGTTTCCTGTTTCATCGAATTTCGTTAACGTATGAAAAAGATATGATTTTTCAAACATCAAACCATTTAAAAAAGTAATTAATTGAATTTATAGCGTAAGAAAAAATGCTACCTATTCCCCTATTTAAAATCCACTACCGATGTCGATTTCCCCCTTTCCAAAACTAGGGTTCTGCCTTTCATCGCCGGAGGACCACCGTACGTCGATCAACCTCCACCATCTTGTTCCCCTTCGCGTCGCCTACCCGCACACCCCCATGATGTCGAACTCGAGCTCCCCACGGCGGTGCAAAACAGGTCCAAGCGTCGGCCCTTCCAGCTCCAATTCCACACAGCACACTCAGCTAGAACCCATCACACCCGTTCAAATTATAGAGGGCGTTTAGCTCTTCGATTCAGTAGTTTGGATTTTGATTTTCGTAAAGTAGAGAGGGAGATCGGTGCGGCTTGATTTGGAGCGATTCCTGTCGTCGGTTTTAACAGAGAGCGGCGGCTAGGGTTTAGTTTTTTTTTTCTATTTTCTGATTGGTTGTGAGGATTTTATAATATTTTAATTTCCAAAAATACCCCTTTATTAATACGAACCCCGAATTCAACCCAACGACTGTCGCCCCTAGCTAAATACCCCCATTCCGAACACAATGGGATATGTTTCGTAGGCCCATTCGACTGTTTCAGTCAGTTTTCCTTCAAATTAAAATATAAAGCATTCAATATTTGATTTGAACGTGCATTTCAATTTGCCAGGGCCACAAACTGATTCGAAAAATTCCAGAAAAATAAATCTAGCTATGTTTTGACGATACGGTCCCAACAAAACTAGTTTCATCGAATTCTGAGACCGTTTGCAAAAAGGCCCATTTCTGGTTGATCCAATTTAACTGTAATTGACCAAAATACATTTTCTTTTGCCACGCTCACATATTAGCTTCAAAAATTATGAAATTTGAAACCTAGCGATAACTTCACATCCCGGGTCCAACAAAAGTGGTTTCGTCGAATTCCGAGGTCGTATGCAAAATGGCCAATTTCACGGGCTATATAAATTCCATAGCGACCGTTCTGAAAATTCATTCGGGCATAACTTTTGCTTTCCGCTATGAAAATTTGATTTTTCAGATTCGTTAGAAAGGTATTCACTAACAGATTTAAATATTTTTGGTTTCACTAAAATCCGTTTTGGTTTGCACCCAGTACAATCCGACAAAGTTTGAATTCAATTTTTGAAACTACAGCGCCATTTCAAGCCTTGTTTATAATTATAATTAATTATATTCTTATTCAATTGTCGATTCAAACTCACTTTTCATCTTACTTATTTAAAATATTTATTTTAAATATTTTAAATCCATTATTTTAGCCAATTTAAAAAATTTAAATTGGTTCAGATTTTCTGGGTCGTTACAATCTCACCCACTTAAAACTTTTCGTCCCCGAAAAGGAACAAAGTCGAAAGTGGTTTGATAAATCTACAATCACACAACACAACAACCATTCCAATTGTTTTTAACTTTTCAAAGCCATACAAATTAATTCCTATTTTCCTTTTTAAAATCATTCAGACAATAACAATAGAATAGAGAATTAAATGGTGATGTAAAGTATGGTAAATATACCTTGCACCGGAGTCAATCAGAGATTTCTACTCGGCATCTAGGATAAGCTTTCTGAATGCTCTCCTCGGTTTCCCAAGTACAATCTCGTGGATCTCCACTCCATTGCACTTTGACTAAGTGAACCTTCTTGTTCCTCAGCTCTTTGGTTTCTTTGCCGATAATCTTTAGCGGCTCTCGTCTCAAAGCTAATTCTGGGGTAATTTCAATGTCCTGTTGAGATGCTTCTTCCACGATCAAGTCTGGATCATGAACGTGCTTCCGAAGTTGAGATATATGAAATACATCATGAACCCCAGGCAACCAATCAGGCAGTTTGACCTTATAAGCAAGAGTCCTGATCCGTTCCAGAATAGGAAACGGACCAATGAATTTGGGTGCCAACTTTCCAGTTTTACCGAACCGGATAACTCCTCTCATCGGCGATACTTTCAAATATACATAGTCGCCAACAGCAAAGGATATATCTCTTCTTCTCCTATCGGCATAGCTCTTTTGTCGGCTTTGAGCGGCAAGTAATCGCTTCTTAATAAAGTCGACTTTGTCAGCAGCTTCTCGAATCATATCAGGACCCAACACTAGTCTATTTCCAGGTTCAACCCAACAAGCAGGAGATCGGCACGGTCTACCAGACAATGCTTCGAATGGCGACATTGTCAGACTCGCCTGGTAGCTGTTGTTATATGAGAATTCAGCCAAATGCAGATGGTCTTCCCACGACCCACCGAAATCTATAACACAAGCCCGCAATAGATCTTCTAAAATACGATTCACCCTCTCAGTCTGACCGTCTGTCTGAGGATGATAAGCGGTGCTTAAGTTCAACTTCGTGCCCAGCTCGAATTGAAATGCTTCCCAGAATTTGCTAGTAAATATTGTATCTCTATCACTGACTATACTGAGCGGCACTCCATGTAGTCTAACTATTTCCCTGAAGTATATTTGCGCCAGACTCTGAGCAGTTCTGTTTGATTTGACAGGTATAAAATGGGCGGTCTTCGTGAAGCGATCTATGATCACCCAAATATTGTCATTCCCTTTTCTGGTTCTGGGCAGACCATCAATGAAATCCATTGAAATATGTTCCCACATCCAACTTGGAACTTCTAGCGGTTGTAATAATCCAGCCAATTTTTGTTGGTCGCTCTTGACTAGTTGGCAAGTAGGGCATCGGCTAACATATAAAGAAATGTCCCTCTTCATCGACTTCCACCAGAAAGTGCATTTGATGTCATTATACATTTTGCTTACTCCTGGATGGATACTGAGTTTTGACTTGTGGCATTCATCCAGTACTTCCTTTCGAAGCTCAGGAATGTTAGGGACACAGATTCGACCTTTGAGCCTTAGAATTCCATCATTATCCACTTGAAAACTCGAGGGCTCGCCTTGTTGAATTATCTCTCGGATCTTCTGAATGAAGTGATCATTCTCCTGTAGAGCAGATATTTTATCTAGCAATGAAGTCGTGATAATAAAACTGGCGATCATCTCATTCTTTCGGCTTAACGCATCGGCCACGACATTGGCTTTCCCTGGAGTATATATAATTTCAAAGTCATATGCTGCTAGAAACTCCAGCCAATGTTGCTGCCTCATATTCAAGTCCTTCTGTGTGAATAGATACTTTAACGACTGGTGATCTGTAAACAGTTCAAATCTCTCGCCCAGAAGATAGTGTCTCCAGATTTTCAAAGCGAATACTATAGCCAATAACTCAAGATCATGAGTGACATAGTTTTTTCTCGTGCGGCTTCAGTTGATGGCTAGCATAAGCAGTTACTTGACCCCTTTGCATTAACACTGCGCCAAGGCCTTCTCTAGAAGCATTAGTCCAGACTTTTAAATCTTGGTTGCCATCGATGATGGTTAACATTGGAGCTGTCGTTAGTCTTAACTTCAACTCTTCGAAAGCCTCCTCACTTTCTGGAGTCCATTTGAATTTTGAGTGCTTCTTCGTAAGCTTCGTTAAATGACCAGATATCTTCGAAAAGTTTTTAACGAACTTCCGGTAATAGCTAGCCAATCCGAGAAAACTGCGAACTTCAGTGGGGGTGCTAGGCTGTTTCCAGTTCTGAATAGCCGTGATTTTGCTTGGATCCACAGCGATTCCTTCTTTCGATACGACGTGGCCTAGAAATTTTACTTCATCTTGCCAGAAGATACATTTGGAAAATTTTGCTTTCAATACATTCCTTCTAAGGATTTCTAACACTTGTTCCAAATGTTTTTCATGTTCGGCCTTGGACTTAGAGAAGATTAGAATATCATCGATGAAAACCAGAACCAATTTATTCAATACTCCTCTGAATACTCTGTTCATTAGATCAACGAAATAGGCTGGAGCGTTACATAAGCCGAACGGCTTTACTAACCACTCATATAATAGGTCGGGACCTCTGAATGTTGTCACTGGAACACACTCTTCGGCAATTCGAAGCTGATGGAAACCTGTAGCTAGGTCCATTCGTGAAAATACTTGTGCGCCATTTAATCGATCCAACAGATCATCAATCCGCGGCAATGGATATTTGTTCTTTATTGTCTGTTTGTTCAGATCACGATAATCCACACATAGACGTAGAGTACCGCCAGATTTTGGGACAAAAACCACTGTTGCCCCCCAATCGGAGAAACTAGGCCTGATCAGACCCTTCCATACGAGCTGTCGTGTTTGATTGTCTAATTCCTCCTTCTCTTTCAAGGACATTCTTCGAATAGCGTGAACTACCGGCCTTGCATTCGGAATCAAAGCAATCTTGAAATCTATTTCTCTTTGCGGAGGTAAACGAACAACTTCTTCGAACACATCCGCATAGTTCTTGACGACAGGAATATCTTTCTCTAGGTCGGGAATATTCTCTGTGATTTCAGGGATATTTTCTATTTGGGCTGGAGAAACATTCAAAGCTGCCCAGAAGTCTTTTCTATTAGCATTCTGACCTTCACATGGTATGGTTATATAATTCCCTGATTTAATCTTAGCCCTAACAACTCTCTCCGCGCATCTAACCTCTGCTTCATATTTGGTTAGCCAATCCAATCCCAGAATAAGATCGAATTCATCAAAGTTCATAACGATAGAGACAGTAGGGAATTTATAGCAGGAAAAAGAGACAGGTACTGCACACACCCAACTGAGATCGATGGAACCACCGACCGGATTTCTGACAGTCATTGGTTCTTTGAGCTTCTTCAATTTCAGATCCAATTTCTTGACTGCACTCTTTGCAATAAAGCTTCGTGACGCGCCTGTGTCAAACAGTACTTTGACTGGAATGTTTTTGACAGTTAGCGTTCCTTCTAAAACATCAGATCTTCCCGTACTATCTAAGGGTGCTGACGTTTCTGCCACTTCATTTACATGAGCCTCTTGGGTCTTTTTCAGTAGCCAGCAATCTTGCTTTACATTTCTAGCCTGTTTGCAGAGATTGCATTCTCTGCTTTCCTGAATCTTTCCGCAGGATTTAAATCCATCATTCTTTCGTTTCTTCAAGGATTTACAATTCCCTTGCAAATGCCCTTTCTTATGACAGTTATTGCATATGGCAGTCGTTGCTGGTTCTTTTTCGGATCTGGCCCTTTTTCGATTGACTTTGGGCTCCTTAATGACCTCAGACATTGTACTGGCCTCAGCACGATTAGTTGCCGACTCAATTTTATTACTAGAGCTGACTTCTTCTTCATAATGTAACATACCCTTCTTGTCTAGATCTTCGTACTGATAAGCCATGTATATCATTTTAGAAAAGGAGAGCTTCACGTTCCTCATTACACTGTTCTGATATTTTCTTTGAAGCCCGTGAATAAATCTCAGATTTTTCCTCTTCGGATTTTCAATTAGATGAGGGGCAAAGTGAGAAAGTTCATTGAATTTCTTATGATATTCGGGAATGGTCATATCTCCTTGTATCAGATAAGAAAATTCATCACATAGTCGCTCAATTGCTTCTGGAGGAGTAAATCTTTCTAGGAAAATCACTTTGAATTTATCCCAGGTGTTGTCACCTTCTGGATTATCCTTAATAACAGAATCCCACCAGAACAAAGCTTCATCTTTGAGTGCCCAGGAGGCCAGTAATCTTTTCTGGTCATCCCTCAGCTTTAATCCTTCAAAGATTTTCTCAGCCGAACGAATCCATGCTTCCGTTCTCATAATAGATTCTTCGCCCGAGAATGGCTTTCCACCCAGATTTCTATATTTCATATATAGGGCTTCGATATCCGGGTCAGTATCACTTCTTCTGTTTCTGGCACTCATTTTCTAGTTCTTCTGCAAATAGCAGATCAAGTGTCAGGTCACAGAAAAGGTATTTTAAAATATAGAAACACATACTTCAAATGTAAATGTGTCTATCGAGGTGTAATTTCATTCTGCTTTACTCATACTAGGATATTACTGATCCTATCTGTATAGAGTTACCCATCCTAGAACACTACTGGTTCTATTTCTGACGAGTTCGTTAACATGTTATATTCTAGAACTAAGCTTAACCAAAGCACTGATACCACGTTGAGACAACCCCAAATCCCGTACAGACGGAGACAAGGGTTATCTTCGGAATATAACACAGAAACAGATAACAGCAGAAAAAAATTAAATAAATACACCAGAGAATGAACAATAGAATATACTGGATAAAAGTAATCATTAGAGTTACACAGTATACAGGATCTTACTTAGTACAAATACAGTTCAGCTATACATAAAAGTCTACAGCGGAAATAAACAAAATATGTACAATAGGAGCTGAACAACATAAAAAGAGATAAATGATAGAATCCATCTTCAGCTCCAGCTATCCAGAAAGAACCAGCTAAACCTGAATAAAAGGCTGTCCGTGTAGAAAAAGGGGCACCCGAGTTTGAAAGTGAAACAAACTACGAGTCAGTCATGGGACTGGTATGAGAAATCTACTCAACACTGGTATAGCATGGCTAATCACAGGACCATGCCACTTTCGTGGAATGGGTTTACTCCATTGGATTGCCAGTGCTTTAAAACAAATCTTTCTTTTAAACAACGCAATGTATTTTATAAAAATGAAGCCATTATAAGACTCAGTTCCCATCACACAATGCAACGCAAACCGGAGGATAGAGTTTTACCTTATAACGGCCAAAATATGCTTGATACGAATAAAACAAAGGCAATTGATATTATTACTAGTGTTTATATGTTTCAAAAACAACTTCGAATCATAACCATCAATCCTAGGCGACAATGTACCATATATCATGTCGCCATATATATATATACAATCAAAACCGCACGATGTCGTATTTGGAAATTGGATTTCCGTCATGAACCAAGGCAAAAGATAGTCCTTACCGAATTCGAGACAATCTAGCCCATGTCTCCGGAACAGTCGCAACTGCCCCTTGGATCGTCAGGGCCGGTCCACCGATGTGGATTATTATGCCTGAACATTACGTCTCCCCGCCCTTTGGGGCGTAAACGAGCCAACGAATGACTCTATCAGACCCGGATTGTCCGATCAAACCAAGGCGCCTCGCAACAGCAACAACCAACAGGTGAAAAGTATATAAATGTCAGGGCTGGTAGGTCACTGACACCACCCTAGCTAGAAAGAAACGCAGGCCCTCCCTGATGTCCACTCCCGTTTTTGGTTCATACCGGGGTGTGAGGCTCGCGAATTCACGTTATACACAAAGCTACGCCACACAGGCGGTGCTTTGATCATCACCACAAGACTTTGCTTTTCAACAGAAGCCCTGATCACTGCATCTTAGCATGCCACACAGGCAATTCATGCCATGCGACTGATGTCCATCGATACACAACCTCTGAGCTTGTGCGTTTCAGAGAAGGGCGTTAAGCAAAAGAATAAATTCTCCACTGCCAAACAGATGTATAATTAATAGAGATCAATCAACACGGAATAAAATCCAATGTCAGACACACAGTCCATTTACAAGTCCGTTCTGGGTCTGAACGAAACCGGAGGCACTAAATACCTCGCAAACCCATCGACCACCACGTACGTCTGGACAATCACCACTCATTATCCATATTTCGGGATGCCTCCCAATCAGGACCTTGGTTACCATTCAAACAAGGTGAAGATCTCCGGTCTTCGACCACCGTCTTCATCTTCGACTTTCAATCGTCGGTCAATTATTTGAAATGAGAATCAAGTCGGCCTTTTCAAACAATTTACGTATATTTAGAATTTTAAATCAATTTATTTCAATGGTTAAATCATTCGACAACACCAATTTTGTTCTTTAATGTAATCTTCACCCCAAACACATTCAACCATCAAATACAACATAAATCGAGCAAATTCAGTTTATTTCCATTCCATATTATTTATGATATTTTATAACGATTTATCACTATTTTTATTTATTTTAAAATAGCCAATTTATTCAAAACGACGCTTCGGGCCATAACGCGGCCGTGGCGCTGTTTTTCTTCAGATTTGATTTACACATACCTGAAAATCTAACCATTGGATCTTAACAAAATTTACATCATTAGAAAGGTCTTTTCAAAACGAATCCAACGGTTCCAATTTCGGGTAAATCCGACGGTCGGATCTCCCGGTACAATCGTTTGAAGTTTCGATTTCAAAATGCGAATTGCTGCGTCGTTATTCGATTAAATATAATTATATTTATAAATATAAATAAATATAATTGTTTCTGGCACTGTTTTTCTTCAGATTCGAATTAAACATTCCAGACAATCCAACCGTTGGAATTTTACAAAATTGGTGCCGTTGGAAAGATTTTTCCTAGGCGAACCCGACGGTTGCGGTTTCGGGAAAATCCATTGGTCGGATTTCCCGCACTAGTTGTTTGAAATCACGGTTTCAAAATACGAACTGCACGGCCTCGTTTTGTTTTAATTTTATTTATATTTATATATTTATATAAATATAGTTCATTCAACAATTTCAATATCGTTTTTACTTCAAATATTTCACTAACGCCTTAAAATTTTGGAAAATTTCGCCATAACCTCCTTTGTATGGGAGGGCTGGGAAAATTCCCAAATAGCCGCACGGGCGTCTCATGTCAAAAAGAAAAAGAAAAAGCCAAGCGGCTAGCCAACAGGCTCATAAAATCATCACCCAAACAAAACAGTAAATGTGTACCTATTTGTCGGGCACAAAATTTTATTCCTCTTCTCTAGCCCCTTTGCTATAACCTGTTCAATAAATATGCATGTACATATATATAGTTCTTATCATTTATCATTTTCCATTCAACTTCATATTTGATTCCATTTGGTTTAAAAACACCATTCATTCTAACGTTGCATGCACAGGTAAAAATCACATCATTAGCTAATTAATGAATATTTCGACTCATGCATATTTATTTGAACGAGTTGCTATTTTTAACACTTCACATTTCAACGATTCATATATATAATAAAAATGGGATTTTTATTGTAAAACAATTCATTTCAAAACACTATTATTTTATATAGTTTATATAGGGGATAAAAATATGATTTTTTCTATAAAACAATTTCTTTTAAAACGAGATTATTTTACATAGTCCATATAGTCGATAAAAGGAGATTTTTATTATGAACCAATTTATTTCAAAATAGGAATACCATTCAACACATGAATTTCTAATCAACGAATGAGTATCGATTCAACACATGAAGGTTTTCTATAGTTTCTATAAATAGATAAAAATTTGATTTTTATATTTAAAACACGAATACCTTTTCAACACATGAATTTCTAATCAACGAATGAATATCGATTCAACACATGAAGGTTTTCTATTCAACGAGTAAATATAGTTTCAGCAAATGAAAATAATTCAAACACATGAATATTATTCAAAATTTCGGCAGCATAACGGCAGGGTAGTTAAAACCGGGACCGTCCCTAGTACGACTCCTTGCTCTACCTTAAAACCTCGTGGTTTTTGACAATGGGGATCATGCATCTAGTTCGCACGCAGGCGGCATGTATATATTTATTTCATTTCCACAAACTAATCCTATGTGGTTTCAACCAAATATTTTTCAACCACAAACGGGTATTTTTCAACCACAATCAATCAACATCTACCACAAACAAACATTCGCTATCAATCAATTTTCACATCAATCACAATCAATAAATATCATCCATGGTTTGTGGACGAGGGGCGTATATATATATATATATATATATATATATATATATATATATATATATATATATATATATATATATATTTACATATAGCAATTCACTTTTATTTCAACACATATATAATTTTTACAACGCATATATAACTTATACATCGAACATATAACTTATACAACGCTTATACATGAGGTGTACAACGCTTATATAACTCATACATCGACTATATAATTTATACATCGTCGTTTTCCATATTGTTTATAATTTAGAAATCTCACCTTGGGTTCCACTCCACCAAAAATAGCAGAAGGCTCAGAAAAATATGCGGTCTCTTCTAGAATGTAGAAGACGTCCACACGATCACGATGTTTCCTGTTTCATCGAATTTCGTTAACGTATGAAAAAGATATGATTTTTCAAACATCAAACCATTTAAAAACGTAATTAATTGAATTTATAGCATAAGAAAAAACGCTACCTTTTCCCCTATTTAAAATCCACTACCGATGTCGATTTCCCCTTTTCCAAAACTAGGGTTATGCCTTTCATCGCCGGAGGACCACCGTACGTCGATCAACCTCCACCATCTTGTTCCCCTTCGCGTCGCCTACCCGCACACCCCCATGATGTCGAACTCGAGCTCCCCATGGCGATGCAAAACAGATCCAAGCGTCGGCCCTTCTAGCTCCAATTCCACACATCACACTCAGCTAGAACCCATCACACCCGTTCAAATTATAGAGGGCGTTTAGCTCTTCGATTCGGTAGTTTGGATTTTGATTTTCGTAAAGTAGAGAGGGAGATCGGTGCGGCTTGATTTGGAGCGATTCCTGTCGTCGGTTTTGACAGAGAGCGGCGGCTAGGGTTTAGTTTTTTTTTCTATTTTCTGATTGGTTGTGAGGATTTTATAATATTTTAATTTCCAAAAATACCCCTTTATTAATACGAACCCCGAATTCAACCCAACGACTGTCGCCCCTAGCTAAATACCCCCATTCCGAACACAATGGGATATGTTTTGTAGGCCCATTCGACTGTTTCAGTCAGTTTTCCTTCAAATTAAAATATAAAGCATTCAATATTTGATTTGAACATGCATTTCAATTTGCCAGGGCCACAAACTGATTCGAAAAATTCCAGAAAAATAAATCTAGCTATGTTTTGACGATACGGTCCCAACAAAACTAGTTTCATCGAATTCTGAGACCGTTTGCAAAAAGGGCCATTTCTAGTCGATCCAATTTAACTATAATTGACCAAAATACATTTTCTTTTGCCACGCTCACATATTAGCTTCAAAAATTACGAAATTTGAAACCTAGCGATAACTTCACATCCCGGATCCAACAAAAGTGGTTTCGTTGAATTCCGAGGTCGTATGCAAAATGGCCAATTTCACGGGCTATATAAATTCCATAGCGACCATTCTGAAAATTCATTCGGCCATAACTTTTGCTTTCCGCTATGAAAATTCGATTTTTCAGATTCGTTAGAAAGGTATTCACTAACAGATTTAAATATTTTTGGTTTCACTAAAATCAGTTTTGGTTTGCACCCGGTACAGTCCGACAAAGTTTGAATTCAATTTTTGAAACTACAGCGCCATTTCAGGCCTTGTTTATAATTATAATTAATTATATTCGTATTCAATTGTCGATTCAAACTCACTTTTCATCTTACTTATTAAAAATATTTATTTTAAATATTTAAAATCCATTATTTTAGCCAATTTAAAAAAATTTAATTGGTTCAGATTTTCTGGGTCGTTACATATAATAAATTTATTTAATTATATAAATGGTGAATTAAAGGATTTAATGGTCGTGGAATTAAATAACTGGGAATATTTAATTTAATTAAATAATTTAATATATATTTAATTCAAAAAACAATCAGTAATATTGGAAATCATAATATTCTATGAACGGGGTCGTCCCTTAGATTTAATTCAGCTTAGAGTTGAATTATATTGACGAATATATTCAATCGACGTCAGTTTAAACGTATAGTTATATTATAATTAAAATCGAGCTCGAAATGGCGCTGCAGTTCGTAAATTGGCGATTCGAACTTCAACTGAATGTACAGGATTCGTTTTAAATCGGATTTCTGTGAAACAAGAAACGGGTGGAGCTGGTGGAGTATATCTTTCTAGTGGAAGAGAAAAATCAGGATTTCGTCAGGTAGATTTTGAGATATGTCCAAATCAAATTTCAGAAAAAGTCGCTATAGATTCGATTATCGACCGTAACAGTTTATTCGATATAACTAGAGATCGGGTTTGAATTTAAACAAAGTTCTTTTGGGAAATAGTGATAAAATAATTTTTAGAATTTTACTGTAATTTTTAATTAATTTAATAAGCGACTTTTTATTTAAAGTATTTCGCACCCTGAAATCAACTTTTTGAAGTTTCAAAATATGAGACCACCTACTGGTATTATTATATTTTTGAGATCATGGTACGATACTGGACACGACTGCATCTTTATTTCTGTCCGTACGTGAATGGAATTACGGTAATTATATAAAACAGAAATATAAAGGAGATATTATCGTACCATTAAAACTATCCTAATGTATTACTAGGACAAAACAAGTCCACGCCTCAAATTCTTTTGAGCCGCTCATCCCTTACAGCAAAACAAGGAATCGTGGAAACCTACCCTCCACAAAATACAAAGAAACTAAATCTTATAAATACCCTAAGTCCTTATCGTAATTTCTAATCCATTTGTTCTCAGCCGCCACCGAACAAACTCAAAACATGAGCATCCCTCTTTCAAGAACCCAAAACAAATCAAATGAAAATCCGAAAGACCTAGTCTCGATCGAACACTATAAAGGCGGAGCTGCTGTACGACGCTTTTGGGGATCACTGGGCGAAGTCGCGGTCGTTGTTAGGGGTTGAAGAGGCTCGTTTGTGAAGGTATGGTGACGTCCGTTTGAACATTACTAAAGAGAAAGAAGGGGGGCATTTGCTTGCGTTTGTATGTGGTGGAGTACATCTATTTTTACTGTGCGAGCATGGGTATCTAAAAAGGGAAAGCTTGCAGAAATAGGAGACTGGAGGGTCGATATTGGGGTCGTAGGTGGGCGAGCTTCAGCCGAGGCGGACGGCGAACTCTGATGGAACTCAGGCGAGGTGAGTCGCGGAGGGGCATGAAGTGTTGAAGCCGCAGGTTTTCATTTTGGAAGTTGGGTTTTTGGGTGTGACAGTTTGTGAAGTACGGGAGAAGGATGGTCCGATGTTGAGCAGGGTATTTAGGAGTTTAATGATCTGTGTATTGGGAGAGGTAGTTTTCGTGAGAAGATGAAAACAGGAAGAATCAAGTATCGATGCAGACTTGATGTTAGAATTTCCGGAGTGGGATTTGTTATCAAGGAAGAAGGGGTGGGTTATTATCTTTGAGTAATTGTTTGGTAACGATGGATTTAGAGGGAGTTGGAGTTTTGACTACGGTTTCAGGATGTACAGGAGATCGAGAAGACAGTTACTGTAAATGGAGGGTGCGGATGGGTCTACATATGGGCCAATGTGATAATGTAAGGCCCAGGGGTAAATTCAAGAGGAAAGAAAAGAGGGAAGCCCAACGTTTAAAAAGGGTTATTGTTTAAAAACACGAAGTGTTGAATGTGGGATACCAGGGAAGATCGGGAATCAGCTGCATTCTTTTTACTAGAACAGATGATTGGAAATGGGTTGGAGCTCGACTGAAATTATAGCGGAATGAAACGTATGATCAGAACCGTGCATCGTTATTTAACGATTACGGGCAATGTGAGTAAAACTCACTAACTCTCCTCAATTTATATTTTAATATAAATTGTACTTTATTTATTGACTGTTGTATATTGATTGTTAAACTGGACTGTTAAATAGATTTGATTGAAAACGTAGTTATTGTTAATCTATGTACTGTTAATCAAATATGGTTCTGTACAGCAGGATATTTCATTTCAAAATGAAATATGATATATATTATACTATGTAACATCTGTGGATGCAGGGAGACAGGTTGGAGGAATCCGACTGGATTCCTCAACAATTATTTTACTGTTTTCATATATTGTGTTATATGATGTGTTATATAATCTGTTCTGGATTATGTGTGTTAGCATGATATTAATCATTGTTATTCGATATTTTACATATCATAAGAAACCCTGAGTGTGAAAAGGAATATTTCAATGTATATTGAAATAAAGGAATTTTATAAAATCACCGGATTTTATAAAAGGAAATTATTTATAAAACGAACACGGTTTTATAAAAGGAAAGTATTTATGAAACGAATAGAGTTTTATAAAAGGGAAAAATGTTGATAAAACAAATAGAATAGGTAAAAGGAATATTTCAATGTATATCGAAATAAAGGAATTTTATAAAATCAACCGATTTTATAAAGGGAAACAATTTGAAAATAGAGTATTTATAAAATGAACACGGTTTTATAAAAGGAAATTATTTATAAAACGAACACGGCTTTATAAAAGGAAGTATTTATAAAACGAATAGAGTTTTATAAAAGGGATATTTATTTAGAAAATAAATAGAATTAAAAAGGGAAATATTTATTTAGAAAATAAATAGAATAAAGGAATATTTATTTAGAAGGTAATTAGAAGTTATAAATAGGAAATATTTGTAACGGTAATTAGAAGTTATAAATAGGAAATATTTGTAACGGTAAATAGAAGTTATAAATAGGAAATATTTGTAACGGTAATTAGAAGTTATAAATGGGAAATATTTGTAACGGTAATTAGAAGTTATAAATAGGAAATATTTGTAACGGTAATTAGAAGATATAAAAAAGGGAATAGTTGTAACGGAAAATAAACGTTATAAAAAGGAAATTGATGAGATATAAAAGAGATAATCGAATAGAGTTAAATCGAATTTAGTATTCGAAGGAGCTAATCGAATTTAGTTATTTGAAAGGAGTTAATTGAATATTAGTTATTCAATTAGAGATAATCAAATAAAGTTAATCGATTAAAGATAATCAAATAAAAGTTAATCGAATTAGTCGAAGTAAGTTAATCGACTATTAGTTAGTCGAATGTTAGTTAAGCAAATAAGAGTTAATCGACTATTAGTTAGTCGAAGATTAGTTAATCGAATATGGTATTAGATGTTAGTAAATCGAATATGGTATTCGAAGGAGTTAATCGAATATGGTATTCGATGTTAGTTAATCGAATATGGTATTCGATGTTAGTTAATCGAATATGGTATTTGTAACACCCCGAAAATTCTATAACTGTGAAATTAACAAATTAAAGTATAATTAATTTGAAATCAAAGAACCAAGGGAAACGGGGTACGCCATTGCGTTCGTCTCGGAAAAATACGCGAAATAGAGTCCGAGTTTTTGAAAAACGAAGTCCGTATGAAGAAGATATGGCCTTCGGAAGTTTTGAATTAAATTTAAAATTCAAACAGAATAAAATAATTAAAAATCGGGCCCAGTGGGCCAGGGCGGATAAACACCCGCCTAGGCCACCCAGGTCGACTGGGCTGTCGACCTTGGCTACCCATGTCGACAGGGCTGTCGACAGCCCTGTCGACAGGGGTGTCGACCTGGTCGAGCCCAGTCAACCTGGCTGGCCAGGTCGGTGTGTGGTCGAATTTCTGTGGTCTGCTTTGTCATTAGGGCTAGGTGGCGGGTTTTTATTGGTCTCTCTTCCTAATGAATGGCTACGATCTATCCAAGCAACATCAAGGGTCCTAATCAATTCCTAACCTCTATATAAACAACCCTAGACTAAACCCTAATCTATTCATTCAAATTAAGAACATAGCCGCCATGTTGCTGAGGAACGACTAAGAGTAGCCGCCAACTAGAGAGAGAATTAGGAAGAAAGTTCTAAAGCCTAAAGCAATTCAAGTAACCTAAAGCCAATCAATTCAACAAAGGAATCATATCTCTTAATTAGAGAATTCGCCGCAACCATTGTAAGTAGAGTATTACTTTGGTATGAATAAACAATTGTGTTGATGTGTATGCTTGAATTGTGGCAATGAAAGTAATTCATATTTGTGCGTTCTTATCAATTTATATACATTTGAATATTCTTGAATTATGTTATTCAATTATAAAGAACTACATGCGGTAGTTCTATGCAAGTATACGTTTGGAATATTGCACAAATTATATAATCTATGTTGAGGCTACATGTATGTAGTTGATTGAAATCCATGCAAGTTTGGGGTTTTGTTATTATGTCACTATGATGTATATTTTTGTGCATAAATCATTTTGCAAGTAATTGAAACAAGTTTGGTGGTTATAGTTCATATGAAACTATGTTGGAATTTTGACACCATAATCCATGTATTAAGTCATGCTTTTGCCAACTTATGAATATGGCTAGGCTATGAATGATATTTGGCATAATTGAAATCCATGATTAAGTCTATCTTGTTTACAAGGATTATATAATGACATATGTGAGACATGGCTAGGTTAGATTCAAAAATCCCCTTTTTGCAAGTTTAAAACAAACACCATGATTAGAAATATTTATGCCATGCTTATGTTTGACATTATGCCATGCTTATGCTAGAAATATTTGTGCCATGCTTATGTTTGACATTATGCCATGTTTATGCTAGAAATATTTATGCTATGCTGGTGTTTGACATTATGCCATATTTATGCTAGAAATATTTGTGCCATGCTTATGTTTGACATTATGCATAAATAAGAATATAAGTTCATGTTGCAGTTAAACCTATGCAAGTTCATATGCTTTGATTCATGTCACCTATGTTACCATTATGCAAGTACACCAGTTTCTATTATGTATTTCCAACGTCATATGCAAGTTCATGCGCTCACCTTCCCCTCTTTGTGTATGTGATTACGCCATAAGCCTCCCCTTTTCGCATGGCTAAATTGGGCTTTAAAAGGCTAAGCCCAATATATATAAACGGACGTGTAAAACGGGGGAAAATAACGTTGGGTTAAAAATAATTAATGAATGAAAATATGAAATAGAAGGGCCCAAATTCAAGTATGGGTTGGGCCCATGATTGGTGTAACCTTTACACCATTAACTTAATAATGGGCCGCAAATATTTACATATAATTAAAGAAGAATGACAAGATATGTAAATGTAGAAAATACGATGTGTTTAACCCGAGGTTGGATTGAGTTGTGATGTAAACCTGCCCGGAACCGCCCGGCTGTCCAGTAGTCACAACAATACCTATCCAATGTGGGAGGTTAAACATGGAGCCCAGCAAGGACCCAAGGTTAGACTGAGTTGTGGCGTAAGACTGCCCGGAACCAACCGGCAACAGGCAGCCACAACAATACCTGTCTAATGTGAGAGGTCAGGGCCTTAATAAGACAATTAATGCTGAGTCAGGATTGTTAGGATTAAGTGAACTAAAGACTTAATCAAAATGGAACATGCTAAACTAAACGGACTGGTGGGGTTAGGTTAGAAACACTTAACCAACTTAGCATGTTGGCTAGAGATAGAAAACCTAGTATCGGGGGACCCTTTTCAGCAGTAACCCTAAAAGGTGTATCAGGATACCCTGAAACTAGGCAGGGTGGGGCACGATTACTGGGCTGATTGTAAGAGGTCAAAGCGACGGCGGTGGTGTAGCAGTGTAGGTTCTAACGGAGTGCGGGCGTGCACACACTCCGGCGCAGAAAAATAAGGCACTGGACACCAGTAGCATACCTGTGCACTCTAAGGTTGTGTCGGGTTGCCAATATGGGACTTGATACACCCCATGGTGGGACCAGCATAGGTAACTACAGACATCGGGGGCCGTAAGACACATGTAACTTTGCGAGTAGGAGCCGATCATCATAGAATGGATCACATCACCCTGATTATGGGTGCAAATTGGAAACTGGTATATGGGTTCAGAGATTAACATGGGGTACGATAGTATATTCGACCCTAGATAACTTAACCAAGTTTATTGTGCTTGCCCACTTCTTGTTTATACTTATCATACCTAGTTCTTTATTCATAGACAAAATAGTACTAGACTTACTCAGGCTTTATGTCTGACTCTGCTTTTCTTTCGTCTTCTTTCTTCCGTTCCCCCCCCCCCCCAAGGTCCTCAGGGAGGGAACACAGCAGCTTGACCAACCTCAACATCCAGCTTGAAGAAGAGAAATGTATTGCTTAGACTTTCCTGTTTTGAACTATGGCTTTGGACAATCCACTATGGGGCTTTTGCAGTTTATCTATGTTTTATTTATGCTTCTTTAAATAATGTACTCAAGACAGATTATGAAAGTGTTATGTTATGTTTTTGGAAAGGATGTTGTTGTAACACGTATTTGACTTTATGAAATAAAGCTTGTTGTTCTTCCGCTGTTTACAAATATGTGTTCTTATATCTGTCTTGTATATCTGTGACTTGTACTTATAAACCTCCACCAAAATTAGGGCATTCCCTTTGAGAGTGACCCTAACGGAGGTGGGGTGTTTCACTTGGTATCAGAGCATAGGTTTACCAAATAAGATAAAAAGTTTTGAAAAATTATTTTCAAAAAAGGAAATTTAAAGAAGCATTTTTAAAAGAAAAATATTATTTTATTTTAAAAAGGCAAAGTCCACTCCCCAAAGCCATAGGAACTATCTCTTATCCTTCGTTTTGAATCTATCCTTTTTGTTTCAGCATGTCCCAAGATCTTAACTTGCCAGAAGGGGTGCCAATACCTGGTTGGTTTAGACGGTTCTTAGAAGCAAGGGCCACTCAGCCAGGTCCTACCGTTCCTCCTCCCCCAGCGGAAGGAAATCATCCAGCTGCAGTAGCACCTTTTTCTCCACCTCCTCCTCGGGGAAACACGTTTGCTAAGATATGTAAAGATTTTAAAGCTATGGGAGGAAGGGATTTCCATGGAACTGAGTCCTTCGTAACAGCTAGAAATTGGCTGAAAGAAACTGAGGACCTATTCATCATCTTTGAGGTAGAAGATAGACAAAAAGTACAGTTGGCAGTGTGGCTATTGAAGGGCGAGGCTTCCTACTGGTGGGAAGTCACTAATGCTGAAAGACCAGTGGAGACATGGGAGGACTTTAGGGCAAGGTTTGAGACCAAATTTCTCTCAGATGCGGAAAGAAGTTTGCAGTTGGAAAAATTCTTATTTCTTAAACAAGGGGACAAGACAGTCAGAGAGTATGTGAATCAGTTCGATGAGCTGGCTAGGTTTGGGCTTGACCTAGTCAACACCCCGCACAAGAAGGCTCTCCGTTTCGTCAAAGGGTTGAATGAGCCATTACACAGTTTGGCCATGACCCATATACCCATGGGGGCCACGTATGAAAGATTGGTGCAAATGGCATTGCTGAATGAGGAGGATAAGGGCAAGAAGGAGACAAAGGCAGAAAGCTCTCAAGGGAAGAAAGAGGGTTTGCAGCCCAAGAAGACAGACTTTAAGAAGGGCGGGAAAGGCAACAAAGAGAAGAGGAAGTGTAATTTCTGTGGCAAAGTGGGGCACTTAGTAAAGGACTGCCGGAAAAAGAAGGCCAAGGAGAATGGTGGGTGCTTTTCTTGCGGTGAGACAGGCCACAGGGCTAAGGACTGCCCAAAGAAACGAGGACAGGGGCAGAGGGCTGGATCCACCCCAGGGGCACAGGTTCATGTGCTAGAAGCACCACCTCTGCAACAGCGAGGTATAAATACTTCTGTAGAAAGTGTAGTTTATCTTTATGATCACCCCGTTCGCACTTTATTTGATTCTGGCGCATCACACTCCTTTATCTCGTCTGCTTTAGTAGAATCTCTGCACCTAAAAACTAGTTTGGTAGAGGACCCCTTAATTGTTTCAAACCCAATTGGGGGCCCAGCTCATTTGTCTATGATCTGTGTGGGATTGAAAATTTCTATTCTAAGTGTCGAATTTCAATGTAGTGCCTTTGTTTTGGGCTTTTCGGGGTATGTTTTGATTTTGGGTATGGATTGGCTATCCAGTAATGGGGCCATCCTTGATTGTGAGAAAAGGGTTGTTAGGCTCCTAACCCAGCTCGGTAATACTTTGGAAATTTCTTGTAATCCCTCGTATGCGGTTATGCTTAGTTATCTTGAATCGCTAGATGCTTCTGTTGAAAATTTGCAATCAGTTAGAGTGGTCCGGGAATATCCGGATGTCTTCAAAGAGGTGAAGGGCTTGCCTCCAAAGCGGGAAATAGACTTCCGCATATATCTTGTAGATAATGCAAAGCCCGTTGCGTTGCCCGTTAGACATATGGCTCCACGAGAAAGGAAAGAGCTCAGTAAACAGATTAAAGAGCTTCTAGAGAAGGGGTTCATTAGGAGGAGCATTTCAGAATGGGGCGCTCCAGTGGTGTTCGCAACGAAGGCGGATGGTTCACTCCGTCTATGTGTTGACTATAGGGAGCTCAACAAGCTAACGAAAAAGAATAGGCACCCTCTCCCTAGAATTGACGATTTGTTTGACCAGCTTGTAGGAGCGTCTGTTTTCTCCCAACTCGATTTAGCAACCGGTTTTCATCAGCTAAGGGTGGCTGAAGATAGCATCGATAAAACGGCGTTCAGAACCCCAAACGGTTTCTTTGAATGGCTTGTCATGCCTTTCGGCTTGACAAATGCACCTGCTTACTTCGTGGACCTGATGAGTAGGGTATTTAGAGATTTCCTCAACAAATTCGTAGTGGTCTTCGTAGATGATATCCTTATCTTCTCAAAGAGTGAAGAGGAACATGCTCAACACTTAAGGGCAATCATGGAAACTTTGCGAGTCCATCAACTAAAAGCCAAATTCTCCAAATGCCACTTTTGGAGAGAGGAGGTGAGGTTCCTTGGGCACATAGTATCCAAACAAGGGTTAGCAGTGGACCCTGCGAAGGTAGTGGCGGTACAGGATTGGAAGACACCAAGGAATGCAACTGAGGTCCGAAGTTTTCTAGGACTAGCAGGTTTCTATCGGAAGTTCATAAGGGATTTTGCGAAAATCTCAGCTCCGCTCACGAAATTGACCAAGAAGAATCTAGCGTTCAATTGGGATTTAGATTGCGAGTTTGCTTTCCAAAGACTGAAAAGGGCTCTTACAACAGCCCCAGTTTTGACGCTGCCAGATGGGAGCAAGATGTTCACTGTTTATACGGATGCATGTGGGACAGGGCTAGGCGCCGTCTTAATGCAAGAAGGAAGGGTAGTAGCTTATGGCGGGAGGCAGTTGAAGGTGCACGAAAAGAACTACCCAACCCACGATCTTGAGTTAGCCGCCATCGTCTTTGCACTCAAGTCTTGGCGACACTATCTCCTAGGTGAGAAGTTCGAACTTTACACTGACCATAAATCATTGAAATATCTTTTCTCGCAGAAAGATCTTAACTTGAGGCAACAAAGATGGATGGAGTTTCTTGCCTCGTACGATTTCGAAATCTCCTACACTCCGGGCAAAGGCAACGTAGTGGCAGACGCGTTGAGCCGAAAGAAATTGACGCTAAGCCCATTGTTTGTTGAAAGACAAAGCCTAGAGTTTATAGCCAGCTTCGACTTTAGGCCTTCCTCCGATTCGTACCAGGCTTGCTAGCATCTCTCGAAGTGCGCCCAACTTTAGTGGATTCAGTAGGGGCAGCACAACGCGAAGACCCTCAGCTTGTGGAAATAATTGATAGGCTAATTAGGGGTGAGACTTCAAGTCACCTCAACAGATACTCCATCGACGATAAGGGTTTGCTAAGGCGAGACGGAAGACTATGTGTCCCACAGACAAACGATTTAATAAAGAAGGTTCTCGAAGAAGCACATCACTCCAAGATGACGATACACCCAGGCGGGGATAAAATGTACAAAGACATAAAGAGGACTTTCTTTTGGAATGGCACGAAAAAGGACGTAGCAGAATTCGTTTCTAAGTGCATGGTGTGCCAACAGGTTAAGGCGGAACAGAAAAAGCCTGGCGGACTGCTACATCCTCTGGAGGTCCCGCAGTGGAAGTGGGATAGCATCTCAATGGACTTCATCGATGGGCTGCCTAGGTCTAGGAGAGGCAACACTAGCATTTGGGTAATAGTGGATAGGCTTACTAAAAGCGCCCACTTTTTACCTGTCAAAAGTAAAAGAACTGCCTCGTCCCTAGCATCACTTTACCTTAAGGAAATCGTTCGACTCCATGGAATACCGTCTAGCATTGTTAGTGACCGAGACCCCATCTTCACCAGTGAGTTTTGGCGGAGTCTGCAAGAAGCAGTAGGAACGCAGTTATGCTTGAGCACAGCCTATCATCCCCAAACCGACGGCCAAACAGAGAGAGTGAACAGAGTTTTGGAAGACCTTTTAAGGCTATGCGTCCTTGACTTCGGAGGGACATGGGAAGACCACCTTCCTTTGGTGGAATTCGCCTACAACAACAGTTATCAAGCAACCATCGGAATGGCGCCCTTCGAAGCTTTATATGGAAGACCGTGCCGATCGCCCACTTGTTGGTGGGAGTCTACTGATAAGCTCATACTTGGACCAGATATGATCCGAGAGACCTCATAAAAAGTAGACTTAATACGAAGAAGGATGAAGACGGCCCAAGACAGACAAAAGTCCTACGCCGACAAGAGGAGGACCGACCTTGAATTTGAAGTTGGAGACAGAGTTTTTCTCAAGGTATCACCGCTAAGGAACGTTGTTCGTTTTGGAACCACAGGAAAACTGGCACCAAGGTTCGTAGGGCCATTCCCTATTATCGAGAAAATTGGGAAAATGGCCTATAGATTAGAGCTACCCGAGAAGTTGGCTGGAGTCCACAACGTTTTTCACGTTTCACATCTCCGAAAATGTCTGCATGAGTCAGCTGAAGTGGTAGAGCCAAATATCCTCGAAGAGGCCGAAGTGGAACGCGAAGCGACCATAAGAAAAGTTCCAACCCGCATCTTAGGAACAAAAGTGAAGAAGCTACGCAACCGCGAAGTCAAGCTCGTCAAAGTTCAGTGGAGCGACGCCGAGGGAGACGCGAATTGGGAAACTGAAGCTAGAATTCGTACAGCCTACCCTTTTCTGTTCGAGGGTACATCCTTGATCTTTCTCTTTCCTTAAGTTGCGCTTTTATCTTTTTAGGTATATTTCCTCGATCTTATCTTTTAGGTAGAAACCCTTTGGATGGAAACATGTAGTTGAAACATGTTATGGATGATGGTTGCAAGTGATTGCTAGTGGTTGCTCGTGGTTGCATATACACACACAATCTAGGTTTTAGATCGGCTCAATCACTTCATATTGCATATGCATATATGTTTGTATTCGTATATGGTTGAAATTTAATGTGTTGTCATGTGGATGTTGCATTTGTATTGAATGATTATGCACTCATGTAGAATCAAGATTTGCATACATAATGGATTCATGGCACTTACATAATTCGCATTAAGGAGGTCAACTGAATCAGTAGACCGCCTGATTTTGCATTAGTTAAGTACATGTACACACACACTTCGCATATGATCATGAAGCATTAGAAGTCTTTTAAGGACAATGGATGCTCGTGTTTGATGGATGAGTAGATGGATGATTGGATGTTAGGATATACATTCCTCCTAACTTGAAGATTTCGGGGACGAAATCCTTTTAAGTGGGGGAGAATGTAACACACCGAAAATTCTATAACTGTGAAATTAACAAATTAAAGTATAATTAATTTGAAATCAAAGAACAAAGGGAAACGGGGTACGCCATTGCGTTCGTCTCGGAAAAATACGCGAAATAGAGTCCGAGTTTTTGAAAAACGGAGTCCGTATGAAGAAGATATGGCCTTCGGAAGTTTTGAATTAAATTTAAAATTCAAACAGAATAAAATAATTAAAAATCGGGCCCAGTGGGCTAGGGCGGATAAACACCCGCCTAGGCCACCCAGGTCGACAGGGCTGTCGACCTGGGCTACCCATGTCGACAGGGCTGTCGACAGCCCTGTCGACAGGGGTGTCGACCTGGTCGAGCCCAGTCAACCTGGCTGGCCAGGTCGGTGTGTGGTCGAATTTCTGTGGTCTGCTTTGTCATTAGGGCTAGGTGGCGGGTTTTTATTGGTCTCTCTTCCTAATGAATGGCTACGATCTATCCAAGCAACATCAAGGGTCCTAATCAATTCCTAACCTCTATATAAACAACCCTAGACTAAACCCTAATCTATTCATTCAAATTAAGAACATAGCCGCCATGTTGCTGAGGAACGACTAAGAGTAGCCGCCAACTAGAGAGAGAATTAGGAAGAAAGTTCTAAAGCCTAAAGCAATTCAAGTAACCTAAAGCCAATCAATTCAACAAAGGAATCATATCTCTTAATTAGAGAATTCGCCGCAACCATTGTAAGTAGAGTATTACTTTGGTATGAATAAACAATTGTGTTGATGTGTATGCTTGAATTGTGGCAATGAAAGTAATTCATATTTGTGCGTTCTTATCAATTTATATACGTTTGAATATTCTTGAATTATGTTATTCAATTATAAAGAACTACATGCGGTAGTTCTATGCAAGTATACGTTTGGAATATTGCACAAATTATATAATCTATGTTGAGGCTACATGTATGTAGTTGATTGAAATCCATGCAAGTTTGGGGTTTTGTTATTATGTCACTATGATGTATATTTTTGTGCATAAATCATTTTGCAAGTAATTGAAACAAGTTTGGTGGTTATAGTTCATATGAAACTATGTTGGAATTTTGACACCATAATCCATGTATTAAGTCATGCTTTTGCCAACTTATGAATATGGCTAGGCTATGAATGATATTTGGCATAATTGAAATCCATGATTAAGTCTATCTTGTTTACAAGGATTATATAATGACATATGTGAGACATGGCTAGGTTAGATTCAAAAATCCCCTTTTTGCAAGTTTAAAACAAACACCATGATTAGAAATATTTATGCCATGCTTATGTTTGACATTATGCCATGCTTATGCTAGAAATATTTGTGCCATGCTTATGTTTGACATTATGCCATGTTTATGCTAGAAATATTTATGCCATGCTGGTGTTTGACATTATGCCATATTTATGCTAGAAATATTTGTGCCATGCTTATGTTTGACATTATGCATAAATAAGAATATAAGTTCATGTTGCAGTTAAACCTATGCAAGTTCATATGCTTTGATTCATGTCACCTATGTTACCATTATGCAAGTACACCAGTTTCTATTATGTATTTCCAACGTCTTATGCAAGTTCATGCGCTCACCTTCCCCTCTTTGTGTATGTGATTACGCCATAAGCCTCCCCTTTTCGCATGGCTAAATTGGGCTTTAAAAGGCTAAGCCCAATATATATAAACGGACGTGTAAAACGGGGGAAAATAACGTTGGGTTAAAAATAATTAATGAATGAAAATATGAAATAGAAGGGCCCAAATTCAAGAATGGGTTGGGCCCATGATTGGTGTAACCTTTACACCATTAACTTAATAATGGGCCGCAAATATTTACATATAATTAAAGAAGAATGACAAGATATGTAAATGTAGAAAATACGATGTGTTTAACCTGAGGTTGGATTGAGTTGTGATGTAAACCTGGCCGGAACCGCCCGGCTGTCCAGTAGTCACAACAATACCTATCCAATGTGGGAGGTTAAACATGGAGCCCAGCAAGGACCCGAGGTTAGACTGAGTTGTGGCGTAAGACTGCCCGGAACCAACCGGCAACAGGCAGCCACAACAATACCTGTCTAATGTGAGAGGTCAGGGCCTTAATAAGACAATTAAGGCTGAGTCAGGATTGTTAGGATTAAGTGAACTAAAGACTTAATCAAAATGGAACATGCTAAACTAAACGGACTGGTGGGGTTAGGTTAGAAACACTTAACCAACTTAGCATGTTGGCTAGAGATAGAAAACCTAGTATTGGGGGACCCTTTTCAGCAGTAACCCTAAAAGGTGTATCAGGATACCCTGAAACTAGGCAGGGTGGGGCACGATTACTGGGCTGATTGTAAGAGGTCAAAGCGACGGCGGTGGTGTAGCAGTGTAGGTTCTAACGGAGTGCGGGCGTGCACACACTCCGGCGCAGAAAAATAAGGCACTGGACACCAGTAGCATACCTGTGCACTCTAAGGTTGTGTCGGGTTGCCACTATGGGACTTGATACACCCCATGGTGGGACCAGCATAGGTAACTACAGACATCGGGGGCCGTAAGACACATGTAACTTTGCGAGTAGGAGCCGATCATCATAGAATGGATCACATCACCCTGATTATGGGTGCAAATTGGAAACTGGTATATGGGTTCAGAGATTAACATGGGGTACGATAGTATATTCGACCCTAGATAACTTAACCAAGTTTATTGTGCTTGCCCACTTCTTGTTTATACTTATCATACCCAGTTCTTTATTCATAGACAAAATAGTACTAGACTTACTCAGGCTTTATGTCTGACTCTGCTTTTCTTTCGTCTTCTTTCTTCCGTTCCCCCCCCCCCCCCCCCCCAAGGTCCTCAGGGAGGGAACACAGTAGCTTGACCAACCTCAACATCCAGCTTGAAGAAGAGAAATGTATTGCTTGGACTTTCCTGTTTTGAACTATGGCTTTGGACAATCCACTATGGGGCTTTTGCAGTTTATCTATGTTTTATTTATGCTTCTTTAAATAATGTACTCAAGACAGATTATGAAAGTGTTATGTTATGTTTTTGGAAAGGATGTTGTTGTAACACGTATTTGACTTTATGAAATAAAGCTTGTTGTTCTTCCGCTGTTTACAAATATGTGTTCTTATATCTGTCTTGTATATCTGTGACTTGTACTTATAAACCTCCACCAAAATTAGGGCATTCCCTTTGAGAGTGACCCTGACGGAGGTGGGGTGTTTCAGTATTCGATGTTAGTTAATCGAATATGGTATTCGAAGTTAGTAAATCGAATATGGTATTTGAAGTTAGTAAATCAGATATGGTATTCAAAGTTAGTTAATCGAATATGTTAATCGAAAGGGGTTAGTCGAGTCGAGTTAGTCAAATAGAGTTAATCGATTTGAGTTAACTAGTTAGAGTAATCAGCTAGAGTTAACCAATTAGAATAAATCAGTTAGAGTTAAACCGATAGAGTTAATTAGTTAGAGTTAATCCAAATAATATGCCATTTAGCACGACTGCTAGCGTAATTCACAGGGCTGCAGATAGCCTAACGCAGTCAGATGTTTCCTGAGGGAATCAGGCGTAACCATTGTGATCGTTGCGATCTAGAGTCAAGCGAATGGAGTTAATCGAATATTAGTTATTCGAATAGAGTTAAACGGAGTTAAATAGAGTTATCGAATATTAGTTATTCGAATAGAGTTAAACGGAGTTAAATAGAGTAATCGAATATTAATTATTCGAATAGAGTTAAACGGAGTTAAATAGATTTATCGAATATTAGTTATTCGAATAGAGTTGAACAGATTTAAATAGAGTTATCGAATATTAGTTATTCGAACGGAGTTAAATAGAGTTATCGAATATTAGTTATTCGAAGGGAGTTAAATAGAGTTATCGAATATTAGTTATTCGAATAGAGTTAAACGGAGTAAAATTGAGTTAGTCGAATATAGTTTATTCGAATAGAGTTAAAGGAAAGGAGTTCTCGATTTTAGTTTAATCGAAGGGAGTTATCGATTATAGTTTAATCGAAAGGAGATTATCGAATATATAGTATACGAAAGAAAGAGATCGAATATAGTTTATTCGAAAGAAAGAGATTTCGAATATAAGTTATTCGAAGAGAGATAATCGAATATAGGATATTCGAAGAAGAGTTCACCAAATAGAGATTTCTCGAAAGAGAATTATACGTCGAATTCAATTATATCGAATTCGGGAAAGTAATATTTACTTTCCGGTTTTTAAATCAAAAGTATACACTAATAAATTAGGGTTAGGTTTAATTATTCGAATTAAAGAATAAAGGTTATAATTGAAGTTAGATATTGTGAAAGTAGGGATTATAACGTTATCGTTATAATCAAATGTTTCAATAAAGAAGTGGATTCGTAAAATTGAATCCGAGAGTTACGTGAAGAAGTTGTTAAAGGTTTAAAAGATAAACTGTTACTATTTCGAAGTTATAACGTTGTTCGGTTAAGGTCTGAGAGGTAATTATACCCCAACTTGATTGACTTCCTTCTTAACTAAGGAATGGTAAGGTTTGATAGTGAATGATGGTTAAGTGAATTCAGTAATGGTTTGAGTTGGCATGTCGATGTTTTATTTAAACATCTGTGTAAATCCAATGAAGGAACTTTAGAAATGTTTTCCAAATAAGAAATCAGAAAGGTTTTCTAATACAGAAAACAAGGAAATGGAAATGTTTTCCATTGTTAATGAAGTATATTTTCTAAAATTAGAAAATAAGAAATTTAGAATATAGGGAAACAGGAGATAAGTAAATGAATGAACTAAAGAGATAAATGTTAAATGATGATTAGTTGATATAATTTCCACCTGGAAATTATATCGTTGTTTGCACACGAGTTTTTCTTTGATAGTTAAATCACAGACTATCAATGTTTTGACCATTTTAAATTGTTAATATGGAGAGACCGGTTGGATTATTATCCAAAGAACCACTCTGTATTGGCATAAGCGTTGCGAATCATATATGTTGAATATATTGAAGACGGAGTAAAGTGCAAGGGCTGTTGTATAATTCTTAGATAACAATGGACTAAGATGGATGTACTGAATAGTGCCTTCGGTTTCGTTCAGTCCCAGAACGAACGTAAATGGACGAATGTCTAACAAAGTATTTCCAATTATCGAAAGGGTTGGTCTGTATAAATATATATGGTTGCAACGGATTTATCCCTTAGCATAACATCCAGGATATTTGTATAAACCAACTAATGATTTACGGATCTGATAATGTGGCATTCAAAGTGATCGTGTTATAAATGAATGAAAAGTAAGTGTAGCTTCTAGCCTCACATCCGGTAAATGACAGAAATCGGGCAGGCAGCATGGCTAAGTCGGTCGCACCGAAGTAGGGTGTATAGTCACCTATCTAGAGAATATTCATTTGCTTCTTTTAATCTATCAATGTTGTCCCATATATATACGGGAAACGGTTGCTGATCCCAACCGTTGGTGATGTACATTCGATACACTCAAGCGAAATGAGTGGTCGGTCATGTGTGGCTGAGTTGCAAGATGTTCTTGTTGAACTCCAATGTATCGTTCCTAGAGTACACTGATCGGAAGGTGGTTCCATACCTTGTCATAGTTGGAAATCCATCACCCAATACGTGCTTGCAGTTTTGATTGTATACTCTATTTGTAGAACGTGAGATGAAAGCGTTTCTGCTAGATTGTTATCTAATTGTATTTAGACATTATTATAATATCAGAATGATATTGTTTACAAAGTTGTTGGATTCTCATAAGGGAAAAACCCGTTCCGTTATGCGGCGTGGTCTTATGAGATATCGTTTACTTGTTCAAACTGTTTTAAACTGTTACTCATACCAGTCCCATGACTGACCCAGAGTTTACTTTGTTGTTTTCCCTAAACTCTTGGGTGCCTAAATTTGTAAGGGCAGTCAAGTAGTCAGGATTTTACAGATACACTTGGAGAGCTTGGAGCAAGAGGCTTCAGGATTCTATAGCTATTATTATTTCCGCTGTTGTTGTAAGTGCTGTACTCTGATAAGTGCTATTGTATATATATATTTGTTTGTATTTCAAAAGTTATGTTATATTTTATTCGTTCCGCTGTGAGATTCGTGTTTACTCTGATGATGATGTTCTTCTTCTATTCTATAAGTTCTACCTTATCTATCCTCACCCTCTATCTTCTTTCTATTAGTTTCTTGAATTTCCAGTGCAATTTGTGGTTGGACTTGTGTTATTTAGTCAGCTCAAATTGGACCGGATTTTCGGGTCACTACAATGATCATATACCCCACGTTTGCATTGAATTTACATGTCACAGATTATGGTCATAATTTACATGTCCCAATTTAGTTCAACTTTCCTAGTACAAAAGATTCACATATAAATTATACCAAATATAGCCATCGATTTCAATGCATGTCATATATTCAAAAATCTCCTACTTAGGTGTTATTCACATTTGATAGTTATCAATTCTTAATATAGATCTTCACACCTAAGTCATATTCTCTTTCAAATTATGAATTGTTATATAAACAATATGCCCAACAATCTAGTTATAACAGATCTTAATTAAAAATATGCGTTATGTCCAATGTCTCAAGTCACATGTTAACATACCATGTTTCCTCTTCTTCCAATTCACAGAATATGCATAGATCTAAATCTAGTTTACAACCTATGTCCTTTTTCTTAAATCAGTCACAGATTAGCCATGTCCAATTATGCCACATTCATTATTTGTCCCAAACATTTTAGCATTCGTGCGTTAATCTCTTAGGAGATTGGAGCAGGCTCATAGTAGCCTGGCTATAGAACAGAAAGAAGAGGAGATACAGAATAAGATAGATCTAAGCAGAACAGAACAGATATAACCTCAGATTCAGATTTACAATTCATGTCACAATCAGAATTAACGTTTATATCGGAAAATAACTGTACTTGCCTTGGTTGGATTAAAGAAAGAACTTTAATTGTTGTAGAATCGTTGCAGAAGCTTTAATCTCTAGTTTGAATTGAGTTGCTTAGGTTGATGGTTATTAGCTTCTAGTTCTGATTCCAGCAGAGTAGCGACGCCATTTTTATTTTTATATAGAACAGAGGCAGAGCAGAAGCAGAACAGAATTGTGTGTAGAGAAGGCTAGGTTTGGGGCTGTTTAAATAGGTTTAGGCAGATGAATTTGGACAAAAATCGGACTGGAAACATCAGAACGAACACTGGCCCAAAAATGGGCTCGGGGACCAGGTCGACTGCCCAATCGACCTAGTCTGGGGGATCGACTGCCCAATCGACTCCCCAGTCGACCTGGGTCTGGGCGGGAAATTTCCCGCTCGGTCTGTTCTGCGTTTGAAATTCGAATTTTGAATTCGAATTCGAGCTGTTTTGAACTCTGAATATTTCTAAAACTTTGGAGGGCCATAACTTGGTCATACGGACTCCGATTCTCACAAACTCGGACTCGTTTTCAAGCAGAATTTCGAGACGAACGCAATGGTGCAACCCGTTTTCCCTGATTCTTATTTTAAAAATTAATTATCCTCTGATTTTTTACTTATACGTTCACAGAAAATACGGGGTGTTACATTCTCCCCTCCTTAAAGGATTTCGTCCCCGAAATCTTCAAGTTAAGAAGAATGTGTCCTACCATCCAACATCCATCTACTCAATCATCAATCACTGGCGTCCATTGTCCTAAGAAACTTCTAATGTTGTACGAACATATGCAAAGGTGTGTGTATATGTTCCTTATCTAATGCAAAGATCAGGCGGTCCACTGATTCAGTTGACCTCCTTAATGCGAATTATGCCAGTGCCATGAGTCCAACATGTATGCAAATTTTCCTATTTGATACATATCATTTCTATATGAGTGCACAACCATTCAGTCATATGCAACATCCATGTGCTCAGTCAATCATTTTGCATCCACAAAAATTGAAAAATGCTCACACATCCATATGCATTATGAGAGTGTTTTCGAGCCGATCTAGTGCCTAGTGTGTATATGCATCCACGAGCAACCACTAGCAACCACTTGCATCCACTTGCAGCCATCAAACATAACATGTCTCAAACACATGTTTACACCCATTAGTTTCTACCTAAAGTTCGAAGATTCGATCGACAGGATACAGTCTAATGATGGAAGCGAGTACAAATAAAACGAAAACTTAGTTCCCATTAGACATGGGTCCTAAGTATCGGCCCCGAAGACCGAAACCAACATCAGATTGACACCCAGAGGATTACCCTCTTTAGACAATGTCAAAACTGGAAATCAGAATTATTCAGATATTTGCAGACTACCGGTATAGATCAGGTTCCCTAATGATTCTTTGGAAGCTAAGCATGATAAAATCATATCCCATAAAAACTCAAAATGTATGTGTCATACTTGATGTCTAACACAGATATCCCTCAAACCCCAATCTATCATAAACAGATGAGTCATAACCCTTATGGGTTTGAGTCTACAACGGGATCAGAAACAATACTAGTATTAAAGTGCAGAGTATCGATTACAGAATCAAAATGCCAGGATCAGAAAGAGTTTTAACTCAACAATTAGATAAAGAAAGTAAACCTTCTACGGAAATTTTCCCTATTTCTATCCTATCCACTAGCCTCGAGAGTGTTCGCCTGCCCTCCAGAAGTTGGACTTGCCCTCTGCCCTTGCCCTCGTTTCTTCGGGAAGTCCCTGGTGAAGTGTCCCATCTCACCACAATTGAAGCAAGTGCCCTTCCTTTTTCTGCAATCGTTGTTCTGAAATCCATCCATGTCTCAACTGGCCTCTCGGCGTTAGTGACTTCCCATCAATAGGAAGCTTCGTCTTTGAGCAGCCATACCGCCAACTGTACCTTCTGCCTATCGTCCACCTCGAAGATAACGAATAGATCCTTAGTTTCTTTGAGCCAGTTCCTCGCTTCTACGAATGATTCAGTTCCCTTGAAATCCTTCCCACCCATGGCCCTAAAATCTCTACAGATCATTAAGAAAGAAATTGCACGAGGAGGGGGTGGAGGAGGGGGATCATTTGCTGGACCTGCGGCGGCGGTCCTAGCCTCAAGATATTGACGAAACCAATCGGGTACATGAACACCCTCTGGTATCTCAGATGCTTCGGACATGCTGAAACGAAAAAGGAAAGATTCAATACAAAAAGGACTGAAGGAAAGATATATGGCTCTTGGGGATCATGTTTTTCAAAATAAGCTTTATTTTTGAAAATACTTCCTTTCAAAACCTTTTTGAAAATAGTTTTCAAAAACTTTACCCAATCTGGTAACCTTCGGCTCTGATAACAAGTGTAACACCCCACCTCCGTTAAGGTCACTCACAAAGGGAATGGCTTAACTTTGATGGAGTATTTTAGTAAACAGAACAGAATATTACAAGATAGATAAATGGTACTTGCAAAATTATAACTTCATTACAGCGGAAAACAGAAATCAGTATGGTTACATCTTTATCAAAAACTCAAGTACATAAATATCAGCCTTGTTCAAAACTATCAGAGTACAAAACTTTAAAAGCATGATCCCCACTGAACAGAAGCTATGAAGATCCAAGCCATACTTTAAGCACTTCAAACAGAAGGAATCCGGATCAAGCTAGAGTATTCCCTCCTTAGAAAACCTGGGGGGAAACGGAAGAAAGGAGGCGAAACAACAAGGATCAGACAAAAAGTCTGGCAAGTCCAGTGATTTTCAGTTATGAACAGATAATAATAACAAGACATGAAAATAAAACTGGATGAGAGATAACCGTAACAGGTGTAACAGATATAACAGAAGAACAGAACGATATAAGCTATTGCTTTACACTTCTCTGCACTAATACTAGTATATAGGATTAGGTGTCACCCTAATGTCTAAATCGAAACAGAAACAGGTACAGAATAATTTTCACAGAAGAGAATGCTAGTAATGGGCCTTTACCACCCCAACAGAAACAGACAGAAACAGAATGCTAATAATGGGCCTTTACCACCCCAACAGAAGGTACAGAAACAGAAACAGATTAATCCCTACGGAAACAGAATGTAGAATTAGGTGTACACTAGTAAATGGGCCTTTACCACCCGAACAGACGGTACCATGCAGAAACAGATAGGTGTTACCACCCAACAGAAACAGACGGTACCAACAGAAACAGACAGAACTAAGTGTACCCTAAAACCCTACCCCAAGCGATTGGCTCCCTAATACATAAATACCCTGTGCCGACCCCACAGTAGGGTGTATCACTCCCTAAAGTGACAACCAATTGGCACAGACCTATTTACAGATGTCACGGCGTCTTACATCCTCAGAAGCAAACTGGGATCCATGCACGCACATGACCCAGTTGTAACGCACCATCAACACCCTTCGCCATTATCAGAATGAACCTCTTATAATTAGTTCAGTAAGCGTGCCCGGACCTTACCAACTGTTGGGTCAAAGTTTTGATTCCAGAAAGGGTTACTGACTAATATTGGTCCCAAACAACAGATGACACAAGTAATTCCCCTCCTAACCTTGTGTCTCCAGACTAACAGATTTTAGATTAACTTGTTTACAAGTTTCAGACATACAGAATTCAGATCAACTAGTTCACAGATCAGATAAGTTTTCAGACTAACGGATCAAATATACGGATTTAACAGATTTACAGATTTGTCTAACTTTGCAATTGGGCCTACAGATTCACGGAACAGATTAATTAAATTCATCAGTCTAGTGGGTTTAATCCTATCTGCCCAACACGTTTTAGACATCATATCTATCTCAGATTTTCATTAATTAAATATTAATGCCCAGACCTCTCACATTAAACTGACAGTTTGCGGCTACTGGTTAGGCCGGTTGGTTCCGGGCAGATTCTGCCGCAAACTGAGTCTAACCTAGGGTTTCAAGTACGTTATGACTAACTTCTCACATTAGAACCTATTGTTTGCGGCCACTGGATTTGGCGGGCGGTTCCGGGCAGAATTACGCCGCAAACTCATTCTAACCTCGAGTTAGCCATGTTTATCTTTGCGGCCAATTAATTAATAATTTACCATTTATGCCCACGCCTAATATACATGTCAATTATTCATAGATAATTCAGATTATGTCAATAACAGACTGAATATATCAACTTAACAGATATAGCAGATAACAGATTTTCGCAGATTAGGCGACTTAACGGATTCAGCAGATTAAGTAATTTAGCAAATTTAGCATATAAAAGATTTGGCATTTTCAGCAGACTTAGCAGATGACAGATTTGGCAGATGAACAGATCTAGTAGACTAGGCAGTAGAGTAGAACTAGCAGATTAAGCAAAATAATAGAACTAGCAGATTAGGCAATATAACAGAACTAGCGGATTAGGCAAATATAGCAGAACTAGCAAATTAGGCAAATATAACAGATTTAATCATTCCTTGAAGTTTCACAAACATATCTTGCCTAATTATAAATTTGGCCTAAGTTTGCATGCCTAAATAGTTGTCATGATTCACACTATGATCATATACCCCACGTTGGCATTGAATTGAATTTACATGTCACAGATTATGGCCATAATTTACATGTCCCAATTTAGTTCAACTTGCCTAGTACAAAAGATTCACATATAAATTATACCAAATATAGCCATCGATTTCAATGCAAGTCATATATTCAAAAATCTCCTACTTAGGTGTTATTCACATTTGATAGTTATCAAATCCTAATATAGATCTTCACACCTAAGTCATATTCTCTTTCAAATCATGAATTGTTATATAAACAATATGCCCAACAATCTAATTATAACAGATCTTAATTCAAAATATGCGTTATGTCCAACGTCTCAAGTCACATGTTTACATACCATGGTTCCTCTTCTTCCAATTCACAGAATATGCATAGATCTAAATCTAGTTTACAACCTATGTCCTTTTTCTTAAATCAATCACAGATTAGCCATGTCCAATTATGACACACTCATTATTTGTCCCAAACATTTTAGCGTTCGTGCGTTAATCTCTTAGGAGATTGGCGCAGGCTCGTAGTAGCCTGGCTATAGAACAGAAAGAAGAAGAGATACAGAATAAGATAGATCTAAACAGAACAGAACAGATATAACCTCAGATTCAGATTTACAATTCATGTCACAATCAGAATTAACGTTTATATTGGAAAATAACTGTACTTGCCTTGGTTGGATTAAAGAAAGAACTTTAATTGTTGTAGAATCGTTGCAGAAGCTTTAATCTCTAGTTTGAATTGAGTTGCTTAGGTTGATGTTGATTAGCTTCTAGTTTTGATTCCAGCAGAGTAGCGACGCCATTTTTATTTTTATATAGAAAAGAGGCAGAGCAGAAGCAGAACAGAATTGTGTGTAGAGAAGGCTAGGTTTGGGGCTGTTTAAATAGGTTTAGGCAGATGAATCTGGACAGAAATCGGACTGGAAACATCAGAACGAACACTGGCCCAAAAATGGGCTCGGGGACCAGGTCGACTGCCCAATCGACCTAGTCTGAGGGGTCGACTGCCCAGTCGACTCCCCAGTCGACCTGGGTCTGGGTGGGAAATTTCCCGGCCAGTCTGTTCTGCGTTTGAAATTCGAATTTTGAATTCGAATTCGAGCTGTTTTGAACTCTGAATATTTCTGAAACTTTGGAGGGCCATAACTTGGTCATACGGACTCCGATTCTGAGAAACTCGGACTTGTTTTCAAGAAGAATTTCGAGACGAACGCAATGGCGTAACCTGTTTTCCCTGATTCTTATTTTAAAAATTAATTATCCTCTAATTTGTTACTTATACATTCACAGAAAATATGGGGTGTTACATCAGTCTTCCACTATATCTGTATTCACTTATGTACTTTGATACGAATTTTCTTAAATCTTGTTGTATAAATTTTACTTCCGCCGTGAGATATTCTGTGTTCTGTGTCTTTGATTATGCGATGATTTATATTTCAATTCATAAGCAATAACAGTTTGTAGTTTTTGAACGGTTCGAGTTGGTTTAATTACCGACTTAGAGCAGTCAAAAAGCCAAGTCGTTACAATTTCCATTATCATTACAATAATATTACATCAGAGTACATGAATTATCGGAGTACAACAGAAATACGAAGGAAAGAAATACAAATATACTCTCAGTAGAAGAAGATGGATCCAAAGTAAAGCTCTAGTTCCAATCATGGATCCAGCTCTGGGGACTAAATCTGCAAACCAAGCTACTAGTTGACCATGTGAAAATTTTGGGTACCCAGAGTTTAGGTGTGGGAACAATAAACACCAGGTCAGTCATGAGATTGGAGTGGGAACTCAAAACAGTTATCTTTAGGGTTTATTTTAAAGTTAGGTAATTCACCGGACCATGCCGCTAAAGAGGAACGTGTTTACTTCATGTGAATACCAGTGCATAGAAATTCAGAATTACTTTTTAAAAAATGAAGCTATCATAAGGCTCTTCCTACATCACACAATGCAAGCGCACACCTGATGGGAAAGTTTTGTGTTATGATAACCAAAATTCTTTTGATACGTGAAAATCCTCTTTCAAATTATTAGAGTATAGAGTGAAAAACCTTTCGAAAGTAAATATATAAATCTAGCCAGGATAATGCCCTATCCCATTATACTGACTGATCCTGACAGTAACCAGCAGGCAAAACAATCAAAATCTACGGGCTCGTAGTGGAGATTGGGTTTCTAATATGATGGTTCCTGGCATGAAAGATCATTCGTGGGCTCACAAACTTTCTTGCATGCAGCATCCCAGTACTTGCGGATAACGTCCAGACTTGGACACCGTTATACTTGTCCACTATACATAAATCAGAGTACCCAACAAATAGCATCCCAGACTGGGGATTTCGTAGTACCCTTTCATCATCACATCCCCATGCACCGAACATACGAAACCAACATAAAAATCTGACCACCAGTTCACCATTAATCCGGGGTGTGAGGTACATCAAGGTCACGATATACACAAAGCTACACTTCTATAAGCCATGTTTTGATCATCCATAACTCATCACTTAACTCAAGTAATCCAAATTGTCCATTCACCACATATCACTGATATCTATCAGTATATAACCTCTTAGCTCATACATCTCAGAGAAGGATGTTAAGCTAAGAGAATAAATATCTGCCACGAAGCGCATATATATTAATAAAGATCAATGCTACGCAGTCAATTACAATGTCGGACACACAATCCATAAAGGTTCGTCCTAGGTCTGAACGAAACGAAAATCCGGAATTCCTCCAAATACGTATGGACTACTTGCCACATAACTAATTTAAAATTCATCTGCAAATAGGAGCGAACCATTTGAGACATTCAACAAGTTACCCTTCTAATGTGAAGGGTCCCGGTCTTTAACACTGTCTTCAAATGTTTATTTGCTCCAAAAATTGTTTTATTATTTAGAATGGTTTTCAAACCTAATATCTTCCGAATAATAAGCGCAATTTTTTAAAACATAATTATGGATCACACAGGCTTTCAACCAAATCTCCTTCCATCTTAGATTTTGTTAATTATAACTACTTTAAACCCATTCTCATTTATCTTTAACAAATCCATATTTTAACTTTTCTTTTTCTAAAACACATCATTTAAATCAAAGATAATCTATCATCAAACCTCTATTTACTTTCCGTTTGATAACTCGTTATCTAAATCCAGTTTCTTAAGAAAACCCTTAATCATTTCAACCATCGTTTCAACATTCAACAAATTCTAATTAAAACATTATCATATTTTCCAAAATATTTACTCTTAATCTTCAAAAATCAAAGATTTGATTAAATCCCTAATTATGACATGATTTCCTTAACTCAATCTCAGCGGGTTTCAAGAATGATATTATTGAAGATACAATTCACAAAAAAATCCAAATCAATTGATATTGAACATAAGTTATATAGAAATTATATCTATTTATATTCGATACCAATTCTCATAATCAACGAATACTATAAGTGGAATAACGATATAACAATAATATCTTCCAAATTCCCCAAGTAGTATATGTTTACACCATGGAATTTCATATCAAATGTCCGAATATTATTTCTATCCAACTTATCTTAATCAAATCGGGAAACTCGTATCTTAATCAAAAGATTTATCCAATTCTTTAACATTAGATCCGGGCAGAAATATCATCAACTCATCCTCAATATTAATGTGACGACCACCCACAGCCCCGACACAAAACAAGAGGAATAATGCACTGAAAGGTTTTGCATGGCAGCTATGGACGATCATTAGGGTAGGTAGACACAATCGGAAACTATTGTAATACTCACAGCGCAAGGATAAAATATAATAGAACGTATACAATAGGTAGGAATAGTGGAGCATCATATAACATACTTTTGAAAACTTTCACAACATTCTGAAAGGTTATCCATACATCATATGAATACCAAAGTCTGTACATGAAGCCTCACTACAACACTCAGAGAGCAACTCAGACAGCGGAAATAAAAATACTAGATAGTAAGTAAGATAATATGCCAACCTCCTGCTCGACATCGAACTACAACATCGTCCTCACTAAGATATCACCTGTTACCTAGTCTACCCATCCACAACCGGATGAACAACCCAAGGTAATAAGAGGGAAACACAAAACCTTGAGTTAGACAACAGTTTTAATGAGCCATAAAACAGCTAACTATCATCACAATAAAGTATATGAGAATGGATACATAAACATATTAATATACCTACAACACCAGAGAAGAACTCCACCCTATCTTCCCTACATCGGACAGTGATATCCTTTACATCAAGCACATCAACCAAAACACCCATTCAGTCATGGCAAAGCACTCATGACATCCAAGTTATGTGTCTTATGCAAACCATCATAATCGAACTCAACATCCGTCAAGAAAAAGCTCCAGAGACCTAAATTAATATCAGACAAGCACCTAAGGAACATCTCCTTCAATGTTGGATTATCTACATGAGATGGTTCAAACAAAGAAACTAATCATCCATGACAGACTTTGGCTATCACTGCCAATCCTGCTTCGAAACTATCGTTAATCATATGACGGCCAACCTTTCCATATGTCAAGGGCTAATGGTAACCCCAGTTCTTGCATAAATTCCATATGCCTTTCAACAATACACATGTTCGTCCAGCCTTAACAACTAGGCCTTTCAACGATACCCAGGGTACTCAACCAACAACCTTCCATTCTATTGGGTGCTCCTATAGTACCCCTGCTTTGAGCCTACTAGAAATTACGAAAACGATAACTTCTCGGCCTTCGCATCTCTAGCCATCCAACCCGATGAATTTTCATAGCTCAAGCAACCTTCTCGAGCAACCATTATCCCCCAACTCATGACCTTTGAGTTTCCACCTCATTCGTTGTTATACATCGATCAACGAACACCTTTAACACTTTGAATATTCCCATGTAATTTCTCCTCAAAGTCGCAACATCTCAGAACCAAATAACATCGATATATGGTTCAACACAATTCATAGCGTTACATCCATTTGCTATGAAATAAGCCACAACGTTCATGGCGCCAACCACATCGTTTAGAGCATACTGCGCTGCGTCATAGGTTCGGGGGGGGAGGGTCGCCCCTGAATTTCTTTTTCAAGCCCTTTTATTCAAATGTAGTTCATACCCAAAAAATAATTTTTACGAAATGACCCTGTGTGACCGATCCATCCTCTTGGAATTCTCCCAACCGATCCAATCCTGACCAACCACTCCGGACCGTTCCACCTCTTGCACCCTTGACTAACAGACCAATTCCGACCGACCCGACCTCTCCTGGTCGACCCGACCCCTTCTGATCGACCTGACCCCTTCTGACCGACCCCTAGGGTGCACGACCGACCCCTTGCTTTGCCAACCGACCAGCTCCCTGCCCCGAACGACCGACCAGCTCCCTTCCCCGAATGACCAACCAGCTCCTTTCCCCGACCGTCCGATCATCTCCTTGCCCCGACCGACCTACCAGATTTATTGCTTCCGAACCCATGTTTCCATCTGACCCAGTTTATTTCCCGACCGACCCAACACCTGCACATACCCAAGTCACCCCTGAGTTCAACCAAAACTTCTCCAAATGACCAATTCAACGAAACCAACTCATCTGATTCATCCAATACAGCCACAAGCATGTGATGAAATCAATAACAACATGAAAATGATAATTTTCGTCAAAAGTTATGTAAACTTCACCAAAATCATGATAAATGAACATATGAATAAATGATGGATCTAACTTGCATAAACATATGAAAATACATGGAAATTACCGATTTTAAGTTGCTAAATTAGATCTTATGGTGATTCATATGAAGGCAAGCTTACCATGACGTAGATCTAAAGAAAACAACTTGAATTTGATGAAAAACAAGATCAAACACTCATATACTTGATTGAATCCATGTGAGAGATGCATATCACTTACCACTTCTTCGAAACAACCCAAAATGATTGAAATATTATTCCGGACAGCCAAGAATTTGCTCTAAACTCTTTGATTTGATGATCTCTCTTTAATTTGCATAGATCTAGCTTCAAATGTTAGAGATCTTCAATTCTCTAAGCTTTGGTGGTGGAAAGGTGAAGAGATTGGAGAAATGGAGGAACTCTATGTAATGTCCCGTATTTTTCGTAGTCAGATGTTTAATTTATTTTACTATACTAAATATTGATTTGGAATTTTAAATAGATTTAAAATATATAATTCATTTATATAACGAAGCTTAACCATTTAATTTATATATAAATATAAACCGAGCTCGTAAGGCAGCGGTAGTTCATAATTTACGTTTTGAACTTCAATTGAATATACAAAATCTGATACAAGTCAGAATTCGGTGAAACAAGAAACATTCGGATCTGTTTGATTATATTTCTCTAATGAAATAGAAAAATGGAGATTTCGTGTTATAGTTTGTGATTTATGTCAAATTAAAATTTTAAAATAGTCGCTATGGAAATCGTTATAAAACGATAATGTTATTTAATAAATTAATTCGATTTAAAAAGGAATTTGAGTATAACTGGAGATAACGACCGAATTAAGCTAGAAACAAATTTTATTGGAATAAGTATAGTTAATTATTGCTAGATTTCCAATTTGGAGACAATCAGAGTTATTTTATCGGTACGTGCAATTTAAAGGTGAACCGATAGATTAAAATAGCAACGTCGTGAAAATGGAGTATGTTTTCAATGAAATTAACTTGGTTAGGACCAGAACGTTAAGACGTAGTGGTATGTCCTTTTCCGGTATGTTTGGAGCTCGTTTGTGGCTGTAAGTAACGATTAGAGGTAATACACGTTAGAATAAATAACCGTAAAAATAATCAATTAAAAATAAAAACATATTATTTCTTCATGCTTAAGTAATGTAAGGACACGCTAGACCCTATCCTTGCTTTATAGTTGTGCGCTGGTTTCAGGTACATAGTGTCTTATGTTATCAAATAAGTCAACTAATCTACCATCTGCATATCTACCCCCCTACGTGACCTACTTTGTACAATTGAGAGGAGACATCGTGCCTATCCTTATCTCCTTCTACTATATATATGGGATTAATCCTAGTTTTCATGTCAACTAATGTTCAGCATGGTCCATAGTAATGCGCCGCCTCCTATTTCAAAACAAAAGGGCTGAAACAAATATGTTCTCTCCTCGTAATCTCTAAATCCAATAATTTTGACAAAAAAACATTTAACAACAACAACTGTGTTTAGCTGGGAGCCCGGGAGAGATCTTTACTCTTGACTCATGTGATCAGATTCCTATCAGTGTGGTGGCCTGAAGTGTTTCGAAGGGGAGTGCGAGTTGCTGGTAGTTGAGTGGCCTTCCAGTGGGATCGAAATGGAAGGAGAAGCGCAGGTGACGACGTTTTGGGGGGAGCAACTAGTGTTCTATGATGGTCGTCCGATGGATTGAGCACGGCGCGGCAGATGGTTTGGCGAAGGCGTATTAGCAATACATTTGGGAAGCAGCGTTTTGGCAACAAGGTGCGAACTGGAATGAAGGACCAAAGTCGGGCATGCGTCTTTTATTCTAAAGTAGGAAATTTGTGAATACCTGTGAAGGGGGAGGGAACGAAGGGGAGAAACTTGGATAGTGTGGTGCGTGGGGATGGTGAGTTTAAAAGGGAACAAATGAATTCAAATATGGATCCATACATTTCGAACAGACAAGGAGAACAAAAGCAAAATGGCAATAGCATGCGTTGAAGGTGCGAACTGGGAATAGAATGAAGTGATAAACGTGGTGCAAGTTTTCCAAACAATACAGAGGAAGGTACGAATGACAGTGAAGAAAACTACGGTGAAGAAATTTGTGAAGTATTGAAGTTGTGCTGGTTCCAGAACTATGAAGGAATGGCAGCAGCTTTCCGGAAGTGTAAGTGAAAGCAAATGAGGTACTTTCTTTACGTGAAGAGGAGACAGAACTGAATAGTAAAATATGGGGTTAACGGAACTATAAGAAAAATAATAAAAATAGTTTTAACGGGAGCCTGTGAAGAAAAAGGGAAATCGGTCCATTGAAATGGGTTGGTGAAGATGTTTAAAGCAGCATGGAGTTTGCGGAATGAAGAGAACCTTAAAATCTGCCATGACTTTTAGAACGAGACAAGTGGGTATCAGTTGGAGTGAAGTCGTGAATTTGTGGGTTTTGTACGAGCTGTGAAGAAGAATCAACATGGCGAAATATGGGAACAAAATGCCTATGGGGGATGTAAGAGGATAAAGCATTAGTGTAGAGAAAAGAACAATGCACGGGCACGTGATCTTTTCTTTGTCTCAACTCATAAGTTATTAACTGGTAGATATAAAATATAAATTAAAACAAATTTAGCTAATTTAGAACGGCATGTTTTAAATTTCAGATCGAAGAATCTTTGGGAGAGTCGATGGAACCGAAGGCAGTGGAGAATAAATCTCGGCCGGTTATAATTATTTAAACGTAATTAAACTAGACTAATTTATTGTTAATCAAGAATAGTTCATTTAAATAGAATTGTGGATACTTATATAGTAATATCTTATGCAAATATCATCAGAACTAGGCTAAACCAGCTACGTTGGAATCGAGGTAACAAACAGAACACTATGAAACTGTTTTGGACAGAGACGGAGATAGCTAGAAATTATGGTTAAATTAAAAGACTGCTTTAATTTAACTGTAATTGAACTGCTACCGCAGACGAATGGAATCATTGTGAGTTTAACTCACTCAGTTTACCCACTTATATTTATATAAGTCGGGGTTTATTATTTGTGTGTTATGTTTGTTAATTGGTTGACGGATGCGCTATATATATATATATATATATATATATATATATATATGTGTGTGTGTGTGTGTGTGTGTGTGTGTGTGTGTGTGTTGAACTGAACTGATTAAATTAAACGTCGTTTAATTTAATTAGAATCAAGTCTTTATTTTTAATGATTAATTCCAAACAAGGTAACTTACCTTGATAGTTACGTTTATAAAAATATAAACGTTTTAAAATAAAAATATGGGTGATTGGATTACTGTTATTATATATTGTTAAATATTATATCTTTCTATTGAATCGAATAATATTATCTGAGATAACGTATTTGATGCAGGGAAAAACAAGTTGGAGGGATCAATGGGATTCCTCAATTTTATTGTCATTTTCAATTTAAATTATATGAACCGTTTCACCAATATGAATTGGACAATTGATTGAGTTGTGGACCGTTGAACTAAAATTCAATAGCTGTTTGTTTTTAATTAATGGACAGTATTAGTTGGGTAATTGGCATCAGATGGCTTGAAAATCAATCTTTTTATAAATATGGATTTAACGTCGGTGAATCGACAAAAAACGAAGTTATAAATTTTATTTTATAGCTGAAAAATAGATTCTTAAATCTATTAATTTGGAATGGAATTTATCAAAAAAGGAAATAAATATTTATCATTTATTAATTTATTTTATAAATGATTATAGAATTATCTTATAAATCAAATTCCTATAATAAGAATATTAATAAGCAAGTGAGTAGAAATTATCCAGAAGGTTAAGAATTGGATTAACTATTTCGAATAGACAATTAAATGTAATTTATTTATTAATTATATTATTGATTAATTCAAAGGGAAAATTAATCGGAATTGATTTACGAGATAATCAAGCTTTGGGGATTGACTGAGTCAACTATTTTAATTAGAATTTGTTAATTGATTTATTTGATTTAATAAATAAAATGGGTTAGCTCAACAAGTAATTGTTTAATTTTAATAAGATTTTAAAGGGGAAATTTATTATTTAGTTTTAGTTAATAAAGTAATTAACTCTTTATACAATAGTCAGTGTTAAAGTAAAATGCTATCGTAAGAGATTATTATTTAAATGAAAATCATTTATGTAAGCAATCAAGTTTGTAATGAAATACAATCGAATTATGGAAAGAGTTCATAATCAGGTATATATTTAAGCCCAATTTTTTTGGAATGAAGTTATAAAGAGATTTAAGCGAAAACAATAGCTTAAATGAAATTTTACTTAACAGCTAGATTCAAGTAAAAAGAATCAGGATATAAAAGTGATTTATATCAAACCTGAGTTTATGAATAAGATTTATAAAAGGGACGAGGAGTTAAAACATCGATTTTGAATGGACGAGACTTAATAATGGAATTAAGCGAAGTGAATAGAGGTGAAGCGAGATTTACAAAGTGGAAAGGGTTGAATTGATTATAAGTGATAAAATGAGTAGATAACGAGTTAAGATAAGAACTGAACCTAACTGGAGATTGATTAAGTTGAGTGGTTTGCTGAGTGTTAATCTGATGTTGATTTTGATCTTCCGTGTTGATACTCAGAGGATTATTCTCTTACCAATTTACGGTCTGGGACTAATGAATGTTGAAATACAGAAATGCACGGATAAAAGATATTTCCAAAGTAAAACAGAAATAAAAGGATCAAGAAAGAATAAAAAGATATTTCCATAGAGAAAAAGGAAATAAAAGTTTTAAGAATATATAAGATGAAATTTCCAGAGTAATGGAAATGAAAAGGAGATTGTGTGAATACCTAATGATACTTTTGAAGAAGGAGATAAGTTTTAGAATGAGTTTACTCCAAATAACTAAGTGACGATTATTGTTTTCAAGTAAAGAAAACAAAAGATATTTTCGTAATGATTATTTTACAAATAATAAATTAAATTGATTTCCTAGTTTAGAGTATGAATAATATTGTGCAAATGATAATCTAATGGAATATTGGATATTGTTATAATATATTTTTCGAAGTATTAGGATGAAAGAATTTTGTGAATATTAGTAAGGAGTGAAATGTTATTTCCAAATATTTGAAATAGTTAAATTAACCTTTTGTTAATTATTTTTAATTAAATAAGCCAGATGATGCTGAGTAATAAAACAGTAAGTATATTTTTATTTTATGGTTGAAAGGTTGTTTATTTGATAGTTAAATAACTGACTATCAAGTCTGGCCAATATGATTGTTGGTACGGAAATACCGGGATCGAATTTATATTCGAATACCATTTCGACCAGCAAATATTTAAATGTTGAAGATATTAGATGCTGATTGAGATGGAGAAATCGAAGACCATAGATCTTCATAAAACGGAATAACCACATAAAAGCTCCGATTTGACCCAGAGATATATTGGGGTTCTGTCGTGGTTAAAATTTACGGAGTTGAACTATTCGCTACTGATCTCTAGGGTGATACTTAGGATGTAGTAGGAGGGTACCTTCGGTTCAACCTGTTCCTGTATTACTTGTATGGACGAATGTCTGACAAAGTATTTCTTAAGAATCACGTACGTTGATTTTTACAAATGTATTTCTGTTAATGGCGGAGAAAAGGACTTTCTCTTAGCTTAACGACCAGAGTATTTTTGGGAACATCAATTATTGATTTGGCGGATCTGATAATGTGACATTCAAAGTGAAAGTGATGTGATGTGCTAAAGGTAGTGTTAAACCTCAAGCCTCTTCAACTGGGAAATGAAAAAAATCGGGCAGGTAGCATGTCTAAGTGGATCGCACCCAAGTAGGGTGTATAATCACCTATCTAGAGATAATTCATTTTCTTCTTTAATCTATTTTGATGTTGTCCCATTTCGGGAAACGGTAGGGCGGCTCCCAACCGTTGGTGATATACATTTGATGCACTCAAGCGAAATGACTGGTCGGTCATGTGTGGTCGAGTTGCAAGATGTTCTTGTTGAACCCAGTGTATTCACCTCTAGAGATACACTATCGGAAGGTGGTTCCATACCTTGTCATAGTTGGAAATCCAATCTCCAATAAGAGCCCGCGATTTTGATTGTATACTATATATGTGGAACGTTAGATGCAAGCATTCCGCTAGATTGATATTTATTTGTGTTTATACACTATTATAATATCAGAAAAATATATGATTTCAAAAAGATATGATTTCAAAAGATATGATTTGACTTAAAAAATCAAGTTGTGTGGTGTATTTAAACTTAGCGAGTTTTCTCGCTCTGGTTCACCAGACTGATCCGGCGTTTTGTAAATGCTCAGGTTAGACCGGGTTGTGCAGGTTCAGGTTATCAGATGCTGTGAAGTCCGAAGATAAGCTGGAGGAGTTTAGATGTAAGATATCTAGTGTGTGTTCCACTGTGTGTTGTATATGAGGACAGATTAAAGTAACTGTCCAGATGTATTGATGTACTCTGATGATTGTAAGTTTTTATTTCAAAAGCTCTCAATAAAGTTTTGTTTCTATTATATTTTTTTCGGCTGCGATGTGAGACTCTGGTGTTGTTGTGTATTTCTTCTTCTTCTATTCTAATATTTCTTTATTTCTTATCTCACCCTCTATATTCTTTCATTAACTATCTGGTGTTTTTGATACTTGAGTTCTGGCAAGTGACACAGGATATGTATTATTGTTGGAATTCGAGAGTCGAATTCCCGGGTCATTACACTGGTATCAGAGCATAAGGTTTAGTAGTAACCTTGGCTCTGTGACGTAACTCGATAGAGATGGGGTTAGTAATACCTAGATTGAGTTGAGTGTATGTATATATGAGAGCATATTTGTAAATTTTATATATACAAATGTTTTGTATTGTGCTGTTTGATCAATTCAAGTGTTAAGAAGCATTGAATCGGAAATAGACACGATATTGTTTTGAAAAGAGGGTAAATGAAATAATTTTACCCAAATTATATTTTATATAGAAAACAAATAATTTTTCTCAAATTATTTAGATATTGGTGTGTATGATTGATTTGAATGGAATTCAAATTGGATTAAAATTTGGAATGGTTTAATGTAAACCAAAGAGATTTCACATATGGAAATTGTGAATGGGAATTTTAATCTGGAATTAAAATGGACCAGAATTTAACTTAAAACAAGTTAAATAAAAATTTGAAGAGGAATTGGAATAAAAATCAGGATTTGGGTTTTTAAAAATGGAAGTAAACTAATTTTTAGATTAGTTAATTAAATGTGAAGTTAAAACTTAATTTGATTAAGTCAAGAACTGTAACAACCCAGAAATTCTAAGCCAATTTAATATTTTTATTTTGGCAATTTTGATGAATTTTGAATATTTAAAATGAATTATTTTAAATAATAACAACGAGAAATTTATTTTGAATAGAATTCGAACGTATATATTAAATAGACCGTCGTTAGAATATAAATATTTATTTTTAATTATAAAAGGAACTGAAAATGGCGCGGTAGTTTGAAAAATCGGTTTCAAAGTTCAAATGAAAGTACTAGATTCAAAATAAACAGGATTTTGGCGAAACCAAAAATATTAGTATCTATTTGAGAATATCTTTCCAACAAATCTGAAAAATTGAAATTTTATAGCGGGAATAAAAAGTTATGTCCAATTGAAAATTCAGAATAGTCGCTATGAAATTCTAGCCCTTAAAAATGGAAATTTTGCAAACGACCTCGGTTTTCGACGAAACCACTTTTGTTAGATCCGTGATGTCAAGTTATTTCTAGATTTCAAAATTCGTAATTTTCTGAATCAATATGTGAGCGTGGCAAAGGAAAACGCGTTTGACCAGTTTTAGTTGATTTTAATCGACTGGAAAATGGCCATTTTTCAAACAGTCTCAGAATTCGATGAAATTAGTTTTGTTAGGACCGTTTCGTCAATACGAAGCTAGAAAATATTTTTCGGAAAGTTTTAGGGTCCGTATGTGACCCTAGTAAATTGAAATGCGTGTTCAAATTCAATATATAGATTTATATTTTGATTTTGACGAAAACTGGTCGAAACAGTCGAATCAGCCTACGATACATATCCCATTGTGTTCGGAATGAGGGTAATTAGCTAGGGACAATAGGCGGTGGGTCCCGTTTTGAGATCGAAATTTAAAGTTACTTTATTGAAATAAAATAATATATATATTTACATAAGCCATTACCCCTCTCTCTCCTTTACCATCGGTGAACGCATTTAAAGAAAGAAAAAAAACGAATCCCTAAAACCCATCATCCTTTCCCCAAATGGCCACCCCCGATCCCGTCGTCGGAGCACCCAGCATCACCGCCATCGTTGGCCAACCACCCCCCTCTCGCTCAGGCGCACCACCTTCCAGCACAAGAAACGAGACCACCTTCCCCCCTTCGAAAGAGAACCCGTCGTTGCCACAATTGCAGCCCACCGCTACCGATTACAGGCGCTCGCCCCCACCAACGCGACACCATACCTCTCCCCCTCTTCTACAATCGACTGACGCATCCCCCGCGCCCTGCGCCACCACCCCTTAGCCCACACCACGCCATCGATGGCTCCAGCTGACGCTCCGACCATCTCAGGTGCCCTAAACCCCTCCCTCCTCCTCCGAGACACTGTAAGTTCTTATTTATTCATTTCTTTCATTTCTTTTTATTTTATTATGAATCAGTTTTATCCTTTATAATATAGAAAAAACTGATTTTTATTTTCAATATATAAAGAATACATTTTTCAATATATAAAGAATATATTTTTCATTATATAAAGAACAGATTTTAATGAAGTGAAGATAAAGATGTGATCTTTATAGAAGTAGTAATGCGAAAATATGATTTTTATATTTTTAGAATAATAAAAATATGATTTTTATTAATGTAGAGTATTAAAAATGTGATTTTTATATGATAGGGAATATAAAGATGCGATTTTTGCATATGTAGTAGAAATATAAAAGTTTGATTTTTATATATGAAGCGATAAAAAAATTTGATCTTTATATAAGAACTAGAAATATAAATATATAATTTTATTATGAAAAGAAGCGTAGTAAGAAATATAAGATGTAAAAATAAAAATGTGATTTTTATTTATTGGAATGAAGCAATAAAAATGTAATTTTTATTATGAATAGCGTGTAAAGGATTGCGTTGAGTTTCAAACAAATCCAAGCGGTTCAGAAGTAAAACTGGCGGAGTGGAACCCAAAGGTGAGAACTTCTCACTTTTAATTTATTTTCAAGTTGAAAAATATACTAGGATGCAAACGGTGCTTAGCGGCACCCGACACCCGTCGTCCACAGACTATGGATAACTTGGTTGTTTGATTGATATGTTGTAAAAATTGATTGTTTGATGTGGATTGAATAAATATTTTATAGTTAAAAATTATATTTTTAACATGTATATAAAATAAATATTTATAAACAAATCGGACGATTTGTTTATGTACACACGTTTGACTGAGATGGATTGGGATGATAAATTTTACACATCGCCCAACTACACAAATAAAACCTGTGTTTGATTGTTTGAAACCCCACATGGGTATTGGGATGATATTATACATACACTAATCGCGATATTTAGTTGTATGCCGATCGATTGATTGACAGGCTGTTATAAGCGTTGAATATTTATATTTAATGCTTATGCAGTTGTGTTGTGCACTCTGGATGATGGTTGATTATTTATCGTTGTTATTATATACATGTGTTGTAGGGAATCCATATAATTAACATTATATGGTAATTGATTGGGCCTCATTCTAATTTGGAAAATAAAGAATAGTAATAAAAGAAAATACTCATGTGTTGGGAATATTCATGTGTTGAATAGAATAAATATTCATGTATTGAATAAAATAAATATTCATGTGTTGAATAAAATAAACATTCATGTGTTTAATAAAAGCCGTGTTGATTAGAAATGTGCCATTTTGACGTGAACGATATTCATATCGATTTTATTCATTTTTATAATGAATATCGAAAAGGAAGTGATTTCAAAATCTAATATTTGAAAATATTAGCATTTATATATTAATGATATGAAATATTCAATTTTGATTTGACAATGAATATGAAGTTGAAATTGTTTTGAAAACGAATTTTAAAATACGTTTTGAATTGAAATCGACGAAATATATATAATAATATATATTAAATGGCTTTAATAGAACGCGCCGCGCTGCAGCAGTTCGCGAATTTCGACCATTGACTTCGAATGGATATTGCGGGAGATCCGGCCGCCGGATTCTCCTGAAACCGGAACCGTTGGGTTCGTATCGAAAATAGCTTTCTAACGAATATTAGAAATTTGAAATCAAACGGTTGGATTTGGCTTTATGTCCAAATCAAATTTGGAAAAGGTCGCTGTAAGTGCAGATCGATGGCCGTTGATGGAAATCGATTGTACGGGCCTTGATTAAATTATTAAAAATAGTAATAATTTGTGTAAAATCATAAGAAATGATTTGGAAAGAATTGGGATGAAAAACTCCATATTTGAAAAGATAAAAATAGATTTTTATCGAAATGAACTAGTTTTGAACTAGAATTATAATTCAATTATTTTCAAATAAATAAATTGGATTTGAAATGGTTTTAAAAATAACCAGAATTTCCAATATATAAATTGGAAATAGAGTTGAATCGAAATTGTCTTTGGAATATTTCGATGTTGGATTTAGTGATTATACAGATATTTTTATGGAAATTTGAAAGATATATTTATATTGTTATTTCCAATACGACATTTGTTGGCTGTAGTGTTTGATACTGAATATAAGCCGATATATTTTCTATTCAGAGCCTTGTATTTAATATCAAATGGGATTTGGGTTTGTCATGAATGGTATCTTCATTAACACTGTTCTTTAAAACCAGTTGAGAAAAAGATTAAATCTTTTTATTTAGATTTAATGAATTATACCAATTAAATAATATTTAATTGGAATTGAATTAGAATTGATTTTTGGGTTTATCGTGAAGGGTGTTTTAAATAACACTTGTTCTTTAACCCGATAATTAATGGAATGTGAATTGGATTTATCGTGAACTATGTTTTAACAACATTCATTCTTTTACCCGATTTACAGTGAAAGGTGATTTGGAATTTATAAATCTTTTGATAAGATTTAAAGGAGATTTTCCAAAGTAAAGTTTTCCAATTTAATAAAATAAATTGGAATGGAATGGAATTCGATTCGGTAATGATCGAAGTGAACTTCTGTTGAGGAAGACTGTTAATATATATGGAATTTAAACGGCTTTGCCATTATTCCATTTATATTATTAGTCGGTTATGGGAGTTAATATCGATTATATATTTTGATCTGTTTTCCGTGGAGATTCCATTGTTAATGGAATGTGATTTTGGGTTTATCGTGAACCTGTTTTAAATGACATTGGTTCTTCAACCCAGTTAAAGACAGGATATGATTTCCCAAGTTAAACAATCATCAATATTGATTTTTGGAAAGCATAAAACCAAGTGGAGTTTTAATTAATCTTTAATTAGATTGAAAAGTGAATTTGATAATTAAAATTATCAAATTCAAGAAATGATCGAGAATGGAGTATCACCAGTTTTGCTCCCGGCGATAGTTAAATCTTTAATTAGATTTGAACGTGAAATGGTAACTGAATTTACTGATAACATAATGGTATTAGATATGAAGTATTACCAGTTTTACTTCATGGGATTAATAGGTTGGGATTGGGAAATTTAAAACAAATGATTACTTCGGTAAGGTTCGCTAATCCCGACTAGTTTGGATAAACCATAATTTGGTTTGAATTGATATTCAAGAGAAGATTAAAGAATAAATTTAAAGAATTTATCTTTGATAAAATTAATAGGAACCATTCCCAAAGTATAAGAATATTTGAATAAAAGAATATTCTGAATTGTAATGAGGCGTATGTTGTGTTTGTGTCACAATTGTTTATTATATACGCGAGTTATTCGGGAAGGCCGGGTTTATCCCATTTTGAATAACTGAATCGATGATGTGTCGAGGATGAAGACGGTGGTTAAAGACCGGAGGTCTTCACATCGTTTGGATAATTACTGATGATCTTGATTGGGTTGTACACCCAAGAGGAGGGAATCAATTGGTGATCGTCCAGACATTCTTGGAGATCGATGGATATGCGAGGTATAAGGTGCCTCCGGTTTCATTTAGACCCAGAACAAACTTGTATGGACTGTGTGTCTGACATTGGATTTTGCTCTGTGTTGATTGATCTCTATTAAATATACATCTGCTTGGTGAAGGGGAATTCATTCCCTTACTTCACCCTTCTCTGAGACGTACGGGATCATGGTTGTATATTGATAGACATCAGTCGCATGGTGTGAATTGCCTATGTGGAATGCCTAAGTGGCAAATGATCAAGGCTTTTGTTGAAAAGCAAAGTCTTGTGGTTGATGATCAAAGCACCGCCTGTGTGGCGTAGCTTTGTGTAGCGTTAATTCACGAGCCTCACACCCCGGTGTGAACCAGAAACGGGAGAGGACAGTAAGGAGGGCATGCGTTTCCTTCTTACTTGGGTGGTGTCAGTGACCTACCAGCCCTGAAATTTATATTATTTTCACTTGTGTGGTTGTTGGATTGCGAGGCGCCTCAGATATATCGGTGACTATGTGAAGCGACCCGAACTTCCCCGGTCTCCGAAGAGATGAGAAAGAACGAATTACTGTGAGGACAAGACAAAACAGAACACAGACGGAAGAACATTTCATTGTTATTACAACAATTCCATCAGATACAAGAATATGCAGAGTATAACTGAATAAATTACATTCGATAAATATCAGAGATTACAATAAATTACATAGCAGCGGAAAATAATACAAAATACAACTGAAAGTGATACACGGATACAGAGCTTTCCGAGCATCGTTCCAACTGTAAATCAGGACCCTGTGAATATAAATCTGCAAAACCAAAACTACTAGCTGCCCGTGCGGAAAATAAGGGCATCCAGAGTTTAGGTTAAAACAATAAACTCCAGGTCAGTCATGGGACTGGTGTGAGAACTAAAACAGTTATAATTCTTTATTTTAAAGTTCGGTAAATCAAGGGACCACGCCGTATAACACGGAACGGGTTTCCTCCCAAGAATACCAGTGCATAAAACAAACAGCGCAATGCTAAATAAAGAAAAATGAAGCTGTTATAAGACCCAGGTCCCATCACACAATGCAACGCAAGCCGGAGGATAGGGTTTTTACCTTATAACAGCCAAAGCATGCTTGATACGTTTAAAACACATTATTTGATACTATTATAGGTGTATAGTGTCAAAACAATTTCAATCATAAATATCAATCATAGGCGGCATGAATGACCCATACCACTATGTCGCCATACTAGGTTCTACAAATAAAACCGCACTATCACGTATTGGAAATTGGATTTCCGTCATGAGCCGAGGCAAGGGGCAAGCTCCTCTCCGATTCGAGACACTCTAGCAAATGTCCCAGGACCCCACTATGATCCTTGGATCTTCAGGGCCGGTCCTCTCTTACTTTTGAGGATTAGTTATTCCTGAACACACGTTTCCCGGTCCTTACAGACCTATATCCGAGGCGCCTCGCATTCCAACAACCACACAGGTGAAAAGTATATAAATGTCAGGGCTGGTAGGTCACTGACACCACCCTAGCTAGAAAGAAACGTCGTGCTCTCCCTGCAGTCACTATCCCGTTTTTAACTCATATCGAGGTGTGAGGCTCGCGAATTCACGCTATACACAAAGCTACGCCATACAGGCCGTGCTTTGATCATCACCACAAGACTTTGCTTTTCAACATAAGCCCTGATCAATTGCCACTTACGCGTGCCACATTGGCAATTCACTCCATGTGACTGATGTCCATCGATATACAACCTCTGAGCTCGTACGTCTCAGAGAAGGGCGTTAAGCAAGAGAATAAATTCTCCGCCGCCAAACAGATGTATATTTAATAGAGATCAATCAACACAGAATAAAATCCAATGTCAGACACACAATCCATTTACAAGTTCGTTCTGGGTCTGAACGAAACCGGAGGCACTTTCCTCGCATATCCATCCATCTCCAAGTACGTCTGAACGATCACCGACTGTTTCCCTCATCTTGGGTGTACAGCCCAATCAAGATCATCAGTAATCACCCAAACGATGTGAAGACTTCCGGTCTTCAACCACCGTCTTCATCTTCGACATCTCGTCGAATCGGTTATTCAGAATGGGTATAACCCGGCCTTTCTGAATAACCCACGTATATAATTAACAAATGTTACACAAACACAACAAACGCCTCATTCCAATTCAGAATATTCTTTTATTCACAAAATCACATTCTTAGGGAAATGTTCCCATTAATTTTATCCAAGATAAATTCTTCTAAATTTATCCTATAATCTTCCTTTGGATATCATTTCTAACTAGTCGGGATTAACGAACCACACCGAAGTAATTATTTATTTTATTTCCCAATCCCAACCCATATATCCCATGGAGCAAAACTGGTGATACTCCATTCCTAACACCACGGTGTTATCGGTAAAATTAATTACCATTTCTCGTTCAAATCTAATTAAAGATTTAACTATCGCATTGGAGCAAAACTGGTGGTACTCCATTCTCGATCACTTTTCTGATTTGATAATTTAAATTATCAATTCACATTTTAATCTAATTAAAGATTCATTAAAACCACACTCAGCCTTAATTCTTTCAGAAATCAACATCTTGCCTTTAACTTGGTTAAAGAACCAATGTCATCTAAAACACGATTCACGATAAACCCAAATCACATTTGATATTAAATACAAGGCTCTGAATAGAAAATATATCGGCTTATATTCAATATCAAATTCTGAAACCAACAAATATCATATTGGAAATAACGATATAAAATATATCGTTCAAATCCCCATAACAATATTTGTATAGTCACGAAATCCAACATCGAAATATCCCTAAGATAATTTCGATTCAACTCCAGTCCAATCCACGTATTGGAAATTATCGATTATTTTCAAAATCACTTTCAATTTCAATTTATTTATTTCAAAAATAAATTGATTTTAATTCTAGTTCAAAACCAGTTCATTTCGATAAAAATCTATTTTTACCTTCTAATGTGGAATTTTCCAGCCCAATTCTTTCCAATTCACATATTATAATTTTACACAAATTATAGATATTTTTAATAATTTTATCAAGGCCCGTACAGTCGATTTCCATCAACGGCCATCGAACTGCACTTACAACGACCTTTTTCGAATTTGATTTGGACATAATTCCAAATCCAACCGTTAGATTTCAAATTTCTAATATTCATTGGAAAGCTCTTTTCGATACGAACCCAACGGTTCCGGTTTTAGGAGAATCCGACGGTCGGATCTCCCGCAATGTCCGTTTGAAATAAATGGTCGAAATTCACGAACTGCCGCGGCGCGGCGCGTTCTATTCAGGCCATTATATTATATATATAATATATATAATATATATTTCGTCGATTTCTATTTAAAACGAATTTTATAAATCGTTTTAAATTTGTTTCTAAAACAATTCAACTTCTACATTCAATTTCAAATCGATTTGATTTCAATTCAATTCGAATTCATTTCTATTCAATTCAAATTTTAATTCAATTTGAATTCATTTCAATTCACTTTTAATTCAATTTGAATTCGTTTTCAATTCATTTCGAAATCGTTTTCAATTCAATTCATTTCGAAATCGTTTTCAATTCAATTCATTTCGAAATCGTTTTCAATTCAATTCATTTCGAAATCGTTTTCAATTATTTATTTCGAAATCGTTTTCAATTATTTATTTCGAAATCGTTTTCAATTATTTATTTCGAAATCGTTTTTCAATATTCATTATACAACGAATAAAATCGATATAAATATCGTTCACGTCAAAATGGCGCAAAACTAATCAACACGGCTTTATATTTCAACAATTCGTTATTCTATTCAACAAATGAATATTTGTTCTATTCAACACATGAATCTATATTTCTTTCAACACACGACTAATCTCAACACATGAGTACTGTCGACACCTCACTATTTTTGTTATGTAAAATATTTTATAAAACTATGGTATCTATCGCTTGATTTTTAATTAGACTTCTACTGAGAAGGAGTTCTAATTTTAAATATGATAAAGATGTAAATTTTTATTATATAAAATATTTCACTCAACACATGAACATCGTCAACACATGATTATTTTTATATTCAACACATGAATTTTCTTTTATAATATTCCTTATTTTCCCGATTGGAATGAGGCCCAATCAATCACCATATAACGTTAATTATATGGATTCCATACAACACATGTATATAATAGCATTGAAAAATAATCAACCATCAACCAAAGTGCACTACACAACTGCATAAGCATCAAATATAAATAATCGACGCTTACACAGTCTGTCGACCAATCGATCGACAATAATTAAATAATTGGGATTAGTGTACACCAAATATCATCCCAACACCCGTGTGGGGTTTCAAATCAACAAACACACATTTTTGTTTGTGCAGTTGGGCGATGTGTAAAATTTATCAACCCAATCAATATCAGTCAAATCAGTGTAAATAAACAAATCGGCCGATTTGTTTATAAATATTTATTTGTTCACTTTCACGTTAAAAATTATATTTTTAACGTCAAAAATATTTATTCCAACACTTGAATTTCTATTCAGTTCATTTACACAATAAAAATGATATTTTTATTTTTCTAACATATTTTAGAAAATTTCGGCGGCATAACGGCACGATACTAGAAACGGGACGAGGCCTAGCCTTATCCCCGGTCTAGTGAAGGCCCACGCCATTCACACATCAATCAAATCAATTTCAATTCACCAAATAATTCAATTCAAACCCAACAAACTAACCAACTACTCAACCAACCATTTAACAAACAAGCCATCCATGGTCTGTGGATGACGGGTGTCGGGTGCTACTAAACACCGTCTACATCCTAGTATATATATATATAACTAGAAAAAGAATTTTGAGTGAGAAGTTCTCACCAAAAGCTATCCAATCATCTTGACTATTCTTTTATAGAAATCTTCTTCGTTATCCCATCTTCGTCATCTTCGTTGCCCGTAGTCACTATATACACAAAAATCACACTTTTATATTTTGATGTCTTTTTAAAAAAAAAAAAAAATCACATTTTTATTTGTTTACTTTCAATTTAAAAATCATATTTTTATAATCACTTCATATATTTTAAAAATCGAATTTTTACTATGCTATTCAATATATAAAAATCATATTTTACTTCGCTATTTAATATATAAAAATCTAATTTTTACTATGATGTTCAATATATAAAAATCTATTTTTATTTCTCTATTTTCTATATAAAGATCTCGCCTTTTTACATAAAAAGATTTTAGCGTTTCAAATATAAAGATTGAACTTTTTCTAATTTAAAGATTTCACCTTTTCTAATTTAAAGATTTCACCTTTTCTAATTTAAAGATTTCACCTTTATAAAAATCTCATTATAAAAATCACATTTTTATTTTTTCTACACATATAAAGATGCTATTTTTAATATTCCTAAAATGTAAAAATTATATTTCTAATTCTCTACATAAACGAAAATCATATTTTTACATCATCTATATAGTAAAGACTATATTTTTAATACTTTAAAAATATAAAGATCATATTTTTAATTCTTTAAAAATATAAAAATCATATTTTTACTTCACTACTTTTCTCAAAATATCGTCTTTCCTATTTTTAAAAATCATGTCTTTTGCCTTTTTACATATAAAGATTTTTTTACAGTTTTAAAAATAAATAAAAAATCAGTTTTAAATGCTTTTAAAATCAGAATTAAACCCTTTTTCAAATTCAGATTTATATCCTTTTAAAATCAGAATTGAAAAAATAAAAATAAAAATAAAATAAAATAAAACACTTACAGTAAAAATCGAAGGCGGAGGGGGGGGGTTTCGCTGTCGTGCTGCGTGGTCTGGGGGGGGGTCGCGGGTTGGTGGCGGCACGGTGGAGGCGGTGGAGGCGCTGGCCTGCGGCGAGGCTAGGGTTTTGGGCGATAGGGGTTTTGGGGGTATTCGGGTTTCGTGGCAGAGGAGGGAAGAAGAAGGCGGAGGATCGGAGGGGGGCTGGAGGAAGGGAAGAAGGGAGGAAGAAGAGGAAGCGGCGGCGGCTCTGGGGGGGGGGGGCACGATGTGGCGGCGGCTCCCCCCCGTCGCCCTCGTCTCTCTCGCTTTTTATTTTATTTTATTTTATTCTGTTGAACGTAAACGAGAAAAGGGGGGGTTTATATATTTTTTTATTATTATTTTAATTGATTTATATTTCAAAAAGTTGACTTTTGCATACGACCTCGAAACGAGGCCCACCGCCTGTCGTCCATAGCATATTACCCCTATTCCGAACACAATGGGATATGTATCGCAGGTTGATTTGATCGTTTGAATCAGTTTCCGTTAAATTTACATTTAAATCACTATATTGAATTTTAAACGTACATTTCAAATTACCGGGGTCACATACTAACTCTAAAAATTCTCGAAAAATATTTTCTAGCTTTGTATTGACGATACGGTCCTAACAAAACTAGTTTCGTCGAATTCTGAGACTGTTAGAAAAATGGCCATTTTCCAGTCGATTAAAATCAACTGAAATGGTCAAAACACGTTTTCCTTTACCACGCTCACATATTGATTCGAAAAATTATGAAATTTGGAATCTAGCAATAATTCGACATCACGGACCCAACAAAAGTGGTTTCGTCGAAATCCGAGGTCATTTGCAAAATGTCTATTTTTAAGGGCCTGAATTCCATAGCGACTATTCAGAATTTTCAACTGGACATACCTTTTGATTCCCGCTATGAAATCTTGATTTTTCGGATTCGTTGGAAAGATATTATCAATTAGATCCTATTATTTTTGGTTTCACTAAAACCCGGATTGTTTTGCACCCGGTACATTCAATTGAAGTTCGAAATCGAATTATCGAACTACCGCGCCATTTTCAATTCCTTTTATAATTATATATATAATTATTTATATTCTAACGACGACGTATATAATATATACGTTCGAATTATATTCAAAATAAATTTCTTGTCAATATTATTTAAAATAATCTATTTTAAATATTCAAAATTCGCTAAAATTGCCAAAATAAAAATTTCAAACTGGCTCGCATTTTACGGGTTATTACACTATGTGGAGCCGATGGAGTCATTTGGCTCATTTACGCCCAAAAGGACGGGGAAACGCTTGTTCAGGGTTTAAGTTTAATCCATATCGGTGGACTGGCCCTACATGTTGCCTAGGTACAGTTGCGGATGAGTCCTGAGACTCGGTCTAGACAGTCTCAAAACGGTAGGATTGCGCCTTGCCTTGGTTCACGATGGAAATCCAATTCCCGATACGAGACATTTCGGTTTTAGTTGTAATCCTATATATGGCGACATAGTGGTATGGGGCACTCATGCCGCCTATGATTGATACTTATGATTGAATTTGTTTTGACACTGTACACTTATAGTAATAATAAAAGATGAAATTTAGCATATCAAGCATTCTTTGGCTATTATAAGGTAAAACCCTATCCTCCGGCTTTTGTTGCATTGTGTGATGGGACCTGGGTCTTATAATAGCTTCATTGTTCTTTATTTAGCATTGCGCAATTGTTTTATACACTGGTATTCTCGGGAGGAAACCCGTTCCGTGTTATACGGCTTGGTCCCTTGATTTACCGAACTTTAAATTAAAGATTAATTACTGTTTTAGTTCTTACACTAGTCACATGACTGACCTGGGGTTTATTGTTTTAACCTAAACTCTGGGTGCCCTTATTTTCGACACGGGCAGCTAGTAGTTTTGGTTTTGCAGATTTATATTTACAGGAACCTGGTTTACAGCTGGAATGATATTCGGAAAGCTTTATATCCGTATATCTCCTTCAATTGTGTTTAGTATTATTTTCCGCTGCTATGTAGTGTAATTTAAATCTCTTATATTTTATGATGTGTAATATTTATTCTTACCCTGTATATTCTTGTAATCTGATGAAATTGTTGTAATAAGCAAAGAAATGTTCTTCTGTTTGTGTTCTGATTCGTCTTGTCCTCATTACGATTCGGGTTTTGAATGGTCTTGGTCGATTTAGCGATCGGTTAGGTTCAGGCAAAATCCTTATCGTTACATTTGGTATCAGAGCTTGTGTTTACAAAGCTCAAGAACAAGACACGTTAGAACCAAACGAAAGAATTCATCAGAGATTGGATTTGTAATATCCAATGAGAATGACTCGTTAGAGATAGGATCAGTAGTATCCTAGAACGAGTGTGAAGAGTATATTTTTAAAATGAAAACAATTTTTGTTTTGAAAATTTAAATCAATTTTTTGTATTTGATTATTTATTTTATATTGAATTTGGACAATCAAGTATGTAAAGATTTTGCGTATACGTCTGATCCGCGTGTATTTGAAGTTTTAATATACTGGGTAGATATAGAATCACACTCTAGTCGCCCAGGCATGGTCCTGATGATGAAATATACCATCACCAGTATTTATTTTAGTGTGACGAAAGTGGGATTTCTATATATTTCCAATTGACTGGTGTGAGAACCAAAATTAGATAGGGCTTACTGTTGTGATTTGGCACCAAAAATGTGATTTTTTTGACTATGTATCAAAGTTATGAATTTGAAATGATAATCAACAAATTGATTGATGGTTGTGTTGTTTGATTACTGTTTTGATTAATTGAATGTTGAACCTTTAGCCAGATTGAACCAAATAGTGAATTGTATTGAAAAATGGTTACAATCGCATGCATATACATGTACTTACATTGAACAGGTCATAGCAAGGAGGCTAGAGAAGAGGAATAAAATTGTTTGTCCGACAAATAGGTACATGTTTATTGTATTTCTTGGATTTTTGATTATTTTATGAGCCGATTGGCTAGCCGCTTGGCTTTTTATTTTTCTTTTGGATTGGTGAGGGCCATGGGAGGCTATTTGTAATATCCCGAAGCTCCCGGTGCAGGGGAGGTTATGGCAAAAATTTTCGAAAATTTAGGGTGTTAGCCAAATTTTTGAAAAATTTGAAAAGTTCTTAGAAACTAAAATGTTGGAGAACTTAAGCCGTAATGAAAATAATGAAAGTTGAGTTGATTAGTTAAACAACTTTCGGCTCCGTTCCTTTTCGGGGACGAAAAGTTTAAAGTGGGGGAGATTGTAACAAGTCAGAAATTCTGAGCCAATTTAAAAATTTTATTTGGCAATTTTGATGAATTTTGAATATTTAAAATGAATTATTTTAAATAATAACGACGAGAAATTTATTTTGAATAGAATTCACACGTATATATTATATAGATCGTCGTTAAAATATAAATATTTATTTTTAATTACAAAAGGAATTGAAAATGGCGCGGTAGTTTGAAAAATCAATTTCAAAGTTCAAATGAAAGTACTGGATTCAAAATAAACCGGATTTTGGTGAAACCAAAAATATTAGAATCTATTTGAGAATATCTTTCCAATGAATCTGAAAAATTGAAATTTCATTGAGGGAATAAAAAGTTATGTCCAATTGAAAATTCAGAATAGTCGCTATGGAATTCTAGCCCTTAAAAATGAAAATTTTGCAAACGACCTCCGTTTTTGACGAAACCACTTTTGTTGGATCCGTGATGTCAAGTTATTGCTAGGTTTCAAATTTCGTAATTTTCTGAATTCATATGTGAGCATGGCAAAGGAAAACGCGTTTGACCAATTTTAGTTGATTTTAATCGACTGGAAAATGGCCATTTTTTAAACGGTCTCAGAGTTCGATGAAATTAGTTTTGTTAGGAATGTATCGTCAATACGAAGCTAGAAAATATTTTTTGGGAATTTTTAGGGTCCGTATGTGACCCCAGTAAATTGAAATGCACGTTCAAATTCAATATATAGATTTATATTTTGATTTTGACGAACACTGGTCGAAACCTTCGAATTAGCCTACGATACATTCCCATTGTGTTCGGAATATGGGTAATTAGCTAAGGACGACAGGCGGTGGGTCCCATTTTGAGATCGAAATTTAAAGTTACTTTATTGAAATAAAATAATATATATATATATATATATATATATATATATATATTTACATAAGCCATTACCCCTCTCTCTCCTTTACCATCGGTCAACGCATTTAAAGAAAGAAAAAAATCGAATCCCTAAAACCCCTCGTCCTTTCCCCAAATCGCAACCCCCGATCCCGTCGTCGGAGCACCCAGCGCCGCCGCCATCGTTGGCCAACCCTCCCATCTCGCTCAGGCGCACCACCCTCCTGCACAAGAAACGATATCGCCTTCTCCCTCCTTCGAAAGAGAAACCATCGCTGCCACAATTGCAGCCCACCACCGTTGATTCCAGGCGCCCCTCCCCACTAATGCGCCACCACCCCCTGGCCCACACCCCGCCGTCGAGGGCCCCAACCGACGCTCCGACCATCTCAGGCGCCCTAAACCCCTCCCTCCTCCTCTGAGACACTATAAGTTCTTATTTATTCATTTTTTTTATTTCTTTTTACTATATTTTATTATGAATCAGTTTTATCCTTTATAATATAGCAAAAACTGATTTTTATTTTCAATATAAAAATAATAGATTTTTCATTATATAAAGAACAGATTTTTAATGAAGTGAAGATAAAGATGTGATCTTTATAGAAGTAGCAACGTGAAAATATGTTTTTTATATTTTTAAAATAATAAAAATATGATTTTTATTAATGTAGAGTATTAAAACTGTGATTTTTATATGATAGGAAATATAAAGATGCGATTTTTCCATATGTAGTAGAAATATAAAAATTCGATTTTTATATGTGAAGCGATATAAAAAATTGATCTTTATATAAGAAAGAGAAATATAAAAATATAATTTTTATATGAAAAGAAGCGTACTAAGAAATATAAGATGTAGAAATAAAAATGTGATTTTTATTTATTGGAATGAAGCAATAAAAATGTAATTTTTTTTATGAACAGCGTGTAAAGGATTGCGTTGAGTTTCAAACAAATCCAAGCGGTTCAGAAGTTCAGAAGTAAAACTGGTGGAGTGGAACCCGAAGGTGAGAACTTCTCACTTTTAATTTATTTTCTAGTTGAAAAATATACTAGGATGTAGACGGTGCTTAGCAGCACCCGACACCCGTCGTCCACAGACCATGGATGACTTGGTTGTTTGATTGATGTGTTGTAAAAATTGATTGTGTGATGTGGATTGAATAAATATTTTATAGTCAAAAAATAATTTTTAATTTGTATATAAGTTAAATATTTATAAACAAATCGGACGATTTGTTTATGTACACACATTTGACTGAGATGGATTGGAACGATAAATTTTACACATCGCTCAACTACACAAATAAAACTTGTGTTTGATTGTTTGAAACCCCACACGGGTATTAGGATGATATTGGACATACACTAATCCCGATATTTAGTTGTACGTCGATCGATTGATTGACAGGCTGTTATAAGCATTGAATATTTATATTTAATGTTTATGCAGTTGTGTGGTGCACTCTGGATGATGGTTGATTATTTATCGTTGTTATTATATACATGTGTTGTAGGGATTCCATATAATTAACATTATATGGTAATTGATTGGGCCTCATTCTAATTTGGAAAATAAAGAACATTAATAAAAGAAAATACTCATGTGATGGGAATATTCATGTGTTGAATAGAATAAATATTCATGTGTTGAATAAAATAAATATTCATGTGTTGAATAGAATAAACATTCATGTGTTGAATAAAAGCCGTGTTGATTAGAAGTGCGCCATTTTGACGTGAACGATATTCATATCGATTTTATTCATTTTTACAATGAATATCGAAAAGGAAGTGATTTCAAAATCTATTATTTTGAAAATATTATCATTTATATATTAATGATATGAAATATTCAATTATGATTTGAAATTGAATATGAAGTTGAAATTGTTTTGAAAACGAATTATAAAATATGTTTTGAATTGAAATCGACGAAATATATATATATTATATATATTAAATGGCCTGAATAGAACGCGCCACGCTGCGGCAGTTCGGAAATTTCGACCATTGACTTCGAATTGACATTACAGGAGATTCGATCGTCGGATTCTCCTGAAACTGGAACCGTTGGGTTCGTATCGAAAAGAGCTTTCCAATGAATATTAGAAATTTGAAATCTAACGGTGGGATTTGGAATTATGTCCAAATCAAAATTGGAAAAGGTCGCTGTAAGTGCAGATCGATGGCCGTTGATGGAAATCGATTGTACGGGCCTTGATTAAATTATTAAAAATAGTAATAATTTGTGTTAAATCATAAGAAATGATTTAAAAAGAATTGGGATGAAAAACTCCATATTTGAAAAGATAAAAATAGATTTTTATCGAAATGAACTAGTTTGAATTAGAATTATAATTCAATTATTTTCAAATAAATAAATTGGATTTGGAATGGTTTTAAAAATAACCAGAATTTCCAATATGTAAATTGGAAATAGATTTGAATCGAAATTGTATTTGGAATATTTCGATGTTGGATTTAGTGATTATACAGATATTGTTATGGAAATTTGAAAGATATATTTATATCGTTATTTCCAATACAACATTTGTTGGTCGTAGTGTTTGATATTGAATATAAGCCGATATATTTTCTATTTAGAGCCTTGTATTTAATATCAAATGGGATTTGGGTTTGTCGTGAATGGTGTCTTCATTAACACTGTTCTTTAAACCCAGTTGAGAAAAAGATTAAATCTTTTTATTTAGATTTAATGAAGTATACCAATTAAATAATATTTAATTGGAATTGAATTAGAATTGATTTTTGGGTTTATCGTGAAGGGTGTTTTAAATAACACTTGTTCTTTAACCCGATAATTAATGGAATGTGAATTGGATTTATCGTGAACTATGTTTTAACGACATTCATTCTTTTACCCGATTTACAGTGAAAGGTGATTTGGAATTTATAAATCTTTTGATAAGATTTAAAGGAGATTTTCCAAAGTAAAGTTTTCCAATTTAATAAAATAAATTGGAATGGAATGGAATTCGATTCGGTAATGATCGAAGTGAACTTCTGTTGAGGAAGACTGTTAATATATATGGAATTTAAACGGCTTTTCCATTATTCCATTTATATTATTAGTCGGATATGGGAGTTCATATCGATTATATATTTTGATCTGTTTTCCGTGGAGATTCCATTGTTAATGGAATGTGATTTTGGGTTTATCGTGAACCTGTTTTAAATGACATTGGTTCTTCAACCCAGTTAAAGACAGGATATGATTTCCCAAGTTAAACAATCATTTATATTGATTTTTGGAAAGCATAAAACCAAGTGGAATTTTAATTAATCTTTAATTAGATTGAAAAGTGAATTTGATAATTAAAATTATCAAATTCAAGAAATGATCGAGAATGGAGTATCACCAGTTTTGCTCCCGGCGATAGTTAAATCTTTAATTAGATTTGAACGTGAAATGGTAATTGAATTTACCGATAACACTGTGGTGTTAGATACGAAGTATTACCAGTTTTACTTCATGGGATTAATAGGCTGGGATTGGGAAATTTTAAACAAATGATTACTTCGGTAAGGTTCGCTAATCCTGGCTAGTTTGGATAAACCATAATTTTGTTTGAATTGATATTCAGGAGAAGATTAAAGAATAAATTTAAAGAATTTATCTTTGATAAAATTAATGGGAACCTTTCCCAAAGTATAAGAATATTTGAATAAAAGAATATTCTGAATTGGAATGAGGCGTATGTTGTGTTTGTGTCACACTTGTTTATAATATACGCGAGTTATTCGGTAAGGCCGGGTTTATCCCATTCTGAATAACTGAATCGACGATGTGTCGGGGATGATGACGGTGGTTGAAGATCGGAGGTCTTCACATCATTTGGATAATTACTGATGATCTTGATTGGGTTGTACACCCAAGAGGAGGGAATCAGTTGGTGATCGTCCAGACGTACTTGGAGATCGATGGATATGCAAGGTATAAGGTGCCACCGGTTTCGTTCAGACCCAGAACGAACTTGTATGGACCGTGTGTCTGACATTGGATTTTGCTCTGTGTTGATTGATCAGTATTAAATATACATCTGCCTGGTGAAGGGGAATTCATTCCCTTACTTCACCCTTCTCTGAGACGTACGGGATCGGGGGTTGTATATTGATAGACATCAGTCGCATGGTGTGAATTGCCTGTGTGGCATGCCTAAGTAGCAAATGATCAAGGCTTTTGTTGAAAAGCAAAGTCTTGTGGTTGATGATCAAAGCACCGCCTGTGTAGCATATCTTTGTGTAGTGTTAATTCGCGAGCCTCACACCCCGGTGTGAACCAGAAACGGGAGAGGACAGCAGGGAGGGCATGCGTTTCCTTCTATCTAGGGTAGTGTCAATGACCTACCAGCCCTGACATTTATATTATTTTCACCTGTGTGGTTTTTGGATTGCGAGGCGCCTCGGATATATCGGTGACTTTGTGGAGTCGATGGAGTCATTTGGCTCATTTATGCCCCAAAGGGTGGGGAAACGCTTGATCATGGTTTAAGTTTAATCCACATCGGTGTACTGGCTCTGCATGTTGCCTAGGTACAGTTGCGGCTGAGTCCTGAGACTCGGGCTAGACAGTCTCAAAACGGTAGGATTGCGCCTTGCCTTAGTTCACGACGGAAATCCAATTCCCAATACGAGACATTTCGGTTTTAGTTGTAATCCTATACATAGTGGTATGGGGCACTCATGCCGCCTATGATTGATACTTATGATTGAAATTGTTTTGACACTATAAACTTATAGTAATAATAAAAGATGAAATTTAGCGTATCAAGCATTCTTTGGCTATTATAAGGTATCTTCCGGCTTGTGTTGCATTGTGTGATGGGACCTGGGTCTTATAATAGCTTCATTATTCTTTATTTAGCATTGCGCTGTTGTTTTATGTACTGGTATTCTTAGGAGGAAACCCGTTCCATGTTATACGAAGTGGTCCTTTTATTTACCTAACTTTAAAATAAAGATTAATAACTATTTTAGTTCTCACACCAGTCACATGACTGACCTGGGGTTTATTGTTTTAACCTAAACTCTAGGTGCCCTTATTTTCGATACGGGCAGCTAGTAGTTTTGGTTTTGCAGGTTTATATTCACAGGAAGCTGGTTTACAGCTGGAATGATATTCGTAAAGCTTTGTATCCGTATATCTCCTTCAGTTGTGTTTTGTATTATTTTCCGCTGCTACGTAATGTAATTTAAATCTCTGATATTTTATGATGTGTAATATTTATTCTTACTATGTATATTCTTGTATTCTGATGAAATTGTTTCAATAAGCAATGAAATGTTCTTCTGTTTGTGTTCCGATTCATCTTGTCCTCATTACGATTCGGGTTTTGAACGGTCTTGGTCGATTTAGCGATCGATTAGGTCCGGGCGAAATCCTTATCGTTACAAGAACGAATATGGAAATATATATGTAAAATTGAATCTTGGAAATCAAATTTAATAATAACTGGAGAAACCAATCGAATATTAATCAACTAATGATCAAAGTAAGGATAACCAAGTAAATATTAATATTGAATGTGAATTCAATTGATTTGGTTAAGTTGATTGGTATTGTTGTTGATTGTGTTTTAGACCGGTTGAATATAAATTCATTAATGGTTAACTTAAGAGTTGAAAATGAATTACAAGCTAAAATGAATTTCAGAATGATAATTGGAATGGAATCACATATGAATTAAAACTGGATTAGTAAACCCTGTATTTACACCTGAATGATGTTACATGTTTGATTTTGACAATCTGTTTGTTTATATTTGTTAACCAATGAAATATTATCAACGAATTACATGTAATTGTTATTTACATGTTGAATGGAGTTAAGTACAGGCACCAGAAGGCTAGAGAATTGAATTTGGTTGAGTATATCGAAATAAGTTAAGCAAGTATGCTCAATAGCGATTGCATAAGGCACGCTTACGTGTAAATATAAATTATGGTTTTCGGATTTTGTTTTCCGACCGTGTTACTCGATGTATATATATATTATTTGATCCTGCGATATCGTTGAAGTCACTCCATATAGGGGAGACTCTACTGAATTTTTCCAGAAATTTAAATTGTTACAATTTTTTTGTATTTTTGAAAAGTTTTATTAATAATAATGAATTGGTTCGATAAAAAAAATTGGTTTAAGGAAAGATTAAGGGTTATAACGTTTCTTCTGCCTTAGTAATTTTGGGGCCGAAATTCTTTTAAGGGGTGAAGAATGTAATGTCCCGTATTTTTCGTAGTCAGATATTTAATTTATTATATTATATTAAATATTGTTTTGGAATTTTAAATGGATTTAAAATATATAATTCGTTTATATAACGAAGTTTAAACGTTTAATTTATATATAAATATAAATCGAGCTCGTCAGGCCGCGGTAGTTCGTAATTTACATTTTGAACTTCAATTGGATATACAGAATCCGATATAAGTCAGAATTCAGTGAAACAAGAAACATTCGGATCTGTTTGATTATATTTTTCTAATGAAATAGAAAAATGGAGATTTCGTGTTATAGTTTATGATTTATGTCCAATTAAAATTTTAAAATAGTCGCTATGGAAATCGTTGTAAACGATAATGTTTATTTAATAAATTAATTCGATTTAAAAAAGAATTTGAGTGTAACTGGAGATAACGATCGAATTAAGTTACGAAATAAATTTTATTGGAATACGTATAATTAATTATTGCTAGATTTCCAGTTTGGAGACAATCAGTGTTATTTTATCGGTACGCGCAATTTAAAGGTGAACCGATAAATTAAAATAGCAACATTGTGCAAATGGAGTCCGTTTTCAATGAAATTAATTTCGTTAGGACCAGAACGTTAAGTCGTAGCGGTATGTCCTTTTCCAGTATGTTTGGAGCTCGTTTGTGGCTGTAAGTAACGGTTAGCGGTAATACACGTTAGAATAAATAACTGTAAAAATAAACAAAAAAAAACATATTATTTCTTTATGCTTAAATAAAGTAAGGACACAATAGACCTTACCCTAGCTTTATAGTTGTGCACTGGTTTCAGTTACACAGTGTCTTGTGTTATCAAATAAGTCAACTAATCTACCATCTGCATATCTACCCCCTACATGACCTACTTTGTGCAATTGAGAGGAGACATCGTGCCTATCCTTATCTCCTTCTTCTATATATACGGGATTAACCCTAGTTTTCGCGTCAACTAATGTTCAACATGGTCAACAGTAATGCGCTGCCTCCTATTTCAAAACAAAAGGGCTTAAACAAATATGTTCTCTCCTCATAATCTTTAAACCCAACAATTTTGACCAAAAACATTTAACAGCAACCGTGTTTAGGTGGGTGCCTTGAAGAGATCTTTGTTCTTGATGCATGTGATTGGATTCCTATCGGTGTGGTGGCTGGAAGTGTTTCGAAGGGGAGTGCGAGTTACTGGTAGCTGAGTGGCCTTCCAGTGGGATCGAAATGGAAGGAGAAGCGCAGGTAACGACGTTTTGGGGGAGCGACCAACGTTCTATGATGGTCATCTGATGGACTGAGCTCGATGCGGCAGCTGGTTTGGCGAAGGCGTGTTAGCATTACATCTGGGAAGCAGCGTTTTAGAAACGAGGTGCGAACTGGAATGAAGGACCGAAGTCGGGCACGTGTCTTTTATTATAAAGTAGGAAATACAGTGTGAATACCTTTGAAGGGGGAGGGAACGAAGGGGAGAAACTTGGATAGTGTGGTGCATGGGGATGGTGAGTTTAAAAGGGAACAAATGAATTCATATATGGGTCCATACATTTTAGATAGACAAGGAGAAAAAAAAGAAAAATGGCAATAGCATGCGTTGAAGGTGCGAACTGGGAACAGAATGAAGTGATAAACGTGGTGCAAGTTTTGGATACAATACACAGGAAGGTATGAACGACAGCGAAGAAAACTACGATGTAGAAATCTGTGAAGTATTGAAGTTGTGTTGGTTCCAGAACTATGAAGGAATGGCAGCAGCTTTCCGGAAGTGTAAGTGAAAGCAAATGAGGCATTTTCTTTACGTGAATAGGAGACAGAACTGAATAGTAAAAATATGCGGTTAACAGAACTATAATAAAAATAATAAAAATAGTTTGAACGGGAGCCTGTGAAGAAAAAGGGAAATCAGTCCACTGAAATGGGTCGGTGAAGATGTTTAAAGCAGCATGGAGTTTGCAGAATGAAGAGAAGCCTAAATTCTGTCGTGCCTTTTAGAACGAGACAAGTAGGTGTCAGTTGGAGCGAAGTCGTGAATTTGTGGGTTTTGTACAAGCTGTGAAGAAGAATCAGCATGGCGAAATATGGGAACAAAATGCCTATGAGGGACATAAGAGAATAAAGCAGTAGTGTAGAGAAAATAACAATGCACACGCAAGTGATCTTTTCTTTATTTAAATTCATAAGTTATTAACCGGTAGATATAAAATATAAATTAGAACAAATTTAGCTAATTTATTGAAGCAACCCGAACTTCCTCGGTCTCCGAAGAGATGAGAAAGAACGAATTACTGTGAGGACAAGAAAAATCAGAACGCAGACGGAAGAACATTTCATTGTATATTACAACACTGCATCAGATTACAAGAATATACATAGTATAAATGAATCAATATGACACAGAAATATCAGAGATTTAAATTACATTTAAATACATAGCAGCGGAAAATAATACAATCCACAACTAGAAGAGATATACGGATACAAAGCTTTCCGGATATCGTTCCAGCTGTAAACCAGGATCCTATGAATATAAATCTGCAAAACCAAAACTACTAGTTGCCCGTTTCAAAATAAGGGCACCCAGAGTTTAGGTTAAAACAATAAACTCCAAGTCAGTCATGGGACTGGTGTGAGAACTAAAACAGTTATTAATCTTCATTTTAAAGTTCGGTAAATCAAGGGACCACGCCGTATAACACGGAACGGGTTTCCTCCCAAGAATACCAGTGCATAAAACAAACAACGCAATGCTAAATAAAGAAAAATGAAGCTATTATAAGACCCAGTTCCCATCACACAATGCAACGCAAGCCGGAGGATAGGGTTTTTACCTTATAATAGCCAAGAATGCTTAGTACGTTTAAAACAAATCATTTGATACTATTATAAGTGCATAGTGTATAAAACAACTTCAAATCATAAGTATCAATCATAGACGGCATAAGTGCCCCATCCCACTATGTCGCCATACTAGGCTCTACAAATAAAACCGCAAGTGTCACGTATTTGGAAATTGGATTTCCTTCTATGAACCGAGTCAAGGTATCGTCCCCTACCGATTCGAGACAATCTAGCACATGGCTCAGGAACAGCCGCAATTGCCCCATGGATCGTCAGGGTCGGTCCACCGATGTGGATTATTATGCCTGAACACTACGTTTCCCCGCCCTTTGGGGCGTAAATGAGCCAACGAATGACTCCATCGGACCCGGATCGTCCGATCAAACCAAGACGCCTCGCAACAGCAACAACCACACAGGTGAAAAGTATATAAATGTCAGGGCTGGTAGGTCGCTGACACAACCCTAGCTAGAAGGAAACGCATGCCCTCCCTGAGGTCCTCTCCCGTTTCTGGTTCACAACCGGGGTGTAAGGCTCGCGAATTCACGTTACACAAAGCTATGCCACACAGGCGGTGCTTTGATCATCAACCACAAGACTTTTCTTTTCAATAGAAGCCTTGATCATTTGCCACTTAGGCATGCCACACGGGCAATTCACTCTATGCGTTTGATATCCATCAGTATATAGCCCCTGAGCTCGTACGTCTCAGATGTGAAAACCCGTAACTTCCACGTAAAGGAAAGCGTCGGATAGTTCGAGAACAAGCCACAACAGAACACATACAGAAAAACGTTTCATTGTATATCACAACAATGCATCAGATTACAAGAATATACAGAGTATAAATGAATATTACACAGAAATATCAGAGATTTAAATTACATTTAAATATATCGCAGCGGAAAATAATACAATACACAACTAGAAGAGATATACGGATACAAAGCTTTCCGGATATCGTTCCAGCTGTAAACCAGGATCCTGTGAATATAAATCTGCAAAACCAAAACTACTAGCTGCCCGTGTCAAAAATAGGGGCACCCAGAGTTTAGGTTAAAATAATAAACTCCAGGTCAGTCATGTGACTGGTGTGAGAACTAAAACAGTTATTAATCTTTATTTTCTAAATTTAGGTAAATCAAGGGACCACGCCGTATAACACGGAACGGGTTTCCTCCCAAGAACACCAGTGAATAAAACAAACAGCGCAATGCTAAATAAAGAAAAATGAAGCTGTTATAAGACCCAGGTCCTATCACACAATGCAACGCAAGCCGTGGGATAGGGTTTTCCCTTATAACAGCCAAAGAATGCTTGATACGTTTAAAACAAATCATTTGATACTATTATAAGTGCATAGTGTATAAAACAACTTCAATTCATAAGTATCAATCATAGGCGGCATGAATGCCCCATAACACTATGTCGCCATATATAAGTTCTACAATTAAAACCGCGAATGTCACGTATTTGGAAATTGGATTTCCATCTATGAACCGAGGCAAAAGATAGTCCTCACCGTCTTCGAGACTGTCTAGCCCGAGCCTCAGGGTCAGAGCGCATCGACCCTTGGATCCTCAGGGCCGGTCCACCGATGTGGATTAAACTTAAACCCTGAACATGCGTTTCCCCGCCCTATGGGGCGTAAATGAGCCAACTAATTGACTCCATCGGTTCGAGAACGACCGATCAATCCGAGGCGCCTCGCAACAGCAACAACCACATAAGTCAAACTCGTCAGGGCGTGTAAAACCACTGACGCCACTTCTAGCTAGAAAGAAACGCATGCCCTCCCTGACGTCCTCTCCCGTTTTTGGTTCATACCGGGTGTGAAACTCGCGAAGTAAACGTTACACAAAGCTACGCCACAAAGGCCTTGCTTTGATCATCACCACAAGACTTTGCTTTTCAACAGAAGCCTCGATCAATTGCCACTTAGGCATGCCACACAGGCAATTCACTCCATGCGTTTGATATCCATCAATATATAACCCCTGAGCTCGTACGTCTCAGAGAAGGGCGTTAAGCAAGAGAATAAATTCTCCGCCGCCAAACAGATATATATTTAATAGAGATCAATCACACGGACTAAAATCCAATGTCAGACAAACAGTCCATTTACAAGTCCGTTCTGGGCCTGAACGAAACCGGAGGCACCTAGTACCCCGCATATCCATCGATCTCCAAGTACGTCTGGACGATCACTAACTGTTTCCATCTTCTTGGGTGTACAGCCCAATCAAGATCATCAGTAATCACCCAAACGACGTGAAGACGTCCGGTCTTCGACCATCGTCTTCATCTTCGACTTATCGTCGTATCAGTTATTCAGAATGGGATAAACCCGGTCTTTCCGAATAACTCGCGTATGTTTTAAATAAGTGTTATACAAGTACAACATACGCCTCATTCCAATTCATTAGTCACTAACCGTAAATTAATCAAGAGAATAATTCCCCAAATATTAACCCCGAAGGCCGAAACCAACATCAGATCAATATTCAGAAAACCATTCTGCTTGGCTAACCGACAGTTAGTTTCTAAATTTCACATTCATAGGGAAAGGTTCCCATTAATTTTATCCAAGATAAATTCCTTGAATTTATTCTTTATTCTATTATTGAATCTCAATTCAAACTAGTCGGGATTAGCGGACCTTACCGAAGTAATTATTTATTTTAATTTCCCCATCCCAACCTATTTATCCCATGAAGTAAAACTGGTAATACTTCATATCTAACACCACCGTGTTATCGGTAAATTCAATTACCATTTCACGTTCAAATCTAATTAAAGATTTAACTATCGCCTGGAGTAAAACTGGTGATACTCCATTCTCGATTATTTCAATCTAATTAAAGATTCATTAAAACTCCACTTAGTTTTAATCGTTAACTGGGTTAAAGAATCAGTGTCATTTAAAACACGGTTCACGATAAACCCAAAATCACATTCATTAATTATCGGGTTAAAGAACGAGTGTTATTTAGAACACTGTCCACGATAAACCCAAAAATCAATATCAATTCCATTCCAATTAAATATTATTTAATTGGTACACTTCATTGAATCTAAATAAAAAGATTTAATCTTTTCTCAACTGGGTTCAAGAACAATGTTAGTGAAGACACCATTCACGACAAACCCAAATCACATTTGATATTCAATATAAGGCTCTGAATAGAAAATATATCGGCTTATATTCAATATCAAATTCTATGATTAACAAATGCCGTATTGGAAATAACGATATAAATATATATCTTTCAAATTTCTGTAACAACATCCGTGGAATCACGAATTCCAACATCGAAATATTCCGAAGACAATTTCGATTCAAATCCACTCCAATGCAATCATTGGAAATTCTGGTTATTTTTAAAACCCTTTTTAAATTCAATTTATTTCTTTAAAAATAAATAGAATTATAATTCTAGTTCAAAACTAGTTCATTTCGATAAAAATCTATTTTTATCTTTTCAAATATGGAGTTTTTCACCCTAATTCTTTCTAAATCATTTCTTATGACTTTACACAAATTATTACTATTTTTAATAATTTTATCAAGGCCTGTACAGTCGATTTCCATCAACGGCCATCGAACTGCACTTACAGCAACATTTTTCAAATTTGATTTGGACATAATTCCAAATCCAACCGTTAGATTTTGAATTTCTAATATTCGTTAGAAAGCTCTTTTTGATACGAACCCAACGGTTTTGGTTTTAGGAGAATCCGACGGTCGGATCTCCCGTAATGTCCGTTTGAAATAAATGGTCGAAATTCACGAACTACCGCGGCGTGGCGCGTTCTATTCAGGCCATTATATTATATATATAATATATATAATATATATTTCGTCGATTTCTATTTAAAACAAATTATATAAATAGTTTTAAATTCGTTTCAAAAGCAATTTCAACTTCCATTTCAATTCGAATCAAAATTGAATTCTTCTTTATAAATTCGTTTTAAAATTCGTTTCTATTCAATTCAAATTTAAATTCAATTTGAATTCTTTTCAATTCGTTTTCAATTCAATTTGAATTCGTTTTCAATTCATTTCGAAATCGTTTTCAATTCAATTCATTTCGAAATCGTTTTCAATTCAATACATTTCGAAATCGTTTTCAATTCAATTCATTTCGAAATCGTTTTCAATTCAATTCATTTAGAAATTCTTTTCAATTCAATTCATTTCGAAATCGTTTTCAATTCAATTCATTTCGAAATCGTTTTCAATTCAATTCATTTCGAAATCGTTTTCAATTCAATTCATTTCGAAATCGTTTTCAATTCAATTCATTTCGAAATCGTTTTCAATTCAATTCATTTCGAAATCGTTTTCAATTCAATTCATTTCGAAATCGTTTTCAATTCAATTCATTTTGAAATGAATAAAATCGATATAAATATCGTTCACGTCAAAATGGCATCAATCTAATCAACACGGCTTCATAAATTTCCATTTTCAAATATTCTATTTCAAATATTTCTTTTTCAAAATAGTTGTTATTATCAAAATATTTCGTTCAACACATGACCAATCTCAATGGATGAGTACTGTCAACACATGAACTTTTATTTTATATCGATAAAGATGTAAATTTTATTACTAAAATATTTCGTTCAACACATGACCAATCTCAATGGATGAGTACTGTCAACACATGAACTTATATTTTATATCGATAAAGATGTAAATTTTATTACTAAAATATTTCGTTCAACACATGACCAATCTCAATGGATGAGTACTGTCAACACATGAACTTTTATTTTATATCGATAAAGATGTAAATTTTATTACTAAAATATTTCGTTCAACACATGACCAATCTCAATGGATGAGTACTGTCAACACATGAACTTTTATTTTATAATATTCTTTATTTTTCAAATTGGAATGAGGCCCAATCAATTACCATATAAAGTTAATTATATGGATTTTCATACATTACACACATATAATAGCATTACAAAATAATCAACCATCAACCAAAGTGCACTACACTGTATAAGCATCAAATATAGATATCTAACGCTTATAACAGCCTGTCAATCGATCGATCGACATATTTAATCAATCAGGATGAGTGAACTTCAAATTTCATCCTAACACCCGTGTGGGGTTTCAAACAATCAAACACAGATTTTAGTTGTGCAGTTGGGCGATGTGTAAAATTTATCGACCCAATCAATGTCCTTCAAATAGGTGTACATAAACAAACCGTTCGGTTTGTAAATGAATATTTTATTTTATTCACTTCACGTTAAAAATTATATTTTTTACGATTAAAACATTTTTTATTTCAACATATGAATTTCTATTCAGTTCATTTATTCAATAAAATGATATTTTTATTTTTCTAACATATTTTAGAAAATTTCGGCGGCATAACGGCACGATACTAGAAACGGGACGAGGCCTAGCCTTATCCCCGGTCTAGTGAAGGCCCACGCCATTCACACATCAATCAATCCATTCACTTCACCAAACAATTCAATTTCACCAAACAATTCAATTTCAAATCAAATCATCTAACTAATCTATGTAACCAAACAAACAAGTCCATGGTCTGTGGACGATTGTGTCGGGTGCTACTAAGCACCGTCTGCATCCTAGTATATATATATATGACTAGAAAAGAAATTGAAGAGTGAGAAATTCTCACTGATAGCTATCCAAACATCTTGACTCAACTTTGATATAAATCTTCTTCGTTCTCGCCTTTTTGTTATCTTCGTCGCCCGCTTTCACTACCTATGTAAAAATCGAATTTTTACTTCGCTATTCAATATATAAAAATCATATTTTTATTTCGAAGTTCAACATATAAAAATCATATTTTTCTTTCGAAGTTCAACATATAAAAATCATATTTTTATTTCGAAGTTCAACATATAAAAACCATATTTTTATTTCGAAGTTCAACATATAAAAACCATATTTTTATTTCGAAGTTCAACATATAAACTCATATTTTTATTTCAATAAAGATTTCGCCTTTTCTATTTATTTATTTTTTTAAATCTTCAACATCATTAAAAAAAATCAGTTTTTAACACAATGAAAAAAAATTCAATTTTTAACCGTATAAAGATTCAGTTTTTTACCCTTAGAAAAATTTAGTTTTTTTTTCCTTAGAAAAATTCAGTTTTTACCCTTAGAAGAATTCAGTTTTTTTAAAAGCAAACAAAAATTAGTTTAAAATGAAAACTTACAGGGAGGTGCTGAGGGGGGGGGGGTCCACGGGTCGGGGTAGGCTGAGGGGAGGCACCGCTGAGCACTGGGTGGTCGGCAGGGGTGGCGGGCCCTCCGTAGCTGGCGGCGATCCTTTGGCGCATGGGGGGTTGAATTGAGAGAGAAACAAGGAGGGTGAGCTGAGGAAGGAGCGGGAAAGGGTGCGGTCGGACTTGGTGGGGGCGACGCCCCTCGAGCTGGCGGCGTGACGCGTTCACGACGAGGGCGGCAACTTCTCCCCCCCCCCCCCCCCCACCGACGATCCTCTTTTTTTTCTCTTTTTTTTTATCGATTTGCAGAATGAACGTGGTGGGGGGGCCAGAACGAATTAAAGGGGAGAAAGGTTTTTTTATTTTTTTATTTTATTTAATTATTTAATTATTTGTAAAAAGTGGACTTTTACATACGACCTCAAAACGAGGCCCACCGCCTGTCGTCCATTGCGTTTTACCCCCATTCCGAACACAATGGGATATGTATCGCTAGCTGATTTGATCGTTTCGATCAGTTTCCTTTAAATCTACATTTAAATCGCTATATTGAATTTTAAACGTACATTTCAAATTACCGGGGTCACATATTAACTCTATAAATTGCAGAAAAATATTTTCTAGCTTCATATTGACGATACGGTCCTAACAAAACTAGTTTCGTCGAATTCTGAGACCGTTTGAAAAATGGCCAATTTCCAGTCGATTAAAATCAACTGAAACTGGTCAAACACGTTTTCCTTTGCCACGCTCACATATTGATTCAAAAAATTATGAAATTTGAAACCTAGCAATAATTTGAATCACGGACCCAACAAAACTGGTTTCGTCGAAATCCGAGGTCGTTTGCAAAATGTCTATTTTTAAGGGCCTGAATTCCATAGCGACTATTCAGAATTTTCAACTGGACGTATCTTTTGATTCCCGCTATGAAATTTCGATTGGTCGGATTCGTTAGAAAGATATCATCAATTAAATCCCATTATTTTTGGTTTCACTAAAATCCAGTTTGTTTTGCACCCGGTACATTCAATTGAAGTTTGAAATCGAATTATCGAACTACCGCGCCATTTTCAATTCTTTTTATAATTATATATAATTATTTATTTTCTAACGACGACGTATATAATATATACGTTCTATTTATATTCAAAATAAATTTTCCGTTGATTTTATTTAAAATAATTCATTTTAAATATTCATACTTCGCCAAAATAAAAATTTTAAACTGGCCCAGAATTTCCGGGTTATTACAATCTCCCCCACTTAAAACTTTTCGTCCCCGAAAAGGAACAAAGTCGAAAGTGGTTTGATTAATCAACTCTACGTTCGATCTGGCTTCCATTCTCCAACTTTTCAGTTTCTGAGAATTTTCAAAAATTTCAAAATTTGGCTAACACCCTAAATTTTCGAAAAATTTCGCCATAACCTCCCCAGCACCGGGAGCATCGGGGAATTTCAAATAGCTTCCCCGGTCCTTCAGATCTCAAAAAGAAAAAGAAAAAGCCAAGCGGCTAGCCAATAGGCTCATAAAATCATCATCACCCAAACAAAACAGTAAATTATGTAGTAAATATGTACCTATTTGTCGGGCAAACAAATTTTATTCTCTGGCTCTAGCCTCCTTGCTATGACCTGTTCAATGCAAGTACATGTATATGCAAGCAAATGCGACTAATTTTCAATATCGTTCAATATTTGATACAATTAGGCTAAATGGTTCAAAATTATCATACAATTAAACAAGCAACACAAACATCAATCAATTAGTGAATTAGAGTTTCAAATTCATAATTTCGATATATAGTCAAAAATCAGATTTTTGATGCCAAATCACAACAATAGGCCCTATCTAATTTTGGTTCTCACACCAGTCAATTGGAAATATATAAATATCACACCTTCGACTCTCGAACACTAATTCTGATGATGTAGCTACAATCATCAGAATCACCTTCGGGCGACTAGAGTGTGAATCTATATCTATCCAGTATATTAAAACTTTGAATATACGTTTGCAAGGCGTATATGCAAATTCTATATATACTGAACTGTCCAAAATCAATATAAACAAATTATTCAAATACGAATAGTTGATTTAAAATTTCAAAACAAAAATTGTTTTCATTTGAAAAATATACCCTTCACACTCGTTCTACGATGCTACTGATCCCATCTCTAACGAGTCATTCCCGTTGGATATTACTAATCCAATATCTGATGAATTCTTTCGTATGGTTCTAATGTGTCTTGTTCTCTAAGCTTTGTAAACCAAAGCTCTGATACCAACTGTGAAAACCTGTAACTTCCCCGTAAAGGAAAGCGTCGGATAGTTCGAGAACAATCCACAACAGAACACATACAGAAGAACGTTTCATTGTATATCACAAGAATGCATCAGATTACAAGAATATACAGAGTATAAATGAATATTACACAGAAATATCAGAGATTTAAATTACATTTAAATATATCGCAGCGGAAAATAATACAATACACAACTAGAAGAGATATACGGATACAAAGCTTTCCGGATATCGTTCCAGCTGTAAACCAGAATCCTGTGAATATAAATCTGCAAAACCAAAACTACTAGCTGCCCGTGTCAAAAATAGGGGCACCCAGAGTTTAGGTTATAACTATAAACTCCAGGTCAGTCATGTGACTGGTGTGAGAACTAAAACAGTTATTAATCTTTATTTTCTAAATTTAGGTAAATCAAGGGACCACGCCGTATAACACGGAACGGGTTTCCTCCCAAGAACACCAGTGAATAAAACAAACAGCGCAATGCTAAATAAAGAAAAATGAAGATGTTATAAGACCCAGGTCCTATCACACAATGCAACGCAAGCCGGGGGATAGGGTTTTCCCTTATAACAGCCAAAGAATGCTTGATACGTTTAAAACAAATCATTTGATACTATTATAAGTGCATAGTGTATAAAACAACTTCAAATCATAAGTATCAATCATAGGCGGCATGAATGCCCCATAACACTATGTCGCCATATATAAGTTCTACAATTAAAACCGCGAATGTCACGTATTTGGAAATTGGATTTCCATCTATGAACCGAGGCAAAAGATAGTCCTCACCGTCTTCGAGACTGTCTAGCCCGAGCCTCAGGGTCAGAGCGCATCGACCCTTGGATCCTCAGGGCCGGTCCACCGATGTGGATTAAACTTAAACCCTGAACATGCGTTTCCCCGCCCTATGGGGCGTAAATGAGCCAACTAAATGACTCCATCGGTTCGAGAACGACCGATCAATCCGAGGCGCCTCGCAACAGCAACAACCACATAAGTCAAACTCGTCAGGGCGTGTAAAACCACTGACGCCACTTCTAGCTAGAAAGAAACGCATGCCCTCCCTGACGTCCTCTCCCGTTTTTGGTTCATACCGGGTGTGAAACTCGCGAAGTAAACGTTACACAAAGCTACGCCACAAAGGCCTTGCTTTGATCATCACCACAAGACTTTGCTTTTCAACAGAAGCCTCGATCAATTGCCACTTAGACATGCCACACAGGCAATTCACTCCATGCGTTTGATATCCATCAATATATAACCCCTGAGCTCGTACGTCTCAGAGAAGGGCGTTAAGCAAGAGAATAAATTCTCCGCCGCCAAACAGATATATATTTAATAGAGATCAATCACACGGACTAAAATCCAATGTCAGACACACAGTCCATTTACAAGTCCGTTCTGGGTCTGAACGAAACCGGAGGCACCTAGTACCCCGCATATCCATCGATCTCCAAGTACGTCTGGACGATCACTAACTGTTTCCATCTTCTTGGTTGTACAGCCCAATCAAGATCGTCAGTAATCACCCAAACGACGTGAAGACTTCCGGTCTTCGACCATCGTCTTCATCTTCGACTTATCGTCGTATCAGTTATTCAGAATGGGATAAACCCGGTCTTTCCGAATAACTCGCGTATATTTTAAATAATTGTTACACAAATACAACATACGCCTTATTCCAATTCATTAGTCACTAACCGTAAATTAATCAAGGGAATAATTCCCCAAATATTAACCCCGAAGGCCGAAACCAACATCAGATCAATATTCAGAAAACCATTCTGCTTGGCTAACCGACAGTTAGTTTCTAAATTTCACATTCATAGGGAAAGGTTCCCATTAATTTTATCCAAGATAAATTCCTTGAATTTATTCTTTATTCTATTTTTGAATCTCAATTCAAACTAGTCGGGATTAGCGAACCTTACCGAAGTAATTATTTATTTTAATTTCCCCATCCCAACCTATTTATCCCATGAAGTAAAACTGGTAATACTTCATATCTAACACCACCGTGTTATCGGTAAATTCAATTACCATTTCACGTTCAAATCTAATTAAAGATTTAACTATCGCCTGGAGTAAAACTGGTGATACTCCATTCTCGATTATTTCAATCTAATTAAAGATTCATTAAAACTCCACTTAGTTTTAATCGTTAACTGGGTTACAGAATCAGTGTCATTTAGAACACGGTTCACGATAAACCCAAAATCACATTCATTAATCATCGGGTTAAAGAACGAGTGTTATTTAGAACACTGTCCACGATAAACCCAAAAATCAATATCAATTCCATTCCAATTAAATATTATTTAATTGGTACACTTCATGAAATCTAAATAAAAAGATTTAATCTTTTATCAACTGGGTTCAAGAACAGTGTTAGTGAAGACACCATTCACGACAAACCCAAATCACATTTGATATTCAATATAAGGCTCTGAATAGAAAATATATCGGCTTATATTCAATATCAAATTCTATGATTAACAAATGCCGTATTGGAAATAACGATATAAATATATATCTTTCAAATTTCCGTAACAACATCCGTAGAATCACGAATTCCAACATCGAAATATTCCGAAGACAATTTCGATTCAAATCCACTCCAATGCAATCATTGGAAATTCTGGTTATTTTTAAAACCCATTTTAAATTCAATTTATTTCTTTAAAAATAAATAGAATTATAATTCTAGTTCAAAACTAGTTCATTTCGATAAAAATCTATTTTTATCTTTTCAAATATGGAGTTTTTCACCCCAATTCTTTCTAAATCATTTCTTATGATTTTACACAAATTATTACTATTTTTAATAATTTTATCAAGGCCTGTACAGTCGATTTCCATCAACGGCCATCGAACTGCAATTACAACGACCTTTTTCAAATTTGATTTGGGCATAATTCCAAATCCAAATGTTAGATTTTGAATTTCTAATATTCGTTAGAAAGCTCTTTTCGATACGAACCCAACGGTTCCAGTTTTAGGAGAATCCGACGGTCGGATCTCCCGTAATGTCCGTTTGAAATAAATGGTCGAAATTCACGAACTGCCGCGGCGCGGCGCGTTCTATTCAGGCCATTATATTATATATATAATATATATAATATATATAATATATATATCGTCGATTTCTATTTAAAACAAATTATATAAATAGTTTTAAATTCGTTTCAAAAGCAATTTCAACTTCCATTTCAATTCGAATCAAAATTGAATTCTTCTTTATAAATTCGTTTTAAAATTCATTTCTATTCAATTCAAATTTAAATTCAATTTGAATTCATTTCAAATCTTTTTCAATTCAATTTGAATTCGTTTTCAATTCAATTCATTTCGAAATCGTTTTCAATTCAATACATTTCGAAATCGTTTTCAATTCAATTCATTTCGAAATCGTTTTCAATTCAATTCATTTCGAAATCGTTTTCAATTCAATTCATTTCGAAATCGTTTTCAATTCAATTCATTTCGAAATCGTTTTCAATTCAATTCATTTCGAAATCGTTTTCAATTCAATTCATTTCGAAATCGTTTTCAATTCAATTCATTTCGAAATCGTTTTCAATTCAATTCATTTCGAAATCGTTTTCAATTCAATTCATTTCGAAATCGTTTTCAATTCAATTCATTTCGAAATGAATAAAATCGATATAAATATCGTTCACGTCAAAATGGCGTCAATCTAATCAACACGGCTTCATAAATTTCCATTTTCAAATATTCTATTTCAAATATTTCTTTTTCAAAATAGTTGTTATTATCAAAATATTTCGTTCAACACATGACCAATCTCAATGGATGAGTACTGTCAACACATGAACTTTTATTTTATATCGATAAAGATTTAAATTTTATTACTAAAATATTTCGTTCAACACATGACCAATCTCAATGGATGAGTACTGTCAACACATGAACTTTTATTTTATATCGATAAAGATGTAAATTTTATTACTAAAATATTTCGTTCAACACATGACCAATCTCAATGGATGAGTACTGTCAACACATGAACTTTTATTTTATATCGATAAAGATGTAGATTTTATTACTAAAATATTTCGTTCAACACATGACCAATCTCAATGGATGAGTACTGTCAACACATGAACTTTTATTTTATAATATTCTTTATTTTTCAAATTGGAATGAGGCCCAATCAATTACCATATAAAGTTAATTATATGGATTTTCATACATTACACACATATAATAGCATTACAAAATAATCAACCATCAACCAAAGTGCACTACACTGTATAAGCATCAAATATAGATATCTAACGCTTATAACAGCCTGTCAATCGATCGATCGACATATTTAATCAATCAGGATGAGTGAACTTCAAATTTCATCCTAACACCCGTGTGGGGTTTCAAACAATCAAACACAGATTTTAGTTGTGCAGTTGGGCGATGTGTAAAATTTATCGACCCAATCAATGTCCTTCAAATAGGTGTACATAAACAAACCGTTCGGTTTGTAAATGAATATTTTATTTTATTCACTTCACGTTAAAAATTATATTTTTTACGATTAAAACATTTTTTATTTCAACATATGAATTTCTATTCAGTTCATTTATTCAATAAAATGATATTTTTATTTTTCTAACATATTTTAGAAAATTTCGGCGGCATAACGGCACGATACTAGAAACGTGACGAGGCCTAGCCTTATCCCCGGTCTAGTGAAGGCCCACGCCATTCACACATCAATCAATCCATTCATTTCACCAAACAATTCAATTTCACCAAACAATTCAATTTCAAATCAAATCATCTAACTAATCTATGCAACCAAACAAACAAGTCCATGGTCTGTGGACGATTGTGTCGGGTGCTACTAAGCACCGTCTGCATCCTAGTATATATATATATATATATATATATATATATATGACTAGAAAAGAAATTGAAGAGTGAGAAATTCTCACCGATAGCTATCCAAACATCTTGACTCAACTTTGATATAAATCTTCTTCGTTCTCGCCTTTTTGTTACCTTCGTCGCCCGCTTTCACTACCTATGTAAAAATCGAATTTTTACTTCGCTATTCAATATATAAAAATCATATTTTTATTTCGAAGTTCAACATATAAAAATCATATTTTTCTTTCGAAGTTCAACATATAAAAATCATATTTTTATTTCGAAGTTCAACATATAAAAACCATATTTTTATTTCGAAGTTCAACATATAAAAACCATATTTTTATTTCGAAGTTCAACATATAAAAATCATATTTTTATTTCAATAAAGATTTCGCCTTTTCTATTTATTTATTTTTTTAAATCTTCAACATCATTAAAAAAAATTAGTTTTTAACACAATGAAAAAAAATTCAATTTTTAACCGTATAAGATTCAGTTTTTTACCCTTAGAAAAATTTAGTTTTTTTTTTCCTTAGAAAAATTCAGTTTTTACCCTTAGAAGAATTCAGTTTTTTTAAAATCAAACAAAAAATAGTTTAAAATGAAAACTTACAGGGAGGTGCTGAGGGGGGGGGGTCCACGGGTCGGGGTAGGCTGAGGGGAGGCACCGCTGAGCACTGGGTGGTCGGCAGGGGTGGCGGGCCCTCCGTAGCTGGCGGCGATCCTTTGGCGCGGGGGGGGGGGGGGGGGTTGAATTGAGAGAGAAACAAGGAGGGTGAGCTGAGGAAGGAGCGGGGAAGGGTGCGGTCGGACTTGGTGGGGGTGACGCCCCTCGAGCTGGCGGCCCGACGCGTTCACGACGAGGGCGGCGGCTTCTTCCCCCCCTCCCCCCCGACGATCCTCTTTTTTTTCTCTTTCTTTTTTTTTTATCGATTTGCATAATGAACGTGTGGGGGGGGGGGGGGGGGGCAGAACGAATTAAAGGGGAGAAAGGTTTTTTTTATTTTATTTAATTATTTAATTATTTGTAAAAAGTGGACTTTTACATACGACCTCAAAACGAGGCCCACCGCCTGTCGTCCATTGCGTTTTACCCCCATTCCGAACACAATGGGATATGTATCGCTAGCTGATTTGATCGTTTCGATCAGTTTCCTTTAAATCTACATTTAAATCGCTATATTGAATTTTAAACGTACATTTCAAATTACCGGGGTCACATATTAACTCTATAAATTGCAGAAAAATATTTTCTAGCTTCGTATTGACGATTCGGTCCTAACAAAACTAGTTTCGTCGAATTCTGAGACCGTTTGAAAAATGGCCAATTTCCAGTCGATTAAAATCAACTGAAACTGGTCAAACGCGTTTTCCTTTGCCACGCTCACATATTGATTCGAAAAATTATGAAATTTGAAACCTAGCAATAATTTGACATCACAGACCCAACAAAACTAGTTTCGTCGAAATCCGAGGTCGTTTGCAAAATGTCTATTTTTAAGGGCCTGAATTCCATAGCGACTATTCAGAATTTTCAACTGGACGTATCTTTTGATTCCCGCTATGAAATTTCGATTGGTCAGATTCGTTAGAAAGATATCATCAATTAAATCCAATTATTTTTGGTTTCACTAAAATCCGGTTTGTTTTGCACCCGGTACATTCAATTGAAGTTTGAAATCGAATTATCGAACTACCGCGCCATTTTCAATTCTTTTTATAATTATATATAATTATTTATTTTCTAACGACGACGTATATAATATATACGTTCTATTTATATTCAAAATAAATTTTCCGTTGATTTTATTTAAAATAATTCATTTTAAATATTCATACTTCGCCAAAATTGCCAAAATAAAAAATTTAAACTGGCCCAGAATTTCCGGGTTATTACATCAGAGAAGGGCGTTAAGCAAGAGAATAAATTCTCCGCCGCCACACAGATATATATTTAATAGAAATCAATAACACATACTAAAATCCAATGTCAGACACACAGTCCATTTACTAGTCCATTCTGGGTCTGAACGAAACCGGAGGCACCTAGTACCCCGCATATCCATCGATCTCCAAGTACGTCTGGACGATCACCAACTGTTTCCATCTTCTTGTGTGTACAACCCAATCAAGATCATCAGTAATCACCCAAACGACGTGAAGACTTCCGGTCTTCGACCACCGTCTTCATCTACGACACCACGTCGAATTAGTTATTCAGAATGGGATAAACCCGGTCTTTCTGAACAACTCGCGTATATATATAATAAACACGTGTTACACAAAACACAACATACTCCTCATTCCAATTTAGAATATTCTTTTATTCAAATGTCCTTATATTTTGGGAAAGGTTCCCATTAATTTTATCAAAGATAAGTTCTTTAAATTTATTCTTTAATCTCCTTCGAATATCAATTCAAACTAGTCGGGATTAGCGAACCACACCGAAGTAATCTTTTATTTTAATTTCCCAATCCCAACCTATTCATCCCATGAAGTAAAACTGGTCATCCTTCATATCTAACACCACGGTGTTATTGGTAAATTCAATTACCATTTCACGTTCAAATCTAATTAAAGATTTAACTATCGCCTGGAGCAAAACTGGTGATACTCCATTCTCGATCTTTTCAATCTAATTAAAGATTCATTAAAACTCCACTTAGTTTTAATCTTTAATGGGGTTAAAGAATCAGTATCATTTAAAACACGGTTCACGATAAACCCAAAATCACATTCCATTAATTATCGGGTTAAAGAACAAATGTTATTTAAAACACTGTTCACGATATACCCAAAAATCAATACCAATTCAATTTCAATTAAATATCATTTAATTGGTACACTTCATTAAATCTAAATAAAAAGATTTAATATTTTTCTCAACTGGTTTCAAGAACAGTGTTAGTCAAGACACCATTCACGACAAACCCAAATCACATTTGATATTAAATACAAGGCTCTGAATAGAAAATATATCGGCTTATATTCAATATCAAATTCTACGACCAACAGATATCGTATTGGAAATAACGATATATATATATATATATATATCTATATCGTTCAAATTTCCATAACAACATTTGTATAATCACGAAATCCAACATCGAAATATTCCAAAGACAATTTCGATTCAAATCCATTCCAATGCAATCATTGGAAATTCTGGTTATTTTTCAAAACCATTTCAAACTCACTTTATTTATTTTAAAAAAATAAATAAATTACTATTCTAGTTCAAAACTAGTTCATTTCGATAAAAATCTATTTTTATCTTTTCAAATATGGAGTTTTTCATCCTAATTCTTCACAAATCGTTTCTTATGATTCTACACAAATTATTACTATTTTAATAATCTTATCAAGGCCCGTACAGTCGATTTCCATCAACGGCCATCGAACTGCGCTTACAGCGATCTTTTCCAAATTTGATTTGGACATAATTCCAAATCCAACTGTTAGATTTCAAATTTCTAATATTCGTTAGAAAGCTATTTTCGATACGAACCCAACAGTTCCGGTTTCAGGAGAATCCAACGGCCAGATCTCCTGCAATATCCATTCGAAGTCAATGGTCGAAATTCGCGAACTGCCGCGGCGCGGCGCATTCTATTTAGGCCATTATATTATATATATATATAATATATATAATATATACTTCGTCGATTTTCTTTTCAAAACGATTTTTAATTCAATTTCCATTCGTTTTCAATTCAAATTGTATTTCAAGTTAATTCAATTTCAATTCAAATTCATTTTTATTCAATTTCTATTAGAATTCATTTTAAAACGATTTCAATTATATTTCAATTCTATTCGAATTCATTTCAAAATGATTTCAATTCTATTTCAATTCTATTCGAATTCATTTCAAAACGATTTCAATTCTATTTCAATTCTATTCGATTTCATTTCAAAACGATTTCAATTCTATTTCAATTCTATTCGAATTTCAAACCATTTCAGTTTATTTCGAATTTCAAATCAATTCAATTAAATTCGAATTTCAATTCACTTTAATATTCACTTCAATTTGAATAAAATTGATATAAATATCGTTCACGTCAAAATGGCGTCAATCTATCAAAGCGGCTTCATATATTTCGATTTTCAAATATTCTACTTCAAATATTTCTTTTTCAAATATTTCTATTCAAATATTTCTATTTCTAATATTTCTATTCAAATATTTTATTTCAAATATTTCTATTTCAAAACTGGAATGAGGCCTAATCAATTACCATATAATGTTAATTATATGGATTTTCTACAACACATGTATACAATGACAACGATGAATAATCAACCATCATCCAAAGTGCATTCTACACTGTATAAGCATCAAATATAAATATTCAATGCTTATAACAGTCTGTTAATCAATCGATCGACATACAACTAACTATTGGGATTAGTGTAAGTCATATATCATCCCAATACTCGTGTGGGGTTTCAAACAATCAAACACAGATTTTATTTGTGCAGTTGGTTGATGTGTAAAATTTATCGTCCCAATCAATATCAGTCAAATGTGTGTATATAAACAAATCGTCCGATTTGTTTATTTTTATTTCATTTTATATACACGTTAAAAATTCTATTTTTAACTATAAAATATTTTCCATTATAAAATATTTTATTTCATTTCTCATCACATCACACAAACAACTACACATCAAAATTAAACAACCAAGCATACAAGTCATTCATGGTCTGTAGACGACGGGTGTCGGGTGCTACTAAATATCGTCTGCATCCTAGTGTATATATATATATATATATAACTAGAAAATTAAATTAAAGAGTGAGAAATTCTCACAGAATAGCTAATCCAACTCCACGACTCTTCTTATGTAGAAATCTTCGCCGCTCTTGCCTCTTGTTACTTTCTTTGCCGGTGTTCTCTACATATGTAAAAATCGAATTTTTACTTTGCTATTCAATATATAAAAATCGAATTTTTACTTTGCTATTCAATGTATAAAAATCGAATTTTTACTTTGCTATTCAATATATAAAAATCGAATTTTTACTTTGCTATAAAAATCAGTTTTCCACTTCAACGTATATATAATAAAAAACATATTTTTATTACTTCTATTTTATAAAAAAATATATTTTTATTACTTCTACAATATAAAAATTATATTTTTAATCTTTCTACAATATAAAAATTATATTTTTAATCTTTCTACAATATAAAAATTATATTTTTAATCTTTCTACAATATAAAAATTATATTTTTATTTTGAGAATCATTTCTATTCCTTCCACTATATAAAAAAAACTGATTATATATATATATATATATATATTTAATTGTTTACTTCATATAAATAAAATAAGTAAATAAAAATAAATAATAAAAAGGAACTTACATAGATTGATCAAGGAAGGGGGGTTTTCACTGTCGAAGAGGTGCTCGAGGGGCCCTGCGGCTTCAAGGGGGTTCTGGTGTCGGTCTTGGAGGCTGGGGAGGCGGCGCGGTTAGCGGAGGGACAGGCGAAGGGTAGTGGGAGGCGGGGCAGACGGTTTCCATCGATGCAGGGCGCGGTGGTTCGGGGATGAAGTGGTTGCGTCGGCAGCTGCGAGGGGGGAAGCAATGGGACTACGGAGGAGAGGGGGGTTCGATTAGGGGTTGCGGCTGGTGGTTCGCCATCGGTGACGAGGCGGAGGGGGGAAAAGGGCTCGATCGATTAGGGATTCGGGTATTTTTTTAATATTTTTTTATCTATCTTTAAAGTGAATAAAGGGGGAGAGAGGATAGAGTAAAAAGGGGGGTTATAATTTTTATTTATTATTTTATTATTCATTTAAGTTGACTTTTCACACTAACTCGAAATCAAGCCCACCGCCTGTCGTCTATAGCTAATTACCCCCATTCCGAACACAATGGGATATGTATCGTAGGCCGATTCGATCAACACGATCAGTTTTCGTCAAATTTACATTTAAATCATTATATTGAATTTTAAACGTACATTTCAATTTATTGGGGTTACATACTAACTTGAAAAATTCCAGAAAAATATTTTCTAGCTTCGTATTGACGATACGGTCCTAACAAAACTAGTTTCATCAAATTTTGAGACCATTTCAAAAATGGCCATTTTCCAGTCGATTAAAATCAACTGAAACTGGTCAAACGCGTTTTCCTTTGCCACGCTCACATATTGATTCGAAAAATTATGAAATTTGAAACCTAGCAATAACTTTACATCATGGATCCAACAAAAGTGGTTTCGTCGAAATCCGAGCTCATTTGCAAACTTTACATTTTTAAGGGCCTGAATTCCATAGCGACTATTCAGAAATTTCAACTGGACATATCTTTTGATCCCCGCTATGAAATTTCGATTTTTTGGGTTCATTGGAATGATATCCTCAAATAGATCCTATTATTTTTGGTTTCACTAAAATCCGGTTTATTTTGCACCCGGTACATTCATTTGAAGTTTGAAATCGAATTATCGAACTACCGCGCCATTTTCAATTCCTTTTATAAATATAAATAATTATTTTTATTCTAACGACGAACTATATAAATATATTCGTTCGAATTCTATTCAAAATAAATTTCTCGTCATTATTATTTAAAATAATTCATTTTAAATAATCAAAATTCACTAAAACTGTCAAAATAAAAATTTTAAACTGACCCAGATTTCCGGGTTATTACAATCTCCCCCACTTAAAACTTTTCGTCCCCGAAAAGGAACGAAGCCTAAAGTTGTTTCACAAATCAACTCAACTTTCATTGTTTTGATTACGGCTTAAGTTCTTCAACTTTTCAGTTTCTAAGAACATTTCAAATTTTTCAAAAATTTGGCTAACACCCTAAATTTTCGAAAAATTTCGCCATAACCTCCCCTACACCGGGAGCACGGGAAAATCCCGAAATTGCCATACAGGCCTTCTGATCTCAAAAAGAAAAAGAAAAAGCCAATCGGCTCATAAAATCATCATCACCCAAACAAAACAGTAAATTATGGTAAACATGTACCTATTTGTCGGGCAAACAAATTTTATTCTTCTGCTCTAGCCTCCTTGCTATGACCTGTTCAATGTAAGTACATGTATGCAAGCAAATGCGACCAAATTTCAATACAACCCATTATTTGATTCAATTTGGCTAAATGGTACAAATTTTATTAATCATACAATAATCAAATAACACATCCATCAATCCATTAGTTGGTTAGCTTTTCAAATTCATAACTTTGATACATAGTCAAAAATCACATTTTTGATGCCAAACCACAACAATAGGCCCTATCTAATTTTGGTTCTCACACCAGTCAATAGGAAATATATAGAAAGCCCACTTTCGTCATACGAACATAAATTCTAATGATGGAGCTCCATCATCAAAATCATCTCCGGGCGATTAGAGTGTAATTCTATATCTATCCAGTATATTAAAATTTCAAATACACGTTTGCAAGGCGTATATGCAAAATCTTTATATACTAGACTGTCCTAATCAATATAAAATAAATATTCAAATATGTATACAACTATTTAAATTTTCAAAACAAAAATTGTTTTCATTTTAAAAATATACTCTTCACACTCGTTCTAGGATACTACTGATCCTATCTCTAACGAGTCATTCTCGTTGGATATTACTAATCCAATATCTGATGAATTCTTTCGTATGGTTCTAATGTGTCTTGTTCTCTGAGCTTTGTAAACCAAAACTCTAATACCAAATGAAGTGACCCGAACTTCCCCGGTCTCTGAAGAGATGAGAAAGAATGAATTACTGTGAGGACAAGACAAATCAGAACGCAGACGGAAGAACATTTCATTGTATATTACAACAATGCATCAGATTACAAGAATAAACAGAGTATAAATGAATCAATATTACACAGAAATATCAGAGATTTAAATTACATTTAAATACATAGCAGCGGAAAATAATACAATCCACAACTAGAAGAGATATACGGATACAAAGCTTTCCGGATATCGTTCCAGCTATAAACCAGGATCCTGTGAATATAAATCTGCAAAACCAAAACTGCTAGCTGCCCGTGTCAAAATAAGGGCACCCAGAGTTTAGGTTAAAACAATAAACTCCAAGTCAGTCATGGGACTGGTGTGAGAACCAAAACAGTTTTTAATCTTTATTTTAAAGTTCGGTAAATCAAGGGACCACGCCGTATAACACGGAACGGGTTTCCTCCCAAGAATACCAGTGCGTAAAACAAACAACGCAATGCTAAATAAAGAAAAATGAAGCTATTATAAGACCCAGTTCCCATCACACAATGCAATGCAAGCCGGAGGATAGGGTTTTTACCTTATAATAGCCAAGAATGCTTAGTGCGTTTAAAACAAATCATTTGATACTATTATAAGTGCATAGTGTATGAAACAACTTCAAATCATAAGTATCAATCATAGACGGCATAAGTGCCCCATCCCACTATGTCGCCATACTAGGCTCTACAAATAAAACCGCAAATGTCACATATTTGGAAATTGGATTTCCTCCTATGAACCGAGGCAAGGGATCGTCCTCTACCGATTCGAGACAATCTGGCCCATGTCTCAGGAACAGCCGCAACTGCCCCATGGATCGTAAGGGTCGGTCCACCGATGTGGATTATTATGCTTGAACACTACGTTTCCCCGCCCTTTGGGGCGTAAATGAGCCAACGAATGACTCCACCGGACCCGGATCGTCCGATCAAACCGAGGCGCCTCGCAACAGCAACAACCACACAGGTGAAAAGTATATAAATGTCAGGGCTGGTAGGTCACTGACACCACCCTAGCTAGAAGGAAACGCATGCCCTCCCTGATGTCCTCTCCCGTTTCTGGTTCACAACCGGGGTGTGAGGCTCGCGAATTCACGTTACACAAAGCTATGCCACACAGGCGGTGCTTTGATCATCAACCACAAGACTTTGCTTTTCAACAGAAGCCTTGATTATTTGCCACTTAGGCGTGCCACACAGGCAATTCACTCTATGCGTTTGATATCCATCAGTATATAACCCCTGAGCTCGTACGTCTCAGAGAAGGGCGTTAAGCAAGAGAATAAATTCTCCACCGCCACACAGATATATATTTAATAGAAATCAATCACACAAACTAAAATCCAATATCAGACACACAATCCATTTACAAGTCCGCTCTGGGTCTGAACGAAACCGGAGGCACCTAGTACCCCGCATATCCATCGATCTCCATGTGTGTCTGGACGATCACCAACTTTTCCATCTTCTTGGGTGTACAGCCTAATCAAGATCATCAGTAATCACCCAAACGACGTGAAGACTTCCGGTCTTCGACCACCGTCTTCATCTTCGACACCACGTCGAATTAGTTATTCAGAATGGGATAAACCCGGTCTTTCTGAACAACTCGCGTATATATATAATAAACACGTGTTACACAAAACACAACATAAGCCTCATTCCAATTCAGAATATTCTTTTATTCAAATGTCCTTATATTTTGGGAAAGGTTCCCATTAATTTTATCAAAGATAAATTCTTTAAATTTATTCTTTAATCTCCTTTGAATATCAATTCAAACTAGTAGGGATTAGCGAACCACACCGAAGTAATCTTTTATTTTAATTTCCTAATCCCAACCTATTCATCCCATGAAGTAAAACTGGTCATCCTTCATATCTAACACCACGGTGTTATCGGTAAATTCAATTACCATTTCACGTTCAAATCTAATTAAAGATTTAACTATCGCCTGGAGCAAAACTGGTGATACTCCATTCTCGATCTTTTCAATCTAATTAAAGATTCATTAAAACTCCACTTAGTTTTAATCTTTAACTGGGTTAAAGAATCAGTGTCATTTAAAACACGGTTCACGATAAACCCAAAATCACATTCCATTAATTATCGGGTTAAAGAACAAATGTTATTTAAAAAACTGTTCACGATATACCCAAAAATCAATACCAATGCAATTCCAATTAAATATCATTAAATTGGTACACTTTATTAAATCTAAATAAAAAGATTTAATCTTTTTCTCAAATGGGTTCAAGAACAGTGTTAGTCAAGACATCATTCACGACAAACCCAAATAACATTTGATATTAAATACAAGGCTCTGAATAGAAAATATATCGGCTTATATTCAATATCAAATTCTACGACCAACAGATATCGTATTGGAAATAACGATATATATATCTATATCTTTCAAATTTCCATAACAACATCTGTATAATCACGAAATCCAACATCGAAATATTCCGAAGACAATTTCGATTCAAATCCATTCCAATGCAATCATTGGAAATTCTGGTTATTTTTCAAAACCATTTCAAACTCACTTTATTTATTTTAAAAAAATATATAAATTACTATTCTAGTTCAAAACTAGTTCATTTCGATAAAAATCTATTTTTATCTTTTCAAATATGGAGTTTTTCATCCCAATTCTTCACAAATCATTTCTTATGATTTTACACAAATTATTACTATTTTTAATAATTTTATCAAGGCCCGTACAGTCGATTTCCATCAACGGCCTTCGAACTGCACTTACAGCGACCTTTTCCAAATTTTATTTGGACATAATTCCAAATCCAACTGTTAGATTTCAAATTTCTAATATTCGTTAGAAAGCTATTTTCGATACAAACCCAACGGTTCCTGTTTCAGGAGAATCCGACGGTCGGATCTCCCGCAATATCCATTCGAAGTCAATGGTCGAAATTCGCGAACTGCCGCGGTGCGGCGCTTTCTATTCAGGCCATTATATTATATATATAATATATACTTCGTCGATTTTCTTTTCAAAACGATTTTTAATTCAATTTCCATTTGTTTTCAATTCAATTTGAATTTCAAGTTAATTCAATTTCAATTCAAATTCATTTCTATTCAATTTCTGTTCGAATTCATTTTGAAACGATTTCAATTATATTTCAATTCTATTCGAATTCATTTCAAAACGATTTCAATTCTATTTCAATTCTATTCGAATTCATTTCAAAACGATTTCAATTCTATTTGAATTTCAAACCATTTCAGTTTATTTCGAATTTCAAATCAATTCAATTAAATTCGAATTTCAATTCACTTTAATATTCACTTCAATTTGAATAAAATAGATATAAATATCGTTCACGTCAAAATGGCGTCAATCTATCAACGCGGCTTCATATATTTCGATTTTCAAATATTCTACTTCAAATATTTCTTTTTCAAATATTTCTATTCAAATTTTTCTATTTCTAATATTTCTATTCAAATATTTTATTTCAAATATTTCTATTTCAAAACTGGAATGAGGCCCAATCAATTACCATATAATGTTAATTATATGGATTTTCTACAACACATGTATACAATAACAACGATGAATAATCAACCATCATCCAAAGTGCATTCTACACTGTATAAGCATCAAATATAAATATTCAACGCTTATAACAGTCTGTCAATCAATCGATCGACATACAACTAACTATTGGGATTAGTGTATGTCATATATCTTCCCAATACCCGTGTGGGGTTTCAAACAATCAAACACAGATTTTATTTGTGCAGTTGGGCGATGTGTAAAATTTATCGTCCCAATCAATATCAGTCAAATGTGTGTATATAAACAAATCGCCCGATTTGTTTATTTTTATTTCATTTTATATACACGTTAAAAATTCTATTTTTAACTATAAAATATTTTCTATTATAAAATATTTTATTTCATTTCTCATCACATCACACAATCAACTACACATCAAAATTAAACAACCAAGCATACAAGCCGTCCATGGTCTGTGGACGACGGGTGTCGGGTGCTACTAAATACCGTCTGCATCCTAGTATATATATATAACTAGAAAATTAAATTAAAGAGTGAGAAATTCTCATAGAATGGCTAATCCAACGCCACGACTCTTCTTATGTAGAAATCTTCGCCGCTCTTGCCTCTTATCACTTTCTTTGCCCGTGTTCTCTACATATGTAAAAATCGAATTTTTACTTTGCTATTAAATATATAAAAATCGAATTTTTACTTTTCTATTCAATATATAAAAATAGAATTTTTACTTTGCTATTCAATATATAAAAATCGAATTTTTACTTTGCTATTCAATATATAAAAATCGAATTTTTACTTTGCTATAAAAATCACTTTTCCACTTCAACGTATATATAATAAAAATCATATTTTTATTACTTCTATTTTATAAAAATTATATTTTTATTACTTCTAAAATATAAAAATTATATTTTTAATCTTTCTACAATATAAAAATTATATTTTTAATCTTTCTACAATATAAAAAATATATTTTTATTCTGAGAATCATTTCTATTCCTTCCACTATATAAAAAATACTGATTATATATATATATTTTTAACTGTTTACTTCATATAAATAAAATAAGTAAATAAAAATAAATAATAAAAAGGAACTTACATTGATTGATCAAGGAAGGGGGTTTTCACCGTCGGAGAGGTGCTCGAGGGGCCCTGCGGCTTCAAGGGGGTTATGGCGTCGTTCTTGGAGGCTGGGGAGGCGGCGCGGTTGGCGGAGGGTAGTGGGAGGCGGGGCAGGCGGTTTCCGTCGATGCAGGGCGCGGTGGTTCGGGGATGAAGTGGTTGCGTCGGCTGCTGCGAGGGGGGGGGGGAAGCAAGGGGACTGCGGAGGAGGGGGGGTTCGATTGGGGGTTGCGGCTGGTGGTTCGCCATCGGCGACAAGGCGGAGGGGGGAAAGGGGCTCGATCGATTAGGGATTCGGATTTTTTTATATTTTTTTTATCTATCTGTAAAGTGAATAAAGGGGGAGAGAGGATAGAGTAAAAAGGGGGGTTTATAATTTTTATTTATTATTTTATTATTCATTTAAGTTGACTTTTCACACTAACTCGAAATCAAGGCCACCGCCTGTCGTCCATAGCTAATTACCCCCATTCCGAACACAATGGGATATGTATCATAGGCCGATTCGATCAACACGATCAGTTTTCGTCAAATTTACATTTAAATCATTATATTGAATTTGAAACGTACATTTCAATTTACTGGGGTTACATACTAACTTGAAAAATTCCGGAAAAATATTGTCTAGCTTCGTATTGACGATACGGTCCTAACAAAACTAGTTTCGTTGAATTCTGAGACCGTTTGAAAAATGGCCATTTTCCAGCCGATTAAAATCAACTGAAACTGGTCAAACGCGTTTTCCTTTGCCACGCTCACATATTGATTCGAAAAATTATGAAATTTGAAACCTAGCAATAACTTTACATCACGGATCCAACAAAAGTGGTTTCGTCGAAATCCGAGGTCGTTTGTAAAATTTCCATTTTTAAGGGCCTGAATTCCATAGCGGCTATTCAGAAATTTCAACTGGACATATCTTTTGATCCCCGCTATGAAATTTCGATTTTTCGGGTTCGTTGGAACGATATCCTCAAATAGATCGTATTCTTTTTGGTTTCACTAAAATCCGGTTTATTTTGCACCCAGTACATTCATTTGAAGTTTGAAATCGAATTATCGAACTACCGCGCCATTTTCAATTCCTTTTATAAATATAAATAATTATTTATATTCTAACGACGAACTATATAAATATATTCGTTCGAATTCTATTCAAAATAAATTTCTCATTGTTATTATTTAAAATAATTCATTTTAAATAATCAAAATTCACTAAAATTGCCAAAATAAAAAATTTAAACTGGCCCAGATTTCCGGGTTATTACATTTATAACGGCATGTTTTAAATTTCAGATCAAAGAATCTTTGGGAGAGTCGATGAAACCGAAGGCAGTGGAGAATAAATCTTCGTCGGTTATAATTATTTAGACATAATTAAACTAGACTAATTTATTGTTAATCAAGAATAGTTCATTTAAATAGAATTATGGATATTTATATAGTAATATCTTATGCAAATATCATCAGAACTAGGCCAAACCAGCTATGTTGGAATTGAGGTAACAAACAGAACACTATGAAACTGTTTTGGACAGAGACGGAGATAGCTAGAAATTACGGTTAAGTTAAAAGACTGTTTTAATTTAATTGTAACCAAATTGCTACCACAGACGAATGGAATCAATGTGAGTTTAACTCACCCAGTTTAACCACTTATATTTATATAAGTCGGGGTTTATTATTTATGTATTATGTTTGTTAATTGGTTGATGGATGCACTATATATATATATATCTGTGTGTGTGTGTGTGTGTGTGTGTGTGTGTTGAACTGAATTGATTAAATTAAACGTCGTTTAATTTAATTAGAATTAAGCCGTTATTTTTAACGATTAGTTCCAAACAAGGTAACTTACCTTGATAGTTACGTTTTAAAAATATAAACATTTTAAAATAAAAATATGGGTTATTGGATTACTGTTATTATTTATTGTTAAATATTATATCTTTTTATTGAATTGAATAATATTATTTGAAATAACATACTTGATGCAGGGAAAAATAGGTTGGAGGGATCCAACAGGATTCCTCAAATTTACTATCATTTTCATATTACAATTATATGAACTGTTTCACCAATACGTATTAGACAATTGATTGAGTTGTAGGCCGTTGAACTGAAATTCAACAGTTGTTTGTTTTTAATCAATGGACAGTATTAGTTGGGTAATTGGCATCAGATGGCTTGAAAACCAATCGTTTTATAAATATGGATTTACCGTCGGGGAATAGACAAAAAACGAAGTTATAAAATTTATTTTATAGCAGAAAAATATATTCTTAAATCTATTAATTTGGAATGGAATTTATTAAAAATGAAATAAATATTTATTATTTATTAATTAAGTTTATAAATAATTATAGAATTATCATATAAAGAAAATTCCTATAATAAGGAGATTTATAAGCAAGTGAGTAGAAATAAACCAGATGGTTAAGAATTGGATTAACTATTTCGAAGAGACAATTAAATGAAATTTATTAATTAATTATATTATTAATTAATTTAAAGGTAAAATTAATCGAAATTGATTTACGAGATAATCAAGCTTAGGGGATTGACTGAGTCAGCTATTTTAACTAGAATTTGTTAATTGATTTATTTGATTTAATAAATCAAATGGGATAGCTCAACAAGTAATTGTTTAATTTTAATAAGACTTTAAAGGGGAAATTTATAATTTAGTTTCAGTTAATAAAGTAATTAACAATTTATACAATAGTCAATGTTAAAGTAAAATATTATCGTAAGAGATTATTATTTAAATGAAAATCATTTAAATAAGTAATCAAGTTTGTAATGAAGTACAATCGAATTGTGGAAAGAGTTCATAATCCGGTATATATTTAAGCCCAATTTTTTGGAATGAAGTTATAAAGAGATTTAAGCGGAAACGATAGCTTAAATGAATGTTACTTAATAGTTGGATTTAAGTAATAAGAATCAGGATATAAAAGGGATTTATATCAAACCTAAGTTTATGAATAAGATTTATAAAAGGGACATGGAGTTAAATCATCAATTTTAAATGGATGAGACTTAATAATGAAATTCAACGAAGTGAATAGAGGTGAAGCGGGATTTACAAAGTGGAAAGGGTTGAGTTGATTATAAGTGATAAAATGAGTTGATAACAAGTTAAGATAAGAACTGGAACCTAACTGGAGATTGATTGATTGAGCTGAGTGGTTTGCTGAGTGTTAATCTGATGTTGATTTCGATCTTCGGGGTTGATACTCAGAGGATTATTCTCTTACCAATTTACGGTCTGGGACTAATGAATGTTGAAATACAGAAATGCGTGGATAAAAGATATTTCCAAAGTAAAACGAAAATAAAAGGCTCGAGAAAGAATAAAAAGATATTTCCAAAGAGAAAAAGGAAATAAAAGATTTAAGAATATATAAGATGAGACTTCCAGAGTAATGGAAATGAAAAGCAGATTGTGTGAATACGTAATGATATTTTCGAAGTAAGGAGATAAGTTTTAGAATGAGTTTACTCTAAATAAGTAAGTGACGATTATTGTTTTCAAGTAAAGAAAACAAAAGATATTTTCGTAATGATTATTTTACAAATAATAAATTAAACTGATTTCCCAGTTTATAGTATGAATAATATTGTGCAAATGATAATTTAGTGGAATATCGGATATTGTTATAATATATTTTTCGAAGTATTAGGATGAAAGAATTTTGTGAATATTAGTAAGGAGTGAAATGTTATTTCCAAATATTTGAAATAGTTAAATTAACCTTTCGTTAATTATTTTTAATTAAATAAGCCAAATGATGCTGAGTACTAAAGCAGTGAGTATATTTTTATTTTATGGTTGAATGGTTGTTTATTTGATAGTTAAATAACCGACTATCAAGTCTGGCCAATACTATTATTGGTACGAAAAGACCGCGATCAAATTTATATTCGAATACCATTCCGACCAACAAATACGATAATGTTGAAGATATTAGATGTTGATTGAGACGGAGAAATCGAAGACCATGGATCTTCATAAAACGAAGTAACCACTTAAAATCTCTGATTCGACCCAGAGATATACTGGGATTCTGTCATGGTTGATATCTACAGAGTTGCAAACACTACTCGCTACTAATCTCTAGGGTGATACTTAGGATGTGGTAGGAGGGTACCTTCGGTTCAACCTGTTCCTGGATGACTTGTATGGATGAATGTCTAACGGAGTATTTATTAAGAATCACGTACATTGATTTTTACAAATGTATTTCTATTAGTGGCGGAGAAAAGGCATTTCTCTTTGCTTAACGACCAGATAATTTTTGAGGACGTCAATTAGTGATTTGGCAGATCTGACAATATGACATTCAAAGTGAATGGTGATGTTATGTGCTAAAGGTAGTGTTAAACCTCAAGCCTCTTTAACTGGGAAATGACAAAAATCGAGCAGGTAGCATGGCTAAGTGCATCGCACCTAAGTAGGGTGTATAATCACCTATCTAGAGATAATTCATGTCCTCCTTTAATCTATCTTGATGTTGTCCCTTTTTGGGAAATGGTAGGGTAGCTCCCAATCATTGGTGATATACATTCGATGCACTCAAGCGAAATGAGTGGTCGGTCATGTGTGGCCGGGTTGTAAGATGTTCTTGTTGAACCTAGTGTATTTGCCTCTAGAGATACACTATCGGAAGGTGGTTCCATACCTTGTCATAGTTGGAAATCCAATCTCCAGTAAGAGCCCACGGTTTTGTTTGTATACTATATATGTGGAACATTAAATGCAAGTGTTCCGCTAGATTGATATTTATTTGTGTTTAGACACTATTATAATATCAGAAAAAGATCTGATTTCAAAAGATATGATTTGACTTAAAAAATCAAGTTGTGTGATGTATTTAAACTTAGCAAGTTTTCTCACTCGGGTTCACCCGACTGATCCGGCATTTTGTAAATGCTCGGGTTAGACCGGGTTGTATAGGTTCAGGTTATTGGATGCTGTGAAGTCTGAAGATAAGTTGGAGGAGTTCAGACATAAGATATCTAGTGTGTGTTCCACTGTGTGTTGTATATGAGGACAGATTAAAATAACTGTCCAGATGTATTGATGTACTCCGATGATTGTAAGTTTTTATTTCAAAAGCTCTCGATAAAGTTTTGTTTCTATTATATTTTATTCTGCTGCGATGTGAGACTCTGTTGTTGTTGTGTATTTTTTCTTCTTCTATTCTAATATTTCTTTCTTTCTTATCTCACCCTCTATATTCTTTCATTAACTATCTGGTGTTTTCGATACTTGAGTTCTAGCAAGTGATACGGGTTATGTATTATTATTGGAATTCGAGAGTCGAATTCCTCGGGTCGTTACACTCCAGCTCTTCCAAATGGGAGAATGGAGAAAGTAAACTATTCTCCATGCCTCCTTCCCCCTTTTTATAGCCTCCACCAACCCACTAATGGGCCTCCCCAAATCAGCCCATTATGGCTTACCAAACCGGAACAGCCAACTGTTAAACTTTAAAACAGTGATTCCTCCCAAACCGTTGAACCTAAACTTTAATATGACTACTCTACGAAAAGGGAAACAATGTTTCCTTTCAATAGCACAAGTTTCAACATATGATTCGACCCAAGTCAAAAGTTATACCCTATACAAGACTGACAAGGGAAAAATGGACACAAACAAAATTAGTAAAATTTATGGATGTGTCTCACATCACCATAAACAACATATTGAAATATGAGAATGATCAAACTCTTAGGGAATAAAATAAAAATATTTTACGATCATCCGATACATAAAACGTGGGCTGTTACAATTAATCCTTGTATCCAACTCATACAATAAGCGGAATAATGGTAAACTTCCTTATAAATTTCTCGAATAGTAAGAGTCCTCATCTACGGAATTAACATCAAACATCCGAAGATTTATCTCCAACTATGTCCAATTATTTAAAATTGGAAAACCTTTTTAATATTAAATTAATCATTTTAAATTACATATAAAATATTTTTAATACCTTTAAACTTTTGAAAACATTTCACAAATCATTTAAAAATGATTACTTATAATTCAGAAAAACAATTTGTGGGTCAAAACTTCAAAACGGGCTAGTTTCAAAAAAAGCGTTGCAATAGTGTTTCAAAAGCATTACAAAACAGTTATATTAGATAACTTGATCAAAATAACCTAATATTATCCAAACCTTGAATTTTCCAATTCTAAATACTTTTAAATAATTTATAATGATTTTACACTTTTTTCTCATATTTTTAAAATATTAAAAATGGTTATTTATACGCTCGACAATCTACATTTACAACGACCCTTTCCTAAAATGGTTTTAAACATAACTTGAAAATTATAAGTCAGAACTAAAAGATGCTTTTCTTACTTGAAATCTCTTGTCAGTAGAAAGAAAACGTTTTTCTTTTAATGCAAATCCGATTTAAATTGCAAAAGTTATAAGCGTTTAAAGTTAGTGGACAAAACGTGAACCACCGCTGCGTGATACATCCTATCTTAGCCATAATATGACTTAATATAAAAAATTCCAAAATACATCAAATTACTTTGGAAAACCATCATATACTTTTATAAATCATTTTAAAATATTTTCATACTTCACTTTTTCAAAACAAAACTTGTTTTCATAGTTTTGAAACAAAACCTTATTTAATGTCAAAAACTTGTTTAACAAAACATTCCTCGTTACGAAAGTTGTTCATATATATTTACTTTACATTTCCAAACCTTTTCAAATTCGAAAATAAATTTTCAAAACCTATTTTCCAATATTATTCATCGATGGAGGAGATTTAACCGATCACCAATCTGATACCATAATTGCAATATCATAGTGTGTCACACAACATTAACAACCATATAGACATCTATAGCAACCATCAACACATAACAGTGTGTGTTCTAATCTACGCAATCATCATCCGTCACAACAAACATCAGCCATTAACATCCACAGTCATTTCAAATTGATTACACTAGTTAACCATCCAATTTATAACTAATTCTTCACTAATTAGTGTACAATTAACTAGTGTAGAAGTTTAAAGAGTTCTCATCAAAAATAGCTTTCCAATTCTTCACTGTAGGTGAGCATAGCCGACTGCAAATGAACTGTCAAACAGTATTTCGGTGCACCGTCTTCTTTGCCAAAATATATAATATTAATCTCTCTTTTTTGTATGAGGATGAGGAGGAGGATGAACTTTGGCCAGGTGATGGTGAGGGAGGTGGAGGCCGAGTAGAGGAAGGAGGAGAAGAAAAATAAGAGGGGGAAAGGAGTTTCTATGCCATGGAAAGCATGACCTAAAGCTCTAAGAAGAAGGAATGGAGAAGTAGAAATGAATGAGAAAATGAAAGAAAAGGTTTCTATTTATAGGGAAAATGCAGTAAGGAGAGAGTGATACATCAAAGAACACACGACATTCATGCATGAAAGGGTGCATGCAAAATGGCAAGTGTCCTAGCACTTGTTAACATAAGAAGGAGAGTGGCATGCATTTGGACAAGTGTCCATACACTTGTTAATTAAGAAGGAGGGTGCTTAAGATAACATTTTACTCAAAATGCTATGCAAACTCAAAGACAACACTTATAACAAAAGCTACCAATGGTTCTAATATTCATAAAATTATATTTATATCTAACAAAAGCTCATATTAACAAAATAGTTTAACAAACACGAATTTGACAAATTTGTTGTAACAAAAGCATGTTACTTTTTATTAATATTTAAATCAATATATTTTCCAGTGAAATCTGATTACGCATCTCTATTTAGATCTCCTCCAAGGAATGTAGGATCGTACAAGCCACTCCATTTTGATATACCGAGAGAGGAAAGAAGCATATGATACTAGATCTTGTCAAGCAACAAGGTCTTAATTACCGGAGTAATTTTCTAATCGGATTTTTCCTCGATGGTACATTATCGTTTCACGCTGTATCTAATTATTTGCATAAGCATTGGAAGCTTGATGGTGAGGTTGATATTAAATCCGATGGGTCTCACTTTTACTTTAAATTCTCCAATGACTCTGATAGGGAAAAAATTCTCCGATCCGATCTACGTGGTAGGATGTTTATCATATCTATTTGGGATCCAACCATAGGATGGACCCAATCTCAAATAATAAAAAATCCCTGTTTGGATCTATTTATATAGGATACCCATGGTTTTATGGACTCTAATAGGCATCAATTGGCTTGTGAATCATGTTGGCAGATGGATTCGTTATGATGTTAACTGAAAGGTTAGATAGGTTCAGATATGCGAAGGCATTGGTCGAAGTATCACTTGAATTTGAGCTACCAAATGCTATTGAGAATGATGGTTTTGGAGATGCTTGTCCTATTGTAAAGGTTAGCTATGACTGGAAACCAAAGATTTGTGTCAATTGTAGGGTATTTGGACATGATTCATCCCACTGTGAATTACACACCAATAACAATAAGGATAGCCAGAATCTGGGTAATGCTAATGCGAGGGATTATTGTCCAGCTGAGAATGTGCAAGTACAAAAGCCACATATTAAAGTACATGCAAATGGTAATCAGGACAAATGGACAAATGTTTACAAAAAAAAGGAAGTATTGGAAGAGAAAGGAGGTAGATAATAATAAGGGTACAGTAGATTCTATAATTGCTACTGGTAATGCAAATGGTAACTTTTTTGCATGCTTAGCTATTGATGATACTGGATAGAATGTTGATATTAATGCTACTGAGAAGAATGTTGATATTGATGGTCATGGTCCTAATGAGGCTAATAGTGTTCAATCTAATCCGGTTACCAATGCTCATTCGGACTACAAAGCTAACGTTGAGATGCAGACCATATTTGGCAATCTTTTTGATGATACAAGAGAATATTTAAAAACTTCAAATAAGGCTTCAGGTAATGGAACTATTTCTTGTATTGATTTCTTGGGAACTAGGTCATCTTTTAGTGCCACTATTGTTGCTCCTTGTTCAGCTCTTTCTGGTTCTATGTCATGTTCATCAACTTATAGTCAGAGTTCTCTTGTTTCTTCTTGTATGAATTTTACTTCGGCTTTGATTGGAACTTCCTCTTCCAGTGCTAGGCAATTTGCTTCCCCATATGCTAATTTAAAGCCACCTGACCATCTAATTCTTCCTCCTCCAGCAATTGAATCTTCCATGTTATCCTCTGCAGTTTCAGTGAGTGCCTATCCATCTGCAATATACAAAGGCAAGAAACCTAAAGGAAAATTTTGGGCTGATGATGACCTTGATGAGGGACATGTGTTCACACTTGAAGGCATACTACCCGCTGGTAGCAAGGTGATGTCGCAGAAACGGGGTGGCATGTGAAATACGATTAAATGGCCCCTTTTTTGATAAATTCTACACGTGAGTTTTGACTTGTGCCTTGTGTCAGAACCGAGGGATTATGGTGCGTGCAAGCTTGTCATGGAATGTTTTTTAACCGGATGTGTTAGAAGCAAGAGCAACTGGAATGTAATTTTGATTACTGGAGATTCTTTCTGTAATCACTTTTGGTTAGCGAGTGAGTATTAGTGATTTTGAAGGGTATAGAGAAGGATGGTTATATATCATAGCATACTTGTATATGCTGATATATGCAATGTAAATATTTTGGTTATTAATAAAATTTGCACTTAACTTTCAAGAATATATTTATACTAAATTCATATTTAAATCATATTATGTCAATTTTATATTTAAAAATTCGTATTAAAATTTCAAATTTCAAATTTCTAATTTTAAATTATTTAAAATTATGGATCGTTACAGCCTTGATATGCTTGTCTATTGCTTGATTAAATGCCATGTATCCACATTTGTTTTATGGAAGCAATTTGTGATTTTCTTGCCCAATATTTTGATTACATGCCGTGAACGATTGGTATTTTTCTGGGGACAAATTCAAACATGTGAATTTGTTCTTGCCAAAATACTTGCATGATTTTCTATGCATGTACAAGTGAAATCTTGCATGGCTAAAAACATTTGACAAACGTGAATTTCTGGAAACAAATAATTGATTTCTTTACTTAAAAAATACCCTGTGAATTTCTGGAAACCTGATTCTTGCTGATTTGTAAAACTTTTCATATACTCATCACTTTGAAGATTTGTTCAACTATTTCTGGAAACATTATCTTGCATGTTGATTTTAACTTCGAACCAAAAAGAAACTTGCCGAAAAAATTCTTGCAGTCCTTTTATTGAGTATACTTCATTGTGTATATTGGAAACGTAATTTGCAATAGCAAATTTCCCAATATTTGCCTCATGACTGTATGCTCTGCCATTTGTGTGTATTGCTCCACTCCAATCTTGTTCATTGCTTCATGTTTGTTGATTCATGTTACATGTCCATGTCATGCTAAACCATGTGTGTATATATATACAAGCATGTTTGTGTATATATATATATGTGTGTGTGTGTGTGTGTGTATGTGTGTGTGATTTGGCATGTCATGTATGTAAATCCATATGTACACAACTCCACTGTACATTTATTGTTTGTTCACCTGTGTCTGCCCTCTTTGTTGTGTATACACTTGCAATCCCAAAGTGTTTTACCTCTGGCTTGTTCTTTTGACATTGTACATGAATCAGACACAATCTCTATTGCTTGTATATATATACATACATACATACATACATACATACATACATACATACACACCTTTGTGTACACATGTGTATGCATGTTTATGATCACATGTTGCATCATTGTGTGCTTTGTTCACCTTGCTCCTATGTTCTATGTCATGTACAACCATGCATGCCTGAACCCATGCACTTGTGTTTCTTTCCACATCAGCCTACTTGTTGTTCACTTTGTGTGCTTTGAGCTTGCACCATGTTGAACCATGTGTTGTTCTTGTTGACATGAATTAGAAACTGGCCTTTGTTTGTAATGTACATAGAAGTGCACTGTTGCCTTTGTGTATATAATTTGTGACACTTGAATTTGAAACTGGGCACTTGTAAACTTCTTGTTATTGTTGCCATACATTTATATATATATATATATATATATACACACACGCACACACACACACACACACACACACAAATATGTATGTATATATGTGTAATGGTGCTATTGTTCATATATGCTCATGTGTTAACCATTAAATTGCTGCCATGCTTGTGAGTCTGAATTGCTTGTCCGTGTTGTTGTTTTGCTTCACTAGCCAATTTGTATGTTAATTGATCCTGCCTCCTTGTGGCTTGTCTTCACTGGTCTGTTTGTATGCTGCATTGATTATTTGTGCATGGTCATACTGCTTTGTCCATACCCATGTATTTGAACTGTCTTGATTGGTTCAAGCCATGTTATATAAGCACATATATATGTGCTCTTAGCAATTGTCACCATGTTGAGTGCATTGTCTCGTTTCTTTATGGTTGAGGCACGGCTTCACCATCCATGCTTTTGCTGGACTGGTTCGAGTGCATATGCCACTTTGTTGTCTTGCACTTGAACTGTTGATGCTTGTTTTAACCATGTATACATTCACGTATATATGCACAAATGTGTGTGTGTGTATCTGTGTGTGTGTGTGTGTTATGAGCGTTGCTTCATACCTGCTTTTGTCACTTGCATTGAATTTCTTGGTTTATGTGCATTCACTGATATTTGATCATATTGCCCGTGCACAAAATATATGTGTATATACATACATATGTATGTGTATACATGTATCGTGCATGTGCATTATATAAGAGATCTCTAGAGATATTGTTTACCTTGTAGTATTTACAGTGAATCATTGTGAATATCACAAGCAGTCAGACCAAGTCAAGAAATATGATGATAAACATACCAAAATTCTAAGGAAAATAAAATTTAAACTAAATATATATTTGCTAAGAGTTTAAAATTTTTTTTTTTTTAGTTTGCTGTTTGTGTTTCTATGATAGGTATGTAGGTGACTGGACTGACTTAGAAGAAGACTGAAGACAAGCGTGTCAGTGCATGTAACTGAGAGAGCAAAGTGAAATGTATGTGAGTGATAAGTGTTTGTAGTCAGGAACAATGTATAAGAAATTGAATGAATTGTATCACTGAGATGTAAAATAGTGGAGTTGTGAAAATATGTATTATTGAAATGTTGCAATAAAATGTTTTATATATATAAAATAATATTTGAATATTTAAATTCTTGTGCAGCAGTATTCCATTTAAATTTAAATATTTATTTCTGTATGTGACATAGTAGAATAATACAATTGCAAACACATTCAATATATATATATATATATATATATATATATATATATATTTTGTTATCATCAAACAAAAATCATACTGTTATATATAACAATCTCCTCCTTTTGATGATGACAAACATATAATAAGATTTTGAATACAATAAATGTGTATGACAATGAAGTGTAGAACTCCCCCTATATGTTTACTCCCCATACAACAGAACTCCCCCTAAATATGTGTGTATAAGCGGAAAGAATAAATGAATTTGAAATTCCAATATTAAAATATTCATGAAATATTCACTCATCGATCAAAATCTTAATCATTCTCCCCCTTTTGTTATAATCAAAAGGATATAGAAATCGAAATAATGATGAAAATATAGACTTCAAATATAAACTCAGATCAAGAGAGACAATGTTCATCATAAAATCTCATTTAATCAAACAAAAATCATAATATTCCTAAAACTAGTGAAAAATTTCACATTGTAGAATGATGGATTAACGATGAATTTTATTTAATGGAAAGAGTTATAAAAACATATAAATTTCAATTATTTTCAGGTAAATTTTTAAAAATGAGCACAAAACGGTAATGGATTTAGACTACGATTATAAATTCAAATTAAGTGACAAAATCAAATAATCTCAAATTCCAATGACTATTAATCAAAAAATCATAACATATCATAAAATATTAACACATTTCACAAATTAGAAAATGGATTGATAGGCTGGTTTTTACATAACAAGAAGTATTTCATATATATATATATATATATATATATATATTCTCTTCATTTTTCTTTTTTATTATTTTTTTGTTATTTTAAGAGCACACTAATCATGCATAACCATATCTTGGATTTTCAAATGAGTTCAGTTGTAACTTAAATATAAGTAATTTTTAAACATGCATGACCATATATAGGTTTTTTAAGCGAGGTCGGAGAAACACTTATTATATACAAAATCTCCTCAATATATAAACCCAAAATGGATGATAGAAATATGGTAAGTACAGAGTTGGTTGTGAAATAAATTTCTAAATTAATCATATTATGAAATATGCTCACCTGTATCGGGATTTTTGAAATTTTTTAATTATCTCTCATTCTAAAAAATAATATAATAACATTTCCATCACAAAATTTTAAACTGTGTATTCGTTAATGATTTTTAAAAAATATTGAACTATCTAGATTAAATAAAACCATGATGGATGATAGAACGATAATAGAAAAAGAAGATGTTTGTGAAATAACTGCAAATTCGGAGGTATTATAAAAATCTGGTCAAGCATCATGAGGTTTTAAATAAAAATTTCTCTTGTTATGAAATATACTATAGTCACAACTCATCACAATTTCAAAAAAAATCTGGCAATAATTTTAATGAGTTCCAAATACAATTCAATTTGGTCAATGATTTCAGTTTCTGAGTAAATAATCAAAAATGATTTTAAAATTGAAGATATAAATTACAAGAGAGATTATGAAAGATCTATACAAGATGAGAATCATAAAAGGAAATCAAACAAATGAACGAGAAATTTCAAAGCTTTTAATGCTGATACCACTTGAGTTCCTAATTGGCATTTACAATGTATCTCAAACAAAATCATCCAATTACCAATCCCAAGCAGACAAATCTAACAATTCAATTCGTGATATCAGAGCAGTAGAATAGTCAGTTTCAAAACAAGCAAACAAAAGAATTTTTGCAAAATTTACAATAATCCTAAAAGATGATTCATGATCCAAGATTAAAGCAGTTCATTTGAAATCACTTGAAGAATTGTGTAAATTTCTAGATTTAATGAATTGATCACACAATATTATAATTTCAAATCCAAGAAGTGCGTGAGATTGAAGATATCAAAAATCTCAAATGGTTTCAAGAATTCAAATATCCAAGCCAAGTATCATGATTAAAAAGTGATTTTCAAGATGCAACACAACAATCCATATATCAAAAGATTTTCATTTCAGGATTGTCAAGCCTATGAAATTACCAAAACTAAAAAATAGTAGTGTGCTGTAATGAGTGTAGCTTTTCAAGTCTATCCAAAATGAATTAGAAGAAACTCAAAAACAGTAAAGATGTGTGAAAATTTCATTAGCTTTCCATATCATCAAAAACAAAATTCAGTATAGCACTGATAAAAATGCTTCAACACTGTTTGGAATTCGGATATCAACAACAATTAAACTTCAATAGAATTGCAAAATATTTATAATTTTAAATTCAAGATCTGGAAATCATAAAAACATGAGAGCTTTAAATACTAATTTTCAGAAAATCATGAATATTGCAATTTGAAGTTAAGAAAGTATAAGAAAGGTTACAAATGATATGGCAATGAGAAAATGAATCATAAGAAAAAAAAATAGAAGGTGGGATACAAAGGAAGAGTAAAAAATTATAAACAAAATAATATGAGTCTAGAGATCATATCTGATTTATAGCAGATGTTGTGGATCTCCAACTCGACAATATGGCTAAGGAACTCTGAATGTTTCAAAGATGTGGAACAACTTGAATGCAGTTTCTATTTTGCAAAGTGGTTCCTTAGCCATCCTTCAGTACCTAAGCATTTAGAGGATCGAGGGGCCTAACAAAATTTGTAAAACCACTCATAGTTTCATTCACACATTTTGGTAACCAAACTTGTTTTTACAACAATCCATTCGAATCTACTTTTATGCCCTTAGGAACCCAAATATGTTTGATCTTTCTTTAAACAATTTATTTCCTTTTGGGATCCAAAATGGTTTAAATTGTTTGTTACAAAACAAGTTTTCATTTTGTTTATGATTTAAAAGTCCTTTGAAATTTTTAGATTTCAAATTTTCAATTCGAGCATTTCCAAAGCAATTTGAATTTTTTTTAAAACATTAGAATTCAGGTTTTCAAACACATCGATTTCCTAAATCCAAGAGCACATTTATTTCCAACATAAACTTCGTTTTGCAACAATATATTCAATGATTTTTCCCCATTATAAACTCTATCCAAAGTTGATTCTAGTCATTGAATTTTGGATATAAGATCACAATTTTCTTTCATCGTAGTGGAACAACAGTTTATAGTGACCTTTTTCTTTTCAGCAAGTTTGTTTCGAAACCAAATTATCATTTTTAGTTACTTTTATTTTGGCCTTAGACTCAAAATTTTCAAATTCAAATTTACTTTGTTTTTCAAACTCGAGTTTTTCAAGTTCTTTGAATTTCACGAATTCTTTTTCAAGATCATTCCGGATTGGATCATTTTTCTGCAAATTTTGTTTTTCAGCAAATCCATGCTTGGAATTTTCAATGTCTTAAAATTATCAAATTCATTTTGCAAGAAATTGTTTGTACTTATTAGCTCAATATTGTTCTCTTTTAAGATCATAATTTCATTTTCAAGCTTCTAAATATTTTTATTGAAATGAACAAGAATATTTTCCAAATTCAAACAATTTTTGCAATTAGAGTTTTCTAATTTCATGATATTTTTAAGTTCTGATTCCAAACAATTATTTTGCAGGTCAACTCAAGACTTTTAAATTTCAGATATTTATTTTTCGATTTGAGACTATCAACAGCATTAGTTAAATCAACACAAAAATGAACTTCATATGAAAATCATCTTGTTTCATTGTCTATTAAGTCACCGTCGCTTTCATCGTCTGATTCTTCATCAATAACTCTTGTTAAACACAGATCTAAGCCTGAGTTGACATTTTGGGGTTTTGTGCAGTCGTGTTCTTTTCATTCATGCAATGTATTGAGAGTTTCCAGATTTCCTGCATAGTTAAACAATGGGAGATATGGTTATACTGATCACTATGCAGTTAGAGCGCTTAGCAGTTCTACAGCGGAGGAGGTGCAAAAAGATGTAGCGGGGATAAAGCGGGGAAATAGCTGGGATATAGCGGGGGCGCAAAAAGTTTCATTAGATGTAATACCAAATATTTGAAAATTAGTTAGTCATCTTTCTCACATTAGATATGTACAAGAAACTAATATTAATTAATCTTATATAACAAAATCACGGAATACCATGGTTATGCATGCTAAATTTGATGAGTGTAATTGATTGTTATAATATATTAGGCACATATGCCATAAATTTAGCCCTTTACGTTAACTTTACTGAATTTTTTGAAAAGAGAACTAGCCAAATAAAACTCTAAATATAAATATTGCTAAAGCGGACGCTAAAAAGCCTTGATTTAGCCGATGCAGTGGAAAAAAGCGGGGCTAGAAGCAAATCTATTGTTCATCAGTGCTAAATTGATATAGCGTACGGTTGAAGAGCACTATGGGCTATAGCGGGGCTATTGCAGGGCTTTAACTGCATAGACTGATCATCATCAACAAAAGAATATAAAATATGTGTAACATGAGAATTATACTCAATATCATTCCTATCTACTATATCATATCCATTTATAGTAATATCCTAACATTTAATATTAATAGATTTTAAATAGAATTCCATTTCTGATTTCCAATTTAAAAATCTGTACCATAAAAAATAGTTGGAATACGACCAGACCGACTCTCGATAGATTGACAACTAGGGAACACCAAAACTCTAGAGTAAATAAAATACCTGCTCTGATAACAGTAGTTGGATCTAGATTAACCCTAGAGGGGGTGAATAGGGTAAATTGGAGTTTTACGAGATACTAAAATATCACAGCACAGATTTCAGCAGAAAAAATAAATACAAAAAGTAAAAGATACAGATTTTACCCAGCTTTGGAAAACCCCTTCCTACTACTGCATTTCCAAGGTTTCTACTAGAATTTAAACAATCTCTACACTTACAAAATCTTTGTAAACTCGCGACACCCTCTCACCACTTTTCTGATCCTACGCTCAGAGCCCTGCATTGATCTTTACTTCCAAGATCAGATTTTCTCCGAAATACAAACCCGTAACTCTTAAACCCTAGTTTATAGAAACTAGAAAACATATTGATCAGTTACAAAAGAAAACAAAATTAAAACAATAAGATAATGAAAAACCCCTTTAATCCCTTAAGAAAGAAAATTATCGCCCTCCCCTTTATTTTTATTTTTGTCCCTCAAAGCAATGCCGGCCAAAATAAAAATAGGGTTTTGCCCTCAAATCAGATTGCGACTTCAAACTTGTTTTTCTAGAAATTTGTTTTCTGATGATCTTCCAGTGTGGTTGTTCTTGGTCGATTGATTTTGGTACTTGCGATCGAAAACTATGAGTACTCTGATTTATTTGATTTTTTCTCTTGAATTTATTACTTGGTTTTTCAATGTTTTACCTGTGATGATTCACATGTATTATATAGAGTTTAGAACCCTTGTTGTTCTCTGATTTCATAAAAATGAATCAGTCTGATTGTTGCATGATTCTTGCGTGATTGTTTCTAATTGATTTCCATGGCCTTGATATGCTTGTCTGTTGCTTGATTAAATGTCGTGTACCTACACTTGATTTCTAGAAACAATTTGTGATTTTCTTGCCTAATATTGTGATTACATGCCCTACGAATTTCTGAAATCGGATTCTTGTTGATTTGTAACACTTGATATATATTCATCACTCTGAAGATTTGTTCGACTATTTTTGGAAACATTATCTTGCATGATGATTTTAACTTCGTACCATAAAAGACCTTGCTAAAAAAATTTCTTCCAATCCTTTCATTGAGTATACTTGTATATTGCAAACATAACTTGTAATAGCAAATTTCCAAATATTTTACTCATGACTGTAAGCTCTGCCATTTGTGTATATTGCTCCACTCCATTCTTGTTCTTTGATTCATTTTGGTGATTCATGATGCATGTCTGTAACACTCCATGATTTTAACAACACTAAAGGTGATAAGTTAAAGAATAATTAATCTAATATTTATAATTGAATGAAAAGGACTGTGCCATTGCATTTGTCTCGGAATTCTGGTCAAAATAGACACCTAGTTTGCGTAAAATGGTCACCGCATGAAGAAGTTATTATGGTTTGAAGTTTACATATGCACAAGAGAATTATATATATATATAACAATCAAAATCAGTTCAAATCGCACAAAAAGGGAGGAGAGGGAAATTTCCCGTCCAGGGGTGTTGACCCCATAAGGGGGTGTCGACCCATAAGGAGTCTCAACCCCTGGGTCGACCCATAAAGGAGGGGTCGACCCCCTACGGAAGATCTGGGTAGATTAGGGTTTTGTTATAGCTATATATATGGCCTCATTCCTCTTGTTTCTACACACCAAAAATAATGGAGAACAAGATGTTGCCTCTGCCCAGATAAAATCAAGTCTTTTCTCCTTCAGCAATCAACTAGAGTTATTCAGATTTAGAGATTTGTGATTAAACATCAGTAATTCTTTTATCTATTTTTCTAAATCCAAACACTGTGAGTCTATTTTAATTTTTAGATCCAAATATTTAAAAAGTAAAGCTTGACATGACTATAACTTGGATTTATGCCTATGACTATTTGAATCATATCAGATCTGCTATAACCTAATTATCTAAGTTATTCTGACATGACTATGAACTAGAACTAAACCCATACATATTTATCATGTCAGATCTGTCATTGTTTGTGGCTAAATCAGATCTGTTATTAGTTGGATATCCAATTCATTGTTTAGATCTCATCATGCCTGTTTATGGTGTCTCTATTATGTTAGAATCAGTTCTATTGTCACATGTTTATCAGATCTATTCCTATATACTTATCATGTCATTATGCCACTATATGTTTATGCTTATTTTTTCCATTATATGTCAAACTTGTTCGTATGATCATTTATGTCCTTTCCCCTTCATCTTTTCCCTTTTATTTTTATAGCCAAGCTACCTTCGAGCCTAGGCATGCCGCTGAAATATGCGAACACGTTAAATTGGGAACGAGGGGAAAACGGTAAGATTAGGGCATAACTTGTAATTGGAAATTTGAGCATAACTTGAATGAAATATATGAACATGAATTTGGGGCATAAATCAACTTGTGATTAAAGACCTTAATTTGGAGTATATGGTTCATTATGAACATAAGTTGGGAAAGGGGCATGAAAACCTATAATGACATAGGAATAATTGGTTAATAATTGAAATGCCTAGAATTACAGTAATTAGAAACTGTAACCGCGCTTAGACACGAGGTTAGATTACACTTGTGGTGGAAGTCTGCTCGAAACCGACCGACATATACAGTGACCACAAGTGGTGAATCTAATGTGAGGGGTCTAAGTTCATAAACACGAGACGTGCTAAGACACGAGGTTATGTCCGAGCTGTGGAAGAAGTCTTCCCGAAACCGACCAACATATCTAGCGTCCACAAGTGATAGGCTTAATGTGGGATGTCTAGCACATTATAACCATAAATGAATATGGTAAGGAATTGGAGTACTTAACCTAGTTGAATCCATAGGGACTGTGTGAACATATAACTTGAGTAGGGGAGTAAACTTGTTTGAAACAGTGCGTGGGTTAAGTAAATCTTGAGTGGGTGGGTAATATTTATATATAGGCCCACAAAATTAACCTATGGGGTTATGCAATCTTTTAGTCTGGTATGACATAACCTGTGGAAAACCCAGTGGGGATGCAAGCGTAGGGGGAAGCTTGTATCATCTTGTTTGTGGGACCTATTTTAGTCAGTGACCCATATATAGGTATCAAACGAGTACTCCGTACTAGGTCGGAGTAGGGGCACGCTTACCCGGCTGATTGTGAGAGATCCAAACGTAGGGAACGGTGTGGGCGGCGCATTCCGACGAGGTCATGTGCGTGCATGGGTCCAGCAGAGGAGGTTTAGACGTCGTGACTCCTATAGATATGGTTGTGCACATCCTGAAAACGAAGGATTGCCACTTTAGGGAGTGATACACGCTACTGTGGGGCCAGCACAAGGTATCTACGGAGTAGGGAGCTGATCGATTAGGGTAGTAATTAGGGTACATCTAGACTCTAGTATGTTGGGGAGTCGTTAATACCCTTAGGAGTAACTCCGGTATGTTGGGTTGCCTGTTGGTTGTATGGGGTGAGAACCTCTCACTGGAAATACACCTATGTCTACCATCTTATACTTGTAGGGGATCATCTTGTTAATAAGACACTAGTATTGGTGCTGAGAAATCATTAGAGAAGCGTAGTATACTCTATCATGTTATTGTTTACCTTGTCATACCTTCCTATTATGATGTTATTTCTCTTATCCACTTTATATGCCTGTCTTGATACTTTTACCCATTTATAGGCTAAAAGTAATTAGACTCGCTAGACTTTATGTCTGACCCATTTTGTTTCCTCTTCTTTCTCTTCCATTCCCCCTCCCTCTTAGGTTCTCAGGGCGTGAATACTCAAGCTCGGTCAGGATTCTGCTTTAATCTTACTTGGAGCTGCTTAGATGTATGCTCGAGTTTTTATCTCTTAAACTATGGCTGTGTTTTTGGGGATTATGCTTCTTTTATTATTGAACGCTAATGTTTTAAGTACAAGACAGAAATTTTAATGATGTACTGGGTTTTATGTTTCTTAAACATATGATGTAACCATGTTTTGAACTATAATGCTTTATGATTAATAAAAGTTTTTAATTCTGCTGCCATTTTATATCTTTCTTGTAATGTTTCTGTTTACCCATAACGCTTCATGAAACTTAATGCATTCTCTTAATAAGTGACATTAACGAACATGGGGCGTCACACTTGGTACCAGAACCTGTACCCAGTCAGAATTTTGTGTGTAATGCTGCGGATATCAGTCGGTGTGGTACTGATGCGGGTTACATGCACAATGCCTGGGTGATGAGTGATATGAGCCAACGAGGACGTTAGGCTCTTTAAGGGGGGTAGTCTGTAACACCCCTCTTGAAAAGATAACACAAAGATCTTTTAGCATAGTGGTTAGTTCTTGGTGTTGCTTTCCGAGTGGTCGGGGGATCGAATCCCATGGTTAACACATTTGGTATCAGAGCTGAAGGTTACCAGATCGAATATAAGTTTTTGAAAATTATTTTCAAAAAGGTTTTAAAAGGAAGCATTTTCAAAAGAAAAGTATGTTTTGAAAAACATATTCTCAAAAGCCATATGTAATATCTATTGATCCTTTGTCTGAATCCCTTTCCTTTTCATTTCAACATGTCTTAGGAACCTAATATTCCTGAGGGCGTTACGATACTAGGCTGGTTCCATAGGTATCTAGAGGCCACGACGCCTTCCAGTGGTCAAGTTGGCATTCCTTCCCCAGCTGCACCCATCGTTCCTCCTCCTCCACCACGTGAAGATAATTTCTTTAAGATATGCAAAGATTTCTGTGCTATGGGAGGAAATCATTCCATGGAACCGAGATGTAACGACCTGGCATTTTGTCCATTCCAAATCGGTATTTAAACCAACTCGAAACAGCCAAAATGACAGATTGTTATCGGCTTACAAGGTTTAAACAGAATCAATACAGAATCACGGTGTAAAATTTGTGGCGGAATAAAAATTTCATATAATATCAGAGTTTACATACGTTTGCATAGCGGAAAAATATATTGTATACATGAAATTTTGGCTAAATTAAATTTACACTTTGTTGTCGAGCTTAACGTGCGCGCATGCATCTTTACGTCTTCACATCCTCTCCAATTTGCGAGCTATATCTTTAACCTGGAACACTTAAGGCCTGACCCGAGTGTCCTACGCAAAATACACAAAACACCCGAGCCAGGATTAAACATATTTCAAGTTAGCAAACTTTGTTAAACACATAAATATAATTAGTTTAATCCCTACAAGTCATTAGTAATTCGAGTATCCAATGATCCGTGTACTGACGAAATATACATCATAGGTCAAAGCAAGGGAGTGATGGGCAATAGCACGTTTATACATTTATCTGAAGCATGTAAAATTTCACAAGAATGCTACAGTATCTTAACTGAAATGAAACAGAGGGCTTATGCCAAAGTCAAAGATAGGTCCTAAACAAATGGCATACACAGCATGTAGGTACTGTGTAAATTAGCAAGTATATGTACATGCAAGATCATAATAGCATATGACTGACGCTACAACCAGTGGGGAAAATCTCGAAATCACGCAAGATAGTGGGTATTCAAGGAAAAGCACTATCATTTAGAACAACTCAAATATTTCATGCCAAAGTTCATACATGCAGCAAGCAATATAACTAAATGTTTCAAGGCAAAAGTCATAACTGGGTGGTAGCAAAAATGGCCTATGACTTGACTTAATAGCAGGTTCAACTATGATGCCGCAGTGTGTGAATCAAAACAAGATAGCAAATATGGTGTGAATGAGTACTCCAGGAACTACATGAAAGGGATATGTGCAATAGTATTTTGGAAATCATTTACATTCAGTGAACATTGTTATGGACAGTACCTGCAATATGGGTTCTACATTATTTGTTAGGGGTAGTAACATTACTTCACTCATGTTCAAGCATAGGCCCATAATTACACAAGCAACTGCATGGATCCTCGGATGGGGCTAATGCATGCAACAAGGACATGCTAACACTAATAAAATGCAGGTATACTCAGTCAACGCCATTCAATGCATGTACGATATTTTTCTAATAAAACCCAGTAGTGTAGTGCATGTCTAAGTCTCTTTGGTAACTAAATATTAGATTTTAATTGTTAGGAAATCACTTTACATAAATAGGGAGCCCAAACTTAACAATGCTACATGCAATTATATAGTCCATGCATTTCAATTGAAGTTTAATGAAACAGAACACCATGTATTATAATGCATGCAAAGAGGAATTATGCAGACCCATGTTGCATACCAAGAAGCACCACGTAGTCAAGAAATTAAAACATGCGTGGTAATGGAATAAGCTTAAACAGGTTCCAAACATGCCTAATGGTCAAGTGGAAACAGGCCACAACATTAACTTGCGGAAAAAGGCCAATTAATTAACCAATCCCAACCTAGATTTTTAAATTAAATAATTATAGGATGGCATTCCTGGTATTTTTTAAAGTATATGTGGTTCCTCAGCCCGTAGATGAATGGCGAGCCCAAGCATGTATAGAAGTAATGCAAATAATACAAACCTATTGGCAAATGGAGCAATGCATGCCTCATGTAAGTGGGAATATGCAAGTATGGGATATGTGAATCATTTTTAACAAAACAGACAGCATGTGAAACCAATGGACCAGCAAACATCAATTTATAACTAAATGTCTTATGCATAAAAATGAGTGGGTACATTAGATAATGTGTAGATTGGTTCAACCATGCTGCATGTAACTAAATGCAGTAATGCTCTTCCATACATGTATTAAAATGCACAGGTATGGACAGGGCGCACACACAAAATAAGATATGCTAAGAAGAGAAGTTCCTTCTTATAAAGAAACGTAGGAAAATTAGCAAGTGTTCATGCTTGAGTACAGGAGTATATATCCGTATCAATAATGGACTGCGGCTAGTACACAGACAACTAGAAAATTTAACATGCAGACTAGCATGAACTCCGCGACAACGGGAATAACTAATTATACTTAGTCGAAAACATGAAATTTGCAACTTGCAACAAGTCGAATCGTAAGTTAGACTTACCTTTCATTGACGATGGCAACTCGGGGCTCGACCTGACAACTCAGTTCCACTCACTGAAACGGGTGCTGCGCCGGAAAGACGGCGAAGGGGTGCACCAGTTGACCGAGGCCGAACTGTGAGTGGCCACGGGTCTTCCAGTAGTCAGCGGAGGACTGTTCCCTCAGCCGACGGTGGCGGTTTGGGCAATAGATGCCTGTAGTGGAAAAACAAGGTCAGGCGATTGTGGTAGAAGCAGGCCACCTAAGAGGTTTGGGTTTGTAGACTCGAGAAGTCTCAGGTGGAGTGGAGACCTGATCGGTAGTTGTTGCGGAGTGAGTGACGACGACGAGGCAGGCAGTGGCGGAAGACGAACGGTGAAGGGAGGGATGAACTGATTTTGCAGAAGATATTGATGGTCATTTCGAATTGGGAGAAATAAATTTGGCTGAGGGAAAAATTTTAGAATTGGGGAAAACTAAATTGATTTTCTGATTTGGGAATACAGTGGAACATCGGCTAGTTGAAAAAAAATAAGGAAGAGGAAGAGAGTTGTGAACCTCAGAGAGAAGGGTACCGAATTTTATAATACCAATGGAGGAAACTGAACACAGAAGAGCAACAACACATGTAATACGAATCAGGGCGGCAAAGCCAAGTGATACCGGATTTCTGCCGCCCAAATCTCAGCAAATATTTGTCAGATATTGTGTTAGATCTGATGTTGGGTTGAACGAGGTAAGACGGGGTTTGAACGAAGTATTACAAGTGAACGGTGCACGGAATTGAACGAATGGTACCAACGATCGGTATATGCTGAATTGGACAACGGTATTTAAACACACTATAATTTTTTTAACAAATATTAAATGCTAATATAACGTGAACATAGAATTTCATTAGTGTCGTATATTCACTATTACTGCTCGAACTAAATTTATACTTAACGGTTTATACAAAACAAATTCGGTTAACCATTTAAATTAATATATTCAATCTTTGTTTAAAATAAATTAATTTCGGTTCAAATTAGAATGGTTTACCAATAAAATCCAATTCGTTGCAATTGTATTTGTTTTATATACATAACATTCATTCTTGAAACCATTCATGGAAAGAATTTCCAGTCTATATATACAAATTAGTTACGTAAGACATGAGTTAAAATAATATAAATTATTAAATGCAATCATTTAGTCAAAATAGAATTTTATGCAAAGAATATATTATATGAAAGCTAAACACAAAATTTTAGTATCTTCGCACGTTCAAATAAAATGATTAAGTAGAATTGATTTAGAAACATATTTAAGGTAAGGCAGTAAAATAAAATAAATACTTTCGAAATAAATATAATAAGAATATAAGCCAAAAAAAGTAAAATACCATAATCATTAAATAAATAATTAAATCCAAAAGTAGAGTATTATAATACATAAGAACTAGAATACAACAAAGAACACAATATATAAAAGCTAAATGTAAATAAAACTATAGACAGATTAACTTAAATTCAAACTTTAAATTTCGACAACCATTTACATTAAAATTAAATGGAAAGAATACAAGACTACAAGCACAACTTGTTAATAATGTCAACTTGTTTATAAATTTACAAAAGGATTAAATCAGAGGTAAACTTAAATTATATTCAAATAGATAAATTCCAAATCCAAGTACAAACATCAACATTAAACCTCAATTAAATTTAAATTTAAGTATTCCAATAAATTCAGATTACCTAACAAATGTTGCTAATGCTTCTTTTAACATATATTTAGATATATATAAATTAAATCTACAAAAGGAATTTTTCTTTATACATTCAAAACAAAACTTAAAGTCCAACTATGCATCCAAATAATAGTTATGTTGAACTATGTTCAAATAAATTTCAAATGTTATATCAAAATCCATTATAACTATTTATTCTAAATTAATTTATATTCTAAATGTCAAAAAATTTAGTTCGTTACACGAGACGTTCGTAGAGGCAAGGAATTGGCTCAAAGAGACGGAGGACCTATTTGGAATTTTCAAAGTGGACGATCGTAGGGAGATTCAGTTAGTCGCCCGGATAATGAAAGATGAAGCTTTGTTCTAGTGGGAGGTTACACAAGCAGGGCGTCTAGTGGAGACTTAGGATGATTTTCGGCAAAGATTTGAAACGATGTTTCTTTCTCAAGTTGAGAAAAGTATGCAAATGGAAAGGTTTCTAGCACTTACGCAGCGAGGCATGGCTGTCAAAGAGTATGTTAACAAATTCAACCAACTAGCGAGGTTTGGGTTAGATCTAGTAGATACCCCGCATAAGAAAGCTTTGCGGTTTGCTAGAGGATTGAATGAACCCCTTCATGGGTTAGCCATGTCTCATATTCCAATTGGAGCAACTTTTGAAAGGCTCGTTGATATGGCATTGAGACATAAGGAAGATAAAGATGAAAAGAAAGAAGTTAAGGTTGAGGAAACACAAAACAATAAAGTATGGCCCAAGAAGGGACAATAATAGCAACAACAGAAGAAGGGCAGAAAGAATGGCAAGGTAAGGGTAAGTGGAAGTGCTATAACTACGGGCACGAGGGTCATTTGATCAAGGACTACGAAAGAAGGAAGAATGATTGCTTTAGTTGTGGAGAAGCCAGACACTTTTCAAAGGAGTGCCTGAAGAAGCAAGAACAAGGTCAAAGGGCAGGAGCTTCTGGAGGGCAAGTGCATGCTCTCGCGATCAGTGCTCCAGATCGAGATAGGATTGTTTCCATGGAAGTTTTGATTTCTCTTTCCAATCATCATATTAGAACTCTTTTTGATTCTGGCTCTTTTCATTCATTTATATTTGATCTATAGTTGAGTCTCTGCACCTTAATACTAGTATGGTAGTGGATCCCATTGTTGTCTCAAAACCCATTGGTGGTTCGGATCATTTGTCCATGATTTGTTGGGGTTTAAGAATATCTGTGTTAGGAGTCGAGTTTGAGTGCGACGCATATGTTCTCGGTTTTATGCGCTATGGTTTGATTCTAGGGATGGATTGACTAGCCATGCATGGTGCCATTCTTGATTGTGAGAGGAGGGTCGTTAGACTTTTGACTTGCCATGGGAGGATCCTCGAGATTTCTTATGACCCTAATGGGTCTATCATGCTTAGTGTCCTAGAGTCTGTTGACACATCTATTAGTAATCTGCGATCTTACCAATAGTCCATAAATATTCTGATGTTTTTGAGGAGGTTCAGGCTTACCTTCGAGGCACGAGATCGATTTTCGTATATACTCGGTAGACAATGCAAAGCCAGTTGAATTACCGGTGCACTATATGGCTCCAAAGGAAAGGAAGGAGCTTAGTAAGCAAGTAGGGGAGCTACTTGAGAAAGGGTTTATTAGGCGAAGCATATATGAATGGGGTGCTCCTGTAGTATCTGCAACTAAGGCGGATGGTTCGCTTCGCTTATGTGTAGACTATAGAGAGTTGAACAAACTCACCAAGAAGAACAGGCACCCACTCCCGAGGATAGATGATCTTTTGACCAGCTTGTCGGTGCATCAGTATTCTCTCATTTAGACTTGGCCATGGGGTTTCATCAGTTGAGGGTGGCCGAGGACAGTATAGACAAGATCACTTTTAGGACTCCATATGGTTTCTTTGAATGGCTCGTTATGCCATTTTGATTGACGAATGCACCCGCCTATTTTGTTGATCTGATGAGTAAGGTGTTTTGGGAGTTTCTAAATAAGTTCATCGTGGTCTTTGTTGATAACATCTTAATCTTCTCAAAGAGCGAGGAAGATCATGCCAAACATTTGAGAGAAGTTTTGAAAACTCTACGTGCGCATCAGCTTAAGGCGAAATTCTCCAAATGCCATTTTTGGAGAAAAGAGGTGAGATTTCTAGGGCATGTGGTCTCTAAAGAAGGGATACCAGTAGATCCCGCAAAGGTAGTTTCAGTTCAAGATTTGCAAATTCCTAAGAATGCAACGGAAGTGAGAAGCTTTCTTGGATTGGCAGGCCATTATAGGAAGTTCATTAAGGGCTTCACAAAGATATCAGCCCCACCCACTAGGCTGATGAAGAAGAATTTGGCATTTTCATGGGATATGGATTACGATATTGCTTTCCAACGGTTGAAGAGGGCTCTGACAACAGCCCCAGTCTTGACCTTGCCCGATGGGAACAAAGTGTTCGCAGTATACACTGATGCATGCGGTATAGGGCTTGGTGCAGTTCTGATGCAAGAGGGAAGGGTAGTATGCTATGGGGGTAGACAACTAAGGGTTCACAAGAAGAACTACCCTACCCATGACTTAGAGCTTGCTGCCAGAGTATTCGCACTTAAGATGTGGCGTCATTATTTGCTTGGAGAGAAATTCGAGTTCTACATCGATCATAAATCTCTCAAGTACTTGATTTCGCAGAAGGATCTAAATTTAAGGCAGCAAAGGTGGACGGAGTTCCTAGCATCTTATGATTTCGAGATTACTTATACCCCTGGCAAGGGTAATGTGGTGCACTAAGTAGGCAGAGAATGGCCTTAAGTCCTCTATTTGTGGAAAGGAAAAGCTTGGAGTTTATATTGACTTTTGGTTTTAGACCCTCCACCGAGTTCTTGCTTGGCTTATTTGCATCACTGGAGGTGCGACCTACCCTTATGGATTAGATAAGAGCTTCGCAGTGAGAGGATACACAGATTTCAGACATCTTGGATAAACTCAGTAAAGGGGAGACTTCTAGTCACCTTGGTAGATATTCCGTAAACGATAAAGGGTGGTTGTGATGAGATGAGAGGCTTTGTGTTCCCCAAACTGCTAGTTTGTTGAAGACAGTCCTAGAGGAAGCCCATCATTCTAAGATGACTATTCATCCAGGCGGTGATAAGATGTATAGAGATAAGAAGAGGGTTTTCTTTTGGGTTGTGATGAAGAATGATGTAGCAGAGTTTGTTTCTCAATGTTTAATTTGCCAGCAAGTCAAAATTGAGCAAAAGAAGCTTGGTGGTTTACTTCATCCTTTGGAGGTTCCACAATGGAAGTAGGAGATCGTCTCTATGGATTTCACATATGGTTTTCCTAGATCGAAGAAAGGCAACACCATCATTTGGGTTGTAGTTGACAAACTTACTAATAGCATCATTTCTCCGGTTAAGCGTAAGAGGACGGCAACATGGTAGGCAGTAGTTTACATTCGTGAGATAGTCCGTCTTCATGGAGTACCTTCCAGTATCGTAAGTGATCGTGACCCCATTTTTATAGTTAATTTTGGAGAAGCTTGCAAGAAGCATTAGGTACATAGTTGTGTTTGAGCATCGCTTATCACCCTCGGACCGATGGACAGACTGAAAGGGTGAATATAGTTCTTGAGGATCTTTTAAGGCTGTGTATCCTAGACTTCGGAGGGACTTGGGAAAAGCACCTTCCTTCAGTAGAGTTCGCCTACAACAGTAGTTATCAAGCTAGTATTGGCATGGCACCCTTCGAAGCATTGTACGGACGAACCTGTAGATCACCGACTTGTTAGTGGGAATCTAAGAAAGACTTCTACTTGGACCGGATATGGTCAGAGAAACGTCCGAGAAAATTGACCTTATTAGACGGCGAATGAAGATAGCTTAGGATCGGCAGAAATCCTACGCAGATAAGAGAAGGACTGATACTGAGTTTGAGGTGAAAGATATGGTTTTCATTAAGGTATCACCTTTGAGGAATGTGGTTCGCTTTGGATTATAGGGAAATTGGCACCCAGATTCATAGGACCATTTCCCATAACAGAAAGGATTGACCAAATGGCCTATAGAGTAAAGCTACTAGAGAGATTGTCCAGTGTTCATGATGTTTTCCACGTTTCTCATTTATAGAAGTGCTTGCATGATACCGTAGAAGTAGTTGAGCCGAGTATATTGGAGGAAGTAGAGGTCGAACGGGAGGTGACAGTTAGGTGATTTCCTACCTGTATTCTTGGATCAGAAGTTAAGAAGCTACACAACTGAGAAGTCAAGTTGATAAAGGTTCAGTGGAGAGATAACCCAGAGGATGCAACCTGAGAGACCGAAGACGAGATTCGTGCTTCGTACCCTTTTCTTTTCCAGGGCATGTTCTTAGCTTCCTTTCCAAAGCATTTATTCATACTTGTTTCTATCATTTGAGTATGTCCTATCGATCGAATCTTCGACCTTTAGGTAGGAATCCCATGAATGTAAACATGTGTTTGAAATATGTTATGCAAGTGGATGCAAGTGTTTGCTAGTGGTTGCTCGTGGATGCATATACACACACATTAGGCAATAGATGGCTCAGTCACTCTCATACTGCATATGAATGTGTGTGCATTTTTTTACTTTTATTTGATGAAAATGGGTGTATCATCATATGGATGTTGAATTTGGATGGATGATTATGCACACACATAGAACTTACAAGTTATAATAGGATTATTGCATACATGTTGGATTCATGGCACTAACATACATTGCATTAAGGAGGTCAGCTGAATCAGTAGACCGCCTGATGTTCGCATTATTATTAGGACATATACACACACCTTTGCATATGTTCATATAAGCACTAGAAAATTTTAAGGACCATGGATGCCTATGATTAGTGGATGAGTGGATGGATGTGGATGGTAAGATATACATTCTTCTTAACTTAGAGATTTCGAGGATGAAATCCTTTGAGTAGGGGAGAATGTAACACCCCATAATTTTAACAAAACTAAAGGTGATAAATTAAAGAATAATTAATTTAATATTCAGAATTAAGTGAAATGGACTGCGCTGTTGGTTCGTCTCGGAATTCTGGTCAAAATAGACACCTCGTTTGCGTACAACGGATATTGTATATAGAAGTTATTAAGGTTTGAAGTTTATATACGCACAAGAGAATTATATATATATATATATACATAACAATCAAAATCAGTTCAAAACAGTTCAAATCGCAGAAAAAAGGGGAGCGGGAAATGTCCCGCCCAAGGGAGTCGACCCCAAAAGGGGGTGTCGATCCATGGGTCGACCCCATAAGGGAGGGGTCGACCCCCTTACGACAGATCTGGGAAGATTAGGGTTTTTTCAAGCTATATATATGGCCTCATTTTTCTTGTTTCTCCACACCAAAAATAATGGAGAACTAGATCACTACAACAAAAACACCATATTACAACTTTAATTTTACAACGGTGGTAAAATCACCGTTGTAATAAATTTTTTTTTTACAACTTTTTCCAGAAAAGTTGTAATAGACTTATTTTTAACAACTGTGTTATTTTGACAGTTGTAATAAAAGCCTATCACAACTTTTATTTTTGGACTGTTGTAATATATGACTACACTACAACAAAAATACCATATTAATAATTAATAAAAATTTGATAATTAATAAAAATATTAATACTCAATAACTATTGTTTAATAATAATAAATAGTTTATTTGAAACTATGTAATAACTAATATTAATAATTTCTTTTCACTATATAATAATTAATAAATAATAATTATGTATTATTGTTAGAAATTAAAAATAAATAAATAAAAATTAGTTTTTAGTAATGAATAATTAATTTTAGTAATCAATAAATAAGAAGTAAGAATCACTAATTAAGATGTAAAAATTAGTTTTTTGATTGTTAAGTATTTAATAATGAATAATTATTAGTAAAATATACATAATAAACTTTTAATAAGTTATATTTAATTATAAATAAGAAGAAATAAGGAATAATTAACAATATCTATTATTAATGAGCAATATCTAATGCTTCAGCAAAATATTTCCTAACACATCCATATTATTTTTAATAAATTTGTACTGGTTATAGGTTGTAACGTTTAAATATTATATTCAGTAAATTTGTACTGGTTCTAGGTTGTAATGTTTAATTCTGTACATATAGGTGAAACGAATAATGAAAAGATCGGTCTCCAAATGTCAGCAATGAAATTTACGTGGGAAATTGCGAAATTTTGGCTCCAAAGGTTGGTGGTCTCATATTTAATAAATTTACTTTTCACCGCGTCTCCTCGTTGCCAGTATTCTATGTTGCCACTGTATTAACCTTTCCCCAATTCATAATCACTTTCCCAAATTCAACTAATTATTCTCCAAAATCCGAAATTAATGGCCACCAAGCTAGCCCTTGCCCCGCCTCCTCCTAGCTCCCATCGGCCGTGGCCCATCTTCTTTCTCCTCTCTCCGATTGAACTATGAACCCGTGGAACAAAAAGGGGCAACGCCTTTTGCTTGAAGCCACTGCAGTTGATTTGCTCCAGGCGCAACCGCTCCACCGTCCGTCGTCTTCAACTTGAAGCCAAATCCGCCTGCGCCCGGTCACCCTCGCGAAGCCAGCTAACTCCGCCCTTTCCCCTTTGCCGACAACCTGCAGGTGAGTTATCTCACTTGAACAAATTCAAGTTCTTCAATTATTTGTTTTTCCCTCTTTCAATTTGGGTTTATCGGTTTGCTGCAAAATCTCCTATCTAAAATCCACTATTTCGTTTGCTTTTTTTAATGATTTGTAACTAAAATATCACAGATTGTTGATCCCCATACTATAGATGTTGATGGAAAACTTTACTCTGCTAGGCATATTCTTATATCTGTCGGTGGTCGGCCATTTCTACCTAACGTTCCCGGAAAAGGGTATGCAATTGACTCAGATATTGCCTTAGAATTGCCATTAAGGCCAAATAAGATTGCTATTGTAGGGGGTGGGTACGTCGCTCTAGAATTCGCAGGTATCTTCAATGGATTAGGATGCGATGTCCGTGTTTTTATCCGGCAAAAGAAAGTTCTCAGAGGCTTCGATGAAGATGTACTTTCTTATCCCAGCAAAATTTGACATAAAGATCTATGGCATTAGTTGCTCCATTTTCTCAATAAATTAACCATGCCGAGGACATTGAATTTCACCTTAAATAGGATTTTGCAGGTAAGGGATTTCCTCGAGGAGAAAATGTCATTAAGAGGTATCGAGTTCCACACTGAGCAGTCTCCTCAAGCAAAAGTAAAATCATCAGACGGCTTGGTTTCCTTAAAAACTAATGGCGGAACTGAAGATGGGTTTTCAGATGTAATGTTTGCTACAGGACGGAGGCCCAATACAAAGGTTTGATATATATTGGTATTTAAAATTGTTCATAATTTTTTAATGTATTTATAGAGAACTAAGAGTAAGATATTTTCATGTTCTTTTGTAGAATTTGGGGCTTGAGGAAGTTGGAGTGAAGCTGGCAGAGAATGGAGCTATATTGGTAAGTCAAACATGGTTGTTAAATTGAATTATTGTTCTATAAAATATAAAATGTATGCACTGATTAGGTAAATGAGTACTCTCGTACTTCTGTTGAATCAATTTGGGCTGTTGGAGATGCTACTGATAGAACTAATTTGACCCATGTTGCATTAATGGAAGGAGGGGCTTTTGCAAAATCGGTTTTTGGTAAGGAACCTACCAAACCAGATTACATGTGGATTCTAAATAATATGATGTGCTAATATTTATCATGTAATCAATAAACCATCTATGGATTGTATAATGGCTGGAAAGTAGAGAAAACTTGCAGTGCTCATAATTAAAATTGTGAAAGGGAAATACCAGTATGGGGTAAGGCTGGTATAAGAAGCCGAACTAAGCATGGTAACTCGAACAGAGCTAATGGCAGATTTGTTAAGGGTGGTCGTATTCCTAAATTGTTGGCTCATTTGCATACTCTGCAAGAAAATGATAACGAGGTATGTTATTACTAGTAATATTGCTATCAAGTTTTGGTATTGTTGGCTTAAAAGAACACTTCTTGTTCTTTTTTCTAACAACAGACATATTTTTATGCAATAGGTTTGATCACTACAGTGAACTTGCACCAAAAAGATAAATGGCATAAAGATTTTTTTGTCTTCGACTAGTGTACTCCCGTAGGATATGTAATTTTTTGTGGATAACTTGTGCTTGTACTAAGTTGCTTTGTAATGGTCAAGTATGTAATAATGTATGAAATGTTGTCTAAAACTTATTGCTTGTAATACCGAATATTTGAGTATTTTAATAAATTAGTTTGCAAATAACTGTAATATCGGATTTTCTTATGGAGTATTGCTATATATAGTGTATTGTTCTTTTTCAGTTGCAAAAGATGTTTATTTCTTTAAAAACCCAAATGTCAATCACAACGGTGCATAACAGTTGTAGTAGATTTTATTACAACGGTGCATAACTGTTGAAATAAAGTTTATTACAATGGTGGAAAAAAGTTGTAAAATATACATATTATAACAGTGTTGCAACAGTGCAAAAAAGTTGTAAAAGATAATAGTCTACTACAACTTCTTAATACACGACGGTTTGCCCACCGTTGTAAAATGTATATTACAATGGTGTTCCACCGTTGTAATAGGGTCATTTTGTTGTGGTCGATGCTGCCTCAGCCTAGATTAAATTAAGTCTTTCTTGTTCAGAAATCAACTAGAGTTATTCAAGTTTCAAGATCTGTGATTTAACATCAGCAATTATTTTCCGTATTTTTCTAGATCCAAACAGTGTGAGTTTATGTTAATTTTAGATATAAATATTTAAAATGTAAATCTTGATATGACTATAACTTGGATCTGTGCCTGTGACTATTTGAATCATATCAGATCTGCTATAACCTATTTGTCTAAGTTATTCTGACATGACTATGAACTAGATCTGAACCTATACCTATTTATCATGTCAGATCTGTCATTGTTTGTAGATCTAATTCACTATTTAGATCATCTCATTCCTGTTCCTATTATGTTTGTGGCTAAATCAAATCTGTCATTAGTTGGATATCTAATTCATTGTTTAGATCTCATCATGCCTGTTTATGATGTCTCTATTATGCTAGAATTAGTGTAACACCCCGCCTCCACTAGGGTCACTCGCAAAGGAATGCACTAGCTTTAGAGGGGCATTATTAGTAAACATGCACAGAAATATCACAAGACAGAACATATAAAAATAGCGGAAGTAAAATCAAACTTTCATAACATGAATAAATAAGGTCTAAAGTCTTTTACATCAGAGTACATCAAAACCTGTCTTGCAATAGTAAAGAAGCATAAAGACATTTTCATAAATTATTCCCCAAGTAAAAACAGTAAAGTAGCCATTAGCCAAGAAAAGTCCAAGCCATCCATGATGACCTTCAAGCAGAAGAAGTCCGAACAAAACAACAGTATTTCCTCCCTGTAACCTGGGGGGAAACGGAAGAAAAGAGGCGAAACAAAACAGGTCAGTCAAAAAGACTGAGTAAGCCCTATCTACTATTAGCATAAAAACTAGTAAAGTTAACTGACATGAGAAACTGAGATGAACATAAGCATGATGACAAGATAGATAAGCTAAATCAAAATAACAGGATGAACTACTGAACTCAGATAAACTAAGGTGTCATGATAAATTATGATGTCAAGATAAAACAAGGTATCACATCGTCAGGTTTCTATCAAGTATAATATCCCCAAGATATCTATCACGTATAACGTCCCATGATATCTATCCTGCATTTTAGCTCTGCACCTACCGTACTAGTATCCCCACCGTATCATGTGTTAACCAAGAATGACCCTCACTCAAAAGTCGTGTAATGGTCCATGTCAACCTAATATATCGCATATAAAGGTTACTCAACTTGTATGTTTTATTCCATGTAAATGTTCAGTCCCTTGCCGTAGACCATACGGGCTTTCCCATGAGATTCTACATTACTTTAACATAGTTCCATGATCCTTAAGATCGGTTTGGACTGTTACCCTAAACCTAGCTAAGGTCTTCCAACATGAATTATCGTTTGTACAACTAGGACTTATGCTACCTAGGGCCACTAGGGATTACGCTTACCTATTGCACGTTTTTGTATCTCGGTTTTGGTTCAACCACCCAGGGCCACTAGGATTTACGCTAACCGTCAACCGCGCCCTTTTTCCCACGCATTCATCGTGAATCGTTTTCCATGACTGTATGCACATGTATCACATCGTGCCATCCGAGTCCTGTCACAGGGCAGATCGAGAAATACAGGACTCGGTCGGGAGCTTTCGATTTATCTGCCGATGCAGATGCTAAGGTCCGTTTTTCTATACGTGGCTATGGTCCCACGCGACCCCTCCCTCAACTAGTGAAAGACAAGACAGGATAAATCCTGTATGAGAACACACTACTGGCCAACCCACAATCCTAGCCTTACCGCAACCATAATTAGATAGCAATTATGGTCTATTGGGTGTTCTCTGCCTTTCCGTACGTACACGCTTGACCAAAGATGGTAGGTAGTCTGACGAAATGCTATCTAGGGTACGACCGTGTATCGTCGACTATCCCCTATCCATCCCCGTCTTTAGGTCGCTCGCATAGCAACCAAGGCATACTCTTGGTTCTTCTAACGCAGACCTTAACCTCTCATGAGCCTAGTATAATCACCTGGCAGCTCATAGAGGGATACCAAGAATACCCTCACGTTCCCCGAAGCCGCTGCTTCGTTACCCAGTTCGTTGGAGCCTTTATCTAAATCAGATACTTGCTCCTACTCGTATACTTAAACGATGACCTACCGTATCAGGTTACTCATCTATCTATGAACTGGTCTAAATTTCCTTGACTAAGAATCATTACTTAGTTATTCCTCAACTAAGGTTTACCACTTAGCCTTATTCCCGTTATCCTTGTTAACTACGGTTATCCCCTATCCTCAGAACTAGGGTTTACATATTGGATTAAGTGTCACTTAAGTTCATGACTTAACCCGTCTACCAATCATGTCAAAATTGGCTAAGTATCCAAGTCCAAGACTTAACCCGTCTTCAAATCATGTCAAAATTGGCTAAGTATCCAAGTCCAAGACTTAACCCTACAAACCATGCTCACGTTGGTTAAGTATGTATTAAGCAATTCACGACTTAACCTCGTCCAATTATCATTCTAGATTGGTTAAGTATATATTAACTTGACCCTATCAATTTACTCAGTCAAATCGGTCAAGTGTATTCAAGCGATTCGTGACTTAGCCTTATCATGTTTTCACGTTAGATCGGTTAAGTATAGGTTAACTTAACCTCAATAAATTCACGAGTTAGATTGGTTAAGTATAGGTCACTTAACCACATCAATTCATCATGTTTAGATTAGTTAAGTGTTTAACTTAACCCCATTAAACTACCAAGTGGGATTAATTAAGTCTAGGCTAACTTAACCCCATCCGATTTCCATGTTTAGACTAGTTGAGTCTAATCTTAACCCCATTCATTAACCGTATTTTTCGGTTAAGCGTCATTAAGAAAACTTACTTAACCTTACCAACTTATCGCGTTGGATTGATTAAGTGTTGGTTAACTTAACCCCATCCACTAGTCATATAAAAATGGTTAAGTGTCATTAGGCAAATCAAGTTACTTAACCTACCCAACCTTGTCATGTTTTGTTAAGTATCATTAGCCTAATCAAATTACTTAACCCATTTGTCCATGTCATATTTGGTTAAGAGTCATTAATCAAATTAACTTAACCCTATCATGTGGCATTAATTACTTAATGCACCTTCACCTCTCACATTAGACTTTGTTGTGGTTACTAGTTAAGCCGGTCGGTTCCGGGTAGCTTTACACCACAACTTGGTCTAACCTCGGGTTCAAGCACAACATGACCAACTTCTCACATTGGGTCCTATTATTTGCAACTACTAGTTAGGTCGGTCGGTTCCGGGTAGTTTTACGTTGCAAACTCAACCCAGCCTCGAGTTGGCCACACTTATATTATCTAAGTGTCATGTCCATCATGTTTCCCAAAACATGTTACAAGTTTTCAAGCATTTGGGTAGACCTAACTTAATAGGTAAATTCCCAAGCTTATGTTTTTATGCATACTTACATGTCAACTTCCATGTTATATTTCAAGTCATGTTTTCAAGTTGTATTTTCATGTCATTAGAAATTACCCATAACATAACCCAACGCTTTTAAACTCGCATATATGTTCGCGACAACGTAATGGATTAAAAGAAGAGACTTGGCAAAGGCATGAAAAAAATGGATATTAAGCCACAAGTTAATCATGGTGGCAAATGAGGCACAAATGTGTTCACTAACTTGCATGTTACATTCTTAAGCCTCAAAACATGCATAAACCCAAACTTGGCACATAAGCGAATCATGGTGACAAAAGATATGGAATGATGACTAGTAACTCGCATATATCATCATATAAGGGTTATGACTTCATATGCAAGTTGACATAAAGGTTATGAGGGTTCTCATGTTGCCTAATGCAACATTTCAACATAAAGGTTGTAGCTTTTAGCTCACAAGATCAAGATAATGACTTCATAAACTTGCATGACATGATAGCACGTATCATACTCAATGATCAAACCCAAACTTGCAATATGAACATTTAACTTCATAGTTAATATCTAAGAGTAGGGAAAGGGCTTACATTGCTATGAAGGCACAAAAGATATGACAAAGCCCTTATGCAATCAAATAGACCCAAAATGCAAGCTCTAACATAAGAACCCTTGAGCCAAAACGATCAAAACCCTTGCTTTATGATGCAAAGATAGAAACTTGACTTGAATGCAAGCTAATGACACTCATACAAGCTTGAAAACACTTGTATGCATGGAAAATCTCTCATAGAAACCATTTAGAAATTTTATGAAGAGAGTGGAGGCCATGAGAGGTAAAATTTTGCCATAGTTTAGTTGCATGAATGAATAATGAGGATTTAGGATAGGTTAGCGTCTTATTTATAGATTAGGCAAGTGTTTTAGGCCATAGGATTAAACCTAGATTCAATCCAAGCCATCAAAGCATGTCTTGGGGAAGAAGTCAAGTGTAGGAACCATCTAGGGCCTTTAGATTAAAGATGAACCATGAGAACCATCCAAATGCAAAATCTGCATTTGAGCGAATCGGCCCACGGGTTGACAGCCAAACACCCTGGATTAACCCCTAGTCGACCCAGCGGGCTTGGGTCGACCTCAAAAATCGGCCGGTTCGGTTATTCCCCTCTCCCAATTCGCTGTTTTGAACATTTTTGCATATTTATTTATTTAATTTTCAATTATATATATATATATATATATATCAATATAAATATATTTCTCTACGCAACCCATTTCACTTAATTAAGTATACTTTAATTTGGGAATTTTTCATGAAACTTCGCGAGGCCATATCTTGGTCATACGGACTCCGATTCTCGAAAACTCAGACTCTATTTCGCGTATTTTTCCGAGACGAACGCAATAGCATAGCCCGTTTTACTTGATTCAGAATTTAAAATTAAATTCTACCTTGATTCTCGTCTTAACACGTTATCGAAAAATACGGGTTGTTACATTCTCCCCACCTTTTAGGATTTCGTCCCCGAAATCTCCAAGTTAGGAAGAACGTATCCTACCATCCATCATCCATCTACTCAAAACATCATCCACAAGCAACCTTTGTCCTTAGATGATTTCTAATGCTGTATGAATATATGCAAAACGTGTGTGTACATGTTCCTTAGCTAATGCTAATCATCAGACCTGAATAATCTTTCTAATGAAAAATATGTATAGTGCCATGAATCCAACATGTATGCAAATAGTCCTAGTCATATAGATACTATATGCGTGCACAATCATTCATTCATATGCAACAATCGCATGATAATACATTCGATTTCATCCATAAACAAGTATAAATACTCGTGCATATGCAATATGAAATGTGACCGAGTCGAGCTAGTATCTAATGTGTATTCGCGCATCCACGAGCAACCACTTGCAACCATATCAATCATAACATGTTTCAAATACATGTTTACATCCATAGGGTTCTACCTAGAATTCCCTGAAACAGGGCCGAGAAGATAAACAAGACAAACTCCTTACGGGGTATGTAACAGAAAGTAGGACCGAGAGGATGTCCACAAAATATAACCTACAAGTAAGCTCTACAGAAACAGGGATCAAGGATATACTCCCAAAAAGAGATATCATGCGCGTATCTAGTCTTTGACCATCAAAGTCGTATTTCCTCGGGCTTACTTCCATTGTTCCTTGACCGCCCTTTAACTTCGCGATTTCGTAGCTTCTTATTTCCTGCTTCCATAACATGAGCTAAAACTCATTTCTTCGTTGCCTCTCGTTCCACTTGCACTTATCCTTTTTCTAGAATACTTGGCGCAAACATGACTGCGTACTCATGATCTCATGCAAGCTTTCCAAAATTCACTAGTGAATCTTGGATCTCGTTTATATACTATAAGGCATTCCATGTAGAAGAAATTTCTCTTGAAAGTAAACAGATGTCAATCAGGTTATCATGTGCACTTACTAGGGTGATCTCTATAACCCATGCATAAATGAAGTAAACCATCCGTCTTATTGGCGAACACCACTCGATCGTACTTCAAATTTCCAATAAAGGCATCAAGGGATTCTAAGTAACTAGTCATGACAGAACCTCAAAAAGGTTACCCGATACTTCGAGGGCATTACCAAGGCTAGTCAAAAGGTCTAACTACCCTCCTATCAAAACCGAGAGTGGCACCCCCACTGGATAACCACTTCATCCCTAGAATCCATCCATAGCTTATAAACATAAGCATTATTTCCAAACTCAACACTTGGCATAGACATTCCCAAATCCAAACAAGTTATGTATAAATGGACTGATTCTCCAATAGGACTTTGAGACAAAAATGGGATTCTCTATTACGTTAGTACTTAAGGTGCAGAGACTCAACTACCGAAGCGGACTTAAATGATGCGGGGATCAAAACAAAGTTTTGGCGGGATGATAGAAAAGAATAACTAGATCTTCAACAAGGATGTTATCCCCCTACTTAGGTACTCTAGTGAGGGTATACAACGATGATCTTGTCCTTGTCCCACAATACTTAACTATCCGTCCCGTTTCACCATACCAAAGATACTTTCTCGTCATGGGTTTCATTGTTCATCTTTCTCCCTCCTCTGAGGACTAAGCCATACCAACAAGTTGCTCATCCTTAAGCTCGTATCCTTTATCCTCTTTCTCACTATCCTTTCTTATAACGCGGCCACTGGTCTCTTGAAAACCACCTCCATCGCATGGAAAGCACTTTCGTAGATAGAAAAGACTAGTCGCAGTTAAAACCACTGTGACTACAGATGGAGGAAAGAAAGGAGAAGAGATTCAATTAAGGAAACAAGGATAGTGCTAATGGCCTTTGGGGAATAGCCTTTTTCTTTTAAAAGAAAATTTTCTTGAAAAAATGCTTCTTTGTAAACGATTTTCAAATAGTTTTCAGAAGGTCTTTAAAAACTTTTGCCCAGTCTGGTAACCTTCTGCTCTGATACCACGTGTAACACCCCGCCTCCGCTAGGGTCACTCGCAAAGGAATGCACTAGCTTTAGAGGGGCATTATTGGTAAACATGCACAGAAATATCACAAGACAGAACATATAAAAATAGCGGAAGTAAAATCAAACTTTCATAACATGAATAAATAAGGTCTAAAGCCTTTTACATCAGATTACATTAAAACCTGTCTTGCAATAGTAAAGAAGCATAAAGACATTTTCATAAATTATTCCCCAAGTAAAAACAGTAAAGTAGCCATTAGCCAAGAAAAGTCCAAGCCATCCATGATGACCTTCAAGCAGAAGAAGTCCGAACTAAACAACAGTATTTCCTCCCTGTAACCTGGGGGGAAACGGAAGAAAAGAGGCGAAACAAAATAGGTCAGTCAAAAAGAATGAGTAAGCCCTATCTACTATTAGCATAAAAACTAGTAAAGTTAACTGACATGAGAAACTGAGGTGAACATAAGCATGATGACAAGATAGATAAGCTAAATCAAAATAACAGGATGAACTACTGAACTCAGATAAACTAAGGTGTCATGATAAATTATGATGTCAAGATAAAACAAGGTATCACATCGTCAGGTTTCTATCAAGTATAATATCCCCAAGATATCTATCACGTATAACGTCCCATGATATCTATCCTGCATTTTAGCTCTGCACCTACCGTACTAGTATCCCCACCGTATCATGTGTTAACCAAGAATGACCCTCACTCAAAAGTCGTGTAATGGTCCATGTAAACCTTATATATCGCATATATAGGTTACTCAACTTGTATGTTTTATTCCATGTAAATGTTCAGTCCCTTGCCGTAGACCATACGGGCTTTCCCATGAGATTCTACATTACTTTAACATAGTTCCATGATCCTTAAGATCGGTTTGGACTGTTACCCTAAACCTAGCTAGGGTCTTCCAACATGAATTATCGTTTGTACAACTAGGACTTATGCTACCTAGGGCCACTAGGGATTACGCTTACCTATTGCACGTTTTCGTATCTCGGTTTTGGTTCAACCACCCAGGGCCACTGGGATTTACGCTAACCGTCAACCGCGCCCTTTTTCCCACGCATTCATCGTGAATCGTTTTCCATGACTGTATGCACATGTTTCACATCGTGCCATCCGAGTCCTGTCATAGGGCAGATCGAGAAATACAGGACTCGGTCGGGAGCTTTCGATTTATCTGCCGATGCAGATGCTAAGGTCTGTTTTTCTATACGTGGCTATGGTCCCACGCGACCCCTCCCTCAACTAGTGAAAGACAAGACAGGATAAATCCCGTATGAGAACACATTACTGGCCAACCCACAATCCTAGCCTTACCGCAACCAGAATTAGATAGCAATTATGGTCTATTGGGTGTTCTCTTCCTTTCCGTACGTACACGCTTGACCAAAGATGGTAGGTAGTCTGACGAAATGCTATCTAGGGTACGACCGTGTATCGTCGACTATCCCCTATCCATCCCCGTCTTTAGGTCGCTCGCATAGCAACCAAGGCATACTCTTGGTTCTTCTAACGCATACCTTAACCTCTCATGAGCCTAGTACAATCACCTGGCAGCTCATAGAGGGATACCAAGAATACCCTCACATTCCCCGAAGCCGCTGCTTCGTTACCCAGTTCGCTGGAGCCTTTATCTAAATTAGATACTTGCTCCTACTCGTATACTTAAACGATGACCTACCGTGTCAGGTTACTCATCTATCTATGAACTGGTCTAAATTTCCTTGACTAAGAATCATTACTTAGTTATTCCTCAACTAAGGTTTACCACTTAGCCTTATTCCCGTTATCCTTGTTAACTATAGTTATCCCCTATCCTCAGAACTAGGGTTTACATAATGGATTAAGTGTCACTTAAGTTCATGACTTAACCCGTCTACCAATCATGTCAAAACTGGCTAAGTATCCAAGTCCAAGACTTAACCCGTCTTCAAATCATGTCAAAATTGGCTAAGTATCCAAGTCCAAGACTTAACCCTACAAACCATGCTCACGTTGGTTAAGTATGTATTAAGCAATTCACGACTTAACCTCGTCCAATTATCATTCTAGATTGGTTAAGTATATATTAACTTGACCCTATCAATTTACTCAGTCAAATCGGTCAAGTGTATTCAAGCGATTCGTGACTTAGCCTTATCATGTTTTCACGTTAGATCGGTTAAGTATAGGTTAACTTAACCTCAATAAATTCACGAGTTAGATTGGTTAAGTATAGGTCACTTAACCACATCAATTCATCATGTTTAGATTAGTTAAGTGTTTAACTTAACCCCATTAAACTACCAAGTGGGATTAATTAAGTCTAGGCTAACTTAACCCCATCCGATTTCCATGTTTAGACTAGTTGAGTCTAATCTTAACCCCATTAGTTAACCGTATTTTTCGGTTAAGCGTCATTAAGAAAACTTACTTAACCTTACCAACTTATCGCGTTGGATTGATTAAGTGTTGGTTAACTTAACCCCATCCACTAGTCATATAAAAATGGTTAAGTTTCATCAGGCAAATCAAGTTACTTAACCTACCCAACCTTGTCATGTTTTGTTAAGTATCATTAGCCTAAACAAATTACTTAACCCATTTGTCCATGTCATATTTGGTTAAGAGTCATTAATCAAATTAACTTAACCATATCATGTGGCATTAATTACTTAATGCACCTTCACCTCTCACATTAGACTTTGTTGTGGTTACTAGTTAAGCCGGTCGGTTCCGGGTAGCTTTACACCACAACTTGGTCTAACCTCGGGTTCAAGCACAACATGACCAACTTCTCACATTGGGTCCTATTGTTTGCAACTACTAGTTAGGCCGGTCGGTTCCGGGTAGTTTTACGTTGCAAACTCAACCAAACCTCGAGTTGGCCACACTTATATTATCTAAGTGTCATGTCCATCATGTTTCCCAAAACATGTTACAAGTTTTCAAGCATTTGGGTAGACCTAACTTAATAGGTAAATTCCCAAGCTTATGTTTTTATACATACTTACATGTCAACTTCCATGTTATATTTCAAGTCATGTTTTCAAGTTGTATTTTCATGTCATTAGAAATTACCCATAACATAACCCAACGCTTTTAAACTCGCATATACGTTCGCGACAACGTAATGGATTAAAAGAAGAGACTTGGCAAAGGCATGACAAAAATGGATATTAAGCCACAAGTTAATCATGGTGGAAAATGAGGCACAAATGTGTTCATTAACTTGCATGTTACATTCTTAAGCCTCAAAACATGCATAAACCCAAACTTGGCACATAAGCGAATCATGGTGATAAAAGATATGGAATGATGACTAGTAACTCGCATATATCATCATATAAGGGTTATGACTTCATATGCAAGTTGACATAAAGGTTATGAGGGTTCTCATGATGCCTAATGCAACATTTCAACATAAAGGTTGTAGCTTTTAGCTCACAAGATCAAGATAATGACTTCATAAACTTGCATGACATGATAGCATGTATCATACTCAATGATCAAACCCAAAATTGCAATATGAACGTTTAACTTCATAGTTAATATCTAAGAGTAGGGAAAGGGCTTACATTGCTATGAAGGCACAAAAGATATGACAAAGCCCTTATGCAATCAAATAGACCCAAAATGCAAGCTCTAACATAAGAACCCTTGAGCCAAAATGATCAAAACCCTTTCTTTATGATGCAAAGATAGAAACTTGACTTGAATGCAAGCTAATGACACTCATACAAGCTTGAAAACACTTGTATGCATGGAAAATCTCTCATAGAAACCATTTAGAAATTTTATGAAGAGAGTGGAGGCCATGAGAGGTAAAATTTTGCCATAGTTTAGTTGCATGAATGAATAATGAGGATTTAGGATAGGTTCGGGTCTTATTTATAGATTAGGCAAGTGTTTTAGGCCATAGGATTAAACCTAGATTCAATCCAAGCCATCAAAGCATGTCTTGGGGAAGAAGTCAAGTGTAGGAACCATCTAGGGCCTTTAGATTAAAGATGAACCATGAGAACCATCCAAATGCAAAATCTGCATTTGAGCGAATCGGCCCACGGGTTGACAGCCAAACACCCTGGATTAACCCCTAGTCGACCCAGCGGGCTTGGGTCGACCTCAAAAATCGGCCGGTTCGGTTATTCCCCTCTCCCAATTCGCTGTTTTGAACATTTTTGCATATTTATTTATTTAATTTTCAATTATATATATATATATATATATATATATATATCAATATATATATATTTCTCTGCGCAACCCATTTCACTTAATTAAGTATACTTTAATTTGGGAATTTTTCGTGAAACTTCGCGAGGCCATATCTTGGTCATACGGACTCCGATTCTCGAAAACTCAGACTCTGTTTCGCGTATTTTTCCGAGACGAACGCAATGGCATAGACCGTTTTACTTGATTCAGAATTTAAAATTAAATTCTGCCTTGATTCTCGTCTTAACATGTTATCGAAAAATACGGGTTGTTACAATTAGTTCTATTGTCACATATTCATTAGATCTGTTCCTATATACCTGTCTTGTCATTATGCCAGTATATGTTTATGTCTATTTCTGCCATTATATATCAAACTTGTTAGTATGATCATTTATTTCCTCTCCACTTCACCTTTTCCCTTTTATTTTTATAGTCAGGCTAACTTCGAGCCTAGGCATGCCGCTGAAACATGCGAACGCATGAAATTGGGAACAAGGGGAAAACAGTAAGATTAGGGCATAACTTGTAATTGGAAATTTGGGCATAATTTGAATGAAATATATAAACATGAATTTGGGGCATAAATCAACTTGTGGTTAAAGACCTTAATTTGGGGTATATGGTTCATTATGAACATAACTTGAGAAAGGGGCATGAAAACATATAACAACATAGGATAATTGGTTAATAACTGAAATGCCTAAAATTACAGTAATTAGAAACTGAAACCCCGCTTAGACACGAGGTTAGATTACACTTGTAGTGGGTGTTTGCCCGGAACCGACCGGAATATCCTAAGACCACAAGTGGTGAATCTAATGTGAGGGGTCTAAGTGCATAAACACGAGACGTACTAAGGCACAAGGTTAAGTCCGACTTGTGGAGGAAGTTTGACCAAAACCGACCGGCATATCCAGCATCCATAAGTGATAGGCTTAATATGGGAGGTCTAGCACATTATAACCATAAATGAATATGGTAAGGAAATGGAATACTTAACCTAGTTGAATCCATAAGGATTGTATGAACATATAACTTGAGCAAGGGTTAAGTAAACTTGTTTGAAACAGTGGGTGGGTTAAGTAAATCTTGAGTGGGTGGATAATATTTATATGTAGGCCCACAAACTTAAACAATGGGGTTACGCAATCTTTTACTCTGGTATGGCAACCTGTGGAAAACCTAGTGGGGATTCAAGCGTAGGGGGAACTTATATCATCTTTATTGAGTCAAGAATTTCATGGAATTTTGATTTCTGACAAAGACATATGCCGTGATCGACAAAAAGAAGATATTTATTATTTTGAAGAGGCACAAAGAGCTACATATGGTATTCTAGATTAGAGGTTGATTATTTGGTGTTTTAGCAGTGTTGTTTTTGTTAAAATCGATCCTCAAATAATCACACACCTCAAAATTATCGATATATACACGAATATATATGTACACAATGATTGTGCAACTTGGGTGAAACCGGTCAACCGCCTATATTTCGACCAGTCGACCGTTTCTTCCTAGAATGCACAATAAACATATACATATGCACATAACTTGTATATATATATATATATTAAAATTCCTGTCTACCTGTCCTTTTTGACCTATCGACTGTTTTCTTCCAGAGAGCAACCTTTCGAAAAGACACTTCCTTTCATCAATGGTTGCATCTCCTTCTCTTCACCAACAATCATGGCTATTGTTCGTTACTCTTCACAAAGGGTTACAACTATTTATTTTCTATATAAACACCATGAGATCATCATTCCATTGAGCTAATTTTTGACTTTTACTATCTCTGCTTTCTTGATCTCAATTCTATAATCTCAAGCGCTCAAATTGCTCATATTCAATAATATATCGTTTGAATTCTAGAATCTTTTCAATATTCTTTTGATTCAATAAGATATCCACTTCCAAATCTTCATATACACAAATATTCTATTTGAGGATAAGATTATAGGAAGGTTGTACTACAAGTGACAAATTCATGTTATCGAGAACACATATTGTCAACAACAATTGTATTTGTCTTAGTTGATTTCCTCGGTATTGTAAGAGGCACGTGTTGAAGTCCTCGGTGTTTTTAGAGGCTTTAAATCCCATTCGTCTGCTCGGGTGTTGTAAACCTGTTTCATCCGGGTGAAGTGAGGTGGTTGTTAGTGAAAATCCAGATAGAAGTCTCAGACTGGACATAGGATGGTGCTCCGAACCAGTATAAAAATCCCTGGTATGATTTTTCTAGTTTACCGCATTCACTATTACATATCTGTGATTAGCTGATATTTATATCATCTTATATTTTCTTTCATAGCTGTTGTATATTTGTATGTTATACCATATTACACGATCCGTGTGTATAGTATTAGTACGTACGCAATCTTCAATCTTGTGTGTGGGACCCGTTTCGGTCAGTAACCCGTATAGAGGTATTAAATGAGTAGAACTAGGTCGGAGTCGGGGCACGCTTACTGGGTTGATTGTAAGAGATCCAAACGTGGGGGACGGTGTGGGCGGCGCATTCCGATAGGGTCATGTGCGTGCATGGGTCCGGCAAAGGAGGTTTAGACGCCGTGACACCTATAGATATGGTTGTGCACATCCTGAAAATGAAGGGTTGCCACTTTAGGGAGTGATAAACCCTACTATGGGGCCAGCACAGGGTATCTACGGAGAAGGGAGCCAATCGATTAGGGTAGTAATTAGGGTACATCTCTACTCCAGTATGTTGGGAAGCCCTTTAATACCCTTAGGAGTAACTCCGGTATGTTAGGCTGCCTGTTGATTGTATAGGGTGAGAACCTCTCACTGGATGTACACCTAAGTCTACCATCTTATATTTATAGGGGATCATCTTGTTAATAAGACACTAGTAAAGGTGCAGAGAAATCATTAGAGAAGCGTAGTATACTCTATCATGTTATCTTGTTTACCTTGTCATACCTGCCCATTATGATGTTATCTCTCTATCCACTTTATATGTCTGTCATGATACTTTTACTTATTTATATGCTAAAAATAACTGGACTCGCCAGACTTTATGTCTGACCCATTTTGTTTCCTCTTCTTTCTCTTCCGTCCCCCCCCCCCATAGGTTCTCAGGGCGAGAATACTCAAGCTTGATCAGGATTCTTCTTTCTTCTTGCTTGGAGTTGCTTAAATGTATGCTCGAGTTCTTATCTCTTCTATTATGGTTGTGTTTTGGGGGATTATGCTTCTTTTATTATTATACTCTGATGTTTTAAGTACAAGACAGAAATTTTAATGATGTACTAGGTGTTATGTTGCTCAGACATATGATGTAACCATGTTTTGAACTACGATGCTTTATGATTAATATTTTTTAATTCTGCTGCTATTTTATATCTGTCTTGTAATGTTTCTATTTCTGTTTACCAATAAAACTTCAAGAAACTTAATGCATTCTCTTAATGAGTGACATTAACGGATGTGGGGTGCCAAAACCAATGTTATTTAAAATAATGTCTCAATAAACCAAATACTTTTGTCGGATTTACCAGTTTTTATGTATTTTTCTGTTTTATTCGCTCTGCATGTACTTTAGTGGCTATCGTTTTGTGTGGCATCCTTGTGTGTACAGATTCTGTAATTTCTACAAATCTGTTTTTGTGACCCGTTGGAGAATGGCTAGATTCTCCTTTTTGTTATATATATATATATATATATATATATCTTTTTATTAAAAAAAAGAGATTTATTTCCGAACCAATTGTATTTAGAAGGACTTCTCATTTAAAAACTATATTATTTAAAATTTAAATGATAATATTTATCCATAAAGGATAAGAAATCAAATTTATATACTTTATAAACCAAAAAACAAATATTAGTTACTCCAAAGGACAATTTATAATACTCTTTTTATAACTTTTAACCCATTCTAATTTTCCAAAATTTCAATTGTAGGTACACAAAAAGCTTCCTTTTTTGGGTCAAGCCTATAAATGGTGACATGAAGCCATTTCTTCTTCCTCAAACATGCTTCTGTCTCCACTGAAATCACTCTCTCTTCACTTGCTTCTCCACTAAATTCTTTAGATCTTTATCCATGATTTTCGTCACGCGTGGGCTTTACCCGTAACCTCCTCTCAATTCCAGATCTAAGCTTTTTCTCTTTTCTTTTTTAAGCTACTTTTCCCAAATAACCCTCAATCTCATTGTAAATCCATAGATCTCGCTAGATCCATTTCCGACAACCATCCTTACCACTACCTGGTGAATATTGCAGGAAACTACATGTTTCAATCGAAACGTCTTATTCAACTGAGGGACTTGGAAGTGGTTAGGGTTTCGGCACTAACGCGGAGTATATAGGTGAGCAGCAACTCCCATCTTCGCTTTTTTGTTTCGCGTCTCGTTTGAGTGATAGTGATGGTACAATTTTCCTTTTTGGGTACTCAGTGTTCATCTTTACTCGTCTTGTTAGTAGATATGGGTGCCGATCCAGTGATTTTTTGTTTTTCTGTTGTGATTTGTGGTGTTCGGTCGTTTTCATTGGATTTCATAGCTCAGCAGCATGTTATGGGTCTCTACTCTCGCTCTTCATGTTGCTGTATCAGGTTTCATGATAATCTGGTCTGTATATATGGGTTAACTCCAATGGGTGATGGCAGTACACAAGATGCCAAAGGCACAGATCTCTGTTGTTGCTCGTTTAGTGTTCTTCCTGTATGTATAAATCTTTGGTTGTAGTGAACTTTCTATGCAGTTTTGTCGAGCAGTGACCTTCCGGTGGCCTGTTCTGGTGGTTGTAACTTTGGTGCACTGGTTCACAGTTGGCCATTGGTGTTATGGTGATACAGGTGAAGGCTTTGCCTCTTAAAATCACTATCGCATTGATGTGCTTCGATGATTTCCCTCCACTGTTCCGGCTCATATCATTTAAGCTGCTATGGCATCTTCAAATGAAATATGTGCATCTAACTACTTCTCTACTTCTAGTGTAAGCTCATGAAACTAGGTAGGCTTATGTTTGGATCAGAATGGTTTTCACCTTTTTGCTCTGCCCAATTTTGTATTGTCATGTAATTATTGAATATATGTGCTTAAATTCTACATATTTGTTCTGTTTACTAGGGTATTCAAATGCAGTTCACTACGTCTTGTAGTATGTCATGTATTCTTCCTCACTCGGTGTGGTGAGCTAGGTCATATGGAAAGTAATTAGTAGTCTAGTAATTGTACTAGCTCCCATGCTATAATCTTGAATAGATAGTGTGGATGGCCCCCAATAACTGCCGTGGGCGGTGGTTCGAGCCACCTTAAAAACTGAATTTAGCTGAATGTCAACCACAGTCACCTGTACTTTTTTGTATTTTTATTATTTGTTATAATAAAAAGGTGTTTGTGGTCACCTAAAAAACCAGTCAATTTTGCCAAAAAAAATCCGAAAGGAAAATAAATTGGACGCAAAATTTATTTATAAGTTTTGAAGCTACATTATTTATCCCATAAGATAATTAATCAAATTCATGATTTTTTATAATCAATAAATCGATTATTCTCAATTCTTTTTTAAATTAATTAAGTTTAAAATTTTCTTATAAATCAGTAAATTATTTTTAAATCAATTTTATTCAATCAATTAAATTGTTTTTGCTCATTTTCATTAAGTCCTATTTAAATTGTTTCCTTCTTTTTAAATAACGTAATGGATACATATCAATTAAAATCAAATTTCATCAACTAACATAAGAAATTTTTAACTAAGGCATCATTCATTAAAATGATTATAAGCTTAAACATCATTTATTTAATTGATTATGAAATTCCAAGTATCATTAGTTAAAATGATTACCAAAATTCCAATTAATCATTGATTAAAAAAATTAATTAGTTTACGATTTAATTAACTAAATAAATAGTTAGATTCTATTACCATTGCTTTAAATAAATAATCAAATATCAATTCCTCAATTGAGTAATTAAACTTGTATTATCATAAATTTGTACCATTAATAAATTTACAAATATCATAATAGAAATATTCAAATACCGTTTCTGTGAAAACTCAAGCTTAAATTAAATAAGTTATTTAAATTACTTTGGCCATCGATAATAGAAGCGGTATGAGAATATGCTTAGGTAAAATAAAGGCAATAAATGAATCTAAGAAAATGAATGGGAACAGAAAGAAAATATGAGCGGGTGGATAAATGTAAATAATATAGGAGTATAAGCAAAGGAATAAATACTTCCTTGTTAACGACGTATAAACGTGTGTATTTCAGAGTGTTTCATTGCAACCTAAATTGCTATAGACACTCCAATTTTTTTATTTTGTCCCCTACAACAAAGTAGTTATGTATGTCATCTGTTCTAAAATGGTAAATCAAATTTAAACAAACAATTCAATAATAAAACAACATTTCAAACAATTATCCATCAATAATTCATCTCATCATATATATTTATATATGTAACTTTAGGTGTAAGTTATCTAAAGTTATTCGGTTTGAACAAAAATCAAACATTCACAAATTATTACAAGCTCCAAAAATGTCCAGTTCAATTTTACATAAAGCTTAAGTCGATACGAGTCCAACATGATTTAAGATGTTCGAATCCGAACTCGTATGAGTTAGAAATTGAATACATAAGGAATCGAACTATTTAAAATAATTAAAAACCAATCACCTTGATTAATAATCTAATTACCCTCGTTAAAAAAATCCTTCTTCCCCATTCATACCATTACCTTGCTTGCACAACCCATCCTTTGCCGTGGATGTCACAGATGTTACGAAGCCACAATGCACTATTTTCTGAATCGACTTCACCAATGCACTCCCCATCGAAATCTACACCTACCTGCACCACTCGTCCAATGTCCGACCTTACCATGAGATTTATGACTTGCAGGGTTGAAACTGTGACCATCAAATGTTGCTCTAGCCTCCCAAGGACCGTATGCTCCAAGACTTCCTCCCAAAATGCTTAACGAGGAGATGCACTTTAGGCAACCAATGCCAAACACTGACTCCACCTAAACCGAGCTCAATACCCAACCCCTAGTTCTGCCTAACCCATTCTTGAAGTCGGTCATTACTTTCTTTCACGATAGTTTTAAAGCTGACCACCACCAAAACTCCAAGGCTAGAAATTTTCACTAAATACACTCAAGGATCCCTGCTTTACACTTTTTTGTAATTTATTTTGTTTGTTAGTCAATTTTAAAGTAAGCGGTCATGTTTATGCTAATTGGAAACATAAATGAAGAGAGAAGAGGAAAGAAAAGTCAGAAGGCTAAATTGTCTAAGTGTTTTTTGGTTTTATAATTCAAATTCTAGCATTTCTCCAAGTAGAAATTTGTTCGCATGCGACACGCGATTGCCAAACAAAAATATGAGCATGCTCCGAAATAAGACACTATTTTAAAAATATAACAATACACACTTTTTATTTAAATATGTAAAATCACAAAATAGTATTATTTTGCAATAAATATCAAATTATAACAATATATTTCACATTGTTAAACTTTACGTGTTTCTAGCGCAAATGGTTACGCAACAAGTCTCATCGTCACGAAACCTGATATCTTACAACAATTCACTATTCTGGATATGATGAAATTAGTTTTCATGAAATTTAGGATAGTTCCAAAAATGATATTTTTTGTTATAAATAAAACAGAACATATGTTAAACAAGAAGCCATTAGAGACAGAAAGATAGGGGAGCGACTTTTATTTCTATTGCTTCAAGTGTGCACAATTTCTATTACATTGGCTCCTTTATATATAGGCTTTGGAGTTGATGTTAGACTTATTTCCATGATGTGGGACTAAATAGAATATGACAAGAGCATATTCACTCATATATATTACAACACTCCCCCTTGAATATGCGTCTTCAAAATCTCGAATGCTCTCCTAACTTGAAGTTGTCCCTTTTAAAACATATATAATGATTTCTCCCCATTATAATTATCTTTCTTGCATATATCGGTTCAGTCAATACAACTATTGTCTATTGCCTTCAAAACTCTATCAGGAAAACCCAATGGGAAAAATCTTGAACGAGAAAAAGAGTACAACGTCTGACATTATGAATATCATATTAAAATGATATTCCTTAAAAGAGTTTGATGCTCCAAGATCAAAACAATGTCTCATTAAAAACCTTTTTATGAAAAACCCTATGGGAAAAATCATAAACAAGGAAAAGAGTGCAAATTCATTTCATCTTTAAGTAAAATGTTTTACAATGTTACAGTAAGGGTTGATACTTCAGGATCAAGATAATGCCTCATTAAAAACCTTACTAACAAAAACCCAGTGGGAAAAATATTAGTGAAGAAAAGAGTACATTATAGCATATTTTTCTATGCTCCCTCTTATTTATAACTCATTATTCAATTGGTCTATTGATGTAGTCGACGTATGCCAATTTTATACATCATCTTCTTAAATGTTGATTTGGGAATTTCCTTTGAGAACAGATCTACTCGCTTTTCTTGAACTGAATTTGTTTCTCCTATTTCTTGTTATCCTTTCATTCATGTGTGAAGAGAAATTTAGAAGAAATGTGCTTCATCCTATCATCGTTGATATAATTCACTTGAATTTGAGTCATGCAAACTGCCTTGTCTTCTTCATAAATAATAGTTTACTGCATCAAAAGATGTTTGATACTTCTGGATCAAAATATTGCCTCGTCAAAACCTTGCTAAGAAAAACCCGATGGGAAAAATCATAGTGAAGAAAAAAGAGTAAAATATACAATGTCATATTTACTACATCAAAAGTAGTATGGTACTTCTAGATCAATGTAATGCCTCGTTAAAACCTTAATAAGAAAAACCCAGTAGGAAAAATCTTAAATAAGGAAAAAGAGCACATTATAACTTATTTTTGTATGTTACTTTTAGGTTGATACTTCTGGATCATGACCCATGCCTCATTAAAACTGACACGACCCGAAATTCCCCGTGAAGGAAAGCACGGATAGAATTGAGGACAAGACAAAATAGAACGCAAAAGGAAGAACATTTCATTGATATTACAACAATTCCATCAGATACAAGAATATACAGAGTATAAATGAATAAATTACATTCGATAAATATCAGAGATTTAAATTACATTTAAATACATCGCAGCGGCAAATAATACAAAAGCACAACTAGAAGTAATGCACGGATACAGAGCTTTCCGAGCATCGTTCCAGCTGTAAATCAGGACCCTATGGATATAAATCTGCAAAACCAAAACTACTAGCTGCCCGTGTGGAAAATAGGGGCACCCAGAGTTTAGGTTAAAACAATAAACTCCAGGTCTGTCATGGGACTGGTGTGAGAACTAAAACAGTTATTAATCTTTATTTTAAAGTTCGGTAAATCAAGGGACCACGCTGTATAACATGGAACGGGTTTCCTCCTAAGAATACCAGTGCATAAAACAAACATCGCAATGTTAGATGAAGAAAAATGAAGCTGTTATAAGACCCAGGTCCCATCACACAATGCAACGCAAGCCGGAGGATAGGGTTTTTACCTTATAACAGCCAAAGCATGCTTGATACGTTAAAAACACACTATTTGATACTGTTATAAGTGTATAGTGTCAAAACAGTTCAATCATAAATATAAATCATAGACGGCATGAGTTCCCCATCCCACTATGTCGCCATACTAGGATCTACAAATAAAACTGAAATACACGTATTGGAAATTGGATTTCCGTCATGAGTCGAGGCAAGGGGCAAGCTCCTCTCCGCGTTCGAGACACTCTAGCAAATGTCTCAGGACCCCACTTTGATCCTTGGAATCGGCCGGGCCGGTCCTCTCTTACTTTTGAGGATTGGCAATTCCTGAACACACGTTTCCCGGTCCTTACAGACCTATATCTGAGGTGCCTCGCATTCCAACAACCACACAGGTGAAAAGTATATAAATGTCAGGGCTGGTAGGTCACTAACACCACCCTAGCTAGAAAGAAACGTCGTGCTCTCCCAGCGGTCCGTCTCCCATTTTTGACTCATACCGAGGAGTGAGGCTCGCGAATTCACGTTATACACAAAGCTACGCCACACAGGTCATGCTTTGATCATCAACCACAAGACTTTGCTTTTCAACAGAAGCCCTGATCAATTGCCACTTACGCGTGCCACACTGGCAATTCACTCCATGCGACTGATGTCCATCGATATACAACCTCTAAGCTCGTACGTCTCAGAGAAGGGCGTTAAGCAAGAGAATAAATTCTCCTCCGCCAAACAGATGTATATTTAATAGAGATCAATCAACACAGAATAAAATCCAATGTCATATACACAATCCATTTACAAGTTCGTTCTGGGTCTGAACGAAACCGGAGGCACTTTCCTCGCATATCCATCCATCTCCATGTACGTCTGGACGATCACCAACTGTTTCCCTCATCTTGGGTGTACAGCCCAATCGAGATCATCAGTAATCACCCAAACGATGTGAAGACTTCTGGTCTTCAACCACCTTCTTCATCTTCGACACCTCGTCGAATCGTTTATTCAGAATGGATATAAACCCGGCCTTTCTGAATAACCCACGTATAGGATAAACAAATGTTACACAAACACAACAAACGCCTCATTCCAATTCAGAATGTTCTTTTATTCACAAAATCACATTCTTAGGGAAAGGTTCCCATAAATATTATCCAAGATAAATTCTTCTAAATTTATTGTTTAATCTTCCTTTGGATATCATTTCAAACTAGTCGGGATTAGCGAACCACGCCGAAGTAATTATTTATTTTATTTCCCAATCCCAACCTATTTATCCCATGGAGAAAACTGGTAATACTCTATATCTAACACCACGGTGTTATCGGTAAAGTTAATTACCATTTCACGTTCAAATCTAATTAAAGTTTTAACTATCGCTTTGGAGCAAAACTGGTGGTACTCCATTCTCGATCACCTTTCAGATTTGAGAATTCATGTAACACCCCACCTCCGTTAAGGTCACTCACAAAGGGAATGCCTTAATTTTGGTGGAGCATTTTAGTAAACAGAACAGAAACTTACAAGACAGATAAAATAGTACTTGAAAAATTTATAACTTTATTTCAACAGAAACCGAAATAAACTTGGTTACATCCTTTCAAATCACATTATCAGAATTCAAGTACAAAAAATCAGTCTTGTACAAAAGCCTTCAGAATGCATAGTTTAAAATCATAATCCCCATAGAACGGAAGCTATACAGAGCCAAGCCATACTTTAAGCACTTCAAGCAGAAGAAATCCGGATCAAGCTAAAGTATTCCCTCCTTGGATAACCTGGGGGAAACGGAAGAAAGGAGGCGAAACAACAAGGGTCAGACAAAAAGTCTGGCAAGTCCAGTGATTTTCAGTTATGAACAGATAATAATAACATGACATGAAAATAAAACTGGATGAGAGATAACTATAACAGGTGTAACAGATATAACAGAAGAACAAAATGATATAAGCTATTGTTTTACACTTCTCTGCACTAATACTAGTATAACAGAATTAGGTGTCACCCTAATGTCTAAACAGAAACAGAAACGGGTACAGAATAATTTAACAGAAATAGAATGCTAATAATGGGCCTTTACTACCCGATCAGAAACAGACAGAAGTTGAAACAGATTAATCCCTACGGAAACAGAATGTAGAATTAGGTGTACACTAGTAATGGGCCTTTACCACCCGAACAGACGGTACCACGCAGAAACAGAAAGGTGTTACCACCCAACAGAAACAGACGGTACCAACAGAAACAGACAGAACTAAGTGTACCCTAAAACCCTACCCCAAGCGATCGGCTCCCTAATACATAAATATCCTGTGTCGGCCCCACAGTAGGGTGTATCACTCCCTAAAGTGACAACCAATTGGCACAGACCTATTTACAGATGTCACGGCGTCTTACATCCTCAGAGGAAGACCGGGATCCATGCACGCACATGACCCGGTTGGAACGCACCATCAACACCCCTCGCCATTATCAGAATGAACCGCTTATAATTAGTTCAGTAAGCGTGCCCGGACCCTACTTACTGTTGGGTCATAGTTTTGATACCAGAAAGGGTTACTGACTAATATGGGTCCCAAACAACAGATGACACAAGCAATTCCCCTCCTAACCTTGTGTCCCCAGACTAACAGATTTCAGCTTAACTTGTCTACAAGTTTCAGACATACAAAATTTAGATTAACTAGTTCACAGATCAGACAATCAAGTTAACAGGTTTTCAGACTAACGGATTAGATGTTCGGATTAACAGGCTTACAGATTAACTGGTTACAGATTAACAGACTTACAGATTAACTGGTTACAGATTATCTAACTTTGTATTGGGCCTACGGATTCACAAAACGGGTTTATCAGATTCATTGGTCCAATTGGTTTAACCTTACCCAACACGTTTTAGACATCATAATTATCTCAGATTTTCATTAATTAAATATTAATGCCCAAACCTCTCACATTAGACTGACAGTTTGCGGCTACTTGTTAGGCCGGTTGGTTCCGGGCAGGTTTCTGTCACAAACTGAGTCTAACCTCGGGTTTCAACCATGTTATGACTAACTTCTCACATTAGAACCTATTGTTTGCGACCACTGGAATATGCCGGGCGGTTCCGGGCAGAATTACGCCGCAAACTCATTATAACCTCGAGTTAGCCATGTTTATCTTTGCGGCCAATTAATTAATGATTTACCATTTATACCCACGCCTAATATACATGTCAATTATTCATAGCTAATTCAGATTATGTCAATAGCGGACTAATTATATCAACTCAACAGATATTGCAGATAACAGATTTTTCAGACTAGGCGACTTAACGGATTTAGCAGATTAAGCAAACTAGCAGATCTAGCATTTTCAACAGACTTAGCAAATGACAGATTTGGCAGATGAACAAATCTAGCAAACTAGGCAGTAGAGCACAACTAGCAGATTAAGTAATATAACCGAACTAGCAGATTAAGCAATATAGCAGAACTAGCAGATTAGGAAAATATAACAGATTTAATCATTCCTTAAAGTTTCACAAACATATCTTGCCTAATTTTAAATTTGGCCTAAGCATGCCTAAATAATTGTCATGATTCACACTATGATCATATACCAAATATAATCATCGATTTCTATGCATGTCATATATCCCAATGATCCCTTACTTAGGTGTTTATTTACATTTAATAGATGTCCTACCTTAATGTAAATCTTTATACCTAAGCCATATTTTCTTTATCTTAAGTCATATGTTAACATACCATGGTTCCTCTTCTTCTAATTCACAGAATATGCATAGATCTAAATCTAGTTTACAACCTATGTCCTTTTTCTTAAATCAGTCATAGATTAACCATGTCCAATCATTCCACATTCATTATTTATCCCAAACATTTTAGCATTCGTGCGTTAATCTCTTAGGAGAATGGCGCAGGCTCGTAGTAGCCTGGCTATAGAACAGAAAGAAGAAGAGATACAGAATAAAATATATCAGAACAGAACATACACAATCTCAAATTCAGATTTACAATCTTGTCACAATTATGATTAAAGTTTATATCGGAAAATAACTGCACTTGCCTTGGTTGGATTAAAAAAGGAACTTTAATTGTTGTAGAATCGTTGCAGAAGCTTTAATCTCTAATTTGAATTGAGTTGCTTAGGTTGATGTTGATTAGCTTCTAGTTTTGATTCCAGCAGAGTAGCGACGCCATTTTTATTTTTATTTAGAACAAAGGCAGAGAAGAAGCAGAATAGAATTGTGTGTAGAGAAGGCTAGGTCTTAGGATGTATTTATAGGTGTAGCAATTCATTTCAGCCATCAGATTAACCCTAAAACCAATCCGGACCATCAAAAATCGTCCCTGGGCTTCAAAAACGTGTTCTGGACCGAAACAGGCTGACCAGGTCGACCTGTAGGGGGGAGGTCGACACTATAGTCGACCCCATGGGGGAGGTCGACTCTCAGGTCGACCCCCTGGTCGACCTGCCCAGTTTTGTACTGACCGAAACCTTCTGAATCTTCTACAGGCCATAACTTCTTCATCCGGACTCCCATTTTCAAAAACTCGGACTCTATTTCATGTAAAATTTCGAGAGGAACGAAATGGTGATGTCCATTTTACCTAATTCCTGATTCTTAAATTAATTATCTTCATTTTACTATCTTTTCCGTTACACACACCGTTATCGAACTAATTTTTCTTTTCTTTCATGTATTAATTAATTCTTCTTATGCATCACCATTATTTACCTATCATAAGAATATTTTCATATATTTTACTTCATTTTTAATTATACTTAAGAATGTGGGGTGTTACAATTCAAGTTATCAATCCACATTTCAATCTAATTAAAGATTCATTAAAACTCCACTTAGTTTTAAACTTTTCAAAAATCAACATACTATCTTTAACTGGGTTAAAGAACCAATGTCATCTAAAACACGATTCACGACATACCCAAATCACATTTGATATTAAATACAAGGCTTTGAATAGAAAATATATCGGCTTATATTCAATATCAAATTCTGAAACCAACAAATATCTTATTGGAAATAATGATATAAAATATATCTTTCAAATTCCCATAACAATATCTGTATAGTCACGAAATCCAATATCGAAATATTCCAAAGACAATTTCGATTCAGATCCACTTCCACTTTATATATATTGGAAATTCTGGTTATTTTCAAAACCGATTCGAATTCAATTTATTCATTTCAAAAATAAATTGGTTTTATTTCTAGTTCAAAACCAGTTCATTTCGATAAAAATCTATTTTTATCCTTTCAAATATGGAGTTTTTCATCCCAGTTCTTTCCAATTCACAAATTATGATTTTACACAAATTATTAATATTTTTAATAATTTTATCAAGGCCCGTACAGTCGATTTCCATCAACGGCCATCGAACTGCACTTACAGCGACCTTTTTCAAATTTGATTTGGACATAATTCCAAATCCAACCGTTAGATTTCAAATTTCTAAAATTCATTGGAAAGCTCTTTTCGATACGAACCCAACGGTTCCGGTTTTAGGAGAATCCAACGGTCAGATCTCCCGTAGCGTCACTTCGAAGTCAATGGTCAAAATTCACGAACTGACGCGGCGCGGCGCGTTCTATTTAGGCCATTATATATATAATATATATATATATATATTTCGTCGATTTCCTTTTAAAACGTATTTTATAAATCGTTTTAAATTCGTTTTCAAAACCATTTCATCACTATATTCAATTTCTAATCAAAATTGAATATTTCATATCATTGCTATATAAATGATAATATTTTCAAAATGTTATATTTTGAAATCACTACCTTTTCTATATTCATTATTAAAACGGGTATAATCGATATAAATATCGTTCATGTTAAAATAGCGCAACTCTAATCAACACGGCTTTATATATTTCAATAAATTTGTTATTCTATTCAACAAATGAATATATATTCTATTCAACACATGAATCTATATTTCTTTCAGCACATGACTATTTATTCTATTCAACACATGAATTTTCTTTCATAACATTCGTTATTTTCCCGATTGGAATGAGGCCCAATCAATTACCATATAATGTTAATTATATGGGTTCTATACAACACATGTATATAATAGCAACGATAAACAATCAACCATCATCCAAAGTGCACCACACAACTGCATAAGCATCAAATATAAATAATCGACGCTTACACAGTCTGTCGACCAATCGATCGACATACAATTAAATAATTGGGATTAGTGTACCCAAATATCATCCCAACACCCGTGTGGGGTTTCAAATCAACAAACACAGATTTTTATTCGTGCAGTTGGGCGATGTGTAAAATTTATCATCCCAGTCAATATCAGTCAAATCAGTGTATATAAACAAATCAACCGATTTGTTTATAAATATTCATTTATTCACATTCACGTTAAAAATTATATTTTTAACGATAATTAATTTATTTCAACATCTACAATTTATTATCAATTTCACATTAACATCACAAACAAATTTTCACAACACATCAATCAAACAAACAAGCCATCCATGGTCTGTGGATGACGGGTGTCGGGTGCTGCTAAGCACCGTCTACGTCCTAGTATATATATAACTAGAAAAAGAAATTTAGAGTGAGAAGTTCTCACCAATAGCTAACCTAATACCACGAATCTTCTTATGTAGAAAAATCTTGTCGTTCTCGCCTTTTGTCACTTTCGCTGCCCGTAGCCACTACATATATAAAATCACATTTTTATATGCTGCTATGTACATAAAAATTCTATTTTCACACTGCTACTATATAGATAAAAATTCTACTTTTATACCGCTACTATATAGATAAAAATTCTACTTTTATACCGCTACTATATAGATAAAAATTCTATTTTTGTACCGCTACTATATAGATAAAAATTCTATTTTTATACCGCTACTATATAGATAAAAAATCTATTTTTATACCGCTACTATATAGATAAAAATTCTATTTTTATACCGCTACTATATAGATAAAAATTCTATTTTTATACCGCTACTATATAGATAAAAATTCTATTTTTATACCGCTACTATATAGATAAAAATTCTATTTTTATACCGCTGCTATATAGATAAAAATTCTGTTTTTAAAACGATGTTCATATAATAAAGATTATATTTTTATCACGCTATTCTCTATATAAAGATTTCTCCTTTTGATATATAAAGATTTCGCCTTTTCAAATATAAAGATTTTACCTTTTCAATTATAAAGATTTCGCCTTTTCAAATATAAAGATTTCATTTTTCTATGAACAAAATCATCTTTTTATTCCCTATGCTTTTCTAATCTAAAAATATAATCTTTCATAATAAAAATCAAAACATTAAACAAATAAAAATCATATAATTTCAGTTTTAAATTCATAGCCCTTTATAAAAAAAAGAAACTAAACTAAAAACGAAAATCATATATAAAAACTTACATTGAAATAGGGAAGGGGAGGGGATGTTCACTGTCGGAGGGGTGCTCGAGGGGCTGAAAGGTGGAAGAAGAAGAAGCAATGGCGGCGGCAACAGGAGGAGGGGGCGCGGTGCGAGGTGGGGCTCGATTGGGGGTTGAACGGCAGAAGGAGAAGAGGGAGGAAGCAGTGGAGGGGAAGAAGGGAGAGAAGGAGGAGGAGGGTGCGATGGGGGTCAGCGCCACCAGGGGGGCCGCGATGGACGTGGCGGCGGCGCGTTCCCCTCTCCCCCTTCCCCCCCCCGTCGCCCCTTCCTTCATTTTTTTTCTTTCTGATTTCTGATTTTAAATCGGAGGGGGGGCTGAGAGGAAGTAAGGAGAGGAAGGGGGATTTTATTTTGTTAATTATTTTAATTATTTAATTTACAAAAAGTTAACTTTTTCCTACGACCTCTAAACGAGGCCCACCGCCTGTCGTCCATAGCTAATTACCTCTATTCCGAACATAATGGGATATGTATCATAGGCTGATTTAATCGCTTCGATCAGTATTCATGAAAATCAACATATAATTCTATATATTGACTTTGAACGCGCATTTCAATTTACCGGGGTCACATACGAACTCGAAAAATTCCAGAAAAATATTTTCTAGCTTCATATTGACGATACGGTCCTAACAAAACTATTTTCGTCGAATTCTGAGACCGTTGAAAAATGGCCATTTTCCAGTCGATTAAAATCAACTGAAACTGGTCAAACGCGTTTTCCTTTACCACGCTCACATATTGATTCGAAAAATTATGAAATTTGAAACCTAGCAATAATTTGACATCACGGACCCAACAAAAGTGGTTTCATCGAAATCCGAGGTCGTTTGCAAAATCCCATTTTTAAGGGCCTGAATTCCATAGCGACTATTCAGAATTTTCAACTGGACGTATCTTTTGATTCCCGCTATGAAATCTTAATTTTCCAGATTCGTTGGAAAGATATTATCAAATAGATCCTATTATTTTTGGTTTCACTAAAATCCGGATTGTTTTGCACCCGGTACATTCAATTGAAGTTTGAAATCGAATTATCGAACTACCGCGCCATTTTCAATTCCATTTATATTTATATGTAATTATTATATTCTAACGACGACGTATATAAATATATACGTTGAATTCAATTCAAAATAAATTTCTCGTCGTTATTATTTAAAATAATCGATTTTAAATATTCAAAATTCGATAAAATTGCCGAAATAAAATTTTTAAACTGCCCAGCTTTTCGGGTTGTTACAATCTCCCCCACTTAAAACTTTTCGTCCACGAAAAGGAACAAAGTCGAAAGTGGTTTGATTAATCAACTCTACGTTCGATCTGGCTTCCATTCTCCAACTTTTCAGTTTCTGAGAATTTTCAAATTCTTCAAAAATTTGGCTAACACCCGGAATTTTCGAAAAATTTCGCCATAACCTCCTTTGTACGGGGAGAGGTTTGGAAATTTATTGGGCCGTATTAGGTACCCAATAAATCCTAATAAGCATACACATATTTATAGTGATATATTCTGGTGTTTACAAGGGAGCGTGTATTGATAATAACTCCAGAGAAAAAATTCTCGTCACCCTGTCAAAGCCTGAGGGAGTGTGTATTTTAAATGCTCCAGTGGATAAATCCTCGTCACCTCGTCCCGTGTGGGAAATAAATAGTCCATGTGCCGTATCTAATAACTAGAGAGACGTGATTATTGTCAACTCTAGACCCGTGTGGGGTTTTTATTAATCTGGCAATTTTATCGTTACAATTTAAATAGTCCATATCAGTCATCAGTTCAGCCTGTAAGATATAGTCATCGCCATACAAGCCTCTCGCTCGTATGGTAAATCTTCCACCTCGTCACACAAGCTCCAAATGCTTATGTGGTATATGATGAACTATGCGATATTAAGAAATATGCCATCTTCAGGAAGTATGCCATGCAGTGTAGTTCAAAATTAATTGTTACTATCCTATGGCGACATTTATTAATTACACACAGAATAACCAGCACTCCGCATCCAATGGCATTCACAGGAGTTGATATAATAATATTTCGCATCCAACTCATTAAGGTTTACCTATTTGTCGGGCACGCAAATAAAATCTTTACTCAACAGCTATCTAATTTCCTGTTCAAACATATGTAATGCACAAGTATATATTTCTAATTATTTTCTAATCAGTTCAATGTGTGATTTAATTGAATAAATTTGTTTTGGTTTTTTTTATTGATGATATTCTAATCTTCTCTGAATCAAAGGTCGAAAAGGAACATAACAATGGAAGCCGAAAAGGAATAAAGCCGAAAGTTGTTTAACAAATCAACTCAACTTCCATTATTTTGAGTACGGCTTAAGTTCTTCAACTTTTCAGTTTCTAAGAACTTTTCAAAATTTGGCTAACACCCTAAATTTTCGAAAAATTTCGCCATAACCTCCCCTGCACCGGGAGCAACGAGTAAATCCCGAAATTGCCATACAGGCCTTCTGATCTCAAAAAAAAAAAAGAGAAAAAGCCAAGCGACTAGCCAATCGGCTCATAAAATCATCATCACCCAAACAAAACAGTAAATTATGGTAAACATGTACCTATTTGTCGGGCAAACAAATTTTATTTCTTTGCTCTAGCCTCCTTGCTATGACCTGTTCAATGATACACATGTATATGCAAGCAAATGCAACTAATTTTCGATACAATTCAATATTTGATACAATTAGGCTAAATGGTTCAAAATTTCAAACAAATAAACAAACAACACAAACATCAATCAATTAGTGGATTATCGTTTCAAATTCATAATTTTGATACATATACAGAAAATCATGTTTTTGATGCCAATTCACAACAATGTATTCTAGCTATATTTTGGTTCTCACACCAGTCTAATGGAAATATATAGATATCACACCTTCGAAACACGAACATAAATACTGATAATGCGGCCGCATTACCAGAATTATCTCCGGGCGACTAGAATGTGACTCTATATCTTTCCAGTATATTAAAACTTCGAATATACGTTCATAACACGTATACGCGAAATCTTTATATACTCGATTGTCCATATTCAAAATAAATAAATATTCAAATACGTATAAAGCGATTTAAATTTTTAAAACAAAATTTGTTTTCATTTGAAAAATATACTCTTCACACTCGTCCTAGGATGCTACTGATCCTATCTCTAACGAGTAATTCTAATTGGATATTACTAATCCAATATCTGATGGATTCTTTCGTATGGTTCTAATGTGTCTTGTTCTCGAGCTCTGTAAACCAAAGCTCTGATACCAAACTGACACGACCCGAACTTCCCCGTGAAGGAAAGTACGGATAGAATTGAGGACAAGACAAAATAGAACGCAAACGGAAGAACATTTCATTGATATTACAACAATTCCATCAGATACAAGAATATACAGAGTATAAATGAATAAACTACATTCGATAAATATCAGATATTTAAATTACATTTAAATACATCGCAGCGGCAAATAATACAAAAGCACAACTAGAAGTAATGCATGGATACAGAGCTTTGCGAGCATCGTTCCAGCTGTAAATCAGGACCCTGTGGATATAAATCTGCAAAAACAAAATATTAGCTGCCCGTATGGAAAATAGGGGCACCCAGAGTTTAGGTTAAAATAATAAACTCCATGTCAGTCATGGGACTGGTGTGAGAACTAAAACAGTTATTAATCTTTATTTTAAAGTTCGGTAAATCAAGGGACCACGCCGTATAACACGGAACGGGTTTCCTCCCAAGAATACCAGTGCATAAAACAAACAGCGCAATGTTAGATGAAGAAAAATTAAGCTATTATAAGACCCAGGTCCCATCACACAATGCAACGCAAGCCGGAGGATAGGGTTTTTACCTTATAACAGCCAAAGCATGCTTGATACGTTAAAAACACATTATTTGATACTATTATAAGTGTATAGTGTCAAAATAGTTCAATCATAAATATAAATCATAGACGGCATGAGTGCCCCATCCCACTATGTCGCCATACTAGGCTCTACAAATAAAACTGAAATACACGTATTGGAAATTGGATTTCCGTCATGAGTCGAGACAAGGGGCAAGCTCCTCTCCGCGTTCAAGACACTCTAGCAAATGTCTCAGGACCCCACTTTGATCCTTGGAATCGGTTGGGCCGGTCCTCTCTTACTTTTGAGGATTGGCAATTCCTGAACACACGTTTCCTGGTCCTTACAGACCTATATCCGAGGCGCCTCGCAATCCAACAACCAAACAGGTGAAAAGTATATAAATGTCAGGGCTGGTAGGTCACTGACACCACCCTAGCTAGAAAGAAACGTCGTGCTCTCCCAGCGGTCCGTCTCCCGTTTTTGACTCATACCGAGGTGTGAGGCTCGCGAATTCACGTTATACACAAAGCTACGCCACACAGGCCGTGCTTTGATCATCAACCACAAGAATTTGCTTTTCAACAGAAGCCCTGATCAATTGCCACTTACACGTGCCACACTGGCAATTCACTCCATGCGACTGATGTCCATCGATATGCAAACAATGAGCTCGTACGTCTCAGAGAAGGGCGTTAAGCAAGAGAATAAATTCTCCGCCGCCAAACAGATGTATATTTAATAGAGATCAATCAACACAGAATAAAATCCAATGTCAGACACACAATCCATTTACAAGTTCATTCTGGGTCTGAACGAAACCGGAGGCACTTTCCTCGCATATCCATCCATCTCCAAGTACATCTGGACGATCACCAACTGTTTCCCTCATCTTGGGTGTACAGCTCAATCGAGATCATCAGTAATCACCCAAACGATGTGAAGACTTCCGGTCTTCAACCACCGTCTTCATCTTTGACATCTCGTCGAATCGGTTATTCAGAATGGATATAAACCCGGCCTTTCTGAATAACCCACGTATAGGATAAACAAATGTTACACAAACACAACAAACGCCTCATTCCAATTCAGAATGTTCTTTTATTCACAAAAACACATTCTTAGGGAAAGGTTCCCATTAATTTTATCCAAGATAAATTCTTCTAAATTTATTCTTTAATCTTCCTTTGGATATCATTTCAAACTAGTCGGGATTAGCGAACCACACCGAAGTTATTATTTATTTTATTTCCCAATCCCAACCTATTTATCCCATGGAGAAAACTGGTAATACTCCATATCTAACACCACGGTGTTATAGGTAAAGTTAATTACCATTTCACGTTCAAATCTAATTAAAGATTTAACTATCGCTTTGGAGTAAAACTGGTGGTACTCCATTCTCAATCACCTTTCGGATTTGAGAATTCAAATTATCAATTCACATTTCAATTTAATTAAAGATTCATTAAAACACCACTTAGTTTTAATCTTTTCAAAAATCAACATCCTGTCTTTAACTGGGTTAAAGAACCAATGCCATCAAAAATCAACATCCTGTCTTTAACACGGCTTTATATATTTCAATAAATTCGTTATTCTATTCAACAAATGAATATATATTCTATTCAACACATGAATCTATATTTCTTTCAACGCATGACTATTTATTCTATTCAACACATGAATTTTCTTTTATAACATTCGTTATTTTACCGATTGGAATGATGCTCAATCAATTACCATATAACGTTAATTATATGGGTTCTATACAACACATGTATATAATAGCAACGATAAACAATCAACCATCATCCAAAGTGCACCACACAACTGCATAAGCATCAAATATAAATAATCGACGCTTGCACAGTCTGTCGACCAATCGATCGACATACAATTAAATAATTGGGATTAGTGTACCCAAATATCATCCCAACACCCGTGTGGGGTTTCAAATCAACAAACATAGATTTTCATTCGTGCAGTTGGGCGATGTGTAAAATTTATCATCCCAATCAAAATCAGTCAAATCAGTGTATATAAACAAATCGGCCGATTTGTTTATAAATATTCATTTATTCACATTCACGTTAAAAATTATATTTTTAACGATAATTAATTTATTTCAACATCTATAATTTATTATCGATTTCACATCAACATCACAAACAAATTTTCACAACACATCAATCAAACAAACAAGCCATCCATGGTGTGTGGATGACGGGTGTCGGGTGCTGCTAAGCACCGTCTGCATCCAAGTATATATATATAACTAGAAAAAGAAATTTAGAGTGAGAAGTTCTCACCAATAGCTAACCCAATACCATGACTCTTCTTATGTAGAAAAATCTTGTCGTTCTCGCCTTTTGTCACTTTTGCTGCCCGTAGCCACTAAATATATAAAATCACATTTTTATATGTTGCTATGTACATAAAAATTCTATTTTCACACTACTACTATATAGATAAAAATTCTATTTTTATACCGCTACTATATAGATAAAAATTCTATTTTTATACTACTACTATGTAGATAAAAATTCTATTTTTATACCGCTACTATATAGATAAAAATTCTATTTTTATACTGCTACTATATAGATAAAAATTCTATTTTTATACTGCTACTATATAGATAAAAATTCTATTTTTATACTGCTACTATATAGATAAAAATTCTATTTTTATACCGCTACTATATAGATAAAAATTCTATTTTTGTAACGGTGTTCATATAATAAAGATTATATTTTTATCACGCTATTCTCTATATAAAGTTTTCGCCTTTTGATATATAAAGATTTCGCCTTTTCAAATATAAAGATTTCGCCTTTTCAATTATAAAGATTTCTCCTTTTCAAATATAAAGATTTCATTTTTCTATGAACAAAATCATCTTTTTATTCCCTATGCTTTTCTAATCTAAAAATATAATCTTTCATAATAAAAATCAAAACTTTAAACAAATAAAAATCATATAATTTCAGTTTTAAATTCATAGCCCTTTATAAAAAAAAGAAACTAAACTAAAAACGAAAATCATATATAAAAACTTACATTGAAATAGGGAAGGGGTGGGGATGTTCACTGTCGGAGGGGTGCTCGAGGGGCTGAAAGGAGGAAGAAGAAGAAGCAATGGTGGCGGCAACAGGAGGAGGGTGCGCGGTGCGAGGTGGGGCTCGATTGGGGGTTGAACGGCGGAAGGAGAAGAGGGAGGAAGCAACGGAGGGGAAGAAGGGAGAGAAGGAGGAGGAGGAGGGTGCGGTGGGGGTCGGCGCCACCTGGGGGGGCCGCGATGGACGTGGCGGCGACGCTTTCCCCCCCCCCCGTCGCCCCTTCCTTCATTTTTTTTTCTTTTTGATTTCTGATTTTAAATCGGGGGGGGGGGGGGTGTAATAACCCGAAAATCTGGGCCAGTTTAGAATTTTTATTTTGGCCATTTTGGCGAATTTTGAATATTTAAAATAGATTATTTTAAATAAAATCGACGAAAAATTTATTTTGAATATAATTCGAACGTATATATTATACGCGTCGTCGTTAGAATATAAATATTTATATATAATTATAAATAGAATTGAAAATGGCGCGGTAGTTCGATAATTCGATTTCAAACTTCAATTGAATGTACCGAGTGCAAAATAATCCGGATTTTAGTGAAACCAAAAATGATAGGATCTATTCGTGAATATCTTTCCAACGAATCCGAAAAATCAAAAGTTCGTGGCGGGAATCAAAAGATATGTCCAGTTAAAAATTCTGAATAGTCGCTATGGAATTCAGGCCCTTAAAAATGGACATTTTACAAACGACCTCGGATTTCGACGAAACCACTTTTGTTGGGTCCGTGATGTTAAGTTATTGCTAGGTTTCAAATTTCATAATTTTTCGAATCAATATGTGAGCGTGGCAAAGGAAAACGCGTTTGACCAGTTTCAGTTGATTTTAATCGACTGGAAAATGGCCATTTTTCTAACGGTCTCAGAATTCGACGAAACTAGTTTTGTTAGGACCGTATCGTCAATACGAAGCTAGAAAATATTTTTCTGTGATTTATCAAGTTAGTATGCGACCCCGGTAATTTGAAATGTACGTTTAAAATTCAATATAGTGATTTAAATGTAGATTTAACGGAAACTGATTGTAACAATCAAATCAGCTTGCGATACATATCCCATTGTGTTCGGAATGGGGGTAAAACGCTATGGACGACAGGCGGTGGGCCTCGTTTCGAGGTCGTATGTGAAAGTCAACTCTTTAGGATAAAATAAATAAATTAATTAATAAAAAAAAAATCTCTCTCCTCACCCTCTCCTATACTTTGGCCCGCCCCGATTAATCAATCAGAAAACAGAAAAGAAAGAAAAAAAAATTTCGATCGTTCGAATCGAACGCCGCGCCGCCCCGCCACCGCGCCCTACCAGCGCTGCCGCAACGCTCCCCCCCCCCTCCTCCGATCATCCCCTTACCCCTCCTCCCTCTCTCAGCGTTAAAGCCCTCCCCGAAAACACAAATTGCGCCGCCAGCCCGTCCCTAGGCCCACCGCCCGCCAGAGCCGCCTCCGACCTTACCCCAGACTGCAGCTCCGACGCCTACACCCCCTGCCGCGCCTCCAACATCGAAACCCATTCCCCTCTCCTTCAAGGCCAATGTAAGTTTCTAAATTCAAGTTTTATTTATTTTCTTAGCTTTAAAAACTGATTTCTGTTAATTATAAAAACTGATTTTTTGATTTTAAAAAGTTTAGATTTTTTAGTTGTACAAAGGTTTGATTTGTATTAACAAGAAAGATTATGTTTTTATTAACTAAGGATTAGATTTTTCCTTAGGTAAAAACTAGATTTTTAATTACGTGAAGGTTCGGTTTTTACATAAGTTAAAGGTTCGAATTGTATATAAAGAAAGGTTATATCTTTAAATACGAAAAGAAGCGATTTTTGAACGAAATAAAAATATGATTTTTATATATAGAACTTCGAAAGAAAAATATGATTTTTATATTTTTAAAGTATTAAAAATATAATCTTTACTATATAGAAATATTAAAAATATGATTTTTATATTTTTAAAGTATTAAAAATATAATCTTTATAGGATAGAGAATATAAAAATATCATCTTTGTATATGTAGCGAAATAAAAATCTGATTTTTATTTTATATACGTTGAGATAAAGTGGTAATTTTTATAATGACGAAATCTAAATTTTTATAAAGGCGAAAACTTAATTTTTATAAAGGAGAAAACTTTATTTTTATAAAGGCGAAAACTTCATATTGGAAAAGGCGAAATCTATATTTTTATAAAGGCGAAATCTATATTTTTATAAAGGCGAAATCTATATTTTTATAAGGGCGAAATCTATATTTTTGAAATGGAATTTTTATCTATATGGTAGCAATGTAGAAATAGAATTTTTATCCATAGAGCGTGATAGTAAAAATATGATTTTTATATATTGAATTGCATAGTAAAAATTCGATTTTTAAATATATGAACTGATTATAAAAATATGATTTTAAATTGAAAACGAACAAATAAAAATGTGATTTTATTTTAAAGACATCAAAATATAAAAATGTGATTTTTATGTATATAGTGACTACGGGCAACGAAGATGACGAAGATGGGAAAACGAAGAAGATTTCTATAAATGAAGAGTCGTGGTATTGGATAGCTTTAGGTGAGAACCTCTCACTTTAAATTTCTTATTCTAGTTATATATATAGATATATATACTAGGATGCAGACGGTGCTTAGTAGCACACGACACCCGTCATCCACAGACCATGGATGGCTTGTTTGTTAAATTGTTTGGTTGTGTAGTTGGTTAGATTATTTGGTTTGAACTGAATTGTTTGGTGAAATAAAATTGATTTGATTGATGTGTGAATGGCGTGGCCTTCACTAGACCGGGGATAAGGCTAGGCCTTGTCCCGTTTCTAGTATCGTGCCGTTATGCCGCCGAAATTTTCTAAAATATGTTAGAAAAATAAAAATATCATTTTTATTGTGTAAATGAAATGAATAGAAATTCATGTGTTAAAATAAAATATCTTATCAATAAAATATAGTTTTAACGTGAAAGTGAATAAATAAATATTTATAAACAAATCGGCCGATTTGTTTATATACACTGATTTGACTGATATTGAATGGGTCGATAAATTTTACACATCGCCCAACTGCACAACTAAAAATCTGTGTTTGATTGTTTGAAACCCCACACGGGTGTTGGGATGAAATATGAATTTCACTCATCCTGATTGATTAAATACGTCGATCGATTGATTGACAGGCTGTTATAAGCGTAAGATATCTATATTTGATGCTTATACAGTGTAGTGCACTTTGGTTGATGGTTGATTGTTTATTATTGCTATTATATACATGTGTTGTATGGAATCCATATAATTAACGTTATATGGTGATTGATTGGGCCTCATTCCAATCGGGGAAGTAATGAATATTATAAAAGAAAATTCATGTGTTGAATATAAAAATAGTGATGTGTTGACAGTACTCATGTGTTGAGATTAGTCGTGTGTTGAAATAAATATAGATTCATGTGTTGAATGGGATAAATATTCATTTGTTGGATAGAATAAAGAAGTTTTTGAAAATATAAAGCCGTGTTGATTAGATTGACGCCATTTTGACGTAAACGATATTTATATCGATTTTATTCATTTCGAAATGAATTGAATTGAAAACGATTTCGAAATGAATTGAATTGAAAACGATTTCGAATGAATTGAATTGAAAACGATTTCGAAATGAATTGAATTGAAAACGATTGAATTGAAAACGATTTCGAAATGAATTGAATTGAAAATGATTTCGAAATGAATTGAATTGAAAACGATTTCGAAATGAATTGAATTGAAAACGATTTCGAAATGAATTGAATTGAAAACGATTTCAAAATGAATTGAATTGAAAACGATTTCGAAATGAATTGAATTGAATTGAAAACGATTTCGAAATGAATTGAATTGAAAACGATTTCGAAATGAATTGAATTGAAAGCGAATTCGAAATGAATTCAAATTGAATTGAATAGAAATGAATTTTAAAACGAATTTATAAAGAAGAATTCAATTTTGATTTGAATTGAAATGGAAGTTGAAATTGTTTTGAAACGAATGTAGAACTATTTATAAAATTCGTTTTGAAAGGAAATCGACGAAATATATATAATATATATATATTATATATATAATGGCCTGAATAGAATGCGCCGCGCCGCGGCAGTTCGTGAATTTCGACCATTTATTTCAAACGGACATTGCGGGAGATCCGACCGTCGGATTCTCCTAAAACCGGAACCGTTGGGTTCGTATCGGAAAGAGCTTTCCAATGAATATTAGAAATTTGAAATCTAACGGTTGGATTTGGAGTTAGGTCCAAATCAAATTCGAAAAAGGTCGCTGTAAGTGCAGTTCGATGGCCGTAGATGGAAATTGACTGTACGGGCCTTGATAAAATTATTAAAAATATCTATAATTTGTGTAAAATCATAATATGTGAATTGGAAAGAACGGGGGTGAAAAACTCCACATTTGTAAAGATAAAAATAGATTTTTATCGAAATGAACTAGTTTTGAACTAGAATTAAAACCAATTTATTTTTGAAATAAATAAATTGAATTTGAAAGTGATTTTAAAAATAATCAATACTCCCAATACGTGGATTGGACTGGAGTTGAATCGAAATTATCTTCGGGATATTTCGATGTTGGATTTCGTGACTATACAAATATTGTTATGGGGATTTGAAAGATATATTTTATATCGTTATTTCCAATACGATATTTGATGGTTTCAGAATTTGATATTGAATGTAAGCCGGTATATTTTCTATTCAGAGCCTTGTATTTATTATCTAATGTGATTTGGGTTTATCGTGAGTCGTGTTTTAGATGACATTGGTTCTTTAACCCAGTTAAAGACATAATATCGATTTCTGAAAAGATTAAAACCAAGTGGAGTTTTAATGAATCTTTAATTAGATTAAAATGTGAATTGATAATTTTAATTATCAAAATCTGAAAAGTGATCGAGAGTGGAGTATCATCAGTTTTGCTCCAAAGCGATAGTTAAATCTTTAATTAGATTTGAACGTGAAATGGTAATTAATTTTACCAATAACACCGTGGTGTTAGATGTGGAGTATTACCAGTTTTCTCCATGGGATATATAGGTTGGGATTGGGAAATAAAATAATAATTACTTCGGTGTGGTTCGCTAATCCCGACTAGTTTGGAAAACCATAATATGGTTTGAAATGATATCCAAAGGAAGATTAAAGAATAAATTTAGAAGAATTTATCTTGGATAAAATTAATGGGAACCTTTCCCTAAAAATGTGATTTTGTGAATAAAGGAATATTCTGAATTGGAATGAGGCGTTTGATGTGTTTGTGTAACATTTGTTTATCATATACGTGGGTTATTCAGAAAGGCCGGGTTTACACCCATTCTGAATAACCGATTCGACGAGATGTCGAAGATGAAGACGGTGGTTGAAGACCGGAAGTCTTCACATCGCTTGGATAATTACTGACGATCCTTATTGGGCTGTACACCCAAGAGGATGGAAATAGTTGGCGGTCGTCCAGACGTACTTGGAGATGGATGGATATGCGAGGAAAGTGCCTCCGGTTTCGTTCAGACCTAGAACGGACTTGTAAATGGATGGTGTGTCTGACATTGTATTCCTTTATATTGTATTTGTTGATCTCTGCTAAATATATATCTGTTTGGCGGCGGAGAATTTATTCTCTTGCTTAACGCCCTTCTCTGAGACATATGAGCTCAGAGGTTATATATTGGCAGAAATCAGTGGTACGATATGGATTGATAGTGTGGCATACTGAGATGCAGTGATCCAGACTTTTGTTGAAAAGCAAAGTTTGGTGGTTGATGATCAAAGCGCAGCTGATATAGCATGGCTTTGTGTATAGCGTTGATCCGCGAGCCTCACAGCCCGGGATGGTGGTAAACTGATGGTTTGATCAGTATACATTTTTAGTGTAGTGGATTCGGTCGACCGATATTGAGCTTCGTGCTCGGAGGGATAGAGTAAGCGGTGTTTTCTCTTGCTGGGACGTAAGCCGCGGTGATACTTGAGTCCCAAAAGTGCGGATGTGCATAGCGGCGTTTTCTCTCGCTGAGACGTAAGCCGCGGTGATTTGTACTACGCGATCGATCTTTCGAATCAGGAGCCACCATGATGGAAATCCAATTTCCAATATGTGTATTTCGGCTTTATTTGTAGAGCCTAGTATGGCGACATAGTGGGATGGGGCACTCATGCCGTCTATGATTTATATTTATGATTGAAATTGTTCTTGACACTATACACTTATTATAGTATCAAATGATTTGTTTTAAACGTATCAAGCATGTTTGGCTGTTATAAGGTAAAACCCTATCCTCCGGCTTGCGTTGCATTGTGTGATGGGACCTGGGTCTTATAATAGCTTCATTTTTCGAAAAAGCATTGCGCTGTTTATTCTATGCACTAGTATTCTTGGGAGGAAACCCGTTCCGTGTTATACGGCGTGGTCCCTTGAATTACTCTCTTTTAAAGTAAAGTTTTAAATAACTGTTTTAGTTCTCACACCAGTCACATGACTGACCTGGAGTTTATTGTTTTAACCTAAACTCTGGGTGCCCTTCTTTTCGACACGGGCAGCTAGTAGTTTTGGTTTTGCAGATTTATATTCACAGGATCCTGGTTTACAGCTGGAACGATATCCGGAAAGCTTTGTATCTGTATATCTCTTCTAGTTGTGTATTCTATTATTTTCCGCTACAATGTATTTAAATGTAATTTAAATCTCTGATATTTCTGTGTAATATTCATTTATACTCTGTATATTCTTGTGATCTGATGCATTGTTGTAATATACAATGAAATGTTCTCCTGTTTGTGTTCTGATTTGTCTTGTCCTCACAGTAATTCGTTCTTTCTCATCTCTTCGGAGACCGGGGAAGTTTCGGGTCGCTTCAGGGGGGGGGCTGAGAGGAAGTAAGGAGAGGAAGGGGGATTTTATTTTTTTAATTATTTAATTTACAAAAAGTTAACTTTTTCCTACGACCTCTAAACGAGGCCCACCGCCTGTCGTCCATAGCTAATTACCCCTATTCCGAACACAATGGGATATGTATCGTAGGCTGATTTGATCGCTTCTATCAGTTTTCATTAAAATCAACATATAACTCTATATATTGACTTTGAACGCGCATTTCAATTTACCGGGGTTACATACGAACTCGAAAAATTCTAGAAAAATATTTTCTAGCTTCGTATTGACGATACGGTCCTAATAAAACTAATTTCGTCGAATTCTGAGACCGTTGGAAAAATGGCCATTTTCCAGTCGATTAAAATCAATTGAAACTGGTCAAACGCGTTTTCCTTTGCTACGCTCACATATTGGTTGGAAAAATTATGAAATTTGAAACCTAGCAATAATTTGACATCACGGACCCAACAAAAGTGGTTTCGTCGAAATCCGAGGTCGTTTGCAAAATTCCCATTTTTAAGGGCCTGAATTCCATAGCGACTATTCAGAATTTTCAACTGGACGTATCTTTTGATTCCCTCTATGAAATCTCAATTTTCCGGATTCGTTGGAAAGATATTATCAAATAGATCCTATTATTTTTGGTTTCACTAAAATTCGGATTGTTTTGCACCCAGTACATTCAATTGAAGTTTGAAATCGAATTATCGAACTACCGCGCCATTTTCAATTCCATTTATATTTATATATAATTATTATATTCTAACGACGACGTATATAAATATATGCGTCGAATTCAATTCAGAATAAATTTCTCGTCGTTATTATTTAAAATAATCCATTTTAAATATTCAAAATTCGCTAAAATTGCCAAAATAAAAAATTTAAACTGGCCCAGATTTTCGGGTTGTTACAAAAACCTTACTAAGAAAACCCAGTGGGGAAAAACTTAGTTAAGGAGAAAGAGTGCATTATATCATACTTATGGATGCTCCCCCTGATTTAATAATTTCCTCTGAATTCGTATTCTTCTTTCAATAACTCAAATTTCTTACAAATACTTCTTAATGAAGTTTTTCTTTTAAAACATCATGTGCATTTCCATGCTTTAGGCATGTTTTCTTATTTAAAATGCCTTCCTTTTGTGATTTGTATATTATTAATATTCATTTATGAATACACTTCAGGTGCTTATAATTTTCTGTTTCAATCAGACTTGCATGTTGCAATACATATTTGCTGAATAAGACAACTTTCATTACAGCAACACTAAGCAAGAAGTAATCTACTCATCTTAAGGTATATTAAGGTTTTCATTGCAACAATACTTCGAAGAATGTTGTAACCTATCGTCCATGTTCTTTGTATTCTTTATAATAACAAATGTTATCTATGTTCTTCAGGAACTTATATATTATAATAAGTTTGCATATCGCAACTACCACTTTCATGGATATTAAGAGTTCTATTACAACAATTCTTGAAAGCAGGAAGTGATCTACTCATCATGAGTTATATCAAGATTTTCATCACAACAATACTTAGAAGAATGTTGTAATCTACATTTCTTTCTCTTTATCACTACCAAAGTTATTTAAATTCTTCTGGAATTTGTATACTTTCATCGTTTATACCTCCAGGGTATTGTAAGCATTTTATATACTTTCATTACTTTAATCAATTCAATTATCTTTGAAAATACAATGCTTAAGGAACTTAACATGTTGTTGACACTCTATGGTGCTTCAGTAGCTTCATGTGCTTTTGTCATTATATATATTTCTATTTTTATCTTATGAACTACAGGTTCATATCTTATGGACTACCAGTCCATATATCTTATTTAGAAGAATTTCATGATGGCCAATCATGTTTCTCTCTAATATGGGATTTTTAATCCATTTATAAATATAAGCACTTTATTATTTATTAATTTATCATCGATGATTATTTTTTGTCAGATCTATACATGATTTATTGAGATCTCAAAAATTTATCATGCTTTAGGAACCTAAACCACTTCTGGGGCTATTTTGACAATCATGTCATGGGTATCTTTCAAAGCACCCTTAAGTGTTTCTTTAGGAACACTCACCTCCTTTATTTTGCATATTTATGATTTACTCCAAAGATATTTTGAACTGACTCTTACACCACAGTTTCAGCTGTGATTTACACCTTTTGATCCTTCGGGGATTCAAATGTATATTGGAGTAAGTCTATTAGGGACATAATTGATAATTTATGCAGGTTACTTAATACTTTGCATAATTCTATATGTTAGCAAATATTTAACATCGATGATTCCTTTGTCCTCCCCCTCAATGTTGACAAACATTGCCACTTTAAATAATAAACCTACTTTGGATTCATTTTTGATCCATTATAGCATCATAGCTAGCAAATACATTGGATGTATTTCAATTGTAGGAGGATATTGCTCTTATAAGTTGACAAGATGCATTCATATTGTATTGCTTATTCCCTTTCAATGATCTAATGAGTTGGAGGAATTTTCTATCATTTGAATATGCATACGACTTCAGGTCATTCAATATTGATGTCAATCGACTTTCTGAAATATAAAATAATATATGCATAATTTATAATATGAGCTCATGACAACTTCGGGTTGTTAATAAATATTCGCATATATGTGTATATACATGCGTCCACGTATTACATATGTAATTGATTTGCATATTCTCTCTCATTCAAGTTATTGATTTTAGAACAAATTGTTTATAATGTTCCAACCATTAATTTTTGCTTATCAAGCAATGTCAACGTGAATATTAAAGATCGTTTCATAATATCCAAAATATCTGATTTGGAATTGTATTGAACTTCTGGTTCAAATGAAATATATGAACAACTTCGAGTTGTTAATCCATATTGAACTTCTGGTTCAAATAATATATAAGCCATTTCAAGTTTGTTAAAATGGATTGAACTTCTGGTTCAACTGTATTGAACTTCTGGTCCCATTGTATTGAACTTCTGGTTCAAATAGATTATATAAACAACTTCAAGTTGTTAAAATTTATTCTTCAACATAATATGTAAATATAAATATATAAGCAAGATACAACTCATTTTGAAAATTGTGAAATCTTTGGATATCAATTTTATTAATGTTATTATTTCACACAGTTTCAATAAAGCTTCAGTCTTTAAAATTATGAAGTATTTCAAGTTCACTGGTTAAGGAACTTCAAGTCCCTATGCATATATATAAACATACATATTATATCTAGTTTATTAATTTATGATGAACTTTTGGTTCTCAACCATTTAACATACTTTTAATTTAGAAGCTTTTACGTTCTTGGTAATTGTCAATATTTCAAACTTGTAAACTTCACCAAAAAGTTTCTTTTTTCATAATCCAAGACTTCAGGTCTCAGATCTGAGTTATACAACTTTTTCCATTACATTAGATATTAGTTTCCAAATACGTTGACTAATAATACATATGTCCATTCTTTTTCCAAACACAAACATACATCATCTAACTTACAATAGACAATGCTTTTAATACATTTATAATAATATGGTAATACAATATATTACCATAACGATATATTTAATGCATTTATTATAAAAGTAACAGAAATAACCGTTATACGGTCTAAATATATGAATCAAGTAAATAAATTTTACTTAAATCAACATAATAAAATTTGTATCTAGCTGCAGTATTGATCAACGAAAAAACCGAAATAAACAATTTATAGTTGTACTGCATTCCCAATAATCATATTTTCTAAAGTACCATATATATTCATAATGTCTAATCGAGAATTGAGTAGAGGTGCATAATTATAGAACCAATATTTTACATTCTTTAATATGAATAATTCCATAAACTTGCAAATCTATACATAAAATTCACAACATAAAAATTACATGTTTTAGGTTCAAATTATACAATCCATATAAAAATCTTTTAGATCTTTCTTTTTATATCAAAATCATCTCTTACCATTATAGAAACTGCAGGTTCTAAATTTTCCATTTTTATAACAAAAACTTCTTCTGCATATACTTCAGGTGTGCTAAATTAAGATCAATATTTAAATCTTAGCATATGATCTTCGAGATGCATATTTTCTTTAGTTATTAAATTTGAATAATCATCTCTGATATTTGAAAATATTTCAATGAAAATTCTTTTATAGATATATCAAAATATAATATCGCTCCTGGGATATTCCATAAACACCATTTAGGAAAAATTTATGAATTTTTTTTTTGTAAATATTTTATCACCTTTAATTGTAGAAATCTCTTCCGGAAATATTTTATTATTTTCAAATAAACAGATCTCTTCTAGAGATATTTTACCATTTCCAAATATACAAATATCCTCTAAAAATATTTTGTTATCACCGCTTCTGGGATGAACTTATCTCCTCCAGAGATAAATATATACAAACTACTGAAATGTCATATCAATATACAAAAATACATATCAAACCTTAAATGCAGTAATAAAATTTGGTGCATTAATTAAAAATAAGATCAGGAGAGAAAAGAAATCACTACTTCTTGAGTGTATGATATTCCTTCAAGGAACATATCTTTTATTTATGTAATTGCAATGCAACAAAAAAAATCTAACATCTCTTCTAGGATGTTGGATTTGAATATAAAATTAAATCTCTAAAACATCCCTTCAAGAGATTAATATGCATACTATATCTTCAGGATATTCAGTTAATATAAACTGTACACGAAAGATGTCAGTTAGATGAAACCCGTTTAGAGATTTTCTATTGAATCGAATGTTATTGTCATATATTATGACGTGGGTATCTCTTTTAACTTCTTCTAGAAGTACAATCTTTTCATGTCACAACATTTAAGAAAGCTATGGGCTTTTATTTCATCTTTCTCGTTTGCATATGAACTTCAGGTTCTTCATTTGCGTAAGAACTTCAGGTTCCTCATTTGCATATGAACTTCAGGTTCCTCATTTGCATATGAACTTCAGGTTCATATTTGTAATAACCCGGAAATCTGAGCCAATTTAAAATTTTTATCTTGGAGATTTGAGTGAATTTTGAATATTTAAAATGAATTATTTCAGATAATAACAACGAGAAATTTATTTTGAATAGAAATAGAACGTATATATTTATATAGATCGTCGTTAGAACATAAATATTTTATTTTTAATTATAAAAGGAATTGAAAATGGTGTGGTAGTTCGAAAATTCAATTTCAAAATTCAAGTGAATGTAAATGATTCAAATTAAACCGGATTTTAGCGAAACCAAAAATATTTGAATCTATTTGAGAATATCTTTCCAACGAATCCGAAAAATCAAAATTTCATAGCGGGAATAAAAAGTTATGTCCAATTGAAAATTCAGAATAGTCACTATGGAATTTTGGCCCTTAAAATAGCCATTTTGCAAACGACCTCTGTTTTTGACAAAACCACTTTTGTTGGAACCGGAATGTCAAATTATTGCTAAATTTCAAAATTCGTAATTTTCTGAATTAATATGTGAGTGTGGCGAAAGAAAACGTGTTTTGACAGTTTCAGTCAATTTTGATCAACCAGAAAATGGCCATTTTTCAAACGGTCTCAGAATTTGACAAATTAGTTTTGTTAGGACCGTGTCATCAACACGAAGCTAGAAAATATTTTTCGGGGATTTTTAGAGTCCGTATGTGGCCCCGGTAAATTGGAATGTGCGTTCAAATTCAATATATATTTATATTTTGATTCTGACGGAAACTGATCGAAACGATCGAATCAGCTGATGAAACATATCCCATTATGTTCAGAATGGGGATAATACGCTAGGGACGATAGTCGTTGGGCCTCGTTTGGGGTTCAAAAGAAAAGTCAACCCTTTTGGAGGAAGAAAATAATAATATAATAATAATTTTATTATATACATATAACCCTTTCGTTTGCCTCTCTCTAAACCTAATTAAAATCGTAGCTCCCCAAGTCGATGGAACCCATCGCCTTTCAGCCTGCGCCCACGTCGTTGCTGCTCCATCGCCCCCTCCCATTGCCGCCATGTCCGCCATCAACGCCCTACCTCGGCCAAACATCCTCTAGACGACGCGCCTCTCCCTTATTCTCCCCCATCGATCGAAGCCCCAAACCCTCCCTCCACCTGAAACGGCCGGCCGTGCCCCCCTAGCACTACTCCCCACCGCTTGCGCCATCTCTGGCCAACCACGGACCATAGTAGACCCCCCTCCCCCCAGCGACGAGCAACAGTGAATTCGAGAGGTCAAGGGTTTTGGGTGCATTCGTATGTTGAGGGAAGCTTTTAAGAGGAAGATGGATTCGAAAATTCAGCCGTGAACTCCTTAGAGAAAGCAGTGAGCATTTCTTATTTTTGTTAATAACCATGTCTTTAAATTTCAGTTTTTTTATATAAAATTTAACAGTGATTTAAAATCAGTTTTTATATATATTATAGCATTAAAAAGAAATGATTTTTAATATGATAAAGATAGGATTTTTATTAATATAAAGATGCGATCTTTAATATGATAAAGATAGGATTTTTACATAGGAAATGATACGATTTTTAAATAATAAAAATATGCTTTTTATATTATAGAGATAGTAAAAATATAATTTTTATATAAGTAGTGAATCAAAAATATAATTTTTATATAGTGAGAAGAATAAAAATAGAATTTTTATCTATATAGTAGCAGTATAAAAATGTGATTTTTATATACATAGCAACAATATAAAAATGTGATTTTTATATATGTAGTGGGTACGGACAACGAAAGTGACAAAAGGCGAGCACGACGAAGATTTCCTACATATGAAGAGCCGTGGCGTTTGGTTTAGCTCTTGGTGAGAACTCCTCACTTTTATTTTGATTTGTAGTTGAAATTTATACTAGGATGCAGACGGTGCTTAGTAGCACCCGACACCTGTCGTCCACAGACCATGGACGACTTGTATGTTTGTGTGATTGTTTGTGTTTTGAAATCAAATATATATTCATGTGTTGAAATAAAATATATATTCATGTGTTGAAATCAAATATATATATATATATATATTCATGTGTTGAAATAAAATATATATTCATGTGTTGAAATAAAATATATATTCATGTGTTGAAATCAAATATATATTCATGTGTTGAAATAAAATATATATTCATGTGTTGAAGTAAAATATATATTCATGTGTTGAAATAAAATATATTCTTGTGTTGAAATAAAATATATATTCATGTGTTGAAGTAAAATAAATATTCATTTACAAATCGAACGATTTGTTTATGTACGCCGATTTGACTAATATTGATTGGGACGATAAATTTTACACATCTCCCAATTGCACAAATAAAAATCTATGTTTGTTGATGTGAAACCCCACACGGGTATTGGGATGATATTTGACGTACACTAATCCCGATTGTTTAGTTGTATGTCAATCGATGGGTTGACAGACTGTGTAAGCGTTAATTATTTATATTTAATGCTTATGCAGTTGTGTGGTGCACTCTGGATGATGGTTGATGATTTAACGTTGCTATTATATACATGTGTTGTTGAAAATCCATATAATTAACCTTATATGGTAATTGATTGGGTCTCATTCCGATTTGAAAAATACGGAATATTATAAAAATAAATTCATGTGTTGAATAGAATAAATATTCATGTGTTGAATAGAAGATAAATTCATGTGTTGAATAGAATAAAAATTCATGTGTTGAATAGAATAAAAATTCATGTGTTGAATAGAAAATAAATTCATGTGTTGAATAGAAAATAAATTCATGTGTTGAATAGAATAAAAATTCATGTGTTGAATAATATAAATTCATGTGTTGAATAGAATAAATATTCATGTATTTAATAGAATAAATATTCATGTGTCGAATAGAATAAACATTCATGTGTTGAATAAAAGCCGTGTTGATTAGACTGACACCATTTTGACGTGAACGATATTTATATCTATTTTATTCATTTTTATAATGAATATAAGAAAGAAGGTGATTTCAAAATATAACGTTTTAATAATATATTATCATTTGTATATCGATGATGTGGAATATTAAATTTTGATTCGAAATTGAATATGAAGTTGAAATCGTTTCGAAAAAGAATTTAAAATGATTTATAAAATACGTTTTAAAAGGAAATATATTATATATATATATAGAATGGCCTGAATAGAACGCGTCGCGCCGTGGCAGTTCGTGAATTTCGACCATTGATTTCGAATGGATAGTACGGGAGATCAGACCGTCGGATTCTCCGAAAACCGGAACCGTTGGGTTCATATCGAAAAGAGCTTTCTAACAAATATTAGAAATTAGAAATCTAACTGTTGGATTTGGAATTATGTCCAAATCAAATTTGGAAAAGGTCGTTGTAAGTGTAGTTCGATGGTCGTTGATGGAATTCGACTGTACGGGCCTGGATAAATTATTATAAATAGTAATAATTTGTGTAAAATCATAAGAAATGATTTGTGAATAATTGAGATGAAAAATTCCAAATTTGAAAAGATAAAAATAGATTTTTATCGAAATGAACTAGTTTTGAACTAGAATAATAATTTATTTATTTTTGAAATAAATAAATTGGATTTGAAAGGGTTTTAAAAGTAACCAGAAGTTTCAATAATTGAATTGGAATGGGATGTGATTTTGGGTTTATAGTGAACGGTGTTTTAAAAGACATTGGTTCTTTAACCCAGTTAAAGACAGGATATGATTTCCCAAGTTAAGAAATCATTAATATTGATTTTTGGGAAGATTAAAACCGAGTGGAGTTTTAATGAATCTTTAATTAGATTGAAATTATCGAGAATGGAGTATCACCAGTTTTTCTACAGGCGATAGTTAAATCTTTAATTAGATTAGAACGTGAAATGGTAATTGAATTTATCGATAACACTGTGGTGTTAGATATGAAGTATTACCAGTTTTACTTCATGGGATGAATAGGTTGGGATTGGGAAATAAAATAAATGATTACTTCGGTGTGGTTCGCTAATCCCGAATAATTTGAATTGATATTCAAAAGGAGATTAAAGAATAAATTTAAAGAATTTATCTTTGATAAAATTAATGGGAACCTATCCCAAAGTGTAAGAATATTTGATTAAAAGAATATTCTGAATTAGAATGAGGTGTATGTTGTGCTTGTGTAACGTTTGTTTATTATATAAGCGAGTTATTCAGAAAGACCGGGTTTATCCCATTCTGAATAACTGATTCGACGTGGTGTTGAGGATGAAGATGGTGGTTGACAGGAGGTCTTCACGTCGTTTGGGTGGTTATTGATGATCTTGATTGGGTTGTACACCCAAGAGAAGGGAATCAGTTGGTGATCGTCCAGACGTACTTGGAGATTGATGGATATGCGAGGTACAAGGTGCCTCCGGTTTCATTAAGACCCAGATCGGACTTGTAAATGGACTGTGTGTCTGACATTGGATTTTATTCTGCGTGATTGATTTCTATTAAATATATATCTGTTTGGCGGTGGAGAATTTATTCTCTTGCTTAACGCCCTTCTCTGAGACGTACGAGCTCAGAGGTTATATATTGATGGATATCAAACGCATGGAGTGAATTGCCTGTATGGCATGCCTAAGTGGCAGTTGATCAAGGCTTCTATTGAAAAACAAAGTCTTGTGGTTGATGATCAAAGCACCGCCTGTGTGGCATAGCTTTGTGTAGCGTTGATTCGCGAGCCTCACACCTCGGTTGTGAACCAGAAACGGGAGAGGACATGAGGGAGGGCATGCGTTTCCTTCTAGATGGAAGTGGCGTCAGTGGTTTTACACGCCCTGACGAGTTTGACTTATGTGGTTGTTGCTGATGCGAGGTGCCTCGGATATATCGGTGACTATATGGAGACGATGGAGTCATTGGGCTCATTTACACCCCAAAGGGCGGGGAAACTGCAGTGTCCAGGGTTTAAGTTTAATCCACATCGGTGGACCGGCCCTGACGATCCAAGGGCTCACCTGTGTCTGGGTCCTGAGACATGGGATAGATTGTCTCGAATCGGTGAGGACTATCTTTTGCCTTGGTTCATAGATGGAAATCCAACTTCCAATACGTGACTTTGCGGTTTTGATTGTACACTTATATATGGCGACATAGTGGTATGGGGGCACTTATGCCGTCTATGATTGATACTTATAATTGAAATTGTTTTGACACTATACACTTATAGTAATAATAAAACATGAAATTTAGCGTATCAAGCATGCTTTGGCTATTATAAGGTAAAACCCTATCCTCCGGCTTGTGTTGCATTGTGTGATGGGACCTGGGTCTTATAATAGCTTCATTGTTCTTTATTTAGCATTGCGCTGTTGTTTTATGCACTGGTGTTCTTGGGAGGAAACCCATTCCGTGTTATACGGCGTGGTCCCTTTATTTACCTAATTTTAAAATAAAGATTAATGACTATTTTAGTTCTCACACCAGTCACATGACTGACCTGGAGTTTATTGTTTTAACCTATACTCTGGGTGCCCTAATTTTGATATGGGCAACTAGTAGTTTTGGTTTTGCAGATTTATATTCACAGGAACCTGGTTTACAGCTGGAATGATATTCGGAAAGCTCTGAATCCGTATATCTCTTTCGGTTGTGTATTGTATTATTTTTCCGCTGCTATGGAATGTATTATAATCTCTGATATTTATCAAATGTATATTGATTCATACTCTGTATATTCTTGTCATCTGATGGAATTGTTATATTTAGCAATGAAATGTTCTTCTGTTTGGGTTCTGATGTGGCTTGTCCTCGACTCAATCCGTGATTGTAACAACCCGAAAATCTGGGCCAGTTTAAAATTTTTATTTTGGCAATTTTAGCGAATTTTGATTATTTAAAATGAATTATTTTAAATAATATTGACGAGAAAATTTCTTTTGAATAAAATTCAATCGTATATATTATATTCATCGACGTTAGAATATAAATATTTATATATATTTATATATAATTATAAATAGAATTGAAAATGGCGTGGTAGTTCGATAATTCGATTTCAAACTTCAATTGAATGTACCGGGTGCAAAACAATCCAGATTTTAGAGAAACCGAAAACAATAGGATCTATTTGATAATATCTTTCCAACGAATCCGAAAAATCAAGATTTCATAGCGGGAATCAAAAGATATGTCCAGTTGAAAATTCTGAATAGTCGCTATGGAATTCAGGCCCTTAAAAATGGACATTTTGCAAATGACCTCGGATCTCGACGAAACCAGTTTTGTTGGGTCCGTGATGTCGAATTATTGCTAGGTTTCAAATTTCATAATTTTTCGAATCAATATGTGAGCGTGGCAAAGGAAAACGCGTTTGACCAATTTCAATTAATTTTAATCGACTGGAAATTGGCCATTTTTCAAACGGTCTCAGAATTCGATGAAACTAGTTTTGTTAGGACCGTATCGTCAATACGAAGCTAGAAAATATTTTTCTGGAATTTTTCGTGTTCGTATGTGGCCCCGGTAATTTGAAAGGTACGTTTAAAATTCAATATAATGATTTAAATGTTAATTCAACAGAAACTGATCGAGACGTCCGAATCAACCTACGATACATATCCCATTGTGTTCAGAATGGGGGTGAAACGCTATGGACGACAGGCGGTGGGCCTCGTTTCGAGGTCGTAAGTAAAAGTCAACTTTAAAGGAGAATTTAAATAAAATTAATAATAAATAAATATATAATTCTCTCTTTAAACCCCCCCCCTTCCACGTTGAATCAGTCAAACCAAAAAAAAAAGGGGGGGAAACGCTCGAGCTCCAGACCTAGCCGCCAGAGACGACGCCGCCACCGCCGGCCGCGGCCTCCCCCAGTCCGGCGCCTCCACCTGCTACGCCTCCTTCCCCCTTTTCCTCCTTTCCCTCTCAGCTTTCGAAGGGCGATTGAGGAGCAATCGGTGGTGCGAGCTGGCCGGGTTTGGGTGGCGCCTGTGGAGCTCGTGAAGCCCTTCGACGCAGACACATCCGATCAACCTCCGACATTGTCCTGACGGTGCGGTGACGGAACCCTAAACGGGGACGACGAGTTCAGATTTTTCCTGTGTGGTCAAAGAAGGTACCGTGAGCTTTGTTTTTACTGTGTTATTAATCTGCATTGATTAAAATCTGAAATTCATTTAGAATATTATTGTTTAAAATTTCAATTGCATTGTTTTACATATAAAATTTGCATTATTTTATAAATATAAAATTTCCATTGTTTTAAAAATATAAATATCCTTTGTTTAATAAAATCAGTTTTTATAAAATATATATAGCACGAAGGAAAATAACATTGATTATGTAAAGAAAAATAACATTGATTTTTTTTTAGGAAAATAGCATATGTTTTAAAAATATGAAAAGTGCATTGTTTTAAAAATAAAAAGACCGTGGTTGAAAAATAAAAGAATTTTGCTTTGAAAAATAAAAGAATTTTGCTTAGAAAAATATTCATATGATTATTAAAGGTGAAAAGATAATGTTGTTATAGAAAAGATTATAATTTTAAAATAGAAAAGATGCGATTTTTAGCGGTGTAAATATAGAATTTTTATCTATATAATAGCGGTATAAAAATTCGATTTTTATATATTGAATAGCATAGTAAAAATTCGATTTTTGTATATTGAATAGCGAAGTCAAAATGGTATTTTTATATATTGAACATCAAAGTAAAAATGTGATTTTTATATATTGAACATCAAAGTAAAAATGTGATTTTTATATATTGAACATCGAAGTAAAAATGTGATTTTTATATATTGAATAACGAAGTAAAAATTCGATTTTACATATGTAGTGAAAGTGGACAACGAAGGTGACAAAAGGGCGGGAACGAAGACTTCTATAAATGAAGAGTCAAGATGATTGGATAGCTATCGGTGAGAATTTCTCACCTTTCAATTTCTTTTTCTAGTTATATATATATACTAGGATGCAGATGGTGCTTAGTAGCACCCGACACAATCGTCCACAGACCATGGACTTGTTTGTTTGGTTGCATAAATTAGTTAGATTATTTGATTGAAATTGAATTGTTTGGTGAAATGAATGGATTTGATTGATGTGTGAAGGGCGTGGGCCTTCACTAGACCGAGGATAAGGCTAGGCCTCGTCCCGTTCCTAGTATCGTGCCGTTATGCCGCCGAAATTTTCTAAAATATGTTAGAAAAATAAGAATATCATTTTATTTAAAGAATGAACTGAATAGAAATTCATATGTTAAAATAAAATGTCTTATCGTTAAAAATATAATTTTTAACGTGAAGTGAATAAAATAAGTTCATTTACAAACCGGACGGTTTGTTTATGTACACCTATTTGAATGACATTGATTGAGACGATAAATTTTACACATCGCCCAACTGCACAAATAAAATATGTGTTTGATTGTTTGAAACCCCACACGGGTGTTAGGATGAAATTTGAAGTTCACTCATCCTGATTGATTAAATATGTCGATCGATCGATTGACAGGCTGTTATAAGCGTTAGATATCTATATTTGATGCTTATACAGTGTAGTGCACTTTGGTTGATGGTTGATTATTTTTCGATGCTATTATAAACATGTGTTGTATGGAATCCATATAATTAACTTTATATGGTAATTGATTGGGCATCATTCCAATTTGAAGAATAAAGAATAATATAAAATAAAGGTTCATGTGTTGACAGTACTCATCCATTGAGATTGGTCATGTGTTGAACGAAATATTTTAGTAATAAAATTTACATCTTTATCAATATAAAATAAAGGTTCATGTGTTGACAGTACTCATCCATTGAGATTGGTCATGTGTTGAACGAAATATTTTAGTAATAAAATTTACATCTTTATCAATATAAAATAAAGGTTCATGTGTTGACAGTACTCATCCATTAAGATTGGTCATGTGTTGAACGAAATATTTTAGTAATAAAATTTACATCTTTATCAATATAAAATAAAGGTTCATGTGTTGACAGTACTCATCCATTGAGATTGGTCATGTGTTGAACGAAATATTTTGATAATAACAACTATTTTGAAAAAGAAATATTTGAAATAAAATATTTGAAATAGAAATATATGAAGCCGTGTTGATTAGATTGACGCCATTTTGACGTGAACGATATTTATATCGATTTTAAAACGATTTCGAAATGAATTGAATTGAAAACGATTTCGAAATGAATTGAATTGAAAACGATTTCGAAATGAATTGAATTGAAAACGATTTCGAAATGAATTGAATTGAAAACGATTTCGAAATGAATTGAATTGAAAACGATTTCGAAATGAATTGAATTGAAAACGATTTCGAAATGAATTGAATTGAAAACGATTTCGAAATGAATTGAATTGAAAACGATTTCGAAATGAATTGAATTGAAAACGATTTCGAAATGAATTGAATTGAAAACGATTTCAAAATGAATTGAATTGAAAACGATTTCGATATGAATTGAATTGAAAACGATTTCGAAATGAATTGAATTGAAAACGATTTCAAAATGAATTGAATTGAAAATGATTTCGAAATGAATTGAATTGAAAGCGAATTGAAATGAATTCAAATTGAATTGAAATTTGAATTGAATAGAAATGAATTTTAAAACGAATTTATAAAGAAGAACTCAATTTTGATTTGAATAGAAAAGGAAGTTGAAATTGCTTTTGAAATGAATTTAAAACTATTTATATAATTCGTTTTAAATAGAAATCGACGAAATATATATTATATATATTATATATATAATATAATGGCCTGAATAGAACGCGCCGCGCCGCGGCAATTCGCGAATTTCGACCATTGTTTTCAAACGGACATTACGGGAGATCCGACCGTCGGATTCTCCTAAAACTGGAACCGTTGGGTTCGTATCAAAAAGAGCTTTCTAACGAATGCGATAAATTAGAAATCTAACGGTTGGATTTGGAATTATGTCCAAATCAAATTTGAAAAAGGTCGCTATACGTGCAGTTCGATGACCATTGGTGGAAATCGACTGTACGGGCCTTGATAAAATTATTAAAAATAGTAATAGTTTGTGTAAAATCATAAGAAATGATTTAGAACATATTGGGATGAAAAAATCCATATTTGAAAAGATAAAAATAGATTTTTATCGAAATGAACTACTTTTGAAATAGAACTATAATTCTATTTATTTTTAAAATAAATAAATTGAATTTGAAAAAGGGTTTTAAAAATAACCAGAATTTCCAATAATTATATTGGAATGGATTTGAATCGAAATTGTCTTCGGAATATTTCGATATTGGATTTCGTGATGATACAGATATTGTTATGGGAATTTGAAAGATATAGATATATATATATCGTTATTTCCAATATGATATTTGTTGGTCGTAGAATTTGATATTGAATATAAGCCGATATATTTTCTATTCAGAGCCTTGTATTTAATATCAAATGTGATTTGGGTTTGTCGTGAATGGTGTCTTCACTAACACTGTTCTTGAACCCAGTTGAGAAAAGATTAAATCTTTTTATTTAGATTTAATGAAGTGTACCAATTAAATAATATTTAATTGAATTTGAATTGATATTGATTTTTGGGTTTATCGTGAACAGTGTTTTTAAATAACACTCATTCTTTAACCCGATAATTAATGGAAGGTGATTTTGGGTTTACCGTGAACCGTGTTTTAAATGACACTGATTCTTTAACCCAGTTAACGATTAAAACTAAGTGGAGTTTTAATGAATCTTTAATTAGATTGAAATAATCGAAATGGAGTATCACCAGTTTTGCTCCAGGCGATAGTTAAATCTTTAATTAGATTTGAACGTGAAATGGTAATTGAATTTACCAATAACACCGTGGTGTTAGATATGAAGTATAACCAGTTTTACTTCATGGGATGAATAAGTTGGGATTGGGAAATTAAAACAAATGATTACTTCGTTAAGGTTCGTTAATCCCGACTAGTTGAATCGAAATTCAAAAGGATAGATTAAAGAATAAATATAAAGAATTTATCTTGGATAAAATTAATGGGAATCTTTCCCTATGAATGTGAAATTTAGAAACTAACTGTCGGTTAGCCAAGCAGAATGATTTTCTGGATATTGATTTGATGTTGGTTTCGGCCTTCGGGGTTAATATTTGGGGAATTATTCTCTTGATTAATTTACGGTTAGTGACTGATGAATTGGAATGAGGCGTATGTTGTGTTTGTGTAACACTTATTTAAATATACGCGAGTTATTCGGAAAGACCGGGTTTATCCCATTCTGAATAACTGATACGACGATAAGTCGAAGATGAAGACGGTGGTCGAAGACCAGAAGTCTTCACGTCGTTTGGGTGATTACTGATGATATTGATTGGGCTGTACACCCAAGAAGATGGAAACCGTTGGTGATCGTCCAGACGTACTTGGAGATCGATGGATATGCGGGGTACTAGGTGCCTCCGGTTTCGTTCAGACCCAGAACGGACTTGTAAATGGACTGTGTGTCTGACATCGGATTCCATTCTCTGTGACTGATATCGGTTGCATAGAATGGTTTGCCTGTGTAGCATGCTAAGATGCAAATGATCAAGGCTTCTGTTGAAAAGCAAAGCCTTGTGGTGATGATCAAAGCATAGCCTGTGTGGCACAGCTTTGAGTAACGTGAATTCGCGAGCCTCACACCCCGGTATGAACCAGAAACGGGAGAAAGGACCTCAGGGAGGGCCTACGTTTCCTCCTAGCTAAAAGTGGCGTCAGTGGTTTTACATGCCCTGACGAGTTTGACTTATGTGGTATTTGCTATTGCGAGGCGCCTCGGTTAGATCGGACGATCCGGGTCCGATGGAGTCATTCGTTGGCTCGCTTACGCCCCAAAGGGCGGCGAAACGTAGTGCTCAGGCATTTTAATCCACTCCGTGTGGACCGGCCCTGACGATCCAAGGGTCGATGCGTTCTGATCCTGAGACTCGGGCTAGGCAGTCTCGAATTCGGTAAGGACTATCTTTTGCCTTGGTTCATGACGGAAATCCAATTTCCAAATACGTGATCTTACGGTTTTAGTTGTAATCCTATATATGGCGACATAGTGGGATGGGGCGCTCATGCCGCCTATGATTGATACTTATGATTTGAAGTTGTTTTATACACTATGCACTGACTATAGTATCAAATGATTTGTTTTAAAACGTATCAAGCATTCTTTGGCTGTTATAAGGGAAAACCCTATCCCCCGGCTTGCGTTGCATTGTGTGATAGGACCTGGGTCTTATAACATCTTCATTTTTCTTTATTTAGCATTGCGCTATTAGTTTTATTCACTGGTGTTCTTGGGAGGAAACCCGTTCCGTGTTATACGGCGTGGTCCCTTGATTTACCTAAATTTAGAAAATAAAGATTAATAACTGTTTTAGTTCTCACACCAGTCACATGACTGACCTGGAGTTTATTGTTTTAACCTAAACTCTGGGTGCTCTTATTTTGACACGGGCAGCTAGTAGTTTTGGTTTTGCAGATTTATATTCACAGGATCCTGGTTTACAGCTGGAACGATATCCGGAAAGCTTTGTATCCGTATATCTACTTCTAGTTGTGTATTGTATTATTTTCCGCTGCGATGTATTTAAATGTAATTTAAATCTCAGATATTTCTGTGTAATATTCATTTATACTCTGTATATTCTTGTAATCTGATGCATTGTTGTAAAATACAATGAAATATTCTTCTATTTGTGTTTTTTTGTGGCTTGTTCTCGAACTATCCGACACTTTCCTTTACGGGGAAGTTACGGGTTTTTACAGTTGGTATCAGAGCTTTGGTTTACAAAGCTCAGAGAACAAGACACATTAGAACCCTACGAAAGAATTCATCAGATATTGGGTTAGTAATATCCAATGGGAATGACTCGTTAGAGATGGGATCAGTAGTATCCTAGAACGAGTGTGAAGAGTATATTTTTCAAATGAAAACCAATTTTGTTTTGAAAATTTAAATCAATTATTCGTATTTGATTATTTATCTATATTGATTTTGGGCAATTCAGTATATAAAGAATTTGCATATACGCCTTGCAAACGTATATTCGAAGTTTTAATATATTGGATAGATATAGCATCGCACTCTAGTCGCCCGAATATGATATTGATGATAGCGATCGCATCATCAACATTTATGTTCGAGTTTCGAAGGTGTGATTTTCTATATATTTCCATTAGGCTGGTGTGAGAACCAAAACTTATATATAGCTAGAACACATTGTTGTGAATTGGCATCAAAAACAAGATTTTCAGTATATATATCAAAATTATGAATTTGAAACGTTAATTCACTAATTGATTGATGTTTGTGTTGTTTGTTTATTTGGTTGATAATTTTGAACCATTTAGCCTAATTGAACCAAATATTGAATTATATTGAAAATTGGTTGCATTTGCTTGCATATACTTGTACTTACATTGAACAGGTCATAGCAAGGAGGCTAGAGCAGAGAATAAAATTTGTTTGCCCGACAAATAGGTACATGTTTACTACATAATTACTGTTTTGTTTGGGTGATGATGATTTTATGAGCCTATTGGCTAGCCGCTTGGCTTTTTCTTTTTCTTTTTGAGATCTGAAGGACCGGGGAAGCTATTTGAAATTCCCCGATGCTCCCGGTGCAGGGAAGGTTATGGCGAAATTTTTCAAAAATTTAGGGTGTTAGCCAAATTTTTGAAATTTTGACAATTCTCAGAAACTGAAAAGTTGGAGAATGGAAGCCAGATCTAACGTAGAGTTGATTAATCAAACCACTTTCGACTTTGTTCCTTTTCGGGGACGAAAAGTTTTAAGTGGGGGAGATTGTAACAACCCGAAAATCTGGGCCAGTTTAAAATTTTTATTTTGGCAATTTTAGCGAGTTTTGATTATTTAAAATGAACTATTTTAAATAATATTGACGAGAAAATTTCTTTTGAATAAAATTCAATCGTATATATTATATTCATCGACGTTAGAATATAAATATTTATATATATTTATATATAATTATAAATAGAATTGAAAATGGCGTGGTAGTTCGATAATTCGATTTCAAACTTCAATTGAATGTACCGGGTGCAAAACAATCCGGATTTTAGAGAAACCGAAAACAATAGGATCTATTTGATAATATCTTTCCAACGAATCCGAAAAATCAAGATTTCATAGCGGGAATCAAAAGATATGTCCAGTTGAAAATTCTGAATAGTCGCTATGGAATTCAGGCCCTTAAAAATGGACATTTTGCAAATGACCTCGGATCTCGACGAAACTAGTTTTGTTGGGTTCGTGATGTCGAATTATTGCTAGGTTTCAAATTTCATAATTTTTCGAATCAATATGTGAGCGTGGCAAAGGAAAACGTGTTTGACCAGTTTCAATTAATTTTAATCGACTGGAAATTGGCCATTTTTCAAACGGTCTCAGAATTCGAAGAAACTAGTTTTGTTAGGACCGCATCGTCAATACGAAGCTAGAAAATATTTTTCTGGAATTTTTCGTGTTCGTATGTGGCCCCGGTAATTTGAAAGGTACGTTTAAAATTCAATATAATGATTTAAATGTTAATTCAACAGAAACTGATCGAGACGTCCGAATCAACCTACGATACATATCCCATTGTGTTCAGAATGGGGGTGAAACGCTATGGACGACAGGCGGTGGGCCTCGTTTCGAGGTCGTAAGTAAAAGTCAACTTTAAAGGAGAATTGAAATAAAATTAATAATAAATAAATATATAATTCTCTCTTTAAACCCCCCCTTCCACGTTGAATCAGTCAAACCAAAAAAAAAAAGGGGGGGGAATGCTCGAGCTCCAGACCTAGCCGCCAGAGACGACGCCGCCACCGCCGGCCGTGGCCTCCCCCAGTCCGGCGCCTCCACCTGCTACGCCTCCTTCCCCCTTTTCCTCCTTTCCCTCGCAGCTTTCGAAGGGCGATTGAGGAGCAATCGGTGGTGCGAGCTGGCCGGGTTTGGGTGGCGCCTGTGGAGCTCGTGAAGCCCTTCGACGCAGACACATCCGATCAACCTCCGACATTGTCCTGACGGTGCGGTGACGGAACCCTAAACGGGGACGACGAGTTCAGATTTTTCCTGTGAGGTCAAAGAAGGTACCGTGAGCTTTGTTTTTACTGTGTTATTAATCTGCATTGATTAAAATTTGAAATTCATTTAGAATATTATTGTTTAAAATTTCAATTGCATTGTTTTACATATAAAATTTGCATTATTTTATAAATATAAAATTTCCATTGTTTTAAAAATATAAATATCCTTTGTTTAATAAAATCAGTTTTTATAAAATATATATAGCACGAAGGAAAATAACATTGATTATGTAAAGAAAAATAACATTGATTTTTTTTTAGGAATAGCATATGCTTTAAAAATATGAAAAGTGCATTGTTTTAAAAATAAAAAGACCGTGGTTGAAAAATAAAAGAATTTTGCTTTGAAAAATAAAGGAATTTTGCTTAGAAAAAATTCATATGATTATTAGAGGTGAAAAGATAATGTTGTTATAGAAATGATTATAATTTTAAAATAGAAAAGATGCGATTTTTAGCGGTGTAAATATAGAATTTTTATCTATATAATAGCGGTATAAAAATTCGATTTTTATATATTGAATAGCATAGTAAAAATTCGATTTTTATATATTGAATAGCGAAGTAAAAATGGTATTTTTATATATTGAACATCAAAGTAAAAATGTGATTTTTATTTATTGAACATCAAAGTAAAAATATGATTTTTATATATTAACATCAAAGTAAAAATGTGATTTTTATATATTGAATAACGAAGTAAAAATTCGATTTTACATATGTAGTGAAAGCGGACAACGAAGGTGACAAAAGGGCGGGAACGAAGACTTCTATAAATGAAGAGTCAAGATGATTGGATAGCTATCGGTGAGAATTTCTCACCTTTCAATTTCTTTTTCTAGTTATATATATATACTAGGATGCAGACGGTGCTTAGTAGCACCCGACACAATCGTCCACAGACCATGGACTTGTTTGTTTGGTTGCATAAATTAGTTAGATTATTTGATTGAAATTGAATTGTTTGGTGAAATGAATGGATTTGATTGATGTGTGAATGGCGTGGGCCTTCACTAGACCGAGGATAAGGCTAGGCCTCGTCCCGTTCCTAGTATCGTGCCGTTATGCCGCCGAAATTTTCTAAAATATGTAAGAAAAATAAGAATATCATTTTATTTAAAGAATGAACTGAATAGAAATTCATATGTTAAAATAAAATGTCTTATCGTTAAAAATGTAATTTTTAACGTGAAGTGAATAAAATAAAATATTCATTTACAAACCGGACGGTTTGTTTATGTACACCTATTTGAATGACATTGATTGAGACGATAAATTTTACACATCGCCCAACTGCACAAATAAAATATGTGTTTGATTGTTTGAAACCCCACACGGGTGTTAGGATGAAATTTGAAGTTCACTCATCCTGATTGATTAAATATGTCGATCGATCGATTGACAGGCTGTTATAAGCGTTAGATATCTATATTTGATGCTTATACAGTGTAGTGCACTTTGGTTGATGGTTGATTATTTTTCGATGCTATTATATACATGTGTTGTATGGAATCCATATAATTAACTTTATATGGTAATTGATTGGGCCTCATTCCAATTTGAAGAATAAAGAATAATATAAAATAAGGGTTCATGTGTTGACAGTACTCATCCATTGAGATTGGTCATGTGTTGAACGAAATATTTTAGTAATAAAATTTACATCTTTATCAATATAAAATAAAGGTTCATGTGTTGACAGTACTCATCCATTGAGATTGGTCATGTGTTGAATGAAATATTTTAGTAATAAAATTTACATCTTTATCAATATAAAATAAAGGTTCATGTGTTGACAGTACTCATCCATTGAGATTGGTCATGTGTTGAACGAAATATTTTAGTAATAAAATTTACATCTTTATCAATATAAAATAAAGGTTCATGTGTTGACAGTACTCATCCATTGAGATTGGTCATGTGTTGAACGAAATATTTTGATAATAACAACTATTTTGAAAAAGAAATATTTGAAATAGAATATTTGAAAATAGAAATATATGAAGCCGTGTTGATTAGATTGACGCCATTTTGACGTGAACGATATTTATATCGATTTTAAAACGATTTCGAAATGAATTGAATTGAAAACGATTTCGAAATGAATTGAATTGAAAACGATTTCGAAATGAATTGAATTAAAAACGATTTCGAAATGAATTGAATTGAAAACGATTTCGAAATGAATTGAATTGAAAACGATTTCGAAATGAATTGAATTGAAAACGATTTCGAAATGAATTGAATTGAAAACGATTTGGAAATGAATTGAATTGAAAACGATTTCGAAATGAATTGAATTGAAAACGATTTCGAAATGAATTGAATTGAAAACGATTTCGAAATGAATTGAATTGAAAACGATTTCGAAATGAATTGAATTGAAAACGATTTCGAAATGAATTGAATTGAAAACGATTTCGAAATGAATTGAATTGAAAAGGATTTCGAAATGAATTGAATTGAAAGCGAATTGAAATGAATTCAAACTGAATTGAAATTTGAATTGAATAGAAATGAATTTTAAAACGAATTTATAAAGAAGAACTCAATTTTGATTTGAATTGAAAAGGAAGTTGAAATTGCTTTTGAAACGAATTTAAAACTATTTATATAATTCGTTTTAAATAGAAATCGACGAAATATATATTATATATATTATATATATAATATAATGGCCTGAATAGAACGCGCCGCGCCGCGGTAATTCGCGAATTTCGACCATTGTTTTCAAACGGACATTACGGGAGATCCGGCCGTCGGATTCTCCTAAAACTAGAACCGTTGGGTTCGTATCGAAAAGAGCTTTCTAAAGAATGCGATAAATTAGAAATCTAACGGTTGGATTTGGAATTATGTCCAAATCAAATTTGAAAAAGGTCGCTATACGTGCAGTTCGATGGCCATTGGTGGAAATCGACTGTACGGGCCTTGATAAAATTATTAAAAATAGTAATAGTTTGTGTAAAATCATAAGAAATGATTTAGAACGTATTGGGATGAAAAAATCCATATTTGAAAAGATAAAAATAGATTTTTATCGAAATGAACTAGTTTTGAACTAGAACTATAATTCTATTTATTTTTAAAATAAATAAATTGAATTTGAAAAAGGGTTTTAAAAATAACCAGAATTTCCAATAATTATATTGGAATGGATTTGAATCGAAATTGTCTTCGGAATATTTCGATATTGGATTTCGTGATGATACAGATATTGTTATGGGAATTTGAAAGATATAGATATATATATCGTTATTTCCAATATGATATTTGTTGGTCGTAGAATTTGATATTGAATATAAGCCGATATATTTTCTATTCAGAGCCTTGTATTTAATATCAAATGTGATTTGGGTTTGTCGTGAATGGTGTCTTCACTAACACTGTTCTTGAACCCAGTTGAGAAAAGATTAAATCTTTTTATTTAGATTTAATGAAGTGTACCAATTAAATAATATTTAATTGAATTTGAATTGATATTGATTTTTGGGTTTATCGTGAACAGTGTTTTTAAATAACACTCGTTCTTTAACCCGATAATTAATAGAAGGTGATTTTGGGTTTATCGTGAACCGTGTTTTAAATGACACTGATTCTTTAACCCAGTTAACGATTAAAACTAAGTGGAGTTTTAATGAATCTTTAATTAGATTGAAATAATCGAAATGGAGTATCACCAGTTTTGCTCCAGGCGATAGTTAAATCTTTAATTAGATTTGAACGTGAAATGGTAATTGAATTTACCAATAACACCGTGGTGTTAGATATGAAGTATAACCAGTTTTACTTCATGGGATGAATAGGTTGGGATTGGGAAATTAAAACAAATGATTACTTCGTTAAGGTTCGTTAATCCCGACTAGTTGAATCGAAATTCAAAAGGATAGATTAAAGAATAAATATAAAGAATTTATCTTGGATAAAATTAATGGGAATCTTTCCCTATGAATGTGAAATTTAGAAACTAACTGTCGGTTAGCCAAGCAGAATGATTTTCTGGATATTGATCTGATGTTGGTTTCGGCCTTCGGGGTTAATATTTGGGGAATTATTCTCTTGATTAATTTACGGTTAGTGACTGATGAATTGGAATGAGGCGTATGTTGTGTTTGTGTAACACTTATTCAAATATACGCGAGTTATTCGGAAAGACCGGGTTTATCCCATTCTGAATAACTGATACGACGATAAGTCGAAGATGAAGACGGTGGTCGAAGACCAGAAGTCTTCACGTCGTTTGGGTGATTACTGATGATCTTGATTGGGCTGTACACCCAAGAAGATGGAAACCGTTGGTGATCGTCCAGACGTACTTGGAGATCGATGGATATGCGGGGTACTAGGTGCCTCCGGTTTCGTTCAGACCCAGAACGGACTTGTAAATGGACTGTGTGTCTGACATCGGATTCCATTCTCTGTGACTGATATCGGTTGCATAGAATGGTTTGCCTGTGTAGCATGCTAAGATGCAAATGATCAAGGCTTCTGTTGAAAAGCAAAGCCTTGTGGTGATGATCAAAGCACAGCCTGTGTGGCACAGCTTTGAGTAACGTGAATTCGCGAGCCTCACACCCCGGTATGAACCAGAAACGGGAGAAAGGACCTCAGGGAGGGCCTACGTTTCCTCCTAGCTAAAAGTGGCGTCAGTGGTTTTACACACCCTGACGAGTTTGACTTATGTGGTTGTTGCTGTTGCGAGGCGCCTCGGTTAGATCGGACGATCCGGGTCCGATGGAGTCATTCGTTGGCTCGCTTGCGCCCCAAAGGGCGGCGAAACGTAGTGCTCAGGCATTTTAATCCACTCCGTGTGGACCGGCCCTGACGATCCAAGGGTCGATGCGTTCTGATCCTGAGACTCGGGCTAGGCAGTCTCGAATTCGGTAAGGACTATCTTTTGCCTTGGTTCATGACGGAAATCCAATTTCCAAATACGTGATCTTGCGGTTTTAGTTGTAATCCTATATATGGCGACATAGTGGGATGGGGCGCTCATGCCGCCTATGATTGATACTTATGATTTGAAGTTGTTTTATACACTATGCACTGACTATAGTATCAAATGATTTGTTTTAAAACGTATCAAGCATTCTTTGGCTGTTATAAGGGAAAACCCTATCCCCCGGCTTGCGTTGCATTGTGTGATAGGACCTGGGTCTTATAACAGCTTCATTTTTCTCTATTTAGCATTGCGCTGTTCGTCTTATGCACTGGTATTCTTGGGAGGAAACCCGTTCCGTGTTATACGGCGTGGTCCCTTGATTTACCTAACTTTTAAAATAAAGAATAATAACTGTTTTAGTTCTCACACCAGTCACATGACTGACCTGGAGTTTATTGTTTTAACCTAAACTCTGGGTGCTCTTATTTTGACACGGGCAGCTAGTAGTTTTGGTTTTGCAGATTTATATTCACAGGATCCTGGTTTACAGCTGGAACGATATCCGGAAAGCTTTGTATCCGTATATCTACTTCTAGTTGTGTATTGTATTATTTTCCGCTGCGATGTATTTAAATGTAATTTAAATCTCTGATATTTCTGTGTAATATTCATTTATACTCTGTATATTCTTGTAATCTAATGCATTGTTGTAAAATACAATGAAATATTCTTCTGTTTGTGTTTTGTTGTGGCTTGTTCTCGAACTATCCGACACTTTCCTTTACGGGGAAGTTACGGGTTTTTACAGTGATTTCCCGTAAGGGGGATTTCGGGTTGTTTCATCGTGGTATCAGAGCTTTGGTTTACAGAGCTCGGAGAACAAGGTATATTAGAACCAAACGAAAGAATTCATTAGAAATTGGATTAGTAATATCCAATGAGAATGACTCGTTAGAGATGGGATCAGTAATATCCTAGAACGAGTGTGAAGAGTATATTTTTAAAACGAAAACGAATTTTGCTTTGAAAATCTAAATCAATTATACGTATTTGATTATTTATATTGATTTGGAAAATCCAATATATAAAGATTTTGCATATTCGTCTGATCCATGGGTATTCAAAGTATTAATATACTGGATAGATATAGAGTCACACTCTAGTCGCCCGGAGATGATTCTGATGATTGTAGCTACATCATCAAAATTAGTGTTCGAGTTTCGAAGGTGTGATATTTATATATTTCCAATTGACTGGTGTGAGAACCAAAACTAGATAGGGCTTATTGTTGTGATTTGGCATTAAAAATCTGATTTTTTGTATACGTATCAAAGTTATGAATATGAAAAGCTAATCAACTAATTGATTGTTGATTATGTTGTTTGATTAGTGGTTGATTAATTAGAATTTGAACCATTTAGCCAAATTGAACCAAATATTGAACAGTATTGAAAATTGTTTGAAATTGCATGCATATACATGTATATCCATTGAACAGGTCATACCAAGGAGGCTAGAGAAGAGGAATAAAATTGTTTGCCCGACAAATAGGTACATGTTTACAAATTTATTTGGTTTTTGATGACTTTATGAGCCGATTGGCTAGCCGCTTGGTTGTTTCTTTTTCTTTTTGGATTGGTGAGGGCCATGGGAGGCTATTAGAAATATCCCGAAGCTCCCGATGCAGGGGAGGTTATGACGAAATTTTTCAAAAATTTAGGGTGTCAGCCAAATTTTTGAAAAATTTGAAAAGTTGAAGAACTTAAACCGTAATGAAAATAGTGAAAGTTGAGTTGGTTTGTAAAACAACTTTCATCTTCGTTCCTTTTTGGGGACGAAAAGTTGTAAGTGAGGGAGATTGTAATAACCCGGAAATCTGAGCCAATTTAAATTTTTTATTTTGGCGATTTTAGTGAATTTTGAATATTTAAAATGAATTATTTTAAATAATAACGACGAGAAATTTATTTTGAATAGAAATAGAACGTATATATTTATATAGATCGTCGTTAGAATATAAATATTTTATTTTTAATTATAAAAGGAATTGAAAATGGCGCGGTAGTTCGAAAATTCGATTTCAAAATTCAACTGAATGTACAGGATTCAAAATAAACCGTATTTTAGCGAAACCAAAAATATTTGAATCTATTTGAGAATATCTTTCCAACGAATCTGAAAAATCAAAATTTCATAGCGGGGATAAAAAGTTATGTCCAATTGAAAATTCAGAATAGTCGCTATGGAATTTTAGCCCTTAAAAATAGCCATTTTGCCAACGACCTCTGTTTTCGACGAAACCACTTTTGTTGGAATTGGAATGTCAAATTATTGCTAGATTTCAAAATTCGTAATTTTCTGAATCAATATGTGAGCGTGGCGAAAGAAAACGTGTTTTGACAGTTTCAGTCAATTTTGATCGATCAGAAAATGGCCATTTTTCAAATGGTCTCAGAATTTGATGAAATTAGTTTTGTTAGGACCGTGTCGTCAATACGAAGCTAGAAATTATTTTTCGGGAATTTTTAGAGTCCGTATGTGGCCCCGGTAAATTGAAATGTCCGTTCAAATTCAATATATATATTTATATTTTGATTTTGATGGAAACTGATCGAAACGATCGAATCAGCTGATAAAACATATCCCATTGTGTTCAGAATGGGAGTAATACGCCAAGGACGATAGTCATTGGGCCTCGTTTGGGGTTCAAAAGAAAAGTCAACCCTTTTGGTGGAAGAAAATAATAATAATATAATAATTTTATTATATACATATAACCCTTTCGTTTGCCTCTCTCTCTAAACCTAATTAAAACCGTGGCTCACCAAATTGATGGAACCCATCGCCTTTCAGTCTACGCCCACGTCATTGCTGCTCCATCGTCGCCATGTCCGCCATCAATGCCCTACATCGGCAGCACATCCTCCAGACGCCGCGCCTCTCCCTTATTTTCCCCCATCGGTCGAAGCCCCAAACCCTCCCTCCACCTTACCACTCCCCACCGCTTGCGCCATCTCTGGCCAACCACCGACCACGGTAGACCCCCCCCCCTCCCCAGCGACGAGCAACAGTGAATTCGAGAGGTCAAGGGTTTTGGGTGCATTTGTATGTTGAGGGAAGCTTTTAAGAGGAAGATGGATTCGAAAATTCAGCCGTGAACTCCTTAGAGAAAGCAGTGAGCATTTCTTATTTTTGTTAATAACCATGTCTTTAAATTTCAGTTTTTTTTATATAAAATTTAACAGTGATTTAAAATCAGTTTTTATATATATATTATAGCATTAAAAAGAAATGATTTTTAATATGATAAAGATAAGATTTTTATTAATATAAAGATGCGATCATTAATATGATAAAGATAGGATTTTTACTTTGGAAAAGATACGATTTTTAAATAATAAAAATATGCTTTTTATATTATAGAGATAGTAAAAATATAATTTTTATATAAGTAGTGAATCAAAAATATAATTTTTATATAGTGAGAAGAATAAAAATAGAATTTTTATCTGTATATTAGCAGTATAAAAACGGGATTTTTATATATATATCAACAATATAAAAATGTGATTTTTAAATATGTAGTGGGTACGGAAAACGAAAGTGACAAAAGGAAAGCACGATGAAGATTTCCTACATATGAAGAGCCGTGGCGTTTGGTTTAGCTCTTAGTGAGAACTCCTCACTTTTATTCTGATTTATAGTTGAAATATATACTAGGATGCAGACGGTGCTTAGTAGCACCCGACACCCATCGTCCACAGACCATGGACGACTTGTATGCTTGTGTGATTGTTTGTGTTGTGAAATCAAACATATATTCATGTGTTGAAATAAAATATATATTCATGTGTTGAAATCAAATATATATTCATGTGTTGGAATAAAATATATATTCATGTGTTGGAATAAAATATATATTCATGTGTTGGAATAAAATATATATTCATGTGTTGAAATAAAATATATATTCATGTGTTGAAATCAAATATATATTCATGTGTTGAAATAAAATATATATTCTTGTGTTGAAGTAAAATATATATTCATGTGTTGAAATAAAATATATTCACGTGTTCAAGTAAAATATATATTCATGTGTTGAAGTAAAATAAATATTCATTTACGAATCGAACGATTTGTTTATGTTTACCGATTTGACTGATATTGATTGGGACGATAAATTTTACACATCGCCCAACTGCACAAATAAAAATCTGTGTTTGTTGATGTGAAACCCCACACGGGTATTGGGATGATATTTGATATACACTAATCCTGATTGTTTAGTTGTATGTCAATCGATGGGTTGACAGACTGTGTAAGCGTTAATTATTTATATTTAATGCTTATGCAGTTGTGTGGTGCACTCTGGATGATGGTTGATGATTTATCGTTGCTACTATATACATATGTTGTAGAAAATCCATATAATTAACCTTATATGGTAATTGATTGGGCCTCATTCCGATTTGGAAAATAAGGAATATTACAAACATAAATTCATGTGTTGAATAGAATAAATATTCATGTGTTGAATAGAAGATAAATTCATGTGTTGAATAGAATAAAAATTCATGTGTTGAATAGAATAAAAATTCATGTGTTGAATAGAAAATAAATTCATGTGTTGAATAGAAAATAAAGTCATGTGTTGAATAGAATAAAAATTCATGTGTTGAATAATATAAATTCATGTGTTGAATAGAATAAATATTCATGTGTTGAATAGAATAAACATTCATGTGTTGAATAAAAGCCATGTTGATTAGATTGACGCCATTTTGACGTGAACGATATTTATATCTATTTTATTCATTTTTATAATGAATATAAGAAAGAAAGCGATTTCAATATATAACGTTTCTAAAATATTATCATTTGTATATCGATGGTGTGGAATATTCAATTTTGATTCGAAATTGAATATGAAGTTGAAATCGTTTCGAAAACGAATTTAAAACGATTTAAAAAATACGTTTTAAAAGGGAATATATATATATATAATATATATTATATATATAGAATGGTCTGAATAGAATGCGCCGCGCCATGGCAGTTCGCGAATTTCGACCATTGACTTCGAATGGATATTACGGGAGATCCGACTGTAGGATTCTCCTAAAACTGGAACTGTTGGGTTCGTATTGAAAATAGCTTTCTAAAAAATATTAGAAATTAGAAATCTAACAGTTGGATTTGGAATTATGTCCAAATCAAATTTGGAAAAGGTCGTTGTAAGTGAAGTTCGATGGCTGTTGATGGAATTCGACTGTACGGGCCTTGATAAAATTATTATAAATAGTAATAATTTGTGTAAAATCATAAGAAATGATTTGTGAAGAATTGAGATGAAAAATTCCAAATTTGAAAAGATAAAAATAGATTTTTATCGAAATGAACTAGTTTTGAACTCGGATAATAATTTATTTATTTTTGAAATAAATAAATTGGATTTGAAAGGATTTTAAAAGTAACCAGAAGTTTCAATAATTGAATTGGAATGGGATGTGATTTTGGGTTTATAGTGAATGGTGTTTTAAAAGACATTGGTTCTTTAACCCAGTTAAAGACAGGATATGATTTCCCAAGTTAAGCAATCATTAATATTGATTTTTGGGAAGATTAAAACCGAGTGGAGTTTTAATGAATCTTTAATTAGATTGAAATGATCCAAAATGGAGTATCACCAGTTTTTCTCCAGGCGATAGTTAAATCTTTTATTAGATTTGAACGTGAAATGGTAATTGAATTTACCCATAACACCGTGGTGTTAAATATGAAGTATTACCAATTTTACTTCATGGGATGAATAGGTTGGGATTGGGAAATAAAATAAATGATTACTTCGGTGTGGTTCGCTAATCCCAACTAATTTGAATTGATATTCAAAAGAAGATTAATGAATAAATTTAAATAATTTGTCTTTGATAAAATTAATGGAACCTTTCCCAAAATGTAAGAATATTTGAATAAAAGAATATTCTGAATTAGAATGAGGTGTATGTTGTGTTTGTGTAACACTTGTTTATTATATACGCGAGTTATTCAGGAAGACCGGGTTTATCCCATTCTGAATAACTGATTCGACGTAGTGTCGAGGATGAAGACGGTGGTTGAAGACCGGAGGTCTTCACATCGTTTGGGAGATTACTGATGATCTTTATTGGGTTGTACACTCAAGAGGAGGGAATCAATTGGTGATCGTCTAGACGTACTTGGAGATCGATGGATATGCGAGTTACAAGGTGCCTCCGATTTCGTTCAGACCCAGAACAGACTTGTAAATGGACTGTGTGTCTGACACTGGATTTTATTCTGTGTGATTGATTTCTATTAAATATATATCTGTTTGGCGGCGGCGTATTTATTCTCTTGCTTAACGCCTTTCTCTGAGACGTACGAGCTCAGAGGTTATATATTGATGGATATCAAACACATGGAGTGAATTGCCTGTGTGGCATGCCTAAGTGGCAATTGATCAAGGCTTCTGTTGAAAAGCAAAGTCTTGTGGTTGATGATCAAAGCACCGCCTGTGTGGCATAGCATTGTGTAGCATTGATTCGCGAGCCTCACACCTCGGTTGTGAACTAGAAACGGGAGAGGACATCAGGGAGGGCATGAGTTTCCTTCTAGATAGAAGTGGCGTCAGTGGTTTTACACGCCCTGATGAGTTTGACTTATGTGGTTGTTGTTGCGAGGCGCCTTGGATATATCGGTGACTGTGTGGAGTCGATGGAGTCATTGGGCTCATTTACGCCCCCAAAGGGCGGGGAAACGCAGTGTTCAGGGTTTATGTTTAATCCACATCGGTGGACCGGCCCTGACGATCCAAGGGCTCACCTGTGCCAGGGTCCTAAGACATGGGCTAGATTGTCTCGAATCGATGAGGACTATCTTTTGCCTCGGTTCACAGATGGAAATCCAACTTCCAATACGTGACTTTGCGGTTTTGATTGTATACCTATATATGGCGACATAGTGGTATGGGGCACTTATGCCGTCTATGATTGATACTTATGATTGAAATCGTTTTGACAATATACACTTATAGTAATAATAAAACATGAAATTTAGCGTATCAAGCATGCTTTGGCTATTATAAGGTAAAACCCTATCCTCCGGCTTGTGTTGCATTGTGTGATGGGACCTGGGTCTTATAATAGCTTCATTGTTCTTTATTTAGCATTGCGTTGTTGTTTTATGCACTGGTGTTCTTGGGAGGAAACTCGTTCCGTGTTATACGGCGTGGTCCCTTGATTTACCTAATTTTAAAATGAAGATTAATAACTGTTTTAGTTCTCACACCAGTCACATGACTGACCTGGAGTTTATTGTTTTAACCTAAACTCTAGGTGCCCTTATTTTGACACGGGCAGCTAGTAGTTTTGGTTTTGCCGATTTATATTCACTGGAACATGGTTTACAGCTGGAATGATATCCGGAAAGCTCTGTATCCGTATATCTCTTTCATTTGTGTATTGTATTATGTTTCCGTTGCTATGGAATGTATTGTAATCTCTGATATTTATAAAAAGTTTTGTTGATTCATACTCTGTATATTCTTGTATTCTGATGGAATTATTGTAATTAGCAATGAAATGTTCTTCTTTTTGGGTTCTGATGTGGCTTGTCCTCGACTCAATCCGTGATTTCCCGTAAGGGGGATTTCGGATCGTTTCAATATTATTTCAGATTCCAAAGAATTAATATACTTTTTCATTAGTTTATTTTTACATAATTCACTTTTGGTGATAGATCAATATTAGTTCTGAACTTAATACAATATTCTGGATACGTATTGTATTTATATTTGTTTCTCTAAGAAAAAATACAACATTTCTTCCAGAAATACGAATTATGTAATAACATCAAATTGAATTCGATGAATTTATTTGAATAGATAAGAATAAAAATTTGTCGAATCCAAAAAGAATAAATCATTAAAATCAACATCTCTTTTTAAATCATGTAGGGATTTCAAATGTATATAATTTGAGTATAATTTTGAGATCAATAGTATGATTACTTAAAAAAATCAGATCTATTATAGAGTGAGATCTGAAATATGATTAACAAAATAAGAATTAGATCTCAAAGTGTAGATCTATATGTTTTCTAAAATTATAAGACTAAACAAAAAAATCTAGAAGATAACATAATAGATTTAAATCTAGAATGAGATGAGATCTAACAAAAATAGATATTTGAAAATCCAAATCAATCAGGTCATAAAAATAACCTACCGTTTTGAGATCTATAATTAGATCGGTTAGAGCTTCGTGCTGATAACGTTTTATAAATAAAACAGAACATATGCTAAACAAGAAGCCATTAGAGAGAACAGAAAGATAAGGGAGAGACTTTTATTTCTATTGCTTCAAGTGTGTACAATTTCTATTATATTGGCTCCTTTATATATAGGCGTTGGAGCTGATGTTAGACTTATTTCCATGATGTGGGACTAAATAGAATATGACAAGAGCAAATTCACTCATATATATTATAACATTTTCCATATTAAAATATTATTTTATGTTTCAAACCAAGTATCAATTTAATTTCAAACTATTTATTATTGAAAAAAAATTATTAAATGGATTTACATTTAACATTAGTTAACTAAATGTAATCTAAGAGAATATTGAATCTATTTAATTAACATTTTACTCACATATTATTGTAATTATTTAAATAACCCCTTTAATTGGAATTCAACTGATTGAATTCCAAAAATCTAATCATTTAAATATTTAAAATTAATTAAATATTTCTAATTTAATAACCAAAATTTTGGATTGTTACGTTTACCCTTCTTAAAAGAATTTCATCCTTAAAATTCCCAAAAGAAAGGAATAACAACAAACCCTTAAGTTTAAATTATAAACTAAAAGGAGTTATTAACTTATTTTATTAACCCTTAAATTTCGAACGGTAGCATCTCCTATGCGCGACTCAATCCGAAAAACTACCAACTGCCATAATGGGTCCGTCAACTCAAAAGAAAATGAAATCCAAACAGCCTCTTATATCTTGGTCATAAATTCATCAAACAAATCAGAAATTCAATATTTAACTACTATGTACCTCTTTTACGTTGAATTTTTCATTCAGCATGCAATTTATTCTCACTGAGCTAATGTAGTGTGCAAGACATCAAATGGTAATTTTTTACTTCACTGTACTTACATAATGAAAAATAGATTAAGCTTTTCAAAAGTGTAATATGACGCAACATGTAAGAATGATGCACCTAAATGACATAACAAGCATATGCAACTAAATTAATGAGGATATCATGTAATAAACATGTTAACACCTAAAATTATCATAGTAAAAGCGACAAGAAGGTAACAGTCACGGGATATCAAGAGAGAAGAACACCTTCGGCAAAGTCGAGCCACTTCAATGAAGTAGAAGAGAACGCCTAACTACCACAACAAATCAATAGCCTTTAAAGAAACTTGAAGGAAGACCAATTCGTAATGTTTGAACAAAATGCACCTTCGATTAAACTAAAGGGGAGGTTCTGACCTTATGATATCAAAGAGAATCATGGCTGCATAAGGAGAGCTTCATAATGGAAGGAGTAAACATTCAGAGTCCCTAAGCCAAAGGATCTTCGAAGGGATATTTCTCAGTGCAACCACCAACCTTCTATTCGGCTCAGACGATATCCTTTGAAGGAATCAAAGCTCATGCTTAAGAGTACTCATCAAAGAGTCATAACAGAACCTCCCTCCTACTTCCAGACCGTATAGAGAGCTCCATAACACAGATTTTAGAAGCCTCTTTGACCAAGCCTACGAATCAAGATCTATGAAAGTCTTGGAGTGTAAGCATCAAAGTGGAAAGGCATCAACATGGACCTATTAATACGACCCTAGGGGTCCAGAATCCAGACCAATTTTCTATTTCTCAAACTCATGTCAAAAAGTTACATGTTGTAACCTTATTCCTAAGTCAATTAAGGGATTTTGGGAATTGATGAACTTAAGTTATTGTACTGTCTGCAATCATTTATAAAAAGGAATTCAATTCAATTAAGGTTATAAGAAGTTAAAAATTAAAATTTTATTTTTTATTCATTCTAACTTTGTAGGTTCGGGCACCGAAAAGAATCACCTTGTTGAGTAAACCACTAATATTGTCAAAAGGGCTAACTGAATGTTATAAAGCTAGTTATAAAAAGAACGCTGATGCGGTGCTTAAGCGATATTGGCAACTACCATGCTTAATTTCGTAAAAAGCGGAAGGCATTAAGAGATAAGCGCTCAAGTGCGCCTTTTAAGCACTTTGTAGAGCCTTGCTAAACTCAAGCATTTGTATAGTAGTATTAAGCAATGACTTATTTGTATAATAATTAAGCATTGCTTAATTGCTATTCTTAAGCGTTTCTTAAGTGCCTTAGGTGCAACTTGTTTGTGCATGTATCTAGAGCTTAGGAAATGCTTAAGCTCCACTTAAGCACCACTAAGTGAAGCAAGAGCTTAGAGTTAGCCGAAATGTTCTAACCCATCAAAACCAGGCTCCCAAAATTGAAAGAAGAACGTACAGATCATTACAAGCCTTGCAACATCCTATATAAATAGGAATTAGATTACATGGATTAAGAATCTTTAGAATGGAAGGGAATTCAATCATAAAATTCAAGTATCTAACTATATATCATTTTATTTCATAGGGACGCAGTTAGAGAAGCAGAAGACGCAATCAACAGGATTACAGAGATATTTGACATTGGAAACTCACCTACCAATTACTCATTAGAATCAATTGTTATTAAATGGTACCTATGTTTTCACTTGAAATAGAAGGCATAACTTTAGTAAATCTTATTTTATCAAGGATTCCCGAACGAGTCGCTTATCTCGGGGTATTGACCATTTTTAAAGGTAGAAGGGTGGCTCAAGCCTTAGAAACCTTTAACCATTCCTTGTCCTATTGGATTAAACAAGAATTGCTATCATTTGGAATTAATATAGACTATAACATGAAGGTAGTTTCTTCTAAACTGAAAAGAATGTTTTTTGACTCAAGGAAAGCTCCTCAGAACCCAAGAAAAACATCTTAAGGTTCAAGGAAAATGCCTTACAAGACAAAAAGAATTAGTCACAATATAAGAAAAGATTCTTATAACTTGAAGGGAAGAGCTATCTATAGATCAAAGAAAGTATTCATGCAGTTTAGAAGATAGCCTTAGAAAAAGGAAAGATTAGTGTCCCTTCCGTCTAGAGAATAAACTTGCATATGAGAAAGACTAGTTTATCCTCCATATAAATTTTATAATGGTAAAGGATCATTATCTCCTCATATCCAACAATAATATGATAAAGGCAAAAGGCCAATTTGGTTGGAACAAGCTCCTCTAAGCCGCCTGAAATGGAATCAACCTGTATGAATCCAAAGTTATATGAAGAGAAAAAGTTAAGACCAAAAGCTTTAGGTATCATCGATAAGAAGAAAATAGAAGTGCATGATCCTGACAATTGGAGTATAAACTCATTCAACATCAGATCAACACCTTAGTTTGCCTTCGCACAGAACCTAAGAAGGGATAATGACATTTTCTTTCTCAAATGAGAAAGTCAATCTAAAGGGACTGTACTTGAAAGAAGAATGATGGAAGATTATGAACCTTTTGCTCAAAATGGCAACTTTTGACAAACAAACCTATCTTAAGACCCTCAAGAAATTCCTAAAAAGGAAATATCACCATCTTAATTACTACAAAGGGAACTAAAAAGGAAATTGATTAGCGATAATGAAACTCTAATATAAAAATCCAATAATTTAAGAGTTAAGCTTTCGAAAGAAAGATTTAAGTCGAAACTACCAAAGGAATGCAACTTAACAATTTTAATCAAGAATATCTAATTAATAACAACGGAAGAGCTTGATTACTGGCCTTCATAAAAGGAAGTAACTAAGTTTGAAAAGAATAAAGGAAAATTGTTATACCACTACCATATGTTAAATGCTAATGAAACCAACCATTGTAGAGCACTTGAGAAAATGATCAACTATTTCTTTAAACAATGAAAACTCAAAGAATATGTAAATAAGTATTGAATGGATTTAATAAACATCAATTTTGATTTGATAAGGAAATTCCACATGGTTAAGTAAATAAAGCATGTTTCTGACTTTGTACCAATGAGATTCTACATGGTTGGGAGTGAAGTGCTTCTTTATTTTAAAAAATTCCTTAATGTAATCAAGGAGCTTCCCAAAAGGGAGGAGGGAAAATTCTGAGGACATGCGTCTGGTACTCACTAAACCCTTTGTAATAGCCCGGAAATTCCGAGCCAGTTTGAAATTTTTATTTTGGTAATTTTAGCGAATTTTGAATATTTAAAAAGAATTATTTTAAATAATATCGACGAGAAATGTATTTTGAATAGAGTTCGACATATATATTATATACATCGTCGTTAGAATATAAATAACTATATATAATTATAAAAGGAATTGAAAATGGCGCGGTAGTTCGATAATTCGATTTCAAACTTCAATTGAATGTACCGGGTGCAAAATAAACCGGATTTTAGTGAAACCAAAAATAATAGGATCTAATTGGGAATATCTTTCCAACGAATCCGAAAAATTGAAATTTCATAGCAGGAATTAAAAGATATATCCAGTTGGAAATTCTGAATAGTCGCTATGGAATTCAAGCCCTTAAAAATGGGAATTTTGCAAATGACCTCGGATTTCAACGAAACCACTTTTGTTGGGTCCGCGATGTCAAATTATTGCTAGGTTTAAAATTTCATAATTTTTTTAATCAATATGTGAGCGTGGAAAAGGAAAACGTGTTTGACCAGTTTTAGTTGATTTTAATCGACTGGAAAATGGCCGTTTTTCCAACGATCTCGGAATTCGACGAAACTAGTTTTATTAGGACCGTATCGTCGATACGAAGCTAGAAAATATTTTTTTGGAATTTTTCGAGTCCGTATGTGGCCCTGGTAATTTGAAATGTACGTTCATGTTGAATATATATAGATTTATACTTTAATCTCAATCAAAACTGATCGTAACAAGCGAATTGGCCTACGAAACATATCCCATTGTGTTCGGAATGGGGGTAATTAGCTAGAGGCGACAGTCGGTGGGTTTCGTTTCGAGTTCGACAATAAAAGTTACCCTTTTGAAGAGAAAAAAAGGAAAATATATATATATATTCACTCAGACCCCCCCCCCTTTTCATTTTCCCAAAAACCACCTCAAACTCAAAAAGGAAATCGCGCCCCCATTTACCAGCCGTCGCCTCCTTGCTGGCCGCGCCACCGCCGCCATGGAGCCTCGCCGTCGCGCCTAGGGCTGCCGTACCCCCTGAGCTCCGGCATAGATCCTCTCTCTACTTCGATTGAAGACCCAAACCCCCACCCGAGCCCTAACCACCACCGTTGACCCCCTGCCGCGCCCTACCTCGCTCCAGACCTCCGTTTCCTACCTCTCTTTTCTTTCCCCCTCCCCAATCTGCGAGTACCCGACGACCTAGCACGCAGCCCACCGCACCCGAAGCCAACGACAATCCACCCCTGACCCTCATTCCCTCTCACGCTCACTCCTCTTCTAATCCACGAGGTCAGCCCCCTACTCTTCGATAAGCAAAGGTAAATTTTTAAACGATTTTATTTTCTTTGATGTAATTAGTTAAACAAAAAAATATACATAGTAAAATCAGTTTTAAAAATAAAATGGCGTTGTATAAAGATAGGATTTTAGATTATATAAAAATATGATTTTTATGAATATAAAAATATGATTTTTAGACCTAGAAAGGTATGATTTTTACTTATGTAAAGGCGAGATTTTTATATTTTAAAAAGAATTAAAATTCGATTTTTAAAATATAGAAGATATAAAAATATGATTTTTATATAATGTAGATAATAAAAATATAATTTTTATATGATAGGAATGTTAAAAATATAATTTTTATACTAGTGGCATAGTAAAAATATGATTTTTATTTAGATAGAGTTATAAAAATATAATCTTTGTTGTACATTTAGCGATATAAAAATATAATTTTTATTGAATGTAAAGAATAAAGATATAATTTTTATTGAATGTAAAGGGTAAAAATATAATTTTTATCGAATGTAGATAATAAAAATATAATTTTTATATAGCAGAGATTATAAAAATATAATTTTTATAAGATAGAGAATATAAAAATACGATTTTTATATATGTGGTAGCGAAAAGATTTGATCTTTATAAATATGGTGGAGTGATAAAAATGTGATTTTTAAATGTGAACAGTGTGACAAAGACTATGTTGGAAGTATGGGCAAATCCAGACTGTTCAAAAATTCAGAAATAAAACTGGAGGAGTGGACCCCTCTTCCATAAAAAAATCGATTTTTATATATGTAGTGGCTACGGGCAACGAAAGTGACGAAGGGAGAGAACGACGAAGATTTCTACTTAAGAAGAGTCGTAGAGTTGGGATAGCTCTTGGTGAGAACTTCTCACCTTTTAAATTTTCTTTTTCTAGTTATATAATAATATATACTAGGATGCAGACGGTGTTTAGTAGCACCCGACACCCGTCATCCACAGACCATGGATGGCTTGTTTGTTTGATTGATGTGTTGTGAAAATTGTTAGTGATGTTGATGTGAAATCGAAAATAGAATGTAGATGTTTGAAATAAATTAATGATCGTTAAAAATATAATTTTTAACGTGAAAGTGAATAAATAAATATTTATAAACAAATCAGCCGATTTGTTTATATACACTGATTTGACTGATATTGATTGGGTCGATAAATTTTACACATCGCCCAACAACACAAATAAAATATGAGTTTGATTGTTTGAAACCCCACACGGGTATTGGGATAAAATACGGCATACACTAATCCCAATAATTAGTTGTTTGTCGATCGATTGATTGACAGGCTGTTATAAGCGTTAGATATTTATATTTGATGCTTATACAGTGTAGTGCACTTTGGATGATGGTTGATTATTTATCGTTGCTATTATATACATGTGTTTTATGGAATCCATATAATTAACTTTATATGGTAATTGATTGGGCCTCATTCCAATTTAGAAGATAAAGAATATTATAAAATAAAGGTTCATGTGTTGACAGTACTCATCCGTTGAGATTAGTCATGTGTTGAACGAAATATTTTAACAATAAAATTTACACCTTTATCATATATAAAATTAGAAACTAATTGGAAAATAGATAAGATGAGTGGTCTCCTGGATATTGATCTGATGTTGGTTTCGGCCTTCGGGGTTAATATTCAGGGAATCATTCTTTTACTAGTTTACGGTTGGATTCTGATTTGAAATCAAACGATAGATACCATAATTTTTATAAAATATATTAAATAACAAAAATAGTCACACGTGGATGGTACTCATTCGTTGAGATTAGTCGTGTGTTGACAAAAATATAGATTCACGTATTGAATAGGATAAATATTCATTTGTTGAATTGAATAACGGAATTATTGAAATATATAAAGCCGTGTTGATTAGAGATGCGCTATTTTGACGCGAACGATATTTATTTCGATTATATTCGTTTTTATAATTTGAATCGAATAGAAAACCAATTTGAATTGAATCGAATATAAAACGAATTGGAATTGAATTGAATATATAACGAATTTGAATTGAACTGAATAGGAAACGAATTTGTCTGAATTGAATATATAACGAATTTGAATTGAATTGAATAGAAAATGAATGTGATTTGAATTGAATAGAAAACGAATTTGAATTGAATTGAATAGAAAACGAATTTGAATTGAATATATAACGAATTTGAATTGAATTGAATAGAAAACGAATTTGAATTGAATATATAACGAATTCGAATTGAATTGAAAACGAATTTGATTTGAATAGAATATATAACGAATTTGAATTGAATTGAAAAGAAAATGAATTCGAATCGAATTAAAATCGATTTGAATTGAAATCAAATAGAAATGAAAGTAAAAAGGATTTATAATAGAAAATTCAATTTTGATTTGAATTTGAAATAAAGGTTGAAATTGTTTTTGAAACGAATTCAAAACTATCTATAAAATTCATTTTAAATAGTAATCGACAAAATATATATTATATATATAATATAATGGTCAGAACAGAACGCGCCGCGGCAGTTCGCGAATTTCGACCATTGACTTCGAATGGACATTACGGGAGATCCGACCGTCGGATTCTCCTAAAACCGGAACCATTGGGTTCGTATCGAAAAGAGCTTTCTAATGAATATTAGAAATTTTAAGTCTAATGGTTGGATTTGGAGATATGTCCAAATCAAATTTGGAAAAGGTCGCTGTAAGTGCAGTTCGATAGCCGTTGATGGAAATCGACTGTACGGGCCTTGATAAAATTATTAAAAATAGTAATAATTTGTGTAAAATCATAAGAAATGATTTGGGAAAAATTGGGATGAAAAACTCCATATTTGAAAAGATAAAAAAAGATTTTTATCGAAATGAACTAGTTTTGAACTAAAATTAAACCCGTTAATTTTCAAATAAATTGGATTTGAAACGAGTTTTAATCGAATTGATTTGTGGGTTTATCATGAACTGTGCTTTAAATGGCATTAGTTCTTTAACCTAGTAAAAGAGTTTTAATGAATCTGCAATTAGATTGGAATGTGAATTGATAATCTAAATATCAAATTTAGAAATAGAGCGAGAATGGAGTATTACCAGTTTTGCTCAAAAGCGGTAGTTAAGTCTTTAAATTAGATTTAAACGTGAAATGGTAATTAATTTTACCGATAACACTGTGGTGTTAGATATGGAATATTACCAGTTTTGCTTCATGGGATGAATAAGTTGAGATTGGGAAATAAAATAAATAATTACTTCGGTGTGGTTCGCTAATCTCGACTAGTTTGGAAAACCATAATTTTGTTTGAAATGACATCCAAAGGAAGATTAAAGGATAAATTTTAAAGAATTTATCTTGGATAAAATTAATGGGAACCTTTCCCTAAGAATATGAAATATAGAAACTAGTTGTAGGTTAGTTAAGAAGAATGGTTTCCTGGATATTGATCTGATGATGGTTTCGGCCTTCGGGGTTAATATTTGGGAAATTGTTCTCTTGCTAATTTGTGGTTAGTGGCTGCTGAATTGGAATGAGGCGTATGTTGTGTTTGTGTAACATTTGTTTTTAATATACGCGGTCGGAAAGTCCGGGTTTATACCCATTCTGAATAACCGATTCGACGATATGTCGAAGATGAAGACGGTGATTGAAGACCGGAAGTCTTCACATCGTTTGGGTGATTACTGATGATCTTGATTGGGATGTACACCCAAGATGAGGGAATCAGTTGGTGGTCGTCCAGACGTACTTGGAGATCGATGGATATGCGAGGAAAGTGCCTCCGGTTTCGTTCAGACTCAAAACGAACTTGTAAATGGATTGTGTGTCTGACATTGGATTTTATTCTGTGTTGATTGATTTCTGTTAAATATATATCTGTTTGGCGGCAGAGAATTTATTCTCTTGCTTAACGCCCTTCTCTGAGACGTACGAGCTTAGAGGTTATATATCGATAGATATCAATCACATGGCATGAATTGCCTGTGTGGCACGCTGAGTTGCATGGATCAAGGCTTCTGTTGAAAAGCAAAGTCTTGTGGCTGATGATCAAAGCACGGCCTACGTGGCAGCTTTGTGTATAACGTGAATTCGCGAGCCTCACACCTCGGTATGAGTTAAAAACGGGATAAGGACTGCAGGGAGAGCATGACGTTTCTTTCTAGCTTTGGTGGTGTCAGTGACTTACCAGCCCTGACATTTATATACTTTTCACCTATGTGGTTGTTGGATGAGGCGCCTCGATTTTAGGTCTGTAAGGACCGGGAAACGTGTGTTCAGGCATAACTAATCCTCTAACGTAAGTGAGGACCGGCCCTGAAGCATCCAGGGGTTACCCAGAGTGTGTAGTCCCGAGGCATTTGCTAGAGTGTTTCGAAGTGGAGAGGAGCTTGCCCCTTGCCTCGACTCATGACGGAAATCCAATTTCCAATACGTGTATTTCGGCTTTATTTGTAGAGCCTAGTATGGCGACATAGTGGTATGGGGCACTTATGTCGTCTATGATTTATATTTACGATTGAAATTTTTTTGACACTATACACTTATTATAGTATCAATTGATTTGTTTTAAACGTACCAAGCATGTTTGGCTGTTATAAGGTAAAACCCTATCCTCCGGCTTGCATTGCATTGTGTGATGGGACCTGGGTCTTATAATAGCTTCATTTTTCGAAAAAGCATTGCGCTGTTTATCCTATGCACTAGTATTCTTGGGGGGAAACCCGTTCCGTGTTATACGGCGTGGTCCCTTGAATTACACTCTTTTAAAGTAAAGCTTTAAATAACTGTTTTAGTTCTCACACCAGTCACATGACTGACTTGGAGTTCATTGTTTTAACCTATACTCTGGGTGCCCTTATTTTCGACACGGGCAGCTAGTAGTTTTGGTTTTGCAGATTTATATTCACAGGATCCTGGTTTACAACTGGAATGATATCCGGAAAGCTCTGTATCCGTATATCACCTTCAGTTGTGCTTTGTATTATTTTCCGCTGCTATGTAATTTATTGTAATCTCTGATATTTATCGAATGTAATTTATTCATTTATACTCTGTATATTCTTGTATTCTAATGGAATTGTTGTAATAACAATGAAATGTTCTTCCGTCTGCGTTCTGATTTTTCTTGTCCTCACAGTAATTCGTTCTTTCTCATCTCTTCGGAGACCGGGGAAATTCGGGTCTCTTCATTTGGTATCAGAGCTTTGGTTTACAGAGCTCGAGAACAAGACACATTAGAACCATACGAAAGAATTCATCAGATATTGGATTTGTAATATCCAATTAGAATGACTCGTTAGAGATAGGATCAGTAGTGTCCTAGAACGAGTGTGAAGAGTATATTTTTCAAATGAAAACAATTTTGTTTTGAAATTTAAATTGTTTTATATGTATTTGAATATTTGTTTATTTTGAATTTGGACAATCCGATATATAAAGATATTGCATATACGCGTCCTGAACGTATATTCGAAATTTTAATATACCGGATAGATATAGAACCGCACTCTAGTAGCCCGGAGATGTTCTGATGGTGGTTCGAAACATCATCAGCATTTATTTTCGAGTGACGAAGGTGTGATATCTTTATATTTCCATTAGACTGGTGTGAGAACCAAAACTAATATAGATAGGTTTATTGTTGTGAATTGGCATCAAAAACAAGATTTTCAGTATATATATATATCAAAATCTATGAATTTGAAACGTTAATCCACTAATTGATTGATGTTTGTGTTGTTTGTTTAGTTGTTTGATAATTTTGAACCATTATGCCTAATTGCATCAAATATTGAATTGTATTGAAAATTATTCGTATTTGCTTGCATATACATGTATATCCATTGAACAGGTCATAGCAAGGAGGCTAGAGCAGAGAATAAAGTTTGTTTGCCTGACAAATAGGTACATGTTTACTATAATTTACTGTTTTGTTTGGGTGATGATGATTTTATGAGCCTATTGGCTAGCCGCTTGGCTTTTTCTTTTTCTTTTTGAGATCAGAAGGCCTGTATGGCAATTTCAGGATTTTCCCGTGGCTCCCGGTGCAGGGTAGGTTATGGTGAAATTTTTCGAAAATTTAGGGTGTTAGCCAAATTTTTGAAGAATTTGAAAATTCTCAGAAACTGAAAAGTTGGAGAATGGAAGCCAGATCGAACGTAGAGTTGATTAATCAAACCACTTTCGACTTTGTTCCTTTTCGGGGACGAAAAGTTTTAAGTGGGGGAGATTGTAATAACCCGGAAATTCTGAGCCAGTTTGAAATTTTTATTTTGGCAATTTTAGCGAATTTTGAATATTTAAAAAGAATTATTTTAAATAATATCGACGAGAAATGTATTTTGAATAGAATTCGACATATATATTATATACGTCGTCGTTAGAATATAAATAATTATATATAATTATAAAAGGAATTGAAAATGGCGCGGTAGTTCGATAATTCGATTTCAAACTTCAATTGAATGTACCGGGTGCAAAATAAACCGAATTTTAGTGAATCCAAAAATAATAGGATGTAATTGGGAATATCTTTCCAACGAATCCAAAAAATTGAAATTTCATAGCGGGAATTAAAAGATATGTCCAGTTGAAAATTCTGAATAGTCGCTATGGAATTTAGGCCCTTAAAAATGGGAATTTTGCAAACGACCTCGGATTTCGACGAAACCACTTTTGTTGGGTCCGCGATGTCAAATTATTGCTAGGTTTCAAATTTCATAATTTTTCGAATCAATATGTGAGCGTGGCAAAGGAAAACGCGTTTGACCAGTTTCAGTTGATTTTAATCGACTGGAAAATGGCCATTTTTCCAACGGTCTCGGAATTCGACGAAACTAGTTTTATTAGGACCGTATCGTCGATACGAAGCTAGAAAATATTTTTCTGGAATTTTTCGAGTCCGTATGTGGCCCCGGTAATTTGAAATGTACGTTCATGTTGAATATATATAGATTTATACTTTAATCTCAATCAAAACAGAACATAACAAGCGAATTGGCCTATGAAACATATCCCATTGTGTTCGGAATGGGGGTAATTAGCTAGAGGCGACAGTCGGCGAGTTTCGTTTCGAGTTCGACAATAAAAGTTACCTTTTTGAAGAGAAAAAAAGGAAATAATAATAATAATATATATATTCACTCAGACCCCCCCCCCTTTTCATTTTCCCCAAAACCCCCTCAAACTCAAAAAGGAAATCGCGCCCCCATTTACCAGCCGTCGCCTCCTTGCTGGCCGCGCCACCGCCGCCATGGAGCCCCGCCGTCGCGCCTAGGGCTGCCGCACCCCCTGAGCTCCGGCATAGATCCTCTCTCCACTTCGATTGAAGACCCAAACCCCTACCCGAGCCCAAGCCACCACCGTTGACCTTCTGCCGCGCCCTGCCTCGCTCCAGACCTCCGTTGCCCCCCTCTCTCTTCTTTCCCCCTCCCCAATCTGCGAGTACCCAACGACCTAGCACGCAGCCTACCGCACCCGAAGCCAACGACGATCCACCCCTGACCCTCATTCCCTCTCACGCTCACTCCTCTTCTAATCCACGAGATCAGCCCCCTACTCTTCGATAAGCAAAGGTAAATTTTTAAACGATTTTATTTTCTTTGATGTAATTAGTTAAACAAAAAAAAACATAGTAGAATCAGTTTTAAAAATAAAATGGCGTTGTATGAAGTAGGATTTTAGATTATATAAAAATATGATTTTTATGAATATAAAAATCGGATTTTTGGACCTAGAAAGGTATGATTTTTACTTATGTAAAGGCGAGATTTTTATATTTTAGAAAGAATTAAAATTCGATTTTTAAAATATAGAAGATATAAAAATATGGTTTTTATATAATGTAGATAATAAAAATATAATTTTTATATGATAGGAATGTTAAAAATATAATTTTTATACTAGTGGCATAGTAAAAATATGATTTTTATTTAGATAGAGTTATAAAAATATAATCATTGTTGTACATGTAGCGATATAAAAATATAATTTTTATTGAATGTAAAGAATAAAGATATAATTTTTATTGAACGTAAAGGGTAAAAATATAATTTTTATCGAATGTAGATAATAAAAATATAATTTTTATATAGGAGAGATTATAAAAATATAATTTTTATAAGATAGAGAATATAAAAATACGATTTTTATATATGTGGTAGCGAAAAGATTTGATCTTTATAAATATAGCGAAGTGATAAAAATGTGATTTTTAAATGTGAACAGTGTGACAAAGACTATGTTGGAAGTATGGGAAAATCCAGACTGTTCAAAAATTCAGAAATAAAACTGGAGGAGTGGACCCCTCTTCCATAAAAAATTCGATTTTTATATATGTAGTGGCTACGGGCAACGAAAGTGACGAAGGGAGAGAACGACGAAGATTTCTACTTAAGAAGAGTCATAGAGTTGGGATAGCTATTGGTGAGAACTTCTCACCTTTTAAATTTTCTTTTTCTAGTTATATTATAATATATACTAGGATGCAGACGGTGTTTAGTAGCACCCGACACCCGTCATCCACAGACCATGGATGGATTGTTTGTTTGATTGATGTGTTGTGAAAATTGTTAGTGATGTTGATGTGAAATCGAAAATAGAACGTAGATGGTTGAAATAAATTAATGATCGTTAAAAATATAATTTTTAACGTGAAAGTGAATAAATAAATATTTATAAACAAATCAGCCGATTTGTTTATATACACTGATTTGACTGATATTGATTGGGTAGATAAATTTTACACATCGCCCAACAGCACAAATAAAATATGAGTTTGATTGTTTGAAACCCCACACGGGTATTGGGATAAAATATGGCATACACTAATCCCAATAATTAGTTGTATGTCGATCGATTGATTGACAGGCTGTTATAAGCGTTAGATATTTATATTTGATGCTTATACAATTTAGTGCACTTTGGATGATGGTTGATTATATATCGTTGCTATTATATACATGTGTTGTATGGAATCCATATAATTAACTTTATATGGTAATTGATTGGGCCTCATTCCAATTTAGAAGATAAAGAATATTATAAAATAAAGGTTCATGTGTTGACAGTACTCATTCGTTGAGATTAGTCATGTGTTGAACGAAATATTTTAACAATAAAATTTACATCTTTATCATATATAAAATTAGAAACTAACTGGAAAATAGATAAGATGAGTGGTCTCCTAGATATTGATCTGATGTTGGTTTCGGCCTTCGGGGTTAATATTCAGGGAATCGTTCTCTTACTAGTTTACGGTTGGAGTCTGATTTGAAATCAAACGATGGATACCATAATTTTTATAAAATATATTAAATAACAAAAATAGTCACACGTGGACGGTACTCATTCGTTGAGATTAGTTGTGTGTTGACAAAAATATAGATTCACGTATTGAATAGGATAAATATTCATTTGTTGAATAGAATAACGGAATTATTGAAATATATAAAGCCATGTTGATTAGAGATGCGCTATTTTGATGCGAACGATATTTATTTCGATTATATTCGTTTTTATAATTTGAATCGAATAGAAAACCAATTTGAATTGAATTGAATATTAAACGAATTGGAATTGAATTGAATATATAACGAATTTGAATTGAACTGAATAGGAAACGAATTTGATTTGAATTGAATATATAACGAATTTGAATTGAATTGAATAGGAAATGAACTTGATTTGAATTGAATAGAAAACGAATTTGAATTGAATTGAATAGAAAACGAATTTGAATTGAATATATAACGAATTTGAATTGAATTGAATAGAAAACGAATTTGAATTGAATATATAATGAATTCGAATTGAATTGAATAGAAAACGAATTTGATTTGAATTGAATATATAATGAATCAGAATCGAATTGAAAAGAAAATGAATTCGAATCAAATTAAAATCGATTTGAATTGAAATCAAATAGAAATGAAAGTAAAAAGGATTTATAATAGAAAATTCAATTTTGATTTGAATTTGAAATAAAGGTTGAAATTGTTTTTGAAACGAATTCAAAACTATTTACAAAATTCGTTTTAAATAGTAATCGACGAAATATATATTATATATATAATATAATGGTCAGAATAGAACGCGCCGCGCCGCGGTAGTTCGCGAATTTCGACCATTGACTTCTAACGGACATTACGGGAGATCAAACCGTCGGATTCTCCTAAAAGCGGAACCGTTGGGTTCGTATCGAAAAGAGCTTTCTAACGAATAATAGAAATTTGAAATCTAACGGTTGGATTTGGAGATACGTCCAAATCAAATTTGGAGAAGGTCGCTATAAGTGCAGTTCGATGGTCGTTGATGGAAATCGACTGTACGGGCCTTGATAAAATTATTAAAAATAGTAATAATTTGTGTAAATCATAAGAAATGATTTGGGAAAAATTGGGATGAAAAACTCCATATTTGAAAAGATAAAAATAGATTTTTATCGAAATGAACTAGTTTTGAACTAAAATTAAACCCGTTTATTTTTAAATAAATTGGATTTGAAACGAGTTTTAATCGAATTGATTTGTGGGTTTATCGTGAACTGTTCTTTAAATGGCATTAGTTCTTTAACCCAGTAAAAGGAGTTTTAATGAATCTACAATTAGATTGAAATGTGAATTGATAATCTAAATTATCAAATTTAGAAATAGAGCGAGAATGGAGTATTACCAGTTTTGCTCCAAAGCGGTAGTTAAATCTTTAAATTAGATTTGAACGTGAAATGGTAATTAATTTTACCGATAACACTGTGATGTTAGATATGGAGTATTACCAGTTTTGCTTCATGGGATGAATAGGTTGGGATTGGGAAATAAAATAAATAATTACTTCGCTGTGGTTCGCTAATCTCGACTAGTTTGGAAAACCATAATTTGGTTTGAAATGACATCCAAAGGAAGATTAAAAGATAAATTTTAAAGAATTTATCTTGGATAAAATTAATGGGAACCTTTCCCTAAGAATATGAAATTTAGAAACTAGCTGTAGGTTAGTTAAGAAGAATGGTTTCCTGGATATTGATCTGATGTTGGTTTCAGCCTTCGGGGTTAATATTTGGGAAATTGTTCTCTTGCTAATTTGTGATAAGTGGCTGCTGAATTGGAATGAGGCGTATGTTGTGTTTGTGTAACATTTGTTTTTAATATACGCGGGTTGTTCGGAAAGTCCGGGTTTATATCCATTCTGAATAACCGATTCGACGATATGTCGAAGATGAAGACGGTGATTGAAGACCGGAAGTCTTCACATCGTTTGGGTGATTACTGATGATCTTGATTGGGCTGTACGCCCAAGTTGAGGGAATCAGTTGGTGTTCGTCCAGACGTACTTAGAGATCGATGGATATGCGAGGAAAGTGCCTCCAGTTTCGTTCAGACCCAGAACGAACTTGTAAATGGATTGTGTGTCTGACATTGGATTTTATTCTGTGTTGATTGATTTCTGTTAAATATATATCTGTTTGGCGGCGGAGAATTTATTCTCTTGCTTAACGCCCTTCTCTGAGACGTACGAGCTTAGAGGTTATATATCGATAGATATCAATCGCATGGCATGAATTGCCTGTGTGGCACGCTGAGTTGGATGGATCAAGGCTTCTATTGAAAAGCAAAGTCTTGTGGTTGATGATCAAAGCACGGCCTACGTGGCAGCTTTGTGTATAACGTGAATTTGCGAGCCTCACACCTCGGTATGAGTTAAAAACGGGATATGGACTGCAGGGAGAGCACGACGTTTCTTTCTAGCTTTGGTGGTGTCAGTGACTTACCAGCCCTGACATTTATATACTTTTCACCTATGTGGTTGTTGGATGAGGTGCCTCGATTTTAGGTCTGTAAGGACCGGGAAACGTGTGTTCAGGCATAACTAATCCTCTAACATAAGTGAGGACCGGCCCTGAAGTATCCAGGGGTTACCCAGAGTGTGTAGTCCCGAGGCATTTGCTTGAGTGTCTCAAAGCGGAGAGGAGCTTGCCCCTTGCCTCGACTCATGACGTAAATCCAATTTCCAATTCGTGTATTTTGGCTTTATTTGTAGAGCCTAGTATGGCGACATAGTGGTATGGGGCACTTATGTCGTCTATGATTTATATTTATGATTGAAATTGTTTTGACACTATACACTTATTATAGTATCAAATGATTTGTTTTAAACGTACCAAGCATGTTTGGCTATTATAAGGTAAAACCCTATCCTCCGGCTTGCGTTGCATTGTGCGATGGGACCTGGGTCTTATAATAGCTTCATTTTTCGAAAAAGCATTGCGCTGTTTATCCTACGCACTAGTACTCTTGGGGGGAAACCCGTTCCGTGTTATACGGCATGGTCCCTTGAATTACTCTCTTTTAAAGTAAACCCAGTTACTGACGGACCCAAAGACCTCTTCGGAGGCATCCGACAAGTTCAACAAGCGTCTGAATTATTCAGATTCAACAAACAACAGATCAAAGATACTTTCGAGGGCATCCTTTCATAAGCCGAATCTTCCAAATTCGATTAGTGACGAACCTAAAACTTTCCTCAAAAACCACAAGTAACTAGCCCACTCAGTTACCAGGAATAACAGATTTCTTTATCTAACTGTAAAAACAATGCCTAATTTTCAAAATATTAAAACCAATTGTGGTATGGGGGCATTACCATCGCATTAATGAAATCTAATGACGCTCTCTTAAAACATACTACAATCCGGTCATAATCTCATGAAAACCCAGCATTAGGTCATTCCAACCAACAAAACTGGATTTTCTGGAATAACTAAGATGAAATTAGAGATCCGAATAAAATGGTTATCCATGTGAAAGGGTTTTGGGCGTCGTCTTAGTCAAGATCAGGAAAATCCAATAAAGTTGGTTGAATTAACTCAGCCTGTCATAACAAACAATTTGTGGTGCAGAATTTGTATTGCAAATATAAAACAAGCATGAAATGCAAAATATAAAAAGCATAGCGAAACTAAAAGCAAAATTTAAGGCATGAAAAGCAGGACACAATTTCCTGACAGCAAAGCAAAATTATATCATAAAGTCACAGGTTAAAGTGTAAAATATCGGACAATAGAGTGCATAAAGACGACAAGTACAAGAGTAATATGCGGGGACCGGCGCCCGCATATACAATCGGCCAGAATACAACATACAAAAGAAAGTAATTAACAACCAAGTTGAGCAACTACTAAGTATGATCATTTCTTCCTGTCACTTGATCTCAAAGCTGGCTTGCTAAGTAAAGGTGGAGGGGTCTCTTCCATATTACTCTGATTCTCTTACGAAGAAAAAATGATAGCCTCCATCTCTTTCTTCTTTTTCTTCTTCTTCTTAGACAATGAGGACTTGGCAGTTTTCTTTCCTTCATTCTTGGTAGTAACTTGGGGACCATCTGCATTAATGACTTCAAGGTCGTCACTAAGGCTGTAGTCAACAACATCCAAATCCGAGAAGGCACCGATCTTTGCATCTTGTGACCTAGGAGCTGCAATAAGCAAGGGTGTGTTACTAGGAGGAGGGGGAGTAATGACAGAATTAAGGGGGAAAGTTGTCAATGGTGAATCAATCCTCATAGCTCCTGTTGTCGTTGCATTGCCTATGGCAGGAGAAGACAGGGGTGAAATTAAATTCAAAGTATGGAAACATTGAGCATAATAAGCAAGGGTCTCAGGTGAATCGAAAATGGACTCTAAGCACGACAGGGTGAAGTTAGTTTCAATTTTACCTGTATCTAGAAGATTCCCCGAGGGATCCCTATGCTTGATGCTCCAGTGATCGGGATTATCATCATCAGCCTCATCGTTTTCACCCTGCTCATCAGCGATATTCCCTGTATTAATGTTCCCCTCAATAGTGACGTCTTTATCTTTAGGAGCATCAACTGGGTTAGCTAAAGTCTGTGAGCCAGAAGCTTCAAGGGCCGAGGGATCAATAAGAAGGTTGACGCCAGGGTGAGTTTGAACTTTCTCACCGGAAGTACCGGTCCTCTCGTCTATTAGTTGTGCCTTTCCTTCTGCCAGAGCCTCTCTGGACCTGTCACCTAAGAGTTTGTCAATGAGTTTGTCCTCGCTACAATCATCACCGTTAATCTCAAGCACTCGCTCCCAAATAAGCGCCAAAGTACGTGCAGAACTACCCCCTAAGTAATGCAAACTCCCACAGCTCATGACACTGTATACATAGAAGCGGAACATGTCATCATCAGCTTCGTCCATAGCTTGTTTTTGAGTTTCTTCTGCATTTATCTTGTCCTTCTCAAGAGATTCGACCTTGGCCATCAGTGTCTGGTTGGAAGCCTTCAGAGAGTTTACCTCCTTACGAAGATTAGCGGCATCTTCCTGATATTATTTGGAGAAATCCTTCTCTACAGCCAATATGGCATAAACATTGCGCTTGGAAGTTATGGCATCTTTTTCTCTTTGTTTGGAAGCATCGAGTTCTTCCTAGAGCTTCTTGATCTCGTTATCTGATGCTTCTAACTCTGCGACTCTTTTATTGAGAACTGCGATAGTAGCGTCACGATCATCCAAAACCTTTTCCCATATTACTTTATCACCCTCCAACTCGGCAATTTTTGTAAGATGGGAATCATGGTGCTTTTGAAGGTCATCGCCAAGTTTCTTCCATCCACGCAACTTTTGGTAAAAGATATCTCTTACGATGTTCCATCTTTGTTTCAAGTTGACTCTTAGAAGTATTAAACTGGGTGTGTGTTTGACTTATAACCGCATCCACCTTTTTAAGAAAATCATCGGTGTCGGTTATACTTACTCCACGATCAAAGTAAAGCCCTTTCAAGTTCCAACTTGGGAGCTTTTCAGAGAAGGAGATGTTCGTCAAACCAGGATTATGGCGAGGTTTATTAATAATCGAATGGATCTCGGCTGAAGGACCGGGAGGGCCAGAGGATGAAGGAAGTCGGGGCTTAATAGGCAGCTTTTCTACTTGGGAATGCTTATAAGAACCATCCCTTCCTCGTTTCCTCCCTCGCCCCCTTCATCGGGAGTGTCTTCCCTTAGCCAACTGCGTCTTCTAGCCTCTTTTTCTTCTTCCTCACGAATCTTCTTCCTTTATTCCTCAGTCAAGACGGATTCTGATGCATGAAAAGACTGAGAAGAGGGTTTCAAGGGCAGAGGAGGATGGAGCTGCTCGCGGTGATGTGATGATTGTTGAGGTTCGGATCGTAGTAAGTGCTTTGGATCGATAACTTTGCTCCTTTTACTAAAATCTGATCTAATTCCTGACGAGCGTCTCCCGTGCATGTCTAGACCTGAAATGAGTTATGGATGAGTTTCCGATACTTGAAACTACAAAGTATCTAAAAATGCTAAAGCAAGATACAAATACAGAGAAGGAACTAGAATGCACAAGATGGATTTCTTTAAAGAATACTGTTATTAACAGACCGGTCATATCCCTTGGGTCTAAGGGGATTCCTAAAGATTTAAGATGCCTTTCTGACTCGGTTGAGGTTACATCCCTAAGTCCGGTTTCTATGGTTTGAGGGTTGAGAGGCTGAGTAACTGCACCATCCTAACTAAGATATCTAGCAGAGTTGAGATCACTCAAATTTTCAAATGTACCTGCAAAATCTTCTGTAGCTGCATTTTAAGTAGGGGAATCTCCAGTTATAGTCTCAATATTTGGATCAGTTTCTAATGCAATTACGTCTTCCCCATCATATTCAGTCCCGTGCTCGAATTCAGAAGGATTCACTTCCCTATTATCTCTCTTAACCAGTTCGGAATCTGATTCTGGCTCAGAATGCGAGGAAGTATTCTCTTTCTTAGTCAACTCGACCGATATTGTAGGATCCTCGCCCCTATGACAGTTAGAATCTTCATCCTTATTCAAAGTCATTGACAAGGGCAACGTTCTTCCACTAGTAGGCCCTGAACATCTTTTCAAAGAAGGGTCAATAATAGGGTTTTCATCGGCCTGAATTACATTTCTGTCATCAGAACAGCCGACGTTCGACTCTGCAGGGTTAGGATTAGGAGTGGAAGGTCCAACCTTGCATAAAAACTTCCTCAAGGGGTGAAGTAGTTCATATCGGCGAAGAATATTTCCAGTAACTAAAAGTTTTTTACTTCTCTTAGCCTCGTCAATAGCTTTCAGTGTTTCGTATGTGGCTTTAAGAGAAGAGGATGCTTTGTTGTCCTTAATCAGGGTAGGGAGTACTACATTTCGAAAGAAGTAATGTAAGAACGTATAACTCAGAGGAAAGTAAAGTCAAAGCCGCTCAATAAACTATACATACCTCCGTCTGTCCACTACCCTCGAAATGGTTCGGGGCACCTAACAAAGAACAATTGGTTTAAAAATCTTGAAACACTGTCTGGTAATTCGAGAACAAGCTTCCGATTTCTGGCACCTTCAGCATGCATAATAGAAGGGGTGTCCTTCCTAATCTTAAAAGAACACAGGTAACGAAGTTCCTGGAAAGTAGGCTCTTGTTTTGTCGTATCCATGAAAAGAACATAGAGGCCTAGTAAAACAGTGTAACCATTAGGGTGAAGTTGGAAAGAAGCAATGCCTGGACAGTTTAGGATTCGCCCTAGAAAACGATTAAAAGGGGCATAGCACCAGCTGCTAGCATTTGTTTATTTACAGCAACATATCCAACAGAGGGTCATCAGCAAAGACGCCATCTTTTGGTAATATAGCATCCGTAAGAGGAATTCTGTATTGACCACATAACAGTTCGTATCACTCCTGAGTTAGAGTGGTAGACTGTCTCTCTTGGTCCCTAGCTTTAATCGGGCGGAGATCCAAAGGGAGGGGTAAAAACTTGGCTATAGGTTATGGTTGTTTCAGTTTCGGAAGCCTTGTTTAAGGAAGGATTGGTTTGAGCCGAGGAGGTCTCTTTACTTTGAGGGAGAACTTGCTTTTCAGTAGTCATTCTACACAGATATACTAGAGTACATTTCAGTTTTCTAGCAACAAGATTCGAAGAATAAAAGTGCGAAAACACATTAAAGCATTAAAACAACGGTGACAAACACCGAGGTAAGGCGTTGGTTGACATTGGAATCAAGTTGTTGCAGCATGATTGCCCATGCCGTAGTAGCAACATGACGATTTGCTCATGTCACTGCCACGACTTGGGACTCATGTCGGTGCACGACGTGGGATTCATGTCGGTTCACGGCATGATGCTCATGTCGGTTCACGGCATGATGCTTATGTCGATCCACAAACCTGACGCTCAAGTCAACTCACGACTTGAAACTCCTGTAGGTTCACGACATGAGACTCATGTTAGTTCGCCACTTGGAATCTTAAAAGTAACACAACTTCAGCGCAGAGGTTCTGACATTAAAAAGGGGGTGTTCCAACACTATCACAAGTTGAGATTCACATTATTATCACGTAATTACGGACATTGTGTCAACGGCTTGGGTTTTAAAAAATTTATGCCATGGGAAACAATTCAATAAAGGCATAATTTACTAAGAGTCGATATCCTTTTACGGTTGGGGTGGAACAAGGATGTGAGCACCAATCCGTAGTCTTGAATTAAAGTCAGCAAGAGGTCAACTCGTTCGGACCGATTCCGAGATTCAAGTCATTCATGCGACATGTTACCTCGAACGACTTGGATTACAATTACAAATTGGTAACTCATATAGGCTTAACGACATGAATTTTTGTCATGACTTAATGATGGGATTGTCAAATAAACACAATTCAGAGCATGCCACAAACCTACCTTGAAGCAACACAGAAAGAAATCATATAACAGCTATGATAAAGCAATAAAAGTTCATAACGAAGTCATAAAAGACTGTTCGTATGATCATCACAGTGTCAAAGACCAAAACAAGGAATTTTAAGGTATTAAAGTTATGTCGTTCAAGCATGGTCATTCAAATCGTATGAACAAGCCGTGGCAATAATGTAAATACTCAAGATTAAGTGATGGCCAAGTCGTTAGAGAAATTTAAGTTATATTGGCACGGTTTAAAACTCATGTCGTTGGAACGACATAAAGCTCAAGTCATGTGAATTACATAAAAAAATCTGAGCTCAAAGAAGATCAAAGAATGTCAAATCCCTAATACACAGTATACCCATTCTAGTTTAACTCGTTTTTTGATTCATAAAAAATCCCAAAAACACAAAACAATCAAAATCAATTAGCGAAATCATCACTTCATCAAAAATGAGTGAAAATCCCCAAATTCTATACAAGTCCTAGCATCCCGGAAAAAGAAAATGAAATTCAGATCTAAAAGTTACTTGTATTAAGTTCTGAAATGATCGTTGAAGGAAAAATTCTCCAAAAATCGAGAGTATAGGTATCAAATCGGGCTGATGGAGTTCGTCGAAGTCGGTTAGAATTTGGTCGCATTGATTGAGATGAAGGCGTCGACTTGGTTGAATAAATCACTTATGAGGAAGGCGATAATATCTATGACTCAATCCGCCATTAGCAAGATGAAACCTTAGAATGAGAAGAGAAATAGGAATGAACATACGGGTTAGGAATAATATATGGGGTGCTGAAATAATTGGGCCAAGATCAGTTCAGATTGAAGCCCAAAATGGATTAGAAGGTTTCGCGTGACATGGAGAGGCCAGCACGAGTCATGAGATGGTGATGACTTGCGACATAAATCCAAGAGTACCCTAACGACTTAACTAAAATACATGGAAGAGATGTCATAAAATATAAGGATTCGAAGACCATGCAATTTCTAATAACATGAACTTCGAGGGGCAAATGTTAACCCATGAAAATACATGTTCAATATGTCGTCAAAGTCGTGCCGTTGTTTGTTAAGTCATAGGGCTCAATACGTGAAATGCCAAGTCGTTCTAAAGCCATGTCGTAGGGAAAGAAAGGAGCCATGTTGTCTCCAGTTATGACGTATCAGTCAGGCCATCGTAATCCGTATCAAATCATAAAGCTAAATCATATAACCATGACTCTTCTGAATCATGTCGTAGTTCGTCAAGGTGATCCTAGAAAGTTAAGTCATTTCCAAGTTGTGTCGTACCTGCTTTATGGAATCAAGAGGGAGCTAAAGCGTTCAACAGACAGGTCGCTCTAATGTAATGACGTAAAATAAGGATGGGATCCATGACAGTCAGCGACATAACGATACACTATTATTATCCATGTCGTTCAGCGACATGATGTGCAAGTTGTGAACGGAATATGATATTGAAGTGAGGTTAACATTATGTCGTAACCAAGATAAGTCATACCTCATCATGTCGATCCGTGGAAACTAGGTCAACCTCAAGTCATGTCGCAAGTCATTATCTCGTCTGTAGTTCATGTCGACCTTAAACCATGTCGAGAAAGCCAAGTCAGATTCAGGAAATGCGCCACGCCATCTTGCCCCTATGTCGTTCTACGACATGAAAAGCGAGTCGTTTCTAAGGATCTTAAGTAAAATCATGTCGTGACCTACTCATGCCGCATCTAGCCGTAACCAGGTTGTCAACAATTATCATCCGAACGAAATTAACCACATTGAAGAAAGTTATGTCATGCCGCAAGCTCAAGGTGTTAAAGGTTGATCCGCCATACGATATAAGTAATGTCATTGGCAACATGAGTTATAGCGGAGGTCCAAGTCATGTCGATGGCGCGACATTAGTCATGACATGACTTGAGTCATGTCATCTTCCTACATAATTACAGAATTGCCACCTGGGCTAAAATCACCTATAAATACCCCTCATGATTCATTTGAAAGGGGGACTGAAAAATCATTCCTACAAGGTGACTCTGTCGATGTAATAACCCGGAAAATCTGAGCCAGTTTAAAATTTTATTTTGACAATTTTAATGAATTTTGAACATTTAAAATAGAATATTTTAAATAATGTCGACGAGAAATTTATTTTGAATATAATTCGGACGTATATATTATATACGCCATCATTAGAATATAAATATTTATATATAATTATAAATAGAATTGAAAATGGTGCGGTAGTTCGATAATTCGATTTCAAACTTCAATTGAATGTACCGGGTGCAAAACAATCCGGATTTTAGTGAAACCAAAAACATTAGGATCTATTTGATAATATCTTTCCAACGAATCCGAAAAATCGAAATTTCATAGCGGGAATCAAAAGATATGTCCAGTTGAAAATTCTGAATAGTCGCTATGGAATTCAGGCCCTTAAAAATAGACATTTTGCAAATGACCTCGGATTTCGACGAAACCACTTTTGTTGGGTCCGTGATGTCAATTTATTGCTAAATTCCAAATTTCATAATTTTTTGAATCAATACGTGAGCGTGGCAAAGGAAAACGCGTTTGACCAGTTTCAGTTGATTTTAATCGACTGGAAAATGGCCATTTTTCCAACGGCCTTAGAATTCGACGAAACTAGTTTTGTTAGGACCGTATCATCAATACGAAGCTAGAAAATATTTTTCTGCAATTTATAAAGTTAGTATGTGACCCCAGTAAATTGAAATGCGCGTTCAAATTCAATATATAGAGTTATATGTTGTTTTTAACGGAAACCGATCGAAACGATCAAATCAGCTTATGATACATATCCCATTGTGTCCGGAATGGGGGTAAAACGCTATGAACGATAGGCGGTGGGCCTCGTTTAGAGGTCGAAAATAAAAGTTGCTTTCTAGTGATAAATAAAATAATTAAAAAAAACCTCTCTTTAACCACCCCCCCCCCCCCCCCGTTAAAAACCTAAATCAGAAAAACGAAAAAAGAAAAATAAAAATATCATTTTATTTAAAGAATGAACTGAATAGAAATTCATATGTTAAAATAAAATGTTTTATTGTTAAAAACATAATTTTTAACGTGAATATGAATATAGTGAAAGTGAATAAAATAAAATATTCATTTACAAACCGGACGGTTTGTTTATGTACACCTATTTGAAGGACATTGATTGGGACGATAAATTTTACACATCTCCCAACTGCATAAATAAAATATGTGTTTGATTGTTTGAAACCCCACACGGGTGTTGGGATGAAATTTGAAGTTCACTCATCCTGATTGATTAATTATGTCGATCGATTGATTGATAGGCTGTTATAAGCGTTAGATATCTATATTTGATGCTTATACAGTGTAGTGCACTTTGGATGATGGTTGATTATATATCGTTGCTATTATATACATGTGTTGTATGGAATCCATATAGTTAACGCTATATGGTGATTGATTGGGCCTCATTCCAAATTGAAAAATAAAGAATATTATAAAATAAAGGTTCATGTGTTGAAAGTACTCATCCGTTGAGATTAGTCATTTGTTGAACGAAATATTTTAACAATAAATTTTACATCTTTATATTATAAAATAAAGGTTCATGTGTTGACAGTACTCATCCGTTGAGATTAGTCATGTGTTGAACGAAATATTTTAACAATAAATTTTACATCTTTATCATATATAGAATTAGAAATCAACTGAAAAATAGATGAGATGAGTGGTGTCCTGGATATTAATCTGATGTTGGTTTCGGCCTTCGGGGTTAATATTCAGGAAATCGTTCTCTTACTAATTTACGGTTGGAGTCTGATTCAATATCAAACGATAGATACCTTTATTTTCATAAAATATATTAAATAACAAAAATAGTCACACGTGGACAGTACTCATTCGTTGAGATTAGTCGTGTGTTGACAAAGATATAGAGTCGTGTATTGAAAGAAATATAGATCCATTTGTTGAATATAAAGCCGTGTTGATTAGTGATGCGCTATTTTGACGTGAACGATATTTATATCGATTATATTCGTTTCTGAATTTAAAACAAAAATGAATTGAATTGAAAACGAATTCGAAATGAATTGAAAACGAATTCAAATTGAATTGAAAACGAATTCGAAATGAATTGAAAACGAATTCGAATTGAATTGAAAACGAATTTGAAATGAATTGAAAACGAATTCGAATTGAATTGAAAACGAATTCGAAATGAATTGAAAACGAATTCGAATTGAATTGAAAACGAATTGAAATGAATTCAAATTGAATTGAAATTTGAATTGAATAGAAATGAATTTTAAAACGAATTTATAAGGAAAAATTCAATTTTGATTTGAATTGAAATGGAAGTTGAAATTGTTTTTGAAACGAAATTAAAACAATTTATAAAATTCGTTTTAAATAAAAATCGACGAAAAATATATTATTTATATAATATAATGGCCTGGATAGAACGCGCCGCGCTGCGGCAGTTTGTGAATTTCGACCATTTATTTCGAACGGACATTACGGGAGATCCGACCGTCGGATTCTCCTAAAACCGGAACTGTTGGGTTCGTATCGGAAAGAGCTTTCTAGCAAATATTAGAAATTTAATATCTAACGGTTGGATTTGGAGATACGTCCAAATCAAATTTGAAAAAGGTCGTTGTAAGTGCAGTTCGATAGCCATTGTTGGAAATCGACTGTACGGGCCTTGATAAAATTATTAAAAATAGTAATAATTTGTGTAAAATCATAAGAAATGATTTGGGAAAAATTGGGATGAAAAACTCCATATTTGAAAAGATAAAAATAGATTTTTATCCAAATGAACTAGTTTTGAACTGAAATTAAAACCCGTTTATTTTTAAATAAATAAATTAGATCTGAAATGGGTTTAAATAGAATTGATTCATGGGTTTATCGTGAACTGTGTTTTAAATAACACTAGTTCTTTAACCCGATAATCAATATAATGAGATTTGGGTTTGTCGTGAACTGTGATTTAAACGACATTAGTTCTTTAACCCAGTAAAAGGAGTTTTAATGAATCTGCAATTAGATTGAAATGTGAATTGATAATTTAAATTATCAAATTTGGAAAATGAGCGAGAATGGAGTATCACCAGTTTTGCTCCAAGCGATAGTTAAATCTTTAATCAGATTTGAACGTGAAATGGTAATTAATTTTACCGATAACACCCCGGTGTTAGATATGGAGTATCACCAGTTTTGCTTCATGGGATGAATAGGTTGGGATTGGGAAATAAAATAAATAATTACTTCGGTATGGTTCGCTAATCTCGACTAGTTTAGAAAACCATAATTTTGGTTTGAGACGACATCCAAAGGAAGATCAAAGGATAAATTTTAAAGAATTTATCTTGGATAAAATTAATGGGAACCTTTCCCTGAGGATATGAATTGGAATGAGGCGTATGTTGTGTTTGTGTAACATTTGTTTTTAATATAAGCGGGTTGTTCGGAAAGGCCGGGTTTATACCCATTCTGAATAACCGATTCGACGATATGTCGAAGATGAAGACGGTGGTCGAGGACCGGAAGTCTTCACATCGTTTGGGTGATTACTGATGATCTTGATTGGGCTGTACACCCAAGAGGATGGAAATAGTTGGTGGTCGTCCAGACGTACCTGGAGATCGATGGATATGCGAGGAAAGTGCCTCCGGTTTTGTTCAGACCCAGAACGAACTTGTAAATGGATTGTGTGTCTGACATTGGATTTTATTCTGTGTTGATTGATTTCTGTTAAATATATATCTGTTTGGAGGTGGAGAATTTATTCTCTTGCGTAACGCCCTTCTCTGAGACGTACGAGCTTAGAGGTTATATATTGATAAATATCAATCGCATGGCATGAATTGCCTGCGTGGCATACTGAGTTGCATGGATCAAGGCTTCTATTGAAAAGCAAAGTCTTGTGGTTGATGATCAAAGCACGGCCTTTGTGGCATAGCTTTGTGTATAATGTGAATTCGCGAGCCTCACACCTCGGTATGAGTTAAAAACGGGATATGGACCGCTGGGAGAGCACGACGTTTCTTTCTAGCTTTGGTGGTGTCAGTGACTTACCAGCCCTGACATTTATATACTTTTCACCTTTGTGGTTGTTGGAATGAGGCGCCTCGATTATAGGTCTGTAAGGACCGGGAAACGTGTGTTCAGGCATAATTAATCCTCTAACGTAAGTGAGGACCGGCCCAGCCGAATCCAGGATTGCCCAGAGTGTGTAGTCCTGAGACATTTGCTAGAGTGTCTCGAACGCGGAGAGGAGCTTGCCCCTTGCCTCGACTCATGACGGAAATCCAATTTCCAATATGTGTATTGCGGTTTTAATTGTAGAACTAGTATGGCGACATGATATATGGTACCCATGCTGTCTATGATTTATATTTATGATTGAAATTGTTTTGACACTATACACTTATTATAGTATCAAATGATTTGTTTTAAACGTACCAAGCATGTTTGTCTATTATAAGGGAAAACCCTATCCTCCGGCTTGCGTTGCATTGTGTGATGGGACCTGGGTCTTATAATAGCTTCATTTTTCGAAAAAGCATTGCGTTGTTTATCTATATGCACTGGTATTCATGGGAGGAAACCCGTTTCGTGTTATACGGCGTGGTCCCTTGAATTACTCTCTTTTAAAGTAAAGTTCAAAATAACTGTTTTAGTTCTCACACCAGTCACATGATTGACCTGGAGTTTATTGTTTTAACCTAAACTCTAGGTGCCCCTATTTTCCGCACGGGCAGCTAGTAGTTTTGGTTTTGCAGATTTATATTCACAGGATCCTGGTTTACGGCTGGAATGATATCCGGAAAGCTCTGTATCCGTATATCACCTTTAGTTGTGTTTTATATTATTTTTCCGCTGCTATGTAATTAATTGTAATCTCTGATATTTATCGAATGTAATCTATTCATTTATACTCTGTATATTCTTGTATCTGATGGAATTGTTGTAATAACAATGAAATTTTCTTCTGTTTGCGTTCAAATTTGCCTTGTCCTCACAGTAATTCTTTCTTTCTCATCTCTTCGGAGACCGGGGAAGTTCGGGTCGCTTCATTTGGTATCAGGGCTTTGGTTTACAGAGCTTGAGAACAAGACACATTAGAACCATACGAAAGAATTCATCAGATATTGGATTAGCAATATCCAATTAGAATGACTCGTTAGAGATAGGATCAGTAGTATCCTAGAACGAGTGTGAAGAGTATATTTTTCAAATTAAAACAATTTTGTTTTGAAAATTTAAATCGCTTTGTATGTATTTGATTATTTATTTAATTTGAATATGGACAGTCTGATATATAAAGGTTTTTCATATACGCGTAATGAACGTATATTCGAAGTTTTAATATATTAGATAGATATAGAATCACATTCTAGTCGCCCGGAGATGGTACTGATGATAGCACGTGCATCCTCAGTATTTATGTTCGTGTTTCGAAGGTGTGATTTCTATATATTTCCATTAGACTGGTGTGAGGACCAAACTTATATAGTTGGAACACATTGTTATGAATTGGCATCAAAAACATGATTTTTGTATATATATCAAATTTATGAATTTGAAACGTTAATTCACTAATTGATTGATGTTTGTGTTGTTTGTTTATTTGTTTGATAATTTTGAATCATTTAGTCTAATATAACCAAATATTGAATTGTATTGAAAATTGGTTGCATTTGCTTGCATATACATGTACTTACATTGAACAGGTCATAGCAAGGAGGCTAGAGCAGAGAATAAAATTTGTTTGCCCGACAAATAGGTACATGTTTACTATATAATTTACTGTTTTGTTTGGGTAATGATGATTTTATGAGCCTATTGGCTAGCCGCTTGGCTTTTTCTTTTTCTTTTTGAGATCAGAAGGCCTGTATGGCAATTTCGGGATTTTCCCGTGGCTCCCGGTGCAGGGGAGGTTATGGCGAAATTTTTCGAAATTTAGGGTGTTAGCCAAATTTTTGAAAATTTGAAAATTCTCAGAAATTGAAAAGTTGAAGAAAGGAAGCCGGATCGAACGTAGAGTTGATTAATCAAACCACTTTCGACTTCGTTCCTTTTCGGGGACGAAAAGTTTTAAGTGGGGGAGATTGTAATAACCCGGAAAATCTGAGCCAGTTTAAAATTTTATTTTGGCAATTTTAATGAATTTTGAACATTTAAAATAGAATATTTTAAATAATTTCGACGAGAAATTTATTTTGAATATAATTCGAACGTATATATTATATACGCCGTCGTTAGAATATAAATATTTATATATAATTATAAATAGAATTGAAAATGGCGCGGTAGTTCGATAATTTGATTTCAAACTTCAATTGAATGTACCGGGTGCAAAACAATCCGGATTTTAGTGAAACCAAAAACATTAGGATCTATTTGATAATATCTTTCCAACGAATACGAAAAATCGAAATTTCATAGTGGGAATCAAAAGATATGTCCAGTTGAAAATTCTGAATAGTCGCTATGGAATTCAGGCCCTTAAAAATAGACATTTTGCAAACGACCTCGGATTTCGAGGAAACCACTTTTGTTGGGTCCGTGATGTCAATTTATTGCTAATTTCCAAATTTCATAATTTTTCAAATCAATATGTGAGCGTGGCAAAGGAAAACGCGTTTGACTAGTTTCAGTTGGTTTTAATCGACTGGAAAATGGCCATTTTTCCAACGGCCTCAGAATTCGACGAAACTAGTTTTATTAGGACCGTATCGTCAATACAAAGCTAGAAAATATTTTTCTGCAATTTATAGAGTTAGCATGTGACCCCAGTAAATTGAAATGCGTGTTCAAATTCAATATATAGAGTTATATGTTGATTTTAACGGAAACCGATCGAAACGATCAAATCATCTTATGATACATATCCCATTGTGTTCGGAAGGGGGGTAAAACGCTATGGACGACAGGCGGTGGGCCTCATTTAGAGGTCGAAAAAAAAAGTTGCTTTTTAGTGATAAATAAAATAATTAAAAAAAAACCTCTCTTTAACCAGCCCCCCCCCCCCCCCCGTTAAAAACCTAAATCAGAAAAAAAGAAAAATATAAATATCATTTTATTCAAAGAATGAACTGAATAGAAATTCATATGTTAAAATAAAATGTTTTATCGTTAAAAATATAATTTTTAACGTGAATATGAATATAGTGAAAGTGAATAAAATAAAATATTCATTTACAAACCGGACGGTTTGTTTATGTACACCTATTTGAAGGACATTGATTGGGACGATAAATTTTACACATCGCCCAACTGCATAAATAAAATCTGTGTTTGATTGTTTGAAACCCCACACGGGTGTTGGAATGAAATTTGAAGTTCACTCATCCTGATTGATTAATTATGTCGATCGATTGATTGACAGGCTGTTATAAGTGTTAGATATCTATATTTGATGCTTATACAGTGTAGTGCACTTTGGATGATCGTTGATTATTTATCGTTGCTATTATATACATGTGTTGTATGGAATCCATATAATTAACTTTATATGGTAATTGGTTGGGCCTCATTCCAATCGGGAAAATAAATAATATTATAAAATAAAGGTTCATGTGTTGACAGTACTCATCCGTTGAGATTAGTCATGTGTTGAACAAAGTATTTTAACTATAAAATTTATATCTTTATCACTATAAAATAAAGGTTCATGTGTTGACTGTACTCATCCGTTGAGATTAGTCATGAGTTGAACGAAATATTTTAACAATAAAATTTACATCTTTATTATATATAGAATTAGAAATCAACTGAAAAATAGATGAGATGAGTGGTGTCCTGGATATTAATCTGATGTTGGTTTCGGCCTTCGGGGTTAATATTCAGGAAATCGTTCTCTTACTAATTTACGGTTGGAGTCTGATTCAATATCAAACGATAGACACCTTAATTTTCATAAAATATATTAAATAACAAAAATAGTCACACGTGGACAGTACTCATTCGCTGAGATTAGTCGTGTGTTGACAAAGATATAGAGTCGTGTATTGAAAGAAATATAGATCCATTTGTTGAATATAAAGCCGTGTTGATTAGTGATGCACTATTTTGACGTGAACGATATTTATATCGATTATATTCATTTCTGAATTTAAAACAAAAATGAATTGAATTGAAAACGAATTCGAAATGAATTGAAAACGAATTCGAATTGAATTGAAAACGAATTCGAAATGAATTGAAAACGAATTCGAATTGAAAACGAATTCGAATTGAATTGAAAACGAATTCGAAATGAATTGAAAACGAATTCGAATTGAATTGAAAACGAATTCGAAATGAATTGAAAATGAATTCGAATTGAACTGAAAGCGAATTGAAATGAATTCAAATTGAATTGAAATTTGAATTGAATAGAAATGAATTTTAAAACGAATTTATAAGGAAAAATTCAATTTTGATTTGAATTGAAGTGGAAGTTGAAGTTGTTTTTGAAACGAAATTAAAACGATTTATAAAATTCATTTTAAATAAAAATTGACGAAAAATATATTATATATATTATATATATAATATAATGGCCTGGATAGAACGCGCCGCGCTGCGGCAGTTCGTGAATTTCGACCATTTATTTCGAACGAACATTACGGGAGATCCGACCGTCGGATTCTCCTAAAACCGGAACCGTTGGGTTCGTATCGGAAAGAGCTTTCTAGCGAATATTAGAAATTTAAAATCTAACAGTTGGATTTGGAGATACGTCCAAATCAAATTTGAAAAAGGTCGCTGTAAGTGCTTTCGATGGCCGTTGTTGGAAATCGACTGTACGGGCCTTGATAAAATTATTAAAAATAGTAATAATTTGTGTAAAATCATAAGAAATGATTTGGGAAAAATTGGGATGAAAAACTCCATATTTGAAAAGATAAAAATATATTTTTATCCAAATGAACTAGTTTTGAACTGAAATTAAAACCCGTTTATTTTTAAATAAATAAATTAGATTTGAAATGGGTTTAAATAGAATTGATTCATGGGTTTATCGTGAACTGTGTTTTAAATAACACTAGTTCTTTAACCCGATAATCAATAGAATGTGATTTGGGTTTGTCGTGAACTGTGTTTTAAACGACATTAGTTCTTTAACCCAGTAAAAGTAGTTTTAATGAATCTGCAATTAGATTGAAATGTGAATTGATAATTTAAATTATCAAATTTGGAAAATGAGCGAGAATGGAGTATCACTAGTTTTGCTCCATGCGATAGTTAAATCTTTAATCAGATTTGAACGTGAAATGGTAATTAATTTTACCGATAACACCCCGGTGTTAGATATGGAGTATCACCAGTTTTGCTTCATGGGATGAATAGGTTGGGATTAGGAAATAAAATAAATAATTACTTCGGTATGGTTCGCTAATCTCGACTAGTTTAGAAAACCATAATTTTGGTTTGAGACGACATCCAAAGGAAGATCAAAGGATAAATTGTAAAGAATTTATCTTGGATAAAATTAATGGGAACCTTTCCCTGAGGATATGAATTGGAATGAGGCGTATGTTGTGTTTGTGTAACATTTGTTTTTAATATACACGGGTTGTTCGGAAAGGCCGGGTTTATACCCATTCTGAATAACCGATTCGACGATATGTCGAAGATGAAGACGGTGGTCAAGGATCGGAAGTCTTCACATCGTTTGGGTGATTACTGATGATCTTGATTGGGTTGTACACCCAAGAGGATGGAAATAGTTGGTGGTCGTCCAGACGTACCTGGAGATCGATGGATATGCGAGGAAAGTGCCTCCGGTTTTGTTCAGACCCAGAATGAACTTGTAAATGGATTGTGTGTCTGACACTGGATTTTATTCTGTGTTGATTGATTTCTGTTAAATATATATCTGTTTGGCGGCGGAGAATTTATTCTCTTGCTTAACGCCCTTCTCTGAGATGTACGAGCTTAGAGGTTATATATCGATAGATATCAATCGCATGGCATGAATTGCCTGTGTGGCATACTGAGTTGCATGGATCAAGGCTTCTGTTGAAAAGCAAAGTCTTGTGGTTGATGATCAAAGCACGACCTTTGTGGCGTAGCTTTGTGTATAATGTGAATTCGCGAGCCTCACACCTCGGTATGAGTTAAAAATGGGATACGGACCGCTGGGAGAGCACGACGTTTCTTTCTAGCTTTGGTGGTGTCAGTGACTTACCAGCCCTGACATTTATATACTTTTCACCTTTGTGGTTGTTGGAATGAGGCGCCTCGATTATAGGTCTGTAAGGACCGGGAAACGTGTGTTCAGGCATAATTAATACTCTAACGTAAGTGAGGACCGGCCCAGCCGAATCCAGGATTGCCCAGAGTGTGTAGTCCTGAGACATTTGCTAGAGTGTCTCGAACGCGGAGAGGAGCTTGCCCCTTGCCTCGACTCATGACGGAAATCCAATTTCCAATACGTGTATTGCGGTTTTAATTGTAGAACTAGTATGGCGACATGATATATGGTACCCATGCTGTCTATGATTTATATTTATGATTGAAATTGTTTTGACACTATACACTTATTATAGTATCAAATGATTTGTTTTAAACGTACCAAGCATGTTTGGCTATTATAAGGGAAAACCCTATCCTCTGGCTTGCGTTGCATTGTGTGATGGGACCTGGGTCTTATAATAGCTTCATTTTTCGAAAAAGCATTGTGTTGTTTATCTATATGCACTGGTATTCATGGGAGGAAACCCGTTCCGTGTTATACGGCGTGGTCCCTTGAATTACTCTCTTTTAAAGTAAAGTTCAAAATAACTGTTTTAGTTCTCACACCAGTCACATGATTGACCTGGAGTTTATTGTTTTAACCTAAACTCTGGGTGCCCCTATTTTCCGCACGGGCAGCTAGTAGTTTTGGTTTTGCAGATTTATATTCACGGGATCCTGGTTTACAGCTGGAATGATATCCGGAAAGCTCTGTATCCGTATATCACCTTCAGTTGTGTTTTATATTATTTTTCCGCTGCTATGTAATTAATTGTAATCTCTGATATTTATCGAATGTAATTTATTCATTTATACTCTATATATTCTTGTATCTAATGGAATTGTTGTAATAACAATGAAATGTTCTTCTGTTTGCGTTCAAATTTGTCTTGTCCTCACAGTAATTCGTTTTTTCTCATCTCTTCGGAGACCGGGGAAGTTCGGGTCGCTTCAGTCGAATTCAAAGCTCATCTACAACTTTTCTAATGGCTTCTATGTATTCATCAACCCTTTTCTAACTTCATGAAGATCAAATCCTAGTCAATGATCATGAGAGCTTTCTGCAATTAGATCTAAGCACCTTCAATCTCATTCAAGCCACAAGATGAATCACTCTAACATCATTCAAGCAATTTCATATCTCCTCTTATTCATTCTAAATCCGGATCTAACGCAATTACAAATTCATGGAGAAAGGCTAAAGCACTTAAAAGATTAAAGATCCATACTTCTTCCACTGTTAAGCTAGAGACTCCGCCAACTCCTCACCAATTTAAGAGAAGTTAGATCATAAATAGAGTTAAAAGAGAGAAATGACTGTAATGAGGGAAAATTCATATGTTGTAAGCTTGAATATCATAATGAGAATTTATTGAAAGTGGATGTAGATTCATAGAGAATCGAACCACTATAAAAATTCCTTTGTGTTCTTACTTGCTTTTATCCGTTTATTTTGGGATTACGCGGTTCCATATTCTTACCGAATCGGTGAAGTGTAACTTTTACATCTTTGGTGTTTGATCCCAAATTTGGAGCAAACAAGAAGCATTTGAATTAGTAATTGGCACAATATTGTTTTATAAATAGGTTAAATGGAATAAATTTTACCCAAATAAAATTTTTATATAGAAAAAAGATATAATTTTCTAAAATTATAGTAGTATTGGTTGTTTGGTTGTTTTGTTTGATTTGATTTGAATTCAAATTGGATTATGAAATGAAATTGAACTAGTTAAGAAATTAATTGGTTATGGGAATGAGACTTAACCTGGTTGGTGGAATTGAATAAAATAAATTTGGAATTTGGAAATCGAATAGATAATAATGGAAATTAATCAGATATTAATCGATTGATGTTAAAATATGTTTAAATAAAGTGAATACAAACAGTAAATATTAATGTTAAATATAATATAAATTGTTTGATTGTGTATTGTCTGATTTATTGGATATTAGTTTGTTAAATTAAATTCAACAATGAGTTAATAAGAAATTTAATGAATTAGAAACAAGGAAATCAATCCCTATATAAATAATTTGGATGGAAACTAAGAGATTTAATCCGGTATTTGTTATTGATATTGTAAATTCAGTACAGACAACCAGAAGGCTATGGAATTTGATTTGGTTATAGAGATTGAAGTATAGGTTGGAAGATGGAAAACCAGTAGTTGATTTGCTTCTTAATCAAGATTGAGTTTCTTGAAAAATAGGTAAACCTTAATATATTATTGGTTGGTGATTGATTTTATACCCTTAGTTAGGTAGCCATTTGGCTTTTGATTTTCTTTTGGGGAAGTTGAGGCCCGAAGTGGCAGTTATAATTGTACCGATCGAAAAAGTAGAGGAGGTGCTAGTGAAATTTTCAAAAATTTATAGTTGTTTGAATTTATTTGATGATAATTCTATAATGACTATTTTGAAATTAATTGGGTCGTAGCATTCTTCTTACCTTGTAATTTTAGGGATGAAATTCTTTGTAAGGGGGGAAGAATGTAACGTCCTAGATTTTTGAATGATAATTACGAATATTTGAATCTGTTTTAATGATTGATTTGGTGTTATTAATGTATTTTTATATCAAATTATTTAAAAAATTGGAGTTTTAACATTTCAATTTATAATATAATTAAAACGAGCTCGAAATGACGTGGTAATTCGTAATATTGAGTTTTGAACTTTAATACAATATACAGGATCCGATATAAGTCAGATTTCTGTGAAATTAGAAACATTTGAATCTAATTGGTCATAATTTTCTAATAAAAGAGAAAATTCGAGATTTTAGCTTATAGATTGCAAGATATATCCAATTCAAATTTTGATATAGTCGCTATGGAATCATCAACAAATTATAATGATTGAAATATAAAGAAATTTCTATATATTTGGATATCGTTTAACCCAAATTTCTGAATATTGAGTTTAGAATATATATTGGTTTATTTTGAGGCTTTCGTTTGGAAATATATGATCATAATAATTTATTATTATTTAAAATTTAATTATTTTGGATTTTAATCTATTTTATTTATATTATATAGGCCTTATAAATGATTATTTTTCTAACGAATTCCATTTTGGATGAAACAAGTTTTATTGGAGTACATATAGTAAGTTATTGTTATATTTCCGGTTTGGAGCTAAATGGAATTGTTTTGTAGGTAGACCAAATTTAAAGGTGACTGATAAATTTAAAATGACGTCGTTGGGCAAATGGAGTCCGTTTTCAACGAAATTAATTTCGTTGAGACCGGAACGTTGAGACATAGTGGTGTATTTATTTTCGTTGAATTTGCAGTTGGTGTTTAGCAGTGCGTATATTTAACGGTAACGTAAAATAGCGGTGTCCTATAAAGTTAACCGTAAAATTGTTCGTCATCTTCACCAAAAAAATCTTAGTCCTTTCAACTGTGAAAACGCTAAATCGTCCATTAAAAAAACTGAAAGTGACAAAACAAAATGTTCAGCATACATTTTCAGAACCTATCGCAGTTTTCTTAAGTCCTAACCCATATTTCTACCTTTCTAGTTGTTCATGCATACAAGGTATCACCTTGCCAGTTGTTCACGCAGCTGTCCTTTCATCTCCATCAATTTAAACAAAACATGTTTCTTCCTCGTGTTTCACTTCAGCAGTCACCCTAATTGTGCAAGCAGGCCTATAGCGGTGAAAATACACTACACTGCAGCCTACCTCACCATACGTTTTGATTTCCTTATTTCAGCGGTCCTGCATATGTTTTCACTTTCATCTTTCAGCCCATCAAAATCAAAAATATTAGTGAGTTTTCACCTTTTAGCCACGCTAAGCCTAGTGCCAACGTATACGGTGGTGATATAACGTGCTTCTTGTCTACCCCATGCTTTCCTCTATAAATATGGCTATCTCCATTCTTCTGTTGAATGAAAACACAGTAGACATAATAAAGAATATTTCCCCTCTACACTGAATATAAACCCGCAAGCTTTAGAAAGGGAAGCCAAACTCCATGCACATATTAAATCACTAACTCCATTCTTTCAGCTAATGCAATATCTCTTTTAACAAATTAAAATTTCCCCACCATAAGTTGAACATGTGAGCTCCATCTAGAAATAATACGGTATGTGCGGCGTTGGCATGGGGTGGTGGTCTAGCATCAGGGTAGGTGGCGCGGTGGAGTGCCAGGGATAGTTCGAACTACATTGAGGTGAAGTGATGAGGTCGGTGCGGTTGGTTGACAGCAAGTGCGGAAGTTTTTGGAGAACAATATATATATATATATATATATTATGAAGTTGTTGCGATTTGGATGCTGGCCAAAGCAGAGTGGGCGTCAGTATTGGTGACAGGCCAGGGAGGAGTATTATCGCGTATTGGTTGTTGGTGGAATGGTGTGAAGCGGTGCGGGTCTATTCAGAGAAACATGGTGAATGGAAAGTTGGTCGTGGGTGCTGGACATTGGGAGGCGGAAGTTTTGTTTGGGCATGGGGTTAAAAACGTGAAGACAGGAAGGTGAGCTTTCGGAATGGAATCTGTGGTAGGAAACAAATGAAACGGTGAAAAGGGAAACTATGCATGGAGGTGGCATTGCTGATAAGTGCATAGAGAGGGTATCTGTTGAACTGAAAAGGGTAGAAGGGAGGCCTGGAGCAAAAAAAATTAATGTAGGGAAGGTTTGACATGCAGAAGTGGTGAGATGGTCTTAACAATGAGGTGAGGTGGTAAGTTGAAGAGAAGCAGCGTGGGTGTACTATATTTCGAAGCAGTGTGGTGGAGTCGGCGATGTTCAGATGAGTGGAGATGGAAGTTGTTCGCCTGCAGTAAGAAGTGATGAAGGGAACGAGAGTTACAAGGGATGGGAGAAGAACAACAAAATGGGAAAAGGTAACGTTGCTTGGTTATGATTTAATTGTGCCTAATCATGAAATTTTTTTATGACTAATTAATATTATAATGTGCATAAAATTTCATACGCTAGTCTAGTTAATGAACTTGCCTAATCATTTTTAATGGGCTTAATTAAAGCTCACATTGTCGGTTATTAATATGCCAAATACCTTTTTACTTTTCCCTAATCTAGGATGATCATATATTCATGAAGTATGTAGGCTTCAATTATAAAGTTTCGACCCATATATAGTGCGGACATAAGAAAAAAAAGGGGGACCTGGCTCATCCTTTTCTCCTACGTTTCCATATATGGAATCAACGTTCAAGAAACATTTTGTCCTTTCCAAAATCGTCCATAACAACCTATAATTGGGCCTTAAAACTGTTGTAAGCTCGTTAAATAATTGGATAACTAAATTTAATCACTTAAATAAACAAGCGATTTATTTAAATATGTAATTAGCACTATGTAGTATTAAATTAAGATAACAATTTAAAAACCATAGTCATAATTTGCGTAACTCATTCATTTAGTAAAAGAATTCGACAAACTAGGAAACGTTGAAATCATCTGGATGAGCACTTGATTCTGAAACAAAAAATGACAAATGGAAATCAAGGAGAGTTTAACTCACTCAGTTTATCCTGCTTATATTTTTATAAGCTGGGTTTATAATTTGTGTGCAATGTTTGCTAATGATTGATGGTTTGATGATTGTTTTCTTAGATGTTGAATATTTTTTATATTTATTTATTAAATTAAACGTTTGTTTAGTTTAATCAAATTAAATCGTTATTTTAACGATTATATTCCAAACAAGGTAACTTACCAGTTGATTACGTTTATAATAATATAAACGTATTTAATAAATAATGGAACGCTTGAATGGATGTTATTAATTGATTGTTGGCCATTATTTGTTAACTGTTTATTTCCGTTTATGGTAATAAATATATTGTCTTATTGAAATTGAGATAACCCGTTGTGATGCAGGGACGAACGGTTTGGAGGAATCCAACCAGATTCCTCACCATTATTGATAAGGTCCATCAACATGATTATATATTGTTATTGGATGTGAAATTTGACTGATATTTCATGGTTTGGTAATTTAGTAGACATTTTTCTCTTTAGTACCATCGACAAATATAAAGATTTTTGAAATTGGTATTAAATCGATTCGGAATGTTTTTAATATTTTGTTTATAAATGATTTTGTTTGAATACCGAAATTAATTACTTTTTATGGTCATTTAAATTATAAGTAAGAAATAACCTGAATGGAATTTATTTAAATGTATTATATTTGTTAATTTATAAAGATTAACTGGAAATGGTTAACAAATTAACCATGCCTTGAGTTAACTAAGTCAACTATTATTAACTAGAATCGATTATCTATCGAATCGTTGATTATTCTTAAAGTCAATTATTATTTTGATTTCTTTTAAAGGAGATTTTGCTATTTTAATAATAGTAAACAATAAAGTAAACAAATTTGATTTTTGATAGTATTGGAATTTGATTATTTCTTATAATCAAAGTGAGAATCTTGGAATTTAATTCCTTTAATGGAAGTGTATGAAGTGGTAAGACCATATGAGAGATTAAACAAAACGTTAAGTGAAGTTATATTAATTTAGAAGCTTAAATGAATCCTTAGTTAGGATTTTGTTAGTCGAATTTGTATAAAATCCAAACTGGCAAATATATAGCCAAGTTATAAACGAATAAACATTGTAAATGATTTCAAGAGTTCAAATGAAATTTGTAATCTGGGGAAGGTTTTAAGTAAGTTGACCGGAGATTATTCCGAACTTCAGAATCTTTATCGAACAAGAGATTTTTCGTAAAAGAATTATATGATGGAATTGACTATGCTGAGTTTTATGAAATTTATATTTACATTCTATTTTTACAAGATTTAATTATTCAAGGATTATTTATCTAGTTATTCAGATTAAGTAATAAAAGTACGTTTTTAAGATAGATATTTTGAGAGTGTGTATTATAATACTATTATTATAATCAACACTATTACGTAAAGAAGTAGATTCTTTTACTGAACCTAAGGTTTACAAGAGTGAATGTTGTTGACACCTGAAGTTGTGAACTTTGTCTATTCCGAAGTTAATAATGTTGTTCGGTTAAGGTATGAGAGGTAATTATACCCCAACTTGATTGACTCCATTGTTGACTAAAGGATGGTCAGGTTCGATAACAAGGATTGGATAAATGAATTAAGTTAATAAGAATTAATGGGTCTAAAGACTGTGTTTTAAATTGGATAGTATTATTGAAATGGAATTTTTTTTTTCGAATGTTGAAATAGTAAAGATTTTAGAAGTTTAATTAACTAATGGTTAATCAAAGAGGCCAAATGATGCTGGGTATAGAATCAATGAATTCATTTTCTTTTAATGGATGAATGGTTGTTTTATTTTGATAGTTAAATAACCGATTATCAAAATCTTGCCAACGATTGTTTGGTACGGAAAGACTGGGATCGAATTTATATTTGAAAACCATTCTGACCAACAAATACAAATGTGAAAGATGTTGATCAAGATGGATCAATTGAAGACCGTGGATCTTCATAAGAGGAAGTATTACTTGTCGAATATTCTCTGGATTACAACCAAAGGTATTCTGACGTGATTCATTCGTGGTTGAGAATTTACGGATTTGCAAGGAATTCTTGCTACTGATCCTTTGGATGCAGTAGGAGGGTGCCTTTGGTTCATCATGTTCCTGGATGACTTATATGGATGAATGTCTGACAGAGTATATCTAATAGATTACGGGTTGATTACCTCAAACGTATTTACGTTTGTTCGCGAAGAAATTCGTTTCCCTTAGCTTTATACCCGTATTATTTTTGGGGAAATCAATTTGTGGTTTGGAAGGGTTGACAATGTAGCATTCAAAGTTAATGGTGGTGTGGTGTTCCAGAAGATAACGTATCCTTAAGCCTCATCAACCGGGAAATGACAAAAATCGGGCAGGCAGCATGCTAGGTGGGTCGCACCCAAGCAGGGTGTATTATCACCAATCTAGAGAAATTCCTTATTTGTTCTTCCTTTCGATTATGTATCTCCACGTATGAACGGTGGGCCCTTAAAAATGTTGGGTGATAATACATTCGCTACACTCAAGCTAAATGAGTGGGCGGTCATGTGTGGGTCGGGTTGCAAAATGTTCTTATTGAACCCCAGTGTATCCCCTCTAGAGTACACTGATCGAAAGGTGGTTTCACACCTTGTCATAGTTGAATCTAATCTCCAATAAGCGCCCATGGTTTTTGATTTTGTACTATATATATGTGGAGAGTGAGATGTAAGCGTTCTGCTACTTGGTTATTTACTTGATTTACATCAATATTGTAATATCAGATTAGTGTCGATTTCAAAAGTGTGTTGGGTTATAGTAAGATAAAAACCATCCGTGTTTATGTGTGGGCTGGTCTTATTATTACCTTTTCTTTCTAAAGGTTTTTCAAAGTTAAGCAATATGGATGTTATTTATAACTTAATGAGTTTTACTCACGCTGGTTCACCAGACTGATCCGTGGCATTTGTAATGTCTCGGGTCAGCCCGAGATACAGGTTCAAGTTATCGGACGTTATGAAGTTTAGAGACGAGCTGGTGAAGTCCAAACGTATGATATATATGTGGTATTATTCCGCTATGTGTTGTATTGAGGACAGATTATTCTAACTGTTCAAGTTGTTGTTACTGTTGTACTCTAATGACTGTAAGTATTATTTGAAGTTCTCAATAAAGTTATTTATGTATTATATTTTATTACGCTGTGATGTGAGACTCTGTGTTGTGCGGGATCCTTCTTTTTTCTTCTATTCTAGTATTTCTTTCTCTCTTCTCTCATCCTCTAATTTTCTTTCTATTAAAGATTCGTATTTTCATGCATTTTGGGTTGGGCATGTGTAATATTAGTCAACTCAAAATGAACGGATTTATGGGCCTTTACACTTTGGAAAACTCCATTGATCTTAATTAGAAGATTTATTCCATACTCTTAATCTTTAACTGGGTTAAAGAAAGATGTTATTAAAGACACCATTCACAACAGACCCAAACTCAATTGATATCAAATATAAGATTTAAACCTAATTTACATCAACTTATATTCAACAACAATTCTCATAATCAACGAATACTATAAGACGAATAACGATGTAAACATCTTCCAAATTCCTCAAAATAGAAAATGTCTACACACCGGTAATCAATACCAAATATACAAAGATCATTTCGATTCAAACCCAATTTTATTCAAATTTTATTTGAATATATTTCAAGATATAACTGTTGGATCTTTTAACTTTCTTTTTCATTTGAAAACTCTTTTCATTACAAACCAAAGGAGAATCCGATGGTCAGATCTCCCAATATGTCAATCTAAAGTCAACGATCGATATTCGCGAATTATCACTGTGGAACTAGCCCTATTCAAACAAACTTGACCTATATTTAAAAATCAGATTGAATTACTTTCCAAATGATTTAATAATTATTTAAACCATATATTAGCTTTGGAAACTATATATTCAGTATTTAACTTTAAACGTCAAAACGTCGTTTACCATATTCAGCTGGTTAGGCTGAAAGCACAAATATTGAATATAGTTCGAAACTTCATATTTCTTCTTCAAATCTCTTTAAAGTCACTTATTATGATTTATCATAATTTTTTCATATTTTTTATAATTTTTATATGGCCATTTCGATTGATTTCCAATTATGGTCATCAAACTGCGTTTACAACGACCTTTTCAAAAATAGATTTAATCATTTCATGAAATCTATAAGTTGAAATCCAAAATTTCTTCTTCCATTTGAAAGCTCTTATCAGTAGAAAATAAGCGTTTCTAGTTTCGGGGAAATCTTATTTAAATTGCATTAGTTATGCCTGTTTGAAGTTTATGGTTGAAGTTCCCGAACTATCGCTGCGCGACACATCTTATTCATACTATATTAGAATTTAAAATAAAATTCATCCAATTCAATACAAACGTATTTTATAAAACGTTTATAAACTCGTTTAAAAACGATTCTAATCTCAACTTCAATTTTAAATCAAAATTGAATATTCTACATTATTATAATATTTATAATAATATTTTTTAAAATATAATATTTTAAAATCCAAACTTCCCTGAAATCTATTATAAAAATAAATAAGACCATTAGAATAATCATTTCGAGTAAAAAACGTCGTTTATATATCTAACTCAAACTCATTTTTGAATTTACTATTCAAAATCTATTTTAAATTAGAACATGCAATTTCTCATTCAAATTTCTTTCTAATCCACTTCAACCTTTTTAATGATTGTTTGAAATCATCTCAATTTCATTTCCAAATCATTTCGGATATAAAAATCCAATTTTCATTTTCACGTCTATTTCACTTAAACGAATATATCGTTCATTTAAAATTCCGATGGAACTCGACTCAGCCAAATCCAAAATATTTCATATTCGTGGTTTCAATTGTGTGAACAATAATAATAACATACATAACAGTTCATCATCCATCAAACACAGTTATAAGATAAGCGTTATAAGTATTAACGCTTAAATGTTCATAAATAGTAAATAAATAACTGTAATAATAATCCATCAACCACGTAGCAACCATATCAACTACAAGCAATCAATATATAATAAGATAAGATTATAATAACTTTTCAAAACAGTGCAGGAGTTCTCACATTGATTTTTGATCGTTAAATAACAATTGCTTTTGAGTTAAATTAAACGTGGTTTTAATTTAACCCAAAATTCCAACTAGCTCTAAGTTTGTCCAAATCAGTTTTGTTGTGAAGCTCTCAATTCCACGATTCTAGCGTTTCTTGTTTCGTACAATTCTGAGTTCGTATGAAACGATATAATTATTTAAAGTTTTAAATACATTAATAAATTACATAATTAAATTAACCTTCATCATTTTCTTACCTAATTCAAACCCGTCCAGATCCTCCCCAAACCACCAATGCAGTCGCCGCTATAGGGGATCCGACCCCACCTGGACCACACCGCCAGCACCCCCACTCCACTGAGCATCGCCGTCGACCGCGCTGCCCCACGGTTCACCACCATTCGCCATAAAACCCTCCCCGGTCGGAAAACATGTCGACCCGCCGACACCACCTCTTTAGGCCACCATTGGCCATGCCATTTGACCAACATCTAAGTCTCACCACCCTGGACATTTCTCCAGTTGGGGCCATTATCCAACAAAGCCTTATGTCGTTGGAAATTGTAATTTTCCGTTCGCACCACCCAAAAACCGTTTGCCCATGTTCATGTCTACTTTGCCGCCACCAAAGCCACTTTCAAGTCGAACCCCTAACTACAAAGTTGTAGCCCTCTTTCCCTCTCCAACTTCCTAGTTGGCACCTCTGGCCAACTCTCGACTGTTTGCACGCAAATCAACCAAAACCGAAACCTGCCCCGCTACACTTCGAGGCAGATCCCAACCAAACCATTACACCAATCATCCCCAAATTTTTACAGTAGCTAGCTCTCACCATATACTCTGGAAGTTTCCTCCAATTTGTGACGGTCTATGAGATATTAATTATAATAAGAGGGATGACTTATTTGCAAATATGCGGCTGAAACAAATTTGGGATTTAGGGTTAAGGGTAGAGGCATACTTATAGGAGTAGGTTATCTTATAGGATAAGCTCCTTTTATTATTCTTCTATTACTACATGTTTATCGCTATCTCCATTTGTCGTTTAAAAATTCGCACGGGCACATACAAACTCCGTTCGTGGTGAAAATTGATATACAGCTATGGTTTGTCCTTACAGTCCTAATGTAACTTGTTTCGTCGAATTTTGAGTCCATTTTCTCAAGTAGCGCTAGTTCGAGCTCGAATTATTGATCGATTCACATTTTAATTACGCACGGTCACAAAACAACTCTAATTGGTGCGAAATTTGAAATCTAGCAATAATTAGTCACTATGGATCTAATAAAGTTCATTTCTTCAAAAAATAGAGGTCGTTTGCAAAATGACTATTTTTCCATATTCAATTTAATCGATAAAATATAATTTAATCCTAATATAATCAAATTCTTTGAAAAACAAAATATAATTATCGTATATATCTAAATAAAACTCCATATAGCTTCAGAATAAACTATATTGGATTTAAAAGTCGATATCTCCATTTTCAAGTTAAATCGATAGTCAATTTATGTAAAAACCCTTTTACTTTATTTAATAAAACGTTATGTTTTATAAATGATTCCACAACGACTTTCTAAAAATTTGATTCGGACATAACTCACAACTTACCAGACGAAATCTCGATTTTTCACTTTCATTAGAAAACTATAGTTCACTAGATTCTAATGTTTCTTGTTTCAACAAATTCTGACATGTATATATTAGATCTTATGCATTTATTTAAAGTTCAAAATGTAATATTATGAACTACCACGCTGCTGCGAGCTCGTTTTTAATTATATTATAAATTATATGTTCAAACCTTAAATAAAATAAATTCCAAGTCGTTAATTCTTAAAATAATTTATTTTAAATATTTAATATTCATTAAATATTTCTTAATAAAATCAAGGTCGTACGTTACACCTTCTCTTTTAATGATAATTCGCAAAAATTCCCTCTTTATTCCCTTTATCTCAAAAATATCGCTATACTTTCACAAAATCCATTTCTATTTCCTTTACTTTGGAAATGTCGCTATAATATCACAAAATACCTGTCTTATTATAAAACCCTAAATGGCTTTCTTTAATATTAAACTTTGCCAACTGAATTTAGCAATAACGCTTATGGAAATAATAAATTTAAATTTCCATATTTACTTTTGTTTCCAAACTAACATAACCTCTTTTCATTTCTTCGAAAAACTATTGCCATTTCCTTATTACTTGGAATAAGTGTATTCCCAAGTCGTGTTACTTCATTACTTAGAAAATAATGCTATATACTTAAACCTTGCAAATAAAGTTGCAATATTCCGCTTATAGATATATAAATTAATTTCCAACATCATTACCATTTCAAACTACTACCATCCCTTAGATAATAGTGAAGTCGTTCAAGTTGGGGTATTTTATTTACCTCTCAGATCTTCACTTGCAACGTTCTTATCTTAACATAGATATAAGTTTGTAATTCAAAAATGGATACTAATAATAACATCACAAGTTCTGTTTACTATTCAATTCGAAAATATGGTTTTTATAAACGATTCCCTGCATTTGGAAAATCTTCTTTCAAATATAACTATTTTTCCTAATTCATTTATTAAGTAAATTCTTACTTAAATACAAACTTCTCGCTTTAAACTTCTTTAATATAGTCCATTCATAACTTGGATTTTATTACAAAAATCCAATTAATGAATCTTTTACAAAATCCATTAAGCATTTCATTATAAACGTCTGGATTTATTACAATGAATCCATTTACTAAATCCTTTACAAAATTCATTTAAGCACTTACCCTTGCATTTCAAACATCTCTTATTAATTTCAATCATCCTTACTTAATTCAAATATTGAGTAAACAATTGTTTAAAATCATCGTATTAGCTTTTATTTCTTTTATAAACCTTGTTTATAAAACTTGAGTTTACTATAAAATCTCTTTATAAACCCTTTTCCGGATTCAACTATTGTCTTATCATAAACTTGATTGCTTTCTTAATTGAATTTCAATTAAAAAAGTAACTTCTATTATTATTATTTAAAATAATAACTGACTTCAACATTAACTACAGTAAAAGTAGTTAACTTCGTGATTAACTAAAAATTGAATAGTTAATTCCTTTTACAAGTTATTAGAATAAAAATTAACCTTGTTAAAAATAAAGAACTCGATAATTATCCTTATATTTATTTAGTTATAAGATTAATCAACTTTTGTAAATGTTCCTTAAATTTTAAACAACTATTTGTCAACTTGTTTTAATTAGATTAATCGAAACTAAATTAATCTATTAACCAATTTCAATTAAAATAGTTGACTTAGTCAACTTGAAAACATCAGTTAACTTGTTAACTAGTTTCCGCTAATCGTTCCACTTAAATTATTTAATAATATAATAAATTTAATAACTTTACACTTAATTGTTTCTTAAAAACAATTATATCAAATTATTAACCCTTAGGTTAAATTATAATTTCGTTACTTATAAAACTTATTTAAAATACAGAAATTTGTGATATAAAACATTTAAAATTACTTTACAAACATAATTTATAAAATATTGATTTATTTGTAAAACTTATGAAAAACATAAATTACAATCTTATTTCGGTTATAAAAATAATTTTTATAACTTAAACTTCGTCAATTCACCTGATGGCAAATCGACGTCTTAAAAAGATGGATTTTAGGCCATTTGTTGCCAATCACTTAATCAATACCTTTTATTGATTAATAATTCAATAATGTTGAATTAAATCCAACAATCAACATCCAAACAGATTTAATGTTACTTGGATTAAACAATTCATATATGAATAATGTGAAGAACAAGTAATACATAGAATATTTAAGGAATCCAGTTGGATCCCTCCAACCTGTTTTCCTTGCATCACATCTCATAATATCATTCAATGGATGCATACAAAATAGCAATTTTAACCTAATGCATTTAAAACAACGAAAATATAAATATCGTCAATCAACAATCAACAATCAAACATCCAAAAAATCCAAACATCTGATTTATACGATCAATGATGAGTTATAATTATATGAATTTAACCACATTACAAAATTCCAGAAGGCGTGAGAGTTAACTCACATTTTATTTCTGATTGATGATTTCACGTCAATTTATATAATTTCAAACGAGCATTCAAAATTACATAAAATTTTCAACTATTCAGAATCTATTCCAACCACTCCGTCAGCGTAGTACTTAAAGGCACGATCCTAATGGATCTTGTCTCGTTGAATTCTGTTCACGTATGGAAAGTTATAGCAATTACAAATTGTAACTAAAAAGTAACTTAAATATTTAAACAGGATTATTAATTAATTTACTAACCCTTAATTGACATTTAAATGATGTGATTAATTCACGTAACCCACCCCTACTAGTATATGTCTACTTCCTGAATCAAAACATGACTTCATCAATCACCCATCGCGCCACTACCGTGGCTCAGGAGACCGCCGCACCGATGTTGGCAACACTGTCGTTCCTTGGCCTCTACTCGCCTTAAGTGCCGACCACTATAAAACCTCCAGGTCGCCAAAAATGAGCCACGAATGGAAAACACCTCAACGTCGACTTCTCCAACCATGCGCCTTCTATGACCACTACATCACCACCATTAGCTGTGCCCATCCACCCTCTTCCACTTTGCTTCAGGCACCATTAGCCAATTCTCCCTCCATCGCCCTTAAATAAAAAAACGAAATGCCCCACATCACTTTCAACACCGGATTCTGGCCGCCCTAGGCCATCGCACCACACACCACCACCATTAGGTTGAAGCCCATACTTCCCTCTATAATTTCCTAGTTGGAAGTTTCGTCTAATTCTTTATGGTTTTCGAGAAAATAATTGATTTATAAACGTGAACGATATGGAAGGTGGCGGCTGTGTTGAACAATGAAGAAAGGTATACGATATCATATATGGATGGTTAGGATTATTTTATTATTAACTTAATATTTTCACAAAACTAAGAAGATTTGGGGTTAATTCGGAATACAGGTTAGGTCGAAAGAGGAAAACGCAATTCTTAGTTTCTACCACGCAGACAAAAGCAAGGGTAAAATGAGCAGTGAAGAGAAGCGAACCGTGTAGAGTGAAAAGGGAGAGATAAGATTGCGTAGAATAAGAAGAAAAGAAAAATATTTCCCTTTTCGCTATTAATGATAGGAAACTAAGAATCGAACCCGAGATAAATCAATTTCTTTTTACTTTGACCCCGTTCCAAATCTGTGTGCTTACTTCTGTCTAAACTTACGTCCAGTATCGTGGTGGCCCTGTTGGGTATCGACAGGGACACTGTTGCGATTTGACTATTAATACTTTGTATTCCATGTTGTACAAAGCCCAATAATGTGCACCGCGAGGATTCCTTGCGAGTTCATGCTATTTATTGCCAGATGATGTTTTGTACAGGGTTGTCTGCCCAGAGCCAGGTGGGCAGGGGATGACATTGGCGTACGCTGGATCAAGTGTTCTAGTCCTTTAGGGTTTCTATTTTTATTTCACCATGGTCTCGACTTGCACTGGTTGGGAGATTTTGGAGCCAGCGTGGAGCTCTATTGGTCAGCAACAACTTCTCACGTAATGTATTGTTTACGCGACTCACATGAAATCGATCTGGTATGTTTTTGTTTCATTATTAACCGAGAAGCTTAGAGGAAGCAAATCTGTCTCTGCTCGGTGAGCGAAAGTTGAAAATATGTATTGCTGGTTTTCTTTTATGGTTGTGTTTGGATAGTACGTTATGTATGATCTTCAATGGTGGTTAACATTATCGTCTTGTTGGTTTTTAAGTCATTGGCAGTATGTATGGCATCGGGGATATGGTCCTGGTTGTTTGTGCTTTGGGTCTATTAATTGCGTGTGTTAGTTTCGTATTGCTAATAGTTATGTGAGTTTGATTGGTAATAGCTGAGTTTGCTTTGGTTTTTCGAACAACGGTGTTCTGATTATCGTCTTGTAGCTGTGCAATGGCAAGCAAGTTGAAGCATTGCTCTCAATTTTGCCGTTCCAACTGGATGGTGATTTTCCTTCCATTTTCGAACTCCTGCGCAAATTCTGCATGTAACATCCTTGGACGTGATTGGCTAGGATCTTCTGTCCTACCAACTATGATGTTACATATTCGTTGCAAGCTATCTGGTGTGGAGCTATAGGAAAGGTCCTTGTTGACTTACCAATACGTGAAGCTATCCTTAGCTCTTGTAGTAGTATTTTTGTTTGTTGCTTTTGTAATTTAATATGTAAATTGTTGCCTTATTTTGTGTAGTGTATGTAACACTCTCCCTGTGTGGAGATGTAAGTGTAGTCTAGTATTTGTTGCTAGCTACAGAGCTGTAATCTTGTTAGGATGCCTTAAAAACCGCATTTGTTGTAGATTGACAACCGGTCAATCTCTAGTCCTTAACTGTAATTATTATTTGTTATAATAATAAGGGTTTACCGTCACCTTAAAAGCCGGTTGGCTTTGCCAAAAAAAATTCACAAAACTTACATTTGGAGTTTCACGCTTAAACGACCACATACGAACTTCAATCGTGATGAAAATTGAAATCCTATAATAACTTAATATTTCATGCACGATGGAACTCGTTTCGTCGAATTCCTAAATTGTTTGAAAAAATCCTATTTAAATTTCAAATGTAAATCGATACACATTTACATCGTGCATGACCACAGAATAACTTCAATTGACTCAAAACTTGAATTCTTACAATAATTAACCATTACGGATTTTATAAAATTAATTTCACTAAAATCTGAGGTCATTTGAAAATTGACTATTCTATGTGTTATATTAGACCGATTTAAAAAAAATCAAAATTATCAATAGTAATTTATTATTATCATATATATATATATATATATATATATATATAGATATAATTTTATATATCTAACTCGATTTTAAATTCCAAGTTAAATCGATATTCAGTTTATTTAAAATCCTTCCATTTTATTCAATAAATAATTATAGTTCATAAACGATTATACCGCTACTTTTCTGAAAATTATACTCTGACATAACTCAAAATCTACAAGATGAAATCTCTATTTTTCTTTTTCATTAGAAAACGATAATCCAATAGAACCTAAAGACTCTCGTTTTAAAGAATTCCGACTTATACTGGATCATGTGCACTGAATTTAAGTTCAAATCGTAAAACTACGAGATACCGCGATGCTACTAGCTCGTTTTTATTTAATTTATATTAATATGATCAAACTTCATTTAATTTATAAATTGCTTATTATAATTCAAATTTGGACCTAGTTGCGTCTTAATAAATTATCCAATTCATACTGTAATGACCCGGATTTTTCCAAACCAGAATATTTAATTTATTTAAATATGAATATGATTAAATTAGAAGTTAGATAACTTGAATTCAGAATATACGAGTTATTTAATATAACTAAATCGAATTTGGAATTTAATATGGAATTAAACTGATTTTGAAGCTTATGAAAAATCATATTTGAATGTGAACAATAATATTAATTTATTATTAAAGAATCGAGTGTTTGAAAATCGATTAAATATTAAATCTACTTAATTAACATGTAAAATAGTGTTTTTGTAAACATTCTCGGAAATCAACGAAACTAGTTTCATCGAGTCCAGAATATTGCAATATAGTATGGTGTCAAATTTCATCGCATTCGGAATTGTTATGTGGTCGTTGCGAGCTTAGAACGTCAGCGAGAATATAAACGAATATAAAATTAAAATATCTAAAAATATCTCTTCATAAAATATCTACATATTTATCTTGCCTATAAAATCATTTTTATACTTAAAACGTAAACACTATCTTCTTCTACAGCAAATTAAAACAGTCAACCTCTTCACTTCTTCCTCTAATTAAATTTCCTTCAATACTAAATGAAATTCACCGATGTTTGATCCATTGTACTCACGAGATCAAGGGAATTAACTTGGTGGGTGTTTTGAGAGGTGCGGCGCATTTCTGGATTGCTCGAAATTGTCCTGGTGATGCTAGGGCATGAGGTCGCATTGATGTTGTGGAGGAGAGACCATGGCGAGGGTGGCTTGGGATTTCTAGTGTCGAGGCGCACTTGTAGACAGAATTTGATGGAATTCCGAGAAGAAGAAAGTCGCACCACTATAATGGGGGAGCGCTGGTGAGTGAGATCGAAAAATGGAACGTTGGGCTAGAGATGAGGTTAAGGTATTTAGTAGGTTGAGTTTTAGGTAGGCAACATGTTGACGATGTCGGTTTAATGGATGGAAGTCTCGAGCTTGGTGTCACCGTGTATCGTATACGATGTTTTTGGGTTGTGCACATGAGAAGGGGGCAGATTGTTTTAGAGAAGAAGAAGGCATGGGCTGAGAAAGTGTATTGAAGGGTGAGGAATTTATTAATTAAATTGTTAAGTTAATTAATATATAATTTTGTATTAACTTGTTTACGTGATATCTAGTTCGTATGACATCCAATTAACGAACCGTCAGTTTCGTTGGGATCGTGATGAAGAACACTATACATTGGCAGTGGATTGGTAGCATTGCAAGAAGCTTATATTTTTGTCTAATTTCAAACGTCCATTTGAAATTAGATAAAAATGTGGAAATCGTCGATTGGGATGGATGGTTAGTTTAACTCATGTTTATTCCTATACTATTGTACCATATGATAGTATTGACTGTTATTTACATATTTATACGTATTATTGACTATTTGGATGATTTATTTCTTTATTGGTGGTTGTCGATATATATAGTTCCTGTTTGTGAACAAATGATCCTTTGACACTACCTGTTAATATTGAACTATATTACATATATATATGCTGACATATGAGCTGTGATGCAGGGTGACGGGTTGGAGGAATCCAACAGGATTCCTCAATATGATTGTTACCGTATTTATATTCATATGTTGTATTATGAATTGATTGTGTGTTAAATTCGACTGTGGACCCCATTGATTATATAATTTTGTTATATATGAAACTATGATGAGGTGAATATATATTATTTTATGTTAACCCACCCTTACCAGTATATATCTACTTCTTGAATCAAAACATGACTTCATTAATCACCCATCGTGCCAATATCGTGGCTCCGGAGACTACCGCACCGATGTTGGCAACACTGTCGTTCCTTGACCTCTACTCGCCTTAAGCGCCGACCACTAGAAAACCTCCAGGTCGCCAGAAACAAGCCGCGGATGGAAAACACCTCAACGTCGATTTCTCCAACCATGTGCCTTCTACGACCACCACATCACCACCATTAGCTGTGCCCATCCACCCTCTTCCACTTTGCTTCAAGCACCATCAGCCAATTCTCCCTCCATCGCCCTTAAATCACAAAAAAAAAAAACGAAATGCCCTACATCACTTTCAACACCGGATTTTGCCCGCCCTAGGCCATCGCACCACACACCACCACCATTAGGTTGAAGCCCGTACTTCCCTCTATAATTTCCTAGTTGGAAGTTTTGTCTAATTCTTTACGGTTTTCGAGAAAAAAATTGGTTTATAAACGTGAACGATATGGATGGTGGCGGCTATGTTGAACGATGAAGAAAGGTATACGATATCATATAGGGATGATTAGGATTATTTTACTATTAATTTAACATTTTGACAAAACTGAGAAGATTTGGGGTTAATTCGGAATACATGTTAAGTCGGAAGAGGAAAACACGATTCTTGGTTCCTACCACATAGACAAATGCAGGGGTAAAATGAGCAATGAAGAGAAACGAATCGGTGTTGAGTGAAAAGGGAGTACGGGAGTACAAAAGATTGCGTAGACTAAGAAGAAAAGGAAAAGATTTCCCTTTTCGCTATTAACGATAGGAAACTAAGAATCGAACCTGAGATAAATCAAATTCTTTTTCCTTTGACCCCATTCCAAATCCATGTGCTTACTTCTGTCTGCACTTATGTCCAGTGTCGTGGTGGCCCTCTTGGGTATCGATAAGGACTCTGTCGCGATTTGACACTTAATACTTTGTATTCCATATTGTACGAAGCCCAATAATGTGCACCTCAAGGATTCCTTGCGAGTTTGTGCTATTCACTGCCAGGTGACGTTTTGTCCAGGGTTGTTTGGCCAGAGCCAGGTGGGGCAGGGGATGACATTGGAGTATGTTGGATCAAGTGTTCTAGTCTTTTGGGGTTTCTGTTTTTATTTGGCTGTGGTCTTGACTTGCACCGGTTGGGAGATTTTGGAGCCAGCATGGAGCTCCATTGGTCAACAACAACTTCTCACGTATTGTATTATTTACGCGACTTGCTCGAAATCAATCTGGTATGTTTTTGTTTTCATTATTAACAGAGAAGCTTAGGGGAATAAAATCTGTCTCTGCTCGATGAGCGAAAGTTAAAAATATTCATTACCAATTTGCTTTTATGGTTATGTTGGGATAGTACGTTACGTTTGATCTTCAATGGTGGCTAACACTATCTTCTTGTTGGTTTTCAAATCATTGGCAGTGTGTATGGTATCGGGGATTTGGTCCTGGTTGTTTGTGCTTTGGGTTTATTCATTGTGTGTGTTAGTTTTGTATTGCTAGTAGTTATGTGAGTTTGAATGGTAATAGCTGAGTTTGCTTGGGTTTTTCGAACAATGGTGTTCTGATTATCGTCTTCAGTTGTGCAATAGCAAGCAAGGTGAAGCATTACTCTCAATTTTGATATTCCAACTGGATGGTGTTTTTCCTTCCATTTTCGAACTCCTGCGCAAATTCTGCATCTGATATCCTTATTGACTTACCAATACGTGAAGTTATCCTTAGCTCTTGCAGTAGAATTTTTGTTTGCTGCTTTTGTAATTTAATATGTAAATTGTTGCCTTATTTTGTGTAGTGTATGTAACACTCTCCCTGTGTGGAGATGTAAGTGTAGTCTAGTATTTATTGCTAGCTACAGAACTGTAATCTAGTTAGGATGCCTTAAAACCGCGTTTGTTGTAGATTGACAATCGGTCAATCTCTAGTTCTTAACTGTAATTATTATTTGTTATAATAATAAGTGTTTACCGTCACTTTAAAAGCCGGTCTACTTTGCAAAAAAAACCATAAAACTTACGTCTAGATTTTCACGCTTAAAGGGCCACATACGAACTTCAGTCGCGATGAAAATTGAAGTCCTTTAATAACTTAATATTCCGGACACGATGAGAGATCGTTTGAAAAATTCCTATTTTAATTTCACATGTAAATCGATACGCATTTACATTGTGCATGATCATAGAATAACTTCAATTGACTCGAAACTTGAATTCTTACAATAATTAACCATTACGGATTTTATAAAATTAATTTCGTTGAAATCTGAGGTCATTTTAAAATTGACTATTTTATGTGTTATATCAGATCAATTTCAAAAAAAATCAAAATTATCAATAATAATTTATTATTATCATATATATTTAGATATAATTTTATATATCTAACTCGATTTTAAATTCCAAGTTAAATCGATATTCAGTTTATTTAAAATCCTTCCATTTTATTCAATAAATAATTATAGTTCATAAACGATTATACCACTACTTTTTTGAAAATTTTACTCTGACATAACTCAAAATCTACAAGATGAAATCTCTAATTTTTCTCTTTTATTAGAAAACGATAATCCAATAGAACCTGAAGATTCTTGTTTTAAAGAATTCCAACATATTGGATCATGTATACTCAATTGAAGTTCAATTCTTAAAACTACGAAATACAGCGATGCTGCAAGCTCGTTTTTATTTAAATTATATTAATATGATCAAACTTCATTTAATTTATAAATTGCTTTTTATAATTCAGATCTAGGCATAATTGTGTCTTAATAAATTATCCAATTCACCGTAATGACCCGGATTTTTCCATACCTGAATATTTAATTTATTTAAATGAGAATGTGATTAAATTATAAGTTAGATAACTTGAATTCAGAACATACGAGTTATTTAATATTACTGAATCGAATTTGGAATTTAATATGGAATTAAATTGAAGCTTCTGAAAAATCATATTTGAATGTGAACAATAATATTAATTTGTTATTGAAGAATCGAAGTGTTTGAAAATCAATTAAATATTAAATCCATTTAATTAACATGTAAAATAGTGTTTTTGCAAACATTCTCGGAAATCGACGAAACCAAGTATCACTGAGTGCAGAATATTGTAATATATTATGGTGTCAAATTTCATCGCATTCGGAATTGTTATGTGGACAATGCGAGCTTAGAACGTCGGCGAGAATATAAACGAATATAAAATTAAAATATCTAAAAATATCTCTTCATAAAATATCAAGATATTTATCTTTCCTATAAAATCACTTTTAACCTTAAAACCTAAACACTATCTTCTTCTACAGCAAATTAAAATGGCCGACCTCTTCACTTCTTCCTCTAATTAAATTCCCTTCAATACTAAATGAAATTCACCGATGTTTGATCCATTGTACTCATGAGATCAAGGGCATTAACTTAGTGGGTGTTTTAAGTGGTGTAGCGCATTTCTGGATTTCTCGAAATTGTCCAGGTGATGCTAGGGCATGAGGTCACATTGATGTTGTGGAGCGGAGACCATGGCGAGGGTGGCTTGGGATTTCTAGTGTCGAGGCGCATTTGTTGATAGAATTTGATGGAATTCCGAGAAGAAGAATGCCGCACCACTATAATAGGGGACCGCTGCTGGGTGAGGTCAGAAAATGGAACGGTGGGCCGGAGATGAGGTTAAGGTATTCAGCAGGTTGAATTCCAAGCGGGCAACACATTGACGATGTCGGTTTAATGAATGGAAGTCTCGAGCTTAGGGTCACCGTATATCGTGTACGATGTTTTTGGGTTGTGCACATGAGAAGGGGGCGGATTTTTTTGGAGAAGAAGAAGGCATGGGCTAAGCACGTGTGTTGAGGGGTGAGGAATTTATTAATTAAATTATTAAGTTAATTAATATATAATCTTGTATTAACTTGTTTGCGCGATATCTAGTTCATATGACATCCAATTAATGAACCGTTAGTTGCGTTGGGATCGTGATAAAGAACACTATATGTTGGCAGTGGATTGGTAGCATTGCGAGAAGCTTAGATTTTTGTCTAATATTTAACGTCCATTTGAAATTAGATAAAAACATGGAAATCGTCGATTGGGATGGATGGTTTGTTTAACTCATGTTTATTGCTATACTATTGTACCATATGATAGTATTGGCTATTATTTACATATTTATACGTATAATTGACTATTTGGATGATTTATTTATTGGTGGTTGTCGGTATATTTAATTCCCGTTTGTGAACAAATGATCATTTGACACTACCTGCATTAGCAGAAGATTCATCTTATATGAATTAGCTAATATTGAACTGTATTACATATATATATATATATATATATATATATATATATATATATATATATATATATGTTGATATATGAGCTGTGATGCATGGAGATGGGTCATAGGAATCCAACAGGATTCCTCAATATGATTATAACCGTATTTATATTCATATGTTGTATTATGAATTGATTATGTGTTAAACCTGACTGTGGACCCCATTGATTAAATAACATTGTTATATGTAAAACTGTGATGAGATGAATATATATTATTTTATGTTAACCCACCCCTACCGGTATATATATACTTCCTAAATCAAAACATGACTTCATCAGTCACCCATCGCGCCACTACCGTGGCTCCGGAGACCGTCGCACCGATGTTGGCATCACTGTCGTTCCTTGACCTCTACTCTCCTTAAGTGCCGACCACTAGAAAACCTCCAAGTCGCCAGAAACGAGACACGAACAGAAAACACCTCAACATCGATTTCTCTAACCATGCACTTTCAACGACCACCACATCATCACCATTAGCTGCTCCCATCCGCCCTCTTCCACTTTGCTTCAGGCACCATCAGCCAATTCTCCCACCATCGCCCTTAAATCACAAAAAAGCGAAATGCCCTACATCACTTTCAACATTGGATCCTAGTCGCCCTAGGCCATCGCACCGCACACCACCACCATTAGGTTGAAGTCCACACTCCCCTCTATAATTTCCTACTTTGAAGTTTCATCTAGTTCTTTACGGTTTTCGAGAAACAAATTGATTTATAAACATGAACGGTATGGATGGTGGCGGTTGTGTTGAACGATGAGGAAAGGTATACGTATCATATAGGGATGGTTAGGATTATTTTATTATTAATTTAATATTTTCACAAAACTGAGAAGATTTGGGGTTAATTCGGAATACAGGTTAGGTCGAAAGAGGAAAACACGATTCTTAGTTCCTACCACGTAGACAAAAGCAAGGGTAAAATGAGTAGTGAAGAGAAGCGAATCGGTGTAAAGTGAAAAGGGAGTAGAGAAGATTGCGTAGAATAAGAAGAAAAGGATAAGGTTTCCCTTTTCGCTATTAACGATCGGAAACTAAGAATCAAACCCGAGATAAATCAAATTCTTTTTTCTTTGACCCCGTTCCAAATCCATGTACTTACTTTTGTCTGCACTTCCGTCCAGTGTCGTAGTGGCCCTCCTGGGTAGACAGTTAATACTTTGTATTCCATATTGTACGAAGCCCAATAATGTGCACCTCGAGGATTCCTTGCGAGTTCGTTCTATTCATTGCCAGGTGACGTTTTGTCCAGGGTTGTCTGGCCAGAGCCAGGTGGGGCAGGGGTTGACATTGGAGTATGTTTGATCAAGTGTTCTAGTCCTTTGGGGTTTCTGTTTTTATTTGGCTGTGGTCTTGACTTGCACCGGTTGGGAGATTTTAGAACTAGCATGGAGCTCCATTGGTCAGCAACAACTTCTCATGTAATGTATTGTTTACGCGACTCGCTTGAAATCGATCTGGTATGTTTATGTTTTCATTATTAACCTCGGTGAGCGAAAGTTGAAAATATGCATTACCAGTTTGCTTTTACGGTTGTTTTGGGATAGTACTTTTTGTCTGATCATCATTGGTGGCTAACACTATCGTCTTGTTGATTTTCAAATCATTGGCAGTGTGTATGGTATCGGGGATTTGTTCCTGGTTTTTTGTGCTTTGGGTCTATTCATTTCATGTGTTGGTTTCGTATTGCTAGTAGTTATGTGAGTTTGAATGGTAATAGCTGAGTTTGCTTGGGTTTTTCAAGCAGTGGTGTTCTGATTATCGTCTTCTAGCTGTGCAATGGCGAGTAAGGTGAAGCATTGCTCTCAATTTTGCTGTTCCAACTGGATGGTGTGTTTCCTTCCCTTTTCGAACTCCTGCGCAAATTCTGCATGTGATATCCTTAGATGTGATTGGCTAGGATCTTCAGTCCTACCAGCTATGATGTTACCTATTCACTACATGCTATCATGGTACGGAGCTCTAGGAAAGGTCCTTGTTGACTTACCAATACGTGAAGCTATCCTTAGCACTTGTAGTAGAATTTTTGTTTGCTACTTTTGTAATTTAATATGTAAATTGTTGCCTTATTTTGGGTAGTGTATGTAACACTCTCCCTGTCTGGAGATGTAAGTGTAGTCTAGTGTTTGTTGCTAGCTACAGAGTTGTAATCTAGTTAGGAGCCTTAAAAACCACATTTGTTATAGATTGACAACCGATCAATCTCTAGTTCTTAACTGTAATTATTATTTGTTATAATAATAAGTGTTTACGGTCACTTTAAAAGACAATCGGCTTTCCCAAAAAAATTCACAAAACTTACGTATGACCACATAAAAAACTTCAACCGCGATGAAAATTGAAATCCTATAATAACTTAATATTCCGGACACGATGGAACTGGTTTCGTCGAATTCCGAGATTGTTTGAAAAATTCCTATTTTAACTTCAAATGTAGATCGATACGTATTTACATCATGCACGATCATAAAATAACTTCAATTGATCGAAACTTGAATTCTTATAATAATTAACCATTACAGATTTTTTAAAATTCATTTCATTGAAATCTGAGGTCGTTTGAAAATTGACTATTCTATGTGTTATAACAGATCGATTTAAAAAAATCAAAATTATCAACAATAATTTATTATTATCATATGTATATATATATATATATTCAGATAGAATTTTATATATCTAACTCGATTTTAAATTCCAAGTTAAATCGATATTCAGTTTGTTCAAAATTCTTCCATTTTATTCAATAAATAGTTATAGTTCATAAACGTTTGTACCGCTACTTTTCTGAAAATTTTTGTAACAACCCGGAAAATTGGAACCAATTTAAAGTAACATATTTTGGCAATTTTAAAGAATTCTGAATATTTAAAATGAATTATTTTAAATAATAACGAAGAAAAATTTGTTTTTGACAAAGTTAAAATGAATAAATTTATTTTAATTATAAAGGGAGTTTAAAATGGCGTTGTAGTTTGAAAATTCGATTTCAAATTTCAAATGAATGTACAAGATTCAAAACAAACCGGATTTTAGTAAAACCAGAAATATTAGAATCTGTTTGAAATATCTTTCCGACGGATGTGGAAAATACAGATTTCATAGCAGGAATAAAAAGTTATGTCCAGTTGAAAATTCTGAAAAGTTGCTATAGAATTTATATAATTTTAATATATATATATATGGCCCTTAAAAATAGCCATTTTGCAAACGACCTCCATTTTCAACGAAACCACTTTTGTTGGATCCGGGATGTCGAATTATTGCTAGGTTCCAATTTTCATAATTTTTAGGATCAATATGTGAGCACAGCGAAGTTAATCATGTTTTGACAGTTTCAGTCAAATTGGATCAACCAGAAATGACCATTTTTCAAACAGTCTCCAAATTCAATGAAATTAGTTTTGTTAGGACCGTATCATCAAAACATAACCGATTTACTTTTCTGGAATTTTTAGAGTCAATATGTGGCCCCGACAAATTAAAATGTACGTTCAAATCTAAAATTGAATGTTTTATATTTTAATTTGAAGAATAACTGATCATAACAGTCGAAATAACCTACGAAACATATCCCATTGTGTCCAGAATGGGGGTAATTAGCTAGGGGCGACAGGCGGCGGGTTTGATTTGGTGTTCGAATGGAGAAATTATATATATTTTTCCCAACCCTAGATTTCATAAATAAAAAAATTCCATAAATCACTTTCTCTCTCCCCGATAGCTCCAGATCGACGGCAGCTCCCCCTTCATACCTTCTCTCCTCCGTATCTCCTTAAACACTCACCAGAATCGATGGCCCCAGTGGAAGATTATGGAGTACTCCTCGCAAGCTTCACATCCATGTAAGTTGCATCCTCCCTTGCCTCGTGTACATCGAGAATCGGGCTCTCCAACCTGCTCCGCCTCGCGCTGCTTTACTCTGCCGCCATCAGTTCGAGTTCACCAATGTTGGTGGCGCCGGAAAGCTTGTTCCAAGCTCTACGCTGTGGCATAACCCGATCATCTCCAAGCGCTGCGAATTTCGAGAAAAACTAAGACCTAGATTCGAACCATTTTAGAAAGGTACGGCTGTGTATATTTCAAACCAATTATAACGCTTTAAAGCGCTGCAAAGTTTGATTTTCAAATAAAAATTATATCTTTTTCATTTGTGGTCGAAATCCAATGAAATAAGAGATACCGGGACCGTGACGACGTCTTCTACATTCTAGAAGAGACCAGGGAATTTTTAGAGCTCGCTACAATTTTAAGCGAAGCCGAAAGCAAAGTGAGAACTTCTCACTTTAAATTTAATTTCTAGTTAAAAATATATACTAGGATGCAGATGGTGCTTAGCAGCACCCGACACCGTTGTCCATAGACCATGGATGACTTGTTTGTTTGATTGTATTGTGAAAATTGATTGTGATGTGGAATGGACTGAATAAAATATATGAATAATAAAAATATCATTTTTATTGTATATATGGAATGAAAATAAAATAAATATTCATTTACAAACTGGACGGTTTGTTTATATACGCTTATTTTTCTGATATTGATTTGGATGATAATTTCTACACATCGCCCAACCGCACAAATATGTTGTTTGAAAACCCCACATAATATTTGACATACACTGATCCCAATAATTAGTGGTATGTCAATCGATGGGTTGACAGACTGTATAAGCGTTATTTATTTATTTTAATGCTTATGCAGTTGTAGAATGCACTCTGGATGTTGTATGAATTTTTATCGTTATTATTGTATACAAGTGATGTTGAAATCCGTATAAATAAAATTATATGGTAATTGGCTGTGTTTGATTCCAGTTTAGAATTATCGAATATTTTAAAATAATATTCAGTTAATATTGAAATGTGAAGCCGTGTTAAGTAGTTAAACACCACTTTAACACGAACGGGAATTTTGTCGATTTTATTCATTTTATAATGAATATCGAAAAGTGGTTTCAAAATCTGATATTTTGAAAATATTATCATTTTAATATTTAAATGATATGGAAAATTAAATGTTGATTTGGATTTGAAATGAATTGAAAACGAATTGAAATTGAATTGAAATCGATTTGAAATGAATTTATAAACGAATTTATAAGGGAAAATTCAATTTTGATTTGAATTTGAAATGGAAGTAGAAATCTTCTATGAAACGAATTTAAAACGATTTATAAAATTCGTTTTAAATGGAAATCGATGAAATATAATATATAAATATATATATATATATTATAATGGCCTGAATAGAACGCACCGCGCAACGATTGTTCACGAATTTCGACCATTAACATCAAATGGACATTACGGGAGATCCAATCGTCAGGTTCTCCTAAAACTGGAACCATTGGGTTCGTATCGAAAAGATCTTTCCAATGAATAAGAGATTTGAAATCTAACGGTTGGATTTGGAAATATGTCCAAATCAATTTCAGAAAAGGTCGTTGTAAGTGCAGTTCGATGACCGTTTATGGAAATCGACTGTACGGGCCTTGATAAAATTATTAAAAATATCAATAATTTGTGTAAAATCATAATAAATGATTTGGAAAGGATTGGGATGAAAAATTCCATATTAAAAAGATAAAAATATCTTTTTTTATCGAAATGAAGTAGTTATTAACTAGAATAATAATTTATTTATTTTTAAAATAAATAAATTGATTAGAAAATGGTTTTAAAATAAACAGAATTTTCCAATGTATGAATTGGAATGGATTTGAATTGAAATTATCTTCGGAATATTTCGATATTGGATTCCGTGATTATACGAATATTGTTGAGGAATTTGGAAGATATATATATCGTTATTCCCAATATGATATTTGTTGATTTTAGAATTTGATATTGAATATAAGCCGATATATTTTTTATTCAGAGCCTTGTATTTGATATCAAATTTGATTTTTGGTTTGTCGTGAATGGTGTCTTCATTAACACTGTTCTTTAACCCAGTTGCGAAAAGAATAAATCTTTAAACTAAGATTTAGTGAAGTTTTCCGATTAATTAACATTTAATTGGAATGGAATAAAAGAATTGGATTTTTGGGTTTATCGTGAACGGTGTTTTAAATAACATTTGTTCTTTAACCCAATTAATAGTGAAGAATGTGATTTGGAATTTATAATCTTTTAGTATTAATTTGCAATTGAATGGAATTCGATTTGGTAATAATCGAAGTGAGCTTCTGTGGAGGAACACTGTTAATACGTATTCAATTTTTATTATTAGTCAGATACGGAAATTGATATCAATTATTTATACTGATTTGTTTTTCCGTGAAGATTCCATAATTAATGGAATGTGATTTTGGGTTTATCGTGAACCGTGTTTTAAATAACATTGGTTCTTTATCCCAGTTAAAGATAAGGTTAATTTCTTAGCTTTGAATAATCATTAATATTGATTTTTTGGAAGATTAAAACTAAATGGAGTTTTAATGAATCTTTGATTTGATTGAAAAGTGAATGTGATAATTAAAATTATTAATTCAAGAAAATGATCGAAAATGGAGTACCACCAGTTTTTATTCCAGGCGATAGCTAAATCTTTAATTAGATTTGAACGTGAAATGGTAATTAATATTTACCGATAACACCGTGGTGTTAGATATGGAGTATTACCAGTTTTGCTCCATGGGATGAATAGGTTGGGATTGGAAAATAAAATAAATGATTACTTCGGTGTGGTTCGCTAATCCCGACTAGTTTGGAAAACCGTAATACGGTTTGATATCCAAAGGAAGATTAAAGTATAAATTTAAGGAATTTATCTTTGATAAAATTAATGGGAACCTTTCCCAAAGGAAAAGAATATTTAAATAAAAGAATATTCTGGATTGGAATGAGGCGTATGATGTGTTGTTATAACACTTGATTATAAGATACGCGAGTTATTCGGAAAGGTCGGGTTTAACCCGTTCTGAATAACTGATACGACGAAAAGTCGAAGAAATTAAAGACGGTGCAAGACCGATGATCTTCACATCAAATGGATGGGTTGCTACTGATGCTCATGATTGGAGTAGCTACCCTGAAGGGGCAGAAGTGGTAGCCGTCCGGACGTACTTGTTGATTGTATGGATATGCGAGGGACTTTCTCCTATATTGGATATACAGGACGAGGAATAAGGTGCCTCCGGTTTCGTTCAGATCTAGAACGGACTTGTAAATGGATGGTTGTAACAACCCGTATTTTCAATAACCTGTTATAACGTAAATCGAGGCAGAATTTAATTTATAAATCTGAATCAAGGGAAACGGGCTTTGCCAATGCGTACGTCTCGGAAAAATACGCGAAATAGAGTCCGAGTTTTCGAAAATCGGAGTCCGTATGACCCGATTAAGGCCCAACGAAGTTTTCAGAAAAATTCAAAGTAAAAACAGATTTCGAATTCAAGTTTGAATTTGGAAATTAGGGCAGTTGGGCGCAGGCGGGAAATTTCCCGCCAGACCACCCATGTCGACAGACCTATCGACTGGGCAGTCGACATGGTTTGGCCCAAGTCGACAGCCCTGTCGACTTGGGTGTCGACTTGGCTCAGCCGGGCAGTTTTGCCTGGTGCACCATTTTGGGGTTTTGGTTAGGTTTTGGGGCCAGATTCGGTTTTAAGGGCTGAGATTGGAATTAGGGTTTAATACTAAGGTTGAAACTAATCCTAATCTCTATAAATAAGCCCCTAACCTAACCCTAAATCATCATTATTCATTCAAGTAACTAAACTATGGCAAAATCATTCCTCTCATGGCCTCCACTCTCTTCATAAAATTTCTAAATTATTTCTATGAGAGATTTTCCATGCATACAAGTGTTTTCAAGCTTGTATGAGTGTCATTAGCTTGCAGTCAAGTCAAGTTTCCATATTTGCATCATAAAGCAAGGGTTTTGATCATTTTTGCTCAAGGGTTTTTCTATTGGAGCTTGCATTTTGGGTTTATTTGATTGCATAAGGGCTTTGTCTCAATCTATATATATTTTTGTGTCTTCATAAGCATTTTAAGCCCTTTTCTACTTTCATATTTAAACTCTAAAGTTAAATGAATGATGCAAGTTTGGTTGATCATTATGATATGCAAGTTTGCCATGTTATGATATGCAAGTTTACCATGATATGCTATGCAAGTTTGCCATGTTATGATATGCAAGTTTATCATGTTATGTTATGCAAGTTTGCCATGTTATGATATGCAAGTTTATCATGTTATGTTATGCAAGTTTGCTATGTTATGATATGCAAGTTTGCCATATGATATGCAAGTTATGTTATGCAAGTTTGGGTTGATCATTTTGTTCATGTTATCATGTTATGCAAGCTTACCTTGAGTATATGAACATAAAGCTTCAAGCTTTATGCTAAAGGTTGCATTTTGGCAACATGTAAGTTATCATATCTCTTATGATAACTTGCATGTAAGGCTAAATGCGAACTTATGGCCATTTCTACATGTCATTTATCACCATGTATCACCAATATGCTAAGTTTGGTTTTATGCATGCTTTTGAGGCCTAAAAATGTAATATGCAAGTATATGAACATATGTACATTTCATATGCCACCATGTTAAACTTGTGGCTTCAACACCTTTATGTCATGATTATGCCAAGTTCCCTCTTTCTATCCTTTATGCGCTATTGCGATATGTAAGCGATGGGATTGCGTTTGGGGTTGGGTAAACTTAAAAGACATAAAAACATAAGATTGAGAATTTACCTATTAAGTTAGGTCTACCCATTGGGAATTTACCTATTAAGTTAGGTCTACCCAAATGCTTGAAAACTTGTAATATGTTTTGGAAACATGATGGACATGACACTTAGAAAATATAAGTGTGACCAACTCGAGGTTGGGTTGAGATTGTAGTGTAAACCTATCCGGAACCGACCGGCTTAACTAGTTGCTACAAACAATAGGACCCAATGTGAGAAGTTGGTCATGATGTACCTTGAACCCGAGGTTAGACCAAGTTGTGGTGTAAAGCTACCCGGAACCGACCGGCTTAACTAGTAACCGCAACAAAATCTAATGTGAGAGGTTAAGGCACATTAAATTGATTAATGCCTCATGATTAGGGTTAAGTCATGGTCCACTTAATACTTAACCAATTTGGGCTTGGTAGATTAATCAGGGTTAAGTCTTGAACTCATCGTTACACTTAACCAAGTTAATCCATGATTAGTAAAAGGGTTAAACCGTACTTAACCCACTAGAAAATCCTAGCAATGGGGGTCCACTCCAGCAGTAATCCCAAGTTTGTATCATTAAGATCCTAGGGACTAGGCTAGGGTGGGGGGCACAATTACTAGACTTGAGGTAAGTGACCAAAAACGATGACAGAGTGGTACGCCGATGTAGTTCCGGACGGACTATGGTCGTGCACTTAGTCCGTATTTGGAGAAGTCAAGCATGGGTACCAGTAGATCTAGACTGTGCACTTATGTTTATGGTGTCCAGGGGTTGACACCCTAGGGCTTGATACACCCGACGGGAGACCCGGCACGGTCTGACTACAATTATGTTTGGGCCGTATTGACACCAACACGTGACGAGTTAGGCTTAGGGAGCCGATCGATTAGACCGTTTGGTTAGACCTCGTATTAGGGTCATTTCATGTTATTAGGCCAAAGCTTGGGCCAAGGGATCAATACTTGTTTATTCAAGTCATGTTAGCTTGCTAGTACACCTGTGGTGCAAAAACCTTAAACCTGATTATGCGATGACACCGTTATCTACCTTGTTAGTTAATTATCATGCTAGTATGTTATCCTTATGTTCATCCCTGCTTCTCATGCCAGTTAACTTTATCAGTTTACATTGATTGTAGTAGGGCTTACTCAGTCTTTTTGACTGACCTGTTTTTCTTTCGCCTCTTTTTTTCCGTTCCTCCCCCCCCCCCCCTCCCCCCAGGTTCTCAGGGTGGGAATATTGGAGCTTAGCTTGGATTTCTGATCGCTTGCTTGTGGGATTTTAGCTCATGTACGGTCTTGACATGAAGCTAGCTATGGTTATCACTTATTTTGGGGATAGTACTTATGTATTTCAGTTTTTCAGTGATGTTGTTTTTATCTAGACTTGTTTATTTGGAAAGTTGACATTATGTTGTACCAGACTTGTTTTGAAATAGTTTGAAATCTTCCGCTGTTTTACTTATCTTATTTACTCTGTTTACATATATACATATGTTCTTGTTCTGCCTTGATATATCATTATGCATGTTTACCCGGTACAAACGCCCCTCCAAAGTCAGAGTGCTTGCAAGAGCCACCCTGGCGGAGGTGGGGTGTTACATTTGGTATCAGAGCTTATGGTTTACGAGAAGGAACAAAAAGGTTTTTAGAAAACTTTTGGAAAACTATTTTCAAAACCAAGTATAAAGTATTTTCCAAAGAAAAGTCTAGTTTATTTTAAAGGCTATTCTCCAAGAAGCCATTAGCAAAATTCCTTCGTTTTTCTCCATTCAGAATCTATCTTTTTCTTCGTTTTCAGTATGGCCAATAACTTTGCCATTCTGGAGGGAGTACACGTACCTGTTTGGTATATGAGACTTTTGGAGGCTAGGGCGACCGAAGCCGGCCCCGCCGATGTTCCTCCTCCTCCGGTAGTTAATGTTCCTCCTCCTCCTGTCGCTGAGGTTCCTCTTCCTCCTCCCCCTCAGCATCCACAAGAGGATTTCGCGGAGATTTGCAAAGACTTTAAGGCGATGGGTTGCAAGAATTTCATTGGAACCGAGACTTATGTAGAGGCAAGGAATTGGTTGAAAGAAACCGAAGATCTTTTTGCCTTCTTTGATATAGATGACCGTAGAAAGGTTTTATTGGCAGTGTGGTTGCTAAAGGTAGAAGCTGCACGTTGGTGGGTGGTCACCACCGCTACTAGGCCAATTGAGACTTGGGATGACTTTCGGGGAAAGTTTGGACTAAGGCTCCTATCACTGAAGCAAGGGGACATGACTATTAGGGAATGCATAGATAAGTTTAATCAACTGGCTCGGGTCGGTTTAGATTTGGTTAACACAGCTCAGAAGAAGGCCCTATACTTTGCTCTAGGATTAAACGAGCCATTACATGGTTTAGCCATGTCTCATATACCCTTGGGGGCAACTTTCGAGAGTTTGGTGAATATGGCCCTACTCAATGAAGAGGATAGGAGTGACAAGAAGGAGATCAAGATGAATGAGTCTCAAAACAAGGAAACGGAGCCCAAAAAGGAAATGAAAAAGAAGGAGGAGAAGTCTGAAGATAAGAAGGAAAAGAAGTGCTTTACTTGTGAAAGCTTGACTCATCTAAGCAAGGATTGCCCGAAGAAGCAAGGGCAAGGTCAGACTCAGTGTGCAAGACCATCTGGAGGGCGAGTTCATCCCCTCAACATCGTTCTTTCAGCTCATGATCGAGGTAGTGTTTCTGTTAAAAGTCCTATTTATATTTATGATTTTCCAATTCGTACCTTGTTTGATTCTGGTGCATCGCATAGTTTATTTCATCTGATCTAGTTGAAAGTTTGCACCTAAGTACTAGTCTAGTTAATGATCCCGTGTGTGTTTCAAATCCAATTGGGGTTTCCGCCCATTTGTCTATTATCTACGTGGATTTGAAAATCTCTATCTTTAGTGTAGAGTTCTCGTGTGATGCTTATATTCTCGGTTTCATGGGGTATGGGTTGCTTTTGGGCATGGATTGGTTGTCCAGTTTTGGAGCCGTTCTTGATTTTTGAGCATAGGGCTGTGAGGCTCATGACTCGCCTCGGTAATACCCTAAAAATTTCTTGTAACCCTATGGGTCCCGTCATGTTGTGTTATCTTGAATCCCTCAACTCGTCTATCGATAGTTTGCAATCAGTCAGGGTGGTCCGAGAATATCCTGATATCTTGGGTGAAGTGAAGGGGGTTACCCCTAAACGAGAGATAGATTTCCGCATTTATCTGGTTGATAATGCCAAGATAGTTTCGTGGCCGGTTAGGCACATGGCCCCGCAAGATGAGAGTTAAGAAAGCAAGTCAAGGAGTTGCTTGAGAAGAACTTCATTAGACGAAGTATATCTGAATGGGGAGTGCCTGTAGTATTTACTACCAAGGCAGATGGATTCTCTTCGACTTTGTGTTGATTATCGTGAGTTAAGCAAGGAGAATAGACAACCATTGCCAAGGATCGATGATTTGTTTGATCAGCTTGTAGGAACATCTGTTTTCTCTTGATCTTGCTACTGGATTCCATCAGCTCAGAGTAGCTGAGGATAGTATAGGCAAAACTGCGTTCAGAACTCCAGATGGATTCTTAGAATGGCTGGTCATGCCATTCGGTTTGACTAATGCACCCGCCTACTTCGTGGACTTGATGAGTAGGGTGTCTAAGGAGTTCCTGAACGAGTTTGTGGTAGTCTTTGTAGACGATATCCTGACTTTCTTAAAGAACGAGGAAGAACATGCTAGACATCTCAAGGAGGTGATGGATATGCTAAGGGCGCATCAGTTGAAAGCCAAGTCCTCCAAATGTCATTTTGGAGAAAAAGGAGTTAGATTTCTTGGGTACATAGTTTCTAAGCAAGGCTTAGTGGTGGATCCTGCTAAAGTGGTCGCGGTTCAAAACCGAAAAGCTCCGATGAGGACAATTGAAGTAAGAAGTTCTCTCAGTTTAATTAGTTAATTAGCGTCCCTTGAGCTTAGACCTACCCTTATGGATCAAGTAGGGACTTCGCAGAAAGAAGACCCGCAGTTAGTCGAGATCATGGACAAGTTGATTAGAGGCAGGATGTTAAGTCACCTCGCCATAGATAACAAGGGATGGCTAAGACGCAATGAGAGAAAGAAGGCTCTTGAAGATGCACATCACTCGAGGAGGTGGCCGAGTTTGTCCCAAGGTGCATGTTGTGCCAACAGATTAAGGCCGAGTCATAAAAAGCCCGGTGGGCTATTACATCCATTGGAGGTCCCCGCAATGGAAGTAGTAAAGCGTCACGAAGGATTTCGTGGATGGACTGCCTAGATCAAGAAAGGGAATAAGAGCATGTGGGTCATAGTAGGTAGACTCACGAATAGTGCTCATTTCACTCCGGTAAGGAGCGAAAGGACTGCATCATAACTAGCGACAGTTTACTTTCAAGAAATAAAGCGGTTGCACGGGGTTCCCTAAAGGATAGTTAGTAACCATGAGTCAATTTTCACTAGCCAGTTTTGGAATAGTCTACGGGAAGTCATGGGCAAGCACTGAATCTAAGTACGGCCTATCATTAGCAGGCGGATGGTTTATTCCGTTCAAGCATGAGTTATAGAAAATCACGTTGGTAAGAGCAATTGGCAACGTGGATTGGTATTTCCAAGAAAAGTTTTGCTGGGTGGAATACTTTATAGTAAGTAAACGAGATCCAGGATTCACTAGTGAATTTTGGAGAGCTTGCATGAAACGATGAGGTCATAGTTATGTTTAAGCCAAGAATGATAGAAGAGTAAGTGAAAGAGGAAGACGAGAGGCGACAATGAAATGGGTTCCAACTCATATTTGGAAATAAGAGTTAAGAAGCCAAGGAATCATGAAGTAAAAGACGGTCAAAGCACAGTGGAGTTAAACTCAAGGAAACGTGACTTAGAAGATTGAAGGCTGGATACGCGCATCATATCTTTTATTATTATTATGAGTTTATCCTTGATCCTTGTTTTCCTGTGGATCTTACTCGCATGTTATCTTTTACGTATATCCTCTCGGTCCCATACTCGATCCCATTTCTGTTGTAAACTCCATAAGGGGGGTACGACTCATCGGTTAGTAATGCATGTCAGGGTTTGAAGGGATCCGTTAGGTTGACTAAACCTTTTGGGCTTTTATAGGATATGGGTTGGGTTAGGAAGTGATTTCTTGTAATCCAAAAGGAGTATATCTTGCTTATCTTCCCGATCTCTTTGTAGCATATCTTTCTTTCGCTATCTATATCGTGTTAATCTTGTCATGAGAACCTTAGGAAGAAACCCTTTGGATGAAACATGTGTTTGAAACATGTTATGATTGATGTTTGCAAGTGGTTGCAAGTGTTTGCAAGTGGTTACTCGTGGATGCATTATACACGTTAGGCACTAGATCGGCTCACACACTCCTCATACTGCATATGCATGAGTGTTTATGCTTATTCATGGATGAACATTTTTGTGTTATCACATGGATGTTGCATATGGATGTATGTTATGTGCACACATATAGATGTTATACATTATGTTAGGAATTGCATACATATGGATTCATTTCACTAACATAATTTGCATTGATGATATTTGCATTAGATAAGTACATATACACACACCTTTGCATATGTTCATACAACATTTAGAATCTTGTAAGGACAATGATTGCTCGTGGATGATGTTTTGAGTAGATGGATGTTGGATGGTAGGATACGTTCTTCCTAACTTGAAGATTTCGGGGACGAAATCCTTTAAGGAGGGGAGAATGTAACAACCCGTATTTTCAATAACCTGTTATAACGTAAATCGAGGCAGAATTTAATTTATAAATCTGAATCAAGGGAAACGGGCTATGCCATTGCGTTCGTCTCGGAAAAATACGCGAAATAGAGTCCGAGTTTTCGAAAATCGGAGTCCGTATGACCCAATTAAGGCCCAACGAAGTTTTCAGAAAAATTCAAAGTAAAAACAGATTTCAAATTCAAGTTTGAATTTGGAAATTAGGGCAGTTGGGCGCCGGCGGGAAATTTCCCGCCAGACCACCCATGTCGAAAGCCCTGTCGACAGGGCAGTCGACATGGTTAGGCCCAAGTCGACAGCCCTGTCGACTTGGGTGTCGACTTGGCTCAGCCGAGCAGTTTTGCCTGGTGCACCATTTTGGGGTTTTGGTTAGGTTTTTGGGCCAGATTCGGTTTTAAGGGCTGAGATTGGAATTAGGGTTTAATCCTATGGTTGAAACTAATCCTAATCTCTATAAATAAGCCCCTAACCTAACCCTAAATCATCATTATTCATTCAAGTAACTAAACTATGGTAAAATCATTCCTCTCATGGCCTCCACTCTCTTCATAAAATTTCTAAATTATTTCTATGAAAGATTTTCCATGCATACAAGTGTTTTCAAGCTTGTATGAGTGTCATTAGCTTGCATTCAAGTCAAGTTTCCATATTTGCATCATAAAGCAAGGGTTTTTATCATTTTTGCTTAAGGGTTTTTCTATTGGAGCTTGCATTTTGGGTTTATTTGATTGCATAAGGGCTTTGTCTCAATCTATATATATTTTTGTGTCTTCATAAGCATTGTAAGCCCTTTTCTACTTTCATATTTAAACTCTAAAGTTAAATGAATGATACAAGTTTGGTTGATCATTATGATATGCAAGTTTGCCATGTTATGATATGCAAGTTTATCATTTTATGATATGCAAGTTTACCATGTTATGCTATGCAAGTTTGCCATGTTATGATATGCAAGTTTATCATGTTATGTTATGCAAGTTTGCCATGTTATGATATGCAAGTTTATCTTGTTATGTTATGCAAGTTTGCTATGTTATGATATGCAAGTTTGCCATATGATATGCAAGTTATGTTATGCAAATTTGGGTTGATCATTTTGTTCATGTTATCATGTTATGCAAGCTTACCTTGAGTATATGAACATAAAGCTTCAAGCTTTATGCTAAAGGTTGCATTTTGGCAACATGTAAGTTATCATATCTCTTATGATAACTTGCATGTGAGGCTAAATGCGAACTTATGGCCATTTCTACATGTCATTTATCACCATGTATCACCAATATGCTAAGTTTGGTTTTATGCACGCTTTTGAGGCCTAAAAATGTAATATGCAAGTATATGAACATATGTACATTTCATATGCCACCATGTTAAACTTGTGGCTTCAACACCTTTATGTCATGATTATGCCAAGTTCCCTCTTTCTATCCTTTATGCGCTATTGCGATATGTAAGCGATGGGATTGCGTTTGGGGTTGGGAAAACTTAAAAGACATAAAAACATAAGATTGGGAATTTGCCTATTAAGTTAGGTCTACCCATTGGGAATTTACCTATTAAGTTAGGTCTACCCAAATGCTTGAAAACTTGTAATATGTTTTGGAAACATGATGGACATGACACTTAGAAAATATAAGTGTGACAACCTCGAGGTTGGGTTGAGATTGTAGCGTAAACCTACCCGGAACCGACCGGCTTAACTAGTTGCTACAAACAATAGGACCCAATGTGAGAAGTTGGTCATGTTGTACCTTGAACCCGAGGTTAGACCAAGTTGTGGTGTAAAGCTACCCGGAACCAACCGGCTTAACTAGTAACCGCAACAAAATCTAATGTGAGAGGTTAAGGCACATTAAATTAATTAATGCCTCATGATTAGGGTTATGTCATGGTCCACTTAATACTTAACCAATTTGGGCTTGGTAGATTAATCAGGGTTAAGTCGTGAACTCATCGTTACACTTAACCAAGTTAATCCATGATTAGTAAAAGGGTTAAACCGTACTTAACCCACTAGAAAATCCTAGCAATGGGGGTCCACTCCAGCAGTAATCCCAAGTTTGTATCATTAAGACCCTAGGGACTAGGCTAGGGTGGGGGGCACAATTACTGGACTTGAGGTAAGTGACCAAAAACGACGGCAGAGTGGTACGCCGATGTAGTTCCGGACGGACTATGGTCGTGCACGTAGTCCATATTTGGAGAAGTCAAGCATGGGTACCAGTAGATCTAGACTGTGCACTTATGTTTATGGTGTCCAGGGGTTGAAACACTAGGGCTTGATACACCCGACGGGAGACCCGGCACAGTCTGACTACAATTATGTTTGGGCCGTATTGACACCAACACGTGACGAGTTAGGCTTAGGGAGCCGATCGATTAGACCGTTTGGTTGGACCTCGTATTAGGGTCATTTCATGTTATTGGGCCAAAGCTTGGGCCAAGGGATCAATACTTGTTTATTCAAGTCATGTTAGCTTGCTAGTACACCTGTGGTGCAAAAACCTTAAACCTGATTATGCGATGACACCGTTATCTACCTTGTTAGTTAATCATCATGCTAGTATGTTATCCTTATGTTCATCCCTGCTTCTCATGCCAGCTAACTTTATCAGTTTACATTGATTATAGTAGGGCTTACTCAGTCTTTTTGACTGACCTGTTTTTCTTTCGCCTCTTTTCTTCCGTTCCCCCCCCCCCCTCCCAGGTTCTCAGGGTGGGAATATTGGAGCTTAGCTTGGATTTCTGATCGCTTGCTTGTGGGATTTTAGCTCATGTACGGTCTTGACATGAAGCTAGCTATGGTTATCACTTATTTTGGGGATAGTACTTATGTATTTCAGTTTTTCACTGATGTTGTTTTTATCTAGACTTTTGTATTTGGAAAGTTGACATTATGTTGTACCAGACTTGTTTTGAAATAGTTTGAAATCTTCCGCTGTTTTACTTATCTTATTTACTCTGTTTACATATATACATATGTTCTTGTTCTGCCTTGATATATCATTATGCATGTTTACCCGGTACAAACGCCCCTCCAAAGTCAGAGTGCTTGCAAGAGCCACCCTGGCGGAGGTGGGGTGTTACAATGGTGTGTCTGACATTGGATTTTATTCTGTGCTAATTGATCTCTATTAAATATACATATGCCTGGTGATAGGGAATTTATTCCCTTACTTCACCCTTCTTTGAGACGTACAGGATCAGAGGTTGTATATTGACAAACATCAGTCGCATGGCGTAAATTTCCTGTGTGGCAGGCCTAAGTGGCAAATGATCAAGGCTTATGTTGAAAAGCAGAGTCTTGTGGTTGATGATCAAAGCACAGCTTTAATATAGCACGGCTTTGTGTAGCGTTAATTCGCGAGCCTCTCACACCAGTATGGTAGTAAGTTGATGGTTAGATCAGTATGCTTTTGAGATGAGGATAGACACCCTATGGGTTGTCATGGATTCGGTCGAGCGAGATGAGCTGAGTGTGGTCGCCCCACGCTCAGGAGGGATAGGGCACACCCCCCGATTCCCTGAGGGATAGAGTAAGCGGTGTTTTCTCTTGCGTGGACGTAAGCCGCAGTGGTACTTGATTTCCCAAAAGTGTGGATGTGCATTACGGTTTTTTCTCTCGCTAAGATGTAAGCCGTTGTGGATTGTACTACGCGATCGATCTTTCGAATCAGGAGTCACCATGATGGAAATCCAACATTAAAATATGACATTTTTCGGTTTTGATTGTAGTGCCTAGTATGGCGACATAGTGGGATGGGGCGCTTATGTCATCTATGATTGATACATTTATATTTGAAGTTGTTTTCTTCACTTATAGTAATAATAAAAGATGAAATTTCACGTATCAAGCATGTTTGGCTATTATAAGGGAAAACCTTATCCTCCGGCTTGCGTTGCATTGTGTGATGGGACCTGGGTCTTATAATAGCTTCATTGTTCTTTATTTAGCATTGCGCTATTGTTTTATGCACTGGTGTTCTTAGGGGTAAACCCGTTCCGTGACATACGGCGTGGTCCCTTGAATTACCTAACTTTAAAATCAAATTAATAACTGTTTTAGTTCTCACACCAGTCACATGACTGACCTGGAGTTTATTGTTTTAACCTAAACTCTGGGTGCCCTTATTTTCCACATGGGCAGCTAATAGTTGGGTTTTGCAGATATTATATTCACAGGATCCTGGTTTACAGCTGAAGTGATATTCGGAAAGCTCTGTATCCGCGTATTTCTTCCAATTTCGTTTTGTGTTATTTTTCCGCTGCTATGTATTTAAATGTAATTTAAATCTCTGATATTTCCTAGTGTATAATATTTATTCATTTATACTCTGTTATATTCTTGTATTCTGATGGAATTGTTGTAATAAGCAATGAAATGTTCTTCTGTTTGTGTTCTGATTTGTCGTGTTCTCGAAGCAATCCGGGCTTTCCTTTATGGGGAAGTTTGGGTGGCAAAAATTTTACTTTGACATAACTTAAATTCTACAAGATGAAATCTCGATTTTTCTCTTTCATTAGAAAGCGATAATCCAATAGAACCTGAAGATTCTCGTTTTAAAGAATTCCGACTTATATTGGATCATGTATACTCAATTGAAGTTCAAATCATAAAACTATGAAATACCACGATGCTACGAGCTGGATTTTATTTAATTTATATTAATATGATCAAACTTCGTTTAATTTATATATTGCTTATTATAATTCAGATCTGGACCTAATTGCGTCTTAATAAATTATCCAATTCATACTGTAATGACCCGGATTTTTTCAAACTTGAATATTTAATTTATTTAAATATGAATGTAATGAAATTAGAAGTTAGATAACTTGAATTCAGAATATATGAGTTATTTAATATTACTGAATCGAATTTGGAATTTAATATGGATTTAAATTGATTTCGTAGCTTATGAAAAATCATATTTGAATGTGAGCAATAATATTAATTTATTATTGAAGAATCGAAGTGTTTTAAAAATCGATTAAATATTTAATCCATTTAATTAACATGTAAAATAGTGTTTTTGCAAACATTCTCAGAAATCGATGAAACCAGTTTCATCGAGTCCAAAATATTGTAATATAGTACGGTGTCAAATTTCATCGCATTCGGAATTTTTATGTGGTCAATGCGAGCTTAGAACGTCGACGAGAATATAAACGAATATGAAATTAAAATATCTAAAAATATATCTTCATAAAATATCTAGATATTTACCTTGCCCACAAAATCACTTTTATCCTTAAAACCTAAACACTATCTTCTTCTACAGCTAATTAAAATGGCCGACCTTTTCGCTTCTTCCTCCAATTAAATTCCCTTCAATACTAAATGAAATTCACCGATGTTTGATCCATTGTACTCATTGGATCAAGGGCTTTAACTTGGTGGGTGTTTTAAGAGGTGCGACGCATTTTTGGATTGCTCAAAATTGTCCGGGTGATGCTAGGGCATGAGGTCGCATTGATGTTGTGAAGGAGAGACAATGGCGAATGTGGCTTGGAATTTCTAATGTCGAGGCACACTTGGTGACAAAATTTGATGGAATTCCGAGAAGAAGAATGTCGCACCACTATAATGGGGTAGCGCTGCTGGGTGAGGTCGGAAAATGGAACGGTGGGCCGGAGATGAGGTTAAGGTACTCAACAGGTCAAGTTCCAGGCGGGCATCACGATGACGATGTCAATTTAATGAATGGAAGTCTCGAGCATGGTGTCACCGTGTATCATGTACAATGTTTTTGGGTTGTGCATATGAGAAGGGGGCGCATTGTTTTGGAGAAGAAGAAGGCATGGGCTGAGCACGTGTGTTGAGGGGTGAGGAATTTATTAAATTATTAAGTTAGTTAATATATAATCTTGTATTAACTTGTTTGCGCGATATCTAGTTCGTATGACATCCAATTAACGAACCGTCAGTTGCGTTGGGATCGTGATGAAGAACACTATACGTTGGCAATGGATTGGTAGCATTGCGAGAAGCTTAGATTTTTGTCTAATTTCAAACGTTGGCAGTGGTTAAGCTGTCACATGTCAAGTTTCTGGTTAGCAACGCGCTCAAGCGTCAGTAACATCGTTAGTAAACACAAAACAATTTGGTCAAAGTCCCGTCATGAACATAAAAATGTCTAGAAACCCCGTTAGACGACCTCTTTTGGGATCAAAAATATCAATCACTATGCTTAGCACAGTAACTCTTGTAGCCCTCTAAATAAGCTTCAGCTACGACTTTCGTTTGGGCAAAACGAACTTACGTTTTAAAAGTTATGCCTGTTTCGGTGGACACGCGTTGATCGCTCAACAATGCTCAAGCGACTCAACATCGCATTGCATCCTCACTGGTTTCACATCGCATCGCATCCCTCGCCTCACCCCGCCACGCTTCGGCCTCACCCCGCCTCGCATCGGCCTCACCTCGCCTTGCATCGCCTTCATTCCCTCAAGTCAAATCGCATTCCCTTCACCCTGCTCCCATCGCCTCGCATCCACCCTCGGCAGCTCGCATCACCAGCTTTGCAACCCTTAACATCGCATCCCTCGAATACCGCCTCCATAACTCGCATCCACTCAAGGATGCAATTTCGTATCTCGTGGGTACGAGATCTCGCATCCCTTGGATGCGATTTCGCATCATGCCAAGGATGTGATTTCGCATCCCCTGGATGCGAGATCTCACATCCGTCTTGGAAGCGATCCGCATTTCCTCATCCCCTAGGGGGGATGCGAGATTTTCTACAACATAAAAGGGGATGCGATTTTCTGGGTTTCGCTCTCCTGGGATGCGATTTTTACGTTGTCCCCAAAACTCATCTACTTCACTACCAACCGTCAAATATAAATACCCAAAGGCTTGGCGTTCATTAGGATCCTTTTCCCTAGGAATCTTTGGCCTTCTAGAGCTCCAAGAGCCCCATTAATGGCAGCCACCTTATTCTCCATGGCCATTGGACATGGCATGGACAATTAAAACGTGACATACACGTTTTCCATCATACTTTGGATATTTACAAGGACAATAACACTACTTTTGGGATGTTTTATACTTCTTGGACATTAAAGCACAAATTGGACATAGTTGACCAAGTCAACTCATCTCAAAGAGGAAGAAGAAGGACATTTTAGTCAAAGTTTAGAATTAACAAGGACATCGTTATTCAATTGTGATACTGTGTACTCGAATATGGTCTAAACTTGTACAACATTGTAATCAGATATCATATGATGAATGATCATTATAAAGTGGACATTGGCATTAGTGTCGAACCACTATAAAAAGCTATGTCTCCCCGCATTTACTTTACTTTACTACTTAATTGGATTATTGAGTTGCCAACGCACTTGCAAACACATTGGGTGTTGGTGTATGACCATTTCCAGCGTCAACATTTTATATAATATATTAAGTTTGTCTATTTCACACAATTTGGTTTGTTTGGCATAACTGGACTGAATTGGGAAATTATACGAATTAGAACGGGAATTGGAAAATTGAAAAAAACCGGCTTTGGAATAAAACAGTCTTATAAATTCTTTTACTTAAAAACTTATTTTAAACTATTTTTACTATATACATTTTCAAATCTTTATTTTAAACCTGTTTTTAAACTTATTTTACTATATATATATATATATATATATATATATATATATATATATATATTGAAACCAAATAAGCCTATTTTATAAGATTTAGAAATGATGATTGAATTATAACACATCTGTTATAACCAATGATTCAGAAATCACAGTATTTCACCATATTGAATATCGATATTTACATCTTTAAACGAATATTTTAATGATGTGAATAAGTATAAAAATGGTTTTGGGTTTGTCGATTAATGTGTTAATTACATTCGTCTTGAACCCTGTTAGATTATATCGATGAAGTTTATATAATTGAATATTTAAACGAATGTTTAAAGATAATTATATAAAAGGATTTGTTTTGGGTTTGTTGTAAACAATGTTTTAATGATACTTGTTTTTAAACCCTTGGAATATAGTTAAACTGGAAATATACGGTTCAATGGTTTTTGAATATAGTTAATTCTTTAATAACTGATTTTAAAGATAGAAACAAGTATAGGAATCTTTCAGGATAAAGATATTAAAGAAGTTTATTTAACTTATAAAAGAGAAGAGGTTCGTATAAATAGTGATTTTAACCTCTTTGATTATATTTTAAAGAAAGGAAATCTTAGGATTGAATTGTTGATATACTTATACCGGAGGGATAAGTATATGGATACGTTTTGAAATATCGCAGTTAGAAAGGAAATATTGAAAATGAATTGTGATTATACTTATATCAAAGGGTAAAGTATATTAAAACCTTTCTAAGTATTCAAGACTAAAGGAATAGTGAATTAGTAGAATATATACATATACACCTTTTATATGTATAAGTTGAATATACACACTAATATATAAAGGAATATTAATCGAGTATGAGTTATTGATTAATAAATGAAGTCTTGTTAATAAGTGATGTCTTATTAGATAAGTGAAGCCTTATTTGACAAATGAAGTTTTATTAGTTAAAAGAAGTATTACTAATAAAGGAGTTCTAATTAATGAAAGGTTAATTAAATGGGAAAGGGATTAAAAGTCGTTTATATGAGTTAACCGTGCTTCAGCTGTTTATCATGCTTCGTGATCTTGATAGTGCCTTGAATGTTTATTCGTTTGTTTTGAAAATTAAGCGAGGCTGTTTTCCATATACAAGCGTCTATTGTATGAATTGTAGTCGGTTAATCAACTATAGAACTTGACCTTAAATCTAGTGACTGGTTTTGAGGAGACCGGGATCGATAAGTGTTCTACTTATTGAAAACCACTTCAAAACTAGTATACAGGTTCTATGTTTTGAAAGCGGTTGTGAAGTGAATGCTATATGGCGATTCGAGATCCGTTGAGATGCTCGAACACATATAGTGATTCTAAGATCTGTGAAGGATTCTATATGTGATTCCAAGATCTAGCGATGTATTGGAATCCATATGTGATTCCAAGATCTGTGAAGGGATCCATATGTGATTCCAAGATCTTTTGTACTGTGTGATCCAAACTAAGAAATCTTGTTTTGTTTGAGCGACGAAGACACGTGTGAAAGATGTCGAACGAAACCTCGACATTGGAAATGACAGAAAGTAGAGTAGGGGGACAATCTGGGGTTTTACTAACCTGTGGTAGGATATATTGACTCCATATCTAGCGTATGCTTACTACTGAATCGTTGCGGAAGCTCTTTGAAGTTGCGTGCGGGAGTTGGGTATATTTGGTTTCACGTGGTGCACTTAGGTGTTTTCGTGCGTGGGCTAGTTGTGTTTACCTTATGGTATATTTTGTCTAGAGATATACGACGCTCGGAGGTACTTTCTGACCCTTGTGCTTGGAGTTTGGATCTGTATTATGAGATCTCCGATGGAAAATCCAATATGCGAACGTGCCTTATCGGTTTTGTTTGTACACTTAATAGTTGTCGAATGTAATCAATGTAACCATTCCTTCTACGTGAATTTATTTATATTCTTCACCCTAGACATTATATATTATACAATTATACTTCTCATAATGAATGGTTGGATGTTTTGAGGGGATAACCGTTACGGACATGCGTACGGCCTCAGAATGTATTGTGATATGTGTTACTTAAATGTTGAGTTATCTCATGCGATTGCCTAGCCCGATCCGGGTGTTATTTTGCGATAATGCTCAGGTCAGACCGAGTATATTTGTAGATCGGACTTTGATTGCTTTGGAGCTTCAGAAGAGGAGTTGGTGATGAGACGTATAATCGTATTCTTTTATTTTATTCCACTGTGTATGTTATTATATGTATCAGCAATTGTAAGGACGTGTTGTTATAACTGTTCAGACTGATTCGTTGTGTACTCCGATTTATGCATTTATTTAAAGTTTTTGCTTTTTGTAAAGAGCTCAGTTATTATTATAGATTATTAGTTCCGTTGTGAGATTTTATTATATATATTCTTTCTTCTTTTTTTTCCCCTAACTATCAGACTTTCTGGCACTTGATTTTAGATACATGAATACAGAGGATGTATTAGTGTTGATTTTCGAGATCCGAAAAGTCGGGTCGTTGCATATACTATCCTCAAATCCACTTTATCCTCGGTTATTTCGGAATTAAATTTATTAGTTTACTATACAAATTGAATTAATACTCAAAATCGTGGAATTCGAGTTATTTAAATTTTCTAATCAACATTTAAAACCAATTTTAAATGTTCAAACTGTAGGATCTAAAGTAACCCTAGAGGGGGGGTGAATAGGGTTTATCACAGATTTTCACAGAGTAATTAAATAATCACAGCACAGATTAAAAAACAGAATAAATGCAGAAAATAAATAACACACAGATATACCCAGCTTCGGCAAAACCCTGCCTACTGCTGCATTCCCCAAGGTTTCTACTAGGAGTTAAAACAATCTCTATGCTTACAATCCCCTGTAAACTCGCGACACTCGCTCCCAACTGTTCTTAACCCTATGCTCAAAACCCTGCACTGGTTTTTATCCCCAAAACCAGATTTCCCCGAATTACAAACCCTGTAATTCGTCTCCCTAGTTTTAGAGACAAACTAGAAAACTCTAGACTTGATAACAAACTGAAATTAAAGACGAACAAAAAAAAAATAAAAAAAAAACTTTTAAAACTTTGAAAACCCTAGTAATTAAATAAGGGTTATCCCCTTAAACTTGGCCGGCCCCCTTTTGTTATTGCTTCACCACTTTTTTGTTTGGCTCGATCTCCTTCCTAAAAAATGGCGGCGTCTCTTGAGAGATTCCTAGGGTTTCTTTAAATCCCTAAATCATGAGTGTATGATCCAATCTATGATGCTTGAGTCTGTTTAGCTTCGATCTCTGGAGGCTGGCGCTTTATCTAGAGTTTGTGCTTCTCGTTAAACTCAACTTCGACGGCTCTAGGGTTTTGATTCTATTTAACTTGAGGTCGCCACTTTCTTGTGTGATGATTTTGAGTTATTCAGTGGCTATCCTCTTCTTCGATCGATCGTTGATGAGTGTAGAATTGGATCCAAGCAATTTCCTTTTTACTGGTATGAATTTAATTTGGATTTTTGCTTTTTGCTTGTTCGAACATGGATTCTAATAGCCGATGATGATTGGTGTTTATATAAGATTGTAAATCCGAGATATATGCTCTAATTTCGTGTACTACTTGGTCGAGATATATTCATGAATTTTGGACCTTGAACTCTTCGTGGCTTTGAATAGTTCTTGAACTCATGGAGATTTCTTCGATTTGAATTTTGTGTTAACTTCTGAAACTTTTTGGATTAAGTATTACTAAAAATAATCTTGAAAAAAAAATCCATGAATTCCTTTTGAGCTAATTTTCTGGGGCTTTGATTAATATCATTTTGGGCTAATATTATCTTAAATAAACTGCTTCAAAAGAACTGATATGAACCTGTACTGTACTTCATTCTTCGAATTTGACAATTTCTGGATTTAAACTTTCTTCTTATGAACAGATATTAAACCTGATTTTCCAAAACACACTCGACTTTGAAATCGGTTTCTTTGATTTCTGGTTTGCTAAAACTGTCAATTCATTTGAATGGATGCTTTTCTGATGATTTAAAAACTAGAACAGAAATTTCTCTTGATTTATTTGAGAGCAGTCTCGTTGATTATGTTTTTAACTGATACCGCACTTGATATTTCATGCTTGTGATTTGAACTGGTAAGAACTGTTGCATTTAACACTGTTTTACTGTGTGGACTTGTATCACTTGATTTTGAACTGATGCCATTCTTATTAGCCGTGACTTGATGAACAGACACTCAACTTGATCTGCCATATATTTGAACAGATATTACTCTTGATACTTTTGTCATTCTTGCACCATCCAAGTGATTCCACTCTTGTATGAATGTTGTCATGATACTGATTTGTATAAGGTTGTAGCATTCTTTGCTCTGCATCATTTTGATGTTCTGGCTCTACTCATGTTTCAAGACCTTGTCTGTTTCATATGCTTTCACCATGCTTATCTCAATTTTGATATGCTCTTCACATTACTGTGTACACCTCTGTGTATATCCTCCTGCATGTTGCTGTGTTGAACATATTGTCTACCTGAACCATCATGTTGACTGTTGTGATCTCATGTATGTCTTACCATATTGGTGCAAAGCAGTTTGAACAGTATGTTTCTGATTTGAACTAATATTGTACTTGATATTATTGCCTCGACCTTGGTTTGCTGCCTTGATCTTCCTTTGAACAATATAGTTATCATTCTTTTGCTTTGAATTTGAACTGATATTGTACTTCTTATATGTCCTAATTGTTGGTGTTCATTTGACTTTGGATCGGCCATTTTAAACCTTCCAGCAATCTTTTGTACTGAATATATATATATATATATATATATATATATATATATATATATATATATATTTGTTGAATAAAAACTGACAGATGTTATACTTGATTTGCCCAAGCTTTAACAGAACTACCCATTCATTTTTATATTGCCAAAACTTGTATTGTTTGTACCCTGAGAAGACTTGTGTTCGAGCTATTTGTTTTGTTGCTGTGACCTTCTGCTTGTGCATGCTTTCACTTGTTCACTGTTATGTCTCCACCTGACTTTGAGTAATGCTTTTCACTTCATATTGCTCTGTCCATGTTTGTACCTTGATGAATTGGCCATGCTATCTTGAGTTGTCTTGGCTTGTGATTATGTTGCACTGACTTCTTGCATGTATCACCATATTTTTGTTTTGCTCCTTGGTTATTTTTTTTTTTAATGTCCACTGAGTCGAGACGGTCCTTGTGGCTACTCCTCAGTCGCACGCTGATTGGCGAGGCAGTGCACACGTGTATACACGTGTGTACATGCAGCCAGCAGTCAATTTTCCTGTCCCTGCATATCAGACCAAGTCTAGAAACATGATGAGAAACACACCGTAATTCTGAGGCAAATAAAATTTAAAAATAAATTTTTATTTGCTTTTATTTAATTTTATTTTTGCTGCAGTCTACTGTGTGTGTTCTTTTGTATGTGACAGGTATGAAGATGAACCGACTGAAAGCTGTGAAAACAGAAGAATGAAGATGAAGACAAGAACAGTGCTAGTGTGTGTTTGTATTTGAAATGTTAACTGAGTGATAGTGTCAATGTATAAAGTGATTGTATAAGTAATGAATAAACTGTAATGAGTGTAGTGTATATGAAAGTGTAAGTGTTGTTGGGAGGAGCTGAGTATGAAAATTGAAAATTTTGAAATGTATATCAGTGATGTATATACAAATAGTGAAGTTGTAAATCTGTACTGTTTAAATATTGAAATAAAATATTCTTGTTCAAATAAAATACTGTGTGAATATTTAAATTTTTTGTATAGTTGTATTTTATTCAAATAGAAATATTATATTGCTATCTGTTGTGTAGTATACCAGTACAGTTACAAACACATTCAATAAAAAATATATTTGGTTGTTATCATCAAACAAAAATCATATAATTGTGTATACAACACTGTTATATACAACAATCTACCCTTTTTGATGATGACAAACAAATAAAAGATTTTGAATGTGTTTGAACGTGAAATATATTACTCCCCCTATTTGTATGCTCCCCCTACAACTGAACTCCCCCTATATATGTGGAAAAATATGAATGATGAAATCCAATTGACCATTCTCCCTCTAGATATTTAATTTCCAATCTTAAAATATTTTTGAATTAAATACTCATCACCCCCTTTTGTTATCATCAAAAGGAAAATATAAATCGAAACAGTGATGAATATAGACTAAAAATATAAATTCATATTCAGAGAGAGAATATATATCGTAAAACCCATTTAATCAAACAAAAATCATAATAATCTTTAAATCAGAAGCAAATTTCACTTTCAGAATGAATGGATTTACGATGGATTTTATCGAATGAGGAGAGTTCAATAAAAAATTGAGTATTTGAATATGAATTTTAAAGATTTTAAATATGCTAAAAAAAATGTTAAGCACTTTCTAACCACGCATAGCCCAAAGGTCTTTTAAATGGGGTTAGTAGTAACTTAACTTTATCCTCTCTAATGAGTTCCATCCATGCACAGCCCGAAGGTCTTTTAAGTGAGAATGGAAGCTCATAGAAATTAAGGTAATTCACCCATGCATAACCGCGAGGATTTTTAAATGGGAGTGAATACCAAGGATAAATTATTTATTTATTTATTTATTTTTAATTTTAAGAATAATTAGAACTCCCCAAATTAAATAAAACCATGATGAATGACAGAAATATGGTAGATATAGAAGATGGTCGTGAAATAAGCTCTAATTCAAAAGTATTATAAAATCTGTCTAATCATCATGAGATTTAAAATAATATCTCTTCTAGTTATGAATTATACCATAGTCGCAACTCATCACAGTTTCATAAATCTATCAATAATTTTGATGAGTCCCAAAAACGGTTCAAATTAATCAATAATTTCAATTTTTGAATAAATAATCAAAAATAATTTTAAAATTGAAAATATTAATTTCAAGAGGAGTTTTTTGAAAAATGCAAGTTGAAAATCAGCTTAAAAAATCAATCAGTTAAAAAATGAAATTTTCTAATATTTTTAACACTGATTGCTCCTAGACAATTTTTAAAACAACTTATATATTTAATTCAAATTGTCTATGAATTTTAACTAAATCCAGTTACTGATTTTCTAACTTATCATTTAATCACCAACACACTTAAAATGAATCAAATCAATTTCCTTATCAGAGCAGCACAAGATCATTTTCAAAAACAAGAATCACAAGTGACATCCTCAGAGAATTTTTAGACAAACTCAAGAAACAGTCAACTTATCAAATCGGAAGATAATTGTTTGAAATAAAAAAAAAATCAAATTTTTTTTTTATATAATCCAAGAGTTTCAACAATCCATAATGAATGATTTCAAAAACAGCCAAGTAAAAAATAAACTAAAAGGAATAAAAGTACGAGTTTAGAGATCATACCTGACTTACCATAATCAACGTGATGTAGTGAATCTCCAACTCTGAATTTATGGCTAAGGAACTCCAAATAATTTGATATATGAATCATCTCGAATTTTATCTAACTTAAGCACAGTTGTTCCTCAGCCTCCTACGATACCTAAATGTTTATATGATCGAGTGGTCAAACAAAAGTTGTTTTACCACTCTTATCTTCGTTTACACGTTTTGGTACCCAAACCCGTTTATATAACAATCCATTACTATTCACTAGCGTACCCTTTGGAACCCAAATTTGTTTAGATTTGCTTAAATTTATTTTGTAAATTTTTGGAATCCAAACAGATTTAAATGAATTGTTTTTAAACGAGTTATCAATTTGTTTATGATTTAAAAACCCTTTGGAATTATTAAATTTCAAAAATTCAATTTGATCGTTTTCAAAGCCAATTAAAGGATTTTTAAAATCATTAAAATTTTGTTTTTCAACTTGATCAGATTCAAATCCAAGTCCCTTTTTATTCTGAACAAAAAATTGATTTTTTAACAACATATTCAACGATTTCTCTCCTTTAGAAAATTTAGTCAAAGCTGACTCCAGTCGTTGAATTTTAAATTTAAGATCGCTATTTTCTTTCATTAAATTTGAACAACGATTAATAGCGATTTTCCTCTTTTCAGCATCAGTTTGTTTTAAAATCAAATTTTCGTTTTCAAGTGCTTTGATTCTATCGTTGGACTTGGAAATTTCAATTTCAAATTGTTTTCTTTTTTCAAAATCAAGTTTTTCAGATTCTCTAAACTTTTCAATCACCTTTTCAAAATCATGATTTTCATTTTTCAAATTCATGTTTTCACTTTTAAGTAGTTCAAGATCAGTTTTTAATTTCAAAAAATCGTTTCTCAAAGATTGACATTTTTCGCATTCTGAAAATGGTGAATTCTTAACTTTTTCAAGTTTTGTTTCTAAACTGTTATTTTCTTGAACTAGTTTTGACCTATCAGATTTTAATTTCTTAACTTTTAGTTCAAGAGAATCAACGGTTTTTGTGAGATCGTGACACATTAAAATTAATTCTTTATAAGTAAAATTCGATACCTCACTTGAATTCTCTTCACTACTTTCTGAATCAGATTGAGCCATAAGACACAAATTAGCTTCCTCTTCTTCACTTTCAGAAACTTCTTCTCCTTCTTCGTCATCCCATGTAGCAGCAAAGGCTTTCTTCTTTCTTCTGAACTTCTTCTTCTTTTCATTTTTAAGCTGTGGGCAATTTGGTTTGATATGACCGGGTTTCTTGCAATTGTAGCAATATACTTCATCGTCTGAATTATCTGAACTTTCGGACTTGTTGGTTTTTGAATTCTTCTTTCGTGGTTTGTATTTTCCTTTGGCCCACTTTTTTAAAACCATGGCTAGCTCTTCAGCGGGGTCGTCATCATTACTTTCAACAGAATTATTTAGAGCGATCGTCTTCTTCTTTGATTCAGAATCCTTTCGTTCTTCTCTTGCTTTCAACTCCATCTCATAAGTAATCAGATTTCCGATCAACTCTTCCATGCTTACTTTATTCAGATCTTTTGATTCTTGAATCGCCGTCACCTTTGCTTCAAAATTCATCGGTAGCACTCTCAGTATTTTTCTGATCAATTCCACTTCGGTATAGGTTTTGCCAAGAGCTTTTGCATTGTAGACCAGTGATGAGAAGCGTCCATACATCTCTTTTATATCTTCATCTTTTTGCATAGAGAAATTTTCATATTCATTGCTGAGTAGAGGGAGACGAGATTCCTTCACTTGAGATGTACCTTCATGTGTGACCTCCAACGTATGCCATATTTCCTGTGCAGTCTCACAATGAGAAATTCGATTAAATTCAGTTTTATCAAGAGCACAGATTAAAGCATTCATCGCTTTGGCATTAGTTGAAAATAATTTTTTATCATTAGCATCCCACCTATCTTTTGATTTAGGAATTTCAACACCACTAACAATAACAGTGGGAGATCTATAACCCGTTTCAATAATATCCCACACATCATAATCAACTGAACTCAAATAAATTTTCATCCTAGCTTTCCAATATGCATAATCAGTTCCATTAAACATTGGTGGCCTAGCTATGGACTGACCCTCAGAAAAAGCGTTGTTTGACAAACTCATGACTCTAGAGTTAAAATTACCTGCTCTGATACCACTTGCAGGATCTAAATTAACCCTAGAGGGGGGGTGAATAGGGTTTATCACAGATTTTCACAGAGTAATTAAATAATCACAGCACAGATTAAAAAACAGAATAAATGCAGAAAATAAATAACACACAGATATACCCAGCTTCGGCAAAACCCTGCCTACTGCTGCATTCCCCAAGGTTTCTACTAGGAGTTAAAACAATCTCTACGCTTACAATCCCCTGTAAACTCGCGACACTCGCTCCCAACTGTTCTTAACCCTACGCTCAAAACCCTGCACTGGTTTTTAACCCCAAAACCAGATTTCCCCGAATTACAAACCCTGTAATTCGTCTCCCTAGTTTTAGAGACAAACTAGAAAACTCTAGACTTGATAACAAACTGAAATTAAAGACGAACAAAAAAAAACAATAAAAAAAAACTTTTAAAACTTTGAAAACCCTAGTAATTAAATAAGGGTTATCCCCTTAAAATTGGCCGGCCCCCTTTTGTTATTGCTTCACCACTTTTTTGTTTGGCTCGATCTCCTTCCTTAAAAATGGCGGCGTCTCTTGAGAGATTCCTAGGGTTTCTTTAAATCCCTAAATCGCGAGTGTATGATCCAATCTATGATGCTTGAGTCTGTTTAGCTTCGATCTCTAGAGGCTGGCGCTTTATCTAGGGTTTGTGCTTCTCGTTAAACTCAACTTCGACGGCTCTAGGGTTTTGATTCTATTCAACTTGAGGTCGCCACTTTCTTGTGTGATGATTTTGAGTTATTCAGTGGCTATCCTCTTCTTCGATCGAACGTTGATGAGTGTAGAATTGGATCCAAGCAATCTCCTTTTTACTGGTATGAATTTAATTTGGATTTTTGCTTTTTGCTTGTTCGAACTTGGATTCTGATAGCCGATGATGATTGGTGTTTATATAAGATTGTAAATCCGAGATATATGCTCTAATTTCGTGTATTACTTGGTCGAGATATATTCATGAATTTTGGACCTTGAACTCTTCGTGGCTTTGAATAGTTCTTGAACTCATGGAGATTTCTTCGATTTGAATTTTGTGTTAACTTCTGAAACTTTTTGGATTAAGTATTACTAAAAATAATCTCGAAAAAAAATCCATGAATTCCTTTTGAGCTAATTTTCTGGGGCTTTGATTAATATCATTTTGGGCTGATATTATCTTGAATAAACTGCTTCAAAAGAACTGATATGAACCTGTACTATACTTCATTCTTCGAATTTGACAATTTCTGGATTAAAGCTTTCTTCTTATGAACAGATATTAAACCTGATTTTCCAAAACACACTCGACTTTGAAATCGGTTTCTTTGATTTCTGGTTTGCTAAAACTGTCAATTCATTTGAATGGATGCTTTTCTGATGATCTAAAAACCAGAACAGAAATTTCTCTTGATTTATTTGAGAGCAGTCTCGTTGATTATGTTTTTAACTGATACCGCACTTGATATTTCATGCTTGTGATTTGAACTGGTAAGAACTGTTGCATTTAACACTGTTTTACTGTGTGGACTTGTATCACTTGATTTTGAACTGATGCCATTCTTATTAGCCGTGACTTGATGAACAGACACTCAACTTGATCTGCCATATATTTGAACAGATATTACTCTTGATACTTTTGTCATTCTTGCACCATCCAAGTGATTTCACTCTTGTATGAATGTTGTCATGATACTGATTTGTATAAGGTTGTAGCATTCTTTGCTCTGCATCATTTTGATGTTCTGGCTCTACTCATGTTTCAAGACCTTGTCTGTTTCATATGCTTTCACCATGCTTATCTCAATTTTGATATGCTCTTCACATTACTATGTACACCTCTGTGTATATCCTCCTGCATGTTGCTGTGTTGAACACATTGTCTACCTGAACCATCATGTTGACTGTTGTGATCTCATGTATGTCTTACCATATTGGTGCAAAGCAGTTTGAACAGTATGTTTCTGATTTGAACTAATATTGTACTTGATATTATTGCCTCGACCTTGGTTTGCTGCCTTGATCTTCCTTTGAACAATACAGTTATCATTCTTTTGCTTTGAATTTGAACTGATATTGTACTTCTTATATGTCCTACTTGTTGGTGTTCAAACTTGTATGCACCATCTGTTTGACTTTGGATCGGCCATTTTAAACCTTCCAGCAATCTTTTGTACTGAATATATATATATATATATATATATATATATATATTTGCTGATTAAAAACTGACAGATGTTATACTTGATTTGCCCAAGCTTTAACAGAACTACCCATTCATTTTTATATTGCCAAAACTTGTATTGTTTGTACCCTGAGCAGACTTGTGTTCGAGCTATTTGTTTTGTTGCTGTGACCTTCTGCTTGTGCATGCTTTCACTTGTTCACTGTTATGTCTCCACCTGACTTTGAGTAATGCTTTTCACTTCATATTGCTCTGTCCATGTTTGTACCTTGATGAATTGGCCATGCTATCTTGAGTTGTCTTGGCTTGTGATTATGTTGCACTGACTTCTTGCATGTATCACCATATTTCTGTTTTGCTCCTTGGTTAATTTTAATTTTTTTTTTAATGTCCACTGAGTCGAGACGGTCCTTGTGGCTACTCCTCAGTCGTACGCTGATTGGCGAGGCAGTGCACACATGTATACACGTGTGTACATGCAGCCATCAGTCAATTTTCCTGTCCCTGCATATCAGACCAAGTCTAGAAACATGATGAGAAACACACCGTAATTCTGAGGCAAATAAAATTTAAAAATAAATTTTTATTTGCTTTTATTTAATTTTATTTTTGTTGCAGTCTACTGTGTGTGTTCTTTTGTATGTGACAGGTATGAAGATGAACCGACTGAAAGCTGTGAAAACAGAAGAATGAAGATGAAGACAAGAACAGTGCTAGTGTGTGTCTGTATTTGAAATGTTAACTGAGTGATAGTGTCAATGTATAAAGTGATTGTATAAGTAATGAATAAACTGTAATGAGTGTAGTGTATATGAAAGTGTAAGTGTTGTTGGGAGGAGCTGAGTATGAAAATTAAAAATTTTGAAATGTATATCAGTGATGTATATACAAATAGTGAAGTTGTAAATCTGTACTGTTTAAATATTGAAATAAAATATTCTTGTTCAAATAAAATACTGTGTGAATATTTAAATTTTTTGTATAGTTGTATTTTATTCAAATAGAAATATTATATTGCTATCTGTTGTGTAGTATACCAGTATAGTTACAAACACATTCAATAATAAAATATATTTGGTTGTTATCATCAAACAAAAATCATATAATTGTGTATACAACACTGTTATATACAACGCAAACTTAACGGCTAAAAATCCGGGTCGTTACAAGAAGAAGAAGATAAAGCTAGGAAAACTTAGAGCTTGATATATTTCATCAACAAATCTCATCATCTCTATCCAACCAAGATGAGTTATACACTTTACTCTTTCAGTTTCGGTTATCATGGTATATTCGAAAGTGGTGTTGATTGCTTATGTTTAGTTTCGTGTTGATCTTAATGTTTTGTGTTGTTAGAACTTACCCATGTTTAGTTTTGTGCTATATGTTGGTTTCCTGTGTTATTATCATACATGAAAATGAACATATTATAGGGCAAAACCCTTAGATAGAGATCTCCAAATAATATGGAACTTTTGTATGATGTGTAATGTATGATTGTGAAGATGGATTTGGAATTCATGAATTGTTAGGCTTATATGAATTTATTATGAATTTCCTACGGGAATGCTTTAGGAAAGATTATACATTAATTCTAGTATTAGCGTATAAAATGATATGTTTATGTATTTTGTATTTTATGTAGTACAAGGTAGTGGAAACTTGTATATACTTTATTCTGAATATATTTTTATAAACCAATATAATTTCGAAAAATATAGTAGAGTTGGTGTAACGACCCGTATTCTACGCATCATAGGATCGTAGGATATTTATTTCTTTCAAATACGAAGTCGTATAGTCATGTAACTTTAGGGGACGACTATTGGGGTCATTTCCCATGTTCATGATTTTTCCCGATTTTTAAATGACCATTTTACCCCTAGTTGGCACTGTTTTGGCCATAACTTTTGACTGGAAAGGAATTTTGACCTGAAACCACTTCCATTGGCTCCGAATGATGGTTTCTCTTTCCGTAGAGTGGTCACATTAGTCAAACGGACTCACCGTTTGGGAGATATGGCTGAAACAAGTTTCAGATGGTGAAAAACAGCTTAATTGGGCTTAACCGGGTGATTAGCAACTAGGCCCAGAGGGGAATTTCGGGTTTAGAGGTATAGGAGGACTGATTAGGGTTAGGTTATCACTTTCATTTCAGTTCTGAGCCGCCACAAACCTTCTTGAGACCTTAGTAATGGCTTCCATCCTCTAAAACCACCCCAAAACACATTTTTAGTGAAGATTAAGCCTAAACTACATCAAAACAAGGCCAAATAGCAACAAAGCAAGGTTGGAGCTGCTGCTATACATAGGAATTCGACCCAAACAAAGAATATTTCAGATTTGGTGTTTTATTTTGTGGCCAAGGTGAGTGATAGCATCATTTTGACACTAATTACAGTTAATTAAGGGTAATTAGTGAAGATTAGCGAATTTATACACTAATAAATTCTGGAAAAATGTTTAGAAATTCTTAAATAATATTTCATGCCTCTATTAGAAAATTTAGACGATTTGATTAAGTTTTACTAAGTATGTGCTTAAACATGATTAAGAAGGATTATAGGAAAATAAGGGGTTTTGGGCACGTTTGATCCATTTTGACATATAAATTCATTGTTTTGGTGTTTGAGGTTAGTTTGCTATGTTGTTATGACTATTTGATATGAATTGTGATTGATTAGAATAGTTAGATTTGCCAAAAACGTCGTCGAACGGCGTAAACAAGTTGCTGGAAAAGTTGCAGAAAGTTGTGCAGGGCTTCGGATCGGATCGGATGGGGGGCTCGGATCGGATATGTGAACTGGGCAAGAAACACGACCCGAACCGGAGTTTGGCACATAGGAGGCTTGGCGAGAAGGAAGGCCGTTTGCTTAGAGTTGGAGTGGACAAGGGGATCGGATCGAAAGAATAGTGGAGACCAAATCGGATCGACCTAAGAATGGAAGGCTACAGCGGGAGAAGGTGAAGGGATCGGATCGGATCGGATCGGAGTGGATGGAAAAGAGGGAGCTGATTGAAGAAGAACTAGAAGGAAGAAAGTAACCCGACCCGACCCGGAGGAGGACACCGATCCGACCCGGAGGACACCGACCCGACCCGAAGTGGAGTATCCAACCCGAGCTGAATGAAGAGATGAACACCGAACCGAACCGATCTAGACGAGGAGCACCGAACCGAACCGTACGTGGGCTATTACTACTACGCGATGACTCTTTTGAAGACCCACTCCAACTCGATCAAAACCCGAGATGCAAAGGAAATCCAAATGAGGAGCTTTGACTCAGGATCCAGCTGGGAACCAATGAGTGGGCTTTGCTGCGGGACGCGTGCCAAGGAGTTATCGACGTATATAGCTTTGAACCACTATGGTAGGAGGTACGAAGGGGGATTCAGGGCCATAATGGCATCGGTAGAACCAAGGGCTACAACCAATGAAGTGGGTCATTGAAATGTTTGGTCATGACTCCATATGTTTAGCTTGGTCATAACAGGGTTTCTACAAGTCGGGATTCGTCGTTGCCTCAGTTTGTCTAGTGTTCCAAAGTGGTAGATGTTGTACGCTTTACGCACTGAGTGAGGGATGTGAGGATGGTTGCTATGGATGGTTTGTTTGCTATCATTATGACATACACACCCCACCCCCGTATTCTTTACACTATTCATTATGGCACCTTGGAGTATTGTACGGTATGTGGTACTAACTCTTTGGTTGCAGGTCCAGGTTCGGGTATGGTTTAGTATACCTATTATCATTCTGTTTAGATGCTTATCGCTCACACCAGGCTTTATGTCTGACCCAGAGTTTTATGTCTCTTCTTATTACTCTGGGTGCTCACACGAGCAGACTAGAGACAGGTTAGCTGGTGATGCACGGGTAGATGATCCGGAGACGAGCAGGAGGCTTCCACGTAATATATATAGTATTCTCCCTGTATTGTTGAAGATCACTGCTTGGGCATTGGTGGTGCATCTTCTACTTTAGTTTTCTTTTGTTAGAGACAGTAAATTTGGAAAGTTGTAATAAGCTGTATTTGGATTTCCGCTGCTCTGATGTTGACATTGATTATTAGTTATCAGCTTATGCACTGTCTCGCCTGTTTTATGTCAAGTATGTTATTATTATATTTTATCCCATGCGCTGTGAGACATTCTACAGGTTCCTTGATTAGTTCATTCCCTTCTTTCCTTTCTCCTGACGACCGTCCCGTGCTAGTCGGGCATGTGTACAGCGCACTTTCGGAGTAAATGCAGGCTGGTGCGGGGCGGGCCGTCACACTTGGTATCAGAGCTGGTTAGAGAATGTGATAGGGGGTTCTCGCTTGGCTGTTTGGTGGCGAGCAGGAGACTCTTACCCCTACACATCCCAATGGGAAGATTGGGTTGGTTGTTGCAGTCGAGAGGCTGGCCGTAAAATCAGTTCTGAGGTATCACTGTATGTCACGGTGGGAGGTTAGCCCACTGTCTGATGGTTGCAAAGCCTAGGGCCGTTACACTTGGTATCAGAGCTCTAGATTGCGTAGTTAACCTAGGGAAGTTATCAGGGAGAGATAATATACGTATACGAGAGAGCGTATTTGTGATTATTTTTGGTTTTCAAAAGCTATATATATATATATATATATATATATATATATATATACTATTAGTAGTATAAGAATGAAGTCGTACTGCACTAGCACCACTATGGAATCGTTAATCGTTTCCTTTTTCAGATTGATGATGAGCCGATATGTTAGAGGTACCGGTAGGGGAGCCAATAATGGGAATGCTGCTGACATGAGGACGATGTTTACTGACCTCATGAGAGAGATGCTTAGAGATGTACAGAGGGCAGCTCCCAATGGTGGAAATGGTGGTGGTCCAATAGTGCAGGCGCCAAGAGTCGACTTCGCCAAACTGAATAAGGATTATACTAGTCTTGGTGGGAAGTCATTCCATGGAACGGAGTCGGCTACGGATGTTCAGGATTGGTTGGATAGTTGCGAACGTATCTTCGAGGATTTGGGTATCGAGGATGCGATGAAAAGAAAGCTAGCGTCCCGTCAGCTGCAAGAGCGGGCAATGAATTGGTGGAATGCTATAAAGGCAGCTACTCCCGAAGATCAGATTACTTGGGAGCAGTTTAAGGCTCGCTTTAATGAGAAGTTCATTCCAGCTGCTCAGAAGTCAATGCTGTTTAAGAAGTTCTTGGAGCTCAAGCAGAATGGCAGAGCTGTCTCGGATTATATTGCCGAATTCGACACTTTGTCAAAGTACGGGTTATCTCTTATTGATACTGCCGAGAAAAAGAATGAGAAATTCATAACTGGTTTGGATCAGTACTTAGGGGAAAAGCTTATTAACCACATCGATGAGACGTTTGAGTCGATTGTGGGGAAAGCATTAAGATCAGAAAGTCTCTACCCTAAGTCGAAGACTGAGGTTGCATCTGCAGATGAGCCAAAGCCACAAGCAAGTGGTGGAGGCAAGGGTGGTTCCCAGAATAAAAGAAAGCAGAGTCAGACTAAGGATGGCCAGAAGAAAAGGAATAAGCAAGATGTGGAGTGCTTTAGCTGTGGTAAGAAGGGCCATTATGCTAGTAATTGTCGGGCCAAGCCAGCGGATAGGAAGTGCTTCAACTGTGGCCAAATGGGACATCACAAGGGCAAGTGTCCACAGCCCCCTAAGGAAAAGCAAATGGTGAAAGCCTACGCTCTTAATGCTATTCCTTCTTCGTCGAATGCCCCAACAGCGGCAGAGAAGGGAAAGAATGTCGTCATTCAAGGTATGCTTTCTTTTTATGATGTTCCTGTTAGAGTTTTGTTTGATAACGGAGCTTCCAGTTCTTTCATATCTAGTGACCTGGTAGGTAGGTTGGGATTGGAGCCCGAGATTGTCGATAGACCTTTAGTAGTGACGAACCCGATTGGTGGTTCGACTAGCCTTAGCATGATTTGTCGTAATGTGGTCTTATCGAGTCATGGATGCATGTTTGTTTGTGATTGCTTTGTTTTAGGGTTTACTGGGTTTGGCATTATTTTGGGAGTAGATTGACTCCAAAGATACGGGGTGGTGGTAGACTGTGAGGGCTTGTTGGTGACAGCTAGAGCGGATGATGGGCGGAGGATAGTGTTTGGTGGTCTACCCAGTAAGGGGGTATTGGCTAGTTTTCTAAACTCCCTCGACATTCCGCATAGTGAGTTGTCAGGTTTGCCCGCAGTTGGCCAGTATCCGGATGTTTTCGAAGAAGTGACCGGACTTCCACCACACCGAGAGATTGAGTTTCGTATTGATTTGGTAAAGGATGCCAGGCCTATAGTGATGCCACTTCGTCGCATGGCACCAAGAGAGCAGCGAGAGCTCGAGGTGCAAGTCAGCGATCTTTTGAAGAAGGGATTTATCAGAAGGAGTGTTTCTGAATGGGGAGCACCAGTTGTGTTTGCTACCAAGGCGGATGGTTCCCTTCGTTTGTGTGTAGACTACCGCGAGTTGAATAAAGTGACGAGGAAGAACAAGTATCCTCTACCGCGGATAGATGATTTGTTCGATCAGTTGAGTGGCACGAGAGTATTTTCTCAGTTGGATCTCGCGACAGGTTTTCATCAGCTTAGAGTGGAAGCTGAGAGTATAGCTAGAACGGCATTTCGGACGCCGTCTGGATTTTATGAGTGGTTGGTCATGCCATTCGGGCTAACCAATGCCCCAGCATATTTTGTGGATCTTATGAATAGGGTATTCAGAGATCAGTTGAATAAGTTTGTCCTTGTGTTCGTTGATGATATTTTGGTCTATTCGAGGACAGAGGAAGAACACAAGGAACATTTAAGAGTAATGATGGAGGTGTTGAGAAAACACCAATTGAAAACAAAGTTTTCTAAGTGTCACTTCTGGAAGAGGGAAGTGAGGTTCTTGGGCCATGTTGTATCATAGAATGGTATTGCCGTGGACCCGGCAAAGGTGGCTACGGTACAGGATTGGCCTACGCCCAAGAATGCAACAGATGTAAGAAGTTTCTTGGGGTTAGCGGGATATTATCGTAAGTTTATCCAAGGTTTCTCCAAGATAGCAGCACCATTGACCCAGTTGACCAAGAAGAATCAAGCTTTTGTCTGGGATGAAAGGTGCGAGAATGCATTCAAGAGTCTAAAGGGGAGGTTGACGCGTGCGCCAGTGTTAGTCATTCCTAAAGGGAATGAAGAGATGACGGTATACACAGATGCTTGTGGTACCGGACTGGGTGCAGTATTGATGCAAGGAGGTAGGGTTGTAGCTTATGCTAGTCGACAGCTAAAGCCGCATGAGAAGAAGTATCCTACCCATGATTTGGAATTGGCAATGATTGTATTTGCGCTGAAGATGTGGAGACACTATCTCTTGGGAGAAAGATTTGAGCTGTTTACCGATCATAAATCGTTAAAGTATCTCTTCTCTCAGAAAGATCTGAATCTCCGTCAGCAGAGATGGTTAGAGTTCTTAGCTTCCTATAATTTTGACATCGCATACACACCGGGAAAGGGCAATGCGGTGGCTGATGCATTGAGTAGAAGACATGCCAGCTTAGGGGCTATGTTCCTTGAATGGAAGCAACTGGAGTTTATCGCAGGGTTTGATTTCAGACCAAAGTGCGAATTGGATCCAGAAATGTTAGCAAGTTTGACGATCAGACCCACTTTGATTGAGCAGATCGGCTCTAGTCAGAGGGACGATCCTAACCTATTGGAAATCATCTCCAAGTTAGAGATGGGTATCGATGAGGAGATGAACAAGTATGGGCTTGATCAAGATGGACGGTTTAGAAATAATGGAAAGCTTGTTGTACCCAATGTCAATGGGTTGAGGGATGAAGTGCTTAGAGAATGTCATCACTCAAAACTGACTATACATCCCGGCGGTAATAAGATGTATCGAGACATGAGACAGACTTACTACTGGGAAGGGATGAAAAGGGACGTTGGGAAGTTTATATCCAAATGCAAGAATTGCCAGCTAGTTAAAGCTGAACAAAAGAAGCCTAGTGGGTTGTTACAGCCATTAGAAATTCCCGAATGGAAATGGGAGCAAGTCTCGATGGATTTCATTGATGGTTTACCAAGGACTAGATCGGGACATGATAGCACTTGGGTAGTTGTGGATCGGTTGACTAAGAGTGCAAGATTCATACCAGTCAAATCGACCAGAACGGCAGCTAAGTTAGCAGAATTGTATATGAAGTGGGTAGTGAGATTTCATGGAGTACCTAAAGGCATTGTGAGCGACCGAGACCCGTTGTTCACTAGTGGGTTTTGGAAGAGCTTGCAAGAGGCTCTAGGGTCAGAGTTACATCTCAGTACCGCATATCATCCTCAGACCGACGGTCAGACGGAGAGGGTGAACCGTATTTTGGAAGATCTCTTGAGAGCATGTATATTGGATTTTGGTGGATCATGGGATGACCATTTGCATCTAGTAGAGTTTGCATATAATAATAGCTACCAACCCAGTATCGGTATGGCTCCGTTTGAAGCTTTGTACGGAAGACCGTGCAACTCACCATCATGTTGGATAGAGACTGGCGAGAAGTTTATGCTTGGACCAGATGTGGTGAGGGAAACTTCAGATAAGATTAAGATCATTCAACAACGAATGAAAGCTGCTCAAGATAGGCAGAAGAGTTACGCCGATAAGAGGAGAAGAGACTTGAAATTCTCCGTTGGTGACTTGGTGTTTGTCAAGATTTCTCCGTTGAAGAGCGTAATACGATTTGGCAGGAGAGGCAAGTTGGCACCAAGATTTGTTGGCCCATTCCCTGTTCTTGAACTAGTCGGGAATTTGGCATACAGAATTGACTTACCGGAGAAGATGGCGGGATTTCACGACGTATTTCATGTTTCCCAACTAAGGAAGTTCGTTCACGACTCAGATATGACTATTTCACCTGATCAGTTAGAGGACTTCGAAGTAGAACCCGAGGCGGTTGGGAACCGCAAGCCGGCCCGTATTGTCGAGCACGACATGAAGCAACTTCGAAGGAAGGCGGTGAAGCTAGTCAAGGTACAGTGGAGCGAGGACGAGAGTGATTGTACTTGGGAGACAGAGGAGGACATTAGGAAGACACACCCAGAACTCTTTGCCTGGTAAGATTTTGACTTCGATTTAGTTTTCCGCATGCTAGGATAGGCTTGTTTGCTTGTTTTGCATGTTTGATTGTTGTACGTGGTTGTTAGGCATGCGGGATCCTTTGTATGTTTTGGGTTAAGGAATTTCGGGGACGAAATTTCTTAAGGGGGGGAGAGTGTAACGACCCGTATTCTACGCATCATAGGATCGTAGGATATTTATTTCTTTCACATACGAAGTCGTATGGTCATGTAACTTTGGGGGACGACTATTGGGGTCATTTCTCATGTTCATGATTTTTCCCGATTTTTAAATGACCATTTTACCCCTAGTTGGCACCGTTTTGGCCATAACTTTTGACTGAAAAGGAATTTTGACTTGAAACCACTTCCATTGGCTCCGAATGATGGTTTCTCTTTCCGTAGAGTGGTTACGTTAGTCAAACGGACTCACCGTTTGGGAGATATGGCTGAAACAAGTTTCAGATGGTGAAAAATAGCTTAATTGGGCTTAACCGGGTGATTAGCAACTAGGCTCAGAGGGGAATTTCGGGTTTAGAGGTATAGGAGGACTGATTAGGGTTAGGTTATCACTTTCATTTCAGTTTTGAGCCGCCACAAACCTTCTTGAGACCTTAGTAATGGCTTCCATCCTCTAAAACCACCCCAAAACACATTTTTAGTGAAGATTAAGCCTAAACTACATCAAAACAAGGCCAAATAGCAACAAAGCAAGGTTGGAGCTGCTGCTATACATAGGAATTCGACCCAAACAGAGAATATTTCAGATTTGGTGTTTTATTTTGTGGCCAAGGTGAGTGATAGCATCATTTTGACACTAATTACAGTTAATTAAGGGTAACTAGTGAAGATTAGCGAATTTATACACTAATAAATTCTGGAAAAATGTTTAGAAATTCTTAAATAATATTTCATGCCTCTATTAGAAAATTTAGACGATTTGATTAAGTTTTACTAAGTATGTGCTTAAACATGATTAAGAAGGATTATAGGAAAATAAGGGGTTTTGGGCACGTTTGATCCATTTTGACATATAAATTCATTGTTTTGGTGTTTGAGGTTAGTTTGCTATGTTGTTATGACTATTTGATATGAATTGTGATTGATTAGAATAGTTAGATTTGTCAAAAACGTCGTCGAACGGCGTAAACAAGTTGCTGGAAAAGTTACAGAAAGTTGTGCAGGGCTTCGGATCGGATCGGATAGGGGGCTCGGATCGGATATGTGAACTGAGCAAGAAACCCGACCCGAACCGGAGTTGGAGTGGACAAGGGGATCGGATCGAAATAATAGTGGAGACCAGATCGGATCGACCTAAGAATGGAAGGCTACAGCGGGAGAAGGTGAAGGGATCGGATCGGATCGGATCGGATCAGAGTGGATTGAAAAGAGGGAGCTGATTGAAGAAGAACTAGAAGGAAGAAAGTAACCCGACCCGACCCGGAGGAGGACACCGATCCAACCCGGAGGACACCGACCCGACCCGAAGTGGAGTATCCAACCCGAGCTGAATGAAGAGATGAACACCGAACCGAACCGATCTAGACGAGGAGCACAGAACCGAACCGTACGTAGGCTATTACTACTACGCGATGACTCTTTTGAAGACCCACTCCAACTCGATCAAAACCCGAGATGCAAAGGAAGTCCAAATGAGGAGCTTTGACTCAGGATCCAGCTGGGAACCAATGAGTGGGCTTCATGATTGGGCTTTGCTGCGGGACGCGTGCCAAGGAGTTATCGACGTCTATAGCTTTGAACCACTATGGTATGAGGTACGAAGGCGGATTCAGGGCCATTATGGCATCGGTAGAACCAAGGGCTACAACCAATGAAGTGGGTCATTGAAATGGTTGGTCATGACTCCATATGTTTAGCTTGGTCATAGCAGGGTTTCTACAAGTCGGGATTCGTCGTTGCCTCAGTTTGTCTAGTGTTCCAAAGTGGTAGATGTCGTACGCTTTACGCACTGAGTGAGGGATGTGAGGATGGTTGCTATGGATGGTTTGTTTGCTATCATTATGACATACACACCCCAACCCCGTATTCTTTACACTATTCATTATGGCACCTTAGAATATTGTACGGTATGTGGTACTAACTCTTTGGTTGCAGGTCCAGGTTCGGGTATGGTTTAGTATACCTGTTATCATTCTGTTTAGATGCTTATCGCTCACACCAGGCTTTATGTCTTACCCAGAGTTTTATGTCTCTTCTTATTACTCTGGGTGCTCACACGAGCAGACTAGAGACAGGTTAGCTGGTGATGCACGGGTAGATGATCCGGAGACGAGCAGGAGGCTTCCACGTAATATATATAGTATTCTCCCTTTGTTGTTGAAGATCACTGCTTGGGCATTGGTGGTGCATCTTCTACTTTAGTTTTCTTTTGTTAGAGACAGTAAATTTGGAAAGTTGTAATAAGCTGTATTTGGATTTCCGCTGCTCTGATGTTGACATTGATTATTAGTTATCAGCTTATGCACTGTCTCGCCTGTTTTATGTCAAGTATGTTATTATTATATTTTATCCCATGCGCTGTGAGACATTCTACAGGTTCCTTGATTAGTTCATTCCCTTCTTTCCTTTCTCCTGACGACCGTCCCGTGCTAGTCCGGCATGTGTACAGCGCACTTTCGAAGTAAATGCAGGCTGGTGTGGGGCGGGCCGTCACAGTTGGTGAAAAGATATGCTTTATAAAAAAATAAATCAGTTTTTCCTAAAATTACTATCAATTTCATTTCCAGATCCGGAAGCACCTCTGACAACTATTAGAACCACTCTTTGGTCGTATTACTCCACTAGAGGCTTCTGCCTCAACCCTTTCGAAGAGGCCGAAGAGGTGTCTTCCATACTTATAAAATATTAAAGTATCCCGATGCACAATTTTCTAAGCCAAGTTTCACTCGATGACGAATTATCTTCAAAAGTCGAGCGAGAAAAAGATGCAGCAAACGATGAAACAAACAATTGAATTGATAACCAAGAATCACTATAAATACCGCTAAATCATAATGAAGTGTTTTAATCTGAGTAGTTACAATACCATTAAATATATTACTTATTCTTAATTTGTAATCACTAAAGCCATATGGTTTCATCGTATTGTTCCTCTAGGCCTAGGACACCAGAATATCGAATCATGAACAAAGAAAAAGAAAGGCATGAGAATGAGAGAAATATTGGCTAGTGATTGTGAGGCCCCAATTCTTGACTTCATTACATTGAAACTCAGTGTCGTGGAGTCGTAAATGTTAGTCGCAGCTTAGCATAGTCTATAATCAAATCTCCATAGACAGCGTCTCATCCGTGCCTCACTTTTCTTACTATCGTACCGCCATGACACAACACAGTGCACCAGGTAACTGAATTCTTTGGCTCACTCTCCCGTTATCATATCACACCCGCACCGCTTTACAGCTCAAACATTATAGACCACTTGCCCTAAAAATGGTAACTCTCTCTATCTCCTGGGAAGTCTGCAGTGCCGTTTCAACCGCCTGTGTGGTGATGGACGGTAAAGATCGATCAGGCTAACCCTACGGCGAATTCCAAGTTGGGGAACAGCTTCGACAGAAGTAAAGAGAAGGAACCAAGAAAGATCTACTCGGAATTATGATGAAATTGTTACGAAGTTCCGTAGGTAAGAAGATGATCTATGTCGATGTTCTAGATTTGGGAAAATACACTGATATGCTTTGTTTATATTTTTATTTTTATTTATTCTTTGATTTTTAGGCTTTGTTGGTTACGGTAGCTATATTTTGTTGGTGTCTACATGCGGTTCATGTGATTTTATGGCAATTGAATCCTTAGTACAAATTCTATGAACATGTACTAGTTTATTAGTTTTAAATTTTGTAGTGGGTGATTTGGAGTCAATTTAGGAAATGAAACGATATTCTCCTGATTTGTAGGATATGTACCTCTTTTTTATTCCCGTCTCGTGGATAATAGGGCTAAATACTGAAACAAGCCCCAAATTGTTGTGGCCATTTCTGTGAAGATCAAATTAAACTACATTAATTTGTGTTTAATTTAGTGTTTCCTTTTAAGCTGTAGAACTATTTACTTGTGTCAGTTTTATGTATGTTTGAAGTAAACAATAAAGTTAGCCCTGAATTCTCAGCAAATTGGTGCACTGCAAGAACCCAAGTTGGAGCTGTTTATTATAAGATGTATTAAAGTAGTCAAAAGTAACAAATGCATCGGTGGGAAAAGAAAAGTTGATTATATTCTCGTGTTCTTATGCTATGATGCCTTATATCTGCAGAAACAAATTGGATAAAGTCTATGAATTGCTGCAGGCTTTCATCGTTTTTCATAAAGATAATGCTAGTACCTTTTGTGCCGATACTTCGTTTTAGGGCATTGTTATTGACACTCCAAAAATTGTTAAAGGGGATCAATTTTTTTTTCTTTCAAAAATTATTAAGGGGAGTACCAATGAGGAAAGTAGCCCCTTAACAATTAAAGGTAATTTTACCTTATTACCCATTTAGCCCCGTAACAAATAAATGTAATTTTACCTTAATAAATATTGCAAGAGCCATAGTATATTTTTTCTTCCGATTCACATATACCGATCTTTTTAAACCCTAAAGGATAAACATTTTCGGAGGAATATGATCGAACAAATTTTTTTTGGTCGACATAAATATACCAAATTTTATAATTACGGAGGCAATACACTGAAATGATTACTAAATTTTGATATATCATTGTCGAATACATATATAATTGATTACGTGCTGCATTCGGTGCAATGGTGATGAAATGCTTATTTTAATTCGGTTTTCCTTGTTGAATAAGTTTTTTTAATCAAATTTGAAGGGGCAATACAGGAATATTGAGTAGTGTGAAATAATATGTTTGTGTAGCCCCTTAACAATTTTTCAAAAAGTGGAGTGTTTTTAAAAAATGACCCCCTCTTAACAATAGTTGGAGTGTCAATAACAACACCCTCGTTTTATATTAGAAGTGCTTTTCTTTCTTATATACCTAAGTTAGGTTAAATACATTGAAATGACATGCTTGATCTGAGATTGGGGTCAGGTCAACAGTAGGATGCTTATATCAGATCTAATCATCAATAAACTAACAAAAAGAAGTTAACTTTGCCAGATATCGAACACTTGGTATTGTAGACTTGTAACACCCCACCTCCGCCAGGGTGTCTCTTGCAAGCACTCTGACTTTGGAGGGGCGTTTGAATAAGGTAAACATGCATAATGATATATCAAGGCAGAACAAGAACATATGTATATGTGTAAACAGAGTAAATAACATAGATAAAACAGCGGAAGATTTCAAACCATTTCAAAACAAGTCTGGTACAACATAATGTCAACTTTCCAAATACACAAGTCTAGATAAAAACAACATTACTGAAAAACTGAAATACATAAGTACTATCCCCAAAATGAGTGATAACCATAGCTAGCTTCATGTCAAGACCGTACATGAGCTAAAATCCCACAAGCAAGCGATCAGAAATCCAAGCTAAGCTCCAATATTCCCACCCAGAGAACCTGGGGGGGAAACGGAAGAAAAGAGGCGAAAGAAAACAGGTCAGTCAAAAAGACTGAGTAAGCCCTACTACAATCAATGTAAACTAATAAAGTTAACTGGCATGATGAAAGTTGAGATGAACATATGGATAACTACATACTAGCATGATGATTAACTAACAAGGTAGATAAAGGTGTCATCGCATAATCAGGTTTAAGGTTTTTGCACCACAGGCGTACTAGTAAACTAACATGACTTGAATAAACAAGTATTGATCCCTTGGCCCAAGCTTTGGCCCAATAACATGAAGTGACCCTAATACGCGGTCCAACCAAACGGTCTAGTCGATCGGCTCCCTATAAGCCTAACTCGTCACGTGTTGGTGTCCATACGGCCCAAACATAATTGTAGTCAGACTGTGCCAGGTCTCCCGTCGGGTGTATCAAGCCCTAGGGTGGCAACCCCTGGACACCATAAACATGCGTGCACAGTCTCGATCTACTGGTACCCGTGCATGTTTTCCCCGGCTTCGGACTATGTGCACGACCATAAGTCCGCCCGGAACTACACCGGCGTACCACTCTGCCGTCGTTTTTGGTCACTTACCTCCAGTTCAGTAATCGTGCCCCACACCCTAGCCTAGACCCTAGGGCCATGATGATACAAACTTGGGATTACTGCTGGAGTGGACCCCCATTGCTAGGATTTTCTAGTGGGTTAAGTACGGTTTAACCCTCTTGCTAATCATGGATTAACTTGGTTAAGTGTAACGATGAGTTCACGACTTAACCCTGATTAATCTACCAAGCCCAAATTGGTTAAGTATTAAGTGGACCATGACTTAACCCTAATCACGAGGCATTAATTAATTTAATGCGCCTTAACCTCTCACATTAGACCTTGTTGTGGTTACTAGTTAAGCCGGGCGGGTCCGGGTAGCTTTACACCACAACTTGGTCTAACCTCGGGTTCAAGGTACAACATGGCCAACTTCTCACATTGGGTCCTATTGTTTGTAGCAACTAGTTAAGCCGGTCGGTTCTGGGTAGGTTTACACTACAAACTCAACCCAACCTCGAGTTGGTCACACTTGTCTTTTCTAAGTGTCATGTCCATCATGTTTCCAAAACATGTTACAAATTTTCAAGCAATTGGGTAGACCTAACTTAATAGGTAAATTCCCAATGGGTAGACCTAACTTAATAGGTAAATTCCCAATCTTATGTTTTTATGTCTTTTAAGTTTACCCAACCCCAAACGCAATCCCATCGCTTACATATCGCAATAGCGCATAAAGGATAGAAAGAGGGAACTTGGCATAATCATGACATAAAGGTGTTGAAGCCACAAGTTTAACATGGTGGCATATGAAATTTACATATGTTCATATACTTGCATATTACATTTTTAGGCCTCAAAAGCATGCATAAAACCAAACTTAGCATATTGGTGATACATGGTGATAAATGACATGTAGAAATGGCCATAAGTTCGCATTTAGCCTCACATGCAAGTTATCATAAGAGATATGATAACTTACATGTTGCTAAAATGCAACCTTTAGCATAAAGCTTGAAGCTTTATGTTCATATACTCAAGATAAGCTTGCATAACATGATAACATGAACAAAATGATCACCCCAAACTTGCATAACATACATGGCAAACTTGCATATCATAACATGGCAAACTTGCATAACATAACATGACAAACTTGCATATAAACTTGCACATCATAACATGATAAACTTGCATATCATAACATGATTAACTTGCATAACATAGCATGGCAAACTTGCATATCATAACATATCAAACTTGCATAACATGACATGGTAAACTTGCATAACATATCATGATGATCAAACACAACTTGCATCATTCATTAACTTTAGAGTTTAAGTATGAAAGTAGAATAGGGCTTACAATGCTTATGAAGGCACAAAAGATATGACAAAGCCCTTATGCAATCAAATAGACCCAAAATGCAAGCTCTAACATAAAAACCCTTGAGCCAAAATGATCAAAACTCTTTCTTTATGATGCAAATATAGAAACTTGACTTGAATGCAAGCTAATGACACTCATACAAGCTTGAAAACACTTGTATGCATGGAAAATCTCATAGAAATTTATTTAGGAATTTTATGAAAAGAGTGGAGGCCATGAGAGGTAAAATTTTGCCATAGTTTAGTTGTATGAATGAATAATGATGATTTAGGGTTAGGTTAGGGTCTTATTTATAGATTAGGAAAGTGTTTTAGGCAATAGGATTAAACCCTAGTTGCAATCTCAGCCCTTAAAACCGAATCTGGCCCCCAAACTCAACACAAACCCAAAATGATGCACCAGGCAGAACTGCCCGGCTGGACCAAGTCGACAGCCAAGTCGACAGGGCTGTCGACTTGGGTCCAACCAAGTCGACTCCCAAGTCGACAGGCCTGTCGACTTGGGTGCTCTGGCGGGAATTTTCCCGCCTGGCCCAAACTGGCCCAAATTTCCCAAATTCAAACTTGAATTTGAAATCTGTTTTTACTTTGAAATTTTCTGAAAACTTCGTTGGGCCTTAATCGGGGCATACGGACTCTGATTTTCGAAAACTCGGACTCTATTTCGCGTATTTTTCCGAGACGAACCCAATGGCATAGCCCGTTTCCCTTGATTCAGATTTTAGAATTAAATTCTGCCTCGATTTATGTTATAACAGGTTATTAAAAATACGGGTTGTTACATTCTCCCCTCCTTAAAGGATTTCGTCCCCGAAATCTTCAAGTTAGGAAGAACGTATCCTACCATCCAATCATCCATCTACTCAAAACATCATCCACGAGCAATCATTGTCCTTACAAGATTCTAAATGTTGCATGAACATATGCAAAGGTGTGTGTATATGTACTTATCTAATGCAAATATCATCAATGCAAATTATGTTAGTGAAATGAATCCATATGTATGCAATTCCTAACATAATGTATAACATCTATATGTGTGCACATAACATACATCCATATGCAACATCCATGTGATAACAAAAAAAATTTCATCCATGAATAAGCATAAACACTCATGCATATACAATATGAGGAGTGTGTGAGCCGATCTAGTGCCTAATGTGTATAATGCATCCACGAGTAACCACTTGCAAACACTTGCAACCACTTGCAACCATCAAGCATAACATGTTTCAAACACATGTTTCATCCAAAGGGTTTCTACCTAAGGTTCTCATGACAAGATTAACATGTATAGCAAAAGATATGCTACAAAGAGATCGGGAAGATAAGCAGGATATACCCCTTACAAGAAATCCCTTCCTAACCCCAATCCTATAAAAGCCCAAAAGGTTTAGTCAACCTAACGGACTCCATCAAACCCTAACATGTATTACTAGCCAATAAGTCATACCTCCCGACAGAAATAGGACCGAGAATGGGACCGAGAGGATATACGTAAAAAGATAACATGCGAGTAAGTTCCACAGGAAAACAAGGACCAAGGATATGCTCTTAAAAAGAGATATGATGCGCGTATCTAGCCTTCAGTCTTCTAAGTCACATTTCCTTGAGTTTAACTCCACTGTGCTTTGACCGTCTTTTACCTCATGATTTCCTAGCTTCTTAACTCTTATTTCCAAATATGAGTTGGAACCCATTTCATTGTCGCCTCTCGTCTTCCTCTTTCACTTACTTTTCCATCATTCTTGGCTTAAACATAACCATGACCTCATGGTTTCATGCAAGCTCTCCAAAATTCACTAGTGAATCCTGGATCTCGTTTACTTACCATAAAGTATTCCACGCGGCAAAACTTTGGAAATATCAATCCACGTTGCCAATTGCTCTTACCAACGTGATTTTCTATAACTCATGCTTGATCGAAATGAACCATCCGCCTGCGAATGATAGGCCGTACTTAGATTCAGTCGTTTGCCCATGACTTCCCGTAGACTATCCCAAAACTGGCTAGTGAAGATTAAGTCATGGTTACTAACTATACTTTAGGGAACCTCGTGCAACCGCCTTATTTCTTGAAGGTAAACTGTCGCTAGCTATGATGCAGTCCTTTTGCTCTTTACCGGAGTGAAATGAGCACTCTTCGTGAGTCTACCTACTATGACCCACATGCTCTTATTCCCTTTTCTTGATCTAGGCAGTCCATCCACGAAATCCTTCGTGACGCTTTACTACTTCCATTGCGGGGACCTCCAATGGATGTAATAGCCCACCGGGCTTCTATGACTCGGCCTTTAACCTGTTGGCACAACATGCACCTTGGGACAAACTCGGCCACCTCCTCGAGTGATGTGCATCTTCAAGAGCCTTCTTACTTCGGTTGCATTCCTTGGAGTCTTCCAATCCTGAACTGCAACTACCTTAGCGGGATCCACCGCTAAGCCTTGCTTAGATACTATATGCCCAAGGAATCTAACTTCCCTTCTCCAAAAGTGACACTTGGAGAACTTGGCCTTCAACTGATGCGCTCTAAGCGTATCCATCACCTCCACGAGATGCCTTGCGTGCTCTTCCTCATCCTTAGAGAAGATCAAAATATCATCTATGAAGACCACGACAAACTTGTTCAAGAACTCCCTGAACACCCTACTCATCAAGTCCACGAAATATGCGGGTGCATTAGTCAAACCGAATGACATGACCAGCCATTCTAAGAATCCATCTGGAGTTCTGAACGCAGTTTTGCATATACTATCCTCAGCTACTCTGAGCTGATGGAATCCAGTAGCGAGATCAAGAGAAAACAGATGTTCCTACAAGCTGATCAAACAAATCATCGATCCTTGGCAATGGTTGTCTATACTCCTTGTTTAACTTACGACAATCAACACAAAGTCGAAGAGAACCATCTGCCTTGGTAGTAAATACTACAGGCGCTCCCCATTCAGATATACTTCGTCTAATGAAGTTCTTCTCAAGCAACTCCTTGACTTGCTTTCTTAACTCTCATCTTGCGTGGCCATGTGCCTAACCGGCCACGAAACTATCTTGGCATTAACAACCAGATAAATGCGGAAATCAATCTCTCGCTTAGGGGTAACCCCCCTTCACTTCACCCAAGATATCAGGATATTCTCGGACCACCCTCACCGATTGCAAACTATCGATAGACGAGTCGAGGGGTTCAAGATAACACAACATGACGGGACTCATAGGGTTACTAGAAATTTTTAGGGTATTACCGAGGCGAGTCATGAGCCTCACAACCCTATGCTCAAAAATCAAGGATGGCTCCAAAACTGGACAACCCATCCATGCCCAAAAATCAACCCATACCCCATGAAACCGAGAATATAAGCATCACGCGAGAATTCTATACTCAAGATAGAGATTTTCAAATCCACGTAGATAATAGACAAATGGGCGTAAACCCCAATTGGATTTGAAACACACACGCGATCATTAACTAGACTAGTACTTAGGTGCAAACTATCAACAAGATCAGATGAGATAAAGCTATTCGATGCACCAGAATCAAACAAGGTACGAACTGGAAAATCAGAAATATATACAAGGCTCTCAACAGAAATACTACCTCGATCGGGAACTGGAGTGACATTGAGAGCATGAACTTGCCCTCCTGAAGGTCCAGCACGCCGAGTCTGACCCTGGCCTTGCCCTTGCTTCTTCGGGCAATCCTTACTGAAATGTCCAGTCTCACCGCAGAAAAAGCATTCACCATTCTCCCTTTTCCTCTTCTTACAATCCTTAATAAGATGCCCAACTGAACCGCAATAATGGCACATCCTCTTTTTGTTATTGCCCTTGTTCTTGTTCCCCTTGTTGCCTTGACTCTTGTTCTTGTTCTTATTGCCTTGACTGCTCTGACCGCTTGGATTACCCTGATTTCCTTTCCACTGGGAATCAGTCTTCTTGGCTTGAGTATCATTCATCTTGATCTCCTTCTTGTCACTCCTATTCTCTTCATTGAGTAGGGCCATATTCACCAAGCTCTCGAAAGTTGCCCCCAAGGGTATATGAGTCATGGTTAAACCATGTACTGGCTCGTTTAATCCTAGAGCAAAGTATAAGGCCTTCTTCTGAGCCGTGTTAACCAAGTCTAAACCGACCCGAGCCAGTTGATTAAACTTATCTATGTATTCCCTAATAGTCATGTCTCCTTGTTTCAGTGATAGGAACCTTAGTCCAAACTTTCCCCGAAAGTCATCCCAAGTCTCAATTGGCCTAGTAGCGGTGGTGACCACCCACCAACGTGCAGCTTCTTCCTTTAGCAACCATACTGCCAATAAAACCTTCCTACGGTCATCTATATCAAAGAAGGTAAAAAGATCTTCGGTTTCTTTCAACCAATTCCTTGCCTCAACATAAGTCTCGGTTCCAATGAAATTCTTGCAACCCATCGCCTTAAAGTCTTGGCAAATCTTTGCGAAGTCAACTTGAGGATGCTGAGGGGGAGGAGGAAGAGGAACCTCAGAGACAGGAGGAGGAGGAACGTCAGTGACAGGAGGAGGAGGAACATTAACTACCGGAGGAGGAGTAACATTTGCGGGGCCGGCATCGGTCACCCTAGCCTCCAAAAGTCTCCTATACCAAACAGGTACGTGTACTCCCTCCGGAATGGCAAAGTTATTGGCCATACTGAAAACGAAGAAAAAGATAGATTCAGAATGGAGAAAAAGAAGGAATTTTTCTAATGGATTTTTGGGGAATGGCCTTTAAAATAAATTAGACTTTTCTTTGGAAAATACTTTATACTTGGTTTTGAAAATAGTTTTCCCAAAAACTTTAAAAACCTTTTTGTCCCTTCTCGTAAACCATATGCTCTGATACCAAATGTAACACCCCACCTCCGCCAGGGTGTCTCTTGCAAGCACTCTGACTTTGGAGGGGCGTTTGAATCAGGGAAACATGCATAATGATATATCAAGGCAGAACAAGAACATATGTATATGTGTAAACAGAGAAAATAACATAGATAAAACAGCGGAAGATTTCAAACCATTTCAAAACAAGTCTGGTACAACATAATGTCAACTTTCCAAATACACAAGTCTAGATAAAAACAACATTACTGAAAAACTGAAATACATAAGTACTATCCCCAAAATGAGTGATAACCATAGCTAGCTTCATGTCAAGACCGTACATGAGCTAAAATCCCACAAGCAAGCAATCAGAAATCCAAGCTAAGCTCCAATATTCCCACCCTGAGAACCTGGGGGGGGGGGGAAACGGAAGAAAAGAGGCGAAAGAAAATAGGTCAGTCAAAAAGACTGAGTAAGCCCTACTACAATCAATGTAAACTAATAAAGTTAACTGGCATGATGAAAGCTGAGATGAACATATGGATAACTACATACTACCATGATGATTAACTAACAAGGTAGATAAAGGTGTCATCGCATAATCAGGTTTAAGGTTTTTGCACCACAGGCGTACTAGTAAACTAACATGACTTGAATAAACAAGTATTGATCCCTTGGCCCAAGCTTTGGCCCAATAACATGAAGTGACCCTAATACGCGGTCCAACCAAACGGTCTAGTCGATCGGCTCCCTATAAGCCTAACTCGTCACGTGTTGGTGTCCATACGGCCCAAACATAATTGTAGTCAGACTGTGCCGGGTCTCCCATCGGGTGTATCAAGCCCTAGGGTGGCAACCCCTGGACACCATAAACATACGTGCACAGTCTCGATCTACTGGTACCCGTGCATGTTTTCCCCGGCTTCGGACTATGTGCACGACCATAAGTCCGCCCGGAACTACACCGGCGTACCACTCTGCCGTCGTTTTTGGTCACTTACCTCCAGTTCAGTAATCGTGCCCCACACCCTAGCCTAGACCCTAGGGCCATGATGATACAAACTTGGGATTACTGCTGGAGTGGACCCCCATTGCTAGGATTTTCTAGTGGGTTAAGTACGGTTTAACCCTCTTGCTAATCATGGATTAACTTGGTTAAGTGTAACGATGAGTTCACGACTTAACCCTGATTAATCTACCAAGCCCAAATTGGTTAAGTATTAAGTGGACCATGACTTAACCCTAATCACGAGGCATTAATTAATTTAATGCGCCTTAACCTCTCACATTAGACCTTGTTGTGGTTACTAGTTAAGCCGGGCGGGTCCGGGTAGCTTTACACCACAACTTGGTCTAACCTCGGGTTCAAGGTACAACATGGCCAACTTCTCACATTGGGTCCTATTGTTTGTAGCAACTAGTTAAGCCGGTCGGTTCCGGGTAGGTTTACGCTACAAACTCAACCCAACCTCGAGTTGGTCACACTTGTCTTTTCTAAGTGTCATGTCCATCATGTTTCCAAAACATGTTACAAATTTTCAAGCAATTGGGTAGACCTAACTTAATAGGTAAATTCCCAATGGGTAGACCTAACTTAATAGGTAAATTCCCAATCTTATGTTTTTATGTCTTTTAAGTTTACCCAACCCCAAACGCAATCCCATCGCTTACATATCGCAATAGCGCATAAAGGATAGAAAGAGGGAACTTGGCATAATCATGACATAAAGGTGTTGAAGCCACAAGTTTAACATGGTGGCATATGAAATTTACATATGTTCATATACTTGCATATTACATTTTTAGGCCTCAAAAGCATGCATAAAACCAAACTTAGCATATTGGTGATACATGGTGATAAATGACATGTAGAAATGGCCATAAGTTCGCATTTAGCCTCACATGCAAGTTATCATAAGAGATATGATAACTTACATGTTGCTAAAATGCAACCTTTAGCATAAAGCTTGAAGCTTTATGTTCATATACTCAAGATAAGCTTGCATAACATGATAACATGAACAAAATGATCAACCCAAACTTGCATAACATACATGGCAAACTTGCATATCATAACATAGCAAACTTGCATAACATAACATGGCAAACTTGCATATAAACTTGCACATCATAACATGATAAACTTGCATATCATAACATGATTAACTTGCATAACATAGCATGGTAAACTTGCATATTATAACATATCAAACTTGCATAACATGACATGGTAAACTTGCATAACATATCATGATGATCAAACACAACTTGCATCATTCATTAACTTTAGAGTTTAAGTATGAAAGTAGAATAGGGCTTACAATGCTTATGAAGGCACAAAAGATATGACAAAGCCCTTATGCAATCAAATAGACCCAAAATGCAAGCTCTAACATAAACACCCTTGAGCCAAAATGATCAAAACTCTTTCTTTATGATGCAAATATAGAAACTTGACTTGAATGCAAGCTAATGACACTAATACAAGCTTGAAAACACTTGTATGCATGGAAAATCTCATAGAAATTTATTTAGGAATTTTATGAAGAGAGTGGAGGCCATGAGAGGTAAAATTTTGCCATAATTTAGTTGTATGAATGAATAATGATGATTTAGGGTTAGGTTAGGGTCTTTTTTATAAATTAGGCAAGTGTTTTAGGCCATAGGATTAAACCCTAGTTGCAATCTCAGCCCTTAAAACCGAATCTGGCCCCCAAACTCAACACAAATCCAAAATGGTGCACCAGGCAGAACTGCCCGGCTGGACCAAGTCGACAGCCAAGTCGACAGGGCTGTCGACTTGGGTACCAAGTCGACTCCCAAGTCGACAGGCATGTCGACTTGGGTGCTCTGGCGGGAATTTTCCCGCCTGGCCCAAACTGGCCCAAATTTCCCAAATTCAAACTTGAATTTGAAATCTGTTTTTACTTTGAAATTTTCTGAAAACTTCGTTGGGCCTTAATCGGGTCATACAGACTCCGATTTTCGAAAACTCGGACTCTATTTCGCGTATTTTTCCGAGACGAACGCAATGGCTTAGCCCGTTTCCCTTGATTCAGATTTTAGAATTAAATTCTGCCTCAATTTATGTTATAACAGGTTATTAAAAATACGGGTTGTTACAAGACTATTCGCATAGTCGACCCGCTTGTCAGTTGATTTCGCACTAAAAAATTTGTATATATGCTTCACTTTTGAAAGTAAAAGATGTTATGGTTTATGACATTCACACATGACCCATTTATTTGTATACTTACTATCCGCTTGTAGTGTAGTTTTGGATGTAGAGTCACTGCTAAGCGTTTTGTCCATTAAGCTGTTGAATTGCGTCATATAAAGCTGCAACTAACAAAATACTTCTAAATATTACTGCTTGGTTTAGGACAAGCAAAAATAAGCATAATTTACATTTCAAAAGGGATAAATTAGCATAATTTACATTTGCTTGGTTTAGGCAAAACAAAGTTTATCATAATTTACATGTCAAAAGAGCTATCATGACTCTGCTGGGGATCGAACCGAGTCTCTGGTTTCGTAGACCAGCGCCTTATCCATTGGGCCACAGAGTCACACATCTGATTACCTGACTTTTTGTAAAGTGTAGAATACACGATGTACTTTTACATGCTTTCTACATTAGTTTAAAATGCGTTATATATCACAACACCAACATACGCCTGATTTATTGGTATAGTTGGTATTGCTTATCATTCAAAATTTAAAATGTATTTCTCTAGATATTTCGATGCAAAATCATGTTATAAGTTTGACTTTGTGGTAAGATTAAAGATAATTAAAGCAGACACTTCAAATCCATTGAGCCACATAGTCCCATACCATAGAGTGCATTTGTGTTAAGCAAATGGGGAACGCAGAATCAGCATTTTGAGCGCGGGGGGATGAATGAAGAATGTTTGGTGAAAAGGGATTGTGTTTTATGCTATTAAATGGGAAAAAGGACAGGTATGCGTGAGTTTTGAGCATTGTTTGAGGTCATATTAATGCGGTAAGCTAAGAAGGGTGAGGAGAAACGAACTGTTTAAGCTTGTCGCGTAGGAAGCATCAGGCTTGAACAGATCAATTTTCTCAAGTTCCAGCACCAAAGCAAATGGAGCTTTTCCCCTTTCAAAGCATCTGACGCTTCAAACACGGCAAAAAGTTGAACAACCAATTAAAGTCCTACAGACGCACCCTTGTTGTTCATAATCTAAGAAATATAATTCGCAATGCATTTTTATATGCTTTTACATTAATATGAAATTTGTTATACTATAGCACGCACATATATCCGATTTACGGATAGTTTATATTGTTTTTTGTTCGATATGCAATATAAATTTTACTGAAAGCTTTTTGTTCAAAATTCCAATATAAATTTTATTTTGCTGCAAGATAAGATACTTGAATTAGGAACTTACGATAACCCAATATATCCAACAAGATTTTCCTGTGCTTTACATTATAATATTGAAGATAATATATCTAAATGCTTGGAAGGTTATAACTTTATTGAACAAAGTTTATGTAATAATTTGATGTTCAACTTGATTTTTAGTTTGTTCGAATCTATGTAAAAAAAGAAAAAAAGTAGCCTTTCTAAGGATCAGACCTATGATCTTTGATTTGTAAACCAACACATGTTCATTGGGCCACAATGTCACTTATCTTACTGCTTAAATCGTAAAGTCACATTCATAATATAATATAAAATAATGCAGTTTAACTGATAAGAAAAAGAAAGGATGCTTTGGATTATGGCATTGGCATGAGTCCTGTTCTTTAATTATTGGTTTGTTTTCCGTGTGTTATAGACATTTTTCTTACGTTTTGTTGAAATTTCCATTATGCAGTAGACTGAGTGAATGGATAAAATATTTGAAGCAGGAAATAGTGATTAAGGATGTCAATGGATATTTGAAATCCATTTAGTTCGTATTTTGAAACTGGAGAAAAAAGGTTATATTTTCCAATGCAGTTTAATTGTCATATGAGAAGCATATGCATTTGACCTGATAGAATAGCATGTTAGTCCCACATCACAAAATTTTTGTTAATAACTCGGTACAAATATCAAGTGCTCAGTTGTTCAACTGCCGAGGTAAGTAACGCGAGCTTGTGACCAAGTGGGGCATTAATGTGATGGAATGTTGGGTTATGTTGCCGGGTTAGGGCATATTGTGCACTTAGCTGGCCTGCCGAACCCAAGTTGCTGAGTGGCCTGTGCAGTTGGGCTGGAAAGCCGGACTGTGCTGGCTATAGTAAGGAGGCAATGCGTGAGGCTGGTCCACAGAGCAGCGAAAACTCCTTGCTCTCAACGGTGGATGGATAACAGGCTATTGCACTCTGTTCTCACAATTGATTCGGTGACGGTTCTCCAGCAAACCATCATTTTTTTATTACACTCTTAGAATATGATGCTTTGGTTATGCGGACACCATTGCTGATTTACAGTCGGACACAGGAATTACTTTTGACGATGTCTATGCTGATATTACTACTGAACTTGTAAAAATGGCCACATTTTTGAACACGGTATTAATTGTCTACCAGTTTCCTATTTTAACTGATTGTGCATGTGTAACAGGAAAAAACATTTATGAAGATTCATGTGCATTGTGGATAGTTGAAGGACTGTTCTTAAGGTACAATTTAAACCCTACCACTGTTAACGTTAAAGTACGCTGATAGATGGATATGTATAATGTATATAGCTTGATAGTTTTATACAAATGACATAACAACAATGGAGGCGTATAGGAGGTACATTTACCAGACGATCCTTCCAGACATAGATAGAGAAAAGAGCAAAAAACCACATTTACCAGACGATCCTTCCAGACATATGGAAAAGTGCAAAAAACATAGAGTATCAAATCCAGGTTTCGATCTTGGGACCTGTGGGTTATGGGCCTACCACGCTTCCGCTGCGCCACTCTGATAGATAGTAAAATGTGAGAATTGCTTATTTTTTTGAATAATGCATAAGCTGCTCCTAGATTAAATACATCCCAAGTCATGTCATCTTGTATTGTGCATAGAGCATGGAAGATAGTATTTCTACAAAATCACTAAATTGTATCATGCATGCATTCATCCATCCTCATATCATTACTTGCGGCAAAATCAGTCAGAGTTTGATATTTCAACACATCCCTACCGTAAGTCGACATAAAGTTGTTTCAGATTTAAAATAAACTTGGGCAAGGTTGTTCTAAAACTGTTCAAAAAGCTTTTCAGTAATGTTACATGTTTTAAGCATTGTAACCCTCAAACTCACTATAAGCTTCTCAGTATTTTTCTTGCCCTTCTTGTTATTTTATCTAGCTAGTGTCACCAAGTGTACATGTATTTTCCAATACTGATCTCATATATGCCTGTATAAGTAATGCCTGCCTTGTTATTCTTGAGGGAAAAAAAATCATTGTGATGTATCGTTTAAGTATGTTAACAAGTGAATGGAGATTATCTGCCATTTTGTTCCTCTAATTAATATATGACTCATATACTGTTTAATTGATTCTTTATGTTTCACTTTTTAACTACGAGTTCACCCCTTTATCTTTGTCTGATGATGTTTACTATATAATGTGCAAATGCAGCCACTGCACTGGGTCATGCATAACTCAATTGGATAGAAGATCCATTATCCTGTGGATTTATTTGCCTTAGCAGCTACCAGGAACCTTTTAACAAAATTCACATTTGATAGTTGTACTCGCAGTCGCATATGGTCATGTTCTGGAAGTGTTGCCGAGGAATGTGGATTGTTATTCAGCAAATAAATCTGCTGCCTTTTTTTACACATGTTCTTATAATATATGGAATGTATATAATATATTGGATGGTGATCACTGTAATGTGCCTTCCAGCGTTGTGCTGTCATACATATGTTTTTTTAGACTGCTGTATGATATAAACCATTATAATCTTATATTGTTTTGTTGTCTGATGCTATGGTTGATTTATGTGAAATCAATATGATCATTCATTTGACAATCAACGTGAGGAAATTTCCATACTCAATGAGCTTTACTTGATGGTATGACATACATAGTAACTTTTTATATCTTGGTTAAAAGATTAGTTTTCCTAAATAAAAATAAAATATAATAAAATGATCAAGTTCAATTATTCGGTCTTCTTTGGCCTTTGCAACAATTGAAAATCAAAGGGTACTTACTCATGCAAACATTAAACATGCTTTTTTTTTTAGAAAAGTGTAAAAACGTGTAAAAGTACTCACCAGATGCCCAAGAAAAATCTGACAACATATACAGAAATAGAGTGAAAAAAAAAAAAAAAAAAAGAAGACTATTTCTAATCAGAAGGACCAAAGTATGTCCATAACCAAATTATACAGCGACGTCGTATAATTAACTTAGTAAAAGTTCCCCCCAAATCAAAATATCTTTGTATAAAAGATACTATCATTTTACCAACATGCTCATGAAAGACCTTGGACGGGAATCCTTTTGTGAGCAAGCATGCCAACATGTTTCTAATTTTGTAAAGAATCGTTGGCGTTTATGTGGGTCTGTTGACATTAAACCTGACGGTTACATGTTTTACTTTAACTTTTCTAACGAGTCTGATCGATCAAAAATTCTCCATTTTGATCTTATTTTTATACGTGGAAGAATGTTCATCATAACAGTCTGGGATCCATCTATTGGATGTCCACAAAATCAGATAAGGAAAGTGTCTATATGGATTCAATTATACAAGATCCCGATGATACTATGGACCTTGATAGGAATAAATTGGTTAGTGAATCATATAGGCCGTTTAATTTGTTTGATGTGAGTACGTAGAGACTTAATAGATTTAGATACGCAAAAGCTCTCGTTGAGATAACTCCTGAATATGAGCTCCCTGATAATATTGTAATTGACGATTTAGGGGATTAGTGTCCACCAGTGAGAATTGCTTATGACTGAAAACCAAATATATGTACTACATGTAAGATCTTTGGACATGATACCCTTCATTGTGAAATTTCTGCTAAAAATAACAAGGAAGGGGGTTATCAATGTGATGATGATTAGGAGAATCCAATTACTAATGAGTTTGTTAATAATTATACGCAACAGAAGAAAATCCATACTGCTGTAAATAATAATACGTGGTCATATGTTCATCCTAAGTATAAGGAGGAATGGAGAAGGAAGAATTCAAATAATATGAATGCTGCTGATGTAAATGCTAAGACAAGAAATGTGATTGCTAATCAATTCGAAGTTTTGAATTCTGATGGTATAGTTGATAATGATAGATTAGGCAATGGGTTTAAGGAAGGTGTTGTTGCTGTAGGTGATAAATCTGATGTCAATGATAAATCTAATGACAAAGATGATAATGCAAACTTGAATGATAAAACTGGTCCTTTGACCGAGGCTTTTGAAGAGGATACTTTATGTGACACCCGACGTTCGTTAATGTCATTCTTTATCAGAATCCATTAAGTTTCGTGAAGCGTTATAGGTAAACAGAAAAAGAAACATCACAAGACATATATAAAATAACAGCGTAATTAAAACTTTATTAAATAGAAAAGCTTCGTGGTCCAAACCCAATTACATAATAAGTTTGAAATACTGAAAACTCATTACATCAACATAAAACTTCTGTCTTGTACCAAAATCATCATTAGAGTACAATAATACATAAAAAGAGCATAATCCCCAAAATATAGCCATAGCAGAGAAGATATGAAATCAAGCGGTACATCTAAGTAGCTCCAAGCAGAATGAAAGAAGAATCCTGATCCAGCTTGAGTATTCCCTCCCTGAGAACCTGGGGGGAGGGGAGAATGGAAGAAAGAGAAGAGGAAACAAAATGGATCAGACATAAAGTTTGGCGAGTCCAATTATTTTTAGCATATAAATAAGTAAAAATATCATGACGGACATATAAACTGGAGAGGGAGATAACAGTGTCATAAGGCAAGTATAACAAGGTAAACAGAATAGAATATATTGTGTTTCTCCAATACTTTTCTCTGCACCGATACTAGCATAACAGAACAAGATGATCCCAGCAAGTACAAGATGGTAGACTTAGGTGTACTTCTAGTGAGAGATTTTACCCCATACAATAACAGGTAGCCCAACAGAACCGACGAGTGTTACCCTCAACGATAATAATGTGCTCCTAAACAAGCAAGATTAGATGTACGCTAATTACTACCCCAAATCGATCGGCTCCCTAACTCGTAGATACCCTGTGTTAGCCCATAGTAGGATGTATCACTTCCTAAAGTGGCAACCCCATTATTTGCAAAATGCACAACCATATCTACAGGTGCCACAACGTCTTATCCTCCTCCTTGGAATCCGGACCCATGCACGCATATGACCCCGTCAGAATGCGCCACCCACACCGTCCCTTAGATGGACCTCTTACAACCAACTCAGTAAGCGTGCCCTGACCCCGATCTAGTTCGAGGTTCTCCGTTTGATACCAAGATAGGTTATTGACTGATACGAGTCCCACACACTGGATGATACAAGCTTCCCCCTAGGCTTGCATCCCCACTATTGGGATTTCAACAGGTTATGCCTAGAAGTTTAACAAGATTGCATAACCCCAACAGGTTAAGTTTGTCGGGTTTATATGTATAATCCATCCCACATATTTAACACCACCAAATACACAAATTTGAAACATATGATATTTTTTACTTGAAACCCTTTTTTTAGTTTCTAGGCTTGAAACCATTATCTAGTGTTTCTATATCTACTAAAGTGTTTCCACTATTTTTTGATTATTTTAAATATATTTTTTTACTTTCAAAGCCCACAATTTTTTTTAATGACTCCTCACTAAAACTACCGTTCCATACACAGAAGCCCACTACCGTTCCCTTCTTGGTCCGTGTTTTCAGAAGGATAAGAATTAGGCCGCATTCGTTTTCTTCTCCCCCAAACCCTTTCGTGCGACTCCCCCATATCTCCCACGTTCGTCGCTTTCTCAGATCTCCCATTCAACGCTCGTCGCTTCCTCAGATCTCCCATTCAACACTCGTCGCTTCCTCAGATCTCTCATTGTACGAAGGTTATTCTCGATTAAATAGTCAAATTATTAATTATTCTTGATTAAATAGTAAATAATCGTACTGCAGTAAGTAATATGTTAATGGTTAATGCTATTCCTGTTGGATTTTAGGCATGTTTCATATGTTCAGATTTGATATTAGTTTTAAAAGTTTCTATTGTTTAAAATTTGCTTCTCGTATTTCAAATTTTGTTGCATGCCCTTAATAATTGGGTCGAATTTCTTTGGTCTGTATTTTGTTACAAGGTTATTCTGTATTTTGTTTAGTATGTTGTTACTGTTTTGATCAAGCATAGAAAGTGGTTATCTAGTTAATATCTTATCTGACTGGAATTCTCTCCTTGTTCCAAAACATAACACCTACCTTGCACAAATGACGAACAAATTAATATAGAGTTTAAAATACAAGTCCAGACTGAACTGTAATAAGTCTATAGTATTTAGTAGCATATTTGGAAATTATTTTGAAATATTTTGATAGCAATAAGAGCAAAGGAAGCCATAGTTCGATGTACATTCTTTTTCTTCAAAATATAAAGCTGAAAATAAGAGTCCGCGGGATTCTGCCGTCTTTAAGATGATGTTTGCAATTTATAAAGAGAAAAGTACTACGTAGAACTTTCCCTTTCTTTTCTTAACGGAAAATAAAATCTAAAAGAAAAATTAATAAAATAACACATAAAACAAAAATAGTTAGCGGATAAGCAAGTATTGAGGAGGTAAATAAAGTGAATTTTTTCCTTTTCACATTCAATATATGAAAAAGTCTTTAAAATGAAAGCTTTCGCTGTGGATTTTTACTTGTTTGCATCGGATTTATCTTTCTTTATGTTACACTACACAGGGTGTAAACTTCGTGCTTTTGAAATAGTTATAACCATACTGCTTCTATTTTTCTCGAATTAAAGGACAAAGATGGACGTATAAATATTCAAATAATTTGAGAAAAAGAAAATTGAATTTTGTAAACAGTGATTTTTGTATATCAATGTTAGCATGAAAGTGGAATTTTATTGTAAAAAATTCCAAATTCTAAAGGAAAATTTAGCCGGCTAACAAAAACAAAAGTAAATAGAAGTACATGGAAAACTGCCTAAAGTAATTTACTGCATTGAAAACAAAAACATTCAAATTAAAATTGACTTATGCAAGTAAACAGTCTAATCTATTAAGAAAGATATAGTTATGATCATCAAATATGTTAATATATGAGTACGTATTAGACTATTAGTAATATGATATGACCAACAATCAAGCAGCTAATAGATATGTATTCATTTACATTGAATAGTTAACATATATACATTTCAGAATATCTCAATAGTTATTGGCAAAGCGTCATAATATGATGACCATTATAATAGCATGTGGATGTTGCCATAAATGGTTATTGAAATTGAATTGACAGAAGCTGCGCACTTTGCTGGATAAAAATTTCTTAAGATGTTATTGTACAGTACGTAATAGCGCAGAACATTAATATAAAATAACAAGAAGATACTAAACTTTAACTTAAAATGGACAATTTAAGCATGCAAAATGCTCTACTATTAACACCAGCACATAATGGAACCATTTTGTGTTACTGTACAAAAGTAACAAAACTAATCTATCATTATACCGTTAACCCAAACATGCATTATATGGGATTTCAACAACCAAGATCAAAAACGGGTAATATTTTTTGCAAATTTATAGTTATCCAACACATAACGGGACCAATTACGTAAATAGAAGGTTTCAATTTTGGATTTCAAACTTACTTAGCACAGGTGGAATGCATAAATTAGGGAATAATCAGTTATTAAAGATGATAATCAGTTATTTGTATATTCCTTTTATTCTAACAAATTCATTATTTAAAAATGGTACGTCTAACTTTTTACAGTGCAATGATTTTATAATGGTTACAAATGTGGATTACTGCTTCCAGTCATGCTTATAAGCATACCAATACTTATCGTTTACATCAAAGTAACTGAATGAAATGAATGACAGTTGCAAAAAAATAATTGCTTGATCAAAATCTGGAGTAAGATTTACATTATGAACCTCTTATACTATGTCGGTCTAATACTAAATATGTGTGTGCATGCACGCGCGCACACACATACAAAGGGCTTTTCTGCATGGAAAAAAGAGATCCTACCAGCCCGAATTCTTTCGATACAATCGCTGAAAGCAGTTTATGCATGTGGCATAGATTATAGTGATAACTTCATCTGTAATCAACCAGGTACCAAAATATGAACAACTGCTAATAATACTACAGTTTGATCACCACTTTTGTTGAAATTTCCTTTCATACTGCTAATAATACTACAGTTTGGTCACCACTTTTGTTGAAATTGCCTTTCATACTGCTAATAATACTGCAGTTTGATCACCACTTTAGTTGAAATTCCCTTTCATCCTGTTCACAGACGCCGACACACATTTGAGATAACACAGTTCACTGTTCATGTATTTTACCTCCATTGTCAATGTTCCCTTCAAAATTTGATAGCTTGATAGAAGATATAATAGCCTTCTTTGTTACCTGTGTAGAGACGAAAAGTTATCCCTTAAGACAGTAAAACATAATCATATAAAGACCAAGGCAGCCATTGTTAGCAAGGTAGAACTTTAACAGTCTTTAGATTTATCTAACTAAAAGGTAAATACAGTAATCTTTTAAAAGAATAATCTGTTTGCATATTCACTTGTTTAGTGGTGAAGCTTAGATGGAACTACAAATATTGTATGATCACTCATTCAATTAAAGAATTGTATGCCAACTAGTATTCTGAAATCACTCATTCTGTACAAGAATTGTATAATCACTCATTCACTTATTTAGTGGTGACGCCTGAACGTAGCCTTTATTGCATGCCGGCTGATAGTGACTCAAAACCACATGGGTGGTATATAAACTAGTATTCTGCAGAATTGTATGCCAAATTGCACGAGAGAATGCAATATCTTTGCAGTATATATATCTGGATATAACTTCTCATGTATAGCCAGCTAACGGAAACGACATAATGATCAATACATTGACTCGTATTTTAATATATAGTGCATTGGCCTGTATTTAAATCTTTGTATTTTATAGTTTAATGAAATGTTAGCTGCTAGTGTTAATATTAATTAATTAAAGCATGCTTACCATGTGAATCATTGATGATGCAAATATGGATCATATATGTGTACATATAGATGCAAAACATGGCATGAAAAATAAGGTAAGTAGTTAAAGAATACAATTTTATGATCCATTGAACTTGAAAAATTAGAATACAGTTATGTATGTAGGATCTAAATTAACCCTAGAGGGGGGGGGCGAATAGGGTTTATTGTAAATTAAATAAATTTAAAATAAAATAATAAATTGCAGAAAGAAAAATCACACACAGAAAATACCCAGCTTCGGCAAGACTGTGCCTACTGCTGCATTCAAGGTTTCTACTAGGAATTATAAACAATCTCTTCGCTTACAGACTCTTGTAAACTTGCGACCTTCGCTCCCGACTGTTTAAACCCTACGCTCAAGACCTTGACACAACTCGATCCGTTAAGTTGTGATTTTTCCAACTACAGACACTAGTAGTTATTGACTTTAAGAGATGAAATTTGAATGTTAAAACAAGTAAAAATAATAAAACCCTAGGAGTTTAAAGGTCAAGGGTTATCCCCTTTTTAACATAAGAGAAAAGGCGGCTCCCTTGTTTCATTGCCTCACCACTTTATTTTGTTTAGCCCAAACTTCCTTTGTCTTTCACTGGAAATAGAAATGGCGGCTTGAAAACAAGGGTTTCTCTGAAAGCACTGAATCGAGATGCCTGGTTGATGAAAATCAGTTCTCTGCTGCTTGATTCTTCTTAGCTTCAATCTCTGGCGGCTTGTATCTTCTTCGATTGAATTTATAGGCTCTAATTCGGATTCATGCTTTTCTCGATTTCTGGTATGGTTTTACTATTCGATTTTATGCTTTAGTTGTACTTAATCTTGGATGAATTGAAACCAGTGATGAATCGGTGTATTTATAGGATTAAAATCCTAGATATATGCTCTGATTTCGTATAAGACTCGGTCTGATCTTTTCGTGAATTTTGGACTTGAAATTTTCTGAAATTCTGGAGGTTTCTTCGAATTTAAACTTGAGTATATTACATAAATCTTGGGCTTGAAGTCTTTGGCTACTCTGGAGATTTATTTGATTAATTCTGGAATTTCATATCCTCTTTCATTCGACTTTGTCAACATGATTTTTAAACTGGAATTTTACTGCCTTGGATTAACTACTTCATAAAGAAAACTGATACGAACAGATTCCTTGATTACACTTGTCTTTGAAATCGGTTTCTTTGATTTCTGGAACTTTAAAGTTTTTATTTCCTTTTCCTTGAAGTTCTTAAATAAGAACACATTTAAACTGATGCTTGTCTTTAAAAAAAATGATTAGAACACATGCCACTCTACTTTCCTTTGAACAGATTAAAACAAGTAAAGCTCTTTGAACTTTGCCGTGAACCATACTTAGAATTGAAAAAAACAGTACCCATTGCTTGCTTCACCATCTTGGAAGTGATCGAGTCTGCAATTATGTTGTTCCTGTTCAAATGCAAAGTTGTTGTGTGTATATCATTCCTGGATTTGTATATGCTGTTCTTAGTTCATGATGCACAACTTAATTTGCCTTGACAAAACTGTTTTTCTCTGATTTTTTTAATACTGATTTTGTTTTCTTTCAATTCAAAAAACAGATGCTTCACTTGATTTTTCATTCTTTGCGTGTCTTCTTGCTTGTTGCACCATATACATACTTGCTGTTTTGAAATAAAATTTGTGCATGAACTGTTTCTCGCTGTTTGCATATTTGTTTGAATTCCTTTGTTTACTTGGCCATTCCTGCCACTTTAACTTGATTGTCTGGCTTCTTTAGCTTGACTATGTGATCTGCATGTTCACTGCTTTGTCCCTTCTTGCTGGTTTGAACTTGATGTACCCTCTAGCTGCACCATTGTGCTCGACCATTGTTCTATGTACTCTTTGTTAACTACTATGTACACTTGAACATTCTGACTTGTTTGAGCCTTGCCTGGATTTGTTGTTCATTTTCAGTTTGCATTTGAAATGAAACTTGTGCTCGACCATTTGCACACTGATTTGCACTGAATCGAGATGGTCCATGTGGCTACTCCTCAGTCGTACACTGATCGGCGAGGCAGTGCACACGTGTATGTATATGCACGTGTGTACATGCAGCCATCAGACGAATTTTTTCTGTTCCTACATATTAGACAGAGTCTAGAAAAATGATGAGAAACACACCGTAATTCTGTGGCAAATAAAATTAAAAAAAAAATTTATTTGCTTGTATTTAAATTATTTTTGTTGCAGTCTACTGTGTGTGTTTGTTTCTTGTGACAGGTATGACTACATTACTTAACTGAAGACTGTGAAGGCAGAAGATAGAATACAAAAGTCAGTGGAAAAATATCAGTGTCAATGTATAACAATGTCTGCAAATATAGTTGTATAGAGTGACATATTTGTATGAATGAAATATAGTATGTCAAATAGTGGAGTTATAAAAGATGTACTTTTTGATATTGGAATAAAATATTTTTATTTAAATAAAAATACCGTGTGATTGTTTAAATTTCTGCACAGTTATATTTTATTTAGGTAGAAATATTATTTTCCTGTCTGTTGTGTAGTATATCAGTGCATTTACAAGCACATTCAATAATAAAATATATTTGGTTGTTATCATCAAACAAAAATCATATAATTGTGTATACAACACTGTTATATACAACAATCTCCCCCTTTTGATGATGACAAACAAATAAAAGATTTTGAATGTGTTTGAAACGTGAAGTATATTACTCCCCCTATTTGTATGCTCCCCCTACAACTAAGCTTCCCATATTGATGCATAGATTTGAAAATTATGAAATAAATTAATCAGACACCAAATTTAAAGAAATATTCTATAAATGTTTGAAATATTCTATAAATGTTTACTCATCCATCAAAATCTTGACCATTCTCCCCCTTTTGTAATCATCAAAAGAATGGCAGAAATCAAAACAGCGATGAATATAAACTAGAAATATGAGTCCAAATCAAGAGGAAAATATATCGTAAATCTCATTTAATCAAACAAAAATCATAATATTCTTTGAATCAGACGCAAATTTCACTTTCAGAATGAATGGATTTACGATGGATTTTATAGAATGAGGAGAGTTCAATAAAAATTGAATATTTGAATATAAATTTTAAAGATTTTAAATATGCTAAAAAAATGTGTTAAACACTTTCTAACCACGCATAGCCCAAAGGTCTTTTAAATAGGGTTAGTAGTAACTTAACTTTATCCTCTCTAATGAGTTCCAACCATGCACAGCCCAAAGGTCTTTTAAGTGAGAGTGGAAGCACATAGAGATTAAGGTAATTCACCCACACATAACCGCGAGGACTTTTAAATGGGAGTGAGTACCAAGGATAAATTATTATTATTATTATTATTATTATTTTAATTCCAAGAGTAATTAGAACTCCCCAAATTAAATAAAACCATGATGAATGACAGAAGTATGGTAGATATAGAAGATGGTCGTGAAATAAGTTCTAATTCAAAAATATTATAAAATGTGTCAAATCATCATGAGATTTAAAAATGTTTCCTTATGATAGGATAAAAAAATATTCTAGTCAATACTCATCACAATTTCAAGATCTGACATAACTTCAACGAGTTCCAAAATAGTTCAAATGATCAATCATTTAACTTTTGAATAACTATTTAAGAATATTATATATATATATATTTAAAAAAAATGGATAATGATCAATCAATTTCTATAATTCCCAAATCTAGGCGTAATCGTGAAAATCTATCTTCGGGAAGAGGCTTTGTAAAAATATCAGCAAGTTGATAATCAGTTGAAATAAACTCAATACAAATATCTTCTCGTGAAATGTGATCTCTAATAAAATGGTGTCTCACATCTATGTGTTTAGTGCGTGAATGATGAACAGGATTATCAGAAAGGTCTATAGCACTTTTACTGTCACATTTTAGTGGTACTTTTTTATAAATTAGACCAAAGTCTGAAAGAGTTTGCATCATCCATAGTATTAGTGCACAACAACTTCCTAAAGCAATGTATTCAGCCTCAGTTATGGATAAAGCAACGCAATTTTGTTTTCGACTTGACCATGAGACTAACGAGTGTCCTAGCATAAAACAAGTCCCACTAGTGCTCTTTCTATCAACAAGGGATCCAGCATAATCAGCATCAGAATATCCAATTAATTCAAAATTATTGCATGCGGGGTACCATAAACCAAATTTGTGTGTGTGCAAGAGATATCTTAATATTCTTTTTGTGGCTTTTAAGTGAGATTCTTTTGGATTAGACTGAAAGCGTGCACATAAACAAACAGCAAACATAATATTAGGCCTAGATGCAGTGAGATAAAGAAGTGAACCAATTATTCCACGATATTTTTTCTGATCAACTGCAACTCCTTTCTCGTCTTTGTCAAGCTTGATTGAAGGACTCATCGGTGTTCTGAGTGGTTTTGCGTTTTCTAGTCCAAATCTTTTCAGCAATTCAGCAATGTATTTTGTTTGTGATATGAAAATACCCTTGGTGCTTTGTTTGATTTGAAATCCAAGGAAGTACTTTAATTCACCTACTAAGCTCATTTCGAATTTATCCTGCATGACTTTTTCAAATTTCTCACACAAACAATCATTAGTAGCACCATATATAATATCATCAACATAAATTTGGACTATTAAAAAATCATCACCTTCATGTAATAGAAACAATGTAGTGTCAACACTGCCCTTTTTAAAACCGTTTTCCAAAAGATATGCACTCAAACACTCGTACCAAGCTCTAGGAGCTTGTTTAAGACCGTATAATGCTTTTTCAAGTTTAAATACATGATTTGGAAATTCATGATTTTCAAAACCAGGGGGTTGTTCCACAAAAACTTCTTCCTTTAATTCTCCATTTAAAAACGCACTTTTTACATCCATTTGTTTTAGTTTGAAATCTTTGTAACATGCAAAACTGAACAAAATTCTAATGGCTTCTAACCTAGCTACTGGTGCAAATGTCTCATCAAAATCAATGCCTTCAACTTGATTATATCCTTTTGCAACCAACCTAGCTTTGTTTCTAATTACATTTTCGGATTCATCAAGTTTATTTTTGAACACCCATTTAGTTCCTACTACTGGATAGTCATTTGGTCTAGGAACTAATTTCCAAACTTTATTCCGTTCAAATTGATTTAGTTCTTCTTGCATTGCTAAAATCCAACTTTCATCACTAAGTGCAATTTCAACATTTTTAGGTTCAGTTTCAGAAATAAAACAGCTGTGAATACAAAAGGCACATATATCTTTATTAAATGATGAACGAGTTCGTATATCTGCCGTTGGATTTCCTATTACCAATTCTGGAGGATGATTGGCTTTGAATTTCAACTTTTCGACTTCAAATATTTGTTTTGTTCGATCATCACTGCCAGTCTTCTCTTTGCTATTTTCTTTTTCACCCTCATATGTAATTCCCTCGTCGTTTTTCTCCTTGTTCACCGTATCCAGATCTAATTCATCAAATTTCACGTTTATGGTTTCAACAATAGTTTTCGATCGTTTGTTGAAGATTCGATATGCCTTGCTTCTTGAAGAGTAACCCATCAAAATTCCCTCATCGGCCTTTGATTCAAAATTACCAAGATGATCACCTGTACTAAGAAGATAACAGGGGCATCTAAAAACTCTAAAATATGAAATGTTAGGCTTTCTGTTAAACCACAATTCATAGGATGTTTTGTTAAGTATTGGTCTAATCATTACTCTGTTCATTACATGGCAGGATGTATTAACTGCCTCTGCCCAAAAAGTCAAAGGCAAATTATATTCATTTAACATAGATCTAGCCAATTCCTGTAGTGTACGATTTTTCCTTTCGACTACCCCATTTTGTTGAGGTGTTCGAGGAGCAAAAAATTCGTGTTTAAAACCATTTTCTTCACAAAAATTTTCAAAATCCAAATTTTCAAATTCACCACCGTGATCACTTCTTAAAGTTTTTATTGAAACACCTTTTTCATTTTGAACGAGTTTTGCAAACTTTGAAAAGTAATCAAAAGTTTCGGATTTTTTGGCTAGAAAATAAACCCATGTAAATCTAGAATAATCATCAACCAACACATAACAATAACGTTTTCCATTCAAGCTAGCAATTTCATTTGGTCCAAATAAATCCATGTGAATCAATTCAAGTACCGTATTAGTACTAACAATATTTTTGGGACGAAATGATGAACGACTGAATTTTCCCATAGCACATGATTTACACACTTTATTATTTTTATATTTATGATGTGGTAGTCCTCTTACCAATTCTTTTGATTCAAGTTTTTCCAAGAGACTCATACTAGCGTGTCGCAGTCTCCTATGCCATAAGAAAACTTCTTCATCCGTAGCTACTAAACATCGTGAGAGAGTCAAATCATCAAATGAAATCGTATAAACATTTCCTTTTCTTTTTCCCGTGAACACAATACTGTTTGTGGATTTTTCAATAATTTTGCAAGATTCATTTTCAAATATCACACTCATTCCTTTGTCACATAGTTGGCTTATGGAAATGAGATTATGATGCAGGTTTTCAACATATAAAACATCAGTTAAGGAGAAAGTACTATTACCTACTTTACCTTTACCAATAATTTTACACTTTCTGTTATCGCCCATTATCACACTTCCTCCTTTATGTTTTTCAAGGCTAAGGAACTTTAATTTATCTCCTGTCATATGTTTGGAACAACCTGAATCCAAGTACCATTCTTGTTGTTCCTTAGCACGCCAACATACCTACACACGAGAAGAAGAGAATGACCTAGAGAAACTCATAGGTCTAATAAAATTAGTAACTGAAATTTTTTGATTTTGAACAACAGATCCTTTTGGAATCCAAATTTGTTTGTTCTTATCAAATCCAAATCTATTACAATTACTTGTCGACCCTTTTGGAACCCAAATTTGTATGAATTTTTTATTATTGTTCCTACTTTGACATTTTTCATAGCTATGTCCAATTTTTCCACATTTTATACATTTAGGAAAAACACTTCCACCCTTCGCATTATCATTCATATTAATATGTGTTTTCCCAAATCCTAATCCTTTTCTATTATTAGCATATAATTGATTTCCAAGCAGCATCCTAAATGACTTTTCCCCTTTTGAAAACTTACTTAATGCTATTTCAAGATTTTTTATTTTGGTTTTAAGTGCTGCATTTTAATTTATAAGAGAAGTGCATCTGTTGATGAAATTCTTTCTTTTTGTGTCATCACTTTCTTTTAAAGCCAAGTGTTCTTCTTTTAATTTCTCAAACTTTGCTTCAAATTCTGTTTGCTCTTGTTTTAAAAACTTGCAGTTTTCACAATCAAGGTTTGTTACCTTTTTAAGCTCAGTTTCTAACCTATTGTTTTCATGAACCAATTTTAACCTATCAGATTTTAATTTCTTAACTTTTAGCTCAAGAGAATCAACGTTTTTGGTAAGAACATGACACATTAGAATTAAATCTTTATAAGAGTAATTTGGTACCTCAGTGGAATCTTCTTCACTACTTTCTGAATCTGACTGTGCCATAAGACACAAATTGGCTTCCTCTTTATCACTGTCAGAATCTTCTTCTTCTCCTTCTTCATCATCCCATGTAGCTGCAAAAGCTTTCTTTTTCTTCTTCTTCTTCTTTCTGTCTTTCTGAAGTAGTGGACAATTTGGTTTGATATGGCCTGGTTTATTGCAGTTGTAGCATATCACTTCATCGTCTGAGTTGTCTGAATTCTTGGATTTGTTGGATTTTGAATTCTTCTTTCGTGACTTGTATTTCTTGTTAGACCACTTTTTAAGAACCATTGCCAATTCTTCAATGGGATTCTCAGCTTCATCATTACTGTCAACAGTGCTGTTTAGAGCGATTGTCTTTTTCTTTGATTCTGACTCATCGCATCCTTCTTTGGCTTTTAGCTCCATTTTATAAGCGATCAAGTTTCCAATCAACTCTTCTATTCTTAACTTACTTAGGTCTTTTGATTCTTGAATGGCTGTTACTTTGGCTTCAAAGTTTATTGGTAGTACTCTTAGTATTTTGCGTATTAATTCCACTTCAGTGTAGACTTTACCAAGAGCCCTAGCATTATAAATTAGTGTAGAGAATCGACCATACATCTCTTTTATATCTCCGTCTTTTCGCATCGTGAAATTTTCATATTCATTGCAGAGTAGTGCAAGACGAGATTCTTTGACTTGTACTGTTCCTTCATGTGTAACTTCCAGAGTATGCCAAATTTCCTGCGCAGTTGAACAATGAGATGTACGGTTAAACTCAGTTTTATCAAGAGCACAAATTAAAGCGTTCATTGCTTTGGCATCAGTTGAGAATAAATTTTTATCATTAGCATCCCACTTATCTTTTTTGCTTAGGAATTTCAATATCATTAATAATCGTCACGGGAGGTTTGTAACCTGTCTCAACGATATCCCATACATCATAATCGACTGAGCTTAAGTAGATTTTCATCCTAGCTTTCCAATAGGCATAATTAGTTCCATTAAACATTGGTGGCCTAGCTATGGACTGACCCTCAGAAAAAGCGTTGTTAGACAAATTCATGACTCTAGAGTTAAAAGTACCCGCTCTGATACCACTTGTAGGATCTAAATTAACCCTAGAGGGGGGGGGGTGAATAGGGTTTATTGTAAATTAAAAAAATTTAAAATAAAATAATAAATTGCAGAAAGAAAAATCACACACAGAAAATACCCAGCTTCGGCAAGACTGTGCCTACTGCTGGTTTCTACTAGGAATTATAAACAATCTCTTCGCTTACAGACTCTTGTAAGCTTGCGACCTTCGCTCCCGACTGTTTAAACCCTACGCTCAAGACCTTATCATAACTCGATCCATTAAGTTGTGATTTTTCCAACTACAGACACTAGTAGTTATTGACTTTAAGAGATGAAATTTGAATTTTAAAACAAGTAAAAAATAATAAAACCCTAGGAGTTTAAAGGTTAAGGGTTATCCCCTTTTTAACGTAAGAGAAAAGGCGGCTCCCTTGTTTCATTGCTCCACCAATTTATTTTGTTTAGCCCAAACTTCCTTTGTCTTTCACTGGAAATAGAAATGGCGGCTTAAAAACTAGGGTTTCTCTGAAAGCACTGAATCGAGATGCCTAGTTGATGAAAATCAGTTCTCTGCTGCTCGATTCTTCTTAGCTTCAATCTCTGGCGGCTTGTATCTTCTTCGATTGAATTTATAGGCTCTGATTCGGATTCAAGCTTTTCTCGATTTCTGGTATGGTTTTACTATTCGAAATTATGCTTTAGTTGTACTTAATCTTGGATGAATTGAAACCAGTGATGAATCGGTGTATTTATAGGATTAAAATCCTAGATATATGCTCTGATTTCGTATAAGACTCGGTCTGATCTTTTCGTGAATTTTGGACTTGAAATTTTCTGAAATTCTGGAGGTTTCTTCGAATTTAAACTTGAGTATGTTTGCATAAATCTTGGGCTTGAAGTCTTCGGCTACTCTTGAAATTTCTTTGATTAATTCTGGAATTTCATATCCTCTTTCATTCGACTTTGTCAACATGATTTTTAAACTAGAATTTTGCTGCCTTGGATTAACTACTTCATAAAGAAAACTGATACGAACAGATGCCTTGATTACACTTGTATTTGAAATCGGTTTCTTTGATTTCTGGAACTTTAAAGTTTTTATTTCCTTTGCCTTGAAGTTCTTAAATAAGAACACATTAAACTGATGCTTGTCTTTAAAAAAAATGATTAGAACACATGCCACTCTGCTTTCCTTTGAATAGATTAAAACAAGTAAAGCTCTTTGAACTTTGCCGTGAACCATACTTAGAATTGAAAAAAACAGTACCCTTTGCTTGCTTCACCATCTTGGAAGTGATCGAGTCTGCAATTATGTTGTTCTTGTTCAAATGCAAAGTTGTTGTGTGTGTATCATTCCTGGCTTTGTATATGTTGTTCTTAGTTCATGATGCACCACTTAATTTGCCTTGACAAAACTGTTTTTCTCTGATTTTTTTATATTGATTTTGTTTTCTTTCAATTCAAAAAACAGATGCTTCACTTGATTTTTCATGCTTTGCGTGTCTTCTTGCTTGTTGCACCATATACATACTTGTTGTTTTGAAATAAAATTTGTGCATGAACTGTTTCTCGCTGTTTGCATATTTGTTTGAATTCCTTTGTTTACTTGGCGATTCCTGCCACTTTAACTTGATTGTCTAGCTTCTTTAGCTTGACTATGTGATCTGCATGTTCACTGCTTTGTCCCTTCTTCCTAGTTTGAACTTGATGTACCCTCTAGCTGCACCATTGTGCTCGGCCATTGTTCTATGTACTCTTTGTTAACTACTATGTACACTTGAACATTCTGACTTGTTTGAGCCTTGCCTGGATTTGTTGTTCATTTTCAGTTTGCATTTGAAATGAAACTTGTGCTTGACCATTTGCACTGAATCGAGACGGTCCATGTGGCTACTCCTCAGTCGTACACTGATCGGCGAGGCAATGCACACGTGTATGTATATTCACGTGTGTACACGCAGCCATCAGACGAATTTTTTCTGTTCCTGCATATCAGACAAAGTCTAGAAAAATGATGAGAAACACACCGTAATTCTGAGGCAAATAAAATTAAAAAAAATTATTTGCTTGTATTTAAATTATTTTTGTTGCAGCCTACTATGTGTGTTTGTTTCTTGTGACAGGTATGACTACAGTACTTAACTGAAGACTGTGAAGGCAGAAGATGGAAGACAAAAGTCAGTGGAAAAATATCAGTGTCAATGTATAACAATGTCTGCAAATATAGTTGTATAGAGTGACATATTTGTATGAATGAAATATAGTATGTCAAATAGTGGAGTTATAAAAGATGTACTTTTTGATATTGGAATAAAATATTTTTATTTAAATAAAAATACCGTGTGATTGTTTAAATTTCTGCACAGTTATATTTTATTTAAGTAGAAATATTATATTCTTGCCTGTTGTGTAGTATATCAGTGCATTTACAAGCACATTCAATAATAAAATATATTTGGTTGTTATCATCAAACAAAAATCATATAATTGTGTATACAACACTGTTATATACAACAACGTACACCTTTGTTAGCTTTAAAACACTTGAAAAATGGATGATAGCTTAAGTTAGAGATTATCAGTAATCTGAAATCTCTTTATGCCTAACTAATGTTATTTTTTTATACAAATTGAAGATCAAGATGATCCAACTATCCCAATTACACGAACTCAAGTTTGGATTGAGACACATACGAGAAAAGATAAAAGTATATTGCCGAGTGCCGTAGAGCGAATGATGAGATTAAGCGGTATTGTTATTGCTTTGTTTAAGATTATTAAATTGATTAAATTTTACACATCATAATGCAGGAATTTGTTAAAAAAATTATTCAAGAAGCAGAGACAAGTGGTGATAGTAATGTGCATTCCTTGTCAATTGATGATGATCCATTGACACAAATGCTTGGCAAAAAAACTAAGGGCCTTCCCGGTGTTGGAAGTTGTGTTAGTAAGACCAAATATGAAGCTTCACTCCCTTCTCATATGTTACGTCTCCATGACAAGGATGAAAAGTTAGATTTAGCTGCTAAGTATGATATTCTCGTTGCACAACATGAGAAGCTTGAGTCCAAACTTGATTATGCTATGAGTCTTTTTCTTGTAAGTTACTTATTGTCTTGCTCAAATACTGCCTAAATATGAAATTTCAGTCAATGTGCAATATAGCTTGAATATTTTTGAATAAGTGCATTTATAATATTATTTTGGTGTAAAGAGGAATGCCTCAAAGGGGGAAGCAGTTGTAGAATCAACACCTTCGGTGCCTTTAGTTATGAATTCCAAGAAAAAGCACCATATGGTCAATGAATCAAACACAACATCATCTGCACAGAACGAGCCAACTTCAACTGCAAAGTATTGTGAATTGCTTAATTGGAAAGGAAAATGTGTTGCAATTGCAACGGAAGTAGTAGATCCAATCCATAGAAATATTTTTCATGGTTATACTTTGGAAGCTCACGAGATAAAAGTAAGCATGGTTACATGAAAAATACTTGATGCGGAACTGTATAAGGTTGAAAAAATCCAGAGTCGAACACAATTGGAGAAGTCGGGATTGGTGATTTCATAATATGGCCTAGGTCATCCGTTAAACTGCATTAAAATGGATTGCTGTATAAGGTACTTTTGGTAAGTTTTACTTCAGTTTTTTTTAGTTTGAATTTCATATTTACCTGCATTAACTTCATATTTACCGTACAAAGAGTGTGAAGAATGGTGCTTTGCAACGAGTGATGCATTTGTTTTGGGGCTATTGGTGCATAGAATCTTTAATGGTCAGGAATAAGGGATTTGAACCAAATCATAGTAACGGGCAATGTGCAATTGAGACTTCTGGATGTAAGCCATCCCCCACTAAATCACATGCTTTTATTACATGACAAAGATGATCTAGTTAAGGTCATAGTTAGATATAGGTTGAACCACTTGAAGTTAAAAAATATTCAAGAGTGAATTTGTCTCTTTCGAAATGAAAGTTAGTATCTCCATATATGGTAGTCCATGTAAATTCGAATTCTTTGGAAAACAATTGGTTAATCAATAACAATTTTAAGTTTGGTCGATCTAAATCAGATCATCGTGGGAAGGTGGATCCAAATCCATGCTTTTCTTTGGCTTTCCAAGTTGTAGAGTTGATACATCGGTCCAATGCGACCTCGCCATGCCAATCCGATGTGAAGCGATATGACCGATCTAACCCGGATCTTCAAGGCTTAGCCAATTTAGAATTGGTCATTCCACATAAGCAAGTCTATTCAATTCCAATGCTTTATCCAAGTAGTCTCAGCTATTTACAGCCTTATGTAGTTGTCTGTACTCGATTCCTGATTAATCCATTCATCTCCCTGGGCAATCTACCCCTACAAACAAGTGATTCATGTTCTGATGTCCAAAATGCAATGACCTTGTAAAAGATTGGTTAACACTTGTCTCCTAGAACATACTCTATTGTAAAGATGTGTTTTTGAATTCCCATTAACTCAACATTTGAGATTGATGATCTCTTTGGGTCGGTATATATTTCCACGCCTTTCCCTAGTCAATAACCGAGTCCTTGATTTTGTCGGATAGTCTATGCTTCCCAAGTCCGCAGTTGTTCTGACCTGATAGTTAATTCTTAGCCTCACCAAGTTCTTGGTAGGAATAAGCCATATCCATTGATCATTGCCATCCCCTATTGAGTGTTGGCCACACTTAACGATCTTTGTCTTTTCTGTAACAAGTATAATCCATGTTTTCCCCCACATGTCAAGTATCATCCACACCTGACGATCCAAGGTTCATCGAGCCAAACGTAATCCACACTTGACTATCAATAACCTTGCCAGATCCACGCCTAACATCAATCATACTCGACAACTCATTGGTATTCACTAATCATACTTGATTACACATAGTTGCACCGAGCTCTTGCTGAACTCCAACCGTACTTGACGATCCATAACAACATCGAACACGTGTCTAAGTATCAGCCATGGTTGATAGTTTGAGTTTCCACATGTCAAGTGGCATCCATGCTTGACAGTCCATGTCCATTTGTACCAATTATAAGCTACAGTGGGCAATCCATAACGTCTATGGTTTGTTGTCAAAATGCCAACTGTATTTGACAATCCATAACCATGCTGCGCTCTTGTCAAAAATATAAATTGGTTGATTCATTTTCTATCAACATCTAGTTTTTCCATTTCACTAATTTTCGCAGTTTTACACTTTAAGAAATATGAATTTAAATATAATAACTTTAGTGGAATGTGTTTTAATTAAGTCATCGCAACATATTAGCATGCACTGGCGAAGCGTTCGTTATATGAAAAACCACACTTGTTTTGAGTGTGGTTTTGCTGAATATGGTTCATTTTACAGAATAGAATTCTAGGAAGAAACTAGGATACTACAACCTTTGCCCTTCTGACTTTCCTAGAAGTCAAGACGAATAAAACTAGCATCATCCAAACTATGTAGAATTCTGCAAAATAATATACACGTGTTAAGCTAAGTACGTCTGTTTCAAAATTTTCCTGTTTCATTGATTCAGTTGTAACAGATAAATCAGGATCCAAGATTTGAATCTTCACGAGGCTTGATTATATGATTTTGCACTAAAAATTCAGTTTCGGGGATCCGACTAATAAAGTGCTCAAGTCCTTTTATTACGTGATGTACGTTGCTCTAGCTCTACGAAGTATATTGTTAAATCCACATATTTATTTTCTTTATTCACGTAGTTGTGATGTGAATGAAGAAACAAAGAGCTGCTATATTATAGGTAAACAATAAACATAGAATGAATGCATAAATGACAACTTCAAAAAAGAATACGGACATGAGGTTAAAAAATAGTTCACATTTATGGGTTCCACAGGTTTTGTTGTTCATTAATTGAACAGTATTTATCTATTCATATCACATGTGTAATCTTTCTGAAACATGATGCTTCTATACAAAAGTTAAAGCGAGTATTGTTATATATATATATATATATATGTATATATATATATATATGTATATATATATATATATATATATATATATATATATATATATATATATATATATATATATATATCAAATGTTACTTCATTCGGCCTTTTGTTAAGTAGACTGTAGTTAGAGGGTTTATTCTTTTAATATCTATGCCATCATTATGCACATTAATCGCACATTAACGTCGGTAGAATAATTAGGTCTCTTTTTAAATATGCATGCCAAAATGAAAATACATCATAGCTGATTACATATGTTGGACCCATTTTCAGGTCTCTAAGCATCTACACACTGTACATAATTTATTTAAACTTGGCCCAAAATGTTACATAGAAAAATTGAGTTGTTTCTTCAATTGGCAAAGGTCCAATATATATTCGGATGTTGTGCCAGTCTTGAAATTTTTGGGGATTGAAGAACTTTCAGTTTGGATCCATTTTTTATAACCATCAGCTCTCATCATAAAATCGTTCATTATTAGATTTAAAAATAGCCCAAAGCTGCTAAAACAGTGTTCCAGAAATTAGATGCTCCAGTTCTCAAAACGAGGCTAAAGCTACTTTTCCAAGAATTAGATGCTCCTGTAATAGATCGATAGGCTTAGACACTCAGTTTACATGGATAGGCTTAGGCACTCAGTTTACACTGATCCGTGACACCAAAGTGACTGCTGCTACCACATGCGATTTTATTTGTATATTTAACTGTATGTAAAACTGATTTAAATATAATATTTTCCTTTAATTGAGTAAGATGGTAGACCCTTGAAGTTGACATTGGCGAGAACATATATTCTATAATAAATTGCTTACTATTTACATTTCTGTAAATGTGATTTGGAATACAAAGTTTGAGGATTTCCGTTTTATAGTGGTTTGTAATTCATACATGGACGAAGACTGGTTGCCTACTATTTTATCATTTTTTTTAATGAGAGAGAGATTAAATGGGAAGAAAAATCGGTAGCTTTTAGTTATATGTTAGTCTTTTATAGTGAATGCGTTCTTTCAGATAATATTTTAGTTCAGCAAATGGCAATACGTTTGTCTTTTATAGTTAATGCGTCACTTTCATTATGTACTCCAATTATGTTTATCTTGAATGCTATTTTTAGTTCAGCAGAGGAAATATGTTTGTCTTTTATAGTTAATGTATTATTTTTATTATGCTAGTATAACTAAAGATTTGACTATATTACATCTGTTGCAAATTTATGGTTATGGTTACTAGTTATTGAAAGTATCAGTTGCATGTTTATGGTTGAAACACTCATTGAGTGTTGCAGATTATAAACTTGAAACACTAATCGAGTGTTGCAGATTATCGAACTGAAACACTTTCCGAGTGTTGCAGATTATCGAACTGAAACACTCACCGAGTGTTGCAGATTATCGAACTGAAACACTCGTCGAGTGTTGCAAATTATCAGATTGAAACACTCACCTAGTGTTGCAGATTATCAACTTGAAACACTCGTTGAGTGTTGCAGATTATCAACTTGAAACACTCACTAGGTGTTGCAGATTATCAAACTGAAACACCTGCTAAGTTTTCGAAAATATGCAACATACTAATCTACAACCCTTAAAAAGTATTTCTACAAATTTTAGCAACATTTTATTACCGTTCAAAATGGCCATTTTGATGTTGTGTAACAAGATTAACTTAACCCTCCCACTGGTTCAAGCAAGTTTACTTAACCCTTACTTAAGTTGACAGGTTCATGTAACCCTCAAATATTCAAACAGGTTAAGTATTTCAAGTTTATTACCTTTCATTCATTTATGGTTTTTAATGCGCTAGACCTCTCACATTAAGTCTACCACTTGTGGATGCTAGATATGTCGGTTGGGTCCGGGCAGACTTCTACCACAAGTCAGACATAATCTTGTGTCTTAGCACTGTTATGTGTACATTTATGCACTCGACCCCTCACATTAGATTAACCACTTGTGGACGCTGGATTTGCCGGGCGGTTCTGGGCAAGCTTCTACCACAAGTGTAATCTAACCTCGTGTCTACGTGAGGTTAAAGTTCCTAGTTACTGTAAATCTAGGCATGTTCATTACTAACCAATTTCCATGTTTATTATGCCCCAAATCCCCATCTGATTCACGATACAAGTTATGCCCCAAATTAAAGTTTAGATCATGGTATAGATTATGCCCCTAAATCCCAGTCATGATTTACAACATAAGTTATGTCCCTAATTTATCTTTTCCAACCATTCCCAATTTCGTGCACTCACGTATTTTGGCGATAGGCCTAAGCTCGAAGGTAGCCTGACTATAAAAACTAAAAGGGAAAGATGGAAAGAAGAGAACAAGAATGTGCATAGTAAATAAAATTGGCATATGATGATATAATTGGTCATACTAACAAAATATGCATACATTGACATGATTAGGCAAACTAACAGAATTGGCATATGGTGACATGATTAGGCAACTAAACGAATAGGGATATCATGAACAGGCATATGAGAACTAAGTAGTAAATTAGGTATACAAGTAATGGCAGATCTGTTATAATTCAGGTTACTAAAAGGCATAGGCTCAGATCCAAACTTATAAACATGTCAAGATAACTTTTTAGGTGTTTATATCTAAAAGTAACATAAACTCACTGTGACTGGATATAAAAAACAGAAGATTGATTGTAGATGTTGTAGCACAGATCCTTGAATATGTATAACTTGTTGAAGACGAATATGCTAGTTCAAACTGAGTTGGGGCAACCCTTGTTGTCTCCATTGTTTTTGGTGAATAAAAACAATGAGAATGAGGTCCTATATATAGCCTAAGGTCAACGAATCATGCTCAGAAATGCGTCCAGGTTTGAGGTAGGAATCGGCCCAGATCTCGGTGGGGTCGACCCCGGGGTCGACACCCCCGTGGGATGAGGTCGACCCCTAACGGGCCGATTTCCCTCCTTTTTTCCACTTCGTGATTTTGATTTTCTGGGTTAGTTTATTTATATATATTATGCTTATATGTATACAAACTTCAAACCTTAATATCTTCTTCATATGATGTCCGTTTACATAAACTTGGAGTCTTCTTAAGCAGAATTCTGAGGTAAACGTAACGGCGCAATCCGTTTTACTTAATTCACAATATTTAGTTAAGTATTATTAAGTTTATCATTATAGTGTTCTTTAAAATTATAGGGTGTTCCATTCTCCCCCACTTAAAGGATAAATCTCTAAGTTAAGAAGAATGAATATCCTAGCATCTATCTACTCATCTACCAATCACAGGCATCCGTTGTCCTTAAAATATTTCTAATGCTTATATGAACATATGCAATAGTGTGTGTATATGTCCCTATATTAATGCGAAGGATTAGGTGGTCTACTGATTCAGTCGACCTCCTTAATGTAATGCATGTTAGTGCCACGAATCCATCATGCATGGAAATAATCTTACTATAACATGTAAGTTCTATATGTGTGCACAATCATTCATCCAACTGCAACATCCGTATGATGATGCATCCATTTTCATCTATAAAAGAAAAATATGCCCATGCATCCATATGCAGTATGAGAGTGATTGAACCAATCTAGTGCCTAATATGTGTGTATATGCATCCACAAGCAACCATTAGCAAATGCTGGCATCCACTTGCATTTGTCAATCATAAGATGCTTCAAACACATGTTTTGTCCATGGGCTCCCTACCTAAAGGTCGAAGATTCAGTCGATAGGATATACTTAAACGATAGAAACAAGCACGAACAAAAGCTTTGGAAAACAAGTTAAGAACACACCCTTGAAAAGAAAAGGGTATAAAGCATGAATCTTGTCTTCGGTCTCCCAGGTTGCATTCTCGGGGTCTTTTCCCCGTTGAACTTCGTCAACTTGACCTCTCAGTTGCATAGCTTCTTAACCTCTGATCCAAGAATACAGGTAGGAGCTCGTCTAACTGTCGCCTCCCGTTCCACCTCTACTTCCTCAACCATATTCGGCTCAACTACTTCTGCGGTATCATGTAAGCACTTTCGTAAATGAGAAACGTGGAAAACATCATGAACACCGGACAGTCTCTCTGGTAGATTTACTCTATAGGCCATTTGGCCAATCCTTTATGTTATGGGAAATGGACCTACAAATCTTAGTGCCAATTTCCCTACAGATCCAAAACAAACCACATTCCTCAAAGGTGATACCTTGATGAAAACCATGTCTCCCACCTCAAACTCAATGTCAGTCCTTCTCCTATCTGCATAGGACTTCTGCCTGTTCTGAGCTGCCTTCATGCGCCTGCGAATAAGATCAATCTTCTTTGAAGTTTCTCTAATCATCTTAGGTCCAAGTAGATGCCTTTCTGTAGATTCTCACCAACAAGTCGGTGATCTACAGGGTCGTCCGTACAATGCTTCGATGGGTGACATGCCAATACTATCCTGATAACTGTTGTTGTAGGCGAACTCTACCAAAGGAAGATGCTCTTCCCAAGTCCCTCCAAAGTCTAGGATACATAGTCTGAAAAGATCCACAAGAACGTTATTCACCCTTTCCGTCTGTCCATCGGTCTGAAGGTGATAAGCGGTGCTCAAACACAACTGTGTACCTAATGCCTCTTGCGAGCTCCTCCAAAACTCACTTGTGAATATGGGGTCACGATCACTCACAATACTGGAAGGTACTCCATGTAGACGGACTATCTCATGAAGATAAACTGCTGCCAACCATGCTGCTGTCCTCTTACTCTTAACAGGAATGAAATGTGAGCTCTTAGTAACCTGTCAACTAGAACCCAAATACTGGTGTTGCCCATCCTTGATCTAGGAAAACCATCAATAGAATCCATAGAGATGCTCTCCTACTTCCATTGTGGGACTTCCAAAGGATGAAGTAAACCACCGAGCTTCCTTTGCTCAGCTTTGACTTGCTGGAAAATCAAACATCGAGAAACAAATTCTACTACATCTTCCTTCATCCCAGCCCAAAAGAAAACCCTCTTCATATTCTTATACATCTTATCACCACCGGGACGAATAGTCATCCTAGAATGATGGGCTTCCTCAAGGACTGTCTTCAACAAACTCCCAACTTGGGAAACACAAAGCCTTTCATCTCGTCGTAACCATCCTCTATCATCCGTGGAATATCTACTGAGGTGACTAGAAGTCTCCCCTCTACTGAAGCTATCCAAGATATCTGCTATCCGTGGGTTTTCTCGCTGCGAAATTCCTATCTGGTCCAACAGAGTAGGTTGCACCTCTAATGATGCCAATAAACCAAGTGTAAACTCGGTAGAGGGTCTAAAATCAAAAGTCAATATAAACTCCATGCTCTTCCTCTACACAAACAGAGGACTCGAGGTCATTCTCTACCTACTCAATGCATCTACAACCACATTACCCTTGTCAGGGGTATAAGAAATCTCAAAGTCATAGGACGCTAGGAACTCCATCCATCTTTATTGCCTCAAATTGAGATCCTTCTCCGAGAACAAGTACTTTAGAGATTTATGATCGATGTACAACTCGAACTTCTCTCCTAGTAGATAATGGCGCAGAGTCTTAAGTGTGAATACTATGGAAGCTAACTCTATGTCATGCTTAGGGTAGTTCTTCTCATGAACTCTTAACTGTCTACCTCCATAACATACCACCCTTCCCTCTTGCATCAAAACCGCACCAAGCCCTGTACCATATGCATCAGTGTATACTATGAACACTTTGTTACCATCAGGCAAAGTCAAGACTGGGGCTGTTGTCAGAGCACTCTTCAATCGCTGGAAAACATCCTCATAGTCTATACCCCTAGAAAATGTCAGATTCTTCTTCGTCAGTCTGGTGAGTGAGGCTGATATCTTTGTGAAGCCCTTAATGTAACTTCCTATAATAGCCCGCTAATCCAAGAAAACTCCTCACACTCGTTGCATTCTTTGGGATCTGCCAATTTTGAACTACAACCACCTTCGCGGGATCTACTGCTATCCCATCTTTAGAGGCCACATGCCCTAGAAATCTCACTTCTTTTCTCCAAAAATGACATTTGGAGAATTTCGCCTTAAGCTGGTGCGCGCGGAGAGTTTTCAAAATGTCCCTTAAATGTTGGGCATGCTCTTCCTCGCTCTTCGACAAAATCAAGATGTCATCAATAAAGACCACAATGAACTTATTTATAAACTCCTGAAACACCCTAGTTATCAGATCAACAAAATAGGCGGGTGCATTCGTCAACCCAAAAGGCGTGACGAGCCACTCAAAGAAACCATTTGGAGTTCTAAAAGCGGTCTTGTCTATACTATCCTCGACCACCCTCAACTGATGAAACCTCGTGGCCAAGTATAACTGAGATAAAAAAGATGCACCAAGAAGCTGGTCAAACAGATCATTTATCCTCGGAAGTGGGTGCCTATTTTTCTTAGTGAGTTTATCCAACTCTCTATAATCCACACATAAGCGAAATGTACCATCCGCCTTAGTGGCGAATACTACTGGACCACCCCATTCAGATATGCTTTTCTTAATAAACCCTTACTCAAGTAGCTCCCCGACTTGCTTGCTGAGCTCCTTCCTTTCTCTTGGAGCCATATGGCGCACAGACAACGCAACTGCCTTTGCATTGTACACCAAGTATATACGGAAATCAATCTCATGCCATTGAGATAAGCCCCGAACCTCCTCAAAAACATCAGGGTACTCACAGACTACTGGTACAGATTGTAGATCATCTAGATGCATTAAGCGACTCTAGGAAACTAAGCATGACGGACCCTTTAAGGTCACAAGAAATCTCAATGGTCCTCTCATGACAGGTCAAAAGTCTAACGACCCTCCTCTCACAATCTAGAATGGAACCATACATGGCTAGCCAATCCATCCCTAGAATTAAAACATAGCCCATAAAACCATGCACATATGCGTCGCATTCAAACTCGACACCCAAAACAGATATTCTCAAACCTCGACAAATCATAGATAAATGAGCCATACAACCAATGGGGTTTGAGACAACAACGAGATCCAAAACCATACTAGTACTAAGGTGTAGAGACTCAATCGCAAAATCAGATATAAAAGAATGTGAAGCACCAGAATCAAAAAGATTTCTAATAGGATGATTGGAAGAGAAATCAAACGTTCAACGGAAACTTTCCTAGCTCTATCTGGCTACTGGCCACGAGGGCATGCACCTATCCTTTGGCCCTGTCCTTGCTTCTTCGGGCAATCCTTAACAAGATGTCCGACCTCTCCACAATGGAAACAAGCGTTCTTCCTTTTCTTGCAATCCTTGATCAAATGACCTACACACCCACAATTATGACATTTTCTATTGTCTCGGGCTTTGTCGTTCTTTCCACCCTTCTTTTGCTGCTGCTATTGTTCTTTCTTGGCCACACTTTCTTGTTTTGTGATTCCTCAACCTTAGCCTCTTTCTTTCCACCTTTATCTTCTTTATGCATCAATGCCATATCAACGAGTTTTTAAAAAGTTGCTCCCATCGGAATATGAGACATAGCCAACCCATGGAAGGGTTCATTCAATCCACTAGCAAACCTTAAAGCTTTCTTGTGTAGGGTATTTACCAGCTCCAAATAAAACCTTGCCAATTGATTAAACTTATTAACATACTCTCTAACAGACATTCCTTGCTTAAGCGCCAAAAACCATTCCATTTGCATACTTTGCTCGGCTTGAGAAAGAAATTTCATCTCGAGTCTCTGTCGGAAATAATCCCAAGTCCCGACTGGAAGTCCCGCATGTGTCACTTCCGACCGAAACGAGGCTTCATCCTTCAGCTGCCAAACGGCTAACTGAATCTTCCTACGATCGTCAACTTCGAAAATTTCAAACAAACCCTCCTTATCTTTAAGCCAATTCCTTTCTTCTACAAAAGTATCAGTTCCTCGGAACTGCTTTCCACTTATAGCACAAAAATCCTTGCATATCTTAGAGAAATTATCAGCATGCAGAGGAGGAGGAGGAACAGCGGCTGCAGCTGGGGGAGGGGAGTCTGCTTGGCTATCAGCAAGTGCCATCGCCTCCAGATACCAACGAAACTAAGCCGGTATCTGAACGCCCTCAGGAATATTAGGTTCCCCAGACATGCTGAGAAGAAAAGGAAAAAAGGACTCAAATAGATAATCGAAAGATATTTCATATGGCTTTGGGGAATATGTTTTTCAAAACATACCTTTCTTATGAAAATGCTTTCTTTAAAGACCTTTTTTAAAACAAGTTTCAAAATCTTTTATCAAATCCAGTAACCTTCAGCTCTGATACCAAATGTGACACCCCACGTCCGTTAATGTCACTCTTTATCAGAGTGCATTAAGTTTCGTGAAGCGTTATAGGTAAAAAGAAACAGAAACATCATAGGACAGATATAAAATAACAGCGGAATTAAAACTTTATTAAATAGAAAGGTTCGTGGTCCAAACCCAATTACATAATAAGTCTGAAATACTGGAAACTCATTACATCAACATAAAACTTCTGTCTTGTACCAAAATCATCATCAGAGTACAATAATACATAAAAAGAGCATAATCCCCAAAATATAGCCATAGTAAAGAAGATACGAAATCAAGCGGTACATTTAAACTGCTCCAAGTAGAATGAAAGAAGAATCAAAATCAAGCCTAAGTATTCCAACCCTGAGAAACTTGGGGGGAACGGAAGAGAGAGAAGAGGAAACAGAATGGGTCATACATAACGTCTGGCGAGTCCAGTTACTTTTAGCATATAAATAAGTAAAAGCATCATGACAGACATATAAACTGGAGAGGGAGATAATAGTGTCATAAAGAAGGTATTACAAGGCAAACAGGATAAACAAAATATAATATATTGCGCTTCTCTAATACTTTTCTCTGCACCAATACTGGTACAATAGAACAAGATGATCCCATCAAGTACAAGATGGTAGACTTAGGTGTACTTTTAGTGAGAGGTTTTACCCCATACAATAACAGGTAGCCCAATAGAACTGACGGGTGTTACCCCCAACGATAATAACGGGCTCCTAAGAAAGCAAGATTAGATGTACCCTTATTACTACCCTCAATCGATCGGCTCCCTAACTCGTAGATACGCAGTGCTGACACCACAGTAGGATGTATCACTTCCTAAAGTGGCAACCCCATTGTTTGCAAGATGCACAACCATATCTACAGGTGTCGTGGCGTCTTATCATCCTCCTTGGAATCTGGACCCATGCACGCAAATGACCCCATCGGAATATGTCGCCTACACCGTCCATTAGATGGACCTCTTACAACCAACTCAGTAAGCGTGCCCTGACCCCGACCTAGTTCGAGGTTCTCTGTTTGATACCAAGATAGGTTACTGACTGATACGGGTCCCACACACCGGATGATACAAGCTTCCCCCTATGCTTGCATCCCCATAACTAGGATTTTAACAGATTATGCCTACCAGTTAAACAAGATTGCATAACACCAACAGGTTAAGTTTGTCGGGTTTATATGTATAACCCATCCCCACATATTTAACAAGATTAACTTAACCCTCCCACTGATTCAAGCAAGTTTACTTAACCCCTACTTAAGCTTACAGGTTCATGTAACCCTCACAGATTCAAGCATGTTAAGTATTACAAGTTTATTACCATTAATTCATTTATGGTTATTAATGCGCTAGATCTCTCATATTAAGTCTACCACTTATGGACGCTAGATATGATGGTTGGGTCCGGGTAGACTTCTACCACAAGTGGGACTTAACCTCGTGTCTTAGCACCGTTATGTGTACATTTATGCACTCGACCCCTCACATTAGATTAACCACTTATGGACACTGGATTCGCTGGGCGGTTCTGGGCAGGCTTCTACCACAAGTGTAAACTAACCTCATGTCTACGTGTGGTTACAATTTCTAGTTATTGTAAATCTAAGCATGTTCATTACTAACCAATTTACATTTTTATTAAGCCCCAAATCCCCGTCCGATTCACGATACAAGTTATGCCCCAAATTAAAGTTTATACCAAGTTATAGATTATGGCACCAAATCTCAATCATGATTTACAACATAAGTTATGCCCCAATTTATCTTTCTGAACCATTAAAATTTTTGTGCGCTCGCGTATTTTAGCGATAGGCCTTGGCTCGAAGGTAGCCTGGCTATTAAAACAAAAAGAGAAAGAGGGAGAGAAGAAAATAAGAATAGGCATACTAAATAAAACTGGCATATGATGATAGAATTGGTCATACTAACAGAATAGGCATATAGCGACATGATTAAGCAAACTAACAGAATAGGCATACAGTGACATGATTAGGCAAACTAATAGAATAGGGATATCATGAACAGGCATAAGAGAACTAAGAAATAAATTAGGTATACAAGTAATGACAGATCTGTTATGATTTAGGTTACTAACAGGCATAGGCTTAGATCCAAACTTATAAACATGTTAAGATTACTTTTTTAAGTGTTTATATCTAAAACAACATAAACTTACTGTGACTAGATCCAAAGAATAGAGGATTGATTGTAGATGTTGTAGAACAGATCCTTGAATATGTATAACTTGTTGTTGAAGAAGAATATGCTAGTTCAAACTGAGTTGGGGCAGCACCTCATTGTCTCCATTATTTTTGGTGAATAAAAACAATGAGAATAATGTTCTATATATAGCCTAAAGTCAACGAATGATGCTTAGAAATGCGTCCAGGTTCGAGGCAGGAATCTGCCCAGATCTCTGTGGGATCGACCCCGGGGTCGACACCCATGGGTCCACACCCACAAGGGACGGGGTCGACCCCTGACGGGCCGAGTTCCCTCCTTTTTTCCGCTTCATGATTTTGATTTTTTACATTAGTTTATATATATATATATATATATATATTATGCTTATATGTATACAAACTTCAAACCTTAATATCTTCTTTATATGATGTAAGTTTTATGCAAACTTGGAGTCTATCTTAAGCAGAATTTCGAGACGAACGCAATGACGTACTCTGTTTTACTTAATTCCCAATATTTAATGAAGTATTCTTAAGTTTATCATTATAGCGATCTTTAAAATTAAGGGGTGTTACACTTTATATGGTAATATTTTTGATGAAACTGTTGTTGGGGATAAAATTGATAAGAGTACAACATCTACTGTTGTTGTTACTAGTTTGTCAGCTAGTTTGAGTAAATCAACTACACAACCTGCCAAGTCTTTTTCAATTGTTAATAGGTCATGTTCATCGACCATTAGTTTAACAGCTCCATTATCTATGGGTTCCTCTTCTTCCAAGGCTACTTCATCTCCTTATGATAATCTTAAGCCACCTACAAATGTTCAACTTCCACCTCCTGTGTCTGGTTCAGGGTTAACATTTCCTATAGTTAATGCTGTATTATTATCTACTATAGTGTCAACTAGTGTTATCCCTTCGTCCAAGTCCAAGAAACTTAAGGGTAAATTTTGGGATGACTTGGATGATGGTATAAAGTATTATCTAGATGATGTTTATCCATTAAGTAGTAAGTTGAAATCTGGTAAAAGGCATACTAGAAGTAACCCCTGCTAATGCTTTTGTTTGTTATGAGCTGCAGTATTTAGAGTTTCATAGAGTAATGCTGATAGTGTTGAGCTGCAATATGCTGGTTGTTTTTGAGCCGCTGTATAGTTTTGAGCCGTGGTATGGTGATTTGATCTATGAAGCTAGTTGTAAGGTTGATTTGTAGAGTTTTTTGGTTAATTGTTCTTAGGGTGGTGATATTTGGATGCAGCTGCCTTCAGTGGACCATTTATGCTATTATATGTTGCGAAATTTTTCTTATGTCTGCAGTATGGGTCGTGATATTTGCAATTATATGTCTACAATATGTTTGTTAAGGAATTGTTCTTATGGTGTTGATTTTTGGTCATCTAGTTTTGCATGGAAGCTTTGTTGAAGTTATGATTAGCTCGTTAAGGAAAATCTCTTAAATTGGAATCTGTAGCCATCGTTTTGTCTTGTTTACGATTAAACAGAGGATTGTGGTCATGTGATTCTATTGTAAGTTTCGTATAGAAATTTGCATTGTGTAAGTAGTAGCTATGTAATAGCTAGATGTTGTTTATTTTGTAATTTCTAGTGTAGTAATAAATTTTTGTGCTTAATTTACAAAAAAATAATGTGTAGTCCAATAACAAAATTTCACAGCCACTTCCCATGGTTGTATGCCTCATAACAAGCAACAAACTAAGCTTCCATGGTGGAAAAACTATGAGTGACTGCTTAATAGCCATCCATGATATGGCTCCTCCGCTCAATAAATATATGACTGGTTCTAATCATACAACGGAGTTTTCTTTATACACACCATGCTTTTTTTAACAGAAATTAAAGACAAAATGTCCTTTTTTACAACAATAGTCAAAGCTACATTATAGTATTTTTACTTTTAACTGCTTTAAAACATAAATTTTAACCGATGAAGTAAAATACAACAAATTAAATTCTTAAACTCTTAGAGTAACCATTAGGAAATTTGAAATTGATTTAGAGTTAAAATTAAAATCAGAGAAGATAATGATTTTGATGTAGAAATTGAAAAGGACTTTGATATAGGAGTAAAATCTAAACAGAAGTCAATCTTTTTATTTTTTATTTCCCTTTTTTACACAAGAAGGAGCTTGATTCCGTGATGAACACAATTTTGGCGCATGTTACATGAAAGAAATTTGCAATTCCATTAGTTTAGTATGTGAATTTTAAAAGACAACATAAATGAAATTTTAAAATGCTAGAAGTTACTGAGGGGTAGAATTAAAAATCTCAAGGTGTATGCAAAGTAGAATTTAAGAGTGAGAAAAACAGAATATGGTGTACGAATAGAATTAGCCTATATTGGTACTAAAGTGGATTTTCTACTATCCGGGCATCTAGCCAAGTCAGAATTAAAACACCCAATGACCTCCAATTGATATGATCTTCTATATATAAGCATGTAGTCCTTTGTTCTCTGAAGGTACGTCATAACCCTTTTTGCTGCTTTCCGATGAACCATTCCATTGTTACTGATATACCTGCCTAACAATCATACGATATATGCAGTATTCAGACGATTACACCCCCGGGCATACATCAGACTTTGAATAGTAGATGCATAAGGATTCATGTGCATTTCCTTAGCTTTAAGGATGTTATTAAGGCATTGTTTGAGACAATATCTATCTCCTTTAGCGACAAGGGTATATCTTCATTTACAATCTTTCATTCAAACCTCTTAAGCACCTTTCCTATTTAGTTTTTGTGATAATCTAAGAATATCACATGAACGATCATGATGTATTTGGATTACTAATACAAAAGAAGCATCACCAAAACTTTGATTACAAAGTTATTTGAAAGAAATCTCCTGGTTCCGTGCAGTATATGTACGTTATTGCTGGCTAGTAATATGTCATCGACATATGAAATAAAGAATACTTATTTAATTCCGTAGAACTTATGATATACACAGTAGTCAATGATCTTGGCCGCCAAATGAGGCAATTACATTATGGAATTAAAACACTTATATTCCCATAATAAATTATGTGTTCCATTATGATATAATCCATCTGACGTCCCAGAAATTTCGACAACTGAAATGTGAGATTAATTGATGATTTAATTTGTAATTCAAAATTTAATATATTGTTTAGTGTATGGATTGAATTCGATATTTAATCCAGAATGGTTAATTATGAATCCAATGTTCATCGTTGGATATTTTAATTAAAATTTGGTTGGATATTTGAATTAGACATAAAACTCGATTGAGAAATACAAATAATTGAAGTTAAAAATAAACGTTGTTATCATTAAATAAATTGGAGTTTGTATTTGATAAATTATGTCAGAAATTTTCTGGGATATGTGTGTATTCATTTATATATAAAGAAATTTAATTTTAACGTCTCAAATTTGGAATCGAACGGGGTTGTTTTGGGAACAAATAGAATAAAATTAGTGGACCGACAAATAAAAAAAATAAAAAAATACGTTGTATACAGATGGAGTCAGATCACAACCAGAGAAACTTTCTTGGATTCAGAACATGAAAACGTAGCAGTACGTCAGATTTCATTGCATTTGGAGTTCATTTGAGGCAGAAAAATAAATAAAATGTTTAACGTAATCTGCAGTGGAATAAAATTACATATGGATCGTTATTTTTACTTAAACAACACACTGTAAATTCCTTCATGCTCAAGTCATCGAAAATTACCTACTTCAGTAATTTAAGCACCGACCTATCGTTGAAAACACACTACTACCCTAGAATATATGGAAATGATGTCGTTTTTATCCCCCATATGTTCCTTCCTCTGAAAGATTCTCTACCCCTATATATTTCTACCGCCTCTTCCATTTCACTTCAGCAAAATAAACTGGCCCAAATCAAATAATGACTTCGGAAAGATTTCATCTTTTCCAAAATTTGAGTCACCACTTCCATTAACATGGATGTGCAACCCTCCACCTTCAATTCGAAACCGAAAATCATTGAAGCTCTAAGCAGTCTGCCACCATATTTCAGTCAATTTGCAGTTCTCCCGTGAGGATCGGAGACATCGCGCGCCACTGTCAAAACCCCAACTCACCATGCATGCTTTGGGGCGTAAAAGACAACATCCGAAGCCCCATCGTGATATTTCCAATTTCATCGCTTGCGCCAGTCGCTTGTAGCACAGTTGCTCCGGCGTGTCCCTTCTTGGCTGTTTTAAGGTGAGTATTATTTTTTTACTCACGGTTGATGTTTGTTTCAAGTACTTCGATTTTTTTTAACTGAAATAGACTATATAGATAATAATTGGTCCTTTTGTAAGTGTTCATAGCACCCTGTTTACCTCATCTAAACACCTCTCTTCTTTGGAAATAATGTATAGAACTGTATAAATTTGGTGGATGACATGTTCTATGATTCGCAAACTGTCACTATAGAATGGAATGAATTAAATAACAACCTGGAAGAAAACAATGACAGTATACTAATGAGTAAATTGTATCCATGTATGCATATAGGCCTATTTGCTGTTGAGTGTAGGTTGGTTTAAATCTAACAGAAAACCTATTGTTGTTTGAAGATATAGTGATGCAGATATGTAAATTTGTATGGATGTGCTCGAGTATTTTTGTGTAGCTCTTAGTACTAATGCTACATTTTGCCAATCATAAAAGCTGATACTTTATTGTTTTTGCTAAAAGCTAATATTGTGGGAAGACTTATAACTAAATAATAACTATATTATTGTTACTCCTCTTACTCGGGAAAGAAAACACAAATAAAGGAAAACTTACATAATGGTTCATGATAATGCTCTCCGTTGATGAATCTGAAAACAACAATTGTAATAATGTTCTGCAACTGTTTTTTTTTTTTTAATAAAAATCCCTTCAAAACGGTAAGTGGAAACAGAAGTCAAATGTTCCTTTTTGATTTCTGACTTATATTATGGGTTAAGCAATAGCAACGAGAGATATAACAGTGTTCGGTGCAAGGTATTTCAATGGCAATTTTACAGTGTAATTACTAAAATAACAAATTTCTATGTACTCACACTACCATGAATCTATGTACCGTGTTCGTTTGTTTGCAAATTTATAGCATGTCTGGTGCAGCCATGATGTGTTCATTGGTTAGAAATTGCATGTGTGCACTAACAATAATTATGATTAATCAGTTAGCTGATTATCTATGGCTCTGGAAGATAAGAACTATCCCAGAAATAACTCTCTCCCTACTGCTGCTTGAATCCTTTCAAACTTATATGATTGATCTAGGTGAAATCAAGACATAATCAATAACATATACAACAAAGTCATTTGAAAGGAAACTGAGTGTGTTTCGTAGCAAAATAGATATGAATTACTCAATATAATAAGGGTGTTAAGCCAAGAGAATAAATTCTCCGCCACCAAACAGATATACATTTAGCATAGATCAACGAATACAGCATGAAGTACCAAGTCAGACATACAATCCATTTGCAAGTCCGTTCTAGGTCTGAATGAAACCGGAGGCTGCACCTTATTCCTCGTCCCGTATGTCCAATACACGAGAGAGGCCCTCGCATATCTGGTCGATTTCCAAGTACGTCTAGACGACCACCACTTATTACCTCATTTTGTGTGTACAACCCAATCGAGACATCAGTAATCATGTTAACGATGTGAAGATCTCTAGTCTTCAAACACCGTCTTCAAGTCTTCGGCTTTTAATCATCGTATCAGTTACTCAGAATGAGCTAAACCTGGTCTTTCTGAATAACTCTTGTACCTTATAATTAAGTGATATAAAAACACATCATGCGCCTTATTCCAATCTAGAATATTCTTTTATTCAAATATTCATTACTTTGGGGAAAGGTTCCCATTAATCTTATCAAAGATTATCTCATTTGTACTTATTGTTTAATTCATTCTTTGGAAATCATTTCAAAAGATTCTATAATATCTTTCACAACATAAACCAGTTTAAGGTTTATAAAACTAGTAGGGATTATAAAGCCTTACCGAAGTAATCATTCATTTTATTATCTCAATCTATTCATCCAATGGAGAAAAACTGGTAGTACTCCACATTTAACACCCAATGTGTTATCGGTAAATTTAATTACCGTTTAATGCTCCAAATCTAATTAAAGATTTATCTATTGCATGGAGTAAAACTGGTGGTACTCCATTCTCGAACACTTCTTGTGTTTGGTAAATTTAATTACCCCATTCACATTTCTATCTAATTAAAGATTCATTAAAACTCCGTCTTAGTTTTAATGTCAAAAATCATTACTTATTGATTATTCTACTTTAGAAAATTAATCCTGTCTTTACTTGGGCTAAAGAACACCTATCATTTAAAACACAGTTCACGATAAACCCAAAATCAACTTCCATTTGAAATGGAACTTCACGGAAATCATACTAGTTTATAATCGATAAAATTTCTATGCCAGAGTAATACTATAAACAGAACGGTCTTCCTCCATGGCGGTTCATCTCGATTATCACTAAATCGAATTCCATTCAATTCCAATATTAAATTGGAAAACTCTACTTTGGAAAATTCCACTAAATCCTATTTAAAATATTCATAAATTCCAATCATAACTTAACTATTAACTGGGTTAAATAACTAATGTTATTTAAAACACTACTCACGATAAACCCAAAATCCAGTTTCAATTCAATTTCAATTAAATTTATTATATTGGAAAACTTCATTAAATCTTAATTAAAAGATTTATTCTATTCTCAACTCGATTTAAGAACAGTGTTATTGAAGACACCATTCATGACAAACCCAAAATCCAATTTGATAATAAATACAAGGCCCTGAATAGAAATCATATCAGCTTTATTCAACATCAAATTCTGAAACCAACAAATATCGTATTGGGAATAACTATATCCATATCTTCCAAATTCCTTAATGATATCCATATAATCACATAATCCAATATCGAAATATCCTCAGATAATTTCCATTCAAATCCAATCCAATTTATATATTGGTAAACTCTAGTATATTAAAACCATTTCAATTCCTTTCAGTTCTTCATTCTAGTTGTTAACTAGTTCATTTGAATAAAAATATCATTTGTCTCATCAAAACTGGAATATTTCACCCAATTTTTTTTTCTAATCATTTATTATTATTTTACATAACTTTTCACTATTTTTAGTCATTTAAAAATACGCCCTTTCAGTTAAATGACGTCTCAGGTCATTTAGCTCCACTAGCGCTATTTTTATTTAAATTTTAATTGAACATTTCACAAAATCAATCCATTGGATTTTAAAACTATTATTATCATTTGAAATATATTTTCGATATGAATCCAATGGTTCCAGTTTCAGGAGAATCCGACGGTCAGATCTCCCGTTATGTCAATTTGAAGTCACTGGTTGAACTTTGCGAACTTTCGCTGTGCGACACGTCCTATTCAAGTTCGAATCGATTTGTAATTAAAATATAAAATCGAATATTCTTTCAAAATATTTTATAAATTATCTTAAATATTTTCAACTACCGTTTGAAATTTTATTTCAATTATTTTACTTTGAAATCAAATATCTTCATTTTAAGCCATTATATTATATATAATATATTTATTCGATTTCCATTCAAAACGTATTTTATAAAACGTTTATAATCTCATTTCAAAAATGATTCCAACATCCATTTCAATTTTAAATCTGAATTGAACATCCCATGTTATTATAATGTTAAAATAATAATATTTTCAAAATATCAAATTTTAAAATCCATTTTCCCAACATTCATTATACAAGTGAATGAAATCCATAGAAAAATCTATTTGAATTAAAATGGGGTTTATTTACTTAACTCGGCTTCATATTTCAATATTTTCGTATCCATCCAAAATCGGACATCAAAATCATATTTTGATTCTTCACTGAATATTATATTAAAATATTCATTATTTCCAGATTGGAATAAGACTAAATAAATTACCATATAATTTTAATTATATGAATTTCATACATTACATGTATTCAACAATAGTTATAAATAACTATTAAACATCCAATTCACATCCAAAATGTATCTACAACTGTATAAGCATTAAATAATTAAAAAACGGTTATAACGGTCTGTCAATCAATCGGTTGACCTACAACTAAATACAAGGGAGATGTGTGAATTAATTATAATCCAAGACCCGTGTAGGGTTTTTATCCACCATATAGTGATTATTATTTGCATACTGGGGCGATGTGTAAATTATCGTCTCAATACCCATGTGGGGTTTACATCACAATCCATGTGAACATTATCTACAAATTTGGAAGACATGTGGGAAAATTGTCATCCCAAAATAATTTATAATATAAGTGTTTTATTCAACAATGCATACACTCACAGTTTAATAATAACTACAATAAAACTGTAAAGATCCATCCATCCATATGGTTAACAAACAACTGGTGATGTGAACTACCATATACCGTATAACAATTTGTAATAAGTTAACTAGATAAAATTCAGTATAGGCAATCAGTATATATTCAGTTATAAAATAGAATAACTGTACAAATTAGTTGAGTGAGAGAGTTCTCACATTGATCGGTTTGAAATCGTTAAATAATGATGGCTTTCGTTATATTAAACTTGATGTTTAATTTTAACTAAAAACTATAAATAGCTCCGAATTCCTCAAAACTGATTTCATTGCGTAGTGTTTTTCAAGACGATTCCAACGGATCTGGGTTTGCGCGATTCTATTTCTGTATGCAAAAGTTATGGCAGTTTAAAGATTAATTACATAATTAAACTACTAATGACAATTAATAAATTTATTTATTTCATTTCCCTTCCCCTACATTAATCGCTTCCTCCTTCCAGGAAAAACCGAACCCTTGCTCACCGCCTAGGGCTTCACCTAGCACAAAAGATCAAGATGTCGGACGATGGTCTGAAGCCACCATTCGAACCTCCTTCGCATAGCCATCACACGCCAGAAGCACATCCAACCTTGAAGCCCCTATGTCCTCGATTTGCGTGCGAACACAACACGCTTGGGCCTAAAAATCAAGGCCAATACTCCACTATCTTCAATTATAGCCGTACAACATGTAGATCTCAGCATGCTCTTTAATTTTTCTTTTGGAAGTTTTGAAAATCATTGAACAGATAAGAAGAACAACGGGGAAGAAGATTCGAACGGGGACGGGGATTCATTCATTTTGTTTCTAGCGGCAATTTTGGGTTGGGGCCAGCGTCTGTGAAAAGATTACATATATACTTCATATTATATTATTATTTAATCCACAAATTACTTGTTTAACGCTCTGAACTCTAAAAGAACCCCAATGACTTTCGCCCTAACCAAATACCCACATTTCAGACATAATGGGATATGTCTTGTAAGCTAATTCGAAATTTTTCGATCAGTTTTTCTCAAAATTAAAATGTACAATAATATAACGTTCAATATTGAATTTTCGATGCATGTTTTAAGTTTTCACGACCACATACTGACTCCAAAAATTATGAAATTTGAAATCTTTCTATTATTACAAATACAGTTCAAATGAACCTTGTTTCGTTGAATTTGGAGACCGTTTGAAAAATGGCCTTAATTCTAGCTTATTGAATTTACAACTAAAAATTGAACACACATTTAAATTATCATGCTTACATATGAATTCCAATTGACTTGAAATTTTAAATCTAAAAATTATTTAGCGTTTCGGATCCAACAAAATTGGTTTCGTCCAAAACGGAGGTCGTTTGCAAAATGGCTATTTTTAAGGGCTTGTATAATTTTAAAATATTAATAAATTCTATAGCGGCTATTTTAAATTTTTAATTGGACGTAACTTACAATCTATAATACAAAATCTTAATTTCTTATTTTTATTAGAATGATATTATTAAATAGATCCTAAATTTTCTTGTTTTGTCAAATTCTGACTTATATTTTATTATGTACATTCAATTTAAAGTTCAAAACCAAATTTTCAAACTATCACGACATTACATGTTCGTTTTAATTAAATTTTAAATTCTTACATTTAAACTTCGTTTTTAAATAAATTCTAAGTCATTTATTCTCAAAATAAATCATTTAAAATATATAATATCCATTAAAATCAATTAAAAATAAATTTTAAATTAGTTCCAAAATTCAGGGTTGTTACATTCCGGCACAGGCGGAACTGTTTCATCAAAACCATCTTCCATCTGTGGAGTTAAAAGCACATCAACAGCGAAAAGCCCCTCTTAGGAGAAAACCGAAAGGTATATCTTCAACGATAATGATCTTCAAGCTAAATAAAGGAAGACCGAGTGCACCCTTCAGTTCAATCGGAAGATATTTTTTTGTAGCCCTTCACAAAATATCCATCGCAGGAAGAGAGGTTACATTTGAAAGGAGACAATTATTCAACAATAAAAGCCGAGAGCATGCAAAAACTTGTCCCATCCGTAAATAGTCAAGTATGTCGTCCAACAGAGCCACTTCGAATAAAAAATTATGAGAATATCGCAATAGTAATCCATCAATATCCGAAAAGATGCCCTGTCGCTCAAGGCATTATCAAGAGTTCGAGAAATTTTGTCAATAAAAGCATTTTGTAAGACATTTGATTCCTCCTCCGGGAAGGCATCAAAATTAAGGCCTAAAGGAAGGAAAGAGGGTCGAGCCACACCTAAAATACGACCCCAATGATCCAAAATCAAGGCTGAATTCTTCATTCTCTCACTTATACCTAAAATTCAGAGTTGTATACCTTAATTCCTAAATCAATATGGGGAAATTGAGGGTTTAAAATAAACCAGTCTTTGTAATTATTCTAATCATAAATAAAGAAGTTCATTTACGTTTTGTGAAGGGTAACATTTTAATTAGTATATTAACATTATCTCTTAACTTTGTAGGTTCAATACATGATATAACGAAAGCTATCACTTTAAGGAAAAGCTTGTAGCATCTACGAAAGGTTATAAAGAATGAGGAAAGATATATGAAATTAATTCGTGCACTAAGGTCCGACCTATGAAGGTTCCCGAAGATATCTGAAACCTATAGGGTTGTCCGACAACCTAAATTTTTACTAGAAGATATTTAAAGATGGAATAGATCGTAATGACTCATTTTCAAAACCTTGCAAGTGTATCCAACCAACATGGATCTTCGTTCTAATCACAACGAGCCTTCAGAATAGAGCCGATAAGGGCTTAGTTTATATATTGTGGAACCCTCGACTTTAAGAGAATTTCAAGATTAACAGTCTTTAGCAACTAATATTTATTTTTCTTTTCAACAGGATTACACCTCCAAAGAAAGAAGACACTTCCGACATGATTCAAACGAAACCCTAACACAGAGAGATAAAGAGAATATAATGGACCACAAAGGTGTACTCCGAGTAAATTCACTTTAACCAAGAAATCGACAAGGTTCATGAAACGACCCGAACTTCCGTACCCTTTGAGTTGACTAATTACACCACACATCCAACCCAAATCGCACAGAAATACGAATCATTATTAGAAAGAAGTTAGAGGATGAGAAATAGAAAGAAAGAAATATTAGAATAGAAGAAAACGAAGATCACAAACTCACAGCGGAACGAAGAAAATATATTATATAACATAAAATTTGAAAACAAATCAGTCTTAGTATATACATACCATTATCAGAGCACAACGGTTATCCCTGGAATAGTTATAAACACCTATTTCCAGATACAACATAGTACACAGTGAAAAATATGATAATCTATAACTAACTGGTGAAGCCTCCTGCTTCAAGCTCCTCCAAGTGAATCTGAAAAATCCGGCTACTTGACTGCCCGTACAAATTTGGGCACCCAAGAGTTTAGGGAAAACAAACAAAATAAACTCTGGGTCAGTCATGGGACTGGTGTGAGTAAACTCCAACCATCGGTTTAACTTTCAAAAATCCTTTCGAAAGAAATGATAATCGTAAGACCAATCCACACATAAACACGGATGGTTTTTACCTTACGATAACCCAAAACATTTTGATATCAAAATCTGGTGATATTATAATAGTGTCTAAATCAAATAAATAGAATCTAGCGGAACACTTGCATCTCACGCTCCATATATAATATAAAATCAAATACCGCAGGGCGCTTATTAGAGATTGGATTTCCAACATGACAAGGTATGGGACCACCTACCGATAGTGTATCTCTATAGGCAAAACACTGGGTTCACTAGAACATCTTGCAACCCGGCCCTCACATGACCGACCACTCATTTCACTTGAGTGTATCGAATGTATATCACCAACGGTTGGGATCAGCAACTGTTTCCCGAAAGGGACAGCATCGATATATTAAAGAAAAAATGGAATTTCTCTAGATAGGTGATTATACATCCAAATGGGAGCGACCCACATAGCCATGCTGCCTACCCGATTTTTGTCAAATTCCTGGTTGTGAGGCTTGAGGTTTAAATTATCTTCCAGAACATCTGGCCACCATTCACTTTGAATGCCACATCGTCATACCCGCCAAATCACAAAATGATTTCTCCAAAAATACCACAGGTATAAAGCTAAGAGAAACTAATTCCTCCACCACCAACGTAAGTACGTTTGAAGAGATCAACTTACGCGATCCGTTAGATATACTCTGTCAGACATTCATCCATTCACGTTGTCCTGGGACTGGACAAACCGAAGGCACTATCCCGTACACAGGATAGCCCTTGCATAACTCCGGCTTCAATTATTTTCATCATATTTGATCGCAACGCTAACTCCATACAGAGTGGTTTGAAAATAATGAATCTGATCCCGGTCTCTTCGTATTGACGACGGAAAAATGGTCAAAAACTTCGATATTCGGTGATTTAACAATCAAAGAAAAATAAGTGTGCAACCAACGATCTTATTTCCAGGTAGGAATTCAATCGATCAATCATCAATCAACATTTGGTCCTTTTAAATCAATTCCTTATTATATTATTTACAATTCCCATTTCTTAATTCCTCATTTTATTTGGGGAAAAACATTTCAAATTCTTAAATTAAAACGATGTTATAAAACATCGTTATAATAACTCCAACCACTAATCATTTATTAGTTAACCATATTACTAACCAAGTTTCACTATCGAACCTTAACCATTCCTCCATCGGTCATGATGTCAATCAAGTTGGGGTATAATTACCTCTTAGACCTTAATTGAACAACATTCTCAATTTTGAAATAGCCAAAGCTCACAACATTAAACAAAACGTCGCTTACACGACTCCCGGATTCGATTTAAGAACATATGCTTTACAGAGAAATATTGATTTTAACGATAGCGTTATAATCGCTGTTTCCAAATATTTGATTTATAAAACATTTCTTTTAACAACAACGTTACAATCACTGTTTAGAATTATAGGACACTTATTATAACAATAGCATTGCAATCGCTATTAAAATATTTATTATAACGACAGCGTTAAAATTTCCATTTAGATTTATCAAAACATTTGTTATAACGACAACGTTTAAAATCCCTACTAAAAATATTTGGTTTATCAAAATGCAACATGTATTTATTTATTTAAATAAATAAATTAAAAATTAAATAAATAATGATTAAATTTGATTCAAATGGAAGTAAACTAACTACTTCCCTAATTTTCGATATATTTGAATTCCAATAAACAACTCTCATTCGAATACTCTATATTCGATTTATATTCTGAACTTCATAATTTATTTACCATTTCAGGTAAATTCAAGTTTCAAATTCACTATTTAATTTACCCTTTTCAAATCATTACCAAATTCTTTTATAACCATTCCAGTTAACAAAACATTATCACACTTTATTTCATATTCCCATTTTTGGAATAAAACTCACCGTTTTCATTTTAAGCGATTATCCATTTTCCTCTTCCATTCAAGTTTCAATTTTGATTGATATTTCAAATCTAAATTTCCTTTAAAGATATTTTATTTGCAAAATATTTCTTTTAAACTATCATTCACTTTATTCATAAATACACTTTTTATTTTTTTATAGTCAAATCTATTTGATCTTATACTTTATATAACATTTCCAATCCAATTTTCATTTATAATGTCTATTTAGAATTTTTCATAGAAAATCTCATTCTTTATATTCTATTCCTATATAAATCTCTTTCACCATTTCCTTTGTAACCGATAAGTTCAAACCAACTAAAGTTAATGGTTTCAAATTCCATTTCCATCTTTCCCAACAAATTCAGACTTTGAATTTATATTTCAAGTCCATCCAATGATAAACATTTTACTAAATTCAAAATGTCGTTTATAATAAACTTCTTGTTCTATCCATTTGAAACAAATCTTTTTTTCCTCTCTTCTTTCAAGTCCATTCGGAATTCTATTTATATTTTGGAAATAAATTTCCCCTTTAAAAAGTCAAGTTCTTCTTTTACATTTTAAAAAATATATTTTTCGATATCTAAAATACCCAAATTTCTAAGGCCAATGATATCCAACACAACATAAATTATCACAGTAAACAATAATATAAATGTTGAGGAACCCAGTTGGGTCCCTCCAACCTGTTTCCCTGCATCCACAGATGTTAATCAGCATCAATAATATTATTTCACATCAATATGAAATATCAGAACTAATCATCTATCAACGATGTAATCATATCAACCAATTGTATCAACCAGTTCAACCAAGCAACCATTTCACATTATAAAATAAATTTATAATTCGTTTATATAAAAATGTAAACGAAGCAAAGTTAATGAGTTTACTCACCTTGTTTTGTAGTTGGCGGTTCTGCTTTTGTTTTGTCTAAAGCAAACAGACGTTTGATTTTCCTATGTAATTCTTGAAACTCGGTTCTCCGGGATGTCCGTGCTACAACGTCGATTTCGTTGCTATCATTACGTCGTGACCGGTTCTACCAAATTTTGCTTTCATATGAGGTAGATATATATATTATAAGATATTGATTAATAAAATTATTTAATTAATTTAAACCATATAATTAAACTTAGCTAATTATTCGATTACCACGTGATTAAGCTGTTAAGCCTTCTTCTTTCCCCGTTGAGTATTCATGTGACGACCCCAAAACCCCGTACGACGGTGGAAAGGGTAATCTTTGGGATATAACACATAAACAGGTAATAGCAGAACAGAATTATATAAATACACCAGATAATGTACAAATAATACACTGGATAAACATAATCATCAGAGTTACACAGTATACAGGATCATACTTTGTACAAATACAGTTCAGCTATACATAAATGTCTACAGCGAAAAACAAACTTAATATGTACAATAGGAGCTGAACAGTAGAAAAAGTGGTAAATGATAGAATCCATCTTCAGCTCCAGCTATCCAGAAAGAGCCTGCTAAAACCTGAATACAAGGTTGCCCGTGTAGAAAGAGGGGAACCCGAGTTTGCAAGTGAAACAAACTACAAGTCAGTCATGGGACTGGTATGAGAAATCTACTTAACACATTTTATAATATGGCTAATCACAGGACCATGCCACTTTCGCGGAACGGGATTACTCCATTGGATTGCCAGTGCTTTAAAACAAGTAATTCTTTTAAACATCGCAATGCCTTTTATAAAAATGAAGCCATTATAAGACTCAGTTCCCATCACACAATGCAACGCAAACCGTAGGATAGAGTTTTTACATTATAGTGGCCAAAATATGCTTGATACGAATAAAACAAAAGCATTTGATATTACTACTAGTGTTTATATGTTTCAAAAACAATTTCAAATCATAAGTATCAATCATAGACGGCATTAATGCCCCATACCACTATGTCGCCATACACAAGTATACAATCAAAACCGCACAGTCACGTATTTGGAAATTGGATTTCCGTCATGAACCAAGGCAAAATATAGTCCTTACCGACTTCGAGACTCTCTAGCCCGAGCCTCAGGGTCAGAGCGCATCGACCCTTGGAGCGACAGAGCCGGTCCACCGATGTGGATTAAAATGTCTGAACACTACGTTTCCCCGCCCTTTGGGGCGTAAATGAGCCAACAAATGACTCCATCGGCTTCACATAGTCACCGATATATCCGAGCCACCTCGCAACAGCAACAACCACACAGGTGAAAATAATATAAATGCCAGCCAGTTTAAGCACTGGCACCACCTCTAGCTAGAAAGAAACGCATGTCCTCCCTGAGGTCTTCTCCCGTTTCTGGTTCATACCGGGGTGTGAGGCTCGCGAATTCACATTATACATAAAGCTATGCCACACAGGCGGTGCATTGATCATCAACTACAAGACTTTGCTTTTCAACAGAAGCCTTGATCACTGCATCTTAGCATGTCACACAGGCAATTCACACCATGCAACTGATGGCTATCAATCACACAGAATGAATTCCAATGTCAGACACACAGTCCATTTACAAGTCCGTTCTGGGTGAACGAAACCGAAGGCATATATACCTCGAATACCCATCGATCTCCACGTACGTCTGGACGATCACCACTCATTATCCATATTTCGGGATGCCTCCCAATCAGGGCACCTGTTATCATCCAACCGAGGTGAAGATCTCCGGTCTTCAACCACCGTCTTCATCATCGACTTCTTATCGTCGATTCAGTTATTTAGAATCGGATAAACCCGGTCTTTCTGAGCAACTCGCGTATATAATAAACAAGTGCTACACAAACACAACATGCGCCACAATACAATTCATCAGTCACTAACCGTAAATTAGTAAGAGAACAATTTCCCAAGTATTAACCCCGAAGGCCGAAACCAACATCAAATCAAAACCCAGGAAACCATTCGACTTAGCTAACCTTCAGTTAGTTTATAAATTTCACATTCTTAAGGAAAGGTTCCCATTATTTTTATCAAAGATAAATTCTTTAGTATAATTTTCATGTCAAACACATTCAACCATCAAATATCTAATATACCCATTAAATTCGGTTTATTTCCATTCCATATCATTTATAATATTTTATAACAATTTATTGCTATTTTTATTTATTTAAAAATAGCCAATTTCATTCAAACGACGCTTCAGGCCATAACGTGGCCGTGGCGCTGTTTTTCTTCAGATTTGATTTACACATATCATAAAATCTAACCGTTGGATCTTCAAAAATTTATATCATTAGAAAGATCTTTTCAAAATGAATCCAACGGTTTCAGTTTTGGGAAAATCCGACGGTCGGATCTCCCGGTACACTCGTTTGAAGTTTCGATTTCAAAATACGAACTACAGCGTCGTTATTCGATTTAATTTAATTATATATATATAATCGATTCTGGCGTTGTTTTTCTTCAGATTTGAATTAAACATTCCAAACAATCCAACTGTTGGATCTTCACAAAGTGGGTGTCGTTGGAAAGATATTTCCAAGGCGAACCCAACGGTTGCGGTTTCGGGAAAATCCGATGGTCGGATCTCCCGCACTAATCGTTTGAAATCACGGTTTCAAAACATGAATTGTAGCTTCATTATTCGATTTATTTTAATTATATCTATATATAAATATAATTTATTCTTCGATTTAAAACCATATTCTTTTCATACATTTGATAAAAATGATATTTTTATCCAACAGACATTTATTTCAACACTTCACTATTTTTAACAATTCATGTATATAATAAAAATGTGATTTTTAATGTAAAACAATTTATTTCAAAACATGACTATTTTATATAGTTCATATAGATGATAAAAATATGATTTTTATTATAAAACAATTTATTTCAAAACACGACTATTTTATATAGTTCATATAGATGATAAAAATATGATTTTTATTATAAAACAATTTATTTCAAAACACGACTATTTTATATAGTTCATATAGATGATAAAATATGATTTTTTTTATAAAACAATTTATTTCAAAACATGAATGTCGTTCAACACTTGAATTTCTATTCAATACATGAATTCCTCTTCAACACATGAATTTCTATTCAACACACAAATATAGTTTCAACACATGAATATTATTGAAAATTTCGGCAGCATAACGGTAGGGTAGTTAAAACCGAGACCGTCCCTAGTTTGGGGAAAAACATTTCAAATTCTTAAATTAAAGCGATGTTATAAAACATCGTTATAATAACTCCATCCACTAATCATTTATTAGCTAACCATATTACTAACCAAGTTTCACTATCGAACATTAACCATTCCTCCATCGATCATGAAGTCAATCAAGTTGGGGTATAATTACCTCTCAGACATTAATTGAACAAAATTCTCAATTTTGAAATAGTCAAAGCTCACAACATTAAAAAAAACTTCGCTTACACGACTCCCGGATTCGATCTAAGAACATATTCCTTTACAGAGAAATATTGATTTTAACGATAGCGTTATAATCGCTGTTTCCAAATATTTGATTTATAAAACATTTCTTTTAACAACAGCGTTACAATCGCTGTTTAGAATTATAGGACACTTATTATAACAATAGCATTACAATCGCTATTAAAACAGTTATTATACCGGCAGCGTTAAAATTTCCATTTAGATTTATCAAAACATTTGTTATAACGACAGCATTTAAAATCTCTATTAAAAATATTTGGTTTATCAAAATGCAACATGTATTTATTTATTTAAATAAATAAATTAATAAGTAAATAAATGATGATTAAGTTTGATTCAAATGGAAGTAAATTAACTACTTCCCTAATTTTCGATATTTTCGAATTCCAATAAACAACTCTCTTTCGAATACTCAATATTCGATTTATATTCTGAACTTCAGAATTTATTTACCATTTCAGGTAAATTCAAGTTTCAAATTCACTATTTAATTTACCCTTTTCAAATCATTACCAAATTCTTTTACAACCATTCCAGTTAACAAAACATTATCACACTTTATTTCACATTCCCGTTTTTGGAATAAAACTCATCGTTTTCATTTTAAACGATTATCCATTTTCCTCTTTCATTCAAGTTTCAATTTTAATTGATATTTCAAATCTAAATTTCCTTTGTAGATATTTTATTTGCAAAATATTTCATTTAAACTATCATTCACTTTATTCATAAATATACTTTTTTTTATAGTCAAATCTATTTGATCTTATACTTTATATAACATTTCCAATACAATTTTCATTTATAATGTCTATTTAGCATTTTTCATAGAAAATCTCATTCTTTGTATTCTATTCCTATATAAATCTCTTTCACCATTTCCTTTGTAACTGATAAGTTCAAACCAACTAAAGTTAATGATTTCAAATTCCATTTCCATCTTTCCTAACAAATTCAGACTTTGAATTTATATTTCAAGTCCATCAATGATAAACATTCTACTAAATTCAAAATGTCGTTTATAATAAACTTCTTGTTCTGTCCATTTGAAACAAATCTTTTTTTTTCTTCTCTTCTTTCAAGTCCATTCGGAATTCTATTTATATTTTGGAAATAAATTTCCCCTTTAAAAACTCAAGTTCTTCTTTTACATTTAAAAAAAAAAAATTCGATATCTCAAATACCCAAATTTCTAGGGCCAATGATATCCAACACAACATAATTTATCACAGTAAACAATAATATAAAGGTTGAGGAACCCAGTTGGGTCCCTCCAACCTGTTTCCCTGCATCCACAGATGTTAATCAGCATTAATAATATTATTTCACATCAATATGAAATATCAGAACTAATCATCGATCAACGATGTAATCATATCAACCAATTGTATCAACCAGTTCAACCAAGCAACCATTTCACAGTATAAAATAAATTTAAAATTCGTTTGTATAAAAATATAAACGAAGCAGAGTTAATGAGTTTACTCACCTTGTTTTGCAGTTGGCGATTCTGCTTTTGTTTTGTCTAAAGCAAACAGACGTTTGATTTTCCCATGAAATTCTTGAAACTCAGTTCTCCGGCATGTCCGTGCTACAACGTCGATTTCGTTGCTATCATTATGTCATGACTGGTTCTACCGAATTCTGCTTTCATATGAGGTAGATATATATATTATGAGATATCGATTAATAAAATTGTTTAATTAATTTAAACCATATAATTAAACTTAGCTAATTATTCGATTACCACGTGATTAAGCTGTTAAGCCTTCTTCTTTCCCCGTTGAGTATTCAGTCAAATCCGAACCCACATAAGTTTAAACTATTATGTTTGAAATTTTTGTTTCCACTCCTTTCCATGAAATTAAAATCCAAATACACCTTTAATATATTCTGTATCTTTATTTGGCTCCTTAAGATTTTTCTGAATTATCCGAAATTACTGGTTTAAATCTGTAGTCCAAAAACTTCATCACCGAATACCACATCACCATGCCAATCTCCCTTCCTTCTATTACTGTCGATGATTCCTCCCCGTGTTATTCTTCTTCCGGATTTTTTTTCCTTTTCGGCTCGCCCATACTTGGCCTACGCACATAAATCCTATCCGCTACATTGCCAAAGTAGCTTCCTCCAAGCAATCCCATACAATTTGTTCACGTCCCCAGTAAAAGAATCATCCCCATACTAGTAGCATTAACCCACGTTAAACCTTCCTTCACCATTTCTTTCTTCAGATTTAATGCCATATTCTATTCCCAGAAATCTTTTGAAAGCCCTCCCTTACTTATTTCCTCTCTGACTCGACTCCCAAGACCACGTCCATTCACTACTCTACCCAGTGATCACCACGCTTCCACCACCCACTAAAACGGATCTCCGGACACCACTATGCTAATCGTCGATGCCAAGAAACAGTAACCCAAAATTTGTCACTACCTTAAATTCCGCAACCCTTGAAGTTGATCGGAATACCCAACATAGGTGCCATCACCTGCGTCCCCGCTTCCCGAGCTCCACGCACCTCCCACCTCGATCCCGTGCTGCTTGTAGTGCCTCCAGCTCGAAATCAAACAACCCTTCTGATTATCAACTTGAGCCCAATGTCACGGTGAACAATTTGAAAGGCAGAAAGAACAATGTCGTACCCTATAGAAACCGGCTTGGTTGAAGATCTGTCTTACGGGATTGCAAAGAATTTAATTTTGGCGAATTTTCATCGAGTCTTTGATTTTTAATTGATTCATAAAGTTTGGTTTACTTAGGTTTGTTTTATTTTACCACCTGAGAAGGAGAACGAAGTCCAGTCTTTTAAAGGAAGAATAGCTTGCAAGGCACGGGTAAAAAGCTTGGAGCTTACGGTACCAAATGGATTGCCACACACGGTTTTGCAAGACCTGGGAAGCACGGTTTCAGAGAAGTTTGGACGGCACGAAATAATTGAAGTTTACTGGGTAAGATGTGTTCAGGGTTTGACATATCAGTATACACAGGCTCACCTCATGCTTCGTGTTAAAGCTATCAGGGAGGACAAATTAATATTAGTCTAAGTTGAAGACTAACAAAGTTTGAAGTTAGAAATCCAATTTAAAAAAAATTCCAAACATCAAATGGTTAATTGTTTTTAAGAGTATACTTATACTATATTTCTGTGATAAGTAAACATACAAGGTTAAGCCGATTAGTTTTATGAAGGACAAGGAAATTAGATCATCTAAGCTTTAATGACTAATATTTTTTCTCTCATTATTGCAGTCTTCTGCCATATGCTTGTTTTATTCAGTATACCACGCTTTCCCTGGTCATATTACTTTATGTATAATTTCCATGTTTAGCATACTGGATACAAAAAAATTCTATTCACATACGAACTGCTATGGACTAAAATAAAAATACTATCGTATCCAGCGATGTGCCATGGTCCCAAAAATATAATAATATCGGTAGTTTAACTTATATTATGAAACCCTAAAATATTGATATAGGGTGCAAAATACTCCAAATAAAAAGTTGCGTATTTAATTAATTAAAAGTTATAGTAAAATTCTAAAAATTAAATTATAACTACGCCCTAAAAGAACGTTGTCCAAATTCGTAACCAATATTTAAATATATTTAAATAACTGGTATGGCATATATACGATTCTATAACGACAATTTGAAATTTTGATTTGGACGTAACCTTTTATTCCTGCTATGAAATCTGGATTTTCCACATTCGTTGGAAAGATATTTTCAAACAGTTTCAAATATTTCTTGTTTCGCTAAAATCCGATTTATTTTGAATCATGTACATTCATTTGAAATTTGAAATCGAATATTCAAACTACCGTGCCATTTTGAACTCGTTTTAATTATATTATAAATTATACATTTAAATATCGTTTTATTAATAAATTCGTTATAAATTCCTGTATAAAATTCAAATAAAATATTTAAACCAATTTTAATATTCAGAATTCAACGGCTGAAAATCCGGGTCGTTACAGTTCACACCATTTTGGGGTATTAGCCAAATTTTGGCTAACATTTTTAGTGCTAGAAGAAGGGCTTGAATCTCTGTAACCCATTAACCTATCTATTTCCTGTTGATTTCAATAAGAATTGTTTCCAACAAAGATTAAAATGGATTATAAATCAACTAGAATGAATGATAAATCAAAGAGAATTCTGCATGATGCACAAAAGATTACTTATACTTTAAGGGAGATTATTTATGAACCAAAAGGCAGTAACTGTAAATCGAAAAAGAGTTCCTATAACCCAAAAGGACAACTCCAAAAGGCTAAATACATGCCTAAGAGAAAATATCATAAACTTCAACAATCTCGCAAAGATAAAATAATGGTAACCCATTTGTACTACCGATGTGTTACTAATAAACACAACACTAGAATTGTCATTATATAACGATTACAAAGTTGGGTACCAACAATTATAACTGTTAGTAGAAGGTGCGCGGTAAATTTTGTAATGTATGTGCTAATGAGATTTGGGATTAAATTCTTTCCCAAGTCCGAGAAGGAGTTCTTGGCTCGATGGTTACTTAATCTTAAGAAAGAAAAGTCGATTGTTTCAGAGTATGTCGCTTCATTTGAGGCCTTATATAAATACAACCTAGAACGTATTCCCACTTCATATAAAAAGAATCTCATGTTTGTGAATAGCCTGAAGAATATATTAAGAAGTCTCTCGTGTTACAACCTAAGTTGAAATTTGAGGAGCTAGTTGATGCAACCCTTCATCTTGAAGCAATCGAAAATGAGAAAGATAGTGATGTTGACTCTGAGGTTCAAAAAAATCCAAACAAGATGTGGCTTCCTTTTCATAAGTCGAAATCCTTTCCACAAAAGAAAAATAAGAAGCCTTTGGCCTCTAGTACTCATTCTTGTTCTACCTCTCTTACTCAAAAGTCTTGTTTCAATTGCGGCTCACGAGATCATTTCATTCGAGAGTGTACTAAGCCTCTCAAATGCTGTAATTGAAACCAAGAGAATCACTGGTCTACAAGGTGTCATAGATCTTCTATGGGCCTGCAATTAGAGAAGCTTAATGTACTCAGTCGCGAGGTACACCTTCTATACTTAAAGGCACCTTATTGTTCCGTGATCATTCTATTCGAGTTTTGTTCGATATGGGTGCATCACATTCATTCATATCAAAAGAACTTATCGATGCACTTTCCTTGGATCTTACTTGTATAATGACTTCTTTACATATTGCGAATCCTATTGATGGGTCCAAAACCCTTATCTTGTTATGTGAAGGCATAATCTATTAATATGTGGTTTTCCTTTTCATGCCAATCTACACATGATTTTTTCCCATAGTTTCGACATCATATTTTGCATGGATTGGCTTGTCCGATATGAGGCAAGAATTATTTGTTTCGAGAGGACATTATATCTATGACATCTCGTCTCTCCTACTCAGCTAGCACCTATTCTTCGAGACGTCGAGCATGACACAGAAGTATTTTATTCTCTCTAGACTCTCGAGACCATGATGATGACGTATCTCAGACCAGTTGTTTGTGAAATTGCTGATATATTTGAGCCACTTTCGAGGTTGACACTCAAATGGGCTATCGAGTTCCACATCAATTTAGTTCCCGGTGCACATCTAGTTAGTTGGTTTCCGACTAGGATGTCGACTAAAGAAAATGAGGAACTTAAGAAGTAACTTCTCAAGCTTAAAACAGATCAATTCACTCAGTCTAATTCCTCAATGTGGGGTGCCATAATGGTATTCGTGAATAAATCCGATAGGTCCTAGGCTATGCATCGATTACAGCAAGCTTAATGAGCTGACCTTCAAAAACCATTATCCATTGCCTAGGACCGACTGTATGTTCGATCACTTAAATCAGCTTTTGTGCATTATTCCCGAGTATTAAAGCAGCTTGAGGTCTCACCCGATCATTCAAATGTGCAACCCCTCATGCATGTTCTTGTTTCAGAAATTAAATGCTTTCGAAATAAGAATGTGCTGCTCATGAAGAATCAATGCTCTAATAATCCCAACAACCACACTTAGGAAACCAAAATGTTTATTGAACGAGCATATACCGATTTTCTATCTTCTAATCATGGGGGTGAGAAATTTGAAACTCAATCTTATCTCTTTTCGTCGTTTATCTCTTGTGTTGATGAAATAAATTAACTTGATATGACTTTTCCCTAAGGTAATTATAGGGAATTGATTTTTATAAGGAGGGGTCTATAACAACTCTGATTTTTGTGTGATTTATTAATGAGCAAAATTGTCACACGCCAACACTCAATGTGTATGTGTGTATAATTATCCAAATAATGTAAACACGGGGAGACACGGCTTTTATAGTGGTTCGGCACTAACACCTACGTCCACTGTATAATCATCATTCATCATATCTTTGGTCAGTTACAAAGTTGTACAAGTTCAGACAATAGCTAAGTTCAAAGTGTTGCAATAGAATAACAAAATATATGTTTGTTCTACACTTTGACCAAATTGCCCTTCTTCTTCTTCGTTGAGAAGCGTTGACTTGGTCAACAATATCCAATTTTAGCAGGCATGTCCATGAAGTTCAAAAGTAGCATAACAACCCTTGTTAATGTTCAAGTGTTGATGGAAAACATGCATGCCATGTTTTAATTGTCCATGCCATCTCCAATGGCCATGGTGAAGGTGTTGGAAGCCATTAATGAGTGTTAGGAGCTCTCAAGGTCCAAAAATTCCAAGAGAGAAGGATCCAAATGAAGGCCAAGACTTGGGGTATTTATAGGAGGAAGGTTTGGTGGGAGTAGGTGAGCAGCGGGGCCCACAAGAGCAATTTTCGAGCCCCATAAAACAACCCATATCAGGAAATTCACACCCCTCGGCCAGGGGTACGAAATTTCGCACCCCTCCAGGGGGTTCGAAATTTCGAACCCACTGAGGGGTATGAAATTTCGAACCTCTCCGTGGGTAAGAAATTGAAGAGGAGGAGGCCGAACTTCTTGGTGCCGAAACCTTGCCGGTTTAGAGTGTCGAAGTTCCTCGACACGAAATGAAGGAATCCAAATTTTGATGAGTTCAAACTAAATGGATTTGAGCTTTCGTATTCGAGAAAATCGAATGAATCAAAGGGATTTGAACTAAAGGTCGATCATCGCCGGGACTATGGGGCCTCGGACCCCTATCGGCGTTGCACCTGGACCTGCTTGACGGCTCGCCTTCGGCTCGGAGCACAGCTTGCCTTCAGCTCGACTGATGGTTCGCCTCAGAGTTATACTGCAAATCCTTGAAGCAGACGTTCTCGGGCCTAAAAGAGGTCATCTGATAGGAGTCTTGGGCCTTCTTTTATTTGCGACGCGACTTTGACCGGGTCGCTTTGTGTTTCCCGACAATGTTCTTTATGCTAGAGCGCATCGCTAACCCAATACTTGACGCGTGTCCGCTTCAACCAAAAAGCGTGTCAACACGATTACTTATGAGATAATTAAATGATGGTTAATTGAATTTTATCTTGAGTTGGGAATGTTAACTTGTAAAAATCCTTAAATTGTGTAAGTTAAGGGTATTGAGAGTTATTAAATGTAAAATTGTTTGGGTTATGACTAGTTGCATTAAGATGAGAGGTGACCAAATTTTACTAGGATCATCAAAGGAAATAATATAACACTTGAGTAATAAATCTTTAAATTTAGTGTTTTACTAATATAATAAATCGAAAATTATTTTGTTGTAAACTTGCTAATTAAATAAGATTAGGATGGATTAAATTGCATAAATCAATAAAAAGGAATAATTTCAATGCCGGAATGTGAAATTATTCATCACAAAATAAAATTTTGTAAGCCTTATAATGTAAAATAATATGTGCTTAGGAGGGCTATATGTAATATGTTATATTAAATCTCAAATTTGATTAAACAATGAATTTTTGGTAAAGATTGACAATTCAAGCTCATTTAAATCTTAAATAATTAATAAAAGGTAAAATTGATTAGAAATCAATATTTAGATGTGTTATAATATTTTTAATGAGTTTGACATTTGTTTAACAAGAGAATTATAGTTTGTATGAATTTTAAACTCAAAATTGTAAGCTGTAAGTAAAAGTTGGAAAATATAAAATTTGTTTATAACATGAACAAATTAATGTTGAAAATAATTAGTAATATTTTAAATAATTGTATAATTTTTTTGAAGTTATAAAATGTGAAAATTTCAAGTTAGATATAGTGAAAATGCTGTTAGGGAATGCAGCATGATCATTAAGGCAAAACTAACACTAGAGGAGGGTGAATAGTGTTTTCAAGGAATTTAAGAAAATCTAAACTAATATGATCTACTATATGAATAACACACTACAGAGATGTTTACAGAAACAGAATCAAACACAAATACAGAAATAAACAAAAATAAAATGCAGAAAGGAAAGAACACACCGGATTTTATACTGGTTCGGAAGTCCCACACAACATGGGATTGCGCAAAGTTTTATTACTATCAATATCCAATTACAATCCCCTTGATTTCACAGCTACAAGGTTAACACCGTTTCCACCATCCTTGATTTCCCAGCTACAAGGTTAACACTATTTACTTCCTTGATTTCACGGCTATAAAAAACACACCATTTCCAAACTATCCCAAAACAATCCTAAATGATTACAACTTCCCTATAACTCTTCAATAGCACTTCAATTCAGAGAGTAGTGAGGAGAGAAGAAATTTTATGTATTTAGAATAGAAATCAATAGAGTATAAGTGTAGAAATCATATAAATATGAAATAATAATGGAGGAATGAAAAGCGATGAAGATACAGAAGAAGAATGAATAAAAAATTCGAAATCAACCCCTATTTAAAAGATTTGAAAGGTTGCAACGCTTCTGGAATGTTACAAATGGTGAAAAGACACTTCCTTTCAAAACTGAAAATGTAACAGTTGTATGTCGACAAAGGGTACTTTGTATGTAGACATATATGGTTTGAAAATTTGAATATTTTCAAATGTTTTACTATATATATAATTTTGGAAATTCTTGAATTAAAACATAGTGATATAAATTAGTATTGTAAAGTAGAAAATCATATGAAATCATAAACATAAATTATATAAACATATTTATAAAATTATAAAATTTAAAACTGTATAAATATAATATTATAAAAGTATATAAATATACATGTTACTACCAAAATTTACAATGAAGCGAGCTGGCGGTGAAGGGGTATCAGGCAATTGAAGGATCACCAAAGGCTCAACAGAAAGCAGGATCCAGTATTAGGAAGAGCTAAAAGAAAGAAATAATAACCCGAAAAGATGCACCAACCAGAACCCTCCCCGGGAAAAGGATCGTGGAGGCTGCAAGGTGTAGCTGGCGGGATTTATCCTCCAGGGTCAATCTGACAAAGAACTCTCCAGGCAACATAAGTCCTACAAAAGAATTCTGTGGCAGAGAATCATCCTGACCTGAACCGAGTAAATCAAGAGCAATAAAAACCAACACTTCCCTAAGGGAAGGAACTCAAGGTCTACAAAATACTCGCAAGGCACGATCAATGAAGTCCTTCCGACAGGACTTCTCCAGCAGAAGACTTCGTAGCGGAGGGCCTTCCAATGACAGGGATTCGAAAAGGAGAAGGTACGAGCTACCCTTCTCAAAGATCCAGAAGGGTTATCAGAAATGATTTGCCTAAATATCAAATCACCCGAAGGCAAGGGCATCGGAAGTCCTAAGCGCAGAGAACGTAAGAATTGTGCAGAACCAACTTTCGGAACATCTATTGTACGAATACTAAAAGGTCGCATTCGAAAATAATGAGGATGACACCGAAAGCCACCTTTCGGGGACCCTGGCTACTGCAAAAGCTCCGCCAAAAGGCTTACTAGGACCAAGCAGAGAGACAGGCCACCCGTACTGATTCACCTAGTACCGAAACCCACATCGGCTTCAAACCGATAGTTATCAGCATACACCAAGAGGACAAGCCGCTCTCATTATTCACGATAAAGCCGAGAGCCTACATCCGAAAGCTTATCTCCGCAAGCCTACATTTAGGAGCTACTTTCAAGCATTCAAGTATCATCTAAAGACCATAACCGGCACACCAAAGGCGGCCGAAAGTAAAACACCCAAAACCAAGAATAAAGCGACCGGCAAAAACCCCTACGGGCCCAATAGCCCATCAATGGAAGGAGCCCTGAACCACTATAATTAAGGTCCCAGAGGTCACATTTAGGGGATCGATTTTTCTTCCTTCAACACTTGTACTCTTAAAAAAGCTTAACAATGAGATCAATGGAAGGATTCTCTCGATGACATCCATGTACTCCGGGTGAGAATTGAATAAAAAGGAATCAATACAAGAAAATTGCTCTGTAAGTTTATATTGTCATTTTCTGATCATCACTGTTGTAGTGTACTGTGCCTTTTTTAGATAAAGCATAGATTTCCACCCCAACATGTCTTCGCATAGTAGAGTGTGCTTCATTCCCTGAATCCAAATTCATTCGGGTCACCTTTGGCAATCCCATACCTCTCCACCTTAACATCTAGGGCGGTAACCCGGTCTAACTCGAAAAGTAGCCAATCTATTATTCCATCCTTTGGATCCACCTCTGTTAACCCATCTCCGGTGTTGACGAAAAATATCATTAACAATATATAAACTTATAAACTTCGAAACTTAAGTTTAAAATCAAAGGTAAGATAGAAAAACTAATTAAAATTTGAATTTGAATTTTGAAAATAGAATTTGAAATTTTAAAATCAGAATTTGAATTTGAACTTGGAGTGCTATTCGGAGTCTACGTTCGGTCCCACGCAAAGCTGGATTGCGCCGAGTTTTATTACTATCAATATCCAATTACAATCACCTTGATTTCACGGCTACATGGTTAACATCGTTTCCACCACCCTTAATTTCCCGACTACAAAGTTAACATTGTTCCCTTCCTTGATTTCATGGCTGCAAGGAACACACCATTTCCAAACTATCCAAAACAATCCCAATTGATTACAACAGCCCTATAACTCTTCAATAACACTTCAATTCCAAGAGTAATGAGTAGAGAGTGCAGACAAGAAGTTTTATGTATTTAGAATAGAAACGGGCAGAGTATAAGTGTAGAAATCATAAAGATATAAAATAATAATGGACGAATGAAAAGGGATGAAGATACAGAACAAGAATGAATAAAAAATTCGAAATCAACCCCTATTTAAAAGATTTGAAAGGTTGCATCGCTTCTGGAACATTGCAAATGGTGAAAAGACGCTTCCTTTCAAAACTGAAAATATGACAGTTGCATGTTGACATAGGGTATTATGTATGTCGACATATATAGTTTGAAATTTTGAATTTTTGAATATTTTCAAGTGTTTTACTATATATATGGGAAATTCTTGAATTAAAACAAAGTGATATAAATAAGTATTGTAAAGTAGAAAATCATATGAAATCATGAATATAAATTATATAAACATATTTATAAAATTATAAAATTTAAAACTGTATAACTATAAAATTATAAAAATATATAACTATATAACTTATAAACTTTGAGACTTAAGTTTAAAATCAAAGGTAAGATAGAAAAACTAATTAGAATTAGAATTTTGAAAATAGAATTTGAATTTTGAAACACAGAATTTGAATTTGAACTTGGAGCGCTATTCGGAGTCTTACATATAAACTAGACTCTATTACTACATTCATCTTGAACTCTTGATTTCTTTATTACTCATGAGTCTTGAATCTTCTCTGAATTCTGAATCTCTTGAGTCTCTAAAATTGTATAGTCTTCATTATTACTCCCTGTATATAACTCCTGCATATAGGTACATATATATATTCTAGATAGAGATGTTAGTATATATTTTATAATCAATTAATATTGAAATAAGGTTGTTGTCATTAAAGCTCCATTCTCCAACAAATGCCGCTTTTGTAACAAATGAGATTTAATGTATGAAAGAATAAAAATGTTGTTTTAGATGTTTAAAATTATTTGAAACTTGTAAAAATTTGTTTGAAAACTTATACAGTAGAATTTAAATAAGTTTGTTTTGTGTTGAAACATGTTATTTGTAACTTAAAACATGAAAAAAGAGGGGCTAACTTATGCTAATTGCTTAATTTGGTGTTAATGGCTCTAATTGGGCCTTAGTTCCCTTTAATTACTAATTATCCTAAGAAAAATTCGAAGAAGGCTAAAATTTCAATGTACATTTCATTTTTATAAAAAAAGATGTTTTCTTCCTCCTCTCAACTTAAAGTAAATACAATTCCTCCTTCAAATCCAACTAAAAACCTTCAAAACTAAATCAAAAGTAAAGAAATTGTCAACATATAGGAATTATTTCATCTCTAATCTTGTAATTATTGATTGTTCTTAATTTTCGAAAATTCATGTTGTAACACCTCGCATTTTAAAGATTATAAAATAAGAATAACTTAATTTAAATATTGAGAATTAAGTAAAAAAGACTGCACCATTGCATCTGTCTCGGAATTCTGGTCAAGATAGACACATGGTTTGCGTAAAACGGACATCGTATGAAGAAGTTATAAGCGTTAGAAGTTTGTATACATATATGGAACTTATATGTATATGTATTAAATTAATTAATTCATAAAATCAAATTTGCAAAGCTGGAAAATTTGGAGGGAAAATGGACCAGATCCAGGATTTGGAAAGCTTACAAGGTGAGTGGATTTAAGCTATACATTTTAGATAATAATATGTTATCATTTAAAACATTCCCCGTTATTATATGTGAATTTGCCAGAATAATTAAGAATTACTGTTATAACAAGTCGAGATGTTAATATGAATACTTCATGTGTTGAATCAGTTTAAGTGTTGGAATGATTACATGTTCAGAAAAAACAAACCTGTTAGAATATGGGTAATGACTATTGTTGTCGTAATTACATGATTCACATGGGGCATATTATTGAGTAACTGACATGTTAACCTGTTAGATTTGAACAATTACCCGATTAAATATTTACATGTTAAAATAGAATTAAACACATGTTAAAAAGGACACACGCCATAATATAGGCATAATTTGATGACATGTAAATTAGATTACAATAAAAAGGATAACATGCCTAAATTTATAGTAAATAAGAAACTATAACGCGCATAGACTTGAGGTTAGATTACATGTAACAACTTGGAAAATCAAAACCAATTTAAAATTTTTATTTTTTCAATTTTAATGAATTTTGAATATTTAAAATGAATTATTTTAAATAATGACGACAAGAAATTTATTTTGAATAGAATTGGAATGTATATATTTATTTGAATCGTCGTTAGAATATAAAAATTTATTTTATATTATAAAAGGAATTGAAAATGGCGCGGTAGTTTGAAAATTTGATTTCAAATTTCAAATGAATGTACAGGATTCAAAATAAACCGGATTTTAGCGAAACCAGAATTATTATAATCTATTTGAAAATATCTTTCCAACGAACCCGAAAAATTGAAATTTCATAGCGGGGATAAAAAGTTATGCCCAGTTGAAAATTCAGAATAGTCGTTATGGAAATATAGCCCTTAAAAATGGAAATGTTGCAAACAACCTTCGTTTTCGACGAAACCACTTTTGTTGGATCCGGGATGTCAAGTTATTGCTGGATTCCAAAATTCATAATTTTTTGAAACCAATATGTGAGCGTGGCAAAGGAAAAACGTGTTTGGTCAGTTTCAGTCAATTTGGATCGACCAGAAAATGGCCATTTTTCAAATGGTCTTCAAATTTGACGAGATTAGTTTTGTTAGGACCGTATCGTCAATACGAAGCTACAAATGATTTTTCTGAAATTTTTAGAGTCAGTGGTGGCCCCGGCAGATTAAAATGTACGTAAAAATCAATATTGACCATTCTATTAATTTATATTTTATCGGAACAGCCGAATTGGCTTACAATACATAACCCATTGTGTTAGAAATGGGGGTAATTAGCTATGGGCGACAGTCTTTGGGTTTAGACTGGAGATGAAATGAAAATTTACTTTTTGGAACTTGAATTAATATATATATATATATATATATATATATTATTATATGGAAAAGCCAAACACCCCTTTTTTCATTTTTTTACCCTCCCTCTACCATTCAGAACACATCGATGAAAAGAAAGAAAGAGAAAATGCGATTGGGGGGCTGATCCCCACCGCCGCCTGGATGGGCCACCGCGCCGCCTCCGCCCCGTCGCGAGGGGACCCCAGCACCACGTTCATCTTCTTCTTTTCCCCCCTCTCTCCATTGATTTCTCCAAAACCCTACTGTCCCAAACCCCTTCTCCAGTCGCAATGGACCATGGCCCCCCCTTCTGCTCGCCCTCCGACCACCTGAGCGACGCCCCCTCAGCACCCCTTCCACCTCCTACGCAGCGTAGAAAACCCCCCTCTTTTTCCTCCGATAACAAAGTAAGTTTTATTTATTTGTGTATACAAAAACCCGAGTTTTCATATGTGATTTAGCTTAGAAAAACCCATTTTTTCATATGTGATTTAGATTAGAAAAATTGATTTCTCATATATGTTTTAGCTTATAAAAAATCCGATTTTTCATATATGTTTTAGCTTATAAAAATATGATTTTTATATTTTAGAAATAATCAAAATATGATTTTTATTATGAAATTAGGGATGTAAAGATACGATTTTTAGTCATATGAAGTAGCAATAAAAATGATCTTTATAGAGAAAACTAATCAATAAAAAATGTGATTTTTATTTAAATAAAGATCTAAATTTTATTGTATAAAGTTAGGATTTTTATGTAGATAAAAATACGATTTTTAATAGCATAAAGAACTGATTTTTTATTTTTTATAAAAGAAAAGAAATGATTTCTATGTTATGAAAAGATTTGATTTTGAAATGAATAAAGATTTGATTTTTTTTATATATGAAAAGCTGTATAAAAATTTGATTTTTAAATATATGAACATTGATTGAATAAAAATATGATTTTTGTATTATAGAGATAATAAAAATATGATTTTTATATTATAGAGATAATAAAAAATATGATTTTTATATTATAGAAATAATAAAAAAGCGATTTTTATATGATAGAGAATATAAAAATGCGATTTTTACATATGTAGTAGAGATATAAAAGTATGATCTTTATATATAAAAATGTGATTTTTATACGGAGAATGGCGAGAGAAAATATGATCTTTATATATTTTTCATTGAAATAAAATATGATTTCATCGTATATAAAATCGTCAAACTATGAAATAAAAATTCGATAATTAAAAATACGCTTTTTAACATATGTATGATATTTATAAAATAGGCATGCTGGATTTCTGGAAATTTTTAAAATCGATAATCAAAGCACGGCGGAGTGTATCCCAAAGGTGAGAACTTCTCACTTTAATTCTATTTCTAGTTAAAATATATACTAGGATGCAGACGGTGCTTAGCAGCACCCGACACCCGTTATCCACAGACCATGGACGACTTATTTGTTTGATTGATGTGTTGTGAAAATTGATTGTGAGATGTGGAATGGAAATAAATATTTTATAGTTAAAAATATAATTTTTAACGTGTATATGAATAAAATAAATATTCATAAACAAATCGGATGATTTGCTTATGTACACACATTTGACTGATATTGATTAGGACGATAAATTTTACTCATCACCCAACTACACAAATAAAATCTGTGTTTGTTGTATGAAAACCCCACATGGGTATTGGGATGATATATGACATACACTAGTCCCAATAATTAGTTTTATGTCGATTGATTGATTGACAGGCTGTGGTAAGCGTTAAATATTTATATTTAATGCATATGTAGTGTAGAATGCACTCTGGATGATGGTTGACTGTGTTTGATTGTTGTTGTATACATGTGTGTATGAAATCCATATAATCACAATATATGATAATTTACTATGTCTGATTCCAGTTCAGAAAGAATGAATATTTTAAAATAATGAATATTTTCAAATAATATTCAGTAAAAGATCAAAATCTGATTTTGATGTTCGATTTGGGATGGACATGAAAATATTTAATTATATAAAGCCGTGTTGATTAGATTAACGCCATTTTGACTTGAACGATACTTATATCGATTTTATTCATTTTTATAATGAATATCAAAAAGAAAATGATTTCGAAATATAATATTTTGAAAATATTATCATTTATATATTAATGATATGGAATATTCAATTTCGATTTGAAATTGAATATGAAGTTGAAACTGTTTTGAAAACGAATTTAAAATGATTTTTAAGATAAGTTTTAAATGGAAATCGACGAAATATATATATATTATATATAATATAATGATCTGAATAGAACGCGCCACGCTGCAGCAGTTCGCGAATTTTGACCATTGACTTCGAACGGATATTACGGGAGATCCGACCGTCGGATTCTCCTAAAACCGGAACCGTTGGGTTCGTATCGAAAAGAGCTTTCTAACGAATATTAGAAATTAGAAATCTAACGGTTGAATTTAGAATTATGTCCAAATCAAATTTGGAAAAGGTCATTGTAAGTGTAGTTCGATGGCCGTTTATGTAAATTGATTGTACGGGCCTTGATAAAATTATTAAAAATATGGATAATTTGTGTAAAATCATATAAAATGATTTGGAAAGAATTGGCATGAAAAATTCCATATTTGAAAAGATAAAAATAGATTTTTATCGAAATGAACTAGTTTTGAACTAGAATTATAATCCAATTTTTTTTTAAATAAACAAATTGGATTTGAAATGGTTTTAAAAATAACCAGAATTTCCAATATATAATTTGGAAATGGATTTGAATCAAAATTGTCTTCGGAATATTTTGATGTTGGATTTCATGATTATACAGATATTGTTATGGAAAGTTGAAAGATATATTTATATCGTTATTCCAATACGATATTTGTTGGTTCCAGAATTTGATATTGAATATAAGCCGATATATTTTCTATTCAGAGCCTTGTATTTAATATCAAACGGGATTTGGGTTTGTCGTGAATGGTGTCTTCATTAACACTGTTCTTAAACCCAATTGAGAAAAAGATTAAATCTTTTTATTTAGATTCAATGAAGTATACCAATTAAATAATATTTAATTGAAATTGAATTGGAATTGAATTTTTATTGTGAATGGTGTTTTAAATAACACTTGTTCTTTAACCTGATAATTAATGGAATGTGAATTGGGTTTGTTGAGAATTGTGTTTTAACGACATTCGTTCTTTAACCTGATTTACAGTGAAATGTGATTTGGAACTTATAAATCTTTTGTTAAGATTTAAAGGAGATTTTCCAAAGTAAAGTTTTCCAATTTAATAAAATAAATTAGAATGGAATGGAATTCGATTTGGTAATAATCGAAATGAATTTCAATGGAGGAAGACTGCTAATATATATGGAATTTAAAAGGCTTCGCCGTTATTCCATTTATATTATTAGTCGGATATGGAAGTTTATATCGATTATATATATTGATCTGTTTTCTGTGAAGATTCCATAATTAAGGGAACATGATTTTGGGTTTATCGTGTGCTGCATTTTAAATGACATTAGTTCTTTAACCCAGTTAAAGACAGGATTTATTTCCTGGATTTGAATAATCATTAAGTAATGATTTTTGGAAATTAAAACTGAATTAGAGTTTTAATGAATCTTTAAATAGATTGAAAGGTGAATTTGATAACTAAAATTATCAAATTCAAGAAATGATCGAGAATGGAGTACCACTAGTTTTACTCCAGGCGATAGTTAAATCTTTAATTAGATTTGAACATGAAATGGTAATTTAATTTATCGATAACACCATGGTGTTAGATATGAAGTATTACCAGTTTTGCTTAGGTTGGGATTGGGAAATTAAACAAATGATTACTTCGGTAAGGATCGATAATCCCGACTAGTTTGGATAAACCATAATTTGGTTTGAATTGATATTCGAAGGAAGATTAAAGAATAAATTTAAAGAATTTATCTTTGATAAAATTAATGGGAACCTTTCCCAAAGTAAAAGAATATTTTAATAAAGGAATATTCTGGATTGGAATATGGTGTATGTTGTGTTTTTATAACACTTGTTTATTATATACGTGAGTTATTCAGAAAGACCGGGTTTATCCCATTCTGAATAACTGATTCGACGATATGTCGAGGATGAAGACGATGGTTGAAGACCGGAGGTCTTCACATCGTTTGGATGATTACTAATGTCTTGATTGGGCGGTACACCCAAGGCGAGGTAATAAGTGGTGATCGTCCAAACGTACTTGGAGATCGACCGGATATGCGAGGACCTCTCCCCTGTATTCGACATATGGGGGAGGAATAAGGTGCCTCCGGTTTCGTTCAGACCCAGAACGAACTTGTAAATGGATGTGTGTCTGACATTGGATTTCATTCTTTGTGATTGATATACATCGGTTGCATAGCGTGAATTGCCTATGTGGCATGCTGAGATGCAAATGATCAAGACTTCTGTTGAAAAGCAGAGTCCTATGGTTGATGATCAAAGCACAACTTTAATATAGCGTAGCTTTATGTAGCGTTAATTTGCGAGCCTCACACCCTGGTGTGAACCAGAAACTGGAGAGGACATCAGGGAGGGCATGTGTTTCCTTCTGGCTAGGAGTGGTGTCAGCGTTTTTACTAAACCTGACATTTTACTTATGCGGATGATGGATTGCAAGCCGCCTCGGTTATATCGGTCGATCCGGGACCGATGGAGTCATTTGGCTCATTTACGCCCCATGGGGTGGGGAAACGTATTGTCCAAGGTTTTTTATTCCACATTGCATTTTGATGGGCCATCCCTGACGATCCAAGGGCCCACTTGTGTCTGGGTCCTGGACATGGACTAGATTGTCTCGAAGCGGTAAGGACGATCCCTTGCCTTGGTTCACAGATAGAAATCCAACTTCCAATATGACATTTGGCAGTTTTGATTGTAAAGCCAAGTATGGCAACATAGTGGGATGGGGCACTCATGTTGTCTATGATTGATACATTTATATTTGAAATTGTTTTGACATTATATACTTATAGTAATAGTAAAATATGAAATTTCACGTACCAAGCATTTTTGGCTATTATAAGGTAAAAATCTATCCTCCGGCTTGCGTTGCATTATGTGATGGGACGTGAGTCTTATAATAGCTTCATTGTTCTTTAATTAGCATTGCGCTGTTGTTTTTATGCATTGGTATTCTTGGGGGTAAACCCGTTAAGTATTATACGGCGTGCTCCCTTGATTTATCTAACTTTAAAATCAGATTTATAACTGTTTTAGTTCTCACACCAGTCACATGACTGACTTGGAGTTTATTGTTTTAACCAAAACTCTGGGTGCTCCTATTTCCACACGGGCAGCTAGTAGTTTCGGTTTTGCAGATTTATATTCACAGGATCCTGGTTTATAGCTGGAACGATATTCGGAAAGCTTTGTATCCGTTTATCTCTTTCAGTTGTGTTTTGTATTATTTTTCGCTGCATTGTAATTTAAATCTATGTTATTTTTCTGATGTTTAATATTTATTCATACTCTGTATATTCTTATACTCTGATGTAAATTATTGTAATAACCAATGAAATGTTCTTCTATTTGTGTTCTGATTCGTCTTGTTCTCAAAGCAATCCGTTCTTTCTCTTCTCTTCAGAGACCGAGGAAGTTCAGGTCGTTATATTACACTTGTGGTAAAACTCCGCCCAGAACCGCCCGGCATATCCAACATCCACAAGTGGTAAATCTAATGTGAAGGGTCTAAGCGCATAAATAAAACATGTAATGGTGCTAAGACACGAGGTTAAGTCAACTTGTGGTAGAAGTATGCCCGGACCCGCCTGACAAATCCAGCGTCCACAAGTGTAGGCTTAATGCGAGAGGTCTAGTGCACACACACACACACACACACACATATATATATATATATGCATGTATATAACAAGATATGTGTAAATGGAAATGATAGTAATTAAATGTCTAACTCAGAAAATAAGAAAGGAAGGGATGTAATGGACTGAGTTAGTGCGATGCGAAGGAAAAGTGATGTATTTCCCTAAATGACTTATTTCTGAGAACGTGGTTGCAACTAAGCCACAGTAAATAAAGTAAGAAAAAGGAAATAAATTACTTGCCACCACCGATTTAGATGGGAATACGTTATGAAAAAAATCACTGATTCCTTCTATAAATCAAATTGATAAGGTGCATGAAGTGTTTTCCTTTATAAAATAAGGAACATATATTACAGTGAATGAAGAATAATGGGTTACAACAGTAAATGGTTTAAACGGGGAATGATAATAACTAATTATAAATAAATTACATTAATGAGAATGTTATATAATAGGTTGACTTGTCCTAGGGACAAGTGAAGATTATAACTTAGATTATACTAAACTAGTAAGGAAATGGGATAACTGGTGAAATGAGACAAGGGACACTTAATTGTAAATTAAGTAATCAATAAATGGGGAAACCTGAAACCAGTTGAGAAAAGGGGGAAATTTATGGAATATAAGAGGTTGTACTTAATTATAAATTAAGTAATATGTAAACTTGGAAGTCTGAAACCCGCTGATAAGACTAACAATTTTAGACTTGTCCTAGGGACAAGAGGAAATTATAATATAGGTTATAATAAATGGGTAGAGAAACTTACTAATGGGCCTTAGTAAAGAGAATTAAGTTAATAAGTAAACAACGATAAGTTGTATTGATGGTGTAAAATGGAATTATGATTAAATGAGAAAGAATGAGGAAAACTTATGAAATTAAATAAGTTATATTTAATCATAAATATTGACTGACATGTTAAAAAGAAAACATGTGAATTGAGATATACTTAATTACATATTAAGTAGAACATGTTATTATAATGATGAGATCAAACGAGAATATAAAGGTATTGTGGATTACAGACCTTGGATCACAATCTAGAGAATAACATGTTGTGGGCTTATTAATAAACTTAAATAGGTTAAGTTATATGACTGAAATTAGTAAGCAAGAGAAACTTGGTAGCTTGAATAAGAAGTCAATGTGAACGGGGATAACCAAGTTAAATGGAAACCTGGTGAGGAAAGTATGTTTAGACATACGGTCTAATGACACATTAAAATGAGGCGCTTGGACCAGTCCGTACGTTTGAGGGTGAATAACCCAACGGGGTAGATCATCGTGGTGTCATAAGGCACGAGGGGAGCACATATTCATCTGATTATTCTGTCAGCTCCGAAGAGCTGGAAGGGGAAGCACGTGGCTTCCTGAGCTACGTAAGGTGCTCCTGACAGCCCTCTGTGTGGTGGCAGATGTTTAGGCTGTGCTCGCAGAGGTTGGGTCTGCGCGTAACTACTAGGTGGGTGGGCCTTGACTACAAAAGTAGCTCTGCAGTCAGAGTGCTTTGACGTGGGGACACCAGGGTGATTTAGCGGTCGCCTCAATGGGGAGGCATAGGGTCACGACCAACAAGGATAGTAGATCGTAGGATACCCATCATAAACAACCAGTGGGATGCGGAAAGACTAGAGCTAAAATGAATAGACCATTCACCTTTCACTAACGAGGTACGGTAGTTGAGGGAAGACGCTAACTAGATGTTTAGATTGTTTTCTCGAGGCCAGTCGTTTAGCTCTTGTAGTCTTTACTAGTTGAGGGAGGGGCCGAGGTGCGGCCATATCCACCATGAAAAACAGACCTTAGGAATATCTGTATATAGAGGCTCTTAAAGATGGGCCTGTACAGAAATGGAAAAGCTCCCGACCAACTTCCGTGTTTCTTGTATATCCCTGCCACGGAAATCGGTGCACATTAGAGGACGTGCGATTAAGGCATCAAGCTACAATTGACGATACGTATGTGGGACAGTCTAGATACATGCATGTCGGCTCTGGGTGGTGTATCGTAGACTTGAGGGCATTACTCCAATATGAAACCCGATTCGATCGACGATGGCAGTCCGTACGTTTACGTAGCATAGTAACGACAGATATATAAGGAACGTAATATTGTTATTTAGAGATCCGTACGTCACTTCGGCATAGGATGAGGGACTACGTTCATTTCTATGGCATTACGGTGGAGACCGTGCGAGTGGGGTACCATGGGGTGTACTTCAGTATTGAGGGATAGCTACATATATACTATATTAGGTTAATCCACTGGGAAGTAAATGGGTAAGACGTGTATGTAAGCCTTGAGTGCTGTTAACCCAAGTAACCTCGTAAATTAGAAAATGTGATTGAACGGTATATATAGGATTATCCAAAGTGTATAATTTAAATCCAATCACCAGAACTTGTGTTCTGACGCCCTCCTTATCACATACTCGCAGGTTAGATTTGTGACAGAGACATGATAGCCTTGGATAATGGTTAGGCAGTATTATTAATACGGTAAGGCTATATTTTGATTATATTATATTTTATCCATTCCGCTGTGAGATATTTTCTGAGCTATGACATATTTTATGTCTCTGTCTTTTCTGCAGGATACCAGAGCGAACCAACCTGAGTTTCGATAAATTGGAATTTTGAAAGAAAAAAAAATCGGTCTGTCGGAATTCGGGTTGTTACATCTGGTATCATAGCTTAGGTTTAGGATTTCTGTATAAATAGTAAGTGAACGTAATTGTATTTTAAAAAAATATAAATATATTTTATATATACCTAGATCCATAGAGGAACCCACTAAATAGAAAGAGTATAACATGGTAAGAAATGAGATGTTTATTTTGTACGCTAAAGGAGTGAATATGGAAATCTGAGACCCTTAGGTAATTTGGGTCGAGAGTGTACAATATACTTTGTATGGAAGGAAAGTAAATCCCACATAATTAGTATTTTGGGTTAGTGGGCTTGAAAACTTTATAAATTGGAAAAGGTTTAACAGAGAAAAATGGATTAGGAACATATATAGTTAAGAGAATTGACCTTGGGGAGTGTCTAGGAAAACCTAGAAAAATTGGAAACCTGCTTTGAGTCTAACCCCATTGTTAACTTTTAAGAGCTTGAAATTATAAAAGTTTTGGGAAAATGTATTTTCAAGTTTTAGTCTTAAAAATTATAGTTTTAATTATGTAAAGTGTACATATTGAGTTTTAAAGTAAAATGGGGTATATTTTGTAAATAGTGGTTTCTTGCGAAAATTTTGTTTAAGATAAAATTCTCTCAATAAAAGGTGCATATTATAGAGCATTTATATGTCGCTAGTTTTCTTGTTATATTTCATACAAGAATTTTTAGTAAAGAAAGTTTTGAAATCTCTATTCTTTTGACAATCGTTTTTGATAAATTTATTTAAAAAGGAAAAAATTTTGGTGGACAAAATAAGTTGCAGAAATTAAGAAAGAGTAGGTGTTTGCACCTTGTAGTAAGAGACTGAACCGACCTTATAGGTAAGAACAAGTCATAAACCCGATTAAGAAATAGTTGTCCTTATCTACTCCCGTTTTTGTGATTTGAAAAAAAATGATTTACATATATGACATGTTTTATGGTTTGGCAAAAGTAAGTTTTCATGAGGAAAATAAGGTTTTGACATTTTTAAATTTTTGGATTTTTTTTAATGAAAAGGCCCAATCGTGTTTCAAAAAGTATGGAGTAGGTAATGATTAGTGCCTAGGGAAGACGGGAAAAGTTTTAAGGCTATGAAGTAAATAGCGAGAATTATCTTGGAATAATAGTAAGTTCCCGTAGAATGCATGCGTAAGCATTGAAAAGCCTAGGGTGTTTCTTAAAACAATTGTTGGTACACATTTAGAATTAGTAGTGACTACTAGATAGTAAAAAGGGCAAGTAAGTGTTTATATCCTATTGCTGATTTCCATGTTAGGGGTAAAACCCTTTACTACATTTCTGTTGGGATCATTCCATTATTTTGTTCTTGTTGGGTAGTTAGGGTAATACCTAAACCTGTCGTGGATCCCATAGTTTGGACTTTTCTGTATGAGGGGGACATAGTCCCGAGATTCTTGGCCCTTAGTAGTAGCTGTGTAGGGTGTCTGTTCTCCTGTTTTAGTTGAAAGACTAGAAGGCTTATTTAAATTTAAACATAGATCAGATGATTAAATAAGCTAAGAAAAGAGAAATGGTACAACTAAAAAGGAAACAACAAATTCAATAAAGTAACAAATATGATAAATTATGAGAAATGATGAATAAGACCAGAAAATTTCCAAGGTAAGATGAAAAAGAAAATCAGTGACAAAAGACAATTTCTTATGTGGGCTATGTTTAGATAGGAAAATAAGGAATCTTTATAAATAGTTACATAAAATCCAAGTATGGTTAGAAAAAGGTTGAAAAAGAAAAACGGAAGATGCGAAGTTTTCCGTCTTCCACCTTTTTGTAACATAAGAAATTAAAATTAGAAAATCAGATTTTTCTGTAATTCAAAAAATAAAGTTGGTTGGTAGAATTTTGGATGCAATAATTAGATGAAGTATGCTCTTGACTAGTAAGAGTGTGGGAAAATTTGGATGAAAACATATTTTGATTTTCAAAATATTGCATTCATGTAAAACTGCCAATATATTTAGGATGTGAGCATTATGTTCTTAAAAGGATTTTTGAAAAATTTGCATACACATAGGAGGTACCGCTTAGGCATACCTGCATTATTATGTTGTATTTCACTTTGCGCAAGTGTACAATGATTGCAAAAATTGGATGCACACGTGATGGATGGATATTATGCGAGTGGTTATTTGATTTTTTTACCCTTATCAAATTTCGGGGACGAAATTTCTTAAGGGTGGGAGAATGTAACACCCCGCATTTTTAAGATTGTAAAATAAGAATAACTTAATTTAGATATTGAGAATTTAGTAAAACGGACTACGTCGTTGCGTCCATCTCGGAATTCTGGTCAAGATAAACATCTGGTTTGCGTAAAACAGACATTGTATGTAGAAGTTATGAGCGTTTGAAGTTTGTATACATATAAGGAACTTATATGTGTATATATATTAAATAAATTAATTCATAAAATCAAATTTACGAAGCGGGAAAAGTTCGAGGGAAAATGGACCGTTGGGGGTCAACCTAGGGGTCGACCCATCATGTAACGACCCGGATTTTAAGCGACTTTGGTTATCGACATACACACGATGTCGATAACAAAAACATCGAAAAATCCGGGTCGTTACAGTTGGTATCAGAGCTTAAGTTAAGAATTACTTGGCTCTGTGGCGTGACTCGGTAGAGATAGGGTTAGTAATACCCTAGACTGAGATTGAGTGTATATATACGAGTGAGCGTATTTGTTATTGATAAAAATAATTTTTATATTGTGGAGATTCATTGGTTGAGTCGTTTATGAATTTTGGTCGATCAGTTTGATCCACTGTATCGGTAGGGATTTTGTAAACACTCGAATACGATGAACCGTCATGGTATGTTTTGAAAAGAGGGTAAACCGAATAATTTTACCCAAATTATATTTTGATATAAAGAAGATATATATATTGGAATGAATATATATTGGTTGTTATTGTAATCGAGTAAGATTATAAATTAAATGGTTTTGTAAATAACCAATCAGAATTCATATAAGTGAAATACGTGAAATCAGATGAGTTAAATCTGAAATTTAAGCCAGAAATCGAGTTAAAATTCTGGAGAATTGGATAAGTGTTTGTAAATGGATTTGAATTTAAAATAAGGAAAATTTAAGATCTTGGGAGATTTTAAATTTGTTTACAAGCAGAGTGAATTATATTTTGAAATGAATTTCAAAGTGGAAATGATTAGAAATGGTTTTATAGTATTGAACTCACTTCGATCGCTCGAAAATAGATTATGATGATGACAGCTGCATCATCAGTATTCATTTTCGAGTTGTAAGTGACGAATTACTACCAGAGATACTGTTTTGAATTTGTTTTGGGAAAGACAAGTTGTGTTGAATTTCAAAATGGGATTTAAAATATAGAATTTGAACTTTTAAATAGATTTGAAATATTAACTCGTTTTAAAAGAAATAAAACGAGAAGTTCCTTTATAAACGAAGTTTATAAATGAATTGAAAAGAATTATCATTGGATAATTCAGAAATAAAAATACAAGTGTGAAGTTGAAAGGGAAACCTATTTTCCAAAGGTAGTAATATTGATTTCAAAAGGAATTGAAATCGAGACTTATGTAAAGAATGAATAAAGAAAGTTTGAAAAGGAATTTGAAGAAAGGAAGTTCAAACATAGAATTTGAATATAGAAATTCAAATGGCATTTGGATATAGAAAATATAAGAGATTTCAAATATAGGATTTGAATATCGAAAGTGAAATGGAATTTGAATATAGAAATTCAAAGGGGGTTTGAATATATGAAATTCAATGGAAGTGATATAGAATTTGAATAGAGGAAATTCGAATATAGAAATCGAATAGAATTTGACATAAGAGAAATCGAATAGAATTTGACATAAGAGAAATCGAATAGAATTTGAATAAGAGAAGTGATATAGAAATTGAATAAAGGATTTGAATGGGAATTTGAATATTTGTAATTCAAATTGAATATAGAAATTTAAAGGAGTTTGAATATATGAAATTCAAATAGAATTTGAATTAGAAAAATTCAAATAGAGTTAAAAAGAAATTTGAATATAGGATTCAAATAGAATTCAAATGGAATTTGAATATAGCATTCAAAGAGGATTTGTATTCGAAATTGAATATGAAGCGTAAGTTGAAAATGAGTTCAAATTAGTTGTAAGCAAGTTAAAAATATATTTGAACATATCATGTTCAAATATAAAAGTGAAATAGACTAAAGGAGTAAATCAACAAAATTTAATTAACAAATTTAGTTAAAACGATTGGTATAGTTAAAATAGATTGGGCAGGTATAAATATACATGAGATAGGTATGGATAAGGTATGAAGGTATATAAATAGAATGCCCGACAAAAAGGTATGTATTTAATTCATATATGAGATTTTATGCGCCGTATCGGCTAGCCGCTTGGCTTTCTTTTTCTTTTTGATTGGAGAAGGCCTGTGTGGCAGTTTGGGGACTTTCCCGATGCTCCTAGTACAAAGGAGGTTATGGCGAATTTTTCCGGGAATTTAAAAAGTTAGAATATTTTTAAGATAATCTGATAGTTAGAAATCAACGTATCGATATATATATAGAAGTCGATAAGAAAATGAACTTAAAAATAGAATAGTAAAATCAAAAAGGAAGTCTAGAATAAAATCTAGTAAGAATAGAAATAGGAGGTGTATATGTGTTTAAAAGTTAATCAGTAGTTGTATGGTATTGATTATTCGAGTAAGTAGTCATATCTGTTTTGACGTTATAAATGTTATTCAGTCAAGGTCTGAGAGGTAGTTATACCCCAACTTGATTGATTTCATTATTAACAAATAAATAGTAAGATTTCAGGCTCGAAGATCAAATGTCGAATAAGAGTTAGTTGAATATAGTATTTGGGTTGTCGTAACGATGTTTTACACAATATCCGTTTTAACCCAAATAAGTGTAAGCTTGGAAATATAATAAAGAATATTTCCTAAGTATGGAAATAAACGAGATCGGAAGAGAGATAAGTAATTGGAATATTTTCCAATTATAAATAGCATATATTTTCTAAAGTTTAGAAAATAAAGGAAGGCGATATTCAGAAATGTTTTCCCAATAACATAAAAGGGCCAATATGGTTATTGCAAATATTTGGTTAACAAATATGGATAAAGAAATAGAGAAGTGATTTAACTAATGGAATATTGATTATGGACTCAGTTGAATTTCAAAAAGGAAAATTTGTTTTTTTTTTAAAGTAAACTGTTTAACATTCCCAAGAAGAGACTGTTTGAATTAAGAACAAATTTAAATAGAAGTTTGCGGAAGTAAGCTGAAATTGAATTGAAACAGTTAAGTGAAAACTGAATGGAAATAGAACGATATCAGGAAATATTTATTCTTGAATAAAATTGGATTGTCGAGATAAGAATCTGAAATGAAAATTGGATTGGGAAGTTAAGAGTTTGAAATCGACAATGGAACTCGAATTTGAAATAAAATTCGACTTAGGATATAAGCGAATGGTTGTGTCGTGGATAAAAGAAGATGGGGATTTGATTAGGATGACCCTTGTATCCGCTGAATTGATAGCATATGGAAGTGATAGAGTTGATATGCCCGACGAAAAGGTACAAGTTTATATTCGATATAAGCATGAGATTTATGAGCCGAATTGGCAAGCCGCTTGGCTGTTTGATTTTCTTTTGGGTTGGAGATGGCCCAGAGAGGCGAGTTGAAGTTTGACCGATTGACCAGTACAAAGGAGGTGTTGGCGAAATTTTTCGAACAGTTAAGGCGTTAGAAAATTTTCAAGATTTTTGAAAATTTTTGTTGATAAGAATTAATTAATAATTTAATTGAAATTAAATTGGTTCAGTTGAAACTGAAGTTAAAAAGTGAAAAAATATGTTCTAACGAGTCGATAGGGTCGTCCTCTACCTTTTAGCAATTTCGAGGACGAAATTATTTTAAGTGGGGAAGATTGTAATGACCCACACTGACAGAGGTATTATAATTAATTTATTTAATTATTGAAATGGTGATTTAGAGAATTTATTGGTCGTGGGATTAAATAATGGTAAATATTTAATTAAAATAATAATTAAATAATATATTTAATTCTGAAATAATCAGAATTGGCTGAAATGACGATATGGTGTGAACCGGATCATCTGTGATATTTAATTCAGCTTGGAATTGAATTTGAATAACGAATATATTCAACCGTCGACAGTGGAACGTATAATTATAATATAATTTAAAATAGAGCTCGAAATGGCGCTGCAGTTCGTAAAGTGGCAATTCGAACTTCAACTGAATGTACAGGATTCGTTTTAAATCGGATTTCTGTGAAACAAGAAACGTGTGGAGCTGGTGGAGTATATCTTTCTAGTGGAAGAGAAAAATCGGGATGTCGTCGTGTAGATTTTGAGATATGTCCAAATCAAATTTTAGAAAAGTCGCTGTGGAATTCCTTTATAATTTGCAACGCTTTATTTACGTTATAAAAGGGTTTTCAATATATTTGAATATCGGGTTTGAATTTAGACAAGGTTCTTTTGGGACGTAGTGATAATTTAATTTTTAGAATTTTATGGTAATTTTTAATTAATTAAATAAGCAACGTTTTATTTGGAGTATTTTGCACCCTTAATCAATATTTTCAGGTTTCAAAATATGAGTTAATCTACCGGTATTATTATATTTTTGGGATCGTGGGACATTGATCGTCTCACCTGTATTTTTATTTCTGTCCCTATCGCTTCATATGTGAACGGAGTAAACCGATTGATTTAGATCAATATAAAAATCAATGCCAAAATATCCTAATATATGTATGATCAAAGCAATGGCCACGGCCCCCTTTTTGTTTCAGCCGCTCTTTGTTTCATTTCCAAAAGGGAACGTGAAGACCCACCCTCCACAAATTCAAAGAGTAGCTCTCCTGTATAATACCTTCCTCTAACTCTTAAGACCTAATTACTATTTGTTCTCCAGCAAAAAGGAAATCAAGCCGGCGCTTATTTTCTTCTTTGCAGAAAAATCAAAATACCCTACTGCGAAAATCTAAAAAAGACTAAAATCAATGTATTTTCGATCCTCAACATATTAGTTCCAACCGGGTATGAATGGCGTTGCCTAGAGTAAAAAGAGAAAGAGAAGGAGGGGACTTAAACGTGAGGATAAATGGTGAATGGCATGCTACAGGCGACGGGAATGTTTAGTAATAGGAAAATCAAATAAAGGGAGAAGAAAAAGAAGACATGCGTTGTACAGAAGAGTTTTGGGGAGTTTTGTAGTTGCTCACGGCTTTGGTTTTTAGGAGGAAGGATCGGAAGTTTTGTTCGGCCATGGGGTTGTTGTACTGGAGGTAGAGTACGGTGTTGATGGTGTTCAAAATACTGAGAGGGGGAGTATCTACAGACGCAAGTAAAAAGGGGGGAGTAACGTGAGAGTTGGACGTTGAGGTGACATGTTGCATGGGGTATAAGGGGAACATAACACGTGATGTAGGTTGGGGCAGTAAGTGATATGTGTTGTATACATTTGAAGACGTGGGGAGGGGTAAGCACGGTCATCATTTTGTGCTAGGGGATCGGTACATCCTGGCTTCCAAGAGGGTGGATATGTTCATATGAATGGATTCAAGAGAAATATAGGTGGTGAAATCGAAGTTTCTGATGGAAATGATGGAGTATACAGTGAACTGTCGGCAAGAACATGATGAGCAGAATGATTAACGAGGTAATGATGTTTATAGGGGTGATTAACTAGTTTATTTATTTATCCAATTAAGTTAATTTAATTCGTAGTAAGGGTTATAATAGCTATAAGTATTTTGTTTGTGTCTAGAATTCGACGAAACAAACTACACTGGATTCACTGCGATGAAATCAACATTTTTGAACTACCATGATCGAGAACTGAGCTAAGTGGAATTTCAGAAGAAAAAAAAGTAAATGTCTGTTCATTTTAAATGAAAACAAAGGAGAATCATCAACTGCGATCAATGTGAGTAAATCTCACTAACTCTGAACAGTTTATAATTTCATGTTGTATTTTTATAACTGTTAGATATTGGCTGGTTGACTGTGTGTTGACTGTTTGATTGAACTGTTAGTCAGTTAGTTGAATTTCTATATTGATTCTGTTTAACAGAATATATAGTATGGAACTGAAAGTGTTGTTATCTATATTGTTTAACATCTGTGATGCAGGGAAACAGGTTGGAGGAATCCAACTGGATTCCTCAACATATATTTTACTGTTTTTCATATATTGTGATATATGGTGTGTTATATAATCTGTTATGGATTATGGGTGTTGAAATGATATTGATCATTTTTATTTGATATTTTAAATATTATAAAAGACCCTGAGATGTAAAGAGAATTATTTCAATGTATATTGAAATAAAGGGAGTTTATAAAATCAACAGATTTTGAAAAAGGAAATATTTCGAAAGTAAATAAAAAGGGAAATCATTTGTAAAGTGAAGAACTGTTACTAAAAGTAAATCTTTATAAATGAATAGTTTAGTAGAGTTAAAGAATAAAGGAGTTAATCGATGTTAGTTTAATCGATTAGAATTAAAGAAAAAGGAGTTAATCGATGTTAGTTTAATCGATTAGAGTTAAAGTAAAAGGAGTTAATCGATGTTAGTTTAATCGATTAGAGTTAAAGTAAAAGGAGTTAATCGATGTTAGTTTAATCTATTAGAGTTAGAGTAGAAGGAGTTAATCGATGTTAGTTTAATCGATTAGAGTTAAAGTAAAAGGAGTTAATCGATGTTAGTTTAATCGATTAGAGTTAAAGTAAAAGGAGTTATCGATTATAGTTTAATCGAAAGGAGCTATCGATTAGTTTAATCGAAAGGAGATTTGTGAAGACCCGTTATTTTTAACGGTCCAAAATCAATTATAAACGTCATCAAACACGCTTACAACTAATTTTAGATATTAAAAGTAGCGGACCTTAAGTAAAAAAATACTAGAGACGATTACTAATATGGAAAATCTCATGATGTCACAAAATAAATAATCACATAATTAAAACATCATAATCCATTTTATTACATTGAACATCCACAAAGCAAAATAGCAGCGAAACAATAAGAAGTAAATTTAAATAACAACCTCTAGATCCAACATGCAGGCTAGGCTCCTTTCTTCTTCAATTTTTTTTTTCTCATATCTTCCAACTTCACAAATTCTGTTCAAAGAGAAAAAAGAGTTTCAACTATGTTTGGACTGCGCCTAACCCTATACACCCCGACCCAATCTAAGGGTTCCGGTGGCTATTGTATAGGAAAAGACTGCCTACGTACCCCTTTTGGGAGATCAAGCCCACGTAGTTCTATTTCCTGCTCTTCTCCTGCATCCAAATACTTGTTAGTGCATTAAAACCATTACATCCATTCAACCATTTCATCCATTTAACCATTGCAATCAATGTAATTTAATACCAGTGTAAACATTGCAATCACCGCACCAACGTAATCGAATAAAAGTAGAATATACTATTTTACTCACTTATCGTAATAATGTTAACATGTAGTCATCAAACACCAACAATATCCAATGATAACTCCAAATTATAGGATAAGAAGATAAAAACACAAATATACTTACACGATTATTATTTATGAACCAATAATAATATGCCATCAATGTAAGTATAAACAATTCATTGTATACTAATTACTCTTGAATAGTAATGCTGTCATTAACATCATCGAACATGTACTATTCCAATCAGTATTAGTAACAAAACATCCATCATTAAATAACCATAATTAACTACACATTAATTTGTAGTAATAATGGTGAAACATCACATATTCATCCTTAATGTGATCCATCATCATAAAACAAAACATGATGTAAATAGAACTTAATTATTAACCATGCATTACAACATTTCAATCAAATTTACAATAATTCTTTTTCTTATGAGTACAAGATTATCTTATTATTGTTCATTATTAAAGGACCTTTCTTGTTTAATTTATCCTTTTACAATTCTTGTTGCTTCTTATCTTTCAAAACGTTATATTTATCAAAATATAACTTCATTAAATCACTTTGGAAATCAATTGAATGCTAGAATAATAGTGATTGCATATTAAATTCTTCTAATATACTAGAAAGTCATGTCATTTCCATTTTTCACAAAACATTGCAATCTATAGGAAAACCATATCATCATATATAAAATCTTGTTTTATTGAACAAGAATTAACATCCTTCTACTTTATTTATGATTTTGTTCAGGAATTACTAAGTATTAAGTAATAACATTATTTCACATCTCTAATTAGTTTTGTTTCTTTTTTTTTCCTTCAGAAAGTGTTAATGCATACAAACTATGGATAATCACAAATTTTTTTTCATTTATCCAACCAATTTCAACATCATTGCTAAACTTCATTCATTTTAATGAATAGCTCCTATATTCAGATCTGTCACTAATTTCAATTAAAATTCGAATAGTACAATAATCAGTAATGAATCGTAAACTTAGACTCAACACACCAAAAAAAAATCTCAAATATCAAACAATTATCAACATATCATGTCAAAAGTTAATAATCATAAATATTCTCCAAGAGACATCAAAATTAATAATCTAAATTCAACTAGTTAAGTTAGAGAACTCATACCTATGCTTTTGAAAATATTATCCATACTCATATAAGCCATATGCATGTATCATCTCCGTTTTATCTAACATTTATTCCCTTTTACCATAGCTGTGAACTTTGTATAAGCTTTCTTCCTTTTTCTCCTTTATTTTGATCCTCTCTCTATTCTTTATTTTAGAATGAATCTTTCCATTATTTCCATTAAGGAAAAATTAAAGAATTAAATAGGATGTGTTTGAATACTTTTCCAAAAAGGAAGAAGAAAGAAGAAAAAAAGATGGAGGTTAAGGTTAGATTTGGCTAACTTATAGAACAGTTAAAGATTGATTTAGTACCTTAGATTATTCCTAGGAATTCTCCAATTAAATCGTAGCCTCTCTCTTATTTACTTTGCAATGAAGTAATATGTTAAGGCACATCTCATATGCTTATTTCTATTACTTTAATCCAACCGTGATAAAAAGGGATTTAAATACACCAAAAAGGTAACATATAAATGTATTTTTGAAACTTATCAAAAAGTTACCGTTTATACAAGAGAATTAATTTATTGTCTTAAGGAAATAAACCCCTAATAAAAACAATTCAATTCTCCTACATGTTAATTAGTGCCTATTTAATCCTCAAATGCATGATTAATCAAAACATTTACATATATACATGAATATATGATAATTCAAAGTTATATCGATTAATGTCTAATAGCTGCAAAATATGCATAAACCTCACAACCATCCGTAATTAAATACATTTTCAATTGATGCAAATTAATTCTTTACTTTATAAAATGAAAGACATTTGTGTGTGTGTGTGTGTGTGTGTGTGTATATATATATATATATACATAGGATGATTTGAATCTTACTAATTAATTGTATGAATATGCAATTAACCCTCCCTCCATAATATGTAAAGTCAACAAATGTCTAACAAGTGGAATATATTGACAACTAATGCGAATGGATTGCTTACCAATTAAAAAAAATGCCACTTATATACGGGAATTAATTGTTATTCTTTAGGAACAAATTTCTAGTATGACAAATTAATTGACATACATGCCAATCAATGCTTACTTAATCTTCACATATGCACTTAATCAGTTATTGCTCCATAGTATATAAAATTATGGCATTTACATATTTATACATATATAGGTAAATTTAGATTTATAAGAATAGGCAATAAACCCCATAACCATCCATAAATCAAATATGTCACTGATTATTGCATAATTGATAACTAACCTGTTTTTTTTCAAAAGTGGAAAGCAAATATAATTTTAATTTTTCTTTTTTTTTCTTTGCTACTTCCCCATAACATAGAAAGTCTATGCATGATCAAACTATATACATGCATATATATTTATACACACAAAAAGTATTTAAATAACATGTTAGTTAATGTGCAATTAATTTACATCCTATGTATATAATCTGAAAACAATATTCATCTCATATATATGTAACATATCACATACAACCACGTAAAATCTTTCCTTACATGCAACTCTTTATCTTACGTGTCTCTTATTTATATACAAATATATCATATTTGGAACATGCATAAATTTGATTGTTTTACCTAAAAACCAAAAATATGTCAATGACGGGAATTGAACTCATGACTTCATGTATGAAAGTCCACTAACTTAACTACTCCAAACACATTTATAACACTGAAAAATTGATGGTTTCATGTGCATATCTTTCATTCTTAAAAAAATGAAATATCTTGTGAATAATGTCAAATATATCAAAATTATATATCAAACTGATCGTCTTGGAAAGACCTTCGCAATGGTAATAGATACGACGTCCGGTTTATCTTTTAGTAATAATTAATTCTTAATTACTTAACTTTTAGAACCGTAAAAGTTGCGGGATGTTACATTCTTCCCCCCTTAAAAGAATTGCGCCCTCGCAATTCCCCAAATATAAAACCCATTCAAAATAATAAATCTTTCATTAGGATTTTAAAATAAAACCATCCGTCATAAGTTAACTTCCCATATGTAATAACCATAGTTTCTTGCCAATCACAACACACCACACACTATAATAAGTATGTATTTTCTTGTCATTCTATGGGACATATGGTGTGTAAAAATAAAAATCCATCAACAAACAATAGTTATTATAACATCCTCATACAAAGAAAAGAACGCTCATAAATTAACCATCAATGTGGTTCACAAGAGTAAACCAAAAGAACAATTAACACGTCATGAAACTAACAATAAACACATGTATGTTCATTAATGTGCTAACCATATAATCATCCTAATGTGATGAAATTTATTAAAGCCTCACATTTGTAGAAGCGATGTGTCCTTTCTTTCTTTCCTCTTTAAGAATATCTTATGCACCCACTTATGGTCATTCCTTCAAAATAATAAGTGCACATTCATAAATGTATAAATCTTTATAATGGTTAGTACGACATCTCCTCCTATTACTGCTGTCCATCATTCATTATGACATTTACTTACTCATCGCGTAAAGCATATGGAATTCGCTATTTTCTGTTATCCACCCAATTCAGGTATAGCGAATGCCCCCAAGCACACGGCAGATAGACAAATTCCTAACATAGTGGAACAGACATTTGGAACCCCTTACATGGTGGAGTCCCCTACCTTCCCAGTACCAACCTCTCAAAGATGCATCGAAGTCTTAAAAGCCAACTACCCCTTTGCAAACGTCCTGCGGCAAAGCCCAAATTTGGAAGTTGACACATTGGTTCCTACTTGAACCATTGGTTCCCACCTGAACCCCTTGATTCCATCTTGAATCCCTTGGTCCCCACTTGGACCATTAAAGACAACTTCCTTCTTGAGCTACCTTTGCATCTAGGATTTTTATCGATTGGAGTTTATCTTCAAAAGAGTTCTTCATCTTTGCATTGGAGTAGTGATAATCCATATATAGCAAGTTCCTTCATTTTGTAATAAAGTTAAACCGTCCAAAATACCAAAGAGGAATCCACTAGATAGGAGTGATTCACATGCCTTTAAAAATTTAAGATTTTGCTTTCAAATCAAAAATTCCATCTACGTTTAAAATAAAAATCCTTTTGCAAAATTCTCAAGTTCACAAAACATTTTTCTTTTAAGTTATGGAAGCTGGTAATTATTTGAAAAAAATAAATATGCATTTTGAATCACTCCAACTTTCATACATATTCCCAAGTGGTAAACGTTAAGTCTTTAATCACTAAAATTCTCCATTTTACTCTTCTCGCCTTCAAGGAACATCTCCAAAACTTTTAGTCATTCCAAATACTAGTCTTCTTTAGTTTAGAAAACAACATATTCACATTATGCCTAAACTAATCATGTTCCCCTTCAATCCTTTTATTTCTCGAGTGTAGATTCAATCAATAGTCAACACTAGCTTACTATCTAATCATACAATTAACATAAACAACAAACAAACAAACTAAACATATCAAGTAAGAAAACAATAATCTATTCAATTAAAAGAATTAATCTAAACAAACATGACATTAACTAATAAGCAAACATCAAGCATAGAGTGTAAAGTGGAAGTGTGCGTGTCATGGTGCTAGCAAACATCAAACAAAGCAATTATCCTCATATCTCTCACTCAGTGCGTAAAGCATACGATGTCCACCGCTTTCAATCACTAGACCCATCGAAGTAGTGGCGGAGTTCGACTTGTACAACTACTGCTACTACCAAGCTTACCCCATGGAGTCATAACCAAATCTTTACAAATGACCCCACTTCATTGGTCTATAGCTCTTTAGTTGTACCTAGGCCACTGCGGCCCTGAACCCGTTCACGTACCCCCTACACATAGTGATCCAAAGTTATAGACATCGACAACCCCTTAGCACACGTCCCGCAGCAAAGCCCAAATCATGAAGTGAACTCATTGGTTCTCATCTAGATCCTGAGCTCTAACTTCTCCTTTGGACTACCTTTGCATCTCGGTTTTTGGTCAAATTGGAGTTGGTCTTCAGAAGAGTCGTCACGATCATCGTTGCGTGGTAGTGGTAAAAGCTCGAATCCGGTTTGGTTCGGTTTAGTAATCTTGTTCGGCTCGTCCATTTCGGTTCGGTTCGGTGCTCCACTCCAACTCCAACCCTATGCAAGTGGCCCTCCTTTTTGCCATGTTCCAGTTCAGTTTAGTTCGTCTTATGTTCCGATCTGGATCTTTGCATAATTTCTAGCAAGCTATTTTTCGCCGAACGATGGCGTTTTCAACCATTCTAACTTTTATATGCAACCATAAAACATACCAAATAGCAGTAACAACATATAGGTTCAATCAAAAAAAGATCAAAACAACATTCATGTTCATAGAAGGGGACTAATTAACCTTAATTACTCTTAATCCCCTAATTAGCACTAACATGCAAATCACTCACAAATGATCATTTTCTATTAACTAAGGAGATAGCTTTAAAATAAAGGATATATGTTAAAAACATAATTCTAGACCATTGTTGTTCTCTTAAAACGATTATATCTTTACTAAGCTTGGGTTTCAATTGCAACCTAATCACCATGTGTATGTTCATTCAGGTTATAACTCACCCCCTAAACGTTCATCCTGCCTTACTTTTTTTTCCTTTATCCACCATAAAAGGTTTCTCATGAATAAACAACATTGTAGAGTGAGGTAATAACTAAACAAACAATACATACACATAAAGCATGCAATTATAAATCGAAACATTTTCTCCCATATTTGAACCAACCTTAAGGTGTAAATCATTACAATATAACGATTAAACCTACCCAAGGCTCAGGTAATCGCTAAACCTAAGCTCTGATACCAAATGTGAAGACCCGTTATTTTTAACGGTCCAAAATCAATTATAAACGTCATCAAACACGCTTACAACTAATTTTAGATATTAAAAGTAGCGGACCTTAAGTAAAAAAATACTAGAGACGATTACTAATATGGAAAATCTCATGATGTCACAAAATAAATAATCACATAATTAAAACATCATAATCCATTTTATTACATTGAACATCCACAAAGCAAAATAGCAGCGAAACAATAAGAAGTAAATTTAAATAACAACCTCTAGATCCAACATGCAGGCTAGGCTCCTTTCTTCTTCAATTTTTTTTTCTCATATCTTCCAACTTCACAAATTCTGTTCAAAGAGAAAAAAGAGTTTCAACTATGTTTGGACTGCGCCTAACCCTATACACCCCGACCCAATCTAAGGGTTCCGGTGGCTATTGCATAGGAAAAGACTGCCTACGTACCCCTTTTGGGAGATCAAGCCCACGTAGTTCTATTTCCTGCTCTTCTCCTGCATCCAAATACTTGTTAGTGCATTAAAACCATTACATCCATTCAACCATTTCATCCATTTAACCATTGCAATCAATGTAATTTAATACCAGTGTAAACATTGCAATCACCGCACCAACGTAATCGAATAAAAGTAGAATATACTATTTTACTCACTTATCGTAATAATGTTAACATGTAGTCATCAAACACCAACAATATCCAATGATAACTCCAAATTATAGGATAAGAAGATAAAAACACAAATATACTTACACGATTATTATTTATGAACCAATAATAATATGCCATCAATGTAAGTATAAACAATTCATTGTATACTAATTACTCTTGAATAGTAATGCTGTCATTAACATCATCGAACATGTACTATTCCAATCAGTATTAGTAACAAAACATCCATCATTAAATAACCATAATTAACTACACATTAATTTGTAGTAATAATGGTGAAACATCACATATTCATCCTTAATGTGATCCATCATCATAAAACAAAACATGATGTAAATAGAACTTAATTATTAACCATGCATTACAACATTTCAATCAAATTTACAATAATTCTTTTTCTTATGAGTACAAGATTATCTTATTATTGTTCATTATTAAAGGACCTTTCTTGTTTAATTTATCCTTTTACAATTCTTGTTGCTTCTTATCTTTCAAAACGTTATATTTATCAAAATATAACTTCATTAAATCACTTTGGAAATCAATTGAATGCTAGAATAATAGTGATTGCATATTAAATTCTTCTAATATACTAGAAAGTCATGTCATTTCCATTTTTCACAAAACATTGCAATCTATAGGAAAACCATATCATCATATATAAAATCTTGTTTTATTGAACAAGAATTAACATCCTTCTACTTTATTTATGATTTTGTTCAGGAATTACTAAGTATTAAGTAATAACATTATTTCACATCTCTAATTAGTTTTGTTTCTTTTTTTTCCTTCAGAAAGTGTTAATGCATACAAACTATGGATAATCACAATTTTTTTTCATTTATCCAACCAATTTCAACATCATTGCTAAACTTCATTCATTTTAATGAATAGCTCCTATATTCAGATCTGTCACTAATTTCAATTAAAATTCGAATAGTACAATAATCAGTAATGAATCGTAAACTTAGACTCAACACACCAAAAAAAAATCTCAAATATCAAACAATTATCAACATATCATGTCAAAAGTTAATAATCATAAATATTCTCCAAGAGACATCAAAATTAATAATCTAAATTCAACTAGTTAAGTTAGAGAACTCATACCTATGCTTTTGAAAATATTATCCATACTCATATAAGCCATATGCATGTATCATCTCCGTTTTATCTAACATTTATTCCCTTTTACCATAGCTGTGAACTTTGTATAAGCTTTCTTCCTTTTTCTCCTTTATTTTGATCCTCTCTCTATTCTTTATTTTAGAATGAATCTTTCCATTATTTCCATTAAGGAAAAATTAAAGAATTAAATAGGATGTGTTTGAATACTTTTCCAAAAAGGAAGAAGAAAGAAGAAAAAAAGATGGAGGTTAAGGTTAGATTTGGCTAACTTATAGAACAGTTAAAGATTGATTTAGTACCTTAGATTATTCCTTGGAATTCTCCAATTAAATCGTAGCCTCTCTCTTATTTACTTTGCAATGAAGTAATATGTTAAGGCACATCTCATATGCTTATTGCTATTACTTTAATCCAACCGTGATAAAAAGGGATTTAAATACACCAAAAAGGTAACATATAAATGTATTTTTGAAACTTATCAAAAAGTTACCGTTTATACAAGAGAATTAATTTATTGTCTTAAGGAAATAAACCCCTAATAAAAACAATTCAATTCTCCTACATGTCAATTAGTGCCTAATTAATCCTCACATGCATGATTAATCAAAACATTTACATATATACATGAATATATGATAATTCAAAGTTATATCGATTAATGTCTAATAGCTGCAAAATATGCATAAACCTCACAACCATCCGTAATTAAATACATTGTCAATTGATGCAAATTAATTCTTTACTTTATAAAATGAAAGACATTTGTGTGTGTGTGTGTGTGTATATATATATATATATATATATACATAGGATGATTTGAATCTTACTAATTAATTGTATGAACATGCAATTAACCCTCCCTCCATAATATGTAAAGTCAACAAATGTCTAACAAGTGGAATATATTGACAACTAATGCGAATGGATTGCTTACCAATTAAAAAAAATGCCATTTATATACGGGAATTAATTGTTATTCTTTAGGAACAAATTTCTAGTATGACAAATTAATTGACATACATGCCAATCAATGCTTACTTAATCTTCACATATGCACTTAATCAGTTATTGCTCCATAGTATATAAAACTATGGCATTTACATATTTATACATATATAGGTAAATTTAGATTTATAAGAATAGGCAATAAACCCCATAACCATCCATAAATCAAATATGTCACTGATTATTGCATAATTGATAACTAACCTGTTTTTTTTCAAAAGTGGAAAGCAAATATAATTTTAATTTTTCTTTTTTTTTCTTTGCTACTTCCCCATAACATAGAAAGTCTATGCATGATCAAACTATATACATGCATATATATTTATACACACAAAAAGTATTTAAATAACATGTTAGTTAATGTGCAATTAATTTACATCCTATGTACTATAATCTGAAAACAATATTCATCTCATATATATGTAACATATCACATACAACCACGTAAAATCTTTCCTTACATGCAACTCTTTATCTTACGTGTCTCTTATTTATATACAAATATATCATATTTGGAACATGCATAAATTTGATTGTTTTACCTAAAAACCAAAAATATGTCAATGACGGGAATTGAACTCATGACTTCATGTATGAAAGTCCACTAACTTAACTACTCCAAACACATTTCTTATTCATAAAATTATAACACTGAAAAATTGATGGTTTCATGTGCATATCTTTCATTCTAAAAAAAATGAAATATCTTGTGAATAATGTCAAATATATCAAAATTATATATCAAACTGATCGTCTTGGAAAGACCTTCGCAATGGTAATAGATACGACGTCCGGTTTATCTTTTAGTAATAATTAATTCTTAATTACTTAACTTTTAGAACCGTAAAAGTTGCGGGATGTTACAAGATTATCGAATATATCGAATTCGAAAGAAAGAGATCGAATATAGCTTATTCGAAAGAGAGAAATTTCGAATACAAGTTATTCGAAGAGAGATAATCGAATATAGGTTATTCGAAGAAGAGTTAATCAAATAGAGATTACTCGAAAGAGAATTATACGTTGAATTCAATTATATCGAATTCGGGAAAGTAATATTTACTTTTCGGTTTTTAAATCAAGAGTATACACTAATAAATTAGGGTTATGTTTAATTATTCGAATTAAAGAATAAAGGTTATAATTGAAGTTAGATATTTCGAAAGCAGGGATTATAACGTTATCATTATAATCAATATTTTCAATAAAGAAGTGGATTCGTAAATTGAATCTGTGAGTTACGTAAAGAAGTTGTTAAAGGTTTAAAATATAAACTGTTACTATTTCGAAGTTATAAGGTTGTTCAATTAAGGTCTGAGAGGTAATTATACCCCAACTTGATTGACTTCCTTCTTAACTAAGGAATGGTAAGGTTGATAGTGAATGATGGTTAAGTGAGTTTAATAAATGGTTTGAATTGGCACCGCGATGATTTGTTTAAAACATCTGTCTAAGTCCAATGAAGGAGCTTTGGAAATGTTTCCCAAATAAGAAACCGGAAATGTTTTCTAATAAAGAAAACAAGAAATGGAAATGTTTTCCATTGTTAATAACGTAAATTTTCCAAATTTAGAAAATAAGAAATATTGAATATAGGGAAACAGGAGATAAGTAAATTAAGGAAATAAAGAGATAAATGTTGAATGATGTTTGATCGATATAAATTTCCATTTGGAAATAATATCGTTGGGTGCACACCTGTTTTTATTCGATAGTTAAATCACAGACTATCGAAGTTTTGACCATTTTTACGTTGTTAATATGGAGAGACCGGTTGGATTATTATCCAAAGAACCACTCTGTATTGGCATAAGCGCTGCGAATCATATATGCCAAAGGAAATTGAAGACGGAGTTATGCAAGGGCTATCCTGTTTACAGAATAGTGCCTTCGGTTCATCCTGTTTCTGGATGACTTGTATGGACGGATGTCTGACAGAGTATTTCCAGACGATCACATATATTGATTTCTCCAACCGTACCAAGAGTGGAAGCGGAGAAGGAAACTTCTTCTAGCTAACACATAATGTATGGTTGAGGACATCAATCGGTGATTTGATGGATTTGACGATGTGGCATTCAAAGTGAATCCGGTATGATGATAAAGCGTAGCTTCTAGCCTCATCAACCGGTAATGACAGAAATCGGGCAGGCAGCATGGCTAAGTCGGTCGCACCGAAGTAGGGTGTATAATCACCTGATCTAGAGTTTCATTTACTTCTAAAAATCTATTGTTAATGCTGTCCCATTCGGGAAACGGTTGCTGATCCCAACCGTTGGTGATATACATTCGATACACTCAAGCGAAATGAGTGGTCGGTCATGTGTGGCCGGGTTGCAAGATGTTCTTGTTGAACCCGGTGTATTCCTTTCTAGAGGTACACTAGCGAAAGGTGGTTCCATACCTTATCATAGTTGGAAATCCATTACCCAATACGTGCTTGCGGTTTTTGATTGTATACTATATATGTAGAACGTGAGATGAAATCGTTTCTGCTAGATGATTATTATATTGTGTTGATAGACATTATTATAATATCAAAAGGTTTTTGATATAAAGATAATTTGGATTCTCATAAGGGAAAAACCCGTTCCGTTATGCGGCATGGTCTTATGAGATATCGTTTACTTGTTCGAACTGTTTTTAAAATGTTTTACTCATACCAGTCCCATGACTGACTCGGATTTTACTTTGTTGTTTTCCCTAAACTCTTGGGTGCCTAAATTTGTATGGGCAGTTAAGTAGTCGGGATTTACAGATATACTGGAAGAGCTTGGAGCAGGAGGCTTCAGGATCATGTAGCTATAGTTATTTCCGCTGTGTTGTAAGTGTTGTACTTTGATAATGATGTGTATATTCAAGTACAGATTTGTATTTCAAAGTTATGTTATGAAATATATTTATTCGTTCCGCTGTGAGATTCGTGTTACTCTGATGTTGTGTTCTTCTTCTTCTATTCTAATTTTCTATCTTATCTTTCCTCACCCTCTAATTTCTTTCACTAATTACCAGGATTTTTCGATGTTTTGGTTATCGACATCGTGTGTATGTCGATAACCAAAGTCGCTTAAAATCCGGGTCGTTACACATCACCAGGGTGGTCGACCCACCTGAAGGGGGGTCAACCCCACCGCGGATCTTGAAAATTCTTCTGATGTGGTCGATTCTGATGTTTTTAATTTAGATCTAAGGGACTAGGTTTCTCTGATACACCTATAAATAAGTCTGTAGAGCTAACCCTAAACCTCAAATTTCTGAGGCTACGCGGAGTCCCTGCCATTCTTCCCTCTTCTCAAATTTATTTAGAAAATATAGATTAGTTTAGGAAATAATCTGAATCTAGATATGAAGAAAAGGAACGAGTATTTGTAAGTAGGTGTTCGGATCTCATATCGAAGTAAGGTGACTTTCTAGATCCATTCTATTCAAATTTCCTCCTCTTTCTTTCTTCTCTCTTTTAATAAAAATTGTCAGTCCATGGTTGTTATGTTCTGAATCCGATTAGGGGGAAAACCATGGAAGATTAGATCTGGACCAGATCCAGGATTTGGAAAGCTTACAAGGTGAGTGGATTTAAGCTATAGCATTTTAGATAATAATATTTTATCGTTTAAAACATTCCCCGTTATTATATGTGAATTTTCCAGAATAAGTAAGAATTACTGTTATAACAAGGTGAGATGTTAATATGAATAATTCATATGTTGAATCAATTAAAGTGTTGGAATGATTACATGTTGAAAAAAACAAACTGTTAGAATATGGGTAATGACTACTATTGTCATAATTACATGATTCACTTGGGGCATATTATTGTAAATAACATTTTAACCTGCTAGATTTGAACAATTACCCGATTAAATGTTTACATGTCAAAATAGAATTAAACACATGTTAAAAAGGACACGCGACATAATATAGGCATAATTTGATGACATGTAAATTAAATTACAGTAAAAAGGATAACATGCCTAAAATTTACAGTAAATAAGAAATGTAACGCGCTTAGACACGAGGTTAGATTACACTTGTGGTAGAAGTTTGCCTGGCCCGCCCGACATATCCAGCATCCACAGGTGGTAAATCTAATGTGAGGGGTCTAAGCGCATAAATGAAACATGTAATGGTGCTAAGACACGAGGTTAAGTTAACTTATGGTAGAAGTTTGCCCGGACCCACCCGGAAAATCCAGCGTCCACAAGTGTAGGCTTAATGTGAGAGGTCTAGTGCATATATATACATATACATACATATATCTTTGTATATAACAAGATATGAATAAATGTCAATGATAGTAATTAAATGTCTATCTCAGAAAATAAGAAAGGAAGGGATATAATGGACCGAGTTAGTGCGATGCGAAGGAAAAGTGATGTATTTCGCTAAATGACCTATTTCTGAGAACGTGGTTGCAAGTAAGCCACAATAAATAAAGTAAGAAAAAGGAAAGAAATTACTAGCCACCACAGATTTAGATGGGAATACGTTATGAAAATAAGTCACTTATTCCTTCTATAAATCAAACTGATAAGGTGCATGAAATGTTTTCCTTAATAAAATAAGGAACATATATTACAGTGAATGATGAATAATGGGTTACAACAGTAAATGGTTTAAATGGAGAATGATAATAACCTATTATAAATAAATTACATTAATGAGAATGTTGTATAATAGGTAGACTTGTCCTAGGGACAAGTGAAGATTATAACTTAGGTTATAATAAACTAGTAAGGAAAAGGGATAAATGGTGAAATGAGATAAGGGACACTTAATTGTAAATTAAGTAATCAGTAAATGAGAAAAATCTGAAACAAGTTGAGAAAAGGAGGAAAATTTATGGAATATAAGAGGTTGTACTTAATTATAAATTAAGTAATCTATAAACTTGGAAGTATGAAACCCGCTGATAAGAATAACATGTTTAGACTTGTCTTAAGGACAAGAGGAAATTATAACATAGATTATAATAAATGGATAGAGAAACTTATTATTGGGCCTTAGTTAAGAGAACTAAGTTAATAAGTAAACAACAATAAGTTGTAGTGACGGTGTAAAATGGAATTATGATTAAATGAGAAAGAATGAGGAAAACTTATGAAATGAAATAAGTTATATTTAATCATAAATAATAGATGACATGTTAAAAAGAAAACATGTGAATTGAGATATACTTAATTACATATTAAGTAGAACATGTTATTGAAACGATGATTGCAAACGAGAATATAAAAGGGATTGTGGATTACAGATCGTGGGCTTATTAATAAACTTAAATGGGTTAAGTTATATGACTGAAATTAATAAGCAAAAGAAACTTGGTTACTTGAAAAAGAAGTCAATGTGAACGGGAATAACCAAGTTAAATGGAAACCTGGTGAGGAAAGTAAGCGCGTAAAAGAATGTTTAGACATAGGGTCTAATGACACATAAAAATGAGGCGCTTGGACCAGTCCTACGTTTGAGGGCGAATAACCCAACGGGGTAGGTCATCGTGGTGTAATAAGGAACGAGGGGAGCACACATTCATCTGATTATTCTGTCGGCTTCGAAGGGCTGGAAGGGGAAGCGCGCAGCTTCCTGGGATACGTAAGTGCTCCTGGTAGCCCTCTTTGCGGTTTCAGATGTTTAGGTTGTGCTCACAGAGGTTGGGTCTGCGCGTAACTACTAGGCGGGTGGGCCTTGACTGCAAAAGTAGCTTTGCAGTTAGAATGATGTGACGTGGTGATAATAGGGTGATTCGGCAGTCGCCTCAATGGAGAGGCGTAGGGTCACAACCAACAAGGATAGTAGATCGTTGGATACCCGTCATCGACAGTCAGTGGGATGCAGAAAGACTAGAGCTAAAACCAATAGACCATTCACCTTTCACTATCGAGGTATGGTGGTTGAGGGAAGACGACAACTGGATGTTTAGATTGTTTGTTAGGGGCCAGTCGTTTAGCTCTTGTAGTCTTTACTAGTTGAGGGAGTGGCCAAGGTGGGGCCATAACGACCATGAAAAACAGACCCTAGGAATATATGCATATAGAGGCTCTTAAAGACGGGCCTGTATAGAAATGGAAAAGCTCCCAACCAAATTCCGTGTTTCTTGTATAGCCCTGCCACAGAACTCGGTGCACATTAGAGGACGTGCGACTAAGGCATCGAGCTACAATTGACGATATGTATGTGGGACAGTCTAGATACATGCATGTCGGTTTTGGGTGGTGTATCGTAGACTAGAAGGCATTACTCCGGTATGAAACCTGATTCGATTAACGATGGCAGTCCATATGCTTACGTAGCGTAGTAATGACATGAGACGACCCCAAACCCCGAACTGACGGGGGCAAGAGTAATCCGTGGAATATAACACAGAAACAGACAACACCAGAACATAATTTAAATAAATACACCAGATAATGAACAATAGAATATACTGGATAAAAGTAATCATCAGAGTTACACAGTATACAGGATCATACTTAGTAAAAATACAGTTCAGCTATACATACATGTCTACAGCGGAAAACAAACATAATATGTACAATAGGAGCTGAACAACATAAAAAGAGATAAATGATAGAATCCATCTTCAGCTCCAGCTATCCAGAAAGAACCAGCTAAACCTGAATACAAGGCTTCCCGTGTAGAAAAAGGGGCACCCGAGATTGAGAGTGAAACAAACTACGAGTCAGTCATGGGACTGGTATGAGAAATCTACTCAACACATATATAATTTGGCTAATCACAGGACCACGCCACTTTCGTGGAACGGGTTTACTCCATTGGATTTCCAGTGCTTTAAAACAAATATTTCTTTTAAACAACACAATGCATTTTATAAAAATGAAGCCATTATAAGACTCAGTTCCCATCACACAATGCAACGCAAACCGGAGGATAGAGTTTTACCTTATAACGGTCAAGATATGCTTAATACGAATAAAACAAAGGCATTTGATATTATTGCTAGTGTTTATATGTTTTGAAAACAATTTCAAATCATAACTATCAATCGTAGACGGCATTAATGCCCCATACCACTATGTCGCCATATATAGGTATACAATCAAAACCGCACAGTCACGTATTTGGAAATTGGATTTCCGTCATGAACCAAGGCAAAAGATAGTCCTTACCGAATTCGAGACGCTCTAGCCCATGTCTCAGGATTAGAGCTCGAGTGACCCTAGGAACGACAGGGCCGGTCCATCGATGTGGATTAAAATTCCTGAACAATATGTTTCCCCGCCTTTTGGGGCGTCAACGAGCCAACGGATGACTCCATCGGACCCGGATCATCCGATCAAACCGAGGCGCCTCACAACAGCAACAACCACATAGGTGAAAAGTATATAAATGTCAGGGTTGGTAGGTCACTGACACCACCCTAGCTAGAAAGAAACGCATGCCCTCCCTGAGGTCCTTCTCCCGTTTCTAGTTCATACCGGGGTGTGAGGCTCGCGAATTCACGTTATACACAAAGCTATGCCACACAGGCGGGGCTTTGATCATCACCACAAGACTTTGCTTTTCAACAGACGCCCTGATCACTGCATCTTAGCATGCCACACAGGCAATTCATGCCATGCGACTGATGTCCATCGATATGCAACCTCTGAGCTCGTGCGTTTCAGAGAAGGGCGTTAAGCAAAAGAACAAAATCTCCGCCGCTAAACAGATGTATATTTAATAGAGATCAATCAACACAGAATAAAATCCAATGTCAGACACACAGTCCATTTACAAGTCCGTTCTGGGTCTGGACGAAACCGGAGGCACTAAATACCTCGCAAACCCATCGATCACCACGTACGTCTGGACGATCACCACTCATTATCCATATTTCGGGATGCCTCCCAATCAGGACCTCGGTTACCATGCAAACGAGGTGAAGATCTCCGGTCTTCGACCACCGTCTTCATCTTCGAATATCAATCGTCGGTCAATTACTTGAAATGAGAATTAACTCGGCCTTTTCAAATAATTCACGTATATTTAGAATTTCAAATCAATTTATTTCAATGGTTAAATCATTCGACAACACCAATTTTGTTCTTTAATGTAATTTTCACACCAAACGCATTCAACCATCAAATACCACATAAATCGAGCAAATTCAGTTTATTTCCATTCCATATCGTTTATGATATTTTATAACGATTTATCGCTATTTTTATTTATTTTAAAATAGCCAATTTAGTCAAAACGACGCTCCGGGCCATAACGCGGCCATGGCGCTGTTTTTCTTCAGATTTGATTTACACATATCTGGAAATCTAACCGTTGGATCTTCACAAAATTTACATCATTAGAAAGGTCTTTTCAAAACGAATCCAACGGTTCCAGTTTCGGGAAAATCCGACGGTCGGATCTCCCGGTACAATCGTTTGAAGTTTCGATTTCAAAATACAAACTGCAGCGTCGTTATTCGATTAAATATAATTATATTTATATTTATATATATATATATATAATCGTTTCTGGCACTGTTTTTCCTCGGATTTGAATTAAACATTCCAGACAATCCAACCGTTGGATTTTTACAAAGTTGGTGCTGTTGGAAAGATTTTTCCAAGGCGAACCCAACGGTTGCGGTTTCGGGAAAATCCAATGGTCGGATTTCCCGCACTAGTTGTTTGAAATCACGGTTTCAAAACTCGAACTGCACGACCACGTTTCGTTTTAATTTTATTTATATTTATATATTTATATAAATATAGTTCAGTCAATAATTTCAATATCGTTTTAACTTCAAATATTTCACTAATGCCTTTGAATTTCAGAAAAATTCGCCATAACCTCCTTTGTACGGGAGGGGCTGGGAAAATTCCCAAATAGCCACACGGGCGTCTCATGTCGAAAAGAAAAAGAAAATGCCAAGCGGCTAGACAACAGGCTCATAAAATCATCACCCAAACAAAACAGTAATTGTGTACCTATTTGTCGGGCACAAAATTTTATTTCTCTTCTCTAGCCCATTTGCCATAACCTGTTCAATAAATATGCATGTACATATATACAGTTCTTATCATTTATCATTTTCCGTTCAACTTCATATTTGATTCCATTTGGTTCAAAAACACCATTCATTCTAATGTTGTATGCGTAGGCAAAATCATATCATTAGCTAATTAATGAATATTTCAACTCATGCATATTTATTTGAACGAGTTGCTATTTTTGACACTTCACATTTCAACAATTTATGTATATAATAAAAATGTGATTTTTATTGTAAAACAATTCATTTCAAAACACTATTATTTTATATAGTCTATATAGGTGATAAAAATAGGATTTTTTTTCTTATAAAACAATTTCTTTTAAAATGAGATTATTTTACATAGTCCATTTTTATTATCAAACAATTAATTTCAAAATATGAATACCATTCAACACATGAATTTCAAATCAACGAATGAATATCGATTCAACACATGAAGGTTTTCTATAGTTTCTATATATAGATAAAAAATGTGATTTTTATATTTAACAAGCGAATACCATTCAACACATGAATTTCTAATCAACGAATGAATATCGATTTAACACATGAAGGTTTTCTATTCAATGAATAAATATAGTTTCAGCAAATGAAAATAATTCAAACACATGAATATTATTCAAAATTTCGGCAGCATATCGGCAGGGTAGTTAAAACCGGGACCGTCCCTAGTACGGCTCCTCGCTCTACCTTAAAACCTCGCGGTTTTTGACAATGGGGATCATGCATCTAGTTCGCACGCAGGCGACATGTATATATTTATTTATTTCCTTTCCACAAACTAATCCTATGTGGTTTCAACCAAATATTTCTCAACCACAAACGGGTATTTTTCAACCACAATCAATCAATATCAACCACAAACAATCCCAAACAACCATTCGCTATCAATCAATTTTCACACCGATCACAATCAATAAATATCGTCCATGGTTTATGGACGAGGGGCGTATATATATATATATATATATATATATATATATATAGCAATTCACTTTTATTTCAACACATATATAATTTTTACAACGCATATATAACTTATACATCGAACATACAACTTATACAAGAGGTGTACAACGCTTATATAACTCATACATCGACTATATAATTTATACATCGTCGTTTTTCATATTGTTTATAAATTAGAAATCTCACCTTGGGTTCAACTCCACCAAAAATAGCAGGAGGCTCATAAAAATATGCGGTCTCTTCTAGAATGTAGAAGGCGTCCACACGGTCACGATGTTTCCTGTTTCATCGAATTTTGTTAACGAAAGAAAAAGATATGATTTTTTTTCAAACAATAATGGATTTGTAACGGATTAAAAGTGTCGCAAACCTTTTATATATATTCAGTCGTATACTTCAGAAAACTGTTCGAAACTAGGTTTCGATTTCTCTCTCGATCCGAAGCACGATATGTAGATCAGCCTACGCCACATCGACGAGCTTGGAGGGGCTCATCATCGCGCCGAACGCCGTTGAACTCGGTGGCGGATCTCGGCCAGGATTCGGGTGCGAACGGCGTGACTTCAGCGCCCTGGATCTCTCGATATACTCAGTGAAAAAATCGAATCCAAGTACGGATGTGAAGCTTGCAAAATTCTCTACAAAAACTTCCAAAGGACGATGGGGTTTTGTCGAGCGTGGAAGGAGAAAATTGGCTGGGAAGTTTTGAGCTCTTTCCGCCGTGCGTTCTGGGGTTTCGAGGAAGAAGGTCGGGGCTGAGAGAATGAGGTGGACCAATAGAATTTTTTATTATTTTATATATTTTTAAAATCTCCAAAATACCCCTTTCGCCCACGAACCCCAATCCAAACCCAATGACTGTTGTCCCTAGCGTTTTACCCCCATTCCGAACACAATGGGATATGTTTCGAAGGCCCATTCGGCTGTTTCAGTCAGTTTCCATTCAAATTAAAATATAAAACATTCGATATTTAATTTGAACGTACATTTCAATTTTCCAGGGCCACAAACTGATTCGAAAAATTCCAGAAAAATAAATCTAGCTATGTTTTGACGATACGGTCCCAACAAAACTAGTTTCGTCGAATTCTGAGACTGTTTGCAAAAAGGCCCCTTTCTGGTCGATCCATTTTAACTGTAATGGACCAAAACACATTTTCTTTATCCACGCTCAAATATTAGCTTCAAAAATTATGAAATTCGAAACCTAGCAATAACTTCACATCCCGGATCCAACAAAAATGGTTTCGTCGAATTCCGAGGTCGTATGCAAAATGGCTAATTTCACGGGCTATATAAATTCCATGGCGACCTTTCTGAAAATTCATTTGGCCATAACTTTTGCTTTCCGCTATGAAAATTCGATTTTTCAGATTCGTTAGAAAGGTATTCACTAACAGATTTAAATATTTTTGGTTTCACTAAAATCTGTGTTGTTTTGCACCCGGTACAGTCCGACAAAGTTTGAATCTAATTTTTGAAACTGCAGCGCCATTTCATGCCTTGTTTATAATTATAATTAATTATATTCGTTTTCAATTGTCGATTCAAACTCACTTTTCATTGCTATTATTTAAAATATTTATTTTAAATATTTAAAATCCATTATTTTAGCCAATTAAATTTTTTTAAATTGGTTCAGATTTTCTGGGTCGTTACAATCTCCCCCACTTAAAACTTTTCGTCCCCGAAAAGGAACAAAGTCGAAATTGGTTTGATAAATCTGCAATCACACAACACAACCAATAATCAAATTGTTTTCAGCCTTTCAAAAATATACTAATCACTTTCTATACTCTTTTTAAAATCATTCAGACTATAGAATTTAAAAGTGCACATCCATGGAAAGAAAATAACAACAGAGTAGAGAATTAAATGGTAATGCAAAGTAGGGTAAATGTACCTTGCACCAGAGTCAATCAGAGATATCCACTCGGCTTCTAGGATAAGCTTTCTGAATGCTCTCCTCAGTTTCCCAAGTACAATCTCGCGAATCTCCACTCCATTGCACTTTGACTAAGTGAACCTTCTTATTCCTCAGCTCTTTCGTTTCTTTGCCGATAATCTTTAGCGACTCTCTTCTCACAGCCAATTCTGGAGTAATTTCAATGTCCTGTTGAGCTGCTTCTTCCACGATCAAGTCTGGATCATGAACGTGCTTTCGAAGTTGAGATATATGGAATACATCATGAACTCCAGGCAACCAATCAGGCAATTTGACCCTGTAAGCGAGAGTCCTGATCCGTTCCAGAATAGGAAACGGACCAATGAATTTGGGTGCCAACTTTCCAGTTTTACCGAGCCGGATAACTCCTCTCATCGGCGATACTTTCAAATATACGTAGTCGCCAACAACAAAGGATATATCTCTTCTTCTTCTATCGGCATAGCTCTTTTGTCGGCTTTGAGCGGTAAGTAATCGCTTCTTGATAAAATTGACTTTGTCGGCAGCTTCTCTGATCATATCTGGCCCCAACACAAGTTTATTACCGGGTTCGACCCAACAAGCAGGGGATCGGCACGGTCTACCATACAATGCTTCAAATGGCGACATTGTCAGACTTGCCTGGTAGCTGTTGTTATAAGAGAATTCAGCCAAATGCAGATGGTCTTCCCATGATCCACCGAAATCTATAACACAAGCCCGCAATAGATCTTCTAAAATACGATTCACCCTCTCAGTCTGACCGTCTGTCCGAGGATGATAAGCGGTGCTCAAGTTCAATTTTGTTCCCAGTTCTACCTGAAATGCGACCCAGAATTTACTAGTAAATATTGTATCTCTATCACTGACTATACTGAGCGGCACTCCATGTAGTCTAACTATTTCCCTAAAGTATATCTGCGCCAGACTCTGAGCAGTTCTGTTTGATCTGATAGGTATAAAATGGGCGGTCTTCGTGAAGCGATCTACGATCACACAAATACTGTCATTCCCTTTTCTGGTTCTGGGCAGACCATCAATGAAATCCATAGAAATATGTTCCCACTTCCAACCAGGAACTTCTAGTGGTTGTAACAATCCAGCCAATTTCTGTTGGTCGCTTTTGACTAGCTGGCAATTAGGGCATCGACTAACATATATTGAAACGTCTCTTTTCATAGCCTTCCACCAGAATGTTCGTTTGAGATCGTTATACATTTTGGCCACACCAGGATGGATACTCAGCTTGGACTTGTGACACTCGTCTAACACTTCCCTTTTTAACTCTGGGATATCAGGAACACAAATCCTTCCTTTCAACCTCAAGGTCTCGTCGTTATCTATTTGAAAACACGAGGGTTCGCCTTTCTGAATCCTTTTAATCATATCCTTAATAAAGTTATCCTCCTTCTGGAGAATAGATATTTTGTCAATCAAGGAAGTCGTGATTATAAAGCTGGCGATCATTACATTCTTTCGGCTCAGCGCATCGGCCACGACATTGGCTTTCCCAGGAGTGTATATAATTTCAAAATCGTATGCTACAAGGAACTCCAGCCAACGTTGCTGCCTCAAATTCAAGTCTTTCTGGGTGAACAGATACTTCAACGACTGATGATCTGTAAACAGTTCAAATCTCTCACCCAGAAGATAGTGTCTCCAGATTTTCAAGGCGAATACGATAGCCAATAACTCAAGATCATGAGTTACATAGTTTTTCTCGTGCGGCTTCAGTTGACGGCTAGCATAAGCAATCACTTGACCCCTTTGCATTAACACTGTGCCAAGGCCTTCTCTAGAAGCATCAGTCCAGACTTTCAAATCCTGGTTGCCATCGATGATGGTTAACACTGGAGCCGTCGTTAATCTTAACTTTAGCTCTTCAAAAGCCTCCTCACTTTCTGGAGTCCATTTGAATTTAGAGTGCTTCTTTGTAAGCTTCGTTAAATGACCAGATATCTTCGAAAAGTTTTTAACGAACTTCCGGTAATAGCTAGCCAATCCTAGAAAACTGCGGACTTCAGTGGGGGTACTGGGCTGTTTCCAATTCTGAATGGCTGTGATTTTGCTTAGATCCACAACGATTCCTTCTTTCGATACGACATGGCCTAGAAATTTTACTTCATCTTGCCAGAAGATACATTTGGAAAATTTGGCTTTTAACATTCCATCTCAGAATTTCTAGAACCTGTTCCAGATGCTTTTCATGTTCGGCCTTTGATTTAGAGAAGATTAGAATATCATCAATAAAAACCAGAACAAATTTATTCAATACTCCTCTGAATACTCTGTTCATTAGATCGACGAAGTAAGCGGGAGCGTTACATAAGCCGAACGGCATTACTAACCACTCGTAGAATAAGTCTGGACCTCTGAATGATGTCATTGGAACACACTCTTCGGCAATTCGAAGTTGATGGAAGCTTGTAGCTAGGTCCATTCGTGAAAATACTTGTGCTCCATTTAATCGATCCAACAAATCATCAATCCGCGGCAATGGATATTTGTTCTTTGTCGTCTGTTTGTTCAGATCACGATTGTAACGACCCGTATTCTACACATCATAGGATCGTAGAATATTTATTTCTTCCTCATATGAAGTTGTATGGTCATGTAACTTTGGGAAACATCCATTAGAGTCATTTCCCATGTTCATGATTTTTGTTGATTTTTAAATGACCATTTTGCCCCTAGTCGGTACTGTTTTGGCCATAACTTTTGATTGGAAAGGAATTTTGACCTGAAACCACTTCCATTTGATTCGTTTGATGGTTTCTCTTTCCGTAGAGTGGTCACGTTAGCCAAACGGACTTACCGTTTGGGAGATATGGCTGAAACAAGGTTTGGAGGGTGAAAAACTGCTTAACCGGGCCAAATCGGGTGATTAGTGAGTAGGCCCATAACCATTTCGGGATTAGGGTTATGGGAGGGCTGAAATGAGATGGAGAATCATTCCATTTCAGTTTTCTAGCCTCCACTTATCACCAAGGAACCCTAAAAATGGCCTCCAACCTCTAAATCACCTCCAAATCATCCTTTAGGTTAAGGATTTGGCTTAGCAACCCCTAATCAAGGAAGATCTTCACCAAATCAACAAAGGAGATGCTGTTTGGCATTGAGATTCACATCAAATCAGAGATTTATTTCAGATCTTAGTTTATTTTGTGGCTAAGGTGAGTGATTTGCATAGTTTTACACTAATTATGGCTAATTGGGGGTGATTAGTGCTAATTAGCGAATTTAAGCATGATAAAATTGGGGAAAAATGTTCATAAATTCCTAAATGATGTTTTAGACCTCTGATATGAATTTGGGTTAATTTGGATAAGTTTTGCAAATCCTATCATTAGTTTCACCTAAACATGCTTAAAGGGAAATATGGGATTTTGGGTATGTTTGATCCATTTTAACCTATGATATTGATGTGAATGATGTTTGTGGTTGATTATGCATGTTGCTATGACTGTATGAAATGCTTTGTGATTGATTTCAATAGTTAGAATGGTCGAAAACGTCGTCGAATGGCGTAAACCCCTTGCTGGAACAGTTTCAGAAAACAGTGCAGGGTTCGGATCGGATCAGATAAGGGGGCTCGGATCGGATATGTTGAACTAAGCAAAGAATCTGATCGAATCGGAACTCAACACTTGGGAAAAGTGGCAAAAAGGAAGGCCACGCTAGCTGAACTGGGATCGGATCGGATAGAGGAAGACGGATCGGATCGAAGAGGACGGATCGGATCGGAAACACAAAGGTGAATCAGAGCAGGAGCAAGAAAGCGGATCGGATAGGAGCATATGAAGGGGAGCATGAAGACGGATCTAAAGCACGAACCAAGAAGGACCCGACCCGACCCGAAAGGAAGCACCGACCCGACCCGAAGAAGAAGAAGCAGCTGACTTGAACCCAGAGGAATGCCGACCCGAACCACATCAGAAGGGAGACCCGACCCGAACGGATAAAGAACACCGACCCGAACCGATGACCTGAGGAAGAACCCGACCCAACCCAGTATTGACCAATAACCCGAGATGCAAAGGTAGTCCAATAGGGGAAGTTAGAGCTCAGGATCCCGGAACCAGTTGGGAACCAACGAGTTCACTTCATGGTTGGACTTTGCCGCGGGACGTGTGCTAAGGAGTTGTCGACGTTCATAACTTCGATTCACCACTAAAAGGAATGATGGGCTACTTATCAGTGCAGTAGGGTCATTACGACCTGAGGGGCAAGGTGATGGTAGCAAGACTACGTTATCAGTGCAGTAGGGTCATTATGACCTGAGGGGCAAGGTGATGCGTAGTAAGATTATGAGCCAGCGCAGATGGGTTGAATAACTCCATGGGGCAAGTGGACATAGTAAGGATTGGTAAGGCTATGAGCCAGCGCAGATGGGGTGAATAACTCCATGGGGCAAGTGGACATAGCGAGGAATTTGTGGCTACGTTATCAGTGCAGTGAAGCCATTTATGACTTCATGGGGCAAAGTGATCGTAGCAAGGAATGTTGGGTGATCGAAGTGGTGAATGTTGTATGCTTTATGCACCGAGTGAGAGATGCGAGGATGGATGCTATGCTTGACTGTTTGCCATCATTATGACATGCACACCTCCCCCACCTTCGTATCTTTATACCGTTGATATGATACCTTAGAGTGTTGTACAGTATGTAGTGCTAACTCTTTGGTTGCAGGTCCAGGTTCAGGTATGTTTTAGTCTACCTGTTATTGTTCACTTTAGATGCTTATCGCTCATACCAGGCTTTATGTCTGACCCAGAGTTTTATGTCTCCTCTTATTACTCTGGGTGCTCACACGAGCAGACTAGAGACAGGTTAGCTGGTGATGCGCGAGTAGCTGATTCGGAGGCGGGTAGGAGGCTTCCACGTATTATATATATATATATATATATATACACATTCTCCCTGTGTCGTTGGTGGTCGCTACTTGGGCATTCGTAGTGTACCTCATTTATCTTACTTTTGCTTTGAGACAGTTTGAAAGTTGTAATAAGCGGTATTTTGGATTTCCGCTGCTATGATGTTTAGTTCTGATTTTCAGCCTATGCACTGTCTCTCCTGTTTTATGTCAAGTATATTATTATTATATTTTGTTCTATGCGCTGTGAGACATTCTACAGGTTCTTTGTATGTTCATTTCCTTCTTCCTTTTTCCCTTCTGGCGACCCGTTCCGTGCTAACTGGACATGTGTACAGCGCATTTTTGGAGTAAATGTCGGTTGGTGCGGGCGGGCCGTCACACTTGGTATCATAGCTCTAGGTTGCGTAGTTAACCTAGGGAAAGACACTAGGGAGAGTTAGTATGTATATGAGAGCGCGTATTTGTGATTACTTTGGTTTTCAAAAGCTATGTATATACTATTAGTAGTATAAAGATGAAGTCGCACTACACTAGCACCACTATGGGGTCGTTAATCGTTTCCCTTTTTACAGATTAACGATGAGCCAAGAGACGAGGGGTGCTGGTAGAGGGACCAACCAAGGTAATGCCGCTGACATGAGAGCGATGTTTACTAACCTCATGAGAGACATGCTTAGAGAAGTGCAAGGGGCAATTCCCAATCCCGGAGTTGGTGTTGGCCCGGTAGTGCAGGCGCCTAGGGTCGATTTCGCCAAGTTGTGCAAAGATTATACTAATCTTGGTGGGAAGCCGTTCCACGGAACGGAGTCGGCCACGGATGTTCAGGACTGGATGGATAGCTGTGACCGTATCTTTAATGACTTGGGTCTCGAGGATGCGATTAAGATAAGACTAGCGTCTCGTCAGCTGCAAGGGCGAGCGATGAATTGGTGGAATGCCATTAGAATAGCTACTCCAGAAGACCAGGTGACTTGGGATCAGTTTAAGGCTCGCTTTAGCGAGAAGTTTATTCCAGCTACCCAGAAGTCAGTGTTGTTTAAGAGGTTCTTGGAACTCAAGCAAAATGGAAGGGCAGTTTCTGATTATATTGCTGAGTTCGACACTTTGTCAAAGTATGGACTGTCTCTTATCGATACTCCTGAGAAGAAGAATGAGAAGTTCATTACTGGTTTGGATGGATACTTGGGGGAAAGGCTTATCAACCACATCGATGAGACTTTTGAATCGATTGTGGGAAAAGCTTTGAGATCAGAGAGTCTTTACCCCAAGTCGAAGACTGAGGCTGCATCTGCAGAAGGGCCAAAGCCGCAAGCAGGCGGTGGAGGCAAGAATAACTCTCAGAATAAGAGGAAGCAGGACCAATCTAAGGGTGGCCAGAAAAAGAGCAAGAAGGATGTTGAGTGCTTTGGCTGTGGAAAGAAGGGCCATTATGCTAAACATTGTCGGGCCAAGCCAGCGGATAAGAAGTGCTTCAACTGTGGTCAAGTGGGACATTTCAAGGACAAGTGTCTGCAACCTCTTAAGGAGAAGCAGATTGTGAAAGCATATGCTATTGATGTTGTTCCTTCTTCGTCGAATGCCCCAACTGCGGCGGAGAAAGGAAAGAATGTTGTTATTCAAGGTATGCTTTCTATTTATGATGTACCAATTCGAGTTTTGTTTGATACTGGGGCTTCCCGTTCCTTCATATCTAGTGACCTGGTAGATAGGTTGGGACTGGAACCCGAGATAGTCGATAGACCATTGATTGTGACGAACCCGATTGGTGGTTCGACTAGCCTTAGTATGATTTGCAGGAATTTGGCCTTATCGAGTCATGGATGTATGTTTGTATGTGATTGCTTTGTTTTGGGCTTTACTGGGTATGGCATTATATTGGGAGTCGATTGGCTCCAAAGATACGGGGTGGTGGTAGACTTTGAGGGCTTTTTGGTGACAGTGAGGGCGGATGATGGGCGGAGGGTAGTGTTTGGTAGCCTACCTAGTGATGGGGTTATGGCTAGTTTTGTAAATTCCCTCGACATCCCACAGGATGAGTTGTCAGATGTGCCCGTGGTTGGCCAGTATCCGGACGTCTTCGAGGAGGTGACCGAGCTTCCACCACACCGAGAGATTGAGTTCCGTATTGATTTAGTGAAAGATGCCAGACCTATAGTGATGCCACTTCGTCGTATGGCACCAAGGGAGCAGCGAGAGCTCGGGGTGCAAGTCAGCAATCTTTTAAAGAAGGGATTGATTAGAAGGAGTGTCTCCGAGTGGGGAGCACCAGTTGTGTTTGCCACTAAGGCAGATGGTTCCCTTCGTTTGTGTGTGGACTATGGCGAGTTGAATAAGGTGATGAGGAAAATAAGTATCCTCTACCGCGGATAGATGATTTGTTTGATCAGCTGGAAGGAGCAAGAGTGTTCTCCCAGTTGGACCTCGCGACAGGATTTCATCAGCTTCGAGTAGCAGATGAGAGTGTTCCGAAAACGGCATTTAGGACGCCGTCTGGATTTTATGAGTGGTTGGTTATGCCGTTTGGGTTAACCAATGCACCAGCCTATTTTGTGGATCTTATGAATCGAGTATTCAGATATCAGTTGAATAAGTTTGTTCTTGTGTTCGTGGATGATATCCTTGTTTATTCAAGGACAGAGGAGGAACACAAGGGGCACTTGAGGATAGTGATGGAGGTGTTGAGGAAACACCAATTGAAAGCGAAATTCTCTAAGTGTCATTTTTGGAGAAGGGAAGTGAGACTCTTGGGTCATGTTGTTTCCGAGAGTGGTATTGCCGTGGACCCTGCGAAGGTGGCTACGGTACAGGATTGGCCTACACCCAAGAATGCTACAGATGTAAGAAGTTTCTTGGAATTAGCTGGATATTATCGTAAGTTTATCCAGGACTTCTCCAAGATTGCAGCACCGTTGACTCAGTTGACTAAGAAGAATCAGTCCTTCGTCTGGGACGGAGTGTGTGAGGATGCCTTCAAGAGTCTAAAGGAGAGATTGACGCGTGCGCCAGTGTTAGTCATTCCTAAAGGGAATGAAGAGATGACGGTATACACAGATGCTTGTGGTACCGGACTGGGTGCTGTATTGATGCAAGGAGGTAGGGTTGTAGCTTATGCTAGTCGACAGCTAAAGCCGCATGAGAAGAAGTATCCTACCCATGATTTGGAATTAGCAGCGATTGTATTTGCGCTGAAGATGTGGAGGCACTATCTCTTGGGAGAAAGATTTGAGCTGTTTACCGATCATAAATCGTTAAAGTATCTCTTCTCTCAGAAAGATCTGAATCTCCGTCAGCAGAGATGGTTAGAGTTCTTGGCTTCGTATGATTTTGATATCGCGTATACACCTGGGAAGGGTAATGCAGTAGCCGATGCCTTGAGTAGGAGACATGCCAGCTTAGGGGAAATGTTTCTTGAATGGAAGCAACTGGAGTATATCGCGGGGTTTGATTTCAGACCAAGGTGCGAATTGGATCCAGTTATGCTAGCTAGTTTGACGATCAGACCCGCTTTGATAGAGCGGATTGGTTCTAGCCAGAGGGACAATCCTAATCTATTAGAAATCATCTCCAAGTTAGAGATGGGTATCGATGAGGAGATGGATGTGTATGGGCTTGATCGAGATGGATGGCTTCGAAAGAATGGAAGATTAGTTGTGCCCAACGTGAATGGTTTGAGAGATGAAGTGCTTAGAGAATGTCATCACTCAAAACTGACTATACATCCCGGTGGTAATAAGATATATCGAGACATGAGACAGACTTACTACTGGGAAGGGATGAAAAGAGACGTTGGGAAGTTTATATCCAAATGCATGAATTGCCAGCTAGTTAAAGCCGAGCAAAAGAAGCCTAGTGGGTTGTTGCAACCATTAGAGATCCCCGAATGGAAATGGGAGCAAGTCTCGATGGATTTCATCGATGGCCTACCAAGGACTAGATCGGGATATGATAGCATTTGGGTAATTGTGGATCGATTGACTAAGAATGCAAGATTTATACCAGTCAAATCGACCAGAACGGCAGCCAAGTTGGCAGAATTGTATATGAAGTGGGTAGTGAGATTTCATGGAGTACCCAAAAGCATTGTGAGTGAACGAGACCCGTTGTTCACTAGTGGGTTTTGGAAGAGCTTACAAGAGGCTCTAGGGTCAAGATTACATCTCAGTACCGCATATCATCCTCAGACCGATGGTCAGACGGAGAGGGTGAATCGTATATTGGAAGATCTCTTGAGAGCGTGTATATTGGATTTTGGTGGATCATGGGATGACCATTTGCATCTAGTGGAGTTTGCATATAATAATAGCTACCAATCCAGTATCGGTATGGCTCCATATGAAGCTTTGTACGGAAGACCGTGCAACTCACCATCATGTTGGATAGAGACTGGCGAGAAGTTTGTGCTTGGACCAGATGTGGTGAGAGAAACTTCAGATAAGATTAAGATCATTCAGCAACGAATGAAAGCTGCTCAAGATAGGCAGAAAAGCAATGTCGATAAGAGGAGAAGAGACTTGAAATTCTCCGTTGGTGACTTGGTGTTTGTTAAGATCTCTCCGTTGAAGAGCGTGATACGATTTGGCAGGAGAGGCAAGTTAGCACCAAGATTTGTTGGCCCATTCCCTGTTCATGAATTAGTCGGGAATTTGGCATATAGAGTTGGCTTACCAGAGAAGATGGCGGGAGTTCACGATGTGTTTCATGTTTCCCAACTAAGGAAGTTCGTTCACGACTCAAATGTGACTATTTCACCTGATCAGTTAGAGGACTTCGAAGTAGAACCTGAGGCGGTTGGGAACCGCAAGCCGATTCACATTGTGGGGCACGATACGAAGCAACTTCGAAGGAAGGCGGTGAAGCTAGTCAAGGTTCAGTGGGGGCGAGAACGAGAATGATTGTACTTGGGAGACAAAGGAAAGCATTAGGAAGATGCACCCAGAACTCTTTGCCTGGTAAGATTTACTTTGCGATTTAGTTATTCCGCATGCTAGGATAGACTTATTTTACTGGTTATGCATGTTTGATTGTTGTTTTATGATTGATAGGCATGCGGGACTTTTATGTGTGTTTGGATTAGGGAATTTCGGGGGCGAAATTTCTTAAGGGGGGGAGAGTGTAACGACCTGTATTCTACACATCATAGGATCGTAGAATATTTATTTCTTCCTCATATGAAGTTGTATGGTCATGTAACTTTGGGAAACATCCATTAGAGTCATTTCCCATGTTCATGATTTTTGTTGATTTTTAAATGACCATTTTGCCCCTAGTCGGTACTGTTTTGGCCATAACTTTTGATTGGAAAGGAATTTTGACCTGAAACCACTTCCATTTGATTCGTTTGATGGTTTCTCTTTCCGTAGAGTGGTCACATTAGCCAAACGGACTTACCGTTTGGGAGATATGGCTGAAACAAGGTTTGGAGGGTGAAAAACTGCTTAACCGGGCCAAATCGGGTGATTAGTGAGTAGGCCCATAACCCATTTCGGGATTAGGGTTATGGGAGGGCTGAAATAAGATGGAGAATCATTCCATTTCAGTTTTCTAGCCTCCACTTATCACCAAGGAACCCTAAAAATGGCCTCCAACCTCTAAATCACCTCCAAATCATCCTTTAGGTTAAGGATTTGGCTTAGCAACCCCTAATCAAGGAAGATCTTCACCAAATCAACAAAGGAGCTGCTGTTTGGCATTGAGATTCACATCAAATCAGAGATTCATTTCAGATCTTAGTTTATTTTGTGGCTAAGGTGAGTAATTTGCATAGTTTTACACTAATTATGGCTAATTGGGGGTGATTAGTGCTAATTAGCGAATTTAAGCATGATAAAATTGGGGGAAAATGTTCATAAATTCCTAAATGATGTTTTAGACCTCTGATATGAATTTGGGTTAATTTGGTTAAGTTTTGCTAATCCTATCATTAGTTTCACCTAAACATGCTTAAAGGGAAATATGGGATTTTGGGTATGTTTGATCCATTTTAACCTATGATATTGATGTGAATGATGTTTGTGGTTGATTATGCATGTTGCTATGACTGTATGAAATGCTTTGTGATTGATTTCAATAGTTAGAATGGTCGAAAACATCGTCGAATGGCGTAAACCCCTTGCTGGAACAGTTTCAGAAAACAGTGCAGGGTTCGGATCGGATCGGATAAGGGGGCTCGGATCGGATATGTTGAACTGAGCAAAGAATCTGATCGGATCGGAACCCAACACTTGGGAAAAGTGGCAAAAAGGAAGGCCACGCTAGCTGAACTGGGATCGGATCGGATAGAGGAAGACGGATCGGATCGAAGAGGACGGATCAGATCGGAAACACAAAGGCGAATCAGAGCAGGAGCAAGAAAGCGGGTCGGATAGGAGCATATGAAGGGGAGCATGAAGACGGATCGAAAGCACGAACCAAGAAGGACCCATCCCTACCCGAAAGGAAGCACCGACCCGACCCGAAGAAGAAGAAGCAGCTGACTCGAACCCAGAGGAATGCCGACCCGAACCACATCAGAAGGGGGACCCGACCCGAACGGATAAAGAACACCGACCCGAACCGATGACCTGAGGAAGAACCCGACCCGACCCAGTATTGACCAATAACCCGAGATGCAAAGGTAGTCCAATAGGGGAAGTTAGAGCTCAGGATCCCGGAACCAGTTGGGAACCAACGAGTTCACTTCATGGTTGGACTTTGCTGCGGGACGTGTGCTAAGGAGTTGTCGACGTTCATAACTTCGATTCACCACTAAAAGGAATGATGGGCTACTTATCAGTGCAGTAGGGTCATTACGACCTAAGGGGCAAGGTGATGGTAGCAAGACTACGTTATCAGTGCAGTAGGGTCATTATGACCTGAGGGGCAAGGTGATGCGTAGTAAGACTATGAGCCAGCGCAGATGGGGTGAATAACTCCATGGGGCAAGTGGACATAGTAAGGATTGGTAAGGCTATGAGCCAGCGCAGATGGGGTGAATAACTCCATGGGGCAAGTGGACATAGCGAGGAATTTGTGGCTACGTTATCAGTGCAGTGAAGCCATTTATGACTTCATGGGGCAAAGTGATCGTAGCAAGGAATGTTGGGTGATCGAAGTGGTGAATGTTGTATGCTTTATGCACCGAGTGAGAGATGCGAGGATGGATGCTATGCTTGACTGTTTGTCATCATTATGACATGCACACCTCCCCCACCTTCGTATCTTTATACCGTTGATATGATACCTTAGAGTGTTGTACAGTATGTAGTGCTAACTCTTTGGTTGCAGGTCCAGGTTCAGGTATGTTTTAGTCTACCTGTTATTGTTCACTTTAGATGCTTATCGCTCATACCAGGCTTTATGTCTGACCCAGAGTTTTATGTCTCCTCTTATTACTCTGGGTGCTCACACGAGCAGACTAGAGACAGGTTAGCTGGTGATGCGCGAGTAGCTGATTCGGAGGCGGGCAGGAGGCTTCCACGTATTATATATATATATACACACATTCTCCCTGTGTCGTTGGTGGTCGCTACTTGGGCATTCGTAGTGTACCTCATTTATCTTACTTTTGCTTTGAGACAGTTTGAAAGTTGTAATAAGCTGTATTTTGGATTTCCGCTGCTATGATGTTTAGTTCTGATTTTCAGCCTATGCACTGTCCCTCCTGTTTTATGTCAAGTATATTATTATTATATTTTGTTCTATATGGTGTGAGACATTCTACAAGTTCTTTGTATGTTCATTTCCTTCTTCCTTTTTCCCTTCTGGCAACCCGTTCCGTGCTAACTGGACATGTGTACAGCGCATTTTTGTAGTAAATGTCGGTTGGTGCGGGCGGGAAGTCACAACGATAATCCACACATAGACGTAGAGTATCGTCAGATTTTGGGACAAACACCACTACTGCTCCCCAATCAGAGAAACTAGGCCTGATCAGACCTTTCCATACTAGCTGTCGTGTTTGATTGTCTAATTCCTCTTTCTCTTTCAAGGACATTCTTCGAATAGCGTGAACTACCGGCCTAGCATTCGGAATTAAAGCAATTTTGAAATCTATTTCTCTCTGCGGAGGTAAGCGAACAACTTCTTCGAACACATCCGCATAATTTTTGACGACAGGAATGTCTTTGATGAGGTCAGGAATATTCTCTGTGACTTCTGGGATATTCTCTATTTGAGCTGGAGAAACATTGAGAGCTGACCAGAAATCTTTTCTATTTGAAGTCGGGCCTTCACATGGTATGGTTATATAATTCCCCGATTGGGCCTTTGCTTTAACCACTCTCTCGGTGCATCTAACCTCTGCTTCATATTTGGTTAGCCAATCCAATCCCAGAATAATATCGAATTCATTAAAATTCATGACGATAGAGATAATAGGAAATTTATAGCAAGAAAAAGAGACAGGTACTGCACAAATCCAACTGAGATTGATGGAACCCCCAACTGGATTTTGGACCGTCATTGGTTCTTTGAGCTTCTTCAACCTCAAATCTAACTTCTTGACTGCACTCTTTGCAATGAAGCTTCGTGACGCGCCTGTGTCGAACAGTACTTTAACTGGAATGTTCTTGACATTGAGCGTGCCTTCTAAAACATCAGACCTTTGCTGAGCAAACGAAGATGCAGGTACTTCTACCACTTCATTTACATGTACTGCTTTATGTTTTCTAAATAACGGGCAGGCCTTGGAAAGATGACCGGCCTCATGGCATTGACTGCACTTTCTATTCTCTTGAAATCCCTTCTTGGATTGAAACCCGCCTCTTAATCGTTTCTTTAAGGGTCCGCAGTTAATCGACAAATGCCCTGGCTTCTTACAGTTACTGCATATGGTAGTCGTTCCTCGCCCTTTCTCAGATTTAGCCCTTTTTCTCTTAGCACTGGGCTTCTCACTGACCTCGGACCTCGTACTGGCTTCAGGAATATCAGTTTCCGACTCTGCTTTGTCACTAGAACTGACTTCTTCTTCGTCGCATAACATTCCTTTCTTATGGAGATCTTCATACTGATAAGCCAAATAAATCATTTCAGAAATGGGGAGCTTCACATTCCTCATCACACTGTTCTGATATTTTCTTTGAAGCCCGTGAATAAATCTCAGATTTTTCCTCTTTGGGTCTTTAAACAGATGAGGAGCAAAGTGAGAAAGTTCGTTGAATTTCTTATGATATTCTAGGATGGTCATATCCCCTTGTATCAGATAAGAAAATTCGTCACATAGTCGTTCAATTGCTTCTGGAGGAGTAAATCTTTCCAGGAAAATCACCTTGAATCTATCCCAGGTGATATCACCTTCTGGATTATTCTCTATAACTGAATCCCACCAGAACAAAGCTTCGTCTTTGAGTGCCCAGGAGGCCAGTAATCTTTTCTGGTCATCCCTCAGCTTTAAACCATCAAAGATCTTTTCAGCCGAACGAATCCAAGCCTGTGTCTTCATGATAGATTCTTCACTAGAGAACGGTATTCCACCCATATTTCGATATTTGATTAATAGGGCCTCAATATCCGGTTCTGTATTCCTTCTGTTTCTAACACTCATTTTCTAGTACTTCTGCAAATGGCAGATCAAGTGTCAGGTCACAGAAAAGGTATTTTAAAATATAGAAACACATACTTCAAATGTAAATGTGTCTATCAAGGTGTAATTTCGTTCTGCTTTACTCATACTAGGATATTACTGATCCTATCTATATAGAGTTACCCATCCTAGAACACTACTGGTTCTATTTCTGACGAGTTCGTTCAAATGTTATATTCCAGAACTAAGCTTAACCAAAGCTCTGATACCAAATGAGACGACCCCAAACCCCGAACTGACGGCGGCAAGGGTAATCCGTGGAATATAACACAGAAACAGACAACAGCAGAATAGAATTTAAATAAATACACCAGATAATGAACAATAGAATATACTGGATAAAAGTAATCATCAGAGTTACACAGTATACAGGATCATACTTAGTAAAAATACAGTTCAGCTATACATACATGTCTACAGCGGAAAACAAACATAATATGTATAATAGGAGCTGAACAACATAAAAAGAGATAAATGATAGAATCCATCTTCAGCTCCAGCTATCCAGAAAGAACCAGCTAAACCTGAATACAAGGCTGCCCGTGTAGAAAAAGGGGCACCCGAGTTTGAGAGTGAAACAAACTACAAGTCAGTCATGGGACTGGTATGAGAAATCTACTCAACACATATATAATTTGGCTAATCACAGGACCACGCCACTTTCGTGGAACGGGTTTACTCCATTGGATTGCCAGTGCTTTAAAACAAATCTTTCTTTTAAACAACGCAATGCATTTTATAAAAATGAAGCCATTATAAGACTCAGTTCCCATCAGACAATGCAACGCAAACCGGAGGATAGAGTTTTACCATATAACGGCCAAGATATGCTTAATACAAATAAAACAAAGGCATTTGATATTATTGCTAGTGTTTATATGTTTTGAAAACAATTTCAAATCATAACTATCAATCATAGACGGCATTAATGCCCCATACCACTATGTCGCCATATATAGGTATACAATCAAAACCGCACAGTCACGTATTTGGAAATTGGATTTCCGTCATGAACCAAGGCAAAAGATAGTCCTTACCGAATTCGAGACGCTCTAGCCCGTGTCTCAGGATCAGAGCTCGAGTGACCCTAGGAGCGACAGGGCCGGTCCACCGATGTGGATTAAAATTCCTGAACAATACGTTTCCCCGCCCTTTGGGGCGTCAACGAGCCAACGGATGACTCCATCGGACCCGGATCGTCCGATCAAACCGAGGCGCCTCGCAACAGCAACAACCACATAGGTGAAAAGTATATAAATGTCAGGGCTGGTAGGTCACTGACACCACCCTAGCTAGAAAGAAACGCATGCCCTCCTTGAGGTCCTTCTCTCGTTTCTGGTTCATACCGGGGTGTGAGGCTCGCGAATTCACGTTATACACAAAGCTATGCCACACAGGCGGGGCTTTGATCATCACCACAAGACTTTGCTTTTCAACAGAAGCCCTGATCACTGCATCTTAGCATGCCACACAGGCAATTCATGCCATGCGACTGATGTCCATCGATATGCAACCTCTGAGCTTGTGCGTTTCAGAGAAGGGCGTTAAGCAAAAGAATAAATTCTCCGCCGCCAAACAGATGTATATTTAATAGAGATCAATCAACACAGAGTAAAATCCAATGTCAGACACACAGTCCATTTACAAGTCCGTTCTGGGTCTGGACGAAACCGGAGGCACTAAATACCTCGCAAACCCATCGATCACTACATACGTCTGGACGATCACCACTCATTATCCATATTTCAGGATGCCTCCCAATCAGGACCTCGGTTACCATCCAAACAAGGTGAAGATCTCCGGTCTTCGACCACCGTCTTCATCTTCGAATATCATTCGTCAGTCAATTACTTGAAATGAGAATTAACTCGGCCTTTTCAAATAATTCACGTATATTTAGAATTTCAAATCAATTTATTTCAATGGTTAAATCATTCGACAACACCAATTTTGTTCTTTAATGTAATTTTCACACCAAACACATTCAACCATCAAATACCACATAAAACGAGCAAATTCAGTTTATTTCCATTCCATATCGTTTATGATATTTTATAACGATTTATCGCTATTTTTATTTATTTTAAAATAGCTAATTTAGTCAAAACGACGCTTCGGGCCATAACGCGGCCGTGGCGCTGTTTTTCTTCAGATTTGATTTACACATATCTGGAAATCTAACCGTTGGATCTTCACAAAATTTACATCATTAGAAAGGTCTTTTCAAAATGAATCCAACGGTTCCAGTTTCGGGAAAATCCGACGGTCAGATCTCCCGGTACAATCGTTTGAAGTTTCGATTTCAAAATACAAACTGCAGCGTCGTTATTCGATTAAATATAATTATATTTATATATATATATATAATCGTTTCTGGCGCTGTTTTTCTTCGGATTTGAATTAAACATTCCAGACAATCCAACCGTTGGATTTTTACAAAGATGGTGCCGTTGGAAAGATTTTTCCAAGGCGAACCCAACTGTTGCGGTTTCGGGAAAATCCAATGGTCGGATTTCCTGCACTAGTTGTTTGAAATCATAGTTTCAAAACACGAACTGCACGACCACGTTTCGTTTTAATTTTATTTATATTTATATATTTATATAAATATAGTTCATTCAACAATTTCAATATCGTTTTAACTTCAAATATTTCACTAACGCCTTTAAATTTCGGAAAAATTCGCCATAACCTCCTTTGTACGGGAGGGGCTGGGAAAATTCCCAAATAGCCACACGGGCGTCTCATGTCGAAAAGAAAAGGAAAAAGCCAAGCGGCTAGCCAACAGGCTCATAAAATCATCACCCAAACAAAACAGTAAATGTGTACCTATTTGTCGGGCACAAAATTTTATTCCTCTTCTCTAGCCCCTTTGCCATAACCTGTTCAATAAATATGCACGTACATATATACAGTTCTTATCATTTATCATTTTCCGTTCAACTTCATATTTGATTCCATTTGGTTCAAAAACACCATTCATTCTATTGTTGTATGCGTAGGCAAAATCATATCATTAGCTAATTAATGAATATTTCAACTCATGCATATTTATTTGAACGAGTTGCTATTTTTAACACTTCACATTTCAACAATTTATGTATATAATAAAAATGTGATTTTTATTGTAAAACAATTCATTTCAAAACACTATTATTTTATATAGTCTATATAGGTGATAAAAATAGGAATTTTTTTCTTATAAAACAATTTCTTTTAAAATGAGATTATTTTACATAGTCCATATAGTCGATAAAAGGTGATTTTTATTATCAAACAATTAATTTCAAAATATGAATACCATTCAACACATGAATTTCAAATCAACGAATGAATATCGATTCAACACATGAAGGTTTTCTATAGTTTCTATATATAGATAAAAAAATGTGATTTTTATATTTAACACGAGAATACCATTCAACACATGAATTTCTAATCAACGAATGAAAATCGATTCAACACATGAAGGTTTTCTATTCAATGAATAAATATAGTTTCAGCAAATGAAAATAATTCAAACACATGAAAATTATTCAAAATTTCGGCAGCATAACGGTAGGGTAGTTAAAACCGGGACCGTCCCTAGTATGACTCCTCGCTCTACCTTAAAACCTCGCGGTTTTTGACAATGGGGATCATGCATCTAGTTCGCACGCAGGCGGCATGTATATATTTATTTCCTTTCCACAAACTAATCCTATGTGGATTCAACCAAATATTTCTCAACCACAAACGGGTATTTTTCAACCACAATCAATCAATGTCAACCACAAACAATCCCAAACAACCATTCGCTATCAATCAATTTTCACACCGATCACAATCAACAAATATCGTCCATGGTTTGTGGATGAGGGGCGTGTGTATATATATATATATATATATATATATATAGCAATTCACTTTTATTTCAACACATATATAATTTTTACAACGCATATATAACTTATACATCGAACATACAACTTATACAACGCTTATACAAGAGGTGTACAATGCTTATATAACTCATACATCGACTATATAATTTATACATCCTCGTTTTTCATATTGTTTATAAATTAGAAATCTCACCTTGGGTTCCACTCCACCAAAAATAGCAGGAGGCTCAGAAAAATATGTGGTCTCTTCTAGAATGTAGAAGGCGTCCACACGGTCACGATGTTTCCTGTTTCATCGAATTTCGTTAACGAACGAAAAAGATATGATTTTTTTCAAACAATAATGGATTTGTAATGGATTAAAAGTGTCGCAAACCTTTTATATATATTCAGCCGTATACTTCAGAAAACTGTTCGAAACTAGGTTTCGATTTCTCTCTCGATCCGAAGCACGATATGCAGATCAGCCTACGCCACATCGACGAGCTTGGAGGGGCTCATCATCGCGCCGAACGCCGTTGAACTTGGTGGCGGATCTCGGCCAGGATTCAGGTGCGAACGGCGTGACTTCAGCTCCCTAGATCTCTCGATATACTCAGTGAAAAAATCGAATCCAAGTATGGATGTGAAGCTTGCAAAATTCTCTACAAAAACTTCCAAAGGACGATGGGGTTTTGTCGAGCGTGGAAGGAGAAAATTGGCTGGGAAGTTTCGAGCTCTTTCCGCCGTGCGTTCTGGGGTTTCGAGGAAGAAGGTCGGGGCTGAGAGAATGAGGTGGACTAATAGAATTTTTTTATTATTTTATATATTTTTAAAATCTCCAAAATACCCCTTTCGCCCACGAACCCCAATCCAAACCCAACGACTACCGTCCCTAGCATTTTACCCCCATTCCGAACACAATGGGATATGTTTTGAAGGCCCATTCGGCTGTTTTAGTCAGTTTCCGTTGAAATTAAAATATAAAACATTCAATATTTAATTTGAACGTACATTTCAATTTGCCAGGGCCACAAACTGATTCGAAAAATTCCAGAAAAATAAATCTAGCTATGTTTTGATGATACGGTCCCAACAAAACTAGTTTCGTCGAATTCTGAGACCGTTTGCAAAAAGGCCCATTTCTGGTCGATCCATTTTAACTATAATGGACCAAAACACATTTTCTTTTTCCACGCTCACATATTAGCTTCAAAAATTATGAAATTTGAAACCTAGCAATAACTTCTCATCCCGGATCCAACAAAAGTGGTTTCGTCGAATTCCGAGGTCGTATGCAAAATGGCCAATTTCACGGGCTATATAAATTCCATAGCAACCTTTCTGAAAATTCATTTGGCCATAACTTTTGCTTTCCGCTATGAAAATTTGATTTTTCAGATTGGTTAGAAAGGTATTTACGAACAGATTTAAATATTTTTGGTTTCACTAAAATCCGTGTTGTTTTGCACCAGGTACAGTCCGATAAAGTTTGAATCCAATTTTTGAAACTGCAGCGCCATTTCATGCCTTGTTTATAATTATAATTAATTATATTCGTTTTCAATTATCGATTCAAACTCACTTTTCATTGCTACTATTTAAATTATTTATTTAAAATATTTAAAATCCAATATTTTAGCCAATTAAATTTTTTTAAATTGGTTCAGATTTTCTGGGTCGTTACAATCTCCCCCACTTAAAACTTTTCGTCCTCGAAAAGGAACAAAGTCGAAAGTGGTTTGATAAATCTGCAATCACACAACACAACCAACAATCAAATTGTTTTCAGCCTTTCAAAAATATACTAATCACTTTCTATACTCTTTTTAAAATCATTCAGACTATAGAATTTAAAAGTGCACATCCACGGAAAGAAAATAACAACAGAGTAGAGAATTAAATGGTAATGCAAAGTAGGGTAAATGTACCTTGCACCAGAGTCAATCAGAGATATCCACTCGGCATCTAGGATAAGCTTTCTGAATGCTCTCCTCAGTTTCCCAAGTACAATCTCGCGGATCTCCACTCCATTGCACTTTGACTAAGCGAACCTTCTTATTCCTCAGCTCTTTGGTTTCTTTGCCGATAATCTTTAGCGGCTCTCTTCTCACAGCCAATTCTGGAGTAATTTCAATGTCCTGTTGAGCTGCTTCTTCCACGATCAAGTCTGGATCATGAACGTGCTTTCGAAGTTGAGATATATGGAATACATCATGAACTCCAGGCAACCAATCAGGCAATTTGACCCTGTAAGCGAGAGTCCCGATCCGTTCCAGAATAGGAAACGGACCAATGAATTTGGGCGCTAACTTTGCAGTTTTACCGAACCGGATAACTCCTCTCATCGGCGATACTTTCAAATATACGTAGTCGCCAACAGCAAAGGATATATCTCTTCTTCTTCTATCGGCATAGCTCTTTTGTCGGCTTTGAGCTGTAAGTAATCGCTTCTTGATAAAATCGACTTTGTCGGCAGCTTCTCTGATCATATCTGGCCCCAACACAAGTCTATTACCAGGTTCGACCCAACAAGCAGGGGATCGACACGGTCTACCATACAATGCTTCGAATGGCGACATTGTCAGACTCGCCTGGTAGCTGTTGTTATAAGAGAATTCTGCCAAATGCAGATGGTCTTCCCATGATCCACCGAAATCTATAACACAAGCCCGCAATAGATCTTCTAAAATACGATTCACCCTCTCAGTCTGACCGTCTGTCTGAGGATGATAAGCGGTGCTCAAGTTCAATTTTGTTCCCAGTTATACCTGAAATGCCTCCCAGAATTTACTAGTAAATATTGTATCTCTATCACTGACTATACTGAGTGGCACTCCATGTAGTCTAACTATTTCCTTGAAGTATATCTGCGTCAGACTCTGAGCAGTTCTGTTTGATCTAACAGGTATAAAATGGGCGGTCTTCGTGAAGCGATCTACGATCACCCAAATACTGTCATTCCCTTTTCTGGTTCTTGGCAGACCATCAATGAAATCCATAGAAATATGTTCCCACTTCCAACCAGGAACTTCTAGTGGTTGTAACAATCCAGCCAATTTCTGTTGGTCGCTTTTGACTAGCTGGCAAGTAGGGCATCGGCTAACATATATTGAAACGTCTCTTTTCATAGCCTTCCACCAGAATGTTCATTTGAGATCGTTATACATTTTGGCCACACCAGGATGGATACTCAGCTTGGACTTGTGACACACGTCTAACACTTCCCTTTTTAACTCTGGTATATCAGGAACACAAATCCTTCCTTTCAACCTCAAGGTCTCGTCGTTATCTATTTGAAAACACGAGGGTTCGCCTTTCTGAATCCTATTAATCATATCCTTAATAAAGTTATCCTCCTTCTGAAGAATAGATATTTTGTCAATCAACGAAGTCGTGATAATAAAGCTGGCGATCATTACATTCTTTCGGCTCAGCGCATCGCCACGACATTGGCTTTCCCTGGAGTGTATATAATTTCAAAATCGTATGCTGCAAGGAACTCCAGCCAACGTTGCTGCCTCAAATTCAAGTCTTTCTGGGTGAACAGATACTTCAACGACTGATGATCTGTAAACAGTTCAAATCTCTCACCCAGAAGATAGTGTCTCCAGATTTTCAAGGCGAATACGATAGACAATAACTCAAGATCATGAGTTACATAGTTTTTCTCGTGCGGCTTCAGTTGACGGCTAGCATAAGCAATCACTTGACCCCTTTGCATTAAAACTGCGCCAAGGCCTTCTCTAGAAGCATCAGTCCAGACTTTCAAATCCTGGTTGCCATCGATGATGGTTAACACTGGAGCTGTTGTTAATCTTAACTTTAGCTCTTCAAAAGCCTCCTCACTTTCTGGAGTCCATTTGAATTTAGAGTGCTTCTTTGTAAGCTTCGTTAAATGACCAGATATCTTCGAAAAGTTTTTAACGAACTTCCGGTAATAGCTAGCCAATCCTAGAAAACTACGGACTTCAGTGGGGGTACTGGGCTGTTTCCAATTCTGAATGGCTGTGATTTTGCTTGAATCCACAGCGATTCATTCTTTCGATACGACATGGCCTAGAAATTTTACTTCATCTTGCCAGAAGATACATTTGGAAAATTTGGCTTTTAATACAATCCGTCTCAGAATTTCTAGAACCTGTTCTAGATGCTTTTCATGTTCGGCCTTTGATTTAGAGAAGATTAGAATATCATCAATAAAAACCAGAACAAATTTATTCAATACTCCTCTGAATACTCTGTTCATTAGATCGACGAAGTAAGCGGGAGCGTTACATAAGCCGAACGGCATTACTAACCACTCGTAGAATAAGTATGGATCTCTGAATGCTCTCATTGGAACACACTCTTCGGCAATTCGAAGTTGATGGAAGCCTATAGCTAGGTCCATTCGTGAAAATAATTGTGCTCCATTTAATCGATCCAACAAATCATCAATCCGCGACAATGGATATTTGTTCTTTATCGTCTGTTTGTTCAGATCACGATAATCCACACATAGACGTAGAGTACCGTCAGATTTTGGGACAAACACCACTGCTGCTCCCCAATAAGAGAAACTAGGCCTGATCAGACCTTTCCATACTAGCTGTCGTGTTTGATTGTCTAATTCCTCTTTCTCTTTCAAGGACAATCTTCGAATAGCGTGAACTACCGGCCTTGCATTCGGAATTAAAGCAATTTTGAAATCTATTTCTCTCAGCGGAGGTAAGCGAACAACTTCTTCGAACACATCCGCATAATTTTTGATGACAGGAATGTCTTTGATGAGGTCAGGAATATTCTCTGTGACTTCTGGGATATTCGCTATTTGAGCTGGAGAAACATCGAGAGCTGACCAGAAATCTTTTCTATTTGAAGTCGGGCCTTCACATGTTATGGTCATATAATTCCCCGATTGGGCCTTTGCTTTAACCACTCTCTCGACGCATCTAACCTCTACTTCATATTTCGTTAGCCAATTCAATCCCAGAATAATATCGAATTCATTAAAATTCATGACGATAGAGATATTAGGAAATTTATAGCAAGAAAAAGAGACAGGTACTGCACAAATCCAACTGAGATTGATGGAACACCCAACTGGATTTTGGACCGTCATTGGTTCTTTGAGCTTCTTCAACCTCAAATCTAACTTCTTGATTGCACTCTTTGCAATGAAGCTTCGTGACACGCCTGTGTCAAATAGTACTTTAACTGGAATGTTCTTGACATTGAGTGTGCCTTCTAAAACATCAGACCTTTGCTAAGCAAACGAAGATGCAGGTACTTCTACCACTTCATTTACACGTACTGCTTAATGTTTTCTAAATAACGGGCAGGCCTTGGAAAGATGACCGGCCTCATGGCATTGACTGCACTTTCTATTCTCTTGAAATCCCTTCTTGGATTAAAACCCGCCTCTTAATCGTTTCTTTAAGGGTCCGCAGTTAATCGACAAATGCCCTGGCTTCTTACAGTTACTGCATATGGTAGTCGTTCCTCGCCCTTTCTCAGATTTAGCCCTTTTTCTCTTAGCACTGGGCTTCTCACTGACCTCGAACCTTGTACTGGCTTCAGGAATATCAGTTTCCGACTCTGCTTTGTCACTAGAACTGACTTCTTCTTCGTCGCATAACATTCCTTTCTTATGGAGATCTTCATACCGATAAGCCATATAAATCATTTCAGAAAAGGGGAGCTTCACATTCCTCATCACACTATTCTGATATTTTCTTTGAAGCCCGTGAATAAATCTCAGATTTTTCCTCTTTGGGTCTTTAATCAGATGAGGAGCAAAGTGAGAAAGTTCGTTGAATTTCTTATGATATTCTGGGATGGTCATATCCCCTTGTATCAGATAAGAAAATTCGTCACATAGTCGTTCAATTGCTTCTGGAGGAGTAAATCTTTCCAGGAAAATCACCTTGAATCTATCCCAGGTGATATCACCTTCTGGATTATTCTCTATAACCGAATCCCACCAGAACAAAGCTTCGTCTTTGAGTGCCCAGGAGGCCAGTAATCTTTTCTGGTCATCCCTCAGCTTTAAACCATCAAAGATCTTTTCAGCCGAACGAATCCAAGCCTGTGTCTTCATGATAGATTCTTCACCAGAGAACGGTATTCCACCCATATTTCGATATTTGATTAATAGGGCCTCAATATCCGGTTCTGTATTCCTTCTGTTTCTGACACTCATTTTCTAGTACTTCTGCAAATGGCAGATCAAGTGTCAGGTCACAGAAAGGGTATTTTAAAATATAGAAACACATACTTCAAATGTAAATGTGTCTATCGAGGTGTAATTTCGTTCTACTTTACTCATACTAGGATATTACTGATCCTATCTGTATAGAGTTGCTCGTCCTAGAACACTACAGGTTCTATTTCTGACGAGTTCGTTCAAATGTTATATTCCAGAACTAAGCTTAACCAAAGCTCTGATACCAAATGAGACGACCCCAAACCCCGAACTGACGGCGGCAAGGGTAATCCGTGGAATATAACACATAAACAGACAATAGCAGAACATAATTTAAATAAATACACCAGATAATGAACAATAGAATATACTGGATAAAAGTAATCATCAGAGTTACGCAGTATACAGAATCATACTTAGTAAAAAATACAGTTCAGCTATACATACATGTCTACAACGGAAAACAAACATAATATGTACAATAGGAGCTGAACAGCATAAAAAGAGATAAATGATAGAATCCATCTTCAGCTCCAGCTATCCAGAAAGAACCAGCTAAACCTGAATACAAGGCTTCCCATGTAGAAAAAAGGGCACCCGAGTTTGAGAGTGAAACAAACTACGAGTCAGTCATGGGACTGGTATAAGAAATCTACTCAACACATATATAATTTGGCTAATCACAGGACCACTCCACTTTCGTGGAACGGGTTTACTCCATTGGATTGCCAGTGCTTTAAAACAAATCTTTCTTTTAAGCAACGCAATGCATTTTATAAAAATGAAGCCATTATAAGACTCAGTTCCCATCACACAATGCAACGCAAACCGGAGGACAGAGTTTTACCTTATGATGGCCAAGATATGCTTAATACGAATAAAACAAAGGGATTTGATATTATTGCTAGTGTTTATATGTTTTGAAAACAATTTCAAATCATAACTATCAATCATAGACGGCATTAATGCCCCATACCACTATGTAGCCATATATAGGTATACAATCAAAACCGCACAGTCACGTATTTGGAAATTGGATTTCCGTCATGAACCAAGGAAAAAGATAGTCCTTACCGAATTCGAGATGCTCTAGCCCGGGTCTCAGGATCAGAGCTCGAGTGACCCTAGGAGCGACAGGGTCGGTCCACCGATGTGGATTAAAATTCCTGAACAATACGTTTCCCCACCCTTTGGGGCGTCAACGAGCCAACGGATGACTCCATCGGACCCGGATCGTCCGATCAAACCGAGGCGCCTCGCAACAGCAACAACCACATAGGTGAAAAGTATATAAATGTCAGGGCTGGTAGGTCACTGACACCACCCTAGCTAGAAAGAAACGCATGCCCTCCCTGAGGTCCTTCTCCCGTTTCTGGTTCATACCTGGGTGTGAGGCTCGCGAATTCACGTTATACACAAAGTTATGCCACACAGGCGGGGCTTTGATCATCACCACAAGACTTTGCTTTTCAACAGAAGCCCTGATCACTGCATCTTAGCATGCCACACAGGCAATTCATGCCATGCGACTGATGTCCATCGATATGCAACCTCTGAGCTTGTGCGTTTTAGAGAAGGGCGTTAAGCAAAAGAATAAATTCTCCGCCGCCAAACAGATGTATATTTAATAGAGATCAATCAACACAGAATAAAATCCAATGTCAGACACACAGTCCATTTACAAGTCCGTTCTGGGTCTGGACGAAACCGGAGGCACTAAATACCTCGCAAACCCATCGATCACCACGTACGTCTGGACGATCACCACTCATTATCCATATTTCGGGATGCCTCCCAATCAGGACCTCGGTTACCATCCAAACGAGGTGAAGATCTCCGGTCTTCGACCACCGTCTTCATCTTCGAATATCAATCGTCGGTCAATTACTTGAAATGAGAATTAACTCGGCCTTTTCAAATAATTCACGTATATTTAGAATTTCAAATCAATTTATTTCAATGGTTAAATCACTCGACAACACCAATTTTGTTCTTTAATGTAATTTTCACACCAAACACATTCAACCATCAAATACCACATAAATCGAGCAAATTCAGTTTATTTCCATTCCATATCGTTTATGATATTTTATAATGATTTATCGCTATTTTTATTTATTTTAAAATAGCCAATTTAGTCAAAACGACGCTTCGGGCCATAACGCGGCCGTGGCGCTGTTTTTCTTCAGATTTGATTTACACATATCTAGAAATCTAACCATTGGATCTTCACAAAATTCACATCATTAGAAAGGTCTTTTCAAAACAAATCCAACGGTTCCAGTTTCGGGAAAATCCGACGGTCGGATCTCCCGGTATAATCGTTTGAAGTTTCTATTTCAAAATACGAACTGCAGCGTCGTTATTCGATTAAATATAATTATATTTATATATATATATAAATATAATTGTTTCTGGCGCTGTTTTTCTTCGGATTTGAATTAAACATTCCAGACAATCCAACAGTTGGATTTTTACAAAGTTGGTGCCGTTGGAAAGATTTTTCCAAGGCGAACCCAACGGTTGCGGTTTCGGGAAAATCCAATGGTCGGATTTCCCGCACTAGTTGTTTGAAATCACGGTTTCAAAACACGAACTGCACGGCCATGTTTCGTTTTAATTTTATTTATATTTATATATTTATATAAATATAGTTCATTCAACAATTTCAATATCGTTTTAACTTCAAATATTTCACTAACGCCTTTAAATTTTGGAAAAATTCGCCATAACCTCCTTTGTACGGGAGGGGCTGGGAAAATTCCCAAATAGCCACATGGGCGTCTCATGTCGAAAAGAAAAATAAAAAGCCAAGCGGTTAGCCAACAGGCTCATAAAATCATCACCCAAACAAAATAGTAAATGTGTACCTATTTGTCGGGCACAAAATTTTATTCCTCTTCACTAGCCCCTTTGCCATAACCTGTTCAATAAATATGCATGTACATATATACAGTTCTTATCATTTATCATTTTCCGTTCAACTTCATATTTGATTCCATTTGGTTCAAAAACACCATTCATTCTAATGTTGTATGCGTAGGCAAAATCATATCATTAGCTAATTAATGAATATTTCAACTCATGCATATTTATTTGAACGAGTTGCTATTTTTAACACTTCACATTTCAACAATTTATGTATATAATAAAAATGTGATTTTTATTGTAAAACAATTCATTTCAAAACGCTAATATTTTATATAGTCTATATAGGTGATAAAAATAGGATTTTTTTTCTTATAAAACAATTTCTTTTAAAATGAGATTATTTTACATAGTCCATATAGTCGATAAAAGGTGATTTTTATTATCAAACAATTAATTTCAAAATATGAATACCATTCAACACATGAATTTCAAATCAACGAATGAATATCGATTCAACACATGAAGGTTTTCGATAGTTTCTATATATAGATAAAAAATGTGATTTTTATATTCAACACACGAATACCATTCAACACATGAATTTCTAATCAACGAATGAATATCGATTCAACACATGAAGGTTTTCTATTCAATGAATAAATATAGTTTCAGCAAATGAAAATAATTCAAACACATGAATATTATTCAAAATTTCGGTAGCATAACGGCAGGGTAGTTAAAACCGGGACCGTCCCTAGTACGGCTCCTCGCTCTACCTTAAAACCTCGCGGTTTTTGACAATGGGGATCATGCATCTAGTTCGAACGCAGGCGGCATGTATATATTTATTTCCTTTCCACAAACTAATCCTATGTGGATTCAACCAAATATTTCTCAACCACAAACGGGTATTTTTCAACCACAATCAATCAATATCAACCACAAACAATCCCAAACAACCATTCGCTATCAATCAATTTTCACACCGATCACAATCAATAAATATCGTCCATGGTTTGTGGACGAGGGGCGTATATATATATATATATATATATATATATATATATATATATATATATAGCAATTCACTTTCATTTCAACACATATATAATTTTTACAACGCATATATAACTTATACATCGAACATACAACTTATACAACGCTTATACAAGAGGTGTACAACGCTTATATAACTCATACATCGACTATATAATTTATACATCGTCGTTTTTCATATTGTTTATAAATTAGAAATCTCACCTTGGGTTCCACTCCACCAAAAATAGCAGGAGGCTCAGAAAAATATGCGGTCTCTTCTAGAATGTAGAAGGCGTCCACACGGTCACGATGTTTCCTGTTTCATCGAATTTCGTTGACGAACGAAAAAGATATGATTTTTTTTCAAACAATAATGGATTTGTAACGGATTAAAAGTGTCGCAAACCTTTTATATATATTCAGCCGTATACTTCAGAAAACTGTTCGAAACTAGGTTTCGATTTCTCTCTCGATCCGAAGCACGATATGCAGATCAGCCTACGCCACATCGACGAGCCTGGAGGGGCTCATCATCGTGCCGAACGCCGTTGAACTCGGTGGCGGATCTCGGCCAGGATTCGGGTGCGAACGGCGTGACTTCAGCACCCTGGATCTCTCGATATACTCAGTGAAAAAATCGAATCCAAGTATGGATGTGAAGCTTGCAAAATTCTCTACAAAAACTTCCAAAGGACGATGGGGTTTTGTCGAGCGTGGAAGGAGAAAATTGGCTGGGAAGTTTCGAGCTCTTTCCGCCGTGCGTTCTGGAGTTTCGAGGAAGAAGGTCGGTGCTGAGTGAATGAGGTGGACCAATAGATTTTTTTTTATTATTTTATATATTTTTAAAATCTCCAAAATACCCCTTCCGCCCACGAACCCCAATCCAAACCCAACGACTGTCGTCCTCGGCTTTTTACCTCTATTCCAAACACAATGGGATATGTTTCGAAGGCCCATTCGGCTATTTCAGTCAGTTTCCATTCAAATTAAAATATAAAGCATTCAATATTTAATTTGAACGTACATTTCAATTTGCCAGGGCCACAAACTGATTTGAAAATTTCCAGAAAAATAAATCTAGCTATGTTTTGACGATACGGTCCCAACAAAACTAGTTTCGTCGAATTCTGATAACGTTTGAAAAAAGGCCCATTTCTGGTCGATCCATTTTAACTGTAATGGACCAAAACACATTTTATTTTTCCACGCTCACATATTAGCTTCAAAAAAATATGAAATTTGAAACCTAGCAATAACTTCACATCCCGGATCCAACAAAAGTGGTTTCGTCGAATTCCGAGGTCGTATGCAAAATGGCCAATTTCACGGGCTATATAAATTCCATAGCGACCTTTCTGAAAATTCATTTGACCATAACTTTTGCTTTCCGATATGAAAATTCAATTTTTCAGATTTGTTAGAAAGGTATTCACTAACAGATTTAAATATTTTTGGTTTCACTAAAATCCGTGTTGTTTTGCACCTGGTACAGTCCGACAAAGTTTGAATCCAATTTTTGAAACTGCAGCGCCATTTCATGCCTTGTTTATAATTATAATTAATTATATTCGTTTTCAATTGTCGATTCAAACTCAATTTTCATTGCTATTATTTAAAATATTTATTTTAATATTTAAAATCCATTATTTTAGCCAATTTAAAAAATTTAAATTAGTTCAGATTTTCTGGGTCGTTACATGACAGATATATGCAGAACGTAATATTGTTATGTAGAGATCCGTATGTCACTCCGGCATAGGATGAGGGACTGCATTCATTTCTGTGGCATTACGGTGGAGACCATGTGAGTGGGGTAACATGGGGTGTACTTCAATATTGAGGGGTAGCTACATATATACTATATTAGGTTAATCCACTGGGAAGTAAATGGGTAAGACGTGTGTGTAAGCCTTTAGTGTTGTTAACCCAAGTAATCTAATAAATTAGAAAATGTGATTGAACGATATATGTAGGATTATCCAAAGTGTATAATTTAAATCCAGTCACCAGAACTTGTGTTCTGACGCCCTCCTCATCACATACTCGCAGGTTTAATTTGTGGTAGAGACATGATAGCCTTGGATACTGGTTAGGCAGTATTATTAATACGGTAAAGCTATATTTTGATTATATTATATTTTATCCATTCCACTGTGAGATACGTTCTGAGCTCTGATATATTTTATGTCTTTGTCTTTTCTGCAGGATACCAGAGCAAACCAAACTGAGTTTCGATAAATTGGAATTTAAAAAAAAATCGGTTTGTCAGAATTCGGGTCGTCACACATGTTATAGTAAAGTAAATTTTAGGCAATATCTAAGATCCTTGATGCCAAAAAGCCACAATCTTCATCAATCTCCTGAGTGAATCCTTCTATCCGTTGCTAAGGAGAGTAAGCTCACTCATTCTTGCTGAAATATTCGTTGAATGTTGTAAATCTGAGGTATGAGTTGAGTTTTATTTACTGTAAAACACAAAATTGTCTCTGTATAATTTCATATTGAAAAATCGATTTCTATCAAACTTTGTGAGTGTGTTGATCTCTCATTTTGTGTCCTCACGTCATGATTTCTTTTTCAATTTGGTTACAGAGATTTGTAGTTCAATAGTACTCAATTTCTAGCTTGAATCTCACTAAAAGATGGCCAAAGTATGGCTTAAAGTTGCACTCGAACCGTATATTCGCCTGGAAATAAAATCACATAGCCAAGATCTCCTTGGCTCTACCCTTAGAAATTCGACTTGTAGGTCGACCATGACAACACAAAGTTGAGCAAGCAACTTCCTGAGTTGTTGTGTTTAAATTTGTGCTTTTCCGAGTGAATTTCCTAAGTGCTAAAGCACTATTTTTCCTCATTTTACACCAAATTTTCTTGTGCAAGATGTATCGATTCCATCTACGGCTTATTCAAAAGCCAAAATTTTCATGCACTTTGCATTGTTGTTTTTTCGTGATGATTCTGCACCATGCACATTTTTATAAAGTCGTCTTGAAAATGATTTTTTTAATTTCTCTATCTATATATATACATATATAGCTTTGTGACAAAAGTTTTTCCATGATTTAGTTCTTAAAAATTAAATACGTATCATGGAAATATTAAAAAAAATTGAAATATAGAAATTTTGAAAGAAATAATTCAAACTCTTTCTGAATCATATCAAGCTAAATATTTTCTGTATATATAAATTACTCATTTTGCACATTTTGAGAAAGCGAGAATGTGATTTAAAGGATATAATAAATCACATGGTATGGGACACGTAGATTAACTATATCGATTGATTCTAGATTCATCGATTGAAGTTATTGTTGTTTTTCCCATGTGAAGTAGACTAGCTTGTAGTAAATCGATTAGCGAAACATGCGGTATGAGACGTATTGTTTTCACTTTTCGAGTTACTATTTGGGAGTTTATGATGCATTCAAGTGTTGTTTTTGCCAGAACCTAGACTAGTCGGTCCTATATTCATATACAAAGCTGGTGGTCTATTATAGACAGGTAGTTCCTGTTCGATACTAGTGGATCTCCTATGAATAGTACTTGGCAGGTTGGTGGACCACTTATTGGACTGATGGGCTAATATTTGGACTAGTGGGTCCTATCGATTATATTGTTGTGTACTACATTTCTTTGTGCTGATTTCAATAATTTAGATGAATTTGAATATGTTCACCACAGTTGATTATGTTTATTCTTTATATAGCATGAGAGCTACCATGTTATTTATATTTTGGTGATTTCTTTCATGTTGACATTGAACTCTTAAATTGGTTCTAAATGTTGAGTTGTGATGATTCTATACTTGTTCATGTGCCAAGAAAATTATATACCTTTTACCTAGCCAAAGAACTTGGTACTTTATGATCAATGCAAACCTTACGCCATATGTGATAAATCAAACCGTTCGCCATTCTACAACATTGTGCATTTGTGTCGTAATTTCCTTATTGAGACTTTGTGACTTATAGGATATTATTTTACTTCAGTATATCTTAATCTTATTGTTTCAGCAAGAATGACCCGCGCATTTTATACTCGGGTTATATCGAATTTTTACAAGTAACGCTTGATGTAGATACTTGCTACCCAACTTTTTCTTTTTGACTAACTACCACCTTTTGATCGCTTTAGCGAGTTTTCAGTAGTACTTAATATTTTTGTAGCGTACTTTAATGGTTATACATATTATTTTATGTTGATGGATGTATGTAAATTGTGGATAGTATATCCACCGATGTATATTATTTTGTGTTGCACTTGACGTATGTGAATATATCTGTGAGTATGTTATTGTTCTATGTACCATGGAATTTCTCTCATTATGTGCATATATCTATGACGTATGGCATATAACTGTTGATGCTCGGGATTTGTTGATAAATGCACACCACTTTTGTACTCCAAGCATATTTTTTTGAGCGAACACTTAGGAGTTGAATGTACATGACTATTTACATACGAGTTTCCTTGTGTACAATGACTTCGTGATACCCAGCTCACCTACATTCGTTAGAAGGGGTTTGTTCTCACTTTGAGGTAGAATCCACTTCAACTTTTAGATCTTCGTATATTCATGATGAAGCTTCGACTTATGTCCCAACTGGGCTAGCCATGATTGTAACGAGGTCTGTCATTGGTGTATCTCATCATATGCCAAGAGTTATCCCTCATCTATCGGAGGGGTTCCCATCAATTATTATCCCCTGAATGCTCCAAAACATGTGCATATTGTTCAAGATTTCGAATTGTTACATATAATTACCGGTATAGGATGAGTTTGTTGATAGGCCTCCATCGGGTTACACTACATGTCATTGTTTCATTTTCTTAAATGACATCGTTCCTCCATTCAACTTCTCTTGCAGACAGTTCTTCAGAAGATGGGGTGTAATGACCCGCATTGGTAGAGGTATTGTAATTAATTCATTTAATTATATAAATGGTGATTTAAAAGGATTTAATGGTCGTTAAATAAAATAATAGTGAATATTTAATTAAAATAATAATTAAATAATATATTTAATTTTGAAATAATCAGAATTGGCTGAAATGGCGATATGTTGTGAACTGGATCATCTGTGATATTTAATTCAGTTTAAAATTGAATTATATTAACGAATATATTATTTGAACGACAGTTTGAACGTATAATTATATTACAATTAAAATCGAGCTTGAAATGGCGCTGTAGTTCGTAATTTGGCGATTCGAACTTCAACTGAATGTACAGGATTCATTTTAAGCCGGATTTCGGTGAAACAAGAAACGTGTGGAGCTGGTGGAGTATATCTTCCTAGTGGAAGCGAAAAATCGGGATTTCGTCGTGTAGATTTTTATTTATGTCCAAATCAAATTTTAGAAAAGTCGCTGTGGAATTCCTTTATAATTTATAAAGGAATTATTTATATTTTAAAAAGGAATTTCAATATAAATCGAATATCGGGTTGACCCAGATTTGAAATATCAAGTTAGAAATTCATATAGGAATATTCTAGAGCTGTATGGTATTCCACTGTGAATATAGACGATAATATTTATTTTTAAATATTAAATTTAATTATATTTATATATTTAAATGGGTCATCCAGAGCTTTAAAAATAGTCAGTTTTGCAAACGAAGTCGGAATTCGACGAAACTAATTTTGTTGGATCCACAATGTCAAATAGTTGTTAGATTTCCAGTTTCGTGATTTTTGAAGTCAATATGTGGTCGTAGGGATTTTTAGAGTGAAAAACAGTCGATAAATAGACCTTTAAAAATACGCTGTGTGAACATACAAAGTCGGAATTCGACGAAACCAGTTTCGTTGGGACCGTAATGTCGAACTGTAGCTGCATGTTCAGTTTCGTGATTTTTAGGTTTCGTATGTGTTCGTAGAGATTTTTAGAGTGCAGAAACGAATATAAAATAATAAAGAAATAAAATATCTTAAATCCTGTGTGGTTATAATTAAGCAACATCTCTCCTCTTAGGACCACAAACCAAATTCATCAGCGTATAAATAGGAGCCGCCACTTACAGAAAATATCGAACCAAGGTTTCTTCAAAATTTTCAATCTTACTAAATAATATAAATTTGGAATCTCGCTGAAACCACTCAAGTATGGATCTCTTGGAATGCTGAGGTCGAAAGCTTCCTATTTAGGTCATCATCCTGAGTTGCGATGGGTTCTGTACGAGTTCAAATTCGCACACAGTAAATTAGGTTTGGAAATTGCAAATGAATCTTTGATGGATTGGAGAATCAAAGTTTAGAAACTTGTTTGTGGCTTCATTTTGAATGGAGTGTGATTTTGCTTGGCAAATCTGGTGGAAAAAATGTCGTGCCTTGGCAGCAGAGATGCTCGACGATGGGATTTTTGGGTTGAGTTCGAGTGGTAGGGAAAGGTGCGGGGCAGATAGGGATTTTATTGAGGAATTCAATGATCATATTTGTTTGAGATTTTGTCAAGCGATTGGAAGGATGGTTGAAGATTGAACGAGCAGAAATAGTGAGACGCGGAGCAGGCTGCGTGGTGTATTGTTGGGGAAGAAGGAAACGCAAGGGGTCTGGGCCTTAAGTGAATGAAGATGGGCCGACAAGGAAAAATGTTGGGCCCAATATTTAATTAATAAGGAATGATTGTTTAATTTAAATCTAAATCGTATGTATGAACTTATAAAATTCATATCTTTGTCATACATGATCGGATTTCAGCGAAACAAGATCCGTCGGGATCGTATGGACGGGAGCAACACAATGAAACTGACCGCAAGTCCATCGGAGCTCGCTACAATTTATAGCAAAATAAATTGTCCGTCTGAATCAAATCGAGCGATGGTTATCGTTATTAATGATGATCGTCCAATGTGAGTAAATCTCACTAACTCTGAACAGTTTATAATTTCATGTTGTATTTTTAGAACTGTTAGAAATTGTCTGATTTACTGTGTGTTGACTGATTGATTGAACTGCTAGTCAGTTAGTTGAATTTCTATATTGATTCTGTTTAACAGAATATATCATATGGAACTGAAAGTGGTGTTATCTATATTGTTTGACATATGTGATGCAGGGAAACAGGTTGGAGGAATCCAACTGGATTCCTCAACATTTATTTTACTGTGATTTATATATGGTGATATATAATGTGACATATAATCTGACGTTGATTATATGTGTTGGACGATATTATCGATGTTATATGGTGTGTTAAATACCATAAGAAATACCAGAATGTAGAAAAGGAATTTTCAAAGTATATTTTGAAATAAATATATTTATATAAAATCAATGGATTTTATATATATATAAAAGGATTTTTGTAAAAGGAATATATATTTGGTAAATCAAATATAGGAGAAATATATTTGTACATCAAATATAAAGGATATATATTTGTAAATCAAATATAAGGGAAAATATTTATCAAACAAATAGGAAGAGAAATATTTGTAAACCATTTATAAATAGAATAAAGAGATATTTATTTGTTAAATAAATAGAGTTAAAAGGGAGTTATTCGAATATTGTTTAATCAATTAGAGTTAATCAAATAGAATTATAAAAAAGGGAATAGTGTTAATCAAATAAAGTTATTCGATTAGAGTATATCCAGAAGTAGTTAATCGAATATAGTTTATATTCGAAGGAGTTAAATCAAATATAGTTATTCGAAATAAAGTTAAAACAGAATAGAGTTATTCAATTAGAGTTAATCAAATAGAATTAATCGAATAGAGTTAAAGAAATAAAGTTAAACAAGATTAGAAACTGACTAGAAATTAGTTAAGTTAAATATTTTTCCGAGTATCGATCTGATGTTGGTTTCGGCCTTCGGGGTTTATACTTGGGAAGTTGTTCTCTTATTAGTTTACAGTTAGAGTCTAATAGTTGTGGAATGGTAGTGATTGGTGATTGATTGATAGTATTTCCATTTGGAAATAATATCGTTGTTTGCACACGTGTTTTCATTTGATAGTTAACTCACCGACTATCAAAGTTTTGACCATTTTAACGTTGTTAATATGGAGAGACCGGTTGGATTATTATCCAAAGAACCACTCTGTATTGGCATAAGCGTTGCGAATCATATATGCCAAAGAAAATTGAAGATGGAGTAAAGTGCAAGGGCTATTGTATAAGTCTTAGATAACAGTGCCTAAGATGGATATACTGAATAGTACCTTCGGTTCATCCTGTTCCTGGATGACTTGTATGGAGGGATGTCTGACAAAGTAGTTCCAGACGATCACGTATATTGATTTCTCCAACCGTACTAAGAGTGGAAGCAGAGAAGGAAACTTCTTTTAGCTAACACATAATGTATTGTTGTAGACGTCAATCGGTGATTTGATGGATTTGACGATGTGACATTCAAAGTGAATCTGGTGTGATAATAAAGCGTAGCTTCTAGCCTCATCATCCGGTAAATGACAGAAATCGGGCAGGTAGCATGGCTATGTAGGTCGCACCTATTAGGGTGTATAATCACCTGATCTAGAGTTTCATTTATTCCTAAAAATCTATTGTCGATACTGTCCCATTCGGGAAACGGTTGCTGAACCCAACTGTTGGTGATATACATTCGATACACTCCAGTAAAATGAGTGGTCGGTCATGTGTGGCCGGGTTGCAAGATGTTCTTGTTGAACCCAGTGTATTCCTCTAGAGGTACACTAGCGAAAGGTGGTTCCATACCTTGTCATAGTTGGAAATCCATTACCCAATACGTGCTTGCTGAAACACCCCACCTCCGTTAGGGTCACTCTCCAGGGGTATGCCCTAATTTTTGGTGGAGGTTTATAAGTATAAGTCACAGATATACAAGACAGATATAAGAACACATATTTTTGAACAGCGGAAAAACAACATCTTTTATTTCACCAAAATACGTGTTCACAAAAACATGCCATACTTGTCTTACAATTCTTCCAAAAACATAACATCTTCATAACTGTCTTGATTACATTATTAAAGAAGCATAAAGAAAACATAAATAAACTGCAAAAGTCCCATAATTGCTGCCCAAAGCCATAGTCCAAAACGGAAAAGATCCAAGCAATACATTCTTTCTCTTCAAGCTGGATGTGAAATATGGTCAAGCTGCGGTATTCCCTCCCTGTGGACCTGGGGGGGAACGAAAAAAAAGAAGGCAAAAGAAAAGTAGAGTCAGACATAAAGCCTGAGTAAGTCTAGGACTATTCAGTCTATGAATAAAGAACTAGGTATGATAAGTATAAACTGGAAATGGGAAAGCACCATAAACTAAGTTAAGTTGTCTAGGGTCGAATATACTATCGTACCCCATTTTAATCTCTGTACCCATATAAACTAGTTCCCAACAGGCACCCCAAAATCAGGGTGAAGTGATCCTTTTTCTGGTGATCGACTCCTACTCGCATAGTTACATGTGTCTTACGGCCCCCCGTTGTTGTAGTTACCTATGTTGGTCCCACCATGGGGTGTATCAAGTCCCATGGTGGCGGCCCGACACAATTCTAGAATGCATAGGTATGCTACTGGTGCCCAGTGCCTTATTTTTCTGCGCCGGAGTGTGTGCCTTTCAGTAGTTCTTGTACATGATTTTTCTTGGATTGCCTTTCAGTAGTTGAGGGAGGGGTCACGTGGGACCATAGCCATGGGTACAAAAACAGACCTTGATATCTGCATCGGCAGACAATTTAAAGCTCCCGACCGAGTTCCGTATTTCTTGATTTGCCCTGGCACGGAACTCGGATGGCACATTGGGGAACATGTGCATCTAGACATGGAAAACGATTCACGATACATACGTGGGATCAAGGGCGCGGTTGACGGGTGGCGTAATCCCTAATGGTCCTAGGTGGCCAAAACCCAAACCGAGACACGGAAACGTTCATTAGGTAGCATAATCCCTAGCGGTCCTAGGTGGCATAAATCCTAAGTGGACGCGCGATAGTTCATGGTAAGGAAACAAGATCAAGGGTTACAGTCCAAAACAACTTCAAGGATAAACCGTTTACATGGGAAAGCCCGTACAGCCTACGGCAAAGGACTGAACTTATACATGGAAAGAAACATATGAGTTGAGTAACCTATATATGCGGCATATTAGGTTGACATGGACCATTACACGACTTTTGAGTAAGGGTCATTCACGGATAACACGTAATACAGTTGGGGTACTAGTACGGTAGGTGCAGAGCGGATATACAGGATAGATGCCATGGGACGTTATACGCGATAGATATCTTGGGATATTATACTTGATAGAAACCTGACAATGTGATACCTTGTTTTATCTTGACATCGTAGTTTATCACGACACCCTAGTGTATCTGAGTTCAGTAGTTCATCATGTTATTTTGATTTAGCTTATCTATCTTGTTATCATGCTTATGTTCATCTCAGTTTCTCATGTCAGTTAACTTTACTAGTTTTTATACTAATAGTAGATAGAGCTTACTCAGTCTTTTTGACTGACCCGTTTTGTTTCGCCTCTTTTCTTCCGTTTCCCCCCCAGGTTACAGGGAGGAAACACTGCTGTTTAGTTCGGACTTCTTCTGCTTGAAGGTCATCATGGATGGCTTGGACTTTTCCTGGCTATGGCTACTTTACTGCTTTTTCTTGGGGAATAATTTATGAAAAAGTCTTTATGCTTCTTTATTATTGCAAGACAGGTTTTGATGTACTCTGATGTAAAAGGCTTTAGACCTTATTTATTCATGTTATGAAAGTTTGATTTTACTTCCGCTATTTTATATATGTTCTGTCTTGTAATATTTCTGTGCATGTTTACCAATAATACTCCTCCAAACCTAGTGCATTCCCTTTGTGAGTGACCCTAGCGGAGGTGGGGTGTTACATTTGGTATCAGAGCAGAAGGTTACCAGATTGGGCAAAAGTTTTTAAAGACCTTCTGAAAACTATTTGAAAATCGTTTATAAAGAAGCATTTTTCAAGAAAGTTTTCTTTTAAAAAGAAAAGGCTATTCCCCAAAGGCCATTAGCATTATCCTTGTTTCCTTAATTAAATCTCTTTTCCTTTCTTTCCTCTATCTGTAGTCACAGTGGTTTTAACTGCGACTAGTCTTTTCTATCTACGAAAGTGCTTTCCATGCGATGGAGGTGGTTCTCGAGAGACCAGTGGCCGCGTTATAAGAAAGGATAGTGAGAAAGAGGATAAAGGATACGAGCTTAAGGATGAGCAACTGGTTGGTATGGCTTAGTCCTCAAAGGAGGGAGAAAGATGAACAATGAAACCCATGACGAGAGAGTACCTTTGGCATGGTAAAACGGGGTAGATAGTTAAGTATTATGGGACAAGGACAAGATCATCGGGAGGGTAATAGTATGCTCTTATTTCTAGGGTACCTCGGAAGGAGGGTAACGATCTTGTTAAAGGTTTAGCTTTTCTTCTCTACCATCCCGTTAGGACTTCGTTATTCGTATCATTTAAGTCTGCTTCGATAGTTGAGTCTCTGCACCTTAAGTACTAGCGTAATAGAGAACCCCATTTTTGTCACAAGTCCTGTGGAGAATCGGTCCATTTATTCATGACTTGTTTTGGATTTGAGAATGACATGCCTCGGTTATGGATGGATTCTAGGGATGAAGTGGTTATCCAATAAGGGGTGCCACTCTCGGTTTTGATAGGAGGGTAGTTAGACTCTTGACTAGCCTTGGTAACACCCTCGAAGTCTCGTGAAACCTTTTGGGTTTGGTCATGATTAGTTACCTAGAATCCCTTGATACCTTTATTGGAAATTTGAAGCCCGATCGAGTGGTGTTCGCCGATAAGACGGATGGTTTATTTCACTTATGCATGGGTTATGGAAATCACCCTAGTAAGTGCACTTGATAACCCGGTTGGCATCTGTTTACTTCCAAGAGAAAGTTCTACTACGTGGAATACCTTATGGTACGAAGTCCGAGATTCACTAGTGAATTTTGGAAAGCTTGCATGAGATCATGAGTACGTAGTCATGTTTGCGCTAAGTGTGCGAGTGGAACGAGAGGCGACGAAGAAATGAGTTCCAGCTTATGTTATGGAAACAGGAAATAAGAAGCTACGAAATCGCGAAGTTAAAGGACGGTCAAGGCACAATGGAATTGAGCTCAAGGAAGTACGACTTTGATGGTCAAAGACTAGATACGCGCATGATATCTCTTTTTGGGAGTATATCCTTGATCCCTGTTTTCTGTAGAGCTTACTTGTAGGCTATCTTTTGTGGACACCCTCTCGGTCCTATTTTCTGTTACAAACCCCGTAAGGAGTTTGTCTCGTTTATCTTCTCGACCTTGTTTCAGGGAATCCTAGGTAGAACCCTATGGATGTAAACATGTATTTGAAACATGTTATGATTGATATGGTTGCAAGTGGTTGCAAGTGGTTGCTCGTGGATGCGCGAATACACATTAGATTCTAGCTCGACTCGGTCACATTTCATATTGCATATGCACGAGTATTTATACTTGTTTATGGATGAAATCGAATGTATTATCATGCGGTTATTGCATATGAATGAATGATTGTGCACGCATATAGTATCTATATGACTAGGACTATTTGCATACATGTTGGATTCATGGCACTATACATATTTTGCATTAGATCACTCAGGCCTGATCATTTACATTAGATAAGTGCATACACACACACGTTTTGCATATATTCATACAGCATTAGAAATTATCTAAGGACAATGGTTGCTTGTGGATGATGTTTTGAGTAGATGGATGATGGATGGTAGGATATGTTCCTCCTAACTTGGAGATTTCAGGGACGAAATCCTTTAAGTTGGGGAGGATGTAACAACCCTAATTTTTAGCAACGTGTTAAGACAAGAATCAAGGCAGAATTAAATTATAAAATCTGAATCAGGATAAACGGCTTGCGCCATTGCGTTCGTCTCGGAAAAATACGCGAAATAGAGTCCGAAATTTCGTAAATCGGAGTCCGTATGAAGAAGATATGGACGAACGAAGTTAGGCAGAAAAACCGAAAACAAGCCAGAATGCACTGGCGCACTTGTGAAGTGCGCCAGCACAAAAATACACTGGCGCACTTGGGAAGTGCGCCCGTGTCGAGCCAGAAACCTGCACAACCTTCTGGCTTGACCCTGGCTGGCCTGGTGCACCTGTTTTGGCCCTTGGTCTTGTTTTGGAGGCTTGTGACGATTTTTGAGGGCTGGGATCTATCCTAGGGTTAATCCTATGGCCTAAAACACTTGCCTAATCTATAAATAAGACCCTAACCTACCCTAAATCATCATTAATCTATCCTACAACTAAACTATGGCAAAATCAATCCTCTTATGGCCTCCACTCTCTTCATAAATTCCTAAATCAAATTTCTAAGAGATTTCCATGCATACAAGTGTATTTAGGCTTGTATGATCCTCTTTAGCTTGCATTAAAGTCTTGTTTCTCTATTGGCATCATAAAGGAGGAGTCTTGATCAAGTTTGCTTGCATTTTGGGGTTTTAATTTGTTGCATAAGGGGTTTCTTACATTTGCTATACTCATTTGAGTCCACATAAGCATTGTAAGCCCTTCCCTACTCTTAGATATTAACTATGAAATTAAATGTTCATGTTGAAAGTTTGGGTTTGATTAATTAGAATGATGCATGCTATCATGTTATGCAAGTTTATGAAGTCATTATCTTGATCTTATGAGCTAAAAGCCACAACCTTTATGTTGAAATGTTGCATTATGCAACATGAGAATCTTCATAATCATTATGTCATCTTGCATATGAAGTCATAATCCTTATATGATGATATATGTGAGTTTCTAGCCATCATTCCATGTCTTTTGTCACCATGATTCGCTTATGTACCAAGTTTGGGTTGATGCATGTTTTTGAGGCTTAAGAATGTAACATGCAAGCTAATGAACACATTTGTGCCTCATTTGCCACCATGATTAACTTGTGGCTTAATACCCATTTTTGTCATTCCTTTGCCAAGTCTCTTCTTTTAATCCATTACGTTGTTGCGAACGTGTATGCGAGTTTAAAAGCATTGGGTTATGTTATGGGTAATTTCTAATGACATGAAAATACAACTTGAAAACATGGCTTGAAATATAACATTGAAGATGACATGTAAGTATGCATAAAAACATAAGCTTGGGAATTTACCTATTAAGTTAGGTCTACCCTTTGGGAATTTACCTATTAAGTTAGGTCTACCCAAATGCTTGAAAAACTTGTAACATGTTTTGGAAACATGATGAACATGACACTTAGATAATATAAGTGTGGCCAACTCGAGGTTGGGTTGAGTTTGCAACGTAAAACTACCCGGAACCGACCGGCCTAACTAGTAGTTGCAAACAATAGGACCCAATGTGAGAAGTTGGTCATGTTGTGCTCGAACCCGAGGTTAGACCAAGTTGTGGTGTAAAGCTACCCGGAACCGACCGGCTTAACTAGTAACCACAACAAAGTCTAATGTGAGAGGTTGGGGTGCATTAAGTAATTAATGCCACATGATAGGGCTAAGTTAATTTGATTAATGACTCTTAACCAAATATGACATGGGTAAATGGGTTAAGTAAATTGGTTAGGCTAATGATACTTAACAAAACACGACAAGGTTGGGTAGGTTAAGTGATTTGATTTGCCTAATGACGCTTAACCATTTTTATACGACTAGTGGACGGGGATTAAGTTAACCAACACTTAATCAATCCAACATGATAATTTGGCAAGGTTAAGTAAGTTTTCTTAATGACACTTAACCATACAAGATGATTAGGGGATGGGGTTAAGTAATTTACACTTAACTAATCTAAACACGGTAATTCGATGGGGTTAAGTTAAACACTTAACCAATTTAAACTCGGTAATTCAATGAGGTTAAGTAACCAATACTTAACCAACTTAACGTGATAATTTAATGGGGTTAAGCAACTTATACTTAACCAATTATACATGATGATTTGATGGGGTTAAGTAACTTACACTTAACCAATCTAATACGCGGACCTGATAAGGTTAAGTCACAAGACCTTTTTAGAATATACTTAACCATTATAGTACGATTAGAGGATGGGGTTAAGCCAACCTATACTTAACCAATCCGACTCGATAATTTGATGGGATTAAGATAATCTATGCTTAATCGATCTAGCAAGATAATCCGATAGGATTAAGGTAAGCTAGTACTTGACCAATTTGACTTGATAAGGTTAAGTCATGAGCCTCTGGGTACACTTAACCAACTTGTGGGACTAAGTCTTGAACTTAAATACTTAGCCAATCTTTGACGTGATTCGTGGGCGGGTTAAGTCATGGACTTGAATGATAACACTTAACCCAATAGACAAACCCTAGCTAGAAGAACTAGGTAGAAAACCGTGGTTAATCAAGGATAACGAGAAAGGAAGCTAAGTGGTAAACCTTAGTTAAGGGTAACTAAGTAATAATTCTTAGCTAAGGACATAGGACTAATTCTCAAAACGATGAGTAACATGATACGGTAGGTCATCGCTTAGTATACGAGGGGGAGCAAGTTATCTGACTTGGATAAAAGCTCCAGCGCACTGGGTGCCGAAGTGGAAGCTTCGGGGGACGTGAGGATATTCTTGGGATCCCTCTGTGGGCTGCCAGGTAATTATACTAGGCCCATGAGAGGTTAAGGTCTGTGTTAGAAGGACCAAGAGTATGCCTTGGTTGCTATGCGAGCAACCTAAAGACTGGGATGGATTAGCGTGGAGTCGACGATTCTTGTTTTTGCCCTGGATAGCGCATCGCCGACTACCTACCATCTTTAGTCAATCGTGTACGTGCGGAAAGGCAGGGAACCCCCAACAGACCATGTGCTTGCTATCGAGTCATGGGTGAGGTTGGCCCGTAGGAAAGTGGGCTATAGTGGGGCCGTGGAGTGGTTCTTGTACATGATTTTTCTTGGATTGCCTTTCAGTAGTTGAGGGAGGGGTCACGTGGGACCATAGCCATGGGTACAAAAACAGACCTTGATATCTGCATCGGCAGACAATTTAAAGCTCCCGACCGAGTTCCGTATTTCTTGATTTGCCCTGGCACGGAACTCGGATGGCACATTGGGGAACATGTGCATCTAGACATGGAAAACGATTCACGATACATACGTGGGATCAAGGGCGCGGTTGACGGGTGGCGTAATCCCTAATGGTCCTAGGTGGCCAAAACCCAAACCGAGACACGGAAACGTTCATTAGATAGCATAATCCCTAGCGGTCCTAGGTGGCATAAATCCTAAGTGGACGCGCGATAGTTCATGGTAAGGAAACACAACTAGATCAAGGGTTACAGTCCAAAACAACTTCAAGGATAAACCGTTTACATGGGAAAGCCCGTACAGCCTACGGCAAAGGACTGAACTTATACATGGAAAGAAACATATGAGTTGAGTAACCTATATATGCGGCATATTAGGTTGACATGGACCATTACACGACTTTTGAGTAATGGTCATTCACGGATAACACGTAATACAGTTGGGGTACTAGTACGGTAGGTGCAGAGCGGATATACAGGATAGATGCCATGGGACGTTATACGCGATAGATATCTTGGGATATTATACTTGATAGAAACCTGACAATGTGATACCTTGTTTTATCTTGACATCGTAGTTTATCACGACACCCTAGTGTATCTGAGTTCAGTAGTTCATCCTGTTATTTTGATTTAGCTTATCTATCTTGTTATCATGCTTATGTTCATCTCAGTTTCTCATGTCAGTTAACTTTACTAGTTTTTATACTAATAGTAGATAGGGCTTACTCAGTCTTTTTGACTGACCCGTTTTGTTTCGCCTCTTTTCTTCCGTTCCCCCCCCCCCCCCCCAGATTACAGGGAGGAAACACTGCTGTTTAGTTCGGACTTCTTCTGCTTGAAGGTCATCATGGATGGCTTGGACTTTTCCTGGCTATGGCTACTTTACTGCTTTTTCTTGGGGAATAATTTATGAAAAAGTCTTTATGCTTCTTTGTTATTGCAAGACAGGTTTTGATGTACTCTGATGTAAAAGGCTTTAGACCTTATTTATTCATGTTATGAAAGTTTGATTTTACTTCCGCTATTTTATATATGTTCTGTCTTGTAATATTTCTGTGCATGTTTACCAATAATACTCCACCAAACCTAGTGCATTCCCTTTGTGAGTGACCCTAGCGGAGGTGGGGTGTTACACCTAACCCCCAATCAGTCTGCATAGTTTAGCATGTTCCATTTTGATTAAGTATTAATATAATTTACTTAATCCTATCATTCCTGACTCAGCCTTAATTGTCTTATTAAAGCCTCGACCTCTCACATTAGACAGGTATTGTTGTGGCTGTCTGTTGCCGGTTGGGTCCGGGCAGTCTTACGCCACAACTCAGTTATATGTCTCTTTTCTTTTTATATGTAAATATTTGCGGCCCATTATTCAAATTCATCTTTATTGAATTAAATTCATTTATGCCACTCAATTGTTTTTCAAGGTTGTTGGCATGCGTCAAACATGCCAACACATATGTTCTATATTTTAACCCAAACGTCATTACCCCCGTTTTACACGTTCGCTACAATGTAAGGTGTGTTGGGTTTAATATTTAAACCCAATTTAGCCATATGAAAAGGGGAGGCTTATAACATGGTGTTTATAAGGTATCATGAAAAAGGGGAGTGTGAACGCATGAACTTGCAACGAACGATTCAATTAACATAAAGTAGGCACATGTGAACTTGCAATTGTAACAGCATATAACTATGGCATAAACAATACTTAAACATGAATCATTCTATTCATATAATCATGGCATAAACAATACTTTAACATGAATCGTTCTATTCATATAATCATGGCATAAATAATACTTAAACATGAATCATTATATTCATGTAATCATGGCATAAATAATACTTAAACATGAATCATTGTAAACTTGCAATTGGGACGTAAATCTAACTTAATTGTGTCACATATATCACCATATGGTTTTGATAACAACTTAGGCCTAATACATGTTTCAACTAGGCATAATACCAAACATAGTTTAGTCGTGTTCATAAAGGTGCTTACTTTTGTTTCTAACACAAAAGTATGATTTGCCAATTTCAACATAGATTCATATAAATCATAGTACTTAGCCTAGTCCAATTACACACTAAAAGTGATCATAAAAGTATGTACATCTCATTAGCATAATAACGAATCATATACTTGCATGAATTCCAATTAAAATTCCACAACATATGGTTGTCAACATAAATCATATACTTGTATGAATCCAATCGTATACCATAGCATTTCCAAATCGTTTAGAATCAAAATAACATACAAATATAGATTATTATCGCCACAATTCCATTTCGTTGTTAACTTCCAACGCAAATCACATACTTGCAAATATCTAATCGTATACCATAACATTCCCAAATCGTTAGAATCAAAATAACATACAAATATAGATTATTATCGCCACAATTCCATTTCGCATTTTACACAAATCAAACGCAATTAATTATTCACATCGAAATAGCACTCTACTTACAATGTATGACGAATCTTCAATTCAGGAATCTAAATTCTGAATTTGGAGATGCTATCCTTTGTTGTAGGCGTTGTTTTGATTGATTTGACGTTGCTTTAAGCTTTGAATTATCTCCTAATTGTCTATCAATTTCTGACGGCTATCCTTAATCTCTCCTCAGCAGCATGACGGTCTCATCTCCATTTTAGTTTGTGTGAATTAGGGTTAGTCCTAGGTCCTTTTTATAGAGTTTGTGAGTTGATTTAGACCGTCGATGGAGCTTGGTTTAATAATAGCCTTTCGTTCAAAGGAGAGACCAACCAGGAGCTGACACCTAGCCCTAGTGACAAGGCAAGGCTCAGAAAATCGACCAAACACAGACTAGGCCAGCCAGGGTGGGTTGGGTTCGACCTGGCTCAGGGGCCAGGTCGACACCCCAGCGACACTGTGTCGACTTGGCAGTCGACACGGGTTACCCAGGTCGACTGCCCAGTCGACCTGGCTAACCCCAGGTCGACTGCCAAGTCGACCTGGGTGCCTTAGGTGGGAATTTTCCCGCCCTGGCCAATTGGGCCCGATTTTTGAATTTTAAACTTGTTTTTCTGAGCTGTTTTCGTCTGTTTGAATTTTAAACTGAATTCTGAAACTTCCGGAGGCCATAACTTCTTCATACGGAGTCCGTTTTATGCAAACTTGGACTCTATCTCAAGTAGAATTCCGAGACGAACGCAATGGTGTATCCCGTTTCCCTTAATTCTTTGATTTGAAATTAATTATACTTTAATTTGTGAATTTCACTGTTATAGAATACACGGGGTGTTACATTCTCCCCCACTTAAAAGGATTTCGTCCCCGAAATCTTCAAGTTCAGGAAGAATGTATATCCTAACATCCAAACATCCATCTACTCATCCATCAAACACGAGCATCCATTGTCCTTAAAAGACTTCTAATGCTTCATGATCATATGCGAAGTGTGTGTGTACATGTACTTATCTAATGCAAAATCAGGCGGTCTACTGATTCAGTTGACCTCCTTAATGCAAATTATGTAAGTGCCATGAATCCATTTTGTATGCAAATTCTCCTATTCATGATTCTACATGAGTGCACAATCATTCATACAAATGCAACATCCATATGACAACACATTAAATTTCAACCATATACGAATATAAATACATTTATGCATATGCAATATGAAGTGACTGAGCCAATCTAAAACCTAGATTGTGTGTGTATATGCAACCACGAGCAACCACTAGCAATCACTTGCAACCACTTGCAACCATCATCCATAACATGTTTCAATTACATGTTTTCATCCAAAGGGTTTCTTCCTAAAAGATAAGGTCGAGGAAATATACCTAAAAAGATAGATAAAAGCGCAACTTAAGGAAAAAGGAAAGATCAAAGATGTACCCTCGAAAAGAAAAGGGTAGGTTGCGCGTACTCTAGCTTCAGTTTCCCAAGTTGCATCTTCTTCGGCGTCGCTCCACTGAACTTTGACGAGCTTGACTTCGCGGTTACGTAGCTTCTTCACTTCCGTTCCTAATATGCGGATTGGAACTTTCCTTATGGTTGCTTCGCGTTCCACTTCAGCTTCTTCTAGGATATTTGGCTCTACCACTTCAGCAGACTCATGTTGACATTTTCGGAGATGTGAAACGTGAAAGACGTTGTGAACTCCAGCCAATCTTTCGGGTAGCTCAAATCTATAGGCCATTTTCCCAATTTTCTCGATGATAGGGAATGGCCCTACGAACCTTGGTGCTAGCTTTCCTGTGATTCCAAAACGAACAACGTTCCTTAGCGAAGATACCTTAAGAAAAACTCTGTCCCCAACCTCAAATTCAAAGTTGGTCCTCCTCTTGTCGGCGTAGGACTTTTGTCTGTCTTGGGCCGTCTTCATCCTTCTTCGTATTAAGTCTACTTTCTCTGAAGTCTCTCGAATCATATCTGGTCCAAGTATGAGCTTATCGGTAGTCTCCCACCAACAAGTGGGTGATCGGCACGGTCTTCCATATAAAGCTTCGAAGGGCGCCATTCCGATGGTTGCTTGATAGCTGTTGTTGTAGGCAAATTCCACCAAAGGAAGGTGGTCTTCCCATGTCCCTCCAAAGTCAAGGATGCATAGTCTTAAAAGGTCCTCCAAAACTCTGTTCACTCTTTCTGTTTGGTCGTCGGTTTGGGGATGATAGGCTGTGCTCAAGCATAACTGTGTGCCTACCGCTTCTTGCAGACTTCGCCAAAACTCACTTGTGAAGATAGGGTCTCGGTCACTAACAATGCTGGATGGTATTCCATGGAGTCGAACAATTTCCTTGAAGTAAAGAGATGCTAGAGATGAGGCAGTTCTTTTACTTTTGACAGGTAAAAAGTGGGCACTTTTAGTAAGCCTATCCACTATTACCCAAATGCTAGTGTTGCCTCTCCTTGACTTAGGCAGCCCATTAATGAAGTCCATTGAGATGCTATCCCACTTCCACTGCGGGACCTCTAGAGGATGTAGCAAACCGCCAGGCTTTTTCTGTTCCGCCTTAACCTGTTGGCACACCATACACTTAGAAATGAAATCTGCCACGTCCTTCTTCATGCCGTTCCAAAAGAAAGTTCGCTTTATGTCCTTGTACATTTTATCTCCGCCCGGATGTATCGTCATCTTGGAGTGATGTGCTTCCTCGAGAACCTTCTTTACTAAATCCCTTGTCTGTGGGATGCATAGTCTTCCGTCTCGCCTTAGCCAACCCTTATCGTCGATGGAGTATCTGTTGAGGTGACTTGAAGTCTCACCCCTAATTAGCCTATCAATCGTTTCCACAAGCTGAGGGTCTTCGCGTTGTGCTGTCCCTATTGAGTCCACTAAAGTCGGGCGTACTTCGAGAGATGCTAGCAAGCCTGGTACAAAATCGGAGGAGGGCCTAAAGTCAAAACTGGCTATAAACTCTTGGTTTTGTCTTTCAACAAACAACGGGCTTAGGGTCAGTTTCTTTCGGCTCAACGTGTCTGCCACTACGTTGCCTTTGCCCGGAGTATAGGAGATCTCGAAATCATACGAGGCAAGAAACTCCATCCATCTCTGTTGCCTCAAGATAAGGTCCTTCTGCGAGAAAAGGTATTTCAACGATTTATGGTCAGTGTAAAGTTTGAACTTCTCACCTAGGAGATAGTGTCGCCAAGACTTGAGTGCAAAGACGATGGCAGCTAACTCAAGATCGTGGGTCGGGTAGTTCTTTTCATGCACTTTCAATTGTCTCCCGCCATAAGCTACTACCCTTCCTTCTTGCATTAAGACGGCGCCTAGCCCTGTCCCACATGCATCTATATAAACTGTGAACATCTTGCTTCCATCTGGCAACGTTAAAACTGGGGCTGTTGTAAGAGCCCTTTTTAGTCCCTGGAAAGCAAACTCGCATTCCAAGTCCCAATGGAACACTAGATTCTTCTTGGTCAACTTTGTGAGCGGAGTTGATATCTTTGCAAAGTCTCTGATGAATTTTCGATAGAAGCCTGCTAGCCCGAGAAAGCTTCGGACTTCTGTTGCGTTCTTTGGCGTCTTCCAATCCTGCACCGCTACTACCTTAGCAGGGTCCACCGCTAACCCTTCTTTGGATACTATGTGCCCAAGGAACCTCACTTCTTCTCTCCAAAAGTGGCATTTGGAGAATTTGGCTTTTAGCTGATGGACTCGCAGAGTTTCCATGATTGCCCTCAAGTGCTGAGCGTGTTCCTCTTCACTCTTTGAGAAGATAAGGATATCGTCTACGAAGACCACTACGAACTTATTGAGGAAATCTCTGAATACCCTACTCATTAGGTCCACGAAGTAAGCAGGTGCGTTTGTCAAGCCGAAAGGCATGACAAGCCATTCAAAGAAGCCATCTGGGGTTCTGAATGCCGTTTTATCGATGCTATCTTCAGCCACCCTTAGCTGATGAAAACCAGTCGCTAAATCGAGTTGGGAGAAGACAGACGCTCCTACAAGTTGATCAAACAGACTGTCAATTCTGGGGAGAGGGTGCCTATTCTTTTTCGTTAGCTTGTTGAGCTCCCTATAGTCAACACATAGACGGAGTGAACCATCCGCCTTTGTAGCGAACACCACTGGAGCGCCCCATTCTGAAATGCTCCTCCCAATGAACCCCTTCTCTAGAAGCTCTTTAATCTGTTTACTGAGCTCTTTCCTTTCCCGTGGATCCATGTGTCTAACGGGCAACGCAACGGGCTTTGCATTATCTACAAGATGTATGCGGAAGTCTATCTCCCGCTTCGGAGGCAAGCCCTTCACCTCTTCGAAGACATCCGGATATTCCCGGACCACTCTAACTGATTGCAAATTTTCAACAGAGGCATCTAGCGATTCAAGATAACTAAGCACAACCGCATACGAGGGATTATAAGAAATTTCCAAAGTGTTACCGAGCTGGGTCAGGAGCCTAACAACCCTTTTCTCACAATCAAGGATGGCCCCATTACTGGATAGCCAATCCATGCCCAAAATCAAACCATATCCCGAAAAGCCCAAAACAAAGGCACTACATTTAAATTCTACGCTTAGAATAGAAATTTTCAATCCCAAACAGATCATAGACAAATGAGCCGGGCCACCAATTGGGTTTGAAACAATTAAGGGGTCCTCTACCATACTAGTTTTTAGGTGCAGAGATTCTACTAAAGCAGACGAGATAAAGGAGTGTGATGCGCCAAAATCAAATAAAGTGCGAACGGGGTGATCATAAAGATAAACTACACTTTCTACAGAAGTATTTATACCTCGTTGTTGCAGAGGTGGCGCTTCTAGAACATGAACCTGTGCCCCTGAGGTGGATCCAGCCCTCTGCCCCTGTCCTCGTTTCTTTGGGCAGTCCTTTGCCATGTGGCCTGTCTCACCGCAAGAAAAGCACCCGCCATTCATCTTGGCCTTCTTTTTCCGGCAATCTTTTACTAAGTGCCCCACTTTGCCACAGAAATTACACTTCCTCTTCTCTTTGTTGTCTTCCCCGCCCTTCTTAAAGTCTATCTTCTTAGGCTGTAAACCCTCTTTCTTCCCTTGAGAGCTTTCTGCCTTTGTCTCCTTCTTGCCCTTATCCTCTTCGTTCAGCAATGCCATCTGTACTAGCCTTTCATATGTAGCTCCCATGGGTATATGGTTCATGGCCAAACTGTGTAATGGCTCATTCAACCCTTTGACAAAACGGAGAGCCTTCTTGTGCGGGGTGTTGACTAGGTCCAGTCCGAACCTAGCTAGCTCATCGAACTGATTAACATACTCTTTGACTGTCTTGTTCCCTTGCTTATGAAATAAGAATTTTTCCAACTGCAAACTCCTTTCCGCGTCTGAGAGAAATTTAGCCTCAAACCTTGCCCTAAAGTCCTCCCATGTTTCCACTGGTCTTTCTGCATTGGTGACTTCCCACCAGTAGGAAGCCTCACCTTTTAGTAGCCATACTGCCAGTCGTACTTTCTGCCTATCTTCTACCTCAAAGATGACGAATAAGTCCTCAGTTTCTTTCAGCCAATTTCTAGCTGCCACGAAGGACTCAGTTCCATGAAAATCTTTTCCTCCCATAGCTTTAAAATCTTTACATATCTTAGCAAAAGTGTTTCCCCGCGGAGGAGGTGGAGGAAGAGGTGCTGCTGCAGCTGGATGATTTCCTGCAGCTGGGGGAGGAGGAACGGTAGGCCCTGGCTGAGTGGCCCTTGCTTCTAAGAACCGTCTAAACCAACCAGGTATTGGTACACCCTCTGGAAAGTTAAGTTCTTCGGACATGCTGAAACAAAAAGGATAGATTCAAAACGAAGGATAAGAGATAGTACCTATGGCTTTGGGGGACTTTGCCTTTTTAAAATATAATATTTTATCTTTTAAAAATGCTTCTTTAAATTTTCTTTTGAAAATAAATTTTCAAAACTTTTTATCTTATCTGGTAAACCTGGCTCTGATACCAAGTGAAACACCCCACCTCCGTTAGGGTCACTCTCAAGGGGAATGCCCTAATTTTTGGTGGAGGTTTATAAGTATAAGTCACAGATATACAAGACAGATATAAGAACACATATTTTTGAACAGCGGAAAAACAACATCTTTTATTTCATCAACATACGTGTTCACAAAAACATGCCATACTTGTCTTACAATTCTTCCAAAAACATAACATCTTCATAACTGTCTTGATTACATTATTAAAGAAGCATAAAGAAAACATAAATAAACTGCAAAAGTCCCATAATTGCTGCCCAAAGCCATAGTCCAAAACGGAAAAGATCCAAGCAATACATTCTTTCTCTTCAAGCTGGATGTGAAATCTGGTCAAGCTGCGGTATTCCCTCCCTGTGGACCTGGGGGAGAAACAAAAGAAAAGAAGGCGAAAGAAAAGTAGAGTCAGACATAAAGCCTGAGTAAGTCTAGGACTATTCAGTCTATGAATAAAGAACAGGGTATGATAAGTATAAACTGGAAATGGGAAAGCACCATAAACTAAGTTAAGTTGTCTAGGGTCGAATATACTATCGTACCCCATATTAATCTCTGTACCCATATAAACTAGTTCCCAACAGGCACCCCAAAATCAGGGTGAAGTGATCATTTTTCTGGTGATCGGCTCCTATTCGCATAGTTACATGTGTCTTACGGCCCCCCGATGTTGTAGTTACCTATGCTGGTCCCACCATGGGGTGTATCAAGTCCCATGGTGGCGGCCCGACACAATTCTAGAATGCAAAGGTATGCTACTGGTGCCCAGTGCCTTATTTTTATGCGCCGGAGTGTGTGCACGCCCGCATCCCGTTAGAACCTACACTGCTGCACCACCGCCGTCGATTTGACCTCTTACAGTCAGCCCAGTAATCGTGCCCCACCCTGCCTAGTTCAGGGTATCCTGATACACCTTGTAGGGTTACTGCTGAAAAGGGTCCCCCGCTACTAGGTTTTCTATTTCTAGCCAACATGCTAAGTTGGTTAAGTGTTTTATAAACCTAACCCCCAATAAGTCTGTATAGTTTAGCATGTTCCATTTTGATTAAGTATTAATATAATTTACTTAATCCTATCAATCCTGACTCAGCCTTAATTGTCTTATTAAAGCCTCGACCTCTCACATTAGACAGGTATTGTTGTGGCTGCCTGTTGCCGGTTGGGTCCAGGCAGTCTTACGCCACAACTCAGTCTAACCTCGGGTCCTCATTGGGCTCCGTGTTTAACCACCCACATTGGATAGGTATTGTTGTGACTACTGGACAGCCGGGCGGTTCCGGGCAGGTTTACGTCACAACTCAATCCAACCTCGGGTTAAACACATCATATTTTCTACATTTACAAATTTTGTCTCTTTTCTTTTTATATGTAAATATTTGCGGCCCATTATTCAAATTCATCTTTATTGAATTAAATTCATTTATGCCACTCAATTGTTTTTCAAGGTTGTTGGCATGCGTCAAACATGCCAACACATATGTTCTATATTTTAACCCAAACGTCATTACCCCCGTTTTACACGTTCGCTACAATGTAAGGTGTGTTGGGTTTAATATTTAAACCCAATTTAGCCATATGAAAAGGGGAGGCTTATAACATGGTGTTTATAAGGTATCATGAAAAAGGGGAGTGTGAACGCATGAACTTGCAACGAACGATTCAATTAACATAAAGTAGGCACATGTGAACTTGCAATTGTAACAGCATATAACTATGGCATAAACAATACTTAAACATGAATCATTCTATTCATATAATCATGGCATAAACAATACTTTAACATGAATCGTTCTATTCATATAATCATGGCATAAATAATACTTAAACATGAATCATTATATTCATGTAATCATGGCATAAATAATACTTAAACATGAATCATTGTAAACTTGCAATTGGGACATAAATCTAACTTAATTGTGTCACATATATCACCATATGGTTTTGATAACAACTTAGGCCTAAAACATGTTTCAACTAGGCATAATACCAAACATAGTTTAGTCATGTTCATAAAGGTGCTTACTTTTGTTTCTAACACAAAAGTATGATTTGCCAATTTCAACATAGATTCATATAAATCATAGTACTTAGCCTAGTCCAATTACACACTAAAAGTGATCATAAAAGTATGTACATCTCATTAGCATAATAACGAATCATATACTTGCATGAATTCCAATTAAAATTCCACAACATATGGTTGTCAACATAAATCATATACTTGTATGAATCCAATCGTATACCATAGCATTTCCAAATCGTTTAGAATCAAAATAACATACAAATATAGATTATTATCGCCACAATTCCATTTTGTTGTTAACTTCCAACGCAAATCACATACTTGCAAATATCCAATCGTATACCATAACATTCCCAAATCGTTAGAATCAAAATAACATACAAATATAGATAATTATCGCCACAATTCCATTTCGCATTTTACACAAATCAAACGCAATTAATTATTCACATCGGAATAGCACTCTACTTACGCGTGTGACGAATCTTCAATTCAGGAATCTGAATTTGGAGATGCTATCCTTTGTTGTAGGCATTGTTTTGATTGATTTGACATTGCTTTAAGCTTTGAATTATCTCCTAATTGTCTCTTAATTTCTGACGGTTATCCTTAGTCCCTCCTCAGCAGCATGACGGTCTCATCTCCATTTTAGTTTGTGTGAATTAGGGTTAGTCCTATGTCCTTTTTATAGAGTTTGTGAGTTGATTTAGACCGTCGATGGAGCTTGGTTTAATAATAGCCGTTCGTTCAAAGGAGAGACCAACCAGGAGCTGACACCTAGCCAAGGTGGGCTGGGTTCGACCTGGCTCAGGGGCCAGGTCGGCACCCCAGTCGACACCGTGTCGACTTGGCAGTCGACACGGGTTACCCAGGTCGACTGCCCAGTCGACCTGGCTAGCCCCAGGTCGACTGCCAAGTCGACCTGGGTGCCTTGGGCGGGAATTTTCCCGCCCTGGCCAATTAGGCCCGATTTTTGAATTTTAAACTTGTTTTTCTGAGCTATTTTCGTCTGTTTGAATTTTAAACTGAATTCTGAAACTTCCGGAGGCCATAACTTCTTCATACGGAGTCCGTTTTACGCAAACTCGGACTCTATCTCAAGCAGAATTCTGAGACGAACACAATGGCATATCCCGTTTCCCTTAATTATTTGATTTGAAATTAATTATACTTTAATTTGTGAATTTCACTGTTATAGAATACACGGGGTGTTACACTTGCGGTTTTGATTGTATACTATATATGTAGAACGTGAGATGAAAGCGTTTCTGCTAGATGATTATATATATAGTGTGGTTGATAGACATTATTATATTATCACAAGGTTTTTGATATAAAGATATTTTGGATTCTCATAAGGGAAAAACCCGTTCCGTTATGCGGCGTGGTCTTATGAGATATCGTTTACTAGTTCGAACTGTTTTAAACTGTTTTACTCATACCAGTCCCATGATTGACCCGGAGTTTATTTATTTGTTTCCCTAAACTCTTGGGTGCCTAAATTTGTACGGGCAGTCAAGTAGTCGGGATTTTACAGATATAGTTGAAGAGCTGGAGCAGGAGGCTTCAGGATCATATAGCTATAGTTATTTCCGCTATGTTGTAAGTGTTGTACTTTGATAATGATGTATATTCAAGTACAGATGTATATTTCAAAGTTATGTTACATATATTATATGTTATTCGTTCTTCTATGAGATTCGTGATACTCTGATGTTGTTTTCTTCTTCTTCTATTCTATGTTTCTATCTTATCTTTCCTCACCCTCTGTTTTCTTTCTATTAATTTCCTGATTTTCAGTTTAATTTGGGGTTGGACTTGTGTTTTTGGTCAGCTCAAATTGGACCGGATTTTCGAGTCATTACACGGGGATAGCACCTTTCCAGCTCCATTTAAATGGCTACGCCATGGTGACGTGTCTTTATGTGCTTTTACTTCAGAACTATAATCATTTACCATCGTTCCTTAAACTTCGATATCTTCTTCTATTCAAAAGGAGACACTACCACCCCTCTTTAGTTATCGTTGAGGCATCGCCAAACTGGAAGCTTATTCTGAAATTATCTAACAAACGTCATCCTTTACAAATTAGTTCTTCTACTTTTGATGCCTAGAAGAATTTAATAGATTATGGATTCATAGGGGTGAACATTTGAGTTTTATCATTACATCTAGCCTGGATTCGAGACTTGAAATTCTAAACTCACCCTACTATTTTTGGCAGATTTTCCCACTCCTATGAGAGATCTCGTTACTAGATCAATTTAGAAACTTTGAGGGTTGTCCCAACTTATGAGAGAGAGAAATTCCTTGTTGTAAGATGAATATCTTTATAGATTTAGGTTTCTACACCATGCTAGGTTTGGATTCCTTGTGAGGTTTCAACTCCCATTCATCTAGGGTCGAGACTAGTTTGGTTTAAGTCACCGAAGGAGGACCTTCAATAGAGGGTCCATTAGGGGGATAACTCGAAGGTGAAAGCTTGGTTGTTCAGACTGAGGTTGAACCTGGCGACTATGCTAGGATGTCTCTGATTTAGGAGGATGAAAAAGGAGAGTTTGTTCAATGCGAGTCAAGGTAGTAGTTCATTAGATGTAGAGAAATGGGAGATTTTAGGAAGTGATGATTCTAATACCAGTTCTGGAGAACGTAATTCTAAAGAGGAATACGTATATTTGTTCAACAAGACACCTGGGGTTCGCCTGAGTCATTAGGAGAGATACCTAAGGGTCCGACCAAGGGAGTGTTCGAAGATTCAAATCCTCTCGTTACTCCGCCTTCGCAAGATGGGAATTGTTTTGGTGATTTCGGTGATTCAAGCGACATTTATGCTACCCCAAGCATTATTCTTGAATGGTCACTTAAGCCTGTCAATCTAGACTTCTATTTTCTCTCATGGAACATCACTTCAAAGTCCATTTAGACTACTTACTACTCACAAGGAAACACTATTCATGGAGGTGTTAGGTTTAGGCGGCACACCACACCCACTTAGGATTACCAGCACTCAGCACACACATTTTCCTTCTTCATTTATATGTATTTGAATCCAACTAGTCTTTTTATGTTTTAGATTGCATGATGGGTCATTATTTCTATGAAAGGTTCAAGAAACAACCCTTTATAGATTCTTAAGAGCCTAAATGTTACCTCCCTCCTCGCTTGGCATAAAAAGAGGGAGGAGCATGAAAGAGAGGAGAGACTAAGAAAGGAGCAAAGAGGAGGAGAGTCAGAGATTAAGAAAAAAGAAGAGGGATGCAAAAGGAAAAAGGGCACCGAAGGAAGGAACCATCCAAGCGTCATAAGAAAAAGCAGGATTCGTCAGAACATCCCAAGTCTTGGCGGTCCCTAGGTCAACTTTTACTCGTCCTTTCGCCTTAATTTTTACTAATATCACTAATCCTCCTCTTAGTATCCACAAACTTCTAGATAGAGAGCTATATAAACTACCGTTAATCCCCTCAACTATGTCTGAAATCCTTCTTGGTTAATTTCTCGAAGAAATTAGATTTGATTTAGATTTGGAACTGATTGATAAAGATGTTATTCTTCAAAAAATTGAGGTTTTAAAAATGGATGTAAAAAAATTGGCAGGTTGGAAAAAGTTGGCTAATGAGCTGGCTAGGATGAAGGAGCTCAACTATACTGAAATCTTGACCCGCAACCGTGGGAGGGAAGAGCAGATAAGAGCTATTCAAAAGACATACATCGAAAATGAACAGCTCAAAAATGAGAGAATGGTGGCTCTAGTAGCTAAGTAGGAGGCTGAAGAGAAAGCCGAGGAACTGAGAAAGTCTAACAAGGCGACATAAACATGGTTTCAACTTCAACTAAAACAAGAGCGCATGCTAGCAAAGTGGCCGTCGTGAAAAGTATTGAGCCTGAGAAATAAAATTTTGAATCTCTCGAAAAACCACGGCTGAGTTAGGACAAACACATGTAATTAAACTTTCAAGATTCACCATCTTAAGGAATAACTTGCTCAGGCTCAAAAGGAGAAATTCAAAATAACTGCTGAGAAGGCTCCTATGCAAAAAAACCATAAGGATGTTATGGATACTATGAATGCCATTATGTTGAACTTCTATACTTTATCAGCTATGGGTAAGGGTAACCTATCTTTTTTGGAGGATAAATTTGCTCGCACTCTCGCCGAAGCGTGGGAATAAATATTTGCTTGAATCTGCATTACCAGCTACAATGAGGAGGAGTCGATTCACCAATATATTAATATGGAATCTCAATCTACTTTCGCCAAAGGAAAGAGGAAATTAGGCTCAAGAGAGAGAAGCAAGTTTTAGCTGGGGTAGGGTCCTTAGGCCAAGCTTCTCACGATTAACTATTTTGGGTTCTGAGGCCTTTTCTATGGATGACAAGGGTAGTATCCCAGCTTCTGGTGTGTTATCTCTACTTCTACCACCTCGTCGTTGTCTCAATTTTGACTTGATCCCAATCACCATTTCCCTTTATACGATGCATTTGAGTGATGAGGCAATTGTAATGACGAGCAGGAGTATGAGATTCATTTTAGCCAGGAGAAAGACTCCCAGACACCAGTGATGTAACAACCCGGAAAATCTGAGCCAATTTAAAATTTTTAATTTGGCTATTTTAGTGAATTTTTGATATTTAAAATAAATTATTTTAGATAATAACGACGAAAAGTATGTTTGAATCGACGTTTGAAAATAAATAGAATTATTTTTAATTATAAACAAGGCCTGAAACGACGCGGCAGTTTTGAAATTTGAATTCAAATTTTGACTGACTGTACCGGGTGCAAAATAAAACGGATTTTAGTGAAACCAAAAACATTTAAATTTGTTTATGAATATCTTTCTAATGAATCTGAAAAATCGAAGTTTCATAGCGGAAATCAAAAGTTATGGCCAAATGAAATTTCAGAAAGGTCGCTATAGAGTTTATATAGCCCGTGAAAATAGCCATTTTGCAAACGACCTCAGAATTCGACGAAACCACTTTTGTTGGGTTCGGGATGTCAAATTATTGCTAGGTTCCAAATTTCATAATTTTTGAAGTTAATATGTGAGCATGGCAAAGGAAAATGTGTTTAGTCGATTTCTATTAAATTGGATCGACCAGAAAAGGGCCATTTTTCAAACGGTCTCATAATTTGACAAAACTAGTTTTGTTGGGACTATATCGTCGAAACATAGCTAGATTTATTTTTCTGGAATTTTTGGGATCAGTATGTGGCCCCGGCAAATTGAAATGTATGTTCAAAACAAATATTGAATGTTTTATATTTTAATTTGAAGAGAAGCTGACTGAAAAATTCGAATGGGCCTACGAAACATATCCCATTGTGCTCAGAATGGGGGTATTTAGCTAGGGATGACAGTCGTTGGGTTCGGATTGGAGTTAGTATGTGAAGAGGGTATTTTTGGAATTTTAAAAATATATAAATAAAAAAAACCATCCAGTCACATTCCTTCTTCTCCCCTGCTAAAACCCGATCCACCCTCGCGATATACGGCGGCTGCTGCTCCTTCCTTCCCTCCTCTTTTTCTCTTCCATCTCTCAACAAGACCACACCCTCCTTTGGAACTTTCTGAAGATCGAAGTCCCCTCTTCAAATCCATATAAGCCTCGCCCCTCCTCGTCGCGTCGTTCGAGAGATCCGCCCTCCTGAAGATCTCCGCCATCGCCCTCTTTTCCTCCACCCTCGCGCGTGCGAGTTCGAGGTGATTGGCACCCCTAGGTGTGGATTTCCAAGCCCTACGCTGTGGTAAAGGCCGATCATCATATCGTTGCACGGATTGCACGAAAAATGAAAACCTGGTTTTGAACAACTTTAGAGAGGTACGGTTTTAATTAAATTAAATAGTTTTAACACTTTAAAATCGCTGCAAACTTCTAAAAATCGTATCATTTTGCTATGTGGTCGAAATGCAGTGAAACAAGAGACAGTGGACTTGTGCGGACGTCTTCTACATTCTAGAAGAGACCAGATATTTTTCTGAGCTTGCTACAATTTTTGGCAACGCGAAAAGCAATGTGAGATTTCTGAATTATAAACGATACGGAAAACAGCGATGTATAAATTATATAGTCGATGTATGAGTTATATAAGCGCCGTACACCACATGTATAAGCGTTGAATAAGTTGTATGTCCGATGTATAAGTTATATAAGCATTGTAAAAGTGATATATGCGTTGAGATAAATTGAAATGATATTGAAATGAAATCGAAATATAGTTATATATGTATATCTATATCTATATCTATCTATCTATATATATATATGTATATACACACTCCCCTCGTCCATAGACCATGGACGATATATATAGGTTGTGATATTGTTTGGATTATTGGTTGATGTGAAAATTTGGTGAATATCATGAATGGTTGATTTGAAATGATTGATTATGGTTGAAATCCCAATAGGATTAGTATATGGGAAAATTTGTCTACGTATGAACTAGATATTGAAAATCCCCATGGTCAAAAGCTGCGAGGCTTTAAGGTAGAGCGAGGAGCCGTACTAGGGACAGTGCCAGTTTTAACTACCCTGCCGTTATGCTGCCGAAATTTTCTAAAATATTAGTGTATTTGATTTAAATTCATGTGTTGAATAGAAATTCATGTGTTGAGTAGAAATTCATGTGTTGAATGAAGTTCATGTGTTGAATAAATTCTTTGAAATATAAAAATAACATTTTTACCTTATGTATGAACTATATAAAATAACCGTGTTTAGAAATAAATTGTTTTACAATAAAAATCACATTTTTATTATATATATATATAATCTATAGAACTATATTCATGTGTTGAATGGAAATTCATGTGGTGAATAGAAATTCATGTGTTGAGTAGAAATTCATGTGTTGAATGAAGTTCAGGTATTGAATAAATTCTTTGAAATATAAAAATAACATTTTTACCTTATGTATAAACTATATAAAATAATCGTCTTTTGAAATAAATTGTTTTACAATAAAAATCACATTTTTATTATATATATATAAACTATAGAACTATATTCATGTGTTGAATAAAAATTCATGTGTTGAATAGAAATTCATGTGTTGAATAGGAATTCATGTGTTGAATAGAAATTTATTTGTTGAATAATTTCTTTGAAATATAAAAATAACATTTTTTACCTTATGTATGAACTATATAAAATAATCGTGTTTTGAAATAAATTGTTTTACAATAAAAATCACATTTTTATTATATATATGAACTATAGAAAAATTCATGTGTTGAATAAAGGACTAAAACGATAAAAATCATATTTTTATCGTATGTGTGAAGTCGAAAACATTCATGTGTTGAATACATAGATTGAACAATAAAATCTACATTTTTATTGCGAATATGAAGTGCTAAAAGTATTCATGTGTTAAATAAATATTTTTGATGATAAAAATATCATTTTTATCAAATATATGAAGTGGATATGGTTTAGAAATTGAAGAATGAATTATATATATATAAATATAAATAAAATAAATCGAATAACGAAGCTGCAGTTCGTGTTTTGAAACCGTGATTTCAAACGATTAGTGCGGGAGATCCGACCATCGGATTTTCCCGAAACCGAAACTGTTGGGTTCGCTTTGGAAATATCTTTCCAATGACACTCACTTTGTGAAAATCCAACGGTTGGATTGTCTGGAAGGTTTAATTCAAATATGAAGAAAAACAACACTAGAATCGATTAAAATTATATATATATATGTATATATAATTAAATTAAATCAAATAACGACGCTGAAGTAAGTATTTTGAAATCGTAACTTCAAACGATTGTACCGGGAGATCCGACCATCGGATTTTCCCAAAACTGAAACCGTTGGATTTGTTTTGAAAAGATCTTTCTAATGATATAAAATTTGTGAAGATCCAACGGTTAGATTTTCAGATATGTGTAAATAAAATCTGAAGAAAAACAGCGCCACAGCCGCGTTATGGCCTGAAGCGTCGTTCGAATGAATTAGCTATTTTTAAATGAATAAAAATAGCGATAAATCATTATAAAATAATATAAACGATATGGAATGGAAATAAACTGAATTTACTCGGTTTATTAGATATTTGATGTTTGAATGTGTTTGGTGTGAAAATTACATTTGAGAACAGAATTATTGACGTCAAATAATTTAACCATTGAAATGAATTGATTTAAATTCTAAATATACGTGAATTATTTGAAAAGGCCGAGTTAAATCTCATTTCAAATAATTAATCGGCGGTAAGGAGTCGATGATGAAGGCGGTGGCTAAAGACCGGAGATCTTCACCTCGGTTGGTTGATTACTGATGTCTTGATTGGGAGGCATCCCAAAATATAGATAATAAGTGGTTATCGTCCAGACGTACTTGGAGATCGATGGAGATGCGAGGTATATGGTACCTCCGGTTTCGTTCAGACCCAGAACGAACTTGTAATTGGATTGTGTGTCTGACATTGGATTTTGTTCTGTGCTGATGGATCTCTATTAAATATATATCTGTTTGGCGACGTAGAATTTATTCTCTTGCTTAACGCCTTTCTCTGAGATGTACGAGCTCAGAGGTTGTATATCGATAGAAATCAGTCGCATAGAGTGAATTGCCTGTGTGGCATGCCTAAGTGGCAGATGATCAAGGCTTCTATTGAAAAGCAAAGTCTTGTGGTTGATGATCAAAGCACGGCCTGTGTGGCATAGCTTTGTGTATAACGTTGATTCGTGAGCCTCACACCCCGGTATGAACCATAAACGGGAGAGGACCTCAGGGAGGACATGCATTTCCTTCTAGCTAGGGTGGTATCAGTGACCTACCAGCCCTGACATTTATATTATTTTCACCTGTGTGGTTATTGCTGTTGCGAGGCGCCTCGGATATATAGGTGACTATGTGGAGCCGATAGAGTCATGGGACTCATTTACGCCCCCAAAGGGCGGGGAAACGCAGTGTTCAGGCATTTTAATCCACATCGGTGGACTGGCCCTGATGATCTAAGGGCTCACTTGTGCCTAGGTCCTGAGGCTCGGGCTAGATAGTTTCGAATTCGGTAAGGACTATCTTTTGCCTTGGTTCATGATGGAAATCCAATTTCCAAATACGACACCGTGCGGTTTTAATTGTATACCTATATATGGCGACATAGTGGTATGGGGCATTAATGCCATCTATGATTGATACTTATGATTTGAAGTTGTTTTTGAAACATATAAACACTAGTAATAATATCAAATGCTTTTGTTTTATTCGTATCAAGCATATTTTGGCCATTATAAGGTAAAACTTTATCCTCTGGTTTGCGTTGCATTGTGTGATGGGAACTGAGTCTTATAATGGCTTCATTTTTATAAAAAGCATTGCAAGGTTTAAAAGATTTACTTGTTTTAAAGCATTGGCAATCCGATGGAGTAAACCCGTTCCGCGAAAGTGGCGTGGTCCTGTGATTGCCCATATATTAAAGTAAGTTAAGTAGATTTCTCATACCAGTCCCATGACTGGCTCGTGGTTTGTTTCACTTGCAAACTCAGGTGCCCCTTTTTCTACACGGGAAGCCTTATATTCAGGTTTTAGAAGGCTCTTTCTGGATAGCTGGAGCTGAAGATGGATTATACCATTTATCTCTTTTTATGATGTTCAGCTCCTATTGTACATATTATGTTTTGTTTTCCGCTGTAGACATTTATGTATAGCTGAACTGTATTTTGTACTAAGTATGATCCTGTATACTGTGTAACTCTGATGATTATGTTTATCCAGTGTATTCTATTGTACATTATCTGGTGTATTTAATTATTTATGTTCTGTTGTTATCTGTTTATGTGTTATATTCCAAAGATTACCCTTGCCACCGTAGTACGAGGTTTTGGGGTCATTACAACGTGGTATCAGAGCTTTGGTTAAGCCTAATTCTAGAATATAACATATTAATGAACTCGTCAGAAATAGAACCAGTAGTGATCTAGGACGAGTAACTCATTACAGATAGGATTAGTAATATCCTTGTATGAGTATAGTAGAATGAATACACCCCGATAGATGCATTTACATGCAAGTATATGTCTCTATGCTTTAAAATATTTTTTCTAGTTGACCTGGCACTGAAGTACTAGAAAATGAGTGTTAGAAACAGAAGGAATGTAGAACCAGATATTAAGGCTCTATTAATTAAGTATCAAAATATGGGTGGAGTACCGTTCTCGGGAAATGAATCTATTATTTAAACTCAAGCCTGGATACGCTCTGCTGAGAAATTTTTTGAAGGTTCAAAGCTGAGAGATGATCAGAAAAGATTACTGGCATCTTGGGCACTCAAAATCGAAGCATTGTTCTGTTGGGATTCGATTATTAAAGATAATCCAGAAGGTAATATTACCTGGGATAGATTTAAAGAGATTTTCAATGAAAGATTTATTCCTCCAGAAGCAACTAAGCGATTATGTGATGAATTCTATTATCTGATACAAGGAGATATGAATATCACAGAATATCATAAGAAATTTAATGAACTTTCTCATTTTTCCCTTCATCTAATTCAAAATCTGAAAAGGAAGAATTTGAGGTTTATTAACAGGCTTCAAAGAAAGTACCAAAGTAGTGTCATGGGGCATGTGAAGTTTCCTTTTTCTGAAATGATATACATGGCATATCAGTATGAAGATCTAGATAAGCGAGGCCTTTTTGTCGATGAAGAGGAAGTCAGTTCTGGCAACAAACGGAAATTCGAAACTGATAGCCCAGGGACAAGTACACTGCCGGAGGTTAGTACGATATCTAGGGCAAGAAAAAAGCCTAGTATCAATAGGAAAAGGGTTAAATCTGAGAAAGAACCAATAACGACTGCCATATGCCTTAACTGCAATCAAAAGGGCCATCTGTCCAGGAAATGTAAATCTTTGAAGAAAGATGGATTTAAACCCGGTAGGAAGTCTCGAGAGATTAGGAAATGCCGGAAGTACCATCAGGCTGGTCATATTGAGAAGAATTGCCAGCTATTAAAGAAAAGTCTGAAGCAGTACATGTGAATGAAGTGGCAGAAACTTCAACACCCTTAGCAAGTCAGGGAAGGTCTGATGTTTTGGAAGGCACGCTTACTGTCAAAAACATTCTAGTTAAAGTACTGTTTGATACAGGCGCGTCACGAAGCTTTATTGCAAAGAATGCATTTAAGAAGTTGGATTTGAAACTGAAAAAGCTCAAAGAACCTATCACTATCCATAATCCGGTTGGCGGTTCCCTCGATCTTAGTTGGGTATGTGGGGTGCCTGTCTCTTTTTCCCGGTATCGGTTTCCTACCATCTCGATCGTCACGAATTTTACCAAATTCGATCTTATTTTGGGAATGAATTGGTTAACCAAATATAAAGCAGAGGTTAAATGCACCGAGAGAGTTGTTAGGGCAAAGATTAAATCAGGGGATTATATCACAATACCATGTGAAGGTCCGAATTCAGATAGAAAAGAGTTTTTGGTCATCTCTTGATGTTTCTCCTGCTCAAATAGAAAATATCCCTATAGTCATAGAGAACATTCCAGACCTCATAAAAGATATTCCTGTCATTAAGAATTATGCAGATGTGTTTGAAGAAGTTGTTAGCTTACCTCCGAAGAGAGAAATTGATTTCAAGATCGCTTTAATCCCGAATGCAAGGCCAGTACTGCACGCTATTCGGAGAATGACTCTTAAGGAGAAAGAAGAATTAGATAATCAAACTCGAAAGCTTGTATGGAAGGGTCTAATCAGGCCTAGTTACTCTGATTGGGGAGCAGCAGTGGTGTTTGTCCCAAAGTCAGACGGTACTCTTCGACCATGTGTGGATTATCGTGACTTGAACAAGCAGACGTTAAAGAACAAATATCCATTGCCGCGGATTGATGATTTGCTTGATCGATTGAATGGTGCACAAGTATTTTCAAGGATGGACCTAGCTACAGGCTTCCATCAGCTTCATATTGCCAAAGAATGTGTTCCTATGACAACATTCCGAGGTCCCGATTTGTTCTATGAGTGGTTAGTAATGTCGTTCGGCTTATGTAACGCTCCAGCTTATTTTGTCGATATAATGAATAAAGTATTCAGAGAAGTTTTGAATAAATTTGTTCTGGTTTTCATTGATGACATATTGATCTTCTCTAAGTCAGAGAGTGACCACGCGAAACGTTTGGAACAAGTGTTAGAAATTCTCAGAAAGAATGTCTTGAAGGCCAAACTTTCCAAATGTATATTCTGGCAAGAAGAAGTCAAGTTTCTTGGCCACGTTGTATCAAAAGAGGGAATTTCTGTGGATCTCGGTAAAATCACCGCTATTCAAAATTGGAAGCAACCTAGTACTCTGACAGAAGTTCGGAGTTTTCTTGGATTGGCTAGTTATTATCGGAAGTTCGTTAAAGATTTTTCGAAGATATCTAGTTCCTTAACAAAGCTTACAAAGAAGCACACAAGATTCAAGTGGACTCCCGAATGTGAGGAGGCTTTTCAGAAGCTAAAATTAAGATTAACAACTGCTCCAGTGTTAACGATTATCGATGGCAATCAAGACTTGAAAGTCTGGACAGATGCCTCTAGAGAAGGCCTTGGTGCAGTATTAATGCAAAGAGGTCAAGTGGTTGCTTATGCTAGCCGTTAGCTGAAACCGCATGAGAAAAATTACGTTACTTATGATCTTGAGTTGTTAGCCATCGTGTTTGCTTTAAAAATCTGTAGGCACTATCTTTTGGGTGAGAAATTCGAACTGTATATAGATCATCAGTCGCTAAAGTATCTATTCACCCAGAAAGACTTGAATCTGAGGCATCAACGTTGGCTAGAATTTCTTGCAGCATACGATTTTGAGATTTTGTACACTCCAGGGAAAGCCAATGTTGTGGCTGATGCACTAAGTAGAAAGAATGCAATAATTGCCAATTTTATTATTATGACTTCCTTGATTGACAAAATATCTATTCTTCAGAAAGATGATAATTTTATTAAGGATATGATCAAAAGGATTCAGAAAGGCGAACCCTCGGGTTTTCAAATAGATAACGATGGAATCCTGAGATTGAGAGGAAGGATTTGTGTTCCCGACATCCCCGAGCTCAAAAGAGAAGTGTTGGATGAATGTCACAAGCCCAAGCTGAGTATCCATCCAGGTGTGAGCAAGATGTAAAACGATCTCAAGCAAACATTCTGGTGGAAGGCTATGAAAAGGGACGTTTCAATATATGTTAGCAAGTGTCCTACTTGCCAACTAGTCAAAAGCAACCAACAGAAACTTGCCGGATTGTTGCAACCGCTGGACATTCCAGGTTGGAAGTGGGAACATATTTCCATGGACTTCATAGATGGTTTTCCCAGAACCAAGGAAGGAAATGACAGTATTTGGGTGATCGTAGATCGCTTCACGAAGACCGGCCATTTTATACCTGTCAGATCCAATAGAACCGCTCAAAGTCTGGCACATATTTATTTCAAAGAAATTGTTAGGCTACATGGAGTGTCGATCAGTATAATTAGTGATAGAGATCCAATATTTACTAGCAAATTCTGGGAGGCATTTCAAGTAGAACTGGGAACAAAACTGAACTTGAGCACCGCCTATCATCCTCAGACAGATGGTCAAACTGAGAAGGTGAATCGTATTCTAGAAGATTTATTACGGGCTTGTGTTCTTGATTTTGGTGGATCATGGGAAGACCATTTGCATTTGGCTGAGTTCTCATACAACAACATCTACCAAGCGAGCCTGACAATGTCACCATTCGAAGCATTGTATGGTAGACCGTGCCGATCTTCTGCTTGTTGGGTAGAACAGGGTAATAGGCTTGTATTGGGACCAGATATGATTCGCGAAGCTGCGGATAAAGTCGATTTCATTAAGAAACGATTGCTAGCAGCTCAAGCCGACAGAAGAGCTATGCAGACTCGAGAAGGAGGGATTTAGCATTTGCTGTTGTTGACTATGTGTATCTAAGGGTTTCTCCGATGAGAGGAGTGATTCGATTTGGCAAAACTGGGAAGTTGGCGCCTAGATTTATTGGTCCATTCCCTATACTTGAACGGATTGGAACTCTCGTTTATAGAGTTCAATTGCCTGATTGGTTGCCTGGAGTGCATGATGTATTTCACGTATCTCAACTTCGAAAGCATGTTCATGATCCGGACTTGAACGTGGAAGAAGCAGCACATTGGGATATAGAAATTACTCCAGAATTGGCTGTGAGAAGAGAACCGCTAAAGATAATTGGCAAAGAAACCAAAGAGCTGAGGAACAAGAAGGTTCACTTAGTCAAAGTGTAATGGAGTGGAGATCCGCGAGATTGTACTTGGGAAACTGAGGAAAGCATTAAGAAAGCCTATCCTAAGTGCAGGGTGGATATGTCTGATTGACTCTGGTGCAAGGTACATTTACCATATCTTTGCATTACCCTTTTGTTCCCTACTTTGCTGTTGTTTTCTTTTCATGCATGTAAGCTTTTTAATTTTATAGTTTGAATGATTTTAAAAGAGTATATGAATTAATTAGTATATTTTTGAAAGTTGACCAACAAATTGATTGTTGGTTGAGTTGTTTGATTTTTGGTTGATTAATGAGAATTTTGAACCATTTAGCCAAATTGAACAAATATTGCACTGAATTGAAAATAGATAGAAATATATACATGTGCATTATATGTGTGTGAATAGGTTATGGATAAACAGCTAAGCAAAGGAATAAAATTGTTTGCCCGACAAATAGGTACATGTTTTTTGTATTTCTTCGGATTTGATGATTTTATGAGCCGATTGGCTAGCCGCTTAGCTTTTTCTTTTTCTTTTGGATTTGTGAGGGCCATGGGAGGATATTTGAAATATCCCGAAGCTCCCCATACAAAGGAGGTTATGGCAAAAAAATTCGAAAATTTAGGGTGTTAGCCAAATTTTTGAAGAATTTGAGAATTCTTAGAAACAAAAAGTTAAAGAATGAAAGCCAGAAGGAAAGTTGATCTTGTTAATTAAATGACTTTCGACTTTGTTCCTTTTCGAGGAGGAAAAGTTTTAAGTGGGGGAGATTGTAACAACCCGGAAAATCTGAGCCAATTTAAAATTTTTAATTTGGCTATTTTAGTGAATTTTAGATATTTAAAATAAACTGTTTTAAATAATAACGACGAAAAGTATGTTTGAATCGACGTTTGAAAATAAATAGAATTATTTTTAATTATAAACAAGGCCTGAAATGGCGTGGAAGTTTCGAAATTTGAATTCAAACTTTGACTGACTGTACCAGGTGCAAAATAAAATGGATTTTAGTGAAACCAAAAATATTTAAATTTGTTTATGAATATCTTTCTAACGAATCTGAAAAATCGAAGTTTCATAGAGTAAATCAAAAGTTATGGCCAAATGAATTTTCAGAAAGGTCGCTATAGAGTTTATATAGCCCTTGAAAATAGCCATTTTGCAAACGACCTCAGAATTCGACGAAGCAACTTTTGTTGGGTCCGGGATGTCAAATTATTGCTAGGTTTCAAATTTCATAATTTTTGAAGTTAATATGTGAGCGTGGTAAAGGAAAATGTGTTTGGTCGATTTCTATTAAATTGGATCGACCAGAAAAGGGCCATTTATCAAACGGTCTCAGAATTCGATGAAACTAGTTTTGTTGGGACCGTATCGTCGAAACATAGCTAGATTTATTTTTCTGGAATTTTTGGGATCAGTATGTGGCCTCGGCAAATTGAAATGTACGTTCAAAACAAATATTGAATGTTTTATATTTTAATTTGAAGAGAAACTGACTGAAACAGTCGAATGGGCCTACGAAACATATCCCATTGTGCTCGGAATGAGGGTATTTAGCTAGGGACGACAGTCATTGGGTTCAGATTGGAGTTAGTATGTGAAGAGGGGTATTTTTGGAATTTTAAAAATATATAAATAAAAAACCAGCCAATCACATTCCTTCTTCTCCCCCGCTAAAACCCGATCCCCCCTCGCGATATACGGCGGCTGCTGCTCCTTCGTTTCCTCCTCTTTTTCTCTTCCATCTCTCAACGAAACAACACCCTCCTTTGGAACTTTTTGAAGATCGAAGTCCCCTCTTCAAATCCGTAAAAGCCTCGCCCCTCCTCGTCGCGTCGTTCGAGAGATCCGCCCTCCTGAAGATTGCCGGCGTCGCCCTCTTTTCCTCCACCCTGGCGCGTGCGAGTTCGAGGTGATTGGCACCCCTAGGTGCGGATTTCAAAGGACTACGCTGTGGTAAAGGCCGATCTTCATATCGTTGCACGGATTGCACGAAAAATGAAAACCTAGTTTTGAACAACTTTAGAGAGGTACGGTTTTAATTAAATTAAACAGTTTTAACACTTTAAAACTGTTGCAAACTTCTAAAAATCATATCTTTTTGCTATGTGGTCGAAATGCAGTGAAACAAGAGATAGTGGACTCGTGCGGACGTCTTCTACATTCTTGAAGAGACTGGATATTTTTCTAAGCTTGCTACAATTTTTGGCAACGCGAAAAGCAATGTGAGATTTCTGAATTATAAACGATATGGAAAACAGCGATGTATAAATTATATAGTCGATGTATGAGTTATATAAGCATTGTACACCACATGTGTAATCGTTGTATAAGTTGTATGTCCAATGTATAAGTTATATAAGCGTTGTAAAAGTGATATATGCGTTGAGATAAATTGAAATGATATTGAAATGAAATCGAAATATAGTTATATAAGTATATCTATCTATATATATATACTCCCCTCGTCCACAGACCATGGACGATATATATTGGTTGTGATATTGTTTGGATTATTGGTTGATGTGAAAATTTGGTGAATATCATGAATGGTTGATTTGAAATGATTGATTGTGGTTGAAATCCCAATAGGATTAGTATATGAGAAAATTCGTCTGCGTACGAACTAGATATTGAAAATCCCCATTGTCAAAAGCTTCGAGGCTTTAAGTTAGAGCGAGGAGTCATACTAGGGACGGTGCCGGTTTTAACTACCCTGCCATTATGCTGCCGAAATTTTCTGAAATAGTACTGTGTTTGACTTAAATTCATGTGTTGAATAGAAATTCGTGTGTTGAGTAGAAATTCATGTGTTGAATGAATTCTTTGAAATATAAAAATAACATTTTTACCTTATGTATGAACTATATAAAATAATCGTGTTTTGAAATAAATTGTTTTACAATAAAAATCACATTTTTATTATATATATAAACTATAGAACTATATTCATGTGTTGAATAGAAATTCATGTGTTGAATAGAAATTCATGTGTTGAGTAGAAATTCATGTGTTGAATGAAGTTCAGGTGTTGAATAAATTCTTTGAAATATAAAAATAACATTTTTACCTTATGTATGAACTATATTAAATAGTCGTGTTTTGAAATAAATTGTTTTACAATAAAAATCACATTTTTATTTTATATATATATATATAAACTATAGAACTATATTCATGTGTTGAATAGAAATTCATGTATTGAATAGAAATTCATGTGTTGAATAGGAATTCATGTGTTGAACAGAAATCCATGTGTTGAATAAATTATCTGAAATATAAAAATAACATTTTTACCTTATGTATGAACTATATAAAATAATCGTGTTTTGAAATAAATTGTTTTACAATAAAAATCACATTTTTATCATATATATGAACTATAGAAAAATTCATATTTTTATCGTATGTGTGAAGTCGAAAACATTCATGTGTTGAATATATAGATTGAACAATAAAATCTACATTTTTATTGTGAATATGAAGTGCTAAAAGTATTCATGTGTTAAATAAATATTTTTGATGATAAAAATATCATTTTTATCAAATATATGAAGTGGATATGGTTTAGAAATTGAAGAATGAATTATATATATATATATATATATATATATATAAAATAAATTGAATAACGAAGCTGCAGATCGTGTTTTGAAACCGCGATTTCAAACGATTAGTGTGGGAGATCCGACCATCGGATTTTCCCGAAACCGAAACCATTGGGTTCGCTTTGGAAATATCTTTCCAAGACACTCACTTTGTGAAAATCCAACGGTTGGATTGTTTGGAATGTTTAATTCAAATCTGAAGAAAAACAGCGCTAGAATCGATTATATTTATATATATAAATAAATATAATTAAATTAAATCGAATAACGACGCTGTAGTTCGTATTTTGAAATCGTAACTTCAAACGATTGTACCGTGAGATCTGACCATCGGATTTTCCAAAAACTGAAACCGTTGGATTCGTTTTGAAAAGATCTTTCTATTGATATAAAATTTGTGAAGATCCATCAGTTAGATTTTCAGATATGTGTAAATCAAATCTGAAGAAAAACGGCGCCACGGCCGCATTATGGCCTGAAGCGTCGTTTGAATGAATTAGCTATTTTTAAATGAATAAAAATAGCGATAAATCATTATAAAATATTATAAACAATATGGAATGGAAATAAACCGAATTTACCCAGTTTATTAGATATTTGATGGTTGAATGTGTTTGGTGTGAAAATTACATTTGAGAACAGAATTATTGATGTCGAATAATTTAACCACTGAAATGAATTGATTTAAATTCTAAATATACGTGAATTATTTGAAAAGGCCGAGTTAAATCTCATTTCAAATAACTGATCGGCGGTACAGAGTCGATGATGAAGGCGGTGGTTGAAGACCGGAGATCTTCACCTCGGTTGGTTGATTAATGATGTCTTGATTGGGAGGCATCCCAAAATATAGATAATAAGTGGTGATTGTCCAGACGTACTTGGAGATCGATGAAGATGCGAGGTATATGGTGCCTCCGATTTCGTTTAGACCCAGAATGAACTTGTAAATGGACTGTGTGTCTGACATTGGATTTTTTCTATGCTGATGGATCTCTATTAAATATATATCTGTTTGGCGGTGGAGAATTTATTCTCTTGCTTAACGCCCTTCTCTGAGACGTACGAGCTCAGAGGTTATATATCGATAGAAATCAGTCGCATAAAGTTAATTGCTTGTGTGGAATGCCTAAGTGGCAGAAGATTAAGGCTTCTGTTGAAAAGCAAAATCTTGTGGTTGTTGATCAAAGCACGACCTGTGTGGCATAGCTTTGTGTATAACGTTGATTCGCGAGCCTCACACCACGGTATGAACCAGAAACGGGAGAGGACCTCAGGCAGGACATGCGTTTCCTTCTAACTAGGGTGGTGTCGGTGACCTACCAGCCCTGACATTTATATTATTTTCACGTATGTGGTTGTTGCTGTTGCGAGGCGCCTCAGATATATCGGTGACTATGTGGAGCTGATGGAGTCATAGGACTCATTTACGCCTCAAAGGGTGAGGAAACGCAGTGTTTAGGCATTTTAATCCACATCGGTGAACCGGCCCTGACGATCCATGGGCTCACCTGTGTCTAGGTCCTAAGGCTCGGGCTAGATATTCTCGAATTCGGTAAGGGCTATCTTTTGCCTTGGTTCATGATGGAAATCCAATTTCCAAATACAACACCGTGCGGTTTTAATTGTATACCTATATATGGCGACATAGTGGTATGGGGCATTAATTCCATCTATGATTGATACTTATGATTTGAAGTTGTTTTTGAAACATATAAATACTAGTAATAATATCAAATGCTTTTGTTTTATTCGTATCAAGCATATTCTGGCCATTATAAGGTAAAACTCTATCCTCTGGTTTGCGTTGCATTATGTGATGGGAACTGAGTCTCATAATGGCTTCACTTTTATAAAAAGCATTGCGAGGTTTAAGATATTTACTTGTTTTAAAGCACTAGCAATCCAATAGAGTAAACCCGTTCCGTGAAAGTGGCTTGGTCCTGTGATTGGCCATATATTAAAGTAAGTTAAGTAGATTTCTCATACCAGTCCCATGACTGACACGTAGTTTGTTTCACTTGCAAACTCGGGTGCCCCTTTTTCTACACGGGAAGCCTTGTATTCAGGTTTTAGCAGGTTCTTTCTGGATAGCTGGAGCTGAAGATGGATTCTACAATTTATCTCTTTTTATGCTGTTCAGCTCCTATTGTACATATTATGTTTTGTTTTCCGCTGTAGACATTTATGTATAGCTGAACTGTATTTTGTATTAATTATGATCCTGTATACTGTGTAACTCTGATGATTATGTTTATCCAGTGTATTCTATTGTACATTATCTGGTGTATTTAATAATTTCGGTTCTGCTGTTATCTGTTTATGTGTTATATTCCAAAGATTACCCTTGCCACCGTAGTATGGGGTTTTGGGGTCGTCACAAGTGATCCTATCTTTTTCGAAACTTAAGGACTTTTTATTTTCTCCCGATGAGGTAAATGATTTAGTTTCTCATTTTTCCCGTGTTGTAGACTTGGATTTCCCGACCGCTCTCCCTCCTTCGTCCTAAGTTGCAGGGACTAAAGCAATCTTTACCTCCAATATTATTATTTCTATAGTTCCTCCCATTTCCCCAATCTCTGTTTCCCAGCCAAGGCCACATTTAGAGCGAATCGAAAAATTTCAAAAGGATAAAGCAAGCATTAAACAAAAGGATTTTATACTAATGGAGAAGGAGGAGGAGAGAAGGACGTCAGTACTAGGGAGAAGGATCCCTCATCCGGGAGTAAGGGTAAATCTAAGGCTCAATGCGGTGAAAAGAGTACAACTCATAAGAAAGAAAAGAGTGTAATGAATGACATGGAAGTTACCAGCGATGTCGGATGCACCCCCGTCATTCCTCCTTGCACCTGTCCTTCTGCTATAATGTCGGATAGGCCTACGACCATCAAAATGGAAAAGAGTCTATTGGGGGTAATAAGGAGTAGCGTTGGATTCTAAGCTTAGAGTTTCTTTTTTTTGTTTTTTTTGTAGTCATGTACAACTTGTATTTTTTTTCTTGGTCAGGATTTTGTGGGTGTCAGCGTCCGCTGTTTGGATGCATAGCATCTTGTATATAAACGTTGTATAGTAATGAAATGTTATTGTTTGTTCATATGAATCTTTGTTATATGTTATGTACTTCTATCATTTCTAGTACTGCTTTATTTATATATGTTGCTTTTTTACTTCTTAACTTTTCAAAGCACTCGAGTTTATTGTTGCTAGCCTTCTTACTTATCGCGGTAGATACATGGCATGCTCAATTTCAAGGGTCTCAATGTCGTTGTAAGTGATACTTCCCCTCATACCGTGGGTCTGGTCGTGCTTTTTTAGACTTACTTTTCATGAATTTTATTGCCCCTTGTTTAGGATGATTGACCATTGAGTGTCTCATTTTTACTCAGAGCTTGTCCCAATCCCTAATAACTTGGTTGTTTTTCTCTTTGACCTTTGAATTCTTTTGGCTTGCAGACCTCAATTTTTCTTAGTTCGGTCTCAGATGGTTCAATGCCATGAGTTTGGGGTTGACGTTTGACAATTCGCCCGCTTTAGGGTAAGGTCCTCACTACGCAAGAAAACTATTGGATCGATGTTTGATGATCCGATGATCTCATGATGAACGCCTCACCGATTGATGAGAGTTTTGGATCGATGTGCAATGATCCAGCGGTCTCCGAGTGAAGTCCTCACTGCACGAGAAGTTTTTTGGATCGATGTCGGACGATCTTGGTGTGAAGTCCTCATTGTGCGAGAAGAGTTTCAAATGCTGTATGATAATTTGACGGCCTCCAGGTGAAGTCCTAACTACGAATAAGAGTTTTGGACCAATGTACGATGATCTGATGGCCTCATAATGAAGTTCTCACAACATAAAATAGTTTTGGATTGATGTCCGATTATCTGAAGGCCTCAGGATGAAGTTCTCACCGTGCGAGAAGAATTTTTCGAAACCCCTGATTGATTCTTGTCCCTTCTTTCTTAGGTTTGTATTCGCTATTTTGACATTTCAGACTATGAACCCTAAGCCGAAAGCTATAGGTATTGATCGAGTTTTGTTCCTCAAAAGCAGTGCAATGGCTTTCGGTATCCCTCGGCTGTGGTAAGGGTACCTAAACCATGGTGAGGGATTTTGGTGTCTCTCAACTGTGGTTTAAAATAATTGGTTTGTCTATTTTAAAAGGATTTTGTATTTAATTTATTTTCCTTTTGGAAAATTATATGTTTTAAAAAAGTTGTAAAAAGAAGTATTTTAAATTATTCATTAGGATGGTTAACCTTGTTTAAATTTATATTGTTATTTAAATGGATTTATTCCCTTGGATAATAAGTATCGTTCTTACTTTATAAATGATAGTTTATAAACGAGAATACCTTTTAAAAAAGTAATTATCTAAAAATAAAGCTAAGTGCAAATTGTTTCGGGTTGTTGTAAATAATATTTTGTTGATAATTGTTTGACCCTTATTTTAACACACTTAGAAATATAATTCACCTTTTCAAAAGAATATATTAAACAAATTTTTTCAAAGTGATATGCACTACTTGAAATGTGAAAACTGAGCCCATGTGTGAATCAAATGCTAAACAAGTTTCATTCATTTAGTGATGGTAAGTGTGATTGAATTCAGATACACAAACCACTTTGTTATTTCTAATAGTCAATTTTGTCGATTGTTGATTTTGATTATGTCATCTTCTCTTTATTTCGTTACTTTAAGACAATATGGATCCTTTGAGCTCTGATATCCTTGCTAAGAATGACTTAAACTAAAGAGTGGGTAAAGTGGCTCACCCTCCTAGTAATTGTTATGCTTCGTCATTCTAAAACAATTCATCGCTCATTTTTTAACTTTGGAATCAAGCATTGGAACTAAAACCAAAGCGTGAGAAGGAGCCAAACCATATGGATTGCACCCATTAGAGTATGTTCACATTTATATAGTGGTTATTGTTAGCATTTAAGCATGCAATGATGTGAAATAGTCGGATATTCGTGGGAACTAGGGTCTAGCTTGGAAGCTCCCAAGAGAAGCGCATGTGCTCTCAAGTATAATTTATATAGAGGCACACTTAGTGATCCCCCTCCTAGTTATGTTGGATAAATTTATTCTCCTTGTTTTAATTTGAAAATTGGTATCAATCTTTGCTTCTTCTTGTTTTGTCAATCTAAGATGATTTATTGCTTATTACGCATTTTTAGTCTTTGTCGAAAACCACTGAAACCAAAAAGCAATTAGGTCAAGTTGTGTAATTATTCCCATTAGGTTTTACCTTATGTAGGATTTGGTTGTATGCTCCCGAGATGTTGAATACTCAAATTTCCGGTAAAGTTGGCGGAGTCCGGCTAGGAGTGCCTGAGAGGAGTCGCATGAGAGAATGGTCCTCTCAATTATATTTCTAAAAGTACACTTTTCGAAAAAGGGCGCTGCACTCTCCTACCCATTTACAGGAAATTTTTTCCCTTTTTGATTCAAATCCTAAAAAAAATTCCTTAATTGCATCAAGAATTGCCTTATGCTCTTCTTTGTGTTAATTTACTTATCAGGATGGATATTTATGTTATTTTTATCATGTTCTTTCATATTTATACCTTTTTCAAAATTTATTTCCATGTTATCTTATATGGATATTGTTCTTATGAAGTAAAAAGCTCGTTATGCAGCTAGCAGCACAGTCTCATAGAATTATTGTATGCTTCACTTGAGTTTTTTCACGTTAGTTTCTCAGACTGACCCTTGTATCTTTGAGGGATGGTTCATCTATCTTTATTATCATTGTATGTTGTTGTTTCCACTGTAAGATTCTATTTATTCTATTCGTTTTCATTCTACCCCAACAATCTAGTTTTCGATGATTGAATGTCCAACGTTTGAATAACGTGGATATATTTGGTGTCGACTTTTAATGATCGAAAAGGCGAATTGTTACATCGAGTTATCAATGAAACATGAAGATTATCCATAATTTGTAAAAAGTAATTGATTCTAAAACACTCTTTCAATGCTTGCATCGATTCTTTAACATTCATATCTTGAACGAATTGTTTACTTCAATGAATAATTATTTTTGAGAAAAATGTGTTAAAAATTTAACATTTGCTTTATCCCTATGTCTAAAATTATTTTGAAATTAAATCCATTGTTCCTAAAATTTCTAAAATAAATAAATTAGCAAGTGCTTTTAATTGTGTAATAATAACATCAATGTGCTTATATTTAGTTTGAAGCATCATGTTAAAAATGTTTGCATTTTTCAATATTCCATACCAACTGCACAATTTGAACAGAAATTCGAAATTTTCAATCTCATTTGTTACAATACTTCTACTTTCACTTTTTGTCGTAGAATCTTTGGTGCTATTTTTCAGCGAAGTTTAAACATATATTATCCCCAAATATTGATATCTTATAGATTCTTCTGCATCAGTATGACTTTGCCAACATCTTGATAATGATTTAGCTATATAACATGATATATGATCTTTAAGAGCTTGTCATCATTGTGTAGATGAAGAAAAAAATTGTTGGATCACCCTTTTTTAAAATGTTTTAGGATATGATTTTTTTTCATATAACACTACACCATAACAACCATTTGCTAACACTTATTTTTCTATTTCATTTGCCAATTCTTATTTATGTTTTACAATACTCACAATAATATTGGTTGCTGCTCTAAAAATGCATACATTGGAAATCGCGGTTAAACCAAAATTAAATGAATATTAGGGCAAAAATGTAAATGAGCAATTTTCTTCATCCAACCCTAATTTCTTTCCACGCCTATTCCTTCAGCCGCTACTTTTAAAAAAGAACATTGTTATTAACACTCCAAAAATGGTTAAGGGAGGATCCCTTTTTGTAGTGTTAATAACAATGCTCTAAAAAATGATTTGCTGTTCCATTTCAACTTCGGAGAATTGATTTTGGTCTTGACATCATGTTATTTGATATCTCTACATCGGTCTCGCCTTATGATTTCGACATGGTACTCGATTTTTCTGTGCTTGAACTCCCAATGGTTTGGTTGTGGCGCTCGCTCTCGCCTAAAGATTCGTCATCAGGCTATTCGACATTTACTCTTTTGGGGGTCTTGGACGGGTGGATTCTGGCCTTTGATTTGATCAAGATTTGAAATCTTTCTTTCACATTTTGAAATATTTACATTGTGCTTTTGTGCATGAATCTCAAATTTAATGGTAAAATTTTCAAATATAATGTTAGAGCAAAATGAAAGTTGATGTAGTATTCAGCCAAGCCAAATTCTAGCAAGTTTCAACATAGAAATATTGGATTTTTGCACTTATTTAATACGTACTATTCTAAGTATTTGCATTGTTGTCACTGACTTTAAGGCTTCATTTTTAATCATTTGCATTTGTGTATTGGACCAACCTGTTGTTGTAGCTATTTGTTAGGATATACTCACTGTGAAGCCTACCAAAAACAATTGGTTGGACGGTAATTTTTTTATTTATAAATGCGAGAAAAATACTTACTTTGATTGTAAAGCGGTGCTTGCGTGGTTTCAAAGTGCACAAGCACGAAATGTAAATTTATACTTGTGCACTTTAATATTGTGTAAAAACAGTACTATCTTGTGAAGATCAAATGTATTTTTGTCAAAAGTTTTGAACTTGGCCAAAAGTTGAAATAAATTTTTTTAGTGCATATAATTAAAATGTTCTCCCCTTGATGTTGCTTAGACACATTTTGATCATCTTTTATGTATGTAAATCATTCGAACATAAAGCTTTAATAGTACAAAATAGACGTTAACATGCTATTTCTACATTATAATTCAAGTAAGTAACTATTTGATTAAGAAACATGATGTTTTTGAGTTTCACGGTACTAGTATCCAACTCAAATATATGTGAATATACAAGGAAAGGATATAAATTACCTATTATTCATACATAACTTACTATATATTAAAGAAATTATGCATATATAGACTGGTCATGCCACTGCTTGGCCCATTGACGGGGCAACAAGTAATGAGAATATGCGACATCCAACAATAATCACAATAGATGGAAGATGAACTAATCATAAACTTCAATGTACATCATATGTGTGTATCATGCATAATAGAGTATCCTTATCTTTTACCTTAGCTCATTGTTTTTTAGTGTAACCTTTTATTGACTATCATTAAAGTTTCTTTAATTTTTACTTCTGTTGGAACAAATTAAGCTATATTCACATGTTCCTGTCTTGCGAAATTTTGTTGAGCACCTTTAAAGCAAAAGAGCTTCAGAGTTTGAAGCATAAACTTGTTTGATTAACGTGTTCTTACATTTGAATTAATATAAGCTTGGGTGTCAATTTCCTTTTCCTACCAGTAGTGATTTCGACATAAAATCACATGTATGTTGAAGAAGATGATGCTTGGAAGTGCTTTGTGATAGAGGAGTAAAATAAGAACCACCTTTATATTTGAAACTTGGACTGGATGCCGTTTACATTTTGAACAGTAATCGGGACGTTTGCCCAATTTCCACAAACGTTTTTTGTGAATTTAATTAAAAGTAACTAAATTGAAATAATGTATGAATGAGGTAAAGAGATTTGTGTTCAATATATTAATTAGAGAGTTGACCTTTGTTACTAAATAAACTAAATAAAACATGCATAAGAAAGGGAGATATGAGGAGGGTGGTATGGACACTTTCGGCCCATGATATATATATACATACATATATATATGTATGTATGTATGTATGTCATATTCTCCAATAGTTCATTCACAATACTCATTCTAAGTCCTAAACTAAAACTAAAGAAAAACCTAAGAAACGCCAGCCATTACAATCTAGGAGAAGAAGAAGATAAAGATAGGAAAAGTTAGGGCTTGGAATACATCATCAACAAATCTCATTGTCTCTATCCAACCAAGCGAATAATACATTTTACCCTTCAGTTATCATGGTGTACTCGAAAGTTGTGTTGATTGCTTATGTTTGGTTTCATGTTGATCTTAATGTTTTGTGTTGTTAGAACTTACCCATGTTTAGTTTTTTTTTTTGTGTTGTTAGATCCGAAAGCACTTCCGACAACAATGAGAACCACCCTTCGATCGTGCTACTCCACTAGAGGCTTCTGCCTTAATCCTTTCGAACAGGCCGAAGGGGTGTTTTCTACACTTATAACAATTAATTAAAGGGCATAGTTATTGACACTCAAATATTGTTAAGAAAAGGCCAATTTTTTATTTTTTTTCAAAAATTGTTAAGGGGAGTACCAATGAGGAAAGTAGTACCTTAACAAATAAAGGTAATTTTACATTATTATCCATTTAGCCCCTTAACAAATAAAGGTAATTTTACCTTAACAAATATTGCAAGGGTCATAGTAATTTTTTTTTCAACTCGCATATATCAATTTTTTTAAAGAGGATTTTATTCAGGAGGACAATCGGTATTAAAATTTTACTCATAAAGACACACACCTAAAAATTTATTCATAAGGACATATGCCTAAAATTTCCGTCGTTCATCCCTCTCGTTCGATTTTCTATCACGAAATAAAAAAATGAAATCATTTATACTGTCAATCGAATCAAATCCGCGGCGTCTCGTCCAATCGAACCTCAAAAATCAATCGAACAACAAATTTCAGCACCAAATAAACCTCAAAAATCGACCTCGACTGATTTTTTTTTTTTTTGCTATAATCGTTATAATTTGATGTTTATTTTTCAACGATTCGTCGTCTCCAACGAATCTTAATTTGGAAATATTATTAGATCCGAGGGTTGAAAATACTTTTTTGATGGTGAATTTATCAGTAGTTTTTTGGTATCAGTTTTCCTGTATTAACTGTGTTATGCTATTGTGTTTATAATTTTGGTGTTATGTTAGTTTTGTACTTGTAATGTTGCATTAACCATGCAACTTAATAGAAATTATTTCATTTTAATCAATCAAACTGTGATGTAAGTAGTTTTTTTGTTACTGTTTTTATAAAACATTACAACAGTTTTTAGGTATCAGTTTTGCTGTATTAACTGTGCTATGTTTTTATTCATGTGATTATGTTTTTATGTTAATTTTGTAGTTGTATTGTTGCATTAACTTTGCAACTCAAACGAACTTATTTCATTTTAATCAATCAAATTGTGATGTAAGTAGTTTTTGTGTTACTGTTTTTATAAAACATTACAGCAATTTTTAGGTATCAGGTTTATATTTTTTTTAGGTATCAGTTTTGCTGTATTAACTGTGCTATGTTTTTATTCATGTGATTTTGTTGGTGTGTTAATTTTGTAGTTGTACTGCTGCTTTAACTTTACAACTCAAACGAACTTATATCATTTTAATCAATCAAATTGTGATGTAAGTAGTTTTTGTGTTACTTTTTTTTTATAAAACATTACAGTAATTTTTGGGTATCAGTTTTATATTTTTTTAGGTTTCAGTTTTACAGTATTAACCGTGTTATGTTTTTAATCATGTGATTTTGTTGCTGTATTAATTTTGTAGTTGTACAGCTGCATTAACTTTGCAACTCAAACGAACTTATTTCATTTTAATCAATCAAATTGTGATGTAAACATTTTCTGCATTACTTTTTCGTTAAAATATTATAGCAGTTTTTAGGTAACATTTTATGACTTAGTAGGTATCAATATTCTATTTTTTGTTGTCTGCAGTTTATGGGTATCAGTTTTACAGTATTTAAGTATCATTTTTGAAAATTCAGTCATGCATGAATGTCACAGCATCACTACTGCATTAAAATTGGTCACTTCAATAATTTGTCATGCAAAACAACAATATTATGAATATTTCATCCATCAGCATATATATATATATATATATATATATATATATATATTTATGTGACCAACATTAGTATTGAATATATACATCAATTCAGTTAAAACTGATATGAAAAACATATAGAATTGTTTACATATAAAACTAACATAAAAAATATTGTTTTTCTACACGATCCATTCTCAAATTCAAGTAAATTCCAGCAGCATAACACTGTATTCGATACCCACAGGAACTAAAATGATACCTAATTAAATAAAACTGATAACGAAAAACTGCTATAATGCTAAAACAAAAAAATAATAACTAAAACAAATACTCTTAAATCATAGATTGATAGATTAAAATATTAGAAGTTCAATTCAGCAGTTTATATTGAAAGAAATAATACAAAGAAACACGACAATTAAAGCACAGAAATACAAAACAAATAAATTGTTGTGTTTAACTAAACTAATACTTAAAAAAATTATAAACTAATACCCAAATACTGAGACAAAGAAAAATTAGAACGACGCTGCTCATACTGCGTAAATACGCCATTACTCCCCGAATCAATTAAAAACACCTGATCGCAATATATCACATTAAATTTCAACAAACATGATACAAAAAAAATTTAACAGATAAAAAACGAGGAAAATAAATTAACCTAATATTAGCTGAGATCGATTTTTGAACACGATATGCGAGTGTGAACGATTTTTGAAAATAAAAATTGTAGATTGGTATGAGATAAGGAGAAACCGCAAGATCGAAGAAGAAATATCAGAGCGATCGATGATAAAGAAGGAATAACGCGCTCGAGATTTAGGTTATTAAAAAAAATAGTGTAATGTCCTTCTGATTAAATTATTAGCGGGTTTGTCCTTAGGATTAAATTTTTGATGATCCGTCCTTACGGTTAAAAAAGCCTTAATTTTTGTTCTTAGTAATATTTTCCTATTTTTCAAACTCTAAAGAATAAGCGTTTTCAGAGGAATATGATCAGACTTTTTTTTTTTGTTGACATAAATATGCCGAATTTTATAATTACGAAGGCAATGCACCGAAATGATTATTAATTTTCGACATATCACTGTCGAATACATACATAATTGATTACGTGCTGCATTCGGTGCAGTAGTGATGAACTGCTTAATTTAATTCGGTTTTCTTGTTGAATAAGTTTTTTTTAATCTAATTTGAAGGGCAATCCAGGAATATTGAGTAGTGTGAAATAATATGTTTGTGTAGTCCCTTAACAATTTTTCAAAGGGTGAAGTGTTTTTAAAAAATGATCCTTTCTTAACCATAGTTGGAGTGTCAATAACAACACCCTAATTAAATCATCATCATAATTTACAATGCATAAAAATAATAAGAAGGATAACAAGTTAACTTCAAACTAAAACACACAAAAAATTCAAATTGAACGATGATTCTATTTGAAATTGTGCAAGTACAGTACAGTCCGTCTAGTTAATTCAATTTCGAATTAACGATAATTCATGCGATGAGATGCGTTTTTAAATCTATGTTGTAATGGAGTCCTCAATTGAATTTGGAAGCTCGGAATTGCCACCAACCATAAACTGGAGTCGCTTTATTTGCAATCGCCCAATCTGGAGTCGCGACTTGGGTTCAAACACGATATTTTTTTTCATTCTGGCTTCATACGATTTTTGATATATGATGGATCCCTGGAATTTCTGTGATCCAAAGCGATTGCTTCTCTCACTTTGTCCAAAGGTCGGCCTTGATCTTGCTAATAACTTCCCAATTCCTTTTTTTTTTTTTTAAGCATATCCCATAAATTTATATATAGACATTTTGCTAACGTATTGACTTATTTTTTTTTTGTTATAGATGATTATTGCCTTTGTGACGCCGTTTATACAAATAAAATAGAATTGATATCTTTTCAAAGCAACACACTTATTGGTTCAAAAGTTATAAAACAACACCGTAATAAATAAAAAAGAAAGATTTAACTATGCACGTGCGCGATTAAGAAATATCATTGGAAGAAGTTGAAACTTAACATAATGCATAATCATTAGTGAAAATGCTTCTGTTATTAATTATTACATTAAATCTCAGTGTCGTTAACTCGTACGTGCAAGTTGGAACTTAGCGTAATGCATAATTATTATTAGTGGAAAATTGAGGACATTAGTCCATAGACAACGTCTCATCCGTGCCTCACTTTTCCTATTATCTTACCGCAATGACAAAACACTGTGCACCAGGTAACCGAAGTCTTAGGCTTACCCCTCCGTTATCATATCACGCCTACACCGCTTGAAACTCAGACATTATTGCCCTAAAATTTGTAACTCTCTCCCTTGGGAAGTCTGAAGTTGAGTAGCAAGGATGCTGTTTCAACTGCCTGTGTGATGATGGGACGGCAAAGATCGGTCAGGCTAACCCTACGGCGAATTCCAAGTTGGGGAATAGCATCGACAGAAGTAAAGAGAAGGAAATAAAAAAGATCTACTCTGGATTATGATGAAATTGTTTCAAAGTTCCGTTGGTAAGATGATGATCTATGTCGATGTTCTAGATTTGGGAAAATGTACCGGTATGTTTTGTTTTTATTTTCATTTTTTCTTTGATTTTTAGGCTTTGCTGGTTACGGTTGCTATATTTTGTTTATGTCTACACGCGGTTCATGTGATTTTGTGGCAGCTGAATTGTTAGTACAAATTCTATGAACATGGACTAGTTTGTTAGTTTCAAATCTTGTACTGGATGATTTGGAGTCAATTTAGGAAATGAAACGACGTTTTCCTGATTTGTAGGATATGTTCATCTTTTTTATTCCCCTATCTCGTGGATAATTGTACTAAATACTGAAACAATCCCCAATTGGCCATTTCTGTGAAGAAGATCAAATTAAACTACATTAATTTGTGTTTAATTTAATATTTTCTTTTAAGCTATAGAACTGTTTACTTGTATCGGTTTTACATATGTTTGAAGTAAACAATAAAGTTTGCCCTGAATTCTCAGCAAGTCGTTGCACTGCAAGAACCCAAATTGGAGCTGTGCTTATCAGAAGATGTATTAAAGTAGTCAAAAGTAACAAATGCAAGGGTGGGAAAGGAAAAGACTGGGGTCAGGTCAATAATAATAGGATGCTTATATTAGATCTAATCATCAACAAACTAACAAAAAGAAGTTAACTTTTCCAGAGATCAAACACATGGTATTGTAGATTATTCGCATAGTCGATCGTCTTATCAGTTGAATTCGCACTAAAAAATTGTTTGTATGATTCACTTTTTAAAGTAAAAGATGTTATGGTTTATGACAAGCAAAAATTAGCATATTTTACATTTCAAAGGAGGTATTACGACTCTGCTGGGGATCGAACCCAGAGTCTCTGGTTTCGTAGACCAGCGCCTTATCCATTGGGCCACAGAGTCAAACATCTTGGGGTGGGGGGGGGGGGGGGGGGAATGGAGAATGTTTGGTGAAAAGGGATTGTGTTTTATGCTATTAAATGGGAAAAAGGACAGGTATGCGTGAGTTTTGAGCATTGTTTGAGGTCATATTAATGCCTTTGCAGACGTTTTCTTTATGTGATTGATGGTTCCTTTTGTCTATTAGTAGAACATTTATCAGTCAAATTTACCTATATCTGTTTCTTTGTGCAATCTATTTAGTTAGGATATACAAAAGGTGTAGCTTAATAACAATTAAACATGTTAGTATGTCACTTTATCGGAACTTTTGATATAAAGTAATTAACCAACAAGTTAAGTAATCATTCCAAAATTCCAATGCCAGGCAGCATGCCGTATTCTGTATGTTTATTGATGCCTGGTAAAACAATGTCTTCCAAACTTTTTTGTGGTCCTAACCAACAAATTAAATTATTATTCCTGTGCAAATTACGAATTGAAATTGCGCAAATCCTGCTACCTATGTGAATTGCAAATTGAAATCGTTGCTTGTTACAAATTTTTATCGAATTTGAATTTGGGCAGCCCGTAGAAGTCGTACCTGTTGCCTGGCCGAGCTGCTGATCTGAAGCCTGATGTCGCCAGTCGCCCCTTGCCGAAGTGACGCAGTCGAATGGAGTGCGGTGTGGAGATTGGAGAGAAGGAGGCGATGTATTTTAATTTACAGTTAAAAAAAAAATCGTTTTTGTTGCCCCCGCGTTACCGATGCCCTAGACAAATGTCTTGCTTGTCTTGGGCACGGGACGGGCCTGAATTCACGACACCAACATACACCTGATTTATTGGTATAGTTGATATTGCTTATCATTCAAAATTTAAGATGTATTTCTCTGGATATTTGGTCGCAAAATCATGTTATAAGTTTGATTTTGTTGTAAGACTAAAGATAATTAACGCTGACACTTCGAATCCACTTAGCCACATAGTCCCATACCATAGAGTGCATTTGTTTTTAAGCGAACGGGGAACACAGAATCTGCATTTTTAACGGGGAATGAACGGAGAATGTTTAGTGAAAAGGGATTGTGTTTCATGCTATGAAATGGAAAAAAGGAGAGGTATGCGTGAGTTTTGAGCATTGTTTGAGGTCATATTAATGCGGTAAGCTAAGAAGGGTGAGGAGAAATGAACTGTTTAAATTTGTCGTGTAGGAAGCATCAGGCTTGAACAAATCAATTTTGTTAACACCAAAGCAAATGGAGCTTTGCCCCTTTCAAAGCATCGCTTCAATTCTAAAACTCGGTATTCTGAAACCGGAGGAAAAAAAGGTTATATTTTCCATTGCAGTTTAATTGTCATATGAGAAGCATATGCATTAGACGTGATAAAATAGCATGTTAGTCCCACATCACGAAATTTTTGTTAATAACTCGGTACAAATATCAAGTGCTCAGTTAATCAACTGCTGACCTAAATAACGTGAGCTTGTGACCATGTGGGGCATTAATGTGATGGAATGTTGGGTCATGTTGCTGGGTTAGGGCATGTTGTGCATTTAGCTGGCCTGTCCGATCCAAGTTGCTGAGTGGGCCTTGTGCAGTTTGGCTGGAAAGTCGGACTGTGCTGGCTATAGTAGGGGGGGCAATGCGTGAGGCTGGTCACAGAGCAGCAAAAACTCCCTGCTCTCAACGGTGGATGGATAATAGGTTACTGCACTCTGTTCCCACAATTGATTCTGTGATAGTTCTCCAGCAAACCATCATTTTTTTTGCTGATTTATGGTTACCCAGGCAGGAATTCCTTGTACAAATGGCCACGTTTTGTTCTCTAGCAAACCATCATTTTTTTTCCTGATTTTAGGCTGGAAAGTCGGACTGTGCTGGCTATAGTAGAGGGGGGGGGGGGGGGGGGGCAATGCGTGAGGCTGGTCACAGAGCAGCAAAAACTCCCTGCTCTCAACGGTGGATGGATAACAGGTTACTGCACTCTGTTCCCACAATTGATTCTGTGATAGTTCTCCAGCAAACCATCATTTTTTTTGCTGATTTATGGTTACCCAGGCAGGAATTCCTTGTACAAATGGCCACGTTTTGTTCTCTAGCAAACCATCGTTTTTTTCCCTGATTTATGGTTACCCACGAATTCCTTGTACAAATGGCCACATTTTTTTAACACGGTATTAATTCTGTGCCAGTTTCCTGTTTTAACTGATTGTGCATGTGTAACAGGAAAAAGCATTTATGAAGATTCATGTGCATTGTGGATAGTTGAAGGACTGTTCTTAGGGTACAATTTAAACCCTACCACTGTTAACGTTAAAGCATGGTGATAGATGAATATGTATAATATATGCAGTTTGATAATTTAATAGAAATAACAGAACAACGATGGAGGCGTATAGGAGGCACATTTACCAAATTATCCTTGCAGACAGAGAAAAGAGCAAAAAACCACATTTACCAAATTATCCTTCTAGAGATAGAGGAAAGAGTGATAAACCGGTATCAGAGCCAGGTTTCGATCCTGGGACCTGTGGGTTATGGGCCCACCACATTTACCAAATTATCCTTGCAGACATAGAGAAAAGAGCAAAAAACCACATTTACCAAATTATCCTTCTAGAGATATAGGACAGAGGGATAAACAAGTATCAGAGCCAGTTTTCGATCCTAGGACCTGTGGGTTATGGACCCACCACGCTTCTGCTGCGCCACTCTGATTGACAATAAAATGTGAGAATTGCATGTTTGTATTTAGAATAATACACAAGCTGCTCCTAGAGTATATCCCAAGTCATATCATCTTGTATTGTATAGAGCATGGAAAATAGTAGTTGTACAAAATCACTAAATTGTATCATCCATGCATTCATCCTCCTCATATCACAAGTTGCAGCAGCCAAATCAGCCTGAGTTTGATATTTCAACACATCCCTAGCATATGCCGACATAAAGCTGTTTCAGACTTAAAATAAACTTGGGTTTTGGAACCAAAAAAATAAACTTGGGTTTTGGAAGTAAGGTTGTTCTAAAACTGTTTAGTATATGACTCATATACTGTTTAATTGATTCCTTATGTACTACTTTTTAATTATGAGAACCCCTTTATGGCTTTATGTTTATCTGATGATGTTTACTATATAATGTGCAAATGCAGCCACTGCACTGGGTCATGCATAACTCAATTGGATAGAAGGTCCATTATCCTATGGATTTATTTGCCTTAGAGCAGCTACCAGGAACCTCTTAACAAAATTCTCATTTGATACTTGGTACTCGCAGTCGCATATGGTCATGTATAATATTATGGATGGTGATCACTGATATGCACGCGCCTTCTAGCGTTGTGCGTTTTTATACATGTGCTGCTTTTCTAGACTGCTGTATAACCGCTATATCCATGACAAATGCAATATTGAATCTGAACTGTAAATCTTAATTTGTTACTTTGACGCATTTGATTTTGCTCTACTACATATATCTTATATTGTTTTTGTAGTCTGATGCCATTATTGCTTTACTTGATGGTATAACGTACATGGTAATTTTTATATCTTGGTTAAAAGATTAGTTGGTTTCTTTTTTCTTTTTTTCTTTTTTTTTTCTTTTTTTTAAAGATAATAAAATGATTAAGTACAATTATCGGGTCTTCTGTGGCCTTTGTTAATGGTTTCCATGGTGCGTGAATCTGCAACAATTGAAAATCAGAGGCTACTCATGCAAACATCAAACATATATTTTCCTAGTGGTGTAGGGATGTGTAAAAGTTCTCAGTAGATAATAATAATACAGGAAAATATTTAGAAGGACAAAATTGAAGGTTTTTTATCCATAAGGACAGCCCACTAAAATTTTACTCAGAAGGACAATACACTGAAATTTAATTTCGGTCGTTGCTTTCTTCTTCTTCCTCTCTCACGTCTTTGTCGATTTCATCGTTTATCACGAAATCACCAAAATCACGAAATCATAAATCGTTTAAATCACAAATATGATAGTACATTAGAATCGGCCGTCTCAATCGAAGACAAAAATCACGAAATCAAAATCACGACCATAAATCAACCGAAACAAAAACCCTTGAAAAAAAAGTAGGTCGAACAACAAAAATCCATTCGAAATCACAATTTAATGGAATAAAAATATTTTTCAAACGATGGAAAGCGTATATGACAAACACGAAATGGTTGAAATAATTTTTTAGGTTGGAAATGTTTTTTTTCTTTTCATTTTACCACTACTACAATTCGTAGGTATCATTTTTCTATTTTTTTAGGTATCATTTTTCATGTTTTTAACTTTAAATCGTAGCAGCAGTTTTTAGGTATCAATTTTCTAGGTATCATTTTTCTTGTTTTTAACTTTAAAACGTAGTAGCAGTTTTTAGGTATCAGTTTGCTATTTTTTTAGTTATCATTTTTACCGTTTTAACTGTGTTATATGTTTTTTTATGAGATTTTGTTGCTGTGTTAATTTTGAAGTTATATTGTTGTATCAGCTTTGAAACTAAGTCGAACTTTTTGCATTTTAATCAATAAATCTGTGATATAATTTTTTTTCCCATTATTTTATCTTTAAAACATTGCATCAGTATTTAGGTATCATTTTTCTAATTTTTTAGGTATCATTTTTTCTGTTTTAACAGTGTTATGTGTTGTTTTGTTGTGATTTTATTGTTGTGTTAATTTTGAAACTATATTTTTGCATCAACTTCGTCACTCAGTCCAACTTATTTCATTTTATGTTTCATTTCTATATTTTTTAGTTATCATTTTATGTTTCAGTTATATAATTTTTTTCCATTAGTTTTTCTTCAAAACAATGCTGCAGTTTATAGGTATCATTTTGTAATTTTTTAGATATCAGTTTTACATTATTAACTGTGTTATGCTTTTTTTCCATGCAATTTTATTGCTGTGTTAATTTTGAAGTTATATTGTTGCATCAACTTTTTAACTCAGTCGAATTTATTTCATTATATTTAATCAAATAGTGATGTAAATATTTTTTGCATTGGTTTTTGTTTAAAATATTGATGGAGTTTGTAAGTATCAGTTTTCCATGCCTGTGTAGTTTTCTATGCAGCCTGTCCCAAGCCAGGGTAAAGGAGGAGGGTTGTGATAGGCTTGGCGAGCCAACGTAAAAACTTAGCCACTCTTATGGATATGGAAGCTAAATGGGGCGTAACCCTCTTAGCGACGCGCTATATCGAGGCTTGGATATGGTGTTAAATATGCAAGGGCTGGGCCGCCATTCTCTTAGTGGCGCGCTACACCGACGCCCCGGTGTGGTGATAAATGAGTAAGGGTCCTCGCATTTTTCTCGGCGGATGCGAGGGGCAAGGAAGCTAGTCGACGATAGTAGGGTTCGGTTAGGTAGTTGGAATGTAGGGTCCTTAACAGGAAAATTAAGAGAGATAGTGGATACTATGATTAGGAGACGGGTTAACATCTTGTGCGTTCAAGAGACTAAATGGGTGGGTCAGAAGGCGAAGGAGGTGGAGAACACTAGCTTCAAAGTGTGGTACACGGGAGAAGTACGTAACAAGAATGGGGTAGGCATATTGATTGACAAGAACCTTCAGAACAATGTGGTTGACGTCAGAAGACGAGGGGATAGGATCATCCTAGTTAAGCTAGTAGTTGGCGAGGCAGTTTTGAATGTCATTAGCGCATATGCCCCGCATGTAGGTCTAAGTGAAGAAGCCAAAAGGAAGTTCTGGGAAGACTTGGATGTCATGGTTAGGAATGTGCATAGTAGCGAGAAACTTTTTATAGGAGGAGACTTCAATGGCCATGTTGGCTCATCTAGTGGGGGTTTTGAGCGAGTGCATGGTGGTTTTGGATTTGGCAGTAGGAACCAAGAGGGTGAAGATATTTTGAATTTCGCTCTCTCTTTTGATCTCATGATTGCTAATACCTTTTTTAGAAAGAGGCAATCACATCTGATCACCTTCAGTAGTGGCCAACAGGCTAGCCAGATTGACTTTGTCCTAACTAGAAGAGATAGTAAATGAGATTGTGTTGATTGCAAGGTCATACCTGGAGAATGTGTCGTCTCACAACACCAGCTGTTGGTATGCGTGTTTCGTCTTCGGGTGGTGAAGGATAAGAGAGCGAAGATTAGCAGGACGAAATGGTGGAAACTCAAATGAGATGCTTCACGGGTGTTTAAAGATAGAGTGATGGGAGAAGGAGCTTGGAATGTGGAAAGAGAAGCAAATGTCATGTGGAATGCGATGACAACTTGCATTCAGAGAGTCGCCACTGAGGTATTTGGGATAACAAGAGGAAGCACGCGAGAACCCAAGGATTCGTGGTGGTGGAATGACGAGGTGCAAAAGGCTATCAAAGAGAAGAAGGAATGCTACAAACACATGTACCATCATAGAAGCGAAGAGAACATGCACAGGTACAAAGTGACAAAGAAGACTGCAAAGAGAGCAGTGAGTGAAGCAAGGGGACGAGCGTACGAAGATTTGTATCAAAGGCTAAGTACAAAGGAGGGCGAAAAAGACGTTTACAGAATAGCTAGGCTACGCGAGAGGAGGACAAGGGACTTCAATCAGGTTAAATGCATTAAGGATGAAAATGATAGACTTTTGGTGAAGGAAGATGAGATAAAGAATAGGTAGAGAGAATACTTTGATAAGCTTTTCAACGAAGAAAGTGATAGCTCTTCAATCGAGTTGGAAGACTTAGCCGATAGCACCAATAGACATTTTGTGCGGAGATTTCAAGAAGCCGAGGTAAAGGGGGCATTGAAACGTATGAAATTAGGCAAGTCGGTAGGACCTGATGATATTCCTATTGAGGTGTGGAGATGCTTTGGAGATGCAGGGATAAGATGGCTAACTAAGTTGTTCAACAATATTTTCAAATCAAACAAAATGCCAGATGAGTGGAGGAGAAGCATTTTAGTTCCAATCTTCAAGAATAAAGGAGATATTCAAAGTTGCACAAACTATAGAGGAATTAAGCTTATGAGTCATGCAATGAAGCTTTGGGAGAGAGTTTGCGAGCAACGTTTGAGGAGGTTGACAAGTGTCTCTAGGAATCAATTTGGTTTTATGCCGGGAAGGTCAACCACTAAGGCGATTTTCTTGGTTAGGCAACTTATGGAGAGATACAGGGAGCAAAAGAAAGATCTCCACATGGTTTTTATTGACCTGGAGAAAGCTTATGACAGAGTACCGAGGAGAATTATGTGGTGGGCGCTAGAAAGGAAGAGAGTGCCATCAAAGTATATTACCCTTATTAAGGATATATACGAGGGGGTTGTGACTAGTGTTAGGGCATGCAATGGTGAGACCAGAGACTTTCCAATTAACATAGGGTTACATCAAGGTTCGGCTTTGAGCCCCTATATTTTTGCATTAGTGATGGATGAAATCACAAAAGATATACAAAGAGAGATTCCCTGGTGTATGCTCTTTGCCGATGATGTTGTGCTGATTGATGAAAGTAGAATAGGGGTTAATCGACAACTGGAGTTGTGGAGGGAGACCTTGGAATCAAAGGGTTTCAGGATTAGTAGAAATAAAACATAGTACATGAAGTGTGAGTTTAGCAGTGTCAGGTCAGATGACGGAGATGTTACCCTGGCCGGTAGAGTAGTACCCAAGAAGGAATCGTTTCGATACTTAGGATCTATGTTGCAGTTTGATGGAGAGATTGATAAGGATGTTAGTTTTAGAATTCAAGCAGGATGGGTGAAATGACGACTAGCATCTGGCATTCTCTATGATCGGAAGATTCCTCAGAAGCTTAAAGGAAAGTTCTATAGGACAGCAATCAGACCTGCAATGTTATATGGTGCAGAATGTTGGCCTACTAAGAGGCAACACGTCCAGAAGATAAGTATAGCAGAGATGCGAATGATGTGTTGGAGCTGTGGGCATACCAGACGAGATCGGATTAGAAATGAGGATATTCGGGAAAAACTTGGAGTTGCACCTATTGAAGAGAAGTTAGTCCAATACCGCTTGAGATGGTTTAGACATATCCAACGTAGACCATACGATGGACCTGTACGCGCTGGAATTCTAGGTCGCGCCGAAGGCCCAAAGAGAGGTAGAGGTCGACCTAAAATGACATGGGAGGAGATAATAAAGAGAGATTTAAGTAACTGGAGTTTATCGGAAGAGCTGGTGGTTGATAGGAGTGCATGGAAATTGGCAATCCATGTACCAGAACCATAGTGTTTTTTTCCACGTTTACTGAACCTTTTTATTTACTATTTTAGATTTTATTTCACATTTATTGAACATTTTTACTTATTATTATTATTATTATTATTATTAAAAAAAACCCTTTATCGGACGACTTTTTATTTGATTGGCCCTTATATATATATATATATATATATATATATATTATCATCATCATTATTAATTTTATTTTACTTTAATTTTGGGTTCCATATCTAGCCAACACCAACTTGTTTGGGATATATGGCTTTGTTGTTGTTGTTGTATCAATTTTCATGTTTTAACTGTGTTATGTGTTTTTTCCATGTGATTTTGTTCTTGTGTTAATTTTGCACCAGTACACCATTGCAAAAATTATCACATAAAAAAAAGACGTATATGAACATAACACATAAATTACAGTAAAAATGATAACTTAAAAAATATAAAAATGATACATTCAAACTGTTATGATGCTTAACATAACACATAAACTGCAGTAAAAATGATACCATAAAAATATAAAAATGATACGTTAAAACTGCTGTGATGTTTAACATAACACATAAATTGCAGTAAAAATGATAACGTAAAAAATATAAAAATGATACCTTCAAACTGTAGTAATGTGTAGCATAACAAAGAAATTACATTAAAAATGATACCTTAAAAAAATATAAAAATGATACCTTAAAACTGCTGTGATGTTTAACACAACACATAAACTGCAGTAAAATGATACCTAGAAAAGTAGAAAAATGATAACTAAAACTGCTGCTATGTTTTAAAGTTAAAATAGGAAAAATGATACCTAAAAAAATAGAAAAATGATACCTAAGAACTACTATACTAGTAACAAAAAAAAAAAAAAAAAAAAAATCAAATCCAATCACGAATAAATTATTTCAATAATTTCGACTTCTTCAACTGCGTTTTCCATCGTTAGAAAAATATTACTATTCAATTCAATTGTGATTTCCAATGGATTTATGTTGTTCGACAATTTTTTTCTAGGGTTTCTGTTTCTCGCGATTTTTGTTTCGAATGCTCTCCTTATCGATTTTGATTTCGTGTTGTTTGAATTCAATTTCGAATTTCAATTCTTTTATATTCTGAAATTCGTGATTTCGCAATTTATGATTTTGTGATTTTTTGATTTTGTGATTATTGATGAATTCGACTTACGCGCGAGAGGAGAGAAGAAGAAAGCAGCGGCCGATTTTTATTTTCAGTGTATTGTCCTTTAGGATAAAATATTAGGCGGCTGTCCTTATGGATAAATTTTAGTGGGCTTTTGTCCTTGTCGTTAAATATCCCACAATAATATTAATAAAGCGCAGTGCATTGTTGTTAAAAGCCTTCAAATCTTATTATTTTTATCTTGACCAAGTTGGGTCCTTTTCGATTCGATATCCACTTCATTCGTAAACTGCATTTAAAAAATTGCGTTTAAAATCTTACTACGGGATCCGAGTATATACGTATAACCAAATTGATTTGGTCGAGATTAAACTGTATAGATTCAAATAGATAAATGTTAGCTATTCCTAGATCCACTGTTGCTTGCTCGTAAATGAAATTAAGTTGAGTTTGATCTTCCAAATCAACACAAGCTCAATTAGATCTATGTATATCTTTGTAAAAGGGTTATACATCATATGTTGAAACCTTGTGTAATTTGGGAACCATAACCCTGAATTATACAGTAGTACGCCATTTTTAGTTTGGCCCTTCAATAAAAAAACTTAATGAGATCAATCATGTATGTGTAGCATATACCAATTCAATCAAACGGGTTAAATCAATCTTGTATGTGTAGCATGAAAAATACATAAAATGTGATCTTCACATGTTTATTTTCAACTGATCCAACTTTACTTTAATGAGATCAAAAAATACAATATATGCAAACAAATAGAGTATATAGAAAAAAAGAAGAAGAAGAAGACTATTCTTCACCAGAAGACCAAAGTATGTCCATAACCAAATTATAGACCGGTGTCGTATAATTAACTTAGTACAAATTTCCCCTATATCAAAATATCCTTGTATAAAAGATACTATCATTTTAGCAACATGCTCTTGTTAATAAACTATCACTCCAAGGAGAAAATAGTTAACAATATAAATAAATTCAAATATAATGTCACAAAATATTATTCAACTATTTTATCTTTTAGCAGATATAAGTACATCTCTGTAAACAACATTTTTAGTATAAGTTCTCGGTTTTCCATTAACATTCCCATCTTTTATCAAAACTTTTGTCTTATTCACTGAAACTCATGATAATGCAATATAAAGTTGACCATGCCCGAACAAATGTTGAGGCAAGTAAATTCCTATATTTGGAATTGTTTGTTCTTGTGCTTTATAATTAGCGAGGGCAAAACTTAGTCTTATACGAAATTGTTTACATAATAATGTGAATGACAAACGAATATCTTCAGAAGGCTTCATAGGTATTCTTGGTAAGAAAACTCAATCTCCAGCAAATTTTCCAGTAGCAATCTGCAACGACCCGGATTTTTAAGCAATTAAATAATTAATTTATTCAATTATTTAATTAATGATTTGGTAATTTAAATGGTTTGAACTCAAATATTTTGAATATTAAATTAATATAAATAGTGAGATAATAATATATTGATTTCCGAAATAGTCGGAAATAGTTAATTTGATAATATTGTGTGAACCAGAAATACAAGAAATTTAATTGAATTTCGATTCGAGTTATAATAACGAATGTATTAATAAAATTACGTTTGAACGTATTAATCATAATATAATTTAAAATGAGCTCGTAATATCGTGGTAGTTCATAGTAATACGTTTTGAACTTCAAATGAATATACATGGTTCATTATAAGTCAGATTTCTTTGAAACAAGAATCATTCAAATCTATTGAGTTATATTGTTCTAATGAAAGTGAAAATTCGAGATTTCATGTTGTAAATTGTAAGTTATGTCCAAATCAATTTTTCATAAAGCTGTTATGGATTCAATTATAAATTATAACGATTTATTTAATAAATATAAAGGGTTTTTAATATAAACTGAATGTCGTTTTAATTTGAAATTTAAACGTCAAGTATAAATCCATATTTGTTTATTTCAAGCTATACATATTCTGTCTGGATATATATAAGATAATAATAGTTTATTATTATTAATTCGAAATGTTTTGGAATTTAATTTATATTTCTATTTGGTTTATATTTTATCGATTGGATATGGAATTAAGAATAACCAATTTTCAAACGATCTCCGTTTTTGACGAAACTAATTTTACTAAACTCGTAGTGATTAATTATTGTAAGATTTTCAGTTTTGCATTAATTGAATTTATCTTGTGACTATGCGACGTTTAAACGCATATATTTTTTCATTTTTTCACTTTTTCCAATATGAAGGGCATTTTCGTAATTTTAGCATTTTTAGCTTTAAAAATCGTTATTTTTAAACAATTCTTTTTTAACTTTTCATTTCGTAATTTGCTGGATTTTCTGAAACTTTTTCATTTTTTTCACTTTTTCCAATATGAAGGGCATTTTCGTAATTTTAGCATTTTTAGCTTTAAAAATCGTTATTTTAAAATAATTCTTTTTTAACTTTTCATTTCGTAATTTTCTCGATTTTCTGAAATTTTTTCATTTTTTTCACTTTTTCCAATATGAATGGCATTTTCGTAATTTTAGTTTTAAAAATCGTTATTTTAGAATAGTTCTTTTTTAACCTTTCATTTTGTAATTTTTTGAATTTTTTTTTAAAATTTCATTTTTTCACTTTTTTCAAAATGAAGGGTATTTTCGTAATTTTGCCCTTTTTAACTTTAAAAATTATTATTTTCGAATAATTCTTTTATTACTTTTAATTTCATATTTTTGGCCTTTTATTAGAAATAGTTCTTTTGTTTTCCCCAATTTTTAATATTGGAAAATGTGGAATTTTCCCCAATTTTAATATTACAAAAAAATAGCGACTTCGTATGTAGGTAGAGTTACATGGGTAAGTGAGTTACCCATTTGTAACCCTTTTAAAAATGGGTTAACCCTTTTATGACCCATTTAATAAAAAATATAAATGGGTTGACCCAACTGGGTTGTAATTAGGGTAAAATGAGTAGGGTAAATGGGTAGGGTTATATTTTTTCAATTTGAACCATTTGAAATTTTTAATTTTTTTTTTACAAATGGACTCAAAATTCGACGAAACTAGTTCAATCATGTCCGAAATATCAAACCATTGTAGGATTACAATTTTTATCACGATCGGAGATCGTATGTGGTAGTTTTTATATGTCACTTCATAGGCAAGTTTCAGATGTATACATTATTAAAAATGCAATCAATTGAATATATATATAAAAAATACCTTAGCAGCCAAGTATATAGATCGCGCAGACTACAAAAAATGAAATGCAAACCTATATATTTTATGACATGACCCTACAATGGTACCAACCTATATTTTTGAAAATTCAAGCTACCTAAGTACATATAGCAGATGTACTTACGCAAGTCTCTTGTAATAACCCGGAAAATCAGAACCAATTTAAAATTTTTAATTTGGCTATTTTAATGAATTTTGAATATTTAAAATAAATTATTTTAAATAATAACGACCAAAAATTTGTTTGGATCAAAGTTATGGCGAATATATTTATTTTAATAGCGCGGTAGTTTGAAAATTTGAATTCGAACTTTGACTGACTATAAAGGATGCAAAATAAAACGGATTTTAATGAAACCCAAAATATTTAAATCTGTTTAAGAATATCTTTCTAAGGAATTTGAAAAATCGAAATTTCGTAGCGGGAATCAAAAGTTATGTCCAAATGAATTTTCAGAAAGGTCGCTATGGAGTTAATATAGCCCGTAAAAATAGACATTATGCAAACGACCTCCGTTTTCGACGAAACCACTTTTGTTGGATCAGGAATGTCAAATTATGGCTAGGTTTCAAATTCCATAATTTTTGGAGTTAATATGTGAGCATGACAAAGGAAATCGCGTTTGGTTAATTTTAGTCAATTTGGATTGACCAGAAAATGGCCATTTTTCAAACGGTCTCCGAATTCGACGAAACAAGTTTTGTTGGGACCGTATCGTCCAAACATAGCTAGATTTATTTTTCTGGAATGTTTGGAATCGGTATGCGGCCCGGGCAAATTGAAATGTCCGTTCAAATCCATATTTGAATGTTTTATATTTTAAATTGAAGAATAACTAACTGAAACAGTCGAATGGGCCTACGAAACATATTCCATTATGTCCGAAATGGGGGCATTTAGCTCGGGACGACAGTCGTTGGGTTTGATTTTGAGTCTGAATATGAAAACACTATTTTAAAATTTGATATAAAAATTGGCCAATCAAAAAATTTTGACAACAAAAATCATTCATAGTTTAAACGTGATTTTTGACTATAGTTAACTCAGTACAAATTAACTCATGGCCTGAAATTGGTGTCGTATAGTTAACTTTGTACAAATTCCTTTCAAATCCAAATATCCTTATATAAAAGATACTATCGTTTTAGCAACATGCTCATGGAAGACCTTGGATGGTAATCCTTTTGTGAACAGATCTGCCGACATGGAGTTTGTCCCAGTATGTTATATGGATATTAACCCTTATGTGCTCTCTCCTTTACAACTAGGAACTTGGTGTTGATATTATTTGACTTGCTTGAGCTTCTATTTTTCTTAGAATATATTACTGCCAACTTGTTGTCACAATATAATTTTGATGCTCTTTCAATACTATCAATAATGTGCAGCCCAATAACAAAATTTCACAGCCACTTCCCATGGTTGTATACCTCATAACAAGCAACTAACTCAGCTTCCGTGGTGGAAAAAACTACAAGTGAATGCTTAACAACCATCCACGATACGGCTCCTCCGCTCAATAAATATATGACTGGTTCTAATCATACAATGGAGTTTTCTTTATACACACCATGCTTTTTTTAATAGAAATTGAAGACAAAATGTCCTTATTTACAACAGTAGTGAATACTACGTTATAGTATTTTGACTTTTTGCTGCTTGAAAACTTAAATTCTAACCGATGAAGTGAATACAACAAATTAAATTCTTAATCTCTTAGAGTAAACATTAGGAAAGTAGAAATCGATATAGAGTTAAAAATAAAATCAAAGAAGATAATGATTTTAATGTAGAAATAGAAAAGGATTTTGATATAGGAGCAAAATCTAAAGAGAAGTCAATTATTTATTTATTTTTTATTTCCTTTTTTTGCACAAGACGGAGCTTGATTCCGTGATGAAAACAATTTTGGTGCATGTTACATGAAAGAACTTTGCAGTTCCATTTGGGCTAGCATGTGAATTTTAAAAGACAACATAAATGAAAATTTAAAATGCTAGAAGTTACTGAAGAGTAGAATTAAAAATCTCAAGGTGTATGCAAAGTTGAATTTAAGCGTGAGAAAAGCATAATATGGTGTACGAACAAAATTAGCCTATTTATATGTACTGAAGTGGATTTTATACTGTCCAGACATCTAGAACTCAGAATTAAAACACCCAATGACCTCTAATTGATCTGATCTTCTATATATAACCTTGTAGTCCTTTGTTCTCCAAACATACGCCATAACCGTTCTTGCTTCTTTCCGATGATCCATTCCATAGTTACTGATATACTTGCCTAACAATCATACGATATATGCAATATCCGGACGATTACACCCCCGAGCATACATAACCCATTAAACTTTCCAAAATAAACAAATTTTAAACCATATTTCAAATAATATTGTATATTTATATTTGAGTTCCAAATCACTTTACGTAAAAAACATCATCTCATATTTTTAAATATTCATTTCAAATTATATCAAAATCTTAAACTAATATTTTCCAAAATTCGTTAAATTTCTCACAATTATCGTTAGAATCGTCTGCACATAACCGATGCTGAATACATATTTCAAATCATTATCCGATCTATATTTCAAAATGTAACAACCCGTATTTTCAATAACCTGTTATAACATAAATCGAGGCAGAATTTAATTCTAAAATCTGAATCAAGGGAAACGGGCTATGCCATTGCGTTCGTCTCGGAAAAATACGCGAAATAGAGTCCGAGTTTTCGAAAATCGGAGTCCGTATGACCCAGTTAAGGCCCATTGAAGTTTTCAGAAATTTCCATATTAAAAACAGATTTAAATTTTAAGTTAAAAACAAGGGTTAGGGCACAACTGGCGTCAGGCGGGAAAAGTCCTGCCAAGACCCCCAAGTCGACAGGCATGTCGACAGGGGTCTAAGGGTGTCGACAGCCCTGTCGACACGGGGTGGCCGGGCAGTTTTGCCTGGCGCACCATTTCTGATCTGGGCTTGGTTGTGTGGCTTGGTTCTGGAGAATTCCGAAATCTGATGGACCTAATTCAACTAAGGGTTAATCCTATGGTCTAAATCACTAGCCTAATCTATAAATAAGACCCTAACCTACCCTAAATCACTCATTATTCATTCTAGCAACTAAACTATGTCAAATTGATTTCTCAAATGGCCTCCACTTAAAAACCCTAGCCTCCACCCTCTTCATAAATCATTCCTATGAAGATTATGATGTTCATACAAGCATTTCTAAGTTGTATGAATGATCATTAGCTTGCATACATCATCAAGTTGCAAGTTTTATTTGCTAAGCTAGAGTTTTTGGGATTTTTGTTAAGGGTGTTTCTTATTGGAGCTTTGTTTTGGGTTTTTATGCTTGCATAAAGGGCTTCTCAATCTTTACTTGTAGATTTGTGTCTTCATAATATTAGTAAGCCCTCTTACCTTCATTTTAGAAACTCTAAAGTTAAGATGTGATGAAAGTTGGGATTTATGCATGTTTAATAAGTTATGCATGCTTATGCGAGTTCACTATGCCATGTTACACATGTTTGATAAGTTATGCATGTTTATGCAAGTTCACTATGCCATGATTTGCAAGTTTAACAAGTTATGCATGTTTATGCAAGTTCACTATGCCATGATTTGCAAGTTTAACAAGTTATGCATGTTTATGCAAGTTCACTATGCCATGATTTGCAAATTTAACAAGTTATGCATGTTTATGCAAGTTCACTATGCCATGATTTGCAAGTTTAACAAGTTATGCATGTTTATGCAAGTTCACTATGCTAAGTTATGCAAGTCCAACATGTTATGCATGTTTATTATGATATGTAAGATTCATCATGTATGTTGTGCCAAGTTCCCTCTTTCTATCCTTTATGCGTTATGACGAATATGTAAGCGATAGAATGACGTTGGGGGGTTTGGGTAAAACTTAAAATACATGAAAATATAAGATTGGGAATTTACCTATTAAATTAGGTCTACCCCTTGGGAATTTACCTATTAAGTTAGGTCTACCCAAGTATTTGTTAAACTTGTAATTATGTTTTGAAAATAAAGTGGACATGACACTTAGAAAACATAAGTGTGGCCAACTCGAGGTTGGGTTGAGTTTGTAGCGTAATTCTACCCGGATCCTACCGGCTTAACTAGTGGCTACAAACAATAGGATCCAATGTGAGAAGTTGGTCATGTGGTGCCAAGACCCGAGGTTAGACCAAGTTGTGGTGTAAATCTACCCGGAACCCACCGGCTTAACTAGGTAACCGCAACAAAGTCTAATGTGAGAGGTTAAGGCACAATTAAATTAATTAATGCCTCATGATTAGGGTTAAGTCATGGCCCACTAATACTTAACCAATTTTTGGGGATACGAGGGATTAAATGGGGTTAAGTGGTGAACTGTTGGTTACACTTAACTAATTTAATCCATGATTAGTGAGGGGTTAAACCACACTTAACCCTCTTAGGAAACCCTAGCAACGTGGTCTGTTCCAGCAGTAATCCCAGTTTGGTATCATTCACAACCCTAGAGGCTAGGCTAGGGCGGGGCACGATTACTGGACTGATGTAAGCGACCAAAGCGACGGCTGAGTGGTACAGCGGTGCGGGTCCAGGCGGGCTACGGACGTGCACGTAGTCCGGTGTTGGACAAACTCGAGGCACGGGTACCAGTAGGTTTAGACTGTGCATTATTGCTTAGGTGTCTGGGGTTGACACCCGAGGGCTTGATACACCCGAAGGTGGACCCAGCACAGTCTGACTACAACCATATGTGGGCCGTATGGACACCAACACTTGACGTGTTAGGTTTATAGGGAGCCGATCGACTAGACCGTTGGGCTGGACCTTGTATTAAGGTCACCTCATGTTATTGGGCCAAAGTTTGGGCTGAGGGATCAATACCTGTCATGTTAGTTTGCTAGTACACTGTGGTGCAAAGCTTAGTCTTCTTTATGTGATGACACCTTTATCTATTGCCAGTATGTTCATCTCAGTTTCCATCATGATGTTAACTTTATTAGTTTATAGACTGATCGTAGTAGGGCTTACCAGTCTTTTTGACTGACCTGTTTTCTTTCGCTTCTTTTCTTCCGTTCTCCCCCCCCCCAAGGTTCTCAGGGGGGGAATAGTGGTGCTTAGCTTGGATCGCTTGCTTGTTTGCTGGATAGCTCATGTATGTCTGGACATTGAGCTCGCTATGGTTTATCATCTTTATTTTGGGGATAGCACTATGTATTTCAGTATTTCTGTTTATGATGTACTAGACATGTTTATTTTGGCAGTTGACTTTATGATGTACTAGACTTGTTTTGAGATGGTTTGAGATATTCCGCTGTTTTATTCTCACTTACTCTGTTTTACATATATATTTATGTTCTTGTTCTGCCTTGATATATCATTATGCATGCTTACCCAGTTCTAACGCCCCCCCAGAAGCTAGTGCCCCCGAAAGAGTGACCCTAGCGGAGGTGGGGTGTTACAAATTTGGTATCAGAGCATATGGTTTACAAGAAAGAACAAAAAGTTTTTAAAAGACTTTTTAAAAACTATTTTCAAAACAAGTATAAAGTATTTTCCAAAGAAAAGTCTAGTATTTTAAAAGGCTATTCCCCAAAAAGCCATTAGCGTTATCCTTCGTTCCCTTGACCTAATCTTATCTTATCTTTCGTTTCAGTATGGCTGAGAATCTTGCCATCCCAGATGGAGTAAACGTACCACTATGGTATAGGAGACTTCTAGAAGCTAGGGCGGCAGCTGGCCCCGCAAACCCTACTCCCACTCCTCCTCCTGTAGTTGAGAATCCTCCCCCTAATGTCCCTCCTCCGGTGGTTCCTGTTCCTCCTCCTCCAGTTGCTGAGGCTCCTCTTCCTCTTCCTCCCCCTCAGCATCCTCAGGTTGAGTTCACGAAGGTTTGTAAAGACTTCAAGGCGATGGGAGGCAAGAATTTCCTAGGCACGGAATCTTTTGTTGAAGCTAGGAATTGGCTGAAAGACACTGAGGACTTGTTTGCTATCTTTAGGATTGATGACGAGAGGAAGATCTTATTGACAGTGTGGCTTTTGAAGGACGAAGCAGCCTATTGGTGGGAGGTCACCAATGGGACGAGGCCCGTCGAGACTTGGGCCGATTTGAGGGCTAGATTTGTGGCCAAGTTTCTATCTTCTGCTGAGGCGAATTTACAGATGGAGAAGTTCATTGCATTAAAGCAAGGTGATATGTCTGTCAAGGAGTATGTGAACAAGTTTAATCAGCTGGCCCGTTTTGGTTTGGATATGGTGAACAATCCTGAGAAGAAGGCTCTTCGATTTGCTAGAGGGTTGAATGAGCCGCTGCAGGGTTTGGCGATGTCACATATTCCACATGGGGCTACTTTCGAGAGTTTGGTCGATATGGCTCTACTTCAGGGAGATGGAAAGAAAGAGGTCGAGTGATACTCAAGCAAAGAAGACTGATTCTCAGGGTAAAGGCAATCAAGGTGGTCAAAGCAGTCAAGGGAATCAGAGCAAGAACAAGAAGGGGAACAACAACAAAGGCAAGGGAAAGTGCAATTACTGTGGTGTGCCTGGACACTTTGCTAAGGATTGTAGGAAGAAGAAAAGGAAGCTTAGTGGTGGATGTTTTTCCTGTGGCGAGACTGGGCACTTCAGCAAGTAATGCCCGAAGAAGAAAGGGCAGGGTCAGACTCAGCGTGCTGGACCTTCAGGAGGGCAAGTTCATGCTCTCAATACCGCTCCAGTTCCCGATCGAGGTAGTGTTTCTGTTGAGAACCTTGTTTATGTTTCCGATCTTCCAGTTCGTACCTTGTTTGATTCTGGTGCATCACATAGCTTTATTTCATCTGATCTTGTTGATAGTTTGCACCTTAGTACTAGCTTAGTGGATGATCCCGTTTGTGTTTCGAATCCCATTAGGGGTTCTGCTCATCTATCTATGATATGTGAGGATCTGAGGATCTCTATACTCAGTGTAGAGTTCTTGTGTAGTGCGTATGTTCTTGGTTTTAGGGGGTACGGATTGATTTTGGGCATGGATTGGCTGTCTAGACATGGAGCCATTCTTGATTGTGAGCATAGGGTTGCGAGGCTTGTGACTCGCCTTGGCAACACCTTAGAGATTTCATGCAATCCGAAGGATCCCATCATGTTGTGCTATCTTGAATCTCTCGACTCGTCAGAGGAAACCCTTCAGTCTGTAAGGGTGGTCCGAGATTATCCAGATGTTTTTGAAGAAATTAAGGGGTTGCCCCCTAAACGAGAGATTGATTTTCGCATTTATCTGGTGGATAATGCTAAGCCTGTTTCTTTGCCCGTTCGGCACATGGCTCCGCGTGAGAGACGGGAGATCAGCAAGCAAATAAAGGAGTTGCTTGAGAAGAACTTCATCAGAAGAAGTATATCCGAATGGGGAGCGCCTGTGGTGTTTGCTACTAAGGCAGATGGTTCTCTTCGACTTTGTGTGGACTATAGAGAGTTGAATAAGCTGACTAAGAAGAACAGACACCCATTACCGAGGATTGATGATCTTTTTGACCAGCTTGTTGGTGCTTCTGTTTTCTCTCAGCTTGATCTTGCTACTGGATTTCATCAGCTCAGAGTGGCTGAAGATAGTATAGACAAGACTGCATTCAGAACTCCAGATGGATTCTTTGAATGGCTTGTTATGCCGTTCGGTTTGACGAATGCACCCGCGTATTTCGTGGACTTGATGAGTAGGGTGTTTCGAGAGTTCTTGAACAAGTTTGTCGTGGTTTTTGTGGATGATATTCTGATCTTCTCTAAGGATGAAGAAGAGAACACGAGGCATCTTGTAGAGGTGATGGATACGCTTAGAGCGCATCAGTTAAAGGCCAAGTTCTCCAAGTGTCACTTTTGGAGAAGGGAAGTTCGGTTCCTTGGGCATATAGTATCTAAGCAAGGCTTGGCGGTGGATCCCGCTAAAGTAGTTGCTGTGCAGGATTGGAAGACTCCAAGGAATGCAACGGAAGTGAGAAGTTTTCTAGGTCTTGCAGGTTTTTACCGGAAGTTCATCAAGGACTTCGTGAAGATATCCGCCCCTCTTACTAAGTTGACGAAGAAGAACTTAGTTTTTGCTTGGGATATGGACTGTGAGCTTGCTTTTCAGAGACTCAAGAGAGCCCTTACCTCAGCACCAGTTCTAGCTTTACCCAATGGTGGTAAGATGTTTATCGTGTACACTGATGCTTGTGGCACGGGATTGGGCGCCGTTCTGATGCAAGAAGGCAGAGTTATATGTTTTGGTGGTAGGCAACTTAAGGTGCATGAGAAGAATTATCCCACTCATGATCTAGAGCTGGCAGCGATAGTATATGCACTCAAGGCTTGGCGTCATTATCTTCTGGGAGAGAGATTTGAGCTGTATACTGATCATAAGTCTTTGAAGTATCTCTTTTCGTAGAAGGATCTGAACTTGAGGCAGCAAAGGTGGATGGAATTCTTGGCGTCCTACGATTTTGATATAGCCTATACCCCTGGCAAGGGGAATGTTGTAGCGGATGCGTTGAGTAGAAAAAGGTTGACACTAAGTCCTCTATTTGTTGAGATGAAGAATTTAGAGTTCTTGGCAACCTTTGATTTCTCTTTGGCAGTTGAGTCGATGACCGGTTCTTTAGCATCTCTTGAGCTCAGGCCTACCCTTCTGGATCAAGTTGGGGCTTCGCAGAAGGAAGACCCTCAGATAATTGAGATTATGGATAAGCTGATTCGAGGGGAGACATCTAGTCACCTTGCTCGATATTCTATAGATGATAAGGGTTGGCTGAGGAGAGACGGAAGGCTTTGTGTTCCGATGGTGGAAGACTTGGTGAGGAAAGTTCTTGAGGAAGCACATCGCTCCAAGTTGACTATACATCCGGGTGGAGATAAGATGTATAAGGATATGAAGCGCATTTTCTTCTGGCCTGGAATGAAGAAGGATGTGGCAGAGTTTGTCTCTAGATGTGTTGTTTGTCAGAGAGTAAAAGCCGAGTTGAAGAAGCCCGGTATGCTATTGCATCCTCTAGATGTCCCGCTATGGAAGTGGGAGAGTATTTCTATGGACTTTGTTGACGGATTGCCAAGGTCAAGAAAAGGGAATACAAGCATATGGGTCATTGTGGATAGGCTTACGAAGAGTGCTCATTTCATTCCGGTGAAGAGCAAAAGGACCGCATCTGGACTAGCATCAGTATATCTTCGTGAGATAGTACGACTACATGGAGTCCCTTCTAGCATAGTCAGTGACCGAGACCCCATCTTTACTAGTCAGTTCTGGAACAGTTTGCAGGAAGCTATGAGCACGAGGTTGAACCTGAGTACGGCTTATCACCCACAAACGGACGGTCAGACAGAAAGGGTGAATAGGGTACTTGAGGACTTGTTGAGGCTTTGCATTCTGGATTTTGGTGGTACTTGGGAAGACCATCTTCCTCTTGTGGAATTTGCTTATAATAACAGTTATCAGGCGAGCATTGGGATGGCACCATTTGAGGCTTTATATGGGAGACCGTGCAAGTCACCTACATGTTGGTGGGAGACTACAGATAAGCTTATACTTGGACCTGACATGATTAGAGATACATCCGAGAAGGTCGAGTTGATTAGAAGACGGATGAAGGCGGCCCAAGACAGACAGAAATCTTATGCTGATAGGCGAAGGACTGATTTGGAGTTTGATGTTGGGGATAGGGTTTTCGTGAAGGTTTCTCCTTTGCGGAATGTGGTTCGGTTTGGAGCAGTAGGAAAGTTAGCACCAAGGTTTGTTGGACCGTTTCCAGTTGTAGAGAGGATCGGGCAGATGGCCTATAGAGTGGAATTGCCCGAGAAGCTAGCTGGAGTGCATAATGTTTTTCATGTTTCGCATCTCCGGAAGTGTTTGCATAAGTCAGCAGAGGTGGTTGAGCCAAGTGTTATAGAAGATGTGGAAGTAGAGAAAGAAGCTACCTTGAGGAGAGCTCCGATTCGTATCTTGGGGACAGAGATCAAGAAGCTAAGGAATCGTGAGGTCAAGTTGGTGAAGGTTCAATGGGGTGAACGAGGAAGACGCAACTTGGGAAACTGAAGAGAAGATGCGTAGGCTTTATCCATTCCTTTTTGAGGGTACACTCTCAATCTCTTTATCTTTCCATGTCTATCTAGTTTATCTAGTTCATCGTGTCTATCTTATCATGAGAACCTTAGGTAGAATCCTTTGGATGAAACATGTGTTTGAGACATGTTATGTTTGATGGTTGCAAGTGGTTGCAAGTGTTTGCAAGTGGTTACTCGTGGATGCATGATACACATTAGGCACTAGATCGGCTCACACACTCCTCATATTGCATGTGCATGAGTGTTTATGCTTATTCTTGGATGAAATTTGTATGCTATCACATGGATGTTGCATATGGATGTATGATTGAGCACGCATGTAGATATTATACATTATGTTAGGGATTTGCATACATATGGATACATTTCACTAACATATTTTGCATTGATCTTTGCATTAGATAAGTACATATACACACACTTTTGTATATGTTCATACAGCATTTAGAATCTTTTAAGGACAATGGTTGCTCGTTGATGATGTTTTGAGTAGATGGATGTTGGATGGTAGGATATGTTCTTCCTAACTTGAAGATTTCGGGGACGAAATCCTTTAAGGAGGGGAGAATGTAACAACCCGTATTTTCAATAACCTGTTATAACATAAATCGAGGCAGAATTTAATTCTAAAATCTGAATCAAGGGAAACGGGCTATGCCATTGCGTTCGTCTCGGAAAAATACGCGAAATAGAGTCCGAGTTTTCGAAAATCGGAGTCCGTATGACCCAGTTAAGGCCCATTGAAGTTTTCAGAAATTTCCATATTAAAAACAGATTTAAATTTTAAGTTAAAAACAAGGGTTAGGGCACAACTGGCGTCAGGCGGGAAAAGTCCCGCCAAGACCCCCAAGTCGACAGGCATGTCGACAGGGGTCTAAGGGTGTCGACTGCCCTGTCGACAGCCCTGTCGACACGGGGTGGCCGGGCAGTTTTGCCTGGCGCACCATTTCTGATCTGGGCTTGGTTGTGTGGCTTGGTTCTGGAGAATTCCAAAATCTGATGGACCTAATTCAACTAAGGGTTAATCCTATGGTCTAAATCACTAGCCTAATCTATAAATAAGACCCTAACCTACCCTAAATCACTCATTATTCATTCTAGCGACTAAACTATGTCAAATTGATTTCTCAAATGGCCTCCACATAAAAACCCTAGCCTCCACCCTCTTCATAAATCATTCCTATGAAGATTATGATGTTCATACAAGCATTTCTAAGTTGTATGAATGATCATTAGCTTGCATACATCATCAAGTTGCAAGTTTTATTTACTAACCTAGAGTTTTTGGGATTTTTGTTAAGGGTGTTTCTTATTGGAGCTTTGTTTTGGGTTTTTGTGCTTGCATAAAGGGCTTCTCAATCTTTACTTGTAGATTTGTGTCTTCATAATATTAGTAAGCCCTCTTACCTTCATTTTAGAAACTCTAAAGTTAAGATGTGATGAAAGTTGGGATTTATGCATGTTTAATAAGTTATGCATGCTTATGCGAGTTCACTATGCCATGTTACACATGTTTGATAAGTTATGCATGTTTATGCAAGTTCACTATGCCATGATTTGCATGTTTAACAAGTTATGCATGTTTATGCAAGTTCACTATGCCATGATTTGCAAGTTTAACAAGTTATGCATGTTTATGCAAGTTCACTATGCCATGATTTGCAAGTTTAACAAGTTATGCATGTTTATGCAAGTTCACTATGCCATGATTTGCAAGTTTAACAAGTTATGCATGTTTATGCAAATTCTTATGCATGTTTATGCAAGTTCACTATGCCATGATTTGCAAGTTTAACAAGTTATGCATGTTTATGCAAGTTCACTATGCTAAGTTATGCAAGTCCAACATGTTATGCATGTTTATTATGATATGTAAGATTCATCATGTATGTTGTGCCAAGTTCCCTCTTTCTATCCTTTATGCGTTATGACGAATATGTAAGCGATAGAATGACGTTGGGGGGTTTGGGTAAAACTTAAAATACATGAAAATATAAGATTGGGAATTTACCTATTAGGTTAGGTCTACCCCTTGGGAATTTACCTATTAAGTTAGGTCTACCCAAGTATTTGTTAAACTTGTAATTATGTTTTGAAAATAAAGTGGACATGACACTTAGAAAACATAAGTGTGGCCAACTCGAGGTTGGGTTGAGTTTGTAGCGTAATTCTACCCGGAACCTACCGGCTTAACTAGTGGCTACAAACAATAGGATCCAATGTGAGAAGTTGGTCATGTGGTGCCAAGACCCGAGGTTAGACCAAGTTGTGGTGTAAATCTACCCGGAACCCACCGGCTTAACTAGGTAACCGCAACAAAGTCTAATGTGAGAGGTTAAGGCACAATTAAATTAATTAATGCCTCATGATTAGGGTTAAGTCATGGCCCACTAATACTTAACCAATTTTTGGGGATACGAGGGATTAAATGGGGTTAAGTGGTGAACTGTTGGTTACACTTAACTAATTTAATCCATGATTAGTGAGGGGTTAAACCACACTTAACCCTCTTAGGAAACCCTAGCAACGTGGTCTGTTCCAGCAGTAATCCCAGTTTGGTATCATTCACAACCCTAGAGGCTAGGCTAGGGCGGGGCACGATTACTGGACTGATGTAAGCGACCAAAGCGACGGCTGAGTGGTACAGCGGTGCGGGTCCAGGCGGGCTACGGACGTGCACGTAGTCCGGTGTTGGACAAACTCGAGGCACGAGTACCAGTAGGTTTAGACTGTGCATTATTGCTTAGGTGTCTGGGGTTGACACCCGAGGGCTTGATACACCCGAAGGTGGACCCAGCACAGTCTGACTACAACCATATGTGGGCCGTATGGACACCAACACTTGACATGTTAGGTTTATAGGGAGCCGATCGACTAGACCGTTGGGCTGGACCTTGTATTAAGGTCACCTCATGTTATTGGGCCAAAGTTTGGGCTGAGGGATCAATACCTGTTATGTTAGTTTGCTAGTACACTGTGGTGCAAAGCTTAGTCTTCTTTATGTGATGACACCTTTATCTATTGCCAGTATGTTCATCTCAGTTTCCATCATGATGTTAACTTTATTAGTTTATAGACTGATCGTAGTAGGGCTTACCAGTCTTTTTGACTGACCTGTTTTCTTTCGCTTCTTTTCTTCCGTCCCCCCCCCCCCCCAGGTTCTCAAGGGGGGAATAGTGGTGCTTAGCTTGGATCGCTTGCTTGTTTGCTGGATAGCTCATGTATGTATGGACATTGAGCTCGCTATGGTTTATCATCTTTATTTTGGGGATAGCACTATGTATTTCAGTATTTCTGTTTATGATGTACTAGACATGTTTATTTTGGCAGTTGACTTTATGATGTACTAGACTTGTTTTGAGATGGTTTGAGATATTCCGCTGTTTTATTCTCACTTACTCTGTTTTACATATATATTTATGTTCTTGTTCTGCCTTGATATATCATTATGCATGCTTACCCAGTTCTAACGCCCCCCAGAAGCTAGTGCCCCCGAAAGAGTGACCCTAGCGGAAGTGGGGTGTTACACAAAATCAATTCAATTCCAAGATTGTTTTCATGAGCATCCGTCGATCAATTTAAATTTTACAAACAATTGAAATCTAATTCAAAACTAAACTTATTTCGCAACTAACCAAATCTTACCAAATTTCGTACCAATTGAATTTCAAATCAAATTTTTTGAAAACACTTTCAAAACCGCTTTGTACTTTACAAAGGTCATTGATCACTTTACTTGATTTTCCATATAGTTTGAAAGTTTTCATTCAAACTTGCTTTTTAACCATTATTCTATAATCGTTCATGGAAAGGAGAATTTAATTGATTATCCGCATAGTTCCATAACTACTGTGGGTGTGACGCAACCATAAACAAATCAATACTCAACCACATGAGCACGAAGTCATTCATCATAAACACAACAATTTACAACACTAATTTTATTGTACGCAAAGCGTTACGGTCAACAACGCTTAGTGTCTTGTGTATTCTAACTAGAAGAACATCCATCAACCATTTCACACGAATCATCAATATCCACAAGCAATTCATTAATTGTTAACTGATTATCTTTTTCGACTAATAATTTATCACTACTACTGATAAAAATAAATTTAATTAGAGTTCTCACCTTCATGCCTCCAAATCTTTACTGATGAACTTCGGTCTCAAATAGAAAGGATATTCCGCCGAATATATATAAAAATCTGGTTTATGCACATATATATATGTATGTATATATGTACATGTATCAACAAGAAATTCCTAACCCCATGAAGCGAACTACAACCAGGCTAAAACTCGAATGATCACGACCATCCCAACTCAACCTCGAATCCTAAAACAGTGATATCCGCCTTGACTCTCATCCCTTGGTTCTCGTTTCTCATCATGAGTGACTACGATAAAATCTACAGGCGTGGGTGAGAATTAAGATCGGAGCTAAGTGGAATCGCCGACGGTGGCGTTAGATAGCGAGGAGGCGATCAACATAATTAACGATGGAAATGGCAGAGGAGCAATTCGTGAAAAGAAAGTTTAAAATTGCGTTCAAGTATTCATTTGGCTACTGAAAAAGAAAGGTAAAGATAAAGGAAGGAAAATAAAGTGACGCATGGTTTAGGAAGCACACCAATTGTTCTATCCCCATTTCCAATGTCCCACCCAATCACAGCTCCCTGATTTCCACCTTTTGCAGTTAAATCCTTGAATTATCGGGGGACTTAAATGCAAAAAAGCGGAAATGGGGAGATTTGATTAGAGGGACATGGGGGAACAGGGGAAATGGGGACAGAAGAATTGGTCTCTTTAGAAAGTATGCACGTGTCCTTAAATCTCTGATGCTCTTAAACGTGTTGTAGTTTATGTGTTTTTTCTTCTTCAGGTCAAAGTTTATTCATTTCAACATATCACCGAGAAGCACCGCAAGTAGAACAGAAATGGGTGGAAACGTGTTTTGTCTTCTCCCTGTTGTTTTCATACAAGACAAACAGATAGGGCTGTAAATTTTGCCCGATTGTCCGAGTCCGTTTGTGTCCATGACCAAAATACATCTGTTTGAGTCCGTTCGATTTTCATTTAGGACACGAGTTAGGACAACAAAATTTGTACGAAAAAATAATGTATGGTCCGAGCTCATCTGAATACGTTCGAATTACTTGTAATTCGGTGTAGAGTTGAGAGAAAATCTAGTAAAATTTACAGAAAGTGATATAAATACCCATGTCCGACCAAGTCCGATCGTGTCCGTTTCAGAAAAGCATATGTCCATGTCCGACCAATTTTATTTACGACACGAATTAGGACAACGAAATTTGTCCGAGAATTTTTTTTGTCCAATCCATTTTCAGTCCGATATTTTTAGGATTAAAACTGAACACACTTCCGTTCGGTCCGGTCCGACCGATTTACACCTCTATAGACATGTGTAAATGATTTCAACAAGTATCCTTTTTCTCAACGAATAGAGGCCAAGACCAAACTAATTTAGACAAAAATAAACAAGTGTAAAAACAATTTGACAAACATATTTCACAAGTATATCTATCTTTTAAATACTCCATGTATACATACGCAAATTCAATATTTTAAATATATGTCATTACATAAGGAAAATATTATTACCTATATAATTCAAATATTCACTAACTCTTATGTTATTAAATATCATCTTTAAAAATGAATCATCTTTTACAGAATATATCAATATCATTATATGTTATCGAATTTTAAATAATATCATTACTTAACATATATTCATATACATTAAATATAGTCTTAAAAAAAGAAAATCCTTTTAAATATAACAATATATATTATAATTACTCATTAATACATAAAATCTTATAAATTATACATATTCTTAAAATAAGTTTTTATTTACCAAATCATATTTATAAAACAAAACAAACTAAAACATAAAACATTATTTAATCAATATTTGTATATGAACCTTATTAAATTAAAATTATATTCAGAAAAATCCAAATAAATTTCATGTATTAAAACATTGAAGATTTGGATCATTACATTCTTCGCCTCATATGTCCAATACAGGAGAGACTCCCTCGCATATCCGGTCGATCTCTAAGTACGTCTGGACGACCACCATTTATTACTTCGTCTTGGGTGTACAACCCAGTCGAGACATCAGTAATCTTGCTAACGATGTGAAGATCTCCGGTCTTTAAACACCATCTTCAAATCTTCGACTTTTAATCGTCGTATCAGTTATTCAGAATGAGTTAAACCTGGTCTTTCTGAATATCTCGCGTACCTTATAATTAAGTGATATAAAAACACATCATACGCCTCATTTCAATCCAGAATATTCTTTTATTTAAATATTCCTTATTTTGTGGAAAGGTTCCCATTAATCTTATCAAATATTATCTCATTTAAACTTATTGTTTAATTCATTCTTCGAAAATCATTTCAAAAGATTCTATAATATCTTTCGTAACATAAACCAGATTAAGGTTTATAAAACTAGTCGGGATTATCGAGCCTTGCCGAAGTGATCATTCATTTTATTATCCTAATCCCAACCTGTTAATCCCATAGAGAAAAACTGGTAATACTCCATATTTTACACACATTGTGTTATCGGTAAATTTAATTGCCATTTAATGCTCCAAATTTAATTAAAGATTTATCTATCGCATGGACTAAAACTAGTGGTACTCCACTCTCGAACGCTACTTGTGTTTGGTAAATATAATTACCCCATTCACGTTTCAATCTAATTAAAGATTCATTAAAAATCTGTCTTAGTTTTAATCTCAAAAATCATTACTTAAGGATTATTCAACTTTAGGAAATTAATCATGTCTTTACTTGGGCTAAAGAACACCTATTATTTAAAACATAGTTCACGATAAACCGAAAATCATCTTCCATTCGAAATGGAACTTCACGGAAATCATACTAGTATATAATCAATATAAATATCTATGTCAGACTAATACTATAAACGGAACGGTCTTCCTCGACAGGGGTATATCTCGATTATCACTAAATCAAATTCCATTCAATTCCAATTTAATATATTAAATTAGAAAACTTTACTTTGGAAAAGTCCATTTAATACTAATTAAAAGATTCATAAATCCCAATCATAACTTAATTGTTAACTGGGTTAAAGAACTAATATTATTTAAAACATTGCTCACGATAAACCCAAAATCCAGTTTCAATTCAATTCCAATTAAATTGGAAAAATTCACTAAATCTAAATTAAAAGATTTATTCTATTCTCATCTGGGTTTAAGAACATTGTTATTGAAGACACCATTACCGAAATATCCGAACATAATTTACATTCAAATCCAATCCAATTTATATATTGGTAAACTCTGGTTATATTAAAACCATTTCAATTCCTTTCAGTTCTTTATTCTAGTTGTTAACTAGTTCCTTCAGATAAAAATATCATTTATCTTATCAAAACTGGAATATTTCATCCAAAAATCTTTTCTAATCATTTATTATGATTTTACATAATTTTCTCTATTTTTAATCATTTAAAAATAGGCCCTTTCAATTGAATGACATTTCAGGTCATTTAACTCCACTGCGCTGTTTTTATTCAAATCTGAATTGAATATTTCACAAAATTTAACCGTTGGATTCTAAAACACTTATTATTATTTGAAATATCTTTTCAATACGAATCCAACAGTTTCAGTTTTAGGAGAATCCGAAGGTCCGATCTTCAGTTACGTCAATTCGAAGTTACTAGTTGAATTTCGCGAACTATCGCTGTGCGACACGTCCTATTCAAGCTCGAATAGACTTATAATCAAAATATAAAATCGAATATGCTTTCAAAATATTTTATAAATTGTCTATAATATTTTCAACTACCAGTTGAAATTTTATTTCAATCATTTAACTTCAAAATCAAATATCTTCATTTTAAGTCATTATATTATATATAATATATTTATTCGATTTCCATTCAAAACGTATTTTATAAAACATTTATAATCTTGTTTTAAAAACGATTTCAGCTTCCATTTCAATTTTAAATCAAAATTGAACATCCCATATTATTATAATGTAAAAATAATAATATTTTCAAAATATCAAATTTTGAAATCCATTTTCCCAACATTCATTATAAAAATGAATGAAATCGATAGAAAAATCCATTCGAGTTAAAATGATATTTATTTACTTAACTCTGCTTCATATTTCAATATTTTCATGTCCATCCAAAATCAGACATCAGAATCATATTTTTATTCTTTACTGAATATTATATTAAAATATTCGTTATTTCCAAATTGGAATAAGACTCAATCAATTACCATATAATTTTAATTATACGGATTTCATACATTACATGTATTCAACAATAGTTATAAACAACTATTAAACATCCAATTCACATCCAGAGTGCATCTACAACTGTATAAGCATTAAACAATTAAATAACGCTTATAATGGTTTGTCAATCAATCGGTTGACATACAACTAAATACATGGGAGATGTGTGAATTAATCATCATCCCAAGACCCGTGTGGGGTTTTCATCCATCATCTAGTGATTATTATTTGCATACTTGTGCGATGTGTAAAATTATCGTGTCAATACCTGTGTGCTGTTTACATCACAATCCATGTGAACATATCTACAAATTTGGGAGACGTGTGGGAAAATTGTTATCCCAAAATAAATTATAATATAAGTGTTTTTATTCAACAATGCATACATTCATAGTTTAATAATAATAACATTAAAACTGTAAACATCCATCCATATGGTTTTCAAACAACTGGTGATGTGAACTACCATATACCGTATAACAATTTGTAATTCAAAATCTTAATTTCTCATATTTGTTAGAAAGATATTATTAAATAGATCCTAACGTTTCTTGTTTTGTCAAATTCTGACTTAGCATTATGTACATTCAATTTAAAGTTCAAAATCAAATTTTCAAACTAACACGACTTTACGAGTTCGTTTTAATTAAATTTTAAATTCTTACATTCAAACTCTATTTTTAAATAAATTCTAAGTCGTTTATTCTCAAAATAAATCGTTTAAAATATATAATTTCTGTTAAAATCAATTATAGATAAATATTAAATTGGTTCCAAAATTCAGGGTTGTTACATTCTAGCACAGGCGGAACCGTTTCATCAAAACCTTCTTCCATACGTGGAGTTAAAAGGCACATCAACAGTGAAAAGCCCCTCTTAGGAGAAAACCGGAAGGCATATCTTCCAGGATAATGATCTTCAAGCTAAATAAAGGAAGACCGAGTGCACCCTTCAGTTCAAACGGAAGAGATTTTTTGGTAGTCCTTCACAAAATATCCGTCGTAGAAAGAGACATTACATTCGAAAAAAGATAATTATTCGATAATGAAAGCCGGAAGCGTGCAAAAACTTGTCCCCTCGCAAAAAGTCAAGTATGTCATCCAACAGATCCTCTTCGAAGAAATAATTACAAGAACATCACAATAGTAATCCATCAATATCCGAAAAGACCCCCTGTCGCTCCAGGCATTATCAAGAGTTCGAGCCATTTTGTCAATGAAAGCGCTTTTGTAAGACCTTTGATTCCACCTCCACGATGGCATCAAAACTAAGGCTTAAAGACATGAAAGAGGGTTGAGCCACACCTAAAATACGACCCCAATGATCCAAAATCGAGGCTGAATTCTTCATTCTAGATGTGATATTCGAGATCATTCCACTTCTGCAGATTCACCTATCATTTTATATAACATGGGTGCTCGACCTACTCTTTAGGATTGGATTGCCGTGGCTCAATGACAAGTTTCTTATATAACTTCTACTATTCAGAAGTGTAAGTCCGAATCCCACGACAATATTAAGATGAGAGGTTTCCGCATCGATATCCATGATTTTCTATGAAACAACAGATTAGTTGTGCCTCATATTCGTGAGATTAGGTGAGACCTTCTAGCTAAATGTCATTGTTCTAAGTATATTATCCATCTAGGCAGCACCAAGATGTATATTAACATGCGTCATTTTGATTACTAGGATGACATAAGGCAAGATGTGGTAAGTTATGTAAGCAATTGCATAACTTTTCAGTTAATGAAAGTCGAGCATCAACGATCTAGTGGTCCGCTTCAGCCTTTAGTGGTCTCGGTGTGGAAGTGAGACTAGATCTCTATGGATTTCATTGTTGGCTTACCTCATTCGAGGTCGGGCCATAGCAACATCTAGGCTATTTTTGATTGTCTCACCAAATCTGCACATTTTGTTCCTATTAAATATAATAGGAGCGCGTCTTCTCTTTTGAGGCTTTATATAAAAGAAGTTGTACGATTGCATGGTATTCCTAGCTCTATAGTACGTGATCCTGATCCGCTCTTTCCGAGACATTTCTAAAAGAGATCGCAGCTAGCTTTGGGTACAAAGATAAATTTTAGCATTGCTTATCACCCATAGTCTGATGGATAGACTAATAATGTGAATCATATATTGGTGGATTCACTTCGGGCTTGCAATATTGATTTTGGTGGTAGCTGGGATAATCGTATTCCTTTAGGTGAGTGCGCATACAATAATAGATACCAATCTTCTATCGGCATGGTTCCATTCGAGGCCTTATATGGTAGACCATGTCGTTCTCCATCCTGTTTGCTCGAGTCCAAGGAAAAGCTTATTACATGCATCGATTTTGTTCATGAAGCATCCGAAATGATTACTTTCATTACAGACAAGATGAGATAAGCGTAAAGTCGCCAAAAATCCTATATTGACAACCGTAGGAAGCCACTCAAATTTTCAACTGGTAATTTTGTATATATTTGTGTATCTCCTTTAAATGGGGTGGTATGTCTAGTCCAAACTGGGAAGTTGGCTCCCTGCTATATTGGGTCATTCCCTATTATGGAGCGTATATGTCCTCTTACTTATAGAGTAGCACTTCCTAATATATTTTCAGGAGTTCATGATGTGTTTCATGTCTCTGAGTTAGGACAGTGTTTAAGAGATTCAGATTTTGTGCTTGATTCCCGAGTATAAAAGCAGCTTGAGGTCTCACCTGATCTTTCACATGTGCAACACCCTATGCATGTTCTTATTTCAGAATTTAAATGCTTTCGAAATAAGAATGTGCTGCTCATGAAGAATCAATGCTCTGATTATCCCAACAAATGCACTTAGGAAACCAAAAAGTTTATCAAGCGAGCATATCCTGATTTTCAATCTTCTAATCATGAGGGTGAGAAATTTGAAACTCATCTTATCTCTTTCGTCGTTTATCTCTTGTGTTGATGAAAAAAATTAACTTGATATGACTTTTCCCTAAGGTAATTACAGGGAAGTAATTTCTATAAGGGGGAGTCTATAACAATTCAAATTTTTATGTGATTACTTATGAGATAATTAAATGATGATTAATTGAATTTAATCTTGAGTTGGGAATGTTAAGTTGTAAAAATCCTTAAATTGTGTAAGTTAAGGAATTTGAGAATTATTAAATGTAAAATTGTCTGGGTTATGACTTAGTTGCATTAGGATGAGATGCGACCTAATTTTACTTGGATAATCAAAGGAAATAATATCAAACTTGAGTAATAAATCTTTAAATTCAGTGTTTTACTAATATAATAAATCGAAAATTATTTTGTTGTAAACTTGCTAACTAAATAATATTAGGATGGATTAAATTGCATAAATCAATAATAAGGAATAATTTCAATGTCGGAATGTGAAATTATTGATCACAAAATAAAATTTTGTAAGCCTTATAATGTAAAATTATTAGTGCTTAGGAGGGCTGTATGTAATATGTTACATTAAATCTCAAATTTGAGTAAACAATGAATTTTTGGTACAGATTGACAATTCAAGCTCATTTAAATTTTAAATAAATAATAAAAGGTAAAATTGATTAGAAATCAATATTTAGATGCGTTATAATATTTTTAATGACTTTAACATTTGTTTAACAACAGAATTGTAATTTGTATAAATTTTGAACTTAAAATTGTAAGTTGTAAGTAAAAGTTAGAAAATATACAACTTGTCTGGAAAATATAAATTTTGTTTGTAACATGAACAAATTAATCTTGAAAACAGTTAGAAATATTTTAAATAATTGTATAATTTTTTTAAAGTTTTAAAATGTGCAAATTTCAAGTTTTAATTAAATATGGTGAAAATGCTGTTAGGGAATGCGGAATGGATAGTTAAGGCAAAACTAACACTAGAAGGGGCCAAAAAGTGTTTTCAAGGAATTTAAGAAATTCTAAAACTAGTATGATCTGCTATATGAATAACACACCACAGAGATGATCGCAGACACAGAATAAAACACAAATGCAGAAATAAACAAAAATAAAATGCAGAAAAAGGAAAGAACACAGCAGATTTTATACTGGTTCGGATTGCTCCTACGTCCAGTCCCACACAACGCTGGATTGCGCAGATTTTTATTACTATCAATATCCAATTACAATCCCTATTATTTCACGGCTACAAGGTTAACATTGTTTCCACCACACTCTCCTGGCTACAAGGTTAACACCGTTTCTTTCCTTGATTTCACAACTACAAGGAACACACCGTTTCCAAACTATTCCAAAACAATCCCAAATGATTATAACAGCCCTACAACTCTTCAATTCAGAGATTAATGAGTAGAGAGTGAGAAGAGAAGAAGTTTTATGTATTTAAAACAGAAATCGACAGAGTATAAGTGTAGAAATCATAAAAATATGAAATAATAATGGCAGGATGAAAATGGATGAAGATGGAGAAGAAGAATGAATAAAAAATTCGAAATCAACCCCTGTTTATAAGATTTGAAAGGTTGTAATGCTTCTGGAACATTACAAATGGTGAAAAGACACTTCCTTTCAAAACTGAAAATATGACAGTTGTATGTCAACATAGGATATAATGTATGTCGACATATATGGTTTGAAAATTTGAATTTTAGAATATTTTCAAGTTTTTCACTATATATATAGTTCTGGAAATCCTTGAATTGCAACATAGTGATATAAATAAGTATTATAAAGTAGAAAATCGTATGAAATCATAAAATATAAACATATTTATAAATTTATAAAATTTAAAATTATATAAATATAAAATTATAAATGTATATAACTATATATAAATATATATAAACTTATAAACTTTGAAACTTAAGTTTAAAATCAAAGGTAAGATAGAAAAGTAATTAAAATTAGAATTAGGATTTTGAAAATAGAATTTGAAATTTAAATATCAAAATTTGAATTTGAACCTAGAGTGCTATTCAGAGTCTTTCATATAAACTAGACTCTGTTATTATATTTATCTTGAACTCTTGATTTCTTGATTACTCATGAGTCATGAATCTTCTCTGAATTTTGAATCTTTGGAGTTTCTAAAACTGTGCAGTATTCAGTATTAATTTCTATATATAACTCCTGCATATATGTGTATGTATATAATAATTAGAGATGTTGGTATATATTTTATAATCAATTAATATTGAAATTATGTTGTTGTCATCAAAACTCCATTCTCCAACAATCTTCCCCTTTTTGATGATGAAAACCTTAAATATTCACACCTGTTCATACCCGTTGGTGCTGATCCTTCTTGTAACACCCCGGATTTTTCCGTTAACAGTAAATTAACAAATTAAAGTATAATTAAATTGTAACAGAAAAATTAAGGGAAACGGACATCACCATTGCGTTCGTCTCGGAATTCTGCTTGAGATAGAGTCCGAGTTTGCGCAAAACGGATAACGTATGAAGAAGATATCTTTAATTTAAATATTACAGCAAAACATGAAAAAAGAGAAGTAAGGAGAGGACAATAATTATTATTATTCTAAGACTTATTAACAAAAGCCTCTGTAGCTCAGTTGGTTAAGGCATTGGATTTGTAGCATGGAGGTCGGGGGTTCGAACCCCGGCGGCGACATAATTTTTATCTCTGTTTTAGAGAGGGCCAACTGAGCATGCAAATACATGTACGTATACAAATTCAAATTTTGAAAGGATAAGAACGTACATATAAGGAAATAAAGAAAATATATGTATATATATGAGAATATATATATATATATATATGCAAAAATATATGTATACAATAGATAAAATTCAAATAGACTAAAACAGCTCAATTTAAAGTTTAATTTTTGAAAATCGAACCCAGTCCCTCCTGGCTGGCCTGGTCTGTGTTTGGTCGAATTTCTGTGGGTTGCTTTGTCATTAGGGCTAGGTGGCAAGTTTTAATTGATCTCTCTATCTAATGAATGGCTACGATCTAACCTAGCAACATCAATGGTTCTAATCAATTCCTAACCTCTATATAAACAACCCTAGACTAAACCCTAATCTATTCATTCAAATTAAGAGCATAGCCGCCATGTTGCTGAGGAACGACTAAGAGTAGCCGCGATCTAGAGAGAGAGGATTAGGGAGAAAGTTCTAAAGCCTAAAGCAATTCAAGCAACCTAAAGCTAATCAATTCAACAAAGGAATCATATCTCTTAATTAGAGAATTTGCCGCAACCATTGTAAGTAGAGTATTACTTTGGTATGAACAAATGATTGTGTAGATATGTATGCTTGAATTGTGGCAATGAAATTCGTATTTGTGCGATTTATATACTTTTGGATATTCTGAATTATGTCATTCAATTATAAAGAACTACATGCGGTAGTTCTATGCAAATATACGTTTGGAATATTGCGCAAATTATGTAGTCTATGTTGAAGCTACATGTATGTAGTTGATTGAAATTCATGCAAGTTTGGGGCTTTGTTATTATGCCATCATGATGTCTATTTTGTGCATAAATCATTTTGCAAGTAATTGAGACAAGTTTGGTTGTTATAGTTCATATGAAACTATGTTGGAATTTTGACACCATAATCCATGTATTAAGTCATGCTTTTGCAAAACTTATGAATATGGCTAGGCTATGAATGATATTGGGCATAATTGAAATTCATGATTAAGTCTATCTTGTTTAAAAGAATTATATGATGACATATGTGAGACATGGCTAAGTTAGACACAAAAATCCCTTTTTTGCAAGTTAAAAGCAAACACCATGATTAGGAATATTTATGCATAAGTATACCATCGTTATGTGATTAAATTTAATTAAGTTGAACTATGCTTTTGTGTTAGTAACAAAGTATCCTCTTTGTAAACATGTAGAAACCTTATGAACATGACTTGTTTATATTTATGCCATGAACAAATTTAACTATACCTATGCCATGTTTATGCTAGAAGTATTTATGCCATGCTTATGTTTGACATTATGCCATGTTTATGCTAGAAGTATTTATGCCATGCTTATGTTTGACATTATGCCATGTTTATGCTAGAAGTATTTATGCCATGCTTATGTTTGACATTATGCCATGTTTATGCTAGAAGTATTTATGCCATGCTTATGTTTGACATTATGCCATGTTTATGCTAGAAGTATTTATGCCATGCTTATGTTTGACATTATGCCATGTTTATGCTAGAAGTATTTATGCCATGCTTATGTTTGACATTATGCCATGTTTATGCTAGAAGTATTTATGCCATGTTTGACATTATGCCATGTTTATGCTAAAAGTATTTATGCCATGCTTATGTTTGACATTATGCCTAAGTAAAAATATAGGTTCATGGGTCAATAATGATATCTCAATTACAAGTTCACATGCTTTGATTCATGTCACCTATGTTACCACTATGCAAGTACACCAATTTCTATTATGTATTTTCCAACGTCATATGCAAGTTCATGCGCTCACTTTCCCCTCTTTGTGTATACGCCATAAGCCTCCCCTTTTCGCATGGCTAAATTGGGCTTTAAAAGGCTAAGCCCAATATATATAAACGGACGTGTAAAACGGGGGAAAATAACGTTGGGTTAAAAATTAATTAATGAATGAAAATATGAAATAGAAGGGCCCAAAGTCAAGTATGGGTTGGGCCCATGGTTGGTGTAACCTTTACACCATTAACATAATAATGGGCCGCAAATATTTACATATAAGAAATAAAGAAGAATGACAAAATATATAAATGTAGAAAAGACGATGTGTTTAACCCGAGGTTGGATTGAGTTGTGATGTAAACCTGCCCGGAACCGCCCGGCTGTCCAGTAGTCACAACAATACCTATCCAATGTGGGAGGTTAAACATGGAGCCCAGCAAGGACCCGAGGTTAGACTGAGTTGTGGCGTAAGACTGCCCGGAACCAACCGGCAACAGGCAGCCACAACAATACCTGTCTAATGTGAGAGGTCAGGGCCTTAATAAGACAATTAAGGCTGAGTCAGGATTGTTAGGATTAAGTGAACTAAAGACTTAATCAAAATGGAACATGCTAAACTAAACGGACTGGTGGGGTTAGGTTAGGAAACACTTAACCAACTTAGCATGTTGGCTAGAGATAGAAAACCTAGTAACGGGGGACCCTTTTCAGCAGTAACCCTAGAAGGTGTATCAGGATACCCTGAAACTAGGCAGGGTGGGGCACGATTACTGGGCTGATTGTAAGAGGTCAAATCGACGGCGGTGGTGTAGCAGTGTAGGTTCTAACGGTGTGCGGGCGTGCACGCACTCCGGCGCAGAAAAATAAAGCACTGGACACCAGTAGCATACCTTTGCACTCTAAGGTTGTGTCGGGTTGCCACTATGGGACTTGATACACCCCATGGTGGGACCAGCATAGGTAACTACAGACATCGGGGGCCGTAAGACACATGTAACTATGCGAGTAGGAGCCGATCATCGTAGAATGGATCACATCACCCTGATTTTGGGGTGCAAATTGGAAACTAGTTTATATGGGTTCAGAGATTAACATGGGGTACGATAGTATATTCGACCCTAGATAACTTAACAAAGTTTATAATGTTGCCCACTTCCTGTTTTACTTATCATACCCAATTCTTTATTCATAGACAAAGTAGTACTAGACTTACTCAGGCTTTATGTCTGACTCTATTTTTCTTTCGTCTTCTTTCTTCCGTTCCCCCCCCAGGTCCTCAGGGAGGGAACACAGCAGCTTGACCTACCTCAACATCCAGCTTGAAGAAGAGAAATGTATTGCTTGGACTTTCCTGTTTTAAACTATGGCTTTGGACAATCCACTATGGGGCTTTGGCAGTTTGTCTATGTTTTATTTATGCTTCTTTAAAAAAATAATAATAATGTACTCAAGACAGATTATGAAGTGTTATGTTATGTTTTTGGAAAGGATGTTGTTGTAACACGTATTTGACTTTATGAAATAAAGTTTGTTTGTTCTTCCGCTGTTTACAAATATGTGTTCTTATATCTGTCTTGTATATCTGTGACTTGTACTTATAAACCTCCACCAAAATTAGGGCATTCCCTTTGAGAGTGACCCTAACGGAGGTGGGGTGTTTCACTTGGTATCAGAGCATAGGTTTACCAGATAAGATAAAAAGTTTTGAAAAATTATTTTCAAAAAGGAAATTTAAAGAAGCATTTTTAAAAGAAAAATATTATTTTATTTTAAAAAGGCAAAGTCCACTCCCCAAAGCCATAGGAACTATCTCTTATCCTTCGTTTTGAATCTATCCTTTTTGTTTCAGCATGTCCCAAGATCTTAACTTGCCGGAAGGGGTGCCCATACCTGGTTGGTTTAGACGTTTCTTAGAAGCAAGGGCCACTCAGCCAGGTCCTACCGTTCCTCCTCCTCCAGCTGAAGGGAATCATCCAGCCGCAGCAGCACCTTTTCCACCACCTCCTACTCGGGGAAACACGTTTGCTAAGATATGTAAAGATTTTAAAGCTATGGGAGGAAGGGATTTCCATGGAACTGAGTCCTTCGTAGCAGCTAGGAATTGGCTGAAAGAAACGGAGGACCTATTCATCATCTTTGAGGTAGAAGATAGACAAAAAGTACAGTTGGCAGTGTGGCTATTGAAGGGCGAGGCTTCCTACTGGTGGGAAGTCACTAATGCTGAAAGACCAGTGGAGACATGGGAGGACTTTAGGGCAAGGTTTGAGACCAAATTTCTCTCAGATGCGGAAAGAAGTTTGCAGTTAGAAAAATTCTTATTTATTAAGCAAGGGGACAAGACAGTCAGAGAGTATGTGAATCAGTTCGATGAGCTGGCTAGGTTTGGACTTGACCTAGTCAACACCCCGCACAAGAAGGCTCTCCGTTTCGTCAAAGGGTTAAATGAGCCATTACACAGTTTGGCCATGACCCATATACCCATGGGAGCCACGTATGAAAGATTGGTGCAAATGGCATTGCTAAATGAAGAGGATAAGGGCAAGAAGGAGACAAAGGCAGAAATCTCTCAAGGGAAGAAAGAGGGTTTGCAGCCTAAGAAGGCGGACTTTAAGAAAGGCGGAAAAGGCAACAAGGAGAAGAGGAAGTGCAATTTCTGTGGCAAAGTGGGGCACTTAGTAAAGGACTGCCGGAAAAAGAAGGCCAAGGAGAATGGTGGGTGTTTTTCGTGCGGTCAGACAGGCCACAGGGCTAAGGACTGCCCAAGGAAACGAGGACAGAGGCAGGGCACTGGATCCACCCCAGGGGCACAGGTTCATGTGCTGGAAGCGCCACCTCTGCAACAGCGAGGTACAAACACTTCTGTAGAAAGTGTAGTTTATCTTTATGATCACCCCGTTCGCACTTTATTTGATTCTGGCGCATCACACTCCTTTATCTCGTCTGCTTTAGTAGAATCTCTGCACCTAGAAACTAGTATGGTAGAGGACCCCTTAATTGTTTCAAACCCAATTGGGGGCCCAGCTCATTTGTCTATGATCTGTGTGGGATTGAAAATTTCTATTCTAAGCGTAGAATTTCTATGTAGTGCCTTTGTTTTGGGCTTTTCGGGGTATGGTTTGATTTTGGGTATGGATTGGCTATCCAGTAATGGGGCCATCCTTGATTGTGAGAAAAGGGTTGTTAGGCTCCTAACCCAGCTCGGTAATACTTTGGAAATTTCTTGTAATCCCTCGTATGCGGTTACGCTTAGTTATCTTGAATCGCTAGATACCTCTGTTGAAAATTTGAAATCTGTTAGAGTGGTCCGGGAATATCCGGATGTCTTCGAAGAGGTGAAGGGCTTGCCTCCGAAGCGGGAAATAGACTTCCGCATATATCTTGTAGATAATGCAAAGCCCGTTGCGTTGCCCGTTAGACACATGGCTCCACGAGAAAGAAAAGAGCTCAGTAAACAGATTAAAGAGCTTCTAGAGAAGGGGTTCATTAGGTGGAGCATTTCAGAATAGGGCACTCCAGGAGTGTTCGCCACTAAGGCTGAAGGTTCATTTCACTTATGCATGAGTTGTAAAGAATCACCTTAGTAAGTACATTTGGCAACATAGTTGGACTTAGGAAGGGACTCCCTTGTGACCTAAAAGGAGTCCATCATGCTTAGTTTCCTAGAATCATATGTGGTGGTTGGGTTGATTAATTCTTTGGGTGTCAGTCTGATGTTGATTTCGGTCTTCGGGGCTGATGCTTAGAGAGTTCTTCTCCTAATCAATATATATGTGGCATAGATTTCCAGTTTTGACATTGCCTAATGGGCACAAAATTTTTACTTGCTTCTATCATTCGACTATACCTTTAGGTAGGACCATTTCCTATCATCGAGAAAATTTGGAAAATGACCTATAGATTAGAGCTACCCGAGAAATTGGCCGGAGTCCACAACGTTTTTCACGTTTCACATCTCCGAAAATGTCTACATGAGTCTGCTGAAGTGGTAGAGCCAAATATCCTCGAAGAGGCCGAAGTGGAACGCGAAGCAACCATAAGAAAAGTTCCAACCCGCATACTAGGAACGGAAGTGAAGAAGCTACGCAACCGCGAAGTCAAACTCGTCAAAGTTCAGTGGAGCGACGCCGAGGGAGACGCGACTTGGGAAACTGAAGCTAGAATACGCACTGCTTACCCTTTTCTTTTCGAGGGTACGTCCTTGATCTTTCTTTTTCCTTAAGTTGCGCTTTTATCTATCTTTTTAGGAATATCTCCTCGACCTTATCTTTTAGATAGAAACCTTTTGGATGAAAACATGTAATTGAAACATGTTATGTATGATGGTTGCAAGTGGTTGCAAGTGATTGCTAGTAGTTGCTCGTGGCTGCATATACACACACAATCTTGGTTTTAGATCGGCTCAGTCACTTCATATTGCATATGCATATATGTTTGCACTCGTATATGGTTGAATTGTAATGTGTTGTCATATGGATGTTGCATTTGTATGAAAGATTGTGCACCCATGTAGAATCATGAATAGGAAAAATCTGCATACATAATGGATACATGGCACTTACATGATTCGCATTAAGGAGGTCAACTGAATCAGTAGACCGCCTGATTTTGCATTAGATAAGTACATGTACACACACACTTCGCATATGATCATGAAGCATTAGAAGTCTTTTAAGGACAATGGATGCTCGTGTTTGATGGATGAGTAGATGGTTGATTGAATTTTAGGATTTACATTCTTCCTAAACATGAAGATTTCGGGGACGAAATCCTTTTAAGTGGGGGAGAATGTAACACCCCGGATTTTTCCGTTAACAGTAAATTAACAAATTAAAGTATAATTAAATTGTAACAGAAAAATTAAGGGAAACGGACATCACCATTGCGTTCGTCTCGGAATTCTGCTTGAGATAGAGTCCGAGTTTGCGCAAAACGGATAACGTATGAAGAAGATATCTTTAATTTAAATATTACAGCAAAACATGAAAAAAGAGAAGTAAGGAGAGGACAATAATTATTATTATTCTAAGACTTATTAACAAAAGCCTCTGTAGCTCAGTTGGTTAAGGCATTGGATTTGTAGCATGGAGGTCGGGGGTTCGAACCCCGGCGGCGACATAATTTTTATCTCTGTTTTAGAGAGGGCCAACTGAGCATGCAAATACATGTACGTATACAAATTCAAATTTTGAAAGGATAAGAACGTACATATAAGGAAATAAAGAAAATATATGTATATATATGAGAATATATATATATATATATATATATATATATATATATATATGCAAAAATATATGTATACAATAGATAAAATTCAAATAGACTAAAACAGCTCAATTTAAAGTTTAATTTTTGAAAATCGAACCCAGTCCCTCCTGGCTGGCCTGGTCTGTGTTTGGTCGAATTTCTGTGGGTTGCTTTGTCATTAGGGCTAGGTGGCAAGTTTTAATTGGTCTCTCTATCTAATGAATGGCTACGATCTAACCTAGCAACATCAATGGTTCTAATCAATTCCTAACCTTTATATAAACAACCCTAGACTAAACCCTAATCTATTCATTCAAATTAAGAGCATAGCCGCCATGTTGCTGAGGAACGACTAAGAGTAGCCGCCATCTAGAGAGAGAGGATTAGGGAGAAAGTTCTAAAGCCTAAAGCAATTCAAGCAACCTAAAGCTAATCAATTCAACAAAGGAATCATATCTCTTAATTAGAGAATTTGCCGCAACCATTGTAAGTAGAGTATTACTTTGGTATGAACAAATGATTGTGTAGATATGTATGCTTGAATTGTGGCAATGAAATTCGTATTTGTGCGATTTATATACTTTTGGATATTCTGAATTATGTCATTCAATTATAAAGAACTACATGCGGTAGTTCTATGCAAATATACGTTTGGAATATTGCGCAAATTATGTAGTCTATGTTGAAGCTACATGTATGTAGTTGATTGAAATTCATGCAAGTTTGGGGCTTTGTTATTATGCCATCATGATGTCTATTTTGTGCATAAATCATTTTGCAAGTAATTGAGACAAGTTTGGTTGTTATAGTTCATATGAAACTATGTTGAAATTTTGACACCATAATCCATGTATTAAGTCATGCTTTTGCAAAACTTATGAATATGGCTAGGCTATGAATGATATTGGGCATAATTGAAATTCATGATTAAGTCTATCTTGTTTAAAAGAATTATATGATGACATATGTGAGACATGGCTAAGTTAGACACAAAAATCCCTTTTTTGCAAGTTAAAAGCAAACACCATGATTAGGAATATTTATGCATAAGTATACCATCGTTATGTGATTAAATTTAATTAAGTTGAACTATGCTTTTGTGTTAGTAACAAAGTATCCTCTTTGTAAACATGTAGAAACCTTATGAACATGACTTGTTTATATTTATGCCATGAACAAATTTAACTATACCTATGCCATGTTTATGCTAGAAGTATTTATGCCATGCTTATGTTTGACATTATGCCATGTTTATGCTAGAAGTATTTATGCCATGCTTATGTTTGACATTATGCCATGTTTATGCTAGAAGTATTTATGCCATGCTTATGTTTGACATTATGCCATGTTTATGCTAGAAGTATTTATGCCATGCTTATGTTTGACATTATGCCATGTTTATGCTAGAAGTATTTATGCCATGCTTATGTTTGACATTATGCCATGTTTATGCTAGAAGTATTTATGCCTTGTTTGACATTATGCCATGTTTATGCTAAAAGTATTTATGCCATGCTTATGTTTGACATTATGCCTAAGTAAAAATATAGGTTCATGGGTCAATAATGATATCTCAATTACAAGTTCACATGCTTTGATTCATGTCACCTATGTTACCACTATGCAAGTACACCAATTTCTATTATGTATTTTCCAACGTCATATGCAAGTTCATGCGCTCACTTTCCCCTCTTTGTGTATACGCCATAAGCCTCCCCTTTTCGCATGGCTAAATTGGGCTTTAAAAGGCTAAGCCCAATATATATAAACGGACGTGTAAAACGGGGGAAAATAACGTTGGGTTAAAAATTAATTAATGAATGAAAATATGAAATAGAAGGGCCCAAAGTCAAGTATGGGTTGGGCCCATGGTTGGTGTAACCTTTACACCATTAACATAATAATGGGCCGCAAATATTTACATATAAGAAATAAAGAAGAATGACAAAATATGTAAATGTAGAAAAGACGATGTGTTTAACCCGAGGTTGGATTGAGTTGTGATGTAAACCTGCCCGGAACCGCCCGGCTGTCCAGTAGTCACAACAATACCTATCCAATGTGGGAGGTTAAACATGGAGCCCAGCAAGGACCCGAGGTTAGACTGAGTTGTGGCGTAAGACTGCCCGGAACCAACCGGCAACAGGCAGCCACAACAATACCTGTCTAATGTGAGAGGTCAGGGCCTTAATAAGACAATTAAGGCTGAGTCAGGATTGTTAGGATTAAGTGAACTAAAGACTTAATCAAAATGGAACATGCTAAACTAAACGGACTGGTGGGGTTAGGTTAGGAAACACTTAACCAACTTAGCATGTTGGCTAGAGATAGAAAACCTAGTAACGGGGGAACCTTTTCAGCAGTAACCCTAGAAGGTGTATCAGGATACCCTGAAACTAGGCAGGGTGGGGCACGATTACTGGGCTGATTGTAAGAGGTCAAATCGACGGCGGTGGTGTAGCAGTGTAGGTTCTAACGGTGTGCGGGCGTGCACGCACTCCGGCGCAGAAAAATAAAGCACTGGACACCAGTAGCATACCTTTGCACTCTAAGGTTGTGTCGGGTTGCCACTATGGGACTTGATACACCCCATGGTGGGACCAGCATAGGTAACTACAGACATCGGGGGCCGTAAGACACATGTAACTATGCGAGTAGGAGCCGATCATCGTAGAATGGATCACATCACCCTGATTTTGGGGTGCAAATTGGAAACTAGTTTATATGGGTTCAGAGATTAACATGGGGTACGATAGTATATTCGACCCTAGATAACTTAACCAAGTTTATAATGTTGCCCACTTCCTGTTTTACTTATCATACCCAGTTCTTTATTCATAGACAAAGTAGTACTAGACTTACTCAGGCTTTATGTCTGACTCTATTTTTCTTTCGTCTTCTTTCTTCCGTTTTCCCCCCAGGTCCTCAGGGAGGGAACACAGCAGCTTGACCTACCTCAACATCCAGCTTGAAGAAGAGAAATGTATTGCTTGGACTTTCCTGTTTTGAACTATGGCTTTGGACAATCCACTATGGGGCTTTGGCAGTTTGTCTATGTTTTATTTATGCTTCTTTAAAAAAAAAAAAATAATGTACTCAAGACAGATTATGAAGTGTTATGTTATGTTTTTGGAAAGGATGTTGTTGTAACACGTATTTGACTTTATGAAATAAAGTTTGTTTGTTCTTCCGCTGTTTACAAATATGTGTTCTTATATCTGTCTTGTATATCTGTGACTTGTACTTATAAACCTCCACCAAAATTAGGGCATTCCCTTTGAGAGTGACCCTAACGGAGGTGGGGTGTTTCACTTCTAATACTCCCTCTATCATTATGAATCCTACATATTCTACTTAAACTAAGTTTATTTTATAATTCCCCCCTCTTTGGCATTATCAAAAAAAAAAAAAAAATCTAAAATTACTCCCCCGAATCCTATATCTATCTATATATTCTATTTAATTCTATACTAATATACATGACTCCCCCTAAATTTATGCCTATATTATCCTAATTCTAAAGGTGTAAACAAATCCAATAATTAATACAAACAAGCAATTCAAACAAGCAATTCAAACAATCAATCTAAACAATCTAAACCAAATAATATATGTCAATTTAAAAACACTTTTTGAATCTTTAATTAGTCCTATAAACTAAAAAACTCCCCCTTAATCTAATAACGACTTAACCTAGCCTAAACTCTAATTCCCTTAAAACTATAATAAGACTTTAATCTAGACTAAGAGATAATTCTGATATGATAACCTTAAACTATGATACAACTTAAATTAATATAAGTCAAACCATTTAATCCAAACAATCAACCAATTTAAGTTTTGTTGTCGCAAAACATCAATAAAAAAATAAAGCCAAACATTTCTTGTAACTTATATTTATCCTAAAAAACTCCTAAACCACAAATCCATAAGTATTTTTCTAACAAATGTATCAACCACTAATGAAATTTAACCATATTAAGTAAGTCAATCAAGTTATTCAAGTCAAACAAATCAAACAAGCCAAACAAGTCAATTAATTCAATCAAGCCAATCAATTCAATCAAGTAAGTCAAAGTAAATATGTTCCATATTTGATTAATAATCCTATATTTCTAACAAGATAAAAATTCCTTATACAGTATGCTTGTTATGTGTGGAGTTAAATGATAACATGTAATGTAGTGTGTAGTATGTTGGTTATAATGCGGTATGAACTGTATGTCATATGTAAAGCAATACGAGATGATATATTGAATGATATGCAACTTGTGATGTGAATGATTTTATTTTGACATGTATTGTAATAAATGAGGTATGATATGAAATAAGATGTGTAATGATATTACGATAATAATGATTTGATTATTATATTTCTTTAAAAGATATTTAAAGTACTACATATAATATAAATTATTTCAATCAAACAAAGGTAATATTAATTTCTAAGCTAAGGTTATTGATACTAAGGAAGGAAATTAAGAGTTTAATGATAACTAAAAATGTAATAACCCGGAAATTCGAGCTAATTAAAAATTTTTATTTTGGCAATTTTAATGAATTTTGAATATTTAAAATGAATTATTTTAAATAATAGCGACGAGAAATTTATTTTGAATAGAACTAGAACGAATATATTTATTTGAATCGTCATTAGAATATAATTATTTATTTATATTTATAAAAGGAATTGAAAATGGCGCGGTAGTTCGAAAATTCGATTTCAAAGTTCAAATGAATGTACAGGATTCAAAATAATCCGGATTTTGGCGAAACCAAAAATATTAGAATCTAATTGGAAATATCTTTCCAACGAATCTGAAAAATCCAGATTTCATAGCGGGAATCAAAAGGTATGCCCAGTTGAATATTCAGAATAGTCGCTATGGAATTCTGGCCCTTAAAAATGGAAATTTTGCAAACGACCTCTCTTTTCGATGAAACCAATTTTGTTGGATCCGGGATGTCGAATCATTGCTAGGTTCTAAAATTCATAATTTTTCGAATCAATATGTGAGCGTGGCGAAGTAAAATGTGTTTTGACAGTTTCAATCAATTTGGATCGACCAAAAAATGGTCATTTTTCAAATGGTCTTCAAATTGGACGAAATAAGTTTTTTTAGAACCGTATCGTCAATACGATGCGAGAAATAAATTTTCGGCAATTTTTAGAGTCCGTATGTGACCCCAGTAAATTGAATTGTACGTAAAAAAATTCAATATAATGATTTATATTTAATTTTGATGAAAACTGATCGTAACGTTCGAATTGGCTTGTGAAACATATCCCATTGTGTTCGGAATGATGGTATTACGCTAGGGATAACAGTCACTAGGTCCAATTTCGAGTTCGAAAGAAAAGTGAACTTTTATGGATTTAATTAAATATTAAAATAAATATATTTATTATTATAACCCCCCAACCTTTCTCCCTCATTCAATCACCCCCCGTCACTTTTTCAAAATCGAAAATAAAAAATAAAACCCCTAAACCTAAAACCGCTCGACACTACCTCTTCGCGCCCCTCCTTCACCGCGATGCCACCACCGTACCCCCCTCCGCTGCTCTGGCGATCACACCCCCTCCTCTCCGATAATCCTCCGTTTCCTACTCCCATCCTCTTTCAATTAAAGACCGCGCCCCCTTCAATAGCCTTCGCGCTCCCCAACGACGCACCGCCGGCGCGACCGCGAGGACCCCCCTCTCTCGTTGCTCTCTCCTCTCCCTCCTCTCACCACCGCGAGCTATACCCCCTCCGACGTCCAGAGAAAATAAGACCATGAATTTGTTTTTGTTATTTTTCTTTCTTTTTTTATTTTACTTAAGGTAATATGCGTTGTATTTTTAAATTAGTTTTTTTTATAAAACATAGTTAAAAAAAATCAATTCATATATATATATATATAGAAGCATTATAAAAGGATTTAATTTTTATCTTTAAAAAGGTTAGATTTTTAACATAGTAAAGGTTAGATTTTTAACATAGTAAAGGTTAGATATTTAACATAGCAAAGGTTAGATTTTAAAAATATAAAAAGATACGATTTTTAATAACGAAAAGAAGTGATTTATATATGTATATTTACAAGATAAAAACATGATTTTATTATATGGAGAATATAAAAATATTATTTTTATATATGTAGTTTATTAAAAATATGATTTTTATATTATAGAAAGAATAAAAATATGATTTTGATATTACAGAAAGAATAAAAATATGATTTTTATATTATAGAAAGAATAAAAATATGATTTTTATATTATAGAAAGAATAAAAATAGGATTTTTATATTAGTAGAGTATTAAAAATATGATTTTTTAATGTATAGCACATCATATTAAAAATGTGATTTTAATATGAACAGCGGGGAGAGGACAACATTGGAAGTATGGGCAAATCCAGACTGTTCTGGATTTCAGAAATGAAATGGAGGAGTGGAACCCTCGGTGAGAACTTCTCACTTTTAATTTATTTTCTAGTTGAAATATATACTAGGATGCAGACGGTGCTTAGCAGCACCCGACACTCGTCGTCCACAGACCATGGATGACTTATTTGTTTGATTGATGTGTTGTGAAAATTGATTGTGTGATGTGGAATGAATAAATATTTTATAGTTAAAAATATAATTTTTAACGTGTATATAAAATAAAGATTTATAAACAAATCGAACGATTTGTTTATATACATACATTTGACTGATATAGATTAGGACGATAAATTTTACACATCGCCCAACTACACAAATAAAATATGTGTTTGTTGTTTGAAAACCTCACACGGGTATTTGGATGAAATTGAGAATACACTAATCCCAATAATTAGCTGCACATCTATCGATTGATTGACAGGCTGTTATAAGCGTTAAATATTAATATTTGATGCTTATGCAGTGTAGAATGCACTCTGGATGATGGATTTCTGTTTTCATTGTTGTTATACACATTGCTTGTATGAAATCCATATAATCAAATTATATGGTAATTGACTGTGTCTGATTCCAGTTCAGAATTATTGAATATTTTAAAATAATATTCAGTGAATATTGAAATGTGAAGCCTTGTTAAGTAGTTAAATGCCATTTTAACACGAACAAGAATTTTGTTGATTTCATTCATTTTACAATGAATATCGAAAAGTGATTTCAAAATCGAAATAAATTGAAATGATTAGAAATTCAAATTAAATTGAAATGATTTGAAATTCGAATTAAATTAAAATGATATGAAATTCGAATTACATTGAAATGATTTGAATTTCGAATTAAATTGAAATGATTTGAAATTCGAATTAAATTGAAATAATTTGAAATTCGAATTAAATTGAAATGATTAGAAATTCGAATTAAATTAAAATGATTTGAAATTCGAATTAAATTGAAATGATTAGAAATTCGAATTAAATTGAAATGATTAGAAATTCGAATTAAATTGAAATGATTAGAAATTCGAATTAAATTGAAATGATTTGAAATTCGAATTAAATTGAAATGATTAGAAATTCGAATTAAATTGAAATGATTAGAAATTCAAATTAAATTGAAATGATATGAAATTCGAATTAAATTGAAATGATTTGAAATTCGAATTAAATTGAAATGATTTGAAATTCAAATTAAAGTGAAATGAATTAAAATTCGAATTAAATTGAAATGATTCGAAATTCAAATTAAATTGAAATGATTTAAAATTCAAATTAAATTGAAATGATTAGAAATTCGAATTAAATTGAAATGATTTGATATTCGAATTAAATTGAAATGATTTGAAATTCGAATTGAAATTGAAATAGGATTGAAATTCGAATTGAATTGAAATTCGAATTGAATTGAAATTCGAATAGCATTGAATTTCGAATTGAATTGAAATTAGAATAGAATTGAAATTCGAATTGAATTGAAATTCAAATAGAATTGAAATTCGAATTGAAATTGAAATAGAATTGAAATGAATTTATAGGAAAAAAATTCAATTTTGATTTGAATTTGAAATGGAATTTGAAATCGTTTTGAAAACGAATTTGAAACGATTTATAAAATTCGTTTTAAATGGAAATCGACGAAATATATATTATATAAATATAATGGCCTGAATAGAACGCGTCGCGCTGCGGTAGTTCGCGAATTTCGACCATTGACTTCGAATGGATATCACGGGAGATCCGACCGTCGGATTCTCCTGAAACTAGAACCGTTGGGTTCATATCGAAAAGAGCTTTCTAATGAATACAAGAAATTAGAAATCTAATGGTGGGATTTGGTATTATGTCCAAATCAAATTTGGAAAAGGTCGCTGTAAGTGCTGTTCGATGGCCGTTGATGGAAATCCACTGTACGGGCCTTCATAAAATTATTAAAAATATCAATAATTAGTGCAAAATCATAAGAAATGATTTGGGAAGAATTGGGATGAAAAATTCCATATTTGAAAAGATAAAAATAGTTTTTTATCGAAATGAACTAGTTTTGAAATAGAATTATAATCCCATTTATTTTTAAATAAATAAAATGGATTTGAAATGAATTTGAATCGAAATTATCTTCGGAATATTTCGATATTGAATTTCGTGATTATACATATAATGTTATGGGAATTTGAAAGATATATTTATATCGTTATTTCCAATACGATATTTGTTGGTTATTGTATTTGATATTGAACATAAGCCGATATATTTTCTATTCAGAGCCTTGTATTTAATATCAAATGGGATTTGGGTTTGTCGTGAATGGTGTCTTCATTAACACTGTTCTTAAACCCAGTTGAGAAAAAGATTAAATCTTTTTATTTAGATTTAATGAAGTATACCAATTAAATAATATTTAATTGGAATTGAATTGGAATTGATTTTTGGGTTTATCGTGAACTGTGTTTTAAAGACATACGTTCCTTAACCCGATAATTAATGGAATGTGATTTTGGGTTTATCGTGAACCGTGTTTTAAATGATATGGGTTCTTTAACCCAGTTAAAGATAGGATTTATTTCCTGGATTTGAATAATCATTAAGTAATGATTTTTGGAAATAAAAACTGAATTAGAGTTTTAATGAATCTTTAATTAGATTGAAAAGTGAATGTGATAATTAAAATTATCAAATTCAAGAAATGATCGAGAATGGTGTACCACCAGTTTTACTCCAGACGATAGTTAAATCTTTAATTAGATTTGAACGTGAAATGGTGATTGAATTTACCGATAACACCGTGGTGTTAGATATGAAGTATTACCAGTTTTACTTCATAGGATGAATAGGTTGGGGTTGGGAAATTTAACAACTGATTACTTCGGTAAGGTTCGCTAATCCCGACTAGTTTGAAATGATATTCAAAGGAAGATTAAAGAATAAATTTAAGAATTTATCTTTGATAAAATTAATGGGAACCTTTCCCTAAGAATGCGAATATTTGAATAAAAGAATATTCTAAATTGGAATGAGGCGTATGTTGTGGTTGTGTAGCACTTGTTTATTATATACGCGAGTTGTTCAGAAAGACCGGGTTTATCCCATTCTGAATAACTGATTCGACGATAAGTCGACGATGAAGACGGTGGTTGAAGACCAGAGGTCTTCACATCATTTGGATAATTACTAATGATCTTGATTGGGCTGTACACCCAAGAGGAGGGAATCAGTTGGTGGTCGTCCAGACGTACTTGGAGATCGATGGATATGCGAGGAATAAGGTTCCTCCGGTTTCGTTCAGAACCAGAACGGACTTGTAAATGGATGTGTGTCTGACATTGGATTTCATTCTGTGTGATTGATATCGGTTGCATAGCGTGAATTGCCTATGTGGCATGCTGAGATGAAAATGATTAAGGCTTTTGTTGAAAAGAAAAGTCTTGTGGTTGATGATCAAAGCATAGCCTGCGTGGCGTAGCTTTGTGTAGCGTTAATTCGCGAGCCTCACACCCCGGTGTGAACTAGACACATGAGAGGAGTTCAGGGAGGACATGCGTTTCCTTCTAGCTAGAAGTGGTGTCAGTGTTTTACATGGCCTGACATTTTACTTATATGGATGATGGATAGCGAGGCGCCTTGGATATATCAGTCGATCCGGGACCGATGGAGTTATTGGACTCATTTACGCCCCATATGGCTGGGAAATGCAGTGTTTGGGCATTTTAATCCACATCGGTGGACCGGCCTAGACGATCCATGGGTCGATGCGCTCTGACCCTGAGGCTTGGGCTAGAGAGTCTCGAAGCGGTAAGGACGATTCCTTGCCTCGGTTCACAGGTGGAAATCCGACTTCCAAATACGATATTTTACGGTTTAATTTGTAGAACTAGTATGGAGACATGATATATGGTACCCGTGCCGTCTATGATTGAAATTGTTTTGACACTATACACTTATAGTAATAATAAAAGATGAAATTTAGTGTATCAAGCATTCTTTGGCTATTATAAGGTAAAACCCTATCCTCCGGTTTGTGTTGCATTGTGTGATGGAACCTGGGTCTTATAATAATTTCATTGTTCTTTATTTAGCATTGCGCTGTTGTTTTATGCACTGGTATTCTTGGGAGGAAGCCCGCTCGGTGTTATATGGCGTGGTCCCTTGATTTACCTAACTTTAAAATAAAGATTAATAACTGTTTTAGTTCTCACACCAGTCACATGACTGACCTGGAGTTTATTGTTTTAACCTAAACTCTGGGTGCCCCTATTTCCACACGGGCAGCTAGTAGTTTTGGTTTTGCAGACTTATATTCACAGGATCCTGGTTTACAGCTGGAACGATATCCGGAAAGCTTTGTATCCGTATATCTCCTTCAGTTGTGTTTTTTTATTATTTTCTGCTGCTATGTAATGTATTGTATTCTCTGATATTTATCAAATGTATATTATTTGTTTATACTATGTATATTCTTGTAATCTGATGAAATTGTCGTAATTAACAATGAAATGTTCTTCTGTTTGTGTTCTGATGTGGCTTGTCCTCAATTCAATCAGTGCTTTCCTTCATGGGGAAGTTCGGGTCGTCTCAGTTTGGTATCAGAGCTTTGGTTTACAAAGCTCGAGAACAAGACATGTTAGAACCAAATGAAAAAAAATCATCAGAGATTGCATTAGTAATATCCATTGAGAATGACTCGTTAGAGATGGGATCAGTAGTATCCTAGAACGAGTGTGAGGAGTATATTTTTAAATTGAAAACAATTTTTTCATTGAAAATTTAAATCAATTGTTCGTATTTGAGTATTATTTTTATATTGATTGGACAATCAATATATAAAGATTTTGCGTATACGTCCGATCCGCATGTATTTGAAGTTTTAATATACTGGACAGATATAGAATCACACTGTATTCGCCCGGGAATGATTCTGATGATGGGTACCCATCATCAGTGTTGTGTTCGAGTTTCGAAAGTGGGATATCTATATATTTCCAATTGACTGGTGTGAAAACCAAAACTAGATAGGGCTTATTGTTGTGATTTGGCATCAAGAATCTGATTTTTGGACTAAATATCACAGTTATGAATTTGAAAAGCTAATCAACTAATTGATTGCTGATTGTGTTGTTTGATTAATTAAAATTTGAACCATTTAACCAAATTGTGTCAAATAGTGAATTGTATTGAAAATTTATCGCATTTGCATGCATATACATGTACTTACATTAAACAGGTCATAGCAAGGAGGCTAGAGAAGAGGAATAAAATTGTTTGCTCGATAAATAAGTACATGTTTATTGTATTTCTTTGGATTTGGATGATTTTATGAGACGATTGGCTTTTTCATTTTCTTTTGGATTGGTGAGGGCCATGGGAGGCTATTTGAAATATCCCGAAGCTACCGGTGCAGGGGAGGTTATGGCGAAATTTTTCGAAAATATAGTGTGTTAGCCAAATTTTTGAAAAATTTGAAAAGTTCTTAGAAACTGAAAAGTTGAAGAACTTAAGCCGTAATGAAAAGAATCAAAGTTGAGTTGATTAGTTAAACAACTTTCAGCTTCGTTCCTTTTCGGGGACGAAAAGTTATAAGTGGGGGAGATTGTAATAACCTGGAAATCCGAGCCAATTTTTTTTTTGTGTGGCAATTTTAATGAATTTTGAATATTTAAAATGAATTATTTTAAATAATAGCGATGAGAAATTTATTTTGAATAGAATTAGAACGAATATATTTATTTGAATCGTCGTTAGAATATAATTATTTATTTATATTTATAAAAGGAATTGAAAATGGCGCGGTAGTTCGAAAACTCGATTTCAAAGTTCAAATGAATGTATAGGATTCAAAATAATCCGGATTTTGGCAAAACCAAAAATATTAGAATCTAATTGGAAATATCTTTCCAACGAATCCGAAAAATCAAGATTTCATAGCGGGAATCAAAAGATATGCCCAGTTGAATATTCAGAATAGTCGCTATGCAATTCTAGCCCTTAAAAATGGAAATTTAGCAAACGACCTCTGTTTTTGACGAAGCCACTTTTTTTAGATCCGGGATGTTGAATTATTTCTAGGTTCCAAAATTCATAATTTTTAGAATCAATATGTGAGCATGGTGAAGTAAAACGTGTTTTGACAGTTTCAGTCAATTTGGATCGACCAGAAAATGGTCATTTTTCAAACGGTCTTCAAATTGGACGAAATTAGTTTTGTTAGGACCGTATCGTCAATACAATGCTATAAATAATTTTTCGGGAAATTTTAGAGTCCGTATGTGACCTCAGTAAATTGAAATGTACGTAAAAAAAATCAATATAATGATTTATATTTAATTTTGATGAAAACTGATCGTAACGTTTGAATTGGCTTGTGAAACATATCCCATTGTGTTCAGAATGAGGGTATTACGCTAGGGACGATAGTCGCTAGGTCCAATTTCGAGTTCGAAAGAAAAGTGAACTTTTATGGATTTAATTAAATATTAAAATAAAAATATTTATTATTATAACCCCCAATCTTTCTCCCTCGTTTAGTCAACCCCCCGTCACTTTTTCAAAATCAAAAATAAAAAATAAAACCCCTAAACCTAAAACCGCTCGACACTACCTCGTCGCGCCCCTCCTTCGCTGCGACGTCACCACCGTACCCCCCCTCCGCTGCTCCGGCGATCGCACCCCCTCCTCTCCGATAATCCTCCGTTTCCTACTCCCCTCCTCTTTCGATTGAAGACCGCGCCCCCCCCCCTTCAGTAGCCGTCGCACTCTCCAACGACGCCACCGCCGGCGCGACCGCGAGGACCCCTCCTCTCTCGATGCTCTCTCCTCTCCCTCCTCTCACCACTGCGAGCCATACCCCCTCCGACGTCCAGAGAAAATAAAACCGTCAGTTTTTTTTTCTTATTTTTTTTTCTTTTCTGGTTTTACTTAAGGTAATATGCATTGTATTTTAAATCAGTTTTTTTATAAAGAATAGTTAAAAAAAATTAATTCATATATATAGAAGCATTATATAAGGATTTAATTTTTATCTTCAAAAAAGGTTAGATTTTTAACATAGTAAAGGTTAGATTTTTAACATTGTAAAGGTTAGATTTTTAACATAGCAAAGGTTAGATTTTAAAAATATAGAAAGATACGATTTTTAATAACAAAAAGAAGTGAATTATATATATATATTTCCAAGATAAAAACATGATTTTATTATATGGAGAATATAAAAATATTATTTTTATATATGTAGTGTATTAAAAATATGATTTTTATACTATAGAAAGAATAAAAATATGATTTTTATATTATAAAAAGAATAAAAATAAGATTTTTATATTATTGAAAGAATAAAAATATGATTTTTATATTATAGAAAGAATAAAAATTGGATTTTTATATTAGTAGAATATTAAAAATATGATTTTTTAATGTATAGAACATCATATTAAAAATGTGAATTTAATATGAACAGCGTGGAGAAGACTACGTTGGAAGTATGGGCAAATCCAGACTGTTCTGAATTTCAGAAATGAAATGGAGGAGTGGAACCCTCGGTGAGAACTTCTCACTTTTAATTTATTTTCTAGTTGAAATATATACTAGGATGTAGACGGTGCTTAGCAACACCCGACACCCGTCGTCCACAGACCATGGATGACTTGTTTGTTTGATTGATGTGTTGTGAAAATTGATTGTGTGATGTGGAATGAATAAATATTTTATAGTTAAAAATATAATTTTTAAGGTGTATAGAAAATAAAGATTTATAAACAACTCGAACGATTTGTTTATAAACACACATTTGACTAAAATAGATTGGGATGATAAATTTTACACATCGCCCAACTACACCAATAAAATTTGAGTTTGTTGTTTGAAAACCTCACACGGGTATTGGGATGAAATTGGGCATGCACTAATTCCAATAATTAGCTGCATGTCGAGCGATTGATTGACAAGCTGTTATAAGCGTTAAATATTGATATTTGATGCTTATGCAGTGTAGAATGCACTCTGGATGATGGACTGCTGTTTTAATTGTTGTTATACACATTGGTTGTGTGAAATCCATATAATCAAATTATATGGTAATTGACTGTGTCTGATTCCAGTTCAGAATTATTGAATATTTTAAAATAATATTCAGTGAATATTGAAATGCGAAGCCATGTTAAGTAGTTAAACGCCCTTTTAACACGAACGAGAATTTTGTCGATTTTATTCATTTTACAATGAATATCGAAAAATGATTTCAAAACCGAAATAAATTGAAATGATCAGAAATTCGAAATAAATTGAAATGATTAGAAATTAGAATTAAATTGAAACGATTAGAAATTCAAATTAAATTGAAATGATTTGAAATTCGAATTAAATTGAAATGATTTGAAATTCGAATTAAATTGAAATGATTTGAAATTCGAATTAAATTGAAATGATATGAAATTCGAATAAAATTGAAATGACTAGAAATTCGAATTAAGTTTAAATGATTAGAAATTCGAATTAAATTGAAATGATTAGAAATTCGAATTAAATTGAAATAATTAGAAATTCAAATTAAATTTAAATGGTTTGAAATTCGAATTAAATTGAAATGATTATAAATTCGAATTAAATTGAAATGATTAGAAATTCGAATTAAATTGAAATGATTAGAAATTCGATTTAAATTGAAATGATTTGAAATTCGAATTAAATTGAAATGATTTGAAATTCAAATTAAATTGAAATGATTTGAAATTCGAATTAAATTGTAATGATTTAAATTCGAATTAAATTGAAATGATTTAAAATTCGAATTAAATTGAAATGATTTGAAATTCAAATTAAATTGAAATGATTAGAAATTCGAATTAAATTGAAATGATTTGAAATTCGAGTTAAATTGAAATGATTTGAAATTCGAATTGAAATTGATATGAGATTGGAATTCGAATTGAATTGAAATTCGAATAAAATTGAAATTCGAACAGGATTGAAATTCGAATAGAATTGAAATTCAAATAGAATTGAAATTCGAATTGAAATTGAAATAGAATTGAAATTAATTTAAATTGAATTTATAGGAAAGAATTCAATTTTGATTTGAATTTGAAATGGAAAATTGTTTTGAAAACGAATTTAAAACGATTTATAAAATTCGTTTTAAATGGAAATTGACGAAATATATATAATATATATAAATATATTATATATATATATATATATATATAATGGCCTGAATAGAACGCGCCGCACTGCGGTAGTTCGCGAATTTCGACCATTGACTTCGAATGGATATTACGGGGATCCGACCGTCGGATTCTCCTGAAACCGGAACCATTGGGTTCATATCGAAAGGAGCTTTCTAAGGAATGCAAGAAATTAGAAATCTAACAGTTGGATTTGGAAATATGTCCAAATCAAATTTGGAAAAGGTCGCTGTAAGTGCAGTTCGATGGCCGTTGATGGAAATCGACTGTACGGGCCTTCATAAAATTATTAAAAATATCAATAATTAGTGTGAAATCGTAAGAAATGATTTGGGAAGAATTGAGATGAAAAATTCCATATTTGAAAAGATAAAAATAGATTTTTATCGAAATGAACTAGTTTTGAACTAGAATTATAACCCCATTTATTTTTAAATAAATAAAATGGATTTGAAATGGATTTGAATAGAAATTATCTTCGTAATATTTCGATATTGAATTTCGTGATTATACAGATATTGTTATGGTAATTTGAAAGATATATTTATATCGTTATTTCCAATACGATATTTGTGGGTTATAGTATTTGATATAGAATATAAGCCGATATATTTTCAGTTCAGAGCCTTGTATTTAATATCAAATGGGATTTAGGTTTGTCGTGAATGGTGTCTTCATTAACACTGTTCTTATACCCAGTTGAGAAAAAGATTAATTCTTTTTATTTAGATTTAATGAAATATACCAATTAAATAATATTTAATTGGAATTGATTTTTGGGTTTATCGTGAACTGTGTTTTCAAGACATTTGTTCTTTAACCCGATAATTAATGGAATGTGATTTTGGGTTTATTGTGAACCGTGTTTTAAATGATATGGGTTCTTTAACCCAGTTAAAGATAGGATTTATCTCGTAGATTCGAATAATCATTAAGTAATGATTTTTGGAAATTAAAACTGAATTTGAGTTTTAATGAATCTTTAATTAGATTGAAAAGTGAATTTGATAATTAAAATTATCAAATTCAAGAAATGATCGAGAATGGAGCACCACCAGTTTTACTCCAGACGATAGTTAAATCTTTAGTTAGATTTGAACGTGAAATGGTTGATTGAATTTACCGATAACACCGTGGTGTTAGATATGAAGTATTACCAGTTTTACTTCATGGGATGAATAGGTCAGGGTAGGGAAATTTAACAATTGATCACTTTGGTAAGGTTCGCTAATCCCGACCAGTTTGAAATGATATTCAAAGGAAGATTAAATAATAAATTTAAAGAATTTATCTTTGATAAAATTAACGGGAATCTTTCCCTAAGAATGTGAATATTTGAATAAAAGAATATTCTGAATTGGAATGAGGCGTATGTTGTGGTTGTGTAACACTTGTTTATTATATACGCGAGTTGTTCAGTAAGACCAGGTTTATCCCATTCTGAATAACTGATTCGACGATAAGTCGGCGATGAAGACAGATGTTGAAGACCGAAGGTCTTCACATCGTTTGGATAATTACTGGTGATCTTGATTAGGCTGTACACCCAAGAGGAGGGAATCAGTTGGTGATCGTCCAGATGTACTTGGAGATCGATGGATATGCGAGGAATAAGGTTCCTCCGGTTTCGTTCAGACCCAGAATGGACTTGTAAATGGATGTGTGTCTGACATCGGATTTCATTCTGTGTGATTGATATCGGTTGCATAGCATGAATTTCCTGTGTGGCATGCTGAGATGCAAATGATCAAGGCTTTTGTTGAAAAGCAAAGTCTTGTGGTTGATGATCAAAGCACACCCTGCGTGGCATAGCTTTGTGTAGCATTAATTCGCGAGCCTCATACCCCGGTGTGAACAAGAAACAGAAGAGGACTTCAGGGAGGACATGCGTTTCCATCTAGCTAGGAGTGGTGTCAGTGTTTTACACGGCCTAACATTTTACTTATGTGGATGATGGATGATGGAGAGCGAGGCGTCTCAGATATATCGGTCGATCCGGGACCGATGGAGCCATTGGACTATTTACGCCCCATAGGGCGGGGAAACGCAGTGTTCAGGCATTTTAATCCACATCGGTGGACCAGCCGTGACAATCCATGGGTCGGTGCGCTCTGACCCTAAGGCTTGGGCTTGAGAGTCTCGAAACGGTGAGGACGACCCCTTGCCTCGGTTCACCGATGGAAATCCAACTTCCAAATACGACATTTTGTAGTTTTAATTGTAGAACTAGTATGGCAACATGATATATGGTACCCATGCCGTCTATGATTGATACTTATGATTGAAATTGTTTTGACACTATACACTTATAGTAATAATAAAAGATGAAATTTTGCGTATCAAGCATTCTTTGGCAATTATAAGGTAAAACCCTATCCTCCGGCTTGTGTTGCATTATGTGATGGGACCTGGATCTTATAATAGCTTCATTTTCTTTATTTAGCATTACGCGGTTGTTTTATGCACTGATATTCTTGGGAGGAAGCCCGTTCCGTGTTATACGGCGTGGTCCCTTCATTTAACTAACTTTAAAATAAAGATTAATAACTGTTTTAGTTCTCACACCAGTCACATACTGACCTGGAGTTTATTGTTTTAACCTAAACTCTAGGTGCCCCTATTTCCACACGGGCAACTAGTAGTTTTGGTTTTGCAGACTTATATTCACAGAATCCTGGTTTACAGCTGGAACGATATCCAGAAAGCTTTGTATCTGTATATCTCCTTCAGTTGTGTTTTGTATTATTTTCCGCTGCTATGTAATGTATAGTAATCTCTGATATTTATCAAATGTATATTATTTGTTTATACTCTGTATATTCTTGTAATCTGATGAAATTGTTGTAATTAACAATGAAATGTTCTTCTGTTTGTGTTCTGATGTGGCTTGTCCTCAATTCAATCCGTGCTTTCCTTCGCGGGGAAGTTCGGGTCGTCTCAAAAAATATATTCATGATCGGTGGTAAAATATTTAGAATAATTCTATGAGAAATATGGAGTTAAATAATCTTAGTAGGGTGCTACTTTAATAATATAGTAAAATTGAAGATCTTTTCAAAGAGAATATAAAATTGTATCACGTAAACTATTTTGATAAAAACATATATTCATAATTGTGTATATATATATATATGCTAATTTTTAAAGAGGACTCAAAATTTAATTTATTATGAGATATATATCATCAAAACATATTAATTTACTAAAGAACAATTTATATGTTAAAACTTTTATAAGAAATCTATAGTTAAACAAAATTATAAAGTAAACTTTAGAAATATAACTTTTTATTTTTAAACTACATATTTAAGACATAGAGATCATATATATACACACACACACACACATAATGCCAAAATATTAAGTTAAATATACAAGTTTTATAAATCTTAAAAATCAAAATTAATATTTAGTTACAAATAGTATTGTGATAATTTAGCCTAAGATTGTTATGAAATCATATGTGAAAAATATATAAGTTAAACTTTTTATGTTTAATCTATATATAAAAGATATATAAATTTATATTTTACAAAAATATCAAATGTTTGAAAATATCAATCATATTAACATATCTATGTACTATATATATACTTTCAATATATTTTTGAAATAAAATGAACATAAGTACATGATCAAAATTGGTAACTAGATTTCGAACTGACGCTGGAGTTTTAACTAACATTTCATTTTTGAAAAGATGTCCTGTAACACCCCATAATTTTGGAACAGATTTTTTTTGGCTATTTTAATGGATTGTGAATGTTTAAAAGGATTTATTTTAAATAATAATGACTAAAAATTTATTTAAATCGAAGTTAAAACGAATAAATTTATTTTAATTACAAAACGAGCCTGAAATGGCGTGGTAGTTTGAAAATTCGATTTTAAATTTCAACTGAATGTACAGAATTCAAAATAAATCCGATTTCAGTAAAACCATAAATATTAGAATCTGTTTAGCTATATCTTTCTAACGAATGTAAGAAACTGAGATTTCATAATATGAATTGAAAGTTATGTCAAGTTTAAAATTGAAAATAGTCGCTATGAAATTTAACATATTTTTAAATAATATATATCCCTTAAAAATAGCCATTTTGTAAACGACCTCCGTTTTTGATGAAACCACTTTTGTTAAATCCGGAATATCAAATTATTGTTATATTCCAATTTTCATAATTTTTGGAATTAATATGTGAGTGTGGTGAATTTAAATGTGCTTGGTAATTTCAGTTGAATTTAATCGACTGGAAAATGACCAATTTTCAAATGATCCCCAAATTCGACGAAATTGGTTTTGTTAGGACCGTATCATCAAAACATATCTAAATTTATTTTTCTGGAATTTTTGGAGTCAGTATGTGGCCTGATAAATTAAAATATACGTTGAATTCAATTTTGAACGTTATATTAATTTATATTTTAATTTTAATGAAAACTGATTGAAACAATAGAATTGGCTTATGAAACAAATCTCATTGTGTTCGGAATGGAGGTATTTAGCTGGGAACGATAGTCGTTGCGTTTGATTTGGAGTTCAAACGAAAAACTTACTTTTATGGTTAAAATAATATTATAATATATATATATATATAAATTTACCCTTTCCCTCACATAACCTAAATCCCTCAAATCCATCCAAAATCGTTTCCGTTCAGCGCCTCCCCCCTTCCAGCTATCGCAGCCCCCGCCTCCGGCCATCCAGCACCGCCGCCCCTCCCTCCGGCCACCCCTCTTCTTCCTCTCTCCTCTCCATTTTGCAAGCCCTAGTCCTTTCCTCCACCACTAGCCACCACCCTCCAGCAGCCACCCTCCAGCCGCCTGCCCCGCCCCAGTCAGGCCTACCGCTGCCTCTGGCCACCCCAGCTCCGGCCGTGGGCCCTTCCAAGCCAAAAACTCCTCTTTTTCATAAAATCCCATATTTGCAAAAAAAACCCTGATCTTGTTTAGCCAATAACTCCCAAACCGTGCACTTCTGGCAAAAACTCCATACCAAGTCGAAGATCTCGTTTTTCTCTTCAATTTGAGTATATGGAAATCATACTTTGGATTGCGGAGTTGTTCAAAAAATGCGTCCAAAGTCTGCTGTCCAAATACCGTCTTTTTGCGATTTCTGGCGAAATGGTGCATTTTCAGGGAAAAAGTCCATTAGGCGAAAGTTGTCCGGAATGACGCGTTTAAGCTAGAAAAAAAGACCGTGTGAAGATTGGAGCATGTTTGCAAATTTTGGAACCTGAACAACAAATCAGAGCGTCCGAAAACAACGACGGAGTGGGTCCCATTGTGAGAACACCTTCTCACTCAAATTATTTTACAGTTAAATATATCCTGGGGTGCAGACGGTGCTTAGTAGCACCAGACACTATTTATTGTACAAACCATAGTTGTTTGTTTGGATTGTATTATAGAAATTTGGATTGTGGTTGTAAAATTAATTGTGAATTGATTGTGGGATTGTTTGAATTAGTTAATTATTGTGTATGGCGTGAGCCGGTATCAGGAGAGGGGTAATGCTGGACATTACTCCAGTTCTAATATCGCTCCGTTAAAATGCTGAAATTTTCTGAAAAAAATATTGTTCATTAAAAATATAAGTTTTAATATGTAAATGAACTGTATAAAATATTCATGTGTTGAATAAAATGTTTTAACAATAAAAATATCATTTGTTTTGAATATATGAACTATATAAAATAGTCAAGTGTTGAAATAAATATTTTATCGTTAAAAATATAATTTTTAACGTATATATGAACGACATAAAATTCTCCTGAAATGAAAATAAATATTCATTTACAAATCGGATGATTTGTTCATGTTCACTTATTTAACTGATATTGATTGGGACGATAAATTTTACACATCGCTCAACTGCACAAAATATATTTAGTATTTGTTGGTTGAAACCTCACACGGGTATTGGGATGATATTTGGCGTACACTAATCCCAATTTTTTAGTTGTATATCAATCGATTGGTTGACAGACTGTTGTAAGCGTTAATTATTTATATTTAATGTTCATGCAGTTGTGGAATGCACTCTGGATGATGGTTGATTGTGTATCATTACTGTTGTGTACATGTGTTGTATGAAATCCATATAACTAACATTATATGGCAATTGATTGGGTTTGATTCCAATTCAGAAAGAGCGAGTATTTTGAAATAACGAATATTTTAAATAACGAATATTTTAAAATAATATTCAGTGAAGGATTAAAATGTGAATTTGATGTCCGATTTTAGATGGACACGAAAATACTGAAATGTGTGAAGCCGTGTTGATTTGTTATGCGCCATTTTAACGCAAACGATTTTTATATCGATTTTATTCATTTTTATAATGAATACCGAAAAAGGAAATTATTTCAAAATCTGATATTTTGAAAATTTTATCATTTAAATATTTTAATGATAAGGAGTATTCAATTTTGATTTAAAATCGAAATGAAAGTAGGAATTGTTTCTAAAACAAATTTATAAAATACGTTTTGAACAATATATATATATATATATATATATATATATATATATATATATATAATATTAATGGTTTGAATAGAACGCGCCGTGCTGTGACCGTTCGCGAATTTCGACCATTGACTTCAAATTGACATTATGGGAGATCCGACCGTCGGATTCTCCTAAAATCAGAACCGTTGTGTTGTATCGAAAAGAGCTTTCCAATGAATATAAGAGATTTAAATTTGAATGGTTGAATTTGGAATTATTTTCAAGTCAAATTTGGAAAAGGTCGCTATGGATGCAGTTCGGTGGCCGTTATTGGAAACCGACTGTACGGGCCTTGATAAAATTGTTAATAATTTGTGTAAAATCATAATAAATGGTTTCAAAAGATTTTGGATGAAAAATTCCACGTTTGTAAAGATAAAAATATTTTTTATCAAAATGAACTTGTTATTAACTAGAAAGATAATCCAACGTTTTTAAATAAATAAATTGGATTTGTGAATGGTTTTAATCTAACCAGAATTTTCTAATATATGAATTGGAATGGATTTGAATAGAAATCATCTTCAGGATATTTCGGTATTGGATTCCGTGACTATACGGATATTGTGGAGGAATTTGGAAGATAGATATATATCGTTATTCCCAATACAATATGTGTTGGTTTCAAAATTTTATATTGAATGTAAGCTGATATAATTTCTGTTCAGAGCCTTATATTTAACATCAAATTAGATTTTGCGTTTGTCGTGAATGGTGTCTTAAATAACACTGTTCTTAAACCCCGTGTGAAAAGAATAAATCTTTAATTTAAGATTATTAGAGTTTCCAGTTACATTTAGTAAATTGGAATAATACGGAATGTGAATTGGGTTTATTTTGAACTGTGTTTTAACGACATTCGTTCTTTAACCCGATTAACAGTGAAATATGATTTGGAGTTTATAAATCTTTTATTAAGATTTAATGGAAATTTTCCAAAGTAAAGTTTTCCAATTTAATATATTAAATAGGAATTAAATGGAATTCGATTTGGTAATAATCGAAGTGAGCTTCTGTGGAGGAAGACTGTTAATATATATGGAATTTAAAAGGCTTTGTCGTTATTCCATTTATATTATTAGCCGGATATGGAAATTGATATCGATTATATGTTGTTATATTTCCCATTAAGATTCCATAGCTAATGGAATGTGATTTTGGGTTTATCTTGAACTGTGTTTTAAATGCCATTGGTTCCTTAACCCAGTTAAAGACAGGATTACATGTCTAACATTGTATTTCGAACCGTATTGTTGATCTCTACTAAATATATATCTGTTTGGTGGCGGAGAATTTATTCTCTTCCTTAACACCATTCTCTAAGACGTATGAGCTTAGAGGTTATATATCGGCAGAAGTCAATGGTACGATGTAGATTGCCAATGTGGCATGTTTGATTTCCCAAAGTTAAATAATCATTGAGTAATGACTTATGAGATTAAAACTAAGTGGAGTTTTAATGAATCTTTAATTAGATTGAAATGTGAATTTGATAATTTAAATTATCAAATTTGGGAAATGATCAAGAATGGAGTACCACTAGTTTTTACTCCAGGCGATAGTTAAATCTTTAATTAGATTTGAATGTGAAATGGTAATTACATTTACTGATAACACCGTGGTGTTAGATATGGAGTATTACCAGTTTTGCTCCATGGGATGAATAGGTTGGGATTGGGATTAATAAATAAATGATTACTTCGGTAAGGCTCGATAATCTCGACTAGTTGATAAACCTTAATTTGGTTTAGAATTGATATCCAAAGGAAGATTAAAGTATAAATTTAAAAGAATTTATATTTGATAAAATAAATGGGATCCTTTCCCAAAGGATATGAATATTTGAATAAAAGAATATTCAGAATTGGAATGAGGCGTATGATGTGTTTTTATAGCACTTAATTATTTATTATAAAATACGCGGGTTATTCGGAAAGACCGGGTTTATCCCATTCTGAATAACCGATATGCCGACTAAAAGTTGACGATGAAGACGGTGGTTGAAGACGGAGTTCTTCACATCGTTTGGATGATTACTGATGACTTGATTGGGATGTACACCCAAGACAAGGTAATAAGTGGTGATCATCCAGACGTACTTGGAGATCGACCAGATATGAGACGACCTATCTCTTGTATAGGACATATCGGACGAGGAATAAGGTGCCTCCGGTTTCGTTCAGACCCATAATGGACTCGTAAATGGATATGCGTCTGACATTGGATTTTATTCTGTGTTAATTGATTTCTAATAAATATATATCTTTTTGGTGGTGGAAAATTTATTCTCTTGCTTAATACCCTTCTTTGAGACGTACGTGCTTAGAGGTTATTTATCGATAGACATCAGTTGCATGGCGTGAATTGTCAGTGTGACATGCAGAGATGCAGTGATCAAGGCTTCTGTTAAAAAGCAGAGTCTTGTGGTTGATGATCAAAGCACGACTTTAAATAGCATATCTTTGTGTATAAAGTTAATTCGCGAGCCTCACACCCGATATGAATCAAAAACGGGATAAGGGACTCAAGGAGTACACGACGTTTCTTTCTAGCTATGGGCAGTGTCATGGTATGGAGCCCAGACATTTATTTATTTTTACCTGTGTTGATGATGGAATGCGATACGCCTCGGATATTGGTCCCTAGTGGCCAAGTGATAGGTCCGATAGGACCGGGAAATGTGTGTTCAGGAATTGTCAATCCTCAAACGTAAGAGAGGACCGACCTTGGAGGATCCAACGGTTCACTACGGGCAATCCTAAGGCATTTGCTAGAGTGTCTCGAAGCCGGCGAGGAGTACATCCCTTACCTCGACTCATAGATAGAATCCAATTACCAATACATGACATTTCGGTTTTAGTTGTAAAACTAGTATGATGACATAGTATATGGTAGCTATGCCATCTATGATTGATACATTTATATTTGAAGTGATTTTGACACTATACACTTAAAGTAATATCAAAATGATTTGTTTTAAAATCTACCAAGCATGTTTGGCTATTATAAGGTAAAACTCTATCCTCCGGCTTGCACTGCATTGTGTGATGGAACCTGAGTCTTATAATAGCTTCATTTTTCCAAAAAGCATTGGCTGTTTGTTTTATGCCCTGGAATTCTAGGAGAAAACCTGTTCTATGTTATACGGCGTGGTCCCTTGATTTACTCTATTTTAAAGTAAAGTTTTTAATAACTGGTTTAGTTCTCACACCAGTCCCATGACTGACCTGGAGTTTATTGTTTTAACCTAAACTCTGGGTTCCCTATTTTCCACACAGGCAGCTAGTAGTTCTGGTTTTGTAGATTTCTACTTTACTGGATTCTAGTTTACACCTGGAGCTATATTCAGAAAGCTTTGTATCCATGTATCTCTTTCGATTGTGTTATGTATTATTTTTCTGCTGCTATGTAATGTATTTTAAAGTCTGATATTTTTCTGATGTATATTATTTATTCATACTCTGTTAAATTCTTGTACTCTGATGTAATCATTGTAATAGCAATGAAATGTTCTATTGTTTGCGTTTTGATTTGTCGTGTTCTCAACTCAATCCGGGCTTTCCCTCACGTGTGAGTTTGGGACGTTTCATCGGGGTATCGAAGCTTTGGTTTTACAAGGCTCGAGAACAAGACACATTAGAACCGAACAAAAGAATTCATCAAAGATTGGATTAGTTATTTCCAATGAGAAGGACTCGTTAGAGATGGGATCGGTAGTGTTGTAACGACCCATATCTTTACGGTATAATAATTAATTTATTTAAATAGTGAAGTAGAGATTTAAATGGTTGTTTAATTAAATAATATTGAATATTTAATTAATATAAATAATAGAATAATATATAAATCCCGAAATAGTTGAAAATAACAGAATTCACAATATTGTGTGAATTGTACAGTTCAATATATATAATTTAGTTTAATATTGAACTACGATAACAAATATATTTAATTAACGATGGTTGAACGTATAATTTATATTATAATTATAATCGAGCTCGAAATGGCGCAGTAAACGAATATACAAAATCCTTTTTAAATCGAATTCCTATGAAACAAGAAACGTTCGGAGTTGATGAAGTATATTTTTCTAATGGAATAGAAAAATCAGAATTTCGTCGAGTAGATTTTGATTTATGATCAAATCAAATTTTCGAAAAGTCGCTACGGAATTCCTTTATAATTTATAATGGTTTATTTATATTATAAATGGATTTTCAATATAAATTGAGTACTGATTTAGTCTAAAATTGAAATGTCGAGTTATAAATTCAGATAGGAATATTTTGGAGTTATATTATATTCTATGTGAATATATATGATAATATTTATTTATAAATATTTAATTTAATTATTTTTAAATATATTAATATTTAAATGGGTTTATTTGGAGCTTTAAAAATAGCCATTTTTGCAAACGAACTCCGTTTTCAACGAAACTAATTTTGTTGGATCCAGAATATTAAATTATTACTAGATTTCAATTTTCAGGATTTTTGGAGTCAGTATGTGGCCGTACGGGATATTAATGTGAAATACAGTCGATAATTTGACTTCAAAAGTACGCTGTGTGAGCAAATAGATTCGGAATTCAACGAAACAAGTTTCGTTGGGTCTGTAATATCGAACTGTAGCTGTATGCCAATTTTCATCGGATTTGGTTATCATATGCGAGCATACGGGTTTTTAGAAGACAAATATGAATTACGGTAACTATATAAATTAATAAAATAAAATTTGAATCTTACCCTAGAAGCTAATGGAATCTATAAATGCACCTCTGAACCCTAACTTTACTCATTTGATAGTCAACAACAATCCGCCTCCATCCCTTTTCCTCAACAAACATAATCGTTATCCTCAAAATTCACATTAATTCAAATACATAGCAAAATCAGCCATTGTTTTAATCGCTGAATCCATTATTTCGCCAGCATCAATGTGTTACCAATAAGATGCTGCTCGATCAACTTTTGTCAAGATAACCGATTTCGAGCACATCGATTTGGGCAACATCGGAGGGAGTACGTGATGGCGAGTCGCTGTAGGAGGCGATGCAAATGTTTGACGGCAGTATGGTGGAACTCGATTATCACCGGCGATCAATGGAGTCGAAGTTAGGAATTTCGTTTTTCCTCTGAGTTCGAGCGTGCGTTTCAGGGAGGTGTAGGGGATCGCGTTAATCAGAACGGGGAAAGGAGTCAACGAGGGCTAGTGGGGTCAACCATTGGTGAACTCCAGTTGGCTATGGTGAATGGAACCACCGTTTGAATGTGATGAAGTGGTGGTTCAATGTCTGGAAGGAAAAGTCGTTATGGGTTAAGTTTGGAGGGAAGTTCGATGTTTTGGTTGGTGATTTTTAATGATTAAATCATGAAGAAGGGAGCAAGCAATGGAGGAACGAAAACTGGAAATGGCAGGAGAAGCGGTTCCCTGCAATTTCAACAGTGGGAGACAATGAGCAAACCGATGGAGGTTTTGAATGTTGGTTAAGGGAATTTAATCAAGGTAAATATTTTATTAACTGAATTATTAATGACCTGTACTTAAACTAGAAAAAAATAGATATATGTCAATCCTTTTGTTTGATGCAGTGGTTACAAGAAGACGCATAATGACCTGTGCGAGTGAAATAATTTGGTATGGGGAGATGTAAAGTATGAAGAGGGAAATTTTGGGATAAAATTTATTTGATTTTAGTTAAGTGGTTAAGGAGGTTCTTAGGTTTAAAATGGTCGGCTATTGCATTGGTTTTGCATCAGGGTTCGAATGGGAGAACGTGGAAGAAGGTCATGGTGAGCGACCTTGGGTTTCTAGGGTTGTTGTTAGGCTGAGTTTAAAATGGTGAGGCCCATTAATCAAACGTGTAAAATTTGAACTATGTAAATATATATACAAACTTAGAAAATTTATACATAATGCATACATGAACAGAATCACATGAAATAAGATCCGTTTGGATCGTATGGACGACCACTACAAAATGGAACTAACTAGGAGTGAATTGGAGCTCGTTATAATTTATAGCTAAATAAATTGTCCGTCTGATTCGAAGATAGTTAATCGTTATTTAACGATAACCATCCAATGTGAGTACATCTCACTAACTCTGATCAGTTTATATTTTTATAACGTATTTATAGAATTGATGAATGATGGTTGATTTCTGTGTGTTGTTGTTTGGATTAATTGCTAGTTATGGTTAAAAATATCGAGATATATATATATATATATATCATCAATCAAATATTGATTCTGTTTAGTAGAATATTTCATATTGAAATGAAATCGATGTTATTTATGTTGCTTAACATTTATGGATGCAGGGAAACAGGTTGGAGGGATCGAACAGGATTCCTCAATATTTATAATATTGTTTTTTTATATATTGTGATATATGATGTGATATATAATCTGTTGTTGATTATGTATGTTCGGATGATATTGATCATGGTTATTTGGTATTTTAAATACCATATGAAATACTGGAATGTAAGAAGGAAATTTTCAAAGTGAATATTGAAAATGAAATATTTATATAAAATGAATAGGATTATGTAAAAGGATTTATATAAAATGAATAGGATTATATAAAAGGATTTATATAAAATAAAAAGAATTATATAAAAGGATTTATATAGAATAAATAGAATTATATATCGGAAATTATAAATGAGATTTAAGTTTTAGAAATAAAAAAAGGAGATTTGTATGAATAATTCTACAAATAAAAATATTAATAGAATTTGGGTTTGAGATATTGTTTTAAAATACAAAATCAAACTGTTTTGATTATATAAAGAACTACTATTCACATTCTATGTGAAAAATTAGATTAAAGTAAATATTTTGCAAATAAAATATTATAAAGGAATTTGGGGTTTGGTTTAGGAATTTAAATGGAATTACTGAAATTAGAAACTGACAGGAAATTAGTTGAGTTGAATGGCTTTCTAGGTATCGATCTGATATTGGTTTCGGCCTTGCTTGGAAGCTATTCTCTTACTAGTTTACTGTTAGAGACTGATATAGATGGGAAGATATTGATGCGTGAATCAGAAAAGGAAACGTTTTACAAAGTTAATAACGTATATTTTCTAATTTTAGAAAATAAGGAATTTATGAATATATGGAAACGATAAATGGGAAATTGGGAAATGAAATGATGATTGATCGGTAAGAATTCCATCTGGAAATACGACCGTTGTTTGTACACATGTTTTCCTTTGATAGTTAAATCACCGACTATCAAAGATTTTGACTATTTCCATTGTCAATACGTAGAGACCGGGATCGGATATATTATCTGAAAACCCCTCCATTTGGCATTAGCGTTGTGAATCAAATATGATGAAGATAATTGAAGACGGAGTTATGCAATGGCTGTTCAGTAAATCCTAGGTAGAAATTGCCTAAGTTGGATTTACAGAATAGTACCTTTGGTCTATCCAGTCCCAGGACGACCTATATGGAAGAATGTATGACAGAGTATATTTAAAAGACCACGTAAGTTGATCTCTTCAAACGTATTTACATTTGGTGGTGAAGAAATTCGTTTCTCTTAGTTGTATACCCGTTGTATTTTTGGGGAAATAAATTTGTGATTGTGCGGTTATGACGATGTGGCATTCAAAGTAAATAAAGGTGTGATCTATACGTTATGGCCTCTAGCCTCACAACCGGAAATGGTATAAAATCGGGTAGGTCGCATGGCTAAGTGGTTAGCTGCCAATTAAGGTGTATTGTCACCTGATCTAGAGAAATTCCGTTTACTTCTATAATCTATTTCGATGTTGTCTCTTTCGGGAAAACGGTTTCTGATCCCAACCGTTGGTGATAATACATTCGGTACACTCAAGTGAAATGAGTGACTGGTCATGTTTAGCTTGGGTTACAAGATGTTCTTGTTGAACCCGGTGTATTCCTCTCTAGAGATACACTGTCGGAAGGTGGTCCCATACTTTGCAAGTTGGAATTCATTAACCAATAAGCGCCCATGGTTTTTGATTATATATTATGTATGTGGAACGTGAGATGAAAGCGTTCTGCAAGATGATTATTGTATTGTGGTTGATAGACACTATTATAATATCAAAAGGGTTTTGATATAAAGATTATCGGTTCTTCCGAAAGGATTTTTGAAATGTTGAATCAAGTGTTTTGGATTCTCATTAGGGAAAAACCCGTTTCGTGTTATACGCCGTGGTCTTATGAGACACTGTTTGTTTTCTCAAGCTGTTTTTAATTGTTTACTCATACCAATCTCATGACTGACCCGGAGTTTATTTTGTTTTCCCTAAACTCTTTGGTGCCCAATTTTGTACGGGCAGTCAAGTAGTCAGGATTTTACAGATATACTGAGACCTTGGAGTATGAGGCTTCTGGATTATATAGCAATTGTTTATTTCCGCTGTGTTGTAAGTTTTGTACTTTGATAATGATATGTTTATTCAAGTACATATTTTGTTTCAGAGCTATGTTATATAATATATTTATTCGTTCCGCTGTGAGATTCGTGTTAATCTGATGTTGTATGTTCTTCTTCTTCTTCTATTCTAATTTTCTATCTTACCTATTCTCACCCTCTAATTTCTTTCATTAACTATCTAATATTTTCAATGCTTTGATAGTCGACATCGAGTTTATGTCCATAACCAAGGCCGTGAATTCCCCGGGTCATTACAGTGGTATCATAGTTGAAGGTTAAGTAATTACCTTGGCTCTGTGGTGTAACTCAGTCGAGATGGGGTTAACAATACACTAGATTGAGTTTGAGTGTATATATACGAGTGAATGTATTTGTAGATTTTATAAAAATTGTTTTATATTGTGGAGATTTATTGGTTGAGTTGTTTAAGAATTCGGGTCGATCAGTTTGATCCACTGTATCGGTAGGGGTTTCTAAAACACTCGAATACGATGAACTAACATGGTATGTTCTGAAAAGAGGGTAAATGAAATAATTTTACCCAAATTATATTTTGATATAAAAGAATGGTTTATATTTGGATTATTATAGTATATAGGATCCGTTGGTTGTTATTATAATCAAATAAGATTATAAAAGTAAAATGGTTATGTAAATAGCTAATCGGGATTCATATAAGTGTAATATATGAAATCAAATGGATTAAAACTGAATTTAAACCAGAATTGAAAATTTAAAACTCTGGAAATTTGAATAAGTGTTTGTAAATGGAGTTGAATTAAATATATGAGAATTTTAAAATCCTGGGAGATTTTAAATTGTTTTACAAGCAGTGTGAATGGTATTTTGAACTAATTTCAAAATAAAATTGTTTAAATATGAGTTTGAAAGGTGATATAGTATTGAACTCACTTTGATAGTTGGGAAATAATTCTGATGATGCTGGCCACATCATCAGTGTTCATATTCAAGTTCTAAGTGATGGACTACTACCAAAGATATTGATTTCGAATTGTTTTGGCAAAACAAGTTGGTTTGAAATTCCGAAAAGGAATAATTGATTTTTTTAGAAAAGCAAAGCTGTTTAAAACTAGCAGGAGTGATGGTTTGATTTAAAAGCAAATTAATAAAATTTGTGGAATGGAACTTAACTAGGTTAAGTATATGGGACGTGAGATAGGAATTTGAAATGGTATTGGACTGGTAAGTTAAGAGTCGAAATTGGTAATGAAATTTGAGTTGAGAATGAAATTTGGTTGAGTTATAAGAGAATGATTGAGTTTGAGGACAAAACCTAATTGGAGTTTGATTAAGATGGCATGTGTATATGCTGAATTGGCAGCAGATGGAAATGATATAATGATATGCCCGATAAAAAGGTACAAGTTTATATTTTGAATAAGCATGAGATTTATGAGCCGATTTGGCAAGCCGCTTGGCTGTTTGATTTTCTTTTGGGTTGGAGAAGGCCTAGAGAGGCGAGTTGTATCGATTGACCTATACAAAGGAGGTGCTGGTGAAATTTTTCAGAAATTTAAGGTGTTAGAAAATTTTCAGGATTTTTAAAAATTTTTGTTAATAGAAATGAACTAATAATTTAGTTAAAGTAAATTGGTTCAGTGAAACTGGAGTTAAGAAGTAAATGAATAATTTTTAACCCAGTTAATAGGGTTTGTTTTCTACCTTAGCAATTTTGAGGACGAAATTATTCTAAGGGGGGAAGAATGTAACGACTCGTATTTTTACGGTATAAAAATTAATTTATTTAATTATATAAATAGTGAAGTAGAGATTTAAATGGTTGTTTAATTAATAATATTGAATATTTAATTAATATAAATAATAGAATAATATATTTAAATCCTGAAATAGTCGGAAATAACAGAATTCACAATATTGTGTGAATTGGACAATTCAAAATATATGAATTACGATAACGAATACATTTAATTAACGATGGTTGAATGTATAATTTATATTATAATTATAATCGAGTTCGAAATGGCGCGACAGTCCGTAATTTGGCGATTCAAACTTTAAACGAATATACAAAATCCGATTTAAATCGGATTCCTATGAAACAGGAAACGTTCGGAGCTGATGAAGTATATTTTTCTAATAGAAGAGAAAAATCGGAATTTTGTCGGGTAGATTTTGATTTGTGATCAAATCAAAATTTTGAAACGTTGCTATGGAATTCCTTTGTACTTTATAACGGTTTGTTTATATTATAAATGGATTTTCAATATAAATTGAATACAGATTTAATATGAAATTGAAATGTCGAGTTATAAATTCAAATAGGAATATTTTAGAGCTGTATTATATTCTATGTGAATATATATGATAATATTTATTTATAAATATTTAATTTAATTATTTTTAAATATATTAATATTTAAATGGGTATATTTGGAGCTTTAAAAATAGCCATTTTTGCAAACGAACTCCGTTTTCAACGAAACTAATTTTGTTGGATCCGGAATATTAAATTATTGCTAGATTTCAATTTTCATAATTTTTGGAGTCAGTATGTAGCCGTACGGGATTTTAATGTGAAATATAGTTGATAATTTGACTTCAAAAATATGTTGTGTGAGCAAACAGATTCGAAATTGGACGAAACAAGTTACGTTGGGTCCGTAATGTCGAACTGTAGGTGTATGTAAATTTTCATCGGATTTGGTTATCATATGTGAGCATACGGGTTTTTGGAAGACAAATATGAATTACAGTAACTATATAAATTAATAAAATAAAATTTGAGTCTTACCCTAGAAGCTAATGGAATCTATAAATACACCTCTAAACCCTAACTTTACTCATTTGATAGTCAACAACAATCCGCCTCCATACCTTTTCCTCAGCAAACATAATCGTTATCCTCAAAATTCACATTAATTCAAATACATAGCAAAATCAACCATTGTTTTAATCGATGAATCCATTATTTCGCCAGCATCAATATGATACCAATAAGATGCAGCTTGATCATCTTTTGTCTGGATAACTAATTTCGAGCAAAGCGATTTGGGCAACATCGGAGGGAGTACGTGATGGCGAGTCGCTGCAGGAGGCGATGCAAATGTTTGACGACAGTCTGGTGGAACTCGATCATCAACGGCGATCAATGGAGATGAAGTTAGGGATTTCGTTTTTCATCTGAGTTCGAACGAGCATTTCAGGGAGGTGAAGGGATTGCGTTAGTCAGAATGGGGAAAGGAGTCGACGAGGGTTAGTGGGGTCAACCACTGGAGAACTCAGGTTGGCTACGGTAAAGGGAACAACCGTTTGAATGTGATGAAGTGGTGGTTCGATGTCTGGAAGGCAAAGTCATTATGGGTTAAGTATGGGCGGAAGTTCAACATTTTGGTTGGTGATTTTTAATGATTAAATCATGATGAGGAGAGAAAGCAGTGGAGGAACGAAAACTGGAAATGGCAGGAGAAGTGGATCCCTACAATTCCAACAGTGGGAGACAATGAGCAAACTGATGGAGGTTTTGAATGTTGGTTAAGGGGATTTAATCAAGGTTAATATTTTATTATATGAATTATTATTGACCTGCATTTAAACTAGAAAAAATAGATATATGTCAATCCTTTTGTTTGATGCAGTTGTTATAAGAAGACTCGCAATGACCTGTGCGAGTGAAACGATTTGGTATGGGGAGATGTAAAGTATAAAGAGGGAAATTTTGGAATAAAATTTATTTGATTTTAGTAAAGTGGTTAAGAACGTTCTTGAGTTTAAAATGGTTGGCTATGGCATGGGTTTGCATCAGGTTTCGAACGGAAGAATGAGGAAGAAGGTCATGGTAAGCGACCTTGGGTTTCTAGGGTTGTTGTTAGGCTGAGTTTAAAATGGTAAGGCCCAATAATCAAACGTGTTAAATTTGAACTATGTAAATATATATACAAACTTAGAAACTTTATACATAATGCATACATGAACAGAATCACACGAAACAAGATGCTTTGGGATCGTATGGGCGACAGCTACAAAATGGAACTGACTGGGAGTGAATTGGAGCTCGTTACAATTTATAGCGAGATAAATTGTCCGTCTGAATCAAAGATAGTTAATAGTTATTTAATGATAACCGTCCAATGTGAGTAAATCTCACTAATTCTGATCAGTTTATATTTTTATAACGCATTTCTAGAATTGATGAATGATGGTTGATTGCTGTATGTTGTTGTTTGGATTAATTGCTAATTAACGGTTAAAAATATCGATATAGATTTATATATATCGTCAATCAAATATTGATTCTGTTTAGCAGAATATTTCATATTGGAATGAAACCGATGTTATTTATGTTGTTTAACATTTGTGGATGCAGGGAAACAAGTTGGAGGGATCCAACAGGATTCCTCAATATTTATAATATTGTTTTTTTTCATATATTGTGATATATGATGTGATATATAGTATGTTGTTGATTATGTGTGTTTGGATAATATTGATCATGGTTATTTGGTATTTTAAATACCATATGAAATACTAGAATGTAAAAAGGAAAATTTTAAAGTGAATATTGAAAATGAAATAATTATATAAAATGAATAGGATTATATAAAAGGATTTATATAAAATGAATAGGATTATATAAAAGGATTTATATAAAATAAATAGAATTATATAAAAGGATTTATATAGAATAAATAGAATTATATAAAGGAAATTATAAATGAGATTTAAGTTTTAGAAATAAAAAAGGGGATTTGAATGAATAATTCTACAAATAAAAATATAATGGGTTTAAGTTATTGTTTTTAAAATACGAAAACAAACTTTTTTGATTATATAAAGAAATATTATTCACATTCTATGTGAAAAATTAGATTAAAGTAAATATTTTGTAAATAAAATATTATAAAGAAATTTGGGGTTTGAATTAGGAATTTAAATGGAATTACTGAAATTTGAAACTGACTGGAAATTATTTGAGTTGAATGTCTTTCTGGGTATCGATCTGATGTTAGTTTCGGCCCTCGGGGTTTATGCTTGGGAAGATGTTCTCGTACTAGTTTATAGTTAGAGACCGATAGAGGTGGGAAGATATTGATGCGTGAATCAGAAATGGAAACGTTTTCCAAAGATAATAACGTATATTTTCTAATTTTAGAAAATAAGAAATTTACGAATATATGGAAACGATTAATGAGAAATTGGGAAATGAAATGTTGATTGATCGGTAAGATTTCCATTTGGGAATGCGACTGTTGTTTGTACACATGTTTTCCTTTGATAGTTTAATCACCGACTATCAAAGATTTTGACCATTTCCGTTGTCAATACGGAGAGATCGGGATCAGATATATTATCTGAAAACCAATCCGTATGGCATTAGCATTGCAAATCAAATATGATGAAGATAATTGAAGACGGAGTTATGCAAGGACTGTTCAGTAAATCATAGGCAGAAATTGCCTAAGATGGATTTACAGAATAGTACCTTCGGTCTGTCCAGTCCTAGGATGACCTGTATGGAAGAATGTCTGATAGAGTATATTTAATAGATCGCGTAAGTTGATCTCTTCAAAAGTATTTATGTTTGGAGGCGGAGGAATTCGTTTCTCTTAGCTGTATACCCATGGTATTTTTGGGGAAATTAATTTGTGATTTGGCGGGTATGAGATGTGGCATTCAAAGTAAATAAAGGTGTGACCTATAAGTTATGGCTTCTAGCCTCACAACCGGAAATGGTATAAAATTGGGCAGGTCGCATGGCTAAGTGGTTAGCTGCCAATTAGGGTGTATTGTCACCTGATCTAGAGAAATTCCATTTATTTCTATAATCTATTTCGATGCTGTCCCTTCCGAAAAAACGGATGCTGATCCCAACCATTAGTGATAATACATTCGATACACTCAAGTGAAATGAGTGACCGGTCATGTTTAGACTGGGTTACAAGATATTCTTGTTGAACCCGGTGTATTCCTCTCTAGAGATACACTGTCGGAAGGTGGTCCCATACCTTGCCAGTTGGAATTCATTAACCAATAAGCGCCCACGGTTTTTGATTATGTAATATGTATGTGGAACGTGAGATGAAAGCGTTTTGCTAGATGATTATTATATTGTGGTTGATAGACACTATTATAATATAAAAAGGGTTTTGATATAAAGATTATCGGTTCTTCCGAAAGGATTTTTGAAATGTTGGATCAAGTGTTTTGGATTCTCATAAAGGAAAAACATGTTTCGTGTTATACGGCGTGGTCTTATGAGATATCGTTTATTTTCTCAAGCTGTTTTAAATTGTTTACACACACCAGTCCCAGGACTGACCCGGAGTTTATTTTGTTTTGTTTTCCCTAAACTCTTGGGTGCCCAATCTTGTACGGGCAGTCAAGTAGTCAGGATTTTACAGATATAATGAGACCTTGGAGCAGGTGGCTTCAAGATTATATAGCAATTGTTTATTTCCGCTGTGTTGTAAGTGTTATACTTTGATAATGAATGTATATTGAAGTACATATTTTGTAATGACCTGCAAAGTCCGCAACATCAGAGTTGACTATATACATCATACGTCCAACCCAAATATCACGAAAATACAAAACATTTTTTTAGAAGAAAAGGGTAGAAGAAGAACAGAAATAACAACACAGAATCTCACATCGCAGCGGAACAAAATATAATATATCATAACTTTTGAAATACAAACTTCAACTGTATAACATACACTTATCAGAGTACAACACTGTAACGAACAGGGAATTTTCGGCCCCGGAAATCGACATAAATACCTTTACCGTAACTCATGCCAACCTTCCGAACACCGAAAACACTGGACGTTATTAGAAAGAAATTAGAGGGTGAGATAAGAAAGAAAGAAATATTAGAAAAGAAGAAGAAGAACATGACACAGAGTCTCACATCGCAGCGGAACAGAATATAATACAGAAATAACTTTATTGAGAGCTTTAAATAAACTTACAATATCAGAGTACAACACATATCTGGACAGTTTGACAATCTGTCCTCATATATATAATCACACAGCGAAATACCATTCAGCTGAACATCTTCAGCTCGTCTCTGGACTTCGTAGTACTTGATGACCTGAACCTGTACACTCCGGGCTAACCCGAGCATTTACAAAACATCGGGTCAGTCTGGTGAACCAGAGTGAGAAAAACTTGCACAGCATTTAGAGTATCACACAACTTGATTTTTAAAGTTCAAAATCCTTTTGAAAGAAAAGGATAATCGTAAGACCGATCCACACATAAAAACGGACGGTTTTTACCTTACGATAACCCAAACCATTTTTTTGGAAATCATATATTGATCTGATATTATGATAATGTCTAGATACAGATAATTAACAAATCTAGAGGAACGCTTGCATCTCACACTCCCCGTATATAGTATACAATCGAAAACCGCGGGCGCTTATTGGATATTGGATTTCCAACTTGACAAGGTATGGGACCACCTTCCGCACGTGTATCTCTAGAGACGAATACATAGGATTCAACAAGAACGTCTTGCAACCCGGCCCTCACATGACCGACCACTCATTTCGCTTGAGTGTATCGAATGTATATCACCAACGGTTGGACTCAAACCACCATTTCCCGAAAAGGGACAGCATCGATAGATTAAAGAAGCAAAAGGAATTTCTCTAGATAGGTGATTATACGCCCTAATGGGAGCGACCCACATAGCCATACTGCCTGCCCGATTTTTGTCATCTCCCGGTTGATGAGGCTTGAGGTTTGAATTTCCTCTACAACATCTGGCCACCATTCACTTTGAATGCCACGTCGTCAAATCCGTCAGATATCACTAATTGACGTGCACAAAAATACCCTAGTGGTTAAGCTAAGAGAACCGTCGTCCTCCGCCATCAACTATGGTACGTTTGAAGAAATCAACGTACGTAATTCCTTTGGAAATACACTGTCAGACACTCGTCCATGCAAGTCATCCAGGAACAGGATGAACTGAAGGCACTCTCCTACTGCATCCAATATAGGAATCACCCCATGGATCAGTAGCGAGAGGTCCTTGCCATCCGTAGAGTCCAACCACGACAGAACCACAGTTTATCTCGGGCCGCTAAGCCAGAGATTATAAGTAATCCTTTCGCTTATGAAGATCCATGGTCTTCAATGCTCCATCTCGACCGTCTTCTGATACCTTCACGTATTTGTTGGTCGGAATGGTTTTCGAATATAAATTCGATCCCGGTCTTCCCGTACCAACAATCGTATTGGTCAGATTTGATAGTCGGTGATTTAACTATCAAAATAATCAGTGTTTCAATCATGACAATCCAATGGATTCACTGGTTCAGTATTCAGCACCACTTGGCCTTTTATTTAAAACAAACGTAAATTCAACTCTTAAATATTTCGATATAAATATAGTTTCGCTTCTTATTTAACATAAGAACCCTTTTTTTTAAAACAAATATCGTTATAACTTCACTTTGGAATACTTAAAACAATAACCCATACTTATTCTCCTAGAATAAAACTCAACTTCACGTTTCCTTTTCTAACTCACAAATATCATTAAAGTTTCACGCAACTCTTTTTATTTCCCTTTTACTTTGGAATTCACATTTTATATATATATCCAAATTTTTATAAAAATGTTGCATTATTATTTCTCTGGTGAAATAATAAATCATCACTGTCCTCCTTTACCATTTACAACTAATATCACCTTCAAATAATCCTGATGTTGCTCAAGTTGGGGTATTTTAATTACCTCTCAGACCTTGATCAACAACGTTCATACCTGAAGATGGATATGAGTTGTAATCCAAAACTCGATATTACATTCCAGTATCCATACAAATCTCATCTCACTAATTTATTCAAAATATGGTTTCATAACTTCTTATCTCATCGAAAATCTCCTTCTCGAATAGGACGTTATTCCTTAATTTAATAATTAAGTAATTCCTTATAAACACCACTTTTAAACCTTTGCCCTTTTAATACAATTTCATTTCACCATTAGTGTTTTCTTACAAAATCCTTCTTCTTTTACCATGTTTAGTTTCACAAATTCCTTTCCAAATCCTTTCGGCCATTTCCCGCTTTGAGTCTCTTACTTCAATTTCCCACCTTTACTTGACAACATTATTAAGTGACATAAATTTAGAATTTTCGATATAACGTCTCATCGCTTTTACAACCCTTATTAAAATCCACTCTAGTTTAGTCTAAAGCCCTTTCTGTTCACAATTCCCTTTTTGCTTGATTCACCTATTGAGTCAATCTAATCTAAGTTGTCATGGTCGCTTAAATTCCTTTTATAGCATTGTTATACAAATTCGGTTTTTAAAAATATAAAAGCCGTTCATAAACTTCTTTCACTTTTCAGTTTGATTTCATTTCAACCTTGATTAGTTATTCAGTTAAAACTAATTCCCCAATTTGAATCATCTGGTTAATTTCTATCCCCTTGTATATCAATCTGATTAACATCAGAATTTCCTTAATTAATAATAAATTATGAATTTAAACAATAAATATTTATTTCCTTTTAAGCAAACCTTTATTCGAAATAAAATATATTTCAAAATCTATCCTTAGTTATAAAGTAAATTTTATAACTTCAATTCGATCGATTTACCTAACTGTAAATCGATATAAATAAAATAATTTACTTTTAGGCCATTTACTGCCGATTACCCAATCAATACTGCCCATTGGTTAAAACACAACACAGGTCGACTTTCCAGTCAATGGTCACCACCAAAATCAATTACCCATCATGACAGTTCATATATGATAATATGAAAATAAATAATATATTTGAGGAATCCGGTTGGATCCCTCCAATCTGTTCTTCCCTGTATACAACTGGTTATCTCAAACAGATTGTTCAATTCAAACAGATCAAACAATTCAACCAATTAAACACGTTCATTTTATAACTGTGACCAACAAGGTATGTTACCTTTATTGGAACCAATCGTTAAAAATAATGATTTGGTATTTCACTGAAATTAAACACAGTTTAATTTCATCAGTTAAATCAGCAAACAAATAGTCAACCATTGGCAAGCAAAATACACAAAATAAAAACCCAATTTATATAAAATATAAATGGGAAAACCGAGTGAGTTTAACTCACCTTGAATAAGTTCTGCGATTTAAACGAGTTGGTTTGACGATATTAGCAGCTTCCATTGCTAATCTAATCAGCTCCATTGCATGGCGTCCTCAACACGGTTCCGGCATCTTCTGTCTTTGTCGAATTCTGACGACAAATGAATGCGTACACATTATATATGATATACGATTTATAATTGAAATAAATTTAAATTCTTTTTTTTTAACATGTTACTTGTATCTATCGTATGACTTATACGAAATGCGTCTGAGCAATATCTCATTTGGCACATGAACACCTGGAAATCTTATAAGATAGTACACACTGACCAGTTGTCTAACCCTCCATATTATCACTCTCAATGATTTGATATATTACCAATATTTCACGCTATTTTGTTCATGTATTTGATTACCATGTATCAGGTTCCATAAGTGCATGTATCAGTCAACACCATTTAGTGGTAAATCACTCTTGTTTTGTTGGTTTTTATTTACTTGTTAACACTCTTCTACTTATTATATAATCTATCTATATTATATTTAATCTACCTGAACTATACATTAGTAAATCAGTCATCTTTGCTGGATTTAGGCATATGCTAATCTAATCTAAAACAAGTGATTAAGCTACTAAATATATTATTGTATTACTACCTGCTGCCGTTTACTTCCTTGTTTGCTTTGGACAATTTCCAGGCATGTGACTATTGTGCATCTTCTTTCCTTCCCTTAGAAGCTTCAGGGTACTCACGTCCTCCCTCCTTTTTTTAGCTGCTCACCGCCACCCTTAGCTATTGTCACCTCATCACTCAACGGTCCATCTTCCACCGCCATTTTTCCTTTTTCCTTTTCTGGGTTCGCTGTACCCCGACGCAACTCCACCGTCCTCCTATAACTCCCACCCAGTCCACGTCAACCTCCTAGTCCCTTCATCAACCCACTTCAGAACCTCCGCATTTAACAGGTTCCCTCCTATCCCAGTTATCACGTCATGCAAACACTCTCCCTGCTTCTCCATTTCACCACGAACGCTTCCGACCAGTCATCTGTACTAACGTGCCCTCTTCCCTCTGCTTACAAAAACTTCACTACTTCGTGTGCCGACTCCTACCTCGTCCGATCCCCCAGCTTCTCTGATGCGACCGAAAGTGTGGGTGATGTAGAGCTTGCATTTTAATCGAGCTCGCATGGTTCTTCTTTGGAGAGAAGTTTAAATTTCAGTTCAGCGAAGGTTGGTTGAAGTTTGGGTTTTTAGTTTAGTATGGAGTGCTTGATTTATTGTTTGAGAGGAATCGGTTTCATATATAAGCAGGAGGCATTTGGTTTTGTCACCCTTGCTGGAAAGAATTAAAAAGAAGGAGCATCGCCTTATTTGTTTTGAAAGTGTAAACAAGAATTTGAAACAGAGACTGAATATATATAGGGGGGAAAGTTTGGCCATCAAGTAATATCGGGTACAGGTAGGTAACTGTACATATGTAGGCCGTAGTGTAGGGAGCTCAGACGTGGTCGGCACGGTAAAATGTTACTTGACAGCCACGGAATTGAAAACCCGTGAGGCGCAAGCAAAGGGATAAGCAACAGTAAGTGTGGGATGTTTTTTTTAATATTATAATGTACAAAACTTCGTCGTGAAGAAATCATATTAAAAACCACAGCATACGATCTTTGTTTACTGATGAAAAAGCTAATATTGGTGTAAAAAGGTATTCCGGCCCCAATGGGACAAGTTTAGTCGAAATCCGAGGTCGTATGGAAAAATTTCCTTTATAAAACCAGAAATAAACACGCGTTTTATTTTTCCACGATCACCAGATAAATCAAATCAACCTAAAACCTAGAAATCCTATAATAATTCTTCAATACGAACCCAATGACACCAGTTTCGTCGTATTCTGAGACTATTTTCCCGGTAGGCTGCTTTTACGCGCACCGCAATGCCCTTTTTGACACCAAATTTCCCAGTCTTCAAAAATAACAAACTATATACCTATCCTAACTCTAATCGACGATACGAACTCGATGGAACTGATTTCGTGGCCTAATTCGATCGTATGCTCAAGTTACATTCAAATATCTCTATATTGAATTAATTACGCGCTATAGAAATTGAACGGGCGTTTTTGGCTGCCGTGGTTGCATACGACATCGGTTTGCCACGCAATTTAACACCGTACAATAATTTAACAAAACGGTTCTAATGAAACTAGTTTAGTCAAAAATGAAGACCGTTTGCAAAATGGCCATTTTAAAAGCCTATAATTTAATAACGATTTTCCACAGCGATTATTTTAAAATTTGATTTGGCCATAACTTACTATTTAAAATACGAAATCTGGATTTTTCTCTCTCATATGAAAATTATCATCAACATGGTTCCATCATTTCTCGTTTCACAGAAATTCGACTTATATCGGACTCTATATATTCATTTGAAGTTCAAAACTCCAAATTACGAACTGCATGCCATTTTCAAGCTCGATTTATATTATATATAAACTATAGCGTTCAAACTTCGTTTTAAATAACGATTAAATATTAAAATCCATTAACATTCCAAATAAAATATTTAAAACCAATTTAAATATTTGGATTCAAATGGTCAAAAAACACGGGTTGTTACATTCTTCCCCCCTTAAAATAATTTCGTCCACGAAATTGCTAAGGTAAGAAAGAAAGCTACAAACCCATTTATTTCCAATCTAGTTTATCATAAATCAAAACCATTTTATTATAATCAGTACAAATTTTCAAAAATATCGAAAAAAAATTCTAACACCTTAAATTCCCGAAAAAATTCGGCAGAGTCTCCCCTGCACGGAGTGACATCTGCGATATCGCAGTAACAGATAATATATATTCATCGGCCAACGGTCGGAAAACAAAAATCAAAACCCCAAAATTTCATATTTCGCGTAGGCGTACCTTTTCGAGCGTTATTGAGCTTATCTGCTCAATGTATATGTGATTTACTCAACCCATATTAATCTGCCTAGCCATCTGGCATCTGTACTTAACTCCATTCACATATGAGTAGCCAAAACATGAAATTCTTAAATAATATTTCATTAAACAACTGGTATAACTATACCAATTCTAGAGTCAAACACATAGCATCAACTCCTTATCAAATACAAGGTTCAATCGTAAATTCCAATTCATATGCAACTTTATTCCAGTTTAATTATACTGGAAATTATTCTTTAGTTTGGAATTTATTTAACTCCATTAATTTATTGATTCATTTCTATTCAAACAGACTATCACCAATAATAAACAATTCACAATCAACAACCAATGCACAACCAAATCAACCAAATCTATTGAATTTTCATTCAATATTAATATTTTATTTTGGTTTCTCATATCTGAACATTAATCGATTAATTTCTATTCGATTATTATTTATCCATCACATTTCCAATTTATTTAATTTAATTCTAATATAATTCTGATTTTAATTACACTTAACCAAATTAAATTCCAATTCATATTTTCAATCTGATTGGAATTACATCCAAATCAGCCAAACATACTAATACCTCAATAATAAAATTATTTCTTTTCTATACAAAAATATGATTTTGGGTAAAATTATTTCATTTACCCTCTTAACAAAACAATATTGTATCCATTGCCAGTTCTATGCTTTTCAACACTTGAACCGATCAACCAACACAATACAAACATTTGTATATAAATTTACAAATACGCTCTCAAACATATACACACAATCTCGATCTAGGGTATTACTAACCCAATCCCTATCGAGTTACACCACAGAGCCAAGGTTATTACTAAACCAATAGCTCTGATACCACTGTAAGGAACAGAGAATTTTCGGCCCTGGAAATCGACATAAATACCTTTGCCGTAACTCATGCCAACCTTCCGAACACCGAAAACACTGGACGTTATTAGAAAGAAATTAGAGGGTGAGATAAGAAAGAAATATTAGAATAGAAGAAGAAGAACATGACACAGAGTCTCACATCGCAGAGGAACAAAATATAATACAAAAATAACTTTATTGAGAGCTTTAAATAAACTTACAATATCAGAGTACAACACATATCTGGACAGTTTGACAATCTGTCCTCATATATATAATCACACAGCGAAATACCATTCAGCTGAACATCTTCAGCTCATCTCTGGACTTCGTAGTACTTGATGACCTGAACCTGTACACTCCGGGCTAACCCGAGCATTTACAAAACATCGGGTCAGTCTGGTGAACCAAAGTGAGAAAAACTCGCACAGCATTTAGAGTATCACACAACTTGATTTTTAAAGTTCAAAATCCTTCCGAAAGAAAAGGATAATCGTAAGACCGATCCACACATAAAAACGGACGGTTTTTACCTTACGATAACCCAAACCATTTTTTTTTGAAATCATATATTGATCTGATATTATGATAATGTCTAGATACAGATAATTAACAAATCTAGAGGAACGCTTGCATCTCACGCTCCCCGTATATAGTATACAATCGAAAACCGCGGGCGCTTATTGGATATTGGATTTCCAACTTGACAAGATATGGGACCACCTTCCGCACGTGTATCTCTAGAGACGAATACATAGGATTCAACAAGAACGTCTTGCAACCCGGCCCTCACATGACCGACCACTCTTTTCGCTTGAGTGTATCGAATGTATATCACCAACGGTTGGACTCAAACCACCGTTTCCCGAAAAGGGACAACATCGATATATTAAAGAAGCAAAAGGAATTTCTCTAGATAGGTGATTATACGCCCTAATGGGAGCGACCCACATAGCCTTGCTGCCTGCCCGATTTTTGTCATCTCCCGGTTGATGAGGCTTGAGGTTTGAATTTCCTCTACAACATCTGGCCACCATTCACTTTGAATGCAACATCGTCAAATCCGTCAGATATCACTAATTGACGTCCACAAAAATACCCTAGTGGTTAAGCTAAGAGAACCGTCGTCCTCCGCCACCAACTATGGTACGTTTGAAGAAATCAACGTACGTAATTCCTTTGGAAATACTCTGTCAGACACTCGTCCATGCAAGTCATCCAGGAACAGGATGAACCAAAGGCACTCTCCTACTACATCCAATATAGGAATCACCCCATGGATCAGTAGCGAGAGGTCTTTGCCATCCGTAGATTCCAACCATGACAGAACCACAGTTTATCTCGGGCCGCTAAGCCAGAGATTATAAGTAATCCTTCCGCTTATGAAGATCCACGGTCTTCAATGCTCCATCTTGACCGTCTTCTGATACCTTCACGTATTTGTTGGTCGGAATGGTTTTCGAATATAAATTCGATCCCGGTCTTCCCGTACCAACAATCGTATTGGTCAGATTTGACTGTCGGTGATTTAACTATCAAAATAATCAGTGTTTCAATCATGACAATCCAATGGATTCACTGGTTCAGTATTCAGCACCGCTTGGCCTTTTATTTAAAACAAACGTAAATTCAACTCTTAAATATTTCGATATAAATATAGTTTCGCTTCTTATTTAACATAAGAACCCTTTTTTTTTAAAACAAATATCGTTATAACTTCACTTTGGAATACTTAAAACAATAACCCATACTTATTCTCCTAGAATAAAACTCAACTTCATGTTTCCTTTTCTAACTCACAAATATCATTAAAGTTTCACGTAACTCTTTTTATTTCCCTTTTACTTTGGAATTCACATTTTATATATATATCCAAATTTTATAAAAATGTTGCATTATTATTTCTCTGGTGAAATAATAAATCATCACTGTCCTCCTTTACCATTTACAACTAATATCACCTTCAAATAATCCTGATGTTGCTGAAGTTGGGGTATTTTAATTACCTCTCAGACCTTGATCAACAACGTTCATACCTGAAGATGGATATGAGTTGTAATCCAAAACTCGATATTACATTCCAGTATCCATACAAATCTCATCTCACTAATTTATTCAAAATATGGTTTCATAACTTCTTATCTCATCGAAAATCTCCTTCTCGAATAGGACGTTATTCCTTAATTTAATAATTAAGTAATTCCTTATAAACACCACTTTTAAACCTTTGCCCTTTTAATACAATTTCATTTCACCATTAGGGTTTTCTTACAAAATCCTTCTTCTTTTACCATGTTTAGTTTCACAAATTCCTTTCCAAATCCTTTCGGCCATTTCCCGCTTTGAATCTCTTACTTCAATTTCCCACCTTTACTTGACAACATTATTAAGTGACGTAAATTTAGAATTGTCGATATAACGTCTCATCGCTTTTACAACCCTTATTAAAATCCACTCTAGTTTAGTCTAAAGCCCTTTCTGTTCACAATTCCCTTTTTGCTTGATTCACCTATTGAGTCAATCTAATCTAAGTTGTCATGGTCGCTTAAATTCCTTTTATAGCATTGTTATACAAATTCGGTTTTTAAAAATATAAAAGCCGTTCATAAACTTCTTTCACTTTTCAGTTTGATTTCATTTCAACCTTGATTAGTTATTCAGTTAAAACTAATTCCCCAATTTCAATCATCTGGTTAATTTCTATCCCCTTGTATATCAATCTGATTAACATCAGAATTTCCTTAATTAATAATAAATTATGAATTTAAACAATAAATATTTATTTCCTTTTAAGCAAACCTTTATTCGAAATAAAATATATTTCAAAATCTATCCTTAGTTATAAAGTAAATTTTATAACTTCAATTCGATCGATTTACCTAACTGTAAATCGATATAAATAAAATAATTTACTTTTAGGCCATTTACTGCCGATTACCCAACCAATACTACCCATTGGTTAAAACACAACACAGGTCGACTTTCCAGTCAATGGTCACCACCAAAATCAATTACCCATCATGACAGTTCATATATGATAATATGAAAATAAATAATATATTTGAGGAATCCGGTTGGATCCCTCCAATCTGTTCTTCCCTGTATACAACTGGTTATCTCAAACAGATTGTTCAATTCAAACAGATCAAACAATTCGACCAATTAAACACGTTCATTTTATAACCGTGACCAACAAGTTATGTTACCTTTATTGGAACCAATCGTTAAAAATAACGATTTGGTATTTCACTGAAATTAAACACAGTTTAATTTCATCAGTTAAATCAGCAAACAAATAGTCAACCATTGGCAAGCAAAATACACAAAATAAAAACCCAATTTATATAAAATATAAATGGTAAAACTGAGTGAGTTTAACTCACCTTGAATAAGTTCTGCGATTTAAACGAGTTGGTTTGACGATATTAGCAGCTTCCATTGCTAATCTAATTAGCTCCATTGCATGGCGTCCTCAACACGATTCCGGCATCTTCTGTCTTTGTCGAATTCTAACGACAAATGAATGCGTACACATTATATATGCTATACGATTTATAATTGAAATAAATTTAAATTCTTTTTTTTTAACATGTTACTTGTATCTATCGTATGACTCATACGAAATGCGTCTGAGCAACATCACATTTGGCACATGAACACCTGGAAATCTTATAAGATAGTACACACTGACCAGTTGTCTAACCCTCCATATTATCACTCTCAATGATTTGATATATTACCAATATTTCACGCTATTTTGTTCATGTATTTGATTATCATGTATCAGGTTCCATAAGTGCATGTATCAGTCAACACCATTTAGTGGTAAATCACTCTTGTTTTGTTGGTTTTTATTTACTTGTTAACACTCTTCTACTTATTATATAATCTATCTATATTATATTTAATCTACCTGAACTATACATTAGTAAATCGGTCATCTTTGCTGGATTTAGGCATATGCTAATCTAATCTAAAACAAGTGATTAAGCTACTAAATATATTATTGTATTACTACCTGCTGCCGTTTACTTCCTTGTTTGCTTTGGACAATTTCAAGCATGTGACTATTGTGCATCTTCTTTCCTTCCCTTAGAAGCTTCAGGGTACTCACGTCCTCCCTCCTTTTTTTAGCTGCTCACCGCCACCCTTAGCTATTGTCACCTCATCACTCAACGGTCCATCTTCCACCGCCATTTTTCCTTTTTCCTTTTCTGGGTTCGCTGTACCCCGACGCAACTCCACCGTCCTCCTATAACTCCCACCCAGTCCACGTCAACCTCCTAGTCCCTTCATCAACCCACTTCAGAACCTCCGCATTTAACTGGTTCCCTCCTATCCCAGTTATCACGTCATGCAAACACTCTCCCTGCTTCTCCATTTCACCACGAACGCCTCCGACCAGTCATCTGTACTAACGTGCCCTCTTCCCTCTGCTTACAAAAACTTCACTACTTCGTGTGCCGACTCCTACCTCGTCCGATCCCCCAGCTTCTCTGATGCGACCGAAAGTGTGGGTGATGTAGAGCTTGCATTTTAATCGAGCTCGCATGGTTTTTCTTTGGAGAGAAATTTAAATTTCAGTTCAGCGAAGGTTGGTTGAAGTTTGGGTTTTTAGTTCAGTATGGAGTGCTTGATTTATTGTTGGAGAGGAATCGGTTTCACATACAAGCAGGAGGCATTTGGTTTCGTCACCCTTGCTGGAAAGAATTAAAAAGAAGGAGCATCGCCTTATTTGTTTTGAAAGTGTAAACAAGAATTTGAAACAGAGACTGAATATATATAGGGGAGGAAGTTTGGCCATCAAGTAATATCGGGTACAGGTAGGTAACTGTACATATGTAGGCCGTAGTGTAGGGAGCTCAGACGTGGTTGGCACGGTAAAATGTTACTTGACAGCCACGGAATTGAAAACCCGTGAGGCGCAAGCAAAGGGATAAGCAACAGTAAGTGTGGGATTTTTTTTTAATATTATAATGTACAAAACTTCGTCGTGAAGAAATCATATTAAAAACCATGGCATACGATCTTTGTTTACTGATGAAAAAGCTAATATTGGTGTAAAAAGGTATTCCGGCCCCAATGGGACAAGTTTAGTCGAAATCCGAGGTCGTATGGAAAAATTTCCTTTATAAAACCAGAAATAAACACGCGTTTTATTTTTCCACGATCACCAGATAAATCAAATCAACCTAAAACCTAGAAATCCTATAATAATTCTTCAATACGAACCCAACGACACCAGTTTCGTCGTATTCTGAGACTGTTTTCCCGGTAGGCTGCTTTTACGCGCACCGCAATGCCCTTTTTGACACCAAATTTCCCAGTCTTCAAAAATAACAAACTATATACCTATCCTGACTCTAATCGACGATACGAACTCAATGGAACTGATTTCGTGGCCTAATTCGATCGTATGCTCAAGTTACATTCAAATATCTCTATATTGAATTAATTACGCGCTATAGAAATTGAACGGGCGTTTTTGGCTGCCGTGGTTGCATACGACATCGGTTTGCCACGCAATTCAACACCGTACAATAATTTAACAAAACGGTTCTAATGAAACTAGTTTCGTCAAAAATGAAGACCGTTTGCAAAATGGCCATTTTAAAAGCCTATAATTTAATAACGATTTTCCACAGCGATTATTTTAAAATTTGATTTGGCCATAACTTACTATTTAAAATACGAAATCTGTATTTTTCTCTCTCATATGAAAATTATCATCAACATGTTTCCATCGTTTCTTGTTTCACAGAAATTCGACTTATATCGGACTCTGTATATTCATTTGAAGTTCAAAACTCCAAATTACGAACTGCACGCCATTTTCAAGCTCGATTTATATTATATATAAACTATAGCGTTCAAACTTCGTTTTAAATAACGATTAAATATTAAAATCCATTAATATTCCAAATAAAATATTTAAAACCAATTTAAATATTTGGATTCAAATGGTCAAAAAACACGGGTTGTTACAAACACTTACAACACAGCGGAACAAAACTTTATATAACTAACGCTGAAGCCTCTTGCTCCAAGCTCCTTTAGATAGATCTGTAAAATCCTGAACTACTTGATTGCCCGTACAAATTTAGGTACCAAAGAGTTTAGGTAGAAAAAACAAAATAAACTCCGGGTCAGTCATGGGACTGGTATGAGTAAACATTTTAATACAGTTTCAGAAAACTAAATGATATCTCATAAGACCACGCCGTATAACACGGAACGGGTTTTTCCCTTATGAGAATCAAAACACTTGATTTAACTTTCCAAATCCCTTTGAAAGGAATGATAATCTTTATATCAAAACTCTTTTGATATTATAATATTGTCTAAATCAAATAAATAACAATCTAGTGGAACGTTTGCATCTCACGTTTCACATATATAATATGCAATCATAAACTGTGGGCACTTATTGGATATTTGATTTCCAACTATGACAAGGTATGGAACCACCTGCCGATGGTATATCTCTAGAGGAGAATACACTGAGTTCAACAAGAACATCTTGCAACTCAGCCACACATGACCGACCACTCATTTCGCTTGAGTGTATCGAATGTATATCACCAACGGTTGGGATCAGCAACCGTTTCCCGAATGGGACAGCATCGACTATAGATTTTTAGAAGTAAATGAAACTCTAGATCAGGTGATCATACACCCTAATAGGTGCGACCTACATAGCCATGCTGCCTGCCCGATTTCTGTCATTTACCGGTTGATGAGGCTTGAGGTTACGCCTTATCATCACATCAGATTTCACTTCGAATGCTACATTGTCAGATCCATCGAAAATCACTAATTGACGTCTACAACAGTACATTACGCGTTAGATAAAGAAGTTTCCTTCTTCGCTTCCACTCTTGGTACGGTTGAAGAGATCAATGTACATGACCGTTCTGGAAATACTCTGTCAGACATTTGTCCATTTACGTTCGTTCCGGGATTGAACGAAACTGAAGGCACAATTTCCATAAATGGAAAAAAGTCCTTGTACTCTACTCCGTCTTAGATTATCTTCGTATAATCTGATTTGCAACGCTACTGCCAATACGGAGTGGTTCTCGGATAATAATCCAACCGGTCTCTCCATATTGACAACGATGGTCAAAAACTTCGATAGTATGTTATTCAACTATCGAATAAAAATAAGTGTTTCGATAGTCGATGATTTAACTATCGAAGAAAACAAGTGTTCATTCAACATATCAACAATCACTGAGCCTTTAATTAATATTCCATTAATTACATCTCTTCTCTAATTCTTTATCAATATTTGTTAACCAAATATTTTCAATAACCATATTGGCCTTTTACGTTATTTGGAAAACATTTCCGAATATCGCCTTCCTTTATTTTCTAAACTTTAGAAAATATATGCTATTTATAATTGGAAAATATTCCAATTACTTATCTCTTTTCCGATCTCGTTTATTTCTATACTTAGGAAATATCCTATTATTCTATTTCCAAGTTTACACTTATTTGGGTTAAAACGGATGTTGTGTAAAAACATTGTTACGACAACCCAAATACTATATTCAACTAACTCTTATCCAGCATTGATCTTCGAGCCTGAAATCTTACTATTTATTTGTTAATAATGAAATCAACCAAGTTGGGGTATAATTACCTCTCCGACCTTGACTGAATAACATTTATAACGTCAAAACAGATATGACTACTTACTCGAATAATCAATACCATACAATTACTTATTCACTTTTTAACACGCATACACTTTCTCTTTCTATTCTCACTGGTTTTTATTCTTAGACTTCCTTTTTGATTTTACTATTCTATTTTTATGTTCATTTCCTTATCGACTTCTGTATATATCGATACGTTGATTTCTAACTATCAAATTATCTTAAAAATATTCTAACTCCATAAATTCCCGGAAAAATTCGCCATAACCTCCTTTGTACCGGGAGCATCGGCATATTTCAAATAGCCTCCCATGGCCCTCACCAATCCAAAAGAAAAAGAAAAAGCCAAGCGGCTTGCCGATACGATGCATAAAATCTCATATATGAATTAACTACATACCTTTTTGTCGAGCATTCTATTTATATACCTTCATTATTCTTATCCCATACCTGTCTCCTGTATGTCTATACCTCTCCAGTTTATTTCAACCATTCCTGATTGTTTAACTCAATTCGTTAATTATTTTGTTAATTAACTCTTTAGTCTATTTCACTTTTATATTTTAACATGACATGTTCAAATATACTTTAACTTTCTTATTAACTAATTTAAATTCAAATTTCAAATTTTAGTTCTATATTCGATTTCGAATATACATTTACAAATCCAATTCACCTTTCAAAGTTCAACTTCAATTCAATGTCCAAATTCTATATTCAAGTTCTATGTCCAAATTCTATATTCAATCTATGTCCAAATTCTATATTCAAGTTCCATTTTAATTCTATTTGAATTTCTATATATTCAAACTCCATTTTAATTCTATTTGAATTTATATATTTTCAAACTCCATTTTACATCTATTATTCAAATTCTATTTCATGTCCTTTATTCAAATTCTATTTCACTTCTATTATTCAAATTCTATTTCACTTCCTTTTTTGAATTCTCTTATATTCAAATTTCAAATTCAATTCTATGCATTATTTATAAACAACGTTTATAACTTCACTTAAAATCCCACATTATATATTTATAAACAAAGTTTAAAAATTCAATTCAAATCCCACATTTGAATTTATAAACGGAGTTTATAAATTCAATTCGAATCCTACATTTTAATTTATAAACAGAGTTTATAAATTCAATACTCGTTTTATATACATTCAAAACAAGTTAATATTTTCTATAGTTCATTAAAAATTCAAATTCTATTTATAAAAATAGAATTCCCTTTTTAAATCTCAAATACCCTTTTTCGATATTTTTATAAATCAATATTCAAGCCCCAGTGATATTTAAATAACCCAAACAGTCAGTTATCAAATCATGGGATTTCTAACACATCATATATGACAGTATATATGCAAACAAATAAACAAACAGATAATATATTTTTGAGGAATCTAGTTGGATTCCTCCAACCTGCTTTCCTGCATCCACAGACATTAGTCAACATAGTAATACCCATCCTGCTTCGAGGCAGGATATCGCGGTATGAAGGTCATCCACTATCATAGCGTGGGGCGTATAAGGTCATCCGCTAATGATACCGTGGGCATCCGCTAATGGTACTGTGGGAATCAATCCAATCATCAACCCAATATATATATATATATATATATATATATATAGTCAACCCTAAATAACTTATATATTTCAAACAATCAGAAAGCATTCAACAAGCAACAAACAATTATTTTTAACAATATAAAAATAATTCTAACTAAAAGGTGAGTGAAATTTACTCACCAGATTTTTATTTGCCAAACACCCAATGAATCTTATTATATAGGTTTTTCAGTGATTCTCCATACATCTGCTTTTCAATTGTTTTTCACCTCGTAAAACAAAAAAATAAAATTTTGATTATCGGCCTATACTAATTTAATCTTAATCGATAAACAAATTAAATTCTAACCATTTCACTAATTAAATTCTAACCATTTCACTAATTAAATTCTAACCATTTCACTAATTAAATTCTAAACATTTCACTAATTAAATTTAAAAATGAAATATGCCTTAATCCCCTCATCGTTACGCTCTGCTACCTGCCTTCGTTCACACCCAAAAAGCACGGATTCCAACTCCAATTCGCACTGCTTCACAACAGTATCTTCATCAGTTCATTTGCATCGAACCAATCTTGCAGCTCCATGAGAGTTCATCCAAATCAGTCTTCCTTCATGTCAAAGAACCCCCAAAAACAAAGATCTGGACTTCCTCATTTAACCAAATTCAAACTTCTTGAGTCATCTTTTAATTGATCACCGCACCAGCCCAGAAATTTCGGTGACCTCCCCAGTTCAAACACCAGCATCGAACTCCTCAGATGCCTTTGAAACCGCGACCTAAGATCAACACGCCCTCCACAGACTCTCCACTAACATTGCGATCTCAGACATGAAAAAACCCCAACCGCTACCCAACTGTGCCACTATCTGATGCTCAAAACCCTTCCTCCTTGAACTCGCGATTCTCTCTCCCTCACGATGCATCTGGTCCTAGATCGAGCCTTCGGATTTCACGAGATTCCAAACCACGAATCTCGATTTCGATTTCTCGTGATGGCTTGAATGAGCGTCTTAAAGGAGAGGTGAGGACCCGTAACCGTCATTTGAATAGATTGGAGTATGATTTTTGTTTGGAAAGAATTCTGGGTGAAAGCCATTTTAAATCTCTTACGAAGTCTCGATCTAATTTCAGAAGAAATAATGGACAATGAAATTAGCGTGCGATTTTATAGAAGGATTGGAATGGTAAAAGGAAGGCCCACATTTGTCTTATATTCAGTGGTAAACAAAGAAGGCACGACATGTGTTTTGTTTGTGGAGAGAAAGGGGGTACGTGGTTTAATCAGGGACCATTGATTTTATTTATTTATTTATTTTCCTTTGAATTGAACCAGTATCCTTTAAATTAAATACCCATGATGTCGAACACCTTTCTGAACCCAACAACTGTCCACTCTAGGGTAAAACCGCTATTCTGAACACACTGGGATAAGTCACGAAGTCTAGTTCGATTGTCTGTGGAAGATATTTATTTAAATTGATATAAATCAAATTTTAAAACAATAAATTCTGTGATAATAAATTAATATTATTATTCGAATTCAAACAGAAGTCTGAACTATATTAAATTCAGTTTTAAATCTCGAACTGAATTATATTTTCGCATTACGATTATTTTATGTATTCGATATTAAATCGAAATTGATTATTAAACTGATAACTTAATATAAATATTCATTTAATTTATCAAATTAATATTTAAAACCGTATTAAATATTCAAATTTAACCGATGAAATATTCGGGTCATTACATTCTTCCCCACTTAAAATAATTTCGTCCTCGAAATTGCTAAGGTAGAAAAAGGGCTACAAACCCATTTTTCTTTTCAAAACTTATTTATGTTGATACTCAACATTTCAAACTTCCTTATGTAACTCTCTTTCGAATAAATCCCTATTCGATAACTCCTCCCTTCAAATAACTATATTCGATAATCTCTCTTTCGAATAACTAGATTCGAAAACCTTTCTTCGGTTAAACTATATTCGATTTACTCTATTCAATTTACTCTTATCAATTAACTCTATTGGATTAGCTCTTTCACTTAACTCCTTCTGAATAAGCTATATTCGATAACTCCTTTAACTTTATTCGAATAAACTATATTCGATTAACTCCTTTAATTCTATTCGAATAACTAATATTCGATTAACTCCTTTTAACTTTATTCGAATAACTAATATTTAATTTAACTCCATTCGCTTGACTCTAGATCGCAGCAATCACAATGGTTACGCCCGATTTCCTTAGGAAACATCCGACCGTCCTAGGCTATCTGCAGCCCTGCGAATTACGCTAGCAGTCGTACGAAATGGCAACTTATCCTGAGTAACTATGTTTGACTAACTCTATCTGAATAACTATATTCAATCAACTTTAATTGAATAACTAACATTCTATTAAATCCTAATTCGATTAACTATGTCCAATTAACTCTATCTGGTTAACTCTTAATTTGAATAACAAATATTCGATAAATTCTAATTGAATAACTAATATTCCATTAACTCTACGGATTAACCCTAACTGATTAACTCTAACTGGTTAATTCTTACTCTAATCGATTTATTCTAACTCTAATCGATTATTTCTAACTCTAATCGACTTCTCCTATTTGAATAACTCCTATTGGATAACGTTTATTCATTTATAAAGATTTACTTTTAGTAATGGTTCTTCACTTTATAAATGCGCTCTCTAATAACGTTACTTCACTTATACAAGTGTTGTGTAACCCTTCTATTTAAAACTACCGGTGTTAAAAACCAATATCTCTTCTCTATATAAGTTCAGACTTATATATTCCATTTATCGAATGACAAATATTTTATTTAATTTATAAACTATTATTTATAAATAAATCTTTTCTATTTATCTGTTAAAACAGAGTTCCATTTTCTATTCATCTTCTAAATATTCCTTTGATTAAATTCTATTTATTTAACAAATAAATATCTCATTTATAACATTCTATTTATTTTCTATAAATAAATATTTCCATTTAATCTATTTGTAAATGTTTTACAAATATTTCCTTTTAAATCCTATTTGTAAATGTTTTTACAAATATTTCTCCTTCTATTTGTTTGCACATAACTTCCTTTGTATTTGTTTTACAAATATATTTCCTTTATATTTTTTTTACAAATATATTTTCTTTTATATTTGTTTTACAAATATATTTTCTTTTAAACTCTTTTGGTTTTTCCTTTATTCACACCCAATTCATATTTCATTCACATTGATTTCACTTAATTTATTCATTTTGATCCATTTAACATACTTAAGTTAAATTTAATTTCAATCATTCTAATTCCCAGGGTTTTTATTTCAAATCTCCTTTGAGGTAATATAAATATATACATATATTTATATCCATCTCAAATTAAAAAAATTTGAATTTTCAAACAACTTGTTTTCTTTTCAAACAAATTTCCATCAAAAACTTTTCTAAGGCAGTTATTCATCACTTAGAAACTCGAAAATGAACACTGATGATGTTGCGACCATCATCAGAATTATTTCCCAGCTACTAAATGAGTTCAGTGCTATATTTCTTTCAAAATCCATTTAGAAAAATATTTTCCAAACTCCCAGGATTTTAAATTCTGAATTCTTGTTCGAATTCAATTTTAATTCATCTCATTTGTATATATTTCATTCTTATACAAATTCTATTGGTTATATATATAACTATTTCAGTTTTATAATCTCATTCGATTATAATTCTAACAATCAACTCAACTATTTAAAACAATATCGTGTCCAATCTTCTGTTCAAGTGTTTATAAACTCCTATCGACATCGTGGCGTCCCACGATTCGATCAGAATTCATAATTCACTCAACAGACTAGTCAACACAATATAAAACAGTTTTTATATCAAATAACAAATATGCTCTCTCGTATATATATACACTAAACTCATTCTAGGGTGCTACTGATCCTATCTCTAGTGAGCACAATCCAACAAACCTAGGTATTCGCTCAACCTAAGCTCTGATACCGATTGTAATGACCCGCAAAGTCCGCAACATCAGAGCTGAGTACATACATCATACGTCCAACCAAAATATCACGAAAATACGAAACATTTTTTTTAAAAGAAAAGGGTAGAAGAAGAACAAAAATAACAACACAGAATCTCACATCGCAGCGGAACAAAATATAATATATTATAACTTTTGAAATACAACTTCAACTGTATAACATACACTTATCAGAGTACAACACTTACAACACAGCAGAACAAAACTCTATATAACTAACGCTGAAGCCTCCTGCTCCAGGCTCCTTTAGATAGATCTGTAAAATCCTGAACCACTTGACTGTCCGTACAAATTTAGGCACCCAAGAGTTTAGGTAGAACAAAACAAAATAAACTCCAGGTCAGTCCTGGGACTGGTATGAGTAAATAGTTTAATACAGTTTTAGAAAACTAAATGATAGCTCATAAGACCACGCCGTATAACACGGAACGGGTTTTTCCCTTATGAGAATCCAAACACTTGATTTAACTTTCCAAACCCCTTTGAAAGGAACGATAATATTTATATCAAAACTCTTTTGATATTATAATATTGTCTAAATCAAGTAAATAACAATCTAGTGGAACGTTTGCATCTCACGTTTCACATATATAATATACAATCATAAACTGTGGGCACTTATTGGATATTTGATTTCCAACTGTGACAAGGTATGGAACCACCTGCCGATGGTATATCTTTAGAGGAGAATACACTGAGTTCAACAAGAACATCTTGCAACTCAGCCACACATGACTGACCACTCATTTCGCTTGAGTGTATCGAATGTATATCACCAACGGTTGGGATCAGCAACCGTTTCCCGAATGGGACAGCATCGACAATAGATTTTTAGAAGTAAATAAAACTCTAGACCAGGTGATTATACACCCTAATAGGTGCGACCTACATAGCCATGATGCCTGCCCGATTTCTGTCATTTAAAGGTTGATGAGGCTTGAGGTTACGCCTTATCATCACATCAGATTCACTTCGAATGCCACATTGTCAGATCCATCAAAAATCACTAATTGACACCTACAACAGTACATTACGTGTTAGCTAAAGAAGTTTCCTTACATGACCTTTCTGGAAATACTCTGTCAGACATTCGTCCATTTACGTTCGTTCTGGGATTGAACGAAACCGAAGGCACAATTTCCATAAATGGAAAATAGTCCTTGCACTCTACTGCGTCTTCGATCATCTTAATATAATCTGATTCGCAACGCTACTGCCAATACGGAGTGGTTCTCGGATAATAATCCAACCAATCTCTCCATATTGACAACGATGGTCAAAAACTTCGATAGTCTGTGATTTAACTATCGAAAAAAAACAAGTGTTTCGATAGTCAATGATTTAACTATCGAAGAAAACAAGTGTTCATTCAACATATCAACAATCACTGAGCCTTTAATTAATATTCCATTAATTAAATCTCTCCTCTATTTCTTTATCAATATTTGTTAACCAAATATTTTCAATAATCATATTGGCCTTTTACATTATTTGGAAAACATTTCCGAATATCGCCTTCCTTTATTTTCTAAACTTTAGAAAATATATGCTATTTATAATTGGAAAATATTCCGATTACTTATCTCTTTTCAGATCTCGTTTATTTCTATACTTAGGAAATACTCTATTATTCTGTTTCCAAGTTTACACTTATTTGGGTTAAAACAGATGTTGTGTAAAAACATTGTTACGACAACCCAAATACTATATTCAACTAACTCTTATCCAGCATTGATATTCGAGCCTGAAATCTTACTATTTATTTGTTAATAATGAAATCAATCAAGTTGGGGTATAATTACATCTCAGAACTTGTCTGAATAACATTTATAACGTCAAAACAGATATGACTACTTACTCGAATAATCAATAACATACAATTATTTATTTACTTTTTAACACGTATACACTTTCTCTTTCTATTCTTACTGGATTTTATTCTTACACTTCCTTTTTTATTTTACTATTCTATTTTTAAGTTCGTTTCCTTATCGACTTCTATATATATATATATATTGATACGTTGATTTCTAACTATCAAATTATCTTAAAAATATTCTAACTCCTTAAATTCCTGGAAAAATTCGCCATAACCTCCTTTGTACCGGGAGCATCGAGATATTTCAAATAGCCTCCCATGGCCCTCACCAATCCAAAAGAAAAAGAAAAAGCCAAGCGGCTTGCCGATACGGCGCATAAAATCTCATATATGAATTAACTACATACCTTTTTGTCGAGCATTCTATTTATATACCTTCATTATTCTTATCCCATACATGTCCCCTGTATGTCTATACCTGTCCAATTTATTTCAACCATACCTGATTGTTTAACTCAATTCGTTAATTAATTTGTTAATTAACTCTTTAGTCTATTTCACTTTTATATTTGAACATGACATGTTCAAATATACTTTAACTTGCTTATTAACTAATTTGAATTCAAATTTCAAATTTAATTCTATATTCAATTTCGAATATACATTTACAAATCCAATTCACCTTTCAAAGTTCAACTTCAATTCAATGTCCAAATTCTATATTCAAGTTCTATTTCCAAATTCTATATTCAATTCTATTTCAAATACTATATTCAAGTTCCATTTTAATTCTATTTGAATTTCTATATATTCAAACTCCATTTTAATTTTATTTGAATTTCTATATATTCAAACTCTATTTCACTTCTATTATTCAAATTCTATTTCACTTCGTTTATTCAAATTCTATTTCACTTCTATTATTCAAATTCTATTTCACTTCCTTTTTTGAATTCTCTTATATTCAAATTTCAAATTCAATTCTATGCATTATTTATAAACAACGTTTATAACTTCACTTAAAATCCTACATTATATATTTATAAACAAAGTTTATAAATTCAATTCAAATCCCACATTTGAATTTATAAACAGAGTTTATAAATTCAATTCAAATCCTGCATTTTTAATTTATAAACAGAGTTTATAAATTCAATACTCGTTTTATATATATTCAAAACAAGTTAATATTTTCTATAGTTCATTAAAAATTCAAATTCTATTTATAAAAATAGAATTCACTTTTTAAATCTCAAATACCCTTTTTCGATATTTTTCTAAATCAATATTCAAGCCCTAGTGATATTTGAATACGCCAAACAGTCAGTTATCAAATCACGGGATTTCTTACACATCATATATGACAGTATATATGCAAACAAATAAACAAACAGATAATATATTTTTGAGGAATCCAGTTGGATTCCTCCAACCTGTTTTCCTGCATCCACAGACGTTAGTCAACATAGTAATACCCATCCTGCTTCGAGGCAGGATATCGCAGTATGAAGGTCATCCACTATCATAGCGTGGGGCGTATAGGCTCATCCGCTAAAGATACTGTGGGCATCCTCTAATGGTACTGCGGGAATCGATCCAATCATCAACCCAATATATATATATATGTATATATATATATATATATATAGTCAACCCTAAATAACTAATATATTTCAAACAATCAGAAAGCATTCAACAAGCAACAAACAATTATTTTTAACAATATAAAAATAATTCTAACTAAAAGGTGAGTGAGATTTACTCACCAGATTTTTATTTGCCGAACACCCAATGAAGCTTATTATATAGGTTTTTCAGTGATTCTCCATACGTCTGGTTTCAATTGTTTTTCACCTCGTAAAACAAACAAATAAAATTTTGATTATCGGCTTATACTAATTTAATCTTAATCGATAAACAAATTAAATTCTAACCATTTCACTAATTAAATTCTAACCATTTCACTAATTAAATTCTAACCATTTCACTAATTAAATTTAAAAATGAAATATACCTTAATCCCCTCATCATTACGCATTGCTACCTGCCTTCGTTCACACCCAAAAACCACGGATTCCAACTCCAATTTGCACTGCTTCACAACAATATCTTCATCAGTTCATTTGCATCGAACCAATCTTGCAGCTCCCTGAGAGTTCATACCAAATCAGTCTTCCTTCAAGTCAGAGAACCCCCAAAAACAAAGATCTGGACTTCCTCATTTAACCAAATTCAAACTTCTTGAGTCAACTTTTAATTGATCACGGCACCAGCCCAGAAATTTCGGTGACCTCCCCAGTTCAAACACCAGCATCGAACTCCTCAGATGCCTTTGAAACCGCGACCTAAGATCAGCACGCCCTCCACAGACTCTCCACTAACATTGCGATCTCAGACATGAAAAAACCACAACCGCCACCCAACTGCGCCACTATCTGATGCTCAAAACCCTTCCTCCTTGAACTCGCGCTTCTCTCTCCTTCACGATGCATCTGGTCCTAGATCGAGCCTTCGGATTTCATGAGATTCCAATCCGCGAATCTCGATTTCTATTTCTTGTAGTGGTTTAAACGAGCGTCTTAGAGGAGAGGTGAGGACCCGTAACCGTCATTTGAATGGATTTGAGTATGATTTTTGTTTGGAAAGAATTCTGGGTGAAAGCCATTTTAAATCTCTTACGAAGTCTCGATCTAATTTCAGAAGAAAGAATGGACAAGGAAATTAGCGTGCGATTTTATAGAAGGACTGGAATCGTAAAAGAAAGGCCCACATTTGTCTTATATTCAGTGGTAAACAAAGAAGGCACGACATGTGTCTTGTTTGTGGAGGAGAAAGGGGGGTACGTGGTTTAATCAAGGACCATTGATTTTATTTATTTATTTATTTTCCTTTGAATTGAACTGGTATCCTTTAAATTAAATACTCATGATGTCGAACACCTTTCTGAACCCAACAACTGTACACTCTAGGGTAAAACCGCTATTCTGAACACATTGGGAAAAGTCACGAAGTCTAGTTCGATCGTCTGTGGAAGATATTTATTTAAATTGATATAAATCAAATTTTAAAACAATAAATTTTGCAATAATATATTAATATTATTATTCGAATTCAAACAGAAGTCTAAACTGTATTAAATTCAGTTTTAAATCTCGAACTGAATTATATTTTCGCATTACGATGATTTTATATATTCGATATTAAATCGAAATTGATTATTAAACTGATAACTTAATATAAATATTCATTTAATTTATCCAATTAATATTTAAAACCGTATTAAATATTCAAATTTAACCGATGAAATATCTGAGTCATTACATATTTTGTTTCAAAGTTATGTTATATAATATATCTATTTGTTCCGCTGTGAGATTCGTGTTACTCTGATGTTGTATGTTCTTCTTCTTCTTCAATTCTAATTTTCTATCTAACCTATTCTCACCCTATAATTTTTTTTCCTTAACTATCCGATATTTTCGACGCTTAGATAGTCGACATCTAGTTTATGTCGATAACCAAGGTAGCGAATTCCCTGGGTCGTTACAAGTGTCCTAGAATGAGTTTCAAAGAGTGTTATTTTTAAAATAAAAATCAAAACAATTTTTTTTGAAAATTTAAACCTTAATATACATATGTGAGTATTTTATTTTAAATTTAGTTTGGACTGTCGGGTATATAGAGATTTTAATATACGTCTGATTCACGTGTATATGAAGTCTCAAATATACTGGATGGATATAAAATCACACTCTACTCGCTCGGGGATAATTCTGGTGATGCCCAGGCATCATCAGTATTTATGTTCGAGCTTTGAAAGTGGGATATCTATATATTTCCAATCGACTGGTGTGAGAACACAAACTTAGATAGGGTTATTTGTTGTGATTTGGCATTAAAATTGGATTTTTGAGTATGTATAAAGTTATATGTTTGAAAAGTTAACCAACTAATTGATTGCTGGTTGTGATTATTAATCCAACTAATAAAACCAATAAGAATATGAAAGTCAATTAAGCCAAATTGAATCAAATATTGCACTAAATTGAAAATTGATTGGAATTGCTTATACATATGTGTATATATGTTGAACAGGTCATATCATGGAAGCTAAGACGAGGAATAAAGTTGTATGCCCGACAAATAGGTACATATTTACTGTATTTCTTGGGTTTTGATGATTTTATGAGCCGATTGGCTTTTTCTTTTGGATTGTTAAGGGCCTTGTGAGGCAAGTTGTGTTTTGAATATCAACCCATACAAAAGAGGTTATGGCGAAATTTTTCGAGAATTTAGGGTGTTAGCCAAATTTTTGAGAAATTAGAAAATTATTGGAAACTGAAAAGTTGAAGAATGAAAGCCAGAATGAAAATTGAGTTGGTTGGTTAAGAAACTTTCAGCTCCGTTCCTTTTCGAGGATGAAAAGATTTAAGTGGGGGAGATTATAACAACTCGTAATTTTGGAACCAATTTAAATTTTTTATTTTGGCTATTTTAATGGATTTTGAATATATAAAAGGATTTATTTTAAATAATAACAACTAAAAATTTATTTAAATCGAAGTTAGAACGAATAAATTTATTTTAGTTATAAAACGAGCCTGAAATGGCATGGTAGTGTGAAAATTCAATTTTAAATTTCAATTGAATGTACAAAATTCAAAATAAATCGGATTTCAGTAAAACCAGAAATATTAGAATCTGTTTAGCTATATCTTTCTAACGAATGTAAGAAACTGAGATTTTGTAATATAAATTGAAAGTTATGTCCAGTTAAAAATTGAAAATAGTCGCTATGGAATTTAATATATTTTTAAATAATATATAGCCCTTAAAAATTTCCATTTTGCAAACCACCTTCGTTTTTTATGATACCACTTTTGTTGGATCTAGAATGTCTAATTATTGCTATATTCCAATTTTCATAATTTTTGGAATTAATATGTGAGCGTGGTGAATTTAAACGTGTTTGGTAATTTTGGTTGAATTTAATCGACTAGAAAAAGATCATTTTTCAAATGGTCTCCAAATTTGACGAAATTAGTTTTGTTAGGACCGTATCGTCAAAACATAGCGAGATTTATTTTTTTGGAATTTTTGGAGTCAGTATATGGCCCCGGTAAATTAAAATGTATGTTGAATTCAATTTTGAATTTTATATTAATTTATATTTTAATTCTAACGAAAACTAATCAAAACAGTATAATTGGCTTACGAAACATATCTCATTGTGTTTGGAATGGGGGTATTTAGCTAGGAACGATAGTCGTTGGGTTTGATTTGGAGTTCAAATGAAAAACTTACTTTTATGGAACAGATGGAAGGTTACTGGGACTATTTCTATTAGGCCAAGGAACAGATGGAAATGCAGTTATGGCATGGATCAAAGGTGTTCATTTTTCAGATGTTCTTAAAGTGCTATAAACTCAATTTGTAGCATTGGAACTGCAGCAATTGGGAATATAAAATCAATGCAAGGAAATTGGAAGAGGACTACAATCTTTCTTTGAAAGAAATAGATGAGAACCCGACAGATGATACTTTATTTGCAAAATTTGAAAATGCATATACAAATTGGAAATATCAAAGCGACATAGAATATAGAAATGCTAGGAAAAAAGCGAAGATTTCATAGCTTAACGACGACGATACATGCTCCAAATTTTTTCATGCAAAAATGTCTAGGAGGAGACATGTAAATAACTGGGGAAATCTTATTCTTGCAAATGGTCAACTGTAACATGATTCTGACAAGATAGAAAATGAGGCTTTAAGGTTTTTTTCAAATATCTTCTTTTCTGACAGCCCGCAAAGAAGCAGTTTTCCTCATATAAATTGTAAATTCATGATAAATGACAGAGGAAGGGAACATCTAATGACTGATGTTTCCATAGCGAAGTTCACACGGCTGTTTTATCTATCCCGGATGATAACAGCCCAGGGCTAGATGGTTTCTGTAACGTCCCGTATTTTCTGACCATTTATTTGAAATATTTTATTTATTTAAAATATTTTTTTGAGTTTAAAATAAGGGGATATGACCATTTTTAATTTTGAATATTTAAAATAATATAAATAGTTATATATACATATTCGAATAACGGGTGTTAGACCAAATATTTTTGAAATGTCGAGTTTGAAAAATCTATCTTAGACTTGATTGTAGCTATACAGTATTTTATTTGAATATAATTAATAATAGTTTATTTTTATTTAATTGATTAAAATTTAATCGAGTCGATATTTTATAAGAATAGAAGTGGCACAACATAAACCTTTGAACCATATATACCATCGGCCTTTCATTTGAATTGGCCTAAAAGAAACGAGCAAAGACATGAAGACGCTATATTGTCCAATGAATAAAAGGGGTCGATCGATGAACATAAAATAAAGGAAAATTTATAAGTTGAGAAACTGCAAATGTATATAGCCTTGTTTTTGAAACTTAGCACTTAACCAATAAATACACATTCAGCATAACAAGAAAGGTTACTCTATGTATTTAATATGAAATTGGTTTGTATGCAGAAAAGAAAAAAAAAATTGAAAGGATACAATACCAAGTAATACACACAGAAACAAAAATGGATTTTTTTGTAATCAAGTACACATAGTCAGAGAACAGTGAAAACAACATATATTTATTATTCTGTGAAAAAAAAACTTTTATATATATCTTATTTTCAAGTACAAACCCCTACAACAGCCATACAATAAACAGAGAATGTACATGGCACATTTCAACTTTTCAAATGAAATGAAGTAAACAAATCCAATGGTAGGAGAAATCGGAGACGAATCTTCTTGCAGTGTCATGTCTTTTATCACCAAATCAACCTGAAAAGAGAAAATACAGCTATGAGTAGCTAGAAAAAGGTATGTATAGGTACATATTAGTTTGAACATGACACATAATAGTCCGTACAATAAGTAAATAGGCATTTCATGGTGTTTCATGAGTATTGGACATATACAGTAAGACAACCAAGAGGGGTACACACGCAAGTAGATCCACGACATCCTTAAGGCAACAAAACAAAGAAGTAATACATTTGGGTCCAACAGTGCCTAAAATTTTCAAATGAATGGATGCTACAGCAGAAAATGGTATCATATATATAAAAGAGTTAATTCCTATCCTTATTCAAAGTAAATGCCACATATATACACATACATGAGTAGGTGTATACACAAAATATAGTCAGCAATTTATATGATTTCAGATTTTATTGGACTGTTGCCCATAAATCAAAACACAGGATCGACTAAAATCTATTTTGAACAAGACCAAGATGCTAAAAATTCAAACAGAAGGAAAAGAAAAAAAATCTCTGAAATCAAATGTGATGGTTGTACTCAGACAGTACAATACAAACAAGACAATACCATGTGAAATATCTATAGATGTATAGCCTAAACCATAGGGACTGTAAGAGCAGGATTGCACATGGAGAAAAATTCTAATAGGAAAGTACCAACTAAACAAATACAGTAAAAAAAAACTATGTACAAATCTACATAAGGACGGTTTGATGTGCACAGGGAAAATCCAATACAAAAATCAGCAAATCTCAGGTACAAAACCTTTTCAGCCATACAATGTCACAATTTAGATGTGAAAATGAAATAAACAAATTTAAAACTTCAGAACAACTCAATCAAACCATGTGCTTATATAACCAAGAAATCCTGCACTGTTTTTAAAATGGAACAGAAAATCCATAGTGTAGATTTCAAATCTTCAAATGAATTGAATAACTCAATGGCTGCTTGTACATAGACAAGCTGAATGGACAACTCGAATAGGCAAATTACAGTATGAACAATTCATAAATCTAACCAAATCTAATAGGAACAGTTCAGATTTTTTTTAGGATTTCACATGGAAAATCCATCACTGTTATAAAGACATCACACGCAAACCCTGACGAACAGTTCATAGCAGAATCGAAGCACCTAGGGTTTAGGTACAACTAAATATAAGCTAGGATTTAACAATTCATAAATCACTGAATCCTTCCTACTATAAATACATAACCACGCACCACAAACCAATCAACACAGCAAGCAAACCGAATTCAACACAAAGAAAGAATCAAAGAAAAAAAAACAAACAGAAATTTATTTGGAAAAGAAAAAAAGACTTAGCTTTTGGGTTTTGGTTTGGGTTGAATCGGGTGGAAGGAGGTCGAGACATCAGGCGTCGCGGTGGTCGTCAGGGAAGCGACGAACTAGGATTCAGGAGTGTTCCGATTTCTTTTCCTCTGGAAGGTTTTGTGGCGGCGGCAAGAATGGTTGAGGGTTTGAAGAATGAAGGGGGGCCGACGATTTAGGGTTTAAATGGATGAAGAGGGTGCAGGTCAAAAAGAGACGGGCTAGGCTAGAAAGGTAAGGCCTGGTTTGAAATTTAATATATTTGTTTAGTTAAAATTTAATAAAGGCTTGTTTTAGTTTATTAGTGATTAATTAAGGGATCTAATTAAAAGTAAGATTGATCCAATTAACGAAATTTAAAACCATTTCATAACAGTACCTTGCAGGTCTAATTAGTTGTGATATTTTCGTTAATAAATTTTTAAAATGTAATCAATTATTTGTTAATATAATGTTGTTGTTAACAAATGTGATTAAGGTTTATCGTTTTAATTTAGGTAATTAATTCAATTTGAAAATAAGGATTAAAGGAAATTAGTTAGGATCTGTATAACAAGGTAATTAGATTAATTAAACAGAATTAGTTCAATAAAATAGGATTAGTTTATTTATAACTAAGGATTTAATTAATTTAACAAAGACGTTAATATTCAAATATTTATAACTCGGTTATATGTGGACAGAAATGGGCAGAACAACTTGTGTTACGATCATGATGACAAGCAGAACAAAATCGGGAAGAAGTTGGAGACAGTGAGAATCAAAGGTGAGTTAAACTCACTCAGTTATTCCCGCTTATATGTTATAAGTTGGGTTTTTATTTTTGTGTGTTATGATTGCTAGTGTTTGACTGGTTGTTGATATATATTCATATATTGGTGCACTGGTGAAATTAAACGTTGTTAATTTCAGTGAATTTTATAATCGTTATTTTAACGATTAAATCAAAATAAAGGGTAATTCCTTTATTATCACGTCGATAAAATAAACGTGTTTTGGAAATTGGTTGAATTATTTGTGTGGTATGTTTGTTGACTGATGGTCGCCCTATATTATCAGATAAATAGAACAGTTTTGATTTGACCATTGGGTTAACCGATAAATCCTTGAATTAAAAATTCAAACTTGAATTGTTTAACCAGTGGCAAACTGGTTGAGATATTTGGTATCACATGGTCGGTCAGACAATCATGGATTTTCATCATCAAGTGGGTCGTCCCTTATGAGATTATAAATTTATTTTATAATTTAAATAATTTTAAGTGTATTATTTTGAATAAAGCAATTTTAAAGTAAAATAAGAATTATTATTATTATCCAGCTAATCGAGTTAGTTTCTAAGTGGATATTTGTTATTAAATTTGAAGTGATCGAATATAGTTATTTGAGACAGAGTTGGTCAAACATAGTTATTCAAGATGAATACCATTTCGTAAGACTGCTAGCGTAATTCGCAGGGCTGTAGATAGCCTACGGCGGCCGGATGTTTCCTGAGGGAATCAGGCGTAACCATTGTGATCGCTGCGATCTAGAGTCGAGCGAATGGTGTTAACTCAAATAGTAGTTATCAATAAAGGTTAATTAAATCGAGTTAGTCAAAGTTGAGTTAATTAGGTCAAGTTGGCCAAAATTAGTTAAATAAGTCGAGTTAGTTGAGTAGAGTTAAACAGTTAGAGTTAATCGGTTAGAGTAACCAGTTAGAGTAAATCAGGTGGAGTTAGTCAGGTAGAGTTAACCAGTTATGGTTAATCAATTAAAGTAAATTGATTGGAATTAAATCGAATTAGAGTATTCAAATGGGGTTAATCAGGTTTGAGTTAATCGAGTAGTAGTAATTGAATAGAGTTAATCGAATATCACTTATTCGAAGTAAAGTTATCAAATATAGTTTATTCTAGAAGTGAGTTAAATCGAATACAAGTTATTCAAAGAGATAGTTAATTGGATATAGTTTATTCACAAGAGAAAGATTATCGAATACAATTTATTTGGAAAAAAATGATAAATTGAATATGGTTGTTCGAAAGGAAGTTGTTAAAGATTTCGAAGATGAACCTTGTCTATTTCGAGGTTGAAAATGTGGTTCGATTAAGGTCTGAGAGGTAATCATACCCAACTTGATTGGCTTCGTTTTTAACTAAGGGTGGGTAGGGTTCGGTGGTGAAGACTGGTCAAGTAAATTGAGTCAATGGGTGAAATGGGTTGAATTGGCTGAGTGATGTTTTATTTAAACATCGGATTAAATCAAATAAAGAAGTAGAGAAACGTTTTCCAAATAAAGATCTGAAGTGTTTTAATATATATAGAGAAATAAGCAAAGGAGTAAATTTTGGAAATGTCCCAATGTAATAAAGTATATATTTCTAAATGAGAGTTTATGTATATGTATATAAACGGGCAGATGTCTAAGTCAAGGATTAATTAATCCGAAAGAGAAATAAACATTGAATGATGATTGGTCGATAGAATTTCCATGTGGAAATAATATCGTTGCTTGGACACCTGTTTATTTATTTGATAGTTAAATCACCGACTATCAAGATCTGACCTATGCGACCGTTGGTTCGGAAAGACCGGTATCGAATTCATATTTGAAAACCATTCCGACCATCGAGTACGTGGAAGAAGATTCTCGAAGATGGAGGAATTGAAGACCGTTGATCTTCATGAGCGGAAGAAACACTGATTGGATTTCTCTGGTTTAGCGGCTGGAGATATTTCAACAATGATTCTGTCGTGATTTGAAATCAACGGATTGCAAGGACTTCTCGCTACTAATCCGTAGGGTGATTCCTAGGATGAAGTAGGAGGGTGCCTTCGGTTCATCCTGTTCCTGGGTGACTTGTATGGACGAGTGTCTGACAGAGTATTTCCAAAGGAATTACGTACATTGATTTCTTTAAACGTACTATAGTTGGTGGCGGAGGATGACGGTTCTCTTAGCTTAACCACTAGTGTATTTTTGTGGACGTCAATTAGTGATATCTGATGGATCTGACGATGTGGCATTCAAAGTGAATGATGATCAAAGGTTCAAAGAAAATTATGACCTCAAGCCTCATCAACCGGAAGATGACAAAAATCGGGCAGGCAGCATGGCTATGTGGGTCGCTACCATTAGGGTGTATGATCACCTATTTAGAGAAATTCCATTTGCATCTTTAATCTATATTCGATGCTGTCCCTTTTCGGGAGGTGGTTGCTGATCCCAACCGTCGGTGACATACATTCGATACACTCAAGCGAAATGAGTGGTCGGTCATGTGTGGGCCGGGTTGCAAGACGTTCTTGTTGAACCCAGTGTATTCGTCTCTAGAGATACACGATAGGCAGGTGGTCCCATACCTTGTCAAAGTTGGAATCCAATCTCCAATAAGCGCCTGCGGTTTTGATTGTATATTATATATGTGGAGCGTGAGATGCAAGCGTTCCACTAGATTGTTATTTACTTGTATTTAGACATTATTATAATATCAGAGAAGCTATTGTTTTTTTTCCAAAACTGTTTTGGGTTATCGTAAGGTAAAAACCGTCCGTGTTTATGTGTGGATTCGGTCTTACGATTATCATTTTCTTTTGTAAAGATTTCGAACTTTAAAATCAGGATTTGGATGATTTACCCTAAATACTGTGCGAATTTATCTCACTCTGGTTCACCAGACTGACCCGGTGTTTTGTAAATGCTCGGGTTAGCCCGGAGTGTACAGGTTCAGCTTCGAAAGCTGTGAAGAGACGGGCTGGAAGAGTTCAGACATATGATATTATTCTGCTGTGTTGTATAAAAGGCAGATTATTAGAACTGTCCAGTGATGATGATGTACTCTGATGATGTAAGTTTTATTTAAAGCTTTAAATAAAGATTTATTTCTATATTATATTTTGTTCCGCTGCGATGTGAGACTCTGTGTTGTGATCTTCTTCTTCTTCTATTCTTATATTTCTTTCTTTCTTATCTCACTCTCTAACTTCTTTCTATTAGCTTTCGGGGTTTTCGGTACTTGAGTTTTGGACACGGGATGTGTAGTGTCTGGATTCGAGTGTCGGAAATACCCGGGTCGCTACAGTTGGTATCAGAGCTATTGGTTTAGTGATAACCTTGGCTCTGTGGCTAACTCGATAGAGATGGGGTTAGTAACACCCTAGATTGAGTTTGAGTATATATATATATGAGAGCGTATTTGTAAATTTTATATACAAAGGTTTTGTATGGTGTTGTTGATCGGTTCAAGTGTTGAGAAGCATTGAACTGATAAGGGACACAATATCGTTTTGTAAAGAGGGTAGATGAAATAATTTTACCCGAAATTTATTTTTATATAAAAAAGAAATAATTTTATGAAATTATTGGGATATTGTGTGTTGATCGATTTAATGAAATTCAAATATTTGAATGGAATTAACTGGGTAAAGTGAAATCATTAATAATTATATTGGAATTTATTTAAGAAATGGGGATGAAATTAAACAAAGTTAATTCGAATTGGAAATTTAATAAACAATATAATAAATTGAATAAAAATTGGTTGATATCCCAGTATGTTGAATTAAATATTGAATGTGAATTTAGTTGATTTGATTGGGTTGTTGTGCCTTGATTGTTGTTGCTTGTTAAATTGGTTGGATATGATCCATCCATGGGTTAAAAAAAAAATTAAATAAACCGAAAACCCATAAAATGAATTTCAGTATAATATAGTTGAAATGAACTGCATATAAGTTGAAACTAAATGATTCAGCTCTGTATTTGCAAAGAAAATTTGTAGCACCAGTTTGATTTTGAAAATCCATATAGTTACACTAGTCGATAAATGAAGTGTTATTAATTTTTTTTTTTAAATTAATAGGATTTACCACATTTCCTTACCCTAGCAATTTCGAGGACGAAATTATTTTAAAGGGGAAAGAATTTAACATCCCGTATTTTCTGACCATTTATTTGAAATATTTTATTTATTTAAAATATTTTATTTATTTAAAATATTTGTTTGAGTTTAAAAGATGGGGATTTGACCATTTTTAATTTTGAATATTTAAAATAATATAAATAGTTATATATACATATTCGAATAACGGGTGTTAGACCAAATAATTTTGAAATGTCGAGTTTGAAAAATCCATCTTAGACTTGATTGTAGCTATACAGTATTTTATTTGAATATAATTAATAATAGTTTATTTTTATTTAACTGATTAAAATTTAATCGAGTCGATATTTTATAAGAATAGAAGTGGCACAACTTAAACCTTTGAACCATATATACCATCGGCCTTTCATTTGAATTGGCCTAAAAGAAACGAGTAAAGACATGAAGACGCTATATTGTCCAATGAATAAAAGGGGTCGATCGATGAACATAAAATAAAGGAAAATTTATAAGTTGAGAAACTACAAATGTATATAGCCTTGTTTTTGAAACTTAGCACTTAACCAATAAATACACATTCAGCATAACAAGAAAGGTTACTCTATGTATTTAATATGAAATTGGTTTGTATGCAGAAAAGAAAAAAAAAATTGAAAGGATACAATACCAAGTAATACACACAGAAACAAAAATGGATTTTTTTGTAATCAAGTACACATAGTCAGAGAACAGTGAAAACAACATATATTTATTATTCTGTGAAAAAAAACTTTTATATATCTTATTTTCAAGTACAAACCCCTACAACAGCCATACAATAAACAGAGAATGTACATGACACATTTCAACTTTTCAAATGAAATGAAGTAAACAAATCCAATGGCAGGAGAAATCGGAGATGAAATCTTCTTGCAGTGTCATGTCTTCTATCACCAAATCAACCTGAAAAGAGAAAAGAAAATACAGCTATGAGTAACTAGAAAAAGGTATGTATAGGTACATATTAGTTTGAACATGACACATAATAGTCCATACAATAAGTAAATAGGCATTTCATGGTGTTTCATGAGTATTGGACATATACAGTAAGACAACCAAGAGGGGTACACACGCAAGTAGATCCACGGCATCCTTAAGGCAACAAAACAAAGAAGTAATACATTTGGGTCCAACAGTGCCTAAAATTTTCAAATGAATGGATGCTACAGCAGAAAATGGTATCATATATATAAAAGAGTTAATTCCTATCCTTATTCAAAGTAAATGCCACATATATACACATACATGAGTAGGAGTATACACAAAATATAGTCAGCAACTTATATGATTTCAGATTTTGTTGGACTGTTGCCCATAAATCAAAATACAGGATCGACTAAAATCTATTTTGAACAAGACCAAGATGCTAAAAATTCAAACAGAAGGAAAAGAAAAAAATCTCTGAAATCAAATGTGATGGTTGTACTCAGACAGTACAATACAAACAAGACAATACCATGTGAAATATCTATAGATGTATAGCCTAAACCATAGGGACTGTAAGAGCAGGATTGCACATGGAGAAAAATTCTAACAGGAAAGTACCAACTAAACAAATACAGTAAAAAAAAAACTATGTACAAATCTACATAAGGACGGTTTGATGTGCACAGGGAAAATCCAATACAAAACTCAGCAAATCTCAGGTACAAAACCTTTTCAGCCATACAATGTCACAATTTAGATGTAAAAATGAAATAAACAAATTTAAAACTTCAGAACAACTCAATCAAACCATATGCTTATATAACCAAGAAATCCTGCACTGTTTTTAAAATGGAACAGCAAATCCATAGTGTAGATTTCAAATCTTCAAATGAAATGAACAACTCAATGGCTGCTTGTACATAGACAAGCTGAATGGACAACTCGAATAGGCAAATTACAGTATGAACAATTCATAAATCTAACCAAATCTAATAGGAACAGTTCGGATTTTTTTTACGATTTCACATGGAAAATCCATCACTGTTATAAAGACATCACACGCAAACCCTGACGAATAGTTCATAGCAGAATCGAAGCACCTAGGGTTTAGGTACAACTAAATATAAGCTAGGATTTAACAATTCATAAATCACTGAATCCTTCCTACTATAAATACATAACCACACACCACAAACCAATCAACACAGCAAGCAAACCGAATTCAACACAAAGAAAGAATCAAAGAAAAAAAAACAAAACATAAATTTATTTGGAAAAGAAAAAAGACTTAGCTTTTGGGTTTTGGTTTGGGTTGAATCGGGTGGAAGGAGGTCGAGACATCAGGCGTCGCGGTGGTCGTCAGGGAAGCGACGAACTAGGATTCAGGAGGGTTCCGATTTCTTTTCCTCTGGAAGGTTTTGTGGCGGCAGCAAGAATGGTTGAGGGTTTGAAGAATGAAGGGGGGCCGACGTTTTAGGGTTTAAATGGATGAAGAGGGTGCGGGTCAAAAAGAGACGGGATAGGCCAGAAAGGTAAGGCCTGGTTTGAAATTTAATATATTTGTTTAGTTAATATTTAATAAAGGCTTGTTTTAGTTTATTAGTGATTAATTAAGGGATCTAATTAAAAGTAAGATTGATCCAATTAACGAAATTTAAAACCATTTCATAACAGTACCTTGCAGGTCTAATTAGTTGTGATATTTTCGTTAATAAATTTTTAAAACGTAATCAATTATTTGTTAATATAATGTTGTTGTTAACAAATGTGATTATGGTTTATCGTTTTAATTTAGGTAATTAATTTTATTTGAAAATAAGGATTAAAGGAAATTAGTTAGGATTTGTATAACAAGGTAATTAGATTAATTAAACAGAATTAGTTCAACAAAATAGGATTAGTTTATTTATAACTAAGGATTTAATTAATTTAACAAAGACGTTAATATTCAAATACTTATAACTCGGTTATATGTGGACAGAAATGGGCAGAACAACTTGTGTTACGATCATGATGACAAGCAGAACAAAATCGGGAAGAAGTTGGAGACAGTGAGAATCAAAGGTGAGTTAAACTCACTCAGTTATTCCTGCTTATATGTTATAAGTTGGGTTTTTATTTTTGTGTGTTATGATTGCTAGTGTTTGACTGGTTGTTGATATATATTCATATATTGGTGCACTGGTGAAATTAAACGTTGTTAATTTCAGTGAATTTTATAATCGTTATTTTAACGATTAAATCAAAATAAAGGGTAATTCCTTTATTATCACGTCGATAAAATAAATGTGTTTTGGAAATTGGTTGAATTATTTGTGTGGTATGTTTGTTGACTGATGGTCGCCCTATATTATCAGATAAATAGAACAGTTCTGATTTGACCATTGGGTTAACCGATAAATCCTTGAATTAAAAATTCAAACTTGAATTGTTTAACCAGTGGCAAACTGGTTGAGATATTTGGTATCACATGGTCGGTCAGACAATCATGGATTTTCATCATCAAGTGGGTCGTCCCTTATGAGATTATAAATTTATTTTATAATTTAAATAATTTTAAGTATATTATTTTGAATAAAGCAATTTTAAAGTAAAATAAGAATTATTATTATTATCCAGTTAATCGAGTTAGTTTCTAAGTGGATATTTGTTATTAAATTTGAAGTGATCGAATATAGTTATTTGAGACAGAGTTGGTCAAACATAGTTATTCAAGATGAATACCATTTCGTAAGACTGCTAGCGTAATTCGCAGGGCTGTAGATAGCCTACGGCGCCCGGATGTTTCTTGAGGGAATCAGGCGTAACCATTGTGATCGCTGCGATCTAGAGTCGAGCGAATGGTGTTAAATCAAATAGTAGTTATCAATAAAAGTTAATTAAATCGAGTTAGTCAAAGTTGAGTTAATTAGGTCAAGTTGGCCAAAATTAGTTAAATAAGTCGAGTTAGTTGAGTAGAGTTAACCAGTTAGAGTTAATCAGTTAGAGTAACCAGTTAGAGTAAATCAGGTGGAGTTAGTCAGGTAGAGTTAACCAGTTATGGTTAATCAATTAAAGTAAATTGATTGGAATTAAATCGAATTAGAGTATTCAAATGGGGTTAATCAGGTTTGAGTTAATCGAGTAGTAGTAATTGAATAGAGTTAATCGAATATCACTTATTCGAAGTAAAGTTATCAAATATAGTTTATTCTAGAAGTGAGTTAAATCGAATACAAGTTATTCAAAGAGATAGTTAATTGGATATAGTTTATTCGCAAGAGAAAGATTATCGAATACAATTTATTCGGAAAAAAATGATAAATTGAATATGGTTGTTCGAAAGGAAGTTGTTAAAGATTTCGAAGATGAATCTTGTCTATTTCGAGGTTGGAAATGTGGTTCAATTAAGGTCTGAGAGGTAATCATACCCCAACTTGATTGGCTTCGTTTTTAACTAATGGTGGATAGGGTTCGGTGGTGAAGATTGGTCAAGTAAATTGAGTCAATGGGTGAAATGGGTTGAATTGGCTGAGTGATGTTTTATTTAAACATCGGATTAAATCAAATAAAGAAGTAGAGAAACGTTTTCCAAATAAAGATCAGAAGTGTTTTAATATTTATAGAGAAATAAGCAAAGGAGTAAATTTTGGAAATGTCCCAATGTAATAAAGTATATATTTCTAAATGAGAGTTTATGTATATGTATATAAACGGGCAGATGTCTAAGTCAAGGATTAATTAATCTGAAAGAGAAATAAACATTGAATGATGATTGGTCGATAGAATTTCCATGTGGAAATAATATCGTTTCTTGCACACCTGTTTATTTATTTGATAGTTAAGTCACCGACTATCAAGATCTGACCTATGCGACCGTTGGTTCGAAAAGACCGGGATCGAATTCATATTTGAAAACCATTCCGACCATCGAGTACGTGGAAGAAGATTCTCGAAGATGGAGGAATTGAATACCGTTGATCTTCATGAGCGAAAGAAACACTGATTGGATTTCTCTGGTTTAGCGGCTGGAGATATTTCAACAATGATTCTGTCGTGATTTGAAATCAACGGATTGCAAGGACTTCTCGCTACTAATCCGTAGGGTGATTCCTAGGATGAAGTAGGAGGGTGCCTTCGGTTCATCCTGTTCCTGGGTGACTTGTATGGACGAGTGTCTGACAGAGTATTTCCAAAGGAATTACGTACGTTGATTTCTTCAAACGTACTATAGTTGGTGGCGGAGGATGACGGTTCTCTTAGCTTAACCACTAGGGTATTTTTGTGGACGTCAATTAGTGATATCTGATGGATCTGACGATGTGGCATTCAAAGTGAATGATGATCAAAGGTTCAAAGAAAATTATGACCTCAAGCCTCATCAACCGGAAGATGATAAAAATCGGGCAGGCAGCATGGCTATGTGGGTCGCTCCCATTAGGGTGTATGATCACCTATCTAGAGAAATTCCGTTTGCTTCTTTAATCTATATTCGATGTTATCCCTTTTCGGGAGGCGGTTGCTGATCCCAACCGTCGGTGATATACATTCGATACACTCAAGCGAAATGAGTGGTCGGTCATGTGTGGGCCGGGTTGCAAGACGTTCTTGTTGAACCCAGTGTATTCGTCTCCAGAGATATACGATCGGCAGGTGGTCCCATACCTTGTCAAAGTTGGAATCCAATCTCCAATAAGCGCCTGCGGTTTTGATTGTATATTATATATGTGGAGCGTGAGATGCAAGCGTTCCACTAGATTGTTATTTACTTGTATTTAGACATTATTATAATATCAGAGAAGCTATTGTTTTTTTCAAAAACTGTTTTGGGTTATCGTAAGGTAAAAACCGTCCGTGTTTATGTGTGGATTCGGTCTTACGATTATCATTTTCTTTTGTAAAGATTTCGAACTTTAAAATCAGGATTTGGATGATTTACCCTAAATACTGTGCGAATTTATCTCACTCTGGTTCACCAGACTGACCCGGTGTTTTGTAAATGCTTGGGTTAGCCTGGAGTGTACAGGTTCAGCTTCGAAAGCTGTGAAGAGACGGGCTGGAAGAGTTCAGACATATGATATTATTCTGCTGTGTTGTATAAAGGGCAGATTATTAGAACTGTCCAGTGATGATGATGTACTCTGATGATGTAAGTTTTATTTAAAGCTTTAAATAAAGATTTATTTCTATATTATATTTTGTTCCGCTGCGATGTGAGACTCTGTGTTGTGATCTTCTTCTTCTTCTATTCTTATATTTCTTTCTTTCTTATCTCAACCTCTAACTTCTTTCTATTAGCTTTCAGGGTTTTCAGTACTTGAGTTTTGGACATGGGATGTGTAGTGTCTGGGTTCGAGTGTCAGAAATACCCGGGTCGCTACAGTTTCACTGCAAATTTTTTCAAGATTCATTGGGATGATTTAAAATTTTATCTTACTGATTTAATTCGAGAAGTGTTCCGAACAGGGAAGCCAACCAAAGGTATGAATCACACTTTCATCACACTTATCCCCAAAGTTGAAAAACCTATGAATATTGCTGATTTTAGGCCAATTTCGTGTTGCAATGTTATTTATAAAATTATTTCAAAAGTCGTTTGCAACAGAATTAAGCCTTATCTGATGCATCTTATATTGGATAATCAATCAGCTTTCATCCCTGGTAGATTTATAGCAGAAAATGTTCTACTTGGTCATGAACAAATTAGACATTTTAAAAGAAATGGCAGCGGTAACATGTGTATCAAAATTGATTTACAAAAAGCTTATGACATGGTAAACAGAGGTTTTGTGTGTCACATGATGAATATGATGGGTTTCCCTTCTAGGCTTATTAAAGTTATTAAAACTTGTATCAATATTTCCAAATTTCTCTATTCTACTACAGGGGAGCCCAATTGGTTTTATTCACAGTAACCGAGGATTGAGACAAGGGGACCCCCTATCCCCGTATCTCTTCTGCATTGTTATGGAATATTTTTCAATTTTAATGCACAAGGAGAGCATAGTGGAGCTGATCCCGCCAATTTTTGAAAACGAGCCTCATATTAATCATTTGGTCTACGATGATGATTTGATGATATTTACTGAAGCTAAGATGAAGTGTGCCAAAGGAATTTGTAATATTTTAGACAATATGAAAGATTTGACAGGTTTAAAAGTAAACAGCCTAAAATCGAAAATATTTTTTAGTAAAACAGTGAATAACAAAACGGATCAGATAAATCAAATGGATATGAAGGACGGGAACCTACCTATTAAATATCTCGGCGTTCCTCTCTCCAATAATTATTTACACTTCTCTGATAGCGGTGATCTGGTTGATAAAATAAGGAGGAAAATGGATAGTTGGGACTATCGGCTCCTATCGATGGTAGGGAGAATTGAATTGAATAATAATCACTCCTATGGTTATGTACTGGCTGCTTATATATCAATTACCTGCAGCGACTATTGGTAAGATTAACAAAATTTGTGCTAATTTTTCATGGGGGTGGAAAGAGTCAAAAGATTGCATGGGACACTCTATGCAGCCCGAAAAATGAGGGTGGAGTGAGGCTAAGGAAGTTTGATGACTTAAAAACTGCTGCTGCGATAAAATTAATTTAGCACTTTATGAATAGACAAAGCATGTGGAAAAAATGGATGAAGAGTAATACTGTAAAGAGAATAATTTCTGGGTTATGCAAGTGGATAACAACAGCTCTTGTACGTGGAAATTTATGCTTCGAAATAGAAAGCTAGGGATGAAATGTATAAACAGAGGTATCGCAAACGGTCACGATACGATGTTTTGGTTCGACCCATGGATAAACAATGAAATTCTGGTGAACATGTTAGGATGGGACTTTTTGAGTATTTGTGGAGTGGAAAATCTGAAAGTTGACTGTCTTATTCAAAATAGGGCTTTTAATACCGATCATTTAACGGTTTCCAGAATGGTCACCGATAAAATTAATGAAGTTTAAATCAATTCAAATTATGAAACAGACTTCTGGAGCTGGAATAACAGTAAAGATGGTTTTTCTTTTAAATCGGCATGGGATTGTTCTAGAATTCAAAAACCTGAACTAGACTGGTGCTTTATCACTTGGAACAATATTAACAGCCCGAAAATGTCGGTATGCATGTATAAAGCGATGATAAATAGACTATCCACTAATGATCGTCTCTTAAATTGGGGATACGATATTAACCCTATTTGTGTTTTGTGTAAAGAAAGCAATGAAACAAGAAATCACCTGTTTTTTGAATGTCCTTATTCCTCCTATTTGTTGACCAGATGCAGGTTAAAGATGAACAATCCTCCATCGTCAGCTCACCCATTCATCCTGACTGAAGAAATGGAATTTCTGAAAGCAAAGTACACTTCAAAAGACGTTTCTAGAGATTTGGCGTTCACCAATATAGTCACCGTTGTCTACCACATCTGGGCAGAAAGGAACGCACACATGCATAAAAATGGGGAAATGGACAAATTCAAAAGATGGGAGTTTATAGAATTGGAAGTAAGATACTTGATGCTAAAATAAAAGTTGAAGATTTGATCTCGGCATGAGAAGATTATCCGAAATTGGGGAATTCAGTGCTTGGATACGGGCTAAATAGCGCCACCATGGAAGCAAGAGTTTAGGGTTAACTGGCTACTTTCCTTTTTCGTTTCAGTTCCGTGTTTTATACCAAGAAGCCAGTGGAGTTATGGTTCCTAGAGTGGTACACGTGGACTCCCTTGTTTTTTTTGTATGGGCCGCATTGTTTTTAGTTTGGGCCAGGGTCTTCTATTATATTTTTCAGGAATTTAATAAAGCAAGTAAGTTTGTTTACTTGACTCTATGTATTTGTACATTTTATTGGTTAGTTATCAATAAAGCGCCGCACTCTTTTTCCTTGTCTTGTACTCACGCCGAGTACATGAACATGTTTTTAACGAGGCGGTTTACCCAGTTTAAAATAATATATTATAATATATATATAAATAAATATACCCTTTCCTCACATAACCTAAATCCACCAAATCCGTCCAAAATCGTTTCCGCTCAGCGCATCCCCCTTCCAGTTGTCGCAGCCGCCGCCTCCGGCCATCTACGCCGCTGCCCCTGCCTTCAGCCACCCCTCTTCCTCCTCTCTCCTGTGTTCTCTCTCCTCTCCATTTTGCAAGCACCTAGCCCTTTCCTCCACCACTAGCCACCACCGTGGGCCACCACCCTCCATCCGCCACCCTCCAACCGCCTCCCCCGCCCCAGTCAGGCTCGCCACCGCCACTGGCCACCCCAGCTCCGGTCATGGGCCCCTCCAAGCCAAAAATCCCTCTTTTTCATAAATTCCATATTTGCAAAAACACTCCTGACCTTTTTTAGCCAATGACTCCCAAACTGTGCACTTCTGGCCAAAACTCCATAGTACCAAAGTCGAAGATCTCGTTTTTCCCTTCGATTTGAGTATATGGAAGTTATATTTTGGGTTGCAAAGTTGTTCAGAAAACGCGTCCAAAGTCTAGTGTCCAAATACTGTCTTTTTGCGATTTCTGTTGAAATGGATCATTTTCGGGAAAATATCCATTAGGCGAAAGTTGTCCGGAATGGCGCGTTTAAGCTAAAAAAAGACCGTGTGAAGATTGGAGCTCCTTTGCAAATTCTGGAACCAGAACAACAAATCACAGCGTTAGAAAACAACGATGGAGAGGATCCCAATGTGAGAACACCTTCTCACCAAAATTATTTTATAGTTAAATATATCCTATGTTGCAGACGTTGCTTAGTAGCACCTGACACTATTTATTATACAAAACATAGTTATTTGTTTGGATTGTATTGTGGAAATTTGGATTGTGGTTGTAAAATTGATTGTGAATTGATTGTGGGATTGTTTGAATTGGTTAATTATTTTGTATGGCGCGAGCCAGTATCAGGAGATGGGTAATGCTAGACATTACTCCAGTTCTAATATCGCACCATTATAATGTCGAAATTTTCTAAAATAAATATTGTTCATTAAAAATATATTTTTTAATGTGTAAATGAACTGTATAAAATATTCATGTGTTGAATAAAATATTTAAATAATAAAAATATCATTTTTATCGAATATATGAACTATTTAAAATAGTCAAGTGTTGAAATAAATATTTTATCGTTAAAAATATAATTTTTAACGTATACCTGAACGACATAAAATTCTCCTGAAATGAAAATAAATATTAATTTACAAATTGGTGGATTTGTTTATGTACACCCATTTAACTGATATTGATTGGGACGATAAATTTTACAAATCGCCCAACTGCACAAATAATATTAAGTATTTGTTGGTTGAATCCCTACACGGGTATTAGGATGATATTTGGCGTACACTAATCCCAATTATTTAGTTGTATATCAATCGATTGGTTGACAGACTGTTGTAATTGTTAATTATTTATATTTAATGCTTTTGCAGTTGTGTAATGCACTCTGGATGATAGTTGAATGTGTATCATTATTGTTGTGTACATGTGTTGCATGAAATCGATATAACTAACATTATACGATAACTGATTGGGTCTGATTCCAATTTAGAAAGAACGAATGTTTTAAAATAATGAATATTTTAAATAACAAATATTTTAGATAACGAATATTTTAAAATAATATTCAGTGAAGGATTAAATGTGAATTTGATGTCCGATTTTGGATGGACACGAAAATATTGAAATGTGTGAAGCCGTGTTGATAAGTTATGCGCCATTTTAACACGAACGATTTTTATATTGATTTTATTCGTTTTTATAATGAATATCGAGAAAGGAAATTATTTCAAAATCTGATATTTTGAAAATATTATCAATTAAATATTATAATGATAAGGATATTCAATTTTGATTCAAAATTGAAATGAAAGTGGGAATCGTTTTTAAAACGAATTTGTAAAATACATTTTGAACGATATATAAATTATATATATTGATGGCTTGAATAGAACGCATCGCGCTACGATTGTTCGCAAATTTCGACCATTGACTTCAAATTGACATTATGGGAGATTCTACCGTCGGATTTTCCTAAAACTGGAACCGTTGGATTCATATCGGAAAGAGCTTTCCAATGAATCTAAGAGATTTAAATTTGAATGGCTGGATTTGGAATTATGTCCAAATAAAATTTAGAAAAGGTCGCTATTGATGCAGTTCGGTGGCCGTTATTGGAAACCGACCGTACGGGCCTTAATAAAATTAGTAAAGATATTAATAATTTGTGTAAAATCATAATAAATGGTTTGGAAAGATTTTGGATGAAAAAAATCCACGTTTGTAAAGATAAAAATATATTTTTATCAAAATGAACTAGTTATTAACTAGAAAATAATCCAACGTTTTTAAATAAATAAATTTGATTTGTGAATGGTTTTAATCTATCCAGAATTTTCCAATGTATGAATTGGAATGGATTTGAATAGAAATCATCTTCAGGATATTTCGGTATTGGATTCCGTGACTATACTAATATTGTAGCGGAATTTGGACGATAGATATATATCATTATTCCCCATACGATATGTGTTGGTTTCAAAATTTGATATTGAAGTTAGCCAATATAATTTCTGTTCAGAGCCTTATACGTTTGTCGTGAATGGTGTCTTAAATAACACTATTCTTAAATTCCATGTGAAAATAATAAATCTTTTAATTAAGATTATTAGAGTTTCCAGTTATATTTAGTAAATTGGAATAAAATGGAATGTGAATTGGGTTTATTGTGAACTGTGTTTTTAACGATATTCGTTCTTTAACCCGATTAACAGTGAAATGTGATTTGGAGTTTATAAATCTTTTATTAAGATTTAATGGAAAATTTCCAAAGTAAAGTTTTCCAATTTAATATGTTAAATTGGAATTAAATGGAGTTTGATTTGGTAATAATCGAAGTGAGCTTTTGTGGAGGAAGAATGTTAATATATATGGAAATTAAAAGGCTTCGCCATTATTCCATTTATATTATTAGTCAGATACGGAAATTGATATCGCTTATATATTGATCAGTTTCCCATGAAGATTCCATAGTTAATGGAATGTAATTTTGGATTTATCGTGAACTGTGTTTTAAACGACATTGGTTCTTTAACCCAGCTAAAGACATGATTACATGTCTAAAATTGTATTTCGAACCGTATTGTTGATCTCTACTAAATATATATCTGTTTGTTGGCAGAGAATTTATTCTCTTGCTTAACACCCTTCTCTAAGACGTATGAGCTTAGATGTTATATATTGGTAGAAATCAATGATACGGTGTAGATTGCCAATGTGGCATGTTTGATTTCCCAAAGTTAAATAATCATTGAGTAATGATTTATGAGACTAAAACTAAGTTGAGTTTTAATGAATCTTTAATTAGATTGAAATGTGAATGTGATAATTTAAATTATCAAATTTGGTAATTGATCAAGAATGGAGTACCAGCAATTTTTACACTAGACGATGGTTAAATCTTTAATTAGATTTGAATGTGAAATGGTAATTAAATTTACCGATAACACCGTGGTGTTAGATATGGAGTATTACCAGTTTTTCTACATGGGATGAATAGGTTGGGATTGGGATTAATAAATAAATGATTACTTCCGTAAGGCTCGAAAATCCCGACTAGTTGATAAACCTTAATTTGGTTTAGAATTGATATCCAAAGGAAGATTAAAGTATAAATTTAAAATAATTTATATTTGATAAAATTAATAGGAACCTTTCCCAAAGGATATGAATATTTGAATAAAAGAATATTCAGAATTAGAATGAGGCGTATGATGTGTTTTTATAGCACTTAATTATTGATTATAAAATACACGGGTTATTCGGAAAGACCGGGTTTATCCCATTCTGAATAACCGATATGCCGACTAAAGGTCGACGATGAAGACAGTGGTTGAAGACCGGAGTTCTTCACATCGTTTGGATGATTACCGATGACTTGATTGTGCTGTACACCCAAGACAAGGTAATAAGTGGTGATCGTCCAGACGTACTTGGAGATCGACCAGATATGTGAGGACCTCTCTCCTGTATTGAGCTTATGGGATGAGGAATAAGGTGCCTTTGGTTTCGTTCAGACTCAAAACGGAATTGTAAACGGATGTGTGTATGACATTGTATTTTATTCTGTGTTAATTGATTTCTATTAAATATATATTTGTTTGGTGGCAAAGAATTTATTCTCTTGCTTAACACCCTTCTCTGAGACGTACGAGCTTAGAGGTTATATATTGATAGACATCAGTTGCATGGCAAGAATTGTCAGTGTGGCATGTAGAGATGCAGTGATCAAGGCTTCTGTTAAATAGCAGAGTCTTGTGGTTGATGATCAAAGCACAGCTTTAAATAGCATAGTTTTGTGTATAGCGTTAATTCGCGAGCCTCACACCCGGTATGAGTCAAAAACGGGATAAGGGACCCAAGGAGTGCACGACGTTTCTTTCTAGCTATGGATGGTGTCATGGTATGGAGCCCAGACATTTATTTATTTTTACCAGTGTGGATGATGGAATGTGAGGACCCTCAGATATTGGTCCCTAGTGGCCAAGTGATAGGTCCGATAGGACCGAGAAACATGCTTTCTGGGATTGCCAATCCTCAAATGTAAGAGAGGACCAGCCTTAGAGGATCCAAGGTTCACTGCGGGGAATCCTGAGGCATTTGCTAGAGTGTCTCAAAGCCGGCGAGGAGTACATCCCTTGCCTCGAATCATAGATGAAAACCAATTTCCAGTATGTGACATTTCAGTTTTAGTTGTAAAACTAGTATGGCGTCATACCATATGGTAGCTATGCCGTCTATGATTGATACATTTATATTTGAAGTGATTTTGACACTATACACTTATAGTAGTATCAAAATGATTTGTTTTAAAACGTAGCATGCATGTTTGGCTATTATAAGGTAAAACTCGATCCTCCCTCTTGCGTTGCATTGTGTAATGGGACCTGAGTCTTATAATAGATTCATTTTTCTAAAAAGCATTGCGCTGTTTGTTTTATGCACTGGAATTCTTGGGACAAAACCCGTTCCGTGTTATACGGCGTGGTACCTTGATTCACCCTATTTGAAAGTAAAGTTTTAAATAACTGTTTTAGTTCTCACACCAGTCCCATGGCTGACTTGGAGTTTATTGTTTTAACCTAAACTTTGGGTGCCCCTATTTTCCACACGGGCAGCTAGTAGTTTTGGTTTTGCAGATTTCTACTTTACATGATCCTAGTTTACAGCTGGATCTATATTCGGAAAGCTTTGTATCCGTGTATCTCATTCGGTTGTGATATGTATTATTTTTCTGCTGCTATGTAATGTAGTTTAATCTCTGATATTTTTCTGATGTATATTATTTATTCATACTCTGTTAAATTCTTATACTCTGATGTAATCGTTGTAATAGCATTGAAATGTTCTATTGTTTGCGTTCTGATTTGTCGTGTTCTCAACTCAAGACGGGATTTCTCTCATGGGTGAGTTTGGGTCGTTTCATGTCCTTTAGAAACCAAATCAAAAAGTAGTAAAATTTAAATTTAGAATAATAAAAATAAATTTAATTAGATTAGTTTATATGTTATGGTGTATCGATATATGGACCAAAATTTCTAGAATTATAAAAGAGATAGATTTCTATTACTACCTATGGGCATAGATGTATATTCCTAAATGATGATTATGAAAATATTGTAAAGAATACCTCTTTTTGCAATCCTCCATTTTGTTATTCTTCCATTTTTATGAGCCATACATTCACATCTTTCAGAATATCACGATAAGATTTGCTCTATTGCGACGGGCTGGTTTTTCTGATCAACATAGTTTATTCATTTGCTGAATTTGAAGATCGTAAGAGAAAGATAATGATGATTTAATAGTTCAACCAACTCGGCGCCAATATTTTGAATTTGAGTTTTGAATTTTGAATGAATGGACACTTGAAATACTACATAAAGGCCCAAAAGTCATGTCTATTCACAATTTTTTCTCTTCTTCTTTACAAATTTCCATTTTCAATCAATCTTGCAAGAGGCATAACTTCTTCGTTTCTTAACGGAATTGGATGAAACTAGCAGAAAATCAAAGTGGAATTCAAGGACTACGATCTAATAATAGTTTAGGGATGAATATGGATGTTATTGGGGTGCAACAAGTCGAAACAGTAGGAGAGATGTAAGAAATCCCGTACACAACTTTCAGTTTTGCATAGCCAACTTCAAATAGTCATATCTCACTTGATTTTGATCAAAATTTGATGAACTTCCCATCAAAACGACAGTGAGAACAAGAACTACAATCTGAAAAAAGGATTTGGGACAAAATAGTCTAATCTATGGATGCAGTTTGAAGATAATCGTTGACAGTTTTGGTTTTCTTCTCTCTTTATTCACCAAAACTTCATTTGATCATTACTTGGTCATTTTTTGACGGATTCACATGAAATTGGCGGCATTACGAAGCAAATGAAGATGAGTACACTATGAATTTAATTTGTAGATGAAAATACAAAGATGTAAAATGTTTTAGTACCCATTTCTTTGTTGATTTACATTACATATATCCATTTCTTCTTGATGTCTTTTCACCAACTGTCATTACTCTTCTTCTACAAAACATAACAACTTTTCAAATAATCAAATGACTTTTCAAAATAACCAACTGCAATTTTAAACAATAATATCATGATGGTTTTGTAACGTATCCATATATCAAAAATTTCAAACTTAAAGTTTTCAATTTTCAAATTTCAAAAATCAGATTATGAGTTTAAACCAGCATTATGAATCTTTTCAAGATTTTCCATTTAATATTTTCAAAAATCAGATTATGAACTTTTTGAAAAACCTTGCTCTGATATTAATTATTTGGGAATGCGGAATGGATCGTTAAGGCAAAACTAACACTAGAGGGGAGATGAATAGTGTTTTCAAGGAATTTAAGAAAATCTAAAACTACTATGATCTACTATATGAATAACACATCACAGAGATGATCACATATACAGAATCAAACACAAATACAAAAATAAACAAAAATAAAATGCAGAAAAGGAAAGAACATAATGGATTTTATACTATGCCAGATTACTCCTACGTCCAGTCCCAAGCAATGCTGGATTGCGCAGAGTTTATTACTATCAAAATCCAGTTACAGTCCCCTCGATTTAACGGCTATAAGGTTAACACCGTTTCCACCACCCTTGATTTCCCGGCTACAAAGTTAACACCGTTTCCTTCCTTGATTTCACAGTTACAAGGAACACACTATTTCCAGACAATCCCAAACAATCCCAAATGATTACAATAGCCCTATAACTCTTCAATAACACTTCAATTCAGAGAGTAATGAGTATAGAGTGATAAGAGAAGAAGTTTTATGCATTTAGAATAGAAATCGGCAGAGTATAAGTGTAGAAATCATAAAAATATGAAATAATAATGGAGGAATGAAAGGGGATGAAGATAGAGAAGAAGAATGAAAAAAATTTCGAAATCAACCCCTATTTATACGATTTGAAAGGTTGCAATGCTTCTGAAACGTTACAAATGGTGAAAAGACACTTCCCTTTCAAAACTGAAAATATGACAGTTGTATGTTGATTAACATAGAAATGTGTTTATTTTATGCTCTTATATCTTATCTTTTGTATATAAATAAATATTACTTGGGTATTGTTTTGTTACTTTTACAGATATTCCAACCCAGCCCGCATGCAACCAGAAAAGTAGAGAAATGGAGATCAGATTGCTATATATTTACATTTTGAAGAATTGTAGATGAAGATCTCACATCTAGATGCTATTGGACAAGAAAATGATTGATAAAAAGGCCATGTACATCTCAAATTAAAGGAGGGTTGCAACAAAAAAGGAGGAAAGGCCTAGAACTTGTTCCAAATGACAAAAGGCCTAAAACTTACTTGAAATAACTAGGCCCATTTGTAATTAGGGTTAGGGTTTGGTTATCTCCTATAAATACCCTTGTAATATCATTGTAGCCACCATCCCATTTTCTATCTTCTTCTCCATTAACAAAGTTCTTCTTCTTCTTTTTATTATCTGCATTTTTTTGTTTTCTTAGCAACTAGTGCCATCTACACAATTAGATTAGGTAGATTACTAGTTGTATTTTACATTTATTTTCATTAGTGATTAATCGTTTGATTAGTTTAAACGATAATCCTAATTTTATTTCTGTTGTTATTTCTATTCTACACTTTTATTTTCTGCATTTTCATTCTTGTTTTGCATTTATTTTCATTAGTGATTAATTGTTTGATTAGTTTCAACGATAATCCTAATTGTGCAATTTCAATTGTTTTTATTTCAACCAAATCTCCAAACTTCGTCTAACTCGCCCAAGAGATTAGATAAATAATTTGATTTTAATCTACCTCCCTTTGTTCGACCTGCATACTACATGATCTGTGCGCTTGCAGTATTTATTTTAAAATTCACGCTTTTTCTAATTCATGGAAAAGCAGCGATCAAGTTTTTGGCGCCGTTGCCGGGGTGGTAAACGCTGCATTTTATTATTTATTTAATTTCTGATTCGTGTTAGTTTTTATTTTTATTTTTATTCTTCCTTTTTGTTTTCTTGTATATATATATATATATAAAAGTTTTGATTGTTTAGATTTGGTATCATTCTATGATAGTGTAATCTCATAAACAAGAGAAAAAAAATAGTTGCCAAATTTCCTTCATTTTATTTTATTTTCTTTTCATTCATTTCTTCTCTTTTTTTGATTTATTTCTTTCCATCATACAATTTCTTTATCTTTTTTCTTTTCATTTATTCTTTCTAATTTTCTACAAACTCTTTCTCTCTTTTACAAATCTCATAAAAAAAAAACTTGCCAACTTTTCAATTTATATCCATTTTTCATTTTATTTTGTTTCAGCTTTCTTTCTACTTTTTCCAGTACATTGCATTCCTTTCTTCAAATTCACCACTTTCTTCTATTTCTTCTGCCATTTTTACTCTCTCACATTTCATCACCTTATCACCAGGCGTTCATAGTTTCTCTCCAAAACTCCACGTACACGATCCTACCTCCCCATCCAAAAAAATAAAGTCATACAACTGCTGCTTCCATCGTCAACAACAGAAAATCAGTCACCACTAATTCACAAATCAAAAAATCCACATTCACCACTCCTGTCCACCAGGCATCAATCACCCAATCTTCTCACAGACAACAAATTTCAACTCGAACCCATATTTCGAATCAAACCTCTCCATCTTTCCCATGCTTTCATCAAATATAGCAAATCCCGAACACCACTCCCCTACCTCAAACCTCGCAATCACTCCACCATCTTCACTGACCACCTTGACTTGTCCACCGTTAACCCAAAATCACACAAACCATTCGAAACCCCCTTTCGAAGCCCACTGTAAAATTTTCTAAACTCTACAGGTGCTCTGCTGCAAAGAAAAATATATACAGAACTTGCTTGTAAAAATTTTCTGCAGGGGCAGCGGCTTGCTTGTACAATATTTAATTTTCTGTTATCATTCTGTGACTATTCTGTGACTGATATTTTTGAATCTGTTTGTGAGGAACGACTTTTCATAATTAAAATTATCACTCTCGTCTTAGAACTTGATTTGATTTGCAAAATAATAAACTACTATAGTGTATTTTATGAAATTGATTCTCTTATGGGTTTGATCGCGGATATATATTAGTTCAATTTATTGAACTTCTAGAAAAGGAGTTTGCATACTACCCGTAAAACATTGGTTGTATCCCTTAGTATTTATATTATACGTGAACGGCCATAAGACCCTCTTCCCCATTCAAATCGAGATTATCAACGAATAAGGTAAACTTGAGTCGTTATTTATTTTGTAAAAACAGCTACTTCAGTCAAATTTATGTTTTTAATTTTCTATATTTGACAACGATGAGTGAAAAGAGTGTTAGCCGTCATAACTCTCCTAGGGGTTCTCAAATTAATCAAAACTTTCCAAATCTCAATGTCGGATTGGATAGACCCTTGTCTCTTCGAGAACAACGTTACCCCACTAGGACTGTTCAACCTTATGTTATCGTATTTCCACCAGCTGAAGGGGATTTTGAGCTTAAACATTCATTTATTCAAGGGGTACCAAAATTTACTCGCTCTGAAAATCCTTGTGAATTTTTAAGTGAATTTGAATTATATTCATCCACAATTAAAATGCAATGCTTGTCTAATGAATCAGTCAAGCTAATGCTAATTCCATTTGCATTACTTGAAAGCGCTAAAAGATGGCTAAATTCTCTTCCAAGACAATCCATTAGAAGTTGGGATGAATTTGTCACTGTATTATTAAAGAAGTTTTTCCTCTTCCATAAAACTCGAAAAATACGAATTGAAATAAATCAATTTTCTCAAAATGAGGGGGAAACTTTTTCAAAATATTTTGAGAGATTTAACCAACTTATGTGTAGTTGCCCTTGTCATGCAATTTCAAAATATCATTTATGTCAAATTGCATATGATGGGCTAACCTATCAAACTCGAACACAACTAGAATCAATGTGTGGAGGAGAATTTATGTCTAAAACGGTCAATGAAGCTTGGGAATTCTTAGAAAATTATTTTGAAAGGACATGCAATGGGAGTCAATTAGTGTTCCCATTTATGCTTCTACTAAAGGAGTGCATATCGTGGATCCAAATCAATTTCATTTAGAAACTCAAACTCCTCAATTCGAAGGACAACTCCAGTATTACCCTCAAGACCAAGTCAATGCAATCGCTCAAAATAGTCCATACTCATCCTCATATAACTATGGTTGGAGAAGTCATCCAAATTTCTCGTGGTCTAATCCGAATAATGTCGCAAACCCATCTCACATGCAACCCTTTATTCCAAATCTGAATTACCAAGATCCATCTCCCAATTCTCAAACCTCTCAGACTACACCTCAATCCAAAGAACCCTATAGGTACCCCAAATTTCAATCATCAACCTAATGCCCTCAATCTTCTCAACCATCACAAGAAATTGTGCGTTTAGAAAAACAGTTGAACTCTCACGAAGCTCAAATGAACTCACACGACGCTAAGCTCGACCAAATGATAAATATAATATAGGAACTAGTGAAAAGTAACGAGAAGGGTAAGTTGCCTAGTCAACCCGAGGTGAATCCAAAATATAACTCTCGAACAGTAAATTCTTGTGAGGACGAAAACCATAATCCGGTCAATATTGTTACAACCCTTCGATCTGGGAAGAGGATTGATAATAATGTGGGAAACCCTGGCAAACCATTGAACTCGACCCTAATGCCAAATCGTGATGATCACCCATTGACTACGAATGCCAATTCGTCTAAACCTCCATTTTCCTTAAATGTTGGCAATCCTAACAGTCCTTCTCCTAATGTCGGCAAACCGGGCTCACCTTCGAAAATCAATGTTGGCAATCCCAACATCCCCTCTTCTACACCCTTGTCTCCTTCACTTCCTATATCAAAACCTTCTTTGTCATGCGACGAAAATTCTGAAAGAATCTATAAAACACTAGCTCCTTATCCTCATAGACTTAACAATAAGAAGAAGGATGCAAATTTCAAAAAAATCCTTGAAATCTTCAAACAAGTTCGCGTGAACATTCCACTCTTAGACACCACTGAAAAAAATCCTCAATATGCCAAATTTTTGAAAGAGTCGTGCACCCGAAAACGAGCTACTAATGTTCCTAAAACTGCCTTCTTGACCGCGAACACTAGCTCTGTTTTCTCAAATCCATCACCAATCAAGTATAAGGACCCCGGTTGCCCTATAATCGGTTGTAAAATAGGAAATACTCACATCAGTCATGCCTTACTTGATCTTGGTGCAAGTGTCAACCTTATTCCCTACACTATTTATCATCAACTTGGACTAGGAGAATTGAAATCCACGAGTATCACACTTCAATTGGCTGATCGATCTGTTAAAAACCCCTTGGGCATTATTTAAGACGTTTTGATTCAAATTGAACAATTTTAATTCCCGGTTGACTTCATAGTTCTTGAAACTGAGCCTGTTTCGAATCCGAATAGTCAGATTCCATTAATATTGGGTCGTCCCTTCTTAGCAACCTAAAATTCTATCATAAATTGTAGGAGCGGCCAACTTCGACTATCGTTTGGGCACTTAACCATTGAATTGAATATTTTTCATCAACCCAAAGAGATCAAAATAGGAGAGGTCGACATAATAGAAATAGTTTTAGATGGCACATTTGTATTATCTTCTCAGAAAACTTCACTTTCCTCAGTAGACATGTCCACTATGTCCTTTGAGAAATTGTTCGAAGATGATCTTAAACTTTTGAATGATGAGGATGAATATATGGAACGTCTCAAACATAATCATAATTCCATATCATCAGAAAAAATTGTTGTTAAAAACTCAAGTTTATGGGACTATGATAATCTTCGGTTGAATGATATAAATCATTAGCACAACAAAATTTTCATAGGAAGAATTTTGAACTCAGAATTCACTGACATGCCTCTTATACCTCAAAAATCAGATACGAAATCATCATACATCATTTTCGATAGAGGCAGGTGTGGGGGGAGGGGGAATAAATCTCTTTTTTCACATAGTACTCATCATCATCGTAGATTTCATTCTACATATGATTTTCATTCACATATAGTGGCTAAACTTCATTTCATTTTACAGATAATTTTATAACTTATTGTAATAACCCGAAAATCTGGGCCAGTTTAAAATTTTTATTTTTGGCAAGTTTAGCGGATTCTGGATATTTAAAATAGATTATTTTAAATAATATCGGCGTAAAATTTATTTTGAATATAATTCGAACGTATATATTTATATACGTCGTCGTTAGAATATAAATAATTATATATAATTATAAATAGAATTGAAAATGGCGCGGTAGTTCGATAATTCGATTTCAAACTTCGATTGAATATACCGGGTGCAAAACAATCCGGATTTTAGTGAAACCAAAAACATTAGGATCTAATTGATAATATCTTTCCAACGAATCCGAAGAATCAAAATTTCGTAGCGAGAATCAAAAGATATGTCCAGTTGAAAATTCTGAATAGTCGCTATGGAATTCAGGCCCTTAAAAATGGACATTTTGCAAATGACCTCGGATTTCGACGAAACCAGTTTTGTTGGGTCCGTGATGTAAAGTTATTGCTAGGTTTCAAATTTCATAATTTTTCGAATCAATATGTGAGCGTGGCAAAGGAAAACGCGTTTGACCAGTTTCAGTTGATTTTAATCGACTGGAAATTGGCCATTTTTCTAACGGTCTCAGAATTCGACGAAACTAGCTTTGTTAGGACCGTATCGTCAATACGAAACTAGAAAATATTTTTCTGGAATTTTTCTAGTTAGTATGTGACCCCGGTAATTTGAAATGTACGTTTAGAATACAATATAAGGATTTAAATTGTAAATTCAACGAAAACTGATTGTAACAGCCGAATCAGCTTACGATACATATCCCATTGTGTTCGGAATGGGGGTTAAACGCTATGGACGACAGGCGGTGGACCTCGTTTCGAGGTCGTATGTAAAAGTCAACATTTTTGCAAAGTAAATAATTAAAAAAAAAAATATATTATTTTAATTTCCTTTTCCCCCCCTTTCCTTCTTCGTTGGCCCCCCCCCCGTTTCATTATACAGAAACGAATTAAAAAAAAAAAAAGAAGAAGACCTAAAACCTAATCGCGCCGCCCCCAGACCTCGAACCGCCTGAACCCTTGCCGCCGACGAAGACTTCGACGCCCCCACCACCCTCGCGACCTCCTCCTCCCAGTGAAGACACCGCCGACATCGAATCATAGCAGCCCCCCCCAATCGAAGCCTCCACCTCGAACACCGCCTCGCGACGCCCCTGAAGCTCGCCACCGACGAACACCACCGAGCCTGAGGTGAGTGTTTAAATTATTTTGTTTTTGTTTTTATTTTTGTTTTACAGTATAGTTTTAAAACTGTATTTTTAAATAATTTAAAAACTGTTTAACTGTTTTTTTTATTATATAGACTAATTTTTAATAGAATTATAAAAACAGAATTTTAAATGAATTATAAAAACTGTTTTTTTTTTAAAGGAGTTTTAAAAACAGAATTTAGAAAAAGAAAAAAAAAAGATAAAAACTGCAATTTTATAAAAGAAAGAAACTGATTTTTGTTTTAGGAATTTTAAAACTGTTTTGTTTTTAAAAGAATTATAAAAACTGTTTTTTTTAAAAAGGAATTGTAAAACTGATTTTATTTTAAACTTTAAAATAAGAAAAAGGGTTTAATCTTTTAATAGGAAAAGATTAGAACGTGCAAAAATAAAGATCATATCTTTAAAAATATAAAGATGGAATTTTTGTTAGGTAGAAAAAGTAAGGTATGATTCTTATATTTTTAAAGCAATAAAAATATAATTTTTACATCATAAGAATAACAAAAATATAATCTTTATATTCAATAGCAAAGTCAAAATGCAATCTTTATATATTGAACTTTGAAATAAAAATTCGATTTTTATATATTGAACTTCGATATAAAAATATGATTTTTATATATAGAACATCGAAAGAAAAATATGATTTTTTTTTTATTTTTAAAGTATTAAAAATATAGTCTTTACTATATAGGAATATTAAAAATATGATTTTTATATTTTTAAAGTATTAAAAATATAATCTTTATAGGATAGAGAATATAAAGATATCATCTTTGTGTATGTAAGAAAATAAAAATCTGATTTTTATTTTATATACGTTGAGATAAAGTGGTAATTTTTATAAAGGCGAAAACTTTATTTTTATAAAGGCGAAATCTTTATGTGGAAAATAGCGTGATAAAAATATAATTTTTATCTATTTGACATAGCGATAAAAGGTCGATTTTTATATATTGAACTTTGAACTAAAAATTCGATTTTTATATATTGAACTTCGAACTAAAAATTCGATTTTTATATATTGAACTTCGAACTAAAAATTCGATTTTTATATATTGAACTTCGAACTAAAAATTCGATTTTTATATATTGAATAGCGAAGTCAAAATTCGATTTTTTTTATATTGAATAGCAAGGTAAAAATTCGATTTTTATATATATAGTGAATACGGGCAGCGAAGATGACGAAGACGGGATAACGAAGAAGATTTCTATAAAAGAAGTGCCGTGGGGCTTGGATAGCTATCAGTGAGAACTTCACACTCAAATTTACTTTTCTAGTTATATATATACTAGGATGCAGACGGTGCTTATTAGAAGCACCCGACACCCGTCCACATACCATGGACTTGTTTGTTTGGATGTTTGGTGATTGATTGAGATATTGGTTTGAATGTGGTTTGTGGTGTGAAAAATCGAATCGATAAATTGGTTAGGATTAGACATGCGCCGTTATAAGGCGAAGGAGTAAGGCTAGGTTAGACCCTTACTCCAAATTTTGTGGTTTGCATAACGAAAGTGAATGTGATTGATGTGTGAATGGCGTGGGCCTTCACTAGACCGGGGATAAGGCTAGGCCTCGTCCCGTTTCTAGTATCGTGCCGTTATGCCGCCGAAATTTTCTAAAATATCTTAGAAAAATAAAAATATCATTTTATTTAAAGAATGAACTGAATAGATATTCATATGTCGAAATAAAATATTTTATCGTTAAAAATATAATTTTTAACGTGAATATGAATATAGTGAATGCGAATAAAATAAAATATTCATTTACAAGCCAGATGGTTTGTTTATGTACACCTATTTGAATGACATTGATTGGGTCGATAAATTTTACACGTCGCCCAGCTGCACGAATAAAATCTGTGTTTGATTGTTTGAAACCCTACACGGGTGTTGGGATGAAATATGAAGTTCACTCATCCTAATTGATTAAATATGTCGATCGATTGATTGACAGGCTGTTATAAGCGTTAGATATCTATATTTGATGCTTATACAGTGTAGTGCACTTTGGTTGATGGTTGATTATTTTCAATGCTATTATATACATGTGTTGTATGAAAATCCATATAATTAACGTTATATGGTGATTGATTGGACCTCATTCCAATTTGAAAAATATAGAATATATAAAATAAAGGTTCATGTGTTGACTATACTCATCCGTTGGGAATAGCCATGTGTTGAACGAATTATTTTTATAATAAAATTTACATCTTTATCAATATAATATAAAGGTTCATGTGTTGACTATACTCATCCGTTGGGAATAGCCATGTGTTGAACGAATTATTTTTATAATAAAATTTACATCTTTATCAATATAAAACAAAGGTTCATGTGTTGACGGTACTCATTCGTTGAGATTAGTCATGTGTTGAACGAAATAATTTAACAAAAATAGTCACACTTGGACGGTACTCATTCGTTGAGATTAGTCGTGTGTTGACAAAAAGAAATATTTGAAATAGAATATATAAAGCCGTGTTGAATAGTGATGCGCCATTTTGACGCGAACGATATTTATATCGATTAAAACGATTTCGAAATGAATTGAATATATAACGATTTCGATTTGAATTGAATATAAAACGATTTCGATTTGAATGGAATAGAAAACCAATTTGATTTCAAATTGAATGTATATTGAACTTGATTCAAATAGAAAACGAAACGAATTTGATTTGAATAGAAAATGAATTTGAATCGAATATAAAACCAATTTGAATTGAATTGAATTGAAAACGAATTCAAATTAAATTGAAAACGAATTGAAACGAATTCAAATTGAATTGAAATTTGAATTAAATAGAAATGAATTTTTAAAACGAATTTTTAAAGAAGAATTCAATTTTGCTTTGGATTGAAATAGAAGTTGAAATGGTTCTTGAAACGAATTTAAAACTATTTATATAATTCGTTTTAAATAGAAATCGACGAAATATATATTATATATATATTATATATATAATATAATGGCCTGAATAGAACGCGCCGCGCCGCGGCAGTTCGTGAATTTCGACCATTTATTTCAAACGGACATTACGGGAGATCCGACCGTCGGATTCTCCTAAAACCGGAACCGTTGGGTTCGTATCGAAAAGGGCTTTCTAAAGAATATTAGAAATTCAAAATCTAACGGTTGGATTTGGAGATACGTCCAAATCAAATTCGAAAAAGGTCGCTGTAAGTGCAGTTCGATGGCCATTGTTGGAAATTGACGGTACGGGCCTTGATAAAATTATTAAAAATAGTAATAATTTATGTAAAATCATAAGAAATGATTTGGGAAAATTTAGGATGAAAAACTCCACATTTGAAAAGATAAAAATAGATTTTTATCGAAATGAACTAGTTTTGAACTAAATTTAAAACCTAATTATTTTTAAATAAATAAATTAGATTAAAAAGGGGGTTTTAAATAATCGGGATTTCTAATATATTTGATTGGATTTGAAATGGGTTTATCGTGAACTGTGTTTTAAATAACACTAGTTCTTTAACCCGATAATAAATAGAATGTGATATGGGTTTATCGTGAACTGTGTTTTAAATAACACTAGTTCTTTAACCCGATAATAAATAGAATGTGATTTGGGTTTATCGTGAACTGTGTTTTAAATAACACCTAGTTCTTTAACCCAGTAAAAGGAGTTTTAACGAATCTGCAATTAGATTGAAATGTGAATTCGTAATCTAAATTTCCAAATTTAGAAAATGAACGAGAATGGAGTATTACCAGTTTTGCTCCAAAGCGATAGTTAAATCTTTAATTAGATTTGAACGTGAAATGGTAATTAATTTTACCGATAACACCACGGTGTTAGATATGGAGTATTACCAGTTTTGCTTCATGGGATGAATAGGTTGGGATTGGGAAATAAAATAAATAATTACTTCGTTACGGTTCGCTAATCTCGACTAGTTGGGAAAACCATAATTTGGTTTTAAAAGACATCCAAAGGAAGATTACAGGATAAATTTTAAAGAATTTATCTTGGATAAAATTAATGGGAACCTTTCCCTAAGAATGTGGAATTTAGAAACTAGCTGTAGGTTGGCTAAGAAGAATGGTTTCCTGGGTATTGATCTGATGTTGGTTTCGGCCTTCGGGGTTAATGTTTGGGAAATTGTTCTCTTGCTAATTTGCAGTTAGTGACTAATGAATTGGAATGAGGCGTATGTTGTGTTTGTGTAACATTTGTTTTTAATATACGCGGGTTGTTCGGAAAGACCGGGTTTACACCCATTCTGAATAACCGATTCGACGATAAGTCGAAGATGAAGACGGTGGTCGAAGACCGGAAGTTTTCACATCGTTTGGGTAATTACTGACGATCCTGATTGGGCTGTACACCCAAGAGGATGGAAATAGTTGGTGGTCGTCCAGACGTACTTGGAGATGGATGGATATGCGAGGAAAGTGCCTCCGGTTTCGTTCAGACCCAGAACGGACTTGTAAATGGATTGTGTGTCTGACATTGGATTTTATTCTGTGTTGATTGATTTCTATTAAATATATATCTGCTTGGCGGCGGAGAATTTATTCTCTTGCTTAACGCCCTTCTCTGAGACGTACGAGCTTAGAGGTTATATATCGATATATATCAATCGCATGGCATGAATTGCCTGTGTGGCATGCTGAATTGCATGGATCAAGGCTTCTGTTGAAAAGCAAAGTCTTGTGGTTGATGATCAAAGCACAGCCTCCGTGGTAGCTTTGTGTATAGCGGGTATTCGCGAGCCTCACACCTCGGTATGAGTTAAAAACGGGATACGGACTGCAGGGAGAGCGCACGTTTCTTTCTGGCTTTGGTGGTGTCAGTGACTTACCAGCCCTGACATATATATACTTTTCACCTTTGTGGTTGTTAGATGAGGCGCCTCGATTGTAGGTCTGTAAGGACCGGGAAACGTGTGTTCAGGCATAACTAATCCTCTAATGTAAGTGAGGACCGGCCCTGAAGATCCAGGGGTTACCCAGTGTGCGTAATCCTGAGGCATTTGCTAGAGTGTCTCGAACGCGGAGAGGAGCTTGCCCCTTGCCTCGACTCATGACGGAATCCAATTTCCAATACGAGTATTGCGGTTTTAATTGTAGAACTAGTATGGCGACATGATATATGGTACCCATGCCGTCTATGATTTATATTTATGATTGAAATTGTTTTGACACTATACACTTATTATAGTATCAAATGATTTGTTTTAAACGTACCAAGCATGTTTGGCTATTATAAGGGAAAACCCTATCCCCCGGCTTGCGTTGCATTGTATGATAGGACCTGGGTCTTATAATAGCTTCATTTTTCGAAAAAGCATTGCGTTGTTTATTCTATGCACTAGTATTCTTGGGAGGAAACCCGTTCCGTGTTATACGGCGTGGTCCCTTGAATCACTCTCTTTTAAAGTAAAGCTTTAAATAACTGTTTTAGTTCTCACACCAGTCACATGACTGACCTGGAGTTTATTGTTTTAACCTAAACTCTGGGTGCCCCTATTTTCTGCACGGGCAGCTAGTAGTTTTGATTTTGCAGATTTATATTCACAGGATCCTGGTTTACAGCTGGAATGATATCCGGAAAGCTCTGTATCCGTATATCACCTTCAGTTGTGCTTTATATTATTTTTCCGCTGCTATGTATTTAAATGTAATTTAAATCTCTGACATTTCTGTGTAATATTTATTCATTTATACTCTGTATATTCTTGTAATCTGATGCATTGTTGTAATATACAATGAAATGTTCTTCTGTTTGTGTTCTGATTTGTCATGTTCTCAACGTTCAGGGGTTTCGAACGGTTTAGATCGGTTTAACGACTGATTCAGATCGAGCGAAATTCCAGGCCGTCACATTTGGTATCAGAGCTTTGGTTTACAGAGCTCGAGAACAAGGCACATTAGAACCATACGAAAGAATTCATCAGATATTGGATTAGTAATATCCAATTAGAATGACTCGTTAGAGATAGGATCAGTAGTATCCTAGAACGAGTGTGAAGAGTATATTTTTCAATTGAAAACCATTTTGTTTTGAAATTTAAACCATTTTAAACGTATTTGACTATTTATTTATTTTGAATATGGACAATCGAGTATATAAAGATTTTGCATATACGCGTCATGAACGTATATTCGAAGTTTTAATATACTGGATAGATATAGAATCATACTCTAGTGGCCCGAAGATGATTCTGATGATTGACTAGTTGTCATTAGTATTCATGTTCGAGTAACGAAGGTGTGATTTTCTATATATTTCCATTAGACTGGTGTGAGAACCAAAACTTATGTAGTTAGAACACATTGTTGTGAATTGGCATCAAAGACATGATTTTCTTTATATATATCAAAATTATGAATTTGAAACTCTAATCCACTAATTGATTGATGTTTGTGTTGTTTGTTTAATTGTTTGCTGATTTTTAACCATTTATGCCTAATATAATCAAATATTGAATTGTATTGAAATTGGTCGCATTTGCTTGCGTATACACATACTTACATTGAACAGGTCATAGCAAGGAGGCTAGAGCCGAAGAATAAAATTTGTTTGCCCGACAAATAGGTACATGTTTACTACATAATTTCCTGTTTTGTTTGGGTGATGATGATTTTGTGAGCCTATTGGCTAGCCGCTTGGCTTTTTCTTTTTCTTTTTGAGATCTGAAGGACCGGGGAAGCTATTTGAAATTCCCCGATGCTCCCGGTGCAGGGGAGGTTATGGCGAAATTTTTCGAAAATTTAGGGTGTTAGCCAAATTTTTGAAATTTTGAAAATTCTCAGAAACTGAAAAGTTAGAGAATGGAAGCCAAATCGAACGTAGAGTTGAATAATCAAACCACTTTCGACTTTGTTCCTTTTCGGGGACGAAAAGTTTTAAGTGGGGGAGATTGTAATAACCCGAAAATCTGGGCCAGTTTAAAATTTTTATTTTTGGCAAGTTTAGCGGATTCTGGATATTTAAAATAGATTATTTTAAATAATATCGGCGTAAAATTTATTTTGAATATAATTCGAACGTATATATTTATATACGTCGTCGTTAGAATATAAATAATTATATATAATTATAAATAGAATTGAAAATGGCGCGGTAGTTCGATAATTCGATTTCAAACTTCGATTGAATATACCGGGTGCAAAACAATCCGGATTTTAGTGAAACCAAAAACATTAGGATCTAATTGATAATATCTTTCCAACGAATCCGAAGAATCAAAATTTCGTAGCGAGAATCAAAAGATATGTCCAGTTGAAAATTCTGAATAGTCGCTATGGAATTCAGGCCCTTAAAAATGGACATTTTGCAAATGTCCTCGGATTTCGACGAAACCAGTTTTGTTGGGTCCGTGATGTAAAGTTATTACTAGGTTTCAAATTTCATAATTTTTCGAATCAATATGTGAGCGTGGCAAAGGAAAACGCGTTTGACCAGTTTCAGTTGATTTTAATCGACTGGAAATTGGCCATTTTTCTAACGGTCTCAGAATTCGACGAAACTAGCTTTGTTAGGACCGTATCGTCAATACGAAACTAGAAAATATTTTTCTGGAATTTTTCTAGTTAGTATGTGACCCCGGTAATTTGAAATGTACGTTTAGAATACAATATAAGGATTTAAATTGTAAATTCAACGAAAACTGATTGTAACAGCCGAATCAGCTTACGATACATATCCCATTGTGTTCGGAATGGGGGTTAAACGCTATGGACGACAGGCGGTGGACCTCGTTTCGAGGTCGTATGTAAAAGTCAACATTTTTGCAAAGTAAATAATTAAAAAAAAATATATTATTTTAATTTCCTTTTCCCCCCCCCTTTCCTTCTTCGTTGCCCCCCCCCCCCCGTTTCATTATACAGAAACGAATTTAAAAAAAAAAAAAAAAAAGAAGAAGACCTAAAACCTAATCGCGCCGCCCCCCAGACCTCGAACCGCCTGAACCCTTGCCGCCGACGAAGACTTCGACGCCCCCACCACCCTCGCGACCTCCTCCTCCCAGTGAAGACACCGCCGACATCGAATCATAGCAGCCCCCCCCAATCGAAGCCTCCACCTTGAACACCGCCTCGCGACGCCCCTGAAGCTCGCCACCGACGAACACCACCGAGCCTGAGGTGAGTGTTTAAATTATTTTGTTTTTGTTTTTATTTTTGTTTTACAGTATAGTTTTAAAACTGTATTTTTAAATAATTTAAAAACTGTTTAACTGTTTTTTTTTATTATATAGACTAATTTTTAATAGAATTATAAAAACAGAATTTTAAATGAATTATAAAAACTGTTTTTTTTTAAAGGAGTTTTAAAAACAGAATTTAGAAAAAGAAAAAAAAAAGATAAAAACTGCAATTTTATAAAAGAAAGAAACTGATTTTTGTTTTAGGAATTTTAAAACTGTTTTGTTTTTAAAAGAATTATAAAAACTGTTTTTTTTTTAAAAAGGAATTATAAAACTGATTTTATTTTAAACTTTAAAATAAGAAAAAGGGTTTAATCTTTTAATAGGAAAAGATTAGAACGTGCAAAAATAAAGATCATATCTTTAAAAATATAAAGATGGAATTTTTGTTAGGTAGAAAAAGTAAGGTATGATTCTTATATTTTTAAAGCAATAAAAATATAATTTTTACATCATAAGAATAACAAAAATATAATCTTTATATTCAATAGCAAAGTCAAAATGCAATCTTTATATATTGAACTTTGAAATAAAAATTCGATTTTTATATATTGAACTTCGATATAAAAATATGATTTTTATATATAGAACATCGAAAGAAAAATATGATTTTTTTTATTTTTAAAGTATTAAAAATATAGTCTTTACTATATAGGAATATTAAAAATATGATTTTTATATTTTTAAAGTATTAAAAATATAATCTTTATAGGATAGAGAATATAAAGATATCATCTTTGTGTATGTAAGAAAATAAAAATCTGATTTTTATTTTATATACGTTGAGATAAAGTGGTAATTTTTATAAAGGCGAAAACTTTATTTTTATAAAGGCGAAATCTTTATGTGGAAAATAGCGTGATAAAAATATAATTTTTATCTATTTGACATAGCGATAAAAGGTCGATTTTTATATATTGAACTTTGAACTAAAAATTCGATTTTTATATATTGAACTTCGAACTAAAAATTCGATTTTTATATATTGAACTTCGAACTAAAAATTCGATTTTTATATATTGAACTTCGAACTAAAAATTCGATTTTTATATATTGAATAGCGAAGTCAAAATTCGATTTTTTTTATATTGAATAGCAAGGTAAAAATTCGATTTTTATATATATAGTGAATACGGGCAGCGAAGATGACGAAGACGGGATAACGAAGAAGATTTCTATAAAAGAAGTGCCGTGGGGCTTGGATAGCTATCAGTGAGAACTTCACACTCAAATTTACTTTTCTAGTTATATATATACTAGGATGCAGACGGTGCTTATTAGAAGCACCCGACACCCGTCCACATACCATGGACTTGTTTGTTTGGATGTTTGGTGATTGATTGAGATATTGGTTTGAATGTGGTTTGTGGTGTGAAAAATCGAATCGATAAATTGGTTAGGATTAGACGTGCGCCGTTATAAGGCGAAGGAGTAAGGCTAGGTTAGACCCTTACTCCAAATTTTGTGGTTTGCATAACGAAAGTGAATGTGATTGATGTGTGAATGGCGTGGGCCTTCACTAGACCGGGGATAAGGCTAGGCCTCGTCCCGTTTCTAGTATCGTGCCGTTATGCCGCCGAAATTTTCTAAAATATCTTAGAAAAATAAAAATATCATTTTATTTAAAGAATGAACTGAATAGATATTCATATGTCGAAATAAAATATTTTATCGTTAAAAATATAATTTTTAACGTGAATATGAATATAGTGAATGCGAATAAAATAAAATATTCATTTACAAGCCAGATGGTTTGTTTATGTACACCTATTTGAATGACATTGATTGGGTCGATAAATTTTACACGTCGCCCAGCTGCACGAATAAAATCTGTGTTTGATTGTTTGAAACCCTACACGGGTGTTGGGATGAAATATGAAGTTCACTCATCCTAATTGATTAAATATGTCGATCGATTGATTGACAGGCTGTTATAAGCGTTAGATATCTATATTTGATGCTTATACAGTGTAGTGCACTTTGGTTGATGGTTGATTATTTTCAATGCTATTATATACATGTGTTGTATGAAAATCCATATAATTAACGTTATATGGTGATTGATTGGGCCTCATTCCAATATGAAAAATATAGAATATATAAAATAAAGGTTCATGTGTTGACTATACTCATCCGTTGGGAATAGCCATGTGTTGAACGAATTATTTTTATAATAAAATTTACATCTTTATCAATATAATATAAAGGTTCATGTGTTGACTATACTCATCCGTTGGGAATAGCCATGTGTTGAACGAATTATTTTTATAATAAAATTTACATCTTTATCAATATAAAATAAAGGTTCATGTGTTGACGGTACTCATTCGTTGAGATTAGTCATGTGTTGAACGAAATAATTTAACAAAAATAGTCACACTTGGACGGTACTCATTCGTTGAGATTAGTCGTGTGTTGACAAAAAGAAATATTTGAAATAGAATATATAAAGCCGTGTTGAATAGTGATGCGCCATTTTGACGCGAACGATATTTATATCGATTAAAACGATTTCGAAATGAATTGAATATATAACGATTTCGATTTGAATTGAATATAAAACGATTTCGATTTGAATGGAATAGAAAACCAATTTGATTTCAAATTGAATGTATATTGAACTTGATTCAAATAGAAAACGAAACGAATTTGATTTGAATAGAAAATGAATTTGAATCGAATATAAAACCAATTTGAATTAAATTGAATTGAAAACGAATTCAAATTAAATTGAAAGCGAATTGAAACGAATTCAAATTGAATTGAAATTTGAATTAAATAGAAATGAATTTTTAAAACGAATTTTTAAAGAAGAATTCAATTTTGCTTTGGATTGAAATAGAAGTTGAAATGGTTCTTGAAACGAATTTAAAACTATTTATATAATTCGTTTTAAATAGAAATCGACGAAATATATATTATATATATATTATATATATAATATAATGGCCTGAATAGAACGCGCCGCGCCGCGGCAGTTCGTGAATTTCGACCATTTATTTCAAACGGACATTACGGGAGATCCGACCGTCGGATTCTCCTAAAACCGGAACCGTTGGGTTCGTATCGAAAAGGGCTTTCTAAAGAATATTAGAAATTCAAAATCTAACGGTTGGATTTGGAGATACGTCCAAATCAAATTCGAAAAAGGTCGCTGTAAGTGCAGTTCGATGGCCATTGTTGGAAATCGACGGTACGGGCCTTGATAAAATTATTAAAAATAGTAATAATTTATGTAAAATCATAAGAAATGATTTGGGAAAATTTAGGATGAAAAACTCCACATTTGAAAAGATAAAAATAGATTTTTATCGAAATGAACTAGTTTTGAACTAAATTTAAAACCTAATTATTTTTAAATAAATAAATTAGATTAAAAAGGGGGTTTTAAATAATCGGGATTTCTAATATATTTGATTGGATTTGAAATGGGTTTATCGTGAACTGTGTTTTAAATAACACTAGTTCTTTAACCCGATAATAAATAGAATGTGATATGGGTTTATCGTGAACTGTGTTTTAAATAACACTAGTTCTTTAACCCGATAATAAATAGAATGTGATTTGGGTTTATCGTGAACTGTGTTTTAAATAACACCTAGTTCTTTAACCCAGTAAAAGGAGTTTTAACGAATCTGCAATTAGATTGAAATGTGAATTCGTAATCTAAATTTCCAAATTTAGAAAATGAACGAGAATGGAGTATTACCAGTTTTGCTCCAAAGCGATAGTTAAATCTTTAATTAGATTTGAACGTGAAATGGTAATTAATTTTACCGATAACACCACGGTGTTAGATATGGAGTATTACCAGTTTTGCTTCATGGGATGAATAGGTTGGGATTGGGAAATAAAATAAATAATTACTTCGTTACGGTTCGCTAATCTCGACTAGTTGGGAAAACCATAATTTGGTTTTAAAAGACATCCAAAGGAAGATTACAGGATAAATTTTAAAGAATTTATCTTGGATAAAATTAATGGGAACCTTTCCCTAAGAATGTGGAATTTAGAAACTAGCTGTAGGTTGGCTAAGAAGAATGGTTTCCTGGGTATTGATCTGATGTTGGTTTCGGCCTTCGGGGTTAATGTTTGGGAAATTGTTCTCTTGCTAATTTGCAGTTAGTGACTAATGAATTGGAATGAGGCGTATGTTGTGTTTGTGTAACATTTGTTTTTAATATACGCGGGTTGTTCGGAAAGACCGGGTTTACACCCATTCTGAATAACCGATTCGACGATAAGTCGAAGATGAAGACGGTGGTCGAAGACCGGAAGTTTTCACATCGTTTGGGTAATTACTGACGATCCTGATTGGGCTGTACACCCAAGAGGATGGAAATAGTTGGTGGTCGTCCAGACGTACTTGGAGATGGATGGATATGCGAGGAAAGTGCCTCCGGTTTCGTTCAGACCCAGAACGGACTTGTAAATGGATTGTGTGTCTGACATTGGATTTTATTCTGTGTTGATTGATTTCTATTAAATATATATCTGCTTGGCGGCGGAGAATTTATTCTCTTGCTTAACGCCCTTCTCTGAGACGTACGAGCTTAGAGGTTATATATCGATAGATATCAATCGCATGGCATGAATTGCCTGTGTGGCATGCTGAATTGCATGGATCAAGGCTTCTGTTGAAAAGCAAAGTCTTGTGGTTGATGATCAAAGCACAGCCTACGTGGTAGCTTTGTGTATAGCGGGTATTCGCGAGCCTCACACCTCGGTATGAGTTAAAAACGGGATACGGACTGCAGGGAGAGCGCACGTTTCTTTATGGCTTTGGTGGTGTCAGTGACTTACCAGCCCTGACATATATATACTTTTCACCTTTGTGGTTGTTGGATGAGGCGCCTCGATTATAGGTCTGTAAGGACCGGGAAACGTGTGTTCAGGCATAACTAATCCTCTAATGTAAGTGAGGACCGGCCCTGAAGATCCAGGGGTTACCCAGTGTGCGTAATCCTGAGGCATTTGCTAGAGTGTCTCGAACGCGGAGAGGAGCTTGCCCCTTGCCTCGACTCATGACGGAATCCAATTTCCAATACGAGTATTGCGGTTTTAATTGTAGAACTAGTATGGCGACATGATATATGGTACCCATGCCGTCTATGATTTATATTTATGATTGAAATTGTTTTGACACTATACACTTATTATAGTATCAAATGATTTGTTTTAAACATACCAAGCATGTTTGGCTATTATAAGGGAAAACCCTATCCCCCGGCTTGCGTTGCATTGTATGATAGGACCTGGGTCTTATAATAGCTTCATTTTTCGAAAAAGCATTGCGTTGTTTATTCTATGCACTAGTATTCTTGGGAGGAAACCCGTTCCGTGTTATACGGCGTGGTCCCTTGAATCACTCTCTTTTAAAGTAAAGCTTTAAATAACTGTTTTAGTTCTCACACCAGTCACATGACTGACCTGGAGTTTATTGTTTTAACCTAAACTCTGGGTGCCCCTATTTTCCGCACGGGCAGCTAGTAGTTTTGGTTTTGCAGATTTATATTCACAGGATCCTGGTTTACAGCTGGAATGATATCCGGAAAGCTCTGTATCCGTATATCACCTTCAGTTGTGCTTTATATTATTTTTCCGCTGCTATGTATTTAAATGTAATTTAAATCTCTGACATTTCTGTGTAATATTTATTCATTTATACTCTGTATATTCTTGTAATCTGATGCATTGTTGTAATATACAATGAAATGTTCTTCTGTTTGTGTTCTGATTTGTCATGTTCTCAACGTTCAGGGGTTTCGAACGGTTTAGATCGGTTTAACGACTGATTCAGATCGAGCGAAATTCCAGGCCGTCACACTTATTCAACTTTGGGTATGATATTTCAAATTTAGGAAACGTTCATAGTGTGGACACTGTTTAGTTCCAGTGTGGGGGGAGTCTGCATTGCAATTTTTTTTCATTTTCATGCATTTAAATAGGACCATCATGCATTTTAGATCGTTGTGACATGCCAATTTTTTTTTTTGAAAATACGACTCATTTTAGATTGATACAACAAAATAAGTTAACGATTGTTAATCAGTTGATAGTATTTTTTTCTCTCAACTAAGATCGAATAAGAAATATAACGAAAAGTTGAATTTTGAGGGATAATAGTGTAACTGGTAGATAAGGAGATTCTTAGGTGATGGCCATGAAGTTTATTCTAAATTGTAGTCTTTGTTTAATTAGTGGAGGACTTAAAATACTTATATTGGCTTTTTGAATCTTTAAAACTAAGTTGTGTTAAGTGTAACGACCCAGAAAATCTGAACCAATTTAAAAATTTTAAATTGGCTAAAATAATGGATTTTAAATATTTAAAATAAATATTTTAAATAATGGCGATGAAAAACTAAGTTTGAATCGACAATTGAAAACGAATATAATTAATTATAATTATAAACAAGGCCTGAAATGGCGTGGCAGTTTCAAAAATTGAATTCAAACTTTGTCGGACTGTACCGGGTGCAAAACAATCCGGATTTTAGTGAAACCAAAAACATTAGGATCTAATTGATGATATCTTTCCAACGAATCTGACAAATCGAAATTTGATAGCGGGAATCAAAAGATATGTCCATTTGAAAATTCTGAATAGTCGCTATGGAATTCAGGCCCTTAAAAATGGACATTTTGCAAATGACCTCGGATTTCGACGAAACCACTTCTGTTTGATCCGCAGGGTCGATTTATTGTTAGGTTTCAAATTTCATAATTTTTCGAATCAATATGTGGGCGTGGCAAAAGAAAACGCGTTTGACCAGTTTTAGTTGATTTTAATCGACTGGAAATTGGCCATTTTTCCAACGGTCTCAGAATTCGACGAAACTAGTTTTGTTAGGACCGTATCGTCAATACGAAGCTAGAAAATATTTTTCTGGAATTTTTCGAGTTCGTATGTGGCCCTACTAAATTGAAATGTGCGTTTAAATTGAATATATAAAGAAGTACACTTTAAATTCAACGGAAACTGATTGTAACGATCAAATCAGCTTGCGATACATATCCCATTGTGTTCGGAATGGGGGTAAAACGCTATGGGCGACAGGCGGTGGGCCTCGTTTCGAGGTCGTATGTAAAAGTCAACCTTTTTGCAAAATTAAATAATTAAAAAAATAAAAAAATAAAATAATATAATTCCTCCCTTTATCTTCCTTTCTGGGCCCCCCCGTTCATTTTAATTTCAAACGAAAAGAAAAGAAAAAAAAAACCCTAAAACTCGACGGCGACGCCACCACCGAAGACCACCTCCGACCTGCGCCACTCTCTCCTCCGCTTCACTCTCCCTCCTCCGCATCGCGACACCCGATTAGCCGCCGCCTCGAAGCCAGACTCCACCTTCCACCGTCGTAGCTTCCTCCGCCCCTCCTACGACCAACGCAGCCAACCGCCACTGCTCCGACGACCCCCTTCCACCTCCGCCGACGACATGTTCTCCCCCCCCCACCTTCGCAGCTAATCGGTGAGCATTTTCTTTTATTTTTATTTTTTTTATTTATTCTGTAAAAACTGATTTGTTCAAAAGGGATTAAAACTGATTTGTTTAAAAAGGATTAAAACTGATTTTTTTCGAAATGATTTTAAAACTGATTTGAAAATGATTTTAAAACTGATTTGAAAATGAAATTAAAACTGATTTGTTTAAAAGTAAAAACTGATTTTAAAGAAGATAAAACTGATTTTCAAAAGCATATAAAAACTGATTTTTAGGAAAAGGTTTGAACTTTAAATAGAAAAGGTTTAAACTTTAAAAAGAAAAGGGTTTTAACTTCAAAGAGAAAAAGGTTTGAGCTTTAGAATGGAAAAAGATTTGAACTTTAAAAAGAAAAATCAGATTTTTATATATTGAAAGTCGAAGTAAAAATCATATTTTTATATATTGAGTAGCGTAGTAAAAATTCGATTTTTATATATTGAATAGCATCGTAAAAATTCGATTTTTACATATGTAGAGAATACGGGCAACAAAAGCGACAAGCAAGAGAGATTGGCGAAGATTTCTATAAAGGAAGAGTCGTAGTATTGGATAGCTATTGGTGAGATTTCTGATTTAAAAATTATATATATATGTGTGAAATGAAAGTGAATAGCTATATATATATATATATATATATATATATATATATATATATATATATATATATATACGCCCCTCGTCCACAAACCATGGACGATATTTATTGGTTGAAGTTGTTGTGAATATTGGTTGATAGCGAATGATTGTTTGTGATTGATATTGGTTGATTGTGGTTGAAAAATACCCGTTTGTGATTGTGAAATATTTGGTTGAAACCACATAGGATTAGTTTGTGGAAATGAAATATATATATATATACATGCCGCCTGCGTGCGAACTAGATGCATGATCCCCATTGTCAAAAACCGCGAGGTTTTAAGGTAGAGCGAGGAGCCGTACTAGGGACGGTCCCGGTTTAACTACCCTGCCGTTATGCTGCCGAAATTTTGAATAATATTCTTATGTTTGAATTATTTTCATATGCTTAAACTATAGAAAACATTCATGTGTTGAATTGATATTCATTCGTTGATTAGAAATTCATGTGTTGAATGGTATTCATATTTTGAAATAAATCGTTTGATAATAAAAATCACATTTTTATTTATATATAGAAACTATAAAAAAACATTCATGTGTTGAATTGATATTCATTCGTTGATTAGAAATTCATGTGTTGAATGGTATTCATATTTTGAAATAAATCGTTTGATAATAAAAATCACATTTTTATTTATATATAGAAACTATAGAAAACATTCATGTGTTGAATTGATATTCATTCGTTGATTAGAAATTCATGTGTTGAATGGTATTCATATTTTGAAATAAATTGTTTGATAATAAAAATCACATTTTTATTTATATATAGAAACTATAGAAAACATTCATGTGTTGAATTGATATTCATTCGTTGATTAGAAATTCATGTGTTGAATGGTATTCATATTTTGAAATAAATCGTTTGATAATAAAAATCACATTTTTATTTATATATAGAAACTATAGAAAACATTCATGTGTTGAATTAATATTCATTCGTTGATTAGAAATTCATGTGTTGAATGGTATTCATATTTTGAAATAAATTGTTTGATAATAAAAATCACCTTTTATCGACTATATGAACTGTGTAAAATAACCTCGCTTTAAAAGAAATTGTTTTATGATAAAAATCCCATTTTTATCACCAACATGAACTATATAGAAAAATAGTGTTTTGAAATGAATTGTTCTACAATAAAAATCACATTTTTATTGTATGCATAAATCGTTGACATGTGAAGTGTTAAAAATAGCCACTTGTTCAAAATAAACATATATGAGTTGAAATATTCATTAATTAGCTAATGAAATGATTTGCACCTATTTATGTAACATTAGAATGAATGGTGTTTTTAAACCAAATAGAAATCAAATATGAAGTTGAATAGAAAATGATAAATGATATGAACTGTATATATATGTACATGCATATTCATTGAACAGGTTATAGCAAAGGGGCTAGAGAAGAGGAATAAAATTTTGTGCCCGACAAATAGGTACACATTTACTGTTTTGTTTGGGTGATGATTTTATGAGCCTGTTGGCTAGCCGCTTGGCTTTTTCTTTTTCTTTTTGAGATTAGAAGGACCGGGAACGCTATTTGCGATTTCCCGATGCTCCCGGTGCAGGGGAGGTTATGGCGAAATTTTCCAAAAATTTAAGGTGTTAGAAAAATATTTGAAGTGAAAACGATATGGAAATCATTGAATGAACTATATTTATATAAATATATAAATATAAATAAAATTAAAACGAAACGAAGCTGTGCAGTTCGTATTTTGAAACCGTGATTTCAAACGACTAGTGCGGGGAATCCGACCATTGGATTTTCCCGAAACCTCAACCGTCGGGTTCGCCTTGGAATAATCTTTCCAACGGCACCAACCTTGTAAAAATCCAACGGTTGGATTGTCTGGAATGTTTAATTCAAATCTGAGGAAAAACAGCGCCAGAAACGATTATATTTATATATATATAAATATAATTATATATTTAATCGAATAACGACGCTGTAGTTCGTATTTTGAAATCTAAACTTCAAACGATTGTGCCGGGAGATCCGACCGTCGGATTTTCCCGAAACTGGAACCGTTGGATTCGTTTGGAAAAGACCTTTCTAATGATGTAAAATTGGTGAAGATCCAACGGTTAGATTTTCAGATATGTGTAAATCAAATCTGAAGAAAAACAGCGCCACGGCCGCCTTATGGCCCGAAGCGTCGTTTTGAGTAAATTGGCTATTTTAAAATAAATAAAAATAGCGATAAATAGTTATAAAATATCATAAGCAATATGGGATGGAAATAAACTGAGTTTGCTCGATTTATGTTGTATTTGATGGTTGAATGTGTTTGGTGTGAAAATTATATTAAAGAACAATATTGGTGTTGTCGAATAATTTAACCATTGAAATAAATTGATTTGAAATTCTAAATATACGTGAATTATTTGAAAAGGCCGAGTTAATTCTCATTTCAAATGATGGACCGACGATTGAAAGTCGAAGATAAAGACGATGGTCGAAGACCGGAGATCTTCACCTCGTTTGGATGGTAACCGAGGTCCTGATTGGGAGGCATCCCGAAATATGGATAATGAGTGGTGATCGTCCAGGCGTACGTGGTGATCGAAGGGTTTGCGAGGTATTTAGTGCCTCCGGTTTCGTTCAGACCCAGAACGGACTTGTAAATGGACTGTGTGTCCGACATTGGATTTTATTCTGTGTTGATTGATCTCTGTTAAATATACATCTGTTTGGCGGCGGAGAATTTATTCTTTTGCTTAACGCCCTTCTCTGAGACGTACGAGCTCAGAGGTTGTATATCGATGGACATCAATCGCATGGCGTGAATTTCCTATGTGGCATGCTAAGATGCAGTGATCAGGGCTTCTGTTGAAAAGCAAAGTCTTGTGGTGATGATCAAAGCACCGCCTGTGTGGCGTAGCTTTGTGTATAACGTGAATTCGCGAGCCTCACACCCCGGTATGAACCTAAAACGGGAGAAGGACCTCAGGGAGGGTATGCGTTTCTTCCTAGCTAGGGTGGTGTCAGTGACCTACCAGGCCTGACATTTATATACTTTTCACCTATGTGGTTGTTGCTGTTGCGAGGCGCCTCCGTTTGATCGGACGATCTGGGTCCGATGGAGTCATTCGTTGGCTCGTTTACGCCCCAAAGGGCGGGGAAACGTATTGTTCAGGTATAATAATCCACATCGGTGGACCGGCCCTGTCGCTCCAAGGGGCAGTTGCGGCTGTTCCTGAGGCTCGGGCTAGGCAGTCTCGAATTCGGTAAGGACTATCTTTTGCCTTGGTTCATGACGGAAATCCAATTTCCAAATACGACATCGTGCGGTTTTGATTGTATATATATATGGCGACATGATATATGGTACCCATGCCGTCTATGATTGATAGTTATGATTTGAAATTGTTTCCAAAACATATAGACACTAGCAATAATATCAAATGCCTTTGTTTTATTCGTATCAAGCATATTTTGGCCGTTATAAGGTAAAACTCTATCCTTCGGTTTGCGTTGCATTGTGTGATGGGAACTGAGTCTTATAACGGTTTCATTTTTATAAGAAGCATAGCGATGTTTAAAAGAAGGATTTGTTTTAAAGCACGGGCAATCCAAGGGAGTAAACCCGTTCCACGAAAGTGGCGTGGTCCTGTGATTAGCCTATTATATATGTGTTGAGTGGATTTCTCATACCAGTCCCATGACTGACTCGTAGTTTGTTTCACTTTCAAACTCGGGTGCCCCTTTTTCTACACGGGCAGCCTTGTATTCAGGTTTAGCTGGTTCTTTTTCTGGATAGCTGGAGCTGAAGATGGATTCTATCATTTATTCTTTTTATGCTGTTCAGCTCCTATTGTACATATTTTGTTTATTTCCGCTGTAGACATTTATGTATAGCTGAACTGTATTTGTACTAAGTAAGATCCTGTATACTGTGTAACTCTGATGATACTTTTATCCAGTATATTTTATTGTTCATTATCTGGTGTATTTATTTAATTCTGTTCTGCTATTATCTGTTTCTGTGTTATATTCCAAAGATAACCTTGTTTCCGTGAGAACGGGAAATCGGGTCGTCTCATCGTGGTATCAGAGCTTTGGTTAAGCTTAGTTCTGGAATATAACATTTGAACGAACTCGTCAGAAATAGAACCAGTAGTGTTCTAGGACGGGTAACTCAATACAGATAGGATCAGTAATATCCTAGTATGAGTAAAGCAGAATGAAATTACACCTTGATAGACACATTTACATTTGAAGTATGTGTTTCTATATTTTAAAATACCTTTTCTGTGACCTGACACTTGATCTGCCATTTGCAGAAGTACTAGAAAATGAGTGCCAGAAATAGAAGAAGTAATACTGACCCGGATATAGAAGCTCTATATATGAAATATAGAAATCTGGGTGGAAAACCCTTTTCGGGTGAAGAAGCAATTATGAAGACACAAGCTTGGATTCGTTCGGCTGAGAAAATCTTCGAAGCATTAAAGCTTAGAGATGACCAGAAAAGATTACTGGCCTCCTGGGCTCTCAAAGATGAAGCTTTATTCTGGTGGGATTCAGTTATCAAAGGTAATCCAGAAGGTGATATCACCTGGGACAGATTCAAAGTGATTTTCTTAGAAAGATTTACTCCTCCCGAAGCGACCGAACGGCTATGCGATGAATTTTCTTATCTGATACAAGGAGATATGACAATTCCCGAATATCATAAGAAATTCAATGAACTTTCTCACTTTGCTCCTTATCTAATTCAAGACTCAAAGAGGAAAAATCTGAGATTTATTCACGGGTTTCAAAGGAAATACCGGAATAAAGTATTGGGGCATGTGAAGCTTCCTTTCTCAGAAATGATTTATATGGCTTATCAATACGAAGATCTAGACAAGAAAGGAATGTTGCGCGACGAAGAAGAAGTCAGTTCTAGTGACATAGCAGAGTCGGAAACTGATCGTCCTGAGGGCAGTACGGTGTCTGAGGTCAGTAAGAAGCCCAAAGTAAGTCGGAAAAGGGCCAGACCTGAGAAAGAATCACCAATGACCGCTATGTGCTTAAACTGCAATCAAAAAGGTCATTTGTCCAGGAAATGTAAGTCCTTGAAATTGAAAGAGAAGGAGGGATCTAAATCAAAGAGCAAGGTTAAAGGAAATAGAAAATGCAATCTCTGCCATCAGGCTGGTCACGTAAAGCAAGATTGCTGGCAGTTGAAAAAGACTGAAATAGTTCAAGTGAATGAAGTAGTAGAAACTTCTGATCCCTCAGCTAGTCATGAAAGGGCGGATGTTTTAGAAGGCACGCTAACTGTCAAAAACATTCCAGTCAAAGTACTGTTTGACACAGGCGCGTCACGAAGCTTCATTTCGAAAGATGCAGCTAAGAAGCTAGCTTTGAATTTGAGGAAGCTCAAGGAACCAATGACTGTCCAGAATCCGGTTGGGGGTTCTATCAATCTCAGCTGGATTTGTGCAGTACATGTCTCCTTTTCTTGCTATAAATTCCCTATTATCTCTATCGTCATGAATTTTAATGAATTCGATCTTATTCTAGGATTGGATTGGCTAACCAAATATGAAGCGGAGGTTAGATGCGCCGAGAGAGTTGTAAAGGCAAAAGCACAATTGGGAAATTATATAACCATACCTTGCGAAGGCCCAACATCTAATAGAAAAGACTTCTGGGCAGCTTTGAATGTTTCTCCAGCCCAAATTGAAAAGGTCCCTGAAGTCACAGAGAATATTCCTGACCTCATCAAAGACATTTCTGTCATCAAGAATTATGCGGATGTGTTTGAGGAAGTCGTTCGCTTACCTCCGCAGAGAGAAATAGATTTCAAAATTTCTTTGATTCCTAATGCAAGGCCGGTAGTGCACGCTATCCGAAGAATGTCCTTGAAAGAGAAGGAGGAATTAGACAACCAAACACGACAGCTAGTATGGAAAGATCTGATCAGGCCTAGTTTCTCAGATTGGGGTGCAGCAGTGGTATTTGTCCCAAAATCTGATGGAACTCTACGGCTATGTGTGGATTATCGTGATCTGAACAAGCAGACCATAAAGAACAAGTATCCATTGCCACGAATAGATGATTTGTTGGATCGATTAAATGGAGCACAAGTATTTTCACGAATGGACCTAGCTACAGGTTTCCATCAACTTCGAATTGCCGAAGAGTGTGTTCCAATGACAGCGTTCAGAGGCCCCGACTTATTCTACGAGTGGTTAGTAATGCCGTTCGGCTTATGTAACGCTCCAGCTTACTTCGTCCATCTGATGAACAGAGTGTTCAGAGGGGTATTGAATAAATTTGTTCTGGTTTTTATTGATGATATTCTAATCTTCTCTAAATCAAAGGCCGAGCATGAAAAACATTTGGAACAAGTGTTAGAAATCCTCAGGAGAAATGTATTGAAGGCAAAGTTTTCCAAATGTATCTTCTGGCAAGATGAAGTGAAATTTCTGGGCCATGTCGTATCGAAAGAAGGAATCGCTGTGGATCCAAGTAAAATCACAGCTATTCAGAACTGGAAACAGCCCAGCAATCCCACTAAAGTCCGCAGTTTTCTCGGATTGGCTAGTTATTACCGAAAATTCGTTAAAAACTTTTCGAAGATATCTGGCCACCTAACGAAGCTTACAAAGAAGCATTCTAAATTTAACTGGACTCCAGAAAGTGAGGAGGCTTTCGAAGAGCTAAAGTTGAGATTAACAACTGCTCCAGTGCTAACCATCATTGATGGCAACCAAGATTTAAAAGTGTGGACTGATGCTTCTAGAGAAGGCCTTGGCGCAGTGTTAATGCAAAGAGGCCAAGTGATTGCTTATGCTAGCCATCAACTGAAGCCGCACGAGAAGAACTATGTAACTCATGATCTTGAGTTATTGGCTATCATATTCTCTTTGAAAATCTGGAGACACTATCTTCTGGGCGAGAGATTTGAACTGTTTACAGATCACCAGTCGTTAAAGTATCTGTTCACTCAGAAGGACTTAAATCTGAGACAGCAACGTTGGCTGGAGTTTCTTGCAGCATATGACTTCGAAATTATATATACTCCAGGAAAAGCCAATGTCGTAGCTGATGCGTTAAGCAGAAAGAATGTAATGATCGCCAGTTTTATTATCACGACTTCATTGCTAGATAAGATATCTGCTCTTCAGGAGGATGATCACTTCATTCAGAAGATCAGAGGGATAATTCAACGAGGCGAACCCTCGAGTTTTCAAGTAGACAATGATGGGATTTTAAGGCTCAAAGGTCGAATCTGTGTCCCTAACATTCCTGAACTTCGAAAAGAAGTACTGGATGAATGCCACAAGTCAAAACTTAGTATCCATCCGGGAGTAAGCAAAATGTATAATGACATCAAACGCACTTTCTGGTGGAAGTCGATGAAAAGGGACATTTCCTTATATGTTAGCCGATGCCCTACTTGCCAGCTAGTCAAAAGTGACCAACAGAAATTGGCTGGATTATTACAACCACTAGAAGTTCCTGGTTGGAAGTGGGAGCATATTTCTATGGATTTCATTGGTGGTCTGCCCAGGACCAGAAAAGGAAATGACAGTATTTGGGTGATCGTAGATCGCTTCACGAAGACCGCCCATTTCATACCTGTCAGATCAAATAGAACTGCTCAGAGTCTGGCGCAGATATACTTCAGGGAAATAGTTAGACTACATGGAGTGCCGCTCAGCATAGTAAGTGATAGAGATACGATATTCACTAGTAAATTCTGGGAGGCATTTCAAGTCGAACTGGGAACGAAGTTAAACATGAGCACCGCTTATCATCCTCAGACAGACGGTCAGACTGAGAGGGTGAATCACATTTTAGAAGATCTATTGCGGGCTTGTGTTCTAGATTTCGGTGGATCATGGGAAGACAATCTGCATTTGGCTGAATTCTCTTATAACAACAGCTACCAGGCGAGTCTGACAATGTCACCATTCGAAGCATTGTACGGTAGACCGTGCCGATCTCCTGCTTGTTGGGTCGAGCCTGGAAATAGACTTGTGTTAGGGCCTGATATGATTCGAGAAGCTGCCGACAAAGTCGATTTTATTAAGAAGCGATTACTCGCCGCTCAAAGCCGACAAAAGAGCTATGCAGATAGAAGAAGAAGAGATATATCCTTTGAGGTTGGCGACTATGTATATTTGAAAGTATCGCCGATGAGAGGAGTTATCCGGTTCGGTAAAACTGGAAAGTTGGCACCCAAATTCATTGGTCCGTTTCCTATTCTGGAACGGATCGGAACTCTCGCTTATAAGGTCAAACTGCCTGACTGGTTGCCTGGAGTGCATGATGTATTTCACATATCTCAACTTCGAAAGCACGTTCATGATCCAGACTTGATCATGGAAGAAGCAGCTCAGCAGGATATTGAAATTACTCCAGAATTAGCTGTGAGGCGAGAGCCGCTAAAGATTATCGGCAAAGAAACCAAAGAGCTGAGGAACAAGAAGGTTCGCTTAGTCAAAGTGCAATGGAGTGGAGATCCGCGAGATTGTACTTGGGAAACTGAGGAGAGCATTCAGAAAGCTTATCCTAGATGCCGAGTAGATATCTCTGATTGACTCAGGTGCAAGGTACATTTACCCTACTTTGCATTACCATTCAATTCTCTACTCTATTGATATTTTCTTTTCATAGATATACACTTTTAATTATATGGTCTAAATGATTTTTAAGGAGTATGAAAATAGATTAGTATATTTTTGAAAGGTTAAAAACAATTGGATTGTTTGTTGTGTTGTGTGATTGTAGATTTATCAAACCACTTTCGACTTTATTCCTTTTCGGGGATGAAAAGTTTTAAGTGGGGGAGATTGTAACGACCCAGAAAATCTGAACCAATTTAAAAATTTTAAATTGGCTAAAATAATGGATTTTAAATATTTAAAATAAATATTTTAAATAATGGCGATGAAAAACTAAGTTTGAATCGACAATTGAAAACGAATATAATTAATTATAATTATAAACAAGGCCTGAAATGGCGTGGCAGTTTCAAAAATTGAATTCAAACTTTGTCGGACTATACCGGGTGCAAAACAATCCGGATTTTAGTGAAACTAAAAACATTAGGATCTAATTGATGATATCTTTCCAACGAATCTGACAAATCGAAATTTGATAGCGGGAATCAAAAGATATGTCCAGTTGAAAATTCTGAATAGTCGCTATGGAATTCAGGCCCTTAAAAATGGACATTTTGCAAATGACCTCGGATTTCGACGAAACCACTTCTGTTGGATCCGCAGGGTCAATTTATTGTTAGGTTTCAAATTTCATAATTTTTTGAATCAATATGTGGGCGTGGCAAAAGAAAACGCGTTTGACCAGTTTCAGTTGATTTTAATCGACTGGAAATTGGCCATTTTTCCAACGGTCTCAGAATTCGACGAAACTGTTTTGTTAGGACCGTATCGTCAATACGAAGCTAGAAAATATTTTTCTGGAATTTTTCGAGTTCGTATGTGGCCCCACTAAATTGAAATGTGCGTTTAAATTGAATATATAAAGAAGTACACTTTAAATTCAACGGAAACTGATTGTAACGATCTAATCAGCTTGCGATACATATCCCATTGTGTTCGGAATGGGGGTAAAACGCTATGGGCGACAGGCGGTGGGCCTCGTTTCGAGGTCGTATGTAAAAGTCAACCTTTTTGCAAAATTAAATAATTAAAAAAATAAAATAATATAATTCCCCCCTTTATCTTCCTTTCTGGGCGCCCCCCCCCCCATTCATTTTAATTTCAAACGAAAAGAAAAAAAAAAACCCTAAAACTCGACGGCGACGCCACCACCGAAGACCACCTCCGACCTGCGCCACTCTCTCCTCCGCTTCACTCTCCCTCCTCCGCATCGCGACACCCGATTAGCCGCCGCCTCGAAGCCAGACTCCACCTTCCACCGTCGTAGCTTCCTCCGCCCCTCCTACGACCAACGCAGCCAACCGCCACTGCTCCGACGACCCCCTTCCACCTCCGCCGACGACATCTTCTCCCCCCCCCCCTTCGCAGCTAATCGGTGAGCATTTTCTTTTCTTTTTATTTTTTTTATTTATTCTGTAAAAACTGATTTGTTCAAAAGGGATTAAAACTGATTTGTTTAAAAAGGATTAAAACTGATTTTTTCGAAATGATTTTAAAACTGATTTGAAAATGAAATTAAAACTGATTTTAAAGAAGTTAAAACTGATTTTCAAAAGCATATAAAAACTGATTTTTAGGAAACTTTAAATAGAAAAGGTTTAAACTTTAAAAAGAAAAGGGTTTTAACTTCAAAGAGAAAAAGGTTTGAGCTTTAGAATGGAAAAAGATTTGAACTTTAAAAAGAAAAATCAGATTTTTATATATTGAAAGTCGAAGTAAAAATCATATTTTTATATATTGAGTAGCGTAGTAAAAATTCGATTTTTATATATTGAATAGCATCGTAAAAATTCGATTTTTACATATGTAGAGAATACGGGCAACAAAAGCGACAAGCAAGAGAGATTGGCGAAGATTTCTATAAAGGAAGAGTCGTAGTATTGGATAGCTATTGGTGAGATTTCTGATTTAAAAATTATATATATATGTGTGAAATGAAAGTGAATAGCTATATATAAATATCTATATATATATATATATATATATATATATATACGCCCCTCGTCCACAAACCATGGACGATATTTATTGGTTGAAGTTGTTGTGAATATTGGTTGATAGCGAATGATTGTTTGTGATTGATATTTGTTGATTGTGGTTGAAAAATACCCGTTTGTGATTGTGAAATATTTGGTTGAAACCACATAGTTTGTGGAAATGAAATATATATATATATATATACATGCCGCCTGTGTGCGAACTAGATGCATGATCCCCATTGTCAAAAACCGCGAGGTTTTAAGGTAGAGCGAGGAGCCGTACTAGGGACGGTCCCGGTTTAACTACCCTGCCGTTATGCTGCCGAAATTTTGAATAATATTCTTGTGTTTGAATTATTTTCATATGCTTAAACTATAGAAAACATTCATGTGTTGAATTGATATTCATTCGTTGATTAGAAATTCATGTGTTGAATGGTATTCATATTTTGAAATAAATCGTTTGATAATAAAAATCACATTTTTATTTGTATATAGAAACTATAGAAAACATTCATGTGTTGAATTGATATTCATTCGTTGATTAGAAATTCATGTGTTGAATGGTATTCATATTTTGAAATAAATCGTTTGATAATAAAAATCACATTTTTATTTATATATAGAAACTATAGAAAACATTCATGTGTTGAATTGATATTCATTCGTTGATTAGAAATTCATGTGTTGAATGGTATTCATATTTTGAAATAAATCGTTTGATAATAAAAATCACATTTTTATTTATATATAGAAACTATAGAAAACATTCATGTGTTGAATTGATATTCATTCGTTGATTAGAAATTCATGTGTTGAATGGTATTCATATTTTGAAATAAATCGTTTGATAATAAAAATCACATTTTTATTTATATATAGAAACTATAGAAAACATTCATGTGTTGAATTGATATTCATTCGTTGATTAGAAATTCATGTGTTGAATGGTATTCATATTTTGAAATAAATTGTTTGATAATAAAAATCACCTTTTATCGACTATATGAACTGTGTAAAATAACCTCGCTTTAAAAGAAATTGTTTTATGATAAAAATCCCATTTTTATCACCAACATGAACTATATAGAAAATAGTGTTTTGAAATGAATTGTTCTACAATAAAAATCACATTTTTATTGTATGCATAAATCGTTGAAATGTGAAGTGTTAAAAATAGCCACTTGTTCAAAATAAACATATATGAGTTGAAATATTCATTAATTAGCTAATGAAATGATTTGCACCTATTTATGTAACATTAGAATGAATGGTGTTTTTAAACCAAATAGAAATCAAATATGAAGTTGAATAGAAAATGATAAATGATATGAACTGTATATATATGTACATGCATATTCATTGAACAGGTTATAGCAAAGGGGCTAGAGAAGAGGAATAAAATTTTGTGCCCGACAAATAGGTACACATTTACTGTTTTGTTTGGGTGATGATTTTATGAGCCTGTTGGCTAGCCGCTTGGCTTTCTCTTTTTCTTTTTGAGATTAGAAGGACCGGGAACGCTATTTGCGATTTCCCGATGCTCCCGGTGCAGGGGAGGTTATGGCGAAATTTTCCAAAAATTTAAGGTGTTAGAAAAATATTTGAAGTGAAAACGATATGGAAATCATTGAATGAACTATATTTATATAAATATATAAATATAAATAAAATTAAAACGAAACGAAGCCGTGCAGTTCGTATTTTGAAACCGTGATTTCAAACGACTAGTGCGGGGAATCCGACCATTGGATTTTCCCGAAACCTCAACCGTCGGGTTCGCCTTGGAATAATCTTTCCAACGGCACCAACCTTGTAAAAATCCAACGGTTGGATTGTCTGGAATGTTTAATTCAAATCTGAGGAAAAACAGCGCCAGAAGCGATTATATTTATATATATATAAATATAATTATATATTTAATCGAATAACGACGCTGCAGTTCGTATTTTGAAATCGAGACTTCAAACGATTGTGCCGGGAGATCCGACCGTCGGATTTTCCCGAAACTGGAACCGTTGGATTCGTTTTGAAAAGACCTTTCTAATGATGTAAATTTGGTGAAGATCCAACGGTTAGATTTTCAGATATGTGTAAATCAAATCTGAAGAAAAACCGCGCCACGGCCGCCTTATGGCCCGAAGCGTCGTTTTGAATAAATTGGCTATTTTAAAATAAATAAAAATAGCGATAAGTAGTTATAAAATATCATAAGCAATATGGGATGGAAATAAACTGAGTTTGCTCGATTTATGTTGTATTTGATGGTTGAATGTGTTTGGTGTGAAAATTATATTAAAGAACAATATTGGTGTTGTCGAATAATTTAACCATTGAAATAAATTGATTTGAAATTCTAAATATACGTGAATTATTTGAAAAGGCCGAGTTAATTCTCATTTCAAATAATGGACCGACGATTGAAAGTCGAAGATAAAGACGATGGTCGAAGACCGGAGATCTTCACCTCGTTTGGATGGTAACCGAGGTCCTGATTGGGAGGCATCCCGAAATATGGATAATGAGTGGTGATCGTCCAGGCGTACGTGGTGATCGAAGGGTTTGCGAGGTATTTAGTGCCTCCGGTTTCGTTCAGACCCAGAACGGACTTGTAAATGGACTGTGTGTCCGACATTGGATTTTATTCTGTGTTGATTGATCTCTGTTAAATATACATCTGTTTGGCGGCGGAGAATTTATTCTTTTGCTTAACGCCCTTCTCTGAGACGTACAAGCTCAGAGGTTGTATATCGATGGACATCAATCGCATGGCGTGAATTGCCTGTGTGGCATGCTAAGATGCAGTGATCAGGGCTTCTGTTGAAAAGCAAAGTCTTGTGGTGATGATCAAAGCACCGCCTGTGTGGCGTAGCTTTGTGTATAACGTGAATTCGCGAGCCTCACACCCCGGTATGAACCTAAAACGGGAGAAGGACCTCAGGGAGGGCATGCATTTCTTCCTAGCTAGGGTGGTGTCAGTGACCTACCAGCCCTGACATTTATATACTTTTCACCTATGTGGTTGTTGCTGTTGCGAGGCGCCTCGGTTTGATCGGACGATCCGGGTCCGATGGAGTCATTCGTTGGCTCGTTTACGCCCCAAAGGGCGGGGAAACGTATTGTTCAGGTATAATAATCCACATCGGTGGACCGGCCCTGTCGCTCCAAGGGGCAGTTGCGGCTGTTCCTGAGGCTCGGGCTAGGCAGTCTCGAATTCGGTAAGGACTATCTTTTGCCTTGGTTCATGACGGAAATCCAATTTCCAAATACGACATCATGCGGTTTTGATTGTATATATATATGGCGACATGATATATGGTACCCATGCCGTCTATGATTGATAGTTATGATTTGAAATTGTTTCCAAAACATATAGACACTAGCAATAATATCAAATGCCTTTGTTTTATTCGTATCAAGCATATTTTGGTCGTTATAAGGTAAAACTCTATCCTCCGGTTTGCGTTGCATTGTGTGATGAGAACTGAGTCTTATAACGGTTTCATTTTTATAAGAAGCATAGCGATGTTTAAAAGAAGGATTTGTTTTAAAGCACTGGCAATCCAAGGGAGTAAACCCGTTCCACGAAAGTGGCGTGGTCCTGTGATTAGCCTATTATATATGTGTTGAGTGGATTTCTCATACCAGTCCCATGACTGACTCGTAGTTTGTTTCACTTTCAAACTCGGGTGCCCCTTTTTCTACACGGGCAGCCTTGTATTCAGGTTTAGCTTGTTCTTTTTCTGGATAGCTGGAGCTGAAGATGGATTCTATCATTTATTCTTTTTATGCTGTTCAGCTCCTATTGTACATATTTTGTTTATTTCCGCTGTAGACATTTATGTATAGCTGAACTGTATTTGTACTAAGTAAGATCCTGTATACTGTGTAACTCTGATGATACTTTTATCCAGTATATTTTATTGTTCATTATCTGGTGTATTTATTTAATTCTGTTCTGCTATTATCTGTTTCTGTGTTATATTCCAAAGATAACCTTGTTTCCGTGAGAACGGGAAATCGGGTCGTCTCATTGAGCTGAAATTGTGTAACTCTCTCTTTTCTTATTATTTCAATAATAATAATAATAGCAATCCAAGGGTATCCAACATTGCTAGTATATCTAGCGTCGGTGTGCAAACCCGCCAAGCTCTATCTGACATGTTGTTGACAAAGTCAGCGTCGGAATATCTTGGTCTCATTTTATGAGTTGGACACCTAAGGATTACCGACATGTTGTTGACAAAGTCAACGTCCGTCTGCACAATCCGCCAAGCTCTGTCCCAGCTCTCCGCCAGTCCGCAAGGCAGTGTATGTGTGGTATACCTTGGTCTTTAAGTTAGGTGTATGTAATTAATCATAAAATTTAACTTTTATAGAGATAGAGAATAAGCGATGATGCCCAAACATTTCTTGACCTTATTGATTTGACTATCCATACACAAGGAAATTATAATACCACTTCACAAACTGTGACAAGCAAACTAAGAATTTATTTTGTGGCTGCACTATGTTATCGACCAAACTAACTTGCCAAACTGGAATTTAACATTTGAAAACTTGATTTATATTGAAAATTTGTGACAAGTTGAGATATCTAAAATAAAATCAACTAACTAGAAATTGTTAATTTAATTTGTTGTACCACTTTCCTGAAACAAGTCGTGTTTTCATTTTTTGTTTCAATTGCATAAGTCCTTTGCATTCATGTAGCTACATCGGATTTTGTGGGTAGTATCCGCTGTAAACCCTCACGAGACACCACTCGTCCTACTAGGGACACCTAGAGGTTTAACGGCTTGTTGCATATGCTCAATGCAATCGTGTTTCCTACGAAAGTTTGACCTATCTAGTTAGTTTTTTATTTTTATTTTACTTGAGGGCGAGTAAAAGATTAGTGTGGGGGTATTTGATTAACATAGAAATGTGTTTATTTTATGCTCTTATATCTTATCTTTTGTATATAAATAAATATTACTTGGGTATTGTTTTGTTACTTTTACAGATATTCCAACCCAGCCCGCATGCAACCAGAAAAGTAGAGAAATGGAGATCAGATTGCTATATATTTACATTTTGAAGAATTGTAGATGAAGATCTCACATCTAGTTGTCGTTGGACAAGAAAAAGATTGATAAAAAGGCCATGCACTTCTAAAATTAAAGGAGGTTTGCAAGAGAAAAGGAGAAAAAGCCTAGAACTTGTTCCAAATGTCAAAATGCCTAAAACTTACTTGAAATAGCTAGGCCCATTTGTAATTATGGTTAGGGTTTGGTTATCTCCTATAAATACCCTTGTAATATCATTGTAGCCACCATCCCATTTTCTATCTTCTTCTCCATTAACAAAGTTCTTCTTCTTCTTTTTATTTTCTACATTTTTTTTATTTTCCTAGCAACTAGTGCCATCTACACAATTAGATTTGGTAGAGTACTAGTTGTATTTTACATTTATTTTCATTAGTGATTAATCGTTTGATTAGTTTCAACGATAATCCTAATTTTATTTCTGTTGTTATTTCTATTCTGCACTTTTATTTTTGCATTTTCATTCTTGTTTTGCATTTATTTTCATTAGTGATTAATCATTTGATCAGTTTCAACGATAATCCTAATTGTGCAATTTCAATTGTTTTTATTTCAACCAAATCTCCAAACTTCGTCTAACTTGCCCAATAGATTAGATAAATAATTTGATTTTAATCTACCTCCCTGTGTTCGACCTGCATACTACATGATCTATGCGCTTGCAGTATTTATTTTAAAATTCGCGTTTTTTCTAATTCATAGAAAAGCAGCGATTATATGTCAATATAGGGTATTATGTATGTCGACATATTAGGTTTGAAAATATGAATTTTTGAATATTTTCAAGTGTTTTACTATATATATATATATATATATATAACTCTGGAAATTCTCGAACTAAAACATAGCGACATAAATAAATATTACAAAGTAGAAAATCATATGAAATCATAAATATATATGATATAAACATATTTATAAAATTATAAAATTTAAAACTATACAAATATAAAATTATAAAAGTATATAACTATATATAAATATATATAAACTTATAAACTTTGAAACTTAAGTTTAAAATCAAAGGTAAGAAAGAAAAACTAATTAAAATTAAAATTTGAATTCTGAAAATTGATTTTGAAATTTGAAAATAAGTATTTGAAAAACAGAATTTGAAAAGTAGAATTTGAAAAATAGAATTTGAATTTGAAACTGGAGTGCAATTCAGAGTCTTACATATAAACTAGACTCTATTAATATATTTATCTTGAACTCTTGATTTCTTGATTACTCATGAGTCTTGAATCTTCTCCGAATTTTGAATCTCTTGAGTCTCTAAAACCGTACAGTCTTCAGTACTTATTTTGTACAAAACTCCTGCATATATGTATGTATATTCTGGATAGAGATGTTAGTTTATATTTTGTAATCAACTAATATTGAAGTAAGGTTGTTGTCATCAAAAATCCATTCTCCAACAAATGCTGCTTTTGTAACAAACGAAATTTAATGTGTGAAAAATTAAAAATGTTGTTTCAAATGTTTAAAAATATTTGAAACTTGTAAAAATTTGTTTGAAAGCTTATACAGAAGAACTTAAATAAGTTTGTTTTGTGTTGAAACGTGTTATTTGTAACTTAAAACATGTAAAAAGTGAGAAAAGAGGGCTAACTTATGCTAATTGCTACAAAAAGCTTAATTTCGTGTAAATGGCTCTAATTGGGCCTTAGTTCCCCCCTAATTACTAATTATCCTAAGAAAATTTCGAAGAAGGCTAAAATTTCAATGTACATTTCACTTTTACAAAAAAAGATGTTTTCTTCCTTCTCTCAACTTAAAGTAAATACAATTCATCCTTCAAACTCAACTAAAAACCTTCAAAAATAAATTAAAAGTAAAGAAATTGTCAACATACTGATCTACACAGGTAATCATTTCCAATTTCAAAAATTATTTCATCACTAATCTTGTTTATTATTGATTGTTCTTAATTTTAGAAAATGCATAATGTAGTAAAGTAAATTTCAAGCAACATCCAAGCTCCTTAAGGCCAAGAGCCACAATCTTGATCAATCTCTTGAATAAATCCTTCTATCCGATACTAAGGAGAGTAAGCTCACTGTAACAACCCGAAAATCTGGGCCAGTTTAAAATTTTTATTTTGGCAATTTTAGCGAATTTTGATTATTTAAAATAGATTATTTTAAATAAAATCAACGAGAAATTTATTTTGAATCTATTTAGAACGTATATATTATATACGTCGTTGTTAGAATATAAATAATTATTTATAATTATAAATAGGAATTGAAAATGGCACGGTAGTTCGATAATTCGATTTCAAACTTCAATTGAACGTACCGGGTGCATAACAATCCGGATTTTAGTGAAACCAAAAACATTAGGATCTAATTGGGAATATCTTTCCAACGAATCCGAAAAATCAAAATTTTATAGCGGGAATCAAAAGATATGTCCAGTTGAAAATTCTGAATAGTCGCTATGGAATTCAGGCCCTTAAAAATGGAAATTTTGCAAACGACCTTCGTTTTCGACGAAACCACTTTTGTTGGGTCCGTGATGTAAAATTATTGCTAGGTTTCAAATTTCATAATTTTTCGAATCAATATGTGAGCGTGGCAAAGGAAAACGCGTTTGTCCAGTTTTAGTTGATTTTAATCGACTGGAAATTGGCCATTTTTCCAACGGTCTCAGAATTCGACGAAACTAGTTTTGTTAGGACCGTATCATCAATACGAAGCTAGAAAATATTTTTCGAGAATTTTTAGAGCTAGTATGTGACCCCGGTAATTTGAAATGTACGTTTAAAATTCAATATAGTGATTTAAATGTAAATTTAACGGAAACTGATCGAAACGATCGAATCAGCATACGATACATATCTCATTGTGTTCGGAATGGGGGTAAAACGCTATAGACGACAGGCGGTGGGCCTCGTTTAGAGGTCGTATGTAAAAGTCAACATTTTGAAATTAAAATAATAATAATAAAAAAAAAGAAATCTCTCTCCTACCTTAACCAGGCCCCCCCCGATATCTTTTCAATTCAGAATCAAAAAAAAAAAAAAGAAGGGAGACGAGCATCGCGCCCCCCCTAGGGCAGCGCCGCCCACCGCCGTGCCCCAGGTGGCGGCGCGCCACCTCCAAACCCCCCCCTTCGCCTGCGGCATCGAAACCCCCTCCCCCCTTCGGTTTTCCCCAATTCGCGTCGCACGCCCCCTCCCCTCGATTTCCGCTCCTCCCCCACCTCCTGCTGACCCCGTCGCAACCCCCAAAGCCCTCCGCCACCCTTCCAGCCTTCAACGAACAGCTGAAACCCCCCTGTAAGTTTTTATCCTTATTTCTTTTTATGATAAGCAAAAACTGAATTCTTATAGATAACAAGAACTGATTTTTATTAATTTAAAAGCATTGATTTTTAGTTTAGAAAAGAATAGATGTTTATTTAGGAAAAATAGTTATTTTTAAACTAGAAAGATGCGATTTTTATTAACTAGGTAAGATTAGATTTTTAAATCAAAATGATTTGATTTTGAAAAGTAAAGATTTGATTTTGAAATGTGGAAGTTAAAAATATAATTTTTATATGATGTAGAAACTAAAAATATGATTTTTTATATTTTTAAAGTATTAAAAATATAATCTTTACTATATAGAAGTGGTAGAAATATGATTTTTGTTTAGGTAGAGGATTAAAAATATAATTTTTACATGATAGGAATATTAGAAATACCATCTTGATATGTGTAGAAAAGAAATAAAAATTTGATTTTTATATATTGAACATCGAAGTAAAAATGTGATTTTTATATATTGAACATCGAAGTAAAAATGTGATTTTTATATATTGAACATCGAAGTAAAAATGTGATTTTTATATATTGAATAACGAAGTAAAAATTCGATTTTTACATATGTAGTGGCCGCGGGCAACGAAGATGACAAGAAGGCGAGCACGACAAGATTTTCTGCAATAGGAGTGTCGTGAAGTTGGGATAGCTTTCAGTGAGAACTTCTCACTCTTTAATTTAATTTTCTAGTTATATATATACTAGGATGCAGACAGTGTTTAGTAGCACCGACACCCGTCATCCACAGACCATGGATGGCTTGTTTGTTTAATTGTTTGGTTGTGTAATTGGTTAGATTATTTGATTGAAATTTGAGTTGTTTGGTGAAATGGAATGGATTGATTGATGTGTGAATGGCGTGAGCCTTCACTAGACCGGGGATAAGGCTAGGCCTCGTCCCGTTTCTAGTATCGTGCCGTTATGCCGCCGAAATTTTCTAAAATAAGTTAGAAAAATAAAAATATCATTTTATTGTGTAAATGAATAATAGAAATTCATGTGTTGGAATAAAATGTTTTATCGTTAAAAATATAATTTTTAACGTGAAGTGAATAAAATAAAATATTCATTTACAAACCGGACGGTTTGTTTATGTACACCTATTTGAATGACATTGATTGGGTCGATAAATTTTACACATCGCCCAACTACACAAATAAAATCTGTGTTTGATTATTTGAAACCCCACACGGGTGTTAGGATGAAATTTGAAGTTCACTCATCCTGATTGATTAAATATGTCGATCGATTGATTGACAGGCTGTTATAAGCGTTAGATATCTATATTTGATGCTTATACAGTGTAGTGCACTTTGGGTGATGGTTGATTATTTTTCAATGCTATTATATACATGTGTTGTATGAAAATCCATATAATTAATTTTATATGGTGATTGATTGGGCCTCATTCCAATTTAGAGAATAAAGAATATTATAAAGTAAAGGTTCATGTGTTGACTGTACTCATCCGTTGAGATTAGTCATGTGTTGAACGGAATAATTTTAAAAAAATAGTCACACGTGGACAGTACTCATTCGTTGAGATTAGTCGTGTGTTGACAAAAATAAATATTCATTTGTTGAATAGAATAAAGGAATATATGAAGCCGTGTTGATTAGATTGACGTCATTTTGACATGAACGATATTTATATCGATTTTATTCATTTTAAAATGAATATTGAAAAGTAATTTTGAAATCAAATATTTCGAAATGAAATGAATTGAAAACGATTTCGAATTGAATTGAATAGATAACGAATTGAATTCAAATCGAATAGAAAACCAATTTGAATTGAATTGAATTGAAAACGAATTCGAATCGAATGGAAAACGAATTCGAATTGAATTGAAACCGAATTGAAATGAATTCAAATTGAATTGAAATTTGAATTGAATAGAAATGAATTTTAAAACGAATTTATAAGGAAGAATTCAATTTTGATTTGAATTGAAATGGAAGTTGAAAATGTTTTTGAAACGAATTCAAAACTATTTATAAAATTCGTTTTAAATAGTAATCGACGAAATATATATTATATATATTATATATATAATATAATGGCCTGAATAGAATGTGCCGCGCCGCGGTAGTTCGCGAATTTCGACCATTAACTTTGAACGAATATTACGGGAGATCCGACCTTCGGATTCTCCTAAAACCGGAACTGTTGGGTTCGTATCGAAAAGAGCTTTCTAATGAATATTAGAAATTTGAAATCTAACGGTTGGATTTGGAATTATATCCAAATCAAAATTGAAAAAGGTCGCTGTAAGTGCAGTTCGATGGCCGTTGATGGAAATCGACTGTACGGGCCTTGATAAAATTATTAAAAATAGTAATAATTTGTGTAAAATCATAAGAAATGATTTAGAAAGAATTGGGATGAAAAACTCCATATTGGAAAAGATAAAAATAGATTTTTATCGAAATGAACTAGTTTTGAACTAGAATTATAATTCTATTTATTTTTAAATAAATAAATTGAAAAAAAAAGGGTTTAAAAATAACCAGAATTTCCAATGATTGCATTGGAATGGGTTTGAATCGAAATGGTCTTCGGAATATTTCGATGTTGGATTTCGTGATTATACAGATACTGTTATGGAAATTTGAAAGATATATATATATATATCATTATTTCCAATACGATATTTGTTGGTCATAAAATTTGATATTGAATATAAGCCGATATATTTTCTATTCAGAGCCTTGTGTTTAATATCAAATGTGATTTGGGTTTGTCGTGAATGGTGTCTTCATTAACACTGTTCTTAAGCCCAGTTGAGAAAGGATTAAATCTTTTTATTTGGATTTAATGAAGTGTACCAATTGAATAATATTTAATTGGAATTGAATTGATATTGATTTTTGGGTTTATCGTGAACAGTGTTTTAAATAACACTTGTTCTTTAACCCGATAATTAATGAATATGATTTTGGGTTTATTGTGGGCCGTGTTTTAAATGACATTGGTTCTTTAACCCAGTTAAAGATTAAAACTAAGTGGAGTTTTAATGAATATTTAATTAGATTGAAATGATCGAGAATGGAGTATCACCAATTTTGCTCCAGGCGATAGTTAAATCTTTAATTAGATTTGAACGTGAAATGGTAATTAAATTTACCGATAACACCGTGGTGTTAGATATGAAGTATTACCAGTTTTACTTCATGGGATGAATAGGTTGCGATTGGGAAATTAAAACAAATGATTACTTCAGTAAGGTTCGTTAATCCCGACTAGTTTGAATTGATATTCAAAAATAGATTAAAGAATAAATTCAAGAAATTTATCTTGGATAAAATTAATGGGAACCTTTCCCTATGAAGGTGAAATTTAGAAACTAACTGTCGGTTAGCCAGGCAGAATGGTTTTCTGGATATTGATCTGATGTTGGTTTCGGCCTTCGGGGTTAATATTTGGGGAATTATTCTCTTGTTAATTTACGGTTAGTGACTGATGAATTGGAATGAGGCGTATGTTGTGTTTGTGCAACACTTTTATAATATATACGCGAGTTATTCGGAAAGACCGGGTTTATCCCATTCTGAATAACTGATACGACGATAAGTCGAAGATGAAGACGGTGGTCGAAGACCGGAAGTCTTCACGTCGTTTGGGTGATTACTGATGATCTTGATTGGGCTGTACACCCAAGAAGATGGAAACAGTTGGTGGTCGTCCAGACGTACTTGGAGATGGATGGATATGCGAGGAAAGTGCCTCCGGTTTCGTTCAGACCCAGAACGGACTTGTAAATGGACTGTGTGTCTGACATTGGATTTTAGTCCGTGTGATTGATCTCTATTAAATATATATCTGTTTGGCGGCGGAGAATTTATTCTCTTGCTTAACGCCCTTCTCTGAGACGTACGAGCTCAGGGGTTATATATTGATGGATATCAAACGCATGGAGTGAATTGCCTGTGTGGCATGCCTAAGTGGCAATTGATCAAGGCTTCTGTTGAAAAGAAAAGTCTTGTGGTGATGATCAAAGCACGGCCTTTGTGGCATAGCTTTGTGTAACGTTGATTCGCGAACTTCACACCCGGTATGAACCAAAAACGGGAGAGGACGTCAGGGAGGGCATGCGTTTCTTTCTAGCTAGAAGTGGCGTCAGTGGTTTTACATGCCCTGACGAGTTTGACTTATGTGGTTGTTGCTGTTGCGAGGCGCCTCGGTTTGATCGGACGATCCGGGTCCGATGGAGTCATTCGTTGGCTCACCTACGCCCCATAGGGGGGGGGGGAACGCATGTTCAGGCATTTTAATCCACATCGGTGGACCGGCCCTGAGGATCCAAAGGCTTGACTGAGTACTTGCCTGAGGGGCGGGCTAGAGCGTCTCAAATCGGTTGAGGACTATCTTTTGCCTCGGTTCATAGATGGAAATCCAATTTCCAAATACGTGACATTTGCGGTTTTAATTGTAGAACTAGTATGGCGACATGATAGATGGTACCCATGCCGCCTATGATTGATACTTATGATTTGAAGTTGTTTTGATACACTATGCACTTATAATAGTATCAAATGATTTGTTTTAAACGTATCAAGCATTCTTTGGCTGTTATAAGGGAAAACCCTATCCCCCGGCTTGCGTTGCATTGTGTGATAGGACCTGGGTCTTATAACAACTTCATTTTTCTTTATTTAGCATTGCGCTGTTTGTTTTATGCACTGGTATTCTTGGGAGGAAACCCGTTCCGTGTTATACGGCGTGGTCCCTTGATTTACCTAACTTTAAAAACAAAGATTAATAACTGTTTTAGTTCTCACACCAGTCACATGATTGACCTGGAGTTTATTGTTTTTAACCTAAACTCTGGGTGCCCTTATTTTGACACGGGCAGCTAGTAGTTTTGGTTTTGCAGATTTATATTCACAGGATTCTGGTTTACAGCTGGAACGATATCCGGAAAGCTTTGTATCCGTATATCTCTTCTAGTTGTGTATTGTATTATTTTCCGCTGCTATGTATTTAAATGTAATTTAAATCTCTGATATTTCTGTGTAATATTTATTCATTTATACTCTGTATATTCTTGTAATCTGATGCATTGTTGTAATATACAGTGAAGTGCTCTTCTGTATGCGTTCTACTTTGTCGTGTTCTCAAACGATAAGGCGTTTCGAACGGTCTGGTTCGGTTTAGCGACTGGTTCGGACCGAGCGAAATTCCTTCCCGTCACAGTTGGTATCAGAGCTTTGGTTTACAAAGCTAGAGAACAAGACACATTAGAACCATACGGAAGAATTCATCAGATATTGGATTAGTAATATCTAACGGGAATGACGCGTTAGAGATGGGATCAGTAGTATCCTAGAACGAGTGTGAAGAGTATATTTTTAAAGTAAAAACAAATTTAGTTTCGAAAATTTAAATCAACTATTCGTATTTGATTATTTATTTTAATGAATTTGGACAATCCAGTATATATAGATTTTGCGTATACGTCTGATCCGCGTGTATTCGAAGTTTTGATATACTGGGTAGATATAGAATCACCTTCTAAGTCGCCCGGAGAGAACTCTGATGATTGATGCATCATCATCAGAATTTATGTTCGAGTGACGAAAGGGAGATTTTCTATATATTTCCATTAGACTAGTGTGAGAACCAAAACTAATATAGCTAGAATACATTGTTGTGATTTGGCATCAAAACATGATTTTCTTTATATATATCAAAATTATGAATTTGAAACGTTAATCCACTAATTGATTGATGTTTGTGTTGTTTGTTTAGTTGTTGGTTAAATTTTGAACCATTATGCCTAACTGAATCAAATATTGAATTGTATTGAAAATTGGTCGCATATGCTTGCATATATATGTACTTACCTTGAACAGGTCATAGCAAGGAGGCTAGAGCAGAGAATAAAATTTGGTTGCCCGACAAATAGATACATGTTTACTACATAATTTACTGTTTTGTTTGGGTGATGATGATTTTATGAGCCGATTGGCTAGCCGCTTGGCTTTTTCTTTTTCTTTTTGAGATTAGAAGGACAGGGGAAGCTATTTGAAATTCCCCGATGCTCCCGGTGCAGGGGAGGTTATGGCGAATTTTTTTGAAAATTTAGGGTGTTAGCCAAATTTTTGAAATTTTGAAAATTCTCAGAAATTGAAAAGTTGGAGAATGGAAACCAGATCGAACGTAGACCTAATTAATCAAACCACTTTCGACTTTGTTCCTTTTCGGGGACGAAAAGTTTTAAGTGGAGGAGATTGTAACAACCCGAAAATCTGGGCCAGTTTAAAATTTTTATTTTGGCAATTTTAGCGAATTTTGATTATTTAAAATAGATTATTTTAAATAAAATCAAGGAGAAATTTATTTTGAATCTATTTAGAACGTATATATTATATACGTCGTCGTTAGAATATAAATAATTATTTATAATTATAAATAGGAATTGAAAATGGCGCAGTAGTTCGATAATTCGATTTCAAACTTCAATTGAACGTACCGGGTGCATAACAATCCGGATTTTAGTGAAACCAAAAACATCAGGATCTAATTGGGAATATCTTTCCAACGAATCCGAAAAATCAAAATTTTATAGCGGGAATCAAAAGATATGTCCAGTTGAAAATTCTGAATAGTCGCTATGGAATTCAGGCCCTTAAAAATGGAAATTTTGCAAACGACCTTCGTTTTCGACGAAACCACTTTTGTTGGGTCCGTGATGTAAAATTATTGCTAGGTTTCAAATTTCATAATTTTTCGAATCAATATGTGAGCGTGGCAAAGGAAAACGCGTTTGTCCAGTTTCAGTTGATTTTAATCGACTGGAAATTGGCCATTTTTCCAACGGTCTCAGAATTCGACGAAACTAGTTTTGTTAGGACCGTATCGTCAATACGAAGCTAGAAAATATTTTTCGAGAATTTTTAGAGCTAGTATGTGACCCCGGTAATTTGAAATGTACGTTTAAAATTCAATATAGTGATTTAAATGTAAATTTAACGGAAACTGATCGAAACGATCGAATCAGCATACGATACATATCTCATTGTGTTCGGAATGAGGGTAAAACGCTATAGACGACAGGCGGTGGGCCTCGTTTAGAGGTCGTATGTAAAAGTCAACATTTTGAAATTAAAATAATAATAAAAAAAAATAAAAGAAAAGAAATCTCTCTCCTACCTTAACCAGGCCCCCCCGATATCTTTTCAATTCAGAATCAAAAAAAAAAAAAAAAAAGAAGGGAGACGAGCATCGCGCCCCCCCAGGGCAGCGCCGCCCACCGCCGTGCCCCAAGTGGCGGCGCGCCACCTCCAAACCCCCGCTTCGCCTGCGGCGTCGAAACCCCCTCCCCCCTTCGGTTTTCCCCAATTCGCGTCGCACGCCCCCTCCCCTCGATTTCCGCTCCTCCCCCACCTCCTGCTGACCCCGTCGCAACCCCCAAAGCCCTCCGCCACCCTTCCAGCCTTCAACGAATAGCTGAAACCCCCCCTGTAAGTTTTTATCCTTATTTCTTTTTATGATAAGCAAAAACTGAATTCTTATAGATAACAAGAACATATTTTTATTAATTTAAAAGCATTGATTTTTAGTTTAGAAAAGAATAGATGTTTATTTAGGAAAAATAGTTATTTTTAAACTAGAAAGATGCGATTTTTATTAACTAGGTAAGATTAGATTTTTAAATCAAAATGATTTGATTTTGAAAAGTAAAGATTTGATTTTGAATTGTGGAAGTTAAAAATATAATTTTTATATGATGTAGAAACTAAAAATATGATTTTTATATTTTTAAAGTATTAAAAATATAATCTTTACTAAATAGAAGTGGTAGAAATATGATTTTTGTTTAGGTAGAGGATTAAAAATATAATTTTTACATGATAGGAATATTAGAAATACCATCTTGATATGTGTAGAAAAGAAATAAAAATGTGATTTTTATATATTGAACATCGAAGTAAAAATGTGATTTTTATATATTGAACATCGAAGTAAAAATGTGATTTTTATATATTGAACATCGAAGTAAAAATGTGATTTTTATATATTGAATAATGAAGTAAAAATTCGATTTTTACATATGTAGTGGCCGCGGGCAACGAAGATGACAAAAAGGCGAGCACGACAAGATTTTCTGCAATAGGACTGTCGTGAAGTTGGGATAGCTTTCAGTGAGAACTTCTCACTCTTTAATTTAATTTTCTAGTTATATATATATACTAGGATGCAGACGGTGTTTAGTAGCACCCGACACCCGTCATCCACAGACCATGGATGGCTTGTTTGTTTAATTGTTTGGTTGTGTAATTGGTTAGATTATTTGATTGAAATTTGAGTTGTTTGGTGAAATGGAATGGATTGATTGATGTGTGAATGGCGTGGGCCTTCACTAGACCGGGGATAAGGCTAGGCCTCGTCCCATTTCTAGTATCGTGCCGTTATGCTGCCGAAATTTTCTAAAATAAGTTAGAAAAATAAAAATATCATTTTATTGTGTAAATGAATAATAGAAATTCATGTGTTGGAATAAAATGTTTTATCGTTAAAAATATAATTTTTAACGTGAAGTGAATAAAATAAAATATTCATTTACAAACCGGACGGTTTGTTTATGTACACCTATTTGAGTGACATTGATTGGGTCGATAAATTTTACACATCGCCCAACTGCACAAATAAAATCTGTGTTTGATTGTTTGAAACCCCACACGGGTGTTAGGATGAAATTTGAAGTTCACTCATCCTGATTGATTAAATATGTCGATCGATTGATTGACAGGCTGTTATAAGCGTTAGATATCTATATTTGATGCTTATACAGTGTAGTGCACTTTGGGTGATGGTTGATTATTTTTCAATGCTATTATATACATGTATTGTATGAAAATCCATATAATTAATTTTATATGGTGATTGATTGGGCCTCATTCCAATTTAGAGAATAAAGAATATTATAAAGTAAAGGTTCATGTGTTGACTGTACTCTTCCGTTGAGATTAGTCATGTGTTGAACGAAATAATTTAACAAAAATAGTCACACGTGGACAGTACTCATTCGTTGAGATTAGTCGTGTGTTGACAAAAATAAATATTCATTTGTTGAATAGAATAAAGGAATATATGAAGCCGTGTTGATTAGATTGACGCCATTTTGACGTGAACGATATTTATATCGATTTTATTCATTTTAAAATGAATATTGAAAAGTAATTTTGAAATCAAATATTTTGAAATGAAATGAATTGAAAACGATTTCGAATTGAATTGAATAGAAAACGAATTGAACTCAAATCGAATAGAAAACCAATTTGAATTGAATTGAATTGAAAACGAATTCGAATCGAATGGAAAACGAATTCGAATTGAATTGAAACCGAATTGAAATGAATTCAAATTGAATTGAAATTTGAATTGAATAGAAATGAATTTTAAAACGAATTTATAAGGAAGAATTCAATTTTGATTTGAATTGAAATGGAAGTTGAAAATGTTTTTGAAACGAATTCAAAACTATTTATAAAATTCGTTTTAAATAGTAATCGACGAAATATATATTATATATATTATATATATAATATAATGGCCTGAATAGAACGCGCCGCACCGCGGCAGTTCGCGAATTTCGACCATTAACTTTGAACGAATATTACGGGAGATCCGACCGTCGGATTCTCCTAAAACACGAACCGTTGGGTTCGTATCGAAAAGAGCTTTCTAATGAATATTAGAAATTTGAAATCTAATGGTTGGATTTGGAATTATATCCAAATCAAATTTGAAAAAGGTCGTTGTAAGTGCAGTTCGATGGCCGTTGATGGAAATCGACTGTACGGGCCTTGATAAAATTATTAAAAATAGTAATAATTTGTGTAAAATCATAAGAAATGATTTAGAAAGAATTGGGATGAAAAACTCCATATTGGAAAAGATAAAAATAGATTTTTATCGAAATGAACTAGTTTTGAACTAGAATTATAATTCTATTTATTTTTAAATAAATAAATTGAAAAAAAAAGGGTTTAAAAATAACCAGAATTTCCAATGATTGCATTGGAATGGGTTTGAATCGAAATGGTCTTCGGAATATTTCGATGTTGGATTTCGTGATTATACAGATACTGTTATGGAAATTTGAAAGATATATATATATATATATCGTTATTTCCAATACGATATTTGTTGGTCGTAAAATTTGATATTGAATATAAGCCGATATATTTTCTATTCAGAGCCTTGTGTTTAATATCAAATGTGATTTGGGTTTGTCGTGAATGATGTCTTCATTAACACTGTTCTTAAGCCCAGTTGAGAAAGGATTAAATCTTTTTATTTGGATTTAATGAAGTGTACCAATTGAATAATATTTAATTGGAATTGAATTGATATTGATTTTTGGGTTTATCGTGAACAGTGTTTTAAATAACACTTGTTCTTTAACCCGATAATTAATGAATGTGATTTTGGGTTTATTGTGGGCCGTGTTTTAAATGACATTGGTTCTTTAACCCAGTTAAAGATTAAAACTAAGTGGAGTTTTAATGAATCTTTAATTAGATTGAAATGATCGAGAATGGAGTATCACCAGTTTTGCTCCAGGCGATAGTTAAATCTTTAATTAGATTTGAACGTGAAATGGTAATTAAATTTACCGATAACACCGTGGTGTTAGATATGAAGTATTACCAGTTTTACTTCATGGGATGAATAGGTTGCGATTGGGAAATTAAAACAAATGATTACTTCAGTAAGGTTCGTTAATCCCGACTAGTTTGAATTGATATTCAAAAATAGATTAAAGAATAAATTCAAGAAATTTATCTTGGATAAAATTAATGGGAACCTTTCCCTATGAAGGTGAAATTTAGAAACTAACTGTCGGTTAGCCAGGCAGAATGGTTTTCTGGATATTGATCTGATGTTGGTTTCGGCCTTCGGGGTTAATATTTGGGGAATTATTCTCTTGTTAATTTACGGTTAGTGACTGATGAATTGGAATGAGGCGTATGTTGTGTTTGTGCAACACTTTTATAATATATACGCGAGTTATTCGGAAAGACCGGGTTTATCCCATTCTGAATAACTGATACGACGATAAGTCGAAGATGAAGACGGTGGTCGAAGACCGGAAGTCTTCACGTCGTTTGGGTGATTACTGATGATCTTGATTGGGCTGTACACCCAAGAAGATGGAAATAGTTGGTGGTCGTCCAGACGTACTTGGAGATGGATGGATATGCGAGGAAAGTGCCTCCGGTTTCGTTCAGACCCAGAACGGACTTGTAAATGGACTGTGTGTCTGACATTGGATTTTAGTCCGTGTGATTGATCTCTATTAAATATATATCTGTTTGGCGGCGGAGAATTTATTCTCTTGCTTAACGCCCTTCTCTGAGACGTACGAGCTCAGGGGTTATATATTGATGGATATCAAACGCATGGAGTGAATTGCCTGTGTGGCATGCCTAAGTGGCAATTGATCAAGGCTTCTGTTGAAAAGCAAAGTCTTGTGGTGATGATCAAAGCACGGCCTTTGTGGCATAGCTTTGTGTTACGTTGATTCGCGAACTTCACACCCGGTATGAACCAAAAACGGGAGAGGACGTCAGGGAGGGCATGCGTTTCTTTCTAGCTAGAAGTGGCGTCAGTGGTTTTACACGCCCTGACGGGTTTGACTTATGTGGTTGTTGTTGTTGCGAGGCGCCTCGGTTTGATCGGACGATCCGGGTCCGATGGAGTCATTCGTTGGCTCACCTACGCCCCATAGGGTGGGGAAACGCATGTTCAGGCATTTTAATCCACATCGGTGGACCGGCCCCGAGGATCCAAAGGCTTGACTGAGTACTTGCCTGAGGGGCGGGCTAGAGCGTCTCAAATCGGTTGAGAACTATCTTTTGCCTTGGTTCATAGATGGAAATCCAATTTCCAAATACGTGACATTTGCGGTTTTAATTGTAGAACTAGTATGGCGACATGATATATGGTACCCGTGCCGCCTATGATTGATACTTATGATTTGAAGTTGTTTTTATACACTATGCACTTATTATAGTATCAAATGATTTGTTTTAAACGTATTAAGCATTCTTTGGCTGTTATAAGGGAAAACCCTATCCCCCGGCTTGCGTTGCATTGTGTGATAGGACCTGGGTCTTATAACAGCTTCATTTTTCTTTATTTAGCATTGCGCTGTTTGTTTTATGCACTGGTATTCTTGGGAGGAAACCCGTTCCGTGTTATACGGCGTGGTCCCTTGATTTACCTAACTTTAAAAACAAAGATTAATAACTGTTTTAGTTCTCACACCAGTCACATGACTGACCTAGAGTTTATTGTTTTTAACCTAAACTCTGGGTGCCCTTATTTTGACACGGGCAGCTAGTAGTTTTGGTTTTGCAGATTTATATTCACAGGATCCTGGTTTACAACTGGAACGATATCCGGAAAGCTTTGTATCCGTATATCTCTTCTAGTTGTGTATTGTATTATTTTCCGCTGCTATGTATTTAAATGTAATTTAAATCTCTGATATTTCTGTGTAATATTTATTCATTTATACTCTGCATATTCTTGTAATCTGATGCATTGTTGTAATATACAGTGAAGTGTTCTTCTGTATGCGTTCTACTTTGTCGTGTTCTCAAACGATAGGGTGTTTCGAACGGTCTGGTTCGGTTTAGCGACTGGTTCGGACCGAGCGAAATTCCTTCCCGCCACAGTCACTCATTCTTGCTGAAATATTCGTTGATTGTTGTAAATCTGAGGTATGCGTTGAGTTTTATTTACTGTAAAACACAAAATTGTCTCTGTATTATTTCATATTGAAAAACCGATCTCTATCGAACTTTGAGAGTGTGTTGCTCTCTCATTTTGTATGTCTTCCATGACAGCACAAAGTTGCGCAAGCAACCTTTTGAGTTGTGTCCAAATTTATGCTTTGCCTAGTAAATTTCTTAAGTGCTAAATCACTATTTTTCCTCATTTAATTTTCTTGTGCAAGATGTAGTGATTATTGATTCCATCTATAACTTATTCAAAAGCCAAAAATTTTGGTGTATCCGTAATATGATTTCTATGAGTTTTCATGCACCTTGCATTGTTGTTTTTTTTCGTGATGATTCTGCACCATGCACATTTTTATAAAGTGGTGTTGAAAATGATTTTCTTTATCTCTCTCTATATATACACATATATAACTTTGAGACAAATGTTTTTCCATGATGTAGTTCTTAAAAAGTAAATACGTCTCATGGCAATATTTTTTTTTGAGATATAGAATTTTTCAAAGAAATAATTCAAACTCTTTTTGAATTATAACGAACAAAATATTTAATGTATATATAAATTACACCTTTTTTATATTTTGAGAAAGCGAGAATGTGATTTAAACGATATAATAAATCATGTGGTATGTAACACGTAGATTAATTATAGTGAAAATTAGTGTCACATCCCTATTATGTTTCAAAATTAGGCTCACATCCGGTCATAAACTTATTGTAAATTTGCTCCCTGTTTTCATTTTTACGTGTTATTCATAATATTTGCATACATGTATACAAATATTTTGAATGAATATTTGCATACATGTATGCAAATATTTCGAATTTTTGCATACATGTATGCAACTATTTTGATGAGTTTTTGCATACATGTATGCGAATATTTTGAACGAATATTTGCATACATGTATGCAACTATTCTGATAAATATTTGCATGTATGTATGCAAATATTCTAAATTTTTGCATACATGTATGCAAATATTCTGAACAAATATTTGCATACATGTATGCAAATATTCAAAATATTTGCATACATGTGTAATGACCCGTGTTTTTCTGCCTATTTATTTGGAATATTTTAATTATTTAAAATATTGATTTGAATTTAAATAATTGAATTTAACGATTTATTTGGAATATATTATTTAAATAAACAATAAAATAATATTTTTAATTTCTAGAATATTTGGGGAAATATAGAATTTGCCATATATTGTGATCGGGCAGTTTAAATTAGTCAAATATTGGTTATATTAAATTTACAATGACGATTTCGTTTATTTAACGACGGTCGCGCGATATGGTTTATAATTTAGTTAAATAACGAGCTGCAGCAGCGCGGCAGTTCGCGATTTGGCGTTTTGAACTTCAATTGGTAATACCAGGTTCAAAATAAGTCGGATTTCCTTGAAACAAGAAACGTCGGGACCAGTTTGACGATATCTTTCCAATGGCAGAGGAAAATCTAGTTTTCATGGTGTAGGTTTTATTTTATGTCCAAATCAAATTTTGGAAAAAACGCTATGGAATTTCCTTTATATATATATATAGCGCTATATTTATATAGAATAAAGGGTTTTTAAATATTTTAAATATCGTTTTGGCTTGGAATTCAACCCGGGATATTTTATTGTGGTAGTATACGATATTCTGGTTGTGTATGACCAATTATAACATTTTAATATTATTATAATGAGGTATTTTAAAATTGGTTTATTTTATTTGAATTGGCCAGTTATAAAAGGGCCTTTATTCAAACGACCTTAATTTTCGACAAAATAAATTTCATTGGGACCGCAACAGTATATTATTGTTAGATCTCAAGTGGCGCGTCAATCGGGGTAAATTTGTGAGCATGGAAAAATAAAATACAAATATAAACGACCATTTGAACGTGAACGAGGGCCATTTGAATAAACGAACTCGGAATTCGACGAAACAAGTTTCATTACGACTGTATCGTCAAAATATACTATGTCGTTTATTCGCATCACGAACGGGTTTGTATGTGAGCGCAGCAGCGAATAAACGATGTTTGAAATTGCGATAGACACGAAATAAAAATCGTCAGTCAGCGTCACTCATCAAATCAACAAAAAAATATATTATCCTCACTTATATACACCCCCCTACATCAACAATGTCTAGCCAAGTTCCATTTTCATCGTGTAAATTTGTAGAAAAGTGCTCCAACACAAAATCAATTATATCTTCCAATCCGTTGCGAATTTGTTAGGGCGACCTGAATTAAAGTCGTAGATCGGGTCGAGGAGAACCTACTGTAAAAAGTTGGGTGAGTTTCATCGACAGTGGTGGCCGGAATTGAGGTAAAACCATGAATTTCTAGTTTCGGTTTTGGCCCAAATTACAAGGATTTGGTCAATTTTAGATGTCGGGACCTTAGGGGTTTTGAAGAGGAGAGTCAGGCGGAGGTTTTGGTGGTGGTCTCGGGGTCTGAAATGGTCTGTGGTGGTCGTAGTTGTCAGATTAACGTAGGGTGATGTTTTGAGTTCGTTTTTGTTTGATGTTGGCGGTTTTGGTGAAATTCCGACCGACTGGGTGGTCGAGGGGTGAAGTGGCTGAAGGGCGACGAAGCGGTGGAGAGTGGCGGTGGTCCAGTGGTCTAGTGTTGGCTGTGGCGGTGGCAAACGGGGGTTGAACGGAATTCGGTTTGGGGCATTTTCAGGGCGGTCGGAGGGGTTTCGGGGACGGCGGTTTCTTGTGAAGGGGCGCCGCACTATGGCGGTTCAGGTGGAGGTCCGAGGGTGGTCTCCGGCGATCATATGAGGCGGCGGAGGGATGGTTTTCCTGATGAGGACAGGTGAAGAAGAAGGGAGATAAGAGAACGATCGAGGAAGAGGTACTGTAAAGAGAGAAAATGCGTTTTTTCGTTTACTGAGGATGAGGTGGCTCAGGTATTTAAGTAAGGTAATCATTACTTACTTATTTAATTAATTTGTAAATTAGTAGCTTAGTTAAATATCGCTTAAATATATAAAACTTTAAATCAACGTATCTAATTCACACGTTAACGGATTTCAGCAAAACTAGATCCGTTGGGATCGTAGGGACGAGACCTATCCGATGGCACTGACTAGGAGTCGATCTGACGCAGTTGAAATTTCAGTAAATTTTGAATGTTCGACTCAAATTAAATGCAACAAATGCGTCAACCGTCGATCAGAACAAACTCTGTTGAGTTAATTCTCACACCTTCTGGAATCCTATGATGTGGTACATTCACAGTAAAATATAATTTACAATTAACAGTTTAAATTGGTTGATTGGATGCGATGGATGCAAATTGGTTGTATGTTGTTGATTGGTTGCAGTTATTTATGTTTCATTAATTAAGTTATTCGTATATTTCTATCAACTGATATATGTGATATGGAGAAGAACAGGTTGGAGGGATCCGACCGGATTCCTCAAATAAACTGTACTTTTGTTTGTTGTGCATATATATGCATTGTTCACCCTAACTAACACCAAAATTTGTTTGAATGCTGATAGTTGAATATATATTCATCGTGGTTGTGTTTAAAATCAACCGATTATGTTGACTGAGTAATTGGCAGGAATGGCCTAAATTATATTGTTGTAAACGTCGGTTTACTGTTAAGAAAATTGATGTTGTTTTACAGTTATAAATTATTTTATAACTGAATTTAAAGATTTGAAATTAGTCTATATAAATAATTAAATTAGAATTTATAAATAAGTATTTTAAATTGGGTTATAAGAGGAATCATCAAAATGGTTATACTAGTTTTAAAAGCAGAGGAAACACACAGAATTTACTTACGGGTTGGTAAAATAGAATAATTGTTTTTTAAAACAATTAAATCGTGTTTTTAAAATTAATTAGTTGTTTGATTAATTCAAAAAGGGGAAATGACAAGAGGATTCAGTTAATGGTTAACTGCAATGTAAGGTCGACAAAACCAACTGTTTTTAACTGATGCCAATAATGGAATTAATTTAATTCTTTGAATTTCTAAATATTCGTCATATTTAACAGAGGGTGTAAATGTTAGTTAACCTTTGGTTAACTATAATTGAAGTAATTATCAGATTGTTAGTGTTAATAAGATAAATTATTCTTTAATGAGGTTTCAAAGGTAATAGTTATCCTATCTTTGGTTAATAGCAGAGTTAACTATTTTTAATATAGTTAATGTTAAAGATGATTATTATTTAAATTGATAATAATTAAAGAAATGATTTTTGATTGGTATTTAATTAAGAAATGGTTAAGCGTCGCTAAGTTCGATCTAAACCAAATAAGAATTTTATTAAAGGGATTTATAAAATCCATGTTTTCAAACAAGATTGATAAAGGGGAATTCAGTTAACAGGTGATTAATTGACGATGAGGTTTAACCAAAGGGCGATAAAAGTTCATTATAGATAGGTATAAATAGATGAAATCAAAATTATTTGTCGAGGGATTTATATTATGAACCAAGGGGTTATTAGTGAAAGAATACTTGATGATTAAGTGTTGTTTTAAGGGATGTTTACTTAAATAAAGAAATTAAGTAAAAAGACCTTAAACGAGGATTTCAAATAAAGGGATGGTTTTAAAGACCAGATTTGAAACCCAAAAAGGGAAATGGGATTTTGATGTTAGTGGTTAAACTAATATTATTCTGAGGTAAGAAGGTTGTCGACCAAGGTCTGAGAGGTAACTACCCCAACTTGGTGGGCTTCAATATTGTCAAGGGATGGTATTAGTTTAGAGTGAGAAAAGGTGTTGAAATTGGTTTTACCCAATACGAGGAATATTGAACTCGAATGCAAGGTTTTGGAAAATAATAATATTGAAATATTAGTTTCAAAAGAAATAAGCATATTGATTTCAAATTATGTTGAATATTTGTTATTCAATTTGAGTTGATTGAATATAGTATTTGAGGTAGAGTTAGTCAAACATAGTTATTCAGGAAGAGTTGCCATTGCGTACGATTGCTAGCGTAATTCGCAGGGCTGTGGATAGCCAACGGCGGTCGGATGTTTCCTGAGGGAATCAGGCGTAACCATTGTGATCGCTGCGATCTAGAGTCAAGCGAATGGAGTAAGTCGAATATTAGTAAGTCGATAGGAGTAATCAAGTCAAGTTAGTCCAGTTGAGTTAAATATGATGAGTTAATCAAGTTAGAGTTAATCGATCAAAGTAAATCAGTTAGAGTTAATAAGAGAAAATTTGGTTTATATCATTAGTATATTAAATAAGAATTCGATTATCATATTTTAAAATATTATAAGGGTTAGAAGTCTTAGTTAAGCAAAATTGAATTAGTTTGTTTTAAATTTTAAAAGGGCCAAGTAATGCTGAATATTGAACCAGTAAACTCATTGGGGTGTCATGTTGAAACACTATATATTTTGATAGTTAAATCACCGACTATCAAATTAGTCCAATACGATTGTTGGTATGGAAAGACCGGGATCGAAATTATATTCAAAAACCATTCCGACCAACAAAACGTGAAGAGATCAGAAGATGATCGAAATGGAGCATTGAAGACTGTGGATTTTCATAAACGGAGGAATCACTAATGATCTCTGATGTTGCAACCAGAGATAAGCTGTGATTCTGTCGTAGTTGGAATCTACAGGTTGCAAGGACTTCTCGCTACTGATCCATGGGGTGATTCCTATACGAGATGCAGTAGTGGAGTACCTTCGGTTCATCCTGTTCCTGGATGACTTTTATGGACGGATGTTTGACAAAGTATTTCCAAAGGAATTACATGCGTTGATTTCTCCAAACGTACCATAGTTGATGGCGGAGAAATGGTTATTCTCTAGCCAAATAAACTAGAGTATTTTTGTGGACGTCAATCAGTGTGATCTGGCGGATTTGACGATGTGGCATTCAAAGTGAATGATGATCAGATGTTTTAAAGTTAAGTTCTGGCCTCAAGCCTCATCAACCGGGAAATGACAAAAATCGGGCAGGCAGCATGACTATGTGGGTCGCTCCCTTTAGGATGTATGATCACCTATCTAGAGAAATTCCAATTGCTTCTTTAATCTATATTTCGATGTTGTCCCTTTTCGGGAGGCGGTTGCTAATCCCAACCGTTGGTGATATACATTCGATACACTCAAGAGAAATGAGTGGTCGGTCATGTGAGGGCCGGGTTGCAAGACGTTCTTGTTGAACCCAATGTATTCGCCTCTAGAGATAAACATTCGGAAGGTGGTCCCATACCTTGTCAAGTTGGAATCCAATATCCAATAAGCGGTCGCGGCTTTGATTTGTATACTATATATGTTGAGCGTGAGATGCAAGCATTCCTCTAGATTGTTATTATTTGTATTTAGACATTATGATAATATCAGAATAAGTTATGATTTGAAACACGTTTTGGGTTATAGTAAGGTAAAATCCGTCCGTGTTTATGTGTGGGCTGGTCTTACTATTATCCTTTGATTTCAGAAAGGATTTTCCAAAGTTAAACAAGTGTGTGTTCTGTGAATTTTTCACTGATAGTATTCCAGACTAACCAGGTGTATTTTGCTTTGCTTCAGATGTGGTCGGGTCAGACCGAGTATATTCCAGGTTGGTTTTGCTTGGAGTTCAGGTGCTGGAAGCTGGAGGCTTCACCACTAGTATATAAAGTATTGTTCCGCTGTGTCTGATGTATGTTGTACTCTGATGATTTGTATGTATATACAGTTCCTTTATATAAAGGTACTTGATATTATATTTGGTTCGTTCCACTGTGAGATTCTGATGTGTCCTTCTTCTTTCTTCTATTCTAATATTTCTTTCTTTCTATTCTCACCCTCTAATTTCTTTCCCATAACAATCCAGTGTTTTCAATGCTTGATTAGTCAACATGGTGGTATTATGTCGATTTTCGGGGTCGAAAAACCTTGGGTCATTACAATGGTATCAGAGCTATTGGTTTAGAGATAACCTTGGCTCTACGGTGTGACTCAATAGAGATGGGGTTCGCAATACCCTGGATTGATTTTGTGTATATATATGAGAGCGCGTATTTGTAATTTGATATTAAAATTTGGTTTTGAAATTTGTTTTGCCCAATTTATTTTATAGAATAATAAAGGTAAGGATTTTATAGAATATTATAGTATGGGCAAATTATTTTGATTTGTTGATGTTGATTATGTTGTATGTTGGGATGGTGTGCTTGATCTCATGGATATAAATCTGAACATGAATCTAATTGGTTGGAAACCAATGTGAAATAAATAATTAGAGTAAATCAATCCAAATTAAATAAATTTGAATGGATAATTAAAGATATAAATGAAGTGATTATAAATAATTATAACTTCGTATGGATTGAATTGTGTGTAAGGTGGGTTGATATGAATAGTATGGATGTTTTGAACCCATTTGACATTTGTCTGGTGAATAATGAGTTTGTTTGAGTGAGAACAGGTGCAAAGGTGCCAGTTCAGCTTTAAATTCCATCCAAGAGAAAAGTCTTGAGTAAATCAAATCCAGTTTGAACAGAGCTGCAAAATAATTAAGCAAGCTCGAATAAAATCTATCGCTTATCGCATAATAGTGCTCCCAAAAAGGTACGCCTACGCCAAATATAAATTTTTGGATTTTGTTTGGATTTTGGATTTGAATTTTGATTTTTCTTACTTTGAAAGTCGATGTATATATATTTCTTGAACCTGCAATTTTGCAGATGTCCTCCGTGCAGGGGAGACTCCGTCGAAATTTTTCCAAAATTTATGGTGTTAGAAAATTTTTGAAGATTTTTAGAAAATTATTTTATTTGAAATAAATTGGTTTTAAAACTAATTGGGTCAGTTTGGGAATAAATACGAATTTTAAAATTTATTCTTTTTGGAAAAGATAACGGGGTTTAACGTTCTTCTGCCTTAGCAATTTCGAGGACGAAATTATTTTAAGGGGGAAGGAATCTAACGACCAGTGTTTTTCTGCCTATTTATTTGGAATATTTTAATTATTTTTATTATTTAAAATATTGATTTGAATTTAAATAATTGAATTTAACAATTTATTTGGAATATATTATTTAAATAAATAATGAAATAATATTTTTAATTTCCAGAATATTTGGGGAAATATAGAATTTGCCATATATTGTGATCGGGCAGTTTAAATTGGTCAAATATTGGTTATATTAAATTTACAACGACGATTTCGTTTATTTGACGATGGTCGCGCGATATGGTTTATAATTTAATTAAATAACGAGCTGCAGCGGCGCGGCAGTTCGCGATTTGGCGTTTTGAACTTCAACTGGTCATACCGGGTTCAAAATAAGTTGGATTTCCTTGAAACAAGAAACGTCAGGACCGGTTTGACGATATCTTTCCAATGGCAGAGGAAAATCCAGTTTTCATCATGTAGGTTTTATTTTATGTCCAAATCAAATTTTGGAAAAAACGCTATGGAATTTCCTTTATATATATATAGCGCTATATTTATATAGAGTAAAGGGTTTTTAAATATTATAAATATCGTTTTGGCTTGGAATTCAACCCGGGATATTTTGTTGAGGTAGTATACGATATTCTGGTCGTGTATGGCCAATTATAATATTTTAATATTATTATATTGAGGTATTTTAAAATTGGTTTATTTTATTTGAATTGGCCGGTTATAAAAGGCCCTTTATTCAAACGACCTCAGTTTTCGATGAAATAAATTTCATTGGGACCGCAACAGTAAATTATTGTTAGATCTCAAGTTGCGCGTCAATCGGGGTAAATTTGTGAGCATGGCAAAATAAAATACAAATATAAACGACCATTTGAACGTGAACGAGGGCCATTCGAACAAACGAACTCAGAATTTGATGAAACAAGTTTCGTTAGGACCGTATCGTCAAAATATACTATGCCGTCCATTCGCATCATGAACGGCGTTCGTATGTGAGCACAGCAGCGAATAAATGATGTTTGAAATTGCGATAGACACGAAATAAAAATCGTCAGACAGCGTCACTCGTCAAATCAACATAAAATATATTATCCTCACTTATATATACCCCCTACATCAACAATGTCCAGCCAAGTTCCATCTTCATCGTGTAAATTTGCAGAAAAGTGCTCCAACACAAAATCAATTATATCTTCCAATCGGTTGCGAATTTGTTAGGGTGACCTGAAGTAAAGTCGTAGATCGGGTCGAGGAGAACCTACTGTAAAAAGTTGGGTGAGTTTCATCAACTGTGTTGGCCGGAATTGAGGTAAAACCATGAATTTCTAGTTTCGGTTTTGGCCCAAATTACAAGGATTTGATCGATTTTAGATGTCGGGACCTTAGGGGTTTTGAAGAGGAGAGCCAGGCGGAGGTTTTGGTGGTGGTCTCGGGGTCTGAAATGGTCTGTGGTGGTCGTAGTTGTCAGATGAACGTAGGGTGATGTTTTGAGTTCATTTTTGTTTGATGGTGGCAGTTTTGGTGAAATTCCGGGCGACTAGGTGGTCGAGGGGTGAAGTGGCTGAAGGGCGACGAAGCGGTGGAGAGTGGCGGTGATATTGGCGGTGGTCCAGTGGTCTGGTGTTGGCTGTGGCGGTGGCAAGCGGGGGTTGAACGGAATTCAGTTTGGGGCATTTTCAGGGTAGTCGGAGGGGTTTCGGGGATGACGATTTCTGGGGAAGGGGCGCCGCACTATGGCGGTTCAGGTGGAGGTCAGGGGGTGGTCTCCGGCGATCATATGAGGCGGCGGAGAGATAGTTTTCCTAATGAGGACAAGTGAAGAAGGGAGATAGGAGAACGATCGGGGAAGAGGTACTGTAAAGAGAGAAAACACATTTTTTTGTTTACTGAAGATGAGGTGGCTCAGGTAGTTAAGTAAGGTAATCATTACTTACTTATTTAATTAATTTATAAATTAGTAGCTTAGTTAAATATCGCGTAAATTTATAAAACTTTAAATCAACGTATCTAATTCATATGTTAACGGATTTCAGCGAAACTAGATCCGTTGTGATCGCTGGGACGAGACCTATCCGATGGCACTGACTAGGAGTAGATCTGACGTAGTTGAGATTTCAGTAAATTTTGAACGCTCGACTCAAATTAAATGCAAAAAATACGTCAACCGTCGATCAGAACAAACTCTGATGAGTTAATTCTCACACCTTCTACAATCCTATGATGTGGTACATTCACAGTAAAATATAATTTACAATTAACAGTTTAAATTGGTTGATTGGATGCGATGGATGCAAATTGGTTGTATGTTGTTGATTGGTTGCAGTTATTTATGTTTCATTAATTAAGTTATTCGTATATTTCTATCAACTGATATATGTGATATGGAGAAGAACAGGTTGGAGGGATCCGACCGGATTCCTCAAATAAACTGTACTTTTGTTTGTTGTGCGTATATATGCATTGTTCACCCTGACTGACACCAAAACTTGTTCGAATGGTGATAGTTGAATATATATATTCATCGTGGTTGTGTTTAAAATCAACCGATTATGTTGATTGAGTAATTGGCAGGAATAGCCTAAATTATATTGTTGTAAACGTCGGTTTACTATTAAGAAAATTGGCGTTGTTTTACAGTTATAAATTATTTTATAACTGAATTTAAAGATTTGAAATTAGTCTATATAAATAATTAAATTAGAATTTATAAATAAGTATTTTAAATTGGGTTATAAGAGGAATTATCTAAATGGTTATACTAGTTTTAAAACCAGAGGAAACCCACAGAATTTACTTACGGGTTGGTAAAATAGAATAATTGTTTTTAAAATAATTAAATCGTGTTTCTAAAATTAATTAAGTTGTTTGATTAATTCAAAAAGGGGAAATGACAACAGGATTCAGTTAATGGTTAACTGAGATGTAAGGTCGACAAAAACCAACTGTTTTTAACTGATGCCGATAATGGGATTAATTTGATTCTTTGAATTTTCTTAATATTCGTCATATTTAACAAAGGGTGTTAATGTTAGTTAACCTTTGGTTAACTATAAGTTAAAGTAATTATCGGATTGTTAGTGTTAATAAGATAAATTATTCTTTAATGAGGTTTCAAAGGTAATAGTTATCTTATCTTTGGTTAATAGCTGAGTTAACTTTTTTTAATATAGTTAATGTTAAAGATGATTATTATTTAAATTGATAATAATTAAGGAAATGATTTTTGATTGGTATTTAATTAAGAAATGGTTAAGTGTTGCTAATTTCGATCAAAACCAAATAAGAATCTTATTAAAGGGATTTATAAAATCCAAGTTTTCAAACAAGATTGATAAAGGGGAATTCAATTAACAGGTGATTAATTGACGATGAGGTTTAACCAAAGGGTGATAAAAGTTCATCATAGATAGGTATAAATAGATGGAATCAAAATTATTTATCGAGGGATTTTATTATGAACCAAAGGGTTATTAGTGAAATAATACCTGATGATTAAGTGGTGTTTTAAGGGATGTTTACTTAAATAAAGAAATTAAGTAAAAAGACCTTAAACGAGGATTTCAAATAAAGGGATGGTTTTAAAGACCAAATTTGAAACCCAAAAAGGGAAATGGGATTTTGATATTAGTGGTTAAACTAATATTATTCTGAGGTAAGAAGGTTATCAACCAAGGTCTGAGAGGTAACTAAATGTAATAACCCGCATTCTACACATTGGAGTATCGTAGAATATTTATTTCTTTCCCATATGAAGTCGTATGGTCATGTAACTTTGGGAAACAACCGTTAGACTCATTTACCATGTTCATGATTTTTATCGATTTTTAAATGATCGTTTTGCCCCTAGCTGATCTTGTTTCGGCCATAACTTTCGATTGGAAAGGAATTTTGACCTGAAACCACTTCCATTAGATTCGTTTGATGGTTTACCTTTCCATAGAGTGGTCATAATAGCCAAACGGTCTCACCGTTTGGGAGATATGGCTGAAATAAAGTTTGGAAGGTGAAAAACTGCATAACCGGGCCAAATAGGGTGATTAGTGAATGGGCCCATAACCCATAGGTCCCAGGATCGAAACCTCGCTCTGATACCAAATGTGACGGCCCGCCCCGCACCAACCGACATTTACTCCAAAAGTGCGCTGTACACATGTCCGGTTAGCACGGGACGGTCGTCAGAAGGAAAGGAAAGAAGGAAATGAACTAACAAGGAACCTGTAAAATGTCTCACAACACATGGAACAAAATATAATAACAACATGATTGGCATAAAACATGTGAGACGGTGCATAAGCGGAAACAAACTAACATAGCAGCGGAAAATCCAAGTATAGCTTATGATCCAAAGCTAACATTATTACAACTTTTTAAACTGTCTCAAAACAAAAGCAAGATAAAGGAGGTACACTACTAATGCCCAAGTAGCGACCACCAACGACACAGGGAGAATATCTATATATCATACGTGGAAGGCTCCTGCTCGCCTCCGAATCAGCTACTCGCGCATCACCAGCTAACCTGTTTCTAGTCTACTCGTGTGAGCACCCAGAGTAATAAGAAGAGACATAAAATTCTGGGTCAGACATAAAGCCTGGTATGAGCGATAAGCATCTAAACAAAACAATAACAGGTAGACTAAACTATACCTGGACCTTCAACCAAAGAGTTAGCACTACATACTGTACAACACTCTAAGGTGCCATTTCAAATAGTGTAAAGATAACGGGGGTGTGGGTGTGCATGTCATAGTGATGGCAAACAATCAAACATAGCACCCATCCTCACATCTCTCACTCAGTGCGTAAAGCATACGATATTCACCACTTCGATCACCCAACATACCTTGCTATGATCACTTTGCCCCATGAAGTCATAAATGGCTTCACTGCACTGATACATAGCCACTAATCCTTTGCTATGTCCACTTTGCCCCATGGAGTCGCAATGACCTCACTGCACTGGCTCATAGCCTCACTAATCCTTTACTATGTCCACTCTGCCCCATGGAGTCACAATGACCCCACTGCACTGGCTCATAGTCTTACTACGCATCACTTTGCCCCTCGAGTTATAATGACTCTACTGCACTGATAACGTAGTCCTGCTACCATCACCTTGCCCCTCGAGTCATAGTGACTCTACTGCACTGATAAGTAGCCCATCAACCATTTTCAGTGGTGAATCGAAGTTATGAACGTCGACAACTCCTTAGCACACGTCCCGCAGCAAAGCCCAACCACGAAGTGAACTCATTGGTTCCCAATTGGATCATGAGCTCTAACTTCCATTTGGGCTACCTTTGCATCTCGGGTTATTGGTCATCACCGGATCAGTTCAGATCTCCCATAATCACTAGTGCGGTTCGGATCGGAATGCTTCCCTTTACTGGATCGGGTCGGATATCTCGAGCTCCCTCCCAATATGTCGGTTCGGATTGGAAGACGTCGCCTCTAGGGGATCGGGTCGGGTTCTTCGATTCCATTCACCATGCGTCGGTTCGGTTCGGAGGTGACCATGCAAGTCGGATCGAATGATGTATGCCATGAGAAATGCAAGTGGATAGAAGCTTCCCCCAGTCCTTGTTGTCCTCCTCTGTTCGGATCGGGTGTGGAGCGTGAAAGAGGATCGGAGCTTCTACATTCAAGTGGGGATGCGGATCTGGTCCTCTTAACCGATCCGATCCGGTACGGATGTCTTCCTGCACTTTTTCTAGCAAGTAGTTTACGCCACTCGACGGCGTTTTCGACCATTCCAACTATTCTAATCAATAACAAAGCATACCATACAGTCATAGCAACATGCATAATCAACCACAAACATCAAAACAACAATATAATAGGTTAAAGTGGATCAAAAGTGCGCTGTGCACATGTCCGGTTAGCACGGGACAGTCGTCAGAAGGAAAAGAAAGAATGTAGTTACTCAAGGTATGCTTTCTATTTATGATGTACCAGTTCGAGTTTTGTTTAATACTGGGGCTTCCCGTTCCTTCATATCTAGTGACTTGGTAGATAGATTAGGACTGGAACCCGAGATAGTCGATAGACCATTTGTTGTGACGAACCCGATTGGTGGTTCGACTAGCCTTAGTATGATTTTCTGAAATTTGGTCTTATCGAGTCATGGATGTATGTTTGTTTGTGATTGCTTTGTTTTGGGCTTTACTGAGTATGACATTATATTGGGGGTCGATTGGCTCCAAAGATACGGGGTGGTGGTAGACTGTGAGGGATTTTTGGTGACAGTTAGGGCGGATGATGGGCGGAGGGTAGTGTTTGGTAGTCTACCTAATGATGGGGTAATGGCTAGTTTTATAAATTCCCTCGACATCCCGCATGATGAGTTGTCAGACGTGCCCATGGTTGGCCAGTATCCGGACGTCTTCGAGGAGGTGACCGGGCTTCCACCACACCGAGAGATTGAGTTCCGTATTGATTTAGTGAAAGATGCCAGACCTATAGTGATGCCACTTCGTCGTATGGCACCAAGGGAGCAGCGAGAGCTAGGGGTGCAAGTCAGCAAGCTTTTGAAGAAGGGATTTATTAGAAGAAGTGTCTCCGAGTGGGGAGCACCAGTTGTGTTTGCCACTAAGGCAGATGGTTCCCTTCGTTTGTGTGTGGACTATCGCGAGTTGAATAAGGTGACGAGGAAGAATAAGTATCCTCTACCACGGATATATGATTTGTTTGATGAGCTGGAAGGAGCAAGAGTGTTCTCCCAGTTGGACCTCGCAACAGGATTTCATCAGCTCCGAGTAGCGGATGAGAGTGTTCCGAAAACGGCATTTAGGACGCCGTCTGGATTCTATGAGTGGTTGGTCATGCCGTTTGGGATGACCAATGCACCAGCCTACTTTGTGGATCTTATGAATCGAGTATTCAGAGATCATTGAATAAGTTTGTTCTTGTGTTCGTAGACGACATCCTTTTTTACTCGAGGACAAATGAGGAACACAAGGGACACTTGAGGATAGTGATGAAGGTGTTGAGGAAACACCAATTGAAAGCGAAATTCTCTAAGTGTCATTTCTGGAGGAGAGAAGTGAGATTCTTGGGCCATGTTGTTTCAGAGAATGGTATTTCCGTGGACCCTACGAAGTTGGCTACGGTACAGGATTGGCCTACGCCCAAGAATGCAACAGATGTAAGAAGTTTCTTAGGGTTAGTTGGATATTATCGTAAGTTTATCCAGGACTTCTCCAAGATAGCAGCACCGTTGACTCAGTTGACTAAGAAGAATCAGGCCTTCGTCTGGGACGGAGTGTGTGAGAATGCATTCAAGAGTCTAAAAGAAAAGTTGACGCGTGCGCCAGTATTAGTCATTCCTAAAGGGAATGAAGAGATGATGGTATACACGGATGCTTGTGGTACCGGACTAGGTGCGCTATTGATGCAAGGAGGTAGGGTTGTAGCTTATGCTAGTCGGCAGCTAAAGCCGCATGAGAAGAAATATCCTACCCATGATTTGGAACTGGTAGCGATCGTATTTGCGCTGAAGATGTGGAGGCATTATCTCTTGGGAGAAAGATTTGAGTTGTTTACCGACCATAAATCGCTAAAGTATCTCTTCTCCCAGAAGGATCTAAATCTCCATCAGCAGAGATGGTTAGAGTTCTTGGCTTCGTATGATTTTGATATCGCATACACACCTGGGAAAGGTAATGCGGTAGCCGATGCTTTGAGTAGGAGACATGCCAGTTTAGGGGCTATGTTTCTTGAATGGAAGCAACTGGAGTATATGTGGGTTTTGATTTCAGACCAAAGTGCTAATTGAATCCAGAAAAGCTAGCTAATTTAGTGATCAGACCCACTTTGATAGAGCGGATTGGTTCCAGCCAGAGGAACGATCCTAATCTATGGAAATCATCTCCAAGTTAGAGATGAATATCAACGGTGAGGAGATGAATTTGTATGGGCTTGATCGAGATGGATGGCTTAGAAAGAATGGAAGACTAGTTGCACCCAACGTGAATGGTTTGAGATATGAAGTACTTAGAGAATGTCATCACTCAAAACTGACTATACATCCCGGTGGTAATAAGATATATCAAGACATGAAGCAGACTTACTACTGGGAAGTGATGAAAAGAGACGTTGGGAAGTTTATATCCAAATGCATGAATTGCCAGCTAGTTAAAGCCGAGCAAAAGAAGCCTAGTGGGTTGTTGCAACCATTAGAAATTCCCAAATGGAAATGGGAGCAAGTCTCGATGGATTTCATCAATGGTTTACCAAGGACTAGAGCGGGATATGATAGTATTTGGGTAATTGTGGATCGATTGACTAAGAGTGCAAGATTTATACCAGTCAAATCGACCAGAATAGCAGCTAAGTTGGCAGAATTATATATGAAGTCGGTAATGAGATTTCATGGAGTACCTAAAAGCATTGTGAGTGACCGAGACCCGTTGTTTACTAGTGGGTTTTGGAAGAGCTTACAAGAGGCTCTAGGGTCAGAATTACATCTCAGTACCACATATCATCCTCAGACCGACGGTCAGACGGAGAGGGTGAATCGTATATTGGAAGACCTCTTGAGGGCATGTACATTGGATTTTGGTGGATCATGGGATTACTATTTGCATCTAGTAGAGTTTGCATATAATAATAGCTACCAATCCAGTATCGTTATGGCTCCATATGAAGCTTTGTACGGAAGACCGTGCAACTCACCATCATGTTGGATAGAGACCGGCGAGAAGTTTATGCTTGGACCAGATGTGGTGAGGAAAACTTCGGATAAGATTAAGAGCATTCAACAATGAATGAAGGCTGCCCAAGATAGGCAGAAGAGTTACGCTGATAAGAGGAGAAGAGACTTAAAATTCTCCGTTGGCGACTTGGTGTTTGTCAAGATTTCTCTGTTGAAGAGCGTAATACGATTTGGCTGGAGAGGCAAGTTGGCACCAAGATTCGTTGGACCATTCCCAGTTCTTGAACTAGTTGGGAATTTGGCGTATAGAGTTGATTTACCAGAGAAGATGGCTGGAGTTCAAAACGTATTTCATGTTTCCCAGTTAAGGAAGTTCGTACACGACCCGAATATGAATATTTCACCTGATCAGTTGGAGGACTTCGAAGTAGAACCCGAGGCAGTTGGGAACCGCAAGCCGATTCGTATTGTCGAGCACGATACAAAGCAACTTCGAAGGAAGGCGATGAAGCTAGTCAAGGTTCAGTGGGGCGAGAACGAGAATGACTGTACTTGGGAGACAGAGGAGAGTATTAGAAAGACGTATCCAAAACTCTTTGCCTGGTAAGATCTACTTTGCAATTTAGTTATTCCGCATGCTAGGATAGACTTGTTTTGCTTGTTTTGCATGTTTGATTGTTGTTTTATGGTTGATAGGCATGCGGGACCTTTGTGTGTGTGTTTTGGTTAGGGAATTTCGGGGGCGAAATTTCTTAAGGGGGGAAGAATGTAATAACCCGCATTCTACGCATCAGAGTATCGTAGAATATTTATTTCTTTTCCATATGAAGTCGTATGGTCATGTAACTTTGGGAAACAACTGTTAGACTCATTTCCCATGGTCATGATTTTTGTCGATTTTTAAATGACGGTTTTGCCCCTAGCTGATCTTGTTTCAACCATAACTTTTGATTGGAAAGGAATTTTGACCTGAAACCACTACCATTAGATTCGTTTAATGGTTTACCTTTCCGTAGAGTGGTCATAATAGCCAAACGGACTCACTGTTTGGGAGATATGGTTGAAATGAGGTTTGGAAGGTGAAAAACTGCTTAACCGGGCCAAACAGGGTGATTAGTGAATGGGCCCATAACCCATTTCGGGATTAGGTTTATGGGGACGCAGAAAAGAGTTAGAGATTCATTCCATTTCAGTTTTCTAGCCCCACTTACCTCTTAGAAACCCTAAAAATGGCCTCCAACCTCTAAATCACCTCCAAATCATCTTCTAATTAAGGAGTAAGCTTAGCAACATCAAATCAAGGGAGAACTTCACCAAATCTACATTAGAGCTGCTGTTTAGCATTGGGATTTGCACCAAATCAGAGATCTATTTCAGATCTAAGTTTTATTTGTGGCTAAGGTGAGTGATTTGCATAGTTCCTCACTAATTATGGCTAATTAGGGGTAATTAGTGTTAATTAGCGAATTTAAAGATGATAAAATTCTGGAAAAATATTTATAAAATTCGAAATGATGTTTTAGACCTCTGATATGAATTTGGTTTAATTTGGTTAAGTTTTGCTAATCATATCATTAGTTTCACCTAAACATGCTTAAGGAAAAATATGGGGTTTTGGCTAGATTTGATCCACTTTAACCTATTATATTGTTGTTTTGATGTTTGTGGTTGATTATGCATGTTGCTATGACTGTATGGTATGCTTTGTGATTGATTAGAATAGTTGGAATGGTCGAAAACGCCGTCGAGTGGCGTAAACTACTTGCTGGAAAATGTGCAGGAAGACATCCGAACCGGATCAGATCGGTTAGGAGGACCCGATCCGCACCCCCACTTGAATGCAGAAGCTCCGATCCGCTCTCACGCTCCACACCCGATCCGAACAGAGGAGGACAACAAGGACTGGGAGAAGCTTCTATCCAGTTGCATTTCTCATGGCATACATCATCCGACCCGACCTGCATGGTCACCTCCGAACCGAACCGACGCATGGTGAATGAAATCGAAGAACCCGACCCGATCCCCTAGAGGCAACGTCTTCCGATCCGAACCGACATATTGGGAGGGAGCTCGAGATATCCGACCCGATCCAGTGAAGGGAAGCATTCCGATCCGAACCGCACTAGTGATTATGGGAGATCCGAACCGATCCGGTGATGATCAATAACCCGGGATGCAAAGGTAGTCCAAATGGAAGTTAGAGCTCAGGATCCAGTTGGGAACCAATGAGTTCACTTCATGGTTGGGCTTTGCTGCGGGACATGTGCTAAGGAGTTGTCAACGTTAATAACTTCGATTCACCACTGAAAATGGATGATGGGCTACTTATTAGTGCAGTAGAGTCACTATGACTCGAGGGGCAAGGTGATGGTAGCAAGATGTTATCAGTGCAGTAGAGTCATTATGACTCGAGGGGCAAAGTGATGCGTAGTATGACTATGAGCCAGTGTAGTGGGGTCATTGTGACTCCATGGGGCAGAGTGGACATAGTAAAGGATTAGTGAGGCTATGAGCCAGTGCAGTGGGGTCATTGCGACTCCATGGGGCAAAGTGGACATAACAAAGGATTAGTGGCTATGTATCAGTGCAGTGAAGCCATTTATGACTTCATCGGGAAAAGTGATCATAACAAGGTATGTTGGGTGATCGAAGTGGTGAATATCGTATGCTTTACGCACCGAGTGAGAGATGTGAGGATGGATGCTATGTTTGATTGTTTTCCATCACTATGACATGCACACCCCCACCCCCGTTATCTTTACACTATTTAAAATGACACCTTAGAGTGTTGTACAGTATGTTGTGCTAACTCTTTGGTTGCAGGTCCAGGTATGGTTTAGTCTACATGTTATTGTTTTGTTTAGATGCTTATCGCTCATACCAGGCTTTATGTCTGACCCAGAATTTTATGTCTCTTCTTATTACACTGGGTGCTCCCACGAGCAGACTAGAGATAGGTTAGCTGGTGATGCGCGAGTAGCTGATTCGGAGGCGAGCAGGAGCCTTCCACGTATGATATATAGATATTCTCCCTGTGTCGTTGGTGGTCACTACTTGGGCATTAGTAGTGTACCTCCTTTATCTTGCTTTTGTTTTGAGACAGTTTGAAAAGTTGTAATAATGTTAGCTTTGGATCATAAGTTGTACTTGGATTTTCCGCTGCTATGTTAGTTTGTTTCAGCTTATGCACTGTCTCACCTGTTTTATGTCAAGTATGTTGTTATTATATTTTGTTCCATGCGCTGTGAGACATTTTACAGGTTCCTTGTTAGTTCATTTCCTTCTTTCCTTTCCTTCTGACGACCGTCCCGTGCTAACCGGACATGTGTACAACGCATTTTGGAGTAAATGTCGGTTGGTGCGGGGTGGGCTGTCACACTAAAATACCCCAACTTGGTGGGCTTCACTATTATAAAGGGATGTTATTAGTTTGGAGTGAGAAAAGGTGTTGAAATTGGTTTTACCCTATACGAGGAATATTGAACTCGAATGCAAGATTTTGGAAAATAATAATATTGAAATATTAGTTTCAAAAGAAATAAGCATATTGATTTCAAATTATGTTGAATATTTGTTATTCAATTTGAGTTGATCGAATATAGTATTTGAGGTAGCGTTAGGCAAACATAGTTATTCAGGAAGAGTTGCCATTGCGAACGATTGCTAGCGTAGTTCGCAGGGCTGTGGATAGCCTACGGCGGTCGGATGTTTCCTGAAGGAATCAGGCGTAACCATTGTGATCGCTGCGATCTAGAGTCAAGCGAATGGAGTAAGTCGAATATTAGTTAGTCGATAGGAGTAATCAAGTCACGTTAGTCCAGTTGAGTTAAATAAGTCGGGTTAGTCAAGTTAGAGTTAATCGATCAAAGTAAACCAGTCATAGTTAATCAGAGATAATTTGGTTTATATCATTAGTATATTAAATAAGAATTCGATTATCATATTTTAAAATATTAAAAGGGTTAGAATTCTTAGTTAAGCTGAATTGAATTAGTTTGTTTTAAATTTTAAAAGGGCCAAGTAATGCTGAATATTGAACCAGTAAACTCATTGGGGTGTCATGTTGAAACACTGTATATTTTGATAGTTAAATCACCGACTATCAAATCTGTCCAATACGATTGTTGGTATGGAAAGGCCGGGATAGAAATTATATTCGAAAACCATTCCGACCAACAAAACGTGAAGAGATCAGAAGATGATCGAAATGGAGCATTGAAGACTGTGTATTTTCATAAACAAAGGAATCACTAATGATCTCTGATGTTGCAACCAGAGATAAGCTGTGATTCTGTCGTGGTTGAAATCTACGGGTTGCAAGGACTTCTCGCTAGTGATCCATGGGGTGATTCCTATATGAGATGCAGTAGGAGAGTACCTTCGGTTCATCCTGTTCCTGGATGACTTGTATGGATGGATGTCTGACAGACTGTTTCCAAAGGAATTACATGCATTGATTTCTCCAAACGTAACATAGTTGATGGCAGAGAAATGGTTATTCTATAGCCAAATAAACTAGAGTATTTTTGTGGATGTCAATCAGTGTTATCTGGCGGATCTGACGATGTGGCATTCAAAGTGAATGATCACCAGATGTTTTAAAGTTAAGTTCTGGCCTCAAGCCTCATCAACTGGGAAATGACAAAAATCGGGCAGGTAGCATGGCTATGTGGGTCGCTCCCATTAGGATGTATGATCACCTATCTAAAGAAATTCCAATTGCTTCTTTAATCTATATTTCGATGCTGTCCCTTTTCGGGAGGCGGTTGCTGATCCCAACCGTCGGTGATATACATTCGATACACTCAAGCGAAATGAGTGGTCGGTCATGTGAGGGCCGGGTTGCAAGACGTTCTTGTTGAACCCAGTGTATTCGCCTCTAGAGATACACGTTCGGAAGGTGGTCCGATACCTTGTCAAGTTGGAATCCAATATCCAATAAGCGGCCGCTGTTTTGGTTTGTATACTATATATGTGGAGCGTGAGATGCAAGCGTTCCTCTAGATTGTTATTATTTGTATTTAGACATTATGATAATATCAGTATAAGTTATGATTTCAAAAACGTTTTGGGTTATAGTAAGGTAAAACCGTCCGTGTTTATGTGTGGGCTGGCCTTACTATTATCCTTTGATTTCAGAAAGGATTTTCCAAAGTTAAAAAATTACGTGTTCTGTGAATTTATCACTGATAGTATTCCAGACTGACCCGGTGTATTTTGCTTTGCTTCAAATGTGCTCGGGTCAGACCGTGTATATTCCAGGTTAGGTTTTTCTTGGAGTTCAGGTGCTGGAAGCAGGAGGCTTCACTGCTAGTATATAAAGTATTGTTCCGCTGTGTCTGATGTATGTTGTACTCTGATGATTGGTATGTATATAAAGTTCCTTTATATAAAGGTATTTGATATTATATTTGGTTCGTTCCGCTGTGAGATTATGATGTGTCCTTCTTGTTTCTTCTATTCTAATATTTCTTTCTTTCTATTCTCACCCTCTAATTTCTTTCCCATAAAAATCCAGTGTTTTTGATGCTTGATTAGTCGATAAGGTGGTTTTATGTCGATTTTCAGGGTCGAAAAACCTTGGGTCGTTACAACATGTATGCAAATAAAGTTGAACTAAGGCACATGAATTGTTGCAGAAATGTGTGCAATTTTTCTAAATAGGAAAATATGGACTAATTTTACAATAAGTTTATGACCGGATGTGAGCCTAATTTTGAAACGTAATAGGGACCTGTGCCAAACAGACCCTTAATTATATCGGTTGATTCCAGACTCGTCGATCGAAGTTATTGTTGTTTTTCCCATGTGAAGTAGACTAGCTTGTAGTAAATCGATTAGCGAAACATGCAATATCAGATGTATTGTTTTCACTTTTCGAGTTACTATTTGGGATTTTATGACGCATTCTACTGTTGTTTTTGCCAGTACTTAGACTAGTGGGTCCTGTATTCATATATAAAGCTGGTGGTCTATCATAGACAGGTTGGTCCTATTCGAGACTGGTGGATCTCTATGAATATTACTTAGCAGGCTAGTGGATCACTTATTGGACTGGTGGGCTAATATTTGGACTACTGGGTCCTATCGATTGTATTGTTGTGTACTAGATTTCTTTGTGCAAATTTGATGAATTTAGATGAATTGGAATGTTTTTGAAACACCCCACCTCCATCAAGGTCACTCACAAAGGGAATGCCTTAACTTTGGTGGAGAGTTATAGGTACAAGACACAGAAAAATTTACAAGACAGATAAATTTAAGCAGTGGAATCCAAATATTTATTTCATGCGTAGTTCAACACAAAAGCATTATATCAAATTGTCTCAAAACAACTTCAAAACATTACACCATAATTTCTTTCTTGATTATTCAATAAAGAAGCATAAACCAAAAAGTAAAAATGCATAAATCCCCAAGGATTATATCCAATGCCATAGCCAATGCAAGAGAGTCCAAGTCATACATCTACTTTCTTGAAGCTTGTAACTAGTCTGATTAAACTGAAGTATTTCCTCCCTGTGGACCTGGGGAGGGGGGGGGGGACGGAAGAAAAGAAGACGAAAAAAAATGGGTCAAAGAATAAGTCTGGTAAGTTCAGTGGTTACTAGTATTAAACAAGAAAAGGGGGCCATGACAGTGATAACAGAATATAGGACAATACTTTAATATAGGAGAGGAGAGACGTGTGATCGCACCCATTACTAAAGTCTCTGCGCCTACTTAACCATTGGTTCAACCAGCCCGCGTGTTTACAACAAACGATCCACTTAATGACCGACTCCTACTCGAACGTATTCTTGTCCTGTGTCCTTCGGCCCCGCTTGATTGTAGTCACCTGTGCTGGTCCCACCATGGGGTGTATCGGTCCCTCTAGGGGCAACCCAACACGATTCAAGATGCACAGTGTACACTACTGATGCCCACTGCCTTATTTTTCTACTCCGGAGTACATGCACGCCCATACTCCATCGGAACCTACACTGGACCACCAACCGCCGACGTTTTGACCGCTTATAGTTCAGCCCAGTAATCGTGCCCCACCCTGCCTAGTTCAGGGTGCCATGATACATCTATGTGGGTTGCTGCTGAAATGGGTCCCCATTACTGGGGTTTTCTAATCAACATGTTTATTTGGTTAAGTGACCAAGTTTACCTAACCCAACCCATTCGTTTTGATTTACATGTTGAATCAGTTAAGTATTTTCCTAATTTACCTAACCCTACTAGTCTTGACTCAGCTTTAATTTATTAAAGCACCAACCACTCACATTTGACAGGTCTTGTTGTGGTCACTGGATATGCCGGTCGGTTCCGGGCAGATTTACACCACAAATCAGTCAAACCTCGGGTTCTTTTTGGCCTTGATGCACTAACCACCCACATTAGATAGGTCTTGTTGTGGTTACTGGATATGCCGGTCGGTTCCGGGCAGATTTACACCAAAACTCAGTCTAACCTCGGGTTAGGCATATTCATCTTTTCTAAATTCATATTTTTCTATATATGTCAAATGTCCTTTATGTGAATTAAATTAAATTTAATCATAGCATAATTATCCTGTGATTATGCTCAACATAAATGGTATATCAAATATACCATTAAATGAACAAATCTATGCCATGAATTTTAATATTTCCCATCGCTACCCCCGTGGAACGGATGCGTAAATCACAGTTTCAACCTACAACTTGGATATAATCTTATGTATGTCAAAACATAAGAAAGCTGCCATAATCATTTTCTTATCACAGTTTAACATGATGTTAACAACATAAGAGGACTACAATTCCACTTTTACAACATAGATAGATTCAACTTGGCATAGTTCTAAATATTCATAAATGTAAATCTAACATGTAAACGTGTGATTTAGATCCTAAACTTGCAAATAACCACCAAAATTACAACATGACATGTTTTACCATTTTGTTGGCATAATAAGTTCTTTACTCAGTCGTAATAACATATAATGTTGTGCATCACCCAAATATATAGACATGAAATATACAACATGTTCATCGCCATAAGCATATAGACATGAAATATACAACATGTTCATCGCCACAAACATATAGACAAGATTAATTTCCACGATATTTTGAGATAAACGAGAATAAAATCTCATGCATAAGCATCGTACTATATTCCAATTACAACATGTCATGATTCAATCGAAAGGAATGTTTAAATCTGCGTAACAACTAGCTTACAAACTAAAAGAAATTCTTGCATTCTGAAATCTGAATTCTGAAATTGGAGATGCGCGCCTTTGATGAAGATCGTTGAATTAAACTAGTTGTAGTTTGATTTTAGATGTAGGTTTTTAACTCGTCTTTTGAATTGAAAAGGGTGATGGCTTCTCCATGTCTTCCATTAACGGCATTTCAATTCTAGGTTTATTTTTCTGTGTGTTTTTAGGTTAGGCATTGAGTTGTTTATATAGAATTTCAGTTTGATTATAACCGTCGTATGAACCTAGGGTTAATCACAGCCACTTAGACCTGATCAGGCCCATCCAGAAACCCTAGTGACTCAATAGTGAGTTAGAAATCGTTCAAATTTCAGATCTAGCCGGGGGCCAGGTCGACCCCCAGGTCGACCCTAAGGTCGACCCCTAGGTCAACCTCAAGGGGGGAGGTTGACACTAGGGTCGACCCCCTGGTCGACCTGCCTGGGCAGGAATTTTCCCGCATAGCTCGCTTCTGGCTTCTGTTGGAATTTTGAATTTGTTCTTTCAAGCTGTTTGAATTTATTCGAATTTCTGAAACTTCTAGCAGCCGTAACTTCTTCATACGAAGTCCAATTGACGCAAACTTGGACTCTATCTCAACCAGAATTCCGAGACGAACAAAATGGCATAGCTCGTTTCCCTTAATTTTCACATTTTAAATTAAGTATCGTAGGATTTATTATTATAACGTTAATAGAAAGTACGGGGTGTTACATTCTCCGCTCCTTTTAGGATTTCGTCCTCGAAATCTTCAAGTCGAGAAGAACTTATATCCCACCATCCAATCACCCATCTACTCAACCATCAAACACAAGCGTCCATTATCTTTAAAAGATTTCTAATGCTTCATGATCATATGCATTGTGTGTTTATATGTCCTTATCTAATGCAAAATCAGGCGGTCTACTGATTCAGTTGACCTCCTTAATGCAAATTATGTCAGTGCCATGAGTCCATTATGAATGCAATGTTTCCTACTCAAAATTTCTTACATGAGTGCGCAACCATTCATACAAATGCAATGTCCATATGACAACCCATCAAGTTTTAATCCATAAACCAATACATATATGCATATGCAATATGGAAATGACTGAGCCGATCTAGTACCTAATGTGTGTGTGTGTATGCATCCACTAGCAACCACTAGCAACCATTTGCAACCACTTGCAACCATCAATCATAACATGCTTCAATTCCATGTTTACATTCAAATAGGTTCATACCTAAGGATTAAGGATAGGATCGAGGAGATATACCTAAAAAGATATATATGAGTATAAACTTGAGGAAAAAGAGATTAAAGACGTACCCTCAAAAAGAAAAGGGTAGGTTGCGCGTATACGGTTCTCAGTTTCCCAAGTCGCGTCTTCCTCGGCGTTGCTCCATTGAACTTTGATGAGCTTGACTTCATGGTTGCGTAGTTTTCTTACCTCTATTCCCAAGATGCGAGTTGGAACTCTTCTCATAGTTGCTTCTCGTTCAACTTCAACTTCTTCTAGCATTCTTGGTTCTACCACTTCCGTAGACTCGTGTAAGCACTTTCGCAGGTGAGGGACATGAAAGACATTGTGAATCCCGGCAAATCTTTCAGGCAGCTGTACCCTATAAGCCAACTTCCCAATCTTTTCGATGATAGGAAACGGCCCTACAAATCTTGGTGCTAACTTTCCGGCGGATCTAAAGCGAACGACGTTCCTCAAGGGAGATAATTTAAGGAACACCTTGTCTCCAACTTCGACTTCAAGGTCAGTTCTTCTTTTTTCTACGTAGGACTTCTGTCTATCTTGGGCGGTCTTCATTCTTCTTCGTATCAAGTCTACTTTCTCTGAAGTCTCCCTAATCATGTCTGGTCCAACTATGAGCTTGTCTGTTGACTTCCACCAGCAAGTTGGTGACCTGCACGGTATTCCATATAAAGCTTCGAAAGGTGCCATGCCTATGGTGTCTTGATAACTATTGTTGTAAGCGAATTCCACCAAAGGTAGATGATCCTCCCAGGTATCTCCGAAGTCAATAATGCATAACCTTAAGAGGTCTTCTAATACTCTGTTGAATCTTTCCGTCTGGCCATCAGTTTGAGGGTGATAAGCCGTGCTTAAGCATAACTGTGTGCCTACAGCCTCTTGTAAACTCTTCCAAAACTCGCTCATGAAGATAGGGTCTCGGTCACTCACTATGCTGGAGGGTATCCCATGGAGTCGAACTATCTCCTTAAGATATATGGATGCTAGAGATGAGGCAGTCCTTCTACTCTTGACGGGTATAAAGTGGGCACTTTTTGTGAGCCTATCCACTATTACCCAAATGCTAGTATTGCCCCTTCTTGACCTAGGCAACCCATCTATAAAGTCCATTGAGATGCTATCCCATTTCCACTGTGGGATCTCAAGGGATGGAGCAGACCACCAGGCTTCTTCTACTCCGCTTTGACTTATTGGCATATTAAACATTTAGAAACAAATTCATCTATGTCTTGCTTCATGCCATCCCGAAAGAAAACTCTTTTGATATCTTTATACATTTTGTCTCCGCCTGGGTGTATGGTCGGCTTGGAATGGTCTGCCTCTTCTAGAACCGTCTTTACCAAGCCCTTTTCCTATGAGACACATAGTTTTCCATCTCGTCTCAACCCGCCCTTGGCATCCATGGAGTATCTTTTGAGGTGACTAGAAGCCTCACCCCTAATTAATTTTCCATTACTTCGGCTAGCTGAGGGTCTTCTCTTTGCGTGGCTCCGACTGAGTCTAATAAAGTTGATCGCACTTCTAATGTTGCTAGCAAGCCGGGTACAAAGTCAGTGGAGGGTCTAAAGTTAAAGCTTGCTATGAACTCCAAGCTTTGCCTTTCCACAAAGAGAGGGCTTAAGGTTAGCTTCTCTCTACTTAAGGCGTCTGCTACTGCATTGCCCTTTCCAGGAGCGTAGGAAATCTCAAAATCGTATGAGGTGAGAAACTCCATCCATCTTTGCTGCCTCAAATTGAGATCCTTCTATGATAATAGGTATTTCATTGATTTATGGTCAGTATACAGTTCAAATTTCTCACCTAGGAGATAATGGCGCCAAGACTTAAGTGCAAAAACGATGGATGCCAACTCTAGGTCGTGGGTCGGGTAGTTTTTCTCATGTACTTTCAATTGTCTTCCACCATAAGCCACTACCTTCCCTTCTTGCATCAGTACAGCGCCTAGTCCTGTTCCGCATGCGTCTGTGTATACTGTGAACATCTTGCTTCCATCAGACAATGTCAGAGCAGGGGCTGTTGTTAGAGCCCTTTTCAAACGTTGGAAAGCAATGTCGCAGTCCAAGTCCCAATTGAAAGCTAGGTTTTGCTTTGTCAATCTTGTTAGTGGAGCTAAGATTTTTGCAAAATCTTTGATGAACTTTTGATAAAAGCCTGCTATCCCGAGAAAGCTTCGGGCTTCGGACTTCGGTTGCGTTTCGAGGAACCTTCACTTTTGCGGGGTCCACAACTATCCCCTCTTTGGACACCACATGTCCAAGGAACTTAACTTCTTCTCTCCAGAAATGGCATTTGGAGAATTTCGCCTTCAATTGATGTACACAGAGAGTATCCATGACTTCTTTTAGATGTTGAGCATGCTCTTCCTCATTCTTTGAGAAGATCAAAATATCGTCTACTAAGACCACCACAAACTTATTGAGGAATTCTCGGAACACCCTGCTTATTAAATAAACAAAGTAAGAGGGTGCGTTTGTCAAGCCGAAAAGCATGACAAGCCACTCGAAGAATCCATCAGGAGTTCTGAATGTGGTCTTATCAATGCTGTCTTCAGCCACTCTTAGTTGATGAAACCCGGTAGCTAAATCTAATTGGGAAAAACTGATGCACCTACAAGCTGATCGAACAAATCATCAATTCTTGGGAGTGGGTGTCTATTCTTCTTGGTCAGCTTGTTTAGCTCCCTATAATCAACGCATAGGCGAAGCGAACCATCAGCTTTGGTTGCGAACACTACCAGAGCACCCCATTCAGAAATACTTCGTCTTATGAACCCCTTTTCAAGCAGCTCTTTGATTTTCTTACTGAGCTCCTTTCTCTCCCTTGGGGCCATGTGCCTAACGGGTAAAGAAACGGGCTTTGCATTATCAACGAGGTGTATGCGGAAGTCTATCTCCTGCTTCGGAGGTAATCCCTTTACCTCTTCAAACACATCCGAATATTCACGGACTGTTCTTACAGACTGCAAGTTCTCGACAGACGCATCAAGTGATTCTAGATAACTAAGAATGACGGAGTTCATGGGATTACAAGAAATTTCGAGAGTGTTACCGAGGCGAGTTATGAGTCTAACCACTCTCTTTTCACAATCGAGGACAGCGCCATTACTGGATAGCCAGTCCATGCCTAGAATCAACCCATAGCCCGTGAAGCCCAAAACAAAGGCATTGCATCTAAACCCAACGCTTAGTACAGATATTTTCAAATCCAAACAAACCATTGACAAATAAGCTGAGCCCCCAATTGGATTTGAAACAACCAAGTGATCCTCTACTATACTGGTGTCTAGGTGCAGAGATTCAACTAAATCAGTGGATACAAATGAGTGCGATGCACCAGAATCAAACAATGTACGAACATGATAATAAAAAAGATAGACTAAACTTTCGACACAAATATTTCTACCTCGTTCTTGCGGAGGTGCCGTGAGAGCGTGGACCTGTCCTCCAGAAGAAGGTCCATCTCCCTGTCGTTGCTTCCTTGGGCAGGCCCTAGCCATGTGTCCTATCTCACCACAGTGGAAACAGCCACCCATCTTCCTTTTTTTCTTCCTGCAGTGTTTGACCAGATGTCCAGGAATGCCACAGAAATTACAATTTCTCTTTTCACGGGGTTTGTTGTTCTTCCCGCCTTTCTTTGGATCAGCCTTCTTGTTCTGTGACCCTTCCCCCTTCTTATCTTGAGGCACTTCTGCTTTTGCCTCATTCTTGCCCTTGTCTTCCTCATTTAAGAGTGCCATGTCCACTAACCTTTCGTAAGTAGCCCCCATAGGTATGTGGGTCATAGCCAAGCTGTGAAGTGGCTCATTCAATCCCTTGAAAAAAAGGAGAGCCTTCTTATGAGGAGTATTCACTAAGTCCAGTCCAAACCGGGCCAGCTGATTGAATTGATTGACGTACTCCTTGACCGTCATACTTCCTTGCTTAAGAGATAAGAACTTTTCCAGCTGTAAACTTCGTTCAGCTTGTGAGAGGAGTTTCATCTCAAACCTTATCCTGAAATCCATCCATGTGTCAACAGGTCTTTCAGCGTTAGTGACTTCCGACCAATAGGAAGCTTCGTCTTTGAGCAACCATACTGCCAACTGTACCTTCTGCCTATCGTCCACCTTGAAGATAACGAACAGATCCTCAGTTTCTTTGAGCCAGTTCCTCGCTTCTATGAATGATTCAGTTCCCTTGAAATCCTTTCCACCCATGGCTCACAAATATCTACAGATCTTTGAGAAAGCATTTACACGAGGAGGAGGAGGAGGAGGAGGAGGAACCACTGCAGCTAGAGGAGGAATATTTGCTGGGCCTGCGTCATTGGCCCTAGCCTCTAAGTATCTCCTGAAACAGCTAGGTATTGGCACACCCTCTGGAAGGTTAAGATTCCCAGACATGCTGAAACGAAAGAGAAAAGATTCAAAATGAAGGGTAGGAAGACAATGCATATGGCTTTGGGGATTATGCATTTTTAAATTAAAAACTACATTTTTCCCTGTAAAATGCTTCTTTATATTTCTTTTTGAAAGATAGTTTTTCAAAAATTCTAATCTAATCTGGCAAACCTTTGCTGTGATACCAAGTGAAACACCCCGCCTCCATCAAGGTCACTCACAAAGGGAATGCCTTAACTTTGGTGGAGAGTTATAGGTACAAGACACAAAAAAATTTACAAGACAGATAAATTTAAGCAGCAGAATCCAAATATTTATTTCATACGTAGTTCAACACAAAAGCATTACATCAAATTGTCTCAAAACAACTTCAAAACATTACACCATAATTTCTGTCTTGATTATTCAATAAAGAAGCATAAACCAAAAAGTAAAAATGCATAAATCCCCAAGGATTATATCCAATGCCATAGCCAATGCAAGAGAGTCCAAGTCATACATCTACTTTCTTGAAGCTTGTAAAGAGTCTGATTAAGCTAGAGTATTTCCTCCCTGTGGACATGAGGAGGAGGGAGCGGAAGAAAAGAAGACGAAAGAAAGCGGGTCAGACAATAAGTCTGGTAAGTTCAGTGGTTACTAGTATTAAACAAGAAAAGGGGGTCATGACAGTGATAATAGAACATAGGACAATACCCTAATATATGATAGGAGGGACGTGTTATCGCACCCATTACTAAAGTCTCTACACCTACTTAACCATTGATTCAACCAGCCCACGTGTTTACAACAAACAATCCCCTTAGTGATCGGCTCCTACTCGCACGTATTCATATCATGTGTCCTTCAGCCCCGCTTGATTGTAGTCACCTGTGCTGGTCCCACCATGGGGTGTATCATTCCCTCTGGTGGCAACCCGACACGATTCAAGATGCACAGTGTACACTACTGATGCCTAGTGCCTGATTTTTCCACTTCGGAGTACGTGCACGCCCATACTCCGTCGGAACCTACACTGGCCCACCAACCACCGACGTTTTGACCGCTTATAATTCAGCCCAGTAATCGTGCCCCACCCTGCCTAGTTCAAGGTACCATGATACATCTATGTGGGTTACTGCTGAAATGGGTCCCCGTTACTAGGGTTTTCTAATCAACATGTTTATTTGGTTAAGGGTCTAAGTTTACCTAACCCAACCCATTCGTTTTAATTTACATGTTGAATCGGTTAAGTGTTTTCCTAATTTACTTAACCCTACCAGTCTTGACTCAGCTTTAATTTATTAAAGCACCAACCACTCACATTAGACAGGTCTTGTTGTGGTCACTGGATATGCCGGTCGGTTCCAGACAGATTTACACCACAACTCAGTCTAACCTCGGGTTCTTTTTGGCCTTGGTGCACTAACCACCCAAAATAAACAGGTCTTGTTGTGGTTACTGGATATGCCGGTTGGTTCCGGGCAGATTTACAGTACAACTCAGTCTAACCTCGGGTTAGGCATATTCGTCTTTTCTAAATTCTTATTTTTCTATATATGTCAAATTTCCTTTATGTGAATTAAATTTAATCACGGCGTAATTATCCTTTGATTATGCTCAACATAAATGGTATATCAAATTTACCATTAAATGAACAAATCTATGCCATGAATTTTCATATTTCCCATTGCTACCCCCGTGGAACGTATGCGTAAATCACATAAAATGTTGGGCTAGCAAGGTAGCCCAAACCCATAAACAAAAAGGGGTAAAAAACAAAGAACATCAAATGATCATAAACACCATACAATTAACTTTTCACATGCAACTTGGCATAGATGTATGTCACTAAACTTTAATCACTTGGGTAAAGGTGAACTTGTGACTAAGTTGAATCTAATGGTCATGTAAACTCGACAAAGGTCTAGCATGAAAGTTTAGCATATAATCACAGTTTCAACCTACAACTTGGTATATAGTCTTATGTATGTCAAAACATAAGAAAGCTATCATAATCATTTTCTTATCACAAAATTTAGCATGATGTTAACAACATAAGAGGACTACAATTCCACTTTTACAACATAAAAAGATTCAACTTGGCATAGTTCTAAATATTCACAAATGTAAATCTAACATGTGATTTATATCCTAAACTTGTAAATAACCACCAAAATTATAACATGACATGTTTTTCCATTTTATTGGCATAATAAGTTCATTACTCAATCGTAATAACATATAATGTTGTGCATCACCCAAACATATAGACATAAGATATACAACATGTTCATCGCCATAAGCATATAGACATGAAACATACAACAGGTTCATCGCCACAAACATATAGATAAGATTAATTTCCATGATATTTTAAGATAAACGATAATAAAATCTCATACATAAGCATCGTACTATATCCCAATTACAATATGTCATGATTCAATCAAAAGGAATGTTTAAATCTGCGTAATGTAACAACCTGAATTTTAATAACATGTTAAAACCATAAATCAAGGAAAAATTAAATTTTAAAATAAGAACTAAGGGAAACGGGTTACGCCATTGCATTCCTCTCGAAATTTTACATGAAGTAGAGTCCGAGTTTTCGAAAATCGGAGTCCGGATGAAGAAGTTATGGCCTGTAGAAGATTCAGCAGATTTTAGGCAGCATAGGACCAGGCAGGTCGACCAGGGGACCAGGTCGACCATGTGGTCGACCCTAAGGTCGACCTACCCCCCAGGTCAACCATGTGGTCGACCTCCCTCCTTACAAGTCGACCATGTGGTCAACCTCCCCCCTTACAGGTCGACCTGGTTGGCCTGTTTTGACCCAGAACCTATTTTTGATGCCTGAGACATGTTTTGATGGTCCGGATTGATTCTAGGGTTAATCTAAGGGCCTAAACTAGCTGCTACCCCTAAAAATACATCCTAAGACCTAGCCTAATTCATAAAAATCATTCTTACACCGCTATGCTGCTAATTCACCTCTTGAACCATGGCCGCCGCCTCCAAATTAAAGCTTAATCATTCAAACTCGATTCAAATCAAAGATCAACGATTCTACAACAATTCAAGAGAATAAATCAGCGACACCGAAACAATTTGTCGACTAATTTCTAGACTTGACTTCTAAATTTTTTAGACCACGATCTGTAAGTTCCAGTTACTTTTAGATAATCGAATATGGGCATGTTGTAAATTGGAATTGATTTATGTATGATTCATATCTATTCTTGTTTTCTTCTTGGATCTTGACTATTGGGAATATTGCCTACGACGTTGAAACTATTGCTAATGGCCTAAGTCTATGACTATGCCTATGACTGTGGACATAATATTTTGCCTATGCCTATGACTATGACGGTGAACATAAGACTATGCCTATGACCATGACGGTGAACATAAGACCGCCTATGACTATGAACAATAAGACTATGCCTATGACTATGACAAGGACAATTGTGACTAATTACCTAAGATTCATGACCATGAGGTTATTGCCTAGGATTATAACTTTGAAATTGGATCTAAGTTGACTTTCTTTATTTATCCTTGGATCTTGATTTTGGGATTTTTCTATTTAAGTTAGATCTATCCATGTTCTTGAAACTAGATTATTATTCAAACCTTTTCATGTTCATAATATTATCAGATCTATATGCCTGTGATGTTTTAGTCAATTTAGTTATGTCATAACTTGGAATTAAATTAATAATAGAATGATGTCTATTATGTTATAGGTGAAATTGAATGATATTGATCTATGTCTGTAGTTCTATTTTATTATCATGTTGAATTGAGAATTAATGAATAAATCTATTCATATGTATATGAACTTGGAATATAACCTGTTATGACAAGTTGTGTAGTTTATCATGTTATGCAGGTTTTAGGTTGTAAAATCATATCACATATGTGACCAAATGTTAGATCTACATGTTTATGTGTTAAACCTACGTCATATTTCAAGTTCACACTTATTCATATGTTCGTGATTGATTTCCAAGTTCACATATATGTAAGTTGATTTAGTCTATGTTGCAAATTCACCTATATGTATGTTGAATTAGTCCACGTTGCAAGTTCGCGCCTATGATATTCATGTTGATTAATTTGCAAGTACACAACTATGGTGTTCGTATTGACTATGCCGAGAATGCCAAGTTTACACCTATGACATGATTCTGTTAATGGATTTCTTTATGCAAATTTTATGTACGTTAAATTAGGCTAAGTTTTTAGCCTAATATTATATGTCAAAAATCAGGCGGATGGAAAATTAGGCTAAGATTGTTAGCCTAATATTTAGATGGGGTAACATTGGGAAAAATTGGTAATCATAGGAAGCTTGACATGAAACATGCCTTGAAAACTTGACACGAACTTGACATGAATTTTGAACATGGACATGACACTAGAATAAACATGAAAATGGCCAACTCGAGGTTGGGTTGAGTTTGCAGTGTAAATCTGCTCAGAATCGCCCGGCAAATCCAGTTACTGCAAACAATAGGATCCAATGTTGGTAGTTGGTCATATCGCGCTTGAAACCCGAGGTCAAACTGAGTTGTGGTGTAAATCTGCCTGGAACCGCCCGACATATCCAGTGACTACAACAATAGGTCTGATGAGAGAGGTTGGGGTGCATTAATGAATTAATGCCACATTATAGGGTTAAGTGATGAACCGCTTGAATATACTTAACCAATTTGACACGATGATTTGATAGGGTTAAGTCATGAACCGCTTGAACATACTTAACCAATTTGACATGATGATTTGATAGGGTTAAGTCATGAACCGCTTGAATATACTTAACCAATTTGACACGATGATTTAATAGGGTTAAGTCATGAACCGCTTGAATGTACTTAACCAATTTGACACGATGATTTGATAGGGTTAATCATGAACCGCTTGAATGTACTTAACCAATTTGACACGATGATTTGGTAGGGTTAAGTCATGAACCGCATGAATGTACTTAACCAATTTGACACGATGATTTGGTAGGGTTAATTCATGAACCGCTTGAATGTACTTAACCAAATTTGACACGATGATTTGATAGAATTAAGTCATGAACCGCTTGAATGTACTTAACCAATTTGACATGATGATTTGGTAGGGTTAAGTCATGAACCGCTTGAATATACTTAACCAACTGGACACATGATTTGTAGGGCTAAGTCATGAACTTGAACGACAACACTTAGCCAATTTGACATGACACGTAGGTGGAAAGTCACGAACTTGAATGACAACACTTAACCAACTTGACATGCTAGACTGATGGGGTTAAGTCTCAAATTTAAATGGCAACACTTAACCTACTGGACGGAAACCCTAGTTACACGGTCCTTTTCGGCAGTAACCCACTAGATGTATCACGGTACCCTGGAACTAGGCAGGGTGGGGCACGATTACTGGACTGATTGTAAGCGACCAGAACGACGGCTGAGTTGGTTCGCCATTGTAGGTTCAGGAGGACTATGGTCGTGCACGTATTCCGGAGTTGAAAAAGCAGGCATTGGGCACCAGTAGGTTTACACTGTGCATGCTTGATTCGTGTCGGTGGTTGGCACCCTAGGGCTTGATACACCCTATGGTGGACCTAGCACGGGTAACTACATTCATGATAGGGTCGTATGACACAGACACATGACGAGATAGAACTTGTAGGGGGCCAATTGATTAATAGATCGTTTCGTGGGACCAAGTAATGGGTCATTTCATGATATTGGGCAAGGGATCATTTCATAGTTAATACATGACACGGGTTGGGTTACTAGTACAGGTGGTAAAGGCCCATTTCCTGTTTCTGTTTCTGTTAGGGAGGTAAAAGCCCATTACTATTTCTGTAAAGATCGCCCTGTCTCTGTTTCCGTTTCTGTTTGGACATCTAGATAACACCTAATTCTGTTATACTAGTACTGGTGCAGAGAATGTTAAACATGCGATGCTGTACGTAGTTTATCTGATTAGCATAGTTTATCTTGTTACCGTAGTTTATCTGGTTAGCATAGTTTATCTTGTTACCGTAGTTTATCTGGTTAGAATAGCTTATCTTGTTACCGTAGTTTATCTGGTTAGCACAGTTTATCTTGTCATCTTAGTTTAACTTGCCTATCTTGTCATCATCCTTATGTTTACTTTCAGTTTATACATGTCATGTTATCTTTACTTGTTTCTATGCTGAAAGTCACTAGGACTTACCAGTCTTTATGACTGACCCGTTTTCTTTCGCCTCTTTTTCTTCCGTTTCCACCCCCTCCCCCAGGTTCTCAGGGAGGAAACACTACTACTTAGTTTGGACTTCTTTCTGCTTCAAGATCATCATATATGGCTTGGACCTTTCTTGGCTATGGCTGCTTTACTGTTTTACTTAGGGAATGATTTATGACTATGGTTTTGTGCTTCTTTACTATTGCAAGATAGATTTCGATGTAATGGATTTAATGGCATATTGATGTAAAAGGCTTTAGACATTTCTAGATTTTAAAGCAATGAAATTTGGTTCTTCTTCCGCTGTTTTATATGTTCTATCTTGCAATATTTCTGTGTATGTTTACCTAGATAATGCTCCACCAAAGCTAGTGCATTCCCTTTGTGAGTGACCCTAGCGGTGGTGGGGTGTTACACGTAACAACTAACTTACGAACTAAAAGAAATTCTTGCGTTCTGAAATATGAATTCTGAATTCTGAAATTGGAGATGCGCGCCTTTGATGATGATCGTTGAATTAAACTAGCTGTAGTTTGATTTTAGATGTAGCTTTTTAACCCGTCTTTTGAATTGAAAAGGGTGACGGCTACTCCAAGTCTTCCATTGACGACATTTCATAACTAGGTTTATTTTTCTATGTGTTTTTGGGTTAGGCATTGAGTTGTTAATATAGAATTTCAGTTTGATTATAGGCATCAGATGAACCTAGGGCTAATCACAGCCACTCGGACCTGATCAGGCCCATCCAGAAACCCTAGTGACTCAGCAGTGAGTCAGAAATCGTTCAAATTTCAGATCTGGTCGGGGGCCAGGTCGACCTCAAGGGGGGAGGTCGACACTAGGGTCGACCCCCTGGTCGACCTGCCTAGGCGGGAATTTTCACGCCCAGCTCGCTTCTGGCTTCTGTTTGAATTTTGAATTTGTTCTTTCGAGTTGTTTGAATTTATTCGAATTTCTGAAACTTCTTACGATCATAACTTCTTCATACGAAGTCCAATTCACGCAAACTTGGACTCTATCTCAACCAGAATTCCAAGACGAACAAAATGGCATAGCCCGTTTCCCTTAGTTTTCACATTTTAAATTAAGTATCATAGAATTTATTATTATAACGTTAATAGAAAGTACGGGGTGTTACAGTTTTCACCATTGTTGATTGTATTTATTCTTTATATAGCCTGAGAGCTATCATGTTATTTTACAGGTCCCTATTATGTTTTAAAATGTAAAAAAGTCCGGTCTTAAAAACTATACAAATTTCATCCCTATTTTTGAAAAGCGGAAAATAAAATTCTAATTATATCCCTCCGAATCCTAAAAACCCTCGTTCCACATTTGACCGTTTCATTTATCACTTCACATAATTAGGGCAGTCGATAGAAGGAAAAAATTAAAACTTTTCAGCCGACTTTCCCTTTTCTAATCTCGATCGAGTCAAAAAACCTAAAATCAGTGATGATTTGATTTGAAGTGTTCATGACATGGCGAGAATGATGGTAAAAATTTGGTTTTTGTATATTTCTGTAAAACAACGGATAATTTTATCGTATTTCATATTAAAATATGAATTAACCTAGAATTGTTGAATGATTATATGCTTATATTCAATTATACATGCAAATTAGGTTGAAAAAATAGTTTAGGTTTCAAAAAAATTCAGGTGTGTCGTTGTTTCCAGATATGAAAAATACTATTGGAAGGCATTATACAGATTCGCAACTATCAACAGATATCTGCATGATTGTATGAATTTTTTCAGATGTACAACATGAAAGTATAGATTTAGTACACATCCTATTAGAAATGTTGGACATAATGTTGAAATTTTAGGTTGTTTTTTCTAGAAATCTCTAAATTCAAGCAATTAATGCACAATGCAACTTTGAAACTGAAAACAGATAGTTGTACGTGTATATGCAGGTAATAATAACTATTGCGTACAATTGTGCATGTATCCCATGTTTGATGGTTGAATGTATGCATGTAATAAGAATTCTTGCATACAGTCGAACAATTAATATGTGTTTGTTGCATGATTATCTGAAGTTTACTAGATTTGTTGGATTTTAATTGTAATTTGTTCGTTGATTGTTGCTATTATGTAGTTAGCAGTGTACTAAAGCCAGATTGTAACAGCATAAATGAGTGTACGAATAACTTTTGATTTGAAGTATGAGTGCATTTTCAGTAAATTCAAATTTATATGCATATATGTGGTTAGTGGACGAACTTACGTACGTATATTCAATTTATTTGCATAAAGGTATGAATATATTCAACATAATTACTTAAAACCTTGAATTTATGCAGAATTTTTGCATAATTTAATCAACTTATTAGTTAATATAAAATTGTTATATGCGAATTTTTATTAATTGTTGCATACAACTCCGCGTTTATTAACTGGTTATTATATTATTCAAATTCATGTAATAGTAAAAGTTGCATACCAATGTGCAGTTATTAATTATATGTTGCAATATTCTGTGCAGTTAATTTGAATTCATGGATGCATGACTGCAACCGTACACCTATAGGTTTATAATTATGTGAAGTGACTTAAAACTTTAGAATTCAAGTGTACATTTATGTAATGATTGTTTCATTATTTATATTTATGCGGCAATAACAATTGTATACAAGTGTGCATATACATAATTTTTGTATCGTAGTTATATGCTTTTAAAAATGATTATCTAAAAATGTAATAACTTTTTTTTGCAGTTTCCTAGTGTAATAGAAAATGTTGGAAGTGGAAAGTGAGCTTGATAAAGCTTTAGTTAGTGCTGACCAACACACAACATCTCTACACGTTAATAAAAAGCAGAAACTTGAAGAGGATGCAAAGATTTCAGAAAAAGAAGAAGTATATAAAAACAATTTGAAATCTTCTATAGATTTGGTGGAGAAATTGAAAGATAGTGATTTATTTTCTGGACAACATTCTGTTTTGCTGAAAAAATTACCACTGGGAAAGTTTATCGACATGATTTTTGATGTTCTCATTACACCGTCCGAGACTACCAAAAATTCTACAACCTTGGACATCATAATCAGAAGCTTTAAGAAGATCATGAAATATTTCCAATTTGGTGATTTGATAATCACATTTTCAGAAGTAGATGTTGGCTGCTCCAACACAAGGACAAATGATTAAAACCAGTGGACATATAAAGAAGGAAGATAAAAAGGATGAAGAATTTATATCTTTTAGAGATAGACATTTCAAGGATGAAGCGGTTATAAACAAAAACATTATAGAAAGGGAGATTTTCTCGACGATTAAAGAAGATTCACCTGAAGCATGCTTTGACACGGTGAAAATTATTCTTCTATATCTAGTAGCTACATTCTTGGTATCCAGTCCAAACTATAGTTTACCATACACACTGATACCGTATTGTGTTTGCACAAGAAAATTAAAAGCAATTTCTTGGCCAAAAACTATTTACAACCATCTATTTACCCAATTCAACAAATATCACGAGACACCACGCAAGATTAATGCTTGCGTAACGCTATTCTTAGTAATATTATTAAACTGAGGTTTTTTATTTTTTAGTAGTTAAGTTTTCACATTATTAATAATAATTTTGTTTGGCAGTGGTTGTTTTGTTAAGAAACATTTCTTCTGAGGACATCGAAGCCGGAACACACCAACATTTATCCGTTGGCTGGAAAATGAGACGTTTCAAAGCTGATGTCATCAATGATTCTGAATGTCACATTCAACACGGTAAGAATATTATAAAACATATGATTTTTGTAGTTAACATATGAAAAAATAATTAATTAGATGTAAAATAATGTGCAAAATTATAAGAAATTTGCAGAATTAAATGCAGTTATTGGGTATCTGTAATTTGTATTATTTTTTGTTGTTGTTTTTGTGCAACTGGTTTAAAAACATGTTTAGTTTAGGCTAGTAAGTATTAAGGTTTACCATTTATAGTGATTAAAATAAATTTGAATACTTACATAGTTTTATGCAATTATCTGTAAAAGTTGTATACATATATGCTAGTGTTTTGAATATTAGCAGAATTAAGATATTGTTACATACAAGTATGAAGTAATTACATATATTTGCACAAATATATACAAATATTTACATTACACATTCATTGTTGTGTGTTGTTTGTGTTTGTAGGATGTAGAAGGAAAGGAAATGAAACTGCTGAAGCAGGAAGTCGACAAGGGTGATGAATTTGCTGCATGTTATAACAAGAGAGAAAAAAATTTGAAAGACTTAATATCGAAATTAAAATTGGAGAATAATTTCGTATGTCTCAAAGAAGGGTGTTAAGCAAGAGAATAAATTCTCCACCGCCAAACAGATATATATTTAATAGAAACCAATCAACAGAGAATGAAATCCAATGTCAGACACACATCCATTTACAAGTCCGTTCTGGGTCTGAACGAAACCAGAGGCACCCTATTCCTCGTCCCATATGTCCAATACAGGAGAGAGGTCCTTGCAAATTCGGTCGATCACCTAGTACATCTGGACGATCACCACTGATTACTTTGTCCTGGGTATACAACCCATCAAGACATCAGTAATCATCTAAATGACGTGAAGATCTCCGGTCTTCAACCACCGTCTTCATTATCGATTTTTAGTCGTCGTATCAGTTATTCAGAATGGGATAAACCTGATCTTTCGAAATAACTTACTTGTTTAATAATCATAATCTAGTGATATAAAAACACATCATACGCCTCATTCCAATTCAGAATATTATTTTATTCAAATATTCACATCTTTAGGGAAAGGTTCCCATTAATTTTATCAAAGATAAATTCTCTCAAATTTATTCTTTAATCTTCCTTTGGATATCATTTTCAAAAGATTCTTATTAACTAATCGGGATTATAGAGCCTTACCGAAGTAATCATTAATTTAATAATCCCAATCCCAACCTGTTCATCCTATGGAGCAAAACTGGTAGTGCTCCATGTCTAACCCCCACTATGTTATCGGTAAATTTAATTACCATTTCATGCTCAAATCTAACTAAAGATTTGACTATCGCCTGGAGTAAAACTGGTGGTACTCCACCTCAAAACATTTCTTAAATTTGGTAAATTTAATTACCCCATTCTCATTTCAATCTAATTAAATATTCATTAAAACTCCATCTTGGTTTTAATCTCAAAAATCATTACTTTATGATTATTCAACTTTAGAAAATTAATCTTGTGTTTATCACGGTTAAAGAACTAATGTCACTTAAAACACAGTTCACGATAAACCCAAAATCATATTCCATTAACTATGGAATCTTCACGGAAAACAGATTAATATATAATCGATATAAATTTCCGTATCGTACTAATACTATAAATGGATTAACGACAAGGCCTTTTAAATTCCATAAAAAGTACTGGTCTTCCTTCACAGAATTTGATTTCGATTATTACCAAATCGAATTCCGTTCAATTCCAATTTAATATATTAAATTGGAAAATCGTATCTTTGGAAAATTTCCATTAAATCTTAATAAAAAGATTTATAAGTTCCAAATTATATCTTCACTGTTAATTGGGTTAAAGAACAAATGTTATTTAAAATATTGTTCACGATAAACCCAAAATCAACTTTTAATTCAATTCCAATAAAATTAATTGGTAAACTTCTCTAAATCTTAATTAAAAGATTTATTTTTTTCTCAACGGGGTTTAAGAATAGTGTTAGTAAAGAAACAATTCACGACAAACCCAAAATCCAATTTGATATTAAATATAAGGCTCTGAATAGAAATTATATCGGCTTATATTCAATATCATCGTATTGGGAATAACGATGTATACATCTTCTAAATTCCTCAACAATATCCGTATAATCACGGAATCCAAAATTGAAATATTTCCAATTTATTCATCAGAAATTTCTTGTTATTTTAAAACCATATACAAATCCAATTTATTATTTCTAAAAATAGTTGATTTTTTTATTGTAGTTATTAACTAGTTCATTTCGATAAAAATATAATTTTATCTTTTCAAAACTGGAATTTTTCATCCAAAATCTTTCCAAATCATTTATTATATTTAAAAACACAAATTTTCCATATTATTAATATCGCCATTTCAGTCGGTTTTCAATAATGGCCACCGAACTTCAGCCATAACGACCTTTTCTAAAATTGATTTGGACATAATTTAAAATCCAACCATTCAAATTTAAATCTCTTATATACATAGGAATGATCTTTTCTATACGAACCCAATGGTTTCGATTTTAGGGGAATCCAACTGTCGGATCTCCCATTACATCAATTTGAAGTCAATGGTCGAAATTCACGAACGGTCATGGCGCGACGCGTTCTATTCAGGCCATTATATATATATATATATATTTATATATATATATATATCGTTGATTTCAATTTAAAACGTATTTTATAAATCGTTTATAAATTCATTTTAAAACGATTCCAACTTCATTTTCAGTTTTAAATAAAAATTGAATATTCTATATCATTATAATATTAAAATGATAATATTTCCAAAATGTTAGATTTTGAAATCAATTCTTTTCGACATTCATTATAAAGTGATTAAAATCGATCAATAAACCCACTCGGGTCAAAATGGCATTTCTATACTTAACCCGACTTCAAATATTTTTATATTTTTATGTCCATCCAAAATCAGACATTAAAATCAGATTTTGATATATGCTGAGTATTATTTTTAAAATATTCGTTATTTCAAAATATTCTTTATTTCAAAATATTCGTTATTTCTGAATCGGAATGCAACTCAATCAATTACCATATAATTTCAATTATATGGATTTCATACATTGCATTTATTCAAAAATAATGATAAATAATCATCAAACAGTCAATTCAAATCCAGAGTGCAATTTACAACTGTTTAAGCATTAAGTAGTTAAATAACGCTTATCATAGTCTGTTGATCAATCGATTGACATATGATTAAATTCAGGGGAGATGTGAATAAATTATCGTCCCCAGACCCGTGTGGGGTTTCCAAACAACAACAGTCGATTCAAAATAATCAATGGTTAATAAATTTAACCAGTTCTAATTCGATTTAAAATATTTTTCTAATTTGCCAATTTTCACTATTTAAATTATAAATAATTTTTTATAATTTAATTTCAACTACCATAAAATAATATTACATTATTTTTAATATTTTAAACATTTCAGCATCACAATCAAAACACATTCCAATCAATTAAATCGTCCATGATCTGTGGACGAGGGAGGTGAGCTAATAGGTACAGTATACAATTTATAATGTATGAGACTGATAAAAATCTACACTGGCAATTCTATATATTTTTATAGATGAATACAATAATGTGATAAAATATAATTTAGTGAGAAGGAGTACTCACATTGGGTTCCACTCAGCCATTCTTTATTTGATGATTTCAGTACCATCCGAATTTGAATTTGCCTGAAATTCTAACGTGATCTGTTTCTATTCTAGTCAGTGTCATAACAAAGCTCTCGTTCTCAAAATCACAAAAAAACTTTGAATCGTCGAATTTCGACCTCATGTGAAGAAGATACGACTGTTTATACATTTCATTACATAATTAATTACTTAATTAAATTCCTTAATTATGTTTAAACCTTCTTCCCCATTCCAAAATCCCACTCGCCTAGAGAAAACCGTCGCTATGACCAGCAGACGCTGCATGAACCAAGTTGCCCACCACCACGTGAACCTCACCACCCTCGCCTTCCACCACCGTGAGTGGCGTGCCACTCGATGGCCCCACCTGTCCCCAAATCCGCTCGAAAGATGCGCCCTTTGAGGCTGAAATTCGTGAGATTCCCAACACTATATTCGATCATACATAAACAGATTCGAAGAGCGAAGAAAGCACTTCAATTCTCGTTTTGATTTCAAGTTTTAAATCATGGTATTTTGGGAGAATTTTCCATTTAAATTTCCGAGCTTTTAGGCCATTCAAAACGAAACAGCGGCGGCTTGTTGTTCTGATTTGGGAATCTAGGGTTTAAACCCTTTTTATAATAAATTTTTATTATTATTTAATTCGATAAATTCCAATTTTAATTATTTATTGCTTATAACTCCAAATCAACCCCAACGACTGTCGCCCCTAGCCAAATACCCCCATTATGGACACAATAGGATATGTTTCGTAAGCCAATTCGACTGTTTCGATCAGTTTTCACCAAAATTAAAACATAAATTAAAATATATTGAATTCAAACGTACATTTTAATTTACCGGGGCCACATATTGACTCCAAAAATTATAGAAAAATAAATCTAGCTAAGTTCTGACGATACTGTCCTAACAAAACTAATTTCATCGAATTTGGAGATCATTTGAAAAATGGCCTTTTTCCAGTCCATTAAATTCAAACTGAAATTACCAAAAAAGTTTATATTTACTGCACTCACATATTAATTCCAATAATTATGAAATTTGAAACCTAACAATAATTTGACATTCTGAATCCAATAAAGTGGTTTCATCGAAAACGGATGTCGTTTGCAAAATGGCTATTTTTAAGGGTTATATATATTTAATATATATATATAAATTCTATAGCGACTATTCCAAATTTTAAATTGGCCATAACTTCCAATTTATATTATGAAATCTGAAATTTTCACATTCAGTAGAAAGACATAATTAAACAGATTCAAATGTTTCTGGTTTTACTGAAATCCGATTTATTTTGAATTCTACATATTCAATTGAAGTTAAAAATCGAAATTTCAAACTACCGTACCACTTCAAGCTCATTTTATAATGAAAATAAATTTATACGTTCTAACTTCATTTAAAATAAATTTTTAGTCGTTATTATCATAAATAAATCATTTTAAGTATTCAAAATCCATTAAAATAGCCAAAATAACAATTTTAAATTGGTTCTGAAATTCCGGTTTGTTACATCATGCCAATACTTGGCCCATTGACGAGGCAACAAGTAATAAGAATATGCGACATCCAAAAATAATGACAATAGATGAAAGATGGAACTAATCATAAACTTCAATGTACATTATATATGCGTATCATGCGTTAATAGCATATCCTTATCTTTTACCTTAGCTCATTGTTTTTTAGTGTAACCTTTCATTGACTGTCATTAAAGTTTCTTTCGATTTTTACTTCTCTTGGAACAAATTAGGCTATATTCACATGTTCCTATCTTGCAAAATTTTGTTGAGCATCTTTAAATAAAAAGAGTTTCAAAGTTTGAAGTGTAAACTTGTTTGATTAGCATGTTCTCACATTTAAATTAATATAAGCTTGAGTGTTAGTCTCCTTTTCTTATCAGTTGTGATTTGTGACATAAAATCACATGTATGTTGAAGAAGACGATGCTTGGAAGTACTTTGTGATAGAGGAGGAAAATAGGAAACCGTTTTATATTTAAACTTGGACTGCATGCCAAGTTCAAAAAAAAAACTTAGACCGGATGTCGTTTACATTTTGAACAGTAATTAGGACGTTTGCCCAATTTCCACAAACGTTATTTGTGAATTTAACTAAAAGTAATTAAATTGGAATTATGTATGGATGAGGTAAGAAGATATTTTTTGGTATATTAATTAGAGGGTAGACCTTTGTTACCAAATAAACTAAATAAAACATGCATAAGAAAAGGAGATATGAGGAGGGCAATATGGACACTTTCGGCCGATAAGGATTCAATTATATTTATACTCATACGTGCGAGCTGTAACTTAGCATAAGGCATAATCATTTGTGAAAAAATGAGCACATATTAAAATGGGAATGGTACTCCATGGACAATGGCTCGTGCTCTTCCGTGCCTCACTTTTCTATCGTACAGTTACACAACACTATGCACTAGGTAACCGAAGGCTTAGGCTCACCATTCGGTTATCATATCATGCCTACACCACTTAAACCTCAGACATTAATGATCTAATTTCCCTAAAAATTGCAACTCTCTCTTGGGAAGTCTGTAATTGAGTAGCAAGGATGTTGTCTTAACTGCCTGCGTGATGATGGAACAGTAAAGGCCGCTCAGGCTAAACCTACGGCGAATACCAAGTTGGGGAATAGCTTCGACAGAAGTAGAGAGAAGGAAATAAGAAAGGTATGCTCAGAATTGTGATGAAATTGTTATGAAGTTCCGTAGGTAGGAAGATGATCTATGTCGATGTTTTAGATTGGGGAAAATGTACCGATATGTTTTTTTTTTATTTTCATCTTTTTATTTTAGTTTGTTCTTTGATTTTTCGGCTTTGTTGGTTACGGTAGCTATATTTTATTGGTGTCAACATACAGTTCATGTGATTTTATCGCAATTGAATAGTTAGTACAAATTCTATGAACATGGACTAGTTTGTTATCTAAACCTTGTAGCGGAACATTTGGAGTCAATTTAGGAAATGAAACGATATTCTCCAGATTTATAGGATATATATCTCATTATTATTCCTCTATCTCATGGATAATCATACTAAATACTGAAACAAGCCTCAATTGGCCATCTCTGTGAAGAAGATCAAATTAAACTACATTAATTTGTGTTTAATTTAATATTTTCTTTTAGGCTGTAGAACTATTTACTTGTATCAGTTTTACGTATGTTTGAAGTAAACAATAAAGTTAGCCCTGAATTCTCAGCAAGTTGATCGTCTTATCAGTTGAATTTGCACTAAAAAATTGTATATATGCTTCACTTTTTAAAGCTAAAGATATTATGGTTTATGACATTCACACATGCCCCATTTATTTGTATACTTACTATCCTCTTATAGTGTAGTTTTGGGTGCAGAGTCACTCACTGTATGGTGTCTACATACAGTTCATGTGATTTTATCGCAGTTGAATTATTAGTACAAATTCTATGAACATGGACTAGTTTGTTAGTTCTAAATCTTGTAGTGGATGATTTGGAGTCAATTTAGGAAATGAAACGATATTCTCTGAATTTGTAGGATATGTACCTCTTTTTCATTCCCCTATCTCATGGATAATCGTACTAAATACTGAAACAAGCCTCAATTTGCCATCTCTGTGAAGAAGATCAAATTAAACAACATTAATTTGTGTTTAATTTAATATTTTCTTTTAGCTGTAGAACTATTTACTTGTATCAGTTTTACGTATGTTTGAAGTAAATAATATATTTAGCCCAGAATTCTCAGCAAGTCAATCGTCTTATCAGTTGAAGTTGCACTAAAAAATTGTATGTATGCTTCACTTTTTAAAGTTAAAGATGTTATGGTTTATGACATTCACACATGCCCCATTTATTTGTATACTTACTATCCTCTTATAGTGTAGTTTTGGGTGTAGAGTCACTCACTGTCAAGCGTTTTGTCCATTAAGCTGTTGAATTGCATCAAATAAAGCTGCAAACTGCAACTAACAAAATACTTTTAGATGTTAGTGCTTGGTTTAGGCCAAGCAAAAAATAGCATAATTTACATTTCAAAAGAGGTATTGCGACTCTGTTGGGGGTCGAACCCAGAGTCTCTGATTTCGTAGACCAGTGCCTTGTCCAATGGCTCACAGAGTCACACATCTAATCAACCGACTTTGTGTAAAGTAGAATTCACTATGTACTTTTATATGCTTTTACATTAGTATTTAATATCCGTGTTATATATCATGGACCTCACGACACTAACATACACCTGATTTATTGGTATAGTTGATATTTCTTAACATTCAAATTTTAAGATGTATTTCTATAGATATTTGGGTGCAAAATCATGTTATAATTTTGATTTTGTGGTAAGACTAAAGATAATTAAGGCAGACACTTCAAATCCACTGAGCCACATAGTCCCATACCATAAAGTTCATTTGTTGTTAAGAGAACGGGGAACACATAATCAACATTTTTAATGGGGAATAAATGGAGAATGTTCGGTGAAAAGGGATTGTGTTTTATGCTATGAAATGGGAAAAAGGAGAGGTATGCGTGAGTTTCGAGCACTGGTGGAGGTCATATTACTGCGGTAATCTAGTAAGGGTGAGGAGAAATGAACTGTTTAAGCTTGTCACGTAGGAAGCATCAGGCTTAAACAAATCAATTTTCTCAAGTTCCAGCACCAAAGAAAATGGAGCTTTCCCCTTTCAAAGCGTTTGACGCTCCAAAGACGGCAAAATGTCGAACAACTAATTAATGTCCTACAGACGTGCCCTTGTTGTTCAAATTATAAGATATCTAATTCATAATGCATTTTTATATGCTTTTACATCAATATGAAATGTTTTATACTATAGCACCCATGTATATCCGATTTACGGATAGCTTATTTTGTTTTTTTGTTCGATATGCAACATAAATTTTACTGGAAGCTTTTTGTTCAGAATTCCTATATAAAATTTATTTTGCTGTAAGATAAGATACTTGAATTAGGAACATATGATGCACCAATATATACAATAAGATTTTCCTGTACTTTACACTAAAATATTGAAGATAATATATCTAAATGCTTGGAAGGTTATAACTTTATTGAACAATGTATATATAATAATTTGATGTTCAACTTGATTTTCAGTTTGTTCAAATCCATGTAAAATAAGAAAAAAGTAGCCTTTCTAAGGATCAAACCTATGATCTTGGATTTGTAAACCAACACATGTTCATTGGACCGCAATGCCACTTATCTTACTGCTTAAGTCGTAAAGTCACATTCATAATACAATATAAAATAATGCAGTTTAACTGCTAAAAAAGAAAGGATGCTATGGATTATGGCATTGGCATGACTCTTGTTCTTTAATTATTATTGGTTTGTTTTCTGTGTGTTATAAACATTTTTCTTACTTTTTGTTAACATTTCCATTATGCAGTAGACTGGGTGAATGGATAAAATATTTGAAGCAGGAAATAGTGATTAAGGGTGTCAATGGATATTTGAAATCCATTTAGTTTGCATTCTGAAACTGGGGAAAAAGAGGTTATATTTTCCAACGCAGTTTAATTGTCATATAAAAAACATATGCATTAGACCTGATAAAATAGCATGTTAGTCCCACATCACAAATTTTTTGTTAATAACTCGGTACAAATATCAAGTGCTCAGTTGATCAACTGCCGAGCTAAGTAATGTGAGCTTGTGACCAAGTGGGGCATTAATGTGATGGAATGTTGGATCATGTTGCTGGGTTAGGGCACATTGTTCAGTGTGCTGGCTATAGTAAGGAGGCAATGCGTGAGGTTGGTCACAGAGCAGCGAAAATTCCTTGCTCTCAGCGGTGGATGGATAACAAGCAACTGCACTATGTTCCTGCAATTGAATAAGTGACATTTCTCCAGCAAACCGTCATTTTTTTACACTCTTTGAATATGATGCTTTGGTTATGTGGACACCATTGCTGATTTACGGTCAGACACAAGAATTACTTTTGATCATGTCTATGCTGATATTACTATTGAACTTGTAGAAATGGCCACATTTTTGAACATGGTATTAATTCTCTACCAGTTTCCTGTTTTAACTGATTTTGCATATGTAACAGGAAAAAAAACATCTATGAAGATTCATGTGCATTGTGGATAGTTCAAGGATTGTTCTTAAGGTATAATTTAAACCCTACCGCTGTTAACGTTAAAGTATGCTGATAGATGGATATGTATAATATATATAGTTTGATAGGTTTATAGAAATAACATAACAACAATGGACATTTACCAAATTATCCTTCCAGACATAGAGAAAAGAGCAAAAAACCACATTTACCAAATTATCTTTCCAGAGATAGAGAAAAGAACGACAAACCTGTATCAGAGCCAGGTTTCGATCCTGGGTCCTATGGGTTATAGGCCCACCACGCTTCCACTGCACCACTCTGCTAGATAATAAAATGTGAGAATTGCTTTTTTTACACTAATACAGAATCTGCTCTTAGATTATATGCCAAGTTATATCAACTTGTATTGTATAGAAACATAGAAGATGGTAGTCGACATAAAGTTGTTTCAGATTTAAAATAAACTTGGACTAGGTTGTTCTAAAACTATTCAAAAAGCTTTTCATTAATGTTACATCTTTTAGGCATTGTAACCCTCAAACTCACTATGAGCTTCTCATTATATTTCTTACCCTTCTCGTTATTTTATCTAGTGTCATCAAGTGTACATGTATTGTTGTATTTCCAATACTGATCCCTATGCGCCTGTATAAGTAATGCTTGCCTTGTTATTCTTAAGGGAAAAATATCATTATGATGTATCGTTTACCTGTTTTAACAAGTGAATGGAGATTATCTTCCATTTTGTTCCGCTAATTAATATATGACTCATATACCATTTAATTGATTCTTTATGTTTCACTGTCTAGGAGTTCACCCCTTTATCTTTATCTGATGATGTTTATTATATAATGTGCAAATGCAGCCACTGCACTAGGTCATGCATAACTCAATTGGATAGAAGATCCATTATCTTATGCATTTGCTATTTATAGAGCTACCAGGAACCTTGGTTATCTTAAATACTGATCATGTAACTAACATAATTCTTATTTGATAGTTGGTACTCGCATATGGTCATGTTCAGGAAGTGTCATTTCAAAATGTGGATTATATACTACTCAAGAAATGAATTAGCTGCCTTTTACACATGTTCTTACGTTGTATATTTTGGATGATGATCACTGCTACGTGCCTTCGAGCGTTGTGCTATCATACATGTTCATTTTTAGACTACTATATACCGCTATATCTGTGAGACATGCAATAATGAATCAAAACTGTGAATCTCAATTTAGTACTTTGATGCATTTAACAACATTGGGCCTTGCCAAGTTTCTGATTGAAGAGGCTCTGCGGTAGACGAACTTGAACCTGATGCTATCAAAGTAGAGGCTTTGACTATCTGGACAAACTCAGATTTCATGTGTAAAAACCTATATTCTGAATGGTCTGGATGATAGCCTCTACAATGTCAATTGTATTATTGCAACATCCAAGCAACTCTGGTTGGCTCTGGAAAAGAAGTACAAAAGTAAAGATGCAAGCATGAAGAAATTTATTGCTAGAAAATTTCTTGACTTCAAAATGGTTGACTCAAAGATAGTGATAAGTCAAGCTCAACAACTTATCATCCATCAACTAGAAGATGAAAAGATGACTCCTAGCGAGACTTTTCAAGTTACCGCAACTATTGAAAAATTTCCTCCTTCTTCGAAGGACTTCTAAAATTACCTTAAGCACAAGTGTAAGGAAATGACAATGAAAGATCTCATAGTTCGGCTACACATTGAGGAAGATAACAGAAATTCTGAGAAAAAGATTTCTCAGAATATTACTTGTAACACCCCGTATGTTGAATTACTTGTTATAATATAAATCAGGGCAGAATTAAATTTTAAAATCTGAATCAGGGGAAACTGGCTATGCCATTGCGTTCGTCTCGGAAAAATACGCGAAATAGAGTCCGAGTTTTCGAATATCGGAGTCCGTATGACCCAGTTAAGGCCCAACGAAGTTTTCAGAAAATTCAAATTTCGAAAAACAGATTTCAAATGCAGAAATGGAGCTAGGCGGGAAAATTCCCGCCACACCCCAAGTCGACTTGGGAGTCGACACACATGGGGTTGTGTCGACAGTAGTGTCGACACCCCAGTCGACACAGGTGGCCGAGCCAGTTTGGTCTGGGTGCAGCCTGAAGGAGTTTGGGCTGTGTTTGCGGGCTTGTGACGAGATCTGATGGCTCTAAACTATCCTAGGGTTAATCCTATGGCCTAAAACACTTAACTAATCTATAAATACACCCTAAGACTACCCTAATTCATACTAAAATTGAATACAACGTCATCATGCCGTCAAATTGCAACTAGAAGGAGCCACCAACAAATTAAAGAGGAAGATAGCTTCTCAAATCAACTTCTAATCAACTCTTGCAACTAAATCTTCTTCATAGGAGTGCTAATCAACAAGTTGTGAGTTTCTATGCCTTTAGCAAGCAATTGCTAAACAAATTATGATAGGATATAATGAGGTTATGGTTATGTATGTGGATCAATGCAAGTTATGTTATCATATGCTATGTGTTCATGACGTTAGTTATGCAAGTTTTATGCTATATGCTAGTTATGCAAGTTTTATGCTATATGTTCATGATGCTAGTTATGCAAATCACTATGATAAACATTGATCCATTATGACACCATGTTATGCAAGTTTGGTGTTTGATTATATGCAAGTTCATATATGACATGTTATGCAAGTTTGGTGTTTGATTATATGCAAGTTCATATATGACATGTTATGCAAGTTTGGTGTTTGGTTATATGCAAGTAACATGTGCAAGTTTACACCTTTGTATGATATGCATACATATGCAAGTTTACCCCTTTGTATGTCATGCACATATATGCATGTTTACCCCTTTTTATGATATGAGTAACATATGCAAGTTCATCCCTTTTTAGACCTATGACATGTATGCAAGTTTATCCCTTTATGATAGGCCTATGACATGAACATTTATGCAAGTTACCCTCTTTATTACATATGTGATTCATGCAAGTTTGGGTTGATTATTTATGCTTGTTGGGTTTGATGCTATGGTCATATATGCAAGTTGACACCTTTAAAACCCATGTTGATGCTAATGTTATGCAAACTGGAACCCATTGTGTTTGTGATGAATCTTCCCTTTTATGTATGTCATGTTAGCGTAATTCGTGGGGAACGATGGGGTTAATATTCATGTTAGCAAAATTGTGGTGAAATGGGTATGATGTTGCATACCATAAGTGGATGGACATAATTGAGTCAATTATGTACATCATTAAATTGGAATTAATTAGGGAAAATTAATTCAAAATATGGGGGTGATTAATTAGATGTAATTAATCGACTTAGACGCGAGGTTGGACCCTTTTGTAGCATAAGACTGCCCTGACCCGACCGGCAAATCCAGCGGCTACAAATGATTGGCCCAATGTGAGAGGTCTTAGGCATAAACTAAATACGTGACAAGTGTAAAGACAGGAGGTTAGACTCGGTTATGACGTAAGGCCACTCGGACCCGACCGGTAAATCCAGCTGCCATAAAAGATAGTCTAATGCGAGAGGTCTTTGCAAATGTTACGGTCTTAATCAATTAAGAAACACTTAACCAGATAAGCATGTAGTGGGGCATGAGGGGTTAAGTGGGTGCCTTGGGTGGCATGTGGAAATCAAGTAAGTGCCTTGGGTGGCATGTGGAAATCTAGTGGGTTGCCTTGGGTGGCAATAGAAAATACGATTAGAATACTTAACCAAGTGGAAACATGTAATTAAACATGATTAAAAGGTTAAGTGGGATGCACTAGAAAAGGGACAAGCTTAGGTGGGTGGCTTGTGGGGGCCCATTTCAACCAGTAACCCAAAACGTATCTTTGTGGGCTCGACCCAAGTCGAGGACGGGACACGCATACTGGGTTTGACTATAAGAGGCCAAAACGGGTTAGCGGTGGCAACGAAAGTCCAACGGGTTTCATATGCGTGTGTGGGCCTGGGCTGGTAGGTAAGACGTTGTTGCATCGTGTAGGTATAAGCCGTGCACCGTTGGTTGTATCGGGTTGCCACTTTGGGGAGTGATACACCCCACTGTGGGGCCAGCACGGGTATCTACGTTAGGGAGCCGATCGCTTGGGGAGTAGTGGGTACACCTAGTGGAGATAAGGGCAGGCGGCACCATGTGGTCAGCTAGGGGTACACGAAACTACTAGTTATATTTTCTAAGTCCTAAGGTGGGATCAACCTTTAAGTTGGAATGACTGGTGTGGTGCAGTGTAGTAATTATCCTTGGGTGGGTAGATGCGTCTTTACCGATATCTTAGTTCATCCTATGTCTAGTTGGCTGCTTAGTGTAGTCATTTATCCCCAGTCGTTACCGTACCAAGTTTATATCATACCCTAATTACTTTAATGATTGTATTGTTAAAGTTATAGGACTCGCTCAGACTTATGTCTGACCCCGTTGTTTTTATCTTTTCCCCCCCCCCTCAGGTCCTCAGGTTGGGCCTAGCACTAGTGGGCTTTGATCAGATTGCTTTATCTATCTTTTGGAGCTTAGACCGTCGATGTAAAGCTCAGCTTATCTTTTCTATTATGGCTATTAGTATGTAGTGGGATTATGTACTTATGTTTTTATCGAGATGGATATTTTGTACTTGACTCTTGTTGGTTTTTGGTATGTAACCAAACAAGTTTATCTTCTGCTGCAATGAAATGATGTTTTAGATATTCAAGTATTATTTATATCTGTCTTGTTGTAATTTTTCTGTTCTATATTCACTTAAAATACTCCACCGAAGTTAAGGCATTCCCTTAGTGAGTGACCTTAGCGGATGTGGGGTGTTACACGTGGTATCAGAGCTGAAGGTTACCAGAACAGATAATTTTTTTAGAAAAACTATTTTTCTAAAAACATTTTTGGAAGAAGTATTTTCAAAAACATGTCTTTTAAGAGAAAAGTTTTTGAAAGAAAAGCATAATCCCCAATAGCCATATCTTTATCTTTCGAATTCTCCGTTTTGAATCTCTCCTTTTTCGTTTCAGCATGGCTGAAGATCTTAACTTTCCGGAGGGTGTAGCGATACCAGTATGGTATAGGAGGTTGATGGAGGCTAGGGCCGCCACTGCGGGTCCAGCAGATGTTCCTCCACCACCAGTTGCACCCGATCTTCCTCCTCCTCCTCGCGCGGATACTTTTGCTAAGACTTGCAAGGAATTTAAGGCTATGGGAGGGAAACCTTTTCAAGGATCAGAAACTTTTGTGGAAGCTAGGGATTGGCTTAAGGAGGTGGAAGAGTTGATAGATATCTTTAAGATGGAAGAAGGAAAAAAAGTCAAGTTAGCTGCTTGGTTAATGAAGGGAGAGGCCTCGTTCTGGTGGGAGGTCACTAATGGAGAGCGCCCTGTTGACTCTTGGGCGGATTTCAGACAAAGGTTTGTGGCAAAATTTCTTTCAAGGGCGGAAGAAAATCTGTATATGGAAAGGTTCTTGACTCTAAGGCAAGGAAACCTATCAGTGAAGGAATATGTCAACAAGTTCAATCAGTTGGCAAGGTTTGGCATAGACATGGTGAATACACCGGAGAAGAAGGCTTTGAGGTTCGTTAAAGGCTTGAATGAACCAATGCATGGATTGGCTATGACTCACATCCCTATGGGGCCACCTTTGAGGAGCTAGTGGACATGGCACTTATGCATGAGGAAGAGAATGGTCCCAATGCTAATAAGGCACCCGAGAAGAAAGGAGATCAGAAGAGACCTCAACAGCAACAGCAAAACAAGGGTGGGAAAGGAAACGGTGGCAAGGGAAAGAAGAAGTGCTTCAATTGCGGGACACCAGGCCACCTAAGCAAAGATTATCGGAAGAAGAAGAAGACTGGCTGCTTCCACTGTGGCGAAGCAAGGCATCTAGTGAAGGACTGCCCTAAGAAGGGGCAGAGGACGGGATCTACCTCAGGAGGACAGGTGCAAGTTCTTATGGCACCAGGTCAAGCAAGTGGGCAAGTTTAGGCTCTCGCGGTTCCACCGATTCAGGAAAGAGGTAGAACTATTTCCGTTGAAAGTCTGGTTTTTCTGTTTGATCATCATGTCCGTACTTTATTCGACTCTGGCGCATCGCATTTGTTTATCTCATAATCATTAGTTGAGTCACTGCACTTAGACACCAGTCTAGTAGATGATCCCTTGGTTGTTTCAAACCCAATTGGGGGCTCCACTTATTTGTCCATGATATGTTTGGGTTTGAAGATTTCTATACTTAGCGTTGAGTTTAGATGTGATGCCTTTGTTTTAGGCTTCACGGGCTATGGGTTGATTTCGGGCATGGACTGGTTATCCAGTAATGGTGTCGTTCTTGATTGTGAAAGGAGAGTGGTTAGGCTCATGACCCGCTTGGGTAACACTCTCGAGATCTCTTGTAATCCCATGAATTCTGTTATGCTAAGTTATCTTGAATCGCATGATGCTTCGGTCGAGAGTTTGCGATCTGTTAGAGTGGTCCGGGAATAATCGGATGTGTTTGAGGAGGTGAAGGGCTTATCTCCAAAGCGGGAGATAGACTTCCGAATATATCTGGTAGACAATGCTAAACTAGTATCTTTGCCAGTGCGCCACATGGCTCCTCGTGAGAGGAGGGAACTCCATAAGCAAGTAGGGGAGTTGCTTGAGAAAGGGTTCATAAGACGAAGTATATCGGAGTGGGGGGGTCCAGTGGTTTTTGCCACGAAGGCGGATGGGTCCCTCAGACTTTGTGTAGAATATAGAGAACTCAACAAGCTTACAAAGAAGAATAGACACCCATTGCCGAGGATTGATGATCTCTTTGATCAATTGGTTGGCGCCTCAGTGTTTTCGCAGTTGGACTTAGCCACGGGGTTTCATCAGTTGAGAGTGGCTGAGGATAGCATAGAGAAGACTGCCTTTAGGATTCCGGATGGTTTCTATGAGTGGCTTGTGATGCCATTTGGTTTGATGAACGCCCCTGCATACTTTGTTGATTTGATGAGTAGCGTGTTCAGGGAGTACCTTAATAAGTTCGTGGTGGTCATTGTGGATGACATCTTAGTCTTTTCTAAGAATGAAGAAGAGCATGTCCTACATCTTAGGGAAGTGTTGGAGACTCTTCGAGCGCATAGCCTTAAGGCTAAATTCTCTAAATGTCACTTTTGGAGGAAGGAAGTGCGGTTCTTAGGGCACGTGGTCTCCAAAGAAGGGATAGCTATGGATCCCACGAAGGTAGTGTCCATCCAAGATTGGAAGGTTCCAAAGAATGCTACCGAGGTGAGGAGTTTCTTGGGGTTGGCTGGCTACTATAGGAAGTTTATCAAGGACTTCGCGTAGATATCAGCCCCATTAACTCGCTTGACAAAGAAGAATCTATTCTTCACATGGGACGTAGATGGTGATGATGCGTTCCAACGGTTAAAGAGAGCTTTAACCACAGCTCCAGTCTTAGTGTTGCCAGATGGGAGTAAACCATTTGTTGTTTATACCGATGCTTGTGGGACAGAACTAGGCGCAGTCTTAATGCAAGAGGGAAGGGTAATTGCCTATGGGGGAAGGCAGTTGAGAGCGCGTGAGAAAAATTACCTTACACATGATCTAGAGTTGGCCGCTATTGTTTTTGCGCTTAAGACGTGGCGCCATTATCTTCTTGGCGAGAGGTTCGAATTGTTCACTGACCACAAATCATTGAAGTACTTGTTTTCTCAGAAGGATTTGAACTTAAGACAGCAAAGGTGGATGGAGTTCTTAGCATCCTATGATTTCGAGATAGCGTATACCCCTAGCAAGGGTAACGTGGTGGCAGACGCCTTGAGCAGAAAAAGGTTGTCCTTGAGTCCATTGTTCGTGGAACGACGAAGCTTGGAATTTATCTCGATGTTTGATTTCAGACCTTCCGTTGTCTTTGTACCCGGTTTGCTAGCATCCTTAGAGGTCAGACCTACTCTTTTGGGACGGATTGGCAAGGCACAGCGGGACGACCCACAGTTGGTTTAGTTGGTAGAGAGGCTCATAAGGGGAGAGTCGTCCAGCCATTTGAGTAGGTACACCCTAGACGATAGGGGGTGCTTGCATAGAGACGGTAGACTTTGTGTACCGCAAGACGAGGGTTTGAGGAAGGCTATACTTGATGATGCACATCGTTCAAAGATGACCATTCATCACGGTGGGGATAAGATGTACCAAGACATAAAGCGAGTTTTCTTTTGGGCCGGTATGAAGAAAGATGTGGCCGAGTATGTCGCTAGATGTTTGGTGTGCCAACAAGTGAAAGCAGAGCAAAAGAAACCCGGTGGGTTGCTTCACCCATTGGAAGTTCCGTAATGGAAGTGGGATAGCGTCTCGATGGATTTCATCGATGGGTTACCGAGATCGAGGAAGGGTAATACAGGAATTTGGGTTGTGGTAGACAGACTTACTAAGAGCGCCCATTTCATACCCGTGAAGAGTAAGAGGACTGCTCCATGGCTAGCTTCAGTTTACCTTCGAGAGATAGTTCGATTGCATGGTGTACCTTCTAGCATAGTGAGTGATCGAGATCCTATCTTCACTAGTGAGTTTTGGAAGAGTTTGCAAGAGGCAGTAGGGACTCAGTTTTGTTTGAGCACTGCATATCATCCTCAGACGGACGGCCAGACCGAGAGGGTGAATCGTGTTCTAGAAGACCTTTTGAGGCTATGTATCTTAGATTTTGGAGGTACATGGGAAGAGCATCTTCCATTGGTGGAGTTCGCATATAATAACAGCTTTCCGTCTAGTATTGGTATGGCTCCATTCGAAGCTCTTTATGGAAGGCCTTGTCGATCACCTATATGTTGGTGGGAATCTACGGATAAGATCTTGCTAGGGCCTGATATGGTTAGAGAGACTTCGGAAAAGATTGATTTGATTCGAAGAAGGATGAAAGCGGCGCAAGACAGACAGAAATCTTACGCGGATAAGAGGAGGACGGATCTTGAGTTTGATGTTGGGGACATGGTCTTTGTTAAAGTATCTCCATTACGGAATGTTGTTCGCTTTGGGTCCATTGGGAAGTTAGCACCAAGGTTTGTAGGACCGTTTCCTATTAAAGAAAGGATTGGACAGATGGCATATAGAGTGGATTTGCCCGAGAGACTTAGTGGTGTACATGACGTATTCCATGTGTCACATTTGAGGAAGTGCCTACATGAGACCGTAGAGGTGGTAGAGCCGAGCTTGCTTAGAGAAGTGGAGGTAGAGCGTGATGCGACGATTCGACGAGCTCCTACTCGCATCCTTGGGTCAGAGACTAGGAAGTTAAGAAACAGAGAGGTTCAACTAGTCAAAGTGCAATGGGGAGATGATGAGAGCAACGCTACTTGGGAGACAGAAGCGAAGATGCGTTCACTGTACCCATTCCTTTTTGAGGGTATGTCTTTTAACTTCTCCTTTATCGTTTGTCTAGTACTTATCTTATCTTTAGTATGTCCTCTCGTTAGTACCTTTGACCTTTAGATAGGGTAAACCTATGGTTGAAACATGTGTTTGAGACATGTTATGATTGATGGATGCATGTGGATGCAAGTGTTTGCTAGTGGTTGCTCGTGGATGCATATACACACACTTTAGACACTAGATCGGTTCAGTCACTTCATATTGCATATAACTGTGTGTAGGTAGCTATATTAATGGATGTATAATGGTTGTGTTATCATATGGATGATGCATTTTGGTGTATGGTTGTGCATACATGTAGAGATAGTATGTGTCGATAGGGTTCTTTCACATACATATTGGATGCATGGCACTATCATGGTTTGCATTAAGGAGGTCAACTGAATCAGTAGACAGCCTGATTTTGCATTAGACGGGGAACATATACACACACTTTTTGCATATGTTCATACGTCATTAGAAATTTTAAGGATAATGGATGCCAGTGTTTGATGGTTTAGTAGATTGTTGTTTGGTTGGTAGGATACGTTCTTCTTGACTTAGACATTTCGGGGACGAAATCCTTTAAGTAGGGGAGAATGTAACACCCCGTATGTTGAATTACTTGTTATAATATAAATAAGGGCAGAATTAAATTTTTAAAATCTGAATCAGGGGAAACGGGCTATGCCATTGCGTTCGTCTCGGAAAAATACGCGAAATAGAGTCCGAGTTTTCGAAAATCGGAGTCTGTATGACCCAGTTAAGGCCCAACGAAGTTTTCAGAAAATTCAAATTTCGAAAAACAGATTTCAAATGCAAAAATGGAGATAGGCGGGAAAATTCCCGCTACACCCCAAGTCGACTTGGGAGTCGACACACATGGGGTTGTGTCAACAGTAGTGTCGACACCCTAGTCGACACAGGTGGCCGAGCCAGTTTGGTCTGGGTGCAGCTTGAAGGAGTTTGGGCTGTGTTTGGGGGCTTGTGACGAGATCTGATGGCTCTAAACTATCCTAGGGTTAATCCTATGGCCTAAAACACTTAACTAATCTATAAATACACCCTAAGACTACCCTAATTCATACTAAAATTGGATACAACGTCATCATGCCGTCAAATTGCAACTAGAAGGAGCCACCAACAAATTAAAGAGGAAGATAGCTTCTCAAATCAACTTCTAATCAACTCTAGCAACTAAATCTTCTTCATAGGAGTGCTAATCAACAAGTTGTGAGTTCCTATGCCTTTAGCAAGCAATTGCTAAACTAATTATGATAGGATATAATGAGGTTACGGTTATGTATGTGGATCAATGCAAGTTATGTTATCATATGCTATGTGTTCATGATGTTAGTTATGCAAGTTTTATGCTATATGTTCATGATGCTAGTTATGCAAATCACTATGATAAACATTGATCCATTATGACACCATGTTATGCAAGTTTGGTGTTTGATTATATGCAAGTTCATATATGACATGTTATGCAAGTTTGGTGTTTGATTATATGCAAGTTCATATATGACATGTTATGCAAGTTTGGTGTTTGATTATATGCAAGTTCATATATGACATGTTATGCAAGTTTGGTGTTTGATTATATGCAAGTAACATGTGCAAGTTTACACCTTTGTATGATATGCATACATATGCAAGTTTACCCCTTTGTCTGTCATGCACATATATGCATGTTTACCCCTTTTTATGATATGAGTAACATATGCAAGTTCATCCCTTTTTAGACCTATGACATGTATGCAAGTTTATCCCTTTATGATAGGTCTATGACATGAACATTTATGCAAGTTACCCTCTTTATGACATATGTGATTCATGCAAGTTTGGGTTGATTATTTATGTTAGTTGGGTTTGATGCTATGGTCATATATGCAAGTTGACACCTTTAAAACCCATGCTGATGCTAATGTTATGCAAAGTGGAACCCATTGTGTTTGTGATGAATCTTCCCTTTTAAGTATGTCATGTTAGCGTATTACGTGGGGAACGATGGGGTTAATATTCATGTTTACAAAATTGTGGTGAAATGGGTATGATGTTGCATACCATAAGTGGATGGACATAATTGAGTCAATTATGTACATCATTAAATTGGAATTAATTAGGGAAAATTAATTCAAAATATGGGGGTGATTAATTAGTTGTAATTAATCGACTAAGACACGAGGTTGGACCCTTTTGTAGCATAAGACTGCCTGGACCCGACCGGCAAATCCAGCGGCTACAAATGATTGGCCCAATGTGAGAGGTCTTAGGCATAAACTAAATACGTGACAAGTGTAAAGACCTGAGGTTAGACTCGGTTATGGCGTAAGGCTGCCCGGACCCGACCGGCAAATCCAGCTGCCATAAAAGATAGTCTAATGTGAGAGGTCTTTGCAAAGGTTACGGTCTTAATCAATTAAGAAACACTTAACCAGATAAGCATGTAGTAGGGCATGAGGGGTTAAGTGGGTGCCTTGGGTGGCATGTGGAAATCAAGTAAGTGCCTTGGGTGGCATGTGGAAATCTAGTGGGTTGCCTTGGGTGGCAATAGAAAATACGATTAGAATACTTAACCAAAAGGAAACATGTAATTAAACATGATTAAAGGGTTAAGTGGGATGTACTAGAAAAGGGACAAGCTTAGGTGTGTAGCTTGTGGGGGCCCATTTCAACCAGTAACCCAAAACGTATCTTTGTGGGCTCGACCCAAGTCGAGGACGGGACACGCATACTGGGTTTGACTATAATAGGCCAAAACGGGATAGCGGTGGCAACGCAAGTCCAACGGGTTTCATATGCGTGTGTGGGCCCGGGCTGGTAGGTAATACGTTGTTGCATCGTGTAGGTATAAGCCGTGCACCGTTGGTTGTATCGGGTTGCCACTTTGGGGAGTGATACACCCCACTGTGGGGCCAGCACGGGTATCTACGTTAGGGAGCCGATCGCTTGGGGAGTAGTGGGTACACCTAGTGGAGATAGGGGAAGACGACACCTATGTGGTCAGCTAGGGGTACACAAAACTACTAGTTATATTTTCTAAGTCCTTGGGTGGGATCAACCTTTAAGTAGGAATGACTGGTGTGGTGCAGTGTAGTAATTACCCTTGGGTGGGTAGATGCGTCTTTACCGATATCTTAGTTCATCCTATGTCTAGTTGGCTGCTTAGTGTAGTCATTTATCCCCAGTCATTACCGTACCAAGTTTATATCATACCCTAATTACTTTAATGATTGTATTGTTAAAGTTATAGGACTCGCTCAGACTTATGTCTGACCCCGTTGTTTTTATCTTTTCCCCCCCTCAGGTCCTCAGGTTGGGCCTAGCACTAGTGGGCTTTGATCAGATTGCTTTATCTATCTTTTGGAGCTTGGACCATCGATGTAAAGCTCAGCTTATCTTCTCTATTATGGCTATTAGTATGTAGTGGGATTATGTACTTATGTTTTTATCGAGATGGATATTTTGTACTTGACTCTTGTTGGTTTTTGGTATGTAACCAAACATGTTTATCTTCTGCTGCAATGAAATGATGTTTTAGATATTCAAGTATTATTTATATCTGTCTTGTTGTAATTTTTCTGTTCTATATTCACTTAAAATACTCCACCGAAGTTAAGGCATTCCCTTAGTGAGTGACCTTAGCGGGTGTGGGGTGTTACATTACTGCAAAAGCAAATGTTGTTGAGTCAAACAAGACTAACTAAATAAAAAGGGAGAAAGATCCTAAGAAGTCAAAGAAATTTCTGGGTTCTTGCCACAACTGTGGAAAGAGGGGGCATAAAGCTGTCGAATGTTGTGCACCTAAAAGGAAGAAGTTAGAAGAAAATACGGCTAATGTTTCGAAAGGCATTTCTGATCTTGATTTATGTGCGGTAATATCAGAATGCAACCTTGTTGGTAACTCAAAGGAATGGTTTGTAGACATTGGAGCCACTCGACACATATGTGCTAACAAGTGGATGATTACAACCTATAAAACTGCAACTGATTCTGAACAACTTTTTATGGGCAATTTTTCTACTTCAAAGGTTGAAGGCAAAGGAAAAGTTGTGTTGAAACTGACTTTTGTAAAGGAACTAACTTTGAATGATGTTCTCCATGTTCCAGAAATTCGCAAGAACCTGATTTCAAGATCATTACTAAGCAAGCATGGCTTCAAATTGACTTTTGAAGCTGATAAATTTGTGTTTTCCAAGAATGGAGTGTATGTTGGAAGAATATATGTGTGATGCTTTGTTTAAAGCAAATGTAACCACTACTGTACCATGCACTGATGTGAATGAAAGTGAATCTTCTGCTTATATTGTTGAATCTTCTAACATATGGCATTCTAGATTAGGGCATATAAACTTTGATACATTACGAAAATTGATTAATCTAGAATTTATACCAAAATGCAATATAGATTCAAACTATAAATGTCAAGTTTGTGTAGAAGCCAATTTGACAAGAACCTCGTTGCATCATGTTGAATGAGATACCGAACCTCTAGACTTAATACATACTGATGTATGCGAATTGAAAAGTGTCAAACTAGAGGTGGAAAAGGGTACTTTATTACATTCATTGATGATTGTACCAGATACGGTCATGTATATCTCCTTATAAGTAAGGACGCAGCATTCGAAATGTTTAAACAGTATAAGGCAGAAGTTGAGAATTAACACAACAAGAAAATCATATCTTTAAGCGGTGATAGAGGAGGAGAATACGAGTCTCCATTTGAGGAATTCTGTGCTGAGCATGGAATTATACATCAAACTACAGCCCCGTATTCACCTCAATCTAATGGTATAGCCAAACGGAAAAATAGAACTCTTAAAGAAATGATGAGTGCTTTACTAATTAGCAATGGCTTGCCAGATAATTTTTGGGGAGAAGCTATTCTTTTGGAAAATCATATTTTAAATAAAATACCCCAAAAGAAAACATCTAAAACTCCTCATGAAATTTGGAAAAACAGACCACCATCCTACAATACCTAAAAGTGTAGGGCGTCTTGCCAAAGTATAGGTACCAAAACCAAAGAAGGTCAAAATTGGACCAAAAACTATTGATTGTGTATTCATTGGATATGCAAAAAACAGTGCCGCATATCAATTTTTGGTACACAAATCTGAAATTGATGATATTCAAGAAAATACCATCATTGATTCGAGAAATGCAAGATTTTTCGAACATATATATCCCTTGAAACATGGTATAGAAAACCATACACCTAAGAGACCAAGGGAAGATGAAGTTCCTTATAATTCTCTTAACAATGCCGAGCAAAATAACACTCAGAAAATTAGTGCTGAATAGCAAGTGGAGGAACCAAGAAAAAGTAAAAGGTCATGGACTTCAAAAACCTTTGGACTAGACTTTTATACATTTATGCTAGAAGATGATCCATTGACATGCAAACAAGCTATGTCTTCTAGCGATGCCCCTTACTGGAAAGAGGCAATTAACATTGAGATCGAATCCATTATGTCCAATCGTACATGGGAATTAGTTGATTTACCTCAAGGATGTAAGACCTTAGGTAATAAATGGATATTTAAAAAGAAATTGAAACCTGATGGTTCAGTAGACAAGTACAAAGCTCGTCTAGTAGTCCAAGGATTTAGATAAGAGGAAGACCTTGACTATTTCGATACATATTCACCTGTAACGAGGATAACGTCAATTAGAATGATCAATGCAATTTCATCCATACATGATTTAGAAATACATCAAATGGATGTTAAAACTGCATTCTTGAATGATGAACTAGAGGAGGAAATCTATATGAAACAACCTGAAGAATTTCTAAGCTCAAAAAATGAGAATAAAGTTTGCAAACTAGTGAAATCACTTTATGGCCTTAAGAAAGCTTCAAAACAGTGGCATGAGAAGTTTGATATTACCATGTTATCAAATGGATTCATAATAAATGAACCAGATAAATATGTGTACATAAAACATACACATAATGGATATGTCATTGTTTGTCTTTATGTTGATGACCTATTGATCCTAGGCAATAACAAGGCCATAATAACATGTACAAAGGTTATGTTATCCTCTAGATTCGATATGAAAGACCTAGGACTGGTTGATGTGATATTGGTATAAAAATTCTGAGAACACCATAGGGATATGCATTATCACAATCTCATTACATCACCAAAATACTTGAAAAATTAAAGCAATATAATGTAACTATTGCAAAAACACCAGTAGATATGAACAAAAATTGGGTAAAGAACATTGGTGATGGTATCTACCAATTGGAATACTCTCGTATACTGGGAAGTATCATGTACATTATGAACTGTACTAGGCCTGATATCACATATACTATAAGCAAGCTAAGTAGACTTACCAGCAATCTTGGTAAGAATGGAAAGCGATAATCAGAGTTCTAGGATACGTAAAATATACGCTGAGTTATGGTCTATACTACACAAACTATCCTTCAATAGTGGAAGGATACAGTGATGCAAATTGAATCACTGGATCAAATGATACAAAGTCTACAAGTGGATGCGTGTTCACATTAGGAAATGGAGCAATTTAATGGAAATCACCCAAGCAGACTTGTATCACTAGATCTACGATGGAATCAGAGTTTATTGCAATAGATAAGACTGCAGAAGAAGAAGAATGGATTCGAAGCTTCTTGGAAGACATTCCAAATTGGAGCAAACTTATGCCTCTAATATGTATACATTGCGATAGTCAATCAGCTATTGGAAGAGCTAATAGTACAGTATATAATGGTAAATTTAGGCATATTCTTCATAGACATAAAACGATAAGACAACTTCTCTCTAACGGGGTTATCACAATAGATTACATTCGATCTAAAGATAACTTAGCGGATCTGCTTACAAAAGGTTTGCCAAGAGAGAAAGTTCAAAACTTATCGATGGGAATGGGGCTAAGGCCTATTGACTAAAGGTTTTTTCTGAAATGGAAACCCCACCTAGTTGACTGGAGATCTCAAGATCTAGGTTCAAAGCGACAACGAAGTTTAAGAGAGAAACTTGATGTCACTGTTATACACAAACCATTCCAATGATAAGTCAATGCATTAGATGTTGGATAAGGATAAGTATTAGTACTTTTAATGATGTTTGTATCTGAGGAATTAGAGAATACCCTTTTACAGAATCACCTATGTAAGTGCGAAGGCGCCGCTTCAAAGAGAATTATGAGGCCAAATTCTCTAAGCATTTATGAGACCAGGCAGTTGTTCAAGGAAAAAATGAACATGTACGGAGAACGAAGGGTTATAAGAAACATTTATCGTGTGTTATCTACTTTGGAATTACACAAAAGGCTTATAGTTCAAGGACAGTCTATGTCTACTGATTCGCCTGTGATTCAAATAGGTAAACACTGGGAAAGTTCAAGGCCCATGTGCTACTTTAACTGATGCGATAAATGGTTCACAAAACTAAAATCGACTACTCATTCATGTGGGGATTATTAGAAATGAATGAGTAAGAGAATGAAATTTGGGAAGAAGAAGAGTTAGCAACATATAAGTCCCACATCATAAAGATATTAACACAATATCTCCTAATGTATTAGAAGCCAATAGGCTTATATAAAATAAAAGAAAGAGGGATTATATGGGATGTGTGGGCTTGGCCATAAAATAATAATGCATTAAAATGTCAAAGATTGGGCCTTGGGTTTGGCGGGTCTTGGGGTCTCTTGATTGAATATGGCCAACGGTTGCTGATTGAGATAGTGCACTAAAACGAGAACTTTTTTCTCAGATTTTTAAAGGTGTGTCCATTCAGTCCAGAATTAGAAAGGCATGTCTATTAGTTGAATGAATACAACCATTTGAATTCTTAGCGTACGCGCATTAATGACCGGGCGGTTAAAGGGTTGCAACCTTTCCAATTCTGACTGTTACTAATTCATGCGAACAGGCACTCCTCCTTTTCTATAAATACACTGCCCAAAACAAGACAGAATTCATCTTTCTACTCGCATTACTTCTCCTTCTTCAAAGCTATCTTCTGATCTAGTTTATGTAATCTACTTTAGTTCGTTAGAACTCCGTTTGCTGGCACTACGCTGCGGAGTTGGTTCATTTTATCTTGGCAAACAAATTGCAACTACATCAATCAATGCATACGACGAGAATATTGTTTCAAGGAAACGGAATATTTCTGGACTTGGACATTATTGAAAAAAAGATTACTTTATGTATATCTTTAATCTATTGCACAGACGGTTGCACTTTCTGTGATTATTGTAAATACAATTTGACGCGACAATTGTGGTATAATTGAATAATACTGATTGTTGCTGTTGTCTGTGTAATACAATTGTGTATTTACATTCATTGATCTAAAAATCTTGAAACAATATTTGTTGTAGATGAAGCAAAATAAAAACAGTGATTCTGCACCGATTCAGATGGTGACAAACGCTCTGCCAGCACCTTTGCTTCCGACAATGACTCTGTCCCATGGAGAAAGGTGAGAGAAATTCAACGGAATTAATTTCAAGAACTTTCAACAAAAAATGTTGTTTTATTTAACATCATTCAGCCTTGCCAAGTTTCTTGGGGTCTGTTGACTGAATATGGCCAATTGTTGCTTATCGGGTTAGTGCACTAAAACGAGAACTTTTTTCTCCGAATTTTAATGGTGTGTCCGTTTAGTTAAGAATTCAAAAGGCATGTTTGTTAGCTGAATTAATACAACCATGTGAATTCTTAGTGTACGCGCATTAATGATCGGGCAATTGAAGGGTCGCAACCTTCCCAATTCTGACGGTTACTAATGCATGCGAACAGGCACTCCTCCTTGCCTATAAATACACTGCCCAAAACAAGACATAATTTACCTTTCTGCTCACATTACTTCTTCTTCTTAAAAGTTACTTTGTGATCTAGTTTCTGTAATCTACTTCAGTTCGTCAGAACTCCGTTTGCGGGCACTACACTACGGAGTTGGTCCATTTTATCCTGGGAAACAAATTGTAACTACGTCTGTTAGCCTGCTTTGTGACCAGGCTACACAAAGCCTAAGTATTCACAACTGGATGGAAGAGACTTCATGCATGCACAAGTTCATTTAGGTTGGGTTGCAAATCCCACTCATGATCAGGGTCCCCACTCGTGATCAGTGGTGGTTGTGACCCTACTCATGAACGTGACTCATGGAAGCCACTCGTGACCCCTGGCTCGTGATGAATGGCTTGTGAAGCCCATTCGTGACCTACCCCCTCATGAGGAATACAGACCATGAACCGCCTGAGAACAACGGCGCTGCACACACAATTGTGACCTATTCTCGAGGCTATGATCACCCCTACTTTCCCGGATCGAGTGCCACATGTCCCAGCACGACCTGATCACCATATGGATTCTCCTACAGCTATAAATACGCCTCTAGAGGACATTTTCCGGGGACTTTCAGCATCTCCTCGTCCGTGGCAGTCATGGCCAACACTTCTCCATGAATAATCATCATCTTCCTTAATGAAACTCCACAAATTCAGAGAGAATTATTTATTGAATTTGAGTGATTGAGTGGCTATGCTCCTTGTAATTGTAATCTATGAATGAAATGAGAAAATATGAAGTGGACGTAGGCTAATTAATGCCGAACCACCATAACAATCCTATTGTCTTGCTTTTTCTCGTATTTTTCAGTTATTTCTTCATATTCTATGCTCGAAATACAATGATTTGGGTGTTAGAACCATTTTTTGGTCTAACATTTTGGTGCTTTCACTGAGAAATGAATTCTCAGCCTATCGGATTGCTATTCTACTATTTGGATGTGAAAGTTCGAAGAAAACAATCTGCATTTTACCATTTTTGAAGATTTCTATTATTTCAGTAAAATCAGAATTTCACGGCTACTAAAAGAAGTAAGGAATCGCAAACTTCCCAAACGAATGAGGAGCGAACAGATGGTTTGCAAAAGTAGGTGGAAGGGTTCATGAACAGGTCTCGCGAACAGGGCTCGTGATGAAGGGCTGTGGAACTGGTTCATGAATAGGGCTCATGAACAGGGTTCGTGAACAGGGCTCGTGATGAAGGGCTCGTGGAACTGGCTCGTAATGAGGGCTCGTGGAACGTTGCCTGCTCGTGAAGACATATCCAATCGGCTCATGGAAGCATACTTGACAACATGACCTAATGATGTTACCACGACCCGGTCTCAGATGCATACGCGACCCGACCTGGAGCAAGTGAGCGAACCGCGAACCGTGATCCAGAAAAGCAAGGGTGAACAAGGGTCACGACCCGACCCAATAAAGTGACAGGTTTCGAAAAAATACAATTTTAAGATCATTTCAGAAAAGGCACCATCGTCCAAAATCGAAAAAATCGTGTCGCCCCAGACCCCCACCGGCGCTGCGCCCGGATCGCTGGACGGCTCGCCTTTGGCTCGGAGCATGGCTCATCTTCGGCTCAGGGTACATTTTGGTCCACAATTATCACAAACATTTATCAACTGAGATTCAGTAGATAGTTCGAGGATATCGACAGCAAATTGGCAACGACTAAGATTTTCACTAGAACATAATACCTATTTACTGATGTTATTCAATGTAAGGGCTAATGAAAAGATTCGGCATGTAAGCTATGACGATATACGAGATAATGATTGTCTCATAATAGCCTCCTCTTCCAGAGCTCCGATGGTGTATAGATTTCACCAATGCAACTGATGATGTTCCTAAACGAGTAGTGATTACCTATGACCATCGGTTCACTCCCTGAAAAGCTTAGGTAAGCAATGCCCATTTACCATCAACCGCATCGAGGAAGATTGATTTCCATTGAATAAGGTTTAGATCAATGTACTTTGGTGTCCAGAGTTAGGGACCAATCGAACCACCGCAGGCCATGATTGGACATATGGGTCCTTGCCCGGATGATAACAACATTGACAGCTCACCAACCACCATAGGACCTTGGTCAAGAGACGAGAGCTTGAGATCAACGCAAATATGAATCAACCATTAGCTCTCTACTTCATACAATAGTTTTGAAAATATATATGAACATTGCTTTAATCCTTTCCTGCCCTGCTATTGCATTTAAGATTATCACATCAAGGTCTCGACCAACCAGCTCCAACAGAATTCAGAGCCTGCATTGCACCCTATTGCCTATTGCTAAATATCCCAACCGAAGATGGAGTGGGAATGATCTATGGTGACCAAGTTATTGGAGAAGCTTACTATTTGGCTAGGTGGAATATGTTACACAACATAGATGGCGTGAAACCCAAAGACGCTTCCCCTCCAGATGAAATGGAGTGCGATGGAGGTGTCGATATTGCGAATAAAGGGAGCATCATAAAAGGAATTGCCCGATGATCTTCCCGAAGACATGGACCCCAAAGAGGATGGTAATTTGGATGTAGAAGGGCGACATCTAATGATGCAACGAGACATGATCCGATTGTTGACACCGACCTGACTAAGGTCTTGAAATCATATCTTATTTAAACCTCTTCCGAATGAGGGAACTGACATGCTTTCTACAGGCGAATCTGGATGTGTTCGCTTGGACCATTGCTAATATTCGTGGGATTTTACCACAAATTATGAGTCATTTGTCAAGTATAAGCTTGAACTGTTCTCTTTCAAGCAAATAAGACATATGCTCAGTCTAGGGAGAGCATTTGCCTTGAAATAAGAAGCCGGAAGGCTGAGAGGCAATGGTTTTATATGAGATGCCACACATCCCACTTGGATATCAAATCTCGTCCTCATCAAGAATGCTAATGGAAAATGGCGCACATGCATCGATTTTTCAAATTTGAACAAAATCCGCCCAAAAGGAAGCTTCCCATCACTCAAAATTGGCCATCTTGTGGATTCAATGACCAGACATGAACATCTCGCACTTATGGATGTGGGCTAAGTTACCACTATATTCTTATGCATGTGCCTAATCATGAATAAACATGTTTTATCATGGACCTTGAACTGTACTATTATATGGAGTTGCCGGTCGGACTGAAGGATGCCGAGGTAACATACCAACGTTTGCTGAATTGCATGGCCCACAACCGTAATGAAAGGCCCATGGAAGTCCATGTAGATGATACTCTTATGGAGTCCGGGCGATCGACCTACTACGTTTTAGATCTGATAGAGATGTTCAATATTTGAAATGAAGCTAAATCCTTTGAAGTGCTTGTTTGGCATTGCGTCAGGGAAGCTTATTGGCCTCATAGTTAGCTCACATGGAATTGAAATCAACCCTGATCGGATTGCAATGATCATAATCGTCCATGAACAACAAAGACTTAAAGGTGTCTGAAGCTTGGCAGGAAAGTTGGCACCACCTGTAAGTAAGAAAGATAAGGTCCAGAAACTAGTCTGTAATGTGAGCAAGAAGGTAGTCGTGGTAGAATGCAACTACCCAAAGATTGAAAAGCTCATCTACAACTTGCTGATTTCTCTGAGAAAGGTCCCCCACTACTTCCAAATTCTCTGGATTGTGATACACACTTGTTAGCCTCTACGACAGGACCTGTAGTGACCTAAGGCATCTGGAAGATTGCTCGAACAGAACATAAATCTGAACCAGTTTGATCTCAGCTCCCTCCTAAAGAAGTCCATATGAAGGCAAGTATTAGCCAACTACATCGCTGAATGTATCGCTCCCGAAGAGGATGTGTTAGATGAAGAAGATGGTCCCTAAAAATGAAAAATGAAAACAAGCACCCGGAAACTATATACAAACGGTGCAAGAAATAATCGACGGTCCAATGCCGTAGTTTTATAGATAACCCCCGAAGGACTACTTGAAAGGAGTTCCAAGCGAAGGGACCAAAACTCGCGGTTTACCTAGAACCAGTAGAAGAGCTATGGGATGGATTGGAATGTTACAACATATCTCATGTCCTACGAACGGAAAATCAAAATGCGAATAATTTGGCAAAATAAGAAAGTTCCGATAATCTGGAAAAATGGAGATGATCCCTATCGAGAACACTAGAAAATCCAACCATTGATCGGATGGAAGTAGATCCAGCGTTGGAGGCCGAACCGGGAAGAGAGTTGGGGACAACCCCATGATGAACTTCCTGTAGCACGAAATGAATCCAACAAGGAGAAGTGAAAGGCATTCCAGTGTTCGTTATGCATCAAGAATTCACCAGCAATTCCCATTGCTGAATTCTCCGCCCTGAATGATTCGATAAAATCACTAATCAACTTCCCGCTTGAAGGGAGATATATGCTAATGAAACATCTAATGAGCGATGTTTTGGAATTAGCAAGTGAAGACTCGTACTTCCACTCCTTTCATCAATTGTCTGGCAAGTAACTCATTCCCTAGACGATGTGGGCAACTAGAGATTTGAGCAAGAATCCTTTGAGATTACATCATCTAAGTCATGGCTGATGCATCAAGAGTTTGCCTGGCCTATTGGTTTAGTCTTGCCTGAAAGTTAGCGAATTGAAGGTTTAGAACGCTTACACAAGAATGTTGATTGATTGTCGGCGCACCAACCCTTGTCCCCAATATGGGATCGAGGTCATATCAGCAAAATTATGAGATATGACTACCCCACCAGCAGCAATATCCTATTTCCTAGCATAGAAAATGTAAAAGTTTCTATAAGCATGAATCCATTGTTCTCGTACCAACTGCAATCCTAACACCAATGCGATGGTATGCTACCATTAGCGGTACAGTCTTGAATTCCTGACACTCTATCCTTCCCCTCAGCATGGGGGAAAAGGGCGATTCAAAGGAGATGCGACCTCATCACTCGCTTATGATACTTACCTAACCGCTTCTGCCATTTCAAGACCTCGATCAAGGTCTATTCATTCTCGGGACTACTACTCCCACGATAATTTGGAAAGATATCCTTCATCAGCTAAACGACTTTGGCAGCCCTTCACTGGCAGAGAAAGGGCAAAGAAAAATGTACCTGCAATGAACATGCAACGCCATTTTCACTCAGAATGATACTCATTCCTTTAACAGGATTATTCCTTAACCATGACTCTTATATTTGCATGCCTTATGAGTTATTGATGTTATTAACTCATATGAATTAATATGTGGATAGTATAGGTACCCCAGATTTGATATCGATTAGATTTCTAACACCTACATACGAAATTATGGAACAGAACATAACGAGCTCAACCGAACTGCTCGTCTACAAAGCCACACCCTCCATCTAAAGAAAGATGTATAGCTCAAGGTGGATCCAAGATGAGCATCCACTCCTTGGCTCGCACGTGGTAGACCACAAGATAATTGAACATACATCATTGAATTGCAAAGTCATAATCGGACTCCAGATGGACGCAGTGTGACCGTCTACATGGCTCGATCATATCGTCGATGCCACCAGGTTACATGAATCCCAATAGGGGGCAATAGTGCCCATTGATATCCTTACTTTCCAATCATGAAATTTGTTTTTACATGCCTCTTGAGTTATTGACATACCTAATTCATGCGATATGAATGATGCAGATACCCGAAGTTTGGTGCCAAACACTCCTCCCACAGATTGTTCGGAGGAACGCACGACCTTGGCAAACGTTTCCCAATTGTTTGACTGACATACGCTAATCCTCAAAACTTGGATATAAATATAAACCAAGGACGAGTGTGATTGGCGCGCCATTCTTAAAATACCACTTGATTAGTGACTCTCACTCTCATGATTTGCGAAAGTATTTAAAGGATGATACTGCAGCGTCAGACCAAACTCCATCCCACGAGTCGACGGGACGAGAGAGACTTGATTATTGCAAACAGCCACCTCTAACCATAAATCGGAGATTGTGAGGTAGCGCCTCAGCAAGTGTGATTCAACTGCTCGCCCAAAAGCTCTATTCGCCAAAGTGAAGCATGGAGTATGTGCTAGAACCGAACTCAAAAATGACACTCGAAACGGCAGAATCCCACTCTTTGTACTAGAGTGCGGAAGGAACCCGGGGTGAATGATATGACCGTTTACTTGAACCACTCTAACTCTCATGATCCGAGAGAGAGTATAAAGGATGGGAAGATAGCGTCCACAAGGTGTGATTATGCACAATGATTAAAGACTTCCTTGACTAAACTCTACCCTTGGTATTCGACGGTAGAGTATAAAGGCGCCAAGGATTGGTGCCCCAAGAACTCGTACCCTGCAGAGGATCCCGGAGCAAAGCTGGGTTCGAACTCTATCATGGGCATATGATAGGAGAATATAAAGGCATATTGACTAAATGCCATTAAAGGGCTCCTACCCCGCTGTACTATGGGAGGCAAGATTGAAAGCTTAGCCCGAACCCTTCATGCCCGGACATGGAGGGCAACACATTGTCGATCCTAATCAATTCACAACAAGCCCTGGCCTGGAATTACGTAAATGATTGATTGGGGGCATACATACACATAATACTTGGCACTTAATAAAATAACATGCTATAGAATTTATATGTTTTGCCTGCACTGATAACTTTTGATGTTGTTTCGTTTATAGCTTATTTACGATTCAAATGTTTAAATGCCCAAATGAATGTGAGATGTTCGCAGGTACACAACAATGCAAATGAAATGAAATTTCATTTACTGAATGCAGATTTACAAAGGGTAACTGGTCAAGAAAACGAGGACCGAACTCGCAGCAACGATGGCTGACCAGTGGAAAAGAAACAAAGGGGCACATCCAAAAGCTTGGCGCGGGTGCCTAATGCTAAACCTCATATGCGACTCAAGGCGGCAATAGCGTGGAGACCTTAGGAGTGGATTGTTTAATGACATGTCATGCAACTCAATACTCACGACTGGGAAGGACCCGGTGAAGCCCTGGGATTCTTGGATTTCTACCTGGCCTTATATGATCCAACGCGATCATGACATTCAAGAGTTTTATGAATTGAAGATTTCTCGGGCTATCCAGAACACACCTTCCTTCATCTAAATTTGAAAAGGATGTGATCCGACCACCACCTTCCCTATGCCGATACCGCGGACTGGGGGCATGACTATTAAAAATACTCACAAATGGCATAGTTTATTTGCTTGTACTTAACCTAACCTATTTCCAAATTGGAATGTTCAGATGAGGCTGGACATATCCCATGCAACCATTAGGTGTGACACAACCACCCTATCTCCGACCTTTCCCTTGATGCAGGGGGAAAGCAGGAACACTCGGGACGATCAAAGTCTGACTTTTTGCCGTTTGGTGCCGATCCTCAGAGCTTGGATAAGAGACAAGAGATTAGCATAGCTGCGTACCAACAAATCGATTTTCACCCAACTCTGGCTCATGATGCAAAGAGGGAGTATGAAAGATATGGATTCAAAGTCTACTACTCAGAACAAACCCCCGAGGAAGGGGGCATGGAATACATGCCTCAAGTGACATAGTTCAACTACCTAATGCCTATATTCAGAATTGAATGACAGAATCCTGATTGACAGCTACTGCACATGAGGATCCAAGAAGCCCGAGGCCTACCTTCACCTATTTTAAGTCTTCACGCTGGGGGCACCAGCGCTGAACCGGAAGGCTGAGCAATAATCATCAATTTGTTGTAAATGATAAAATTGAAGTTCAACCAGTGACGAACTTGTCTTAGATAGATATCAACCACCAGCTTGGGTTGAACATGAGTCAATCAGCAGGCATGCAGCATGCGACTTCGATTTAGAACATCGTGGAGGGAAGCATGGACAATGGAATAGCTACTTGCAGCATCCTAAATGAGAATGCAAGAATTGTGACAAACTCAAGTCATGCACGACCAGCTTTAGCTCCAACTCGAATGGATACTCAAGCGACATTTCACACCCAGCTCCAAGAAAGAGCGCAACAATTCGAAGACCAGGAACTCGGTCGGGTCGAATGACTCGAACCACGACCATAGGGGAATAATGATGAAGAAACAAGAAATCAGCAAAAAAAAACCTTTGTAATCTCAGATATGATGTTGCGGGCACCGGTATTGATCTGGGCAATATGCGGCAGCCTCTTAGCGGCACTTCTCAAGATGATGTGTGTAACACCCCACGTCCATTAATGTCACTCATAAAGGGAATGCATTAACTTCCATGGAGGTTTTAAGTGAGTATAGAACAGAAAAATTACAACAAGACAGATAATAAGCAATACTTGGAAATCTAAAACTTCATTTTATTGCAGCGGAAATTAAACATGTTTGTTACATCATAAAAACCATAAATCAAAGTCAAGTACAATATCCATCTTGTTAAATCAAAATACATAACCCCATTACAAAAATAGCCATTAAAGAAGATAACAAGTTGGACTTTACTTCAGCTGTCCAAGCTTTTCCAAAGAGATAAAGCAATCCAATCAAACTCCACTAGAGCTGGGCCAACCCTGAGGACCTGGTGGGGGGGGGGGGGAAGATAGAAATAGAGGGGATCAGACATAAAGTCTGGCGAGTATGATAATTCTAACAATATTATTATCAAAATAACTAGACTAAGGCATAAGCTAGAAAACAAGGAAATGTCTATGAACTATTGGGTATGGAAAAGCAGATAAAGATAACGTTAAAGATAACGTTAAAGGCACACCTAATTACTAACGAATAGTTACTACACTACACCGCAACAGTCACCCTAAAGGTCGATCCCACTTGCTTCACTTAGAAATTATAGCTTCGTGTACCCCTAGCTGACTACATAGGTGCCGCCTGCCCCTATCTCCACTAGGTGTACCCCACTATCCACTTGCGATCGGCTCCCTACTCGTAGATACCCGTGCTGGTCCCAAAGTGGGGTGTATCACTCCCCTAAATTGGCAACCCGATACAACTTGAGAATGCACGGCTTAAACCTACACGATGCAACAACGTCTTACCTACCAGCCCGGGTCCACACACGCATATGAAACCCGTTGGACTTGCGTTGCCACCGCTACCCCGTTTTGGCCTCTTATAGTCAAACCCAGTATGCGTGTCCCGTCCTCGACTTGGGTCGAGCCCACAAAGATACATTTGGGTTACTGGTTGAAATGGGCCCCCACAAGCTACCCACTTAAGCTTGTCCACTAGTACATCCCACTTAACCCTCTTAGTCATGTTCATTTACATGTGTGTTTGGTTAAGTCTTACTAATCATATTTCACATGCCACTAAGGGCACCCACTAGATTCCTCATGCCACCCAAGGCACCTACTTAACCCCCATGTCCCACCTTACATGTTTATCTGGTTAAGTATTTCTTAATTCATTCAGGCCATAACCTCATAAAGACCTCTCACATTAGACTGGCATTTATGGCAGCTGGATTTGCCGGGCGGGTGCGGGCAGTCTTACACCATAAAAGAGTCTAACCTCGTGTCTTTACAACTGTTATGCTTTAATTTGGGCCTAGGACCTCTCACATTGGGCTGACATTTGTGACCACTGGATTTGCCGGGCGGGTCCGGGCAGGTTTACGTCACAAACGAGTCCAACCTCGTGTCCTAAGCATTAATTAACACTTATAATCTTTTACCCCAGTTTTAATAATTCCCTATTCAAATTATTAATTAAGTCTGATTTTAATGATGTCCATAATTGCCTCAATTATGGCCATCCATTCATGGCATGCAAAATCATATCAATTGCACCCCAACTTCTTAATATTAAATCCTTAATATTACCCCTACCCTACGTTATACGTTCGCTTATTCAACGCAAAATGTACATTAGACTCGAATAGTCTAACTCATAGCACAAAGATAAATTATCACAACATATAGACAAATAAAAATAGATCTAATCATGATAGGGGTGGAACTTGCATGAAACTATACATGTCATGGATCTAAAGGTGTCAACTTGTTTGGTAAAATGTCACAATTCACATAATATGATCATAATCCAAATTCATGTATGGACTAGCATATATGATTTAGGCAACATAATGATGGTGTGAACTAGCATCTAATACATAGAATTCACATATGTCATAGCATAATTCTAGATGTCATAATTCTAGGTCCAAATAGATGTCATGGCATATGTTCATAATCTTTACTAATCAATCTAAACTTGCATACATGGTTTGTCATATAGATCAACATAGCCCAAACATTATGATTTGATTAACATGAACTAATTAGCATAGATAATAACATCATGACTTTATAACATGTATGATTTATCACAACTTAGCATAGAAAATTACAACCTATAGAATATCATCATAGCATGATTTACAACATATAGGATATAATCATCACATAACATAGGATTTACAACATACATGATAGCATAAGTGTAACACCCCACCTCCGCCAATGCCACTCTTGCAAGGACACTAGCTTTGGAGGGGCATTAAATGAGGTAAACATGCATGCAGATATCACAAGACATAATATATAAGTAAAACAGAGTAAATAAAGCAGCGGATAAAACTAGTATTTCAAAACCATAGTCAAGTTACATCAAAGTACTGAGTCATTATTTTCCACAAAACAAAGTCTAGAAAAACATAAACTGAAAACTGGAAATAACATAAAGTAAACTATCCCCAAGGTAGAATAAGGCCATAGCATGCTCAAGTCCAAACCGTACATGAGCTATCCAGAAAAGCAGCAAAAGATCCAAGCTAGGTACTAGTGTTCCCACCCTGTAAACCTTGGGGGGGGGGGGGGGGGGGGGACGGAAGAAAAGAGGCGAAAGAAAACGGTTCAGTCAAAAAGACCGGTAAGTCCTATCTACTATTAGTATAAAAACTAATAAAGTTAATTGAACATGTAAACAGAGATGAGGTGTAGGGTGATAACTGGCATAACAAGATAGATCAAGTATGGCATCGCATATACAAGGTTAAGTTGCACCAGGTGTGTACTAGTATCCCAATCCATGTCAAGTATAAACAAGAAATGATCCCTTGGCCCAAAGCTGGCCCAAACCCATGAGATGACCTAAATCAAGGTCCAACTACTCGGTCTAGTCGATCGGCTCCCTATCAGCCTAACTCGTCGTGTATCGGTGTCATACGGTCCAAACATGAAATGTAGTCGACTGTGCTAGGTCCACCCTAGGGTGTATCCGGCCCTAGGGTGTCAACCACTGACACCAAAACAAGCACGCACAGTCAAAACCTACTGGTGCCCAAGTCTGTCTTTCATCCCCGGACAATGTGCACGACCATGGTCCGTCGGAATCTACTATGGCGCACCTACTTTTGCCGTCTTTTTGGTCACTTACACTCCAGCCCAGTAATCGTTCCCCACCCTAGCCTAGTCCCTAGGGTATCCGATACTCCCTAGTGGGTTACTGCTGAGAAGGACCACGTAACTAGGGTTTTCTAGTGGGTTAAGTGTGGTTAACCCCATCCAATCAAGTATCAAGTTGATTAAGTGTATCCAAGGTTCATGACCTAACCGCGTCAACCCATCATGTCTAATTGGTTAAGTATTCAAGTGGTCCATGACTTAACCCTACCATGTGGCATTAATTAGTTTAATGCACCCAACCTCTCACATTAGACCTTGTTGTGGTTACTAGTTAAGCCGGGCGGGTCCGGGTAGCTTTACACCACAACTTAGTCTAACCTCGGGTTTCAAGTGCGACATGACCAACTTCTCACATTGGGTCCTATTGTTTGTAGCCACTAGTTAAGCCGGTCGGTTCCGGGTAGATTTATGCTACAAACTCAACCCAACCTCGAGTTGGCCACACTCATATTTTCTAAGTGTCATGTCCATCATTATGTTTACAAACATAATCACATGTCAATGTTTATGTCATATTTTAAAACCATGTTTCATGTCATTAATATTACCCAACCCATCGCATGTACGTTTCGCATAACATAACACAGATCAAAAGAGGGAACTTGGTAAAAGCATGACAAAAGGGCATAAGGTAATAAGGTTGGCCACAAGTTAAACATGAGGCATAAATATGTTCATAAGCTTGCATAATACATCATGGGCCTCACAACATGCATAATATCAACTTAAGCAAATAAGTGAAACATGATCATAAATGATATAGGATGGTGGCTAGAAGTTCGCATATAACATTATATTCAAGTTATCATAAAGGTTATGAAGGTTCTCATGTTGCATAATGCAACATTTCAACATAAAGCTTATAGCTTTTAGCCCACAAGGTCAAGGTGATAGTTTTACAAACATGCATAGAATTAAACTTATGCATAACATGATAGGATCAAAGCACATATCATACTTAGGCCCAAACTCAACTTGCAACATGTCATATTTAACTTCATAGTTAGAATCTAAGAGTAGTATAGGGCTTACAATGAGCGGTTATGCGATCTAGATCAATATATATAAAGATTGAGACGAAGCCACAAGCAAAATCCGCAAAGAAAATAATAAGCTCCACTTAAACGCCTTGAAACAAGAAGTAATAACTCCAACGACAAAGAAAGAAGGCTCTTTTACTTAAGAAAGATGGCTCTTTTATGAAATAGATTGATTTGAGACACTCATGCTTTCATAAAGAAGATGGAGGCCATGATTGGTGAATATTTGGACAGCATTTAGTTGTAGGAATGATTAATTAGGTTTTAGGCTAGGTCTAGGGGTCTTTTTATAGGTGATTAGGTTAATTTAGACCATAGGATTAACCCTAAATCGAATCTGAGCCATCAACTCTCGTCAGAAACTTCCAGAGCAAGACCTAACATGTCAAAATGGTGCACTTGAAAAACTGGTTCGACCGGGGGGGTCGACCCCTGGGTCGACACGGGTGTCGACCCATTGGGGGGGGTCGACACTGGTGTCGAACCCTGTGTCGACCCTGCCTGGGGCGGGAAAAATCCCGCCCATTCTGTTTTGGTTGAAGTTCGAATCTGAATTCGAATTTGAACTGTTTTCGGGCTTGGCATTTTCTGAAAACTTCATTGGGCCATAACTTGGTCATACGGACTCCGTTTTTCGAGAACTCGGACTCTATTTCGCGTATTTTTCCGAGACGAACGTAATGGCATAGCCCGTTTCCCCTTGATTCAGATTTTACAATTTAATTTTTCCTTGTTTTATGTTATAACATGTTATTCAAAATACGGGTTGTTACAATAAGGTTTACAACAACATATATGACAATTCACATCATTTTCTTATGATCCAAATCACAACTTAATCTAATTAGTTTGCAATAATCTTGTTAAGATCATCATACTCACAATTTAGAGAAGAAAGAGAGTCTTGATTTGCTTTAGAGTTGAGTAGAATTAGGGATTTGATTAGCTTTCTTCCTTCTTAGTTGGCGGCGGCTACACTGAGTTCCATGGCGGCGGTATGACAGTAGCTATTCTATTTTTCATGTGAATTAGAGTGAGAGACTACCTAGGTATTTATAGAGTTTAGGATTTATTTAGACCGCCAGATCAACTCAGAACTAAACTGAACCGTTAAATTTGCCAACTCAGCCCTAAAGACACATCAGCAGCTCAAGATTGGGCTCAGTCAAACCCTAGCCGCCTGGACCAGGTCGACTGCCCAGTCGACCTGGAGGGGGGGGGGGTGTGGACTGCCCAGTCGACCTGGGGTGCTGGGCTGGAAATTTCCCGCCTAGCCTGTTTGACTTCGAATTTTGAATTTAAAATTTCTGAAATCTGTTTTGAATTTTCTGAAACTTCCGATGGCCATAACTTTTTCATACAAAGTCCAATTCACGCAAACTCGGACTCTATTTCAACCAGAATCCCGAGACGAACACAATGGCGCAACCCATTTCCCACAATTCTCACGTCTGAGATTAGTTATTCTTTAGTTTGTGAATATTAATATTAATAGAATTACGGGGTGTTACATTCTCCCCTCCTTAAAGGATTTCGACCCCGAAATCTTCAAGTTAAGAAGAATGTATATCCTAACATTCAATCGTCCATCTACTCAACCATCAAACACAGGCATCCATTGTCCTTATAGACCTCTAATTCTTTCTTTTTTAAATGCACAGTGTGTGTATATGTCCATATCTAATGCAAAATCAGGCGGTCCACTGATTCAGTTGACCTCCTTAATGCAAATCATCATAGTGCCATGCGTCCATTATGTATGCAAAAGTTCCTTAATGCTACATATTATCTCTATATGCGTGCACAATCATCATCTGAATGTAGCATCCATATGATAAAACAATCATCATACATCCATTTTACTAAGTACATCCATTTATATGCAATATGCAATATGAAGTGACTGAGCCGATCTATTGCCTAATAGTGTGTCTATATGCGTCCACGAGCAACCACTAGCAAACACTTGCATCCACTTTGCATCCATCATACATAACATGTCTCAAACACATGCTTCAACCATAGGATTATCCTAACTAAAGGTCAAAGATACTAGTGAGAGGATACTCTAAAGGTAAGATAAGTACAAGCTGGAGGAGAAATTAAAAGACATACCCTCAAAAAGAAAAGGGTACAACGAACGCATCTTTGCTTCTGTCTCCCAAGTAGCGTTGCTCTCATCATCTCTCCATTGTACTTTGACTAGTCTGACCTCTCGATTCCTCGGCTTCTTGATCTCCGACCCAAGAATGCATGTAGGAGCTCGTCGAATCGTCGCATCACGCTCTATCTCCACCTCTCTAAGCAAGTTCGGCTCTACCACCTCCGCGGTCTCGTGTAGGCACTTCCTCAAATGTGATACATGGAATACGTCGTGTACACCACTAAGTCTCTCAGGCAACTCCACTCTATACGCCATCTGTCCAATCTTCTCCTTAATAGGAAACGGACCTACAAACCTTGGTGCTAATTTCCCAACGGACCCGAAGCGAACAACGTTTCGTAATGGAGACACTTTGACAAAGATCATGTCCCCAACCTCCAACTCAAGATCTGTCCTCCTCTTATCCGCATAAGATTTTTGCCTATCTTGCGTCGTCTTCATCCTCCTTCGAATCAAGTCGATCTTTTCCGAAGTCTCTCTAATCATATCGGGCCCAAGTAAGATCTTATCCGTAGATTCCCACCAACATGCAGGTGAACGACAAGGTCGTCCATAAAGAGCTTCGAAAGGTGCCATGGTAATGCTAGACTGAAAGATGTTATTATATGTGAACTCCACCGATGGAAGATGCTCTTCCCACGTACCCCCAAATTCTAGGATACATAGCCTCAAAAGATCCTCTAGAATGCGATTCACCCTCTCGGTCTGGTCGTCCGTCTGAGGATGATATGCGGTGCTCAAACATAACTGAGTCCCTACCGCCTCTTGTAAGCTTCTCCAAAATTCGCTAGTGAAAATAGGATCGTGATCGCTCACTATGCTAGAAGGAACACCGTGCAAACGAACTATTTCTCGGACATATACAGAAGCTAACCATGGAGCAGTACTCTTACTCTTCACGGGAATGAAATGGGCACTTTTAGTAAGTTTTTCTACTATAACCCAAATCCCTGTATTACCCTTTCTTGATCCTGGTAATCCATCCACAAAATCCATCGAGACACTTTCCCATTTTCATAGTGGAACCTCCAATGGGTGAAGCAACCCACCGGGTTTCTTTTGCTCCGATTTTACTTATTGGCACACCAAGCATCTAGCGACATACTCGGCCACATCCCTCTTCATACCGGCCCAAAAGAAAACTCGCTTCATGTCTTTGTACATCTTGTCCCCGCCGGGATGAATGGTCATCTTCGAATGATGTGCTTCGTCAAGAATAGCCTTCCTCAAGTCCTCGTCTCGTGGTACACAAAGTTTACTATCCCTACGTAACCAACCCTTATCATCTAGGGTATACCTACAGAGATGGCTTGATGACTCCCCTCTTTTGAGCTTTTCTACTAACTCAACCAACTGTGGGTCGTTTGGCTGTGCCTCGCCAATCCATCCCAAAAGCGTAGGTCTGACCTCCAAAGATGCTAGCAAACCGGGTACAAAGTCAACGGAAGGTCTAAAGTCAAACATCGAAATGAATTCTAAGTTTCACCGCTCAACAAACAAAGGACTTTAGGATAATCTTTTTCTACTTAAGGCATCCGCCACTACGTTACCCTTGCCAGGGATATATGCTATCTCGAAGTCGTAGGATGCTAAGAACTCCATCCACCTTTGCTGCCTTAAGTTCAAGTCCTTTTGAAAGAATAAGTATTTTAAAGATTTGTGGTCAGTGAATAATTCGAATTTCTCGCCAAGAGGATAATGACGCCAAGACTTAAGCGCGAAAACAATAGCGGCCAACTCTAGGTCAGGTGTAGGGTAATTTTTCTCATGCGCTCTCAACTGCCTTCCACCATAGGCTATTACCCTTCCCTCTTGCATTAAGACTGCGCCTAGTCCTATCCCACAAGCATCGGTATAAACAGTAAACGGCTTACTCCCGTCTGGCAATACTAAGACTGGGGCTGAAGTCAAAGCTCTCTTCAAACGTTGGAACGCATCATCACAATCTACGTCCCATGTGAAAACTAGGTTCTTCTTTGTCAAACGTGTTAATGGAGCTGATATATTTGTGAAGTCTTTGATAAACTTCGTATAGTAGCTAGCCAAACCCAAGAAACTCCTTACTTCGGTAGCATTTTTAGGGACCTTCCAATCTTGGATGGCCACCACCTTCGCGGGATCCACAGCTATCCCTTCTTTGGAAACCACGTGCCCTAAGAATCGTACTTCCTTCCTCCAGAATGACACTTAGAAAATTTAGCTTTAAGATTATGCGCTCGTAGGGTCTCTAACACTTCCCTAAGATGTAGGGCATGCTCTTCTTCATCCTTAGAAAAGATCAAGATGTCATCTACAAAGACCACCACGAATTTATTAAGGTACTCCCTAAACACCCTACTCATCAGATCAACAAAGTATGTGGGGGCGTTTGTCACTAGCAATTCATAGAAATCGTCCGGAGTCCTAAAGGCAGTTTTGTCAATGCTATCCTCAGCCACCCTCAATTGATGGAAACCAGTGGCTAAGTCCAACTGCGAAAACAATGAGGCGCCAACTAACTGATCGAAGAGATCGTCAATCCTCAGCAGTGTGTGTCTGTTCTTCTTAGTAAGCTTATTAAGTTCTCTATAGTCCACACAAAGTCTAAGTGACCCATCCGCCTTCGTGGAAAATACTACTGGAGCACCGCACTCCGATATACTACGTCTTATGAACCCCTTCTCAAGCAACTCCTTCACTTGCTTTTCGAGTTCCCTCCTTTCACGAGGAGCCATGTGGCGCACCGGCAAAGATACTGGTTTTGCATTATCCACAAGATATATTCGAAAATCTATCTCCCGCTTCGGAGGCAAGCCCTTCACCTCCTCAAACACATCCGAGTATTCTCGGACCACTCTAACAGATCGTAGATTCTCCACAGACGCGTCAAGCGATTCTAAATAACTTAGCATAACAGAATTTATGGGATTACAAAAGATTTCGAGAGTGTTGCCAAGGCGAGTCACGAGCCTAACTACTCTCTTTTCACAATCAAGAACGGCCCCATTTCTGGATAACCAATCCATTCCTAAAATTAGCCCATAGCCCGTGATGCCCAAAACATAAGCATCACATCTAAACTCAACGCTAAGTATAGAAATTTTCAAATCCAAACACATCATGGACAAATAAGCTGAGCCCCCAATTGGATTCGAAACAACTAAGGGATCCTCTACTAAACTGGTGTTTAAGTGCAGTGATTCAACTAATGACGTAGAGATAAACGAATGCGATGCGCCCGAATCGAATAAGGTACGGACAGGATGATCAAACAAAAAAACTAAGCTTTCAACAGAAATGGTTCTACCTCGTTCTTGCAGCAGTGGGACCGCGAGAGCCTGAACTTGTCCCCTTGCCTCCCCTGGTGCCATAAGAGCCTGCACCCATCCTCCCGAGGTAGACCCTGCCCTCTGCCCCTTCTTTGGGCAGTCCTTCACTAGATGTCCCGCTTCACCATAGTGAAAACAGCCAGTCTTCTTTTTCTTTCGGCAATCCTCGCTAAGATGGCCTGGTGTCCCACAGTTAAAGCATTTCTTCTTTCCCTTGCCATTATTGTCTTTACCACCCTTCTTGTTTTGCTGTTGTGGTTTCTTCTGATCCCCTTTCTTCTCGGGTGCCTTATTAGCATTAGCGCCTTTCTCCTCGTGCATGAGTGCCATGTCTACTAGCTTCTCAAAGGTGGCCCCCATAGGGATGTGGGTCATAACCAACCCTTGCAACGGTTCATTCAATCCATTAATGAACCTCAGAGCCTTCTTCTTCGGCGTGTTCACTAAGTCCAAGCCAAACCTTGCTAACTGATTGAATTTTTAACATATTCTTTCACTGATGAGCTTCCTTGCTTCAATGTCAAGAACCTTTCCATATATAGATTCTCCTCTGCCCTTGAGAGAAACTTTGCCTCGAACCTACGTCTGAAATCCGCCCAAGAGTCAACAGGACGCTCCCCATTAGTGACCTCCCACCAAAACGAGGCCTCTCCCTTCATTAACCAAGCTGCTAATTTGACTTTCCTCCCTTCTTCTACTTCAAATATTTCTAGCAATTCTTCCACCTCCTTAAGCCAATCTCTAGCTTTCACAAACGTTTCTGACCCTTGAAAAGGTTTTCCACCCATAGCCTTAAATTCCTTGCACGTCTTTGCAAAAGTATCAGCGCGAGGAGGAGGAGGAGGAACGGGTGCAACTGGTGGTGGAGGAACATTGGCTGGACCTGCAGCGGCCCTAGCCTCTAGTAACCTCTTATACCATCCTGGTATTGTTACACCATCCGGAAGGTTAAGATCTTCAGCCATGCTGAAACGAAAAAGGAAAGATTCAGAATGGAGAATTCGAAAGATAAAGATATATGGCTATTGGGGATTATGTTTTTCTTAAAAACTTTCCTCTTTAAATTACTCATTAAGACATGTTTTTGAAAACACTTCTTCCAAAAATACTTTAGAAAAATAGTTTTTCTAAAAAAATTATTTGTTTTGGTAAACTTAAGCTCTGATACCACGTGTAACACACCACGTCCATTAATGTCACTCACAAAGGGAATGCATTAACTTCCATGGAGGTTTTAAGTGAATATAGAACAGAAAAATTACAACAAGACAGATAATAAGTAGTACTTGGAAATCTAAAACTTCATTTTATTGCAGCGGAAATTAAACATGTTTGTTACATCATAAAAACCATAAATCAGAGTCAAGTATAATATCCATCTTGCTAAAACAAAATACATAACCCCATTACATAAATAGCCATTAAAGAAGATAACAAGTTGGACTTTACTTCAGCGGTCCAAGCTTTTCCAAAGAGATAAAGCAATCCAATCAAACTCCACTAGAGCTGGGCCCACCCTAAGGACCTGGTGGGGAGGGAGATAGAAATAGAGGGGGTCAGACATAAAGTCTGGCAAGTATGATAATTCTAACAATATTATTATCAAAATAACTAGACTAAGGCATAAGCTGGAAAACAAGGAAATGTCTATGAACTATTGGGTATGGAAAAGCAGATAAAGATAACGTTAAAGATAACGTTAAAGGCACATCTAATTACTAACGAATAGTTACTACACTGCACCACACCAGTCACCCTAAAGGTCGATCCCACTTGCTTCACTTAGAAATTATAGCTTTGTGTACCCCTAGCTGACTACATAGGTGCCGTCTGCCCCTCTCTCCACTAGGTTTACCCCACTATCCACTTGCAATCGGCTCCCTACTCGTAGATACCCATGCTGGCCCCAAAGTGGGGTGTATCACTCCCCTAAAGTGGCAACCCGATACAACTTGAGAATGCATGGATTATACCTACACGATGCAACAACGTCTTACCTACCAGCCCGGGTCCACACACGCATATGAAACCCGTTGGACTTGTGTTGCCACCGCTACCCCGTTTTGGCCTCTTATAGTCAAGCCCAGTATGCGTGTCCCGTCCTCGACTTGGGTCGAGCCCACAAAGATACGTTTGGGCTACTGGTTGAAATGGGCCCCCACAAGCTACCCACCTAAGCTTGTCCACTAGTACATCCCACTTAACCCTCTTAGTCATGTTCATTTACATGTGTGTTTGGTTAAGTCTTACTAATCGTATTTCACATGCCACTAAGGGCACCCACTAGATTCCTCATGCCACCCAAGGCACCTACTTAACCCCCATGTCCCACCTTACATGTTTATCTGGTTAAGTATTTCTTAATTCATTCGGGCCATAACCTCATAATGACCTCTCACATTAGACTGGCATTTATGGCAGCTAGATTTGCCGGGCGGGTCCGGGTAGTCTTACACCATAAAAGAGTCTAACCTCGTGTCTTTACAACTGTTATGCTTTAATTTGGTCCTAGGACCTCTCACATTGGGTTGACATTTGTGACCACTGCATTTGCCGGGCGGGTCCGGGCAGGTTTACGTAACAAACGAGTCCAACCTCGTGTCCTAAGCATTGATTAACACTTATAATCTTTTACCCCAGTTTTAATAATTCCCTATTCAAATTATTAATTAAGTCCGATTTTAATGATGTCCATAATTGACTCAATTATGGCCATCCATTCATGGCATGCAAAATCATATCAATTGCACCCCAACTTCTTAATATTAAATCCTTAATATTACCCCTACCCCATGTTATCCGTTCGCTTATTCAACGCAAAATATACGTTAGACTCAAATAGTCTAACTCATAGCACAAAGATAAATCATCACAACATATATACAAATAAAAATAGATCTAATCATGATAGGGGTGGAACTTGCATGAAACTTCACATGTCATGGATCTAAAGGTGTCAACTTGTTTGGTAAAATGTCACAATTCACATGATATGATCATAATCCAAATTCATGTATGGACTAGCATATATGGTTTAGGCAACATAATGATGGTGTGAACTAGCATCTAACACATAGAATTCACATATGTCATAGCATAATTCTAGATGTCATAATTCTAGGTCCAAATAGATTTCATGGCATATGTTCATAATCTTTACTAATCAATCTAAACTTGCATACATGGTTTGTCATATAGATCAACATAGCCCAAACATTATGATTTGATTAACATGAACTAATTAGCATAGATAATAACATCATGACTTTATAACATGTATGATTTATCACAACTTAGCATAGAAAATTACAACCTATACAATGTCATCATAGCATGATTTACAACATATAGGATATCATCATCACATAACATAGGATTTACAACATACATGATAGCATAAGGTTTACAACAACATATATGACAATTCACATCATTTTCTTATGATCCAAATCACAACTTAATCTAATTAGTTTGAAATAATCTTGTTAAGATCATCATACTCACAATTTAGAGAAGAAAGAGAGTCTTGATTTGCTTTAGAGTTGAGTAGAATTAGGGATTTGATTAGCTTTCTTCCTTCTTAGTTGGCGGCGGCTACACTGAGTTCCATGGCGGCGGTATGACGGTAGCTATTCTATTTTTCATGTGAATTAGAGTGAGAGACTACCTAGGTATTTATAGAGTTTAGCATTTATTTAGACCGTCAGATCAACACAGAATTAAACTGAACCGTTAAATTTGCCAACTCAGCCCTAAAGACACATCAGCAGCTCAAGATTGGGCTCAGTCAAACCCTAGCCGCCTGGACAAGGTCGACACCCAGGTCGCCTGCCCAGTCGACTTGGGGGGGGTGTCGACTGCCCTGTCGACTCCCCAGTCGACCTGGGGTGCTGGGCAGAAAATTTCCCGCCTAGCCTGTTTGACTTCGAATTTTGAATTTTAAATTTCTGAAATCTGTTTTTAATTTTCTGAAACTTCTGATGGCCATAACTTCTTCATACGAAGTCCAATTCACGCAAACTCGGACTCTATTTCAACCAGAATCCCGAGACGAACACAATGGCTTAACCCGTTTCCCACAATTCTCACGTCTGAGATTAGTTATTCTTTAGTTTTTGAATATTAATATTAATAGAATTACGGGGTGTTGCAATGTGGATAATGATGATTACATCAGGATCTCCTGTTATTCCCCCGGACTTTAAGTTTTCTCTGTAACGAGATTGGCTCAGAAGCTTTGATGAATTCAACCCTAAGGTGGACATGATACTATGACAAGAAGGTGTTTATGTCGAGATGGACGATCCTGATGCTTTTCCGACTAAAGAATGGAGCACCTTCCAACTCCTGAAATGGTAATGACCAAGGAAAGACCTTGGAAAAGAATGATAATAATGTGTAGTTCCAAAGATAATCTATATGATTTATCGAGCCAATGATCTTGTTTGTCAAGCTCAATTGAACCGAGCATGAGAAAGAGGCTTAACAAGACTATGATGACCATTTCAGACTATGTTGAAGCATAAACGAAGGGGCCCACATAACTTCATAACGACATTTATTCACTTGCATTTAACAAGCTTACTTGACTACGCAACTGATCCGATGAGAGTAACCGAATTCGCTGATGCCCGGTGAGGCAATCCTCACTATCCGACTAAAGAAAAGAGACAATATCAAAGCAAATGTGGTTCGACCATTTGCATATACAATTCCAACTTTTGCTAAATTAAGAATAGTACAGAATGATCTCGATCGACTAAGATTATTGAACCTGCAACTCTTACCAGATGCAACAACGGAAATTATAAAATCTTCAAGATTAGATGCCTGATTGACTCAACTCAACCCCCTCAATGCTAGGGGCATACGCCCTAACTTCGCTTGCCCCCTGATGGCACTGAGGGCACGAGCGTTGTTTCACGGACTGACCGTGAAGATGACCCTGCCTTGGAGCAAGATTCAAAACATGTACAATATGTCTTTGGAGTATGACCTGATTCATCTTCCTCGACCAAGCGAGCCAGCTCGCGGGTTAAATGTGAATTTAAAGACTCAAACTACACCGAATGGAAGGTGTAGCAAATTCCTCCACTGCCTTATAGTAGTGAAGATCATACGAGCTCTAGTTCACATGATTTCAACTATGTCTCTTACTGAGTTGCATGTGATTATTGAATTACGACACGATCTAGAACGACCATGGATTTCTGATTTTTTTTGTTGATACGATCTGAATCGATTGTGGTTTTTCCTGGCTTCCTGCTGTTATGACTCTATGCTATCGTGAAGTCCTAGATTAATATCCCAACAATGGGGTAGTCTAAAGTTGAGTACAAATGACTGATTTGTATGCTTATTTCTGATATGCCTTATCCCAGCAGTCCAGATGTTATCTTAGAGCCCAAAGATTCTTACATCACCCCATGATTTAGATGGCTACTTTATACATTGGCTCATATACAAAAGAAGATTGACTCGACAATGCGATTGACCTGCGTAGGAAGACGAAGTCATTTGACATTGACCTGTGCATATGGAATCACAATTGGGAACGAACGATCTAGCATGATATTTTATGAAGGAATTCGACCACTTGATTCAACGAGGTCTAAACGGTTACTTCATCATCTCAATTACTCCGTCCATAATGTCTGGCTCAATAAGCACCAATAGAAGCGGTGCGACATACGTAAAGCCATCTATACAACGAAGAGTTGAAATATCAGAAATACTCAAGGGGACGCGACAAGGTGATAAAGTCTTCTCAAGGACGAATAAAGTTCCAGAAAGATTCAGCTTGACATATTCAAAGCACATCTCATCTACGATAAGATGTACTTTGGGGGAAAAAAATGTTAGCCTGCTTTGTGACCAGGCTACACAAAGCCTAAGTATTCACAACTGGATGCAAGAGACTTAACGCATTCACAAGCTCATTAAGGCTGGGTTGCAAATCCCACTCATGATCAGGGTCCCTAACTCGTGATATAGAAGTCCACTCGTAATCAGTGGTGGCTTGTGACCCCACTCTTGAACATGGCTCATGGAAGCCACTCGTGACCCCTAGCTCAGGATGAATGGCTCGTGAAGACCATTCGTGACCTGCCCCCGCATGAGGAATATAGACCGCGAACCGCCTGAGAACAATGACGCTGCATACACAATTTTGACCTATTCTCAAGGCTATGATTACTCCTACTTTCCCGGATCGAGTGCCACGTGTCCCACCACGACCAGATCACCATGACGACCCTCCTACAGCTATAAATACACCTCTAGAGGACATTTTCAGGGGACTTTTGGCATCTCCTCGTCCATGGCAGCCATGGCCAACACTTCTCCATGAATAATCATTATCTTCTTCAATAAAAATTAATGAATTCAGAAAGAATTATTTATTGAATTCTAGTGATTGAGTCACTATGTTCCTTGTATTGTAATCTATGAATGAAATGAGGAAATATGAAGTGGACGTAGGCTCATTAATGTCGAACCACAATAAAAATCCAGTTGTCTTGATTTTTCTCGTTATTTTCAGTTATTTATTCATATTCCATGCTCGAAAGACAATTATTTGGGTGTTAGAACTATTTTTTTGGTTTAACAACGTCAATAAGTGCATATAATGACAATATTTGTAACACCCCATAATTTTAAAATATTAAAATTAATAGATTTGTGAACACTAAATTTTTAGAAAAGGAATTAAGGGAAACGGGTTACGCCATTGTGTTCATCTCAGAATTCTTCTTGAGATAGAGTCCGAGTTTGCGTAACTCGCGCTCTGTATGAAGAAGTTATGGAGCTTAGAAGATTTCAAGTTTATATCAGAATTAAATAAATAATTAATAAATCTAAATTCGAATTCAAACCAGCGAAAAGAAGTGGGCGGAAAATTCCCGCCAGAGGGTGTCGATCCCCTTAAGGGGTGTCGACATAGGTGTCAATCCCTCTATCGGGATGTCGACATAGGTGTTGACCGCCCCTGTAGGGGTCGACCCCTGCTGACTGTTCTGGATAGTGATGATTTTCTGAGTCTTAGGGCTATGTGGCGACTTCTGATTGGCCTGATGACGCATTTTTTTGGACTGGATTGTTTGGATGGATCCTAGGTTGATGTAAAGGCTCTAATTAATCCTATACTTCTATATAATCACATCCAACATAAACCCAAATCAAAACTAAATTGATTTTTGAGCCACCATGCTTTCCATCTCTAACCTAGCCTTGCCTCCACCATAACTAATCAAATTTAAGATAAAGGAGAAAGATCAAAGCCTACATCAACGGATTAGCTTATCAACTTCAGAAATTAGATTCCAGATCTTCTCTTCTTTCTTAATCTCAGTGAGTTCATGCAATTTTCAGAAGATAATTAAACTAAATTAATTATGATAAGTTGTAAATTATGATTATATGATTATGCCTATAATGGATCTTATCGAATTCGCAAGTTGTCATCTTTTTCGATACATAGCCTATGCTTTTCTGATAAATTCTATCAGTTCATGCCTGTTCGTGCTCGTATATTTATGCATATTTTGATACCATGATTCTCTTCCCTCTTCCTTTTTCATTTTTTTCTTTTTATGAGTTAGGCTAACTTCGAGTCTAACATTTTATGCGAAATTCGCGCACGTATAACGATTGAATGATGGGGAAAATGTTGAATAACATGTGATTTGTAAAAAGGCATAGATTGATGATGGCTATGGTTTGTGAAAAATTGTATATAATAAGCAAACATGAGACTTGACGTAAATGGGTTTGGGTGTAAACTTGTGATAATTTTGTAAGCTCAGTTATTTCTCAGATTTGGAACATGTAATAGGAATCATGAATTGTAATGAATCGAATCTAGAACTATGCCTAATTGTAAGACAATCAATTCTGATTCATGCTTATCCTTTATCAAATCTAAGTTATCTATGCCTATGAGACTGTTGTGATTAATACAATGGGACCTATCATGTTGTACACCAAATTGGTGATTCATTTATGTTCAATTCTATTGAATCTTTATGGCTGTGATGTAACTTGCTCAGTTTAGCCGTACTTATTGTTAATGTAGAACATGTCTATTGGAAACATGATTCTTGGGTTGGGTACACCTTTACATTCCTATTTTGATCCTTGTGTCAATTCTTGTGTTTCTCCTCTATCCCTCTCCCTTTTTTTGGGATCTTGTTGTACATGCGATTGAAACGCGGGGAATTGGGTATAACTTAATTAAGTAATTTTGGACATAACAAGTAAATGTGACATAACTTGAATTGATCACACTTATGGATAATTTACATATAAATCTAGACTTGGACAGTAAATATGTAAATTGGCTAAAAGATGAATGCCTAAGACACGAGGTTAGACTTGGTTTACGGTATAAGACTACCTGGAACCACCCGGCATATCCAGCAACTGCAAACGGCAGTCTAATGTGAGAGGTCAAAGGCATAAATTAGATGCTTAGACACGAGGTTAAGTCTGACTTATGGTGGAAGTCTGCCCGGAACCGCCCGGCATATCCAGCGGCCACAAGTGATCGACTTAATATGAGAGGTATGCGCATTAATAACTAATTAATGCTGATCAAAGATGAATATGATACCTAAATGGGTTAGGTGGGTGGGGTTAAGTTAACATGGGTAAGAAGACAACTTAACTAATATTACATGAACAAAGTGGATAGGGTTAAGGCAAGCTTAACCAATAATACATATGGACTTGATAAGTGGAAGGGTTAAGTAAATCTCCGATAGGTGGGTAATATTAGTATATATAGGCCCACAAACTTAACCATTAAATAAACATGTGTGAACCAATGGAAAGGTTAAGTAACATATGAATAGGCGACACTTAACCAATACAACATGTTAATTAAAACAGACGGATGAGGTTAGGTTAAATTGAGAACACTTAACCGGTATAACATGTTGATTAGGAAACCCTAGTAACGAGGACACATTTCAGCAGTAACCCACATAGATGTATCATGATACCCTGAACTAGGCAGGGTGGGGCACGATTACTGGGCTGATTATAAGTGGTCAAAATAGCGGCGGGTGGAGCGGCGGTGTAGGTTCCAATGGAATACGGGCGCGCACGTGCTCTGGAGTGGAAAAAGCAGGCACTGGGAATCAGTAGTCATACACTGTGCATCTTGAATTATGTTGGGTTGCCATCATAGGGATTGATATACCCCATGGTGGGACCAGCACAGGTATCTACAAACAAGCGGGCCGAGTGACACAAGTAATAAATACATACGAGTTAAGGAGCCGATCGATTAAACGATAGAGGGGTAGTGTGGGGGCGTCTAGTATTTAGTATGGGCAAATAGGCTGCCAAGGATTATATGGGGTGGATACCTCTTACTAGATGTTGTGCCTGAGGACTACCAGTTACAAGATGGGGATCAGCTTTCAGTTTTGGATTCGTACTGGTGCGGTGTATTTAGTATTGGTACAGTGTAATTAGCGTTGGTGCAGTGTAGTAGTTATACTATAGTGATTAGAAGCGCAGTCAACGTTTATCTTATTCATCTTGCTTACCCTGTCATGCATGCATATGTATAGTCATTTCTTACTTTCCAGTTTATGTTCTTATCCTGTTAGTTTAATGATTATATTGTTAAAGTTACTGGACTCACCAGATTTATGTCTGACCTAGTTTTTTTTGCCTCTTTTCTTCCGTTTCCCCTCCCCTCCAGGTTCTCAGGGAGGAAATACTCAAGCTTAGTTCAGATGTCTCTTTCTTCCAACTTGAAGTTGAAAGATGTATTGTTTGGCTTTGATTCTTCTTATGGCATTTTCTGTTGGGGGTTATGGCTTTAAAATTACGTACTCTGATGGCTTTTGTACAAGACTTATATTATGTATATGGTTTTGTTGTTTTGAAGGTGTAACCAAACCTATTTCTGTTTCTGTTGCAATAAAGTTATAAATTTTTCAGGTACTACTTTTTCCAGCTTGTATTATTCCGTTCTGTTTACTCATAACGCTCCACGAAACTTAATGCATTCCCTTTGTGAGTGACATTAACGGGCGTGGGGTGTTACACTTGGTATCATAGCTAAAGGTTACCAGAACAGATAAAAGATTTAGAAAAACCATTTTCGAAAGCATTTTTATAAAGAAGTATTTTCAAAAACATGTTTTGAGGAGAGCATTTTTCAAGAGAAAGGTTTATTATGAAAAACATAATCCCCAAAAGCCATATATCTTTCTTTTGATTCTTTGTTTCTAATCTCTTCCTTTTTCCTTCTTGAGTCTCTTTTCCCGCATGTAGATGCTTTTTCTAAGATATGTAAGGACTTTCGTACGATAGGCGGAAAACCGTTTCATAGGACTGAGATGTTTGTCGAAGCTGGAATTGGCTCAAGGAATTGGAGGACTCGTTTGGTATCTTTGAGATAGATGATGGAAGGAAAGTTTAGCTAGCTGCTTGGTCGATGAGGGAGTTTTGGCTATGGAGCACAACCCAAGGATGAGGAATTTGTTGACATAGCTTTAATCCACAAAGAAGGTAAAGGATGAAGTAGAAAGAATAATTAACCCCACCACAAAAGAAGGTGTCTTATTTGAGGTATAACGGGCCATGTAATTAAGGACTGTAGGAAGAAGAAGAAGCCTGGTTGTTTTCATTACGGTGAGGCAGGACATCTGATTAAAGACTGCATGAGGAGGCAAGGACAAGGGCAAGGGCAGAGCACATGACCTACTTATGGAGGACAGGTTCATGCTGTCATGGCACTAGAACAGGAAAGAGATAGAAACATTTTTGTTGAAAGTTTGATTTTTTTTCTTTTTGATCATCCTGTTCGAACTTTGTTTGATTTTGGCGCTTCGCACTCGTTTGTATCTGCTTTGTAAGTTGAAACACTGCACTAAATATAAGTCTAGTTGTGGATCCCATTGTAGTCTCAAATCCTATTAGTGGTTCGGCTCATTTATCTATGGTTTGTCGGGATTTGAGAATGTCTATCTTGGGCGTTGGGTTTGAAAGCAATGCCTATGTTCTTGGTTTCATGGGCTATAGCTTGATTCTAGGGATGGAATGGCTAGCCAGGCATGGTGCCATCCTAGACTATGAAAAAAGGGTAGTTAGACTATTGACTCATTGTGGAAAGACCCATGATATTTCTTGTGACCCTAGAGGTACGGTGGTGCTTAGCTACCTAGAATCTCTTGACGCATCCATTGATGATTTGGAATCTGTTCGAGTAGTCCGTTGGTATGGTGATGTCATTGATGTGGTTCGAGGTTTAACCCCAAGACGCGAGATAAACCTCCGTATATACTTAGTAGATAATGCAAAGCCAATTGCATTACCAGTGCGCCACATGGCTCCGAGAGAGAGGAGGGAACTCAGTAAGCAAGTAGGGGAGCTACTTGAGGAAGGGTTCATAAGAAGAAGTATTTCGGAATGGAGTGCTCCAGTTGTTTTTGCTACGAAGGTTGTGCGTGGACTATAGGGAGCTGAACAAGCACACAAAGAAGAACAGACACCCATTACCGAGGATGGATGACTTGTTCGATCAATTGGATGGCGCTTCGGTTTCCTCACAATTGGATTTAGCTAAAGGATTTCATCAGCTAAGGGTAGCCGAGGATAGCATAGATAAGACTGCATTTAGGACTCCCAACGGTTTCTTCGAGTGGCTCATCATGCCTTTTTCGTTTAACGAATGCACTCGCATATTTCGTAGACTTGATGAGTAGGGTGCTTAGGGAGTTCCTAATCAAGTTTGTGGTAGTCTTTGTGAAAGGTATTTTGATTTTCTCTAGAAGCGAGGAAGAGCATGCCCTACATCTTAGGGAAGTCTTAGAGACCCTACGAGCACATCAACTCAAAGATAAGTTCTCCAAATATCATTTTTGGAGGAAAGAAGTGAGGTTCTTAGGACATGTGGTCTCTAAGGAAGGGATAGCAGTGGATCCTGCAAAGTTGTGGCAATCCAATATCGGAAAGTTCCTAGAAAAGGAACGGAAGTAAGAAGTTTTCTAGGGTTGGTAGGCAACTATAGGAAGTTCGTTAAGGACTTTGAGAAGATATCATCCCAAGTTTTGACTTTGCTAGATGGGAGCAAACCGTTCACAGTATATACTGGTGCTTGCGGGACATGGCTTGGACCAGTTATCGATGCAAGAGGAAAAGGTGATATGCAAAAGGCGGTAGGTACATAGTTATGTTTGGGCATCGCGTATCGTCCACAGACGGATGGACAGACAAAAAGGGTGAATAGAATCCTTAAAGATCTTTTGAGGTTATGTACCCTAGATTTTGGAGGGACATGAGAAGAGCACCTTCCATTTGTGGAGTTCGCTTATAATAACAGTTATTAAGCTAGTATTAGGGTTTTTATGGACGACCGTGTCGATCACCAACTTGTAGGTGGGAGTCTACGGATAAGATTTTACTTGGGCCCGACATGGTTAGGGAGACTTCGGAGAAGATAGACTTGATTTGAAGGCGAATGAAGACGGCACGGGACCGGCAAAAGTCAAACGCTGACAAGAGATGAATCGATCTTGAGTTCGATGTTGGAACATGGTTTTATTAAAGTGTCACCATTGAGGAACGTAGTTCGCTTTGGGGAGTGTATTAGAACCAAGGTTCATAGGACCCTTTCCCCTTTACGGAGGGGATTGGACAGATGGCGTACAAAGTGAAGTTGTCGGAGAAGCTTAGTGGTGTTCATGACATGTTTCACGTGTCGTATTTGCAGAAATGTTTGCAGGATACCGCGGAAGTAGTGGAGCCGAGCATGCTTAGAGAAGTGGGAGTGGAGCAAGATGCCATGATTAGACAAGCTCCTACATGCATCCTTGGATCGGAGATCAAGAAGTTATGCAACCGAGAGCTCAAATTGGTCAAAGTGCAATGGGAAGATGATCAAGGAGACGCGACTTAGGAGACGGAAGACAGGATGTGTACGCTGTACCGTTTCCTTTTTTGAGGGTAGACTCTTAGCTTCTCCTTTTTCTACCGCTTTGTTTGTACTTGTTCTATCGTTTAGTACGTCCTCTTGTTTACATCCTCGATCTTTAGATAGGAAAATCCTGTGGTTGTAAACATGTGTTTGAGACATGTTATGTTTGATGGATGCAAGTGGATGTAAGTGTTTGCTAGTGGTTGCTCGTGGATGCATTTACACACACATTATGCACTAGATCGGCTCAGTCACTTTCATATTGCATATGCATATATGTATTTGTATATGGATTGAAAGTTGATGTGTTATCACATGGATGTTGCATTTGTATGAATGTACAGTTGTGCACTCATATAGAAATGATATGTATCAATAGGATTCTTTTGCATACATAATGGACGCATGGCACTATCATGATTTGCATTAAGGAGGTCAACTGAATCAGTAGACCGCCTGATTTTGCATTAGATAAGGACATATACACACACAATGTGTCTAATCATAAAAGCATTAGAAATCTTTTTAACGATAATGGATGCCTGTGATTGAATGGTTGAGTAGATGGATGTTGGATGGTAGGATATACATTCTTCTTGACTTGGAGATTTCGGGGACAAAATCCTTTAAGTAGGGGAGAATGTAACACCCCGTAATTTTAAAATATTAAAATTAACAAATTTAAGAATACTTAATTTTTAGTAGAATAATTAACGGAAACAGGTTACGCCATTGCGTTCTTCTCGGAATTCTTCTTGAGATAGAGTCCGAGTTCGCGTAAATCGGGCTTCGTATGAAGAAGTTATGGAGCTTAGAAGATTTCAAGTTTATATCAAAATTAAATAAATAATTAATAAATCTAAATTCGAATTCAAACCAGCGAAAAGAAGTGGGCGGGAAAATTCCCGCCAGAGGGTGTTGACCCCCTTAAGGGGTGTCAACACAGGTGTCGACCCCCTATAGGGGTGTCGACACAGGTGTCGACCCCCCCTGTAGGGGTCGACCCCTGCTGACTGTTCTGGACAGTGATGATTTTCTGAGTCTTAGGGCTATGTGGCGACTTCTGATTGGCCCGATGACGCATTTTCTTGGACTGGATGGTTTGGATGGATCCTAGGTTGGTCTAAAGGCTCAAATCAATCCAATACATCTATATAATCACATCAAACCTAAACCCTAATCAAAACTAAATTGATTCTTGAGCCACCATACCGTCCATCTCTAAGCTAACCTAGACTCCACCATAACAAATCAAATTCAAGATAAAAGAGAAAGACCAAAGCCTACATCAACGGATTAGCTTATCAAATTTAGAATTTAGATTCCAGATCTTCTCTTCTTTCTTAATCTCTTTGAGTTCATGTAGCTTTCACAAGATAATTAAACTAAAGTAATTAAGATAAATTGTAATCATATGATTATGCCTGTAATGGATCTTATCAAATTTGCAAGTTGTCATCCTTTTTGATTCATAGCCTATACTTTTCTGATCAATTCTATCAGTTCATGCCTGTTCGTGCTCGTAAATTTATGCCTATTTTGATACCATGATTCTCTTCCCTCTTCCTTTTTCCTTTTTTTCTTTTTATGAGTTAGGCTAACTTCGAGCCTAACATATTATGCTACGCTTGAATGATGGGGAAAAAGTTTGGGAAATGTTGAATAACATGTGATTTGTAAAAAGGCATAGATTGATGATGGCTATGGTTTGGGAAAAATTGTATATAATAAGCAAACATGAGACATGACGTAATTGGGTTTGGGTGTAAACTTGTGATAATTTGGTAAGTTCAGTTATTTCTCAGATTTGGAACATGTAATAGGAATCATGACTTGTAATGAATCGAATCTAGTACTATGCCTACTTGTAAGATAATCAATTCTGATTCATGCTTATCCTTCTATCAAATCTGAATTACCTATGCCTATGAGATGGTTGTGATTTATATAATGGTACCTATCATGTTGTACACCAAATTGGTGATTCTTTTATGTTCAATTCTATCGAATCTTTATGCTTATGATGTAACTTGCTCAGTTTAGCCATACATATTGTTAATGTACAACATGTCTATTGGAAACATGATTCTTGAGTTGGGTACACCTTTACGTGCCTATTTTGTTCCTTATGTCAATTCTTGTGTTTCTCATCTATCCCTCTCCGTTTTATTTTTGGTCCTTGTTGTACATGCGATTGAAACGCGGGGAATTGGGTATAACATAATTAAGTAATTTTGGACATAACAAGTAAATGTGGCATAACTTGAATTGACCACACTTATGGATAATTTACATATAAATATAGACTTGGATAGTAAATATGTAAATTGGCTAAAAGATGAATGCCTAAGACATGATGTTAGAATTGTTTGCGGTATAAGACTGCCCGGAACCGCCTGGCATATCTCGCAACCGCAAACGGCAGTCTAATGTGAGAGGTCAAAGGCATAAATAAGATGCTTAGACACGAGGTTATGTCTGGCTTGTGGTGGAAGTCTGCCCGTAATCGCCTGGCATATCCAGCGGCCACAAGTGATCGACTTAATGTGAGAGGTCTGCGCATTAATAACTAATTAATACTAATCAAAGACGAATATGATACCTAAATGAGTTCGATGGGTGGGGTTAAGTTAACATGGGTAAGAAGACAACTTAACCATTATTACATGAACAAAGTGGATAGAGTTAAGGAAAGCTTAACCAATAATACATATGGACTTGATAAGTGGAAGGGTTAAGTAAATCTTGGGTAGGTGGGTAATACTAGTATATATAGGCCCACAAACTTAACCGTTAAATATACATGCATGAATCAATGGAAAGGTTAAGTAACATATGAATAGGCGACACTTAACCAATACAACATGTTAATTAAAACTGACGGATGGGGTTAGGTTAAATTGAGAACACTTAACCGGTATAACATGTTGATTAGGAAACCCTAGTAACGGGGACCCATTTCAGCAGTAACCCACATAGATGTATCATGGTACTCTGAACTAGGCAGGGTGGGGCACGATTACTGGGCTGATTATAAGTGGTCAAAATAGCGGCGGGTGGTGCGTCAGTGTAGGTTCCGATGGAGTATGGGCATGCACATGCTCCAGAGTGGAAAAAGCAGGCACTGGGCATTAGTAGTCATACATTGTGCATCATGAATTGTGTCAGGTTGCCATCATAGGGATTGATACACTCCATGGTGGGACCAACACAGGTATCTACAAACAAGGAGGGCCGAATGGCACAAGTAATAAGTACATATGAGTTAAGGAGCCGATCAATTAAACGATAAGGGGGTAGTGTGGGGGCATCTAGTATTTAGTATGGGAAAGTAGGGTGTCAAGGATTGTATGGGGTGGATGCCTCTTACTAGATGTTATGCCTGAGGAAAACCAATTACAAGATGGGGATCAACTTTCAGTATGGGATTAGTACTGGTGCAGTGTATTTAGTATTGGTGCGGTGTTATTATGAAACACCCCACCTCCATTAAGGTCACTCACAAAGGGAATGCCTTAACTTCGATGGAACATTTTAGGTAAAAGATGCAGATAAATTACAAGACAGACAATTAACGCAGCGGTAAATAAATAAAATTTTACTTCATTGATAAAACAGCGTGTACAAAGATTGTTTTCCAATACCAAAGTATCTGTCTTGTTTAACAAAATAAAGAAGCATAAAATGACAATGATATTCCCCAATAAAGCATGAGCCAGCCATAACAGTGGAAAAGAGAGTTTAGAATAATACACCAACTAATCTTCAAGCTTAGAAAGAGAAGCGGTCCAACTAAGCTGAGCTATTCCCTCCCTGATTACCTAGGGGAGGGGGGAAACGGAGAAAAGAGGCGAAAACAAACTAGGTCAGACATAATTCTGGTAAGCTCAGTGACTTTCAGCATATAAACAGGAAAAAGCATCATGACATGAATAAACTGAATATAAGACAATACCGTGAGAACAAGATAACATACGATTAGCATAAGGTATGATAAGGCAAGATAAACTGAATGCACTTCTACTCTTGCTCTGCTTCGCTACTATCATGTTATTTTGATTTCTATATCTCTGCACTACCTAACTAGTGTCCCAACTAGTAATCTGTATAAAATGATAATATGTTAATATGATCCCAATCACCAAAATTGTGGTAGACTTTAGGTGTACATCTATTATGAGGATTCCACCTCAATCTACCTAATTGCCATGAATGTGTTAGATGTACCCTTACTACCCTATCGATCGGCTCCCTACTTGTATTAATTTCTCTTGTGTCTGTTTCAACCGGCCCTCTCTTGCGTGTAGATACCCTGTGCTGGTCCCACCATAAAGTGTATCATTCCTTATGATAGCAACCCGACACGATTCAAGACGCACAGTGTATAACTACTGGTACCCAATGCTTGCTTTTTCCCACTCCGGAGTACGTGCACGCCCGTAAACCGTCGGAACCTACACTGGCGTACCCTCTGCCGCTATTTTGACCGCTTATAATCAGCCCAGTAATTGTGCCGTACCCTGCCTAGTTTCAGCGCACCATGATACATCTATGTGGGTTACTGCTGAAATGGGTCCCCGTTACTAGTATTTCTTATTGGTTAAGTTTGTGGGCCTATATATACAAATATTACCTACCTTCACGAGGTGTACTTAACCCTCCCACCGATTCTAGAATGTTTACTTAACGGTTAAGTTTGTGGGCCTATATGTACTAATATTACCCACCCAACTTGATATGTACTTAACCCTCCCGCTAATTCAAGCATGTTTGTTTAATGGTTAAGTTTGTGGGCCTATATTTACTAATATTACCCACCAGACCAATATGTACTTAATCCTCCCGCACGTTATGTCATATTGGTTAAGTGTTGTCCATTCAAGTTAACTTAACCCACCCATTTACCATGTCATGTTGGTTAAGTGTTTCTTATTAACTTAACCCCTGTCCGCTCATCAAGTTATATCGGTCAAGTGTTTCTTGTTAACTTAACCCCACATGTTTGTATTGGTTAAGTGTCATCAATCAACTCAAGTTAACTTAACCCACCTACTTGTCATTTTACTTTGGTTAAGTGTTGCCTTCTTTTGTTAACTTAACCTTACCACAAGTCAAGTTATATTGGTTAAGTGTTTCACATTAACTTAACCCTAGTCATTCATGTTATATTGGTTAAGTGTTCCTATGAACTTAACCCTAATCATTCATGTTATTATATCGGTTAAGTGTTCCCTTAGTTAACTTAACCCTACCATACATCATGTCATGTTGGTTTGGTGTCCCTTGTCCATTTAACTTAACCCACCCATATCCCATGTCATATTGGTTAAGTGTCATTAACCTAACCCTCCGATACTTAGCATGCGTCATTAACATTAATTGATTTATTAATGCACCAACCTCTCAAATTAGATATGTGTTGTTGCAGTTACTGGACGTGTCGGACGGTTCCGGGCAGTTTTACACCACCACTCAATCTAACCTCAGGTTTTTCTTGGGCATGATGCACTAACCTCTCACATTAGATAGGTGTTGTTGCAGTTACTGGATGTGCCGGGCAGTTCCGGGTAGTTTTACACCACAACTCAGTCTAACCTCGGGTTAGGCATGTACATCTTTTCACTAACTTACATATTTACAGTTTATATGTAAATTATTCACAATTGTTGTCAATTTCATATTATGTCACATTTACCATAAATGTCCAAGTCTAGATTTACATGCTAATTTTCCCAACCAGACATGTTCCAATTCTCAAGTTATGGCCAATAAAGCTAATTGCAAGTTATGGCCCCAAATTCAATTTCAAGTTATTACTCAAAATAGGCTACACCTAATCTTCCCAAGTTTGCAATAATAGTCATGCCCCAATATCCCAATATACATTATGCTTAGCGTCTTAACCAATGGTTATGCCCAATCTAGATTAATATTCCAATTTACAATTTGCGCCAAATCTAGATTTAATATTTCCATTTACCCCAAGTTCGCAACAAAGACAATTTTGCCCCAAATCATAAGTTACAAAATTATGTTCCACCATTACCAAATAGACTATCCCCCAATACCCCCACATTCAAATCGCACGTACAATAAGTTTCAGTCTAGATTCGAGGTTAATCTAGATTCATAAAATAAAAGGGGAAGAAAGAGGAATGTAAACGAGAGTAGGCATAAAAAAGGCGTTAAAATGGTAGATCTGTCAAATATAATATTATGGACCTAAGAGGCTCACAGATCTGTTAGAGTTGAGGTATAACAAAGATAGATCTGAAACAAAGTGACAGAAATAACCTCATAGACATATAGATCTGATATAAATAATATCACGAACCTAAAAGGATTATAAATCTGATGTCCAACAAAGCTAGGCATGATTGAATAATAACTTCCTAGGCATGTAAATCATTGATTCAATAGAAATATAGGAATTAATCTGAAAGATTTGTCTTATCATCAAGTATGGACTTAGAACCATTTCATTACATGCGAAAATCGCTATTAGGTGTTTAAATATGAAAATAACTTGGACTTACATGTTTACAGTTCAATTTACGCCCCCAAACCCCAAGCCATATGTCCAATATACATTATGCCGCAAATCTCAAGTCATATGTTCGATACACTTTATGTTTTGAATACAACATGTGTTATGTCCTCAAATCCGTTACAAATCAGCTATGCCCAGTTATACATAATTTAATACTTTTTCCCAATTTTAGCGCTAGTCATGTCCAAATCATATATTATGCCCAATTTTAGCGCTGGCCATGTTCAAATCATATATTATGCCCAATTTTATTTCCAACGTACATTCATCTCTTATGAGATTTGGCTCAGGCTCGCAGTAGCCTGGCTATAAAACAAAAAGGGAAGAAGGAAAGAAGAGACAAAGAATGGATATAATCTTATCAATGAGATAGATCCGATGGATATAGAAAGATAGATAGGAATAGGCATAATCTCAGATTCAGATTTATTGCAATGTCAGAATCACAATTAACTTTTATTTCTGAAAAGTAACGTGAAGATACAACAAAAGAATGAACGTGTTTTCTAGGATATGTATTCTAAAACTGAATAGCTTTCCCTTGAAGTAGACTATCGATTCTCTAATTTAGATTTGATTCTTAGAAAATAGTCGTTGAAGTCGTTGAGCTAGCCTTTGAATCTCTATTAGAATTCTAACTTGATTCTACGAAGGATTTGAGCAGCATAAACCCGTCTTTGATTTATTTTGAAATGAATTAGAGTGGAGTATAGGCGTAATGAAGTTGTGTAGAGAAAGGTGTAGCCTTAAGGGTGTTTATATAGCCTAGGGATCAACAATTCTGGTCAGAACGGGCGTCCAAATGCAGAAAAACGAATCTATCCTCGTATCTGGAAATAGAGGGGAGGTCGACCCCTAGGTTGACCCGATGGTCGACCTGTGTGACCCAGGTTGACCCCCTGGTCGACCTGGGTCATAGGCGGGAAATTTCCTGCCCATCCAGGGTGTGTGATTTGAATTTCGAATTTCGAGCTGCTTTTATTTATTTTAAATTCCTGAAACTTCCGAAGGTTATAACTTCTTCATACGGAGTCCGATTTACGCAAACTCGGACTCTATCTTAAGCAGAACTCCAAGACGAACACAGAGGCATAACCTTTTCCCTTAATTCTTCTCTTAAAAATTAAGGATACTTTAATTTGTTAGTTTAATATTCTCAGAAAATACGGGGTGTTACAAATTAGCATTGGTACAGTGTAGTAATTATACTGTAGGGATTAGAAGCGCAGTCAACGTTTTTCTTATTCATCTTTCCTACCTTGTCTTGCATGCTTATGTACAGTCATTTCTTACTTTCCTATTTATGTTCTTATCCTATTAGTTTGATGATTATATTGTTGAAGTTACTGGACTCACCAGACTTATGTTTAACCTAGTTTGTTTCGCCTCTTTTCTTCCATTCCCCCCCCAGGTTCTCAGGGAGGAAATGCTCAAGCTTAGTTCAGATGTCTCTTTCTTCCAGCTTGAAGTTGAAAGATGTATTGCTTGGCTTTGATTCTTCTTATGGCATTTTCTGTTGGGTGTTATGGCTTTAAAATTATGTACTCTGAAGGCTTTTGTGCAAGACTGATATTATGTACTTGGTTTTGTGGTTTTGAAGGTGTAACCAAACCTATTTCTGTTTCCGCTGCAATAAAGTTATAATTTTTTCAAGTACTACTTTATCCATCTTGTAATATTCCGTTCTGTTTACTTATAACGCTCCACGAAACTTAATGCATTCCCTTTGTGAGTGACATTAACGGACGTGGGGTGTTACAATATTGTTTCAAGGAAACAAAATGTTCCTAGACTTGGACAATACTGGAAAAAAAGAATACTTTCTCTATATCTTTAATTTATTGCACAAACGGTTTCTCTTTCTGTGATTATTGTAAACACAGTTTGACGCAACAATTGTGGCATAATTGAATTATATTGATTGTTCTTGCTGTCTGTTTGTAATACGATTGTGTATTTACATTCATTTATCTAACAATGTTGAAACAATATTTGTTGCAGATGACGCAAAACAACAAAAGTGATTCTCCACCGATTCAGATGGTGACAAACGCTCCGCTAGCGCGTGTGCTTCCGATAATGACTCTGTCCCATAGAGAAAGGTCGTTGAAATTCAACGGAATTAATTTCAAGTGTTGGCAATAGAAAGTGTTGTTCTATTTAACAAAATTGAGCCTTGCCAAGTTTCTGACTGAAGAGGCTCTGTTATAGACGAACTTGAACCTGATGCTACCAAAGTAGAGGCTATGACTATCTGGGCAAACTCAGATTTCATGTGTAAAAACTATATTCTGAATGGTCTGGATGATAGCCTCTACAATGTCTATTGTACTATTGCAACATCCAAGCAACTCTGGTTGGCCCTGGAAAAGAAGTACAAAACTGAAGATGCAGGCATGAAGAAATTCTTTGTTGGAAAATTTCTTGACTTCAAATTGATTGACTCAATGACGGTGATAAGTCAACTTCCAGAATTGCAACTTATCATCCGTCAACTAGAAGATGAAAAGATGACTCTTAGCGAGACTTTTCAAGCTGCCGCAACTATTGAGAAATCGCCTCCTTCTTGGAAGGACTTCAAAAATTACCTTAAGCACAAGCATAAGGAAATGACAATGGAAGATCTCGTAATTCTACTATGCATTGAGGAAGATAATAGAAACTCAGAGAAATTGATTTTGCGGAATATTATTGCCAAAGAAAATGTTGTTAAGTCAGACAAGACTAACAAAAGAAAAAGGGAGAATGCTCCTAAGAAGTAAAAGAAATTTCTAGGTTCTTACCACAACTATGGAAAGAAGGGGCATAAAGTAGCCGAATGTCGTGCAACTAAAAGTAATAAGTAAGAAGAAAGTACGACTGATGTTTCGAAAGACATTTATGATCTTGATTTATGTGCAGTAATATCACAATGCAACCTTGTTGGTAACTCAAAGAAATGGTTTGTAGACACTGGAGCCACTCGACACATATGTGCTAACAAGTAGATGTTTAAAACCTACAAAACTGCAACTGATGTTGAACAACTTTTTATAGGCAATTCTTTTACTTCAAAGGTCGAAGGCAAAGGAAATTTGTGTTGAAACTGACTTCTGTAAAGGAACTGACTTTAAATGATGTTCTCCATGTTCCAAAAATTCGCAAGAACCTGATTTCAGGATCATTACTAAGGAATCATGGCTTTAAATTGACTTTTGAAACTGATAAATTTGTGCTTTCCAAGAATGGAGTGTATGTTGGAAGAGGATATTTGTGTGATTGTTTGTTTAAAGCAAATTTAACCACTACTGTACCATGCACTAGTACGAATGAAAGTGAACCTTCTTCTTATATTGTCAAATCTTCTAACATATGGCATTCTAGATTAGGGCATGTAAACTTTGATACATTTTGAAATTTGATTAATCTAGAATTTATGCCAAAATGCAATATAGATTCACACTATAAATTTCATGTTTGTGCAGAAGAAAAAAAGACATGAACCTCGATTCACCATGTTGAACGAGATACCGAACCTCTAGACTAAGTACATACTAATGTATGCGATTTGAAAATTTGTCAAGCTAGAGGCGGAAAAAGATACTTTATTACATTCATTGATGATTGTACCAGAGATTGTCATGTATATATCCTTAGAAGTAAGGACGAAGTATTCGAAATTTTTAAACAATATAAGGAAGAAGTTGAGAATCAACTCAACAAGAAAATCAAATCTTCAAAAAGTGATAGAGGAGGTGAATACGAGCCACCATTTGAGGAATTATGTGCTGAGCATGGAATTATACATCAAACTACATCTCCATATTCACCTCAATCCAAAAATATAGCCAAACGAAAAATAAAACTCTTAAAGAAATGAAGAATGCCTTACTAATTAGCTCTGGCTTGCTAGATAATTTTTGGGGAGAAGCTATTCTTTTAGCGAATAATATTTTAAACAAAATACCCCAAAGGAAAACATCTAAAACTCCTCATGAACTCTGGAAAATCAGACCACCATCCTTCAAATACCTAAAAGTGTGAGGGTGTCTCACCAAAGTAGAGGTACTAAAACCAAAGAAGGTCAAAATTGGACCAAAGCTATTGATTATATATTCATTGGATATGCACAAAACAATGCCGCATATCGATATTTGGTAAACAAATCTAAAATTGATGATATTCATGAAAATACCATCATTGAGTCGAGAAATACTATATTTTTTGAACATATATTTCCCTTGAAACATGGTACAGAAAATCAAAGAACTAAGAGACCAAGGGAAGATGAAGTTCCTCATAATTCTCTTAAGAATCCTGAAAAAATAGCACTCAGCAAAGTAGTGCTGAACAGCAGTTTGAGGAACCAAGAAAAAGTAAAAGGTCAAGTACTACAAAAACCTTTAGATCGGACTTCTATACATTTAGGTTAGAAGATGATCCATTGACATACAAACAAGATATGTCTTCCAAAGATGCCCCTTACTAGAAAGAGGCAATTAACAATGAGATCGAATCCATTATGTCCAATCATACATGGGAATTAGTTGATTTACCTCAACGATCTAAGTCCTTAGGTAATAAATGGATATTTAAAAAGAAATTGAAACCTGATGGTCCAATAGACAAGTACGAAGCTCATTTGGTAGTCCAAGGATTTGGACAAAAGGAAAACCTAGACTATTTCGATATATATTCACCTGTAAGGAGGATAATGTCAATTATAATGATCATTGCAATTTCATCCATACATGATTTAGGAATACATCAAATGGATGTTAAAACTGCATTCTTGAATGGTGAACTATAGGAGGAAATCTTTATGAAACAACCTAAAGGGTTTCTAAGCTATGAAAATGAGAATAAAGTTTGCAAACTAGTAAAATCGCTTTATGGCCTTAAGCAAGCTCCAAAAACAGTGGCATGAGAAGTTTGATAATACCATGTTATCAAATGGATTCACAATAAATTAATCAGATAAATGTGTGTACATATAACATACACATATTGGATATGTCATTGTTTGTCTTTATGTTGATGACCTATTGATCGTAGGCAATAACAAGGCCATAATAACATCTACAAAGGATATGTTATCCTCTAGATTCGATATGAAAGACCTTGGACTGGCTGATGTGATATTGGGTGTAAAAATTCTGAGAACATCACCAGAATACTTGAAAATTTCAAGCAATATAATGTAACTATTGCCAAAACAACAGTAGATATGAACCAAAATTGGGTAAAGAACACTGGTTATGGTATCTACCAATTGGAATACTCTCGTATACTGGGACGTATCATGTATATTATGAACTGTACTAGGCCTGATATCGCATATGCTGTAAGAAAACTAAGTAGATTTACCAGCAATCCTGGTAAGCATCATTGGAAAGTGATAATCAGAGTTCTAGGATATCTAAACTATACGCAGAGTTATGGTCTGTACTATACAAACTATCCTTCAATAGTGGAAGGATACAGTAATGCAAATTGGATCACTAGATCAAATGATACAAAGTCTACAAGTGGATACGTGTTCGCATTACGAAATGGAGCAATTTCATGGAGATTATCAAAAGAGACTTGTATCGCTAGATCTATGATGGAATCAGAGTTTATTGCACTAGATAAGACTGTAGAAGAAGTAGAATGGATTCAAAGCTCCTTGGAAAACATTCCTTATTGGAGCAAACCTATGCCTCCAACATGTATACATTGTGATAGTTAATCAAATATTGGAAGAGCTAATATTACACTATACAATGGTAAATCTAGGCATATTCGTCATAGACATAAAACGATAAGACAACTTTTCTCTAATGGGGTTATTGCAATAGTTTACATCCAATCTAAAGATAACTTAGCGGACCTGCTTACAAAAAGTTTGCCAAGAGAGAAAGTTCAAACCTTATCAATGGGAATGGGGCTAAGGCCCATTGACTAAAGGTTTTTCTAAAATGGAAACCCCACCTAATTGACTGGAGATCCCAGGTATAAAGGGACAATGAAGTTTAAGAGAGAAACTTGATGGCTCTATTATACACAAACCATTCCTATGATAAGTTAGTGCATTATATGTTGGATAAGGATAAGTATTAGTACTTTTAACGATGTCTGTATCTGAGGAATCAGAGAATACCCTTTTACAGAATCACCTACGTAATGCGAAGGCGCCGCTTCAAAGAGAATTATGAGGCTAAATTCTCTAAGCTCTTGTAAGACCAGGTAGGTGTTCAAGGAAAAAACGAACACATACAGAGAACGAAGGGTTATAAGAAACATTTATCATGTGTTATCTACTTTGGAATTACATAAAAGGATTACAGTTCAATGACAGTCTATGTCTACTAATATACCTATGATTCAAATAGGTAATCACTAGGAAAGTTCAAGCCCATGTGCTATTTTGACCGATGCGATAAATGGCTTGTGAAACTAAGACCGACTGCTCATTCATGTGGGGGATTGTTGGAAATGAATGTGCAAGAGAATGGAATTTGGGAAGAAGAAAAAATAGCAACATATAAGTCCTACATCACCAAAATATTAACACAATCTCTCCTAATATATTAGAAGTAATTGGAAAAAATAAAAGAAAGAGGGATTATGTGGGGATATGTTATCTACTTTGGAATTATACAAAAGGATTACTGTTTAAGGACGGTCTATGTCTACTGATTCACCTATGATTCAAATAGGTAATCACTGGGAAAGTTCAAGCCCATGTGCTACTTTGACTGATGCGATAAATGGCTTGTGAAACTAAGATCGATTGCTCATTCATGTGGGAGATTGTTGGAAATGAATGTGCAAGAGAATGGAATTTGGGAAGAAGAAAAGATAGCAACATATAAGTCCTACATCATCAAAATATTAACACAATCTCTCCTAATATATTAGAAGCAATGGGAAAAAATAAAAGAAAGATTAGGCCTTGGGATCTTGGGGTCTCTTGATTGAATATGGCCAACGGTTGCTTATTGGGCTAGTGCACTGAAACGAGAACATTTTTCTTAGACTTTTAAAGGTGTGTCCGTTCAGTCCATAATTTGAAAGGCATGTCTGGTAGCTGAATAAATACAACCATTTGAATTCTTAGCGTACGCGCATTAATGACTGGGCAGTTAAAGGGTCACAACCTTTCCAACTCTGACGGTTACTAATGCATGCGAACAGGCACTCCTCCTTCTCTATAAATACCTACCCAAAACAAGACAGAATTCACCTTTCTGCTTGGATTACTTATTTTTATTCAAAGTTATCCTCTGATATAGTTTCTGTAATCTACTTCAGTTCGATAGAACTCCGTTTGCTGGAATTACGCTGTGGAGTTGGTCCATTTTATCCGGGGAAACAAATTACGACTACGTCAATTAGTGCATACGACGACATTATTGTTTCAAGGAAACAGAATATATCTTGTAACACCCCACGTCCATTAATGTCACTCACAAAGGGAATGCATTAACTTCTATGGAGCATTTTAAGTGAGTGTAGAACATAAACTTAACAACAAGATAGATATAAACAGTACTAAAACTTTAAAATTTTATTCATTGCAGCGGATAAACACATAGGTTTGATTACATCATCAAAAACCAAAGTCAAAGTACATAATATCCATATTGACTAAATCAAAGTACATAAATTGAAAGACATAATCCCCAATAGAAAAAAGCCATAAATAAGAGAGGCTGAACTTTACTTCTGCGATCCAAGCAATCTTCTAAAAGCAAGAAATACAGCTGTCCAAAATCAAGCTCCATTGGTGCTAGTTCCAACCTGAGCACCTTGGGGGGGGGGGGAGGAAGAAAAGAGGAGGAAACAAAGGGGGTCATACATAAAGTCTGGCGAGTGCGATAACTTTAACAATATAATTACCAAAATAACTAGGCTAAGGCATAAGTTGGAGAATAAGGAAATGACTGTGAACAATTGAGTATGACAGAGTAAACAAGGAAAAAAGATGAACAACGATATCGTCAAAGTGCACCTAAACCACTACAAGATAATTACTATATTGCACCATCACTACTATACTGCACCACCACTTTGTCACCCTAAGGTTGATCCCGCCTATAGAACTTATTAATGATAATGGTAGTTTCGTGCACCCCTAGTTGCCTTCATAGGTGCCGCCTGCCCCTATCTCCACTAGGTGTACCCACTACCCCCATGCGATCGGCTCCCTAACTTGTAGATACCCGTGCTGGCCCCACAATGGGGTGTATCACTCCCGAAAGTGGCAACCCGATACCACCAATAATGCACGACTTATACCTACATGATGCAACAACGTCTTACCTACCAGCCCGGGTCCACACACGCATATGAACCCGTTGGACTTGCGTTGCCACCGCTAACCCTGTTTGGCCTCTTACAATCAAGCCCAGTATGCGTGTCCCGTCCTCGACTTGGGTCGAGCTCACAAAGATACGTATGGGTTACTGGTTGAAATGGGCCCCCATTACTTGACACAAGCTATCCACCCAAGCTGGGTCCCCTCTAGTACATCCCACTTAACCCACTTCATATTCATGTTTACTTACATGTTTCAATTTTGGTTAAGTGTTTCTAATCGTATTCCAAATGCCACCCAAGGCACCCACTAGATTCCAGATGCCACCCAAGGCACCCAATTAAAAGCCTCATGTCCCACTACATGTTTATATTGTTAAGTGTTTCTTAATTCATTAAGACCGTAACCTCATAAAGACCTCTCACATTAGACTGGCATTTGTGGAAGCTGGATTTGCCGGGCGGGTCCGGGCAGTCTTACACCACAAAAGAGCCTAACCTCATGTCTTTACAACTGTTACACATTTAATTTATGCCTAAGACCCCTCACATTAGACTGGCATTTGTGGAAACTTTATTTGCCGGGCGGGTCCGGGCAGTCTTACACCATAAAAGAGCCTAACCTCGTGTCTTAGACGATTAATTACACCTAATTAATCATTCCCCAATTTGAATTACTTTCCCTATTCGAATTATCAATTAATTCCAAATTTAACTATGGCCATAATTGACTCAATTATGTCCATCCTTTTATGGTATGTAAAATCATACCAATTTCATCACAAATTTATTTTATGCCATTTAAGGCATTTATGCCAATTCTCAATATTAAATCTTTTAATATTATCCCCTTTACCCCACATTGTACGTTCGTTCGTTTAACATAAAATATACGTTAGACTCGAATAGTCTAACTCATGGAATAAAGAAAAAACATCACAAATTACATATAATTAAAACTAGATCTAAACATAAGGGTGAACTTGCATGTGTGAATGAGGTTCTACATCTAAAACTTGCATAGGCCAAAGTTACAACTTGCATAAAACAACATATGTCATAGATCCAAATCTAAAGGTGTAACTTGTTTAGGTTATGGTCACAACTTGCATAAATCATGTATGTCATAGATCTACATCTAAAGGTGTAAACTTGCATAGGCAATAACCACAAACTTGCATAACATGATTCATACTCCAAACCCATATATTTATATACTTGCATATGTGATTTATGCAACATAACAATGGTGTAAACTCACATCTAAACATATAAACTTGCATTTTAAAGCTAGCATATAACTCACACATGTCATAGCCTAACTTTAGATAAAAATTTCACATAAACTAGATGTCATAAAACATGTAAGGTTACATATAATCTTTATTAACTTGCATATGATCCACATCTAAATCAACACCTAAACTTGCATACGTACATATGATTTGTCATATGAATCAACATAACCAAACTAGCATATGAACAACATGATGATCTGATTATACATAACCCAATCATAGAATTACAACATAGATGATAGCATCATAACTTTATAACATAGATGATAACATCACAACATAACATCATAGAATTTACAACATATATGATAACATCAAATTTTACAACATAATTATAACATGCGGTCAATAACTCACATCATATCCATATAATCCACATCATAACTTAATCCAATTAAATTGCTAATTATTTTATTAAAGAAATCGAACTCACATCTCAAAGAAGGTCTTGAGTTCTGAATTCTGAGTTCTGAAGTTGTATTAGCTTTCCTTTGAAGAAGATTCGTTGTTAGAGTTGAATTGATTTGAATTTGATTTGCTTTCTTCCTCTCCAATTGGTGGTGGCTATTCTGAGTTGCTAGGTGACGGCATGGAGGCCATGATTCTAATTTTATTTTGATTTTAGGGTTTGAGTCTTCATGTCTTTTTATATAGTTTAGGATTAGTTTAGGCCATCCGATCAACCCATAATTAATCCCAGCCAATCAGAGCAGATCAGAAACCCTAATGAGTCAGCACACAGTCATAAACAGGTCACCAATCAATTCTGCCCCGGGGGGGGGGGGGGGGGGAGGTCGACCCCCAAGTCGACCCTATGGTGGACCTGGTCAGGGTAGGTCGACCCTATGGTCAACCTGGCCCTGGCGGGAATTTTCCCGCCTAGCCTGTTTGGCTCTGAAATTTGAATTTTCTGAAATCTATTTTGAATTTTCTGAAACTTCCGATGGCCATAACTTCTTCATACGAAGTCCAATTCATGCAAACTCGGACTCTATCTCAACCAGAATTCCGAGACGAACACAATGGCGCAACCCGTTTCCCTTAATTCTCACATCTGAGATTAGTTATTCTTTAATTTGCTATTATAGTGTTAACAAAAATACGGGGTGTTACATTTCTGGACTTGGACATTACTAGGAAAAAAGAATATTTTTGTATATCTTTAATCTATTGCACAAACGGTCGCGCTTTCTGTGATTATTGTAAACACAGTTTGACGCGACAATTCTAGCATAATTGAATAATATTGATTGTTGCTGTTGTCTGTTTGTAATACAATTGTATATTTACATGCATTGATCTAACAATCTTGAAACATTATTTGTTGCAGCTGATGCAAAACAGCAATAGTGATTCCGCACTGATTCAGATGGTGACAACGCTCCGCCAGCGCCTGTACTTCCGACAATGACTCTGTCCCATGGAGAAAGGCCGGAGAAATTCAACGGAATTAATTTCAAGCATTGCAAAACAAAAATGTTGTTTTTATTTAACCACATTGAGCCTTGCCAAGTTTCTGACTGAAAGGGCTCTGTGGTAGACAAACTTGAACCTGATGCTACCAAGGTAGAGGCTCTGACTATCTAGATAAACTCAGACTTCATGTGTAAAAGCTATACTCTGAATGATCTGGATGATAGCCTCTACAATGCCTATTATACTATTGCAACATCCAAGAAACTCTGGTTGGCTCTGGAAAAGAAGTACAAAACTGAAGATGCAACATGAAGAAATTCATTACTGGAAAATTTCTTGACTTCAAAATGGTTGACTCATAGATGGTGATAAGTCAAGCTCAAGAATTGCAACTTATCATACGTCAATTGGAAGATGAAAAGATGACTCTTAGTGAGACTTTTCAAGGTGCCGCAACTGTTCAGAAATTGCCTCCTTCTTGGAAGGACTTCAAAAATTACCTTAAGCACAAGCGTAAGCAGATGACAATGGAAGATCTCATAGTTCGGCTACGCACGGAGGAAGATAACAGAAATTATAAGAAAAACATTTCCTAGAATATTTTTGCCAAAGAAAATGTTGTTGAGTCAGACAAGACTAACAAAAGAAAAAGGGAGAATGCTCCTGAAAAGTCAAAGAAATTTCTGGGTTCTTTTCACAACTGTGGAAAGAAGGGGCACAAAACAGCCAATGTCGTGCACCTAAAAGGAAGAAATTAGAAGCAAATACGGTTGTTGTTTCGAAAGGCATTTCTGATCTTGATTTATGTGCAGTAATATCAGAATGCAACCTTGTTGGTAACTCAAAGGAATGATTTGTAGACACTGGAGCCACTCAACACATATGTGCTAACAAGTGGATGTTTACAACCTCTAAAACAGCAACTAATGCTGATCGACTTTTTATGGGCTATTCTTCTACTTCAAAGGTCGAAGGCAAAGTTGTGTTGAAACTGACTTCTGTAAAAGAACTGACTTTAAATGATGTTTTCCATATTCCGAAAATTCGCAAGAACCTGATTTCAAGGTCGTTACTAGGAAATCATGGCTTCAGATTGGCTTTTGAAGTGATAAATTTGTGCATTCCAAGAACGGAGTGTATGTTGGAAGAGGACGTGTGTGATGGTTTGTTTAAAGCAAATATAACCGCTATTTAACCATGCAATGATATGAATGAAAGTGAATCTTCGGCTTTTATTGTTGAATCTTCTAACACATGGCATTCTAGATTAGGGCATGTAAACTTTGATACATTACGAAAATTGAATAATCTAGAATTTATACCAAAATTCAATATAGATTCAAACTATAAATGTTAAGTTTGTGCAGAAGAAATTGTAACATACTGCCTTTCGTCCACTTCAAGTCGGTACTTAAAAACCAACTCAAACCATTCGAAACGACAGTTTGTTATTAGCTTCTGGGGTAAAAAGAATAAATCACAGAATCACAGATCACAGACACAGATACAAAGCAAAATGATATCTCGTAGCGGAAAATTTTAAAATACAATAGTACTTCATGAAGCTACTAAATAAATTTTACATCAGAGTTTACATAAATAATACAGCGGAAGTCTAATACAATAAATAATTGATAACGGTCTGAAACAAAACAATGATAATAGCCGACACTGGAACAACTGATCAAAGAGTAGATACAGGTGAGCAAACCCAATATAAGCTCCAACTCCAAAGACGAGTCTCGAAACTGGAATACTCGATCTGACCCGAGCAATAATGTAAAACAAAACAACTCGGATCAGGATTAACATTCTCATAGAAGTAAATCAACTCAAATGAAATGTTCAGTGAAATGCAATTAATAACTTAGAGGATGTTTAGGATCACCATCTTCTAAGGATCCGTCAAACTAATACTATATAGTATAATATGCTATATACAATAGTGTCTATCAGTAAAGTAAAATATCAAAAATAGCGTAAGCGGGATTACCATGATTACCCTTACACCGTTTATATATTCCCATAGTATATATAGTACTGTAATTCCTCCGTAAACTGGAGGTTGATCAGAGGGCACTCCATATAAAACGGTACAAAACAAAGTCATAGTAGGCTCGTATAAGGCATGTGACAAGGCACGCAAGGAATGCCAGGGTGGATTCACCGTTTTAAGAATCGGACTAGTGGTAACGCATAGTAGCTACTACCGCCCACCTCGATACACACTCCCATAATCAAAAGGGCCCAAATCGAATCTCAACAGCAATAATATAATATCGAAGAAGTGTGCTCGATAAGAGGTATGACCTAACTTGGTCCGTGCATAGCTCCTGTTATAGCCACATCAAGCTGACTCAAGGTAGTCAGGGTCTCGTAATTAATATGAAATAAAATAAAATGGAGTCGTTCACCAAATCATCCCCTTTATTCTGGAACTCTACCGCGTACACAGTTGTTAAAGTGGTTTTCGGTATTGGCAGAGAGTATGACAATAGCCGATCCCCGTCTCTTTAACAACCAATCGTTTACATTTTTCACACCGTGGTCATTATTTTATAAATCGCTTTATAAAATAGTTTATACAAAATCTCATCTTCGAATTCGAAATCAAAATTTAATACCTAACTTCGATTATATTAAAATTTTGAAAATAACTAAAATCGCTTAAATCAAATCGATTTGGAAAACAATATCGTAAAGATCACAAATATAGTATAAAATAATACTGTAACATATAACTTCGATAATAATTTCTGAAAGTATTCGCATAACGAATCCCAAATTCAAAAATCAACTTATATTTAAGTTATACCTTAAATATCTCAATTTCCATTTAAATCGATACAAAATATTACTTTTATTATAATTTCGGTTTGGTTTATATTCATCAAAACCCAAGTTCGAATCATTCAATTGTTTCAAGTTTACTATTATAAGATATGGTTTTAAATCGATTTATCAAGTCCAATATTTCATTTCAAATTCAATACATACACTTTAAATCAAAATCTCATATTTCGCTTATAATTCCAAACAAATCATGTCATACTTTACTACTTAAATCATAAATCCAATTTCATTACTTAAAATTCGAATAAACTATTATATTTCAAATTTGACAAATCATATCTTATTTATTCAAGTCGTACAAATTCCATATTCTAAAAATTCAAACCATAAGTTTAAAACCATCTTATAAATTCGATTTCACCAATTTCGTAATTCAACTAAACGATTATGAGAACCAACTTCATATATAACATTACATAGTCTAATTTACATTTAGTCACATTAAGTTCAGTTCAATTTGAATTCAAATCTATATCTCATATGAGTTCAAAGTTTAAATCAAATATCGTTATTTCAAATTCCAACCTCGACTTAAGTCACAAAATCTTACATAAACCAACTTTGAGTTTAAAGTTTACAAAATATATTTAAAGATAATTTAATTTTGAAAATATATATATATATATATATATAAGTTTAAAAAAAATTCTAACAATAATTAGAAAATAGATTATAAACATATATAAAATTTAAAATAATATAAAATAGGTTTAAAGAAAATATTATTATACAAAAGTTAAAAATTCTTTTATAAAAATATAAAATCTTAAATTATTATTTAAACTCAAAATTTCCAAATTACTTTATTATGAAAACATGACCAACGATGTCCGTATTTAAATTTCTACCCTATGGTCAAGTGATACGAATATTTATCATTTCAACCCGCAATTTATAGAATTTCTACGGGTCTATCATTTCAACCCGCAATCCCAAATTCAGCAAAATCGTTTAGGTCTATCATTTCAACCCGTAACAATTTTTCCTTAATCTAATGTTCGTTCGGGTATGTATCATTTCAACCCTTAATGACTTTTTCTAAACTAGGGGTATCAACAATCACATACCAACAATCGCAGCATATATACCATTAGTGTGACTACATGTCATATGAATATAACGTGTCGCATATGGGATACGCATATATATCAAATCAAACAATTTCTATCAGCAATCCTATACATTTCTTATAACAGTTCATTATTGATCTAAGATCCATGAAAAAATGTAAGTCAGGTGTGAGATAAACACAACTTTTGTGGCACAGAAATGGAGATCGCAGACGGACTAACACAGAATGGATTGACGACTTCCAGGCGCGATTCAGAACAAATTCAACTCAATAATCAACCGAATATTTATTTTATTTTTATGAGAAGAGGTCAGAGAATAATTTCAACGGATCGGTTCAGCTATTTGGTATTGGGACAGGTTACGGAACTCAAAGCCACACAAAACACAACAATTTCTTTTATAAAATATTATATAAATATTTCCATATGTGTATACAGAAGCCATAATATATATATAAATTAAAAGTCAACACGCCGCTAAATGTCCGCACAAATCGATTATACACATACATTTATATTGTTTAAATCAACACACACAAAAAATATTTTTCCATATATATTTTTAAATACACACTGCTATATTATATGCTATATATACATATTAAAAATTTAATCGCACACAAAATACGGTTTATACTTTATGTTAACACGCTCAAAATCATAAATATATACATATAAATTATTCACCATCAAAACCACACTATACAAGTAAATACTCTCGAAAACTAACTCAAATATCACAAAGTATATATATATATATATATATATATATATATATATATATGCACGCATACACACCGAAAAGGAACGCACTCACATACACATGAAATACACACATCGTTTACATGAACACACAAAGAAAACTACTTACCAGAAAACAACACATGCAAAAAGAAAAACAAACACACACCAGTTTGCACACATAACATTCACGCAAACATGCAGACTCACACCAAAACAAATAAAAACTCATGTAAACGACTAAACTTGCCCATACTCACCATTATACACATGCAAGGGGGACACAATTGGTTCGGGCATGGTCGGAGCGGGGTGAAGCTGAGGGCGACTCGGGTGGTGGGGCAGTCTCGAGTTGGAGGAGAGAAGGATGGAGCAACTCATGGGTTCGAGAAGGTGGAGCGGAGAGTCACGGAGATAGGCTCAGGCTTTGGACAGCGGTCAGGGATCACGATGGGAAAAGGAAAGCGATGGGAAGGACATTTCATTGCTTTGAGGAAAAGAAATAATGGGTACAACTTTTCATTTTGTGAAAGGAAAGAGAAATGGTCAATAGTTACCGTATATATGTATTATTTTGAATGAACAGATTTTATCTTTACTTTACGAAGTCTTTAAAACGGAAGAAGTGGGATATTAAGGAATGTGCGGAGCAATTATCGAGGAAACCGAAATGGTCTTTGGAAATAAATGGGAACGTGGCATTGGTTTGGTAAATTTTAAATTTAAAAGAGCCTTGGAAAATAACGTACAAGGAAACGCATGCATCACTTTTAGGCTACAGTATGCATGTCTTTAGATATAAAAAGGAATGCAAATTGAACAAGTTTAGAGATGATTAGAAAAATAATAATATGATAATAGTAAACATAGCCTAATGCATGGAAAGATAAGTAACGTTGCAAGAAAATAAGAGAACATAAGGACTTAAATGTGTCCACATACTAAGCATTTCAAAAAAAAGGTGGTTTAATAAAATAAAGCGACGGATTTTGCAGACCCAAAATGGCTAGAAAAGTATGTAAGATCATAAAAGGGACACATCAAACTCAAATGACTCTGTTTCAAAAATGGAATGCGCAAGTATTTTCACAATTTCAGCGTGAACCGAGCACCGAAACTGACAAATGAATATATTGTTTTAATCTAAGCGACGAGACGGACACAACGGTATATAATTTGCAGTGTCAGGATGCTCCGTTCAAAAACGCATTACAGACCCTTTTAAACGTAAAATTTGGATAGAAAAACAATTAAACGGTGGTGAAAACGTTCGATTTTCCCGGAGTGGATTTCGCCATTGGATTCGTGATAACAAATAGAATATTTTTCATGTTTGTCCAAACTGGTTTCAAAGAGATTTTAAAATCGATAAAATTTGAACGGATATGCGCAGCATTGCACTGAAAATTGCACGATCGAAAAACATTCAAATTTTTCGATGAAACATTCACTACTGCTACATCTCACTATACGTATTTCAAATCTAAATTCCCGTTACGCGAAACCATAGAATATTTTCAAAATAAAAATATCGATTTAAATCAGAATTTAAATTGTTAAAAATAACGGGTTGTTACAATCTCCCTTACTCAAAACTTTTCGTCCCTGAAAAGGAACAAGACAGAGAAACAGTAATTAATAATTTAATATATTTAAATCAATGGTTCATATTTATTATCATATATCTATATGTCAAAAGTTAAATATTTCAAACATTTCAAAATAGTTCCAAGTATCCACTCGACGCCTCGATTGGCAATATATATTCATCCCACTTTGGAAACCCGAAAATAGATGTCGATGATGCTGCAGTCATCACTAGAATCATTTTCTAACGACTAGAGTGTGACTCTATATCTATCTAATATGTATATGATTTAACATATATGTTGATCAGATGTATACACCAAATCACTAAGTATTTGGTTGGCCAATTTTAGCGTCAAACAAGTACTCAAAACATTTTCTATATTTAAACAAAATATATACTAAATTTTCAAATCATATGTTATAAATAATATATTTCAAATCATTAAAATTAATGTAGGGAAAATTATATCTCTCCCCCACTCATTTACGTATTAAATTTAAATTCAATCCTTAATAAATATGCAATAATATTATTAAATCAAATATAGAACAATATTATTCTATAATATACCAAAATCTTTTTCAAACCCAAATTTTCAATATTACAAAGCCAGTTTGATTCCATGAATTTAACATATACATACATCATAAATTAGAATCTTTATGAACCAATTTACATTAATAAATATCTATATATATTCATTTATAAACTGTACCGTTATAGGTTTCATGATAAAATCATTTCCTTACAATTCTATATCTTTAAATCTTATTCGAAATATATAGAAAATATAAAATCTTAAAGTATAAATATCAAAATATTCAAAATATTGGTATTTACCAAAACATAATATTATTTATAAATAAGAAAATCTTATATTATAACAGCTTTCAATTTCAAACCAATATTTGATAAGATCGAATACGTTAGAAGACCTACACTCTCCTTCTACTTCTTACCTTGTTATGGACAAGGAAAAGTTATAGAATTCGAGTTAAAAGCTGGACGAACGAAGGATCCTAATCAAAGAGTATCTACGAAGGAAGATGGATTCCAATGGAAAAGAAATTCAGAAAGATTTAAATATTAAACAAAATTTTATATCCGAAAATATTTGCTAAAACATTTAAAACCATTTTAAAACATTTATACTTTTCAAAATACGATCTCTATCAAGAAAGATTCTGCGACAGATTCCACTCATTCTAGGGTACAACTACCCTATCTCTAATCAGCTTTTTACCACATAAGCTAAAGCTTTGATAAACCAAAGCTCTGATACCACATGTAACATACTGCCTTTCGTCCACTTCAAGTCGGTACTTAAAAAACAACTCAAACCGTTCGAAACGACAGTTTGTTATTATCTTCTGGGGTAAAATGAATAAATCACAGATCACAGACACATACAAAGCAATATGATATCTCGCAGCGGGAAAATTAAAAATACAACAGTACTTCATGAAGCTACTAAATAAATTTTATATTAGAGTTTACATAAATAATACAGCGGAAGTCTAATACAATAAATAATTGATAATGGTCTGAAACAAAACAATGATAATAGCTTACACTAGAACAACTGATCAAAGAGTAGATATAGGTGAGCAAACCCAATATAAGCTCCAACTCCAAAGATGAATCTCGAAACTGGAATACTCGATCTGACCCGAGCAATAATGCAAAACAAAACAACTCGGATCAGGACTAACATTCTCATAGAAGTAAATCAACTCAAATGAAATGTTCAATGAAATGCAATTAGTAACTTAGAGGATGTTTAGGATCACCATCTTTTAAGGATCCGTCAAACTAATAATATATAGTATAATACGCTATATACAATAGTGTATATCAGTAAAGTAAAATATAAAAAATAGCGTAAGAGGGATTACCATGATTACCCTTACACCGTTTATATATTCCCATAGTATATACAGTACCGTAATTCCTCCGTAAACTGGAGGTTGATCAGAGGGCACTCCATATAAAACGGTACAAAACAAAGTCGTAGTGGGCTCGTATAAGGCATGTGACAAGGCACGCAAGGAATGCCAGGGTGGATTCACCGTTTGCAGAGCCGGACTGGTGGTAACGCATAGTAGCTACTACCGCCCATCTCGATACACACTCCCATAATCAAAAGGGCCCAAATCGAATCTCAACAGTGATAGAATAATATCGAAGAAGAGTGCTCGATAAGAGGTATGACCTCACTTGGTCCGTGCGTAGCTCCTGTTTTTGCCACATCAAGCTGACTCAAGGTAGTCAGGGTCTCGTAATTAATATGAAATAAAATAAAATGGAGTCGTTCATCATATCATCCCCTTCATTCTGGAACTCCACCGCGTACATAGTTGTTAAAGTGGTTTTCGGTATTGGCAGAGAGTATGACAATAGCCGATCCCGGTCTCTTTGACAACCAATCGTTTACATTTTTCACACCATGGTCATTATTTTATAAATCACTTTATAAAATAGTTTATACAAAATCTCATCTTCAAAATCAAAATTTAATATCTAACTTCGATTATATTAAAATTTTGAAAATAACTAACTTAAATCGCTTAAATCAAATCGATTTGGAAAACCATATCGTAAAGAACTCAAATATAGTATAAAATAATATTGTAACATATAACTTCGACTATAATTTCCGAAAGTATTCGCATAACGGATCCCAAATTCAAAAATCGACTTATATTTAAGTTATACCTTAAATATCTCAATTTACATTTAAATCGATACAAAATATTACTTTTATAATATTTTTGGTTTGGTTTATATTCGTCAAAACCCAAGTTCGAATCATTCAATTGTTTCAAGTTTAATATTATAAGATATTGTTTTAAATTGATTTATCAAGTCCAATATTTCGGTTCAAATTCAATACATACACTTTAAATCAAAATCTCGTATTTCGCTTATAATTCAAAACAAATCATGTCATACTTTACAACTTAAATCATAAATCCAATTTCATTACTTAAAATTCGAATCAAACTCTTATATTTCAAATTTGACAAATCATATCTTATTTACTCAATTCGTACAAATTCCATATTGTAAAAATTCAAATCATAAGTTTAAAACCATCTTATAAATTCGATTTCTCCAATTTCGTAATTCAACTAAACGATTATGAGAACCAACTTCATATATAACATTACATAGTCTAATTTACATTTAGTCACATTAAGTTCAATTCAATTTGAATTCAATTCTATATCTCATATGAGTTCAATGTTAAAATCAAATATCGTTATTTCAAATTCCAACCTCGACTTAAGTCACAAAATCTTACATAAACCAACTTTGAGTTTAAAGTTTACAAAATATATATAAAGATAATTTAATTCTTAAAAAATATATATATATATATTTAAAAAAATTCTAATAATAATTAGAAAATAGATTATAAACATATATCAAATTTAAAATAATATAAAATAGGTTTAAAGAAATATTATTATACAAAAGTTTAAAATTCTTTTACAAAAATATAAAATATTAAATTGTTATTTAAATTCAAAATTTCCAAATTACTTTATTACGAAGACATGACCAACGATGTCTGTATTTAAATTTCTACCCTATGGTCAAGTGATATGGATATTTATCATTTCAACCCGCAATTTATAAAATTTCTATGGGTCTATCATTTCAACCCGCAATCCCAAATTCAACAAAATCATTCAGGTCTATCATTTCAACCCATAACAATTTTTCCTTAATCTAATGTTCATTCGGGTATGTATCATTTCAACCCTTAGTGACTTTTTCTAAACTATGTGTATGAACAATCACATAACAACAATCGCACCATATATATCATCAGTGCAACTACATGTCATATGAATATATCATGTCGCATATGGGATACACATATATATCAAATCAAACAATTTCTATCAGCAATCCTATACATTTCATATAACAGTTCATTATTGATCTAACATCTATGAAAAATGTAAAATAGGTGTGAGATAAACTCACTTTTCGTGGCACAGAAATGGAGATCGCAGACGGATTGACACAGAATGGATTGACGACTTCCAGGCGCAATTCAGAACAGATTCAACTCAATAATCAACCCAATATTTATTTTATTTTTATGAGAAGAGGTCAGATAGTAATTTCAACGGATCGGTTCAGCTATTTGGTATTGGGACAGGTTACGGAACTCAACGCCACACAAAACACAACACTTGCTTTTATAAAATATTATATAAATATTTCCATATGTATATACAGAAGCCATAATATATATATAAATTAAAAATCAACACGCCGCTAAACGTCCGCACAAATCGAATATACACATACATTTATATTGTTTAAATCAACACACACCAAAAACATTTTTCCATATATATTTTTAAATACACACTGCTATATTATATGCTATATATACAGATTCAAAATTTAATCGCACACAAAATACGGTTTATACTTTATGTTAACACCCTCAAAATCATAAATATATACATGTAAATTATTCACCATCAAAACCACACTATACAAGTAAATACCCTCGAAAACTAACTCAAATATCACACAGTACATATATATATGCACGCATACACAACGAAAAGGAACGCACTCACATACACATGAAATACACACACCGTTACATGAACACACAAAGAAAACTAATTACCAAAAAACAACACAGGCAAAAAGAAAAACAAACACACATCAGTTTGCACACATAACATTCACGCAAACATGCAAACTCACACCAAAACAAATAAAAACTCATGTAAACGACTAAACTTGCCTATACTCACCATTATACACATGCAAGGGGGACACAATTGGTTCGGGTGTGGTCGGAGCGGGGTGAAGCTGAGGGCGACTCGGGCTGAGAGGCAGTCTTGAGCTGGAGGAGGGAAGGACGAAGCAGCTCTTGGGTTCGAGAAGGTGGAGCAGAGAGTCATGGAGACGGGCTCAGGCTTTGGACAGCAATCACGGATCACGATGGGAAAAGGAAAGCGATGGGAAGGACATTTCATTGCTTTGAGGAAAAGAAATAATGGGTACAACTTTTCGTTTTGTGAAAGGAAAGAGAATTGGTCAATAATTACCGTACATATGTATTATTTTGAATAAACAGATTTTATCTTTACTTTACGAAGTCTTTAAAACGGAAGAAGTGGGATATTAAGGAACGTGCGGAGCAATTATCGAGGAAACCGAAATGGTCTTTGAAAATAAATGGGAATGTGGCATTGGTTTGGTAAATTTTAAATTTAAAAGAGCCTTGGAAAATAACGTACAAGGAAACGCATGCATCACTTTTAGGCTACAGCATGCACGTCTTTAGATATAAAAAGGAATGCAAATTGAACATGTTTAGAGATGATTTGAATAATAATAATATAATAATAGTAAACATAGCTTAATGCGTGGAAAGATAAGTAACGTTGCAAGAAAATTAGAGAACATAAGGACTTAAATGTGTCCACATACTAATCATTTTTTTTAAAAAAAAAGGTGGTTTAATAAAATAAAGCGACGGATTTTGCAGACCCAAAATGGCCAGAAAAGTATGTAAGATCATAAAAGGGACACATCGAACTCAAATGACTCTGTTTCAAAAATGGAATGCGCAAGTATTTTCAGAATTTCAGCGCGAACCGAGCACCGAAACTGACAAATGAATATATTGTTTTAATCTACGCGACGAGACAGACACAACGGTATATAATTTGTAGTGTAAGGATGCTCCATTCAAAAACGCATTACGGACCCTTTTAAACGTAAAATTCTGAAAGAAAAACAATTAAACGGAGGTGAAAACGTCCGATTTTCCCGAAGTGGATTTCGCCATTGGATTCGTGACAACAAATATAATATTTTTCATGTTTGCCCGAACTGGTTTCAGAGAGATTTTAAAATCGATAAAATTTGAACGGATATGCGCAGCATTGCACTGAAAATTGCACGATCGAAAAACATTCAAATTTTTCGCTGAAACTTTCACTACGTCTACGTCTCACTCTACGTATTTCATATCTAAATTCCCGTTACGAGAAACCATAGAATATTTTCAAAATAAAAATATCAATTTAAATCAGAATTTAAATTGTTAAAAATAACGGGTTGTTATAGAAATATTGACAAGAACCTCGTTTCATCATGTTGAACGATATGCTAAACCTCTAGAATTAATACATACTGATTATGCAATTTGAAAATGTGTCAAACTAGAGGTGGAAAAAGGTACTTTATTACTTTCATTGATGATTGTACTAGATATTGCCTTGTATATCTCCTTAGAAGTACGGACGAAGTATTCGAAATGTTAAATAGTATAAGGCAGAAGTTGAGAATCAACTCGACAAGAAAATCAAATCTTTAAGAAGTGATAGAGGAGGAGAAGACGAATCTCCATTTGAGGAATTTTGTGCTGAGCATGGAAATATACATCAAAAAGTGTGGGGGTATCTTGCCAAACTAGAGGTACCAAAACCAAAGAAGGACAAAATTGGACCAAAAACTATTGATTGTATGTTCATTGGATATGCTCGAAAAATGCCGCATATCGATTTTTGGTAAACAAATCTGAAATTGATGATATTCATGAAAATACCATCATTGAGTCGAGAAATGCTATATTTTTCGAACATATATTTCCCTTGAAACATGGTACAAAAAATCATACACCTACGAGACCAAGGGAAGACGAAGTTCCACATAATTCTCTTAAGAATGCAGAACAAAATAACACTCAACAAAGTAGCGCTGAACATCGAGTGGAGGATCCAAGAAAAAGTGAAAGGTCAAGGACTTCAAAAACCTTTGGACCGGACTTCTATACATTTATGTTAGAAGATGATCCATTGACAGACAAACAAGCTGTCTTCCAGCGATGCCCTTTACTAGAAAGCGGCAATTAACAATAAGATCAAATCCATTATGTCCAATCATACATGTGAATTAGTTGGTTTACCTCAAGGATGTAAGACCTTAGGTAATAAATGGATATTTAAAAAGAAATTGAAACCTGATGATTCAGTAGACAAGTACAAAGCTCGTCTGGCAGTCGAAGGATTTAGATAAAAGGAAGACCTAGACTATTTTGACACATATTCACTTGTAACGAGGGTAACATCAATTAGAATGCTCATGGCAATATCATCCATACATTATTTAGAAACACATCAAATGGATGTTAATACTGCATTCTTGAATGGTAAACTAAAGGAGGAAATCTATATGAGACAACCTGAAGGTTTTGTAAGCTCAGAAAATGAGAATAAAGTTTGTAAACTGGTAAAAATCACTTTATCGCCTTAAGAAAGCTCCAAAACAGTGCCACAAGAGTTCTGATAGTACCATGTTATCAAATGGATTCACAATAATTGAATCAGATAAATGTGTGTGCATAAAACATATATATATATATATATATATATATATATATATATATATATATAATGGATATGTCATTGCTTGTCTTTTTGTTGATGACCTATTGATCCTAGGCAATAACAAGGCCATAATAAAATCTACAAAGGGTCTGTTATCCTCTAGAGTCGATATGAAAGAACTAGGGCTGGCTGATGTGATAATGGGCGTAAAAAATCTTAGAACACCATCAGGATATGCATTATCCCAATCGCATTACATCACCAACATACTTGAAAATTTCAAGCAATATAATGTAACTATTGCAAAAACACTACTAGATATGAACCAAAATTGGGTAAAAAACACTGGTGATGATATCTACCAATTGGAATACTCTCGTATACTAGGAAGTATCATGTATATTATGAACTATACTAAGCCTGATATTGCAGATGATGTAAGCAAACTAAGTAGATTTACCAACAATCCAAGTAAGCATCATTGGAAAGCAATAATCAGAGTTCTAGGATATCTAAAGTATATGTAGGTTATGGTCTATAGTGTACAAACTATCCTTCAATAATGGAAGGATACAGTGATGCAAATTGGATCATGGGATCAAATGATACAAAGTCTACAAGAGGATATGTGTTCACATTAGGAAATAGAGCAAGTTCATGGAAATCATCCAAACAGGCTTGTATGGCTAGATCTACGATGGAATCAGAGTTTATTGCACTAGATAAGACTGCAGAAGAAGCTTAATGCATTCGAAGCTTTTTGGAAGACATTCCTAATTGGAGCAAACCTATGCCTCTAATATGTATAAATTTTTATAGTCAATCAGCTATTGAAAGAGCTAATAGTACACTATACAATGGTAAATCTTGGCATATTCGTCGTAGACAAAAAACAAAAGGTTTGCCAAGAGAGAAAGTTCAAACCATATCGATGGGAATGGGGCTAAGGCCTATTGACTAAAGGTTTCTCTAAAATGGAAACCCCACCTAGTTGACTGGAGATCACAAGATCTAGCTTCAAAGGGACAATGAAGTTTAAGAAAGAAACTTGATGGCACTGATATACACAAACCATTCCTATAATAAGGCAGCGCATAATATGTTGGATAAGGATAAGTATTAGTACTTTTAATGATGTCTGTATCTGAGGAATTAGAGAATACCCTTTTACAGAATCACCAACGTAAGTGTGAAGGCGCCACTTCAAAGAGAATTATGAGGCCAAATTCTCTAAGCACTTATGAGACCAGGCAGGTGTTCAAGGAAAAAATGAACACATACAGAAAACGAAGGGTTATAAGAAACATTTATCATGTGTTATCTACTTTGGAATAACAAAAAAGGCTTAAAGTTCCAGGCCAGTCTATGTCTACTAATTCGCCTGGGATTCAAATAGGTAATCACAGGAAAAGTTCAAGGCCCATGTGCTACTTTAACCGATGCAATAAATGGTTAGTGAAACTAAGATCGACTGCTCATTTATGTGGGGGATTGTTGAAATGAATGGGCAAGAGAATGAAATTTGGGAAGAAAAAGAGAGAGCATCATATAAGTCCCACATCATAAAAATATTAACACAATCTCTCCTAATATATTAGAAGCCAATAGGCAAAAATAAAAGAAAGAGGGATTATGTGGGGATGTGTGGGTTTGGCCCTGACATAATAAAACATTAAAATATCAAATATTGGGCACTGGGCTCTTATGGTCTTTTGATTGAATATGGCAAATGGTTGCTTAATGGGCTAGTGCACTAAAACGGTTGTGGCATAATTTGATAATACTGGAAAAAAAAAAGAATACTTTCTATATATCTTTAATCTATTGTACAAACGGTTGTGCTTTCTGTGATTTTTGTAACAATTGTGGCATAATTAAATAATACTGATTGTTGTTGTTGTCTGTTTGTAATACAATTGTGTACTTACATTCATTGATCAAACAATCTTGAAACATTATTTGTTGCAGATGATGCAAAACAGCAACAGTGATTCAGCACCGATTCGGATGGTGACAAATGCTCTGCCAGTGCCTGTGCTTCAAAAAATGACTCTGTCCCATAGAGAAAGGCCAGAGAAATTCAACGGAATTACTTTCAAGCGTTGGCAACATAAAATGTTGTTTTATTTAACAACATTGAGCCTTGCCATGTTTCTGACTAAAGACGCTCTGTGGTAGACGAACTTGAACCTGATGCTACCAAAGTAGAGGCTCTGACTATATGGACCAACTTAGATTTCATGTGTAAAAACTATATTCTTAATGGTCTGGATGATAGCCTCTACAATGTCTATTGTACTATTGCAACATCCAAGCAACTCTGGTTGGCTCTGGAAAAGAAGCACAAAACTGAAGATGTAGGCATGAAGAAAATCATTATTGGAAAATTTCTTAACTTTAAATGATTGACCCAAATATGGTGATAAGTCAAGCTCAAGAACTGCAACTTGCCATCCGTCAACTAGAAGATGAAAGATGACTCTTAGCGAGACTTTTCAAGTTGCCGCAACTATTGAGAAATTGCCTCCTTCTTGGAAGGACTTCAAAAATTACCTTAAGCACAAGCATAAGGAAATGACAATGGAAGATCTCATAGTTCGGCTATGCATTGAGGAAGATAACAGAAGTTCTAAGAAAAAAATTTCTCAGAATATTGCTGCCAAAGCAAATGTTGTTGAGTCGGACAAGACTAACAAAAGAAAAAGGGAGAATGCTCCTAAGAAGTCAAAGAAATTTCCGAGTTCTTGCCATAATTGTGGAAAGAAGGGCACAAAGTAGTCGAATGTCGTGCACCTAAAAAGAAGAAGTTAGAAGCAAATACGGATAATATTTCGAAAGGCATTTATGATCTTGATTTATGTGCAGTAATATCAGAATGCAACCTTATAGGTAACTCAAAGGAATGGTTGTAGACAATAGAGCCACTCGACACATATGTGCTAACAAGTGGATGTTTACAACCTATAAAACTACAACTAATGCTGAACAAACTTTTATGGACAATTCTTATACTTTAAAGATCGAAGGCAAAGGAAAAGTTGTGTTGAAACTGACTTCTGCAAAAGAACTAACTTTAAGTGATGTTCTCCTTGTTCCATAAATTCGCAAGAACCTAATTTCAGGATCGTTACTAAGCAAGCATGGCTTCAAATTGACTTTTGAAGCTGAATGTAAATGTTATTGTACCATGCACCGATATGAATGAAAGTGAATCTTCTGCTTAAATTGTTGAATCATCTAACATATGGCTTTCTAGATTAGGGCATTTAAACTTCTATACATTTCGAAAATTGATTAATCTAGAATTTATGCCAAAATGCAATATAGATACAAGCTATAAATGTCAAGTTTGTGTAGAAGCAAAATTGACAAGAACCTCGTTTCATCATGTTGAACAAGATACCGAACCTCTATACTTAATACATTCTGATGTATGTGATTTGAATATGTGCCAAACTGGAGATGGAAAAAGGTACTTTATTACATTCATTGATCATTGTACCAGATACCGTCATGTATATGTCCTTAGAAGTAAGGATGAAGTATTCGAAATGTTTAAACAGTATAAGGTAGAAGTTGAGAATCAACTCAAAAAGAAAATAAAATCTGTAAGAATTGACAGAGGAGGAGAATACAAGTCTCTATTTGAGGAATTCCATGCTGAGCATGGAATTATACATCAAACTATAGCTCCGTATTCACCTTAATCCAATGGTATAGCCAAACGGAAAAATAGAACTCTTAAAAGAAATGATGAATGCCTTACTAATTAGCTCTTGCTTGCCAGATACTTTTTGGGGAGAAGCTATTATTTTGGCAATTCATATTTTAAATAAAATACCCCGAAAGAAAACATTAAAACTCCTAATGAACTCTGGAAAAATAGACCACCATCGTACAAATACCTAAAAGTATGGGGGTGTCTTGCCAAAGTAGAGATGCCAAAACCAAAGAAGGTCAAAATTGGACCAAAAAATATTGATTGTTTGTTCATTAGATTTGTACAAAATAGTGCCGCATATCAATTTTTGGTACACAAATCTAAAATTGATGGTATTCATGAAAATACCTTCGTTGAGTCGAGGAATTCTAGATTTTTCGAACATATATTTCCCTTTAAACATTATATAGAAAATCATACACCTAAGAGACCAAAGGAAGATGAAGTTCCTCATAATTCTCTTAATAATGCTGAACAAAATAAAGCTCAGCAAAGTAGTGCTGAACAACAAGCGGAGGAACCAAGAAAAAGTAAAAGGTCAAGGACTTCAAAAACCTTTGTCCCGGACTTCCATACATTTATGGTAAAAGATGATCCATTGACATACGAACAAGATACGATCTTCTAGCAATGCCCCTTACTGGAAAGAGGCAATTAACAATGAGATCGAATCCATTATGTCCAATCATACATCGGAATTAGTTCATTTACCTCAAGGATGTAAGACCTTAGGAAATAAATTGACATTTAAAAAGAAATGGAAACCTGATGGTCCAATAGACAAGTACAAAGCTCATCTAGGAGTCCAAGGATTTGGACAAAAGGAGGACCTAGACTATTTTGATACATATTCACCGGTAACGAGGATAAAGTCAATTTGAATGCACGTTGTAATTTCATCCATACATGAATTAGAAATACTCAAATGGATGTTAAAACTGCGTTCTTAAATTGCGAACTAGAGGAGGAAATCTATATGAAACAACCTAAAGGATTTCTAAGCTCAGAAAATGAGAATAAAGTTTACAAACTGGTAAAATCACTTTATAGCCTTAAGCAAGCTCCAAAACAGTGGCATGAGAAGCTTGATAATACCATGTTATCAAATGGATTCATAATAAATGAATTAGATAAATGTGTGTACATAAAACATACGCATATTGGATATGTCATTGTTTGTCTTTATGTTGATGACCTATTGATCCTAGGCAATAACAAGGCCATTATAACATCTGCAAAGGATATGTTATCCTCCAGATTCGATATAAAAGACCAAAGACTGGCTGATATGATATTGGGTGTAAAAATTTTGAGAACACCATAGGGATATGCATTATCCCAATCACATTACATCACCAAAATACTTGAAAAATTCAAGAAATATAATGTAACTAATCCAAAAACACCAGTAGATATGAACCAAAATTGGGTATAGAACACTGATGATGGTATCTACCAATTGGAATACTCTCGTATACTGGAAAGCATAATGTATATTATGAACTGTACTAGGCCTGATATCGCATATGTTGTAAGAAAATTAAGTAGATTTACCAGCAACCTTGGTAAGCATCATTGGAAAGAGATAATCAGAGTTCTAGGATATCTAAAGTATATGCAGAGTTATGGTCTATACTATACAAACTATCCTTCAATAGTGAAAGGATACAGTGATGCAAATTGGATCACTGGATCAAATAATACAAAGTCTACAAGTGGATACTTGTTCACATTAGGAAATGGAGCAATTTCATGGAAATCATCCAAATAGACTTGTATCGCTAGATCTACGATGGAATCAGAGTTTATTGCACTAGATAATACTGTAGAAGAAGCAGAATGGATTCGAAGCTTCTTGGAAGACATTCCTAATTGTAGCAAATCTATGCCTCCATTATGTATACATTGTGATAGTCAATCAGCTATTGGAAGAGCTAATATTACACTATACAATGGTAATTGTTGACACCAAAAATTGGCACAACACGAAAAAGAGAGACTTGTATAGAGATAAAAATGAAGATTAACAAATACAGGGAATGCAAAACAGAAAGAATCGCACACAGATTTATAGTGGTTCGGTGTTAAAGAGCCTACGTCCACTTTATAAACTTTTATACATCATTTCAGCAGCTAAGAAAATGTTTACAATGGTAGAACAAAAGAATTAAAATTATAAACAGTTTCTGCTATTGTTTCTCTTTTATTATAAAATTGAAGATGGATCATTTTCTCCGAAGTAAAAAGGAGTATTTATAGATGATATAATATCAAGCCTCCTTGAGTACGTGCCGTGAGATCCAAAAAGATAACTGATATTGAATGAGTTGGTTTTTTCCTAAAGATTTGGTATTCTTCGCGAATTATATGCATCAATTGGTGTTGAACCCTTCCAGCTTGAGTAATTTAAAAGGAAAAATCTGGGGCAAGCTAATCCTTAGGCCGGTTTTCCGGATCTCATCTAAGGATGGCAAGGCTAGTCGAGCCTGGTCATGCCGAACTCCTTAGGGCCGCGTCAAGGGAAGGGAGCCCTGTCGTTGGGCCACACAGCTCGGTCCACACCAAACGCTTCAGCAGCATTCCTGCCTCGTCATTTCGCCTTGATGGGCTACCCGAACGGCCCATCAACACTTTGCCCACCAAAGTATGGTGTGTTGGAAACGGAACATACATTGAAAACATGTGTCCTGAACAAACTTTTTACCTTAATCAGTTTTTCAAAAGATGGGATGAGTAGTCCATCCGATGGACCTTGAAATCTGCACGGATCCACAAATTGTTTTGGGGACCTCAAAGGGCTCAAGCAATGGTGACGTTTTACTTGGTCTTCACCTCATTGGCCGACCCTTGAGTTACCAGCCGCTTCACCCGTCAGTCATGTCTAATCTGAAGGTTATATCAACTAAGTTTGAATAGTCTTTTTACCATACTATATAACAAGGGAAGATCTTTCATATCTCATTCCCCTCTTCTTTCTTCTACAGAATATTACTTTACTGCTTGAAGTGAAAGACTGGAAATTGTTCATCGCCTTCGCATTAACCCATCTTTCTCAGGTAAAAGATCTCTTCTTTATGTCATTTTCATCATATCAATGTCGTTTTGGCATTAGATTCCTTTTTCCCTATTTCGTCTTAATCTGGATCCTATGAGATCCATGGTCAGGGTCTCCGATGCCGGTCCTCCTTATCGCAGGCGCTACAGTGGCTTCTGGCGATTCGATTAGTCCATATGGGGGATGAAGTTTTCCATTTTTCTGTGGTTTGTGCGAAATTAATTCCTTCTTGAATCTGATTCTTCTTTTATTTCAAATCAACAGTGTCTTGATCAACCATGGTTGAGTTACTGGGCGACCCTAAACAGGAATCAGTCAAGAACTTGTCTCCTTCTACCTAGGTTGATAGCTTCTCCGCGTCCTCGGCCGACTCGAGTCCAAACTTAAGCAACGATTCCCAGAATCGAACGACAGGGGACCCGAGTCTCTCGGAAGTGGCGGTCAAATTGAATGTGGTGGACCGAATTCTAATAGCACTTGACACGCATCCAGAGGCTGAAATTTTGAAGAGTCCTCCAGACTCATTAGAATCTGAAATAACTCGCACACGGTTAGAGAACTTGATGGCTAAACACAAGATTCCCTTTACAGACGCTCTTCTTCCATAAGACACTGCTCGACCTCACAATCCTCTGGTAGGCTACATGGCGATGTCTCTTCCAATGTGTAATGTTGGAGCCATTTCCCCTTTTCATCCATTCATCGTTGACTTCTTGCGACGCATGAACTTAGCCACTATGCAATTTCATCCGATGGCCTACGATAACCTGCTATCTATGTACTTCTTGTTCATGAGATATTTGGGTTACCCCCCATCCTTTGAGGACCTGAATTTCTTTTTCCGTTTCAAGCATAATGAGAAACAATCTGCTTCTCTTCTTTATTTTGAGTCTGCTCAGGGTTGGAAGATTATTGAGGATATTCCTAGCAAAGCGGGTGATCCAAACCGGGAGTGGTTTTGGATTAAGGAACAGCCGGCATGTTCCCGATATTGGTTTCAATGCAATAAGTCCATTTGCTAATTTGAACGTTTATGACAAACCTTCATTTCGCTCCTTCTCTTCGCTTTTCCTCTTTCGTTCCCCCTTTTTTTCGTTCGATTTCTTCTTCTTTAATAGGAGATTATCCCACAAGGTCTAAGGGGGATGTGTTCGAGAAAAGATACATGCAACTCATCAATTTAGATATCAAGCATCATTGGTTTTGGGATTGTTTATCCGACCAACACCTTCATCAATATGCTTTCCTAGACGAAAACAGATCCATCGGGCCCCACAAGGAAGGAGTCGGGTCAATTGCCCCCATTAAGAATGAGGTGACTCCATCAAAAAGAAAGTCAGAGGATGACAAGTCAACTCCCTTAGTTGGGGAGTCCTCCGCCTGCCCTTTACTCAAGAAAAAGAAGAATTTTGCGTCGAAGAAACCTACGTCTAAGGCACGGGTTAGAGAGGCAGAAAGTCGAGAAGCCAAACACTGGAAGCTCGAATGCCAAGGAAGGGAGGGAGTTTCTATTGACAAATCTTCAAAGAAAAAGAAGAGCCAACACGGGAAATCCCCATTAAAAACTACTTGAGGAGTCCTATGGTCGATATAGATTCCTCTCCGGTCTATAGCTTGCAAGGAGAGCATGTCGCGTCACCTCCGCCAGGGTTAAAGTCACTGCAGATGCCCCGTGTCATCCTTTCACCGCGGATTTTAGATCCAAATCGATTTTTTGACAACCATTCTGAAGGGATGTCAATCGGGCAAGAAAACATCGGAGTTATGACTTCTCTCTCAGCTTTAAGATCATTATGAACGATTTGTCATATAACCTTCATGTTGCACCTCACAACATTATGTTCTTCACATTCAACTCAAATGTGGATTGTTTTAGCTGCTATTCATCCTTTCTTTTCAGGAGACACTGACAAGGAGTTTTATGGCAGTTTTCTCGCCTCCCATCGAGCATATGTCAAATCAGATGAGCCCATTTTACAACACCTTGGAAAGGCGATGACATGGCAGTTGACAATAGCTAGAGGGAGAAAGAGGAGAAATATGGAAATATCGAAAAAGACAAAGAGGGAGGAAGTGAGAAAAGTGAGAGCAACAAGCAGGAAAAAGATGACGGGAAAGCAGAGAAAAGAAAGAGTCTTCCCGAGATCGAAGTAGGCATAAGAAGAGAAACATAGAGAAACATGTTCGAATATCGGAAGATATAGAAGAGCTGGGAGATATGCTCAAAAAGGAAAAAGAGAACGAGTCCTCTAAGCTTCGAGTTTCCCCATGTCTTCGTAAAAAGGGCCTTGAAGAAAAGTCAAAATCCGAACATTCTCGGGCTGCACTAAATCGACCTGGATCTTTGGTCGAGCCTTCTTCCGTCAATTGAATCAAAGAACTGGAGAGGGATTTTCCGGATTTCGTATTTGCGGGGGTTGAACCTGTCCCCGAGTTATAGCTACTGTCGGGTGGTTTCTGTCGTCGTATTCGCAACAACCTTTATCATGTCCTTTCTCAATACGACATATTGCATGAGTAAGCAAGGAAAGTAAGTGGAGTACTGAAAGAAAAAATAACCGAGATTACCAGTTTGAAAAGGGATATGGCAAAGGACAGGAAGGCTTTCGGTTCTCTTGAGAAGAAGGTTAAGGGTCTGGAACTACAGGCAGCTACTGACAAAGTGGAGCACGAATAGATGATAAAGGATTTGGATGTCGTGGTCAAGCAGGGGAGTCGGGAGTGCGACTCCATGAAAGGTGAATTCGAATATTTAAGGGCTGACAAGGTTCCACTAAATTTGGAAGTGCAGAATCTCAAGCCCACACTTCATTCGTCCGAATTGGCCAAAGGACTGGCCAAATAGAATGCCGCTGCAGCGATCGAGTCAGCCAGCAACCTGAGACTCCAGCACGACATTGACATCCAAGCGGTCGAGTCAAAGTATGCTCAAGAAAAGTCCAAGTTAAAGAAGGGGCATGCTCATCAGGTTCTCGAGTTCTTCGCTAAGTTCCTTCGTCGCAGGGATCTATACTGGATGCGGAAGTATTCCGTGGTTTTAGCTGATTTGTGGGGAATAATCCTGGGTGAGGAAAACAGAAAAGCGCAAGGGAAGCCAGTAGATGAAAAACTTTTAATGACTCAAATTCTGAACGAGAAAGAACGAGCAGTGCTGGTTGAATAGAGAAGGCATGAAGAGGTTGCGATAGCGGCAGAGCGTTGTAGGTTAAAAGGGAAGTTGGTCCCTATAGAGGAAAATGATAGCAGCCAGGTCGAGACGTCCGCCGTCGCTAACATTAAGGAGGTTCGTCATCCGCCCTTCTGCCTGACCCAATCAGAGTTGCTAAAGAGAAACCAACCGAACCTGATGTCAAAGGTAGGGTTACTTATTGATTTTAAGCCTATCTATCCCACCTTGATCTACGCATTACCTTCTCCCCTTCCTTCTTTTAGGCATCACCTGAGCAAACAAAAGTGTAGAAGTGGATGCTGCTATTGATGAGAGAGAAGACAATGGTGATACAATTAGAAGATCGAAGGCAGGGAAAATTAATGTAGGGCCATCAGAGGACGAGGATATCGAAATGGTCTTAGAATTGAGAAAAGGTTATCGCCCTCCTATAGCAGAGGTTCAAGCTCGAATGGAGATGCAAATTTCTACCGTAAAACCTGAACCATCCTAAGATGTTATGAACACTCAGCTTGTTTGAGCTACTCCCCCAATTATCCTTTCTTCAGTTGAAGTTCCTCAATTTTCAGATACTGTTAACACATAGCCCCGACTTTAATCTCTCGTTCCTTCGGGAGTATGCTTGGGGGAATTCAATGCTCGCTGAGTTCCGGGAAGGCAATGAAGATTGATAAGAAGAAAGACCCAGCTGAGGCGCTTGAGCATGGGGAGATGCCGCCCTCATCTTGAGCTTCAGTTGTTAAAAAAATTGCCTTGCGGGAAGTCTTATGCGAAATATGATCCTCGCGTCTTTGTAATTATTGAACTTTGTGTCTTGAAGATAATGCTTGAAATGTACCTATCGTGCAACAACATTTTGTAATCATGATAACACGAATGATATTTCATGTGTTCTGCAAGTATTCGTGTCACTTATGTGCAAAAATATTTTTCAAATTTCTCGTCTTATCTTAGCTTCGTGGGTTATTTAGACGTTTCCCTAATTGGAGTTGCTTGTCGGCTTTCTCGTCCCTTGTGTCAGGGGAGCCATTTGGAACAACGGATCATTTAGTCGTGCTCATGTGGATCCAACCCTGATCAGGGGTTGGGTGTCATCGAGTGGGTTACACTTTCAGTCCTTTATACTCACCCTTCTTAGTCGGTAAGAGAGGGGAGTTTTGTAAAGATTCGAGCAGTCTCTAGTCGGGGTGCACCTTTCACGCTCTTTCGTCGTTTATACTCGTCCTCAAGTCATGAGGATTAGAGTTGTGTCCATATGATTAGTTATGGTATTTAGTTGGCGTCACCCTTACTTTTAGTTTCCAAAGAAGGGGCCAGAAACTAATCGATCAGTCCAAGTTTACAACAAATAATTAGAGCAAGAAAGGAGCTTTTTATTTATAAACTACTTCAAACGACAGATTATTGCTTATTACAAAGCTAAAACAAGTAGGGAAATAAAAATATTTGGAAAATTTAAGAAAGATAAAGTCGTAAATGCTCTGCGTTCCATGCTCTTGAGAAAAGCTCGCCGTCAACGGTTGATAATCTAAAACTTCCATTGTCCACTTTTCGTTGAATGACGTAGGGTCCTTTCCATCGAGGGCCCATATGAACGGGAACCGGGAAGATCCGCTTCAAAACAAGGTCGCCTATTTCAAAAGTCTTCGGCCGGACCTTTTTGTTGTAATATCGCGCGACCCTCTGCCTATAGGCCGTTGAACGAAGATTTGCCTCTTCCCTTTATTCATTGATCGTGTCCAACGACGTCAAGAGGAGTACTTTATTCGTCAAAGGGTCGTAGTAAGTCATTCGATGTGACTGGACTTCAAGCTCTATTGGGAGAACCGCTTCTGAACCATAGGATAAGGCGAAAGGAGTATGACCTGTTGCCGTTTTATGGGTGGTTCTATAGGCCCATAAGGCCAGTGGCAATTCATCAACCCATTTTACTTTTGCTCATTCTAGTCTCTTTTTTAGAATGGTCTTGATGATTTTGTTAACCGCCTCGACTTGTCCATTGGACTGGGGATGTGCAACCGCGGTATACTTTTTCTCACTATGATATTTCTCACAAAAATCCCTAAACTCTGAGCTATCGACCTGAGTCCGTTAACAGTGATGATGGTTCGAGGGACCCCATACCGACATATAACGTTTCTAACAATAAATTTGATAACCTTCTTATCGTTATCGTTGTCATCTGCTCAGCTTCTTCCCATTTTGTGAAGTAATCTACCGGTACTACCTCCCTTCGAAATGGGCAAGGTTCTGATAATTTCTATTCCCCACACAGCGAATGGCCAGGGGCCAGCCATTTGGGCGATCTCCGTCGGGGGAGCTTGCGGAATCTGTGCGAACCTCTGACATTTGTCACATCTTTTAGAATAATTGGCAGCATCTTTTTTAAGAGTCGGCTAAAATTATCCATAGCGCAGTATCTTCCTGGCCAAAGTTTTCCCCCTGGTGTGCGCCCCACAATCTCCTTCATGTACTTCCTTTAGTATCTTCTTGATATCATCGTTGGCCACACATCGAAACATGCGAATGGAGAACCCCCTTCAGTATAGCTAGCCTTGTTGGATCACATATCTGGAAGATTGCAGCATCAAAGCTCGTCTTTTATTCTTTCTTTCAGGTTATGCGCTATGGAGCAGGAAATTCTTAATGGGGGTCATCCATGACTATTTCTCGGGTTCAGTGTCGACATGATCGATCTCCTTTTGCTCGATGCACGACATACTTAGGGTTTCTATGGGGACTAACTCCATTTCGCCAGGGTAGTCTGAGCTAGCGAATTTAGCTAACCTGTCCACCGTCTGATTCTTTTTTCGAGGAATGTGTGAAATGCTGTATCGGCCAAATTTTTGTAATAATTTCTCAACTTGTTTAAGATAAGAACTTAGCCGCTCTCCCTTGGTAAGATATTCCTTACAAACTTATCGTATCACAAGTTGTGAATCACAAAAAATATCGAGCGACGCTATCTTCAGGTCCTTCGTGAGGCTTAGCTTGGCAATCAGGGCTTCGTACTCGGAATCATTGTTTGTTGTAAGAAACTCAAGCCTCAAGGCATAGTAAACCGATCGTCCTTCAGGGGAAAGTAATATTATGTCGGCCCCCGACCGACGCTCATTTCGAGCTTCGTCTGTATATAGCTTCCAAGCGATTGGTTCAGGATTGACCCTTAAAGGCTCGGAATTATCATTTCGGTCTTCATCCCCTAGAGCAGTGAATTCTGCCATAAAGTCAGCCAAGGCCTACCCTGGGATCTACTTTCAAGGAACAAAAGTTAAGTCGAACTGACTTAATTCAATGTTCCATTTTAACAATCTTCCACTGGCTTTCGGTCGCTGCAAAACTTGCCGAAGGGGCTGGTCGGTAAATATCTTAATTGGATGGGCTTGGAAATAATGTCGGAGTTTCCTTGACACGATCAATAAGCTACAAGCAAGCTTCTCAATCTTCGGATAATTGCACTTGGCGCTTGCCAATTTTTTGCTTACATAATAGACCGGTCGTTGTACCGGCTCTTCTTCTCGAATTTGGATCGAGCTGATCGCATGTGCAGATACCTCAAAATAAACGAATAGGTCTTCGTGATTGATGGGCTTAGAGAGTATGGGTGGTTTCTCTAGGTGTTCAAGTAAACCTAGGAAAGCTTCGACATAGTCAGGGGTCCAAGCAAAGTTTCACTTCCCTCTTTTAATTAACTCAAAGAAGGGTATACATTTATCAATCGCCTTTGAAATGAATCAACCCATAGTTGCTATCTTACTCGCCAGAATTTGGACATCCTTGATCCATTTAGGCTCTTGAATTCTTTTGAGGGCCGAAATTTGGTCGGGATTAATCTCGATTCCTTGAGAACTCACAATGAATCCCAAGAACTTTCCCGAAGCTACTCCAAAGGAACACTTCAAAGGATCTAATTTCATACCGCACTTCGGGAGGATGTTAATCATCTTTGAGATATCATTCACATGCTCGGATTATTGTTTCGATTTTACTAACATGTCATCCACATATACCTCCATCATTTTCCCTACCTTGTCGTGGAACGTTTGGTTGACCGGTTGTTGATAGGTTGCTCCAGCATTTTTCAGGCCAAAGGGAATTACCACATAACATTACAGTCTAAGGTCAGTGATGAAGCTGGTATGCTCTTGGTCCGGTATATACATAGCAATCTGGTTGTACCATGAGTACGCATCCATAAACGAGAGCACCTCATGTCCTGCGGTCGAGTCGACCAACTGATCAATCCTAGGTAGTGGGAAGCTATCCTTAGGACATGCCTTGTTTAAATCAGAGAAATCAAAGCAAGTTCTCCACTTCCCATTAGCCTTTTTTATAAGCACTGGGTTGGCTATCCAGTCGGGATAGATTGAGTCTCGAATGAACCCATTAGCTTGTAACTTACCAATCTCCTCTTTCAAGGCAATTGACCTTTCATGACTGAGCATTCGTCTTTTTTGTTTAAACGGAGTGTACTTCGGGTCGATGCTAAGGGAGTGAGCTATAATGGAGGGTGATATCCCATACATGTCAATGTGGGTCCAGGAAAACACATCTAGGTTTGCCCAAAGAAAGTCGGTCAATTCTTTTTTTTTAGATGGAATCTAGATGGGATCCGATTTTTAGGACCCTGGTGGGGTCATTTTTATCAACCAGAATTTCCACCGTTGCTTCATTCAGGGCGGTCTTTCTACATCCTGGTTCTTCGTCCTCTCTAGGATCGATATCTTCGACTCCGCAGACGGACGGTCCCGACCAATATGTTTTCTATAGTTTCTATGCTCTCATGTCTTTCGTAGGAGGAGACTCGATTGTTGATTTTTTACTACCCTTATTCCGGAGATCCTTCCACTCCGCCAAGTAATAAGCTCTCCCATCTATCTGGTCTCCTCATACCATAATAATTCCACCATCAGTTGGGAACTTCAATAGTAGGCACCATGGAGAGATATAGGCTCTAAACTCCATTAGCGTCGGTCGTCCTAAGAGCGAATTATATCGGGAGTTGATACCCATTACAACGAATAGTAGGGGCTTTACTCTCCTTCGATCTATGTCTCGTAATTCCACGGGCAATTTGATTACTCCAATGGGCTTGGTGGAATATCCGTTAAAACCCTGTATCTCACCAGAGTAAGGCTCCAAGTCTTGCAGCTCTAGCTTCATCTGTTCATAGGTTTGTTTAAACAATATATTGACCGAACTTCCATTGTTGATCAATACCTTTCTTACTATTGTTGGGCCTATAGTTGCGGTTATTACCATGGGATCGACTGACGGAGCCTCGACGCCTATCGCTTCTCTTTCGCGGAAGACGACATCTTCTGCCTCGGTCTTTCTCTGCTTCATGGGATTCACCCCTTCAGGGACACTAGCTTCGGCAACATCAAGGTGCTTCACGAAATTCACATATTGTTCCATAGCCTTGATACTGAAACCGGCGGGGTGTGGCCCCCTTATTATGGCATTGACAACCATTCCTTTCCCCTTATCTTGTGCAAAAGCTTGAGGAGCAACCTGACTTTGCCTGGGGGTTGAAGCCCCTTGTCCCCTTTCTCTTAGGTTCGTCTTATATTCGTCAAGCTTTCCTTCCCAAATCAACTTTTCTATGATTTCTAGAAGATGTCGGCACTTGTTTGTTGTATGCCCGTAAATGTCATGGAACATTCAATACTTTCCAGTCGCTCGCTCCCTCTCTATGGGTTCATGAGGCGGAGGTTTCTTATACTGGACCGTGCTATTAATATCAAGGTAGATGTTTACTAGTGTGTCATTCAGGGTAGTGTAAGTTTTGAATGCCTGGAACTGCGGTCGTTTTCGAGGGTTGCCCCTCTGTGCTGAGCTTCCATCGGTTTCTCTTAGTCCTTCGCTGTTTCGGTTGTCGCAGTTTTTGATGTTTACTTCCACTTTCCCTGAGCTATCACCAGACTGCTTGACAGCGGCATTGTTCTGAGTCGATGGAATAGAGGCATTTCTCGGTCCATCTTCTTCCTCCAAATGTGTATCCTCCTGCCGTAATCGGATGTGGGCTTTCTCATAAAAGGCCTCAATTGTTGTTGGTGGCTTCCCAATCAGGTATTTCCCAAATTCAGTTTGTTTGTCGATGCCATCGACCAGGGCCATTAGAACATTTTCATGGTTGGAGTTACTGACCTCGGTGGCCGCCCGGTTAAATCGGTTAAGGTAATTTTTCAGGGATTCTCCTTTTCCCTGTTTAACTGCTAGGAGTTCCATTACATGCTTTGACTTGGTAGCGTAAAGGCGAAATTGAGTCAGGAATTTCTCACACAAATTTTTAAAGCTTGGGACAGATTTCGCAGGCAAACGCATGAACCACATAAGCTCCATCCCGCTCAGGAATATTGGGAAGGCTTTGCATTTGGAAGTGTCATGGGCCAACGCTACCTCCATTTGCAAAGAATACTGCGTCAGATGCTGTTGTGGGATCAGAGGTTCCGTCGTATTGATTCATCTGGGGCATATTAAATCTTAGAGGGATCTCTACTTGTATGATATTGTTGGTGAATGGTGTGTGGCTTCGATCAACTCCCCGGTCTTCGTTCCTATGTCCGCAACTGTCGTTTAAAATATTCCACACCATTACAGTCAGGTTTGGTGGAACAGCTAGGTCCGGGTTGGATTCATCGTTCAAACGGGCTCCCCTGGCTCCTTCGCCAAGGTACGTTTCCTGACCCAGTGCCCAGGCCCTCTCCCTTCCTCCCCGGGTATCTCGGTCAATCACAAGATTATGGGGAGGCTGAGTGGGGGCTTGATTCCTTCGGGCAGCATTCTATGCTGGAGGAGCAACTCCTCGGTCCTACGGGGCCGTGGGATCGATAGTTTCTACCTCGGCCGAGTCATCCTCGGTTTGTTCATTCGCCTCTTGCGGGTCTAGATGTTCCTCGAGATGCAACTACCATACATTTTCGGCCCTTTCTAACGGGCGTCGGATCCGTCGTGCATCCCTGTCTTCGCCAGAGGACAAAGAGTCTTCGGACACGTGATCCAACCGAGGGAGAGGAAGCTGATGTTCTATGACTTCCTGGGTTTTGTTCCTAAGCTCCTCCCATTGTCTTGTTATGCGAGTCATATCTTGCCGCATGGTGGCATTCTCTCGAGCGTGGGTCTTTAGAGCCTCCGTCGTCCCCCGAAGTTGATTCAACACAGCCGTAAACTTGTCTCGAGTAGCGAAGGTTGATGAGGGAGTAGGATCTGTGGTAAGAAGCAAGGCAAGTTGATCCTGAGCAATTTCAGGGGCAGCAGATCCGCCAACCACCTCTGCGGAGGTTCCAGCTTGCGGTGGCTTTCCAGTGTTGCCATCTGATTTTCCAGCCATAATTCGAAAATAAAGGAATGAGGATGAAATTTCTGTCTTAGACTTGGTGATCCGAAAATAGAGTAAAAAATCTAAACTAAGCCGAGAACTACAATTCTCAGTGAAAGCACCAAAATGTTGACACCAAAAATTGGCACAGCACCAAAAAGAGAGACTTGTATAGAGATCAAAATGAAGATGAACAAATATAGGGAATGCAAAACAGAAAGAATCAAACACAGATTTATAGTGGTTCGGCGTTAAAGAGCCTACGTCCACTTTATAAACTTTTATAGATCGTTTCAGCAGCTAAGAAAATGTTTAAAATCGTAGAACAAAAGAATTAAAATTATAAATAGTTTCTGCTATTATTTCTCTTTTATCAAAAAATTGAAGATGGATCCTTTTCTCTAAATTGAAAAGGAGTATTTATAGATGATATAATATCAAGCCGCCTTGAGTACGTGCCGTGAGATTTAAAAAAAAGCTGATATTGAATGAGTCGGTTTTTTCCTGAAGAGTTGGTATTCTCCGCGAATTATAGGCGTCAATTGGTGTTGAACCCTTTCAGCTTGAGTAATTTAAAAGGAAAAATATGGGGCGAGCTGATCCTTAGGCTGGTTTCCTGGATCTCATCTGAGGATGGCAAGGCTAGTCGAGCCTGGTCATGCCGAACTCCTCAGGGCTGCGTCAAGGGAAGATAGCCCTGTCGTTGGGCCTCCGAACGCTTCAGTAGCATTCCTGCCTCGTCATTTCGCCTTGATGGGCTACCTGAAAGGCCCATCAATAGTAACTGTAGGCATATTCGTCGTAGACATAAAACGATAAGACAACTTCTCTCTAACGGGTTTATCACAGTAGATTACATTTTATCTAAAGATAACTTAGTAGATCCGCTTACAAAAGATTTGCTAAGAGAGAAAGTTCAAACCTTATCGATGGGAATGGGGCTAAGGCCTAATGAATAAGGTTTTTCTAAAATGGAAACCCCACCTAGTTGAATGGAGATCCCAAGATCTAGGTTCAAAAGGAGAACGAAGTTTAAGAGAGAAACTTGATGGCACTGATATATACAAACCATTCCTATGATAAGTCAGTGCATTATATGTTGGATAAGGTTAAGTATTAGTACTTTTAATGATATCTGTATCTGAGGAATTAGAGAATACCTTTTTATAGAATCACCTACGTAAGTGCAAAGGCGCCACTTCAAAGAGAATTATGAGGCCAAATTCTCTAAGCACTTATGAGACCAGGCAGGTGTTCAAGGCAAAAACGAACACATACAGAGAACGAAGGGTTATAAGAAACATTTATCGTGTGTTATCTACTTTGGAATAACACAAAAGGCTTACAGTTCCAGGTTAGTCTATGTCTACTGATTCGCCTGTGATTCAAATAGGTAATCACAAGGAAAGTTCAAGGCCCATATGCTACTTTAACCAATGCGATAAATGGTTAGTGAAACTAAGATCGGTTGCTCGTTCATGAGGGGGATTGTTGGAAATGAATGAGCAAGAGAATGGAATTTGGGAAGAAGAGATAGCAACATATAAGTCCCACATCATAAAAATATTTACAAAATCTCTCCTAATATATTAGAAGCCAATAGGATTATATAAAATAAAAGAAAGATGGATTATATGGGGATGTGTGGGCTTGGCCATGACATAATAATACACTAAAATGTCAAAGATTTGGCCTTGGGCCTTGAGGCTGTTAGGGTCTCTTGATTGAATGTGGCCAATACTTGTTGATTGGGCTAGTGCACTAAAACGAGAACTGTTTTCTCAGAATCTTAATGGTGTGTCCATTCAGTCCAGAATTCGAGAGGCAAGTCTATTATCTGAATGAGTATAACCATTTGAATTCTTAGCGTACGCCCATTAATGACCAAGCAGATAAAGGGTCGCAACCTCTCTAATTCTTACAGTTACTAATGCATGCGAACTGGCACTCCTCCTTGCTTATAAATACATTGCCCAAAGTAAGAAATAATTCACCTTTCTGCTCGCATTACTTCTTCTTCAAAGTTATCCTCTAATCTAGTTTCTGTAATCTACTTCAGCTCGTCAGAACTCCGTTTGTTGGCACTATGTTGCGGCGTTGGTCCATTTTATCCTGGGAAACAAATTGAACCTACGTCAATCAGTGCATACGACGGCAATATTGTTTCAAGGAAACAGAATATTTATGGACTTGGACATTACTGAAAAAAGAATACATTCTGTATATCTTTAATCTATTGCACAAACAGTTGTGCTATCTATGATTAATGTAAACACAGTTTGACGCGACTATTATGACATAATTGAATAATATTGATTGTTGATGTTGTATGTTTGCAATACAATTGTGTATTTACATTCATTGATCTAAGAATCTTGAAACAGTACTTGTTTTTTATAAAGCAAAACAACAACAGTGATTCTGCACCGATTTAGACGGTGACAAATGCTCTACCAAAGTAGAGGCTCTGACTATCTGGAAAAATTCAGATTTCATGTGTAAAAACTATAGCCTCTACAATGTCTACTGTACTATTGTAACTTCCAAGCAACTTTGTTTGGATCTGGAAAAGAAGTGCAAAACTGAAGATGCAGGCATTGAGAAATTCGTTGTTGGAAAATTTCTTGACTTCAAAATGGTTGATTCAAAGATGGTGATAAGTCAAGCTTAAGAACTGCAACTTATCATCTGTCAACTAAAAGATGACTCTTAGCGAGACTTTTCAAATTGCCGCAACAATAGAGAAATTACCTCCTTCTTGGAAGGACTACAAAAATTACCTTAAGCACAAGTGTAAGCAAATGAAAATGGAAGATCTCATAGTTCGACTACGCATTGAGGAAGATAACAGAAATTCTAAGAAAATGATTTCTCAGAATATTGCTGCCAAAGAAAATGTTGTGGAATCAGATAAGACTAACAAAAGAAAAAGGGAGAATGCTCCTAAGAAGTCAAAGAAATTTCTAGGTTCTTACCACAACTATGGAAAGGAGGGCACAAAGCAGCCGAATCTCATGCACCTAAATGGAAGAAGTTAGAAGCAAATACGGCTGATGTTTCGAAAGGCATTTCTGATCTTGATTTATGTGCTGTAATATCAAAATGGAGCCTTGTTGGTAACTCAAAGGAATGGTTTGTAGACACTGGAGCCGCTCGACACATATGTGCTAACAAGTGGATGTTTACAACCTATAAAACTTCAACTAATGCTGAACAACTTTTTATGAGCAATTCTTCTACTTCAAAGGTCGAAGGCAAAGGAAAAGATGTGTTGAAACTGACTTATGTAAAGAAACTGACTTTAAATGATGTTCTCTATGGTGCAGAAATTCGCAAGAACCTGATCTAAGTATCGTTACTGAGGAAACATGGCTTCAAATTGACTTTTGAAGCTGATAAATTTTTTCTTTTCAAGAATGGAGTGTATTGGAATAGGATATATGTGTGATGGTTTGTTTAAAGAAAATGTAACCACTATTGTACCATGCACTGATATGAGTGAAAGTGAATCTTCTGCTTATATTGTTGAATCTTCTAACATATGGCATTCTAGATTAGGGCATGTAAACTTTGATACAATACGAAAATTGATTAATCTAGAATTTATACCAAAATGCTATATAGATTCGAACTATAAATGTCAAGTTTGTGTAGAAGCAAAATTGACAAGAACCTCGTTTCATCATGTTGAATGAGATACCGAACCTCTAGACTTAATACATATTGATGTATGCGATTTGAAAATGTGTCAAACTAGAGGTGGAAAAAGGTACTTTATTACATTCATTGATGATTGTACTAGATACTGTCATATATATCTCCTTAGAAGTAAGGACAAAGCATTCGAAATGTTTAAACAATATAAGGCAAAAGTTGAGAATCAACTCAATAAGAAAATCAAATCTTTAAGACGTAATAGAGGCGGAGAATACAAGTCTCCATTTGAGGAATTTTGTGCTGAGTATGGAATTATACGTCAAACTACAGCTCTGTATTCACCTCAATCCAAAGGTATAGCCGAATGGAAAAATAGAACTCTTAAAGAAATGATGAATGCCTTACTAATTAGCTCTTACTTATCAGCTACTTTTTGGGGCGAACTATTCTTTCGGCAAATCATATTTTAAATAAAATACCCCGAAAGAAAACAACTAAAACTCCTCCTGAACTCTAGAAAACAGACCAACATCCTACAAATACCTAAAAGTGTGGGGGTGTCTTGCCAAAGTAGAGGTACCAAAAATAAAGAAGGTCAAAATTGGATCAAAAACTATTGATTGTGTATTCATTGGATATGCACAAAGCAGTGGCGCATATCGATTTTTGGTACAAAATTTGAATGATAATATTCATGAAAATACCATCATTAAGTCGAGAAATGCTAGATTTTTCGAACATATATTTCCCTTGAAACATGGTACAGAAAATCATACACCTAAGCTACCAAGGGAAGATGAAGTTCCACATAATTCTCTTAAGAATGCCAAACAAAATAACACTCAGCAAAGTAGTGCTGGACAACAAGTGCAGGAACCAAGAAAAAGTTAAAGGTCAAGGACTTCAAAAACCTTTGGACCGGACTTCTATACATTTATGTTAGAAGATGATCCATTGACATATAAACAAGCTATGTCTTCTACCTATGCCCCTTGCTGGAAAGAGGCAATTAACAATGAGATCAAATCCAATATGTCCAATCATACATGGGAATTAGTTGATTTACCTCACGGATGTAAGACCTTAGGTAATTAATGGATATTTAAGAAGAAATTGAAACCTGATGGTTAAATAGACAAGTACAAACTCGTCTGGGAGTCCAAGGATTTAGACAAAAGGAAGACCTAGACTATTGCGATACATATTCACTTGTAACAAGGATACAATCAATTAGAATGCTCTTCCAATTTCATCCATACATGATTTAGAAATACATCAAATGGATGTTAAAACTGCATTCTTGAATGGTGAACTAGAGGAGGAAATCTATTTGAAACAACCTGAAGGATTTCTATGCTCAGAAAATGAGAATAAAGTTTGCAAACTGGTAAAATCACTTTATGGCCTTCTGCAATCCCCAAAACATTGGCATGAGAAGTTTGATAATACCATGTTATCAAATGGATTCACAATAAATGAATCAGATAAATGTGTGTACATAAAACATATACATATGGGATATGTCATTGATTGTATTTATGATGATGACCTATTGATCCTAGGCAATAACAAGGCCATAATAACAACAAAAAAGTATAGGTTATCCTCTAGATTCGATATGAAAGACCTAGGACTGGCTGCTGTGATATTGGAAGTAAAAATTCTGAGAACACCACAGGGATATGCATTATCCCAATCGCATTACATCACCAAAATACTTGAAAAATTCAAGAAATATAATGTAACTATTGTAAAAACACCAGTAAATTTGAACCATAATTGGGTAAAGAACACTGGTGATGGTATCTACCAATTGGAATACTCTCGTATACTGGCAAGTATCATGTATATTATGAACTGTACTAGGCCTGATATCGCATATGTTGTAAGGAAACTAAGTAGATTTACCAGAAATCCTGGTAAGCATCGTTCGAGAGAAATAATCAGAGTTCTAGGATATCTAAAGTATACGCAGAGTTATGGTCTATACTATACACAATGATGCAAATTGGATCACTGGATCAAGTCTATAAGTGGATACGTGTTCTCATTAGGAAATGGAGCAATTTCATGGAAATCATCTAGACGGACTTGTGTCGCTAGATCTACGATGGAATTAGAGTTTATTGCACTAGATAAGAATGCAGAAGAAGCATAATGGTTTCGAAGTTTCTTGGAAGACATTCGTAATTGGAGTAAGCCTATGCCTCCAACATGTATACGTTGATAGTAAATCAGCTATTGGGAGAGCTAATAGTGTAGTATACAATGGTAAATCTAGGCATATTCGTCGTAGAGATAAAATGATAAGACAACTTCTTTCTAACGGGGTTATCACAGTAGATTACATTCGATCTAAAGATAACTTAGCAGATCCGCGTACAAATGGTTTGCCAAGAGAGAAAGTTCAAACTTTATCGATGAGAATGGGGCTAATGACCATTGACTAAAGGTTTTTCTAAAATGGAAACCCCATCTAGTTGAATGGAGATCGCAAGATCTAGGTTCAAAGGGTCAACGAAGTTTAAGAGAGAAACTTGATGGTACTGTTGTACACAAACCATTCCTATGATAAGTCAATGCATTATATGTTGGATAAGGATAAGTATTAGTACTTTTAATGATTCCTGTATCTGAGGAATTAGAGAATATCCTTTTACAGAATCACCTACGTATGTGCGAAGGCGCCACTTCAAAGAGAATTATGAGTCCAAATTCTCTAAGCACTTATGAGACCAGGTAGGTGTTTAAGGCAGAAACGAACACATACAGAGAACGAAGGGTTAGAAGAAACATTTATCGTGTGTTATCTACTTTGGAATTATACAAAAGGCTTACAGTTCAAGGACTGTCTGTGTCTACTGATTCGTCTATGATTCAAACAGGTAATCACTGGGAAAGTTCAAGGCCCATGTGCTACTTTAACCAATGCGATAAGTGGTTCATGAAACTAAGATCGGCTGCTCATTCATGTGGGGGGTTATTGGAAATGAATGAGCAAGAGAATGGAATTTGGGAAGAAGATATAGCAACATATAAGTCCCACATCATAAAAATATTAACAAAATCTCTCCTAATATACTAAAAGCCAATAGGCTTATATAAAATAAAAGAAAGTGGATTATATGGGGATGTGTCGGCTTGGCCGTGACATAATAATACATTTGTCAAAGATTGGGCCTTGCGCCTTGGGGCTCTTAGGGTCTCTTGATTGAATATGGCCAACAGTTGCTTATTGGGCTAGTGCACTAAAACGAGAACTTTTTTCTCAGAATTTTAAAGGTGTGTCCTTTCAGTCCAGAATTCGAAAGTCATGCCTGTTAGCTGAATGAATACAACCATTTTAATTCTTATCGTACGCGCATTAATGACCAGGCGGTTAATGGGTCGCAACCTTTCCAGTTCTGACGGTTACTAATGCATCCGAGCAAGGACTCCTCCTTGCCTATAAATACACTGCCGAAAACAAGACAGAACTCAACTTTCTGCTCGCATTACTTTTTCTTCTTCAAAGTTATCCACTGATCTAGTTTCTGCAATCTACTTCAGTTCATCAGAACTTCGTTTATTGGCACTACGCTACGGAGTTGGTCCATTTTATCTTGGGAAACAAATTACAACTACGTCAATCAGTGCATATGATGGCAATATTATTTCAAGGAAACAGAATATTTCTGGACTTGGATATTACTAAAAAAAAAGAATACTTTCTGTATATCTTTAATCTATTGCACAAACGGTTGCGCTTCCTGTGATTATTGTAAACACAGTTTGACGCGACAATTGTGGCAAAATTGAATAATACTGATTGTTGTTTTTGTCTGTTTGTAATACAACTGTGTATTTACATTCATTGATCTAACATAAGGACGTGTCAAAGTACTCAGCAGATAATAATAATAATAAAGCGTAGCGCATTTTTATTGTTGGCAAAAGTCCTCAAATCTTATTATTTTTATCTTGAATCAAACTGGGTCCTTTTCGATTCAATTTCCACACCATTCGTAAGCTACAATTAAAATTGCATTCTACTCGTACACGTAAGTAAAATATTTACTACGGATCTGAGTATATAAGTATAACCAAAGTGATTTGGTCAAGATTAAACTAGATAGATTCAAACATATAAATGTAAGCTATTTCTAGATTCACTATTGCTTGGTGGTAAATGAATTTAACTTGAGTTCTATCTTCCAAATTGACACAAGCTCAATTAGATCTATGTATATATCTGTAGAAGGGGTATAAACAATATGTTGAAACCTTGTGTAATTTGGGAACCATAACCCCAATTATACAGTAGTACGCCATTTTTAGTTTGACCCTTCAATAAACAAAAATTAATGAGATCAATCATGTATGTGTAGCATATAACAATTCAATCAAACGGGTTAAATCAATCATGTATGTACAGTATGAAAAATACATGAAATGTGATCTTCGCATGTTTATTTTCAACTGATTCTACTTTAATGAATTAAAAAATACAATATATTCAAACAAATAGAGTATAAAAAAAATATTTTTGGTCAGAAAGACCAAAGTATGTCCACAACCAAATTATAGAGCGGTGTCATATAACTAACTTAGTACAAACTCCCCATAGATTAAAATATCCTTATATCAAATATACTATCATTTTAGCAATATGCTCATGAAAGACTATTTCTGTATATAAGAATGTAGTCCTTTGTTCTCTGAAGATATGTCATAACACTTTTCGCTGCTTTTCGATGATCAATTCCATGGTTACTAATATACCTGCCTAACAATCTTACGATATATGCGATATTGGAACGATTACACCCTCGTGCATACATTAGACTTCGAATGGTAGATGCATAAGGAGTCATGTTCATTTCCTTAAATTTAAGGATGTTATTAAGGCATTGTTTGAGACAATATCTATCTCCTTTCGCGACAAGGGTATACCTTTATTTGCAATCTTGCATTTCAAACCTCTTAAGCACCTTTCCTATGCAGTTCTTTTGTGACAATCTAAGAATACCACATGAACGATCATGATGTATTTGGACTACTAATACAAATGAAGCAACACAAAAAATTTGATTGAAAAGTTATTAGAAAGAAATCTCTTGGTTCCGTGCAATATGTATGTTATTGCTGGCTAGTGATATGTCATCAACATATGAAATTAAGAATACAAATTTACTTCCATAGAACTTATGATATACACAATAGTCAATGATGTTGGGCTCAAAACCAAATGAGGTAATTACATTATGGAACTAAAACACTTATATCCCCATAATATCTTATGCTTTCCATTATGATATAAGCTATGGGGAAACCAAGGGCACAAAATTCAGTGAAGGGATGTTAGAAATAGTAAGCTTCTGTGAAACGACCCGAACTTCCCGGTGGCCTAAACCGAACAAGAAGACGGACTGCTTTAAGAGCACGACCCATCAGAACATAGTAAAAGAGAGAATTTCATTACTGTTACAGCAATTTACATCAGAGTACAAATAAATAATATACAGCGGAAAAATATCAGAGATTCTAATTGCATAACAGTGGAAATACAACACATAAATATAAAGTACAGTGGAAAACATCAACTAACACAGAAGAAAGAAATACACGGATACAAAGCATTCCATAGTATATCTCCCGCCGTAATCCAGGATCCTATGAAAAGAAATATCTGCAAATCCAAAACTACTAGCTTCCCGTGTAGAAAATATGGGCACCAAGAGTTTAGGTGGGAAATAATAAACTCCGAGTAAGTCATGGGACTGGTATGAGAACTAAACAGTTATTAACTTTATTTTAAAGTTGGGTAAATCATGTGACCACGCCGTATGACATGGAACGGGCCAGTTCCCTCCACATGAATATCACTAAACAAAACAGCGCCATGCTTTTTGAAAAATGAAGCCATTATAAGACTAAGGTCCCATCAAACAATGCAACACAAACCAGAGGATAGAGTTTTACCTTATAATGGCCAAACACACTTGATACACTTTAAAACAAATATTTATGATATTATTATAAGTGCATAGTGCAAAAAATAACTTCGAATATAAACGCATCAATCATAGACAGCATAATACCCCATCCTGTTATGTCGCCATAGTATACAACTAAAATCGTAAGATTAAATATTGGAAATTGGGTTTCCACATATGAACCAAGGCAAGGGAACTTGCTTTCCGATTCGAGACACTCTAGCATATGCCTCAGGACTCACATGCATGTGCATTTTGGATCATGCAGAGTCGGTCAGTCATCCCTAATTAGTTATAGCATAAACAGTACGTTCCCTAGTCCTATTAGACCTCAATCTTAGTTTGCATATCGACCATCAAGGGCCTTTGTACGGCCAAATCCAAGGTACCTCGCTTTCCATCATCCAACATCCACATAAGAAAAATGTCTGGGCTCCATACCATGATATCACTCGTAGCTAGAAGGCAACACATGTTCATTTCTCTACTGCCCTTCATCCCTTTTTTATTCATACCGGTGTATATAGCTTGCGAATTACCGCTATACACAAAGTTGCGTTATATTAAAGCTATGCTTTGATCATCAAACACAAAGACCTACTGTTCAGCAAAATCTTTGATCCATGCATCTCAGCATGCCACATTGTCAATCCATACCATACCATTGATGTCTACCAATATATAACCGCTGAGCTCGTACGTCTCAAAGAAGGGTGTTAAGCTATGAGAATAAATTCTCCTTTAGCAAACATACATACATTTAGCAGAGATCAGCGAATACAGTGAGAAGTACAATGTCAGACATACAATCCATTTGCAAGCCCGTTCTGGGTCAAAACGAAACCGGTGGCCGCACCTTATTCCTTGTAATAACCCGCCTTTTTTCCTGATTCTCGCAGTAATTAAATCAACTTAAATCGTTCATAAAGACAGATGGTTATGGATATGAACATATCTGAACATAAATAACAGAACTTTTTATTTCATTACAAAACTTTACATTTGGGTTACAATGAATCAGAGTACAACAAAAGCCCAATGAAAGACAAAACACTCACAGCGGAAGAAGTAAACCATAACAAACTCTAGCTCCAAATCTGAATCCAACTCTGAAGACTAACCTAAAACTAAACTACTAGTTGCCCATGCAAAATTATGAGCACCCGTAGTTTAGATGGGAAACAATAAACTCCAAGTTAGTCGTGGGACTGGTGCGAGAACTCGAAACTGTTATTATTTAGGGTTTATTTTGAGTTGGGAAAATTCACTGGCCAACGCGGAATGGGTTCACTCCATGTGTGTCCCCATGCATGGAAATTTGTAATCACTTTGGAAAATGACGCTATCATAAGCTCGTCTCACATCACACAATGCAAGCGCCCACCAAATGGGCGAGTTTGCCTTATGATAACCAAAATGTTTTCATACGTGAAAATCCTCTTTTAAAACTATTATCAGTGCATAGTGTTTAAAACCATTTCACAAAAAAAAATATAAATCTCAGTAAGCATAGTAACTATTCCTAAATACATAGTTTACAAACAAATCGAATGAGGCGTATTGGTTATTGGATTTTCCAACAAGATCGTTCCTAGCATGAAAGATCAATCAAGGACACAAAGCTAATTATCTCCTGGTTAACATCCAGACACGGACATAGAATACGGAGTGTGAAGTATATGTCCCGGTTTTCATCTAGACATGGACACCGTATATACTTTATTTCTTTAGGTTTCGTAAGTATATCTATCGCCGAAGCTTTCGAGTTTTAATAGAAATTATGTATATGTACACAACTGAACCGCCAGTTTACCATCAGCCTGAGTGTGAGGTTCATCGAAGTCATGATATACACAGAGCTATGCTTCAATAAGCCATGCTTTGATCATCACTAGCTCATTTCATAACTCGAGTATGCCATATTGTCAATTCACAACATGTCACTGATTTTTGTCGATACATAACCTCTAAGGTCATATGTCTGAGACGAGAATAAATTTATTGCCACAAATACGATATGTATTAACAGAAATCAGTGCTACGCATTCAACTACAATGTTAGACACACAATCCATACGAGTCTGTTCTGGGTCTGAAAGGAACAACAATCCGAAAATCTCTAAATATATTCAGATCTCCTGCCACTTATAACGTCATATCGGGTGTACTACCCGATCTGATACATCTGCAATTAATCCAAATAATCCGAATATTCTTGGTCTTCATTCATCATTTACCAAGTCTTGAATTTCTTTATAACGTCGTGTTATTACATGGAATGGTTTTCAGACCTATATCTGATACCTGTCTTTCCAAGTAATAAGCGTAATTTAAAACCATAGCTATGGATGACACAGGACTTTCAATCCAAATCTCCTTTCTAATCGTTATCAATTCATTTAAAGTTAAGGTTGGATTCATTTCAAATTCCCTAAATCATGTTGCCATTTTAAACCAATATTCATTTACCTACCTTAAATTTATAAACATAATTCCTTTATTCATCTTTATCATTTCCATAAGTCTTCTTAATCACCAAATATCAAATTGGATTTAATATTCCATGCACAAATGTTTTAATCATTTCAAGACATTCAAAATATTTCACAAGACCTTTTCCTTTAGTCTTTAATTTTACCAAATATTTATTGGGATTTAAATTTCGCTTCAGGATGATTCAAAAAATTGATATTTCAAATGTAAGTTTGAATAGAGCTTAATCGACTTTTATTTGATATCAATTCACAAACTCAGCGAACAATAACAGAATCCCTATGTAAATAATTTCTCATGTTTCTGACAGTATTCGTCCAACCTTGGAATTCCATATCGAATATTTGAGGATTATTTCTATCGAAACAAATTCCTTTTAAAATTTCAAATTCATTTCCCTTTTAAATTTCAAACTTCCAATACTTTACTTAAATCGGTAACATTTAACTAGACCTTTATACAAAATATTTTATGTTCTTAAACATAACGACCCAGAAAATCTGAACCAATTAAAATTTTTTAAATTGGCTAAAATAAAGGATTTTAAATATTTAAAATAAATATTTTAAATAATAGCAATGAAAACTGAGTTTGAATCGACGATTGAAAACGAATATAACTAATTCTAATTATAAACAAGGCCTGAAAGGGCGCTGCAGTTTCAAAAATTGAATTCAAACTTTGTCGGACTGTACCGGGTGCAAAACAAAACGGATTTGGGTGAAACCAAAAATATTTAAATCTGTTAGTGAATACCTTTCTAACGAATCTGAAAATCGAATTTTCATAGCGGAAAGCAAAAGTTATGGCCAAATGAATTCTCAAAAAGGTCGCTATGGAATTTACATAGCCCGTGAAATTGGCCATTTTGCATACGACCTCGGAATTCGACGAAACCACATTTGTTTGATCCGGGATGTGAAGTTATTGCTAGGTTTCAAATTTCATAATTTTTGAAGCTAGTATGTGAGCGTGGCAAAGGAAAACGTGTTTTGGTCAATTACAGTTAAATTGGATCGACCAGAAATGGGCCTTTTTGCAAACGGTCTCAGAATTCGACGAAACTAGTTTTGTTGGGACCGTATCGTCAAAACATAGCCAGATGTATTTTTCTGGAATTTTCCGAATCAGTTTGTGGCACTGGCAAATTGAAATGTACGTTCAAATTGAATATTGAATGTTTTATATTTTAATTTGAATGGAAACTGACTGAAACAATCGAATGGGCCTACGAAACATATCCCATTGTGTTCGGAATGGGGGTAAAACGCTAAGGATGACAGTTGTAGTGTTTGATTTCGAGTTCGTTTGAGAAAACGCTATTTTAAAAATTAAATAAACCTTCGCACAATCAGAAATTTCTATTCATTAATTTAAAAATAAAAAAAACCTTTCTCTCTCCCCGTAACAGCCGATCGACGGCGAAAACCATTCTCGCCGTTCCCATCCACTTTCCGAACAAACCAGGCAAAATTAGCCCCTCCTCCAGTTGAAGATTTTGAAGAGCTCGAGAAGATCTTCAAATCCATATATAGTTTGTATTTTTTTCGTTCAACATTCAAGGAGATATCGAGCTCGAAAGCTTCGAGCTTCCAACCGCCGCCGCCACCTCCTGCCAGCGTCGAACTGGCCGATGAGACGACCCGATTTCCCGTTCTCACGGAAACAAGGTTATCTTTGGAATATAACACAGAAACAGAAGATAGCAGAACAGAATTAAATAAATACACCAGAAAATGAACAACAAAATATACTGGATAAAAGTAATCATCAGAGTTACACAGTATACAGGATCTTACTTAGTACAAATACAGTTCAGCTATACATAAATGTCTACAGCGGAAATAAACAAAATATGTACAATAGGAGCTGAACAGCATAAAAAGAAATAGATGATAGAATCCATCTTCAGCTCCAGCTATCCAGAAAGAACCAGCTAAACCTGAATACAAGGCTGCCCGTGTAGAAAAAGGGGCTGTAACAACCCGTAAAATCTGGGCCAGTTTAAAATTTTTATTTTGGCCATTTTAACGAATTTTGATTATTTAAAATGAATTATTTTAAATAATTATCGAGGAGAAATTTATTTTGAATATATTCGAACGTATATATTATACGCGTCGTCGTTAGAATATAAATAATTATATATAATTATAAATAGAATTGAAAATGGCGTGGTAGTTCGATAATTCGATTTCAAACTTCAATTGAATGTACCGGGTGCAAAACAATCCGGATTTTAGTGAAACCAAAAATAATGGAATCTAATAGTGAATATCTTTTCAACGAATCCGAATGATCAAAATTTCTTAGCGGGAATCAAAAGATATGTCCAGTTGAAAATTCTGAATAGTCGCTATGGAATTCAGGCCCTTAAAAATGGACATTTTGCAAACGACCTCGGATTTCGACGAAACCAGTTTTGTTGGGTCCGTGATGTTAAGTTATTGCTAGGTTTCAAATTTCATAATTTTTCGAATAAATATGTGAGCGTAGCAAAGGAAAACGCGTTTGACCAGTTTCATTTGATTTTAATCGACTGGAAATTGGCCATTTTTCTAACGGTCTCAGAATTCGACGAAACTAGTTTTGTTAGGACCGTATCGTCAATACGAAGCTAGAAAATATTTTTCTGCAATTTATAGAGTTAGTATGTGACCCCGGTAATTCGAAAAATACGTTTAAAATTCAATATAGTGATTTAAATGTAAATTCAACGGAAACTGATTGAAACGGTCGAATCAGCTTACGATACATATCCCATTGTGTTCGGAATGGGGGTAATTAGCTATGGACGACAGGCGGTGGGCCTCGTTTCGAGGTCGTATGTAAAAGTCAACTTTATGTAAATAAAATTAAAATAAAAATAAAAAAAAATATCTCCTCACCCCTTTTTATGTTCTGCCCCCCCCCCTCCTTTTTCGTTATTCAGATCAAAACAAAAAAAAAAAGAGAAAAAGAAAAAAAACTGACGAACGGAGCCGCCGCTCCTGAAGATCGCCGCGCCGCCGGCGATTGCTTCCCCCCTCGTCTCCAGCAACTCCTCCTTCCCTTCTCCTTTCTTCTCCTTTCCCCTTCTGAAGGCAGCCGACGCCCGACGCCCCTTTCACCCAAGCCTCCACCGCCAGCGACGATCTCCCCGCCACCACCTCGTCCAGACCCCGACCGCGGCTCAGCAAGCCCCCCCTACCATCCTCCTTCGACGAACCCCCCCCCTGTAAGTCCCTGTGTTTTTATTTTATTTTTATTTTAAACTGTTTTTTTATTTTATTTTTATTTACTTTAAAACTGAATTGTCTTTATTTTAAAAACTGGATTTTTGAAAATAAAAACTGATTTGTTTATAAAGAATTTTAAACTGTTTATTTTAAAAAAAAAGAAAACTGATTTTTAAATGATTTAAAAACCGATTTTAAAATTATTTAAAACTGATTTTTTTTAGAAAAGGTTTTAACTTTAGAAAGAAAAGGTTAAAGATATAATTTTTATTTAAGGAGGATAATAAAAATATGATCTTTGCATTGTAGGGATATAAAAAAAAATATATGGCATCTTTATATAGGAGGCAGCGAAAGAAAAATAGAATTTTTATATATTGAACTTCGATAGAAAAATAGAATTTTTATATATTGAACTTCGATAGAAAAATAGAATTTTTATATATTGAACTTCATAGGAAAAATATGATTTTTATATATTGAACTTCATAGGAAAAATATGATTTTTATATATTGAACTTCATAGGAAAAATTCGATTTTTATATATTGAACTTTGAAATAAAAATTCGATTTTTATATATTGAATAGCGAAGTAAAAATGTGATTTTTACGTATGTAGTGAAAGCAGCAACGAAGGTGACAAAAAGGCGAAACGACGAAGACTTCTGCAAATGAAGAGCCGTGGAGCTAGGATAGCTATAAGTGAGAATTTCTCACCTTTCAATTTACTTTTCTAGTTATATATATATACTAGGATGCAGACGGTGTTTAGTAGCACCCGACACAATCGTCCACAGACCATGGACTTGTTTGTTTGGCTGTTTGGTTATTGATTGTGATATTGGTTTGAATGTGGTTTGTGGTGTGAAAAATCGAATCGATAAATTGGTTAGGATTAGACGTGCGCCGTTATAAGGCGAAGGAGTAAGGCTAGGTTAGACCCTTACTCCAAATTTTGTGGTTTGCATAACGAAAGTGAATTTGATTGATGTGTGAATGGCGTGGGCGTTCACTAGACCGGGGATAAGGCTAGGCCTTGTCCCGTTTCTAGTATCGTGCCGTTATGCCGCCGAAATTTTCTAAAATAAGTTAGAAAAATAAAAATAGCATTTTATTTAAAGAATGAACTGAATAGAAATTCATATGTTAAAATAAAATGTGTTATCATTAAAAATATAATTTTTAACGTGAATGTGAATAAATAAATATTCATTTACAAACCAGACGGTTTGTTTATGTACACCTATTTGAATGACGTTGATTGGGTCGATAAATTTTACACATCGCCTAACTGCACAAATAAAATATGTGTTTGATTGTTTGAAACCCCACACGGGTGTTAGGATGAAATTTGAAGTTCACTCATCCTGATTGATTAAATATGTCGATCGATTGATTGATAGGCTGTTATAAGCGTTGAATATCTATATTTGATGCTTATACAGTGTAGTGCACTTTGGTTGATGGTTGATTATTTTCAATGCTATTATATACATGTGTTGTATGAAAATCCATATAATTAATTTTATATGGTAATTGATTGGGCCTCATTCCAGTTTTGAAAAAGAAATATTTGAAAAAGAAATATTTGAAATAGAATATTTGAAAATAAAGGAATATATGAAGCCGTGTTGATTAGATTGACGCCATTTTGACGTGAACGATATTTATATCGATTTTAAAAACGATTTCGAAATGAATTGAATTGAAAACGAATTCAAAATGAATTGAAAACGATTTCGAAATGAATTGAATTGAAAACGATTTCGAAATGAATTGAATTGAAAACGATTTCGAAATGAATTGAATTGAAAACGAATTCAAAATGAATTGAAAACGATTTCGAAATGAATTGAATTGAAAACGATTTCGAAATGAATTGAATTGAAAACGAATTCAAATGGAATTGAAAGCGAATTGAAATGAATTCAAATTGAATTGAAATTCGAATTGAATAGAAATGAATTTTAAAACGAATTTATAAAGAAGAATTCAATTTTGGCTTTGAATTGAAATAGAAGTTGAAATAGAATTTGAAACGAATTTAAAACTATTTATATAATCCGTTTTAAATAGGAATCGACGAAATATATATTATATATATTATATATATAATATAATGGCCTGAATAGAACGCGCCGCGCCGCGGTAGTTCGCGAATTTCGACCATTTATTTCAAACGGACATTGCGGGAGATCCGACCGTCGGATTCTCCTAAAACCGGAACCGTTGGGTTCGTATCGAAAAGAGCTTTCTAATGAAAATTAGAAATTTGAAATCTAATGGTTGGATTTGGAATTATGTCCAAATCAAATTCGAAAAAGGTCGCTGTAAGTGCAGTTCGATGGCCATTGATGGAAATCGACTGTACGGGCCTTGATAAAATTATCAAAAATAGTAATAATTTGTGTAAAATCATAAGAAATGATTTAGAAAGAATTGGGATGAAAAACTCCCTATTTGAAAAGATAAAAATAGATTTTTATCGAAATGAACTAGTTTTGAACTAGAATTATAATTCTATTTATTTTTTTTTAAATAAATAAATTGAATTTGAAAAGGGTTTTGAAAATAACCAAAATTTCCAATGATTGCATTGGAGTGGATTTGAATCGAAATTGTCTTCGGAATATTTCGATGTTGGAATTTGTGATTATACGGATGTTGTTACGGAAATTTGAAAGATATATATTTATATCGTTATTTCCAATACGACATTTGTTAATCGTAGAATTTGATATTGAATATAAGCCGATATATTTTCTATTCAGAGCCTTATATTGAATATCAAAAGGGATTTGGGTTTGTCGTGAATGGTGTCTTCACTAACACTGTTCTTGAACCCAGTTGAGAAAAGATTAAATCTCTTTATTTAGATTTAATGAAGTGTACCAATTAAATAATATTTAATTGGAATTGAATTGATATTGATTTTTGGGTTTATCGTGAACAGTGTTTTAAATAACACTTGTTCTTTAACCCGATAATTAATGAATGTGATTTGGGTTTGTCGTGAATGGTGTCTTCACTAACACTGTTCTTGAACCCAGTTGAGAAAAGATTAAATCTTTTTATTTAGATTTAATGAAGTGTACTAATTAAATAATATTTAATTGGAATTGAATTGATATTGATTTTTGGGTTTATCGTGAACAGTGTTTTAAATAACACTTGTTCTTTAACCCGATAATTAATGAATGTGATTTGGGTTTGTCGTGAATGGTGTCTTCACTAACACTGTTCTTGAACCCAGTTGAGAAAAGATTAAATCTTTTTATTTAGATTTAATGAAGTGTACCAATTAAATAATATTTAATTGGAATTGAATTGATATTGATTTTTGGGTTTATCGTGAACAGTGTTTTAAATAACACTTGTTCTTTAACCCGATAATTAATGAATGTGATTTTGGGTTTATCGTGAACCGTGTTTTAAATGACACTGATTCTTTAACCCAGTTAACGATTAAAACTGAGTGGAGTTTTAATGAATCTTTAATTAGATTGAAAAGATCGAAAATGGAGTATCACCAGTTTTGCTCCAGGCGATAGTTAAATCTTTAATTAGATTTGAACGTGAAATGGTAATTGAATTTACCGATAACACTGTGGTGTTAGATATGAAGTATTACCAGTTTTACTTCATGGGATGAATAGGTTGGGATTGGGAAATTAAAACAAATGATTACTTCGGTAAGGTTCGCTAATCCCGACTAGTTTGAATTGATATTCAAAAATGGATTAAAGAATAAATTCAAGGAATTTATCTTTGATAAAATTAATGGGAATCTTTCCCTATGAATGTGAAATTTAGAAACTAACTGTCGGTTAGCCAAGCAGAATGGTTTTCTGGATATTGATCTGATGTTGGTTTCGGCCTTCGGGGTTAATATTTGGGAAATTATTCTCTTGATTAATTTACGGTTAGTGACTAATGAATTGGAATGAGGCATATGTTGTGTTTGTGTAACACTTTTATAACATATACGCGAGTTATTCGGAAAGGCCGGGTTTATCCCATTCTGAATAACTGATACGACGATAAGTCGAAGATGAAGACGATGGTCGAAGACCGGAGGTCTTCACGTCGTTTGGGTAATTACTGATGATCTTGATTGGGCTGTACACCCAAGAAGATGGAAACAGTTAGTGATCGTCCAGACGTACTTGGAGATCGATGGATATGCGGGGTACTAGGTGCCTCCGGTTTCGTTCAGACCCAGGACGGACTTGTAAATGGACTGTGTGTCTGACATCGGATTTCATTCTGTGTGACTGATATCGGTTGCATAGAATGGTTTGCCTGTGTGGCATGCTAAGATGCAAATGATCAAGGCTTCTGTTGAAAAGCAAAGTCTTGTGGTGATGATCAAAGCACGGCCTTTGTGGCGTAGCTTTGTGTAACGTTTACCTCGCGTGTTTCACACCAGGTATGAACCAAAAACGGGAGACGGAGCTCAGGGAGGGCCTGCGTTTCCTCCTAGCTAGAAGTGGCGTCAGTGGTTTTACACGCCCTGACGAGTTTGACTTATGTGGTTGTTGCTGTTGCGAGGCGCCTCGGATTGATCGGTCGTTCTCGAACCGATGGAGTCATTTAGTTGGCTCGCTTACGCCCCAAAGGGCGGCGAAACGTAGTGCTCAGGCATTTTTAATCCACTCCGTATGGACCGGCCCTGTCGCTCCAAGGGTCGATGCGTTCTGATCCTGAGACTCGGGCTAGGCAGTCTCGAATCGGTTGAGTACTATCTTTTGCCTCGGTTCATAGACGGAAATCCAATTTCCAAATACGTGACTTTGCGGTTTTATTTGTAAACCTATATATGGCGACATGATATATGGTACCCATGCCGCCTATGATTGATACTTATGATTTGAAGTTGTTTTATGCACTATGCACTTATTATAGTATCAAATGATTTGTTTTAAACGTATCAAGCATTCTTTGGCTGTTATAAGGGAAAACCCTATCCCCCGGCTTGCGTTGCATTGTGTGATAGGACCTGGGTCTTATAACAGTTTCATCTTTCTTTATTTAGCATTGCGCTGTTTGTTTTATGCACTGGTATTCTTGGGAGGAAACCCGTTCCGTGTTATACGGCGTGGTCCCTTGATTTACCTTTGAAAATAAAGATTAAAAAAAACTGTTTTAGTTCTCACACCAGTCACATGACTGACCTGGAGTTTATTGTTTTAACCTAAACTCTGGGTGCCCCTATTTTTGACACGGGCAGCTAGTAGTTTTGGTTTTGCAGATTTATATTCACAGGATCCTGGTTTACAGCTGGAACGATATCCGGAAAGCTTTGTATCCGTATATCTCTTCTAGTTGTGTATTGTATTATTTTCCGCTGCGATGTATTTAAATGTAATTTAAATCTCTGATATTTCTGTGTAATATTCATTTATACTCTGTATATTCTTGTAATCTGATGCATTGTTGTAATATACAATGAAATGTTCTTCTGTATGCGTTTTGTTGTGGCTTGTTCTCGAACTATCCGACACTTTCCTTTACGGGGAAGTTACGGGTTTTCACAGTTGGTATCAGAGCTTTGGTTTACAAAGCTCAGAGAACAAGACACATTAGAACCATACGAAAGAATTCATCAGATATTGGATTAGTAATATCCAATGGGAATGACTCGTTAGAGATAGGATCAGTAGTATCCTAGAACGAGTGTGAAGAGTATATTTTTCAAATGAAAACAATTTTTATTTTGAAAATTTAAATCAATTATTCGTATCTGATTATCTATTTATATTGAGTTGGACAATCCAGTATATATAGATTTTGCGTATACGTCTGATCCGCGTGTATTCGAAGTTTTAATATATTGGATAGATATAGAATCACACTCTAATCGCCCGGAGAAGGTACTGATGATAGCACGTGCATCATCAGTATTTATGTTCGTGTTTCGAAAGTGTGATTTTCTATATATTTCCATTGGACTGGTGTGAGAACCAAAATTAGATAGGGCTTATTGTTGTGATTTGGCATTAAAAATCTGATTTTTGTATATGTATCAAAATTATGAATTTGATAATCTAATTCACTAATTGATTGATGTTTGTGTTGTTTGTTTAATTGTTTGATAATTTTGAACCATTATGCCTAACTGAATCAAATATTGACTTGTATTGAAATTTGGTCGCATTTGCTTGCATATACTTGTATATCATTGAACAGGTCATAGCAAGGAGGCTAGAGCAGAGAATAAAATTTGTTTTCCCGACAAATAGGTACATGTTTACTACATAATTTCCTGTTTTGTTTGGGTGATGATGATTTTGTGAGCCTATTGGCTAGCCGCTTGGCTTTTTCTTTTTCTTTTTGAGATCTGAAGGACCGGGGAAGCTATTTTAAATTCCCCGATGCTCCCGGTGCAGGGGAGGTTATGGCGAAATTTTTCAAAAATTTAGGGTGTTAGCCAAATTTTTGAAATTTTAAAAATTCTCAGAAACTAAAGAGTTGGAGAATGGAAGCCAGATCGAATGTGGAGCTGAATAATCAAACCACTTTCGACTTTGTTCCTTTTCGGGGACGAAAAGTTTTAAGTGGGGGAGATTGTAACAACCCGTAAAATCTGGGCCAGTTTAAAATTTTTATTTTGGCCATTTTAACGAATTTTGATTATTTAAAATGAATTATTTTAAATAATTATCGAGGAGAAATTTATTTTGAATATATTCGAACGTATATATTATACGCGTCGTCGTTAGAATATAAATAATTATATATAATTATAAATAGAATTGAAAATGGCGCGGTAGTTCGATAATTCGATTTCAAACTTCAATTGAATGTACCGGGTGCAAAACAATCCGGATTTTAGTGAAACCAAAAATAATGGAATCTAATAGTGAATATCTTTCCAACGAATCCGAATGATCAAAATTTCTTAGCGGGAATCAAAAGATATGTCCAGTTGAAAATTCTGAATAGTCGTTATGGAATTCAGGCCCTTAAAAATGGACATTTTGCAAACGACCTCGGATTTCGACGAAACCAGTTTTGTTGGGTCCGTGATGTTAAGTTATTGCTAGGTTTCAAATTTCATAATTTTTCGAATAAATATGTGAGCGTGGCAAAGGAAAACGCGTTTGACCAGTTTCAGTTGATTTTAATCGACTGGAAATTGGCCATTTTTCTAACGGTCTCAGAATTCGACGAAACTAGTTTTGTTAGGACCGTATCGTCAATACGAAGCTAGAAAATATTTTTCTGCAATTTATAGAGTTAGTATGTGACCCCGGTAATTCGAAAAATACGTTTAAAATTCAATATAGTGATTTAAATGTAAATTCAACGGAAACTGATTGAAACGGTCGAATCAGCTTAAGATACATATCCCATTGTGTTCGGAATGGGGGTAATTAGCTATGGACGACAAGCGGTGGGCCTCGTTTCGAGGTCGTATGTAAAAGTCAACTTTATGTAAATAAAATTAAAAAAAAAAAAAAAAAATATCTCCTCACCCCTTTTTATGTTCTGCCCCCCCCCTCCTTTTTCGTTATTCAGATCAAAACAAAAAAAAAGAGAAAAAGAAAAAAAACTGACGAACGGAGCCGCCGCTCCTGAAGATCGCCGCGCCGCCGGCGATTGCTTCCCCCCTCGTCTCCAGCAACTCCTCCTTCCCTTCTCCTTTCTTCTCCTTTCCCCTTCTGAAGGCAGCCGACGCCCGACGCCCCTTTTACCCAAGCCTCCACCGCCAGCGACGATCTCCCCGCCACCACCTCGTCCAGACCCCGACCGCGGCTCAGCAAGCCCCCCCTGTAAGTCCCTATGTTTTTATTTTATTTTAAACTGTTTTTTTATTTTATTTTTATTTACTTTAAAACTGAATTGTCTTTATTTTAAAAACTGGATTTTTGAAAATAAAAACTGATTTGTTTATAAAGAATTTTAAACTGTTTATTTTAAAAAAAAAAGAAAACTGATTTTTAAATGATTTAAAAACCGATTTTAAAATTATTTAAAACTGATTTTTTTTAGAAAAGGTTTTAACTTTAGAAAGAAAAGGTTAAAGATATAATTTTTATTTAAGGAGGATAATAAAAATATGATCTTTGCATTGTAGGGATATAAAAAAAAATATATAGCATCTTTATATAGGAGGCAGCGAAAGAAAAATAGAATTTTTATATATTGAACTTCGATAGAAAAATAGAATTTTTATATATTGAACTTCATAGGAAAAATATGATTTTTATATATTGAACTTCATAGGAAAAATATGATTTTTATATATTGAACTTCATAGGAAAAATTCGATTTTTATATATTGAACTTTGAAATAAAAATTCGATTTTTATATATTGAATAGCGAAGTAAAAATGTGATTTTTAAGTATGTAGTGAAAGCAGCAACGAAGGTGACAAAAAGGCGAAACGACGAAGACTTCTGCAAATGAAGAGCCGTGGAGCTAGGATAGCTATAAGTGAGAATTTCTCACCTTTCAATTTACTTTTCTAGTTATATATATATACTAGGATGCAGACGGTGTTTAGTAGCACCCGACACAATCGTCCACAGACCATGGACTTGTTTGTTTGGCTGTTTGGTTATTGATTGTGATATTGGTTTGAATGTGGTTTGTGGTGTGAAAAATCGAATCGATAAATTGGTTAGGATTAGACGTGCGCCGTTATAAGGCGAAGGAGTAAGGCTAGGTTAGACCCTTACTCCAAATTTTGTGGTTTACATAACGAAAGTGAATTTGATTGATGTGTGAATGGCGTGGGCGTTCACTAGACCGGGGATAAGGCTAGGCCTTGTCCCGTTTCTAGTATCGTGCCGTTATGCCGCCGAAATTTTCTAAAATAAGTTAGAAAAATAAAAATAGCATTTTATTTAAAGAATGAACTGAATAGAAATTCATATGTTAAAATAAAATGTGTTATCGTTAAAAATATAATTTTTAACGTGAATGTGAATAAATAAATATTCATTTACAAACCAGACGGTTTGTTTATGTACACCTATTTGAATGACGTTGATTGGGTCGATAAATTTTACACATCGCCTAACTGCACAAATAAAATATGTGTTTGATTGTTTGAAACCCCACACGGGTGTTAGGATGAAATTTGAAGTTCACTCATCCTGATTGATTAAATATGTCGATCGATTGATTGACAGGCTGTTATAAGCGTTGAATATCTATATTTGATGCTTATACAGTGTAGTGCACTTTGGTTGATGGTTGATTATTTTCAATGCTATTATATACATGTGTTGTATGAAAATCCATATAATTAATTTTATATGGTAATTGATTGGGCCTCATTCCAGTTTTGAAAAAGAAATATTTGAAAAAGAAATATTTGAAATAGAATATTTGAAAATAAAGGAATATATGAAGCTGTGTTGATTAGATTGACGCCATTTTGACGTGAACGATATTTATATCGATTTTAAAAACGATTTCGAAATGAATTGAATTGAAAACGATTTCGAAATGAATTGAATTGAAAACGAATTCAAAATGAATTGAAAACGATTTCGAAATGAATTGAATTGAAAACGATTTCGAAATGAATTGAATTGAAAACGATTTCGAAATGAATTGAATTGAAAACGAATTCAAAATGAATTGAAAACGATTTCGAAATGAATTGAATTGAAAACGATTTCGAAATGAATTGAATTGAAAACGAATTCAAATGGAATTGAAAGCGAATTGAAATGAATTCAAATTGAATTGAAATTCGAATTGAATAGAAATGAATTTTAAAACGAATTTATAAAGAAGAATTCAATTTTGGCTTTGAATTGAAATAGAAGTTGAAATAGAATTTGAAACGAATTTAAAACTATTTATATAATCCGTTTTAAATAGGAATCGACGAAATATATATTATATATATTATATATATAATATAATGGCCTGAAAAGAACGCGCCGCACCGCGGTAGTTCGCGAATTTCGACCATTTATTTCAAACGGACATTGCGGGAGATCCGACCGTCGGATTCTCCTAAAACCGGAACCGTTGGGTTCGTATCGAAAAGAGCTTTCTAATGAAAATTAGAAATTTGAAATCTAATGGTTGGATTTGGAATTATGTCCAAATCAAATTCGAAAAAGGTCGCTGTAAGTGCAGTTCGATGGCCATTGATGGAAATCGACTGTACGGGCCTTGATAAAATTATTAAAAATAGTAATAATTTGTGTAAAATCATAAGAAATGATTTAGAAAGAATTGGGATGAAAAACTCCCTATTTGAAAAGATAAAAATAGATTTTTATCGAAATGAACTAGTTTTGAACTAGAATTATAATTCTATTTATTTTTTTTTAAATAAATAAATTGAATTTGAAAAGGGTTTTGAAAATAACCAAAATTTCCAATGATTGCATTGGAGTGGATTTGAATCGAAATTGTCTTCGGAATATTTCGATGTTGGAATTTGTGATTATACGGATGCTGTTACGGAAATTTGAAAGATATATATTTATATCGTTATTTCCAATACGACATTTGTTAATCGTAGAATTTGATATTGAATATAAGCCGATATATTTTCTATTCAGAGCCTTATATTGAATATCAAATGGGATTTGGGTTTGTCGTGAATGGTGTCTTCACTAACACTGTTCTTGAACCCAGTTGAGAAAAGATTAAATCTCTTTATTTAGATTTAATGAAGTGTACCAATTAAATAATATTTAATTGGAATTGAATTGATATTGATTTTTGGGTTTATCGTGAACAGTGTTTTAAATAACACTTGTTCTTTAACCCGATAATTAATGAATGTGATTTGGGTTTGTCGTGAATGGTGTCTTCACTAACACTGTTCTTGAACCCAGTTGAGAAAAGATTAAATCTTTTTATTTAGATTTAATGAAGTGTACTAATTAAATAATATTTAATTGGAATTGAATTGATATTGATTTTTGGGTTTATCGTGAACAGTGTTTTAAATAACACTTGTTCTTTAACCCGATAATTAATGAATGTGATTTGGGTTTGTCGTGAATGGTGTCTTCACTAACACTGTTCTTGAACCCAGTTGAGAAAAGATTAAATCTTTTTATTTAGATTTAATGAAGTGTACCAATTAAATAATATTTAATTGGAATTGAATTGATATTGATTTTTGGGTTTATCGTGAACAGTGTTTTAAATAACACTTGTTCTTTAACCCGATAATTAATGAATGTGATTTTGGGTTTATCGTGAACCGTGTTTTAAATGACACTGATTCTTTAACCCAGTTAACGATTAAAACTGAGTGGAGTTTTAATGAATCTTTAATTAGATTGAAAAGATCGAAAATGGAGTATCACCAGTTTTGCTCCAGGCGATAGTTAAATCTTTAATTAGATTTGAACGTGAAATGGTAATTGAATTTACCGATAACACTGTGGTGTTAGATATGAAGTATTACCAGTTTTACTTCATGGGATGAATAGGTTGGGATTGGGAAATTAAAACAAATGATTACTTCGGTAAGGTTCGCTAATCCCGACTAGTTTGAATTGATATTCAAAAATGGATTAAAGAATAAATTCAAGGAATTTATCTTTGATAAAATTAATGGGAATCTTTCCCTATGAATGTGAAATTTAGAAACTAACTGTCGGTTAGCCAAGCAGAATGGTTTTCTGGATATTGATCTGATGTTGGTTTCGGCCTTCGGGGTTAATATTTGGGAAATTATTCTCTTGATTAATTTACGGTTAGTGACTACTGAATTGGAATGAGGCGTATGTTGTGTTTGTGTAACACTTTTATAACATATACGCGAGTTATTCGGAAAGGCCGGGTTTATCCCATTCTGAATAACTGATACGACGATAAGTCGAAGATGAAGACGATGGTCGAAGACCGGAGGTCTTCACGTCGTTTGGGTAATTACTGATGATCTTGATTGGGCTGTACACCCAAGAAGATGGAAACAGTTAGTGATCGTCCAGACGTACTTGGAGATCGATGGATATGCGGGGTACTAGGTGCCTCCGGTTTCGTTCAGACCCAGGACGGACTTATAAATGGACTGTGTGTCTGACATCGGATTTCATTCTGTGTGACTGATATCGGTTGCATAGAATGGTTTGCCTGTGTGGCATGCTAAGATGCAAATGATCAAGGCTTCTGTTGAAAAGCAAAGTCTTGTGGTGATGATCAAAGCACGGCCTTTGTGGCGTAGCTTTGTGTAACGTTTACCTCGCGTGTTTCACACCAGGTATGAACCAAAAACGGGAGACGGACCTCAGGGAGGGCCTGCGTTTCCTCCTAGCTAGAAGTGGCGTCAGTGGTTTTACACGCCCTGACGAGTTTGACTTATGTGGTTGTTGCTGTTGCGAGGCGCCTCGGATTGATCGGTCGTTCTCGAACCGATGGAGTCATTTAGTTGGCTCGCTTACGCCCCAAAGGGCGGCGAAACGTAGTGCTCAGGCATTTTTAATCCACTCCGTGTGGACCGGCCCTGTCGCTCCAAGGGTCGATGCGTTCTGATCCTGAGACTCGGGCTAGGCAGTCTCGAATCGGTTGAGGACTATCTTTTGCCTCGGTTCATAGACGGAAATCCAATTTCCAAATACGTGACTTTGCGGTTTTATTTGTAAACCTATATATGGCGACATGATATATGGTACCCATGCCGCCTATGATTGATACTTATGATTTGAAGTTGTTTTATGCACTATGCACTTATTATAGTATCAAATGATTTGTTTTAAACGTATCAAGCATTCTTTGGCTGTTATAAGGGAAAACCCTATCCCCCGGCTTGCGTTGCATTGTGTGATAGGACCTGGGTCTTATAACAGTTTCATCTTTCTTTATTTAGCATTGCGCTGTTTGTTTTATGCACTGGTATTCTTGGGAGGAAACCCGTTCCGTGTTATACGGCGTGGTCCCTTGATTTACCTTTGAAAATAAAGATTAAAAAAAACTGTTTTAGTTCTCACACCAGTCACATGACTGACCTGGAGTTTATTGTTTTAACCTAAACTCTGGGTGCCCCTATTTTTGACACGGGCAGCTAGTAGTTTTGGTTTTGCAGATTTATATTCACAGGATCCTGGTTTACAGCTGGAACGATATCCGGAAAGCTTTGTATCCGTATATCTCTTCTAGTTGTGTATTGTATTATTTTCCGCTGCGATGTATTTAAATGTAATTTAAATCTCTGATATTTCTGTGTAATATTCATTTATACTCTGTATATTCTTGTAATCTGATGCATTGTTGTAATATACAATGAAATGTTCTTCTGTATGCGTTTTGTTGTGGCTTGTTCTCGAACTATCCGACACTTTCCTTTACGGGGAAGTTACGGGTTTTCACAGGGGCACCCGAGTTTGAGAGTGAAACAAACTACGAGTCAGTCATGGGACTGGTATGAGAAATCCACTCAACACATATATAATTGGCTAATCACAGGACCACGCCACTTTCGTGGAATAGGTTTACTCCATTGGATTGCCAGTGCTTTAAAACAAATCTTTCTTTTAAACATCGCTATGCTTTTTATAAAAATGAAGCCGTTATAAGACTCAGTTCCCATCACACAATGCAACGCAAACCGGAGGATAGAGTTTTTACCTTATAACGGCCAAGATATGCTTGATACGAATAAAACAAAGGCATTTGATATTATTGCTAGTGTTTATATGTTTTGAAAACAATTTCAAATCATAACTATCAATCATAGACGGCATTAATGCCCCATACCACTATGTCGCCATATATAGGTATACAATCAAAACCGCACGATGTCGTATTTGGAAATTGGATTTCCGTCATGAACCAAGGCAAAAGATAGTCCTTACCGAATTCGAGACGCTCTAGCCCGCCCCTCAGGCAAGTACTCAGTCAAGCCTTTGGATCGTCAGGGCCGGTCCACCGATGTGGATTAAAATTCCTGAACAATGCGTTTCCCCGCCCTTTGGGGCGTAAACGAGCCAACGAATGACTCCATCGGACCCGGATCGTCCGATCAAACCGAGGCGCCTCGCAACAGCAACAACCACATAGGTGAAAAGTATATAAATGTCAGGGCTGGTAGGTCACTGACACCACCCTAGCTAGAAAGAAACGCATGTCCTCCCTGAGGTCCTTTCTCCCGTTTTAGGTTCATCCCGGGGTGTGAGGCTCGCGAATTTACGTTATACACAAAGCTACGCCACACAGGCGGTGCTTTGATCATCACCACAAGACTTTGCTTTTCAACAGAAGCCCTGATCACTGCATCTTAGCATGCCACACAGGCAATTCACACCGTGCAACCGATGGCTATCAATCACACAGGACAAATTCCAATGTCGGACACACAGTCCATTTACAAGTCCGTTCTGGGTCTGAACGAAACCGGAGGCACTAAATACCTCGCAAACCCTTCGACCACCACGTACGTCTGGACGATCACCACTCATTATCCATATTTCGGGATGCCTCCCAATCAGGACCTCGGTTACCATCCAAACGAGGTGAAGATCTCCGGTCTTCGACCATCGTCTTCATCTTCGAATTTCAATCGTCGGTCGATTATTCGAAATGAGAATTAACTCGGCCTTTTCAAATAATTCACGTATATTTAGAACTTCAAATCAATTTATTTCAATGGTTAAATTATTCGACAACACCAATTTTGTTCTTTAATGTAATTTTCACACCAAACACATTCAACCATCAAATATCACATAAATCAAGCAAATTCAGTTTATTTCCATTCCATATCGCTTATGATATTTTATAACTATTTATCGCTATTTTTATTTATTTTAAAATAGCTAATTTATTCAAGACGACGCTTCGGGCCATAAGGCGGCCGTGGCGCTGTTTTTCTTCAGATTTGATTTACACATATCTGAAAATTATCCGTTGGATCTTCACAAAATTTACATCATTAGAAAGGTCTTTTCAAAACGAACCCAACGGTTCCAGTTTCGGGAAAATCCGACGGTCGGATCTCCCGGTACAATCGTTTGAATTTTCGATTTCAAAATACGAACTGCAGCGTCGTTATTCGATTAAATATAATTCTATTTATATATATAAATAAATATAATTGTTTCTGGCGCTGTTTTTCTTCAGATTTGAATTAAACATTCCAGACAATCCAACCGTTGGATTTTTACAAGGTTGGTGCCGTTGGAAAGATTATTCCAAGGCGAACCCGACGGTTGAGGTTTCGGGAAAATCCAATGGTCGGATTTCCCGCACTAGTCGATTGAAATCACGGTTTCAAAATACGAACTGCACGGCTTCGTTTCGTTTTAATTTTATTTATATTTATATATTTATATAAATATAGTTCATTCAATGATTTCCATATCGTTTTAACTTCAAATATTTTTCTAACACCTTAAATTTTGGAAAAATTTCGCCATAACCTCCCCTGCACCGGGAGCATCGGGAAATCGCAAATAGCGTCCCGGTCCTTCTAATCTCAAAAAGAAAAAGAAAAAGCCAAGCGGCTAGCCAACAGGCTCAAAATCATCACCCAAACAAATCAGTAAATGTGTACCTATTTGTCGGGCACAAAATTTTATTCCTCTTCTCTAGCCCCTTTGCTATAACCTGTTCAATGAATATGCATGTACATATATATACAGTTCATATCATTTTTCATTTTCTATTCAACTTCATATTTGATTTCTATTTGGTTTAAAAACACCATTCATTCTAATGCTACATAAATAGGTGCAAATCATTTCATTAGCTAATTAATGAATATTTCAACTCATATATGTTTATTTTGAACAAGTGGCTATTTTTAACACTTCACATTTCAACGATTTATGCATACACTAAAAATGTGATTTTTATTGTGAAACAATTCATTTCAAAACACTATTTTTCTATATAGTTCATACAGTCGATAAAAGGTGATTTTTATTATCGAACAATTTATTTCAAAATAGGAATACCATTCAACACATGAATTTCTAAACAACGAATGAATATCAATTCAACACATGAATGTTTTCTAGAGTTTTTATATATAGATAAAAATGTGATTTTTATTATCGAACAATTTATTTCAAAATATGAATACCATCCAACACATGAATTTCTAAACAATGAATGAATATCAATTCAACACATGAATGTTTTCTATAGTTTAAGCATATGAAAATAATTCAAACACAAGAATATTATTCAAAATTTCGGCAGCATAACGGCAGGGTAGTTACACCGGCACCGTCCCTAGTACGGCTCCTCGCTCTACCTTAAAACCTCGCGGTTTTTGACAATGGTAATCATGCATCTAATTCGCACGCAGGCGGCATGTATATATTTATTTCATTTCCACAAACTAATCCTATGTGGTTTTAACCAAATATTTCACAACCACCAATGGGTATTTTTCAACCACAATCAACCAATATCAATCACAAACAATCCCAAACAATCGTTCGCTACCAATCAATTTTCACAACAATTTCAACCAATAAATATCGTCCATGGTTTGTGGACGAGGGGCGTATATATATATATATATATATATATATATATATATATATATATATATATATATATAGATATTTATATATAGCAATTCACTTTCATTTTCAACACATATATATAATTTTTAAATCAGAAATCTCACCAATAGCTATCCAACTTCATGACACTTCCTTTAGAGAAATCTTCGCCTTTTGTCGCTTTCGCCCGTATTCTCTACATATGTAAAAATCGAATCTTTACTATGCTATTCAATATATAAAAATCTGATTTCTACTTCGACTTTCAATATATAAAAATCTGATTTTTCCTTTCGACTTTCGATATATAAAAATCTGATTTTTCCTTTCGACTTTCGATATATAAAAATATGATTTTTCTTTCGACTTTCGATATATAAAAATATGATTTTTCTTTCGACTTTCGATATATAAAAATATGATTTTTCTTTCGACTTTCGATATATAAAAATATGATTTTTCTTTCGACTTTCGGAATATAAAAATATGATTTTTCTTTCGACTTTCGATATATAAAAACATGATTTTTCTTTCGACTTTCGATATATAAAAATATGATTTTTCTTTCGACTTTCGATATATAAAAACATGATTTTTCTTTCGACTTTCGATATATAAAAATATGATTTTTACTTCGACTTTCACTAAATAAAAATATGATTTTTACTTCGACTTTCACTAAATAAAAATATGATTTTTACTTCGACTTTCACTAAATAAAAATATGATTTTTACTTCGACTTTCACTAAATAAAAATATGATTTTTACTTTTCTACAAATCTGATCTTTTTAAAGTTTAAACCTTTTCTTTTAACTTAAAATTAAAATCTGTTTAAATCCTTTATATAAAAAAAACAGTTTTAAATCTTTATTAAAATTTCAGTTTTAAACCTATTTAAATTTCAGTTTTAAAATTCTAAACAAAATCAGTTTTTAATTTCTAAAATAAAATCAGTTTTTAAAATACTATAAAGATCAGTTAAACAAACAAGAAAAAAAAACTTACAGAAGGGGGGGTCGATGTTAGGGTCGGCGGTGGTCTTCTCGAGGGTGGCGCTCGGGGTTTGGTGGCGTCGCGATGGGATTCGACGGGGGGGGGGGCGATGGCTTCGAGGAGTTCGAACGGGGTGGCGATGGCTTCGGGTCTTCGAGGTGGCGGCTTGGGGTTTGGTGGCGTCGCCGTCGAGTCTTAGGGTTTTTTTCTTTTTCTTTTTTTTGTTTCTGGTAATTGAATCGGGGGGGGGGCAGTGAAGAAGAAAAAGGGGGGGAAGGGAATTAAAAAAAAATTATTTTTATTATTATTTAATTGTTTAAAGTTGACTTTTACCCACGACCACGAAACGAGGCCCACTGCCTGTCGTCCATAGCGTTTAACCCCCATTCCGAACACAATGGGATATGTATCGCAAGCTGATTTGATCGTTACAATCAGTTTCCTTTTGAATTTTCATTTAAATCATTATATTGAATTTTAAACGCACATTTCAAATTACCGGGGTCACATACGGACTAGAAAAATTCCAGAAAAATATTTTCTAGCTTCATATCGACGATACGGTCCTAACAAAACTAGTTTCGTCGAATTCTGAGACCGTTTGAAAAATGGCCAATTTCCAGTCGATTAAAATCAACAGAAACTGGTCAAACGCGTTTTCCTATGCCACGCTCACATATTGATTCGAAAAATTATGAAATTTGAAACCTAACAATAACTTGACCCTGCGGATCCAACAAAAGTGGTTTCGTCGAAATCCGAGGTCATTTGCAAAATATCCATTTTTAAGGGCCTGAATTCCATAGCGACTATTCAGAATTTTCAACCGGACATATCTTTTGATTCCCGCTATCAAATTTCGATTGGTCGGATTCGTTAGAAAGATATTATCAATTAGATTCCATTATTTTTAGTTTCACTAAAATCCGGATTGTTTTACACCCGGTATATTCAATTGAAGTTTGAAATCGAATTATCGAACTACCGCGCCATTTTCAATTCTATATATAATTATAATTAATTATATTCGTTTTCAAATGTCGATTCAAACTCAGTTTTCATTGCCATTATCTAAAATATTTATTTTAAATAATTAAAATCCATTATTTTAGCCAATTTAAAAAATTTAAATTGGTTCAGATTTTCTGGGTCGTTACAATCTCCCCCACTTAAAACTTTTCGTCCCCGAAAAGGAATAAAGTCGAAAGTGGTTTGATAAATCTACGATCACACAACACAACTACCAATCCAATTGTTTTTAAGCTTTCAAAGTCATACAAATTAATTCCTATTTTTCTTCTAAAATCATTCAAACAATTATAATAGAATAGAGAATTAAATGGTGAGGTAAAGTATGGTAAATATACCTTGCACCAGAGTCAATCAGAGATATCTACTCGGCATCTGGGATAAGCTTTCTGCATGCTCTCCTCGGTTTCCCAAGTACAATCACTCGGATCTCCACTCCATTGCACTTTGACTAAGTGAACCTTCTTGTTCCTCAGCTCTTTGGTTTCTTTGCCGATGATCTTCAGCGGCTCACGCCTCACAGCTAATTCTGGAGTAATTTCAATTTCCTGCTGAGCTGCTTCTTCCACGATCAAGTCTGGATCATGAACGTGCTTTCGAAGTTGAGATATATGAAATACATCATGAACTCCAGGCAGCCAGTCTGGCAATTTAACTTTATATGCGAGAGTCCCAATCCGTTCCAGAATAGGAAACGGACCAATAAATTTGGGCGCTAACTTTCCAGTTTTACCGAACCGGATAACTCCTCTCATCGGCGATACTTTCAAATATAAATAGTCGCCAACTTCAAAGGATATATCTCTTCTTCTTCTATCGGCATAGCTCTTTTGTCGGCTTTGAGCGGCGAGTAATCGCTTCTTAATAAAATCGACTTTGTCGGCAGCTTCTCGAATCATATCAGGACCCAACACAAGTCTATTCCCAAGCTCGACCCAACAAGCAGGAGATCGGCACGGTCTACCATACAATGCTTCGAATGGCGACATTGTCAGACTCGCCTGGTAGCTATTGTTATAAGAGAACTCATCCAAATGTAGATTGTCTTCCCATGATCCACCGAAATCTATAACACAAGCCCGCAATAGATCTTCCAGAATGCGATTCACCCTCTCAGTCTGACCGTCTGTCTGAGGATGATAAGCGGTGCTTAGGTTTAACTTCGTTCCCAGCTCGACTTGAAATGCTTCCCAGAATTTGCTAGTGAATATTGTATCCCTATCACTGACTATACTGAGTGGCACTCCATGTAGTCTAACTATTTCCCTGAAGTATATCTGCGCCAGACTCTGAGCGGTTCTATTTGATTTGACAGGTATAAAATGGGCGGTCTTCGTGAAACGATCTACGATCACCCAAATAGTGTCATTTCCTTTTCTGGTCCTTGGCAGACCATCAATGAAATCCATAGAAATATGTTCCCACTTCCAGCCAGGAACTTCTAGTGGTAGCAATAGTCCAGCCAATTTCTGTTGGTCGCTTTTAACTAGCTGGCAAGTAGGGCATCGACTAACATATATCGAAACGTCTCTTTTCATAGCCTTCCACCAGAAAGTTCTTTTGAGATCGTTATACATTTTGGCCACGCCAGGATGGATACTCAGCTTGGACTTGTGACACTCGTCTAACACTTCCCTTTTTAGCTTAGGAACGTCAGGAACACAAATCCTTCCTTTCAACCTCAAGGTCTCGTCGTTATCTATTTGAAAACACGAGGGTTCGCCTTTCTGAATCCTTTTGATCATATCTTTAATAAAGTTATCCTCCTTCTGAAGAATAGATATTCTGTCAATCAAGGATGTTGTGATAATAAAGCTGGCGATCATTACATTCTTTCTGCTCAGCGCATCGGCCACGACATTGGCTTTCCCTGGAGTATATATAATTTCGAAGTCATATGCTGCAAGAAACTCCAGCCAACGTTGCTGCCTCAAGTTCAGGTCTTTCTGAGTGAACAAATACTTTAACGACTGGTGATCTGTAAACAGTTCAAACCACTCGCCCAGAAGATAGTGTCTCCAGATTTTCAAAGAGAATATGATAGCCAATAACTCAAGATCATGAGTTACATAGTTTTTCTCGTGTGGTTTCAGTTGACGGCTAGCATAAGCAATCACTTGGCCCCTTTGCATCAACACTGCACCAAGGCCTTCTCTAGAAGCATCAGTCCATACTTTTAAATCTTGGTTGCCATCGATGATGGTTAACACTGGAGCTGTCGTTAATCTTAACTTTAGCTCTTCGAAAGCCTCCTCACTCTCTTGAGTCCATTTGAACTTAGAATGCTTCTTTGTGAGCTTCGTTAAGTGGCCAGATATCTTAGAAAAGTCTTTAACGAACTTCCGGTAATAGCTAGCCAATCCGAGAAAACTGCGGACTTCAGTGGGAGTACTGGGCTGTTTCCAATTCTGGATAGCTGTGATTTTACTTGGATCCACAGCAATTCCTTCTTTCGATACAACATGGCCCAGAAATTTCACTTCATCTTGCCAGAATATACATTTGGAAAACTTGGCTTTCAATACATTCCTTCTGAGAATTTCTAGAACCTGTTCCAAATGTTTTTCATGTTCGGCCTTTGATTTAGAGAAGATTAGAATATCGTCAATGAAAACCAGAACAAATTTGTTCAATACTCCTCTGAATACTCTGTTCATCAGGTCGACGAAGTAAGCTGGAGCGTTACATAAGCCGAACGGCATTACTAACCACTCGTAGAATAAGTCGGGGCCTCTGAACGCTGTCATTGGAACACACTCTTCGGCAATTCGAAGTTGATGGAAACCTGTAGCTAGGTCCATTCGTGAAAATACTTGTGCTCCATTTAATCGATCCAACAAATCATCAATCCGCGGCAATGGATATTTATTCTTTATTGTCTGTTTGTTCAGATCACGATAATCCACACATAGACGTAGAGTACCGTCAGATTTTGGGACAAAAACCACTGCTGCGCCCCAATCAGAGAAACTAGGCCTGATCAGACCTTTCCATACTAGCTGTCGTGTTTGATTGTCCAATTCCTCTTTCTCTTTCAAGGACATTCTTCGAATAGCGTGAACTACCGGCCTTGCATTGGGAATTAAAGCAATTTTGAAATCTATTTCTCTCTGCGGAGGTAAACGAACAACTTCCTCAAACACATCCGCATAATTCTTGATGACAGGAATATCTTTGATGAGGTCAGGAATATTCTCAGTGATTTCAGGGATATTTTCAATTTGGGCTGGAGAAACATTCAAAGCTGCCCAGAAGTCTTTTCTATTAGCATTCTGACCTTCACAGGGAATGGTTATATAATCACCTGATTTAATCTTGGCTCTAACAACTCTCTCGGCGCACCTAACCTCTGCTTCATATTTGGTTAGCCAATCCAATCCCAAGATAAGATCAAACTCTTTAAAATTCATGACGACTGCGATGGTAGGAAACCGATAACGAGAGAAAGAAACCGGCACTCCACAAATCCAACTGAGATCAATGGAACCCCCAACTGGATTCTGGACAGTCATTGGTTCCTTGAGCTTCTTCAAATTCAAATCCAGTTTCTTAGTTGCATCTTTGGAAATGAAGCTTCGTGACGCGCCTGTGTCAAACAGTACTTTGACTGGAATGTTTTTGACTGTAAGCGTGCCTTCTAAAACATCAGCCCTTTCTTGACTAGCTGAGGGCTCGGAAGTTTCTGCTACTTCATTTATACACACGGTTTCAGGTTTCTTTGAGAGTTGGCACTCCCGTGCAATGTGACCTGCCTGGCAGCACTTATGGCATCTCCTTTCCCCATGTGGGTTCTTTTGTTTCTTAGTGGGCTTAGATCCACTTTTTCTTCGTTTGTTCCAAGATTTGCAACTTACCGCCAAATGCCCTTTTCTATTGCAGCTTGAGCACGTGGCGGTCGTTATTCGTTCGTTCCCAAATTCAGCCCTTTTTCTCTTAGCACTGGGCTTCTTATTGACCTCTGACCTCATACTGTTTTCAGGAATATCAGTTTCTGACTCTGTTTTGTCACTAGAACAGACTTCCTCTTCGTCGCGCAACATTCCTTTCTTATGGAGATCTTCATACTGATAGGCCATATATATCATTTCAGAAAAAGGAAGCTTCACATGCCCCAATACTTTATTCTGGTATTTCCTTTGAAGTCCGTGAATTAATCTCAAATTTTTCCTCTTCGGATTTTCAATTAGATGAGGGGCAAAGTGAGAAAGTTCATTGAATTTCTTATGATATTCGGGAATTGTCATGTCTCCTTGTATTAGATAAGAGAATTCATCGCATAATCGCTCCGTTGCTTCGGGAGGAGTAAATCTTTCTAAGAAAATCACTTTGAATCTGTCCCAGGTGATATCACCTTCTGGATTACCTTTGACGATTGTTTCCCACCAGATTAAAGCTTCCTCTTTGAGCGCCCAAGATGCTACTAACCGTTTCTGGTCATCTCTCAGCTGGATATGCTCAAAGATTTTTTCGATAGAACTCATCCAAGCTTGAGTTTGAATAATAGATTCATTGCCCGAGAATTTTTCTCCACCCAGATTTCGATATCTCTTGAATAGAGCCTCTAGATCGGGTTCGGTATTCCTTCTGTTTCTGGCACTCATTTTTCTAGTACTTCTGCAATTAGCAGATCAAGTGTCAGGTCACAGAAAAGATAGTTTAAAATATAGAAACACATACTTTAAATGTAAATGTGTCTATCGAGGTGAAATTTCATTCTGCTTCACTCATACTAGGATATTACTGATCCTATCTGTATGGAGTCGCCCGTCCTAGAACACTACTGGTTCTATTTCTGACGAGTTCGTTCAAATGTTATATTCCAGAACTAAGCTTAACCAAAGCTCTGATACCACGATGAGACGACCCGATTTCCCGTTCTCACGGAAACAAGGTTATCTTTGGAATATAACACAGAAACAGAAGATAGCAGAACAGAATTAAATAAATACACCAGATAATGGACAACAAAATATACTGGATAAAAGTAATCATCAAAGTTACACAGTATACAGGATCTTACTTAGTACAAATACAGTTCAGCTATACATAAATGTCTACAGCGGAAATAAACAAAATATGTACAATAGGAGCTGAACAGCATAAAAAGAAATAGATGATAGAATCCATCTTCAGCTCCAGCTATCCAGAAAGAACCAGCTAAACCTGAATACAAGGCTGCCCGTGTAGAAAAAGGGGCACCCGAGTTTGAGAGTGAAACAAACTACGAGTCAGTCATGGGACTGGTATGAGAAATCCACTCAACACATATATAATTGGCTAATCACAGGACCACGCCACTTTCGTGGAACGGGTTTACTCCATTGGATTGCCAGTGCTTTAAAACAAATCTTTCTTTTAAACATCGCTATGCTTTTTATAAAAATGAAGCCGTTATAAGACTCAGTTTCCATCACACAATGCAACGCAAACCGGAGGATAGAGTTTTTACCTTATAACGGCCAAGATATGCTTGATACGAATAAAACAAAGGCATTTGATATTATTGTTAGTGTTTATATGTTTTGAAAACAATTTCAAATCATAACTATCAATCATAGACGGCATTAATGCCCCATACCACTATGTCGCCATATATAGGTATACAATCAAAACCGCACGATGTCGTATTTGGAAATTGGATTTCCGTCATGAACCAAGGCAAAAGATAGTCCTTACCGAATTCGAGACGCTCTAGCCCGCCCCTCAGGCAAGTACTCAGTCAAGCCTTTGGATCGTCAGGGCCGGTCCACCGATGTGGATTAAAATTCCTGAACGATGCGTTTCCCCGCCCTTTGGGGCGTAAACGAGCCAACGAATGACTCCATCGGATCCGGATCGTCCGATCAAACCGAGGCGCCTCGCAACAGCAACAACCACATAGGTGAAAAGTATATAAATGTCAGGGCTGGTAGGTCACTGACACCACCCTAGCTAGAAAGAAACGCATGTCCTCCCTGAGGTCCTTTCTCCCGTTTTAGGTTCATACCGGGGTGTGAGGCTCGCGAATTTACGTTATACACAAAGCTACGCCACACAGGCGGTGCTTCGATCATCACCACAAGACTTTGCTTTTCAACAGAAGCCCTGATCACTGCATCTTAGCATGCCACACAGGCAATTCACACCGTGCAACCGATGGCTATCAATCACACAGGACAAATTCCAATGTCGGACACACAGTCCATTTACAAGTCCGTTCTGGGTCTGAACGAAACCGGAGGCACTAAATACCTCGCAGACCCTTCGACCACCACGTACGTCTGGACGATCACCACTCATTATCCATATTTCGGGATGCCTCCCAATCAGGACCTCGGTTACCATCCAAACGAGGTGAAGATCTCCGGTCTTCGACCATCGTCTTCATCTTCGAATTTCAATCGTCGGTTGATTATTCGAAATGAGAATTAACTCGGCCTTTTCAAATAATTCACGTATATTTAGAACTTCAAATCAATTTATTTCAATGGTTAAATTATTCGACAACACCAATTTTGTTCTTTAATGTAATTTTCACACCAAACACATTCAACCATCAAATATCACATAAATCAAGCAAATTCAGTTTATTTCCATTCCATATCGCTTATGATATTTTATAACTATTTATCGCTATTTTTATTTATTTTAAAATAGCTAATTTATTCAAGACGACGCTTCGGGCCATAAGGCGGCCGTGGCGCTGTTTTTCTTCAGATTTGATTTACACATATCTGAAAATCTAACCGTTGGATCTTCACAAAATTTACATCATTAGAAAGGTCTTTTCAAAACGAACCCAACGGTTCCAGTTTCGGGAAAATCCGACGGTCGGATCTCCCGGTACAATCGTTTGAATTTTCGATTTCAAAATACGAACTGCAGCGTCGTTATTCGATTAAATATAATTCTATTTATATATATAAATAAATATAATCGTTTCTGGCACTGTTTTTCTTCAGATTTGAATTAAACATTCCAGACAATCCAACCGTTGGATTTTTACAAGGTTGGTGCCGTTGGAAAGATTATTCCAAGGCGAACCCGACGGTTGAGGTTTCGGGAAAATCCAATGGTCGGATTTCCCGCACTAGTCGATTGAAATCACGGTTTCAAAATACGAACTGCACGGCTTCGTTTCGTTTTAATTTTATTTATATTTATATATTTATATAAATATAGTTCATTCAATGATTTCCATATCGTTTTAACTTCAAATATTTTTCTAACACCTTAAATTTTGGAAAAATTTCGCCATAACCTCCCCTGCACCGGGAGCATCGGGAAATCGCAAATAGCGTCCCGGTCCTTCTAATCTCAAAAAGAAAAAGAAAAAGCCAAGCGGCTAGCCAACAGGCTCAAAATCATCACCCAAACAAATCAGTAAATGTGTACCTATTTGTCGGGCACAAAATTTTATTCCTCTTCTCTAGCCCCTTTGCTATAACCTGTTCAATGAATATGCATGTACATATATATACAGTTCATATCATTTTTCATTTTCTATTCAACTTCATATTTGATTTCTATTTGGTTTAAAAACACCATTCATTCTAATGCTACATAAATAGGTGCAAATCATTTCATTAGCTAATTAATGAATATTTCAACTCATATATGTTTATTTTGAACAAGTGGCTATTTTTAACACTTCACATTTCAACGATTTATGCATACACTAAAAATGTGATTTTTATTGTGAAACAATTCATTTCAAAACACTATTTTTCTATATAGTTCATATAGTCGATAAAAGGTGATTTTTATTATCGAACAATTTATTTCAAAATAGGAATACCATTCAACACATGAATTTCTAAACAACGAATGAATATCAATTCAACACATGAATGTTTTCTAGAGTTTTTATATATAGATAAAAATGTGATTTTTATTATCGAACAATTTATTTCAAAATATGAATACCATTCAACACATGAATTTCTAAACAACGAATGAATATCAATTCAACACATGAATGTTTTCTATAGTTTAAGCATATGAAAATAATTCAAACACAAGAATATTATTCAAAATTTCGGCAGCATAACGGCAGGGTAGTTACACCGGCACCGTCCCTAGTACGGCTCCTCGCTCTACCTTAAAACCTCGCGGTTTTTGACAATGGTAATCATGCATCTAATTCGCACGCAGGCGGCATGTATATATTTATTTCATTTCCACAAACTAATCCTATGTGGTTTCAACCAAATATTTCACAACCACCAATGGGTATTTTTCAACCACAATCAACCAATATCAATCACAAACAATCCCAAACAATCGTTCGCTACCAATCAATTTTCACAACAATTTCAACCAATAAATATCGTCCATGGTTTATGGACGAGGGGCGTATATATATATATATATATATATATATATATATAGCAATTCACTTTCATTTTCAACACATATATATAATTTTTAAATCAGAAATCTCACCAATAGCTATCCAACTTCACGACACTTCCTTTAGAGAAATCTTCGCCTTTTGTCGCTTTCGCCCGTATTCTCTACATATGTAAAAATCGAATCTTTACTATGCTATTCAATATATAAAAATCTGATTTCTACTTCGACTTTCAATATATAAAAATCTGATTTTTCCTTTCGACTTTCGATATATAAAAATATGATTTTTCTTTCGACTTTCGATATATAAAAATATGATTTTTCTTTCGACTTTCGATATATAAAAATATGATTTTTCTTTCGACTTTCGATATATAAAAATATGATTTTTCTTTCGACTTTCGATATATAAAAATATGATTTTTCTTTCGACTTTCGATATATAAAAATATGATTTTTCTTTCGACTTTCGATATATAAAAACATGATTTTTCTTTCGACTTTCGATATATAAAAATATGATTTTTCTTTCGACTTTCGATATATAAAAACATGATTTTTCTTTCGACTTTCGGTATATAAAAATATGATTTTTACTTCGACTTTCACTAAATAAAAATATGATTTTTACTTCGACTTTCACTAAATAAAAATATGATTTTTACTTCGACTTTCACTAAATAAAAATATGATTTTTACTTCGACTTTCACTAAATAAAAATATGATTTTTACTTTTCTACAAATCTGATCTTTTTAAAGTTTAAACCTTTTCTTTTAACTTAAAATTAAAATCTGTTTAAGTCCTTTATATAAAAAAAAACAGTTTTAAATCTTTATTAAAATTTCAGTTTTAAACCTAATTAAATTTCAGTTTTAAAATTCTAAACAAAATCAGTTTTTAATTTCTAAAATAAAATCAGTTTTTAAAATACTATAAAGATCAGTTAAACAAACAAGAAAAAAAAAACTTACAGAGGGGGGGTCAATGTCAGGGTCGGCGGTGGTCTTCTCGAGGGTGGCGCTCGGGGTTTGGTGGCGTCGCGATGGGATTCGACGGGGGGGGGGGGGGGGGGGGGGGCGATGGCTTTGAGGAGTTCGAACGGGGTGGCGATGGCTTCGGGTCTTCGAGGTGGCGGCTTGGGGTTTGGTGGCGTCGCCGTCGAGTCTTAGGGTTTTTTTCTTTTTTTGTTTTTCTTTTTTTTTTGTTTCTGGTAATTGAATCGGGGGGGGGGGGGGCAGTGAAGAAGAAAAATGGGGGGGGGGGGGAAGGGAGTTAAAAAAAAATTATTTTTATTATTATTTAATTGTTTAAAGTTGACTTTTACCCACGACCACGAAACGAGGCCCACCGCCTGTCGTCCATAGCGTTTAACCCCCATTCCAAACACAATGGGATATGTATCGCAAGCTGATTTGATCGTTATAATCAGTTTCCTTTTGAATTTTCATTTAAATCATTATATTGAATTTTAAACGCACATTTCAAATTACCGGGGTCACATACGGACTAGAAAAATTCCAGAAAAATATTTTCTAGCTTCGTATCGACGATACGGTCCTAACAAAACTAGTTTCGTCGAATTCTGAGACCGTTTGAAAAATGGCCAATTTCCAGTCGATTAAAATCAACAGAAACTGGTCAAACGCGTTTTCCTATGCCACGCTCACATATTGATTCGAAAAATTATGAAATTTGAAACCTAACAATAACTTGACCCTGCGGATCCAACAAAAGTGGTTTCGTCGAAATCCGAGGTCATTTGCAAAATATCCATTTTTAAGGGCCTGAATTCCATAGCGACTATTCAGAATTTTCAACTGGACATATCTTTTGATTACCGCTATCAAATTTCGATTGGTCGGATTCGTTAGAAAGATATTATCAATTAGATTCCATTATTTTTGGTTTCACTAAAATCCGGATTGTTTTGCACCCGGTATATTCAATTGAAGTTTGAAATCGAATTATCGAACTACCGCGCCATTTTCAATTCTATATATAATTATAATTAATTATATTCGTTTTCAAATGTCGATTCAAACTCAGTTTTCATTGCCATTATCTAAAATATTTATTTTAAATAATTAAAATCCATTATTTTAGCCAATTTAAAAATTTTAAATTGGTTCAGATTTTCTGGGTCGTTCCACCAACTCCCCCCGGCGCCTGAGCGCCTCTCCTCCCCCTTCGACACTGCGTAGCCCGATCGTTCTATCGATTCACGGATTTCACGAAATCGCATGACCTAGTTTTGAACATTTCAGAAAGGTATACGGCTATATATATTTTCAACAGTTTTAACACCTTTAAACCGTTGCAAACTTTGAAAAATCATATCTTTTTCGTTTCTTGACGAAATTTGATGAAACAGGAAACATCGTGACCGCGTGGACGTCTTCTACATTTTAGAAGAGACCGCATATTTTTCTGAGCCTTCTGCTATTTTTGGTGGAGTGGAACCCAATATGAGATTTCTAATTTATAAACGATATGGAAAACGACGATGTATAAATTGTATAGTCGATGTATGAGTAATATAAGCGTTGTACACCTCTTGTATAAGCGTTGTATAAGTTGTACATTCGATGTATAAGTTGTATATGCGTTGTAAAAATTATATATGTGTTGAAATAGAAGTGAATTGCTGTATATATATATATATATATATATATATATATATATATATATATATATATATATACGACCCTCATCCACAAACCATGGACGATATTTATTGGTTGTGATTGGTGTGAAAATTGATTGATAGCAAATGGTTGATTAAAATTGTTTGTGGTTGATATTGATTGATTGTGGTTGGAAAATACCCATTTGTGGTTGGAAAATACCCATTTGTGGTTGAGAAATATTTGGTTGAAACCACATAGGATTAGTTTGTGGAAATGAAATAAATATATACATGCCGCCTGCGTGCGAACTAGATGCATGATCCCCATTGTCAAAAACCGCGAGGTTTTAAGGTAGAGCGAGGAGCCGTACTAGGGACGGTCCCGGTTTTAACTACCCTGCCGTTATGCTGCCGAAATTTTGAATAATATTCATGTGTTTGAATTATTTTCATTTGTTGAAACTATATTTATTCGTTGAATAGAAAACCTTCATGTGTTGAATTGAAACTCATTCGTTGAATAGAAATTCATGTGTTGAATGGTATTCGTGTTTTAAATATAAAAATCACATTTTTATCTATATATATAAACTATAGAAAACCTTCATGTGTTGAATTGATATTCATTCATTGAATTGAAATTCATGTGTTGAATGGTGTTCGTGTTTTAAATATGAAAATAACATTTTTATCTATATATATAAACTATAGAAAATCTTCATGTGTTGAATCGATATTCATTCGTTGAATTGAAATTCATGTGTTGAATGGTATTCATGTTTTGAAATAAATTGTTTTATAATAAAAACCACATTTTTATCATCTATATGAACTATATAAAATATTCTCGTTTTGAAAGAAATTGTTTTATAATAAAAATCCTAATTTTATTACCTATATGAACTATATAAAATAATAGTGTTTTGAAATGAACTGTTTAACAATAAAAATCGCATTTTTTATTATATATATGAATTGTTAAATATAGTAAAGTGTTGAAATAAAAGACAGTTAGATAAAAATATCATTTTTATCAAATGTATGAAAAGAATATAGTTTGAAATCGAAGAATCGATATATATATATATATATATATATATATATATATAAATGGAATTAAAATATATCGAAAAATGACGCTGCAGTTCGTATTTTGAAACCGTGATTTCAAACGATTATACTGGGAGATCCGACCATCGGATTTTCCTGAAATCGCAACCGGTGGGTTCGCTTTGGAAATATCTTTCCAACGGCACCAAATTTGTAAAAATCCAACGGTTGGATTGTCTGGAATGTTTGATTCAAATCAGAAGAAAAACAGTGCCAGAATCAATTATATTTATATATATGTATAATTATATTTAATCGAATAGCGACGCTGCAGTTCGTATTTTGAAATCGAAACTTCAAACGATTATACCGGGAGATCCGACCGTCGGAATTTCCCGAAACTGGAACCGTTGGATTCGTTTTGAAAAGATCTTTCTAATGATGTAAATTTTGTGAAGATCCAACGGTTAGATTTTCAGATATGTGTAAATCAAATCTGAAGAAAAATAGCGCCACGGTCGCGTTATGGCCCAAAGCGTGGTTTTGAATAAATTGGCTATTTTAAAATAAATAAAAATAGCGATAAATCATTATAAAATATTATAAATGATATGGATGTGATTTAGAAATTAACTGAAGGTTAGCTAAGTCGAATGGTTGCCTGGGTGTTGATCTGATGTTGGTTTCGGTCTTCGGGGTTAATATTTGGGAAATCGTTCTCCTACTGATTGACGGTTAGTGACTAATGAATTGAAATGATGCGTATGTATGTTAGTGTTGCACTTGTTTATTATATACGCGAGTTGCTCAGAAAGACCGGGTTTATCCCGTTCTGAATAACTAAACCGAAAATAAGAAATCAAAGATGAAGACGGTGGTCGAAGATCGGAGATCTTCACCTCGTTTGGATGGTAACCGAGGTCCTGATTGGGAGGCATCCCGAAATATGGATAATGAGTGGTGACCGTCCAGACGTACGTGGTGATCGATGGGTTTGCGAGGTATATAGTGCCTCTGGTTTCGTTCAGACCCAGGATGGACTTGCAAATGGATAGTGTGTCTGACATTGGAATTTATTCTGTGTGATTTATAGCCATCAGTTGCACGGTGTGAATTGCTTGTGTGGCATGCTAAGATGCAGCGATCAGGGCTTCTGTTGAAAAGCAAAGTCTTGTGGTGATGATCAAAGCACCGTCTGTGTGGCGTAGCTTTGTGTATAACGTAAATTCGCAAGCCTCACACCCCGGTATGAACCAGAAACGGGAGAGGACATCCGGGAGGGCCTGCGTTTCTTCCTAGCTAGAAGTGGCGTCAATGGTTTTACACGCCCTGACGAGTTTGACTTATGTGGTTGTTGTTGTTGCGAGGCGCCTCGGTTAGATCAGACGATCCGGGTTCGATGTAGCCATTCGTTGGCTCATTTACGCCCCAAAGGGTGGGGAAACGCAGTGTTCAGGAATTTTAATCCACATCGGTGGACCGGCCCTGACGATCCAAGGGTCGATGCGCTCTGACCCTGAGGCTCGGGCTAGGCAGTCTCGAAGTCGGTAAGGACTATCTTTTGCCTTGGTTCATGACAGAAATCCAATTTCCAAATACGACATCGTGCGGTTTTGATTGTATATATATATATGGCGACATGATATATGGTACCCATGCCATCTATGATTGACCGTTATGATTAGAAATTGTTTTCGAGACATGTAAACACTAGTAATAATATCAAATGCTTTTGTTTTAATCGTATCAAGCATATTTTGGCTATTATAAGGTAAAACTCTATCCTGCGGTTTGCGTTGCATTGTGTGATGGGAACTGAGTCTTATAATGGCTTCATTTTTATAAATAGCATTGCGATGTTTTAAAAGAAAGATTTGTTTTTAAAGCACTGGCAATCCAATGGAGTAGACCCGTTCCACGAAAGTGGCGTGGTCCTGTGATTTGCCATATTTAAAATGTGTTGAGTAGATTTCTCACACCAGTCCCATGAATGACTCGTAGTTTGTTTCACTTTCAAACTCGGGTGCCCCTTTTTCTACACGGGCAGCCTTGTATTCAGGTTTAGCCGGCTTGCTCTGGATAGCTGGAGCTGAAGATGGATTCTATCATTTATCTCTTTTTATGCTGTTCAGCTCCTATTGTACATTATGTTTGTTTTTCCGCTGTAGACATATATGTATAGTTGAACTGTATTTGTACTAAGTAAGATCCTGTATACTGTGTAACTCTGATGATTACTTTTATCCAGTATATTCTATTGTTCATTATCTGGTGTATTTATTTAATTCTGTTCTGCTATTATCTGTTTTTGTGTTATATTCCAAAGATTACCCTTGTCTCCGTCTGTACGGGAAATGGGGTCGTCACAACGTGGTATCAGAGCTTTGGTTAAGCTTAGTTTTGGAATATAACATATGAACGAATTCATAAGAAATAGAACCAGTAGTGTTCTAGGACGGGTAACTCTATACAGATAGGATCAGTAATATCCCAGTATGAGTAAACCAGAGTGAAATTACACCTCGATAGACACATTTACATTTGAAGTATGTGTTTCTATATTTTAAAATATATTTTCTGTGACCTGACTGCTATTTGCAGAAGTACTAGAAAAATGAGTGTCAGAAACGGGAGAAATGCAGAACCCGATCTAGAGGCTCTATTAAAGAGATATTGAAATCTGAACGGAGCACAGTTCTCGGGCAATGAATCTATTATTCAAACTCAAGCTTGAATGAGCTCTGCAAAAAGAATATTTGAGCGTATCCAATTGAGAGATGATCAAAAAAGATTAGTAGCCTCTTGGGCGCTCAAAGAAGAAGCTTTAAATTGGTGGGAAACAATCATCAGCGATAATCCCGAAGGTGATATCACCTGGGACAGATTCAAAGAGATTTTCCTAGAAAGATTTACTCCTCCTGAAGCGATGGAGCGATTATGAGATGGATTTTCTTATCTGATACAAGGTGATATGACCATCCCAGAATATCATAAGAAATTCAACGAACTTTCTCACTTTGCTCCTCATCTGATTAAAGATCCAAAGAGGAAGAATCTGAGATTTATTCATGCCCTGCAAAGGAGATATCAGAGTAGTGTGATGAGGAATGTGAAGCTTCCTTTTTCAGAAATGATATACATGGCTTATCAGCATAAAGATCTCCATATGAAAGGTATGTTGTGCGACGAATAGGAGGTCAGTTCTAGTAACAAAGAAGAGTCGGAAACTGATATTCCTGAAGCCAGTACGAGGTCTGAGGTCAGTAAAGAGCCTAAAGTCAATCGAAAAAGGGCAAGACCTGAAAAAGAACCAGCAACGACTGCCATGTGCAAGAACTGCAATCAGAAAGGCCATTTGTCCAGAAAATGTAAATCTTTAAAGAAACCAATAAAGGATGCTTATAGAGCCAATCGAAAGCAAAAGAAGAAAAGGTTTGGAAAAGATGGGGAGTTTCAAGAGATTAGGGAGTGCAAACAGTGCCACGAGGTTGGTCATCTTGCAAAGGATTGCCCGCTCTTAAACAAGCCCGAAGTAGTTCAAGTGAACGAAGCGACAGAAGTGCCTGCATCTTCGTCTGCTCAGGAAAGGTCTGATGTCTTAGAAGGCACGCTCAATGTCAAGAACATTCCAGTTAAAGTACTGTTTGATACTGGCGCGTCAAGAAGCTTTATATCAAAGAGTGCAGTCAAGAAGTTGGATTTGAAATTGAAAAAGCTCAAAGAACCAATGACTGTCCAAAATCCAGTTGGGGGTTCCATCGGTCTCATTTTGGTTTGTGGGGTGCCTGTCTCTTTTTCCTGCTATAAATTCCCTACTATCTCTGTCGTCATGAATTTTAATGAATTCGATCTTATTCTGGGATTGGATTGGCTAACCAGATATGAAGCAGAGGTTAGATGCGCCGAGAGAGTTGTTAGGGCTAAGATTAAATCAGGGAATTATATAACCATACCGTGTGAAGGTCAGAAATCTAATAGAAAAGACTTCTGGGCAGCTCTCGATGTTTCTCCAGCCCAAATAGAATATATCCCTGAAGTCACAGAGAATATTCCCGACCTCATAAAAGATATTCCTGTCGTCCAGAACTATGTGGATGTGTTCGAAGAAGTTGTTCGATTACCTCCGCAAAGAGAAATAGATTTCAAGATTGCTTTAATTCCAAATGCAAGGCCGGTAGTTCACGCTATTCGAAGAATGCCCTTGAAAGAGAAAGAGGAATTAGACAATCAAACACGACGGCTAGTATGGAAGGGTCTGATCAGGCCTAGTTTCTCTGATTGGGGTGCAGCAGTGGTGTTTGTCCCAAAATCTGACGGTACTCTACGGTTATGTGTGGATTATCATGATTTAAACAAACAAACAATAAAGAACAAATATCCATTGCTGTGGATTGATGATTTGTTTGATCGATTAAATGGCGCACAAGTATTTTCACGAATGGACCTAGCTACAGGTTTCCATCAGCTTCAAATTGCCGAAGAGTGTGTTCCAATGACAGCATTCAGAGGTCCTGACCTATTCTACGAGTGGTTAGTAATGTCGTTCGGTTTATGTAACGCTCAAGCTTACTTCGTCGATCTGATGAATAGAGTGTTCAGAGGGGTTTTGAATAAATTTGTTCTGGTTTTCATTGACGATATTCTAATCTTCTATAAATCAAAGGCCAAACATGAAAAGCATTTGGAACAGGTTCTAGAAATCCTCAGAAGGAATGTATTGAAACCCAAACTATCCAAATGTATATTCTGGAAAGATGAAGTAAAATTTCTAGGCCACATTGTATCGAAAGAAGGAATTGCTGTGGATCCAAGTAAAATCACAGCTATTCAAAATTGGAAATAGCCCAGTACCCCTACAGAAGTCCGCAGTTTTCTCGGATTGGCTAGTTATTACCGGAAGTTCGTTAAAAACTTTTCGAAGATATCTGGTCACTTAACGAAGCTTACAAAGAAGCACTCTAAGTTCAAATGGACTCCAGAAAGTGAGGAGGCTTTTGAAGAGCTAAAGTTAAGACTAACGACTACTCCAGTGTTAACCATCATCGATGGCAATCAGGTTTTGAAAGTCTGGACTGATGCTTCTAGAGAAGGCCTTGGCATAGTGTTAATGGAAAGGGGCCAAGTGATTGCTTATGCTAGCCATCAACTGAAGCCACACGAGAAAAACTACGTAACTCATGATCTTGAGTTATTGGCTATAGTATTCGCCTTGAAAATCTGGAGACACTATCTTCTGGGTGAGAGATTTGAACTGTTTACAGATCACCAGTAGTTAAAGTATCTGTTCACCCAGAAAGACTTGAATCTGAGGCAGCAAAGTTGGCTGGAGTTTCTTGCAGCATATGACTTTGAAATTATATACACTCCAGGGAAAGCCAATGTCGTGGCCGATGCGTTAAGCCGAAAGAATGAAATGATCGCCAGTTTTATTATCACGACTTCATTGCTAGATAAAATATCTGCTTTTCAGAAGGATGATCACTTCATTCAGAAGATCAGAGAGATAATTCAACAAGGTGAACCCTCGAGTTTTCAAGTTGACAATTCAGGCAGAGTTTGGCTCAAAGGTCGGATCTGTGTCCCTAACATTGCTGAGCTCCGAAAGGAAGTACTGGATGAATGCTACAAGTCAAAACTTAGTATCCATCCGGGAGTAAGCAAAATGTATAATGACATCAAACGCACTTTCGGATGGAAGTCGATGAAGAGGGACATTTCTTTATATGTTAGCCGATGCCCTACTTGCCAGCTAGTCAAAAGCGACCAACAAAAACTTGCTGGATTATTGCAACCGCTAGACGTTCCTGGCTGGAAGTGGGAACATATTTCCATGGATTTCATAGATGGTCTGCCCAGAACCAGAAAAGGAAATGATAGTATTTGGGTGATCGTAGATCACTTCACGAAGACCGCCCATTTCATACCTGTCAGATCAAACAGAACTGCTCAGAGTCTGGCGCAGATTTACTTCAAGGAGATTGTTAGACTACATGGAGTGCCGCTCAGTATAGTAAGTGATAGAGATACAATATTCACTAGTAAATTCTGGGAGGCATTTCAAGTAGAACTGGGAACAAAGCTGAATCTAAGCATTGCCTATCATCCTCAGACAGATGGTCAAACTGAGAGGGTGAATCATATATTAGAAGATCTATTGCGGGCTTGTGTTCTAGATTTCGGTGGATCATGGGAAGACCATCTACATTTAGTTGAATTCTCATATAATAACAGCTACCAGGCGAGCCTAACAATGTCGCCATTCGAAGCGTTGTATGGTAGACCGTGTCGATCTCCTGCTTGATGGGTCGAACCCGGTAATAGACTTGTGTTGGGCCCTGATATGATCCGAGAAGCCGCCGACAAAGTCGATTTTATTAAGAAGCGATTACTCGCCGCTCAAAGCCGACAAAAGAGCTATGCCGATAGGAGAAGAAGAGATATATCCTTTGCTGTTGGTGACTATGTATATTTGAAAGTATCGCCGATGAGAGGAGTTATCCGGTTCGGTAAAACAGGGAAATTGGCGCCCAAATTCATTGGTCCGATTCCTATTCTGGAACGGATCGGAACTCACGCTTATAGGGTCAAATTGCCAGATTGGTTGCCTGGAGTTCATGATGTATTTCACATATCTCAACTCTGAAAGCACGTTCATGATCCAGACTTGATCGTGGAAGAAGCAGCTCAACGGGATATTGAAATTACTCCAGAATTGGCTGTGAGAAGAGAGCCGCTAAAGATTATCGGCAAAGAAACCAAAGAGCTGAGAAATAAGAAGGTTCACTTAGTCAAAGTGCAGTGGAGTGGAGATCCACGAGATTGTACTTGGGAAACTAAGGAGAGCATTCATAAAGCCTATCCTAGGTGCCGAGTGGATATCTCTGATTGACTCCGGTGCAAGGTACATTTACCATACTTTGCATTACCAATTAGTTCTCTACTCTGTTTTTATTTTCTTTCCATGGATGTGCACTTTTAATTCTATAGTCCGAATGATTTAAAAGAGTATAGAAATTGATTTTTATGATTTTGAAAAGTTAAAAACAATTTGATTGTTGCTTGTGTTGTGTGATAGTAAATTTGATTAATTGAATTATTGAAACAATAGTTAATTTAATCAACAATAGAATAATGGTAGAATTTATTCATTTAAATCACGCATTGAGCTGATTAGAAAATAGATAGAAATATATACATGTGCATTATATATGTTTGAACAGGTAAATGGATAGCTGTTGAGTAAAGAATTTATTTGCGTGCCCGACAAATAGGTAAACCTTAATGAGTTGGATGCGAAATATTATTATATCAACTCCTGTGAATGCCATTGGATGCGGAGTGCTGGTTTTTCTGTGTAAAATAATAAATATCGCCATAGGATAGTAACAATTAATTTTGAACTAGATTACATGGCATACTTCTGAAGATAGGCATACTTCATCATATACCACATAAGCATTTGGGGCTTGTGTGACGAGGTGGAAGATTTACCATACGAGCGAAAGGCTTGTATGGCGATGACTATATATTACAGGTTGAACTGATGACTGATATAGACTATTTAAATTGTAACGATTAAATTGCCAGATTAATAAAAACCCCACACGGGTCTGGAGTTGACAATAATCACGTCTCTCTAGTTATTAGATACGGCACATGGACTATTTATTTCCCACACGGGACGAGGTGACGAGGATTTATCCTCTGGAGCATTTAAAATAGACACTCCCTCAGGCTATGACAGGGTGACGAGAATTTATTCTCTGGAGTTATTATCTATACACGCTCCCCTGTAAACACCAGAATATATCAATATAAATATGTGTATGCTTATTAGGATTTATTGGGTACCCAATACGGCCCAATAAATTTCCAAACCCCTCCCCGTACAAAGGAGGTTATGGCGAAATTTTTCAAAAATTCCAGGTGTTAGCCAAATTTTTGAAGAATTTGAAAATTCTCAGAAATTGAAAAGTTGGAGAATTGAAGCCAGATTGGACGTAGAGTTGATTAATCAATCCACTTTCGACTTTGTTCCTTTTCGGGGACGAAAAGTTTTAAGTGGGGGAGATTGTAACGACCCAGAAAATCTGAACCAATTTAAAAATTTTAAATTGGCTAAAATAATGGATTTTAAATATTTAAAATAAATATTTTAAATAATAGCAATGAAACTGAGTTTGAATCGACAATTGAAAACGAATATAATAAATTCTAATTATAAACAAGGCCTGAAAGGGCGCTGTAGGTTCAAAAATTGAATTCAAACTTTGTCGGACTGACCGGGTGCAAAACAAAACGGATTTGAGTGAAACCAAAAATATTTAAATCTGTTAGTGAATACCTTTCTAACGAATCTGAAAAATCGAATTTTCATAGCGGAAAGCAAAAGTTATGGCCAAATGAATATTCAGAAAGGTCGCTATGGAAATTATATAGCCCATGAAATTGCCATTTTGCATATGACCTCGGAATTCGACGAAACCACTTTTGTTGGATCCGGGATGTGAAGTTATTGCTAGGTTTCAAATTTCATAATTTTTGAAGCTAGTATGTGAGCGTGGCCAAGGAAAACGTGTTTTGGTCAATTATAGTTAAATTGGATCGACCAGAAATGGGCCTTTTTGCAAACGGTCTCAGAATTCGACGAAACTAGTTTTGTTGGGACCGTATCGTCAAAACATAGCCAGATGTATTTTTTTGGAATTTTTCGAATCAGTTTGTGACCCTGGCAAATTGAAATGTACGTTCAAATTGAATATTGAATGTTTTATATTTTAATTTGAATGGAAACTGACTGAAACAGTCGAATGGGCCTACGAAACATATCCCATTGTGTTCGGAATGGGGGTAAAACGCTGGGGACGACAGTCATTGGGTTTGATTTCGAGTTTGTTTGTGAAAACGCTATTTTAAAAATTAAATAAACCATCGCCGAATCAGAAATTTCTATTCATTAATTTAAAAATAAAATAAAAAACTTTCTCTCTCCCCGTAACAGCCGATCTACGGCGAAAACCATTCTCGCCGTTCCCATCCACTTTCCGACCAAACCAGGCAAAATTAGCCCCTCCCCCAGTTGAAGATTTTGAAGAGCTCGAGAAGATCTTCAAATCCATATATAGTTTGTATTTTTTCATTCAACATTCAAGGAGATATCGAGCTCGAAAGTTTCGAGCTTCCAACCGCCGCCGCCACCTCCTGCCAGCGTCGAACTGGCCTACTCCCCCCGGCGCCTGAGCGCCTCTCCTCCCCCTTCGACACTGCGTAGCCCGATCGTTCTATCGATTCACGGATTTCACGAAATCGCGTGACCTAGTTTTGAACATTTCAGAAAGGTATACGGCTATATATATTTTCTACAGTTTTAACACCTTTAAACCGTTGCAAACATTGAAAAATCATATCTTTTTCGTTTCTTGACGAAATTCGATGAAACAGGAAACATCGTGACTGTGTGGACGTCTTCTACATTCTAAAAGAGACCGCATATTTTTCTGAGCCTTCTGCTATTTTTGGTGGAGTGGAACCCAATGTGAGATTTCTAATTTATAAACGATATGGAAAACGATGATGTATAAATTATATAGTCGATGTATGAGTTATATAAGCGTTGTACACCTCTTGTATAAGCGTTGTATAAGTTGTACGTTCGATGTATAAGTTGTATATGCGTTGTAAAAATTATATATGTGTTGAAATAGAAGTGAATTGTTGTATATAAAACCTTCATGTATTGAATTGAAACTCATTCGTTGAATAGAAATTCATGTGTTGAATGGTATTCGTGTTTTAAATATAAGAATCACATTTTTATCTATATATATAAACTATAGAAAACCTTTATGTGTTGAATCGATATTCATTCGTTGAATTGAAATTCATGTGTTGAATGGTGTTCGTGTTTTAAATATGAAAATCACATTTTTATCTATATGTATAAACTATAGAAAATCTTCATGTGTTGAATCGATATTCATTCGTTGAATTGAAATTCATGTGTGGAATGGTATTCATATTTTGAAATAAATTGTTTTATAATAAAAACCACATTTTTATCATCTATATGAACTGTATAAAATAATCTCGTTTTGAAAGAAATTGTTTTTAATAAAAATCCTATTTTTATTACCTATATGAACTATATAAAATAATAGTGTTTTAAATGGACTATTTTACAATAAAAATCGCATTTTTTATTATATACATGAATTGTTAAATATAATAAAGTGTTGAAATAGAAGACAGTTAGATAAAAATATCATTTTTATCAAATGTATGAAAAGAATATAGTTTGAAATCGAAGAATCGATATATATATTTAAATGGAATTAAAATATATCGAAAAACGACGTTGTAGTTCGTATTTTGAAACCGTGATTTCAAACGATTATACCGGGAGATCCGACCATCGGATTTTCCTGAAATCGCAACCGTTGGGTTCGCTTTGGAAATATCTTTCCAACGGCACCAACTTTGTAAAAATCCAATGCTTGGATTGTCTGGAATGTTTGATTCAAATCAAAAGAAAAACAGCGCCAGAATCGATTATATATATATAATTATATTTAATCGAATAACGACGTTGCAGTTCGTATTTTGAAATCGAAACTTCAAACGATTATACCGGGAGATCCGACCGTCGTAATTTCCCGAAACTGGAACCGTTGGATTCGTTTTGAAAAGATCTTTCTAATGATGTAAATTTTGTGAAGATCCAACGGTTAGATTTTCAGATATGTGTAAATCAAATCTGAAGAAAAATAGCGCCACGGTCGCGTTATGGCCCGAAGCGTCGTTTTGAATAAATTGGCTATTTTAAAATAAATAAAAATAGCGATAAATCATTATAAAATATTATAAATGATATGGATGTGATTTAGAAATTAACTGAAGGTTAGCTAAGTCGAATGGTTGCCTGGGTGTTGATCTGATGTTGCTTTCGGCCTTCGGGGTTAATATTTGAGAAATCGTTCTCCTACTGATTGACGGTTAGTGACTAATGAATTGAAATGATGCGTATGTATGTTAGTGTTGCACTTGTTTATTATATACGCGAGTTGCTCAGAAAGACCGGGTTTATCCCATTCTGAATAACTGAACCGACGATAAGAAATCAAAGAAGAAGACGGTGGTCGAAGACCGGAGATCTTCACATCGTTTGGATGGTAACCGAGGTCCTGATTGGGAGGCATCCGGAAATATGGATAATGAGTGGTGACCGTCCAGACGTACGTGGTGATCGATGGGTTTGCGAGGTATATAGTGCCTTCGGTTTCGTTCAGACCCAGGACGGACTTGCAAATGGACAGTGTGTATGACATTGGAATTTATTCTGTGTGATTGATAGCCATCAGTTGCACGGTGCGAATTACTTGTGTGGCATGCTAAGATGCAGCGATCAGGGCTTCTGTTGAAAAGCAAAGTCTTGTGGTGATGATCAAAGCACCGCCTGTGTGGCGTAGCTTTGTGTATAACGTAAATTCGTGAGCCTCACACCCCGGTATGAACCAAAAACGGGAGAGGACATCAGGGAGGGCCTGCGTTTCTTCCTAGCTAGAAGTGGCGTCAGTGGTTTTACACGCCCTGACGAGTTTGACTTATGTGGTTGTTGCTGTTGCGAGGCGCCTCGGTTAGATCGGACGATCCGGGTTCGATGGAGCCATTCGTTGGCTAATTTACGCCCCAAAGTGCGGGGAAACGCAGTGTTCTGGAATTTTAATCCACATCGGTGGACCGGCCCTGACGATCCAAGGGTCGATGCGCTCTGACCCTGAGGCTCGGGCTAGGCAGTCTCGAAGTCGGTAAGGACTATCTTTTGCCTTGGTTCATGAAGGAAATCCAATTTCCAAATACAACATTGTGCGGTTTTGATTGTATATATATATATGGCGACATGATATATGGTACCCATGCCGTCTATGATTGATAGTTATGATTCGAAATTGTTTTCGAGACATGTAAACACTAGTAATAATATCAAATGCTTTTGTTTTAGTCGTATCAAGCATATTTTGGCTATTATAAGGTAAAACTCTATCCTCCGGTTTGCGTTGCATTGTGTGATGGGAACTGAGTCTTATAATGGCTTCATTTTTATAAATAGCATTGCGATGTTTTAAAAGAAAGATTTGTTTTTAAAGCACTTGCAGTCCAATGGAGTAAACCCGTTCCACGAAAGTGGCGTGGTCCTGTGATTTGCCATATTTGAAATGTGTTGAGTAGATTTCTCATACCAGTCCTATGACTGACTCGTAGTTTGTTTCACTTTCAAACTCGGGTGCCCCTTTTTCTACACGGGCAGCCTTGTATTCAGGTTTAGCTGGCTTTCTCTGGATAGCTGGAGCTGAAGATGGATTCTATCATTTATCTCTTTTTATGCTGTTCAGCTCCTATTGTACATTATGTTTGTTTTTCCGCTGTAGACATATATGTATAGTTGAACTGTATTTGTACTAAGTAAGATCCTGTATACTGTGTAACTCTGATGATTACTTTTATCCAGTATATTCTATTGTTCATTATCTGGTATATTTATTTAATTCTGTTCTGCTATTATCTGTTTTTGTGTTATATTCCAAAGATTACCCTTGTCTCCGTCTGTACGGGAAATGGGGTCATCACATTAAAACCTTTCAAAATGTTTAACAAAGACCCTTTTTTATAGACTAAATAATAGTTAATGATTTATAAACCCAAAGTCAAATTATTATCAAAGAAATTTTATAATAAAGTTACAAACGTTACTGAAAGTGCCATAAAATAGTTATTTAAATCAAATAGATCCAAAATCATTCGGAACTCGAATATTTCAACTCAAATCACTTTTAAATACTAGAATGTGATTTATTATATATTTTTTCCTGAATTTTTAGTAAAAAAATTATACCTGTTTTATTCAATTTTCCTTTACTATCTCCGAACTACATGTGTAACGACCTTTTCCAATTTTATTTTAAACCTGTCTTAAAAATCATACGTTAGAATTTGAAAATTTATTTCCTATTCAAAAAATATTATTAATTTCTAATGTTTCTCGTTTCACGTCAATCCGATTTAAAACGTTCAAGTTATAGTCATTTGAAAATTTAATCGTCTAAATCCTTTCCAAAATAAACTTAAATTTTAAACCATATTTCAAATAATATTTTATATTTATATTTAAGTTCCAAATCACTTTACTTAAAAGTCATCATCTCAAATTTTTAAACATTCATTTCAAATTTGATCAAAATCTTAAACTAATATTTTCCAAAACTCGTTAAAATTTTCACAATTGTCGTTAGAATCGTCTGCACATAACCGATGCTGAATACATATATCAAATCATTATCCGATCTATATTTCAAAACCAATTCAATTTCAAGATCGTTTTTGTAAGCATCGTTCGATCAGTTTAATTTTTACAAACAACTGAAATCTAATTCAAAACTAAACTTATTTCGCAACTAACCAAATCTTACCAAAAATTTCGTAACAATTGAATTTCAAATCAAATTTTTTGAAAAAACACTTTCAAAACCGCTTTGCCTTTTATGAAGATCATTGATCACTTTACTTGATTTTCCATACAGTTTGAAAGTTTTCATTCAAACTTGATTTTTTAATGATTATTCTATAATCGTTCATGGAAAGGAGAATATAATTGATTATCTGCATAGTTCCATAATTACCGTGGGTGTTATGCAACCATAAATAAATCAATAATCAACCATACGAGCATGAAGTCATTCATCATAAACAACAAAAATTTACAACAACCAATTTTACTATTCGCAAAGTGTTACGGTCAACAACGCTTAGTGTCTAGTGTATTCTAACTAGAAGAACATTCATCAACCATTTCATGTGAATCATCAATATCCATAAGCAGTTCATTAATCGTTAACTGATTATCATTATCGACTAATAATTTATCACTACTACTAAATTAAAAATAAATTTAATTAGAGTTCTCACCTTCATGCCTGCAAATCTTTACTGACAAACTTTTGTCTCAAATAGAAAGGATATTCCACCGAATATATATAAAAATATGGTTTATGCACATATACACATACATATGTATGCATATATGTACAAGTATCAACCAAAAATTCCTAACCCCATGAAGTGAACTACAACCAGGCTAAAACTCGAATGATCACGACCATCCCAACTCAACTTCGAATCCTAAAACAGTGATAATGTAACGATCTATGAGAATTCGACGTTCGAATTTTGACAATAATACATAAATTCCATATTATCGTCAAAACTCAAGTATCGAAAACCTAGATATTTATTAGATAGAAATTAGAGAGTGAGATAAGAAAGAAAGAAATATTAGAATAGAAGAAGGAGAAGAACCAACAAAACACAGAGTCTCACATCGCAGCGGAACAAAATATAATATAGAAATAAATCGTTACTAAGAGTTTGAAATAGAACTCACAATCTTCAGAGTACATCACACATCTGGACGGTTATAATAATTGTCCTCATATACAATCACAACATAATATATAATGTCATACGTCTCGACTCTTCCATCTCGTCTCTTCAGAACAACTGATAACCTGAACCTATACAACCCAGTCTAACCCGAGCATTACAAACACCGGGTCAGTCTGGTGAACCAGAGTGAGAAAAAACACACTAAGTTTATAGGTAACATCCAACTTGATTTTAAACTTAAAATCTTTTCGAAAGAAAGGATAATCGTAAGACTAAATCCAAACATAAATACAGATGGTTTTTATGTTACGATAACCCAAAACATTTTTGAAATCGATATCTTTTCTGATATTATAATACTATCTAAATACAAATAAATATCAATCAAGTAGAACGCTGGCATCTCACGCTCAACGTACATATTATACAATCAAAAGCCGTGGGCTCTTATTGGAGAACGGATTTCCTGGCAAGGTATGGGACCACCTTCCCGACAATATACCTCCGGAGATGAATACATTAGGGTTCAACAAGAACGTCTTGCAACCCAGGCTAAACATGACCGGCCCCTCACTTCGCTTGAGAGCACTGAATATATCACTACAACGGTTGGGGGCCAGCCAACCGAACCGATAGCGTACATACAAAAATAAAAGGGAACACAGAAGGCATTTGAATTCTCCAGATCAGGTAATGATATACCCTTTTGATGGGTGCGAGCCACATAGCCGTGCGACCCACCCGAATTTATGCCATTTCCCGGTTGATGATGCTAGAAGATTAGCATACCCTTCAAAATAGCATGTCTCCGTCCACTTTGAATGCCACATAGTCAGATCCACCAGATATCACTAATTGACCTCCACAAAATACTCAATATGATAAGCTAAGTGGTGTGCTCTTCTCTGCCGCCAATAGAAATACATTTGACGAAATCAACGTATGTGATCCTTTTGGAAATACTCTCTATGAGACACTCGTCCATACAAGTCATCTAGGAACAAGACGAACTGAAGGCACCCTCCTACTGCATCCTTAAATTACCTTATGGATCAGTAGCGAGTAGTCCTTGCAATCCATAGATTTCAACCATGACAGAATCATTGTATGTCCCCAGGGATCAGCCAGAGATTATAAGTAATACTATCGTTTTCAAAAGATCAACGTTCTTCAATTGCTCCATCTCAATTAGCATTTTCCACGTATTCATATTTATTGCTCAGAATGGATTTTGAATATTATTTCGATCCGATCTTTCCGTACCAACAATCGTATGGTAAAGATTTTGATAGTCGGTTATTTAACTATCAAATAAAAAAAATGAAATCGATATACTTGTTGAGTATACAACATCGCTTGGCCTTTTTATTTAAAAATAAATAATAAATATTTAATTAAAACTTCTAAATCTTTCAACATAGTATTCCCTTCTTATTTAATATACTTATGTTCTTAAACCATTTCTTTTTATATTTGGAAAAATATCTTATAATCCTTTCTAATTATCATTTCAAATCATTTGCTGCAACATTACTTATTATCTTTAATCGAGAAATCTATTTAACTCATCATTACTAAAACCATCGTCACGAAATTTCCTTTTTGTTTCTTTAATAATGGAAATATCGTTTCATATTCTCAAACCCTTTTTTTCGTTACCTTGGAAATATCAATATATATTTCCTTAAATTCTTTTATTTCCTTTATAATGAAAACTCATTATATCTATCCTCAAATACTTCAAATATCGGAGCATTATTATTATTATTATCATAATAAATCGCTTCTAAAATTTTTACCATTACAGCAAATATCATCCTTCGATAATCCTAAAGTCGTTCAAGTTGGGGTATTTTAATTACCTCTCAAATCTTGATCAAAACATTCTTCTCTTAAGATATATATGAATTGTAATTTACAAACCCATATTCATTCTAATAACAACAATTACCACTTTGGAATTTTATTTAAAATGCATTTTTATAAAACCTTCGCACTTTCAAATTTTCCCTTTTAAATATAGTATTATTTCTTAATTCATTGATTTAGTAAATGATAAATAAAATATCAACTTTTAAACCTTAGCTTCTTTAAACTGTTTGTTTCATTATTCGGATTTTCATTACAACTCCTATTACTCAATCTTTTACCAAATTCAATTACAGGAATCCCTTTCTAAACCTTTTAATCGGTCTTTCTAGGAAATATTATTTCCAAACTCGTCCATTTCACTTAATACCATTCTTAAGTGACGTTAATTTAAATTTAATGCCATAACTTCCCATCTTTTATATAAAATCATTGATACAACTTTGGTTTAATAAAAACCAATTTACATTTCCTTTACTTAATTAAAATATTAAGTAACGTTTATTTCAAGCTTACCGCCTTCGCTAAAAATCCTTTTATAATTTAATCTACCGAACTCGGTTTCAATATAAGCCCATACACAAACTCACTTTTAAAGTCAATTATATTTCATCACTAACTTCGATTACTTAATTTAACTTCATTTCAGCAATAACCTTTTAAATAATCGCTAATTTACTTTATTGTTAACTTGGATAAATATCCAATTTCCTTTCTAATTCTTATAATGTTAAACACTATTTACTCAATTATTTCATTAGATTAATCAGCGCAAATTAATTTAATTTAATAATCGTTTTTTGTTAAAACAGCTGGCTTGGTAAATTTGAAAACATGATTAACTCGTTGATCAACTCTAACTTGTCTTTTCTTTTAAATTAATAAATAATATTAATTTAAATAACCTCATTTACTTTGATTATTATTAAATAAATAATAATCATTATTCAAAATAATCCCATTTAACCTCAATTATTAGTCGTTGCATAAATCACTGTTCGTTTGTTTATCTATCTTAGTAACATAAGAATTAACTTTACAAATCATTTAACAATTACGATGAGGCACGTGCTTCGCACACGACATATTTTGGTATAAAATTGGTGACTGCTAGTTAAAACAATCAATATATATATGGTCGATTTGTTTTCTTTTTACAAACATCACTTTAAAATAATATTTTTAAAAATATATATTTAGTTGTAAAATAACTTTTTTCTATTGATTTACCTAACGGTAAATCTGTCTTTTATAAACAATGTATATTTAGGCCATCAACAGCCAATTTCCCAATCAATAATTCCCATTGGTTAATATCACAATAACTATTGAATTTGGATTTAACAATAAATCACCCAATAATATTCAATAAATAATTCATATTAAACATGAATAATCAATTCAACTGAGAACGGTCAATAAACAACAACAGTTCAAGCACCCAATTAAATTCAATATGTTTATATTATAATAAATGTAACCAATAATGTAAGTTACCTCCATTGGAAATAATCATTAAAATAACGATCTGGTTTGATTAAATTAAACAAACGTTTAATTTAAATCTGCTATATCATTATATATGCAAACAAAAATCAAATCTTTTAACAACTACCAAACAAGCACACAAATATTTAAACTCGACTTATATAAATATAAGTGGGATACTGAGTGAGATTAACTCACCCTTGATTTTGTTTGTCGAGATAATGACCATTTTCAGTTAAATTAAACATGCGTTTAATTTAAATGAAAACCTCAGTTGCGTCCAAATTGCTCCAATCTAATTCCATAATATTGTGCTTTTCAACATGGTTCTAATGCCTTCTAGTTTGTTCGTTTTTGATAAAATGTCGAGACGTTATTAATATAGTAAGCATACGAGTTAATTAAAAAAAATTATTTCAATTTATAATTTAATTAACCTAACTCTAATTTAACTTATATAATTAATGCTAAATAATATTTAAATTGACTACGTATGTTTAACTCGACACTAGTTTACATATACCATCGGTATGTTTATTCAGAGTTTTTATTAACCATCTAAGCTAAACCTTCTTTTCCGATCACATATATATACGGTAACGTATATGTTTATCAAACTAAATATTTTAATAAGTTAATTTATTTTTTAGATTGACTAATTACCTGTTTAAATAAATCGACCCTTAATCTTCTTGCCCATGAAAACCGCTACTTAACTTTAATTTCCACCTGATGTTTCCGAAAAGCCACACTTCGTCCTGTCACCAATAAATAGCTAACGGCTACCTTGTTTTAAACGGGTGGCCTCCATCCTTTGTTCAAAGCTTTTTTTTAAATGGCCTAAGCCCGGCCCACTTCCACAATCAATAAACCCGTCCATCTTCGTTGTTTCGGAAAATCCCGTTCCTTCTACTCCATAAAATGCGACGTTTCCCTCATTATTTGTTTCTCCTTTCAATTTTTTGTCCAAGCAAATAAGCAAATACGATGTCCCCTTTTATTTTGTCCACGTTACCTCCTTCTTTGTGTATGTGCTTGCTACTTACTGTTTCCCCCACGTCTAGATACCCGTTCACAAATTTCTTTTCTTCGTTATTTTTTCTGCTTAAAAACGAAAGCCCAAAGTCACATATGTACTTTCAGGCCATCCGCTTCCCTTAACTTCCCTCCCATCCTCCTTGTTCCGCCACTAAAAACAACCAGAATTTTTTTTCTCCTCTTCACGTTCGGTTAGTATACCCATGCGACAACACGTCAACTGCTTCGTTCCACCCATGCTGCGTCATCTCCATTTCAACAAGATTTCTTCCTCCATAGTTGTTCTACCCAAATGATATATACGTACCTGAACCCACCCTGCTTCCCATTAACAGATCCACGCACCAAAACTCGAAGCCAAAACAGGTAGCTTACCGTGATTTAGAAGCACCGCCGCCATCGTCCAAGGCCATCGGACCCTCTCTACAGCCACCTACGATGGTCCCCACCGAACACACTTCATCCCCAGACCAACCTCATGTCTTCTAGCTTCCAGTAGGGCCCCCGAATTCTTGAAACACGTATGTAAACCCACTACCTTCAACTACGAACTGAGCTATCGTCATGCAACCTCGCACCTCACCACCACCGTCGTTCTGTCCATCAACCCCCTATGCCAATCTTCCTTCAGACTCCAAACTTTGAAAACCCCTCCATTTCTCATAAAAAAACAAAACCGCCTATGTTTGCCACATTGGTTAGCCCAAGCTCCGATGATTAAATTTCGAACACCCAAAACTTTGATCGAGTTGCAAACAAATGATGTCAGGGTGAAGAGATTGGTTTGTGGAGTTTTTAAATATATTAGTTTTACATTTTTCCGCAAAGTATTTCATGGGTTTTAAATTTGTAGAATGAAATGTATTTACTTGCTGAATAATGGAGTAAAGAATGAGATAGGCCAGGAAAGAATGAAGGTGCAGACATGTACATTTATAGAAGAAGAGCAACGTGGGCATCAAGTATTTTGTTTTGCAGGCACGGTATTGTAGGCTTGTTGTACCTCTCTAGACTAGCCTGTAATTCATTAAATTTGATATGTACATTATTTAGTTTAGGTTGTACACGTGTATAAGCTAGGAGCGAAAAGAAAAAGGATAGGCTAGGCTGATAGAAAAATATAGAGTAGCTGTGTTTTCCTCTTTTCATATAGGCATGCGCTGTTTGATGTTGAAAAGAGGGAGACATTGCCATACTTTTCTTTGAAGGAAATATAACATATACCTAAACATGTTTGTTATATTTGTTAAGTGTGTTTCCAAACTACTCGACTAAAAATGACATGACCCGAACTTCCCCGGTAAGGAAAGCACGAATTGCGTTGTGGACAAGATGAATCAGAACGCAAACAGAAGAACATTTCATTGTTTATTGCAACAATTCCATCAGAATACAAGAATATACAGAGTATGAATAAATATTATACAACAAAGAATATCAGAGATTTAAATACAGTACTACAGCGGAAAAATACTACAAAACACAACTCAAAGTAATACACGGATACAGAGCTTTCCGAGCATCGTTCCAGCTGTAAATCAGGATCCTGTGAATGTAAATCTACAAAACCAAAACTACTAGCTGCCTGTGTCGAAAATAAGGGCACCTAGTGTTTAGGTAAAAACAATAAACTCCAAGTCAGTCATGTGACTGGTGTGAGAATTAAAACAGTTATTAATATTGGTTTTTTTAAAGTTCGATAAATCAAGGGACCATGCAATAAAACACGGAACGGGTTTCCTCCCAAGAATACCAGTGCATAAAACAAACAGCGCTTTGCTAAGTAAAGAAAAATGAAGCTGTTATAAGACCCAGGTCCCATCACACAATGCCATGCAAGCCGGAGGATAGGGTTTTACCTTATAACAGCCAAAGAATGCTTGATACGCGAAATTTTATTTTTTGATTCTTAATTAGACTCCAACCGTAAATTAGTAAGAGAACGATTCCCTAAGTATTAACCCCGAAGGTCGAAACCAACATCAGACCAATACCCAGGAAACCACCCATCTTAGCTCATTTCCAGTTAGTTTCTAATTTTAATTACAATCATAAATATCAATCATAGATGGCATAAGTGCCCCATCCACCTATGTCGCCATACTAGGCTCTACAAATAAATCTGAAATATCACGTATTGGAAATTGGATTTCCATGACGAGTCGAGGCAAGGGGCAAGCTCCTCTCTGCTTCGAGACACTCTAGCAAATGTCTCAGGACTACTTTCTCTGGGTAGCCTTTGGAATCGGCTGGGCCGGTACTTTCTTATGTTTGAGGATTAGTTATTCCTGAACACACGTTTCCCGGTCCTTACAGACCTATAATCGAGGCGCCTCGCAATCCAACAACCTGAAATGACCCGGGTATTTACACAGATAATGATTGATCGTGAGTACGTATTTACAGATACGATTTAAAAATCAAGACTTTAAATTGTTTAAACATGTCGAAGGTTTGAATTTGCATTTCTTTAACTTTTTTGTAAATATGATAGCATTTACTAATGTGTATAGCACATCACTTACTAAAATCCATTTTTGCTCATCCAGGTATAATAACATATGTTCGATAGCGTTTGTTGAAATTGATTTTTATATGTATGAAGGTCAACACTTGTTAATAGCATGTAATTGTGATGCCATTTTTATTATACATGTTTGTTCTTTTTTTTCAAAGGATTTAAGAAATCAGGTTTTGGGAAATCCTTGCTTTAAAAGTTTTAACACTTGAACTAAAATATGACAATGCCACTTTTGTTGTCAAAAACAATTTTCAAGTTACATATGCATAATCACATCATGAAGGGATCATCTCCTTTTGCAAAGCATATATCATATAAAATATTCAAAAAGATATTTGCATTTTTATATACATTAAATCAGACGTGTATTATCTATTCTCATCACCACACCATAGATTAGATGGCAAAAAAAGATCCCAAGAAATCATTGCATTTTTATATGCATTAAGGCAAGAGCATGTATGGTCAAGTCCTCTTGCAAATCATGATCTCATCCATGAATTTTCTACACTATAGATGTGATAGCAAGTAGGATATTCAAGGAAAATATGTGCACATGATAAAATCATTTTAGATAAAAGGATTTTCAGTTTTTAAATCCTTTTATTTCCTTTCATTTAATTTTCTGAAAATACAATTCATGTTTCATTTTTCCAAGAACATGGCTATGTTGTCAATGAATATATACATCAAAGATTCACAAAATCATGCATTGGTAGCATAAACCTTTCCTACACTAGTTGATCTCTAACCATAGAGTTTTCTAAGAATTTTCCTATGTGTTTTCATCACATAATATAGATTTGTGTAGTACAAAACTTTCATATTTTTGGCAAACCCTTGCAAGGCAAGTAAGTGCTTTAAATGTGTGGTTAAATCAAGCTTTAATGTGAGATTTTGATTTGAAAACTCTTTGCAAAAAAAAAACGGAACATATGTGACACAACAATGGAGGCAATGATTTGATAAATCCAAGAGGAAGATTGTGAAAGATCATGAGCATTTATGTGTGAATTGTCACAGAAATCAATGGGGTAAAGGCCATGGGCATAGGGGTTTTAGGGTAGAGGGTTGCTGAGGTAAGGCATGTGAACATTTGTAGTAGTGAATGGTCAATCAATGGTCACTTTTCAAAATTTGAAAACATATTTTTCTTTGCACCATTATTTTATAAATTTTCACCACTATATAAAGGCACAAACACACGCCATTCTCCTCACACAACACACACAATTTCTCACACACACAAGCACAAGAATACCAGCTATTGAGTTAGATCAGTAAAGAAGGGAAAAGCCAAGGGTTGTAAGCTTCCATAGGTGATAAACTGATTTTAAAATTTCCTGTTTTAAAGCTTTCTGCATCTTGCTATGTTGAACTGTTAAGGGATGAACTTGTCTGGCTATTATGTGTTACCTGCTGAGTGCAAATTTTATTTGAATATACTATTTTTTATTTATTTAAGGGACAAATGATAGTCACCTTAATAAGGATCATCTGTTTAAGAAAACATATGCCAACAGTTGACAGACCCTGTAATTTGGTAGGACAAAGTAAGGAGCCTTGGTAAATGACCTTAAGGTAGATGATCAGGTTAGGTTATACCATCATAAACGATTTCAAACAAGAAGTGAAGTGAACAACTCAAAATAAAAACCCTGGTATTTGAAAATCAGAAAACACAGTCAGTTCAAATTGCTCTCTGGTTCATCAAAAATTCAAACCCCATAAAAACTCAATTCAGTTATATAATCCTGTTTATCTTCGAAAAACATGAATTTTAGTATTAAATTCATGATTATTAATTATGGGGATAAGGAGAATTTAGGGGTTGTTCAAAAGGGGATTTGGCCAAAATTCAGGGGACGACGATGAGGGTGAGCCATGGCGACGAGGGTGGAGGAACACTGAGGATCAAGGGTCCTAGGAAAAATACAATCAAGATTTTAAACAAGTTAATCACGTGATTTAGATTAAATTAGGAGTAGGGATGACATTTTGGAAGGCTGGGGATAGAATCGAGCTACGCTTCCATGGGGGGGCTTCAGGCGATCGCACCAGGGGGGATGGAAGGGGGAGGTGGTCGGCTTGACTGTGGTGAAGCCCTACAGTGATCGATTACATATGGAGGTGGTGCGAGGCGATTTCCTGGAGGTGATTTGGGGTGAAGCTTCTGTTAAGATGTCGGATTTTGATACTGGGCATGGCGGAGATTTTGGGAGCTGCCGTTGGGTTCAGGAGATGGAGAGGGGTTGGTGTCAATGGCTGGTGGAGGGTCACGTCGAGGCTGGTGGTGGTGCAGGTGCACGGGTCGGTGTGCACAAATGGTGAATGAGAGAAGAAGAAGGAGGGAAGGGTAGTACCACATGGTACTACCAAGGTAAAAGATAACATGGGGGCTGCAGCTGATCGGGTGCTGTGATGCCATGGTCTACCAATGTAGTATTTTGGCGATGTGGTACTTTGAGGAAACCATGGGCACTAGACAGATTTGGCAAGGGGCACGCTGGTTTTTTTTGAAGTGGTAGTTTGAAAATGGTACTTTGCATAAATAAGGTTTAAGTGAAGGTTTTTAATATATTTTTAAATTAAAAACTAGTTCTTAAATTAAATTATGGTTTATTTAAAGAGAGAAAATAAATATTTTCAATAAAAATAATATTTTTATTCAATTTACAAGAAAAATAGAAAAGAAAGTGAATCAGGATATAAGGATACAGTTTTATCAAGAACTGGAATTTAAATTACAGAATCACAGAAACTGAGATTTTTTAATTTAATTTAATTTAAAAAGAGAATTAGAAACGATTTCTAATGTAAATTTCGAACTGTAAAGCCAACAAGAAGATAGACGATCAAGTGTGAAAGATCAGATCCGGTTTGTGCCAGAAGTCGAGAAGTCAGAAACTGTAATTTTTATTAAATTATAAACTTAGTTTATAATTTAAAATCAGAATTTAAATGAATATTTAAATTTGAAATAAGCAAGATAAAGAAGATCGTATGTAACACATACGCTAGATTTGTCAGTCTAAACTATAACAGGAACCAATCATGAACAGTTCTGCACTGTATAAGAACTGTAAATGATATTTTTAATCGTATTTGGATTAAAAATAAAAGAGAAATTTTATTGATATATATAATAAAAGAAGACGAAGAAGTAAATCAAGTAGAAAGGATCCAAAGTGAAATTTGACGGGAACGATACAAAGTATGAAAGTTGATTTTCAGTCATAATTTAAGTTAGTTATGATAAGCAGATTTAGAAATCATGATGAGTAATATTTTTCTAAGAAAAATAATGTAAGTATTCATTTTAAGGATGATGAACAAAATGAAAAAGAAAATTGTGTGTGGCACACAAACGGAAACTATTCATTTTTTTTAAAAGATAATCAAAATAACCACATATTGAGAAGATGATCATATACTGTTTGGTTTGACTATAACTATATATACAGATTAGATTATAATCTTGTTAGATTTATAATTTAAAGGAAAAAAAATGTTCATTAATCATCTCAAAGAGACCGAAATAAATATTTCATTTTGATTTGATTATACGATGCGCGTCAGAGATTTTCAAACTGAAGACGATGATCGTAAGCCATACCTTCGGTCTGTTCAGTCCTAGGACAAACCTGAATGGACGAGTGTCTGACAACGTATATCAGTTAGATTCTACACATCGAATTTACGTAAGTATATTACGTTGGTGGCGGAGAAATTCGTTTCTCTTAGCTTTATTGCCCATGATATATTTGGAAAATCGAATGAGTATTTCTGACGGGTAGGACGATGTGGCATTCAAAGGAAATGAACTAGTGATGATGAAACGTAAGTCTAGCCTCAAGCCTCACACCCAGGAAATGACAAAAATCGGGAAGGCAACATGGCTATTCGGGAATGGTTGCCGTACACAACCATTAGGGTCGCTCCCATTAGGGTGTAGTATCACCTATCTAGAAAAATTCCTTTTGTTTCTTAATCTATCGATTCTGCCCATTCGGGAATGGTTGCCGTACACAACCATTGGTGATATACATTCGATACACTCAAGAGAAATGAGTGGTCGGTCATGTGAGGGCAGGGTTGCATGACGTTCTTGTTGAACCCAGGTGTATTGGCCTCTAGAGATACATCAGCGGAAGGTGGTCCCATACCTTGTCATAGTTGGCAATCCAATCTCCGTAAGCGCCAAGCGGTTTTTATTTGTATACTATATCGGAGAATGTGAGATGCAAGCATTTTCCTAGATTCTAAATTTTTTTGTGAAAGCCAAATAGACACTATGATAATATCTGTTTTCAAGTATACAAAGTGTTTTGATCTCATAAGGTGAAAACCCGTTCCGTATTTACGGCATAGTCTTATGAGATATTTTATTTTGTTTTAAACTGTTTACTCATACCAGTCCCCTGACTGACCCGGAGTTTATTCTTCTGTGTTTCCCTTAAACTCTTGGGTATTCATAACGCTTGTTATGAATAGACAAGTGAATCAGGATTTGGATAAACTTGTGAAGCTGGAATGAAGATTATATGTGTGTTGGTCCATCTACCTACTGTATAATTAAGTCTATCAGTTGATCATCTATGATATGTATAATTACTGATGTACTATGAATGGGTTGTATCACTAGATATGTGATGATCTGATGTATTATGTACTATTGTGTAATATTATAAAGTATTATCCTTTGTGAAAATTTCCGCTGTGAGATTCTGATGTTTCTATGTTTCATCTTCTATCTATTCCTATTTTTTATTAATGGCACGACTTCTGATGTATTCAAAAGTTGGGTCGTTACACAACCACAAAGTTGAAAATAATATAAATGTTAGCCAGTTTAAGCACTGACACCACCGTAGCTAGAAAGAAACGTCGTGTTCTCCCAGCGGTCACTATCCCGTTTTTGACTCATACTGAGGTATGAGGCTCGCGAATTCACGTTATACACAAAGCTATGCCACATGGGTCGTGCTTTGATCATAAACCATAAGACTTTGCTTTTCAACAGAAGCCTTGATAATTTGCCACTTAGGCATGCCACACAGGCAATTCAATCCATGTGACTGATGTCCATCGATATACAACCTCTGAGCTCGTACGTCTCAGAGAAGGGCATTAAGCAAGAGAATAAATTCTTCGCTGCCAAACAGATGTATATTTATTAGCGATCAATCAACACAGAATAAAATCCAATGCCAGACACACAGTCCATTTACTAGTTCGTTCTGGGTCTGAACGAAACCGGAGGCACTTTCCTCGCATATCCATCGATCTCCAAGTACGTCTGGACAATCACCAACTGATTCCCTCCTCTTGGGTGTACAGCCCAATCAAGATCATCAGTAATCACCCAAACAATGTGAAGACTTCCAATCTTCAACCACTGTCTTCATCTTTGACATATCATCGAATCGGTTATTCAGAATGGGTATAAACCTGGCCTTTTTGAATAACCCGCGTATATAATAAACAAATGTTACACAAATACAACATACGCCTCATTCCAATTAATCAGTCACTAACCGTAAATTAGCAAGAGAACAATTCCCCAAATATTAACCCCGAAGGCCGAAACCAACATCAGATCAATATCCAGGAGACCACTCATCTTATCTATTTTCCAATTAGTTTCTAATTTTATATATAATAAAGATGTAAATTTTATTGTTAAAATATTTCGTTCAACGCATGAATCTATATTTCTTATAACATTCTTTATTTTCCAAATTGGAATGAAGCCCAATCAATTACCATATAATGTTAATTATATGGATTCTCATACAACACGTGTATATAATAGCAACGATAAATAATCAACCATCATCCAAAGTGCATCACACAACTGCATAAGCATTAGATATAAATAATTAACACTTACACAGTCTGTCGACCAATCGATCGACATACAACTAAATAATTGGGATTAGTGTATGTCAAATATCATCCTAACACCCGTGTGTGGTTTCAATCCACAAACACTGAATATTATTTGTGTCGTTGGGCGACGTGTAAAATTTATCATCCCAATCAATGTCCTTCAAATAGGTGTACATAAACAAACCGTCTGATTTGTAAATGAATATTTATTTATTCACACTCACATTAAAATTATAGTTTTAATGATAATTAATTTATTTCAACACATTTCATATCAACATCACAAACAAACTTCACAGCACATCAAACAAGCATACAAGCCGTCCATGGTCTGTGGACGACGAGTGTCGGGTGCTGCTAAGCACCGTCTACATCCTAGTATATATATTTAACTAGAAAACAAGATTTAAAGTGAGAAGTTCTCACCGACTAGCTAAACCAAACACCACGAATCTTCATATGTAGAAATCTTCGCCGTGCTCGCCTTTTGTCTATTTCATTGTCCGTAGCCACTACACATATAAAAATCACATTTTTATATTGTTGCTATGTATATAGAAATTTTAATTTTACACTGCTACTATATAGATAAAAATTCTATTTTTACCACTCTAATCTCTATATAAAAATTATATTTTTATATCTCCCACATAATAAAGATCGAATTTTTATTTCATCGCTATAAAAATCACATTTATATTTCAACATATATATAATAAAAATCAGATTTTTATTTCGCTACATATATAAAGATAATATTTTTATATTCTCTATTATATAAAAATCATATTCGTAATACTTCTACTTTATAAAAATCATTTTTTTTGGTACTTCTACTTTATAAAAATCATATTTTTATCTTCTACTTTATAAAAATCATATTTTTATTATCTATAACTATAAATAAAAACCGTTTCTTTATACTCTAAATATATAAATAAAAATCATTTAATTTTATCGATGTCATGATATCTATAAAACTGATTTTATTTAATCACTGAAATCTATTTAAAATAGATAAATAAAATAAAATAGAGTAAAAATCACCTTTTCTAATCGAGGAGGGCGCTCAGCCGGAGATGGTGGCTAAGGGTAGACGCGCCGGGCTCGAGAGGTGGTGGGGGAGGTGCGGGGTGGGTGGAGCTCGGCGGTGGGGTCTCTCTGGCGCGGCGCGGCGGTTTAAAGGTGGAGGGAGAAGAGAGAGGAGCAGGACACGAGAGGAGGGCGGAGAGGAAGGCAGCCAGAGAGAGGGGTGCGGTCGGCGGTTTCGGGTGGTTGGGGTTTCCTGAAGGGGGCGCGGCGTTTAAAAGGGGAAGAAGAGAGAGGAGGTCGCGCGAGAGGAGGTCCCCCCCCCCCCGCGGCGTCGATCCCCTTTTCTTCTTTTTTTTTCTTTATTTTGATTTCAATTTTGAAGATAAAGGGGGGTTGAACGGTATAAGGGCCAGAGGGTTTTTAATTTTTTTTAATTTAATTATTTAATTCCAAAAAGGTTCTTTTTTTCGACCTCGAAACGAGACTCACCGCCTGTCGTCCATAGCTAATTACCCCCATTCCGAACACAATGGGATATGTATCGCAGGCTGATTCGACTGTTTCGATCAGTTTTCGTCAAAATCAAAATATAACTCTATATATTGAATTTGAACGCGCATTTCAATTTATCGGGCCCACATACAGCCTCTAAAAATTCCCGAAAAATATTTTCTAGCTTCCTATTGACAATACGGTCCCAACAAAACTAATTTCGTCAAATTCCGAGACCGTTTGAAAAATGGCCATTTTCCAGTCGATTAAAATCAACTGAAACTGGTCAAACACGTTTTCCTTTACCACGCTCACATATGGATTCGGAAAATTGCGAATTTTGGAATATAACAATAACTTGACATCATGGATGCAACAAAAGTGGTTTCGTCAAAAACCGAGGTCGTTTGCAAAATTCCCATTTTTAAGGGACCCAAATTCCATAGCGACTATTCTGAATTTTCAACTGGGCATAACTTTTTATCCCCGCTATGAAATTTCGATTTTTTGGATTCATTGAAAAGATATTCTCAATTAGATTCAAATATTTTTGGTTTCACTAAAATCCGATTTATTTTGCACCCGGTACATTCATTTGAAGTTCGAAATCGAATTTTCGAACTACCGCACCATTTTCAATTCCTTTTATAATTAAAAATAAATATTTATATTCTAACAACGATTCAAATAAATATATGCGTTCTAATTCTATTCAAAATAAATTTCTCGTCGTTATTATTTTAAATAATCTATTTTAAATATTCAAAATTCACTAAAATTGCCAAAATAAAATTTTTAAATTGGCTTGCATTTCCGGGTTATTACAATCTCCCCCACTTAAAACTTTTCGTCCCTGAAAAGGAACGAAGCTGAAAGTTGTTTAACTAATCAATTGAACTTCCATTATTCTCTTTACGGCTTAAGTTCTTCAACTTTTCAGTTTCTAAGAACTTTTCAAATTTTTCAAAAATTTGGCTAACACCCTAAATTTTCGAAAAATTTCGCCATAACCTCCCCTGCACCGGGGACTTCGGGATATTTCATATAGCCTCACATGGCCTTCTTCCATCCAAAAGAAAAAGAAAAAGCCAATCGGCTCATAAAATCATCCAAACCCAATAAATTTGTAAACATGTACCTATTTGTCGGGCAAACAATTTTATTCATCTGCTTTATCCTCCTTGCTATGACCTGTTCAGCAGATATACATGTGTATGCATGCAATTGTAATTATTTTTTCATACAGTTCAATATTCGGTTCAATTCGGCATAAATGGTTCAAAATTTCAAATAAATGAAACCAACAATTAAACAACACAACCAGCAATCAATTAGTGAATTAACTTCTCAAATTCATAATTTTGATATATAGTCAAAAATCACATTTTTGGTGCAAGATCACAACAATAAACCTAATCTAGTTTTGGTTCTCACACCAGTCTATGGAAATATATAGGAATCCCACTTTCGTCACACGAAAATAAATACTGGTGGTGGTATACTTCATCATCAGGACCATGTCCAGGCGAATAGAGTGTGATTCTATATCTACCCAGCATATTAAAACTTCAAACATACGTTCATGACGCGTATATGCAAAATCTTTATATATTGGATTGTCCAAATTCAATACAAATAAAATATTCAAATACGTATAAGGTTTAAATTTTCAAAACAAAGTTGGTTTTCATTTTAAAAATATACTCTTCACACTCGTCCTAGGATACTACTGTTCCCATCTCTAACGAGTCATTCTAATTGGATATTACTAATCCAATCTCTGATGAATTCTTTCGTATGGTTCTAATGTGCCTTGTTCTCGAGCTCTGTAAACCAAAGCTCTGATACCAAACTGACACGACCCGAACTTCCCCAGTAAGGAAAGCATGGATTTCGTTGAGGACAAGACGAATCAGAACGCAAACAGAAGAACATTTCATTGTTTATTACAGCAATTCCATAAGAATACAAGAATATACAGAGTATGAATAAATATTATACAACAAAGAATATCAGAGATTTAAATACAGTACTGCAGCGGAAAAATACTACAAAACACAACTGAAAATAATACACGGATACAGAGCTTTCCGAACATCGTTCCAGCTATAAATCAGGATCCTATGAATATAAATCTGCAAAACCAAAACTACTAGTTGCCCGTGTCGAAAATAAGGGCACCCAGAGTTTAGGTTAAAACAATAAACTCCAGGTCAGTCATGTGACTGGTGTGAGAACTAAAACAGTTATTAATATTGGTTTTTTTAAAGTTCGCTAAATCAAGGGACCACGCCGTATAACACGGAACGAGTTTCCTCTCAAGAATACCAATGCATAAAACAAACAGCGCAATACTAAGCAAAGAAAAATGAAGCTGTTATAAGACCCAGGTCCCATCACACAATGCCACGCAAGCCGGAGGATAGAGTTTTACCTTATAACAGCCAAAGAATGCTTGATACATGAAATTTTATCTTTTGATTCTTAATCAGACTCCAACCGTAAATTACTAAGAGAACGATCCCCTAAGTATTAACCCCGAAGGCCGAAACCAACATCAGACCAATACCTAGGAAACCACCCATCTTAGGCCGAAACCAACATCAGACCAATACCTAGGAAACCACCCATCTTAGCTCGTTTCCAGTTAGTTTCTGATTTTATATACAATCATAAATATCAATCATAGACGGCATAAGTACCCCATCCCACTATGTCGCCATACTAGGCTCTACAAATAAAACCAAAATATCACGTATTGGAAATTGGATTTCCGTCATGAGTCGAGGCAAGGGGTAGGCCCCTCTCCGCTTCGAGACACTCTAGCAAATGTCTCAGGACTACTCTCTCTGGATAGCCTCTGTAATTGGCTAGGCCAGTCCCCTCTTACGCTTGAGGATTAGTTATTCCTGAACACACGTTTCCCGGTCCTTACAGGCCTATAATCGAGGCACCTCGCAATCCAACAACCACAAAGGTGAAAATAATATAAATGTCAGTCAGTTTAAGCACTGACACCACCAGCTAGAAAGAAACGTCGTGTTCTCCTAGCAGTCACTATCCCGTTTTTGACTCATACCGAGGAGTGAGGATTGCGAATTCACGTTATACACAAAGCTATGCCATGTAGGCCATGCTTTGATCATCAACCACAAGACTTTGCTTTTCAACAGAAGCCTTGATCATTTGCCACTTAGGCATGCCACACAGGCAATTCACTCCGTGCGACTGATGTCCATCGATATACAACCTCTGAGCTTGTACATCTCAGAGAAGGGCGTTAAGCAAGAGAATAAATTCTCCGCCGCCAAACAGATGTATATTTAATAGAGATCAATCAACATAGAATAAAATTCAATGTCAGACACACAGTCCATTTACAAGTTCGTTCTGGGTCTGAATGAAACCGGAGGCACTTTCCTCGCATATCCATCGATCTCCAAGTACGTTTGGACGATCACCAACTGATTCTCTCTTCTTGGGTGTACAGCCCAATCAAGATCATCAGTAATCACCCAAACGATGTGAAGACCTCCGGTCTTCAACCGCTGTCTTCATCTTCGACATATCGTCGAATCGGTTATTCAGAATGGGTATAAACCCGACCTTTCTGAATAACCCGCGTATATAATAAACAAATGTTACACAAACACAACATACGCTTCATTCCAATTCATCAGTCACTAACCGTAAATTAGCAAGAGAACAATTCCCCAAATATTAACCCCGAAGGTCGAAACCAATATCAGATCAATATCCAAGAGACCACTCATATTATCTATTTTCCAGTTATTTTCTAATTTTATATATGATAAAGATGTAAATTTTATTGTTAAAATATTTCGTTCAAAACATGAATCTATATTTCTTATAATAATCTTTATTTTCCAAATTAGAATGAGGCCCAATCAATTACCATATAATGTTAATTATATGGATTCCCATATAACACGTGTATATAATAGCAACGATAAATAATCAACCATCATCCAAAGTGCATCACACAACTGCATAAGCATTAAATATAAATAATTAACGCTTACACAGTCTGTCGACTAATCGATCGACATACAACTAAATAATTGGGATTAGTGTGCGTCACATATCATCCTAACACCCGTGCGGGGTTTCAATCCACAAACACTGAATATTATTTGTGTCGTTGGGTGACATGTAAAATTTATCGTACCAATCAATGTCCTTCAAATAGGTGTACATAAACAAATACAAGCCATCCATGGTCTGGGGACGACCGGTGTCGGGTGCTGCTAAGCACCGTCTGCATCCTAGTATAAAATTTTAACTAGAAAACAAGATTTAATGTGAAAAGTTATCACCGACAAGCTAAACCAAACAACACGACTCTTCATATGTAGAAATCTTCGCCGTGCTCGCCTTTTGTCTATTTCATTGTCCGTAGCCACTACATATATAAAAATCACATTTTTATATTGTTGCTATGTATATAGAAATTCTATTTTTACACCGCTACTATATAGATAAAAATTCTATTTTTACCACGCTATTCACTATATAAAAATTATATTTTTATATCTCCCACATAATAAAGATCGAATTTTTATTTCATCGCTATAAAAATCACATTTTTATTTCAATATATATATATAATAAAAATCAGATTTTTATTTCGCTACATATATAAAGATAATATTTTTATATTCTCTATTATATAAAAATCATATTCGTAATACTTCTACTTTATAAAAATCATATTTTTAATACTTCTACTTTATAAAAATCATATTTTTATCTTTTACTTTATAAAAATCATATTTTTATTATCTATAACTATAAATAAAAATCGTTTATTTATACTCTAAATATATAAATAAAAATCATTTAAGTTTATCAATGTCATGATATCTATAAAACTGATTTTATTTAATCACTGAAATCAATTTAAGCTAGATAAATAAAATAAAATAGAGTAAAAATCACCTTTTCTAATCGAGGAGGGCGCTCAGCCGAAGATGGTGGCTGAGGGTGGACGCGCCGGACTCGGCAGGTGGTGGGGGATGTGCGGCGTGGGTGGAGCTCGGCGGTGGGGTCTCTCTGGCGCGGCGCGGCGGTTTAAAAGTGGTGGGAGAAGAGTAGGATACGAGAGGAGGGAGGAGAGGAAAGCGCGAGAGAGGGAGGGTGCGGTCAGCGGTTTCGGATGGTTAGGGTTTCCAGAAGGGGGTGCGACGTTTAAAAGGGGAAGAAGAGAGAGGAGGTCCCGCAAGAGGAGGAGAGGGGGGTCTTCGGTGGTAGGTGCGCCACCTGGGGGGCCGCGATGGGGCGGCGGCGATTCCCCCTCCCCCCGCCGTCGATCCCCTTTTCTTTTCTTTTTTTTGTTTTTTTTCGATTTTGAAGATAAAGGGGGGGCTGAACGGTATAAGGGCAAGAGGGTTTTTAATTTTTTTTATTTAATTGTTTAATTTCAAAAGGTTACTTTTTGTTTCGACCTCGAAACGAGACCCACCGCTTGTCGTCCATAGCTAATTACCCCCATTGCGAACACAATGGGATATGTATCACAGGCTGATTCGACTGTTTCGATCAGTTTTCGTCAAAATCAAAATATAACTCTATATATTGAATTTGAACGCGCATTTCAATTTACCAGGCCCACATACAGCCTTTAAAAATTTCCAAAAAATATTTTCTAGCTTCGTATTGACGATACGGTCCCAACAAAACTAATTTCATCAAATTCCGAGACCGTTTGAAAAATGGTCATTTTCCAGTTGATTAAAATCGATTGAAACTAGTCAATCACGTTTTCCTTTACCACGCTCACAGATGGATTCGAAAAATTACGAGTTTTGGAATCTAGCAATAACTTGACATCACGGATCCAACAAAAGTGGTTTCGTCGAAAACCGAGATCGTTTGCAAAATTCCCACTTTTAAGGCCAAAATTCCATAGCGACTATTCTGAATTTTCAACTGGGCTTTACTTTTTATCCCCGCTATGAAATTTCAATTTTTCGGATTCGTTGAAAAGATATTCTCAATTAGATTCAAATACTTTTGGTTTCACTAAAATCCGATTTATTTTGCACCCGGCACATTCATTTGAAGTTTGAAATCGAATTTTCGAACTACCGCGCCATTTTTAATTCCTTTTATAATTAAAAATAAATATTTATATTCTAACGACAATTCAAATAAATATATACGTTCTAATTCTATTCAAAATAAATTTCTCGTCGTTATTATTTAAAATAATCTATTTTAAATATTCAAAATTCACTAAAATTGCCAAAATAAAAATTTTAAATTGGCTCGCATTTCCGAGTTATTACAGAAAAGAAAACAAGGCTTGCGTTGAAAGCATAACATGATTAGGTAGGCTAGGTTTATATATAGGTTGGTACTTATAGCTTAGGGGTTAAGTTCTTATTTTATCACAGTTAAATAAATGTTTACCGTTATTTGATATCGGCCGTTAAATATACGCACCGTCACACACCAAGTCCAAACACAGCGAAACCACACACACTGCTATGCCTTGGCATCCCGGAGCCAATGAAATTAATTTTGTTGGAAACAGACCACGTTTGCATAATTACTTATTTTAAATCTCAATTTATTTATCAGTTCACATTTAAATTTCGTCTAACGACAAAATAACTCCAATTGGCTCCAAACTGGATAACTAGCAAAAACTAGCTATACGTATTCCATAAAATTTGTCTTGTCGAAAACGGAGGTTGTTTGGGAAAACAAATATTCACGCAGCTACTATAATACCGATAAATTATAAATTAAATCCAAAATAATTAAATTAAATAATAAAATAAATTATTATTAAATATATCCGAATAAAATAATTTATATCTTCAATTTAAACCAATATGGATTTACAACTCAATGTTAATATTCTAGAGTTAATTGATATCTAAATTTTATAAAAATTCCTTTTAAATAAATTAAATAAACGTTATAATTTATTAACGAATTCCATAGCGACTATTCCAAAATTTGATTTGGACATAACTTACAATATATAAGTTGAAATCTCAATTTTTCTCTTCTATTAGAAAATTATAAACTAACAGATTCCAAAGTTTCTTGTTTCATAGAATTCCGACTTAAAACGGATTCTGTATATTTGATTGAAGTTTAAAACTCAATATTACGAACTACTGCGCAGTTTCGAGTTTATTTTTAGCATAAATATAAATATAAACGTTCATTCATCGTTTAATTAATGAATTCGATATTAAAATCCATAAATAATTCTAATATAATATTTAAAATATATTTAAAAATTCGAATTCAAATAATTGAAAAATCCGGGTCGTTACATTCTTCCCCCCTTAATAGAATTTCGTCCTCGAAATTACTAAGTAAGATGAATGCTCCAAACTCAATTATTACCAAAATAATTATATTAAAAATATTATCAAAACAATTATAAGTTTAAAAATTTACGAAAATTTCGCCAGCACCTCCTCTATACGGCTTGATCTGAACAACTACAACTGCCGGCTTGACCTGAACAACTACAACTGCCACTTATGGCCTTACATCGATCAAAACCAAGTGGCAACCTAACTCAGGGGTATAAAATCAATCAACTTAATCAATATCATTAAAGTTTACCTTTTTGTCGGGCAACCAAACTCTACTAACCAAGCAAAGCACTAACTGTTATTCTTCTCTTACAACCCATACTAAATTCAATTTCCAGTGCCAATAATAGATACAAAATTAAATCGTTTAGTTTTATTTCATATTAATTTTATTTAAATTCATCATATTGAAATTTGTCCCTTTAGTTTCCATTTCATTCTCAATTCTTGATGAATTTAATATTTAACCAATCCACTATCACATAAACCACCAATATAACCCAAACCAATTGAATTCATATTCGATTAACCAATTTATCTTTCAATTATTTCACTTTTCATCTTTTGGTTTTTATTTATCAGTGCCTTGAGTTAAATTCCTAATCATTTAATTCCGTTTTCCTTTGAAATTTATTTAACTTATCATAAGTTAAATTCTGATATATTTAATTCCAAATTAGGATTCTTATTCACAATTTCTGCTGGTTATATTAAACCATTCACAAACCCATTTGATTTCTTATTCTAATCAATAAACAAAACAATATCAATAATTTGATAAAATTATTTTCTTTTCAACATGAAAAAATAATTTGGGTAAAGTTATTTCATTTACCCTCTTTACAAAACAATACTGTATCAATTGTTAGCTCAACTTGAACTGATCAAAAAATACAATAAAAACATTTGTATATATAAAATTTACAAATATGTTCTCTCATATATATACACTCAATCTCGATCTAGGGTATTTCTAACCCAATCTCTATTGAGTTACACAACAGAGCCAAGGTTATTGCTTAACCTTGCTCTGACATCACTGTAACGACTTGCGAGAATTCGACGTCCGAATTCTTACAATAATACATAAATTCCATATTACTGCCAAAACTCAAGTATCAAAAACACAGATAGTTATTAGAAAGAAATTAGAGGGTGAGATAAGAAAGAAAGAAATATTAGAATAGAAGAAGGAGAAGAACCAACACAACGTAGAGTCTTACATCGCAGCGGAATAAAATATAATATAGAAATAAATCTTTACTGAGAGTTTGAAATAAAACTTACAATCATCAGAGTACATCACACATCTGGACAGTTATAATAATCTATCCTCATATACAATCACAGCGGAATATACAATATCATAGGTCTGGACTCTTCCATCTTGCCTCTTAAGAACAACTGATAACCTGAACCTGTACAGCCCGGTCTAACCCGAGCATTACAGACACCTGGTCAGTCCGGTGAACCAGAGTGAGAAAAAACACACTAAGTTTATGGGTAACATCAAACTTGATTTTAAAGTTAAAATCTTTTCAAAAGAAAGGATAATCGTAGGACCAAATCCACGCATAAACTCGGATGGTTTTTACCTTACGATAACCAAAAATATTTTTGAAATCAATCTCTTTTCTGATATTATAATAGTGTCTAAATACATATAAATATCAATCTAGCAAAACGCTTGCATCTCACGGTCTACATATATAGTATACAATCAGAAACCGCGGGCTCTTATTGGAGAATGGATTTTCTGGCACGGTATGGGACCATCTTCCCGACAATGTACGTCCAGAGATGAATATATTGGGGTTCAACAAGAAGGCCTTGCAACCTAGGCTAAACATGACCGACTCCTCCCTTCACTTGAGAGTACCAAACATATCATTACCACGGTAGGAGGCCAGCCAACCGAATCGATAGCATACATACAAAAATATAACGGACAACCAAAGGCATTTGAAGTCTCCATATCAGGAAATGATATACCCTTTTGATGGGTGCGACCCACATAGCCGTGCTAACTACCCGATTTTATACCATTTCCCGATTGATGAGGCTAGAAGTTTAGCGTACCCTTCAGCATAGCATGTCTTCGTCCACTTTGAATGCCACATCGTCAGAACCGCCAGATATCACTAATTGACGTCCATAAAAATACTCGAGTCGTTAAGCTAAGAGAAGTTCCCTTCTCTGCCACCAACAGAAATATATTTGAGGAAATCAACGTATATGATCCTTTTGGGAACACTCTATCAGACACTCGTCTGTACGAGTCATCCAGGAACAGGATGAACCGAAGGTACCCTCCTACTGCATCCTTGAATTGTCCTATGGATTAGTAGCGAGTAGTCCTTGCAATTCGTAGATTTCAACCATGACAGAATCACAGTATATATCCATGGATCAGCCAGAGATTGTAAGTAACACTATCATTTTATGAAGATCAACGATTGTCAATTGTTCCATCTCAATTAGCATTTGCCACGTATTCGTATTGATTAGTCGGAATGGTTTACTAATATAATTTCGATCCTGGTCTTTCTGTACCAACAATCGTATGGGCAAGATTTTGATAGTCGGTTATTTAACTATCAAATAGAAAAAATGTGACGACCCCAAAACCCCGTACTGACAGTGTTAAGGGTAATCTTTGGAATATAACACGTGAACAAATAATAGAAGAACAGAAATAAATAAATACACCAGATAGTGAACAAATAATACACTGGATAAACGAAATCATCAGAGTTACACAGCATACAGGATCATACTTAGTACAAACAGTTTAGCCATACATAAATGTCTACAGCGGAAAACAAACATAATATGTACAATAGGAGTTGAATAGCATAAAAAGAGATAAATGATAGAATCCATCTTCAGCTCCAGCTATCCAGAAAGAGCCAGCTAAAACCTGAATACAAGGCTGCCCGTGTAGAAAAAGGGGCACCCGAGTTTGCAAGTGAAACAAACTACGAGTCAGTCATGGGACTGATATGAGAAATCTACTCAACACGTTTAAAATATGGCTAATCACAGGACCACGCCACTTTCGTGGAACGGGTTTACTCCATTGGATTGCCAGTGCTTTAAAACAAATAACTCTTTTAAACATCGCAATGCTTTTTATAAAAATGAAGCCATTATAAGAATTAGTTCCCATCACACAATGCAACGCAAACCAAAGGATAGAGTTTTTACCTTATAATGGCCAAAATATGCTTGATACGAATAAAGCAAAAGAATTTGATATTGTTATTAGTGTTTATATGTTTCAAAAACAACTTTGAATCATAAGTATCAATCATAGACGGCGTTAATGCCCCCATACCACTATGTCGCCATATATAGGTATACAATCAAAAACGCACAGTCACGTATTTGGAAATTGGATTTCCGTCATGAACCGAGGCAAAAGATAGTCCTCACCCACTTCGAGACAATCTAGCCCATGTCTCAGGCAAGTACTCAGTCAAGCCTTTGGATCCTCAAGGTCGGTCCATCGATGTGGATTAAAATGCCTGAACACTGTGTCTCCCTGCCCTTTGGGGCGTAAATGAACCAACGAATGACTCCATCGGTCCCGGATCGACCGATATATCTGAGGCTCCTCGCAACAGCAACAACCACATAGGTGAAAAATAGTATAAATGTCAGCCAGTTTTAAGCGCTGACACCACCTCTAGCTAGAAGGAAACGCATGCCCTCCCTGACGTCCTCTCCCGTTTCTGGTCCATACCGGGGTGTGAGGTTCGCGAATTCACGTTATACACAAAGCTATGCCACACAGGCGGTGCTTTGATCATCAACCACAAGACTTTGCTTTTCAACAGAAGCCCTGATCACTGCATCTTAGCATGCCACACAAGCAATTCACACCGTGCAACCGATGGCTATCAATCACACAGAATGAATTCCAATGTCAGACACACAGTCCATTTACAAGTCCGTTCTGGGTCTGAACGAAACCGGAGGCACTATATACCTCACATATCCGTCGATCTCCACGTACGTCTGGACGATTACCACTCATTATCCATATTTTGGGATGCCTCACAATCAAGACATCAGTTACCATCCAAACGAGGTGAAGATCTCCGGTCTTCGACCACCGTCTTCATCTTCGATTTCTTATCGTCGATTCAGTTACTCAGAATGGGACAAACCCGGTCTTTCTGAGCAACTCGCGTATATAACAAACAAGTGCTATACAAACACACATACGCCTTATCCCAATTCATTAGTCACTAACCGTAAATCAGTGAGAGAACGATTTCCCAAATATTAACCCCGAAGGCCGAAACCAACATCAGATCAAAACCCAGGAAACCATTCGACTTAGCCAACCTTCAACTAGTTTCTAAATTTCACATTCCATATCGTTTATAATATTTTATAACGATTTATTGCTATTTTTATTTATTTTTAAAAGTAGCCAATTTATTCAAACGACGCTTCAGGCCATAACGCGGCCGTGACGCTGTTTTTTTTTTCCAGATTTGATTTACACATATCTGAAAATTTAACCGTTGGATCTTCACAAAATTTACATCATTAGAAAGATATTTTCAAAACGAATCCAACTCTTCCTGTTTTGGGAAAATTCGACGGTTGGATCTCCCAGTACAATCGTTTGAAGTTTCGATTTCAAAATACAAACGGCAGCGTCGTTATTCGATTTAATTATATATATATAAATATATATATATATATATATATATATAATCGATTCTAGCGCTGTTTTTCTTCAGATTTGAATTAAACATTCCAGACAATCCAACCGTTGGATCTTTACAAAGTTGGTGTCGTTGGAGAGATATTTCCATAGCGAGCCCAACGGTTTCGGTTTCGGGAAAATCCGATGGTCGGATCTCCCGCACTAATCGTTTGAAATCACGGTTTCAAAACACGAACTGCAGCTTTGTTATTCGATTTATTTTAATTATATATATATATATATACTAATGTGGGACCCGTGCTATGCACACGGGTAGTTGAGTGTGTGTATCGTGCACACATGATATTAGTATTTACAATTCTCTTGTTGTGATTATCTCATTTGATAACTAATCATGTTGGAGTTCTTTTTAGAATGATATATCTAATTTAAAGATGTCACTTAGATGAATTAGATTACTGAATGTAGTTATATATTTATTATTTGTACTTATTTAATCAGACTTCTATATAATAGTTTATAGGTTAAATATAAAGCATGCATATTTAAAAAAAATGAGTCCAAATGATGATAAAAAAACATGAATATCGTTATTTCGTTTATTTTTGAATTGTTAACCATAATTTTCTTGATTCATCATCATTCTAAACTAATGACATTTTCATTTATAAAATCTAGTTCATATAACCGGGATCACAACATATTTTCATTCCAACACAAACTTCATTATAGTTGGATGTAATTATCCAACATGACCTCAAAGTACATAACTTCAAAGAAACATCTAAACATGTGAGGTGTTATATTGAGAATGCATTCAACCATTTAGAGTGCGTCCGCATCCATTGCATGACCATTTAAAATATTCGACGTATCTGACATGTTGAAAATTGCAATGGATCGAAAGCGAAAATATCTATGTTTGTTCTATATAATATAAACGAACTTTTTTGGAATCATGAGATGATCACGTCAAAATGATCGTTCTTTGTCCATTTTCATATTAACTTTGAAATATTATCTATAAACAATAAAATTTTCAAAATATATGGTAAGTGGTAATGGTACGAAAGATTATATATTTTATTGTAATAATAACAGTAAAACGAATAAACATGTGTTTGTGAAAAAAATAAAATAGCGGTAAAAATATTAGTTGAAAAAGAAATAACTATATTAATATTTTGCATTAAACTTTTTTTTTTAGAATGATGACATGTAGTGTTTATCGATGGGGCTTTCATCTAAACTCAGCTAGATGTCTGTTAGTCTGCTTTGTGACCAGATTACCCAAAGCAAAGGATTTGAGTATGAGCATGCATTGATCATCAATCGCTTGGATGAAGTGACAGAATATGGAAAAACCTGGATTTTGGAATTTTTGAAGACCGGTTCGTGAGCACCCCCCGGGGGTCGGTTCGTGGCCACCCCCGGGGGTCGGTTCGTGACCACCCCCTGGGGTCGGTTCGTGACCACCCCCGGGGGCGGTTCGTGACCACCCCGGAGGCGGTTCGTGAGCATGACCCGGCCTGACCATAACCATCACGACCATCACCAGCTCACCACCCCGGCTCATGAACCATTATCAGAAACCGCGACCAGGACCTGCTACTACACATGTAGATCTTGACATATTCTTGAGGCTATGATCACTCCTACTTTCCCGGATCGGGTGTCATGTGTCATACCACGACCCGATCACCATATGGGCTCTCCTACAGCTATAAATACACCTCCAGAGGGCATTTTCAGGGGACTTTTGGCATCTCTTTGTTCATGGCAACCATGACCAACACTTCTCCATGAATAACCACCATCTCCCTCAATAAAATCAATGGGTTTAGAGAGAATTATTCATTGAATTCGAGCGATTGAAAGGCAATATTCATTGTAATTGTAATCTCTGATTGAAATGAGAAAATATGAAGTGGATGTAGGCTCGTTAACGCCGAACCACTATCAAAATCCTATTGTCTTGCTTTTTCTTGTATTTTTCAGTTATTTCTTCATATTCTACGTTCTAAATATGACAATTTGGGTGCTAGAACCACTTTTTGGTCTAACAATGTCGTTGCCCTTAGATCCCTATGATTTGACCGGACGTCAACTGCTATCTACATCAACGTCGTTCCTGCATCCTCTCTTAGGTTAGGTTAGTTATCGTCCCTCGAGGACCCCCTTCGTTGTAGCAAATCCTTGAATTGACATATTTTAAAAACTTGTAATCGTTTTTAATCTTCATATTTTATTCTTGTATTTTCTTTCGTTTATTCTATTATCTACTGTATTTCTCATTTTTGGTGTACCAGTTTTATATTTATTAATGTTATTTCCAAAGTAAAAATATTTGGTATTAATATATTGATGTACGTGAATTACTGATAGTTATCAAGAATACTTAAGAGTATTTGAAATTAGTAAAATACAAAATCATATAAGCAATTATTTCAATTTCATAGCATCAATACGCATTCCTCATCAATTGAACCTTTTCATTGGTGTCTCATTAAACTGTCATTTAGATGCATCTTTTATATTAAAAAAGAAATATAGGCTTACAGTGTGAGTGGTGTGATAATATGGGAAGAAAAATACGGTAAATAGTTGAATTGTAAAATAAACAACCACCTAATTCATTTTTGTGATTCTAGGATTACGATCATTTGACACCAAAAGGAATTTGTACAGCAGTTGCAAAGTATAAATGTGAGAATAGAAGTTATAGATTTGTGGGAGATTTACAAAATTAGGTTCCAAGAATATTGGCCATATAGAAAGTTAATAACCAATGCATATTCACTTAGGTGAGCGTAAATGCCATGCATGCAACTAAGTTGCCATTAAGCTTGATGCATTCCCATCGGGTGGGAATCGTCTATTCCCGGACTTATCATGATGTAGCGTATCAATAAAAAAAGTATGCTAAATTTTACCCAGTGGCCCTTACACTTGAAAATATTTATATTGTATTGGCTGAACACAAAATGAAACCATGCAATTTCAACTTTATATATCTCGTAGCACTGCCTTTTAATGGGTTGCCACAAGGGGAAAGGAAAAATATAGCATTCCTAAAAGGAACTTATTGATAAGAATAATAATGTTGCTCCTGATTAATTGGCAGTTGCGTCCACGTTTTGCAATAGCAATTAATTAATCTGAATTTTTATTCCCTTCAATTATGATGTTTCTGCCTGCACAATATCTCCAACTATGGGCCTTCATATTTATAGATCTTGCCATCCCAAGTTTGTAATTATAGCATTATAACCAAAATGATTTTGGAGTGATTATCATTATGTCTTACAATAACATATGTTCATGTAAAACATAGAAAATCCAAGAACTCATCAGCATAATCATATCACGTGTTTGCAATGAATCTCAACATATAACACCAGCCTAAATTCAATCAAATTGTCAAACTCATCCAATGTACAGTAAACTCTAATTTACTGCACATAATCAAGCTCTTATCTGTTCTAGCCATAGTCCATGCAGTTCCGATCTTACTCTTTAAATAAAACAAAAATTCATCCTACGAAAAATAGTAAGTCAAAATTAAGATACTTTGGTCACATAACATAATCGTTAGACAGATTTACCATACCAGATTAAAACATATACCAATAAAGCATCATATTATTTTGAGTATATTTTAAGTGAAAATTACCATATTTAAGTTATATAACATTGTTTGTCAGTTTATTTTAAGTAATCAAAAAATGAATAATAGAACATGCTTATGTAGGCATTACATAATCATTCCTTTAATGTATTTTTAAACATGTAATATGCTATATACAATATATGTTCCAGTTTTGCATTCTTCCAGTTTATAGTTGCAAGCTTCAAGCCTGTTTGCTTGCAGCCAGCTTATTTGTCAGTATTGCATTTTCCAGTTCTGCCTCGAAAGGACAGTGCACCAGTTTATTTGTTACCCTGAGCCTGTTTACTTGCAGGCGGCACAGACAAATATCAATTGCAAGAAAATTTGCATTGTTCTTGTTGCGAATTCCTCGTGTGACTGCATCAATTGCAAGTAATACTTGCTATTGACGCAAGTACGACTTGCAATTGAGCAGCTCACATAATCCTTTTTTTTTTTTTGGGTCAGCCACCTTTCAACTCTTCCTGCAATGCACAATATACACATCTGTCTACCAACCCACTCATACTTTCCCCTGCTTCCAATATGAAATGTCAAACAAAAAAGTAGCGGTCCCTTCAATAACACCAATTTTTATGAACTTAAAGTCTGGAAAAAAAAAAGCTGTTGTCTCATTTTGTTGATCATCAAAGTGACCAACCTTATTCGTACTGAATAATTCCCATCAGTTTTTTTTTTAAGGTTTTGGTGTTTTATTCAATAAAATAATGGGTACCCTCTTCATAAAAGTACAACTCTTAAAAAAAAACTAATAAAAAATCAATGTTCGAAGTGCAAGCTTTCTAGTATGCACAAGTTTATAAAATAACTATAAAGCTAATACCTCAAGCACAGGCAGTACATAAATCTTAAGAAAATGAAAAAAATAGAATCGTCTAATACCTCAAGCACGGGCAGTACATAAATCTTATGAAAATTGTAAGTTTAAAGAAAAAAATTTGTTGTGGGTACAAATATTTACACACAATATATATGGTTAACTCTGAATTTCAAATCTAAACGATCCAGATAATGGTGCAGTACAGAATTTTGGGCAATTGCATTTATGCTTATTACTATTTCACCATAATGAGAATCACTCATTACATCTATATATCAACCAACAATTCTCTCCAAAATTATAAAGGATATCTATGAAAATTAAATCAAGGAAGTATGAAATGAAAAGAAAGATAATTAAACTTTGTATTTATAGGTATAGACAATACATTTGAACTTTATATTTAATTACCCATTTTATTCATGACCAACAGATATAAGTGAGACCTTAAGAACAAAGGATACATGTTGTAATTTCATAAATAGCAAAATATAATTATATTAGACTTGAAAAAGCCATAAAGGTAATAAGTTTCAAACCAATAGTGAAAGCTTAAAATAAAAAAAGCTCATAAAGAAAAACATATAAATGATTTTTTTTTTTTTTTTTTTTTTTTTTTTGAAATTGCTGTATATGGGATGCAACATATGTTTTGTAATTGAATCGCATAAGTAATCCTATTTACTGAAGCTGAAATCTTATGACAAAATATGGAAGTGAAAATTTAGTTTCCCCTTATTCTCACATTAATGAGTACTAAACGACCAAAATATGTTTTTGTTACTTTGATTAAGATTCATTTTATCACTTAGTCTGTAATATTTGTTAAAATATTGCTAAAACATGTTGCAAAAGAGGAGCAATATTTTTTTCCTATCATAGATAATAAAGAATAGGGAAAATTAATGATTGAAATTACAACGATGGAAGGAATTGACCAATCAAAGGTAGTAAGTAAAATAATTCCACATCCTAATTTTGTGCATAATTTTTCCAATGTAATAGAAGCCATTAACTACAGGCAGTAATTTTAGAAATAAAACTAAACTAAGTATGAGATAAAATAAACTAACATTACAAACACACAAAAAATGAAATTACCTTATCATCCAATGGACTCATGATACACCAAATAATCTTGATCCTATGCGTATCTGTTGAATTAAAGAAAAAAAAAACATACGAAATGCCTAATTTTAATAAATAATCTGTCAGATAAAAATATAATGCACCTATAGTTCAAGGTATGCAGTGATCGAACAATTGTCGATGCATAATGAAAATGATTTCTATAGAAGTTGTCTGTAAGTTCATGTATAATAAAAGAACAATATAAAAACTATATGTAAAAAAAAAAGGAAATGTTTGCAGATATATGGATCAACGTAAAAAAGGAATACCTTACGATATATTTTTTATGGGTGATGTTTAGTTTCTTATATGGCTCATCTTCATTACTTTTTAAAAATGCAACATGTTGTCAATGAAACTATAACATACAAAATTCTTTATGATGCACAAAATAAATAAGTAGAAATTGTAAATTTAAATAGTTATAAGTCACATTATCATTATTGAAATCGGAAATCAAATGTTTATAAAACACTGAGCTATTGCTAAAACTTTATTATTCATCAAAATTACTACCTGTTTGAAAGCAATCAATTTCTTAATCTTCTTATTAACATAAAATTTGTATAGCCTAAGTACATTCATTGTTTCCATTTTGACGTATCTCCCATCTTCTTTTTATCATTCAATTTCTACCAACATTCTCTTAAATACAGAAAGTTTAAAAATTTAAAAACCCAATTTTATAGAACTAAATGAAAAGGCTTGAATTAGAAACAGTGACCTTCAAATTGCCTTCAGTTTGAAATTACTTACACCTCTATTACTTTCTGTTATTTTGCATTCCCTATTCACGATGTGGCGGTAGTACCAGTTGAAGACAGTTATATCGTGAACAAAATTATTTTGCACGGTGTAAGTATTGAATGGTGAAAGTGAATGTCAAAACTGTCCTCATGTTCTTTTTTGTTTGTAGAGCATGGAAAAGAGGGTTAATTTAGACATTTCAAAAACGTTAAATGGATGTTATATTATTACTCTTACATTTTGGATATAAAAAATGAAACTAACATGAACTTTTATAAATTCAAAATTGAGGTGTAACTTACTTGTCTCTTAATTTGCGAATTATGAAAAACCTAATTTTCACAATATCTTATTAATTTAAACATAGGTTTCACTGGAAGGATCAGAAGTTTGCAACTGAGTTTTTCTAAGATTATCTCTGCATCTGTCCAGAACGCATTGTTTAATATCTGCACACATTTCTATTTCTGAGTTAGCTGCTTAAGTACATATTTGCAGTTATTAGGCTGTAATTTCCAGCATGAAAATCATAGTACAAAATGCAAAACCTCAATCTTGGCATTCACAATAATAGCATTTTTCACATGATCATGGACCAAGAGATTAGACAAAATTAATAGAAAAAAATAATATTACGAATAAATAATACTTAATAGTGGTAAATTAAAGCATTGCTAAGACCAAATGAAAAGTAATCTTCTTTTTATTTACTAATTTTTCAAGCTTTAAATATTTTTATTAGTTCTGTAGCTATTGTTTATTGTTATTTAATATTTGTTACTCAACATAGTACAAAAAGGCCAAATGATCTACCTCATTATCTGTTAATTTGTTATTATAATCTCATAGATTAATTGGTTAAGATAGTTTCATAATAGATCCCGCAGAAATACTCTCACGGTTAAAGTCTTTATATATTGCAACCATAGTACAAAAAGGCCAAATGATTGACCATATTGTCAGTTAATTTATCATTATAATCTTTACTGATACAATCATTTGATTAAGATAGTTTAATAATAGATCCCAAAGAAATATTCTCATGGTTTAACTCTTTATATATAGCAGTTCACACAAAATCTCTTTAACATCTACTGGCCGAGAGTGCAAAAGTAGGGAATGGTTGAGATTTTGTACTACTAAATTGTGTCCACTGAAATGAAAAAGGGAAAATAATTGATAAATTGTTGATAAAATTGAAAAGCATGATGTCACATATGAAGTATTAAATGATACCTTTATAAAAATTACGAGCAAAGTTCTGAGTTTGAGAAACAAAGTTGGAAATACGTAAAAAATCCATTTATAAAAAAACACAAAAAGAAAATTCATTATAGGTGCACGAGGATAAGTATTTTATAAATCGTTCTCTCTTATCTCAATCTAAAACAAACAAAAATAACGGAATTGAAGATAAAAAATAGTCAATTTGTAGTTAACTGATGTCAGATTGTTCCATAAAATCAATTTTTTGGCTACTCAGAACCTGTGCCTTTTACAAATCAAATATATTGCTACCGGCTGTGCATATTCATATATTTTCAAAATATGTTCTGTTTCCCAGTTTTACAATCTTAGGATCAGTACATTAATAATTTCGGAAAAGAGCCGTTTCAATCTCACTATTTGATTCAGGTAATAACATTTTTGTTTAAAGAAGGGCTAAGATAAATTAAATGCATCATAAGCATACGTAAAAGAGAAATAACAATAGTGAAACACCATTCCTTTAAGATAACAATTTGTTTAATTAAAAAAAAATAGCGAGCTTGAGACCAGGTGCAATAATGGTAACTTATTATGAATTGCAAGCAAGAATGGTAAAACTATATCAACAATAGAACTTAAGCAGAGGAAAAATAATATTATTGTTAACAATAATATTTATAAAAGTTTCTATTAAAAATTGAGCTGGGTGAACAGATAGAAGTACATCAAGTACATTAAATACTCAATTCAAGATTATTTGAAAAACAAAGTATTCATGATAGCTAAATACATGATCAACAGTTTACTGGGACTTGTGAATCCCTAAATTATCATTTGACAAAAGTTTTGCTTCATCATGGCAAATGAAACTGATGGTCATAAATGCAGATATTGTTTAGCTACAGATTTATTTTTATTCTTTTAAGTCTTTACATTGCAATATTTTTTGGTGATACAAAAGGTAGTCTGGATACAACATAGTCCATTTTGAATCAGGAATAAATTGTTAGAACATTACTGTATAGTAAGAAGACATATTTATATACATGCATATAGTCAAGATATAACATAAAGAGCTCATTAATGATAATAACACCATTTAAATAGAGAATCTTTACTGGAAGAAAGACGCTAGTTAAAATGAAGAAACAATTGTACAGTTAAACAAACATGTATCATTGTTGTCTAATGAAATGAATAACGAACTATATTTGCAAGGTATGAGAACTTAACAGTACACGGTCTCAAAGTTTTGGACAACATATTAAATTTCATTTAAAAATGTTGCTTATTCTAGTATTAAATAAAATAGACAGACATGAGTTTGCTTAGAGTTTGACAATAAGATGCATGTCAAGAAATTGAAATGCAGTTAAACTTAAACGTCTTGAACATCAAATATTCATAGCCGAATGATTGTAACCAATGGAAAAAATGCATGCAATGTTTGCTGAGTAATACAAATACAACTATCACTTTACCAGTAATACATCAAATGAATCAAATCTAACAAATGTTAAGTGATAACATCAACAAACGGTCCAGTCAAAATCAAAGTAAATTACGTACAGATCCATAATTAATATTCCTAATTCATAAAAAATAATCAATTCGCACAAATGAAAGAAATATAGAGAAAAGTGTTACCTTAAGAGAAGGATTTGTGATTTTCATTTCGGAGATGAGATGGCATGAAGTTAGCAATAGAGGAGGCGCCTCCGTCAAAGCGATTACCGGTTCTGCCTGAATAAGATTTCAGGTTTTTGCTGCAAATCAAAACTGGCTATGTTAATTTGTTGGCAATTGGTTGATTTTACCAATCAATTTCCTTAAGAAGTGTAGAATAGAAAGTGGGAAGAGGAACGGCTATGTTAACGGGGTCACGAAAATCACTTTTTAAAATTTTGTTAAGGGGCGTACACTACAGGCTAGACACCCCTTAACAATTCGCAATAATAAGACCAAAATATCCTTAATCTGAAAACGGTATACTCTTACCGTTTTCGTTGTTTGTTAAAGTTTCTTATAAAGATAGAAAAAATGGTCTAATGAAACCGTTTTTATTAAATAAAAACGGTATACTCTTACCGTTTTTACAGGGTTATTTTTGTCCTGTAAAAGTTTGTCTGATGTTGCCCCTTAACAAATTTTCCACCGTCGGTTTCCCCTTAACAAAATGACACCCCTTAACCGAATCGGGTGTGTGATTAACAATCCCCTAAAATAAGTATGCAGAAGATGGTAATGTGGAAAGCGAATAGCTTTGCATCACGTGAGCGGGCGTTGTACTATAGGACACGCATCAACTTGTTAAGGTGCTGGATTGTGCTTTCCTATTTAAGCAATAGATTCGTATTTTATGCGTGATAAATGACAGAAATGAGTCCAACATGTCATTTTATAGTAACCTTGCTGCAAAACAATCATCAATGAAGGTGTTTCTTCCCTGTGCCACACTAATCTCAGTCATAAAACTGGTTTCATCGGCCATTTATCAAATGTGGTGGATTTTACAAATTATCAAAAGAATTATATTTGATGTTTGAGATTTGTTGTAACACAAGGAAGAAAAAAAAAGAGTGGATTGATCTCGGAACATAACACGATAAAAACAATGAAATATAATGACAACAGTGGCAATTCGCTACAACAAAATAACGGTTAACAATACATTAAGTAAAAAATCAAATCTGAATTTTTGATAATGGAATTTTTTTTTTAAAAGAAAAAAAATAAAACCAATAATACCTTTCCTTAAATACAGTTGGTGGGAAGTTTGATTTACATTCTTTAACATCCTTTTTTAACATTGTCTGTCAGAAATTATAAATCAAATCTCTTCATTTACACTTCAATTGATTTTCATTTCAGTCCACGCGCCTTTTTGTACTATTGATCTTCATTCATGTGATAATTAGCAATTTCATTTAAAATGAACATGAAACCAAGACTATTGACTTAGGTGTCATTGATTATAAACTTGCAATCATGGAATAATGAACTATCTGCACCTAATAATACCAATTTAATGACAGTAGATGACATGTTTTGAAATTTAATACTTCCGAGACACACACACGCACAAATAAAAAACCAGTACTTTGTGATAATTTGTTAACAGCAAACAGTTTACTAAACATAATGTTAGCCTGCTTTGTGACCAGTCTACCCAAAGCCAGGAACTTGAGTATGAACTTACATTGATTGGAGATCACTTGGATGGAGTGATAGAAGGCTGGAAAACATGAGTTGTATAGACAAATGTCACCGGAACGGAGCCCCCTTTCGGATTGGACCGGATCCCTCTTTTCGGATCGGTTCGGAGTACTTCTTCGGATCGGATCAGATCACCCATTCCGGATCAGATCGGAGTGCCCCCCCCCCCCCCTATCCGATCCGCCCTATCCCTCCTGCTCTAAAATAGTTATACCACATCATCCATGAACCTATTCTCTTGCCTATTTACCTGGATCGAATGACACGTGTTGCCCCATGAATAGAAGTCACGTTCTCCACTTTCCCCACTATAACTTCGAGATCCCCAGGTGCTGCCACGTGGCGCTCGCCCCTAACCGATTATACAACTATAAATACACATTCAGGCGGAGAAGAGAGGGGGGGTTTTTAGCACTCTATTGCTCCAAGGCTGCCATGGCCGAATTTTCTTCATAGAAAAACCCCTTCTCCTATGAAACTCAATAGATTCAGAAGGAATTATACAATGAATTCGGGTGTTTGAGTTGATATATTCGTTGTAATTGTACTCAAAGAGTGAAATGAGTCATATAAAGTGGATGTAGGCTCGTTAATGCCGAACCACTATAACAATCGTGTGTTGATAACTTTTCTATGCTTTCCAATTTATGATTCCTCGTTATCCTCTTTAAAATACGATCAATTGGGTGTTAGGACCATTTTTTGGTCTAACATTTTGGTGCTTTCACTGAGAAATGAAGATTTTCAACATTTCGGATTATTTATCTACTGTTTGGATCACTAAATCCGAAGAGATAATCTGTAATCTCATCACTTTCGAAGCCTACAAAGATTTCATCAAGTTTGTACATATGGCTCCAGGAAGAAACTGGAACCGACTGGTTTCTCGAAGACGTGAAACCAACAGAGATCATTCAAATGATGTACTGCTTACATCAGCAGCTCGAGCTTCGGTTCGGAAGTGTTCGGGTCATACCCGAACCGACCCCCATGTTGTCTTGTGTTTGGAGAGAAGCAACGGAATGATCTGTTTGGCACAGCGGAAAAGCTTCAGCATGGTCCTCAACCTCGGATCGGATAGATTTGACCCTACCACAGTTTGGCAAACTCTGGAGAATTAGATTTTGGATCGGATCGAATGTAGCCCAACCGATCCGGTAGTGACGCTATGATTCTGATCCGACCCGAAGTGGCACCCAAACCAACCAGCTGATGATGCTCTGATCCGGCTCAGAGGAACTATTCCGACCCGACCCGAAACGCAGGAGAGGACCCGAACCGACTAGCCGATGATTCACCCTCGATCCGACCCGGATATATGACTCGAACCACACTCAGAAAAAAGGTCCGAACCGCAATTTTAAAGCATGATCCGATCCGACCCGAAACAACAATTTTTGGGGGAAAATACGTTTTTCTGATCATTTCAGAAAAGGCTCCATCTTCCAAAATCGAAAAAATCGCGCGGTGCTCACATTTTCGACCTAACCGGTTAGGTCGATCGCCGCCGAGACTGTGGGGCCCCGGACCCCCACCGGCGCTGCGCCCGGACCCGCTGACGGCCTCGCCTTCGGCTCGGAGCACGGCTCGCCTTCGGCTCGACATATATTTTGGCTAATGGTAGTCATCAAAGCTTGTCAATGAAGATTAGACGGATAATCTGAGAATATGATAGCAAGATGGCAACGACTGGGATTCTTCCCAGAGCCATGACACTTACTTGCATCAGTAAGCCAATGTAAGGAGCTATCGATCAGATTCAGCTTGCTATCAATGATTGTATATGAGACAATGCTTGTCCTATAGCAGCTTCCTCTTCCATGGCGCTGATGGTGTATAAATTTCACTGATGCAACTATTGTTTCCCTAACGAGCAGTGATTACCTTATTTATGTGACTTAAACCTATCCAATCGGCGGAGTATCGAATGACGGTTATATGGAACAGTCCGAGCGCTACTCCGAAGATGATTCATGTGATCTTAGTGACCATGATTGTTAATAATGGGATACCAGAAAGCAGCTAAGGATCCCAACATCCCAAAGCTACACTTCAATTGTATGATGTGATGAATGAGATAGGTACTGCGGTTCACCTTCCGAAGAACTTGGCGAACCTTTGTAATGGCTATTTGCTGTCAACTGCATCAAGGAAGACCGATTTCCATCGAATAAGGGTTAGGTCAACATACTTTGGTGCCCAGAGTTAGGTACCAGTTGAGCCTCCACACGCCATGATTGGACCTATGGATTCTTTCCCGGATTATAGCAACTTGACTACTCACCAGCCACCATATGACCTTAGATAAGTGATGAGAGCTCGGGATTAAAGCAAATATGAATCAACCATTATCTCTCTATTTCTCATTTCCGTTGTGACATAACGTATGAATATTACTTGAAGTCTCGCAAGCTCTGCTATCATGTTCAAGCTTATTAAATCGAGGTCTAGACCGACCAGCTCCAGCAGAATTCAGAGCTTACATTGCAGCCTAATGTCTATCTCCAAAATTCCCAACCGAAACTGGAGTGGGAATGGTCCGTGGTGACTAAGTTACTAGGAGAGACTGCTATTTGGTTGAATGGAATATGCTACGTAACAGAGATGGCGTGGAACTCAAAAACGCTTCCCCTCTCGATGAGATGGAGTGTGAAGGAGGCATGAGCTTTGCAAACAAAGGAAGCATCGCAGAAAGATTTGCTTGATGAGTTTCCCGAAGACATGGATCCCAGAGAGAATGAAGATTTAGGATTCAGGAGGCAACCGCCTAATGAAGCAACTGCCCAAAGATTGAAAAGCTCATTTACAACTTGTTGGTGGCTTCGAGAAAACTCCGCCACTACTTCCAAGTTCATCTGATTGTGATACACACCGATTAACCACTACGACAGGTCCTGTAGTGACCTGAGGCATCTGGAAGACTGCTCGAATGAAACACCGAGCTGAACCAGCTTGATCTCAATTCCCTCCTAAAGAAGTCCATATGGGGGGTAAACATTAGCCAACTTTATCAGCGAATTCACCGTTCCCGAAGAGGATGTATTAGATAGAGAAGATAGCCCTTTAAATGAAAGATGAAAAACCAAGCACCCGAAAGTTGTGTACAGACGGTGCAAAGAATGATTCAATAAGAATACAAAGCAACTTCCCACTAGGTGGGATATGTACATGAATGAAAACTTTGAATAAACGACGTTTTTGGAATTAGAAAGTGAAGATTTACACTTGCACTCCCTTCATCAGTTATATGTCAAGTAACTCATACCCCAGATGCTGGGGGAAACTGGAGATTCAAGCATGAATAGCTCGTGACAACTGGAGATTCGAATGTTGATTGCTCATGATTATATCATCTAATTCAAAGTTGATACACCATAGGCTTGCGTGATCGACTGACTCAGCCTTGCCCGAAGATGGGCGAATTAAAAGTTTAGAACACTTAAGCCTAAATGTTGGTTGATTGTCTATGCACTGGCCCTTATCCCCGACGTAGGATCGAAAGCATACCGGCGAATGGATGAGATATGACTATCTCCCTGACAGCTATATCCCGCTCCCTAGCATGGAAAGCGAAAGCTATTATAAGCATTGATCCACTGTTCTCCTACCAATTATAGTCCTAGCACCAATGCGATGATGTGCTACTATTAGCGGTACAAACATGATTCCCTGACACTCAATCCTTGGCCTCGAACGTAGGGGCAAGAAGGAGATTCAATGTATATGCGACCTTGTCACTCCAAGACCTCGATCATGGTTCATATATTCTTGGGACTGCCGCCTCTTAATAATTTGAAAAGACATTCGTCATCAGCTTAAGATTTTGGCAGCCATCCCCTGGTAAAGGCATGACGAGGCAGAATGGACCTACAAAGAACCTGCAATGCCATTTCCGCACCAAATGATATTAATTCCTTTAACAGGATTATTCTTTAACCATGACTCTTATATTTACATGCTTTATGAGTTATTGATGTAATTAACTCATAGGAATTAATACGTGGATGGTGTAGGTACCACGGATTTGATACCGATCAGACTTCAAACACCCGCATATAGAGTTATGAAGCAATACCATAAAAAGCTTGACTGAACAGCTCGTTTACAAAGCCATGCCCTCTGCCTGAAAGATGTCGTAAAGCTCAAGGTGGATCCAAGATGACCATCCACTCCTTGGCTCATACGTGGCAGAGCTAATGATAATTATGCATTGACTTTTGCATTTCAAAGTCGGAATCCGATATCAGATGGATGCAGTTCGACCGTCTGCATGGCTCGGTCCTATGTTTGATGCCACCAGATTACATGAATTCGAATACAGGAGGCAGCACTGCCCCTTGATATGCTTACTTTTCAGTAATGCAATTTACTTCTACATGCTTCCTGAGTTATTGACATAACTAACTCAAGCGATATGAATGATGCAGGTACCCGAACTTCGGTGCCAATCACTCCTCCCATAGATTGATCGGAGGACCGCAAAGCTTCTGTAAATATTTTCTGACTGTTGGCCTGACTAACTCTAATCCTCAAAGATGGATAGGAGTACAAACCTAAGATGAGTGTGATGGGCGCGCCATGATTAAAGACCACTCGATCCATAACTCTAACTCTCATGACTCGAGAGAGAGTATAAAGGACGGGAAGACGACGTCCGCAACTCTAACTCTCATGACTCGAGAGAGAGTATAAAGGACGGGAAGACGATGTCCATAACTCTAACTCTCATGACTCGAGAGAGAGAGTATAAAGGACGGGAAGACGACGTCCGCAACTCTAACTCTCATTACTCGAGAGAGAGAGTATAGAGGACGGGAAGACGACGTCCACAACTCTAATTCCTATGACTCGAGAAAGAGTATAAAGGACGGGAAGACGACGTCCACAACTATAACTCTCATGACTCGAGAGAGAGTATAAAGGACGGGAAGACGACGTCCTCAAGGCGTGAAGGTGCACCATGATTAAAAGACCGCCTTGATTCCACTCTACCTTTGGCATTCGACGGGAGAGTAAAAGGGCGCCAGGGACTGGCGCTGCAAATGAACTCCTACCCCGTTGAAGGATCTGGAAGCAGACTGAAAGCTGAGTTCGAACTCTATCCTGGGCATACGACAGGAGAGTATAAAGGCATGTTGATTAAATGCCATAAAAGGGCTCCTATCCCGTTGTAGTATTGGGGGCAAGAATGAAAGATGAGCCTGTACCCCTCATTTTCGAACTGGTGGGCATCACACTGTCAATACTAATCAATCCCAAACAAGCCCTGACCAGGCATCGTATTCATGATTGATTGGGGGCATACACACACATCACCCCCTTTAGATAAATTCTATATGATTTGTTAGATACTATTTGATTGTAGGGATTCTGAATTGAAACCCTTATTTGAATGTGACATGCTTTATTACCTATTACTTAAAGAGTCGCTTTGTTTGCGGAGTGCAGGCTTGTGCAAGATAACATGACAAGAATACGAGGGCCGCACCCATGACAACCACAATAGGCCAGTGGAAAACAAACAAAGGGCCATGTCCAGAAGGCTGACACTGATGCCCAATACTAAACTTCTCATGCAACTCAAGGCGACGACCGAAAGAAGGCCTTGAGAGTGAATTATTCAATGACGTGTCACACGACTTAAGGCAACGACCGAAAGGAGGCCCTAAGAGTGATATATCAAATCAACATACACACCGACACGTGACTGACCATAACCCAAGTGCAACGACGAGTTCCGCCTCGCAAGTACACTGAATGGAAAGCATGATGACTCGAGCACTTGGATAACTCAATCACTTAAGATTTGAAAGTGATGCCTCTTTTCCATGCATCCATCTCTACATTTGAAAGAGATGTGATACAGCTACCGATCTTTCGCCATTACCCCTGGACTGGAGACATACTATTGAAAATATTTACAAATGGCATAATTTATATGTCTGTGTCTAACTTATATCTCGATCTTGACAGGATGCTTAAGGACCACGGAATGGATGCAGAGTGAACGTCCATTTGCTAGTCCCAACCAACTTCCCGACTGAAAGACCCTGGATAAGAGGGATGCCATTACTGTGATTTCTAGCTTGCAAGGAATCAGATTGCTTAACATTCAAACTCAAAGGCTAAGGAGAAGGAAGACAGAAATTTATTCCATGCTGAGGACATTGGTGCGGAAGGCGCTAGGAATGAAGGAAGTCAGCAGATTTCTTCTTGCGATGATCCCTCAGCATGTCGAGCTAGATATGAAATGGAGGGTATCCTTGCTGATTCAAGAACTCAAATGGTTCAGCAAGATGAATTTCTCCGGAAACGACAGAAAATGATAGATAACTTCTTTACTTGGATAGATGGAAGGCCGAGTATCTACGACTTACTCGTTGGAACGAGCACCGTGGAAATGTAAGCGACAACGAACTTGGCTCAAGCACTCCCTACTCAGTGGTCCGGATCATATGGTATCCTAGGACAAGTTGGCATAGTCGTCTTTAATCAAACAAGATGCAACCAACCTCCTCTTAGGCATTTGTAGCATGCAACTTCTAATCGTAACATTTTGGATGAAAACGATGGACATGCAAGAGCCACTGAAAACTTAAATGGAGCCCGACCAAGCTTTGCTCCAATTCAGATGAATGTTTAAAATCTAGCTCAACCTCAACATGAGGCTCCCCATGCAGGGGGCAAACGAGATCATTTGAAGTAGCTATAATCTTACTTTATCGCCACCCGACTCCGAAACTCAGAGATTGGATGGGAGACCAAAGACTAACCTGAGCTGGACACAAAGAAATCATTTTGTATCAAACTCTAACTCACAGCTCGATGCAGGAGTATGAATTCATAGAATGCGCGGATTTAGTGACTACCGTTCAGTAAAATCCCCATGGATGGGGAATACGAGATACGAGCTTCGAACAACATTATTTAACTATCCGCCAACTTTAGGCACATTTACTATTATCTGATTTTCGCAATACCCAAGACTATAAACAGAAGAATGGCTTCTCAAGAAAAACCTGCATACATCCGAGTAGCGAATCACCATCCAGAATATATATAAAAAAAAGACAGAAGCCTGATGGACGGCCATTACATATGCGCAATCAAGAAGCCAAAGACTGGCTTCCACCTGCTTCAAGACTTCATACCGGGGGCACCAGCGCTAAATTAGACAATTGGCGGCAACTTCTAAAAGACAAAGGCCATATTTCCAACGTTAATTGATGCTTCACCAGAGGCGATCCCTTCTTGTTGACTAAACAGATGGGTTGACCCCGACGCGAATGTGATTCGACCATTCGCATATACAACTTCAACCCTTGATGACTTGGGAATGTGCATAGAATGACACAGGGTGACTAAGATTGCTGAACCTGAATATCTAACCCGATGCGACAGAAAAAAGTATAAAGGCTAAAAGACTGGATGTCCGATTGACCTATCATAACCCCCAGCAATGCTGACATTGACTTATACATAAAAAAAAAGCCTGACTCAGTAATGCACTTGACTTTTTTAGGAAGATGGCGTCGTTTGGCATCAACTTGTGCATGTATGATCTCACACGGGAGCCAAATATACTGCATGACCTATGACGAAGGAATTCAACCTCTTGATTCGACGAGGTCTAAACGATTACTTGATCATCTTGACCACTCTAGCCATGAAATTTGGCCCGATAAGCATCAACGGAAGAAATGCGATATATGACAAGCAATTTATACAGGAAAAGATCCAAAAAGATCGATCTCGACTTATTCAAAGCACATCTCATCTGCAATAAGATGTACTTTGGGGGGCAAAATGTTAGCCTGCTTCGTGACCAGTCTACCCAAAGCCAGGAACTTGAGTATGAACTTACATTGATTGGAGATCACTTGGATGGAGTGGTAGAAGGCTGGAAAACATGAGTTGTATAGGCAAATGTCACCGGATCGGAGCCCCCTTTCGGATCGGATCGGATCCCCCTTTTCGGATCGGTTTGGAGTACTTCTTCGGATCGGATCAGATCACCCATTCCGGATCGGATCGGAGTGCCCCCCCTATCCGATCCGCCCTATCCCTCCTGCTCTAAAATAGTTATACCACATCATCCATGAAGCTATTCTCTTGCCTATTTACCCGGATCGAATGACACGTGTTGCCCTATGATTAGAAGCCACGTTCCCCACTTTCCCCACTACAACTTCGAGATCCCCAGGTGCTGCCACGTGGCGCTCGCCCCTAACCGATTATACAACTATAAATACACATTCAGGCGGAGAAGAGAGGGGGGGAGGGTTTTAGCACTCTATTGCTCCAAGGCTGCCATGGCCGAATTTTCTTCATAGAAAAACCCCTTCTCCTATGAAACTCAATAGATTCAGAAGGAATTATACAATGAATTCGGGTGTTTGAGTTGATATATTCGTTGTAATTGTACTCAAAGAGTGAAATGAGTCATATAAAGTGGATGTAGGCTCGTTAATGCCGAACCACTATAAAAATCGTGTGTTGATAACTTTTCTATGCTTTCCAATTTATGATTCCTCGGTATCCTCTTTAAAATACGATCAATTGGGTGTTAGGACCATTTTTTGGTCTAACACATAAGACAGTAAGGTACCGCTCGCAAATATTTTTTCATCCGTTACCGTTGCATTCGCGCCAGATGGAAAATGATTTCTTCGTTCATTCCACCTGTTAATTCCGATACATCAAAACAATGCATTTTCATCTGACGTGTTCATCGGACGCAAGCATATTTCATTGTTCTTGGTCCTTTGGTTACCTCTTTAACATTTATTTTAATTACTTCTATCAATTAATTATTATATATTACACATCTTTAACCTTAATACTCTTTTCATATTCACCGCTTTATACTTCATTCAATTCTCCGCTTAAATACACAAAAACACATTCTCTACTTAATACACTTTATCCATTCAAACCAATCGTTTATTTTAACTGCTCACCATTACGGAGAATGCAGCCTAAGTAACAAACACATATGATTAGTGGTAAGTTTTATAGCAAACGATTTAGAAAGTAAGTAGCAATCATATATCATTTTAGCCGGTGTGAATATTCACAAATTCAACAGTCAAGATTTGTTTGCTCAAGGATGTCTTATATTTCTTACGATTAACAGGCGCATATATAGATTTATTTATTTGCAATAACCTTTTCGCCAATTCAAAGCATATAAAGTATACAGCATTATTCTATTTGAATAAAAAATGGAACAAAAACATTCAGGCCACTCAAACAGGAATGTATATATTATAAATTTTCAATATATAACGTCATAATTATACAACAGATATGCATGGTTGTTAGGACTACAAAAATTGTTTATGCACTAACCATATCAGTTAATTTATTATAACAGTAATTGGACTCAAATCCAAAACCGGGTTATGAAATGAACTCAGTGTTCCCGGTTTCTTGGATAGATAAAACGAAGAATGGCGCTAACTATAAAACAGTGGGCATTCATTACAAAACACACCATTAGTATATATGTTAACTATTAAACTTGATCGACGTTGAGATAAGTAAAAAACTAAACTAACATATTTCAAGTAGCAAGCTACGAATAAAGCTTTCTTCCTGTCATAGGCGGAGAACTTCAAACTCCTAACACACCTAAACATATTTCAAAATAATCAAGGAAGCAAGCTAATAGATATGTCCCTGACATATAATTTTATGGAGATGGCTTCTGGTAGATTCATGCTTCTTATAAACCAACACCATCTTTATTTTATTTTATTTTAACAGTAGTGGAGCTACGGTAATATGTTGTATTAGCCTGGTTTGAATCGGATATAAATCGAATCGTAAAGGGACAGATTCGATTCAAATCGTAGGATTTTTTAGATTTTTGACAACAATAAACAATACTATTATGAACTATTTAATGTTCCCTATTTAATGGGTATATCTATAATTGTACACATTCGTTTCAACCATAAAGAAGACACCAAAGAAATACATAATCATCCTTCCATTTCAATTATAGTAATCTTCTATTGCCAAGAAGGCGTACATAAAACATCTTAATCATATATATGAAAAATATGCCTTCAAGGTGCTGGGACGATAAACTGATTAAAGAGGCAATAATTCACATGGAAGACCAACACCAAAAGTTGTTGTAACTAATCGCTGAAAATATATTTAATTTTCTGCCAGTAATTTAAAATCTTAAAACTGATGTGCTTCATCACAACAGAATTTTTGGAACCACCTTATCAATTATACTATGTTGCATGTCAATATTCATCCATCGAGTGTGTATAGCCATTAACTCTTCAATATTCATTTGAATTTTCCTGGCTAATAGTACTTTTTGCCTATGATTTAGAAACCTACATCCCAAATTTAAAATATCACTTGAAAGATTTGCGTATGTATACTTCATCTATTTTAATATAGAAAAAATACAAGTAATTGACCAATGTCGCTAAATATTAAAAAATAAATAGAAAATAAAAGTTAAATCGAAACCAGTTTTATATCGTAAATTAGAATCACAAAGCATAAAAAGTTTTCTAATAGAGCCTTAAGTTCCAAAACGTGAATTGGAATGAGCCGCTACCTTCCTGGTCCAAGAGCTTAGTCGGATCGCAACCCCCGTAGGTGTTACGACCATAACTCAGAATGAAGATACCCTTTTTAATCACAATTTCTATGTAAACATCAATTTGAAACAAAAGAAAAGAAGATTTAGTTTAGAGTTTCGATTTAGATCTACAAATCAGCAGAGGAAAAAATATGCAGTAGAAAGAACTAAAGAAGTAAGAATAATAACATACCTGAATTGTACTATCAATTCTCCTATGTTTTATGATTTTTGTCCTTCGTTCAATCTATGATTTATGAGTTGTAATCATAACGGACGGTAAGACAAAGCGAGTGGTAGATGTGATGATGGGTTGATAGTGGTAAACCAGTTGGAATTTGAATGACATCGATGTGGAATTAGGGTTTCCAATATTATCGACCAAAGAGGAGGAAGCGGGTGGTTAGGGAGGCTGGAAAAAAAAGCAGGCAGAAGAAGGGTGAGAGCGAAATAAATGTAGTAAGTTCATGGAAAGGGGAAGGGAAAAATATGAAAATAGGAGAAAAGGTGAGATAAATGCTGTAGCGAAGGAAAGGGGAAGAAGGGAGGGGTGAGAGGGGAACGGTTTTTTTTCTGGAATAAGTGAAAGATAAAAGCGGAGAGCGTCGAATTGAGAAAAAGAAGCGATTTGAGACTGTCCACGTAAGCATGTTTGGTTTTCTATTTTCTATTATAGTCAATAGACTATTATAGTCAATAGATATATATATATATATAATCAATTTTTCGCTTTCAAAACCATATTCTTTTCATACCTTTGATAAAAATGATATTTTTATCAAACTGACTTCTATTTAAACACTTCACTATTTTTAACAATTCATGTATATAATATAAATGTGATTTTCACTGTAAAACTATTTATTTCAAAACACGGCTATTTTATATAGTTCATATAGGTGATAAAAATATAATTTTTATTATAAAGCAATTTATTTTAAAACACGAATACCATTCAACACATGAATTTCTATTCAACGAATGAATTTCTATTCAACACATGAATGTTGTCTATAGTTTATATATATACAATAAAAAGGTGTTTTTTTATATTTAAAACAATTTATTTAAAACATGAATACCATTCAACACATGAATTTCTATTCAACACATGAAGGATTTCTATAGTTCGTATACATAAAGTAAAAATGTGATTTTTATTGCAAAACAATTTATTTCAAAACACGACTATTTTATATAGTTCATATAGATGATAAAAATATGATTTTCATTATGAAACAATTTATTTCAAAACACGAATGTCGTTCAACATATGAATTTCTATTCAACACACGAATATAGTTTCAATACATGAAAATAATTCTAACACATGAATATTATTCAAAATTTCGGCAGCATAACGGCAGGGTAGTTAAAACCGGGGTCGTCCCTAGTACGACTCCTCGCTCAACCTTAAAGCCTCGCAGCTTTTGACAGCGGGGATTTCATGCACCTAGTTCGCACGCAGGCGGCATGTATATTTTTTCATTTCCACAAACTAATCCTATGTGGTTTCAACCAAATAATTCTCAACCACAAACGGGTATTTTTCAACCACAATCAATCAATTTCAACCACAAACAATTTTAATCAACCATTCATAATCAACCAATTTTCATACCAATCGCAACCAATAAATATCGTCCATGGTTTGTGGACGAGGGGCGTGTATATATATATATATATATATATATATATATATATATATAAGCCTTCCACTTCTATTTCAACACATATATAATTTTTTTACAATGCATATATAACTTATATATCGAGCATACAACTTATACAACGCTTATACATGAGGTGTACAATGCTTATATAACTCATACATCGACTATATAATTTATACATCGTCGTTTTCAATATCGTATAATTTAGAAATCTCACATTGGGTTCCACTCCACCAAAAATAGCAGAAGACCCAGAAAAATATGTGGTCTCTTCTAGAATGCAGAAGAAGTCCACACGAGTCCACTGTCTCTTGTTTCACTGAATTTCGTCAACAAACGAAAAAGATATGATTTTTACAATGAAATCAAAAACCGTAGCGCTTTAAACTACTGTAATATAGTTTAAAATAAAACAGCTGTATGTTTTTCAAACCTGTTCAAAACTAGGTTTTAAATTTTTGCTCGATCCGTGAAGTGTTGCGTCAGTCAGCCACTGCCACGCTGTAGAGGGGAGAGAGGCGCGGCCAACGATGGTGACGCGGTCACCTGCGATCGTCTGAGGACGGCCAGATCTCGGCTAAGGCGGCGGGTCTTCTCAAGCTCGATTCTCGAGCTATACGCAACGGGGGTGGGCCAAATGGGTATGGATGTGAAGAGGGAGGAGAGAGCTTTCAAGATCTGGTGGCGGCGGCGTCTATCATGGACAGTGGCGGCGGGAAAATGGCAGGGAAGTTTTGTGGAGGTTTCCGCCGTATATTCAATTGCGAGGGAGAGAGAAAAGAGTGAGAGAGATGAGGTGGCCCAATGATTTTTTTTTTATATTTATAAATTTTAAAATCCAAAAATACCCCTTGCCACACACGAACGCCAATCCAAACCCAACGATTATCGTCCCTAGCGTTTTACCCCCATTCCGAACACAATGGGATATGTTTCGTAGGCCCATTCGATTGTTTCGGTCAGTTTTTCTTCAAATTAAAATACAAAACATTCAATATTCGATTTGAACGTACATTTCAATTTGCCAGGGCCACAAACTGATTCTAAAAATTCCCGAAAAATAAATCTAGCTATGTTTTGACGATGTGGTCCCAACAAAACTAGTTTCATCGAATTCTGAGACCGTTTGAAAAATGGCCCATTTCTGGTCGATCCAATTTAACAAAAATCGACCAAACACATTTTCCTTTGCCACGCTCACATACTAGCTTCAAAAATTATGAAATTTGAAACGTAGCAATAGTTTAACATCCCGGATCTAACAAAAGTGGTTTCGTCGAATTCGGAGGTCATTTGCAAAATGACCATTTTCACGGGCTATATAAACTCTATAGCGACCTTTCTGAAAATTCATTTGGCCATAACTTTTGCTTCCTGCTATGAAACTTCGATTTTTCAGATTCGTTAGAAAGATATTCACTAACAGATTGAAATATTTTTTGTTTCACTCAAATCCGTTTTGTTTTGCACCCGGTACAGTCAGTCAAAGTTTGAATTCAAATTTTGGAACTACCGCGCCATTTCAGGCCTTGTTTATAATTAGAATTAATTATATTCATTTTCAAATGTCGATTCAAACTTACTTTTCATCGTTATTATTTAAAATATTTATTTTAAATATTTAAAATCCACCAAAATAGCCAATTTAAATTTTTTTAAATTGGTTCAGATTTTCCGGGTCGTTACAAAAAATTAAATCGATATACTTGTTGAGTATACAACACCACTTGGTCTTTTTATTTAAAAATAAATAATAAATATTTAATTAAAACTTCTAAATCTTTCAACATAGTATTCCCTTCTTATTTAATATACTACTGTTCTTAAACCATTTCTTTTTACATTTGGAAAAATATCTTATAATCCTTTCCAATTATCATTTCAAATCATTTGTTGCAACATTACTTATTATCTTTAATCGAGAAATCGATTTAACTCATCACTCGTAAAACCATCGTTACGAAATCTCCTTTTTGTTTCTTTAATAATGGAAATATCATTTCATATTCTCAAACCCTTTTTATTTTCGTTACCTTGGAAATATCAATATATATTTCCTTAAATTCTTTTATTTCCTTTATAATGAAATCTCATTATATCTATCCTCATATACTACAAATATCGGAGCATTATTATTATTATCATAATAAATCGCTTCTAAAATTTTTACCATTACAACTAATATCATCCTTCGATAATCCTAAAGTCGTTCTAGTTGGGGTATTTTAATTACCTCATAAACCTTGATCAACAACATTATTATCTTAAGATACATATGATTTGTAATTTACAAACCCATATTCATTCTAATATCAACAATTACCACTTTAGTATTTTATTTAAAATGCATTTTTATAAAACCTTCGTACTTTCAAATTTTCCCTTATAAAATAACTTTATTCTATTGATTTACCTAACGGTAAATCTGGTTTTATGAACAATGTATATTTAGGCCATCAACTGCCAATTTCCCAATCAATAATTCACATTGGTTAATATCACAATAACTGTTGAATTTGGATTTTAAAATAAATCACCCAATAATATTCAATAAACAATTCATATTAAACATGAATAATAAATTCAGCTGAGAACGGTTAATAAACGACAACAGTTCAAGCACCCAATCAAATTCAATAATTTTATATTATAATAAACGTAACCAATAAGGTAAGTTACCTCCATTGGAAATAATCGTTAAAATAACGATATGGTTTGATTAAATTAAACAAATGTTTAATTTAAATCTGTTATATCATTATATATGCAAACAACCGTCAAATCATTTAACTACTACCAAACAAGCACACAAATATTTAAACCCGGCTTATATAAATACAAGTAGGATACTGAGTGTGTAACAACCCGGAAAATTAGAGGCAATTTAATTTTTTATTTTGGCTATTTTAATGAATTTTGAATATTTAAAATGATTTATTTTAAATAATAATGACTAGAAATTTATTTTTGAATGGAATTAGAACGTATAAATTTATTTAAATCGAAGTTAGAATATAAATATTTATTTTAATTATAAAAAGAATTGGAAATGGTGTGGTAGTTTGAAAATTCGATTTCAAATTTCAAATGAATGTGCAGGATTTAAAATAAACTGGATTTTAGTTAAACCAAAAAAATTTCAATCTATTTGAAAATATCTTTCCAACGAATGTAAGGAATCCAGATTTCATAACGGGAGTAAAAAGTTATGTCCAGTTGAAAATTCAGAGTAGTCGCTATGGAATTTAATATAATATATAGCCCTTAAAAATAGCGATTTTGCAAACGACCTCTGTGTTCGACAAAACCACTTTGGTTGGATCTGGAATGTCAAATTATTGCTAGATTCCAATTTTCATAATTTTTTGAACTATTATGTGAGTGTGGTGAATTTAAACGTGTTTGGTCACTTCAGTTTGAATTTAATCGACTGGAAAATGACCGTTTTTCAAATAGTCTTCAAATTCGACGAAATTCGTTTTGTTAGGAGCGTATCATCAAAACATAGCTAGATTTATTTTTTCGGCAATTTTTGGAGTCAGCATATGGCCCCAGTAAATTGAAATGTGCGTTAAAATTAAATATATATTAATTTATATTTTAGTTTTAATGGGAACCAATCAAAACAGCCGAATTGGCTTTCGAAACATATCCCATTGTGTTCGGAATGGGGGTATTTAGTTAGGACGATAGTCGTTAGGTTTGATTTGGAGTTCGTATCGTTAAACATGTATTTGGAAATCAAAAGAATTAAATTAAATAAAATATTAATTATATAAATAATAACCCCCCTCTTTCTTGCTTCGCTCTCCCCGTTAGTTATTATAAACAAAAAAAAAACCTAAAACCTAAAATCGCATCACCTTCCTCTCCAGGGACCCGCCGCCGGAGCCGCCACCTCTCCCCTCCCCATCTTCCACCAATCCTCTTTCTCCCCATCTCCCCTTCTCCCTTTCTTCTCCCCCTTCGACATAAAGAAACCGCCCCCTTTTTGCATTAGCACACTGAACCCCCCTCCCCCCCAAGGCACCACCCACCACCGTGCCTAGCTCCGCCACCACCTCTACCTCCTACGCCGCCCTAGCAGCCCCCTCCCACTTTGAACAGCTAAAGTAAGTTTTTATTTTATTTTATATTATTTTCTTTTAGGTAATTGATTTGGTTAATTAGGAAATTAAACATTGTTTTTTTAAAAATCTGATTATTTATTTATTTATAGCATTGTTTTAAAATGTAATTTATATATATGTATATAGATTAGTATTAAAAACATGTGATTTTTATTCATATGTAAATATAAAGTTTTGATTTTTATTTATATATATAGCATATAAAAATTTGATTTTTATTTATATATATAACATATAAAGATGTGATTTTTATTTATATATTAACAATATGAAAATTTGATTTATATATATATAGCGAAGTGATAAAAATATGATCTTTATTATATAGAGAGGATAATGAAAATAGGATTTTTATATATATGAAAACATAGTAAAAATTTGATTTTTATTTATATAATAGAGAAGTTAAAATATGATTTTTATTTATATGAATAACATATAAAAACACGATTTTTATTCATAGAAAAACATGATTTATAACACATATGTAGTGGTGAAAAGATACGATTTTTATTTAAAATAATGATATGATTTTGAAAAAAATTATGATATTTATTATGAAGATAGCAAAATAAAAATATGATTTTTATTAAGAAGATAGCGAAAGGAAAATGTGATATATTTTTTCTAGAATAGCAATGAGGAAAAGATTAGATGTTTAAAACGGAAAGGATTAGTTTTTTAAAGTGGAAAAGATTAGATTTTTAAAATGGAAAAGATTAGATTTTTAAAATGGAAAATATTAGATTTTTTAAATGAAAAAGATTAAAATTTTTAAATGGATAAGATTAGATTTTAAAATAGAAAAGATTAGATTTTTATTATATATAACGATATAAAAATATGATTTTTATTATATATATAGCAATATAAAAATGTGATCATTTATATATATATGGCGATATAAAAATGCGATTTTTAAATGTATAAACATCATATTAAAAATGAGATTTTTACTATGAACAGCGTGGAAGAGACTGCGATAGAATTTCAGGCAAATCCAAATGGTTCAGAAATTCAGAAATAGAACTGGAGGATTGGTTCCCAATGGTGAGAACTTCTAACTCTAATTTTATTTTCTAGTTAAATATATATACTATGATGCAGACGGTGCTTAGAAGCACACGACACCTTTGTTTGAAACCATGATTGTTTGGTTGTTTTCTTCGATTGTTTTCTTGGCTTGAATTTGGTTTGGGATGTGAATTAAATTGATTAGGATTGGTATGTGTATGGCACAAGCCATTATTAGGCGAGAAATAACGCTATACCTTATTCCTGTTCTAGTATCGCGTCGTTATGCTGCCGAAATTTTCTAACAATGTTAGAACAATAAAAATATCATTTTTATTGTATAAATGAACATTATAAAATATTTATGAGTTGGAATAAATACTTTATAGTTAAAACTATAATTTTAACACGTATATGAATAAAATAACTATTCATTTATAGATCGGACGATTTGCCTATGTACACACATTTAACTAATATGGATTGGGACGACATATTTTACACATCACCTAACTGCACAAATAATAATCAATATTTGTTGTTTGATGTAACATCCTGTATTTTTGGTAGTCAAATATTTTATTTAATTTATTATTTTAAAATATTATATTTGGAATATTATGGGATTTAGTATTTAATTCGTTATTAAAACGAAGTTTGAACGTTATATATTTATATAATTATAAACCGAGCTCGAAACGGCGCTGCAGTTCGTAATTTGGAGTTTCGAACTTCAATTCGATATACAGGATCCGATATAAGTCGGATTTCTGTGAAACGAGAAATGTTGGAACCGTGTTGATTATAACTTTCATATGAAAGAGAAAAATCTAGATTACGTGTTGTAAATTGTAAGTTATGGCCAAATCAAATTTTAAAATAATCGCTGTGGAAAATCGTTATTTAATTATAGGCCTTCAAAATGGTCATTTTACAAACGGTCACCGATTTCGACGAAATCAGTTTCATTGGGACCGCAACGTTAAATTACTGTACGGTGTTGAATGGCGTGGCAAACCGATGTCGTATGTGGCCACGGTAGCCGTAAACGCCCAATTATTTTCTATAGCGCGTAATTAATATAATAAAGGGATATTCGAGTGTAACTTGAGCAGACGATCAAATTAAGCCGTGAAACCAATTCCGTTGAGTTCGTATCGTCGATTATAATCCGGATAGGTATATAGTTTGTTATTTTTAAAGACCGGGTAATTTGGCGTCTAAAATGGCATCGCGGTGCGCGTAAAAGTAGCCTACAGGGGGAACAGTCTCAGAATGCGACGAAACTGGTGCCGTTGGGTTCAGATTGAAGAATTATTTTAGGATTTCAAGGTTTCAAGTTAATTTGACATATCTCATGAGCGTGGAAAACTTAAACGCGTGGTTATTTCTGGTTTTATACAGGATTTTTTTTCAAATGATGTCGGATTACGACGAAACCTGTCCCATTAGTTCCGGAATAATTTTTTATACTAAGATTAGCCTTTTTATCAAAAAAACAGGAATCGTCTGTAGTGATTTTGGTGTGTTACTTCACCGTTAAGTTTCATTACAATAAACTAATATTAAAAATATATGCAAAAGGTTACACTAAGGTATATTTAAATCGTGGCTGCTTTGTTTAACTTTAATTCACGTACCAAACTCTCCTTTACTTGTCAACCAAAGAGCCATTGCCTTACGTGCCAAACAACCGTTGCCTTGACTGCCGATCTACCCAGCGCCGTGAATCCCAAGTTATTACAGCTATCCTATTTTCTCTGAAAGTCCTATACTCTAAAACTTGGCTACCACGTAACTCTTCACCTATATAAAAGGGCCTGCTGCTCCATTTTTCTTTCTATCCAGAAACGAAAATAACCGCACTTCCCCAACCCAAAACAGATCCTAATTTAAACTCTAATTTGCTGAAATATGTTTGTCAGATTTCCTTTGTGGCGACTTTTGATCATGTATAAGTTTCCAAAGGTTCCTTAGTTCGCTACGGTAACACTACTATGTCATATGGGTGCGTGAGAGGTATGGGGATGAGCAGCGGGGAGGCGTGACAGTCATGGATTTTATTCGGTTGCTGCTTGCCTGAGGTGAGGGCATTGGTTTTGAACTGTTATCAGTGGGAGGAACGCCTGAAGTCGAGGACGCGTTTAAGGTGGAAGGATTGAGTGAAGTTGCGGATGGGAAAAACAAGAGTTTGGTTGTAACACCCCGTGTATTTTATAACAGTTATATTCACGAATCAAAGTATAATAAATTTCAAATCAAAGTATTAAGGGAAACGGGATATGCCATTGCGTTCATCTCGGAAAAATACGCGAAATAGAGTCCGAGTTTTCGAAAAACGGAGCCCGTATGACCAAATTATGGCCCGATGAAGTTTTAGAAAATTCAAATTTCGAAAACAGATTTGAATTTCAACCCAATCAGAGTAGGCGGAAAAATTCCCGCCCAAACCCACCAGGTCGACCTGGGGGTCGACCTTAGGGTCGACCTACCAGGCCAGGTCGACCTGGGAGTCGACCTAGGTGTCGACCTGCCCCAGGCAGGTCGACTCTAGAGTCGACCTGGGGGTCGACTGGGGAGTCGACCTGGCCCCTGAGCCAGGTCGAACCCAGCCCACCCTGGTTGGCCTGGTCTGTGTTTGGTCGATTTTCTGAGCCTTGCCTTGTCACTAGGGCTAGGTGCCAGCTCCTGATTGGTCTCTGCTTTGAACGAACGGCTATTATTGAACCAAGCTTCATCGACGGTCTAAATCAACTCACAAACTCTATAAAAAGGACCTAAGACTAACCCTAATTCACCCAAACTAAAATGGAGATGAGACCGTCATGTTGCTGAGGAGAGACTAAGGATAGCCGTCAAAAATAGAGAGACAATTAGGAGATAAATCAAAAGCTTAAAGCAACGTTAATAGAATCAAAGCAACGCCTAGCATCTCCAAATTCAGAATTCAGATTCCTGAATTGAAGATTCGTCATACGTTGTAAGTAGAGTGCTATTTCGGTATAAATTAAATAATTGAGTTGATTTGTGTAAAGTAAGAAATGGAATTGTGGCGATAATAATCTATATTTGTACGTTGCTTTGATGCTAAACGATTTGGGAATATTATGGTATACGATTGGATATTTGCAAGTATGCGATTTGCGTTGGAAGTTAACAACGAAATGGAATTGTGGCAATAATAACCTATATTTTATGTTATTTTGATTCTAAACGATTTGGCAATGCTATGGTGTACGATTGGATTCATACAAGTATATGGTTTATGTTGACAACCACATGTTGTGGAATTTTAATTGGGATTCATGCAAGCATATGATTCATATTGAAAACTACATGTTTGTGGTAGTTATTTACAACACCCATTTGATAATTACAAGTATATGATTCATGTTGAAAATAACAACTATGTGTTGTAATAGTTTATTTGAAATTCATGCAAGTATATAATTTATTGTTATGCCAACATGATGTATAATTCTATGGTCATCTTTAGTGTAATTTGGTCCATTTGAGTATTATGATTCATATGAAGTTATGTTGGAATTGGCATTATAGTTCAAGTATAAAAATCATGCTTTTGTGATAGTGACAAAAGCAAGCATCTTTGTGAACTTATGAACATGACTAAACTATGTTTGTTATTATGCCCAATTGAAAAACATGTTTTTAGGCTTATGTTGTTATCATAATCATATGATAATATATGTGACACATAAGTTACATTGGAATTACATTAGAATTATATTCCACTTGCAAGTTTACATAGATAGAATAAAAACCATGATTTAAGTTTAGGTATGTTTATGCTATAATTCTATAAATGGATTAAAAACCATGATTCATATAAGAATTAGGTTGGGATAATTCTAGTTGAACCATACTTTTGTATTAGTGACAAAAGTAAGTACCTTTTTGTTAGCATGTAGCGATTTTAAGAACATGATTAGTTTATATTATGCCTAAATAAAAATATAGGCTTATATTTCTAGTCAAGACCATGTGCCAATAATAATGATATCTAATTTAGTTAGATTCTTAATTTCAAGTTTACATGGTTAGTTGAACCTATGATTCATGTTTAAGTACTGTTTATGCCATAATCATATGAATAGAATGATTCATGTTTGAGTATTGTTTATGCCACAATCATACGAATAGAATGATTCATGTTTAAGTATTTTCTATGCCATAATCATATGAATAGAATGATTCATGTTTGAGTATTGTTTATGCCACAATCATATGAATAGAATGATTCATGTTTAAGTATTTCCTATGCCATAATTATATGAATAGAATAATTCGTGTTTAAGTATTATTTATGCCATAATCATATGAATAGAATAATTCGTGTTTAAGTACTGTTTAGGCCATAATCATATGAATAGAATGATTCATGTTTGAGTATTGTTTATGCCACAATCATATGAATAAAATTATTCATGTTTAAGTATTTCCTATGCCATAATTATATGAATGGAATGGTTCACGTTTAAGTATTGTTTATGCTATAATTATATGGATAAAATGATTCATGTTATGCCATGATTATATTATGTTACAATTACAAGTTCACAAGTGCCTACTTTATGTTAATTGAATCGTTCGTTGCAAGTTCATGCGTTCACACTCCCCTCTTTCATGTTACCTGATAAACACCATGTTATAAGCCTCCCCTTTTCATATGGCTAAATTGGGTTTAAGTGTTAAACCCAACACACCTTACATTGGAGCGAACGTATAAAACGGGGGTAATGACGTTTGGGCTAAAATATAGAACATATGTGTTGGCATGTTTGACGCATGCCAACAACCTTGAAAAACAATTAAGTGGCATAAATAAATCTTAATCAATAAAGATGAATTTGAATAATGGGCCGCAAATATTTACATATAAAAAGAAAAGAGACAAAATATGTAAATGTAGAAAATACAATGTGTTTAACCCGAGGTTGGATTGAGTTGTGATGTAAACCTGCCCGGAACCGCCCGGCTGTCCAGTAGTCACAACAATACCTATCCAATGTGGGTGGTTAAACACGGAGCCCAATAAGGACCCGAGGTTAGACTGAGTTGTGGCGTAAGACTGCCCGGACCCAACCGGCAACAGGTAGCCACAACAATACCTGTCTAATGTGAGAGGTCAAGGCTTTAATAAGTCAATTAAGGCTGAGTCAGGATTGATAGGATGAAGTGAATTAAGACTTAATCAAAATAGAACATGCTAAACTAAACATACTGATTGGGGGTTAGGTTTATAAAACACTTAACCAACTTAGCATGTTGGCTAGAAATGGAAAACCTAGTAGCAGGGGACCCTTTTCAGCAGTAACCCTACAAGGTATCATGATACCCTGAAACTAGGCAGGGTGGGGCACGATTACTGGGCTGATGGTAAGAGGTCAAATCGACGGCGGTGGTGCAGCAGTTTAGGTTCTAACGGTGTGCGGGCATGCACACACTCCGGCGCAGAAAAATAAGGCACTGGGCACCAGTAGCATACCTGTGCATTCTAGGATTGTGTCGGGCCGCCACCATGGGACTTGATACACCCCATGGTGGGACCAACATAGGTAACTACAACAACGGGGGCCGTAAGACACATGTAACTATGCGAGTAGGAGCCGATCATCATAAAATGGATCACTTCACCCTGACTATGGGGTGCCTGTTGGGAACTAGTTTTAATGGGTACATAGATTAATATGGGGTACGATAGTATATTCGACCCTAGACAACTTAACTAAGTTTATGGTGCTTTCCCATTTCCAGTTTATACTTATCATACCCAGTTCTTTATTCATAGACTGAATAGTCCTAGACTTACTCAGGCTTTATGTCTGACTCTACTTTTCTTTCGTCTTCTTTTCTTCCGTTTCCCCCCAAGGTCCACAGGGAGGGAATACCGCAGCTTGACCAGCCTTCATATCCAGCTTGAAGAGAAAGAATGTATTGCTTGGATCTTTTCGTTTCAGACTATGGCTTTGGACGGCAATTATGGGACTTTTGCAGTTTATTTATGTTTTCTTTATGCTTCTTTAAATAATGTAATCAAGGAAGTTATGATTTTGGAAGTATTGTAAGACAATTATGGCATGGTTTGTGTAACACGTATTTTGATGAAATAAAAGTTGTTGTTTTTCCGCTGTTTAAAAAATATGTGTTATTATATCTGTCTTGTATATCTATGACTTATACTTATAAACCTCCACCAAAATTAGGGCATTCCCTTTGAGAGTGACCCTAATGGAGGTGGGGTGTTTCACTTGGTATCAGAGCATAGGTTTACCGGATAAGATAAAAAGTTTTGAAAATTTATTTTTCAAAAAGAAATTTAAAGAAGCATTTTTAAAAGATAAAATATTATTTTATTTTAAAAGGCAAAGTCCCCCCAAAGCCATAGGTACTATCTCTTATCCTTCGTTTTGAATCTATCCTTTCTGTTTCAGCATGTCTGGAGACCTTACTCCCAAGCTGCTGACGCTTTCACTCCTCCTCCTCCACGTAAACCAGCAAGCGGAAGAGTCCCAAAGCAGGAAGACGAATAATAGTCAAACAAGAAAGGATCGTAACAGTAATGACAAGAAACGTGAAAAAAGGAAATGTTATTTCTGCGGAATTCTTAGACATCTGGAGGGAGACTACAGGAAGAAGAAGATGAGGATGAGTGCTACTTGCTTTCAGTGTAGGGAGACAGGCCACTGGGCTAGGGACTGCCCAAGGAAGAAGGAGACAAAGGCGGAAAGCTCTTAAGGGAAGAAAGAGGGTTTACAGCTTAAGAAGACAGACTTTAAGAAGGGCGGGAAAGACAACAAGTTCCAAGAGAAGAGGAAGTGTAAATTTTATGGCAAAGTGGGGCACTTAGTGAAAGATTGCCGGAAAAAGAAGGCCAAGATGAACGGCAGGTGCTTTTCTTGCGGTGAGGCAGGCCACATGGCTAAGGATTGCCCAAAGAAACGAGGACAGGGGCAGAGGGCTGGATCCACCTCAGGGGCACAAGTTCATGTGCTAGAGGCGCCACCTCTGCAACAGCGAGGTATAAATACTTCTGTAGAAAGTGTAGTTTATCTTTATGATCACCCCGTTCGCACTTTATTTGATTCTGGCGCATCACACTACTTTATCTCGACTGCTTTAGTATAATCTCTACACTTAAAAACTAGTATGGTAGAGGACCCCTTAATTGTTTCAAACCCAATTGGGGGCCCAGCTCATTTGTCTATGATCTGTTTGGGATTGAAAAATTCTATTCTAAGCGTGGAATTTAAATGTAGTGCCTTTGTTTTGGGCTTTTCGGGATATGGTTTGATTTTGGGCATGGATTGGCTATCCAGTAATGGGGCCATCCTTGATTGTGAAAAAAGGGTTCTTAGGCTCCTGACCCAGCTCGGTAACACTTTGGAAATTTCTTGTAATCCCTCGTATGCGGTTATGCTTAGTTACCTTGAATCGCTAGATGCCTCCGTTGAAAATTTGCAATCGGTTAGAGTGGTCCGGGAATATCCGGATGTCTTCAAAGAGGTGAAGGGCTTGCCTCCGAAGCGGGAGATAGACTTCCGCATATACCTTGTAGATAAAGCAAAGCCCGTTGCATTGCCCGTTAGACACATGGCTCCACGGGAAAGGAAAGAGCTTAGTAAACAGATTAAAGAGCTTCTAGAAAAGGGGTTCACTAGGAGGAGCATTTCAGAATGGGGCGCTCCAGTGGTGTTCGCCACTAAGGCAGAAGGTTCATTTCGCTTATGCATGAGTTGTGGAGAATCACCTTAGTAAGTACATTTGGCAACATGGTTGGCATTTATTTCCGAGAGATAGTTCTTCTACGTGGAATACCTGATAGTAAGTGGACGAGATCGAAGATTCACTAGTGAATTTTGGAGAGCTTGCATGAAACCATGAGTACACCGTTACGTTTGAGCCGAGTATACTAGAAGTAGAGTAAGTGAAAGAGGAACGAGAGGCAACAGTGAAATAGGTTCCAACTCAAATTTTGGAAACAAGAATTAAGAAGCTACGAAATTGTGAAGTTAAAGACGGATAAAGCATAATGGAGTGAAGCTCAAGGAAATGCGACTTAGAAGATTGAAGACTAGATTCGTGCATCATATCTCTTCTTAAGAGTATATCTTTGATCCCTCTCTTCGTGTAGAGCTTACTTGCATGCTATCTTTTGTGTATATCCTCTCGGTCCCATTCTCAATCAGATTTCTGTTGCAAACCCCATAGGGAGTATGACTCATCTGTTAGCAACACATGTAGGGGCTTGAGGGTGTTCGTTGGTTTGACTGTTTTATAGGTTGGTCTTAGGAAGGGACTCCCTTGTGACCTAAAAGGATTCCATCATGCTTAGTTTCCTAGAATCCAATGGTTGGGTTGAGTAATTCTTTAGGGTGTCAGTCTGATGTTGATTTTGGTCTTCGGGGCTGATGCTTAGAGAGTTCTTCTCCTAATCAATATATATGTGGCATAGATTTCCAGTTTTGACATTGCCTAATGGGCACAAAGTTTTTACTTGCTTCTATCATTCGACTATACCTTTAGGTAGGACCATTTCCTATTATTGAGGAACAATTGGGAAAATGGCCTATAGATTAGAGCTACCCGAAAGATTGGCCGGAGTTCACAACGTCTTTAACGTTTCACATCTCCGAAAATGTCTACATGAGTCTACTGAAGTGGTAGAACCAAATATCCTAGAAGAAGCTGAAGTGGAACGCGAAGCAACCATAAGGAAAGTTCCAACCCGAATATTAGGAACGGAAGTGAAGAAGCTACGCAACCGCGAAGTCAAGCTCGTCAAAGTTCAGTGGAGCGACGCCGAAGGAGATGCAACTTGGGAAACTGAAGCTAAAATACGCGCAGCCTACCCTTTTCTTTTCGAGGGTACATCTTTGATCTTTCCTTTTTCCTTAAGTTGCGCTTTTATCTATCTTTTTAGGTATATCTCCTCGACCCTATCTTTTAGGTAGAAACCCTTTGGATGAAAACATGTAATTGAAACATGTTATGGATGATGATTGCAAGTGGTTGCAAGTGATTGCTAGTGGTTGCTTGTGGTTGCATATACACACACAATCTAGGTTTTAGATCGGCTCAATCACTTCATATTGCATATGCATATATGTTTGCATTCGTATATGGTTGAACTTTAATATGTTGTCATATGGATGTTGCATTTGTATGAATGATTGTGCACTCATGTAGAATCATGAATAGGAGGATTTGCATACATAATGGATTCATTGCACTTACATAATTCGCATTAAGGAGGTCAACTGAATCAGTAGACCGCCTGATTTTGCATTAGATAAGTACATGTACACGCACACTTCGCATATTATCATGAAGCATTAGAAGTCTTTTAAGGACAATGGATGCTCATGCTTGATGGATGAGTAGATGGATGTTTCGATGTTAGGATGTACATTCTTCCTGAACTTGAAGATTTCGAGATGAAATCCTTTTAAGTGGGGGAGAATGTAACACCCCGTGTATTTTATAACAGTGAAATTCACGAATTAAAGTATAATAAATTTCAAATCAAAGTATTAAGGGAAACGGGATATGCCATTGCGTTCGTCTCGGAAAAATACGTGAAATAGAGTCCGAGTTTTCGAAAAACGGAGCCCGTATGACCAAATTATGGCCCGATGAAGTTTTAGAAAATTCAAATTTCGAAAAAAGATTTGAATTTCAGCCCAATCAGAGTAGGCGGGAAAATTCCCGCCCAAACCCACCAGGTCGACCTGGGGGTCGACCCTAGGGTCGACCTGCCAGGCCAGGTCGACCTGGGAGTCGACCTAGGTGTCGACCTGCCCCAGGCAGGTCGACTCTAGAGTCGACCTGGGGGTCGACTGGGGAGTCGACCTGGCCCCTGAGCCAGGTCGAACCCAGCCCACCCTGGCTGGCCTGGTCTGTGTTTGGTCGATTTTCTAAGCCTTGCCTTGTCACTAGGGCTAGGTGTCAGCTCCTGATTGGCCTCTCCTTTGAACGAACGGCTATTATTGAACCAAGCTTCATCGACGGTCTAAATCAACTCACAAACTCTATAAAAAGGACCTAAGACTAACCCTAATTCACCCAAAATAAAATGGAGATGAGACCGTCATGTTGCTGAGGAGAGACTAAGGATAGCCGTCAGAAATAGAGAGACAATTAGGAGATAAATCAAAAGCTTAAAGCAACGTTAATTGAATCAAAGCAACGCCTAGCATCTCCAAATTCAGAATTCAGATTCCTGAATTGAAGATTCGTCATACGTTGCAAGTAGAGTGCTATTTCGATATGAATTAAATAATTGTGTTGATTAGTGTAAAGTAAGAAATGGAATTGTGGCGATAATAATCTATATTTGTACGTTGCTTTGATGCTAAACGATTTGGGAATATTATGGTATACGATTGGATATTTGCAAGTATGCGATTTGCGTTGGAAGTTAACAACGAAATGGAATTGTGGCAATAATAACCTATATTTTTATGTTATTTTGATTCTAAACGATTTGGCAATGCTATGGTGTACGATTGGATTCATACAAGTATATGGTTTATGTTGACAACCACATGTTGTGGAATTTTAATTGGGATTCATGCAAGCATATGATTCATATTGAAAACTACATGTTTGTGGTAGTTATTTACAACACCCATTTGATAATTGCAAGTATATGATTCATGTTGAAAATAACAACTATGTGTTGTAATAGTTTATTTTAAATTCATGCAAGTATATAATTTATTGTTATGCCAACATGATGTATAATTCTATGGTCATCTTTAGTGTAATTTGGTCCATTTGAGTATTATGATTCATATGAAGTTATGTTGGAATTGGCATTATAGTTCAAGTATAAAAATCATGCTTTTGTGATAGTGACAAAAGCAAGCATCTTTGTGAACTTATGAACATGACTAAACTATGTTTGTTATTATGCCCAATTGAAAAACATGTTTTTAGGCTTATGTTGTTATCATAATCATATGATAATATATGTGACACATAAGTTACATTGGAATTACATTAGAATTACATTCCACTTGCAAGTTTACATAGATAGAATAAAAACCATGATTTAAGTTCAGGTATGTTTATGCTATAATTCTATAAATGGATTAAAAACCATGATTCATATAAGAATTAGGTTGGGATAATTCTAGTTGAACCATACTTTTGTATTAGTGACAAAAGCAAGTACCTTTTTGTTAGCATGTAGCGATTTTATGAACATGATTAGTTTATATTATGCATAAATAAAAATATAGGCTTATATTTCTAGTCAAGACCATGTGCCAATAATAATGATATCTAATTTAGTTAGATTCTTAATTTCAAGTTTACATGGTTAGTTGAACCTATGATTCATGTTTAAGTACTGTTTATGCCATAATCATATGAATAGAATGATTCATGTTTGAGTATTGTTTATGCCACAATCATATGAATAGAATGATTCATGTTTAAGTATTTTCTATGCCATAATCATATGAATAGAATGATTCATGTTTGAGTATTGTTTATGCCACAATCATATGAATAGAATGATTCATGTTTAAGTATTTCCTATGCCATAATTATATGAATAGAATAATTCGTGTTTAAGTATTATTTATGCCATAATCATATGAATAGAATAATTCGTGTTTAAGTACTGTTTAGGCCATAATCATATGAATAGAATGATTCATGTTTGAGTATTGTTTATGCCACAATCATATGAATAGAATGATTCATGTTTAAGTATTTCCTATGCCATAATTATATGAATGGAATGATTCACGTTTAAGTATTTTTTTCTGCTATAATTATATGGATAAAATGATTCATGTTATGCCATGATTATATGATGTTACAATTACAAGTTCACATGTGACTACTTTATGTTAATTGAATCGTTCATTGCAAGTTCATGCGTTCACACTCCCCTCTTTCATGTTACCTGATAAACACCATGTTATAAGCCTCCCCTTTTCATATGGTTAAATTGGGTTTAAGTGTTAAACCCAACACACCTTACATTGGAGCGAACGTATAAAACGGGGGTAATGACGTTTGGGCTAAAATATAGAACATATGTGTTGGCATGTTTGACGCATGCCAACAACCTTGAAAAGCAATTAAGTGGCATAAATAAATCTTAATCAATAAAGATGAATTTGAATAATGGGCCGCAAATATTTACATATAAAAAGAAAAGAGACAAAATATGTAAATGTAGAAAATACGATGTTTTTAACCCGAGGTTGGATTGAGTTGTGATGTAAACCTGCCCGGAACTGCCCGGCTGTCCAGTAGTCACAACAATACCTATCCAATGTGGGTGGTTAAACACGGAGCCCAATAAGGATCCGAGGTTTGACTGAGTTGTGGCGTAAGATTTCCCGGACCCAACCGGCAACAGGCAGCCACAACAATACCTGTCTAATGTGAGAGGTCAAGGCTTTAATAAGACAATTAAGGCTGAGTCAGAATTGATAGGATGAAGTGAATTAAGACTTAATCAAAATAGAACATGCTAAACTAAACAGACTGATTGGGGGTAAGGTTTATAAAACACTTAACCAACTTAGCATGTTGGCTAGAAATAGAAAACCTAGTAGCGGGGGACCCTTTTCAGCAGTAACCCTACAAGGTATCATGATACCCTGAAACTAGGCAGGGTGGGGCACGATTACTGGGCTGATTGTAAGAGGTCAAATCGACGGCGGTGGTGCAGCAGTGTAGGTTCTAACGGGGTGCGGGCGTGCACACACTCCGACGCAGAAAAATAAGGCACTGGGCACCAGTAGCATACCTGTGCATTCTAGGATTGTGTCGGCCCTCCACCATGGGACTTGATACACCCCATGGTGGGACCAGCATAGGTAACTACAACAATGGGGGCCGTAAGACACATGTAACTATGCGAGTAGGAGCCGATCATCATAAAATGGATCACTTCACCCTGACTATGGGGTGCCTGTTGGGAACTAGTTTATATGGGTACAGAGATTAATATGGGGTACGATAGTATATTCGACCCTAGACAACTTAACTAAGTTTATGGTGCTTTCCCATTTCCAGTTTATACTTATCATACCCAGTTCTTTATTCATAGACTGAATAGTCCTAGACTTACTCAGGCTTTATGTCTGACTCTACCTTTCTTTCGTCTTCTTTTCTTCTGTTCCCCCCCCCCAGGTCCACAGGGAGGGAATACCGCAGCTTGACCAGCCTTCATATCCAGCTTGAAGAGAAAGAATGTATTGCTTGGATCTTTTCGTTTCGGACTATGGCTTTCGACGGCAATTATGGGACTTTTGCAGTTTATTTATGTTTTCTTTATGCTTCTTTAAATAATGTAATCAAGGCAGTTATGATTTTGGAAGTATTGTAAGACAATTATGGCATGGTTTGTGTAACACATATTTTGATGAAATAAAAGTTGTTGTTTTTCCTCTGTTTCAAAAATATGTGTTATTATATCTGTCTTGTATATCTGTGACTGATACTTATAAACCTCCACCAAAATTAGGGCATTCCCTTTGAGAGTGACCCTAATGGAGGTGGGGTGTTTCATTGGTTGCCTTGGATTTCGGTTTCATGGAATATAAGAGAGGCAGCATGGAGATGAAACGCGACTAAATGGTGAAGTTAAGTTCCAGAACTATGGAACTGGAAGGATGCGAAGGGCGGGTGTGTTTGCAAGACTGGAGACCAAAACGTAAATATGAAGGGAGAGGGAGGGCGTTCGCAAGTCAGTGGGGAGATGGAGAGGAAGGACCAGGGAAAGAGAAACGTGGTGGCAGGTGGATGTGGTAGTATGTAAGGTGAGAAATAGATAAGTGCCTAATCAATCTTTTATATGGCTAATCGGTATTTATTTAACTAAGTAAAGGTTTAATAAAATAATATATTTAATAATATATATATATATATACGTGAGTGGAAATCATGTAAGATGGTTTAAAAACATGTCCAATTAATGTGTGAACGATATAGTATTTAACGTTGGTTTTAAACTCAGTTGTGTCTAATCCTTAAAAATTCGAACTACAGTATCTCCGAGAACATCTTTGTTGTATTGCCAAGTAGGCTATCTTCAATCGGTTCATCACGTAGATGGTTACAACTAGCACTTCACCATCGAATTGGCATACAGTGTTTTTAACGGTAGAATTAAGGGTCAACCCTCTTGAAGAAAAGGCAACAGTATGAAACGATGGTTAGTTCAGACTAATTTAATTGAAACCAAATCTAGTGTTGACGCCGCAAATGTTGTTCTTTTATAACATGATTTACGGAAGCTAACGTTTAAATATGCCTCATGGAGTTTAAATAAAGGTAATACTTGATTTAATTAATATATTTACTTACGTTTAATAATAGAGAATACTGTATTAAATTTGTAATTCTGTTATATAGCAACAGGATTGGAGGAAACAGGTTATGTTGGAACCATATCAATAAGCACGACGCGATGAAGCTGGTCTGATCAGAGTTAGCAGTTATGGGTATTTTTAATTAAATTAAACGTCAGTTTAATTTAATTAAAAAAACTATTTCAGAAACGGACAAATCAAGGTGAGCTCAACTCACTCAGTTTTATCCTACTTTTATTTTATATAAGTTGGGTTTATTTTTGTGTGCTATGGATGATTTTTATTGAATTATACATTCATACATTGACTGAACGGTTAATTAAACATCCGTTTAACTTAAAATTGTTATTTTCAACAATTAATCCAATTGAGGTAATTTACCTCGGTGGTGACGTGTATAAACGTTATAAATAAATAATTGGGTGTTGGCATTGTTGTTATTTGCTGATTGTTGACTGTTGCCGTCCATTATTGACTGTTATTATTAAACTGTTTATTTCATCTGTTTAGATAAAAATGAATATTAATTAGCCACATTGAACTGATTTCTTTGAATTGAGATAACCCAATGTTTGGCAGGGATTGACAGGTTGGGGAAACCCAATAGAATTCCTCACAAATATTGATATTGTAATCAATATGATTTGTTGGGATTGTTTGGGTGTGAAATGGCTTAATATTTCACAGTTTGGTACCATAGTAGATATTCGCCTCTTCAGTACCATCTTAAAGAAATGATTTTCGAAATTGAGATCAAATCGATTTCAAACGATTTCGAAGATATAATATAATTATATATGAATTTGAAATAAGGTTTGATTGTAAATATAAATATCAAAGCTTAATTTATTGGTTCTATAATTATTTAAATACTATAATCAACAGGGATGCAGAATATTATTAAATGAATAGTTATACAATATGAACTCATCGTATTTGTTATCAAAATGTACAAAATGGTATGCAAAGGCCTTAACAGCTGTAAATGAAGTTCTAAAATTTCAAATTATTGGAATGGAATAATTGAATCGAGATTTGGAAAGGTGTTTACATTAAGATTTGAAAGGGTGTTTATATTAAATATGTAAAGAATAATTATATACTATTGTAATCAACAATTAATGATTATTGCGAATATTAGTAAATTATATTTTTAAGAAATACTGGTGAAAGTTATAAAGAATTCGATTTATAAGTAAATCAAGGCACGTGTATTATACTATAAGGTGTTTCTAAGAAATGAAGAAAATTATAAATAAACATTTACTTAATCAATTAAGTAAACATGTTTGGGATTTTAAATGGAGTTCTTTTAAAAGAGAAACATATATGTTGATAAACTTATATCTGTTTGAAGATACGAATGTTGTTGGTCAAGGTCTAAGAGGTAAATAAGATACCCCAACTTGAACGACTTCATGATTATCCAAGGATGATATTAGTTCATAAACGAGAGGAGTTAGGGGAATAGAAGTTATGATTTCCATGAATGATTTATAAACTTTATTTGAAAGGTATAAGTGAATGAATGGTTTTAAAATATTCTTATCTGATAATAAGAAGTAAATGTGATATTCCAATGTTGGAAGATTTATAAGAAATTAATTAGCAGACGACTAATTAAAGGGGCTAAATGATGCTGGGTACTGAGTCAGTGGATTCATTTTGTTTCTAGGGATAAATGGTTGTTTATCAAAGTTAATTCGATAGTTAAATAACCGACTATCAAAATCTGGCCTATATGCTTGTTGGTACGGAAAGACCGGGATCGAACTTAGGTTCGAAAACCATTCCGACCAACAAATACGTGAAGATATAAGAAGACGGTCGAAATGGAGCATTGAAGACTGTGGATCTTTGTAACACCCCACCTCCGCTAGGGTCACTCACAAAGGGAATGCACTAGTTTTGGTGGAGTATTATCTAGGTAAACATACACAGAGATATCACAAGGTAGAACATAAATAAAGCAGCGGTAGAAATTAACTAAATTTCATTACTTTCAAGAAAAGAGTCAAAACCTCATATATCCAAAGTACAAATTATTCCATTACATCAACTTCTAAATAAAGAAGCATAAATTAAGATAACAAAAGTAAATTATTCCCCAAAAATAGCAGAAGTGCAGCCATAACATAGCTCAAGACCAAACCGTACATGAAATGATAGAAAGCAAGCTAAATCCAAGCTAAGAGCTAGCGTTTCCTCCCAGAGAACCTAGGGGGGGGGGGACGAAAGAAAAAGAGGCGAAAGAAAAAGGGTCAGTCATAAAGACTGGTAAGCCCTAGTGACTTTCAGCATAAAAACTAGTAAAAGTAATATGACATGTGAAAACTGGAATTAAACATAAGGATGATAACAGGACTGGTAAGATAACTAAGATAAGTCAAGTCTAGCATCGCATATTCAAGATTCACTGCACCAACTGTACTAGTATTCTAACCCATGTCAAGTATTAACCATGAAATGATCCCTTGGCCCAATATCATGAAATGACCCATTACGAGGTCCTATAGTACGATCTACTAATCGATCGGCTCCCTACAAGTTCTAGCTCGTCATGTGTCTGTGTCATACGACCCAATCACGAAATGTAGTCACCTGTGCTAGATCCACCATAGGGTGTATCAAGACCTAGGGTGCCAACCACCGACACGAATCAAGCACGCACAGTGTAAATCTACTGGTGACCAATGCCTGCTTTTTCAACTCCGGACTACGTGCACGACCATAGTCCGCCTGAACCTACAATGGCGCACCAACTCAGCCGTCGTTCTGGTCACTTACAATCATCCCAGTAATCGTGCCCCACCCTGCCTAGTCCCAGGGTATCGTGATACATCTAAGTGGGTTACTGCTGAAAAGAACCGCGTAACTAGGGTTTCTAATGGGTTAAGTGTTGTCATTCAAATTCATGACTTAACCTTATCCAATCATGTATCAAGTTGGTTAAGTGTTGTCTTTCATGTTCATGACTTAACCCTATCATGTAGCATAAATTCGTTAATGCACACCAACCTCTCACATTAGACTTGTTGTTGTGGTCACTGGATTTGTCGGGCGGTTCTGGGCAGATTTACACCACAACATAGTCTAACCTCGGGTTTTAGGTGCGATATGACCAACTACCCACATTGGATCCTATTGTTTGCAGTCACTGGATTTGCCGGGCGGTTCTGGGCAGATTTACACTGTAAACTCAACCCAACCTCGAGTTGGCCATTTTCAAGTTTATTCTAGAGTCATGACCATGTTCAAGTCTCATATCAAGTTCGTGACAAGCTTCAAGGTAAGTTTCATGTCCAAATTCAGATTCAAATTATAACAATGTTCATGTTCCAAGTTCATGGTAAATTCAGGTTTGCCTAAACTACCCAAATCTTATTCCCATCGCACGTGAATTCGAATTGATACAAACAAATCTAATTAGGGAATAACATAGAAAGAACGGGCATAAGATGGCAAAAGTGATTACAAGTCAAGCATGGTACAACTTGAGATAAACGATTACAACAATACTGGCATATGGAGTAGTGGTCTCAAATATCAAATCTAGCAAAATAGGGTGATAGTCATGGTAATATTTGACATAAGATAATAACCCCAAACTTGTGAATAACAACTAATTCAACATCACAGGCATGAATATTATGGACATTAGGGGTTTTAGATCTACAACATATATAGGCCCCAAATCAATTTCACATAAATATTACCACAAGTCAAGATTCAAGATGAATAGATCCAAGGTGAACAAATAGTAGATCCAAAATACTAGATCCATAATGAACAATGATAGATCCAAGATATACAGTGCTAGATCCAAGATAATTGTCATACTTAGGTTCAATTTCAATTTACAACATGTCCATATTAAGTTTAAAGTTTAGATCTCAAAGTAACTAGGGCTTACAGATCGTGGTTTGAGAATTAGAAAACAAAGAGGCAATGTTGAATCTCGAGTCTAACAGAAATCCCCCAAACAGCAATACTCTACACGTAGCCTTGTTGGAGAAGAAGCAATCCCTTTTCTTTAACTTTTCAACCAGAGTTTTAGCAGCATAAGGCCAGAGAGAATTTGTGTAGAGAGACTAGAGTTAGGGGCTGTATATATAGGGTCAGGCCAACGAATTTAGACAGAAATTGGACTAGAAACATCAGAGTGAACTCTGACTCAAAAATGGGCTCGGCAACCAGGTCGACCTGGTCCTCGGAAGGTCGACACTATGGTCGACCCCTAGGTCGACCTGGTCCTGGGCGGGAAATTTCCCGCCCAGTCCATTCTGGGGTTTGAATTCGATATTTGAATTCGAATTCTGAGCTGTTTTTGAACTTGAAATTTCTAAAACTTTGAAGGGTCATAGCTTGGTCATACGGACTCCGATTTTCGAAAACTTGGACTCGTTTCCAAGAAGAATTTCGAGATGAACGTAATGGCGTAACCCATTTCCCTTGATCCTTAATTTGAAAATTAATTCTGCCTTGATTTATGGTTATGACGCATTATTAAAATACAGGTTGTTACATTCTCCCCTCCTTAAAGGATTTCATCCCCTAAATCTCTAAGTTAGAAAGAATATATCCTACCATCCAATCATCCATCTACTCAAAACATCATCCACAGGCAACCATTGTCCTTAAAAGATTTCTAGTGTTGTATGAACATATGTAGTCAGTGTGTGTATATGTACTTATCAAATGCAAAAGATCAGGCGGTTACTGATTCAGTAAACCTCCTTAATGCAAAATATGTTAGTGTAATGAGTCCAACATGTATGCAAATTCCTAACATAATTTATAATCTCTACATGAGTGCACATAACATTCATTCATATGCAACATCCATGTGATAGCATAACAAGTTCCATCCATGTACAAGTATAAGCACTCATGCATATGCAACATGAAAATGTGACTGAGCCGATCTAGTGCCTAATGTGTGTCATGCATCCACTAGAAATCACTTGCAACCATTTGCAAACATCAACCATAACATGTTTCAATCACATGTTTACATCCATATAGTTCCGCCTAAGGTTCTCAAGATAAGATCGAGAAGATAACAAGGCAAACATAGGTAGTAAAAGCATGATATGAAAGGTTTTCAAGTTTATAGGAAAAGAGATTGAGAATGTACCCTCAAAAAGAAATGGGTAAAGTGCGCGTATCTTCTCTTCGGTTTCCCAAGTTGCGTCTTCTTGGGCTTCACTCCACTGTACTTTAACTAGCTTCACTTCACAATTCCTTAGCTTCTTGTCCTAAGATACGAATCGGAACTCGCCTCAATGTTGCTTCTTTTTCCACTTCTACGCCTTCAAGGATGCTTGGCTCAACCACTTCGGCCGACTCATGTAAGCACTTTCGGAGATACAAGACGTGAAAGACATTGTGTACTCCGGTCAGCTTCTCGGGTAAGTCTACCTTATAGGCCATCTGCCCAATCCTCTCAGTGATAGGGAACGGTCCTACGAACCTTGGTGATAGCTTTCCAACCGCTCCAAAACGAACCACATTGCGTAAAGGAGAAACTTTTATAAAGACCATATCTCCAACTTCGAACTCTAGGTTTGTCCTTCTCTTGTCCGCATAAGATTTCTGCCTATCTTGGGCCATTTTCATCCATCTTCATATCAACTTAACCTTCTCAGAAGTGTCCCTTATCATGTCAGGCCTAAGTATAAGCCTGTCTGTCGTCTCCCACCAACAAGTTGGCGACTTGCACGGTCTTCCATACAGGGCTTCGAACGGTGCCATTCCGATCCTAGCTTGGTAACTATTATTATATGCAAACTCCACGAGAGGAAGATGGTCTTCCCAAGTACCACCAAAGTACAGAATGCATAGCCTCAAAAGATCCTCTAGTACCCTATTTACCCTTTCAGTTTGTCCATCCGTCTGTAGGTGATAGGCCGTTCTTAAACTTAGTCATGTACCCATTGCTTCTTGCAGACTATTCCAAAACTGGCTAGTGAAAATCGGGTCACGATCACTAACTATACTAGAAGAAACCCCATGCAACCGTACTATCTCTCGAAGGTAAATAGACGCTAGCCATGATGCGGTCCTCTTGCTTTTCACCGGAATGAAGTGAGCACTTTTCGTGAGTCTGTCAACTATGACCCATATGCTAGTATTTCCCTTCCTTGACCTAGGCAGTCCATCCACGAAATCCATCGAGATACTCTTCCCATTTCCATTGCGGAACCTCCAAAGGATGTAATAGCCTACCGGGCATCTTCGACTCGGCCTTTACTTGTTGGCACACCATGCACTTTGAAACAAACTCTGCCACGTCCTTTTTCATTCCAGCCCAAAAGAAAATGTGTTTCATATCCCTGTACATCTTATCCCCTCTGGGATGTATGGTCATCTTTGAGTGATGCGCCTCCTCGAGGACTTTCCTTACTAAGTCTCCCACTTGTGGGACACATAGCCTTCCATCACGCCTTAGCCATCCCTTGTCATCTATGGCATACCTACCGAGGTGACTTGACGTCTCACCACTAATCAGCTTGTCCATGATTTCGACTATATATGGGTCTTCCTTCTGTGAAGTCCCTACTTGATCTAGAAGTGTAGGTCTTAACTCAAGAGATGCTAACGTAACAGTCAATGACTCAACAGCAGGTGTAATATCAAAGGTTGCTATAAAATCTAGACTTTTCCTTTCAACAAACAAGGGGCTCAAGGTCAACCTTTTCCTACTTAGCGCATCCGCCACCACGTTGCCCTTCCCATGAGTTTAAGCTATATCGGAGTCATATGATACCAAGAATTCCATCACCGTTGTTGTCTCAAATTCAAATCTTTCTATGAGAAGAGGTACTTAAGCGATTTGTGGTCGGTATACGGCTCGAACCTCTCCCTAGAAGATAATGGCGCCAAGATTTAAGTGCAAAAACGGTCGCTGCCAACTCCAAGTCATGTGTGGGATAGTTCTTCTCATGAACTTTAAGTTGTCTACCCCCATAGCATATCACTTTCCCTTCTTGCATTAGGACAGCGCCTATTCCTGTGCCACACGCATCTGTGTACACCGTAAACATCTTACTTCCGTCGGGTAATGCCAAAACTTGAGCTGTGGTGAGGGCTATCTTGAGTCTCTGGAAAGCAATCTCACATTCTATGCCCCATGCAAACATTAGGTTTTTCTTTGTTAACCTAGTAAGAGGGGCTGAAATCTTAGCGAAGTCCTTAATGAAATTCCTATAGTAGCCTGCCAAACCGAGAAAGCTTCTCACCTCCGTTGCGTTCTTAGGAATTTTCCAGTCTTGCCCCGCAACTGGCTTTGCGGGGTCCACGGCTATGCCTTGCTTAGAAACTACATGTCTAAGAAACCGAACTTCCTTCCTCCAAAAATGGCATTTGGAGAACTTAGCCTTTAACTGGTCTGCTCTAAGCGTATCCATGACTTCTTTGAGACGTCTAGCATGCTCTTCTTCATCCTTTGAGAAGATCAAAATATCGTCCACGAAAACCACAAAAAACTTGTTAAGGAACTCCCGGAACACCCTACTCATCAAATCTACAAAGTACGCGGGTGCATTATTTAACCCAAATGGCATGACAAGCCATTTGAAGAACCCATACGGAGTCCTAAACGCAGTTTTGTCAATGCTATCCTCAGTCACTCTAAGCTGATGGAATCCTGTGGCTAGATCGAGTTAAGAGAAAACAGATGCTCCCACGAGCTAGTCAAACAAATCATCGATTCTTGGTAGTGGGTGTCTATTTTTCTTAGTTAGCTTGTTTAACTCACGATAATCTACTCATAGACGAAGCGAACCATCCGCCTTAGTAGAGAATACCACCGGAGCACCCCATTCAGAAATGTTTCGTCTTATGAAATTTTTCTCAAGCAACTCCTTAACTTGTTTACTAAGCTCTCTTCTTTCTCGTGGGACCATGCGCCTAACGGGAAATGAAACTGGCTTGGCATTATCAACAAGATAAATTCGGAAGTCTATCTTGTGTTTAGGAGGTAACCCCTTCACCTCATCAAAGACATCTGGATATTCTTGGATCTTACAGATTGCAAACTGTCGATGGACGAGTCAAGAGATTCAAGATAACACAACATGACCGGACCCTTAGGGTTACAAGAAATTTCAAGGGTATTACTAAGGCGAGTCATGAGCCTCACTACCCTTCGTTCACAATCAAGAATGGCTCCATAATTGGATAGCCAATCCATACCTAGGATCAAACCGTATCCCATAAATCCGAGAACATAAGCATTACATGTGAATTCTACGCTTAAGATAGAAATCCTCAAATCCACACACATCGTAGATAAATGAGCGGAGCCCCTAATTGGATTTGAAACTATACCGGGATCCTCAACCAGACTAGTACTTAGGTGCAAATTTTTAACAACATCAGAAGAAATAAAAGTATGCGATGCGCCAGAGTCAAATAAGGTTCGAACGGGAAATTCAGAAATGTAAACAAGGCTTTCTACGGAAATATTACTACCTCGGTCAAGTGCTGGAGTGGTGTTGAGAGCATGCAACTGCCCTCCAGAAGGTCCTGCTCGTTGGGCCTGCTCTTGCCCCTACCCTTGCTACTTAGGGCAATCTTTGCTGATGTGTCCAGTATCTCCACAATGAAAGCATTCACCCAACTTTCTCTTCTTCCTTCTACAATCTTTAGCTAGATGTCCCGTAATACCACAAAAGTTGCACTTCCTTGTCTCATGTGGTTTGTTAGTATTGTTGTTGTTGTTCTTGTTATTCTTGTTAGTCTTGTTGCCTCCCTTCTTGAAGTCAACCTTCTTATTCTGAGTCTCATTAGGCTTAACCTCCTTCTTGCTATTCTTGTCTTCCTCATGAAGTAGGGCCATATCCACCAAGCTTTCAAAGGTCGCCCCCATAGGTATATGAGTTATGGCCAAACTGTGTAGTGGCTCGTTCAATCCTCGAGCAAAGTGTACATCCTTCTTCTAAGCTTTGTTAACCAACTCCAATCCGAACCTAGCAAGCTGATTAAACTTATTCACGTACTCCCTAACGGTCATGTCCCCTTGCTTAAGTGCTAGGAACCTCTCCATCTGAAGGTTATCTTCCGCTGATGATAATAATTTAAGCCCAAACCTCTCTCTAAAGTCTGCCCAAGTCTCAACTGGCCTGGTAGCGTTGGTGACTTCCCACCAAAATGCAGCTTCCTCTTTCAACAACCATGCTGCCAACTGAACTTTCCTATGATCCTCCACATCGAAGATAATAAACAAGTCTTCAGTCTCCTTTAGCAAGTTTCGTGCCTCAACGAAGGTTTCAGTTCCAACGAAGTTCTTGCTGCCCAATACTTTAAAGTCTTTGCATATTTTGGCAAAGGCGGTACCAGGAGGAGGAGGAACCGGCCACTGGGGGGGGGGGGGAGGAGGGATGTCTGCCGGGCCCGCGCCGTTGGCCCTAGCTTCTAAGTACCTTCGGAACCATCCAGGTACGGGTACTCCCTCAGGAAGGTTAAGATCAGACATGCTGAAAAACGAAAAGAAAAAGATTCAAACGAGGAAACAAAGGAAAGTGCTAATGGCTTTTGGGGAATAGCCTTTTTTAAACATAAAACTTTTATTGAAAAATGCTTTTTTATAAGCAGTTTTGGAAAATAGTTTTAGAAGGTTTTTAAAACTTTTGCCCCGTCTGGTAACCTTCTGCTCTGATACCAAATGTAACACTCCACCTCCGCTAGGGTCTCTTACAAAGGGAATGCACTAGTTTTGGTGGAGTATTATCTAGGTAAACATACACAGAGATATCACAAGGCAGAACATAAATAAAGCAGCAGTAGAAATTAAAAACCAAATTTCATTACTTTCAAGAAAAGAGCCAAAACATCATATATCCAAAGTACAAATTATTCCATTACATCAAGTTCTAAATAAAGAAGCATAAACTTAAGATAACAAAAGTAAATTATTCCCCAAAAATAGCAGAAGTGCAGCCATAGCATAGCTCAAGACCAAACCGTACATGAGCTGATAGAAAGCAAGCTAAATCCAAGATAAGAGCTAGCGTTTCCTTTCTGAGAATCTGGGGGGGGGGGGACGAAAGAAAAAGAGGCGAAAGAAAAAGGGTCAGTCGTAAAGACTGGTAAGCCCTAGTGACTTTCAACATAAAAACTAGTAAAAGTAACATGAAATGTGAAAACTGGAATTAAACATAAGGATGATAACATGACTGGTATGATAACAAAGATAACAAGATAAGTCAAGTCTAGCATCACATATTCAAGATTCGCTGCACCAATTGTACTAGTATTCCAACCCAAGTCAAGTATTAACCATGAAATGATCCCTTGGCCCAATATCATGAAACGACCCATTACGGGGTCCTATATTACGATCTACTAATCGATCGGCTCCCTACAAGTTCTAGCTCGTCATGTGTCTGTGTCATACGGCCCAATCACGAAATGTAGTCACCTGTGCTAGGTCCACCATAGGGTATATCAAGCCCTAGGGTGCCAACCACAGACACGAATCAAGCACGCACAGTGTAAATCTACTGGTGCCCAATGCCTGCTTTTTCAACTCCGGACTACGTGCACGACCATAGTCCGCCTGAACCTACAATGGCGCACCAACTCAGCCGTCGTTCTGGTCGCTTACAATCAGCCCAGTAATCGTGCCCCACCCTGCCTAGTCCCAGGGTATCATGATACATCTAAGTGGGTTACTGCTGAAAAGGACCGCGTAACTAGGGTTTCTAATGGGTTACATGTTGTCATTCAAATTCGTGACTTAACCCTATCCAATCATGTGTCAAGTTGGTTAAGTGTTGTCTTTCATGTTCATGGCTTAACCCTATCATGTAGCATAAATTCATTAATGCACCCCAACCTCTCACATTAAACTAGTTGTTGTGGTCACTAGATTTGTCGGGCGGTTCCGGGCAGATTTACACCACAACATAGTCTAACCTCGGGTTTTAGGTGCGATATGACCAACTACCCACATTGGATCCTATTGTTTGCAGTCACTGGATTTGCCAGGCAGTTCCGGGCAGATTTACACTGCAAACTCAACCCAACCTCGAGTTGGCCATTTTCAAGTTCATTCTAGAGTCATGACCATGTTCAAGTCTCATATCAAGTTCTTGACAAGTTTCAAGGTAAGTTTCATGTCCATATTCAGATTCAAGTTATAACAATGTTCATGTTCCAAGTTCATGGTAAATTCAGGTTTGCCTAAACTATCCAAATTGTGTTCCCATCGCACGTGAATTCGAATTGATACAAACAAATCTAATTAAGGAATAACATAGAAAGAACGGGCATAAGGTAGCAAAAGTGATTACAAGTCAAGCATGGTATAACTTTAGATAAACAATTACAACAATACTGGCATATGGAGTAGTGGTCTCAAATATCAAATCTAGCAAAATAGGGTGATAGTCATGGTAAAAGTTGACATAAGATAATAACCCCAAACTTGTGAATAACAACTAATTCAACATCACAGACATGAATATTATGGACATTAGGGGTTTTAGATCTACAACATATATAGGCCCTAAATCAATTTCATATAAATATTACCATAAGTCAAGATTTAAGATGAATAGATCCAATGTGAACAAATAGTAGATCTGAAATACTAGATCCAAAATGAACAATGATAGATACAAGATATACAGTGATAGATCCAAGATAATTGTCATACTTAGGTTCAATTTCAATTTACAACATGTCCATATTAAGTTTAAAGTTTAGATCTAAAAGTATCTGGGGCTTACAAATCGTGGTTTGAGAATTAGAAAACAAAGAGGCGATGTTGAATCTCGAGTCTAAAAGAAATCCCCCAAACAGCAATACTCTACACGTAGCCTTGTTAGAGAAGAAGCAATCCCTTTTCTCTAACTTTTCAACCAGAGTTTCAGCAGCATAAGGCCAGAGAGAATTTGTGTAGAGAGACTAGAGTTAGGGGCTGTTTATTTAGGGTCAGGCCAACGAATTTAGACAGGAATCGGACTAGAAACATCAGATTGAACTCTAACTCAAAAATGGGCTCGGCAACCAGGTCGACACCCAGGTCGACTCTATGGTCGACCTGGTCCTGGGCAGGTCGACCCCCAGGTCGACCTGGTCATGGGCGGGAAATTTCCCGCCCAGTCCGTTCTAGGGTTTGAATTCGAAATTTGAATTTGAATTCTGAGCTGTTTTTGAACTTGAAATTTCAGAAACTTTGAAGGGTCATAACTTGGTCATACGGACTCCGATTTTCAAAAACTCGGACTCGTTTCCAAGCAGAATTTCGAGATGAACGTAATTGTGTAACCCGTGGCCCTTAATCCTTATTTTGAAAATTAATTCTGCCTTGATTTATGGTTATAACACGTTATTAAAATACGGGTTGTTACAATCTTCATAAGCGGAAGGATTACTTATAATCTCGTGCTTAGGGGCCCATGAAAAACTGTGGTTCTGTCGTGGTTGGAATCCATGGGTTGCAAGGACTTCTCGCTACTGATCCATGGGGTGATTCCTATATGAGATGCAGTAGGAAAGTACCTTCGGTTCATCCTATTCCTAGATGACTTGTAAGGATGAATGTCTGACAGAGTATTTCCAATGGGATCGCGTACGTTGATTTCTTCAAACATACCGTAGTTGGGTCGCTCCTAACCAGGGTATTTTTGTAGACATCAATTAGTGATATCCCGCGGATCTAACGATGTGGCATTCAAAGTGAATGGTGACCAAATGTTTCAAAAAGGAAATTCAAACCTCAAGCCTCACAACCGGGAAATGACAAAAATTGGGCAGGCAGCATGGCTATGTGGGTCGCTCCCATTAGGGTGTACAATCACCTATCTAGAGAAACTCCTTTTGCTTCTTTAATCTATTTCGATGTTGTCCCTTTTCAGGAAATGGTGGTTTGAGCTCAACCATTGGTGATTACATCCGATACACTCAAGAGAAATGAGTGGTCGGTCATGTGAGGGCTAGGCTGCAAGACGTTCTTGTTGAACCCAGTGTATTCGCCTCTAGAGAAACAGTATCGGCAGGTGGCCCCATACCTTATCAAGGGCAGAATCCAATCGCCAATAAGCGCCCGCGGTTTTGATTGTATACTATATGTGGAGCGTGAGATGCAAGCGTTCCGCTAGATTCTATTTACTTGTATTTAGACATTATTATAATATCATAAAAGATATTGGTTTCAAAACTGTTTTGGATTATCGTAAGGTAAAAACAATCCGTGTTTATGTGTGGATTTGGCCTTATGATTATCTTTTCTTTTGAAAGGATTTTAAACTTTAAAATCAAGTGGTGTGATACGCTTAATACTGTGCGAGTTTTTCTCACTCTGGTTCACCAGACTGACCCTGTGTTTTGTAAATGCTCGGGTTAGCCCGGGTGTACAGGTTCAGTTTATCGAATGAATTGAAGAGAGGAGCTGGAAAAGTCCAGACGTGTGATATTATATAGCTACTATTCCGCTGTGTGTTTTATCTGAGGATAGATTATTATAACTGTCTAGAGCTGATGTACTCTAATATTGTAAGTATTTTCAAAAGCACTCAGTAAAAACTTATTTCTGTATTATATATTGTTCCGCTGCGATGTGAGACTCTGTGTTGTGTTGGCCCTTCTCCTTCTTCTATTCTAATATTTCTTTCTTTCTTATCTCACTCTCTAAATTCTTTCTAATAACGTTCCGGTGTTTGGAAGGTCGGCATAAGGTATGGGAAAGGTATTTATGTCGATTTTCAGGGCTGAAAACCCTGGGTCGTTACAGTGGTATCAGAGCTATTGGTTTAGGAATAACCTTGGCTCTGTGGTGTAACTCGATAGAAATTGGGCTAGTAATACCCTAGATCGAAATTGAGTGTATGTATATGAGAGCGTATTTGTAAATTTTATATAAAAATGTTTTGTATTGTGTTTGTTGATCGGTTCAAGTGTTGAAAAGCATAGAACTGGCAATGGATACCGTATTGTTTTGTAAAGAGGGTAAATGAAATAATTTTACCAAAATATATCCTTGCATGGAAAGAAAATAATTTTATCAAATTATTGGGATAGTAATGTATTTGATCGATTTGAATGTGATTCAAATCGGATTGAAATTTGAATTGAAACTTAACTTTGTTAAGTGTAATTAAACTAAGAATGATATTGAAATTGAAGTACATAAACTGGAAATTTAATGAATGAATAATAATCAAATTTTTGAAACCAAAATAAATGTTAATATTGAATGTGAAATTCAATTGATTTGGTTGTGTATTGGTTGTTGTGATTGGTTTGTTATTGGATGATGGTTTGTTTGAATAGAAATAATCAATGAATTTATTGGAACTAAATGAATTATAAACTAAAGAATAAATTCCAGTATAATTAAACTGGAGTGAAACCGCATATTAATTTGAATTTACGATTTAACCCTGTATCTGGTCATGAATTGATGTTGTGCATTTGACTTTACAATTGGTATAGTTATACCGGTTGGTTAGTGAGATATTATCTCAGAATTTCATATATATGTTACTGATATGTGAATTGAGTTGAGTACAGGTGCCAGATGGCTTTGAAAATTTATTATAGTTGCGTATACTACACATAGATTGGGCAAATATGCTCAGTAGCAGTCGAAAAGGTACGCTTACACGAAAATATAAAATTTTGGGGTTTGATTTTTTGTTTCCCGACCGTTGGTCGATGTATATATGTTATTTGTTCCTGCGATATCGCAGACGTCACTCCGTGCAAGGGAGACTCTGCCGAATTTTTCTGGGAATTTAGCGTGTTAGAAAATTTTCGATAATTTTGAAAATATTGACTTATGATATTGAATTGATTTTCGATTTAAAATAAATTAGATTTAGAAATTAATGGGTTAGTAATGTTCTTTCTTACCTTAGCAATTTCGAGGACAAAATTATTTTAAGGGGGGAAGAATGTAACGTCCTCTATTTTTGGTAGTCAATTATTTAATTTATTATTTTAAAATATTATATTTGGAATATTATGGGATTTAGTATTTAATTCATTATCAAAACGAAGTTTGAACGCTATATATTTATGTAATTATAAACCGAGCTCGAAACGGCGCTGCAGTTCGTAATTTGGAGTTTTGAACTTCAATTCGATATACAGGATCCGATATAAGTCGGATTTGTGTGAAACGAGAAACATTGGAACCGTGTTGATTATAACTTTCATATGAAAGAGAAAAATCCAGATTTCGTATTGTAAATTGTAAGTTATGGCCAAATCAAATTTTAAAATAATCGCTGTGGAAAATTGTTACTTAATTATAGGCTTTTAAAATGGTCATTTTATAAACAGCCGCCGATTTCGATGAAATTAGTTTCATTGGGACCGCAACGTTAAATTACTGTACAGTGTTGAATTTCGTGGCAAACCGATGTCGTATGTGGCCACGGTAGCCGTAAACGCCCAATTATTTTCTATAGCGCGTAAATAATATAATAAAGGGATATTCGAGTGTTACTTGAGCAGACGATCAAATTAAGCCGCGAAACCAATTCCATTGAGTTCGTATCGTCGATTATAATCCGGATAGGTATATAGTTTGTTATTTTTAGGGACCGGGTAATTTGGCGCCTAAAATGGCATCGCGGTGCGCGTAAAAGTAGCCTACCAGGGGAAACAGTCTCAGAATGCGAAGAAACTGGTGCCGTTGGGTTCGTATTGAAGAATTATTTTAGGATTTCAAGGTTTCAAGTTAATTTGACTTATCTCGTGACCGTGGAAAAATTAAACGCGTGGTTATTTCTGGTTTTATAAAGGAATTTTTTTCAAACGATGTCGGATTACGACGAAACCTGTCCCATTAGGTCCGGAATAATTTTTTATAATAAGATTAGCCTTTTTATCAAAAAAACAGGAATCGTCTGTAGAGATTTTGTTGTGTTACTTCACCGTTAAGTTTCGTTATAATAAACTAATATTAAAAATATATGCAAAAGGTTACACTAAGGTATATTTAAACCGTGGCTGCTTTGTTTAACTTTAACTCGCGTACCAAACTCTCCTTTAATTGTTGGCCAAATAACCGTTGCCTTGCGTGCCAAACAACCGTTGCCTTGACTGCCAATCTACCCAGCGCCGTGAATCCCAAGTTATTACAGCTACCCTATTTTCTCTGAAATTCTTATACTCTAAAACTTGGCTACCATGTAACTCTTCACCTATATAAAAGGACATGCTGCTCCATTTTTCTTTCTGTCCAGAAACTAAAATAACCGCACTTCCCTAACCCAAAACAGATCCTAATTTAAACTCTAATTTGCTGAAATAGGTTTGTCAGATTTCCTTTGTGGCGACTTTTGATCATGTATAAGTTTCCAAAGGTTCCTTCGTTCGCTACGGTAAGACTACTATGGCCTATGGGTGCGTGAGAGGTATGGGGATGAGCAGCGGGGAGGCGTGACAGTCATGGATTTTATTCAGTTGCTGCTTGCCTGAGGTGAGAGCATTGGTTTTGAACTATTATCAGTGGGAGGAACGCATGGAGTCGAGGACGCGTTTAAGGTGGAAGGACTGAGTGAAGTTGCAGATGGGAAAAACTAGAGTTTAGTTGCCTTGGATTTTGGTATCATGGAATATAAGAGAGGCAGCATGGAGATGAAACGCGGCTAAATGGTGAAGTTGAGTTGCAGAACTATGGAACTGGAAGGATGCGAAGGGCGGGTGGGTTTGCAAGACTGGTGACCAAAACGTAAATATGAAGGGAGAGAGAAGGCGTTCACAAGTCAGTGAGAAGATGGAGAGGAAGGACCGGGGAAAGAGAAACGTGGTGGTAGGTGGACGTGACAGTATGAAAGGTGAGAAATAGATAAGTGCCTAATCAAGCTTTTATATGGCTAATTGGTATTTATTTAACTAAGTAAAGGTTTAATAAAATAATATATTTAATAATATATATATATATATGTGAGTGGAAATCATGTAAGATGGTTTAAAAACATGTCCAATTAATGTGTGAACAGTATAGTATTTAACGTTGGTTTTAAACTCAGTTGTGTCTAATCCTTAAAAATTCGAACTACAGTATCTCCGAGAACATCTTTGTTGTATTGCCGAGTAGGCTATCTTCTATCGGTTCATCACGTAGATGGTTACAACTAGCACTTCACCATCGAATTGGCATACAGTATTTTTAACAGTAGAAATAAGGGTTAACCCTCTTGAAGAAAAGGCAACAGTATGAAACGAGTGGTTAGTTTAGACTAATTTAATTAAAACCAAATCTAGTGTTGACGCCGCAAACGTTGTTCTTTTATAACATGATTTACGGAAGCTAACGTTTAAATATGCCTCATGGAGTTTAAATAAAGGTAATACTTGATTTAATTAATATAATATTTACTTACGTTTAATAATAGAGAATATCGTATTAAATTTATAATTCTGTTATACAACAACGGGATTGGAGGAAACAGGTTAGTCGGAACCATATCAATAAGCATGACGCGATGAAGCAGGTCTGATCAGAGTTAGCAGTTATGGGTATTTTTAATTAAATTAAACTTCAGTTTAATTTAATTAAAACAAACTATTTCAGCAACGGACAAATCATGGTGAGTTCAACTCACTCTGTTTTATCCTACTTATATTTTATATAAGTTGGGTTTATTTGTTGTGTGCTATGGATGAGTTTTATTGAATTATATATTCGTACATTGACTGAACGGTTAAGTTAAACGTCCGTTTAACTTAAAATCGTTATTTTCAACAATTGAATCCAATTGAGGTAATTTACCTCAGTGGTGACATGTATAAACATTATAAATAAATAATTGGGTGTTGGCATTGTTGTTATTTGCTGATTGTTGACTGTTACCGTCCATTATTGACTGTTATTATTAAACTGTTTATTTCATCTGTTTAGATAAAAATGAACATTAATTAGCTACATTGAACTGATTTCTTTGAATTGAGATAACCCAATGTTTGGCAGGGATTGACAGGTTGGGGAAACTCAATAGAATTCCTCATAAATATTGATTATGTAATCAATATGATTTGTTGGGATTGTTTGGGTGTGAACTGGCTTAATATTTCACAGTTTGGTACCATAGTAGATATTCGCCTCTTTAGTACCGTCTATAAAGAAATGATTTTTGAAATTGAGATCATATCGATTTCAAACGATTTCGAAGATATAATATAATTATATATGAATTTGAAATAAGGTTTGATTGTAAATATAAATATCAAAGCTTAATTTATTGGTTCTATAATTATTTAAATACTATAATTAACAGGGATGCAATATATTATTAAATGAATAGTTATACAATATAAACTCATCGTATTTGTTATCAAAATGTACAAAATGGTATGCAAAGGCCTTAACGGATGTAAATGAAGTTTTAAAATTTATTTCAAATTATTGGAATGGAATAATTGAATCGAGATTTGGAAAGGTGTTTACATTAAGATTTGAAAGGGTGTTTATATTAGATATGTAAAGAATAATTATATACTATTGTAATCAATAATTAATGATTATTGCGAATGTTAGTAAATTATATTTTTAAGAAATACTGGTGAAAGTTATAAAGAATTCGATTTATAAGTAAATCAAGGCTCGTGTATTATACTGCAAGGTGTTTCTAAGAAATGAAGAAAATTATAAATAAAAGTTTACTTAATCAATTAAGTAAACATGTTTGGGATTTTAAATGGAGTTTTTTAAAAAGAGAAACATATGTGTTGGTAAACTTATATCTGTCTGAAGATACGAATGTTGTTGATCAAGGTCTGAGAAGTAAATAAGATACCCCAACTTGAACGACTTCATGATTATCCAAGGATGATATTAGTTAATAAACGAGAGGAGTTAGGGGAATAGAAGTTATGATTTCCATGAGTGATTTTATAAAATGTATTTGAAAGGTATAAGTGAATGAATGGTTTTAAAATATTCTTATCCGATGATAAGAAGTAAATGTGATATTCCAATATTGGAAGATTTATAAGAAGTTAATTAGCAAACGATTAATTAAAGGGGCTAAATTATGCTGGGTACTGAGTCAGTGGATTCATTTTGTTTCTATGGATGAATGGTTGTTTATCAAAGTTTATTCGATAGTTGTAACAACCCGAATTTTTATAACATGTTAAAACAAGAAATCAGGGTAGAATTAAATTCTAAGTTAAGAATCAATGGGAACAAGTTACACCATTGCGTTCATCTCGAAATTCTGCTTGAAAACGAGTCCGAAATTTCGTAAATCGGAGTCCGTATGACCAGGATATGGCCCATAGAAGATTTCAGTAAATTCAAAATTTAGCCCGAAATTCAAATTCAGCCAGAAGCAGATTGGGCGGGAAAATTTCCCGCCCAGCCCCAGGTCGACTGGGGAGTCGACCTACCTCCCTCCCAGGTCGACTGGGTAGTTGACCTACCCCCCCCCAGGTCGACTGGGGAGTCGACCTGGGGGTCGATCTCCCTGGTCGGACCCTGTTGGTCTGGTGCACCAATTTGCTCCTTTGGTCTGTTTACTTGGCCTGAGATGGGATTTGATGGTTCAGATCTAAACTAGGGTTAATCCTATGGCCTAAACTAGTCTCTACACCTATAAAAACACCCTAATACCTAGCCTAAACCATCACAAATCATCCGAACAACAAAATTCTGCCAAAATGCTCCCTAATCATGGCCTCCATCTTCATCTTGAGAGCTTCTAAGGCAAAAAGGAGCAATCTTTCTTCATCAAATCAAAGGAGCTACTTATTCTCAAGGCTTCTAGTGTTGCTACATCATTCCTAGAACTTCTACAACGTCTCTATCTTGTTCTATTTGGTTCTAGTTCTCATAGCCACTGTAACACCCCACCTCCGCCAGGGTAACTCTTGCAAGCACACTGGCTTTGGAGGGGCGTTAAACGAGGTAAACACGCATGCAGATATCACAAGACAGAACATATAAGTAAAACAGAGTAGTAAAGCAGCAGATAAAACTAGCATTTCAAAACCATAGTTAAGTTACAACAAGGTACTTGGTCATTATTTTCCAACAAACAAAGTCTAGAGAAAAGCATAAACTGGAAAACTGAAATACATAAAGTACTATCCCCAAAGTGAAGTGATAAACCAAAGCTAGCTCAATGTCCAAAACCGTACATGAGCAAATCCAGTAAGCAAGCTATAAAGATCTAAGCTAAGCTCCAATGTTCCCACCCTGAGGACCTGAGGGGGGGGGGAACGGAAGAAAAGAGGCGAAAGAAAACTGGTCAGTCAAAAAGACTGGTAAGCCCTAACTACTACCAGTTCATGAACTAGTAAAGTTAACTGGCATGAGAAGCTGAGATGAGCATAAGGATAACAACATACTGACATGATGATTAACTAACAAGATAGGTAAAGGTGTCATCGCATAATCAAGGTTAAGTTTTGCACCACGGGTGTACTAGCCTTCTAACATGTCAAGTAAAAACAAGAATTGATCCCTTGGCCCAAGCTTGGCCCCATATCATGAGGTGACCTAAATCAAGGTCCAACTACACGGTCTAGTTGATCGGCTCCCTATAAGCCTAACTCGTCAAGTGTCGGTGTCATACGGCCCAAACATGAAATGTAGTTAAACTGCGCTAGGTCCACCCTAGGGTGTATCAAGTCCTAGGGTGTCAACCTCGGACACAAATCAAGCATGCACAGTCTAGATCTACTGGTACCCGTGCCTGATTTTCCAACACCGGACTATGTGCATGACCATAGTCCGCCTAGACCCACACCGGTGTGACGGCCGGGAATTTCACTCGATCTGAATCAGTCGTTAAACCGATCTAGACCGTTCGAAACCCCTGATCGTTTGAGAACAGGACAAATCAGAACACAAACAGAAGAACATTTCATTGTTATTACAACAATACCATCAGATACAAGAATATACAGAGTATAAATGAATAAATTACATTCGATAAATATCAGAGATTACAATAAATTACATAGCAGCGGAAAAATAATATAAAGCACAACTGAAGGTGATATACGGATACAGGGCTTTCCGGATATCATTCCAGCTGCAAACCAGGATCCTGTGAATATAAATCTGCAAAACCAAAACTACTAGCTGCCCGTGCGGAAAATAGGGGCACCCAGAGTTTAGGTTAAAACAATAAACTCCAGGTCAGTCATGTGACTGGGGTGAGAACTAAAACAGTTATTTAAAGCTTTACTTTAAAAGAGAGTAATTCAAGGTACCACGCCGTATAACACGGAACGGGTTTCCTCCCAAGAATACTAGTGCATATAATAAACAGCGCAATGCTTTTTCGAAAAATGAAGCTATTATAAGACCCAGGTCCCATCACACAATGCAACGAAAGCCGGAGGATAGGGTTTTCCCTTATAATAGCCAAACATGCTTGGTACGTTTAAAACAAATCATTTGATACTATAATAAGTGTATAGTGTCAAAACAATTTCAATCATAAATATAAATCATAGGCGGCATGGGTATCATCTATCATGTCGCCATACTAGTTCTACAATTAAAACCGCAATACACGTATTGGAAATTGGATTTCCGTCATGAGTCGAGGCAAGGGGCAAGCTCCTCTTCGCATTCGAGACACTCTAGCAAATGCCTCAGGGCTACGCACTCTGGGCAACCCTGGGATCCTCCAAGGCCGGTCCTCACTTACGTTAGAGGATTAATTATGCCTGAACACACGTTTCCCGGTCCTTACAGACCTATAATCGAGGCGCCTCATCCAACAACCACATAGGTGAAAAGTATATAAATGTCAGGGCTGGTAAGTCACTGACACCACCAAAGCTAGAAAGAAACGTCGTGCACTCCTTGGGTCCTCATCCCGTTTTTAACTCATACCGAGGTGTGAGGCTCGCGAATCCACGTTATACACAAAGCTGCCACGTAGGCGTGCTTTGATCATCAACCACAAGACTTTGCTTTTCAACAGAAGCCTTGATCATTGCATCTTAGCGTGCCACATAGGCAATTCATGCCATGCGACTGATGTCCATCGATATACAACCTCTGAGCTCGTACGTCACAGAGAAGGGCGTTAAGCAAAAGAATAAATTCTCCGCCGCCAAACAGATGTATATTTAATAGAAATCAATCGACACAGAATAAAATCCAATGTCAGACACACAATCCATTTACAAGTCCGTTCTGGGTCTGAACGAAACCGGAGGCACTTTCCTCGCATATCCCTCCATCTCCAGGTACGTCTGGACGACCACCAACTATTTCCATCCTTTTGGGTGTACAGCCCAATCAGGATCGTTAGTAATTATCCAAACGATGTGAAGACTTCCGGTCTTCGACCACCGTCTTCATCTTCGACTTATCGTCGAATCGGTTATTCAGAATGGGTATAAACCCGGCCTTTCCGAACAACCCGCGTATATTAAAAACAAATGTAACACAAACCCAACATACGCCTCATTCCAATTCATTAGTCACTAACCGCAAATTAGCAAGAGAACAATTTCCCAAACATTAACCCCGAAGGCCGAAACCAACATCAGATCAATACCCAAGAAACCATTCTTCTTAGCCAACCTACAGCTAGTTTCTAAATTCCACATTTTTAGGGAAAGGTTCCCATTAATTTTATCCAAGATAAATTCTTTAAAATTTATCCTGTAATCTTTCTTTGGATGTCATTTAAAACCAAATTATGGTTTTTCCAACTAGTCGAGATTAGCGAACCGTAACGAAGTAATTATTTATTTTATTTCCCAATCCCAACCTATTCATCCCATGAAGCAAAACTGGTAATACTCCATATCTAATACTATGGTGTTATCGGTAAGATTAATTACCATTTCACGTTCAAATCTAATTAAAGATTTAACTATCGCTTTGGAGCAAAACTGGCGATACTCCATTCTCGCTCATTTCTAAATTTGATAATTTAGATTATAGATTTACATTTCAATCTAATTGCGGATTCGTTAAAACTCCTTTTATTGGGTTAAAGAACTAGGTGTTATTTAAAACACAGTTCACGACAAACCCAAATCACATTCTATTTAATTCAAATCAAATATATTAGGAATTCCGATTATTTAAAACCACTTTTTAAATATAATTTATTTATATAAAAATAATTGGGTTTTAAATTTAGTTCAAAACTAGTTTATTTCGATAAAAATCTATTTTTATCTTTTCAAATATGGAGTTTTTCATCCCAAATTTTCCCAAATCATTTCTTATGATTTTACACAAATTATTGATATTTTTAATAATTTTATCAAGGCCCGTACAGTCGATTTTCAACAATGGCCATCGAACTGCACTTACAGCGACCTTTTTCGAATTTGATTTGGACGTATATCCAAATCCAACCGTTAGATTTTGAATTTCAAATATTCGTTAGAAAGCTCTATTCGATACGAACCCAACGGTTCCGGTTTTAGGAGAATCCGACGGTCGGATCTCCCGTAATGTCCGTTTGAAATAAATGGTCGAAATTTACGAACTGCCGCGGCGCGGCGCGTTCTATTCAGGCCATTATATTATATATATATATATAATATATAATATATATTTCGTCGATTTCTACTTAAAACGAATTATATAAATAGTTTTAAATTCGTTTCAAAAGCAATTTCAACTTCCATTTTATTTCAAATCAAAATTGAATTCTCCTTTATAAATTCGTTTTAAAATTCATTTCTATTCAATTCAAATTTCAATTCAATTTGAATTCATTTCACTTCATTTTAAATTCAATTCGAATTCGTTTTCAATTCAATTCAATTTCAAAGTTGTTTTCTATTCGATTCAATTCAAATTGGTTTTCTAGTCGATACAATTCAAATTGGTTTTCTATTCGATTCAAATCCATTTTCTATTCAAATCAAATTCGTTTTGTTTTCTATTCCATTCAATTCGAAATCGTTATATATTAAATTCATTTCGAAATCGTTATATATTCAATTCATTTCGAAATCGTTATATATTAAATTCATTTCGAAATCGTTATATATTAAATTCATTTCAAAATCCTTATATATTCAATTCATTTCGAAATCGTTATATATTAAATTCATTTCGAAATCGTTATATATTAAATTCATTTCGAAATCGTTATATATTAAATCTATTTCGAAATCGTTTTATATTCAATTCATTTTGAAATCGTTTTATATTCAATTCATTTCGAAATCGTTTTATATTCAATTCATTTCGAAATCGTTTTCAATCTATTTCGAAATCGTTTTATATTCAATTCATTTCGAAATCGTTTTATATTCAATTCATTTCGAAATCGTTTTATATTCAATTCATTTCGAAATCGTTTTCAATTCAATCTATTTCGAAATCGTTATCTATTCAATTCATTTTGAATAAAATTGATATAAATATCGTTCACGTCAAAATGGCGTCAATCTAATCAACACGGCTTCATATATTTCTTTTTTCAAATATTCTATTTCAAATATTTCTATTTTCAAATATTCTATTTGTCAACACACGACTAATCTCAATGAATGAGTATCGTCCACGTGTGACTATTTTTGTTAAATTATTTCATTCAACACATGACTAATCTCAATGGATGGGTACAATCAACACATGAACCTTTATATTATATTGATAAAGATGTAAATTTTATTATTAAAATATTTCGTTCAACACATGACTAATCTCAATGGATGAGTACAGTCAACACATGAACCTTTATATTATATTGATAAAGATGTAAATTTTATTATTAAAATATTTCGTTCAACACATGACTAATCTCAATGGATGAGTACAGTCAACACATGAACCTTTATATTATATTGATAAAGATATAAATGCTATTATAAAAATATTTCGTTCAACACATGACTAATCTCAATGGATGAGTACAGTCAACACATGAACCTTTATATTATAATACTCTTTATTTTTCAAATTGGAATAAGGCCCAATCAATCACCATATAAATTAAATTATATGGATTTTCATACAACACATGTATATAATAGCATTGAGAAATAATCAACCATCAACCAAAGTGCACTGCACTGTATAAGCATCAAATATAGATATCTAACGCTTATAACAGCCTGTCAATCAATCGATCGACATATTTAATCAATCAGGATGAGTGAACTTCAAATTTCATCCCAACACCCGTGTGGGGTTTCAAGCAATCAAACACAGATTTTTATTTGTGCAGTTGGGCGATGTGTAAAATTTATCGTCCCAATCAATGTCATTCAAATAGGTGTACATAAACAAACCGTCCGGTTTGTAAATGGATATTTTATCTTATTCACTTCACGTTAAAAATTATATTTTTAACGATAGAACATTTTATTTTATCATATGAATTTCTATTCAGTTCATTCTTTAAATAAAATGATATTTTTATTTTTCTAACTTTTTTTTTAGAAGATTTCGGCGGCATAACGGCACGATACTAGAAACGGGACAAGGCCTAGCCTTATCCCCGGTCTAGTGAAGGCCCATGCCATTCACACATCAATCATATCAATTCATTTCACCAAACAATTCAATTTCGATCAAATATTCCAACTAGTCTATGCAACCAAACAAACAAGTCCATGGTCTGTGGACGATTGTGTCGAGTGCTACTAAGCACCGTCTGCATCCTAGTATATATATATATATAACTATAATAGAAATTGAAGAGTGAGAAGTTCTCACAAATAGCTATCCAATCATCTCGACTCTTCATTGATAGAAATCTTCATCGCTAACGCATCTTTGTCATCTTCGTTGCCCGTAGTCACTACATATGTAAAAATCGAATTTTTATATACTGATGTCTTTAAAATAAAAATCACATTTTTATTTATTCACTTTCAATTTAAAAATCATATTTTTATTTCTCTATACATATAATAAAAAATCGCATTCTTATTATATCGCCACATATATAAAGATCAAACTTTTACTTTGCTACATATATAACGATGATATTTTTAATATTCCTAACATGTAAAAATTATATTTTTAATTCTTTAAAAATATAAAAATCACATTTTTACATCTTCTATATAGTAAAGATTATATTTTTAATACTTTAAAAATATAAAAACCATATTTTTATTACTTTAAAAATATAAAAATCATATTTTTACTTCGATGTTCATTATATAAAAATCTCGCCTTTTCAATTTAAAAATCTCGCCTTTATAAATATAAAGTTTTCGCCTTTTCAATTATAAAGTTTTCGCCTTTTCATTTATAAAGTTTTCGCCTTTTTAATTATAAAGTTTTCGCCTTTTTAATTTATCATTATAAAAATCACATTTTTATTTTTCTACCTATATAAAGATGATATTTTTAATATTCTCCATTATATTTTCAAAAGTGAAGTCTTTATATTTTCAAAGCATATGTTTTCAATATTTTCTAAACATCGCTACTTATATTTTCCCAAATCTCATTTTAATATTTTTCAAACAATTGATATTTATATATTTTGAATTATGCTAATCTTTATAAACAAAGTATGTTTATATTTTCCCTACCTCAAAAACAAAGTTTATTTTTGTATTTCAAAAACAAAGTTTATTTTACTAATAAAAACAATGCTAACTTTATATTGATTAAAACAAATGTCATTTATTTCAAAAAAAAACTGATTAAACTAAACTTACAGGAAAAAAAACTTACAGTGCATCGCTGGGGGGGGGGGGGGGGTTCTGGTGGGTCTTGGGGTGCTGGCGATGTCGGCGGTCGTCGAACGGAGGAGGGGGGGTTTCTTCTCGCGATCGATCGAACTGGGGGTGGGGGGGGTCTGGCTTCGTCGCGCGGTCTTGGAGTGAGGGAGGGCGGCCACGCCTGTGGCGCGATGGCGCAGCGTGAGGGGGAGGCGGCGGTGGCCCACCCCCAGGCGGCGCGTTAGTTAGGGCACGAAGCCCCTTTCTTTTGAAAAGTGAATTGAAATTGTCGGGGGGGGGGGGGGGGGGGCTGGTAGTTAAGGGGAGAAAGGGTTTTTTTTATTTAATTTATATTCTTAAAAAGTAACTTTTTCTGTCGACTTCAGAATCGAACCCACCGCCTGTCGTCCATAGCGTTTTACCCCCATTCCGAACACAATGGGATATGTATCGTAGGTTGATTCGGCTGTTACAATCAGTTTCCGTTAAATTTACATTTAAATCACTATATTGAATTTTAAACGTACTTTTCAAATTACCGGGGTCACATACGAACTTGAAAAATTCTAGAAAAATATTTTCTAGCTTCGTATAGACGAAACGGTCCTAATAAAACTAGTTTCATCGAATTCTAAGACCGTTTGAAAAATGGTCATCTTCCAGTCGATTAAAATCAACTGAAACTGGTCAAACGCGTTTTCCTTTGCCACGCTCACATATTGATTCGAAAAATTATGAAATTTGGAATCTAGCAATAATTTGACATCACGGACCCAACAAAACTGGTTTCGTCGAAATCCGAGGTCGTTTGCAAAATTCTCATTTTTAAGGGCTTGAATTCCATAGCGACTATTCAGAAATTTCAACTGGACATATCTTTTGATTCCCGCTATGAAATTTCGATTTTTCGGATTCGTTGGAAAGATATTACCAATTAGATCCTAATGTTTTTGGTTTCACTAAAATCCGGATTGTTTTGCACCCGGTACGTTCAATTGAAGTTTGAAATCGAATTATCTAACTACCGCGCCATTTTCAATTCTATTTATAATTATATATAAATATTTATATTCTAACGACGACGCGTATAAATATATACGTTCAAATTATATTCAAAATAAATTTCTCGTCGATATTATTTAAAATAATCTATTTTAAATATTCAAAATTCGCTAAAACTGCCAAAATAAAAATTTTAAACTGGTTCAGATTTTGCAGGTTATTACAATCTCCCCCACTTAAAACTTTTCGTCCCCGAAAAGGAACAAAGTCGAAAGTGGTTTGATAAATCAATTCTACGTTCGATCTGGCTTCCATTCTCCAACTTTTCAGTTTCTGAGAATTTTCAAATTCTCAAAAATTTGGCTAACACCCTAAATTTTTGAAAAATTTCGCCATAACCTCCCCTGCACCGGGAGCATCGGGGAATTTCAAATAGCTTCCCCGGTCCTTCTAATCTCAAAAAGAAAAAGAAAAAGCCAAGCGGCTAGCCAATACGCTCATAAAATCATCATCACCCAAAAAAAACAGTAAATTATGTAGTAAACATGTACCTATTTGTCGGGCAAACAAATTTTATTCTTCGGCTCTAGCCTCCTTGCTATGACCTGTTCAATGATAATATATATATATATATATATATATATATATATATATATATATATATATCCAAGCAAATGCGACCAATTATCAATATAATTCAATATTTGGTTCAATTAGGCATAATGGTTCAAAATTATCAAACAAATAGACAAACAACACAAACATCAATCAATTTGTGGATTAGAGTTTCAAATTCATAAATTTGATATATATATACAGAAAATCATGTTTTTGATGCCAATTCACAACAAAGTGTTCTATCTATATTAGTTTTGGTTCTCACACCAGTCTAATGGAAATATATCGATATCACACCTTCGTTACTCGAACATGAATACTAATGACGACTAGTCAATCATCAGAATCATCTTCGGGCTACTAGAGCGTGATTCTATATCTATCCAATATATTAAAACTTCGAATATACGTTCATGACGCGTATATGCAAAATCTTTATATACTCGATTGTCCATATTCAAAATAAATAAATAATCAAATACGTTTAAAACGATTTAAATTTCTAAAACAAAATTGTTTTCATTTGAAAAATATACTCTTCACACTCGTTCTAGGATACTACTGATCCTATCTCTAACGAGTCGTTCTAATTGGATATTACTAATCCAATATCTGATGAATTCTTTCGTATGGTTCTAATGTGTCTTGTCCTCGAGCTCTGTAAACCAAAGCTCTGATACCAAATGTGACGGCCGGGAATTTCGCTCGATCTGAATCAGTCGTTAAACCGATCTAGACCATTCGAAACCCCTAATCGTTTGAGAACAGGACAAATCAGAACACAAACAGAAGAACATTTCATTGTTATTACAACAATACCATCAGATACAAGAATATACAGAGTATAAATGAATAAATTACATTCGATAAATATCAGAGATTACAATAAATTACATAGCAGCGGAAAAATAATATAAAGCACAACTGAAGGTGATATACGGATACAGGGCTTTCTGGATATCATTCCAGCTGCAAACCAGGATCCTGTGAATATAAATCTGCATAACCAAAACTACTAGCTGCCCGTGCGGAAAATAGGGGCACCCAGAGTTTAGTTTAAAAAAATAAACTCCAGGTCAGTCATGTGACTGGTGTGAGAACTAAAACAGTTATTTAAAGCTTTACTTTAAAAGAGAGTAATTCAAGGGACCACGCCGTATAACACGGAACGGGTTTCCTCCCAAGAATACCAGTGCATATAATAAACAGCGCAATGCTTTTTCGAAAAATGAAGCTATTATAAGACCCAGGTCCCATCACACAATGCAACGCAAGCCGGAGGATAGGGTTTTCCCTTATAATAGCCAAACATGCTTGGTACGTTTAAAACAAATCATTTGATACTATAATAAGTGTATAGTGTCAAAACAATTTCAATCATAAATATAAATCATAGGCTGCATGGGTACCATCTATCATGTCGCCATACTAGTTCTACAATTAAAATCGCAATACACGTATTGGAAATTGGATTTCCGTCATGAGTCGAGGCAAGGGGCAAGCTCCTCTCCGCGTTCGAGACACTCTAGCAAATGCCTCAGGGCTACGCACTCTGGGCAACCCTGGGATCCTCCAAGGCCGGTCCTCACTTACGTTAGAGGATTAATTATGCGTGAAAACACGTTTCCCGGTCCTTACAGACCTATAATCGAGGCGCCTCATCCAACAACCACATAGGTGAAAATTATATAAATGTCAGGGCTGGTAAGTCACTGACACCACCAAAGCTAGAAAGAAACGTCATGCACTCCTTGGGTCCTCATCCCGTTTTTAACTCATACCGAGGTGTGAGGCTCGCGAATCCACGTTATACACAAAGCTACCACGTAGGCGTGCTTTGATCATCAACCACAAGACTTTGCTTTTCAACAGAAGCCTTGATCATTGCATCTTAGCGTGCCACATAGGCAATTCATGCCATGCGACTGATGTCCATCGATATACAACCTCTGAGCTCGTACGTCTCAGAGAAGGGCGTTAAGCAAAAGAATAAATTCTCCGCCGCCAAACAGATGTATATTTAATAGAAATCAATCGACACAGAATAAAATCCAATGTCAGACACACAATCCATTTACAAGTCCGTTCTGGGTCTGAACGAAACCGGAGGCACTTTCCTCGCATATCCCTCCATCTCCAGGTACGTCTGGACGACCACCAACTATTTCCATCCTTTTGGGTGTACAGCCCAATCAGGATCGTCAGTAATTATCCAAACGATGTGAAGACTTCCGGTCTTCGACCACCGTCTTCATCTTCGACTTATCGTCGAATCGGTTATTCAGAATGGGTATAAACCCGGCCTTTCCGAACAACCCGCGTATATTAAAAACAAATGTAACACAAACCCAACATACGCCTCATTCCAATTCATTAGTCACTAACCGCAAATTAGCAAGAGAATAATTTCCCAAACATTAACCCCGAAGGCCGAAACCAACATCAGATCAATACCCAAGAAACCATTCTTCTTAGCCAACCTACAGCTAGTTTCTAAATTCCACATTCTTAGGGAAAGGTTCCCATTAATTTTATCCAAGATAAATTCTTTAAAATTTATCCTGTAATCTTTCTTTGGATGTCGTTTAAAACCAAATTATGGTTTTTCCAACTAGTCGAGATTAGCGAACCGTAACGAAGTAATTATTTATTTTATTTCCCAATCCCAACCTATTCATCCCATGAAGCAAAACTGGTAATACTCCATATCTAATACTATGGTGTTATCGGTAAGATTAATTACCATTTCACGTTCACATCTAATTAAAGATTTAACTATCGCTTTGGAGCAAAACTGGCGATACTCCATTCTCGCTCATTTCTAAATTTGATAATTTAGATTATAGATTTACATTTCAATCTAATTGCGGATTCGTTAAAACTCCTTTTATTGGGTTAAAGAACTAGGTGTTATTTAAAACACAGTTCACGACAAACCCAAATCACATTCTATTTAATTCAAATCAAATATATTAGGAATTCCGATTATTTAAAACCACTTTTTAAATATAATTTATTTATTTAAAAATAATTGGGTTTTAAATTTAGTTCAAAACTAGTTTATTTCGATAAAAAACTATTTTTATCTTTTCAAATATGGAGTTTTTCATCCCAAATTTTCCCAAATCATTTCTTATGATTTTACACAAATTATTGATATTTTTAATAATTTTATCAAGGCCCGTACAGTCGATTTCCAACAATGGCCATCGAACTGCACTTACAGCGACCTTTTTCGAATTTGATTTGGACGTATCTCCAAATCTAACCGTTAGATTTTGAATTTCAAATATTCGTTAGAAAGCTATATTCGATACGAACCCAACGGTTCCGGTTTTAGGAGAATCCGATGGTCGGATCTCCCGTAATGTCCGTTTGAAATAAATGGTCGAAATTTACGAACTGCCGCGGCGCGGCGCGTTCTATTCAGGCCATTATATTATATATATAATATATATAATATATATTTCGTCGATTTCTATTTAAAACGAATTATATAAATAGTTTTAAATTCGTTTCAAAAGCAATTTCAACTTCCATTTTATTTCAAATCAAAATTGAATTCTCCTTTATAAATTCGTTTTAAAATTCATTTCTATTCAATTCAAATTTCAATTCAATTTGAATTCATTTCACTTCATTTTAAATTCAATTCGAATTCGTTTTCAATTCAATTCAATTTCAAAGTTGTTTTCTATTCGATTCAATTCAAATTGGTTTTCTAGTCGATACAATTCAAATTGGTTTTCTATTCGATTCAAATCCATTTTCTATTCAAATCAAATTCGTTTCGTTTTCTATTCCATTCAATTCGAAATCGTTATATATTAAATTCATTTCGAAATCGTTATATATTCAATTCATTTCGAAATCGTTATATATTAAATTCATTTCGAAATCGTTATATATTCAATTCATTTCGAAATCGTTATATATTAAATTCATTTCGAAATCGTTATATATTAAATTCATTTCGAAATCGTTATATATTAAATCTATTTCAAAATCGTTTTATATTCAATTCATTTCGAAATCGTTTTATATTCAATTCATTTCGAAATCATTTTATATTCAATTCATTTCGAAATCGTTTTCAATCTATTTCGAAATCGTTTTATATTCAATTCATTTCGAAATCGTTTTATATTCAATTCATTTCGAAATCGTTTTATATTCAATTCATTTCGAAATCGTTTTCAATTCAATCTATTTCGAAATCGTTATCTATTCAATTCATTTTGAATAAAATTGATATAAATATCATTCACGTCAAAATGGCGTCAATCTAATCAACACGGCTTCATATATTTCTATTTTCAAATATTCTATTTCAAATATTTCTATTTTCAAATATTCTATTTGTCAACACACGACTAATCTCAATGAATGAGTACCGTCCACGTGTGACTATTTTTGTTAAATTATTTCGTTCAACACATGACTAATCTCAATGGATGGGTACAATCAACACATGAACCTTTATATTATATTGATAAAGATGTAAATTTTATTATTAAAATATTTCGTTCAACACATGACTAATCTCAATGGATGAGTACAGTCAACACATGAACCTTTATATTATATTGATAAAGATGTAAATTTTATTATTAAAATATTTCATTCAACACATGACTAATCTCAATGGATGAGTACAGTCAACACATGAACCTTTATATTATATTGATAAAGATATAAATTTTATTATAAAAATATTTCGTTCAACACATGACTAATCTCAATGGATGAGTACAGTCAACACATGAACCTTTATATTATAATACTCTTTATTTTTCAAATTGGAATGAGGCCCAATCAATCACCATATAAATTAAATTATATGGATTTTCATACAACACATGTATATAATAGCATTGAGAAATAATCAACCATCAACCAAAGTGCACTGCACTGTATAAGCATCAAATATAGATATCTAACGCTTATAACAGCCTGTCAATCAATCGATTGACATATTTAATCAATCAGGATGAGTGAACTTCAAATTTCATCCCAACACCCGTGTGGGGTTTCAAGCAATCAAACACAGATTTTTATTTGTGCAGTTGGGCGATGTGTAAAATTTATCGTCCCAATCAATGTCATTCAAATAGGTGTACATAAACAAACCGTCCGGTTTGTAAATGGATATTTTATCTTATTCACTTCACGTTAAAAATTATATTTTTAACGATAAAACATTTTATTTTATCATATGAATTTCTATTCAGTTCATTCTTTAAATAAAATGATATTTTTATTTTTCTAACTTTTTTTTAGAAGATTTCGGCGGCATAACGGCACGATACTAGAAACGGGACAAGGCCTAGCCTTATCCCCGGTCTAGTGAAGGCCCATGCCATTCACACATCAATCATATCAATTCATTTCACCAAACAATTCAATTTCGATCAAATATTCCAACTAGTCTATGCAACCAAACAAACAAGTCCATGGTCTGTGGACGATTGTGTCGAGTGCTACTAAGCACCGTCTGCATCCTAGTATATATATATATAATTATAATAGAAATTGAAGAGTGAGAAGTTCTCACCAATAGCTATCCAATCATCTCGACTCTTCATTGACAGAAATCTTCATCGCTAACGCATCTTTGTCATCTTCGTTGCCCGTAGTCACTACATATGTAAAAATCGAATTTTTATATACTGATGTCTTTAAAATAAAAATCACATTTTTATTTATTCACTTTCAATTTAAAAATCATATTTTTATTTCGCTATACATATAATAAAAAATCGCATTCTTATTATATCGCCACATATATAAAGATCAAACTTTTACTTTGCTACATATATAACGATGATATTTTTAATATTCCTAACATGTAAAAATTATATTTTTAATTCTTTAAAAATATAAAAATCACATTTTTACATCTTCTATATAGTAAAGATTATATTTTTAATACTTTAAAAATATAAAAACCATATTTTTATTACTTTAAAAATATAAAAATCATATTTTTACTTCGATGTTCATTATATAAAAATCTCGCCTTTTCAATTTAAAAATCTCGCCTTTATAAATATAAAGTTTTCGCATTTTCAATTATAAAGTTTTCGCCTTTTCAATTATAAAGTTTTCGCCTTTTTAATTATAAAGTTTTCGCCTTTTTAATTTATCATTATAAAAATCACATTTTTATTTTTCTACCTATATAAAGATGATATTTTTAATATTCTCCATTATATTTTCAAAAGTGAAGTCTTTATATTTTCAAAGCATATGTTTTCAATATTTTCTAAACATCGCTACTTATATTTTCCCAAATCTCATTTTAATATTTTTCAAACAATTGATATTTATATATTTTGAATTATGCTAATCTTTATAAACAAAGTATGTTTATATTTTCCCTACCTCAAAAACAAAGTTTATTTTTGTATTTCAAAAACATAGTTTATTTTACTAATAAAAACAATGCTAACTTTATATTGATTAAAACAAATGTCATTTATTTCAAAAAAAAAAACTGATTAAACTAAACTAAATATTTAAATTCAATTAAAACAAAACAAACAGGAAAAAAAAACTTACAGTGCATCGCTGGGGGGGGGGGGGGGGGTTCTGGTGGGTCTTGGGGTGCTGGCGACGTCGGCGGTCGTCGAACGGAGGAGGGGGTTTTCTTCTCGCGATCGATCGAACTGGGGGGGGGGGGTGTCTGGCTTCGTCGCGCGGTCTTGGAGTGAGGGAGGGCGGCCACGCCTGTGGCGCGATGGCGCAGCGTGAGGGGGAGGCGGCGGTGGCCCACCCCCAGGCGGCGCGGCGCGTTAGTTAGGGCACGAAGCCCCTTTCTTTTTTTTTCTTTTGAAAAGTGAATTGAAATTGTCAGGGGGGGGGGGCTGGTAGTTAGGGGAGAAAGGGTTTTTTTTATTTAATTTATATTCTTAAAAAGTAACTTTTTCTGTCGACTTCAGAATCGAACCCACCGCCTGTCGTCCATAGCGTTTTACCCCCATTCCGAACACAATGGGATATGTATCGTAGGTTGATTCGGCTGTTACAATCAGTTTCCGTTAAATTTACATTTAAATCACTATATTGAATTTTAAACGTACTTTTCAAATTACCGGGGTCACATACGAACTTGAAAAATTCTAGAAAAATATTTTCTAGCTTCGTATAGACGAAACGGTCCTAATAAAACTAGTTTCATCGAATTCTGAGATCGTTTGAAAAATGGTCATCTTCCAGTCAATTAAAATCAACTGAAACTGGTCAAACGCGTTTTCCTTTGCCACGCTCACATATTGATTCGAAAAATTATGAAATTTGGAATCTAGCATTAATTTGACATCACGGACCCAACAAAACTAGTTTCGTCGAAATCCGAGGTCGTTTGCAAAATTCTCATTTTTAAGGGCCTGAATTCCATAGCGACTATTCAGAAATTTCAACTGGACATATCTTTTGATTCCCGCTATGAAATTTCGATTTTTCGGATTCGTTGGAAAGATATTACCAATTAGATCCTAATGTTTTTGGTTTCACTAAAATCTGGATTGTTTTGCACCCGGTACGTTCAATTGAAGTTTGAAATCGAATTATCTAACTACCGCGCCATTTTCAATTCTATTAATAATTATATATAAATATTTATATTCTAACGACGACGCGTATAAATATATACGTTCAAATTATATTCAAAATAAATTTCTCGTCGATATTATTTAAAATAATCTATTTTAAATATTCAAAATTCGCTAAAACTGCCAAAATAAAAATTTTAAACTGGTTCAGATTTTGCGGGTTATTACAATCTCCCCCACTTAAAACTTTTCGTCCCCGAAAAGGAACAAAGTCGAAAGTGGTTTGATAAATCAATTCTACGTTCGATCTGGCTTCCATTCTCCAACTTTTCAGTTTCTGAGAATTTTCAAATTCTCAAAAATTTGGCTAACACCCTAAATTTTTGAAAAATTTCGCCATAACCTCCCCTGCACCGGGAGCATCGGGGAATTTCAAATAGCTTCCCCGGTCCTTCTAATCTCAAAAAGAAAAAGAAAAAGCCAAGCGGCTAGCCAAAAAGCTCAAAAAATCATCATCACCCAAAAAAAAAACAGTAAATTATGTAGTAAACATGTACCTATTTGTCGGGCAAACAAATTTTATTCTTCGGCTCTAGCCTCCTTGCTATGACCTGTTCAATGATAATATATATATATATATATATATATATATATATATATATATGCAAGCAAATGCGACCAATTATCAATATAATTCAATATTTGGTTCAATTAGGCATAATGGTTCAAAATTATCAAACAAATAGACAAACAACACAAACATCAATCAATTTGTGGATTAGAGTTTCAAATTCATAAATTTGATATATATATACAGAAAATCATGTTTTTGATGCCAATTCACAACAAAGTGTTCTATCTATATTAGTTTTGGTTCTCACACCAGTCTAATGGAAATATATCGATATCACACCTTCGTTACTCGAACATGAATACTAATGACGACTAGTCAATCATCAGAATCATCTTCGGGCCACTAGAGCGTGATTCTATATCTATCCAATATATTAAAACTTCGAATATACGTTCATGACGCGTATATGCAAAATCTTTATATACTCGATTGTCCATATTCAAAATAAATAAATAATCAAATACGTTTAAAACGATTTAAATTTCTAAAACAAAATTGTTTTCATTTGAAAAATATACTCTTCACACTCGTTCTAGGATACTACTGATCCTATCTCTAACGAGTCATTCTAATTGGATATTACTAATCCAATATCTGATGAATTCTTTCGTATTCTAATGTGTCTTGTCCTCGAGCTCTGTAAACCAAAGCTCTGATACCAAATGTGACGGCCGGGAATTTCGCTCGATCTGAATCAGTCGTTAAACCGATCTAGACCGTTCGAAACCCCTGATCGTTTGAGAACAGGACAAATCAGAACACAAACAGAAGAACATTTCATTGTTATTACAACAATACCATCAGATACAAGAATATACAGAGTATAAATGAATAAATTACATTCGATAAATATCAGAGATTACAATAAATTACATAGCAGCGGAAAAATAATATAAAGCACAACTGAAGGTGATATACGGATACAGGGCTCTCCGGATATCATTCCAGCTGCAAACCAGGATCCTGTGAATATAAATCTGCAAAACCAAAACTACTAGCTGCCCGTGCGGAAAATAGGGGCACCCAGAGTTTAGGTTAAAACAATAAACTCCAGGTCAGTCATGTGACTGGTGTGAGAACTAAAACAGTTATTTAAAGCTTTACTTTAAAAGAGAGTAATTCAAGGGACCACGCCGTATAACATGGAACGGGTTTCCTCCCAAGAATACCAGTGCATATAATAAACAGCGCAATGCTTTTTCGAAAAATGAAGCTATTATAAGACCCAGGTCCCATCACACAATGCAACGCAAGCCGGAGGATAGGGTTTTCCCTTATAATAGCCAAACATGCTTGGTACGTTTAAAACAAATCATTTGATACTATAATAAGTGTATAGTGTCAAAACAATTTCAATCATAAATATAAATCATAGGCGGCATGGGTACCATCTATCATGTCGCCATATTAGTTCTACAATTAAAACCGCAATACACGTATTGGAAATTGGATTTCCGTCATGAGTCGAGGCAAGGGGCAAGCTCCTCTCCGCGTTCGAGACACTCTAGCAAATGCCTCAGGGCTACGCACTCTGGGCAACCCTGGGATCCTCCAAGGCCGGTCCTCACTTACGTTAGAGGATTAATTATGCCTGAACACACGTTTCCCGGTCCTTACAGACCTATAATCGAGGCGCCTCATCTAACAACCACATAGGTGAAAAGTATATAAATGTCAGGGCTGGTAAGTCACTGACACCACCAAAGCTAGAAAGAAACGTCGTGCACTTCTTGGGTCCTCATCCCGTTTTTAACTCATACCGAGGTGTGAGGCTCGCGAATCCACGTTATACACAAAGCTACCACGTAGGCGTGCTTTGATCATCAACCACAAGACTTTGCTTTTCAACAGAAGCCTTGATCATTGCATCTTAGCGTGCCACATAGGCAATTCATGCCATGCGACTGATGTCCATCGATATACAACCTCTGAGCTCGTACGTCTCAGAGAAGGGCGTTAAGCAAAAGAATAAATTCTCCGCCGCCAAATAGATGTATATTTAATAGAAATCAATCGACACAGAATAAAATCCAATGTCAGACACACAATCCATTTACAAGTCCGTTCTGGGTCTGAACAAAACCGGAGGCACTTTCCTCGCATATCCCTCCATCTCCAGGTACGTCTGGACGACCACCAACTATTTCCATCCTTTTGGGTGTACAACCCAATCAGGATCGTCAGTAATTATCCAAACGATGTGAAGACTTCCGGTCTTCGACCACCGCCTTCATCTTCGACTTATCGTCGAATCGGTTATTCAGAATGGGTATAAACCCGGCCTTTCCGAACAACCCGCGTATATTAAAAACAAATGTAACACAAACCCAACATACGCCTCATTCCAATTCATTAGTCACTAACCGCAAATTAGCAAGAGAATAATTTCCCAAACATTAACCCCGAAGGCCGAAACCAACATCAGATCAGTACCCAAGAAACCATTCTTCTTAGCCAACCTACAGCTAGTTTCTAAATTCCACATTCTTAGGGAAAGGTTCCCATTAATTTTATCCAAGATAAATTCTTTAAAATTTATCCTGTAATCTTTCTTTGGATGTCATTTAAAACCAAATTATGGTTTTTCCAACTAGTCGAGATTAGCGAACCGTAACGAAGTAATTATTTATTTTATTTCCCAATCCCAACCTATTCATCCCATGAAGCAAAACTGGTAATACTACATATCTAATACTATGGTGTTATCGGTAAGATTAATTACCATTTCACGTTCAAATCTAATTAAAGATTTAACTATCGCTTTGGAGCAAAACTGGCGATACTCTATTCTCGCTCATTTCTAAATTTGATAATTTAGATTATAGATTTACATTTCAATCTAATTGCGGATTCGTTAAAACTCCTTTTATTGGGTTAAAGAACTAGGTGTTATTTAAAACACAGTTCACGACAAACCCAAATCACATTCTATTTAATTCAAATCAAATATATTAGGAATTCCGATTATTTAAAACCCCTTTTCAAATCTAATTTATTTATTTAAAAATAATTGGGTTTTAAATTTAGTTCAAAACTAGTTTATTTCGATAAAAATCTATTTTTATCTTTTCAAATATGGAGTTTTTCATCCCAAATTTTCCCAAATCATTTCTTATGATTTTACACAAATTATTGATATTTTTAATAATTTTATCAAGGCCCGTACAGTCGATTTCCAACAATGGCCATCGAACTGCACTTACAGCGACCTTTTTCAAATTTGATTTGGACGTATCTCCAAATCCATCTATTAGATTTTGAATTTCAAATATTCGTTAGAAAGCTCTTTTCGATACGAACCCAACGGTTCCGGTTTTAGGAGAATCCGACGGTCGGATCTCCCGTAATGTCCGTTTGAAATAAATGGTCGAAATTTACGAACTGCCGCGGCGCGGCGCGTTCTATTCAGGCCATTATATTATATATATAATATATATAATATATATTTCGTCGATTTCTATTTAAAACGAATTATATAAATAGTTTTAAATTCGTTTCAAAAGCAATTTCAACTTCCATTTTATTTCAAATCAAAATTGAATTCTCCTTTATAAATTCGTTTTAAAATTCATTTCTATTCAATTCAAATTTCAATTCAATTTGAATTCATTTCACTTCATTTTAAATTCAATTCGAATTCGTTTTCAATTCAATTCAATTTCAAAGTTGTTTTCTATTCGATTCAATTCAAATTGGTTTTCTATTCGATTCAATTCAAATTGGTTTTCTATTGGATTCAAATCCATTTTCTATTCAAATCAAATTCGTTTCGTTTTCTATTCCATTCAATTCGAAATCGTTATATATTAAATTCATTTCGAAATCGTTATATATTCAATTCATTTCGAAATCGTTTTATATTAAATTCATTTCGAAATCGTTATATATTAAATTCATTTCGAAATCGTTATATATTCAATTCATTTCGAAATCGTTATATATTAAATTCATTTCGAAATCGTTATATATTAAATTCATTTCGAAATCGTTATATATTAAATCTATTTCAAAATCGTTTTATATTCAATTCATTTCGAAATCGTTTTATATTCAATTCATTTCGAAATCGTTTTATATTCAATTCATTTCGAAATCGTTTTCAATCTATTTCGAAATCGTTTTATATTCAATTCATTTCGAAATCGTTTTATATTCAATTCATTTCGAAATCGTTTTATATTTAATTCATTTCGAAATCGTTTTCAATTCAATCTATTTCGAAATCGTTATCTATTCAATTCATTTTGAATAAAATTGATATAAATATCGTTCACGTCAAAATGGCGTCAATCTAATCAACACGGCTTCATATATTTCTATTTTCAAATATTCTATTTCAAATATTTCTATTTTCAAATATTCTATTTGTCAACACACGAATAATCTCAATGAATGAGTACCGTCCACGTGTGACTATTTTTGTTAAATTATTTCGTTCAACACATGACTAATCTCAACGGATGGGTACAATCAACACATGAACCATTATATTATATTGATAAAGTTGTAAATTTTATTATTAAAATATTTCGTTCAACACATGACTAATCTCAATGGATGAGTACAGTCAACACATGAACCTTTATATTATATTGATAAAGATGTAAATTTTATTATTAAAATATTTCGTTCAACACATGACTAATCTCAATGGATGAGTACAGTCAACACATGAACCTTTATATTATATTGATAAAGATATAAATTTTATTATAAAAATATTTCGTTCAACACATGACTAATCTCAATGGATGAGTACAGTCAACACATGAACCTTTATCTTATAATACTCTTTATTTTTCAAATTGGAATGAGGCCCAATCAATCACCATATAAATTAAATTATATGGATTTTCATACAACACATGTGTATAATAGCATTGAGAAATAATCAACCATCAACCAAAGTGCACTGCACTGTATAAGCATCAAATATAGATATCTAACGCTTATAACAGCCTGTCAATCAATCGATCGACATATTTAATCAATCAGGATGAGTGAACTTCAAATTTCATCCCAACACCCGTGTGGGGTTTCAAGCAATCAAACACATATTTTTATTTGTGCAGTTGGGCGATGTGTAAAATTTATCGTCCCAATCAATGTCATTCAAATAGGTGTACATAAACAAACCGTCCGGTTTGTAAATGGATATTTTATCTTATTCACTTCACGTTAAAAATTATATTTTTAACAATAAAACATTTTATTTTATCATATGAATTTCTATTCAGTTCATTCTTTAAATAAAATGATATTTTTATTTTTCTAACTTTTTTTTAGAAGATTTCGGCGGCATAACGGCACGATACTAGAAACGGGACAAGGCCTAGCCTTATCCCCGGTCTAGTGAAGGCCCACGCCATTCACACATCAATCATATCAATTCATTTCACCAAACAATTCAATTTCGATCAAATATTCCAACTAGTCTATGCAACCAAACAAACAAGTCCATGGTCTGTGGACGATTGTGTCGAGTGCTACTAAGCACCGTCTGCATCCTAGTATATATATATAACTATAATAGAAATTGAAGAGTGAGAAGTTCTCACCAATAGCTATCCAATCATCTCGACTCTTCATTGATAGAAATCTTCATCGCTAACGCATCTTTGTCATCTTCGTTGCCCGTAGTCACTACATATGTAAAAATCGAATTTTTATATACTGATGTCTTTAAAATAAAAATCACATTTTTATTTATTCACTTTCAATTTAAAAATCATATTTTTATTTCGCTATACATATAATAAAAAATCGCATTCTTATTATATCGCCACATATATAAAGATCAAACTTTTACTTTGCTACATATATAACGATGATATTTTTAATATTCCTAACATGTAAAAATTATATTTTTAATTCTTTAAAAATATAAAAATCACATTTTTACATCTTCTATATAGTAAAGATTATATTTTTAATACTTTAAAAATATAAAAACCATATTTTTATTACTTTAAAAATATAAAAATCATATTTTTACTTCGATGTTCATTATATAAAAATCTCGCCTTTTCAATTTAAAAATCTCGCCTTTATAAATATAAAGTTTTCGCCTTTTCAATTATAAAGTTTTCGCCTTTTCAATTATAAAGTTTTCGCCTTTTTAATTATAAAGTTTTCGCCTTTTTAATTTATCATTATAAAAATCACATTTTTATTTTTCTACCTATATAAAGATGATATTTTTAATATTCTCCATTATATTTTCAAAAGTGAAGTCTTTATATTTTCAAAGCATATGTTTTCAATATTTTCTAAACATCGCTACTTATATTTTCCCAAATCTCATTTTAATATTTTTCAAACAATTGATATTTATATATTTTGAATTATGCTAATCTTTATAAACAAAGTATGTTTATATTTTCCCTACCTCAAAAACAAAGTTTATTTTTGTATTTCAAAAACAAAGTTTATTTTACTAATAAAAACAATGCTAACTTTATATTGATTAAAACAAATGTCATTTATTTCAAAAAAAAACTGATTAAACTAAACTAAATATTTAAATTCAATTAAAACAAAACAAACAGGAAAAAAAAAACTTACAATGCATCGCTGGGGGGGGGGGGTTCTGGTGGGTCTTGGGGTGCTGGCGACGTCGGCGGTCGTCGAACGGAGGAGGGGGGGTTTCTTCTCGCGATCGATCGAACTGGGGGGGGGGGGTCTGGCTTCGTCGCGCGGTCTTGGAGTGAGGGAGGGCGGCCACGCCTGTGGCGCGATGGCGCAGCGTGAGGGGGAGGCGGCGGTGGCCCACCCCCAGGCGGCGCGGCGCGTTAGTTAGGGCACGAAGCCCCTTTCTTTTTTTTCCTTTTGAAAAGTGAATTGAAATTGTCGGGGGGGGGGGGGGGGGCTGGTAGTTAAGGGGAGAAAGGTTTTTTTTTATTTAATTTATATTCTTAAAAAGTAACTTTTTCTGTCGACTTCAGAATCGAACCCACCGCCTGTCGTCCATAGCGTTTTACCCCCATTCCGAACACAATGGGATATGTATCGTAGGTTGATTCGGCTGTTACAATCAGTTTCCGTTAAATTTACATTTAAATCACTATATTGAATTTTAAACGTACTTTTCAAATTACCGGGGTCACATACGAACTTGAAAAATATTTTCTAGCTTCGTATAGACGATACGGTCCTAATAAAACTAGTTTCATCGAATTCTGAGACCGTTTGAAAAATGGTCATCTTCCAGTCGATTAAAATCAACTGAAACTGGTCAAACGCGTTTTCCTTTGCCACGCTCACATATTGATTCGAAAAATTATGAAATTTGGAATCTAGCAATAATTTGACATCACGGACCCAACAAAACTGGTTTCGTCGAAATCCGAGGTCGTTTGCAAAATTCTCATTTTTAAGGGCCTGAATTCCATAGCGACTATTCAGAAATTTCAACTGGACATATCTTTTGATTCCCGCTATGAAATTTCGATTTTTCGGATTCGTTGGAAAGATATTACCAATTAGATCCTAATGTTTTTGGTTTCACTAAAATCCGGATTGTTTTGCACCCGGTACGTTCAATTGAAGTTTGAAATCGAATTATCGAACTACCGCGCCATTTTCAATTCTATTTATATTTATATATAAATATTTATATTCTAACGACGACGCGTATAAATATATACGTTCAAATTATATTCAAAATAAATTTCTCGTCGATATTATTTAAAATAATCTATTTTAAATATTCAAAATTCGCTAAAACTGCCAAAATAAAAATTTTAAACTGGTTCAGATTTTGCGGGTTATTACAACCGGCGTACCTACTCAGCCGTCGTTTTGGTCGCTTACATGTCAGCCCAGTAATCGTGCCCCACCCTAGCCTAGTCCCTAGGGTATCATGATACTATCAAGAGGGTTACTGCTGAAAAGGACCACGCAACTAGGGTTTTTAACGGGTTAAATGTGGTTAACCTGATCCAAACGTGGATTAAATTGGTTAAGTGTACCCAAGGTTCATGACTTAACCCTGATTAACCCATCAAGCCCAAATAAGTTAAGTATTAAGTGGACCATGAATTAACCCTAATCATGAGGCATTAATTAACTTAATGTGCTTTAACCTCTCACATTAGACCTTGTTGTGGTTACTAGTTAAGCCGGGCGGGTCCGGGTAGCTTTACACCACAACTAGGTCTAACCTCGGGTTCGAGCACAACATGACTAACTTCTCACATTGGGTCCTATTGTTTGTAGCCACAAGTTAAGCCGGGCGGGTCCAGGTAGATCTATGCTACAAACTCAACCCAACCTCGAGTTGGCCACACTTATATTTTCTAAGTGTCATGTCCATTATGTTTCCAAAACATAATTACAAGCTAACATATCACGTCATGTTATAAAAATCATGTTTATGTCATAATGTTACCCAACCCCATCGTAATCCCATCGTTTACATAATCGTAATAACGCATAAAGGATAAAATAGGGAACTTGGCATAATCATGACAAAAAGGTGTTGAAGCCACAAGTTATCATGGTGGCGTATGAAATGCACATATGTCCATATACTTGCATATTGCATTATTAGGCTTCAAAAGTATGCATAAAACCAAACTTAGCATATAAGTGATACATGGTGATAAATGACATGTAGAAGTTGCTAGAAATTCGCATTTAGCCTCACATGCAAGTTATCATAAGGGATATGATAACTTCCATGTTGCCAAAATGCAACCTTTTTATATAAAGCTTGAAGATTTAAGCTCACAAACTCAAGTTTAACTTGCATAACATGATAACATGTGTATAATGATCAACCCAAACTTGCATAGCATAGCAACATGTGTCATACATAATGATTGAACCAACTTGCATAACATAATGATCAACCAAACTTGCATATCATAATGATCAACCCAAATTTGCATCATTCATTTAACTTTATAGTTCAAAAAGAAAGTAGAAAAGGGCTTGCAATGCTATGAAGACACAAATTAATATTTATTATAAAGATTGAGACGAAGCCCTTATGCAATCACCCAAATATGCAAGCTCCAAATGAAAAACCCTTGAGCCAAATCAATAAAAACCCTTGCTTTGTAATAGAAATGTTGCAACTTGACTTGAATGCAAACTAAGAACACTCGTACAAGCTTGAAAATACTTGTATGAACTCAAAATCTCTCATATAAATAAACTTAGAAATTTTAGCATGAGAGTGGAGGCCATGAGAGGAACAAATTTGGCATAGTTTAGTTGTAGAGTTGAATAATGATGATTTAGGCTAGGCTTAGGGGTCTTTTTATAGAAGATTAGGATAGTATTACCCATAGGATTAACCCTAGATTCAATCCGAGCCATCAAATCACGTCACAAGCCTCCAAAACAGGTCCAAACAACCAGAATAGGTGCACCAGGCCGACCTGGCCGACCAGGGAGGTCGACCCCCAGGTCGACTCTAGTGTCGACCTGGTTGGGGGGAGGTCGACCCTAGTGTCGACCCCCCTGTCGACCTGTCTGGGCGGGAGTTTTCCCGCCCAGTTTGTTTTGGCTGAATTTGAATTCTAAATTCAAATTCGAACTGTTTTTGAACTTGTAATTTTCTGAAAACTTTGACGGGCCATAACTTGGTCATACGGACTCCGATTTTCGAAAACTCGGACTCTATTTCTTGTATTTTTCCGAGACGAACGCAGTAGCATAGCCCGTTTCCCTTGATTCAGATTTTACAGTTTAATTCTACCTTGATTTATGTTATAACATGTTATTCAAAAATACGGGTTGTTACATTCTCACCTCCTTAAAGGATTTCGTCCCCGAAATCTCCAAGTTAGGAAGAACGTATCCTACCATCCATCATCCATCTACTCAAAACATCATCCACGTACAGTCATTGTCCTTAAATGATTCTAAATGCTATATGATCATATGCAAAGGTGTGTGTATATGTACTTATCTAATGCGAAAATCAGGAGGTTACTGATTCAGTAAACCCCCTTAATGCAAAACATGTTAGTGAAATGAGTCCATATGTATGCAAATTCCTAACATAACTTATAGTCTCTACATGAGTGCACATAACATCCATCCATATGCAACATCCATGTGATAGCGTACAAGTTTCAACCATGAATAAGTGTAAGCACTCATGCATATGCAATATGAAAGTGTGTGAGCCGATCTTAGTGCCTAATGTGTATCATGAATCCACAAGTATCCACTTGCAAACACTTGAAACCACTTGCACACATCAAGCATAACATGTTTCAAACACATGTTTCATCCAAAGGGTTTTATACCTAAGGTTCTCATGACAAGATTTACGAAACAAGATAAACTAGATAAACATGGATAAACATGGATAGCAAAAAGAAAGATATGCTAATTAGGAAAGAGGTCGAGAATGTACCCTCAAAAAGAAATGGATAAAGCCCACGCATCTTCTCCACGGTTTCCCAAGTTGCGTCTTCATCGGCTTCACTCCACTGAACTTTCACCAATTTGACTTCTCGATTCCTTAACTTCTTGATCTCTGTTCCCAAGATACGAATTGGAGCTGTAATGACCCGGGATTTCGACCAACTAATTTTAAATATTTAGAATGGATTTAAATATTTAGTTGATAATATAAATGAATTTTTATATTTATGTTATCGATTTAAATATCGATTTCGATTTAATATCGTGTATATTAAATTATCAAAATAAGGATTCAGCGAATAACTGAATTCGAAGTGAAAACTGATTTGAAAACAGTTCAGATAATCAATACATAATACTGTTTGAATTAGAATAATAATATTCAATAATTATCGAAAAATTTAAATGGTTTGAAATTTAATTTAAATCGATTTAAATTAATATCTGTTTGGGATGATCGAACTGGACTTCGATACTTATCCCAGTGGGTTCAGAATAGCGGTTTTACCCCAGAATTGACAGTTGTTGGGTTCAGTAAGGAGTTCAGAATCGAGGGTTATTTATAATTTAAGGATACCCGTTAATTGAAATAAAATATAAATCCTCTATTTGTGAGGACCAGAACAAAACAACTGTGCCTTGTTTATAACCTCAAAAAAAATCAAAGCAACACCGTGCCTTTTCCCTCTTCCATAAACTAAATCAAAACGTGGCCTCTTTGATTTCATTCGTTCACTCTATAAAAGAAATCCAAACCAAGAGCATCGATCTTCATTTCATTCCTTATTCAGTAATACGAAATCAATACCACCGTTTAAACCTAAATCGAATTCCTCAATTCGAAATCGAGAAGTGAAAATAACCGCTGCCTTCTCTCAAACAAATTCGCCTCTTTCATCTATAATCAGAGATCGCGATTTGAAGACTGAAGCTCGAACCAAGCTAGGGCAAGGTTCTGACCATCGACCTAGAGAGCGATGTCGCTGCTCACGACAGTAGGAGCACCAGCCGCGATTGAATAGACTGCGACGTCCTTGAGCTTGACTCAATGAAGAAGATGCTCGTGAATAGGGTACCGCGATTCAAAGGCCACTAATTTTCCTGAGGCCCGATTCAAGCTCGAACGCTCAAATAGGGAGGGACTTCGATGAACTATGAAGGGTGCGAACAAATGTTGATGGTGGGTCACTTACTGGAGTTGCGATAATGAGGGAGATAAGCAAGGTTCGTGACTGTCAAGCTGGAGAAACATAGTAAGGAATGGGAGTTCGTTCTGTTTTGGTTCTAACTGTTGCGTGCTTCAAGGATTAAGGTCCGATACTGATGAAGAAGGTGCTACAATAGTTAAGGTAATCTGCTAATTTAAATTTGTTCAATCCCCTTAGTTAATTGGAAATTTATTTATTTTAAAGTGAAATTTAAATATAAGGCTGAGATGATGAACTCATTGGCAATAAGGTATTTTTGAATTAATATTTAAAATGTTTTTTTTGAAATCAGTTTATAATTTGGTAAGTATGGTAAGTAGTAATAGAATTAAGGTAATTCCTTATTATTGATAATCCGAAAATTTATAAAGGAAATTAGTTTTTAAAATTGGTAATTTATTTAAGTAAATTAGTTATCTAATTAGTCCATCTAAAGGAAATTAGTTTTAAGGAATAAATTGTGTAAACTAATAGTGTAGTAAGGTTAATGTTTAAATTTGAATTTAATTTACAAGTGGAAATTAATTATATTTAATTAGTCAAATTAGATAAATGAAGTTTTATTTATATTGTTTTTCATTTGAAAAACAGCAGGTTGGAGAAATCACTGTGAAATCAATATAATTGGCTTCATTGGATATTCGGCAAATAAATCAACGGTGAGTAAATCTCACCTTTTATTTAGAAATTATTTTTATATAGTTAAAAATAATTGGCTGTGCTTGTTTGAATGTTGTCTGATTGTTTTAAAATATATATAGTTATTTAGGATTGGTTGACTATTATATATATATATATATTGGGTTGATGATTGGTTGGATTCCCGCAGTTTCATTAGCGGATGCCCGCAGTTTCATTAGCGGATGCCCGCAGTTTCATAGCGGATGATTACCCTATACGCCCCACGCTATGATAGTGGATGACCTTCTATACCGCGATATCCTGCCTCGAAGCAGGATGGGTATTACTATGTTGACTAACATCTGTGGATGCAGGAAAACAGGTTGGAGGAATCCAACTGGATTCCTCAAAAATATATTATCTGTTGTTGTTTGTTTGATTTCATATATATTCATATATAATGTGTTAAAAATCAAATGATTGAAAATTGGTTGATTTGATTGTTTAAAATATCAATGGCGCTTGAATATTGATCTATAAAAATATCGAAAGGGTATTTGAGATTTAAAAAGGGAATTCTATTTTTATAAATAGAATTTGAATTTTAAATAAAACTATAGAAAATATTAACTTGTTTTGAAGGTATATAAAACAAGTAATTGAATTTATAAACTTTGTTTATAAATGAAAATATGGGATTCGAATCGAATTTATAAACTTTGTTTATAAATGAAAATATGGGATTTGAATTGAATTTATAAACTTTGTTTATAAATGAAAATATGGGATTTGAATCGAATTTATAAACTTTATTTATAAATGAAAATATGGGATTTGAATTGAATTTATAAACTTTGTTTATAAATGAAAATATGGGATTTGAATTGAATTTATAAACTTTGTTTATAAATGAAAATATGGGATTTGAATTGAATTTATAAACGTTGTTTATAAATGGAAAGGTGGGATTTGAATTGAAGTTATAAACGTTGTTTATAAATAATGCAGAGAATTCAAATGGACTTTGAATATAAGGAATTGAATAGAATTTGAATAATAGAATTCAAATGGAGTTTAACTATAGAATTTGAATATAGTATTTCAAATGGAATTTGAATATAGAAATTCAAATGGGATCTAAAATAAATAGATTTGGATAAATAGAAGTGGATTAGACTAAGAAGTTAATTAACAGATTTGATTAACAAATTTAGTTGAAAAGATTGGTATAGTTAAAATAGATTGGACAGGTATAGACATACAGGAGACAGGTATGGAATAAAGTATAGAAGTGAAATAAATAGAATGCCCGACAAAAAGGTATGTATTTAATTTCCATATGAGATTTTATGCGCCGTATCGGCTAGCCGCTTGGCTTTTTCTTTTTCTTTTTAAGATGAGAAGGACTGGGAAAGCTATTTGAAATTTCCCGATGCTCCCGGTACAAAGGAGGTTATGGCGAATTTTTCCGGGAATTTAAGGAGATAGAATATTTTTAAGATAATTTGATAGTTAGAAATCAACGTATCGATATATACAGAAGTCGATAAGGAAATGAACTTAGAAATAGAATAGTACAATCAAAAAGGAAGACTAGGAATAAAATCTCGAAAGAATAAAAGAGAAAGTGTATATGTGTTTAAAGGTGAAAAATCAGTTGTATGGTATTGATTATTCGAGTAAGTAGTCTTGTCTGTTTTGACGTTAAATGTTATTCAGTCAAGGTCTGAGAGGTAATTATACCCCAACTTGGTTGATTTCATGATATACCGATAAGTAGCAAGATTCAGGCTCGAAGATCAATGTGGAATAAGAATTAGTTAAATACTGTATTTGGGTTGTCGTAACGATGTTTTACACAACATCTGTTTTAACCCAAATATGTGCAAAGCTTGGGAATAGAATAATGAATATTTCCTAGTATAGAAAATAAAGGAAGGCGATATATGGAAATGTTTTCCAAAGAACGTATAAGGCCAATATGGTTATTGAAAATATTTGGTTAACAAATATTGATAAAGAAATAGAGAAGAGATTTAATTAATGGGATATTAATTAAAGACTTAGTGATTGTTGGATGTTTGGTTGAACACTTGTTTTATTCGATAGTTAAATCATCGACTATCGAAACACTTGTTTTTATTCGATAGTTAAATCACAGACTATCGAAGTTTTGACCATCGTTGTCAATATGGAGAGACCGGTTGGATTATTATCCGAAGAACCACTCCGTATTGGCAGTAGCGCTGCGAATCAGATTATATAAAGATAATCGAAGACGGAGTAGAGTGCAAGGACTTTTTTCTATTAATAGAAATTGTGCCTTCAGTTCATCCTGTTCCTGGGTGACGTGTATGGATGAATGTCTGACAGAGTATTTCCAGAATGGTCATGTACATTGATTTCTTCAACGGTACCAAGAGTGGAAGCGGAGAAGGAAACTTCTTTTAGCTAACACGTAATGTACTGTTGAGGACGTCAATCGGTGATTTGATGGATTTGACGATGTGGCATTCGAAGTGAATCTGGTGTGATGATAAAGCGTAGCTTCTAGCCTCATCAACCGGTAAATGACAGAAATCGGGCAGGCAGCATGGCTATGTAGGTCGCACCTATTAGGCTGTATAATCACCTGATCTAGAGTTTCATTTACTTCTAAAAATCTATTGTCGATGTTGTCCCATTCGGGAAACCGTTGCTGATCCCAATCGTTGGTGATATACATTCGATACACTCAAGCAAAATGAGTGGTCGGTCATGTGTGGCTGAGTTACAAGATGTTCTTGTTGAACTCGGTGTATTCTCCTCTAGAGATATACCAGCGGAAGGTGGTTCCATACCTTGTCATAGTTGGAAATCAAATACCCAATACGTGCTTGCGGTTTATGATTGTATATATATGTGGAACGTGAGATGCAAACGTTCCACTAGATTGTTATCTACTTGATTTAGACATTATTATAATATCAAAGGAGTTTTGATATAAAGATAAGTCAAGTGTTTGGATTCTCATAAGGGAAAAACCCGTTCCGTGTTATACGACGTGGTCTTATGAGATATCATTTAGTTTTCTGAACTGTTTTTAAACTGTTTACTCATACTAGTCCCATGACTGACCCGGAGTTTATTTTGTTTTGTTCTACCTAAACTCTTGGGTGCCTAAATTTGTACGGGCAGTCAAGTAGTTCAGGATTTTTCAGATATATCTAAAGGAGCTTGGAGCAGGAGGCTTCAGCATTATCTAGTTATAGTGGTTCCATTGTGTTGTAAGTGTTGTACTCTGATAAGTGTATGTTATACAGTTAAGATTTTGTATTTCAAAGATATGATATATTATATTTTGTTCCGCTGCGATGTGAGATTCTGTGTTGTTATTTCTGTTCTTCTTCTACCTCTTTCTTCTAAAAAAAAATGTTTCGTATTTTCGTGATATTTGGGTTGGACGTATTATGTATATAGTCAACTCTGATGTTGCGGATTTGCGGGTCATTACAGGAGCTCTTCTCAAGGTTGCCTCTTTCTCTACCTCCACGTCTTCAAGAATGCTTGGTTCAACCACCTCAGCGGACTCATGTAGGCACTTTCGGAGATGCGAGACATGAAAGACATTATGCACTCCGGCTAGCTTCTCGGGCAATTCCACCTTATAGGCCATCTTTCCAATTCTCTCTATGATAGGGAAGGGTCCTACGAACCTTGGTGCCAGCTTCCCTACTGCTCCAAAACGTACCACATTACGCAAAGGAGAAACCTTCACGAAAACCATGTCTCCCACTTCGAATTCCAACTCTGCCCTTCGCTTGTCAGCATAGGATTTTTGTCTATCTTGGGCCGCTTTCATCCTTCTTCTCACTAATTCAACTTTCTCGGATGTGTCCCGTATCATATCGGGCCCAAGTATAAGCCTATCTGTTGTCTCCCACCAACAAGATGGTGACCTACATGGCCTCCCATACAAAGCTTCAAATGGTGCCATCCCTATGCTGGCTTGATAGCTATTATTATAAGCGAACTCTACAAGAGGAAGGTGGTCTTCCCAAGTACCACCGAAGTCGAGAACACAAAGCCTCAAGAGATCTTCTAGCACTCTATTCACCCTTTCGGTTTGGCCATCCGTCTGGGGGTGATAGGCTGTACTCAGATTCAATCGCGTACCCATCGCTTCTTGCAAACTGTTTCAGAACTGGCTAGTGAAAATTGGGTCACGATCGCTAACTATGCTAGAAGGAACTCCATGCAACCGCACTATCTCTCGAAGATAAATAGATGCTAGCCATGATGCGGTCCTCTTGCTCTTTACTGGGATGAAGTGAGCACTTTTCGTAAGTCTGTCAACTATGACCCATATGCTTGTGTTCCCTCTCCTTGACCTAGGCAATCCATCCACAAAATCCATAGAAATACTCTCCCATTTCCATTGCGGCACCTCCAATGGATGTAATAGCCCACCTGGTTTCTTTGACTCGGCTTTCACTTGTTGGCACACCATGCACTTTGAAACATACTCTGCCACATCCTTCTTCATTCCATCCCAAAAGAAAATGCGCTTTATATCCCTATACATCTTGTCCCCTCCAGGATGTATAGTCATCTTCGAGTGATGCGCTTCTTCAAGAACTCTATGGACTAAATCTCCCACTCGAGGAACACATAATCTCCCATCACGCCTTAGCCACCCCTTGTTATCTATAGCATATCTGGCCAGGTGACTAGACGTCTCGCCACGAATCAACTTGTCCATGACCTCGACTATCTGTGAATCTTCCTTCTGCGAAGCCCCAACTTGATCAAGAAGTGTGGGTCTAAGCTCAAGGGATGCTAATGAACCCGTCATCGACTCAACAGCCGTCGTGAAATCAAAGGTTGCCGAGAATTCTAAGTTATTCATTTCAATGAACAAGGGGCTCAAAGTCAACCTCCTTCTGCTTAGTGCATCTGCCACAACATTACCCTTGCCAGGGGTATAAGCTATCTCGAAGTCATAAGATGCCAAGAATTCCATCCACCTTTGCTGCCTTAGATTCAGATCTTTTTGCTAGAAGAGGTACTTGAGTGACTTGTGATCAGTATACAACTCAAACCTTTCGCCTAGAAGATAGTGGCGCTAGGATTTGAGTGCAAAGATGATCTCCGGTAACTCCAAATCATGAGTGGGATAGTTCTTCTCATGAACTTTGAGTTGCCTACCCCCGTAACATATCACTCTTCCCTCTTGCATCAGAACAGCACCTAACCCCGTGCCACATGCATCTGTGTACACGATAAACATCTTACCGCTATCGGGTAATGCCAAAACTGGAGCTGAGGTAAGGGCTTTTTTGAGCTTTTGAAAAGCAAGCTCACACTCCAAGTCCCATGCAAAGACTAAGTTCTTCTTCGTCAACTTAGTAAGAGTGGCCGAAATCTTAGCGAAGTCCCTGATGAACTTCCTATAGTAGCCCGCCAGACCGAGAAAGCTTCTTACTTCGGTTGCATTCCTAGGAGTCTTCCAGTCTTGAACCACAACCATTTTCGCGGGATCCACCGCTATGCCTTGCTTAGAAACTATATGTCCAAGAAACCGAACTTCCCTTCTCCAGAAATGACATTTGGAGAACTTGGCTTTCAACTGATGCGCTCTAAGCGTATCCATCACTTCCTTCAGATGCCTAGCATGCTCTTCCTCATCCTTTGAGAAGATCAGAATATCATCCACGAAGATAACAACAAACTTGTTAAGGAACTCCCTGAACACCCTACTCATCAAGTCTACGAAGTAGGCGGGTGCATTAGTTAGTCCGAATGGCATGACAAGCCATTCAAAGAATCCATCTAGAGTCCTAAACGCAGTTTTATCAATACTATCCTCGGCCACTCTAAGCTGATGGAATCCGGTGGCTAGATCAAGCTGAGAGAAAACAGAAGCACCAATGAGCTGGTCAAAGAGATCATCAATCCTCGGTAACGGGTGCCTATTCTTCTTTGTCAGTTTGTTCAACTCTCGATAATCAACACATAGGCGAAGCGAACCATCCGCCTTAGTAGCGAATACCACCGGAGCACCCCATTCAGAAATGCTTCGCCTAATAAAATTCTTCTCAAGCAACTCCTTGATTTGCTTACTGAGCTCCCTTCTTTCACGTGGGGCCATGTGCCTAACGGGCAATGATACTGGCTTGGCATTATCGACTAGATAAATGCGGAAATCTCTCTCTCTTTTAGGGGGTAACCCCTTAACTTCTTCAAAGACATCAGGATAGTCTCGGACCACCCTTACAGATTGCAGATCATCGATGGACGAGTCAAGAGATTCAAGATAACATAGCATGACGGGACCTCTAGGGTTACAAGAAATTTCTAGGGTATTACCGAGGCGAGTCATGAGCCTCACCACCCTATGCTCACAATCGAGGATGGCTCCATAACTGGACAACCAATCCATGCCCAAGATCAACCCGTATCCCGTGAATCCGAGAACATAAGCATCACATGTGAATTCTACAGTCAAGATAGAAATCTTCAAATCCACACAAATCATAGATAAATGGGCGGAACCTCCAATTGGATTTGACACACTGACGGGATCCTCAACTAGACTAGTACTTAGGTGCAAACTTTCAACAAGATCAGAAGAAATAAAACTATGCGATGCGCCAGAATCAAATAAGGTACGAACAGGATAATCAGAAATATAAACAAGACTTTCTACAGAAATACTACCTCGGTCCTGAGCTGGAGCAGCGTTGAGAGCATGCACTTGCCCTCCAGAAGGTCCTGTACGTTGATTCTGCCCTTGCCCTTGTCCTTGCTTCTTGGGGCAATCCTTGCTAAAATGTCCAGTCTCTCCACAATGAAAGCATTCACCCCGCTTCCTCTTCTTCTTTCTGCAATCCTTGGCTATGTGCCCGACAATCCCACAGAAGTTGCATTTTCTTGGGTCCTTTGCCTTGGCCTTGTTGCCCTTGTTGTTCTTGTTGTTCTGATTGCTCTGATTTCCTCCCCACTTTGAGTCTGTCTTCTTGGCTTGAGTCTCATTAGCCTTGACTTCCTTCTTGCCATTCTTATTGTCTCCTTGAAGTAATGCCATGTCTACTAGACCTTCGAAAGTGGCCCCCATAGGTATATGAGATAGGGCTAAACCTTGTAATGGCTCATTTAACCCTCGTGCAAAGCGTAAAGCCTTCTTCTGGGGGGTATTAACCATGTCCAAACCGAATCGGGCGAGCTTGTTAAACACATTGACATACTCCCTCATTGTCATGTCCCCTTGCTTCAAAGATATAAACTTCTCCAATTGCAGATTCGCCTCAGCTGATGATAGAAACTTAAGCCCAAATCTTGTCCTAAAGTCGGCCGAAGTCTCTATAGGCCTCGTAGCATCGGTGACCTCCCACCAATAAGCAGCTTCTTCTTTTAATAACCATGCTGCCAATAAAACCTTTCTATGATCTTGCACATCAAAGATGGCGAAGAGATCTTCGGTTTCTTTCAACCAATTTCTTGCCTCCACAAAAGTCTCCGTCCCAATAAAGTTCTTGCCACCCATCGCCTTAAAGTCTTTGCAAATCTTAGCGAAATCTGCTTGCGGATTCTGAGGAGGAGGAGGAGGAACCTCAGTTATATTGGGGTTATTTGCTGGGCCTACATCATTGGCCCTAACTTCCAAGTACCTCCGGAACCATCCGGGAATGGTCACTCCCTCGGGAAGGTTAAGATCGGCCATACTGAAAAAGAAAAAGATAGATTCAGAACGAAGAAACGAAGGATAGTGCTAATGGCTTTTGGGGAATAGCCTTTTAAAATAACTAGACTTTTCTTGAAAATACTTAATTGGTTTGAAAATAGTTTTTCAAAAGGTAAGTTTTTTTTTTTAAAAACACTTTTGCTCAAATCTTGTAAACCTTATGCTCTGATACCAAATGTAACACCCCACCTCCGCCAGGGTAACTCTTGCAAGCACACTAGCTTTGGAGGGGCGTTAAACGAGGTAAACACGCATGCAGATATCACAAGACAGAACATATAAGTAAAACAGAGTAGTAAAGCAGCGGATAAAACTAGCATTTCAAAACCATAGTTAAGTTACAACAAGGTACTTGGTCATTATTTTCCAACAAACAAAGTCTAGAGAAAAGCATAAGCTGGAAAACTGAAATACATAAAGTACTATCCCCAAAGTGAAGTGATAAACCATAGCTAGCTCAATGTCCAAAACCGTACATGAGCAAATCCAGTAAGCTAGCTATAAAAATCTAAGCTAAGCTCCAATGTTCCCACCCTGAGGACCTGAGGGGGGGGGAGGGAACGGAAGAAAAGAGGCGAAAGAAAACTGGTTAGTCAAAAAGACTGGTAAGCCCTAACTACTATCAGTTCATGAACTAGTAAAGTTAACTGGCATGAGAAGCTGAGATGAACATAAGGATAACAACATACTGGCATGATGATTAACTAACAAGATAGGTAAAGGTGTCATCGCATAATCAAGGTTAAGTTTTGCACCACGGGTGTACTAGCCTTCTAACATGTCAAGTAACAAGAATTGATCCCTTGGCCCAAGCTTGGCCCAATATCATGAGGTGACCTAAATCAAGGTCCAACTACACGGTCTAGTTGATCGGCTCCCTATAAGCCTAACTCGTCAAGTGTCGGTGTCATACGGCCCAAACATGAAATGTAGTTAAACTGCGCTAGGTCCACCCTAGGGTGTATCAAGTCCTAGGGTGTCAACCTCGAACACAAATCAAGCATGCACAGTCTAGATCTACTGGTACCCGTGCCTGATTTTCCAACCCCGGACTATGTGCACGACCATAGTCCGCCTGGACCCACACCGGCGTACCTACTCAGCCGTCGTTTTGGTCGCTTACATGTCAGCCCAGTAATCGTGCCCCACCCTAGCCTAGTCCCTAGGGCATCATGATACTATCAAGAGGGTTACTGCTGAAAAGGACCACGCAACTAGGGTTTCTTAACGGGTTAAATGTGGTTAACCCGATCCAAACGTGGATTAAATTGGTTAAGTGTACCCAAGGTTCACGACTTAACCCCGATTAACCCATCAAGCCCAAATTGGTTAAGTATTAAGTGGACAATGACTTAACCCTAACCAGGAGGCATTAATTAACTTATGCTTTAACCTCTCACATTAGACCTTGTTGTGGTTACTAGTTAAGCCGGGCGGGTCCGGGTAGCTTTACACCACAACTTGGTCTAACCTCGGGTTCGAGCACAACATGACCAACTTCTCACATTGGGTCCTATTGTTTGTAGCCACTAGTTAAGCCGGGCGGGTCCGGGTAGATTTATGCTACAAACTCAACCCAACCTCGAGTTGGCCACACTTATATTTTCTAAGTGTCATGTCCATTATGTTTCCAAAACATAATTACAAGCTAACATATCACGTCATGTTATAAAAATCATGTTTATGTCATAATGTTACCCAACCCCAACGTAATCCCATCGTTTACATAATCGTAACAACGCATAAAGGATAAAATAGGGAACTTGGCATAATCATGACAAAAAGGTGTTGAAGCCACAAGTTATCATGGTGGCGTATGAAATGTACATATGTCCATATACTTGCATATTGCATTATTAGGCTTCAAAAGTATGCATAAAACCAAACTTAGCATATAAGTGATACATGGTGATAAATGACATGTAGAAGTTGCTAGAAGTTCGCATTTAGCCTCACATGCAAGTTATCATAAGGGATATGATAACTTCCATGTTGCCAAAATGCAACCTTTTTATATAAAGCTTGAAGCTTTAAGCTCACAAACTCAAGTTTAACTTGCATAACATGATAACATGTGTATAATGATCAACCCAAACTTGCATAGCATAGCAACATGTGTCATACATAATGATTGAACCAACTTGCATAACATAATGATCAACCAAACTTGCATATCATAATGATCAACCCAAACTTGCATAATTCATTTAACTTTATAGTTCAAAAAGAAAGTAGAAAAGGGCTTACAATGCAATGAAGACACCAATGAATATTTATTATAAAGATTGAGACGAAGCCCTTATGCAATCACCCAAATATGCAAGCTCCAAATGAAAAACCCTTGAGCCAAATCAATAAAAACCCTTGCTTTGTAATAGAAATGTTGCAACTTGACTTGAATGCTAACTAAGAACACTCATACAAGCTTGAAAATACTTGTATGAACTCAAAATCTCTCATATAAATAAACTTAGAAATTTTAGCAAGAGAGTGGAGGCCATGAGAGGAACAAATTTGGCATAGTTTAGTTGTAGAGTTGAATAATGATGATTTAGGCTAGGCTTAGGGGTCCTTTTATAGAAGATTAGGATAGTATTAGCCATAGGATTAACCCTAGATTCAATCCGAGCCATCAAATCACGTCACAAGCCTCCAAAACAGGTCCAAACAGCCAGAATAGGTGCACCAGGCCGACCTGGCCGACCAGGGAGGTCGACCCCCAGGTCGACTCTAGTGTCGACCTGGTTGAGGGGAGGTCGACCCTAGTGTCAACCCCCCTATCGACCTGTCTGGGCGGAAGTTTTCCCGCCCAGTCTATTTTGGCTGAATTTGAATTCTAAATTCAAATTCGAACTGTTTTTGAACTTGTAATTTTCTGAAAACTTTGACGAGCCATAACTTGGTCATACGGACTCCGATTTTCGAAAACTCGGACTCTATTTCGCGTATTTTTCCGAGACAAACGCAGTGGCACAGCCCGTTTCCCTTGATTCAGATTTTACAGTTTAATTCTGCCTTGATTTATGTTATAACATGTTATTCAAAAATACGGGTTGTTACAGCCACGCTTTGTAAGCCCCGCTCTACTCTTAGATTTAAACTATGAAGTTAATATGAACATGTAGCAAGTTGAAATGGGACTTTTGGTGTAATACTTGTATTGGGGCTATATTTGTATGCATAGATCCATTTATGACTCTTTTGATCTATGATTGTGGGACTATCATGAACCTAGTATCATTCACCTTGATTTTTGGGTTGAAAGCTATGAGCTTTATTCGGGGACTATGCATAATGCAACATAGAACCCCTCATAACCTTGATGTTAACTTGCATATGATGTTGGACTACATGCTACCCACAAGTTTATCACCCTATGTCAACTATTATCATGTTATCACCTTTGCCTATGATGTTGAACTACATGCTACCCACAAGTTTATTTGCTAAGTTTGATGTCATGCATGTTTTTTAGGCAAATAATCCTATTTGCTAGTTGTGATGAACACCTTTGCCTCAAATATCCTCATGTTTAACTTATGACCAACTTTACCACCTTATGCCCATCTTGGTCATATTGTTATGTTCCTTGATTCACTTGTGTTGATGCGAATTTACGTGCGAATGGGGACACGTTATGGGTAGTTTGGCAAACTTGAAATGACATGAAAAACATGACTTGAAATTTGACATGAAACTTGATCATGCTTAAAAACTTGAATGTGGTCATGACATGTAGAAAACCATAAAGTGGCCAACTCGAGGTTGGGTTGAGTTTGTAGCGTAAATCTGCCCGGAACCGCCCGGCAAATCCAGTGGCTACAAACAATAGGATCCAATGTGAGTAGTTGGTCATATCGCGCTTGAAACCCGAGGTTAGACTGGGTTGTGGTGTAAATCTGCCCGGACCCGCCCGGCATATCCAGTAACCACAACAAAGTCTAATGTGAGAGGTTGGGTGCATTAAATTAATTAATGCCACATGTTAGGGTTAAGTCACAAACCACTTGGATACACTTAACCTACTTGATACATGATTGGATAGGGTTAGCCACACTTAATCCGTTAGAAACCCTAGTTATGTGGTCCTTTTCAGCAGTAACCCTCTTGGTTGTATCACGATACCCTAGGGACTAGGCTAGGGTGGGGCATGATTACTGGGCTGATTGTAAGTGACCAGAACGACGGCTGAGTTGGTGCGCCGTTGTAGGTTCAAGCGGACTATGGTCGTGCGCATAGTCCGGAGTTGAAAAAGCAGACACGGGCACCAGTAGGTTCAGACTGTGCGTGCTTGATTTGTGTCAGTGGTTTGCACCTTAGGACTTGATACACCCTAAGGTGGACCTAGCACAGTTGACTACATTTCGTGATTGGGCCGTATGACACCGACACTCGACGAGTTAGGCTTATAGGCAACCGATCGACTAGACCGTGTAGTTGGACCTTGACTTGGGTCATCTCATGATATTGGGCCAAGGGATCATTTCTTGTTTATACTTGACATGGGCTAGAATACTAGTACTTTTGGTGCAAAACTAAACCTTGTATATGCGATGCCACACTTGATCTACCTTGTTATCTATTTATCATGCCAGTTAGTTACCATCTTTATGTTTCATCTCAGTTTCTCATGTTTAGTTAACTTTATTAGTTTTTATACTAATAGTAGGTAGGACTTACCAATCTTTATGACTGACCCTTTTTCTTTCGCCTCTTTTCTTCCGTTTCCCCCCCCCCCCAAGGTTCTCAGGGAGGGAACACTAGTGCTTAACTTGGACATTTGGCTTGCTTTGTTGACAGCTCATGTACAGTTTGGACTTGAGCTTGCTATGGCTTCACCACATCTATCTTGGGGATAGTTTACTTTATGTTATTTTCAGTTTATGTTTTCTAGACTTGTGGTAGTTGGAAAATAATGACTAAGTACTTTGATGTAAGTTGACTATTTGGTTTTGAAATGATGGTTTTTTTTAAACTTCTACCGCTGCTTTACTTATTTATTTATCTATGTTCTGTCTTGTGATATCTCTGTGCATGTTTACCTAGACAACACCCCTCTAAAGCTAGTGCATTCTCTCGTGAATGGCCCTGGCAGAGGTGGGGTGTTACATTTGGTATCAGAGCATAAGGTTTTACTAGACCGGACAAAAGTTTTAAAAACCCCTTTGAAAAACTATTTTCAAAACCAATTAAGTATTTTTCCAAGGAAAGTCTAGTTTATTTTAAAAGGCTATCCCCCAAAAATCCATTAGCACTATCCTTCGTTTCCTCGTTCTAAATCTATCTTTTCCTTTTTCAGCATGGCCGATCTTGACCTTCCCGAGGGAGTACCCATACCTGGATGGTTCCGAAGGTACTTGGAAGCTAGGGCCAACGATGCAGGCCCTGCAAACACTCCTACTCCTCCTCTTGTACCTGAGGTTCCTCCTCCTCCTCCTCAGCGTCCACAAGCGGATTTCGCAGAGATTTGCAAGGACTTTAAGGCGATAGGTGGCAAGAATTTTGTTGGGGCAGAGACTTATGTTGAGGCAAGAGACTGGTTAAAGGAAACTGAAGACCTTTTTGCTATCTTTGATATAGAAGACCATAGGAAAGTTCTATTGGCGGTATGGTTATTAAAAGAGGAAGCTTCTTATTGGTGGGAAGTCACCAACGCTACTAGGCCTATAGAGACTTAAGCCGACTTTAGGATGAGGTTTGGGCTTAAGTTTCTATCATCTGCTGAAGAGAATCTGCGAATGAAGAAGTTTATATCTTTGAAGCAAGGGGACATGACCGTGAGGGAGTATGTGAATAAGTTTAACCAGCTTGCTCGATTCGGTTTAGACATGGTTAACACACCTCAGAAGAAGGCCCTACGCTTTGCTCGAGGATTGAATGAGCCATTGCAAGGATTGGCCATGTCTCATATACCCATGGGGGCCACTTTTGAGAGCTTAGTGGATATGTCCTTGCTCCAAGGAGATGATAAGAATGGCAAGAAAGAAGTTAAGCTTAATGAGACTCAAACCAAGAAGACGGACTCCAAGTGGGGAGGCAACCGGCACAATCAGAGCAACCAGAACAACAAGGGTAACAAGGCCAACAACAACAAGGAAAGGGAGACAAGGAAGTGCAACTTCTGTGGGATCACTGGACACATAGCCAAAGATTGTAGGAAGAAGAAGAGGAAGTTGGGAGAATGCTTTCATTGCGGAGAGCCTGGACACTTCACTAAGGATTGCCCAAAGAAGCAAGGGCAGTGGCAAGGACAGACTCAGCGAGCAAGCCCTTCTAGAGGGCAGATGCATGCTCTCAACACTACTCCAGCTCCGGACCGAGGTAGTATTTCTGTACAAAGCCTTGTTTACATTTATGGTTCTCCTATTCGAACTTTATTTGATTCTGGCGCATCGCATACCTTTATTTCTTCTGACATTGTTGAAAGTTTGCACCTAAGTACTAGTCTAGTTTTGAGGATCCCGTTAGTGTTTCAAATCCAATTGGGGGTTCCGCCCATCTATCTATGATTTGTATGGATTTGAGGATTTCTATCTTGACCGTAGAATTCACATGTAATGCTTATGTTCTCGGGTTCATGGATACGGGTTGATTTTGGGCATGGATTGGATGTCCAGTTATGGAGCCATTCTCGATTGTGAGCATAGGGTAGTGAGGCTTAGCCTTGGCAATACCCTAGAGATTTCTTGTAACCCTCTGGATCCCGTCATGTTATGTTGTCTTGAATCCCTCGACTCGTCTATTGACAATCTTCAATCTGTGAGGGTGGTCCGAGAATATGCTGATGTTTTTGATGAAGTGAAGGGGTTACCCCCTAAACGCGAGATAGACTTCCGTATTTATCTTGTTGATAATGCCAAGCCAGTTTCATTGCCTATTAGGCACATGGCCCCGCGAGAAAGAAGAGAGCTTAGCAAGCAAATCAAAGAGTTGCTTGAGAAAAATTTCATTAGGCAAAGCATTTCTGAATGGGGTGCTCCTATGATATTCGCTATTAAGGCGGATGGTTCACTTTGCCTATGTGTTGATTATCATGAGTTAAACAAGCTGACAAAGAAGAATAGGCACCCGTTACCGAGGATTGATGATCTCTTTGACCAGCTTGTTGGTGCTGCTGTTTTCTCTCAACTCAATCTAGCCACCGGATTCCATCAGCTTAGAGTGGCTGAGGATAGTATTGACAAGACTGCGTTTAGGACTCCAGATGGATTCTTTGAATGGCTCGTCATGCCGTTCGGTTTGACTAATGCACCCGCATACTTCGTTGATTTGATGAGTAGGGTGTTTAGGGAGTTCCTTAACAAGTTCGTGGTTGTCTTCGTGGATGATATTCTGATCTTCTCTAAGGACGAGGAAGAGCATGCTATACATCTCAAGGAGGTTATGGATACGCTTAGAGCTCATCAGTTAAAAGCCAAGTTCTCCAAATGCCATTTCTAGAGAAGGGAAGTTCGGTTCCTTGGGCATATAGTTTCTAAGCAGGGCACAGCTGTGGATCCCGCTAAAGTAGTGGCAGTACAAGGCTGGGAAGTTCCGAAGAATGCAACTGAAGTGAGAAGCTTTCTCGGTTTGGCAGGATTTTATAGGAAGTTCATTAAGGACTTCGCTAAGATTTCAGCCCCTCTCACTAAGTTAACAAAGAAGAACTTAGTCTTTGCATGGGACGTAGAGTGTGAGCTTGCTTTTCAAAGGCTCAAGAGAGCCCTCACCACAGCTCCAGTTCTAGCATTACCCGATGGAGGGAAGTTGTCTACCGTGTACACCGATGCATGTGGCACGGGATTAGGCGCTGTCCCGATGCAAGAAGGGAGAGTGATAAGCTTTGGGGGTAGGAAGCTCAAAGTTCATGAGAAGAACTATCCCACTCATGATTTGGAGTTGGCGGCGATCGTCTTTGCACTCAAATCTTGGCACCATTATCTTCTAGGTGAAAGGTTTGAGTTATATACTGATCACAAGTCGCTCAAGTACCTCTTCTCGCAGAAAGATTCGAATCTAAGGCAGCAGAGGCGGATGGAATTCTTGGCATCATATGACTTCGATATAGCTTATACTCCTGGCAAGGGTAATGTTGTGGCGGAAGCGCTAAGTAGAAGAAGGTTGACTTTGAGTCCCTTGTTTGTTGAGATGAATAGCCTAGAGTTCTTGGCAACCTTTGATTTTACACCTGCTGTTGAGTCGATGACTGGTTCGTTAGCATCCCTTGAGCTTAGACCTACATTTCTTGATCAAGTTAGGGCTTCACAGAGGGAAGACCCGCAGATAGTCGAGATCATGGACAAGCTGATTCGTGGTGAGACGTCAAGTCACCTCGCTAGATATACTATTGATGACAAGGGATGGCTAAGGCATGATGGAAGATTATGTGTCCCACAAGTGGGAGACTTAGTAAATAAAGTTCTTGAGGAGGCGCATCACTCGAGGATGACCATACATCCCGGAGGGGATAAGATGTACCGGGACATGAAGCGCATTTTCTTTTGGGAGGGGATGAAAAAGGATGTTGCAGAGTTTGTTTCTAGATGCATTGTTTGCCAACAAGTAAAGGCCGAGTCGAAGAAGCCCGGTGGACTACTGCATCCATTGGAGCATCCGCAATGGAAGTGGGAAAGTATCTCTTTGGATTTTGTGGATGGATTGCCGAGATCAAGGAAGGGGAATACTAGTATATGGGTCATAGTGGATAGACTCACGAAGAGCTCTCATTTCATTCCAGTAAAGAGCAAGAGGACTGCATCATGGCTAGCATCTGTTTATCTTCGGGAGATAGTGCGATTGCATGGAGTTCCTTCTAGCATAGTGAGCGATCGTGACCCAATCTTCACTAGCCAATTTTGGAGTAGTTTGCAAGAAGCGATGGGTATGCGATTGAATCTAAGTACAGCCTATCACCCACAGGCTGATGGTCAGACCGAAAGGGTGAATAGGATACTAGAAGATCTGTTGAGGCTGTGCATTCTTGACTTTGGTGGCAATTGGGAAGACCACCTTCCTCTCGTAGAGTTTGCTTATAATAACAGCTACCAAGCAAGCATAGGGATGGCACCATTCGAAGCTTTGTATGGGAGGCCGTGCAAGTCACCAACATGTTGGTGGGAGACGACGGATAAGCTTATACTTGGGCCCGACATGATAAGGGACACATCCAAGAAGGTTGAGTTGATTCGAAGGCAGATGAAAGCGGCCCAAGACAGACAGAAATCCTATGCAGACAAGCGAAGGACAGACTTAGAGTTTGAAGTTGGAGATATGGTCTTTGTGAAGGTTTCTCCCTTGCGAAATGTGGTTCGTTTTGGAGCAGTTGGAAAGCTAGCACCAAGGTTCGTAGGACCCTTCCCTATCATCGATAGGATTGGGCAAATGGCTTATAGAGTGGAATTGCCCGAGAAGCTAGCTGGAGTGCACAATGTTTTTCATGTCTCGCATCTCCAAAAATGCCTACATGAATCAGCCGAAGTAGTTGAACCTAACATTCTGGAAGACGTGGAGGTAGAGAAAGAGGCAACCCTGAGGCGAGCTCCGATTCATATCTTGGGAACGGAGATCAAGAAGCCGAGGAATCGAGAAGTCAAGTTAGTAAAGGTTCAGTGGAGTGAAGCCGATGAAGATGCAACTTGGGAAACCAAGGAGAAGATGCGTGGGCTTTATCCATTCCTTTTTGAGGGTACATTCTCAATCTCCTTTCCTAGTTAGCATATCTTTTGCTATCCATGTTTATCTTGCTATTTCGTTAATCTTGTCATGAGAACCTTAGGTAGAAACCCTTTGGATGAAACATGTATTTGAAACATGTTATGCTTGATGGTTGCAAATGGTTGCAAGTGGTTACTCGTGGATGCATGATACACGTTAGGCACTAAGATCGGCTCACACACTTTCATATTGCATATGCATGAGTGTTTATGCTTATTCATGGGTGAAACTTGTTATGCTATCACGTGGATATTGCATATGGATGAATGTTATGTGCACTCATGTAGAGATTATAAATTATATTAGGAATTTGCATACATTTGGACTCATTGCACTAACATATTCTGCATTAAGGAGGTTTACCGAGTCAGTAACCGCCTGATTTTCGCATTAGATAGGTACATATACACACACTTTTGCATATATGCATACAGCATTAGAAGTCTTCTAAGGACAATGATTACTTGTGGATGATGTTTTGAGTAGATGGATGATGGATGGAAGGATACGTTCTTCCTAACTTGGAGATTTCGGGGACGAAATCCTTTAAGGTGGGGAGAATGTAACAACCCGAATTTTTATAACATGTTAAAACAAGAAATCAGGGCAGAATTAAATTCTAAGTTAAGAATCAGTGGGAATGGGTTACGCCATTGCGTTCGTCTCGAAATTCTACTTGAAAACAAGTCCGAAATTTAGTAAATCGGAGTCCGTATGACCAAGATATGGCCCATAGAAGATTTCAGAAAATTCAAAATTCAGCCCGAAATTCAAATTCAGCCAGAAGCAGATTGGGCGGGAAAATTTCCCGCCCAGCCCCAGGTCGACTGGGGGGTCGACTGGGAGTCGACCTGCCCCCCCAGGTCGACTGGGGAGTCGACCTGGGGGTCGACCTCCCTGGTCGGACCCTGTTGGTCTGGTGCACCAATTTGCTCCTTTGGTCTGTTTACTTGGCCTGAGACGGGATTTGATGGTTCAGATCTAAACTAGGGTTAATCCTATGGCCTAAACTAGTCTCTACACCTATAAAAACACCCTAATACCTAGCCTAAACCATCACAAATCATCCTAACAACTAAATTCTGCCAAAATGCTCCCTAATCATGGCCTCCATCTTCATCTTGAGAGCTTCTAAGGCAAAAAGGAGCAATCTTTCTTCATTAAATCAAAGGAGCTACTTATTCTCAAGGCTTCTAGTGTTGCTACATCATTCCTAGAGCTTCTACAACGTCTCTATCTTGTTCTATTTGGTTCTAGTTCTCATAGCCACGCTTTGTAAGCCCCACTCTACTCTTAGATTTAAACTATGAAGTTAATATGAACATGTAGCAAGTTGAAATGGGACTTTTGGTGTAATACTTGTCTTGGGGCTATATTTGTATGCATAGATCCATTTATGACTCTTTTGATCTATGATTGTGGGACTATCATGAACCTAGTATCATTCACCTTGATTTTTGGGTAGAAAGCTATGAGCTTTATTCAGGGACTATGCATAATGCAACATAGAACCCCTCATAACCTTGATGTTAACTTGCATATGATGTTGGACTACATGCTACCCACAAGTTTATCACCCTATGTCAACTATTATCATGTTATCACCTCTGCCTATGATGTTGAACTACATGCTACCCACAAGTTTATTTGCTAAGTTTGATGTCATGCATGGTTTTAAGGCCAATAATCCTATATGCTAGTTGTGATGAACACCTTTGCCTCAAATATCCTCATGTTTAACTTATGACCAACTTTACCACCTTATGCCCATCTTGGTCATATTGTTATGTTCCTTGATTCACTTGTGTTGATGCGAATTTACGTGCGAATGGGAATACCTTATGGGTAGTTAGGCAAACTTGAAATAACATGAAAAACATGACTTGAAATGTGACATGAAACTTGATCATGCTTGAAAACTTGAAAGTGGTCATGACATGTAGAAAACCATAAAGTGGCCAACTCGAGGTTGGGTTGAGTTTGTAGCGTAAATCTGCCCGGAACCGCTCGGCAAATCCAGTGGCTACAAACAATATGATCCAATGTGAGTAGTTGGTCATATCGCGCTTGAAACCCAAGGTTAGACTAGGTTGTGGTGTAAATCTGCCCGGACCCACCCGGCATATTAAGTAACCACAACAAAGTCTAATGTGAGAGGTTGGGTGCATTAAATTAATTAATGCCACATGTTAGGGTTAAGTCATGAACCACTGGGATACACTTAACCAACTTGATACATGATTGGATAGGGTTAACCACACTTAACCCGTTAGAAACCCTAGTTACGTGGTCCTTTTCAGCAGTAACCCTCTTGGTTGTATCACGATACCCTAGGGACTAGGCTAGGGTGGGGCACGATTACTGGGCTGATTGTAAGCGACCAGAACGACGGCTGAGTTGGTGCGCCGATGTAGGTTCAGGCGGACTATGGTCGTGCACATAGTCCGGAGTTGAAAAAGCAGACACGGGCACCAATAGGTTCAGACTGTGTGTGCTTGATTTATGTCAGTGGTTGGCACCTTAGGACTTGATACACCCTAAGGTGGACCTAGCACAACTGACTACATTTCGTGATTGGGCCGTATGACACCGACAATCGACGAGTTAGGCTTATAGGGAGCCAATCGACTAGACCGTGTAGTTGGACCAAGACTTGGGTCATCTCATGATATTGGGCCAAGGGATCATTTCTTGTTTATACTTGACATGGGCTGGAATACTAGTACTTTTGGTGCAAAACTAAACCTTGTATATGCGATGCCACACTTGATCTACCTTGTTATCTATTTATCATGCCAGTTAGTTACCATCTTTATGTTTCATCTCAGTTTCTCATGTTTAGTTAACTTTATTAGTTTTTATACTAATAGTAGGTAGGACTTACCAGTCTTTATGACTGACCCTTTTTCTTTCGCTACTTTTCTTCCGTTCTTCCCCAAGGTTCTCAGGGAGGGAACACTAGTGCTTAGCTTGGACATTTGGCTTGCTTTCTTGACAGTTCATATACGGTTTGGACTTGAGCTTGCTATGGCTTCACCACATCTATCTTGGGGATAGTTTACTTTATGTTATTTTTAGTTTATGTTTTCTAGACTTGTGGTAGTTGGAAAATAATGACTAAGTACTTTGATGTAAGTTGACTATTTGGTTTTGAAATGATGGTTTTTTTTAAACTTCTACCGCTGCTTTACTTATTTATTTATCTATGTTCTGTCTTGTGATATCTCTGTGCATGTTTACCTAGACAACACGTCTCCAAAGCTAGTGCATTGTCTCGTGAATGGCCCTGGTGGAGGTGGGGTATTACAATAGTTAAATAACCGACTATCAAAACCTGGCCTATACGCTTGTTCGTACGGAAAGACCAGGATCAAACTTAGGTTCGAAAACCATTCCGACCAACAAATACATGAAGATATCAGAAGACGGTCGAGATGGATCATTGAAGACTGTGGATCTTCATAAGCGGATGGATTACTTATAATCTCTGGCTTAGCGGCCCGAGAAAAGCTGTGGTTCTGTCGTGTTTGGAATCCACGGGTTGCAAGGACTTCTCGCTACTGATCCATAGGGTGATTCCTATATGAGATGCAGTAGGAGAGTACCTTCGGTTCATCCTTTTCCTGTATGACTTATATGGACGAATGTCTGACAGAGTATTTCCAAAGGGATCGCGTACGTTGATTTCTTCAAACATACCGTTGTTGGGTCGCTCCTAACCGGGGTATTTTTGTAGACATCAATTAGTGATATCCCGCGGATCCGACGATATGGCATTCAAAGTGAATGGTGACTAAGTGTTTCAAAAAGGAAATTCAAACCTCAAGCCTCACAACCGGGAAATGACAAAAATTTTGCAGGCATCATGGCTATGTGGGTCACTCCCATTAGGGTGTATAATCACCTATCTAGAGAAACTCCTTTTTCTTCTTTAATCTATTTCGATGCTGTCCCTTTTCGAGAAACAGTGGTTTGAGCCCAACCATCGGTGATATACATTCGATACACTCAAGCGAAATGAGTGGTCGGTCATGTGAGGGCTGGGTTGCAAGACGTTCTTGTTGAACCCAGTGTATTCGCCTCTAGAGATACACTATCGGCAGGTGGTCTCATACCTTGTCAAGGGCAGAATCCAATCGCCCATAAGCGCCCGCGGTTTTGATTTTATACTATATGTGGAGCGTGAGATGCAAGCGTTTCGCTAGATTCTATTTAGTTGTATTTAGACATTATTATAATATCAGAAAAGATATTAGTTTCAAATCTGCTTTGGATTATCGTAAGGTAAAAACCGTCCGTGTTTATGTGTGGATTTGGCCTTACGATTATCTTTTCTTTTGAAAAGATTTTAAACTTTAAAATCAAGTGGTGCGATACCCTTAATACTGTGCGAGTTTTTCTCACTTTGCTTCACCAGATTGACCCTGTGTTTTGTAAATGCTCGGGTTAGCCTAGGTGTACAGGTTCAGGTTATCGAATGATGTGAAGAGATGAGCTGGAAAATTCGAGACGTGTGATATTGTATAGCTACTATTCCGCTGTGTGTTGTATCTGAGGACAGATTATTATAACTGTCCAGAGCTGATGTGCTCTGATATTGTAAGTATTTTCAAAAGCTCTCAGTAAAGACTTATTTGTGTATTATATTTTGTTCCTCTGCGATGTGAGACTCTGTGTTGTGTTGGTCCTTCTCCTTCTTCTATTCTAATATTTCTTTCTTTCTTATCTCACTCTCTAAATTCTTTCTAATAACGTTTCGGTGTTTTCGGTGTTTGGAAGGTCGGCATAAGGTACGGGAAAGTTATTTATGTCGATTTTCGGGGCTGAAAACCCTGGGTCGTTACATTTGAAAACCCCACACGGGTATTGGGATGATATTGGACATACGCTAATCCCAATATTTAGTTGTATGTCAATCGATGGGTTGACAAACTATTGTAAGCGTTAATTATTTATATTTAACGCTTATGAAGTTGTGTAACGCACTCTGGATGATGGTTGAGTGTGTTTGATTATAGTTGTGTACATGTGTGTATGAAATCCATATAAGTAAAATTATATGGTAATTGGCTGTGTCTGTTTCTAGTTTGGAAAGAATGAATATTTTAAATTAACGAATATTTTAAAATGATGAATAATGAATATTTTAAAATAACTAATATTTTAAAATAATATTCTGTAATTGATCAAAATATGATTTTGATGTCCGATTTGGGATGGACAAGAAAATATTGAATACGAAGTCGTGTTGATTAGATTAACGCCATTTTGACATGAATGATATTTATATCGATTTAATTCATTTTTACAATGAATATCGAAAAGGAAATGATTTCAAAATATGATATTTTGAAAATATTATCATTTATATATTATAAAGATAAAGGAAGTTCAATTTTGATTTAAAATTGAAAATAAAGTTCGAATCGTTTTAAAACGAATTTATAAAATATGTTTTAAATGGAAATCAACGAAATATATATATATTGTATATATTTAACGGCCTACATAGAATGCGCCGCGGCCGTTCGCGAATTTCGACCATTGACTTTGAATTGACAATACGGGAGATCCGACTGTTGGATTCTCCTAAAAACGGAACCGTTGGGTTCTTATCGAAAAGAGCTTTCCAAAGAATACAAGAAATTTGAAACCTAACGATGGATTTGGAATTATGTCCATATCAAATTTGGAAAAGGTCACTATAAGTGCAATTTGATGACCGTTTATGGAAATCGATTGAAAGGGCGTTATAAAATTATTAAAAATATTGATAATTTGTGTAAAATCATAATAAATGATTTGAAAAGAATTTGGATGAAAATTCCCCGTTTGTAAAGATAAAAATATAATTTTATCAAAATGAACTTGTTATGAACTAGAATTATAATCCAATACTTTTAAATAAATAAATTGGATTTGAAATGGTTTTAAAAATAACCAGAATTTCCAATATATGAATTGGAATGGATTTGAATCAAACTTATCCTCAGAATATTTTGATATTGGATTCCGTGATTATACGGATACTATGGAGGAATTTGGAAGATATATATATATATATATCGTTATTCCTAATACGATATTTGTTGATTTCAGAATTTGATATTGAATATAAGCCGATATAATTTCTATTTAGAGCCCTGTATTTAATATTGAATTAGATTTTGGGTTTGTTGTGAATGGTGTCTTCAATAACACTGTTCTTAAACCCAGTTGAGAAAAGAATAAATCTTTTAATTATGATTATTAGAGTTTCTAGTTAATTAACATTTAATTGGAATAAAATGGGATGTGAATTGGGTTTATTGTGAACCGTGTTTTAACGACATTCATTCTTTAACCCGATTTACAGTGAAATGTGATTTGGAATTTATAAATCTTTTTATTAAGATTTAATGGAAATTTTCCGAAGTAAAGTTTTCCAATTTAATATATTAAATTGGAATTGGAATTCGATTTGGTAATAATCGAAGTGAGCTTCTGTGGGGGAAGATTGTTAATATATATGGAATTTAATAGGCTTTGTCATTATTCCATTTATATTAATATTCGGATACGGAAATTAATGTCGATTATATATATTGATCTGTTTTCCGTGAAGATTCCATAATTAATGGAATGCGATTTGGGTTTATCGGGAACTGTGTCTTAAATGACATTAGTTCTTTAACCCAGTTAAAGACAGGATTACATGTCTAACATTATATTTCGAACTGTATGCTTGACCTATGCTAAATATATATCTGTTTGGTGGTGGAGAATTAATTCTCTTGCTTAACACCCTTCTCTAAGACGTACGAGCTTAGAGGTTATATATCGGCAGAAATCAATAGTACGGTGTAGATTGTTGATGCGGCATGTTTGTGTTTCCAAAGTTAAATAATCATTAATATTGATCTCTGGAAGATTAAAACTAAGTGGAGTTTTAATGAATCTTTAATTAGATTGAAATGTGAATTGATAATTTAAATTATCAAATTTGAGAAAATGATCGAGAGTGGAGTATCACCAGTTTTACTCCAAGCGATAGTCAAATCTTTAATTAGATTTGAATGGGAAATGGTAATTAATTTTACGGATAACACCGTGGTGTTAGTTATGGAGTATTGCCAGTTTTGTTCCATGGGATGAATAGGTTGGGATTTGGAAACTAAACAAATGATTACTTCGGTAAGGTGCGTTAATCTCGACTAGTTTGGAAAACCTTAATATGGTTTGAATTGATATCCAAAGGGAGATTAAAGAATAAATTTAAAGAATTTATCTCTGATAAAATTAATGGGAACCTTTCCCAAATTATAAGAATATTCGAATAAAATAATATTCTAAATTGGAGTGAGGCCTATATTGTGTTTCTATAGCACTTGTTTATTATATACGCAAGTTATTGGAAAGTCCGGGTTTATACCCATTCTGAACAACTGATTCAATGATAAGTCAACGATGAAGAAGGTGGTTAAAGACCGAAGGTCTTCACATCGTTTGGATGATTACTGATGTCTTGATTGGCCTGTACACCCAAGACAAGGTAATTAGTGGTGATCATCCAGACGTACTTCGAGATCGACCGGATATGCGAAGACCTCCCTCTTATATTGGACATAAGGGACGAGGAATAATATGCCTCCGGTTTCGTTCAGACCCAGAACGTACTAGTAAACGAATGTGTGTCTGACATTAGATTTTATTCTGTGTTGATTGATTTCTATTAAATATATCTGTTTGGTGACGGAGAATTTATTCTCTGGCTTAACGCCCTTCTCTGAGACGTACGAGCTCAGAGGTTATATATCGATAGACATCAGTCACATGGAGTGAATTGCATGTGTGGCAAGCTGAGATGCAAATGATCAAGTCTTCTATTGAAAAGCGGAGTCTTGTGGTTGATGATCAAAGAATGACTTTAATATAGCATAGCTTTGTGTATGGCGTTAATTCCCGAGCCTAACACCTCAGTATGAGTCAAAAACGGGATAAGGTACTGTAGGGAGAACAAGATGTTTCTTTTAAGCTATAGGTGGTGTCATTGTATGGAGCCTAGACATTTATTATATTTTTACCTATGTGGTTGTTGTATTGCGAGGCACCTCGGATATATCGGTTACAACGGAGCCGATGGATAGGTCCAATAGGACCAGGAAACTGTGTTTAGGAATAATTAATCCTCAAGCGTAAGAGGAGACCAGCCCTGAAGCATCCAAGGGTTACCTAGAGTGTGTAGTCCTGAGACATTTGCTAGAGTGTCTCGAAGCTGTTTGGAGAACATCCCTTGCCTTGACTTATGACGGAAATCCAATTTCCAATACGTGACATTTTGGTTTTGATTGTAGAGTCTAGTATTGGGGACATGATATATGGTACCCATGCCGTCTATGATTGATACATTTATATTTAAAGTTGTTTTATACACTATGCACTTATAACAGTATCAAATGATTTGTTTTAAACGTACCAAGCATGTTTGGCTATTATAAGGGAAAACCCTATCCTCCAGCTTGCGTTGCATTGTGTGATGGAACCTGGGTCTTATAATAGCTTCATTTTTTCCAAAAATCATTGTGCTGTTTGTTTTATGCACTGGTATTCTTGGGAGGAAACCCGTTCCGTGTTGTACGGCGTGGTCCCTTGATTTACTTTATTTTTAAATAAAGAGTTAATAACTGTTTTAGTTCTCACACCAGTCACATGACTGACATGGAGTTTATCATTTTAACCTAAACTCTGGGTGCCCCTATTTTCCACAGGGGAAGCTAGTAGTTTTGGTTTTGCAGATATTATATTCAGAGGATCCTGGTTTACAACTGGATCCATATTCAGAACGCTCTGTATCCATATATTTCTTTCAGTTGTTTTTTGTATTATTTTCCTCTGCATTGCAATTTGTAAATCTCTGATATTTATCAAATGTATATTATTTATTCATGTAATAGAAATTTTGTTCTATTTGTGTTCTGGCTTGTCGTGTTCTCAACTCAATCCAAGCTTTCCCGTAAAGGCGAGTTTGGGTCGTTTCATTTTGGTATCAGGGCTTTGGTTTACAGAGCTCGAGAACAAGACACATTATAACCAAACGAAAGAGTTCATCAGTGATTGGATTAATAATATCCAGTGAGAATGACTTGTTAGAGATAGGATCAGTAGTATCCTAAAAAGAGTGTGAAGAGTAGTGTTTTTAAAAATAAAAATGAAAACAAATTTTGTTTTGGAATTTAAATCTTATTATACGTATTTGAATATTTATTTTATATTGAATTTGGACAATCGAGTATATAATGACTTTGCATATATGCCTTGCAAACGTATATCCGAAGTTTTAATATACTAGATAGATATAGAATCACACTGTAGTCGCCCGGAGATGATTCTGATGATTGATATATCATCATTAGATTCTATGTTCGAGTTTCGAAAGTGGGATATCTATATATTTCCAATTGATTGGTGTGAGAACCAAAACTAGATAGGATTTATTATTTGTGAATTGGCATCAAAAATACGATTTTTGTATATATATATATATATATATATATATATATATAAGTTATGTGTTTGAAATGATAATCAACTAATTGATTGTTGATTGTGTTGATTGATTATTGGTTTGATTAATTAAATTTTGAACCATTAGGCCAAATAAAAATTTAATGATAAAATTAAATTGAAAAATGATTGCAATTGCATGCATATACATGTATATACATTGAACAGGTCATAGCAGGGAGGCTAGAGAAGAGGAATACAATTGTATGCCCGACAAATAGGTACATTTTTACTAACTTATGGGTTTGGATGATTTTATGAGATGATTGGATAGTCGCTTGGATTTTCTTTTTGGTTGATTAGGGCCCTGCGTGGCTAGTTGTGGTTTTAAATGCCCCCACCGTACAAAGGAGGTTATGGCGAATTTTTTCAAAATTTAGGGTGTTATCCAAATTTTTGAAAAGTTTGAAAATTTTTAGAAACTGAAAAGTTGAAGAATGAACGCATGAATGAAAGTTGAGTTGGTTAAACATCTTTCAGCTCTGTTCCTTTTTTAGGATGAAAAGATTTTAAGTAGGGGAGATTGTAACAACCAGGAAAATCAAAGGCAATTTGAAAATTTTATTTTGGCTATTTTAATGAATTTTGAATATTTAAAATGATTTATTTTAAATAATAACGACTAGAAATTTATTTTTGAATAGAATTAGAACGTATAAATTTATTTAAATCGAAGTTAGAATATAAATATTTATTTAATTATAAAAGGAATTTGAAATGGCGCGGCAGTTTGAAAATTCGATTTCAAATTTCAAATGAATGTGTAGGATTCGAAATAAACCGGATTTTAGTGAAACCAGAAACATTTGAATTTGTTTGAAAGTATCTTTCCAACGAATGTGAGTAATCCAAATTTCACAACGGGAATAAAAAGTTATGTCCAGTTGAAAATTCAGAATAGTCGCTACGGAATTTAATATAATAAATAGCCCTTAAAAATAACGATTTTGCAAACGACCTCCATTATCGACGAAACGGCTTTGGTTGGATCCGGAATGTCAAAATAGTGCTAGATTCCAATTTTCACAATTTTGGAACTAGTATGTGAGCGTGGTGAATTTTGTGACGGCAAGGAATCTCGCTCGGTCCGAACCAGTCGCTAAACCGATCCAGGCCGTTCGAAACGCCCTATCGTTTGAGAACAGGACAAATCAGAACGCATACAGAAGAACATTTCATTGTATATAACAACAATGCATCAGATTACAAGAATATACAGGTATAAATGAATATTACACAGAAATATCAGAGATTTAAATTACATTTAAATACATAGCAGCGGAAAAATAATACAATACACAACTAGAATGAGATATACGGATACAAATCTTTCCGGATATCGTTCCAGCTGTAAACCAGGATCCTGTGAATATAAATCTGCAAAAACCAAAACTACTAGCTGCCCGTGTCAAAATAAGGGCACCCAGAGTTTAGGTTAAAACAATAAACTCCAGGTCAGTCATGTGACTGGTGTGAGAACTAAAACAGTTATTAACTCTTTATTTTAAATCATTAGGTAAATCAAGGGACCACGCCGTATAACACGGAACGGGTTTCCTCCCAAGAATACCAGTGCATAAAACAAACAGCGCAATGCTAAATAAAGAAAAATGAAGCTGTTATAAGACCCAGGTCCTATCACACAATGCAACGCAAGCCGGAGGATAGGGTTTTCCCTTATAACAGCCAAAGAATGCTTGATACGTTTAAAACAAATTATTTGATACTATTATAAGTGCATAGTGTATAAAACAACTTCAAATCATAAGTATCAATCATAGGCGGCATGGGTACCATATATCATGTCGCCATACTAGGTTCTACAAATAAAACCGCAAATGTCACGTATTTGGAAGTTGGATTTCCATCTATGAACCGAGGCAAAAGATAGTCCTCAACCGATTCGAGACGCTCTAGCCCGCCCCTCAGGCAAGCGCGCAGGCAAGCCTTGGATCCTCAGGGCCGGTCCACCGATGTGGATTATTATGCCTGAACACTACGTTTCCCCACCCTATGGGGTGTAAGTCTGGTCCGTCAGCCGACCAGAATGCATCGGCCGAAACCGATATAACCGAGGCGCCTCGCAACAGCAACAACCACATAAGTCAAACTCGTCAGGGCGTGTAAAACCACTGACGCCACTTCTAGCTAGAAAGAAACGCATGCCCTCCCTGACGTCCGTCTCCCGTTTTTGGTTCATACCGGGTGTGAAACTCGCGAAGCAAACGTTACACAAAGCTACGCCACAAAGGCCGTGCTTTGATCATCACCACAAGACTTTGCTTTTCAACAGAAGCCTCGATCAATTGCCACTTAGGCATGCCACACAGGCAATTCACTCCATGCGTTTGATATCCATCAATATATAACCTCTGAGCTCGTACGTCTCAGAGAAGGGCGCTAAGCAAGAGAATAAATTCTCCGCCGCCAAACAGATATATATTTAATACAGATCAATCACACGGACTAAAATCCAATGTCAGACACACAGTCCATTTACAAGTCCGTTCTGGGTCTGAACGAAACCGGAGGCACCTAGTACCCCGCATATCCATCGATCTCCAAGTACGTCTGGACGATCACCAACTGTTTCCATCTTCTTGGGTGTACAGCCCAATCAAGATCATCAGTTATCACCCAAACGACGTGAAGACCTCCGGTCTTCGACCACCGTCTTCATCTTCGACTTATCGTCGTATCAGTTATTCAGAATGGGATAAACCCGGTCTTTCCGAATAACTCGCGTATATTTTAAATAAGTGTTACACAAACACAACATACGCCTCATTCCAATTCATCAGTCACTAACCGTAAATTAATCAAGAGAATAATTCCCCAAATATTAACCCCGAAGGCCGAAACCAACATCAGATCAATATCCAGAAAACCATTCTGCTTGGCTAACCGACAGTTAGTTTCTAAATTTCACGTTCAAATCTAATTAAAGATTTAACTATCGCCTGGAGCAAAACTGGTGATACTCCATTCTCGATCTTTTCAATCTAATTAAAGATTCATTAAAACTCCACTTAGTTTTAATCATTATCTGGGTTAAAGAATCAGTGTCATTTAAAACACGATTCACGATAAACCCAAAATCACATTCCATTAATTATCGGGTTAAAGAACAAGTGTTATTTAAAACACTGTTCACGATAAACCCAAAAATCAATACCAATTCAATTCCAATTAAATATCATTTAATTGGTACACTTCATTAAATCTAAATAAAAAGATTTAATCTTTTCTCAACTGGGTTCAAGAACAGTGTTAGTGAAGACACCATTCACGACAAACCCAAATCACATTCGATATTCAATACAAGGCTCTGAATAGAAAATATATCGGCTTATATTCAATATCGAATTCTACGACTAACAAATGTCGTATTGGAAATAACGATACAAATATATATCTTTCAAATTTCCATAACAACACCTGTAATATCACGAATTCCAACATCGAAATATTCCGAAGACAATTTCGATTCAAATCCACTCCAATGCAATCATTGGAAATTTTGGTTATTTTCAAAACCATTTCAAATTCAATTTATTTATTTAAAAATAAATAGAATTATAATTCTAGTTCAAAACTAGTTCATTTCGATAAAAATCTATTTTTATCTTTTCAAATATGGAGTTTTTCATCCCAAACTTTCACAAATCATTTCTTATGATTTTACACAAATTATTACTATTTTTAATAATTTTATCAAGGCCCGTACAGTCGATTTCCATTAACGGCCATCGAACTGCACTTACAGCGACCTTTTTCGAATTTGATTTGGACGTATCTCCAAATCCAACCGTTAGATTTCAAATTTCTAACATTCATTAGAAAGCTCTTTTCGATACGAACCCAACGGTTCCGGTTTTAGGAGAATCCGACGGTCGGATCTCCCGCAATGTCCGTTTGAAATAAATGGTCGAAATTCACGAACTGCCGCGGCGCGGCGCGTTCTATTCAGGCCATTATATTATATATATAATATATACTTCGTCGATTTCTATTTAAAACGAATTATATAAATAGTTTTAAATTCGTTTCAAAAGCAATTTCAACTTCCTTTTCAATTCAAATCAAAATTGAATTCTTCTTTATAAATTCATTTTAAAATTCCTTTCTATTCAATTCAAATTTCAATTCAATTTGAATTCATTTCAATTCGCTTTCAATTCAATTCGAAATCGTTTTCAATTCAATTCATTTCGAAATCGTTTTCAATTCAATTTATTTCGAAATCGTTTTCAATTCAATTCATTTCGAAATCGTTTTCAATTCAATTCATTTCGAAATCGTTTTCAATTCAATTCATTTCGAAATCGTTTTCAATTCAATTCATTTCGAAATCGTATTCAATTCAATTTATTTCGAAATCGTTTTCAAATCGATATAAATATCGTTCACGTCAAAATGGCGTCAATCTAATCATCACGGCTTCACATATTTCTATTTTCAAATATTCTATTTCAAATATTTCCTATTATCAAAATATTCTTTATTTTCACGATTGGAATGAGGCCCAATCAATTACCATATAAAGTTAATTATATGGATTTTCATACAACACATGTATATAATAACATTGAAAATAATCAACCATCAACCAAAGTGCACTACACTGTAAAAGCATCAAATATAGATATCCAACGCTTAAAACAGCCTGTCAATCAACCGATCGACATATTCAATCAATCGGGATGAGTGAACTTCAAATTTCATCCCAACACCCGTGTGGGGTTTCAAACAATCAAACACATATTTTATTTGTGCTGTTGGGCGATGTGTAAAATTTATCGTCCCAATCAATGTCATTCAAATAGGTGTACATAAACAAACCGTCTGGTTTGTAAATGAATATTCTATTTTATTCACTTCACGTTAAAAATTATATTTTTAACGATAAAACATTTTATTCCAACATATGAATTTCTGTTATTCATTTACACAATAAAATGATATTTTTATTTTCTAACATATTTTAGAAAATTTCGGCGGCATAACGGCACGATACTAGAAACGGGACGAGGCCTAGCCTTATCCCCGGTCTAGTGAAGGCCCACGCCATTCACACATCAATCATATCAATTTCACTTCACCAAACAATTCAAATCAACCCAAACAATCTATCTAACAACACAGCCAAACAAACAAGTCCATGGTCTGTGGACGATTGTGTCGGGTGCTACTAAGCACCGTCTGCATCCTAGTATATATATATATATATATATATATATAACTAGAATAATAAATTGAAAGGTGAGAAATTCTCACAGATAGCTATCTAGCTCCACGGCACTTCCAATGCAGGAAATCTTCAACGTTCTTGCCCTTTCGTCATCTTCGTTGCCCGTAGCCACTACATATAAAAATCATATTTCTATTTCGAAGTTCAATATATAAAAATTCTATTTTTATTTCGAAGTTCAATATATAAAAATTCCATTTTTCTATCGAAGTTCAATATATAAAAATTCCATTTTTCTATCGAAGTTCAATATATAAAAATTCTATTTTTCTATCGAAGTTCAATATATAAAAATTCCATTTTTCTATCGAAGTTCAATATATAAAAATTCCATTTTTCTATCGAAGTTCAATATATAAAAATTCCATTTTTCTATCGAAGTTCAATATATAAAAATTCTATTTTTCTATCGAAGTTCAATATATAAAAATTCTATTTTTACTATCACGCTCTATATAGATAAAGACTATATTTTTATCACCTTATTCTTCATATAAAGATTTCGCCCTTTCAAAAATAAAGGTTTCGCCTTTATAAAAATAAACACTTCATTTCAACGTATATAAAATAAAAATAAGATTTTTATTTTGCTACATACACAAAGATGATATTTTTATGTTCTCTATCCTATAAAGAATATATTTTTAATACTTTAAAAAATATAAAAATCATATTTTTAATATTTCTATATAGTAAAGATTATATTTTTAATACTTTAAAAATATAAAAATCATATTTTTATCACTTTAAAAATACAAAGATCACGCCTTTTACCAAATAAAAATCCTATCTTTTCCCATTTAAAATTCAAACCTTTTCTATTACTTTTTAAAGTTTAAATCTTTTAAAAATTCAGTTTTCTATATTCTAAAAAAACAGTTTTCGCATCTTTTAAAAATTCAGTTTTCTATATTAAAAAAAAAAACAGTTTTTTTTTTTAAATTCTTTTACAAATTCAGAAATTAGTTTTTAAGTCATTTTATAAATCAGTTTTTGATCTTTTTTAAAAAAAAATCAGTTTTAACTTTAAAGTAAAAATCAGTTTTAAAACTTTAAAATAAAAATCAAAGTAAAATAAAAACAAATAAATAAATCGGTTTTAAACTTACAGGGGGGGGGGGAACAGTTGCGCGTCGGAGCTCCTACAGGAGGGCAGGGCGATTGAAGGAGGAGAGGAGGAGGTCGGGGGAGAAGAAGATGGAGGCGGCGGTGGTTGGGGCCCCACCGGGCGGCGTCGCGACCTCGATTTGGTTGTGGAGGGGGGTTTCGATTACTGGAGGGACGAGGGGGAGGAACAGGCAAGGCGGCGGCAGGGAAGCTCGTCGGCGGTGGCTCCAGGGACCTAGGGCGGCGGCGCGTTTTGCTTTCTCGTTTCTTTTTTTTTATTATTTGAAAAGTGAACTGAAATTATCGGGTGGGGGGGGGCTGGTAATTAAGGGGAGAAAGGATTTTTCCTTTTTTTTATTTAATTATATAATTGGCCAAAAAAGTTGACTTTCACATACGACCTCGAAACGAGGCCCACCGCCTGTCGTCCATAGCGTTTTACCCCCATTCCGAACACAATGGGATATGTATCGTATGCTGGTTTGATCGTTACAATCAGTTTCCGTTGAAATTACATTTAAATCCTTATATTGAATTTTAAACGTACGTTTCAAATTACCGGGGTCACATACGAACTCTATAAATCCCAGAAAAATATTTTCTAGCTTCGTATTGACGATACGGTCCTAACAAAACTAGTTTCATCGAATTCTGAGACCGTTTGAAAAATGGCCAATTTCCAGTCGATTAAAATCAACGGAAACTGGTCAAACGCGTTTTCTTTTGCCACGCTCACATATTGATTCGAAAAATTATGAAATTTGGAATCTAGCAATAATTCGACATCACGGACCTAACAAAACTGGTTTCGTCGAAATCCGAGGTCATTTGCAAAATGTCCATTATTAAGGGCCTGAATTCCATAGCGACTATTCAGAATTTGCAACTGGACATATCTTATCATTTATAAAGTGAAATCTCAGTTTGTTAACTTCGTTGGAAAGATATTCACTATTAGATTCCATTATTTTTGGTTTCACTAAAATCCAGATTGTTTTGCACCTGGTACATTCAATTGAAATTTGAAATCGAATTATCGAACTACCGCGCCATTTTCAATTCTATTTATAATTATATATAATTATTTATATTCTAACGACGACGCGTATAATATATACGTTCGAATTATATTCAAAATAAATTTCTCGTCGATATTATTTAAAATAATTCATTTTAAATAATCAAAATTCGCTAAAATCGCCAAAATAAAATTTTTAAACTGGCCCAGATTTTGCGGGTTATTACAATCTCCCCCACTTAAAACTTTTCGTCCTCGAAAAGGAACAAAGTCGAAAGTGGTTTGATTAATCAGCTCTACGTTCGATCTGGCTTCCATTCTCCAACTCTTTAGTTTCTGAGAATTTTCAAAATTTCAAAAATTTGGCTAACACCCTAAATTTTTGAAAAATTTCGCCATAACCTCCCCTGCACCGGGAGCATCGGGGAATTTCAAATAGCTTCCACGGTCCTTCAGATCTCAAAAAGAAAAAGAAAAAGCCAAGCGGCTAGCCAATAGGCTCACAAAATCATCATCACCCAAACAAAACAGGAAATTATGTAGTAAACATGTACCTATTTGTCGGGCAAACAAATTTTATTCTCTGGCTCTAGCCTCCTTGCTATGACCTGTTCAAGGTGAGTATATGTATATGCAAGCAAATGCGACCAATTTTCAATATAATCCAATATTTGATTCAATTAGGCTAAATGGTTCAAAATTAGCAAACAAATGAACAAACAACACAAACATCAATCAATTAGTGAATTTAACGTTTCAAATTCATAATTTTGATATATATACTGAAAATCTTGTTTTTGATGCCAATTCACAACAAAGTGTTCTAGCTATATAAGATTTGGTTCTCACACCAGTCTAATGGAAATATATAGATATCACACCTTCGAAACTCGAATACCAATTCTGATGATGTCCAGACTATCATCAGAATCGTCTCCGGGCGACTAGAGTGTGACTCTATATCTATCCAGTATATTAAAACTTCAAATACACGTGGATCAGACGTATACGCAAAGTCTATATATACTGGACTGTCCAAATTCAAACATAATAACTAATCAAATACGAATAGTTGATTTAAATTTTCAAAACAAAATTTGTTTTCATTTTCAAAAATATACTCTTCACACTCGTTCTAGGATACTACTGATCGCATCTCTAACGAGTCATTCTAATTGGATATTACTAACCCAATATCTGATGAATTCTTTCGTACGGTTCTAATGTGCCTTATTCTATGCTTTGTAAACCAAAGCTCTGATACCAACTGTGACGGCAAGGAATCTCGCTCGGTCCGAACCAGTCGCTAAACCGATCCAGGCCGTTCGAAACGCCCTATCGTTTGAGAACAGGACAAATCAGAACGCATACAGAAGAACATTTCATTGTATATAACAACAATGCATCAGATTACAAGAATATACAGAGTATAAATGAATATTACACAGAAATATCAGAGATTTAAATTACATTTAAATACATAACAGCGGAAAAATAATACAATACACGACTAGAATGAGATATACGGATACAAAGCTTTCCAGATATCGTTCCAGCTGTAAACCAGGATCCTGTGAATATAAATCTGCAAAAACCAAAACTACTAGCTGCCCGTGTCAAAATAAGGGCACCCAGAGTTTAGGTTAAAACAATAAACTCCAGGTCAGTCATGTGACTGGTGTGAGAACTAAAACAGTTATTAAATCTTTATTTTAAATCATTAGGTAAATCAAGGGACCACGCCGTATAACACGGAACGGGTTTCCGCCCAAGAATACCAGTGCATAAAACAAACAGCGCAATGCTAAATAAAGAAAAATGAAGCTGTTATAAGACCCAGGTCCTATCACACAATGCAACGCAAGCCGGGGGATAGGGTTTTCCCTTATAACAGCCAAAGAATGCTTGATACGTTTAAAACAAATTATTTGATACTATTATAAGTGCATAGTGTATAAAACAACTTCAAATCATAAGTATCAATCATAGGCGGCATGGGTACCATATATCATGTCGCCATACTAGGTTCTACAAATAAAACCACAAATGTCACGTATTTGGAAGTTGGATTTCCATCTATGAACCGAGGCAAAAGATAGTCCTCAACCGATTCGAGACGCTCTAGCCCGCCCCTCAGGCAAGCGCGCAGGCAAGCCTTGGATCCTCAGGGCCGGTCCACCGATGTGGATTATTATGCCTGAACACTACGTTTCCCCACCCTATGGGGTGTAAGTCTGGTCCGTCAGCCGACCAGAATGCATCGGCCGAAACCGATATAACCGAGGCGCCTCGCAACAGCAACAACCACATAAGTCAAACTCGTCAGGGCGTGTAAAACCACTGACGCCACTTCTAGCTAGAAAGAAACGCATGCCCTCCCTGACGTCCGTCTCCCGTTTTTGGTTCATACCGGGTGTGAAACTCGCGAAGCAAACGTTACACAAAGCTACGCCACAAAGGCCGTGCTTTGATCATCACCACAAGACTTTGCTTTTCAACAGAAGCCTCGATCAATTGCCACTTAGGCATGCCACACAGGCAATTCACTCCATGCGTTTGATATCCATCAATATATAACCTCTGAGCTCGTACGTCTCAGAGAAGGGCGCTAAGCAAGAGAATAAATTCTCCGCCGCCAAACAGATATATATTTAATAGAGATCAATCACACGGACTAAAATCCAATGTCAGACACACAGTCCATTTACAAGTCCGTTCTGGGTCTGAACGAAACCGGAGGCACCTAGTACCCCGCATATCCATCGATCTCCAAGTACGTCTGGACGATCACCAACTGTTTCCATCTTCTTGGGTGTACAGCCCAATCAAGATCATCAGTTATCACCCAAACGACGTGAAGACCTCCGGTCTTCGACCACCGTCTTCATCTTCGACTTATCGTCGTATCAGTTATTCAGAATGGGATAAACCCGGTCTTTCCGAATAACTCGCGTATATTTTAAATAAGTGTTACACAAACACAACATACGCCTCATTCCAATTCATCAGTCACTAACCGTAAATTAATCAAGAGAATAATTCCCCAAATATTAACCCCGAAGGCCGAAACCAACATCAGATCAATATCCAGAAAACCATTCTGCTTGGCTAACCGACAGTTAGTTTCTAAATTTCACGTTCAAATCTAATTAAAGATTTAACTATCGCCTGGAGCAAAACTGGTGATACTCCATTCTCGATCTTTTCAATCTAATTAAAGATTCATTAAAACTCCACTTAGTTTTAATCATCATCTGGGTTAAAGAATCAGTGTCATTTAAAACACGATTCACGATAAACCCAAAATCACATTCCATTAATTATCGGGTTAAAGAACAAGTGTTATTTAAAACACTGTTCACGATAAACCCAAAAACCAATACCAATTCAATTCCAATTAAATATCATTTAATTGGTACACTTCATTAAATCTAAATAAAAAGATTTAATCTTTTCTCAACTGGGTTCAAGAACAGTGTTAGTGAAGACACCATTCACGACAAACCCAAATCACATTCGATATTCAATACAAGGCTCTGAATAGAAAATATATCGGCTTATATTCAATATCGAATTCTACGACTAACAAATGTCGTATTGGAAATAACGATACAAATATATATCTTTCAAATTTCCATAACAACACCTGTAATATCACGAATTCCAACATCGAAATATTTCGAAGACAATTTCGATTCAAATCCACTCCAATGCATTCATTGGAAATTTTGGTTATTTTCAAAACCATTTCAAATTCAATTTATTTATTTAAAAATAAATAGAATTATAATTCTAGTTCAAAACTAGTTCATTTCGATAAAAATCTATTTTTATCTTTTCAAATATGGAGTTTTTCATCCCAAACTTTCACAAATCATTTCTTATGATTTTACACAAATTATTACTATTTTTAATAATTTTATCAAGGCCCGTACAGTCGATTTCCATTAACGGCCATCGAACTGCACTTACAACGACCTTTTTCGAATTTGATTTGGACGTATCTCCAAATCCAACCGTTAGATTTCAAATTTCTAACATTCATTAGAAAGCTCTTTTCGATACGAACCCAACGGTTCCGGTTTTAGGAGAATCCGACGGTCGGATCTCCCGCAATGTCCGTTTGAAATAAATGGTCGAAATTCACGAACTGACGCGGCACGACGCGTTCTATTCAGGCCATTATATTATATATATAATATATATAATATATACTTCGTCGATTTCTATTTAAAACGAATTATATAAATAGTTTTAAATTCGTTTCAAAAGCAATTTCAACTTCCTTTTCAATTCAAATCAAAATTGAATTCTTCTTTATAAATTCATTTTAAAATTCCTTTCTATTCAATTCAAATTTCAATTCAATTTGAATTCATTTCAATTCGCTTTCAATTCAATTCGAAATCGTTTTCAATTCAATTCATTTCGAAATCGTTTTCAATTCAATTTATTTCGAAATCGTTTTCAATTCAATTCATTTCGAAATCGTTTTCAATTCAATTCATTTCGAAATCGTTTTCAATTCAATTCATTTCGAAATCGTTTTCAATTCAATTCATTTCGAAATCGTTTTCAATTCAATTTATTTCGAAATCATTTTCAAATCGATATAAATATCGTTCACGTCAAAATGGCGTCAATCTAATCATCACGGCTTCACATATTTCTATTTTCAAATATTCTATTTCAAATATTTCCTATTATCAAAATATTCTTTATTTTCACGATTGGAATGAGGCCCAATCAATTACCATATAAAGTTAATTATATGGATTTTCATACAACACATGTATATAATAACATTGAAAATAATCAACCATCAACCAAAGTGCACTACACTGTAAAAGCATCAAATATAGATATCCAACGCTTAAAACAGCCTGTCAATCAACCGATCGACATATTCAATCAATCGGGATGAGTGAACTTCAAATTTCATCCCAACACCCGTGTGGGGTTTCAAACAATCAAACACATATTTTATTTGTGCTGTTGGGCGATGTGTAAAATTTATCGTCCCAATCAATGTCATTCAAATAGGTGTACATAAACAAACCATCTGGTTTGTAAATGAATATTCTATTTTATTCACTTCACGTTAAAAATTATATTTTTAACGATAAAACATTTTATTCCAACATATGAATTTCTATTATTCATTTACACAATAAAATGATATTTTTATTTTCTAACATATTTTAGAAAATTTCGGCGGCATAACGGCACGATACTAGAAACGGGACGAGGCCTAGCCTTATCCCCGGTCTAGTGAAGGCCCACGCCATTCACACATCAATCATATCAATTTCACTTCACCAAACAATTCAAATCAACCCAAACAATCTATCTAACAACACAGCCAAACAAACAAGTCCATGGTCTGTGGACGATTGTGTCGGGTGCTACTAAGCACCGTCTGCATCCTAGTATATATATATATATATAACTAGAATAATAAATTGAAAGGTGAGAAATTCTCACAGATAGCTATCCAGCTCCACGGCACTTCCAATGCAGGAAATCTTCAACGTTCTTGCCCTTTCGTCATCTTCGTTGCCCGTAGCCACTACATATAAAAATCATATTTTTATTTCGAAGTTCAATATATAAAAATTCTATTTTTATTTCGAAGTTCAATATATAAAAATTCCATTTTTCTATCGAAGTTCAATATATAAAAATTCCATTTTTCTATCGAAGTTCAATATCGAAGTTCAATATATAAAAATTCCATTTTTCTATCGAAGTTCAATATATAAAAATTCCATTTTTCTATCGAAGTTCAATATATAAAAATTCCATTTTTCTATCGAAGTTCAATATATAAAAATTCTATTTTTCTATCGAAGTTCAATATATAAAAATTCTATTTTTACTATCACGCTCTATATAGATAAAGACTATATTTTTATCACCTTATTCTTCATATAAAGATTTCGCCCTTTCAAAAATAAAGGTTTCGCCTTTATAAAAATAAACACTTCATTTCAACGTATATAAAATAAAAATCAGATTTTTATTTTGCTACATACACAAAGATGATATTTTTATGTTCTCTATCCTATAAAGATTATATTTTTAATACTTTAAAAAATATAAAAATCATATTTTTAATATTTCTATATAGTAAAGATTATATTTTTAATACTTTAAAAATATAAAAATCATATTTTTATCACTTTAAAAATACAAAGATCACGCCTTTTACCAAATAAAAATCCTATCTTTTCCCATTTAAAATTCAAACCTTTTCTATTACTTTTTAAAGTTTAAATCTTTTAAAAATTCAGTTTTCTATATTCTAAAAAAACAGTTTTCGCATCTTTTAAAAATTCAGTTTTCTATATTAAAAAAAAAACAGTTTTTTTTAAATTCTTTTACAAATTCAGAAATTAGTTTTTAAGTCATTTTATAAATCAGTTTTTGATCTTTTTAAAAAAAAAATCAGTTTTAACTTTAAAGTAAAAATCAGTTTTAAAACTTTAAAATAAAAATCAAAGTAAAATAAAAACAAATAAATAAATCGGTTTTAAACTTACAGGGGGGGAACAGTTGCGCGTCGGAGCTCCTGCAGGAGGGCAGGGCGATTGAAGGAGGAGAGGAGGAGGTCGGGGGAGAAGAAGATGGAGGCGGTGGTGGTTGGGGCCCAACCGGGCGGCGTCGCGACCTCGATTTGGTTGTGGAGGGGGGTTTCGATTACTGGAGGGACGAGGGGGAGGAACAGGCAAGGCGGCGGCAGGGAAGCTCGTCGGCGGTGGCTCCAGGGCCCTAGGGCGGCGGCGCGTTTTGCTTTCTCGTTTCTTTTTTTATTTATTTGAAAAGTTAACTGAAATTATCGGCGGGGGGGGGGGGGGGGGGGGGGGGGCTGGTAGTTAAGGGGAGAAAGGGTTTTTCCTTTTTTTTTATTTAATTATTTAATTGGCCAAAAAAGTTGACTTTCACATACGACCTCGAAACGAGGCCCACCGCCTGTCGTCCATAGCGTTTTACCCCCATTCCGAACACAATGGGATATGTATCGTAAGCTGGTTTGATCGTTACAATCAGTTTCCGTTGAAATTACATTTAAATCCTTATATTGAATTTTAAACGTACGTTTCAAATTACCGGGGTCACATACGAACTCTATAAATCCCAGAAAAATATTTTCTAGCTTCGTATTGATGATACGGTCCTAACAAAACTAGTTTCATCGAATTCTGAGACCGTTTGAAAAATGGCCAATTTCTAGTCGATTAAAATCAACGGAAACTGGTCAAACGCGTTTTCTTTTGCCACGCTCACATATTGATTCGAAAAATTATGAAATTTGGAATCTAGCAATAATTCGACATCACGGACCTAACAAAACTGTTTTCGTCGAAATCCGAGGTCATTTGCAAAATGTCCATTTTTAAGGGCCTGAATTCCATAGCGACTATTCAGAATTTTCAACTGGACATATCTTATCATTTATAAAGTGAAATCTCAGTTTGTTAACTTCGTTGGAAAGATATTCACTATTAGATTCCATTATTTTTGGTTTCACTAAAATCCGGATTGTTTTGCACCTGGTACATTCAATTGAAGTTTGAAATCGAATTATCGAACTACCGCGCCATTTTCAATTCTATTTATAATTATATATAATTATTTATATTCTAACGACGACGCGTATAATATATACGTTCGAATTATATTCAAAATAAATTTCTCGTCGATATTATTTAAAATAATTCATTTTAAATAATCAAAATTCGCTAAAATCGCCAAAATAAAAATTTTAAACTGGCCCAGATTTTGCGGGTTATTACAAATTTAAACATGTTTGGTCAATTCAGTTTGAATTTGATCGACTGGAAAATGACCGTTTTTCAAATGGTCTCCAAATTCGATGAAATTAGTTTTATTAAGACCATATCATCAAAACATAGCTAGATTTATTTTTCAACAATTTTTGGAGTCAGTATATGGCCTCGGTAAATTAAAATCTTCATTTAAATTAAATATATATTGATTTATATTTTAATTTAAATGGAAACTAATCAGAACAGCCGAATTGGCTTACGAAACATATCCCATTGTGTTCGGAATGGGGGAACTTAGTTCGGGGCGCCAGTCGTTAGGTTTGATTTGGAGTTCGTATCGTTAAACATGTATTTGGAAATCGAAAGAATTAAATTAAATAAAATAGTAATTATATAAATAATAACCCCCTCTTTCTGGCTTCTCCCTCCCCATCAGTTATTGTAAACGAAAAAAAACCCTAAAACCTAAAATCGCGTCGCCTTCCGCTCCAGGGACCTGCCACCGGAGCCGCCACCTCTACCATGCCCCTCTTCCGTCGATCCTCTTTCTTCTCTTCTCCCTTTCTTCTCCCCCTTCGACATGAATAAACCGCCCCCCTTTTTGCATTAGCACCGTGAGACCCCCCCCAGGGCACCACCCACCACCGTGCCTAACTCTGCCACCACCTCCGCCTCCTGCGCCACCCTAGCAGCCCCCTTCCTCTTTGAACAATAAAAGTAAGTTTTTATTTTATTTTATTTTGTTTTGTTTTATTTTAGGTAATTTATTTGGTTAATTAGGAAATTAAACATTGTTTTTTAAAAAAAAACTAATTTTTTTACTTATTTATAGCATTGTTTTAAAATGTAATATATATATATTAGTGTTAAAAAGATGTGATTTTTATTCATATGTAAATATAAAGTTTTGATTTTTATTTATATATATAGCATATAAAAATTTGATTTTTATTTATAAATATAACATATAAAGATGTGATTTTTATTTATATATTAACAATATGAAATTTTGATTTATATATATATAGCGAAGTGATAAAAATATGATCTATATTATATAGATAGGATAATGAAAGTAGGACTTTTATATATATGAAAACATAGTAAAAATTTGATTTTTATTTATATAATAGCGAAATTAAAATATGATTTTTATTTATATGAATAACATATAAAAATTACGATTTTTATTCATAGAAGAACATGATTTGCAACATATATGTAGCTGTAAAAAGATGCAATTTTTATTTAAAATAAAGATATGATTTTAAAAATAAAAATAGGATTTTTGTTATGAAGGTAGAAAAATAAGAATATGATTTTTATTAAGAAGATAGCAAAAGGAAAATGTGATTTTTTTTTCTAGAATAGCGATGAGGAAAAGATTAGATGTTTAAAATGGAAAAGATTATATTTTTAAAATGGAAAAGTTTAGATTTTTAAAATGGAAAAGATTAGATTTTTAAAGTGGAAAAGATTAGATTTTTAAAATGGAAAAGATTACATTTTTAAAATGGAAATGATTAGATTTTTAAAATAGGAAAGATTAGATTTTTATTATATATATCGATATAAAAATATGATTTTTGTTATAAAAATAGAAATATAAAAATGTGATCTTATATATATATCCATATGGCGGTAGAAAAATGCTATTTTTAAATGTATAAACATCGTATTAAAAATGTGATTTTTACTATGAACGGTATGGAAAAGACTGAGTTGGAATTTCGGGCAAATCCAAACGGTTCAGAAATTCAGAAATAGAACTGGAGGAGTGGATCCAAAAGGTAGAACTTGAAATGACCTTGAACTTCCCCGTAAAGGAAAGCCTAGATTGCTTTGAGAACAACACACATCAGAACACAAACTGAAGAACATTTTATTGCTGATTACAACAATTACATCAGAGTACAAAAATATAACAGAGTATGAATACTTATTACATAATAGAAATACAATAATATCAGAGATTTAAATTACATTTAAATAGCAGCGGAAAATAATACAAATATCCAACCGAAAGGAATATACGGTGACAGAGCTTCCGAATACCGCTTCAGCTGTAAACCAGGATCCTGTAAATATATCTGCAAAAACTACTCGACTGCCCGTGTGGAAAATATGGGCACCCGAGTTTGCCAGTGAAACAAACCACAGGTCAGTCATGGGACTGGTATGAGAAATATTAACTTAACCTATATAATGATAATAATAAGGCTAATCACAGGACCACGCCGCTATCGCGGAACGGGTTTACTCCATTGGATTGCTAGTGCATAAAATAAGGTAAATCGTCAAACAACGCAATGCTTTTTAGAAAAATGAAACCATTATAAGACTCAAATCCCTTCACGCAATGCAATGCAAACCGAAGGATAGATTTTTTACCTTATAATGGTCAAAAGATGCTTGATACGATAAAAACGGATTTAATATTAGTGTTTGCATATATGGGTATATATATTTCAAAAACATTTCAATCATAATGTATCAATCATAGACGACATAGTACCCCATCCTACTATGTCGTCATACTAGTTCTACAATCAAAGCCTCAAGTTCGTATTGGAAATTGGATTTCCATCATGAGCCGAGGCTAGGGATCGTCCCATCCGATTCGAGACACTCTAGCAAATGCCTCAGGATCCCCCGTAGTGAGCCCATGGATCTTCAGGGCCGGTCCACACCTGTCAAAAGTGCATTGGCAATTCCTGAACACACGCTTCCCAGTCCTTTTGGACCTCCATATGACCACTTCCGGCCTATAATCCCGAGGCGCCTCAAAATCCATCATCCACATAAGTAAAATGTTAGCGCTGGTAGCTCCCTGACACCACTCTATCTAGAAAGAAACGTGTGCACTCCCTGCAGTCTTAATCACCGTTTTTGACTCATACCAGGGTGTGAGGCTCGCGAAGTCATGCTATACACAAAGCTTCGCCTAAACAGGCCATGCTTTGATCATCAAACACAAGACTCTGATTTTCAACAAAAGCCTTAATCAATTGCATCTTGGCATGCCACATTGACAATTCACGCCATGCGATCGATAATTATAATATATACCAGGGTGTTAAGCAGAGAATAATTTCTCCTCCACCAATCAGATATACATTAATAAAAATCAATTTAAATTTCATGGAACGAAATCCAATGTCAGACACACATCCACTTACAAGTCCATTCTAGGTCTGAACGAAACCGGAGACACCTAAGAGGTCCTGCGTATCCGTACAGTCAACAATACGTCCGGACGGCTACCACTGTAGCCCCTTCAAGGTAGCTACTCCACTCGTGGGCATCAGTAGAAACACATCCATTCGAGGTGAAGATCGTTGTTCTTCAACCACCGTCTTCATCTTCGACTCTTCATCGTCGTAGTAATTATTCGGAATGGGTTAAACCTAGTCTTTCCGAATAACTCTCATATTTTTATAATTACAAATCAAGTGCTATAAAAACACATCCAACGCCTCATTCCAATTCAGAATTATTCTTCTAATAAAATATTTGCATTATTCAATCAAAGATAAATTCTTTAAATTTATTCTTAAATCTTTCTTTTAAAGATTTATTAAAATCCCAATTTGGTTTTAGATATCAAAAATCGTTATTCAATGATTATATAAATTTAAGAAATTAATCTTATCTTTAACTAGGTCAATGAACTAATGTCATTTAAAACATAGTTCACAGTAAACCCAAAGTCATCTTCCATAAAATATGGAATCTTCACATAAATCAAATCAATATATAATTGTTATAAATTTCTGTATCCGTCCAATAATATAAGTAGAATAACGGCAAAGCCTCTTAAATTCCATATGTAGTATCGGTCTTCTTTTACAGAAGCTTATCTCGGTTATTATTAATTCGAATTCCCATCAACTCCAATTTAATATATTAAATTGGAAAACTTGGTTTTTGGAAGATTCCCCTTAAAATCTTAATAAAATATTTGTAAATTCCAAATCATATTTTCACTGTCAGTTGGGTTAAAGAACAAATGTCTCTTAAACCACAGTTCACAATAAACCCAACTCACATTTCATCTTATTCCAATTATTAAATATAATTGAAAACTGTAATAATCTTAAGTAAAAGATTTATTCTTTTCATACGGGGTTTTAAGAACATTGTTATTGAAGACACTATTCATGACAAACCCAAAATCCAGTTTATTCAATTTAATCTTCAATTAAATATTACCAGATTGGAAAACTTCATTAAAATCTTAATTTAATGATTTACTCTAGTTAATGACTAGTTTATTTCGATAAAAATATATTTTTCTAAAATATATTCTTTTTCTAAAATATATTCATTTTCCAAGATATTTTCTAAAATATTCTTTATTGGAATGTGACTCAATCAACAACCATATATTGCATGTAATCAACAGTCATGATAATTAATTATCAAACATCCAAATAACAACTAGAGTGGATTCTACAATTAAATATTGGGATTAGTGTCTGTCTAATATCATCCCAATACCCGTATGGGGTTTCATCCAGCAACAAATAATAAATTATTTGTGCACTTGGGCGATGTGTAAAAATTATCGACCCAATCACATAAACAAGTCGGATGACTTGTAAATGGAAGTGTAATATTCAGTTTGAATATACTAACATTATATTTAACACATCAAACATTTCAACATCAAAGATAAACATCTCAATTCTTTTTATTGTGAACAAATGACAATAAAATCTTAACTCTTATTTATTTACCAAAATGTATATTTTTGGTCTCATTCATTTTCAATGACAAAATGAATATTTTACTTCATTCTTTTTTTTAAAAAAAAATGACAAAAATTTCACTTTTATTCTAATTCTTTTAACGTGACAAAAATTGTAATTTTGTCTAATTCCTTTTAATGCACAAAATAGGATACTTTTGTCAAATTCCGTTCAATATTACAAAATATGATACTTTTGTCTAATCTTTTCAATGTAACAAAATATGATAATTTTGTCCAATCTTTTCAATGTAACAAAATATGATAAAAAAAATTAGTCCTTTTTAATGACCAAAAATGTAATCTTCCTTCATAATGACAAAAATTTCTATTTTGGTTAAACTCTTTTATTTATGACCAAAAATAAATGTTTTTGTTTCATTCCTTATAAATGACAAAATGTGTATTTCTAATTCATTCTTTTTAATGTATAAAAATATAAATTTCTAATTCATTCTTTTTAATGTATAAAAATAAACATTTCTAATTCATTTTTTTTATGTATAAAAATATGCATTTCATATTCATTTTTTCTTTTATTCTTTCGACTAATATGTAAGTAGAAATGGACTTTTCCTATGTTTTTATTTCATCCTTTCGTTTGCATCAGGAATGCAAATGAAAAATATAACTTCTTAAACTAGGATTTTATTTGCATCTAAAAGGCAGACAAAAATGTAACCTTCCTAATTCTGGTTTTATTTGCATCAAAGAATACAAATAAAAATGTAACCTTCATTTCGTGTTTTTATTTGCTTCGAGAAACGCAAATTAAAAAATACAACTTTTATTCCATGTTTATTTGCGTCGAGGAACGCAAATAAAAATGTCGCAAATAAAAATGTACAACTTTTATTTGAATTGACAATTCCATTTCAATTCAAAATAATAACAAGGGTGATAATTCTATTGAATCGGCGACTCTATTCCAATTCAATAAACATGACACAATGATATATATATATCTATATATTTGACCAACTAATTTCAACAAAAATGATAATGTAATATTTTGTATTGAATTGACAAACTAAATCAATTCACAAAAGTGATGACATTCTATTTTGTATTGAATTGACCAAGTAAATCAATTCAATAAAAAGGGATAACGTAATATTTTATTTTGAATCTATTACTCATGATACACCAAATATTGTCAAAAAGAAAATTATTTAATTAAATCAACATATTCAAATCTATAATTATTTATCACAAACGATAAATCGATCATCATCCAAAATATCAGAACAAAGCAGATTCTAATACATACATGTACAATCATTACATAGCAAATAAAATAATTAAATTAATTAATTATTTTAAAAGGAACAGAAATCTCACATTGGGTTTTGAATTATGCAAAATTCTAGATTGCTCTATTTCAGATCTCGTCAGTGTCATGTTATAGATTTGGATCTCACGATTCCAATGCAACTGACGGTTCGTCAAACGAACCTCGAACGATGGAGATATGGTTATTATTACATTTGAGTACTTAAATAATTAATTAATTTATAACTTAACTAATTACATGATTAAGTTTCTCCTCCTTCAGGTTAACCCGTCAACTTCAGTAAAACAAGGAACCCATTCGTTCCAGAAGAAAACCCGCATGCACCCGCTTCTAGAAGCTTCCAGAGATCGATCCGAACCTTCCACTCCGTTCTCCATTGCACCACGCCCCGGCAACACCAAGCACGATGATCTTAGCCCCCCCTTTGTCTTGAAATCGAACCCAAAGTCACCGTCTTCATGAACAAAAATCGAGCGAACGGCGCTACCATTCTAGATCACTACCGTTGAATTCATAGAGCTCGAAGGACTCTACAATTTGGTTCAGAAAGTTTTCAATTCAGTTGATTGGATTTAGAGATTTTAAAGTTTCAAATCGGTTGTATTCTGGCCATCGATATAAGGGAATGGCGGCTGTAGGAAGATAGAATTAGGGTTGGCCGTATCCTAGCATATTTATACTGTATTTTATACTATTTATTTATTTTAATTCAAGAAAATGTTTGTTCATTGATACTAACACCGAATTGAACCCAACGAATGTCGCCCTAGCCAAATATGCCCGTTCCGGACCCAATGGAACATGTTTCGTAAACCAATTCGGCTGTTACGATATGTTATTCTTTAGATTAAAATATAAAACTTTTAATTATTAAATTCAAACGTACTTTTAAATTACAAAGGCCGCATACGGACTCTAAAAACTACAGAAAAATTATTTCTAGTTATGGTTTGACGATACGGTTCTCACAAGACTAATTTCATCGAATTCTGAGACCGTTTGAAAAATGGCTATTTTTAAGGGCCATATATTATGTTAAAGTATATATAAATCCTACAGCGACTTTTCTAAATTTTAAACTGGACATAACTTTCAAATTACAAAATGAAATTTTATTTTTTCAGATTCGTTAGAAAGATATGATTAAACAAATTTAAATATTTCTGGTTTCACTCAATTCTGATTTAAAATGAATCATGTACATTCAATCAAAGTTTGAAATCAAATTTTCGAACTACCACGCCATTTCAAACTCCTTTTATAATTAAATTAAATTTATTCGTTTTAAAATAATTTTTTAGTCGTTATTATTTAGAATAAATTATTTTAAATATTAAAAATCCATTAAAATTTCTAAAAATAAAAATTTTAAATTGGCCCCAAAATTCCGGGTTGTTACAATCTCCCCCACTTAAAATCTTTTCGTCCACGAAAAGGAACGTAGCAAAAAGTTGTTTAATAAACTAACTTAATTAAATTTTTATTTATTGGTTTCAATAATTTTATTAGTTAAATTAATTATCATTCTAATAATTTTATTAGATAAACTAATAATCAACCATCACAACTAGCAATCAATTAGGTGATTAACTCTTCAAATATATATAACTTTTATATATAGTCAAAAATCAAATTCTTAGTGCAAATCACAACAATGTGTACTAAGTTTTCATTCTCATACCAGTCAATGGAAATTTATAGAAATCCCACTTTCGAGACTCGAACATAAACTCTGATGACGCTAGCAATCATCAGAACCATATCTGGGCGACTAGAGTGTGATTCTATATCTATTCAGTATATTAAAACTTCGAATATCCGTTAATTACTCGTATATACGAAATCTTTATATACTCGATTGTCCACATTAAATTATAATAATATACTCATATACATATTTTATGATAAATTTTTCAAAACTAAATTATTATTATTATTATTATTATTATTTAGAGAAAATAATACTCTTCACACTCATTCTAGGATACTACTGATCCTATCTCTAACGAGTTATTCTCATTGGATAATACTAATCCAATCTCTGATGAATTCTTTCATTCGGTTCTAACGTGTCTTCTTCTCGAGCTCTGTAAACCAATGCTCTGATACCAAATGAAACGAGCCAAAACTTCCCCGTGAAGGAAAGCCTGGATTGCTTTGAGAACAACATACATCAGAACAGATACTGAAGAACATTTTATTGATGATTACAGCAATTACATCAGAGTACAAGAATATAACAGAGTATGAATACTTATTACACAATAGAAATACAATAATACCAGAGATTTAAATTACATTTAAATAGCAACGGAAAATAATACAAATATCCAATTGAAAGGAATACACGGATACAGAGCTTCCGAATACCGCTTCAGCTGTAAACCAGGATCCTGTAAATATATCTGCAAAAGCTACTCGACTTCCCGTGTGGAAAATATGGGCACCCGAGTTTGCCAGTGAAACAAACTTCAGGTCAGTTATGGGACTGGTATGAGAAATCTTAACTTAACCTATATAATGATAATAATAAGGCTAATCATAGGACCATGCCGCTATCGCGGAACGGGTTTACTCCATTGGATTGCTAGTGCACAAAATAAGGTAAATCGTTAAACAACGCAATGCTTTTTAGAAACATGAAACCATTATAAGACTCAAATCCCTTCACGCAATGCAACGCAAACCGAAGAATAGATTTTTTACCTTATAATGGTCAAAAGATGCTTGATACGATAAAAACAGATTTAATATTAGTGTTTGCATATATGGGTATATATATTTCAAAAACATTTCAATCATAAGGTATCAATCATAGACGACATAGTACCCCATCCTACTATGTCACCATACTAGTTCTACAATCAAAACCACAAGGTCGTATTGGAAATTGGATTTCCATCATGAGTCGGGGATAGGGATCGTCCCCTCCGATTCGAGACACTCTAGCAAATGCCTCAGGAGCCCCCGCAGTGAACCGTTGGATCTTCAAGGCCGGTCCACACCTATCGAAAGTGGATTGGCAATTCCTGAACACATGCTTCCCGGTCCTTTTGGACCTCCATATGACCACTTCCGGCCTATAATCCCGAGGCGCCTCAAAATCCATCATTCACATAAGTAAAATGTCAGCGCTGGTAGTCCCTGACACCACTCTAGCTAGAAAGAAACGTGTGCACTCCCTGCAGTCCTAATCACCGTTTTTGACTCATACCGGGGTGTGAGGCTCGCGAAGTCACGCTATACACAAAGTTATGCCTAAACAGGCCGTGCTTTGATCATCAACCACAAGACTCTGCTTTTCAACAAAAGCCTTGATCAATTGCATCTTGGCGTGCCACTTTGACAATTCACGCCATGCGATCGATAATTTTTAATATATACCAGGGTGTTAAGCATAAAATAAATTATCCACCACCAATCAGATATACATTTATAAAAATCAATTTAAATTACATGGAACGAAATCCAATGTCAGACACACATCCATTTACATGTCCGTTCTAGGTCTGAACGAAACCGGAGACACGTGAGAGGTCCTCGCGTATCCGGACAATCAACAATATTTCTGGACGGCTACCACTGTAGCCCCTTCAAGGTAGCTGCTCCAATCGTAGGCATCAGTAGCAACACATCCATTCGATGTGAAGATCATCTGTCTTCAACCACCGTCTTCATCTTCGACTCTTCATCGTCGTAGTAATTATTTAGAATGGGTTAAACCCGGTCTTTCCGAATAACTCTCGTATTTTTATAATTACAAAACAAGTGCTATAAAAACACATCCAACGCCTTATTCCAATTCAGAATTATTTTTCTAATAAAATATTCGCATTATTCTATCAAAGATAAATTCTTTAAATTTATTCTGAATCTTTCTTTTAAAGATTTATTAAAACCCCTATTTGGTTTTAGATATCAAAAATCATTATTCAATGATTATTTAAATTTAAGAAATTAGTCTTATCTTTAACTGGGTCAAAGAACTAATGTCATTTAAAACATAGCTCACGGTAAACCCAAAATCATCTTCCATAAAATATGGAATCTTCACAGAAATCAAATAAATATATAATCGTTATAAATTTCTGTATCCGACCAATAATATAAATGGAATAACGGCAAAGCCTCTTAAATTCCATATGTAGCATCGGTATTCTTTTACAGAAGCTTATCTCGGTTTTTATTAATTCGAATTCCCTTCAAACAATTCAATATATTAAATTGGAAAACTTGGTTTTTGGAAAATTCCCCTTTAAATCTTAATAAAAGATTTATAAATTCCAAATCATATTTTCATTGTCAGTTGGGTTAAAGAACAAATGTTGCTTAAAACACAGTTCACAATAAACCCAACTCACATTTCATCTTATTCCAATTATTAAATATAATTGAAAACTGTAATAATCTTAATTAAAAGATTTATTCTTTTCAGATGGGGTTTTAAGAACAGTGTTATTGAAGACACTATTCACGACAAATCCAAAATCCAATTTATTCAATTTAATCTTCAGTTAAATATTAACATATTGGAAAACTTGAATTAAAATCTTAATTTAATGATATACTCTAGTTAATGACTAGTTTATTTCGATAAAAATATATTTTTCTAAAATATATTCTTTTTCTAAAATATATTCATTTTCCAAGATATTTTCTAAAATATTCTTTATTGGAATGTGACTCAATCAACAACCATATATTGCATGTAATCAACAGTCATGATAAATAATTATCAAACATCCAAATAACAACCAGAGTGGATTCTACAATTAAATATTGGGATTAGTGTCTGTCTAATATCATCCCAATACCTGTGTGGGGTTTCATCCAGCAACTAATAATAAATTATTTGTGCACTTGGGCGATGTGTAAAAATTATCGACCCAATCACATAAACAAATCGGATGACTTGTAAATGGAAGTGAAATATTCAGTTTGAATATACTAACATTATATTTAACACATCAAACATTTCAACATCACAGACAAATATCTAAATTCTTTTTATTGTGAACAAATGACAATAAAATCTTAACTCTTATTTATTTACTAAAATGTATATTTTTGGTCTCATTCATTTTTAATGACAAAATTAATATTTTACTTCATTCTTTTTTTTAAAATGACAAAAATGTCTCTTTTATTATAATTCTTTTAAAGTGACAAAAATTGTAATTTTGTCTAATTCCTTTTAATGTACAAAATAGGATACTTTTGTCAAATTCTGTTCAATGTAAAAAAATATGATACTTTTGTCTAATCTTTTCAATGTAACAAAATATGATAATTTTGTCTAATATTTTTAATGTAACAAAATATGATAATTTGTTTTAATCCTTCTTAATGACCAAAAATATAATCTTCCTTCATAATGAAAAAAATGTATATTTTGGTTAAAATCTTTTATTTATGACCAAAAATAAATGTTTTTGTTTCATTCCTCATAAATGAAAAAATGTGTATTTCTAATTCATTAATTTTTAATGCATAAAAATATACATTTCTAATTCATTCTTTTTAATGTATAAAAATATACATTTCTAATTCAATTTTTTTTATGTATAAAAATATGCATTTCATATTCATTTTTTCTTTTATTCTTCCAACTAACATGTAAGTAGAAATGGACATTTCCTATGTTTTTATTTCATCCTTTCATTTGCATCAAGAATGCAAATGAAAAATACAACTTCTTAAACTAGGATTTTATTTGCATCCAAAAGGCAGACAAAAATGTAACCTTCTTAATTCTTGTTTTATTTGCATCAAAGAATGCAAATAAAAATGTAACCTTTATTTCATGTTTTTATTTGCATCGAGGAACGCAAATAAAAATATACAACTTTTATTCCATGTTTTATTTGCGTCAAGGAACGCAAATAAAAATGTACAACTTTTATTTGAATTGACAATTCTATTTCAATTCAGAATAATAACAAGGGTGATAATTCTATTGAATCTGCGACTCTATTCAAATTCAATAAACATGACACAATGATATATATGTATATATTTATTTGACCAACTAATTTCAACAAAAATGATAATGTAATATTTTGTACTGAATTGACAAATTAACTCAATTCACAAAAGTGATGACATTCTATTTTGTATTGAATTGACCAAGTAAATCAATTCAATAAAAAGGGATAACGTAATATTTTATATTAAATCTATTACTCATGATACACCAAATATTGTCAAAAAGAAAATGATTTAATTAAATCAACATATTCAAATCTATAAATATTTATCACAAACGATAAATCGATCATCATCCAAAATATCAAAACAAAGCAGATTCTAAAACATACATGTACAATCATCACATAGAAAATAAAATAATTATTTTAAAAGGAACAGAAAACTCACATTGGGTTTTGAATTATTCAAAATTCTAGATTGCTCTGTTTCAGATCTCGTCAGTGTCATGTTGTAGATCTAGTTCTCACGATTCCAATGCAACTGACAGTTCGTCAAACGGACCTCGAACGAAGGAGATATGGTTATTATTACATTTGAGTACTTAAATAAATAAATAATTTATTTATAACTTAACAAACTACATGATTAAGGTTCTCCTCCTTCAGGTTAACCCGTCGGCTTCAGTAAAACAAGGAACCCATTCGTTCCAGAAGAAAACCTGCCTGCGCCCGCTACTAGAAGCTTCCAGAGACTGATCCGAACCTTCCACTCCATTCGCCATCGCACCACGCCCCGGCACCACCAAGCACTATGATCTCGGCCCCCCTTTTGTCTTGAAATCATACTCAAAGTCACCGTCTTCATGAACAAAAATCAAGCGAACGGCGCTACCATTCCAGATTACTACCATTGAATTCATAGAGCTCGAAGGACTCTACAATTTGGTTCAGAAAGTTTTCAATTCAGTTGATTAGATGGGGAGCTTTTAAAGTTTCAAATCGGTTGCGTTCTGGCCATCGATATAAGGGAATGGTGGCTGTAGGAAGATAGAATTAGGGTTGGCCGTATCCTAGCGCATTTATACTGTATTTTATACTATTTATTTATTTTAATTCAAGAAAATCTTTATTCGTTGATACTAACACCGAATCCAACCCAACGAATGTCGCCTTAGCCAAATACCCCCGTCTCGGACCCAATGGAACATGTTTCGTAAACCAATTCGGCTGTTACAATATGTTTTTCTTTAAATTAAAATATGAAACATTTAATTATTAAATTCAAACGTACTTTTAAATTACTGGGGCCACATACGGATTCTAAAAATTACAGAAAATTTATTTCTAGTTATGGTTTGACGATACGGTTCTAACAAGACTAATTTCATCGAATTCTAAGACCATTTGAAAAATGGCTATTTTTAAGGGCCATATATTATATTAAGTGAAAATTAGGCTCAAATCCCTAAAATGGAACTTAATTCACACCACATCTAGTGAAAGTTTTAATGCATTTCCGGTCCCTATTTTAAGGTGCCGCCCAAAATTTTCATCCCCTTCTGCCTTGTCCCATGCCATGTTACGTGTTTTTCCAATTCTGACCAAAAAATGCGCCACACAGTAAAAAAAAAATCTAAAATCTGGAAATAATACCAGGAGTGCACGCAAATTAAAAAAAAAAGTTGCATACTTCTGTGCAACTATTGCTTATAGTAGCATACATGTATGCATATATTTATATAGTGTATTTATGCTGAAAATCTGGACCAATATACGCATACATGTATGCAGCTATTAGCAAATAACTGCATACATTTATGCATACAAAGTTGAACTGAGATTCACGTGTAACGAAAAGTTGCATGCATGAATGCAACTATTCTGTATATATGCATGTATGTGTGCAACAATTTTAAAAGGGGCGACGGCTTGCGGATATGCGCATGAATGCATGCATTTATTCTGTACAAGAGCATAAATGTGTGCAACAATGTCTGAAAACGGCGAATGCTTTAAAAAACAGGCCAAATTTGAATATATGCATAAAAGGATGCATGTAATGCAGTTTAGCTGCATACATGTATGCATTTATACTGCAGTTTGGGCGCAACACTGAAATATAAGCATGAATGTATGCAACTATTTACAAATAGGTGCATCTTTTGATGCAAAAACCTGCTGTTTCGCTGATTTTGTGTTATTTTGAGTTTTGACGTGGTTTTTTATTGTTTTCCACCTGAATTTTTTGGCGTGAAGGTGTTTTATTTAATAATGAATTTTCGTGATTTTTTTTTTATGTTTTTGAAAAATAGGGACCTAATTTACAATAAGTTTAGGATCGGATGTGAGCCTAATTTTAAAACTTAATAGGGACATGTGACATAACTTTCAAATTATAAAGTGAAATTTAAATTTTTCAGATTCGTTAGAAAGATATGATTAAGGTGATTTAAATATTTCTGGATTCACTCAATTCTAATTTAAAATGAATCTTGTACATTCAATCAAAGTTTGAAATCGAATTTTCGAACTCCCACGCCATTTCAAACTCCTTTTATAATTAAATTAAATTTATTCGTTTTAAAATAAATTTTTAGTCGTTATTATTCAAAATAAATTATTTTAAATAATAAAAATCCATTAAAATTTCTAAAAATAAATTTTTTAAATTAGCCTCAAAATTCCGGGTTGTTACAGAACTTCTCACTCTAATTTTATTTTCTAGTTAAATATATATAATAGGATGCAAACGGTGCTTAGAAGCACCCGACACCTTTGTTTGAAACTATGGTTGTTCGGTTGTTTTCTTTGATTGTTTTGTTGGTTTGAATTTGGTTTAGGATGTGAATTGAATTGATTAGAATTGTTATGTGTATGGCACGAGCCATTATTAGGCAAGGGATAAGGCTAGACCTTATTCCTGTTCTAGTATCGCGTCGTTATGCTGCCGAAATTTTCTAAAAATGTTAGAACATTAAAAATATCATTTTTATTGTATAAATGAACTATATAAAATATTCATGAGTTGGAATAAATATTTTATAGTCAAAAATACAATTTTTAACGGGTATATGAATAAAATAAAATTTCATTTACAAATCGGACGATTTGTTTATGTACACACATTTAGTTGATATGGATTGGGACGATATATTTTACACATCGCCCAACTGCACAAATAATAATCAGTGTTTGTTGTTTGAAAACCCCACACGGGTATTGGGATGATATTGGACGTACACTAGTCCCAATATTTAGTTGTTTGTCTATCGATGGGTTGACAGACTGTTGTAAGCGTTAATTATTTATATTTAACGCTTATGCAGTTGTGTAACGTACTCTGGATGATGGTTGACTGTGTTTGATTATCGTTGTGTACATGCGTGTATGAAATCCATATAAATAAAATTATATGGTAATCGGCTGTGTCTGATTACAATTCGGAAAGAACGAATATTTTAAAATGACGAATAATGAATATTTTAAAGTAACTAATATTTTAAAATAATATTCAGTAATGGATCAAAATATGATTTTGATGTCCAATTTGGGATGGACACGAAAATATTGAAATATATGAAGCCGTGTTGATTAGATTAACGCCATTTTGACGTGAACGATATTTATATCGATTTTATTCATTTTTATAATGAATATAGAAAAGGAAATGATTTAAAAATCTAATATTTTGAAAATGTTATCATTTATATATTATAATGATAAGGAAAGTTCAATTTTGACTTAAAATTGAAAAGGAAGTTAGCATCATTTTAAAATGATTTTATAAAATACATTTTAAATGGAAATCGACGAAATATATATAATATATATATTTAATGGCCTGAATAGAACGCGCTGCGCCACGGTAGTTCGTGAATTTCGACCATGACTTTGAATTGGCTTTATAGGAGATCCGACCGTCGGATTCCCCTAAAACCAGAAATTTTGGATTCGTATCGAAAAGAGCTTCCCAACGAATACAGGAAATTTGAAATCTAATGGCTATATTTGAAATTATGTCCAAATCAAATTTGGAAGAGGTCGTTATAAGTGCAGTTCGATGGCCGTTTATGGAAATCGACTGAAAGGGCCTTAATAAAATTATTAAAAATATCGATAATTTGTGTAAAATCATAATAAATGATCTAGAAAGAATTTGGACGAAAAATTCCACGTTTGTAAAGGTAAAAATATATTTTTATCTGAATGAACTAGTTATAAACTAGAATTATAATCCAATATTTTTAAATAAATAAATTGGATTTGAAATGGTTTTAAAAATTACCAGAATTTCCAATATATGAATTGGAATGGATTTGAATCGAATTTATCTTCGTAATATTTAGATATTGGATTCTGTGATTATACATATATTTTGGACGAATTTGGAAGATGTAATAACCCGGAAATCCGAGCCAATTTAAAATTTTTATTTTGGCAATTTTAGCGAATTCTGAATATTTCAAATGAATATTTTAAATAAAAATGACAGGAAATTTATTCTAAATAGAAATAGAACGTATATATTTATATTCGTCGTCATTAGAATATAAATATTTATTTATATATATAAAAGGGGATGATATATGACATACTCTAATCTCAATAATTAGTTGTATGTCGATCGGTTGATTGACAGCCTGTTATAAGCGTTGAATATTTATATTTGATGCTTATGCAGTGTAGAATGCACTTTGGATGATGGTTGATTATTTTTCATCGTTGATATATACATGCGTTGTATGTAAATCCATAGAAGTAAAATCTATGGTAATTGATTGGGCCTCATTCCAGTTTTGAAAAAGAAATATTTGAAAAAGAAATATATGAATTGAAATATTTGAAAATAGAAATATATGAACCCGTGTTGATTAGATTGACGCCATTTGGACGTGAACGATATTTATATCGATTTTATTCATTTCTCAATGAAAATTGAGAGTGATTTCGAAATTTGAATTATATTGAAAGTGATTTCGAAAATTGAATTATATTGAAAGTGATTTTGAAATTTGAATTATATTGAAAATAATCGAAATTCGAATTATATTGAAAAGAATTGAAATTCGAATCAAATTGAAAAGAATTGAAATTCGAATTAAACTGAATAAAATTGAAATTCGAATTAGATTGAAATAGAATTGAAGTCATTATGAATTGAATTTAAAACGTATTGAAATTGAACTGAAATTGATTTGAATTGAAATTTATTTGAAGTGAAATCGATTTGAAATGAATTTAAACCGAATTTATGAGGGAAAAATCAATTTTGATTTGAATTGAAATTTATTTGAATTGAAATCGATTTGAAATGAATTTAAACTGAATTTATGAGGGAAAAATTCAATTTTGATTTTAATTTGGAAAGGAAGTTGAAATCGTTTTGAAAACAAATTTAAAACGATTTATAAAATACGTTTTAAAAAGGAAATCGACGAAGTATATATTATATATATAATATAATGGCCTGAATAGAACGCGCCGCACCGCGATAGTTCGCGAATTTCAACCATTGACTTCGTACGGATATTACGGGAGATCTGACCGTCGGATTCTCCAAAAACTGGAACTGTTGGGTTCGTATCGAAAAAAGCTTTCTAACGAATATCATAAATTAGAAATCTAATGGTTGGATTTAGAATTATGTCCAAATCAAATTTGGAAAAGGTCATTGTAAGTGCAGTTCGATGGCCGTTGGTGGAAATCGACTGTACGGGCCTTGATAAAATTATTGAAAATATCAATAATTTGTGTAAAATCATAAGGAATAATTTGGGAAGAATCGGGATGAAAAACTCCATATTTGAAAAGATAAAAATATATTTTTATCGAAATGAACTAGTTTTGAACTAGAATTATAATTCTGTTTATTTCTAAATGAATAAATTGGATTTGAAAAGGATTTTAAAAGTAACCAGAATTTCCAATAATTGAATCGAAATGGATTTGAATCGAAATAGTCTTTGGAATATTTCGATGTTGGATTTCGTGATTATACAGATAGCGTTATGGAAATTTGAAAGATATACAATTATCGTTATTTCCAATACGATATTTGTTGGTCGTAGAATATGATATTGAATATAAGCCGATATATTTTATATTCAGAGCCTTGTATTTAATATCAAATGTGATTTGGGTTTGTCGTGAATGGTGTCTTCATTAACACTGTTCTTAAACCCAGTTGAGAAAAAGATTAAATCTTTTTATTTAGATTTAATGAAGTGCACCAATTAAATAATATTTAATTGGAATTGAATTGGTATTGATTTTTGGGGCTTATCGTGAACAGTGCTTTAAATAACACTTGTTCTTTAACCCAATAATTAATGGAATGTGATTTTGGGTTGTCGTGAACGGTATCTTCAATAATACTGTTCTTAGACCCAAAAGGAGTTAAAAAAATTAGAAACTAACTGGAGATTAGTTAATTTGAATGGTTTCTGGGGTATTGATCTGATGTTGGTTTCGGCCTTCAGGGTTAATACTTAAGGAATTACTCACTTGCTAATTTACGGTTAGGGATTGTTTGAAATGTGATGTGATTTTGGGGTTTATCGTGAACAGTGTTTTAAATGACACTGATTCTTTAACCCAGTCAAAGATTAAAACTAAGTGGAGTTTTAATGAATCTTTAATTAGATTGAAAAGATCGAGAATGGAGTATCACCATTTTTGCTCCAGGCGATAGTTAAATCTTTGATTAGATTTGAACGTGAAATGGTAATTGAATTTACCGATAACACCGTGGTGTTAGATATGAAGTATTACCAGTTTTACTTCATGGGACAAATAGGTTGGGATTGGGAAATAAAATAAATAATTACTTCGGCGTGGTTCGCTAATCCCGACTAGTTTGAAGTGATATTCAAAGGAAGATTAAAGAATAAATTTAAAAGAATTTATCTTTGATAAAATTAATGGGAACCTTTCCCTGTGAATGTGAAATTTGGAAACTAACTGTAGGTTGGCTAAGATGAATGGTTTCCTGGGTATTGATCTGATGTTGGTTTCAGCCTTCGGGTTTAATATTTTTGGAATTGTTCTCTTACTAATTTACAGTTAGTGGCTGATGAATTGGAATGAGGTGTATGTTGTGTTTGTGTAACACTTGTTTATTATATACGTGAGTTATTCGGAAAGACCGGGTTTATCCCATTCTGAATAACCGATTCGACGATTAGTCGAAGATGAAGACGATGGTTGAAGACCGGAGGTCTTCACGTCATTTGGATAATTACAGATGATCTTGATTGGGCCGTACACCCAAGAGGAGGGAATCAGTTAATGGTCGTCCAGACGTACTTGGAGATCAATGGATATGTGAGGTACTAGGTGCCTCCGGTTTCGTTCAGATCCAGAACGAACTTGTAAACGGACTGTGTGTCTGACATTTGATTTTATTCTGTGTGATTGATTTCTATTAAATATATATTTGTTTGGCGGCGGAAAAATTATTCTCTTGCTTAACGCCCTTCTCTGAGACGTACGAGCTCAGGGGTTATATACTGATGGATATCAAATGCATAGAGTGAATTAACTGTGTGGCATGCCTAAGTGGAAAATGATCAAGGCTTCTGTTGAAAAGAAAAGTCTTGTGGTTGATGATCAAAGTAAGGCCTTTGTGGCATACCTTTGTGTAACGTTTACTTCGCGAGTTTCACACCCGGTATGAACCAGAAACGGGAGAGGACATCAGGGAGGGCATGCGTTTCTTTCTAGTTAGAAGTGGCGTCAGTGGTTTTACACGCCCTGAGGAGTTTGACTTATGTGGTTGTTGCTGTTGCGAGGCGCCTCGGATACATCGGTGACTATGTGAAGCCGATGGAGTCATTCGTTGGCTCATTTACGCCCCATAGGGCAGGGAAACGCATGTTCAGGCATTTTAATCCACTCCATGTGGACCGGCCTTGACAATCCAAGGGCTTGACTGAGTACTTGTCCTCAGGCTCGAGCTAGACACTCTCGAATCGGTGAGGATGATCCCTAGCCTCGGTTCATACCATAAATGATAACCCAACTTCAAATACAAAATTTTGCGGTTTTGATTGTATACCTATATATGGCGACATAGTGGTATGGAACATTCATGCCGCCTATGATTGATATTTATGATTGTATATAAAATCATAAACTAACTGGAAACGAGCTAAGATGAGTGGTTTCCTGGGTATTGGTCTGATGTTGGTTTCGGCCTTCGGGGTTAATACTTAGGGAATCGTTCTCTTACTAATTTGCGGTTGGAGTCTGATTAAGAATAAAAAGATAAAATTTCACGTATCAAGCATTCTTTGGCTATTATAAGGTAAAAACCCTATCCCCCGGTTTGCGTTGCATTATGTGATAGGACCTGGGTCTTATAATAGCTTCATTGTTCTTTATTTAGCATTGCGCTGTTGTTTTATGCACTGGTATTCTTGGGAGGAAACCCGTTCCGTGTTATACGGTGTGGTCCCTTGATTTACCGAACTTTAAAATAAAGATTAGTAACTGTTTTAGTTCTCACACCAATCACATGACTGACCTGGAGTTTATTGTTTTAACCTAAACTCTGGGTTCCCTTATTTTGACACGGGCAGCTAGTAGTTTTGGTTTTGCAGATTTATATTCATAGGATCCTGATTTACAGCTGGAACGATACCCGGAAATCTCTGTATCCGTGTATTACTTCTAGTTGTGTTTTGTATTATTTTCCGCTGCGATGTATTTAAATGTAATTTAAATCTCTGATATTGTCCATGTAATATTTATTCATACTCTGTATATTCTTGTATTCTGATGGAATTGTTATAATTAACAATGAAATGTTCTTCTGTCTGCATTCTTTGTGTGTTGTTCTCGAAGTATCCGCTCTTTCCTATACCGGGGAAGTTACGGGTTCTTACAGAAGATATATATATATCGTTATTCCCAATATGGTATTTGTTGATTTCAGAATTTGATATTGAATATAAGCCGATATAATTTCTATTCAGAGCCTTGTATTTAATACTGAATTAGATTTTGGGTTTGTAGTTAATGGTGTCTTCATTAACACTATTCTTAAACCCAGTTGAGAAAAGAATAAATCTTTTAATTAAGATTATTAGAGTTTCCAATTAATTAACATTTATTTGGAATAAAATGGGATGTGAATTGGGTTTATTGCGAACTGTGTTTTAGCGACATTCGTTCTTTAATCCGATTTACAATGAAATGTGATTTCGAATTTATAAATCTTTTTATTAAGATTTAATGGAAATTTTCCAAAGTAAAATTTTGCAATTTAATATATTAAATTGGAATTAAATGAAATTCGATTTGGTAATAATCGAAGTGAGCTTCTGTGGAGGAAGACTATTAATATATATGGAATTTAAAAGGCTTTGTCGTTATTCCATTTATATTATTAGTCGTATATAGAAATTGATATCGATTATATATATTGATCTGTTTTTCATGAAGATTCCATAATTAATGGAATGTGATTTGGGTTTATCGGGAACTGTGTCTTAAATAACATTAGTTCTTTAACCCAGTTAAAGATAGGATTACATGTCTAACATTGTATTTCGAACTGTATGGTTGACCTCTGCTAAATATATATGGGTTTGGTAGCGAAGAATTTATTCTCTTGCTTAACACCCTTCTCTAAGACGTACGAGCTTAGAGGTTATATATCAGCAGAAATCAATGGTACGGTGTAGACTGTCGATGCGACATGTTTGTGTTTCCAAAGTTAAATAATCATTAATATTGATCTTTGGGAAGATTAAAACTAAGTGGAGTTTTAATGAATCTTTAATTAGATTGAAATGTGAATTCATAATTTAAATTAACAAATTTGAGAAAATGATCGAGAGTGGATTATCACCAGTTTTGCTCCAAGCGATTGTTAAATCTTTAATTAGATTTGAACAGGAAATGGTAATTAATTTTACCGATAACACCGCGGTGTTAGTTATGGAGTATTACCAGTTTTGCTCCATGGGATGAATAGGTTGGGATTGGGAAATTAAATAAATGATTACTTCGGTCAGGTGCGTTTGTCCCGACTAGTTTGGAAAACCTTAATATGGTTTGAATTGATATCCAAAGGAAGATTAAAGAATAAATTTAAAGAATTTATCTCTGATAAAATTAATGGGAACCTTTCCCAAAGTATAAGAATATTTGAATAAAATAATATTCTGGATTGGAATGAGGCGTGTGTTGTATTTCTATAGCACTTGTTTATTATATACGCGAGTTATTCAGAAAGGTCTGGTTTATAACCATTCTGAATAACTGATTTGACGATAAGTCGACGATGAAGACGGTGGTTGAAGACCAGAGGTCTTCACATCGTTTGGATGATTACTGATGTCATGATTGGGATGTACACCCAAGACAAGGTAATAAGTGGTGATCGTCCAGATGTACTTGGAGATCGACCGGATATGCGAGGACCACTCTCCTGTATTGGACATATGGAACGAGGAATAAGGTGCCTCCGGTTTCGTTCAGACCCAGAACGAACTAGTAAATGGATGTGTGTTTGACATTGGATTTTATTCTATGTTGATTGATTTCTATTAAATATATATCTGTTTGAGGACGAAGAATTTATTCTCTTGCTTAACGACCTTATCTGAGACGTACGTGCTTAGAGGTTATGTATCGATAGACATCAGTCACATGGAGTGATTTGCCTGTGTGGCATGATGAGATGTAAATGATCAAGGCTTCTGTTGGAAAGCAGATTCTTGTGGTTTATGATCAAAGCACGACTTTAATATAGCATGGCTTTGTGTATAGCGTTAATTCGCGAGCCTCACACCTCGGTATGAGTCAAAAACTGGACAAGGGACTGCATGGAGAACACGATGTTTCTTTCTAGCTATGGATGGTGTCATGGTATGGAGCCCAGACATTTATTATGTTTTTACCAATGTGGTTGTTGGATTACGAGGTGCCTCAGATATATCAATTGCTACGGAGCCAATGGATAGGTCCAATAGGACCGGGAAACGTGTGTTCAGGAATAATTAATCCTCAAATGTAAGAGAGGACCGGCCCTGAAGCATCCAAGGTTTACCCAGAGTGTGTAGTCATGAGACATTTTCTAGAGTGTCTCGAAGCGGTTAGGAGTACAATCTTAGCCTCGACTCATGACGGAAATCCGATTTCAAATACGTGACATTTCGGTTTTGATTGTAGAGTCTAGTATTGGCGACATGATATATGGTACCCATGCCGTCTATGATTGATACATTTATATTTGAAGTTATTTTATACACTATGCACTTATAATAGTATCAAATGATTTTTTTTAAACATACCAAGCATGTTTTTCTATTATAAGGGAAAACACTATCCTCCGGCTTGCGTTGCATTGTGTGATGGGACCTGGGTCTTATAATAGCTTCATTTTTTCCAAAAAGCATTGCGCTGTTTGTTTTATGCACTGGTATTTTTGGGAGGAAACCCGTTCCGTGTTATATGGCGTGGTCCCTTGATTTACTTTATTTTTTAAGTAAAGAGTTAATAACTGTTTTAGTTCTCACGCCAGTCACATGACTGACCTGGAGTTTATTGTTTTAACCTAAACTCTGGGTGCCACTATTTTCCACACGGGCAGCTAGTAGTTTTGGTTTTGTAGATATTATATTCACATGATCCTGGTTTACAACTGGAGCTAAATTTGGAATGCTCTGTATCTGTGTATTTCTTTCAGTTGTGTTTTGTATTATTTTCTGCTGCATTGCAATTTGTAAATCTCAGATATTTATCAAATGTATATTATTTGTTCATACTCTGTATATTCTTGTACTCTGATGTAAATTGTTGTAATAGCAATGAAATGTTCTTCTATTTGTGTTTTGATTTGTCGTGTTCTCAACACAATCTAGGATTTCCCGTAAGGGCGAGTTTGGGTCGTTTCAGAGTGAGTTTAACTCACCTTGGAATTTTTTTGTCGAGATAACGACCATTTTCAGTTAAATTTAACATGCGTTTAATTTAATTGAATACCTCAGCTGCGTCCAAATTGCTCCAATCTAATTCCATAACGTTGTGCTTTTCAACACGGTTCCAATGCCTTCTAGTTTGTTCATTTTTGATAACATGTCAAGACGTTATTAATATAGTAAGCATACGAGTTAATTAAAAAAAATTCAATTTATAATTTAATTTACCTAACTCTAATTTAACTTATATAATTAATGCTAAATAATATTTAAATTAACTACGTATGTTTAACTCAACACTAGTTTACATATACTAACAGTATGTTTATTCATAGTTTTTATTAACCATCTAAGCTAAACCTTCTTTTCCGATCACATATATATACGGTAACATATATATATTTATCAAACTAAATATTTTATTAAGTTAATTTATTTTTTAGATTGACTAAATACCTGTTTAAATAAATTGACCCTTAATCTTCTTGCCCATGAAAACCACTACTCAACTTTAATTTGCACCATATGTTTTCATAAAGCCACACTTCGTTCTGTCACCAATAAACAGCTAACGGCTACCTTGTTTTTGACGGGCGGACTCCATCCTTTGTTCACAATTATTATTTTGTAAAATGGCCTAAGCCCAGCCCACTTCCACAATCAGTAAACCCGTCCATCTTCATTGTTTTAGAAAATCTCGGTGCTTCTACTCAATAAAATGCGAAGTTCCCCCATCGTTTGTTTCTCCTTTCAATTTTTCGTCCAGGCAAATAAATAAATGCGATGTCCCCTATTATTTTGTCCATATCACCTCTTCTTTGTGTATGAGCCTGCTACTCACTGTTTCCCCTACGTGCAGATGCCCGTTCACAACTTTATTTTCTTCCTAAAAGTGAAAGCCTAAAGCAACATATGTACTTTCAGGCCATCCGCTTCTCTTACCTTCCCTTCCATCCTCCTTGTACCGCCACTAAAAACAACCAGACTTGTTTTTTCTCCACTTCACGTTCGGTCAGTATACCCATGCGAAAACACTTCAGCGGCTTCGTTCCACCCATGTTGTTTCATTTCCATTTCAGCAAGATTTCTTCCTCTACAGTTCTTTCTACCGAAACGATATATATACGAACCTAAACCCACACCGCTTCCCATTAACAGATCCACGGACCAAAACTCGAAGCCAAAACAGGAAGCTTACGGTGATTTAGAAGCACCACTGCCATCGTCCAAGGCCATCGGACCCTCTCTGCCGCCACCTACGGTGGCCACCGCCAAACACACTTCATCCCCCGACCGACCTCGTCGCTTCCAGGTTCTGGTAAGGCCCCCAAATTCCTGAAACACGTATGTAAACCCCCTCCCTTTAACTACGAACTATGCTACCGTCACACGACCTTTCGACTCACCACCACTATCGTTCTGACCATCAACCCATTATGCCAATCTTCTTTTAGACTCCAAACTTTGCAAACCACTCCATTGCTCAAAACTACCTATGTTTGACCGCAGTGGTTAGCCCTAGCTCCGATGGTTAAGTTTTGAACACCCAAAACTTTGATCGAGTTACAAGCGAATGATGTCAGAGTGAAGAGATTGGTTTGTGGAGTTTATGCGAAGTATTTCATGGGTTTTAAGTTTGTAGAATGAAATGTATTTAGTTGCTGAATAATGGAGTAAAGAACGAGATAGGCCAGGAAAGAATGAAGGTGCAGACATGTACATTTATAGGAGAGGAGCAGCGTGGGCATCAAGTATTTTGTTTGGTAGGTACGGTATTGTAGGCTTGTTGTACCTCTCTAGACTAGCCTGTAATTCATTAAATTTGATATGTACATTATTTAGTTTAGGCCGTACATGTGTATATGCTAGGAGAAAAAAGAAAATGGATAGGCCAGGCCGATAGAAAAATATAGATTAGCTATGTTTTCCTCTTTTCATATAGGTGTGTGCTGTTTGATGTTGAAAAGAGGGAGACAGCGCCAGACTTTGCTTTGAAGGAAATATAACATATACCTAAATATATTTGTTATATTTGGTAAGTGTGTTTCCAAGCTAGTCGGCCGAAAAGAAAACAGGGCTTGCGTTGAAAGCATAACATGATTAGGTAGGTCAGGTTTATATATAAGTTGTTGCATAAAGGTTAGGGGTTAAGTTCTTATTATATCATGATTAAATAAATGTTTATCGTTATTTAATATCGGCCATTAAATATACGCACCGTCACATACCAACTCCAAACACAGCGAAACTACACACATTGCTATGTCTTGGCGTCCCGGACCCAATTAAGTTAATTTTGTTGAAAAAGGACTCCGTTTGCAGAATTACTTATTTTAAATCTCAATTTAATTATCGTTTCACGTTTAGATTTCATCTATCGACAAAATAACTCCAATTTGCTCCAAACTGGAAAACTAGCAATAACTAGCTATATGTATTCAATAAAATTTGTCTTGTCGAAAACGGAGGTTGTTTGAGAAAACAAATATTCACACAGCTTCTGTAATACTGATAAATTATAAATTAAATCCAAAATAATTAAATAAAATATTAATATTAAATTATTATTAAATATATCCAAATAAAATAATATATATCTTCAATTTTAACCAATATGGATTTACAACTCAACGTTAATATTCCAGAGTTAATTGATATCTAAATTTTATAAAAATTCCTTTTAAATAAAATAAATAAACGTTATAATTTATTAATGAATTCCATAACGACTATTTCAAAATTTGATTTGGACGTAACTTATAATATATAAGCTGAAATCTCGATTTTTCTCTTCTATTAGAAAATTATAAACTAACAGATTTTAAAATTTCTTATTTTATAGAGTTCTGACTTAAAATGGATTCTGTATATTCGATTGAAGTTTAAAACTCAATATTACGAACTGCCATGCAGTTTCGAGTTCGTTTTAATACATATATAAACATTTATTCGTCGTTTAATTAATGAATTCGATATTAAAATCCATAAATAATTCAAATATAATATTTAAAATACATTTAAATATTCGAATTCAAATAACTGAAAAATTCGGGTTGTTACATTCTTCCCCCTTTAATAATAGAATTTCGTCCCCAAAATTACTAAGTAAGAAGAATGCTCCAAACTCAATTATTACCAAAATAATTATATTAAAAATATTATCAAAATAATTCTAAGCCTTAAAAATTTACGAAAATTTTGCCAGCACCTCCTCTATATCGCATGAACTGAACAACTACAACTGTTGGCATGATCTGAACAACTACAACTGCAACTCCGGGCCTCACATCGATCAAAACAAAACAAAACAAAGTGGCAACCCAACTCAGGGGTATAAAATCGATCAACCAAATCAATATAGTTAAATTTTACTCTTTTGTCGAGCAACTCTGCTAACCAAGCAAAGCATTAAATTTTATTCTTCTCTTACAACCTGTACAAAATTAAATATCCAGTGCCAATAATAGATACAAGATTAAACCTTTTAGTTTTATTTCATATTGATTTTATTTAAATTTATCATATTGAAATTTGTCTCTTTAGTTTCCAAATTCATTCTCAGTTATTGATGAATTTAATATTTAACCAATCCACTATCGCATAAACAACCAACATAACCCAAACCAACTGAATTCATATTCGATTAACCAATTTATCTTTCAATTATTTCACTTTTCATCTTTTGGTTTTTATTTATCAGTGCCTTGAGTTAAATTCTGAATCATTTGATTCCATTTTCCTTTCAAATTTATTTAACTTATCATAAGTTAAATTCTGATATATTTAATTCTAAATTAGAATTCTTATTCAAAATTTCTGTTAGTTATATTAAACCATTCACAATCCCATTTGATTTCTCATTCAAATCAATAAACGAACCAATATCAATAATTTGATAAAATTATTTTCTTTTCTTTTCAACATGAAAATATAATTTTTGTAAAGTTATTTCATTTACCCTCTTTACAAAACAATATTGTATCAATTGTCAGTTCAACTTGAACGGATCAAACAATACAATACAAAACATTTGCATATATACAATTTACAAATACACTCTCTCGTATATATACAATCAATCTCGATCTAGGGTATTTCTAACCCAATCTATATCGAGCTACACTACAGAGCTATGGCTATTGCTAAACCTGGCTCTGATACCACTATAATGACCTGCGAGAATTCAACGTCCGAATTCTGACAATTATACATAAATTCCATATTACTGCCAAAACTCAAGTATTGAAAACATAGATAGTTATTTGAAAGAAAATAGAGGGTGAGATAAGAAAGAAAAAATATTAGAATTAAAGAAGGAGAAGAACCAACACAACACAGAATATCACATCGTAGCGGAATAAAATATAATATAGAAATAAATCTTTACTGAGAGTTTGAAATAAAAATTACAATCATCAAAGTACATAACACATCTGGACAGTTATAATAATCTGTCCATATATACAATCACAGCGGAATATATAATATCATAGGTCTGGACTCTTTCATCTCGTCTCTTCAGAACAACTGATAACTCGAACCTATACAGCCCGGTCTAACCCGAGCATTACAAACACCGGGTTAGTCTAGTGAACCAGAGTGAGAAAAAACACACTAAGTTTATGGTTAACATCCAACTAGAGTTTAAAGTTAAAAATCTATTCGAAAGAAAGGATAATCGTAATACCAAATCCACACGTAAATACGAACGGTTTTTACCTTACGATAACCCAAAACATTTTTGAAATCAATATCTTTTCTAATATTATAATAGTGTCTAAATACGAATAAATATCAATCTAGCAGAACACTTGCATCTCACGCTCGATATACACAGTATACAATCAAAAACTGCGGGCTCATATTGGAGAATTGATTTCCTTGCTAGGTATGGGACCACGTTCCCGACAATGTACCTCCGAAGATGAATACATTGGGGTTCAATAAGAACGTCTTGCAACCCAGGCTAAACATGACCGGCCCCTCACTTCCCTTGAGAGTACCGAATATATCATTACCACGGTTGGGAGCCACCAAACCGAACCGATATCATACGTACAATAATATAAGGGACAACCGAAGGCATTTGAATTCTCCAAATCAGGTAATGATATACCCTTTTGATGGGTGCGACCCACATAGCCATGCGACCTACCCAATTTTATGCCATTTACCGGTTGATGTGGCTAGAAGTTTAGCGTATCCTTCAACATTGCATGTCTCCGTCCACTTTGAATGCCACATCGTCAAATCCACCAGATATCACTAATCGATGTCCACAAAAATACTCGAGTTGATAATTTAGGAGAAGTGCCCTTCTCTGCCACCAACAGAAATATGTTTGAGGAAATCAGCATACGTGATCCTTTTGGAAATACTTTGTCAGATACTGGTTCGTACAAGTCATCCAATAACAGAATGAACTGAAGGCACCCTCCTACTGCATCCTTGAATTACCCTATGGATCAGTAGTGAGTAGTCCTTGCAATCCGTAGATTTTAACCATGACAGAATCATAGTATATCTCCAAGGTTCAGCTAGAGATTGTATATCATTACCACGGTTGGGAGCCACCCAACCGAACCGATATCATACATACAAAAATAAAAGGGACAACCGAAGGCATTTTAATTCTCCAAATCAGGTAATGATATACCCTTTTGATGGGTGCGACCCACATAGCCATGTGACCTACCCGATTTTAAGCCATTTACCTGTTAATGTGGCTAGAAGTTTAGCGTATCCTTCAGCATAGCATGTCTCCGTCCACTTCGAATGCCACATCATCAAATTCACCAGATATCACTAATTGATGTCCACAAAAATACTCGAGTTGATAATTTAAGAGAAGTGCCCTTCTCTGCCTCCAACAGAAATATGTTTGAGGAAATCAACATACATGATCCTTTTGGAAATACTCTACCAGATACTGGTCCATACAAGTCATCCAGTAACAGGATGAACTGAAGGCACCCTCCTACAACATCCTTGAATTATCTTATGGATCAGTAGCGAGTAGTCCTTGCAATCTGTAGATTTCAACCATGATAGAGTCACAGTATATCTCCAAGTATCAGCTAGATATTGTAAGTAATACTATCGTTTTATGAAGATCAACGGTCTTCAATTGCTCCATCTCAATTAGCTTTTCCACGTATTCGTACTTATTGGTCGGAATGGTTTTCGAATATAATTTCAATCCCAGACTTTCCGTACTAACAATCATATGGGCAAGATTTTGATTGTCGGTTATTTAACTATCAAATAAACAAAAATGAAATTGATATGCTAGTTGAGTATAAAACTTCACTTGGCCTTTTTATTTAAAAATAAATAATAAATATTTAATTAAAACTTCTAAATCTTTCAATACAGTATTGCCTTCGTAAATACGAATGTTTTTAAACCATTTCTTTTTATATTTTGAAAAATATCTTATAATCCTTTCCAATTATCATTTCAAATCATTTGCTGCAACATTACTTATTATTTTAATAGAGAAATCAATTTAACTCATCATTCGTAAAACTATCTTTACGAAATCTCCTTTTTGTTTCTTTAATAATAGAAATATCATTTCATATTCTCAAACCCTTTTTATTTTCATTACTTTGGAAATATCAATATATATTTCCTTAAATTCATTTATTTCCTTTATAATGAAATCTCATTATATATATCCTCAAATATTTCAAATATCAGGCCATTATCATAATAAATCGCTTCTAAAATTTTTACCATTACAACTATTATCATCCTTCGATAATCTGTAATAACCCGAAAATCTGGGCCATTTTAAAATTTTTGTTTTGGCAATTTTAGCGAATTTTGATTATTTAAAATAGATTATTTTAAATAATATCAACGAGAAATTTATTTTGAATATAATTTGAACGTATATATTATATACGTCGTCGTTGGAATATAAATAATTATATATAATTATAAAAGGAATTGAAAATGGCGCGGTAGTTCGATAATTCGATTTCAAACTTCAATTGAATGTACCGGGTGCAAAACAATCCGGATTTTAGTGAAACCAAAAATGTTAGGATCTAATTGAGAATATCTTTCCAACGAATCTGAAAAATCGAAATTTCATAACGGGAATCAAAAGATATGTCCAGTTGAAAATTTTGAATAGTCGCTATGGAATTCAGGCCCTTAAAAATGGAAATTTTGCAAACGACCTCGGATTTCGACGAAACCACTTTTGTTGGATCCGCAGTGTTAAATTATTGCTAGATTCCAAATTTCATAATTTTTCGAATCAATATGTGAGTGTGGCAAAGGAAAACGCGTTTGACCAGTTTCAGTTAATTTTAATCGACTGGAAAATGGCCATTTTTCCAACGGTCTCAAAATTTGACGAAATTAGTTTTGTTAAGACCGTATCGTCAATACGAAGCTAGAAATATTTTTCTGGAATTTTTCTAGTTAGTATGTGACCCCGGTAATTTGAAATGTATGTTTAAAATTCAATATAGTGATTTAAATGTAAATTTAACGGAAACTGATTCAAACGATCGAATCAGCCTACGATACATATCCCATTGTGTTCGGAATGGGGGTAAAACGCTATGGACAACAGGCGGTGGGCCTCGTTTAGAGGTCGTATGTAAAAGTCAACTTTTTGCATTTAAAATAAATAAAATAAAATAAAAATTAAATTATCTCTCTCCCTTCTCCCCCTTTAACTCTGCCCCCCCCCCCCCCGGTTTATTTTTTTTCTCAGAATCAAAAAAAATAAAAAAAATAAAAAAGAAAAAGGGGAAGAACGACGGGCTCGTCGTTCTCGATAGCCGCGCCTCCAGGCGGAGCCCCACCAGCCGCCGCAACCCCTCCCGAGCTCGCGCCTCCCACCCCTTGACGCCGCGCTACCCTAAACCCCCCAACTCCGGCGATGCCGTCTTCTCTCTCCTCCCCTAAATAAAACGACGCCCGAACACCCCCAAGCCGCCTGAAAGCAAACTACGAACGCCATCTGCCAACCCCGCATCCCCACCGACCTCCAACGCCCTGAGCCGCCACCCTCGCCCCCGAATCCGTCCAGTAAGCTTTTCTTGTACTATTTTTTTTTCTCAGTTATTTCTATTTGTTTAGTGTGATTAGAAAAAACCAGTTTATATATATATATATATATATATATTTTAGTCGCCATAAAATATATGTGAAGTAAAGGAATAAAAATTAGATTTTTGTCGCTAGAAAAGCCATGATTTTGTTGATAGGAAAAAATATGATTTTTATTTGAAAAAGGCATGATATTTTTTTTAAAAGTGAAAAGACGATATTTTAAAAGTGAAAAGACGATATTTTTAAAAGTGAAAAGACGATATTTTTAAAAGTGAAAAGACGATATTTTTAAAATAGGAAAGGCGAAATCTTTTTAGTTGAAAAGGCGAAATCTTTATAGGTAATAACGTAGTAAAAATTCTATTTTTATATATTGAATAGCGTAGTAAAAATTCTATTTTTATATATTGAATAGCATAGTAAAAATTCGATTTTTATATATGTAGTGCCTACGGGCGACGAAAGTGATAAGGGACGAGAACGATGAAGATTTCTATTAAAGGAAGAGTCGTGGTATTGGATAGCATTCGGTGAGAATTTCTCACTCTTCAATTTCTTTTCTAGCTATATATATATACTAGGATGCAGACGGTGCTTAGTAGCACCCGACACAATCGTCCACAGACCATGGACTTGTTTGTTTGGTTGCATAGATCAGTTGGATGATTTGATTTGAATTTGGTTGTTTGGTGATTTTGATTGATGTGTGAATGGCGTGGGCCTTCACTAGACCGGGGATAAGGCTAGGCCTCGTCCCGTTTCTAGTATCGTGCCGTTATGCCGCCGAAATTTCCTAAAATAAGTTAGAAAAATAGAAATATCATTTTATTTAAAGAATGAACTGAATAGAAATTCATATGTTGGAATAAAATAGTTTGATCGTTAAAAATATGATTTTTAACATAAATGTAAATAAATAAATATTCATTTACAAACCGGACGGTTTGTTTATGTACACCTATTTGAAGGACATTGATTGAGACGATAAATTTTACACATTGCCCAACTGCACAAATAAAAATCTGTGTTTGATTGTTTGAAACCCCACACGGGTATTGGGATGATATATGACGTACACTAATCCCAATAGTTAGTTGTATGTCGATCGATAGATTGACAAACTGTTATAAGCGTTGAATATTTATATTTGATGCTTATACAGTGTAGAATGCACTTTGGATGATGGTTGATTATTCATCGTTGTTATTGAATATATGTGTTGTAGAAAATCCATATAGTTAACGCTATATGGTAATTGATTGGGCCTCATTCCAATTTGAAAAATAAAGAATATTATAAAATAAAGGTTCATGTGTTGACTGTACTCATCCGTTGAGATTAGTCATGTGTTGAACGGAATATTTTAATAATAAAATTTACATCTTTACTAATATAAAATAAAGGTTCATGTGTTGACTTTACTCATCCATTGAGATTAGTCATGTGTTGAACGAAATAATTTAACAAAAATAGTCACACGTGGACAGTACTCATTCGTTGAGATTAGTCGTGTGTTGACAAAAATAAATATTCATTTGTTGAATAGAATATTTAAAAATAGAAATATATGAAGTCGTATTGATTAGATTGACGCCATTTTGACGTGAACGATATTTATATCGATTTTATTCATTTTATAATGAATATCGAAAGTGATTTCGAAATCTGATATTTTGAAAAGAATTGAATATAAACGAATTCGAATTGAAATGGAATAGAAATAAATTCAAATTGAAATCGAATTGAATTGAAAACGAATTCAAATTGAATTGAAAACGAATTCGAATTGAAAACGAAATGAATTGAATTGAAAACGAAATGAATTGAATTGAAAACGATTTCGAAATGAATTGAATTGAAAACGATTTCGAAATGAATTGAATTAAAAACGAAAACGAAATGAATTGAATTGAAAACGATTTCGAAATGAATTGAATTGAAAACGAATTCAAATTGAAAACGAAATGAATTGAAAACGATTTCGAAACGAATTCGAATTGAAAACGAAATGAATTGAATTGAAAACGATTTCGAAATGAATTAAATTGAAAACGATTTCGAAATGAATTGAATTGAAAACGATTTCGAAATGAATTGAATTGAAAACCAATTTGAATTGAATCGAATAGAAAACTACTTTGAAACCGAATTGAAATGAAAACGAATTCAAATTGAATTGAATGCGAATTGAAATGAATTCAAATTGAATTGAAATTTGAATTGAATAGAAATTGCTTTTAAAACGAATTTATAAAGAAGAATTCAATTTCGATTTGAATTGAAATGGAAGTTGAAATTGCTTTTGAAACGAATTTAAAACTATTTATATAATTCGTTTTAAATAGAAATCGACAAAATATATATTATATATATTATATATATATATAATATAATGGCCTGAATAGAACGCGCCGCGCCGCGGCAGTTCACGAATTTCGACCATTTATTTCAAACGGACATTACGGGAGATCCGACCGTCGGATTCTCCTAAAACCGAAACCGTTGGGTTCGTATCGAAAAGAGCTTTCTAACGAATATTAGAAATTAGAAATCTAACGGTTGGATTTGGAATTATGTCCAAATCAAATTTGAAAAAGGTCGCTGTAAGTGCAGTTCGATGACCGTTGATGGAAATCGACTGTACGGGCCTTGATAAAATTATTAAAAATAGTAATAATTTGTGTAAAATCATAAGAAATGATTTAGAAAGGATTGAGATGAAAAACTCCAAATTTGAAAAGATAAAAATAGATTTTTATCGAAATGAACTAGTTTTGAACTAGAATTATAATTCTATTTATTTTTAAATAAATAAATTGAATTTGAAAAGGGTTTTAAAAATAACCAGAATTTCCAGTGATTGCATTGGAATGAATTTTAATCGAAATTGTCTTCGGAATATTTCGATGTTGGATTTCGTGATTACACAGATGTTGTTATGGAAATTTGAAAGATATAGACATATATATATATCGTTGTTTCCAATACGATATTTGTTGGTCGTAGAATTTGATATTGAATATAAGCCGGGATATTTCCTATTCAGAGACTTGTAATTAATATCAAATGTGATTTGGGTTTGTCGTGAATGGTGTCTTGACTAACACTGTTCTTGAACCCAGTTCAAAAACGATTAAATCTTTTTATGTAGATTTAATGAAGTGTACCAATTAAATAATATTTAATTGGAATTGAATTGATATTGATTTTTGGGTTTATCATGAACAGTGTTTTAAATAACACTCGTTCTTTAACCCGATAATTAATGGAATGTGACTTTGGGTTTATCGTGAACCGTGTTTTTAAATGACACGGATTCTTTAACACAGTTAACGATTAAAACTAAGTGGAGTTTTAATGAATCTTTAATTAGATTGAAATGATCGAGAATGGAGTATCACCAGTTTTGCTCCAGGCGATAGTTAAATCTTTAATTAGATTTGAACGTGAAATGGTAATTGAATTTACCAATAACACTATGGTGTTAGATATGAAGTATAACCAGTTTTACTTCATGGGATGAATAGGTTGGGATTGGGAAATTAAAACAAATGATTACTTCGGTAAGGTTCGCTAATTCCGACTAGTTTGAATTGATATTCAAAAATAGATTAAAGAATAAGTTCAAGAAATTTATCTTGGATAAAATTAATGGGAACCTTTCCCTATGAATGTGAAATTTAGAAACTAACTGTCGGTTAGCTAAGCAGAATGGTTTTCTGGATATTGATCTGATGTTGGTTTCGGCCTTCGGGGTTAATAATTGGGGAATTATTCTCTTGATTAATTTACGGTTAGTAACTAATGAATTGGAATGAGGCGTATGTTGTGTTTGTGTAACATTTATTTTTAATATACGCGGGTTGTTCGGAAAGGCCGGGTTTATACACATTCTGAATAACCGATTCGACGATATGTCGAAGATGAAGACGGTGGTTGAAGACCGGAAGTCTTCACATCGTTTGGATAATTACCGATGATCCTGATTGGGCTGTACACCCAAGAGGATGGAAATAGTTGGTGGTCGTCCAGACGTACTTGGAGATGGATGGATATGCGAGGAAAGTGCCTCCGGTTTCGTTTAGACCCAGAACGGACTTGTAAATGGATAGTGTGTCTGACGTTGTATTCCTTTATACTGTATTGGTGATCTCTGCTAAATATATATCTGTTTGGTGGCAGAGAATTTATTCTCTTGCTATACACCCTTCTCTGAGACGTACGAGCCTAGAGGTTATATATTGGCAGAAATCAGTGGTATAGTGTGGACTGACAATGTGGCATGCTGAGTTGCATGGATCAAGGCTTTTGTTGAAAAGCAAAGTCTTGTGGTTGATGATCAAAGCACGGCCTTGTGTGGCGTAGCTTTGTGTAACGTTGATTCGCGAGTATCACACCCAGTATGAACTAAAAACGGGAGACGGACATCAGGGAGGACATGCGTTTCTTTCTAGTTAGGAATGGCGTCAGTGCTTGAACTGGCTGACGAGTTTAACTCATGTGGATGTTGCTTATTATTACTTGCTGAAAAGCGAGGCGCCTCGTGATATCGGTTTCGGCCGATGCTTCTGGTCGGCTGACGGGCCAGGCTTACGCCCCAAAGGGCGGGGAAACGCATGTTCAGGCATAATAATCCACATCGGTGGACCGGCCCTGACGATCCAAGGGCCCACCTGAGTCTGGGTCCTGAGGGGCGGACTAGAGCGTCTCGAATCGGTGAGGATCTTGCCCCTAGCCTCGGTTCATACCATAAATGATAACCCAACTTCCAATACGACGTCTTGCGGTTTTGATTGTAAACTTATATATGGCGACATAGTGGTATGGGTCATTCATGTCTCCTATGATTGATACTTATGATTTGAAGTTGTTTTATACATTATACACTTATAATAGTATCAAATGATTTCTTTTAAACGTATCAAGCATTCTTGGTTATTATAAGGTAAAAACCCTATCCCCCGGCTTGCGTTGCATTGTGTGATAGGACCTGGGTCTTATAATAGCTTCATTTTTCTTTATTTAGCATTGCGCTGTTGTTTTATGCACTGGTGTTCTTGGGAGGAAACCCGTTCCGTGTTATACGGCGTGGTCCCTTGATTTACCGAACTTTAAAATAAAGATTAATAACTGTTTTAGTTCTCACACCAGTCACATGACTGGCCTGGAGTTTATTGTTTTAACCTAAACTCTGGGTGCCCTTATTTTGACACGGGAAGCTAGTAGTTTTGGTTTTGCAGATTTATATTCACAGGATCCTGGTTTACAGCTGGAAGGATATCCGGAAAGCTTTGTATCCGTATATCTCCTTCAGTTGTGTATTGTATTATTTTCCGCTGCTATGTATTTAAATGTAATTTAAATCTCTGATATTTCTGTGTAACATTCATTTATACTCTGTATATTCGTGTAATCTGATGCATTGTTGTAATATACAATGAAATGTTCTTCCGTATGCGTACTGTTTTGTCGTGTTCTCAAAACAATTCGTTCTTTCTCTTCTCTTCGGAGACCGGGGAAGTTTGGGTCGTTTCATCGTGGTATCAGAGCTTTGGTTTACAAAGCGGAGAATAAGACACTTTAGAACCATACGATAGAATTCATCAGAAATTGGATTAGTAATATCCAATGGGAATGACTCGTTAGAGATAGGATCAGTAGTATCCTAGAACGAGTGTGAAGAGTATATTTTTAAAATGAAAACAATTTTTGTTTTGAAAATTTAAATCAATTATTCGTACTTGATTATTTATTTGTATTGATTTGGACAGTCCAGTATATAAAGATTTTGCATATACGCCTTGCAGACGTGTATTTGAAGTTTTAATATACTGGATAGATATAGAATTACACCCTAATCGCCCGGAGATGATTTTGATGATGGAGCTCCATCATTAGAATTTATGTTCGTGCGACGAAAGTGGGATTTCTATATATTTCCAACTGACTGGTGTGAGAACCAAAATTAGATAGGGCCTATTGTTGTGATTTGGCATCAAAAACATGATTTTTGTATATGTATCAAAATTATGAATTTGAAACTCTAATTCACTAATAGATTGATGTTTGTGTTGTCTGTTTATTTGTTTTGCTAATTTTTAGCCAATTAGCCTAATTGAATCACATATTGAATTATATTGAAAATTGGTCGCATTTGCTTGCATATACATCTACTTACATTGAACAGGTCATAGCAAGGAGGCTAGAGCAGAGAATAAAATTTGTTTGCCCGACAAATAGGTACATGTTTACTACATAATTTACTGTTTTGTTTGGGTGATGATGATTTTATGAGCCTATTGGCTAGCCACTTGGCTTTTTCTTTTTCTTTTTGAGATCTGAAGGACCGGGGAAGCTATTTGAGATTTCCCAATGCTCCCATTGCAGGGGAGGTTATGGCGAAATTTTTCGAAAATTTAGGGTGTTAGCCAAATTTTGAAGAATTTGAAAATTCTCAGAAACTGAAAAGTTGGAGAATGGAAGCAAGATCGAACGTAGAGTTGATTAATCAAACCACTTTCGACTTTGTTCCTTTTCGGGGACGAAAAGTTTTAAGTGGGGGAGATTGTAATAACCTGAAAATCTGGGCCAGTTTAAAATTTTTGTTTTGGCAATTTTAGCGAATTTTGATTATTTAAAATAGATTATTTTAAATAATATCAACGAGAAATTTATTTTGAATATAATTTGAACGTATATATTATATACGTCGTCGTTGGAATATAAATAATTATATATAATTATAAAAGGAATTGAAAATGGCGCGGTAGTTCGATAATTCGATTTCAAACTTCAATTGAATGTACCGGGTGCAAAACAATCCGGATTTTAGTGAAACCAAAAATGTTAGGATCTAATTGAGAATATCTTTCAACGAATCTGAAAAATCGAAATTTGATAACGGGAATCAAAAGATATGTCCAGTTGAAAATTCTGAATAGTCGCTATGGAATTCAGGCCCTTAAAAATGGAAATTTTGCAAATGACCTCGGATTTTGACGAAACCACTTTTGTTGGATCCGCAGTGTTAAATTATTGCTAGATTCCAAATTTCATAATTTTTCGAATCAATATGTGAGCGTGGCAAAGGAAAACGCGTTTGACCAGTTTCAGTTGATTTTAATCGACTGGAAAATGGCCATTTTTCCAACGGTCTCAGAATTTGACGAAATTAGTTTTGTTAAGACCGTATTGTCAATACGAAGCTAGAAAATATTTTTTCTGGAATTTTTCTAGTTAGTATGTGACCCCGGTAATTTGAAATGTACGTTTAAAATTCAATATAGTGATTTAAATGTAAATTTAACGGAAAATGATTCAAACGATCGAATCAGCCTACGATACATATCCCATTGTGTTCAGAATGGGGGTAAAACGCTATGGACGACAGGCGGTGGGCCTCGTTTAGAGGTCGTATGTAAAAGTCAACTTTTTGCATTTAAAATAAATAAAATAAAAAAAAATTAAATTATCTCTCTCCCTTCTCCCCCTTTAACTCTGCCCCCCCATTTATTTTTTTTCTCAGAATCAAAAATAAAAAAAAGAAAAAAAAAGGGGAAGAATGACGGGCTCGTCGTTCTCGATAGCCGCGCCTCCAGGCGGAGCCCACCAGCCGCCGCAACCCCTCCCGAGCTCGCGCCTCCCACCCCTTGACGTCGCGCTATCCTAAACCCCCCCCAACTCCGGCGATGCCGTCTTCTCTCTCCTCCCCTAAATAAAACGACGCCCGAACACCCCCAAGCCGCCTGAAAGCAAACGACGACCGCCATCTGCCAACCCCGCATCCCCTCCGACCTCCAGCGCCCTGAGCCGCCACCCTCGCCCCCGAATCCGTCCAGTAAGCTTTTCTTGTACTATTTATTTTCTCAGTTATTTCTATTTGTTTAGTGTGATTAGAAAAAACCAGTTTATATATATATATATATATATATATATATATATTTTAGTCGCCATAAAATATATGTGAAGTAAAGGAATAAAAATTAGATTTTTGTCGCTAGAAAAGCCATGATTTTGTTGATAGGAAAAAATATGATTTTTATTTGAAAAAGGCATGATATTTTTTTTAAAAGTGAAAATACGATATTTTTAAAAGTGAAAAGACGATATTTTTAAAAGTGAAAAGACGATATTTTTAAAAGTGAAAAGACGATATTTTTAAAATAGGAAAGATTAGATTTTAAAAATAGGAAAGGCGAAATCTTTTTAGTTGAAAAGGCGAAATCTTTATAGGTAATAACGTAGTAAAAATTCTATTTTTATATATTGAATAGCGTAGTAAAAATTCTATTTTTATATATTGAATAGCATAGTAAAAATTCGATTTTTATATATGTAGTGCCTACGGGCGACGAAAGTGATAAGGGACGATAACGATGAAGATTTCTATTAAAGGAAGAGTCGTGGTATTGGATAGCTTTCGGTGAGAATTTCTCACTCTTCAATTTCTTTTCTAGCTATATATATATATATATACTAGGATGCAGACGGTGCTTAGTAGCACCCGACACAATCGTCTACAAACCATGGACTTGTTTGTTTGGTTGCATAGATCAGTTAGATGATTTGATTTGAATTTGGTTATTTGGTGATTTTGATTGATGTGTGAATGTCGTGGGCCTTCACTAGACCGGGGATAAGGCTAGGCCTCGTCCCGTTTCTAGTATCGTGCCGTTATGCCGCCGAAATTTCCTAAAATAAGTTAGAAAAATAGAAATATCATTTTATTTAAAGAATGAACTGAATAGAAATTCATATGTTGGAATAAAATAGTTTGATCGTTAAAAATATGATTTTTAACGTAAATGTGAATGAATAAATAAATATTCATTTACAAACCGGACGGTTTGTTTATGTACACCTATTTGAAGGACATTGATTGGGACGATAAATTTTACACATCGCCCAACTGCACAAACAAAAATCTGTGTTTGATTGCTTGAAACCCCACACGGGTATTGGGATGATATATGACGTACACTAATCCCAATAGTTAGTTGTATGTCGATCGATAGATTGACAAACTGTTATAAGCGTTGAATATTTATATTTGATGCTTATACAGTGTAGAATGCACTTTGGATGATGGTTGATTATTCATCGTTGTTATTGAATATATGTGTTGTAGAAAATCCATATAGTTAACGCTATATGGTAATTGATTGGGCCTCATTCCAATTTGAAAAATAAAGAATATTATAAAATAAAGGTTCATGTGTTGACTGTACTCATCCGTTGAGATTAGTCATGTGTTGAACGGAATATTTTAATAATAAAATTTACATCTTTACCAATATAAAATAAAGGTTCATGTGTTGACTGTACTCATCCGTTGAGATTAGTCATGTGTTGAACGAAATAATTTAACAAAAATAGTCACACGTGGACAGTACTCATTCGTTGAGATTAGTCGTGTGTTGACAAAAATAAATATTCATTTATTGAATAGAATATTTAAAAATAGAAATATATGAAGTCGTATTGATTAGATTGACGCCATTTTGACGTGAACGATATTTATATCGATTTTATTCATTTTATAATGAATATCGAAAGTGATTTCGAAATCTGATATTTTGAAAAGAATTGAATATAAACGAATTCGAATTGAAATGGAATAGAAATAAATTCGAATTGAAATCGAATTGAATTGAAAACGAATTCGAATTGAATTGAAAACGAATTCGAATTGAAAACGAAATGAATTGAATTGAAAACGAAATGAATTGAATTGAAAACGATTTCGAAATGAATTGAATTGAAAACGATTTCGAAATGAATTGAATTGAAAACGAAAAACGAAATGAATTGAATTGAAAACGATTTCGAAATGAATTGAATTGAAAGCGAATTCGAATTGAAAACGAAATGAATTGAATTGAAAATGATTTTGAAACGAATTCGAATTGAAAACGAAATGAATTGAATTGAAAACGATTTCGAAATGAATTGAATTGAAAACGATTTCGAAATGAATTGAATTGAAAACGATTTCGAAATGAATTGAATTGAAAACCAATTTGAATTGAATCGAATAGAAAACGACTTTGAAACCGAATTGAATTGAAAACGAATTCAAATTGAATTGAATGCGAATTGAAATGAATTCAAATTGAATTGAAATTTGAATTGAATAGAAATTGCTTTTAAAACGAATTTATAAAGAAGAATTCAATTTCGATTTGAATTGAAATGGAAGTTGAAATTGCTTTTGAAACGAATTTAAAACTATTTATATAATTCGTTTTAAATAGAAATCGACGAAATATATATTATATATATTATATATATAATATAATGGCCTGAATAGAACGCGCCGCGCCGCGGCAGTTCACGAATTTCGACCATTTATTTCAAACGGACATTACGGGAGATCCGACCGTCGGATTCTCCTAAAACCGAAACCGTTGGGTTCGTATCGAAAAGTGCTTTCTAACGAATATTAGAAATTAGAAATCTAACGGTTGGATTTGGAATTATGTCCAAATCAAATTTGAAAAAGGTCGCTGTAAGTGCAGTTCGATGACCGTTGATGGAAATCGACTGTACGGGCCTTGATAAAATTATTAAAAATAGTAATAATTTGTGTAAAATCATAAGAAATGATTTAGAAAGGATTGAGATGAAAAACTCCATATTTGAAAAGATAAAAATAGATTTTTATCGAAATGAACTAGTTTTGAACTAGAATTATAATTTTATTTATTTTTAAATAAATAAATTGAATTTGAAAAGGGTTTTAAAAATAACCAGAATTTCCAGTGATTGCATTGGAATGAATTTTAATCGAAATTGTCTTCGGAATATTTCGATGTTGGATTTCGTGATTACACAGATGTTGTTATGGAAATTTGAAAGATATAGATATATATATATCGTTGTTTCCAATACGATATTTGTTGGTCATAGAATTTGATATTGAATATAAGCCGGGATATTTCCTATTCAGAGACTTGTAATTAATATCAAATGTGATTTGGGTTTGTCGTGAATGGTGTCTTGACTAACACTGTTCTTGAACCCAGTTCAGAAAAGATTAAATCTTTTTATGTAGATTTAACGAAGTGTACCAATTAAATAATATTTAATTGGAATTGAATTGATATTGATTTTTGGGTTTATCGTGAACAGTGTTTTAAATAACACTCGTTCTTTAACCCGATAATTAATGGAATGTGACTTTGGGTTTATCGGGAACCGTGTTTTTAAATGACACGGATTCTTTAACCCAGTTAACGAATAAAACTAAGTGGAGTTTTAATGAATCTTTAATTAGATTGAAATGATCGAGAATGGAGTATCACCAATTTTGCTCCAGGCGATAGTTAAATCTTTAATTAGATTTGAACGTGAAATGGTAATTGAATTTACCGATAACACTGTGGTGTTAGATATGAAGTATAACCAGTTTTACTTCATGGGATGAATAAGTTGTGATTGGGAAATTAAAACAAATGATTACTTCGGTAAGGTTCGCTAATCCCGACTAGTTCGAATTGATATTCAAAAATAGATTAAAGAATAAGTTCAAGAAATTTATCTTGGATAAAATTAATGGGAACCTTTCCCTATGAATGTGAAATTTAGAAACTAACTGTCGGTTAGCTAAGCAGAATGGTTTTCTGGATATTGATCTGATGTTGGTTTCGGCCTTCGGGGTTAATGATTGGGGAATTATTCTCTTGATTAATTTACGGTTAGTAACTAATGAATTGGAATGAGGCGTATGTTGTGTTTGTGTAACATTTATTTTTAATATACGCGGGTTGTTCGGAAATGCCGGGTTTATACCCATTCTGAATAACCGATTCGACGATATGTCGAAGATGAAGACGGTGGTTGAAGACCGGAAGTCTTCACATCGTTTGGATAATTACCGACGATCCTGATTGGGCTGTACACCCAAGAGGATGGAAATAGTTGGTGGTCGTCCAGACGTACTTGGAGATGGATGGATATGCGAGGAAAGTGCCTCCGGTTTTGTTCAGACCCAGAACGGACTTGTAAATGGATAGTGTGTCTGACGGTGTATTCCTTTATACTGTATTGGTGATCTCTGCTAAATATATATCTGTTTGGTGGCAGAGAATTTATTCTCTTGCTATACACCTTTCTCTGAGACGTACGAGCCTAGAGGTTATATATTGGCAGAAATCAGTGGTACAGTGTGGACTGACAATGTGGCATGCTGAGTTGCATGGATCAAGGCTTTTATTGAAAAGCAAAGTCTTGTAGTTGATGATCAAAGCACGGCCTTGTGTGGCGTAGCTTTGTGTAACGTTGATTCGCGAGTATCACACCCGGTATGAACTAAAAACGGGAGACGGACATCAGGGAGGACATGCGTTTCTTTCTAGTTAGGAGTGGCGTCAGTGCTTGAACTGGCTGACGAGTTTGACTCATGTGGATGTTGCTTATTATTACTTGCTGAAAAGCGAGGCGCCTCGTGATATCGGTTTCGGCCGATGCTTCTGGTCGGCTGACGGGCCAGGCTTACGCCCCAAAGGGCGGGGAAACGCATGTTCAGGCATAATAATCCACATCGGTGGACCGGCCCTGACGATCCAAGGGCCCACCTGAGTCTGGGTCCTGAGGGTCGGACTAGAGCGTCTCGAATCGGTGAGGATCTTGCCCCTAGCCTCGGTTCATACCATAAATGATAACCCAACTTCCAATACGACGTCTTGCGGTTTTGATTGTAAACTTATATATGGCGACATAGTGGTATGGGTCATTCATGTCGCCTATGATTGATACTTATGATTTGAAGTTGTTTTATACACTATACACTTATAATAGTATCAAATGATTTCTTTTAAACGTATCAAGCATTCTTGGCTATTATAAGGTAAAAACCCTATCCCTCGGCTTGCGTTGCATTGTGTGATAGGTCCTGGGTCTTATAATAGCTTCATTTTTCTTTATTTAGCATTGCGTTGTTGTTTTATGCACTGGTGTTCTTGGGAGGAAACCCGTTCCGTGTTATACGGCGTGGTCCCTTGATTTACCGAACTTTAAAATAAAGATTAATAATTGTTTTAGTTCTCACACCAGTCACATGACTGACCTGGAGTTTATTGTTTTAACCTAAACTCTGGGTGCCCTTATTTTGACACGGGCAGCTAGTAGTTTTGGTTTTGCAGATTTATATTCACAGGATCCTGGTTTATAGCTGGAAGGATATCCGGAAAGCTTTGTATCCGTATATCTCCTTCAGTTGTGTATTGTATTATTTTCCACTGCTATGTATTTAAATGTAATTTAAATCTCTGATATTTCTGTGTAACATTCATTTATACTCTGTATATTCGTGTAATCTGATGCATTGTTGTAATATACAGTGAAATGTTCTTCCGTATGCGTACTGTTTTGTCGTGTTCTCAAAACAATTCGTTCTTTCTCTTCTCTTCAGAGACCGGGGAAGTTCGGGTCGTTTCATAATCCTGAAGTCATTCAAGTTGGGGTACTTTAATTACCTCTCAAACCTTGATCAACAACATTCTTATCTTAAGATATATATGAATTGTAATTTATAAACCCATATTCATTTTGATATCAACAATTACCACTTTAGTATTTTATTCAAAACGCGGTTTTATAAAACCTTCGTACTTTCGAAAGTTCCCTTTTAAATATAGTATTATTACTAAATTCATTGATTTAGTAAACGATAAATAAAATATCAACTTTTAAACCTCAGCTTCTTTAAACTATTTGTTTCATTATTCGGATTTTCATTACAACTCCTATTACTCGATCTTTTACCATATTCAATTAAAGGAATCCCATTCTAAATCTTTCAATCATTCCTTCTAGGAAATATTATTTACAAACTCGTCCATTTCACTTAATACCATTCTTAAGTAATGTTAATTTAAATTTAATGCCTTAACTTCCCATCTTTTATATAAACTCATTGATACAACTTTGGTTTAATAAAAACCCATTTCCATTTCCATTTCCTTTACTTAATTCAAATATTAAGTAACATTTATTTCAAACTTATAGCCTTCGCTAAAAATCCTTTTATAATTTAATTCATTAAACTCGGTTTAAATATAAGCCCATACACAAACTCACTTTTAAATTCAATTATATATCATTACTAACTTTGATTTCTTAAATGAACTTCATTTAAGCAATAACCTTTTTAATTATCGCTAATTTACTTTATTATTAGCTTGGATAAATATCCAATTTCATTTTTAATTCTTGTTAAGTTAAACACTATTCACTCAATTATTTCATTAGATTAATCGGCACAATTTAATTTAATAATCAATTTTCATTAAAATAGTTATCTTGGTAAATTAGAAAATATGATTAACTCGTTGATCAACTTTAACTTGTCTTTTCTTTTAAATTAATAAATAATATTAATTTAAATAACCTCATTTACTCTGATTATTTTTAAATAAATAATAATCATTTTTCGACATATTCCTATTTAATCTCAATTATTAGTCGTTACGTAAATCGCTGTTCATTTTCTTATCAGTCTTAGTAATATAAGAATTAACTTTACAAATCATTTAATAATTACGATGAGGCAGTGCTTTGCACACGGCATATTTTGGTATAAAAATCGTGCCTGTTGATTAAAATAATCAATATATATATATATGGTTGATTTATTTTCTTTTTACAAACTTCACTTTAAACTAATATTTTTATAAATATATATTCAGTTATAAAATAACTTTATTCTATTGATTTACCTAATGGTAAATCTGTCTTTTATAAACAATGTATATTTAGGCCATCAACTACCAATTTCCCAATCGATAATTCTGATTGGTTAATATCACAATAACTGTTGAATTTGGATTTAACAATAAATCACCCAATCATATTCAGTAAACAATTCATATTAAACATGAATAATCAATTCAACTGAGAATGGTCAATAAACAACAACAGTTCAAGCACCCAATTAAATTCAATAAGTTTATGTTATAATAAACGTAACCAATAAGGTAAGTTACCTCTATTGGAAATAATTGTTAAAATAATGATCTAGTTTGATTAAATTAAACTAATGTTTAATTTAAATCCGTTATATCATTATATATGCAAACGACCATCAAATCATTTAACAACTAGCAAACAAGCAAACAAATATTTAAACTCGACTTACATAAATATAAGTGGGATACTGAGTGAGTTTAGCTCACCTTGGATTTTGTTTGTCATGATAACAACCGTTTTCAGTTAAATTAAACATGCGTTTAATTTAACTGAAAACCTCAGCTGCATCCAAATTGCTCCAATCTAATTCCATAACGTTGTGCTTTTCAACACGGTTCCAATGCCTTCTAGTTTGTTCATTTCTGATAACATGTTAAGTCGTTATTAATATAGTAAGCATATGAGTTAATTAAAAAAAATTATTTTCAATTTATAATTTAATTAACCTAACTCTAATTTAACTTATATAATTAATGCTAAATAATATTTAAATTAACTACGCATGTTTAACTCAACACTAGTTTACATACACTAGCGGTATGTTTATTCACAGTTCTTATTAAACATCTAAGCTAAACCTTCTTTTCCGATCACATATGTATACGGTAACGTATATATTTATCAAACTAAATATTTTATCAAGTTAATTTCTTTGTTAGATTAACTAATTACATGTTTATATAAACCGGCCATTAATCTTCTTATCCATGAAAATTGCTACTCAACTTTAATTTGCACGTGACTGACATTTCAGTAAAGCCACACTTCTTTCTATCACCAATAAACAGCTAACGGCTACCTTGTTTTAGATGAGCAGTGAGACGACCCGAACTTCCCCGCGAAGGAAAGCACGGATGGAATTGAGGACAAGACAAAATAGAACGCAGACGGAAGAACATTTCATTGTTTATTATAATAATTCCATCAGAATACAAGAAAATACAGAGTATGAATGAATAAAATACATTCGATAAATATCAGAGATTACAATAAATTACATAGCAGCGGAAAAATATACAAAACACAACTGAAAGTGATACACGGATACAGAGCTTTCCGAGCATCGTTCCAACTGTAAACCAGGACCCTGTGAATATAAATCTGCAAAACCAAAACTACTAGTTGCCCGTGTGGAAAATAGGGACACCCAGAGTTTAGGTTAAAACAATAAACTCTAGGTCAGTCATGTGACTGGTGTGAGAACTAAAACAGTTATTTAAAACTTTACTTTAAAAGAGAGTAATTCAAGAGATCACGGCGTATAACACGGAACGGGTTTCCTCCTAAGAATACTAGTGCAGAAAACAAAACAGCGCAATGCTCTTTGAAAAAATGAAGCTATTATAAGACCCAGGTCCCATCACACAATGCAACGCAAGCCGAAGGATAGGGTTTTCCCTTATAATAGCCAAACATGCTTGGTACGTTTAAAACAAATCACTTGATACTATAATAAGTGTATAATGTCAAAACAATTCAAATCATAAATATCAATCATAGGCGACATGGGTACCATCTATCATGTCGCCATACTAGTTCTACAATTAAAACCGCAATATCACGTATTGGAAATTGGATTTCTGTCATGAGTCGAGGCATGGGGCAAGCTCCTCTCCGATTCGAGACACTCTAGCAAATGCCTCAGGACCCCACTATGATCCTTGGATCTTCAGGGCCGGTCCTCTCTTACTTTTGAGGATTGGCAATTCCTGAACACACGTTTCCCGGTCCTTACAGACCTATATCCGAGGCGCCTCGTATCCAACAACCACGCAGGTGAAAAGTATATAAATGTCAGGGCTGGTAGGTCACTGACACCACCCTAGCTAGAAAGAAACGTCGTGCTCTCCATGCAGTCACTATCTCGTTTTTGACTCATACCGAGGTATGAGGCTCGCGAATTCACGTTATACACAAAGCTGCGCCACACAGGCCGTGCATTGATCATCAACCACAAGACTTTGCTTTTCAACAGAAGCCTTGATCATTTTCCACTTGCGCGTGCCACACAGGAAATTCACTCCATGCGACCGATGTCCATCGATATACAACCTCTGCGCTCGTACGTCTCAGAGAAGGGTGTTAAGCAAGAGAATAAATTCTCCGTCGCCAAACAGATGTATATTTAATAGATATCAATCAACACAGAATAAAATCCAATGTCAGACACACAATCCATTTACAAGTTCGTTCTGGGTCTGAACGAAACCGGAGGCACTCTCCTCGCATATCCATCCATCTCCAAGTACGTCTGGACGATCACCAACTGTTTCCCTCATCTTGGGTGTACAGCTCAATCGAGATCATCAGTAATCACCCAAACGATGTGAAGACTTCCGGTCTTCCACCACCGTCTTTATCTTCGACCTCTCGTCGAATCGGCTATTCAGAATGGGTATAAACCCGGCCTTTCTGAATAACCCACGTATATGATAAACAAGTGTTATACAAACACAACGAACGACTCATTCCAATTCAGAATATTCTTTTATTCACAAAATCACATTCTTCGGGAAATGTTCCCATTAATTTTATCCAAGATAAATTCTTCTAAATTTATTCTTTAATCTTTCTTTGGATATCATTTCAAACTAGTCGGGATTAGCGAACCACACTGAAGTAATTATTTATTTTATTTCCTAATCCCAACCTATTTATCCCATGGAGAAAAACTGGTAATACTCCATATCTAACACCACGGTGTTATCGGTAAAATTAATTGCCATTTCACGTTCAAATCTAATTAAAGATTTAACTATCGCTTTGGAGCAAAACTGGTGGTACTCCATTCTCGATCACCTTTCAGATTTGATAATTCAAATTATCAATTCACATTTCAATCTAATTAAAGATTCATTAAAACTCTACTTAGTTTTAATCTTTTCAAAAATCAATATCCTGTCTTTAATTGGGTTAAAGAACCAATGTCATTTAAAACACGATTCACGATAAACCCAAAATCACACTCTATTGTTAATCGAGTTAAAGAACAGGTGTTGTTCAAAACACCGCTCACGATAAACCCAAAAAGCAATTCAAATTCAATTCCAATTAAATATCATTTAATTGATACACTTCATTAAATCTAAATAGAAAGATTTAATCTTTTTCTCTACTGGGCTTAAGAACAGTGTTAATGAAGACACCATTCACGACAAACCCACATCACATTTGATATTAACTACAAGGCTCTGAATAGAAAATATAACGGCTTATATTCAATATCAAATCCTGAAACCAACAAATATCGTATTGGAAATAACTATATAAAATACATCTTTCAAATTCCCATAACAATATCTGTATAGTCACGAAATCCAACATCGAAATATTCCGAAGATAATTTCTATTCAACTCCAGTCCAATTCACGTATTGGGAATATTGATTATTTTTAAAATCACTTTCAAATTCAATTTATTTATTTCAAAAATAAAATGATTTTAATTCTAGTTCAAAACTAGTTCATTTCGACAAAAATATATTTTTATCCTTTCAAATGTGGAATTTTTCATCCCAGTTCTTTCCAATTCATATATTATGATTTTACACAAATTATCAATATTTTTAATAATTTTATCAAGGCCCGTACAGTCGATTTCCACCAATGGCCATCGAACTGCACTTACAGCGACCTTTTCTGAAATTGATTTGGACATAATTCCAAATCAACTGTTAGATTTCAAATTTCTAATATTCATTGGAAAGCTCTTTTCGATACGAACCCAACGGTTCCGGTTTTAGAGAATCCGACGGTCGGATCTCCTGTAATGTCAATTCGAAGTCAATGGTCGAAATTCACGAACTGCCGCGGCGCGGCGCGTTCTATTCAGGCCATTATATATATAATATATATATATTATATATATTTCGTCGATGTCCTTTTTAAAACGTATTTTATAAATCGTTTTAAATTCGTTTTCAAAACCATTTCAATTCTATATTCAATTTCAAATCAAAATTGAATGTTTCATATCATTACTATATAAATGATAATATTTCCATAATGTTTTATTTTGAAATCACTTCTTTTCTATATTAATTATAAAACGAATATAATCGATATAAATATCGTTCACGTCAAAATAGCGCAACTCTAATCAACACGGCTTTATATATTTCAATAAATCCGTTATTCTATTCAACAAATGAAAATTTATTCCATTCAACACATGAATATATATTTCTTCCAACACCTGACTAATCTCAACACATGAGTACTGTCAACACACGACTATTTTTTTATGTAAAATATTTTATAAAATTTTGGTATCTATCGTTTGATTTTCATTTAGACTCCAACCGTAAAGTAGTTCTAATTTTAAATATGATAAAGATGTAAATTTTATTTTTAAAATATTTTACTCAACACATGAATAGTTTCGACACATGAACATCGTCAACACATGACTATTTTTATATTCAACACATGAATTTCCTTTTATAATATTCATTATTTTCCCAATTGGAATGAGGCCTAATCAATTACCATATAACGTTAATTATATGGATCCCATACAACACATGTATATAATAGCAACGATAAACAATCAACCATCATCCAAAGTGCGCCACTCAATTGCATAAGCATCAAATATAAATAATTAACGCTTACACAGCCTGTCGACCGATCGATCGACATGCAATTAAATAATTGGTATTAGTGTACTCAAATATCATCCCAACACCCGTGTGGGGTTTCAAATCAACAAATACAGATTTTTATTTGAGTAGTTGGGCAATGTATAAAATTTATCATCCAAATCCATATCAGTCAAATCAGTGTATATAAACAAATCGACCGATTTGTTTATAAATATTTATTTATTCACTTTCACATTAAAAATTATATTTTAACGATAATTAATCTATTTCAACCATCTACCTTTTGTTATCGATTTCACATCAACAACACAAACAAATTTCACCACACATCAAACAAGCATACAAGCCGTCCATGGTCTGTGGACGACGGGTGTCGGGTGCTGCTAAGCACCGTCTGCATCCTAGTATATATATATATATGTGTATATATATATATAACTAGAAAAAGAAATTTAAAGTGAGAAGTTCTCACCAACTAGCTAATCCAATCATCTCGACTCTTCTTATGTAGAAGTCATCGCTATTCTCGCCTTTTGTCACTTTCGTTGCCCGTAGCCACTACATATATAAAAATCACATTTTCATATTCTGGCTATGTATATAAAAATCATATTTTTATAATTACTCCATATGGATAAAAATTCTATTTTTACATCGCTACTATGTAGATAAAAATTCTATTTTTACATCGCTACTATATAGATAAAAATTCTATTTTTACATCGTTACTATATAGATAAAAATTCTATTTTTACACAGCTACTATATAGATAAAAATTCTATTTTTAAATTGATGTTCATATAATAAAGATTATATTTTTATCACGCTATTCTCTATATAAAGACTTCGTCTTTTCAAATATAAAGATTTCATATTTTTAAATATAAAGATTTCGCCTTTTCAAATATAAAGATTTCACCTTTTCAAATATAAAGATTTCGCCTTTTTAAATATAAAGATTTCGCCTTTACTATCTATATAATATAAAATCATATTTTTATTCATTTTAAAATCAAATCTTTCTAATATAAAAATCATTTCTTTTTCATTTTAAAAATCGAGTTTTTATCACTTTAAAAATATAGTGTTTAACACTTTAAAAATATAGCCTTTAACACTTTAAAAATATAGTCTTTTCGGTGTAAAAAAAATATAATCTTCCCTTAGCAAAGATCATTTCTTTTTCATAACCAAGAATCTATACTATATATAAAAATCATAACAGAACTATATTATAAAAAGAAAACTTATTTTTAAAAGTAAAATAAACAAGAAACTCACAGGGTTCGACATTCAACTGAAAGGGGCGGTTTTCCTGCTCGCGCGAGGCTGGAGGAAGAGGGCGGAGGGCTGAGGTGGTGCGGCATCGATTTGGGGGCTTCAATTTTTCAGAAGGGGGAAAAGGGAATGGAGGGCGAGGGGGTTAAAGGGGAAGCGGGTTTTCACGATCGAGTAGAAGGAGGCTGGCAGAGATGGAGGGTGTGCCGCAGGTTGCGGGCGTGGTGGTGACAGGCGGCGACGACTGTGGCTTAGGGGGGGCTGGGCGACGCAGTGATTTAGTTTTTTTTCTTTTTTTTTTATTTCTTTCAGTCGATGTGAACAGAAGGGAGGGTAGGGGAGATAAGGGAATTATATATTTTTTATATTTATAATTATTTAATTAATTTACTTCTCTAAAAAGCAAATTTTCTATTCGAACTCCTATCTGAACCCAACGACTGTCGTCCGTAGCTAATTACCCCCATTTTGAACACAATAGGATATGTATCGTAAGCTGATTCTGCTGTTACAATCAGTTATCATTTAAATCAAAGTATAATTCTTTGTATATTCAATTTAAACATACATTTCAAATTACCGAGGCCACATACAGTCTCTAAAAATTCCAGAAAAATATTTTCTAGCTTCGTGTTGACGATATGGTCCTAACAAAACTAGTTTCGTCGAATTCTGATATCGTTAGAGAAATGGCCATTTTCCATCGATTAAAATCTACTAAAACTGGTCAAACACGTTTTCCTTTGCCACGCTCACATATTGATTCGAAAAATTATGAAATTTGGAATCTTGGAATAACTTGACATCACGGATCCAACAAAAGTGGTTTCGTCAAAATCCGAGGTCGTTTGCAAAATTCCCATTTTTAAGGGCCTGAATTCCATAGCGACTATTCTGAATTTTCAACTGGACATATCTTTTGATAAGCCCTATGAAATCTCAATTTTTCGGATTCGTTGGAAAGATATTCTCAAATAGATCCTATTATTTTTGGTTTCACTAAAATCCGGTTTATTTTGCACCCCGTACATTCAATTGAAGTTTGAAATCAAATTATCGAACTACCGCACCATTTTCAATTCCTTATATAATTATATATAATTATTTATATTCTAACGACGACGTATATAATATATACGTGCTATTTATATTCAAAATAAATTTCTCGTCTATATTTTTCAAAATAATCTGTTTTAAATGTTCAAAATTCGCTAAAATTTCCAAAATAAAATTTTTAAACTGGCTCGCATTTCCGGGTTATTACAATCTCCCCCACTTAAAACTTTTCGTCCCCGAAAAGGAACGAAGCCGAAAGTTGTTTAACTAATCAACTCAACTTTCTGTATTTTCTTTACGGCTAAAGTTCTTCAACTTTTCAATTTCTAAGAACTTTTCAAAATTTTCAAAAATTTGGCTAACACCCTAAATTTTCAAAAAATTTCGCCATAACCTCACCTGCACCGGGAGCACCGGGAAAATCCAGAAATTTCCATATAGGCCTTCTGATCTCAAAAAGAAAAAGAAAAAGCCAAGCGGCTAGCCAAACGGCTCATAAAATCATCATCACCCAAACAAAACAATAAATTATAGTAAATATGTACCTATTTATCAGGCAAACAAATTTTATTCTTCTGCTCTAGCCTCCTTGCTATGACCTGTTCAATGTAAGTACATGTATATGCAAGCAAATGCGACCAATTTTCAATACAATTCAATATTTGGTACAATTAGGCTAAATGGTCCAAAATTATCAAACAAATAAACAAACAACTCAAACATCAATCAATGAGTGGATTAACGTTTCAAATTCATAATTTTGATACATATACAGAAAATCATGTTTTTGATGCCAATTCACAACAATAAATCTATCTAGTTTTGGTTCTCACACCAGTCTATGGAAATATATAGATATCACACCTTCGTCACTCGAATATAAATTCTGACGACGAGTACTCAACCATCATAATCATCTTCGGGCCACTAGAGTATGATTCTATATCTATCCAGTATATTAAAACTTCGAATATACGTTCATGACGCGTATATGCGAAATCTTTATATATTGGATTGTCCATATTCAATACAAATAAAATATTCAAATACGTATAAAACGATATAAATTTAAAAACAAAATTTGTTTTCATTTGAAAAATATACTCTTCACTCGTTCTAGGATACTACTGATCCTATCTCTAACGAGTCATTCTAATTGGATATTACTAATCCAATATCTGATGAATTCTTTCGTATGGTTCTAACGTATCTTGTTCTCGAGCTTTGTTAACCAAAGCTTCGATACCAAACTGAGACGATCCGAACTTCCCCGCGAAGGAAAGCACAGATAGAATTGAGGAAAAGACAAAATAGAACGCAGACAGAAGAACATTTCATTGTTTATTACAATAATTCCATCAGAATACAATAATATACAGAGTATGAATGAATAAAATACATTCGATAAATATCAGAGATTACAATAAATTACATAGCAGCGGAAAAATATACAAAACACAACTGAAAGTGATACACGGATACAGAGCTTTCCGAGCATCGTTCCAGCTGTAAACCAGGACCCTGTGAATATAAATCTGCAAAACCAAAACTACTAGCTGCCCGTGTGGAAAATAGGTGCACCCAGAGTTTAGGTTAAAACAATAAACTCCAGGTCAGTCATGTGACTAATGTGAGAACTAAAACAGTTATTTAAAACTTTACTTTAAAAGAGAGTAATTCAAGGGACCACGCCGTATAACACGGAACGGGTTTCCTCCCAAGAATACTAGTGCAGAAAACAAAACAGCGCAATGCTCTTTGAAAAAATGAAGCTATTATAAGACCCAGGTTCCATCACACAATGCAACGCAAGCCGGGGGATAGGGTTTTCCCTTATAATAGCCAAACATGCTTGGTACATTTGAAACAAATCACTTGATACTATAATAAGTGTATAGTGTCAAAAACAATTCAAATCATAAATATCAATCATAGGCGGCATGGGTACCATCTATCATGTCGCCATACTAGTTCTATAATTAAAACAGCAATATCACGTATTGGAAATTGGATTTCCGTCATGAGTCGAGGCAAGGGGCAAGCTCCTCTCCGATTCGAGACAATCTAGCAAATGCCTCAGAACCCCACTATGATCCTTGGATCTTCAGGGTCGGTCCTCTCTTACTTTTGAGGATTGGCAATTCCTGAACACACGTTTCCCGGTCCTTACAGACCTATATCCGAGGTGCCTCGCATCCAACAACCACACAGGTGAAAAGTATATAAATGTCAGGGCTGGTAGGTCACTGACACCACCCTATCTAGAAAGAAATGTCGTGCTCTCCCTGCATTCACTATCCCGTTTTTGACTCATACCGAGGTGTGAGGCTCGCGAATTCACGTTATTCACAAAGCTGCGCCACACAGGCCGTGCTTTGATCATCAACCACAAGACTTTGCTTTTCAACAGAAGCCTTGATCATTTGTCACTTACGCGTGCCACACAGGCAATTCACTCCATGCGACTGATGTCCATCGATATACAACCTATGAGCTCGTACGTCTCAGAGAAGGGCGTTAAGCAAGAGAATAAATTCTCCGCCGCCAAACAGATGTATATTTAATAGAGATCAATCAACACAGAATAAAATCCAATGTCAGACATACAATCCATTTACAAGTTCGTTCTGGGTCTGAACGAAACCGGAGGCACTCTCCTCGCATATCCATCCATCTCCAAGTTCGTCTGGACGATCACCAACTATTTCCCTCATCTTGGGTGTACAACCTAATCGAGATCATCAGCAATCACCCAAACGATGTGAAGACTTCCAGTCTTCAACCACCGTCTTCATCTTCGACATCTTGTCGAATCGGTTATTCAGAATGGGTATAAACCCAGCCTTTCTGAATAACCCACGTATTTGATAAACAAATGTTATACAAACACAACGAACGCCTCGTTCCAATTCAGAATATTCTTTTATTCACAAAATCACATTCTTCGGGAAAGGTTCCCATTAATTTTATCCAAGATAAATTCTTCTAAATTTATTCTTTAATCTTCCTTTGGATATACTTTCAAACTAGTCGGGATTAGCGAACCACACCGAAGTAATTATTTATTTTATTTCCCAATCCCAACCTATTTATCCCATGGAGAAAAAGTGGTAATACTCCATATCTAACACCATAGTGTTATCGGTAAAATTAATTACCATTTCACGTTCAAATCTAATTAAAGATTTAACTATCGCTTTGGAGCAAAACTGGTGGTACTCCATTCTCGATCACCTTTCAGATTTGATAATTTAAATTATCAATTCACATTTCAATCTAATTAAAGATTCATTAAAACTCTACCTAGTTTTAATCATTTCAATAATCAATATCCTATCTTTAATTGGGTCAAAGAACCAATGTCATTTAAAACACGATTCACGATAAACCCAAAATCACACTCTATTGTTAATCGGGTTAAAGAACAGGTGTTGTTCAAAACACCGCTCACGATAAACCCAAAAAGCAATTCAAATTCAATTCCAATTAAATATCATTTAATTGATACACTTCATTAAATCTAAATACAAAGATTTAATCTTTTTCTCTATTGGGCTTAAGAACAGTGTTAATGAAGACACCATTCACGACAAACCCACATCACAATTGATAGTAAGTACAAGGCTCTGAATAGAAAATATACCGGCTTATATTCAATATCAAATCCTGAAACCAACAAATATCGTATTGGAAATAACGATATAAAATATATCTTTGAAATTTCCATAACAATATCTATATAGTCACGAAATCCAACATCGAAATATTCCGAAGATAATTTCGATTCAACTCCAGTCCAATTCACGTATTGGGAATATTGATTATTTTTATAATCACTTTCAAATTCAATTTATTTATTTCAAAAATAAATTGATTTTAATTCTAGTTCAAAAATAGTTCATTTCGACAAAAATATATTTTTATCCTTTCAAATGTGGAATTTTTCATCCCAGTTCTTTCCAATTCATATATTATTATTTTACACAAATTATCAATATTTTTAATAATTTTATCAAGGCCCGTACAGTCGATTTCCGCCAATGGCCTTCGAACTGCACTTATAGCGACCTTTTCTGAAATTGATTTGGACATAATTCCAAATCCAACCGTTAGATTTCAAATTTCTAGTATTCATTGGAAAGCTCTTTTCGATACGAACCCAACGGTTCCGATTTTAGGAGAATCCGACGGTCGGATTTCCCGTAATGTCAATTCGAAATCAATGGTCGAAATTCACGAACTGCCGCGGCGCGGCGCGTTCTATTCAGGCCATTATATATAGAATACATATATTATATATATTTCGTCGATTTCCTTTTTAAAACGTATTTTATAAATCGTTTTAAATTCATTTTCAAAACCATTTCAATTCTATATTCAATTTCAAATCAAAATTGAATGTTTCATATCATTACAATATAAATGATAATATTTCCAAAACGTTATATTTTGAAATCACTTCTTTTCTATATTCATTATAAAACAAATATAATCGATATAAATATCGTTCACGTCAAAATAGCGCAACTCTTATCAACATGGCTTTATATATTACAATAAATCCGTTATTCTATTCAACAAATGAATATTTATTCCATTCAACACATGAATATATATTTCTTCCAACACCCGACTAATCTCAACACATGAGTACTGTCAACACATGACTATTTTGGTTATGTAAAATATTTTATAAAATTTTGGTATCTATCGTTTGATTTTCAATTAGACTCCAACCATAAAGTAGTTCTAATTTTAAATATGATAAAGATGTTAAATTTATTATTAAAATATTTTACTCAACACATGAACATCGTCAACACATGACTATTTTTATATTCAACACATGAATTTCCTTTTATAATATTCATTATTTTCCGAATTGGAATGAGGCCCAATCAATTACCATATAACGTTAAATATATGGATCCCATACAACACATGTATATAATAGCAACGATAAACAATCAACCATCATCCAAAGTGCACCACTCAACTGCATAAGCATCAAATATAAATAATTAACGCTTACACAGCCTGTCGACCGATCGATCGACATACAATTAAATAATTGGGATTAGTGTACTCAAATATCATCCCAACACCCGTGTGGGGTTTCAAATCAACAAACACAGATTTTTATTTGTGCAGTTGGGCGATGTGTAAAATTTATCATCCCAATCCATATCAGTCAAATCAGTGTATATAAACAAATCGACCGATTTGTTTATAAATATTTATTTATTCTTTTTCACATTAAAAATTATATTTTTAACAATATTTAATTTATTTCAACCATCTACCTTTTGTTATCGATTTCACATCAACAACACAAACAAATTTCACCACACATCAAAGAAGCATACAAGCCGTCCATGGTCTGTGGACGACGGGTGTCGGGTGCTGCTAAGCACCGTCTGCATCCTAATATATATATATATATATATATATATATATATATATAACTAGAAAAAGTAATTTAAAGTGAGAAGTTCTCACCAACTTGCTAAAACAATTATCTCGACTCTTCTTACGTAGAAGTCATTGTTGTTCTCGCCTTTTGTCACTTTCGTTGCCCGTAACCACTACATATATAAAAATCACATTTTTATATTCTGGCTATATATATAAAAATCATATTTTAATAATTACTCCATATGGATAAAAATTCTATTTTTACATCGCTACTATATAGATAAAAATTCTATTTTTACATCGCTACTATATAGATAAAAATTCTATTTTTACATCGTTACTATATAGATAAAAATTCTATTTTTACACAGCTACTATATAGATAAAAATTCTATTTTTAAATTGATGCTCATATAATAAAGATTATATTTTTATCATGCTATTCTCTATATAAAGACTTCGCCTTTTCAAATATAAAGATTTCATATTTTCAAATATAAAGATTTCGCCTTTTCAAATATAAAGATTTCATATTTTCAAATATAAAGATTTCGCCTTTTCAAATATAAAGATTTCGCCTTTTCAAATATAAAGATTTCGCCTTTTCAAATATAAAGATTTCGCCTTTTCAAATATAAAGATTTCGCCTTTATTATCTATATAATATAAAATCATATTTTTATTCATTTCAAAATCAATTCTTTCTAATATAAAAATCATTTCTTTTTCATTTTAAAAATCGAGTTTTTATCACTTTAAAAATATAGTGTTTAACACTTTAAAAATATAGCCTTTAACACTTTAAAAATATAGTCTTTTCGGTGTAAAAAAAAAATTATAATCTTCCATTAGCAAAGATCATTTCTTTTTCATAACCAAGAATCTATACTATATATAAAAATCATAAGAGAACTATATTATAAAAAGAAAACTTATTTTTAAAAGTAAAATAAACAAGAAACTCACAGGGTTCGGCATTCAACTGAAAGGGGCGGTTTTCCTGCTCGCGCGAGGCTGGAGGAAGAGGGCGGAGGGCAGAGGTGGTGGTGCGGCATCGATTTGGGGGCTTCAGTTTTTCAGAAGGGGGAAAAGGGAATAGAGGGCGAGGGGGTTAAAGGGGAAGCGGGTTTTCACGATCGAGCAGAGGGAGATAGGGAGAGACGGAGGGTGTGGTGCAGGTCGCGGGCGTGGTGGTTACAGGCGGCGACGACGGTGGCTTGGGGGGGGGGGGGACTGGGCGACGCGGTGATTTAGGGTTTTTTTATTTTTTTTTATTTCTTTCAGTCGATTTGAACAGAAGGGAGGGTAGGGGAGATAAGGGGATTATATATATTATATTTATAATTATTTAATTTATTTATTTCTCTAAAAAGCAATTTTTCTATTCGAACTCTTACCTGAACCCGATGACTGTCGTCCCTAGCTAATTAGCCCCATTTAGAACACAATGGTATATGTATCGTAAGCTGATTCGGCTGTTACAATCAGTTTTCATTTAAATCGGAGTACAATTCTTTGCATATTCAATTTAAACATACATTTCAAATTACCGAGGCCACATACAGTCTCTAAAAATTCCAGAAAAATATTTTATAGCTTCGTATTGACGATACGGTCCTAACAAAACTAGTTTCGTTGAATTCTGAGATCGTTAGAGAAATGTCCATTTTCCAATCGATTAAAATCAACTGAAATTGGTCAAACACGTTTTCCTTTGCCACGCTCACATATTGATTCGAAAAATTATGAAATTTGGAATCTAGCAATAACTTGACATCACGGATCCAACAAAAGTGGTTTCGTCGAAATCCGAGGTCGTTTGCGAAATTCCCATTTTTAAGGGTCTGAATTCTATAGCGACTATTCTTAATTTTCAACTGGACATATCTTTTGATTCCCGCTATGAAATCTCAATTTTTCGGATTCGTTGGAAAGATATTCTCAAATAGATCCTATTATTTTTAGTTTCACTAAAATCCGGTTTATTTTGCACCCGGTACATTCAATTGAAGTTTGAAATCGAATTATCGAACTACCGCACCATTTTCAATTCCTTATATAATTATATATAATTATTTATATTCTAACGACGATGTATATAATGTATACGTTCTATTTATATTCAAAATAAATTTCTCGTCGATATTTTTCAAAATAATCTATTTTAAATATTCAAAATTCTCTAAAATTGCCAAAATAAAAAATTTAAACTGGCTCGCATTTCCGGGTTATTACAATCTCCCCCACTTAAAACTTTTCGTCCCCGAAAAGGAACGAAGCCGAAAGTTGTTTAACTAATCAACTCAACTTTCTGTAATTTCTTTACGGCTTAAGTTCTTCAACTTTTCAGTTTCTAAGAACTTTTCAAAATTTTCAAAAATTAGGCTAACACCCTAAATTTTCGAAAAATTTCGCCATAACCTCCCCTGCACCGGGAAAATCCAGAAATTGCCATATAGGCCTTCTGATCTCAAAAAGAAAAATAAAAAGCCAATTGGCTCATAAAATCATCATCACCCAAACAAAATAGTAAATTATAGTAAATATGTACCTATTTGTCGGGCAAACAAATTTTATTCTTCTGCTCTAGCCTCCTTGCTATGACCTGTTCAATGTAAGTACATGTATATGCAAGCAAATGCGACCAATTTTCAATACAATTCAATATTTGGTACAATTAGGCTAAATGGTTCAAAATTATCAAACAAATAAACAAACAACTCAAACATCAATCAATGATTGGATTAACGTTTCAAATTCATAATTTTGATACGTATAAAGAAAATCATGTTTTTGATGCCAATTCACAACAATAAATCTATCTAGTTTTGGTTGTCACACCAGTATATGGAAATATATAGATATCACACATTCGTCACTCGAATATAAATTCTGACGATGAGTACTCAACCATCAGAATCATCTTTGGGCCACTAGAGTATGATTCTATATCTATCCAGTATATTAAAACTTCGAATATACGTTCATGACGCGTATACGCGAAATCTTTATATATTGGATTGTCCATATTCAATACAAATAAAATATTCAAATACGTATAAAACGATTTAAATTTCAAAACAAAATTTGTTTTCATTTGAAAAATATACTCTTCACTCGTTCTAGGATACAACTGATCCTATCTCTAACGAGTCATTCAAATTGGATATTACTAATCCAATATCTGATGAATTCTTTCGTATGGTTCTAATGTATCTTGTTCTCGAGCTCTGTAAACCAAAGCTCTGATACCAAACTGAGACGACCCGAACTTCCCCGCGAAGGAAAGCACGGATGGAATTGAGGACAAGACAAAATAGAATGCAGACGGAAGAAAATTTCATTGTTTATTACAATAATTCCATCAGAATACAAGAATATACAGAATATGAATGAATAAAATACATTCGATAAATGTCAGAGATTATAATAAATTACATAGCAGCGGAAAAATATTCAAAACACAACTGAAAGTGATACATAGATACAGAGCTTTCCGAGCATTGTTCCAGCTGTAAACCAGGACCCTGTGAATATAAATCTGCAAAACCAAAACTACTAGTTGCCCGTATGGAAAATGGGGGCACCCAGAGTTTAGGTTAAAACAATAAACTCCAGGCCTATCATGTGACTGGTGTGAGAACTAAAACAGTTATTTAAAACTTTACTTTAAAAGAGAGTAATTCAAGGGACCACGCTGTATAACACGGAACGGGTTTCCTCCCAAGAATACTAGTGCAGATAACAAAACAGCGCAATGCTCTTTGGAAAAATGTGTGAAAACCCGTAACTTCCCCGTAAAGGAAAGTGTCGGATAGTTCGAGAACAAGCCACAACAGAAAACATACAAAGGAACATTTCATTGTATATTACAACAATGCATCAAATTACAAGAATATACAGAGTATAAATGAATATTACACAGGAATATCAGAGATTCAAATTACATTTAAATACAAAGCAGCGGAAAATAATACAATACACAACTAGAGGAGATATACGGATACAAAGCTTTCCGGATATCATTCCAGCTGTAAACCAGGATCCTGTGAATATAAATCTGCAAAACCAAAACTACTAGCTGCCCGTGTCAAAATAGGGGCACCCAGAGTTTAGGTTAAAACAATAAACTCCAGGTCAGTCATGTGACTGGTGTGAGAACTAAAACAGTTAATCTTTATTTTTAAAGTTAGGTAAATCAAGGGACCACGCCGTATAACACGGAACGGGTTTCCTCCCAAGAATACCAGTGCATAAAACAAACAGCGCAATGCTAAATAAAGAAAAATGAAGCTGTTATAAGACCCAGGTCCTATCACACAATGCAACGCAAGCCAGGGGATAGGGTTTTCCCTTATAACAGCCAAAGAATGCTTGATACGTTTAAAACAAATCATTTGATACTATTATAAGTGCATAGTGTATAAAACAACTTCAAATCATAAGTATCAATCATAGGCGACATGAGCGTCCCATGCCACTATGTCGCCACATATAGTTTACAAATAAAACCGCAAGATGTCATATTGGAAGCTGGGTTATCATTTATGGTATGAACCGAGGCTAGGGATCGTCCTCAACAGATTCGTGACTCTCTAGCCCGAGCCACAGGCAAGCGCGTAGGCAAGCCTTTAGATCGTCAGGGTCGGTCCACCGATGTGGATTATTATGCCTGAACACTACGTTTCCCCACCCTATGGGGTGTAAGTCTGGTCCGTCTGCCGACCAGAATGCATCGGCCGAAACCGATATAACCAAGGCGCCTCGCAACAGCAACAACCACATAAGTCAAACTCGTCAGGGCGTGTAAAACCACTGACGCCACTTCTAACTAGAAAGAAACGCAAGTCCTCCCTGAGGTCCGTCTCCCGTTTTTTGGTTCATACCGGGTGTGAAACTCGCGAAGTAAGCGTTACACAAAGCTACGCCACAAAGGCCGTGCTTCGATCATCACCACAAGACTTTGCTTTTCAACAGAAGCCTTGATCATTTTCCACTTAGGCATGCCACACAGGCAATTCACTCCATGCGTTTGATATCCATCAGTATATAATCTCTGAGCTCGTACGTCTCAGAGAAGGGCGTTAAGCAAGAGAATAAATTCTCCGCCGCCAAACAGATATATATTTAATAGAGATCAATCACACGGACTAAAATCCAATGTCAGACACACAGTCCATTTACAAGTTCGTTCTGGGTCTGAACGAAACCGGAGGCACCTAGTACCCCGCATATCCATCGATATCTAAGTACGTCTGGACGATCACTAACTGTTTCCATCTTCTTGGGTGTACAGCCCAATCAAGATCATCAGTAATCACCCAAACGACGTGAAGACTTCCGGTCTTCGACCATCGTCTTCATCTTCGACTTATCGTCGTATCAGTTATTCAGAATGGGATAAACCCGGTCTTTCCGAATAACTCGCGTATATATTATAAAAGTGTTACGAAAACACAACATACGCCTCATTCCAATTCATTAGTCACTAACCGTAAATTAATCAAGAGAATAATTCCCCAAATATTAACCCCGAAAGCCGAAACCAACATCAGATCAATATCCAGAAAACCATTCTGCTTAGCTAACCGACAGTTAGTTTCTGATTTTCACATTCATAGGGAAAGGTTCCCATTAATTTTATCCAAGATAAATTCCTTGAATTTATTCTTTATTCTATTTTTGAATCTCAATTCAAACTAGTCGGGATTAGCGAACCTTACTGAAGTAATCATTTATTTTAATTTCCCCATCCCGACCTATTCATCCCATGAAGTAAAACTGGTAATACTTCATATCTAACACCACAGTGTTATCGGTAAATTCAATTACCATTTCACGTTCAAATCTAATTAAAGATTTAACTATCGCCTGGAGCAAAACTGGTGATACTCCATTTTCGATCATTTCAATCTAATTAAAGATTCATTAAAACTCCACTTAGTTTTAATCTTCGACTGGGTTAAAGAATCAGTGTCATTTAAAACACGGTTCACGATAAACCCAAAAACACATTCCATTAATTATCGGGTTAAAGAACGAGTGTTATTTAAAACACTGTCCACGATAAACCCAAAAATCAATATCAATTCAATTAAATATTATTTAATTGGTACACTTCATTAAATCTAAATAAAAAGATATAATCTTTTCTCAACTGGGTTCAAGAACAGTGTTAGTGAAGACACCATTCACGAAAAACCCAAATCACATTTGATATTCAATATAAGGCTCTGAATACAAAATATATCGGCTTATATTCAATATCAAATTCTATGATTAACAAATGTCGTATTGGAAATAACGATATAAATATGTATCTTTCAAATTTCCATAACATCCGTATAATCACGAATTCCAACATCGAAATATTCCGAAGACAATTTCGATTCAATTCCACTCCAATGCAATCATTGGAAATTCTGGTTATTTTTAAAACCCTTTTTCAAATTTAATTTATTTATTTAAAAATAAATAGAATTATAATTCTAGTTCAAAACTAGTTCATTTCGATAAAAATCTATTTTTATCTTTTCAAATAGGGAGTTTTTCATCCCAATTCTCTCTAAATCATTTCTTATGATTTTACACAAATTATTACTATTTTTAATAATTTTATCAAGGCCTGTACAGTCGATTTCCATCAACGGCCATCGAACTGCACTTACAGCGACCTTTTTCAAATTTGATTTGGACATAATTCCAAATCCAACCATTAGATTTCTAATTTCTAATATTCGTTAGAAAGCTCTTTTCGATACGAACCCAACGGTTCCGGTTTTAGGAGAATCCGACGGTCGGATCTCCCGTAATGTCCGTTTGAAATAAATGGTCGAAATTCACGAACTGCCGCGGCGCGGTGCGTTCTATTCAGGCCATTATATTATATATATAATATATATTTCGTCGATTTCCATTTAAAACGAATTATGTGAATAGTTTTAAATTCGTTTCAAAAGCAATTTCAACTTTCTTTTCAATTCAAATCAAAATTGAATTCTTCTTTATAAATTCGTTTTAAAATTCATTTCTATTCAATTCAAATTTCAATTCAATTTGAATTCATTTCAATTCGCCTTCAATTCAATTTGAATTCGTTTTCAATCCAATTCATTTCGAAATCGTTTTCAATTCAATTCATTTCGAAATCGTTTTCAATTCAATTCATTTCGAAATCGTTTTCAATTCAATTTATTTCGAAATCGTTTTCAATTCAAATTATTTCGAAATCGTTTTCAATTCAATTTATTTCGAAATCGTTTTCAATTCAATTTATTTCGAAATCGTTTTCAATTCAATTTATTTCGAAATCGTTTTCAATTCAATTTATTTCGAAATCGTTTTCAATTCAATTCATTTCGAAATCGTTTTCAATTCAATTCATTTCGAAATCGTTTTCAATTCAATTTATTTCGAAATCATTTTCAATTCAAATTATTTCGAAATCGTTTTCAATTCAATTCATTTCGAAATCGTTTTCAATTCAATTCATTTCGAAATCGTTTTCAATTTCAATTCATTTCGAAATCGTTTTCAATTCAATTTATTTCGAAATCGTTTTCAATTCAAATTATTTCGAAATCGTTTTCAATTCAATTTATTTCGAAATCGTTTTCAATTCAATTTATTTCGAAATCGTTTTCAATTCAATTTATTTCGAAATCATTTTTAATTCAATTCATTTCGAAATCGTTTTCAATTCAATTCATTTTGAAATCGTTTTCAATTCAATTCATTTCAAAATGAATAAAATCAATATAAATATCGTTCACGTCAAAATGGAGTCAATTTAATCAACACGGCTTCATATATTTCTATTTTCAAATATTCTATTTCAAATATTTCTTTTTTTCAAAATAGTTGTTATTATCAAAATATTTTGTTCAACACATGACCAATCTCAATGGATGAGTACTGTCAACACATGAACCTTTATTTTATATTGATAAAGATGTAAATTTTATTACTAAAATATTTCGTTCAACACATGACCAATCTCAATGGATGAGTACTGTCAACACATGAACTTTTATTTTATACCGATAAAGATGTAAATTTTATTACTAAAATATTTCGCTCAACACATGACCAATCTCAATGGATGAGTACTGTCAACACATGAACTTTTATTTTACATTATTCTTTATTTTCTAAATTGGAATGAGGCCCAATCAATTACCATATAAAAATTAATTATATGGATTTTCATACAACACATGTATATAATAGCATTGAAAATAATCAACCATCAACCAAAGTGCACTACACTGTATAAGCATCAAATATAGATATCTAACGCTTATAACAGTCTGTCAATCAATCGATCGACATATTTAATCAATCAGGATGAGTGAACTTCAAATTTCATCCCAACACCCGTGTAGGGTTTCAAACAATCAAACACAGATTTTATTTGTGCAGTTGGGCGATGTGTGAAAGTTATCGTCCCAATCAATGTCTTTCAAATAGGTGTACGTAAACAAACCGTCCGGTCTGTAAATGAATATTTATTTATTTGCATTCACGTTAAAAATTATATTTTTAACGACAAAACATTTTATTTCGACATATGAATTTCTATTCAATTCATTTATTCTATAAAATGATATTGTTATTTTTCTAACTTATTTTAGAAAATTTCGGCGGCATAACGGCACGATACTAGAAACGGGACGAGGCCTAGCCTTATCCCCGGTCTAGTGAAGGCCCACGCCATTCACACATCAATCAATCCACCAAACAACTAAATTCAAATCACATCATATAACTAATCTATGCAACCAAACAAACAAGTCCATGGTCTGTGGACGATTGTGTCAGGTGCTACTAAGCACCGTCTGCATCCTAGTATATATATAAATAGAAATGAAATTGAAAGGTGAGAAATTCTCACCGATAGTTATCCAAACATTTTGACTCTTCTTTGATATAAATCTTCTTCGTTCTCGCCCTTTTGTCATCTTCGTTGTCCGCTTTCACTACATATGTAAAAATCGAATATTTACTTCGCTATTCAATATATACAAATCATATTTTTACTTCGATGTTCAATATTTAAAAATCACATTTTTACTTCTAAGTTCAATATATAAAAATAGAATTTTTACTTCAAAGTTCAATATATAAAAATCGAATTTTTACTTCAAAGTTCAATATATAAAAATCGAATTTTTACTAATGTAAAAATCAAATCTTTTCTAATTTAAAAATCAAATCTTTTCTAATTTAAAAATCAAACTTTTCTAATTAAAAAATCAAATCTTTTCTAATTTAGAAATCAAACTTTTCTAATTTAAAAATCAAACTTTTCTAATTTAAAAATCAAACTTTTCTAATTTAAAAATCAAACTTTTCCTTTGTTTTTATAAAAAAACAAATTTCAGTTTTAAAGCAAAACAGATTTCAGTTTTAAAGCAAAACAAATTTCAGTTTTAAAGCTAAACCACTAAATGAATAAAAATAAATAAAAATAAAGAAACTTACCACGTGAGAGAGAGGGAGGAAGAAATCGCGGCGCTGGTGGTGGGGGTCTGACCTATGGTGGAGTGGTGGATGATGGGCGGAGTAACGCGGGGAGGAGGCAATCGAGGTGGAGGCGAAGCGGAGGCGGACATCTTCGGTGATGGCGGTGGGAGGGTTTTCTCGATCGGAGGAAGTTAGTTTGGGGGAGAACAGATGGTGGTACGCAAGACTGGGCGGGGAAGGAGGTTAGTGGAGAGAGAGAGGGAGTGTGACGCGGCCTAGGTGGTGGCGATTCGGAGCAGAGGGCGGCGACGATGGCCCCTGGACAGCGGCGGAAACCAGATCGACGTTCTCTTTTTTTTCGATCTGAAATCGTAATGAAGGGGGGGCCAGAGCGGGTTTAAGGGGAGATATATATTTTTTTTTCAAATTTATTAATTATTTAATTTGCAAAAAGTTGACTTTTACATACGACCCCTGAACGAGGTCCACCGCCTGTCGTCCATAGCGTTTTACCCCTGTTCCAAACACAATGGGATATGCATCGCAAGCTGATTTGACCGTTTCGATCGGTTTCCGTTGAACTTACATTTAAATCACTATATTGAATTTTTAAAGGTACATTTCGAATTACCGGGGTCACATACTAGCTCTAAAAATTCTTGAAAAATATTTTCTAGCTTCGTATTGACGATACGGTCCTAACAAAACTAGTTTCGTAGAATTCTGAGACCGTTTGAAAAATGGCCATTTTCCAGTCGATTAAAATCAACTGAAACTGGTCAAACACGTTTTCTTTTGCCACGCTCACATATTGATTCGAAAAATTATGAAATTTGAAACCTAGCAATAATTTGACACTGCGGATCCAACAAAAGTGGTTTCGTCGAAATCCGAGGTCGTTTGCAAAATTTCCATTTTTAAGGGCTTGAATTCCATAGCGACTATTCAGAATTTTCAACTGGACATATCTTTTGATTCCCGCTATGAAATTTTGATTTCTCGGATTTGTTGGGAGGATATTCACAATTAGATCCTAATGTTTTTGGTTTCACTAAAATCCGGATTGTTTTGCACCCGGTACATTCCATTGAAGTTTGAAATCGAATTATCGAACTACCGCGCCATTTTCAATTTTATTTATAATTATATATAAATATTTATATTCTAACGACGACGCGTATATAATATATACGTTCGATTTATATTCAAAATAAATTTCTCGTCGATATTATTTAAAATAATTCATTTTAAATAATCAAAATTCGATAAAATTGCCAAAATAAAATTTTTAAACTGGCCCAGATTTTCGGGTTGTTACAATCTCCCCCACTTAAAACTTTTCGTCCCCGAAAAGGAACAAAGTCGAAAGTGGTTTGATTATTCAACTCTACGTTCGGTCTGGCTTCCATTCTCCAACTTTTCAGTTTCTGAGAATTTTCTAAAATTTCAAAAATTTGGCTAACACCCTAAATTTTCGAAAAATTTCGCCATAACCTCCCCTGCACCGGGAGCATCGGGGAATTTCAAATAGCTTCCCCGGTCCTTCAGATCTCAAAAAGAAAAAGAAAAAGCCAAGCGGCTAGCCAATAGGCTCATAAAATCATCATCACCCAAACAAAACAGTAAATTATGTAGTAAACATGTACCTATTTGTCGGGCAAACAAATTTTATTCTCTGCTCTAGCCTCCTTGCTATGACCTGTTCAATGTAAGTACAAGTATATGCAAGCAAATGCGACCAATTTCTATATGGTTCAATATGTGATTCAATTAGGCTAAATGGCTAAGAATTAGCAAACAAATAAACAAACAACCCAAACATCAATCAATTAGTGAAATTTAACGTTTCAAATTGATAATTTTGATATATATAAGAAAATCATGTTTTGATGCCAAATCACAACAATGTATCCTAGCTATATTAGTTTTGGTTCTCACACCAGTCTAATGGAAATATATAGAAAATCAAACCTTCGAAACTCGAACAAAAATGTTGATGATGCGATCACTATCATCAATATCATCTTCGGGCGACTAGAGTGTGATGCTATATCTATCCAATATATTAAAACTTTGAATACACGCGGATCAGACGTATACGCAAAATCTATATATACTGGATTGTCCACATCAATACAAATAAATAATCAAATACGAATAATTGATTTAAATTTTCAAAACAAAATTTGTTTTCATTTGAAAAATATACTCTTCACGCTCATTCTAGGATACTACGGATCCCATCTCTAACGAGTCATTCTCGTTGGATATTACTAATCCTATATCTGATGAATTCTTTCATATGGTTCTAATGTGTCTTGTTCTCTAAGCTTTGTAAACCAAAGCTCTGATACCAACTGTGAAAACCCGTAACTTCCCCGTAAAGGAAAGTGTCGGATAGTTCGAGAACAAGCCACAACAGAAAACATACAAAGGAACATTTCATTGTATATTACAACAATGCATCAGATTACAAGAATATAAAGAGTATAAATGAATATTACACAGGAATATCAGAGATTCAAATTACATTTAAATACATAGCAGCGGAAAATAATACAATACACAACTAGAGGAGATATATGGATACAAAGCTTTCCGGATATCATTCCAGCTATAAACCAGGATCCTGTGAATATAAATCTGCAAAACCAAAACTACTAGCTGCCCGTGTCAAAATAGGGGCACCCAGAGTTTAGGTTAAAACAATAAACTCCAGGTCAGTCATGTGACTGGTGTGAGAACTAAAACAGTTAATCTTTATTTTTAAAGTTAGGTAAATCAAGGGACCACGCCGTATAACACGGAACGGGTTTCCTCCCAAGAATACCAGTGCATAAAACAAACAGCGCAATGCTAAATAAAGAAAAATGAAGCTGTTATAAGACCCAGGTCCTATCACACAATGCAACGCAAGCCGGGGGATAGGGTTTTCCCTTATAGCAGCCAAAGAATGCTTGACACGTTTAAAACAAATCATTTGATACTATTATAAGTGCATAGTGTATAAAACAACTTCAAATCATAAGTATCAATCATAGGCGACATGAGCGTCCCATGCCACTATGTCACCACATATAGGTTTACAAATAAAACCGCAAGATGTCATATTGGAAGCTGGGTTATCATTTATGGTATGAACCGAGGCTAGGGATCGTCCTCAACCGATTCGTGACTCTCTAGCCCGAGCCACAGGCAAGCACGCAGGCAAGCCTTTAGATCGTCAGGGCCGGTCCACCGATGTGGATTATTATGCCTGAACACTACGTTTCCCCACCCTATGGGGTGTAAGTCTGGTCCGTCTGCCGACCAGAATGCATCGGCCGAAACCGATATAACCGAGGCGCCTCGCAACAGCAACAACGACATAAGTCAAACTCGTCAGGGCATGTAAAACCACTGACGCCACTTCTAACTAGAAAGAAACGCAAGTCCTCCCTGAGGTCCGTCTCCCGTTTTTTGGTTCATACCGGGTGTGAAACTCGCGAAGTAAGCGTTACACAAAGCTACGCCACAAAGGCCGTGCTTCGATCATCACCACAAGACTTTGCTTTTCAACAGAAGCCTTGATCATTTGCCACTTAGGCATGCTACACAGGCAATTCACTCCATGCGTTTGATATCCATCAGTATATAACCTCTGAGCTCGTACGTCTCAGAGAAGGGCGTTAAGCAAGAGAATAAATTCTCCGCTGCCAAACAGATATATATTTAATAGAGATCAATCACACGGACTAAAATCCAATGTCAGACACACAGTCCATTTACAAGTTCGTTCTGGGTCTGAACGAAACCGGAGGCACCTAGTACCCCGCATATCCATCGATCTCCAAGTACGTCTGGACGATCACTAACTGTTTCCATCTTCTTGGGTGTACAGCCCAATCAAGATCATCAGTAATCACCCAAACGACGTGAAGACTTCCGGTCTTCGACCATTGTCTTCATCTTCGACTTATCGTCGTATCAGTTATTCAGAATGGGATAAACCCGGTCTTTCCGAATAACTCACGTATATATTATAAAAGTGTTACACAAACACAACAAACACCTCATTCCAATTCATTAGTCACTAACCGTAAATTAATCAAGAGAATAATTCCCCAAATATTAACCCCGAAGGCCGAAACCAACATCAGATCAGTATCCAGAAAACCATTCTGCTTAGCTAACCGACAGTTAGTTTCTGATTTTCACATTCATAGGGAAAGGTTCCCATTAATTTTATCCAAGATAAATTCCTTGAATTTATTCTTTATTCTATTTTTGAATCTCAATTCAAACTAGTCGGGATTAGCGAACCTTACCGAAGTAATCATTTATTTTAATTTCCCCATCCCAACCTATTCATCCCATGAAGTAAAACTGGTAATACTTCATATCTAACACCACAGTGTTATCGGTAAATTCAATTACCATTTCACGTTCAAATCTAATTAAAGATTTAACTATCGCCTGGAGCAAAACTGGTGATACTCCATTTTCGATCATTTCAATCTAATTAAAGATTCATTAAAACTCCACTTAGTTTTAATCTTCGACTGGGTTAAAGAATCAGTGTCATTTAAAACACGGTTCACGATAAACCCAAAAACACATTCCATTAATTATCGGGTTAAAGAACGAGTGTTATTTAAAACACTGTCCACGATAAACCCAAAAATCAATATCAATTCAATTAAATATTATTTAATTGGTACACTTCATTAAATCTAAATAAAAAGATTTAATCTTTTCTCAACTGGGTTCAAGAACAGTGTTAGTGAAGACACCATTCACGAAAAACCCAAATCACATTTGATATTCAATATAAGGCTCTGAATAGAAAATATATCGGCTTATATTCAATATCAAATTCTATGATTAACAAATGTCGTATTGGAAATAACGATATAAATATGTATCTTTCAAATTTCCATAACATCCGTATAATCACGAATTCCAACATCGAAATATTCCGAAGACAATTTCGATTCAATTCCACTCCAATGCAATCATTGGAAATTCTGGTTATTTTTAAAACCCTTTTTCAAATTTAATTTATTTATTTAAAAATAAATAGAATTATAATTCTAGTTCAAAACTAGTTCATTTCGATAAAAATCTATTTTTATCTTTTCAAATAGGGAGTTTTTCATCCCAATTCTCTCTAAATCATTTCTTATGATTTTACACAAATTATTACTATTTTTAATAATTTTATCAAGGCCCGTACAGTCGATTTCCATCAACGGCCATCGAACTGCACTTACAGCGACCTTTTTCAAATTTGATTTGGACATAATTCCAAATCCAACCATTAGATTTCTAATTTCTAATATTCGTTAGAAAGCTCTTTTCGATACGAACCCAATGGTTCCGGTTTTAGGAGAATCCGACGGTCGGATCTCCCGTAATGTCCGTTTGAAATAAATGGTCGAAATTCACGAACTGCCGCGGCGCGACGCGTTCTATTCAGGCCATTATATTATATATATAATATATATTTCGTCGATTTCTATTTAAAACGAATTATGTGAATAGTTTTAAATTCGTTTCAAAAGCAATTTCAACTTTCTTTTCAATTCAAATCAAAATTGAATTCTTCTTTATAAATTCGTTTTAAAATTCATTTCTATTCAATTCAAATTTCAATTCAATTTGAATTCATTTCAATTCGCCTTCAATTCAATTTGAATTCGTTTTCAATTCAATTCATTTCAAAATCGTTTTCAATTCAATTCATTTCGAAATCGTTTTCAATTCAATTCATTTCGAAATCGTTTTCAATTCAATTTATTTCGAAATCGTTTTCAATTCAAATTATTTTGAAATCGTTTTCAATTCAATTTATTTTGAAATCGTTTTCAATTCAATTTATTTCGAAATCGTTTTCAATTCAATTTATTTCGAAATCGTTTTCAATTCAATATATTTCGAAATCGTTTTCAATTCAATTCATTTCGAAATCGTTTTCAATTCAATTCATTTCGAAATCGTTTTCAATTCAATTTATTTCGAAATCGTTTTCAACTCAAATTATTTCGAAATCGTTTTCAATTCAATTTATTTCGAAATCGTTTTCAATTCAATTCATTTCGAAATCATTTTCAATTCATTTCGAAATCGTTTTCAATTTCAATTCATTTCGAAATCGTTTTCAATTCAATTTATTTCGAAATCGTTTTCAATTCAAATTATTTCGAAATCGTTTTCAATTCAATTTATTTCGAAATCGTTTTCAATTCAATTTATTTCGAAATCGTTTTCAATTCAATTTATTTCGAAATCATTTTCAATTCAATTCATTTCGAAATCGTTTTCAATTCAATTCATTTCGAAATCGTTTTCAATTCAATTCATTTCAAAATGAATAAAATCAATATAAATATCGTTCACGTCAAAATGGCGTCAATTTAATCAACACGGCTTCATATATTTCTATTTTCAAATATTTTATTTCAAATATTTCTTTTTTTCAAAATAGTTGTTATTATCAAAATATTTCGTTCAACACATGACCAATCTCAATGGATGAGTACTGTCAACACATGAACCTTTATTTTATATTGATAAAGATGTAAATTTTATTACTAAAATATTTCGTTCAACACATGACCAATCTCAATGGATGAGTACTGTCAACACATGAACTTTTATTTTATACTGATAAAGATGTAAATTTTATTACTAAAATATTTCGTTCAACACATGACCAATCTCAATGGATGAGTACTGTCAACACATGAACTTTTATTTTACATTATTCTTTATTTTCTAAATTGGAATGAGGCCCAATCAATTACCATATAAAAATTAATTATATGGATTTTCATACAACACATGTATATAATAGCATTGAAAATAATCAACCATCAACCAAAGTGGACTACACTGTATAAGCATCAAATATAGATATCTAATGCTTATAACAGTCTGTCAATCAATCGATCTACATATTTAATCAATCAGGATGAGTGAACTTCAAATTTCATCCCAACACCCGTGTAGGGTTTCAAACAATCAAACACAGATTTTATTTGTGCAGTTGGGCGATGTGTGAAAGTTATCGTCCCAATAAATGTCTTTCAAATAGGTGTACATAAACAAACCGTCCGGTCTGTAAATGAATATTTATTTATTTGCATTCACGTTAAAAATTATATTTTTAACGACAAAACATTTTATTTCGACATATGAATTTCTATTCAATTCATTTATTCTATAAAATGATATTGTTATTTTTCTAACTTATTTTAGAAAATTTCGGCGGCATAACGGCACGATACTAGAAACGGGACGAGGCCTAGCCTTATCCCCGGTCTAGTGAAGGCCCACGCCATTCACACATCAATCAATCCACCAAACAACTAAATTCAAATCACATCATATAACTAATCTATGCAACCAAACAAACAAGTCCATGGTCTGTGGACGATTGTGTCAGGTGCTACTAAGCACCGTCTGCATCCTAGTATATATATATAAATAGAAATGAAATTGAAAGGTGAGAAATTCTCACCGATAGCTATCCAAACATTTTGACTCTTCTTTGATATAAATCTTCTTCGTTCTCGCCCTTTTGTCATCTTCATTGTCCGCTTTCACTACATATGTAAAAATCGAATTTTTACTTCGCTATTCAATATATACAAATCATATTTTTACTTCGATGTTCAATATATAAAAATCACATTTTTAATTCTAAGTTCAATATATAAAAATCGAATTTTTACTTCAAAGTTCAATATATAAAAATCGAATTTTTACTAATGTAAAAATCAAATCTTTTCTAATTTAAAAATCAAATCTTTTCTAATTTAAAAATCAAACTTTTCTAATTTAAAAATCAAATCTTTTCTAATTTAAAAATCAAACTTTTCTAATTTAAAAATCAAAGTTTTCTAATTTAAAAATCAAACTTTTCTAATTTAAAAATCAAACTTTTCTAATTTAAAAATCAAACTTTTCCTTTGTTTTTATAAAAAAACAAATTTCAGTTTTAAAGCAAAACAGATTTCAGTTTTAAAGCAAAACAAATTTCAGTTTTAAAGCTAAACCACTAAATGAATAAAAATAAATAAAAATAAAGAAACTTACCACGTGAGAGAGAGGGAGGAAGAAATCGCGGTGCTGGTGGTGGGGGTCTGACCTATGGTGGAGTGGTGGATGATGGGCGGAGTAACGCGGGGAGGAGGCAATCGAGGTGGAGGCGAAGCGGAGGGGGACATCTTCGGTGATGGCGGTGGGAGGGTTTTCTCGATCGGAGGAAGTTAGTTTGGGGGAGAACAGATGGTGGCGCGCAAGACTGGACGGGGAAGGAGGTTAGTGGAGAGAGAGAGGGAGTGTGACGCGGCCTAGGTGGTGGCGATTCGGAGCAGAGGGCAGCGACGATGGCCCCAGGACAGCGGTGGAAACCAGATCGACGTTCTCTTTTTTTTTTCGATCTGAAATCGTAATGAAGGGGGGGGGGGGCAGAGCGGGTTTAAGGGGAGATATATATATATATTTTAAATTTATTAATTATTTAATTTGCAAAAAGTTTACTTTTACATACGACCCCTGAACGAGGTCCACCGCCTGTCGTCCATAGCGTTTTACCCCTGTTCCAAACACAATGGGATATGCATCGCAAGCTGATTTGACCGTTTCGATCGGTTTCCGTTGAACTTACATTTAAATCACTATGTTGAATTTTTAAACGTACATTTCAAATTACCGGGGTCACATACTAGCTCTAAAACTTCTCGAAAAATATTTTCTAGCTTCGTATTGACGATACGGTCCTAACAAAACTAGTTTCGTCGAATTCTGAGACCGTTTGAAAAATGGCCATTTTCCAGTCGATTAAAATCAACTGAAACTGGTCAAACACGTTTTCTTTTGCCACGCTCACATATTGATTCGAAAAATTATGAAATTTGAAACCTAGCAATAATTTGACACTGCGGATCCAACAAAAGTGGTTTCGTCGAAATCCGAGGTCGTTTGCAAAATTTCCATTTTTAAGGGCCTGAATTCCATAGCGACTATTCAGAATTTTCAACTGGACATATCTTTTGATTCCTGCTATGAAATTTCGATTTTTCGGATTCGTTGGGAAGATATTCACAATTAGATCCTAATGTTTTTGGTTTCACTAAAATCCGGATTGTTTTGCACCCGGTACATTCCATTGAAGTTTGAAATCGAATTATCGAACTACCGCGCCATTTTCAATTTTATTTATAATTATATATAAATATTTATATTCTAACGACGACGCGTATATAATATACACGTTCGATTTATATTCAAAATAAATTTCTCGTCGATATTATTTAAAATAATTAATTTTAAATAATCAAAATTCGATAAAATTGCCAAAATAAAATTTTTAAACTGGCCCAGATTTTCGGGTTGTTACAAAATGAAGCTATTATAAGACCCAGGTCCCATCACACAATGCAACGCAAGCCGGAGGATAGGGTTTTCCCTTATAATAGCCAAATATTCTTGGTAAGTTTAAAACAAATCACTTGATACTATAATAAGTGTATAGTGTCAAAACAATTCAAATCATAATATCAATCATAGGCGGCATGGGTACCATCTATCATGTCGCCATACTAGTTCTACAATTAAAACCGCAATATCACGTATTGGAAATTGGATTTCCGTCATGAGTCGAGGCAAGGGGCAAGCTCCTCTCCGATTCGAGACACTCTAGCAAATGCCTCAGGACCCCACTATGATCATTGGATCTTCAGGGCCGGTTCTCTCTTACTTTTGAGGATTGGCAATTCCTGAGCACACGTTTCCCGGTCCTTACAGACCTATATCTGAGGCGCCTCGTATCCAACAACCACACAGGTGAAAAGTATATAAATGTCAGGGCTGGTAGGTCACTGACACCACCCTAGCTAGAAAGAAACGTCGTGCTCTCCCTGCAGTCACTATCCCATTTTTGACTCATACCGAGGTGTGAGACTCGCGAATTCATGCTATACACAAAGTTGTGCCACACAGGCCGTGCTTTGATCATCAACCACAAGACTTTGCTTTTCAACCGAAGCCTTGATCATTTGCCACTTACGCGTGCCACACAGGCAATTCACTCCATGCGATTGATGTCCATCGATATACAACCTCTGAGCTCATACGTCTCAGAGAAGGGCATTAAGCAAGAGAATAAATTCTCCGCCGCCAAACAGATGTATATTTAATAGAGATCAATCAACACAGAATAAAATCCAATGTCAGACACACAATCCATTTACAAGTTCGTTCTGGGTCTGAACGTAACCGGAGGCACTCTCCTCGCATATCCATCCATCTTCAAGTACGTCTGGACGATCACCAACTGTTTCCCTCAGCTTGGGTGTACAGCCCAATCGAGATCATCACTAATCACCCAAACGATGTGAAGACTTCCGGTTTTAACCACCGTCTTCATCTTCGACATCTCGTCGAATCGGTTATTCATAATTGGTATAAACCCGGCCTTTCTGAATATCCCACGTATATGATAAACACATTTTATACAAACACAACGAATGCCTCATTCCAATTCAGAATATTCTTTTATTCACAAAATCACATTCTTCGGGAAAGGTTCCCATTAATTTTATCCAAGATAAATTCTTCTAAATTTATTCTTTAATCTTCCTTTGCATATCATTTCAAACTAATCGGGATTAGCGAACCACACCGAAGTAATTATTTATTTTATTTCCCAATCCCAACCTATTTATCCCATGGAGAAAAACTGGTAATACTCCATATCTAACACCATGGTGTTATCGGTAAAATTAATTACCATTTCACGTTCAAATCTAATTAAAGATTTAACTATCTCTTTGGAGCAAAACCGGTGGTACTCCATTCTCGATCACCTTTCAGATTTGATAATTTAAATTATCAATTCACATTTCAATCTAATTAAAGATTCATTAAAACTCTACTTAGTTTTAATCTTTTCAAAAATCAATATCCTGTCTTTAGTTGGATTAAAGAACCAATGTCATTTAAAACACGATTCGTGATAAACCCAAAATCACACTCTATTGTTAATCGGGTTAAAGAACAGGTGTTGTTCAAAATACCGCTCACGATAAACCCAAAAAGCAATTCAAATTCAATTCTAATTAAATATCATTTAATTGATACACTTCATTAAACCTGAATAGAAAGATTTAATCTTTTTCTCTATTGGGCTTAAGAATAGTGTTAATGAAGACACCATTCACGACAATCCCACATCACATTTGATATTAAGTGCAAGGCTCTGAATAGAAAATATACCGGCTTATATTCAATATCAAATCCTGAAACCAACAAATATCGTATTGGAAATAACGATATAAAATATATCTTTCAAATTCCCATAAAAATATATGTATATTCACGAAATCCAACATTGAAATATTCCGAAGATAATTTCGATTCAACTCCAGTCCAATTCACGTATTGGGAATATTGATTATTTTTAAAATCACTTTCAAATTCAATTTATTTATTTCAAAAATAAATTGATTTTAATTCTAGTTCAAAACTAGTTCATTTCAACAAAAATATATTTTTATCCTTTCAAATGTGGAATTTTTCATCCCAGTTCTTTCCAATTCATATATTATGATTTTACACAAATTATCAATATTTTTAATAATTTTATCAAGGCCCGTACAGTCGATTTCCACCAATGGCCTTCGAACTGCACTTACAGCGACCTTTTCTGAAATTGATTTGGACATAATTCCAAATACAACCATTAGATTTCAAATTTCTAATATTCATTGGAAAGCTCTTTTCGATACGAACCCAACGATTCCGGTTTTAGGAGAATCCGACGGTCGGATCTCCCGTAATGTCAATTCGAAGTCAATGGTCGAAATTCACGAACTGCCGCGGCGTGTTCTATTCAGGCCATTATATATATATATATATTGTATATATTTCGTCGATTTCCTTTTTAAAACGTATTTTATAAATCGTTTTAAATTCGTTTTCAAAACCATTTCAATTCTATATTCAATTTCAAATCAAAATTGAATGTTTCATATCATTACTATATAAATGATAATATTTCCAAAACGTTATATTTTGAAATCACTTCTTTTCTATATTCATTATAAAACGAATATAATCGATATAAATATCGTTCACGTCAAAATAGCGCAACTCTAATCAACACGGCTTTATATATTTCAATAAATCCGTTATTCTATTCAACAAATGAATATTTATTCCATTCAACACATGAATATATATTTCTTCCAACACCTGACCAATCTCAACACATGAGTACTGTCAACACACGACTATTTTTTTTATGTAAAATATTTTATAAAATTTTGGTATCTATCATTTGATTTTCAATTAGACTTCAACCGTAAAGTAGTTCTAATTTTAAATATGATAAAGATGTAAATTTTATTATTAAAATATTTTACTCAACACATGAATAGTTTCAACACATGAACATTGTCAACACATGACTATTTTACATTCAACACATGAATTTCCTTTTATAATATTCATTATTTTCACAATTGGAATGAGGCCCAATCAATTACCATATAACGTTAATTATATGGATCCCATACAACACATGTATATAACAGCAACGATAAACAATCAACCATCATCCAAAGTGCACCACTCAACTGCATAAGCATCAAATATAAATAATTAACGCTAACACAGCCTGTCGACCGATAGATCGACATACAATTAAATAATTGGGATTAGTGTACTCAAATATCATCCCAACACCCGTATGGGGTTTTAAATCAACAAACACAGATTTTTATTTGTGCAGTTGGGCGATGTGTAAAATTTATCATCCCAATCCATATCAGTCAAATCAGTGTATATAAACAAATCGGCCAATTTGTTTATAAATATTTATTTATTCACTTTCACATTAAAAAATATATTTTTAACGATAATTAATTTATTTCAACCATCTACCTTTTGTTATCGATTTCATATCAAGAACACAAACAAATTTCACCACACATCAAACAAGCATACAAGCCGTCCATGGTCTGTGGACGACAGGTGTCGGGTGCTGCTAAGCACCGTCTACATCCTAGTGTATATATATATATATAACTAGAAAAAGAAATTTAAAGTGAGAAGTTCTCACCAACTAGCTAATCCAATCATCTCGACTCTTCTTATGTAGAAGTCATCGTTGTTCTCGCCTTTTGTCACTTTCGTTGCCCGTATCCACTACATATATAAAAATCACATTTTTATATTCTGGCTATGTATATAAAAATCATATTTTTATAATTACATTATATGGATAAAAATTCTATTTTTACATCGCTACTATATAGATAAAAATTCTATTTTTACATCGCTACTATATAGATATAAAAATTCTATTTTTACATCTCTACTATATAGATAAAAATTCTATTTTTACATCGTTACTATATAGATAAAAATTCTATTTTTACACCGCTACTATATAGATAAAAATTCTATTTTTAAATTGATGTTCAAATAATAAAGATTATATTTTTATCACGCTATTCTCTATATAAAGACTTCGCCTTTTCAAATATAAAGATTTCATATTTTCAAATATAAAGATTTCGCCTTTTCAAATATAAAGATTTCATATTTTCAAATATAAAGATTTCGCCTTTTCAAATATAAAGATTTCGCCTTTTCAAATATAAAGATTTTGCCTTTTCAAATATAAAGATTTCGCCTTTACCATCTATATAATATAAAATCATATTTTTATTCATTTCAAAATCAAATCTTTCAAATATAAAAATCATTTCTTTTTCATTTTAAAAATCGAGTTTTTATCACTTTAAATATATAGTGTTTAACACTTTAAAAATATAGCCTTTAACACTTTAAAAATATAGTCTTTTCGGTGTAAAAAAAAACCTTCCCTTAGCAAAGATCATTTCTTTTTCATAACCAAGAATCTATACTATATATAAAAATCATAAGAAAACTATATTATAAAAAGAAAACTTATTTTTAAAAGTGAAATAAACAAGAAACTCACAGGGTTCGACATTCAACTGAAAGGGGCGGTTTTCCTTCTCGCGCGAGGCTGGAGGAAGAGGGAGGAGGGCTGAGGTGGTGGTGCGGCATCGATTTGGGGGCTTCAGTTTTTCAGAAGGGGGAAAAGGGAACGGAGGGCGAGTGTGACGTCAAGGAATTTCGCTCGGTCCGAACCAGTCGCTAAACCGACCCAGACCGTTCGAAACGCCCTATCGTTGAGAACACGACAAAATAGAATGCATACAGAAGAACATTTCATTGTATATTACAACAATGCATCAGATTACAAGAATATACAGAGTATAAATGAATATTACACAGAAATATCAGAGATTTAAATTACATTTAAATACATAGCAGCGGAAAATAATACAATACACAACTAGAAAGAGATATACGGATACAAAGCTTTCCGGATATCATTCCAGCTGTAAACCAGGATCCTGTGAATATAAATCTGCAAAACCAAAACTACTAGCTGCCCGTGTCAAAATAAGGGCACCCAGAGTTTAGGTTAAAACAATAAACTCCAGGTCAGTCATGGGACTGGTGTGAGAACTAAAACAGTTAATCTTTATTTTTAAAGTTAGGTAAATCAAGGGACCACGCCGTATAACACGGAACGGGTTTCCTCCCAAGAATACCAGTGCATAAAACAAACAGCGCAATGCTAAATAAAGAAAAATGAAGCTGTTATAAGACCCAGGTCCTATCACACAATGCAACGCAAGCCGGGGGATAGGGTTTTCCCTTATAACAGCCAAAGAATGCTTGATACATTTAAAACAAATCATTTGATACTATTATAAGTGCATAGTGTATAAAACAACTTCAAATCATAAGTATCAATCATAGACGGCATAAGTGCCCCATCCCACTATGTCGCCATACTAGGCTCTACAAATAAAACCGCAAATGTCACGTATTTGGAAGTTGGATATCCATCTATGAACCGAGGCAAAAGATAGTCCTCAACCGATTCAGACAATCTATCCCATGTCTAGGCAAGTACTCAGTCAAGCCTTGGAGCGACAGGGCCGGTCCACCGATGTGGATTAAAATTCCTGAACACTACGTTTCCCCACCCTATGGGGTGTAAGTCTGGTCCGTCTGCCGACCAGAATGCATCGGCCGAAACCGATATAACCGAGGCGCCTCGCAACAGCAACAACCACATAAGTCAAACTCGTCAGGGCGTGTAAAACCACTGACGCCACTTCTAGCTAGAAAGAAACGCAAGTCCTCCCTGAGGTCCGTCTCCCGTTTTTGGTTCATACCGGGTGTGAAACTCGCGAATTCACGTTACACCAAGCTGTGCCATACAGGCTGTGCTTTGATCATCACCACAAGACTTTGCTTTTCAACAGAAGCCTCGATCAATTGCCACTTAGGCATGCCACATAGGCAATTCACTCCATGCGTTTGATATCCATCAATATATAACCCCTGAGCTCGTATGTCTCAGAGAAGGGCGTTAAGCAAGAGAATAAATTCTCCGCCGCCAAACAGATATATATTTAAAAGAGATCAATCACACGGACTAAAATCCAATGTCAGACACACAGTCCATTTACAAGTCTGTTCTGGGTCTGAACGAAACCGGAGGCACCTAGTACCCCGCATCTCCATCGATCTCCAAGTACGTCTGGACGATCACCAACTGTTTCCATCTTCTTGGGTGTACAGCCCAATCAAGATCATTAGTTATCACCCAAACGACGTGAAGACTTCCGGTCTTCGACCACCGTCTTCATCTTCGACACCACGTCGAATCAGTTATTCAGAATGGGGTAAACCCGGTCTTTCTGAATAACTCGCGTATATATTATAAAAGTGTTACACAAACACAACATACGCCTCATTCCAATTCAGAATATTCTTTTATTCAAATATTCCTATACTTTGGGAAAAGTTCCCATTAATTTTATCCAAGATAAATTCTTTAAATTTATTCTTTAATCTCCTTTGAATATCAATTCAAACTAGTCGGGATTAGCGAACCACACCGAAGTAATCATTTATTTTATTTCCCAATCCCAAACTATTCATCCCATGAAGTAAAACTGGTAATACTTCATATCTAACACCACAGTGTTATCGGTAAATTCAATTACCATTTCACGTTCAAATCTAATTAAAGATTTAACCATCGCTTGGAGCAAAACTGGTGATACTCCATTTTCGATCATCTCAATCTAATTAAAGATTCATTAAAACTCCACTTAGTTTTAATCTTTAACTGGGTTAAAGAATCAGTGTCATTTAAAACACGGTTCACGATAAACCCAAAATCACATTCCATTAATTATCGGGTTAAAGAACAAGTGTTATTTAAATCACTGTTCACGATAAACCCAAAAATCAATACCAATTCAATTCCAATTAAATATCATTTAATTGGTACACTTCATTAAATCTAAATAAAAAGATTTAATCTTTTCACAACTAGGTTCAAGAACAGTGTTAGTGAAGACACCATTCGCGACAAACCCAAATCACATTTGATATTCAATACAAGGCTCTGAATAGAAAATATATCGGCTTATATTCAATATCAAATTCTACGACTAACAAATGTCGTATTGGAAATAACGATATAAATATATATCTTTCAAATTTCCCTAACAACATCTGTATAATCACGAATTCCAACATCGAAATATTCCGAAGACAATTTCGATTCAAATCCACTCCAATGCAATCATTGGAAATTTTGGTTATTTTCAAAACCCTTTTCAAATTCAATTTATTTATTTAAAAATAATTAGAATTATAATTCTATTTCAAAACTAGTTCATTTCGATAAAAATCTATTTTTATCTTTTCAAATATGGAGTTCTTCATCCCAAATCTTCACAAATCATTTCTTATGATTTTACACAAATTATTACTATTTTTAATAATTTTATCAAGGCCCGTACAGTCGATTTCCATCAATGGCCATCGAACTGCACTTATAGCGACCTTTTTCAAATTTGATTTGGACATAATTCCAAATCCAACCGTTAGATTTCTAATTTCTAATATTCGTTAGAAAGCTCTTTTCGATACGAACCCAACGTTCCGGTTTTAGGAGAATCCGACGGTCGGATCTCCCGTAATGTCCGTTTGAAATAAATGGTCGAAATTCACGAACTGCCGCGGCGCGGCGCGTTCTATTCAGGCCATTATATTATATATATAATATATATAACATATACTTCGTCGATTTCTATTTGAAATGAATTATATAAATAGTTTTAAAATTCGTTTCAAAATCTATTTCAACTTCCATTTCAATTCAAAGCATAATTGAATTCTTCTTTATAAATTCGTTTTAAAATTCATTTCTATTTAATTCAAATTTCAATTCAATTTGAATTCGTTTTCAATTCAATTCATTTCGAAATCGTTTTCAATTCAATTCATTTCGAAATCGTTTTCAATTCAATTCATTTCGAAATCGTTTTCAATTCACTTCATTTCGAAATCGTTTTCAATTCACTTCATTTCGAAATCGTTTTCGATTCACTTCATTTCGAAATCGTTTTCAATTCACTTTGAAATCGTTTTCAATTTACTTTGAATTCGTTTTCAATTCACTTTGAATTCGTTTTCAATTCAATTCATTTCGAAATCGTTTTCGATTCACTTCATTTCGAAATCGTTTTCAATTCACTTTGAATTCGTTTTCAATTCAATTCATTTCGAAATCGTTTTCGATTCACTTCATTTCGAAATCGTTTTCAATTCACTTTGAAATCGTTTTCAATTCACTTTGAATTCGTTTTCAATTCAATTCATTTCGAAATCGTTTTCGATTCACTTCATTTCGAAATCGTTTTCAATTCAATTCATTTCGAAATCGTTTTCAATTCAATTCATTTCGAAATCGTTTTCAATTCATTTCATTTCGAAATCGTTTTCAATTCATTTCGAAATCATCGATTTCGAAATCACTTTTCAATATTCATTTTAAAATGAATAAAGTCGATATAAATATCGTTCACGTCAAAATGGCGTCAATCTAATCAACACGGCTTCATAAATTTCTATTTTCAAATTTTCTTTATTTTTCAAATTGGAATGAGGCCCAATCAATTACCATATAAAATTAATTATATGTATTTCCATACAACACATGTATATAATAGCATTGAAAAATAATCAACCATCAACCAAAGTGCACTACACTGTATAAGCATCAAATATAGATATTCAACGCTTATAACAGCCTGTCAATCAATCGATCGACATATTTAATCAATCAGGATGACTGAAATTCATATTTCATCCCAACACCCGTGTGGGGTTTCAAACAATCAAACACAGATTTTAGTTGTGCAGTTGGGCGATGTGTAAAATTTATCGTCCCAATCAATGTCATTCAAATAAGTGTACATAAACAAACCGTCTGGTTTGTAAATGAATATTTATTTATTCACATTCACGTTAAAAATTATATTTTTAACGATAAAACATTTTATTCCAACATATGAATTTCTATTCAATTCATTTATTCAATAAAAATGATATTTTTATTTTTCTAACATATTTTAGAAAATTTCGGCGGCATAACGGCACGATACTAGAAACGGGACAAGGCCTAGCCTTATCCCCGGTCTAGTGAAGGCCCACGCCATTCACACATCAATCAAAATCACCAAACAACCAAATTCAAATCAAATCATATAACTAAGCTATGCAACCAAACAAACAAGTCCATGGTCTGTGGACGATTGTGTCGGGTGCTACTAAGCACCGTCTGCATCCTAGTATATATATATATAAATAGAAATGAAATTGAAAGGTGAGAAATTCTCACAGATAGCTATCCAATCATCTTGAATCTTCTTTTGCAGAATTCTTCTTCGACCTCGCCTTTTTGTCGCTTTCGCCCGTATTCTCTACATATGTAAAAATCGCATTTTTACGATGCTATTCACTATATAAAAATATGATTTTTACTTAGCCTTTCAACATATAAAAACCATATTTTTATTTCGAAGTTCAACATATAAAAATCCTATTTTTATTTCGAAGTTCAACATATAAAAATCCTATTTTTATTTCGAAGTTCAACATATAAAAATCATATTTTTATTTCGAAGGTCAACATATAAAAATCATATTTTTCCAATTAAAAATCCAACCTCTCATGTGATAAAAATCCTTCCTTTTCGCATTTAAAAATCTAAGCTTTACCTAAATTAAAATCCTAACTTTATATCTCTAAAAAAAATCGGAATTTTATAAAATAAAATAAGGTAAAATCGGAAAACTTACAATTAATCAGAAGAGGGAAGTTTCGGATCAAACCGGAGATGGGGGAAGGCGGCGCCGGGGTGCTGCCGGCCAGAAAGAGGCGCGGCCAGGCGATGGAGGGCCCACAGGTGGTCTAGGCGGCGGTCTTGAGCGGGTTCATGCGGTTTTACAGGGGGAGGGGCATTCGAACGGCTGGAGGAGAGGGGGGGGGTCGCGGCTGTGATTGACGTCGAGGGGGGGGGGGAACTGGCGACTTCGATTCAGCTGGAGGAGGGCGTGCTGCGCGTTGCGGTCGAGGTGGAAGGGGGGGTCTTCCGATGAGGCGCGGTGGCCCTTGGGGAGGGCGGCGGCTCCTCCCCGCCTTCGTCGCCTCCGTCATCTTCTTCTTCTCTTTTTTTTTTTTTATAATGAAACGAAAGGGGGGGGGGGGGGCAGAAAGAAAAAGGGAGGAGAGTGTTTTTTTATTATTATTTAATTATTTAATTCCACCTAAAGTTGACTTTTTCATACGACCTCGAAACGAGGCCCACCGCCTGTCGTCCCTAGCGTTTTACCCCCATTCCGAACACAATGGGATGTGTATCGTAAGCCGATCCGATTGTTACAATCAGTTTCTTTTGAATTTACATTTAAATCACTATATTGAATTTTAAACGTACATTTCAAATTACCGGGGTCACATACTAACTAGAAAAATTCCAGAAAAATATTTTCTAGCTTCGTATTGACGATACGGTCATAACAAAACTAGTTTCGTCGAATTCTGAGACCGTTTGAAAAATGGCCAATTTCCAGTCGATTAAAATCAACTGAAACTGGTCAAACGCGTTTTCCTTTGCCACGCTCACATATTGATTCGAAAAATTATGAAATTTGAAACCTAGCAATAACTTCACATCACGGACCCAACAAAACTAGTTTCGTCGAAATCCGAGGTCGTTTGCAAAATGTCCATTTTTAAGGGCCTGAATTCCATAGCGACTATTCAGAATTTTCAACTGGACATATCTTTTGATTCCCGATATGAAATCTTGATTTTTCGGATTCGTTGGAAAGATATTCACTATTAGATTCCATTATTTTTGGTTTCACTAAAATCCGAATTGTTTTGCACCCGGTACATTCAATTGAAGTTTGAAATCGAATTATCGAACTACCGCGCCATTTTCAATTCTATTTATAATTATATATAATTATTTATTTTCTAACGACGACGCGTATAATATATACGTTCGAATTATATTCAAAATAAATTTCTCGTCGATATTATTTAAAATAATTCATTTTAAATAATCAAAATTCGCTAAAATTGCCAAAATAAAAATTTTAAACTGGCCCAGATTTTCCGGGTTGTTACAATCTCCCCCACTTAAAACTTTTCGTCCCCGAAAAGGAACAAAGTCGAAAGTGGTTTGATTAATCAACTCTACGTTCGATCTGGCTTTCATTCTCCAATTCTTTAGTTTCTGAGAATTTTCAAAATTTCAAAAATTTGGCTAACTCCCTAAATTTTCGAAAAATTTCGCCATAACCTCCCCTGCACCGGGAGCATCGGGGAATTTCAAATACCTTCCCCGGTCCTTCAGATCTCAAAAAGAAAAAGAAAAAGCCAAGCGGCTAGCCAATAGGCTCACAAAATCATCATCACCCAAACAAAACAGGAAATTATGTAGTAAACATGTACCTATTTGTCGGGCAAACAAATTTTATTCTCTGCTCTAGCCTCCTTGCTATGACCTGTTCAATGTAAGAATATGTATATGCAAGCAGTTGCGACCAATTTTCAATACAATTCAATATTCGGTACAATTAGACTAAATGGTTCAAAATTAGCAAACAAATAGGAAAACAACACAAACATCAATCAATTAGTGAATTAGAGTTTCAAATTCATAATTTGATACATATACTAAAATCATGTTTTTGATGTCAATTCACAACAATATGTCCTAGCTATATATACAGGTTTGGTTCTCACACCAGTCTAATGGAAATATATAGGTATCACACCTTCGTCACTCGAAAATAAATGCTGATGATGTTTCGAACCACCATCAGAACATCTCCGGGCTACTAGAGTGCGGTCCTATATCTATCCAGTATATTAAAACTTCGAATATATGTCATGACGCGTATATGCAAAATCTTTATATATTGGAATGTCCATATTCAAAATAAATAAATAATCAAATACGTTTAAAACGATTTAAAATTTCAAAACCAAATTGTTTTCATTTGAAAAATATACTCTTCACACTCGTTCTAGGACACTACTGATCCCATCTCTAACGAGTCATTCTAATTGGGTATTACTAATCCAATATCTGATGAATTCTTTCGTATGGTTCCAATGTGTCTTGTTCTCTGAGCTTTGTAAACCAAAGCTCTGATACCAACTGTGACGTCAAGGAATTTCGCTCGGTCCGAACCAGTCGCTAAACCGACCCAGACCGTTCGAAACGCCCTATCGTTGAGAACACGACAAAATAGAACGCATACAGAAGAACATTTCATTGTATATTACAACAATGCATCAGATTACAAGAATATACAGAGTATAAATGAATATTACACAGAAATATCAGAGATTTAAATTACATTTAAATACATAGCAGCGGAAAATAATACAATACACAACTAGAAAGAGATATACGGATACAAAGCTTTCCGGATATCATTCCAGCTGTAAACCAGGATCCTGTGAATATAAATCTGCTAAACCAAAACTACTAGTTGCCCGTGTCAAAATAAGGTCACCCAGAGTTTAGGTTAAAGCAATAAACTCCAGGTCAGTCATGTGACTGGTGTGAGAACTAAAACAGTTAATCTTTATTTTTAAAGTTAGGTAAATCAAGGGACCACGCCGTATAACACGGAACGGGTTTCCTCCCAAGAATACCAGTGCATAAAACAAACAGCGCAATGCTAAATAAAGAAAAATGAAGCTGTTATAAGACCCAGGTCCTATCACACAATGCAACGCAAGCCGGGGGATAGGGTTTTCCCTTATAACAGCCAAAGAATGCTTGATACGTTTAAAACAAATCATTTGATACTATTATAAGTGCATAGTGTATAAAACAACTTCAAATCATAAGTATCAATCATAAACGGCATAAGTGCCCCATCCCACTATGTCGCCATACTAGGCTCTACAAATAAAACCGCAAATGTCACGTATTTGGAAGTTGGATATCCATCTATGAACCGAGGCAAAAGATAGTCCTCAACCGATTCAGACAATCTAGCCCATGTCTAGGCAAGTACTCAGTCAAGCCTTGGAGCGACAGGGCCGGTCCACCGATGTGGATTAAAATTCCTGAACACTACGTTTCCCCACCCTATGGGGTGTAAGTCTGGTCCGTCTGCCGACCAGAATGCATCGGCCGAAACCGATATAACCGAGGCGCCTCGCAACAGCAACAACCACATAAGTCAAACTCGTCAGGGCGTGTAAAACCACTGACGCCACTTCTAGCTAGAAAGAAACGCAAGTCCTCCCTGAGGTCCGTCTCCCGTTTTTGGTTCATACCGGGTGTGAAACTCGCGAATTCACATTACACAAAGCTGTGCCACACAGGCTGTGCTTTGATCATCACCATAAGACTTTGCTTTTCAACAGAAGCCTCGATCAATTGCCACTTAGGCATGCCACACAGGCAATTCACTCCATGCGTTTGATATCCATCAATATATAACCCCTGAGCTCGTACGTCTCAGAGAAGGGCGTTAAGCAAGAGAATAAATTCTCCGCCGCCAAACAGATATATATTTAAAAGAGATCAATCACACGGACTAAAATCCAATGTCAGACACACAGTCCATTTACAAGTCTGTTCTGGGTCTGAACGAAACCGGAGGCACCTAGTACCCCGCATCTCCATCGATCTCCAAGTACGTCTGGACGATCACCAACTGTTTCCATCTTCTTGGGTGTACAGCCCAATCAAGATCATCAGTTATCACCCAAACGACGTGAAGACTTCCGGTCTTCGACCACCGTCTTCATCTTCGACACCACGTCGAATCAGTTATTCAGAATGGGGTAAACCCGGTCTTTCTGAATAACTCGCGTATATATTATAAAAGTGTTACACAAACACAACATACGCCTCATTCCAATTCAGAATATTCTTTTATTCAAATATTCCTATACTTTGGGAAAAGTTCCCATTAATTTTATCCAAGATAAATTCTTTAAATTTATTCTTTAATCTCCTTTGAATATCAATTCAAACTAGTCGGGATTAGCGAACCACACCGAAGTAATCATTTATTTTATTTCCCAATCCCAACCTATTCATCCCATGAAGTAAAACTGGTAATACTTCATATCTAACACCACAGTGTTATCGGTAAATTCAATTACCATTTCACGTTCAAATCTAATTAAAGATTTAACCATCGCCTGGAGCAAAACTGGTGATACTCCATTTTCGATCATCTCAATCTAATTAAAGATTCATTAAAACTCCACTTAGTTTTAATCTTTAACTGGGTTAAAGAATCAGTGTCATTTAAAACACGGTTCACGATAAACCCAAAATCACATTCCATTAATTATCGGGTTAAAGAACAAGTGTTATTTAAAACACTGTTCACGATAAACCTAAAAATCAATACCAATTCAATTCCAATTAAATATCGTTTAATTGGTACACTTCATTAAATCTAAATAAAAAGATTTAATCTTTTCACAACTAGGTTCAAGAACAGTGTTAGTGAAGACACCATTCGCGACAAACCCAAATCACATTTGATATTCAATACAAGGCTCTGAATAGAAAATATATCGGCTTATATTCAATATCAAATTCTACGACTAACAAATGTCGTATTGGAAATAACGATATAAATATATATCTTTCAAATTTCCCTAACAACATCTGTATAATCACGAATTCCAACATCGAAATATTCCGAAGACAATTTCGATTCAAATCCACTCCAATGCAGTCATTGGAAATTTTGGTTATTTTCAAAACCCTTTTCAAATTCAATTTATTTATTTAAAAATAAATAGAATTATAATTCTATTTCAAAACTAGTTCATTTCGATAAAAATCTATTTTTATCTTTTCAAATATGGAGTTTTTCATCCCAAATCTTCACAAATCATTTCTTATGATTTTACACAAATTATTACTATTTTTAATAATTTTATCAAGGCCCGTACAATTGATTTCCATCAATGGCCATCGAACTGCACTTATAGCGACCTTTTTCAAATTTGATTTGGACATAATTCCAAATCCAACCGTTAGATTTCTAATTTCTAATATTCGTTAGAAAGCTCTTTTCGATACGAACCCAACGGTTCCGGTTTTAGGAGAATCCGACGGTCGGATCTCCCGTAATGTCCGTTTGAAATAAATGGTCGAAATTCACCAACTGCCGCGGCCCGGCGCGTTCTATTCAGGCCATTATATTATATATATAATATATATAATATATACTTCATCGATTTCTATTTGAAACGAATTATATAAATAGTTTTAAAATTCGTTTCAAAATCTATTACAACTTCCATTTCAATTCAAAGCAAAATTGAATTCTTCTTTATAAATTCGTTTTAAAATTCATTTCTATTCAATTCAAATTTCAATTCAATTTGAATTCGTTTTCAATTCATTTCGAAATCGTTTTCAATTCAATTCATTTCGAAATCGTTTTCAATTCAATTCATTTCGAAATCGTTTTCAATTCAATTCATTTCGAAATCGTTTTCAATTCACTTCATTTCGAAATCGTTTTCAATTCACTTCATTTCGAAATCGTTTTCGATTCACTTCATTTCGAAATCGTTTTCAATTCACTTTGAAATCGTTTTCAATTTACTTTGAATTCGTTTTCAATTCACTTTGAATTCGTTTTCAATTCAATTCATTTCGAAATCGTTTTCGATTCACTTCATTTCGAAATCGTTTTCAATGCACTTTGAATTCGTTTTCAATTCAATTCATTTCGAAATCGTTTTCGATTCACTTCATTTCGAAATCGTTTTCAATTCACTTTGAATTCGTTTTCAATTCAATTCATTTCGAAATCGTTTTCGATTCACTTCATTTCGAAATCGTTTTCAATTCAATTCATTTCGAAATCGTTTTCAATTCAATTCATTTCGAAATCGTTTTCAATTCATTTCATTTCGAAATCGTTTTCAATTCATTTCGAAATCATCGATTTCGAAATCACTTTTCAATATTCATTTTAAAATGAATAAAGTCGATATAAATAACTTTCACGTCAAAATGGCGTCAATCTAATCAACACGGCTTCATAAATTTCTATTTTCAAATTTTCTTTATTTTTCAAATTGGAATGATGCCCAATCAATTACCATATAAAATTAATTATATGGATTTCCATACAACACATGTATATAATAGCATTGAAAAATAATCAACCATCAACCAAAGTGCACTACACTGTATAAGCATCAAATATAGATATTCAACGCTTATAACAGCCTGTCAATCAATCGATCGACATATTTAATCAATCAGGATGAGTGAAATTCATATTTCATCCCAACACCCGTGTGGGGTTTCAAACAATCAAACACAGATTTTAGTTGTGCAGTTGGGCGATGTGTAAAATTTATCGTCCCAATCAATGTCATTCAAATAAGTGTACATAAACAAACCGTCTGGTTTGTAAATGAATATTTATTTATTCACATTCACGTTAAAAATTATATTTTTAACGATAAAACATTTTATTCCAACATATGAATTTCTATTCAATTCATTTATTCAATAAAAATGATATTTTTATTTTTCTAACATATTTTAGAAAATTTCGGCGGCATAACGGCACGATACTAGAAACGGGACAAGGCCTAGCCTTATCCCCGGTCTAGTGAAGGCCCACGCCATTCACACATCAATTAAAATCACCAAACAACCAAATTCAAATCAAATCATATAACTAAGCTATGCAACCAAACAAACAAGTCCATGGTCTGTGGATGATTGTGTCGGGTGCTACTAAGCACCGTCTGCATCCTAGTATATATATATATATATATATAAATAGAAATGAAATTGAAAGGTGAGAAATTCTCACAGATAGCTATCCAATCATCTTGAATCTTCTTTTGCAGAATTCTTCGTCGACCTCGCCTTTTTGTCGCTTTCGCCCGTATTCTCTACATATGTAAAAATCGCATTTTTACGATGCTATTCACTATATAAAAATATGATTTTTACTTCGCCTTTCAACATATAAAAACCATATTTTTATTTCGAAGTTCAACATATAAAAATCCTATTTTTATTTCGAAGTTCAACATATAAAAATCCTATTTTTATTTCGAAGTTCAACATATAAAAATCCTATTTTTATTTCGAAGTTCAACATATAAAAATCATATTTTTATTTCGAAGGTCAACATATAAAAATCATATTTTTCCAATTAAAAATCCAACCTCTCATATGATAAAAATCCTTCCTTTTCGCATTTAAAAATCTAAGCTTTACCTAAATTAAAATCCTAACTTTATATCTCTAAAAAAAATCGGAATTTTATAAAATAAAATAAGGTAAAATCGGAAAACTTACAATTAATCAGAAGAGGGAAGTTTCGGATCAAACCGGAGATGGGGGAAGGCGGCGCCGGGGTGCTGCCGGCCAGGAAGAGGCGCGGCCAGGCGATGGAGGGCCCACAGGTGGTCTAGGCGGCGGTCTTGAGCGGGTTCATGCGGTTTTACAGGGGGAGGGGCGTTCGAACGGCTGGAGGAGAGGGGGGGTCGCGGCTGTGATTGACGTCGAGGGAGGGGGGGAACTGGCGACTTCGATTCAGCTGGAGGAGGGCGTGCTGCACGTTGCGGTCGAGGTGGAAGGGGGGGTCTTCCGATGAGGCGCGGTGGCCCTTGGGGAGGGCGGCGGCTCCTCCCCGCCTTCGTCGCCTCCGTCATCTTCTTCTTCTCTTTTTTTATTTTTTTATTTTTTTTATAATGAAACGAACGGGGGGGGGGGGTGGGGGGGCAGAAAGAAAAAGGGAGGAGAGTGTTTTTTTTTATTATTTAATTATTTAATTCCACCTAAAGTTGACTTTTTCATACGACCTCGAAACGAGGCCCACCGCCTGTCGTCCCTAGCGTTTTACCCCCATTCCGAACACAATGGGATGTGTATCGTAAGCCGATCCGATTGTTACAATCAGTTTCTTTTGAATTTACATTTAAATCACTATAATGAATTTTAAACGTACATTTCAAATTACCGGGTTCACATACTAACTAGAAAAATTCCAGAAAAATATTTTCTAGCTTCGTATTGACGATACGGTCCTAACAAAACTAGTTTCGTCGAATTCTGAGACCGTTTGAAAAATGGCCAATTTCCAGTCGATTAAAATCAACTGAAACCGGTCAAACGCGTTTTCCTTTGCCACGCTCACATATTGATTCGAAAAATTATGAAATTTGAAACCTAGCAATAACTTCACATCACGGACCCAACAAAACTGGTTTCGTCGAAATCCGAGGTCGTTTGCAAAATGTCCATTTTTAAGGGCCTGAATTCTATAGCGACTATTCAGAATTTTCAACTGGACATATCTTTTGATTCCCGATATGAAATCTTGATTTTTCGGATTCGTTGGAAAGATATTCACTATTAGATTCCATTATTTTTGGTTTCACTAAAATCCGGATTGTTTTGCACCCGGTACATTCAATTGAAGTTTGAAATCGAATTATCGAACTACCGCGCCATTTTCAATTCTATTTATAATTATATATAATTATTTATTTTCTAACGACGACGCGTATAATATATACGTTCGAATTATATTCAAAATAAATTTCTCGTCGATATTATTTAAAATAATTCATTTTAAATAATCAAAATTCGCTAAAATTGCCAAAATAAAAATTTTAAACTGGCCCAGATTTTCCGGGTTGTTACAACGAGGGGGTTAAAGGGGAAGCGGGTTTTCACGATCGAGCAGAAGGCGGCAGGGAGAGACGGTGAAACACCCCACCTCCGTTAGGGTCACTCTCAAAGGGAATGCCCTAATTTTGGTGGAGGTTTATAAGTACAAGTCACAGATATACAAGACAGATATAAGAACACATATTTGTAAACAGCGGAAGAACAACAAACTTTATTTCATAAAGTCAAATACGTGTTACAACAACATCCTTTCCAAAAACATAACATAACACTTTCATAATCTGTCTTGAGTACATTATTTAAAGAAGCATAAATAAAACATAGATAAACTGCAAAAGCCCCATAGTGGATTGTCCAAAGCCATAGTTCAAAACAGGAAAGTCCAAGCAATACATTTCTCTTCTTCAAGCTGGATGTTGAGGCTGGTCAAGCTGCAGTGTTCTCTCCCTGTTGACCTGGTGGGGGGGGGGGAACGGAAGAAAAGAAGACGAAAGAAAAGTAGAGTCAGACATAAAGCCTGAGTAAGTCTAGTACTATTTTGTCTATGAATAAAGAACTGGGTATGATGAGTATAAACAACAAGTGGGCATGCACTAAAAACTTGGTTAAGTTGTCTAGGGTCGAATATACTATCGTACCCCATGTTAATCTCTGAACCCATATAAACTAGTTTCCAACTGGCACACCATAATCAGGGTGATGTGATCCATTCTACGATGATCGGCTCCTACTCGCATAGTTACATGTGTCTTACGGCCCCCGATGTCTGTAGTTACCTATGCTGGTCCCACCATGGGGTGTAACAAGTCCCATAGTGGCAACCCGACACAACCTTAGAGTGCACAGGTATGCTACTGGTGTCCAGTGCCTTATTTTTCTGCGCCGGAGTGTGTGCACGCCCGCACTCCGTTAGAACCTACACTGCTACACCACCGCCGTCGCTTTGACCTCTTACAATCAGCCCAGTAATCGTGCCCCACCCTGCCTAGCTTCAGGGTATCCTGATACACCTTTTAGGGTTACTGCTGAAAAGGGTCCCCCGTTACTAGGTTTTCTATCTCTAGCCAACATGCTAAGTTGGTTAAGTGTTTCCTAACCTAACCCCACCAGTCCGTTTAGTTTAGCATGTTCCATTTTGATTAAGTCTTTAGTTCGCTTAATCCTATCAATCCTGACTCAGCCTTAATTGTCTTATTAAGGCCCGGACCTCTCACATTAGACAGGTATTGTTGTGGCTGCCTGTTGCCGGTTGGTTCCGGGCAGTCTTACGCCACAACTCAGTCTAACCTCGGGTCCTTGCTGGGCTCCATGTTTAACCTCCCACATTGGATAGGTATTGTTGTGACTACTGGACAGCCGGGCGGTTCCGGGCAGGTTTACATCACAACTCAATCCAACCTCGGGTTAAACACCTCGTATTTTCTACATTTACATATCTTGTCATTCTTCTTTATTTCTTATATGTAAATATTTGCGGCCCATTATTAAGTTAATGGTGTAAAGGTTACACCAATCACGGGCCCAACCCATACTTGAATTTGGGCCCTTCTATTTTATATTTTCATTCATTAATTAATTTTTAACCCAACGTTATTTTCCCCCGTTTTACACGTCCGTTTATATATATATATATTGGGCTTAGCCTTTTAAAGCCCAATTTAGCCATGCGAAAAGGGGAGGCTTATGGCGTATACACAAAGAGGGGAAGGTGAGCGCATGAACTTGCAATACGACGTTGGAAATACAAAATAGAAATTGGTGTACTTGCATAGTGGCAACATAGGTGACATGAATCAAAGCATGTGAACTTGCATAGGTTTAACTACAACATGAACCTATATTCTTATTTAGGCATAATGTCAAACATAAGCATGTCATAAATATTCCTAGCATAAGCATAGCATAATGTCAAACATAAGCATGGCATAAGTAAAGTTAAATTTGTTCATGGCATAAACATAAATAAGTCATGTTCATAAGGTTTCTACATGTTTACAAAGGGGATACTTTGTTACCAACACAAAAGCATAGTTCAACTTAATCATGGTTTAAGTCTAATCACATAACGATGGTATAAACATACTTATGCATAAATATTCCTAATCATGGTGTTTGCTTTAAACTTGCAAAAAGGGATTTTTGAGTCTAACCTAGCCATGTCTCACATATGTCATCATATAATTCTTTTAAACAAGATAGACTTAATCATAGATTTCAATTATGCCAAATATCATTCATAGCCTAGCCATATTCATAAGTTTGCAAAATCATGACTTAATACATGGATTATGGTGTCAAAATTCCAACATAGTTTCATATGAACTATAACAACCAAACATTTTTCAATTACTTGCAAAATGATTTATGCACAAAAGTATACATCAAGATGGCATAATAAAAAAGCCCCAAACTTGCATGAATTTCAATCAACTACATACATGTAGCTTCAACATAGATTATACAATTTGCGCAATATCCCAAACGTATACTTGCATAGAACTACCGCATGTAGTTCTTTATAATGAATAACATAATTTTGCACAAATATGAATTACTTTATTATCCCAATTCAAGCATACAAATCAATACAATTGTTTATTCATACCAAAGTAATACTCTACTTACAATGGTTGCGGCGAATTCTCTAATTAAGAGATATGATTCCTTTGTTGAATTGATTGGCTTTAGGTTGCTTGAATTGCTTTAGGCTTTAGAACTTTCTTTCTAATTCTCTCTCTAGTCGGCGGCTACTCTTAGTCGTTCCTCAGCAACATGGCGGCTATGTTCTTAATTTGAATGAATAGATTAGGGTTTAGTCTAGGGTTGTTTATATAGAGGTTAGGAATTGATTAGGACCATTGATGTTGCTAGGTTAGATCGTAGCCATTCACTAGATAGAGAGACCAATTAGAACCCGCCACCTAGCCCTAATGACAAAGCAGACCACAGAAATTCGACCAAACACAGATCTGGCCAGCCAGGTTGACTGGGCTCGACCAGGTCGACAGCCCTGTCGACATGGGTAGCCCAGGTCGACAGCCCAGTCGACCTGGGTGGCCTAGGCGGGTGTTTATCCGCCCTGGCCCACTGGGCCCGATTTTTAATTATTTTATTCTGTTTGAATTTTAAATTTAATTCAAAACTTCCGAAGGCCATATCTTCTTCATACGGACTCCGTTTTTCGAAAACTCGGACTCTATTTCGCGTATTTTTCCGAGACGAACGCAATGGCGTATCCCGTTTCCCTTGGTTCTTTGATTTCAAATTAATTATACTTTAATTTGTTAATTTCACAGTTATAGAATTCTCGGGGTGTTACAGACGGAGGGTGTGGCGCAGGTCGCGGGCGTGGTGGGGACAGGTGGCGACGACGATGGCTTAAGGGGAGCTGGGAGATGCGGTGATTTAGTTTTTTTTCTTTTTTTTATTTCTTTCGGTCGATTTGAATTGAAGGGAGGGTAGGGGAGATAAGGGAATTATATATATTATATTTATAATTATTTAATTAATTTATTTCTCTAAAAAGCAATTTTTCTATTCGAACTCCTATCTGAACCCAACGACTGTCGTCCCTAGCTAATTACCCCCATTTCGAACACAATGGGATATGTATCGTAAGATGATTCGACTGTTACAATCAGTTTTCATTTAAATCAAAGTATAATTCTTTGTATATTCAATTTAAACATACATTTCAAATTACCGAGGCCACAAACAGTCTCTAAAAATTCCAAAAAAATATTTTCTAGCTTCGTATTGATGATACGGTCCTAACAAAACTAGTTTCGTCGAATTCTGAAATCGTTAGAGAAATGGCCATTTTCCAGTTGATTAAAATCAATTGAAACTGGTCAAACACGTTTTCCTTTGCCACGCTCACATATTGATTCGAAAAATTATGAAATTTGGAATCTAGCAATAACTTGACATCACGGATCCAACAAAAGTGGTTTCGTCGAAATCCGAGGTCGTTTGCAAAATTCCCATTTTTAAGGGCCTGAATTCCATAGCGACTATTCTGAATTTTCAACTGGACATATCTTTTGATTCCCGCTATGAAATCTCAATTTTTCGGATTCGTTGGAAAGATATTCTCAAATAGATCCTATTATTTTTGGTTTCACTAAAATCCGGTTTATTTTGCACCCGGTACATTCAATTGAAGTTTGAAATTGAATTATCGAACTACCGCGCCATTTTCAATTCCTTATATAATTACATATAATTATTTATATTCTAACGACGACGTATATAATATATACGTTCTATTTATATTCAAAATAAATTTCTCGTCGATATTTTTCAAAATAATCTATTTTAAATGTTCAAAATTCGCTAAAATTGCAAAAATAAAAATTTTAAACTGGCTCGCATTTCCGGGTTATTACAAGCGGACTCCATCCTTTGTTCACAATTTTTTTTAAAATGGCCTCATCCCAGCCTAATTCCACAATCAGTAAACCCATCCATCTTCGTTGTTTCGGAAAATCCCTGTCCTTCTACTCAATAAAATGTGAAATTTCCCCCATTGTTTTTTTCTATTTTTAACTTTTGGTCCAGGCAAATGAGTAAATGCGATGTCCCCTTTTATTTTGTCCATGTCAACTCCTTCTTTGTGTATGAGCCTGCTACTCACAATTTCCCCTACGTCCAAATACCTGTAACAACCCGGAATTTTGAAACCAATTTAAAATTTATATTGTAGAAATTTTAATGGATTTTAAATAATAATGATTAAAAATTTATTCAAATTGAAGTTAGAACAAATATATTTATTTTAATTTTAAAAGGAGTTAGAAATAGCATGGTAGTTTGAAAATTTGAATGTAAACTTTGACTGAATGTACGGGATTCAAAATAAATCGGATTTTAGTGAAACTAAAAATATTTAAATCTGTTTAATTATATCTTTCCAATGAATCCGAAAAATTGAAATTTCATAGTGGGAATAAAAAGTTATGGCCAGTTGAATATTTAGAATAGTTGCTATGGAATTTAATATAATTTATAGCCCGTATAAATGGCCATTATGTATACGACGACCTCCGTTTTCGACGAAACCATTTTTGTCGGATCCGGAATGTCAAATTATTGCTAAGTTTAATTTTCCATAATTTTTGGAATTAATTTGTGAGCGTGGTTGATTAAACTGCATTCGATAATTTCTATTGAATTTAATTGACCGTTAAAAATGCCATTTTTCAAACGGTCTCCAAATTCGATGAAATTAATTTTGTTAGGACCATATCGTCAAAACATAGCTAGATTTATTTTTTGGGAATTTATGGAGTTCGTTGTGGCCTTGGTAAATTTAATTGTACGATCAAATTAAATAATTAAATGATTTATATTTTAATTTAAAGAAAAGTGGGTTGAGACAATTGAATGGGCTGATAAGACCTAGTCCATTGGGTCTGGAATAGGGGTATTTGGTTGATGGCAACATTATTCGTGCTGGAATTGGAGTTATTAAGAAGTAACGAGTCTTTTTGAAAATTAAGGAATTAAAAATTATAAATATAGGTCAACAAAAACTACAAAACCATAATTCATAACATGAGCAGCCGCCAGGAACAAAAGTCAATGGCCATACCACTCCGAATTTCAATCCCTCCTTTCTCTCCATATACGCAATAAAATCATATGAAACCAAAACAAAAATTGAAGAGCATGCAGTCATCTACAATCTAAACGGATGAAAAGGATTTTAACATCCTAGATTTCTTGATTTGAGCACTCAAAGGCACGACGGTTAGTGGTGTTTTCTAGCCACCAGGGACCTTCGAACTGGGCGCCCTTCACGGTGTGGGAGGAGGAGGCGTGGGGACTCGTCGAGGTGGTCTCCGATTGGCGGTCAAGGCTTCTGATGGTGGTGCGATTTTGGATGGTTGCTTTGAAGTCGGGTTTGGTTTTCTGCGTGAACACCTGGACGTAGAAGAATAAGATAACGATGAACAAGGAAATGTTACTAAATATATTAATTTATTTATTTATGTAATTAAGTTTTAAAACCCCGTAACTTATTCAAATTCAATCAGAATTTGATGAGGTTGAGTCCGTTGGAACCATAAAATCGAGATCTAGGCGATGAAAAAAATTTGGACATAAAATGAACCAGTTAGAATTTTTGATAAAATTAAGTGACGGTTTAATTTTATTAAAACCATCATTATTTACCGATTAAGTTAAGAAATTCTACTTTTTTATATAATTAAAATTAATTAATCATAATTGTGGTATTACTCATGCGCTGTAATATTCTGTTGATTGTCATACGTGGTTTGATCTGTGATTGTGGTATTTTGTAGATCTGTTTAAAAATTAACATATTTGTTAGTTAGAATTGTGCTTAACAAAAATTATCATTTTTGTTAATTAGATTAGTTGAATCAAAAATTAACATATTTGTTAATTAGAATTGTGTTTAACAAAAATTATCATTTTTGTTAATTAGATTAGTTGAATCAAAAATTAACATATTTGTTAATTAGAATTGTGTTTAACAAAAATTATCATTTTTGTTAATTAGATTAGTTGAATCAAAAATTAACATATTTGTTAATTAGAATTGTGTTTAACAAAAAATATCGTTTTTTTTTAATGAGATTAGTTGAATCAAAAATTAACATATTTGTTAATTTGAATTGTGTTTAACAAAAATTATCATTTTTGTTAATTAGATTAGTTGAATCAAAAATTGACATATTTGTTAATTAGGATTGTGTTAAACAAAAATTATCTTTTTTGTCAAACTAGAATAATGGAATTAAAATTATCATTTTTGTCAAAATATAATTATTGGATCAAAACTGACATTTTTGTCAAAATATAATTATTGGATCAAAACTGACATTTTTGTCAAAATATAATTGTTGAATTAAATTTGTCATTTTTGTCTAATAGTTTAGATGAAAAATATATATTCATTTTTGTTAAATAGTTTAGCTGAAACAAAAATATTCATTTTTGTCAAATAGTTTAGATGAAACAAAAATATTCATTTTTGTCAAATAGTTTAGATGAAACAAAAATATTCATTTTTGTCCAATAAATTAGTTGAAAATAAAATTATTTATTTTTGTCAAAAAAAAAAGATTGGTTGAAAACAAAATATACATTATTGTCAAAATACAATTGTTGAACAAAAATATGCATTCTTGTCAAATTAGAATAGTTGGACAAAATGTACATTTTTGTCAAAACATATTAGTTGAAACAAAATAAACATTTTTGTCAAAATACAATTGTTGAACAAAAATATACATTCTTGTCAAATTAGAATAGTTGAACAAAAGTTAACATTCATGTCAAAATAGATTAGTTGTTACAAAATATACATTTTTGTCAAAATATAATAGTTAAAACAAAAATATACATTCTGTCAAAATATGAAAAGTTAAAACAAAAATTACATTTTTGTTAATTAGATAAGAGAGAAAACAAAAGTTACATTTTTGTTAAATAAGATTTGAGTTAAACAAAAATTACATTTTTGTTGAACTAGAATTGTCAACAAAATGAATGAATCACTTTTTATTCTTTTTGTTGAACTAGAATTGTAACAACCCGGAAAATCTGAACCAATTTAATTTTTTATATTGGTTATTTCAGTGAATTTTGAATAGTTAAAATAATCTATTTTAAATAATAACGATTAGAAATTTATTTTCATCGAGGTTAGAGCGAATACATTTATTTTGACTCCAAATTGAATTAGAAATAGTACGATAATTTGAAAAGTCAAACTTGAAATTTGACCAAATGTGCCGGATTAAAAATCTAGCGGATTTCAGTGAAACCAAAAATATCTAAATCTATTTGAAAATAACTTTCCAATGAATCTGAAAAATCGAAATTTCATAGCGGGAATTAAAAGTTATGGTCAGTTGAATATTCAGAATGGTCGCTATAGTATAAATTATAGCCCGTATTAAAGGCCATTTTTCAAAAGACCTTTGTTTTCGACGAAACCACTTTTGTTGGATCCGAAATGTCAACTTATAGCTAAGTTTAATTTTTCGGAATTTTTGAAATTAATATGTGAGCATGGCAAATGAAAATGTGTTTTGTCAATTTTAGTCAAATCTGATCAACTTGAAAATGACCAATTTTCAAACAGTCTCAAAATTCGACGAAATTAATTTTTTTAGGACCGTATCATCAAAACATAGCCAGAAATAATTTTCCTGGAATTTTTTGAGTCCGTATGTGGCCCTGGTGAATTTAAATATACGATCGAATTAATTTATTAAAAGATTTAAATATTAAATTAAAGATTTCAGGCCACAGACAGTTGTTTGGGCTGACGAGACCTAGCCCATTGCATCCGGAACGGGGGCTATTGGGGGTGGTCAACTCTGGGTGGACTGAAAACGGATTGGTTAAGATTTATGGATTTTTTTGTAAATTTCACATTAAAATATTATAAATAATAGAAAATTCTCGAAAACCATAATTCCCTAATAGTAACAGCCGCCACTACATGAAAAAATGGCCACCGTGCTCCTAATTTAATCCTTAATTTCCATCAATTCATCACGAATTAGTAGTGGACTCTTTTGACATTATCAAAGAGATTTTCCTCCTCTTTAATTTCATACGATTGGATCTCCTCCTTGAGCCGTAAAACTCCAGAACTGTGCACCTAAGCCCACGCCAAACCCACCACCGCCACGTCAGTATACCACCACCGAGTGGGCGCCCCTCGCAGGCGCACGTGCGCCACACTCCCCCTCCCCGCCCCCCCCGCCCCGACGTCCCACTCTCCGATCGTCAAACCATATCACCATTTGAACAAAAATTGGAGACCCAGATTTGAAGCTAATTGGGTTTTATCGCGGCTTGTTACTGAAAGAGGAAGAAGGTCTAATTCTTTTTTTTATTTTAATAATTTAATTTAAAATTATTATCAATCTTGTTTAAATCCTAGCTAATTCATACGACATCGAAAATTAACGATTTCAGATCCTGTGCGATCGTAGAGACGAGATCTACGACTCTAGAGTGATTCCGATTTGTTTGAATTTTGGACAAATTTGCAGTTCTGAACAAAACAGAATAACCCGACTGTGACATTTCTGTTTTTTTAATTAATCAATTTAATTATTTTACTTGCTATGTAATGATTGTGTGTATATAATTTAGATCTGCTTTGTTCAGAAATTTTGGATGATGATTGTCTATTTTTTGGTGACGAATAATTATAGATCTGAATGTGTTGGTTAAATTAAATCATTTTCTCTTTGTCAATATTTGGTGAATCATGTGTAGTATCATTTTTATTGTATTGAATTAGATTGTCAATTCAATATAAAATATTTTTTGTCATTTTTATTAGATTGAATTAGATTATCAATTCAATATAAAATATTATTTTGTCATTTTTATTGGATTGAATTATATAAAATATTATTTTGTCATTTTTATTGGATTGAATTAGATTGTCAATTCAATATAAAATATCATTTTGTCATTTTTATTGGATTGAATTAGATTGTCAATTCAATATAAAATATTATTTTGTCATTTTTATTGGATTGAATTAGATTGTTAATTCAACGTAAAATATTAATTTTTCATTTTTATTGGATTGATTAGAATTGTAAATTCAATAAAATTATCATCTTTTTTTATTATGAATTGATATTGAATTGTCAATTCAATCAAAAGTTTCATTTTTGTTTATATTATTGAATTGAATTAGAATTTTCAAATCAATAAAAACATCACCTTATTTATGTTATTGAATTGAGTTAAACTTTCAATTCAATATATAATACATCACTTTTTGTGTTGATTGATAAAAACACCACCCTTGTTGTTGTTTGATTGTAGTAGAAAAAGATTACATTTTTTTATCTGCAAATTTAGATGCAAATAAGTATCCTATTAAAAGTTATATTTTTATTTGCATTCTTTGTTGCAAATAAAACATTGAAATAAATAGTTATATTTTTATTTGCATTCTTTGATGCAAATAAAACGTTGAAATTAGAAGTTGAATTTTTATTTGCATTCTTTGATGCAAATAAAACATTGAAATAAAAAGTTATATTTTTAATTGCATTCTTTGATGCAACTAAAATTTTGAAATTAGAAGTTGAATTTTTATTTGCATTCTTTGATGCAAAAAAAACATGAAATAAAAAGTTGAATTTTTATTTATATTTTTGATGCAAACAAAAACATTAAAATGAAAGTTGCATTTTTGGTTTGCATTCTTTGATGCAAACAAAAATATCAAAATGAAAGTTGCATTTTTGGTTTGCATTCTTTGATGCAAACAAAAACATTAAAATGAAAGTTGCATTTTTGGTTTGCATTCTTTGATGCAAACAAAAATATCAAAATGAAAGTTGCATTTTTTGTTCGTATTTTAGATGCAAACAAAAACATTAAAATAAAAGATGCATTTTTTTTGTTTGTATTTAGATGCAAATAAAAACATTAAAAATAAAAGTTGCATTTTTGTTTGCAAATTTTAGATGCAAATAAAAACGTTAAAATGAAAGTTACATTTTTGTTTGCAATTTTGATGTGAGTAAAATATTGATTTAAAAGTTGTATTTTTATTTGCAATCTTTGATGCAAATAAAACATGAATTTAAAGGTTGCATTTTTATTTGCATTCTTTGATACAAATAAAAACATGATTTAATATGTTACATTTTTATTTGTATTTTAGATACAATAAAAACATGATTTAAAGAGATGCATTTTTGTTTGCATTTTAGATGTAAACAATGAAAGTTACATTTTTTTTTGCATTTTAGATGCAAACAAAAACACTAAAATGAAAGTTACATTTTTGTTTGCATTTTTGATGTGAATAAAATATTGATTTAAAAGTTGCATTTTTTATTTGCAATCTTAGATGCAAATAAAGCATGAATTAAAAGTTGCATTTTCACTTTCAAATCAGAAGTTGCCTTTTTATTTACATTTTAGATGTAAATAAAAGAATAGGATTAAAAGTATCATTTTTACTTTTAAATTAGAGAAAATAAAAAAGAACAGATTTTAATGTTACATTTTTATTGTCATTTTAAAGGCAGTAAAAATAATAGATTTAAAATGTCATATTTTTATCATATATTTAGATGCAATAAAAACAGTAGGATTAAAATCATGTTGTTATTATCATTTGGTTTCAACAAAAAGAGTGTACATTAGGAAAATATATTTCTAATGTAATTTAATTACCATTGGAAATAATTAATCATTAAAACACCATTTATTTCAAATCATCATTTCTATCATGTTAGTAGAATTATGAAAATCATATACAAAATCTCTAACATGAATATGGACTATATTTGGCTTGCATATGATTATCTATAAGTAGTTGAAACCGCCAATGATTTATATTTATATATATAAATATTAATAAAAATTAAAACAAATTGCGCGAGGTAGTTTGCGTTTTGGCAATTGTAACTTCAAACGATTATACCGTAAGATCCAACCATCGTATTTTCCCAAAACTGGAACTGTTACGACCGCTTTGGGAAGATCTTTCCATTGATATGATTTTTTTTAAAATCTAACGGTTAGATTTCAAGATATGTGTAAATCAAATTTTGGTAAAAACAGCGCTAGGGCCGCCCATCGACCCAAAGCGTCGTTAATTAAATTTGGCTATTCTTATATAAATAAAAATAGCGATTAATCGTTATTAAATACCATTAACGATATAAAATGATTTTAAAACTATATATATGCGAGGATCGTTTGAAAAACCAGTTTAAATCTCATTTCAAATGATCATACGACGATCTATATTGAAGATCTTAAAGACGGCGATTGAAGACCGGCGATCTTCACATCAGAAGGACAACTACTGATGCCTGACATTGGCTAGTTACCAATAACGGGTCAAACTGGTAGTTGTCCGGACATACTTGTTGACCATCCGGATACACGTACCTCGTATTGGACATACGAGACGGGGAATAAGGTGACACCGGATTCGTTCAGACCCAGAACGGACTTGTAAATGGATGTGTGTCCGACATTGAATTCCATGTCATGTAATTAAATTGATATCTATTAATATATATCTGAGGTGGCGGAAAATTTATTCTCTTGCTAAACACCCTTCCTTGAGACGCACGAGCTCGAAGGTTATATATTGGTAGTTATCGATCGCATGGTATGGACTGTCAATGTGACATGCCAAGATGCAATTGATCGAGGTTTTTGTTAAAAAGCAGAGCCTTGTGGATGATGATCAAAGCATAGCATATTTAGGAATAGCTTTGTGTATTACGTTACCTCGCGAGCCTCACACCTCGGTAGAGTCAAAAATGGGACAAGGGAACGCAGGGAGTGCAAACGTTTCTTTCTAGCTAGAAGTTGTTTTTGGGTTTTTACAAGGCCCAGTTATGTGGTTGATGGAATGAGGCGCCTCGGATTTTTATTGGTCGCCAGTGGCCAATTTATAGGTCCAATATGATCGGGGAGCGTGTGTTCAGGCATAACTAATCCACTAAAGTATTTGTGGATCGGCCCTGCAGGATCCAAGGTTTCGCCTGCGTCTGAATCCTGATACATTGCTAGAGTGACTCGGATCGGTTAGGATATTGTCCCTAGCCTTGACTCATGATGGAAACCAACCCCCAATACGACATTACGGTCCTGATTATAAACTTACATATGGAGACATAGTATATGGTATCTATGCCGTCTAGGATTGATACATTTACTTTGAAGTATTTTTGGAACATATTAGACACTAATAGTAGTATTAAAAATATTATTTTCTACGTATCAAGCATTTTTTATCATTATAAGGTAAAACTCTATCCTTCGTTTGCGTTGTAGTGTGTGATGGGACTTGAGTCTTATAATGATTTCATTTTCTAAAAATCATTGCGTTCTTTTTGACTTAAAAATTTATAAACCTTATGCATTGACAATCCAATAGAGTAAACCCGTTCCGCGTTAGCGGAGTGGTCCAGTGATTAGCCCTATTATTAGTTTAGTAAGATTTCTCATACCAGTCCCATGACTGGCTCGTAGTTTGTTTCACTTTGCAATCTCGATGCCCCCTTTCCACAGGGGCAGCCAATTGACAGGTTTCAGGTAGGGATGTTTTCTGGACTAGAGCTTGCTAATAAAGATGATGAAGGATCTTTTATTTATCTTTTTATTTACTTCTTGAGACAGTATTGAGTATTGATGTATTTTGGGAGATTGAGACTTTATTTCTTTCCCTGTTTAAGACATCTATTTTCCTAAGTGTATCCTATACTGCGTACTCTGATGGTCTGTGATGATATTTGTGGTGACATTTCCTTTCCGCTGCAATGATTTATATGTGATGCTATGTATCTGTGATCTATTATTGTTTATGTTATACTCCTACAATTATCCTTACTTTCGTTCCACGGAAGTTTGGGTCGTCACATTTGGTATCAGAGCTAAAGGTTAACCTTAGCCACGGAGTATAACATTTTTAGAACAATTCGTCTATATAGAATTAGTAGTATTCTAAGACGAGTAGCTCATTAGAGATAGGATTAGTAATGACCTAGAATGAGCACATATTAATCAGTCATTACATCATTATCATCTTATCATATGTCTCTAGTTTCTAAACTTTCCTTTGAAAATTATCGTTTCTCTTAGTCTGACTATTTCATTGATGATACAGACTGTAACACCCCGTAATTCAGATAGTATAAATATTCACAAATTAAAGAATAACTAATCTCAGACGTGAGAATTATGGGAAACGGGTTGCGCCATTGTGTTCATCTCGGAATTCTAGTTGAAATAGAGTCCGAGTTTGCGTGAATTGGACTTCGTATGAAGAAGTTATGGCCATCGGAAGTTTCTGAAATTTTAAAACAGCTAGCAGGAAATTTAAAATTCAAAATCCGATGTCAAACAGGCTAGGCGGGAAATTTCCCGCCCAGCGCCCCAGGTCGACTGGGGAGTCGACTGGGCAGTCGACACCCCAGGGGGAATCGACTGGGCAATCGACACCCCAGGGACCAGGTCGACTGCGCAGTCGACCTGGGTGTCGACCTGGTCTGGCGGCTAGGGTTTCTGGCTGACCTGTTTTTAATGGGCTAATGACCCATTAGGGTTTCTGACCTAATCTGGTTGGCTAGGATTAATTCTGAGATAATCTAACGGTCTAAAATAAACCCTAACTCTATTAATACCTAGGTAGTCTCTCACCCTAATTCATAAGAAAAATAGAATAGTTACCGTCATACCGTCGCCATGGAAATCAATGGAGCCGCCGCCAACTAAGAAAGAAGAAAAGCTAATTCAATTCTAATTCTCTCAACCCTAAAGCAAAGAAAAACTCTCTTTTCTTCTCTAAATTGTGAGTATGATGATCTTAACAAGATTATTTTTATTTTAAGTAGATTGAGTTATGAATGGATTATGAGTAGATGATATGAAATATCATATATGTTGTTGTAAACCCCTTTTGCTATCATGTATGTTGTAAATCCAATGTTATGTGATGATGATAACTTATATGTTGTAAATCATGCTATGGTGATGTTATGTATGTTGAAAGTTTCTATGCTAAGTTGTGATAAATCATACATGTTAAAAAGGCCATGATGTTACCATCTCTGCTAGTTAGTTCATATTAATTAAATCATCATGTTTGGGCTATGTTGATCTATATGACAAGTTACATATGCAAGTTAGATTGATTAGAAAAGCTATGAACATATGCCATGACATCTATTATGACATCTAGAATTATGCTATGATATATGTGATATCCTATGCTAGTTCACACCATCATTATGTTGCCTAAAAAAACCCCATATGCAAGTTTATGTATAGATTTGGGCTATGATCATATCATGTAAATTGTGACCTTTAACAAGTTGACACCTTTAGATCCTTAACATGTGTAGTTTATGCAAGTTTCACCCCTATTATGATTAGATTCATTTTAATTGTCCATACGTTGTGATAATTTATTTTTGTGCTATAAGTTAGACTATTCGAGTCTAGAGTATATTGTGCGTTGAATAAGCGAACGTATAAACTTGGGTAGGGGTAATATTAAGGATTTAATAATAAGAAGTTGGGGTGCAATTGATATGATTTTGCATGCCATAAGTGGATGGCCATAATTGAGTCAATTATGGATATCATTAAAAGTTGACTTAATTAATAATTTGAATAGGGAATTATTAAAACCGGGGTAAAAGATTTTAAGTGTTAATCAATGCTCAGGACACGAGGTTGGACTCGTTTGTGACGTAAACCTGCCCGGACCCGCCCGGCAAATCCAGTGGTGACAAATGTCAGCCCAATGTGAGAGGTCCTAGGCCTAAACTAAAGCATAACATTTGTAAAGACACGAGGTTAGACTCTTTTATGGTGTAAGACTGCCCGGACCCGCCCGACAAATCCTGCTGCCATAAATGCCAGTCTAATGTGAGAGGTCTTTATGAGGTTATGGCCTAAATGAATTAAGAAATACTTAACTAGATAAACATGTAAAGTGGGACATGGGGGTTAAGTGGGTGCCTTGGGTGGCACGAGGAATCTAGGGGGTGCCCTTAGTGGCATGTGAAATACGATTAGTAAGACTTAACCAAATACGCATGTAAATGAACATGACTAAGAGGGTTAAGTGGGATATACTAGTGACAAGCTTAGGTGGGTAGCTTGTGGGGTCCCATTTCGACCAGTATCCCAAACGTATCTTTGTGAGCTCGACCCAAGTCGAGGATGGGACACGCATGCTGGATTTGACTATAAGAGGTCAAAACGGGGAGTGGTGGCAACGCAAGTCCAACGGGTTTCATATGTGTGTGTGGACTCGGGCTGGTAGATAAGACGTTGTTGCATCGTGTAGGTATAAGCCGTGCATTCTCAAGTTGTATCGGGTTGCCACTTTAGGGGAGTGATACACCCCACTGTGGGGCCAGCACGTGTATCTATGAGTAGGGAGCCGATCGAAAGTGGGTAGTGGGGTACACCTAGTGGAGATAGGGGCAGATGGCACCTATGTAGTCAGCTAGGGGTACGTAAGGCTATTTAAAAAGTTTCTGAGTGAAGCAAGTAGGATCAAACAATAGGGTGACTGGTGCGGTGCAGTGTAGTAATGTGCGGTGCGGTGTAGTAATGTGCGGTGTAATGTAGTAATGTGCGGTGCAGTGTAGTAATCATTCGTTAGTAATTAGGTATGCCTTTACCGTTGTCTTTAACGTTATCTTAACGCTATCTTTATCTTCCTAAGAGTTCATAGACATTTACTTGTCTTCCAGCTTATGCCTTAGTCTAGTTATTTTGATAATAGTACTGTTAGAATTATCATACTCGCCAGACTTTATGTTTGACCCCCTCCATTTCTACCGTTTTCCCCCTCTAGGCCCTCAGGTTGGGCCCAGCTTTAGTGGAGTTTGATTGGATTGCTTCATCTCTCTTGGAAAGCATGGACCGTTGAAGTAAAGTCCAGCTTGTTATCTTTTTAATGGCTATTTATGTAATGGGATTATGTATTTTGTTTTATGAAGATGGATATTGTACTTGGTTTTATGATGAAACAAACATGTTTAATTTCCGCTGCAATAAAATGAAGTTTTAGATTTCCAAGTACTATTTATTATCTGTCTTGTTGTAATTTTTCTGTTCTATATTCACTTATAACCTCCATGGAAGTTAATGCATTCCCTTTGTGAGTGACATTAATGGACGTGGGGTGTTACACGTGGTATCAGAGCTTAAGGTTACCAGAACAGATAAAAATACTTTAGAAAAATAGTTATTTTTGGAAGAAGTGTTTTCAAAAACATGTTTTAATGAGAAATTTAAAGAGAAAAGTTTTCAAGAAAAAAAAACATAATCCCCAATAGCCACATATCTTTATCTTTCGAATTCTCCATTTTGAATCTTTCCTTTTTCGTTTCAGCATGGATGAAGATCTTAACCTACCCGACGGTGTAACGATACCAGGATGGTATAGGAGGTTATTAGAGGCTAGGGCTGCTGCGGGTCGAGCCAATGTTCCTCCACCACCAGTTGCACCCGTCCCTCCTCCTCCTCCTCGCGTAGATACTTTTGCAAAGACGTGCAAGGAATTCAAGGCTATGGGTGGAAAACCATTTCAAGGGTCAGAAACGTTTGTGGAAGCTAGAGATTGGCTTAAGGAGGTGGAAGAATTGCTAGAAATCTTTGAAGTAGAAGAAGGGAAGAGAGTTCGTTTAGCAGCTTGGTTGATGAAGGGAGAGGCCTCGTTTTGGTGGGAGGTCACTAATGGGGAGCATCCTGTTGACTCTTAGGCGGATTTCATACGTAGGTTCGAGGCGAAGTTTCTCTCTCGGGCGGAAGAAAATCTATATATGGAAAGGTTCTTGACATTGAAGCAAGGAAGCTCATCAGTGAAAGAATATGTCAATAAATTTAATCAGTTAGCAAGGTTTGGCTTGGACTTAGTGAACACGTCGGAGAAGAAGGCGCTGAGGTTCGTGAATGGCTTGAATGAACCATTGCAAGGGTTGGCTATGACCCACATCCCGATGGGGGCCACCTTTGAGAAGTTAGTAGAAATGGTGCTCATGCATGAGGAGAAAAGCGCTAAAGCTGAAAGGGCACCCGAGAAGAAGGGGGATCAGAAGAAACCACAACAGTAAAACAAGAAGGGTGGAAAAGACAATAACGGTAAGGGAAAGAAGAAGTGCTTTAACTGTGGAACCCCAGGCCATCTCAGCAAGGATTGCCGAAAGAAAAAGAAGACAGGCTGTTTTCATTGTGGCGATGCGGGACATTTAGTGAAGGACTGCCCAAAGAAGGGGCAGAGGGCAGGAGCTACCTCGGGAGGACAGGTGCAGGCTCTTATGGCACCAGGGCAGGCTAGGGGACAAGTTCAGGCTCTCGCGGTCCCACTGCTGCAAGAACGAGGTCGAACCATTTCTGTTGAAAGCTTAGTTTTTCTGTTTGATCATCCTGTCCGTACCTTATTCGATTCGGGCGCATCGCATTCGTTTATCTCTACATCATTAGTTGAATCACTGCACTTAAACACCAGTTTAGTAGAGGATCCCTTAGTTGTTTCGAATCCAATTGGGGGCTCAGCTTATTTGTTTATGATGTGTTTGGATTTGAAAATTTCCATACTTAGCGTTGAATTTAGATGTGATGCTTATGTGTTGGGCTTCATGGGCTATGGGCTAATTTTAGGAATGGATTGGTTATCCAGAAATGGGGCCATTCTCGATTGTGAAAGGAGAGTAGTTAGGCTCGTGACTCGCCTTGGCAACACTCTCGAAATCTTTTGTAATCCCATAAATTCGATTATGCTAAGTTATCTAGAATCGCTTGACGCGTCTGAGGAAAATCTACGATCTGTTAGAGTGGTCCGAGAATATTCGGATGTGTTTGGGGAGGTGAAGGGCTTGCCTCCGGAGCGGGAGATAGATTTTCGAATATATCTTGTAGATAATGCGAAACCAGTATCTTTGCCAGTACGCCACATGGCTCCACGTGAAAGGAGGGAACTCGATAAGCAAGTGAAGGAGTTGCTTGAGAAGGGGTTCATAAGACGAAGCATATCGGAGTGGGGTACTCCAGTAGTATTTGCCACGAAGGCGGATGGGTCCCTTAGACTGTGTGTGGACTATAGAGAACTTAATAAGCTTACTAAGAAGAACAGACACCCACTGCCGAGGATTGACAATCTCTTCGATCAGTTAGTTGGCGCCTCAGTGTTTTCACAGTTGGACTTAGCCACTGGTTTCCATCAGTTGAGAGTGGCTGAGGATAGCATTGACAAGACTACCTTTAGGACTCCGGACGGTTTCTATGAATGGCTAGTGATGCCCTTCGGTTTGACAAACGCCCCCGCATACTTTGTTGATCTGATGAGTAGGGTGTTTAGGGAGTACCTTAAAAAATTTGTGGTAGTCTTTGTAGATGACATCTTGATCTTTTCTAAGGATGAAGAAGAGCATGCCCTACATCTTAGGGAAGTGTTGGAGACTCTTCGAGCGCATAAGCTTAAAGCTAAATTTTCTAAGTGTCACTTTTAGAGAAAGGAAGTACGGTTCTTAGGACACGTGGTTTCCAAAGAAGGGATAGCTGTGGATCCCGCGAAGGTGGTGGCCATCCAAGATTGGAAGGTCCCTAAAAATGCTACCGAAGTGAGAAGTTTCTTGGGGTTGGCTGGCTACTATAGGAAGTTTATCAAAGACTTCGCAAAGATATCAGCTCCATTGACACGCTTGACGAAGAAGAACCTAGTTTTCACATGTGACATAGATTGTGATGATGCGTTCCAATGTTTGAAGAGAGCTTTGACTTCAGCCCCAGTCTTAGTATTGCCAGACGGGAGTAAGCCGTTTACCGTTTATACTGACGCTTGTGGGACAGGACTAGGTGCAGTCTTAATGCAAGAGGGCAGGGTAATAGCCTATGGTGGAAGGCAGTTAAGAGCGCATGAAAAAAATTACCCCACGCATGACCTAGAGTTGGCCGCTATCGTTTTCGCGCTTAAGTCTTGGCGTCATTATCTTTTGGGCGAGAAATTCGAACTATTCACTGACCACAAATCTTTAAAATACTTATTCTCTCAGAAGGACTTGAACTTAAGGCATCAAAGGTGGATGGAGTTCTTGGCGTCCTACGACTTTGAGATAGCATATACCTCTAGCAAGGGTAATGTGGTGGCCGATGCCTTAAGTAGAAAAAGATTATCCTTAAGTCCTTTGTTTGTTGAGCAGCGAAGTTTAGAGTTCATCTCTATGTTTGATTTTAGATCTTCTGTTGACTTCGTACCCGGTTTGCTAGCATCCTTGGAGGTCAGGCCTACGCTTTTGGGACGGATTGGCGAGGCACAGCGAGACGACCCACAGTTAGTTGAGTTAGTAGAAAAGCTCAAAGGAGGGGAGTCATCAAGCCATCTCCGTAGGTATACCCTAGATGATAAGGGTTGGTTACGTAGGGACGGTAGGCTTTGTGTACCAAAAGACGATGACCTAAGGAAAACTATTCTTGACGAAGCACATCATTCGAAGACGACCATTCATCCCGGCGGGGACAAGATGTACAAGACATGAAGAGAGTTTACTTTTGGGCCGGCATGAAGAAAGACGTGGCCGAGTATGTCGCTAGATGCTTGGTGTGCCAACAAGTAAAGGAGGAGCAAAAGAAACCCGGTGGGTTGCTTCACCCATTGGAGGTTCCACTATGGAAGTAGGAGAGTGTCTCGATGGATTTTGTGGATGGATTACCAAGATCGAGGAAGGGTAATACGGGGATTTGGGTTATAGTAGATAGACTTACTAAGAGCGCCCATTTCATTCCCGTGAAGAGTAAGAGGAATGCTCCATGGTTAGCTTCTGTATATGTCCGAGAAATAGTTCGTTTGCACGGTGTTCCTTCTAGCATAGTGAGCGATCACGATCCTATTTTCACTAGCGAATTTTGGAGAAGCTTACAAGAGGCAGTAGGGACTCAGTTATGTTTGAGCACCGCATATCATCCTCAGACGGACGGCCAGACCGAGAGGGTGAATCGCATTCTAGAGGATCTTTTGAGGCTGTGTATCCTACACTTTGGGGGTACATGGGAAGAGCATCTTCCATTGGTTGAGTTCGCATATAATAATAGCTTTCAGTCCAGCATTGGTATGGCACCATTCGAAGCTCTTTATGGACGACCTTGTCGTTCACCTACATGTTGGTGGGAATCTACGGATAAGATCTTACTAGGGCCCGATATGATTAGGGAGACTTCGGAGAAGATCGACTTGATTCGAAGGAGGATGAAAGCAGCGCACGATAGGCAGAAATCTTATGCGGATATGAGGAGGACAGATCTCGAGTTTGAAGTTGGGGACATGGTCTTTGTCAAAGTGTCTCCATTACGAAACATTGTTCACTTTGGGTCCGTTGGGAAATTAGCACCAAAGTTTGTAGGGCCATTTCCTATTAAGGAGAAGATTGGATGGATGGCGTATAGAGTGGAGTTGCTCGAGAGACTTAGTGGTGTACATGACGTATTCCATGTGTCACATTTGAGGAAGTGCTTGCACGAGACCGCGGAAGTGGTAGAGCCGAGCTTGTTTAGAGAGGTGGAGATAGAGCGTGATGCGATGATTCGACGAGCTCCTACGCGCATTCTTGGGTCGGAGATCAAGAGGTTGAGGAATCGAGAGGTCATACTAGTTAAAGTGCAATGGGGAGATGATGAGAGCAACGCTACTTGGGTGACGGAAGAGAAGATGCGTTCACGATACCCTTTTCTTTTTGAGGGTATGTCTTTTAATTTCTCCTTTATCGCTTAGCTTGTACTTATCTTATCTTCAGTATATCCTCTTGCTAGTATCTTTGACCTTTAGTTAAGATAATCCTATGGTTGAAACATGTGTTTGAGACATGTTATGTATGGTGGGTGCAAAGTGGATGCAAGTGTTTGCTAGTGGTTGTTCGTGGACGCATATACACACACTATTAGGCACTAGATCGGCTCAGTCACTTCATACTGCATATTGCATATAAATGGCTGTATTTAGTAAAATGGATGTATAATGGTTGTGCTATCATATGGATACCGCATTTTGGTGAATGTTGCACGCATATAGAGATAATATGTATGGATAGGGTTCTTTTGCATACATAATGGACGCATGGCACTATCATGGTTTGCATTAAGGAGGTCAACCGAATCAGTGGACCGCCTGATTTTGCATTAGCCAAGGAACATATACACACACTGTGCATTTAAACATAAAAGCATTAGAAGTCTATAAGGACAATGGATGCCTGTGTTTGATGGTCGAGTAGATGGTTGTTTGGATGTTAGGATATACATTCTTTTTAACTTGAAGATTTCGGGGACGAAATCCTTTAAGGAGGGGAGAATGTAACACCCCGTAATTCAGATAGTATTAATATTCACAAATTAAAGAATAACTAATCTCAGACGTGAGAATTGTGGGAAACGGGTTGCGCCATTGTGTTCGTCTCGGAATTCTAGTTGAAATAGAGTCCGAGTTTACGTGATTTGGACTTCGTATGAAGAAGTTATGGCCATCGGAAGTTTCTGAAAATTTAAAACAGCTAGCAGGAAATTCAAAATTCAAAATTCGAAGTCAAACAGGCTAGGCGGGAAATTTCCCGCCCAGCGCCCCAGGTCGACTGGGGAGTCGACTGGGCAGTCGACACCCCAGGGGGAGTCGACTAGGAAGTCGACACCCCAGGGACCAGGTCGACTGCGCAGTCGACCTGGGTGTCGACCTGGTCTGGCGGTTAGGGTTTCTGGCTGACCTGTTTTTAATGGGCTAATGACCCATTAGGGTTTCTGACCTAATCTGGTTGGCTAGGATTAATTCTGAGATAATCTAACGGTCTAAAATAAACCCTAACTCTATTAATACCTAGGTAGTCTCTCAACCTAATTCATAAGAAAAATAGAATAGTTACCGTCATACCGTCGCCATGGAAATCAATGGAGCCGCCGCCAACTAAGAAAGAAGAAAAGCTAATTCAATTCTAATTCTCTCAACCCTAAAGCAAAGAAAAACTCTCTTTTCTTCTCTAAATTGTGAGTATGATGATCTTAACAAGATTATTTTAAGTAGATTGAGTTATGAATGGATTATGAGTAGATGATATGAATTATCATATATGTTGTTGTAAACCCCTTTTGCTATCATGTATGTTGTAAATCCAATGTTATGTGATGATGATAACTTATATATTGTAAATCATGCTATTGTGATGTTATGTATGTTGAAAGTTTCTATGCTAAGTTGTGATAAATCATACATGTTAAAAAGGCCATGATGTTACCATCTTTGCTAGTTAGTTCATATTAATTAAATCATCATGTTTGGGCTATGTTGATCTATATGACAAGTTACATATGCAAGTTAGATTGATTAGAAAAGCTATGAACATATGCCATGACATCTATTATGACATCTAGAATTATGCTATGATATATGTGATATCCTATGCTAGTTCACACCATCATTATGTTGCCTAAAAAAACCCCATATGCAAGTTTATGTATAGATTTGGGCTATGATCATATCATGTAAATTGTGACCTTTAACAAGTTGACACCTTTAGATCCTTAACATGTGTAGTTTATGCAAGTTTCACCCCTATTATGATTAGATTCATTTTAATTGTCCATATGTTGTGATAATTTATTTTTGTGCTATAAGTTAGACTATTCGAGTCTAGAGTATATTGTGCGTTGAATAAGCGAACGTATAAACGTGGGTAGGGGTAATATTAAGGATTTAATAATAAGAAGTTGGGGTGCAATTGATATGATTTTGCATGCCATAAGTGGATGGCCATAATTGAGTCAATTATGGACATCATTAAAAGTTGACTTAATTAATAATTTGAATAGGGAATTATTAAAACTGGGGTAAAAGATTTTAAGTGTTAATCAATGCTTAGGACACGAGGTTGGACTCGTTTGTGACATAAACCTACCCGGACCTGCCCGGCAAATCCAGTGGTCACAAATGTCAGCCCAATGTGAGAGGTCCTAGGCCTAAACTAAAGCATAACAGTTGTAAAGACACGAGGTTAGACTCTTTTATGGTGTAAGACTGCCCGGACCCGCCCGGCAAATCCAGCTGCCATAAATGCCAGTCTAATGTGAGAGGTCTTTATGATGTTATGGCCTGAATGAATTAAGAAATACTTAACCAGATAAACATGTAAAGTGGGACATGGGGGTTAAGTAGGTGCCTTGGGTGGCACGAGGAATCTAGGGGTTGCCCTTAGTGGCATGTGAAATACGATTAGTAAGACTTAACCAAATACACATGTAAATGAACATGACTAAGAGGGTTAAGTGGGATATACTAGTGACAAGCTTAGGTGGGTAGCTTGTGGGGGCCCATTTCGACCAGTATCCCAAACGTATCTTTGTGGGCTCGACCCAAGTCGAGGACGGAACACGCATGCTGGATTTGACTATAAGAGGCCAAAACGGGGAGCGGTTGCAACGCAAGTCCAACGGGTTTCATATGTGTGTGTGGACCCGGGCTGGTAGATAAGACGTTGTTGCATCGTGTAGGTATAAGCCGTTCATTCTCAAGTTGTATCGGGTTGCCAATTTAGGGGAGTGATACACCCCACTGTGGGGCCAACACAGGTATCTACGAGTAGGGAGCCGATCGAAAGTGGGTAGTGGGGTACACCTAGTGGAGATAGGGGCAGATGACACATATGTAGTCAGCTAGGGGTACGTAAGGCTATTTATAAAGTTTCTGTGCGAAGCAAGTGGGATCAAACAATAGGGTGACTGGTGCGGTGCAGTGTAGTAATGTGCGGTGCGGTGTAGTAATGTGCGGTGCAGTGTAGTAATCATTCGTTAGTAATTAGGTGTGCCTCTACCGTTGTCTTTAACGTTATCTTAATGCTATCTTTATCTTCCTAAGAGTTCATAGACATTTACTTGTCTTCCAGCTTATGCCTTAGTCTAGTTATTTTGATAATAGTACTGTTAGAATTATCATACTCGCCATACTTTATGTCTGACCCCCTCCATTTCTACCCTTTTCCCTCTCTAGGTCCTCAGGTTGGGCCCAGCTCTAGTGGAGTTTGATTGGATTGCTTCATCTCTCTTGGAAAGCTTGGACCGTTGAAGTAAAGTCCAACTTGTTATCTTTTTAATGGCTATTTATGTAATGGGATTATGTATTTTGTTTTATGAAGATGGATAGTGAACTTGGTTTTATGATGAAACAAACATGTTTAATTTCCGCTGCAGTAAAATGAAGTTTTAGATTTCCAAGTACTATTTATTATCTGTCTCGTTGTAATTTTTCTGTCCTATATTCACTTATAACCTCCATGGAAGTTAATGCATTCCTTTTGTGAGTGACATTAATGGACGTGGGGTATTACACAGACTGATTGAGAAATGAGCATGAGAGCACGTACGAGAGCACGAGCCCGAGGTGGGGCAAGAGGACCCGCCATAGATGAGACTCCTACGGGCCAGGAATAGGAACATGCCACTCCAGAAGTTGAGACACCACCACCACCTCCACATGCTTTTGATCTTGAAAAAGTGGCAAAGAAAATAAAGAATCTAGGATGTGTGCATTACACGGGATAGGAGACAGTGACAGAGGCACAAGCATGGATGAAGACGATGGAAAAGATCTTGGGAGGACTAGAGCTCGAGGACCACAGGAATCGATTTATGGCGACTTGGTTTCTGAAGGACCAGGCTCAGATTTGGTGGGAAACGACTATAGTGGGTGGTAATGAAGCTGATGTGACTTGAGAGAAATTCAAGGAGCTATTCAATGAGAAGTTCATTCCACCTCACGAAGTTGAGCGCCTTCACGATGAGTTCGCCCACCTCCAACAAGGGAGTATGACTATTGATGAGTATGTAAAGAAATTTGATGAGCTTTCCAGATATGCCCCGGAGTTAATCCAAGACAGCTACAGAAAAATAAGAGGTTTATCAATGGGCTGGTGAGGAGGTATCATAATAGGGTGGCTGCACACATCGAGTGCCCATTTGCTAAAGTAATCGAGATGGCCAACAGATATGAAGAGATTGTTCAGAAGGGTTCTCAATAAGAGAGAGAAAAGAATCAAGCCAACAACAAGAAAAAGGAGTCGGATAAGAAAACTGAGGCGGGAAGCTCTTCCATCGCCAAGCCCCAAGAGAAGAAGAGGGACAGATCTAACGTCGTGTGCTTCGACTGCCAGAGGATAGGGCATTTTGACTGTGAGTGCCGAGCTCCGAGGTGGCCAAGAAGGAACGATTCTGGACCGAGTCAGAGCAGTGGATAAAATCCCCATGGCCCAAGAGAATGTTTTAACTGCCACAAGCCAGGACGCCTTATCAAGGATTGCCCTCTGCTCGAGAAATCTCAGGTGGCACATGTCTATGACAGAGCGGCTGCACCGGCTTCTTCCGAAGGACCAGGTAAGCCTGATGTTTTAGGAGGTACTCTTAACATTAAGAATATTCCTATTACAGTTTTGTTTGATACTGGTGCATCTAGAAGTTTCATATCTAAAGAAACGTTTAAAAAGATTAAGTTGAAACCCAGAAAACTCAAAGAACCAATTAGAGCCCATAGTCCGATAGGAGGTTTGCTTATTCTCGATCAATATTGTAGAGTGCCTGTTTCTTACTCCTACTTCCAATTTCCTTTTAACCTAATCACCATGAATTTCTCCGGGTATTATATCATAATTGGAATGGACTGGCCAGCGAAATATGAGGATGAGTTACTTTGTGTTGAAAGAGTGGTCAGAACTAGAACCAAATTTGGAGATATTATTGCAATTTCATGCCACGCCTCAGCCACAAATAGGAAAGAATTTTGGTCTTCCCTAGAAGTCACTCCTGCTTCTATTGAGGATATTCCTATCGTCAGAGACTATGCGGATGTGTTCGAAGAAGTAGACAGCTTACCTCCGCGTAGAGAAATCGATTTCAGAATTGACTTAGTTCCGAATGCAAGGCCCGTTTTACACCCTATTCGGAGAATGTCACTAAAAGAAAAAGAGGAGCTTAGCAATCAAACCAAGCAACTTCTGGGGAAGGGTCTGATCAGTCCTAACTTCTCAAGCTGGGGTGCAGCAGTGGGTTTCGTCCCAAAGTCAAACAGTTCCCTCAGGCTATGTCTGGACTACCGTGATCTAAATAAGTAGACTCTGAAAAATAAATACCCACTGCCCCGCATTGATGATCTACTAGATCGATTGAATGGAGAACAAATATTGTCTAGGATGGACCTAGATACAGGTTTTCCACCAACTATGCATTGCCGAAGAATGTGTGCCTTTGACAACTTTCAGAGGACCAAACTTATTTTATAAATGGCTAGTGATGCCCTTCAGCCTATGCAATGCTCCAGCATACTTCATTCATCTGATGAATAGAGTCTTACGGGATGTTATAAATAAATTTGTACTGGTGTTCATTGTTGATATTCTAATCTTTTCTAAATCCACTGCTGAACATGAAAGGCACCTAAAAGAAGTCTTGGAGATTTTGCGAAGGAATGTGCTGAAAGCCGAATTCTCCAAATGCATATTCTGGCAAGAAGAGGAGAAATTCCTTGACCATGTTGTATCTAAGGAAGCCATCTCAGTTGATCCAGGAAAGATCTCGGCCATCAAAGATTGGAAGCAGCCTACTACGCCCACTGAAGTCAGAAGTTTCTTAGGTTTGGCTGGCTATTATTGGAAATTCGTTAAGGATTTCTCGAGATTATCTTGTCTATTGACGAAGCTAACTAAGAAGCATACCAAGTTCATTTGGACATCTAAATGTGAGGCAACTTTCCAAGAGTTGAAACAGAAATTGATCACTGCTCCAGTGTTGACCATTATTGATGGCAATTAGGATCTGAAAGTCTAGACAGACGCTTCTAGAGGAGGTTATCCTTTTCATATAAATAAACATGTCAGAAATGGCATTTTTCTAATGTCAAATCTTATTTTAACACATTATTCTTTTCTTTATTTAAGGTATTGGTGCGGTGTTAATGCAAAGAGACAAAGTTGTCGCATATGCTAGCCGCCAGTTAAAACCGCATGAGAAGAATTATGCCACTCATGACCTTGAGCTAATGACCATTGTATTTGCTTTAAAGTTATGGAGGCACTATCTGTTGGGCGAGAAATTCGAGATTTATACAGACCACAAATCCTTAAAGTATCTGTTCACCCAATAGATTTGAACTTAAGACAACAGCGTTGGGTTGAATTCCTTGCACCCTACGACCTGGACATCTTATATACTCCAGGGAAAGCCAATGTAATGGGAAATGCTCTCAACAGGAAGAATACAGCCAGCACCAATCTTATCCTTGCTAATCTCATTATTACCCCCACCTTGATCGATAAGACATCTACTCTTCAAAAAAATGATGAATTTATTCAGAGAATCAGCAAGAAAGTCGGGGAAGGCGAACCCACGAGTTTCCAGATTGATGACAAAGGGGTTCTGAGGCTATTGGGCCGAATTTGTGTTCCGAATCTTCCTGAGCTCAGGAAGGAAGTGATGGACGAATGTCAAAGGTCTAAGCTCAGCATTCATCCAGGTAAGAGCAAGATGTACCATGACCTCAAGCGTACATTTTGGTGGAGATCTATGAAGAGAGACATTTCTATATATGTTGCTAGATGCCCCACATGCCGGCAAGTCAAAAGTGATCAGCAAAAGCTAGCAGGTCTATTTCAACCACTAGGAGTTCCAAGTTGGAAATGGGACGAAATTTCTATGGACTTTATTGATGGCTTTCCCCGGACTAGGAAAGGCAATGACAATATATGGGTGATTGTAGACCGCGTCACAAAGACTGCCCATTTCATCCCTGTCAAATCCAATAGAACAGCTCGAAGTTTGGCACAACTTTATTTCAGAGATATTGTCAGACGACATGGAGTTCCCAGTAGCATTGTCAGTGACCATGATCTGATATTTGCTAGCAAATTCTGGGAGGCTTTTCAAGAAGAGCTAGGGACTAAGCTGAATATGAGCACTGCTTACTACCCTCAGACGGATGGCCAGACTAAGAGGGTGAACCGCATATTGGAGGACTTGTTGCGAGCATGCATCCTAGATTTTGGTGGGTCATGGGAAGATCATTTGCACTTGGTTGAATTCTCTTATAATACCAGCTATCAAGCAAGCCTGCAGATGTCGCCATTTGAAGCATTATATGGTAGTCCATGCCGATCTCCCGCATGTTGGGTGGAACCCGGCAATCGATTAGTACTGGGTCCCGACATGATTCGCGAAGCATTAAGTAAAGTTGAGTTTATTAAGAAGCGATTACTTGCTGCCTAAAGCCGACAGAAGAGCTATGCAGACACTCGAAGAAGAGATTTAGAATTCTCTGTTGGTGATTTTGTATACTTGAAGGTTTTCCCACTGAGAGTTGTAGTCCGATTTGGGAAGACTGGGAAGTTGGCGCCGAGATTCATTGGTCCATTTCCTATTCTCGAAAGGATTAGGACTCTCGCTTATAGAGTGCAGTTGCCCGAATGGTTGCCAAGGGTCCACGATGTATTTCATGTGTCCCAACTTCGAAAGCATGTTCGTGATCCATATTTAGTTGTGGAGGAAGCAACACAACAAGATTTGGATATTACCCTGACCCTAGCAGCGAGGAGGGAACCAGTGAAAATTGTGGGCAAAGAAACCCGAGTGTTGAGTAACAAGAGGATCCACTTAGTCAAGGTGCTGTGGAGCAGGGATCCTACATACTGTACATGGGAGACTCAGGATAGCATCAAACATGCTTATCCCAAGTGAAAAGTGGATATCTCCGAGTAGCTTTTGTGTTGAGGTACATTTATAATACCTTGCATTTTATGTTTTGTTTACTACTTTAATATTATTTTCTTTTCAAGGACGAAAATCTTTTAAGTAGGGCAGATTGCAACAACCCAGAAAATCTGAACAATTTAAAATTTTAATTTTGGCTATTTCAGTGAATTTTGAATAGTTAAAATAATTTATTTTAAATAATAATGATTAGAAATTTATTTTAATCAAGGTTAGAGAAAATTCATTTATTTTGACTCCAAAAGGAATTAGAAATAGGACGGTAATTTGAAAAGTCAAACTTGAAATTTGACAGAATGTACCAGATTAAAAATCTAGCGGATTTTAGTGAAACCAAAAATATCTAAATATGTTTGGAGATATCTTTCCAACAAATCCGAAAAATCAAAATTTCATAGCGGGAATTAAAAGTTATGGTCAGTTGAATATTCAGAATGGTCACTATAGTACAAATTATAGCCCGTATAAAAGGCCATTTTTCAAACGACCACTGTTTTCGATGAAACTACTTTTGTCGGATCTAGAATGTCAAATTATTGCTAAGTTTAATTTTCCAGAATTTTTGGAATTAATATGTGAGAATGGCAAACGAAAATGTGTTTTGTCAATTTCAATCAAATCTGATCGACTTGAAAACGACCATTTTTCAAAAAGTCTCAGAATTCGACGAAATTATTTTTTTTAGGACCATATCATCAAAACATAGCCAGAAATAATTTTTTTTGGAATTTTCTAAGTCCGTATGTGACCCTGGTGAATTTAAATATACGATCAAATTAATTTATTAAAAGATTTAAATATTAAATTAAAGATTTCAGGCCACAAACAGTCGTTTGGGCTGACAAGACCTAGCCTATTGGATCCGGAGCGGGGGCTGTTGGGTGGGGTCAACTCTGGTTAGATTGAAAATGGAATGGTTTAAGATTTATGGATTTTTTGTAAATTTCACAATAAAAATATTATAAATAATAGAAAATTCTCTAAAACCCTAATTCCCTAATAGTAACAGCCGCCACTACATGAAACAAATGCCACCGTGCTCCGAGTTTAATCACTTAATTTCCATTAATTTAGCACAAATTAGCAGTGGACTCTTTTGACATTATCAAAGAGATTTTCCTCCTCTTTAATTTCATACGGTTGGATCTCCTCCTCGAGCCGTAAAACTCCAGAACCGTGTACCCAAACCCGCGCCAAACCCACCGCTGCCACGTCAGCATACCACCACCGACTGCGCCACCCTCACAGGCACACGTGCGCCACACTCCCCCCTCTGACGTCCCACTCTCTGATCGTCAAACCACATCAGCATTTGAACAAAAATTGGAGACCTAAATTTGAAGCTAATTAGGTTTTATCGCGGCTTGTTACTGAAAGAGGAAGAAGGTCTAATTCTTTCTTTTTATTTTAATAATGTAATTTAAAATTATTATTAATCTTTTTTAAATCCTAATAAATTCATACGACATCGAAAATTAACGATTTCAGATCCTGTGCGATCGTAGAGACGAGATCTACGACTCTAGACTAGAAAGGAGCGATTCCGAGCTATTTGAGTTTTGGACAAATTTGCAGTTCTGAACAAAACAGAATAACCCAAAACAGAATAACCCGACTATGAGATTTCTGTTTTTTTTTAATTAATCAATTTAATTATTTTACTTGTTGTGTAATGATTGTATGTATATGATTTAGATCTGCTTTGTTCTGAAATTTTGGATGATGATTGATCTATTGTTTGGTGATGAATAATTATAGATCTGAATGTGTTGGTTAAATTAAATCATTTTCTCTTTGTCAATATTTGGTGAATCATGTGTAGTATCATTTTTATTGGATTGAATTAGATTGTCAATTCAATATAAAATATTATTTTGTCAATTTTATTGAATTGAATTAGATTGTCAGTTCAATATAAAATTTTATTTTGTCATATTTATTGGATTGAATTAGATTGTCAATTTAATATAAATTATTATTTTGTCATTTTTATTGGATTGAATTAGATTGTCAATTCAATATAAAATATTATTTTTCACTTTTATTGGATTGAACTAGATTGTCAATTCGATATAAAATATTATTTTGTCATTTTTATTGGATTGAATTAGATTATCAATTCAATATAAAATATTATTTTGTCATTTTTATTGGATTGAATTAGATTGTCAATTCAATATAAAATATTATTTTGTCATTTTTATTGGATTGAATTAGAGTGTCAATTTAACATAAAATATTATTTTGTCATTTTTATTGAATCGAATCAGAATTGTCAATTCAATAAAATTATCATCTTTTTTTATTATGAATTGAAATAGAATTGTCAATTCAATCAAAGGTATCATTTTTGTTTATATTATTGAGTTTAATTAGAATTTTCAATTCAATAAAAACATCACCTTGTTTATGTTATTGAATTGAGTTAAACTTTCGATTCAATATAAAATACATCACTTTTGCGTTGATTGATAAAAACACCACCTTTGTTGTTGTTTGATTGTAGTAGAAAAAGATTACATTTTTTTATTTGCAAATTTAGGTGCAAATAAATATCCTATTAAAAGTTATATTTTTATTTGCATTCTTTGATGCAAATAAAACATTGAAATAAAAAGTTATATTTTTATTTGCATTCTTTGATGCAAGTAACATGTTGAAATTAGAAGTTGAATTTTTATTTACATTCTTTGATGCAAATAAAAAATTGAAATAAAAAGTTATATTTTTATTTGCATTCTTTGATGCAAATAAAATGTTGAAATTAGAAGTTGAATTTTTATTTGCATTCTTTGATGCAAATAAAACATGAAATAAAAAGTTAAATTTTTATTTGCATTCTTTGATGCAAACAAAAACATTAAAATGAAAGTTGCATTTTTGGTTTGCATTCTTTGATGCAAACAAAAATACCATTATGAAAGTTGCATTTTTGATTTGAATTCTTTGATGCAAACAAAAACATTAAAATGAAAGTTGCATTTTTGTTTTTCATTCTTTGATGCAAACAAAAATATCAAAATGAAAGCTGCATTTTGGGTTTGTACTTTAGATGCAAACAAAAACATTAAAATAAAAGATGCATTTTTTGTTTGTATTTAGATGCAAATAAAAACATTAAAAATAAAAGTTGAATTTTTGTTTGCAAAATTTAGATGCAAATAAAAACATTAAAATGAAAGTTACATTTTTGTTTGCAATTTTGATGTGAGTAAAATATTAATTTAAAAGTTGTATTTTTATTTGCATTCTTTGATGCAAATAAAACATGAATTTAAAGGTTGCATTTTTATTTGCATTCTTTGATACAAATAAAAACGTGATTTAAAAAGTTACATTTTTATTTGTATTTTAGATACAATAAAAACATGATTTAAAGAGATGCATTTTTGTTTGCATTTTAGATGCAAACAAAAACATTAAAATGAAAGTTACATTTTTGTTTGCATTTTAAACGCAAAAAAAAAAAAACATTAAAATGAAAGTTACATTTTTGTATGCATTTTTGATGTGAATAAAACATTGATTTAAAAGTTGCATTTTTTTATTTGCGTTCTTAGATGCAAATAAAGCATGAATTAAAAGTTGCATTTTCACTTTCAAATCAGAAGTTACCTTTTTATTTACATTTTAGATGTAAATAAAAGAATAGGATTAAAAGTATCATTTTTACTTTTAAATTGAGGCTATAGAAAAGAACAGATTTTGATGTTACATTTTTATTGTCATTTTAGAGACAATAAAAAGAATAGATTTAAAATGTCATATTTTTATCATATATTTATATGCAATAAAAATAGTAGGATTAAAATCATGTTGTTATTATCATTTGGTTTCAACAAAAAGAGTGAACATTAGGAAAATATATTTGTAATGTAATTTAATTACCATTGGGAATAATTAGTCATTAAAAAATGATTTATTTCAAATCATCATTTTTATCATGTTAATAGAGTTATGAAAATCATATATAAAATCTCTAATATGAATATAAAATGTATTTGGCTTGCATATGATTGTCTGTAAGTAGTTGAAACCGCCAACAATATATATATATATATATATTAATTAAAATTAAAACGAATCGCGTGCGGTAGCTCGCATTTTGGCAATCGTAACTTCAAACGATTATACCGTAAGATCCAACCGTCGAATTTTCCCAAAACCGGAACCGTTAGTATCTCTTTGGGAAGATCTTTCCACCAATATGAATTTTGTTAAAATCCAACAGTTGGATTTCAAGATATGTGTAAATCAAATTTTGGTAAAAAATGCCCTAGGGCCGCCCTTCGACCCGAAGCGTCATTAATTAAATTTGGCTTTTTTATATAAATAAAAATAGCAATTAATCGTTATTAAATACCATTAACGATAAAAATGATTTTAAAACTATATATGTGCGAGGATCATTTGAAAACACCGAGTTAAATCTGATTTCAAATGATCATACGACGATCTAAATTGAAGATCTTAAAGACGACGATTGAAGACCGGCGATCTTCACATCGAAAGGATAACTACTGATGTCTGGCATTGGCTAGCTACCAATAAAGGGTCAAAGTGATAGTTTTCCATACCTACTTGTCGATAATCCAGATACGAGAGTACCTCACTTCCGTATTGGACATACGGGACGAGGAATAAGATGACTCCGGATTCGTTCAGACCCAGAACGGACTAGTAAATGGATGTGTGTCCGACATTGAATTCCATGCCTTGTAATTAAATTGATATCTATTGTAACACCCCACCTCCGTTAAGGTCACTCACAAAGGGAATGCTTTAACTTTGGTGGAGCATTTTAGTAAACAGAACAGAAACTTACAAGACAGATAAAACAGTACTTGAAAAATTTTAACTTTATTACAGCGGAAACAGAAATTAATATGGTTACATCCTTTCAATTTCAGAATTCAAGTACAAAATATCAGTCTTGTACAAAAGCCTTCAAAATGCATAGTTGAAAATCTTAATCCCCATGGAACGGAAGCTATACAGAGCCAAGCCATACTTTAAGCACTTCAAGCAAAGAGAAATCCGGATCAAGCTAAAGTATTTCCCTCCTTGGATAACCTGGGGGGGGGGGAAACGGAAGAAAGGAGGCGAAACAACAAGGGTCAGACAAAAAGTCTGGCAAGTCCAGTGACTTTCAGCATATGAACAGATAATAATAATATGATATGAACATAAAACTGGATGTGAGATAACTATAACAGGTGTAGCAGATATAACAGAAAAACAGAATGATATAAACTATTGTTTTACACTTCTCTGCACTAATACTAGTATAGCAGAATTAGGTGTCACCCTAATGTCTAAATTGAAGCAGGAACGGGTACAGAATACTTTAACAGAAACAGAATGCTAATAATGGGCCTTTACTACCCGATCAGAAATAGACAGAAGAAGAAACAGATTTATCCCTATGAAGACAGAATGTGGAATTAGGTGTACACTAGTAATGGGCCTTTACCACCCGAACAGACGGTACCACACAGAAACAGACAGGTGTTACCACCCAACAGAAACAGACGGTACCAACAGAAACAGACAGAACTAAGCGTACCCTAAAACCCTACCCCAAGCGATCGGCTCCCTAATACATAAATATCCTGTGTCGGCCCCACAGTAGGGTGTATCACTCCCTAAAGTGACAACCAATTGGCACAGACCTATTTACAGATGTCACGGCGTCTTACATCCTCAGAGGCAGACCGGGATCCATGCACGCACATGACCCGGTTGGAACGCAACATCAACACCCCTCGCCATTATCAGAATGAACCACTTATAATTAGTTCAGTAAGCGTGCCCGGACCCTACCTACTGTTGGGTCAAAGTTTTGATACCAGAAAGGGTTACTGACTAATATGGGTCCCAAACAACATATGACACAAGTAATTCCCCTCCTAACCTTGTGTCCCCAGACTAACAGATTTCAGATTTATTTGTTTACAAGTTCAGACATACAGAATTCAGATTTACTAGTTCACAAATTAAGTTAACAAGTTTTCAGACTAACAGGTCAGATGTACAGATTTTTCAGATTTGTCTAACTTTGTATTGGGCCTACAGATTCATGGACGGGTTTTACTACATCTATTAATCCCTTTGGTTTAACCCTATTTTCCCCAATACGTTTTAGACGTCATTCTTATCTTAGATTTTGCATTAATTAATTATTAATGCACAGACCTCTCACATTAGGTCGGTAGCTTGTGGCCGCTGGATATGCCGGGCGGTTCCGGGCAGACTTCTGCTACAAGCCAGACCTAACCTCGTGTCTTACGCATGTTATGACTAACTTCTCACATTAGAACCTATTGTTTGCGGCCACTGGATGTGCCGGGCGGTTCCGGGCAGATTTACGCCGCAAACTCATTCTAACCTCGAGTTAGCCATGTCTATCTTTGTGGCCAATTAATTAATAATTTACCGTTTATGCGCACGCCCAATATATATGCCAATTCAGATTATATCAATAACATGATGATTATATCAACATAGCAGATAACAGATTTTATATGACTTAACGGATTTAACAGATTTAGCAACTTAGCAGATTTTGGCATATAACAGGTTAGGCATTTCAATCTAATTAGCAGTCTAGGCAATATAACAAAACTAGTAGTTTAGGCAGCTTGGCAAATTAGCAGATTTAGCAAATTTAATATTTCTAAAGGTTCTATTTACATGCCTTGCCCAATCATAAATTGGCCTAAATTCATATGCCTACATAATTGTCATGATTCACAACATATACTCCATGTTTGCATAAGCGCAGAATATGGACATAATTTTCCATATAACATATGTTCCAATTTTTGTTAAACTAGCATCTTACAGCAGATTCACATATAAATTATACCAAATATAACCATTAATTTCAATGCATGCCATATATACAAAAATCCCTATTTAGGTGTAATCTCAATAATAGATATCCTAATTAATGTAAATCTTTACACCTAAGCTTCCATATCTTCTTCTTTTTAAGTCATGAATCATTATGCAAACTATACCCAACAATCTAAATCTTTAAATCAAATCTTGACTTTTATATGCATTTTGTTCAAAGTCTCAAATCATATGTAATCTTACAGTGGTTCCTCTTCTTCTTTTATCACAAAATATGCATAGGTCTAAAACTAGTTTATAACATATGCTTATTTTTCTAATTAATTACAGATCTAAATTACAACATAACTATGCATACAACATGCATAAATTATATGTTCATAGTCAAATTTATGCATCCAATCCCAAGTCACATGTCCAATATATTTTATGCCTCAGACCTAAAGTCATACATTCAATTTAGTCTTGTCAAATTTCGCATCATTCATCCCAAAATTTGCGTTCATACGTTCATCTCTTATGAGATTAGGCACAGGCTCGTGGTAGCCTGGCTATAGAAACAGAAAAGAAGAAAGGAATATAGAACAGTCACAGAAAACAGATCTAACAGAAGAGAATACAACCTCAAACTCAGATTTAAATGCATATCAAAATTATAATTAACGTTCATAGCGGAGAATAACTGTACTTGCCTTGATTGGATTAAAGAAAGAACTTTAACTTGTTGTAGAATCTTTGCAGAAACTCTAATTTCTAGTTTGAATTGAGTTGCTTAGGCTGATGTTGATTATCTTCTAGTTTTAATTCCAGCAGAGCAGCGACGCCATTTTTATTTTTTTATTAGAAGAAGAGAGCAATGGAGGCTAGAGAATTGTGTAAGAAACCTAGGTAGAGTCTAGGGTCATTTTATAGAGTTTATGAACTGATTAGGACCATCGATGTTGCTTGGATTGATCGTAGCCATTCATTCGCAAGAGGGACCAATTAGAGCCTGCCACCTAGCCCTAATGACAAAGCAGACCACAGAAAATCGACCAACAAAGAATAGGCCAGCCAGGGTGGACTGGGTTCGACCTGGGTCTGGACCAGGTCGACAGCCCTATCGACAGCCCTGTCGACAGCCCTGTCGACCTGGCTAGACCATGTCGACAGCCCAGTCGACCTGGGTGTCTTAGGCGGGAATTTTTCCGCCCTGGCCAATTGGGCCCGATTTTTAATTTTAAACTTGTTTTTTGAGCTGTTCGAATTTTAAACATAATTCAGAAACTTCCGGAGGCTATATCTTCTTCATACGGACTCCGTTTTTCGAAAACTCGGACTCTATTTCGCGTATTTTTCCGAGACGAACGCAATGGCGTATCCCGTTTCCCTTAGTTCTTTGATTTCAAATTAATTATACTTTAATTTGTTAATTCCACAGTTATAGAATACACGGGGTGTTACATCTATTAATATATTTCTGAGGTGGCGGAGAAGTTATTCTCTTGCTAAAAACCCTTCTTTGAGACGCACGAGCTTGAATGTTATATATTGGTAGTTATCGATCGCATGATATGGACTATCAATGTGACATGCCAAGATGCAATTGATCGAGGCTTTTGTTGAAAAGCAGAGCCTTGTGGATGACGGTCAAAGCACAGCCTATTTAGGCATAGCTTTGTGTATTACGTTACCTCGCGAGCCTCATACCTCCGTAGAGTCAAAAAGGGGACAAGGGAATGCTGGGAGTGCGCAGGTTTCTTTCTAGCTAGAAGTGGTGTTTGGGTTTTTACACGGCCCGGCATTTTTACTTATGTGGTTGATGGAATGAGGCGCCTCGGATTTTTATTGGTCGCCAAAGGCCAATTTATAGGTCCAATAGGATCGGGGATCGTGTGTTCAGGCATAACTAAACCACAAAAGTATTTGTGGATCGGTCCTGCAGGATCTAAGGGTTCGGCAACGTCCGAATCCTAAGACATTGCTAGAGTGTCTCAAATAGGTTAGGAGATCGTCCCTAGCCTTGACTCATGATGGAAACCAACCCCCAATACGACATTACGGTCTTGATTGTAAACTAACATATGGCGACATAATATATGGTAGCTATGCCGTCTAGGATTGATACATTTACTTTGAAGTATTTTTGGAACATATTAGACACTTATAGTAATATTAAAAATATTAATTTCTTCGTATCAAGCATTTTTGATCATTATAAGGTAAAAATCTATCCTCCGTTTGCGTTGCATTGTGTGATTGGACTTGAGTCTTATAATGATTTCATTTTCTAAAAAGCATTGCGTTGTTTTTGACTTAAAATTTATGAACCGTATGCACTAGCAACCCAATGGAGTAAACCCGTTCCACATTAGCGGCGTGGTCTAGTGATTAGCCCTATTATTAGTTTAGTAAGATTTCTCATACCAGTCCCATGAGTGACTCGTAGTTTGTTTCACTTTGCAAACTCGGGTGCCCTCTTTCCACACGGGCAACGAATTGACAAGTTTCAGGTAGGGATGTTTTCAGGACTAGAGCTTGCTGATGAGGATTATAAAGGATCTTTTCTTTATCTTTTTAGAGACAGTATTGAGTATTGATGCATTTTGGGAGATTGAGCCTTTATTTCTTTCCCTATTTTAGACATCTATTTTTGCAAAGTGTATCTTCTACTGCGTACTCTGATGGTATGTGATGATATTTGCGGTGGCATTTCCTTTCCGTTGCAATGATTTATATATGATGCTATGTATCTGTGATCTGTTATTGTTTTAATTATGTTATACACCTACGTTTATCCTTACTTTCGTTCCATGGAAGTTTGGGTCATCACAGGAATTGTCAACAAAATGAATGAATCACTTTTTATTCTTTTTGTTGAACTAGAATTGTCAACAAAAGGAATGAGTCACTTTCTATTCTTTTTGTTGAACTAGAATTGTAAACAAAATGAATGTATCACTTTTTATGCATTTTGTTGAAATAGAATTTGTATGATAAATAAAGAATTATTTTTATTTGCAAAAATACATTAGAATTTGTATGATAATTAAAGAATCATTTTTATTTGCAAAACATACATTAGAATTTGTATGATAATTAAAGAATCATTTTTATTTGCAAAACGTACATTAGAATTTGTATGATAATTAAAGAATCATTTTTATTTGCAAAACATACATTAGAATTTGTATGATAATTAAAGAATCGTTTTTATTCGCAAAACATACATTAGAATTTGTATGATAATTAAACAACTATTTTTATTTGCAAAAAATACATTAGAATTTGTATGATAATTAAAGAATTATTTTTGTTTGCAAAACATTCATTAGAATTTGTATGTTAATTAAAGAATCATTTTACTATCACAACATACATTAGAATTTGTATGAAAATTAAAGAATCATTTTTGTTGTCGCAACATACATTCGAATTTGTACGTTAATAAAGGAATTAATTTTATTGTCAAAACATTCATTGAAACTATATACAAAAAAAATATTTCCTTTTTATTTTTTAGAGATAAAAGTAGAAATACAAATAAAAATTATCTTTTTATTTGTTGTTAGCTAAATTGTCATGTAAATAAAATTCATTTTATTTGACATTATGAATATGTAGATATGATATGCCAATAAAACATTCTTTTATTCGGCGTGTTAAACACATTAGTGGAATCGTCGAATGGTTTATATTTATATATAATTTTATATATAAATATAAATTAAAATTAAATGAATCGCGCGTGGTAGTTCACGTTTCGGAATCGTAACTTTAAACGATTATACCGAAAGATCCTACCATCGGGTTTTCCCAAAACTGGAACCGTTAGGACCGCTTTGGTAAGATCTTTCCAGTGATATAAATTTTGTTAGAATCCTATGGTTAGATTTCGAGAAATACGTAAATCAAATTTGGGTAAAAACAGCGCCAAGGTCGCCTATTGACCTGATGCATCGTTAAATTAAATTGAGCTATTTTTATATAAATAAAAATAGCGATAAATCGTTATAAAATAATATTAGTGATATGAAGTGGTTTAGATTATATATATGCGAGAACTATTTGAAAACACCGAGTTCAATCTCATTTCAAATAATTACACGACGAATTAAATCGAAGATATTGAAGATGGTGATTGAAGACAGGGCATTTTCACATCGAATGGATGAATACTGATGCACTGCATTGGGTAGCTCCCAGTAAAGGGTTAAAATGGTAGTTGTCCAGACGTACTTATTGATTGTCCGGATAAGCGAGCACCTCTCTTCTGTATTGGACATACGGGACGAGGAATAAGGTGTCTTCGGTTTCGTTCAGACCCAGAACAGACTTGTAAATGGATGTGTGACTGACATTGAATTTCATTTCATGTAAATTGATTTCTATTTAATATATATCTTTTTGGCGGCGGAGAATTTATTCTCTTGCTTTACACTCTTCTCTAAGACGCACGGGCTCAGAGGTTATATATTGGTAGTTATCAATCGCATGGCGTGGATTGACAATGTGGCATGCCAAAATGCAAATGATCAAGGCTTTTGTTGAAAAGCAGAGCCTTGTGGTTGTTGATCAAAGCACATCCTATTTAGGCATCTCTTTTTGTACAACGATACTTCGCGAGCCTCACACCCCGGTAGGAGTCAAAATCGGGATAAGGTACCCAAGGAGTGCACACGTTTCTTTCTAGGTAGAAGTGATATCAGGGTTTTGCAAGTCCTGACATTTTACTTATGTGGATGATGGATTATGAAGCCTCGGTTATATGGATGATAGTGACCAATTTATAGGTTCAATAGAACAGGGAAACGTGTGTTTAGGCATAACTAATCCACTAAAGTATTTATGGACTGGCCTTGGAGGATCCAAGCATTGCCCGTAGGTGTGATCCTAAGACATTTGCTAGAGTGTATCGAATCGGTAAGGAGATCGTCCCTAGCCTTGACTCATGATGGAAACCCAATTTCCAATACGACATTACGGTTTTGATTGTAAACCTATATATAGCGACATAGTATATGGTAGCTATGCCGTCTAGATTGATACATTTACTTTGAAGTATTTTAAAACTGATTAGACACTAATAATAATATTAAAATATTATTTTCTACGTACCAAGCATGTTTGATCATTATAAGGTAAAACTTTATCCTCTGGTTTGCGTTGCATTGTGTGATGGGACTTGAGTCTTATAATGATTTTATTTTTCTAAAAAGCATTGCGTTGTTTTGAATAAAATTTATTTAATTTATGCACTGGCAATCCCATGGAGTAAACCCGTTCCGCGTTAGCGGTGTGGTCCTGTGATTTGCCATATTGTTAGATAAGTTACGAAAGATTTCTCATACCAGTTCCACAACTGACTCATAGTTTGTTTCACTTTGCAAACTCGGGTACCCACTTTTCCACACGGGCGGTCGAGTAACTTATTTTGCAGATATATTGAGCAGGATTCCGGATCGAAGCTTAAAGCTGTGTCTAGAGCATTAATAGACTTCCGCTGTATCATTTTATTGGTTCCGCTGCATTGTATTAAATTCATTGTAAATTATCTTCTGATGTTGTAATATTATGTTCGATGTACTCTGATATTCTATACTCTATTATAATGCTTATAAAGTCTTCCGTTATTTATTCTGATGAGTTGTATGCCCAAAGTTAGTGCACCTGAGGATTTCCAACTTTTGGATCAAACCTGTGTAGTTTTTGGTCGATTCAAAGGGCGGGGATTTTTGGGTCATTACATGTGGTATTAGAGCTTTGGTTAATTCAAATCTTTGGGGTACAACTCGTTAGAACTGAAAAGACTCATCAGAGGTAGGATTAGTAATATCCAATAAAAGAATACTCATTAGAGATAGTGTTAGATCCAAGATTGGCTTTAACACCCAAGTTGTTCAATTATATAGAAATTAATATCAGAAAAAATGCTAGAAAATAAGAAAAGACAAAAGATTTATAGTGGTTCGATGTTAATGAGCCTACGTCCACTTTATATCTATGATTATACTTGGAATCAGAGTACAATCGATGACTTATCCCTCAGTCTCACTCTTACAATGTTTATTCACTCAATAATTTCGAGACAACCCTGAATAATAATGGAGGTGTAATAATTATGGATTCAGAACTCAGAACTACCAAAAATGATCCTGAAAAATGCCAAGTTCTGGGCTATTTATAGGTGATTTCTTCAGGTGGATCGCGGTCATAAGTGGCACACATCTCGAGAATCTCGGATTGGTTCGTGGCTTGATGGAGAATTGGTCAATATGACAGTTATGGACAGGTGTCACAGGATTCGACGTTTGCGGATTGTGGTGGACCTGGTCTTGGCCATCTCCTTGTCTTCTGGACTTGGATTGGATCGTGCAGAAGAGGAGAGGGCGGATTGGATCGAGTATCGGCGCCGCGAACCGGGGACGTGTTACGATCCGAGGACTGACCCTGACGATCCAAGGCTTGCCTGCGTGCTTGCCGGAGGGGCAGGCTAGAGCATCTCGAATTTGGTGAGGACGATCCCTTGCCTCGGTTCATGACGGAAATCCAATTTCCCTGTACGTGACTTTGCGGTTTTGATTGTATACCTATGTATGTCAACATGATGTATGGTACCCATGCCATCTATGACTGATACTTATTATTTGAAATTGTTTTTGAAACATATAAACACTAGTAATAATTTCAAATGCTTTTGTTTTATTCGTATCAAGCATATTTTGGCCATTATAAGGTAAAAACTCTATCCTCCGGTTTGCGTTGCATTGTGTGATGGGAACTGAGTCTTATAATGGCTTCATTTTTGTAAAAAGCATTGCGATGTTTAAAAGATTTACTTGTTTTAAGCACTGGCAATCCAATGGAGTAAACCCGTTCCGTGAAAGTGGCGTGGTCCTGTGATTAGCCATATTATAAAATGTGTTAAGTAGATTTCTCATACCAGTCCCATGACTGACTCGTAGTTTGTTTCACTTGCAAACTAGGGTGCCCCTTTTTCTACACGGACAACCTTGTATTCTAGTTTTAGCTGGCTCTTTCTGGATAGCTGGAGCTGAAGATGGATTCTATCATTTATCTCTTTTTATGCTGTTCAGCTCCTATTGTACATATTATGTTTGTTTTCCGCTGTAGACATTTATGTATAGCTGAACTGTATTTGTACTAAGTATGATCCTGTATACTGTGTAACTCTGATGATTATGTTCATCCAATGTATTATTTGTACATTAACTGGCGTATTTATTTAATTCTGTTCTGCTATTATCTGTTTATGTGTTATATTCCAAAGATTACCCTTGCCGCCATCAGTACGGGGTTTGGGGTCGTCACAACGTGGTATCAGAGCTTTTGTTAAGCTTAGTTCTGGAATATAACATATGAATGAACTCATTAGAAATAGAACCAGTAGTGTACTAGGACGAATAACTCATTACACATAGGATCAGTAATATCCTAGTATGAGTATAGCAGAATGAACTACACCCCGATAGACACAATTACATTCAAGTATATGTTTCTATGTTTTAAAATATCTTTTCTGTTGACCTGACACTTGATCTGCTATTTGCAGAAGTACTAGAAAATGAGTGTCAGAAACAGAAGGAATGCAGAACCAGATATTGAGGCTCTAGTAATTAAGTATCGAAATATGGGTGGAATACCATTCTCGGGCGAAGAATCTATTATGAAAATACAAGCTTGGATTCAGTCTACTGAGAAAATCTTTGACGGTTTAAAGTTGAGAGATGACTAGAAAAGATTACTAGCATCTTGGGCACTCAAAGATGAAGCCTTGATCTGGTGGGATTCGATTATTAAGGATAATCCAGAAGGTGATATCACTTGGGATAGATTCAAAGAGGTTTTCAGTGAAAGATTTATTCCTCCAGAAGCAACTGAGCGGTTATGTGATGAATTTTGTTATCTGATACAAGGAGATAAGAATATCCCAGAATATCATAAGAAATTCAACGAACTTTCTCATTTTGCCCCTCATCTAATTCAAAATACGAAGAGGAAGAATCTGAGATTTATTAACGGGCTTCAAAGAAAGTACCAAAATAATGTAATGGGGCATGTGAAGCTTCCTTTCAAAAAGTTTTTGAAAATAGTTTTCAAAAACTTTACCCAATCTGGTAACCTTCAGCTCTGATACCAAGTGTAACACCCCACCTCCGTTAAGGTCACTCACAAGAGAATGCCTTAACTTTGGTGGAGCATTTTAGTAAACAGAACAGAAACTTAAAAGACAGATAAAACAGTACTTGAAAAATTTATAACTTTATTTCAATAGAAGCTTGGTTACATCCTTTCAAATCACAATATCAGAATTCAAGTACAAAATATCAGTCTTGTACAAAAGCCTTCAGAATGCATAGTTTAAAATCATAATCCCCACAGAAGAAGACAAGCCATACTTTAAGCACTACAAGCGGAAGAATTCTGGATCAAGCTAGAGTATTCCCTTCTACAAAACCTGGGGAGGGGGGGGGGGAAACGGAAGAAAGGAGGCGAAACAACAAGGGTCAGACAAAAGTCTGGCAAGTCCAATGATTTTCAGTTATGAACAGATAATAATAACATGACATGAAAATAAAACTGGATGAGAGATATCTGTAACAGATGTAGCAGATATGACAGAAGAACAGAATGATATAAGCTATTGCTTTACACTTCTCTGCACTAATACTAGTATAACAGAATTACGGTGTCACCCTAATGTCTGAACTGAAACGGAAACGGGTACAGAATAATTTAACAGAAACATGCTACTAATAATATGCCTTTACTACCCGATCAGAAACAGACAGAAGCAGAAACAGATTAATCCCTACGGAAACAGAATGTAGAATTAGGTGCACACTAGTAATGGGCCTTTACCACCCGAACAGACGGTACCACGCAGAAACAGACAGGTGTTACCACCCAACAGAAACAGACGGTACCAACAGAAACAGACAGAACTAAGTGTACCCTAAAACCCTACCCCCAAGCGATCGGCTCCCTAATACATAAATATCCTGTGTCGGCCCCGCAGTAGGGTGTATCACTCCCTAAAGTGACAACCAATTGGCACAGACCTATTTACAGATGTCACGGCGTCTTACATCCTCAGAGGCAAACCGGGATCCATGCACGCACATGACCCGGTTGGAACGCACCATCAACACCCCTCGCCATTATCAGAATGAACCGCTTATAATTAGTTCAGTAAGCGTGCCCGGACCCTACCTACTGTTGGGTCAAAGTTTTGATACCAGAAAGGGTTACTGACTAATATGGGTCCCAAACAACAGATAACACAAGTAATTCCCCTCCTAACCTTATGTCCCCAGACTAACAGATTTCAAATTATCTTGTTTATAGTTTCAGACATACAAAATTCAGATCAACTAGTTCACAGACAAGTTTTCAGACTAACAGATCAGATATACAGATTAACAGACTTACAAATTAGCTGATTTCAGATTAACAGGCTTACAGATTAACTAGTTACAGATTAATAGACTTACAGATTAACAGACTTACAGATTTGTCTAACTTTGTAATTGGGCCTACAGATTCATGGAACAGATTTATTATCAGTCTAGTGAGTTTAACCCTATCCGCCCAACACATTATATTTATCTCAGATTTTCATTAATTAAATATTAATGCCTAGACCTCTCACATTAGACTGACAGTTTGCGGCTACTGGTTAGGCCGGTTGGTTCCGGGCAGGTTTCTGTCGCAAACTAAGTCTAACCTCGGGTTTCAAGCACGTTATGACTAACTTCTCGCATTAGAACCTATTGTTTGCGGCCACTGGATATGCCGGGCAGTTCCGGGCAGAGTTACGCCGCAAACTCATTCTAACCTCGAGTTAGCCATGTTTATCTTTGCGGCCAATTAATTAATGATTTACCATTTATACCCACGCCTAATATACATGTCAATTTTCATAATTATAGCCAATTCAGATTATGTCAATAACAGACTAAATATATCAACTCAACAGATATGGCAGATAACAGATTTAGCAGATTAGGCGACTTAACGGATTCAACAGATTAAGCAGTTCAGCAGATTTAGCATATAACAGTTTAGGCATCTTCAGCAGACTTAGTAGATGACAGATTTGGTAAATGAACATATATAGCAGATTATAGCAGAACTAGCAGATTAGGCAATATAACAGAACTAGCAAATTAGGCAATATAACAGAACTAGCAGATTAGGCCATATAACAGATTTAATCATTAATTAAAGTTTCATAAACATATCTTGCCTAATTATAAATTTGGTCTAAGTTTGCATGCCTAAATAGTTGTCATGATTCACATTATGATCATATACCCCACGTTTGCATTGAATTTATATGGCACAGATTATGGTCATAATTTACCATATAACACACGTCTCAAATTTAGTTAAACTTGCCTAGTACAAAAGATTCACATATAAATTATACCAAATATAGCCATCGATTTCAATGCATGTCATATATTAAAAAATCTCCCACTTAGGTGTTATTCACATTTAATAGTTATCAAATCTTAACATAAATTTCTATATAAACAATATGCCCAACAATCTAGAACTTTAAATTATAACAGATCTTTAATTCAAAAATATGCGTTATGTCCAATGTCTCAAGTCACATGTTAATATACAATGGTTCCTCTTCTTCCAATTCACAGAATATGCACAGATCTAAATCTAGTTTACAACCTATGTCCTTTTAGTCACATATTAGCCATGTCCAATTATGCCATCATTCATTATTTATCCCAAAGTTTAACGTTCGTGCGTTAATCTCTTATGAGATTTGGCGCAGGCTCGGGGTAGCCTGGCTATAGAACAAAAAGAAGAAAGAGATATAGAATAAAATAGATCAGAACAGAACATACACAATCTCAAATTCAGATTTACAATCATGTCACAATTATAATTAAAGTTTATATCGGAAAATAACTACACTTGCCTTGGTTGGATTCTAAAAGAAAAAGGTGTTGTAGCTGTTCTCTTTTAATCCTAATCAGAATTGGAGGAAGAAGAAGCACAAGTCCTAGCTTAGGTTTCAGCAGAGTAGAGACGCCATTGATTTATTTATTTTTAGAGAGGAAGAGAGCAATGGAGGCTAGAGAATTGTATATGAGATTTAGGTTTAGGTTAGGGATGTATATATAGGTGTAGGAAGTTATTTAGGACCATTAGATTAACCCTGAATCATGAGAACCATTCAAATGCAAAATCTTCATCTGAGCGAATCGGCCCACGGGATGACAGCCAAACACCCTGGATTAACCCCTAATCGACCCAGCAAAACTCGGGTCGACCTCAAAAATGGGCCGGTTCGGTTATTCCCCCTCCCAATTCGCTGTTTTGAACCTTTTTTGCATGTTTATTTATTTTCTTTTTATATATATCTATATATATTTCTCTCATATGCATACAAACTTCAAGGCTTAATAACTTCTTCATAATTAACCATTTTTTTTAATATTCTCAGAAAATATGGGGTGTTACATTCTCCCCTCCTTAAACGATTTCGTCCCCGAAATCTTCAAGTTAAGAAGAATGTATCCTAACATCTAACATCCATCTACTCAACCATTCAATCACAGGCATCCATTGTCCTTAAAAGGTTTCTAATGCCGTATGAACATACACAAAGTGTGTGTATATGTTTCTTATCTAATGCAAAATCAGGAGGTCTACTGATCCAGTTGACCTCCTTAATGCGAATCATGTTAGTGTCATGAGTCCAAATATGTATGCAAGAAATCCTATTTGATACACATCATTTCTATATGAGTGCATAACCATTCATCCAAATGCAACATCCATGTGAGGAGTCAATCATTCTACATCCACAAAAATTGAAAAATACACACACATCCATATGCAGTATGAGAGTGTTTTTGAGCCGATCTAATGCCTAGTGTGTGTATATGCATCAACGAGCAACCACTAGCAACCACTTGCATCCACTTGCAACCATCAAACATAACATGTCTCAAACACATGTTTACACCCATTAGTTTCTACATAAAGTTCGAAGATTCGATCGATAGGATACAGTCGAATGATGGAAGCGAGTACAGATAAGACAAAGACTTGGTTCCCATTAGACATTGGTTGAGAAAATAATTCCCCTAAGTATCAACCCCGAAGACCGAAATCAACATCAGATTGACACCCAGAGGATTACCTCCTTTAGACAATGTCAAAACTGGAAAGCAGAATTATTCAAATATTTATAGACTACTTGTACAGATCAGGTTCCCTAATGATTCTTAGGAAGCTAAGCATGATAAAATCATATCCCACAAAAACTCAGAATGTATGCGTCATACTTGACGTCTAACACAAATATCCCTCAAACCCCAATCTATCATAAACAGATGAGTCATAACCCTTATAGGTTTGAGTCTACAATGGAATCAAAAACAATACTAGTATTGAAGTGTAGAGTATCAATTACAAAATCAAAATACCAGAATCAGAAAAAGTCTTAACTCCATAATCAGATAAAGAAATTAAACCTACTATAGGAATTCTCCTACTTCTATCCTAGCCACTAGCCTCAAGAGTGTTCACATGCCCTCCTTGTCCTCGTCTCTTCGGGCAGTCCCTAGTGAAGTGTCCCATCTCCCCACAGTTGAAGCAAGCGTCCTTCCTTTTTCTGCTATCCTTGTTCAGATGAGTCGAGCTTCCACAAGTAAAGCACTTTTTCCCCTTCTTATCTTCAGACTTCTCATCCTTCCTTTGCGTTTCCTTTTTGTGCCCTGCTTTCTTATTCTGTGGTTCTTCCTTCTTTGTCTCTTTCGGGCCTTTGTCTTCCTCGTGCAGTAGTGCCATGTCCACCAATCTCTCGTAAGTCTCTCCCATGGGTACATGAGTCATGGCTAGGCTGTGTAGTGGCTCGTTCAATCCTTTAACAAAGCGGAGAGCCTTTTTATGCTGAGCGTTGACTAAATTCAATCCGAACCTAGCTAGTGGTTGAATTGGTTGACGTATTCCTTGACCGTCATACTTCCTTGCTTAAGAGATAAGAACTTTTCCAGTTGTAAACTTCGTTCAGCTTGCGAGAGGAATTTAACCTTGTTCTGAAATCCACCCATGTCTCAACCGGCCTCTCGGCGTTAGTGACTTCCGACTAGTAGGAAGCTTCGTCTTTGAGCAGCCATACCGCCAACTGTACCTTCTGCCTGTCGTCCACCTCGAAGATAACGAATAGATCCTCAGTTTCTTTGAGCCAGTTCCTCTCTTCTACGAACGATTCAGTTCCTTTGAAATCCTTCCCACCCATGGCCCTAAAATCTCTACAGATCTTTGAAAAAGTAATTGCACGAGGAGGGGGTGGAGGAGAAGGATCATTTGCTGGACCTGCGGCGGCGGTCCTAGCCTCAAGATATTGACGAAACCAACCGGGTACGTGAACACCCTCTGGTATCTCAGATGCTTCAGACATGCTGAAATGAAAGAAAAAAAAGGAAAGATTCAATACAAAAAAAAGGACTGAAGGAAAGATATATGGCTCTTGGGGATCATGTTTTTCGAAATAAGCTTTATTTTTAAAAATACTTCCTATCAAAACCTTTTTGAAAATAGTTTTCAAAAACTTTACCCAATCTGGTAACCTTCAGCTCTGATACCAAGTGTAACACCCTACCTCCGTTAAGGTCAGTCACAAGGGAATGCCTTAACTTTGGTGGAGCATTTTAGTAAACAGAACAGAAACTTACAAGACAGATAAAACAGTACTTGAAAAATTTATAACTTTATTTCAATAGAAGCTTGGTTACATCCTTTCAAATCACAATATCAGAATTCAAGTACAAAATATCAGTCTTGTACAAAAGCCTTCAGAATGCATAGTTTAAAATCATAATCCCCACAGAAGAAGACAAGCCATACTTTAAGCACTGCAAGCGGAAGAAATCTGGATCAAGCTAGAGTATTCCCTTCTACAAAACCTGGGGAGGGGGGGGGGAAACGGAAGAAAGGAGGCGAAACAACAAGGGTCAGACAAAAGTCTGGCAAGTCCAGTGATTTTCAGTTATGAACAGATAATAATAACATGACATGAAAATAAAACTGGATGAGAGATAACTATAACAGATGTAGCAGATATGACAGAAGAATAGAATGATATAAGCTATTGCTTTACACTTCTCTGCACTAATACTAGTATAACAGAATTACGGTGTCACCCTAATGTCTAAACTGAAACGGAAACGGGTACAGAATAATTTAACAGAAATAGGATACTAATAATGGGCCTTTACTACCCGATCAGAAACAGATAGAAGCAGAAACAGATTAATCCCTACGGAAACAGAATGTAGAATTAGGCGTACACTAGTAATCGGCCTTTACCACCCGAACAGACGGTATCACGCAGAAACAGACAGGTGTTACCACCCAACATAAACAGACGGTACCAACAGAAACAGACAGAACTAAATGTACCCTAAAACCCTACTCCCAAGCGATCTGCTCCCTAATACATAAATATCCTATGTCGGCCCCACAGTAGGGTGTATCACTCCCTAAAGTGACAACCAATTGGCACAGACCTATTTACAGATGTCACGGCGTCTTACATCCTTAGAGGCAAACCGGGATCCATGCACGCACATGACCCGGTTGGAACGCACCATCAACACCCCTCGCCATTATCAGAATGAACCGCTTATAATTAGTTCAGTAAGCGTGCCTGGACCCTACCTACTGTTGGGTCAAAGTTTTGATACCAGAAAGGGTTACTGACTAATATGGATCCCAAACAACAGATGACACAAGTAATTCCCCTCCTAACCTTGTGTCCCCAGACTAACAAATTTCAAATTATCTTGTTTATAGGTTCAGACATACAGAATTCAGATCAACTAGTTCACAAACAAGTTTTCAGACTAACAGATCAGATATACAGATTAACAGACTTACAGATTAGCTGATTTCAGATTAACAGGCTTACAGATTAACTAGTTACAGATTAACAGACTTACAGATTTGTCTAACTTTGTAATTGGGCCTACAGATTCACGGAACAGATTTATTAAATTCATTAGTCTAGTGAGTTTAACCCTATCCGCCCAACACATTATATTTATCTTAGATTTTCATTAATTAAATATTAATGCCCAGACATCTCACATTAGACTGACAGTTTGCGGCTACTGGTTAGGCCGGTTGGTTCCGAGCAGGTTTTTGTCGCAAACTGAGTCTAACCTCGGGTTTCAACCACGTTATGACTAACTTCTCACATTAGAACCTATTGTTTGCGGGCACTGGATATGCCGGGCGGTTCCGGGCAGAGTTACGTCGCAAACTCATTCTAACCTCGAGTTAGCCATGTTTATCTTTGCGGCCAATTAATTAACGATTTACCATTTATACCCACGCCTAATATAGATGTCAATTTTCATAATTATAGCCAATTCAGATTATGTCAATAACATACTAAATATATCAACTCAACAGATATGGCAGATAATAGATTTAGCAGATTAGGCGACTTAACGGATTCAGCAGATTAAGCAGTTCAGCAGATTTAGCATATAACAGTTTAGACATCTTCAGCAGACTTAGCAGATGACAGATTTGGTATATGAACAGATATAGCAGATTATAGCAGAACTAGCAGATTAGGCAATATAACAGTACTAGCAAATTAGGCAATATAACAGAACTAGCAGATTAGGCCATATAACAGATTTAATCATTCCTTAAAGTTTCATAAACATATCTTGCCTAATTATAAATTTGGCCTAAGTTTGCATGCCTAAATAATTGTCATGATTCACATTATGATCATATACCCCACGTGTGCATTGAATTGATATGGCACAGATTATGGTCATAATTTACCATATAACACACGTCTCAAATTTAGTTAAACTTGCCTAGTACAAAAGATTCACATATAAATTATACCAAATATAGCCATCGATTTCAATGCATGTCATATATTCAAAAATCTCCCACTTAGGTGTTATTCACATTTAATAGTTATCAAATCTTAACATAAATCTTCACACCTAAGTCATATTCCCTTTTTATCCCAAATCATGAATTTCTATATAAACAATATGCCCAACAATCTAGAACTTTAAATTATAACAGTTCTTTAATTCAAAAATATGCGTTATGTCCATTGTCTCAAGTCACATGTTAATATACAATGGTTCCTCTTCTTCCAATTCACAGAATATGCACAGATCTAAATCTAGTTCACAACCTATGTCCTTTTAGTCACAGATTAGCCATGTCCAATTATGCCATCATTCATTATTTATCCCAAAGTTTAACGTTCGTGCGTAAATCTCTTATGAGATTTGGTGCAGGCTCGGGGTAGCCTGGCTATAGAACAAAAAGAAGAAAGAGATATAGAATAAAATAGATCAGAACAGAACATACGCAATCTCAAATTCAGATTTACAATCATGTCACAATTATAATTAAAGTTTATATCGGAAAATAACTGCACTTGCCTTGGTTGGATTCTAAAAGAAAAAGGTGTTGTAGCTGTTCTCTTTTAATCCTAATCAGAATTGGAGGAAGAAGAAGCACAAGTCCTAGCTTAGGTTTCAGCAGAGTAGAGACGCCATTGATTTATTTATTTTTAGAGAGGAAGAGAGCAATGGAGGCTAGAGAATTGTATATGAGATTTAGGTTTAGGTTAGGGATGTATATATAGGTGTAGGAAATTATTTAGGACCATTAGATTAACCCTGAATCATGAGAACCATTCAAATGCAAAATCAGCATCTGAGCGAATCGGCCCACGGGATGACAGCCAAACACCCTGGATTAACCCCTAGTCGACCCAGCAAAGCTCGGGTCGACCTCAAAAATGGGCCGGTTCGGTTATTCCCCCTCCCAATTCGCTGTTTTGAACCTTTTTTGCATGTTTATTTATTTAATTTTTATATATATCTATATATATTTCTCTCATATGCATACAAACTTCAAGGCTTAATAACTTCTTCATAATTAACCATTTTTTTTAATATTCTCAGAAAATACAGGGTGTTACAGAGTTGTTAGGGAAAGGATTAAATCAGGGGATTATATCACCATACCATGTGAAGGTCCGAATTCAGATAGAAAAGACTTTTGGTTAGCTCTTCATGTTTCTCCTGCTCAAATAGAAAATATCCCTGTAGTCACAGAAAATATTCCGGACCTCATAAAATATATTCCTGTCGTAAAGAATTATGCGGATGTGTTCGAATAGGTTGTTAGCTTACCTCCAAAAAGAGAAATTGATTTCAAGATCGCTTTAATTCCGATTGCAAGGCCAGTAGTGCATTTTATTCGGTGGATGACTCTAAAGGAGAAAGATGAACTAGACAATCAAACTCGACAGCTTGTATGGAAGGGTCTGATCAGGCCTAGTTTCTAGGATTGGGGGGGCAGCAGTGGTGTTTGTCCCAAAATCTGACGGTACCGTGCGACTATGTGTGGATTATCGTGACTTGAATAAGCAGACATTAAAGAATAAATATCCACTGCCGCGAATCGATGATTTATTGGATCGTCTGAATGGAGCACAAGTATTTTCAAGGATGGACCTAGCTACAGGCTTCCATCAGCTTCGTATTGCCGAAGAGTGTGTTCCTATGATAGCATTCAGAGGTCCTGATTTGTTCTATGAGTGGTTAGTAATGTCGTTCGGCTTATGTAACGCTCCAGCATATTTCGTCGATTTAATGAATAGAGTGTTCAGACGAGTCTTGAATAGGTTTGTTCTAGTTTTTATTGATGATATTCTAATCTTCTCTAAGTCAAAGGCCGAACATGAAAAACATTTGGATCAAGTCCTAGAAATTCTGAGTAAGAATGTATTGAAAGCTAAACTTTCCAAATGTATATTCTGGCAAGATGAAGTAAAGTTTCTTGGACACGTCATATCAAAGGAGGGAATTGCTTTGGATCCAGGTAAAATCACCGCTATTCAAAATTGGAAACAGCCTAGTACTTCCAAAGAAGTCCGAAGTTTTCTTGGATTGGCTAGTTATTACCGGAAGTTCGTTAAAGATTTTTCGAAGATATCTAGTCACCAAATAAAGCTTACAAAGAAGCACGCAAAATTTAAGTGGACTCCAGAATGTGAGGAGGCTTTTCAAAAGCTGAAATTAAGATTAACAACTGCTCCAGTGTTAACCATTATCGATGGCGATCAAGACTTGAAAGTCTGGACGGATGCCCCTAGAGAAGGCCTTGGTGCAGTCTTAATGCAAAGAGGTCAAGTGGTTGCTTATGCTAGCCGTCAGTTGAAGCCGCATGAGAAAAACTATGTTACTCATGACCTTGAGTTGTTAGCCATTGTATTTGCTTTAAAAATATGAAGGCACTATCTTTTGGGTGAGAAATTCGAACTGTTTACAGATCATAAGTCGTTAAAGTATCTGTTCACTCAGAAAGACTTGAATCTGAGACATCAACGTTGGCTAGAATTTCTTGCAGCATACGATTTTGAGATTCTGTACACTCCAGGGAAAGCCAATGTTGTGGCTGATGCACTAAGTAGAAAGAATGTAATAATCGCCAGTTTTATTATTACAACTTCATTGATTGATAAAATATATGCTCTTCAAAAGGATGATCACTTCATTCAGAAGATCAGAGAGATAATTCAGAAAGGCGAGCCCTCGAGTTTTCAGGTTGATAATGATGGGATTCTAAGGCTAAAAGGTCGAATTTGTGTTCCTAACATTTCTGAGCTCCAGAAGGAAGTACTAGTTGAATGCCACAAGTCAAAACTTAGTATCCATCCAGGAGTGAGCAAAATGTATAATGACATCAAACGCACTTTCTGGTTGAGATCTACGAAAAGTGACATTTCTTCATATGTTAGCAGGTGCTCTATTTGCCATCTAGTCAAAAGCGACCAACAGAAACTTGCTGGACTGTTGAAACCGCTGGACATTCCAGGATGGAAGTGGGAACATATTTCCATGGACTTCATAGATATTTTGCCCACAACCAGGAAAGGAAATGATAGTATTTGGGTGATCGTAGATCGCGTCACGAAGACCGCCCATTTTTTACTGTCAGATCCAATAGAACTGCTCAAAGTCTGGCACAGTTTTATTTCAAAGAAATTGTTAGGCTACATGGAGTGCCGATCAGTATAGTTAGTGATAGAGATCCAATTTTTACTAGCAAATTCTGGGAGGCATTTCAAGTAGAACTGTGGACAAAGCTGAATCTAAGCACCGCCTATCATCCTCAGACAGATGGTCAGACTGAGAGGGTGAATCGTATTTTAGAAGATCTATTACGGGCTTGTGTACTTGATTTTGGTGGATCATGGGAAGACCATTTGCATTTGGCTGAGTTCTCATACAACAAGAGCTAACAAGCAAGCCTGACAATGTCACCATTCGAAGCATTGTATGGTAGACCATGCCGATCTCCTGCTTGTTGGGTCGAACCTATTAATAGACTTTTATTGGGACCTGATATGATCCATGAAGCTGCAGACAAATTCCATTTCATTAAGAAACGATTACTCACCACTCAAAGCCGACAGAAGAGCTATGCTGATTCGAGAAGAAGAGATTCAGATTTTTCTGATGGTGATTATGTGCATCTAAGGGTTTCTCCGATGAGAGGAGTGATTCGATTTGGCAAAACTGGGAAGTTGGCGCCCAGATTTATTGAACCATTCCCTATTCTTTAACGGATTGGGACTCTCGCTTATAGAATTCAATTACCGGATTGGTTGCCTGGAGTGCATGATGTATTTCACGTATCTCAACTTCGAAAGAATGTTCATGATCCAGACTTGGTTGTGGAAGAAGCCGCACAACAGGATATAGAAATTACTCCAGAATTGGCTGTGAGAAGAGAGCCGCTAAAGATTATTGGCAAGGAAACTAAAGAACCGAGGAACAAGAAGGTTCACTTAGTCAAAGTGCAGTGGAGTGGAGATCCGCGAGATTGTACTTGGGAAACACAGGAAAGCATTAAGAAAGACTATCCTAAGTGCAGAGTGGATATCTCTGATTGACTCTGGTGCAAGGTACGTTTACCATATTTTGAAATTTCCATTATGTTCTCTACTTAGTTGTTATTTTCTTTTCATGTATGTGAACTTTTAATTCTATAATCTAATTATTTTAAAAGAGTATATGAATCAATTAGTATATTTTTGAAAAGTTAAAAACAAATTGATTGTTGTTTGTATTGTGTGATAGTGGATATGATTAATTAAATTATTAGAACGATAGTTAATTTAATCAAGAAGAGAATGATGGTAAATTTTTGAAATTAAATCAAGTATTGAACTGATTTAAAGATAGATAGAAATATATACATATGCATTATATATTTTTGAATAGGTAAATGGATTAGCTGTTGAGTAAAGAATTTATTTGCGTGCCCGACAAATAGGTAAACCTTAATGAGTTTGATGCGCAATTTTATTATTATATCACCTCCTGTGAATGCCATTGGATGCAGAGTGCTGGTTGTTCTGTGTGTAATAATAAATATCGCCATAGGATAGTAACAATTAATTTTGAACTACACTACACGGCATACTTCTTGAAGATAGCAATACTTCATCATATACCACATAAGCATTTGGAGCTTGTGTGACGAGGTTGAAGATTTACCATACGAGCGAGAGGCTTGTATGGCGATGACTATATATTACAGGTTAAACTGATGACTGATATGGACCATATAAAATGTAACGGTAAATTGCAAGATTAATAAAAACCCCACACGGGTCTGGAGATGACAATAAACACATCTCTCTGGTCATTAAGGCACAAAAACCATTTATAGGGTGACGAGAATTTATTCTCTGGAGATATGATCTATACACACTCCCCTGCGAACATCGGAATATATCACTATAAATATGTGCATGCTTATCATGATTTATTGGGTACCTAATACGGCCCAATAAATTTCCAAACCCCTCCCCATACAAAGGGGGTTATGGCCAAATTTTTCAAAAATTTAGGGTGTTAGCCAAATTTTTGAATAATTTGAAAATTCTTAGAAACTGAAAAGTTGAAGAATGGAAGCCAGATTGAAAGTTGGGTTGGTTAATTAAACAACTTTTGACTTCATTCCTTTTCGAGGAAGAAAAGTTTTAAGTGAGGGAGATTGTAACAACCCGAAAAATCTGAGCCAATTTAAATTTTTTAATTTAGCTATTTTAGTGAATTTAAAATATTTAAAATAAATATTTTAAATAATAACGACGAAAAGTGTGTTTGAATCGATGTTTGAAAATAAATATAATTAATTTTAATTATAAACAAGGCCTGAAATGGCATGGTAGTTTCAAAATTTGAATTCGAACTTTGACTGACAGTACTGGGAGCAAAACAAAACGGATTTTAGTGAAACCAAAAATATTTATATCTGTTAGTGAATATCTTTCTAACGAATATGAAAAATCAAAGTTTTGTAGCGGGAAGCAAAAGTTATGGCCAAATGAATTTTCGGAAAGGTCGCTATAGAGTTTATATAGCCCGTGAAAATAGCCATTTTGTAAACGACCTCAGAATTCGACGAAACTACCTTTTTTGGATCCGGGATGTCAAATTATTGCTAGGTTTCAAATTTCATAATTTTTGAAGCTAGTATGTGAGCGTGGCAAAGGAAAATGTGTTTGGTCGATTTCTATTAAATTAGATCGACCAAAAAAGGGCAATTTTTCAAACAGTCTCAGAATTCGATGAAACTAGTTTGGTTGGGACCGTATAGTCAAAACATAGCTAGATTTATTTTTCTGGAATTTTTGGGATCAGTATGTGGCCCCGGCAAATTGAAATGTACGTTCAAATCAAATATTGAATGTTTTATATTTTAATTTGAAGAGAAACCAAATCAAACAGTCGAATGGGCCTACGAAACATATCCCATTGTGTTCGGAATGAGGGTATTTAGCTACGAACGATAGTCATTGGGTTTGGATTGGGGTTCGTATGAGGCAAGGGGTATTTTTGTATTTTAAAAATATATAAATAAAATAAAAATTCTGATTGGTCGTTCATTTCTATCTCTCTCTGTTTCCTCTCTCCATGCTCGAGATAAACGACGGAAACCCTTCCAATCTTCCCAGATGATTTACAACCGCTTCGTCCATCTTCAGACCCCCCTCCAATGGAAGTTTTTGTAGATCTTCCCGAGCTCTTTAAATCCATCCTAGTTTCGATCGCCATCGCGCTGCGTGTCTCGAGAATTGGGCCAGGGAATAGTCGCCGCGTCGCACCGCCTTGTGCCACCATCGGAGATCCGAGCTCGACGTTTCAGGTAGGAGCAGGAAGCCCTTTCCTCCCTCTTCAACGCTGTATGGTCCGATCGTGCTATAGCTTCGTGGATTAATCGAAAAAGCTAAACCTAGTTTTGAACGATTTCTGAGAGGTAACGGCCTATTATAATTTAAACTATTCTATATCACTTTAAAGCGCTACGGTTTTTGATTTCACTGAAAAAATCATATCTTTTTGCTATGTTGACGAAATTCAGTGAAACAAGAGACAGTGGACTCGTGTGGATGTCTTCTACATTCTAGAAGAGACATGATATTTTTCTGAGCCTTCTGCAATTTTTGGTGGAGTGGAACCCAATGTGAGATTTCTAAATTATAAAGGATATGGAAAACGATGATGTATAAATTATATAGTCGATGTATGAGTTATATAAGCGTTGTACACCTCATATATAAGCATTGTATAAGTTATACGTTCGATGTATAAGTTATACATGCATTGTAAAAATTATATATGTGTTGAAATAGAAGTGAAATATATATATATATATATATATATATATATATATATATATATGCCCCTCGTCCACAAACCAAGGACGATATTTATTGGTTGTGATTGGTGTGAAAATTGGTTGATAGCGAATGGTCGATTAGAATTGTTTGTTGTTGAAATTAATTGATTGTGATTGAAAAATACCCGTTTGTGGTTGAGAATTATTTGGTTGAAACCACATAAGATTAGTTTGTGGAAAAGAAAAAAAAATAAACATGCCGCCTGCGTGCGAACTAGATGCATGAAATCCCCATTGTCAAAAGCTGCGAAACTTTAAGGTAAAGCGAGGAGCCGTACTAGGGACGGTCCCGGTTTTAACTACCCTACCGTTATGCTGCCGAAATTTTCTGAAATATTGCTGTGTTGGATTTGAATTCATGTGTTGAATGTGGAAATAAAATTCATGTGTTGAATGTTGAAATAAAATTCATGTGTTGAATGTTGAAACAAAATTCATGTGTTGAATGTGGAAATAAAATTCATGTGTTGAATGTTGAAATAAAATTCATATGTCGAATGTGGAAATAAAATTCATGTGTTGAATGTTGAAATAAATTCATGTGTTGAATGGAGTTCGTGTATTGAATAAATTCATAGAAAAATAAAAATAACATTTTTACCTTATACATAAACTATATAAAATAATCGTGTTTTGAAATAAATGGTTTTGCAATAAAAATCACATTTTTATTATATATATAAACTGTATAAAATAATCGTGTTTTGAAATAAATTGTTTTGCAATAAAAATCACATTTTTATTATATATATAAACTATATAAAATAATCGTGTTTTGAAATAAATTGTTTTGCAATAAAAATCACATTTTTATTATATATATATATAAGCTATAGAAAATATTCATGTGTTGAATGTTGAAATAAAATTCATGTGTTGAATAGAAATTCATGTTTTGAATAGAAATTCCTGTGTGGATATAAAATAAAATAAATGAAATTCATGTGTTGAATAGAAATTCCTATGTGGAAATAAAATAAACAAAATTCATGTGTTGAAATAATGATCTGTTGGATAAAAATATTGTTTTTATCAAATATGTGAAGTGAAAATGGTTTTGAAATCAAAGAATCGATTATATATATATATATAATTAAAATATATCGAATAATGAAGCTGCAGTTCGTGTTTTGAAACCGTGATTTCAAACGATTAGTGCGGGAGATCCGACCATCGGATTTTCCCGAAACTGAAACCGTTGGGTTCGCTTTGGAAATATCTTTCGAACGACACCCACTTTGTGAAAATCCAACGGTTGGATTGTCTGGAATGTTAAATTCAAATCTGAAGAAAAACAACGCCAGAATCGATTATATTTATATTTAGATATAAATATAAATATAATTAAATTAAACCGAATAACGATGCTGTAGTTCGTATTTTGAAATCGAAACTTCAAACGAGTGTACCGGGAGGTCCGACCATCGGATTTTCCCAAAATTAAAACCATTGGATTCATTTTAAAAAAGATCTTTTTAATGATATAAAATTTGTGAAGATCCAACGGTTAGATTTTCAGATATGTGTAAATCAAATATGAAGAAAAACAACGCCACGGCCGCGTTATGGCCTGAAGCGTCGTTTGAATGAAATGGCTATTTTTAAAATAAATAAAAATAGCGATAAATCATGATAAAATATTATAAACGATATGGAATGGAAATAAACTGAATTTTCTCGGTTTATGTGATATTTGATGGTTGAATGTGTTTGGCGTGAATTGTTGTCGAATAATTTATCCATTGAAATGAATTGATTTAAAATATAAATATACGTGAATTATTTGAAAAGGCCGAGTTAAGTCTCATTTAAAATAATTCATCGGCGATAAGAAGTCGATGATGAAGACGGTGGTTGAAGACCAGAGATCTTCACCTCGGTTGGATGGTAACTAATGTCTTAATTGGGAGGCATCCCGAAATATAGATAATAACTGGTGATCGTCCAGACGTGCTTGGAGATCGATGGGTATGCGAGGTATATAGTGCCTCTGGTTTCGTTCAGACCCAGAATGAACTTACAAGTGGACTATGTGTCTGACATTGGATTTTGTTCTGTGCTGATTGATCTCTATTAAATGTATATATGTTTGGCGGCGGAGAATTTATTCTCTTGCTTAACGCCTTTCTCTGAGACGTATGAGCTCAGAGGTTATATATCAATAGAAATCAGTCGCATAACGTGAATTGCCTGTGTGGCACGCCTAAGGGGCAGATGATCAAGGCTTCTATTGAAAAGCAAAGTCTTGTGGTTGATGATCAAAGCACGGCCTGTGTGGCATAGCTTTGTGTATAACGTGAATTCACGAGCCTCACACCCCGGTATGAACCAGAAATGGGAGAGGACATCAGGGAGGGCATGCGTTCCTTTCTAACTAGAGGTGGTGTCAGTGCTTAAACTGGTTGACATATATATTATTTTCACCTATCTGGTTGTAGCTGTTGCGAGGCGCCTCGGATATATCGGTGACTATGTGAAGCCGATGGAGTCATTCGTTGGCTCATTTACGCCCCAAAGGGCGGGGGAACGCAATGTTCAGGCATAATAATCCACATCGGTGGACCGACCCTGATGATCCAAGGCTTGCCTGCGCGCTTGCCTGAGGGGCGGGCTAGAGCGTCTCGAAATCGGTGAGGACGATCCCTTGCCTTAGTTCATGACGGAAATCCAATTTCCCAATACGCGACTTTGCGGTTTTGATTGTATACCTATGTATGGCGACATGATATATGATACCCATGCCGTCTATGATTGATACTTATGATTTGAAATTGTTTTTGAAACATATAAACACTAGTAATAATATCAAATGCTTTTGTTTTATTCGTATCAAGCATATTTTGGCCATTATAAGGTAAAAACTCTATCCTTGGATTTGGATTTTTAATGGTGGAAAGGTGTTAGAGGAAGAAAGAGATCAATGCCTGCAAATGAGAGAATGTGAAGGTAAACTTTTTCCCTCCTCTCTCTGTAGCACCGCTCTCGAAAAGCTAACACAAAGATCATTTAGCACAGTGGTTAGTGCGTGGTGTTGCTTTAAGGGAGGTTGGGGGTTCGATACCCGCGGTTGTCACATTTGGTATCAGAGCCTATATCCTGCCGGAATTGTGTGTGTAATGCTGCAGATGTCAGTCGGTGTGGTACTGATGTGGGTTACATGCACAACGCCTGGGTGGTGAGTGATATGAGCCAACGAGGACGTTGGGCTCTTTAAGTGGGGTAATCTATAACACCCCTCTCAAAAAGCTAACACAAAGATCTTTTAGCACAGTGGTTAGTGCGTGGTGTTGCTTTATGGGAGGTCAGAGCTTCGATACCCACGGTTGTCACACTCTCACCCCCTATTTATAGGATTCCACCAGTCCACTAATGGGCCTTTCCAAATCAGCCCACTAAGGCCCCAAAACCTGAACATCCAACCGTTAAACTTTAAAATAGTGATTCCTCCCAAACCGCTAAGCCAAATCTTTAATGTAACCACTCTACGAAAAGGCAATCATCAATTACTTTCCAATGGCATAAGTCTTACCTCTGACTCGACATGAGTCAAAAGTTATGCCCTGTACAAAACTGACAAGGGTAAAATGGTCACAAACAAAATTAGTAAAAATTATGGACAAGTCTTACATTCCCATAAACAACATACTAAAAGATGAGAATGATCCAACCCTCAGGGTATAAAATAAAAATATTTTACAATCTTCCAATACGTAAAATGCGGATTGTTACACATCCCGTCTCTCCTACTCAACTATCACTTATTCTTCGAGACGACGAGCACGACACTGAAGTATCTTTATTCTCTCTAGGCACTTGAGACCATGATGATGACGTGTCTCATACGAGTTGTATGTGACCTTGCTGATATATTTGAGCTAGTTTTGAGGTTGACACTCAAATGGGCTATTGAGTTCCATATCGATTTAGTTCCCAATGCACATCTAGTTAGTTGGTCTCCAACTAGGATGTCGACCAAATAAAATGAGGAACTTAAGAATTAACTTCTCGAGCTTAAAACAGATCAATTCACTCTATCCAATTCCTCAACATGGGGTGCCACGATGGTATTCGTGAATAAATTCGAAAGGATTCTAGGCTATGCATCGATTATCACAAGCTTAATGAGCTAACCATCAAAATCATTATCCATTGCCTAGGACCGACTATATGTGCGATCACTTGAGTGGTGCGAAGATATTTTACTAGCTTGACCTCGCCACGGGATTTCATCAGCTTTGAGTCACGGAGGACAAAATTTCTCTTACAACTTTCCACACTCGATACGGATCAAATGAGTGGCTCATTATGCCACTTGGTTTGACAAACGCTCCTGCATACTTCATCGACCTTATGAATCGAGTATTCTGGGAATATCACGACAAGTTTATTCTTGAATTCGTCGATGACATTCTTGTATATTCTAAAATCTAAAGTTGAGCATGCACATCATTTGCGAATTGTTTTGAGTACCGTTCGACATCATCAACACAAAGTAAAATTATCTAAGTTCCATTTTTAGGAAAATCAAGTCAAGTTCTTTGGCCATGTTGTATCATCTGATGGTATCTCGGTCAATCCTTTTAAGACCGAGACTATTTAGAATTGGAAGAGGCCTGAGAACGTCACCGAGATTCATAGTTTTCTAGGTTGATGATTTATTAGCATTGATTCATCAAAGACTTCTCTTTTATTGTGCTTCCTCTTACCAACCTTACTCGTAAAGGAGTTCATTTTATTTTTTCTAATAGATGTGAAGCCTTTTTTCACCAATTAAAAGAGCTTCTTACTCATGCACTACCTTGGTGGTTTATGGAGGGAACCAAGACCTTATCGCATATACCGATGTAGCCCATATTGGCCTTGGTGTTGTTCATATCTTGCATGATAGGTTAGTTGCCTATGCTTTAGGGAAATTACAAATGAATGAGGTTCGGTATGCTACCCATGATCTTAAGCTACCCGCTATCGCCTTTGCAATGAAGATATAACATCATTATTTTTTGGGAAAGCACTTTATCCTCTATACTAATCACAAATTTCTCAAGTACTTAGAAGGAGCTTAATATACGACAACAATGTAGACTCGAGTTCCATGCATCTTATAATTTTGGTATTCTATATACCTCGCAGAAGAGGAATCGAGTTGTCGATGCTTTGACCATAAGAAAGCGACCGTTGTTTCCATGATGTTAGTAGAATGGAAAGATTTTGAGACCCAATCTGGATGTGATATTCGAGATCATGCCACTTCTACAGATTCACCTATCTTGTTATATAACATGGGTGCTCGACCTACTCTTTAGGATTGGATTGTTGAGGCCCAACAATAAGTCTTTTATTGAGATGAGAGTTTCAGCGTCGATATCCATGATTATCTATAAAACAAAAGATTAGTCGTGCCTCATATTCGTGAGCTTAAGTGAGACCTTCTAGCTAAATTTCATTGTTCTAAGTATATTATCCATATAGGCAGCACCAAGATGTGTACTAACATGCGTCATTTTGATTACTAGGATGACATAAGACGAGATGTGGTAAGTTGTGTAAGCAATTGCATAACTTGTCTGTTAATGAAAGTCGAGCATCAACGATCTAGTGGCCTGCTTCAGCCTTTAGAGGTCTTGGCATGGAAGTTGGACTAGATCTCTATGGAATTCATTGTTGGCTTATCTCATTCGAGGTCAGCCCATAGAAGCATCTGGGCTATTTTTGATCGTCTCACCAAATCTTCACATTTTGCTCGTATTAAATATAATAGGAGCACATCTTCTCTTTTGCGGATTTATATAAAAGAAGTTGTAACACCCCGTATTTTCTGAGAATATTAAAGTAACAAATTAAAGAATAATTAATTACAACGATGAGAATTAAGGGAAACGGGTTACACCATTGCGTTCATCTCGGAATTCTACTTGAGATAGAGTCCGAGTTTGCGTAAATTGGACTTGGTATGAAGAAGTTATGGCCCTCAGAACTTTCAGAAATTTATATAAAACAATTCAGAAAATTAAATACCACGGCAGGTCGACCAGGGGGTCAATCTACCCCAGGCCAGGTCGACCAGTGGGTCGACCATGGGGTCGACATCCCTATATACAGGTCGACCTGGGGGTCAACCTCCCCCTCGGGTCAGATCTGAAATCTGACCTATTTTCTCCTGTGACAAATTGCTGTGTCATTAGGGCTTGTGTGGCACATTCTGGTTAGTTCTCTTAGGATTGAATGGCTTTGATTTTCTCTAGATTGATCTGACTGCTCCTATTAAATCAAACTTCTATATAAGCAACCTAAATCTAAACCCTAAAGCCACACAAAAATATTCCTAAGACCGTCATGCTGTCAGTACTTAGCCTAGAGTAGCCGCCATCCTCTTTCAACTAGAAAGCAAGTAGGAATCACAAATCAAATCTAATTCAACTAAGAGATTTCAACGCCTACAACAAAGGAGAGCTATTCAATTCTAGAATACAGATCCTAGAACTCAAGACTAGCCTCCTTTTTTAAGTCCAGTTATCATTTAGATCTAAACGATGTTAGAATTGTGACTAAATAACTGGATATAGAACATCGCCTAATGTGAATCTATGCGTATCCTTTTTAAAATTAAATTGATTGAGACTATGATTCTTATCATGCTAAGTTGCGATCTTGTTGTATGTAATTTGATGATAAAAGTTAAATGCTTTGGATTCATATGCTGTATAATTTGCCAATGACATATATGTTGTGTAATTTAGCGATGACATATTATACTTTGGCAAAGACATATCATGTTGAATAAATTGAAGTTTATATATTATACTGGGTGATGACATAAAACGGCGATGACATATTATAATTTGGCGATGGCATGTTATATTGTATAATTTGGCGATGGATATCATATTGTGTATAATTTGGCGATGATATTTCATGTCGCATGATTTGGTAATAACACCTATATGTTACATGAAAATTTGGGAGTTTTTCTATGTTTATGCAAGTTCAACCATGTTCACATATACTGTAACACCCCATGGCCATTAATGTCACTCACAAAGGGACTGCATTAATGTCATGAAGCGTTATAGTAGTATAGAACAGATAAATTACAAGAGTAAATAAATAAAACACAGTGGAATATAGAACTTATTTCATAACATCATAACTTCTAAACAAGCTTACATAAGTAGTCTCCAAAACCATTACAACAGGATCAATTGTCTTTTCTGAAAACTTCAAAGTACATAAAGAAGCAAATACTTAAATAACATAAATGCATAAACCCCCATTGAGCATAAGGAAAGCCATAAAGATGAGAGAGTCCAATGCAATACATCTACTCTTTTCAAGCAACTGAAAGAAATCGGTACTAAGCTGTAGTATTCCCTCCTTGTAAACCTGAGGGGGGGGGGGAGGAAAGAAAAGAGGTGGAAACAAAACGGGTCAGACATAAAGTCTGGCGAGTCTAGTAATTTTAACAAATAATAGGTAAGGTAAATGATCAAGACATAAATAGGCATCATGATATGGCTGTAAGGTAGATAAGGTAGATAAAAAGGATGGACAAGATGATTCCATTCCTAAGTACTAAGACAATCCTACACCTTGGCTAAGCGAACAACCCTCCAAGTACTAACCCCGACGACCGAAGTCAACATCAGACTAGCACCCAAAGGACTATCCGACTCAACCAACATGTATTTCGTTACACTGCACTTTTGCTAAGTTACACCACATTACTTAATTACACCGCACATCTACTAGTCTCTATTTACTAAAGGTTGATCCCTTCCCACTAACTGTACCCACAAGACAAACTTGGTAGTTACTTGTACCTAGCTGCTATTGTAGGTGCCGGCTTTCTCCTACCACCGCTAAGGTACCCTTACCCTACCCATTCGATCGGCTCCCTAAACCCTGTAGGCACACGTACTGCCCCCACAGTGGGGTGCATCACTCCCCAAAGTGGTAACCCCAATACCAACATAAAATGCTCGGCCATACCTACACGATGCAACAACGTCTTACCTACCAGCCCAGACCCACGCACGCACATGAACCCGTTGGACTTGCGTTGCCACCGCTATTCACGTTTTGTCCTCTTACATTCAAGTCCAGTAAGCGTGCCCCAACCCCAGCCTAGTATCGGGCCCAATTAGATACTCAAACGGGTTACTGGTTGAAACGTGTCCCCATCCGACACAAGCCTCCCACCTATGCTTGGTCCCCACTAGGTTTTTCTCCCACTTAACCATTTTAATTTAAATGTCCATGTGTTACACATGCTATGGTTAAGTCCATTCTTACATGTCATAATTTACATGTCTTATCTTATTCTTGTTAAGTCCACATTTACATGTCATAATTTACATGTCACCCCACTTAACCCTCTAACCATACCCTTGTCTTATTATGGTTAGTATTCCTTAATTCATTCCTTATGACGAACGGTGCATGACCTCCCACATTAGACCGAACACTTTGTGGCCGCTGGATTTGCCGGTCGGTTCCGGGCAGTCTTACGCCACAAACCAGGTCTAATCTCGTGTCATTAACCATTACGCCTACAATTCATTCCTTTGACCACTCACATTAGACGTCCAATTGTGGCAGCTGGATTTGCCGGGAGGTTCCGGGCAGTCTTACGCCACATTTGCGCCTAACCTCATGTCAAAGGTTTATTAATAATCGAATTTCACTCATACCCAATTTTCATGTCATGTATATCCAATTAAACATGTAATCATGTTTACAATATTGCCTATTCCAAATTGTCACTAATTACATAATAATTAGCCTCAATTACAAATTGACAATTATAGGCAATTTCATCAATTCCATGTAATTCATACCCCAATATGCCAATTTCACATATTATCCAATTATCCAACAATATCCAATTTTCCATATTTTACATATTGCCCTCGTTCCCATGTATTCGCATTCGCGCGTATTTTTAACATAGGCTCGAAGGTAGCCTAGATCCAAAAATAAAATGAATAGGGATAAGACGAGAGAATGAAATCACAGAAAATTGGAATTAACACAACATCATGAAATAAAAGGCATATAAACTGGCATAGAGGCATAATGACATATTCAACATGAATAAACTGATAAAGGTATGACTTTACATAGAAACATAGGCATATGATGACATGAATCAAAAAGGTGAAGCCTTGGATGAGATTTAAATTACATACATACATATGAATCCTCTTTACAACTTCATCAAGTTACTTTTAATCCCATTATATTGTGAAAATCATCGTACTCACCTTTCGTGGTTAAAGAATAGAATTATGCACTGAAATTGGTGTAGAAACATTGTGGTGTTGCTGATTTATCTTCTTGAATTGTTGTAGAAGCTCTAATCTTTAATTTGAGTTGAAGTTAAACACTTGAGATTTGATTTAGAGGCGGCGGCTAGGGTTTAAGAGAGAATTTGAAAGCATAATAGTGTCATAGATAATATTTATAAATTAGGGTTAGGTCTTAGGGTGTATTTATAGGTGTAGGACGTAATTTAGGCCTTAGGATTAACCCTAGAACTGATCTGGACCACTCAGATGCCATATCAGCCCTTAGGGTGAATCGGGCCATGGGTTGGCAGCCAAACACCCTGGATTGACCTCTAGTCAACCCAACAGAGCTCGGGTCAACTCCAAAAATGGTGCGGTTCGGCTATTCCCTCTCTCGATTTGCTGTTTTGAAATTTTTTTGAATATTTATTTATTTAATTTATATATATATTTCTCTCATATGCATACAAACTTCATGGCTTAATAACTTCTTCATAATTAACCATTTTCACACTAAACCACTTTTTGAACTACGTTCACACTAAGTCGCTTTTTAGCCATTCCCCTAAAATAAAAATATGGCGCCGGCGGGGATCGAACTCTGTACCTCTTGTATGCAAGTCACATGTTCTAACCAAATGAGCTACTAAGCCTTTTGCCTACAAACCATAGAACAAGGCTAAACATCATTCTTTTCTCATTCCTCTTTTTCAAATAAATTATTCTTTAATTTGTTATTTTAATATTCTCAGAAAATACGGGGTGTTACATATATGATTCAAAACTACATGTTAATATGATTAGGTTCATGTTAGATTTTATCCAACCAATTTGAAATGTTCACAACTACATGCCTAATTTTAAGTTTATGTAGTTCTATGTAAAACCCCTATTTTAAGATGCATGTTATGTAGATCTAAATTTGCAAGTTCATAATTACATGTATATTGTTCTATGCCAAATTCATATGTCACATGTGTTGTTAGATCCATGTTTTTATGATGTTGGAATTATTACATGTTCCTCTTTTTCCCTTTTGTGTATAAGCTAGGCTATGTATCGAGCCTCGCATTTTATGTGATTTATGCGAACGTTTAACGGGGGTAACGTTGGGGGAAAAATATGAAATAACATATAATTGGCATATTTGGCTCCTAAACATGTAAATGTTTTATGGCATGAAGTGGTATAAATTGTTATACCTAAAAATTATGAACTTGATTTAAAAAGGAAAGTGGGGCTTGACTTGAATGACAATAATTTACATATAAATATAAGGGGTAAATATGTAAATTTAGAAAAGACGAATATGCCTAACCTGAGGTTATATTGAGTTATGGTGTAAGACTGCCCAGAACCGACCAGTACATCCAGCAATAGTAACAATATATATCTAATGTGAGAGGTTAGTGCATCAACCCCAAAAGAACCCGAGGTTGGACTGAGTTGTAGTGTAAAACTGCCTGCACCCGACCGGCATATCCAGTGACCGCAACAATATCTCTCTAATGTGAGTGGTTGGTGCTTTAATGAATGAATTAAAGCTAAGTCAGGAATGGTAGGGTTAAGTTAATTAAGGCAACACTTAACCAATATAACACGAATGACTAGGGTTAAGTAATGAGAACACTTAACCAATATAACACGAAAGACTAGGGTTAAGTTTATAGGAAACACTTAACCAGTATAGCATGATGAATGGGTAGGGTTAAGTAATAAGAAATACATAACCAATATAACTTGATTTGTGGTAAGGTTAAGTTAAAACAAGAAGGCAATACTTAACCAATATAACTTGATTTGTGGTAAGGTTAAGTTAAAAAAAGAAGGCAATACTTAACCAATATAACTTGATTTGCGGTAAGGTTAAGTTAAAACAATAGGGAAACACTTAACCTACATAACTTGATTTGTGGTAAGGTAAAGCTAAAACAAGAGGGCAATACTTAACCAATATAACTTGATTTGTGGTAGGGTTAAGTTAACACAAGAAGGAACCAAAGTAACATGACAAGTAGGCGGGTTAAGTTAACTTGAATTGATTGATGACACTTAACCAATACAACATGATGAACGCGTGGGGTTAAGTTAATAAGAAACACTTAACCAATATGACATGATTAATGGGTGGGTTAAATTAACATGAACGGCGACACTTAACCAATATGGCATAATCAGTGGAATGGTTAAGTACATATCGGGTTGGTGGGTAATATTAGTAAATATAGGCCTAAAAACTTAACCATTAAATTAACATGCTTGAATCAGCGGGAATGTTAAGTACATATCGGGTTGGTGGGTAATATTAGCACGTATAGCCCACAAACTTAATTGTTAAATAAACATGCTTGAATCGATGGGAGGGTTAAGTACATCTTGGTAGGTGGGTAATATTAGCACATATAGGCGCACAAACTTAACCATTAAATAAACGTGCCTGGATCGATGGGAGGGTTAAGTACATCTCGTGTAGGTTGGTAATATTAGCACATATAGGCCCACAAACTTAACCATTAATTAAACGTGCTTGGATCGATGGGAGGGTTAAGCACATCTTGTGTAAGTGGGTAATATTTATTTATATAGGCCCACAAACTTAACCAATAAGGAAATCCTAGTAACGGGGACCTATTTCAATAATAACCCACATAGATGTATCAAGGTACCCAGAAACTAGGCAGGGTGGGGCATGATTACTGGGCTGATTATAAGCGGTCAAAATAGCAGCAGGGGGCACGTCAATGTAGGTTCCAACGGTTTACGTGCATGCACGTACTCCGGAGTGCGAAAAAGCAGGAACTGGGTACTAGTAGTTATACACTATGCATCTTGAATCGTGTCGGGTCGCTATCATAAGGATTGATACAACTTATGGTGGGACCAGCACAGGGTATCGACACACAAGAGAGGGCCGATTGACATAGACACATGGAACATGAATACAAGTAGGGAGCCAGTCGGTAGGGTAGTAAGGATACATCAAACATGTTCATGGCAATTAGGCTGATTGAGGTGGAATCCTCACGATAGATGTAACAACCCGAATTTTAATAACATGTTAAAACCATAAATCAAGGCAAAATTAAATTTTAAATTAAGAATCAAGGGAAACGGGTTGCGCCATTGCGTTTGTCCCAAAATTCTACTTGGAAACAAGTCCGAGTTTTTGAAAAACGCATTCCGTATGAGGGAGATATGACCCTCCGAAATTTCTAGGATTTTCAGATCAGAAAAACAGCTCGAATTCGAAATTCGAATTCAAACCCCAACGCAGACTGGGCGGGAACTTTCCCACCCAGGACCAGGTCGACCTGGGCGGTCGACCTCCCAGGGACCAGGTCGACCCTATGGTCGACCTGGAGGTCGATCTGGTGCTGAAACACAGTTTTGAGTCTGGGTTCATTCTGATGTTTCTGGTCTCGTTTTCAGTCTAGGTTCGTTCGTCTAATCCTATATAAACAGCTCCCTAACCCCATTCTCTTTACACCATTCTTCTCTAACCTTATGCTGCACAAATTTTTGATGGACATGGCTTCTTCTTCAAAATTAAATTAAAATAAACCACGAAGACTATTTCTTGAAGACTACGGCTAGGAATTGCATATTGGTAATTTTCTTCTACAATCAAATCGAGATCGATTCAACAAATCGACGAATGCTTTCGAGATTCAACTTCTGCATCTCAATTTGTTAGTCCACGATCTGTAAGTTCTAGTTACTTTGAGATTTAAACTTGTTAATTGTAATTTGGATATGAGATAAAGTGAAATTGGACATAAGTATGATAATCGATTCACATCTATTCTAGTTTCCATCTTGGATCTTGACATTTAGGAATATTGTTATGAAATCAATTTGGACCTATTCATGTTGTAAATCAAACTCTTTCATGTCCATAACATTATCATGCCTGTGATGTTGAATCAGTCTATTAATTACAAGTTTGGGACTATCACCTTATGCCTTGACTATCACCTTATTATGCTAGATTTGAAATCCTATTATTTTCTATATGCCAGTGATGTTGTAACCAATTATCTCAAGTTATATCATGCTAGACTTGTAATCCCTTTTATCACTTTATGCTCGTCCTTTTTGCCTATCATAGTTTTGATATTATTCTCAGTATTTATGGATTTGGATTTACTTGTAATCTAGATCGATTCACGTTTACATGCGATGGGAATACGATTTTGGTAGATTAGGCATAACATGAATTGGTTATGAACATGAATCATGAACTTGATAATTGGCATAAGTTGAATATGAAAGATGACATGGAACTTGACATGAAACTTGCCATGAAACTTGGCACGAACTTGACATGAAACTTGAACATGGACATGACACTAGAATGAACTTGAAAATGGCCAACTCGAGGTTGGGTTGAGTTTGAAGTGTAATTCTGCCCGGAACCGCCCGGCAAATCCAGCGACTGCAAACAATAGGATCCAATGTGGATAGTTGGTCATATCGCGCTTGAAACCCGATGTCAGACTGAGTTGTGGTGTAAATCTACCCGGAACCGCCCGGCATATCCAGTGATCATAACAACAGGTCTGATGTGAGAGGTTGGGATGCATTAATGAATTAATGCCACATGATAGGGTTAAGTCATGAACATGAAAGACAACACTTAACCAACTTGACACATGATTAGTGGGGTTAAGTCATGAAATTGAAAGACAACACTTGACCAACTTGACATGCTAGACTGATAAGGGTTAAGTCACGAATTTAAATGACAACACTTAACCTGTTGGGCGGAAACCCTAGTTACATGGTCCATTTCAGCAGTAACCCAGTTAGATATATCATGGTACCCTGGAACTAGGTAGGGTGGGGCACGATTACTGGGCTGATTATAAGAAACCAGAACGACGGCTGAGTTGGTGCGCCAGTGTAGGTTCAGGCGGACTATGGTCGTGCACGTAGTTAAGAGTTGAAAAAGAAGGCATTGGGCATCAGTAGGTTTACACTGTGCATGCTTGATTCGTGTCGGTGGTTGGCACCCTGGGGCTTGATACACCCTCTGGTGGAGCTAGCAAAGGTGACTACATTCGTGATAGGGTCGTATGACGCAGACAAATGACGAGCTAGAATTTGTAGGGAGCCGATCGATTAGTGGATCGTTCTGTTGGACCTAGTAATGGGTCATTCATAACATTGGGCCAAGGGATCATTTCATGGTTAATATATGACATGGGTTTGGGATACTAATGCAGTTGGTGCAGCGAATCTTGAACATGCAATGCTATACTTGATTTATACTTGAATTGTCATGTTATCTTAGTCCACCTTGCCCATCTTGATAGCATCCTTATGTTTACTTTCAGTTCATACGTGCCATGTTACCTTTACCTGTTTTTATGTTGAAAGTCACTAGGACTTACCATTCTTTATGACTGACCCATTTTCTTTTGCCTCGTTTTCTTTCGTTTCCCCCCAGGTTCTCAGGGAGGAAACCCTAGCACTTAGCTTGGATTTCGCTTGCTTTCGGTTCAGCTCATATACGGTTTGATCTTGTGCTATGCTATGGCTGCATTTCTGCTACCTTTGGGGAATTAAACTACTTTTGTTGTTTTAAGTTTTATGCATCTTTATTTATTCAAGGCAGAACTTGTTGTGATGGAAAAATGATAGTTGGTACTTTGGATGTAAAAGGTTTTGACTCTTTTTGAAAGTAATGAAATTTAGCTTTTGATTCTTCCGTTGTTTTATTTATGTTATGTCTTGTAATATTTCTGTGTTTGTTTACCTCGATAACGCTCCTCCAAAACTAGTGCATTCCCTTTGTGAGTGACCCTAGCGGAGGTGGGGTGTTACACTTGGTATCAGAGCAGAAGTTTACCAGACTAGGCAAAAGTTTTTAAAACCTTCTAAAACTATTTTCAAAACCGTTTACAAAGAAGCGTTTTTCAAGAAAAGTCTTGTTTTATTTAAAGGCTAATCCCAAAAGCCATTAGCACCATCCTTTGTTTTCTCGTTTGAATCTCTTCCTTTTCATTTCAGCATGTATGGGAATCTTAACCTTCCAAAGGGTGTTCCAATACTTGGCTGGTTCAGGAGGTACTTAGAGGCTAGGGCCAACGATGCAGGCCCAGCAGATATTCCTCCTCCATCTGCAGCGGTTCCTCCTCCTCCTCCTCGTGCAAATGCTTTCTCTAAGATCTATAGAGATTTTAGGGCCATGGGTGCAAAGGATTTCAAGGAAACTGAATCATTCATAGAAGCGAGGAACTGGCTCAAAGAAACTGAGGATCTGTTCGTTGTCTTCGAGGTGGACGATAGGTAGAAGGTACAGTTGGCAGTATGGTTGCTCAAAGACGAAGCTTCCTGTTGGTGGGAAGTCACTAACGCTGAAGGACCTGTTGACACATGGATGGATTTCAGGATAAGGTTTAAGATGAAATTCCTCTCACAAGCTGAACGAAGTCTATAACTAGAAAAGTTCTTATCTCTTAAGCAAGGAAGTATGATGGTCAAGGAGTACATCAATCAATTCATTCAGCTGGCCCGGTTTGGACTAGACTTAGTGAATACTCCTCATAAGAAGGCTCTCCGTTTTGTCAAGGGATTGAATGAGCCATTTCACAGCTTGGTTATGACCCACTCACCTGTGGGGGCTACTTGCGAAAGGTTAGTAGACATGGCACTCTTAAATGAGGAAGATGTAAATCCCCACCTCCATTAAGGTCACACACAAAGGGAATGCCTTAACTTTGATGGTGCATTTTAGTAGACAGAAAAGAAATTTACAAGACAGATAAAACAGTACTTGAAAAATTTATAACTTTATTACAACAGAAACCGAAATAAGTTTGGTTACATCGTTTCAAATCACAATATCAAAATTCAAGTACAAAATATTGGTCTTGTACAAAAGCCTTCAGAGAGGGACGCCATTATTTTATTTATTTATTTCTATTATCTCAGAGGCAGCATAAGGAAAGAAGAATGGTGTAAAGGGATTGGGGCTAGGGGGCTGTTTATATAGGATTAGGCGAGTGAATCTAGACTGAAAATGAGACCAGGTACATCAGAATGAACCCAGGCTCAAAACTGGGTTTTGGCACCAGGTCGACCCCCAGGTCGACCATAGGTTTTACCTTGTCCCTGGGAGGTCGACCTGGTCCCGGGCGGGAAAATTCTGGCCCAATTTGTGCTGGGGTTTGAATTCGAATTTCGAATTCGAATTTCGAGCTGTTTTCGATTCTGACAATTCCAGAAAATATGGAGGGTCATATCTCCGTCATACAGACTCCGTTTCTCGAAAACTAGGACTCGTTTCCAAGTAGAATTTCAAGATGAACGCAATGGCACAACCTGTTTCCCTTGATTCTTGTTTTAAAATTTAATTCTGCTTTGATTTACGGTTTTAACATGTTATAAAAATTCGAGTTGTTACAGAAGACAAGGGCAAGAATGAGGCAAAGGCAGAAGTGCCTCAAGATAAGAAGGGGGAAGGGTCACAGAACAAGGTGGTTGATCCAAAAAAGGCAGGAAGAACAACAAACCCCGTGAAAAGAGAAAGTGTAATTTCTGTGGCATTCCTGGACATTTGGTCAAAGACTGCAGGAAGAAGAAAAGGAAGACGGGTGGCTGTTTCCACTATGGTGAGACGGGACACATGGCTAGGGCCTGCCCAAGGAAGCAAGGGCAGGGGGCTGGACCTTCTTCTGGAGGACAAGTCCACGCTCTCATGGTACCTCTGCAAGAACGAGGTAGAAATATTTCTGTTGAAAGTTTAGTCTATCTTTTTTATCATCCTATTCGAACCTTATTTGATTCTGGCGCATCACATACTTTTATTTCTTCTGATATTGTTGAAACTCTACACCTAAGTACAATCTAGTTGAGGATCCCGTTATTGTTTCAAATCCAATTGGTGGCTCCACTCATTTATCTATGATTTGTGTGGATTTGAGTATTCTATATTAAGCGTAGAATTCACGTGTAATGCTTATGTTCTCGGATTTATGGGATACGGTTTGATTTTAGGCATGGATTGGCTGTCCAATAATGGACCCATTCTCGATTGTGAATGAAGGGTAGTTAGACTCGTGACTTTCCTTGGTAATACCCTTGAAATTTCTTGTAACCCTATGGGTCCTGTCTTGTTATGTTATCTAGAATCTCTTGACTCGTCTATCGATGATTTGAAATCAGTAAGTGTAGTCCGAGAATATCCCGATGTCTTTGATGAGGTTAAGGGATTACCCCCAAAGCGCGAGATAGATTTCCATATATATCTTGTTGATAATGCTAAGCCAGTTGCATTGCCCGTTAGACACATGGCCCTGCGAGAGAGAAAAGAGCTTAGTAAGCAAGTTAAGGAGTTGCTTGAGAAAAATTTCATTAGGCGAAGCATTTCTGAATAGGGTGCTCCGGTTGTATTTGCTACTAAGGTGGATGGTTCGCTTTGTCTATGCATAGATTATCGTGAGTTAAACAAGCTAACTAAGAAGAATGTGCACCCACTACCGAGAATCGACGACTTGTTCGACCAGCTTGTAGGAGCGTCTGTTTTCTCTCAACTCGATCTAGCTACAGGATTCCATCAACTTAGAGTGGCTGAGGATAGCATTGACAAGACTGCGTTTAGGACTCCGGATGGTTTCTTCGAATGGCTCATAATGCCATTTGGTTTGACAAATGCACCCACGTACTTCATAGACTTGATGAGTAGGGTGTTTAGGGAGTTCCTTAACAAGTTTGTGGTGGTCTTCGTGGACAATATTTTGATCTTCTCAAAGGATGAGGAAGAACATGCTAGACATCTCAAGGAAATCATGGATACGCTTAGAGCACACGAGTTAAAGGCTAAGTTTTCCAAGTGTCATTTTTGGAGAAAAGAAGTTTGATTTCTTGGACATGTAGTTTCTAAGCAAGGTATAGCTGTGGGCCCCGCAAATGTAGTTGCGGTGCAAGACTGGAAAGTTCCCAAGAATGCACCGGAAGTGAGAAGCTTTCTCCGTTTGGCTGGCTACTTTAGGAAGTTCATTAAGGACTTCGCTAAGATTTCAGCCCCTCTTACTAGGTTAATGAAGAAGAACCTAGCTTTTGCATAGGACATAGAATGTGACGTTGCTTTTCAAAGGCTTAAGATAGCCCTTACCATAGCTCTAGTTTTGGCATTACCTGACGGCGGTAAGATGTTTACGGTGTACACAGATGCGTGCGGCACGGGATTAGGCGTTGTTCTAATGCAAGAAGGGAAAGTGATATGCTACGGGGGTAGACAACCTAAAGTTCATGAGAAAAACTATCCCACACATGACTTGGAATTGGCCGCGATTGTTTTTGCGCTTAAGTCTTGGCGCCACTATCATCTAGGTGGGAAGTTCGAGTCGTATGCCGATCACAAATCGCTTAAGTACCTCTTTTTGCAAAAAGATTTGAATCTAAGGCAACAGATGTGGATGGAATTCTTGGCATCGTATGACTTCGATATAGCTTATACCCCTAATAAGGCTAACGTGATGGCGGATGCACTATGTAGGAAAAGGTTGTCTTTTAGTCCTTTGTTTGTTGAAAGAAAAGTCTAGAGTTTATAGCAACCCTTGATTTCACACCCGTTGTTGAGTCGTTGGCTAGCACGTTAGCATCTCTTGAGTTAAGGCCTATGCTTTTAGACCAAGTAGGGACTTCACAGAAGGAAGACCCACAGGTAGTCGAGATCATGGACAAGTGGATTAGAGGTGAGATGTCAAGTCACCTCCGTAGGTATGCCATAGATGATGAGGGATGGCTAAGGCGTGATGGTAGACTATGTGTCCCACAAGTTGGAACTTTGTAAAGAGAGTTCTCGAAGAAGCGCATCACTCGAAGATGACTATACATCCCAGAGGGGATAAAATGTACAAGGATATGAAGCGCATTTTCTTTTGGAGCGGGATGAAAAAGACGTGGCGGAATTCGTTTCTAACTGCATGGTGTGCCAACAAGTAAAGGCCTAGTCGAAAAAGCCCGGTGGGCTATTACATACTTTGGAGGTTCCGCTGTGGAAATGGGAGAGTGTCTCAATGGATTTCGTGGATGGATTGCCTAGGTCAAGGAAGGGCAATACTAGCATATGGGTTATAGTGGATAGGCTCACGAAGAGCGCTCACTTCATTCCTGTGAAGAGCAAGAAGACCACATCATGGCTAGCGTCTATATACCTTCGAGAAATAGTACGGTTTCACAGAGTTCCTTCTAGTATAGTTAGCGATCGTGACCCAATTTTCACTAGCAAATTTTGGAATAGTTTACAAGAAGCAATGGGTACACGACTAAGTTTAAGCACGGCCTATCACCCACAGACGGATGGACAAACTGAAAGGGTAAATAGGGTACTAGAGGATCTTTTGAGACTATGCATTCTTAACTTTGGTGGTACTTGGGAAGATCACCTACCTCTCGTTGAGTTCGCGTATAATAATAGTTATCAATCTAGCATAGGAATGGCACCATTCGATGCTTTATACAGAAGACCATGCAAGTCACCAACTTGTTGGTGGGAGTCGACAGACAAGCTCATACTTGGACCCGACATGATAAGGGACACTTCCGAGAAGGTTGAGTTAATACGAAGACGGATGAAAACGGCCCAAGATAGGCAGAAATCCTATGCGGACAAGAGAAGGACAGACCTAAAGTTCGAAGTCGGAGATATGGTCTTTATAAAATTTTCCCCTTTATGCAATGTGGTTCGCTTTGGAGAAATTGGAAAGTTAGCACCGTGGTTCGTTGGACCGTTCCCTATCATCGAGAGGATTGGACAGATGGTCTATAAGGTAGAGTTACTCGAGAGGTTGGCCGGAGTACACAATGTCTTTCACGTTTCGCATCTCCGAAATTGCTTACATGAGTCTGCCGAAGTGGTTGAGCCAAGCATCCTTGAAGGCGTAGAAGTGGAAAAGGAAGCAACATTGAGGCGAGTTCCGATTCGTATCTTAGGAACGGAGATCAAGAAGCTAAGGAATCGAGAAGTCAAGCAAGTTAAAGTACAGTGGAGTGAAGCCTAAGAAGATGCAATTTGGGAAACCGAAGAGAAGATACGTGTGCTATACCCAATTCTTTTTTAGGGTACATTCTCGATCTCTTTTTCCTATGAGTTTGCATACCTTTCATATCATGTACATGCTTTTGCTATCCATGTTTGTCTTGTTATCTTGTCGATTCTATCTTGAGAACCTTAGGTAGAACCCTTTTGGATGTAAACATGTAATTGAAACATGTTATGGTTGATGATTGCAAGTGGTTGCAAGTGGTTGCTCGTGGTTGCATAACATACATTAGGCACTAGATCGGCTCAGTCACATATTTCATATTGCATATGCATAGGTGCTTATACTTGTATATGGATGGAAATTTGATATGTTGTTATATGGATGTTGCATATGAATGAATGTTTGTGCACTCATGTAGAGATTATAAAATATGTTAGGAATTTGCATACATGTTGGACTCATTACACTAACATATTTTGCATAAGGAGGTTTACTGAATCAGTAACCGCCTGATCTTTTGCATTTGATAAGTACATATACACACACCCTTGCATAAATTCATACAGCATTAGAAATCTTTTAAGGACAATGGTTGCTTGTGGATAATGGTTGAGTAGATGGTTGATTGGATGATAGGATTCATTCTTCTTAACTTGAAGATTTCGGGGACGAAATCCTTTAAGGAGGGGAGAATGTAACAACCCGAATTTTAATAACATGTTAAAACCATAAATCAAGGAAAAATTAAGTTTTACAATAAGAATCAAGGGAAACGGGTTGCGCCATTGCGTTCATCTCGAAATTCTGCTTGGAAGCGAGTCTGAGTTTTCGAAAAACGGATTTTGTATGAGGGAGATATGACCCTCCGAAGTTTCAAGGATTTTCAGAACAGAAAAACAGCTCGAATTCGAATTTGAAATTCGAATTCAAACCCCAGCGCAGACTGGTGGGAATTTTCCCACCCAGGACTAAGTCGACCTAGAGGTCGACACTATGGTCGACCTCCGAGGGACCAGGTCGACCCTGTGCTCGACCTAGGGGTCGACGTAGTGCTGAAACCCAGTTTTGAGTCTGGGTTCATTCTGATGTTTCTGGTCTCGTTTTCAGTCTAGGTTCGTTCGTCTAATCCTATATAAACAACTACTTAACCTTATTCTCTTTACACCATTCTTCTCTAACCTTATGCTGCACAAATTCTTGATGGACATGGCTTCTTCTTCAAAATTAAATTAAAATAAAACACGAAGACTATTTCTTGAAGACTACGGCTAGGAATTGCATATTGGGGATTTTCTTCTACAATCAAATCAACATTCAACGATTCAACAATTCGATGACTAGTTTCACGATTCAACTTCTACATCTCAATTTCTTAGTCCACGATCTGTAAGTTCTAGTTACTTTAAGATTTAAACTTGTTAATTGTAATATGGAAATGCGATAAAGTGAAATTGGACTTAAGTTTGATAATCGATTCACATCTATTCTAGTTTCCATCTTGGATCTTGACTTTTGTGAATATTGTTATGAAATCAGTTTGGTCCTATTCATGTTGTAAATCAAACACTTTCATGTCCATAACATTATCATGCATGTGATGTTGAATCAGTCTATTAATTACAAGTTTGGGACTATCACCTTATGCCATGACTATCACCTTATTATGCTAGATTTGAAATCCTATTATTTTCTATATGCCAGTGATGTTGTAACCAATTATCTCAAGTTATATCATGCTAGTCTTGTAATCCCTTTTATCACTTTATGCTCGTCCTATTTGCCTATCATAGTTTTGATATTATTCCCTGTATTTCTGGATCTAGATTTACTTGTAATCTAGATCGATTCTCGTTTACATGCAATGGGAATACGATTTGGGTAGATTAGGCAAAACATGAATTGGTTATGAACATGAATCATGAACTTGATAATGGGCATGAGTTGAAACATGAAACTTGACATGTAACTTGACATGAAACTTGCCATGAAACTTGGCACAAACTTGACATGAAACTTGAACATGGACATGACACTAGAATGAACTTGAAAATGGCCAACTCGAGGTTGGGTTGAGTTTGTAGTGTAATTCTTCCCGGAACCACCCGGCAAATCCAGCGACTGCAAACAATAGGATCCAATGTGGGTAGTTGGTCATATCGCGCTTGAAACCCGAGTTCAGACTGGGTTGTGCTGTAAATCTGCCTGGAACCGCCTAGCATATCAGTGACCACAACAACAGGTCTGATGTGAGAGTTTGGGGTGCATTAATGAATTAATGCCACATGATAGGGTTAAGTCATGAACATGAAAGACAAAACTTAACCAACTTGACACATGATTAGTGGGGTTGAGTCCTGAAATTGAAAGACAACACTTAACAAACTTAACATGCTAGACTTATAAGGGTTAAGTCACGAATTTAAATGACAACACTTAGCCTGTTGGACAAAAACCTAGTTACATGGTCCATTTCAGCAGTAACCCACTTAGATGTATCATGGTACCCTGGAACTAGGCGGGATGGGGCAAGATTACTGGGCTGATTATAAGTGAGCAGAACAACGGCTGAGTTGGCGCGCCAGTGTATGTTCAGACGGACTATGGTCGTGCGCGTAGTCCGGAGTTGAAAAAGCAGGCATTAGGCATCAGTAGTTTTACACTGTGCATGCTTGATTCATGTCGGTGGTTGGCAACCTAGGGCTTGATACACCCTATGGTGGACCTAGCACAGGTGACTACATTCGTGATAGGGCCGTATGACATAGACACATGACGAGCTAGAATTTTAGGGAGCCGATCGATTAGTGGATCGTTCCGTTGGACCTAGTAATGGGCCATTCATGACATTGGGGCAAGGGATCATTTCATGGTTAATATATGACATGGGTTTGGGATACTAGTACAGTTGGTGCAGCGAATCTTGAACATGCGATGCTATACTTGATTTATACTTGAATTACCGTGTTATCTTAGTCCATCTTGCCCATCTTGACAGCATCCTTATAATTACTTTCAGTTTATACATGCCATGTTACCTTTACCTGTTTTTATGATGGAAGTCAATAGGACTTACCTGTCTTTATCACTGACCTGTTTTCTTTTGCCTCGTTTTCTTTCGTTTCCCCCCAGGTTCCCAGGGAGGAAACCCTAGCACTTAGCTTGGATTTTGCTTGCTTTCGGTTCAGCTCACATACAGTTTGATCTTGAGCTATGCCGTGGTTGCATTTCTGCTACCTTTGGGGAATTAAGCTACTTTTGTTGTTTTAAGTTTTATGCCTATTTATTTATTCAAGGCAGAACTTGTTGTAATGGAAAAATGATAGTTGGTATGTAATGACCCGCACTGGCAGAGGTATTAGGATTAATTTATTTTATTATATAAATGGTGGTTTAGTGAATTAAATGGTCGTGGATTTAAATAATGATGAATATTTAATTAAAATAATAAATTAAATAATATATTTAATTCTGAATGGTTGAAATGACGATATGGTGTGAACTGGATCATCTTTGATATTTTATTCAGTTTAGAAGTGATGTAGAATAACAAATATATTATTTGAACGATAGTTTGAACGTATAATTATATTATAATTAAAACCGAGCTCGAAATGGCGCTGCAGTTCGTAAATTGGCGATTCGAACTTCAACTGAATGTACAGGATTCGTTTTAAGCTGGATTTCTGTGAAATAAGAAATGGAGCTGGTGGAGTATATCTTTCTAGTGGAAAAGAAAAATCAGGATTTCGTCGTATAGATTTTGATTTATGTCCAAACCAAATTTTAGAATAGTCGCTATTGAATCGTTTATAGACCGTAATGGTTTAGTCGATATAACTAGTTATTGAATTCGAATTTGAACATGGTTCTTTTGAGAAGTAGTGATAATTAAAATTTTAGAATTTTGCTGTAATTTTTAATATATTAAATAAGCAACTTTTTATTTGGAGTATTTGGCACCCTGTATCGACATTTCGGGGTTTCACAATATGAGTCAACCTACCGATATTATTATATTTCTGGAGTCGGGGCACCTCGCTCGTCATGATGGTGTTTTTATTTCTGTCCGTAGTGGTACGTAACTATATAAATTTATAAAATAAAGTGGTAACAAATTTTGTGGACATAAACAAGACCACACATTGCCTTGTTTCACCACCGATTCTTTGTGGCCTTCTTTCAAAAACGTGGAAGGGCGTCCTTCATTCAAAGAATTCCCTATAAATACATTCCTTTAACCTAAACCCATTTCTTTTCCTCCCACTGTCAACGCCATCTCAGCCTCCACACAAAGAAAGAAAAACCGCAAGTTTTAAAATCCTCAAACTCCTATAAAATCGAAGAAATGGTGGGCTTGCTCGTGGCAAAACGTGGTGCTACGTTGGGAAGGACTAAAACGAGAGCAGGGGTTTGAGAAGAAATGGGAAGCATGCGGAAATGGAAGGGGATTCATGAAAGTGGAGTTCGAACAGGATACTGGAGTTGGGTTCGTGAACTCCTGGAGGAAGAATGAAAGGTGAATGTAGCGGTGTTAGTGTTCGAAACGGCCTGGTTACTATCGAAGTGAAACTGGGTGTGCAAAGTGATAAATGGACGGGGTTTGATGAGTTCTGGAAGGTGAGCATTACGGTGAGGGAAGTTGTGGGATCAATGAAGGAAAAAGGTGTCGGTCACTACTGTATCCTTGCGTCAGTACCTGCTGCAAACGAAACCGCATAGGGTGATAGAGTTCAAAGGGGTTGGTAACGAGATGATGAAGAGATAGATGAGAAGCTGAATGATGAAACCGAAATGAGGAATGGAGGTGTAGGGAAGATGGAATTTGGGTGGATAATCAGCGATGTCCTCTGTAAGAATAAAAGAGCATTTCCGTTTTTTATCTTGGTGGGCCAGCTTTTAGGAAATGGGCGTGAGTATTAGAAGGTGGACGGGCCAAGAGAAAAAATTGAAGTATAAAGGTGAAGGCCCATTCTTTTGTTTTAAATAATAAGTTAGGTTTTTATTTAAAATTTAAATATAGTGTAAACTTATAAATGTGATATCTTCTGCATACGGTATCAGAATGACGAACCGTAAGTTGCGTTGGGATCGTATGGACGGACACTACACGCTGGAGCTGACTGGGAGTGGATTCTAGCTCGTTTGAATTTACAGCAAATTAAATTGTTTGATTCAAATCAAATAACAGTTTATCGTTCTATAACGATGAACTGCCAAAGTGAGTAAATCTCACTAACTCTGAACAGTTTATAATTTCATATTGTATTTTTAGAACTGTTAGATATTAACTGATTGACTGTGTGTTGACTGTTTGATTGAACTGCTAGTCAGTTAATTAAATTTCTATATTGATTCTGTTTTACAGAATGTATCATATAGAATTGAAAGTGATGTTATCTATATTGTTTAACATCTGTGATGCAGGGAAACAGGTTAGTCGAATCCGACTGGATTCCTCAATATTTATTTTACTGTTTTCATATATTGTGATATATGATGTGTTATATAATCTGTTATGGATTATGGGTGTTGGAATGATGTTGATTATTTTTATTCGATATTTAAATATCATAAAAGACCCTGTGATGTAAAAAGAATTATTTCAATGTATACTGAAATAAAGGGATTTTATAAAATCAATAGATTTTATAAAAGAAAATATTTTGAAAGTAAAAGGAGTTAATCGATGTTAGTTAATCGATTAGAGAATAAAGTAAAAGGAGTTAATCGATGTTAGTTTAAATCGATTAGAGAATAAAGTAAAAGGAGTTAATCGATGTTAGTTTAATCGATTAGAGAATAAAGTAAAAGGAGTTAATCAATGTTAGTTAATTGGTTAGAGTTAAAGTAAAAGGAGTAAATCGATGTTAGTTAATCGATTAGAGTTAAAGCAAAGGAGTTAATCGATGTTAGTTAATTGATTAGAGTTAAAGTAAAAGGAGTTAATCGATGTTAGTTAATCGATTAGAGAATAAAGTAAAAGGAGTTAATCGATGTTAGTTAATCAATTAGAGTTAAAGTTAAAAGGAGTAAATCAGTGTTAGTTAATCAATTCGAGTTAATGTAAAAGGAGTTAATCGAATATAGTTTATTCGAAGAAAGTAAAGGGAGTTATCGAATATAGTTTATTCGAAAGGAGTTAAGTGAAATGAGTTAATCCAATAGTGTTAGTCCAATAGAGTTAATTGATAAGGGTTAATCGAATAGAGTTAAGTGAAAAGAGTCAATCGAATATAGCTATTCGAAGGAGGGTTAAGTAAGGAAGTTAGTAAAGGGATATAAAGTGAACTTTGCCAATTTCAAAGTCAGAAATGTTGTTCAGTTAAGGTCTGAGAGGTAGTACTACCCCAACTTGATTGGCTTCGTTTTTAACTAAGGAATAGTTAAGGTTCGGCAGTAAAGGAAATGGTTTGAGTTGGTATCGCGATGGTTTGTTTAAACATCTGTCTAAGTCCAATGAAGAGGCTTTGGAAATGTTTTCCAAATAAGAAACCAGAAATGTTTTCTAAAAAAGAAAACAAGAAATGGAAATGTTTTCCATTGTTAATAACGTATATTTTCCAAATTTAGAAAATAAGAAATATCGAATATAGGGAAACAGGAGATAAGTAAATTTATGAAATAAAGAGTTAAATGTTGAATGATGTTTGATCGATATAAATGTTCCATTTGGAAATAATATCGTTGTTTGCCCACCTGTTTTTATTCGATAGTTAAATCACGGACTATCGAAGTTTTGACCATTTTAACGTTGTTAATATGGAGAGACCGGTTGGATTATTATCCAAAGAACCTCTCTGTATTGGCATAAGCGTTGCGAATCATATATGCCAAAGGAAATTGAAGACGGAGTTATGCAAGGGCAATCCTGTTTACAGAATAGTGCCTTCGGTTCATCCTGTTCCTGGATGACTTGTATGGACGGATGTCTGATAGAGTATGTCCAGACGATCACGTATTTTGATTTCTCCAACCGTACCAAGAGTGGAAGCGGAGAAGGAAACTTCTTTTAGCTAACACATAATGTATTGTTGTAGACGTCAATCGGTGATTTGATGGATTTGACGATGTGGCATTCAAAGTGAATCTGATGTGATGATAAAGCGTAGCTTCTAGCCTCAACATCCGGTAAATGACAGAAATCGGGCAGGCAGCATGGCTAAGTCAGTCGCACCGAAGTAGGGTGTATAATCACCTGATCTAGAGTTTCATTTACTTCTAAAAATCTATTGTTGATGTTGTCCCATTCGGGAAATGGTTGCTGATCCCAACTGTTGGTGATATACATTCGATACACTCAAGCGAAATGAGTGGTCGGTCATGTGTGGCCGGGTTGCAAGATGCTCTTGTTGAACCCAGTGTATTCCTCTCTAGAGGTACACTAGCGAAAGGTGGTTCCATACCTTGTCATAGTTTGAAATCCATTACCCAATACGTGCTTGCGGTTTTGATTGTATACTATATATGTAGAACGTGAGATGAAAGCGTCTCTGCTAGATGATTATATATATACTGTGGTTGATAGGCATTATTATAATATCAAAAGGTTTTTGATATAAAGATATTTCGGATTTTCATAAGGGAAAAACCCGTTCCGTTATGCGCGTGGTCTTATGAGATATCGTTTACTTGTTCGAACTATTTTTAAACTGTTTTACTCATACCAGTCCCATGACTGACCCGGAGTTTACTTTGTTGTTTTCCCTAAACTCTTGGGTGCCTAAATTTGTATGGGCAGTCAAGTAGTCGGGATTTACAGATACATTGAAGAGCTGGAGCAGGAGGCTTCAGGATCATATAGCTATAGTTATTTCCGCTGTGTTGTAATTGCTGTACTTTGATAATGATATGTATATGCAAGTACAGATTTGTATTTTCAAAGTTATGTTATGAAATATATTTATTCGTTCCGCTGTGAGATTCGTGTTACTCTTATATTATGTTCTTCTTCTTCTTCTATTCTAAGTTTCTATCTTATCTTTTCTCACCCTCTAATTTCTTTCACTAATTACCAGGATTTTTCGATGTTTTGGTTATTGACATCGTGTTTATGTCGATAACCAAAGTCGCTAAAAATCCGGGTCATTACAGTTGGTATCAGAGCCAGGTTAAGAATTACTTGGCTCTGTGGCGTGACTCGGTAGAGATAGGGTTTGTAATACCCTAGATTGAGTTGAGTGTGTATATACGAGTGAACGTATTTGTTATTGATATAAAAATTGTTTTGTATTGTGGAGATTCATTGGTTGAGTCGTTTATGAGTTCTGGTCGATCAGTTTGATCCACTGTATCGGTAGGAGTTACTAAACACTTGAATACGATGCGTCGACACGATATGTTTTGAAAAGAGGGTAAATTAAAATAAGTTTACCCAAGGTATATCTTGATATAGAGAAGATATATATATCAAAATTATAATATATTGGATATATTGGTTGTGATTATAATCGAGTAAGATTATAAATTAAATGGTTATGTAAATAACCAATCAGAATTCATATAAGTGAAGTACGTGAAATCAGATGAGTTAAATCTGAAATTTAAACCAGAAATTGAAGTTAAAACTCTGGAAAATTTGGATAAGTGTTTGTAAATGGATTTGGATTAAAAGTAAGGAAAATTTAAGATCCTAGTAGATTTTAAATTGTTTTACAAGCAGTGTGAATTATCTTTTGAAATGAATTTCAAAGTGGAAATGTTTAGAAATGGTTTTATAGTATTGAACTCACTTCGATCGCTGGAAAATAGATTCTGATGATGACAGCTGCATCATCAGTATTCATTCTCGAGTTGTAAGTGACGAATTACTACCAGAGATACTGATTTGAATTTGTTTAGGAAAGACAAGTTGTGTTGAATTTCAAATAGGATTTATAAAATAGAATTTGAACTTTTAAATAGATTTTAAATATTAACTTGTTTTAAAAGAAATAAAACGAGAAGTTCCTTTATAAACGAAGTTTATAAATAGTTCTTTTATAAACGAAGTTTATAAAATGAAGTGAAAAGAATTATCATTGGATAATTCAGAAATAAAAAAAAATACAAGTATGAAATTGAAAGGGAAATCTATTTTCCAAAGGTAGAAATATTGATTTCAAAAGGAATTGAAACCGAGACTTATTTAAAGGAATTTGAATAAAGGAAGTTCAAACATAGGATTTGAATATAGAAAATTCAAAGGGGATTTGAATAAAGAGAATTCAAATAGAAATTGAATATAGAAATTCAAAGGGAGTTTGAATATATGAAATTCAATGGAAGTGATATAGAATTTGAATATAGAAATTCAAATGGCGTTTGGATATAGAAAATATAAGAGATTTCAAATATAGGATTTGAATATCGAAAGTGGAATGAAATTTGAATGTGGAGGATTCAAATAGAATTGAAAATGAAATTTGAATGTAGAGGATTCAAATAGAATTGAAAAGGAAATTTGAATAAAGAAGATTCAAATAGAATTTAATTTGAAATTTGAATATAGATGATTCAAAGGGAATTGAAATGAAATAAAGAGAATTCAAATAGATTTGAATATAGAAATTCAAATGGAGTTTGAAAATAGATTTGAATAATGAAATTCATATATGGAATTTGAATAAGTGAATTGAAATGAAATTCAAATATAGAATTTGAATAAGAGAATCAAAATGGAATTTGAATATAGGAAATTCAAATAAAATTGAAATGGAATTCAATTAGTTGATAAACAAGTTAAACCTATATTTGAACATGTATATTCAAATAAAAAGGTGAAATGGCCAAACCAGTAATTTGAAAATCACTTAACGAACTAAGTTAAAATGATTGGATTAAGTTGAAATGAATTAGAAATGTATAAATATACATGAGATAGGTATGGATAAGGTATGAAGGTATATAAATAGAATGCTCGACGAAAAGGTATGTATTTAATTCATATATGAGATTTTATGCGCCTATCGGCTAGCCGCTTGGCTTTTTCTTTTTCTTTTGGATTGGTGAGGGCCATGGGAGGCTATTTGAAATATCCCGATGCTCCCAGTACAAAGGAGGTTATGGCGAATTTTTTCGGGAATTTAAGGAGTTAGAATATTTTTAAGATAATTTGATAATTAGAAATCAACGTATCGATATATATATAGAAGTCGATAAGGAAACGAACTTAGAAATAGAATAGTATAATCAAAAGGGAAGACTAGGAATAAAATCCAGTAAGAATAGAAAGAGAAATCATATACATGTTTAAAAGTGAATAAGTAGTTGTATGGTATTGATTATTAGAGTAAGTAGTCATATCTGTTTTGACGTTATAAATGTTATTCAGTCAGGGTCTGAGAGGTAGTTATACCCCAACTTGATTGATTTCATTATTAACAAATAAATAGTAAGATTTCAGGCTCAAAGATCAATGTTGAATAAGAGTTAGTTGAATATAGTATTTGGGTTGTCGTAACAATGTTTTATACAACATCCGTTTTAACCCAAATAAGTGTAAGCTTGGAAATATAATAAAGAATATTTCCTAAGTATAGAAATAAATGAGATCGGAAAAGAGATAAGTAATTGGAATATTTTCCAATTATAAATAGCATATATTTTCTAAAGTTTAGAAAATAAAGGAAGGTGATATTTAGAAATGTTTTCCAAATAACAAAAAGGGCCAATAGGGTTATTGAAAATATTTGGTTAACAAATATTGATAAAGAAATAGGGAAGTGATTTAACTAATGGAATATTAGTTAAGGGCTCAGTGACATGTTCAAAAAGGAAAATTTGATTTTTGGAAGGAGTAAACTGTTTGAAAACTCCCAGGAAAAGACTGTTTGAATTAAAAACAAATTTAACCGAAATTTGTGAAAGCAAAATTTGAATTAAAATAAAGCCAGTAAAGTGGTAACTGAGTTTGAATTAGAATGGTATCAAGACGAATTGGATTGTGAGATTCAAATTTGAAGTGTAATGGCACAATCAAGTTAACGAATTGAAAATCAAGAATTGAACTTGAGTTGAAATGGGATTTGGCTTGGATATAAGCGAATGGTTGTGTTGGAGATAAAAACTGATCTGGAGTTTGATTGGCATGACATTGGTATATGCTGAATTGATAACAGGTGGAAAGGATATAATGATATGCTGACAAAAGGTACAAGTTTATATTTCTATGGGACATAAGATTTATGAGCCGAATTGGCAAGCCGCTTGGCTGTTTGATTTTTTTTTGGGATGGAGATGGCCCAGAGAGGCGAGTTAGAATTTGACCGATTGACCATTACAAAGGAGGTTATGGCAAAAAAAATTCGAAAAGTTAAGGAGTTAGAAAATTTTCAGGATTTTTGGAAATTTTCGTTGTTAAAGAATTAATGAGTAATTTAATTGAAATTAAATTGGTTCAGTTGAAACTGAAGTTAAGAAGTGAACAAATATGTTCTAACCAGTCGATAGGGTCGTTCTCTACCTTTTAGCAATTTCGAGGATGAAATTATTTCAAGTGGGGAAGATTGTAGTGACCCGCACTGGCAAAGGTATTAGGATTAATTTATTTTATTATAGAAATGGTGGGTTAGTGAATTAAATGGTCGTGGATTTAAATAATGATGAATATTTAATTAAAATAATAAATTAAATAATATATTTAATTCTGAATGGTTGAAATGACGATATGGTGTGAACTGGATCATATGTGATATTTTATTCAGTTTAGAATTGAAGTAGAATAACAAATATATTATTTGAACGATAGTTTGAACGTATTATTATATTATAATTAAAACCGAGCTCGAAATGGCGCTGGAGTTCGTAAATTGGCGATTCGAACTTCAACTGAATGTACAGGATTCGTTTTAAGCTGGATTTCTGTGAAATAAGAAACGTACGGAGCTGGTGGAGTATATCTTTGTAGTGGAAAAGAAAAACCAGGATTTCGTCGTATAGATTTTGATTTATGTCCAAATCAAATTTTAGAATAGTCGCTATAGAATCGTTTATCGACCGTAATGGTGTAGTCGATATAACTAGTTATCGGATTTGAATTTGAACAAGGTTCTTTTGAGAAGTAGTGATAATTAAATTTTTAGAATTTTAGTGTAATTTTTAATTAATTAAATAATCAACTTTTTATTTGGAGTATTTGGCACCCTGTATCGACATTTCGGGGTTTCACAATATGATTCAACCTACCGATATTATTATATTTCTAGAGTCGGGGCACCTCGCTCGTCACAATGGTGTTTTTATTTCTGTCCGTAGCGGTACGTAACTATATAAATTTATAAAATAAAGTGTAACAAATTTTGTGGACATAAACAAGACCACACATTGCCTTGTTTCACCACCGATTCTTTGTGGCCTTCTTTCAAAAACGTGGAAGGGCGTCCTTCATTCAAAGAATTCCCTATAAATACATTCCTTTAACCTAAACCCATTTATTTTCCTCCCACTGTCAACACCTTCTCAGCCTCCACACAAAGAAAGAAAAAACGCAAGTTTTAAAATCCTCAAACTCCTATAAAATCGAAGAAATGGTGGACTTGCTCGTGGCAAAACGTGGTGCTGCGTTGGGAAGCCCTAAAACGAGGGCAGGGTTTGAGAAGAAATGGGAAGCATGCGGAAATGGAAGGGGATTCATGAAAGTGGAGTTCGAACAGGATACTGGAGTTGGGTTCGTGAACTCCCGGAGGAAGAATGAAGGTGAATGGAGCGGTGTTAGTGTTCGAAATGGCCTGGTTACTGTCGAAGTGAAACTGGGTGTGCGAAGTGATAAATGGCCGGGGTTTGATGAGTTCTGGAAGGTGAGCATTACGGTGAGGGAAGTTGTGGGATCAATGAAGGAAAAAGGTGTCGGTACTACTGTATCCTTGCGTCAGTACCTGCTGCAAACGAAACAGCATAGGGTGATAGAGTTCAAAAGGGTTGGTAACGAGATGATGAAGAGATAGATGAGAAGCTGAATGATGAAACCGAAATGAGGAATGGAGGTATAGGGAAGATGGAATTTGGGTGGGTAATCAGCGATGTCCTCTGTAAGAATAAAAGAGCATTTCCGTGTTTTATCTTGGTGGGCCAGCTTTTAGGAAATGGGTGTGAGTATTAAAAGGTGGACAGGCCAAGAGAAAAAATTGAAGTATAAAGGTGAAGGCCCATTCTTTTGTTTTAAATAATAAGTTAGGTTTTTATTTAAAATTTAAATATAGTGTAAACTTATAAATGTGATATCTTTTGCATACGGTATCAGAATGACGAACCGTAAGTTGCGTTGGGATCGTATGGACGGACACTACACGCTGCAGCTGACTGGGAGTGGATTCTAGCTCGTTTGAATTTACAGCAAATTAGATTATTTGATTCAAATCAAATAACATTTTATCGTTCTTTAACGATGAACTGCCAAAGTGAGTAAATCTCACTAACTCTGAACAGTTTATAATTTCATATTGTATTTTTAGAACTGTTAGATATTGACTGATTGACTGTGTGTTGACTGTTTGATTGAACTGCTAGTCAGTTAGTTAAATTTCTATATTGATTCTGTTTTACAGAATGTATCATATAGAATTGAAAGTGATGTTATCTATATTGTTTAACATCTGTGATGCAGGGAAACAGGTTGGACGAATCCGACTGGATTCCTCAATATTTATTTTACCGTTTTCATATATTGTGATATATGATGTGTTATATAATCTGTTATGGATTATGGGTGTTGGAATGATGTTGATCATTTTTATTCGATATTTAAATATCATAAAAGACCCTGGGATGTAAAAAGAATTATTTCAATGTATATTGAAATAAAGGGATTTTATAAAATCAACAGATTTTATAAAAGGAAATATTTCGAAAGTAAAAGGAGTTAATCGATGTTAGTTAATCGATTAGAGAATAAAGTAAAAGGAGTTAATCGATGTTAGTTTAAATCGATTAGAGAATAAAGTAAAAGGAGTTAATCGATGTTAGTTTAATCGATTAGAGAATAAAGTAAAAGGAGTTAATCGATGTTAGTTAATCGATTAGAGTTAAAGTAAAAGGAGTAAATCGATGTTAGTTAATCGATTAGAGTTAAAGCAAAGGAGTTAATCGATGTTAGTTAATCGATTAGAGTTAAAGGAAAAGGAGTCAATCGATGTTAGTTAATCGATTAGAGAATAAAGTAAAAGGAGTTAATCGATGTTAGTTAATCGATTAGAGTTAAATTTAAAAGGAGTAAATCGATGTTAGTTAATCAATTCGAGTTAAAGTAAAAGGAGTTAATCGAATATAATTTATTCGAAGAAAGTAAAAGGAGTTATCGAATATAGTTTATTCGAAAGGAGTTAAGTGAAATGAGTTAATCCAATAGTGTTAGTCCAATAGAGTTAATTGATAAGGGTTAATCGAATAGAGTTAAGTGAAAAGAGTCAATCGAATATAGCTATTCGAAGGAGGGTTAAGTAAGGAAGTTAGTAAAGGGATATAAAGTGAACTTTGCCAATTTCAAAGTCAGAAATGTTGTTCAGTTAAAGTCTGAGAGGTAGTTCTACCCCAACTTGATTGGCTTCGTTTTTAACTAAGGAATAGTTAAGGTTCGGCAGTAAAGGAAATGGTTTAAGTTGGTATCACGATGGTTTGTTTAAACATCTGTCTAAGTCCAATGAAGAAGCTTTGGAAATGTTTTCCAAATAAGAAACCAGAAATGTTTTCTAACAAAGAAAACAAGAAATGGAAATGTTTTCCATTGTTAATAACGTATATTTTCCAAATTTAGAAAATAAGAAATATTGAATATAGGGAAACAGGAGATAAGTAAATTTATGAAATAAAGAGATAAATGTTGAATGATGTTTGATCGATATAAATGTTCCATTTGGAAATAATATCGTTGTTTGCCCACCTGTTTTTATTCGATAATTAAATCACAGACTATCGAAGTTTTGACCATTTTAACGTTGTTAATATGGAGAGACCGGTTGGATTATTATCCAAAGAACCACTCTGTATCGGCATAAGCGTTGCGAATCATATATGCCAAAGGAAATTGAAGACGGAGTTATGCAAGGGCTATCCTATTTACATAATAGTGCCTTCGGTTCATCCTGTTCCTGGATGACTTGTATGGACGGATGTCTGACAGAGTATGTCCAGACGATCACGTATATTGAGATCTCCAACCGTACCAAGAGTGGAAGCGGAGAAGGAAACTTCTTTTAGCTAACACATAATGTATTGTTGTAGACGTCAATCGGTGATTTGATGGATTTGACGATGTGGCATTCAAAGTGAATCTGATGTGATGATAAAGCGTAGCTTCTAGCCTCAACATCCGGTAAATGACAGAAATTGGGCAGGCAGCATGGCTAAGTCGGTCGCACCGAAGTAGGGTGTATAATCACCTGATCTAGAGTTTCATTTACTTCTAAAAATCTATTGTTGATGCTGTCCCATTCGGGAAACGGTTGCTGATCCCAACTGTTGGTGATATACATTCGATACACTCAAGCGAAATGAGTGGTCGGTCATGAGTGGCCGGGTTGCAAGATGTTCTTGTTGAACCCAGTGTATTCCTCTCTAGAGGTACACTAGCGAAAGGTGGTTCCATACCTTGTCATGGTTGGAAATCCATTACCCAATACGTGCTTGCGGTTTTGATTGTATACTATATATGTAGAACGTGAGATGAAAGCATTTCTGCTAGATGATTATATATATACTGTGGTTGATAGACATTATTATATTATCAAAAGGTTTTTGATATAAAGATATTTTGGATTCTCATAAGGGAAAAACCCGTTCCGTTATGCGGCGTGGTCTTATGAGATATTGTTTACTTGTTCGAACTGTTTTTAAACTGTTTTACTCATACCAGTCCCATGACTGACCCGGAGTTTACTTTGTTGTTTTCCCTAAACTCTTGGGTGCCTAAATTTGTATGGGCCGTCAAGTAGTCAGGATTTACAGATACATTGAAGAGCTGGAGCAGGAGGCTTCAGGATCATATAGCTATAGTTATTTCCGCTGTGTTGTAAGTGCTGTACTTTGATAATGATATGTATATGCAAGTAAAGATTTGTATTTTCAAAGTTATGTTATGAAATATATTTATTCGTTCCGCTGTGAGATTCGTGTTACTCTGATATTGTGTTCTTCTTCTTCTTCTATTCTAAGTTTCTATCTTATCTTTTCTCACCCTCTAATTTCTTTCACTAATTACCAGGATTTTTCGATGTTTTGGTTATCAACATCGTGTTTATGTCGATAACCAAAGTCGCTAAAAATCCGGGTCATTACATGGTATGTAACACCCCACCTCCGCTAGGGTCACTCGAAAAGGAATGCACTAGCTTTAGAGGGGCATTATTGGTAAACATGCACAGAAATATCACAAGACAGAACACATAAAATAGCGGAAGTAAAATCGAACTTTCATAAACATCAATAATTAAGGTCTAAAGCCTTTTACATCAGAGTACATCAAAACCTGTCTTGCAATAGTAAAGAAGCATAAAGACTTTTTCATAAATTATTCCCCAAGTAAAAACAGTAAAGTAGCCATAGCCAAGAAAAGTCCAAGCCATCCATGATGACCTTCAAGCAGAAAAAGTCCGAACTAAACAACAGTATTTCCTCCCTGTAACCTGGGGGGGGAAACGGAAGAAAAGAGGCGAAACAAAACGGGTCAGTCAAAATGACTGAGTAAGCCCTATCTGCTATCAGCATAAAAACCAGTAAAGTTAACTGACATGAGAAACTGAGATGAACATAAGCATGATGACAAGATAGATAAGCTAAATCAAAATAACAGGATGAACTACTGAACTCATATAAACTAAGGTGTCATGATAAATTACGGTGTCAAGATAAAACAAGGTATCCCATCGTCAAGTTCCTGTCAAGTATAATATCCCCAAGATATCTATCACGTATAACATCCCATGGTATCTATCCTGTCTTTTAGCTCTGCACCTACCGTACTAGTATCCCCACCGTATCATGTGTTAACCATGAATGACCCTTACTCAAAAGTCGTGTAATGGTCTATGTCAACCTAATATATCGCATATATAGGTTACTCAACTCGTATGTTTTATTCCATATAAATGTTCAGTCCCTTGCCGTAGACCATACGGGCTTTCCCATGAGATTCTATACTACTTTAACATAGTTCCATGATCCTTAAGATCGTTTTGGATTATCACCCTATATCTAACTAGGGTCTTTCAACATGAATCATTGTTTGTACAACTAGGACTTATGCTACTTAGGACTACTAGGGATTATGCTTACCTATTGCACGTTTTCGTATCTCGGTTTTGGTTCAACCACCGAGGGCCATTAGGATTTACGCTAACCGTCAACCGCGCCATTTTTCCCACGCATTCATCGTGAATCGTTTTTCCATGACTATATGCACATGTATCACATCGTGCCATCCGAGTCCTGTCACAGGGCAGACCAGGAAATACAGGACTCGGTCGGGAGCTTTCGATTTATCTGCCGATGCAGATGCTAAGGTCTGTTTTTTTTCTATACGTGGCTATGGTCCCACGAGACCACTCCCTCAACTAGTGAAAGACAAGACAGGATAAATCCTGTATGAAACACACTACTGGCCAACCCACAATCCTAGCCTTACCGCAACCATAATTAGATAGCAATTATGGTCTTTTGGGTGTTCTCTGCCTTTTCGTACGTACACGCTTGACCAAAGATGGTAGGTAGCCTAACGAAATGCTATCTAGGGTACGACCATGTATCGTCGACTATCCCCTATCCATCCCCGTCTTTAGGTCGCTCGTATAGCAACCAAGGCATACTCTTGGTTCTTCTAACGCAGACGTTAACCTCTCATGAGCCTAGTATGATCACCTGGCAGCTCACAGAGGGATACCAAGAATATCCTCACGTTCCCCGAAGTCGCTGCTTCGTTACCCAGTTCGCTGGAGCCTTTATCTAAATCAGATACTTGCTCCTACTCGTATACTTAAACGATGACCTACCGTATCAGGTTACTCATCTATCTATGAACTGGTCTAAATTTCCTTGACTAAGAATCATTACTTAGTTATTCTTCAACTAAGGTTTACCACTTAGCCTTATTCCCGTTATCCTTGTTAACTACGGTTATCCACCTAATACTCAGAACTATGGTTTACATAATGGATTAAGTGTCACTTAAGTTCATGACATAACCCATCTACAAATCATGTTAAAATTGGCTAAGTATCCAAGTTCAAGACTTAACCCTACAAACCATGCTCAAGTTGGTTAAGTATATATTAACTTTACCCTATCAAATTACTGAGTCAAATCGGCCAAGCGTATTTAAGCGATTCGTGACTTAGCCTTATCATGTTTTCACGTTAGATTGGTTAAGTATAGGTTAACTTAACCTCAATAAATAAACGAGTTAGATTGGTTAAGTATAGGTCACTTAACCACATCAAATCATCATGTTAGATTAGTTAAGTGTTTAACTTAACCCCATTAAACTGCCAAGTGGGATTAATTAAGTCTAGGCTAACTTAACCCCATCCGATTTCCATGTTTAGACTAGTTGAGTCTAATCTTAACCCCATCCATTAACTGTATTTTTCGGTTAAGTGTCATTAAGAAAACTTACTTAACCCTACCAATTTATCGTGTTGGATTGATTAAGTGTTGGTTAACTTAACCCCGTCCACTAGTCATATAAAAATGGTTAAGTGTCATTAGGCAAATCAAGTTACTTAACCTACCCAACCTTGTCATGTTTTGTTAGGTATCATTGGCCTAATCAATTTACTTAACCCATTGTCCATGTCATATTTGGTTAAGAGTCATTAATCAAATTAACTTAACCCTATCATGTGGCATTAATTACTTAATGCACCTCAACCTCTCACATTAGACTTTGTTGTGGTTACTAGTTAAGTCGGTCGGTTCCGGGTAGCTTTACACCACAACTTGGTCTAACCTCGGGTTCAAGCACAACATGACCAACTTCTCACATTGGGTCCTATTGTTTGCAACTACTAGTTAGGCCGGTGGGTTCCGGGTAGTTTTACATTGCAAACTCAACCCAACCTCGAATTGGTCACTTTCATGTTTAGTCTAGTGTCATGTTCATATTCAAGTTTTTAAGAATATGGGTAGACCTAACTTAATAGGTAAATTCCCAATTCCATAGTATGGGTAGACCTAACTTAATAGGTAAATTCCCAATTCCATAGTTTCAAACATACTCACATGTCAACTTCCATGTTATATTTCAAGTCATGCTTTCAAGTTGTATTTTTATGCCATTAGAAATTACCCATAACATAACCCAACGCTTTTAAACTCGCATATACGTTCGCAACAACGTAATGGATTAAAAGAAGAAACTTGGCAAAGGCATGAAAAAAATGGATATTAAGCCACAAGTTAATCATGGTGGCAAATGAGGCACAAATGTGTTCATTAACTTGCATGTTACATTCTTAAGCCTCAAAAACATGCATAAACCCAAACTTGGCACATAAGCGAATCATGGTGACAAAAGACATGGAATGATGACTAGTAACTCGCATATATCATCATATAAGGGTTATGACTTCATATGCAAGTTGACATAAAGGTTATGAGGGTTCTCATGTTGCATAATGCAACATTTCAACATAAAGGTTGTAGCTTTTAGCCCACAAGATCAAGATAATGACTTCATAAACTTGCATGACATGATAGCATGTATCATACTCAATGATCAAACCCAAACTTGCAACATGAACATTTAACTTCATAGTTAATATCTAAGAGTAGGGAAAGGGCTTACTTTTCTATGAAGGCACAAATCGATTAAGTTAAAGATTGAGACAACGCCTATGCATGCCATCATCCAAAAACCCAAAGATGAAAGCTCCAAATCAATAAAAACCCCATCTTGATGAACAAAGGTCAAAGCTTTAGCCTTGAAATCAACTTGAGAAGCTCTCATACTAACATAGGGACTCTCTAACACTCACATGATCATGAAACCTCTCATAGAAATGAAGTGGAGGCTAGGATTTTGAGTGGAGGTCATGAGAGGAGCAATTTTGCCATAGTTTAGTTGCATGAATGAATAATGAGGATTTAGGAGAGGGTTAGGGGCTCATTTAGAGATTAGGATTAGTTAGGACCCTTAGATTAACCCTAGGACCAACCTGAACCATCAGATTTCAAACCAGGCCCAAAAACCTAGCCAAGACAGGAAATAGGTGCACCAGGCAAAAATGCCCGGCCACCATAAGTCGACCCCCAAGTCGACAGCGCTGTCGACTTGGGTCATGCCATGTCGACTCCCAAGTCGACAGGGCTGTCGACTTGGGGTGCCTGGCGGGAATTTTTCCCGCCTAGCCTTCAGCCCCTAATTTTCGAAATTAGAACTCGTTTTTGAACTAGAATTTTCTGAAAACTTCGTCGGATCATAACTTGGTCATACGGACTCCGATTCTCGAAAACTCAGACTCTATTTCGCGTATTTTTCCGAGACGAACGCAATGGCATGGCCCGTTTTACTTGATTCAGAATTTAAAATTAAATTCTGCTTTGATTCTCGTTTTAACATGTTATCGAAATACGGGTTGTTACATTCTCCCCACCTTTTAGGATTTCGTCCCCGAAATCTCCAAGTTAGGAAGAACATATCCTACCATCCATCATTCATCTACTCAAAACATCATCCACAAGCAACCATTGTCCTTAGATGATTTCTAATGCTGTATGAATATATACAAAACGTGTGTGTACATGTTCCTTAGCTAATGCTAATGATCAGGCCTGAATAATCTTTATAATGCAAAATATGTATAGTGCCATGAATCCAACATGTATGCAAATAATCCTAGTCATATAGATACTATATGCGTGCACAATCATTCATTCATATGCAACAACCGCATGATAATACATTCGATTTCATCCATAAACAAGTATAAATACTCGTGTATATGTAACATGAAATGTGACCGAGTCGAGCTAGTATCTAATGTGTATTCGCGCATCCACTTGCAACCACTTGCAACCATATCAATCATAAAATGTTCCAAATACATGTTTACATCCATAGGGTTCTACCTAGGATTCCCTGGAACAGGGTCAAGAAGATAAACAAGACAAACTCCTTACGGGGTTTGTAACAGAAAATAGGACCGAGAGGATGTCCACAAAAGATAGCCTACAAGTAAGCTCTACAGAAAACAGGGATCAAGGACATACTCCGAAAAAGAGATATCATGCGCGTATCTAGTCTTTGACCATCAAAGTCGTATTTCCTCGAGCTTAATTCCATTGTGCCTTGACTGACTTTTAACTTCGCGATTTCGCAGCTTCTTATTTCCTTTTTCCATAACATGAGCTGGAACTCATTTCTTCATCGCCTCTCGTTCCACTTGCACTTATCCTTTTCCTAAAATACTTGGCGCAAACATGACTGCGTACTCATGATCTCATGCAAGCTTTCCAAAATTCACTAATGAATCTTGGATCTCGTTTATATACTATAAGGTATTCCATGTAGAAGAACTTTCTCTTGAAAGTAAACAGATGTCAACCAGGTTATCAAGTGCACTTACTAGGGTGATCTCTATAACCCATGCATAAATGAAGTAAACCATCCATCTTATCGGCGAACACCACTCGATCGGGCTTCAAATTTCCAATAAGGGCATCAAGGGATTCTAACTAACTAGTCATGACAGAACCTCAAAAAGGTTACACGATACTTCGAGGGTATTACCAAGGCTAGTCAAAAGGTCTAGCTACCCTCCTATCAAAACCGAGAGTGGCACCCCTTACTGGATAACCACTTCATCCCTAGAATCCATCCATAGCTTATAAACATAAGCATTATTTCCAAACTCAACACTTGGCATAGACATTCTCAAATCCAAACAGGTCATGTATAACTGGACTGATTCTCCAATAGGACTTTGAGACAAAAATGGGATTCTCTATTACGCTAGTACTTAAGGTGCAGAGACTCAACTATCGAAGCAGACTTAAATGATACGAAAAACGAAGTCCTAACGGGATGATAGAGAAGAAAAGCTAAACCTTTAACAAGATCGTTACCCTCCTTTCGAGGTACCCTAGAAATGAGAGCATACTATTGCCCTCCCGATGATCTTGTCCTTGTCCCATAATACTTAACTATCCGCCCCGTTTTACCACGCCAAAGGTACTCTCTCGTCATGGGTTTCATTGTTCATCTTTCTCCCTCCTTTGAGGACTATGCCATACCAACAAGTTGCTCATCCTTAAGCTCGTATCCTTTATCCTCTTTCTCACTATCCTTTCTTATAACATGGCCACTGGTCTCTCGAGAACCACCTCCATCGTATGGAAAGCACTTTCGTAGATAGAAAAGACTAGTCGCAGTTAAAACCACTGTGACTACAGATGGAGGAAAGAAAGGAAAAGAGATTCAATTAAGGAAACAAGGATAGTGCTAATGGCCTTTGGGGGATAGCCTTTTTCTTTTAAAAGAAAATTTTCTTGAAAAAAATGCTTCTTTGTAAACGATTTTCAAATAGTTTTCAGAAGGTCTTTAAAAACTTTTGCCCAGTCTGGTAACCTTCTGCTCTGATACCACGTGTAACACCCCGCCTCCGCTAGGGTCACTCGCAAAGGAATGCACTAGCTTTAGAGGGGCATTATTGGTAAACATGCACAGAAATATCACAAGACAGAACATATAAAATAGCGGAAGTAAAATCGAACTTTCATAAACATCAATAATTAAGGTCTAAAGCCTTTTACATCAGAGTACATCAAAACCTGTCTTGCAATAGTAAAGAAGCATAAAGACTTTTTCATAAATTATTCCCCAAGTAAAAACAGTAAAGTAGCCATAGCCAAGAAAAGTCCAAGCCATCCATGATGACCTTCAAGCAGAAGAAGTCCGAACTAAACAACAGTATTTCCTCCCTGTAACCTGGGGGGGGGGAAACGGAAGAAAAGAGGCGAAACAAAACGGGTCAGTCAAAAAGACTGAGTAAGCCCTATCTACTATCAGCATAAAAACTAGTAAAGTTAACTGACATGAGAAACTGAGATGAACATGAGCATGATGACAAGATAGATAAGCTAAATCAAAATAACAAGATGAACTACTGAACTCAGATAAACTAAGGTGTCATGATAAATTACGGTGTCAAGATAAAACAAGGTATCCCATTGTCAAGTTCCTGTCAAGTATAATATCCCCAAGATATCTATCACGTATAACATCCCATGGTATCTATCCTGTCTTTTAGCTCTGCACCTATCGTACTAGTATCCCCACCGTATCATGTGTTAACCATGAATGACCCTAACTCAAAAGTCGTGTAATGGTCTATGTCAACCTAATATATCGCATATATAGGTTACTCAACTCGTATGTTTTATTCCATGTAAATGTTCAGTCCCTTGCCGTAGACCATACGGGCTTTCCCATGAGATTCTATACTACTTTAACATAGTTCCATGATCCTTAAGATCGTTTTGGATTGTCACCCTATATCTAATTAGGGTCTTTCAACATGAATCATTGTTTGTACAACTAGGACTTATGCTATCTAGGACTACTAGGGATTATGCTTACCTATTGCATGTTTTCGTATCTCGGTTTTGGTTCAACCACCCAGGGCCACTAGGATTTACGCTAACCGTCAACCGCGCCCTTTTTCCCACGCATTCATCGTGAATCGTTTTTCCATGACTGTATGCACATGTATCACATCGTGCCATCCGAGTCCTGTCACAGGGCAGACCAGGAAATACAGGACTTGGTCGGGAGCTTTCGATTTATCTGCCGATGCAGATGCTAAGGTCTGTTTTTTTTCTATACGTGGCTATGGTCCCACGAGACCACTCCCTCAACTAGTGAAAGACAAGACAGGATAAATCCTGTATGAAACACACTACTGGCCAACCCATAATCCTAGCCTTACCGCAACCATAATTAGATAGCAATTATGGTCTTTTGGGTGTTCTCTGCCTTTTCGTACGTACACGCTTGACCAAAGATGGTAGGTAGCCTAACGAAATGCTATCTAGGGTACGACCGTGTATCGTCGACTATCCCCTATCCATCCCCGTCTTTAGGTCGCTCGTATAGCAACCAAGGCATACTCTTGGTTCTTCTAACGCAGACGTTAACCTCTCATGAGCCTAGTATGATCACCTGGCAGCTCACAGAGGGATACCAAGAATATCCTCACGTTCCCCGAAGTCGCTGCTTCGTTACCCAGTTCGCTGGAGCCTTTATCTAAATCAGATACTTGCTCCTACTCGTATACTTAAACGATGACCTACCGTATCAGGTTACTCATCTATCTATGAACTGGTCTAAATTTCCTTGACTAAGAATCATTACTTAGTTATTCTTCAACTAAGGTTTACCACTTAGCCTTATTCCCGTTATCCTTGTTAACTACGGTTATCCACCTAATCCTCAGAACTAGGGTTTACATAATGGATTAAGTGTCACTTAAGTTCATGACTTAACCCATCTACAAATCATGTCAAAATTGGCTAAGTATCCAAGTTCAAGACTTAACCCTACAAACCATGCTCAAGTTGGTTAAGTATATATTAACTTGACCCTATCAAATTACTAAGTCAAATCGATCAAGCGTATTTAAGCGATTCGTGACTTAGCCTTATCATGTTTTCACGTTAGATTGGTTAAGTATAGGTTAACTTAACCTCAATAAATTAACGAGTTAGATTGGTTAAGTATAGGTCACTTAACCACATCAAATAATCATGTTAGATTAGTTAATTGTTTAACTTAACCCCATTAACCTGCCAAGTGGGATTAATTAAGTCTAGGCTAACTTAACCCCATCCGATTTCCATGTTTAGACTAGTTGAGTCTAATCTTAACCCCATCCATTAACTGTATTTTTCGGTTAAGTGTCATTAAGAAAACTTACTTAACCCTACCAATTTATCGTGTTGGATTGATTAAGTGTTGGTTAACTTAACCCCGTCCACTAGTCATATAAAAATGGTTAAGTGTCATTAGGCAAATCAAGTTACTTAACCTACCCAACCTTGTCATGTTTTGTTAGGTATCATTGGCCTAATCAATTTACTTAACCCATTGTCCATGTCATATTTGGTTAAGAGTCATTAATCAAATTAACTTAGCCCTATCATGTGGCATTAATTACTTAATGCACCTCAACCTCTCACATTAGACTTTGTTGTGGTTACTTGTTAAGCCGGTCGGTTCCGGGTAGCTTTACACCACAACTTGGTCTAACCTCGGGTTCAAGCACAACATGACCAACTTCTCACATTGGGTCCTATTGTTTGCAACTACTAGTTAGGCCGGTCGGTTCCGGGTAGTTTTACATTGCAAACTCAACCCAACCTCCAGTTGGTCACTTTCATGTTTAGTCTAGTGTCATGTTCATATTCAAGTTTTTAAGAATATGGGTAGACCTAACTTAATAGGTAAATTCCCAATTCCATAGTATGGGTACACCTAACTTAATAGGTAAATTCCCAATTCCATAGTTTCACACATACTCACATGTCAACTTCCATGTTATATTTCAAGTCATGTTTTCAAGTTGTATTTTTATGCCATTAGAAATTACCCATAACATAACCCAACGCTTTTAAACTCGCATATACGTTCGCAACAACGTAATGGATCAAAAGAAGAGACTTGGCAAAGGCATGACAAAAATAGATATTAAGCCACAAGTTAATCATGGTGGCAAATGAGGCACAAATGTGTTCATTAACTTGCATGTTACATTCTTAAGCCTCAAAAACATGCATAAACCCAAACTTGGCACATAAGCGAATCATGGTGACATAAGACATGGAATGATGACTAGTAACTCGCATATATCATCATATAAGGGTTATGACTTCATATGCAAGTTGACATAAAGGTTATGAGGGTTCTCATGTTGCATAATGCAACATTTCAACATAAAGGTTGTAGCTTTTAGCCCACAAGATCAAGATAATGACTTCATAAACTTGCATGACATGATAGCATGTATCATACTCAATGATCAAACCCAAACTTGCAACATGAACATTTAACTTCATAGTTAATATCTAAGAGTAGGGAAAGGGCTTACTTTGCTATGAAGGCACAAATCGATTAAGTTAAAGATTGAGACAACGCCTATGCATGCCATCATCCAAAAACCCAAAAATGAAAGCTCCAAATCAATAAAAACCCCATCTTGATGAACAAAGGTCAAAGCTTTAGCCTTGAAATCAACTTGAGAAGCTCTCATACTAACATAGGGACTCTCTAACACTCACATGATCACGAAACCTCTCATAGAAATGAAGTGGAGGCTAGGATTTTGAGTGGAGGCCATGAGAGGAGCAATTTTGCCATAGTTTAGTTGCATGAATTAATAATGAGGATTTAGGAGAGGGTTAGGGGCTTATTTAGAGATTAGGATTAGTTAGGACCCTTAGATTAACCCTAGGACCAACCTGAGCCATCAGATTTCAAACCAGGCCCAAAAACCTAGCCAAGACAGGAAATAGGTGCACCAGGCAAAACTGCCCGGCCACCATAAGTCGACCCCCAAGTTGACAGGGTTGTCGACTTGGGTCAAGCCATGTCGACTCCAAAGTCGACAGGGCTGTCGACTTGGGGTGCCTGGCGGGAATTTTTCCCGCCTAGCCTTCCACCCCTAATTTTCGAAATTAGAACTCGTTTTTGAACTAGAATTTTCCGAAAACTTCGTCGGATCATAACTTGGTCATACAGACTCCGATTCTCGAAAACTCAGACTCTGTTTCGCGTATTTTTCCGAGTCGAACGCAATGGCATAGCCCGTTTTACTTGATTCAGAATTTAAAATTAAATTCTGCCTTGATTCTCGTTTTAACATGTTATCGAAATACGGGTTGTTACATGGTACTTTGGATGTAAAAAGTTTTGACTCTTTTTGAAAGTAATAAAATTTAGCTTTTGATTCATCCGCTATTTTATTTATGTTCTATCTTGTAATATTTCTATGTTTTTTAACCTCGATAACGCTCCTCCAAAACTAGTGCATTTCCTTTGTGAGTGAACCTAGCGGAGGTGGGGTGTTACAATAGGTGTACACCTGAAGGCTACCACAATTACGGGGATTGGGATCACGTTATCATTTTATACAGATTACTAGTTGGGACACTAGTTAGGTGGTGCAGAGATAGATATAAAAATTAGAATAACATGGTAGTAGAGAAGCAGAGAAAGAGTAGGAGCACATTTAGTTTATCTTGCCTTATCATACCTTATGCTTATCCTATGTTACCTTAATTCTTTTTTATTGTCCTGCGTCCAGCTTATTCATGTCATCGTTCTCTTATCAGTTTATATGCTGAATAATCACTGGACTTACCAGACTTATGTCTAACCTATTTTTGTTTCACCTCTTTTCTTCCATCCCCCCCGCCCCCCAGGTTCACAGGAGGAAATGTTACCACCTTGCTCTGTTTTCTTTCCAAGCTCGAAGTTGGTTGATGTTTTGCTTTGGACTCTCTCTTCCACTGCTATGGCTGGTTCATGCTTATTGGAGAATATCATTGTTATTTTGTTCTTCTTTTACACTTGGAAGTTATTAAATCAAGACAGAAGTTCTATGTATGATTTGAGAAAATTGTTGTAAAAGCTTGACTGAATTATGTTGTTTATAAAATGACTTTATTTTCCGCTGCTTTATTTGTCTGTCTTGTAATTTATCCGCATCTTTTACCTATAATGCTCCAACAAAGTTAAGGCATTCCCTTTGTGAGTGACCTTAATGGAGGCGGGGTGTTTCAGTTGGTATCAGAGCTGAAGGTTACTGGATCAGATAAAAGATTTGAAAAATTATTTTCAAAACGGTTTTAAAAGAAGCATTTTCAAAAGAAAAGTTTTGTTTTAAAGGCATATTTCCCAAACCCATATGCATTATCTTTTGATCCTCTGTTTGAATCCTTGTTTCCTTCTTTCTTGAGTCTCCGGGGCTCCTGGCTTTCTGGGAGGTAACCTCATCGTGGCATGGTTCCGTAGGATCGATGAGATTTTGACACTTGTCAAAGGACAAATAAGTGCCCAACTTCCATCTATAGCCGTAGTAGCTTCACCTGCGGCTAATTTTCTTTTGAGCTTTGTAGGATTCTATGTGCGATGGAGGCATATTTCGAGAGACATGTCAACAACTTACACAAGGGTGGCAAAGATGAGAATGAGGGAGTTTGGCTAAGGAGCACAACCCAAGGATGAAGAACTCGTGGATATAGACTTGGTTCACAAAGGAGGGGAGGAAAGAATAGTAAAATCTAAGACAAGAGGAAGTACCTTTTTTATGGTATAATGGGTCGTATAATTAAGGACAAGGGCAAGAACCAATGATAGGATTTTTAGGAGGGCGAATGCATGCTCTCACCGCCAATGTACTTGAGAGAGAATTAGTAAGGTTTCTGTTGAAAGAGTTTAGTTTTTTCCTTTTTGATCATCCTTTTAGTACTCTTTTTGATTTTAGCGCTTCATATTCATTTATATATGCTTCCATAATTGAGTCTCTGCATCTTAGTACTTGTATAGTAGAAGATCCCATTATTGTCTCAAATCCAATTTGTGGTTCGGCTCATTTATCTTTGGTTTGTAAGGATTTGAGATACTTATGTTTGGTTTCATGGGCTATGGGTTGATTCTAGGCAAGGATTGGTTAGCTAGTAATTGTGAATGGAGGGTAGTTAGACTTTCGACTTGCCTCGGGAATACCCTCGAAATTTCGTGCGATCCTAAGGGATCAGTTTGTCTTAGCTACCTAGAATCACTTTATGTATTTATCAACGATTTTTGATCCGTGGGAGTAGTCCATGAGTGTGCAGATGTTTTTGATTAAGGTTAGGGATTTGTCCCCTAAAACGTGAGGTAGACTCCCACATATATCTAGATGACAATGCAAAGCCAGTTATGCGATCAGTGATAGTTTTGGAGCAAGATTGGCGAGGATAGCCAGAGTCGGTTAAGTGCTCAATTGTTTGGTTTTTTTGCTAGTATCATCTCACATAAATCATCCAAATTCGGAGGAAGTATTCCTTGGGTGCTTGTCTGATATTGGTTTAGGCCTTTGGGGCTTGTACTTAAGGGATGTCAAGTTCGACTAGGATGGTTTGTGTGAGAGATAATAGTTGTGGCAGGCTCCCTAAGTAAGACTGACCTTAAGAGAGCCAAAAAGTACATAGCAACCTTTAGCTTTAGACCCTTAGATTTGTGACATGATGGATAAGCTAAGTAGAGGAGAGACCTCTAATCATCTTAGTATATACACTTGGTATCATGGTTAACACCTGTTTATCTTGGGAAGATAGCTCGACAACATTGGATACCCTCTAGTATAGTAAGTGATCGAGGTCCTATCTTTACTAGTGCGTCTTGGAAATGGAGGTGAAGAAGCTTCGCAATTGTGAAGTTAAATTAGATAAGGTATAGTATAGTGAAGCTCAAGAAGATGCGACTTAGAAGGCTGAAGACTAGATACGCGCATCATACCCTTTTGAGGGTATATGCTTGATCTCTTTTTCTAGGAATGTTATGCATACTTGTTTCCATCTTTTTAGGTATATCCTCTAGGTCATATCTTCGATCCTTAGGTACAAGCCAATGGATGTAAACATGTGTTTGAAAAATGTTATGATTGATGGTTGCAAGTGGTTGCAAGAGGTTTCTCGTGGATGCATATACACAAATTAGGCATTAGATCGGCTTAATCACTTTCATATTGCATATGCATGAGTGAATTATTTGTATATGATTGAAACTTGATGTGTTATCATATGGACGTTGCATTTTTATGAATGATTGTGCATTCATGTAGAAAGTATGATTAGGAATAATTACATACATGATGAACTCATGGTACTGACATAATTCGCATTAAGGAGGTCAACTAAATCAGTAGACCGCCTGATTTTGCATTAGATAAGGACATGTACACACACTATGCATATTATTATGAAAGCATTAGAAATATTTTTAAGGACAATGGACGCCTATGATTGAATGGTTGAGTAGATGGATGTTGGATGGTAGGATATACATTCTTCCTAACTTGAAGATTTCGGGGACGAAATCCTTTAAGGAGGGGAGAATGTAACACCCCGTATTTTCTGAGAATATTAAAGTAACGAATTAAAGAATAATTAATTACAAATGTGAGAATTAAGGGAAATGAGTTACGACATTGTGTTCGTCTTGGAATTCTACTTGAGATAGAGTCCGAGTTTGCGTAAATCGGACTTCGTACGAAGAAGTTACCTTCAGAACTTTCAGAAATTTATATAAAACAATTTAGAAAATTAAATACCAAGGTAAATCGACCTGCGGGTCGACATACCCCAGGCCAGGTCGACCAGGGGGTTGACCAGGGGGTTGACCATGGGGTCGACATCACTATATACAGGTCGACCTCCCCCTTGGGTCAGATCTAAAATCCGACCTGTTTTCTCCTGTGACGAATTATTGTGTCATTAGGGCTTGTGTGGCACATTCTGGTTGGTTCTCTTAGGATTGAATGGCTTTGATTTGCTCTAGATTGATCTGACGGCTCCTATTAATTCAAACTTCTTTATAAGCAACCTTAATCTAAACCATAAAGCCACACAAAAATATTCCTAAGACCGTCATGCTGTCAGTACTTAGCCTAGAGTAGCCGCCATCCTCTTTCAACTAGAAAGCAAGTAGGAATCGCAAATAAAATCTAATTCAACTAAGAGAATTCAACGCCTACAACAAAGGAGAGCTATTCAATTCCAGAATACAGATCCCAGAACTCAAGACTAGCCTCCTTTTTGTAAGTCAGATATCATTTAGATCTAAACGATGTTAGAATTATGACTAAATAACTGGATATAGAACATCGCCTAATGTAAATCTATGCCTATCCTTTTTAAAAATGAATTGATTGAGACTATGATTCTTATCATGCTAAGTTGTGATCTTGTTGTATGTAATTTGATGATAAAAGTTAAATGCTTTGGATCCATATGCTGTATAATTTGCCAATGACATATATGTTGTGTAATTTAGCGATGACATATTATACTTTGGCAAAGACATATCATGTTGAATAAATTGAAGTTGACATATTATGTTGTATACTTGGTGATGACATAAATTGGAAATGACATATTATAATTTGGCGATGGCATATTATATTGTATAATTTGGCGATGGATATCATATTGTGTATAATTTGGCGATGACATTTCATGTCGCATGATTTGGTAATAACGCCTATATGTTATATGAAAATTTGGGAGTTATGCTATGTTTATGCAAGTTCAACCATGTTCACATATATGATTCAAAACTACATGTTAAAATGAATAGGTTCGTGTTAGATTTGATCCAACCAATTTTGAAAAGTTCACAACTACATGCCTAATTTTAATTTTATGTAGTTCTATGTAAAACCCTTATTTTAAGCTACATGCTATGTAGATCTAAATTTGCAAGTTCATAATTACATGTATATTGTTCTATGCCAAATTCATATGTCATATGTGTTGTTAGATCCATGTTTTTATGATGTTGGAATTATTACATGCTCCTTTTTTTTCCTTTTGTGTATAAGTTAGGCTATGTATCGAGCCTAGCATTTTATGTGATTTATGCGAACGTTTAACGAGGGTAACGTTGGGGGAAAATATGAAATAACATATAATTGGCATATTTGGCCCCTAAACATGTAAATGTTTTATGGCATGTAGTGGTATAAATTTTTATACCTAAAAATTATGAACTTGATTTAAAAAGGAAAGTGGGGCTTGACTTGAATGGCAATAATTTACATATAAATATAAGGGGTAAATATATAAATTTAGAAAAAGACGAATATGCCTAACCTGAGGTTATATTGAGTTACAGTGTAAGACTGCACGAAACCGACCGGCACATCCAGCAACTGTAACAATATATATATCTAATGTGAGAGGTTAGTGCATCAAGCCCAAAAGAACCCGAGGTTAGACTGAGTTGCGGTGTAAAACTGCCTGGACCCCACCAGCATATCCAGTGACCGCAACAATACCTCTCTAATGTTTGTGGTTTGTGCTTTAATGAATGAATTAAAGCTAAGTCAGGAATGGTAGAGTTAAGTTAATTAAGGCAATACTTAACCAATATAACACGAATGACTAGGGTTAAGTAATGAGAACACTTAACCAATATAGCACGAATGACTAGGGTTAAGTTAATAGGAAACACTTAACCAGTATAGAATGATGAATGGGTAGGGTTAAGTAATAAGAAATACATAACCGATATAACTTGATTTGTGGTAAGGTTAAGTTAAAACAAGAAGGCAATACTTAACCAATATAACTTGATTTGTGGTAAGGTTAAGTTAAAACAAGAAGGCAATACTTAACCAATATAACTTGATTTTTGGTAAGATTAAGTTAAAACAAGAGGGCAACACTTAACCAGTATAACTTGATTTGTGGTAAGGTTAAGTTAAAACAAGAGGGCAATACTTAACCAATATAACTTGATTTGTGGTAGGGTTAAGTTAACACAAGAAGGCAACACTTAACCAAAGTAACATGACAAGTAGGTGGGTTAAGTTAACTTGAATTGATTGATCACACTTAACCAATACAACATGATGAACCCGTGGGGTTAAGTTAATAAAAAACACTTAACCAACATGACATGATTAATGGGTGGGTTAAGTTAACATGAACGACGACACTTAACCAACATGGCATAATCAGCGGGAAGGTTAAGTACATATCGGGTTGTGTAATATTAGTAAATATAGGCCCACAAACTTAACAATTAAATAAACATGCTTGAATCAGCGGGAAGGTTAAGTACATATCGGGTTGGTGGGTAATATTAGCACATAATGGCCCACAAACTTAACTATTAAATAAACATGCTTGAATTGATGGGATGGTTAAGTACATCTCGTGTAGGTGGTTAATATTAGCACATATAGGCCCAAAAACTTAACAAGTAAATAAACGTGCTTGGATCGATGGGAGGGTTAAGTACATCTCGTGTAGGTGGGTAATATTAGCACATATAGGCCCACAAACTTAACCATTAAATAAACGTGCTTGGAACGATGAAGGGTTAAGTACATCTCATGTAGGTGGGTAATATTTGTATATATAAGCCCACAAACTTAATCAATAAGGAAACCCTAGTAACGGGGACCCATTTCAGCAGTAACCTACATAGATGTATCAAGGTACCCTGAAACTAGGCAGGGTGGGGCACGATTACTGTGCTAATTATAAGCAGTCAAAATAGCGGTAGGGGGTACGTCTGTGTAGGTTATGATGGTTTACGGGCGTGCACGTACTCCAGAGTGGGAAAAACAGGCACTGGGTAACAGTAGTTATGCATCTTTAATCGTGTTGGGTCGCTATCATAAGGATTGATACACCTTATAGTTGGACCAGCACATGGTATCTACACGCAAGGGAGGGCCGATTGACACAGACACATGGAACATGAATACAAGTTGGGAGTCGATCGATAGGGTAGTAAGGATACATCTAACATGTTCATGGCAATTAGGCTGATTGAGGTGGAATCCTCACGATAGATGTACACCTGAAGGCTGCCACAATTACGGGGATTGGGATCACGTTATCATTTTATACAGATTACTAGTTGGGACACTAGTTAGGTGGTGCAGAGATAGGTATAAAAATTAGAATAACAACGTAGTAGCGAAGTAGAGAAAGAGTAGGAGTGCATTCAGTTTATCTTGCCTTATCATACCTTATGCTTATCCTATGTTACCTTAATTATTTGTTATTGTCCTGCGTCCAGCTTATTCATGCCATGGTTCTCTTATAAGTTTATATGCTGAATAATCACTGCACTTACCAGACTTATGTCTGACCTTGTTTTGTTTCGCCTCTTTTCTTCTGCCCCCCCTCCTCCCCCAGGTTCACAGGAGGAAATGTTACCACCTAGCTCTATTTTCTTTCCAAGCTCGAAGATGGTCAATGTTTTGCTTTGGACTCTCTCTTCCACTGCTATGGCTGGTTCATGCTTATTGGGGAATATCATTGTTATTTTGTGCTTCTTTTACACTTGGAAGTTATTAAATCAAGACAGAAGTTCTATATATTACTTTTAAGTATGATTTGAGAAAATTGTTGTAAAAGCTTGACTGAATTAAGTTGTTTATATAATGACTTTATTTTCCGCTGCTTTATTTGTCTATCTTATAATTTATTTGCATCTTTTACCTTTAATGCTACACCGAAGTTAAGGCATTCCCTTTTTGAGTGACCTTAACGGAGGCAGGGTGTTTCAGAAGTCGTGTGAATGCACGTTATTCCTAGCTCTATAGTATGTGATCCTGATCTGCTCTTTCCAAGACATTTCTAAAAGAGATCGGAGCTAACTTTGGGTACAAAGATAAAATTTAGCATTTCTTATCACCCATAATCTGATGGATAGACTAACCACGTGAATCATATATTGGAGGATGTACTTTGGGCTTGCAATATTGATTTTTGTGGTAGTTAGGAAGATCGTATTCCATAGGTGAGTGCACATACAATAATAGATACCAATCTTCTAGCGGCATGGTTCCATTCGAGGCCTTATATGGTAGACCGTGTCATTCCCAATCTTGTTTGCTCGAGTCCAAGGAAAAGTTTATTATAGGCATCGTTTTTGTTCATGAAGCATTCAAAATGATCACTTTCATTACAGATAAGATGAAGAAGCTCAAAGTCGCCAAAAATCCAATGTTGACAACCATAGGAATCCACTCGAATTTTCAACTGATGATTTTATATATATTTCTATACCTCCTTTAAATGGGGTGGTACGCTTAATCCAGACTGGGAAGTTGGCTCCCTGCTATATTGAGTCATTCCCTATTATGGAGCGTATATGTCCGCTTGCTTATAGAGTAGCACTTCTTGATAGATTTTCAGGATTTCATGATGTGTTTCATCTCTGTGAGTTAGGATAGTGTTTAAGAGATTCATATTTTGTGCTTGATTCCCGAGTATAAAAGCAGCTTGAGGTCTCAACCGATCTTTCATATGTGCAACACCCCCATGCATGTTTTTGTTTTGGAATTTAAATGCTTTCGAAATAAGAATGTGCTGCTCATTAAGAATCAATGCTTTGATAATCCCAATGATTGCACTTAGGAAAGCATAAAGTTTATTAAGCAAGCATACCCTAATTTTCTAGCTTCTAATCATGGGGGTGAGAAATTTGAAACTCAACCTTATCTCTTTTCATCATTTATCTCTTGTGTTGATGAAATAAATTAACTTGATATGACTTTTCCCTAAGGTAATTACGGGGAAGTAATTTTTTTAAGGGGGAGTCTAAAACAATTATGATTTTTGTGTGATTACTTGTGAGATAATTAAATGATGGTTAATTGAATTTAATCTTGAGTTGGGAATGTTAACTTGTAAAAATCCTTAAATTTTGTAAGTTAAGGGTTTTGAGAGTTATTAAATGTAAAATTGTTTGGGTTATGTAACAACCCAGATTCCGATGGACCGTTTTTTTTCAAAAATCCAATCCACCGAAACCCGAGTTGGTTGCTCTGGTATCCTGCAGAAAAAGACAGCGAAAAGAGATATGTCAGAGTTCGGAAAACACCTCACAGCGGAAGGAGTAAAATGTAATATATTTAAAACATAGCTTTACCTTAATCACAATACTGCTAAATCAGTATTCCCAAAGCTATAAGTCTTTGTCTAACCTATGAATGTTATGAGGAGGGGGTTAGAACATAAGTTCTGTATGAATGAATTTAAACTACACTTCTTGAATAATCCTACATATACCGTTCAATTACACTTTCTTATTTATTAGGTTATACGTGTTATTAGCACTCAAAGCTTACACACACGTCGCTCCCATCTACCCTCTAGTAGATTAACCTAATATAGTGTATATGTAGCAACCCCCAAACTGAGGTACACCCCGTGATAACTCACTCGCACGGTCTCCTCCGTATCGCCACATTAATATGCGCGGTCCCTCATCCTATGCCATAGTAACGTACAATGCTACATCCACATAGAACCACTATCGCTGTGCTACGTCAGCGTACTGACTTCTATCCTCGAGCTATTCGATCGAGTTGGTTCCATCACCGAATAATGCCATCTAGCCTATGATACACCACCCAGAGCAGACATGGTTGTACCTAGACTTTCCCACATAGGTATCATCAATCGTACTCGAAGTTTCTACTGCACATAACCTCTACTTGTGCACCCAAGTTCCGTGGTAGGGCTACACCAGAAAACATGGAACTCGGTCGAGAGCTTTTCCATATCTGTATGAGTCCGCCTCTAAGAGTGTCTAATGTATAGATATCCCCCGGGTCGGGTTTTTCTATGGTGGCTTCAGCCCCTCCCTCAACTAGTAAAGACCACATGAGCTATGCGACCACCCCTAACAAGCAAACAATCTAAATATCCATGTGGGATCTCCCCGCACCCGTCCCTTGATAGCAAGGGTTAACGATCTCTAGGGGTTAGCTCTTGTCTTTTCGCTTTCCTTAGGCTGCTGGTGACAGGCGTCCGACGATCTTGCTATCGTTTGGTCTTGACCATCCACCTCCACCTGAGGCAATCGCCGGACCACCCTTAATGCCACCGAGTATAGCATTCTGACTGCCCCCTACTTGTGCAGTCAAGGCCCACCCACCTGGTAGTTCCGCGCAGACCCAACCTCTGTAATCCTATCCCGAAGCTAAACCACCACATAGGACTACCAGGAGCACCTTTAACGTCTCAGGAAGCCGCATGCTTCCCCTTCCAGTCCGTTGGAGCCGCCAAAATAGCAAACATGCGCTCTCCTAGTGCCTTATGAAACCGTCATGATCTACCTCGTTGGGTTATTAATCCTACAACGTGCGGACTGCTCAAGCGCCTTAGTTTTATATGTCATTTGACCCTAAGTCTAACCATTTATTTCACGCTTGTGCCACCTCATCAACTTTCTCATTTAACTTGGTTATTCACATTAGCTTTTTTTTCGTATTCACCAAGTTACCCTTGCTTATTAATTCAATTTATACTTAATCCACTTAAGTCCATTAATAAGCCCACAACATGTTATTTTCCAATTTCATAAATTATTCCATTTTAGGGTTACAACAGCATGTTATACTTAATTCATAGTTAAGTATGCCTTATCCCACATATATACTGATTAGGAGAATAACCCTCTAAACACCAGCCTCAAAGACCGAAATCAACATCAGACTGGCACCCAGAGAATTACTCAACCCAACCAACATAAATGATTCTAATTTACTTCTTTTCCATTCATATAACTTATATCATTTTTAATTTCACATTTCTCCTTCCCAAACCACTCAATTTAAGTATATCTTTACATATAAGTTATCTCATCTTCCTTATCGTTTCCTATAACTTATCTTGACCCATAAGTCATAATTTCCACCTATCATCCTTTCTTGCCTTATTCAAGTTTATTCATAACAGGTTTTTTATCATTCCCCAATTCTTGTCATAAATTTTATATTTGACTTAACCCTTCCATTTACTTGGCCCGTTACTTAAACTTTACCCAAATCATTTAATTTATGATACCGTCACGGGTCCCATTTGGTTAAGCATATCTAAATTTTGTTTCACATGTCACCCGTGTCCCACTTAACCCCTTTTATTATAGTTTCCATATCTTACACATGTCTTACTACGGTTAAGTCTACCTTAGTTATGTTTTACATCACATGTCTTACAACGGTTAAGTCCACATTAGTCATGCTTTGCATGTCATTTATTGTAATAACCCGGAAAAATGTGAACCAGTTTAAAATTTTTAAATTAGGTTATTAACAAGAAATTGGAATAATTTAAATACCCTATTTCAATAAAATATAGAATTGTGTATAATATGGCAGTTTGAAATTTTGATTACAAACTTAGTCTGACTGTACCGGGTGGAAAATATAACAGATTTTAACGAAACTGAAAATATTTAAATCTGTTTATCAATACCTTTCTAATGAATCTGAAAAATCGAAATTTCATAACGAAAATCAAAAGTTATGGCCAAATGAATTTTCAGAAAGGTCGCTATATAGTATATATAGCCCTTGAAATTGAGATTTTGCATACGACCTCGGAATTCGACGAAACCACTTTTGTTGGGTCCGGGATGTAAAATTATTGCTAGGTTTCAAATTTCATAATTTTTGAAGCTAGTATGTGAGCGGGGCAAAAGATAACGTGTTTGGTCAAATTCTGTTAAAATGGGTCGACCTAAAAATGGCCGTTTTTCAAACGAGCTCAGAATTCAACGAAACTGGTTTTGTTAGGACCGTATCGTCAAAACAAAGCTAGATTTATTTTTCTGGAATTTTTAGATTCAGTTTGTGGCCCTGGCAAATTGAAATGTACGTTTAAATTAAATATCGAATGTTTTATATTTTAATTTGAAAAATAACTTACTGTAACAGTCGAAATGGCCAACGAAACATATCCCATTGTGTCCGGAATGGGGGTATTTAGCTAGGGGCGACAGTCGTTGGGTTTAAAAAGGAGTCCGTTTGCAAAAACACTATTTAAAAATTTTCTATAAATACTGGCCAATAGGAAATTTTCTTTAAAAAAAATAAAAATAAAAAAACCCTAAAAAACCCTAGCCGCCAGTCGAAACGAACGATCCCTGTAGCTCGCCGCTTCCCCTCCTTTTTTCGATCGCCTCAGGCCGTTTCGCCGCCAACCACCGTTGAAGCTTTTGTTCGCCGTACTTCCCTCTCCACATCCGACCCAGCTTCGCCACCAACAGAGCCGCCGTCGTCAAGTTCTGGCGCTTCAAAGTCGTTGCCTTCCAGGAGCCGCCGCCGCCTCGATTCGCCATCGCATCGCCTCAGACAACCAGCGCCGGAAAGCTCTTCCCTCCCTCGACGACGTCCAACAGACCGATCGTCATATAGAGCTACAAATCAAGAGAAAAATCCAAACCTAGAATTGAGCAGGTTTGTAAACTAACGGCTTATTTAATTTTAAACTGTTTTAACACTTTAAAGCGTTGCAAAACTTTGAAAACTAATATATTTTTCGTTCTTCAACGAAATTCGATGAAACAGGAGACACCGTGACCGCAAGGAGGCTCTCTACATTCTAGAAGAAGCCGCGGAATTTTCTGACCTTCCTACGATTTTTAGCACCGCAATAACCAATGTGAGGAATCTAAATTATCTGTGTGAATGAAATCGCGTTGTATAAATTATATAAGCGAAGTGTAAATTATATACGCATTGTATAGCTCATGTACATGTGTTGTATAAGTTATATTAGCGATGTATAAATTATACAAGTGTTGTTTGAACCATATATGCTTTGAATTGTGATGAAATGCAAGTGAATTATTATATTATATATATATATATATATATATATATATACTCCCCTCGTCCACAGACCATGGACGATATTTATTGCTTGTGATTGACGTGATATCATATGGTTTGACGAATGGTTGGAAATAATTGTTTGTGGTTGATATTATGGTTGAAAAATACCTTTGTGGTTGAAAAATACCCTCTTGTGGTTGAAACAAAATAGAATAGGATTGTGGAATTGAAAATAAAACATGCCGCCTGCGCGCGAACTAGATGCATGATCCCCATTGTCAAAAACCGCGAGGATTTAAGGTAGAGCGAGGAGCCGTACTAGGGACGGTCCCGGTTTTAACTACCCTGCCGTTATGCTGCCGAAATTTTCTGAAATAATTATGTGTTAGAATAATTATCATTCATTGAAATTATTTACATATGCTATATAGAATATTCATGTGTTGAGTTGCAATTCATTCGTTGAGTTGAAATTCATGTGTTGAATATTATTTGAATTTAAACAAACGGCTTTAACAATAAAAATCACATTTTTATATATATACAAACGATATAGAATATTCATGTGTTGAGTTGCAATTCATTCGTTTAGTTGAAATTCATGTGTTGAATATTATTTGAATTTAAACAAATGGCTTTAGCAATAAAAATCACATTTTTATATATATACAAACGATATAGAATATTCATGTTTTGAATTGCAATTCATTCGTTGAGTTGAAATTCATGTGTTGAATATTATTTGAATTTAAACAAATGGCTTTAGCAACAAAAATCACATTTTTATATATATACAAACGATATAGAATATTCATGTGTTGAGTTGCAATTCATTCGTTGAGTTGAAATTCATGTGTTGAATATTATTTGAATTTAAACAAATGGCTTTAGCAATAAAAATCACATTTTTATATATATACAAACGATATAGAATATTCATGTGTTGAGTTGCAATTCATTCGTTGAGTTGAAATTCATGTGTTGAATATTATTTGAATTTAAACAAATGGCTTTAGCAATAAAAATCACATTTTTATATATATACAAACGATATAGAATGTTCATGTGTTGAGTTGCAATTCATTCGTTGAGTTGAAATTCATGTGTTGAATATTATTTGAATTTAAACAAATGGCTTTAGCAATAAAAATCACATTTTTATATATATACAAACGATATAGAATATTCATGTGTTGAGTTGCAATTCATTCGTTGAGTTGAAATTCATGTGTTGAATATTATTTGAATTTAAACAAATGGCTTTAGCAATAAAAATCACATTTTTATATATATACAAACGATATAGAATATTCATGTGTTGAGTTGCAATTCATTCGTTGAGTTGAAATTCATGTGTTGAATATTATTTGAATTTAAACAAATGGCTTTAGCAATAAAAATCACATTTTTATATATATAAACGATATAGAATATTCATGTGTTGAATTGCAATTTGTTCGTCGAGTTGAAATTCATGTGTTGAATGTTATCGTCGTCTAAAAATAAAATGAATCGACAATGAAAACTATATTTTTATAGTGAATATGAAGAGTTAAAAATACACACGTGTCGAATAAATATTTTTGATGATAAAAATATTCCTTTTATCAGGTATACGCTTAGTTAAAAATACACATGTGTCGAATAAATATTTTTGATGATAAAAATATTCCTTTTATCATGTATACGCTTAGTTAAAAATACACACGTGTTGAAATAAATAATAGTTCGCTAGAAATATTATTATTAGCTTTGTTCTGCATATATATACATGTGTTGAACAGGAAAAATGGATTAGCTGTAGAGTAAAGAAATTATTTGCGTGCCCGACAAATAGGTAAACCTTGATGAGTTGGCTGCGCAATTTTATTTATATATCAACTCCTGTGAATGTATTGGATGCGGAGTGCTGGTTTTTCTGTGTGAAATAATAAACAACGCCATAGGATAGTAACAATTAATTTTGAACTACACTACATGGCATACTTCTTGATGATAGGCATACTTCATCATATTCCACATGAGCAATTGGAGCTTGTGTGACGAGGTGGAAGATTTACCATACAAGCAAGAGGCTTGTATGGCGATGACTATATACTACAGGTTGAACTGATGACTGTTATGGACTATATAAATTATAACGATAAATTGCCAGATTAATAAAAACCCCACACGGGTCTAGAGTTGACAATAATCACGTCGCTCTAGTTATTAGATACGGCACATGGACTATTTATTTCCACACGGAAACGGGGTGACGGTAATTTATTCCCTGGAGTGATTATCAATACATGCTCCCCCGTAAACACCAAAATATATCACTAAAAATATATGAATGCTTTTTAGGATTTATTGGGTACCTAATACGGCCCAATAAATTTCCAAACCCCTCCACGTACAAAGGAGGTTATGGCGAAATTTTTCGAAATATTAAGGCATTAGTGAAATATTTGAAGTGAAAACGAAGTTGAAAATATAAAATGAACTATAGTTGAAACTATGGAATGAACTATATTTATATATGTAAATATAAATATAATTAAAAGGAGTAGAGGCCGTGCAGTTCGCGTTTCGGAATCGTAATTTGAAACGATTAGTACGAGAAATCCGACCATCGGATTTTCCCGAAACCGCAACCGCTGGGTTCGCCTTGGAAATATCTTTCCAACGGCACCAACCTTGTAAAAATCCAACGGTTGGATTGTCCGGAATGTTTAATTCAAATCTGAAGAAAAACAGCGCCAGAATCGTTTATATTTATATATAAATATAAATATAATTAAATTTAATCGAATAACGACGCTGCAGTTCGAATTTTGAAACTGTAACTTCAAACGACTAGTGTGGAAGATCCGACCGTCGGATTCTCACGAAACTGGAACCGTTGGGTTCGCTTTGGGAATACCTTCCCACTGATATAGACTTTGTAGAAATCCAACGGTTAGATTTTCCGATATGTGTAAAACAAATTAGGAGAAAAACAGCGCCAGTGCCACGGCACGACCTGAAACGTCGTTTAATTGAATATGGCCATTTTTAGATAAATAAAAATGGCGAAAAATCGTTATAAAATATTATAAGCAACATAGGTTGCAAATAAACCAATATGGCTTGAATTGTTTGATATTTGATGGTTGTATGTGTATGACACGGAAATAACACTAAATAACTGAAAGATGGATGTCGAATAATATAACCATATAAAGAATCGATTTAAATTCTAATGACGTGAATTATTTGAAAAGGCCGAGCTAACCCTCATTTCAAATAATTTATCGAGCGATTCGAATTGGAAAATGCAAAGACGATTCAAGACCGACGATCTTCGTATCGGTTGGATGGGCGCTACTGAGGTTCCTAACTGGAGTAGCTACCGGAAGGGGACGGAAGTAGTAGCCGTCTGAACGTATGTGTTGATTGTACGGATTTGCGAGGAATTTGACGCCTCCGGTTTCGTCCAGACCCAGGACGGACTTGTAAATGGACTGTGTGTCTGACATTGGATTTTGTTCTATATTGATTGATCTCTATTATATATATATCTGTTTGGTGGCGGAGAATTTATTCTTTTGCTTAACGCCCTTCTCTGAGATGTACGAACTCAGAGGTTATATATCGATGGAAATCAATCGTATGGAGTGGACTGCCTATGTGGCATGCCAAGATGCTGTGATCAAGGCTTCTGTTGCAAAGCAAAGTCTTGTGGATGATGATCAGAGCAAGGTCTACGTGGCCTAGCTTTGTGTATTTCGTAGATTCGCGAACCTCACACCTCGGTATGAGTCTAAAACGGGATAAGGACCCAAGGAGAGCATGACGTTTCTTTCTAGCTATGGTGGTGTCAGTGACTTACCAGCCCTGACATTTATATCTATTTTTCACCTATGTGGTTGTTGGAATGCGAGGCGCCTCGATTATAGGTCTGTAAGGACCGGGAAACGTGTGTTCAGGAATTGCCAATCCTTAAACGTAAGAGAGGACCGGCCTTGGAGGATCCAGGTGTTACCCAGAGTGCGTAGTCCCGAGGCATTTGCTAGAGTGTCTCGAAGCGGAGAGGAGCTTGCCCCTTGCCTCGACTCATGACGGAAATCCAATTCCCAATACGAAATAACGAACTTGATTGTAGAACTAGTATGGCGACATAGTATATGGTAGCTATGCCGCCTATGATTGATATTTATGATGCTATTCGTTTTTGAAACATATATGCACTAGTAATAATATCAAATGGTTTTGCTTTATACGTATCAAGCATTTTTGACTATTATAAGGTAAAACTCTATCCTCCGGCTTGCGTTGCATTGTGTGATGGGACCTGAGTCTTATAATGGCTTCATTCTTTCTAAAAGCAATGCGTTGTTTTAAAAGAATTTACTTTGTTTTAAATGCACTAGCAATCACTGGAGTAAACCCGTTCCGCGAAAGTGGCGTGGTCCTATGATTTGTTGTTTACTGTTGTTTAACTGTTAAATAGATTCCTCATACCAGTCCCCATGACTGACTCGTTGTTTGTTTCACTTTACAAACGCGGGTGCCCTTATTTTCACACGGGCAGCCTAGTACACAGGTGACAGGTGGTTTTTGGTTCTGCACTGCTGCATAGCGTGCACTTTTGGCTCATTGCGAGGCTGACTTCATAGAGATGACTTAGATATTTTCTGCCATTACTGTATTTATATTATGATTCCGCCACTGGCGATGCAGACTGATTTACTTTCCGTATTTCTCACTATATGTATATGTATTCCGCCTCTGGCGATGATGACTGATCACTTTCCTTTTATTTACTAAGTAGATCCCACTTTATGCTATTCTGATATTCCTACATGTTGTGATTCCGCTGTCATATCCATGTAAAATTATTTTATTTATTGTTTCTGCTATTATCTGTACTCTGCTATGATGATTAATGTGTTTTTTCCTAATGATTATCCTTAATACCGCCCCTCGGATTTTGGGATCGTCACAGTTGGTATCAGAGCTTTGGTTAACCTTAGTTCCGGGATCTAACACATTAAACACCTCGTCAGAATAGAATCAGTAGTGTTCTAATGCGAGTAGCTCATTAGAGATAGGATTAGCAATGTCCTAGAATGAGCTAAGCAGATTAGCAAAACAATTTGATCAGTACATCATCATTATCTTTCTTTGTATTCCCTTGCTTTATCATTTATGAAAATTATCAAATCTGTGAGCTTGACTCTTTTCTTGCTTATACAGTTCTCTTAGATGGCTACGAGAGGAGCAGCAGCTAGAGGAGGCCGTGGAGGCCGAGGAGATGCAGCAGGAGGACGGGGGAATATCCCCGTAGTCGTGGAAGGCCCTATTATTCCGCCACCAGCACCAGAAGACTTTGAGCTCGACAAAGTAGCTAAGAGGTACAGAAATCTTGGGGGGAAACCTTTTACTGGCACTGGCATAGTGACTGAAGCTATCGCTTGGCTAAAAACCTGTGAGAAAATCTTCGAAGGTATGGGTATGGGAACTAACAACAAAGCCCGACTTGGCATTTGGCTCCTTCAGGAAGAGGCAGAGCTGTGGTGGGATGCCATTACTTCTGGGGATGCAGCTGGTACTATCCGGACTTGGGAGCAGTTCAAGACTTTGTTCAATGAGAAGTTTGTACCGGAACAAGCTCTAGAGAGGATGAGAGAGCAGTTTGCTAATCTCCAGCAGGGAGACCTCTCTATTCAGGACTATCTAAATAAGTTCACCCAGCTATCGCACTATGCTCCAGAACTGATTTTAACCAACAAAGCCAAGAATAAGAGATTCATATTTGGGCTGAAGCGCAAGTACCACGATAGAGCTATGAGCAACATCAAACTCTCCTTTACAGAACTTGTAGAGATGGCTTGCAACTACGAAGACATGGATGAGAGGCATGCTAGCCAAGACCGCGCTAAAAGCCAAGCATGGAATAAGCGCAAGGCTTCAACAGACCAACCCGAATCTAGCATCACTGCGGCCGCTACTCAAAAACCCGCAAAGATCCCAAAAGGAAACTGCTACAATTGCGGGAAGCCCGGTCATTTCTCTAATGTATGCAAGGCCCCAAAGAAGCCAAAGGCAAATGACTCAGCCGAATGCTACAACTACCACAAGAAGGGGCACTACAGCAGGAACTGCCCTCTAAAGCAGAATGCACAGGTGGCCCATGTCTATGACGGGAAGACCCCGCCAGCTACCACCGATGGATCAGGTAAACCCGATGTCTTGGGAGGTACCCTTACCATTAAAAATATTCCTGTTTCTGTACTTTTTGATACTAGTGCATCACGTAGCTTCATTTCTGGTAATATTGTTCATAAATTAAAATTGAAACAGAGAAAGCTTAAGGAACCAATTAAAGTCCGAAACCCGATAGGAAGTTCTGTTAGTCTCAGTATATACTGTAGGGTGCCTATCTCTTACTCTTTCTACAAGTTCTCTTTTGATTCAATTGTTATGGACCTTTCCGAATTTGATATTATACTGGGGCTGGACTGGTTGACAAAATATAAGGTCGAAGTTAGATGTGCCGAAAGAATCGTTAAAGTCGAAACGAAACTTGGACCTATATATATACCATGCCATGGCTCAGAAATAAATTGAACAGAATTTTGGCCTTCTTTAGAAATTATTCCCCCTTCATTAGAAAAGATACCGGTCGTTAAAAACTATGCGGATGTGTTTGAAGAAGTAGAAAACTTACCGCCGCAAAGAGAAATTGAATTTAGGATAGATCTAATTCCTAACGCCCGACCAGTAGTACATCCAATAAGAAGAATGGCCCCGAAAGAAAAGGAAGAGCTAAGTAGCCAAACCCGAGAATTGCTTTGGAAAGGTCTAATCAGATCGAGCTTTTCAGCTTGGGGAGCAGCAGTTGTATTTGTCCCGAAATCAGACGGTACTCTAAGACTTTGCGTTGATTACCAATATCTCAATAAGCAGACACTGAAGAACAAATATCCTTTGCCCCGAATAGATGATCTGCTAGATCAATTAAATGGAGCAACAGTATTTTCCAGGATGGACCTAGCTACAGGTTTCCACCAATTGCGTATAGCCGAAGACTGTGTTCCTTTGACAGCCTTCAGGGGTCCCGATTTATTCTACGAATGGTTAGTAATGTCGTTCGGCTTGTGCAACGCTCCGGCATACTTCGTTGATCTTATGAACAGAGTGTTCCGTGGTGTGTTGAATAAATTCGTTCTAGTCTTCATCGATGACATTCTAATCTACTCTAAGTCGGAAGATGAGCATGCAAAACATTTAGAACAAGTGTTGAAAATTCTCAGAAGAAATGTCTTGAAAGCTAAATTTTCTAAGTGTGTCTTCTGGCAGAATGAAGTTAAATTCCTTGGCCATGTCGTGTCAAAAGAAGGAATTGCTGTAGATCCAAGCAAAATTACAGCGATTCAGAACTGGAAACAACCTACTACCCCCATAGAAGTTCGAAGTTTCCTTGTATAGGCTAGTTACTATTGGAAATTCGTTCAGGATTTTTCAAAGATATCAGGAGTATTGACAAAGCTTACAAAGAAGCATGAGAAATTCAAATGGACTCCCGAATGTGAAGAAGCTTTCCAAGAGCCAAAACTGAAATTGACAACTGCTCCAGTATTGACCATTATAGAAGGCAACCAAGACTTGACTGTATGGACAGATGCTTCTATTAGAGGGCTAGGCGCGGTGTTAATGCAAAAAGGCCAAGTGATCGCTTATGCCAGCCGTCAACTAAAACCGCATGAAAGAAACTATGCTACTCATGATCTTGAGTTATTAGCTATCGTGTTTGCTTTAAGAATATGGAGGCATTATTTACTGGGCGAGAAATTCGAACTATTTACCGATCATCAATCCTTGAAATACCTGTTCACCCAGAAAGATTTATACCTGAGGCAACAGCGTTGGTTAGAATTCCTTGCAGCATACGATTTTGAAATTATATACACTCCAGGGAAAGCCAATGTTGTAGCAGATGCGCTCAGCAGGAAAAATGAAATCATTGCAAGTTTTATCATTACTTCTTCCATACAAGATAAGATTACCATTCTTCAGAAGGACGATGAATTCATTCAAAGGATTAGCCAGCGGATCCAAGAAGAAAAACCCTCAGATTTTAGCCTCGATAGCCAAGGGGTTCTAAGATTAAAAGGGCGAATTTGTGTACCTAGGATCCCAGAGCTTAGAAGAGAAATACTTGATGAGTGCCACAAGTCCAAGTTAAGTATCCATCCCGGTGTGAGCAAAATGTATAACGATATCAAACGCACATTCTGGTGGAAGGCAATGAAAAGAGATATTTCAATATATGTTAGCAGATGCTCCACTTGTCAGCTAGTTAAGAGTGATCAGCAGAAATTGGCTGGATTATTACAACCATTAGAAATTCCAGGTTGGAAGTGGGAACAAATCTCAATGGACTTCATCGATGGCTTACCTCGAACTAGAAAAGGAAACGACAGTATATGGGTAATCGTAGATCGCTTCACGAAGACTGCCCATTTCATCCCTGTCCGATCCAACAGAACGGCACAAAGTCTGGCACAGATTTACTTCAAAGAAATAGTTAAACTACATGGAGTGCCGCTCAATATAGTCAGCGATAGAGATCCCCTATTTACTAGCAAATTCTGGGAAGCCTTCCAGACAGAATTGGGAACCAAATTGAATCTAAGCACCGCTTATCACCCTCAGACAGACGGCCAAACTGAGCGGGTGAATAGAATTTTGGAAGATCTATTGCGGGCTTGCGTTATCGATTTTGGAGGCTCATGGGAAGATCATTTACATTTAGCCGAATTCTCTTACAACAATAGCTATCAAGCAAGTTTGGGAATGTCTCCATTTGAAGCATTATACGGTAGACCGTGCAGATCTCCCGCATGTTGGGTAGAACCTGGCAACAGACTTGTGTTAGGGCCCGATATGATTCAAGAAGCATCGGATAAAGTCGATTTCATTAAGAAGCGATTAAAAACCGCACAGAGCCGACAGAAAAGTTATGCTGATGCGAGAAGAAGGGATATATCGTTTGCCGTTGGCGATTATGTTTACTTAAGAGTTTCTCCAATGCGAGGAGTAATCAGATTTGGCAAGATTGGGAAGTTGGCACCGAGATTTATTGGTCCCTTTCCTATACTTGAACGGATTGGAACTCTTGCATATAGGGTTTCATTACCTAATTGGTTGCCTGGTGTACATGATGTGTTCCACGTATCTCAACTCAGAAAACATGTTCATGATCCCGACCTTATTGTGGAAGAAACAGCACAACATGATATTGACATAACTCCAGAATTAGCACTCAAGAGGGAGCCATTAAAGATAGTTGGCAAAGAAACTAGAGAGCTAAGGAGGAAAAAGATTCATTTAGTCAAAGTGCAGTGGAGTAGTGATCCTAGAGACTGTACTTGGGAAACTGAGGAAAGCATTAAACAAGCCTATCCCAGATGCAGAGTGGACATCTCTGACTAACTCCGGTGCAAGGTACCTTTACAATACTTTGCATTTACATTTTATTTCCTGCTTAGCTGTTATTTCCTTTTCGAGGACGAAAAGTTTTAAGTGGGGGAGATTGTAATAACCCGGAAAAATGTGAACCAGTTTAAAAATTTTAAATTAGGTTATTAACAAGAAATTGGAATAATTTAAATACCCTATTTCAATAAAATATAGAATTGTGTATAATATGGCGGTTTGGAATTTTGATTACAAACTTAGTCTGACTGTACCGGGTGGAAAATTTTAAATTAGGTTATTTCAATAAATTAGGTTATTAACAAGAAACCGCAACCGCTGGGTTCGCGTTGGAAATATCTTTCCAACGGCACCAACCTTGTAAAAATCCAATGGTTGGATTGTCCGGAATGTTTAATTCAAATCTGAAGAAAAACAACGCCAGAATCGTTTATATTTATATATAAATATAAATATAATTAAATTTAATCGAATAACGACGCTGCAGTTCGAATTTTGAAACCGTAACTTCAAACGACTAGTGTGGAAGATCCGACCGTCGGATTCTCACGAAACTGGAACCGTTGGGTTCGCTTTGGGAATACCTTCCCACTGATATAGACTTTGTAGAAATCCAACGGTTAGATTTTCTGATATGTGTAAAACAAATTAGGAGAAAAACAGCGCCAGTGCCGCGGCACGACCTGAAACGTCGTTTAATTGAATATGGCCATTTTTAGATAAATAAAAATGGCGAAAAATCGTTATAAAAATTATAAGCAACATAGGTTGCAAATAAACCAATTGGGCTTGAATTGTTTGATATTTGATGGTTGTATGTGTATGACACGGAAATAACACTAAATAACTGAAAGATGGATGTCGAATAATATAACCATATAAAGAATCGATTTAAATTCTAATGACATGAATTATTTGAAAAGGCCGAGCTAACCCTCATTTCAAATAATTTATCGAGCGATTCGAATTGGAAAATGCAAAGACGATTCAAGACCGACGATCTTCGTATCGGTTGGATGGGCGCTACTGAGGTTCCTAACTGGAGTAGCTACCGGAAGGGGACGGAAGTAGTAGCCGTCTGAACGTATGTGTTGATTGTACGGATTTGCGAGGAATTTGACGCCTCCGGTTTCGTCCAGACCCAGGACGGACTTGTAAATGGACTATGTGTCTGACATTGGATTTTGTTCTATATTGATTGATCTCTGTTAAATATATATCTGCTTGGCGGCGGAGAATTTATTCTTTTGCTTAACGCCCTTCTCTGAGACGTACGAACTCAGAGGTTATATATCGATGGAAATCAATCGTATGGAGTGGACTGCCTATGTGGCATGCCAAGATGCTGTGATCAAGGCTTCTGTTGCAAAGCAAAGTCTTGTGGATGATGATCAGAGCAAGGTCTACGTGGCCTAGCTTTGTGTATTTCGTAGATTCGCGAACCTCACACCTTGGTATGAGTCTAAAACGGGATAAGGACCCAAGGAGAGCATGACGTTTCTTTCTAGCTATGGTGGTGTCAGTGACATACCAGCCCTGACATTTATATCTATTTTTCACCTATGTGGTTGTTGGAATGCGAGGCGCCTCGATTATAGGTCTGTAAGGACCGGGAAACGTGTGTTCAGGAATTGCCAATCCTCAAACGTAAGAGAGGACCGGCCTTGGAGGATCCAGGGGTTACCCAGAGTGCGTAGTCCCGAGGCATTTGCTAGAGTGTCTCGAAGCGGAGAGGAGCTTGCCCCTTGCCTCGACTCATGACGGAAATCCAATTCCCAATACGAAATAATGAACTTGATTGTAGAACTAGTATGGCGACATAGTATATGGTAGCTATGCCGCCTATGATTGATATTTATGATGCTATTCGTTTTTGAAACATATATGCACTAGTAATAATATCAAATGATTTTGCTTTATACATATCAAGCATTTTTGGCTATTATAAGGTAAAACTCTATCCTCCGGCTTGCGTTGCATTGTGTGATGGGACCTGAGTCTTATAATGGCTTCATTCTTTCTAAAAGCATTGCGTTGTTTTAAAAGATTTTACTTTGTTTTAAATGCACTAGCAATCACTGGAGTAAACCCGTTCCGCGAAAGTGGCGTGGTCCTATGATTTGCTGTTTACTGTTGTTTAACTGTTAAATAGATTCCTCATACCAGTCCCCATGACTGACTCGTTGTTTGTTTCACTTTGCAAACGCGGGTGCCCTTATTTTCACATAGGCAGCCTAGTACACAGGTGACAGGTGGTTTTTGGTTCTGCACTGCTGCATAGCGTGTACTTTTGGCTCATGGCGAGGCTGACTTCATAGAGATGACTTAGATATTTTCCGCCATTACTGTATTTATATTATGATTCCGCCACTGGCGATGCAGACTGATTTACTTTCCGTATTTCTCACTATATGTATATGTATTCCGCCTCTGGCGATGATGACTGATCACTTTCCTTTTATTTACTAAGTAGATCCCACGTTATGCTATTCTGATATTCCTACATGTTGTGATTCCGCTGTCATATCCATGTAAAATTATTTTATTTATTGTTTCGGCTATTATCTGTACTCTGCTATGATGATTAATGTGTTATTTCCTAATGATTATCCTTAATACCGCCCCTCGGATTTTGGGATCGTCACATTTATATCACCCACTTAACCCTCTAACCATACCCATGTCACCCACATGTCTTATTATGGTTAGTATTTTTTAATTTATTTATTATGCCGTAATGATGTATGACTTCTCCCATTAGACGTCCGTTCGTGGCTGCTGGATTTGTCGGGCGGTTCTGAGCTGTCTTACACCACAACGCGCCTAACCTCGTGTCATAAACCATTACGCCTCTAGTTCTTGCTGTTGACCTCTCACATTAGACGTCCGCTTGTGGTTGCTGGATTTGCCAGGTAGTTCCGGGCAGTCTTAGACCACAAATGCGCCTAACCTCGTGTCATAGGCATTCATTAACAATCGTATTTCACCCAAATACCAAATTCATGTCATGTGTTCCAAATTCAACTTAATTACATTTCATTTTTATGCCTATTTCCAATTTTTCATTCACTACACCAATTACATAATAATTAGCCATATTTCATATTACCTAAATTATCCAATTATAGCCAAATTTACCAATTCCATGTTATTCATACCCAAACATGCCAATTTCCAATATCCAATTATACCCGATTTCATATATTCAATATTTTCCCAATATATATATATATACACACACACACACACACACACACCCCAACATTCCCATGTTCATATATATAATCCAATTCACCTTTTAGGCTTATTTTTAAGGCGCAAATAAATTTCACCAATCCATATTAGGCCCAAACAACCCCTTTTTCCCTTTTAATTCTCGTTCTAGTTTACAACGCATAAATCCATGACAGACATAGGCTCAAGATAGCCTAGCTATAAAAATAAAAAAGGGGAAAGAATAAAAAGGAGAGAACTCAAACGTAGGCATAAATAAAATAACTGATCTTATTAAATTATCATCATATTCATTATGGGGAATGGTAAACGATAGAAGCAATATTATACAACAAATATAGTTCAAATCCACTCACATTGAGTGGATTAGAGAAATAAACGATTTGTTGTTGATGTAGAACGTTGATTTAATATTCTTATTTAATTATTGGTGAAGAGCATGTATTGTTGATGAAGACCTTTGCTACTTGATTTGATTAAACTCCAAAGTTGACGAAGAACTTGCAATTTAATTTAGAGTTTTGGGGCGGCGGTTATGTTTGGTTGAAGTTTGGGAGCATGGAGGCATCTTAAGGAATTGTTATGAATTACGGTTAGGTCTTGCTATGTATTTATAGGCGTGTAGAAGGGTCTAAACTATTAGATTTAATTAAATCAAATCCAAACCGCACACATCAGTAAAGAAACGTCACACACACACGCACTGAACCATGCTGGGTCCAAGCGCACATTTTTGACTGCGTTGACTGTTTTGCTAATGTTTACTAATTAAAGGTTTATTACTTGCTTGTTATACTTCCTTTAATTAATTGTGTGTGTTATACATCTCAATCCGGTTTGAATTGCTTGCTCATATATGCATGCCTTTTAATGCAATAATTCATTTATTATGAATTTCAATTTTTCATATGTATAGAAACATAAACTGCAGATTATTTGAATTGCATTGTTTCTATGCTTTTTTTCTTTCTTCTTGCACGCGTATCTGATTTGAATGTTATTTAATAACATTAACCTTCCTCCAATTGTGGCTTGCTGATTTATACTCTTGCTTTTTGAATTGCATTTATATATACACATATATGCCTTATATTGGCTGTTAATTCATGCTGCATTTTAATGTTAATAACATTTTTTCTTAATGCATTGCATACATGCACTATCTTTAATGCAATACTATCTTTCTCTTTAATGCACTATTTTTAGCGCGCTTATTATTCACATATTTCTTTTGATTGCACTAATTGCTCACTTCACAAATGCATGCATTTTTAATGTTCTTTTTTTAAATGCATTAATGTTTTCCCCACCACATGTGTCCACTTTATTTAAATTTTGCATCACCATTACCTTTATTATAAATATAGTATGTCCTACTTTCTTCCTTTAACTATTTCATTGTGGCAATCCTTTAATTGCTTTGCTTTCTATTTTGGTTGCACATAATCAATCAATTTACTTTTAATGCATTTATTAATTTATTTACATGCATTTTTGTATTAATTGCGTGCATTTTCTTAGCACATTAATCCCTCTTTCTCTTACACGCGTTTATTATCACCATTGCACGATGCTCCCTATTTAATCACTACTGCATGCACTAATTTATTAATTTATTCTTGCATATGTCTATGTGTACATAATTAGTTACATGTGCCAATCCACTTCTTTCTCTTTTCATGCATTTTCCATGGCGTTTCTTTATTAATTGCTTTGCCGCATATGCCATAAATTACATTAATGCTTTTTATTGCAATTTACTATGTTTGCATTCTACCTTCTTTCGAATTTATATATATGTGTGTATATATATATATTTTGCATGCAATTTATTTTCCTTCATTTCAATGCACTTATATATTATTATTATTATTTTAGTCCTCCTTTTAAATGTATCTGTGTACATAATATATATACACATATTTGCATACTTTTAATTGTCTTAAAATGAGGGGTGGTACAGGTTATGACTTAGTTGCATTAAGATGAAATGCAATCCAATTTCACTTGAATAATAAAAGGAAATAATATCAAACTTGAGTAATAAATCTTTAAATTCAGTGTTTTACTAATATAATAAGTCGAAAATTATTTTGTTGTAAGCTTGCTAATTAAATAAGATTGGGATGGATTAAATTGCATAAATCTATAAAAAGGAATAACTTCAATGTCGGAATGTGAAATTATTGATCACAAAATAAAACTTTGTAAGCCTTATAAGGTAAAATTATAAGTGCTTAGGAGGGTTGTAAGTAATATGTTACATTAAATCTCAAATTTGAGTAAACAATGAATTTTTAGTATAGACTGACAATTCAAGCTCATTTCAATTTTAAACAAATAATAAAGGTAAAATTGATTAGAAATCAATATTTAGATGTGTTACAGTATTTTTAATGAGTTTAATGTTTGTTTAATAATAGAATTGTAATTTGTATAAATTTTGAACTCAAAATTGTAAGTTGTAAGTAAGAGTTAGAAAATATACAAATTGTTTGGGAAATATAAATTTTGTTTGTAACATGAACAAATTAATCTTGGAAAGAATTAGAAATATTTTAAATAATTCTATAACTTTTTTAAAGTTTTAAAATATGCAAATTTCAAGTTTTAATTAAATATAGTGAAAATGTTGTAAGGGAATGCGAAATGGATCGTTAAGGAGAAAGTAACACTAGAGGGGGGGTGAATAGTGTTTCCAAGGAATTTAAGAAAAATCTAAAACTAATATGTCTCTCACATGAATAACACACCACAAAGATGTTCACAAACACAGAATCAAAAATAAATACAGAAATAAACAAAAATAAAATGCAGAAAAGGAAAGAACACACCAGATTCTATACTAGTTTGGATTACGCCTGTGTCTAGTCCGACGCAACGCTGGATTGCGCAGATTTTTATTACTATCGATATCCAATTACAATCCCTGTTATTTCACGGCTACAAGGTTTACACTGATTCCAGCACACTTAATTTCCCGGCTACAAGGTTAACATCGTTTCCTTCCTTGATTTCACGGCTACAAGGAACACACCATTTCCAAACTATCCCAAAACAATCCCAAATGATTTCAACAGACCTATAACTCATCAATAACACTTCAATTCAGAGAATAAAGAGTAGAGAGTGGGAAGAGAAGAAGTTTTATGTATTTTGAATAGAAATCGACAAAGTATAAGTGTAGAATTCATAAAAGTATGAAATAATAATGTAGGAGTGAAAAGGGATGAAGATAGAGAAGAAGAATGAATAAAAAATTCGAAATCAACCCTATTTATAAGATTTGAAAGGTTGTAATGCTTCTGGAACGTTACAAATGGTGCAAAGACACTTCCTTTCAAAATTGAAGATATGACGTTTGTATGTCGATATAGGGTATTATATTTGGCGACATATACGATTTGAAATTTTGAATTTTTGAATATTTTCAAGTGTTTTACTATATATTTAATTTTGGAAATCCTTGAATTAAAACATAGTGATATAAATAAGTATTATAAAGTAGAAAATCATATGAAATCATAAAATATAAACCAATTTATAAAATTATAAAATTTAAAACAATATAAATATAAGAATATAAAAGTATATTATATATAAATATATAAAAACTTATAAACTTTGAAACTTAAGTTTAAAATCAAAGGTAAGTTAGAAAAGCTGATTAAAATTAGAATTAGAATTTTGAAAATAGATTTTGAAATTTAAAAATCAAAATTTGAATTTGAACCTAGAGTGCTATTCAAAGTCTTACATATAAACTAGACTCTATTATTATATTTACTTGAACTCATTATTTCTTGATTACTCATGAGTCTTGAATCTTTTCTGAATTCTGAATCTCTGGAGTCACTAAAACTGTACAGTCTTCAGTATTAATTCCTGTATATAACTCCTGCATATATATATATATATATATATATATATATATATATATATATATGTGTGTGTGTGTGTGTGTGTGTGTGTGTGTGTGTATACGTATATAGATGTTAGTATATATTTTATAATCAGTTAATATTGAAATATGATTGTTGTCATCAAAACTCCATTCTTCAACAATCTTCCCCTTCTTTGATGATGAAAACCTTAGTTTATAAAATATTCATACATGTTCATACCTGTTGGTGCTGATCCTTCTAATACTCCCTCTGTCATTATGAATCCTATATATTCTACTTAAACTAAGTCTATATTTTCTAATTTCCCCCTCTTTTGCATTATCAAAAAAAAATTCTAAAATTACTCCCCTTAAATCCTATATCTATCTATATATTCTATTTAATTCTATACTAATATACATGACTCCCCCTAAATTTATGCCTATATTATCCTAATTCTAAAGGTATAAACAAATCTAAAAGTTAATCTAAAAAAGTAATTCAAACAAGTAATTCAACCAAGCAATTCAAACAACCAATCTAAACCATCTAAACCAAATCAAGAAAATAATATATGTTAATTTAAAAACACTTTTTGAATCTTCAACTAATCCTAGAAACTAAAAAACTCCCCCTTAATTTAATACAAGACTTAACCTAGCTGTTAGCCTACTTTGTGAACTAGGCAACAAAAAGTCAAGAAACCAACCATTGAAGAGTATTTTAAGTTATAAGACTCCGGTTCGGATCGGAAGAAAACACCACAGTACAATTTGATAGCAGCATATCGGTTCGGATCGGACAGAGTTCCCCGTTCGGATCGGATGGCTCTTACTGGATAAATTGGCAAAGCATATCTGATCGGATCGGAAGGCCAATAAATCTCAAATGGATCGGAAAGTCTTTTGCTTGCCACGACGCTGGAGCGGAGCGGAGTATGATTAGAGAAGGAGAGACGTCCAAGCTACTCCGGTTCGGATCGGGTATTCCGATCCGAGCCCCCAACCTGCACGTCTCCGACCCGCACCCATGATCCAGGAAAATCTCCTATGAAATTGCCTGGAGAACCGGACCGGATATGACTAATTCCTACCCCTAACGTCCATCTCTTTGATGTGTTGTCAGCTTGATAGTTCATCCGAACCCGAAGAGAGTGCGATGGATGACACGTGTTCCGACCCGGATTGAATCTCAGGCAAAATCACACCTATAAATACCCTATCTAGAGACAAAGAGAAGGATCTTTTTCAGCACTTTTGAGAATCCACGTACCTCCATTATCCGAATTCCTTTACTCCCGGAGAATCCAAACCATCTTTCATTTCTTGTTTTAATCATTTGAGTGAACAAAAGTGAGTTGTGAGTGAATCTTACATTGCATTTGTAACTGAATTACTGAATATAGTGAAAACTAAGTGGACGTAGGCATTTCTTCGCCGAACCACTATAAATCTTGTGTGCTCATTTTTATTTCTGTTTTATTTTATCTTGTTTCTAATCAATTTGGGTGTTAGAACCACATTTGGGTCTAACATTTTGGTGCTTTCACTGAGAAACCTCATCTAAATTCTTTATTTTCCGGGATCTCTTTCTACTTTTTGGACCGTTGAGTTCAAAGAAGTGAATCCTTAAGTTTCTCCGCTTTCTTGCATTCGTTGAAGTAATTGTCAAAAACTCATGGCCAAAGGAAAAGGCAAGGAAGTTCAGTCTGTTCAAGGAAATGGAGCTGGCGAAGATCAGCAACATGCTGTTGTAACAAGGTCTCGGGGGCAGAGTTCAGCAGCAGGAAGAGTCCATGCAGGAAATCCGAACCGACAGCAAGGAGAGAGCTCCGATCCGATCCGGGTAGGAGACTCTGAAGCAGTGCACTCGCCCAATCTGAACCGACCCGAGTTGCTCGCTGCACACCGATCCGACCAGGCACCCCAGCTCCGATCCGACCCGACTTCCTACCTCCGATCCGACCCGATGCTTGGTGAAGCTGGAACATCTACTCGAGTCCCCGCGAATGCTCCAATTCCAGCTGCCAGGGTTGGAGACCAGGTCAATCCATCTGCTCCCATCACTCAAGGAGACTTCTCGCGCTTGCTTGATATGCTTGAGAGCACGAGGGAAGCTATGAGAGTTCATGAGCGCACCAATCTCATGATGCAGGAAAATATGAGGCTCATGAGTCGGGAAATCAATGAGCTCCGCCGGCAAAGAACTCCATCACCGGTTCGTCATGCACCCGTAGATCAATCTTCATCTTCCGAGGAAGAGAGGCCCCGTGAACGAAGGCCACTCGAACGACCTCAGAACGTGGAGCAGCTAACGTTTGGATCTTTGGGATCTCGCGAGGATATCGCACGAGCATTAGGAAACGATAGCCCTACTCGGGGGCAAAGACTCCAGTCCCCTCTTCCCGAGATCGACCGGGAACACAGGGAAAGGAATCGAGTAGAGGCAGCTCGAAGAAGAAGGGCATCTCCAGAGCAAGTGCCCCGAAGGAACTCGGACACTAGGGCCAGGGAACCTGAGCAGCCCCTAACTAGTGCCGATGTGCAGGCAATGGTTCGCCGAATTATGTCCGAGAGCCGGAATTATACGAATGAAGACTATGGCATTGAGCGAAGCCATACCCCGTTCACTGACGATATCCTAGATTTCCAGTTTCCCCGACGCTTTAACTTGCCACAGATGGACAAATACAACGGAAGGACTGATCCGGGACAGCATTTGATGCGGTATTCGTGGCTCATGAACGCCGCTGCTGCCCCCAACGAAGTGAAGTGCAAGGCATTCCCAATCTATCTAGAAGATGTGGCATTATTCTGGTTTACCCGACTTCCTCCTCGTTCAATTTCTAATTACAAAGAATTAAGCGAGCGTTTCATGAACCAGTTCCGACTACATGCCCGAAAGTCCAAGAGTGTTATTGAATTGTCGAGGATCAAACAGGCACCGGGAGAGTCTTTAAGGGCATATTTAGATCGTTTTAACCAAGCTGTAACTGAGGTCAGTGACCCGCATGAGCCCACTATTCTGATGGCATTGAAGGAAGGAGTCGATCCTGAATCTGAGTTTGGAGACTACCTTTCTGGGAAGACACCCCCCACAAGGGCGATATTCTACGAAAAAGCCGATATTTATCTAAGACGAGAAGAGGCCCGGGCAAACCGGAAGAGAAAGTCTGAGACAGCTTCAAAGGAGAATGTGCAGAGTAATATTGCCGTGAAGCAGTCTGGGGAAAGTTCTGGCAAGGTCGAAGTAAATGTAGGAAACAAGGGTGGAAACAGCAATACTGGAAACGGGGGAAACAACAACAACCGTAATTCAAACGGTAACAGGAGAAACAGAAATAGGGGAAGCGACCCTAACAAAAGGCCCCGATTCCAGAACTACGAGAACTATACACCATTGAATGACACCCTGGAAAATATTTACCTGGATACGTACAACGTGTTGCAGTACAAAAGACCGCCACCTCGTGATTCGACCGAGAAAGAAATGGCGACAGGGAAATTTTGCTTATTTCACGGAACACATGGACATTCGACCAATGAGTGTCGACATTTGAGGGATGTAATTGAAAAGCTGCAGCGTGAAGGAAAGTTGGATGAGTACAAGGTTGCCCCGAGGGACAGGGGGCAAGGAGAGCAGGCTCCAAAACAGATTCTACCTGCTCCTAAGCCTACCACGCAGCAGAAAGGTAAAGGGATCGTCATCAACTCCATAGTAGGCGGACCTCACCCGGCAATCCGAAGTTTTAGGTCAATGGACCAATATGTGAATGCTGCCAAGCAACTAGATGTGAATGAAGGTGACGATTTGGAAGATGTCACCCCCATAAAACAACAAAAAACCATGTTCGACGACGTAGTATTTCGCAGCCGAGACAACACGGGGATACAATCTCCCACCAACGATCCGTTGGTTATTACTACCACTATTGGGCCGGCCTTGGTCCATAAGGTATTAGTAGACAACGGAAGTTCCGTTAATATTTTGTTCAAGAAGTCATTTGATCAGATGAAGCTTGAGCCCGAAGATCTGAGACCTTGTGAAGGATGGATTAGAGGCTTCAACGGAGCGACGACAGCTCCCATGGGATATATAGAGTTGCCCGTGACCCTGGGGCAAGGAGAACGTAGAAGAGTGTGAATGCTTCAGTTTGTAGTACTGGACGTAGATTCGCCATATAACGCATTTTTAGGGAGACCTGCCCTCGCTGAGTTTAGAATTTGTATCGCCCCTTGGTGCTTGTTACTAAAGTTCCCAACCGAAGCCGGGACTGGAGTAATAAGAGGGGATCAGGTTTCTGGACGGGCCTGCTATGTGGCCGAACTGAAGATGTTGATGAAAGGAGTTAATGCTGAGAGTAAGGATGCCTCATCTCCCTCAAAGGGGGACTCGGCATAGCAATTAGAGAGATTGAACCCAAGGGAGTTGCCCAAAGGAACGCCTGAAGACCTGGATCCTAGAAAAGACGAGGAACCAGAGGCTAGGAATGCAACTCCTAATGAAGCAACAGTGGAAATTCCTGTTGATAAAGCTGATCCGACGAAAGTTTCGAAGATTGGTTCCCAATTGGATCCACGTCGTGCTGAAGAGCTGACAGACTTTTTGAAGGCAAACTTAGATGTGTTCGCCTGGACCCATGCTGACATGTGTGGGATATCGCCTTCCATTATCAGTCACAAATTGAATGTAAATCCGAAGCATCCGCCTGTGAAGCAAAAGAGACGCATGCTGGGCCCAGAGAGGTCGGTTGCTCTCAAAGAAGAAGTAGAGAAATTGAAGCAAAATGGATTTATTCGAGATTCGACTTATCCCGACTGGATATCGAATCCTGTCTTGGTAAAGAAGCCAAACGGAAAGTGGCGAACTTGTATTGACTTTTCAGATTTAAATAAGGCTTGCCCAAAAGATAGTTTCCCCCTTCCCAGGATTGACCAGCTTGTAGACTCGACAGCAGGTCATGAACTTCTCTCTTTCATGGATGCATACTCTGGATACAATCAAATTCCTATGCATGTACCAGACCAAGAGCATACAAGTTTCATTACGAATTTGGGATTATATTGTTATGTTGTAATGCCGTTCGGACTAAAAAACGCTGGAGCTACTTATCAGCGGTTGGTAAATAGAATGTTTTATGATCAAATAGGAAAAACTATGGAAGTTTATGTGGATGATATGCTTGTTAAATCAAAGCAGTCCTCCAGTCATACGCAAGACTTAGCAGAAATGTTTGGTATCTTGCGAAAATACCGTATGAAATTGAATCCTTTAAAATGTTCATTTGGAGTGGCGTCGGGAAAGTTCCTTGGCTTCATTGTGAGTTCCCGAGGAATTGAGATCAACCCTAGCCAGATAGCGGCGATTAGAAATATCAAAGAACCAAGGAGAATTAAAGACGTCCAAAGTCTGGCAGGAAAGGTAGCGGCGCTGAGTAGATTCATCTCCAAAGCCACTGATAAATGTGTTCCATTTTTTGATTTGATAAAAAGGGGAAAGAAGAACTTCCAGTGGACTCCCGATCGTGTCGAGGCTTTTCAAAATCTGTTAGAGCTGTTAGAGAAACCGCCAATCTTATCAAAGCCCGTAGATCACGAAGAACTATTTGTTTATCTAGCAGTCTCGGCTCACGCTGTCTGCACAGTTCTGGTTCGAGAAGAAGACAAAGTACAAAGGCCAGTATACTATGTGAGTAAGAAATTAGCAGCGGTAGAGCGCAACTACCCAAAGATCGAGAAGCTTGCTTACAGCCTCCTGATTGCATCCTGAAAACTTCGTCACTACTTCCAAGCCCATCCAATAACCATATACACCGATCAGCCGTTAAGACAGGTGTTGCAGAGACCCGAAGCGTCGGGAAGGTTGATTAAATGGAACATAGAACTAAGCCAGTTTGATTTGAATTTTCAACCACGAAAGTCAATCAGGGGGCAAGCTCTAGCAGACTTTATTGCGGAGTTCACCATTCCAGAGGAAGAAATAATCAATGACCGAGTGGTCAAATCCGAGGATAAGCTAGAGATGAATCCGTGGAAATTATATACAGATGGAGCTAAAAATGACCGAAGATCCGGAGCTGGAATTGTCTTAGTCACTCCGGAGGGACGGTCGTTATATTACGCCCTGCGATTAGAATTTTCGGCAACAAACAATGACTCTGAGTATGAAGCCCTGATTGCCGGGCTGAAACTCGCTAAAGACCTCGGAGTAAAAATGATGGACATATTTTGTGACTCTAAGATTGTTGTTTGTCAAGTGTGAGAGGAATTCGCGGCTCGAGGACCTCGACTTGTCGCTTACCTCAAGAAAGTGAAAGAGCTATTGAATAGCTTAGAGCGGTACAACATAACACATATTCCCAGAATAGAAAACCAAAAAGCGGATAGACTAGCAAAATTGGCTAGTTCCGACAATCCAGAAGAGACTGAGGTAATTCCAATTGAAACGTTGGAATCGCCAAGCTTTGAGTCAATGGAAATTGAATTCGTTCATGAAGCGGAACCAGAGAGGGAGTCATGGATGACTCCAATCAAGAGTTTTCTTAAGAATGGGACTCTCCCATCGAAGAAAAGTGAGAAAAGAGCTGTAGTTCGCAAAGCTGCCAGATATGTTATGCAAGACGATACCCTCTATAGGCAAGGATTTTCTATGCCCCTGTTACGATGTATCGCACACGACAACATCAAGCGTGTACTGAGAGAAGTGCACGAAGGTGAGTGTGGAGATCATACAGGAGGTCAAACTTTAGCAAAGAAAATATTGCGGTACGGATACTTCTGGCCTACGATCAACAAGGATGCAGCTGATTATTCACGACGCTGCGATAAGTGCCAGAGATTCGCCAAAATCCCCAGGGCACCATCAACCCAGCTTAAATCGATGGTGAGTCCTTGGCCATTTTCCACATGGGGAATCGATATCATTGGAGTTTTACCGATTGCTAAAGGGGGAGCTAAGTATGCCATAGTAGCCGTGGATTATTTCACAAAGTGGGTGGAAGCTGAACCCTTGACTAAGATCACCACAAGAAAGGTGATAAGTTTTGTGGTCCGAAATATTATATGCCGATTCGGGATCCCAAGGACGATTATTACCGACAACGGGACCCAATTTGATAGCACTGAGTTCAAAAACTTTTGCCAGAAATATAAGATAGACAAACGATATACTGCAGTTGCCTATCCACAATCTAATGGGCTAGTAGAGGCAATAAACAAGGTAATAAAATCCATCCTCAAGAAGCGATTAGAGCGTGCAAAGGCAAATGGGTTGATGAATTACCCCTAGCTTTGTGGGCATATCGAACAACGTTTAAAACGGCTACCGGTCATACCCCTTTCTCTCTCTCCTTTGGCTCAGAAGCAGTAATTCCAGTTGAACTGGAAGTTCCTTCCCACAGGGTTACGTATTATGACCCGATGACGAATCGGGCACTTTTACTTGAGTCTCTTGATGAAGTCGAAGAGAAAAGGGACGAAGCAGACTTGCGTGCAGCAAGACATCGGCGTCAGATGGCACGCTATTATGACAAAAAAGTTCGCCTCAGAACTTTTGAACCAGGAGATTTGGTGCTAAAGAGAGTTTTTCCATCTCTTCCTCACCTCGGCCCAAAATGGGAAGGACCCTTTGTCATCCAACGGAAACTTGATAAAGGAACATTCAAGTTAACGACCGTAGATGGCGAAGAAGTCCCTCGAGCATGGAATGCCCAACACTTAATGCGATATTTGGATTAGAAATGCTATACTTTTTTCTGTTCTTCCTGTAAACTCTGTAATAAGGCACGACTTGCCTTGGGAAAATATGACGATATGAATAAAGGACTATAAAGTGGATGTAGGCTATGACTTAGCTGAACCACTATAAAATATTGTGTGTTATTTACTTTTATGCATTTACATTCGTTAGTTGTTCTGTTGTGATTATAAAATACAGGATAACTTAGAGCCTAAAAAGGTTGAAACGGTTTGGACATAAAAAGAAGCACAATGATTATTTGTGCAATAAGACATAAAAGAATGAGAAAACGACATTCTGAACTCTAACTCTCCAGAGAAAGAGAGAGAGTATAAAAGCGTCTCAGACTGAGCGCTGAAAAAGAAATTCTATTCTGAACTCTAACTCTCCAGAGAAAGAGAGAGTATAAAAGCGTCTCCGACTGAGCGCTGAGAAAGAGGTTCAACTCCGAACTCTAACTTTCCAGAGAGAAAGAGAGTATAAAGGCGTCTCCGATCGAGCGCCGAGAAAGAAATCTTTTCCCGTTGAATGACCGGGGAATAAACAAATAACTGAACTCGAACTCTAACTCTCGAGAGAATGAGAGAAGAGTATAAAAGAAATGCCAGGAAAAACAACAGGTGTTGATGACACAGGAAATGCTATCCCGTTAGAGAATCGGGAGCATTCAGATTGCATGGTTAAGCACTGAATAACTTATGGAGATTGACTGGGGACACATACACATATCTCCCCTCTCCACAACTTTGTTTCATAACTATAGATATGCATTTTTACATAAGTGCAGAACTGCTAACAAATAAACATTGCAGAAAATGAATTATTTTTATTCACAAATGAATGAATTTGTACAGGGAAATAACTGAAAAAGAAAGTGCGGAAGCTGCTGGTGTAGCAGCACTTATTGTTTTACAAAGATGCTGAAAAGATACAGGAGAACCCACTATTTGGGTTTGGGATGAGCCTTTGATTTCTTGGCAGTTTTTTCCGCATCTTTTGCTTCCCTCTCGGCTTCAGTCAAGATTCTCTTTGATTTCTTTTTCCCTGAAGGTGTAGTACTGGAGCCGGCAGACTTCTTCCCGGAGGGCTGGGCACTGGAATCAAGAGAAGATTTTTTAGCAAGTTCTTCGGTAATAGATCTAGTTGAGAGCTTAACAACTAACCTTGAACCTGCATCCGCAACTGCGAGGGGTTTGAGGACCTCAGGATCTAATTCTTCAGTCTTTAATTGCAAGCGCTTGTCTTGATCGGCCTTCATGACCGCCAAGGTAATGTCATCGGCGCTTTTTGACTCCCCGGTTATTGTAACCTCCGGTTCCTCATCATGCCCCTCGTCTCCTCCGTCGTCTTTTAAAGCTGCAATCATTTCTTCATCATGGGGAGTAGTGACCTTAGTTGGCTCACTTCTTTCCCCCAGGTCTGTTGAAGCAGCCTTGTCTTCCCCTTCTTTGACCCTATCAGCGGGTTGTATCCCAGCGGTAGCTCCTTGAGCTACATCTGTCTTCGTGGATGATTCAACGCCTACAAAATGAGAAACATTGGTTATCAACTCAGGCGAGAGCAAAGGATCCCTCATCGAACGTTCGGTTATGTAGCCAAAGGTAGTAGTAGCCTTGACAAATTGAGGAGAAAAGATAGGGATACCTTCTGAAGACTTTTCAGCGGGGGTGACTACTACCTCTGGAGTTATTTCAGGAATAGGAGATAGCAAAGTTGTTCGGGGAATTCCCGGGTTTTCGGGATCATACCCTTCTACTTCGGGAGTTACAGGAGCAGAAGAAGAGGAACCAGCTCCAGGAATGGTTTTCTGTTTAGACTTCCGCCTCTCTTCTTCCATGGCCTCAGCAATTAGGCGGCGCCCTTCAGCTAGGCGCTCCGGTTCGTCGTCTCTCAAATATTTCTCCATCAGCTTATCTTCATCGAGGGAATCGACCTTAAGCTCTTCTTTCTCCTACTCGACGATTTGATTCCACACATGAACCAAGGTGGATGGATAGTCCTCGATCCAGGAAATGTTTCGACGACGAATAATGTGCGCGAAGAATTCGATCATTAGCTCGCCAAAGCCCTGAATATCGGCCTCCGCCTCTGATAGTTGTTTGCGGGTTTCCTCCGCAGATTTAATAGCGCATTCCACATTGCCCTCAGCCAGAGCAGCCCTGTTTTCCGCCTCTAACAATTTTGAAGCCAAGTCAGCGTTTTTCTTTTCTAACTCAGCACTCCTTTTCGCTAACTCGGCGTTTTTCTGCTCAAGCTCAGCATAAGCAAGACGTGCCTTAGCAGCCTCGGATTTGGCTTCGTCAGCTTGCTTCCTCAACTCAGAACGCTCCTGAGTGTGGGATTCTAGCAAATCATGATAGCGCTTTTGCATGTCCTCAAACTGTTGTTTGAAGTTAGAAGCGTTCTTTTGAGCGATAGCTAGCTGAGCTTGAGTGTCTTCTAAGTTTTTTCCTAAGGTTTTTAAGGCCTTAGCATCCTCCTCTGCGGTCTTCTGCATTGAGTCGGCATTTGTCATTAGAGTGCGGATGATTCTAGAAAGAGTGCGGGAATACTTGAACATTTCGGTATATTGTTTTTCCACCAAATCAATCTTTGCTCTGGCCTCCTCTGCCCAATTAGAAGAAATGGGTTCAAGGGAAGGTAGAAAGGTCAGAGTCTCGAAGTAGTGCTCGGGAAATTGCTCCTTTAAATATGCCAGCCTTACTGCGGTTCCCGCATCTGGTGGAGGAGGGGCGAGGATTGTTAATTCAGTGTCCCTTCCTGAAGAAGATTCTGTAGAACCCTTGTCTGTCCGAGGTCGCTTAGTAGCAGGGACTTTTTGCTTACTTCTAGACCCAGTTTCCTTTGGAGGAGTTTTCTCTCTACTCCGCTTTTCATGGGAGGAAGTGGAATCCCTAGATTGTGGTCTATCCTCCTCCCTACGACCTTGATAGCTTTTGTATTTTTCTTGTTCCGGTCGAACTGGTGAGCGGGAGCGTGAGGATCGAGATCGATAAGGATCATAGGGTCTTCTTTCCTCCCTACCGCGGTCATCCCGGCGATTATACTCGGCATCCTGAGGAGGATTGGACATGCTGCGGCGAAGCTTTCTTATATCATAAGAGGATCGAGACATTGTACCTGCACGATAAATTAAACGAAGTTTAGAATCGACGGATCCATGGAGAAAGAAGTGCGATGAATGCTAGTGCTACGGTGTAAAGTGCATCCTATGTGGTGTGTGTGTCCCCCCAACCTACCCGAGTCTGAAGCTAGACTGGTGCGGGCAGGCTCTTTGGCCTTAGCAGGAGTAGTTTCTTCAGAAGAAGTGAAGACTAAAGGGTCCTTTTTGAAATCTTCTGAAGTATATATAGTCTCGGGTAAGGGGAGATCCCCCAAACCCTGAAATATGTGCTCGTCGGTGCTAGGAACATCCCCTTCGGAAGCGTGAAGTGGTGACCCTTGGGGAGATTTTGATTTGTCTAGCGAGGTAGTTTCCTCGGGGGCAATATACCCTTCACGATGTCTTTTGGCCAGATTAGCCAGTTCATCATCTTGAGTGGAAGAGGGAGAGGGTGAAGTTTGAAGAGGAGCTGCAGGAATTCCCGAGCCTTCTCCCATTTCTGGAACTGCTTCCACTGGAGGAATATATGCATAGGGAACCGTCCCATGACCGATGCTACGGAAAACGGATAGCAGCCCGTGAAAATGAAGGTACTCATCTTTAAGAACCTCGTCAATAGTAAGGAATTTTTGGTCGCCGTTGAGGAGACGGTGCATTCGATCAAAGAACGCTTGGTCTGATACCTGTTTGGGATTGTCGACTGCAAATATAAAGGAAAACAGGTCAGGGTGATGATTCAAGTGTATAGAGTCCAGGATCAGAAGATCAGTGCTTTACTTGATTTTGTCCATCTCCTGGCGCATCCAGACTGTTGCTTTATATAGAACCACTCAAGTCTGGAATCTCCAGCTTTACTGCTAAACGGCGTAGAGATTATCTTCCTCTTGGGGACTGATTCAAAGTAACAGAAAGAAGGGGTTTCTCTAGTCCGATGTTTGAAATTGTAGAAGAAATGAACATCGTCAAACGTAAGCTCCACGCCTAGAATTTCACGATATGCTATGAATAAGGTATGCAGATAGGCATATGAATTGGGATGCAGCTGCATGGGGGCAATCCGCATTTGTCTTAAGAAGTCGACTATGAAAGGCGAGAATGGAGGAATGGCGCCAACCATGCACATCAGTCGAGTAACCGTCATGTATCCTTCTGGAGGGTTATGGGGACGGTCAGAACGTGAGGGCACTAAAGTGTCTCTCTTCATTATTCCATATTTCAAGCAAATCCGAACAAGTCGGTCATTGTCAATTGTCGATTCTACAGAATCTGGAGGTGACTCCAATATAATAGCTGAGTCAAATTCATCGGGTGCTCGATGGTCACCAATCCCTCCTTCCTCCTCAAAGCCTAGGGAAACTTCGCTTTCTGAAGACATTTCGACGCTTTCCCGATGACCAACTCCGTAATCCGGACCCTCGCTGTCCCATTCTGGGTCAGATGAAGAAGATATATCCTCGAGAGTGATTTTGTTGGAAGATTCTGGAGCCTCTTTCCTCTCAACTAGACGAGAAGAGCGTCTAGGCCTCATTGTCATGGAACTATTGAAGAAGCAATAGCACGGATTAGAGTAAATTATCCCGTGTCCCCCTTTCGTGTATGTGTGTGAACTAAAGTGTATGCAACAAATGTGGGAAATACAAAATAAAAGTACAGCAATGTAAGACGAAGCTTTAAAGAGAAAGTGATGGTCAGAGTTGTTCTTAATTCTCGTTTATGATCACAAGGCACTATCCTAACTGTCCGCGAAGCATATTCGTCTAGAGTAAGCGTTAGTTGAATTAATTGGGTAGTCTTTATGTGCCAAGTTTGATACGTTCGGTTCGGTTCGGATATACATATGATGGCTGGCTCAATTCAAACACAGATAGTAGTCGGTTCGGATGTATCATTAAAGCAAGGCCAGTTCAAGACAAGGGAAGCAACGGGTTCGGAAGCAGGACTGATCTGATCGGATCGGGTGACCCGATCCGAACCAAACTAGCACCAGTCAACCGATCCATTTACTTCAACCTCTCATCCCATTCACTTCTCCGACCTGAACCGACGTTTTCTTTCCTCCCTGTCTTTCTAAAGTGTGTAACCCGGACCGATCCCTTATCCTACTCCTTCCTTTCCGCTCCTCCGTCTTCTACCCGAACCGACTCCAGTTGGTCACCACGCTCCTCATCTTCTTCCTCTTTCCCCCCTTTCTCACAAACAAGTCCATGTTATCACCAAAGCCACCAGTGAGGATAAAATATTCTGCCCTCTCCATCCTCGTAACGCCTCGAAGCTATGGCGCAATCACCAGCAGCGGCGGGGGGTTCAAGCGAAGTTTATGGACAAGCCATCCCAATCCAACGCGAATTGAAATCGAAAACGGTTACAACGAAGCTATTCGAGATTAGAAAAGCTACCTATGTGTTCGATTTAAGAAATCTACGAGGAGTAGTTTCAGAGTATCCGAGTTTCTGGACGTTTTCAAATGCTTAGGTTGGGAGCGGCAATAGAAACGAAGGAGAAAAGAATGAAGGCAGTAGTGGATTTATATAAAGAATGGTGTTGACTCCTCGTCTCCCTATTTTGTCTCGCCCTCTCGGACCGGAGTGGAAGCCCAGTAGCACAACTCTCTCTGAAGGCCCAATGTCTAAGAACTAAATCCACGAATACGCTTCGGATCGGAATCCGAACCGAGTGGAAATTTCACACGTTGATTCAGCATTCGACTCGAATTGAAGAGAAGGAGAGTAAAGGAGGAGCATACCTGCAAAAAGCATTACATGGCGAGATGAGTTCCCAAATTTGCTCAGAAATGAAGAAAATGTGTTCGGGTCGGACGCCGAACCGAACAGAAATCTGTGCATTACTCCTGACAATTCTGGTTAAACGACATCAAAGCACGCTTTGTACAACGAAAGCATCCTTTGAGGGGGCAAAATGTTAGCCTACTTTGTGAACTAGGCAACACAAAGTCAAGAAACCAACCATTGAAGAGTATTTTAAGTTATAAGACTCCGGTTCGGATCGGAAGAAAACACCACAGTACAATTTGATAGCAGCATATCGGTTCGGATCGGACAGAGTTCCCCGTTCGGATCGGATGGCTCTTACTGGATAAATTGGCAAAGCATATCTGATCGGATCGGAAGGCCAATAAATCTCAAATGGATCGGAAAGTCTTTTGCTTGCCACGACGCTGGAGCGGAGCGGAGTATGATTAGAGAAGGAGAGACGTCCAAGCTACTCCGGTTCGGATCGGGTATTCCGATCCGAGCCCCCAACCTGCACGTCTCCGACCCGCACCCATGATCCAGGAAAATCTCCTATGAAATTGCCTGGAGAACCGGACCGGATATGACTAATTCCTACCCCTAACGTCCATCTCTTTGATGTGTAGTCAGCTTGATAGTTCATCCGAACCCGAAGAGAGTGCGATGGATGACACGTGTTCCGACCCGGATTGAATCTCAGGCAAAATCACACCTATAAATACCCTATCTAGAGACAAAGAGAAGGATCTTTTTCAGCACTTTTGAGAATCCAAGTACCTCCATTATCCGAATTCCTTTACTCCCGGAGAATCCAAACCATCTTTCATTTCTTGTTTTAATCATTTGAGTGAACAAAAGTGAGTTGTGAGTGAATCTTACATTGCATTTGTAACTGAATTACTGAATATAGTGAAAACTAAGTGGACGTAGGCATTTCTTCGCCGAACCACTATAAATCTTGTGTGCTCATTTTTATTTCTGTTTTATTTTATCTTGTTTCTAATCAATTTGGGTGTTAGAACCACATTTGGGTCTAACACTAGCCTATACTCTAATTCTCTTAAAACTATAATAAAACTTTAATCTAGGCTAGGAAATAATTCTGTTATGATATCCTTAAAACTACGATACAATTTAAATTAATATAAGTCAAACAATTTAATCCAGACAATTGACCAATTTAAGTTTTGTTGTCTCAAAACATCAATAAAAAATAATGCCAAACCTTTCTTGTAACTTCTATTTATCCTTAAAAAAACTCCTATCAACCACAAATCCATAAGTATTTTTATAACAAATCTATCAACCCCTAGTGAAATTTAACCATATTAAGTAAGTCAATCAAGTTATTCAAGTCAAACAAATCAAACAAGCCAAACAAGTCAATCAAGCCAATCAATTCAATCAAGCCAATTAATTCAAGCAAGTCAATCAAGTAAAAGTAAATATGTTATGTATTTGATTAATAATCCTATATTTCTAATAAGACAAAAATTCCGTATACAATATGCTTGTTATATGTAGAGTTAAAAGTTAACATGTAACACAGTGTGTGTAGTATGTTGGTTGTAACGCAGTATGAACTGTACATCATATGTAAAGCTATATGAGATGATATATTGAATGATATGCAACTTGTGATGTGAATGATTTTATTTTGACATGTATTATAATAAATGAAGTATGATATGAAATACCGAAAGGGGTTTCCACAAATGCTGAAAGGGGTTTCTAGAATTCCGTTCATATTAATGCCCGAATTTGTGTTGATTCAGTCCTTCACAAACACCGAAAGGGGTTTTCGGACTTCTATTTATGATTAATACTCAAATCTGGGTTGATTCGGTTCTCCACAAATGCCAAAACGGATTTCCAGTCTTCCATCTATATTAACGCCCGAATCTGGGTTGATTTGGTTCTTCACAAACACCGAAAAAGGTTTCCGGTCTTCTATCTATGATTAATACCCGAATCTCGGTTGATTCGGTTCTCCACAAATGCTGCAAGGGGTTTTCGGTCTCCTATTTATATTGACGCCTGAATCTGCATTGATTCAGTTCCTCTCAAATATCAGAAGTGGGCCCCCGGTCTCCAAGCTTCAGATTATCTGAGTAAAGGTTAGTTTAAAGATACTATAGTAGCAAGGAATCAACCGATGGCCCTCAACTCTTAATAGATTAGAAAAAGCTGGTCCGAAAGCAATGCCTTATGGGTTTCATAATGTAGTCTAGCATTAAGAGACAATTCGCAAACGATTGAAGAAGAACCTGGAAAGAAAAAGTTTGACTTGGAAAGTCGAAAACACCCCTTCACTGGGGGGTGGCAAATGTTACTACCAAAACAAACCCTTAACATAGGCCGACAATGAAGGGGTATCGGAGGAACACAAACACATAAGAACCTTCCGAGAGAGCAAATGGAATTGGCCGAAAGCGGGAAACAATGGTTTGAGAGCAACACAAACCGGTGCCTCCACCCCCTCCCCTCCTCCCCCCCCCCAAAGGAAAAAAGGAGTTTAGAGCCTACAAAACGATAGCGAAGTTTATCCGACCTAGTCAATCTGATAGGGTCTACCTGACGAAAGATTCCTGAGGAAAATGGTATGATGCCAGAAGTACATGAATATTATCCGGAACCAGCTTCCGAAGTAGCTACTTCATAAATGATGAAAGGTCACATCGATAGACAACAGAGACATCACCGAATGCTATCTTCCGGAAAACCAGATTGTCCCAAAAACTCCACGGAAAGGATAACCGGGACCCTAGCAGAGATACAGGCTATCAGTACTACTTTTCCTAGTATAAGAACCAATAACGATTTCAAACCGACATCTATCTACATACGCCACGAGGCTACGCCCCTCTAAGTATTCAACAGAAATCCAGAAGCCTACATCTGGAAGCTTGTGTCCGGGAGCCTTCACCCAGAAGCTGCTACCAGGAGTTCAAATGCCATCCGGAAAACACCACGGCAACAAACCTGTATCGATCTCAAAGAAGCCCAAGCCAACCGGGACCCTCAATTTAAAGACTATAATTAGCAACACAGGGATGGCCGAGAGCTAAACGCCCGAGACTGGCGAAAAAAGCGGTTGGCAGAGGCCCATGCAGTCCCAGTAGCCTATCAATAGAGGGGGCCCTAAATTCTCTATAAATAGGACCCCAAGAGCCACATAAAGGGGTACGAACCTTTTATTTCTCAATCTAGTTCTTTTCTTCTTAAAAGAAGCAAATCCTCAATTCTTGTATTGCATCTACAATTTATGAATGGATAATTCCGGGTGTTAAACATCTTGCGATTTGATAAACTTATTATGCCATAATGATGAAACAGGAAGTTAACACTAACCTTTCTTATAAGAAAATCAATCATGGCGCCTTAGCAATGGAGGAGGGGCTTTGTAGAAATATGTAATCCCCTTCACCTTGCTGTGAGGGTTTGTCATGATTTCATCGACACTCTCATAACATGTAACACCCCACGCCCGCTAAGGTCACTCACAAAGGGAATGCCTTAGCTTTGGTGGAGTATTTTTAATGAGTATAGACCAGAAAAATCACAACAGGACAGATATAAGTAATACTTGAAAATTTAAAACATCATTTCATTAACAAAACATGTTTGGTTACATCACAAAACCGTAACAAGAGTCAAGTACATAATATCCATCCTGATAAAATAGAAGTACATAATCCCATTACATAGACAATAGCCATAATAGAAAAGATAAACCGAGCTTTACTTCTACGATCCAAGCCCAAAAGATAGATATAGCAGTCTGATCCAAGCCCACTAGTGCTAGGCCCACTCTGATAACCTGAGGGTTGGGAAAAAGATAAAAACAACGGGGTCAGACATAAGTCTGAGTGAGTCCTATAACCCTAACAATACAACCATTAAAGTAATTAGGGTATGACATAAATAAGGTACGGTACCTCTGGGGATAATGACTACACTATGTAGCCAACTAAACACCGGGTGTACTACGATAACCGAAAAGACGCATTTATCCACCCAAGGATAATTCTTACCCCACCCCAGACTTATTCACCCAAGGGTAATTCCTACACTGCACCACACCAGTTCTACCCACCAAGAGTAATTCCTACTTAAAGGTTGATCCCATCTAAAGTCTTAGAAAATATAACTAGTAGTTTCTGGTACTTCTAGCTGACCACGTAGGTGCCGTCTGCCCCTACATCCATTAGGTGTATAACTGACCACGTAGGTGCCGTCTGCCCCTACATCCACTAGGTGTACCTAGTAATCTTACCCAGTAGTTTCGTGTACCCCTACACAGGTGCCGTCTGCCCCTATCTTTACTAGGTGTACCTACTACTACCCATCGATCGGCTCCCTACCGTAGATACCCGTGCTGGTCCCACGATTGGGGTGTATCATTCCCCTAAAGTGGCTACCAGATAATATCACGGTGCATGGCTTTATATCTACACGATGCAACAACGACTTACCAACCAGCCCGGGCCCACACACGCATATGAAACCCGTTGGTCCCGCGTTGCCACCGCTAACCCGTTTTGGCCTCTTATAGTCAAGCCCAATATGCGTGTCCCGTCACTCGACTTGAGTCGAGCCTACAAAGATACGTTTGGGATATTGGTTGAAATGGGCCCCCCACAAGCTACTACTTAAGCTTGTCATTTAATCTAGTGCATCCCACTTAACCCTTTAACCATGTCCCCTTACATGTTATAAATCTTGGTTAAGTCCTTTAATCATATTTCGATTGCCACTTAGGGCACCCACTAGATTTCCCACATGCCACCCATGGCACTTACTTAACCCCTTAATCATGTTTAATTACATGTTCCACCTTGGTTAAGTATTCTAATCGTATTTTTCTATTGCCACCCAAGGCAACCCACTAGTCTCATCATGCCACCCCAAGGCACCCACTTAACCCCTCATGTCCCACTACATGCTAATATGGTTAAGTGTTTCTTAATTAATTAAGACCGTGATCTCCCATAAAGACCTCCCACATTAGACTGGCTGTTATGACCGCCTGGTTAAGCCGGTAGAGTCCGGGCAGTCTTACGTCATAACAGAGTCTAACCTCGTGTCTTTACCTTAATCACGTATTTAATTTATGGCTAAGACCTCTCACATTGGGCTGACATTTGTAGCAACTAGTTAAGCCGGTCGGGTCCGGGCAGTTTTACACTACAAATGAGTCCAACCTCGGGTCTTAGTCGATTAATTATACCTAATTAATCACCCCCATATTAATTATCCCTAATTAATATCAAGTTTTCCATAACATGGGTAGACCTAACTCAATAGGTAAATTCCCATGGGGTAGACCTAACTCAATAGGTAAATTCCCACTTATGGTAATTTATTTTTATGGTATGCTTAATCATACCCAATCATACTTTTATTAACATATTTATTACCCCATCGTTCCCCACGTAAATCGTTCTCATTTCACGACATAATAAAGGGAAAGATCCATCACAAATATCATGGGTTTAACATATAACTTTGTCATGGGTTAAGAGGATGTCAACTTGCATATATGAACATATATTAACCCAACTACATATAACCCAAACTTGCATATTATCATACACATGATTTGCATAACATGTTGAACTTGCATATAGGCATTCTCATAACTTGCATAACATGTTAATCATGCATTTAAGCATACACATAACTTGCATAAGCATTCATATACTTGCATAAGCATTCACATACTTGCATAAGCATTCACATACTTGCATGAGCATTCATATACTTGCATGAGCATTCACATACTTGCATGAACATGCATAACTTGCATATCACATTAAACTTGCATTTAAGCATATACATAACTTGCATAACATCACGCTCATAACTTGCATAATCTCATAAACTTAACTTGCATAACATTATGCACACAACTTGCATACCCTCATACACATAACTTGCATAATATGTCGAATCTTACGTATATGACTTGCATCTTAAAGGAGGGTAAATATGCATAGCATATAAGGGTGCCATCTTGCATATGTATATACCATATTTAAAAGGGTAAACTTGCATGTCATGATTTATGCATAATACCAAACACTTAGCATGCATATAACTACTTACTTATCATGCATAGAATCAAATACTTATTATGCATAAAATCAAATACTTATTATGCATAAAACCAAATACTTATTATGCATAAAATCAAATACTAATTATGCATAAAATCAAATACTTATTACGCATAAACCCACCACTTAACTTGCATCAGCCCAAACACTTAACATGCATAAAACCCCATACTTAGTATGCATACAATCAAATACTTATCATGCATAACGTCAAATACTTTAGCATGAATAACATCAAATACTTAACATGCATAACACCAATTACTTAGCATGCATAAAATCACATGCATAACTTGCATATCATGTTACATATAACTTGCATATATCCTCACATATAGTTTGCATAACATGTCACATATGCATAAATGTTTAACATGGTGTTTTGCATCATAAAACATGGCCTTAACTTGCATTTAACATAAAACTTGCAAATCACATATCATACAAACTTGCACAAATACATTTATCCACAAACATAGCCATGTCTTATCACATCCTACCATAATCAATTTAACAATTGATTATTAAAGCCATAGAAACTCACCAAAACCAAGATTAGCAAATCAATGAAGTAAAACTAGTTGCCAAATATGAAGAAGAAGGTGATTAGGGGTTGATTAGCTTGCAACTCTCTTCATTTGATTTGTGGAGGCCATGACCAAGTTTCATTTTGCCATAGTTTAGTTACTAGATTTAATTATGAATGAATTAGGGTAGGGTTGGGGTCTTATTTATAGGATTAGGTGAGTGTTTTAGGCCCTTAGATTAACCCTAGATTAGATTAAGACCCTTAGATTTAGGAAATCTCTAGAAACCAGCCCTAAGACCAAGCCCAAACCCCAAACTGGTGCACCCAACCACAGAACTCACTAGAAACTGTGCAGGTTTCTTGGCTCGGCACGGGCGCACTTCACAAGTGCGCCAGTGTATCTTTGTACTGGCGCACTTCACAAGTGCGCCAGTGCATTTCTGGCCTTTTTCTGGTTTTTCTGCCTAACTTCGTTCGTCCTTATCTCTTTCATACGGACTCCGATTTTCGAAAACTCGGACTCTATTTCGCGTATTTTTCCGAGACGAACACAATGACGTAGCCCGTTTCCCCCAATTCCCACATTTTAAATTATTTATCCTGTAATTAGTGAATTTTAGTATTAACTAAAATTCGGGGTGTTACATTCTCCCCACCTTAAAGGATTTCGTCCCCGAAATCTCTAAGCTAAGGAGAATGCATATCCTACCATCCAAACAACCATCTACTCAATCCATCAAACACGGGCATCCATTGTCCTTAAAACAATTTCTAATGATGTATGAGCATATGCAAAAAAAGTGTGTGTATATGTTCCCTATCTAATGTATGAACATATGCAAACCATGATAGTGCCATGCATCCATTATGTATGCGAGAAAACCCTATCGACACATACAATATCTACATGAGTGCACAATCATTCACCAAAATGCATCATCCATGTGATAACACAACCATTATACATCCATAAATATATTTTCCTACACACAATTTTATGCAATATGCAATATGAAGTGACTGAGCCGATCTAGTGCCTAGAGTGTGTGTATATGCATCCACGAGCAACCACTAGCAAACACTTGCATCCACTTGCATCCATCAACCATAACATGTCTCAAACACATGTTTCAACCATAGGACTATCATATTTGAAGGTCAAAGGTACTAACGAGAGGACATACTAAGGATAAGATAAGTACCAGTCAAACGATAAAGGAGAAGTTAAAAGACATACTCTCAAAAAGAAATGGATACAAAGAACGCATCTTCGCTTCCGTCTCCCAAGTTGCGTTGCTCTCCTCTTCTCCCCATTACACTTTGACTAGCTGAACCTCTCGATTCCTCAATTTCCTAGTCTCTGACCCAAGGATGCGAGTTGGAGCTCGTCGAATAGTCGCATCACGCTCTGCTTCCACTTCTCTAAGCAAACTTGGCTCTACCACCTCTGCGGTCTTATGTAGGCACTTCCTCCCATGGAGTACATCATGTACACTACTAAGTCTGTCGGGCAGCTCCACCGATGGAAGATGCTCCTCCCATGTACCTCCAAAATCCAAGATACATAGCCTCAAAAGGTCTTCTAAAATATGATTCACCCTCTCGGTCTGGCTGTCCGTCTGAGGATGATATGCGGTACTCAAACGCAACTGAGTCCCTACCGCCTTTTGCAAACTCCTCCAAAACTCTCTAATGAGGATAGGATCTCGATCACTCACTATACTGGAGGGTACCCGATGCAATCGAACTATCTCTCAAAGATATACAAAAGCTAGCCATGGAGCAGTCCACTTACTCTTCACAGGTATGAAATGGGTGTTCTTAGTAAGTCTGTCTACCACCGCCCAAATTACTGTATTACTCTTTCTCGATCTGGGTAACCTGTCCATAAAATCCAACGAGACGCTATCCCACATCCATTGCGGAACCTCCAATGGGTGAAGCAACCTACCTGGTTTCCTTTGCTCTGCCTTCACTTGCTGGCACACGTAACATCGAGCGACATACTCGGCCACATCTATCTTCATACCGGCCCAGAAGAAAACCCTCTTCATGTCTTGGTACATCTTATCCCCACCGGGATGAATGGTCATCCTAGAACGGTGTGCGTCATCAAGAATAGCCTTCCTCAAACCCTCGTCTTGCGGTACACAAATTCTACCGTCTCTACGCAAACACCCCTATCGTCTAGGGTGTTCCTACTCAAATGGCTGGACGACTTCCCCCCTTATGAGCTTCTCTACCAACTCAACCAACTGTGGATCGTCCCTCTGTACTCTTCCAACCCGCCCCAAATAAGTAGGTCTAACCTCCAAGGAGGCTAGCAAACCGGGTACAAAGTCAACGGAAGGTCTAAAGTCAAACTTAGAAATAAACTCTAAGCTCCGTTGTTCAACGAACAATGAACTCAAGGACAACCTTTTTCTACTTAAGGTGTCCGTTACCATGTTACTCTTACTCATAGGATGCTAAGGATCCCATCCACTTTGTTGTCCTAAACTATGCGCTCGAAGAGTCTCCAACACTTCCCTAAGATGTAGGGCATGCTCTTCTCCACAAGGATATCATCCAAAATCATCACAACTGTCTCCCACGCAGACCACCCTAGTCGAATTCGGCATCCCCCAAATGCAAGCCCCAAAGGCCTAAACCAATATCAGACAAACACCCAAGGGATACCTCCTTCGAATTCAGACGACCTACGTGAGATGATACTAATAAAAATGGCTAAATAATTAAGCCCTTAACCAATTCTGGATGTTCTCGCCAGTCTCGCTCCAAAACCGTCGTTTATCCTATACTGGCCCTGCTCAGCCTATTGAGCACATACGAAAACTTATTTCGCTCCTAGCAAAGACCCAGATGTCATCACGAACTTATTCAGGTACTCCCTGAACACCCTTCTCAACAAAGTATACGGGGGCGTTCGTCAAACCCAATGGCATCACCAGCCACTCATAAAAAAAAAAATCATCCGGAGTCCCAAAGGCAGTCTTCTCTATACTATTCTCAGCCACTCTCAACTGATGAAGTCCCGTGGCTAAGTCCTACTACACAAAAATACTGAGGCGCCAGCCAACTGATCAAGGAGATCATTAATCCTCGGCAATGGGTATCTATTCTTCTTTGTGAGTTTCTTTAGTTCTCTTTAGCCTACACAAAGTCTGAGGGACCCTTCCGCCTTCGTGACAAAAACTACTGGAGCACCTCACTCCGATACACTTCGTCTTATGAACCCCTTCTCAAGCTAATCGCCTACTTAATTATGGAGTTCCCTCCTCTCACTAGGAGCCATGTGGCACACTGGCCAAGATACTGGTTTAGCATTATCCACCAGATATATTCGGAAGCCAATCTCCCGCTTCGGAGGTAAGCCCTTCACCTCCTCAAACACATCCGGATATTCCCGGACCGCTCTAACAGATCGCAGACTCCAGACCAACGTGTCAAGCGATTCTAGATACCTTAGCATAACAGATTCTATGGGATTACAAGAGATCTCGAGAGTGTTACCCAGGCGGCCCATAAGCCTAACAACTCTCCCTTCAAAATGAAGAACAGCACTCCTACTGGATAACCAGTCCATGCCCAAAATTAACCCATAGCCCGTGAAGCCCAACAAGCATCACATCTAAACTCAATGCTAAGTATAGAAACTTTCAAACCCAAACATATCATGGAGCCCCAATTGGGTTTGAAACAACTGAGGGATCATCTACCAACTGGTGTCTAAGTGCAGTGACTCAACTAACTATGATGAGATAAACGAACTCGATATATCAGAATCAAATAAAGCTTGGATCGGATAATAAAGAAATCCAAATTCCAACCTAAACGGTCATATCCCCATCTGGTACCCAAGTCGTGAGGGAATGCAACTACCCTCCTGAAGATTCCATACCTTGCCTTTGCTTCTTTGGACAATCCTAATAACGTGTCCTATTCCTCCCAAAAGGATAACTACCAGCCTTCTTCTTCACTATTCTCCACTCATAACCTCCCACCAATGAGGTCTCATCTTTCATTAACCAAACAACTATTTGAGCCTTCCTCCCATCGTTTATCCAATAGATACCTACCAGTCCTCCTCCTTCTTGAACCAACTTCTAATCCGACTAACGTCTAAGTCCCTTGAAGTGGTTTTCCATCCTTATCTATCCTAGAAAGATCATCTATACGCGGAGGGGAAACTCAAAACGAGAGAAAGGAAGAGATTCAAAATGGAGAATTCGAAAGATATAGATATGGCTATTGGGGATTATGCTTTTCTTTCAAAAAATTTTCTCTTAAAAGACATGTTTTTGAAAATACTCCTTTCCAAAAATATTCTTAGAAAATAGTTTTTCTAAAAATTTTATCTGTTCCGGTAACCTTAAGCTCTGATACCACGTGTAACACCCCACGCCCGCTAAGGTCACTCACAAAGGGAATGCCTTAGCTTTGGTGGAGTATTTTTAATGAGTATAGAACAGAAAAATCACAACAGGACAGATATAAGTAATACTTGAAAATTTAAAACATCATTTCATTAACAAAACATGTTTGGTTACATCACAAAACCGTAACAAGAGTCAAGTACATAATATCCATCCTGATAAAATAGAAGTACATAATCCCATTACATAGACAATAGCCATAATAGAAAAGATAAACCGAGCTTTACTTCTACGATCCAAGCCCAAAAGATAGATATAGCAGTCTGATCCAAGCCCACTAGTGCTAGGCCCACTCTGATAACCTGAGGGTTGGGAAAAAGATAAAAACAACGGGGTCAGACATAAGTCTTAGTGAGTCCTATAACCCTAACAATACAACCATTAAAGTAATTAGGGTATGACATAAATAAGGTACGGTACCTCTGGGGATAATGACTACACTATGTAGCCAACTAAACACCGGGTGTACTACGATAACCGAAAAGACGCATTTATCCACCCAAGGATAATTCTTACCCCACCCCAGACTTATTCACCCAAGGGTAATTCCTACACTGCACCACACCAGTTCTACCCACCAAGAGTAATTCCTACTTAAAGGTTGATCCCATCTAAAGTCTTAGAAAATATAACTAGTAGTTTCTGGTACTTCTAGCTAACCACGTAGGTGTCGTCTGCCCCTACATCCATTAGGTGTATAACTGACCACGTAGGTGCCGTCTGCCCCTACATCCACTAGGTGTACCTAGTAATCTTACCCAGTAGTTTCGTGTACCCCTACACAGGTGCCGTCTGCCCCTATCTTTACTAGGTGTACCTACTACTACCCATCGATCGGCTCCCTACCGTAGATACCCGTGCTGGTCCCACGATTGGGATGTATCATTCCCCTAAAGTGGCTACCAGATAATATCACGGTGCACGGCTTTATATCTACACGATGCAACAACGACTTACCAACCAGCCCGGGCCCACACACGCATATGAAACCCGTTGGTCCCGCGTTGCCATCGCTAACCCGTTTTGGCCTCTTATAGTCAAGCCCAATATGCGTGTCCCGTCACTCGACTTGAGTCGAGCCTACAAAGATACGTTTGGGATATTGGTTGAAATGGGCCCCCCACAAGCTACTACTTAAGCTTGTCATTTAATCTAGTGCATCCCACTTAACCCTTTAACCATGTCCCCTTACATGTTATAAATCTTGGTTAAGTCCTTTAATCATATTTCGATTGCCACTTAGGGCACCCACTAGATTTCCCACATGCCACCCATGGCACTTACTTAACCCCTTAATCATGTTTAATTACATGTTCCACCTTGGTTAAGTATTCTAATCGTATTTTTCTATTGCCACCCAAGGCAACCCACTAGTCTCATCATGCCACCCCAAGGCACCCACTTAACCCCTCATGTCCCACTACATGCTAATATGGTTAAGTGTTTCTTAATTAATTAAGACCGTGATCTCCCATAAAGACCTCCCACATTAGACTGGCTGTTATGACCGCCTGGTTAAGCCGGTAGAGTCCGGGCAGTCTTACGTCATAACAGAGTCTAACCTCGTGTCTTTACCTTAATCACGTATTTAATTTATGGCTAAGACCTCTCACATTGGGCTGACATTTGTAGCAACTGGTTAAGCCGGTCGGGTCCGGGCAGTTTTACACTACAAATGAGTCCAACCTCGGGTCTTAGTCGATTAATTATACCTAATTAATCACCCCCATATTAATTATCCCTAATTAATATCAAGTTTTCCATAACATGGGTAGACCTAACTCAATAGGTAAATTCCCATGGGGTAGACCTAACTCAATAGGTAAATTCCCACTTATGGTAATTTATTTTTATGGTATGCTTAATCATACCCAATCATACTTTTATTAACATATTTATTACCCCATCGTTCCCCACGTAAATCGTTCTCATTTCACGACATAATAAAGGGAAAGATCCATCACAAATATCATGGGTTTAACATATAACTTTGTCATGGGTTAAGAGGATGTCAACTTGCATATATGAACATATATTAACCCAACTACATATAACCCAAACTTGCATATTATCATACACATGATTTGCATAACATGTTGAACTTGCATATAGGCATTCTCATAACTTGCATAACATGTTAATCATGCATTTAAGCATACACATAACTTGCATAAGCATTCATATACTTGCATAAGCATTCACATACTTGCATAAGCATTCACATACTTGCATGAGCATTCATATACTTGCATGAGCATTCACATACTTGCATGAACATGCATAACTTGCATATCACATTAAACTTGCATTTAAGCATATACATAACTTGCATAACATCACGCTCATAACTTGCATAATCTCATAAACTTAAATTATGCACACAACTTGCATACCCTCATACACATAACTTGCATAATATGTCGAATCTTACGTATATGACTTGCATCTTAAAGGAGGTTAAATATGCATAGCATATAAGGGTGCCATCTTGCATATGTATATACCATATTTAAAAGGGTAAACTTGCATGTCATGATTTATGCATAATACCAAACACTTAGCATGCATATAACTACTTACTTATCATGCATAGAATCAAATACTTATTATGCATAAAATCAAATACTTATTATGCATAAAACCAAATACTTATTATGCATAAAATCAAATACTTATTATGCATAAAATCAAATACTTATTATGCATAAACCCACCACTTAACTTGCATCAGCCCAAACACTTAACATGCATAAAACCCCGTACTTAGTATGCATACAATCAAATACTTATCATGCATAACGTCAAATACTTTAGCATGAATAACATCAAATACTTAACATGCATAACACCAACTACTTAGCATGCATAAAATCACATGCATAACTTGCATATCATGTTACATATAACTTGCATATATCCTCACATATAGTTTGCATAACATGTCACATATGCATAAATGTTTAACATGGTGTTTTGCATCATAAAACATGGCCTTAACTTGCATTTAACATAAAACTTGCAAATCACATATCATACAAACTTGCACAAATACATTTATCCACAAACATAGCCATGTCTTATCACATCCTACCATAATCAATTTAACAATTGATTATTAAAGCCATAGAAACTCACCAAAACCAAGATTAGCAAATCAATGAAGTAAAACTAGTTGCCAAATATGAAGAAGAAGGTGATTAGGGGTTGATTAGCTTGCAACTCTCTTCATTTGATTTGTGGAGGCCATGACCAAGTTTCATTTTGCCATAGTTTAGTTACTAGATTTAATTATGAATGAATTAGGGTAGGGTTGGGGTCTTATTTATAGGATTAGGTGAGTGTTTTAGGCCCTTAGATTAACCCTAGATTAGATTAAGACCCTTAGATTTAGGAAATCTCTAGAAACCAGCCCTAAGACCAAGCCCAAACCCCAAACTGGTGCACCCAACCACAGAACTCACTAGAAACTGTGCAGGTTTCTTGGCTCGGCACGGGCGCACTTCACAAGTGCGCCAGTGTATCTTTGTACTGGCGCACTTCACAAGTGCGCCAGTGCATTTCTGGCCTTTTTCTGGTTTTTCTGCCTAACTTCGTTCGTCCTTATCTCTTTCATACGGACTCCGATTTTCGAAAACTCGGACTCTATTTCGCGTATTTTTCCGAGACGAACACAATGACGTAGCCCGTTTCCCCCAATTCCCACATCTGAAATATTTATCCTGTAATTAGTGAATTTTAGTATTAACTAAAATTCGGGGTGTTACATGACAAGCCTAACGCTTCCTGACCTTGGTGAAAGGAGGTCATCTGAGAGTTCGTAACTTGATCTATGGTGCAATTCGGACCCCTTTTTGTGCTAGTCCGGTGCGGAACGATTATCGAAGTTAATGAACATTGCGATGCCTTCTTTCCCGAATTCGGATGCGTTAGCCTGTTTTCTTCTAATCACAGTACATAGCATCATTTTCATGATTTAGAAAGCCATTGATTTCATAAAGCCTAGTAATATCTAGGTAGATAACCTTCCCAATGTCATTTCGAAACACCACAATGCAATACATGTGATGTCGACCCTTCGGTGATAAGAAAATTAATCATTAGAATTAGAATTCCGGTGTCCAAGGGAAGGTAGATTAGCCTAGATTCACGGGCTTAGAATGTTCTTTAATAACTCTGAGTCATGACTGTGTCAAACCACATGAACACATGCCCTAAATAACTTAATCCGGATGTTGATGGAAAATATCATTAATAGAAAGAAATAAAAATAAAATGCAGAAAAGGGAAGAACACACCAGATTTTACACTGGTTCGGATTACTTCTACGTCCAGTCCCAAGCAACGCTGGATTGCGCAGAGTTTTATTACTATCAATATCCAATTACAATCCCCTTGATTTCACGGCTACAAGATTAATACTGTTTCCACCACCCTTAATTTCTTGGCTATAAGGTTAACACTGTTTCTTTCCTTGATTTCACGACTACAAGGAACACACTGTTTCCAAACTATCCCAAAATAATCCCAAATGATTACTACAGCCCTATAACTCTTCAATAACACTTCAATTCAGAGAGTACTGAGTAGAGAGTGAGAAGAGAAGAAGTTTTGTGTATTATAATATAAATCGGCAGAGTTTAAGTGTAGAAATCATAAAAATATGAAATAATAATGGAGGAACAAAATAGGATGAAGATAAAGAAGAAGAATGAATAAAAAATTCGAAATTAACCTCTATTTATAAGATTTGAAAGGTTGCAACGCTTCAAGAACGTTACAAATGGAGAAAGGACACTTCCTTTCGAAACTGAAAATGTGACAGTTGTATGTCAACATAGGGTTTTATGTATGTCAACATATTGGTTTGAAAATTTGAATTTTTGAATATTTTCAGGTTTTTTACTATATATAAAATTCTAGCTATTCTTGAATTATAATATAATGATTTAAATAAGTATTATAAAGTAGAAAATCATACGAAATCATAAATATAAATTATATAAACATATTTATAAAATTATAAAATTTAAAACTATATAAATATGAAATTATAAAAGTATACAACTATATATAAATATATATAAACTTATAAACTTTGAAACTTAAGTTTAAAACAAAGGTAAGATAGAAAACTAATTAAAATTAGAATTTGAATTTTGAAAATAGAATTTGAAATTTGAAAATCAGAATTTGAATTTGAACTCAAACTCTTGATTTCTTGATTACTCATGAGTTTTGAATCTTCTCTTAATTTTGAATCCCTTGAGTCTCTAAAACAGTACAGACTTCAGTATTAATTCCTGTATATAACTCCTGCATATATGTATATATATATATATTCTAGATAGAGATGTTAGTATATATTTTATAATCAATTAATATTGAAATAAGGTTGTTGCCATCAGAACCCCATTCTCCAGCAATCTTCCCCATTTGATGAAGACAACCTTAGTTTATAAAATATTCATATATGTTCATACTTGTTGGTGCTGATCCTTTTAATACTCCCCCTGTCATTATGAATCCTATATATTCTACTTAAACTAAGTCTATATTTTGTAATTTCTCCCCCGTTTTGCATTATCAAAAAGAAATTCTAAAAATAGTCCTCCTAAATCCTATATCTATCTATATACACTTTTTAACTCTATACTAATATACTTGACTCCCCTAAATTGACGCCTATATTATCCTAATTCTATAAGTGTAAACAAATCCAACAATTAATCCAAACAAGAAATTCTACCAAGCATTTCAAACAAGCACTCTAAACAATCTAAACTAGATCAACCAAATAATATATGTCAATTTAAAAATGCTTTTCAAATCTTCAACTAATCCTAGAAACTAAAAAGTCCCCTTTAATCTGATACAAGACTAAACCTAGTGTAACACCCCGGAATTATGAATAATCGAATTAACTAAATTAAAGAATAATTAATCTCAGACGTGAGAATTATGGGGATTGGGTTGCGCCATTGTGTTCGTCTCGGAATTTTGGTTGAAATAGAGTCCGAGTTTGCGGGAAACGGGTACCGGATGAAGGAGTTATGGACGAACGAAGATTGGTGGCAAAAGATAGAAAAAAAATGCACTGGCGCACTTGGGAAAGCGCCGGTACACATTAACACTGGCGCACCTGCCAACTGCGCCCAGGCCGAGGCAAAAGCCTGCACAGCTTTCTGGTTCAGGCTGACCCGTGTTGTTGAGTCCTTTGTGACTCCTTGCTGAGTCATTAGGACTGACTTGTCACCCTATCTTGATTGAATGGTTTTGATTAACCCTAAGATCATCCGATGACTTAAATTAATTCATAACTCTATAAAAAGACCCATAGACTCAAACCCTAAATCAGAATTAAAATTAAAACAATGGCCGTCATGCTGTTGTATTGAACCCTAGAGCAGCCGCCACCAAATTAAAGAGGGAGAACAACAAATCAAATCAGAACTACTCAACCCTAATAGCGAATCTTCATCAAAGGAGAGCTAATTCATGTAACACCCCACGCCCGCTATGGTCACTCACTAAGGGAATGCCATAGCATCGGTGGAGTATTTTAGTGAATATAGAACAGAAAAATTACACCAAGACAGATATAAATAGTATTTGAAATTTAAAACATCATCTCATAACAGCGGAAATAAACATGTCTGGTTACATCATAAAACCATGATAAAAGTCAAGTACAATATCTGTCAAAATAAAGAAGTACATAATCCCACTCTCTCATACAATAGCCATAACAAAAGAAAAGATAACTGGATAACTGGAGCTTTACATCTACCCAAGCTCCTAAAGACTGGAACAGCAATCCGATCAAGCTCCACTACCGCTAGGATCCACCGTAGGACCCGAGGGTTGGGAAAAAGATAAAAACAACGGGGTCAGACATAAGTCTGAGTGAGTCCTATAACTTTAACAATAAAATCATTAAAGTAACCAGAGAAGACATAAACTTGACCTACGGTAATATCTGGGGATGAATGGCTACACTAAGCAGCTTGGTAGACTTAGGATAAACTAAGATAACCGTCAGGACGCATCTACCCACCCAAGGATAATTACTAACTGCACCACACCAGTCACTCCTACTTAAAGGTTGATCCCTTCCAAGGACTTAGAAAATTTCCCCAGTAGTTTCGTGTACTCCTAGCCCACTACATAGGTGCCGTCTGCCCCTATCTCCACTAGGTGTACTCAGTAATTCTTACCCAATAGTTTCGTGTACCCCTACATAGGTGCCGTCTGCCCTTATCCTTATTAGGTGTACCCACTACTCCCCATCGATCGGCTCCCTACCGTAGATACTCGTGCTGGTCCCACAGTGGGGTGTATCACTCCCCTAAAGTGGCTACCCAATACTAAGGTGCACGGCTTTATATCTACACGATGCAACAACGTCTTATCTACCAGCCCGGGCCCACACACGCATATGAAACCCGTTGGACTTGTGTTGCCACCGCTAACCCGTTTTGGCCTCTTATAATCAAGCCCAATATGCATGTCCCGTCACTCGACATGGGTCGAGCCCACAAAGATGCGTTTGGGATGTTGGTTGAAATGGGCCCCCACAAGATACCCACCTAAGCTTGTTATATATCTAGTGTATCCCACTTAACCCTTTAATCATGTTTAATTACATGTTTCCACTTGGTTAAGTATTCTAATCGTATTTTCTATTGCCACCCAAGGCAACCCACTAGATTCCACATGCCACCCAAGGCAACCACAAAATTTCCACATGCCACCCAAGGCACCCACTTAACCCCTCATGTCCCACTACATGCTAATATGGTTAAGTGTTTCTTAATTAATTAAGACCGTGATCTCCCATAAAGACCTCCCACATTAGACTAGCTGTTATGACCGCCTGGTTAAGCCGGTAGAGTCCGGGCAGTCTTACGTCATAACAGAGTCTAACCTCGTGTCTATACCTTAATCACGTATTTAATTCATGGCTAAGACCTCTCACATTGGGCTGACATTTGTAGCAACTGGTTAAGCCGGTCGGGTCCGGGCAGTTTTACACTACAAATGAGTCCAACCTCGTGTCTTAGTCGATTAATTACACCTAATTAATCACCCCCATATTAATTATCCCTAATTAATATCAAGTTTTCCATAACATGGGTAGACCTAACTCAATAGGTAAATTCCCATGGGGTAGACCTAACTCAATAGGTAAATTCCCACTTATGGTAATTTATTTTTATGGTATGCTTAATCATACCCAATCATTCATTTATTAACATATTTACCAACCCCATCGTTCCCCACGTAAATCGTTCTCATTTCATGACATAAATAAGGGGAAGATCATCACAAATATCATGGGTTTAGCATACAACTTTGTCATGGGTTAAGAGGATGTCAACTTGCATATATGAGCATATATTAACCCAACTACATATAACCCAAACTTGCATATTATCATACACACGATTTGCATAACATGTTGCATATGAGCTTGCATATTATCATACACATATCTTGCATAACATGTTGAACTTGTATATAGGCATTCTCATAACTTGCATAACATGTTAAACATGCATTTAAGCATACACATAACTTGCATAAGCATTCACATACTTGCATAAGCATGCATAACTTGCATATCATGTCATTTAAGCATATACATATCTTGCATAAGCATTCATATACTCACATAAGCATGCATAACTTGCATATCACATAAATCTTGCATTTAAACATATACATGACTTGCATAAGCATCCATACACTTGCATAAGCATGCATAACTTGCATATCACATTAGACTTGCATTTAAACATATACTTAACTTGCATAACTCACTTTGTTAAACATGCATAATTCCACTCATTAAATATGCATAAACCCACTTGTTAAACATGCATAAACCAACTTGTTAAACATGCATAAATCAACTTATTAAGCATGCATAAACCAACTTGTCAAACATGCATAAACATAGAACAACATAGAGTAACATATCATTATAAATGATTCAAACTCACTAATCCGCATTTAAGACCATAAGTCTCATTACACCCAATCTACTTACTTTAACAATTGATGTTAAAGTGATAGAAACTCACCAAACTCAAGATTAGCAACCTTATGAAGTAGAATTAGTTGCTAACTATGAAGATAATGATGATTAAAGATTGATTAGAGAGTGATTAGCTTGCAACATCCTTCATAAATTAGTGGAGGCTCCTCTTAGGATTTAATTTGGCGGCATGAGGCCATCATTTCTATTTTTGGTAAGGATTAAGGGGGGTTTAGGGTGTATTTATAGATTAGGTAAGTGTTTTAGGCCCTTAGATTAACCCTAGATTAGATTAGGACCCTTAGATTTCGGAAATCTCTAGAACCAGCCCTCCTAGCCAGCCTGAAACCCAACCTGGTGTAACCTGGTGCACCCAGGTTCAATGGACGGCGCGCCCCTGTCGACAGGCAAGTCGACAGGCAAGTCGACACCCCTGTCAACAGGCCTGTCGACAGCCCTGTCGACATGGGTAGGGCGGGAATCTTCCCGCCTGACCCCGCCTGTTCCATCCCACAATCTGAAATTTTAAATTTTTAAATCTGTTTTAGTTTTGAATTTTCTGCAAACTTCATCGGGCCATAACTGGGCCATACGGACTTTGATTTTCGAAAACTCGGACTCTATTTTGCGTATTTTTCCGAGACGAACGCAATAACGCAACCCGTTTCCCCTAATTCCGACATCTGAGATTATTTATCCTGTAAATAGTGAATTTTAGTATTAACTAAAATTCGGGGTGTTACATTCTCCCCTCCTTAAAGGATTTCGTCCCCGAAATCTCTAAGCTAAGGAGAATGCATATCCTACCATCCAAACAACCATCTACTCAATCCATCAAACACGGGCATCCATTGTCCTTAAAACAATTTCTAATGATGTATGAGCATATGCAAAAAAAGTGTGTGTATATGTTCCCTATCTAATGTATGAACATATGCAAACCATGATAGTGCCATGCATCCATTATGTATGCGAGAGAGCCCTATCGACACATACAATATCTACATGAGTGCACAATCATTCACCAAAATGCATCATCCATGTGATAACACAACCATTATACATCCATAAATATATCTTCCTACACACAATTTTATGCAATATGCAATATGAAGTGACTGAGCCGATCTAGTGCCTAGAGTGTGTGTATATGCATCCACGAGCAACCACTAGCAAACACTTGCATCCACTTGCATCCATCAACCATAACATGTCTCAAACACATGTTTCAACCATAGGTTTACCCCATCTAAAGGTCAAAGGTACTAACGAGAGGACATACCAAAGATAAGATAAGTACTAGACAAGCGATAAAGGAGAAAGTAAAGACATACCCTCAAAAAGAAATGGGTACAATGAACGCATCTTCGCTTCCGTCTCCCAAGTTGCGTTGCTCTCATCTTCTCCCCATTGCACCTTGACTAGTTGAACCTCTCTGTTTCTCAACTTCCTAGTCTCTAACCCAAGGATGCGAGTAGGAGCTCGTCGAATAGTCGCATCACGCTCTACCTCTACATCTCTAAGGAAGCTCGGCTCTACCACCTCTGCCGTCTCATGTAAGCACTTCCTCAGATGTGATACATGGAATACATCATGAACACCACTAAGTCTGTCGGGCAACTCCACCCTATATGCCATCCGTCCAATCCTTTCCTTGATAGGAAACGGCCCAACAAACCTCGGTGCTAACTTCCCAACGGATCCGAAGCGAACAACATTCCTCAACGGAGATACCTTAACAAAAACCATATCCCCAACTTCAAACTCAAGATCCGTCCTTCTCTTGTCCGCATAAGATTTTTGCCTATCTTGCGCTGCTTTCATCCTTCTTCGAATCAAATCGATCTTCTCAGAAGTCTCCCTAATCATATCAGGCCCAAGCAAGATCTTATCCGTAGATTCCCACCAACATGTAGGTGATCGACAAGGCCTTCCATAGAGAGCTTCGAAAGGAGCCATACCAATACTGGACTGAAAGCTGTTATTATATGCGAACTCCACCAATGGAAGATGCTCTTCCCATGTACCTCCAAAATCTAAGATACAAAGCCTCAAAAGGTCTTCTAGAACACGATTCACCCTCTCAGTCTGGCCGTCTGTCTGAGGATGATATGCAGTGCTCAGACACAATTGAGTCCCCACTGCTTCTTGCAAACTTCTCCAGAACTCGCTAGTGAAGATAGGATCTCGATCACTCACTATGCTAGAGGGTACCCCATGCAATCGAACTATCTCTCGAAGATATACTGAAGCTAGCCATGGAGCAGTCCTCTTACTCTTCACAGGTATGAAATGGGCGCTCTTAGTAAGTCTGTCTACCACCACCCAAATTCCTGTATTACCCTTCCTCGATCTGGGTAACCCATCAATAAAATCCATCGAGACGCTATCCCACTTCCATTACGGAACCTCCAATGGGTGAAGCAACCCACCTGGTTTCCTTTGCTCCGCCTTCACTTGCTGGCACACCAAACATCGAGCGACATACTCGGCCACATCTTTCTTCATACCGGCCCAGAAGAAATCCCTCTTCATGTCTTGGTACATCTTATCCCCACCGGGATGAATGGTCATCCTAGAACGGTGTGCGTCATCAAGAATAGCCTTCCTCAAACCCTTGTCTTGCGGTACGCAAAGTCTACCGTCTCTACGCAAGCACCCCCTATCGTCTAGGGTGTACCTACTCAAATGGCTGGACGACTCCCCCCTTATGAGCTTCTCTATCAACTCAACCAACTGTGGGTCGTCCCTCTGGGCTTCCCCAATCCGCCCCAAAAGAGTAGGCCTAACTTCCAAGGAAGCTAGCAAACCGGGTACATAATCAATGGAAGGTCTGAAATCAAACATCGAGATAAACTCCAAGCTTCATCGTTCCACGAACAATGGACTCAAGGACAACCTCTTCCTGCTCAAGGCGTCCGCCACCACGTTACCCTTGCCAGGGGTATACGCTATCTCGAAATCATAGGATGCTAAGAATTCCATCCACCTTTGCTGTCTTAGATTCAAATCCTTCTGAGAGAATAAGTACTTCAATGATTTATGGTCAGTGAACAACTCGAATCTCTCACCAAGAAGATAATGACGCCAAATCTTAAGCGCAAAAACAATAGCGGCCAGCTCTAAATCATGGGTAGGGTAGTTTTTCTCATGTGCCCTTAACTTCCTTCCACCATAGGCTATTACCCTTCCCTCTTGCATTAAGACGGCGCCAAGTCCTGTCCCACAAGCATCGGTATAAACAACAAATGGCTTGCTCCCATTTGGCAACACTAAAACTGGAGCAGTGGTTAAAGCTCTCTTTAACCGTCGGAACGCATCATCACAATCTACGTCCCATGCGAAAACAAGATTCTTCTTCGTTAAGCGGGTTAATGGGGCTGATATCTTCGCGAAGTCTTTAATAAACTTCCTATAATAACCCGCCAAGCCCAAGAAACTTCTTACTTCGGTAGCATTTCTAGGAACCTTCCAATCTTGGACTGATACTACCTTCGCGGGATCCACAGCTATCCCCTCCTTGGAGACCACGTGCCCCAAGAACCGCACTTCCTTCCTCCAGAAGTGACATTTAGAGAATTTAGCCTTAAGGCTATGTGCTCGAAGAGTCTTCAATACCTCCCCAAGATGTAAGGCATGCTCTTCTTCACTCTTAGAAAATACTAAGATATCATCCACAAAGACCACCACGAACTTATTAAGGAACTCCCTGAACACCCTACTCATCAAGTCAACAAAGTATGCAGGGGCGTTCGTCAACCCAAATGGCATCACTAGCCACTCATAGAAACCATCCGAAGTCCTAAAGGCAGTCTTGTCTATGCTATCCTCAGCCACCCTCAACTGATGAAACCCCGTGGCCAAGTCCAACTGAGAAAATACTGAAGCGCCAACCAACTGATCGAAAAGATCATCAATCCTCGGCAATGGGTGTCTATTCTTCTTTGTGAGCTTGTTGAGTTCTCTATAGTCTACACAAAGTCTGAGGGACCCATCCGCCTTTGTAGCAAATACTACTGGAGCACCCCACTCCGATATGCTCCGTCTTATGAACCCCTTCTCAAGCAACTCCCCTACTTGCTTATGGAGTTCCCTCCTCTCACGAGGAGCCATGTGGCGCACGGGTAAAGATACCGGTTTAGCATTATCCACCAGATATATTCGGAAGTCAATCTCCCGCTTCGGAGGTAAGCCCTTCACCTCCTCAAACACATCCGGATATTCCCGGACCACTCTCATAGATTGCAAACTCTCGACCGAAGCGTCAAGCGATTCAAGATAACTTAGCATAACAGAGTCCCTGGGATTACAAGAAATCTCAAGAGTGTTACCCAAGCGGGTCATGAGCCTAACAACTCTCCTTTCGCAATCAAGAACGGCACCATTACTGGATAGCCAGTCCATGCCCAAAATCAACCCATAGCCCGTGAAGCCCAAGACAAAAGCATCACATCTAAACTCAATGCTAAGTATAGAAATCTTCAAACCCAAACATATCATGGACAAATAAGTGGAGCCCCCAATTGGGTTTGAAACAACCAAGGGATCATCTACCAGACTGGTGTCTAAGTGCAGTAACTCAACTAATGATGATGAGATAAACGAATGCGATGCGCCTGAATCAAACAATGTACGGACAGGATGGTCAAATAGAAAAACCAGACTTTCAACGGAGATAGTTCTACCTCTTTCCTGAATTGCTGGGACTGCGAGAGCCTGTACTTGCCCCCTAGCCTGACTCGGTGCCATAAGAGCTTGCACCTGTCCTCCTGAGGTAGACCCCGTCCTTTGCCCCTTCTTAGGACAATCTTTCACTAGATGCCCTGCTTCGCCACAGTGGAAGCAGCCAGTCTTCTTCTTCTTGCGACAATCCTTGCTTAGGTGGCTAGGTGTTCCACAATTGAAACACTTCTTCTTCTTGCCCTTGCCACCGTTGCCTTTCCCACCTTTGCTTTGTTGTTGTTGCTGAGGTCTCTTTTGATCTCCCTTCTTCTCGGGTGCCTTATTAGCATTAGGACCCTTCTCTTCCTCATACATGAGTGCCATGTCAACTAGCTTCTCAAAGGTGGCCCCCATAGGGATATGAGTCATAGCCAACCCATGCATAGGTTCATTCAAGCCTTTCACGAACCGCAAAGCCTTCTTCTCCGGTGTATTTACCATATCTAGGCCAAACCTTGCCAATTGATTAAACTTGTTAACATATTCCTTCACCGAAAGATTTCCTTGCTTTAGAGTCAAGAATCTTTCCATATACAAGTTTTCCTCCGCCCTTGAGAGAAACTTTGCCACAAATCTTTGCCTAAAATCCGCCCAAGAGTCAACGGGGCGTTCTCCATTAGTGACCTCCCACCAGAATGAGGCCTCTCCCTTCATTAACCAAGCAGCCAACTTGACTTTCTTTCCTTCTTCCATCTCAAAAATATCTATCAACTCTTCCACCTCCTTAAGCCAATCTCTAGCCTCCACAAAAGTTTCAGATCCTTGAAAAGGTTTCCCTCCCATGGCTTTAAATTCCTTGCAAGTCTTAGCAAAAGTATCCGTGCGAGGAGGAGGGGGAGGAGGAAGATCGGGTGCTACGGTTGGTGGAGGAACATTTGCTGGACCCGCAGTGGTGGCCCTAACCTCCATCAATATCCTATACCATACTGGTACCGTCACACCCTCCGGAAAGTTAAGATTCTCGGCCATGCTGAAACGAAAAAGGAAAGATTCAAAACGGAGGATTCTAAAGATATAGATATGGCTATTGGGGATTATGCTTTTCTTTCAAAAAAAACTTTTCTTTTTAAAGACATGTTTTTGAAAATATCTCTTCCAAAAATGTTTTTTAGAAAAATAGTTTTCTAAAATTTTATCTGTTCCGGTAACCTTTGCTCTGATACCACGTGTAACACCCCACGCCCGCTATGGTCACTCACTAAGGGAATGCCATAGCATCGGTGGAGTATTTTAGTGAATATAGAACAAAAAAATTACACCAAGACAGATATAAATAGTATTTGAAATTTAAAACATCATCTCATAACAGCGGAAATAAACATGTCTGGTTACATCATAAAACCATGATAAAAGTCAAGTACAATATCTGTCAAAATAAAGAAGTACATAATCCCACTCTCTCATACAATAGCCATAACAAAAGAAAAGATAACTGGATAACTGGAGCATTACATCTACCCAAGCTCCTAAAGACTGGAACAGCAATCCGATCAAGCTCCACTACCGCTAGGATCCACCGTAGGACCTGAGGGTTGGGAAAAAGATAAAAACAACGGGGTCAGACATAAGTCTGAGTGAGTCCTATAACTTTAACAATACAATCATTAAAGTAACCAGAGAAGACATAAACTTGACCTACGGTAATATCTGGGGATGAATGGCTACACTAAGCAGCTTGGTAGACTTAGGATAAACTAAGATAACCGTCAGGACGCATCTACCCACCCAAGGATAATTACTAACTGCACCACACCAGTCACTCCTACTTAAAGGTTGATCCCTTCCAAGGACTTAGAAAATTTCCCCAGTAGTTTCGTGTACTCCTAGCCCACTACATAGGTGCCGTCTACCCCTATCTCCACTAGGTGTACTCAGTAATTCTTACCCAGTAGTTTCGTGTACCCCTACATAGGTGCCGTCTGCCCCTATCCTTATTAGGTGTACCCACTACTCCCCATCGATCGGCTCCCTACCGTAGATACCCGTGCTGGTCCCACAGTGGGGTGTATCACTCCCCTAAAGTGGCTACCCAATACTAACGGTGCACGGCTTTATATCTACACGATGCAACAACGGCTTATCTACCAGCCCGGGCCCACACACGCATATGAAACCCGTTGGACTTGCGTTGCCACCACTAACCCATTTTGGCCTCTTATAATCAAGCCCAATATGCGTGTCCCGTCACTCGACATGGGTCGAGCCCACAAAGATACGTTTGGGATATTGGTTGAAATGGGCCCCCATAAGCTACCCACCTAAGCTTGTCATATATCTAGTGTATCCCACTTAACCCTTTAATCATGTTTAATTACATGTTTCCACTTGGTTAAGTATTCTAATCGTATTTTCTATTGCCACCCAAGGCAACCCACTAGATTCCACATGCCACCCAAGGCAACCACAAAATTTCCACATGCCACCCAAGGCACCCACTTAACCCCTCATGTCCCACTACATGCTAATATGGTTAAGTGTTTCTTAATTAATTAAGACCGTGATCTCCCATAAAGACCTCCCACATTAGACTAGCTGTTATGACCGCCTGGTTAAGCCGGTAGAGTCCGGGCAGTCTTACGTCATAACAGAGTCTAACCTCGTGTCTTTACCTTAATCACGTATTTAATTCATGGCTAAGACCTCTCACATTGGGCTGACATTTGTAGCAACTGGTTAAGCCGGTCGGGTCCGGGCAGTTTTACACTACAAATGAGTCCAACCTCGTTTCTTAGTCGATTAATTACACCTAATTAATCACCCCCATATTAATTATCCCTAATTAATATCAAGTTTTCCATAACATGGGTAGACCTAACTCAATAGGTAAATTCCCATGGGGTAGACCTAACTCAATAGGTAAATTCCCACTTATGGTAATTTATTTTTATGGTATGCTTAATCATACCCAATCATTCATTTATTAACATATTTACCAACCCCATCGTTCCCCACGTAAATCGTTCTCATTTCATGACATAAATAAGGGGAAGATCATCACAAATATCATGGGTTTAGCATACAACTTTGTCATGGGTTAAGAGGATGTCAACTTGCATATATGAGCATATATTAACCCAACTACATATAACCCAAACTTGCATATTATCATACACACGATTTGCATAACATGTTGCATATGAGCTTGCATATTATCATACACATATCTTGCATAACATGTTGAACTTGTATATAGGCATTCTCATAACTTGCATAACATGTTAAACATGCATTTAAGCATACACATAACTTGCATAAGCATTCACATACTTGCATAAGCATGCATAACTTGCATATCATGTCATTTAAGCATATACATATCTTGCATAAGCATTCATATACTCGCATAAGCATGCATAACTTGCATATCACATAAATCTTGCATTTAAACATATACATGACTTGCATAAGCATCCATACACTTGCATAAGCATGCATAACTTGCATATCACATTAGACTTGCATTTAAAAATATACTTAACTTGCATAACTCACTTTGTTAAACATGCATAATTCCACTCATTAAATATGCATAAACCCACTTGTTAAACATGCATAAACCAACTTGTTAAACATGCATAAATCAACTTATTAAGCATGCATAAACCAACTTGTCAAACATGCATAAACATAGAACAACATAGAGTAACATATCATTATAAATGATTCAAACTCACTAATCCGCATTTAAGACCATAAGTCTCATTACACCCAATCTACTTACTTTAACAATTGATGTTAAAGTGATAGAAACTCACCAAACTCAAGATTAGCAACCTTATGAAGTAGAATTAGTTGCTAACTATGAAGATAATGATGATTAAAGATTGATTAGAGAGTGATTAGCTTGCAACTTCCTTCATAAATTAGTGGAGGCTCCTCTTAGGATTTAATTTGGCGGCATGAGGCCATCATTTCTATTTTTGGTAAGGATTAAGGGGGGTTTAGGGTGTATTTATAGATTAGATAAGTGTTTTAGGCCCTTAGATTAACCCTAGATTAGATTAGGACCCTTAGATTTCGGAAATCTCTAGAACCAGCCCTCCTAGCCAGCCTGAAACCCAACCTGAGGCAACCTGGTGCACCCAGGTTCAATGGACGGCGCGCCCCTGTCGACAGGCAAGTCGACAGGCAAGTCGACACCCCTGTCGACAGGCCTGTCGACAGCCCTGTCGACATGGGTAGGGCGGGAATATTCCCGCCTGACCCCGCCTGTTCCATCCCACAATCTGAAATTTTAAATTTTTGAATCTGTTTTAGTTTTGAATTTTCTGCAAACTTCATCGGGCCATAACTGGGCCATACGGACTTCGATTTTCGAAAACTCGGACTCTATTTTGCGTATTTTTCCGAGACGAACGCAATAACGCAACCCGTTTCCCCTAATTCCCACATCTGAGATTATTTATCCTGTAAATAGTGAATTTTAGTATTAACTAAAATTCGGGGTGTTACAATTCAACTCCAGAAATCAGAATTCAGAACTCAAGACTGCTTGTGAGTTGCGAATTTGATAGTTTTAATAAGATAATTAGTAATTTAATTAGATTAAGTTATAATGCAGAATGTATGGATGTGATATGAAGTATTGATTTCATGTTGTAATTGTGTTATAGGATTGTGATTGAAATCTCTATAATGTTATGTTGTGATACTATCATTTATGATGTAAAGTTATGTTGCTATCATCCATGTTGTAATCTTATACAAAATCAAATCATCATGTTTAATATGTTAGTTGATTCATATGATAAATCATATGTTGGAAAGTTTAGATGTTGATTTAAGCATGAACCATATACAAGTTTGGGTGGAATTATATATGACCTTGCATGGCTATGGCACCTAGTTTTTGTGATAATTTAATTGAAAGTTAGGCTATGACATATGCTAAATTCTACATGTTAGATACTAGTTTACACCATTGTTGCGATGTATAAATCACATATGTGAGTTTATGAATATGAATCATGTTATGTTATTACCTATCCAAGTTTACCCCCTTTAGATATAGATCTATGACATATGTTGCTTATGCAAGTTTGTGGCCATTATTTCATCAAGTTCACACCTATAGATTTGGATCCATGACATATGATGTTTATGCAAGTTTGTGGCCATTATCTCATCAAGTTCACACCTTTAGATTTGGATCCATGACATATGTTGTTTATGCAAGTTGTAACTTTGGCCTATGCAAGTTTTAGATGTAGAACATCATTCACATATGCAAGTTCACCCCTATGTTAGATCTATGTTTTAATTATGTGTATATATTATGATGTTTTCTTTTATTTCATGAGTTAGACTATTCGAGTCTAATGTATATTTTACGTTAAACGAACAAACGTACAACGTAAGGTAAAAAGGGGATAATATTAAAAAGATTTAATTAGCATAAATGCCTTAAAAGGCATAAAATATAATTATGGTGAAAATTGGTATGATTTTACATACCATAAATGGATGGACATAATTGAGTCAATTATGGACATCGTTAAATTTGGAATTGATTGATAATTTGAATAGGGAAAGTAATTCAAATTAGGGAATGATTAATTAGGAGTAATTAATCGTCTAAGGCACGAGGTTAGGCTCTTTTGTGGTGTAAGACTGCCCAGACTCGCTCGGCAAATCCAGCTGCCACAAATGCCAGTCTAATGTGAGAGGTCTTAGGCATAAACTAAATACGTAACAATTGTAAAGACACGAGGTTAGGCTCTTTTGTGGTGTAAGACTACTCGGACCCGCCTGGCAAATCCAGCTGCGACAAATGCCAGTCTAATGTGAGAGGTCTTTATGAGGTTACGGTCTTAATGAATTAAGAAACACTTAACCAGATAAACATGTAGTGGGGCATGAGGGGGTTAAGTGGGTGCCTTGGTTGGCATGTGGAATCTAGTGGGTGCCTTGGGTGGCATTTGGAAATGCGATTAGAAAAACTTAACCAAAAATTGAAACAAGTAATTGAAACATGAATAAGAAGTGGGTTAAGTGGGATGTATTAGAGGGACAAAACTTAGGTGGTTAGCTTGTGTCAAGTAATGGGGGCCCATTTCAACCAGTAACCCATACGTATCTTTGTGGGCTCGAACCAAGTTGAGGACGGGACACGCATACTGGGCTTGACTGTAAGAGGCCAAACCGGGTTAGCGATGGCAACGCAAGTCCAACGGGTTCATATGCGTGTGTGGAACTGGGCTGGTAAGTAAGACGTTGTTGCATCGTGTAGGTATAAACTCTGCATTGTTGATTGTATCGGGTTGCCACTTTGGGGAGTGATACACCCCACTATGGGGCTAGCACGGGTATCTACGAGTTAGGGAGCCGATCGCTTGGGGGTAATTGGCACACCTAGTGGAGATAGGGGCAGGCGGCACCTATGAAGGCAGCTAGGGGTGCACGAAACTACCAATATCAGTATTAAGTCTGTAGGCAGGATCAACCTTAAGGTGACTAGTGGTGGTGCAGTATAGCAATTATCCTATAGTGTTGGTGTAGTTTAGTAATCATCCTATAATTGTTTAGGTGCGCTTAAACGATATCGTTGTTCATCTTGTTTCCTTGTTTACTCTGCCGTACTCAATGGTTCATGATCATTTCCTTATTTTCCAACTTATGCCTTAGCCTAGTTACTTCGTTAATTATATTGTTACTCGCCAGACTTTATGTCTGACCCCCCTTTGTTTCCTCCTCTTTTCTCCCTTTTTTCCCCCAGGTGCTCAGTTTGGAACTAGCACCAGTGGAGCTTGATCTTGGACTTCTTTTAGAAGATTTCTTGAACCGCTGAAGTAAAGTTCAGCTTCTCTTTATTTATGGCTATTTTAATGTTGGGGATTATGTCTTTCAGATTATGTACTTTGTTTTATCAAGGTGGATATGATGTACTTGACTTTGGTTTATGGTTTTGATGATGTACCCAAACATATTTACCTTCTGCTGCAATAAATAAAGTTTAAAATTTTGAAGTACAACTTTATATATGTCTTGTTGTGATTTTCTGTTCTATATTCACTTAAAATGCTCCATGGAAGTTAATGCATTCCCTTTGCGAGTGACATTAATGGACGTGGAGTGTTACACGTGGTATCAGAGCTGAAGGTTACCAGAACAGATATGAGTTTTGAAAAACTGTTTTTCAAAATCATTTTTTTAAAGAAGTACTTTCAAACATATGTTTTAAGGAACGTATTTTCAAGAGAAAATTACATTTTAGAAAGCATAACCCCAAGAGCCATATATCTTTCCCTCGGTTCTTTTATATTGAATCTTTCCTTTTTCATTTCAGCATGTCTGAAGCATCTGAGATACCAGAGGGTGTTCATGTACCCTGTTGGTTTCGTCAATATCTTGTGGCTAGTGCCGCCGCCGCAGTTCCAGCAAATGCTCCTCCTCCTCCTCCTCTCCCTCCTCCACGCATTGATACTTTTGCTAAGATATGTAAGGACTTTAGAGTAATGGGTGGAAAACCTTTTTACGGGACGGAGACGTTTGTTGAAGCTCGTAACTGACTAAAGGAGGTGGAAGAATTGTTTAGAATCTTTGAAGTGGATGATGAAAGAAAGGTCCAGTTGGCTGCATGGCTAATGAAGGATGAGGCCTCGTTTTGTGGGAGGTCACTAATGGGGGATGTCCAGTCGATACATGGCCAGATTTTAGGCAGAGGTTTGAGGCGAAGTTTCTCTCGCGGGCTGAAGAGAATCTAAACATGGAAAGGTTTTTGGCGCTGAAGCAAGGGAATCTATCGGTGAAAGAGTACGTCAACAAATTCAACCAATTGGCAAGGTTTGGCTTGGACTTGGTGAACACTCCAGAAAAGAGGGCTCTAAGATTTGTTAAGGGTCTAAACGTGCCGCTTCATGGGTTAGCTATGACCCACATTCCCATGGGGGGTACCTTCGAGAGACTAGTTAACATGGCGCTCATGCACGAAGAGGAGAAGGGCGCCAATGCTAATAAGGCACCCGATAAGAAAGGGGATCAAAAGAAGCCACAACAACAGAACAAGAAAGGTGGGAAAGGCAACAATGCTAAGGGAAAGAAAAGATGCTTTAACTGTGGGACACTCGGCCATCTAAGCAAAGATTGTAGGAAGAAGAAGAAGACCGGTTGTTTTCACTGTGGCGAGGCGGGACATCTTATTAAGGACTGCCCTAAGAAAGGGCAGAGGGAAGGGTCTACCTCGGGAGGACAGGAGAAAGCTCTTATGGCACCAGGGCAGGCAAGGGGACAAGTTCAGGCTCTCGTGGTCCCACCGCTGTAAGAACGAGGTAGAGCAATTTCCTTCGAAAGTTTAGTTTTTTTGTCTGATCATCTTGTTCATACTTTATTCGATTCTGGCGCATCACATTCGTTTGTTTCTACATCATTAGTTGAAACACTGCACCTTAATACTAGTCTAGTTAATGATCCCTTAGTAGTCTCAAATCCTATCGGTGGTTCGGCTCATCTTTCTATGGTTTGTCGGGATTTGATAGTGTTTATTTTGGGCGTTGAGTTTGAGTGCAACGCTTTTGTTCTTGGCTTCATGGGCTACGGTTTAATTCTAGGTATGGATTGGCTAACTAGATATGGGGCCATCCTAGATTGTGAAAGAAGGGTAGTTAGGTTGTTGACTTGTTCTGGAAAGTCCTTGATATTTCTTGTTACCCTAGAGGTCCAGTAATGCTTAGCTACCTAGAATCCCTTGATGCATCCGATGATGATTTACATTCCGTTCCCATAGTCCATGAATATGCTGATGTCTTCGATGAGGTGAGGGGTTTACCCCCAAAACGTGAGATAGACTTTCGAATATATCTAGTGGATAATGCAAAGCCAGTTGCATTGCCAGTGCGCCACATGGCTCTAAGAGAGAGAAGAGAACTCAGTAAGCAAGTGAAAGAATTGCTTGAGAAGGGATTCATCAGAGGTAGTATATCGGAGTGGGGTGCTCCAGTAGTGTTTTCCACGAAGGCGGATGGATCCCTTAGACTTTGTGTTGACTATATAAAACTTAATAAGCTTACTAAGAAGAATAGACACCCACTGTCGAGGATTGACGATCTCTTCGATCAGTTAGTTGGCGCCTCAGTGTTTTCGCAGTTGGACTTAGCCACGGGTTTCCATCAGTTGAGAGTAGCTGAGGATATCATAGACAAGACTGCCTTTAGGACTCCAGACAGTTTCTTTGAGTGGCTTGTGATGCCCTTCGGTTTGACAAACGCCCCCGCATACTTTGTTGACTTGATGAGTAGGGTGTTTAGGGAGTACCTTAATAAATTCGTGGTAGTCTTTGTGGATGACATCTTGATCTTTTCTAAAAGCGAAGAAGAGCATGCCCTACATCTTAGGAAAGTGTTAGAGACTCTTCGAGCGCATAGCCTTAAAGCTAAATTTTCTAAATGTCACTTTTGGAGGAAGGAAGTGCGATTCTTTGGGCATGTGGTTTCCAAAGAAGGGATAGCAGTGGATCCCGCGAACGTAGTGGCCATCCAAGATTGGAAGGTTCCTAGAAATGCTACCGATGTGAGGAGTTTCTTAGGGTTGGCTAGCTACTAAAGGAAGTTCATCAAAAACTTCGCAAAAATATCAGCCCCATTAACACATTTAACGAAGAAGAACATAGTCTTCATGTGGGACGTAGATTGTGATGATGCGTTCCAACGTTTAAAGAGAGCTTTGACCATAGCCCCAGTCTTAGTGTTGGCAGATGGGAGTAAGCCATTTATCGTTTATACCGATGCTTGTGGGACAGGACTAGGCGCAGTCTTAATGCAAGAGGGAAGAGTAATAGCCTATGGTGGAAGGCAATTGAGAGTACATGAGAGAAATTACCCTACACATGACCTTGAGTTAGCCGCTATTGTCTTCGGCTTAAGTCTTGGCGTCATTATCTTCTTGGCGAAAAATTTGAATTATTCACTGACCACAAATCGCTAAAATACTTATAATCTCAGAAGGACTTGAACTTAAGGCAGCAAAGGTGGATGAAATTCTTAGCATCCTACGACTTCGAGATAACATATACCCCTGGCAAGGGTAACGTGGTGGAAGACGCTTTAAGTAGAAAAAGGTTGTCCTTGAGTCCGTTGTTTGTTGAGCGGTGAAGCTTAGAGTTTATCTCTACATTTAACTTTAAACCTTCCGTTGACTTTGTACCCGATTTGATAGCATCCTTAGAGGTCAGACCTACGCTTTTGGGACGGATTGGCGAGGCACAGCGAGACGACCCACAGTTGGTTGAATTAGTAAAGAAGCTCAAAAGAGGGGAGTCATCAAGCCATCTCCGTAGGTATACCTTAGATGATAAGGGTTGGTTACATAGGGACGGTAGACTTTGTGTACCAAAAGACGATGACCTAAGGAAAACAATTCTTAATGATGCACATCGTTCGAAGATGACCATCCATCCTGGCGGGGACAAGATGTACATGGACATGATAGGAGTTTACTTTTGGGCCGGTATGAAGAAGGACGTGGCCGAGTTTGTCGCTAGATGCTTGGTGTGCCAACAAGTAAAAGCAGAGCAAAAGAAGCCCGGTGGATTGCTTCACCCATTGGGGGTCCCACAATGGAAGTGGGAAAGCGTTTCGATGGACTTTGTTGACGGGTTACCAAGATCGAGGAAGGGTAATATGGGGATTTGGGTCGTGGTAGACAGACTTACTAAGATCGCCCATTTCATTCCCGTGAAGAGTAAGAGAATTGCTTCGTGGTTAGCCTCCGTATACGTTCGAAAAATAGTTCGTTTGCATGGTGTTCCTTCTAGCATAGTGAGCGACCACTATCCTATCTTCACTAACAAATTTTGGAAGAGCTTGCAAGAGGCGGTAGGGACTCAGTTGTGTTTGAGCACCGCATATCATCCTCAAACGGACGGCCAGACCGAGAGGGTAAATCGTATTCTAGAGGACTTATTGAGATTGTGTGTCCTAGATTTCGGAGGTACATGGGAGGAACATCTTCCGTTGGTAGAGTTCGCATATAATAACAGCTTTCAGTCTAGCATTGGCATGGCACCGTTCGAGGCTCTTTATGGACGGCCGTGTCGTTCGCCTACATGTTGGTGAGAGTCTACAGACAAGATCTTGCTTGGACCCGATATGATTAGAGAGACTTCAGAAAAGATAGATTTGATTCGAAGGAGGATGAAGACGGTGCAAGATAGACAGAAATCTTATGCGGGCAAGAGGAGGTCAGATCTTGAGTTTGATGTTGGGGACATGGTCTTTGTCAAGGTGTCCCCATTACGGAATGTCGTTCGCTTTGGGTCCATTGGGAAGTTAGCACCAAGGTTCGTAGGGCCCTTCCCTATTAATGAAAGGATTGGGCAGATGGCGTATAGAGTGGAGTTGCCCGAGAGACTTAGTGGCGTACACGACGTATTCCATGTATCACATTTGAGGAAGTGCTTGCACGAGACCGCGGAAGTGGTAGAGCCGAGCTTGCTTAGAGAGGTGGAGATCGAGCATGATGCGACGATTCGACGGGCTCCTACGTGCATTCTTGGATCAGAGATTAAGAAGTTGAGGAATCGAGAGGTCAAACTAGTCAAAGTGCAATGGGGCGATGATGAGAGCAACGCTACTTGGGAGACGGAAGCGAAGATGCGTTCATTATATCCTTTCCTTTCGAGGGTATGTCTTTTAATTTCTCCTTTATCGCTTACCTTGTACTTATCTTATCTTTAGAATGTCCTCTCGCTAGTGTCTGTGACCTTTAGATATGGTAGTCCTATGGTTGAAACATGTGTTTGAGAAATGTTATGTATGGTGGATGCATGTGGATGCAAATGTTTTCTCGTGGTTGCTCGTGGATGCATATACACACACTTTAGGCACTAGATCGGCTCAGTCACCTCATGTTGCATATTGCATATTGCATATAAATATGTGTACATATTTAAGTAATGTATGAATAATGGTTGTACGATCATATGGATGTTGCATTTTGGTGAATGGTTGTGCACACATGTAGAAATAATATGTATCAATAAGGTTCTTTCGCATACATAATGGATGCATGGCACTATCATGGTTTGCTTTAAGGAGGTCAACTGAATCAGTAGACCGCCTGATTTTGCATTAGATAAGGAACATATACACACACTTCTTGCGTATGTTCATACAGCATTAGAAATTTTATAAGGACAATGGATGCCCATGTTTGATGGTTGAGTAGATTGTTGTTTGGATGGTAGGATATGCACTCTCCTTAACTTGGAGATTTCGGGGGCGAATTCCTTTAAGGAGGGGAGAATGTAACACCCCGGATTTCTGAATTATCGAAATAACTAAATTAAAGAATAATTAATCTCAGACGTGAGAATTATGGGGATTGGGTTGCGCCATTGTGTTCATCTCGGAATTTTGGTTGAAATAAAGTCCGAGTTTGCGGGAAACAGGTACCGGATGAAGGAGTTATGGACGAACGAAGATTGGTGGCGAAAGATAGAAAAAAAATGCACTGGCGCACTTGGGAAGTGCGCCAGTACAAATTAACACTGGCGCACCTGCCAAGTGCACCCAGGCTGAGGCAAAAGCCTGCACAGCTTTCTGGTTCAGGCTGACCCGTGTTGTTGAGTCCTTTCTGACTCCTTGCTGAGTCATTAGGGCTGACTTGTCACCCTATCATGATTGAATGGTTTTGATTAACCCTAAGATCATCCGACGGCTTAAATTAATTCATAACTCTTTAAAAAGACCCATAGACTCAAACACTAAATCAGAATTAAAATTAAAACTATGGCCGTCATGCTGTTGTCTTGAACCCTAGAGCAGCCGCTACCAAATTAAAGAGGGAGAACAACAAATCAAATCAGAACTACTCAACCCTAACAGTGAATCTTCATCAAAGGAGAGCTAATTCAAATCCAGAAATCAGAATTCAGAACTTAAGACTGCTTTTGAGTTGTGAGTTCGATAGTTTTAACAATATAATTAGTAATTTAATTAGATTAAGTTATAATGCGGATTGTATGGATGTGATATGAAGTATTGATTTCATGCTGTAATTGTGTTGTAGGATTGTGATTGAAATCTCTATAATGTTATGTTGTGATGCTATCATTTATGATGTAATGTTATGTTGCTATCATCCATGTTGTAATCTTATATACAATCAAATCATCATTTTTAATATGTTAGTTGATTCATATGATAAATCATATGTAGGAAAGTTTAGATGTTGATTCAAACATGAACCATATACAAGTTTGGGTAGAATTATATGTGACCTTACATGGCTATGGCACCTAGTTTATGTGAAAATTTAATTGAAAGTTAGGCTGTGACATATGCTAAATTCTACATGATACTTTACATGTTAGATACTAGTTTACACCATTGTTGCGATGTATAAATCGCATATGTGAGTTTATGAATATGAATCATGTTATGTTATTAGCTATGCAAGTTTACCCCGTTTAGATATAGATCTATGACATATGTTGTTTATGCAAGTTTGTGGCTATTATTTCATGAAGTTCACACCTTTAGATTTGGATCAATGACATACGATGTTTATGCAAGTTTGTGGCCATTATCTCATCAAGTTCGCACCTTTAGATTTGGATCCATGACATATGTTGTTTATGCAAGTTGTAACTTTGGCCTATGCAAGTTTTAGATGTAGAACATCATTCACATATGCAAGTTCACCCCTATTTTAGATCTATGTTTTAATTATGTGTATATATTGTGATGTTTTATTTTATTTTATGAGTTAGACTATTCAAGTCTAACGTATATTTTACGTTAAACGAACAAACGTACAACGTGGGGGTAAAAAGGGGATAATATTAAAAAGATTTAATTAGCATAAATGCATTAAAAGGCATAAAATATAATTGTGGTGAAAATTGGTATGATTTTACATACAATAAATGGATGGACATAATTGAGTCAATTATGGACATCGTTAAATTTGGAATTGATGGATAATTTGAATAGGGAAAGTAATACAAATTGGGGAATGATTCATTAGGAGTAATTAATCGTCCAAGGCACGAGGATAGGCTCTTTTGTGGTGTAAGACTGCCCCGACCCACCCGGCAAATCCAACTGCCACAAATGCCAGTCTAATGTGAGAGGTCTTAGGCATAAACTAAATACGTGACAATTGTAAAGACACGAGGTTAGGCTCTTTTGTGGTGTAAGACTGCCCGGACCCGCCCGGCAAATCCACCTTCCACAAATGCCAGTCTAATGTGAGAGGTCTTTATGTGGTTACGGTCTTAATGAATTAAGAAACACTTAACCAGATAAACATGTAATGGGGCATGAGGGGGTTAAGTGGGTGCCTTGGGTGTCACGTGGAATCTAGTGGGTGCCTTGGGTGGCATTTGGAAATACGATTATGAACACTTAACAAAAAATTGAAACATGCAATTGAAACATGAATAAGAAGTGGGTTAAGTGGGATGTATTAGCGGGGACCAAGCTTAGGTGGATAGCTTGTGTCAAGTAATGGGGGCCCATTTCAACCAGTAACCCACACGTATCTTTGTGGGCTCGACCCAAGTCGAGGACGGGACACGCATACTGTGCTTGACTGTAAGAGGCCAAACCGGATTAGCGGTGGCAACGCAAGTCCAACGGGTTCATATGCGTGTGTGGACCCAGGCTGGTAGGTAAGACGTTGTTGCATAGTGTAGGTATAAGCCGTGCATTGTTGATTGTATCGGGTTGCCACTTTGGGGAGTGATACACCCCACTGTATGGCCAGCACGGGTATCTATAAGTTAGGGAGCCGATCGCTTGGGGGTAGTGGGTACACCTAGTGGAGATAGGGGCAAGCGACATCTATGAAGGCAGCTAGGGGTGCACGAAATGCAACGACCCAGAAAATCTGAACCAATTTAAAATTTTTAAATTGGCTAAAATAGTGGATTTTAAATATTTAAAATAAATATGTTAAATAATAATGATGAAAAGTAAGTTTGAATCGACATTTGAAAACGAATATAATTAATTCTAATTATAAACAAGGCCTGAAATGGCACGGTAGTTTCAAAATTTGAATTCAAACTTTGACTGACTGTACCGGGTGCAAAACAAAACGGATTTGAGTAAAACCAAAAATATTTAAATCTGTCAGTAAATATCTTTCTAACGAATCTGAAAAATCAAAGTTACATAGCGGGAAGCAAAAGTTATGGCCAAATGAATTTTCAGAAAGGTCGCTATGGATTTATATAGCCCGAGAAATTGGCCATTTTGCAAACGACCTCAGAATTCGACGAAACCACTTTTCTTGGATCCGGGATGTCAAATTATTGCTAGGTTTCAAATTTCATATTTTTTTGAAGTTAATATGTGAGCGTGGCAAAGGAAAACGTGTTTTGGTCAATTACAGTTAGATTGGATCGACCAGAAATGGGCCATTTTTCAAACGGTCTCAGAATTCGACGAAACTAGTTTTGTTGGGATCGTATCGTCAAAACATAGCTAGATTTATTTTTCGGGAATTTTTAAATTCAATATGTGGCCCCGATAAATTGAAATGTACGTTTGAAATTAAAATATATAAAGATTTATATTTTAATTTTGATGAAAACTGATCGTAACAGTCGAATGGGCCTTTGATACATATCCCATTGTGTTTAGAATGGGGGTATTTGGCTAAGAGCGACAGTCGTTGGGTTTGATTTGGAGTTAGGATCGATTAACAAGTAATTTTTGAATGAAAATAAAAATAAAATAATAAAATCTTTTCTATAAAACCCTAGCCCTAATATCACTCAGCTCTTTTCCGCCGCCGGCCTTTCAATTGAATGGCGAAAATTGTTTAATCTTTCTCCCCCAATTTTCTTTTAATCCATTCCACGATTTCAGAAATTACCAAATGGAAATCGCAGAGCTTCTTGAGCTCTATATTTTGAGCGGTCGAGATCGGGTTTTGTGCAGCGATTTGGTCAGAATGGAGCTTCGAAGTTGAGGGGTTTGCAGCGGGTTTATGGAATGGGGGCCACCGAGTTGGCCAACTCGGGGTGGCGCGAGAACGTCATAAGGAGGCACCGCTTGTGGAGGCGACCGATCGAACGGAAAGTGGCTGTAGGAGGAGCAAGGCTGAACCCTAGATTGTTGCTATCGGGTTCGACGATCTGGGTAATTCAAGAAGAAGGGGCCAATGGTATGAAAGGGATTAGGGCCTTAATTAATTAATTAATAAAATTTAATTATCCATTTTAATTATCGAATGTATAATCTACTGAATCTTCTTCATACGAGGTCAGAAATTCGCGATTTCAGAAGCATTGGACTCATATCAGAGAACTCTATGCAACAAAACTGACTGGAATGCATTTAGAGCTAGTGGATATTTTTGGTCAAATTAAGCGTCATGTTTAATTTGATTAAAATAATCGTTTTATCGATTTCTGAAACCGATCAATGTGAGAATTCTCTCACTTTAAATTTTCTGTACAGTTATTTATTTTGTAACTGCATATATGAACTGCTCCCCGTCATCCACAGACCATTGACGACTTGTTTGATTGTATTCTGTGTGAAAATTGATCGTGATGTGAAATGAATTATATATATTGAAAAGTGAAAATATCGTATATATTGAAAAGTGAAAATATCGTATATATTGAAAGTTAAAATATCGTATATGTTGAAAAGTGAAAATATCGTATATATTGAAAGTTAAAATAGTATATATATGAAAGGTGGAAATAATATATATATATATAAAATGAAAATGATATATATGAAATGAAAACGATATATATATGAAATGAAAACGATATACATATATGAAATGTGAAAACGATGTATATATGAAATGAAAACGATATATATATATATATGGAATGTGAAAATGATTTGATAGTTAAATATATAATTTTTAACATATATAGGAGACATATAAAATTGTCGTGCATATGGAATATTCAATTTTGATTAGAAATTGAATATGAAGTTGAAAACATTTTGAAAACGAATTTAAAATGATTTCTAAAAATCGTTTTAAAAGGAAATCGACGAAATATATTATATATATATATTATATATATAATATAATGGCCTGAGTAGAACGCGCCGCGCTGCGGCAGTTCGCGAATTTCAATCATTTACTTCGAACGGACATTACGGGAGATCCGACCGTCGGATTCTCCTGAAACCGGAACCGTTGGGTTCGTATCGAAAAGAGCTTTCTAACGAATATTAGAGATTTGAAATCTAACGGTTGGATTTGGAATTAAGTCCAAATCAAATTTGGAAAAAGTCGCTGTAAGTGCAGTTCGATGACCCTATACGTGCCTTGATAAAATTATTAAAAATATCGATAATTTTTGTAAAATCATAAGAAATGATTTGTGAATAATTGGGATGAAAAATTCCACATTTGAAAAGATAAAAATATATTTTTATCAAAACGAACTAGTCATTAACTAGAAAAATAATCCAATGGTTATAAATAAATAAATTGGATTGGATTTGAATTGAAATTATCTTTGGATATTTTCGATATTGGATTCCGTGATTATACAGGTATCGTGATGGGAATTTGGAAGATATCGATATCGTTATTCCCGATATGATATCTGTTGGTTTCAGGATTTGATGTTGAATATATGTCGGTACTATCTCTATTCAAAACCTTATATTTAATGTCAAATTTGATTGATTGTTTGGATTGTGCTCGACCAGTTTATGAGAAAAATATGCTTTTACATTTAGCATTGGGATGGGTAGAAATATCTGTGTGCTAACACCTTGTGAAACACTTCACGATTTGACGATAAGATGTTTAGCGATGTTGTGTTTATTTCAAATTTAATGATTGATTGTGAAATGATATTTTTCTTATGTGAAAAGAAATGTATTCCCGATTTTGGATAGGGAATGTTTTATAAAAATGTTTTATTAAACAGAAAGGATTTCGAGGCCCAAAACCCGATAATTTCTAAAATGATTTAGAAATGTATTATATGTTACATTGTGGTTCATCGCATATTCGATTAGTTGCTATTGATGATGTATGTGTTTGGTGGCGGAGAATTTATTCTCTTGCTTAACACCCTTCTCTGAGACGTACGAGCTCAAAGGTTATGTGATTAATAGTGACTGATCATATGTGCGAATTACTGATGTGAAGTACTATATTTTTAAAGTACTTGTGATTATTATGTTGTGAAATGAATTTCCCTACTTTGGGATATGAAATAATTTAGTATGTGGCTAAAGAGTCGGGTGACCCTGAGACTAAAAGTATGGGTGAGAGGTCGGTGTAGCCTGCTCCTATGTGCGGTAGGTGCATCGTCGGTGTAGCCTGCTCCTATGTGGGGTAGGTGCACATTTATATATCGAGTTGCGAGGTGCGTACCCTTTGCCTTGTCGATGGGGAGCACGATATTTGGTTGCATACTTGTTTGTATGCATTGTTATGTTTTGGAATTCATATTTCTAAACGATTTGATATGAGATCCCAAAGTGAAATCTACTTTGACATAGAAAGTAAGATATGTATTTTAAATGATTTGAAATAAGAAATCGGGAATAAAATCCAAAAGGAATAATTTCTGTAAATTGAATTGGATTTGGAAAATCTAAGTGGTGATTAATCTAAATGGGTAGATTGGGATATTGCATGTTGATTGATGCATAATAGATCCATATCTATATTTCCGATTGTTGTTTATACACTGGCATTCATGGGGTAGACCCGTTCTGCGTTAGCGGCGTGGTCCTGTGATTTGTCCTATGATTAAATAAGTTAATTATAACTGTTTAGAGTTTCTCACACCAGTCCCATGACTGACCTGTAGTTTGCTTTTCCCTTGCGAACTCGGGTGCCCCTATTTTCCACACAGGCAGTCGAGTAGTTTTATTTTGCAGATGTATTGAGCAGGATTCTGGATTGAAGCTTTAAGCTGTGTCCAGGCATTTACAGTCTTCCGCTGTGTAGTTTATATTTCCGCTGTGCATTGTATTACATTTATGTAAATTTATCTTCCGCTGTGTATTATTTTCGATATACTCTGATATTATGTACTCTGATGTAACATTATTATGATGTTTATAAAAGTCTTCTGTTATTTGTTCTGATGTGTTGTATACCCAAAGTTAGCGTATACGGAATTCGTACGGTCTTAGTCGATTTAGCGATCGATTAGGTCCGAGCGAAATCCGTGTCGTTACACGAAACTACCAATATCATTATTAAGTCTGTAGGCGGGATCGACCTTATGGTGACTAGTGGTGGTGCAGTATAGCAATTATCCTATAGTGTTGGTGTAGTTTAGTAATCATCCATTAATGGTTTAGGTGCGCTTAAATGATATCGTTGTTCATCTTGTTTCCTTGTTTACTCTGCCATACTCAATGGTTCATGATCATTTCCTTATTTTCCAACTTATGCCTTAGCCTAGTTACTTTGTTAATTATATTGTTAATGTTATCGCACTCGCCAGACTTTATGTCTGACCCCCCTTTGTTTCCTCCTCTTTTCTCCCTTTTTTCCCCCCAGGTGCTCAGGTTGGAACTAGCACCAGTGGAGCTTGATCTTGGACTTCTTTTAGAAGATTTCTTGGACCGCTAAAGTAAAGTTTAGCTTCTCTTTATTTATGGCTATTTTAATGTTGGGGATTATGTCTTTCAGATTATGTACTTTGTTTTATCAAGATGGATATGATGTACTTGACTTTGGTTTATGGTTCTGATGATGTACCCAAACATATTTACCTTCTCCTGCAATAAATAAAGTTTAAAATTTTCAAGTATTGCTTTATATCTGTCTTGTTGTGATTTTCTGTTCTATATTCACTTAAAATGCTCCATGGAAATTAATGCATTCCCTTCGCGAGTGACATTAATGTACGTGGGGTATTACACCTAGTCTAAAGTCTAATTCCCTTAAAACTATAATAAGACTTTAATCCAGACTAAGAATGTAACAACCCAGATTTTCTGAACAATTTAAATTGACCAAACACATTTTAATTTGCCAAGGTCAAGTATTAATTCCAAAAATTATGAAAATTGGAATCTAGTAATAACTTGACATTCCGAATCCAACAAAAGTGGTCTCGTCGAAAACGGAGGTCGTTTGCAAAATGGCTATTTTGAAAGGGTTATATATTATATGAATTCCATAGCGACTATTTCAAATTTTGAACTGGTCATAACTTTTAATTCCCGTTATGTAATCTAGATTTTTCACATTCGTTAGAAAGATATAATTAAACAAATTCTAATATTTTTGGTTTTACCGAAATCAGATTTATTTTGAATCTTGTACATTCAATCGAAAATTGAAATCGGATTTTCAAACTACCGCGCCATTTCAAGCTCGTTATATAATTAAAATAAATTTATACATTCTAACTTCGATTTAAATAGATTTTTAGTCATTATTAATTAAAATAAATAATTTTAAATATTCAAAATCCATTAAAATAGCTAAAATAAAAATTTTAAATTTGTTCAGAAATTCCGGGTTGTTACAATCTCCCCCACTTAAATTCTTTTCATCCTCGAAAAGGAACGGAGCTGAAAGTGGTTTAACTGACCAACTCAACTTTCGTTTTGGCTTTCATTCTTCAACTTTTCAGTTTCTAAGAATTTTCTAATTTTTCAAAAATTCGGCTACCATCCTAAATTTTCGAAAAATTACGCCATAACCTCCATTGTACGGGGAGACATTTAAAACTACAACTAGCCTCACAGGGCCCTCACCAATCCCAAAGAAAAAGCCAAGCAGCTAGCTAATCGGCTCATAAAATCATCAAAACCCAAACAAAACAGTATATGTGTACCTATTTGTCGGACAATTTTATTCCTCTTCCTAGCTTCCATGCTTTGACCTGTTCAATATACATACATGTACATGTATGCAATTTCAATTGATTTTTAATTTAGTTCAATATTTTTATTCAATTTGGCTAAATTTATCATTTATTCTCATATTGGTTAAATTAATTATCATTACAATATTTTAATTAGTTAAACTAATTATCAAACATCACAACCAACAATCAATTAGTTGGTTAAATTTTCAAACATTAAAATTTCTATATATAAGTCAAATATCATATTTTTAGTGCAAATCACAGCAATAAACTATAACTAAGTTTTGGTTCTCACACTAGTCAATTGGAAATATACATATAGATATCCCACTTTTGAAACTTGGACATAAGAACTAATGATGATGCCTCATCATCGGAATCATCTCCGGGCGACTATAGTGTGATTCTATATCTATCTAGTATCTGAGGCTTCGAATACACGTTAATTACATGTATATTCAAAATCTTCTTATACTCGATTGTCCGAATTAAAATATAATAATAAAATCAAATACGCAAAACTAAATTTGTTTTTATTTTTATTGTAAAAATAACACTCTTCACACTCGTTCTAGGATACTACCGATCCTATCTCTAACGAGTCATTCTCATTGGATATTACTAATCCAGCCTTTGATGAATTCTTTAGTTTGGTTCGAATGTGTCTCGTTCTCGAGCCCTGTAAACCAAAGCTCTGATGCCAAATTAAAATTGTAACAACCCGGAATTTCTGAACAAATTTAAAAAATTTATTTTAGCTATTTTAATGGATTTTGAATATTTAAAATAATTTATTTTAAATAATAATGACTAAAAATTTATTTAAACCAAGTTAGAACGAATTTTTTTAATTTAAATATAAAAGGTGTTTAAAATGGCGCGGTAGTTTGGAAATTCGATTTCAAATTTCAATTGAATGTACAGGATACAAAATAAATCGTATTTCAGTAAAACCAGAAATATTAGAATCTGTTTAATTATATTTTTCTAAGAATGTGAAAAATCCAGATTTCATAACGAGAACTAAAAGTTATGTTCAGTTTAAAATTTGAAATAGTCGCTATGGAATTTATATAACATACAGCCCATTTAAAATAGCCATTTTGCAAACGACCTCCATTTTCGATGAGACCACTTTTGTTGGATCCAGAATGTCAAATTTTTGCTAGATTCCAATTTTTGTAATTTTTGAAATTAATATGTGAGCGTGGCAACATAAAACGTGTTTGGTTAATTTAAATTAGTTCAGAAATTCCAGGTTGTTACAAAGAAATAATTCTAATAAGATATCCTTAAAACTATGATACAACTTAATTTAATATATGTCAAGCAATTTAATCCATACGATCAACCCATTTAAGTTTTGTTTTCTCACAACACTAATAAAAAACACATCCAAAACATTTCTTGTAACTTCTATTTATCATAAAAACCTATAAAACTCCTACAACCACAAATCCATAAGTATTTTTCTAACAAATCTATCAACCACTAATGAAATTTAACCATGTCAAGTTAGTCAATCAAGTTATTCAAGTCAAACAAATTAAACAGGCCAAAAAAATCAATTAAGCCAATGAATTCAATCAAGACAATCAATTCAATCAAGCAAGTCAATCAAGTCAAAGTAAATATGTTACGTATATGATTAATAATCCTATATTTCTAATAATATTCCTTATATAGTATACTTGTTATATGTGGAGTTAAAAGTTAACATATAATGCAGTGTGTGTAGTATGTTGGTTATAATGAAGTATGAACTGTATGTCATATGTATAGCAATATGAGATGATATATTGAATGATATGCAACTTGGGATGTGATTGATTTTATTTTTACATGAACTGTTATAAATATGGTATGATATGAAATAAGGTGTGTAATGATATTATGATAATAATGATTTGATATAATGATATTTCTGTAAAAGATATTCAAAGTGCTACATATAATATAAATTATTTCAATCAAACAAAGGTGACATTAATTTATAAGCTTAGGTTATTGAGACTAACGAAAGAAATTAAAAGTTTAATGGTAATTAAAAATATATTCATGATAGGTGGTAAAATATTTAGAATAATTCTATGAGAAATATGGAGTTAAATAATCTTAGTAGGGTGCTTCTTTAATAATACAGTAAAATTGAAGATCTTTTCAAAAAGAATATAAAATTGTATAATGTAGATTATTTTGATATAAACATATATTCATAATTGTGTATGTGTGTGTATATATATAAGCTAATTTTTAAAAAGGACTCAAAATTTAATTTATTATGAGATATACATCATCAAAACAGGTTAATTTGCCAAAGAACCATTTATATGTTAAATTTTTTAAAAGAAATCTATAGTTAAAACAAAATTATAAAGTAAACTTTAGAAATATAACTTCTTATATTTAAACTACATATTTAAGTCAAAAAGATCATATATATATATATATATATATCTATGTGTGTGTGTGTGTGTTTGTGTGTACGTATGTATGTATGTAATATATTATACCGAAATATTAAGTTAAATATACAAGTTTTAAATCTTAAAAATCAAAATTAATAATTAGTTACAAATAGTATTTGTGATAATGTTGCCTAAGATTGTTATGAAATCATATGTGTAAAGACCCGCAACTTCCCCGTAAAGGAAAGCGTCGGATAGTTCGAGAACAAACCACAACAGAACACATATCAAAGAACACTTCATTGTATATTACAACAATGCATCAGATTACAAGAATATACAGAGTATAAACGAATATTACACAGAAATATCAGAGATTTAAATTACATCTAAATACATAGCAGCGGAAAATAATACAATACACAACTAGAATGAGATATACGGATACAAAGCTTAACGGATATCGTTCCAGCTGTAAACCAGGATCCTGTGAATATAAATCTGCAAAAACCAAAACTACTAGCTGCCCGTGTCAAAATAAGGGCACCCAGAGTTTAGGTTAAAACAATAAACTCCAGGTCAGTCATGGGACTGGTGTGAGAACTAAAACAGTTATAATTCTTTATTTTAAAGTTCGGTAAATCAAGGGACCACGCCGTATAACACGGAACGGGTTTCCTCCCAAGAATACCAGTGCATAAAACAAACAGCGCAATGCTAAATAAAGAAAAGTGAAGCTGTTATAAGACCCAGGTCCCATCACACAATGCAACGCAGCCGAGGATAGTGTTTTTCCTTATAACAGCCAAAGAATGCTTGATACGGTTAAAACAAATCGTTTGATACTATTATAAGTGCATAGTGCATAAAACAACTTCAAATCATAAGTATCAATCATAGGCGGCATGAGCGTCCCATGCCACTATGTCGCCATATATAGGTTTACAAATAAAACCGCAAAGTCACGTATTTGGAAATTGGATTTCCGTCTATGAACCGAGGCAAATGATAGTCCTCAACCGATTCGAGACTGCCTAGCCCGAGTCTCAGGATCAGAGCTCGAGTGACCCTTGGATCGTCAGGGCCGGTCCACCGATGTGGATTAAAATGCCTGAACACTGTGTTTCCCCGCCCTTTGGGGCGTAAATGAGCCAACGAATGACTCCATCGGACCCGGATCGTCCAATCAAACCGAGGCGCCTCGCAACAGCAACAACCACATAAGTCAAACTCGTCAGGGCGTGTAAAACCACTGACGCCTCTTCTAGCTAGGAGGAAACGCAGGCCCTCCCTGAGGTCCGTCTCCCGTTTTTGGTTCATACCGGGTGTGAAACTCGCGAATTCACGTTACACAAAGCTGTGCCACAAAGGCTGTGCTTTGATCATCACCACAAGACTTTGCTTTTCAACAGAAGCCTCGATCTATTGCCACTTAGGCATGCCACACAGGCAATTCACTCCATGCATTTGATATCCATCAATATATAACCCTTGAGCTCGTACGTCTCAGAGAAGGGCGTTAAGCAAGAGAATAAATTCTCCGCCGCCAAGCAGATATATATTTAATAGAAATCAATCGCACAGACTAAAATCCAATGTCAGACACACAGTCCATTTACAAGTCCGTTCTGGGTCTGAACGAAACCGGGGGCACCTAGTACCCCGCATATCCATCGATCTCCAAGTACGTCTGGACGATCCCTAACTGTTTCCATCTTCTTGGGTGTACAGCCCAATCAAGATCATCAGTAATCACCCAAACGACATGAAGACTTCCGGTCTTCGACCATCGTCTTCATCTTCGACACCACGTCGAATCAGTTATTCAGAATGGGATAAACCCGGTCTTTCTGAATAACTCGCGTATAAATTATAAAAGTGTTACACAAACACAACATACGCCTCATTCCAATTCAGAATATTCTTTTATTCAAATATTCCTATACTTTGGAAAAAGTTCCCATTAATTTTATCCAAGATAAATTCTTTAAATTTATTCTTTAATCTCCTTTGAATATCAATTCAAACTAGTCGGGATTAGCGAACCACACCGAAGTAATCATTTATTTTATTTTCCCAATCCCAACCTATTCATCCCATGAAGTACAACTGGTTATACTTCATATCTAACACCACGGTGTTATCGGTAAATTCAATTACCATTTCACGTTCAAATCTAATTAAAGATTTAACTATCGCTTGGAGTGCAACTGGTGATACTCCATTTTCGATCTTTTCAATCTAATTAAAGATTCATTAAAACTCCACTTAGTTTTAATATTTCTCTGGGTTAAAGAATCAGTGTCATTTAAAAACACAGTTCACGATAAACCCAAAATCACATTCATTAATTATCGGGTTAAAGAACGAGTGTTATTTAAAACACTGTTCACGATAAACCCAAAAATCAATATCAATTCAATTCCAATTAAATCTCATTTAATTGGTACACTTCATTAAATCCAAATAAAAAGATTTAATCTTTTCTCAACTGGGTTCAAGAACAGTGTTAGTGAAGGCACCATTCACGACAAACCCAAATCACATTCGATATTCAATACAAGGCTCTGAATAGAAAATATATCGGCTTATATTCAATATCAAATTCTACGACTAACAAATGTCGTATTGGAAATAACGATATAAATATATATCTTTCAAATTTCCGTAACAACACCTGTATAATCACGAATTCCAACATCGAAATATTCCGAAGACAATTTCGATTCAAATCCACTCCAATGCAATCATTGGATATTCTGGTTATTTTTAAAACCCTTTTCAAATTCAATTTATTTATTTAAAAATAAATAGAATTATATTCCTAGTTCAAAACTAGTTCATTTCGATAAAAATCTATTTTTATCTTTTCAAATATGGAGTTTTTCATCCCAAATCTTCACAAATCATTTCTTATGATTTTACACAAATTATTACTATTTTTAATAATTTTATCAAGGCCCGTACAGTCGATTTCCACCAATGGCCATCGAACTGCACTTACAGCGACCTTTTTCCAATTTTATTTGGACATAATTCCAAATCCAACCGTTAGATTTCTAATTTATCACATTCGTTAGAAAGCTCTTTTCGATACGAACCCAACGGTTCCGGTTTTAGGAGAATCCGACGGTCGGATCTCCCGTAATGTCCGTTTGAAATAAATGGTCGAAATTCACGAATTGCCGCGGCGCGGCGCGTTCTATTCAGGCCATTATATTATATATATAATATATATATCATCGATTTCTATTTAAAACGAATTATATAAATAGTTTTAAATTCGTTTCAAAGGCAATTTCAACTTCCATTTCAATTCAAATCGAAATTGAATTCTTCTTTATAAATTCGTTTCAAAATTCATTTCTATTCAATTCAAATTTCAATTCAATTTGAATTCGTTTTCAATTCAATTCATTTCGAAATAGTTTTCAATTCAATTCATTTCGAAATCGTTTTCAATTCAATTCATTTCGAAATCGTTTTCAATTCAATTCATTTCGAAATCGTTTTCAATTCAATTCATTTCGAAATCGTTTTCAATTCAATTCATTTCGAAATCGTTTTCAATTCAATTCATTTCGAAATCATTTTCAATTCAATTCATTTCGAAATCGTTTTCAATTCATTTCATTTCGAAATCGTTTTAAATATCGTTCACGTCAAAATGGCGTCAATCTAATCAATACGGCTTCATAAATTTCTATTTCAAATATTTTATTTCAAATATTTCTTTTTCAAAATAGTTGTTATCATCAAAATATTTCGTTCAAAACATGACCAATCTCAATGGATGAGTACTGTCAACACATGAACCGTTATTTTATATTGATAAAGATGTAAATTTTATTATCAAAATATTTCGTTCAACACATGACCAATCTCAATGGATGAGTACTGTCAACACATGAACTTTTATTTTATAATATTCTTTATTTTTCAAATTGGAATGAGGTCCAATCAATTACCATATAAAGTTAATTATATGGATTTTCATACATTACACACATATAATAGCATTGAAAAATAATCAACCATCAACCAAAGTGCACTACACTGTATAAGCATCAAATATAGATATCTAACGCTTATAACAGCCTGTCAATCAATCGATCGACATATTTAATCAATCAGGATGAGTGAACTTCAAATTTCATCCCAACACCCGTGTGGGGTTTCAAACAATCAAACACATATTTTATTTGTGCTGTTGGGTGATGTGTAAAATTTATCGTCCCAATCAATGTCATTCAAATAGGTGTACATAAACAAACCGTCTGGTTTGTAAATGAATATTCTATTTTATTCACTTCACGTTAAAAATTATATTTTTAACGATAAAACATTTTATTTCAACCTATGAATTTCTATTCAATTCATTTATTCAATAAAATGATATTTTTATTTTTCTAACATATTTTAGAAAATTTCGGCGGCATAACTGCACGATACTAGAAACGGGACGAGGCCTAGCCTTATCCCCGGTCTAGTGAAGGCCCACGCCATTCACTCATCAATCAAATCAATTTCATTTTGCAAACCACAAATTTTGGAGTAAGAGTCTAACCTAGCCTTACTCCTTCGCCTTATAACGGCGCACGTCTAATCCTAACCAATTTATCGATTCGATTTTTCACACCACAAACCACATTCAAACCAATATCGCACTCAATCACCAAACAGCCAAACAAACAAGTCCATGGTCTGTGGACGATTGTGTCGGGTGCTACTAAACACCGTCTGCATCCTAGTATATATATATATAACTAGAAAAGAAATTGAAAGGTGAGAAATTCTCACAGATAGCTATCCTAGCTCCACGACACTTCTTTGATAGAAATCTTCATCGCTATCGCATCTTCGTCATCTTCGTTGCCCGTAGCCACTACATATATAAAAATCGAATTTTTACTTCGCTATTCAATATATAAAAATCACATTTCTAATTCGAAGTTCAACATATAAAAATCATATTTTTATTTCGAAGTTCAACATATAAAAATCATATTTTTATTTCGACTTTCAATATATAAAAATCGTATTTTTATTTCGACTTTCAACATATAAAAATCATATTTTTATTTCGACTTTCAATATATAAAAATCGTATTTTTATTTCGACTTTCAACATATAAAAATCGTATTTTTATTTCGACTTTCAACATATAAAAATCATATTTTTATTTCGACTTTCAATATATAAAAATCATACGATATATATTTTTAAAACATTCCTATATATTTTCAAAACCTTGTGATATATACATATTCAAAACTTTGTGATATAGATATATTTTCAACAATGCTAATTTTTATATTTAAAAATCATTTCAAATTTATATTTTCTATTTAAAGTTTTAACCTTTTTCTATTTAAAGTTTTAACCTTTTTCTATTTAAAGTTTTAACCTTTTTCTATTTAAAGTTTAAAATAAAAAAATCAGTTTCTTTTTCCTTTTAAAAATCAGTTTCTTCTTTCTTTTAAAAATCAGTATTCCTCTTTCTTTTAAAAATCAGTATTCCTTTTACTTTTAAAAATCAGTATTCACTGAATTTAAAAATAAAAATAAAAGAAAAATAAGATAAAATCACTTACAGCTCTGCGAATAAGGGGGGCGTCGTCTTCGTCCACGGCAGGTGGTTGCGGTGGTGGGGCTTTGCTGATGGCGATGGCGGCGAGATGCTGGGGAGGCGGCGGCTGTTTTCAATCGGGAACGGGGTTGCGGTTTGGGGATTTGCGACTGAGAGAGGGAGAAGGGGGTTCGACAGCGGGTTAGGCGAGAGGGGGGGGGGAATCGGAGCGACGGTGATGTCGGGATGGAGGGCGGCGATGGCCTGTTGCGGGTGGAGGCGCGATTTGAATTAGGTTTTTTTTTTTCCTCTTTCTGAATAATGAATCGGGGGGGGGGGGGGGGGGCAATGAAGAAGAAAAGGAGGGAATATATTTTTTTATTTTATTTTATTATTTAATTATTTAATTACTTTTAAAAGTTGACTTTCACATACGACCTCTAAACGAGGCCCACCGCCTGTCGTCCATAGCGTATTACCCCCATCCCGAACACAACGAGATATATATCGCAAGCTGATATGATCGTTTGAATCAGTTTCCGTTCAATTTACATTTAAATCACTATATTGAATTTTAAACGTACATTTCAAATTACCGGGGTCACATACGAACTTTAAAAATTCCAGAAAAATATTTTCTAGCTTTGTATTGACGATACGGTCATAACAAAACTAGTTTCGTCGAATTCTGAGACCGTTAGAAAAATGGCAAATTTCCAGTCGATTAAAATCAACTGAAAATGGTCAAACGCGTTTTCCTTTGCCACGCTCACATATTGATTCGAAAAATTACGAAATTTGGAATCTAGCAATAACTTAACATCATGGACCCAACAAAACTGGTTTCGTCGAAATCCGAGGTCGTTTGCAAAATTGCTATTTTTAAGGGCCTGAATTCCATAGCGACTATTCAGAATTTTCAACTGGACATATCTTTTGATTCCCGATATGAAATCTTGCTTTTTCGGATTCGTTGGAAAGATATTCACAATTAGATCCTAATGTTTTTAGTTTCACTAAAATCCGGATTGTTTTGCACCCGGTACATTCAATTGAAGTTTGAAATCGAATTATCGAACTACCGCGCCATTTTCAATTCTATTTATGATTATATATAATTATTTATATTCTAACGACGACGCGTATAATATATACGTTCGAATTCTATTCAAAATAAATTTTTCTTGGATATTATTTAAAATAATTCATTTTAAATAATCAAAATTCGCTAAAATTGCCAAAATAAAAATTTTAAACTGGCCCAGATTTTCCGGGTTATTACAATATGTGACAAATATATAAGTTAAACTTTTTATGCTTAAACTATATATAAAAGATATATAAATTTATATTTTTATAAAAATATCAAATGTTTGAAAATATTAATCATGTTAACATATCTATGTACTATATATATATATATATATATATATACTTTCAATGTATTTTTGAAATAAAATGAACATAAGTAGATGATCAATATTGATGACTAGAGCTTGAACTTACACTAGAGTATGAACTGGCATTCATATTGGAAAAGGTATCCTTTCAAAACCAAATCAAAGAGTAGTGAAATTAAAATTTAAAATAAGAAAAATAGATTTTAATTAGGTAAGTATATATGTATACTTTCGTGTATCGCGATATAAACCAAAATTTCTAGAATTATAAAAGAGATAGATTTCTATTCCTAACTATGTGCATAGATGCGTATTCCTAAATGATGATTATGAAAATATTGTAAAGCGTACCTCTTTCTGCAATCCTGCATTTTGTTGTTCTTCCATTTTCATGAGTCAACATTCACACCTTTCAGAATATGACGATAAGATTTGCTCTATTGCGATGGGCTCGTTTTTCTGGTCGACACAGTATATTCATTTGCTGACTTTGACAAACATACGAGAAAGATATTGATGATTTGATAGTTCAACCAACTTGGCACCAAAAATTTGAATTCGAGCTTTGAATTTTGAATGAATGGACACTTCAACTACTATATAAAGGCCCAAAAGTCATGTCTCTTCATAATTTTTCCCTTCTTCTTCTCGATTTTCCATTTTCAATCAAGCTTGCAAGAGCCATAACTTCTTCGTTTCTTCACGGAATTGGATGAAACTAGCGGAAAATAGAAGAGGAATTCAAGGACTACTATTAGTAATAGTTTGGGGATGAATTTGTATGGTATTGGGGTGCAACAAGTCGAAACAGTAGGAGAGATGTAAGAAATCCCGTACATAATTTTCAGTTTTTGAAACGACTCGAAATCCCCCTTAAGGGAAAGCCCGGATTGAATTGAGAACACGACTAATCGGAATGCAAACAGAAGAACATTTCATTGCTATTACAACAATTTACATCAGAGTACAAGATATCGGAGTATGAATGAATAATATACAGCAGAAAAATATTAGAGATTTAAGCAGCGGAAAAATAATACATAACACAACTGAAACAAATATACGAAAACAGAGCTTTCCGAATATAGCTTCAGATGTAAATCCAGGATCCAATGGAAATAATATCTGCAAATACCAGAACTACTAGTTGTCCATGTGGAAAATAGGGGCACCCAGAGTTTAGGTAGAAACAATACGCTCTGAGTTATTCATGGGAGTGGTGTGAGAACTAAAACAGTTATTAGCTTTTATTTTAAAGTTAGGTATATCACGGGACCATGCCGTATAACATGGAACGAGTTTATCCCCTCCATGAATACTAGTGCATAAAAATAACAGCGCAGTGCTAAAGAGAAAAATGAAGCTATCATAAGACTCCGGTCCCATCGCACAATGAGCGCAGTCGAGGATAGATTTTTCCCTTATAATAGCCAAATATGCTTGATATGCGAAATTTCAACTTTTTATTTTTACTATAAGTGAAGAAATCAACTTCAAATATAATGTGTCAATCATAGGCGGCATAGGTACCATTATATTACGCCACCAAATATATATATATATATATATATATATATATATATATATATATATATAAATCTTTTACAACTAAAACCGAAAAAATCACGTATTGGAAATTGGGTTTCCATCTATGAACCAAGGCAAGCGATCGTTCTTACCGATTCTAGACTACCAAGCCCGAGCCTCGGGATACAACCGCAACTGCACCTCCAGTTAGCTACAGGGCCGGTCACCCGTCGAAGATTAGTTATACCATACACTATATGTTAGCCGGTTCTATGGAACCTACAGAATGGGTCAGTAATGTCGATCACTCTAGAGCCACTAGGGACTCAAATCATATTTGAGCCTTTCAATCGGCCCGAATTCCGAGGTACCTCGCTTTCCATCAAATAATATGCAACATCCACAAAAGTAAATAGTCTGGGCTCCATAACATTACGTTACTCCTAGCTAGAAACTGACATATGTCCATTTCCCTGAAGTCCTCATCCTGTTTCTGGTTCATTCGGGGTGTGAATCTCGTGAATTAACATTACACAAAGCTATGCTAATTAAAGCTGTGCATTTATCATCAACCCTAAGGCTCTGCTTTTCAACAAAAGCCTTGAACCATGCAACTCAGCATGCCACACTATCAATCCATATCGTACCACTGATTTCCACCAATATATAATGTAAAGGCTCGTAAATTCGTACACTTTGAGTTGACTAATATTACACACGTCCAACCCAAATTGCACGAAAATACGAATCTTTAATAGAAATAAAATTAGAGGATGAGAAAAGAAAGAAAGAATTATTAAAATAGAAGAATAATAAAAAGAACCAACACCACATAGGATCTATCATCGTAGCAGAATAAAATATAAAACAGAAATAACTTTATTGATAGCCAAACAAATACTTACAAACATCAGAGTACATCAAGCAAACAATCTAGACAGTTATAATAACATGTCCTCAATACAACACACAATGGAATAATACTCTATGTCATACGTCTAGACTCCTCTAACACTCTCTATGTGCAATTCTTATGATGACTTCAACTTCTTCTAGCACTCTTCGTGTGCGAAGCACGTGTCCCAATGAAACAATACTATATGCCATACGTTTTGAAATCTCTAATTCGTCTTTGAACTCCACAACATTCGATAATCTAAACCAATAACTCGGACTGACTCGAGACATTACAAATGCCACGGATCAGTCTGTTGAACCAGCGTAATAAAAACTCAATAAGTTTATAAATAACATCCATATTGCTGAACTTGAAAACCTTTGAAAGAAAGGGACATAGTAAGACCAGCCCACATTTAAACACGGACGGTTTTTACCTTACTATAACCAAACCATTTTTGAAAGCAATATTATTCTGATATTATAATAGTGATGTAAACCAAGTAAATAACCAAGTAGCAGAACGCTTGCATCTCATGTTCTACATATATAGTATAAAATCAAAAACCGTGGGGCTCTTATTAGAGATTGGATTCCAACTGTGATAAGGTGTGGGACCACCTTCCGATCAGTGTAGTCTAGAGGGGATACACTGGGGTTCAACAAGAACGTCTTGCAACTGGCAACACATGACCGCCTACTCATTTAGCATGAGTGTAGCGAAGGTATTATCACCCAATAGCTTTAAGGGCCCACTGTCCATCCGCGGGGATACATAATCGAAAGAAGAACAAATAAGGAATTTCTCTAGATTAGTGATAATACATCCTGCTTGGGAATGACCGACCTAGCCATGTTGCCTACCCGATTTTAGTCATTTCCCTGTTGATGAGGCTTGAGGCTACGTTATCTTCTAGAATAGCATACCACCATTAACTTGAATGCCACATTGTCAAACCCGCCAAATCACAAATTGATTTCCCCAAAAATAATATGGGCATAAAGTGAAGAGAAACGAATTTCTCCACCACCAAATGTAAATACGTTTGAGGTAATCAACCCGTAATCTATTAGATATACTCTGTCAGACATTCATCCATACAAGTCATCCAGGAACATGTTGAGCCGAAGGCACCCTCATACTGCATCCAAGGATCAGTAGCAAGAAGTCCTTGCAAATCCGTAAAATCTCAACCACAACCGATGAAGCGACCCGAAACTCCCCGTGAAGGAAAGCACAGATTGAATTGATAACAAGCCACATTAGGACACAAACAGAAAAATATTTCATTGTTAATTACAACAATTCCATCAGAATAAAAGAATATACAGAGTATGAATAAATATAATACATCAAAAAAATATCAGAGATTTAAACTACATTATATAGCAGCGGAAAATAATACAAAACACAAATGAAAGAGATAAACGGATACAGAGCTCTCCGAATATCGTTCCAGCTGTACCGGGATCATGTGAATATAAATCTGCCAAACCAAAACTACTAGCTGCCTGGGCGGAAAATAGGGGCACCCAGAGTTTTGGTTAAAACAATAATCTCCAGGTCAGTCATGTGACTGGTGTGAGAACTAAAGCAGTTATTGATTTAATTTTAAAGTTAGGTAAATCAAGGGACCACGGCGTATAACACGGAACGCGTTTACCACTAAGAAAACCAGTGCATAAAACAAACAGCGGAATGCTAAATAAAGAACAATGAATCTATTATAAGACCCAAATCCCATCACACAATGCAACGCAAGCCGAAGGATAGGATTTTACCTTATAATAGCCAAATAATGCTTGATACACGAAATTTAATCTTTTATTACTTCTATAAGTGAAAAAATCAGCTTCAAATATAAATGTATCAATCATAGGCGGCATGAGCGCCCCATCCCACTATGTCGCCATATATAGGATTACAACTAAAACCGAAATGTCGTATTGGAAATTGGATTTCCGTCATGAGTCAAGGCAAGGGGCAAGCTCCTCATCGGCTTCGAGACTCTCTAGCAAATGCACCAGGACTACACACTCTGGGTAGCCCTTGGAATCGGTTGGGCCGGTCCACACTTACGTTAGTGGATTGGCAATTCCTGAACACATGTTTCCAGATCCTATCGGACCTATCCATCGGCTCCGAAGAGACCGATATATCGAGGCGCCTCACATTCCAACATCCACAAAGGTACAATAATAAATGATGTCAGGGCTACTAAAATGCTGACACTACCCATAATTAGAAAGAAACATTGTGTTCTCCCAGCGGTCCTTATCCCGTTTTTAACTCATACCGAGGTATGAGGCTCGCAAATTAATGCAATACACAAAGCTACGCTGTATTAAAGCCATGCTTTGATCATCAACCAGAACACTCTGCTTTTCAACAAAAGCCTTGATCACTTCATCTCAGCATGCCACACAGGCAATTCATGCCATGCGACTGATATCTACCGATATATAACCTCTGAGCTCGTACGTCTCAGAGAAGGGCGTTAAGCAAGAGAATAAATTCTCCGCCGCCAAACAAATATATATTTAATAGAAATCAATCAACACAGAATAAAATCCAATGTCAGACACACAATCCATTTACATGTCCGTTCTGGGTCTGAACGAAACCGGAGGCACCTTATTCCTCTTCTGTATGTCCAATACAGAAGAGAGGTCCTTGCTTATCCGTCGATCTCCAAGTATGTCTGGACGATCACCATTTATTACCTCTTTTTGGGCGCACATACCAATTAAGACATCTGTAATCATCCAATTGATATGAAGACCTCCGGTCTTCAACCACCGTCTTCATCATCGATTTATCGTCGAATCAGTTATTCAGAATGGGTATAAAACCGGCCTTTCCGAATAACTCGCGTATATAATAAACAAGTGTTATAAAAACACAACATACGCCTCATTCCAATTCTGAATATTTTTTTATTTAAATATTCACATCTTTAGGGATGTATTCCGATAAATTTTATCAAAGATAAATTCTTTTAAATTTATTCTTTAATCTTTCTTTGGATATCACTCAAACCAAACTATGGTTTTCCAATCTAGTCGGGATTAGCGAACCACACCGAAGTAATCATTTATTTAATTTTCTAATCCCAACTTATTCATCCCATGGAGCAAAACTAGTATTACCCCATAACTAACACCATGGTGTTATCGGTAAATTTAATTACCATTTCACGTTCCAATCTAATTAAAGATTTAACTATTGCTAGGAGCAAAACTGGTGATACTCCATTCTCGATCATTTCCCAAATTTGATAATTTAAATTATCAATTCTCATTTCAATCTTATTAAAGATTCATTAAAACTGCACTTAGTTTTAATCTTCCCAAAAATCAATATTAATGATTATTTAACTTTGGAAACATAAACATGTCGCATCGACAATCTACACCATACTATTGATTTCTACCGATATATAACCTCTAAGCTCGTATGTTTCAAAGAAGGGCGTTAAGCAAGAGAATAAAATCTCCACCACCAAACAGATATATATTTAGCAGAGATCAACCATATAGTTCGAAATACAATGACAGACATGTAATCCTGCCATTAACTGGATTAAAGAACTAATGTCATTTAAAACACAGTTCACGATAAACCCAAATCACATTCCATTAATGACGGAATCTTCACGAAAAAACAAATCAATATATAATCGATAACAATTTCCGTATCCGACCAATAATATAAATGGAATAACGACAAAGCCTTTTAAATTCCATATGTATTAACAGTCTTCCTCCACAGAATTTCATTTTGATTATTATCATCAAATCGAATTCCATTCAATTCCAATTCAAAATATTAAACTGGAAAACTTTACTTTGGAAAAATCCCGTTAAACCTAAATAAAAAAATTTATAAATTCCAAATCACATTTCATTGTAAATCAGGTTAAAGAACAAATGTTATTAAAAACACAGTTCACAATAAACCCAATTCACATTCCATTAATTATCGGGTTAAAGAACAAGTGTTATTTAAAACACTATTCATGATAAACCCCAAATTCAAATTTCAATTCAATTCCAATTAAATATTAATTAATTGGTATACTTCATTAAATCTAAATAAAAAGCTTTAATCTTTTCTCAACTGGGTTTAAGAAATGTGTTAATGAAGACACCATTCACGACAAACCGAAATCCCATTTGATATTAAATACAAGGCTCTGAATAGAAAATATATCGGCTTATATTCAATATCAAATTCTGAAACCAACAAATATCGCTTTGGAAATAACGATATAAAATATATCTTCCAAATTTCCGTAACAATATCCATATAATCCGGAATCCAACATTGAAATATTCCGATGATAATTTCGATTCAAATCCATTCCAATTCATATATTGGAAATTCTGGTTATTTTTAAAATCACTTCAAATCCAATTTATTTATTTTAAAAATATTGGATTTTTAATTCTAGTTCATAACTAGTTAATTTTGATAAAAATATATTTTTATCTTTTCAAATATGGAATTTTTCATCCCAATTCTTTACAAATCATTTATTATGATTTTACACAAATTATTGATATTTTTAATAATTTTATCAAGGTGCATACAGTCGATTTCCATAAACGGCCATCGAACTGCACTTACAACGACCTTTTCCAAAATTGATTTGGACATGATTTCAAATCCAACCGCTAGATTTCAATTCTCTCATATTCGTTAGAAAGGTCTTTTCGATACGAACCCAACGGTTTTGGGTTTAGGAGAATCCGACAGTCGGATCTCCCGTAATATCCGTCCGAAGTCAATGGTCGAAACTCACGAACTGCCGCGGCGCGGTGTGTTCTATTCAAGCCATTATATAATATATATATATATATATATATTATACTTCGTCAATTTTAATTCAAAACGTATTTTATAAATCGTTTTAAATTCATTTTCAAATCGATTTCAACTTCATATTCAATTTCAAATCAAAATTGAATATTCCATATCATCGATATATAAATGATACTATTTTCAAACCATTATATTTTGAAATCAATTCCTTTTCGATATTCATTATAAAAATGAATAAAATCGATATAAATATCGTTCACGTGAAAATGGGGTCGTTTAAATCAACACGGCTTTGTATATTTAAATATTTTCGTGTCCATCCCAAATCGGACATCAAAATTAGATTTTGATCTTTTACTGAATATTATTTTAAAATATTCGTTATTTTAAAATATTTATTCTTTCTGAACTAGAATCAGACACAGTCAATTACCATATAATTTGATTTATATGGATTTCATACACACATGCATACAACACCAATCAAACACAGTTAACCAACATCCAAGTGCATTCTACACTGCATAAGCATCGAATATAAATATTCAACGTTTATAACAGCCTGTCAATCAATCGATTGACATACAACTAAATATTGGGATTAGTGTATGTACAATTTCATCCCAATACACATGTGGGGTTTCAATCAACAAATAATGAATTTTATTTGTGCGGTTGGGCGATGTGTAAGATTTATCGCCCCAATCAATATCAGTCAAATGTGTGTACATAAACAAATCATCGAATTTGTTTATAAATATTTATTTTATTCATATACACGTTAAAAAAGTATATTTTTAACTATAAAATATTTTATTTCATTTCACATCACACAATCAATTTTCACAACATAATCAATCAATCAAACAAGTCGTCCATGGTCTGTGGACGACGGGTGTCGGGTGCTGCTAAGCACCGTCTGCATCCTAGTATATATTTCAAACTAGAAAATAAAATAAAAGTGAGGAGTTCTCACCTTGGGGTTCCACTCCATCATTCTTTATTTCTGAACTGTTTGGATTTGTTCGAAATTCCAACGCATCCTTTTCACGCTGTTCATATATAAAAATCATATTTTTATCGCTTCATTCCAATAAATAAAAAGTATATTTTTATAACGCTATCGTCTATATAAAGATTATATTTTTATATCGCTTCATATTAATAAAGATTATATTTTTACTTCGCTAATGAATATATAAAAATCGAATTTTTACCTTGCTGATATATATATATATATATATAAATCTAATTTTTCTTTTCGCTTCTTTATATAAAATTCCCATCTTTTCTATGAACAAAATCATATTTTTAATTTATCACTACATGTATAAAAATCCCTTCTTTAACTTGCACAAAAAATGATATTTTTCCCTAACAAAAATGATTTCATCGTACGACTATTTTATTCCTTTCATTCATAAGTTAAAAATCATATTTTTAACCTATCAAAAATTATTTCTTAACTAAAAATCATATTTGATAAACTAAAAATTATATGTACAATGATTATATTTTTCTTTCACTATCTTCATAATAAAAATCAAATCTTTTCTATCATAAAAACATAATATTTTTCAAATTAAAAATCCTATCTTTTTATTTTTTTAAAAATCCAACCTTTTAATGAATTAAAAATCGAATCTTTATAGTTTAAAAAAAATATCGAATCTTTTTACCATATAAAAATCAAATCTTTTTGTATTTTAAAATCATATCTTTACAACGATGTTTAACATATAAAGACCGCATTTCTTTTTATGCCATATGTAAATTAAAATTCACATTTTTAAAATATACTATAATATGCAAAATCTGATTTTAAAAATCGAAAATCACCTTTCACCGTTGAGAGGAGGGGTTTTTGCTGTTGAACTGAGAAGGGGAGGGGCTGCGTCGAAGACGGGAGGTGGTGGCGGAGGCACAGTGGTCGGGCTAGGGTTTCAGGGCGGCGGCTGCGTGGTTTCATCGGGTTTTGAGGGGGGGTACAAAAGAGGAGAGAGATGGAAGGGGGAAGGGGAGCTGCGCTGGAGGAGGTGGGGTTGTAGGCCAGCGGCGGCGACGCCTGAGTAGGGGGCGCGGTGCCTCGCGATGGCGTGGCAGCGATAATTTTTTTTCTATTATTCGATCTGGAAAGAGAAGGGAGGAGGGAGAGAGAAAGTAGGAGGGAATATATGTATATATATATAATTATATTATTTAATGTCCTTGAAGGTTGACTTTTTATTCGACCTCCAAACGAGACCCAACGACAGTCGCCCCTAGCTAATTACTCTCATTCCAAATACAATGAGATATGTATCGTGAGCCAGTTCGGCTATTACGATAAGTTTATGTTAAATTTAAAATGTAAATCATTATATTTTAAATTCAAACATACATTTCAATTTACAGGGGTTACACACTGACTCTAAAATTTCCAAAAAAATTATTTCTAACTTCGTATCGACGATACGGTCCTAACAAAACTAATTTCATCAAATTTGAAGATCGTTTGAAAAATGGTCATTTTCCAATCGATTAAATTCCACTAAAATTGGTCAAGCACGTTTAAATGCGCCACGCTCACATATTGATTCCAAAAATTATGAAAATTGGAATCTAGCAATAATTTGACATCGTAGATCCAACAAAAGTGGTTTCGTCGAAAATGAAAGTCGTTTGCAAAATGGATATTTTTAAGGGGTATAATTCCATAACGACTATTCTAAAATTTCAACTGGGAATAATTTTTTATTCCCGCTATGAAATTTCAAATTTTCGGATTCGTTGGAAAGATATTTTCAAATAGATTCAAGTATTTTTGGTTTCGCTAAAATCCGGTTTATTTTGAATCCTATACGTTCATTTGAATTTTGAAATCGAATTTTCAAACTACCGCTCCATTTCCAATTCCTTTTATAATTAAAATAAATATTTATTTTCTAACAACGATTCAAATAAATATATACGTTCCAATTCTATTCAAAATAAATTTCTCGTCGATATTATTTAAAATAAATCATTTTAAATATTCAAGATTCATTAAAATAGCCAAAATAAAAAATTTAAATTGGTTCAGATTTTCTGCGTTGTTACAACCGAATCACATCAGAATACCTTTGGTTGCAATCCCAGAGAACATTCGATCGGTAATCCTTCCACTTATGAAGATCCACAGTCTTCAATTGCTCCATCTTCTATCTTCAACGTTACGTATTTGTTGGTTGGAATGGGTTTCGAATATGAATTCATCCCGTTCTTTCCATACCAACAGTCGTTGGCCAGATTTTGATATTCGGTTATTTAACTATCAAATTTAAACAATCACCCGTCCATAAAAAGAAAATGGATTCACTGATTCAATATCTAGCATCATTTGACCTCTTTAATTAACCATTTGTTAATTAAACTTATAAATCTTTGCTCTTCTAACATTCGAATAAAACATTTCCATTTCAATATTTCTATCCAATTTAAAACACATTCTTCAAACCCATCACCGCTTATTAACTCACTTCGTTTAACCCATCCTTGCTATCGAACCCGACCATCTCTTGGTCAACAATGAAGTCAATCAAATTGGGGTATAATTACCTCTCAGACCTTAACTGAACAACATTATCAACTTCGAAATGGACAGAGTTCACACCTTCAAATATCAACAACATCCACTCTCGTAAACCTTGGATTCAGTAAAAGAATCCACTTCTTTACGAAATAACATTGATTATAATAATAATCTGCACTTTCGAAATATCTTCCTTGAAACATACTTTTTAATTTATACTCTTATTAATATAACTTCGCCTAACGTTTCACTTAACACACATAAGGTTTCACATATTCATAAAACTCCTATTAAATCCTAAGATACTTACTTTGATTATTATTAATTTATTCATAATCAAATTCCAACATTATTTTAAATCAACTTTGTTTAGTTTATCCAAAATAGCAAATCTTCCTTTAAGGGTCATTAATATAATCATCGACCTTAATAATAATAAACGATTCAATAATTTATTGAATAATCGATTCTATTTTAAACAATGGACTTAGTCAACTCAAGGCATTGACTAATTCCAATAAATCCCTTTAAATTATCTAATATAATAAATTAAACAAATCTCATTCAGGTCATTACTTATATTTATAAATCACTTTATAACTTGTTTTGGTTTGAAACATTTACAATCCCTATTTAAGAACTTTGTTTTCAAAACTGTTTTATAAACATATCTCATTTATAACCATGTTTTATCGATGGTACAAAAGAGGCAAATGTCTACTGAAGTACCAAACTGTGAAAAAATCAATTAATTCCACATTCAATAACATTGTATAATCATATTGATAAACATTATAAATAATAGTGAGGAATCCGATTGGATTCCTCCAACCTGTCCATCCATGCATCATAATGGGTTATCTCAATTTTAATACGACAATATATTCATTACGATGAACAGAAATAATAGTTTAACTAATAACGGTCAATACTCAATTCACAACATTCATTCAAGCAACCAAATATTGATTAAATACGTTTATATTATTATAAACATAACCAACAAGATAATTTACCATTTTAGAATCTAATCATTAAAATAACGATTTAATTCGATTAAATTAAACAACGTTTAATTTAATCAATAAATAAAAATATATAAATTTAGCATCCATGCAAACAGTCATCCAATCATCAATCATTAGCAAACATAGCACACAAAATAAAAACCCGGCTTATAGTAAATATAAGCGGGATAAACTGATTGAGTTGAACTCACCTTGGTTACGTTTATTGCTGGCGGCTCGGTTTTTGTTAAACTAGCGTTTTATTTAACCAATAATTCCAACTTTCTCAAGTTTTCCTTAGATCGGTTCCGGAATATAGTACTCGTCAATACAATTCCAACATAGTTTGTTTGGTTCAGTCCTGTCACATATGTGTGAGATATAAACATATGGTATATATTTATAAACTATTTCCTTAATTATACTTAAATTAACAATTTATTACTTTTTTATAATAGGAATAGTACTGACCGATACTGTTTCTCCGTTCACTCTCATCACTGTTTTGTTTAAAAGTCGCTTCCCATTTCCACAACATCTTGTTACTTCCCTGGTCAAAACCAATATCAGAACGATTTTTAATTTAATAATTTTCTTCCTTATTTAAACTAAATATAAGATTAGTCTGCTTGCTTTATTAATAAATTGTGCATGCCGACAACCCATTCCTGCTTCGCTCCCTTATTCTGCCTTTCATATTAATCTCCCATGCACCTATATAGCAGTAATTATAATTAAATCTCTAAATATAATTTATATCGTTAATAATAGAATAAGGTTTAACTAGTTACTGCTTAATTTAATAAGATGGATACTCCCTTCAGTAATGTGAATATTCACCACCTATGCTTCAAAAGGAGACTTGGACCACTTCCCAAGTAGCAGGATTCTTCACTCAACAGACAATGCGCTACAGGCTTCTCACCATATATTATTCCCCATCCTTATTTAACTATCTCGTTTATGACCTGTTTTTTCTAAATCACTTCTGCATTTCCTCTTGTTCCATTTGTCTTGACTTGTAGTTGCAACTACAGTGGATTATTCAACTATATGCGCTCCTTTTATTCTACTTACGAACTGAACAACCATTCCCCCTATTTTGTTAATCTGAGTACAAATAATGTCTGTTTAAATTATCTTGCATACCTAGCCCTTAGATAGGAAACATATCGGGTACTCATGTAGACATATAATAATCAATTACTAGTTTTTAGTGTGGACTTGAATACATATTGCATGAAAAATACGAAAATATTTATCAGGAATTAGGCCGACATTATTGACTTTTGAAGATGTGGTTTGCTTTATTATTCGTTGTTTTCACATGCGGAAAAGAAATGTTTGTCGAGTAAAGGTTTTCGAAATGACAAAAGAAATTTATATTAGTATTATTAACATTGCACCGTCGAATTCTTCGACTGACATGCACATCGTTTTCGGCTGGATAAGATTTAAAACTTAACGTTCATAAACTTGGATTAAACGATATTTTATATGAAATCCTTTTATATCTATAATTAAATCATTATAATTTAAAAACAATTGCACATCGACTATTTGAAAATTTAATTCGAACATATCTTACAATTTATGCGGTGAAATCTCGATTTTTCTCTTTTATTATAAAATTGTTAACAAATAAACCTATCGTTTCTTGTTTCATAGAAATCCGACTTATAACGGATCCTGTATATTAAATTAAAGTTCAAACTCAAAATTACAAACTACCACGTCGTTACGAGCTCGTTTTATTTAAATTATATATATATATATATATTCAAACTTTGTTTTATTAAATAAATTCGATATAAAATCTATTATATAAACATTTTAACCAGAATTAAATATCTGTAATTACGTTAATAATTGGGGATGTTACATATAACCTCTAACCTCGTACGTCTCAAAGAAGGGTGTTAAGCAAAAGAATAAATTCTCCACTACCAAACAGATATATATTTAGCATAGATCAACGAATACATTATGAAGGAATCAATGTCAGACACACCATCCATTTGCAAGTCCATTCTGGGTCTGAACGAAACCGGAGGCATCTTATTCCTCGTCCCATTTTTCCGATATAGGAGAGGGGCCCTCGCATATCCGATCGATCTGCAAGTACGTCTGGACGATCACCACTTATTACCTCGTCTTAGGTGTAAAGCCCAATCAAGACATCATTAGTCATCCAAATGATCTGAAGATCTCCTTATTACCTCGTCTTGGGTGTACACCCAATCAAGACATCATTAATCATCCAAACGATGTAAAGATCTCTGGTCTTCAACCACCATCTTCATCGTCGACTTTTAGTCGTCGTATTAATTATTCAGAATGGGTTAAACCCGGTCTTTTCGAATAACTCGCATATTTTGTAATCAATGATCAAGTGCTATAAAAACACATCATACGCCTCATTCCAATCCAGAATATATATTCATATCTTTAGGGAAAGGTTCCCCTTAATTTTATCAAAGATAAATTCTTTTAAATTTTTTCCTTAATCTTCCTTTTTGATATCAATTCAAAAGATTTGATTTTACCCTTTTAGAATTCTAAACCAAATTAAGGTTTATCAACTAGTCGGGATTAGCGAACTTTACTGAAGTAATCGTTTATTTATTAATCCCAATCTCAACCTATTCATCCCATGGAGAAAAACTGGTAATACTCCATATCTAACACCCATAGGGTCATCGACAAAATTAATTACCATTTCACGTTCAAATCTAATTAAAGATTTAACTATCGCGTGGAGTAAAACTGGTGGTGCTCCATTCTCGATCACTTCTCAAATTTGGAAAATTTAATTATCACGTTAACTTTTCAAGCTAATTAAAGATTCATTAAAACTCCAACTTGGTTTTAATATCATAAATCATTAATTTATCATCATTCAACTTTTAGGAAAATTAATCCTATCATTTACTTGGTTAAATAACCAATATCATTTAAAACATAGTTCACAATAAATCCAAAATCATCTTCCATCAAAATGGAATCTTCACGGAAACCATAACAGTATATAATCAATATAAATTTCCATACCAAACTAATACTATAAGTAGAATAACAGCAAAGCCTTTTAAATTCCATATATAATAACGTTCTTACTTTAAAGAAACTCATCTCGATTATTACCAAATCGAATTCCATTCAATTACAATTTAATATATTAAACTAGAATACTTTACTGTAACAACCCTGGATTTCATAAACAATTTAAGGTTTTTATTTTAGCTATTTTTGTGGATTTTGAATTTTTAAAATGATTTATTTTATATAATAACAATTTAAAATTTATTTTAAATCTAGGTTAGAATGTAAAAATTTATTTAAATTATAAAACGAACTCGAAATGGCGCGGTAGTTCAAAAGTTCGATTTTAAATTTCAATTAAATGTACAAGATTAAAAATAAATCGGATTTCAGTAAAACCAGAAACGCTAGAATCTATTTAATAATATCTTTCTAATAAATGTAAGAAATTGAGATTTCATAATATAAATTGAAAGTTATTTCCAGTTTAAAATTTAAAATAGTCGCTATGGAAATTATAAATATTTTAATATAATATATAGCCCTTAAAATATTCATTTTGTAAACGACCTCCGTTTTCGACGAAACTACTTTTGTTGGATCCGGAATGTCAAATTATAGCTAGATTCCAATTTTTGTAATTTTTGGAATTAATATGTGAGCGTGGTAAATTTAAATGTGTTTTGTATATTTCAGTTGAATTGGATCCAGCAGAAAATGGCCATTTTTCAAACAATCTCCAAATTATATGAAATTAGCTTTGTTAGGATCGTATTGTCAAAACAAAGCTAGATTTATTTTCTGGAATTTTTGGAGTCAGTATGTGGCCCCGGTAAATTAAAACGTTCATTTGAATTCAATATACATTAATTTATATTTTAATTTAAAGATAAAAACCGTTAAAAACAATCGAATTGGCTTACAAAACATATTCCATTGTGTCCAAAATGGGTGTATTTAGCTAGGGGCGATAGTCGTTGCGATTCGTTGGGAGTTCGGATGTAAATTCCAAAATATTTGGAATTAAAAGAAAATTAAATAATATTAGATATAATTATTTTTCTATAAAACCCTAGCATAATTGGACAAGCGGCCGCCGACAAGAAAACAATGACCGATATTGCTCAGTTTTTCTTCCTTGAATATCATGCGATTTCTACATTATTTCGATTCATTTTCTACACGAATCTCGTTGAGATTTCTATGCTCTCTCAATCCATAAGGGTGTGATCCTATATCGTGTTGTTTTGGGCTATAAATCGAAGCCCAAAAGTCCGTCGTACGAAGTCATTTGGGGCTTCATGGGAGGTGCGAGTTCAAAGGGGTGGGAGTCGGCAGGAATCTCTCTCGACAGCGATCCACGTGGTGGCACCTGATCGAGCTCTATCATCTCGTTTCGCATGAAAAATCAAAACCTAGTTCTTGAGCAGGGTTTGGATGACACGGCAGTATAATTTGGAGAGAAAGGTGATTATTTAATTATTTAATAATTTAAATTATCTTTAAAAATGTCATTAAAGAATAAACACTAATATCTTCGTCATACGGTGTCAGAATCCAGTGAAACAGGATCCGTTGGAACCCTATCGACGAGAGCTTCGCAGCAAAACTGACCGGGTCCAATTTGGAGCACGTTAGAATTTCGAGCAAATTCAAATCCAAACAGAACCGAAATTCAGAAATAAAAGAATGACAGAGTGGAAACCGATAGTGAGAACTCTTTCTCACTCAAATTATTTTACAGTTAAATATATACCAGGTTGTGGACGGGGGTTATTAGCCCCCAACAATATTTATTGTACAAACCATGGTTGTTTATTTGAATTGTATTGTGGAAATTTTGGATTGTAGTTGTAAAATTGATTGTGAATGGATTGTGGAATCATTTGAATTGATTGTGATTCATGTGTGTGGTGTGAGCCAGTATCAAGTGAGGGGTAATGCTAGACATTACTATGGTTCTAATATTGCGCCGATATAATGCTGAAATTTTCTAAAATAAATATTGTTCATTAAAAATATAATTTTTAATGTGTACATGAACTATATAAAATATTAATGTGTTGAATAAAATGTTTGAACAATAAAAATATCATTTTTATTGAATATATGAACTATATAAAATATTCAAGCGTTGAAATAAATATATTATCGTTAAAAATATAATTTTTAACGTTTATATGAACGACGAAAAATTCTCCTGAAATGAAAATAAATACTCATATACAATTCAGATGATTTGTTTATGTACTCCCATTTAACTGACATGGATTGGGATGATAAATTTTATACATCACCCAAATGCATAAATAATTTTCAATATTTGTTGGTTGAAACCTCACACGGGTATTGGGATGATATTTGGCGTACACTAATCCTAATTGTTTAGTTGTATGTCAATCGATTGGTTGACAGACTGTTGTAAGCATTAATTATTCATACTTAATGCTTATGCAGTTGTATAATGCACTCTGGATGTTGGTTGACCGTGTATCATTATTGTTGAGTACTTGTGTGTAAGAAATCCATATAAATAACATTATATGGTAATTGACTGTGTCTGATTCCAATTCAGAAAGAATAAATATTTTAAAATAACGAATATTTAAAATAACAAATATTTTAAAATAACGGGTATTTTAGAATAATATTCTGTAAAGGACTAAAGTATGATTTTGGTGTCCGATTTGGGATGGACATGAAAATATTGAAATATGTGAAGTCGTTTTGATTAGATTTGCGCCATTTTGACATGAACGATATTAATATCGATTTTATTCATTTCTATAATAAATATCAAAATGGAAATGATTTCAAAATCTGATATTTCGAAAACATTATCATTTAAATATTATAATGATAAGAAATATTCAATTTGATTTAAAATTAAAGTGAAAGTGGGAATCGTTTTTAAAACGAATTTATAAAATACGTTTTGAATGAAATATATTATATATTATATATATATATTAATGGCTTGAAGAGAACGCGCCGCGCCACGACCATTCGCGAATTTCGACCATTAACTTCAAATGGACGTAATGGGAGATCCGACTGTCAGATTCTCCTAAAATCGGAACCGTTGGGTTCGTATCTAAAATAGCTTTCCAACGAATATAAGAGATTTGACCATTTATGTAAAATATCTAATATCTAAAATGGAAATCGACTGAAAGGGCCTTAATAAAATTATCTAAAATATTAATAATTTGTGTAAAATCATAATAAATGATTTGGAAAGAATTAGGATGAAAATTTCCATATTTAAAAAGATAAAAATATATTTTTATAAAAATGAACTAGTTATTAACTAGAAAAACAATCCAGTGGTTTTAAATAAATAAATTCGATGGGGAAATGGTTTTAATTTAACCAGGATTTTTCCAATGTATGAATTGGAATGGATTTGAATAGAAATTATCTTCGGGATATTTCAATATTGGATTCCGTGACTATATGAATATTGTGGAGGAATTTGGAAGATAGACATATATCGTTATTCCCCAAATGATATGTGTTGGTTTCAAAATTTGATACTGAATGTAAGCCGATATAATGTCTGTTTAGAGCCTTATATTTAATATCAAATTGAATTTTGGGTTTGTTATGAAGGGTATCTTAATTAAATTTATTCTTAAACTCCATATGAAAAGAATAAATCTTTTAACTAAGATTATTGGAGTTTCCTGTTATATTTAGTAATTGGAATAAAAATGGAATGTGAGTTGGGTTTATTTTGAACTGTGTTTTTAATGACATTTGTTCTTTAGCCTGATAAACCATGAAATGTGATTTGGAATATATAAATCTTTTATTAAGATTTAATGGAAATTTTCGAAAGTAAAGTTTTCCAATTTAATATATTAAATTGGAATTGAATGGAATTCGATTAGGTAATAATCGAAGTGAGCTATGTGGAGGAAGACTGTTAATGCATGTGTAATTTAAAAGGCTTTGTCGTTATTCCATTCATATTATTAGTCTGATACGGAAATTGATATCGTTTATATATGATCTGTTTTTCGTGAAAATTCCATTATTAATGGAATGTGATTTTGGGTTTATCGTGAACTGTGTTTTAAATGACATTGGTTCTTTAATCCAGTTAAAGACATGATTGCATGTCTAACATTGTATTTCAAACCATATTGTTGATCTCTGCTAAATATATATCTGTTTGGTGATGGAGAATTTATCCTCTTGCTTAACAACCTTCTCTGAGACATTCGTGCTTTGAGGCTATATATCGGCAGAAATCAGTGGTACGGTGTAGATTGTCGATGCGGCATGTTTGATTTCCCAAAGTTAAATAATCATTAATAATGATTGTTGGAAGATTAAAACTAAGTGGAGTTTTAATGAATCTATAATTATATTAAAATGTAAATGTTACAATTTAAATTATCAAATGTGGGAAATGATCGAGAATGGAGTACCACAAGTTTTACTCCAAGCGATAGCTAAATATTTAATTAGATTTGAATGTGAAATGGTAATTAAATTTACCGATAACACCGTGGTTTTAGATATGGAGTACTACCAGTTTTGCTCCATGGGATGAATAGGTTAGGATTGGGATTAATGAATAAATGATTACTTTGGTAAGGCTCGATAATCCCAAATAGTTGATAAACCTTAATTTGGTTTAGAATTGATATCCAAAGGAACATTAAAGTATAAATTTAAAAGAATTTATATTTGATAAAATTAATGGGAACCTTTCCCAAAGGATATGAATATTTGAATAAAAGAATATTCATAATTGGAATGAGGGGTATGTTGTATTTTTACAACACTTGATTATAAGATACGTGAATTATTCGGAAAGGCCGGGTTTATACCCATTCTGAATAATTGATTCGACGATGAAGACGGTGGTTGAAGACCGGAGTTCTTCACATCATTTGGATGATTACTGATGTCTTGATTGGGCCGTACACCCAAGGCAAGGTAATAAGCGGTGATCGTCCAGACGTACTTGGAGATCGACCGGATATGCGAGAACCTCTCTCCTGTATTGGACATATGGGACAAGGAATAAGGTGCCTCTGGTTTCGTTCAGACCCAGAATGAACCAATAAATGGATGTATGTCTGACACTGGATTTTATTATTTGTTGATTGATCTCTATTAAATATATATCTGTTTGGTGGCGGAGAATTTATTCTCTTTCTTAACACCCTTCTCTGAGACGTACGAGCTTAGAGGTTATATATCGATAGACATCGGTCGCGTGGCGTGAATAGTCAGTGTGGCATGCTGAGATGCAACTGATTAAGGCTTTTCTTGAAAAGTAGAGTCTTGTGGTTGATGTAACGACCTGAAATTTTAGTCAATTTTAAAACAAGAATTTAAATAGGGTTGAATGAATTTTTTTAAAATGTATATATGGCTTTAATTTGAAAATATACCATTTGAATTTCGATTTAATTAAATATTGGATTAACGAAATATTCAGCTTTGAAAATATTTGTCGATATTAAAATTTGATGTAGTAAGTAGCAAAGTATTTTAATTTGTGACATTTAAATTAAGTACTTAAGTCAAGATTACATTAAACTAAAACAATTCCTAAATAAATTTTTGGTGGCTTCTCTTGGAAGCCAAGCCAATCCTTAGTAGCTTCTTAAGTAAGCCAATCTTTAGTGTCTTTTCTAGGAAGCCAAAGATGGCTTCTCAAGGAAGCTAATCCTTAATAGCTTCTCATGGAAGCCAAAGCATTAGTAGCTTCCCTTAGAAGCTTAGTCATATCTACATTGCTTCTCCTGGAAGCAAATTCTTAGTGCCTTCACCATTAAGCTTCTCAAAACTTATATTATGCTTAGTGCCTTCCTTTAGTTGCTTCTCTTGGAAGCCAATTCTTGGTAGCTTCTCTTGGAAGCCTAGTGATATCTTAGTGGCTTCTCTTAAAGTCCAATTCTTGGTGGCTTCTCTTGCAAGCCAATTCTTGGTGCCTTCTTTCTTAAGTGGATAGCTTCTCAAAGAAGCTAAAGAGAGTAATAAGTGTAAGAAGACAATTTTGTTTTTCTTCCTTAAGATTATGGCTTCTTAAGGAAGCCTTAGAAGACAAATTGGATTTTTCTTCCTTAATCTTATGGCTTCTTAAGGAAGCCTTAACATATGTACACTTACATGTTAAGAAATGGTAGGAGCATGACAAGTGTCCTTAGGTTAATGAAATAAATGCCTTAAACAAGCCTATATAAAGGCACCTACACCCTTTCATTTTCATTCCATCATCTCCTTCCTCCTCCTTTATACCTTTTGGTCGAACCCCTCTTTAAATAATTAAAAAAAAAGTAAAGAAAAAGAAGTAAAGGAGGTAGATATTGGACCCAGAGATCGTTTTACAAAAGTTTGGACTTCACAGGATGAGGAAATCTAAACGTATTAAAGGTTTTGGTTGCTTATTTATGTGAAGCACATACGATGTCTGATGAAATGTTTCTTAGAAAATTTATAGTATGTTTGTGTTTATATTAATGGTGTATGTTTTCTAATAACCCTTAAGTAGATTCATAAAGTTAAAATGACAACTTGCTTAGATTTGGAAGTGAAACACCTTATGTTTGCTCACAAAAATTATACCTTTATGGAATATCATAAATATACATGCCTTGATTTAATTTTGGTAATATGTTTGGGTTATTAATCAGTGATCTGATGTGGTAAAGTAAATTAAACTCTTAAAGATTCGATCTTTAAGTAGAATTTGGGTAATCAATCAAGTATTTAAGAAGCTATCAACCGATTAAGGGCCAGTTTAATATCAATAATTTTTAGTGAACTTATATGATTATATATGGATGATAATACAAGTTCATTATTATGAATGTTTGATTGTTTGGATTGTGCTCGACCAGTTTATGAACAAAATCGTTTTTATATTTAGCATGGGGTTGGGTAGATGATACTTGTATGCTAACACCTTGTGAAACACTTCACGATTTGACTATGAGGTGTTTAGCGATGTTTTTTGGTTTATTTCAATTAAATAAATAATTTTTGAAATGGGATTTGATAAGAGAAAAGAAATGTTTTTCCCGATTTTGAATAGGGAATGTTTTATAAGACAAAAAGGATTTCGAAGACCAAATCCGATGGTTTTAAAATGATTTGAAAGTGGAAAGTACTATGATTTGAAAGTACTTGTGATTATTATTATTATTGCAAAATGGTTTTCCCCACTTCGGGATATAGAAATGACTTCTATGTGTTACCAATGATCGGGTAACGGCGCTGGTGATGAAAAGTCGGGGATGTCTATGGAAGGTATGGTTCTCTTTCGGGGTGGAGAGAGGACATACTTGGATTATTATCGTAATGGTAATATATACCTGGAGCCTGGTCATCAGGGGAACCTCCCGATCAGGTGGCATATATTTTGATATGCTTGTATAGTAGATATTTGAGGTATTCAAATATGTTTTGGTTTGATACGCTGAAGTGAAAGTTAATTTTATATAAAAGCTTTATACATATTTCAAATGATTTGAAATAAGAATTCAGATATAAAGTCCAAAGAAATAACTTTTGTAAAGTTAACTGGATTTTGAAAATCAAGTTTGGAAACTAAACCTAGATGGATAGATTGAGGAATTGCATATTGTTTATTGCATTGTAAGCTTCATAAGTCTATTTTTGGTAGTTGGTTGTGCACGTACCCTTGGGAGGAAACCCGTTCCGTGACATGCAGCGTGGTCCCGAGATACCTTATTCAAGTTAAGGCTAAGTATAAGATTAGTTAATAAAGTTTTCTCACACTAGCTCTGTGACACCCCACGTCCATTAATGTCACTCAAAAAGGGAACACATTAAGTTTCGTGAAGTGTTTAGGTAAACAGGCACAAAATATTACAAGATAGATATAATTTTTTTTGCAGTGGAAATAAACAAATTTATTGATCATCAAAATACCGTAGGCCAAAGTATCATTTGCCTGAAATATAAAAACCCATTACAACATAAAAACCACTGTTTTGTACTTCAGAAATATCAGAGTAAATAAAAGAAAGAAAATTCCCTAATAACAAAATATAGCCATTGCAACGAGAATAGGAGCATGATCCATACATATCAGCAGCTCCAGCAATCAAGCAAAATCACAGTCAAGCCTGAGTGTTTCCTCCTTGAGAACCTAGGGGGGAACGGAAGAGAGAAGGAAAACCAAAAAGGGGTCAGACATAAAGTCTGGCGAGTCTAGTAACTTTTAGCCAGTAAATAAAAAAAGTTAATCATGACAGGTATAAAGTGGATAAGAGAGATCACATACAAATGGCAGGTGTGACAAGGCAGATACGGTAAGGTGTATACATGCTTCACTAATGACTACTCTGCACTATTACTAGTAAAATTTAAAATGAGATGATCCCTTCCACTATAAGTTGGTAGACTTAGGGCATATATCCGAGTGTACCCTAACCACTTCCCTAATTGATCGGCTCCCTACTCTGTAGATACCCTGAGCTGGTCCCATAGTAGGGGGTATCACTTCCCTAAAGTGGCAACCCAAGATGTGCACAGTCATATCTACTGGTGTCACGGTCGTCTTGTCCCCCTCTGCTTGGCCCACGCACGCACATGTCCTCGGCCGGTTTGCGCCGTCTACACCACCCGTCATGTTTTGGATCTCTTATAATCAATCAGTAAGCGTGCCCCTTCTCCGCCTAGTACGGAGTTCACTGCTCTGATACCGAATACGGGTTATTGACTGAAATGGGTCCTACACAATATGATACAAGCTCTCCCCTTTTGTCTTGTATCCCCACTAGGTTTACCACAGACTATGTATACCCTAAAGGGTGATCTTTAATTACATACCCCTATACCAGTTATGCTTACCCTAAAAGGGCGATCTTTAATTACATAACTTTACCAGGTTAAGTTTTTGGGCCAATAGATATAAATATTACCCGCCCCCTTCAGTTATACTTAACCCACCCACTATCCAATCCATTTTACATAACCCTAACTTATGTTCATAATCATACAGTTCTTATGGATTAAATTAGGTTAAGGAGTTCTTTCTCATTACCATGTCCAATTATGGTTTATATTGGGCTAGACCTCCCACATTAGGCCTACAACGTGTGGATGCTGGATGTGCCGGTCGGTTCCGGGCAGTATTATTCCACAGTTGGGCCTAACCTCGTGTCTTAGCCCGAGTCGTATTTACACACTTAGACCTCTCACATTAGGTTCAAAATTAGTGGCTGCTGGATATGCTGGTTGGGTCCGGGCAGACTTCCGCCACTAATGTAACCTAAGCTCGTGTCATAAGTGTTAATATAATTCCTAATTATAATTGCCAAACATTCCATTTATTAATTAATTTACCAATTAATTAATCTTACCTTTTTGGGTGTTATTACCCATTTTATCAACAATTTGAATTACTAGTCCAAAAATGTTTATTTCCCAATTATGCCAATGTTTACTTTTTCCCCCGTTTCTAACTAACGTCCTCACAAAATTGACGGCATGCTTAGGCTAAATAACTAGCCTAGCCATAAGCGATGAAAAGGAAAGCTAATAGGGATGTAAAACAAGTGATCATTGAATATGGTTTGGCATAACATAGATTAACATAGTCATAAGGTTGTCATGTGAACTTGTGACAATTTCTATGATGTCAAAGTGAACAAAAATGAGATCTAAACTAATCATTTAAATATCCAGCAATTCAGATCTAGCATATTAAGGGTGACATAGTAGCACGTTTAGATCTAAGGATAAATTCACATGTCCAATTTTATAGCATAACCAGATTTATCAAAATATGACTGGTGAAAGGGGATTTACATAAAGAACCAGATCTAATCAATGTCATAACTTGTCCAAATTAACATGTTCACCTTTTTCATAATACAATTACATGTCAAGATCTACATAGGCAACATCATAAGATAACCACAATTATTTCAGATCTAGAGAAATAGATCTATCAAGATCTACATAAGCAACATCATAGAATAACCATAATTATTTCAGATCTACATAGTTCAAGATTTAATACTGGCATAGATTCATACTTTACAACATATCCAATTCATTGTCTTTCATCATTCACTTTCATTTATTTAAACCTAAAAGTGACTAGAAACTCACAACGTTAGGTTTAGAGAATTGAGAGAGAATAGATCTAAATTCTGAATTCTGAATTTGATTAGCTAAATCGTTGTTATTGGACTTGATTCTGTTTCAGTTTGCAACACGACAACATTTAGCTCCCATGATCTCCAATGAAGAAAATAGGAGAATAAGGGACCACGTTTATAGCCTAGAACCGAAGAATCAGACCTAGAATCGAGTACAGGTACGTAAAATGAATTCTGCCCAGATCTTCCCGGGGGAGGGGGGTCGACACCCCTATAGGGGGTCGACACCCCCAAGGGGGTCAACACTCATGTCGACACCCCCTAGGGGTCGACACCCACGAGCGGTAATTTTCCCGCTCAACCCGCTTTGTAGTATTTTGATTTTTGAATTGTTTTGAAGGTTCTGGGATTATTATATATATATTCTTGCTTATGCGTATACAAACTGCTAAAGCTTATACTTCTCCATACGATATATGATTTATGCAGACCCGAACTCTATCCTAAGCAGAATTTCGAGTCGAACACAATGGCGCAACCCGTTTCCCTTAATTCTTCTAAAAATTAAGTATTCTTTTATTTGTTAATTTTAATATTTTGAAATTACAGGGTGTTACATTCTTCCCTCCTTAAAGGATTTCATCCTCGAAATCATTAAGTTAAGAAGATTGTATCCTACCATCATCCGTCATCCATAAGCATCCATTGTCCTTAAAAGATTTCTAATGCTTATTTGAGTATATTCAGAGGTGTGTGTATATGTCCCAATACTAATGCGAAAATCAGGCGGTTTACTGATTCAGTTGACCTCCTTAATGCGATGTATGATTAGTGCCATGAATCCAATATGTATGAAAATAATCCTACTATAACATGTAAGTTCTATATGTGTGCACGTCCATTCATCCAAGTGCAACATCCATATGCTAACTCATCCATTTTCATCCATAAAAGAAAAGAAAATGCACATGCATCCATATGCAGTATGAGGGTGATTGAGCCGATCTAGTGCCTAATGTGTGTGTATATGCGTCCATAGGCAACCACTAGCAAACACTTGCATCCATAAAATATAACATGTTTCAAACACATGTTTTCATCCATAGGACTCCTATCTAAAGGTCGAAAAAACTAGAGATAAGATATGCTCGATTGACAAAAACAGGCACAGATAAAGCTTTGGAAAAAGGAGTTAATAACGTACCCTCAAAAAGGAAAGGGTACGAAGCACGAATTCTATCTTCGGTTTCCCAAGTTGCGTCTTCTGGGTTGTCTCCCCATTGAACCTTCACCAACTTGATTTCTTTGTTGCATAACTTCTTAACTTCCGATCCAAGAATATGGGTAGGGACTCGTTTGACTGTCGCCTCCCGCTCCACCCCCACTTCTTCCAACATACTCGTCTCAATGACTTCTGCGGTGTCATGCAGGCATTTCCGTAGATGAGAAACATGAAAGACATTATGAACGTCGGACAAATTCTCTGGGAGTTTTACTTTCTAGGCCATTTGGCCAATTCTCTCGGTTATAGGAAAGGGTCCCACAAACCTAGGCGCCAACTTCCCTACTGAACCGAAGCGAACCACATTTCTCAGAGGCGATACTTTGATGAAAACTAAGTCTCCCACTTCAAACTCGATGTCGGTTCTCCTCTTGTCTGCATAGGACTTATGCCTATCTTGATTTGTTTTCATTCGCCGTCGAATAAGGTCAATCTTCTCAGATGTCTCCCTAACCATATCAGGCCCAAGTAACAATCTTTCTGTAGATTCCCACCAACAAGTTGGAGACCTACAGGGTCGCCCGTACAATGCTTCGAAGGGTGCCATAACGATGTTGGCTTGATAGCTACTATTACAGGCAAACTCTACTAAAGGAAGATGCTCTTCCCAAGTCCCCCTGAAGTCTAGGATGCACAGCCTCAGAAGATCTTCTAGAATTCTATTCACCCTCTCCGTCTGGACATTGGTTTGAGGATGATAAGCGGTATTCAAACAAAACCGTGTACCCAATGGTTCTTGCAAACTCCTCCAAAATTCGCTGGTAAAGATGGGGTCACGATGCTGGAGGGGACTCCGTGGAGACGAACTATCTCACGAACATAAATTGCTGCCAACCATGGTGCCGTCCTTTTACTTTTAACGGGAATAAAGTGAGCACTCTTAGTGAGTCTATCCACTATCACCCAAATACTGCTATTACCTTTCTTCGATCTAGGCAAACCATCTATGAAATCCATAGAGATGCTCTCCCATTTCCACTGCGGGACCTCCAACGGATGAAGTAATCCACCGGGCTTCTTTTGCTCAGCCTTGACTTACTGGCAAACTAAACATTGAGAAACAAATTCGGCCACGTCCCTCTTCATCCAAGCCCAAAAGAAAACCCTCTCCATGTCTCTATACATCTTGTCACCGCCTGGATGTATGGTCATCTTAGAATGGTGCACTTATTCTAGGATTGACTTTATCAAGCTTCCAGTTTGAGGAACACAAAGTCTTTCATCTTGTCACAACCACCCCTTTTCATCTATGGCATACCTACTGAGGTGACTAGAAGTCTCCCCTCTTCTGAGCTTATCTATGATGCCTAGAATCTGTGGGTCACCATGTTGCTAAGCTCCTATCTGCTCCACAAGAATCGGTGGTATCTCTAAGGATGCTAATAAATCAGGCAAAATTTCAATGGAGGGTCTAAAATCAAAAGATGATATGAACTCCAAGTTCTTTCTTTCCACAATCAGAAGACTCAGGGCCACCCTCTGACTACTTAGTGCATCTGCCACCACATTACCCTTGCCGAGGGTATAAGAAATCTCAAAATCCTATGAAGCTAAGAACTCCATCCACTGTTATTTCCTTAAGTTGAGATCCTTCTATGAGAATAAATACTTGGAAGATTTATGGTCGATGTACAGCTCGAACCTTTCTCCAAGCAAATAATGACGCCATGTCTTTAACACGAATACTATGGCAGCTAGCTCTAGATCATGGTGGGGTAGTTCTTTTCATGAACTCGCAACTGCCTACCCTCATAACATATTACCTTCCCCTCTTGCATTAGAACCGTACCAAGACCTATACCACACGCATAAGTGTAAACGGTAAATAATTTACTTCCATTGGGCAAGGCCAAGACAGGGGCTGTTATCAGAGCCCTCTTCTGTCGTTGGAAAGCAACATCACAGTCTATATCCCATGAAAACACCAAATTCTTCTTTGTCAGCCTGGTGAGAGGGGCTGATATCTTTGCGAAGTCCTTAATGAACTTCCTATAGTAACCTGCCAACCCAAGAAAGCTTCTCACCTCGGTTGCGTTTTTATGAATCTACTAATCTTGCACTGCAACCACCTTTGCGGGATCTATAGCTATCCCTTCTTTGGAGACTACATGCCCCAAGAATCTCACTTCCTTTCTCCAAAAGTGGCATTTGGAGAAATTTGCTTTAAGCTGATAGTCATGTTGAGTTTTCAAGACTTCTCTCAGATGTTGGGCATGCTCTTCTTCGTTCTTGGAGAAGATCAAAATATCATCAACGAAGACTACAACAAATTTGTTTAGGAATTCCTGAAACACCCTACTCGTTAAATCAACAAAATAGGAGGGTGCATTTGTCAGCCCAAAAGGCATCACTATCCATTCAAAGAAACCGTCCGGAGTTCTTAAAGTAGTTTTATCTATGTTGTCTTTAGCCACCCTCAGCTGATGGAACCTCATTGCCAAATCTAAGTGAAAAAACACCGAGGCACCAACAAGCTGATCAAAAAAATCAACAATCCTTGGAAGTGGGTGTTTATTCTTCTTGGTAAGTTGATTTAACTCTCTATAGTCAACACACAATCGAAGTGAACCATCTGCCTTAGTTGCGAATACTACTGGAGCAACCCATTCAGATATGCTTCGTCTAATAAACCCTTTCTCAAGCAGCTCCTTCACTTTCTTACTCAACTCCCTCCTTTTCTTGGAGCCATGTGGCGCACGGGTAATGCAACTGGTTTTGCATTGTCCACTAGATATATACGAAAGTCAATCTCGCGCCTCGGAGGTAAACCCGGTACCTCATCAAAAACATCAGAAAAATCTCGGACTATTGGGATAGATTGCAAATCCTCTATAAATGCTTCAAGAGATTCTAAGAAACTAAGCATAAATGACACTTGTGTGTCACAAGAAACTTCGACGGTCCTCCCATGACAAGTCAGGAGCCTAACAACCCTCCTTTCACAATCCAGAACAGCCCCATACGTAGTAAGCCAGACCATTCCTAGAATCAACCCATAGCCCATAAACCCGAGCACATAAGAGTCACATTCAAATTCGACGCCTAACACAAATAATTTCAAACCCCGACAAATCATCGATAAATGAGATGAACCACCAACGGGGTATGAAACAACTACGGGATCTACTATGATACTAGTAACTAAGTGTAGAGATTCAACTAAAGAACTAGATATAAATGAGTGTGAAGTACCAGAATCAAAAAGTGTTCTAACTGGATGATTTGAAAGAGAAACTAAACTTTCTACGGAAATCTTTCTACCCCTTTCAGGAGCACTGATCGCGAGAGTATGCACCTGCCCTCCAGAAGTTCCAACTCTTTGACATTGTCCCTGCGGTCCCTATTTCTTTGGGCCCTCTTTAGAGTAGTGTCCAAGCTCTCCACAATTAAAGCAACTGATCTTCCTTTTCTTACAATCTTTAACCAAGTGACCTTCCTTCCCACAATGGTGAAATTTTCTCTTATCCCTGCCTTTGTCATTTTTCCTTTCTTCTGCTATTGTTGTTGTTGCCGTTGATGCTGATGCTGCCCCTTCTTCGGCCACACCTTCTTATTCTACAATGACTCCTCATCTTTCACTTCCTTCTTTTCTCCCTTGTCCTCCTCATGCATTAGGGTCGTATCAAGAAGCTTTTCAAACGTGGCCCCCATTGGAAGATGGGACATCGCTAACCATGTAGAGGCTTATTAAGCCCTTTAACAAACCACAAGGCCTTTTTGTGCAGAGTGTCTACTAACTCTAGCCCGAAACTTGCCAGCTGGTCGAACTTGTTCACATATTCCTTCATCGTCAAATTTCCTTGTTTGAGTGCTAAGAACCTCTCCGTCTGTATGCTTTGCTCCGCTTGGGAAAGAAATTTCATTTCGAACCTCTGTCTAAAGTCTTCCCAAGTCTCTACTGGACATCCAGCTTGGGTGACTTCCCACCAAAATGAGGCTTCGTTCTTTAACAGCCAAGCAACTAACTGAATTTTCCTTTGTCCTCCACTTCAAAGATTATGAATAAGTCCTCGGTATCCTTGAGCCAATTCCGAGCTTCCATCGTTCCCATGTAATGGCTTCCCTCCCATAGCACGGAAGTCCTTGCAGATTTTTGCGAAGTTATCTTCCCTTAAAGGAGGAGGAGGAATGATTGATGCAGTTGGGGGAGGAACGTCTCTTTGGCCTTCGGCAGGTGTCGTGGCCTCCAAATACCTAGGGAACCATCCGGGTATAGTGACTCCCTCTGGGATATTAGGGATGTTTTGTTCTCCCAACATGCTAAAAAGAAAAAGAGGATGAGGTTTAGATAAAGGACCGAAGGATATTACACATGGCTTTTTAGGGAATATATTCAAAACAGACTTTTCTTTTTCAAAATACTTTCTTTTAAAACTCATATTGAAAATATTTTTCAAAAACTCTTATCTAATCTGGTAACCTTCATCTCTGATACCAAGTGTGACACCCCACGTCCATTAATGTCACCCACAAAGGGAATGCATTAAGTTTCGTGAAGCGTTCAGGTAAACAGACATAGAATATTACAAGACAGGTATAAAAAATTTTGCAGCGGAAATAAACAACTTTATTAACAAGCAAAATACCGTGGTCCAAAGTATCATTTATCTGAAATATAAAAACCCATTACAACATAAAAACCACTGTCTTGTACTTCAGAAATATCGGAGTACATGAAAGAAAGAAAATTCCCTAATAACAAAATATAGCCATTGCAACGAGAATAGGAGCTTGATCCATATATATCAGCAGCTCCAGCAATCAAGCAAAATCACGGTCAAGCCTGAGTGTTTCCTCCCTCAGAACCTGGGGGGAGGGGGGAGGGGACGGAAGAGAGATGGAAAAACAAATAGGGGTCAGACCTAAAGTCTGGCGAGTCTAGTAACTTTTAGCCAGTAAATAAATAAAGGTAATCATGACAGGCATAAAGTGGGTAAGAGAGATCACTATAAAAATGTCATGTGTGACAAGGCAGATAAGGTAAGGTGCATACATGCTTCACTAATGACTAATCTGTACTATTACTAGTATAATTTAAAATTAGATGATCCCTTCCACTATAAGTTGGTAGACTGAAGGCATACATCCGAGTGTACCCTAACCACTACCTTAATTGATTGGCTCCCTACTTTGTAGATACCCTATGCTGGTCCCAAATTAGGAGGTATCATTTCCCTAAAGTGGCAACCCAAGATGTGCACAATCATATCTACTGGTGTCACGGTCGTCTTGTCCCCCTATGCCCGGCCCATGCACGCACATGTCCCCGGTCGGTTTACGCCGTCTACACCACCCACATTTTGGATCTCTTATAATCAATCAGTAAGCGTGCCCCTTCTCCACCTAATACGGAGTTCACTACTCTGATACCGAATACGGGTTACTGACTGAAATGGTTCCCACACAATATGATACAAGCTCTCCCTTTTGTCTTGTATCCCCACTACATTTTCCACTAACTATGTATACCCTAAAGGGTGACCTTTAATTACATAGCCCTATACCAGTTATGCTTACCCTAAAAGAGTGATCTTTAATTACATAACTTTACCGGGTTAAGTTTGTGGGCCTATATATATAAATATTACCCACCCCCTTCAGTTATACTTAACCCAACCACTATCCAATCAATTTTACTTAACCCAAACTTATGTTCATAATCATACAATTCTTATGGATTAAATTAGGTTAAGTAGTCCTTTCTAATTACCATGTCCAATTATGGTTTATATTGGGCTAGACCTCCCACATTAGGCCAACAACGTGTGGATGCTAGATGTGCCAATCGGGTCTGGGAAGTATTCTTCCACAGTCGGGCCTAACCTCGTGTCTTAACCAAAGTCGCATTTACACGCTTAGACCTCCCAAATTATGTGCAACATTAGTGGCTTCTGGATATGCTGGCCGGGTCCGAGCAGACTTCCGCCACTAATGTTGTAACACCCCAAATTTTAACGACATTAAAAGAGGATAAAATTAAATAATAATTAATTTAACATTCGAAATTAGAGGGAACGGACTATGCCATTATGTCCATCTCGAAAATTTGGTCAGAATGGACATCTGGTTTGTGTAAAACGGACAACGTATGAAAAAGTTATGAGGGTTTGAAGTTTGTTTACGCACAAGATAAATATATGTGTGTATATATATATATATGAAATAAATTCCAGAACCTTCAAAAACAACTCAAGAAAAAAAATCGAGGCCAAAACGGGCTGAGCGGGAAAATTCCCGCTCGTGGTTGTCGACCCCCCTAGGAGGTCTCGACATAGGCGTCGACCCCCTGGGTGTCGACATGTGTGTCAACCCCACTATAACGGTGTCAAACCCCGCCCCCCCCCCCCGAATAGATCTGGACAGAATTCGTTTTACGTACCTGGACTTGATTCTGGGTCTGGTTCATTGGTTCTAGGCTATAAATACGGTCCCCTATTCTCTTATTTTCTCCATTGGAGATCATAGAGGCCATATGCTGTCGGGTTGCAAATTGAAACAGAATCAAAGTCTACTACAATCAGTTTAGCTATTCAGATATCTCTCTCTCTCTCTCTAAATTTTCTGAACCTAACGCTATGAGTTTCTAGTCACTTTTAGGTTTAAATGGATAAATTTGAATTATGATAGAGTACGAATTGGGTATATGTTGTGAATCATGAACTTATGCAAGTTTATTATGTCATTATCCCTGGATCCAATATGATTACGGACATTCTACTATGCTGACTATGTATATCTTGACTTGCAACTAGATTTTGGGAAATGCGAACTTGTTAATTTAGATCTAATCCTTTATGCTAATCACCTTTCACTTGTTATGTTGTAGTAATCACGATATGTTGTAAACTTGACATGTGATGCCACCCTTTTAGATCTAATCATGCTACTATGTCACCCTAATTTTGTTAGACATCTAAATGACAAGATTAGACCATGTTATGTTCACTTTGACATTGTAGTTGCCCCAAGTTCATCAACTCTGTGTTCACCCAGTTATGATGATTACATGTCCATTCACCTTGTTGTCATGCTTATGCAAAAAATGTGCTGAAAGTATCACCTTTGTCACTCCCTTTTTATTGTTATGGTGAGGCTACTTTGTCGCCTCGACGATGCCAAAATACATGCGATCACGTTAGTTAGGAAACAGGGGAAAAGGGGATTTATAATTGGCATAATTTATATAATGTTTATATAAGTTGGACATATAATTCAAATAAGGAAACGTAGAAATAATCACCTATAATGACATAGATTAATTTGGATAAAAATGGCATAAATTAAATATGACCATTTATGGATATGTAATTCAAATTATTGTTGCAAAATAGGTATTGACATCTATAAAAGGAAAGGATTAATTAACTGATAAATTAATTAAAAATGGAATGTTAGTAATTACAGTTAGGAATTGTAATTATACTTATGACACGAGGTTAGGTTGCGTTAGTGGTGGAAGTCTGCTCGGACCCGACCGTCATATCCATCAGCCACTAATGTTGAAACTAATGTGGGAGGTCTAAGTACGTAAATACGAATCGGGCTAAGGCACAAGGTTAGGCCCAATTGTGGAATAAGACTGCCCGGACCCGACCGACATATCCAACATCCACATGTTGCATACCTAATGTGGGAGGTCTAACCCAGTATGAAACCATAATTGGACGTGGTAATAGAATTGGACTACTTAACCTAATTTAATTCATAACGGTTGTATGACTATGAACATAAGTTAGGTTTAAGTAAAACTGGATGAGTAGTGGGTAGGTTAAGTAAATTAGAAGGTGTGGGTAATATATAGATATATAGGCCCACAAAAATAACCCAATAAGGTTATGTAATTAAAGACACCTGATGGTATTGTAACAACCCGAATTTTAATAACATGTTGAAACAAGAAATCAAGGTATAATTAATTTTTAAAATGAGAATTATGGGAAACGGGTTGCACCATTGCGTTTGTCTCGGAATTCTGCATGAAATAGAGTTCGAGTTTTCGAGAATCTGAGTCCGGATGAAGAAGTTATGGCCTGTAGAAAATTTAGCAAATTTCAGGTAGGACAGAACCACGCAGGTCGACCTGGGGGTCAGTTCGACCACATGGTCGACCTGGGGGTCGACCTACCCCTATAGGTCGACCATATTGTCAACCTCCTCCCTTACAGGTCGACCTAGTCGACCTGTTTCGACCCAGAACCCATTTTTGAAGCCTAAGATGTGTTTTGATGGTCCGGATTGATTCTAGGGTTGTTCTAGAGGCCCTAAATAGTTCCTACACCTATAAATATACCCTAAGACCTAACCTAATTCATAACAAATCAATCTTACACCAACATGCTGCTAAAATATCTCTTGAACCATGGCCGCCGTCCCCAAATCAAAGTACAAGCATTCAAACTTAAATCAATTCAAAGAACAAAGCATCAACAATGATTCAAGACAATAAATCAACAACGCCGCAACATTTTTACAACAAAATTCAGTTCTTGATTCCTTGTCCACGATCTGTAAGTTCTAGTTATTTTCAGATTAAAATAATAAAATTTAATATGGACATGTGATGAAGTGAAATTGGATTTTTGATTCAAGTCTATTCTTGTTTCTTCTTGGATCTTGATTTTGGGAAATTTTCTATCTTTATTCTCATGACAAGTTTATGGTCTATTCAGCTTGTTGTGAATCAATTTTCTTGGTTCATATTGATATTATTATCAAGATCTATTCTTTATGCATGAGATGATGTTTTTATGCCGTTTTCTCTCTGATCTTGTTTTATTGCAACTTCTACCATCCCCTATTTATTTTCTTTTGATGAACCTAGGTCAATTTCGGACCTAGGCCAAAAATACGATATACGTACGATGGTATACGGGGGAAATATTAGAATATTACCTAGTGGAAAATTTGTATTTGGTGGAATTGATGGCATAATATGAAAATTGAATGTTCGGGGATAATTTACCATTAACATGAAACGGTGTAATTTTGTGTATTGTCAGTTTAATGGTTATTGCGCAACTGGGATTGATATATGTAATTTGACATGGATCTTGATTTGGCTAGAAATTGTTATGAGTAAATTGGTGTAAACATGGTATACGTGTAATTTTGGGTATAAAACTTGATCTATGTAAATTAAGCATAGCTTTGTAAACATGTAAATCATGATCTTGACATATGTAAAACGGCATGAAACTTGGCGTATGTGTAAATTGGCATAAAATTGGCATACATGTAAAATGGCATGAATTGAACATATGTAAATTTGGTATGAATTGGGCATATGTAAAACTGACATGTAATCTAGAACTTGGGCATATGTTAATTTATGACTTGGAGTTGAAACATATACGATAATTTATGACTTGGTAGAGGTCTAATATGAACGCGCCTAAGTTAGGTTTTGGGTAGTTGGCATGTATTGTAAATAAAAGGCTATAACTTGGCGTAACCTTATAGTGAATTATGATAATAATTTGGGAATACGTTTTGGGGCAAAAACGTGAATTATGAACTCGATAATTAGCATGTAACTGGAAATATGAACATGGTTGAAACACGAACATGAACATTTTTATATGTTAGACACATGAACTGATATTGGGGTTTTGGGTGGAATACGAACATTAATGAACCTTTGACACGAGGTTTGACTCAGTTTGTGGTGTAAATCTGCCCGTAACCGCCCGACAAATCCAGTAGCCACAAAGTGTCAGTCTAATATGAGAGGTCGAAGGTCGAATTGTAGGCGTAACGGTTTATGAAACGAGGTTAGACTCAGTTTGTGGTTTGAATCTGCCCGGAACCGCCGGGCAAATCCAGTGGCCACAAAGTGCACGGTCTAATGTGAGAGGTCATGTTTCATTCGTTATAATGAATGAATTAAGGAATACTAACCATAATAAGACATGGGTATAGTTAGAGGGTTAGGTGGGATGACATGGAAATTTGGCACGTAAATATGGACCTAACCGGTATGAGTTAAGAACACGTAAAACTTATAAGTGTGGAGTTAACCAATTTGACATGACATATGGGTGGGTTAAGTCAACGTGAACCAATAAACGACACTTGCCAGGGTTAAGTCATGAATCACTAGAAAACACTTAACCAGGATAACGTGTTAATCAGACAAGTAGGTGTGGTTAAGTAAACTGAGAACACTTAACCATTATAACATGATTATTAGACAAGTGGATAAGGCTAATTATAGTGAGACCACCAAACTAATACAACGGGTTAGTTAGACAAGTGGTTGCGGTTAAGTAATAAAACTTAACCAACATAACATGACAAGCAAGTGGGTTAGGTTTACTTGAATAGGTTGATAACACTTAACCGTTATAACCTGACTAGCGGGTGGGTTGGTTTAACTTGAATGGGTTGATAACACCCAACCGATATAACCTGATGTGTGGTAGGGTTAAGTAAATACACGAGGGTAACACTTAACCATTATAATATGGCTAGTGGATGGGGTTGAGTTAACATACACTTAACCAATCTAAGGTGAGGTGTGGTAAGGGTTAAGTTAACACAGGGGAGAATGCTTAACCGATATAACAAGACATGTAGTAGGGTTAAGTAACACAAGAGAGAACACTTAACCAAGGTAATATGATGGGGGTGGGGTTAAGTCAACTTGAATGGATGACACTTAACCAACCTATGGGGTATACGAATAGACCCTAGGAAAACCCTAATAGCGGGACCCGTTTCAGTAGTAACCCACATTAGGTATCAACGGTACCCTGAGCTAGGCAGGGTGGGGCACGATTACTGGGCAGATTATAAGCGGTCAAAACGGAGGCGGATGATGCAGCAGTGCCGGTTCTGACAGATTACGGGCGTGCACGTATTCCGAAGTGGAAAATTTAGCCACTGGGCATCAGTAGATATAAAGTTGTGCATCAAGAATCGTGTCGGGGTTGTCGTCCTAGGGATTGATACACCCTAGGTTGGGACCAGCACAGGTATCTACAAATAGGGGGCCGCATGACACAAGCAAGAACTAGGTCGGGTAGGAGCCGATCGATTAGTGTAGTAAGGATACATCTAACATATTCATGGTAATTGGGCTGGTTGAGGTGAAATCCTCATATTAGTTGTAGTCCTGAAGGCTACCACAACTATGGGGTTGGGATAACCTTAATATATAACACATGTGAAACATTGTAAGTAAGAGCCGATCAATTAAGATAGGTACGGTGGGGACATGAAACTGTCAATATGAGGTGGGACCCTCATCGTGAGTTATGTACCTATAAAACTATCATATGGGTTATGGGGGATCACTTATCTTGTAATTACAACTAAGTAAACTAATTGGAACGCTAGTTAGGTGGTTTAGAGAATATAGGAAATCAAGGAAAATAGTGTAATGGTGAAGCTTGGAAGTCTTGCGATGTTATACTTGATAGAAACCTTGCGATTTGGTAGGAACCTTGTGCTGCTACTCTTGATAGGAAGCATGGGATGTTATACTTGATTCATCATGCACGTAGCTTACCTCGTCATTATGCTTATGTTTACTTTCAGTTTATTCATGTCATATTAGCTTTACCTATTTTTATGCTGAAAGTCACTAGGACTTACTTAGTCTTTATGACTGACCCGGTTTGTTTCACCTCTTTTTCTTCCATTCCCCGCCCCGGTTCGTAGGGAGGGAATACAACTTAGTTCAGATCTTACCAAGATTCAAGGCTCTTTCGTGTATGGCTTGGATTTCTCTTCGCTATGGCTTGCTTTGCTTTATTGGGGAATACTACAGTTTATTTTTATGCTTCTTTGTTTATGAGTAAGACAGATATTTTAGCCATGTAGTTGGATATTGGAAGTTGATGGGCTTTTATTGTAAACAATTATATTTAATAAATGATTTGAAGTACTTTTACTTTACTTTTCGCTGTTTTATATATGTCTATCTTGTAATATTTCTGTTCCAGTACCCATAATGCTTCATTGAAGTTAAGGCATTCCCTTTGTGAGTGACCTTGACGGATGTGGGGTGTTACATTTGGTATCAGAGCAGATGGTTACCAGATTGGGCAAAAGCTTTTAAAAACCTTCTGAAATTATTTTCAAAACGTTTCCAAAGAAGCAACTTTCTAAGAAAAGTTTTGTTTTACGAAAGGCATATTCCCCAAAGTCATATGCATTATCTTTTGATTCTCTCCTTGAGTTTCTTCTCTCTTTCTTTTTCACCATAGTTCTGTAGGTGTACAACACATGTAGGAGGGCAAGGAAGTGCCCAACTTCCATCTGTAGCCGTAGTAGTCCCATCTACGTCTAATCTTATTTCAATCTTTGTAGAGTTTCCGTGCGATGGAGGTAGCTTTCGAGAGACTTGTTAGCAAACTCTACAAGGATAGCAAGAACGAGGATAAAGAACACAAGCCTAAGGATGAGAAATTTGTTGATATGGCTTGATCCACGAAGGAGGAAAAGGGTGAAAGGAAAGAGGCCAAAGTGAAAGAATAATAAAACCCATGACAAGAGAGAGTATCTTTAGTATGGTAAAAAGGGACATGTAGTTAAGTATTATAGGATAAGGACAAGGGCAAAGGACAAGATCGTCGAGAGGGCAATTGTATGCTCTCACTACTAGCATACCTAAGTGAGGCGGTAACGCTTCTGTTAAAAGTTTAGCTTTTCTTTTCTATCATACCACGAGAACTCTGTTTTTGAACATTGCGTCCTTTTTATTCTGCTTCGATAGTTGAGTCTCTGCACCTTAGTACTAGCGTAGTAGAGGATCCCATTTTTATCTCAAATCCTATTGGGGAATCGGCTCATTTATTCATGACTCGTTTGGATTTAAGAAAGTCTTTGCTAAGTGTGGAGTTTAGAAGTAAAGCTTATGTTTTTGGGCTATGGGTTGATTCTATGGATGGAGTGGTTATCCAGAAATGGAACCATTCTCAAGTATGAAAAGAAGGTAGTTAGGCTCTTGACTTGCCCCGGTAAGGCCCTCGAAGTCTAGTTTAACCCTTAGGGTTCTGCCATGCTTAGTTACCCAGAATCCCTTGATACATTTATTGATCCGCTCGAATAGTGTTCGCCACTAAGGCGGATAGTTCATTTCGCTTATGCATGAGTTATAGAAAATCACCTGAGTAAGTACACTTGGCAACATGGTTGGCATTTTTTTATTTTCAAGAGATGATTCATTTATGTGGAATAACTTCTAGTAAGTGAATGAGATCCAAGATTCACTAGTGAATTTTGGAGAGCTTGCATGAAACCATGAGTACGCAGTTATGTTTAAGCTGAGTATACTAGAAAAAGAATAAGTGAAAGTGGAACGAGAGGCGACGATGAAATGAGTTCCAACTCATATTTTGGAAATAGGAATTAAGAAGCTACGAAATCATGAAGTTAAAGAAGGTCAAGGCACAATGGAGTTAAGCTCAAGGAAATGCGGCTTAGAAGATTAAAAACAAGATACGCACATCATATCTCTTTTTAAGAGTATATCCTTGATCCCTCTTTTCATGTAGAGCTTAGTTGCATGTTATCTTTTAAGTATATCCTCTCGGTCCTATTCTCAATCCTATTTCTATTGCAAACCCCATAGGGAGTATGACTCATCTGTTAGTAATACATGTTGGGGCTTGAGGGTGTCCGTTCAGTGCAGTAATTCTTTGGGTGTCAGCCTGATGTTGATTTCGGTCTTCGGGCTGGTGAATAAGGAGTTCTTCTCCTAATCAGTATATATGTGACATCTATTTCCAGTTTTGACATTGCCTAATGGGCACAAAGTTTTTACTTTCTTCTATCATTCGACTATATCTTTAGGTAGGAACAACTGAGTGTAAACATGTGTTTGAGACATGTTATGATTGATGGTTGCAAGTGGTTGCAAGCGGTAGCTAGTGGTTGCTCGTGGATGCATATACACGCACCTTAGACACTAGATCGACTCCGTCACCTTTCATATTGCATATGCATGAGTGTTTTTATGAATGAAATTAAATGTGTTATCATGTGGATGTTGCATATGGATGGATGTTTGTGCACACATATAGTGTTTATGTGACTAGGGCTATTTGCATACATGTTGGACTCATGGCAGTAAACATATTTTGCATTAAAGAGATCAATCAGGCCTGATCATTTGCATTAGACAAGGAACATATACACAAACTTCTTGCATATGTTCATACAGCATTAGAAAATCTTTAAGGACAATGATTGCTTGTGGATGTTGTTTTGAGTAGATGGATTATTGGATGGTAGGACACATTCTTCTTAGCCTGAAGATTTCGGGGACGAAATCCTTTAAGGGGGGAGAATGTAATAACCCAAATTTTAATAACATGTTGAAACAAGAAATCAAGGTATAATTAATTTTTAGAATGAGAATTATGGAAAAAGGGTTACGCCATTGCGTTCATCTCATAATTCTGCATGAAATAGAGTCCGAGTTTTTGAGAATCGGAATCCGGATGATGAAGTTATGGCCTATAGAAGATTCAGCAAATTTCAGGTAGCACAGAACCAGGCAGGTCGACCTGGGGGTCGACTTGGGGGTCAGGTCGACCACGTGGTCGACCTGGGGGTCGACCTACCCCCTACAAGTCGACCATATGGTCGACCTCCCCCCTTACAGGTTGACCTGGTCGGCCTGTTTCGCCCCAGAACCCATTTTTGAAGCCTGAGACGTGTTTTGATGGTCCGGATTGATTCTAGGGTTGGTCTAAAGGCCCTAAATAGTACCTACACCTATAAATATACCCTAAGACCTAACCTAATTCGTAACAAATCATTCTTACACCATCATGCTGCTAAAATATCTCTTGAACCATGGCCGTCATCTCCAAATCAAAGTACAAGCATTCAAACTCAAATCAATTCAAAGAACAAAGCTTCAATAATGATTGAAGACAATAAATCAACAATGCCGCTACATTTTTACAACAAAATTTAGTTCTTGATTGCTTGTCCACGATCTATAAGTTCTAGTTATTTTCAGATTAAAATAATTAAATTTAATATGGACATGTGATGAAGTGAAATTGGACTTTTGATTCAAGTTTATTCTTGTTTCTTCTTGGATCTTGATTTTGGGAACTTTTCTTTCTTTATTCTCATGACAAGTTTATGGTCTATTCACATAGTTGTGAATCAATTTTCTTGGTTCATGTTGATATTATTATCAAGATCTATTCTTTATGCCTGAGATGATGTTTTTATGTCGTTTTCTCTCTAATCTTGTTTTATTGCAAATTCTACCTTCCCCTATTTATTTTCTTTTGATGAACCTAGGTCAATTTCGAACCTAGCCCTAAACTACGATATACGTACGATGGTATACTAGGGAAATATTGGAATATTGTCTAGTGGAAAATATGTGTTTGGTGGAATAGATGGCATAATATGAAAATTGGATGTTTGGGGATAATTTACCATTAACATGAAACGAGGTAATTTTTTGTATTGTCATTTTAATGGTTTTTGCGCGATTGGGATTGATATATGTAATTTGACATGGATCTTGATTTGGCTAGAAATTTTATGAGTAAATTGGTGTAAACATGGTATACGTGTAATTTTGGGTATAAAACTTGATCTATGTAAATTAAGCATAGCTTTATAAACAGTAAATCATGAATCCTGACATATGTAAAATGGCAAGAAACTTGGCATATGTGTAAATTGGCATAAAATTGGCACACATGTAAAATGACATTAATTGAACAATGTAAATTTAGTATGAATTGGGCATATGTAAAACTGACATGTAATCTAGAACTTGGGCATATGTTAATTATGTAAAATTTGGAGTTGAAACATATACGATAATTTATGACATGGTAGAGGTCTAATATGAACGCGCCTAAGTTGGGTTTTGTGTTGTTGGCATGTATTGTAAATAAAAGGCTATAACTTGGCATAACCTTATAGTGAATTATGATAATAATTTGGGAATACATTTTGGGGCAAAAACGTGAATTTTGAACTCGATAATTGACATGTAACTGGAAATATGAATGTGGTTGAAACACGAACATGAACATTTTTATATGTTAGACACATGAACTGATATTGGGGTTTTGGGTGGAATACGAACATTAATGAACCTTTGACACGAGATTAGACTAAGTTTGTGGTGTAAATCTGCCCGAAACCGCCCGACAAATCCAGTAGCCACAAAGTGTCAGTCTAATGTGAGAGATCGATGGTTGAATTGTAGGCGTAAAGGTTTATGACACGAGGTTAGACTCAGTTTGTGGTGTAAATCTGCCTGGAACCGCCCGACAAATCTAGTGGCCACAAAATGCACGGTCTAATGTGAGAGGTCATGTTTCGTTCGTCATAATGAATGAATTAAGGAATACTAACCATAATAAGACATGGGTATGGTTAGAGGGTTAGGTGGGATGACATGGAAATTTGGCATGTAAATATGGACCTAATCGGTATGAGTTAAGAACACGTAAAACTTATAAGTGTGGACTTAACCAATTTGACATGACATATGGGTGGGTAAATTCAACGTGAACCAATAAACGACACTTGATAGGGTTAAGTCATGAATCACTAGAAAACACTTAACCAGGATAACGTGTTAATCAGACAAGTAGGTGTGGTTAAGTAAATTGAGAACACTTAACCATTATAACATGATTATTAGACAAGTGGATAAGGCTAAGTAAAGTGAGAACACCTAACTAATACAATGGGTTAGTTAGACAAGTGGTTGCAATTAAGTAATAAAACTTAACCAATAACATGACAAACAAGTGGGTTAGGTTAACTTGAATAGATCGATAACACTTAACCGTTGTAACGTGACTAGCGGGTGGGTTGGTTTAACTTGAATGGGTTGATAACACCCAACCGATATAACCTGATGTGTTGTAGGGTTAAGTAAATACACGAGGGTAACACTTAACCATTATAATATCGCTAGTGGATGGGGTTGAATTAACATACACTTAACCAATCTAATGTGAGGTGTGGTAAGGGTTAAGTTAACACGGGGGAGAATGCTTAACCGATATAACAAGACATGCGGTAGTGTTAAGTAACAGAAGAGAGAACACTTAACCAAGGTAACATGATGGGGGGTGGGGTTAAGTCAACTTGAATGGATGACACTTAACCAACTTGTGGGGTATACGAATAGACCTTAGGAAAACCCTAGTAGCGGGACCCATTTCAACAGTATCCCCCATTAGGTATCAACGGTAACATGAGCTAGGCAGGGTGGGGCAAAACTACTGGGCTGATTATAAGCGGTCAAAATGGCGGCATTTGATGTAGCAGTGCAGGTTCTGACGGATTACGGGCGTGCACTTATTCCGTAGTGGAAAATTTTGCCACTGGGCATTAGTAGATATAAAGCTGTGCATCAAGAATCGTGTCGGGGTTGCCGTCCTAGGGATTGATACACCCTAGGGTGGGACCAGCACAGGTATCTACGAATAGGGGGCCGCATGACACAAGCAAGAACTAGGTCGAGTAGGAGCCGATCGATTAGGGTAGTAAGGATACATCTAACATATTCATGGCAAATGGGATGGTTGAGGTGAAATCCTCATATTAGATGTAGTCCTGAAGGCTACCACAACTACAGGGTTGGGATAACCTTACTATATAACACATGTGAAACATTGTAAGTAAGATCCGATCAATTAAGATAGGTACGGTGGGGACATGAAACTGTCAATATGAGATGGGACCCTCATCGTGGGATATGTACCTATAAAACTATCATATGGGTTATGGGGGATCACTTATCTTGTAATTACAACTAAGTAAACTAATTGGAACGCTAGTTAGGTGGTGCAGAGAATGTAGGAAATCAAGGAAAATAGTGTAATGGTGAAGCTTGGAAGTCTTGCAATGTTATACTTGATAGAAACCTTGCGATGTGATACTTGGTAGGAACCTTGTGATTCTACTCTTGATAGGAAGCATGGGATGTTATACTTGATTCATCGTGCCTGTAGCTTACCTCTTCATCATTCTTATGTTTACTTTCATATTATTTATGTCATATTAGCTTTACCTATTTTTATGCTGAAAGTCACTAGGACTTACTCAGTCTTTATGACTGGCCCAGTTTGTTTTGCCTCTTTTTCTTCCGTCCCCCCCAAAGGTTCGCAGGGTGGGAATACAGCTTAGTTCGGATCTTATCAAGCTTCAAGGCTCTTTCATGTACGGCTTGGATTTCTCTAGGCTATGGCTTGCTTTGCTTTATTGGGGAACACCATAGTTTATTTTTATGCTTCTTTGTTTTTGAGTAAGACAGATATTTTAGCTATGTAGTTAGATATTGGAAGTTGATGGGCTTTTATTGTAAACAATTATATTTAATAAATGATTTGAAGTACTTTTACTTTACTTTCCGCTGTTTTATATATGTCTATCTTGTAATATTTCTGTTCCAGTACCCATAATGCTCCATTGAAGTTAAGGCATTCCCTTTGTGAGTGACCTTAACGGATGTGGGGTGTTACTGGTATACATAGCCGGTGGAAAATAGAATAAAGTTATGTAATTAAAGACAACCTTTAGGGTAATCATAACTGGTATAGGACTATGTAATTAAAGACACCTAGGGGTATACATAGTCAGTGAAAAACCTAGTGGGGATACAATACAAAGGGGAGATCTTGTATCATATTGTGTGGGATCTATTTCAATTAGTAACCCGGAGTAGGTATCAAATAAAGAACTCCGTACTAGGCGGAGATAAGGGCACGCTTACTGATTGATTGTAAGAGATCCAAACGGGACGGACGGTGTGGACAACGCAAACCGACCGGGGACATGTGCGTGCATGGGCCGGGCAGGGGGGCTAAGATGATCATGACACCAGTAGATATGGTTGTGCACCTCCTTGGTTGCCACTTTAGGAATTGATACTTCCTACTGTGGGGCCATCACATGGTATCTATGGAATAGGGAGCTAATCGATTAGGGTAATGGTTAGGGTACACTCGGACGTATATCCTTAGTCTACCAACTTATTATGGAAGGGATCATCTTACTTTAGTTATACTAGTAATAGTGCAGAGTAGTTATTAGTGAAGTATGTGTACACCTTACCTTATCACACCTGTCATTTATATAGTGACCTCTCTTACCCACTTTATTCCTGTCATGTTCACCTTTATTTATTTACTGGCTAAAAGTAACTAGACTCGCCAAACTTTATGTCTGACCCCTTTGTTTTTCCCTCTCTCTTCCGTTTCCCCCCTAGGTTCTCAAGGAGGAACACCCAGGCTTAGTCAGGACTTGGATATTATCTTGCTGGAAGCTACTTCTGAAGTATGGCTGTAACACCCCGTGTATTCTATAACTGTGGAATTAACAAATTAAAGTATAATTAATTTGAAATCAAAGAACTAAGGGAAACAGGATACGCCATTGCGTTCGTCTCGGAAAAATACGCGAAATAGAGTCCGAGTTTTCGAAAAACGGAGTCCGTATGAAGAAGATATAGCCTCCGGAAGTTTCGGAGTTAAGTTTAAAATTCGAACAGAATAAAACTGTTTAAAATTAAAAACCGGGCCCAATTGGCCAGGGCGGGAAAAAATCCCGCCTGATGCACCCAGGTCTACTGGGCTGTCGACCTGGTCTAACCAGGTCGACAGGGCTGTCGACAGGGCTGTCGACAGGGCTGTCGACCTGGTCCAGAGCCAGGTCGAACCCAGCCCAACCTGGCTGGCCTATTCTCTGTTGGTCGATTTTCTGCAGTCTTCTTTGTCATTAGGGCTAGGTGGCAGGCTCTAATTGGTCTCTCCTTAGGATGAAAGGCTACGATCAATCCAAGCGACATCAATGGTCCTAATCAGTTCATAACCCCTATAAAAATGACCCTAGACTCTACCTTGGTTTCTTACACAATTCTCTAGCCTCCATTGCTCTCTTCTTCTAATAAAATAATAATAAAAATGGCGTCGCTGCTCTGCTGGAATTAAAACTAGAAGATAATCAACATCAGCCTAAGCAACTCAATTCAAACTAGAGATTAAAGTTTCTGCAAAGATTCTACAACAAGTTAAAGTTCTTTCTTTAATCCAATCAAGGCAAGTACAGTTATTTTCCGCTATAAACGTTAATAATAATTTTGATATGTTCTTGATTCTAAATCTGAGATTGTATATATATTCTCTTCTGTGAGATCTGTTTTTCTGTATCCCTTTTCTTCTTTTCTGTTTTTATAGCCAGGCTACCACGAGCCTGTGCCTAATCTCATAAGAGATGAACGTATGAACGCAAATTTTGGGATGAATGATGCGAAATTTGACAAGACTAAATTGAATGTATGACTTTAGGTCTGAGGCATAAAATATATTGGACATATGCATAAATTTGACTATGAACATATAATTTATGCATGTTGTATGCATAGCTATGTTGTAATTTAGAACTGTAATTAATGAGCATATGTTGTAAACATAGATTTGGATCTATGCATATTCTATGATAGAAGAAAAGAGGAACCATTGTAAGATTACATATGATTTGAGACTTTGGACAAAATGCATATAAAAGTCAAGATCTGATTTTTAGAAGATATGATTTAAAGATTTATATTGTTGGGTATAGTTTGCATAATGATTCATGACATGAAAAGAAGAAGGATATGGAAAGTTAGGTGTAAAGATTTACATTAATTAGGATATCTATTATTGTGATTACACCTAAATAGGGATTTTTGGATATATGGCATGTATTGAAATTCATGGTTATATTTGGTATAATTTATATGTGAATCTGCTGTAAAATACTAGTTTAACAAAAATTGGAACATATGTTATAGGGTAAATTATGTCCATATTCTGCGCTATGTAAATGTATGAAACATGGAAGTATATGATCATGTTGTGAATCATGACAATTATGTAGGCATATGAATTTAGGCCAATTTATGATTAGGCAAGGCATGTAAATAGAACCTTTAGAAATATTAAGTTTGCTAAATCTGCTAATTTGCCAAGTTGCCTAAACTGCTAGTTTTGTTATATTGCCTAGACTGCTAATTAGATTGAAATGCCTAATCTGTTAAATTTGTCGGTTGAAATGCCTAACCTGTTATATGCCAAAATCTGCTAAGTTGCTAAATCTGTTAAATCCGTTAAGTCATATAAAATCTGTTATCTGCTAAAATCTGTTATCTGCTGTGTTGATATAATCATCATGTTATTGATATAATCTGAATTGGCATATATATTGGGCGTGCGCATAAACGGTAAATAATTAATTAATTGGCCGCAAAGATGAATAGGGCTAACTCGAGGTTAGAATGAGTTTGCGGCGTAAATCTGCCCGGAACCGCACGTCACATCCAGTGGCCGCAAACAATAGGTTCTAATGTGAGAAGTTAGTCATAACATGCGTAAGACACGAGGTTAGGTCTGGCTTGTGGCAGAAGTCTGCCCGGAACCGCCCGGCATATCCAGCGGCCACAAGCTACCGACCTAATGTGAGAGGTCTGTGCATTAATAATTAATTAATGCAAATCTAAGATAAGAATGACGTCTAAAACGTATTGGGGAAAAATAGGGTTAAACCAAAGGGATTAATAGATGTAGTAAAACCCGTCCGTGAATCTGTAGGCCCAATACAAAGTTAGACAAATCTGAAAAAAATCTGTACATCTGATCCGTTAGTCTGAAAACTTGTTAACTTAATTTGTGAATTAGTAAATCTGAATTCTGTATGTCTGAACTTGTAAACAAGTTAATCTGAAATCTGTTAGTCTGGGGACACAAGGTTAGGAGGGGATTACTTGTGTCATTTGTTGTTTAGGACCCATATTAGTCAGTAACCCTTTCTGGTATCAAAACTTTGACCCAACAGTAAGTAGGGTCCGGGCACGCTTACTGAACTAATTATAAGAGGTTCATTCTGATAATGGCGAGGGGTGTTGATGGTGCGTTCCAACCGGGTCATGTGCGTGCATGGATCCCGGTCTGCCTCTGAGGATGTAAGACGCCGTGACATCTGTAAATAGGTTTGTGCCAATTGGTTGTCACTTTAGGGAGTGATACACCCTACTGTGGGACCGACACAGGATATTTATGTATTAGGGAGCCGATCGCTTGGGGTAGGGTTTTAGGGTACGCTTAGTTCTGTCTGTTTCTGTTGGTACCGTCTGTTTCTGTTGGGTGGTAACACCTGTCTGTTTCTGTGTGGTACCGTCTGTTCGGGTGGTAAAGGCCCATTACTAGTGTACACCTAATTCCACATTCTGTCTCCATAGGGATAAATCTGTTTCTTCTTCTGTCTGTTTCTGGTCAGGTAGTAAAGGCCCATTATTAGCATTCTGTTTCTGTTAAAGTATTCTGTACCCGTTCCTGCTTCAACTTAGACATTAGGGTGACACCTAATTCTGCTATACTAGTATTAGTGCAGAGAAGTGTAAAACAATAGTTTATATCATTCTGTTTTTCTGTTATATCTGCTACACCTATAGTTATCTCACATCCAGTTTCATGTTCATATCATATTATTATTATCTGTTCATATGCTGAAAGTCACTGGACTTGCCAGACTTTTTGTCTGACCCTTGTTGTTTCACCTCCTTTCTTCCGTTCCCCCCCAGGTTATCCAAGGAGGGAAATACTTTAGCTTGATCCGGATTTCTCTTGGCTTGAAGTGCTTAAAGTATGGCTTGGCTCTGTATAGCTTCCGTTCCATGGGGATTATGATTTTAAACTATGCATTTTGAAGGCTTTTGTACAAGACTGATATTTTGTACTTGAATTCTGAAATTGAAAGGATGTAACCATATTAATTTCTGTTTCCGCTGTAATAAAGTTAAAAATTTTCAAGTACTGTTTTATCTTTCTTGTAAGTTTCTGTTCTGTTTACTAAAATGCTCCATCAAAGTTAAGGCATTCCCTTTGTGAGTGACCTTAACGGAGGTGGGGTGTTACACTTGGTATCAGAGCTGAAGGTTACCAGATTGGGTAAAGTTTTTGAAAACTGTTTTCAAAAAGGTTTTGAAAGGAAGTATTTTCAAAAATAAAGCTTATTTTGAAAAACATGATCCCCAAGAGCCATATATCTTTCTTTCAGTCCTTTTTGTATTGAGCCTTTCCTTTTTCGTTCCAGCATGTCTGAAGCATCTGAGATACCAGAGGGTGTTCATGTACCCGGTTGGTTTCGTCAATATCTTGAGGCTAGGACCGCCGCTGCAGGTCCAGCAAATGATCCCCCTCCTCCACCCCCTCCTCGTGCAATTACTTTCTCAAAGATCTGTAGAGATTTTAGGGCCATGGGTGGGAAGGATTTCAAAGGAACTGAATCATTCGTAGAAGCAAGGAATTGGCTCAAAGAAACTGAGGAGCTATTCGTTATCTTCGAGGTGGACGATAGGCAGAAGGTACACTTGGCAGTATGGCTGCTCAAAGACGAAGCTTCCTACTGGTGGGAAGTCACTAACGCCGAGAGGCCGGTTGAGACATGGATGGATTTCAGAACAAGGTTTGAGACAAAATTCCTCTTGCAAGCTGAACGAAGTATTACAATTGGAAAAGTTCTTGTCTCTTAAGCAAGGAAGTATGACGGTCAAGGAATACGTCAACCAGTTCAACCAACTAGCAAGATTCGGATTGGATTTAGTCAACACTCAGCATAAAAAGGCTCTCCTCTTTGTTAAAGGATTGAATGAGCCACTGCACAGCCTAGCCATGACCCATGTACCCATGGGAGCAACTTACGAGAAATTGGTGGATATGGCACTACTGCACGAGGAAGACAAGGGCCCGAAAGAGACAAAGAAGGAAGAACCACAGAATAAGAAAGCGGGGCCCAAAAAGGAAACAAAAAAGAAGGATGAGAAGTCTGAAGATAAGAAGGGGAAAAAGTGCTTTACTTGTGGGAGCTCAACTCATCTGAACAAGGATGGCAGAAAAAGGAAGGGCGCTTGCTTCAACTGTGGGGAGATGGGACACTTCACTAGGGACTGCCCGAAGAGACGAGGACAAGGAGGGCAGGCGAACACTCTTGAGGCTAGTGGCTAGGATAGAAATAGGATATTTTTTATATTAGGTTTAATTTCTTTATCTGATTGTGACTTTTTCTGATTTTGGTATTTTGATTTTGTAACCGATACTCTGCACTTTAATGCTAGTATTATTTCTGAATTCCGCTATAGACTCAGACCCATAGGGGTTATGGATCATCTGTTTGAGACTGGGGTTTGAGGGATATCTGTGTTAGGCGTCAAGTATGACGCATACATTCTGAGTTTTCGTGGGGTATCAATTGGATGTTGGTTTCGGTCTTTGGGGCCGATACTTAGGACCCATGTCTAATGGGAACCAAATTTTCGTTCTATCTGTACTCGCTTCCATCATTCGACTGTATCCTATCGATCGAATATTTGAACTTTAGGTAGAAACTAATGGGTGTAAACATGTGTTTGAGACATGTTATGTTTGATGGTTGCAAGTGGATGCAAGTGGTTGCTAGTGGTTGCCCGTGGATGCATATACACACACTAGGCACTAGATCGGCTCGAAAACACTCTCATACTGCATATGGATGGGTGAGTACTTTTCAATTCTTGTGGATGCAAAATGACTGATTCAGCACATGGATGTTGCATTTGAGTGAATGGTTGTGCACTCATATAGAAATAATATATATCATCAGAATTCTATTGCATACATGTTGGACTCATGGCACTGACATAATTCGCATTAAGAAGGTCAACTGAATCAGTAGACCGCCTGATCTTTGCATTAGATAAGGAACATATACACACACTTTTGCATATGTTCATACAACATTAGAAGTTTTCTAAGGACAATGGATGCTTGTGGATGATGGTTGAGTAGATGGGTGATTGGATGGTAGGACACATTCTTCTTAACTTGAAGATTTCGGGGACGAAATCCTTTTAAGTGGGGGAGAATGTAACACCCCGTGTATTCTATAACTGTGGAATTAACAAATTAAAGTATAATTAATTTGAAATCAAAGAACTAAGGGAAACGGGATACGCCATTGCGTTCGTCTCGGAAAAATACGCGAAATAGAGTCCGAGTTTTCGAAAAACGGAGTCCGTATGAAGAAGATATAGCCTCCGGAAGTTTCTGAATTAAGTTTAAATTCGAACAGAATAAAACAGTTTAAAATTAAAAACCGGGCCCAATTGGCCAGGGCGGGAAAAAATCCCGCCTGATGCACCCAGGTCGACTGGGCTGTCGACCTGGTCTAACCAGGTCGACAGGGTTGTCGACAGGGCTGTCGACAGGGCTGTCGACCTGGTCCAGAGCCAGGTCGAACCCAGCCCAACCTGGCTGGCCTATTCTCTGTTGGTCGATTTTCTGCAGTCTGCTTTGTCATTAGGGCTAGGTGGCAGGCTCTAATTGGTCTCTCCTTAGGATGAAAGGCTACGATCAATCCAAGCGACATCAATGGTCCTAATCAGTTCATAACCCCTATAAAAATGACCCTAGACTCTACCTAGGTTTCTTACACAATTCTCTAGCCTCCATTGCTCTCTTCTTCTAATAAAATAAAAAAATAAAAATGGCGTCGCTGCTCTGCTGGAATTAAAACTAGAAGATAATCAACATCAGCCAAAGCAACTCAATTCAAACTAGAGATTAAAGTTTCTGCAAAGATTCTACAACAAGTTAAAGTTCTTTCTTTAATCCAATCAAGGCAAGTACAGTTATTTTCCGCTATAAACGTTAATAATAATTTTGATATGTTCTTGATTCTAAATCTGAGATTGTATATATATTCTCTTCTGTTTTTCTGTATCCCTTTTCTTCTTTTCTGTTTTTATAGCCAGGCTACCACGAGCCTGTGCCTAATCTCATAAGAGATGAACGTATGAACGCAAATTTTGGGATGAATGATGCGAAATTTGACAAGACTAAATTGAATGTATGACTTTAGGTCTGAGGCATAAAATATATTGGACATATGCATAAATTTGACTATGAACATATAATTTATGCATGTTGTATGCATAGCTATGTTGTAATTTAGAACTGTAATTAATGAGCATATGTTGTAAACATAGATTTGGATCTATGCATATTCTATGATAGAAGAAAAGAGGAACCATTGTAAGATTACATATGATTTGAGACTTTGGACAAAATGCATATAAAAGTCAAGATCTGATTTTTAGAAGATATGATTTAAAGATTTATATTGTTGGGTATAGTTTGCATAATGATTCATGACATGAAAAGAAGAAGGATATGGAAAGTTAGGTGTAAAGATTTACATTAATTAGGATATCTATTATTGTGATTACACCTAAATAGGGATTTTTGGATATATGGCATGTATTGAAATTCATGGTTATATTTGGTATAATTTATATGTGAATCTGCTGTAAAATACTAGTTTAACAAAAATTGGAACATATGTTATAGGGTAAATTATGTCCATATTCTGCGCTATGTAAATGTATGCAAACATGGAAGTATATGATCATGTTGTGAATCATGACAATTATGTAGGCATATGAATTTAGGCCAATTTATGATTAGGCAAGGCATGTAAATAGAACCTTTAGAAATATTAAGTTTGCTAAATCTGCTAATTTGCCAAGTTGCCTAAACTGCTAGTTTTGTTATATTGCCTAGACTGCTAATTAGATTGAAATGCCTAATCTGTTAAATTTGTCGGTTGAAATGCCTAACCTGTTATATGCCAAAATCTGCTAAGTTGCTAAATCTGTTAAATCCGTTAAGTCATATAAAATCTGTTATCTGCTAAAATCTGTTATCTGCTGTGTTGATATAATCATCATGTTATTGATATAATCTGAATTGGCATATATATTGGGCGTGCGCATAAACGGTAAATAATTAATTGGCCGCAAAGATGAATATGGCTAACTCGAGGTTAGAATGAGTTTGCGGCGTAAATCTGCCCGGAACCGCCCGGCACATCCAGTGGCCGCAAACAATAGGTTCTAATGTGAGAAGTTAGTCATAACATGGGTAAGACACGAGGTTAGGTCTGGCTTGTGGCAGAAGTCTGCCTGGAACCGCCCGGCATATCCAACGGCCACAAGCTACCGACCTAATGTGAGAGGTCTGTGCATTAATAATTAATTAATGCAAATCTAAGATAAGAATGACGTCTAAAACGTATTGGGGAAAAATAGGGTTAAACCAAAGGGATTAATAGATGTAGTAAAACCCGTCCATGAATCTGTAGGCCCAATACAAAGTTAGACAAATCTGAAAAAAATCTGTACATCTGATCCGTTAGTCTGAAAACTTGTTAACTTAATTTGTGAATTAGTAAATCTGAATTCTGTATGTCTGAACTTGTAAACAAGTTAATCTGAAATCTGTTAGTCTGGGAACACAAGGTTAGGAGGGGAATTACTTGTGTCATTTGTTGTTTGGGACCCATATTAGTCAGTAACCCTTTCTGGTATCAAAACTTTGACCCAACAGTAAGTAGGGTCCGGGCACGCTTACTGAACTAATTATAAGAGGTTCATTCTGATAATGGCGAGGGGTGTTGATGGTGCGTTCCAACCGGGTCATGTGCGTGCAAGGATCCCGGTCTGCCTCTGAGGATGTAAGACGCCGTGACATCTGTAAATAGGTCTGTGCCAATTGGTTGTCACTTTAGGGAGTGATACACCCTACTGTGGGACCGACACAGGATATTTATGTATTAGGGAGCCGATCGCTTGGGGTAGGGTTTTAGGGTACGCTTAGTTCTGTCTGTTTCTGTTGGTACCGTCTGTTTCTGTTGGGTGGTAACACCTGTCTGTTTCTGTGTGGTACCGTCTGTTCGGGTGGTAAAGGCCCATTACTAGTGTACACCTAATTCCACATTCTGTCTCCATAGGGATAAATCTGTTTCTTCTTCTGTCTGTTTCTGGTCGGGTAGTAAAGGCCCATTATTAGCATTCTGTTTCTGTTAAAGTATTCTGTACCCGTTCCTGCTTCAACTTAGACATTAGGGTGACACCTAATTCTGCTATACTAGTATTAGTGCAGAGAAGTGTAAAACAATAGTTTATATCATTCTGTTTTTCTGTTATATCTGCTACACCTATAGTTATCTCACATCCAGTTTTATGTTCATATCATATTATTATTATCTGTTCATATGCTAAAAGTCACTGGACTTGCCAGACCTTTTGTCTGACCCTTGTTGTTTCGCCTCCTTTCTTCCGTTCCCCCCCCCCCAAGTTATCCAAGGAGGGAAATACTTTAGCTTGATCCGGATTTCTCTTGGCTTGAAGTGCTTAAAGTATGGCTTGGCTCTGTATAGCTTCCGTTCCATGGGGATTATGATTTTAAACTATGCATTTTGAAGGCTTTTGTACAAGACTGATATTTTGTACTTGAATTCTGAAATTGAAAGGATGTAACCATATTAATTTCTGTTTCCGCTGTAATAAAGTCAAAAAATTTCAAGTACTGTTTTATCTGTCTTGTAAGTTTCTGTTCTGTTTACTAAAATGCTCCATCAAAGTTAAGGCATTCCCTTTGTGAGTGACCTTAACGGAGGTGGGGTGTTACAATGGCTCAAGTCTTTGTCTCTAATATGGCTTACTCTTTTTATTGGGGAATAATGTTTTTCTTTAATACGTATGTACTTTGATGATGCAAGACAGAAGTATTTTTTTTGTGATGGTTTTATGACTTATGGTATTGTGAACTACGGTATTATGTTTTACGTTGAAATAAAATTTGAAATTTTCGCTGCTATCTTGTTATTATCTGCCTTGTAATTATTCTTTGTATGTTTTCCTACAACGCTTCACGAAACTTAATGCATTCCCATAGTGAGTTACATTAACGGACGTGGGGTGTCACACTTGGTATCAGAGCTGAAGGTTACCAGATTAGATAAAAGTTTTGAAAAATATTTTTCAAAAAGGTTTTAAAAGAAAGTATTTTCAAAAAGAAAAGTCTATTTTGAAAATATTCCCCAAGAAGCCATATGTAATATCCTTTGGTCCTTTATCTAAAATTCTTCCTTTTCCCTTTTTCAGCATGTCTGGGGATCAAAACATTCCTAATATGTTACAACCCGAAAATCTAGGCCAGTTTAAATTTTTTATTTTGGCAATTTTAGTGAATTTTGAATATTTAAATTAGATTATTTTAAATAATATCGACGAAAAATTTATTTTGAATATAATTCGAACGTATATTTTATATACGTCGTTGTTAGAATATAAATATTTATATATAATTATAAATAGAATTGAAAATGGCGCGGTAGTTCGATAATTCGATTTCAAAATTCAATTGAATGTATCGGGTGCAAAACAATCCGGATTTTAGTGAAACCAAAAACATTAGGATCTAATTGAGAATATCTTTCCAACGAATCCGACAAATTGAAATTTCATAACGGGAATCAAAAGATATGTCCAGTTGAAAATTCTGAATAGTCGCTATGGAATTCAGGCCCTTAAAAATGGGAATTTTGCAAACGACCTCGGATTTCGACGAAACCACTTTTTTTGAATCCGTGATGTCAAGTTATTACTAGATTCCAAATTTCATAATTTTTCGAATCAATATGTGAGCGTGGCAAAGGAAAACGCGTTAGACCAGTTTTAGTTGATTTTAATCGACTGGAAAATGGCCATTTTTCAAACGGTCTCAGAATTCGACGAAACTAGTTTTATTAGGACCGTATCGTCAATACGAAGCTAAAAAATATTTTTCGGGAATTTTTCGAGTTAGTATGTGACCCCGGTAAATTGAAATGCATGTTCAAAATTAATATATAGAGTTATATGTTGATTTTAACGGAAACTGATCGAAACGATCGAATCAGCTTACGATACATATCCCATTGTGTTCGGAATGGGGGTGAAACGCTATGGACGACAGGCGGTGGGTCTCGTCCAGAGGTCGTATGTAAAAGTCAACTTTTTGAAATTAAAATGATTAAAAATGAAATAAAAATAAAAACCTCTCTCCCCTTATAAACCGCTGGCCCCCCCTTTCTCGTTTTTCATTTGTTCAGAAATCAAAATAAATAAATAAAAACAAAGAAAGAAGAATAAGACGCAGCCCCCGCCCCCTCGACGGCGGTCGATGCCGCACCGCGCGCCTCCCCCCCATCAACCTCCGCCTCCCACGAGCCTCGCCCCCCCCCCCCCTCGATTTCCGTCCAGACCCCCCCCCCCCCCAAACCCCTGAAGACCGTCGCCTGCTCCGCCCGCCACCGCAACCACCTGCACCGACCCCCAACGCGGCATCAGCCCCCCCTCATCCACTGACGAGCGCGACAGCCCCCCCCCCCCAATATTCACTGTAAGTTTTTTATTTCATTTATTTGTTTATTTTTGTTTTGTTTTAATTCATTTTAAATGTTTAGCTTTGGTTAATCAGTTTAAAAACTGATTTTTAGTACGTAGATTTTTAATTTACAAAGAATAGATTTTTAATTTACAAAAGAAATGATTTTTATGTTTAGACATAAAATAAAAATATAATTTTTAGATTATAAAAAGAATCAAAATACGATTTTTATATTTTTAAAGTATTAAAAATATGATTTTTATATTTTTAAAGTATTAAAAATATAATCTTTATTATGTAGAAGATGTAAAAATATGATTTTTGTTTATGTAGAGAATTAAAAATATAATTTTTACATGATAGGAATATTAGAAATATCATCTTTAAATTTGAAAAGGAGAAATCTTTAAATTTAAAAAGGGGAAATCTTTAAATTTGAAAAGGCGAAATCTTTATATTTGAAAAGGAGAAATCTTTATATTTGAAAAGGAGAAATCTTTATAGTTGAAAGGGCGATATCTTTATATAGAGAATAATGATGTAAAAATAGAATTTTTACCTATATGATAATGAAGTAAAAATAGAAATTTTATCCATATAGCGTGATTATAAAAATAGGATTTTTATATATTGAATAGCGAAGTAGAAATTCGATTTTTATATATTGAATAGCGAAGTAAAAATTCGATTTTTATATATTGAATAGAAAAGTAAAAATGTGATTTATACATATGTAGTGGCTACGGGTGACGAAAGTGATAAGAGACGAGAACGACGAAGATTTCTAGTTAAGAAGAGTCGTGGAATTGGGATAGCTATCGGTGAGAACTTCTCACTCTTCAATTTCTTTTCCTAGTTATATATATACTAGGATGCAGACGGTGTTTAGTAGCACCCGACACCCATCATCCACAGACCATGGATGGCTTGTTTGTTTAATTGATGTGTTGTAAAATTTGTTTGTGTTGTTGATGTGAAATTGATAATGAAATATATTCATGTGTTGAAATAAATTAATTGCCGTTAAAAATATAATTTTTAACGTGAAAGTGAATAAATAAATATTTATAAACAAATCGGCCGATTTGTTTATATACACTGATTTGACTGATATTGATTGGGCCGATAAAATTTACACATCGCCCAACTACACGAATAAAAATCTGTGTTTGTTGATTTGAAACCCCACACGGGTGTTGGGATGATATTTGGCGTACACTAACCCAATTATTTCATTGTTTGTCGATCGATTGATTGACAGGCTGTTATAAGCATTAGATATCTATATTCGATGCTTAAACAGTGTAGTGCACTTTGGATGATGGTTGATTATTTGTCGTTGATATTATATACATGTGTCTATGGAATCCATATAATTAACGTTATATGGTAATTGATTGGGCCTCATTCTAATTTAGAAGATAAAGAATATTATAAAATAAAGGTTCGTGTGTTGACTGTACTCATCCGTTGAGATTAGTCATGTGTTGAACGAAATATTTTAACAATAAAATTTACATATTTATCATATATAAAATTAGAAACTAACTGGAAAATAGATAAGATGAGTGGTCTCCTGGATATTAATCTGATGTTGGTTTCGGCCTTTGGGGTTAATATTCAAGGAATCGTTCTCTTACTAATTTACGGTTGGAGTCTGATTTAATATCAAACGATAGATACCTTAATTTTCATAAAATATATTAAATAACAAAAATAGTCACACGTGGACAGTACTCACCCGTTGAGATTAGTCATGTGTTGAACGGAATATTTTAACAATAAAATTTACATCTTTATCATTATAAAATAAAGGTTCATGTGTTGACCGTACTCATTCGTTGAGATTAGTCATGTGTTGAACGAAATATTTAGATTCACGTATTGAATAGGATAAATATTCATTTGTTGAATGGAATAACGGAATTATTGAAATATATAAAGCCGTATTGATTAGAGATGCGCTATTTTGACGTGAACGATATTTATATCGATTATATTCGTTTTTAAAAATCGAATTGAATTGAATATAAAACGAATTCGAATTGAATCGAATAGAAAACGAATTGAATCGAATTGAAAACGAATTCAAATTGAATTGAAAACGAATTGAAATGAATTCAAATTGAATTGAATTTTGAATTAAATAGAAATGAATTTTAAAACGAATTTATAAGGAAAAATTTAATTTTGATTTGAATTGAAATGGAAGTTAAAATTGTTTTTGAAACGAATTCAAAACTATTTATAAAATTCGTTTTAAATAGAAATCGACGAAATATATATTATATATATAATATAATGGCCTGAATAGAACGCGCTGCGCCGCGGCAGTTCATGAATTTTGACCATTTATTTCAAACGGACATTACGGGAGATCCGACCGTCGGATTCTCCTAGAACCGGAACCGTTGGGTTCGTATCGAAAAGAGCTTTCTAACAATATTAGAAATTTGAAATCTAACGGTTGGATTGGAGATACGTCCAAATCAAATTTGGAAAAGGTCGTTGTAAGTGCAGTTCGATGGCTGTTGATAGAAATCTACTGTACGGGCCTTGATAAAATTATTAAAAATATCAATAATTTGTGTAAAATCATAAGAAATGATTTGGGAGAAATTGGGATGTAAAACTCCATATTTGAAAAGATAAAAATAGATTTTTATTGAAATGAACTAGTTTTGAACTAAAATTAGAACCCATTTATTTTTAAATAAATAAATTGGATTTGAAATGGGGTTTAAAAAGAATTGATTAGTGGGTTTATCGTGAACTGTGTTTTAGATGACATTAGTTCTTTAACCCAGTAAAAGGAGTTTTAATGAATCTGCAATTAGATTGAAATGTGAATTGATAATCTAAATTATCAAATTTAGAAATTGAGCGAGAATGGAGTATCACCAGTTTTGCTCCAAAGCGATAGTTAAATCTTTAATTAGATTTGAACGTGAAATGGTAATTAATTTTACCGATAACACTGTGGTGTTAGATATGGAGTATTACCAGTTTTGCTTCATGGGATGAATAGGTTGGGATTGGGAAATAAAATAAATAATTACTTCGGTGTGGTTTGCTAATGTCGACTAGTTTGGAAAACCATAATTTGGATTAATACGACATCCAAAGGAAGATTAAAGGATAAATTTTAAAGAATTTATCTCAGATAAAATTAATGGGAACCTTTCCCTAAGAATGTGGAATTTAGAAACTAGCTGTAGGTTAGTTAAGAAGAAGGGTTTCCTGGGTATTAATCTGATGTTGGTTTCGGTCATCGGGTTTAATATTTGGGAAATTGTTCTCTTATTGATTTACGGTTAGTAGCTACTGAATTGGAATGAGGCGTATGTTGTGTTTGTGTAACATTTTTTTCTAATATACGCAGGTTGTTCGGAAAGGCCGGGTTTATACCCATTCTGAATAACCGATTCGACGATATGTCGAAGATGAAGATGGTGGTCGAAGACCGGAAGTCTTCACATCGTTTGGATAATTATTGATGATCCTGATTGGGCTATACACCCAAAAGGATGGAAATAGTTGGTGGTCGTCCAGACGTACTTGGAGATCGATGGATATGCGAGGAAAGTGCCTCCGGTTTCGTTCAGACCCAGAACGAACTTGTAAATGGATTGTGTGTCTGACATTGGATTTTATTATGTGTTGATTGATTTCTGTTAAATATATATCTGTTTGGCGGCGGAGAATTTATTCTCTTGCTTAACGCCCTTCTCTGAGACATACGAGCTTAGAGGTTATATATCGATAGATATCAATCGCATGGCATGAATTGCCTGTGTGGCACGCTGAGTTGCATGGATCAAGGCTTCTGTTGTAAAGCAAAGTCTTGTGGTTGATGATCGAAGCACGGCCTTTGTGGCGTGGCTTTGTGTATAACGTGAATTCGCGAGCCTCACACCTCGGTATGAGTCAAAAACGGGATAAGGACTGCAGGGAGAGCACGACGTTTCTTTCTAGCTTTGGTGGTGTCAGTGACTTACCAGCCCTGACATTTATATACTTTTCACCTATGTGGTTGTTGGATGAGGCGCCTCGATTATTGGTCTGTAAGGACCGGGAAACGTGTGTTCAGGAATAAATAATCCTCCAACGTAAGTGAGGACCGGCCCTGAAGCATCCAGGGTTACCCAGAGTGTGTAGTCCTGAGGCATTTGCTAGAGTGTCTCGAAGCGGAGAGGTGCTTGCCCCTTGCCTCGACTCATGATGGAAATCCAATTTCCAATACGTGTATTGCGGTTTTAAATGTAGAACTAGTATGGCGACATGATAGATGGTACCCATGCCGCCTATGATTGATATTTATGATTGAAATTGTTTTGACACTATACACTTATAATAGTATCAAATGATTTGTTTTAAACGTACCAAGCATGTTTGGCTATTATAAGGGAAAACCCTATCCTCCGGCTTGCGTTGCATTGTGTGATGGGACCTGGGTCTTATAATAGCTTCATTTTTCGAAAAAGCATTGCGCTGTTTACTCTATGCACTGGTATTCTTGGGAGGAAACCCGTTCCGTGTTATACGGCGTGGTCCCTTGAATTACTCTCTTTTAAAGTAAAGCTTTAAATAACTGTTTTAGTTCTCACACCAGTCACATGACTGACCTGGAGTTTATTATTTTAACCTAAACTCTGGGTGCCCCTATTTTCGACACGGGCAGCTAGTAGTTTTGGTTTTGCAGATTTATATTCACAGGATCCTGGTTTACAGCTGGAATGATATACGGAAAGCTATGTATCCTTATATCACCTTCAGTTGTGCTTTATATTATTTTCCGCTGCTATGTAATTTATTGTAATCTCTGATATTTATCGAATGTAATAGTATTCATTTATACTGTGTATATTCTTGTATCTGATGGAATTGTTGTAATAGCAATGAAATGTTCTTCTGTCTGCGTTCTGTTTTGTCTTGTCCTTACAGTAATTCGTTCTTTCTCATCTCTTCGGAGACCGGGGAAGTTCGGGTCACTTCATTTGGTATCAGAGCTTGGGTTTACAGAGCTCGAGAACAAGGCACATTAGAACCATACGAAAGAATTCATCAGATATTGGATTAGTAATATCCAATTAGAATGACTCGTTAGAGATAGGATCAGTAGTATCCTAGATCGAGTGTGAAGAGTATATTTTTCAAATGAAAACAATTTTGTTTTGAAATTTAAATCATTTTATACGTATTTGAATAATTTATTTATTTTGAATTTGGACAATCCAATATATAAAGATTTTGCATATATGCGTCATGAACGTATATTCGAAGTTTTAATATAATGGATAGATATAGAATCACATTCTAGTCGCCCGGAGATGGTACTGATAATTGTCATGACATCATCAGTATTTATGTTCGTGTTTCGAAGGTGTGATATCTATATATTTCCATTAGACTGGTGTGAGAATCAAAACTTATATAGATAGATTCATTTGTTGTGATTTGGCATCAAAAACATGATTTTTGCATATGTACTAAAATTATGAATTTGAAACGTTAATTCACTAATTGACTGATGTTTGTGTTGTTTGTTTATTTGTTTTATAATTTTGAACCATTATGCCTAATTGAATTAAATATTGAATTGTATCGAAAATTAGTCGCATTTGCTTGCATATACATATACTTACATTGAACAGGTCACAGCAAGGAGGCTAGAGCAGAGAATAAAATTTGTTTGTCTGACAAATAGGTACATATTTTACTATAATTTACTATTTTGTTTGGGTGATGATGATTTTATGAGCCTATTGGCTAGCCGCTTGGCTTTTTCTTTTTCTTTTTGAGATCAGAAGGCCTATATGGCAATTTCGGGATTTTCCCGTGGTTCCCGGTGCAGGGGAGGTTATGGCGAAATTTTTCGAAAATTTAGGGTGTTAGCCAAATTTTTGAGAATTTGAAAATTCTCAGAAACTGAAAAGTTGGATAATGGAAGCCAGATCGAACGTAGAATTGATTAATCAAACCACGTTCGACTTTGTTCCTTTTCGGGGACGAAAAGTTTTAAGTGAGGGAGATTGTAATAACCCGAAAATCTGGGCCAGTTTAAAATTTTTATTTTGGCAATTTTAGTGAATTTTGAATATTTAAAATACATTATTTTAAATAATATCGACGAAAAATTTATTTTGAATATAATTCGAACGTATATTTTATATACGCCGTCGTTAGAATATAAATATTTATATATAATTATAAATAAAATTGAAAATGGCGCGGTAGTTCGATAATTCGATTTCAAACTTCAATTGAATGTACCGGGTGCAAAACAATCCGGATTTTAGTGAAACCAAAAACATTAGGATCTAATTGAGAATATATTTCCAACGAATCCAACAAATTGAAATTTCATAACGGGAATCAAAAGATATGTCCAGTTGAAAATTCTGAATAGTCGCTATGGAATTCAGGCCCTTAAGAATGGAAATTTTGCAAACGACCTCGGATTTCGACGAAACCACTTTTGTTGGATCCGTGATGTCAAGATATTGCTAGATTCCAAATTTCATAATTTTTCGAATCAATATGTGAGCGTAGCAAAGGAAAACACGTTTGACCAGTTTTAGTTGATTTTAATCGACTGGAAAATGGCCATTTTTCAAACGGTCTCAGAATTCTACGAAACTAGTTTTATTAGGACCGTATCGTCAATACGAAGCTAGAAAATATTTTTCGGGAATTTTTCAAGTTAGTATGTGACCCCAGTAAATTGAAATGCGCGTTCAAAATCAATATATAGAGTTATATGTTGATTTTAACTGAAACTGATCGAAACGATCGAATCAGCTTACGATACATATCCCATTGTGTTCGGAATGGGGGTGAAAGGCTATGGACGACAGGCGGTGGGCCTCGTCTAGAGGTCGTATGTAAAAGTCAACTTTTTGAAATTAAAATAATTAAAAATAAAATAAAAATAAAAACCTCTCTCCCCTTATAAACCGCTGGCCCCCCTTTCTCGTTTTTCATTCGTTCAGAAATCAAAAAAAAAAAAAAAAAAGAAGAAGAAGACGCAGCCGCGCAGCCCCCGCTGACGGCGGTCGATGCCGCACCGCGCGCCTCCCCCCCTCATCAACCTCCGCCTCCCACGAGCCTCGCCCCCCCTGGATATCCGTCCAGACCCCCCCCCAAAACCCTGAAGACCGTCGCCTGCTCCGCCCGCCACCGCAACCTCCTGCACCGACCCCCAAGGCGCCACCAGCCCCCCCCCTCATCCACTGACGAGCGCGACAGCCCCCCCCCCCCCCCGGCCCAATATTCACTGTAAGTTTTTTTATTCCATTTATTTGTTTATTTTTGCTTTGTTTTAATTCACTTTAAATGTTTAGCTTAGGTTAATCAGTTTAAAAACTGATTTTTAGTATGTAGATTTTTAATTTACAAAAGAATAGATTTTTAATTTACAAAAGAAATGATTTTTATGTTTAGACATAAAATAAAATTATAATTTTTAGATTATAAAAAGAATCAAAATACAATTTTTATATTTTTAAAGTATTAAAAATATGATTTTTATATTTTTAAAGTATTAAAAATATAATCTTTATTATGTAGAAGATGTAAAAATATGATTTTTGTTTATGTAGAGAATTAAAAATATAATTTTTACATGATAGAAATATTAGAAATATCATCTTTAAATTTGAAAAGGAGAAATCTTTAAATTTGAAAACGGGAAATCTTTAAATTTGAAAAGGCGAAATTATTATATTTGAAAAGGAGAAATCTTTATATTTGAAAAGGAGAAATCTTTATAGTTGAAAGGGCGAGATCTTTATATAGAGAATAATGATGTAAAAATAGAATTTTTACCTATATGATAACGATATAAAAATAGAAATTTTATCCATATAGTGTGGTTATAAAAATAGGATTTTAATATACATAACAACGAAGTAAAAATTCGATTTTTATATATTGAATAGCGAAGTAGAAATTCGATTTTTATATATTGAATAGCGAAGTAAAAATTCGATTTTTATATATTGAATAGCGAAGTAAAAATGTGATTTTTACATATGTAGTGGCTATGGGTGACAAAAGTGATAAGAGACGAGAACAATGAAGATTTCTAGTTAAGAAGAGTCGTGGAATTGGGATAGCTATCGGTGAGAACTTCTCACTCTTCAATTTCTTTTTCTAGTTATATATATATACTAGGATGCAGACGGTGTTTAGTAGCACCCGACACCCGTCATCCACAGACCATGGATGGCTTGTTTGTTTAATTGATGTGTTGTAAAATTTGTTTGTGTTGTTGATGTAAAATTGATAATGAAATATATTCTTGTGTTGAAATAAATTAATTGTCGTTAAAAATATAATTTTTAATGTGAAAGTGAATAAATAAATATTTATAAACAAATCGGCCGATTTGTTTATATACACTGATTTGACTGATATTTATTGGGCCGATAAATTTTACACATCGCCCAACTGCACGAATAAAAATATGTGTTTGTTGATTTGAAACCCCACATGGGTGTTGGGATGATATTTGGCGTACACTAATCCCAATTATTTCATTGTTTGTCGATCGATTGATTGACAGGCTGTTATAAGCGTTAGATATCTATATTCGATGCTTATACAATGTAGTGCACTTTGGATGATGGTTGATTATTTATCGTTGCTATTATATACATGTGTGTATGGAATCCATATAATTAACGTTATATGGTAATTGATTGGGCCTCATTCCAATTTAGAAGATAAAGAATATTATAAAATAAAGGTTCATGTGTTGACTGTACTCATCCGTTGAGATTAGTCATGTGTTGAACGAAATATTTTAACAATAAAATTTACATCTTTATCATATATAAAATTAGAAACTAACTGGAAAATAGATAAGATGAGTGGTCTCCTGGATATTAATATGATGTTGGTTTCGGCCTTCGGGGTTAATATTTAGGGAATCGTTCTCTTACTAATTTACGGTTGGAGTCTGATTTAATATCAAGCGATAGATACCTTAATTTTCATAAAATATATTAAATAACAAAAATAGTCACACGTGGACAGTACTCACCCGTTGAGATTAGTCATGTGTTGAACGAAATATTTTAACAATAAAATTTACATCTTTATCATTATAAAATAAAGGTTCATGTGTTGACCGTACTCATCCGTTGAGATTAGTCATGTGTTGAACGAAATATTTAGATTCACGTATTGAATAGGATAAATATTCATTTGTTGAATAGAATAACGGAATTATTGAAATATATAAAGCCGTATTGATTAGAGATGCGCTATTTTGACGCGAACGATATTTATATCGATTATATTCGTTTTTAAAAATCGAATTGAATTGAATATAAAACGAATTTGAATTGAATCGAATAGAAAACGAATTGAATCGAATTGAAAACGAATTAGAATTGAAAACGAATTGAAATGAATTGAAATTGAGTTGAAATTTGAATTAAATAGAAATGAATTTTAAAACGAAATTATAAGGAAAAATTTAATTTTGATTTGAATTGAAATGGAAGTTGAAATTGTTTTTGAAACGAATTCAAAACTATTTATAAAATTCGTTTTAAATAGAAATCGATGAAATATATATTATATATATAATATAATGGCCTGAATAGAACGCGCCGCGCCGTGGCCGTTCGTGAATTTCGACCATTTATTTCAAACGGACATTACGGGAGATCCGACCGTTGGATTCTCCTAGAACCGAAACCGTTGGGTTCGTATCGAAAAGAGCTTTCTAACGAATATTAGAAATTTGAAATCTAACGGTTGGATTTGGAGATACGTCCAAATCAAATTTGGAAAAGGTCGCTGTAAGTGCAGTTCGATGGCCGTTGATAGAAATCGACTGTACGGGCCTTGATAAAATTATTAAAATTTCAATAATTTGTGTAAAATCATAAGAAATGATTTGGGAGAAATTGGGATGTAAAACTCCATATTTGAAAAGATAAAAATAGATTTTTATCGAAATGAACTAGTTTTGAGCTAAAATTAGAACCCATTTATTTTTAAATAAATAAATTGGATTTGAAATGGGGTTTAAAAAGAATTGATTAGTGGGTTTATCGTGAACTATGTTTTAAATGACATTAGTTCTTTAACCCAGTAAAAGGAGTTTTAATGAATTTGCAATTAGATTGAAATGTGAATTGATAATCTAAATTATTAAATTTAGAAATTGAGCGTGAATGGAGTATCACCAGTTTTGCTCCAAAGCGATAGTTAAATCTTTAATTAGATTTGAACGTGAAATGGTAATTAATTTTACTGATAACACCGTGGTGTTTGATATGGAGTATTACCAGTTTTGCTTCATGGGATGAATTGGTTGGGATTGGGAAATAAAATAAATAATTACTTCGGTGTGGTTCGCTAATGTCGACTAGTTTGGAAAACCATAATTTGGTTTAATACGACATCCAAAGGAAGATTAAAGGATAAGTTTTAAAGAATTTATCTTCGATAAAATTAATGGGAACCTTTCCCTAAGAATGTGGAATTTAGAAACTAGCTGTTGGTTAGTTAAGAAGAAGGGTTTCCTGGGTATTGATCTGATGTTGGTTCCGGCCTTCGGGGTTAATATTTGGGAAATTGTTCTCTTATTGATTTACGGTTAGTAGCTACTGAATTGGAATGAGGCGTATGTTGTGTTTGTGTAACATTTGTTTTTAATATACGCAGGTTGTTCGGAAAGGCCGGGTTTATACCCATTCTGTATAACCGATTCGACGATATGTCGAAGATGAAGACGGTGGTCGAAGACCGGAAGTCTTCACATCGTTTGGATAATTATTGATGATCCTGATTGGGCTGTACACCCAAGAGGAAGGGAATAGTTGGTGGTCGTCCAGACGTACTTGGAGATCGATGGATATGCGAGGAAAGTGCCACCGGTTTCATTCAGACCCAGAACGAACTTGTAAATGGATTGTGTGTCTGACATTGGATTTTATTCTGTGTTGATTGATTTCTGTTAAATATATATCTGTTTGGCGGCAGAGAATTTATTCTCTTTCTTAACGCCCTTCTCTGAGACGTAGGAGCTTAGAGGTTATATATCGATAGATATCAATCGCATGGCATGAATTGCCTGTGTGGCACGCTGAGTTGCATGGATCAAGGCTTTTGTTGTAAAGCAAAGTCTTGTGGTTGATGATCAAAGCACGGCCTTTGTAGCGTAGCTTTGTGTATAACGTGAATTCACGAGCCTCACACCTCGGTATGAGTCAAAAACGGGATAAGGACTGCAGGGAGAGCACAACGTTTCTTTCTAGCTTTGGTGGTGTCAGTGACTTACCAGCCCTGACATTTATATACTTTTCACCTATCTGGTTGTTGGATGAGGCGCCTCGATTATAGGTCTGTAAGGACCGGGAAACGTGTGTCCAGGAATAAATAATCCTATAACGTAAGTGAGGACCGACCCTGAAGCATCCAGGGTTACCCAGAGTGTGTAGTCCTGAGGCATTTGCTAGAGTGTCTTGAAGCGAAGAGGAGCTTGCCCCTTGCCTCGACTCATGACGGAAATCCAATTTCCAATACGTGTATTGCGGTTTTAATTGTAGAACTAGTATGGCGGCATGATAGATGGTACCCATGCCGCCTATGATTGATATTTATGATTGAAATTGTTTTGACACTAAACACTTATAATAGTATCAAATGATTTGTTTTAAACGTACCAAGCATGTTTGGCTATTATAAGGGAAAACCCTATCCTCCGGCTTGCGTTGCATTGTGTGATGGGACCTAGGTCTTATAATAGCTTCATTTTTCGAAAAAGCATTGCGCTGTTTACTCTATGCACTGGTATTCTTGGGAGGAAACCCGTTCCGTGTTATACGGCGTGGTCCCTTGAATTACACTCTTTTAAAGTAAAGCTTTAAATAACTGTTTTAGTTCTCACACCAGTCACATGACTGACCTGGAGTTTATTGTTTTAACCTAAACTCTGGGTGCCCCTATTTTCGACACGGGTAGCTAGTAGTTTTGGTTTTGCAGATTTATATTCACAGGATCCTGGTTTACAGCTGGAATGATATCCGGAAAGCTCTGTATCCGTATATCACCTTCAGTTGTGCTTTATATTATTTTCCGCTGCTATGTAATTTATTGTAATCTCTGATATTTATCGAATGTAATAGTATTCATTTATACTCTGTATATTCTTGTATCTAATGGAATTATTGTAATAGTAATGAAATGTTCTTCCGTCTGCGTTCAGTTTTGTCTTGTCCTCACAGTAATTCGTTCTTTCTCATCTCTTCGGAGACCTGGGAAGTTCGGGTCACTTCATAATATCCCAGAGGGCGTCACGATACCTGTAACACCCCGTATTTCCTGTGAATATTAAAGTAACGAATTAAAGAATACTTAATTGTAAAGTGAGAATTAAGGGAAAAGGGTTACGCCATTGCGTCCATCTTAGAATTCTGCTTGAGATAGAGTCCGAGTTTGCGTGAATCGGACTACGTATGAACAAGTTATGGAGTTCAGAAGATTTCATGTTTAAACAGAAAATTAAATAATTAAATAAACAAAAGTAGTTCGAATTTTAAATTTAGGCAAAAGAGGCTGAGCGGGAAAATTACCGCTCAGGGGGTCGACATAGGTATCGACCCCCCTATAGGGGAGTTGACATAGGTGTCGACCCCCCTGTAGGGGACGACTCCTATATTCTTATCCGAACAGTGATGATTTCTAACTCGCTATTGAGTCACTAGAGCATAGGTTGCAGTTTCTGGATAGCTCTATTTGGTCTGGATGGCCTGATTACTCCTACGTTGATCTAACGGCTTACATTAATTTAAACTTCTATATAAACAACCCTAACCCTCAACCCTAAACCACACAATTTCATTCTAAGGAGCCGTCATGTTGTCCATGGCCAAACTAGAGTAGCCGCCATTCTTCTCCAACTAGAAAGCAAGCTAGGAAGCAATTTAGAAGCCTCAAACCAAATAAAAATTAGAGAACCAATAGTCTACATCAAAGGATAGCTTTTTAGTTTCAAAAAACAGATCCCAGAAAACAAGATTGTTCTTTTGTTTGTAAGTTTAGTTATTCTTTAGATGTGAACAAAACAAAAGTCATGATTTGTAATAAAGACAAACTAGAACAATGCTTATTGTAAATCATCATATTTTGATTTATGTTTTCTGAAATTTCCTATGCCTACGAGACTATTGGAATTGATACAATTCATCATGTTGTATAGTAATTTGGTGATGAATCTATTGTGTTGTATAGTAATTTGGTGATGAACCTATCATGTTGTATAGTAATTTGGGAATGAACCTATCATGATGTATATAAGTTTGGTGATTCTTTCATGTTATGTTACATGCAAGTTTTTAGGCTAAGTCATATACACCTGTAGGTTTAGATCTACATTCTCATATGTTTAGATCTATGTTAATTTGATCCAACTCAAATGCAAGTTCACATTTACATGCCTAATCGGATTTGTGTAATTCTATGCAAGTTCCCGTTCATATGCTTAATATTCATGTTAATTGGATCTAAAATGCAAGTTCATTGCTCTATGCCAAATTTATATGACACATGTTTAGTTAGATCCATATTATTTTATGTTGTTAGAATGGTACATGCTCCTTTCTTTTCCCTTTTTGTTTATGAGTTAGGCTAAGTTGCGAGCCTAACGTTCTATGTGAATTATGCGAGCGTATAACGGGGGTAACGTTGGGAAAACATTAAATTACATATTATTGGCATAGTTTGGCTCATAATCATGTAAATGATTAGTAGCATGAAATGGTATAATTTATGTACCTAAAAATTATGAACATGATTTAGAGGGTAAACGGGGCAAGACTTGAATGACAATAATTGTGGATAATTTACATATAAATATGAAGGGTAAATATGTAAATTAAGTAAAAGACGAATATGCCTAACCTGAGGTTAGATTAAGTTATGGTGTAAGACTGCCCGAAACCGCCCGACGCATCCAGCAATAGTAACAATATAGATCTAATGTGAGAGGTTAGCACATTAAACTCAAAAGAACCCGAGGTTAGATTGAGTTGCAGTGTAAGACTGCTCGGAACCGACCGTCACATCCAGCAACCACAACAATATAGATCTAATGTGAGAGGTTGGTGTTTTAATGAATGAATTATAGCTAAGGAACAGGCAGGCTAAGTAGGTAGGGTTAAGTTAACTAAGGCAACACTTAACCAGTACAACATGTTAATTAAACAAATGGTAAGGTTAAGTAACATATGAATAGGCGACACTTAACGGTTATAACATGTTAATTAGGCAAGAAGGTTGGGTTAAGTAAATTTAGAACACTTAACCGTTATAACATGTTAATTAGACAAGAAGGTGGGGTTAAGTAAATTTAGAACACTTAACCATTATAACATGTTAAATAGACAAGAAGGTGGGGTTAAGTAAATTTAGAACACTTAACCGTTATAACATGTTAATCGGAAAAGTGAGCAGGGTTAAGTTAACCAGTACAACATGATGAATGAACGGGGTTAAGTTAATAGGAAACACTTAACCAATAAAACATGATGTGTGGGTGGGTTAAGTTAACTTGAATGGACAACACTTAACCAATATTACATGAATGAAGCGGATATGGTTAAAGTAAGCTTAACCAATAATACGTATTGACTTGAATCGGTGGGAGGGTTAAGTACATCTCGTGTAGGTGGGTAATATTTGTATATATAGGCCCACAAACTTAACCATTGAATAAACATGATTGAATCGGTGGGAGGGTTAAGTACATCTCGTGTAGGTGGGTAATATTTGTATATATAGGCCCATAAACTTAACCATTGAATTTTTTTTGCTTGATTCGGTGGGTGGGTTAAGTACATCTCGTGTAGGTGGGTAATATTTGTATATATAGGCCCACAAACTTAACCAGTAGGAAACCCTAGTAACGGGGACCCATTTCAGTAGTAACCCACATAGATGTATCATGGTACCCTGAACTAGGCAGGGTGGGGCACGATTACTGGGCTGATTATAAGCGGTCAAAATAGCGGCAGTGGTATGTCAGTGTAGGTTCCGACAGTTTACGGGCGTACACTTACTCCGGAGTGGGAAAAAGTAGGCACTGGGTACCATTAGTTATACACTATGAATCTTGAATCATGTCGGGTTGCTATCATAAGGATTGATACACCTTATGGTGGGACTAGCACAGGGTATCTACACGCAAGAGAGGGTCGATTGACACAGATACATGGAACATTAGTACAAGTAGGGAGCCGATCGATATGGTAGTAAGGGTACATCTAACATCTTCATGTCAATTAGGCTGATTGAGGTTAGATCCTCATACTAGATGTACACCTGAAGGCTACCACAATTGCGGGGATTGGGATCACGTTGTAATTTTATCATTTTATACAGATTACTAGTTAGGACACTAGTTAGGCGGTGCATAGATATAGAAATCAGAATAACAGGGTAGTAGCGAAGTAGAGAAAGAGTAGAAGCGCATTCAGTTTACCTTGCCTTATTTTGTCTTAAGTTATCTTGTTTTATGGTATTGTCCTATTTTCAGTTTATTCTTGTCATGATCCTTTATCTTGTTTTCATGCTGAAAAATCACTGGACTTACCAGACTTATGTCTGACCTATTTTCTTTTGTCTTCTTTTCTTCCGTTCTCCCCCAAGTAGTCAGGGAGGGAATATTACCACTTAGATCAGTTTTCTTTCCAAGCTCGAAGATAGTCGATGTATTGCTTTTGACTCTCTCTTCCACTGCTATGGATGGTTCATGCTTTACTGGGGAATATCATTATTATTTTTATTCTTCTTTCATACTTGGAAGTTTTTGAATCAAGACAGAAGTTCTATGTATTACTTTTAAGCATGATTGAGACAATTGTTGAAAAAGCTTGACTGAACCACATTGTTTTATAAAATGACTTTATTTTCCACTGCTTTAATTGTCTATCTTGTAATTTATCTGCATCTTTTACCTAAAATGCTCCACCGAAGTTAAGGCATTCCCGTTGTTTGTGACATTAACAGAGGTGGGGTGTTTCACTTGGTATCAGAGCTGAAGGTTACCGGATCAAATAAAAGATTTGAAAAAAATTGTTTTCAAGACAGTTTTAAAAGAAGCATTTTCTAAAGAAAAGTTATTCTTAAAGGCATATTCCCCAAAGCCATATGCACTATCTTTTGATTCTTTGTTTGATTCCTTGTTTTCCTTCTTTACTGAATCTCCGGGGCTCCTGGCTTTCTGGGAGGTAACCACATCGCGGTATGGTTACGTAGGCTTGATGAGACTACGACACCTGTCAAAGGGCAAAGAAGTGCCCAACTTCTATCTATAGCCACAGTAGTTTCATCTACGGCTAATTTTCTTTCAATCTTTGTAGCGTTTTTCCATGCGATGGAGGCAGTTTCAAGAGACTTGTCAATAAGTTACACAAAGATGGCAAAGATGAGAATGAGGGAGTTAGGCTAAGGAGCACAACCCAAGGACAAGAAACTCATGGATATGTACTTAGTTCATAACAAGGAAAGGATAGGAAAACCTAAGACAAGAGGATGTGTCTTTATAATGGGTCATATAATTAAGGACAAGGGCAAGAACTAAGGATAGGATTTTCAGGAGGGCAAGTGCATGCTCTCACTGCTAGCGTACCTGAGAAAGAGGTAGTAAAGTTTCTGTTGAAAAAGTCTAGTTTTTCTTTTTAATCATCCTGTTAGTACTCTTTTTTATTTTAGTGCTTCACATTCGTTTATATCTGCTTTCATAGTTAGGTCTCTGCACCTTAGTACTCGTATTGTAGAAGATCCCATTATTGTCTCAAATCCAGTTTGTGGTTCGACACATTTATTTTTGGTTTATGAGGATTTGAGAATAACTATATTAAGTATAGAGTCTAAGTGTAATGTTTATGTTTTTTATTTCATGGGTTATGGGTTGATTCTAGGCATAGATTGGTTAGCTAATAATTGTGAAAGGAGGGTAGTTAGACTTTCAACTTGCCTCGGAAATACTCTCGAGATTTCATGCGATCCTAAGGGATCAGATTGTCTTAGCCACCTAGAATCACTTGATGCATCTATCGACGATTTGCGATCCGTTGGAGTAGCTCATGAGTATGCAGATGCTTTTGATAAGGTTAGGGGTTTGTCCCCTAAAACACGAGGTAGACTTCTGCATATATCTAGTTGACAATGCAAAGCCAATTGCATTATCTGTACGACACATGAATCCAAGAGAAAGGAAGGGCTCAGTAAATAAGTAAAAGAGTTATTTGAAAAAGGGTTCATAAGGCAATGTATTTCTGAATGGGGTGCTCCAGTCTTTCTCGCTACAAAGGCGAATGGTTCACTTCGCTTGTGCATAGATGATATTTTTGTTTTCTTTAAGAATGAGGAAGAACATACTTTGCATCTATGGGAAGTCTCGGATACCCTCCAAGCGCTTCAACTTAAGGCGAAGTTCTCCAAAAATGTCATTTTTGGAGAGAAAAAGTAAAGTTTTTAGGACATATGGTGTCTAAAGAAGGGATAGCAGTAGATCCCGCAAAAGTAGTTGCGGTGCAAGACTAGAAGATTCCAAGGAATGCAACAGAAGTAAGATGTTTTCTAGGACTAGCGGGCTATTATAAGAAGTTCGTTAAGGACTTTGTGAAGGTATTAGCCCCACTTACAAGATTGATGAAGAAGAATCTAACCTTTGCTCGGGATATTGGTTGTGATGTTGCTTTCCAACAATCGAAGAGGGCTCTTACAACAGCCCCAGTTTTGACTTTTACCTTACGGTAGTAAAAGGTTTACGGTATACAAGGATGCATGTGACACGAGGCTAGGCACCATTTTGATATATAAAAAAAAGAAAAGTTAAGAATACATATCAAACTTTGTTTTTAAAACCTTCGGTTAAGTTAGTAGTTGGCATCGCTAGGAGTAAGACCTATGCTTTTGAATTAAATAAGGACTTCACGAAGAAAAGACTCTCAGATAGTTGACGCAATGGATAAGTTAAGACAGTCAGAGCACAATGGAGTGAAGCTCAAGAAGATGCAACTTAGAAGACCGAAGACTAGATATGCGCATCATACCCTTTTTGAGGGTATATCCTTGATTCCTCTTTTTCTGTAAAGTTTATTTGCATGCTAGTCTTTGTCTTTTAAGTATATCCTCTCGGTCCTATCCTCGATCCTTAGGTAGAAGCCAATGGATGTAAACTTGTGTTTGACACATGTTATGTTTGGTGGTTGCAAGTGGATGCAAGTGTTTGCTAGTGGTTGCTCGGGGATGCATATATACACGTTAGGCACTAGATCGGCTTAGTCACTTTCATGTTATATACGCATATATGTATTTGTATATGGATTGAAACTTGATGTGTTATCATATGGATGTTGCATTTGTATGAATGATTGGGCACTCATGTAGAAGTTATAAAATACAATTAGGAGTGATTGCATGCATGATGGACTCATAGCACTGACATAATTCGCATTAAGGAGGTCAACTGAATCAGTAGACTGCCTGATTTTGCATTAGATTAGGACATGTACACATGTTATGCATATGATCATGAAAGCATTAGAAAACTTTTTAAGGACAATGGACGCCTATGATTGAATGGTTGAGTAGATGGATGTTGGATGTTAGGATAAATTCTCCTTGACTTGGAGATTTGGGGACGAAATCCTTTAAAGGTGGGGAGAATGTAACACCCTGTATTTCCTGTGAATATTAATGTAACGAATTAAAGAATACTTCATTGTAAAAGTGAGAATTAAGGGAAATGGGTTATGCCATTGCGTTCATCTCGGAATACTACTTGAGATAGATCAGAGTTTGCATGAATCGGACTTCGTATGAAGAAGTTATGGAGTTCAGAAGATTTCAGGTTTAAACAGAAAATTAAATAAACAAAAGTAGTCAAATTTCAAATTTAGGCAAAAGAGGCTGAGCAGGAAAATTCCCGCTCAGGGGATCGACCTCCCCCCCAAGGGGATTCGACATAGGTGTCGACCCCCTATAGGGGTTGACTCCTATATTCTGATCAGAACAGTGATGATTTCTGACTCGCTGCTGAGTCACTAGGGCATAGGTGGAAGTTTCTGGATAGCTCTATTTGATTTGGATGGCTCTGATTACTCATAGATTGATCTGATGGCTTACATTAATTTAAACTTCTATATAAACAACCCTAACCCTCAACCCTAAACCACACAATTTCATTCCAAGGAGTCGCCATGCTGTCCATGGCCAAACTAGAGTAGCCACCATTCTTCTCCAACTAGAAAGCAAGTTCGAAGCCTCAAACCAAATAAAAATTAGAGAACCAATAGTCTACATCAAAGGATAGCTTTTCAGTTTCGGAAAACAGTTCCCAGAAATCAAGATTGTTCTTTTGTTTGTAAGTTCAGTTATTCTTCAGATGTGAACAAAATAAAAGTCATGATTTGTAATAAAGAAAAACTAGAACGGTCCCTATTTGTAAAATGATCATATTTTGATTTATGATTTCTGAAATTTCATATGCCTACGAGACTATTGGAATTGATACAATTCATCATGTTGTATAGTAATTTGGTGATGAATCTATCATGTTGTATATTAATTTGGTGATGAACCTATCATGTTGTATAGTAATTTGGGAATGAACCTATCATGTTGTATATAAGTTTGGTGATTCTTTCATGTTATTTTACATGCAAGTTTTTAGGCTAATTCATATGCACCTATATGTTTAGATCTACATTCTCATATGTTTAGATCTATGTTAATTTGATCCAACTCAAATGCAAGTTCACATTTACATGCCTAATTGGATTTGTGTAATTCTATGCAAGTTCCCGTTCATATGCTTATGATTCATGTTAATTGGATCTAAATAGCAAGTTCATTGTTCTATGCCAAATTTATATGACACGTGTTTAGTTAGATCCATATTATTTTATGTTGTTAGAATGGTACATGCTCCTTTCTTTTCCCTTTTTGTCTATGAGTTAGGCTAGGTTGCGAGCCTAACGTTCTATGTGAATTATGCGAGCGTATAATGAGGGTAACGTTGGGAAAAACATGAAATTACATATTATTGGCATAGTTTGGCTCATAATCATGTAAATGATTAGTAGCATTAAATGTTATAATTTATATACCTAAAAATTATGAAATTGATTTAGTGGGTAAATGGGGCATGACTTGAATGACAATAATTGTGGATAATTTACATATAAATATGAAGGGTAAATATGTAAATTAAGTAAAAGATGAATATGTCTAACCCGAGTTTAGATTGAGTTACGGTGTAAGACTGCCCGGAACCGCCCAACACATCTAGCAACAGTAACAATATAGATCTAATGTGAGAGGCTAGCGCATTAAGCCCAAAAGAACCCTAGGTTAGATTGAGTTGCGGTGTAAGACTGCCCGGAACCGATCGGCACGTCCAACAACCGCAACAATATAGATCTAATGTGAGAGGTTGGTGCTTTAATGAATGAATTAAAGCTAAGGAACATGCAGGCTAAGAAGGTAGGGTTAAGTTAACTAAGGAAACTCTTAACCAGTACAACATGTTAATTAAACAAATGGTAGGGTTTAGTTAACTAAGGCAACACTTAACCAGTACAACATGTTAATTAAACAAATGGTAGGGTTAAGTTAACTAAGGCAACACTTAACCAGTACAACATGTTAATTAAACAAATGGTAGGGTTAAGTTAACTAAGGCAACACTTAACCAGTACTACATGTTAATTAAACAAATGTTAAGGTTAAGTAACATATGTATAGGCGACACCTAACCATTATAACATGTTAATTAGACAAGAAGGTAGGTTTAAGTAAATTTAGAACACTTAACCGTTATAACATGTTAATTAGAAATGAAGGTGGGGTTAAGTAAATATAGAACACTTAACCGTTATAACATGTTAATTAGAGAAGAAGGTGGGGTTAAGTAAATTTAGAACACTTAACCGTTGTAACATGTTAATTAGAGAAGAAGGTGGGGTTAAGTAAATTTAGAACACTTAAACATTATACATGACAAGCAGGTGGGGTTAAGTAAATTTAGAACACTTAACCGTTATAACATGTTAATTGGACAAGTGATTAGGGTTAACTTAACTAGTACAACATGATGAATGAACGGGGTTAAGTTAATAGGAAACACTTAACCAAAACAACATAATGTGTGGGTAGGTTAAGTTAATATGAGTGGGCAACACTTAACCAATATTACATGAACGAAGCGGATAGGGTTAAGGTAAGCTTAACCAATAATACGTATTGACTTGAATCGGTGGGAGGGTTAAGTACATCTCATGTAGGTGGGTAATATTTGTATATATAGGCCCACAAACTTAACAATTGAATAAACATGCTTGAATCGGTGGGAGGATTAAGTACATCTCGTGTAGGTGGGTAATATTTTTATATATAGGCCCATAAACTTAACCATTGAATAAACATGCTTGAATCAGTGGGAGGGTTAAGTACATCTCGTGTAGGTGGGTAATACTTGTATATATAGGCCCACAAACTTAACCAGTAGGAAACCCTAGTAACAACGACCCATTTCAGCAGTAACCACATAGATGCATCATGGTACCCTGAACTAGGCAGGGTGGGGCACGGTTACTGGGCTGATTATAAGCGGTCAAAATAGCGGCAGCGGTACGTCAGTGTAGGTTCCGATGGTTTACAGGCATACACGTTCTCTGGAGTGGGAAAAAGAAGGCACTAGGTACCAGTAGTTATATACTGTGCATCTTGAATCATGTCCGGTTGCTATCATAAGGATTGGTACACCTTATGGTGGGACCAGCACAAGGTATTTACACACAAGAGAGGGTCGATTGACACAAACACATGGAACATTAGTACAAGTAGGGAGCCAATCGATAGGGTAGTAAGGGTACATCTAACATCTTCATGGCAATTAGGCTGATTGCGGTAAGATCCTCATACTTGATGTACACCTGAAGGCTACCACAATTGAGGGGATTGGGATCACGTTGTAATATTATCATTTATACAGATTACTAGTTGGGACACAAGTTAGGCAGTGCAGAGATATAGAAATCAGGATAACAGGGTTGTAGCGAAGCAGAGAAAGAGTAGAAGCGCATTCATTTTACCTTGCTTTATTTTGTCTTAAGTTATCTTGCTTTATGGTATTGTCCTATTTTCAGTTTATTCATGTCATGATCCTTTATCTTGTTTTCATGCTGAAAATCACTGGACTTACTAGACTTGTGTCAGACCTGTTTTCTTTCGTCTTCTTTTCTTCCGTCCCCTCCCCCCCAGGTAGTTAGGGAGGGAATATTACCACTTAGCTCAGTTTTCTTTCCAAGCTCGAAGATAGTCGATGTATTGCTTTGGGCTCTCTCTTCCACTACTGTGGCTGGTTCATGCATTACTGGGGAATATCATTGTTATTTTTATGCTTCTTTTATACTTGGAAGTTTTTGAATCAAGACAGAAGTTCTATGTATTACTTTTAAGCATGATTGAGACAATTGTTGAAAAAGCTTGACTGAACCACATTGTTTTATAAAATGACTTTATTTTCCACTGCTTTATTTGTCTGTCTTGTAATTTATCTGTATCTTTTACCTAAAACGCTCCACCGAAGTTAAGGCATTCCCTTTATGAGTGACCTTAACGGAGGTGGGGTGTTTCAATACCCGGATGGTTCCGGAGATATTTGGAGGCCACATCGCCTGCTGAAGGCCAGAGAGATGCTCCTCCTCCTGTTGCCTTTGTCATTCCTCCTCCTCTCCACTCCAAGAGCAGATAACTTCGCCAAATTCTGTAAGGACTTCCGTGCTATGTGAGGGAAGCCATTCCATGGGAATGAGACATTTGTGGAAGCTCGGAATTGTCTTAAGGAAACCGAGGACTTATTCATAATCTTTGAGGTGGAGGACCAAAGAAAGATTCAGTTAGCTGCTTGGCTGTTAAAAGATGAAGCCACATTTTGGTGGGAAGTCACCTAGGCTGGATGTCCGGTGGAAATCTTGGAAGATTTCAGACAGGGATTCGAGATGAAATTTCTTTCCCAAGCTAAGTGAAGCAAACAGATGGAGAGGTTCTTAGCGCTCAAGCAAGGGAACTTGACGGTGAAGGAGTATGTTAACGAGTTCAACCAGCTGGCAAGGTTCGGGGTAGAGTTGATGGATACGCCGCACAAAAAGGCTTTACGATTTGCAAAAGGACTGAATGAGCCTCTACATGGTCTTGCTATGTCCCATATTCTTATGGGGGCCACCATTGAAAGGCTTGTGGATATGGCCCTAATGCATGAAGAGGACAAGGGAGAGAAGAAGGAAGCAAAGACAAAGGGGACATCGCAGAACATGAAGATGTGGCCCAAGAAAGGGCAACAACAACAACAGCCACAGCAACAACAAAAGAAAGGAGGGAAAAATGTCAAAGGCAAGGATAAGAGAAAATTTCACAATTGTGGGAAGGAAGGTCACTTGATCAAGGACTGTAAGAGAAGGAATGGCAATTGCTTTAATTGTGGAGAGGTCGGACACTTCTCTAAGGAGTGCCCAAAGAAATAGGGATAGGGTCAGAGGGCAGGAACTTCTGGAGGGCAAGTGCATGCTCTCGCCGTTAGTGCTCCTAAAGATGTAGAAAAATTTCCGTAGAAATTTTAGTTTCTCTTTCAAACCATCTAGTTAGAACACTTTTTGATTCTGGTGCTTCACACTCGTTTATATTTGCACTTAGTTACTAGTATTGTAGTAGATCTCATGGCTATTTCAAACCCCATTGGTGGTTCAGCTCATTTATCGATGATTTGTAGGGGTTTAAAATTATCTGTGTTAGGCGTCGAGTTTGAGTGCGACACGTATTTGCTCGGGTTTATGGGCTATGGGTTGATTCTAGGAATGGATTAGCTTACCACATATGGAGCCGTTTTAGATTGTGAAAGGAGTGTTGTCAGGCTCCCAACTTGTCATGGGAGGACCCTCGAAGTATCTTGTGACCCCCAAGGGTCTGTTATGCTTAGCTTCCTAGAGTCTTTAGATGCATCCATAGAGGACTTGCAATCTGTTCTAGTGGTTCGTGATTACTTCGATGCTTTTAATGAGGTACGGGGTTTACCTCCAAGGCGCGAGATCGACTTCCGCATATATCTGGTGGACAATGCAAAGCCAGTTGCGTTACCAGTACACTACATGACTCCAAGTGAAAGGAGGGAGCTGAGTAAGCAAGTAGGGTAGCTACATGGAAAAGGGTTCAACAGACGAAGCATATCTAAATGGGGTGCTCCAGTAGTATTCGCAACTAAAGCAGATGGATCACTTCGTATGTATGTTGAATATAGAGAATTAAATAAGATCACCAAAAAGAATAGGGACCCGCTTCCAAGAATTGATGATTTATTTGATCGGCTCGTTGGTGCCTTAGTATTTTCTCAGTTGGACTTGGCTACAGGGTTACATCAATTGAGAGTGGCTGAGGATAGCATAGATAAGACTGCTTTCAGAACTCTGGACAGTTTCATTGAATGGCTAGTATGCCTTTTGGGCTGACAAATGCACCCTCCTATTTTGTTGATCTGATGAGTAGGGTGTTTTGGGAATTCCTAAACAAATTCGTCGTTGTCTTCGTTGATGATATTTTGATCTTCTTAAAGATTGAAGAAGAGCATACCCAACATCCGAGGGAAGTTTAGAAAACTCTCCGTGACCACCAGCTAAACACAAAGTTGTCCAAATGCCATTTATGGAGAAAGGAGGTAAGATTCTTGGGGCATGTAGTCTCCAAAGAAGGGATAGCTGTAGATCCCGCGAAGGTGGTTGCAGTGCAAGATTGGAAGATTCCTAAAAACACAACTGAGGTGAGAAGCTTTCTTGGGTTGGCAGGTTACTATAGGAAGTTCATTAAGGACTTCGCGAAGATATCAACCACTCTCACTAGGCTGACAAAGAAGAATTTGGTGTTTTCATGGGATATAGACTGTGATGTTGCTTTCCAGCGGTTGAAAAGGGCTCTGATAACAGCCCCAGTCTTGATCTTGCCAGATGGAAGTAAAGTATTTACTGTTTACACTGATGCATGCAGTACAGGGCTTGGTGCAGTGCTGATGCAAGAAGGGAAAGTAATATGTTATGGGGGTAGGCAGTTGAGAGTTCATGAAAAGAGCTGCCCCAACCATGATCTATGACTAGCTGCCATAGTATTTGCATTGAATATGTGGTGTCATTATTTACTGGGAGAAAGATTCGAGTTGTACACCGTTCAGAAATCTCTCAAGTACCTATTCTCTCAGAAGGATCTCAACTTAAGGCAACAACGGTGGATGGAATTCTTAGCTTCATACGATTTTGAGATTTCTTATAACCCTAGCAAGGTTAATGTGGTTGCAGACGCACTAAGTATGCAGAGGATGGCCCTGAGTCCTTTGTTTGTGGAAAGAGAGAACTTGGAGTTCATATCAGCTTTTGATTTTAGACCCTCCATCGAAGTTTTGCCTGATTTATTTGCATCCTTGGAGATACGACCGACTCTTGTGGAACAGATAGGAGCTTCGCAACAAGGTGACCCACAGATTTTAGACATTATGGATAAGCTCAGAAGAGGGGAGACTTCTAGTCACCTCAGTAGATATTCCATATATGAAATGGGGTGGTTGCGACGAGATGGAAGGCTTTGTGTTCCTCAGACTGGAAGCTTGATAAAGGCAGTCCTAGAAGAAGCCCACCATTCTAAGATGACTATTCATCCAGGTGGCGACAAGATGTACAGAGACATGAAAAGGGCTTTTCTTTTGGGCTAGGATGAAGAAGGACGTGGCTGAATTTGTTTCTCAATGTTTGGTTTATCAACAAGTCAAGGCTGAGCAAAGAAGCCCGGCGGATTGCTTCATCCGTTGGAAGTGCTATAGTGGAAATGGGAGAGCATCTCGATGGATTTCATAGATGGGTTGCCTAGATCGAAAAAGGCAATAGTAGTGTTTGGGTGGTAGTAGATGGACTCACTAAGAGCACTCACTTTATTCCAGTCAAGAGCAAAAGGATGACATCGTGGTTGGCAGCGATTTATATTCGTGAGATAGTTCGCCTCCGTGGAGTACCTTCCAGCATAATAAGCGATCATGACCCCATCTTTACCAGCGAGTTTTGGAGAACTTTGCAAGAGGCATTAGGTACACAGTTGTGCTTAAGCACCGCTTATCATCCTCGGACCGATGGGCAGACGGAGAGGGTGAACAAGATTCTTGAAGAACTTTTGAGACTGTGTATCCTTGACTTCGGAGGGACTACGGAAGAGCATCTTCCTTTAGTGGAGTTTGCATATAATAACAACTAGCAGGCCAGCATCGACATGGCACCCTTTGAAGTATTGTACGTGCGCCCTTGTAGATCACCGACTTGTTGGTGGGAATCTACAGAAAGATTATTACTTGGACCAGATATGTTTAGAGAAACATCCGAAAAGATTGACCTTATTCGACAGTGGATGAAGACAGCTCAAGACAGGCATAAATCATATGCAGATAAGAGAAGGACTGATATCGAACTAGAAGTGAGAGACTTGGTTTTTATCAAAGTATTACCTCTGAGGAATGTGGTCAGCTTCGGAGCAGTAGGGAAGTTGGCACCTAGGTTTGTGGGACCATTTCCCAGAACCGAAAGGATTGGCCAAATGGCCTATAAAGTAAAGCTTCCTGAAAATCTATCTGGCGTTCATGATGTTTTCCAGGTTTCTCATCTGCGGAAGTGCTTGCATGACACCGCGGAAGTTGTTGAGCCATGTATATTGGAAGAGGTAGAGGTGGAACGGGAGGCAACAATCAGGTGAGTTCCTTCCCGTATTCTGGGATCATAGGTTAAGAAGCTACGCAATAAAGAGATCAAGTTGCTAAAGGTTCAATGGGGAGATAACCCAGAGGATGCGACTAGGGAAACCAAAGATAAGATTCATGCTTTGTACCCTTTTCTCTTCGAGGATATGTTCTTAACTCCTTTTCCAAAAGCTTTATCAGTACTTGTTTCTATCATTTGAGTATATCTTATTCATAGTATTTTCGACCTTTAGATGGAAGTTCTATGGATGAAAACATGTGTTTGAAACATGTTATGTTTGATGGATGCAAGTGTTTGCTAGTGGTTTCCTGTGGACGAATGTACACACACATTAGGCACTAAATCGGTTCAATCACTTTCATACTGCATATGGATGTGTGTGCATTTTCTTTTATTGATAGAAATGGATAAGTTAGTATATGGATGTTGCATTTGGACAAATGTGTGTGCACACATATAGAACTTATATGATGTAATAGGTTTATTTGCATACATATTGGATTCATGGCATAACATACATTGCATTAAGGAGGTTAACTGAATCAGTAGACCGCCAGATTTTCGCATTAGTGTTGGGACATATACACACACTTCTGCATATATTCATATACGCATTAGAGGCTTTTAAGGACAATGGATGCCAATGGATGTTGGATGAGTAGATGGATGATGGATGGTAGAATATGCATTCTTCCCAACTTAGAGATTTCAGGGACGAAATCCTTTGAGTAGGGGAGAATGTAACACCCCAAATTTTAACGACATTAAAAGAGGATAAAATTAAATAATAATTAATCTAACATTCGAAATTAAAGGGAACAGACTATGCCATTGCGTCCATCGCAAAATTTTGGTCAGAATGGACATTTGGTTTGCATAAAACGGACACCGCTTGAAAAAGTTATGAGGGTTCGAAGTTTGTTTATCAATAAGATAAATGAATATATAAAAAATAAATTCCAGAACCTTCAAAAACTATTCAAAAATCAAAATCAGGCCAAAGCGGGCTGAGCGGGAAAATTCGCGCTCGTGGGTGTCGACCCCCCCCTTGAGGGTGTCAACATGGGTGTCTACCCCCCTATAGGGGTGTCGACATAGGTGTCGACCCCGTATAGGGGTGTCAACCCCCCCCCCCCCCCCCCCCCGCCCCCCCCGAACAGTTCTGGGCGGAATTCATTTTACGTATCTGGACTAGATTCTCGGTCTGGTTCATTGGTTCTAGGCTATAAATATGGTCCCCTATTCTCTTATCTTCTCCATTGGAGATCATAGAGGCCATATGCTGTCAGGTTGCAAATTGAAACAGAATCAAAGTCTACTACAATCAGTTTAGCTATTCAGATGTCTCACTCTCTAAATTTTCTAAACTTAACGCTGTGAGTTTCTAGTCACTTTTAGGTTTAAATGGATAAATTTGAATTATGATAGAGTATGAATTGGGTATATGTTGTGAATCATGAACTTATGCAAGTTTATTATGTCATTATCCCTGGATCCAATATGATTATGGACATTCTACTATGCTGACTATGTAGATCTTGACATGCAACTATATTGTGGGAAATTTCAACTCGTTAATTTAGATCTAATCCTTTATGCTAATCATCTTTCACCTCTTATGTTGTAGTAATCACGATATGTTGTAAACTTGACATGTGGTGCCACCCTTTTAGATCTAATCATGCTACTATGTCACTCTAATTTTGTTTGACATCTAAATGACAAGTTTAGACCATGTTATGTTGACTTTGACATTGTAGTTGCCAAAAGTTCATCAGCTTTGTGTTCACCCTGTTATGATGATTACATGTCCATTCACCTTGTTGTCATGCTTATGCTAAAACTGTGCTGAAACTGTCACCTTTGTCACTACCTTTTTATTGTTATGGCGAGGCTACTTTATATCCTCGATGACGCCAAAATACATGCGATTACGTTAGTTAGGAAACGGGGGAAAAGGGGATTTATAATTGGCATAATTTATATTATGTTTATATAAATTGGACATATAATTCAAATAGGGAAACATAGAAATAATCACCTATAATGACATAGGTAAATTTGGGTAAACATGGCATAATTTGAATATGACCATTTGTGGATATGTAATTCAAATTATTGTTGCAAAATAGGTATCAACACATATAAAAGGAAAATATTAATTAATTGGTAAATTAATTATAAAAGGAATGTTAGTAATTACAATTAGGAATTGTAATTGTACTTATGACACGAAGTTAGGTTACGTTAGTGGTGGAAGTCTACCCGGACCCGACCGACATATCCAGCAGCCACTAATGTTGAACCTAATGTGGGAGGTCTAAGCACGTAAATACGAATCGGGCTAAGACACGAGGTTAGGCCCAATTGTGGAATAAGACTGCCCGGACCCGACCGACATATCCAACATCCACATGTTGCAGGCCTAATGTAGGAGGTCTAACCCAATATGAAACCATAATTGGACATGGCAATAGAAGTGGACTACTTAACTTAATTTAATTCATAAAGATTGTATGACTATGAACTTAAGTTAGGGTTAAGTAAAACTTTGATGAGTAGTGGGCGGGTTAAGTAAATTAGAAGGGGTGGGTAATATATAGATATATAGACCCACTAACTTAACCCAATAAGGTTATGTAATTAAAGATACCTGATGGTATACATAGCCAGTGGAAAATAGAAGAAAGTTATGTAATTAAAGACACCCTTTAGGGTAAGCATAACTGTATAAGACTATGTAATTAAAGACACCTAGGTGTATACATAGTCAGTGAAAAACCTAGTGGGGATACAAGACAAATGGGAGAGCTTGTATCATATTGCATGGGACCCATTTCAATCAGTAACCCGGAGTAGGTATCAAATAAAGAACTCCGTACTAGGAGGAGATAAGGGCACACTTACTGGTTGATTGTAAGAGATCCAAACGGGACGGACAGTGTGGACGGCGCAAACTGACCGGGGATATGTGCATGCATGGGCCGAGCAGAGGGGGCTAAAACAACCGTGACACCAGTAGATATGGTTGTGTACCTCTTGGGTTGCCACTTTTGAAGTGATACCTCCTACTGTGGGGCTAGAACAGGGTATCTATGGAATAATGAGCCGATCAATTAGGGTAAAGGTTAGGGTACACTCCGACGTATACCCTAAGTCTACCAACTTATTGTTGAAGGGATTGTAACGACCCGGAAAAAGGCAATCTTGGTTATCCAATATACAACACATATCGAACATCCATAGATCGAAAATACCAGTAGTTAATGAAAGAATTTAGAGGGTAAGGAAAGATAAGAAAGAAACTTAGAATAGAAGAAGAAGAAGAACACAACATCAAAGTAACATGAACCTCACAGCGGAACGAATAACATATAATATATATAACATAACTTTGAAATATAAATCTGTACTTGAATATACATCATTATCGAAGTACAACACTTACAGCACAGCGGAAATAAACAATAGCTATATGATCCTGAAGCCTCCTGCTCCAGCTCTTCAAGTATCTGAAAAATCCTGACTACTTGACTGTCCGTATAAAATTGGGCACCCAAGAGTTTAGGGAAAACAAAACAAAATAAACTCCAGGTGAGTCATGGGACTGGTATGAGTAAAACAGTTTAAAACAGTTTGAGCCATTAAATGATATCTCATAAGACCACGTCGTATAACAGAACGGGTTTTTCCCTTATGAGAATCGAAAATTATCTTTATATCAAAATTCATTGATATTATAATAGTGTCTATCAACCACAATATAATAATCATCTAACAGAAACGCTTTCATCTCACGTTCTACATATATAGTATACAATCAAAACCGCAAGCATGTATTGGATAATTGGTTTCCAACTATGACAAGGTATGGAACCACCTTTCGCTAGTGTACCTCTAGAGAGGAATACACTGGGTTCAACAAGAACATCTTGCAACCCGGCCACACATGACCGACCACTCATTTCGCTTGAGTGTATCAAATGTATATCACCAACGGTTGGGATCGGCAACCGTTTCCTGAATGGGATAGCATCGACAATAGATTTTTAGAAATAAATGAAACTCTAGATCAGGTGATTATACACCCTAATAGGTGCGACCTAAATAGCCATGCTGCTTGCCCGATTTTTGTCAATTACCGGATGTGAGGCTAGAAGCTATGCTTATCTTTTACATGCCACATCTTCATTCACTTAGAATGTCACATCGTCATACCCGCCAAATCACAAATTGATTTATCCAAAAATAACACAGGTATACAGCTAAGAGAAATGAATTCCTCCGCCACCAAACGTGAATACGTTTGAAGAGATCAACTTGCGCGATCTATTAGATATACTCTGTCATACCATCTTCCATACAAGTTGTCCTGGGACTGGACAAACCAAAGGCACTATTCAGTATATCCATCTTAGGCAATTGTTATCTAAGATTTATACAACAGCCCTTGCACTTTACTCCGTCTTTAGTATATTTAGCATACTTGATTCGCAACGCTTATGCCAACATGGAGTGGTTCTTCGGATAATAATCCAACCGGTCTCTCCATATTAACAACTTTAAAATGGTCAAAACTTTGACAGTCTGTGATTTAACTATCAAAGAAAAACACGTGTGCAAACAATGATATTATTTCCAGATGGAAATTATATCGATCAATTATCACTTAACATTTAACCCCTTCAAATTAATTTAACATTAATTTATTCCTTTCCTTGTTTCCCACTTCCATATTTTCATAAATTCTTATTTTCTAAGTTAGAAAATATATGTTATAAATCACTGGAAAACATTTCCATGGCTTATTTACGTTTCACTATTCTTTCACAACTATCAGTCCCTGACTGTAAACTAGTATGAGAACAATTCCCTAAGCATTAATCCCGAAGGCCGAAACCAACATCAGATAGGCACTTAGAAAACCATTCAATTTACTAATCTCTAGTCAGTTTCTAATTTTGCTTAACTCTATTTGATTTACTCTATTTCAAATAACTAATATTCGATTAACTATATTTGGAATAACTTTAATTTATTTTCTAAGTAAATAAATATTTCCTTTTATAACTTTATTTATTTCTTAAATAAATATGCCATTTCAATTCTATTTATTTATCAAAAAAATATCCCTTTATTCTTTCTATTTGTAAATGTTTTACCAATATTTACTCCTTTTCTAATTCTATTTATTTTCTAAATAAATAACCTTTTATACTTCTATTTATTATCCCGATAAATATTCCTCTTTATAAAATCCTTTGATTTTATAAATAGTTCCTTTTTATGATATCTTATTCAATTTATTTTCTAAATAAATATTTCCTTTATCTTCCTATTTATTTAACAAATAAATATTTCCTTTTTATCTTTATTTATTTACCAAATAAATAAATTCTTTTCAATTCTATTTGTAAATGTTTTACAAATATTTCCCTTTATATTCTATTAGCAAATGGTTTGCAAATATTCCCTTTTCTAATTATCTCCTATTTATAAATATTCCATTTATAAAGATTTTCCTTTATTTAGTATTTCAACTTAAAAATATTTCCTATTTATAAATATTCCATTTATAAATAAATTCCTTTTTATAAAATCTTCTTTGATTTTATAAGTATTTTCTCTTTTATAAAATACTTTGATTTTATAAATAATTTAATTTCAATGTTCATTTTGAAAATTTCCTTTCCAACATCCCGGTATTCTAGGGTTTTTAACATATCAAACCATGTCGACCCATATCGTCCAAACACACATATTCGACAACAGATTATATATCACATCATATATTACAATATATGAACAAAACAATATTTTAAATATTGAGGAGCCCAATTGGGTTCCTCCAACCTGTTTCCCTACATCACAGATGTTAAACAACACGAATGTAAAATATTCTGTTAAACTGAATCAATATTCGATTAACGATATATATATATCGTTATCTATGTTTTCAATCAATACACAAACAATTCAACCAAACAGTTAACACACAGTAATTAGTCATCATTTATCAGTCCTAAATATACATTATAAAAACAGAACTGTTCAGAGTTGGTGAGTTTTACTAACTTTGGCGGTTTATCATTAAATATCGATAACCGTTGTCGATTCAGATCAGACAATTTATTTTGCTATAAATTGTAACGGACTCCTATTCAGTCCCAGTTAGTTCCATTGGGCAGCGCTCGTCCATACGATCCTATCAGATCCAGTTTTAATGAATTTCGATAACGTATGGCATAGTTATGATATTTACAAGTTAATATACAGTTATATAAATTAAAAACTTGGATTTAAATTATAATTGTGCCTTAACCTTTCAAATGCATCAGCCCATCGCCATACTTTCCAACCCGCATCAAAAACCGTATTCCATCTTCCACTCAGGTGTCCCGTTCTTCCATTAGAAAATTTGTCCTACGTTCGATCTCGTTTACAACCATTCTCCTTCCATGATCCATACTCAATCCAACAAAATATTCCAATATAATTCCCTTCGCATACTCCTGAACGCACACGCTTCTACACAACACCATATACCAGCAACCCTTCTTCCCCGATACACAAATTCCACTCTAGTCCTTTATCCCCATTAACGAACTTACAAACTCCCACCGCACACTTCTCTCTCACTCATTCTACAAACAGACTCCACCAATATTCATCTTTCCGTAACCTCTTTCACGCGTACCCGTATCACACAACTCGAGTACTCTTTCTCGCCTGCCTCTCACGTTTTCCATTCCTCCAGTCTGAAACCATCACGCAATAAAAACCCTGGGCATCAAGAAGCATCGCACCTCCCCAAATTTTGCCAATATCCTCCTCTCAACCCCACAAACTCAAGTACACTACTCATTTCTTCACTTGATAACTGTATGCCTCAAATTCCTTAACCCTAGGACCGCTAATGAGAAAATCTACGGACGACATCATTGTCGAACTCGCCCAAACCCATACTAAAGTGAAGCTTACCCTGATATGAATTCAAGAATACTAGTTCTGGGATTTATTGATTTTGTTTTGATTTTATTTGGATTTTCCTTTGAATTTGTGAAGCACGACATAGCCCAAACTGGCGGCTTGAAATGTTTTAGCCAGAAGGAGGAAAAGGAATAAGATTAGGTTAAAGGATGGACTATTTATAGTGTTTATAAATATCTAGATATTTTGTTTTTATATTATAAAAAAAAATTAAATGAATGTTTTTAGATTCCAACGATCACACACGATACCCAAAAATCACGAAAATTGACATGTAGCTACAGTTTAACATTGCGGACCCAACGAAACTGGTTTCGTCGAATTCCGACTTCGTTTGCTCACCCAGCATATTTTTAACTGTCAAAATACTAACTGTTTTCCACATTAAAATCCCATACGGCCACATACTGATTCTAAAAATCACGGAAATTGAAATCTAGCAATAACTAAATATTGCGGATCCAACGAAACTGGTTTCGTCGAATTCTGAGGTCGTTTGCAAAACTGGCTATTTTTAACGCCCAAAATAATCCTTTTAAATATATAAATATATTTAAAAATAATTAAATTTAATATTTAAAAGTAAATATTATCGTATATATTCATAATAGAATATCATACAGCTCTACTGGGATTTATAACTCGATATTTCAATGTTCTCAGTTATATCGATATTCGATTTATATTGAAATTCCTTTTATAATATAAATAAATCGATGTAAATTATAAAGTAATTCCACAGCGACTTTTCTAAAATTTGATTTGGACATAACTCAAAATCTACATGACGAAATCTTGATTTTTCTCTTCCATTAGAAAAATATACTTCACTAGCTCTGAACTTTTTTGTTTCACAGAAATCCGATTTAAAACAGACCCCGTATATTCAGTTGAAGTTCGAATCACCAATTTACGAACTGCAACGCCATTTCGAGCTCGATTATAATTATAATAAAATTATACGTTCAAACAATCGTTATTTGAATATATTCGTCATTCTAAATCAATTCTAAACTGAATTAAATATTTTAAACTGCCCAGTTCACATTATATTGTCAATTCAGCAAATTTTTGATTATTCCAGAATTAAATATATTATTCAATTATAATATTAATTAAATATTCCTTATAATTTAATTAAACAACCTTATATTCTCATTTTCACTAAATAATTAAATAAATTAATTATTATATAGCTGAAAATACGGGTCGTTACATTCTTCCCCACTTAAAATAATTTCGTCCACGAAATTGCTAAGGTAGAAACCAAACCCTATTAACTGAGTAGAACTTATCTTCTCACTTCTTAGCTTTAGTTTCCACTAGAGTAATTTAATTTTAATTAAATATTTAATTAATTCTTAACAACGAAAATTTTCAAAAATCCTGAAAATTTTCTAATGCCTTAACTCTTCGAAATTTTTTGCCAGCACCTCCTTTTTACGGCTCAATCGGTACAACCACAACTCGCCTCTCTAGGCCTTCTCCAACCCAAAAGAAAATCAAATAGCTAAGCGGCTTGCCAATTCGGCTCGTAAAAATCTCATGCCATATGAAATATAAACTTGTACCTTTTTGATGAGCATTCAACTCTACCCCTTTCAATCTACTACCATTCAGCATATACCATTTTCATCCTAATCAAACTCCAATCAATTTATCCTTAAAACCACATCACTCGCTTATAACCAAGCCAAATTCCATTCTTAGGTCTAACACTTAACTTATCAATTCAACATAAGTCCAGATACCTCCCAATCCAATTTTATTTGATATTTTCTATTACGATTCAGTTTCCACTTAACTGGTTTTAATTCCAGTTTCAATTTGCTTCCACAAATTCACATTTAATTTGTTTTAAATTAAACCATCTATTTCTGGGAGTTTTAAACAACTTTGTTTTTCTCAAAAAATCAACTTTCCTTTTCAGGATTTAAGCTAACTTGTTTTTCTCAAAACAATTCAAAAACAAAATCCTTGGTAGTAATCTGTCACTTAGAACTCAAAGATGAACACTGATGATGCTGCGCAGTCATCATCAGAATTATTTTCCAACTATCAAAGTGAGTTCAATACTATATCACTTTCAAATCAATTTCTAAACACATTCATTTTGAAATCCATTTCGAAATATCATTTACAATGCTTGTAAAACAAATTTAAAATCTCCCAGGATTTTAAAATTCTCATATATTCAATTCAGATCCATTACAACACTTTTTCAAATTCCAGGGTTTTTATTTCAATTCTGATTTAAATTCAGATTTAATGCAATTCGATTTCATATATTTCACTTATATGAATTATGATTGGTTATTTACATAACCATTTTACTTTTTATAATCTTATTCGATTATAATAACAACCAACACATCCTATATAATAATATCTATATATATTTTCGGTAAAATTATATCATTTACCATGTTTCAAACCATACCGTGTCGGTTCATCATATTCAAGTGTTTATTAACTCCTACCGATACAGTGGATCAAACTGATCGACCAGAACTCATAAACAATTCAATCAATAAATCTACACAATATAAAAGCATTTTTATATCAAATAATAAATACTTCACTCGTATGTATACATTCAACTCAATCTAGGGTATTACTAACCCCATCTCTACTGAGTCACGCCACAGAGCCAAGGTAATTACTTAACCTTAAGCTCTGATACCAACTGTAACGACCCGGAAAAAGGCGATCTTGGTTATCCGATATACAACACATATCGAACATCCAAAGATCGAAAATACCGGTAGTTAATGAAAGAAATTAGATGGTGAGGAAAGTTAGGATAGAAACTTAGAATAGAAGAAGAAGAAGAAGAACACAACATCAAAGTAACACGAACCTCACAACGGAACGAATAACATATAATATATATAACATAACTTTGAAATATAAATCCATACTTGAAAATACATCATTATCAAAGTACAACACTTACAACACAACGGAAATAAACAATAGCTATATGATCCTGAAGCCTCCTGCTCCATCTCTTCAAGTAACTGAAAAATCCTGACTACTTAGCTGCCCGTATAAAATTGGGCACCCAAGAGTTTAGGGAAAACAAAATAAACTCCAGGTCAGTCATGGGACTGGTATAAGTAAAACAGTTTGAAACAGTTTGAGCCATTAAACGATATCTCATAAGACCACGCCGTATAACAGAACGGGTTTTTCCCTTATGGGAATCCAAAATTATCTTTATATCAAAATCATTAATATTATAACAGTGTCTATCAACCACAATATAATAATCATCTAGTAGAAACGCTTTCATCTCATGTTCTACATATATAGTATACAATCAAAACCGCAAGCATGTATTGGGTAATGGGTTTCCAACTTTGACAAGGTATGGAACCACCTTTCGCTATTGTACCTCTAGAGAGGAATACACTGGATTCAACAAGAACATCTTGCAACCCGGCCACACATGACTAACCACCCATTTCGCTTGAGTGTATCGAATGTATATCACCAACAGTTGGGATCAACAACCGTTTCCCGAATGGGACAGCATCGACAATAGATTTTTAGAAATAAATGAAACTCAAGATCAGGTGATTATACACCCTAATAGGTGCGACCTACAAAGCCATGTTGCTTGCCCGATTTTTGTCAATTACCGGAAGTGAGGCTAGAAGCTACGCTTATCTTTTACATGCCAGATCTTCATTCACTTAGAATGTCAAATCGTCATACCCGCCAAATCACAAATTGATTTATCAAAAAATAACATGGGTATACAACTAAGAGAAACGAATTCCTCCGCCACCAAACGTGAATATGTTTGAAGAGATCAACTTACAAGATCTATTAGATATACTATGTCAGACCTTCTTCCATACAAGTTGTCCTGGGACTTGACAAACCGAAGGCACTATTCAGTATATCCATCTTAGGCAATTGTTATCTAAGATTTATATAAAAGACCTTGCACTTTACTCTGTCTTCAATATATTCAGCATACTTGATTCGCAATTCTTATGCCAATGCAGAGTCGTTCTTCAGATAGTAATCCAACCGGTCTCTACATATTAACAACGTTAAAATGGTCAAAACTTTGATAGTCTGTGATTTAACTATCAAAGAAAAACACGTGTGCAAACAACGATATTATTTCCAGATGGAAATTATATCGATCAATCATCATTTAACATTTAACCCCTTCAAATTAATTTAACATTAATTTATTCCTTTCCTAATTTCCCACTTCCATATTTTCATAAATTCTTATTTTCTAAGTTAGAAAATATATGTTATAATTCACTGGAAAACATTTCCATAGCTTATTTACGTTTCACTATTCTTTCACAACTATCAGTCCCTGACTGTAAACTAGTATGAGAACAATTCCCTAAGCATTAATCCCGAAGGCCGAAACCAACATCAGACAGACACTTAGAAAACCATTCAATTAACTAATCTCTAGTCAGTTTCTAATTTTTCTTAACTCTATTTGATTTACTCTATTTCGAATAACTAATATTCGATTAACTCTATTTGGAATAACTTTAATTTATTTTCTAAATAATTAAATATTTCCTTTTATAACTTTATTTATTTCTTAAATAAATATGCCATTTCAATTCTATTTATTTATCAAATAAATATCCCTTTATTCTTTCTATTTGTAAATGTTTTACAAATATTTACTCCTTTTCTAATTCTATTTATTTTCTAAATAAATAACCTTTTATACTTCTATTTATTATCCCGATAAATATTCCTCTTTATAAAATCCTTTGATTTTATAAATAGTTCCTTTTTATGATATCTTATTCAATTTATTTTCTAAATAAATATTTCCTTTATCTTCCTATTTATTTAACAAATAAATATTTCCTTTTTATCTTTATTTATTTACCAAATAAATAAATTCTTTTCAATTCTATTTGTAAATGTTTTACAAATATTTCCCTTTATATTCTATTTGCAAATGGTTTGCAAATATTTCCTTTTCTAATTATCTCCAATTTATAAATATTCCATTTATAAAGATTTTCCATTATTTAATATTTCCACTTGAAAATATTTCCTATTTATAAATATTCCATTTATAAATAAATTCCTTTTTATAAAATCTTCTTTAATTTCATAAATATTTTCTATTTTATAAAATCCTTTGATTTTATAAATAATTTAATTTCAATGTTCATTTTGAAAATTTCCTTTCGAACATCCCGATATGCAAGGGTTTTTAACATATCAAATCATGTCGACCCATATCGTCCAAACACACATAATCGACAACAGATTATATATCACATCATATATTAAAATATATGAACATAACAGTATTATAAATATTGAGGAACCCAGTTGGGTTCCTCCAACTTGTTTCCCTACATCACAGATGTTAAACAACACGAATATAAAATATTCTATTAAACAGAATCAATATTCGATTAACGATTTATATATATATATCGTTATCTATGATTTCAATCAATACACAAACAATTCAACCAAACAGTTAACACACAACAATCAGTCATCATTTATCAGATCTAAATATACGTTATAAAAATAGAACTGTTCAAAGTTGGTGATTTTTACTCACTTTGGCGGTTTATCGTTAAATATCGATAACCGTTGTCGATTCAGATCGAACAATTTATTTTGCTATAAATTGTAACGGACTCCTATTCAGTCCCGGTCAGTTCCAATGGGTAGCGCTCGTCCATACGATCCTATCGGATCCAGTTTTGCTGAATTTCGATAACGTATGGCATAGTTATGATATTTACAAGTTAATATACAGTTATATAAATTAAAAACTTGGATTTAAATTATAATTGGGCCTTAACCCTCCAATTGCATCAGCCCATCGCCATACTTTCCAACCCGCATCAAAAACCGTATTCCTTCTTCCACTCATGTGTCCCGTTCTTCCATTAGAAAATTTGTCCTGTGTTCGATCTCATTTACAACCATTCTCCTTCCATGATCCATAATCAATCCAACAAAATATTCCAAAATAATTTCCTCCGCATACTCCTGAACGCACACGCTTCTACACAACACCATATACCAGCAACCCTTCTTTCCCGATACACAAATTCCACTCCAGTCCTTTATCCCCATTAACGAACTTACAAACTCCCATCGCACACTTCTCTCTCACTCATTCTACAAACAGACTCCACCAATATTCATCTTTCCATACCCTCTTTCACCCTATACCCGTATCACACAACTCGAGTACTCTATCTCGCTTGCCTCTTATGTTTTCCGTTCCTCCAGTCTGAAACCATCACGCAATGAAAACCCCCGGCACAAAGAAGCATTGGACCTCCCCAAAGTTTGCCAATATCCTCCTATCAACCCCACAAACTCAAGTACACTACTCATTTCTTTACTTGATAACTGTACGCCTCAAATTCCTTAACCCTAAGACCGCTGCTGAGAAAATCCATGGACTACATCATTGTCGAACTCACCCAAACCCATACTAAAGTGAAGCTTACCCTGATACGAATTCAATAATACTAGTTCTAGGGTTTTTTGATTTAGTTTTGATTTTGTTTGGATTTTCCGTTGAATTTGTGAAGCACGACATAGCCCAAACAGGCGGCTTTAAATGTTTTGACCAGAAGGAGGAAAAGGAATAAGATTAGGTTAAAGGATGGACTGTTTATAGTGTTGATAAATATCAAGATATTTTGTTTTTATATTATTAAAAAAATTTGATGAATGTTTTCAGATTCCAACGATCACACACGATACCAAAAAATCACGAAAATTGACATGTAGCTACATTTTGACATTGCGGACCCAACGAAACTAGTTTCGTCGAATTCCGACTTTGTTTGCTCACAAAGCGTATTTTTAACTGTCAAAATACTGACTGTTTTCCACATTAAAATCCCATACGGCCACATCTGACTCTAAAAATCACAGAAATTGAAATCTAGCAATAACTGAATATTGCAGATCCAACGAAACTGGTTTCGTCGAATTTTGAGGTCGTTTGCAAAACCGGCTATTTTTAAAGCCCTAAATAAACCCTTTAAATATATAAATTTATTTGAAAATAATTAAATTTAATATTTAAAAATAAATATTATCGTATATATTCACAATAGAATATCATACTGCTCTATTGGGATTTATAACTTGATATTTTAAATTTATCAGTTATATCGATATTCGATTTATATTTAAATTCCTTTTATAATATAAATAAATCGATATAAATTATAAAGGAATTCCACAACGACTTTTATAAAATTTGATTTGGCCATAACTCAAAATCTACATGACGAAATCCTGATTTTTCTCTTCCATTAGAAAAATATACTTCACTAGCTCTGAACGTTTCTTGTTTCACAGAAATCCGATTTAAAACAGACTCTATATATTCTGTTGAAGTTCGAATCACCAATTTACGAACTACAGCATCATTTCGAGCTCGATTATAATTATAATATAATAATACGTTCAAACTGTCATTATTTAAATATATTCGTCGTTCTAATTCAATTCTAAACTGAATTAAATATTTTAAATTGCCCAGTTCACATTATATTGTCAGTTCAGCAAATTTCTGATTATTCCAAAATTAAATACATTTTTTAATTATAATATTAATTAAATGTTCCATATAATTTAATTAAACTACCTTATATTCTCATTTTCACTATATAAATAATTAAATAAACTAATTATTATATAGTTGAAAATACGGGTCGTTACAGGGATTATCTAACTTTAGTTATACTAGTAATAGTGCAGAGTAGTCATTAGTGAAGTATGTGTACACCTTACCTTATCTGCCTTGTCACACCTGCCATTTATATAGTGACCTCTCTTACCCACTTTATGCCTGTCATGTTCACCTTTATGTATTCACTGGCTAAAAGTAACTAGACTCGCCAGACTTTATGTCTGAACCCTTTGTTTTTCCCTCTCTCTTCCGTTCCCCCTCCCCTCAGGTTCTCAGGGAGGAAACACCCAGGCTTAATCAGGTCTTGGATATTATCTTGCTGGAAGCTACTTCTGGAGTATGGCTCAAGTCTTTGTCTCTACTATGGCTTACTCTTTTTATTGGGGAATAATGTTTTTCTTTAATACCTATGTACTCCGATGATGTAAGACAGAAGTATTTTGTTGTAACGGTTTTATGACTTATGGTATTGTGAACTACGGTATTATGTTTTATGTTGAAATAAAAATTTGAAATTTCCGCTGCTATCTTATTTATATCTGTCCTGTAATTATTATGTGTATGTTTACCTACAACGCTTCACGAAACTTAATGCATTCCCTTAGTGAGTGACATTAACGGACGTGGGGTGTCACAAATGTGACCTATCCTCATGTCATAAGTGTTAATATAATTCCTAATTATAATTGCTAAACATTCCATTTATTAATTAATTTACCAATTAATTAATCTTACCTTTTTGTGTGTTATTACCCATTCTATCAACAATTTGAATTACTACTCCAAAAATATTTATTTCCCAATTATGCCAATATTTACTTTTTTCCACGTTTCTAACTAACGTCCTCACAAAATTGACGGCATGCCTAGGCTAAATAATTAGCCTATCCATAAGCGATGAAAAGGAATGCTAATAGGGATGTAACACAAGTGATCATTGAATATGATTTGGCATGACATAGATTAACATAGTCATAAGGTTGTCATATAAACTTGTGACAATTTCTATGATGTCAAACTGAACAAAAATGAGATCTAAACTAATCATTTAAATATCCATCAATTCAGATCTAGCATAGTAAGGGTGACATAGTAGCATGTTCAGATCTAAGGATAAATTTACATATCCAATTTTATAGCATATCCAGATTTATCACAATATGACTGGTGAAAGGGGATTTACATAAAGAACCAGATATATTAAATGTCATAACTTGTCCAAATTAACATATTCACCTTTTCTATAATACAATTACAAGTCAAGATCTACACTGGCAACATCATAGAATAATCACAATTATTTCAGATCTAGGGAAATAGATCTATCAAGATATACATAGGCAACATCATAAGATAACCATAATTATTTCAGATCTACATAGTTCAAGATTTAATACTGGCATAGATTCATACTTTACAACATACCCAATTCATTGTCTTTAATGATTCACTATCATTTATTTAAACCTAAAAGTGACTAGAAGCTCACAGCGTTAGGTTTAGAGAATTGAGAGAGAATAGATCTGAATTCTAAATTTGATTAGCTAAACCATTGTTGCTGGACTTGATTCTGTTTCAGTTTGCAACCCGAAAGCATATGGCTCCCTTGATATCCATTAAAGAAAATAGGAGAATAAGGGACCATATTTATAGCCTAGAACCAATGAATCAAACCCAGAATCAAGTCCAGGTACGTAAAACGAATTCTGCCCAGATCTGCTAGGGGGGTCGACACCCCTATATGGGGTCGACACCCATGTCGACATCCTCTAAGGGGGGTCAACACCCATGTCAACAACCCCTTGGGGGGTCGACACCCACGAGCAGGAATTTTCCCCCTCAGCCCGCTTTGTTGGATTTTGATTTCTGAACTGTTTTTAAGGTTCTGCGATTATTACATATATATATTCTTCCTTATGCGTGTACAAACTTTTAAAGCTTATAACTTCTCTATACGATATCCGATTTACGCAAACCCAGACTCTATCCCAAGCAGAATTCCGAGATGAATGAAATGGCGCAGCCCGTTTCCCTTAATTCTTCAAAAAATTAAGTATACTTTAATTTGTTAATTTTAATATTTTGAAATTACGGGGTGTTACTAGCCCCATGACCGATTGGTAGTTTGTTTTTCCCTTGCAAACTGTGGGTGACCACAATTTCCACACGGGCAGTCTATTAGTTTGTTTTTCTGTTATCGATTCAAGTTCAAGCTTAAAGGTTTAGAGTTTCAAAGAGAGAGATGAAGTTTCATATGAAGGTCGGACATACTCTACTATCGGTATATTATGTTAAGCCTACATAGTTGTAATGGTATGTAAAATTAGATTTATATTCAAAAATGTTTCCGTTGCAATAATATATTCTTATTATATTTTATTTGTTCTATTGTGAGAATTGTATTCCGTTGTGATTTCTCTGATAAACCCTAACGAAACGTTCTTTTGCTTACCTTGAATCGACGTAGGTTTGATTTTTGGTCGGTTTGAAGTGAGTGGAAGTGCGGGTCGTTACAGTTGGTGTCAGAGTTTTGGTTAGATAAACCTTGACTCTGTGGGATAGAAACTTATCAGAGATGGGATTAGTAGTATCTTAGGACAAGTAACTCAATAGAGATAGGGTTAGTAATACCGTAGAATGAGTTATGTGTATATATGTAAGAGACGTATTTGTAATTTGGTATAAAATGGTTTTCTGTAGGATTAATTTGTTGTGTGGGTTATGAACATTATTCGATACAGTAAGAGCTCACTGTATCGATAGGTGTTTCTAAACACTTGAACAAAGCAGTCTAACACAGTTTTTATGAAATAATTTTGTCCAAAAGTATATTTTCGTAAAAAAGATATATGTTTTGATGAAAATTATGTTTTGGAAAATTTAATCCGCTAATTGATTGCTAGAGATAATAGCTAGTATAACTAATTAAGAAATTTGAATTCTCGATGATTTTGGACAGTCGAGATATTTGCTAAAGAGATTATATAACTTTTTGGTAAAATATTAAATGTTGTAGGGTATGGATAACTATGGTCTAACCTAGGATGATGAATCAAAAAAAAGAGAAAGGATTTATGAGCAGATCGAAGAAGGAAATAGGTCGGACCTAAGCAAGTATATTCATAGTTACTCAAGAAGGGATAAGAATAAAGGAAAATTTGTGGGTATTTGTGATTATATAAGCCATAAAGAGGTACATTGTGCAGTCCTATGCCCAATGAATAAACATATAAAGTTAAATAGTGGAGTTAACCAACAGAGCTCTAGGGTTAATAATCAAGCTATTGGTTGGGCATATGACCATTAGTTCCGCTTTCGATTTTGAGGGACGAATTCATTTCAAGTGGGGAAGAATGTAACAACCTGAAATTTTAGTCAATTTTAAAACAAGAATTTAAATAGGATTAAATGGATTTTTTTAAAAAAGTATATATGTCTTTAGTTTGAAAATACACCATTTGAATTTTGATTTAATTAAATATTGGATTAATGAAATATTCAGCTTTGAAAATATTTGCCGATATTGAAATTTGATGTAGTAAATAGCTAAGTATTCTAATTTGTGACATTTAAATTAAGTACTTAAGTCTATGTTAAACTAAAACAATACCTAAATTAAATTTTAGTGGCTTCTCTGGAAGCCAATCCTTAGTCACTTCTTAAGTAAGCCTATGTTTAGTCTATTTTCCGGGAAGCCAAAGATGTCTTCTCAAGGAAGCTAATCCTTAATAGCTTCTCATGGAAGCCAAAGCATTAGTAGCTTCTCTTAGAAGCTTAGTCATATCTACATGGCTTCTCTTTTAAGCAAATTCTTAGTGCCTTCCTTCTTAAGCTTCTCAAAACTAATCTTATGCTTAGTGCCTTCCTTTAGTTGCTTCTCTTGGAAGCCTAGTGATATCTTGGTGGCTTCTCTTAAAAGCCAATTCTTGGTGGCTTCTCCTGGAAGCCAATTCTTAGTGCCTTCTTTCTTAAGTGGATAGCTTTTCAAAGAATCTAAAGAGAGTTATAAGTGTAAGAAGACAATTTTATTTTTTTTCTTCCTTATGCTTATGGCTTCTTAAGGAAGATTTAGAAGACAAATTGGATTTTTCTTCCTTAAGCTTATGGCTTCTTAAGGAAGCCTTAACACATGTACACTTACGTGTTAAGTAATGGTAGGAACATGACAATTGTCCTTAGGTTAATGACATAAATGCCCTTAAACAAGCCTATATAAAGGCACCGACACCCTTTCTTTTTCATTCCATCCTCTTTCCTTCATCTCCTTCCTCCTCCTTTATAACTTTTGGCCGAACCCCTCTTTAAATAATAAAAAAAGTAAAGAAAAGAAGAAAAATAAGTAAAGGAGTAGATCTTAGAGCTAGAGATCTTCAGCAAAAGTTTGGACTTCACGGGGTGAGGAAATCTAAACGTATTAAGGGTTTTGGTTGCTTATTTATGCGATGCACATATGATGTTTGATGAAATGTTTCTTAGAAAATTTATAGTATGTTTGTGGTTATAATGATGGTGTATGTTTTCTAATAACCCATAAGTAGATTCATAAAGTTAAAACGACATCTTGCTTAGCTTTGGAAGTGAAACACCTTATGTTAGCTCACAAAAATCATACCTTTATAGAATATCATAAATATACATGCCTTGATTTAATTTTGGTAATATGTTTGGGTTATTAGTAAGTGATTTGATGTGGTAAAGTAAATTAAAACCTTAAAGATTCAATCTTTAAGTAGAATTTGGGTAGTCAATCAAGCTTGTGAGAAGCTATCAACCGATTAAGGGCTAGTTTAATATCAAAAATTATTAGTGAACTTATATGATTATATATGGTTCATAATACAAGTTCATTATTGTGATTGATTGATTGATTGTTTGGATTGTGTTCGACCAGTTTATGAGCAAAAATGCTTTATATTTATCATGGGGTTGGGTAGATAATACTTGTATGCTAACACCTTGTGAAACACTTCATGATTTGACTATGAGGTGTTTAGCAATGTTTTTGTTTTCATTTCAATTAAATAAATGATTTTTGAAAAGGGATTTAATAAGAGAAAAGAAATGTTTTTCCTGATTTTTGGATAGGGAATGTTTTATAAGACAAAAAGGAATTCGAGGACCAAACCCGATGATTTTAAAATGATTTGAAAATGGAAAGTACTATGATTTGAAAGTATTTGTGATAATTATTATTACAAAATGGTTTTTCCTACTTTGGGATGTAGAAATGATTTATATGTGTTACCAGTGATCGGGTAACGGTGCTGGTAATGAAAAGTCGGGGATGTATTTGAAGGTATGGTTCGCTCTCTGGGTGGAGAGAAGACGTACTTGGATTATTATCGTAATGGTAAGGTGTACCTGTAGCCTGGTCATCAGGGGAACCTCCCGATAGGGTGGCATATATTTTGATATGCTTGTGTATTAGATATTTGAGGTATTCAAATATGTTTTGTTTTGAGATCCCGAAGTGAAAGCTAATTTGATATGAAAGCTTTATATGTATTTCAAATGATTTGAAATAAGAATTTGGGTATAAAGTCCAAAGAAATAACTTCTGTAAAGTTAATTGGATTTTGAAAATCTAAGTTTGGGAACTAAACCTAAATGGGTAGATTGAGGAATTGCATATTGTTTGTTACATCGTAGGCTCCATAAGTCTATTTTTGGTAGTCGGTTGTGCATGTATCCTTGGGAGGAAACCTGTTCCATGACATGTGGCGTGGTCCTGAGATACCTTATTCAAATTAAGGCTAAGTATAAGATTAGTTAATAAAGTTTTCTCACACTAGCCCCATGACTGACTCGTAGTTTGTTTTTCCCTTGTAAACTGCGGGTGCCCACAATTTCCACACGGGCAGTCTGTTAGTTATTTTTTTCATTTATCGATTCATGTTCAAGCTTGAAGACCTAGAGTTTCAAAGAGAGAGCTAAAGTTTCATATGAAGGTCGGACGGACTCTACTATTGGTATATCATGTTAAGCCTACGTGGTTGTTGTAACACCCCACCTCCGCCAGTGCCACTCTTGCAAGGGCACTGATTTTGGAGGGGCGTTTAAACAAGGTAAACATGCATGCAGATATCACAAGACAGAACATATAAGTAAAAAAACAGAGTAAATATAGCAGCGGATAAAAACTAGCATATCAAAACCATAAGTTAAGTTACAACACAGTACTTGATCGTTATTTTCCATAAACAAAGTCTAGAAACATAAAACTGGAAACTGGAAAGGAAAACATAAAGTAGCTATCCCCAAGGTAGAAAACCATAGCGAGCTCAAGTCCAAAGCATACATGAGCTATCCAGGAAAAGCAGCTAAGATCCAAGCTAAGTACTGGTATTCCCGCCCTGTAAACCTGGGGGGGGGGGGGGGAACGAAAGAAAAGAGGCGAAAGAAAATGGGTCAGTCAAAAGACTGGTAAGTCCTACCTACTATTGTACAACAACTAATAAAGTTAACTGTATATGTAAACAAGGATGAGTCATAGGATGATAACTGGCATGGAAAAAGTCAACAAGATAGATCAAGTGTGGCACCGCATATACAAGGTTGAGGTTTGCACCAAGTGTACTAGTATCACAAGTCATGTCAAGTGTAAACAAGAAGTGATCCCCAGGCCCAAGTTTGGCCCAACATCATGAATGACCTAAACCAAGGTCCAACTAGCACGGTCTAGTCGATCGGCTCTCCTAAAGCCTAACTCGTCAAGTGTCGGTGTCATACGGCCCAACTACGAAGTGTAGCTAAACTGTGCTAGGTCCACCCTAGGGTGTATCAAGTCCTAGGGTGTCAACCACTGACACAAACCAAGCACGCACAGTTTAAACCTACTGGTGCCCGTGCCTGCTTTTTCAACTCCGGACCATGTGCACGACCATGGCCCGCCTGAACCTACACCGGCGCACCTACACAGCCGTCGTCTTGGTCGCTTACATGTCATCCCAGTAATCGTGCCCCACCCTAGCCTAGTCCCTAGGGTATCATGATACAACTAAGAGGGTTACTGGTGCAAAGGACCACATAACTAGGGTTTCCTTAATGGGTTAAACGTGGTTAACCCAACTCATCCAAGTACCAAGTTGGTTAAGTGTACCCAAGGTTCATGACTTAACCCTATCAACCCATCGTGTTTAATTGGTTAAGTATTCAAGCAGTCCATGACTTAACCCTACCATGTGGCATTAATTAACTTAATGCACCCAACCTCTCACATTAGACCTTGTTGTGGTTACTAGTTAGGCCGGGCGGGTCCGGGTAGGTTTACACCACAACTTAGTCTAACCTCAGGTTTCACGTGCAACATGACCAACTACTCACATTGGGTCCTATTGCTTGTAGCCACTAGTTAAGCCGGTCGGTTCCGGGTAGGTTTATGCTACAAGCTCAACCCAACCTCGAGTTGGCCATCCTCATGTTTTCTAAGTGTCATGTCCATCATGTTTCCAAAACACATTACAAATTTTCAAGCAATTGGGTAGACCTAACTTAATAGGTAAATTCCCAATGGGTAGACCTAACTTAATAGGTAAATTCCCAAGCTTACGTTTTTATGTCATTTAAGTTTACCCAACCCCAAACGCAATCCCCTCGCTTACATATCGCAATAGCGCATAAAGGATAGAAAGAGGGAACTTGGCAAAATCATGACATAAAGGTGTTGGAGCCACAAGTTAAACATGGTGGCATATGAGACAAAGATGTGATCACAAACTTGCATATCATGTTATCAACTTGCAAAATATTCCTAAGCATGCATAACATCATTTTAACTTGCATAGTGTTCATATGCATGCATAACATGGTTTCAACTTGCATAAGGTTCATATGCATGCATAACATCAAACTTGGCAAATAGGCGGAACATGGCCATAGATAGCATGAGATAAGGACTAGTAACATGCATGTAACATTATATGCATGTTAATACAAGGTTTATGAGAGTTTCAAAGTTGCATCATGCAACATTTCCAACCAAAGATCACATCTTTCTATGCATAAAGCCAAGGTAATGACTTTACTAACATGCATAGAGTAAGCTTATGCATAAAATCATAAGATCAAAGCACATATCATGATTAACCCCAAACTCAACTTGTAACATAACATATTAACTTCATAGTTAAAATACAAGAGTAGAAATAGGCTTACAATGCTTATGTGGACTCAAATGAGTATAGCAAATGTAAGAAACCCCTTATGCAACAAATTAAAACCCCAAAATGCAAGCAAACTTGATCAAGACTCCTCCTTTATGATGCTAATAGAGAAACAAGACTTTAATGCAAGCTAAAGAGGATCATACAAGCCTAAATACACTTGTATGCATGGAAATCTCTTAGAAATTTGATTTAGGAATTTTATGAAGAGAGTGGAGGCCATGAGAGGATTGATTTTGCCATAGTTTAGTTGTATGAATGAATAATGATGATTTAGGGTAGGTTAGGTTCTTATTTATAGAGTAGGCAAGTGTTTTAGGCCATAGGATTAAACCTAGATTCAATCCAAGCCATAAAAGCATGTCTTGGGGAAGAAGTCAAGTGTAGGAACCATCTAGGGCCTTTAGATTAAAGATGAACCATGATAACCATCCAAATGCAAAATCTGCATTTGAGCGAATCGGCCCACGGGTTGACAGCCAAACACCCTGGATTAACCCCTAGTCGACCCAGCGGGCTCGGGTCGACCTCAAAAATCAGCCGGTTCAGTTATTCCCCTCTCCCAATTCGCTGTTTTGAACATTTTTACATATTTATTTATTTAATTTTCAATAATATATATATATATATATATCAATATATATATATTTCTCTGCGCAACCCATTTCACTTAATTAAGTATACTTTAATTTGGGAATTTTTCGTGAAACTTCGCGAGGCCATATCTTGGTCATACGGACTCCGATTTTCGAAAACTCGGACTCTATTTCGCGTATTTTTCCGAGACGAACGCAATGGCATAGCCCGTTTCCCTTGATTCAGATTTTACAGTTTTATTCTGCCTCCATTTATGTTATAACATGTTATTCAAAAATACGGGTTGTTACATTCTCCCCTCCTTAAAGGATTTCGTCCCCGAAATATCCAAGTTAGGAAGAACGTATCCTACCATCCATCATCCATCTACTCAAAACATCATCCACGAGCAATCATTGTCCTTAAAAGGTTCTAAATGCTGTATGATCATATGCAAAGGTGTGTGTATATGTACTTATCTAATGCAAATATCATCAATGCAGATTATGTTAGTGAAATGAATCCATATGTATGCAATTCATAACATAATGTATAACATCTATATGTGTGCACATCACATACATCCATATGCAACATCCATGTGATAACACAAAAATTTTCATCCATGAATAAGCATAAACACTCATGCATATGCAATATGAAAGTGTGTGAGCCGATCTTAGTGCCTAATGTGTATCATGCATCCACGAGTATCCACTTGCAACCACTTGCAACCACTTGCAACCATCAAGCATAACATGTTTCAAATACATGTTTTATCCAAAGGGTTTCTACCTAAGGTTCTCATGACAAGGTTAGCACGATAACTAGATAAACATGGATAGCAAAGAGAAAGATATGCTAACAAAGAAAAGAGATTGAGAGTGTACCCTCAAAAAGTAATGGATAAAGCCCACGCATCTTCTCCTCGGTTCCCCAAGTTGCGTCTTCTTCGGCTTCACCCCATTGAACCTTCACCAACTTGATCTCTCGATTCCTTAGCTTCTTGGTCTCCGTCCCCAAGATACGAATCGGAGCTCTCCTCAAAGTTGCTTCTTTCTCCACTTCCACATCTTCCAGAACACTTGGCTCAACAACCTCTGCTGACTCATGTAAACACTTCCGGAGATGCGAGACATGAAAAACATCGTGTACTCCCGCAAGCTTCTCGGGCAATTTCACTCTATAAGCCATCTGCCCGATCCTCTCTATAATAGGGAAGGGTCCAACAAATCTCAGTGCTAACTTCCCAACGGCTCCAAATCGGACCACATTCCGCAAAGGAGAAACCTTCACGAAAACCATATCTCCAACATCAAACTCCAAATCAGATCTTCGCTTATCAGCATAGGATTTCTGTCGGTCTTGGGCCGCTTTCATCCGTCTTCGAATCAACTCGATCTTCTCGGATGCAACTCTGATCATATCAGGCCCAAGTATAAGCTTATCTGTAGTCTCCCACCAACATGTAGGCGACTTGCACGGCCTCCCATATAAAGCTTCAAATGGTGCCATCCTTATGCTTGCTTGATAACTGTTATTATATGCAAACTCAACAAGAGGAAGATGGTCTTCCCAAGTACCACCAAAATCCAGAATACAAAGCCTTAACAGATCCTCGAGTACCCTATTCACCCTTTCGGTTTGACCGTCCGTCTGTGGGTGATAAGCAGTACTTAGATTTAACCTCGTGCCCATGGCTTCTTGCAAGCTATTCCAGAACTGACTTGTAAAGATTGGGTCACGGTCACTGACTATACTAGAAGGGACTCCATGAAGTCTCACAATCTCACGAAGATATACAGACGCTAGCCAAGATGCGGTCCTCTTGCTCTTTACCGGAATGAAATGAGCACTCTTCGTAAGTCTGTCCACAATAACCCAAATGCTCGTATTCCCTTTCCTTGACCTTGGTAGCCCATCAATAAAATCCATGGAAATACTCTCCCACTTCCAAAGTGGAACGTCTAGAGGATGCAATAGCCCACCGGGCTTCTTCGACTCGGCCTTAACTTGCTGGCAAATGATACATCTAGAAACAAACTCTGCCACATCCTTCTTCATCCCAGGCCAAAAGAAAATATGCTTCATATCTTTATACATCTTATCTCCGCCTGGATGTATAGTCAACTTAGAGCGATGCGCTTCCTCAAGAATTTTTCTTACTAGATCTCCTACCACTGGAACACATAACCTTCCATCTCTCCTCAGCCAACCCTTGTCATCAATAGAATATCGAGTGAGATGACTAGACGTCTCTCCTCGAATCAGCTTATCCATAATCTCAACTATCTGAGGGTCTTCTTTCTGCGAAGCCCCAACTTGATCAAGAAGGGTAGGTCTGAGTTCCAGAGATGCTAATGAACCGGTCATCGACTCAATTGCCAAAGAGAAATCAAAGGTTGCCACATACTCTAAATTCTTCATCTCAACGAATAGAGGACTTAGGGTCAACCTCTTTCTGCTTAGTGCATCAGCCACAACATTACCCTTGCCAGGGGTATAAGCTATCTCGAAGTCATATGATGCCAAGAATTCCATCCACCTTTGCTGCCTAAGATTCAGATCTTTCTGCGAGAAGAGATACTTGAGTGATTTGTGATCAGTATACAACTCAAACCTTTCGCCTAAAAGATAGTGGCGCCAGGACTTGAGTGCAAAGACAATCGCCGCTAACTCCAAGTCATGAGTGGGGTAGTTCTTCTCATGAACTTTAAGTTTCCTACCCCCATAACATATCACTCTTCTCTCCTGCATCAGAACAGCGCCTAACCCCGTGCCACATGCATCGGTATACACGGTAAACATTTTACCGCCATCGGGTAATGCCAAAACTGGAGTTGTGGTAAGGGCCCTTTTGAGCCTTTGAAAAGCAAGCTCGCACTCTAAGTCCCATGCAAAGACTAAGTTCTTCTTCGTCAATCTAGTGAGAGGGGCCGAAATCTTAGCGAAGTCTCTAATGAACTTCCTATAGTAGCCTGCCAGACCGAGAAAGCTTCGCACTTCGGTTGCATTCCTAGGAATCTTCCAGTCTTGAACTGCAACCACTTTCGCGGGATCCACAGCTATACCCTTCTTAGAAACTATATGCCCAAGAAATCGGACTTCCTTTCTCCAAAAGTGGCATTTGGAGAACTTGGCTTTCAACTGATGGCCTCTAAGCGTATCCATCACTTCCTTGAGGTGTCTAGCATGTTCTTCCTCGTCTTTTGAAAAGATCAGAATATCATCCACGAAGACAACAACAAACTTGTTAAGGAACTCCCTGAACACCCTACTCATCAAATCTACGAAGTAGGCGGGTGCATTAGTCAAGCCGAATGGCATAACAAGCCATTCAAAGAATCCGTCTGGAGTCCTAAATGCAGTCTTATCAATGCTGTTTTCGGCCACTCTAAGCTGATGAAATCCGGTGGCTAAATCAAGCTAAGAGAAAACAGAAGCACCAACAAGCTGGTCGAAGAGGTCATCTATCCTCGGTAATGGATGCCTATTCTTCTTGGTCAGCTTGTTCAACTCTCGATAATCAACACACAGACGAAGCGAGCCGTCCGCCTTAGTAGCGAACACTACAGGAGCACCCCATTCAGAAATGCTTCGCCTAATAAAATTCTTCTCAAGTAGCTCCTTGATTTTCTTACTGAGCTCTCTCCTTTCACGCGGGGCCATGTGCCTAACTGGTAAGGAGACTGGCTTAGCATTATCAACCAGATACATGCGGAAATCTATCTCTCGCTTAGGGGGTAACCCCTTAACTTCTTTAAAGACATCAGGGTATTCTCGAACCACCCTTACAGATTGCAGATCATCGATGGACGAGTCAAGAGATTCAAGATAACATAGCATGACGGGATCTAGCGGGTTGCAAGAAATCTCTAGGGTATTACCCAGGTGAGTCATGAGTCTCACCACCCTATGCTCACAATCGAGAATGGCTCCATAGCGGGACAACCAATCCATGCCCAAGATCAACCCGTATCCCGTGAACCCGAGAACATAAGCATCACACGAGAATTCTACGGTCAAGATAGAAATCCTCAAATCCATACAGATCATAGATAAATGGGCTGAACCCCCAATCGGATTTGAAACACTAACGGGATCCTCAACAAGACTAGTACTTAGGTGCAAACTTCCAACAATATCAGAAGAAATAAAGGTATGCGATGCGCCAGAATCAAACAAAGTGCGAACAGGAAAACCAGAAATATAAACAAGACTTTCCACAGAAATAGTACCTCGGTCCTGAACTGGAGTGGTGTTGAGAGCATGCACTTGCCCTCAAGATGAACCTGCGCGCTGAGTTTGTCCATGCCCCTGCTTCTTAGGGCAATCCTTGCTAAAATGTCCCGTCTCTCTACGATGAAAGCATCCACCCAATTTCATTCTCTCCTTCCTACAGTCCTTGGCCACGTGCCCAACAATCCCACAAAAGTGGCACTTTCTTGTGTCCTTTGCCTTGTTCTTGTTGCCCTTGTTGTTCTTGTTGTTCTGATTACTCTGATTCCCTCCCCACTTGGAGTCTGCCTTCTTAGGCTGAGTCTCATTCGGCTTGACTTCTTTCTTCCCATTCTTATCCTCTCCCTGCAGCAATGCCATGTCTACTAGGCTCTCGAAAGTGGCCCCCATGGGTATGTGTGACATGGCTAGACCTTGTAATGGCTCATTTAACCCTCGTGCAAAACGTAGAGCCTTCTTCTCGGGAGTATTGACCATGTCCAAACCGAATCGGGCAAGCTGGTTGAACTTATTCACATATTCTCTCACCGTCATGTCTCCTTGCTTCAAGGCTATGAACTTCTCTAGTTGCAAATTTGCCTCCGCAGACGATAAAAACTTAAGCCCAAACCTTGCCCTAAAGTCGGCCCAGGTTTCTACGGGCCTAGTAGCACTGGTGACCTCCCACCAATAAGAAGCTTCCTCCTTTAGTAGCCAAACCGCCAACAGAACCTTTCTACAGTCCTCTATATCAAAGATGGCAAAGAGATCTTCGGTCTCCTTCAACCAATTTCTTGCTTCCACAAAAGTCTCCGTCCCAATAAATTTTTTGCCACCCATTGCCTTGAAGTCCTTGCAAACCTTGGCGAAATCGGCTTGTGGTTGCTGAGGAGGAGGAGGAGGGGGTGGAACCTCAGTGATAGTGGGAGTGGTTGCTGGACCTGCATTGTTGGCCCTAGCTTCCAAGTACCTCCGGAACCATCCAGGAATGGTGACTCCCTCAGGAAGATTGAGATCGGCCATGCTGGAAAAAAAGGAAAAGATAGATTTAGAACGAGGAAACGAAGGATAGTGCTTATGGCTCTTGGGGGATAGCCTTTCAAAATAAACTAGACTTTTCTTTGGAAAATACTTAATTGGTTTTGAAAATAGCTTTAAAAAGTAACTTTAAAACCCTTTTTGCTCCAATCTTGTAAACCTTATGCTCTGATACCAAATGTAACACCCCACCACCGCCAGTGCCACTCTTGCGAGGGCACTGACTTTGGAGGGGCGTTTAAACAAGGTAAACATGCATGCAGATATCACAAGACAGAACATATAAGTAAAAAAAACAGAGTAAATATAGCAGCGGATAAAAACTAGTATATCAAAACCATAAGTTAAGTTACAACACAGTACCTGATCATTATTTTCCATAAACAAAGTCTAGAAACATAAAACTGGAAACTGGAAAGGAAAACATAAAGTAGCTATCCCCAAGGTAGAAAACCATAGCGAGCTCAAGTCCAAAGCATACATGAGCTATCCAGGAAAAGCTGCTAAGATCCAAGCTAAGTACTGGTATTCCCGCCCTGTAAACCTTGGGGGGGGGGGAAACGAAAGAAAAGAGGCGAAAGAAAATGGGTCAGTCAAAAGACTGGTAAGTCCTACCTACTATTGTACAACAACTAATAAAGTTAACTGTATATGTAAACAAGGATGAGTCATAGGATGATAACTGGCATGGAAAAAGTCAACAAGATAGATCAAGTGTGGCACCGCATATACAAGGTTGAGGTTTGCACCAAGTGTACTAGTATCACAAGTCATGTCAAGTGTAAACAAGAAGTGATCCCCAGGCCCAAGTTTGGCCCAACAGCATGAATGACCTAAACCAAGGTCCAACTAGCACGGTCTAGTCGATCGGCTCTCCTAAAGCCTAACTCGTCAAGTGTCGGTGTCATACGGCCCAACTACGAAGTGTAGCTAAACTGTGCTAGGTCCACCCTAGGGTGTATCAAGTCCTAGGGTGTCAACCACTGACACAAACCAAGCACGCACAGTTTAAACCTACTGGTGCCCGTGCCTGCTTTTTCAACTCCGGACCATGTGCACGACCATGGCCCGCCTGAACCTACACCGGCGCACCTACACAGCCGTCGTCTTGGTCGCTTACATGTCATCCAAGTAATCGTGCCCCACCCTAGCCTAGTCCCTAGGGTATCATGACACAACTAAGAGGGTTACTGGTGCAAAGGACCACGTAACTAGGGTTTCCTTAATGGGTTAAACGTGGTTAACCCAACTCATCCAAGTACCAAGTTGGTTAAGTGTACCCAAGGTTCATGACTTAACCCTATCAACCCATCGTGTTTAATTGGTTAAGTATTCAAGCGGTCCATGACTTAACCCTACCATGTGGCATTAATTAACTTAATGCACCCAACCTCTCACATTAGACCTTGTTGTGGTTACTAGTTAGGCCGGGCGGGTCCGGGTAGGTTTACACCACAACTTAGTCTAACCTCAGGTTTCACGTGCAACATGACCAACTACTCACATTGGGTCCTATTGCTTGTAGCCACTAGTTAAGCCGGTCGGTTCCGGGTAGGTTTATGCTACAAGCTCAACCCAACCTCGAGTTGGCCATCCTCATGTTTTCTAAGTGTCATGTCCATCATGTTTCCAAAACACATTACAAATTTTCAAGCAATTGGGTAGACCTAACTTAATAGGTAAATTCCCAATGGGTAGACCTAACTTAATAGGTAAATTCCCAAGCTTACGTTTTTATGTCTTTTAAGTTTACCCAACCCCAAACGCAATCCCCTCGCTTACATATCGCAATAGCGCATAAAGGATAGAAAGAGGGAACTTGGCAAAATCATGACATAAAGGTGTTGGAGCCACAAGTTAAACATGGTGGCATATGAGACAAAGATGTGATCACAAACTTGCATATCATGTTATCAACTTGCAAAATATTCCTAAGCATGCATAACATCATTTTAACTTGCATAGTGTTCATATGCATGCATAACATGGTTTCAACTTGCATAAGGTTCATATGCATGCATAACATCAAACTTGGCAAATAGGCGGAACATGGCCATAGATAGCATGAGATAAGGACTAGTAACATGCATGTAACATTATATGCATGTTAATACAAGGTTTATGAGAGTTTCAAAGTTGCATCATGCAACATTTCCAACCAAAGATAACATCTTTCTATGCATAAAGCCAAGGTAATGACTTTACTAACATGCATAGAGTAAGCTTATGCATAAAATCATAAGATCAAAGCACATATCATGATTAACCCCAAACTCAACTTGCAACATAACATATTAACTTCATAGTTAAAATACAAGAGTAGAAATAGGCTTACAATGCTTATGTGGACTCCAATGAGTATAGCAAATGTAAGAAACCCCTTATGCAACAAATTAAAACCCCAAAATGCAAGCAAACTTGATCAAGACTCCTCCTTTATGATGCCAATAGAGAAACAAGACTTTAATGCAAGCTAAAGAGGATCATACAAGCCTAAATACACTTGTATGCATGGAAATCTCTTAGAAATTTGATTTAGGAATTTTATGAAGAGAGTGGAGGCCATGAGAGGATTGATTTTGCCATAGTTTAGTTGTATGAATGAATAATGATGATTTAGGGTAGGTTAGGTTCTTATTTATAGAGTAGGCAAGTGTTTTAGGCCATAGGATTAAACCTAGATTCAATCCAAGCCATAAAAGCATGTCTTGGGGAAGAAGTCAAGTGTAGGAACCATCTAGGGCCTTTAGATTAAAGATGAACCATGATAACCATCCAAATGCAAAATCTGCATTTGAGCGAATCGGCCCACGGGTTGACAGCCAAACACCCTGGATTAACCCCTAGTCGACCCAGCGAGCTCGGGTCGACCTCAAAAATCAGCCAGTTCGGTTATTCCCCTCTCCCAATTCGCTGTTTTGAACATTTTTACATATTTATTTATTTAATTTTCAATAATATATATATATATATATCAATATATATATATTTCTCTGCGCAACCCATTTCACTTAATTAAGTATACTTTAATTTGGGAATTTTTCGTGAAACTTCGTGAGGCCATATCTTTGTCATACGAACTCCGATTTTCGAAAACTCGGACTCTATTTCGCGTATTTTTCCGAGACGAACGCAATGGAATAGCCCGTTTCCATTGACTCAGATTTTACAGTTTAATTCTGCCTCCATTTATGTTATAACATGTTATTCAAAAATACGGGTTGTTACAGTTGTAATGGTATGTAAAATCAAATTTGTATTCAAAAATGTTTCCACTGCAATAATATATTCTTATTATATTTTATCTGTTCCATTGTGAGATTTGTATTCCGCTATGATTGCTCTGATAAACCGTAGCGAAACGTACTTTTCCTTACCTTGAATCGACGTGGGTTCGGTTTTTGGTCGGTTTGAAGTGAGTGGAAGTGAGGGTCGTTACAGTTGATGATCAAAGCATGGCTTTAAATAGCCTAGCTTTGTGTATAGCATTAATTCGCGAGCCTCACACCTCGGTATGAGTAAAAAAGGGGAACGTGACTGCAGGGAGTGCACGGCGTTTCTTTCTAGCTATAGGTGGTGTCATGGTATGGAGCCTAGACATTTATATTTTTTACCTATGTGGATGATGGATTGCGAGGCGTGTCGGATATATTTATCACTACGGGGCTGATGGATAGGTCCGATAGAACCGAGAAACGTGTGTTCAGGAATAACTAATCCTCAAAAGTAACAGAGGACCGACCCTGAAGATCCAAGGTTGCTAAGGGTGCGACCTGAGGCATTTGCTAGAGTGTCTCGAACGGTGAGGAGCCATCCTTGGCCTCGACTCATAGATGGAATCCAACTTCCAATACGACATTTCGGTTTTAGTTGTAAACCTAGTATGGCAACATAGTAGCATGGGATACTATGCCGTCAATGATTGATACATTTTAATTTGAAGTTTTTTTGACACTATATACTTATAGTAATATCAAAATGATTTGTTTTAAATGTACCAAGCATATTTGGCTATTATAAGTTATAACTCTATCCTTCGGATTGCATTGCACTGTGTGATGGGACCTGAGTCTTATAATAGCTTCATTTTTCCAAAAAGCATTGCGCTGTTTGTTATATGCACTGGTATTCTTCGAAGGAAACCCGTTCCGTGTTATACGGCGTGGTCACTTGATTTACTTTATTTCTAAAGTAAAGTTTTAAAATAACTGTTTTAGTTCTCACACCAGTCCCATGACTGACTCGGAGTTTATCGTTTCATCCTAAACTCTGGGTTCCCCTATTTTCCATACGGGCAGCTAGTAGTTTTCGTTTTGAAGATTTCTTTTTTACAGGATCCTGGATTCACACCTGGAGCTACATTCAGAAAGCTTTGTTTCTGTATATCTCTTTCGATTGTGTTATGTATTATTTTTTCACTGCTATGTAATGTATTTTAATCTCTGATATTTTTCTGATGTATATTATTTATTCATACACTGTTATATTCTTGTACTATGATGTAAATTGTTATAACAGCAATGAAATGTTCTTTTGTTTGTATTCTGATTTTTCGTGTTCTCAACTCAATCCGGGCTTTCCCTTATGGGAGAGTTTGGGTCATTTCATTTTGGTATCAAAGCCCTGGTTTACAGAACTTGAGAACAAGACACATTAGAAGCAAATGAAAGAATTCATCAGAAATTGGATTAGTAACATCCAATGAGAAGGACTCGTTAGAGATGGGATCAGTAGTATCCTAGAATGAGTTTTAAAGAGTGTTATTTTTAAAATGAGAATGAAAACGAATTTTGTTTTGAAAATTTAAACCTTATTATATGTATTTGAATATTTTATTTTAAATTGATTTGGACTATCGAATATATGAAGATTTTGCATATATGCCTAGCTAGTGTGTGTATAAAGTCTCAAATATACTAGATAGATATAGAATCACACTACAGTCGCCCGGGCATGATTCTGATGATGGCACGCCATTCTCGGTATTTATGTTTGAGTTTCGAAAGTGGGATATCTATATATTTCCAATTGACTGGTGTGAAAACCAAAACTAGATAGGGTATATTGTTGTGATTTGACACTAAAAATATGATTTTTGAATATATATACACACACACACACACACACAAAATTTATATGTTTTGGAAATTTAATTCACTAATTGATTGTTGGTTGTGTTGTATGATAATTAGTTTGACTAATTAAAATGTTGGGCCAATAAGAGAACAAATGGTAAATTTAGCCAAATCGAATCAAAATATTGAACTGAATTGAAAATTGGTTGAAATTGCATATATGTACATAAATATACATTAAACAGGTCATAGCATGAAAGCTAAGAAGAGGAATAAAACCGTATGCATAACAAATAGGTACATGTTTATTGTATTTCTCGGGTTTTAATGATTTTATGAGCTGATTGGCTAGCCGCTTGACTTTTTCTTTTGGATTGGTGAGGGCCCTGTGAGGCAAGTTGCGGTTTTAAATATCAACCCATACAAAGGAGGTTATGGAGAAAATTTTCGAAATTTAGGGTGCTAGTCAAATTTTCGAATTTTTTTGAAAAGTTATGTCTAGTTTAAAATTTAAAATAGTCGCTATGGAATTTATATATTTTTTAATATAATATATAGCCCTTAAAAATAGCCATTTTGCAAACGGCCTACGTTTTCGACGAAACCACTTTTGTTAGATCCGGAATTTCAAATTATAGCTAGACTGCAATTTTCGTAATTTTTAGAATTAATATGTGAGCATGGTAAATTTAAACGCATTTTGTATATTTTGGTTGAGTTGGATCAAGCATAAAATGACCATTTTTTAAACTGTCTCCAAATTCGACGAAATTAGTTTTGTTAGGACCGTCAAAACATAGCTAGATTTATTTTTCTGCAATTTTTGGAGTTAGTATGCGGCCCTAGTAAATTAACATGAACGTTTGAATTCAATATACATTGATTTATATTTTAATTTAAAGATAAAAACTGTTAAAAACTATCGAATTGGCTTACGAAACATATTCCATTATGTCCGAAATGGGGGTATTTAGCTAGGGCGACGGTCGTTGGGATTCGTTTGGAGTTCAGATGTAAATTCTAACATATTTGGAATTAAAAGAAAATTAAATAATATTAAATATAATTATTTTTCTATAAAACCCTAGCCTCATTGGACAAGCCGCCGCCAACAAGAAAACAATGACCGATATTGCTCAGTTTTTCTTCCTCGAATCTCATGCTATTTCTACATTATTTCAATTGATTTTCTACACGAATCTCGTAGAGATTTCTATGCCCACTCAATCCATACGGATGTGATCCTATATCGTGTTGTTTTTGGCTCGAAATCAAAGCCCAAAAGTCTGTCGTACGAAGTCGATTTGGGGCTTCAGGGGAGGTGCGAGTTCAACGGGGTGGGCGTCGGCAGATAGCTCTCTTGGCGGCGCTCTACGTGGTGGCACCTGATCGAGCTCCATCGTCTCGTTTCGCGTGAAAAATCAAAACCAAGTTCTTGAGCAGGGCTTGAACGACGCGGCAATATAATTTGGGGAAGAAAGGCGATTATTTAATTAATTATTTATTTAAATTATCTTTAAAAATGTCATTAATGAAAAACACTAATATCTTCGTCATACGGTGTCGGAATCCAGCGAAACAGGATCTGTTGGAACCCTCTTGATGAGAGCTTTGCAGCAAAATTGACTGGGTCCAATTTGGAGCACATTAGAAATTCGAGCAAATCCAAATCCAAACAAAACCGAAATTCATAAATAAAAGAATGACGGAGTGGAAACCGATAGTGATAACTCTTTCTCACTCAAATTATTTTACAGTTAAATAAATACTAGGTTGCAAACGGGGCTTAGTAGGCCCTGACACTATTTATTGTACAAACCGTGGTTGTTTGTTTGAATTGTATTGTGAAAATTTTGGACTGTAGTTGTAAAATTGATTGTGAATGGATTGTGGAATTGTTTGAATTGATTGTGAATCATCTTTATAGCACGAGCTAGTATCAGGAGAGGGGTAATGCTAGACATTACTCCAGTTCTAATATCGCGCTGTTATAATGCCGAAATTTTCTAAAATAAATATTGTTCATAAAAATAATAATTTTTAATATGTATATGAACTATATAAAATATTAATTTGTTGAATAAAATGTTTGAACAATAAAAATATCATTTTTATTGAATATATGAATTGTATAAAATAGTCAAGTGTCAAAATAAATATTTAATCGTTAAAAATATAATTTTTAACATATATATGAACGGCATAAAATTCTCCTGAAATGAAAATAAATATTCATTTACAAATCGGACGATTTGTTTATGTATACCCATTTAACTAACATGTATTGGGACGATATATTTTACACATCGCACAACTACACAAATAATATTCAATATTTGTTGGTTGAAACCTCACATGGGTGTTGGGATGATATTTGGCGTACACTAATCCCAATTGTTTAGTTGTATGTCAATCGATCGGTTGACAGACTGTTGTAAGCGTTAATTATTCATATTTAATGCTTATGCAGTTGTGTAATGCACTTTGGATGATGGTTGACTGTGTATCATTATTGTTGAGTACTTGTGTCTATGAAAACCATATAAATAACATTATACGTTAATTGACTGTGTCTGATTCCAATTCAGAAAGAACGAATATTTTAAAATAACGATTATTTTATAATAATATTCTGTAAAGGACTAAAATATGATTTTGATGTCCGATTTGGGATGGACACGAAAATATTGAAATACGTGAAGCCGTGTTGATTAGATTTGCGCCATTTTGACGTGAACGATATTTAAATCGATTTTGTTCATTTTTATAATGAATATCAAAATGGAAATGATTTCAAAATATGATATTTTGAAAATATTATCATTTAAATATTATAATGATAAGGAATATTCAATTTTGATTTAAAATTGAAGTGAAAGTGGGAATCGTTTTTAAAACGAATTTATAAAATACGTTTTTAACGAAATATTTTATACATACATACAAATATATGTATATATATATATATATTAATAGTTTGAATAGAACGCGCCGCGACCGTTCGCGAATTTCGACCATTAACTTCAAATGGACGTAACGGGAGATCCGACCGTCGGATTCTCCTAAAGCCGGTACCGTTGGGTTCTATAGAAAAGGGCTTTCCAATGAATGTAAAAGATTTGAAATCTAATGGTTGGATTTGGAATTATGTTCAAATCAAATTTGGAAAAGGTCGTTGTAAATGTAGTTTGATGTCCGTTTATGGAAATCGACTGGAAGGGCCTTAATAAAATTATTAAAAATATTAATAATTTGTGAAAGTCATAATAAATGATTTGGAAAGAATTCGGATGAAAATTTCCATATTTGAAAAGATAAATTATATTTTTATCAAAATGAACTAATTATTAACTAGAAAAATAATCCAATGGTTTTAAATAAATAAACAGGATGGTGAAATGGTTTAATTTAACCAGGATTTTTCCAATGTATGAATTGCAATGGATTTGAATAGAAATTAGCTTCGGGTTATTTCGATATTGGATTCCGTGACTATATGGATATTATGGAGGAATTTGGAAGAAAGATATATATCGTTATTCCCCATACGATATGTGTTGGTTTCAGAATTTGATATTGAATGTAAGCCGATATAATATCTGTTTAGAGCCTTATATTTAATATCAAATTAGATTTTGGGTTTATCGTGAAGGGTGTCTTAAATAACACTGTTCTTAAACCCCATGTAAAAAGAATAAATCTTTTAATTTAGATTATTGGAGTTTCCACTTATATTTAGCAATTGGAATAAAAATGGAATGTAAGTTGGGTTTATTGTGAACTATGTTTTAACAACATTCGTTCTTTAGCCCGATTAACAGTGAAATATGATTTGGAATATATAAATCTTTTATTAAGATTTAATGAATTCGATTTGGTAATAATCAAAGTGAGCTTCTATGGAATTTAAAAGGCTTTGTCGTTATTCCATTTATATTTTTAGTCGGATACGGAAATTGATATCGATTATATATTAATTTGTTTTCCGTGAAAATTCCATTATTAATGGAAAGTGGTTTTGGGTTTATCGTGAACTGTGTTTTAAATGACATTGGTTCTTTAACCCAATTAAAGATTGGATTACATGTCTAACATTGTATTTCGAATTGTATTGTTGATCTCTGCTAAATATTTATCTATTTCGTGGTGGAGAATTTATTCTCTTGCTTAACACCCTTGTCTGAGACGTACGAGGTTATATATCGGCAGAAATCAGTGGTACGTTGTAGATTTTCGATGTGGCATGTTTGATTTTCCAAAGTTAAATAACCAGATTGTTGGAAGATCAAAACTAAGTGGATTTTTAATGAATCTTTAATTTGATTAAAATGTGAATGTGATAATTTAAATTATCAAATTTGGGAAATGATTGAGAATGGAGTACCACCAGTTTTACTCCAAGCGATAGTTAAATCTTTAATTAGATTTGAACATGAAATGGTAATTAAATTTACCATTAACACCGTGGTAATAGATATGGAGTATTACCAGTTTTGCTCCGTGGGATGAATAGGTTGGGATTGGGAATAATGAATAAATGATAACTTCGGTAAGGCTCGATAATCTCGACTAGTTGATAAACCTTAATTTTCTTTAGAATTGATATCCAAAGGAAGATTGAACTATAAATTTAAAAGAATTTATATTTGATAAAATTAATGGGAACCTTTCCCAAATGATATGAATATTTGAATAAAAGAATATTTAGAATTGGTTTGAGGTGTATATTGTGTTTTTATAGCACTTGATTATAAGATACGTGAATTATTCGGAAAGGACGGGTTTATACCCATTCTGAATAATTGATTCGACGATAAGTCGATGATGAAGACGATGGTTGAAGGCCAGAGTTCTTCACATCATTTGGATGATTACTGATGTCTTGATTGGGCCGTACACCCAAGACAAGGTAATAAGTGGTGATCGTCCAGACGTTCTTGGAGATCGACCGGATATGTGAGGACATCTCTCCTGTATTGGACATATGGGACGAGGAATAAGGTGCCTCCGGTTTCGTTCAGACCCAGAATGAACTAGTAAATGGATGTGTGTATGACATTGAATTTTATTCTGTGTTGATTGATCTCTATTAAATATATATCAGTTCGATGGCAGAGAATTTATTCTCTCGCTTAACACTCTTCTCTGAGATGTACGAGCTTAGATGTTATATATCTGTAACGTCCTGTATTTTTAGGGTGTTATAATTAATTAATTTAATTATTTAAATAGTGATTTAGATATTTAAGTGGTCGTTTAATTAAATAATACTGAATATTTAATTAATATAAATAATAGAATAATATATTATTTGTTTTCGAAATAATCGAAAATAACAAAATTCAAAAAATTGTGTGAATTGGACAATTTAAAATATATAATTCAGTTCAGAATTAAATTATATTAACGAATTTATTTATAAATGTCGGTTGAACATAATAATTATATTATAATTATAATCGAGCTTGAAATGGCGCGACAGTTCATAATTTGGCGATTCAAAATTTAAACGAATATACAGAATCCATTTTAAGCCGGATTTTTGTGAAACAAGAAACGTTCGTAGCTGGTGAAGTATATTTTTCTAATGGAAGAGAAAGTTCGAGATTTTATCATGTAGATTGTAAGTTATATCTAAATCAAATTTTCAAATAGTCGTTATGGAACCGTTTATAAACCTAACGATATATTTAATTATAATTAAATATTGGTTTCAAATTTGGACAAATACATTTAGACATAGGTATAATTTTATTTTTAGAATTTTTATATAATTTTTATTTTGAAAAATAAGCACTTTTTATTTTGAGATATTTTACACCTTATATCAGCATTGTGGGGTTTCGCAGAATAAGCCAACTTGTCCATATTATTATATATATATATTTTTGATCGTGGCACATTACCCGTCACAATGAAATTTTTATTTCTGTCAGTAGCGATCCAAGTAGATAGAATTTTATTAGTATCCTAAAATCTATTTAAAACAAGAATGAACTGAGAACGTCAACCGTATGTGTGAAAATGATTTAACAACGAAGAAAAACTTCAATTGAACTAAAGATAATGAATCAGTGAAGACCTAAGTCTATTTGTATAAAACCAGTAATATAATAAAATAGTAATATGTATGCCTTAGCCCCAAAGGAACTCAACGTACATGCTAAGAATCTGCACACTTATTCTATTACGTAAAGACAGTCTACTACCTGAATTGTCACGATCTCAGCAGAACTATACACGTACGAATTCTACCTTAACCATTAAGTTTTCTACATCTATAAATTGAAGCAGGCTGCCTTTTTTTGAACAAAAATCTACAAACCACATGGGATTAAAATCAAACACTACTCCTCTTACTAGAACCACCGAATGATTTCCCTCACTTTTATACGCATCAAGCACCATTGTTTTGTGAGTTCTTCTTAAGTGGAGACTCAAGAAAGCCGGTAGTGTAGTAGTTAGGGGAGTACGTTGCAGGCACACATGCGCGAGTGCCGTGAGAAGGTGAGGAGAGAGAAGCTCTCGAAAAGGGGTGATTTTTGTAGTGATTTCACTCTTTGCAGTGGCTATAGGGAGGAGGAGCGGTGGTTACAAGGGAGCATCTCTCATTTTAATGAATGCAGAAGCAAAAAGGAAACGTGACGGAGCTGTTTATGTGGATGCGTTTGTACAGGAGATGGTGTGGAGGATGATGCTACTGTTAAGTAGCGGTTTGGATTGCAACGTATTGGGTTAAAGAGGCCGAAGCAAATTGAAGCTTGCGGGTTGTTTTGTATTGGCTGAGAGAGCCAGTTGAAGTTTTGTATGGGAACAGGATTTGTTTCGAAACCATGTTTAAATACTGGAGATGGAAAATAAGGTATGGTGGGTTTGTATGAAGATTGTAGTGTGAGTGAACAAGTGAGCAAACTGGCGTATAAACGAGGGTTAGCTGGAGCTCGCTTTTTCCGTTTGGAGGGGATGATTTTAGTCATGGGTTGAGATATGTTATAGTATTATTCGTTTAATTCTTCATGAGATTATGAAGGCCTATGGTTCAAAGGGAATTTCTGATATGGCAAAATAAATAGAAGGCTAGGGTTTTAAGAAGTGGGAGGAACAAACTGTTGCAGTGGGTGGTATTAGAACAAGGCGGGTTGAATCATTCGGACATGGGCCGGCTTTAAATTATGAAGACCAATCTAAAATATATATTTTAAAGTAAAGGGTGCAAAAGAAATTGTGCAATGGCATTGGAATGGGGTTCACATACAGAAGGTAGAGGTACTATTCAAATTTGGGGCAGGCTGACTTTTAATGGATCGGTTAGAAGAAGTGGTGAGGCCCGATTTTTATTTCATTTAAGTTTAGTTTTAAAATTTAAATAATGTGATAACTTATAATAAGTATAACTTTTTCGTACGTAATCAGAATTTGACGAAACAAGGTCCGTTAAGATCGTATGGACGATGACTACACAATGGAACTGACTAGGAGTGAATTGGAGCTCGTAACAATTTATAGCGAAATAAATTGCCTGTCTGAATCAACCAAAAATTATCGTTATTTAACGATGATCGTCCAATGTGAGTAAATCTCACTAACTCTGTACAGTTTATATTTTTATAAATATAATATAGTAATGATAAAATGATGATTGATTGCTGTGTGTTGATTGTTTGGTTGAATTGCCGATTTATTGGTTGAAATTGTAGATAACAATATATGTATAAATCATTAATCAAATATTGATTCTGTTAGTCAGAATATTTCATATTGAAATGAAATCAATGTTATTTATACTGTTTAACATCTACTATGCAGGGAAACAGGTTGGAGGGATCCAACTGGATTCCTTAATATTTATAATACCGTTTGTTTCATATATTTCGATATATGATGTGATATATAATCTGTGATTGATTATGATGACCCTAGTCATGTTATTTGGTATTTTAAATACCATATGAAATACTGGAATGTAAAAAGGAAAATTTGAAAGTGAATATTTAAATTGAAATATTTATATAAAATGAATAGAATTATATAAAAGGATTTATATAAAATGAATAGAATTGTATAAAAGGATTTATATAAAATGAATAAGATTATATAAAAGGATTTATATAAAATGAATAGGATTATATGAAAGGATTTATAAAAAATGAATAGGATTATATAAAAGGATTTTTTATAAAATAAATAAAATTTTATAAAAGGATTTATATAGAATAAATAGATTTATATAAAGGGAATATAAATGAGATTTAAGTGTTAGAAATATAAATGAGATTTGTATGAAAAATTCTACAAATAAAAATATAAATAGAATTTGGGTTCGAGATATTATTTTTAAATAAGAAATCAAACTATTTTGATTATACAAAGAAATATTATTCACATTATATGTGAAAAAATAGATTAAAGTCAATATTTCGCAAATAAAATATTATAAAGGAATTTGGGGTTTGAATTAGGAATTTAAATGGAATTACTGAAAATCAGAAACTGACTATTAGTTGAGTTGAATGGCTTTCTCGGTATTGATCTGATGTTGGTTTCGGCCTTCGGGGTTTATACTTGGGAAGCTGATCTCTTACTAGTTTACAGTTAGAGACTGATAGAGGTGGGAAGATATTGATGCGTGAATCAGAAATGGAAATGTTTTCCAAAGTTAATAACGTATATTTTTTAATTTTAGAAAATAAGGAATTTATGAATATATGGAAACGATAAATGGGAAATTGGGAAATGAAAAGATGATTGATCGGTAAGATTTCCATTTGGAAATACGACCGTTGTTTGTACACATGTTTTCCTTTGATAGTTAACTGACCGACTATCAAAGATTTTGACCATTTCCGTTGTCACTACGGAGAGACCGGGATCAGATATATTATCTGAAAACCCCTCTGTATGGCATTAGCGTTTCGAATCAGATATGATGAAGATAATTGAAGACGGAGTTATGCAAGGGCTGCTAGTAAATCCTAGTTAGAAATTGCCTAAGATGGATTTACAGAATAGTACCTACGGTCTGTCCAGTCCCAAGACGACATGTATGGAAGAATGTCTGACAGAGTATATTCAATAGATCGCGTAAGTTGATCTCTACAAACGTATTTACGTTTGGTGGCGGAGGAATTCGTTTCTCTTAGCTGTATACCCGTGGTATTTTTGCGGAAATCAATTTGTGATTTTGTGGGTTTGACGATGTGACATTCAAAGTAAATAAAGGTGTGATCTATACGTTATGGTCTCTAGCCTCACAACTAGAAAATGGTGGAAAATCGGGCAGGTAGCATGGCTAAGTGGTTAGCTGCCAACTAGGGTTTATTGTCACCTAATCTAGAGAAATTCCATTTACGTCTATAATGTATTTCGATGCTATCCCTTTCGGGAAGCGGTTGCTGATCCCAACCGTGGGTGATAATACATTAGGTACACTCAAGCGAAATGAGTGACCGATCATGTTTAGCCTAGGTTACAAGATGTTCTTGTTGAACCTGGTGTATTCCTCTCTAGAGATACACTGCCGGAAGGTGGTCCCATACCTTGCCAGTTGGAATTCATTACCCAATAAGCGCCCGCGGTTTTTGATTATATATTATGTATGTGGAATGTGAGATGAAAGCATTCTGCTAGATGATTATTATATTGTGGTTGATACACACTGTCATAATATCAAGGGAGTTTTGATATAAAAGATTATCGTTTCTTTCAAAAGGATTTTGAATGACAAATCAAGTGTTTTGGATTCTCATAAGGGAAAAACCTGTTCCGTGTTATAAGGCGTGGTCTTATAAGATATCATTTATTTTCTCAAGCTGTTTTAAATTGTTTACTCGCACCAGTCCCATGACTGACCCGGAGTTTACTTTGTTGTGTTTTCCCTAAACTCTTGTGTGCCCAAATTTGTACGGGCAATCAAGTAGTCAGGATTTACAGATATCATTGGAGGAGCATGGAGCAGGAGCCTTCAGCGTTATCTAGTATTGTTATTTCCGCTGTGTTGTAAGTGTTGTACTTTGAAAATGTTATTGTATATTTTTATTTCAAAGTTATGTTATATTTTATTCGTTCCGCTGTGAGATACGTGTTACTCTGATGTGTTGCATGTTTTTCTTCTTCTTCTATTCTAATTTTTTGTCTTATCTATTCTCACCCTCTAACTTCTTTCATTAACTGTCCGGTATTTCTGATGCTTGGGTAGTCGACATTGAGTTTATGTCGATTACTCAAGATCGTGAAAACTCGGGTCGTTACCGTGGTATTAGAGCTAAAGGTTAAGTAATCACCTTGGATATGTGGCGTGACTCAGTAGAGATGGGGTTAGTAATACCCTAGATTGAGTTGAGTGTATATATATGAGTGAACTTATTTGTTATTTGATATAAATTGGTTTTATATTGTGGAGATTTATTGATTGAGTTGTTTATGAGTTTTGGTCGATCAGTTTGATCCACTATATCGGTAGGAGTTTCTAAACATTCGAATACGATGAACCGACACAGTATGTTTTGAAAAGAGGTTAAATGGAATAATTTTACCCAAATTATATTTTGATATAAAGATTTATATTGGAATGATTATAATATATTGGATAAATTGGTTGTTATTATAATCGAGTAAGATTATAAATTAAATGGTATGTAAATAACCAATCAGAATTCATATAAGTGTTGTATATGGAATTAGATGAATTAAATCTGAATTTGAATTAAAATTTTGAAAAAACATGGAAAGTGTTTGTAAATGGAGTTGGATTAAATATACGAGAATTTTAAAATCCTTGGAGATTTTAAATTGTTTACAAGCATTGTGAAGGATATTTTGTAGTGTTGAACTCACTTCGATAGCTGGAAAATAACCCTGATGATGCGGGCCACATCCTCAGTGTTCATTTTCAAGTTCTAAGTGACGGATTACTACCAAAGAGATTATTTTAGAATTGTTTTGAGAAAAGCAAGTTGGTTTGAATTCCGAAAAGAAATATTTGATTTTAGAAAAAACTAAGTGGTCTAAAACTCCCAGGAAGGATTTTTGATTTAAAAACAAATTTAAATAGAAATCTGTGAAAGAAAACTAGAATTGAATTGAAGCCAGTTAAGTGGAAATGGAATTGAAATAGAACGATATCAATCAAAATTGAATTGTTGAAATAAGAATCTGAAAGGGTATCGGATTGGTGAGTTAACAGTTCGGAATCGAGAATGGAATTTGAGTTGAGAATGAAATTTGACTTGGGTATAAGTGAATATGTGACAACAAGGAATTTCACTCGATCCGAATCAGTCGCTAAACCGATCTAGACCTTTCGAAACGCCTGATTGTTTTGAGAACATGACAAAATAGAATGCAAACAGAAGAACATTTCATTGTATATTACAACAATTCCATCAGAATACAAGAATATACAGAGTATGAATAAATATTACACGGAAAATATCAGAGATTTAAATTACATTTAAATACATCGCAGCGGAAAAACAATATAAATCACAACTGAAAATAATGCACGGATACAGAGCTTTCCGAACATCGTTCCAGTTGTAAATCAGGATCCTGTGATTATAAATCTGCAAAACCAAAACTACTAGCTGCCCGTGTGGAAAATAGGGGCACCCAGAGTTTAGGTTAAAAACAATAAACTCCAGGTCAGTCATGTGACTGGTGTGAGAACTAAAACAGTTATTAATCTTTGTTTTTAAAGTTAGGTAAATCAAGGGAACACGCCGTATAACACAGAACGGGTTTCCTCCCAAGAATACCAGTGCAGAAAACAAACAGCGCAATGCTAAATAAAGAACAATGAAGCTATTATAAGACCCAGGTCCCATCACACAATGCAACGCAAGCCGGAGGATAGGGTTTTCCCTTATAATAGCCAAATATGCTTGATACACGAAATTTCGTCTTATATTATTACTATAAGTGAAGAAAACAACTTCAAATATAAATATATCAATCATAGACGGCATGTGTACCATATATCATGTCGCCAATACTAGGCTCTACAATCAAAACCGCAAAATGTCATATTTGGAAATTGGATTTCCATCATGGTGGCTCCTGATTCGAAAGATCCATCACGTAGTGCCATCTCAACGGCTTACGTCTCGGCTAGAGAAAACACCGTAATGCACATCCGCACTTTTGGGAAATCGAGTATCACTGCGGCTTACGTCCCGGCGAGAGAAAACACCGCTTACCCTATCCCTCTGAGCACTAAGATCAATCTCGGTCGACCGAATCCACGACACCACGAAGGTGCCCATCCACGAAAAATCATATTGATCAAACCATCAGTTTACCACCATACCGGGGTGTGAGGCTCGCGAATCAACGCTATACACAAAGCCATGCTATATCAAAGCTGTGCTTTAATCATCACCCACCAAGCTTTGCTTTTCAACAAAAGTCTGGATCACTGCATCTCAGCATGCCACACTATCAATCCATATCGTACCACTGATTTCTGCCAATATATAGCCTTTGAGCTCGTATGTCTCAGAGAAGGGCGTTAAGCAAGAGAATAAATTCTCCGCCGCCAAACAGATATATATTTTGTAGAGATCAACGAATACAATATAAAGGAATACAATGTCAGACACACCATCCCTTTACAAGTCCGTTCTGGGTCTGAACGAAACCGGAGGCACTTTCCTCGCATATCCATCGACCTCCAAGCATGTCCGGACGGCTACCACTTCAGCCCCCTTCAGGGTAGCTACTCCCATCGTGAGCATCAGTAGCACCCACCCATTCGATGTGAAGATCGTCGGTCTTGCACCGTCTTCAATCTCTTCGACTCATCGTCGAATCAGTTATTCAGAATGGGTTATACCCGGATTTTCTGAATAACTCACGTATCTTAATCAACAAGTGCTATAAAACACAATATACGCCTCATTCCAATTCAGAACATTCTTTTATTCAGATATTCACACTCCTAGGGAAAGGTTCCCATTAATTTTATCAAAGATAAATTCTTTTAAATTTATTCTTTAATCTTCCTTTGGATATCATTTCAATCCATATCATGGTTTTCCAAACTAGTCGGGATTAGCGAACCACACTGAAGTAATTATTTATTTTATTTCCCAATCCCAACCTATTTATCCCATGGAGCAAAACTGTTATTACCCCATAACTAACACCACGGTGTTATCGGTAAATTTAATTACCATTTCACGTTCAAATCTAATTAAAGATTTAACTATCGCTTTGGAGCAAAACTGGTAATACTCCATTCTCGCTCAATTTCTAAATTTGATAATTTAGATTATCAATTCACATTTCAATTTAATTGCAGATTTATTTAAAACTCCTTTTACTGGGTTAAAGAACTAATGTCTTTTAAAACACAGTTCACGACAAACCCAAATCACATTCCATTTATTATCGGGTTAAAGAACTGGTGTTATTTAAAACCCCGTTCACAATAAACCCACAAACCAATTCTAATTCAATTCAGATCAAATATATTAGGAATTCCGATTATTTAAAACCCCTTTTTAAATCTAATTTATTTATTTAAAAATAATTGGGTTTTAAATTTAGTTCAAACTAGTTCATTTCGATAGAAATCTATTTTTATCTTTTCAAATATGGAGTTTTTCATCCCAATTTTTCCCAAATCATTTCTTATGATTTTACACAAATTATTACTATTTTTAATAATTTTATCAAGGCCCGTACAGTCGATTTCCAACAATGGCCATCGAACTGCACTTATAACGACCTTTTTCAAATTTGATTTGGACGTATCTCCAAATCCAACCGTTAGATTTTGAATTTCTAGTATTCGTTAGAAAGGTCTTTTCGATACGAACCCAACGGTTTCGGTTTTAGGAGGATCCGACGGTCGGATCTCCCGTAATGTCCGTTTGAAATAAATGGTCGAAATTCGCGAACTGCCGCGGCGCAGCGCGTTCTATTCAGGACATTATATTATATATATAATATATATATTTCGTCGATTTCTATTTAAAACGAATTTTATAAATCGTTTTGAATTCGTTTCAAAAATAATTTCAACCTTTATTTCAAATTCAAATCAAAATTGAATTTTCTGTTATAAATCATTTTTACTTTCATTTCTATTTGATTTCAATTCAAACCGATTTTAATTCGATTCGAATTCATTTCGTTTTCTATTTAATTCGAATTCATTTCGTTTTCCATTCAATTTAAATTCAATTCGTTTTCTATTCAATTTAAATCGTTATATATGCAATTGAAATCAAATTCGTTTTCTATTCAATTCATTTCGAAATCGTTTTCAATTCAATTCATTTCAAAATGAATAAAATCGATATAACTATCGTTCACGTCAAAATGGCGTCAATCAACACGGCTTCATATATATCTATTTTCAAATATTCTATTTCAAATATTTCCTATTATCAAAATATTTGTTATTATCAAAATATTTCGTTCAACACATGACTAATCTCAACGGATGAGTACAGTCAACACATGAACCTTTATTTTATATTAATAAAGATGTAAATTTTATTACTAAAATATTTCGTTCAACACATGACTAATCTCAACGGATGAGTACAGTCAACACATGAACCTTTATTTAATATTAATAAAGATGTAAATTTTATTACTAAAATATTTCGTTCAACACATGACTAATCTCAACGGTTGAGTACAGTCAACACATGAACATTTATTTCATATTATTCTTTATTTTCTAAATTGAAATGAGGCCCAATCAATCACCATATAATGTTAATTATATGGATTTTCATACATCACGCGTATATAATAGCATTGAAAAATCATCAACCATCAACCAAAGTGCACTACACTGTATAAGCATCAAATATAGATATCTAACGCTTATAACAGCCTGTCAATCAATCGATCGACATATTTAATCAATCAGGATGAGTGAACTTCAAATTTCATCCCAACACCCGTGTGGGGTTTCAAACAATCAAACACATATTTTATTTGTGCAGTTGGGCGATGTGTAAAATTTATCGGCCCAATCAATATCAGTCAAATCAGTATATATAAACAAATCGGCCGATTTGTTTGTAAAAATTTATTTATTCACTTTCACGTAAAAAATTATATTTTTAACGATAAAATATTTTATTTTAACACATGGATTTTTATTCAGTTCATTTACAAAATAGAAATGATATTTTTATTTTTCTAACTCATTTTAGAAAATTTCGGCGGCATAACGGCACGATACTAGAAACGGGACGAGGCCTAGCCTTATCCCCGGTCTAGTGAAGGCCCAAGCCATTCACAAATCAATCAAATCCATTCATTTCACCACACAATTCAATTCAAACCAAATAATCTAACTAATTTTTACAATCAAACAAACAAGTCCATGGTCTGCGGACGATTGTGTCGGGTGCTACTAAACAACATCTGCATTCTAGTATATATATAACTAGAAAAAGAAACTGAAAGGTGAGAAATTCTCATAGAGGTTTCCATTCGCCGTGCTTTGCTTTTGAATTGCTGAACCGTCTGGATCTGTTTGAAATTCCAATGCATTCCCTTTCTCGCTGTTTATAATAAAAATTATATTTTTATCACTTCATACTAATCAATAAAAATCATATTTTTATTTCTTCTTCATATATATTTTCGACGCTTCATGCTATATAAAAATTGTATTTTTATATTTCTACTTCATATATAAAGATCGAATTTTTACTTCGTTATTCAATATATAAAAACCGAATTTTTATCGCTACTTCATATATGTAAAAATCAAATTTTTTACTTCGTTATTCAATATATAAAAATCGAATTTTTATTTCACTCTATATATATATATATATATATATATATATAAATCATATTTTTCTATAATGAAAAATCCATATTTTCTACAATGAAAAATCCATATTTTCTACATCGTTATACTATATAGAAAAGATTATATTTTTATAATGAAATCATAAATAGAAAATTCGGACTTTTACTTTCTAATCAACTGCATAAAGATCGGATTTTTATTTTCCAATCAAACACATAAAGTTGTTTTTCATAAAAATCTAGAATTTGTTCCAAACTACTTTTATACAGAAGAATGTATTATTATTATTTTCTAAACATGGTTATTATATAAATAAATTGAAAACTAAGTAAATGGAAATAAATAAATTAACTTAAAAAAACTCACTGTGATTGTTGAAATCGAGATTTTGCCGCTGGAGGGGGCCACGCCCGGGGTCAGGTGGCGCACTGGGTGTAGGAACGGCGGACTGGCGGTTTGAGAAAGGGGGCGGCGCAGTTTTCAGATGAGGAGGGGTCTAGGTTCCTGGATTCGACAACCTTGATTTGAGGGGGGCGCGCTCCGGTCTGGAGGAGAAGCGGGTGGAGGAAGGAGATGGTGGAGCAGTGTCGGAGATGGAGGGGGAAAGCTCCGACGTGGTGGCGGGGTAGAAGACTGGGCGACGGGCTTTTTAATTTGGTGTTTTTTTCCCCGTTCGATTATCTGAAGAGAGAGAGGGAGAGGTGTGAGGGATGAGCTAATATATAATTATATTATTTAATTAATTAATTTTTTTCTTCCTTTAAAAGTTGACTTTTCGTCTGAACCCCAAATCGAGCCCAACGACTGTCGCCTCTAGCTGATTACCCTCATTCCGAACACAATGGGATATGTATCGTAGGCTAATTCTATCATTTCGATCAGTTTCCGTTCAAATCAAAATATAAATCAGTATATATTGAATTTGAACGTACATTTCAATTTACCGGGGTCACATAGTGATCCCGAAAATTACAGAAAAATTATTCCTAGCTTCGTATTGACGATACGGTCCTAACAAAACTAATTTCGTCGAATTCTGAGACCGTTTGAAAAATGGCCAATTTCCAATCGATTAAAATCAACTGAAACTGGTCAAACGCGTTTTCCCTTGCCACACTCACATGTTGATTAGAAAAATTATGAAATTTGAAACCTAGCAATAACTTTACATCACGGATCCAACAAATGTGGTTTCGTCGAAATCCGAGGTCGTTTGCAAAATGGCTATTTTTAAGGGCCGAAATTCCATAGCGACTATTCAGAATTTTCAACTGGACATATCTTTTGACCCCCGCTATGAAATTTTGATTTTTCGGATTCGATGGAAAGATACCATCAATTAGATTCAAATATTTTTGGTTTCACTAAAATCCGGTTTATTTTGAATCCTGTACATTCAATTGAAGTTTGAAATCGAATTATCGAACTACCACGCCATTTTCAATTCCTTTTATATTTTAAAATAAATATTTATATTCTAATGACGATCTATATAAATATATACATTCTAATTCTATTCAAAATAAATTTTTTCGTTGGTTTTATTTAAAATAATTCATTTTAAATATTCGAAATTCGCTAAAATTGCCAAAATAAAAATTTTAAATTGGCCCAGATTTTACGGGTTGTTACAGAATATCTGTGTGGAGGATAAATTGATTTGAGATTGATTTGGACAACATTTATTTATGTTGAATTAACAAAAGATGTAAGTGTTAGAGTTAATATGCCCAACAAAAAGGTACGAGTTTATATTTTATATGGGTTTGGTGATTTATGAGCTGATTTGGCAAGCCACTTGGCTGTCTGATTTTCTTTTGGGTTGGAAAAGGCCTAGAGAGGCGAGTTGTAGTTGTACCAATTGAGCTGTGCAAAGGAGGTGCTAGCGAATTTTTTCAGAAATTTAGCGTGTTAGAAAATTTTCAGAATTTTTGAAAATTTTCGTTGATAACAATGAATTAATATTTAATTTAAATTAGTTGGTTCAGTTGAAACTGAGGTTAATAAGTATACAAATAATTTTTAATCCAGTTAATAGGATTTTTTTCCTACCTTAGCAATTTCGAGGACGAAATTATTTTAAGGGGGGAAGAATGTAACGTCCCATATTTTTACGGTATAATAATTAATTTATTTAATTATTTAAATAGTAATTTAGAGATTTAAATGGTCGTTTAATTAAATAATACTAAATATTTAATTAACATAAATAATAGAATAATATATTATTTGTTTTCGAAATAATTGGAAATAACAGAATTCACAATATTGTGTGAATTGAACAATTTAAAAAATATAATTCAGTTTAGAATTGAATTATATTAACGAATTTATTTATAAATGTCGGTTGAACGCAATAACTATATTATAATTATAATCGAGCTCGAAATGGCGTGGCAGTTCATAATTTGGCAGTTCGTAATCCTAAACTCTGGGTTCCCCTATTTTCCACACAAGCAGCTAGTAGTTTCGGTTTTGTAGATTTCTATTTTACAGGATCCTGGATTCACAGCTGGAGCTATATTCGGAAAGCTTTGTATCCATATATCTCTTTCAGTTGTGTTATGTATTACCCACTACTATGTAATGTATTTTAATCTCTGATATTTTTTTGATGTATATTATTTATTAATACTCTGTTATATTCTTGTACTCTAATGTAAATTGTTGTAACAACAATGAAATGTTCTTTTGTTAGAATTCCGATTTGTCGTGTTTTCAAATCAATCCGGGCTTTCCCTTACGGGCGAGTTTGGGTCGTTTCATTTACTTTGAAAATTTTCCAATAAATCTTAATAAAAAGATTTATAAATTCCAGATCATCTCTTCACTGTTAATTAGGTTAAAGAACAAGTGTTATTTAAAACACCATGCACGATAAAACCAAAAATCCAATTTCATTTCAGTTCCAATTAAATATTAATTAACTGGTACATTTCTCTAAATCTTATTTAAAAGATTCATTCTTTTCTCATCGGGGTTTCAGAACAATGTTAATAAAGACATCATTCACGACAAACCCAAAATCCAATATGATATTAAATACAAGGCTGTAAATAGAAATTTTACCGGCTCATATTCAATATCAAATTCTGAAATCAACAAATATCGTATTGGGAATAACGATATATATATATTTATATCTTCCAAATTCCTCAACAATATCCGTATATTCACGGAATCCAATATCAAAATATCCGAAGATAATTTCCATTCCAAATCCATTCCAATTTATTAGTTGGAAAATTCTAGTTATTTTAAACTCCATTTACAAATCCATTTTATTATTTCTAAAAATAATTGGATTTTATTCTTGTTTTTAACTAGTTCTTTTTGATAAAAATATATTTTTATCTTTTCAAAACTGGAAGTTTTCATCTAAATTCTTTCCAAATCATTTATTATGATTTTAGATAATTTTCACATATTTTTAGTGATTTTAATATCGTCATTCTGGTCGGTTTCCAATAGCGGCCATCGAACTGCATCCATAGCGACCTTTTCCGAATTTGATTTGGACATATATTAAAATCCGACTGTTCAAATTTAAATCTCTTATATCCTTGGAAAGCTCTTTTCGATACGAACTCAACGGTTTTGGTTTTATGAGAATCCGATGGTCGGATCTCCCGTTACATCAATTTGGAATTCGCGAATGGTTGTTGCGCGGCGCGTTCTATTCAGGCCATTGTATATATATATATATATATATATATATATATATATATATATATATATCATCGGTTTCCATTTAAATCTTATTTTATGAATTCGTTTATAATTTCGTTTTAAAAATGATTTCCACTTCCATTTCGATTTTAAATCAAAACTAAGCATTCCTTTATAAATTCGTTTTAAATTCATTTCAAAACGATTTCAATTTTCAAATCAAAATTGAATATTCCATATCATTATAATATTAAAATGATAATATTTTCAAAATATCAGATTTTGAATTCACTTTTTGATATTCATTATAAAATGAATAAAATCAACAGAAAATCCTGCTCGTGTTAAAATGGCGTTTAACAATTTAACACGGCTTCACATTTCACTATTTTCGTTTCCATCCAAAATCGGACATCAAAATCACATTTTGATTATTCACTGAATATTATTTTAAAACATTCGTTAATTATGAACTGTAATAAGACTCGATCAATTACCATATAATTTCTGTTATATGGATTTCATACATCGCATATATACAACAATAATGATAAACAATCATTAACAATTCATACAACATCCAGAGTGCATTTTACAACTGTATAAGCATTAAAATAAATAGATAACGCTTATACGGTTTGTTAACCCATCGATTGACATACAGCTAAACAATTGGGATTAGTGTACGTCAAATATCATCCCTATACCCGTGTAGGGTTTCAACCAACAAATATTGTTTATTATTTGTGCATTTGGGCGAAGCATAAAATTTATCTTCCCATTCAATATCAGTTAAATGGGTATACATAAACAAACCGTCCGATTTGTAAATGAATATTTATTTTATTTCAAGAGAATTTCATACAGCGTATATAAATAATTTATATATCGCATATATATAAATAATTTATACAACGCATATATATATATATATTATTTACTCCATTGCAATATAACTATCACAATGCACAATATAGTCAATTTTCCCCACAATACAGTCAAATCACACAAATCATCTATGGTTTGTACAAAAAGTAGTGTCAAGAGCTACTAAGCCCCGTCTGCAACCTATTATATAATAATTGTAAAATAATTCGAGTGAGAGAGAGTTCTCACTTTAGTTTCCACTCCACCATTCTTTATTTCTGAATTTCAGTACAGTTTGAGTTGAAATTTTCTTGAATTTCTAACTTGCTCTATTTCCGTTCTGGCCAGTTCCATTGAGAAGCTCTCGTCGATACGGTTCTAATGGATCTTGTTTCATTGAATTCCGATCTCGCATGAAAAATTTATACATTTTTACAAGTTGGTACACAATAAAATGTCATTAACTTTAATAATTATATAATTAAAACTTTAATTACTTTTCCCACCCTAATACTTCCATCCAAAAATCCGCTCCTCCTTCATACGAAAGCTCCAGTGAAAAAGAGACCCATCATGCCTTGAGTTCTTCAACCCTAAACACCCTCTTTGTAGTGACCCGAAAATCCGGTAGAATTTGAGCTGACCAAAAACACAAGTCCAACCCCAAATATCACGGAAATTCGAACCATTAATAGAAAGAAGTTAGAGGGTGAGGATAGATAAGATAGAAACTTAGAATAGAAGAAGAAGAAGAAGAACACAACATCAGAGTAACACGAATCTCACAGCGGAACGAATAACATATAATATATATAAAATAACTTGAAATATACATCTGTACTTGAATATACATCTGTACTTGAATATACATCAATATCAAAGTACATCACTTACAACACAGCAGAAATAACTATAGCTATATGATCTTGAAGCCTCCTGCTCCAAGCTCTTCCAGTATATCTGTAAATTCCCGACTACTTGACTGCCCGTACAAATTTAAGCACCCAAGAGTTTAGGGAAAACAACAAAGTAAACTCCGGGTCAGTCATGGGACTGGTATGAGTAAACAGTTTAAAAAAGTTTCAGAAAACTAAATGATATCTCATAATACCACGCCGTATAACACGGAACGGGTTTTTCCCTTATGAGAATCCAAACACTTGATTTATCTTTATATCAAAACTCTTTTGATATTATAATAATGTCTAAGTCAAGTAGATAACAATCTAGTGGAACGCTTGCATCTCACGTTCCACATATATAATATACAATCAAAATCGCAAGCACGTATTGGGTAATGGATGTCCAACTATGACAAGGTATGGAACCACCTTCCGGTTAGTGTACTCTAGGAACGATACACTGGAGTTCAACAAGAACATCTTGCAACTCAGCCACACATGACCGACCACTCATTTCGCTTGAGTGTATCGAATGTATATCACCAACGGTTGGGATCAACAACCGTTCCCGTATATATATATATATATATATATATATATATATATATATATATATATATATATATATATATATGGAACAGCATTGATAGATTAAAGAAGCAAATGAATATTCTCTAGATAGGGGATTATACACCCTACTTCGAAGCGACCGACTTAGCCATGCTGCCTGCCCGATTTTTGTCATTTCCTGGTTGTTGAGGCCAGAGGTTACGCTGTATCATCACATCAGATTCACTTCGAATGCCACATTGTCAGATCCATCGAAAATCACTAATTGACGTCTAAAACAGTACATTACGGGTTAGCTAAAGAAGTGCCCTTCTCCGCTTCCACTCTTGGTACGGTTGAAGAAATCAATGTACGTGACCTTTCTGGAAATACTCTGTCAGACATTCATCCATACAAGTCATCCAGGAACAGGATGAACCGAAGGCACTATTTCTATTAATAGAAAAAGTCCTTGCACTCTACTCCGTCTTCGATTATCTTTATATAATCTGATTCGCACGCTACTGCCGATATGGAGTGGTTCTTCGGATAATAATCCAACCGGTCTCTCCATATTGACAATGATGGTCAAAACTTCGATAGTCTGTGATTTAACTATCGAATAAAACAAGTGTTTCGATAGTCGATGATTTAACTATCGAATAAAACAAGTGTTCATCCAAACATCCAACAATCACTGAGCCTTTAATTAATATTCCATTAATTAAATCTCTTCTCTATTTCTTATCAATATTTGTTAACAAAATATTTTCAATAACCATATTGGCCTTATACGTTCTTTGGAAAACATTTCCATATATCGCCTTCCTTTATTTTCTATACTAGGAAATATTCATTATTCTGTTTCCAAGCTTTGCACATATTTGGGTTAAAACAGATGTTGTGTAAAACATCGTTACGACAACCCAAATACAGTATTTAACTAATTCTTATTCCACATTGATCTTCGAGCCTAAATCTTGCTACTTATCGGTATATCATGAAATCAACCAAGTTGGGGTATAATTACCTATCAGACCTTGACTGAAGAACATTTAACGTCAAAACAGACAAGACTACTTACTCGAAAAATCAATACCATACAACTGATTATTCACCTTTAAACCCATATACATTTTCTCTTTCTATTCCTACGAGATTTTTATTCTTATACTTCCTTTTTGATTATACTATTCTATTTCTACGTTCGTTTTCTTATCGACTTCTATATATATCGATACGTTGATTTCTAACTATCAAATTATCTTAAAAATATTCTATCTCCTTAAATTCCCGGAAAAATTCGCCATAACCTCCTTTGTACCGGGAGCATCGGGAAATTTCAAATAGCTTTCCCGGTCCTTCTCATCTCAAAAAGAAAAAGAAAAAAGCCAAGTGGCTTGCCGATACGGCGCATAAAATCTCATATATGAATTAAATACGTATCTTTTTGTCGGACATTCTATCTATATACCTTCTAACACTTTATTCCAAACCTGTCTCCTGTATATTTATACATGTCCAATCTATTTCCAACTATACCAATCGTTTTAACTAAATTTGTTAAATAAATTTGTTACTTAACTCTTCAGTCTATTTCACCTTCATATTTGAACATGACATGTTCAAATATATTTTTAACTTGCATATTACACATTCTAATTATACTAATACTCTCGTTCCCTTATCGACTTCTTATTCAAATTCCAATTCAATTATATTTGAATTCTCTTTATTTAAACTTCATTTGAATTCTATTTTCAAATTCTACAGTTTAAAGTCCATTTGAATTCTATTATTCAAATCTATTCAAATTCTATTGTTAAAATTCCATTTGAATACTATTATTCAAATCTATTCAAATTCTATTGTTAAAATTCCATTTGAATACTATTATTCAAATCTATTCAAATTCTATTGTTAAAATTCCATTTGAATCCTATATTCAAATCGTTTAAAGTCCATTGGAATTCTTTTATTCAAATTCTATATTCAAAGTCTATTTGAATTCTATATTCAAAGTCTATTTGAATTCTCTGCATTATTTATAAACAACGTTTATAACTTCAATTCAAATCCCACCTTTCCATTTATAAACAACGTTTATAAATTCAATTCAAATCCCATATTTTCATTTATAAACAAAGTTTATAAATTCGGTTCAAATCCCATCTTCCATTTATAAACAAAGTTTATAAATTCGGTTCAAATCCCATATTTTCATTTATAAACTAAGTTTATAAATTCGATTCAAATCCCATATTTTCATTTATAAACAAAGTTTATAAATTCGATTCAAAACCTACCCTTCATTTATAAACAAAGTTTATAAATTCGATCACTTGTTTTATATACCTTCAAAACAAGTTAATATTTTCTATAGTTTTATTACAAATTCAAATTCTATTTATAAAAATAGAATTCCCGTTTTAAACATCAAATACCCTTTTCGATATTTTTATAAATCAATATTCAAGCCCCATTGCTATTTTAAATAATCAAATCAACCAATTTTTAATCATTTGATTTTCTACACATCATATATGAATATATATGAAATCAAACAAACAACAAACAGATAATATATTTTTGAGGAATCCAGTTGGATTCCTCCAACCTGTTTTCCTGCATCCACAGATATTAGTCAACATAGTAATACCCATCCTGCTTCGAGGCAGGATATCGCGGTTTGAAGGTCATCCACTAATCATAGCGTGGGGCGTATAGGGTAATCATCCGCTATGAAACTGCGGGCATCCGCTAATGAAACTGCGGGAATCCAACCAATCATCAACCCAATATATATATAATAGTTAACCCTAAATAACTATATATTTTAAATCAACCAAACAACATTCAAACAAGCATAGACAATTATTTTTAACGAATAAAAATAATTCTAACTAAAAGTGAGTGAGATTTTACGCACCGTTATTTTTCTTTGTTGAATATCCCGTTAAATCCTGTATCATCTCGGCTACTCCTTTACTCGAATGAAATTTATTCTTGTACCTATGATTATTTATGTTTGTATTAATCGATCAACATTTATTTAAATTAACTTACTAACACGAATAAATAAATTATTCTAGGTATTTTAAAATCGTAAAACGTATACCTTATTCTTATGCACATCTCGACCAATCGAGGAAATGGTTTTTGTCGATCAGCTATATGAAGCATATTCCCGAACAGCTCAAAAACTGCATCAACCAAAAATGCAAATCTTCATTTTGGCATTCTCTTGAACGCTCCATCAGTCCTAGTCCTTCACTGTCTCGAAATTCAACCGACTGTCCCATTCGATCACCTTAGAATAAGCCAAACTCCTCCTTCATCCTTACTGTACTTAACATTAAACCCACAAAAATCTCAGTCAACTCCATCCTTTACTGTTTTCATGAGAAAAATCCCAACATCTCCTCCGATTAACAAATGACAAATGGAAAATCTCGGACCTCCCTTGACGATTCCATCCTCGACACAGTGCCTAACCCTAGCAAACCGCGACTACCAGTAAATCCGTGAATCCTCAATTCGCGCTGGAGCTATATAGCACGAAGTCAAACTCGTTCGCACCCTCTAATCGATCCCCAGAACTCACGAGCCTCTCAGATCCAAAACCCGTAACCCACTCGCATCCTCTCACTCGATCCGCTGTGAACCCCGACCCATACTTCCATCGCGGTTTGAATCTTCGAACGGAAATGGATTTTCATAACGAACTCTGGCGTTCAATTTGAAGTGGAAGAGGTATGGTTTAATTGGATTTTAAAGCATCCGGTTTCAATTTATTTCCTGAAAGAAATAAAATGAATGGATTACAAAGGGGGTGCATCGTGTTTTTAAAAAGAAAGGCCGTGGTTTTAATTAGAACAGCGAGACCAGAATTTCTTGCCTTGTTGCTTAATTCAAGTCCACCCAAAAAGAATCCATTTTAAAAATATTTTTATTTTATTTTAAATTCGGTATCCTCTAATTAAAATACTTCATTGACTGCAAACTCCTTTCTGAACACAACAAGTGACAATTCTAGGGTAATACCCCTATTTCGGACACACTGGGTTAGGTCATGAAGTCCAATTCGATCATATGAATAAGATATTAATTTAAATTGATTTAACTAAATTTTTAAAACAATTAATTCTTCGATAATTCAATTAATATTATTCTTCTAATTCAAACAGGAGTTTGAATTGATTATCTGAACTGTTTCTAATTCAGTGTTTGACTTCGAATTCGGTTATTCACTAATTCCTTATTTTGATAATTTAATATATACGATATTAAATCGAAATCGATATTTAAATTGATAACATAAATATAAAAATTCATTTATTTTACCAACTACATATTTAAATCCATTCTAAATATTTAAAATTAGTTGGTCGAAATCCCGGGTCATTACACTCTTCTTTCCATTTACATTTGATTAATAATCACCAAAACTCCTCTTGTTCGAAACTCTATCTACCCATACCCCTTTAACCAATTTCGATTCCACCTTCGACCGTGCATCGAACTGCCTCCTTCGAGCATGCATAGTGCTGGTGCGTTCGAAAATAGCTTGCTTCTCCACCAAATTCTGCCAACACTCTCTAATTTACTTCACGAATCCATCTACGGCATTTGTTTCGCGAATTACTTCTTTAATTTGATAATTTCCCTAACCCTAACACAAATAGACGACGCTGTATATTTTGTAGTACAAAAAATTTACGGTCCACCCCTCCTTAAGTACTTAAGATCGAAGATAATCCTTCTAGGATTTCAAATACGTATCGCTTGCAATTTGTAGAATTTCCTCTGATTTTTAAACTAATTTAAAACTCGGTTTTTTTTATTCGTTACTATTGGAAGAAGAAAAGTGCGGCTGTGAGTTTTGACTACCAAAGAAAATGAAGTAAGGTTTGGGGCAAAAAGACATGTATATATATATATATATTAATATTGTTTTAATTCTAATATGAGTAGTTTATTTCCCCGAACTCCAATTCAAACCGACTGACTGTCGTTTCTATCCAAATACCTGTATTCCAGACACAATGGGATGTGTTTCGTAAGCCATTTCGATTGTTTCGATCATTTCTTATGTAAATTAAAATATAAATCAATATATTGAATTTTTAACACACATTTTAATTTACCGGGGCCACATACTGACTCCAAAAATTAAAGAAAATTAAATCTAGCTACATTTTGACGACACGTTCCAAACAAAACAAATTTCGTCGAATTTGGAGACCGTTTGAAAAATGGCCTTTTTAAAGTCGATTAAATTTAAACTAAATTGACCAAAACACGCTTAAATATACCGCGCTCACATATTAATTCCAAAAATTATGAAATTTGAAACCCGACTATAATTTGACATTCCAGATCCAACAAAAGTGGTTTCATCGAAAATGGAGTTCGTTTGCAAAATGGCTATTTTTAAGGGCTATATATTATATTAAAAAAAATATAAACTCCATAGCGACTATTTTAAATTTTAAACTAGGCATAACTTCCAATTTATATTATGAAATCTAAAATTTTCACATTCATTAAAAAGATATAGTGAAATAGACTCAAATATTTCTAATTTTACTGAAATCCGATTAATTTTGAATTCTGTACATTCATTTGAAATTTAAAATTGAATTTTCAAACTACCGTGCCATTTCAGGCTCATTTTATAATTAAAATAAACTTATATGTTCTAACTTTGATTAGAATAAATTTTAAATCATTAGTATTTAAAATAAATCATTTCAAATATTCAAATCCATTAAAATATCTAAAATAAAAATTTTAAATTGGTTCTAAAATTCCAGGTTGTTACAATCTCCCCCACATAAAATCTTTTCGTCCTCGAAAAGGAACGGAGCTGAAAGTTGTTTAACTAACCAACCTAGTTTTCATTCTTCAACTTTTCGGTTTCTAAGAATTCCTAAATTTCTCAAAAATTAGGCTAACACCCTAAATTTTTGAAAAAATTCGTCATAACCTCCTTTGTACGGGTTGATATTTAAAAACGCAACTTGCCACACAGGGCCCTCATCATCCAAAAAGAGAAAGTAAAAGCCAAGAGGCTAGCCAATCGGCTCATAAAATCATCAGAAACCTAATAAATACAATAAACATGTACCTATTTGTCGGGCATACAATTCTATTCCTCTTCTTAGCTTCCATGCTATGACCTATTCATTATATACACATGTACATATATGCAATTTCAATTAATTTTCAACTCAGTTCAAAATTCGATTCGATTTGGCTTTACTTACCACTCATTCTTTTATTGGTTATACTAATAATCAAACAACACAATCAAACAACACAATCAACAATCAATTTGTGAATTAAATTTCCAAATGTATAACTTTGATATATATATATATATATATTCAAAAATCATATTTCGGTGCCAAATCACAAACAATAAATTCTAACTAAGTTTAGTTTTCTCACAAGTCAATTGGAAATATATAGATATCTCTCTTTTGAAACTCGAACATAAACACTGATGATGCTAGTAATCATCAGAACATCTCCGGGCGACTAGAGTGTGATTCTATATCTACCCAGTATACTTGAGACTTCATATACACGTGGATCAGACGTATATTAAAAATCGCTTTATAATCGATAGTACATGTTAGCCTACTTTGTAAACTAGGCTATACAAAGTCAAGAAGTCAGAAGATCAAGTAAACAGTAGACACTCTGTTACACATCCGGTTCGGATTGGAGTTACAGAGGTAAGAACAGAAACATCACAAGGCTAAAAGATCAAACCGGATCGGATCGGGGGTAATCAAAGAGAAGCAAAGCGAGACAAAGTGAGGAAGGCAAGATTCAAGTCGGATCGGAACGGATGGGATGATCCGATCCGAACCCCATGTTGTTAGCCTATCCGATCCAAAGCCTATTATGTTACCCTATCCGATCCGAACCCAGTTCACCCTGCTTCTTCCCCCCATGATCTCCTGAATATTCGGGGCAGTTACACGCACTTTCTACCCACGATGGCCACTCACCTGATGTGCTTGCAACAACAGAACTCATCCGATCCCGAAAGTCATGGAATGGAGGACAAGTGCACCCGATCCGAACCAAATTCTGGAGAAGTTTCCACCGAAAAATAGACCCCCAAGGGTCATTTGAAAGGATCTTTTGGCACTCTTAGAGTTCAAACATCAAAGAGAACCGAATTCCAGCACTCCAAACAATCCAAAATCATCATTCAAAGTGTATGTTGAGATAGTTGAGTGAATGTATATGAAAAGTGAGTGAAATTGAGTGAATATCCCATTGTATTTTCATTTACATCATCAAGTAAAGAAATTATAAAGTGGACGTAGGCTCTTCAGTGCCGAACAACTATAAATCCTGTGTCTCTTTTTTATTTTCGATCTCATTTGATTTTAATTTTAGTCAATTTGGGTGTTAGAACCACTTTTTGGTCTAACATTTTGGTGCTTTCACTGAGAAACATTTGAATTCTCTGTTTTTCTGGATTATCGTTCTACTTTTTGGACCGTTGAGTTCAAAGAAGTTAATCCCGAATTTTCGATGCTTTTGAATACTTGTTGGTTGATTGTTAAAGAACTATGGCCAAAGGAAAAGGCAAGGAAGTTCAAACCAGTCGAGGGAACGAAGTTGGTGAAGATCAGCAAAACCCGGTCGTGACAAGGTTTCGTAGGCAGAGTACGGGAGCGGATCAGACAGGTTCACAAAATCCGAACCGTACACATGGAGAGAGCTCCGATCCGAACCGAGTAGGACACATTGAAGAAATGCACTCCCCCAACCCGAACCGATCCGACCAGGTTACTCTACTCCGATCCGATCTGACACTAGGTTATGCTGGAACCTCTACTCGAGCCCCTCCGAATGCTCGACTCCAGCCACCAGGACCAATGACCAGATCAATCCATCTGCGCCTATCACCCAAGGAGATTTTTCGCGCCCTCTTGACAAGCTTGAGAGCACTAGGGAGGCTATGAAAATCCACGAGCGCACCAATCTTATGATGCAAAAGAACATGAGAATCATGAGTAGGGAAATTGGCGAACTCCTCAGACAAAGAACTCCATCCCCAATTCATCATACTGCAATGGATCAGTCTTCTTCTTCTGAGGAAGAATGGCCCCGTGAAAGAAGGCCGCTCGAACGACCTCAGAATTTGGAGCAAATGACTTTCGAATCTTTGGGATCCCGCGAGGACGTTGCTCGTGTACTAGGACCCAATGACCCGAGCTTGAGAGAGCCTATGCTATTACCAATGCGGGGATCCCATGTCTTGCATAGAGACCCAAACCTCACCAATCCCACTCAGGGACAAATGCTTCAGCCCCTTCCTCCCGAGATCGACTGGGAACGTAGGGAGCAAAGCAGAGCAGATGTCGCTAGAAGAAGGAGGGCGTCTCCTGATCAGGAGCCCAGAGGAAACCCGAACATCAGAGCCAGGGAGCCTAAACAGCCCTTGACCAATTCTGACATATGGGCTATGGTACGTCAGATCATGTCTGAGAGTTGAAACTACAATAATGAATATTATGGCATTGAGCGAAGCCATACTCCCTTTACTGATGATATTCTTAACTTCCAGTTCCCCCGACGTTTTAATCTGCCGCAGATGGACAGATATAACGGGAGAACTGACTCGGGACAACATTTAATGCGATACACATGGCTTATGAATGTTGTTGCTGCCACTGATGCTGTAAAGTGTAAGGATTTCCCGATTTACTTAGAAGACGTAGCATTACTATGGTTTACCTGACTTCCTCCTCGATCGATATCGAATTTCAAAAAATTGAGTGAACGCTTTATGAACCAATTCCAACTTCACGCCCGAACGTCTAAGAATGTTATTGAATTATCGAGAATTAAGCAAGCGCCAGGTGAGTCTTTGAAGTCATATCTTGACCGTTTCAATTTAGTGGTAACAGAAGTCAGCGACCCGCATGAGCCTACCATCTTGATGGCCTTAATGGAAGGAGTTGATCCTGATTCAGAGTTTGGAGATTACCTTTCTGGGAAGCCACCTCCCACAAGAGAGTTGTTTTATGAGAAGGCCAACATTCAGTTAAGACGGGAGGAAGCAAGGGCAAACAGAAAGAGGAAGTCTGGAGTGGCCTCAAAAGAAGCTGTCCAGAGTAATGTTGCCATAAAGCAGTCTGGAGAAAGTTCTGGAAAAGTCGAAGTGAATGTGGGAAACGAGAATGGAAGTAATAATAATGGAAACGGGGGCAACAGCAACCGTAATGCGAATTGTAGCAGGAGAAATAGGAGCCGAGGAAGTATTTCTAACAAAAGATCCCAGTTCCAGACTTTTGAGAATTATTCACCGCTGAATGACACTTTGGAGAACACTTATTTGGATATGTACAATGTTTTGCAATACAAAAGACCGCCGCCACGAGATTCAATAGAGAAAGAAATCGCAACCAGAAAATTTTGTTTATTTCATGGAACTCATGGGCATTCAACGAATGAATGTCGACACTTGAGAGATGTAGTTGAGAAGCTGTTGCATGAAGGAAAATTGGATGAGTATAAGGCTGCCCCAAGAGACATTGGGCAAGGAGAACAGACCCCAAACCAGAATCAGTCTACTCCCAAGCCTACAGCGCAACAGAAAGGCAAAGGAATTGTTATTAACACCATAGTAGGTGGATTCCACCCAGCTATCCACAGTTTCAGAGCAATGGACCAATACGTTAATGCAGTTAAGCACGTAGAAGTGGATGAGTGCGATGATTTGGAAGATATCACCCCTGTGAAACAGCAGAAGACAATGTTCGATGACGTGGTGTTCCGTAGCAGAGATGATACCGAAATCCAGTCACCTACCGAAGATTCGTTGGTCATTACCACTACCATTGGACCGGCACTGGTTCATAAGGTACTAGTGGACAATGGAAGCTCTGTCAATATTTTGTTTAAGAAGTCATTTGATCAGATGAAACTTGAGTCTGGAGATTTGAAGCCCTGTGAAGGTTGGATCTGAGGCTTCAATGCGGCATCGACAGCTCCAATGGGGTATATAGAATTGCCCGTAACATTGGGGCAAGGGGATTGTCGAAGAGTACGAATGCTTCAGTTCGTAGTGCTGGACGTAGATTCATCCTTCAACGCATTTTTAGGAAGGCCTGCCCTTGCAGAGTTCAGAGCTTGTATCGCGCCGTGGTGTTTATTGCTAAAGTTCCCAACTGAAGCCGGAACAGGAGTAATAAGAGGAGATCAAGTCTCCGAACGAGCTTGCTATATTGCCGAGTTAAAGATGCTGATGAAGGGACTCATCATCGAGACTAAATGTACCTCACTTCCCCCAAAGGAGGGTTCGGCGTAGCAATTAGAGGGATCAACCCCGAAGGAGTTGCCCAAGGGAATGCCTGAAGACTTGGATCCCAGAGAAGATGAGGAACCAGAGGCTAGAAATGCAACTCCTAACGAAACAACAGTGGACATACCCATTGACGAAGCTGATCAAGCAAAAGTTTTGAAGATTGGATCCCAGTTGGATCCACACCGAGCTAAAGAACTGACTGACTTCCTGAAGGCAAACCTGGATGTGTTTGCCTGGACCCACGCCGATATGTGTGGGATATCGCCATCCATCATGAGTCATTCACTGAGTATAAACCCAAAATACCCGCCTGTAAAGCAAAAGAGACGTGTGTTGGGCCCAGAGAGGTCGATAGCTCTGAAAGAAGAAGTGGAGAAGCTGAAAGAGAACGGAATTATTAGAGATTCGACATATCCCGACTGGATATCGAATCCTGTTTCGGTAATGAAGCCAAAAGGAAAGTGGCGGACATGCATTGATTTTTCAGATTTGAACAAAGCTTGCCCGAAAGATAGCTTCCCACTCCCCAGAATAGACCAGCTTGAAGATTTGACAGCGGGACACGAACTTCTTTCTTTCATGGATGCATATTCCGGATACAACCAGATTCCCATGCATGTGCCCGATCAAGAGCACACGAGCTTCATTTCAAATCTGGGGTTGTATTGCTCTGTGGTCATGCCGTTCGAATTGAAAAACGCTGGAGCTACCTACCAACGCTTGGTGAACAAGATGTTTTATAACCAAATATGGAAGATTATGGAGGTTTATGAGGACGATATGCTCGTCAAATCAAGACAGTCTTCCAGCCATACACATGACTTGGCAGAGATGTTCGGTATCCTGCGAAAGTATCGGATAAAGTTAAATCCTTTGAAATGCTCATTTGGAGTGGCATCTGGAAAGTTTCTAGGTTTCATCGTGAGCTCTCGAGGGATTGAAATCAATCCCAGTCAAATAGCAGCGATAAGGAACATTGAAGAACCAAGGAGAATCAAAGATGTACAAAGTCTTACAGGGAAAGTAGCTGCGTTGAGTAGATTTATCTCCAAAGCAACAGAAAAATGCGTCCCATTTTTTGACTTGATAAAAAGGGGAAAGAAAAATTTCGAATGGACTCTAGACTATGTTGAGGCCTTTCGAAATCTATTGGACTTACTAAATAGACCACCGATTTTGTCAAAGCCAGTGGATCATGAAGAGCTGTTTGTTTATCTAGCTGTGTCGGCTCACGCTGCTAGCACCGCCTTGGTCCGGGAAGAAGACAAAGTGCAAAGGCCGGTATATTATGTAAGTAAGAAATTGGCAGCTGCAGAATGCAACTACCCAAGGATTGAGAAGCTTGCTTACAGCCTCCTGATCGCCTCCCGAAAACTTCGTCACTATTTTCAAGCTCACCCAATAAACATATACACTGATCAGCCTCTGAAACAAGTGTTGCAAAGACCCAAAGCATCGGGGCGGTTAATCAAGTGGAATATTGAATTAAGTCAGTTTAATTTAAATTTTTAGCCGCGGAGATCAATCAGGGGGCAAGCTCTGGCTGACTTTATAGCAGAGTTCACAATTCCGAAGGAGGAGATGATCAACGACAAGGTGGTCAAGTCAGAGGAGGAATTAAAATTAGATCCAAGGAAGTTATACACAGACGGAGCCAAAAGCGACCGAAGGTTCAGAGCGGGGGTCGTTTTAGTTACTCCTGAAGGACGATCGTTGTATTATGCTCTACGACTAGAATTTTCAGCGACCAATAATGACTCTGAATATGAAGCCCTGATTGTCGGGCTGAAACTTGCTAAGGAATTCGGAATAAAGGCACTGGATATATTTTGCGACTCCAAAATAGTCGTCTGCGAAGTGCGAAAGGAGTTTGTGGTTCGGGGACCTCGACTTATCTCGGGAAAGTGGAGGAGCTGCTGTGCAATTTGGAATGATATAACATAATGCATATCCCAAGAGCTAAAAACCAAAAGGCAGACCGGCTAGTGAAGCTGGCTAGTTCCTACATTCCGGAGGAAACCGAAATGGTTCCAATTGAGACGTTGGAATCGCCTAGCTTTGAGTCAATGGAAATCGAATTAGCTTTCGAAGCAGAACCGGAGAGGGAGTCGTGGATGACCCCAATCAAGAATTTCCTTAGAAATGGGGTACTCCCGTCAAAGAAAAGTGAGAGGCGGGCCATAGTTCGCAAAGCCACCAGATACATCCTTCAAGATGATACCCTGTATTCGCAAGGATTTTCTATGCCCTTGTTACGATGTATAGCACACGACGACATCAAGCGCGTACTAAGAGAAGTACACGAAGGTGAGTGTGGAGAACATACGGGAGGTCAGACCTTGGCAAAAAATGTATTGCGATATGGATATTTCTAGCCCACAATTAATAAAGATGCAACTGATTATTCATGACGCTGCGACAAATGCCAGAGGTTCGCGAAGATCCCCAGAGCACCACCGACCCAGCTTAAGTCGATGGTGAGTCGGTGGCCATTTTCCATGTGGGAAATTGACATCATCGAAGTTCTACCGATTGCAAAAGGAGGAACGAAGTATGCAATAGTCACCATGGACTATTTTAGAAGTGGGTGGAAGCTGAGCCCTTAACCAAAATCACAGCGAGAAAGGTGATAAGTTTCGTGGTTAGAAATATTATATGCCGATTTGGGATTCCAAGGACCATTATAACTGATAATGGAACCCAGTTCGATGGTGCCGAATTCATAAATTTCTGCCAGAAATACAAGATCGACAAGAAGTATACTGCAGTCACCCATCCACAGTCGAATGGGAAGGTAGTAGCAATAAATAAATTCATAAAGTCCATCCTCAAGAAACGATTGGAACGTGCAAAAGCAAAATGGGTGGATGAATTGTCCTTAGCTTTGTGGGCATATCGGACAACGTTTAAGACAGCTACTGGTCATACTCCTTTCTCTCTCTCATTTGGCTCAGAAGCAGTAATCCCGGTAGAGCTTGAAGTTCCCTCTCACAAGGTGACATATTATGACTTGATGACGAATCGGGCATCCTCCTCGAGTCTCTTGATGAAATCGAAGAGAAAAGGGACAAGGCAAACTTGCGTGCATCGAGACATCGACGTCAGGTGGCACGCTATTATGACAAAAAAATTCGTTTTAGGACCTTTGAACCAGGAGATTTGGTGCTAAAGCGAGTTTTTCCATCCCTTCCTCACCTTGGTCCAAAGTGGGAAGGGCCATTCGTCATCCAACGGAAACTTGAAACAGGAGCCTTCAAGTTAACGACCGTAGATGGCGAAGAAGTGCCTAGGGCTTGGAATGCCCAACAATTGATGCGATATTCGAATTAGGGATGTTGTATTTTCTCTCGTTTTTCTTATGACCTTTGTAAAAAGGCACGACTTGCCTTAGAAAAGTCTGTTGATACGAACAAAGAACTATAAAGTGGATTAGGCTACAACTTAGCCGAACCACTATAAAAATATCGTGTGCCATTTACTTTCCTGCATTATTTATATCTTCAACTGTTATTCTATTGTAACTGTGGAATATGAAATGTTAAATTAAAATCTGAAAAGTTGAAGACGGCTTATATGCAGGAACTAACACAACGACTGTTTGTGCAATAAGACATAAAAGAATGGGAAGATGACATTCTTAACTCTAATTCTCAAGAATTGAGAGAGAGTATAAAGGACGGGAAGACGATGTCATCTGAGGCGTGAAGGTGCACCCACACAAGAGACCGCCTCAGCAAGAACTCTAACCTGAATATAAGCCAGGAGAGTATAAAAATGCCAGAAAAGAACAGGCATTAATGACACAAGGAATGTGACCCCCGTCGGAGAATCGGGGACATTGAGACTTTTTAATTTAATCTTGAATAGTTTCTCAAGACTGACTGGGGGCATATATGTTTACACATATTTCCCCCCACTATGGCTCCATTACACTAGTAGGACATGCATTTGCAGTTTTACATCAATAATGAACTGACGACTAACAGGTATTACTGGAAATGAATTATTTGTATTTATTCACAAATTCATGAATTTGTACAGGAAAACCGGCTAAAAGAAGATGCGAGGGCCACACTCGCTGCAACAATTGTGGACCAGTTAAATGCTAAAATAAAGTAAAGCACTTCATCACTTAGACTTTGAAGTGGACTTGGACTTCTTAGCGGCCTTCTGAGCATCCTTCGCCTCTTTTTCAGCATCAGTTAAGATGCGCCTTGGTTTTTTCTTCCCTGAGGCTGAAGTGCTGGAATCAGTCGACTTTTTCCCGGAAGGCAGAACGCTGGAATCAAGAGAAGACTTTTTAGCAAGTTCTTCTGTAATAGATCTAGTCGAAAGCTTAACAACTAACCTTGATCCAGCATCCACTACTGCAAGGGGCATAAGGCTTTCGGGGTCTAGGTCTTCAACTTTAAGCTGCATGCGTTTGTCTTGTTCGGCTTTCAGTGCTGCTAAAGTAATATCATCGGCGCTTTTTGATTCCCCAACTATAGTCACCTCAGGGTCCTCCTCATGTCCCTCATCACCACCGTCATCCTTTAGGGCGTCTATCATCTCGCCTCGTGAGGAGCGTCAGCTTTACCCTTGTCTCCTTCATCCTTCTCCGCTGACTTTGTTTCGGCATTGGTTTCTTGGGGCATGTCTGCCTTCTCGGCTGGTTCAGCACCTGCGGAATGAGAAGTAACAGTTATCAACTCGGGAGAAAATAAAGGGCCCTTCATTGATTTTCCGACTATGCGATGGAAAGTGGAGATAGCTTTGACGAATTGGGGTGAAAAGGTAGAAATACCTTCCGATGATTTCTCAGCTGGAGTAGCTGCCGCCTCTGAAGCCGATTTAGGAATAGGAGATAAAAGAGATGTCTGAAGGATCGCCGGATTTTCGGAGTCGTATCCCTCTACTTCAGGAGTTTTAGCAGCAGTAGAAGAAGAGCAAACCTCCAAGACGTCCTTTTGTTTAGCCTTCCACTTTTCCTCATTCATGGCGGCATCAATTATGCGGCGCCCTTCGGCTAAACTCGCTGGTTTATCATCTCTTAAATATTTTTCCATAAGTTTGTCCTCGTCGATGGAATCTACCTTGATTTCCTTTTTCTCCCATTCAACAATTTGGCTCCATTCATGAACCAAGGTAGTAGGGTAATCATCGATCCAAGAGATGTTCCTGTAGCGGATTATATGTGCAAAAAATTAAATCAGTAATTCACCAAAGCCCTACACCTCCTCCTGTGCCTCCTCTAGCTGCTTGCGAGATTCTTTGGCCGATTTGATGATGCTTTCAACATTACCCTCCGCCAGGCAGCCCTGTTTTCGGCCTCCATCAACTTGGAAGCCATGTCAGCATTTTTCTTTTCCCGTTCGGCATTCTTCTTCGCCAACTCGGCCTTTTCTCGCTCAAGGTCAGCATAAGCGAGTTGCATTTTGGCAGCATCTAACTTGGCATCCTCCACTTGCTTTTTCAGCTCCGAGCGCTCTTGAGTGTGGGACTAGAGCAAGTCATGAGAGCATTTTTGTAAATCTTCAAATTGTTGCTCGAAGCTAGCAGCGTCCCGTTGAGCAACAACAAGTTGAGCCTGTGTATCATCGAGGTCTTTTCCTAAATTTTTTAAGGCCCTTGCATCATCCTCTGTGGTCTTCTGCATCGAGTTAGTATTCATGATTAAAGTTCGGATGATTCTGGAAAGGTTGCGCGAATACTTGAACATCTCTGAATATTGTTTCTCGACTGCGTCTATTTTTGCTTTGGCCTCATCTACCCACCTCGAAGAAATAGGCTCAAGAGCAGTTAAAAAAGTCAAGTTTTCAAAGTAGTGATCAGGAAATTTCTCCTCTAGATACGCCCTCTTAACTACAGTTTCAGCATCCAACAGTGGAGGTGCAGGGAATTTCAGCTCGGTATCCCTATGCATGGAGGGCTCAATGGCCTCTTCATCCCTTCTAGGCCGTTTAGCGAGAACCTTGCGCTTGCTTCATGATTCGGTATCTCTTGGCGGGCTCCTCTCCCTACTGCGCTTTTCTTGAGAAGAAGTTGAGTCTTTTGATTGCGGCCTGACATCTTCTCGACGACCTTGGTAGCCCTAATATCGCTCTGGATCTGACCGGACGGGAGAGCGAGAGCGCGAGGACCGCGAATGATAAGAATCATAGGGCCTTCTGTCCTCCATACCGCAATCTTCGTGACGATCATACTCAACATTGTGAGGCGGTCTGGTCATGCTGCGACCTAGCTTTTTGATATCATAGTAAGCACAAGACATTGTACCTGCACAATAACGCAAGTGGAATTCAGAATCAGTATTCTCATAAGATGTAAGTGCTGTGAAGTGGGGTGCAATTGTGTTAAGTGCATCCTAAGAGGTGTCCCCCTCCGACAAACCAGAGTCTGAAGCTGAGCCAATGCGAGAGGGCTTTTTGGCCTTAATAGGAGTGGCTTCCTCCGAAGAAGTAAAAACTAAAGGATTTGTGCCAAAATCTTCGGAAGTGTAAATATTATCAAGAAGAGGGAGATCTCCCAAGCCCTGAAATGTAGGATCATCAACAATAGGGGCATCTCTTTGGGAAGTGTCTGTTGGCTGATCTTCAAGAGATGGTGATTTCTCAGGAGAAACCACATCCCCAGGAGTGATGTACCCCTCTCAGTGCTTCTCAGGTAAATTAGCCAACTCATCATCTTGAGTCGAATTTGGAGAAGGCGAAGTTCGAAGTGGCATGGTGGGACCTTTTGAGCTCTCACATATTTCTGGAATTACATTCGCCGGAGGGATATACACATATGGACCTGGCCCGTGACCTATACTACGGGTAATGGATAACAGCCTGTGGTGATGGAGATATTCGTCCTTGAGGACTTCATCGATAGTTAAAAACTTTTGATCACTATTAAGGAGTCGGTGCATACGATCAAAGAACACTTGGCCTGATATCTGTTTTGGATTGTCAACTGCAAACAAAAAGAAAACGGATTAGTATGGCGGCGTGGACATTCAGAGTCGATATTTAGAAAATCAGTGCCTTACTCGATTTTGTCCATCTCCTAGCACAACCCGGCTGTTGCCTTATATAAAACCATTCCAGCTTGGAGTCGCCGGCCTTGCTACTGAAGGACGCTGAAATTATCTTTCTTTTTGGGACAGACTCGAAATAAGAGAAAGAAGGAGTTTCTCGAGTCCGGTGCTTGAAGTTATAGAAGAAATGAACGTCATCAAAAGTGAGCTCTATGCCTAGGATCTCACGGTATGCTACATATAAGGTATGCAGGTAAACATAAGAGTTGGGATGCAGCTGCATGGGGGCAATCCACATCTGTCTTAAAAAGTCGACGATAAAGGGAGAAAACAGTGGAATAGCTCCGACCATGCACATCAATCGAGTGATTGCCATAAATCCCTCCGGAGGATTATGAGGACGGTCGGTTTTAGACGGCACCAGAGTATCTTTTTTACGTATCCCGTACTTCAAACATATTCGAAGGAGCCTATCATAGTCAATTTTCGATTCAACAGAATCTTGAAGTTATTCCAATATGACGGCAGATTCAAATTCCTCAGGGGCTCGGGTATCTCCAACCCCTTCTTCCTCTTCGTAACCCAGATAAACTTCAGAAGATGTTCCACTGCTATGCGCCCCCACTTCATAATCCGATCCCTCGTCGCCCCATTCAGGATCTGAAAAAGAAGATACGTCATCAAGAGTAACTTTGTCGGATGTCTCTGGGACCTCTTTCTTTTCTGCCAGTCTAGAAGAATGTCTTTCGGCCATGATCACTAAACTATCGAAAAAGTAATAACAGAAGTTAGAGTAAATTAGCCCTTAACCCTCTGTGCACATGTGTGAACTAAAGTGTGTACGGTGTGTGCATAAGATGTAAAGTTAACACTTGAAAGTGTAATACAAAATCTGGACAAAGTAATGATGTTAAGAACAGTTCTTGATGTTCGTTTATGTTCGCGAGGCACTATCCTAACTGTCCATTAAGTTGAAGATTATGCTAAGAGTTGATTGGGCCAGTTAAACAAGTTCTTATGCATTAAGTTGGATGGCTCATCAGTTCAGTTCGGATGCATTCATTGGGATCGGATCGGGGGCACAGCCTTACCTTGGAGATCAAACAAACATTGAAGCCCAGGGATCAAAGTCGGTTCGGTTCGGAAGTAGTCCCCTCGAACGGATCGGATCAAATCGAGTGACCATGCCCCTCTCCTCCCTTATTTCACTTTCCGATCCGATCCAATTGCGAGAGTACGATCCGACCCGATCCAGTTAGTTAAGCTCTGTCTCCCTCTTCGACTTTTGCCCCGACCCGACTTGGCTTTCTGAGCCTTTTCTTCCTTTTCTTCTCCTCCGTCTTCCACATCTCCTCGCCCGAACCGATTCACTGTGCCCTCCGTCCTCCTCTTCCTCCTCAGTCACAACCAAACCCAATCCTGTTTTCAAAGCTCCAGTTAAGAAGGGACGTATATCCTCTCAAACATTCCAGTGCCTAGATGTGGTGGCGAAGCCACCAGCGACGACGGCAAGGGGGAGGAGGTCATGGTGTCAAGGTCAATTAAATACCATGCTCAAATCACTCAACTTATCCACAAATTCGAATCGAGATCAACTAAAAAGGAATTGACAAAAAAATTTTAACCCACCTATGTAATCGATTCAAGAATTGAAAGAGGAGTTTTGAAGATTTTAGGGTTAGGGTTTTTTCTTGTCTTTTGAGAAAATCCTAGAAAGTGAGGGAGGTAAAAAGAGAGGAAGGAGGAAGTATAGAAATAGTGAATATATACATGAACTTGGGGCGACTCTTTGTGTTCTCGCCGACGTGTCATCTTACTCCGTTCGGACCGGAGGTCGAACCCTTGGAAATATGCTTGGCCCATTATTTCGACACAGGTGGATTTAAATGAGAACTCATCCGAGTTGGAACATAAGCCCATGAAACATTTGCACCCTGTGAGTTTGAGAAATCATTAGTCGAAGGGCAGAGGCCGTTCAGATCGGAATTCGAACTGGAGGGAGTTTCATGTATCGACTCAACATTCGAATGGAATCGAACTAAAAAGAAAATAAAGAAAATGCGTACCCGGAAGAATTACTGGACATCAAGAAGAGCTCCTAAGGTTGTTTAAAAAGAAGGAAATAAGTCATGTATCCTACGACGTATATATAGGCGATAAAAGACACGACTTTATAAAATAACGCGTCTTTTGCAAACAAATGGGAGCAACTTCTCAATGATTCGAAATGGAAGATTGATGTACAGATAATATCAAAGCACGCTTCGTCGTCAACAGAAGCATCATTTGAGGGGGCAAAATGTTAGCCTACTTTGTAAACTAGGCTATACAAAGTCAAGAAGTCAGAAGATCAAGTAAACAGAAGACACTCTATTACACATCCGGTTTGGATCGGAGTTACAGAGGTAAGAACAGAAACATCACAAAGCTAAAAGATCAAACCGGATCGGATCGGGGGTAATCAAAGAGAAGCAAAGCGAGACAAAGTGAGGAAGGCAAGATTCAAGCCGGATCGGATCGGATGGGAAGATCCGATCTGAACCCCATGTTGTTAGCCTATCCGATCCGAAGCCCATTCTGTTACCCTATCCGATCCGAACCCAGTTCACCTTGCTCCTCCGCACCATGATCTCCTGAATATTCAAGGCAGTTACACCCACTTTCTACCCACGATGGCCACTCACCTGATGTGCTGCCAACATTAGAACACATCCGATCCGGAAAGTCATGGAATGGAGGACACGTGCACCCGATCCGAACCGTTGGAGAAGTTTCCACCTACAAATAGACTCCCAAGGGTAATTTGAAAGGATCTTTTGGCACTCTTAGAGTTCAAACATCAAAGAGAACCGAATTCCAGCACTTCAAACAATCCAAAATCATCATTTAAAGTGTATGTTGAGATAGTTGAGTGAATGTATATGAAAAGTGAGTGAAATTGAGTGAATATCCCATTGTATTTTCATCTACATCATCAAGCAAAGAAATTATAAAGTGGACGTAGGCTCTTCAGTGCCTAACCACTATAAATCATGTGTCTCTTTTTTATTTTCGATCTCATTTTATTTTAATTTCAGTCAATTTGGGTGTTAGAACCACTTTTTGGTCTAACAGTACAAAACCAATTTAAAATAAAATACTCAAATACATAGAATGAGATTTTAATTTTCAAAACTAATTTTTTTAAATAACACTCTTCTAAATCATTCTAGGGTATTACTAACCCTATCTCTAACGAGTTATTCTCATTGGATATTACTAATCCAATCTCTAATGAATTCTTTTGTTTGGTTCTAATGTGTCTTGTTCTCGAGCTCGGTAAACCAAAGCTCCAATACCAAAATGAAACGACCTGAAATGCCACTTATGGGAAAGCCCGGATTGAATTGAGAACGCGACTAATCGGAATGCAAACAGAAGAACACTTCATTGCTATTACAACAAGGTAGCCGAGACAGAAGCTTTATACGAATAGCAGGCCAATCGAGGCCCTATTACAGACCGGGAGAAAGAACCAAACACAAGTTCGAGAGGAATTCGTTGCTTAACCGAAGCAAGAGAGCTAACCGCCTAGAGAAGTCGGGCATCCAGCCCCCATACAACAAATAATTGGGTAGCATCTTTCTTATAAGAAAATCTACGCTTCGCAACTCTATCGCCTACCAAGAGAGCAGAAAAATACTAGAGATTTAAATTACAAAGCAACAGAAAAATAATACATAACACAACTGAAAGAAATATATGGATACAAAGCTTTCCGAATATAGCTTCAGCTATAAATCCAGGATCCAGTGAAAATAATATCTACAAATACCAAAACTACTAGCTGCCCATGTGGAAAATAGGAGCACCCAGAGTTTAGGTAGAAACAATAAACTCCGAGTTAGTCATGGGACTGGTGTGAGAACTAAAACAGTTATTAGCTTTTATTTTAAAGTTAGGTATATCACGGGACCACGCCATATAACATGGAATGGTTTTATCCTGCTATGAATATCAGTGCATAATAATAACAGTGCAATGCTAAAGGAAAAAATGAAGCTATTATAAGACTTAGGTTCCATCACACAATGAATGTAGTCGAGGATAGAGTTTTCTCTTATAATTGCGAAATATGCTTGATACGCAAAATTTCATCTTTTTATTATTACTGTAAGTGAAGAAATCAACTTTAAGTATAAACGTATCAATCATATGCGGTGTAGGTACCATTATATTCGGTCGCCATATATATATATATATATATATATATATATATATATATATATATATATATATATACGACTAAAACCGAAAAATCACGTAGTGGAAATTGGGTTTCCATCTATGAACCAAGGCAAGCGATCGTCCTTACCGATTTGAGACTCTCTAGCCCGAGCCTCAGGATACAGCCGCAACTGCACTTGCGGTTAGCGACAGGGTCGGTCATCCGTCGATGATTGTTATACCATAAACTATATGTTAGCTGGTTCTATGGAACCTACAAAATGGGTTAGTAATGTCGACCACTCTAGAGCCACAAGGGACTCAAATCATATTTAAGCCTTTCAATCATCCTGAATTCCAAGGTACCTTGCTTTCCATTAAATAATATGGAACATTCACATACGTAAACAGTTTGGGCTCTATACCATGACGTCACTTCTAGTTAGAAACTAACATGTGTCCATTTCCCTGAAGTCCTCATCTCGTTTCTAGTTCATACCGGGGTATGAAGCTCGCGAATTAACGCTACACAAAGCTATGCTAATTAAAGTTGTGCTTTAATCATCGACCAAGAGGCTCTGCTTTTCAACAAAAGCCTTGATCCATGCAACTCAGCATGCCACACTGTCAATCCACACCGTACCACTGATTTCCACCAATATATAACCTCTAAGCTCGTATGTCTCAGAGAAGGGTGCTAAGCAAGAGAATAAATTCTCCGCCACCAAACAGATATATATTTAGCAGAGATCAACAAATACAGTATAAAGGAATCAATGTCAGGCACACCATCCATTTGCAAGTGCGTTCTGGGTCTGAACGAAACTGGAGGCACCTTAGTCCTAGTCCCATATGTCCAATACAGGAGAGAGGCCCTCGTATATCTGGTCGATGTCCAAGTACGTCTAGATGATCACTACTTATTACCTCGTCTTAGGTGTACAGCCCAATCAAGACATCAGTAATCATCCAAAAGATGTGAAGATCTCTGGTCTTCAACCACCGTCTTCATCGTCGACTTTTTGTCATCGTATTAATGATTCAAAATGGGTTAAACACGGTCTTTCAGAATAACTCGTGTATTTTATAATCATTAATCAAGTGCCATAGAAACACATCATACTCCTCATTCCAGTCCAGAATATTCTTTTATTCAAATATTCACATCTTTAGGGAAAGGTTCCCATTAATTTTATAAAAGATAAATTCTTTTAAATTTACTCTTTAATCTTCCTTTTTGATATCAATTCAAAAGATTTGAATTTACCCTTTCACAATTCTAAACCAAATTAAGGTTTATCAACTCATCAGGATTAGCGAACTTTACCGAAGTAATCATTTATTTATTAATCCCAATCCCAACCTATTCATCCCATGGAGAAAAACCGGTAATACTCCATATCTAACACCATAAAATTGATTACCATTTCACGTTCAAATCCAATTAAAGATTTAACTATTTCCTAGAGTAAAACTGGTGGTACTCCATTCTCGATCACTTCTCAAATTTGGCAAATTTAATTATCACATTAACTTTTCAATCTAATTAAAGATTCACTGAAACTCCAACTTGGTTTTAATATAAAAAATCATTACTTTACGATCATTTAACTTTTAGGAAAATTAATCCTATCATTTACCGGGTTAATGAACCAATGTCATTTAAAACACAATTTACAATCAACCTAAAATCATCTACCATCAAAATGGAATCTTCACGGAAATCATAACAGTATATAATCGAAATTAATTTCCGTATCAAACTAATACAATAAGTGGAATAATGGCAAAGACTAATGAATTCCATATATAGTAACGTTCTTCCTTTACAGAAACTCATCTCGATTATTACCAAATCGAATTCCATTCAATTCCAATTTAATATATTAAATTGGAAAACTTTACTTTGGAAAATTTACATTAAATCTTAATAAAAAAATTTATAAATTCCAAATCATCTCTTCACTGTTAACTAGGTTAAAGAACAAGTGTTATTTAAAACACCGTTCATGATAAACCCAAAAATCCAATTTCATTTCAATTCCAATTAAATATTAATTAATTCGTACATTTCTCTAAATCTTATTTAAAAGATTGATTCTTTTCTCATCGGGGTTTAATAACAATGTTAATAAAGACACCATTCACGACAAACCAATCCAATTTGATATTAAATATAAAGCTCTAAATAGAAATTATATCGGCTCATATTCAATATCAAATTCTGAAATCAACAAATATCGTATTGGGAATAACGATATATATATATCTTCCAAATTCCTCAACAATATTCGTATAATCACAGAATCCAACATCGAAATATCCGAAGCTAATTTCCATTCCAAATCCATTCCAATTTATTAGTTGGAAAATTCTAGTTATTTTAAACCCCATTTACAAATCCATTTTATTATTTCTAAAAATAATCGGATTTTTATTCTAGTTTTTAACTAGTTCTTTTCGACAAAAATATATTTCTATCTTTTAAAAACTAGAATTTTTCATCCAAATTCTTTCCAAATCATTTATTATGATCTTAGATAATTTTCCCATATTTTTAATAATTTTAATATCGCCATTTCGGTCGGTTTCCAATAACGGCCACCGAACTTCATCCATAGCGACCTTTTCTGAATTTGATTTGGACATATATTAAAATCCAACTGTTCAAATTTAAATCTCTTATATCCATTGGAAATCTCTTTTCGATATGAACCTAACGATTCTAGTTTTAAGAGAATCTAACGGTCGGATCTCCCGTTACATCAATTTGAAGTTAATGGTCGAAATTCGCGAATAGTCGCCGCGCAGCACGTTCTATTCAAGCCATTACATATATATAATATATATCGTCAATTTCCATTTAAATCGTATTTTATGGATTCGTTTATAAATTTGTTTTAAAAATGATTTCCACTTCCATTTTGATTTTAAATCAAAACTGAGCATTCCTTTATAAATTCATTTTAAAATGATTTCAATTTCATTTCAATTTTCAAATCAAAATTGAATATTCATTAATATATTCATTTGAAATTCATTTTAAAACGATTTCAATTTCATTTCAATTTTCAAATCAAAATTGAATATTCCATATCATTATAATAATAAATTGATAATATTTTCAAAATATCAGATTTTGAATTCACATTTTGATATTCATTATAAAATGAATAAAATCGACAGAAAATCCCGTTCATGTTAAAATGGCGTTTAACTGCTTAACACGGCTTCATATTTCACTATTTTCGTGTCCATCCAAAATTAGACATCAAAATCACATTTTGATTATTGACTGAATATTATATTGAAATATTCGTTAATTTTGAACGGGAATTAGACTCAGTCAATTAACATATAATTTCAGTTATATGGATTTCATACATTGCATGTATACAACAATAATGATAAACAATCATTAAAAGTTCATACAACATGCAGAGTGCATTTTACAACTATATAAGCATTAAAATAAATAAATAATGCTTATACAGTTTTTCAAACCATCGATTTGACATGCAGTTAAACAAATGGGATTAGTGTATGTCAAATATCATCCCAATACCCGTGTGTGGTTTCAACCAAAAAATACTGTTTATTATTTGTAACACTCTGAATTTTTAACAACATTAAAGTCAATAAATTAAATAGTAATTAATTAATTTTACATAATTAGAGGAAACGGACTACACCGTTGCATCCGTCTCGAAATTCTGGTCAAGATAGACATTTGGTTTGCGCAAAACGGACACTGTATGAAGAAGTTATGAGGTTTTTAAGTTTGTATAGATGCAGAAATATTATGTATACACATATGAGTCAGAGATGAGTCAGAATTTTATCGAGAATATTTCAAATTCAAAAATTGAAAAATAGAGGCAGAATTCCTGCTCTAGGGGGTCGACCCCCTAGAGGGGTGTCGACACCGGGGTCGACCCCCATTAAGGGGTGTCGACCTATGGGTCGACCCACCCACAGGGGTGTCACACTACTACAGAAGTGGGCATATTTGACACTATTTTTCTATGGCTGTAGATCAAAGGAAATTCTATTTAGACACAAAATGAGGACACAAAATTGTACATAATAAATCTTAACCACTGGATCCTCCCATGAATTACATTCTCCACATAAAGGCAAACAAATCCAACGGTGAAGGTTTTGTGTCTCTCACTTTGTGTTTAATTTTGTGTCCGAATAGCCGGCCCCGCCATAGGCCATTTTTTCAAATAGGCAGCACCAAGGGTGCATAGCATCCACAGCCGTTGCACTAGCCATCTAATGCAACGCTTTTGCCCATCTACGGCAACGGAAAGAAAGTGTTGCATTATAACCTAATTGCAGCAGTATATGCATGTAATGCAACAACATACAGCATTGCCTTAAGTAGAAGCCAGAACCTGGCTTCTAGGTCATGGTAGTGGGGTCCACATGTACTTTCCACGTCATTTGCCGACGTGTCACACGCTACATCATCTCTCCACGTCAGCTGCGCATGTGTCATACGCCACATCAGCTATCTACATGGCGCCACGTATGCTATGGGCCCCACATACTGTACCATTGTGGAATTAATAATATTACACTTAATGCAACACCACATCATAGTCTAATTCAACACCATATCAATCTAATGCAACACCACAGTGCCATCTAATGCGACACCACAATACTTTACTGCAACATCAGAAAACATCAACTGCAATGGTAAAAAATCAAATGCATCTGTAATACAACCCTGTAATTACAAATTCTGCACTACATATATTCAATCCCAAACACTGTACCACATTTATACATATATACCAAAATATTCATACAATAAATACTCCTAAAACATTCATAACCAAAGTCAGACCAACCAATTATATATACCAACTCAAAAGTGTCATCACCAACACATACCACAAGTGCCATCATCCAAACATACCACAAGTGCCATCACGGACACAAACCACAGTGGCCATAATTTAAAAGAACAGAATATATCACAAGTGCTAACACATACCATCCAAATACTTTAGTCAGTTGACGGGGTTACAGGGATAACAATGTCATCTTCATCACTTATTATGGTGACACAAAAGTCTCCGACATCTAAATTAAGATCTGAATTAGCTTCACCTAGCTTTATTAACACCCTTGACACGTTCTCTTTCACTTTTCTATTCACCTTTTCTTCCAAATCTGCCTCAAGCTCTTGCCTTATTTTTTGGGTTAGCTCTTGCACAAAACTTTCCGAAGAACCAGTGGTTGTTGGAAACTTGCCGGCCATTTTACCTCGCCTTCCTACAAGCCAGTTCCGCGTGTGGCTCTTCCCACCAGAAACAAGTGCATCTGCCTCAGCAATGTTTCCTACATCCACCATTACTTGAACCTTCGCCTACAAAATGAGAACCAGGCAAGCATATATATAAATAGGCAGCTAACATGAATGAATTTATTAATAGAACTGGTTTTTTTTTCAAACTAACTATGTGTTCGATTTAATAAGCAGCTCAAACAAACGTACAATTTTCCAATTATACTAACACAAGTTTTAGTATCTAATTATATATGTACTCACGTATTTGGCCTTTAGTTCATTTGTGTTAGTCTTGTAACTTCTACCCGGTTCTACTACAAAGTCCCTAGGATTTTGACCAACTTTGTAACCCGCACACTTGAACATCACATCTAAATTGTCCTCAAAATCCATCTCCGTTGCATAATCCATATTGTCATCAACACCTATTAATTTTGTCTGTGAAACTTCACAAATCCACCTGGTATGTAATGGAGAAGGGCCATTAAAAATAAGATGATCATATATGACATTTTCACAATACCAATTACATTCTGTACATTTTTTGCAGGGGTACTTCATCTCATCACCTACTTTATAAATGGGAAATTCATTTCTTAGAAAAGTTGTTACCCCTCTTACATATTCTCCACTCGATTTCAGAAGTCCTATCCATATGTAATACTCACTATCCATTGCCACAATCTAACCACGACCTAGCAAGACCAAATTTGATACCACTAATAGTTTCAAGACACGAACAGGGGATACCCAGTAAGGTTTGACTAAATTAGAAATAAAAACAAAACAAGTTAATAATTTACAAATATACATAATTAGTGTGATGATACAAAGACGATTGTTTTGATATGAATTATCACTAACTTTTGGAACTGAGTTATCAGGAGAATATATAAAACAAGCAACTAAGGATACTGAACACAAATTCTTAAGATTACATGACTGCACCAAAACACAACAGTACAGATACAAAGACTATACAGGTGATACAAAGACGATACAGTTGTACCTAATACAACGAACGATGCAATAATTTAATTTTTTCTTCTGATGTTTAGCCCTTGAAGCTGGTCATCAAGTCTACTAATGTCAGTTTGAAAACCAATAACTCGATTTTGCAGCGTTGTAAGTTGATGTTGTAATTCATTTGCGCACTCAACGGCTCGACTTGGAAATTGTTGGTCAATCCACTGCCAAAAGGTACACCCTGTGGGATAAACACGACATCTAAAATAACGACGACCAATGTTGAATCCAATCGAAATAACATCTTCTACAGCGGCATACCCACAATTACACATTATGATCGGTGAGTCGGCATGATGTTCGTTAACCACTTGGTTGTTTTGATGCTGATGACGCAAGGTAGCATGACTATACCGTCGCATCGCCCTTTCTTCACGCTGTTCTTCTTCTCGCCATTGTCTTCACAGTTCATCTTGCTCTAGTTCATGCTCACGCAAATCATCATAGTGCCTTTCTTGCATCTCTATATAAAAATCAACAGAAGTTTCTGGTGATGATGGGTTTGAAAGTCATAGATCACCCATCCCCATGGTATCTTTGTAGTCATACGATGTAGGAAGAAAAATAGACATTATTTTACTACAAACAGAAATAGACATTTAGACATTTAAATTGGATTTCTTTTGTCCTGTAAATTTTGTTTTCACCTGTCGAAATAAGCATTATTTACCAAAACATTAATGGTTTGGCAAACATAAAAATACAGAACTTGCACGATTTCAACACATGCAAACATATAAATACAACACTTCAAGAATGAAAAACCCTAATTTATGGCAATCGGTATACCCCAACTATACAAAGACTTTGAATGTTAGACCAAAATAAGTTAGAGATGAAATCATCTAAATAAAACCGAAATGATGAAGCCCTAACTACCTGTAATTGTCCTAAATGATCCAAATTGGAGGTGTACGATTTGTAAAATAGGAGAAATCGGAGGTTTATAGTTTGTACCGGTGGCAGAGTAGCAATCGGAGGTCTTCATGGACGGATTTCGTGGAGAGAGAAATGGACAGAAGGAGGAGAACGGGAGAAATTTGTTTTGGGGGAAGTATTTCGCAAATGGGGAAAAGATTACGCCAAATTTTCACTAAACTGAAGCAAGGATACGTTTAAACCATTGGATTAATCAAAGATCTACGTTATTTATTTGTTTATACCGATAACGCTGATCGCTGACTTGGCATGTATTTATGTAAAGCAACACTTCCAACTAGTGTTGCAAGTCACAGCATAAGAACTCCAACCGCAACACTGCATTCATATCTAATGCAACAACATATGAATGTTATTATAGAAGATCAAAGAAAGCATAGCTTTCGCCACACTTTTCATGCAACGCACACAAATTAGTGTCGAATAAGCCCACTTTTGTAGTAGTGTCGACACCCCTAGGGTTGACGTGGCACTCGGTTTTAGGGGGTCTGCAGCTAAATATATGTGTCATATTCTCCTATTTTCTTCATTGGAAATCATGGAGGCCATATGCTGCTGGGGTGCGAACTGAGAAGGAACCGTTTTCTACGACAACATAGTTTGCAAATCAAATTCGGAAATTCAAGACCCGTTCTTTCTCAATTCTCTAAATCTAAAGCTGTGAGTTTCTAGTTTCTTTTAGGTTTAGATAAATAAAAGTATATTGTGAAAGACTGTGAATTGAATATGTTGTAAAGTATGATTCTGTGATAGTGTTAAATCCTATACTATGTCATGATAGATCTATTTCCCTAGATCTAATATAATTGTGGTTATTCTGTTATGTTGCCTATGTGGATCTTGACTTGTAACTATATTGTGGTGAATGTACATCTATTAATTTGGACAGTTGTAACATTAGCTAGATCTTATTCTTTATGTAAATCCCCTTTCACCTGTCATATTGTGATCAATCTAGATATGTTGTAAACTTGACATGTGAAGCTGTCTTCAGATCTAAACATGTTACTATGTCACCCTAATTTTGCTAGATCTAAATAGTTGGACACCTAAATGGTTCATTTAGATCTCATTATGCTTGCTTTGACATCGTAGTTGCCACTAGTTCATCAGTTTTATGTCCACCTTGTTATGATGTTAATTACATGACCATTCACCTTGTTATCATGCTAGTTTATGTTTATGCCAAGATATGTTGAAACTATCACCTTATTCATATTCCCTTTTCATTGTTATGGCTAGGCTGCTTTATAGCCTAAATTCCACCAAAATACGTGCGAATACATTAGTTAGGAAATAGGGAAAAGGGATTTACAGTCGGCATAATTTATGTAATATTTATATGAATTGGACATATAATTTGTAATAACCCGGAATTTGGGGCCAATTTAAAATTTTCATTTTAGAAATTTTAGGGGTGTTTAAATATTTAAAATAAATTATTTCAAAAAAAATGAATGGAAATTTATTTTGAGAAAAGTTAATGCAAATATATTCAAATAAATTACATAAAGAATTAGAAATAGGATGGTAGTTTGAAAAGTCAAACTTGAACTTTGACTAACTACACAGGATGCAGAATAAACCGGATTTTGATGAAACGAAAAATATTTAAATCTTTTAATGAATATCTTTCTAACGAATCTGAAAAATCGAAGTTTCATTGAGGGAATCAAAAGTTATAGCCAAATGAATTTTCAGAAAGGTCGCTATAGAAAATATATCGCCCTTGAAAATCGACATTTTGCATACGACCTTGGAATTCGACGAAACCACTTTTGTTGGATCCAGAATGTAAAATTATTGTTAGGTTTCAAATTTCATGATTTTTGAAGCTAGTATGTGAGCGTGGCAAAAGAAACTGTGTTTTGTCAATTTCGCTCAAAATTAATTGACTAAAAAATAGCCATTTTTCAAACAGTCTCAGAATTCGACGAAATAAATTTTGTTGGGATCGTATCGTCATAAGAAAGCCAAAAATAATTTTTCTGGATTTTTCTGACTTCGTATGTGACCCTAGTAAAATTAGAAAGTACGTTCGAATTAAAAATAAAAGAATTAATTTGAAAATAAAAGAAACATGCTTTTAACTTCAGAATTGGACTTCGGCAATAGCGCTATTGTGTTCAGAAGGCGTCAAACCTATTGTTCGACAGTCATTGAGCGCTAATTGGAGTTCGAACGAGAAAACCCTAATTTTGGGATTAAATAAATTAATTAAATAAATAGAAAATATGTGGAAATACTAGTATATATACGGGTCGTGTACAGCGTCTTCTTCCCCGATGCGTGAAACCCATAGCCCCCCCCTCTTCAAAACTTATCTCCTCCTTCTCTCCCAATCCGTAGAGAATTAGGCCACCCCGTAGTTGAGTTTTTCAGAGCCCTCTTCTTTCTCTTCGACCCCGTACCAAAATTGTCCCTCCCCGTTGCCTGAAATCGCCGCCCCGACGCCCTGAAGATCGCCGCCGCCGAGCTCCACCCAGCCCCGACCACGCAGCCAAACTCCCCCCCTCTGGCCAAACACCCCCCTCTCCAAGCCCTTCGACGTCGCGCCATCCATTCTGGAAACGATCGAATACAATTCCTGCAAAATCAAATCGAAGTTTTGAACAAAACTGAAATTATAAGGTATGAACAATCTCAGTTTTGCCATGCTTTTAAGCGTTACAGCTGCAGTTGTTAAAGGTTAATTTTGTTCAAAAATTGATAATTAACACATACGAAATCCAAACTGAAAAATTTCAGATTGTGCGAGACCGTGACGGCAAATAGAGGTTGCTGAAATCAAGTGCGACCATTTTCTGAATTTTTGGATTTTTCTATTCGCTTTAATCAAGGTGAGAATTTATTTTTATTTAAATTTAATTAATTCAATTATTATTATTATTGCATTATGTGGAATTGAAAGTAAAAAACAATTGAATTTGCGATGAAATGTTACCGTGGGATGGATTCAAATTGTTGTGATGCTATGATTGTAGACCCATTATTTTTATTCATAGATTTGTTAATTATAAACATAGATCGGTAGGAAAAATTAGATTTTTCCTCGTTTAAATTTGTTGAAGTATGCCTTGTGGATATGAATCATATATAAATCTATCATCATATACGTCGTTATGCAATTCACATTATTTTAACGTGAATTAAAGTGGGAAATTCGCATCGTCGTGAAATTTACATCGTTAGGCAATTTACATTATTTTTATTGTGAATTAAAGTAGGAAAATTTACATTTTTATAATGTTAAATTAAAGTAGATATTGTATGTTAAAAATAACATTTTTCTTTGTAATTAAAAGATGAATTCCATCGTATATCAAAATTTACATTTTTAAATATAAATTATAAAGTGAATTAACGTTGTATGTTAAAATTTACATTTTTCTTTGTAATTAAAAAGTGAATTTCATCGTATGTCAAAATTTACATTTTTATATGTAAATTATAAAGTGAAATTATATGGTATGTTAAAATTTACATTTTTCTTTGTAATTAAAAGGTAAATTTCATCGTATGTTAACATTTACATTTTTATATGTAAATTATATAGGGAATTACACCGTAGGATAAAATTACATTTTTATATGTAATTAAAACATGAATTTACATTGTGTGTTAAATATTACATTTTTATATGTAAGATCTATAGGAAAGTATACCGTAGGACAAAACTACATTTTTTCAATGTAATTAAAGGATGAAATTTCATTGTATGATAGAATTAACATTTTTCTTATATATATATATATATATATATATGTAACATAGAATATAAATGAACATTAGAAATAAAATTTATTTGTTTTATATGTAAATAGGATGTAGAAATGTGACATTGTAATTAAAAATTATATTTTTACAATGTGAATTAGATGTAATGTTTGCATTGTAATTAAAAATCATATTTTTACAATGTGAATTAGAAGTAGAGTTTGCATTTAAAAGTAGGATTTTGAATGTATCAAAATTACATTTGTTTTTATATGTAAAAGAAATATAGGAATTTGCATAGGAATTGAATTTACATATTTTTTATATATAAATAAAAAGGATGGAATTTACATTTTCAATGTAAGTAAAAGAATGAATTTAGGATGCGGTAATATTATTTTCATTTTCAAATGAATTAAAAATTTGATAAGTATCGGCAGTTGTGTAGAGCGTTGTTTTAATCAAACGAAGGTATTACGATTCAACGATTATATATATATAATTAAAATTAAACGAATAGGGCGTGGTAGTTCGCGTTTTGAAATCGTACCTTTAAACGACTATACAAGAAGATCCGACCGTCGGATTTTCTTGAAACTGAAACCGTTAGGACCGTCTTGGAAAAATCTTTCCAATGATATATATTACGCTAAGATCCAACGGTTAGATTCTGAGAAATGTGAAAATCAAAATTGGGTGAATGCAGCGCCATAGTCGCCCATGGACTTAAGGCGTCGTTATATTATAATTTAATTATTTTAAATAATTAAAATAGGAATGAATCATTAATAAAAATAATTATTAATGTATAAGAAGGATTTTTAAATATATTTTTATGTATATACGAGGATTATTTGGAAAGTCTGAGCTCTCTCATTCTGAATAATCAAACGACGTTAATTGAAGTATAAAAATGGTGAATGAAGACCGTAAATCTTCCCTCGGTTAGAGAACGATCGAGGCCTTGATTTGACTTGCTCCCAATTCAAAGGTCATGGTCATTGCCCAAACGTACGTGTTGATTTCACGGGTTTTGCTTTCGCTCAGACCCAGAGTATAAGCAAATAAATGTATTGTGTGTCTGACATTATACTCTATCAAATATCACATTATTGGTCTTTTGTCGAATGTGTGGATGTTTGGTGGCGGGGAATTTATTCTCTTGCTTAACACTCGTTCATATATTTCGGCAAAGGATTGGTAGTATGATATGGAGTGATAATGTGGCATGCCAAGATGCATAGGATCAAGGTTTTGTTGAAAAGCTGGCCTTGTGCGACGATCACAGCATAGCCTGTTTAGGCATAGCTTTGTGTACAGTGTGACTTCGCGAGCCTCACACACCGGCAGAGTCTAAAATGGGAGAAGGGAACGCAGGGAGAGCAGCACGTTTCTTTCTAGCTAGAATTGGTGATTGGGTTTTAACATGGCCCAACATTTTACTTATGTGGATGATGGAATGAGGCACCTCGGATGATAGGTCCTATAGGACTGGGAAACGTGTGTTCAGGAATAACTAATCCGCAACTCGTATGGTGGACCGTCCCTGCAGCTTTCCAAGGGTTCACTGCGGGGGATCCTGAGACATTAGCTAGAGTGTCTCGAATCGGTAGGAGCTCCTCCCTAGCCTTGACTCATGATGGAAACCAAAATCCAAATACGACCCTACGAATTTGATTGTATTACTTGTATGAGGCATAGTAGTATGGGATAATATTCTTCCTAGGATTTCTACATTTACTTTGAAATGTTTTAATATATACTAATAATAATATTAACTCGTATTTGCCGTATTTAGCATGTTTAATCACTATAAGGTAAAACCCTATCCTCTGGTTTGTGTTGCATTGTGTGATGGGACCTGGGTCTTATGGTGAATCCATTTTTCTAAAAAGCATAACGTTGTTGTACGATTTACTTATCATTTATTCTGACACTTTTATGCATGGCAATCCATTAGAGTAAACCCGTTACGTGTTAGCGGCGTGGTCTTTGGATTTGTCCCATTAATAGTGATTAAGTAGTTGAGAATTCTCACACCAGTCCCACGACTGACCCATTGTTTGTTTCCACCTTTTTGCAAACTCGGGTGCCCTCCTTTCTACATGGGCAGCCAAGTAAACAGGTTTATTCTTCGCTTGGAGTCTTTTCTTTGGAGTTGCTTACTATCTTCCTTGGATTTGCTTGTGGAGAGGTGATGACTAGAAGCTTGAAGACACTTATCATTCGCTGCTTTTGCATTTTTCTCTTTCTTTTTATTTCAGACATTAAACTTGGTTTATTCCACGTTGTTTAAGTTGGAGTTGGAACTTATTTCTTTTCTGCAAACTTGATGTAATAATGTAGAATTCTGTGACTGTGGATTTTCTGTGGTTGATGACATTATATTTCCGCTGCTATGATGTTGTTACTCTATGTATTTCCTATGCTATGTTGTATCTGTGATATGTATTATTGTATTTACGTTGTATTCCAAATGATTATTCCTTACTTTCATTCCGTGGAAGTTTGGGGTCATCACAGTTGGTATCAGAGCTTTGGTTAAACTTAGCTTTGGGATATAACATATTTATGATAATTCGTTTACAAAGAATCACAATATTCTATGGCGAACATTTCATGTGAATGCATAATAGTCAGTCATTCTATCATTATCTTTTATCCATCCTTTTATCTTGATCAACTCTTCAAGTCACCATTATAGTTGTTCTGACTCTTTCCTTGATCGTACAGAACTAACTAGAAATGAGTACCGCTGCCGCTAAAGCTAGAGCAAGGAGGCAGAATGTTGCTGGAACTGAGGAGGCTACTGTCCAACAACCACCACCACCGCAGCCCTTTGATTTGGATAAGATGGCAAAGAAATACAAAAACTTGGGAGGAGTGCCATTCAAGGGTACTGAGACTGTGACACAAGCTCAAGCTTGGTTGAGAAACTGTGAAAAGATTTTTGGAGGATTAGTGCTGGAGGATCATAGGAAGAGGTTAGTGGCTTCATGGCTGGTACAAGAGGAAGCTCAAAACTGGTGGGACACTGTCACGGTTGGAGGGATTGCAGACAATATGACTTGGACAAGGTTTAAGGAGCTTTTTAATGACAAATACATTCCAAGGCAGGAGGTAGAGAAACTACATGACGAGTTCGCCAATCTGAAGCAAGGCGACAAGACCATTTCAGAATATGTACGAAGATTTGAAGACCTTTCCCGCTATGCCTCTGAATTGGTTCAAGATGACTTTCAGAAGAACAAGAGGTTCATTAATGGGCTTGCGAGGAAGTATACTGATAGAGCCACTGCTACATCGACCTCTCTTTCAATAGGCTGGTTGAGTTCGCTTGTCGATATGAGGAAAATGATAGGAGGAATTCCCAACTAGACAGGGAAAGGAGCTTGGCCAACAATAAGAGGAAGCAAATAGAGAAGAAAACTGAAGGTAGCAACTCTGGAGCTGCTAAGGGGCACGATAAGTCAAAGATGCAATGTTACAACTACCAAAAATTTGGGCACTACAGCAAGGACTACAGAAATCCTAAGAAGGCCCGAAGCGACGACATTAAGGAGTGCTACAATTGCCACAAGAAGAGTCATATTAAGCCAAACTGTCCGCTGTTGAAAGGAGCGCAGGTAGCACATGTGCATAAAGGGGCAAGTGCACCATCTTCTTCCGCTCCGACTTCTTCCGAAGGAGTAGGTAAGCCTGATGTTTTAGATGGTACCATTTCAGTTAAAAATATCCCTGTTACTGCCTTATTTGATACGGGTGCATCGAGAAGCTTTATTTCTAGCAATGCGGTACAGAAATTGAAACTAAAGCAAAGAAGTCTTAAAGAACCACTAAATGTTCACAACCCTGTGGGAGGTTCTACCACTCTAGATTTATTTTGTAAAGTTCCTGTATCTTACTCCTATTTCAAATTTCCATTTAACTTGATCATTATGAATTTCTCTGAGTTTGATATTATCCTCGGTCTTGATTGGCTAACCAAATATGACGCTGAGGTGTTATGTTCAGAAAGAGTGGTTAAGGTGAACACAGGTTTCGGAAACACTGTTTGTAACACCCCACGTCCATTAATGTCACTCACAAAGGGAATGCATTAACTTCCATGGAGGTTATAAGTGAATATAGAACAGAAAAATTACAACAAGACAGATAATAAATAGTACTTGGAAATCTAAAACTTCATTTTATTGCAGCGGAAATTAAACATGTTTGTTTCATCATAAAACCAAGTACAATATCCATCTTCATAAAACAAAATACATAATCCCATTACATAAATAGCCATTAAAAAGATAACAAGCTGGACTTTACTTCAACGGTCCAAGCTTTCCAAGAGAGATGAAGCAATCCAATCAAACTCCACTGGAGCTGGGCCCAACCTGAGGACCTGGAGGGGGAAAAGGATATAAATGGAGGGGGTCAGACATAAAGTCTGGCAAGTACGATAATTCTAACAATACTATTATCAAAATAACTAGACTAAGGCATATGATGAAAGACAAGTAAATGTCTATGAACTCTTAGGAAGATAAAGATAGACTTTAAGATAACATTAAAGATAACGGTAAAGGCACACCTAATTACTAACGAATGATTACTACACTGCACCTCACATTACTACACTGCACCACACCAGTCACCCTATTGTTTGATCCCACTTGCTTCACACAGAAACTTTATAAATAGCCTTACGTACCCCTAGATGACTACATAGGTGCCGTCTGCCCCTATCTCCACTAGGTGTACCCCACTACCCACTTTCGATCGGCTCCCTACTCGTAGATACCCGTGCTGGCCCCACAGTGGGGTGTATCACTCCCCTAAAGTGGCAACCCGATACAACTTGAGAATGCACGGCTTATACCTACACCATGCAAAAACGACTTATCTACCAGTCCGGGTCCACACGCGCATATGAAACCCGTTGGACTTGCGTTGCCACCGCTCCCCGATTTGGCCTCTTACAGTCAAACCCGGCATGCGTGTCCCGTCCTCGACTTGGGTCGAGCCCACAAAGATACGTTTGGAATACTGGTCGAAATGGGCCCCCACAAGCTACCCACCTAAGCTTGTCACTAGTATATCCCACTTAACCCTCTTAGTCATGTTCATTTACATGTGTGTTTGGTTAAGTCTTACTAATCGTATTTCACATGCCACTAAGGGCACCCCCTAGATTCCTCATGCCACCCAAGTCACCTACTGGACCCCCATGTCCCACCTTACATGTTTATCTGGTTAAGTATTTCTTAATTCATTCAGGCCATAACCTCATAAAGACCTCTCACATTAGACTGGCATTTATGGCAGCTGGATTGGCCGGGCGGGTCCGGGATGTCTTACACCATAAAAGAGTCTAACCTCGTGCCTTTACAACTGTTATGCTTTAGTTTAGGCCTAGGACCTCTCACATTGGGCTGACATTTGTGACCACTGGATTTGCTGGGCGGGTCTGGGTAGGTTTACGTCACAAACGAGTCCAACCTCGTGTCTTAAGCATTGATTAACACTTAAAATCTTTTACCCCAGATTTAATAATTCTCTATTCAAAATATTAATTAAGTCAACTTTTAATGATGTTCATAATTGACTCAATTATGGGCATCCACTTATGGCATGCAAAATCATATCAATTGCACCCCAACTTTTTAATATTAAATCCTTAATATTACCCCTACCCCACGTTTATACGTTCGCTTATTCAATGCATAATATAGGCTAGACTTGTATAGTCTAACACCTAGCACAAAGATAAATTATCACAACATATAGACAATTAAAATAAATCTAATCATAATAGGGGTGAAACTTGCATAAACTACACATGTTAAGGATCAAAAGGTGTCAACTTGTTAAATGTCTCAATTTACATGATATGATCATAGCCCAAATCTATACATAAACTTGCATATGGGGTTTTTAGGCAACATAATGATGGTGTGAACTATCATAGGATATCACATATGTCATAGCATAATTCTAGATGTCATAATAGATGTCTTGGTATATGTTCATAACATTTCTAATCAATCTAACTTGCATATGTGACTTGTCATATAGATCAACATAACCCAAACATGATGATTTAATTAATATGAACTAACTAGCATAGATGGTAACATCATGGCCTTTTTAACATGTATGATTCATCACAACTTAGCATAGAAACTTTCAACATACATAACGTCATCATAGCATGATTTACAACATATAAGATATCATCATCACATAACATTGGATTTACAATATACATGATAGCAAAAGGTGTCTACAACAACATATATGATAATTCACATCATTTACTCATAATCCATTCATAACTCAACCTAATTAAAATGATAATAATCTTGTTATGATCATCATGCTCACAATTTAGAGAAGAAAAGAGAGAGTTTTGCTTTGCTTTAGGGTTGAGATAATTAGAATTGAATTTGCTTTTCCTCTTTCTTAGTTGGCGGCGGCTCCATTGATTTCCATGGCGATGGTATGACGGTATCTATTCTATTTTAATTAGGTTTAGGTTTAGCATTAGGATGTATTTATAGGTGTAAGAAGTTATTTAGGACCATTAGATTAACTCTGAACCTTGAGAACCAATCAAATGCAAAATCTGCATTTGAGCGAATCGGCCCACGGGTTGACAGCCAAACACCCTGGATTAACCCCTAGTCGACCTAGCGGAGCTTGGGGCGACCTCAAAAATGGGCCGGTTCGGTTATTCCCTCTCCCAATTCGTTGTTTTGAACTTTTTTGCATATTTATTTATTTAATTTTTAATTTTTAATATATATATCAATATATATATATATATTTCTCTACGCAACCCATTTCACTTAATTCTTTTCTAAAAATTAAGTATACTTTAATTTGTGAATTTTAATGTTATAAAATTACGGGGTGTTACATTCTCCCCTCCTTAAAGGATTTCGTCCCTGAAATCTCCAAATCAAGAAGAATGTATATCCTACCATCTAATCGTCCATCTACTCAACCATCAAACACCAGCATCCACTGTCCTTAAAAGACTTCTAATGCTTTAATGTTTACATGCATACTGTGTGTATATGTCCATATCTAATGCAAAATTAGGCGCTCTACTGATTCAGTCGACCTCCTTAGTGCAATTAATGATAGTGCCATGCGTCCAATATGTATGTAAAAGATTCCTAATGATACATATTAATTCTATATGCGTGCACAACCATCCACCCGAATGCAGCAATTATATGATAATACAACCATTATACATCCATTTTACTAAATACATCCATATATATGTAATATGCAATATGAAGTGACTGAGCCGATCTGGTACCTAATAGTGTGTGTGTATGCATCCACGAGCAACTACTAGCAAACACTTGCATCCACTTTGCATCCACCATACATAACATGTCTCAAACACATGTTTAAACCATTGGATTATCCTAACTAAAGGTCAAAGATACTAGCGAGAGGATATACTAAAGATAAGACAAGTACAAGCTAAGCGATAAAGGAGAAATTAAAGGACATACCTTCAAAAAGAAAAGGGTATCGTGAACGCATCTTCTCTTTAGTCTCCCAAGTAGTGTTGCTCTCATCATCTCCCCATTGCACTTTGACTAGTCTGGCCTCTCGATTCCTCAACCTCTTGATCTCCGACCCAAGAATGCGCGTAGGAGCTCGTCGAATTGTCGCATCACGCTCTATCTCCACCTCTCTAAGCAAGCTCAGCCCTACCACTTCCGCGGTCTCGTGCAAGCACTACCTCAAATGTGACACATGGAATACGTCGTGTACACCACTAAGTCTCTCGGGCAACTCCACTCTATACGCCATCTGTCCAATTTTCTCCTTAACAGGACACGGCCCTACAAACCTTGGTGCTAATTTCCCAACGGACCCAAAGCGAAAAACGTTCGGTAATGGAGACACTTTGACAAAGACCATGTCCCCAACTTCAAACTCGAGATCTGTCCTCCTCTTATCCGCATAAGATTTTTGCCTATCTTGCGCTGCTTTCATCCTCCTTCGAATCAAGTCGATCTTCTCCGAAGTCTCCCTAATCATATCGGGCCCAAGTAAGATCTTATCCGTAGATTCCCACCAACATGTAGGTGAACGACAAGGTTGTCCATAAAGAGCTTCGAATGGTGCCATACCAATGCTGGACTGAAAGCTATTATTATATGCGAACTCAACCAATGGAAGATGCTCTTCCCGTGTATCCCAAAGTCTAGGATACATAGCCTCAACAGATCCTCTAGAATGCGATTCACCCTCTCAGTCTAGTCGTCCGTCTGAGGATGATATGCGGTGCTCAAACATAACTGAGTCCCTACCGCCTCTTGTAAGCTTCTCCAAAATTCGCTAGTGAAAATAGGATCGCGGTCGCTCACTATGCCAGAAGGAACACCGTGCAAACGAACTATCTCTCGAACGTATATAGAAGCTAACCATGGAGCAGTCCTCTTACTCTTCACGGGAATAAAATGGGCGCTCTTAGTAAGTCTATCTACTATAACCCAAATTCCAGTATTACCCTTCCTCGATCGCGGTAATCCATCCACAAAATCCATCGAGATGCTTTCCCATTTCCATAGTGGAACCTCCAATGGGTGAAGCAACCCACCGAGTTTCTTTTGCTCCGCTTTTACTTGTTGGCACACCAAGCATCTAGCGACATACTCGGCCACGTCTTTCTTTATGCCGGACCAAAAGTAAACTCTTTTCATGTCTTTGTACATCTTGTCCCCGTCTGGATGAATGGTCATCTTCGAATGATGTGCTTCGTCAAGAATAGTCTTCCTTAGGTCATCGTCTTTTGGTACACAAAGTCTACCGTCCCTACGTAACCAACCCTTATCGTCTAGGGTATACCTACGTAGATGGCTTGATGACTCCCCTCCTTTGAGTTTTTCTACTAACTCAACCAACTACGGGTCGTCTCATTGTGCCTCGCCAATCCGTCCCAAAAGCGTAGGTCTGACCTCCAAGGATGCTAGCAAACCGGGTACGAAGTCAACGGAAAGTCTAAAGTCAAACATCGAAATGAATTCTAAACTTCTCCGCTCAACAAACAAAGGACTTAAGGATAATCGTTTTCTACTTAAGGCGTCTGCTACCACGTTACCCTTGCCGGGGGTATAGGCAATTTCGAAGTCGTAGGACGCTAAGAACTCCATCCACCTTTGCTGCCTTAAGTTCAAGTCCTTTTGAGAGAATAGGTATTTTAAAGACTTGTGGTCAGTGAATAATTCGAATTTCTCGCCAAGAAGATAATGACGCCAAGACTTAAGCGCGAAAACAATAGCGGCCAACTCTAGGCCATGTGTGGGGTAATTTTTCTCATGCGCTCTCAACTGCCTTCCACCATAGGCTATTACCCTGCCCTCTTGCATTAAGACTGCGCCTAGTCCTGTCCCACAAGCGTCAGTATAAATGGTAAACGGCTTACTCCCGTCTAGCAATACTAAGACTGGGGCTGAAGTCAAAGCTCTCTTCAAACGTTGGAACGCATCATCGCAATCTACATCCCATGTGAAAACTAGGTTCTTCTTCGTCAAGCTTGTCAATGGAGCTGATATCTTTGCGAAGTCTTTGATAAACTTCCTATAGTAGACAGCCAACCCCAAGAAACTTCTCACTTCGGTAGCATTTTTAGGGACCTTCCAATCTTGGATGGCCACCACCTTCGCGGGATCTACAGTTATCCCTTCTTTGGAAACCACGTGTCCTAAGAACCGTACTTCCTTCCTCCAGAAGTGACACTTAGCAAATTTAGCCTTAAGGCTATGCGCTCGTAGGGTCTCCAACACTTCCCTAAGATGTAGGGCATGCTCTTCTTCATCCTTAGAAAAGATCAAGCTGTCATCTACAAAGACTACCACAAATTCGTTAAGGTACTCCCTAAACACTCTACTCATCAAATCAACAAAGTATGCTGGGGCGTTTGTCAAACCGAAGGGCATCACTAGCCATTCATAGAAACCGTCCGGAGTCCTAAAGGCAGTGTTGTCTATGCTATCCTCAGCCACTCTCAACTGATGGAACCCAGTGGCTAAGTCCAACTACGAAAACACTGAGGCGCCAACTAACTGATCGCAGAGATCGTCAATCCTCGGCAGTGGATGTCTGTTCTTCTTAGTAAGTTTATTAGGTTCTCTATAGTCCACACACAGTCTAAGGGAACCATCCGCCTTCGTGGAAAATACTACTGGAGAACCCTACTCCGATATACTTCGTCTTATGAACCCCTTCTCAAGCAACTCCTCCACTTGCTTATCGAGTTCCCTCCTTTCACGTGGAGCCATGTGGCGTACTGGCAAAGATACTGGTTTCGCATTATCCACAAGATATATTCGAAAATCTATCTCCCGCTTCGGAGGCAAGCCCTTCACCTCCTCAAACACATCCGAATATTCTCGGACCACTCTAACAGATCTTAGATTTTCCTCAGACGCGTCAAGCGATTCTAGATAACTTAGCATAACCGAATTTATGGGATTACAGAAGATTTCGAGAGTGTTGCCAAGGCGAGTCACGAGCCTAACTACTCTCCTTTCACAATTAAGAACGACCCCATTTCTGGATAACCAATCCATTCCTAAAATTAGCCCATAGCCCGTGAAGCCCAACACATAAGCATCACATCTAAATTCAACGCTAAGTATGGAAATTTTCAAATCCAAACACATCATGGACAAATAAGCTGAGCCCCGTATTGGATTCAAAACAACTAAGGGATCCTCTACTAAACTGGTGTTTAAGTGCAGTGATTCAACTAACGATGTAGAGATAAACGAATGTGATGCGCCCGAATTGAATAAGATACAGACATGATGATCAAACAGAAAAACTAAGCTTTCAACAGAAATGGTTCTACCTCGTTCTTGCAGCGGTGGGACCGCAAGAGCCTGAACTTGTCCCCTAGCCTGCCCTGGTGCCATAAGAGCCTGCACCTATCCTCCCGAGGTAGCTCCTGCCCTTTGCCCCTTCTTTGGGCAGTCCTTCACTAAATGTCCCGCATCGCCACAATGAAAACAGCCTGTCTTCTTTTTATTTCGGCAATCCTTGCTGAGATGGCCTGGGGTTCCATAGTTAATGCACTTCTTCTTTCCCTTGCCATTATTGTCTTTTCCACCCTTTTTGTTTTGTTGTTGTGGTTTCTTCTGATCCCCCTTCTTCTCGGGTGCCTTATCAGCTTTAGCGCTTTTCTCCTCATGCATGAGCGCCATTTCTACTAACTTCTCAAAGGTGGCCCCCATCGGGATGTGGATCATAGCCAACCCTTGCAATGGTTCATTCAAGCCATTCACGAACCTTAGAGCCTTCTTCTACGGCGTGTTTACTAAGTCCAAGCCAAACCTTGCTAACTGATTAAATTTATTGACATATTCTTTCACTGATGAGCTTCCTTGCTTCAATGTCAAGAACCTTTCCATATATAGATTTTCTTCCGCCCTTGAGAGAAACTTTGCCTCGAACCTACGTCTGAAATCAGCCCAAGAGTCAACAGAACGCTCCCCATTAGTGACCTCCCACCAAAACGAGGCCTCTCCCTTCATCAACCAAGCTGCTAATCGAACTCTCCTCCCTTCTTCTACTTCAAAGATTTCTAACAATTCTTCCACCTCCTTTAGCCAATCTCTAGCTTCCACAAACGTTTCTGACCCTTGAAATGGTTTTCCACCCATAGCCATGAATTCCTTGCACATATTTGCAAAAGTATCTACGTGAGGAGGAGGAGGAACGGGTGCAACTGGTGGTGGAGGAACATTGGCTGGACCTGCAGCGGCCCTAGCCTCCAATAGCCTCCTATACCATCCTGGTATTGTTACACCGTCGGGTAGATTAAGATCTTCAGCCATGCTGAAACGAAAAAGGAGAGATTCAAAATGGAGAATTCGAAAGATAAAGATATGTGGCTATTGGGGATTATGTTTTTCTTAAAAACTTTTCTCTTTAAATTTCTCATTAAAACATATATTTTGAAAACACTTCTTCCAAAAATAACTATTTTTCTAAAGTATTTTTATCTGTTCTGGTAACCTTAAGCTCTGATACCACGTGTAACACGCCACGTCCATTAATGTCACTCACAAAGGGAATGCATTAACTTCCATGGAGGTTATAAGTGAATATAGAACAGAAAAATTACAACAAGACAAATAATATATAGTACTAACTTCATTTTATTGCAGCGGAAATTAAACATGTTTGTTTCATCATAAAACCAAGTACAGTATCCATCTTCATAAAACAAAATACATAATCCCATTACATAAATAGGCATTAAAAAGATAACAAGCTGGACTTTACTTCAACGGTCCAAGCTTTCCAAGAGAGATGAAGAAATCCAATCAAACTCCACTAGAGCTGGGCCCAACCTGAGGACCAGGAGGGGGAAAAGGATAGAAATGGAGGGGGTCAGACATAAAGTCTGGCAAGTATGATAATTCTAAAAATACTATTATCAAAATAACTAGACTAAGGCATAAGCTGGAAGACAAGTAAATGTCTATGAACTCTTAGGAAGATAAAGATAGCGCTTAAGATAACGTTAAAGATAACAGTAAAGGCACACCTAATTACTAACGAATGATTACTACACAGCATTGCACATTACTACACTGCACCACACCAGTCACCCTATTGTTTGATCCCACTTGCTTCACACAGAAACTTTATAAATAGCCTTACGTACCCCTAGCTGACTACATAGGTGCCGTCTGCCCCTATCTCCACTAGGTGTACCGCACTACCCACTTTTGATCGGCTCCCTACTCGTAGATACCCGTGTTGGCCCCACAGTGGGGTGTATCACTCCCCTAAATTGGCAACCCGATACAACTTGAGAATGCACGGCTCATACCTACACGATGCAACAACGTCTTATCTACCAGCCCGGGTCCATACACGCATATGAAACCCGTTGGACTTGCGTTGCCACCGCTCCACGTTTTGGCCTCTTACAGTCAAACCCGGCATGCGTGTCCCGTCCTCGACTTGGGTTGAGCCCACAAAGATACGTTTGGGATACTGGTCGAAATGGGCCCCCACAAGCTACCCACCTAAGCTTGTCACTAGTATATCCCACTTAACCCTCTTAGTCATGTTCATTTACATGTGTGTTTGGTTAAGTCTTACTAATCGTATTTCACATGCCACTAAGGGCACCCCCTAGATTCCTCATGCCACTCAAGGCACGTACTTAACCCCCATGTCCCACCTTACATGTTTATCTAGTTAAGTATTTCTTAATTCATTCAGGCCATAACCTCATAAAGACCTCTCACATTAGACTGACATTTATGGCAGCTGGATTTTCCGGGCGGGCTCGGGCAGTCTTACACCATAAAAGAGTCTAACCTCGTGTCTTTACAACCGTTATGCTTTAGTTTAGGCCTAGGACCTCTCACATTGGGCTGACATTTGTGACCACTGGATTTGCCGGGCGGGTCCGGGCAGGTTTACGTCACAAACGAGTCCAACCTCGTGTCCTAAGCATTGATTAACACTTAAAATCTTTTACCCCAGTTTTAATAATTCCCTATTCAAATTATTAATTAAGTCAACTTTTAATGATGTCCATAACTGACTCAATTATGGCCATCCACTTATGGCATGCAAAATCATATCAATTGCACCCCAACTTTTTAATATTAAATTCTAAATATTACCCCTACCCCACGTTTATACGTTCGCTTATTCAACGCATAATATAGGCTAGACTTGTATAGTATAACACCTAGCACAAAGATAAATTATCACAAAATATAGACAATTAAAATAAATCTAATCATAATAGGGGTGAAACTTGCATAAACTATACATGTTAAGGATCAAAAGGTGTCAACTTGTTAAATGTCTCAATTTACTTGATATGATCATAGCCCAAATCTATAGATAAACTTGCATATAGGGTTTTTAGGCAACATAATGATTGTGTGAACTAGCATAGGATATCACATATGTCATAGCATAATTCTAGATGTCATAATAGATGTCTTGGTATATGTTCATAACTTTTCTAATCAATCTAACTTGCATATGTGACTTGTCATATAGATCAACATAACCCAAACATGATGATTTAATTAATATGAACTAACTAGCATAGATGGTAACATCATGGCCTTTTTAACATGTATGATTCATCACAACTTAGCATAGAAACTTTTAACATACATAACATCATCATAGCATGATTTACAACATATAAGATATCATCATCACATAACATTGGATTTACAATATACATGATAGCAAAAGGTGTTTACAACAACATATATGATAATTCACATCATCTACTCATAATCCATTCATAACTCAACCTAATTAAAATGATAATAATCTTGTTAAGATCATCATACTCACAATTTAGAGAAGAAAAGAGAGAGTTTTGCTTTGCTTTAGGGTTGAGAGAATTAGAATTGAACTTGCTTTTCTTCTTTCTTAGTTGGCGGCGGCTCCATTGATTTCCATGGCGATGGTATGACGGTAACTATTCTATTTTAATTAGGTTTAGGGTTAGCATTAGGATGTATTTTTAGGTGTAGGAAGTTATTTAGGACCATTAGATTAACCTTGAACCATGATAACCAATCAAATGCAAAATCTGCATTTGAGCGAATCGGCCCACGGGTTGACAGCCAAACACCCTGGATTAACACCTAGTCGACCCAGCGAGGCTCGGGTCGACCTCAAAAATGGGCCGGTTCGGTTATTCCCCCTCCCAATTCGCTATTTTGAATTTTTTCGCATATTTATTTATTTAATTTTTGAATTTATATATATATATATATATCAATATATATATATTTCTCTGCGCAACCCATTTCACTTAATTATTTTCTAAAAATTAAGTATACTTTAATTTGTGAATTTTAATGTTATAAAATTACGCCGTGTTACACTATTGCTATACCTTGCCATGGGCCAAAATCTGGCAGAAAGGCATTTTGGTCTTCCCTAGAGATCACTCCCATTTCCTTAGAAAATATTCCCGTGGTCAAAGATTATGCGGATGTATTTGAAGAAGTAGACAGCCTACCCCCGCGAAGGGAAATCGATTTCAGGATTGATCTTCTTCCTAATGCAAGACCTGTAGTTCATGCTATCAGAAGGATGACTCCTAAAGAAAAGGAAGAATTACAAACCCAAACTAAGCAGCTTCTGTTGAAGGGATTCATCCGACCTAGCTTTTCTAATTGGGGTGCAGCTGTGGAGCTTGGCCCCAAATCGGACGGTACTCTAAGACTTGTGTCGATTACCGCGATCTTAACAAATAAACATTGAAGAACAAATACCCCTTGCCCCTCATAGATGATTTGATGGACCAATTGAATGGAGCCAAGGTGTTTTCGAAGATGGACCTAGCCATAGGTTTCCACCAACTCCGCATAGCTAAAGAATGCATACCTTTGACTGCCTTCAGAGGTCTCGATATATTCTACGAATGTTTAGTGATGCCGTTCGGTTTATGCAATGCTCCAGCCTACTTTGTTGACTTGATGAATAGGGTCTTCCGTGAGCTCCTAAATAAATTCGTCCTAGTCTTCATTGATGATATTCTAATCTATTCTAAAACTAAGGAGGAGCATGAAGGGCATTTAAGGGAAGTGTTGGAAATTCTGCGAAGAAATGTTCTAAAAGCAAAGTTTTCCAAATGCACATTTTGGCAAGAGGAAGTAAAATTCTTGGGCCATGTTCTGTCAAAAGAAGGAATCGCAGTTGATCCTAGTAAAATTGCTGCCATTCGAGATTGGAAGCAGCCCAGTACACCCACTGAAGTAAGAAGCTTCCTAGGTTTGGCCGGATATTATAGGAAATTTGTCGAAGGTTTCGCCAAGCTGTCTAGCCCCTTAACAAAGCTTACCAAGAAGCATGCCAAGTTCAATTGGACATCGGATTGTGAGGAGGCATTCCAAAAGCTAAAGGTGAGTTAAACTACTGCTCCCTTACTCACCATCATCGATGGCAACCAAGATTTAAAGGTCTACAACGATGCTTCTCAAAATGGTGGTCTTGGTGCGGTACTGATGCAAAGGGGCAGGGTTGTTGCATATGCAAGCCGTCAATTAAAGCCGCATGAGAAGAATTATCGTGTCCATGACTTAGAGTTGTTGGCCGTAGTCTTTGCTTTAAAAATTTGGAGACATTATCTTTTGGGTGAAAAATTTGAATTATACACAGATCATCAATCTTGGAAATATCTCTTCGATCAAAAGGATCTGAATTTAAGGCAGCAACGATGGCTAGAATTTCTGGCGGCATACGATCTTGACATCATATATACGCCAGGGAAAGCCAATGTTGTGGCAGACACACTTAGTAGAAAGGAAGTCATTGTCGCAAGCCTCATCATCACCCCTTCTTTGATTGATAAGATCGCCTCTCTTCAGAAAAGTGATGCTTTTATTCGGAAAATGATTGAAAGAATTCAAGGAGGTGAAAACACGGACTTCCAAATAGATGGCAAGGGAGTTCTCAGATTGCACGGGCGGATTTGTGTTCCAAGTATCCCCGAGCTCATAAGAGAACTTCTAGATGAGGGTCAAAAATCAAAGATTTGCTTCCACCCAGGTGTGAGCAAAATGTATCAAGACTTAAAACACACATTTTGGTGGAGGTCTATGAAGAGGGATATATCCATTTATGTGAGTAGATGCCCCACATGCCAACAAGTAAAAAGTGATCAACAAAAGCTGGCAGGGTTGCTGCAACCAGAAGTGGGACCAAGTCTCCATGGATTTTATAGATGGTCTGCCTCGTACTAGGAAAGGAAATGACAGCATATGGGTGATCGGGGATCGCTTCACAAAGTCCGCTCATTTCATACCTGTCAAATCCACTAGAACTGCTCATAGTCTGGTGCAAATCTATTTCAAAGAAATCGTCAGGCTACATGGGTAATAAAACTAAATCTTTCCTTTTCATCATAATCTGAATGAAAATTTTCTTTTGCAAATTAAATGGTAATCTTTTCTTTTACGCAGAGTTCCTAGTAGCATCGTTAGCGATCGTGATCCTATCTTTGCTAGTAAATTTTTGGAAGCATTCCAAAATGAGTTGGGAACGAAGTTGAATCTCAGTACCGCGTAACAACCTCAGACTGACGGCCAGACTAAGCGAGTGAATCACATTCTTGAAGATCTATTGTGAGCTTGCATACTCGATTTTGGAGGTTCTTGGGAGGATCACTTGCATTTAGTTGAATTCTCGTACAACAATAGCTATCAAGCAAGTTTGAAAATGTCTCCATTTGAAGCCTTATATGGTAGGCCGTGTAGATCACCATCATGTTGGGTTGAAAAAGGAAATCGGCTTGTGTTGGGTCCAGACATGATCCGAGAAGCTTCGGGCAAAGTTGACTTTATTAAGAAGCGACTATTGGCTGCCCAAAGTAGACAGAAAAGCTATGCAGATGTAAGAAGGCGAGAGCTAGCTTTTGAAGTGGGTGACTATGTCTATTTGAAAGTCTCTCCAATGCGAGGTGTTATCCGTTTTGGAAAGACAGGAAAATTAGCACCTAGATTAATCGGCCCCTTCCCTATTCTTGAAAAGATTGGCACCCTAGCTTACAGAATTCAGATGCCCAACTGGTTGCCTGGAGTGCATGATGTATTCCATGTATCTCAACTTCGAAGGCATGTCCATGATCCAGACCTGATTGTGGAAGAAGCAGCACAACAAGATTTGGAGATTACACCGAGCCTTGCAGTGAGAAGAGAACCACTGAAAATTATTGGCAAGGAGACTAGGAAGATGAGAAATAAAAGTATCAACCTAGTCAAGGTGCAATGGAGCGGTGATCCCAGAGACTGCACTTGGGAAACCGAGGAGAGTGTCAAACAAGCCTACCCAAATGCAGGGTGGACATCCCCGATTAGTTTTATTTTGAGGTACGCTTAGAATATTTTCTTTTCTTTATGTTGGTTCCTACCCTTCTATTCTTCTCTTTTTCTTTTCGACGACGAAAAGTTCTTAAGCGGGGGAGACTGCAACAACCCGGAATTTGGGGCCAATTTAAAATTTTCATTTTAGAAATTTTAGGGGTGTTTAAATATTTCAAATAAATTATTTCAAATAAAAATGAATGGAAATTTATTTTGAGCAAAGTTAATGCAAATATATTCAAATAAATTACATAAAGAATTAGAAATAGGATGGTAGTTTGAAAAGTCAAACTTGAACTTTGACAAACTACACAGGATGCAGAATAAACCGGATTTTGATAAAATGAAAAATATTTAAATCTGTTAATGAATATCTTTCTAACGAATCTGAAAAATCGAAGTTTCATAGCGGAAATCAAAAGTTATGGCCAAATGAATTTTCAGAAAGGTCGCTATAGAAAATATATCGCCCTTGAAAATCGACATTTTGCATACGACCTCGGAATTCGATGAAACCACCTTTGTTGGATCCGGAATGTAAAATTATTGCTAGGTTTCAAATTTCATGATTTTTGAAGCTAGTATGTGAGCGTGGCAAAAGAAACTGTGTTTTGTCAATTTCGGTCAAAATTAATTGACTGAAAAATAGCCATTTTTCAAACAGTCTCAAAATTCGACGAAATAAATTTTGTTGGGATCGTATCGTCATAAGAAAGCCAAAAATAGTTTTTTTTGGATTTTTCTGACTTCGTATGTGACCCCAGTAAAATTAGAAATTAAGTTCGAATTAAAAATAAAAGAATTAATTAGAAAATAAAAGAAACATGCTTTTAACTTCAGAATTGGACTTCGGCAATAGCGCCATCGCGTTTAGAAGGCGTCAAAACCTATTGTTCGACAGTCCTTGAGCGCGAATTGGAGTTCGAACGAGAAAACCCTAATTTTGGGATTAAATAAATAAATTAATTAAATAGAAAATACGTGGAAATACTAGTATATATACGGGTCGTGTACAGCGTCTTCTTCCCCGATGTGTGAAACACATAGCCGCCCCCCTCTTCAAAACTTCTCTCCTCCTTCTCTCCCAATCCGTAGAGAATTAAGCCACCCCGTAGTTGAGTTTTTCGGAGCCCTCTTCTTTCTCTTCGACCCCGTACCAAAATTGTCCCTCCCCATTGCCTGAAATCGCCGCCCTGACGCCCAAAAGACCGCCGCCGCCGAGCTCCGCCCAGCCCTGACGACGCAGCCGAACCCCCCCTCTGGCCGAACACACCCCTCTCCAAGCCCTTCGACGTCGCGCCATCCATTCTGGAAACGATCGAATACAATTCCTGCAAAATCAAATCGAAGTTTTGAACAAAACTGAAATTATAAGGCATGAACAATCTCAGGTTTGCCATGCTTTTAAGCGTTACAGCTGCAGTTGTTAAAGGTTAATTTTGTTCAAAAATTGATAATTAACACATACGAAATCCAAACTGAAAAATTTCAGATTGTGTGAGACCGTGACGGCAAATAGAGTTTGCTGAAATCAAGTGCGGCCATTTTCTGAATTTTTGGATTTTTCTATTCGCTTTAACCAAGGTGAGAATTTATTTTTGTTTAAATTTAATTAATTCAATTATTATTATTATTGCATTATGTGGAATTGAAAGTCAAAAACAATTGAATTTGCGATGAAATGTTACCATGGGATGGATTCAAATTGTTGTGATGCTATGACTGTAGACCCATTATTTTTATTCATAGATCTGTTAATTATAAACATAGATCGGTAGGAAAAATTAGATTTTTCCTCGTTTAAATTTGTTGAAGAATGCCTTATGGATATGAATCATATATAAATCTATCATCGTATACGTCGTTATGCAATTCACATTATTTTAACGTGAATTAAAGTAGGAAATTCGCATTGTCGTGAAATTTACATCGTTAGGCAATTTACATTATTTTTATTTTGAATTAAAGTAGGAAAATTTACGCTTTTATAATGTTAAATTAAAGTAGATATTGTATGTTAAAAATTACATTTTTCTTTGTAATTAAAAGATGAATTCCATCGTATATCAAAATTTACATTTTTAAATATAAATTATAAAGTGAATTAACGTTGTATGTTAAAATTTACATTTTTCTTTGTAATTAAAAAGTGAATTTCATCGTATGTCAAAATTTACATTTTTATATATAAATTATAAAGTGAAATTATACTATATGTTAAAATTTATATTTTCCCTTGTAATTAAAAGGTAAATTTCATCGTATGTTAAAATTTACATTTTTATATGTAAATTATATAGGGAATTACACCGTAGGATAAAATTACATTTTTATATGTAATTAAAACATGAATTTACATTGTGTGTTAAATATTACATTTTTATATGTAAGATCTATAGGAAAGTATACCGTAGGACAAAACTACATTTTTTCAATGTAACTAAAGGATGAAATTTCATTGTATGATAGAATTAACGTTTTTCTTATATATATATGTAACATAGAATAAAAATGAACATTAGAAATAAAATTTATTTTTTTTATATGTAAATAGGATGTAGAAATGTGACATTGTAATTAAAAATTATATTTTTACAATGTGAATTAGATGTAATGTTTGCATTGTAATTAAAAATCATTTTTTTACAATGTGAATTAGAAGTAGAGTTTGCATTTAAAAGTAGGATTTTGAATGTATCAAAATTACATTTGTTTTTATATGTAAAAGAAATATAGGAATTTGCATAGGAATTGAATTTACATATTTTTAATATATAAATAAAAAGGATGGAATTTACATTTTCAATGTAAGTAAAAGAATGAATTTAGGATGCGGTAATATTATTTTCATTTTCAAATGAATTAAAAATTTGGTAAGTATCGGCAGTTGTGTAGAGCGTTGTTTTAATCAAATGACGTTATTACGATTCAATGATTATATATATATATATATATATATATATATATATAATTAAAATTAAACGAATAGGGCGTGGTAGTTCACGTTTTGAAATCGTACCTTTAAACGACTATACAAGAAGATCCGACCGTCGGATTTTCTTGAAACTGAAACCGTTAGGACCGTCTTGGAAAAATCTTTCCAACGATATATATTACACTAAGATCCAACGGTTAGATTCTGAGAAATGTGAAAATCAAAATTGGGTGAATGCAGCGCCATAGTCGCCCATGCACTTAAGGCGTCGTTATATTATAATTTAATTATTTTAAATAATTAAAATAGAATGAATCATTAACAAAAATAATTATCAATGTATAAGAAGGATTTTTAAATATATTTTTATATATATACGAGGATTATTTGGAAAGTCCGAGCTCTCTCATTCTAAATAATCAAACGACGTTAATTGAAGTACAAAGATGGTGAATGAAGACCGTAAATCTTCCCTCGGATGGACAACAATCGAGGCCTTGATTTGACTTGTTCCCAATTCAAAGGTCATGGTCATTGCCCAAACGAACGTGCTGATTTCACGGGTTTGGCTTTCACTCAGACCCAGAGCATAAGCTAATAAATGGATTGTGTGTCTGACATTATACTCTATCAAATATCACATTATTGATCTTTTGTCGAATGTATGGATGTTTGGTGGCGGGGAATTTATTCTCTTGCATAACACCCGTTCATATATTTCGGCAAAGGATTGATAGTATGATATGGAGTGATGATGTGGCATGCCAAGATGCATAGGATCAAAGTTTTTTTGAAAAGCTGGCCTTGTGGGACGATCAAAGCATAGCCCGTTTAGGCATAGCTTTGTGTACAGCGTGACTTCGCGAGCCTCACACACCGGTGGAGTTTAAAACGGGAGAAGGGAATGCAGGGAGAGCAGCACGTTTCTTTCTAGCTAGAAGTGGTGATTGGGTTTTAACACGGCCCAACATTTACTTATGTGGATGATGGAATGAGGCGCCTCGGATGATAGGTCCTATAGGACTGGGAAACGTGTGTTCAGGAATAACTAATCCACAACTCGTATGGTGGACCGGCCCAGCAGCTTCCCAGGGTTCACTGCGGGGGATCCTGGGACATTAGCTAGAGTGTCTAGAATCGGTAGGAGCACCTCCCTAGCCTTGACGCATGATGGAAACCAAAATCCAAATACGACCCTACGAATTTGATTGTATTACTGGTATGGAGGCAAAGTAGTATGGGATACTATTCTTCCTAGGATTTCTACATTTACTTTGAAATGTTTTAATATATACTAATAATAATATTAAACTCGTATTTGCCGTATTTAGCATGTTTAATCACTATAAGGTAAAACCCTATCCTCTGGTTTGTGTTCCATTGTGTGATGGGACCTGGGTCTTATGGTGATTCCATTTTTCTAAAAAGCATAACGTTGTTGTACGATTTACTTATCATTTATTCTGACACTTTTATGCACGGCAATCCATTAGAGTAAACCTGTTCCGCGTTAGTGGTGTGGTCTTTGGATTTGTCCCATTAATAGTGATTAATTAGTTAAGAATTCTCACACCAGTCCCACGACTGACCCGATGTTTTTTTTCCACCTTTTTGCAAACTCGGGTGCCCTCCTTTCTATACGGGCAGCCAAGTAAACAGGTTTATTCTTCGCTTGGAGTCTATTCTTTGGAGTTGCTTACTATCTTTCTTGGATTTGCTTGGGAGAGGTGATGACTAGAAGCTTGAAGACACTTATCATTCGCTGCTTTTGCATTTTTCTCTTTCTTTTTATTTCAGACATTAAACTTGGTTTATTCCACGTTGTTTAAGTTGGAGTTGGAACTTATTTCTTTTCTGCAAACTTGATGTAATAATGTAGAATTCTGTGACTGTGGATTTTCTGTGGTTGAAGACATTATATTTCCGCTGCTATGATGTTGTTACTCTATGTATTTCCTATGCTATGTTGTATCCGTGATATGTATTATTGTATTTATGTTGTATTCCAAATGATTATTCCTTACTTTCATTTCGTGGAAGTTTGGGGTCATCACATAATTCAAATGGAGAAACATAGAAATAATCACCTAAAATGACATAGGTAGACTTGGATAAAAATGGAATGTTTAGTAATTACAATTAGGAATTGTAATTGTACTTATGACACGAGGTTAGGTTGCATTAGTAGTGGAAGTCTTCCCTGACCAGACCGGCATATCCAGCAGCCACTAATGTTGGACCTATTGTGTGAGGTCTAAGTACGTAAATACGAATCGGGCTATGACGCGAGGTTAGGACCAACTATGGAATAAGTCTGCCTGGACCCGACCGACATATCCAGCATCCACATGTTGCAGGCCTGGGAGGTCTAGCCCATTATAAACCATAATTGGACATGGTAAAGAACTGGATTACTTAACCTAATTTAATCCATAAGGATTGTATGATTGTGAACTTAAGTTAGGTTAAGTAAAATTGGATGGGTAGTGGGTGCGTTAAGTAAATTAGAGGGGTGGGTAATATTTACATATAGGCCCATGAACTTAACCCAATAAGGTTATGTAATTAAAGACACCCTTTAGGTTAAGCATAATTGACATAGAGCTATGTAATTGAAGACATCTAAGGGTATACATAGTCAGTGAAAAACCTAGTAAGGATACAAGACAAAGGGGAGAGCTTGTATCATATTGTGTGGGACCCATTTCAGTCAGTAATCCGGAGTAGGTATCAAATAAAGAACTTCGTACTAGGTAGAGAAGGGGCATGCTTACTGATTGATTATAAGAGATCCAAACGAGACGGACGGTGTGAGCGGCGCAAACCGACCGGGCCATATGCGTGCATGAGCCGGGCAGAGGGGGATAAGACATCCGTGACACCAATAGATATGGTTGTGCACATCTTGGGAAATGAAGGGTTGCCACTTTAGAGAGTGATATCTCCTACCGTGGGGCCAGCACAGGATATCTACGGGGTAGTGAGCTAATCGATTAGGGTGGTGGTTAGGGTACACTCGGACGTATGCCCTAAGTCAACCAACTTATAGTTAAGGGATCATCTCATTTTAGTTATACAAGTAATAGTGCAGAGTAATCATTAGTGAAGCACATACACCTGACCCTGTCTACGTTGTCACACCTGCCATTTATGTAGTGATCTCTCTTATCTACTTTATATGCCTATCATGTTACTTTTATTCATTTACTGGATAAAAGTAACTAGACTCACCAGACTTTATGTATGACCCTTTTGTTTCTCCTTCTTTCTTCCGCCCCCTCCCCCCAGGTTCTCAAGGAGGAAACACTCATGCTTAGTTAGGACTCAGATATCATCTTGCTAGGAATTACTTCAGAAGTATGGCTCAAGTTCTTGTCTCTACTATGGTTAACTCTTTTAATTAGGGAATTATGCTTTTTATATACATATGTACTCTGTTAGTGCAAGACAAAAGTTATTTTATTATAACAGTTTTTGTGACTTATGGTATTGTGAACCACAGTATTATGATTTATGTCTGAAATAAAATTTAAATTTCCGCTGCTATCTTATTTATCTCTGTCTTGTAATTATTTTGAGTCTGTTTATCTATATCGCTTCACAAAACTTAATGCATTCCTTTAGTGAGTGACATTAACAAACGTGGGGTATCACACTTGGTATCAGAGCTGAAGGTTACTAGATTAGATGAAAAAAATTTAAATTTTATTTTTCAAAAAGGTTTTAAAAAGAAGCAATTTCAAAACGAGAGGTCTGTTTTGAAAATATTCCACTAAGAAGCCATATGTAGTATCCTTCGGTCCTTTATCTAAATCTCTTCCTTTTACCATTTTTTCAGCATGTCTGGGGAACAAAACATCCCTATATCCCAGAGGGCATCACAATACCTGGATGGTTCCGTAGGTATTTGGAGGCCACGGTGCCTGTCGAAGGCAAGGGAAATGTTCCTCCCCCAGCTGCACCAGTCCTTCCTTCTCCTCCTTCCCTCCAAGAGCATATAACTTTGCCAAGTTCTGCAAGGACTTCCGTGCTATGGGAGGGAAGCCATTCCATGGGAACGAGACATTCGTAGAATCTCGGAATTGGATTAAGGAGACCGAGGACTTATTCGTAATCTTTGAAGTGGAGGATAGAAGAAAGATTCAGTTAGCTGCTTGGCTGTTAAAGGACGAAGCCTCATTTTGGTGGGAAGTCACCCAAGCTGGACGTCCGGTGGAAACTTGGGAAGATTTTAGACAGAGATTCGAAATGAAATTTCATTCCCAAGATGAGAGAAGCATACAGATGGAGTGGTTCTTAGCACTCAAACAAGGAAACTTGATGGTGAAGGAGCATATGAACATGTTCAACCAGATGGCAAGGTACGGGTTATAGTTGGTGGATACACCGCACAAAAGGGCTTTGCGGTTTGCTAAAGGGCTAAATGAGTCTCTGCATGGTTTAGCCATGCCCCATATTCCAATGGGGCCACTTTTGAAAAGATTGTTGATATGGCCCTAATGCATGAGGAGGACAAGGGAGAAAAGAAGGAAGCAAAAGCTGAGGGGACATCGTAGAATTGGAAGGTATGGCCCAAGAAGGGGCAGCAACAATAGCAGCAACAACAGAAGAAAGGAGGGAAAGATGACAAAGGAAAGGATAAGAGACAATATGACAATTATGGAAAGGAGGGTCACTAGATCAAAGACTGTAAGAGAAGGAAGAGAAATTTCTTTAATTGCGGAGAGGTCGGACACTTCCCTAAAAAGTGCCCAAACAAGCAGGGATCGTAGGGACAAGGTCAAAAAGCGGGAACTTCTAGTGGTAGATGCATGCTCTCGCGATCAGTGCGCCTGAAAGAGGTAGAAAAATTTCTGTAGAATGTTTAATTTCTCTTTCAAACCATCTAGTTAGAACACTTTTTGATTCTTGCGCTTCACACTCGTTTATATCTAAATCTGTGGTTGAATCTTTGCAATTGATTACTTGTAAGGTAGTAGATCTCATAGTTGTTTCAAACCCCATTGGTGGTTCTACTCTTTTATCGATGTTTTGTCAGGGTTTGAAAATATCTGTGTTAGGCATCGAGTTTGAGTGCGACGCGTATGTGCTCGGGTTTATGGGCTATGGGTTGATTCTAGGAATGTATTGGCTTACCACGTATGGGGCCATTCTGGATTATGAGAGGAGGGTTGTTAGACTCCTGACTTGTCATGGGAAGACCCTCGAAGTTTCTTGTGACCCCCAATGGTCCGTTATGCTTAGCTTCCAAGAGTATCTAGATGCATCCATAGATGATTTCCAATCTATTCCAGTGTTTCGAGATTATTCCGATGTTTTTGATGAGGTACGAGGTTTAACTCCAAGGCGCGAGATCGACTTCCGCTTATATCTGGTAGACAATGCAAAGACAGTTGCATTACCAGTGCACCACATGGCACCAAGGGAAAGGAGGGAGCTGAGTAAGCAAGTAGGGGAGCTACTTGAGAAAGGGTTTATCAGACGAAGCATATCTGAATGGGATGCTCCAGTAGTATTCATAACTAAGGCGGATGGTTCACTTCGTTTGTGTGTTGACTATAGAGAGTTGAATAAGCTCGCCAAGAAGAATACGCACCCACTTCCGATTGATGATTTATTTGATCGACTTGTTGGTGCCTCGGTATTTTCTCAGTTGGACTTGGCTATGGGGTTCCACCAGTTGAGGGTGGCTGAGGACAGCATAGATAACTCTGGACGGTTTCTTTGAATTGCTAGTGATGCCTTTTGGGCTGACGAATGCACCCGCCTATTTTTTCGATCTGATGAGTAGTGTATTTCGGGAGTTTCTAAACAAATTTGTCGTAGTCTTTGTTGATGATAATTTGATCTTCTCCAAAAACGAAGAAGAGCATGCCCAACATTTAAGAGATGTTTTGAAAACCCTCCGTGACCATCAGCTAAAGGCAAAGTTCTCCAAATGCCATTTTTGGAGATAGGAGATGAGATTCTTAGGGCATGTAGTCTCCAAAGAAAGGATAGCTGTATATCCCGCGAAGATGGTTGCAGTGCAGGATTGGCAGATTCCTAAAAATGCAACCAAGGTGAGAAGCTTTCTTGGATTGGATGGTTATTATAGGAAGTTCGTTAAGGACTTCGCGAAGGTATTAGCTCATCTCACCAGGCAGACAAAGAAGAATTTGGAATTTTATGGGACATAGACTATGACGTTGCTTTCCAATGACTGAAGAGGGCTCTGACAACAACCTTGACCTTGCCCGATGGAAGTAAAGTGCTTACTGTTTACACTGATGTGTGCGGTACCGGGTTTGGTGCAGTTCTCATGCAAGAAGGTAAAGTAATATGTTATGGGGGTAGATAGTTGAGAGTTCATGAGAAGAACAACCCGACCCATGATCTAGAGCTAGCTGCCATAGTATTAATGTTAAAGACGTGGCGTCGTTATTTACTTGGAGATTGGTTGGAGTTATACACCGATCATAAATCTCTCAAGTATTTATTCTCACAGAACGATCTCAACTTTAGGGAACAATACTGGATGGAGTTCTTAGCTTCTTATGATTTTGAAATTGCTTATACCCCTGGCAAGGGTAATGTGGTGGCAGACGCACTAAGTAGGCAGAGGGTGGCCCTGAGTCCTCTGTTTGTGGAAAGAAAGAACTTGGAGTTCATATCATCTTTTGATTTTAGACACTCCATCGAGGTTTTGCCTGATTTATTTGGATCCTTGGAGATACGACCGATCCTTATGGACCAGATAGGAGCTTCCTAACAAGGTGACCCACAGATTCTATACATCATGGATAAGCTTAGAAAAAGGGAGACTTCTAGTCACCTCAGTAGATATGCCATAGTTGAAAAGGGGTGGTTGCGACGAGATGGAAGGCTTTGTGTTCCTCAAACTGGAAGCCTAATAAAGGCGGTCCTAGAAGAAGCCCACCATTGTAAGATGACCATTCATCCAGGTGGTGATAACATGTACAGCGACATGAAGAGGATTTTCTTTTGGGCTGGGATGAAGAAAGATGTGGTCGAATTTGTTTCTCAATGTTTAGTTTGCTAGCAAGTCAAAGCTGAGCAGAAGAAGCCCGGAGGATTACTTCATCTACTAGATGTTCCAAAGTGGAAATGGGAGAGCGTCTCTATGGATTTCATATATGATTTGCCTAGATCGAAAAAAGGAAACACCAGTATCTGGGTCATGGAGGATAGACTCACTAAGAGCGCTCACTTTATTCCAGTTAAAAGTAAGAGGACGACATCATGGTTGGTAGCAATTTATGTTCATGAGATAGTTCGTTCTAATGGAATACCTTCCAGCATCGTGAGCGATCGTGACCCCATCTTTACCAGTGAATTTTGGAGGAGCTTGCAAGAAGCATTAGGTACACAGTTGTGTTTGAGCACCGCTTATCATCCTCAGACCGATAGACAGACGGAGAGGGTGAACAGGATTCTTGAGGATCTTTTGAGGTTGTGTATCCTAGACTACGGTGGGACTTGGGAAGAGCATCTTCCTTTAGTAGAGTTTACCTATAATAATAGTTATCAAGCTAGCATCGGCATGGCACCCTTCGAAGCATTGTATGGGCGACCCTGTAAATCGCCAACTTGTTGGTGGGAATCTGCAGAAAGATTATTACTTTGACTAGATATGGTTGGAGAAACATCTGAAAAGATTGATCTTATTCGACGACAGATGAAGACAGTTCAAGATAGGCAGAAGTCCTATGCAGACAAGAGAAGAAATGAAATCGAATTCGAAGTGGGAGACTTAGTTTTTATCAAAGTATCACCTTTGAGGAATGTGGTTCGCTTCGGAGCGGTAGGGAAGTTGGCACCTAGGTTTGTGGGACCATTTCCCATAACCGAGAGAATTTTCCAAATGGCCTATAGAGTGAAACCCCCAGAAAATCTATGTGGTGTTCATGATGTTTTCCACGTCTCCCATCTGCTGAAGTGCCTGCATGACACAGCAGAAGTTGTGGAGCCGAGTATGTTGGAAGAAGTAGAGGTGGAACGGGAGGCGACAGTCAAACGAGTCCTTACCCGTATTCTTGGGTCAGAGGTTAAGAAGCTGCGCAATAAGGAGACCAAGTTGCTAAAGGTTCAATGGGGAGATAGCCTATAGGATGCGACTTGGGAGACCGAAGATAAGATTCGTGCTTTGTACCCTTTTCTTTTCGAAGGTATGTTCTTAACTCCTTTTTCAAAGTTTTATCAGTGCTTGTTTCTATCAATAGAGTATATCTTATCCATAGTATTTTTCGCCTTTTAGACAGGATTCCTATGGATGTAAACATGTGTTTGAAACATGTTATGTTTCATGGATCAAGTGGATGCAAGTGTTTGCTAGTGGTTGTATGTGGATGCATATACATAAATTAGGCACTAAGATCGGCTCAATAACTCTCATACTGCTTATGGATGTGTGAATTTTCTTTTCTTTTATGGATAGAAATGGATGAGTTAGCATATGGATGTTGCATTTGGACGAATGAATGTGTACACATATAGAACTCACATGATATAACAGGATTATTTGCATACATATTTGATTCATGGCACTAACATACATTGCATTAAGGAGGTCAACTGAATCAGTAGACCGCCTGATCTTCACATTACTATTGGGACATATAAACACACCTTTGCATATATTCAAATAAGCATTAGAAATCTTTAAGGACAATGGATGCCAGTGACTAGTGGATGAGTAGATGGATGATGGATGGTAGGATATGCATTCTTCTCAACTTTGAGATTTCAGGGACGAAATCCTTTGAGTAGGGGAGAATGTAGCACCCCGAATTTTAAACGACATTAAAGAGAATAAATTAAATAGTAATTAATTTAATATAGAGAATCAAAGGAACTGGACTACACCATTGCGTCCGTCTCGAAATTCTGGTCAAGATAGACATTTGGTTTGCGTAAAACAGACAACGTATCAAGACGTTATGAGGGTTTTAAGTTTGTATATGTATAGAAATATTACGCTTACACATATGAATCAGAGATGAGTCAAAATTTTATCCAGAACAATTCAAATTCAAAAATTGAAAAATAGCGCCCGCTTCAGGGGGTCGACACACTGGGGTCGACCAACCCACAAGGGTGTCGACACCCCTAGGGTTGATGTGGAACTCGGTTTCAGGGTGTCTGGCAGCTGTATATATGTGTCTTATTCTCCTATTTTCTTCATTGGAAATCATGGAGGCCATATGCTGTCGGAGTGCGAACTGAGATGGAACCGTTTTCTACAACAACATACTTTGCAAATCAAATTTAGAAATTCAAGGTCCGTTCTTTCTCAATTCTCTAAACCTAACGCTGTGAGTTTCTAGTTGCTTTTAGGTTTAGACAAATAAAAGTAAGTTGTGAAAGACTGTGAATTGGATATGTTGTAAAGTATGATTCTGTGCTAGTGTTAAATTCTATACTATGTCATGATAGATCTATTTCCCTAGATCTAATAAAATTGTGGTTATTCTATTATGTTGCCTATGTGGATCTTGACTTGTAACTGTATTACGGTTAATGCACATCTATTGAATTGGACAGTTGTAACATTGGCTAGATCTAGTCTTTATGTAAATTCCCTTTCACTTGTCATATTGTGATCAATCTATATATGTTGTAAACTTGACATGTGAAGCCATATATAGATCTAAACTACTACTATGTCACCCTAATTGTGTTATATCTAAATAGTTGGACACCTAAATGGTTAATTTAGATCTCATTATGCTTGGTTTGACATCGTAGTTGCCACAAGTTCATCAGTTTTATGTCCACCTTGTTATGATGTTAATCACATGACCATTCACCTTGTTATCATGCTAGTTTATGTTTATGCCAAGATATGTTAAAACTATCACCTTAGTCATATTCCCTTTTCATTGTTATGGCTAGGCTACTTTATAGCCTAGATGCCGCCAAAATACGTGCGAATATGTTAGTTAGGAAACGGGGAAAAAGGATTTATAATTGGCATAATTTATATAATATTTATATGAATTGGACATATAATTCAAATAGGGAAACATAGAAATAATCACCTAAAATGACATAGGTAAATTTGGATAAAAATGGAATGTTTAGTAATTACCATTAGGAATTGTAATTATACTTATGACACGAGGTTAGATTGCATTAGTGGTGGAAGTCTGCCCGGATCCAACCGGCATATCCAGCAGCCTCTAATGTTGAACCTAATGTGGGAGGTCTAAGTACGTAAATATGAATCGAGCTATGACACGAGGTTAGGCCTAACTATGGAATAAGTCTACCCAGACCCGACCGGCATATCCAGCATCCACATATTGTAGGCCTAATATGGGAGGCCTAGCCCATTATAAACCATAAATGGACATGGTAAAGAATTGGACTACTTAACCTAATTTAATCCACATGGATTGTATGATTATGAACTTAAACTAGGGTTAAGTAAAATTGGATGGGTAGTGGGTGGGTTAATTAAATTAGAGGGGTGGGAAATATTTACATATAGGCCCACGAACTTAACCCAATAAGGTTATGTAATTAAAGACACCCTTTAGGGTAAGCATAACTGACATAAGCCTATCTAATTAAAGACACCTAAGGGTATACATAGTCAGTGAAAAACCTAGTGGGATACAAGACAAAGGGGAGAGCTTGTATCATATTGTGTGGGACCCATTTCAGTCAGTAACCTGGAGTAGGTATCAAATAAAGAACTCCATACTAGATGGAGAAGGGGCACACTTACTGATTGATTATAAGAGATCCAAACGACGCGGACAGTGTGGGCGGCGCAAACCGACCGGGCCATGTGCGTGCATGAGCCGGGCAGAGGGGGATAAGACGACCGTGACACCAAAAGATATGGTTGTGCACATCTTGGGAAATGAAGGGTTGCCACTTTAGGGAGTGATACCTCCTACTGTGGGGCCATCACAGGATATCTACGGGGTAGGGAGCCGATCGATTAGGGTAGTGTTTAGGGTACACTCGGACGTATGCCCTAAGTCTACCAACTTATAGTGGAAGGGATCATCTCATTTTAGTTATACTAGTAATAGTGCAGAGTAATCAATAGTGAAGCGCATACACCTTACCCTGTCTACCTTGTCACACCTGTCATTTATGCAGTGATCTCTCTTATCCACTTTATATGCCTATCATGTTACTTTTATTTATTTACTGGCTAAAAGTAACTAGAATCGCTAGACTTTATGTCTAACCCTTTTGTTTCTCCCTCTTTCTTCCGATCCCCCCGTTAGGTTCTCATGGAGGAAACACTCAGGCTTAGTCAGGACTTAGATGTCATCTTGCTAGGAGCTACTTCTGAAGTATGGCTCAAGTTCTTGTCTCAACTATGGGTTAACTCTTTTAATTGGGGAATTATGCTTTTTATATACTTATGTACTTTGACGGTGCAAGACAAAAGTAATTTTATTGTAATGGTTTTTGTGACTTATGGTATTTTGAACCACGGTATTATGATTTATGTCTGAAATAAAAATTTAAATTTCCACTGTTATTTTATTTATATTTATCTTGTAATTATTCTGTGTCTATTTACCTATAACGCTTTACGAAACTTAATGCATTCCCTTAGTGAGTGACATTAATGGACATGGGGTGTCACATTATTTGTGCAGTTGGGCGATGTATAAAATTTATCGTCCCATTTAATATCAGTTAAACGGGTGTACATAAACTAACCGTTTGATTTGTAAATGAATTTGTTACACCCTGCAATTTTAAAACATGACATAAGGAATAATTAATGAAGACTTAATTAAATAATGAGAATTAAGTAAAAATGAATAACACCGTTGCGTTCGTCTCGGAATTCTCCTAGAGATAGAGTCCAAGTTTGTGTAAAACGGATACCGTATGAAGGTGTTATGGACGATTGAAGTTTGGCAGAACAATCAGGAAATGGGCCAGAATAACTGGCGCACTTGTGAAGTGCGCCAAAACAAAAATGTATTGGCGCACCTGGGAAGTGTGCCCATGTCGAGCCCAGATCTAGAGAATTCTGGACGGTTCTCTGATGACGTGTCTTTATAATCTGAGTGGTTCTGATGGTTTCTAATCTAATCTAAAGGTCATAATTCACCTAATACACCGATAAATAAACATCTAAACCTAACCCTAGTCTCATTCAACCCTAATCCATGTCACCTCCATGCTGCTCTAATCTAAATTAAACTTTCTTCTCCACCAAGACAAATCATAATGGGGGTATTCTAAGATCAAGATCTGCTACGATAAAGCCTAATTCTCTTCTTTTAGATCCAACCATGGTGAGTTCATGTCACTTTCACATATAATTAAATTAAAAAGTAATTGTGATAAGTTTGTAAATTGGATCTAATTTATATGCCTGTAAATAAGATGAATCATGTCAAGTTTTGTAATTTGTTATCCTTCAGATTCATACCCAATTGCTATTATCATATGCCTATCTAATCTATTTTGTAGTTATTCATTTCACATGCCTATTTATATGTTTATGCCAATTTTGATGTTTTGATTCTCTTCCCTTCTTGTTTTCCTTTTTCCCTTTGAGATTAGGCTAACTTCGAGCCTAAGCATATTACATTGAGATTTACGTACAAATAACGTTGGAATGATTGGGAAAAGTTGGGAAATATGTAATAAAATGAGATTTGGCATAAATTGTTGAAAGCTATGGAAAATGGTTTGGGTATAATTTGGTATAACTTGTACACTTGATATTATAGGCATAATTTGGATTAAAATTATAAACATAATTTAGATTGGAAATTATGGGTAATTGGAGTATATTATAATCCAAGATTTGAAATTGGGACTTGAATCAAGAAAGTGAAAATAAATGCCTAAGACACGAGGTTAGATTCGGATTGCGGCATAAGCCTGCCCGGAACCGCCAGGCATATCCAGCAACCGCAAATGGTAATCTAATGTGAGAGGTCAAAGGCAGAAATTAGATGCGTAATAATGCAAAGACACGAGGTTAGATTCAGATTGCAGTATAAGCCTGCCCGAAACTGCCCAACTTATCCAGCAACCGCAAACGGTAATCTAATGTGGGAGGTCTTGCAAGATTACGGTTATAATGAATTAACGAAAACTTAACCAAGAAAAGACATGGGGATAATAAAGAGTTAAGTGGGTAACATGGGTAGCATGTAAAACATAGTTAAAGCACTTAACCAAGATGAGACATGTGATAAGACATGGGGATAAAGGTTAAGTGAATTTCCTAGTGGGGACCAAGCTTAGGAGGGAAGCTTGTGTCAAGTGTGTGGACCCTTTTCAACCAGTAACCATTTTAGTATCTATATGAGCTCGAACTAGGTCAAGGATAGGGACACGCTTACTGGGGTTGATTGTAAGAGGTCAATAAAGAGTGAGCGATGGCAGTGCAAGACCAACGGAGTCATGTGCATGCTTGGGTTTGGGCTGGTAGGTAAGACGTTATTGCATCGTGTAGGTATAAGTTGTGCATTTCAATAGTATCGGGGTTGCCACCTTAGGGAGTGATTCACCCTATTGTGGGACCAGTACAGGTATCTACAAGGTTAGGGAGCCGATCGAATGGGAAGGGTAGTGGGTACAACTAGTGGGGATAGGAGCAAGTTAGCACCTATGATAATAACTAGAAGTACACGAAACTACCATCATTATAATTGTTTAAGAGGGATCATCTTTTAGTATGTAACTAGTATGTTGGTACGGTGCAGAGCATATCTTATAGTGGTTAGGAGCGTAGTCGATGTTCCATTTTGCTTATCTTGTTCACCTTATCATACCTGCTTATGTTACAGTCATCTCTTATATCCAGTTTATGTTCTTGTCTTGTTACTTTACTGATTATATTGTTAAAGTCACTGGACTCGCCAGACTTTACGTCTGACCCTTTTTGTTTCGCCTCTTTTCTTTCTTCCCCCCCCCCCCCAAGGTCCTCAGGGTGGGATTAGTGAAGCTTGACTCGGATTTCTTTCTTCTTAAAGTGCTTGGAAGTGCCGAAAGTAATGCTTAGCTTTATGTCTTTTTCATTATGGCTATTTGAAGTGGGATTATGGTTTTGCTTTTATGTACTCTGATAATAATTTTGTTCAAGATGGATATTTGTGTACTTAACTTTAGTATGTGATTTTGATGTTATACCCAAATATGTTTTGCTTTTCCGCTGCAAGGAATAAATTTTGAATTTTTTTAAATACCATTTTATATATTTGTCTTGTGATGTTCTGTTCTATACTCTTATAATGCTCCATGAAAGTTAATGCATTCCCTTAGTGAGTGACATTAATGGACGTGGGGTGTCACACGTGGTATCAGAGCTGAAGGTTACCAGAAAAGATTTTGAAAAACATTTTCAAAAGCATTTTTAAAAAGAAGTATTTTCAAAAAAAACAAGTTTTAAAGAAGGTATTTTCAAGAGAAAGGTTTATTATGAAAAAGATGATCCCCAAAAGCCACATATCTTTCTTTTGATTCTCTAATTGAATCTCTTTCTTTTTCCTTTCAGCATGTCTAGGGAACCCGATATACCCGAGGGCATACAGATACCAGGCTGGTTTAGATGTTATCTAGAGGCTAGGGCTACTGCCGCATGCCCAGCAAACGTTCCTCCTCCCCCAGCTGCAGTAGCCCCTCCTCCTCCTCCCCGTGTAGACGCTTTTTCTAAGATATGCAAAGACTTCCGTGCGATGGGTAGAAAACTATTTTATGGAACTGAGACGCTTGTTAAGGCTCGGAATTGGCTCAAGGAAGTGGAGGATTTGTTTGGTATCTTTGAGGTAGACGATGGATGGAAGGTTTAGCTAGTTGCTTGGTTGATGAAGGATGAAGCTTCAATTTGGTGGGAAGTGACTAATGTAGGACGTGCAGTGGAGATGTGGATGGATTTTAGACAAAGGTTTGATTTGAAATTTCTTTCACAAGTAGAGGAGAGTTTATACATGGAGAGGTTCTTGGCTTTGAAACAAGGGAGTTTGTCTGTGAAGGAGTACGTTAACAAGTTTGACCAGTTAGCAAGATTTGGTATGGAACTAGTTAATACACCACATAAGAAGGCCTTGAGATTTTCCAAGGGTCTGAATGAACCATTACATGGGTTGGCTATGTTCCACATTCCTTTGGGGTGCTACTTTTGAGAATCTTGTTGATATGGCGTTGATACATGAAGAGGAGAAAGGTGCTAATGTTGATAAGGCACATGATAAAAAAAGGGGATCCAAATAAGGCATAGAAACAACAAAAGAAGGGCGGTAAGGATAACAAGGGCTCAGAGAAAATAAAGTGTCACAATTGTGGAATACCTAACCATATGAAGAAGAAGGACTATCGGAAGAAGAAGAGGACGACTAGTTGCTTCCAATGTGGTGAGGCAGGACATATGATTAAATACTGCACATGGAGGCAAGGAAAAGGCCAAGAACAGAGGACATGATTTGCTTCTGGAGGGCGGGTTCATGCTCTCATGGCAGCTATGCAAGAGGGAGGTAGAAACGTTTCTGTTGAAAGTTTGATTTTCCTTTTCGATCATCCTATACGTACTTTGTTTGATTCTGGTGCTTCACATTCATTTATATCTGCTTCTATTGTTGAGTCTTTGCACCTAAATACTAGTATAGTAGTAGATCCCGTTGTTGTCTCAAATCCTATTGGGGTACGGCTCATCTGTCAATGTTATGTCGGGATTTGAGAATACCTTTGTATGGCGTTGAGTTCGAATGCAACACCTATGTGCTTTGTTTCATGGGCTATGGGTTGATTCTGGGAATGGATTGGCTAGCCAGGTATGGTGCCATTCTCGACTGTGAAAAGACGGTAGTTAGACTGTTGACTAGTTAGGGTAATACTCTCGATATCTCATGTTACCCTAAGGGTTCTGTTACGCTTAGCTACCTAGAATCTCTTGACACATCTATTGATGATTTGCAATCTGTTCAAGTAGTCCGTGAGTATGCAGATGTCTTTGAGGAGGTTATGGGCTTACCTCCTAAATGCGAGATAGATTTCCGTATATACTTGGTGGAAATGCAAAGCCAGTTGCATTGCCTGTGTGCCACATGGCTCCAAGAGAAAGGAGGGAGCTTAGTAAACAAGTGAAACAGTTGCTTGAGAAAGGGTTCATAAGAAGAAGTATCTCGGAGTGGGGCGCTCCCATTTTTTTTTCCACGAAGGCTAATGGTTCGCTTAGATTGTGCGTGGACTGTAGGGAGCTGAGTAAGCTCACGAAGAAGAATAAACACCCATTACCAAGGATAGATGACTTGTTCGATCAGTTGGTTGGTGCTTCGGTTTTCTCGCAATTGGATTTAGCTATAGGATTTCATCGGCTAAGGAAGGCTGAGGACAACATATATAGGACTGCATTTCGAACTCCGGATGGTTTCTTTGAATGGCTCGTCATGCCTTTTGGTTTGACGAATGCACCTGCATATTTCGTGGACTTGATGAGTAGGGTGTTTAGGGAGTTTCTAAAAAAATTTGTAGTAGTCTTTGTAGATGATATCCTGATCTTCTCAAGAAACGAGGAAGAGCATGCCTTACATCTTAAGGAAGTTTTAGAGACCCTTCGAGTACATCAGCTTAAGGCTAAGTTCTCTAAATGTCACTTTTGGAGGAAGGAGGTAAGATTCCTAGGGCACGTGGTCTCTAAAGAAGGGATAGCAGTGGATCCCGCGAAGGTAGTGGCAATCCAAGATTGGAAGATTCCTAAGAATGCAACGGAAGTAAGAAGTTTTCTTGGTTTGGCCGGCTATTATAGAAAGTTCATCAAGGACTTTGCTAAGATATCAGCCCCACTTAATCGGTTAACGAAAAATAATTTGACCTTTGCTTGGGATGTTGATTGTGATGATGCTTTTCAACGATGGAAGAGGGCAATGACGACAACTCCAGTTTTAGTTTTGCCGGATGGGAGTAAACCGTTCACAGTGTATACCGATGCTTGTGGGACAGGGCTTGGCGCATTTCCGATGCAAGAGGGAAGGGTGATATGTTATGGTGGAAGGCAGTTGAAGATCCATGAGAAGAATTACCCTACCCACAACTTTGAATTAGCTTCCATAGTTTTTGCGCTTAAGTCTTGGCGCCATTACTTACTTGGTGAGAGGTTTGAGTTGTATACAGATCATAAGTCATTAAAGTACTTGTTCTCTCAAAAGGATTTAAACTTAAGACAACAAAGGTGGATGGAGTTCTTAGCATCCTACGATTTTGAGATTGCATATACCCCTAGCAAGTGTAACGAGTGTAGCTGACGCCTTTAGTAGAAAGAGGTTGACTTTGAGTCCTTTGTTTGTCGAGCAGCAGAGTTCAGAGTATATATCAACCTTTGACTTTAGACCCTTTATCGATTATGTATCCGGTTTGTTGGCATCATTAGAGGTGCGACCTACGCTCTTAGGATAGATAGGAGGAGCACTGCGAGATAACCCACAGCTGATAGAGATAGTAGACAAACTCATAAGAGGGGAGTCTTTGAACCATCTTAGTAGGTATACTATAGATGAAAAAGGTTGGTTGCGTAGAGATGGGGGACTTTTCGTATCACGAGACGAGAGTTTGAGAAGGACGATACTTGAAGAAGCACATCGTTCTAAGATGACCATACATCCCGGTGGTGACAAGATGTATAGGGACATGAAGCGAGTTTTCTTTTGGGCCAGAATGAAGAAGGATGTGGTTGAGTTCGTTTCTAGTTGCTTAGTGTGCCAGCAAGTCAAGGCTGAGCAAAAGAAGCCTGGTGGTTTGTTTCACCCTTTAGAGGTTCCACAGTGGAAATGGGAAAGTGTTTCCATGGATTTTGTCGATGGGTTTCCAAAGTCAAGAAAGGGTAATACAGGGATTTGGGTAGTAGTAGATAGACTTACTAAGAGCGCCCATTTCATTCTCGTTAAGAGTAAAAGAACATCAGCATGGTTAGCATCTGTTTATCTCTGAGAGATAGTTCGACTACATGGCATTCCTTCTAGTATTGTGAGCGATCAAGATCCCATTTTCATTAGTGAGTTTTGGAAGAGCTTGCAAGAGGCGGTAGGAACGCAATTGTGTTTGAGCACTGCTTATCACCCTCAGACGGATGGCCAAATAGAAAGAGTGAATAAGATTCTAGAAGATCTTTTGAGGTTATGCATCTTGGACTTTGGAGGAACATGGGAGGAACACCTTCCATTAGTAGAGTTCGCCTACAACAATAGCTATCAGACTAGTATTAGCATGGCACCTTTTGAAGCTCTATATGGACGACCTTGCTGATCACCAACTTGTTGGCGGGAATCTATGGATAAGATTTTGCTTGGGCCCGAGATGGTTAGAGAAACTTCGGAGAAGATAGACTTGATTCGAATACGCATGAAGATGGCAAAAGACCGACAAAAGTCATACGATGATAAGAGATGAACCGAACTTGAGTTCGATGTTGGAGACACGGTTTTTATTAAAGTATCACCATTGAGGAATGTAGTTCATTTTGGATCTATAGGGAAATTTGCACCAAGGTTTGTAGGGCCATTTCCCATTATAGAAAGAATTGGACAGATAGACTAAAGAGTGAAGTTACCTAATAAGCTTAGTCGTGTTCATGACTTATTCCACATGTTGCATTTGAGGAAGTGTTTACATGATACCACAGAAGTAGTGGAGCCAAGCATGCTTAGGGAAGTGGACGTAGAGCGAGATGCCATGATTATGCGAGATCCTACAAGCATCCTTACGACGGAGGTTAAGAAGCTTTGCAATCGTGAGGTCAAGTTGATCAAAGTCCAATGGGGAGATAATCAAGAAGACGCGACTTGGGAGACGGGGGACAAGATATGTGCGTCGTACCCTTTCCTTTTCAAGGGTATGTTCTTAACTTCTTTCCAAAGCATTTTGTTTATGCTTGCTTCTATCGTTTAGAGTATACCATATCTATCGAGTCTTAGGTAGAAAACTCAATGGATGTAAACATGTGTTTGAAACATGTTATGTTTGATGGATGCAAGTGTTTGCTAGTGGATGCTCGTGGATGCATATGCACACACATTAGGCACTAGTTCGGCTCAAATCACTCTCATATTGCACATGGATGCGTGTGCATATTTATTTATTTTGGATGTCATTGTATGTACCATCACATGGATGTTGCATTTGGATGGATGTTTGTGCACACATATAGTAATTACATGATTAAGGCTATTTTCATACACGTTGTACTCATGGCACTAACATATGTTACATTAAGGAGGTCAACTGAATCAGTAGACCGCCTGATTTTCGCATTAGTATAGGAACATATACACACACTTTTGCATATGTCCATATAAGCATTAGAAATCTTCTAAGGATGATGGATACTTGTGGATGATGGACGAGTAGATGGATGTGGATGTTAGGATATACATTCCTTTCAGCTTCGAGATTTCGGGGGCGAAATCATTTAAGTAGGGGTGAATGTAACACCCCGTAATTTTAAAACATGACATAAGGAATAATTAAAGAAGACTTAATTAAATAATCATAATTAAGTAAAAATGAATTACACCATTGCGTTCATCTCGGAATTCTCCTTGAGATAGAGTCTAAGTTTGCGTAAAACGGATACCGTATGAAGTAGTTATGGACGATAGAAGTTATGCAGAACAATCGGGAAATGGGCCAGAGTAACTGGTGCACTTGTGAAGTGTGCCAGAACAAAAATGTACTGGTGCACCTGGGAAGTGCGCCCATGTCGAGCCTAAATCTGGAGAATTTTGGACAGTTCCCTGATGACGAGTCTTTCTAATCTGAGTGGTTTTGATGGTTTATAATCTGATCTAAAGGTCCTAATTCACCTATAAATAAAAACCTAAACCTAACCCTAATCTCATTCAACCCTAATCCATGTCGCCTCCATGCTGCTCTAATATAAATTAAACTTTCTTCTCCACCAAGACAAATCAGAATAGGGGTATTCTAAGATCAAGATCTGCTACAACAAAGCCTAATTCTCTTCTTTTAGATCCATCCATGGTGAGTTTATGTTACTTTCACATGTAACTAAATTAAAAAGTAATTGTGATAAATTTGTAAATTGGATCTAATGTATATGCATGTAAATAAGATGAGTCATATCAAGTTTTGTAATTTGTTATCCTTCAGATTCATACCCAATTGTTATTTTCATATGTCTATCTAATCTATTTTGTTGTTATTCATTTTACAAGCCTATTTATATGTTTATGCCGATTTTGATGATTTGATTCTCTTCCCTTCTTCTTTTCATTTTTCCTTTTGAGATTAAGCTAACTTCGAGCCTAAGCATATTGCGTTGAGATTTACGTACAAATAACGTTGGAATGATTGGGAAAAGTTGGGAAATATGTAATAAAATGAGATTTGGCATAAATTGTTGATAGCTATCGACATTGGTTTGGGCATAATTTGGTATAACTTGTACACATGAGATTATAGGCATAATTTGGATTAAAATTATAAACATAATTTAGATTGGAAATTATGGGTAATTGGATTATATTATAATCCAAGATTTGAAATTAGGACTGAATCAAGAAAGCCTAAGACACGAGATTAGTTTCAGATTGCAGTATAAGCCTGCCCGGAACCACCCGGCTTATCCAGCAATTGCAAACGGTAATCTAATGTGAGAGGTCAAAGGCAGAAATTAGATGTGTAATAATGCAAAGACACGATGTTAGATTCATATTGCGGTATAAGCCTGCCCGGAACCGCCCGGCATATCCAGCAACCGCAAACGATAATCTAATGTGGTAGGTCTTGCAAGATTACGATTATAATGAATTAATGAACACTTAACCAAGATAAGACGTGTGGTCAGACATGGGGATAATAAAGGTTAAGTGGGTAACATGGTAGCATGTAAAACATAATTAAAGCACTTAACCAAGATGAGAAATGTGGTCAGGCATGGGGATAAAAAGGGGTTAAGTGGGAATTCCTAGTGGGGACAAAGCTTAGGAGGGAAACTTGTGCCAAGTGTGTGGACCCTTTTCAACTAGTAACCCATTTTAGTATCTATATGAGCTCGAACTAGGTCGAGGACAAGGACACGCATACTGGGGTTGATTGTAAGAGGTCAATAAAGAGTGAGCGATGGCGGTGCAAGACCAACGGAGTCTTGTGTGTGCGTGGGTCTGGGCTGGTAGGTAAGACGTTGTTGCATCGTGTAGGTATAAGCTGTGCATTTCAATAGTATCGGGGTTGCCACCTTAGGGAGTGATACACCTTATTGTGGGACCAACACAGGTATCTACGAGGTTAGGGAGCCTATCGAATGGACGGGTAGTGAGTACAACTAGTGGGGATATGAGCAAGTTGGCACCTATGACAGTAACTAGAAGTACACGAAGCTACCATCATTATATTTCTTTAAGAGGGATCATCTTTTAGTATGTATCTAGTATGTTGGTACAATGCAGAGCATATCTTATAGTGGTTAGGAGCACAGTCGATGCTCTATCTTGCTTATCTTGTTTACCTTGTCATATCTGCTTATGTTACAGTCATCTCTTATATCCAGTTTATGTTCTTATCCTGTTACTTTACCGATTATATTGTTAAAGTCATTGGACTCGCTAGACTTTATGTCTGACCCTTTTTGTTTCGCCTCTTTTCTTTCTTTCCCCCTTCCCCGCCCAAGGCCCTCAGGGTGGGATTAATGAAGCTTGGCTCAGATTCTTTCTTCTTGAAGTGCTTGGAAGTGTTGAAAGTAATGCTCAGCTTTATCTCTTTTTCATTATGGCTACATGGAGTGGGATTATGGTTTTGTTTTTATGTACTCTAATAATAATTTTGTTTAAGATGGATATTTGTGTACTTAACTTTAGTATGTGGTTTTGATGTTGTAAACAGACATGTTTTGTTTTTCCGCTGCAAGGAATAAATTTTGAATTTTTTAAGTACCATTTTATATATGTTTTATAACGCTCCATGAAATTTAATGCATTCCCTTAGTGATTGACATTAATGGACATGGGGTGTCACATAATATTTATTTTATTTCAGGAGAATTTTATACAGCATATATAAATAATTTGTATATCGCATATATATAAATAATTTATGCAACGCATATATATATATATATATATTATTTACTCCATTTCAATATCACAATACACAATACAGTCAATTTTTCCCACAATACAATCCAATCACACAAATCATCCATGGTTTGTACAAAAACTATTGTCAGGAGCTACTAAGCCCTGTATGCAACCTATTATATAATAACTGTAAAACAATTTGAGTGAGAGAGAGTTCTCACTTTGGTTCCCACTCCACCATTCCTTATTTCTGAATTTCAGTACAGTTTGGGTTGAAATTTTCCTGAATTTCTAACGTGCTCCGTTTCTGTTCTGGTCAGTTCCATTGCAAAGCTCTCGTCGATACGGTTCTAACGGATCTTGTTTCATTGAATTCCGATCTCATATGAAAAAGTTACACATTTTTACAAGTTGGTACATAATAAAATGTCATTAACTTTAATAATTATATAATTAAAACTTTAATTACTTCCCCCGTAATCCTTCCTTCCAAAATGCCACTCCTCCCTCATATGAAAGCTCCAATGAAAAAGAAACCCATCATGCCTTGCGTTCTTCAACCCTTAACACTCTCTTCTTTCCATTTAAATTTGATTGAAAATCACCATATTTCCCCTTGTTCGAAACTCAATCTACCCATACCCCTTTCACCAATTTTGATTCCACCTTTAACCGTGCATCGAACTGCCTCCTTCGAGCACGCACAGTTCTGGTGCATTCGAAAATTTCTTGCTTCTCCACCAAATTCTGCCAACACTCTCTAATTTACTTCACGAATCCATCTACAGCATTAGTTCCGCGAATTACTTCTTTAATTTGATAATTTCCTTAACCCTTACTCAAATGGATGACGTTGTATATTTTACAGTACGCAAAATTTACGTCGCACCCCTCTATTAATACTTCAGATCGAAGAGAATCCTTTTACGATTTCAAATACGTATCACTTGCAATTTATAGATTTTTCTCTGATTTTTAAACTAATTTAAAGCTCGACTTTATTTTTATTCTTTACTGTTGGAAGAAGAAAAGACAGGATTTGAGTTTTGACTGCCAAAGAAAATGAAGTAGGGTTTGGGGCAAAAAGACATATACATATATATATTAATATTATTTTAATTCTAATCTTAGTTGTTTATTTCCCCAAACTCCAATTCAAATCGAATGACTGTCGTCCCTAGCGAAATACCCCCATTCTGGACACAATGGGATATGTTTCGTATGCCAATTCAATTGTGTCGATGAGTTCTTCTTTAAATTAAAATACTAATTCAATATATTGAAATTTTAACTACATTTTAATTTACCGCGGCCACATATAAACTCCAAAAATTATAGAAAAATAAATCTAGCTATGTTTTGACAATACGGTCCAAACAAAACTAATTTCATCGAATTTGGAGACTGTTTGAAAAATGGCCTTTTTTAAGTCGATTAAATTTAAACTAAATTGACTAAAATACGTTTAAATTTACCACGCTCACATATTAATTCCAAAAAATTTGAAACCTGACTATAATTTGACATTCCGGATCCAACAAAAGTGGTTTCGACGAAGACGGAGGTCGTTTGCAAAATGGCTATATTTAAGGGTTATATATTATATTAATATATATATAAATTCCATAGCGACCATTTTAAATTAAAAATGGACATAACTTTCGATTTATATTATGAAATCTGAATTTCTCACATTCATTAGAAAGATATAATTAAACAGAATCAAATATTACTAGTTTTACTGAAATCCGATTTATTTTGAATTTTGTACATTTATTTGAAATTTAAAATGGAATTTTCAAACTACCGTGCCATTTCAGGCTCGTTTTATAATTAAAATAAATCTGTATCCTCTAACTTCGATTAAAATAAATTTTAAATCGTTATTATTTAAATTAAATCATTTTAAATATCCAAATCCATTAATATATCTAAAATAAAAAAAATTAAACTAGTTCTGAAATTCCGGGTTGTAACAGATTTGCTCTAGTACCAATTATTAGGGAATTTAGAATGGATCATTAAGGCAAAACTAACACTACATGGGGGTGAATTGTGTTTTCAAGGAATTTAAGAAAATATAAAACTAATATGATCTACTATATGAATAACACACCACAGAGGTGATCACAGACACAGAATCAAACACAAATACATAAATAAACAAAAAAAAATACAAAAAAAAAGAACACAACAGATTTTATACTGGTTCGGATTACTCCTGCATCCAGCCCCACGCAACGCTGGATTACGTAGAGTTTTATTACTATAAATATGCAATTACAATCCCCTTGATTTCACAGCTACACGGTTAACACTGTTTCCACCACCCTTGATTTCCCGGCTACAAGGTTAACACTGTTTCCTTCCTTGATTTCACGGCTACAAGGAACATATTATTTTCAGACTATCCCAAACAATCCCAAATGATTACAATAACCTATAACTCTTTAATAGCACTTCAATTCAGAGGGTAATGAGTAGAGAGTGAGAAGAGAAGAAGTTTTATGTATTTGGAATAGAAATCGGTAAAGTATAAGTGTAGATATCAAAAAAATATGAAATAATAATGTAGGAATGAAACGGGATGAAGATAAAGAAGAAGAATGAATAAAAAAATTCAAAATCAGCCCCTAATTATAAGATTTGAAAGGTTGCAACGCTTCTAGAACATTACAAATGGTGAAAAGACACCTCCTTTCAAAACTGAAAATATGACAGTTGTATGTCGACATAGGGTATTATATATGTCTACATATAAGGTTTGAAAAATTGAATATTTGAATATTTTTATGTGTTTTACTATATATATAACTCTGGAAATTCTTAAATTAAAACATAGTGATATAAATAAGCATTATAATGTAGAAAATCATATGAAATCATAAATATAAATTATATAAACATATTTATAAAATTATAAAATTTAAAACTATACAAATATAAAATTATAAAAGTATATAATTATATATAAACTTTGAAACTTAAGTTTAAAATCAAAGGTAAGATAGAAAAACTAATTAAATTAGAATTAGAATTTTGAAAATAGAGTTTAAAATTTGAAAATAAGAATTTGAAAAGGAGAATTTGAAAAATAGAATTTGAATTTGAACCTGGTGTTTTATTCAGAGTCTTACATATAAACTATACACTATTACTATATTTATCTTGAACTCTTGATTTCTTGATTACTCATGAGTCTCGAATCTAGTCTGAATTCTGAATCTCTTGAATCTCATAAACAGTACAGTCTTCAATATTATTTCATGTACATAAATCCTGCATATATGTATATATATTCTAGATAGAGATGTTAATATATGTTTTATAATCAATTAATATTGAAATAAGGTTGTTGTCATCAAAACTTCATTCTCCAACAAATGCTGCTTCTGTAACAAATGAAATTTAATGTGTGAAAAAAATAAAAATGTTATTTCAAATGTTTAAAAATATTTGAAACCTGTAAAAATTTGTTTAAAAACTTATACAAAAGAATTTAAATAAGTTCGTTTTGTGTTGAAACATGTTATTTGTAACTTAAAACATGTAAAAAGTGAGAAAAGTGGGGCTAACTTATGCTATTTGCTACAAAAGCTTAATTTGGTGTTAATGGCTATAATCAGGCCTTAGTTTCCCCTAATTACTAATTATCCTAATAAAACTTCGAATAAGGCTAAAATTTCAACATACATTTCATTTTTACAAAAAAAAAGATGTTTTCTTCCTCCTCTCAACTTAAAGTAAATACAATTCCTCCTTCAAACCCAACTAAAACCTTCAAAACTAAATCAAAAGTAAAGAAATTGTCAACATACAGATCTGTACAGGTAATCTTTTCCAATTTCAGGAATTATTTCATCTCTAATCTTGTTTATTATTGATTGTTCTTAATTTTCGAAAATGCATATTGTAGTAAAGTAAATTTCAGGCAATATCCAAGCTCCTTGAGGACGAAAGCCACAATCTTCATCAATCTCTTGAGTAAGTCCTTTTATCTGCTGCTAAGGAGAGTAAACTCATTCATTCTTGCTGAAATATTCGTTGATTTTTGTAAATCCGAGGTATGAGTTAAGTTTTATTTACTGTAAAGCACAAAATTGTCTCTATATAATTTCATATTGAAAAACTGATCTCTATCGTGCTTTGAGAGTGTGTTTCTCTCTCATTTTGTGTCCTTATGTCGTGATTTCCTTTTCAATTTGTTTCCTGAGATTTGAACTTCAATAGTACTCAATTTCTAGCTTGAATCTCCCTAAAAGATGGCCAAAGTTTGGCTTAAAGTTGCACTCGAACCATATATTCGCTTGGAATTAAAATCCCATAGCCAACATCTTCTTGTCTTTACCCCTAGAAGTCCAACTTGTAGGTCGGCCATGACAACACAAAGTTGTGCAAGAAACTCCCTGAGTTGTTGTTTCGAAATTTATGCTTTACCGAGTGAATTTCTTAAGTGCTAAAGCACTATTTTTCCTCATTTTACATCTAATTTTCATGTGCAAGATGTAGTGATTATTGATTCCATTTATGGCTTATTCAAAAGCCAAAAAAATTGGTGTATCCGTAATACGGTTTCCATGAGTTTTCATGCACCTTGCATTGTTGTTTTTCTCGTGATGATTCTGCACCATGCACATTTTTATAAAGTGGTCTTGGAAATGATTTTTTAATCTCTCTCTTCCTATACACACACACACACACACACACATATATATACATACATAAATAGCTTTGAGACAAATGTTTTTCCATGATTTAGCCCTTAAAAATAAAAAATGTCTCATGGTAATATTAAAAAAAATATTTTTTGAAATATTGAATTTTTCAAAGAAATAATTCAAACTCTTTCTGAATCATATCAAACTAAATATTTTTGTATATATAAATTACACATTTTGCACACTTTGAGAAATTGAGAATGTGATTTAAACGATATAATAAATCACGTCATATGGGACACGTAGATTAACTATATCAGTTGATTCCAGACTCGTCGATCGAAGTTATTGTAGTTTTTCCCATGTGAAGTAGACTAGCTTGTAGTAAATCGATTAGCGAAACATGCGATATGGGACGTATTGTTTTCACTTTTAGAGTTACTGTTTGGGAATTTATGAGGCATTCCACTGTTGTTCTCGCCGGTACTTAGACTAGTGGGTCCTATATTCATATATAAAGTTGGTGGTCTATCATAGACAAGTAGGTCCTGTTCGAGGTTGGTGGATCTCCTATGAATATTACTTAGCAGGCTATTAGACCACTTATTGGACTGGTGGGCTAAAATTTGGACTAGTGGGTCCTATCGATTATATTGTTGTGTACTAGATTTCGCTGTACTGATTTCAAGAATTTAGATGAATTTGGATGTTTTCACTACGGTTAATTGTGTTTATTCTTTATATAGCATAAGAGCTATCATGTTATTTATATTTTGGTGATTTCTTTCATGTTGACATTGAACTCTCAAATGGGTTCTAAATGTTGTGTTATGATGATTTTGTACTTGTTCATGTGCCAAGAAAATTATATACCTTTTACCTAGCCAAAGAACTTGGTATTTTGTGATCAATGCAAACCTTATGCCATATGTGATAAATCAAACCTTTCGCCTATCTATGACATTGTGTATTTGTGTCGTAACTTCCTTATTGAGACGTTGTGACTTATAGGATATTATTTTACTTTATTATAACCTAATCTTATTGTTTCTGCTAGAATGACCCACATATTTTATACTCGAGTTAGATCGAATTTTTACAAGTAACGCTTGATGTAGATACTTGCTACCAAACTTTTGCTTTTTGACTAACTACCACCTTTTGATCGCTTTAGCGAGTTTTCAGTACTACATAATATTATGTAGCGTACTTTAATGGTTGTACATATTATTTTATGTCGATGGATGTTTTTAAATTGTGGATAGTATATCCACTGATGTATATTATTTTGTGTTGCACTTGACGTATGTGCATATATCTGTGAGTATGTTACTATTCTATGTACCGTGGAATTTCTCTCATTATGTTCATATATCTATGACGTATGTGCATATATTTGTTGATGCTCGGAATTTGCTGATAAATGCATGCCACTTCTGTACTCTAAGCATATTTTTTTGAGCAAACACTTAGGAACTGAATGTACCTGACTATTTTACACATGAGTTTTCTTATGTATAATGACTTCGCTATACCCAACTCGCCTACATTCGTAAAAAGGGGTTTCTTCTCACTTTAAGGTAGAATCCACTTCAACTTTGAGATCTTCGTCTATTCATGTTGAAGCTTCGACTTATGTCCCAGCCGAGCTAGCCGTGATTGTAACGAGGCATGTCATTGATGTATCTCATTATATGCCAAGAGTTGTCCCTAATCTATCATAGAGGTTCCCATCAATTATCACCCTGTGAATGCTCCAAAACATCTGCATATTGTTCAAGATTTCGAAATATTACATATAATTACCGGTATATGATGAGTTTGTTGATGGGCCTCCATCGGGTTACACTACATGTCTTTGTTTCATTTTCTTAAATGACATCATTCCTCCATTCAACTTCTCTTGTAGACAGTTCTTCAGTAGATGGGGATAGCATCTTTCCAGCTCCATTCAAATGGCTACATCGTGGTGATGTGTCTTTATGTTCTTTTCCTTCAGAACTATAATCATTTTCCATTGTTCATTAAACCTGGATATCTTCTTCTATTCAAAAGGATATGCTACCACCCCTCTTTAGTTATTTTTGAGGCATAGCCAAACTGCAAGCTTATCCTGAAATTATCTAACAAACGCTAGCCTTTACAAATCAGTTCTTCTACTTTCGATGCCTAGAAGAATTTAATAGATTATGGGTTCATTCGGGGTAAGCATATGAGTTTTAGCATTACATCTAGCTTGGATTCGAGACTTGAAATTCTTAACTCATCTTACTTTTTTGGCAAAATTTTCCACTCTTATGTGAGATCTCGTTACTAGACCAATTTAGACACTTTGAGGGTTGTCCCGGCTTATGAGATAGATAGAAAGAGAATTTCCTTGTTGTAAGACGAATATCTTCATAGATTTAGGTTTCTACACCATGCTAGGTTGGGATTCCTTGTGAGGTTTCAGATCCCATTCATCTAGGGTCGAGACTAGTTTGGTTCAAGTCACCGAAGGAGGACCTTCCATAGAGGGTCCATTAAGGGGATCACTCGAAGGTGAAAGCTTGGTTGGTCAGACTGAGGTTGAACCTGGCGACTATGCTAGGATGTCTTCGATTTAGGTTGATGAAAAAGGAGAGTTTTTTCAATGCGAGTCAAGGTAGTAGTTCGTTAGATGTAGAGAAAGGGGAGATTTTAGGAAGTGATGATTCTAATACCAGTTCTGGAGAACCTTATTCTAAAGAGGAATATGTAGATTTGTTCAACGAGACACCTGGGGTTTGCTCGAGTCATTAGGAGAGACATAAACCTAAGGGTCCGACCATGGGAGTGTTCGAAGATTCAAATCCTCTTGTTACTCTGCCTTCGCAAGATGGGAATTGTTTTCGTGATTTCGGCGATTTAAGCAACTTTATGCTACCCCAAGCGATATTCTTGAATGGCCACTTAAGCCAGTCAATCCATACTTCTATTTTCGCTCATGGCACATCACTTCAAAGTCCATTTTGACTACTTATTACTCATAAGGAAACACTATTCGTGGAGGTGTTTAGATTAGGTGGCACACCACACGCACTTAGGATTACCAGCACTCAGCACACACATTTTCCTTCTACATTTATATGTATTTGAATCGAACTAGTCTTTTTATGTTTTAGATTGCACGATGGATCGTTATTACTACGAAAGCTTCAAGAAACAACCCTCAAAAGATTCTTGAGAGACTAAATGTTACCTCCCTCCTCCTTTGGCGTAAAAAGAGGGAGGAGCACGAAAAAGAGGAGATCCTAAGAAAGGAGTAGAGAGGAGGAGAGGCAGAGATTAAGAAAAAGGAAGAGGGACTACAAGAGGAAAAAGGGTACCGAAGGGGAGGAACCATCCGAGCATCCCAAGACTACTGCTATATACACTAATTTCTACTAATATCGTCGATCCTCCTCTTAGTATCCACAAACTTCTAGATAGAGAGCTATATACACTACCGCTAAGCCCATCAACTATGTCTAAAATCTTTCCCGGTTAATTGCTCGAAGGAATTAGATTTAATTTAGATTTGTAACTGACCAATAAAGATGTTATTCTTCAAAAAATTAAGGTTGTCAAAGGGATGTAAAGAAATTGGCAGGTTGGAAAGAGTTGGCTCATGAGCTGGCTTGGATGAAGGAGCTCAACTATACTGAAATCCTGACCCACAATCATGGGAGGGAAGAGCAGATAAGTGCTATTCAAAAGACAGACATCGAAAATGAACAACTCAAAAAGGAGAGAATGATGGCTCTAGTATCTAAGTAGGAGGCTGAAGAGAAAGCCGAGGAACTGAGAAAGCCTAACAAGGTGACATAAACATGGTTTCAACTTCAACTAAAAAGAGAGCGCATGCTAGCAAAGTGGTCATCATGAAAAGTCTTGAGCTTGAGAAATAAAATTTTGAATCTCCCAAAAAACCACGGCTGAGTAAGGACAAACACATGCAATTAAACTTTCGAGATTCGCAAGCTTGCGGAATAACTTGCTCGAGCTCAAAAGGAGAAAGAGGAAATAACCGCTGAGAAGGTTCATATGCAGAAAACTCATAAGGATGTTATGGATAATACTAATGCCATTATGTTGAACTTCTATACTTTATCGGTTATGAGTAAGGGAGCCAATCTTTTATGGAGGATAAATTTGCTCTCATTCTCGTCGAAGCACGGAAAAAATATTTGCTCAAATCAGCGATACCAGCTACAATGAGGAGGAGCTGATTCACCATTATATGAATATGGAATCTCAATCTACTTTCACTAAAGGAAAGAGGAAATTCGACACAAGAGAGAGAAGCAAGTCTTAGCTAGTGTAGGTTCCTTAGGCCAAGCTTCTCACAATTAACTTATTTTCGGTTCTGAGGCCTTTTCTATGGATCCCAAGGGTAGTATCCCAGCTTTTGGTGTGTTACTTCTACTACCTCGTTGTTGCCTCAATTTTGACTTTGATCCCAATCACCATTTCCCTTGATACGATGCATTTGAGTGGCGAGGCAATTGTAACGACGAGCAGGAGTACGAGATTCATTTTAGCAAGAAGAAAGACTCTTAGACACCATTGATCCTATCTTTTTCGAAACTTAAGGTCTTTTATTTTCTCTCGGTGAGGTAAATGATTTAGTTTCTCATTTTTCCCATGATGTAGACTTGGATTTCCCGACCACTCTCCCTCCTTCATTTTACGTTGCAAGGAGTAAAGCAATCTTTACCTCCAATACTATTTTTTCAATAGTTCCCGCCACTTCCCCAATCTCCATTTCCCAGCCTTGGCCGCATTTAGAGCGAATCAAAGAATTTTAAGGTTTGGATGTCCCAGTGGTGTCTTCTAAAGGGATAAAGCAAGAATTAAACAAAAGGATGTTATGCTAGAGGAGATGGAGAGAAGGACGTCACTACTAGAGAGAAGGAGCCCTCATCTAGGAGTAAGGGTAACTCTAAAGCTCATGCGGTGAAAAGGGTACAGCTCATAAGAAAGCAAAGAGCACAATGAATGACATAGAAGTCACCAGCGATGTCGGATGCACCCCCTCATTCCTACTAGCACCAGCCTTCTGCTATAAAGCCGGATAGTCCCGCGGCCATAAAAATGGAAAAGGAGTCTATTGGGGGTAATAAGGAGTAGTGTTGGATGCTAAGGTTAGAATTTCTTTTCTGTTTATTTTTGTAGTCATGTACAACTTTTTTTTGTTGGTCGGGATTTTGTGGGTGTTGGCATCCGCTGTTTGAATACGTAGCATCTTGTATATAAATGTTGTGTAGTAATGAAATGTTATTGTTTGTTCATATGAATCTTTTATATATGTTTTGTACTTCTATCATTTCTAGTACTGCTTTATTTATATATGTTGCTTTTTTACTTCTTAACTATCCGAAGCACTCGAGTTTATTTTTGCTAGCCTTCTTACATATCGCGATAGACACATGGTATGCTCAATTTCACGGGTCTCAATGTCGTTGTAGGTGATACTTCCCCTTGTACCATGGGTTTGGACATGCTTTTTCAGACATACTTTTCTTGAACTTTATTGCCCTCAATTTAGGATGACTGCAGGATGATTGACCATTGAGTGTCTCATTTAAACTCAGAGCTTGTACCAGTCCCTAATAACTTAGTTGTTTTTAATCTTTGACCTTTGAATTCTTTTGGGTTGCAAACCCCAATTTTTCTTAGTTCGGTCTCGAATGGTCCAACGCCTTGAGTTTGTGGTTGATGTTCGACAACTCGACTGCTTTCAGGTATGGTCCTCACTACGTAAGAAGACCGTTGGATCGATGTATGATGATCCGACGGTCTCATGATGAACTCCTCACCAATTGATGAGAGTTTTGGATTGATGTGCAACGATCTAGCGGTCTTTGGGTGAAGTCCTCATTGCGCGAGAAGACTATTGGATCGTTGTCCGACGATCTTAGCGTGAAGTCCTCATTGCTCGAGAAGAGTTTCAAAAGATGTACGACGATTTGATGGCTCGAGGTGAAGTCCTCACTGCGCAGAAGAGTTTTGGATCAATGTCCAACGATCTGATGGCCTCATAGTGGAGTTCACACCACATAAAATAGTTTTAGATTGACGTTGGATGATCTGAAGGCCTCGGGGTGAAGTCCTCAACATGCGAAAAGAATTTTTCGATGCCACTGATTGATTCTTGTCCCTTCTTTCTAAGGTTTGTAGTCGTTGTTTTGACATTTTAGACTATGAACCGTAGGCCGAATGCTATAGGTGTCGATCGAGTTTTGTGTCCCAAAAGCATGGCAAGGGCTTTCGATATCCCTCGGCTGTGGTAAGGGTGCCTAAACCATGGTGAGGGATTTTGGTGTCTCTCAACTGTGGTTTAAAATAATTGGTTTGACTATTTTAAAGGGATTTTGAATTTAATTTATTTTCTTTTGGGAAAATTATATGTTTTGAAAAAGTTCTAAAAAGGAGTATTTTAAATTATTCATTAGGATGGTTAACCTTGTTTAAATTTATATTGTTATTTAAATGGATTTATTCTCATGGATAATAAGTCTCGTTCTTACTTTGTAAATGATTGTTTATAAACGAGAATATCTTTTAAAAAGTAATCATCTAAAAATAAAGCTAACTGCAAATTGTTTCGGGTTGTTGTAAACAATGTTTTATTGATAATTGTTTGATCCTTATTTTAACACACTTAGAAATATAATTCATCTTTTTAAAAGAATATTTTAAACAAGTTTTTTCAAAGTGATATGCACTACTTGAAATGTGAAAACCAAGCCTATTTGTGAATCAAATGCTAAACAAGTTTCATTCATTTATTGATGGTAAGTGTGATTGATTTCAGATACACAAACCACTTTGTTATTTATGATAGTCGATTTTGTCGATTGTTGATTTTGATTATGCCATCTTCTCTTTATTTCGTTACTTTAAGACAATGTGGATCCTTTGAGTTCTGATATCCTTGCCAAAAATGACTTAAACTAAGGAGTGGGTAAAAGGGCTCACCCTCCTAATAATTGTTATGCTTCGTCATTCTAAAGCAATTCATCACTCATTTTTTAGCTTTGGAATCAAGCATTGGAACTAAAACCAAAGCGTGAGAAGGAGCCAAGCCATGTGGATTGCACCCATTAGAGTATGTCCACATTTATATAGTGGTTATTTTTAGCATCCAATCATGCAATGATGTGAAATAGTTGGATGTTCGGGGGAACTAGGGTCTAGCTTCGAAGCTCCCAAAGGCGCATGTGTTCTCAAGCATAATTTATATAGAGGTACACTTAGCGATCCCCCTCCTAGTTATGTTGGATAAATTTATTCTCCTTATTTTAATTTGAGAATTTGAATCAATCTTTGCTTCTTCTTGTTTTGTCAATCTAAGATAATTTATTGCTCATTACGCATTTTTAGTCCTTTGTTGGAAACGACTGAAATCAAATAGTAATTGGGGCCAAGTTGTGTAATTATTCCCATTAGGGTATTTCCTCATTTACCTTACATAGGATTCGATTGTATGCTCCCGGGATGTTGAATACTCAGATTCTCGGTAAAGTAGGCGGAGTTCGGCTTGTGGTGCTCGAGAGGAGTCACATGAGAGAATAGTCCTCTCAATTATATTTCTAAAAGTACACTTTTCGAAAAAAGGGCGGTGCACTCTCCTACTCATTTACAAGAATTTTTTTCTTTCTATTTGATTCAAATCCTAAAAAAAAAATCTTAATTGCATCAAGAATCACCTTATGCTCTTCTTTGTGTTAATTTACTTATCAGGATGGATATTTATGTTATTTTTGTAATTTTCTTTCATATTTGTACCTTTTTAAATTTATTTCCATGTTATCTTATATGGATATTGTTCTTGTGAAGTAAAAAGCTCGTTATGCGGCTAGCAACACAGTGTCATAGAATTATTGTATGCTTCACTTGAGTTTTTTCACATTAGTTTATCAGACTGACCCTTATATCTTTGAGGGATAGTTCATCTATCTTTATTATCATTGTATGTTGTTGTTTCCACTATAAGATTCTACTTATTCTGTTCTCTTTCATTTTATTTTTCATTCTACCCTAATAATCTAGTTTTCGATGATTGAATTGTCCAACATTTGAATAACGTGGATATATTTGGAGTTGAATTTTAATGATCGAAAAGGCGGATTGTTACATTGAGTTATCAATGAAACATGAAGTTTATCCATAATTTGCAAAATGTAATCAATTCAAAAACAATCTTTCGATGCTTGCATCGATTCTTTAACATTTACATCTTGAACGGATTATTTACTTCTATGAATAACTATTTTTGAGAAAAATGAGTTAAACATTTAACATTTGTTTTATCCCTATGTCTAAAATTATTTTTAAATTAAATCCATTGTTCCAGAAATCCCTAAACTAAATAAATTATAAGTGCTTTTAATTGTGTAATAATAACAACAATTTGCATAACTTTCGTTTGAAACATCTTGCTATAAATGTTTGCATTTTTCAATATTCCATACCAACTGCTCAATTCGAACAGAAATCCAAAATTTTCAATCTCATTTGTTACAATACTTCTACTTTCACCTTTTATTGTAGAATTTTGGTGCTATTTATCAACGAAGTTTAAGCATATATTATCCCCAAATATTGATATCTTATATATTTTTCTGCATCAGCATAACTTTGCCAACATCTTGATAATGATTTAGCTATACAACATGATACATGATCTTTAAGAGCTTGTCATCATTGTGTAGATGAAGAGAAGAAAAAATTATTGGATTACCCCTTTTTTAAATGTTTTAGGATATAATTTTTTTCGTATAACACTACACCGTAACAACCATTTGCTAACACTTATTTTTATTTTTTTCATTTGCCAATACTTGTGTTGTACAGTACTCACAATAATATCTTGCTACTCTAAAAATGCATGCATTGGAAATCACGGTTAAACTGAAATTAAATGAATACTAGGGCAAAAATGTAAATGAGCAAATTTTTTTCATCCTGCCCCGAGGAACCTAACTCCTTTCCACGCCTATTCATTCAGCCGCTACTTTAAAAAAATACATTGTTATTGACACTCCAAAAATGGTTAAGGGAGGATCCATTTTTGGAGTGTCAATAACAATGCTCTAAAAAATGATTTGTTGTTCCATTTCAACTTCAGAGAATTGATTTTGGTCTTGACATCATGTTATTTGATTTGTCTTCGTCACTCTTGCCTCATGATTTGGGCATTGTATTCGATTTTTTCGTGCTTGAACTCCCTATGGTTTGGTTGTGGCACTCGCTTTCCCCCAAGGATTCGTCATCAGGATACTCAACATTGACTCTTTTGGGTCTTAGAAGGATGTATTCTGGCCGTTTGATTTGATCAAGGTTTCAAATCTTTCTTTCACATTTTTGAAATATTTACGATGTGCTTTTGTGTATGAATCTCAAATTTAAAGGTAAAATTTCCAAATATAATGTTAGAGTAAAATGAAAGTTGGTGTTGTATTCAGCTTAGCCACATTCTAGAAAGCTTCGACATAGAAATGTAGTATTTTTGCACTTATTCGATACGTATTTTTCTAAGTATATATTTGCATTGTTGTCAATGATTTTAAGGCTTCATTTTAATCTTTTGCACTTGTGTATTGGACCAACCTGTTATTGTAGCTATTTGTTAGGATATGCTCACTGTGAAGCCTACCAAAAACATTTGGTTGGACAATAAAATTTTTATTTATAAATACGAGAAAAATACTTATTCTGATTGTATAGCGGTGCTTGTGTGGTTTCAAAGTGCGCAACGAAATGTAAATCTATACTTTTACACTTTAATATTGCATAAAAACAAGTACTATTTTGTGAAGATCAAATGTATTTTTGTTAAAAGTTTTGAACTTGGACAAAAGTTGAAATAAATGTTTTTAGTGCCTATAAATAAAATTGGAATAATGTATGGATAAGGTAAAAAGATTTGTTAGGATTACCTCGTATGTTGTTAATTAGAGGGTTGACCTTTGTTATCAAATAAACTAAATAAAACATGCACAAGGAAAGGAGATATGAGGAGGGCAATATGGACACTTTCGGCCCATAAGGATTCAATTATATTTATCACTTGACTAGGAAGTTGGCATGATTAAATCCATAAGTAAATTAAAAGCAACAAGCAAAATCATGTTTTAATTCCTTGTTTTTCTTGGAACGACTTTTTAAGCTCTTACTTTGTGCTTAAAGTGATGCTGAATTGATTTGATCCTTCTTATAATGCTTTATAAGGGCTCCCATTGATCTTAGATTTTAATACATTAGAAACAATATTAGAATAACCATATCTAAGATGCCAACTATTTTTATAATTGAAGTTAAGTAAATAATTGTTAATACTCTTACTACTCAAATTAATATAGAGAAGGTGTATGATCGCTAATCAAACTAGTTTAAGATCAAGGCTTCTCTTTTTTTTTTGGAAATAATGAGGTAAGTTTCTAAATAATAAATATTCTCTTGTTTTGGGATTTAATGTTAAAAGTAAAACCACTGCTCCATGTTTAGAAATTTTCTTTAATGATAGGTTCAATTACGTTCAAATATATATTAGGGAAAAACAATATTTATATTGCTTTATTAGGATTAGAATATATTTTATTTGTTGTTTTAAGTTTTTCCTTAACTTTTATTTTTCTTATCCAAGCCGCTTTGGTCGTTAACAATTCACTTTGGTTCAATCATTCCTTATATTCGAACCTCAAAATCTATGTTCATACCTAATATTATCATAAGGCAATACGTGAAAAGGAAAAAACTTTAACTTTATGCTCAAATATTAAAGATGCACGATAAAATTAGGTAAACAATCAACACAACCTCAAAAATCTGGAATCGCAATTTGAGTTCAACCACGATTTTTTTTTTATTTTGGCTTCATACGATTTTTGATGTATGATGGATCCCTAGAATTTCTACGACCCAAAGCGATTGCTTCTCCCGCTTTGTCCAAAGGCCGGCCTTGATCCTGCTAATAACTTTCCAATTCCTTTTTTTCTTTTCGAAGTATATCCAATAAATTTATATATAGCCATTTTGCTAACGTATTGACTTATTTTTTATTCTATTATAGATGATTATTGCCTTTGTGATGTCGTTTATACAAGTAACATAGGATTGATATCTTTTCAGAGCAACACACGTTATTGGTTCAAAAGTTATAAAACGACCTTATAATAATAAAAAAAAAAAAGAATTAACTATGCACATGCGCGATTGAGAAATATCATTGGAAGAAGTTGCATCTTAGCATAATGCATAATCATTAGTGAAAAAATGAGGACATATATTCAAATGGGAATGGTAGTCCATAGACAACGGATCATGCTCATATGTTAAACCTCAGACATTAATGATCCAATTGCCCTAAAAATTGCAACTCTCTCTCTTGGGAAGCCTACAGTTGAGTACCAAGGATGCTGTTTCAACTGCTTGTGTGATGATGGAACGGTAAAGATTGGTCAGGCTAACCCTACAGTGAATTCCAAGTTGGGGAACAACTTCGATAGAAGTAAAGAGAAGGAAATAAGAAAGATCTACTCAGAATTATGATGAAATTCATGCGAAGTTCCGTTGATAAGATTACGATCTATGTCGATGTTCTAGATTTGGGAAAATGTACCGGTATGTTTTGTTTTTATTTTCATTTTTTCATTTTAATTTATTCTTTGATTTTTAGGCTTTGCTGGTTACGATTGCTATATTTTGTTGGTGTCTACATACGGTTCATGTGATTTTATGGAAACTGAATTGTTAGTACAAATTCTATGAACATGGACTAGTTTGTTAGTTCTAAATCTTGTAGTGGATGATTTGGAGTCAATTTAGGAAATGAAACGATATTATCTGGATTTGTAGGATATGTACCTCTTTTTTATTCCCCTATCTCGTGGATAATTGTACTAAATAAATACTGAAACAAGCCCCAATTGGCCATTTCTGTGAAGAAGATCAAATTAAACTACATTAATCTGTATTTAATTTAGTGTTTTCTTTTAGGCTATAGAACTATTTACTTGTATCAGTTTTACGTATGTTCGAAGTAAACAATAAAGTTAGCCCTGAATTCTCAGCAAATCGATCATCTTATCAGTTGAATTGTCCGCTTATAGTGTAGTTTTGGGTGCAGAGTCACTGTTAAGCGCTTCGTCCATTAAGCTATTGAATTGCATCATATAAAGCTGCAACCTACAACTAACAAAATACTTTCAGATGTTAGTGATTGGTTTAGGCCAAGCAAAAATTAGCATAATTTACATTTTAAAAGAGATATTGCGACTGTGTTGGGTATTGAACCCAGAGTCTCTGGTTTCATAGACAAGTGCCTTATCCATTAGGCCAAAGAGTCACACATCTGGTCACCTGACTTTGTGTATAGTAGAATTAACGATGTACTTTTATATGCTTTTACATTAGTTTAAATATCTGTGTTATATATATCACGACCAAGGCTGACCCGATTGTATTTAGTGCCCTAGACAAAAAAATAATTTTATTGCCCCACTACATAAAATAATAATACTTTCATATGCCGAAAATTACATGAAAAATAAAATTATAAAGTGTAATGTTGATTATAAAATATTGTTAAACTAAAACACTATTTTACAAGCCAAAATATTATAATGTCAACATATGGTATCAAACCAAAAAAAATAGCAAAAGCAACTTCTTGCATTCTTTAAAGCAAATTCCACTATAATCTCCCCATGGTTAAGTTTAGAGATTGTGTTTTATGCTATGAAATGGGAAAAAGGAGAGGTATGCGTGAGTTTTGAGCACTGTTTGAGGTCATATTAATGCGGTAAGCTAAGATGGGTGAGGAGAAATGAACTGTTTAAATTTGTCGCGTAGGAAGCATCAGGTTTGAACAAATCAATTTTGTCAACACCAAAGCAAATGGAGCTTTGCCCCTTCCAAAGCATTTGACGCTTCAAACACAGCAAAAAGTTGAATGACCAATTAAAGTCCTACAGACGCACTCTTATTGTTCAAATTATAAGAAATATAATTCGCAACTGCTTTTAAATTAATATGAAATCGGTTATACTATAGCATCCACATATATCCGATTTACGGGTTGTTTATATTGTTTTTTGTTCGATATATAATATAAATTTTGCTAGAAGATTTTTGTTCAAAATTCCTATATAAATTTTATTTTGCTGCAAGATAAGATACTTGAATTAGGAACTTGCGATGCACCAATATATCCAACAAGATTTTCCTGTACTTTACATTAAAATTTTGAAGATAATATATCTAAATGGTTGGAAGGTTATAAGTTTATTGAACATAGTACATATAATAATTTGATGTTCAACTTGATTTTTAGTTTGTTCAAATCTATGTAAAAAATAAAAAAAGTAGCCTTTATATGGATCAAACCTATGATCTTTGATTTGTAAACCAACACATGTTCATTGGGCCACAATGTTACTTATCTTACTGCTTAAATCGTAAAGTCACATCCGTAATATAATATAAAATAATGCAGTTTAACTAATAAAACAAAAAGGATGCTTTGGATTATGGCATTGACATGTATCCTGTTCTTTAATTATTGGTTTGTTTTCCATGTGTTATAAACATTTTTCTTACTTTTTGTTAAAATTTCCGTTAGGCAGTAGATTGGGTGAATGGATAAAATATTTGAAGCAGGAAATAGTGATTAAGGATGTCAATGGATATTTGAAATCCATTTAGTTTATATTCTGAAACTGGAGGAAAAAAGGTTATAGTTTCCAATGCAGTTTAATTGTCATATAAGAAGCATATGCATTAGACATGATAAAATAGCATGTTAGTCCCACATCACGAAATGTTTGTTGATAACTCAGTACAAATATCAAGTGCTCAGTTAGTTAACTGCCGAGCTAAGTAGCGTGAGCTTGTGACTAATTAGGGCATTAATTTGATGGAATGTTGGGTTATGTTGCTGGGTTAGTGTAATAACCCGGAAAATACGAGCCAATTTAAAATTTTTAAATTGGTGATTTCAAAGAAATTTGAACAATTGAAATAGAATATTTCAATAAAATAGTGAATTAGAAATAGTGAGTCAGTTTGAAAATTTGAATTCAAACTTTGACTGACTGTGCAGGGTGGAAAATATAACGGATTTTAGCGAAACCAAAAATATTTAAATCTGTTAGTCAATACCGTTCTAACGAATCTGAAAAATCGAAGTTTCATAACGGGAATCAAAAGTTATGGCTGAATGAATTTTCAGAAGGGTCGCTATATAGAATATATAGCCCTGGAAAATTGATATTTTGCAAACGACCTCGGAATTTGACGAAACCACTTTTGTTGGGTCTGGGATGTCAAACTATTGCTTGGTTTCAAATTTCATAATTTTTGAAGCTAATATGTGAGCATGGCAAAAGAAAATGTGTTTGGTCAATTTCTGTTAAATTGGATAGACCAGAAAATGGCCATTTTTCAAACGATCCCAGAATTCGACGAAACTAGTTTTGTTGGGACCGTAGCGTCAAAACATAGCTAGATTTATTTTTCTGGAATTTTTCGAATCAGTTTGTGGCCCTGGCAAATTGAAATGTACGTTCAAAGTTAAAAATTAAATGTTTTATACTTTAATTTGAAAATTAACTGACTGTAACAGTCGAATTGGCCAACGAAACCTATCCCATTGTGTCCGGGATGGGGGTATTTAGCTAGGGGCGACAGTCGTTGGGTTTGAAAAGGAGTTCATTGGAGAAAACACTATTTAAAAATTAATAAAACCTTCAACCAATCATATTTCTTCGTTCATAAATAAAAAAAACAGCAGAAAACCCCCGACCCCCCTCCCCCGACATCGACGACGGAATGCTTCCTCCCCTTCCCTGGTGATTTCCGATCGCCTCAGCCTAAATCAGCCCCTCCCCCAGTTCAACTTTTTGTAGTTCTCCTTCCCCTCTTCAAATCCATATAAGGAGCTCCCCCTATCGTTGCTCCTACGTCGAGATATCTCCCTCCAAAATTCCCGACCTTCCAGCCGCCGCCGCGAGTTCTGGGCCCCAACGAGTCGCCTCCAACCACCGCGCGCCTGTAGCGCTCTCCTCCCTCTTCCACGTCCAACCCGCCGATCATCCACTCGTGCCTCGGTTCTCGTGAAAACCGCAAACCTAGTTTTGAACCATCGTGAAAGGTGAGTTCTTTTAGGTGTCTGCACTTTAAAAAATCATATCTTTTTGGTGTGTTGACGAAATTCGATGAAACAGGAAACATCGGGACCGCAAGGAAGCTCACTATCACATAGAAGAAGCCGCAGATTTTTCTCAGTCATCTACGATTTTTAGCACTCCGAAAACCAAGGTGAGAAATCTAAATTAAATGAATTTGAATGGAAAATGTCATGTATAAATTATATGAGCGAAATATAAATTACACACGTGTTGTATACCTCATGTACATGCGTAGTGTAAGCTATATAAGCGAAGTATGAATTTTACATGCAAGAAATAATTGATATATGTGTTGAAATGCAAGTGAAATATAGCAATAATATATATATATATATATATATATATATATGTATGTATGTATGTATGTATATACTCCCCTCGTCCACAAACCATGGACGATATTTATTGTTGTGAATGGGTGTGAAATATTGGATGAAAAATACGAATGGTTGAATAATTGTTTGTGGTTGATATTGTTTGGTTGTGGTTGAAAAATACCCATTGGTTATTGAAATGAATTGGAAATATTTGTGGAAATAAAAATAAAAAATGCCGCCTGCGTGCGAATTAGATACATGAATCCCCATTGTCAAAAACCGCCAGGTTTAAAGGTAGAGCGAGGAGTCGTACTAGCGACGGTGCCGGTTTTAACTACCCTGCCGTTATGCTGCCGAAATTTTGAATAATCTTTACGTGTTAGAATTATTTTCATATGTTGAAATTATCTTCATGCTTTGAAATTAATGCCCTATGTTGAAACTATATCCATGTGTGGAAATGTTCATGTGATGAAAAGTGATGTGTGAAAATTAAATTCATTTGTGAATGAATGAAGTGTATAAACAATAAAAATCACCTTTTTATAATATAAATGAAGTATGAAAAATATTCGCCTTATATATAAATAGTTTCAACAAGAAAAATTCCATCTTTCTAACATGAACAACATAAATAAAATATCCATGTGTGGAAATGCTCATGTGTTGAGAAGTGTGTGTAGTGGAAAAGTTCATGTGTTGAATAAAAAGATCGAACAATAAAAATTACATTTTTATTGAAACTATGAAGTGTTGAAAACATCCATTTGTCAAATGAATATTTTAAATGATAAAAATCTCATTTTTATCATATATGTGATATGCTTGAGATATGCGGACGTTGAAATAAATATTTGTGAAGAAATATTATTTTTAACATCCATAGGAACTAAATAAAATAGTCATGAGTTGAAATCTATTTTAGTTCGCCAAAATTATCATCTTTGAAATGTGAAGTGTTAAAAATAGCCACTTGTACAAATAAATGTGCATGAGTTGAAATATACATTAATTAGCTAATGATATGATTTTAGCCTATGCATGCAACATTAGAATGAATGGTGTTTTTAAACCAAAGTAAATTGAATAAGAAGTTAAATGGAAAATGATAAGTGATAAAAAATTGTATATATGTACATGCATATTTATTGAACAGGTTATAGCAAAGGGGCTAGAGAAGAGGAATAAAATTTTGTGCCCGACAAATAGGTACACATTTACTGTTTTGTTTGGGTGATGATTTTATTAGCCTGTTGGCTAGCCGCTTGGCTTTTTCTTTTTCTTTTTGACATGAGACGCCCGTGTGGCTATTTGGGAATTTTCTCAGCCCCTTCCGTACAAAGGAGGTTATGGCGAAATTTTCCAAAATTTAAAGGCGTTAGTGAAATAATTGAAGTGAAGACGATAGAGGAATTTTTGAATGAACTATATTTACATAAATATATAAATATAAATGAAATTAAAAAGAAACGTGGCCGTGCAGTTCATGTTTTGAAACCGTGATTTCAAACGACTAGTGCGGGAAATCCGACCATTGGATTTTCCCGAAACCGCAACCGTTGGGTTTGCCTTGGAAATATCTTTCCAACGGCACCAAATTTGTGAAGATCCGACGGTTGGATTTTCTGGAATGTTTAATTCAAATCTAGAGAAAAACATCGCCAGAAACGATTATATGTATATATATATATATATAATTAAATTAAATCGAATAACGACGCTGCAGTTCGTAAATTGAAATCGTAACTTCAAATGGCTAGTTTGGAAGATCCGGCCGTCGGATTTTCCCAAAACTGAAACCGTTGGATTCGTTTTGAAATGATCTTTCTAATGATACAAAATTTGTGAAGATCCAACGGTTAGATTTCCAGATATGTGTAAACCAAAATTATTGAAAAAGCAGCGCCAGTGTATCGACACGACCTGAAACGTCGTTTAATTAAATAGGGCCGTTTTAAATTAAATAAAAATGGTGATATATCGTTATAAAATACTATAGACGATATAGAGTGAAATGTGCTTGATATGTGATGGTTGAATGTATTTAACGTGAAAATTATAACTAAAGAACTGAAATGTGAATGTTGAATAGTCCAACCATGTGATAAATTGATTTGAAAATCTAAATATATGTGGATTATTTGAAAAGGCCGAGTTCATCTAATTTCAAATAATCGATCGACGTTGAGAAGTCGAAGAGTGGAAGACGGTTGAAGACCGACGATCTTCACATTGGATGGATGGGCGCTACTGATGCTCGTGATTGGAGTAGCTACCATGAAGGGACTGAAGTAGTAGCCGTCCAAACATACGGTTGATGGTACGGATATGCGAGGAATTGGTGCCTCCGGTTTCGTTCAGACCCAGAACGGACTTGTAAATGGACTGTGTGTCTGACATTGGATTTTGTTCTGTGCTGTTTGATCTCTGTTAAATATATATCTGTTTGGCGGAGGAGAATTTATTCTTTTGCTTAACGCCCTTCTCTGAGACATACGAGCTCAGAGGTTACATATTGATATAAATCAGTCGCATGGAGTGGATTGCCTGTGTGGCACGCCTAAGTGTCATATGATCAAGGCCTCTGTTGCAAAGCAAAGTTTTGTGGTTGATGATCAAAGCATGGTCTGTGTGACGTAGCTTTGTGTATGACGTGAATTCGCGAGCCTCACACCTCAATATGAGTCAAAAACGGGAGACTGACCGCTGGGAGAGCACGACGTTTCTTTCTGGGTATGGTGGTGTCAGTGACCTACCAACCCTGATATTATATATACTTTTCACCCGTGTGGTTGTTGGAATGCGCGGCGCCTCGATTATAGGTCTGTAAGGACCGGGAAACGTGTGTTCAGGAATAACTAATCCTCAAAAGTAAGAGAGGACCGGCCCAGCCAATTCCAATGATCATAGTGGGGTCCTGGGACATTTGCTAGAGTGTCTCGAATCGGAGAGGAGCTTGCCCCTTGCCTCGACTCATGAAGGAATCCAATTCCCTATACGAAATGTGCGAATGTGATTGTATTACTAGTATGGCGACGTGATATATGGTACCCATGCCGTCTAGGATTGATATTTATGATTGAATTCGCTTTTGAAACATATGTACACTAGTAATAATATCAAACACTTTTGTTTTACTCGTATGAAGCATTTTTGGCCATTATAAGGTAAAACTCTATCCTCCTGTTTCGTTGCATTGTGTGATGGGACCTGAGTCTTCTAATGGTTTCATTTTATAAAAAGCATTGCGATGAATTAGTCATTTACTTTATTTCATGCACTAGCACTCATTGGAGTAAACCCGTTCCGCGAAAGTGGCATGGTCCTTTGATTTGCCTTATTATTGTTGTTAATAAGTTAAGTAGATTTCTCATACCAGTCCCATGACTGACTCGTAGTTTGTTTCACCTTGCAAACTCGGGTGCCCTCATTTTCACACGGGCAGCCTAGTTACAGGTTTCTGACGCACCTTTTGGCTCATGGCAAGGCTTGACTACACCGTGCTGACTTGGATTTTCTCCGCCATTATTGTATCTATATTATGATTCCGCCATCGGCGATGTAGACTGATATTTATTTTGTGTAATCTTTATGTATGATTCCGCCTCAGGCGATGGTGACTGGTTATGTATCATTATGCACTAAGTTGTATCCTGTACTGTGCTTCTCTGATGTGATGATATCTATATGATTCCGCTATCATATATGTGTAAATTATTCTATTTTCTGTTTATGCTATTATCCGTGATCTGCTAATGATGATTAATGTGTTATATTCCATTGATTATCCTTAACACCGTGTCACGGGGTTTTGGGATCGTCACAGCTGGTATCAGAGCTTTGGTTAACCTTAGTTCTGGAGTCTAACACATTAAACACTTCGTCAAAATAGAATCAGTAGTATTCTAAGGCGAGTCGCTCATTAGAGATGGGACTAGTAAAGTCCTAGAATGATCCGAGCAGAATAGCAAAAACAATTTAATTAGTCCATCGTTATCTTTCCGTAAATTTTCTGCTTAACTATGCAATAATTTATCGTCCCTGTAAGCTGACTCTTTTCTTGCTTATACAGAATTTGACAAATGAGTACCAAAGCAGCCGCCGCTAGAGGAGGCCGTGCAGGCCATGGCAGAGGACGGGGAGAAGCCCCAGTTCAAGAAGGACCTTTGATACAACCCCCGGCCGCTCAATACTTCGAGCTAGACCGTGTAGCTAAGAGATACAAGAACTCAGGAGGCAAGACCTTCTCAGGAACTGGCACAGTAATAGAGGCCCTTGCATAGCTCAAAACATGCGAGAAAATTCTTGAAGGCCTAAGGCTTGGAGAAGAAGATAAAGCTATTATGGGCGCCTGGCTTATGCAGGAACAAGCTGAACTATGATGGGAATCTCTCACCGCCGGGAATAGGGAAGCTGGAAGAACATGGGATGGATTCAAAGAACTCTTCGGGGAGAAATATGTCCCAGAACAAGCTCTGGAACGAATGCACGATGACTTCGCCAACCTCCAGAAGGGAGATCTTTCCATGCAGGATTATCTGAATAAATTTACACTGTTGTCGCCCTATGCTCCGGAGCTCATCGCCACTGCAAAGTCCAAAAATAAGAGGTTTATCCTTGGGCTAAGGCGACAATATCATGATAGAGCCATGCCCCATGTCAAAATGGAATTTAACGAATTGGTGGAAATGACATGCAACTACGAAGACCTTGACCATAGGCATCTGGAGCAGGATCGCGCTAGAAGCCAAGCCGGGAACAAACGCACGCCTTCTGCGAATCTAGCTGAGTCAAGCCAAGCAGCATCTTCAAAACCTCAGACCGACAAGCCGCCAAGAGGAAATTGCTTTAACTGTGGCAAAGTGGGGCACTACTCTAATGTGTGCACAGCCCCGAAGAGGCAGAAGACAAATTCACAAGGTTCAAGCCAGGGTTCTCAAAACCCTCGCTCCTACTTTAATTGCCGCAAGACCAATCATCTAGTCAAAGACTGTCCTTTGCTGAAGAAGGCCACAGTAGCTCACGTGTATGACGGGTCGAGCCCGCCAGCTGCTTCCGACGGAGCAGGTAAACCCGATGTTTTCGGAGGTACCCTTACAATTAAAAATATTCCTATTTCTGTATTGTTTGACACAGGTCTGTCGCGTAGTTTTATTGCTAGAAACACAATGCACAAATTAATGTTAAAACAGAGAAAGCTTACAGATTCGGTGGAAGTACATAACCCGATAGGGGGTCCTATTACCCTCAGTTCATGTTGTAAGGTGCCTACTTCTTTCTCCCGATACCAGTTTCCTTTCAATTTAATCGTTATGGATTTTCCCGAATTCGATATCATTCTCGGGCTGGATTGGTTAACGAAATACGAAGCTAAAGTAAATTGTGCAGAAAGAATCGTTAAAATTCAAACGAAGCTTGGATATATTATGGTATCCTGTCATGGTTCGAACCCAAATAGAGAAGAATTTTGGTCGGCATTAGAACTTATCCCCACTTCCATAGAAAAGATTCCGATTGTTAGAAACTATGCGGATGTGTTTGAAGAAGTTGAAAACTTACCTCCGCAAAGAGAAATAGAATTCAGAATCGATCTAATTCCCAATGCCAGACCGGTGGTACATCCAATTCGCAAAATGACTCTGAAGGAAAAGGAAGAATTAGGCGATCAAACTCGTCAACTGTTGTGGAAGGGTCTAATCAGACCTAGTTTTTCTAATTGGGGTGCAGCTGTTATGTTTGTCCCAAAGTCAGACGGTACTCTTCGATTATGCGTTGATTACCGAGACCTCGACAAACAGACACTCAAAAATAAATATCCATTACCCCGCATCGATGATTTGCTAGACTAATTGAATGGGGCGAGAGTATTTTCCCAAATGGACCTAGCTACAGGTTTTCATCAATTGAGAATAGCAGAAGAGTGTGTTCCTTTGACAGCTTTCAAAGGTCCAGACATATTTTATGAATGGTTAGTAATGTCGTTTGGCCTATTTAACACTCCAGCATACTTTTTCGATCTAATGAGTAGAGTGTTCAAGGGAGTTCTGAATAAATTTGTCCTCGCATTCATCGATGATATTTTAATCTACTCCAAATCAAAACTCGAGCATGAAAAACACTTAGAAAAAGTATTGGAGATTCTAAGAAAGAACGTCTTCAAAGCCAAATTCTCTAAATGTGTCTTCTGGCAAGAAGAAGTCAAGTTTCTTGGCCATGTCGTGTCAGAGAAAGGGATTTCTGTTGACCCAAGCAAAATAACAGCGATTCAAGACTGGAAACAACCCTCTACTCCTACAGATGTTAAAAGTTTTATGGGGTTGGCTAGTTATTATCGGAAGTTCGTTAAGGATTTTTCGAAGATATCCGGTCCGTTAACGAAGCTCACTAAGAAGCATGAGAAATTTAAGTGGACTTATGACTGTGAAGAAGCTTTCCAGGAATTGAAATCGAAACTGACCACTACTCCAGTGTTAACCATTATTGATGGCAATCAGGATTTAACGGTTTGGACAGATGCTTCTATTAGAGGTCTTGGTGCAGTGTTAATGCAAAGAGGCCAAGTAGTCGCTTATGCAAGCCGCCAACTTAGACCGCATGAGAAGAATTATTTGACTCATGATCTTGAGTTGCTAGCTATCGTTTTTGCTTTGAAAATCTGGAGGCATTATTTTTTGGGCGAGAAATTTATACTATACACAGATCATCAATCATTGAAGTATTTATACACCCAGAAAGATCTGAATTTGAGATAGCAGCGTTGGCTAGAATTTCTTGCAGCGTATGATCTAGATATCCTGTATACGCTGGGGAAGGCTAACGTTGTAGCGGATGCGCTTAGTAGAAAAACCGCAATCATTGCCAATCTTATAATTACCCTTAGCTTGATCGATAAGATATGTGCTCTCCAAAGGAATGATTATTTCATCCAAAGGATCAAAAGGAGAATCCAGAGGGGAGAGCCCTCAAGTTTTCAGGTAGATAAAGAAGAAGTCCTGAGACTGAATGGGAGAATATGTGTTCCCAACATCCCTGAGCTCAAAAGAGAAGTGTTAGACGAATGCCATAAATCCAAATTTTGCATCCACCCTGGTGTGAGTAAAATGCACAACGATATCAAACGCACTTTCTGGTGGAGGGCAATGAAAAGGGATATTTCTTTGTATGTTAGCAGATGCCCTACTCGTCAATTGGTCAAGAGCGACCAACAGAAGCTAGCTGGACTGTTGCAACCATTGGAAGTCCCAAGTTGGAAATGGGAACAAATTTCCATGGATTTCATAGATGGCTTGCCGCGAACCAGGAAAGGTAATGACAGCTTTTGGGTAATCGTAGATCGCTTCACGAGGACTGCCCATTTTATACCTGTCAGATCCAATTGAACCGCTCAAAGTCTAGCACAGATATATTTCAAAGAAATCGTTAAGCTGCATGGAATTCCCATCAGCATAGTCAGTGATAGAGACCCGATATTTGCTAGCAAATTCTGGGAAGCTTTCCAGACAGAATTGGGAACGAAACTGAATATGAGCACAGCTTATCACCCTCAAACAGATGGCCAAACTGATCGGGTGAATAGAATTCTAGAAGATTTATTGCGGGCTTGTATAATTGATTTTGGTGGGTCATGGGAAGATCACTTGCATTTGGCAGAATTCTCATATAACAATAGCTATCAAGAAAGTTTGGGAATGTCGCCATTTGAAGCATTATATGGCAGACCGTGCAGATCTCCAGCATGTTGGGTAGAACCTGGCAACAGACTTGTGTTAGGACCCGATATGATTAGAGAAGCATCTGATAAAGTCGACTTCATCAAAAAGCGATTGAGAACCACGAAAAGCCGACAGAAAAGTTATGCAGATTCTAGAAGAAGAGATTTGACATTTGCTGTTGGTGATCATGTTTATTTGAAGGTTTCTCCGATGAGAGGAGTAATCAGATTTGGCAAAACTGGGAAGTTGGCACCAAGATTTATTGGTCCCTTTCCTATACTCGAACGAATTGGAAATCTTGCTTATAAGGTTCAATTACCAGATTGCTTGCCTGGAGTGCATGATGTATTTCACATATCTCAACTTAGAAGACATGTGTATGATCTAGATCTTGTTGTAGAAGAAGCATCGCAACAGGATATAGACATAACTCCAGAATTAGCAGTCAGAAGAGAGCCGTTAAAGATTGTGGGCAAAGAAACTAGAGAACTAAGAAGCAAAAAGGTTCATTTAGTTAAAGTGCAGTGGAGCAGTGATCCTAGAGACTGTACTTGGGAGACTGAGGAAAGCATTAAGCAAGCTTACCCCAAATGCAGAGTGGACATCTCTGACTAACTCCGGTGCAAGGTACCTTTACAATACTTTGCATTTACATTTTGTTTCCTACTTTACTGTTGTTTCCTTTTCGAGGACGAAAAGTTTTAAGTGGGGGAGATTGTAATAACCCGGAAAATACGAGCCAATTTAAAAATTTTAAATTGGTGATTTCAAAGAAATTTGAACAATTGAAATAGAATATTTCAATAAAATAGTGAATTAGAAATAGTGAGTCAGTTTGAAAATTTGAATTCAAACTTTGACTGACTGTGCAGGGTGGAAAATAAAAAGTATTTTAGCGAAACCTAAAATATTTAAATCTGTTAGTCAATACCTTTCTAACGAATTTGAAAAATCGAAGTTTCATAACGGGAATCAAAAGTTATGGTCGAATGAATTTACAGAAAGGTCGCTATATAGAATATATAGCCCTGGAAAATTGATATTTTGCAAACGACCTCGGAATTCGACGAAACCACCTTTGTTGGGTCCGGGATGTCAAACTATTGCTAGGTTTCAAATTTCATAATTTTTTAAGCTAATAAATGAGCATGGCAAAAGAAAATGTGTTTGGTCAATTTCTGTTAAATTGGATCGACCAGAAAATGGCCATTTTTCAAACGATCTCAGAATTCGACAAAACTAGTTTTTTTGGGACCGTAGCGTCAAAACATAGCTAGATTTATTTTTCTGGAATTTTACGAATCAGTTTGTGGCCTTGGCAAATTGAAATGTACGTTCAAAGTTAAAAATTAAATGTTTTATACTTTAATTTGAAAAATAACTGACTGTAACTGTCGAATTGGCCAACGAAACCTATCCCATTATGTCTGGGATGGGGGTATTTAGCTAGGGGCGACAGTCGTTGGATTTGAAAAGGAGTTCGTTGGAGAAAACACTATTTAAAAATTTAATAAAACCATCGACCAATCATATTTCTCCGTTCATAAAAAAAAACATCAGAAAACCCCCAACCCCCCCTCCCCCGCCCCGACATCGACGACGGAACGCTTCCTTCCCTGGCGATTTCCGATCGCCACAGCCCAAATCAGCCCGTCCCCCAGTTCAACTTTTTGTACTTCTCCTTCCCCTCTTCAAATCCATATAAGGAGCTCCCCCTATCGTTGCTCCTACGTCGAGATATCTCCCTCCAAAGTCCCGACCTTCCTGCCACCGCCGCGAGTTCTAGGCCCCACCGAGTTGCCTCCAACCACCGCGCGCCTGTAGCCCTCTCCTCCCTCTTCCACGTCCAACCCGCCGATCATCCCCTCGTGCCTCGGTTCTCGCAAAAACCGCAAACCTAGTTTTGAACCATCGTGAAAGGTGAGATCTTTTTGATGTCTGCACTTTGAATAATTGTTTGTGGTTGATATTGTTTGGTTGTGATTGAAAAATACCCACTGGTGATTGAAATGAATTGGAAATATTTGTGGAAATAAAAATAAAACATGCCGCCTGCATGCGAATTAGATGCATGAATCCCCATTGTCAAAAACCGCGAGGTTTTAAAGTAGAGCGAGGAGCCATACTAGGGACGGTGCCGGTTTTAACTACCCTGCCGTTATGCTGCCGAAATTTTGAATAATCTTTATGTGTTAGAATTATTTTCATATATTGAAATTATCTTCATGCGTTGAAATTAATGCCCTATGTTGAAACTACATCCATGTGTGGAAATGTTCATGTGATGAAAAGTGATGTGTGTAAATTAAATTCATTTGTGAATGAATGAAGTGTATAAACAATAAAAATCACCTTTTTATAATATATTTGAAGTATGAAAAATATTCGCCTTATATATAAATAGTTTCAACAAGAAAAATTCCATCTTTCTAATATGAACAACATAAATAAAATATCCATGTGTGGAAATGCTCATGTATTGAGAAGTGTGTGTAGTGGAAAAGTTCATGTGTTGAATAAAAAGATCGAACAATAAAAATTACATTTTTATTGAAACTATGAAGTGTTGAAAACATCCATTTGTCAAATGAATATTTTAAATGATAAAAATAACATTTTTATCATATATGTGATATGCTAGAGATATACAGACGTTGAAATAAATATTTGTGAAGAAATATTATTTTTAACATCCATAGAAACTAAATAAAATAGTCATGTGTTGAAATCTATTTTAGTTCGCCAAAATTATCGTCTTTGAAATATGAAGTGTTAAAAATAGCCACTTGTTCAAATAAATGTGCATGAGTTGAAATATACATTAATTAGCTAATGATATGATTTTAGCCTATGCATGCAACATTAGAATGAATGGTGTTTTTAAACCAAAGTAAATTGAATAAGAAGTTGAATGGAAAATGATAAGTGATAAAAAATTGTATATATGTACATGCATATTTATTGAACAGGTTATAGAAAAGGTGCTAGAGAAGAGGAATAAAATTTTGTGCCTGACAAATAGGTACACATTTACTGTTTTGTTTGGGTGATTATTTTATGAGCCTGTTGGCTAGCCGCTTGGCTTTTTATTTTTCTTTTTGACATGAGACTCCCGTGTGTCTATTTGGGAATTTTCCCAGCCCCTCCCGTACAAAGGAGGTTATGGCGAAATTTTCCAAAATTTAAAGGCATTAGTGAAATAATTGAAAGTGAAGACGATATAGGAATTTTTGAATGAACTATATTTATATAAATATATAAATATAAATGAAATTAAAACGAAACGTGGCCGTGCAGTTCATGTTTTGAAACCGTGATTTCAAACGACTAGTGCGGGAAATCCGACCATTGGATTTTCCCGAAACCGCAACCGTTGGGTTCGCCTTGGAAATATCTTTCCAACGGCACCAAATTTGTGAAGATCCGACGGTTGGATTTTCTGGAATGTTTAATTCAAATCTAGAGAAAAACATCGCCAGAAACGATTATATGTATATATATATATATAATTAAATTAAATCGAATAACGACGCTGCAGTTCGTAAATTGAAATCGTAACTTCAAATGGCTAGTGTGGAAGATCCGACCGTCGGATTTTCCCAAAACTGAAACCGTTGGATTCGTTTTGAAATGATCTTTCCAATGATATAAAATTTGTGAAGATCCAACGGTTAGATTTCCAGATATGTGTAAAACCAAATTATTGAAAAGCTGCGCCAGTGCATCGACACGACCTAAAACGTCGTATAATTAAATAGGGCCGTTTTAAATTAAATAAAAATGGCGATATATCGTTATAAAATACTATAGACGATATAGAGTGAAATGTGCTTGCTTTGTGATGGTTGAATGTATTTAACATGAAAATTATAACTAAAGAACTGAAATGTGAATGTTGAATAGTCCAACCATGTGATAAATTGATTTGAAAATCTAAATATACGTGGATTATTTGAATAGGCCGAGTTCATCTCATTTCAAATAATCGATCGACGTTGAGAAGTCGAAGAGTGGAAGACGGTTGAAGACCGACGATCTTCACATTGGATGGATGGGCGCTACTGATGCTCGTGATTGGAGTAGCTACCATGAAGGAACTGAAGTAGTAGCCGTCCAAACATACGGTTGATGGTACGGATATGCGAGGAATTGGTGCCTCCGGTTTCGTTCAAACCTAGAATGGACTTGTAAATGGACTATGCGTCTGACATTGGATTTTGTTCTGTGCTGTTTGATCTCTGTTAAATATATATCTGTTTGGCGGCGGAGAATTTATTCTTTTGCTTAACGCCCTTCTCTGAGACATACGAGCTCAGAGGTTATATATTGATAGAAATCAGTCGCATGGAGTGGATTGCCTGTGTGGCACGCCTAAGTGGAATATGATCAAGGCCTCTGTTGCAAAGCAAAGTCTTGTGGTTGATGATCAAAGCATGGTCTGTGTGACGTAGCTTTGTGTATGACGTGAATTTGCGAGCCTCACACCTCGGTATGAGTCAAAAACGGGAGACGGACCGCTGAGAGAGCACGACGTTTCTTTCTAGCTATGGTGGTGTCAGTGACCTACCAGCCCTGACATTATATATACTTTTCACCTGTGTGGTTGTTGGAATGCGAGGCGCCTCGATTATAGGTCTGTAAGGACCGGGAAACGTGTGTTCAGGAATAACTAATCCTCAAAAGTAAGAGAGGACCGGCCCAGCGGATTCCAAGGATCATAGTGGGGTCCTGGGACATTTGCTAGAGTGTCTCGAATCGGAGAGGAGCTTGCCCCTTATCTCGACTCATGAAGGAATCCAATTCCCAATACGAAATGTGCGAATGTGATTGTATTACTAGTATGGCGACATGATATATGGTACCCATGCCGTCTAGGATTGATATTTATGACTGAATTCGCTTTTGAAACATATGTACACTAGTAATAATATCAAACACTTTTTTTTTACTCGTATGAAGCATTTTTGGCCATTATAAGGTAAAACTATATCCTCCGGCTTGCGTTGCATTGTATGATGGGACCTGAGTCTTATAATGGCTTCATTTTATAAAAAGCATTGCGATGATTTAATCATTTACTTTATTTCATGCACTAGCACACATTGGAGTAAACCAGTTCCGCGAAAGTGGCATGGTCCTTTGATTTGCGTTATTATTGTTGTTAATAAGTTAAGTAGATTTCTCATACCAGTCCCATGACTGACTCGTAGTTTGTTTCACCTTGCAAACTCGGGTGCCCTCATTTTCACACGGGCAGCCTAGTTACAGGTTTCTGACGCACCTTTTGGCTCATGGCGAGGCTTGACTACACCGTGCTGACTTGGATTTTCTCCGCCATTATTGTATCTATATTATGATTCCGCCATCGGCGATGTAGACTGATATTTATTTTGTGTACTCTTTATGTATGATTCCGCCTCAGGCGATGGTGACTGATTATGTATCATTTTGCACTAAGTTGTATCCTGTACTGTGCTTCTCTGATGTGATGATATCTATATGATTCCGCTGTCATATGTGTGTAAATTATTCTATTTTCTGTTTATGCAATTATCTGTGATCTGCTAATGATGATTAATGTGTTATATTCCAATGATTATCCTTAACAATGTGTCACGGGGTTTTGGGATCGTCACAGTTAGGGCACATTGTGCAGCGAAAACTCCTTGCCCTCAATGATGGATGGATAACAGTTGTTCCCACAATTAATTCGGTGATAGTTCTCCAGCAAACCATCATTTATTTGCTGATTCATGGTTACCCAAGCAGGAATTCCTTGTACAAATGGCCACATTTTGTTCTCCAGCAAACCATAATTTTTTTGCTGATTTATGGTTACCCAGGAAGGAATTCCTTTTACAAATGGCCACATTTTTTTAACACGGTATTAATTCTGTGCTAGTTTCCTGTTTTAACTGATTGTGCATGTGTAACAGGAAAAAATTATTTTTGAAGATTCATGTGCATTGTGGATAGTTGAAGGACTGTTCTTAAGGTACAATTTAAACCCTACCACTGTTAACGTTAAAGTATGGTGATAGATGAATATATATAATATATGCAGTTTGATAGAAATAACAGAACAACAATGGAGGCGTGTAGGAGGAACATTTACCAAATTATCCTTGTAGACATAGAGAAATGAGCAAAAAACCACATTTACCAAATTATCCTTCTAGAGATGAGAAAAGAGAGATAAACTAGTATCAGAGCCAGGTTTCGATCTTGGGACCTGTGGGTTATGGGTCCACCACGCTTCTACTGCGCCACTCTGATTGACAATAAAATGTGAGAATTGCATGTTGTATTTAGAATAATACACAAGCTGCTCCTAGAGTATATCCCAAGTCATATCATATTGTATTGTATAGAGTATGGAAAATAGTTGTTGTACAAAATCACTAAATTGTATCATCCATGCATTCATCCTCATATCATAACTTGCAGCAGCCAAATCAGCCTGAGTTTGATATTTCAACACATCCCTAGCATAGGCCGACATAAAGCTGTTTCAGACTTAAAATTAATTTTGGTTTTGGAAGTAAGGTTGTTCTAAAACTGTTTAGTATATGACTCATTTATTGTTTAATTGATTCCTTATGTTTTACTTTTTAATTATGAGATAACCCCTTTATGGCTTTATCTTTATCTGATGATGTTTATTATATAATGTGCAAATGCAGCCACTGCACTAGGTCAAGCATAACTCAATTGGATAGAAGATCCATTATCCTGTGGATTTATTTGCCTTAGAGCAGCTACCAGGAACCTCTTAACAAAATTCTCATTTGATAGTTGGTACTCGCAGTCGCATATGGTCATGTTCAGGAAGTGTTACCGAGGAATGTGGATTATATATCATTCAGAAAATAAGTTGGTTGCCTTTTTTTACACATGTTCTTATAATGTATTGGATGGTGATCACTGTAATGTGCCTCCAGCGTTGTGCTGTCATACATATGCTTTTTTTAGACTGTTGTATGATTATAACCATTATAATCTTGTATTGGTTTGTAGTCTGATGCCATGGTTGATTTATGTTAAATCAATATGATCATTTCATTTGACAATCAACGTGAGGAAATTTCCATACTCAATGAGCTTTACTTGATGGTACATACATAGTAACTTTTTATATCTTGGTTAAAAGATTAGTTTTTCTAAATAAAAATAAAATGATCAACTACAATTATTGGGTCTTCTTTGGCCTTTGTTAATGGTTTCTATGATGCGTGAATCTGCAATAGTTGAAAGTCAAAGGGTACTCATGCAAAAATGTATTTTTTTTTAGAAAAGTGGAAAAACGTGTAAAAGTACTCTGGCAGATGATAATAAAGCACAGCGCAGCGCATTATTGCCAAAGCCTTTAAATCTTACTATTTTTATCTTGAATCAAATTGGGCTCTTTTCAATCCAATTTCCATTTCAATTTTAAACTGCAAATGAATGCACATGTTAGTAAAATATTTACTATGGATCAGAGTATATACGTATAACCAAATTGATTTGGTCGAGATTAAGCTGCATAGATTCAAACTAGATAAATGTAAGCTATTCCTAGATTCACTGTTGCTTGCTGGTAAATGAAATTAACTCGAGTTCGATCTTCCTAATTGAAACAAGCTCAATCTGATCTATGTATATCTCTGTACAAGGGGTATAAATAATATGTTGAAACCTCGTGTAGTTTGAGAACCATAACCCTAAATTATACAACAGTACATCATTTTTAGTTTGGCTCTTCAATAAACAAAAATTAATGAGACTAATCATGCATAGCCAAATTATTTCTGTTCAATAAACAAATAGAGTAAAGGAAAAGATTATTTCTGTTCAAAAAGACCAAAGTATGTCCATAACCGTATTATAGAGTAACCTCATATAATTAACTTAGTACAAATTCCTCCCAAATCCAAATATCCTTATATAGAAGATACTATCATTTTAACAACATGCTCATGGAAGACCTTGGACGGTAATCCTTTTGTGAGCAAATCCGTCAATATGGAGTTTGTCCCAGTATGTTATATGGATATTAACCCTTCTGTTCTCTCTTCTTCACAACTAGGAACTTGATAGTATTTGACTTGCTTGAGCAATTCTATTGTTATTAGAATATATGATTGCCAACTTATTGCCACAATATAATTTGGATGCTCTTCCAATACTATCAATAATGTGCATTCCAATAACAAAATTTCACAGCCACTTCCCATGGTTGTATGCCTCATAACAAGCAACAAACTCAGCTTCCATGGTAGAAAATACTACGAGTAACTGCTTAACAGCCACCCATGATATGGCTCCTCCGCTCACTAAATATACGATTGGTTCTAATCATACAACGGAGTTTTCTTTATACACATCATGCTTGTTTTTATTTGAAATTAAAGACAAAATATCCAACAATAGTGAATACTACGTCATGGTATTTTTACTTTTTACTGCTTAAAAACTTAAATTCTAACCGACGAAGTAAAATATAGAAAATTAAATTCTTAATCTCTTAGAATAAACATTAGGAAAGTGGAAATTGATTTAGAGTTAAAATTAAAATCAAAGAAGATAATGATTTTGATGTAGAAATACAAAAGGATTTTGATATAGGAGCAAAATCTAAAGAGAAGTCAATTTTTTTATTTTCTATTTCCGTTTTTTACACAAGATGGGACTTGATTCCGCGATGAACACAATTTTGGTGCATGTTACATGAAAGAACTTTGCAGTTCCATTAGGTTAGTATGCAAACTTTAAAAGACAACATAGATGATATTTTAAAATACTAGAAGTTACTGAAGGGTAGAATTAAAAATCTCAAGGTGTATGCAAAGTAGAATTTAAGCGTGAGAAAAATTGAATACGGTGTACACTACACGAAAACAATAAATTTAACACACCCGTATGCGGAGATTTGATACGGGTTTTAGCCAAATTTGGTAGGGCTCATAGCCGTATCAAATTCCCTTTGCCATCCGCACCACTTCCAACACTTAAAATCTAACCACGCATTTTTAGAGCTTCGGATCAGTCAATTTTGATATGGCCTTCAGCGATATCAAATGTGCATCGTATTTTCGCTCTCAGTTACGCCGTTTTTTCATTTCTTACCATCCATATCTAATTCATTTCCCCTTATCTGTCCCTGCTTCTCCCCTAAATCCATAGATAATCTACTTCTGCATTCGAATTACTTCCAATTACCATCCACCATACCGCAACTTCTAATTCCATCAATCCCTGGTTAAATCCATAATCCTTTCTATTCTCGGGCTAAATACCCCTTACTGCAATCTCGGCCTGTATTATTGCTAGTTTTCTCATTGACAATGGACCAAGGTTAGTTGTTATTTCTTCCCATTTTTATGAATCCAATTTATATATAGTTATGTTGCAAACTTTTTTGCCGCATGTGATTACTTACTACACAAATCCTTCCATACTCGGCTAAATTTACTTGGGTGTTCACATGTCCAGTGACAACTTTATTTTACAACTCAACGCTGCCAATATTTTTTACTTTTAATCTAAAGTTACAAGTAATCAACTCGTATTGTTTGTACGTTATCGTTAATTCTGATTAAAAACACTTTTGCATACTCTGATTATTGTTAATTCTATGAAAAGTTATAAAACTGTCTTAGTTGAATGGGCTAATGTTTCTATCACTGTTGACTGAAATCTCTATCCTTACCTACACATCAGATAATGTCACAAACTTATGAAAGGTAATTGCTTTGGATTTATTCAATTACTAAGCAACATAAACACATGTTGACATTTTTGAAGCCACGCTTAGGATATTTGTTATTATACAGTTTGATTGAGATTCTTCTTTACCAAGATTTACCAAAATATTTTTTCCTGTTTTAAGTGAATCTTTTCGAATCTTATTTGTTGTACAAATCTAAAACAAGAGAACAGTGATGAACGTCCAAATATATGTCTATTCTCTAGTTGTAACACCCCGCATTTTTAAATTAAAAATGTACAAATATGTATATATGCATAAATAGATAAATAATGGTCATGTACAATGAAAATTAATTAATATATGGAAGAGAAGGAAAAATTAATTCGATAACAGTGTGCGTAACGGAAAGGATAATAAAATAAGGATACTTAATTTAAATATCAAGAAATAAGTAAAACAGACATCACCATTGCGTTCGTCTCGGAATTCTTCTTGGAATAGTGTCCAAGTTTTCGAAAATCGGACACCGTATGAAAAAGTTATGGCCTTCAGAAGATTCAAGAGAAATTCAGAAATTAAATAGTAAAATAACTCAGACAGGTCGACCTAGAGGTCGACCTATACCAAGGCAGGTCGACTTGGAGGTCGACCTACCTTAGGTAAGTCGACCTGGAGGTCGACCTCCCCTAAAACAGGTCGACCTGGGGATCACCTCCCCCCCCTAAATCTGGGCAGAATTCATTTTCTGCACCTGGACGCGATTTCTGACCTGATACGTTGACTAAACAGCTATATAATGACCCTTAACCCATTCTTTTTCTTCACCCAAGCCTATGGCGACGCCATGGCTCTGTTCTAACTCAAATTCTTCTTCTCCAAGAGATTTCTAGATCCACTTTCTTCCCCTTTTCTCTTCAAAACATCTATTCCTAAAATTAAAAGTTTAAAATCAAGACAACCTCCAAAATAAAGAAAATAAGGGATTCAGATCCGTAATTTACACTACGCAAGGAGGAGAAATTCAGATCCACAACTTACGATGCGCAAAGAAATCAAAGATATATCATATCTATGGATTGGGGCATAAAATCAATCAAAGTTAAATCAAATCCATGAATTGAAGTAGAAAAGCAAGGTGAGTGGAATTACAATAAACTTGTTGCGTAATGGTATTATTATCGTTCGTCATTCCCCAGTTATAAATTCAATTCAAGATTCATGTTATAATAATTTTCCTTTTATTCTCCTTCCCCTTTTTATTTTTGGATCTAGGTTATCTCGAACCTAGAGGAAATTTTATTACACATACGTACGATTGAAATATGGGAATATTGGGGCCTAATTTACTTTATGCAAGCGAGGAATATAATATGTAATTTGGGGTTTGGTGCATAACAATTATTGTTGCAAATATTGGGACAATTGGCGAATTGTATATTGGGATTATTCAATAAAATAAATTTTGAATTGGGAATTTTGGAGCGTATTTCAATAATGAGTCTTTGGGTATGTTTTGGAAACATGAATCTATGTTGAATAGTGCACAACTATAAATTCCGATTTATAATGTTAACCTTGTGTAAATTTAATTGGAATTACTGAATATGGAATGGGATTGGGAAGAAGCGATTTATTTCAGATCTAATATTGGGGGATTGAGGTTTTAAACTATAAGTTTAAATTTTGGTTTTTGGAAAAACGAATCTAAAGGTAAGAATCCTAAGTTGATAAAGGAACGGATAAAACTTAGCTTATGCGATTATGAGACCTCTTATGTGATTATGAAACCTAACTCATAACCTGAAATTGATGCTAAACGTTCTCATAAAAATTGTTAGTTGGCTAAAGATGAAACATGACTAACTCGGGGTTAGAATGAGGTTGCGGTGTAATTCTGCCCGGAACTGCCCAGCATATCCAGTGGCCGCAAACTATAGGGTCTAATGTGAGAAGTTAGTCATAATGCGCTTAAACCCGAGGTTAGATTGAGTTGTGGTGTAAGACTTCCAAGAACCGCCCGACACATCTAGCAACCGCAACAATAGGTCTAATGTGAGAGGTTGGTGCATCTATAACCAATTACTGCTAATGACACATGCTAGTATGGTAAGGTTAGGTTAACCACACTTAACTAATTTGACATGATGCCTGGGTGGGTTAAGTCAATATAAACTGAAAGACAACACTTAACCAAATTTGTGGAATATACGAGTAATGGATGAGCAGGAAGGTAGAGTTAAGTAAAACTTGACATCTGGGCAAACTTAACCAACACAGTAATGGGGAATGATAACTACCTATTATAAACTAGAGTTGCGGTAATGTAAAATTAAATAATAGGTAAACTTGTCCTAGGGACAAGGGAAGATTATAAGTTAAGATGTAATACAGGACTTGAAGGGTGGGACGAATTATACCATGAAATAAATTAATCTAAGCTGAAAATGTGGGAAAGCATCCGTACGCTATCGTTTGATAATGAAAACTTAAGTCATGTTTGAGTTCATTGGTAAACCTTAGTTAGTGATCTAAGCAAATAACGATAAAGGCAACCAAGTGTTGAACCTTAGTTAGAGAACTAAGTAAATAAAGATGAAGTTAACCAAGTGTTGTATCTTAGTTAGAGAACTAAGTAAATAATGATGATAGCAACTAGGTAATGAACCTTAGTTAGAAAACTAAGTAAAATGGCAACCGAAGTAACAGACCTTAGTTAGAGAACTAAGTAAGCAACGGTAAAGATAACTAAGTAAGTAAACCTTAGTTGAAGAGGACAAAGTAGTAAACCTTAGTTAAAGAGAAACTTGGTAATTAGAATTGAAGGAAAACATAAAGGAGGATAACCAAGTTAGTAAGACAAAGCAAGCGCGTAATCAGAAGTTTAGACATAAGGTATAATAGTACGAAAGGATAAGGCTCTTGGACCAGTCCATACGATAGGGGATGAATAACCAAACTTGGTAGATCATCACAGTGCCGTAGGGCGCGAGGGGGAGCATACATCTATCTGATTAGATAGAAGGCTCCAACAGACTGGGTTACAAAGCACGGGGCTTCTAGGGGACGTGAGGATACTCTTGGTATCCCTCTGTGAGAATGCAGATGATCTGCCTGGGCTCACAGATGTTAAGGTCTACGTAAGAAGAACCAAGAGTATGCCTTGGTTGCAATAATAAGGCAACCTAAAGACTAGGATCGACCAGCGTGAGTCGGTGATAATCAGTTGGCCCTGTGATAGCACGTCATCGGCTACCTACCATCTTGAGTTAGTCGAGCACGAAAGGCGGAGAACTCCAAAAGACCATATACTTGCTATCTAGTTATGGGTGAGTTTGGCCAATAGGTTTGTGGGGGCAAAGAGGGCCTGCGTACAGTTCTCATTCTTGATATTCTTGGGTGCCTTTCATTAGTTGAGGGAGGGGTCAAATGGGACCATAGCCACAGTAAAAACAGACCTTAGCATCTGCATCGGCAGATAACTTAAAGCTCCCGACTGAGTTCCTTGTTTCTTGATTTTCCCTATCATGGGACTTGGGTCGCACATATAGAGGACATGTGCAGCTAGATATCTAGCACGTTTGACGATACGGTTGGGACGTAAAGTCTAGGAATGCATATCGCTCGGGGTAGTGTGTCCTAGACTAGAGGGCATTGTTCGATAGGTAGCATAAACCGTAGTTGGACCTAGGTAGCGTAAACCCTGGTTGAACCTAGGAAGCGTTCGATAAAGTAAACCCTAGTTAGACCTAGGTAACACTCGATGGTAAACCCTAGTTGGATCTTGGTAGTATTAGATAAAAGAACCTAGCAAGACCTAGGTTGGCTATCCAAACGCTTACGCAACACAGGAATGGTGGTTTTACGTAGACGTTGTGAGAATATATATATATATATATATATATATATATATATATATATATATATATATGGAAGCCCGTACGGCATACGACATTGGATAAGGAACTACTTATATATGACAAGATGACATGAGTTGGATAAGATACTGCATACACATGAAAAGAGGACACGGGTAAGGGGTAACTACATATACACTGTATTAGGTTAATCTACTAGTGGATGAATAATTATAGCTTAAAAAGCTAACATTGTTAACAACCTAATAACCAAGAAAATGTGACTGAACGGTATATGTAGGACTATATAGAAGTTTATTCTAAGTCCAGTCATATAGAACTTATGTTCTGACCCCCTCCTCATTACATACATCCAAGTAAGATTCATGACAGATATGGTATAGCTTTGGATATTGGTTTAGCAGTATTGTTAATAAGATAAGGCTATATTTGAATATATTATACTTTATTTCCTTCTGCTGTGAGATGCTTTACGAGTTCTGACATGCTTCTTTATCTCTGTCTTTTTCTGCAGGATACTAGAGCACCCAACTCGGGTTTCGATAGATTGGAATTTTGAAAAAAAAAATCGATCTTTCGGAATATAGGTTGCTACATCTGGTATCATACTATTCCTAGGGAGATAATGAGTGAACGTATTTGTATTTTCTAAAATATAAATATATTGTATATATAAACCTAAATCCATAAAGTATCCCACTAGATATGGAAAGAGTTGGGATAGCTATTTTGTACACTAAAGGAATGAACCTAGAAATTTTAAGACCCTTAGGTGGTTTGGTTAGAAAGTGTACAATATGATTTGGTATTGGAGAAAGGAAGTGTCCCATAAGAATTAAAACTGAAATGTTATTATTTCAGAGTAGTGGGTTTTGAAGTGAAACCTTATAAATTAGAAAAAGGCTAAAATGTGGAAAATGGATTGGGAATATATATATATAGTTGAGATAATCGGTTTGGAAAGTGCCTAGGAAAGCCTAGTTGAGTTGAAAGACCCACTTTGAATCTAGCCCAATGACTAACTTTTAAGAACTTGAATTTGTATAAGTTTGGGTAGAAAGATATTGTAGTATTTTCAAGTTTTGATCTTAAAAGGTAATTTTGGATGTTTGAGAAATTATTTAGTGCATGTTGGGTTTTAAAAGTAAAGTGGGGTATATTTTGTAAAACAATGATTATTTGTTTTTTTTTTAAAAGAATTCTCACATTAAAAGGTGCATAATACAGAGCATATATAGCTCGAGTTTTCATATTATAATATATAAAAGGATTGAAAATAATGTGTTGTGTTTTTTAAAATAAGTTTTAAAATCTCTATTCTGTTAACAATAAATTTTGATTATTTATTTACAAAGAAATTTTGTTGGGTGGACAAAATAAGTTGTAGGAATAGAATAGATGTCTGCACCTTATAACGAGTAGTTAAATTAACATTGTAATTAGAAACAATGTAAGCCTAATAGTCATCCTTGTCTACTCCAGTTTTGTGATTTGAAAAAAATGTTTTGCATTTTATTTTGTAACGTGTTTTTATGGTTTGGCGAAAACAAGTTTTGGAGAAGAACACTTTTAATTTTTGAAAGAAAAATGTAATTAAAAGAAAGGAGGCCAAACCATGCTTTAAAAAGAATGGAGTAGGAAAGGATTAGTGCCTAGAAAAGAATGAGAGAAAGTTAAAGTTATGGATTAAACAATTAGAACCAACTAGAGAATGGCTGAGTTGAGTGATTCTCTGAGTGTCAATCTAATGTTGATTTCGGTCTTCAGGGTTGATATTTAGGGAGTTACTCTCTTGCTAATTTACAGTCAGGGATTAGCTAATATTAAACTAATGAAAAATTTCCCGTAGAATGCATAAGCATTGAGAAACCTAGGGTTGTTGCTTGAGAAAAAGAAAAAGGATAGCCTAGTAATACACTGCAAGGACTAGTAGTGATTACTAAGTTGTATAGGGCAAGTAAGTGTGTAGATCCTGTTATGTGGACTCACAATTGTCTGAGATGACAAAGCCCTAAGAATCTTGGCCCATAGTAGTAGCTGTGTAGGATGCTGTTTGAGTTGAAAATGAAAAGGCTTATTTGAAAATAATAAACTTAAGTAATTTGCTTAGGTCAAACAAGCTAAGAAAGAAACTAGCTTAACTAAAAAGAAAACAACAAATCCAGTATGACAACAAATGTGACGGGAAAAGAAAATGAAAATCTTAAGAAAAAGATGAATAAATATGAATTTTTTCCAAGATAAGTTGAAAAAGAGAAGAAATTTTCTTATGTGGTTGTGCTTGGACAGGAAAATAGGAAATCTTTATAGAATAGTCATATAAAAATCCAAGTACGATTAGAAAAGAAAAACGGAGGATGTGAATTTTTTCATTTTATACCTTTTCGTAACATAAGGAAATCGAATTTGGAAAATTAGATTTTTCTAAATTTCGAATTTAATGATGGGTGATAGGGTTTTGGATGTGACAATTGGGTGAACTATGCTCTTATTCTATAAGAGTATGGGAAAACTTGGATGAAAAATATTTTGATTTTTCAAGAATATTGCATTCATATAGAACTGTAAGTATATTTAGGATGTGAGCATCATGTTTTGAAAGAATTTTTAAAATTTGCATTCATATAGGTGGATCCAAATTAGGCATACATACTTTACAATGATGTATCTCACTTTGCACATGTGCACAATGTTTGCAACAATTGGATGCACACTTGATGGATGGATATTGCGAGGGATTATCTACTGTACTCTTATCGAATTTCGGGGACGAAATTCTTTAAGGGTGGGAGAATTTAACACCCGCATTTTTAAATTAAAAATGTACCAATATGTATATATGCATAGATAAATAATGGTGATGTATAATGAAAATTAATTAATATATGGAAGAGAAGGAAAAATTAATTCGATAACTGTGTGCGTAACGGAAAAAATAATAAAATAAGGATACTTAATTTAAATATCAGGAATTAAGTAAAACGGACATCACCATTGCATCCGTCTCAGAATTCTGCTTGGAATAGAGTCCAAGTTTTTGAATATCGGACTCCGTATTAAAGAGTTATGGCCTTCGGAATATTCAAGATAAATTCATAAATTAAATAGTAAAATAACCCAGACAGGTCGACCTAGAGGTCGACTTATACCAAGGTAGGTCGACCTACCCCAGGTAGGCCAGGTAGGTCGACCTGGAGGTCGACCTACCCCAGGAAGATCGACCTCCCCTAAAACAGGTCGACCTCCCCTAAAACAGGTCGACCTGGGGGTCGTCCTCCCCTTAAATCTGGGCAGAATTCATTTTCTACACCTGGACGCAATTTCTAACCTGATACGTTGACCAAACAACTATATAATGATCCTTAACCCATTATTTTTCTTCACCCAAGCCTATGGCGATGCCATGGCTCTTTCTAACTCAAATTCTTCTTCTTCAAGAGATTTCTACATCCACTTTCTTCCCCTTTTCTGTTCAAAACATCTATTCTTAAAATTAAAAGTTTAGAATCAAGACAACCTCCAAATTAAAGAGAAAAAGGGATCCAGATCTGCAATTTACACTACGCAAGGAGGAGAAATTCAGATTCACAACTTACGCTACGCAAAGAAATCAAAGATAGATCAAATCTATGGATTGGGGCATAATATCAATCAAAGTTAAATCAAATCCATGAATTGAAGATGAAAAGCAAGGTGAGTGAAATTACAATAAACTTGTTGCATAATAGTATTATTATCGTTCGTCATTCCCCAATTCTAAATTCAATTCAAGATTCATGTTATAATAATTGTCCTTTTATTCTCCTTCCCCTTGTTATTTTTGGATCTAGGTTATCTCGAACCTAGACAAAATCTTATTATACATACGTACGATTGAAATATGAGAATTTTGGGGCATAATTTATTTTGTGCAAGCGAGGAATATAGTATGTAATTTGGGGATTGTGGCATAATAATTATTATTGCAAATATTGGGACAATTGGAGAATTGTATATTGGGATTATTCAATGAAATAAAGTTTGAATTGGGAATTTTGGAGCGTATTTCAATAATGAATCTTTGCGTTTGTTTTGGATACATGAATTAATGCTGAATAGTGTACATTATGAATTCTGATTTATAATGTTAACCTTAAATTGTGTAAATTTGTTTGGAATTATTGAATATGGAATGGGATTGGGAAGAAGTGATTTATTTCAAATCTAATATTGCGGGATTGAGGTTTTAAACTGTAAGTTTAAATTTTGGGTTTTAGGAAAAACGAATCTAAAGGTAAGAATCCTTAATTGATAAAGGAACCGATAAAACTTAGCTTATGCGATTATGAGGCCTCTTATGTGATTATGAAATCTAACTCATAACCTGAAATTGATGCTAAACGTTCTCATAAAAATTGTTAACTGGCTAAAGATGAAACATGACTAACTCGAGATTAAAATGAGGTTGCGGTGTAATTCTGCCCGGAACCGCCCGGCATATCCAGTAGCCGCAAACAATAGGGTAAAATGTGAGAAGTTAGTCATAACGCGCTTATACCCGAGGTTAGATTGAGTTGTGGTGTAAGACTGCCCAGAACCGCCCGACACATCCAGCAACCGCAACAATAGGTCAAATGTGAGAGGTTGGTGCATTAATAATCAATTAATGATAATGACACATGCTAGTATGGCAAGGTTAGGTTAACAACACTTAACCAATTTGACATGATGCATGGGTGGGTTAAGTCAATATGAACTGAAAGACAACACTTAACCAAATTTGTGGAATATACGAGTAATGCATGAGCGGGAAGGTATGGTTAAGTAAAACTTGACATATGGACAAACTTAACCAACACAGTAATGGGGAATGATAACTACCTATTATAAACCAGAGTAGCGATAATGTAAAATTAAATAATAGGTAAACTTGTCCTAGCGATAAGGGAAAATTATGGCATAAGAAGTAATACAACACTTGAAGGGTGGGACGACTTATACCATGAAATAAGTTAATCTAAACTCAAAATGTGGGAAAGCACCCGTACGCTATCGTTTGATAAAGAAAACTTAAGTCATGTTTGAGTTCATTGGTAAACCTTAGTTAGTGAACTAAGCAAATAACGATAAAGGCAACCAATTGTTGAACCTTAGTTAGAGAACTAAGTAAATAAAGATGAAGTTAATGAAGTGTTGAAACTTAGTTAGAGAACTAAGTAAATAATGATGATGGCAACTGGGTAATGAACCTTGGTTAGAAAACTAAGTAAAATGGCAACCGAAGTAACGGACCTTAGTTAGAGAACTAAGCAACGGTAAAGATAACTAAGTAAGTAAACCTTAGTTGGAGAGGACTAAGTAATAAACCTTAGTTAAAGAGAAATTTAATAATTAGAATTGAAGGACAACATAAACGAGGATAACCAAGTTAATAAGACAAAGCAAGCACGTAATCAGAAGTTTAGACATAAGGTCTAATAGTATGAAAGGATAAGGCGCTTGGAACAGTCCATACGATAGGGGATGAATAACCAAACTCGGTAGATCATCACGATGTCGTAGGGCGCGAGGGGGATCATACGTCCATCGGATCATATAGAAGGCTCCAATGGACTGGGTTACGAAGCACGCGGCTTTGAGGGGACGTGAGGATACTCTTGGTATCCCACTGTGAGAATGCAGATGATCCGCCTGGGCTCACAGAGGTTAAGGTCTGTGTAAGAAGAACCAAGAGTATGCCTTGGTTGCAATAATAAGGCAACCTAAAGAGTAGGATGGACCAGCGTGAGTCGGCGATAACCAGTTGGCCCTGTGATAGCACGTCGTCGGCTACCTACCATCTTGAGTCAGTCAAGCACAAAAAGCGGAAAGGCGGAGAACTCCAAAAGACCTTATACTTGCTGTCTAGTTATGGGCGAGGTTAGCCAATAGGTTTGTGGGGGCAATGTAAAGACCCGTAACTTCCCCGTGAAGAAAAGAGAGGATACTTTGAGAAAAAGCCACATCAGAACGTAGATAGAAGAACATTTCATTGTTAGTTACAACAATTCCATCATAATACAAGAATATACAGAGTATGAATAAGTATTACACATTCGATAAATATCAGAAATTACAATACATTACATAGCAGCGTAAAATAATACAAAGCACAACTGAAGAAGATATACGGATACATAGCTTTCCGGATATCGTTCCAGCTGTAAATCAGGATCCTGTGAATATAAATCTGCAAAACCAAAACTACTAGCTGCCCGTGTCAAAATAAGGGCACCCAGAGTTTAGGTTAAAACAATAAACTCCAGGTCAGTCATGTGAATGGTGTGAGAACTAAAACAGTTATTAATCTTTATTTTAAAGTTAGGTAAATCGAGGGACCACGCCGTATAACACGGAACGGGTTTCCTCCCAAGAATACCAGTGCATAAAACAACAGCGCAATGCTAAATAAAGAAAAATGAAGCTATTATAAGACCCAGGTCCCATCACACAATGGAACGCAAGCCGGAGGATAGGGTTTTTATCTTATAATAGCCAAAGAATGCTTGATACGCTAAAAACAAATCATTTGATACTATTATAAGAGCATAGTGTATAAAACAATTTCAATCATAAGTATCAATCATAGACAGCATAAGTGCCCCATAGCACTATGTCGTCATACTAGGCTCTACAAATAAAACCGCAAAGTCACGTATTGGAAATTGGATTTCCATATGTGAACCAAGGCAAAGATAGTCCTCTACCGATTCGAGACTGTCTAGCCCGAGCCTCAGGAACAGTCGCAACTGCCCCTTGGATCGTCAGGGCCGGTCTACCGATGTGGATTAAAATGCCTGAACACTGGTTTTCCCCGCCCTTTGGGGCAAAAATGAGCCAACAAATGACTCCATCGGCTCTACATAGTCACCGATATATCCGAGGCGCCACGCAACAGCAACAACCACATAAGTCAAACTCGTCAGGGCGTGTTAAACCACTGACACCACTTCTAGCTAGAAGGAAACACATGCCCTCCCTGAAGTCTTCTCCCATTTCTGGTTCACAACCGGGTGTGAGGCTCGCGAATTAACGCTACACAAAGCTGTGCCACACAGGCTGTGCTTTGATCATCAACCACAAGACTCTGCTTTTCAATAGAAGCCTTGATCATTTGCATCTTAGCATTCCACACAGGAAAACCACTCCATGCAACCGATATCCATCAATCACACAGAATGATATCCAATGTCAGACACACAGTCCATCTGCAAGTCCGTTCTGGTTCTGAACGAAACCGGAGGCACCTTGTACCTCGCATATCCATCGATCTCCAAGTACGTCTGGACGACCACTAACTGATTCCCTCCTCTTGGGTGTACGGCCCAATCAAGATCATCAGTAATCACCCAAACGACGTGAAGACCTCCGGTCTTCAACCACCGTCTTCCTCTTCGACACCATGTCGAATCAGTTATTCAGAATGGGATAAACCCGGTCTTTCTGAATAACTCGCATATATAATAAATAGGTGTTACACAAACACAACATACGCCTCATTCTAATTCATCAGTCACTAACCGTAAATTAGCAAGAGAATAATTCCCCAAACATTAACCCTGAAGGCCGAAACCAACATCAGATCAATACCCAGGAAACCATTCTTATTAGCTAAGCTACAGTTAGTTTCTAAATTTCACATTCTTAGGGAAAGGTTCCCATTAATTTTATCAAAGATAAATTCTTTTAAATTTATTCTTTAATCTTCCTTTGAATATAACTTCAAACTAGTTGGGATTAGCGAACCACACCGAAGTAATTATTTATTTTATTTCCCAATCCCAACCTATTTATCCCATGAAGTAAAACTGGTAATACTTCATATCTAACACCACGGTGTTATCGGTAAATTCAATTACCATTTCACGTTCAAATCTAATTAAAGATTTAACTATCGCCTAGAGCAAAACTTATGATACTCCATTTTCGATCTTTTCAATCTAATTAAAGATTCATTAAAACTCTACTTAGTTTTAATCCTTAACTGGGTTAAAGAACCGATGTCATTTAAAACACAGTTCACGATAAACCCCAAAATTACATCACATTTCAATCAGTCCCTAACCGTAAATTAGTAAGAGGACAGTTCCCTAAAATATTAACCCCGAAGGCCGAGACCAACATCAGATCAATATCCAAGAAACCATTCAACTTAACTAATCTCCAGTTAGTTTATGATTTTCTTAACTCCGTTGGGTCTAAGAACAGTATTATTGAAGATACTGTTCATGACAACCCAAAATCACATTCCATTAATTATCGGGTTAAAGGACAAGTGTTATTTAAAACACCGTTCACGATAAACCCAAAAACCAATTCAAATTCAATTCCAATTAAATACCATTTAATTGGTACACTTCATTAAATCTAAATAAAAGATTTAATCTTTTTCTCAACTGGGTTTAAGAACAGTGTTAATGAAGACACCATTCACGACACTCCCAAATCCCATTTGATATTAAATACAAGGCTCTGAATAGAAAATATATCGGCTTATATTCAATATCAAATTCTACGACCAACAAATATCGTATTGGAAATAACAATATAAATATATCTTTCAAATTTCAATAACAATATCTCTATAATCACGAAATCCAACATCGAAATATTCCAAAGACAATTTCGATTCAAATCCATTCCAATTCAATCATTGGAAATTCTGGTTACTTTCAAAACCATTTCAAATCCGCTTTATTTATTTTAAAAATAAATGGATTATAATTCTAGTTCAAAACTAGTTTATTTCGACAAAAATCTATTTTTATCTTTCCAAATATGGAAACTTTCATCCTAATTCTTCACAAATCATTTCTTATGATTTTACACAAATTATAACTATTTTTAATAATTTTATCAAGGCCCGTACAGTCGATTTCCATCAACGGCCATCGAACTGCACTTACATCGACTTTTCCAAATTTTATTTGGTCATAATTCCAAATCCAACCGTTAGATTTCAAATCTCTAATATTCTTTAGAAAGCTCTTTTCGATACGAACCCAACGGTTCCGGTTTTAGGAGAAACCGACGGCCGGATCTCCCATAATATCCATTCGAAGTCAATGGTCGAAATTCGCGAACTGCTGTGGCGCGGCCCGTTCTATTTAGGCCATTATATTATATATATAATATATATTTTGTTGATTCCTTTTAAAATGTATTTTATAAATTGTTTTAAATTCGTTTTCAAAACGATTTCAACTTCATATTCAATTTCTAATCAAAATTGAATATTCCACATCATCGAAATACCTTTGATAATATTTTCAAAACGTTAAATTTTGAAATCACTTTCTTTTCTATATTCATTATAAAAATGAATAAAATCGATATAAATATCATTCACGTCAAAATGGCGTCAATCTGATCAACACGGCTTTTATTCAACACATGAATGTTTATTCTATTCAACACATGAATTTATTTTCAATTCCACACATGAATTTATTTTCAATTCAACACATGAATTTATTTTCTATTCAACACATGAATTTATTTTCAATTCAACACATGAATTTATTTTCTAAATTGGAATAAGGCCCAATCAATTACCATATAATGAATTATATGGATTTTATACAACACATTTATATAATAGCAACGATAAATCATTAACCATCATCCAGAGTGCACCACACAACTGCATAAGCATTAAATATAAATAATTAACGCTTACATAGTCTGTCGACCTATCGATGACATAAAGCTAAATAATTGGGATTAGTGTACGCCAAATATCATCCCAATACCCGTGTGGGGTTTCAAATCAACAAACACATATTTTAATTTGTGTAGTTGGGCGATGTGTAAAATTTATCGTCCTAATCAATATCAGTCAAATCGGTGTATATAAAAAAATCTCCGATTTGTTTATTACTATATATTTTATATACACGTTAAAAATCATATTTTTAACTATAAAATATTTTCCACTATAAAATATTTTATTTCATTTCACATCACACAATCAAATTTCACAACGCAGCAATCAAATTTCACAACACAGCAATCAAATTTCACAATACAGCAATCAAACAAACAAGTCATCCATGGTCTGTGGACGACGGGTGTCGGATGCTGCTAAGCACCGTCTGCATCCTAGTATATATTTCAACTAGAAATTAAAATAAAAGTGAGGAGTTCTCAGCGACTAGCTAAACCAAACGCCATGACTCTTCTTATGTAGAAGTCTTCGCCGTTCTCGCCTTTTGTCACTTTCGTTGCCCGTAGCCACTACATATAAAAATCACATTTTTATATTGTTGCTATGTATATAAAAATCACATTTTTATACTGCTACCATATAGATAAAAATTCTATTTTTATCTTGCTAATAATATAATAAAAATTATATTTTTATTACTCTACATGAATAAAAATCATATTTTTATAATTCTAATCATATAATAAAATTATATTTCTACTTCATATATTTTTACAATGCTTCCTTCTATATAAAAATTATATTTTTATATATCTACTTCTTATATAAATATCGAATTTTTATTATCATACCTATATAAAAATTATATTTTTATTACTCTACCTTAATAAAAACCATATTTTTAATACTCTACCTAAGTAAAAATCATATTTTTATTTTAAAACTACATTCATAAGAATCGAATTTTCCCCGTGTTTTATATACATAAAAATTAAATCTTTTCCATGATAAAATCTAATTTTTTTATTTTAAAATTCATACATTTTCAGTTTTAAAATAAATAAAATAAATGAATAATAAAAATAAAAAGAAGAAAACTTACATCGTTCAGATGAAAGAAATGGGGGGTTGCTGTGCGCGTCGTTCAGCGGGGGACTCGCCGAAGTCAGGGGAAACCGCGACGTTAGGAGGTGGGGCCAGGAGTTACAATGCTCACTGGTGCGGTGCTCGATTCGTGGTTGGGGGGGGGGGGGTTCGCTCGAAGTTGGATGGTAGAAGAACGAGAGGGGCAGTGGAAATGGGGATGGCCGGAGTGCGACATCAGGGGGGGAGGGGGGTGGTCAGCGAATCGGGTTTTTCTTCTGATGTCGGGTTTTGGATCTGAGCAAATGAAATGAGGGGGGGGGGTAAGGGTATAAACAAGAATATATATTAATTATTATTTTTTTACTTTAATCCAAAAATGTTGACTTTTTTCTTCGACCTCTAAACGAGGCCCACCGCCTGTCGTCCCCAGCTAATTACCCCCATTCTGAACACAATGGGATATGTATCGTAAGCTGATTCGATCGTTTCGATCAGTTTTCGTCAAAACCAACATATAACTCTATATATTGAATTTGAACGTGTAATTCAATTTTCCGGGGCCGCATACGGACTCTAAAAATTCCCGAAAAATATTTTCTAGCTTTGTATTGACGATATGGTCCTAACAAAACTAGTTTCGTCAAATTCCTGGACCGTTTGAAAAATGGCCATTTTCTGGTCGATTAAAATCAACTAAAACTGGTCAAACGCGTTTTCCTTTGCCACACTCACATATTGATTCGAAAAATTATGAAATTTGAAACCTAGCAATAATTTGAAATCGCGGATCCAAAAAAAGTGGTTTCATCGAAAACCGAGGTCGTTTGCAGAATTTCCATTTTTAAGGGCCAGAATTCCATAGCGACTATTATGAATTTTCAACTGGGCATATCTTTTGATTCCCGCTATGAAATTTTGATTTTTCGGATTCGTTGGAAAGATATTCTCAAGTAGATTCTAATATTTTTGGTTTCGCTAAAATCCGACTTATTTTGAATCCAGTACATTCAATTGAACTTTGAAATCGAATTTTCAAACTACCGCGCCATTGTCAATTCCTTTTATAATTATAAATAAATATTTATATTCTAATGACAACGTATATAAATATATACGTTCTAATTCTATTCAAAATAAATTTCTCGTCGTTATTATTTAAAATAATTCATTTTAAATATACAAAATTCACTAAAATTGCCAAAATAATTTTTTTTTAAATTGGCTCGGATTTCCGGGTTACAGGCATAGAGGGCCTGCATACAGTTCTTATTCTTGATATTCTTGGGTGCCTTTCATTAGTTGAGGGAGGGGTCAAGTGGAACCATAGTCACAGTAAAAACAGACCTTAGCATCTGCATCGGCAGATAACTTAAAGCTCTGGACCGAGTTCCTTGTTTCTTGATTTGCCCTGCCACGGGACTCGTGTCGCACATATAGAGGACATGTGCAACTAGATATCAAGCACGTTTAACGATACGATTGGGACGTAAAGTCTAGGAATGCATATCGCTCGGGGTAGTGTGTCCTAGACTAGAGGGCATTGTTCGATAGGTAGCATAAACCTTAGTTGGTCCTAGGTAGCGTAAACCTTGATTGAACCTTGGAAGAGTTCGATAAAGTAAACCCTAGTTGGACCTAGGTAACACTCGATGGTAAACCCTAGTTGGATCTAGGTAGTATTCGATAACAGAACGTAGTAAGACCTAGGTTGGCAGTCCAAACGCTTACGCAACATAGGAATGGTGGTTTTACGCAGATGTAGTAAGAATATATATATATATATATATATATATATATATATATATATATATATATATATATATACACGCACGAAAGCCCATACGACGTATGACATTGGATAAGGAACTGCGTACATATGACAAGATGACACGAGTTGGATAAGGGACTGCATACTCATGAAAAGAGGACACGAGTAGGGGTAACTACATATATATTGTATTAGGTTAATCTATTAGTGGATGGATTAGAATAGCTTAAAGAGCTAACATTGTTAACAACCTAATAACCAAGAAAATGTAACTGAACGGTATATGTAGGATTATACAGAAGTTTATTCTAAGTCCAGTCGCACAGAACTTACGTTCTGACCCCCTCCTCATTACATACTTCCAGGTTAGGTTCTTGACAGAGATGGTATAGCTTTGGATACTGGTTTAGAAGTATTGTTAATATGGTAAGGCTATATTTGAATATATTATACTTTATTTCCTTCCGCTATGAGATGCTTTACGAGTTCTAACATGTTTCTTTATCTCTGTCTTTTTCTGCAGGATACTAGAGCACCCAACTCGGGTTTCGGTAGATTGGATTTTTGAAAAAAAAATCGGTCTGTCGGAATCCGGGTTGACATTAGTGATAGATTCAGGTATTTTTTTCTATATTGTTTAAATCGGGAAATAGGATTTCTACATGTTAGTCTTTTCTATTTTTAACAGTGGTTAAATTAAGTTTCATTTGGCTATACTGCTTGCTGCGTGTGTACAACATAAGTTACAAAATTTTAATCGCTAACATGTTTTTAACCTGATTCATTACAGAAATGATTTGATATAAAAATTACACATTTCATCATTGACAGTATAACTTATCATGGATTTGAGAGAGTGCTGATGTCAAAAATTTTATGTTGATGCCAGAAGGTAGGACGATGTGTATGGTGTGAGGAGATATATTATGGAAGAGAGATTGATGAATGTCCCTTGCTATCGTGGCGCTCATTGATCAGTGTTAAGGAGTTCATGTGATATTATTCATTACATTTGTAAAAACTATAGTTATTGGACTTGACATGCATTGACTACACTACATATACTTCAACCAAGTAAAAGATCTCTCTCTGTCACACACACACAAACACACACACACACACATTGACATATTAGTGTTTTTGCAAGATAAACCACCATACAACTGTATTCATCAAACCGAATGGTTTTTAATTTGAATTTAGAGGCAATATCATTTCAAAATAAAGTGTTCCGTAAAACTTGATCTGATATTTAGACAATCTATAAATAATTGATTAATCTATAGTGTATGGTATATTACAAATTAAAAAATGACATATTCAATCCGTCAGACTAAAAATTCCATGAAGTTTGTCAGTGGATATTCTTACTTTATAACTCCATTGACATAGTGTTCTCAACGCTGAGACGAACATCTATTTATTCTACTTATATAGTTATACCGTTGGGTCATGCATTCAAATATAAGCAGGATGGATTAGAGATTCGTAGGATGATTCAGAACTTCTATAAAATCAGTATAATACAGATTTGAAGTATTCCTCTGTCTGTTACTACACTGGTTTGTTCTTTTGAATTTGAAGTATTTTACTGTTCTTCTTGTCACATCCATGTCCAATATGTTACTCATTTTTCATTAATTTATTGTAATATTTATATCATTATAGAACAATCTTCATGAGCTCTGGTCGCTGCTTAACTTCTTGCTGCCTGAGATATTTAGTTCTGCTGAGATGTTTAATGAATGGTTCCAAATCTCAGGAGAGAACGATCAACATGAAGTTGTTCAAGAGTTGCATAAGTTGATTCTGTAAACATCTAACAACTGAAGCTTTGACATATAAAAAAAATCCTTCTCTGAGAAAGGCAAAGAAGGCTACGATATTTTCACTGAAGCAATGTTATTTCTTGCTGGCTAGAAATTCTACAATTACGATGCCATATAGAGTCTAAAGAATAGAGAAGCTTGTGAAACAACTTGAATCTGGTGATTTGAAACTTCATGTATGAGTGCTGGAGGTATGGGATAATATCACAATATTGATACTTACAGCATGTTCTTAAAATTTTAAAATTAACATTCTTCCTGTTTTAGTTTATGTCCCTTAAAAAGAGTATACTTATACTATTTATTCCAACATTCGGGAAGAGCAGCAAAGAAGGCTACAATATTGCAAAAGGCAACAATGTACAACTTTAGGTGCTCAATGTTGGAGTTACATTAAGCAGCCAGGGAAATCAGTCGTCGCAAATGGATCTTTTATCGGTGTTGGTGAGTTACTATTCTTGTTTCGAGCATGAAAAGAAAGTTTATTGTTTCCTTCTTTTACTTGTACAATTGATTATTATTTTGTTTATTTTTTTGTTTTTCTTTATTATTTAGAACATTTTCTAATGCTAACTATAAACTTAAATTGGATTTGGAACTTACTAAAAAAAAAAATCACTTATGCATATTATAGAAATGGATATTCCTGAATGGCATTGTTTTAAAAAGAGCTCCAAAAAAAAATCATTTTCTTGGCGCTTTGAAAACGCCTTTGTGAGTGCATGCGTACTTGTTAAACTGAGTACTAAATTGCGTGAAAATTCACATCCTTTATTGTAAACTTGCAGGGTGTCCATTTGATATTGTTCGTGAGATCCACGCAATGCATGAAAAAATTAGATAAGTTTGAGAAAATGATTTGGTAGACTTCACTTCATCGGTTAGATATTCTGGAACAAGCAATATTAGAACACTCAGTTTGCGAGCCTGTCTCTGACCTTCTAACTAGAAGTGTTTGACAGTGTTGTGCCGCTAGTTTGTGTATACATGTGGTTGTGTAACTATAGTTTGCAGATTTGGTGATGCATGTCATGTTACATTAATAAAATGGTTCACAGATTTATTTCTTGGACTAGTTTAGGTTTGTGTTGATGATGAATTTTGAAATTCATAAATGTTTATGTTCATTTATTTTCCGTGTAAATTCAAATAGTAGCTATTTTTTTTAAGATATTTTTTAAATTAGATATGGCTCTTGGCTGTATCTAATTGATGATTGGATACGATCATGAGCCGTATCAAATTATCAATTTGATATGGTTAAGGGTCGTATCTTTATTTAAATTATATATGGTCATTAGTTGTATCAAATTAAGAATTTGATACGGCTAATGGCCGTATCAAATTGACGAAGACGCCATTTTTGATATGACACAGAGCATTGCCAAATCGATTTATTTAGATATGACCATGAGCACTGCCTTATTGGCATTTCTGGTGTAGTGGAATTAACCTATATATATGTATGGAAGTGGGTTTTCTACTGTCTGAGCATCTAGCCAAGTCAGAATCAAAACACCTAATGACCTCCAATAGATCTGATCTTCTGTATATAAGCATGTAGTCCTTTGTTCTCTAAAGATACGTCATAACCCTTTTTTCTGCTTTCCGATGATCCATTCCATAGTTACTGATATACCTGCCTAATAATCATACGATATATGCAATATTCTGACGATTACACCCCCGGGCATACATTAGACTTCGAATGGTAGATGCATAAGGAGTGGTGTGCATTTCCTTAGCTTTAAGGATGTTATTAAGGCATTGTTTGAGACGATATCTATCTCCTTTAGTGACAAGGGTATATCTATATTTACAATCTTGCATTTCGAACCTCTTAAGCACCTTTCCTGTGTAGTTCTTCTGTGACAATCTAAGAATACCACATGAACGATCATGATGTATTTGGATTACTAATAAAAAAGAAGCATAAACAAAACTTTGATTTCAAAGTTATTTGAAAGAAATCTCTTGGTTTTGTGCGATATATGTATGTTATTGCTGGCTAGCAATATGTCATCAACATATGAAATAAAGAATACAAATTTACTTCCATAGAACTTATGATATACACGGTAGTTAATGATGTTGTCCTCAAAACCAAATGAGGTAATTACATGATGGAATTAAAACATTTATATTTCCATAATAACTTATTCTTTCCATTATGATATAATACATAAAGTGTTTCATTAACTTTCTATTAGTACCAAAATAATCAAGGGAAAACCAAGGGCACAAAAATGTTGTGATGGGACGTCAGAAACAGTAAGCTTCTGTGAAACCACCCAAACTTCCCGACCATCCTAAACCAAATAAGAAGACGGACTGCTTTAAGAACACGACGCATTAGAACATAGAACAAGAGAACATTTCATTGCTGTTACAACAATATACATCAGAGTAAAATAAATAATATATAGAGGAAAAATATCAGAGATTCAAATTACATAACAGCAGAAATATAATACGTAAATATAAAGTGCAGCAGAAAATATCAACTAACACAACTGAAAGAAATACACAGATACAAAGCATTCCATAGTGTAGCTCCAGCCGTAATCCAGGATCATAAGAAAAGAAATATCTGCAAATTCAAAACTATTAGCTGCCCGCGTGAAAAATACGGGCACCTGGAGTTTAGTTGGAAAACAATAAAATCCGAGTTAGTCAAAGGACTGGTGTGAGAACTAAAACAATTATTAACTTTATTTTAAAGTTGGGTAAATCAGGGGGCCACGCCGTATGACACAGAATGGGTTTACTCCACATGAATATCATTAAAACAAAACAATGCAATGCTTTTTGAAAAATGAAGCCATTATAAGACTCAGGTCCCATCACACAATGCAACACAAACCAAAGGATAGAGTTTTACCTTATAATGGAAAAACATGCTTGATACACTTAAAACAAATATTTTTGATATTGTTATAAGTGCGTAGTGCAGAAAACAACTTCGAATATAAATGTATCAATCATAGAAGGCATAGTACCCCATCATACTATGTCGCCATGGTATACAACTAAAATCGTAAGATTATGTGTTGGAAGTTGGGTTTCCATATATGAACAAAGGAAAGGAATCTTCCTTTCTAATCCGAGACACTCTAGCGCATGCCTCATGACTCAAACACATGTGAACCTGGATCATGTAGAGCCGTCCAGTTGACGCTGATTGGTTTTACCATAAACAATACGTTCCCAGGTCCTATTGGACCGCAATCTTGGTTTGTATGTCGACCATCAAGGGCCTTTGTACGACCAAATCCAAGGTACTTTGACATAAGTAAAATATCTGGGCTCCATATCATAATATCACTCATAGCTAGAAGGCAATACATGTTCAATTCTCTACCGTCCTTCATCCCTTTTTGATTCATACCAGTGTGTAAAGCTTGCGAATTAACCCTATACATAAAGCTGCGTTATATTATGGCTATGCTTTAATCATAAACCACAAAGCCCCGCTTTCCAACAAAAGCTTTGATCCATGCATCTCATCATGACACATTGTCAATCCATACCATATCATTGATGTCTGCAAATATATAACCTCTGAGCTCATGCGTATCAAAGAAGGGTGTTAAGCAAAGAGAATAAATTCTCCGCTACCAAACAGATATACATTTAGCAGCGATCAATGAATACAACGTGAAGTACAATGTCAGACATACAATCCATTTACAAGTCCGTTCTAGGAAACTGAAGGTCGCACCTTATTCCTAGTCCCATATGTCCAATAAAGGAGAGAGGCGCCCGCATATCCGATCGATATCTAAGTATGTCTGGACGACCACCACTTATTACCTCGTCTTGGGTGTATAACCCAATCGAGACATCAGTATTCATGCTAATGATGTGAAGATATCCGGTCTTCAAACACCGTCTTCATATCTTTGACTTTTAATCGTCGTATCAGTTATTCAGAATGAGTTAAACACAGTCTTTCTGAATGAATCACATGCCATATAATTAAGTGATATAAAAACACATCATACGCCTCATTAAAATCCAGAATATTCTTTTACTCAAATATTCAGTTTTTTTAGGGAAAGGTTCCCATTAATCTTATTAAAGATTATCTCATTTAAATTTATTATTTAATTCATTTTTTGGAAATCATTTATAAAGATTCTATAATATCTTTCGCAACATAAACTAGATTTAGGTTTATAAAACTAGTCGGGATTATCAAGCATTACCGAAATAATCATTCATTTTATTATCCCAATCCTAACCTATTCATCCCATGGAGCAAAACTGGTAGTACTTATCATAATAGTATATAATCGATATAATTTCTATGTCAGACTAATATTATAAACAAAATAGTCTTCCTCCACGGGGGTTCATCTTGATTATCACTAAATCGAATTCCATTCAATTCCAATTTAATATATTAAATTAGAAAATTTTACTTTGGAAAATTCCATTAAATCCTAATTAAAAGATTCATTAATTCCAATCATAACTTAACTATTAACCGGGATAAAGAACTAATGTTATTTAAAACATTGTTCATGATAAACCCAAAATCCAGTTTCAATTCAATTCCAATTAAATTTATTATATTGGAAAACTTCTCTAAATCTTAATTAAAAGATTTATTCTATTCTCAACTGGGTTTAAAAACAGTGTTATTGAAGATACCATTCACGACAAACCCAAAATCCAATTTGATATCAAATACAAGGCTTTGAACAGTAATAATATCAGCTTATATTCAACATCAAATTCTAAAACCAATTGATATCATATTAGGAATAACTATGTCTATATATTCTAAATTCCTCAACGATATTTGTATAATCACGGAATGCGATACTGAAATATCCGAAGATAATTTCCATTCAAATCCAATTCAATTTATATGTCGGTAAACTCTGGTTATATTAAAACCATTTCAATTCCTTTCAATTCTTCATTTTAGTTGTTAACTAGTTTATTCGGATAAATATCATTTATCTTATCAAAACCGGAATATTTCATCCAAAAATCTTTTCTAATCATTTATTATGATTTTACATAAATTTTCTCTATTTTTAATCATTTAAAAATAGGCCCTTTTAGTTAAATGGCGTTTCAGGTCATTTAACTCCACTAGCGTTGTTTTTATTCAAATTTGAATTGAACATTTCACAAAATCTAACTGTTGGTTTCTAAAACTTTTATAATCATTTGAAAGATCTTTTAGATATTAATCCAGCGGTTCCAGTTTCAGGAGAATCCGATGGTTGGGCCTCCTGTTACATCAATTCGAAGTTACTGGTTGAACTTCGCGAACTATCTATGTGCGACACATTTTATTCAAACTTGAATCGATTTATTATTAAAATATAAAATCAAATATGCTTTCCAAAAATTTTATAAATTATCTAAAATATTTTCAACTACCATTTGAAATTTTATTTCAATCATTTTACTTCAAAATCTATCTTTATTTTAAGCTATTATATTATATATAATATTTTTATATCAAATTATGGCTCTAACACCCAAATTGTCTAGAATTGCAGAAGATAATAACTAGAAGTGAAAGAAAATGCAATAAACACACCAAATTTATAGTGGTTCGGCGTTATCGAGCCTACGTCCACTTTATATGATTTTGATTATATGTTTGAATGCGAGTACAATCAGTGATTTCTCTCAATCTCACTTTTACAATGATGATTCACTCAGTGATTTCGAGATGTTACCGATGAGAAATAATGGAGAAATAGTAATGGTGGAAACAATACTCGGAATTGTCAAAAGTTCGTGAAAAATGCCAAGTATGGGGCTATTTGTAGGTAATATCTGCAGGTGGTTCATGAGGACACGTGGCACGGATCCCGAGGATCCCAGACTGGTTCGTGGCTTGATGGAGAAATGTTCAATATGACAGTTATGGTCAGGTGTCACTAGATCCTGAACTCGTGGCTTGTGGAGGACTAAGTCACGTCCATAATCTTCTGACCTTGTGGTCGGGTCGTGGTAGTCATCCTCGAGCGGCTCATGAAGGTCCTTCACGAGCGGATCGTGATGCATCCTCCACGAGCGGGGTCGGCCCTAATGTGTCACAAATGAATGGAGGAAGAAGACCATGAACTGATGGAGAAAGTGGATCAAGAATCGGACATGTTCAAGTGTGGGCATCCTTGTTCACCAAATGCAAGTCTTCATATCCTTGGTGGCTTGGTTCAAAAACTAGCCAACATTTTGCCCCCTCGAAGTATGTTTTATCAGGGATGGAACATGCTTCGAAATTGGTGAAACAGTTTTTGTCGGAAGGATGTAAATCAACAATTGCATCTGCTTGTACGGTTGCGATGTTTTGAATAACCGTGTCCTTTGACAAGTATAAATATCAGGCTAGATTTCCAATTATTTCTTTGCTTATTGATTGACTTTGACCCTTTTAGTTTTCGAGCACATTGTGATCAATTCTTCAGGTGAACCGTTAATCCTCCCTAAAAAATTGTCTTAAATAACTTCATTTCTTTTGTTTGTAAAAAGTTCCACTCTCCAAATTCAATAGTTATTTCAAAGACTGGGTCGCTAAGCCATGCTATGGTCCGCACTCCTCATGTGTGTGTCACAAATCAATGATTGAACAGGTCCTCACGCATGCCCCAGTGGGCTCATTTTAACGCTCGCGTCTGTTGGGCCAACTTGATCCTAACGAGACAAATGAAGAAAGATCAAAAGCCTTTGCGTAGTCTAATAAGCCGGTCCCCTCTTCTTTTTACTCTTCTTCTTTTACCTTTTTACTACTGTCGCATCTTCTCTAATATCCAACCCTAATTTATTTCCTTCAAATTCAAATGATTTCGAAATCACCCAATGAAATTAGAAAGGTAATAGTAATGATAATATTGTATACATTTTTTCTTTTTTTTGGGCGTTAATTCGAGATTGATTTCCATGGGTTTCCCTTCATCATCGGTTTGGGCACCATCGTCAACGTTGGACGGTGGTGGCGTGGGTCATGGAGTCGAAGTCATCCACGACGATGGTGGCAATCATCATCTTCAGGCGTCGGATTGAGATGTAATCGGGTTCAAAAATATGGGCGAACTGGTGAACGAAAGAATATAGACTCGCTAGTGGGTTGAATCACCAGGAACGAACGGGCTACTCGTGATTTGGGGAGAGAAGTTTAGTATCCTGGTGAGGAAGTAAGAGAAACAAGTGCTAGAAAAATCCTCAGTGCTTCCAGGAGTTAGATGGAGAGGAGTGAGGCTTCAAATCGTAATGGTGTGAAACAAGATGGTGGGTCGAGCCGTGAAGATGGTAAAGTATCGGTTCCTGAGAAGGGTATACTGAACAGGGCCATGAAGATGGCTCACGAGCCGATTATTCATGAGTCGATGGAATTTGGACTTCCAATCCGAACCCAGATCACGATCTAAGGGTCCATTCACGATCCGTATTAATTCACGAGCCACCACATTATCACGAACCGAATTCTTTCTCACGGGCCGAACCTAGATCACAAGCCGCTTCATCAGGCTTTAGCGAGTCAATTTGAACTCGCGAACCGACCTTCATATTGACTGAAACTCAATATAACTCTAACATATCAGCAAACAGTTAGGATAGAGCCTATAAGATGAGTCTTCTCGACTGGATGACAACATAACTTAGCAGCATACTGCAATCAGTTTCATGTTTCCATCATTAAATTCATGCTTATTCTTCTAAGTACTGTGCACACTTGTACACACCAGCGCCTGCATGCACACATGGTTCACGGGTTGTTATGCTCCAATTACTTACGTTTATTCGCCAACATAGCCATGTCTGATAGACACTCAACAAGAATATTAAAATCCTGATGTACTCCCATCAGATTCAGATTGGAGTAATTCTGACTCCAAATATGAAACAGACCTTGATACAGAATCGTCTTCTTCTGAGAGTACATCACTTGAGGAAGAGGATGATAATCGAGCTCCTGACAAAATCGAGGGTGTTAAAGAAGTAGAAAAGGAGAAATTGAGTGACTCTATAGTCTCCAAAATAGATAATATAAAACTTAAGAGGTTATGCCTAAGGCATGAGATTCCCTAGGTTAATGTGAAAACTTTAGAGAAAGGAGGCAGACCCAATTCTTCCCTGGAGGGGTACATGGCTATCAGTAGAGTCATGTGCTTGGTGGGTGCCATTCCTCCATTTCCCCTAATCATCGTCGATCTTCTGAGGCAACTACATATTGCTCCTATGCAGCTCCACCCCAATGCTTATGCTGCTTTGTATACCTTGTACATAACATCTGTAGAGATTTTAGAGTCCGAGCTTACATTCAAAGATTTAAACTTCTATTATTATTTCAAGCATTACTCCATGGGGACTCCGAACTTCATTTTCTTTGAATCGATCCCCTCTGGGAAGGTCTTGACAGATGGACACAGTAATTTAGGAGATGCTAAATCGACTGGTTTTACATAAAACACCAAGCTGGATGTGCGAAGAATTGGATACAGTCAAGTAGGCTCCTAATTCTTCATTGCATGTTCCAATTGTATGACTGAAGTGATAATATTTCTCTCTCTCTCTCTCTCTGTACAACTCATAATTTCCAACAGACAGAAGGCTCTGTGTACATGGACCGGTTGTCTCGCCTTTTAAAAAGCAAGTCGAAATTCTGTAAAATTATGAAATGCATAACCGACGAAAACCTTCATAGACACCACCTTCTGGATGTAGAATTTGGGCTTGGTCTAGGTGGTAAGCGCTACAAGTACGTGCCCCCTACTCAAATAGTTGGGGAATCGAGTAACATGCCCCTGACCAATGGAGAAGTGATCATGGAACCTACAAAGATGACCGAATTCCGTAAGAGTCCTTCACCAATGATCGACCAGGATGATGAGGATCTGAACTTATACAAAGGAGATGGAATCCGAGCTGATGAGCCAAAGGAGGTTTCAGTGTCCAAGGGGCTGTCTCCCTTAAGGACTCCACCACCAGTAGAGCCTACCACTCATGATACATTGACGGAGGAGCAGATATTTGGGGAGTTAGCAAAAATCCCCCTACCAGATATCATCTACACACCTGAAGACTTCGGAGGGGAACCAATCTTCCCTATCTTTGAGGAAGAAACTACTCCCACCAAGGAGAAAGATATTGTACATACGAGCCTAGCTTCAGGCCCTGGTATGTTAGGGGGATTACACGGGATGCACAAATCACATGAACCACTTGCCAGAACACTCATGTACTATTTGCATTCATGGGTCTTACACTTGTTTGTCGTTCTTTGTAGGAAAAATGTCTCGTCGCCACTCATATTCTCATCGTGAACTTCGTGGCTGTACACCCAGACTCAATCCCATATCTGAACATGACCGCAGTGATAGTCGGGGAAGAGATAGTCAATGACATCGTGATTCTTATTAGTTTCACTCTACACGGTCTTGCTCTCCTTCAAAGCAGGATCCAAGGAAATATCATAGTCGCCAAGTACCACAGGCGGAAGGCAAACAACTTCCCAAAGTTCTATCTCTTCTGAAGAGCACACCGTCCTAGGGAAAATCTTCCAAGAAGCGTCATGAATCCAAAGACAAAGATCCAATCAAAAATTTGGAAAAAGAGAAGGCAGCTCTGGTTCCTTTTGGTTAGCGCAACTTGGATACTACCGCTGTACAGGAAGGTGTCGTTACTTCTGAAATTAAGGTGAAGCTGAAGCACTTACGAAAGCAGTTCCTCGATATTTACTTTAAAAGGATGGTTTTCGTCCCAGATCTTGAACCGGTTCCTAAGGACTGGGATACAGAAGTTATGGGCCAAGTCAGTCATGTGGCTAAGCAATATAGGGAGATGAAGAGACATGCCAAGAGTATTTCAGATTTTATCCGCCGCCTGGAAATAGATGCATCGAGAGCTAGGGTGAAGATTGATTGTGACACCAAGGCCAGGAGCAAGGATGAGAAGGAACTTGAAGATGCATATGCCCAACTCGCTTTAGCTCAGCGGGATGCTGAAAATTATAGAACATAGTTGGAGAATGCTAAAAAACGTTTCCATCTCGAGCTTGATTCGAACAACCAAGAGTGCGTGGCTTTGAAGAAAGAGATAGAGGATCTCAAGACGAATAACACTGAGCTAAAGGCGTTGCAGGATCGTCTTGCCGCAGAGAAGGCTGCTTGGGAAAATGAAAAGGCAAGCTTAAAGGACATTCTTGCCCATGCTAAAAAGGAGAATGCAAGCTTAAACGACAAACTTGCTCATGCCGAGGAAAGACACGCTTTAGAACCATGTCTCCGGGTTCAAAGGTTCGAGCTCGGACCCTTCTGTTGTAATACCAAGCGACTTGTTGTTTGTGCCTAAAGGCACGTAGATCCGCTTCGTCCCTTTTCTCTTCTACCATATCCAGGGATTCGAGGAGCAGTTCATTGTTAGTCATTGGGTCATAGTAAGTGACCCAGTGAGATGGTACTTCTAACTCAACCGGGATGACTGCTTCAGATCCAAAAGCAAGGGAAAAGGGTGTATGCCCAATGGCTGATTTGAAGGTTGTTCTGTAAGCCCACAATGCCAAAGGTAACTCGACAACCCACATGGCTTTGGCCCGCTTTAATTGCTTCTTCAAAATGGACTTGATTACTTTGTTTGCCGCCTCTACCTGTCCATTTAACTGCGGATGCACCACAACTGTGATCTCTTCTCGATATGATATCTATAGCAAAAATCTCGAAACTCGGTACTGTCAAATTGGGTCCCATTATCTGTTAAGATGACTTTCGGAATTCCAAATTGTCATATGATGTTACCGACGACGAAGTTTATTACTCTCTTGGTTGTGATCGTGGTTAATGGTTCTGCTTCGACCCACTTAGTAAAGTAATCCACGACTACAATAGCGAATTTCACTCAGCAGTTCGCTATGGGGAGGCTTCCAATAATGCCAGTTCCCTACATAACAAAGGGCCACGGATTCATCATCATTTTCAACTAGCTAGGAGGTTCCCTGGGAATCCTTGAGAACTTTCAGTATGCATCGCAACGTCGTGTATCCTTAGCCGCATCTTTGTTCATAGTAGGCCAGAAATAGCCATAACGTAGTATCTTCTTCGCCAGTGTTTGTCCTCCAGTGTGGTCGCCACACTCACCTTCGTGAACTTCTCTCAACACTCTTTCTATGTCATCGTGGGCTATACACCGGAGGAGCGGCATTGAGAACCCTTGTCGGTATAAAACTTCGCCTTGCATGACATATCTAGAGGCCTTGCGAATGATAGCACGCCTTTCGCTCTTTTTGGTAGGAAGTGTCCCATTTATCAGGAAGTTCTTTAAGGGTGTCATCCACGATTCCCTTTCCAGCTCAATCTCCTGTACAGGATCAATTTCCGTCTGATCGATACTTGGAGACTGTAGTACCTCTATTGGGACCATCTCTGTGTTATCAGGGTTATCAGAACTAGATCTTGGCCAACTTATCTACCATATGGTTGTCTGATCGGAGGATATGTGTTATGCTGTAGTGTTCGAACCATCTAGCATTTTTCTCACTTCCATTAAGTATGATACCAGCCTCGGCCCTTTGGCCTGAAATTCTTCGCTGACCAGATTCACAACTATCTTTGAATCACAAAAGATATCCAGCTTTGTTATCCCTAACTCCTTTACAGGCCTAAGCCCAATAATTGTTGCTTCATACTCCGAGTCATTGTTCATGGCGTGGAACTCTAATCTCAAAGCATAATATATCGATCGTAGTTTGGGAGTTACAAGTACCACTCCAGCACCAGATCGTTTGTCATTCCTGGCTCTGTCAGTATACAGTTTCTAGACGTTGGGGTCAACTAGTGATTTTGAGGTATCAGCTTCTTCATTCACTACATCGTCTTCCGGGATAGTAAATTCTGCTATAAAATCCGCCAACACTTGCCCCCTTATCGATCTTTGGGGCTGAAAGTTCTGGTCAAACTAACTCAACTCAATGTTCCATTTGAGTAGCCTTCCCGATGCCTCTGGTCTTTGTAACACTTGTCGGAGTAGATGATCAGTGTATAGGGTGATGGGGGTAAGCTTGAAAATAGTGGCAAAGCTTTCTAGATGCGATCAGCAGGCTGTATGCAAGTTTTTCGATCTTTGGGTAGTTCCGTTTTGCTGCTGCTAGCTTCTTACTTACGTAGTACACTGGTCTCTGAACTCTGTCTTCTTCCCTCACCAGGGCTGAACTTATTGCGTGGGATGATCCTGCCAAGTACATGAACAAGTCCTCGTGTACTACCGGCTTGAACAATATCGCGGTTTTTTCCAGATGATTCAGGAGGTTCTGGAATGCTTCTACACGATCAGGAGTCCATTTGAAATTGCGCTTCCCTCGCTTTATCAAGTTGAAAATGGAATTCACTTATTTGTAGGTTTGGAGATGAATCTACTTATTGCGGCTACTTTCCCAGCGAGGCTTTGCACATCTTTGATTTGCCTTGGTTCTTGAATATTCCTGATTGCTGCGATCTGGTCTGAATTGATTTCAATTCCAAGCGAGCTAACGATAAAGCCCAAGAATTTTCCAGAGCCTACTCCAAACGAACACTTTAGAGGGTTGAGCTTCATCCCGTATCGCCTAAGGATGTCAAACATTTCTGCTAAATCGGTAGTATGGTTGGATGATTGTCTGGATTTCACAAGCATATCATTAACATGCACTTCCATCGTCTTCCCAATCTGACTGTAGAACATCCGGTTTACTAGTCGTTGATATGTAGCTCCAGCGTTCTTTAAGCTGAAAGGCATCGCTACATAGCAATACAATCCAAAATTTGTGATGAAGCTGGTATGCTCCTAGTCCGGAACATGCATGGGAATTTGATTATATCCGGAATATGCATCCATGAAGGAGAGGAGTTCGTGACCCTCCATCGAATCCACAAATTGATCACTTCTAGGAAGTGGGAAACGGTCTTTCGGACAAGCCTTGTTCAAATCTGAAAAATCGATGCAGGTGCGGCATTTCCCATTGGCCTTCTTTGCCAAAACCGGTTTGAAATCCATTCCAGGTAAGTTGAATCTCTAATGAATCCATTGCTCCTCAACTTCTCAACTTCTTTCTTTAAGGCAGCTGACCTCTACGGGCCAAGCATTCACCTTTTCTGCTTAATAGGTGGATGCTTCGGGTTGACGCTAAATGAGTGGCGCATAATTGATGGGGATATCCCATACATGTCAGCATCGGTCCAGGAAAAAACATCCAGTTGGCCTTTAGCAAGTCGGTCAACTCTTTTGCATAAAGGGGTCTAACTGGGATCCAATCTTCAAGACCTTCCCTGGGTCATCATCATCGATTAGAACATCCTTGGTCATTTCATTTGGAGTCGCCATTCTGCCCCCAGGTTCCTCGTCCTCTCTGGGATCTATATCCTCGCGCAGTTCTCTGGACGGCTCCTTTGGGACTGCCTTTAATTGCTATGCTGAATCCTCCTTTGCAGGTGGAGTGCCCTTTAGTTCTATGTAAAATCCTTTGAGCAACAACTTCAATTCTGCTATGTAGCAGGCTCATTCTACGACTTGGTCACCTCTGACTACTCCCACTTCCACATCTGTTGGGAATTTTAACAATAGGCACATGGGTGCAATACAGGCTCTGAAATTTGCTAGGGTCGGTCGGCCCATGGAGACGTTATAAGGTGACTCGATATCCAGTACCAAAAATGAAAAAATTCTCACTCTCCGGTGATCTCCTTCTCCCAAAGTTACTGACAATTCCACATATCTGATCAGGGATGTTGAGGCTCCATTGAAGCTACATATCCATCCATCACAGAGCTTTAAATCTTTCGCTTTAAGCTTCATTTGATCAAAAGCTTTCTTAAACAAAATGTTTACTGAACTTCCATTGTCCACCAACACCTTGTGGACCAGATCAGGACTGATAGTCACCATGATCACTAAAGGGTCCTCAGTGGGGGCATAAACTCTAACATTATCTCTATCACAAAAGATGACATTGTTAGACAGTTTTTTGTGTTGCTTTACCGGGGCTGCAATTTCAGGATTACTGCACTCCCCTACTTCGAGGTGTTTGGCGGCATTCACATATTGATCCATTGCCCTAAAGCTGTGTCCAGCAGGATGAGGTCCTCCTACTATAGTGTTGATGACAATGTTCTTTCCTTTCTACTGAGTAGTAGGCCTAGCAGCAGGTTGGTTTTGATTTGGGGCCTGCCCAGCTTGCCCTTATCTCTTGGAGCAACCTTGTATTCGTCCAATTTTCCTTCACGAAGTAGCTTCTCGGCGACATCTCTCAAATGGCGGCATTCATTGGTGGAGTGACCATAGGTCTGATGGAAAAGGCAAAACTTTCCTGTCTCACGTACTTTCCCCGTTGAGTCTCTCGGTGGAGGCCTATTATACTTAAGGGCATTGTAGGTATCCAGGAAAATATTTTCTAATGTATCATTCAAGGTGTGAAATTTTCACAAGCCTTGAACCGAGGCCTCTTCTGAGAATCATTCCCCCGATTCTTCTTCCGACTTTTATTCCTAGATTGGTAACCAACGCCCTGATTCTTATTTCCAACGTTAACCTCTAACTTTCCTGAACTGTGGCTGTATTGTTTGATGACCGCGTTACTCTATTTATCCTCTTTATTGGTGGCTTTTCTTTTCTGATTGGCGTATATCTCTTCCTGACGTAGACGCGTGTTAGCTTTTTCATAGAATATTTCCCTAGTCAGCAGCGGCTTGCCGGCTAAGTACCTCCCAAACACAGTATCCTTGTCCACTCCATCGATTAAGGCCATCATGATAGTCTGTTCGTGAGGATCTCTAACCTCCGTGACCGCAAAGTTAAAACGATCTAAGTAGGGCCTTAAAGTTTCATCAGGGCGCTATTTAATGAGGGATAACCCAGTGACATTTTTAGACCTCTGAGCATGAAGCCGGAATTGATTTACGAATTTTTCACTCAATTCCCTGAAACTGGAGACTGATCGTGCCGATAAGCGGGTAAACCACATTAATGCCACATCCTCCAGGAATATCGGGAATGCTTTACATTTTACTCCATCAGGAGCAGCGGTGGCATTCATGGATGCCGAGCTGGATCCATCCTCCTCGTACAACGATTCATAGATGGCATGTTGAATTTCCTTGGGAATCAGACGTCTAAAATGTTATTAGTAAAGGGCGTATGACTACAGCTTGTACCCCAATCCTCGTTCCTCTATGCATGGCTATCTACCATTATCTGCCTAACCATTGCTTCAACGTTAGCATAGTTTAATGTAGATTCAGAATCAGCACTCCTAGACTTGTGGGGCCCTCCAATGTCTCTTCGACGTGATGCTGCGAAGTTTGGGGCCTGAGTAGAACTTCCCTGTACCATGTTGCTATGGTCCATCATGCGGCGAGGGGGTTGAAATGGTTGATTCTGAACAGGGTCAACAACGCCTCGATTCCTAGGCAGCGGAGCGGCATCATTCAAGTTACGATTGTCAGGCCCTAGATTGAGGGCTGCCTCTTTTCGAGAAGGAAGGGATCCAAATCGAAGCTGCTCCACATATTCAGCCCTTTCCAATGGTTGCTGTGGAGGTCTTGGAGGCTCCTCCGACGAGGACGAATAATCTAGAGTAAGAGGATGGGTTGGCAGAGGTGTCCTCTGCCTTTGGAGATCATCAACTCATCAGTCCAGTGCAGTAATGTTTTGTGGTAACAAAGAACTCTCTTGTCTTTGGGCTGCCAACTCATCGTTCGTCCTATCCAGCATATCAAGCACACGAGAGAGATCTCCCTCAGTTACTGGAGCAGAAACATGTAACTGGTCATCTGTAGTCGCTCTTGGACGAACAACATTTGAACTGGGTCGAGCAGAAGCGCCTGTACGAGCAGGACGAGCCATAATTTCCTTCTCGGGTTGAGTCGTGGTCCTATGGTGAGGGAAGTTTGTGATTCCCCCTTCAGGCTCATGGCTCATGATGTCCTCCTGAACTCAGCTCGTGGTGGCTCCCCGAAGACGGCTCGTGGTGGCTCCCTGAGGTCGGCTCGTGACCTGCTGCAGAGGATCGTTCGTGATGGCATCCTACGACTGGGTTGTGACCCCTTCCTCAGGTCGGATCACCTCCTACGAGTCATGAGCTGGGGACTCCACATCAGCCTGCTTGCGAACTCTTTCTTCATTAGCTTCGTTTGCTCGCGAAGCTCGTAAGTCCTTAAACTTCTTTCCAGCCATAATATCTTGACTTTGCTGAAATCTTCAAAAACCAAAATAGTGGAAGTTCGGAATACTTTCTTCGGACTTGAATATCAAAATAGTAGAGCAATAATTCGATACGTTGAGACTTTGATTCTCAATGAAGCACCAAAATGCTAGACCAAATTATGGCTCTAACACCCAAATTGTCTAGAATTACAGTAGATAATAATTAGAAATGAAAGAAAATGCAACAAACACACCAAATTTATAGTGGTTCAGCGTTAACAAGCCTACGTCCATTTTATATGATTTTGATTATATGTTTGAATGCGAGTATAATCAATGATTTCTCTCAATCTCACTTTTACAATGATGATTCACTCATTGATTTTGAGATGTTACTGATAAGAAATAATGGAGAAACAGTAATGGTGGAAACAATACTCGGAATTGCCAAAAGATCCTAAAAAATGCCAAGTGTAGGGCTATTTATAGGTGGTATCTCAGGCAATTCGTGAGGACACGTGGCACGGATCCCGAGGATCTCGGACTGGTTCATTGCTTGATGGACAAATGATTAATATGACAGTTATGGACAGGTGTCACCAGATCCTGAATTCGCGGCTCATGGAGGACTAAGTCATGTCCATAATCTTCTGAGCGTGTGGTCGGGTCGTGGTAGTCATCCTCGAGCGGGTCGTGATAGTCCTTCACGAGCAGATTGTGATGCATCCTCCACGAGCAGGGTCGACCCTGACATGTCACGAATGGATGGAGGAAGCATACCATGAACTGATGGAGAAAGTGGATCACGAACTGGACGTGTTCAAGTGTGGGCGTCCTTGTTCACCAAATGCATGTCTTCATATCCTTGGTGGCTTGGTTCAAAAACTAGCCAACAAATATATTTATTCAATTTCCATTCAAAACTTATTTTATAAAACGTTTATAATCTCGTTTTAAAAACGATTTCAACTTCCATTTCAATTTTAAATCAAAATTGAACATCCTATATTATTATAATGTTAAAATAATAATATTTTCAAAATATCAAATTTCGAAATCCATTTTCCCAACTGTGACAACCTTAAATCCCGTTCTGACGGTGGCAAGGGTAATCTTTGGAATATAACACAGAAACAGATAATAGCAGAACAGAAATAAACAAATACACCGGATAATGCACAATAGAATATACTGGATAAACGAAATCATCAGAGTTACACAGTATACAGGATCATACTTAGTACAAATACAGTTCAGCTATACATAAATGTCTACAGCGGAAACAAACGTAATATGCACAATAGAAGCTGAACAACATAAAAAAAGATAAATGATAGAATCCATCTTCAGCTCTAGCTATCCAGAAAAAGCCTGCTAAAAACCTGAACACAGGGCTGCCCGTGTAGAAAGAGGGGCACCCGATTTTGAAAGTGAAACAAACTACGAGTCAATCATGGGACTGGTATGAGAAATCTACTCAACACATTTAAAATGTGGCTAATTACAGGACCATGCCACTTTCGTGGAACGAGTTTACTCCATTGGATCTCCAGTGCTTTAAAACAAATAATTCTTTTAAACATCGCAATGCTTTTTATAAAAATGAAGCCATTATAAGACTCAGTTCCCATCACACAATGCAACGCAAACCAGAGGATAGATTTTTACCTTATAATCGCCAAAATATGCTTGATACGAATAAAACAAAAGCATTTGATATTATTACAAGTGTTTATAGGTTTCAAAAACAATTTCAATCATAACTATCAATCATAGACGGCATGGGTACAGTATATCATGTCGCCATATATATATATACAATCAAAACCGCACAGTCACGTATTTGGGAATTGGATTTCCATCATGAACCAAGGCAAAAGATAGTCCTTTCCGAATTCGAGACTCTCTAGCCCGAGCCTCAGGCAAGCGCACAGGCAAGCCTTGGAGCGACAGGGCCGGTCCACCGATGTGGATTATTATGCCTGAACACTATGTTTCTCCGCCCTTTGGGGCGTAAATGAGCCAACGAATGACTCCATCAGTCCCGGATCGACCGATATAACCGAGGCGCCTCACAACAGCAACAACTACATAGGTGAAAAGAATATAAATATCAGCCAGTTTAAGCATTGACACCATCTCTACCTTGAAAGAAACACATGTCCTCCCTGAGGTCCTTCTCCCGTTTCTGGTCCATACCGAGGTGTGAGGTTCGCGAATTCACGTTATACACAAAGCTATGCCACACAGACGGTGCTTTGATCATCACCACAAGACTTTGCTTTTCAATAGAAGCCTTGATCATTTGCCGCTTAGGCATACTAGCAATTCATGCCATGCGACTGATGTCCATCGATATACAACCTCTGAGCTCATGCGTCTCAGAGAAGGGCGTTAAGCAAAAGAATAAATTCTCCGCCGCCAATTAGATGTATATTTAATAGAGATCAATCAACACAAAATACAATCCAATGTCAGACAGACAGTCCATTTACAAGTCCGTTCTGGGTCTGAACGAAACCGGAGGCACTATATACCTCGCAAACTATCGATCTCCACGTACGTTTGGATGATCACCACTCATTATCCATATTTCGGGATGCCTCCCAATCAGGACATCAGTTACCATCCAAACGAGGTGAAGATTTCCGGTCTTCAACGACCGTCTTCATCTTCGATTTCTTATCGTCGATTTAGTTATTCAGAATGGGATAAACCCGGTCTTTCTGAGCAACTCGCGTATATAATAAACAAGTGCTACACAAACACGACATACGCATCATTTCAAATCATTAGTCACTAACCGTAAATCAGTAAGAGAATGATTTCCCAAATATTAACCCCGAAGGCCGAAACCAACATCAGATCAAAATCCAGGAAACCATTCAACTTAGCCAACCTTCAGTTAGTTCCCAAATTTCACATCCATATCGTTTATAATATTTTATAATGATTTATCTCTATTTTTATTTATTTTAAAATAGCCAATTTATTCAAACGGCGCTTCGGGCCATAACGCGGTCGTGGCGCTGTTTTTCTTCAGATTTGATTTACACATATTTGAAAATCTAACTGTTGGATCTTCCCAAAATTTATATCATTAGAAAGATCTTTTCTAAACGAATCCAACGGTTCCTGTTTTGGGAAAATCCGACGGTCGGATCTCCCGGTACAATCGTTTGAAATTTCGATTACAAAATACGAACTTCAATGTCGTTATTCGATTTAATTTAATTAAATATATATATAATCGATTCTAGCGCTGTTTTTCTTCAGATTTGAATTAAACATTCCAGATAATCCAACCATTGGATCTTTACAAAGTTGGTGTCGTTGGAAAGATATTTCCAAAGCGAACCCAACGGTTTGGGTTTCGGGAAAATCTGATAGTTGGATCTTCCGCACTAATCGTTTGAAATCACGGTTTCAAAACACGAACTGCAGCTTCGTTATTCGATATATTTCAATTCTATATATATATATATATATATATATATATATATATATATATCGATTCTTCAATTTCAAAGCTATATTCTTTTCATACATTTGATAAAAATTATATTTTTATCCAACAAACATTCACGTCGACACTTCACTATTTTTAACAACTCATGTGTATAGTAAAAATGTGATTTTTATTGTAAAACAATTCATTTCAAAACATGATTATTTTATATAGTTCGTATAGGTAATAAAAATATGATTTTTATTATAAAACAATTTATTTTAAAACACGATTATTTTATATAGTTCATATAGGTAATAAAAATATGATTTTTATTATAAAACAATTTATTTTAAAACACGATTATTTTATATAGTTCGTATAGGTAATAAAAATATGATTTTTATTATAAAACAATTTATTTTAAAACACGATTATTTTATATAGTTCGTATAGGTAACAAAAATATGATATTTATTATAAAACAATTTATTTTAAAACACGATTATTTTATATAGTTCATATAGGTAACAAAAATATGATTTTTATTATAAAACAATTTATTTTAAAACACGAATACCATTCAACACATGAGTTTCTATTCAACGAATGAATTTCTATTCAACACATGAAGGTTTTCCACTTAGCATTTCACCTTCCTTTCTTCTGCTTCAAATCCTTCCCGTTCTTTCACATACACGCCACCAGTCCACTGTTATGTTATAGATCTATCTACAACCTTCGAATAACCAAAACTCAAACTCACGGTCTGATATTGAGTTCAATCGTCTTCCCTTTCCAACTCACGGCTTCCAGTCCGCCGGTTCCATCGCACCCCATCGAGCTTTCGAACACAAGTACCAGTTAGTTACAGGTATCGATTCACGCTCCATATCCCATCGCGTTGGCCATCTAACCCCGCTGACACCACTATCGAACCCCCTTCAATCCCTTCATCTGAACATCGCGTCCAGAGCCATCGCTACAGGAAGACATCGACTTTACCCAAAATCGAACTGACCCCAAATTCTGACCTAACCATCCGTTGTTCGAACTCGAACAATCCCAATTGCCAACATCGCACGTGATTAGAACCCTAGAAATGAACACACAGCTTTGGAGTTTGAAAGAATTAATCCAATTTGATTTTTCATAGAATACACCTTTTTAATTTGTTGAGGAATGAATATACTTTCCGTTCAGTTCAAATGAAATAACCAAAGGAAGGGTTAGCGATTTTGATATCGAGAAAGAGGAATAGGAGCGGCTTTTAAATGGAGAAAGGCTTCGATTTCTCTGAACAGATAAAGGGAATCGGAATTTAAAAGAAGAAGTAAGGAAGAGGATTGCGTTTATATGTCTGCAAAGGAAATACGTTCCCATATTTTGCTCCATTCCTTTACTCGTGGTTTAGAAGATGGAGACGTGTTATATTTTCTCCCTTGGATTTTTAAATTGTTAGGAAAGGGCCATGTTTTAAATTTTATTTTAATTTATTTATACCGGTACCCATTTATTTAAATTACCATGTTTATTTCAACTCCTATTTGAGTCCAACAACAGACCTTCCTAGGGTTAAACCACTATTCCGGACACACTGGGATGGGTCACAAAGTCCAGTTCGATCGTCTGTGGAAGATATTTATTTAAATTGATATAATTTAAAGTTCAAACCATTTAAATTCTTTGATAATAATTTAATATTATTATTCTAATTCAAACGGGATTCTGAACTGTATTTAATTCAGTTTTAAATCTCGAACTGAATTATATTTTCGCATTACGATGATTTAATATATTCGATATTAAATCGACATTGATTATTAAATTGATAACTTAATATAAAATTCCATTTATATAATCCACCCAATATTTAAATCCGTATTAATTATTTAAAATTAACCCATAAGGATCCGGGTCATTACAGGCTTCGTCATCCAAAAACAATTCATCACTCATTTTTTAGCTTTGGTACTAAAATCAAAGCGTGAGGAGCCAAGCCATGAGGATTGCACCCATTATAGTATGTTCACATTTATATAGTGGTTATTGTTAGCATCCAAGCATGCAATGATGTGAAATAGTCGGATGTTCGTGGGAACTAGGGTCTAACTTGGAAGCTCCCAAGAACAGTGCATGTGCTCTCAAGTATAATTTATATAGAGGTACACTTAGCGAGCCCCCTCCTAGTTATGTTGGATAAATTTATTCTCCTTGTTTTAATTTGAAATTTTGGTATCAATCTTTGCTTCTTCTTGTTTTGTCAATCTAAGATGATTTATTCCTCATTACGCATTTTTAGTCCTTTGTCAAAAATGACTGAAACCAAAAAGCAATTGGGGCCAAGTTGTGTAATTATTCCCATTAGGGTATTTTCTCATTTACCTTACGTAGGATTCGGTTGTATGCTCCCGAGATGTTGAATACTCATATTCTCGTTATAGTTGGAGGAGTCCGGCTTGGAGTGCCTGAGAGGAGTAACATGAGAGAACGGTCCTCTCAATTATATTTCTAAAAGTACACTTTTTGAAAAAAGGGCGGTGCACTCTCCTACTCATTTACAGGAAAAAAATTCTTCTTGTTTGGTTCAAATCCTAAAAAAAATCCTTAATTGCATCAAGAATTGCCTTATGCTCTTCTTTGTGTTAATTTACTTATCTGGATCGATTTTTATGTTATTCTTGTCATTTTCTTTCATATTTATGCCTTTTTAAATTTATTTCCATGTTATCTTATATGGATATTGTTCTTGTGAAGTAAAAAGCTCGTTATGCGGCTAGCAACACAGTATCATAGAATTATTGTATGCTTCACTTGAGTATTTTCATGTTAGTTTCTCAGACCGACCCTTGTCTTTTTGAGGGATAGTTCATCTGTCTTTATTATCATTGTATGTTGTTGTTTCCACTATAATAGTCTATATATTATGTTCTCTTTCATTTTCTTTTTCATTCTACCCTAATAATCTAGTTTTCGATGATTAAATGTCTAACGTTTGAATAACGTGGATATATTTGGTGTCGAATTTTAATGATCAAAAAGGTGGATTGTTGCATCGAGTTATCAATGAAACAAGAAGTTTATCCATAGTTTACAAAAAGTAATTGATTCAAAAACACTCTTTCGATGCTTTCATCGATTCTTTAACATTCACATCTTGAACGAATTGTTTACTTCTGTGAATAGTTATTTTTGAGAAAAATGAGTTAAACATTTAGCATTTGCTTTATCCCTATGTCTAAACTTATTTTTAAATTAAATTCATTGTTCCTGAAATCTCTAAAATAAATATATTAGTAAGTGCTTTTAATTATGTAACAATAACATCAATTTGCATATCTTTAGTTTAAAGAATGTTGCTAAAAATGTTTGCATTTTTCAATATTCCATACCAACTGCACAATTCGAACTAAAATTCAAAATTTTCAATCTCATTTGTTACAATACTTCTACTTTCACTTTTTCTCATAGAATCCTTGGTGTTATTTATCAACAAAGTTTAAGCATATGTTATACCCAAATATTGATATCTTATAGATTCTTCTGCATCAGTATGACTTTGCCAACATTTTGATAAAGATTTAGTTATACAACATAATACCTGATCTTTAAGAGCTTGTCATCATTGTGTAGATGTAGAAAAAAAAATTTTGGATCACCCTTTTTTTAAATGTTTTAGGATATGATTTTTTTTATATAACACTACACCATAAAAACCATTTGCTAACACTTATTTTTCTTTTTTCATTTGCCAATACTTATTTGTGTTGTACCATACTCAAAATAATATCGACTACTACTCTAAAAATGCATGCATTGGAAATCACGGTTAAACTAAAATTAAATGAATACTAGGGCAAAAATGTAAAAGACAATTTTTTTTCATCTAGACCTAATTCCTTTCCACGCTTATTCCTTTGGCCGCTACGTTAAAAAAAGAACATTGTTATTAACACTCTAAAAATGGTAAAGGTAGGATCCCTTTTTGGTGTGTCATTTACAATGCTCTAAAAAATGATTTGTTGTTCCATTTCAACTTCAAAGAATTGATTTTGGTCTTGACATCATGTTATTTGATTTCTCTGCGTCACTCTCGCCTTATGATTTCGACATTGTATTCGATTTTTCCATGATTGAACTCCCTATGGTTTGGTTATGGCGCTTGCTTTCGCCCAAGGATTTATCATCAGGCTATTCGACATTGGCTCTTTTGGGGTCTTGGATAAGTGGATTCTGGCCATTTTATTTGATCACTGTTTGAAATCTTTCTTTCACATTTTTCAAATAATTATGATGTGCTTTTGTGCATGAATCTCAAATTTAAAGGTAAAATTCCAAATAAAATGTTAGAGTAAAATGAAAGTTGATGCAGTATTCAAGCAAGCCACATTCTAGCATGCTTCGACATAGAAATATTGGATTTTTGTACTTATTTGATACGTATTTTTTTAAGTGTTTGCATTGTTTCCAATGACTTTAAGGCTTCATTTTAATCCTTTGCACTTGTGTATTGGACCAACCTGTTGTGGTAGCTATTTATTTTTTGGATATACTCACGATGAAGCCTACCAAAAACAATTGGTTGGACAGTAAATTTTTTATTTATAAATACGAGAAAAATACTTATTCTGATTGTAAAGCGGTGCATGCGTGGTTTCAAAGTGCGCAAGCACAAAATGTAAATTTTATACTTGTGCACTTTAATATTGCTCAAAAACAAGTACTATCTTGTGAAGATCAAATGTATTTTTGTTAAAAGTTTTGAACTTGGACAAAAGTTGAAATAAATTTTTTTAGTGCCTATAAATAAAATGTTCCCCCCTTGATGTCGTTTAGACACCTTTTGATCATCATTTATGTATGTAAATCTTGTGAACATAAAGCTTTAATAGTGCAAAATAGACGTTAATATGCTATTTCTACATTATAATTCAGGAAAGTAACTATTTGATTAAGAAACATGATGCTTTTGAATTTCATGGTACTAGTATCCAGCTCAAATATATATGAATATACAAGAAAAAGATATAAATTGTAACGGCGCGGATTTTCGACCCAGAAAATCAACATAAAAACATACTGTTGACTATTCAAGCATCGAAAACACCAGGACATTAATAGAAGAATTTAGAGGGTGAGAAAGAAAAGATAGAACTAATAAAATAGAAGAAGAAGAAGATCACAACTGAACAGAATCAGAGTAACACGAAACTCGCAGCGGAACAAAATAAGATGTATTATATAACATAACTTTGAATATAAAACTGTATTGTATATACATACCATTATCAGAGTACAATACATCATATCACAGCGGAAATAACTCTACATAACTAATGGTGAAGCTTCCTGCTTTTGAGCTCCTCCAAGTGAATCTGCAAAGCCTGAAACACTTGACTGCCCGTACAAATTTGGGCACCCAAGAGTTTAGGGAAAACAAACAAAATAAACTCTGGGTCAGTCATGGGACTGGTGTGAGTAAATTCCAACTATACGGTTTTACTTAAAGAAAATCCTTTTGAAACAAAAGGATAATAGTAAGACCAGCCCACACATAAACATGGACGGCTTTTACCTTACTATAACCCAAATTACTTTGATATCAAAACAGTGATATTATGATAATGTCTAAACAAATAATTATCCAAGTAGCAGAACGCTTGCATCTCACGTTCCACATATATATAGTATAAAATCATAAACCGTAGGGCGCTTATCGGAGAATGGATTCCAATAGACAAGGTATGGGAGCACCTTTTGAATAGCGTACTCTAGAGGGGATACACTCAGGGTTCAACAAGAACGTCTTGCAACCCGGCCACACATGACCGCTCACTCATTTAGCTTGAGTGTCGCGAATATATTGCCACCACGGTTGTAGGCCATCCAACCGTCATCCGAAGATACAGAATCGAAAAGAAGTATAAATATGAATTTTCTCTAGATCGATGACAATACACCCTGCTTGGGGATGACCCAACTAGCCATGCTGCCTAGCCCAACTTCTGTCACTTCCTGGTTGTGAGGCTAGAGGCTACGTCTATCTTCAGAACATCTGATCACCATTCACCTTGAATGTCACATCGTCAAATCCGTAATCACACATTGATTACACAAATGCACACTGGGTGTAGAATAAAAAGAAGTCACCTTCTCCCCACCAACTTGGTATATTCATAAAATCAACGGCGTGACCGTTGGAAATACTCTGTCAGACACTCGTCCATACAAGTTGCCCTGGGACTGGACAAACAAATAAACATCATTCTAGAACTGGACGACCCTTGCATTTAACTCCGTCTTCAATTATATCTAATCACACGCTTATGCCTATACGGAGTGGTTCTGAGATAACATATCCAACCGGTCTCCCCGTATTGACACGATGGTCAAAACACTTCGATAGTCGGTTATTTAACTATCGAAGTAAAAACAACATTCATTCTAATGTATAATTAACATCACACAACCACGGGTATTTTTAATTTTAACATTCGACTTTATTATTCGAATTCTCATATCTTACCAGATATTTCTCAAATCCCGTTTTAGCCTTTCCATACTTCTTGGAAAACATTTCCAGTTATTATAAACTCTTATTCTTTCATGTTCCAGAAAACATACGTTATTAACGTTCGAACTATTTTCATTAATTTCACATTCTTTATTTTCTACCCTTGGATAATCTACCCTATTTGCATTGGAAAATACTTCCAATTTCATTTTAACCTTTTAATCGGCCCAACGTTCACTTTTAAAACATTATTCACTTTGAAATGTGAATATCATTTCTATTATAGAAATCTGAACATCTTTATCAAATAAATCAATACCATGATCCCGTTTATCGAAATCTCTTTCATACTTTATATATTCCTATTCCACTTTGTAAACTCTGTTTCTAAGTCAACTTCTTATCAAATCGATATCAAGTTTAAACTAAGTACTGACTCCTATCCTCTTTAACATTTATTTGTTTACAACTAAATGTTAATTATTATATCAGATTATAATCCCTACAAATAGTTTACTTTTGATACATTCGACACCGTCGAATTCTAATTACAAATCCTAACAGTTTAATTCTAATCACATTTCGAACATCGAAATGTTGTCCTCAGTTTCTAATACGGTTCCCCAATTCTTTTTCTAAACTCTTTCTTATATTTCTTTGAACAAACGTCGTTACTTATTACTCTAGAATAAGTGGATTTCAAACCAAACTGTTACATTTCCTAGGAAGTGCTGCTATATATAAAAGTCACGCTTAAGTCAAATCAACAGCAGTTAATTTGTCGCTATAGTTCTAAACTTGTCATACGCTGTAATATTCTCCTTATAACTAATTACAGTCACACTTACCTTATCAACAGCGTTATTTTATTGCTATAGTTCAACCTGTCATACGCTGTAATATTCTTTGTTTTAACTAATCTTGACATAACAGTCACACTTATCTTATCAACAGTGTCATTTTATTGCTATAGTTCTAAGACTGCATACGCTGCCATATTCCTTTTATACTAATCTTGACATCTATTTCCATCACAAAAATCTTGACATCTCTTTCTGTTACAAAAATCTTGACATCTTTTTCCGTTACAAAAATCTTGACATCTCTTTCCGTTACAAACTGATATCGTTCCTCGGTAATAGCGAAGCCGTTCAAGTTGGGGTATTTTGTTTACTTCTCAGACCTTGATCGACAACGTTCTTACCTTAGAATCGATACAAGTCTGTATTCAAATTCCTTATTGCTTAATATATTTATTAAACCGTATTTCCTTGTTGTATTTTGGAATAGGGTTTTACAACACCATATTCTTACTTTGGAATCTCTGTGGTTTATGAATATTTAATTTAAACATTAACTCTTTGCTTTCTCCATTCCCCAGTTCTTATCCATAACTTCTTAAATGGTAATTAACTCTCATTAATTTCGATAAACTTATTTCTAACCTGTTTTCATTAGATTAATTAAAGACCAATTAATCTAATAATCATGTTCCCAAATAACAGTTGATTAAATCAACTTATTTCCATCAGTAAATTCGTTAACTGATTTTAATTACTTCTTAACATTAGATTAATCAAATTAATCTAATGATACCTCTAAATTATTTATCTTAAATATAATTATCCAAATATTTAATCGTCGGATAGTTTTTACTTTATAAACTTGTTTAAATATCAACAATCACTTTTATTTGCTTTATAAAAACGAACTCTAAAATACTGGTTTATAATAGAACTTCTATTATAAATTTAAAACTTCACTTTAATTATAAAAATATAATTTCTATAATTAACTTCATTGATTTGCCTGACGGTAAATCAGTTTCTTAACAAAACGATGGTTTTACAGTCGACTGTTAACATTTTCTAAATCGATATCATTTATTTATTTAATCTAAACAAATGTTGAATTTCCATTCAACATCAATATACACACCGGGTTTTAAATATAATTCGGGTTCAAACAAAACAAACAGTACATATAATTATCAAGGAATCCGGTCGGATTCCTCCAACCGGTTTCCGCATCCACAGATGTCAGTCAACACAATTTACACTAACTCTATACTAGGGGTTATTCTAATTGATGGAATCAGTGTCCAACCGATGATGTGTACATATGTAACGGTATATATTGTAATCTACCTAATCGACCATCACACAACATTCAAACAAATATTAAAATATAATTAAAATATTTTAAATAGATCAGAGTGAGTGAATTTACTCACCTTGTTTCGATCCGACAATTCACGCTTTCATCTCCACAGTCCCTAATACATCCTCCACTAGCTTAATTCGAATGAAACTGCCACCATAAACAAAAACAAGCATACATGACGAACCTCGGATCTCCACCTCAAAGCATGCCGACACCGTCTACCTCCACTCCTCGTTCATGGCACCAAACTCAGATCCATACTACATTGCCACGTCCACTGTTATTTCCGCACATCACAATCCCCATGCAACTTTGTATACTCTCTTTTTCCCTTCACACCTTGTTTTGATCTTCCTCTCCACACCCTTTCGTTTTTCTTCACTTTGAAATGAACTTGCGCATCAGGAGTCCACACGCCTTTTCCTTCCACGCAAGTCATATTCCACAAGCCATGCAAGAAAACGTGAATGCCTCCTCTAACAACATACACGTGAACCCTCTGACATACTCCTGCTCCTCTTCCTACCGCGCTTCGAACCCCCAAGATCTGAACTCCCCTCGTCAACAAAAACTCCTGCAAAACACTGGAACCCGCACGCCTGTTGAAGCCTAAACGAGGTTGAAAAGAAACCTGCCGTGGATCCCTTTATGTATATATGGTGGATTATAGAATTTTATTAAGTGGAAGAGAAAAACATGACGGCTAGGTTTTGTTTCCGAAAAATGGACGGGAAGCTGTATTTATAATATGAGATTTCTTAACCTTTAAGTGTTGTACAGTAGTCTACACACGTTATAGGCTAATAGGAGCATGGTCTTGTTGGCTTAAATGGAACGCAGTAGGTTAGATTAGGGTAGAAGGTAGTGTGTATGGGAATGGTCTCATTAAACTTGATACAGACTTCATGAAAGGGACAGGGCATAGAATTAATATTTATGAAGATGAAGTGTGGACTAATTTACAAGCACGGTGTATATTGGTCCGGGAAATCTGAAGTTTATGAGAGTTTTTGTTTTAAAGACTTCATCAAAGGATTTCCTCTGAATAACAGAAGACACAAAATGTCGAGACCAAAGTTGAAATTGGACAAAGTCCATCTTCAGTTAACATTTCCTGTTCCAAGATGTATTGTACACGCCTTATATATTTGAGGTCAACGACAATATTCAGCTTGCGGCGATAAGTTTGGTTAGCTTTCAAAATGGAGTTTTAAAGTACACAATTTCATTCATGATTTACGGACTGCTATGGACAGAAGTAAGAGTACAGTCGTGCTCAACGAGGTGTCACGATCCCAAAAATATAATAATACTGGTAGATTGACTCATATTTTGAAATCCCGAAATACCGATACAGGGTGCACAATACTCCAAATAAAAAGTTGCATATTTAATTAATTAAAAATTACAGTAAAATTCTAAAAATTAAATTATCACTGCGCCTCAAAAGAACTTTTTCCCGATTTGCATCCGATATCAAGTTATATTCAAATAACCGTTACGGTCGATAAACGGTTTTACAACGACTTTTCAAATATTTGATTTGGACATATCTTGCAATATATTCGAAGAAATCTTGGTTTTTCACTTCTGTTGGAAAGATACAGTTCAACAGATTCCAACGCTTCTTGTTTCGCCGAAATCCGATTTAAAACGAGTCCGGTATACTCAGTTGAAGTTCAGAACGTTAAATTACGAACTGCAGGGTCGTTCTGAGCTCGATTAAAATTAATATATATTTATACACGTTCAACTTCGTTTTAATTAATATATAAATCCATTTATATTCTGAATTCAATATTTAAACTGATTTAAATATTCAAATACGAACCGACAAAAATGTGGGACGTTACAGACCTTCCCCCTTAAAATAATTTCGTCCTCGAAATTGCTACGATAGGGAAAATGCTAATCTCTGTTATAACATGGTTAAAAATCTTTTTGGTTTACTTCATAATTCCAGTTTCAACTGAGCTGATTAATTCCAATTAAATATCAATTTCTTTTTATTCCCGAAAATTTTAAAAATTCTGAAAATTTCCTAACAGTTCAAATTTCAGAGATTTTTCCAGCATCTCCTCTGCACGGCATATTCGGTACTACAACAACTTGTCACTCTGGGCCTTCTCCACTTCAAAAGAAAATCAAACAGCCAAACGGCTTGCCAAACAGCCCCATCAAAATCTCATACTCGTATAAATTATAAACATGACCCTTTTTGGTTGGCATTTAACTCTATCTCTGCCATTTAACATATATCCAAGCATCGTTGGTTGGTTTCCATCAATCCATTCTCAAACCAATCTTTCACTTTCTACCCAACCAAATTATATTTCAACTCCAATTTCATTTACTGATTTATTTCTCAAATCAGTTATCTTCATCTCCTAATCCAAAATTCGATTCTTATCTTTCAAGAATCAATTCATTTTTATAACTTGAATCTCCAATATTTCTGTTTTTCACTCTCCATTCTGAATTGTTCCAAATTCAATCCAGTTTTGTTTATCTTAGTTTAAGTTCCACCTTTTTCCATTTTAACTCCATAAGATAAATTTTTATTTTAGAATTCAAATTCCTGGGATTTATTTCAAATCAGTTTGAAATCATATATAATCCAAAACATTTGAATTTCTGACAACTTGTTTCTCAAACAATACAAAACAAAATCTTTGGTAGTAATCCGTCACTTACCAGCTCGAAAATGAACACCGATAATGTCGCGATCATCATCGAAATTTATTTTCCAACCATCGAAGTGAGTTCAATACTATATCATTTTTCAAAACTCATTTTTCAAACATTTTCATTTTGAATATTACTTCAAAATATCATTCACAGCACTTGGAAAACAAAATTTCAAATCTCCCAGGATTTTAAAATTCCCATATGTTCAATCCAGACATTATTTCCAACTCTTTTCCAAATTTTTAGAGTTTTATTTCAATTCTGGTTTTAACTTCAGATTCAGTTTATCTGATTTTGCATATTATACTTATATAATATTTCGATTGGTTATTTATATAACCAACTCAATTATAATCCTGTTCGATCATAATAATGATCACATATCCAATATATTATACTAATATCAAGATATACACTTCTTTTTATATCAAAATATACTTTGGGTAAAATTATTTCATTTACCCTGTTTCCAAAACATACTGTGTCGAATTACTCTGTTCAAGAGTTTAGAAACACCTATCAACTCAGTTTGCATTACTGTTTCGACCAGAATTCATAAACCACTCGACTGACCAATCAACACAATATAAAATAGTTTTTTATATTAATCACAAATACGCGCTCATATATATACACTCAACTCAATCTAGAGTATTACTAACTCCATCTCTATTGAGTTACGCCACAGAGCCAAGGTAATCACTTAACCTTATGCTCTAATACCATCTGTAACGGCGCGGATTTTCGACCCAGAAAATCAACATAAAAACATACTGTTGACTATTCAAGCATCGAAAACACTAGGACATTAATAGAAGAATTTAGAGGGTGAGAAAGAAAAGATAGAACTAATAGAATAGAAGAAGAAGAAGATCACAACTGAACAGAATCAGAGTAACACGAAACTCGCAGCGGAACAAAATAAGATGTATTATATAACATAACTTTGAATATAAAACTGTATTGTATATACATACCATTATCAGAGTACAATACATCATATCACAGCGGAAATAACTCTACATAACTAATGGTGAAGCTTCCTGCTTTTGAGCTCCTCCAAGTGAATCTGCAAAGCCTGAAACACTTGACTGCCCGTACAAATTTGGGCACCCAAGAGTTTAGGGAAAACAAACAAAATAAACTCTGGGTCAGTCATGGGACTGGTGTGAGTAAATTCCAACTATACGGTTTTACTTGAAGAAAATCCTTTTGAAACAAAAGGATAATAGTAAGACCAGCCCACACATAAACATGGACGGCTTTTACCTTACTATAACCCAAATTACTTTGATATCAAAACAGTGATATTATGATAATGTCTAAACAAATAATTATCCAAGTAGCAGAACGCTTGCATCTCAAGTTCCACATATATATAGTATAAAATCATAAACCGTAGGGCGCTTATCGGAGAATGGATTCCAATAGACAAGGTATGGGAGCACCTTTTGAATAGTGTACTCTAGAGGGGATACACTCAGGGTTCAACAAGAACGTCTTGCAACCCGGCCACACATGACCGCTCACTCATTTAGCTTGAGTGTCGCGAATATATTGCCACCACGGTTGTAGGCCATCCAACCGTCATCCGAAGATACAGAATCGAAAAGAAGTATAAATATGAATTTTCTCTAGATCGATGACAATACACCCTGCTTGGGGATGACCCAACTAGCCATGCTGCCTAGCCCAACTTCTGTCACTTCCTGGTTGTGAGGCTAGATGCTACGTCTATCTTCAGAACATCTGATCACCATTCACCTTGAATGTCACATCGTCAAATCCGTAATCACACATTGATTACACAAATGCACACTGGGTGTAGAATAAAAAGAAGTCACCTTCTCCCCACCAACTTGGTATATTCATAAAATCAACGGCGTGACCGTTGGAAATACTCTATCAGACACTCGTCCATACAAGTTGCCCTGGGACTGGACAAACAAATAAACATCATTCTAGAACTGGACGACCCTTGCATTTAACTCCGTCTTCAATTATATCTAATCGCACGCTTATGCCTATACGGAGTGGTTCTCAGATAACATATCCAACCGGTCTCCCCGTATTGACACGATGGTCAAAACACTTCGATAGTCGGTTATTTAACTATCGAAGTAAAAACAACATTCATTCTAATGTATAATTAACATCACACAACCACGGGTATTTTTAATTTTAACATTCGACTTTATTATTCGAATTCTCATATCTTACCAGATATTTCTCAAATCCCGTTTTAGCCTTTCCATACTTCTTGGAAAACATTTCCAGTTATTATAAACTCTTATTCTTTCATGTTCCAGAAAACATACGTTATTAACGTTCGAACTATTTTCATTAATTTCACATTCTTTATTTTCTACCCTTGGATAATCTACCCTATTTGCATTGGAAAATACTTCCAATTTCATTTTAACCTTTTAATCGGCCCAACGTTCACTTTTAAAACATTATTCACTTTGAAATGTGAATATCATTTCTATTATAGAAATCTGAACATCTTTATCAAATAAATCAATACCATGATCCCGTTTATCGAAATCTCTTTCATACTTTATATATTCCTATTCCACTTTGTAAACTCTGTTTCTAAGTCAACTTCTTATCAAATCGATATCAAGTTTAAACTAAGTACTGACTCCTATCCTCTTTAACATTTATTTGTTTATAACTAAATGTTAATTATTATATCAGATTATAATCCCTACAAATAGTTTACTTTTGATACATTCGACACCGTCGAATTCTAATTACAAATCCTAACAGTTTAATTCTAATCACATTTCGAACATCGAAATGTTGTCCTCAGTTTCTAATACGGTTCCCCAATTCTTTTTCTAAACTCTTTCTTATATTTCTTTGAACAAACGTCGTTACTTATTACTCTAGAATAAGTGGATTTCAAACCAAACTGTTACATTTCCTAGGAAGTGCTGCTATATATAAAAGTCACGCTTAAGTCAAATCAACAGCAGTTAATTTGTCGATATAGTTCTAAACTTGTCATACGCTGTAATATTCTCCTTATAACTAATTACAGTCACACTTACCTTATCAACAGCGTTATTTTATTGCTATAGTTCAACCTGTCATACGCTGTAATATTCTTTGTTATAACTAATCTTGACATAACAGTCACACTTATCTTATCAACAGTGTCATTTTATTGCTATAGTTCTAAGACTGCATACGCTGCCATATTCCTTTTATACTAATCTTGACATCTATTTCCATCACAAAAATCTTGACATCTCTTTCTATTACAAAAATCTTGACATCTTTTTCCGTTACAAAAATCTTGACATCTCTTTCCGTTACAAACTGATATCGTTCCTCGGTAATAGCGAAGCCGTTCAAGTTGGGGTATTTTGTTTACCTCTCAGACCTTGATCGACAACGTTCTTACCTTAGAATCGATACAAGTCTGTATTCAAATTCCTTATTGCTTAATATATTTATTAAACCGTATTTCCTTGTTGTATTTTGGAATAGGGTTTTACAACACCATATTCTTACTTTGGAATCTCTGTGGTTTATGAATATTTAATTTAAACATTAACTCTTTGCTTTCTCCATTCTCCAGTTCTTATCCATAACTTCTTACATGGTAATTAACTCTCATTAATTTCGATAAACTTATTTCTAACCTGTTTTCATTAGATTAATTAAAGACCAATTAATCTAATAATCATGTTCCCAAATAACAGTTGATTAAATCAACTTATTTCCATCAGTAAATTCGTTAACTGATTTTAATTACTTCTTAACATTAGATTAATCAAATTAATCTAATGATACCTCTAAATTATTTATCTTAAATATAATTATCCAAATATTTAATCGTCGGATAGTTTTTACTTTATAAACTTGTTTAAATATCAACAATCGCTTTTATTTGCTTTATAAAAACGAACTCTAAAATACTGGTTTATAATAGAACTTCTATTATAAATTTAAAACTTCACTTTAATTATAAAAATATAATTTCTATAATTAACTTCATTGATTTGCCTGACGGTAAATCAGTTTCTTAACAAAACGATGGTTTTACAGTCGACTGTTAACATTTTCTAAATCGATATCATTTATTTATTTAATCTAAACAAATGTTGAATTTCCATTCAACATCAATATACACACCGGGTTTTAAATATAATTCGGGTTCAAACAAAACAAACAGTACATATAATTATCAAGGAATCCGGTCGGATTCCTCCAACCGGTTTCCGCATCCACAGATGTCAGTCAACACAATTTACACTAACTCTATACTAGGGGTTATTCTAATTGATGGAATCAGTGTCCAACCGATGATGTGTACATATGTAACGGTATATATTGTAATCTACCTAATCGACCATCACACAACATTCAAACAAATATTAAAATATAATTAAAATATTTTAAATAGATCAGAGTGAGTGAATTTACTCACCTTGTTTCGATCCGACGATTCACGCTTTCATCTCCACAGTCCCTAATACATCCTCCACTAGCTTAATTCGAATGAAACTGCGACCATAAACAAAAACAAGCATACCTGACGAACCTCGGATCTCCACCTCAAAGCATGCCGACACCGTCTACCTCCACTCCTCGTTCATGGCACCAAACTCAGATCCATACTACATTGCCACGTCCACTGTTATTTCCGCACATCACAATCCCCATGCAACTTTGTATACTCTCTTTTTCCCTTCACACCTTGTTTTGATCTTCCTCTCCACACCCTTTCGTTTTTCTTCACTTTGAAATGAACTTGCGCATCAGGAGTCCACACGCCTTTTCCTTCCACGCAAGTCATATTCCACAAGCCATGCAAGAAAACGTGAATGCCTCCTCTAACAACATACACGTGAACCCTCTGACATACTCCTGCTCCTCTTCCTACTGCGCTTCGAACCCCCAAGATCTGAACTCCCCTCGTCAACAAAAACTCCTGCAAAACACTGGAACCCGCACGCCTGTTGAAGCCTAAACGAGGTTGAAAAGAAACCTGCCGTGGATCCCTTTATGTATATATGGTGGATTATAGAATTTTATTAAGTGGAAGAGCAAAACATGACGGCTAGGTTTTGTTTCCGAAAAATGGACGGGAAGCTGTATTTATAATATGAGATTTCTTAACCTTTAAGTGTTGTACAGTAGTCTACACACGTTATAGGCTAATAGGAGCATGGTCTTGTTGGCTTAAATGGAACGCAGTAGGTTAGATTAGGGTAGAAGGTAGTGTGTATGGGAATGGTCTCATTAAACTTGATACAGACTTCATGAAAGGGACAGGGCATAGAATTAATATTTATGAAGATGAAGTGTGGACTAATTTACAAGCGCGGTGTATATTGGTCCGGGAAATCTGAAGTTTATGAGAGTTTTTGTTTTAAAGACTTCATCAAAGGATTTCCTCTGAATAACAGAAGACACAAAATGTCGAGACCAAAGTTGAAATTGGACAAAGTCCATCTTCAGTTAACATTTCCTGTTCCAAGATGTATTGTACACGCCTTATATATTTGAGGTCAACGACAATATTCAGCTTGCGGCGATAAGTTTGGTTAGCTTTCAAAATGGAGTTTTAAAGTACATAATTTCATTCATGATTTACGGACTGCTATGGACAGAAGTAAGAGTACAGTCGTGCTCAACGAGGTGTCACGATCCCAAAAATATAATAATACTGGTAGATTGACTCATATTTTGAAATTCCGAAATACCGATACAGGGTGCACAATACTCCAAATAAAAAGTTGCATATTTAGTTAATTAAAAATTACAGTAAAATTCTAAAAATTAAATTATCGCTGCGCCTCAAAAGAACTTTGTCCCGATTTGCATCCGATATCAAGTTATATTCAAATAACTGTTACGGTCGATAAACGGTTTTACAGCGACTTTTCGAATATTTGATTTGGACATATCTTGCAATATATTCGAAGAAATATTGGTTTTTCACTTCTGTTGGAAAGATACAGTTCAACAGATTCCAACGCTTCTTGTTTCGCCGAAATCCGATTTAAAACGAGTCCGGTATACTCAGTTGAAGTTCAGAACGTTAAATTACGAACTGCAGGGTCGTTCTGAGCTCGATTAAAATTAATATATATTTATACACGTTCAACTTCGTTTTAATTAATATATAAATCCATTTATATTCTGAATTCAATATTTAAACTGATTTAAATATTCAAATACGAACCGACAAAAATGTGGGACGTTACATAAATTACCTATTATTCATACATGACTTACTATGTATTAAAGAAATTTTGCATATATAGACTGGTCATGCCACTGCTTGGCCCATTTACGAGGCAACACGTAATGAGAATATGTGACATCCAACAATAATCACAATAGATGGAAGATGGACTAATCATAATCTTCAATGTACATGATATGTGTGTATCATGCATTAATAGCGTATCCTTATCTTTTACATTAGCTCATTGTTATTTAATGTAACCATTCATTGACTGTCATTAAAGTTTCTTTCAATTTTTACTTCTATTGGAACAAATTAAGCTATATTTACATGTTCCCGTCTTTCGAAATTTTGTTGAGCATCTTTAAAGCAACAAAGCTTCAAAGTTTGAAGTGTAAACTTGTTTGATTAACATGTTCTTACATTTGAATTAATATAAGCTTGGGTGTCGGTTTCCTTTTCTTACCAGTTGTGATTGTGAAATAAACCATATGTATGTTGAAGAAGACGATGCTTGGAGGTACTTTGTGATAGAGGAGGAAAATAGGAACCCGTTTTATATTTGAAACTTGGACTGGATGTCGTTTACATTGTGAACAACAATAGGGACGTTTGCCCAATTTCCACAAATGTTATTTGTGAATTTAATTAAAAGTAACTAAATTGTAATAATGTATGGATGAGGTAAAGAGATTTGTGTTCAATATATTAATTAGAGGGTTGACCATTGTTACCAAATAAACTAAATAAAACATGCATAAGGAATGGAGATTTGAGGAGGGCAATATGGGGACTTTCGGCCCATGATATATATATGTGTGTGTGTGTGTGTGTGTGTGTGTGGGTGTGTGTGTGTGTGTGTGTCATATTCTCCAATAGTTCATTCACATTACTCATTCTAAGTCCTAAACTAAAACTGAAGAAAAAACTAAGAAATGTCATCCATTACAATTTAGGAGAAGAAGAAGACAAAGGTAGGAAAAGTTAAAGCTTGGAATACTTCATCAACAAATCTCATTATCTCCATCCAACCAAAGTGAATAATGCACTTTACCCTTTCAGTTATCATGGTATACCCGAAAGTTGTGTTGATTGCTTATGTTTGGTTTCATGTTGATCTTAATGTTTTGTGTTGTTATAACTTACCCATGTTTAGTTTTGTTTTGTGTTATTAGATCCGAAAGCACTTCCGACAATAGTTAGAACCACCCTTCGGTCGTGCTACTCCACTAAAGGCTTTTGCCTCAACACTTTCGGACGGGCTGAAAGGGTGTTTTCTATACTTAAAACAATTAATTAAATCATCATCATAATTTACAATGCATAAAAATAATAAGAAGGATAACAAGTAAACTTCAAACTAAAACACACAAAAAGTTCAAATTGAACGATGGTTCTTTTTGAAACTGTGCAAGTATCGTACAATCCATCTAGTTAATTCAAATTCGAATTAACGATAGTTCATGCGATGAGATGCATTTTTAAATCTATGTTGTATTAGAGTCCTAAATTGAATCTGGAAGCTCAGAATTGCCACCAACCATAAACTGGAGTTTCTTTATTTACAATGCCTAATCTAGAGTTGCGATTTGGGTTCAAACATGTGACGGCCCGTCCCAAACCAGCCGGCATTTCCCTCGAAATGCATTGTGCCAATGCCTGACTAGCATGGGACGGTCGTCAAAAGAAAAGGATTTGAAACGGTCAATCACCAAAGAACCTTTAGTATATCTCACAGCGCATGGAATAAAATATAATAATGACATAACTTGACATAAAACAAGCGAGATAGTGCATAAGCTGAAAACTAAATCATCATAGCAGCGGAATCCAAAATACAACTTATGATCCAAACCATTATTATTACAACTTCAAAATACTGTCTCTAAAGAAAAATATGAAAGGTACACTACTAATGTCGAAGTTGTGACCAGCAACAACAAAGGGACAATATATGTAAATAGTACGTGGAAGCCTCTTGTTCGTCTCTGGACAGCTAATCGTTCATACCACCTAACATGTCTCTAGTCTACTCGTTTAGGAGAACCCAGAGTAATAAGAAGAGATATAAAACTATGGGTCAGAAAAAAGTCTAGTATGAGCGATAACAGCAAAACAAAACAATAACAGGTATAAATAATCATACTTGAACCTGGACCTGCAACCAAAGAGTTAGCACAACAAGATGTACAGTACTCTAAGGTAACACTAACATAAAGAATAAGATGGGAGTGTGCATGTCATAGTGATAACAAACATCAAACATAGCAATCAACCTCACATCTCTCACTCAGCGCGTAAAGTATACGATATCCACCACTTTAATCACCAAATCCTTTGCTACGACCACTTTGCCCTTGGAAGTCTTAACGGTCCGATTGCGCTGGTCCATAGCCACTAATCCTTCGCTACGATCACCTTGTCCTTGGGAATCCTAACTGTAATAACCCTAATTTTTATAACATGTTAAAACCATAAATCAAGGCAGAATTAAATTTTAATTTAAGAATCAAGGGAAACGGGTTAGGCCATTGCGTTTATCTCGGAATTCTGCATGAAATAGAGTCTGAGTTTTCGAAAATCGAAGTCCGGATGAAGAAGTTGTGGCCTGTAGAAGATTCAACAAATTTCAGGCAGCACAGGACCAGGCCGGTCGACCTGGGGTTGACCTGGGGGTCAGGTCGACAATGTTATCTACCTTAGGGTTGACCTACCCCCCAGGTCGACCATATGGTCGACCTCCCCCCTAACAGGTTGACCTAGTCGGCATGTTTTGACCCAGAACCCATTTTTGAAGCCTGAGACGTGTTTTGATGGTGCTGATTGATTCTAGGTTTAATCTAAGGGCCTAAACTTGTTACTACCCCTATAAATACATCCTAAGACCTAGCCTAATTCATACAAATCATTCTTACACTGCTATGCTGCTAATTTACCTTTTGAACCATGGTCGCCGCCTCCAAATTAAAGCTTAAGCATTCAAACTCGATTCAAATCAAAGATCAACGCTTCTACAACAATTCAAGAGAATAGATCAGCGACACCGCAACGTTCTACGACAAATTTCTAGACTTGACTTCTGCATTTAAATTTCTCAGACCACTATCTGTAAGTTCCTGTTTCTTTTAGATAAAAACTATAAATCTAATATAGGCATGTTATAAATTCGAATTGATTTATGTATGATTCATATCTAATCTTTTTTCGTCTTGGATCTTGACTATTGGGAATATTGCCTATGACGTTGAAACTATTGTTAATGGCCTAATACTATGCCTATGCCTATGAACATAAGACTATGGTTATGACGGTGAACATAAGACTATGCCTATGACTATCACGGTGAACATAAGACTATGCCTATGCCTATGACTGTGAACATAAGACTATTGCCTATAACTATAACAAGGACAGTTGTGGCTAATCACCTATGACCGTGAGGTTATTATGACTATGAAATGGGATCTAAGCTTGATTTTCTATTCAAACCTATTTTCTTTATTTGTCCTTAGATCTTGATTTTTCGGATTTTTCTATTTAAGATCTATCCAAGTTCTTGAACGTAGATTATTATTCAAACCTTTTCATGTTCATAATGTTATCAGATCTATATGCCTGCGATGTTTTACTCAATTTATGCAGTTATATTATGACATGGAAATAAATTAATAATAGAACAATGTTTATTATGTTATATGTGAAGTTGAATGATATTCTATTTTATTGGATTGGGAATTAATGAATAAGTCTATTCATATGTATATTGGAGTATAACCTGTTATGATAGGTTGTGTAGTTTATCATGTTGTACAAGTTGCAGGTTGTAAAATCATATCACATATATGACTATATGCTATATCTACATGTTTATGTGTATATGCTAAACCTGTGTCATATTTCAAGTTCACACTTATTCATATGCTCGTGATTGATTTGCAAGTTCACATATATGTAAGTTGATTTATTCTATGTTGCAAATTCACATATATGAATGTTGATTTAGTCTACGTTGCAAGTTCACGCCTATGATGTTCGTGTTGATTATTTTGCAAGTACACATCTATGGTGTTCTTATTGACTATGCCAAATATGCCAAGTTTACACCTATGTCATGTTTATGTTAATGAATTTCTTTATGCAAATTGTGTTTACGTTAAACTAGGCTAAGTTTTTAGCCTAATATTATAGGTCAAAAATCATGCAGATGGAAAATTAGGCTAAGATTGTTAGCCTAATATTTAGACGGGGTAACGTTGGAAAAAATTGGTAATTATAGGAAACTTGGTATGAAACTCGCCATGAAACTTGACATGAATCTTGAAACATGAACATTGTTATAACTTGAATCTGGATGTGGGCATGAAACTTGCCTTGAAAACTTGACACGAACTTGACATGAAAAATTGAACATGGACATAACACTAGAATAAACTTGAAAATGGCCAACTCGAGGTTGGGTTGAGTTTGTAGTGTAATTCTGCCTGGAACCGCCCGGCAAATCCATTTACTCCAAACAATAGGATCCAATGTGGGTAGTAGGTCATATCGTACTTGGAATCCGGAGGTCAGACCGAGTTGTGGTGTAATTCTGCCCGGAACCGCCCGGCATATCCAGTGACCACAACAACAGTCTGATGTAAGAGGTTGGGGTGCATTAATGAATTAATGCCACATGATAGGGTTAAGTCATGAACATGAAAGACAACACTTAACCAACTTGATACACGATTCGTAGGTGGGTTAAGTCACGAACTTGGATGACAACACTTAACCAAATTGACATGCTAGACTGATAGGGGTTAAGCCATGAATTTAAATGACAACACTTAACCTACGGGACGGAAACCCTAGTTACACGGTCCGTTTCAGCAGTAACCCACTAGATGTATCATGGTACCCTGGAACTAGGAAGGGTTGGGCATGATTACTGGGCTGATTGTAAGCGACCAAAACGACGGCTATGTTAGTGCGCCAGTGTAGTTTCAGGTGGGCTATGGTCGTGCACGTGGTCCGAAGTTGAAAAAGCAAGGATTGGGCATCAGTAGGTTTATCTGTGCATTCTTTATCTGTGTCGGTGGTTGGCACCCTGGGGCTTGATACACCCTATGGTGGACCTAGCACAGGTGACTACATTCATGATAGGGTCGTATGACACAGACACATAACGAGCTATAACTTGTAGGGAGCCGATCGACTAGTGCATTGTTTCATTGGATCTAGAAATAGGTCATTTCATGATATTGGGCCTAGGGATCATTTCATGATTAATATAAGACATGGGTTGGGATTCTTGTAGTAAGACATGTGTTGGGATTCTTGTACAGTTGATGCAGCGAACCTCGAATATGTGATGCTATACTTGATTTACATCTGAGTTATCATGCTATCTTAGTCTATCTTGCCAATCTTGATAGCATCCTTATGTTTACTTTCAGTTTATGCATATCATGCTACCTTTATCTGTTTTATGCAGAAAGTCACTTGGACTTACCTGTCTTTATGACTGACTCGTTTTCTTTCGCCTCTTTTTCTTTCGTTCCCCCCTCCCCCCAGGTTTTCAGGGAGGAAACTATAGCACTTAGCTTGGATTTCGCTTGCATTCGGTTCAGCTCATGTACGGTTTGATCTTGAGCTATGCTATGGCTGCATTTCTGCTACCTTTGGGGAATTAAGCTACTATTGTTTTTTTAGATTATGCTTCTTTATTTATACAAGACAGAATTTGTTGTAATGGAAAATAATGACCTTGGCTATTTGATGTAAAATGTTTTAACTCTTTTTGAAAGTAATGAAATTTATCTTTTGATTCTTCCGCTGTTTTATCTATGTTCTATCTTGTAATATTTCTGTGTTGTTTACCTCGATAACGATCCTCCAAAACTTGTGCATTCCCTTTGTGAGTGACACTAGCGGAGGTGGGGTGTTACAATTTGGTATCAGAACAGAAGGTTACCAGACTGGGCGAAAGTTTTTAAAACCTTCTGAAATTATTTTCAAAACCGTTTACAAAGAAGCATTTTTCAAGAAAAGTCTTGTTTTATTTAAAGGCTATTCCCCCAAAAGCCATTAGCACTATCCTTTGTTTCCTCGTTTGAATCTCTTTTCCTTTCTTTTCTCCATCTGTAGTTGCAGTAGCTTTTACCTGCGGCTAATGTTCTTTCTAGCTTAATAGAGGGTTTTCCGTATGATGGAGATAGTTTCTGTGAGGCTTGTTAACGTGTTGCATAGGGAAGGTATGAGTGATAAGTTAAGGCGGATGAGTCTCAGAACAAGAAGAAAGACTCCGAGAAAAGTGGCAAGAACAACAACAACAATAAGGATAACAAGACACATGAGAAAAGATAATGCCACTTCTGCGGTATTGAGGGGCATATAGCCCAGGATTGTAGAAAGAAGAAGATGAAGATAGGAGCAAGTTTTTAGTGTGGTGAAACTGGACATATCAGCAAGAACTACCCTAAGAAGCAAGGGCAAGCCCCACAAGCAGGAACTTCTGGGGGTACATCTTTAACTTCTTCTCCTAAATGCTTTGTTTTATCTTGCTTATCTTCTCAATCCTATCTTGAGAACCTTAGGTAGAACCCTTTTGGATGTAAACATGTGCTTGAAAACATGTTATAGATGATGTTTGCAAATGGTTGCAAGTGGTCGCAAGTGGTTGCTCGTGGTTGCATAACACACATTAGGCACTAGGTCGGCTCAGGCATATTTTCATATTGCTTATGCATGAGTGTTTATACTTGTTTATGGACGAAATTGAATGTGTTATCATATGTAAATTGCATATGGATGGATGTTTGTGCACACATATAGTGTTTATGTGACTAGGACTATTTGCATACATGTTGGATTCATGACACTAAACATATTTTGCATTAGGAAGATCAATCAGGCCTGATCAATTGCATTAGATAAGGAACATACACACACACTTTCTGCATATGTTCATATAACATTAGAAATTTTTAAGGACAATGGATGCTTGTGGATGATGGTTGACTACATGGTTGATTGGATGATAGGATGCATTCTTCTTAACTTGAAGATTTCGGGGACGAAATCCTTTAAGGAGGGAAGAATGTAATAACCCGAATTTTTATAACATGTTAAAACCATAAATCAAGGCAGAATTAAATTTTAAAATAATAATAAAGGGAAACAAGTTATGCCATTGCGTTCGTCTCGGAATTCTGCATGAAATAGAGTCTGAGTTTTCGAAAATCGGAGTCCGGATAAAGAAGTTATGGCCTATAGAAGATTCAGCAAATTCCAGGCAGCACAGGACCAGGCTGGTCGACCTGGGGGTCTGGTCGACCATGCGGCCGACCTTAGGGTCGACCTACCCCCCAGGTCGACCATGTGTTCGACCTCCCCCCTTACAGGTCAACCTAGTCGGCCTATTTTGAGCTAGAACCCATTTTTGAAGCCTGGGACGTGTTTTGATGGTCCAGATTGATTCTAGGGTTAATCTAAGGGCCTAAACTAGTTACTACCCCTATAAATACATCCTAAGACCTAGCCTAATTCATACAAATCATTCTTACACTGCTATGCTGCTAATTTACCTCTTGAACCATGGTCGCCGCCTCCAAATTAAAGCTTAAGCATTCAAACTCGATTCAAATCAAAGATCAACGCTTCTACAACAATTCAAGAGAATAGATCAGCGACACCGCAACGTTCTACGACAAATTTCTAAACTTGACTTCTGCATCTAAATTTCTTAGACCACGATCTGTAAGTTCCAGTTGCTTTTAGATAAAAACTATAAATCTAATATGGGTATGTTATAAATTGGAAATTATTTATGTATGTTTCATATCTATTCTTGTTTTCTTCTTGGGTCTTGACTATTGGGAATATTGCCTATGACGTTGAAACTATTGTTAATGGCCTAAGACTATGCCTATGCCTATGAACATAAGATTATTCCTATGACTATGAAGGTGAACATAAGACTATGCCTATGCCTATGAACATAAGACTATGCCTATGACTACGACGGCGAACATAAGACTATGCCTATGCCTATGCCTATGACTGTGAACATAAGACTATTGCCTATGTCTATGACAAGGACAATTGTGGCTAATCACCTATGACCATGAGGTTATTATGACTATGAAATTGGATCTAAGCTTGATTTTCTATTCAGACCTATTTTCTTAATTTGTCCTTGGATCTTGATTTTTGGGATTTTTCTATTTAAGATCTATCCATGTTCTTGAACCTAGATTTTTATTCGAACCTTTTCATGTTCATAATGTTATCAGATCTATATGCCTGCGATGTTTTGCTCAATTTATTCAGTTATGTTATGCCTTGGAAATAAATTGATAATAGAACAGTGTTTATTATGTTATATGTGAAGTTGAATGATATTCTATTTTATTGGATTAGGAATTAATGAATAAGTCTATTCATATGTATATTGGAGTATAACCTGTTATGATAGGTTGTGTAGTTTATCATGTTATGCAAGTTGTAGGTTGTAAAATCATATCACATATATGACTAAATGTTATATCTACATGTTTATGTGTATATGTTAAACCTGTGTCATATTTCAAGTTCACACTTATTCATATGCTCGTGATTGACTTGCAAGATTCACATATATGTAAGTTGATTTAGTCTATGTTGCAAATTCACATATATGAATGTTGATTTAGTCTATGTTGCAAGTTCATGCCTATGATGTTCATGTTGATTATTTTGCATGTACACATCTATGGTGTTCTTATTGACTGTGCCAAAAATGCAAAGTTTACACTTATGTCATGTTTATGTTAATGAATATCTTTATGCAAATTGTGTGTACGTTAAATTAGGCTAAGTTTTTAGCCTAATATTATTATATGTCAAAAATCATGCGGACGGAAAATTAGGCTAAGATTGTTAGCCTAATATTTAGATGGGGTAACGTTGGGAAAAATTGGTAATTATAGGAAACTTAGTATGAAACTCGCCATGAAACTTGACATGAATCTTGAAACATGAACATTGTTATAACTTGAATCTTGATGTGGGCATGAAACTTGCCTTGAAAACATGACATGAACTTGACATGAAAACTTGAACATGGACATGACACTAGAATAAACTTGAAAATGTCCAACTCGAGGTTGGGTTGAGTTTGCAGTGTAATTCTGCCCGTAACCGCCCGACAAATCCAGTTACTGCAAACAATAGGATCCAATGTGGGTAGTTGGTCATATCTCATTTGGAAACCCGAGGTCAGACTGAGTTGTGGTGTAATTCTGCCCAGAACCGTCCGGCATATCCAGTGACCAAAACAACAGGTCTGATGTGAGAGGTTGGGGTGCACTAATGAATTAATGCCACATGATAGGGTTAAGTCATGAACATGAAAGACAACAATTAACCAACATGATACATGATTCGTAGGCGGTTTAAGTCACGAACTTGAATGACAACACTTAACCAACTTGATATTCTAGACTGATAGGGGTTAAGTCACAAATTTAAATGACAAGACTTAACCTACAGGACGGAAACCCTAGTTACGCGGTCCGTTTCAGCAGTAACCCACTAGATGTATCATGGTACCCTGGAGCTAGGCAGGGTGGGGCACGATTACTGGGCTAATTGTAAGCGACCAAAACGACGGCTGTGTTGGTGCGCCAGTGTAGGTTCAGGCGGGATATGGTCGTGCACGTGGTCCGGAGTTGAAAAAGCAGGCATTGGGCATCAGTAGGTTTATCTGTGCATTCTTGATCCGTGTCGGTGGTTAGCACCCTAGGGCTTGATACACTCTATGGTGGACCTAGCACAGGTGACTGCATTCGTGATAGGGCAGTATGACACAGACACATGACGAGCTAGAATTTGTAGGAAGCCGATCGACTAGTGGATCGTTTCGTTGGACCTAGAAATAAGTCATTTCATGATATTGGGCCAAGGGATCATTTCATGATTAATATCAGACATGGGTTGGGATTCTAGTACTGTTGATGCAGCGAACCTCGAATATGTGATGCTATACTTGATTTACATTTGAGTTATCATGCTATCTTAGTCTATCATCCCAATCTTGACAGCATCCTTATGTTTACTTTCAGTTTATGCATGTCATGCTACCTTTATCTGTTTTATGCCGAAAGTCACTTGGACTTACCACTCTTTATTACTGACCCGTTTTCTTTCGCCTGTTTTTCTTTCGTTTCCCCCTCAGGTTCTCAGGGAGGAAACTCTAGCACTTAGCTTGGTTTTCGCTTGCTTTCGGTTCAACTCATGTAGTTTTGATCTTGAGCTATGCTATGGCTGCATTTCTGCTACCTTTGGGGAATTAAGCTACTTTTGTTGTTTTAAGATTATGCTTCTTTATTTATGCAAGACAGAATTTGTTGTAATGGAAAATAATGACCTTGGCGATTTGATGTAAAAGGGTTTGACTCTTTTTGAAAGTAAAGAAATTTATCTTTTGATTCTTCCGTTGTTTTATCTATGTTCTGTCTTGTAATATTTCTGTGTTGTTTACCTCGATTACGCTCTTCCAAAACTAGTGCATTGCCTTTGTGAGTGACCCTAGCGGAGGTGGGGTGTTACAATTTGGTATCAGAGCAGAAGGTTACCAGGCTAGGCAAAAGTTTTTAAAACCTTCTGAAATTATTTTCAAAACTGTTTAAAAAGAAGCATTTTTCAAGAAAAGCCTTGTTTTATTTAAAGGCTATTCCCCCAAAAGTCATTAGCACTATCCTTTGTTTCCTCGTTTGAATCTCTTTTCCTTTCTTTTCTCCATCTGTAGTTGGAGTAGTTTTTACCTGCGGCTAATCTTCTTTCTAGCTTCGTAGAGGGTTTTCCGTATGATGGAGATAGTTTTTGTGAGGCTTGTTAACATGTTACATAGGGAAGGTATGAGTGATAAGTTAAGGCGGATGAGTCTCGGAACGAGAAGAAAGACTCCGAGAAAGGAGGTAAGAACAACAACAACAATAAGGATAACAAGACACGTGAGAAAAGAAAATGCCACTTCTGCGGTATTGAGGGGCATATAGCCCAGGATTGTAGAAAGAAGAAGATGAAGATGGGAGCATGCTTTCAGTGTGGTGAAATTGGACATATCAGCAAGAACTGCCCTAAGAAGCAAGGGCAAGCCCCACAAGCAGGAACTTTTGGGGGTACATCTTTAACTTCTTCTCCTAGATGCTTTGTTTTATCTTGCTTATCTTCTCAATCCTATCTTGAGAACCTTAGGTAGAACCCTTTTGGATGTAAACATGTGCTTAAAAATATGTTATGGTTGATGTTTGCAAATGGTTGCAAGTGGTTGCAAGTGGTTGCTCGTGGTTACATAACACACATTAGGCACTAGATCGGCTCAGGCACATTTTCATATTGCATATGCATGAGTGTTTATACTTGTTTATGGACGAAATTGAATGTGTTATCATATGGATGTTGCATATGGATGGATGTTTGTGCAAACATATAGTGTTTATGTGACTAGGACTATTTGCATACATGTTTGATTCATGACACTAAACATATTTTGCATTAGGAAGACCAATCAGGCCTGATCATTTGCATTAGATAAGGAACATATACACACACTTTCTACATATGTTCATATAGCATTAGAAATCTTTTAAGGACAATGGATGCTTGTGGATGATGGTTGAGTAGATGGTTGATTGGATGATAGGATGCATTCTTCTTAATTTGAAGATTTCGGGGGCGAAATCCTTTAAGGAGGGAAGAATGTAAAAACCCGAATTTTTATAACATGTTAAATCCATAAATCAAGGCAAAATTAAGTTTTAAAATAAGATACAAGGGAAACAGGTTATGCCATTGCATTCGTCTCGGAATTCTACATGAAATAGAGTCCGACTTTTCGGAAATCGGTGTCCGGATGAAGAAGTTATGGCCTGTAGAAGATTCAGCAAATATCAGGCAGCACAGGACCTGGCAGGTCGACCTGGGGGTCAGGTCGACCATGTGGTCTACCTTAGGGTCGACGTACCCCCCAGGTCGACCATGTGGTCGACCTCTCCCCCTTACAGATCAACCTGGTTGGCCAGTTTTGACCCAGAATCCATTTTTGAAGCCTAAGACGTGTTTTGATGGTCCGGAATTATTCTAGGGTTAATCTAAGGGCCAAAACTAGTTACTACCCCTATAAATACATCCTAAGACCTAGGCTAATTCATACAAATCATTCTTACACTGCAATGCTTCTAATTTACCTCTTGAACCATGGTTGCCGCCTCTAAATTAAAGCTTAAGCATTCAAACTCGATTCAAATCAAAGATCAACGCTTCTACAATAGTTCAAGAGAATAGATCAGCGACACCGCAACGTTCTACGACAAATTTCTAGACTTGAATTCTGAATCTAAATTTCTTAGACCACGATCTATAAGTTCTAGTTGCTTTTAGATAAAAACTATAAATCTAATGTGGGCATGTTAAAAATTGGAATTGATTTATGTATGATTCATATCTATTCTTGCTTTCTTCTTGGATCTTGACTATTGGGAATATTACCTATGATGTTGAAACTATTGTTAATGGACTAAGACTATGCCTATGCCTATGAACATAAGACTATGCCTATGCCTATGAACATAAGACTATGCCTGTGACTATGACGGTGAACATAAGACTATGCCTATGCCTATGAACATAAGACTATGCCTATGATTACGACGGTTAACATAAGACTATGCCAATGCCTATGACTGTGAACATATGACTATTGCCTATGACTATGACAAGGACAATTGTGGCTAATCACCTATGACCATGAGGTTATTATGACTATGAAATTGGATCAAAGCTTGATTTTCTATTCAGACCTATTTTCTTTATTTGTCCTTGGATCTTGATTTTTGGGATTTTTCTATTTAAGATCTATCCATGATCTTGAACCTAGATTATTATTCAAACCTTTTCATGTTCATAATGTTATCAGATCTATATGCCCGCGATGTTTTACTCAATTTATTCAGTTATGTTATGCCTTGGAAATAAATTGATAATAGAACAATGTTTATTATGTTATATGTGAAGTTGGATGATATTCTATTTTGTTTGATTGGGAATTAATGAATAAGTCTATTAATATGTATATTGGAGTATAACCTGTTATGATAGGTTGTGTAGTTTATCATGTTATGCAAGTTGTAGGTTGTAAAATCATATCACATATATGACTAAATGTTAGATCTACATGTTTATGTGTATATGTTAAACCTGTGTCATATTTCAAGTTCACACTTATTCATATGCTCGTGATTGATTTGCAAGTTCACGTATATGTAAGTTGATTTAGTCTATGTTGCAGATTCACATATATGAATTTTGATTTAGTCTATGTTGCAAGTTCACGCCTATGATGTTCATGTTGATTATTTTGCAAGTACACATCTATGGTGTTCTTATTGACTATGCCAAAATGCCAAGTTTACACCTATGTCATGTTTATGTTAATGAATTTCTTTATGCAAATTGTGTGTACGTTAAATTAGGCTAAGTTTTTAGCCTAATATTATATGTCAAAAATAATGCGAACGGAAAATTAGGCTAAGATTATTAGCCTAATATTTAGACGAGGTAACGTTGGGAAAAATTGGTAATTATAGGAAACTTGGTATGAAACTCGCCATGAAACTTGACATGAATCTTGAAACATGAACATTGTTATAACTTGAATCTGGATGTGGGCATGAAACTTGCCTTGAAAACTTGACACGAACTTGTCATGAAAACTTGAACATGGACATGACACTAGAATAAACTTGAAAATGGCCAACTCGAGGTTGGGTTGAGTTTGCAGTGTAATTCTGCCCGTAACCACCCGACAAATCCAGCTACTGCAAATAATAGGATCCAATGTGGGTAGTTGGTCATATCGCACTTGGAAATCGGAGGTCAGACTGAGTTGTGGTGTAATTCTGCCCGGAACCGCCCGGCATATCCAGTGACCACAACAACAAGTCTGATGTGAGAGGTTGGGGTGCATTAATGAATTAATTCCACATGATAGGGTTAAGTCATGAACATGAAAAACAACACTTAACCAACTTGATATATGATTCGTAGGTGGGTTAAGTCACGAACTTGAATGACAACACTTAACCAACTTGACATGCTAGACTGATAGGGGTTAAGTCACGAATTTAAATGACAACACTTAACCTATGGGACGGAAACCTAGTTACGCGGTCCGTTTCAGCAGTAACCCACTAGATGTATCACGGTACCCTGGAACTAGGCAGGGTGGGGCACGATTACTGGGCTGATTGTAAGCGACCAGAACGACGATTGTGTTGGTGCGCCAGTGTAGGTTCAGGCGGGCTATTGTTGTGCACGAGGTCCGGAGTTGAAAAAGCAGGAATTGGGCATCAGTAGGATTATCTGTGCATTATTGATCCATGTCGGTGGTTGGCACCCTAGGGCTTGATACACCCTACGGTGGACCTAGCGCAGTTGACTACATTCGTGATCGGGCCGTATGACATAGACACATGACAAGCTAGAACTTGTAGGGAGCCGATCGACTAGTGGATCGTTTCATTGGACCTAGAAATAGGTCATTTCATGATATTGGGCCAAGGGATCATTTCATGATTAATATAACACATGGGTTGGGATTCTAGTACAGTTGATGCAGCGAACCTTGAATATGTGATGCTATAAGATTTACATTTGATTTATCATGATATCTTAGTCTTTCTTGCCAATCTTGACAGCATCCTTATGTTTTCTTTCAGTTTATACATGTCATGTTAACTTTATCTGTTTTTTGCTGAAAGTCACTTGGACTTACCAGTCTTTATGACTGACCCGTTTTCTTTCGCCTCTTTTTCTGCTGTTCCCCCCCCCCAGGTTCTCAGGGAGGAAACTCTAGCACTTAGCTTGGATTTCACTTTCTTTCGGTTCAGCTCATGTACGGTTTGATCTTGAGCTATGCTATGGCTGCATTTCTGCTACCTTTGGGGAATTAAGCTACTTTTGTTGTTTTAAGATTATGCTTCTTTATTTATGCAAGACAGAATTTGTTGTAATGGAAAATAATGACCTTGGCTATTTGATGTAAAAGGTTTTGACTCTTTTTGAAAGTAATGAAATTTATCTTTTTATTCTTCCGTTGTTTATCTATGTTCTGTCTTGTTATATTTCTATGTTGCTTACCTCGATAACGCTCCTCCAAAACTAGTGCATTCCCTTTGTGAGTGACCCTAGAGGAGGTGGGGTGTTACACTAACGATCCCATTTCACTGATCCATAGCCATGCTACGATCATTTTCCCTTGCGAGTCTTAACGACCTCATTGCGTTGATCCATAGCCACCAACCCATATCTCAGTGGTGAACCAAAGCCATAGATATCGATAACCCCTTTGCACACGTCTGGCAGCAAAGCCCAATCATCAACTTAACTCATTGGTTCCCATCTGGATCCTGAGTAATAACTTCTCATTTGGACTTCCTTTACATCTTGGGATTTGATCTCCTCTAGTTCGGTTCGGTCCTTCTTCCCATCCTCGGTTCGGTTAGGTTCGGTTCGGTCGTGACTACTACCCTCCAGTTCGTGAGTATCCATTTCAGTTCATGATCCACTCCATTGTGGTTTGGTTTGGGCTCCTCAGATCATGGATGCTCAGGTTCGGGGGTGCAAGCAGTTCACGGTTCGGAGATTCTGGTTCTTGGATTCGATGGTGCTCCGGTTCATAGAAGGCTGTTTGGGTTGGAGAGATCCAGATGCGAGCGGATCGGGGTGCTTCACGAGTGGCTCGGTTCGGTTCGTGAGTCCTTGATGCGAGTGGGTTGGTTCCAAGGAGGTGGGGGCGGATCGTGAGGTGCTTCACGAGCGGCCGTTCGGAGGCCAGATCCGATCCCATTTCTTGCACTTCCTTCAACCAAGTGTTTATGCCATACGATGGCATTTTTGACCATTCTAACATTCCTATGCAATCTCAAAGCATGCCAAACAGTAATAGTAATATGTGCAATCAATCAAAAACATTAAAACATCAATCACATGTGTTATTTAGGATCAAACATACCCAAAATCATAGTTTTCCCCCTTAATCCCCTTAATCATGTTTAATCATACGATTAGCAAACTTAATCCAAATTAGCGCAAATTTACATCAAAGGCCTAAAATAGTATTTTAGAGTTTATGCATATTTTTTCATATTTTTCTGAGTCATAATTTCGCTAATTATCACTAATCACCCCTAATTAGTCGTAATTAGTGTATAAACATGCTAAGCACTCACCGTAACCACAAATAAATATTAGATCTAAAAATATCTCTGATTTGGTTCGAATCCCAATTCAACACAGTAGCTCTAACTCCAATTCGATGTTAATTTGTCATGACTTGATGCTGATTAGCTTAATATTGGATTAGAATGCGATTAGGAGGTAGTTCAGAAGGTGGAGGCCATTACAATGTTTGAGGTAATGAAAGTGGTGGCTGAGAAAATGAAATGAGATGGTTTTCTGACTGATTTCAACCTCCCCATAACCCTAATCCCGAAATGGGTTATGGGCCCATCCACTGATTACCGTATTAAGCCCGCTTAAGTAGTTTTTCACCTTCCAAACCTTGTTTCAACCGTATCTCCCAAACGGTAAGCCCGTTTGACAAATGTGAGCACTCTACGGAAAGGTAAACCATCATCTTAATCCAATGGAATTGGTTTCATGTCATAACTCCTTACCAATCAAAAGTTATAGGAGAAACAAGATTCTCCAGGTGTAAAACCATCATTTAAAACTCGGAAAAAATCGTGAACATGGGAAATGACGTCAATAGTCGTTCCCCAAAGTTACACAACCATACGACTTCATATGGAAATGAAATAATCTACGATCCTCTGATGCGTAGAATGCAGGTCGTTACACTCTCCCCCCTTAAGAAATTTCACCCCCGAAATTCCTTAACCAAAAACATAAAAAGGGTCATGCATGCCTATCAACCATTTGCAACAATCAAACATACGTAATAAACACAACAAGTCTGTCCTAGCATGCAAAATAACTATATCGCAAATAAAATCTTACCTGGCAAGGAGTTCTGGATATGACTTCCTTATGTTCTCCTCTGTTACCCAAGTACAATCATACTCATTATCACCCCACTGGACTTTCACTAGTTTCACCGTCTTCCTTCGAAGTTGTTTCGTATCGTGTCTGACAATACGAATCATCCTGCGGCTCCCATTTGTCTCGGATCCTACCTCGATATCATCCAACTGACCTGGTGAAATAGTCATATCAGAATCGTGCATGAACTTCCTTAGCTGGGAAAACGTCGTGAACTACCGCCATCTTGTCAGGCAATCCGACTTTATACTAAATTCCCAACTTGCTCCAGAACTGGAAATGGACCAACAAACCTTGGTGCCAACTTGCCTCTCCTACCAAATCGAATCACACTCTTCAACGGAGAAATCTTGACGAATACTAATTAACTCGCTAACAGAGAATTTCAATTCTCTTTGTCTTTAATCAGCATAACTTTTCTGTCTATCTTGGGCTGCCTTCATTCACTGTTGAATAACCTTGATCTTATCTGAAGTTTTTCTTATTACATATGGCCCAAGCACAAATTTTTCACTGGTTTCCAACCAACATGATGGTGAGTTGCACGGTCTTTCATACAAAGCTTCAAATAGAGCCATACCAATATTGGATTGATAACTATTATCATATGTGAACTCAACCAGATGCAAATGGTCATCCCATGACGCTCCAAAATCCAATATACAATGTGATGACCCCAAACTTCCACAAGTGAAAGCAGGAGAAATCATTTTTGGAATACAACATAAATACAATAAAACAGAACACAGATACAATATAGCAAAGGAGATTCATAGAGTAATAACATTATAGCAGCGGAAAAATATAATGTCATCAATCACAGAAAATCCACAGTCACAGAATCTAAGCTATTACAACAAGTTTGCAGAAAAGAAATAAATTTGATGTCTAAAAAGAAAAGAATAGATGCCAATAGAAACAAAAAGTCTTCAAGCTCCAAGTCATCACCTCTTCTCCCAAGCAGAATCCAAGAGAGAGAAAATAAGCAGCTTCAAAGAAAGCTCCAAGCAAAGAATGAACCTGTCTACTTGGCTGCCCGTGTAGAAGAGAGGGCACCCAAGTTTGCAAAAGGGTGAAACAAACTATGGGTCAGTCGTGGGACTGGTGTGAGAATTCATAAATAACTTATACTAATAAGGCAAATCCAAAGACCACGCCGCTAACGCGGAACGGGTTGTACCAATGGATTGCCGTGCCTAACTATAGTGTCAATACAGGTAAGTAAAACGTAACAAAACACAATGTCTTTTGAAAAATGGAACCACCATAAGACTCAGGTCCCATCACACAATGCAACGCACACCAAGAGGATAGAGTTTTACCTTATGGTGGTTAAACATGCTAAATACGCCAAATACGTAACTTGTACTATTATTAGTGCGTATATGTTTTAAAACAATTCAAAGCAATGTATTAATCCTAGGAAGCATATGTACCATATATTATGCCTCCAATACTAGTAATACAATCAAATCCGTCGGGGTCGTATTGGAAATTTGGGTTTCCATCATGAGTCCAGGCTAGGGAGGACTCCTTACCGATTTGAGACGCTCTAGTTAACGTCTCAGGATTACCCGCAGTTAACCCTTGGAAATGGCAGGGCCGGTCCTCACATACAGCTTAGAGGATTAGTTATTCCTAAGCACACGTTTCCCAGTCCTATAGGACCTATCCGAGGCGCCTCATTTCATCATCCTTCAAAAGTAAAATGACTACTAACTAGAAAGAAACGTGCTACTTTCCCTGCGTTCCCTTCCCCCTTTTTAGACTCTACCGGTTTGTGAGGCTCGTGAAGTCATGTTCTTCATACCACAAGGTTCTGCTTTTCAACAAGTAACCCTGATCATTGCATCTTAGTATGCCACACCGCCACTCCATACCGCACTATTGATCGTCCGTCACTATATAAACGGGTGTTAAGTAGAGAATAAATTCTCTACCACCAATCGTTTATATATTAACTGAATATCAACAACATAATATTTTGTGGGGTACGATGTCAGACACACTATCCATTTATACCCATGCTCTAGGTCTGAACTAGGGTCAAACCCGTGAAATCAACACGTACGTTTGGGCAATTATCCCGACCCTTGAATTGGGATCAAACCAACTCAGAGTCTTGATCGTTGTCCATTCGAGGGGAGATTTACGGTCTTCATACGCCGTCTTCATACTTGAATTCTTGAAATCGTACGATCATTTGGAATGGGATTAACCCGGACTTCCCAAATAATCTCGCATTCATATATTTTGAGAAAAACATATTTTATATCGTTATTTTATTTTATAACGATTAATTCTTGCCTTAGTTATTTAAATATAATTAATTTCCTTATTTAACGACGCTTCAGGTCAAGGGCGACCTTGGCGCTGTTTTCAATCAATTTTGTTTTTCACTTTCCTAAAAATCTAACCGTTGGATTTTAGCGTAGCTTATATCGTTGGAAAGATTTTTCCACGACGGTCCTAACGGTTTCAGTTTTGGGAAAATCCGACGGTCGGATCTTCCGGTATATTCGTTTAAAAGTTCGATTTCAAAACGCGAACTACCGCGCTCAATTCGTTTAATTATAATTATATATATATATATAAATATATAAATATATATATATATATACATAAATAGTTCGTTTAACTCGTCGCTCCTATATATAACTGTCGTTTCTCTTATCTTTTACTTTTCTACTTACATGACAATATAGTTTTAGGATTAGACGATAATTCTTCCCTTTTAATTCATTATTATTTATTTTATACTCTATAATTTTCATTTAAGAATGTAAATTATAATGTGCCATCCAATTCATTTCTTTGTATATTTCTTTACCAATTTCATTATGAATAATGAACACTTTCCTATGGTGTAAGTTCTTTAAATCTTAACATTATAAAAAAAATGTTAATGTTTCAATACAGTTCCTTACCTTTCATTTAACATTATAAATAATGTTATTCTTACATACGTTTCATTTCTTTTATTTACATTATAAATAATGTTAAACCTTACATACAGTTTCATTTCTTTTATTTAACATTATAATAATGTATATGTTTCCTTCGAATTAAATTCTCTTTTATATGCATTATAAATAATGTACATTTTTTTATGGCTTAAATTATCCTTTTTATATACATTAAAAGGAATGTACATTTTCTCTACGATGTGAATTCTCTTTTTTTATACACATTATGGATAATGTGTATTTTTCCTACGAGGTGAGTTTTCTTTTCATATACATAATAAAATAATGTACATTTATCTTACATTGCAAATTCCTTCTTAATTAACATTAAGAATAAAGTTACATTTACATACAATGCGTTTTTTGTTTTAACATAGAAAGTAATGTTAAATTTACATAAAATGAAAATACTTTTATCTTAACATTAAAATTAATGCTAAATCATCATTTCTTTTTATATAACAATCAAAATGAATGTTAATTTAATACGCATTCATTTCCTTTTAATTAACATTAAAAATAAATGTTAATCTAACCTACAATATATTTTCCATTTTATTAACATTAACAATAAATGTTAATTTATATGCATTATATTTTATATTTATTAACATTAAAAATAAATGTAAATCTTACATGCGAAGAAAACTTCCCATTCTAACATTGACAAAAATGTCAGTTCCACACACGGTGAAAATTTTCTATAATTCTAATATTAACAAAAACGAATGTTAATCTCATACGGTTCATTTTCTTAATACATAACATTAAAAATAATGTTAATGAATCATACGGTGAATAATTTCATATGATGAAATTTTCTATTTTAACATTTAAACAAAAATGTTATTTTACTTGCAATGCATTTTCTATGTTTATAACATAGCAAAAATGCCATTTTTCATACAATGCATTCTTATATCATAACATGACAAAAATGTTATTTTTCATTCAATCCATTCATCTAATTTTAACATATCAAAAATTCTATTTTACATAGAATGCATTTTTATATTTATTAACATTGCAAAAATGCTATTTTTCATACCATGCATTTTTATATTTTCTTATATTAACATTTGACACAAATGTCATTTTCATACGGTGACCATTTTCTTTTATTAACATTAATAAAAATGCTAAATTTAACATGCGGTGACATCTTCTTTTATTAACATTAATAAAAATGCTAAATTTAACATGCGGTGACATTTTCTTTTATTAACATTAATAAAAATGCTAAATTTAACATGCGGTGACATTTTCTTTTATTAACATTAATAAAAATGCTAATTTCACATGGTGACAGTTGTCTAATTTTTAACATTAACATAAATGTCATTTTCCTACGATGAGCATTTTCAAAAATTGTTCGTCAACATTCAGTGAATAATTTCCTATTTTAATATTGAAAAAAAATTGTTCATCAACATACAGTGTAAAATTCTTTTTTTATAATGAACAAAAATAATGTCCATCAACATACTATGTATAATTTTCTTATGTGTTAACATTAAAATTAAATATTAACTTGACATACGATGAAATTTTCTCTTATATTAACATTAACAAAAATTTTCCATTCAACATACGGTGAAATATTCCCATTTAAATATTGAACAAATTTTGTTCATTAACAGAGTCAATTCTATTTACCTATGAACATGAAATCAAGGGATTTAATATTAGCCATTCAATCATATAACAAGGCATCACCAAATCATAACCAACAACAGATCAGAATCATATTATAATCGCATCATATACTGAATAGTTTATTTTAATGTAAAATTTTTGAATAAAGGATTCTCACCTTGCTTGGATAATAAATATAATAAATCCAAATTAATTTTCAGAAGGCTCAAATCGGTCTCAGCAAATACTACTCGTCCTCACGGTCATGTCGGATCTGAAATTTTCAGAATCGGTGTTCAAACGAATAAGTTATCAATGTTTTTTTATTAACCAGACCTTTAACAACTGTTTCTGCCACGCTTAAAAGCGTTACAATTTCTGAAATTAAAATTACCTTAAGAACTCAGTTTTGTTCAAAACTCCAATCTCGAATTTCTCTGGATTTACTGAACGAAATTGAGCGCCGTTTGTTGGACAGCGACCGGGAAAGAGAGGAGTATCGGCGGCCGGAAGGGGGTGGGGTGCGATCGAGCGTGGTAGGGCCCACTGCTGTGCGTGCGGCGCACGTTCTTGGCGATGTGGCGGCTTCGACGGTGGAAGAGGACGGGTGAAACTGGTCGGAGATTGAAGGCCTCGATTTTCTCTTCGATACGTGCCAAAGTTTGCTAAATTCCGTCGAGAAACGAGTGAGATAATGGAGTTTGAAAATTTGATGCTCTATGGGTTACGGCGGCTGTTAAACACGAAGGAAGAAGAAGAGGAACTGTAGCTGTATACGGTCCGTATTTATACTATAATACTAGGTTTTTCTAATGATTATTTTATTTAATTAATTATTTAATTCAAGAAAATACCGTTTTCACATACGACCTCCGATTCGCGCTCAACGACTGTCGAACTTAATGTTTTGACGTCTTCTGAACGCGATGGCGCTATCCGCATGGTCTAATTCTGAAGTTACAGTATGGTTTCACTTTATTTTTAAATTAAATCCTTTATTTTAAATTCGAACGTAAATATAATTTTGCCGGGGCCACATACGAAGTCAGAAAAATCCGGAAAAATTATTTTTGGCTTTCTTATGCCGATACGATCACAACAAAATTTGTTTCGTTCAATTCTGAGCTTTTTTGAAAAATGGCTATTTTCAAGGCGAATATTTTTAATATTAAAAATACAATTTGAAAACAATAATTTCTGAAACTCAAAATATATAAGTGTTTACTGTTTTTCAATGCAGAAACGTCATTCTGAACTCAATGGAAATGGTTTCGAGTTCAAATTCCTTAGTATGTAAAAAGTGGCAATTCTGACCTTTATATATTATATATATTCATTTCATAGCGACTTTTCTAAATTTCAATTTTGACATAACTTATAAATTATAAAGTGAAATTTCAATTTTTCAGATTCATTAGAAAGATATTCTGAAACAGATTTAAATATTTTTGGTTTCACTAAAATTCGTTTTATTTTGAATCCTGTACATTCAGTCAAAGTTTAAAGTCAAAATTTCAAACTGCAGCGCTTGTTTTCAATTCCTTTTATATATAAATTAAATTTATTCGTTTTAACTTCGATTAAAATAAATCAATCATTTAAAATACTTTAAATTCATTAAAATTAAAATTTTAAATTGGCCCTAAAATCCTGGGTCGTTACAATCTCCCCCACTTAAGAACTTTTCGTCCCCGAAAAGGGAAAAGAAAAATAGAAGAGGAAAAGAGGAAGAATAAACACAGAGAATGTTTTTAACAGAGATGGTACCGTCTATAACATCAGGCTTTCTACCGAAGAAGTTGGTCCTTTCGCTCCTTCGTAAACATGTGCCAATTGAGCATCGCCACTTCTCTTAGTCTTCTTCGAACGTATGACCAAGGAAAGAGTCAAAACAACAGAAAAGGTGATTCTAAAAGATCGAAGGATGAATGAAAAGATGACGATAAAGTGACTGGCTATTATGTATCTCATGAACTGTTCGCCATAGAATATAGTGATTCTATGTAAACGAATTATTATAGATATGTTGTACTCCGCTTTGTAAACCTGGCTCTGATACCAACTGTGATGACCCTAAACTTCCACAAGTGAAAGCAGGAGAAATCATTTTTGGAATACAACATAAATACAATAAAACAGAACACAGATACAATATAGCAAAGGAGATTCATAGAGTAATAACGTTATAGCAGCGGAAAAATATAATGTCATCAATCACAGAAAATCCACAGTCACAGAATCTAAGCTATTCCAACAAGTTTGCAGAAAAGAAATAAATTTGATGTCTAAAAAGAAAAGAATAGATGCCAATAGAAACAAAAAGTCTTCAAGCTCCAAGTCATCACCTCTTCTCCCAAGCAGAATCCAAGAGAGAGAAAATAAGCAGCTTCAAAGAAAGCTCCAAGCAAAGAATGAACCTGTCTACTTGGCTGCCCGTGTAGAAGAGAGGGCACCCAAGTTTGCAAAAGGGTGAAACAAACTATGGGTCAGTCGTGGGACTGGTGTGAGAATTCTTAAATAACTTATACTAATAAGGCAAATCCAAAGACCACGCCGCTAACGCGGAACGGGTTGTACCAATGGATTGTCGTGCCTAACTATAGTGTCAATACAGATAAGTAAAACGTAACAAAACGCAATGTCTTTTGAAAAATGGAACCACCATAAGACTCAGGTCCCATCACACAATGCAACGCACACCAAGAGGATAGAGTTTTACCTTATGGTGGTTAAACATGCTAAATACGCCAAATACGTAACTAATACTATTATTAGTGTGTATATGTTTTAAAACAATTCAAAGCAATGTATTAATCCTAGGAAGCATATGTACCATATATTATGCCTCCAATACTAGTAATACAATCAAATCCGTCGGGGTCGTATTGGAAATTTGGGTTTCCATCATGAGTCCAGGCTAGGGAGGACTCCTTACCGATTTGAGACGCTCTAGTTAACGTCTCAGGATTACCCGCAGTTAACCCTTGGAAATGGCAGGGCCGGTCCTCACATACAGCTTAGAGGATTAGTTATTCCTAAGCACACGTTTCCCGGTCCTATAGGACCTATCCGAGGCGCCTCATTTCATCATCCTTCAAAAGTAAAATGACTACTAACTAGAAAGAAACGTGCTACTTTCCCTGCGTTCCCTTCCCCCTTTTTAGACTCTACCGGTTTGTGAGGCTCGTGAAGTCATGTTCTTCATACCACAAGGTTCTGCTTTTCAACAAGTAACCCTGATCATTGCATCTTAGTATGCCACACCGCCACTCCATACCGTACTATTGATCGTCCGTCACTATATAAACGGGTGTTAAGTAGAGAATAAATTCTCTACCACCAATCGTTTATATATTAACTGAATATCAACAACATAATATTTTGTGGGGTACGATGTCAGACACACTATCCATTTATACCTATGCTCTAGGTCTGAACTAGGGTCAAACCCGTGAAATCAACACGTACGTTTGGGCAATTATCCCGACCCTTGAATTGGGATCAAACCAACTCAGAGTCTTGATCGTTGTCCATTCGAGGGGAGATTTACGGTCTTCATACGCCGTCTTCATACTTGAATTCTTGAAATCGTACGATCATTTGGAATGGGATTAACCCGGACTTCCCAAATAATCTCGCATTCATATATTTTGAGAAAAACATATTTCATATCGTTATTTTATTTTATAACGATTAATTCTTGCCTTAATTATTTAAATATAATTAATTTCCTTATTTAACGATGCTTCAGGTCAAGGGCGACCTTGGCGCTGTTTTCAATCAATTTTGTTTTTCACTTTCCTAAAAATCTAACCGTTGGATTTTAGCGTAGCTTATATCGTTGGAAAGATTTTTCCACGACGGTCCTAACGGTTTCAGTTTTGGGAAAATCCGACGGTCGGATCTTCCGGTATATTCGTTTAAAAGTTCGATTTCAAAACGCGAACTACCGCGCTCAATTCGTTTAATTATAATTATATATATATATATAAATATATAAATATATATATACATAAATAGTTCGTTTAACTCGTCGCTCCTATATATAACTGTCGTTTCTCTTATCTTTTACTTTTCTACTTACATGACAATATAGTTTTAGGATTAGACGATAATTCTTCCCTTTTAATTCATTATTATTTATTTTATACTCTATAATTTTCATTTAAGAATGTAAATTATAATGTGCCATCCCATTCATTTCTTTGTATATTTCTTTACCAATTTCATTATGAATAATGAACACTTTCCTATGGTGTAAGTTCTTTAAATCTTAACATTATAAAAAAAAATGTTAATGTTTCAATACAGTTCCTTACCTTTCATTTAACATTATAAATAATGTTATTCTTACATACGTTTCATTTCTTTTATTTACATTATAAATAATGTTAAACCTTACATACAGTTTCATTTCTTTTATTTAACATTATAATAATGTATATGTTTCCTTCGAGGTAAATTCTCTTTTATATGCATTATAAATAATGTACATTTTTTTTTATGGCGTAAATTATCCTTTTTATATACATTAAAAGGAATGTACATTTTCTCTACGATGTGAATTCTCTTTTTTTATACACATTATGGATAATGTGTATTTTTCCTATGAGGTGAGTTTTCTTTTCATATACATAATAAAATAATGTACATTTATCTTACAATGCAAATTCCTTCTTAATTAACATTAAGAATAAAGTTACATTTACATACAATGCGTTTTCTGTTTTAACATAGAAAGTAATGTTAAATTTACATAAAATGAAAATACTTTTATCTTAACATTAAAATTAATGCTAAATCATCCTTTCTTTTTATATAACAATCAAAATGAATGTTAATTTAATATGCATTCATTTCCTTTTAATTAACATTAAAAATAAATGTTAATCCAACCTACAATATATTTTCCTTTTTATTAACATTAACAATAAATGTTAATTTATATGCATTATATTTCATATTTATTAACATTAAAAATAAATGTAAATCTTACATGCGAAGAAAAATTCCCATTCTAACATTGACAAAAATGTCAGTTCCACACACGGTGAAAATTTTCTATAATTCTAATATTAACAAAAACGAACGTTAATCTCATACGGTTCATTTTCTTAATACATAACATTAAAAATAATGTTAATGAATCATACGGTGAATAATTTCATATGATGAAAATTTCTATTTTAACATTTAAACAAAAATGTTATTTTACTTGCAATGCATTTTCTATGTTTATAACATAGCAAAAATGCCATTTTTCATACAATGCATTCTTATATCATAACATGACAAAAATGTTATTTTTCATTCAATCCATTCATCTAATTTTAACATATCAAAAATTCTATTTTACATAGAATGCATTTTTATATTTATTACCATTGCAAAAATGCTATTTTTCATACCATGCATTTTTATATTTTCTTATATTAACATTTGACACAAATGTCATTTTCATACGGTGACCATTTTCTTTTATTAACATTAATAAAAATGCTAAATTTAACATGCGGTGACATTTTCTTTTATTAACATTAATAAAAATGCTAAATTTAACATGCGGTGACATTTTCTTTTATTAACATTAATAAAAATGCTAAATTTAACATGCGGTGACATTTTCTTTTATTAACATTAATAAAAATGCTAAATTTAACATGCGGTGACATTTTCTTTTATTAACATTAATAAAAATGCTAATTTCACATGGTGACAGTTGTCTAATTTTTAACATTAACATAAATGTCATTTTCCTACGATGAGCATTTTCAAAAATTGTTCGTCAACATTCAGCGAATAATTTCCTATTTTAATATTGAACAAAAATTGTTCATCAACATACAGTGTAAAATTCTTTTTTTATAATGAACAAAAATAATGTCCATCAACATACTATGTATAATTTTCTTATGTGTTAACATTAAAATTAAATGTTAACTTGACATACGATGAAATTTTCTCTTATATTAACATTAACAAAAAATTTCCATTCAACATACGGTGAAATATTCCCATTTAAATATTGAACAAATTTTGTTCATTAACAGAGTCAATTCTATTTACCTATGAACATGAAATCAAGGGATTTAATATTAGCCATTCAATCATATAACAAGGCATCACCAAATCATAACCAACAACAGATCAGAATCATATTATAATCGCATCATATACTGAATAGTTTATTTTAATGTAAAATTTTTAAATAAAGGATTCTCACCTTGCTTGGATAATAAATATAATAAATCCAAATTAATTTCCAGAAGGCTCCAATCGGTCTCAGCAAATACTACTCGTCCTCACGGTGATGTCGGATCTGAAATTTTCAGAATCGGTGTTCAAACGAATAAGTTATCAATGTTTTTTTATTAACCAGACCTTTAACAACTGTTTCTGCCACGCTTAAAAGCGTTACAATTTCTGAAATTAAAATTACCTTAAGAACTCAGTTTTGTTCAAAACTTCAATCTCGATTTTCTCTGGATTTACTGAACGAAATTGAGCGCCGTTTGTTGGACAGCGACCGGGAAAGAGAGGAGTATCGGCGGCCGGAAGGGGATGGGGTGCGATCGAGCGTGGTGGGGCCCACTGCTGTGCGTGCGGTGCACGTTCTTGGCGACGTGGCGGCTTCGACGGTGGACGAGGACGGGTGAAACTGGTCGGAGATTGAAGGCCTCGATTTTCTCTTCGATACGTGCCAAAGTTTGCTAAATTCCGTCGAGAAACGAGTGAGATAATGGAGTTTGAAAATTTGATGCTCTATGGGTTACGGCGGCTGTTAAACACGAAGGAAGAAGAAGAGGAACTGTAGCTGTATACGGTCCGTATTTATACTATAATACTAGGTTTTTCTAATGATTATTTTATTTAATTAATTATTTAATTCAAGAAAATACCGTTTTCACATACGACCTCCGATTCGCGCTCAACGACTGTCGAACTTAATGTTTTGACGTCTTCTGAACGCGATGGCGCTATCCGCATGGTCTAATTCTGAAGTTACAGTATGGTTTCACTTTATTTTTAAATTAAATCCTTTATTTTAAATTCGAACGTAAATATAATTTTGCCGGGGCCATATACGAAGTCAGAAAAATCCGAAAAAATTATTTTTGGCTTTCTTATGCCGATACGATCACAACAAAATTTGTTTCGTTCAATTATGAGCTTTTTTGAAAAATGGCTATTTTCAAGGAGAATATTTTTAATATTAAAAATACAATTTGAAAACAATAATTTCTGAAACTCAAAATATATAAGTGTTTACTGTTTTTCAATGCAGAAACGTCATTCTGAACTCAATGGAAATGGTTTCGAGTTCAAATTCCTTAGTATGTAAAAAGTGGCAATTCTGACCTTTATATATTATATATATTCATTTCATAGCGACTTTTCTAAATTTCAATTTTGACATAACTTATAAATTATAAAGTGAAATTTCAATTTTTCAGATTCATTAGAAAGATATTCTGAAACAGAATTAAATATTTTTGGTTTCACTAAAATTCGTTTTATTTTGAATCTTGTACATTCAGTCAACGTTTAAAGTCAAAATTTCAAACTGCAGCGCTTGTTTTCAATTCCTTTTATATATAAATTAAATTTATTCGTTTTAACTTCGATTAAAATAAATCAATCATTTAAAATACTTTAAATTCATTAAAATTAAAATTTTAAATTGGCCCTAAAATCCTGGGTCGTTACATACAAGCTCTCAAGAGATCCTCTAATACACGATTCACCCTCTCTGTTTGACCGGTAGTTTGAGGATGATACGCGGTATTGAGATGTAGTTCTGACCCTAAAGCCTCTTGTAATCTCTTCCAAAACCCACTAGTAAATAATGAATCTCGGTCACTCACAATATCTTAGGTACTCCATGAAATCTCACTACCCACTTCATATATAGTTCTGCTAACTTAGCTGCCATTCTATTTGACTTGACTAGTATAAACCTCGCACGTTTTGTCAACCGATCCAATATCACCCAAATACTATCATGACTCGATCTAGTCCTTGGCAAACCATCGATGAAATCCATTGAGACTTGTTCCCACTTCCATTTGGGAATTTCCAGCAGTTGTAATAGACCACTAGGCTTCTTTTGCTCGGCTTTAACTAACAGGCAGTTCATGCACTTAGATATAAACTTCCCAACATCCCTCTTCATCCCTTCCCAGTAATATGTCTGCTTCATATCTCAATACATCTTGTTACCACCAGGATGTATAGTCAGTTTCGAGTGATGACATTATTTAAGCACTTCATCTCTCGATCCATTTACATCGGGTACAACTAGCCTTCCATTCTTTTGAAGCCAACCTTCTCAATCAAGACCATACTTATTCATTCTCTCGCCGTCGATACCCATCTCTACCATGGAGATGATTTCCAATAGATTATGTAACATCCTCGTTTTTGACTACTTTTGTAACACAATTTATTTTGAATTATTTTGATTTAAATAATAAAATTTGAATAATAATAAATATGGGGAAATTCCAGCGTATATTTTAAATTGTTTAAAATTCCTTGATTTGTGTATATGTATTTATAACAGAATAAATAATGTTGTATAATGGATTTTAACTCTAGTTAAAAATAGATAATATTACATTTGAATATTTTAGCAATTGTAACAACCCGAAAATCTGGGCCAGTTTAAAATTTTTATTTTGGCAATTTTAGCGAATTTTGGATATTTAAAATAGATTATTTTAAATAATATCGACGAGAAATTTATTTTGAATATAATTCGACGTATATATTATATACGTCGTTGTTAGAATATAAATATTTATTTATATATATACAAGTAATCGAAAATGGCGCGGTAGTTCGATAATTCGATTTCAAACTTCAATTGAATGTACCGGGTGCAAAACAATCCGGATTTTAGTAAAACCAAAAACATTAGGATCTAATTGGTAATATCTTTCCAACGAATCCGAAAAATCAAAATTTCATAGCAGGAATCAAAAGATATGTCCAGTTGAAAATTCTGAATAGTTGCTATGGAATTCAGGCCCTTAAAAATGGGAATTTTGCAAACGACCTCGGATTTCGACGAAACCACTTTTGTTGGGTCCGTGATGTGAAGTTATTGCTAGATTCCAAATTTCATAATTTTTCGAATCAACATGTGAGCGTGGCAAAGGAAAACGCATTTGACCAGTTTCAGTTGATTTTAATCGACTGGAAATTGACCATTTTTCCAACGGTCTCAGAATTCGACGAAACTAGTTTTATTAGGACCGTATCATCAATACGAAGCTAGAAAATATTTTTCTGTAATTTATCGAGCTAGTATGTGCCCTCGGTAAATTGAAATGCGTGTCCAAAATCAATATATAGAGTTATATGTTGATTTTGATGAAAACTGATTGTAACTATCGAATCAGCTTGCGATACATATCCCATTGTGTTCGGAGAGGGGGTAAAACGTTAGGGACGACAGGCGGTGGGCCTCGTTTTGAAGTCGAAAATAAAAGTTGCTTTTTGGGGAAAATTAAATAATAAAATAAAAAAAAACTATCTCCCCCGTTAACCCGCTCTGCCCCCCCCCCCCCCCCGTTTCAATTTCATTTCAGAGGAAAAAAGAAAAAAAAATAAAGGGGAAAAGAGAACGCTCGCCCCCACCCCCCCCCACCCCCCCCCCCCCCCCCCCCGTCGATCCACGCACCATCGCCTCAGGCGATAGCCATCCGTCGCCGCGACCATTGCTTCTCCCCCCTTCCTCCTCCATCGACGAGACCGCGAGACCCCACCCCTCTCTCAAGCCGACCAACCGACAAACCCTACCTCCCTAGAAACCGCCGCCAGCCACCGAATGTCCAACCCCCCCCCCCCCCTCGCCTGATCGCCGGAACACCGCCTCCTCCCCTGACGTCAGCCACGCCTTCCCCTCCCTGTCTCAGACGAACCCAAACACCCTGTAAGTTTTCTTTTTTTTTATTTATTTCTTTCTATTTATTTTCTTGATAATCGATTTCCTGAGTTTAAAATCAGTTTTCTTATAGCGTCAAGTAGAAAGATGAGATTAATTTTTTTTATTGAACATCAAAGTAAAAATGTGATTTTTATATATTGAACAACGAAGTAAAAATTCGATTTTTACATATGTAGTGAATACGGGCAACTAAAGTGAAGAAGGGCGAGAACGACGAATATTTCTACTTTAGAAGTGCCGTGGAGTTAGGATAGCTATCGGTGAGAACTTCTCACTCTTCAATTCCTTTTTCTAGTTATATATATACTAGGATGCAGATGGTGCTTAGTAGCACCCGACACAATCGTCCACAGACCATGGACTTGTTTGTTTGGTTACATAAATTAATTTGATGACTTGATTTGAATTGGTTGTTTGGTGAATTTGATTGATGCGTGAATGGCGTGGGCCTTCACTAGACCGGGGATAAGGCTAGGCCTTGTCCCGTTTCTAGTATCGTGCCGTTATGCCGCTGAAATTTTCTAAAATAAGTTAGATAAATAAAAATATCATTTTATTTAAAGAATGAACTAAATAGAAATTCATATGTTGGAATAAAATGTTTTATCATTAAAAATATAATTTTTAACGTGAATGTGAATAAATAAATATTCATTTACAAACCAGACGGTTTGTTTATGTACACCTATTTGAAGGACATTGATTGGATCGATAAATTTTACACATCGCCCAACTGCACAAACAATATCTGTGTTTGATTGTTTGAAACCCCACACAGGTGTTGGGATGAAATTTGAAGTTCACTCATCCTGACTGATTAAATATGTCGATCGATTGATTGACAGGTTGTTATAAGCGTTAGATATCTATATTTGATGCTTATGCAGTGTAGTGCACTTTGGTTGATGGTTGATTATTTTTCAATGCTATTATATGTGTGTAATGTATGAAAATCCATATAATTAACATTATATGGTGATTGATTGGGCCTCATTCCAATTTAGAAAATAAAGAACAATATAAAATAAAGGTTCATGTGTTGACAGTACTCATCCATTGAGATTGGTCATGTGTTGAACGAAATATTTTAGTAATAAAATTTACATCTTTATCAATATAAAATAATGGTTCATGTGTTGACAGTACTCATCCATTGAGATTGGTCATGTGTTGAACGAAATATTTTAGTAATAAAATTTACATCTTTATCAATATAAAATAAAGGTTCATGTGTTGACAGTACTCATACATTGAGATTGGTCATGTGTTGAACGAAATATTTTAGTAATAAAATTTACATCTTTATCAATATAAAATAAAGGTTCATGTGTTGACAGTACTCATCCATTGAGATTGGTCATGTGTTGAACGAAATATTTTGGATAATAACAACTATTTGAAAAAGAAATATTTGAAATAGAATATTTGAAAATAGAAATTTATGAAGCCGTGTTGATTAGATTAACGCCATTTTGACGTAAACGATATTTATATCGATTTTACTCATTTCGAAATGAATTGAATTGAAAACGATTTCGAAATGAATTGAATTGAAAACGATTTCGTTTTCGAAATGAATTGAATTGAATTGAAAACGATTTCGAAATGAATTGAATTGAAAACGATTTCGAAATGAATTGAATTGAAAACGATTTCGAAATGAATTGAATTGAAAACGATTTCGAAATGAATTGAATTGAAAACGATTTCGAAATGAATTGAATTGAAAACGATTTCGAAATGAATTGAATTGAAAACGAATTCAAATTGAATTGAAAGTGAATTGAAATGAATTCAAATTGAATTGAAATTTGAATTGAATAGAAATGAATTTTAAAACGAATTTATAAAGAAGAATTCAATTTTGATTTGAATTGAAAGAAAGTTGAAATTGCTTTTGAAACGATTTTAAAACTATTTATATAATTCGTTTTAAATAGAAATCGACGAAGTATATATTATATATATAATATAATGGCCTGAATAGAACGCGCCGCGCCGCGGCAGTTCGTGAATTTCGACCATTTATTTCAAACGGACATTACGGGAGATCCGACCGTCGGATTCTCCTAAAACTGGAACCATTGGGTTCGTATCGAAAAGAGCTTTCTAACGAATATTAGAAATTTGAAATCTAACAGTTGGATTTGGAGTTACGTCCAAATCAAATTTGAAAAAGGTCGCTGTAAGTGCAGTTCGATGGCCATTGATGGAAATCGACTGTACGGGCCTTGATAAAGTTATTAAAAATAATAATAATTTGTGTAAAATCATAAGAAATGATTTGTGAAGATTTGGGATGAAAAACTCCATATTTGAAAAGATAAAAATATTTTTATCGAAATGAACTAGTTTTGAACTAGGATTATAATTCTATTTATTTTTAAATAAATAAATTGAATTTGAAAAGGGTTTTAAAAATAACCAAAATTTCCAATGATTGCATTGGAGTGGATTTGAATCGAAATTGTCTTCGGAATATTTCGATGTTGGAATTCGTGATTATACAAATGTTGTTATGGAAATTTGAAAGATATATATTTATATCGTTATTTCCAATACGACATTTGTTAGTCGTAGAATTTGATATTGAATATAAGCCGATATATTTTCTATTCAGAGCCTTGTATTGAATATCAAATGTGACTTGGGTTTGTCGTGAATGGTGTCTTCACTAACACTGTTCTTGAACCCAGTTGAGAAAAGATTAAATCTTTTTATTTAGATTTAATGAAGTGTACCAATTAAACGATATTTAATTGGAATTGAATTGGTATTGATTTTTGGGTTTATCGTGAACAGTGTTTTAAATAACACTTGTTCTTTAACCCGATAATTAATGGAATGATTTTTGGGTTTATCGTGAACAGTGTTTTAAATAACACTTGTTCTTTAACCCGATAATTAATGGAATGATTTTTGGGTTTATCGTGAACAGTGTTTTAAATAACACTTGTTCTTTAACCCGATAATTAATGGAATGTGATTTTGGGTTTATCGTGAACCGTGTTTTAAATGACACTGATTCTTTAACCCAGTTAAAGATTAAAACTAAGTGGAGTTTTAATGAATCTTTAATTAGATTGAAATGATCGAAAATGGAGTATCACCAGTTTTGCTCCAGGCGATAGTTAAATCTTTAATTAGATTTGAACAAGAAATGGTAATTGAATTTAACGATAACACTGTGGTGTTAGATATGAAGTATTACCAGTTTTACTTCATGGGATGAATAGGTTGGGATGGGGAAATTAAAATAAATAATTACTTCGGTAAGGTTCGCTAATCCCGACTAGTTTGAATTGAGATTCAAAAATAGAATAAAGAATAAATTCAAGGAATTTATCTTGGATAAAATTAATGGGAACCTTTCCCTATGAATGTGAAATTTAGAAACTAACTGTCGGTTAGCCAAGCAGAATGGTTTTCTGAATATTGATCTGATGTTGGTTTCGGCCTTCGGGGTTAATATTTGGGGAATTATTCTCTTGATTAATTTACGGTTAGTGACTAATGAATTGGAATGAGGCGTATGTTGTGTTTGTGTAACAATTATTTAAAATATACGCGAGTTATTCGGAAAGACCGGGTTTATCCCATTCTGAATAACTGATACGACGATAAGTCGAAGATGAAGACGGTGGTCGAAGACCAGAAGTCTTCACGTCGTTTGGGTAATTACTGATGATCTTGATTGGGCTGTACACCCAAGAAGATGGAAACAGTTAGTGATCGTCCAGACGTACTTGGACATCGATGGATATGCGGGGTACTAGGTGCCTCCGGTTTCGTTCAGACCCAGAACGGACTTGTAAATGGACTGTGTGTCTGACATTGGATTTTAGTCCGTGTGATTGATCTCTATTAAATATATATCTGTTTGGCGGCGGAGAATTTATTCTCTTGCTTAACGACCTTCTCTGAGACGTACGAGCTCAGGGGTTATATATTGATGGATATCAATCGCATGGAGTGAATTGCCTGTGTGGCATGCTTAAGTGGAAAATGATCAAGGCTTCTGTTGAAAAGCAAAGTCTTGTGGTTGATGATCGAAGCACGGCCTTTGTGGCGTAGCTTTGTGTAACGTTGATTCGCGAGTATCACACCCGGTATGAACTAAAAACGGGAGACGGACATCAGGGAGGACATGCGTTTCTTTCTAGTTAGGAGTGGCGTCAGTGCTTGAACTGGCTGATGAGTTTGACTCATGTGGATATTGCTTATTATTACTTGCTGAAAAGCGAGGCGCCTCGTGATATCGGTTTCGGCCGATGCTTTTGGTCGGCTGACGGGCCAGGCTTACGCCCCAAAGGGTGGGGAAACGTAGTGTTCAGGCATAATAATCCACATCGGTGGACCGGTCCTGACGATCCAAGGGGCAGTTGCGGCTGTTCCTGAGGGGCGGACTAGAGCGTCTCGAATCGGTGAGGATCTTGCCCCTAGCCTCGGTTCATACCATAAATGATAACCCAATTTCCAATACGTGTATTGCGGTTTTAATTGTAGAACTAGTATGGCGACATGATATATGGTACCCATGCCGTCTATGATTGATATTTATGATTGAAATTGTTTTGACACTATACACTTATAGTAGTATCAAATGATTTGTTTTAAACGTATCAAGCATTCTTTGGCTGTTATAAGGGAAAACCCTATCCTCGGCTGCGTTGCATTGTGTGATGGGACCTGGGTCTTATAACAGCTTCATTTTTCTTCATTTAGCATTGTGCTGTTTGTTTTATGCACTGGTATTCTTGGGAGGAAACCCGTTCCGTGTTATACGGCGTAGTCCCTTGATTTACCTAACTTTAAAAATAAAGATTAATAACTGTTTTAGTTCTCACACCAGTCACATGACTGACCTGGAGTTTATTGTTTTAACCTAAACTCTGGGTGCCCTTATTTTGACACGGGCAGCTAGTAGTTTTGGTTTTGCAGATTTATATTCACAGGATCCTGGTTTACAGCTGGAACGATATCCGGAAAGCTTTGTATCCGTATATCTCATTCTAGTTGTGTATTGTATAATTTCCCGCTGCTATGTATTTAAATGTAATTTTAATCTCTGATATTTCTGTGTAATATTCATTTATACTCTGTATATTCTTGTAATCTGATGCATTGCTGTAATATACAATGAAATGTTCTTCTGTATGCATTCTGTTGTGGCTTGTTCTCGAACTATCCGCCTCTTTCCTTTACGGGGAAGTTATGGGTTTTCACAGTTGGTATCAGAGCTTTTGTTTACACAGCTCGAGAACAAGACACATTAGAACCATATGAAAGGATTCATCAGATAATTGATTAGTAATATCCAATTAGAATGACTCGTTAGAGATAGGATCAGTAGTATCCTAGAACGAGTGTGAAGAGTATATTTTTCAAATGGAAACAATTTTGTTTTGAAAATTTAAATCACTTTATACGTATTTGAATATTTATTTGTTTTTGAATATGGACAATCGAGTATATAAAGATTTCGCGTATACGCGTCATGAACGTATAGTCGAAGTTTTAACATATTGGATAGATATAGATTCACACTCTAGTCGCCCGAAGATGATTCTGATGATTGTAGCTACATCATCAGAATTAGTGTTCGAGAGTCGAAGGTGTGATATTTATGTATTTCCAATTGACTGGTGTGAGAACCAAAATTAGATAGGGCCTATTGTTGTGATTTGGCATCAAAAATTTGATTTTTTATATGTATCAAAATTATGAATTTGAAACTCTAATTCACTAATTGATTGATGTTTGTGTTGCTTGTTTAATTGTTTGATAATTTTGAACCATTTAGCCTAATTATATCAAATATTGAACGATATTGAAAATTAGTCGCATTTTCTTGCATATACATGTACTTACATTGAACAGGTCATAGCAAGGAGACTAGAGCAGAGAATAAAATTTGTTTGCCCGACAAATAGGTACATGTTTACTACATAATTTACTATTTTGTTTGGGTGTTGATGATTTTATGAGCCTATTGGCTAGCCGCTTGGCTTTTTCTTTTTCTTTTTGAGATCTGAAGGACCGGGGAAGCTATTTGAAATTCCCCGATGCTCCCGATGCAGGGGAGGTTATGGCGAAATTTTTCGAAAATTTAGGGTGTTAGCCAAATTTTTGAAAATTTGAAAATTCTCAGAAACTGAAAAGTTGGAGAATGGAAGCCAGATCGAACGTAGAGTTGATTAATCAAACCACTTTCGACTTTGTTCCTTTTCGGGGACGAAAAGTTTTAAGTGGGGGAGATCGTAACAACCCGAAAATCTGGGCCAGTTTAAAATTTTTATTTTGGCAATTTTAGCGAATTTTGGATATTTAAAATAGATTATTTTAAATAATATCGACGAGAAATTTATTTTGAATATAATTCGACGTATATATTATATACGTCATCGTTAGAATATAAATATTTATTTATATATATACAAGGAATTGAAAATGGCGCGGTAGTTCGATAATTCGATTTTAAACTTCAATTGAATGTACCGGGTGCAAAACAATCCGGATTTTAGTAAAACCAAAAACATTAGGATCTAATTGGTAATATCTTTCCAACGAATCCGAAAAATCAAAATTTCATAGCAGGAATCAAAAGATATGTCCAGTTGAAAATTCTGAATAGTCCCTATGGAATTCAGGCCCTTAAAAATGGGAATTTTGCAAACGACCTCGGATTTCGACGAAACCACTTTTGTTGGGTCCGAGATGTGAAGTTATTGCTAAATACGAAATTTCATAATTTTTCGAATCAATATGTGAGCGTGGCAAAGGAAAACGCATTTGACCAGTTTCAGTTGATTTTAATCGACTGGAAATTGACCATTTTTCCAACGGTCTCAGAATTCGACGAAACTAGTTTTATTAGGACCGTATCATCAATACGAAACTAGAAAATATTTTTCTGTAATTTATCGAGCTAGTATGTGCCCTCGGTAAATTGAAATGCGTGTTCAAAATCAATATATAGAGTTATATGTTATTTTGATGAAAACCGATTGTAACTATCGAATCAGCTTGCGATACATATCCCATTGTGTTCGGAAAGGGGGTAAAACGTTAGGGACGACAGGCGGTGGGCCTCGTTTTGAAGTCGAAAATAAAAGTTGCTTTTTGTGGAAAATTAAATAAAAAAACCCTATCTCCCCCGTTAACCCGCTCTGCCCCCCCCCCCCCCCCCCCCGTTTCAATTTAATTTCAGAGAAAAAAAAGGAAAAAAAATAAAGGGGAAAAGAGAACGCTCGCCCCCCCGTCGATCCACGCACCATCGCCTCAGGCGATAGCCATCCGTCGCCGCGACCATTGCTTCTCCCCCCTTCCTCCTCCATCGACGAGACCGCGAGACCCCACCCCTCTCTCAAGCCGACCAACCGACAAACCCTACCTCCCTAGGAACCGCCGCCAGCCACCGAATGTCCAAACCCCCCCCCCCCTCGCCTGATCGCCGGAACACCGCCTCCTCCCCTGAGGTCAACCACGCCTTCCCCTCCCTGTCTCCGACGAACCCAAACACCCTGTAAGTTTTCTTTTTTTTATTTATTTCTTTCTATTTATTTTCTTGATAATCGATTTCCTGAGTTTAAAATCAGTTTTCTTATAGCGTCAAGTAGAAAGATGAGATTAATTTTTTTTTATTGAACATCAAAGTAAAATTGTGATTTTTATATATTGAACAGCGAAGTAAAAATTCGATTTTTACATATGTAGTGAATACGGGCAACTAAAGTGAAGAAGGGCGAGAACGACGAAGATTTATACTTTAGAAGTGCCGTGGAGTTAGGATAGCTATCGGTGAGAACTTCTCACTCTTCAATTCCTTTTTCTAGTTATATATATACTAGGATGCAGACGGTGCTTAGTAGCACCCGACACAATCGTCCAAAAACCACGGACTTGTTTGTTTGGTTGCATAAATTAATTTGATGACTTGATTTGAATTGGTTGTTTGGTGAATTTGATTGATGCGTGAATGGCGTGGGCCTTCACTAGACCGGGGATAAGGCTAGGCCTTGTCCCGTTTCTAGTATCGTGCCGTTATTCCGCCGAAATTTTCTAAAATAAGTTAGATAAATAAAAATATCATTTTATTTAAAGAATGAACTAAATAGAAATTCATATGTTGGAATAAAATGTTTTATCGTTAAAAATATAATTTTTAACGTGAATGTGAATAAATAAATATTCATTTACGAACCAGACGGTTTGTTTATGTACACCTATTTGAAGGACATTGATTGGATCGATAAATTTTACACATCGCCCAACTGCACAAACAAAATCTGTGTTTGATTGTTTGAAACCCCACACGGGTGTTGGGATGAAATTTGAAGTTCACTCATCCTGATTGATTAAATATGTCGATCGATTGATTGACAGGCTGTTATAAGCGTTAGATATCTATATTTGATGCTTATGCAGTGTAGTGCACTTTGGTTGATGGTTGATAATTTTTCAATGCTATTATATGTGTGTAATGTATGAAAATCCATATAATTAACATTATATGGTGATTGATTGGGTCTCATTCCAATTTAGAAAATAAAGAACAATATAAAATAAAGGTTCATGTGTTGACAGTACTCATCCATTGAGATTGGTCATGTGTTGAACGAAATATTTTAGTAATAAAATTTACATCTTTATCAATATAAAATAAAGGTTCATGTGTTGACAGTACTCATCCATTGAGATTGGGCATGTGTTGAACGAAATATTTTAGTAATAAAATTTACATCTTTATCAATATAAAATAAAGGTTCATGTGTTGACAGTACTCATCCATTGAGATTGGTCATGTGTTGAACGAAATATTTTAGTAATAAAATTTACATCTTTATCAATATAAAATAAAGGTTCATGTGTTGACAGTACTCATCCATTGAGATTGGTCATGTGTTGAACGGAATATTTTGGATAATAACAACTATTTGAAAAAGAAATATTTGAAATAGAATATTTGAAAATAGAAATTTATGAAGCCGTGTTGATTAGATTGACGCCATTTTGACGTAAACGATATTTATATCGATTTTACTCATTTCGAAATGAATTCAATTGAAAATGATTTCGAAATGAATTGAATTGAATTGAAAACGATTTCGAAATGAATTGAATTGAAAACGATTTCGAAATGAATTGAATTAAAAACGATTTCAAAATGAATTGAATTGAAAACGATTTCGAAATGAATTGAATTGAAAACGATTTCGAAATGAATTGAATTGAAAACGATTTCGAAATGAATTGAATTGAAAACGATTTCGAAATGAATTGAATTGAAAACGATTTCGAAATGAATTGAATTGAAAATGATTTCAAATTGAATTGAAAGTGAATTGAAATGAATTCAAATTGAATTGAAATTTGAATTGAATAGAAATGAATTTTAAAACGAATTTATAAAGAAGAATTCAATTTTGATTTGAATTGAAAGAAAGTTGAAATTGCTTTTGAAACGATTTTAAAACTATTTATATAATTCGTTTTAAATAGAAATCGATGAAGTATATATTATATATATTATATATATATAATATAATGGCCTGAATAGAACGCGCCGCGGCAGTTCGTGAATTTCGACCATTTATTTCAAACGGACATTCCGGGAGATCCGACCGTCGGATTCTCCTAAAACTAGAACCGTTGGGTTCGTATCGAAAAGAGCTTTCTAACGAATATTAGAAATTTGAAATCTAACGGTTGGATTTGGAGTTACGTCCAAATCAAATTTGAAAAAGGTCGCTGTATGTGCAGTTCGATGGCCATTGATGGAAATCGACTGTACGGGCCTTGATAAAATTATTAAAAATAATAATAATTTGTGTAAAATGATAAGAAATGATTTGTGAAGATTTGGGATGAAAAACTCCATATTTGAAAAGATAAAAATAGTTTTTATCGAAATGAACTAGTTTTGAACTAGGATTATAATTCTATTTATTTTTAAATAAATAAATTGAATTTGAAAAGGGTTTTAAAAATAACCAAAATTTCCAATGATTGCATTGGAGTGGATTTGAATCGAAATTGTCTTCGGAATATTTCGATGTTGGAATTCGTGATTATACAGATGTTGTTATGGAAATTTGAAAGATATATATTTATATCGTTATTTCCAATACGACATTTGTTAGTCGTAGAATTTGATATTGAATATAAGCCGATATATTTTCTATTCAGAGCCTTGTATTGAATATCAAATGTGATTTGGGTTTGTCGTGAATGGTGTCTTCACTAACACTGTTCTTGAACCCAGTTGAGAAAAGATTAAATCTTTTTATTTAGATTTAATGAAGTGTACCAATTAAACGATATTTAATTGGAATTGAATTGGTATTGATTTTTGGGTTTATCGTGAACAGTGTTTTAAATAACACTTGTTCTTTAACCCGATAATTAATGGAATGATTTTTGGGTTTATCGTGAACAGTGTTTTAAATAACACTTGTTCTTTAACCCGATAATTAATGGAATGATTTTTGGGTTTATCGTGAACAGTGTTTTAAATAACACTTGTTCTTTAACCCGATAATTAATGGAATGATTTTTGGGTTTATCGTGAACAGTGTTTTAAATAACACTTGTTCTTTAACCCGATAATTAATGGAATGATTTTTGGGTTTATCGTGAACAGTGTTTTAAATAACACTTGTTCTTTAACCCGATAATTAATGGAATGTGATTTTGGGTTTATCGTGAACCGTGTTTTAAATGACACTGATTCTTTAACCCAGTTAAAGATTAAAACTAAGTGGAGTTTTAATGAATCTTTAATTTGATTGAAATGATCGAAAATGGAGTATCACCAGTTTTGCTCCAGGCGATAGTTAAATCTTTAATTAGATTTGAACGTGAAATGGTAATTGAATTTACCGATAACACTGTGGTGTTAGATATGAAGTATTACAAGTTTTACTTCACGGGATGAATAGGTTGGGATGGGGAAATTAAAATAAATAATTACTTCGGTAAGGTTCGCTAATCCCGACTAGTTTGAATTGAGATTCAAAAATAGAATAAAGAATAAATTCAAGGAATTTATCTTGGATAAAATTAATGGGAACCTTTCCCTATGAATGTGAAATTTAGAAACTAACTGTCGGTTAGCCAAGCAGAATGGTTTTCTGAATATTGATCTGATGTTGGTTTCGGCCTTCGGGGTTAATATTTGGGGAATTATTCTCTTGATTAATTTACGGTTAGTGACTAATGAATTGGAATGAGGCGTATGTTGTGTTTGTGTAACACTTATTTATAATATACGCGAGTTATTCGGAAAGACCGGGTTTATCCCATTCTGAATAACTGATACGACGATAAGTCGAAGATGAAGACGGTGGTCGAAGACCAGAAGTCTTCACGTCGTTTGGGTAATTACTGATGATCTTGATTGGGCTGTACACCCAAGAAGATGGAAACAGTTAGTGATCGTCCAGACGTACTTGGAGATCGATGGATATGCGGGGTACTAGGTGCCTCCGGTTTCGTTCAGACCCAGAACGGACTTGTAAATGGACTGTGTGTCTGACATTGGATTTTAGTCCGTGTGATTGATCTCTATTAAATATATATCTGTTTGGCGGCGGAGAATTTATTCTCTTGCTTAATGCCCTTCTCTGAGACGTACGAGCTCAGGGGTTATATATTGATGGATATCAATCGCATGGAGTGAATTGCCTGTGTGGCATGCTTAAGTGGCAAATGATCAAGGCTTCTGTTGAAAAGCAAAGTCTTGTGGTTGATGATCGAAGCACGACCTTTGTGGCGTAGCTTTGTGTAACGTTGATTCGCGAGTATCACACCCGGTATGAACTAAAAATGGGAGACGGACATCAGGGAGGACATGCGTTTCTTTCTAGTTAGGAGTGGCGTCAGTGCTTGAACTGGCTGACGAGTTTGACTCATGTGGATATTGCTTATTATTACTTGCTGAAAAGCGAGGCGCCTCGTGATATCGGTTTCGGCCGATGCTTCTGGTCGGCTGACGGGCCAGGCTTACGCCCCAAAGGGCGGGGAAACGTAGTGTTCAGGCATAATAATCCACATCGGTGGACCGGCCCTGACGATCCAACGGGCAGTTGCGGCTGTTCCTGAGGGGTGGACTAGAGCGTCTCGAATCGGTGAGGATCTTGCCCCTAGCCTCGGTTCATACCATAAATGATAACCCAATTTCCAATACGTGTATTGCGGTTTTAATTGTAGAACTAGTATGGCGACATGATATATGGTACCCATGCCGTCTATGATTGATATTTATGATTGAAATTGTTTTGACACTATACACTTATAGTAGTATCAAATGATTTGTTCTAAACGTATCAAGCATTCTTTGGCTGTTATAAGGGAAAACCCTATCCTCGGCTGCGTTGCATTGTGTGATGGGACCTGGGTCTTATAACAGCTTTATTTTTCTTCATTTAGCATTGCGCTGTTTGTTTTATGCACTAGTATTCTTGGGAGGAAACCCGTTCCATGTTATACGGCGTGGTCCCTTGATTTACCTAACTTTAAAAATAAAGATTAATAACTGTTTTAGTTCTCACACCAGTCACATGACTGACCTGGAGTTTATTGTTTTAACCTAAACTCTGGGTGCCCTTATTTTGACATGGGCAGCTAGTAGTTTTGGTTTTGCAGATTTATATTCACAGGATCCTGGTTTACAGCTGGAACGATATCCGGAAAGCTTTGTATCCGTATATCTCATTCTAGTTGTGTATTGTATTATTTTCCGCTGCTATGTATTTAAATGTAATTTAAATCTCTAATATTTCTATGTAATATTCATTTATACTCTGTATATTCTTGTAATCTGATGCATTACTGTAATATACAATGAAATGTTCTTCTGTATGCATTCTGTTGTGGCTTGTTCTCGAACTATCCGCCGCTTTCCTTTACGGGGAAGTTATGGGTTTTCACAGCAAATTAGAATAATTATTTATAAAATGCTATATTTTTACTTGTTACACACACACATACACACACACAAGTACTTGTTGTCTAATATTCTGTTGTATTTAAAATTTATCTTTCCATGCAAAAATAGTATTGGTTTTTAAATTACAAAGCTAATAAGCATATTTATGTTAAATCTCAATTGCTTCAAATCTAAACATATTAATCTAATTTACTAATAAGAAAAAGGGTGTGGCATTTATTTGATAACAAGATGTGAGTACATAGCTAGTTATAACTTACATTTTGCCTTCGGAATTAAGTTTTGATTATTTATCTTTTTATATGTGTGCATAGACTGCTGACCTGACCATGTGCATGAATAGCAAGCTAGAAACAAAACCACTTTAATGTAGACAACTAGATTACATCCCCTATAAGCCTACCATCTATTGCAGTTTCAATATTTTTGTGGACAGTATAGTTTAGCATATATTGCTTATGGAATAAGCACTTAACATCTAACCTTTTTACACCTGAAATTGCAAATGGTCGTGGCTTATATAGGATGAAATAACTGATACCTATTATGCACTATCAATCAAATGACAGCCTGAGCACGTAGACAGCCTAAGAAATAAGCATGTTGACAACCCAGTTTAAAAACCTTTAACTCATCCTTTCACATCAAATAAGAATACCATACCATAGAAAAATCTTGAACTATAAGGGTAGGCACTAGCATAGCATTACTTAAGAGCAAAGCATTTTCTTTTCTACACATTGTCGTAGTGTGTAGCTGTAAGATGTGAGCTTAGAAATGAATCAATGCCATTTCATTTCAATCAAAAATAGCAGCATCCTTACCCAGTTATAGCTCGAAGCTACACATTATTTTACAACTTATTTCACCCTATAAATACACTAGTACATGCTGCAATCTCACTCATAACACAACAAACTCAAACTAAAAGAATATGGCAAGACTGAACTGGAATGAGTGGGAAAATGGAAGTGCACGATAGGAAAAACAAGTATAAATAGAGCACAAAACTAGTGAACATAAGGGCAGTGAACACATTACACAGCAGCAATAATTTTTGGTGAGTAAACACACATTGTTTATTCCTTAAATTTTTTCTATAATCATGTTTTTAGTATTTGATATTTATACATCTATGTTGCACCTGTTTATGGATATGATAAAAACTATATTTTTAACTCATAATTGTTTTGTATTGGATTTGAACCCTGTGACATCTGCATATTAGTCTAGACTGGGTATGTGTGAGTTAACTTTTCATATTTATATTAATTCACATATATATATATATATATAATGATGACATGCAATATGAATACCTATATTCTGCGATTGGGTAATTTGTTTACCATCCTTAACAAGAGAATAAGGCAAATGCCTGGAAAAATCTTTAAAAAAAAACTGTACACATTGAAACCAGTTTTCCCCTTTAAAATATATTTGCTGATTAATGTTTAGGAAGATGCAAACTGTTATATAAATCTAAATATTCTTGAATGTATGGTTTGAAAACACTGCGCATCAGAACTGGAAAGAATGAAAACTGTGAATGGAAAATGTAACAACCCGGAAAATCAGAACTAATTTAAAAATTTTAATTTGGATATTTTAAGGAACTATGAATATTTAGAATAAATTATTTTCAATAATAACGACAAAAAAATCTATTTGGATCGAAGTTATAGCGAATATATTTATTTTAATTATAAAACAAGGCCTGAAATGGCGCGGTAGTTTGAAAATTTGAATTTGAACTTTGACTGACTGTACAGGATTCAAAATAAATCGGATTTTAGTGAAACCAAAAATATTTGAATCTTTTTATGAATATCTTTCTAATGAATCTGAAAAATCAAAATTTCATAGCGGGAATCAAAAGGTATGGCCAAATGAATTTTCAGAAAGGTCGCTATGGAGTTAATATAGCCCTTGAAAATAGACATTTTGCAAACGACCTCCGTTTTCGACGAAACCAATTTTGTTGGATCTGTGATGTCAAATTATTGCTAGGTTTCAAATTCCATAATTTTTGAAATCAATATGTAACGACCCGTATTCTACGCATCATAGGATCGTAGGATATTTATTTCTTTCACATACCAAGTCGTATGGTCATGTAACTTTGGGAGACGATTATTGGGGTCATTTCCCATGTACATGATTTTTGTCGATTTTTAAATGACCATTTTACCCCTAGTTGGTACTGTTTTGGCCATAACTTTTGACTGAAAAGGAATTTTGACCTTAAACCACTTCCATTGGCTCCGGATGATGATTTACAATTCCGTAGAGTGGTCACATTAGCCAAACGGACTCACTGTTTGGGAGATATGGCTGAAACAAGTTTCAGATAGTGAAAAACAGCTTAATTGGGCTTAATCGGGTAATTAGCAGCTAGGCCCAAAGGGGATTTCGGGATTGGAGATGTATAAGGGCTGATTAGGGTTAGAAAACATTTCTTTCAACTGCCACTTTCATTATTGGAACCCTAGCAATGGCCTCCAACACCCAAATCACCTTCTAATCACTTTCTAATCAAGTTTTGGCTTAATCTTCATCAAATTAAGGAGAGAAAACACGAAAGCAAGGTTAGAGCTACTGTGAGACATCAGTATTCACCCAAATCAGCGAGGTTTCAGTTCTGAGAATTTTATTTGTGGCCAAGGTGAGTGATTAGCATTGTTTTGACACTAATTACAGTTAATTAAGGGTAATTAGTATAGATTAGCGAATTTATACACTAATAAATTCTGGAAAAATATCTATAAATTCAAGAATAATATTTTATGCCTCTGCTATAAATTTGGTTTAATTTGGTTAAGTTTTGTTAACCCTATGATTAGTTTTGCTTAAACATATTTAAGGAAAAATATGGTGTTTTGGTATATTTGATCCATTTTGACATGTAAATTCATTGTTTTGGTGTTTGTGGTTAGTTTTCTATGCTGCTATGACTGTTTGGAATGATTTTTGGTTGATTAGAATAGTTAGGTTGGTCGAAAACGTCGTCAAATGGCGTAAACAAGTTGCTGGAAAAAGTTGCAGAAAGTTGTGCAGGGTTTCGGATCGGATCGGGTATGGGCTCGGATCGGGTAGGGAGCTGGGCAAGGAATCCGACCCGAACTGGAATCTGGCGCCAAAGAAGTTTGGCAAGAAGGAAGGCCACTGCTTCGAGTTGGAGTTGGACAGAGGATCGGATCGGAGCCATGGAGTAGGATCAGATCGGAGTAGGCTAGGGAGCGAGATTGGATCGGAGGAGGCAAGCGAGGGGGATCGGATCGGAGCTATGGAGCAGGATCGGATCGGAGCTATGGAGCACGATCGGATCGGAGCTACGGAGAAGGATCGGATTGGCCAGACGAGGCACAGGAGCTGGAGCACGAACTGAATGGGGGATGGCAACCCGACCCGACCCGAAGTGGAACACTCGACCCGAACCGATGCAACGCTGTGAACCCGAACCGAACTGAACAGGGAGACTGGGGATGATTCATCCGAACCGAACCGATTGAAACAGATGGTGCCAATCTGAATTGAACTTCCATCTCTTCTATGCGACGACTCTTTTGAAGACCAACTCCGATTCGACCAAAACCCGAGATGCAAAGGAAGTCCAAATGAGGAGCTTTGACTCAGGATCTAGCTGGGGACCAATGAGTGGGCTTCATGATTGGGCTTTGCTGCGGGACGTGTGCCAAGGGGATATCGATGTCTATGACTTTGGATCACTATGTATGGGAGGTACATGAACGGATTCAGGGCTACAGTGGCCTATGTACGACTAAAGGGCTATAGACCAATGAAGTAAGGTCATTTGTAAAGATTTGGTCATGACTCCATGTGGTAAGCTTGGTAGTAGAAGAAGTTGTACAAGTTAAACACCGTCACTACTCCGATGGGTCTAGTGATTAACAGTGGTGGACATCGAACGCTTTACGCACTGAGTGAGAGATGTGAGGATGGTTGCTATGGTTGATTTGTCTGCCATCATTATGACATGCACACCCCACCCCCGTATTCTTTACACTATTTATTATGGCACCTTAGAGTACCGTACGGTATGTGGTACTAACTCTTTGGTTGTAGGTCCAGGTTCAGGTATGGTTTAGTATAGCTGTTATTGTTCTGTTTAGATGCTTATCGCTCATACCAGGCTTTATGTCTGACCCAGAGTTTTATGTCTCTTCTTATTACTCTGGGTGCTCACACGAGCAGACTAGAGACAGGTTAGCTGGAGATGCACGGGTAGATGATCCGGAGACGAGTAGGAGGCTTCCACGTAATATATATATATAGTATTCTCCCTGTGTTGTTGAAGATCACTGCTTGGGCATTAGTGGTGCATCTTCTACTTTAGCTTTCTTTTGTTTAGAGACAGTAAATTTGAAAAGTTGTAATAAGCTATATTTGGATTTCCGCTGCTCCGATGTTGATGTTGGTTTTAGTTATCAGCTTATGCACTGTCTCACCTGTTTTATGTCAAGTATGTTATTATTATATTTTATTCCATGCGCTGTGAGACATTCTACAGGGTCCTCGTTAGTTAAATCCCTTCTTTCCTTTCTTCTGACGACCGTCCCGTGCTAGTCGGGCATGTGTACAGCGCACTTTCGGAGGAAATGCAGGCTGGTGCGGGGCGGGCCGTCACACAATATGTAAGTGTGGAAAAGGTAAACATGTTTTTACAGTTTCAATCAACTTGGATCGACCAGAAAATGGCCATTTTTCTAACAGTCTCCAAATTCAACGAAACTAGTTTTATTGGGACCTTATCGTCCAAACATAGCTAGATTTATATTTTGGAATTTTTGGGATCAAAATGTGGCCACGACAAATTAAAATGTACGTTCAAATATAAAATTAATTTTTTTTATACTTTGATTTGAAGAATAACTAACTGTAACAGTCGAATGGGTTGACGAAACATATTCCATTGTGTTCGGAATGGGGGTATTTGGTTAGGGGCGACAATCGTTGAGTTTGAATTAGAGTTCGTATGGAGAAATGGGTATTAATGGAATTAAAAGAGAATAAAAATAATAAATTGATTAAGGACCAATTAGAATTCACATGACCATCGCTCACTTTCTTCCTCAACCTGTAACGCTCCAGTTCGAATGACGAAAAGGGGCTCTTTGCTTCTCTCCTTTCAAACTCTCAAACCACACAATAAAACTTGCTGCTCCTTTAGTGAATTTTGAAGAGGACGTCAAGAGCTTCAAATCCATAGCAAGTTCGGATTTTTTTTATTGAGTATTAAGAGAGAATCACCTTCGGGAAGTTGCTAACTTCCCAACGCCGCTGAGGCTTCCTCAACCACCGAAGTGGGCCCACCGCCAGCGCAGAGGCGCCCCTCCCTCCCTTTCGACGCTACACCACCCGATCATCCAACTGTTACATGGATTGATCGCAAATTCCAAACCTAGTTTGGAACCATTCGGAAAGGTAACAGGTTTGTTAATCTAAACTAATTTTAACACTTTAAAACCGTTGCAAAGTGTGATTAACTTTTAAAAATCATATCTTTTTGCTACGTGGTTGAAATCCAGTGAAACAAGAGACACTGGGACCTTGACGACGTTCTCTACATTCTAGAAGAGACCGGAGATTTTTTGGAGCTTGCTACGATTTTGAGCAAAGCGAAAAGCAATGCGAGATTTCTAAATTATAAACGATATGGAATGACGATGTATAAATTATATGATCGATATATAAGTTATATAAGCGTTGTATAAGTTGTATGTGCATGTATAAGTTATACATACATTGTAAAAACCATATGTGCGTTGAATGGAATTGAAATGATATTGAAATGAAATCGAAATATATTTATATACGTATATCTATATATATACACTCCCCTTATCCAAAGACCATGGACGATATATATTGGTTGTGATTGTTTGGATTTTGGTTGATGTGAAATTTGGTTGATAAATATGAATGGTTGATATGATTGATTTTGGTTGAAACCAAATAGGATTAGTTTGTGGGAAAATTCGTCTGCGTACGAACTTGATATTGAAACCCCCCTTTTAAAAGCTGCGAGGCTTTAAGATAGAGTGAGGAGCCATACTCGGGACGGTGCCGTTTTTAACTACCCTATCGTTATGCTGCCGAAATTTTCTGAAATATTCATGTGTTTGAATTTTATTCATGTGTTGAAATACATTCATATATATAAAATATTCATGTTTGAAATAAAAATGGTTTGAATAATAAAAATAACATTTTTATTGTATGTATGAAATATATAAATTATTCATGTTTGAAATAAATTGTTTTAACAATAAAAATCACATTTTTATTATATATATAAATCGCTAAAAATATTCATGTTCTGAAATAAATTGTTTTGACAATAAAAATCACATTATTTATCATCTATATGAAGCATACAAAATAATCATGTGTTGAAATAAATATGTGTTAGCTAAAAATATTATTTTTATCAAATACATGAAATGAAAATGGTTTGGAAATCGAAGAATGGATTATATATATATGTAATTAAAATAAATCAAATAACAATTCTGCAGTTAGTATTTTGAAATCGTAATTTTAAACGATTATTGCGGGAGATCCGGCCATCGGATTTTCCCAAAACGGAAACCGTTGGGTACGCTTTGGAAATATCTTTCCAACGACACCAAATTTGTAAAGATCCAACGGTTAGATTGTGTGAAATGTTTAACTCAAATTTGAATGAAAACAGCATCATAATGAATTATATATATATATATATACATATATAAAATAAATCGAATAACGACGCTGCAGTTCGTATTTTGAAATCGAAACTTCAAATGATTGTACCAGGAGATCCGACCGTCGGATTTTCCCAAAACTGGAACCATTGGGTCCACTTTGATAAGATCTTTCCAATGATATAAAATTTGTAAAGATCCAACGGTTAGATTTTCAGATATGTGTAAATCAAATCTGAAGAAAAACAACGCTATGGCCGCGTTATGGCCTGAAGCGTCGTTTGAATAAATTGGCTATTTTTAAATAAATAAAAATAGCGATAAATCGTTATAAAATATTATAAATGATATGGAACGGAAATAAACCGAATTTACCTAGTTTATTGGATATTTGATGGTTGAATGTGTTTGACATGAAAATGATATTAATAAACAGAATTATGGACGTCGAAAAATTTAATTAGGAATGAATTGATTTGAATTCTAAATATACGTGAATTACTTCAAAAGGCTGAATTAAATCACATTTCAAATAATTGGTCCACGATTAGAAGTTGAAGATATGAAGATGGTGCAAGACCGATAATCTTCACATCGAAAGGATGGCTACTGATGCCTATGATGGGAGTTGCTGCCCTGAAGGGGTTATAGTGGTAGTTGTTCGGACGTAATTGTTGATCGTTCGGATGTGTGAGGGCCTCTCTCTTGTATTGGACATACGGGCGAGGAATAAGGTGCCTCCGGTTTCGTTCAGACCCAGAACGGACTTGTAAATGGATGTGTGTCTAATGTTGTAGATTGACAACGTGGCATACAGAGATGCTGTGGTCAAGGATGTTGTTGAAAAGCAGAGCCTTGTGGTTGATGATCAAAGTAAGGCTTTAATACAACTAGCTTTGTGTATAGCGTTGATTCGCGGATCTCACACCCCGGTATGAGCCAGAAACGGGAGAGGACATCAGGGAGGACATGCGTTTCCATCTAGCTAGGAGTTGTGTTTTGGGTTTTACACGCCCAGACATTTTACTTATGTGGATGATGGATAGCAAGGCGCCTCGATTATTTCGGTCTCTTTGGAGTCGATGGTTTGGTCGGGATATTGCTAGTTTACTCCCCATAGGGTGGGGAAACGCAGTGTTCAGGCATTTTAATCCACTCCATGTGGACCGACCTTGACGATCCAAAGTCTTGACTGAGTACTTTCCTGAGGCTCGGGCTAGAGAGTGTCGAAGCGGTAAGGACGTTCCCTTGCCTTGGTTCATGAAGGAAATTCAATTTCCAAATACGACATCGTGCTGTTTTTATTGTATACCTATATATGGCGACATGATATTTGGTACCCATGCCATCTATGATTGATACTTATGATCGAAATTATTTTTGAAACATATAAACACTAGTAATAATATCAAATGCTTTTGTTATATTCGTATCAAGCATATTTTGCCCATTATAAGGTAAAACTCTATCCTCCGGTTTGCATTGCATTGTGTGATGGGAACTAAGTCTTATAATGGCTTCATTTTTTATAAAAAGCATTGCGATGTTTAAATGATTTACTTGTTTTAAAGCACTGGCAATCCAATGGAGTAAACCCGTTCTGCATTAGCGGCGTGGTCTTGTGATTGGCCTTATTATTAAAATAAGTTAAGTAGATTTCTTAGATCAGTCTCATGACTGACTCGTTGTTTGCTTCACTTGCAAACTCGAGTGCCCCTATTTCTACACTGGTAGCATTGTATTCAGGTTTTAGCGACGTCCCGAAAATTTGCGATCTTTTCATCGACATAAAACCCACTTCGATTATCCAAACGTCGAAAATACCGGTAGTTAATGAAAGAAATTAGAGGGTGAGAATAAATAAGATAGAAACTTAGAATAGAAGAAGAAGATCATACAACATTGGAATAACACGAATCTCATAGTGAACAAATAGCATATATTATATAACATAACTTTGAAATATAAATTTGTACTTGAATATACATATCACTTCCAAAGTACAACACTTACAACACAGCGGAAATAACCATAGCTATATAATTTTGAAGTCTCCTGCTCCAGCTCTTCAAATATATGCAAATCCCGACTACTTGACTGCTCGTACAAAATTGGGCACCCAAGAGTTTAGGGAAAACAAAACAAAATAAACTCCGGGTCAGTCATGTGACTGGTGTGAGTAAACTCAAATCATTTGTTTAACTTTAAAAATCCTTTCAAAGAAAGAATAATCATAAGACCGATCCATACATAAACACGGTTGGTTTTTACCTTACGATAACCCAAATCATTTGTAAACAATATTATTCTGATATTATAATAATGTATAACACAAGTAATATTAGTATAGTAGAACGCTTTCATCTCACGCCCTACTTATATAATGTACAACCAAAATGTAATAACCCGAAAATCTGGGCCGGTTTAAAATTTTTATTTCGGCAATTTTAGCGAATTTTGATTATTTAAAATGAATAATTTTAAATAATATCGACGATAAATTTATTCTGAATATAAATCGAACGTATATATTATACGCGTCGTCGTTAGAATATAAATATTTATATATAATTATAAATAGAATTAAAAATGGCGCGGTAGTTCGATAATTCGATTTCAAACTTCAATTGAATATACCGGGTGCAAAACAATCCGGATTTTAGTGAAACCAAAAACATTAGGATCTACTTGGTGATATCTTTCCAACGAATCCGAAAAAATCATAATTTCATAACGGGAATCAAAAGATATGTCCAGTTGAAAATTCTGAATAGTCGCTATGGAATTCAGGCCCTTAAAAATGGACATTTTGCAAACGACCTCGGATTCCGATGAAACCAGTTTTGTTGGGTCCGCAGTGTCAAGTTATTGCTAGATTCCAAATTTCATAATTTTCTGAATCAATATGTGAGCGTGGCAAAGGAAAATGCGTCTGACCAGTTTCAGTTGAATTTAAACGACTGGAAAATGGCCATTTTACAAACGGTCTCAGAATTTGACGAAATTAGTTTTGTTAGGACCGTATCGTCAATACGAAGATAGAAAATATTTTTCGGGAATTTTAAGAGACTGTAAGTGGCCCCGGTAATTTGAAATGTACGTTTGAATTGAATATATATATATATTTATATTTTGATTTAAACGAAAACTGATTGAAACGATAGAATTGGCTAATGAAACATATCCCATTGTGTTCGGAATGGGGGCAATTAGCTAGGGACGACAGTCGGTGAGGTTGGATTGGAGTTTGAAATAAAAACTTACCTTTGTGGGGAAATTAATTAATTAAATAAATAAATGGTCAAACCCTTTACACTAACCCCCCTCTTCACTTTCTCTTTCCCCTTTCCATCGGACAAACCCGATTCATTTTGAAAAAAAAAAAATCTGCTCAACCGAATCGCGCCTCCGCCCCTGCCTCCAGACCGCCGTCGACGTCGCCGGGCCCCCTCCACCTCGCTGACTGGCGAGCGCCTCCCCTCCCTTCGCTCCTCCTTCCTCTCTCGCGTGGAACCCTAGACTCGCCCCCAAATCGAAGAAGACACATCGCCTGAACACCCGCTGCACCACCATCTGCTTCCGCCACCTCCCTCAAACTCCGGCCTCCTCCTGCGTCGAAATCCCTCAGACCCACACAGACCCCGCCCCCTTTCCTTCACCAACGCACCCCATAACCCCCTCAGTTCAAACAGCGAGCCATTTTCCCCTTTTCCTCCAACCGAAGCCGAGCAACAGCCTCCAACTTCGACGCTCCGCAGATCCGACGATGAGAAACCCTAGTTTTCTTTCTTCGGTAAGTTTTATCCTGATTTTATTTGTTCATTGAATTCTAATTTTAGTTACTTATTAATTTTGATGTTAGTTAGCTAATAAAACTGATTTTTATTAGTAAATAAAACTTAAAATATGGTTATTTAAAATCTGAAATTATTTTTATTAAAACTAAAAATGTGTTTTTATGAGATCCGAAAACGATATTTTTTTGGTGATTGGAAATGAGATTTATAAGTGATTTAAAATGAGATTTTCAAATGAGTTTTTCATTGATTATAAAAGTAAGAATTTTCTTTGATTTCGTTGTTTATAAAAAAATTAGATTATCGTATGAATCAAAATATTCTTAGAAGGATAAAAATATAATAGTGTTTATAAAAATATAAAAGCATTGTTTATAAAAATATAATAGTGTTTATAAAAATATAAAAGCGTTGTTTATAAAAATATAATAGCGTTGTTTATAAAAATATAAAGACATGATTTTTAATATGAACAGCGTGAAACAGAGGGCGATGGAACGGATTGAAATCAAAAGGGAATTCAAACGGTTCAGAAATTCAGAAATGAAATGGCGGAGTGAACCCTTTGGTGAGAATTTCTCACTCTTCAATTTATTTTCTAGTTATATATATATATACTAGGATGCAGACGGTGCTTAGTAGCACCCGACACAATCATCCACAGACGATGGACTTGTTTGTTTGATTGCAAAAATAAGTTAGATTATTTGATTGAAATTGAATTGTTTGGTGAGATGAATGGATTTGATTGATGTGTGAATGGCGTGGGCCTTCACTAGACCGGGGATAAGGCTAAGCCTTGTCCCGTTTCTAGTATCGTGCCGTTATGCCGCCGAAATTTTCTAAAATATGTTAGAAAAATAAAAATATCATTTTATTGAATAAATGAACCGAATAGAATATTCATAGGTTGAATAAAATGTTTTATCGTTAAGAATATAATTTTTAACGTGAAAGTAAGTAAATAAATAAATATTTATAAACAAATCGGTCGATTTGTTTATATTCACTGATTTGACTGATATTGATTGGGTCGATAAATTTTACACATCGCCCAACTGCACAAATAAAATATGTGTTTGATTGTTTGAAACCCCACACGGGTGTTGGGATGAAATTTGAAGTTCACTCATCCTGATTGATTAAATATGTCGATCGATTGATTGACAGGCTGTTATAAGCGTTAGATATCTATATTTGATGCTTATACAGTGTAGTGCACTTTGGTTGATGATTGATTATTTTTCAATGCTATTATATGTGTGTAATGTATGAAATTCCATATAATTAATTTTATATGGTAATTGATTGGGCCTCATTCCAATTTGAAAAATAAAGAATATACAAAATAAAAGTTCATGTGTTGACAGTACTCATCCATTGAGATTGGTCATGTGTTGAACGACATATTTTGATAATAACAACTATTTTGAAAAAGAAATATTTGAAATAGAATATTTGAAAATAAAAATTCATGAAGCCGTGTTGATTAGTTTGACGCCATTTTGACGTGAACGATATTTATATCGATTTCGAAATGAATTGAATTGAAAACGATTTCGAAATGAATTGAATTGAAAACGATTTCGAAATGAATTGAATTGAAAACGATTTCGAAATGAATTGAATTGAAAACGATTTCGAAATGAGTTGAATTGAAAACGATTTCGAAATGAATTGAATTGAAAACGATTTCGAAATGAATTGAATTGAAAACGATTTCGAAATGAATTGAATTGAAAACGATTTCGAAATGAATTGAATTGAAATCGATTTCGAAATGAATTGAATTGAAAACGAATTCAAATTGAATTGAAAGCGAATTGAAATTTGAATTGAATAGAAATGAATTTAGAAATGAATTTATAAAGAAGAATTCAATTTTGCTTTGAATTGAAATGGAAGTTGAAATTGCTTTTGAAATGAATTTTAAACTATTTATATAATTCGTTTAAATGGAAATCGACGAAATATATAATATATATATTATATATATAATATAATGGCCTGAATAGAACGCGCCGCGCCGCGGCAGTTCGTGAATTTCGACCATTTATTTCAAACGGACATTACGGGAGATCCGACCGTCGGATTCTCCTAAAACCGGAACGGTTGGGTTCGTATCGAAAAGAGCTTTCTAACGAATATTAGAAATTTGAAATCTAACGGTTGGATTTGGAGTTACGTCCAAATCAAATTTGAAAAAGGTCGCTGTAAGTGCAGTTCGATGGCCATTGATGGAAATCGACTGTACGGGCCTTGATAAAATTATTAAAAATAGTAATAATTTGTGTAAAATCATAAGAAATGATTTAGAAAGAATTGGGATGAAAAACTCCATATTTGAAAAGATAAAAATAGATTTTTATCGAAATGAACTAGTTTTGAGCTAGAATTATAATTCTATTTATTTTTAAATAAATAAATTGAATTTAAAAAGGGTTTTAAAAATAACCAGAATTTCCAATGATTGCATTGGAGTGGATTTGAATCGAAATTGTCTTCGGAATATTTCGATGTTGGAATTCGTGATTATACAGGTGTTGTTATGGAAATTTGAAAGATATATATTTATATCGTTATTTCCAATACGACATTTGTTAGTCGTAGAATTTGATATTGAATATAAGCCGATATATTTTCTATTCAGAGCCTTGTATTGAATATCGAATGTGATTTTGGTTTGTCGTGAATGGTGTCTTCACTAACACTGTTCTTGAACCCAGTTGAGAAAAGATTTAATGAAGTGTACCAATTAAATGATATTTAATTGGAATTGAATTGGTATTGATTTTTGGGTTTATCGTGAACAGTGTTTTAAATAACACTTGTTCTTTAACCCGATAATTAATGGAATGTGATTTTGGGTTTATCGTGAACTGTGTTTTAAATGACACTGATTCTTTAACCCAATCGAAGATTAAAACTAAGTGGAGTTTTGATGAATCTTTAATTAGATTGAAATGATCGAAAATGGAGTACCACCAGTTTTGCTCCAGGCGATAGTTAAATCTTTTATTAGATTTGAACGTGAAATGGTAATTGAATTTACCGATAACACCGTGGTGTTAGATATGAAGTATTACCAGTTTTACTTCATGGGATGAATAGGTTGGGATTGGGAAATTAACACAAATGATTACTTCGGTAAGGTTCGTTAATCCCGACTAGTCGAATCGAAATTCAAAAGAAGATTAGAGAATAAATTCAAGGAATTTATCTTGGATAAAATTAATGGGAACCTTTCCCTATGAATGTGAAATCAGAAACTAACTGTCGGTTAGCTAAGCAGAACGGTTTTCTGGATATTGATCTGATGTTGGTTTCGGCCTTCGGGGTTAATATTTGGGGAATTATTCTCTCGATTAATTTGCGGTTAGTGACTGATGAATTGGAATGAGGCGTATGTTGTGTTTGTGTAACACTTATTTAAAATATACGCGAAGACCGGGTTTATCCCATTTTGAATAACTGATACGACGATAAGTCGAAGATGAAGACGGTGGTCGAAGACCGGAGGTCTTCACGTCGTTTGGGTGATTACTGATGATCTTGATTGGGCTGTACACCCAAGAAGATGGAAACAGTTAGTGATCGTCCAGACGTGCTTGGAGATCGATGGATATGCGGGGTACTAGGTGCCTCCGGTTTCGTTCAGACCCAGAACGGACTTGTGAATGGACTGTGTGTCTGACATTGGATTTTAGTCTGTGTGGTTGATTTCTATTAAATATATATCTGTTTGGCGGCGGAGAATTTATTCTCTTGCTTAACGCCCTTCTCCGAGACGTACGAGCTCAGGGGTTATATATTGATGGATATCAAACGCATGGAGTGAATTGCCTGTGTGGCATGCCTAAGTGGCAATTGATCGAGGCTTCTGTTGAAAAGCAAAGTCTTGTGGTGATGATCAAAGCATGGCCTTTGTGGCGTAGCTTTGTGTAACGTTTGATTCGCGAGTTTCACACCCGGTATGAACCAAAAACGGGAGAGGACGTCAGGGAGGGCATGCGTTTCTTCCTAGCTAGAAGTGGCGTCAGTGGTTTTACACGCCCTGACGAGTTTGACTTATGTGGTTGTTGCTGTTGCGAGGCGCCTCGGATTGATCGGTCGTTCTCGAACCGATGGAGTCATTTAGTTGGCTCGTTTACGCCCCATAGGGCGGGGAAACGCATGTTCAGGGTTTAAGTTTAATCCACATCGGTGGACTGGCCCTGAGGATCCAAGGGTCACTCGAGCTCTGATCCTGAGACTCGGGCTAGGCAGTCTCGAATCGGTTGAGGACTATCTTTTGCCTCGGTTCATAGACGGAAATCCAATTTCCAAATACGTGACATTTGCGGTTTTATTTGTAGAGCCTAGTATGGCGACATAGTGGGATGGGGCGCTCATGCCGCCTAAGATTGATACTTATGATTTGAAGTTGTTTTATACACTATGCACTTATAATAGTATCAAAGGATTTGTTTTAAACGTATCAAGCATTCTTTGGCTGTTATAAGGGAAAACCCTATCCCCCGGCTTGCGTTGCATTGTGTGATAGGACCTGGGTCTTATAACAGCTTCATTTTTATTTATTTAGCATTGCGCTGTTGTTTCATGCACTGGTATTCTGGGGAGGAAACCCGTTCCGTGTTATACGGCGTGGTCCCTTGATTTACCTAACTTTTAAAATAAAGATCAATAACTGTTTTAGTTCTCACACCAGTCACATGACTGACCTGGAGTTTATTGTTTTAACCTAAACTCTGGGTGCCCTTATTTTGACACGGGCAGCTAGTAGTTTTAGTTTTGTAGATTTATATTCACAGGATCCTGGTTTACAGCTGGAACGATATCCGGAAAGCTTTGTATCCGTATATCTCTTCTAGTTGTGTATTGTATTATTTTCCGCTGCTATGTATTTAAATGTAATTTAAATCTCTGATATTTCTGTGTAATATTTATTCTTTTATACTCTGTATATTCTTGTAATCTGATGCATTGTTGTAATATACAGTGAAATGTTCTTCTGTATGTGTCCTGATTTGTCCTGTTCTCAAACGATAGGGCGTTTCGAGCGGTTTGGGTCGGTTTAGCGACCGGTTCGGACCGAGCGAAATTCCTTGCCGTCACAGTTGGTATCAGAGCTTTGGTTTACAGAGCTCGAGAACAAGACACATTAGAACCGTACGAAAGAATTCGTCAGATATTGGATTAGTAATATCCAACGAGAATGACTCGTTAGAGATAGGATCAGTAGTATCCTAGAACGAGTGTGAAGAGTATATTTTTGAAAATGAAAACAATTTTTGTTTTGAAAATTGAAATCAATTATTCGTATTTGATTATTTATTTATATTGAGTTGGACAATCCAGTATATATAGATTTTGCGTATACGTCTGATCCGCGTGTATTCGAAATTTTAATATACTGGATAGATATAGAATTACACTCTAATCGCCCGGAGATGATTTTGATGATGGAGCTCCTTCATTAGAATTTATGTTCGAGTGACGAAAGTGGGCTTTCTATATATTTCCTATTGACTGGTGTGAGAACCAAAATTTGATAGGGCTTATTGTTGTGATTTGGCATCAAAAATCTGATTTTTGTATATGTATCAAAATTATGAATTTGAAACTCTAATTCACTAATTGATTGATGTTTGTGTTGCTTGTTTAGTTGTTTGATAAATTTTGAACCATTTAGCCTAATTGAAACAAATATTGAATTGTGTTGAAAATTGGTTGCATTTGCTTGCATATGCGTATACATCATTGAACAGGTCATAGCAAGGAGGCTAGAGCAGAGAATAAAATTTGTTTGCCCGACAAATAGGTACATGTTTACTACATAATTTACTGTTTTGTTTGGGTGATGATGATTTTATGAGCCTATTGGCTAGCCGCTTGGCTTTTTCTTTTTCTTTTTGAGATCTGAAGGACCGGGGAAGCTATTTGAAATTCCCCGATGCTCCTGGTGCAGGGGAGGTTATGGCGAAATTTTTCAAAAATTTAGGGTGTTAGCCAAATTTTTGAAATTTTTGAAAATTCTCAGAAACTGAAAAGTTGGAGAATGGAAGCCAGATCGAACGTAGAGTTAATTAATCAAACCACTTTCGACTTTGTTCCTTTTTGGGGACGAAAAGTTTTAAGTGGGGGAGATTGTAATAACCCGAAAATCTGGGCCAGTTTAAAATTTTTATTTCGGCAATTTTAGCGAATTTTGATTATTTAAAATGAATAATTTTAAATAATATCGACGATAAATTTATTCTGAATATAAATCGAACGTATATATTATACGCGTCGTCGTTAGAATATAAATATTTATATATAATTATAAATAGAATTAAAAATGGCGCGGTAGTTCGATAATTCGATTTCAAACTTCAATTGAATGTACCGGGTGCAAAACAATCCGGATTTTAGTGAAACCAAAAACATTAGGATCTACTTGGTGATATCTTTCCAACGAATCCGAAAAAATCATAATTTCATAACGGGAATCAAAAGATATGTCCAGTTGAAAATTCTGAATAGTCGCTATGGAATTCAGGCCCTTAAAATGGACATTTTGCAAACGACCTCGGATTCCGACGAAACCAGTTTTGTTGGTTCCGCAGTGTCAAGTTATTGCTAGATTCCAAATTTCATAATTTTCTGAATCAATATGTGAGCGTGGCAAAGGAAAACGCGTCTGACCAGTTTCAGTTGAATTTAAACGACTGGAAAATGGCCATTTTACAAACGGTCTCAGAATTTGACGAAATTAGTTTTGTTAGGACCGTATCGTCAATACGAAGATAGAAAATATTTTTTGGGAATTTTAAGAGACTGTATGTGGCCCCGGTAATTTGAAATGTACGTTTGAATTGAATATATATATATATATATTTATATTTTGATTTAAACGAAAACTGATTGAAACGATAGAATTGGCTAATGAAACATATCCCATTGTGTTCGGAATGGGGGCAATTAGCTAGGGACGACAGTCGGTGAGGTTGGATTGGAGTTTGAAATAAAAACTTACCTTTGTGGGGAAATTAATTAATTAAATAAATAAATGGTTAAACCCTTTACACTAACCCCCCTCTTCACTTTCTCTTTCCCCTTTCCATCGGACAAACCCGATTCATTTTGAAAAAAAAAAATCTGCTCAACCGAATCGCGCCTCCTCCCCTGCCTCCAGACCGCCGTCGACGTCGCCGGGCCCCCTCCACCTCGCTGACTGGCGAGCGCCTCCCCTCCCTTCGCTCCTCCTTCCTCTCTCGCGTGGAACCCTAGACTCGCCCCCAAATCGAAGAAGACACATCGCCTGAACATCCGCTGCACCACCATCTGCTTCCGCCGCCTCCCTCAAACTCCGGCCTCCTCCTGCGTCGAAACCCCTCAGACCCACACAGACCCGCCCCCTTTCCTTCACCAACGCACCCCATAACCCCCTCAGTTCAAACAGCGAGCCATTTTCCCCTTTTCCTCCAACCGAAGCCGAGCAACAGCCTCCAACTTCGACGCTCCGCAGATTCGACGATGAGAAACCCTAGTTTTCTTTCTTTGGTAAGTTTTATCCTGATTTTATTTGTTCATTGAATTCTAATTTTAGTTAGTTATTAATTTTGATGTTAGTTAGCTAATAAAACTGATTTTTATTAGTAAATAAAACTTAAAATATGGTTATTTAAAATCTAAAATTATTTTTATTAAAACTAAAAATGTGTTTTTATGAGATCCGAAAACGATATTTTTTTGGTGATTGGAAATGAGATTTATAAGTGATTTAAAACGAGATTTTCAAATGAGTTTTTCATTGATTATAAAAGTAAGAATTTTCTTTGATTTCGTTGTTTATAAAAAAATTAGATTATCGTATGAATCAAAATATTCTTAGAAGGATAAAAATATAATAGTGTTTATAAAAATATAAAAGCGTTGTTTATAAAAATATAATAGTGTTTATAAAAATATAAAAGCGTTGTTTATAAAAATATAATAGCGTTGTTTATAAAAATATAAAGACATGATTTTTAATATGAACAGCGTGAAACAGAGGGCGATGGAACGGATTGAAATCAAAAGGGAATTCAAACGGTTCAGAAATTCAGAAATGAAATGGCGGAGTGGAACCCCTTTGGTGAGAATTTCTCACTCTTCAATTTATTTTCTAGTTATATATATATATACTAGGATGCAGACGGTGCTTAGTAGCACCCGACACAATCGTCCACAAACCATGGACTTGTTTGTTTGATTGCAAAAATAAGTTAGATTATTTGATTGAGATTGAATTGTTTGGTGAGATGAATGGATTTGATTGATGTGTGAATGGCGTGGGCCTTCACTAGACCGGGGATAAGGCTAGGCCTTGTCCCGTTTCTAGTATCGTGCCGTTATGCCGCCGAAATTTTCTAAAATATGTTAGAAAAATAAAAATATCATTTTATTGAATAAATGAACCGAATAGAATATTCATAGGTTGAATAAAATGTTTTATCGTTAAGAATATAATTTTTAACGTGAAAGTAAGTAAATAAATAAATATTTATAAACAAATCGGTCGATTTGTTTATATACACTGATTTGACTGATATTGATTGGGTCGATAAATTTTACACATCGCCCAACTGCACAAATAAAATATGTGTTTGATTGTTTGAAACCCCACACGGGTGTTGGGATGAAATTTGAAGTTCACTCATCCTGATTGATTAAATATGTCGATCGATTGATTGACAGGCTGTTATAAGCGTTAGATATCTATATTTGATGCTTATACAGTGTAGTGCACTTTGGTTGATGATTGATTATTTTTCAATGCTATTATATGTGTGTAATGTATGAAAATCCATATAATTAATTTTATATGGTAATTGATTGGGCCTCATTCCAATTTGAAAAATAAAGAATATATAAAATAAAAGTTCATGTGTTGACAGTACTCATCCATTGAGATTGGTCATGTGTTGAACGACATATTTTGATAATAACAACTATTTTGAAAAAGAAATATTTGAAATAGAATATTTGAAAATAGAAATTCATGAAGCCGTGTTGATTAGTTTGACGCCATTTTGACGTGAACGATATTTATATCGATTTCGAAATGAATTGAATTGAAAACGATTTCGAAATGAATTGAATTGAAAACGATTTCGAAATGAATTGAATTGAAAACGATTTCGAAATGAATTGAATTGAAAACGATTTCGAAATGACTTGAATTGAAAACGATTTCGAAATGAATTGAATTGAAAACGATTTCGAAATGAATTGAATTGAAAACGATTTCGAAATGAATTGAATTGAAAACGATTTCGAAATGAATTGAATTGAAAACGATTTCGAAATGAATTGAATTGAAAACGAATTCAAATTGAATTGAAAGCGAATTGAAATTTGAATTGAATAGAAATGAATTTAGAAACGAATTTATAAAGAAGAATTCAATTTTGCTTTGAATTGAAATGGAAGTTGAAATTGCTTTTGAAACGAATTTTAAACTATTTATATAATTCGTTTTAAATGGAAATCGACGAAATATATATTATATATATTATATATATAATATAATGGCCTGAATAGAACGCGCCGCGCCGCGGCAGTTCGTGAATTTCGACCATTTATTTCAAACGGACATTACGGGAGATCCGACCGTCGGATTCTCCTAAAACCGGAACGGTTGGGTTCGTATCGAAAAGAGCTTTCTAACGAATATTAGAAATTTGAAATCTAACGGTTGGATTTGGAGTTACGTCCAAATCAAATTTGAAAAAGGTCGCTGTAAGTGCAGTTCGATGGCCATTGATGGAAATCGACTGTACGGGCCTTGATAAAATTATTAAAAATAGTAATAATTTGTGTAAAATCATAAGAAATGATTTAGAAAGAATTGGGATGAAAAACTCCATATTTGAAAAGATAAAAATAGATTTTTATCGAAATGAACTAGTTTTGAGCTAGAATTATAATTCTATTTATTTTTAAATAAATAAATTGAATTTAAAAAGGGTTTTAAAAATAACCAGAATTTCCAATGATTGCATTGGAGTGGATTTGAATTGAAATTGTCTTCGGAATATTTCGATGTTGGAATTCGTGATTATACAGGTGTTGTTATGGAAATTTGAAAGATATATATTTATATCGTTATTTCCAATACGACATTTGTTAGTCATAGAATTTGATATTGAATATAAGCCGATATATTTTCTATTCAGAGCCTTGTATTGAATATCGAATCTGATTTGGGTTTGTCGTGAATGGTGTCTTCACTAACACTGTTCTTGAACCCAGTTGAGAAAAGATTTAATGAAGTGTACCAATTAAATGATATTTAATTGGAATTGAATTGGCATTGATTTTTGGGTTTATCGTGAACAGTGTTTTAAATAACACTTGTTCTTTAACCCGATAATTAATGGAATGTGATTTTGGGTTTATCGTGAACCGTGTTTTAAATGACACTGATTCTTTAACCCAATCGAAGATTAAAACTAAGTGGAGTTTTAATGAATCTTTAATTAGATTGAAATGATCGAAAATGGAGTACCACCAGTTTTGCTCCAGGCGATAGTTAAATCTTTTATTAGATTTGAACGTGAAATGGTAATTGAATTTACCGATAACACCGTGGTGTTAGATATGAAGTATTACCAGTTTTACTTCATGGGATGAATAGGCTGGGATTGGGAAATTAACACAAATGATTACTTCGGTAAGGTTCGTTAATCCCGACTAGTCGAATCGAAATTCAAAAGAAGATTAGAGAATAAATTCAAGGAATTTATCTTGGATAAAATTAATGGGAACCTTTCCCTATGAATGTGAAATCAGAAACTAACTGTCGGTTAGCTAAGCAGAACGGTTTTCTGGATATTGATCTGATGTTGGTTTCGGCCTTCGGGGTTAATATTTGGGGAATTATTCTCTCGATTAATTTGCGGTTAGTGACTGATGAATTGGAATGAGGCATATGTTGTGTTTGTGTAACACTTATTTAAAATATACGCGAAGACCGGGTTTATCCCATTTTGAATAACTGATACGACGATAAGTCGAAGATGAAGACGGTGGTCGAAGACCGGAGGTCTTCACGTCGTTTGGGTGATTACTGATGATCTTGATTGGGCTGTACACCCAAGAAGATGGAAACAGTTAGTGATCGTCCAGACGTGCTTGGAGATCGATGGATATGCGTGGTACTATGTGCTTCCGGTTTCGTTCAGACCCAGAACGGACTTGTGAATGGACTGTGTGTCTGACATTGGATTTTAGTCTGTGTGGTTGATTTCTATTAAATATATATCTGTTTGGCGGCGGAGAATTTATTCTCTTGCTTAACGCCCTTCTCTGAGACGTACGAGCTCAGGGGTTATATATTGATGGATATCAAACGCATGGAGTGAATTGCCTATGTGGCATGCCTAAGTGGCAATTGATCGAGGCTTCTGTTGAAAAGCAAAGTCTTGTGGTGATGATCAAAGCATGGCCTTTGTGGCGTAGCTTTGTGTAATGTTTGATTCGCGAGTTTCACACCCGGTATGAACCAAAAACGGGAGAGGACGTCAGGGAGGGCATGCGTTTCTTCCTAGCTAGAAGTGGCGTCAGTGGTTTTACACGCCCTGACGAGTTTGACTTATGTGGTTGTTGCTGTTGCGAGGCGCCTCGGATTGATCGGTCGTTCTCGAACCGATGGAGTCATTTAGTTGGCTCGTTTACGCCCCATAGGGCGGGGAAACACATGTTCAGGGTTTAAGTTTAATCCACATCGGTGGACTGGCCCTGAGGATCCAAGGGTCACTCGAGCTCTGATCCTGAGACTCGGGCTAGGCAGTCTCGAATCGGTTGAGGACTATCTTTTGCCTCGGTTCATAGACGGAAATCCAATTTCCAAATACGTGACATTTGCGGTTTTATTTGTAGAGCCTAGTATGGCGACATAGTGGGATGGGGCGCTCATGCCGCCTAAGATTGATACTTATGATTTGAAGTTGTTTTATACACTATGCACTTATAATAGTAACAAAGGATTTGTTTTAAACGTATCAAGCATTCTTTGGCTGTTATAAGGGAAAACCCTATCCCCCGGCTTGCGTTGCATTGTGTGATAGGACCTGGGTCTTATAACAGCTTCATTTTTCTTTATTTAGCATTGCGCTGTTGTTTCATGCACTGGTATTCTGGGGAGGAAACCCGTTCCGTGTTATACGGCGTGGTCCCTTGATTTACCTAACTTTTAAAATAAAGATCAATAACTGTTTTAGTTCTCACACCAGTCACATGACTGACCTGGAGTTTATTGTTTTAACCTAAACTCTGGGTGCCCTTATTTTGACACGGGCAGCTAGTAGTTTTGGTTTTGCAGATTTATATTCACAGGATCCTGGTTTACAGCTGGAACGATATCCGGAAAGCTTTGTATCCGTATATCTCTTCTAGTTGTGTATTGTATTATTTTCCGCTGCTATGTATTTAAATGTAATTTAAATCTCTGATATTTCTGTGTAATATTTATTCTTTTATACTCTGTATATTCTTGTAATCTGATGCATTGTTGTAATATACAGTGAAATGTTCTTCTGTATGTGTCCTGATTTGTCCTGTTCTCAAACGATAGGGCGTTTCGAGCGGTTTGGGTCGGTTTAGCGACCGGTTCGGACCGAGCGAAATTCCTTGCCGTCACACAAAAACCGTGGGCGCTTATTGGGTAATGGATTCTAACTCTGATAAGGTATGGATCCACCTTCCAATCAGTGTACTCTAGAAGCGATACACTGGAGTTCAACAAGAACATCTTGCAACTCGGCTACACATGACCGACCACTCATTTCGCTTGAGTGTATCGAATGTATTGTCACCTTACAGTTGGTAAACCAACATAACCATTCATGGGAGATACAGAATTGAAAGCAGTAGCAAATATGAATATTCTCTAGATGGTGACAATATACCCTACTTGGGTGCGGCCCACTTAGCTATGCTGCCTGCCCGATTTCTGTCATTTCCCAGTTGATGAGGCTGGAGGTCATAACATATCTTTCAAAAGATTGCTCATTCATTTACTTTGAATGCCACATCGTCATACCCGTCAAACCACAAATTGATTTCCCCAAAATTACCACGGGTATAAGCTAAGAGAAACGAACTCCTCCGCCAACAACGTAAATACGTTTGAAACGATCAATACACGTGATCCACCAAATATACTCTGTCAAACATTCTTCCATAAAGGTTGTCCTGGGATTGGACAAACCGACGACATTATTCTGTAAATAGGATAGCCCTTACATAACTCCGTCTTCAATTTATCTTTGATCTATTTGATTCGAAATGCTAATGCCCATACGGAGTGGTTCTCGAATAATAACCCAACTGGTCTCTCCGTATTGAGGGCGGAAAAATGGTCAAAACTTTGATAGCCTGTGATTTAACTATCAAAAGAAAACTCGTGTGCAAACAACGAAATTATTTCCAAATGGAAATTTTATCGATCAATCAACGTTCAACATTTATCCTTTTAAATTAATTTATCATTAATTTATTCATTTCCTTATTTCCCATTTTCATACATTCGTAAATCATTATTTTCTAAACTTAGAAAATATACGTTATTAATCGCTGGAAAACTTTTCCATATTTATTCCCATTTCTTATTTTCTATTATCAGAAAAAATTTCTGATTCTTATTTGGAAAACATTTCCAAAAATCCTTCATTTGATTTAAACCAATGTTTAAATAAACATAGCTATGCCAACACAAACCATTACGCTCATTAACTATATTCACTTAACCTACCTTTACTATCAAACTTCAACCATTCCTTAGTTAAGAAGGAAGTCAATCAAGTTGGGGTATAATTACCTCTAAGACATTAACTGAACAATGTTTTAACTTCGGAATAGACAAGTTTTATCTTTTAAGCCTTTAATAACTTCCTTGCGAACCTCACGGATTCTATTTATGAATCCACTTCTTCTATAAAAACATTGGTTATAACGATAACGTTATAATCCCTACTTTCGAAATATCTAATTTCAAATATAATTTTTATTCTTTAATTTGAATAAATAAATAAACACCTAATTTATAAATAAAATAAATCTTGATTTAAACACAGAAAAGTATAAATACTTTCCCCAATTCGATATAATCAAATTCGACGATTAACTCTCTTCGAATAACTAATATTTTATTAACTCACTTCGAATAACTAATATTCGATTAACTCACCTCGAATAGCTTATATTTGATTACTCTATTCGAATAACTAATATTCGATAACTCTTCTCTTCGAATAACTTATATTCGGTTTAACACCATTCAAATTACTTATATCCGATTTAACTACTTTCGAATAACTAATATTCGATTTAACTCCTTTCGAATAACTAATATTCGATTAACTAATTTCGAATAACTCTATTCGATAAATATTTATCTTCGATTAATCAATACTCGACGAACTCTAACTCGATTAACTAACACTCGACTAACTCTAACTCGAATAACTCTATTTCGATTAACTAATTTCGATTAACTTCTTTTGATTAACTCCTTCATTCTATTCGAATAAACTTTATTCGATTAACTCTTTTAATTCTATTCAAATAAACTATGTCTGTTTTAACATTATTTCGAATAGCTAAAATTCGATGTAACTCCATTCGCTTGACTCTAGATCACAGTGATCAAAATGGTTATGCCTGATTCCCTCAGGAAACATCCGACCGCCGTAGGCCATCTGCAGCCCTGCGAGTTACGCTAGCAGTCGTACGAAATGTCAACTCATCCTGAATAACTATGTTTGACTAACTCTATCTCAAATAACTATATTCGATCAACTCTAATTGAATAACTAATATTTAATTAAATCATAATTCGATTAACTATGTTCAATTAACATTATCTGGTTAACTCTTTATTCGAATAACTAATATTCGATTAACTCTAATTGAATAACTAATATGAATTAACTCTACATATTAACTCCAACTGGTTAACTCTAACTGGTTAACTCTAACTTATTAACTCTATCCAATTTACTCTTCCTCAATATTCAGTTTCAAATATCGATGTTGAAATCGATTCTTACTTCTCCATATAAGTCCTGACTTATATATTCTATTTATCCAATGATAAATATTTTATTTAATTTATAAAATATTATTTATTAATTTATCTTCTCCACTTATCTGTTAAAATATATTTCTATTTAAAATCTACTTAAATTCATATTCTGTTATACCCGTGTGCGAAGCACGGGTCTAAACTTTCCTATGTAAAATTCTCTTTTTATACAATTCGATTTATTTATCAGACAATTCCCTTTTTGATAATTCTATTTATTTCCTAAATAAATATTTCTTTTTATAACTTTATTTATTTTCTAGATAAATATTTCCTTTTAAAAATTATTCTGTTTACATTCTAAATAAATATTCCTTTCATACTTCTATTTATTTTCTAAATAAATAATCCTTTTGTACCTCTAGTTATTTTCTAAATAAATAATCCTTTTACATTTCTTTTACAAGTATTTTCCTTTATATTTGTTTTACAAATAATTTCCTTTATATTTATTTTACAAATAATTCCCTTTTCAACTCTTTGATTTTATAATTATTTCCTTTTTTAAAATCCTTTTCCTTTTATATATAAAATCCATTGATTTTATATAAATAATTTATTTTCAAAATATACTTTGAAAATCCACTTTTTACATCCTAGTATTTCTTACGGTATTTAAAATACCAAACAACAGTGATCGATATCATTCAAACACACATAATCAATAACAGATTATATATCACATCATATATCACAATATATGAAACAAAACAGTATTTCATATATTAAGGAACCCAGTTGGGTCCCTCCAACCTGTTTCCCTGCATCACAGATGTTAAACAATATAATAAACATCGATTTCATTTCACTACGAAATATTCTGCTAAACAGAATCAATATTTGATTAACGATTTATATATATATATTGTTATCTATAATTTCAACCAATACATAAGCAATTCAATCAAATAGTTAACACACAGCAATCAACAGATAATTATCAGTTCTAAGAATATGTTATAGAAATATAACAGTTCAGAGTTGGTGAGTTTTACTCACATTGGACGATCATCGTTAATAACGATAACCATTGCTTGACTCAGACGGACAATTTATTTTGCTATAAATTGTAACAGACTCCAATTCACTCCCGGTCAGATCCATTGTGTAGCCACGGTCCCTACGATCCCATCGGATCCTGTTTTGTTCGATTTTGTTTACGTATGAATTAGATATGCATTTTACAAGTTATACGCTATTTTATTTAAATTAAAACTTGATTTAAATGGTTTACTTTGGGCCCCACCAACCTATCAACCCGTCTCCCTTCAAACCGTTCAAAAGCTTCAATCCTTTTCTTCCTGAACACACAGTAACACATTTTCCTGAAACAACCTAGGCCTCAAGCTTCTCACCATTTCGGAAATTCAAGCCTCCCACCTTCTTTATCCTTCCACAAATCTTCAACATTAAATACACCATATTCCCTCTCCCTCAAGTCTTCTTCCTTCTTTACAGTGACACTAACCCCCAATCAACACCACATACACGATCCCGAATTTTGCATTGTTCTTTCACTTGCAATAACATAAAAAGCACTTTACACTAAATCATTTTTAATTTACCATTAATTAAAACTTCCCTCTTAATCCTGCCTCCCTCCTCTTTCAGAAACACCCGCTACAGTGAAGTCCTTCACCATTATCAACGTTATAAGCTCCCACCGCTCCTTCATTAGTTCACTATCTCCCAATCGTCTTCTTCCTCTCCATTTAACTGAGATGAAATTCGCCTTCACCACAAAACTCTTCTTCAAAAACTGCATCAACTCACGGTGCTTTCACAGGACTCGAAACCCGTCACTGGCTCGTGACTCCCCACTGAACCATACTGACTTCGAACAGACAAAGCCATCGCCTCGCCTTACTTTACATCGAGCAACCACCTCCACACCATAACGATGAACTCGACGCCCCATTTCTGCTTGCAATCTCCTACAACCGTAAACCCTAGCTCAACTGTAGTGCGTCCGAACTCCAGAAATTAGCATCGAGCTCCACGATTCTCGCACCAAAGTAGAGCTCTCCTTACGGGCGACCCAAATATATATATACTAGAATTTACGGAATTTCTTTTGATTTATGTTTGATTTTCAAAGGAGGACGGATTTACTGTAAAAGGGAAAAACAACGACGACTATTTCTTTTTGTTTACATGAGGATCAGGTCTTAAGTAATTGTAAGGGGAGGGGGGGTATTTATAGAAAAACTGGTTTTAGATATTTGTTTGAGATACTTTTAGATATTTTCTTTTTATCACTTTATATCCTTTTCTTTGTCTTTTAAAAATCCGCGTGATCACACACGATACTCAAAAATCACAAAAACGGGCATCCAGCTACAGTCTGACATTATAGACCCAACGAAACTGGTTTCATCGAATTCTGACTTCGTTTGCTTACACAGCGTATTTTTAACCATCAAAATACTGACTGTATTTCACCTTAAAATCCCGTACGGCCACATACTGACTTCAAAAATCACGGAAATTGAAATCTAGCAAAAATTTATTATTGCGGATCCAACAAAATTAGTTTCGTCGAAAACAAAGGTCATTTGCAAAAGTGGCTATTTTAAAGCTCTAAATAACCCCATTTAAATATTCATATATTTAAAAATTATTAAAATTAAATATTAATAAAATAATATTATCATATATATATATTCATATACGATATCATACAACTCTAATATATTTCTATTTGGATTTATAGCTCGATATTTCAAAGTTCCCAGTTATATCAATATTCGATTTATATTAAATTCATTTTATAATATAAATAAATCGATGTAAATTATAAAGGAATTCCACAACGACTTTTCTAAAATTTGATTTGGACATAAATCAAAATCTACACGTCGAAATCTCAATTTTTCTCTTCCATTAGAAAAATATACTTCACCAGCTCCGAACATTTTCTTGTTTCATAGAAATCCTGCTTAAAACGGCTTTTGTTATTCGTTTAAAGTTCAAATCGCCAAATAGCGAACTGCCACGCCATTTTGAGCTCGATTATAATTATATTATAATTTATATGCTCTAACTTCGTTAATTAAATATATTCGTTGTCATAATTCAATTTTAAACTGAATTATATATTTTGAATTTCCTAGTTCACACAATATTGCCATTTCAGCTAATTCTGATTATTTCAGAATTAAATATATCATATAATTATTATATTAATTAAATATTCACTATTATTTAATTCAACGACCATTTAACACTCTAATTCATATTTTAATAATTTAATTAATTAATTATTATACCGTAGAAATACTGGTCGTTACATTCTTTCCCCCTTAAATTATTTCGTACTCGAAATTGCTAAGGTAGAAAACAAACTCCACCAACTGGGTTAAAAATAATTCTTTACTTCTTGACTTAAGTTTCAACTGAACCAATTAATTTCAATAAAAATATTAATATATTTCTGTTAACGAAAATTTTCAAAAATCCTAAAAATTTTCTAACACCTTAACTTTTCGAAAAATTTCGCTAGCACCTCCTTTGTACGCCTCAACCGGTACAACTACAACTCGCCTCTCAAGGCCTTCTCCAACTTAAAAGAAAATCAAACAGCCAAGCAGCTTGCCAATTTGGCTCATAAAATCTCATATCCAATATGAAATGTAAACTTGTACCTTTTTGTCGGGCATATCATTATATTCTTTCCATCTGCTGTTAATTCAGCATATACCAATGTCATCCCAATCAAACTCCAATCAGTTCATCCTCAACACAATCATTTATTTAAAACAGAGTCAGACTCCGTTCAAACTCCAATCTCAAATTCCAAATTCTTAACATATCAACTCAACTCCATTCCAAGTTATTCTCTAACAAAATCCAGTTTTACTTAACTTTTCTCAAGTTAAATTCTAATTTATTTACTTATATTTACCATCTTTATTTATTCAACTTAATAAGTTAAATTTTGAATTTCAAGATTTAAATTCCTAGGTTGTTATTTCAATTCCATTTTGAAATCATAATAACAATTCGAAACATTTGAATTCCTTGAATAACTTGTTTTCTCAAAACACTCTAGAAACAAAATCTTTGGTAGCAATCCGTCATTAGCAACTCGAAAATGTACACCGATGATGCAGCTGTCATTATCAGAATCTATTTTCCAGCGATCGAAGTGAGTTCAATACTATATCACTTTTAAAACCATTTCTAAACACTTCCATTTGAAATATGTAACACCCCACACCCGCTATAGTCACTCACTAAGGGAATGCCATAGCATCGGTGGAGTATTTTAGTGAATATAGAACAGAAAAATTACAACAAGACAGGTATAAATAGTACTTGAAATTTTAAAACATCATCTCATAACAGCGGAAATAAACATGCCTGGTTACATCATAAAAACCACGATAAAAGTCAAGTACAATATTCATCAGAATAAAGAAGTACATAATCCCACTCTCTCATACAATAGCCATAAGAAAAGAAAAGATAACTGGATAACTGGAGCTTTACATCTACCCAAGCTCCTCAAGACTGGAAACAGAAATCCGATCAAGCTCTACTACCGCTAGGATCCACCGTAGGACCTGAGGGTTGGGAAAAAAGATAAAAACAACGGGGTCAGACATAAGTCTGAGTGAGTCCTATAACCCTAACAATACAACCATTAAAGTAATTAGGGTATGACATAAATAAGGTACGGTACCTCTGGGGATAATGACCACACTAAGTAGCCAACAAAACATAGGGTGTACTAAGATAACCGAGAAGACGCTTTTATCCTCCCAAGGATAATTATTAGATTACACCACCCCAGACTTATTCACCCAAGGGTAATTCCTACACTGCACCACACCAGTTCTACCCACCAAGAGTAATTCCTACTTAAAGGTTGATCCCACTAAGTGTACTTAGTAATTTTCACCCGGTAGTTTCTTGTACCCCTACGCAGGTGCCGTCTGCCCCTATTTTTAATAGGTGTACCCACTACCCCCAAGCGATCGGCTCCCTACCGTAGATACCCGTGCTGGTCCCACAAAAGGGGGTGTATCATTCCCCAAAGTGGCTACCATATAATATCACTGTGCACGGCTTTATATCTACACGATGCAACAACGACTTACCAACCAGCCCGGGTCCACACACGCATATGAAACCCGTTGATCCCGCGTTGCCACCGCTAACCCGTTTTGGCCTCTTATAATCAAGCCCAGTATGCGTGTCCCGTCACCCGACTAGAGTCGAGCCTACAAAGATACGTTTGGGATATTGGTTGAAATGGGCCCCCACAAGCTACTACTTAAGCTTGTCGTTTAATCTAGTTCATCCCACTTAACCCTTTAACCATGTCCCCTTACATGTTATAAATCTTGGTTAAGTCCTTTAATCATATTTCAATTGCCACTTAGGGCACCCACTAGATTCCCACATGCCACCCATGGCACTTACTTAACCCCTTAATCATGTTTAATTACATGTTCCACCTTGGTTAAGTATTCTAATCGTATTCTCACATGCCACCCATGGCACTTACTTAACCCTTTTATCATGTTTAATTACATGTTCCACCTTGGTTAAGTATTCTAATCGTATTTTTCTATTGCCACCCAAGGCAACCCACTAGTCTCATCATGCCACCCCAAGGCACCCACTAAACCCCTCATGTCCCACTACATGCTAATATGGTTAAGTGTTTCTTAATTCATTAATTAAGATCATGACCTCATAAAGACCTCCCACATTAGACCGTCTTTTATGACTGCTGGATATGCCGGTTGGTTCCGGGCAGACTTCTGTCATAAAAAGGGCCTAACCTCGTGTCTTTACTTTAATCATGTATTTAATTTAGGACTAAGACCTCTCACATTGGGCCAATCATTTGTAGATGCTGGATGGCCGGTCGGTTCCGGGCAGACTTCCGCTACAAAAGGGTCCAACCTCGTGTCTTAGTTGATTAATTAAACCTAATTAATCACCCACATATTAATTATCCCTAATTAATATCAAATTTTCCATAACATGGGTAGACCTAACTCAATAGGTAAATTCCCATGGGGTAGACCTAACTCAATAGGTAAATTCCCACTTATGGTAATTTATTTTTATGGTATGCTTAATCATACCCAATCATACTTTTATTAACATATTTATTACCCCATCGTTCCCCACGTAAATCGTTCTCATTTCACGACATAATAAAGGGAAAGATCCATCACAAATATCATGGGTTTAGCATATAACTTTGTCATGGGTTAAGAGGATGTCAACTTGCATATATGAACATATATTAACCCAACTACATATAACCCAAACTTGCATATTATCATACCCATGATTTGCATAACATATGACATATGAGTTCGCATATTATCATACACATATCTTGCATAACATGTTAAACTTGCATATAAGCATCCTCATAACTTACATAACATGTTAAACATGCATTTAAGCATACACATAACTTGCATAAGCATTCACATACTTGCATGGGCATTCATATACTTGCATAAGCATTCACATACTTGCATATCACATTAAGCTCGCATTTAAGCATATACATAACTTGTATAACATCATGCTCATAACTTGCATAATCTCATAAACTTAACTTGCATAACACTATGCACACAACTTGCATACCCTCATACACATAACTTGCATATGCACATAACTTACATAACATGTTGAGCTTGCATGTAAGCATAACTTGCATAATATGTCGAACTTACATATATGACTTGCATCTTAAAGGAGGGTAAACATGCATAGCATATAAGAGTGCCATCTTGCATATGTATATACCATATTTAAAAGGGTAAACTTGCATATCATGATTTATGCATAATACCAAACACTTAGCATGCATAAAACCACTTACTTATCATGCATAGAATCAAATACTTATTATGCATAAAATCAAATACTTATTATGCATAAAACCAAATACTTATTATGCATAAAATCAAATACTTATTATGCATAAAATCGAATACTTATTATGCATAAAATCAAATACTTATTATGCATAAAATCAAATACTTATTATGCATAAAACCAAATACTTATTATGCATAAAATCAAATACTTATTATGCATAAAATCAAATGCTTATTATGCATAAACCTACCACTTAACTTGCATAAACCCAAACACTTAACATGCATAAAACCCCATACTTAGTATGCATACAATCAAATACTTATCATGCATAACGTCAAATACTTTAGCATGAATAACATCAAATACTTAACATGCATAACACCAACTACTTAGCATGCACAAAATCACATGCATAACTCGCATATCATGTTACATATAACTTGCATATATTCTCACATATAGTTTGCATAACATGTCACATATGCATAAATGTTTAACATGGTGTTTTGCATCATAAAACATGGCCTTAACTTGCATTTAACATAAAACTTGCAAATCACATATCATACAAACTTGCATAAATACATTCATCCACAAACATAGCCATGTCTTATCACATCCTACCATAATCAATTTAACAATTGATTATTAAAGCCATAGAAACTCACCAAAACAAGATTAGCAAGTTAAATGAAGCAAATCCCAATGATTAAGTAGAAGAAGATGTAGATTAGCTTGCAAATCCTCTTAGGATTTTTAGTGGAGGCTCTCCAATTTTCTAAGTGGTGGCATAATGGCCTTAGATCTATTTTTTGGTAAGGATAAGGGGGGTATTAGGGTGTATACATAGATTAGTTAGATGTTTTAGGACCATAGGATATACCCTAGAACCAATCCTAGCCTTTAAAGCATGTCTTGGGGAAGAAGTCAAGTGTAGGAACCATTTAGGGCCCAAAAAAAACAGCCCAAAACTCATCCCGGGCCTCAAAACATGAGCAGTTTTTGTTTTTGATTTTTCGTGAAACTTTGACGGGCCATAACTTGGTCATACGGACTCCGATTTACGAAAACTCGGACTCTATTTCGCGTATTTTTCCGAGACGAACGCAATGGCAAAGCCCGTTTCCCCTGATTCAGAATATTAAATTTAATTCTGCTCTGATTTATGTTATAACAAGTTATTTAACATACGGGGTGTTACATTCTCCCCTACTTAAAGGATTTCGTCCCCGAAATCTCTAAGTCAAGAAGAACGTATCCTACCAACCAAACAACCATCTACTCAACCATCAAACACTGGCATCCATTGTCCTTAAAACAATTTCTAATGATGTATGGGCATATGCAAAAAGTGTGTGTATATGTTCCCTATCTAATGTATGAACATATGCAAACCATGATAGTGCCATGCATCCATTATGTATGCGAGGGAACCCTATCGACACATACAATATCTACATGAGTGCACAATCATTCACCAAAATGCATCATCCATATGATAACACAATCATTATACATCCATAAATATAGCTTCCTACACACAATTTTATGCAATATGCAATATGAAGTGATTGAGCCGATCTAGTGCCTAGAGTATGTGTATATGCATCCACGAGCAACCACTAGCAAACACTTGCATCCACTTGCATCCATCATACATAACATGTCTCAAACACATGTTTCAACCATAGGTTTACCCTATCTAAAGGTCAAAAGTACTAACGAGAGGACATACTAAGGATAAGATAAGCACAAGATATGTGATGAAGGAGAAGCAAAAGGATATACCCTCCGAAAGAAAAAGGGTACCTTGAATGCATCTTCGCTTCCGTCTCCCAGGTAGCGTCACTCTCTTCATCTCCCCTTTGTACTTTGACTAGTTGAACCTCTCTATTTCTCAGCTTCCAAATCTCTGACCCAAGGATGCAAGTAGGAGCTCGTCGAATCATCGCATCACGCTCTGCTTCCACTTCTCTAAGCAAACTCGGCTCTACCACCTCTGCGGTCTCATGTAGGCACTTCCTCCCATAGAATACATCACTAAGTCTGTCGGGCAACTCCGCCAATGGAAGATGCTCCTCCCATGTACCTCCAAAATCCAAGATACATAGCCTCAAAAGGTCTTCTAAAATATGATTCACCCTCTCGGTCTGGCCGTCCGTCTGAGGATGATATGCGGTACTCAAACGCAACTGAGTCCCTACCGCCTTTTGCAAACTCTTCCAAAACTCTCTAGTGAAGATAGGATCTCGATCACTCACTATACTGGAGGGTACCCGATGCAATCGAACTATCTCTCAAAGATATACAAAAGCTAGCCATGGAGCAGTCCACTTACTCTTCACAGGTATGAAATGGGTGTTCTTAGTAAGTCTGTCTACCACCACCCAAATTCCTGTATTACTCTTTCTCGATCTGGGTAACCTGTCAATAAAATCCAACGAGGCGCTGTCCCACTTTCATTGCGGAACCTCCAATGGGTGAAGCAACCCACCCGGTTTCTTTCGCTCCGTCTTCACTCGTTGGCACACCAAGCATCGAGCGACATGCTCGGCCACATCTTTCTTCATACCGGCCCAGAAGAAAGCCCTCTTCATGTCTTGGTACATCTTACCCCCACCGGGATGAATGGTCATCCTAAAACGGTGTGCGTCATCAAGAATAGCCTTCCTCAAACCCTCGTCCTGCGGTACACAAAGTCTACCGTCTCTACGCAAACACCCTCTATCTCTAAGGTGTACCTACTCAAATGGCTGGACGACTCCCCCCTTATGAGCTTCTCTACTAACTCAACCAACTGTGGGTCGCCCCTCTGTGCTTCTCCAATCCACCCCAAAAGAGTAGGTCTAACTTCCAAAGAAGCTAGCAAACCGGGTACAAAGTCAACGGAAGGTCTAAAGTCAAACTTAGAAATAAACTCTAAGCTCCGTCGTTCAACGAACAATGAACTCAAGGACAACCTTTTTCTACTTAAGGTGTCTGCTACCATGTTACCCTTACTCATAGGATGCTAAAGATCCCATCCACTTTTGCTGTCCTAAGACTATGCGCTCGAAGAGTCTCCAACACTTCCCTAAGATGTAGGGCATGCTCTTCTCCACCAGAATATCATCCAAGATCATCATAACCGTCTCCCACGCAGACCACCCTAGTCGAATTCGGCATCCCCAAATGCAAGCCCCAAAGGCCTTAACCAATATCAGACAAACACCCAAGGGATACCTCCTTCGAATTCAGACGACCTACGTGAGACGGTACTAGTAAAAATGGCTAAATAATTAAGCCCTTGACCAATTCTGGATGTTCTCGCCAGTCTCGCTCCAAAACCGTCGTTTATCCTATACTGGCCCTGCTCAGCCTATTGAGCACATACGAAAACTTATTTCGCTCCTAGAAAAGACCCAGATGTCATCTACAAAGACCATCACGAACTTATTTAGGTACTCCCTGAACACCCTTCTCAACAAAGTATGCGGGGGCGTTCGTCAAACCCAATGGCATCACCAGCCACTCATAAAAGAAAACATCCGGAGTCCTAAAGGTAGTCTTTTCTATGCTATCCTCAGCCACTCTCAACTGATGAACTTCCGTGGCTGAGTCCACTACTAAAACACTGAGGCGCCAACCAACTGATCAAAGAGATCATCAATCCTTGGCAATGGGTGTCTATTCTTCTTTGTGAGTTTCTTTAGTTCTCTTTAGCCTACACAAAGTCTGAGGGACCCATCCGCCTTCATAACAAAAACTACTGGAGCGCCCCACTCCGATATACTTCGTCTTATGAACCCTTTCTCAAGCAAATCGCCTACTTACTTATGGAGTTCCCTCCTCTCACTAGGAGCCATGTGGCACACTGGCCAAGATACTGGTTTGGCCTTATCCACCAGATATATTCGGAAGTCAATCTCCCGCTTCGGAGGTAAGCCCTTCACCTCCTCAAACACATCCGGGTATTCCCGGACCGCTCTAACAGATCGCAGACTCTAGACCAACGTGTCAGGCGATTCTAGATACCTTAGCATAACAGATTCTATGTGATTACAAGAGATCTCGAGAGTGTTACTTAGGCGGCCCATAAGCCTAACAACTCTCCCTTCAAAATGAAGAACAGCACTCCTACTGGATAACCAGTTCATGCCCAAAATTAACCCATAGCCCGTGAAGCCCAACAAGCATCACATCTTAACTCAACGCTAAGTATAGAAACTTTCAAACCCAAACATATCACGGAGCCCCAACGGGGTTTGAAACAACTAAGGGATCATCTACCAAACTGGTGTCTAAGTGCAGTGACTCAACTATCAATGGTGAGATAAACGAACTCGATATATCAGGATCAAATAAAGTTTGAATTGGATAATAAAGAAATCCAAATTCCAACCTAGACGGTCTTATCCCCACCTGGTACCCTAGTCGTGAGGGAATACAACTACCCTCCAGAAGATTCCATACCTTGCCCTTGCTTCTTTGAACAATCCTAATAAGGTGTCCTATTCCTCTTAAAAGGATAACCACTTGCCTTCTTCTTCCCTATTCTCCACTCGTAACCTCCCACCAATGAGGTTTCATCTTTCATTAACCAAACAACTATTTGAGCCTTCCTCCCATCGTTTATCCAATAGATACCTACCAGTCCTCCTCCTTCTTGAACCAACTTCTAATCCGACTAACGTCTAAGTCCCTTGAAGTGGTTTTCCATCCTTATCTATCTTAGAAAGATCATCTATACGCGGAGGGGAAACTCAAAACGAGAGAAAGGAAGAGATTCAAAATGGAGAATTCGAAAGATATAGACATGGCTATTGGGGATTATGCTTTCCTTTCAAAAACTTTTCTCTTAAAAGACATGTTTTTGAAAATACTCCTTTCCAAAAATGTTTTAGAAAAATAGTTTTCTAAAAATTTTATCTGTTCCGGTAACCTTTGCTCTGATACCACGTGTAACACCCCACACCCGCTATAGTCACTCACTAAGGGAATGCCATAGCATCGGTGGAGTATTTTAGTGAATATAGAACAGAAAAATTACAACAAGACAGGTATAAATAGTACTTGAAATTTTAAAACATCATCTCATAACAGTGGAAATAAACATGTCTGGTTACATCATAAAAACCACGATAAAAGTCAAGTACAATATTCATCAGAATAAAGAAGTACATAATCCCACTCTCTCATACAATAGCCATAAGAAAAGAAAAGATAACTGGATAACTGGAGCTTTACATCTACCCAAGCTCCTCAAGACTGGAAACAGAAATCCGATCAAGCTCTACTACCGCTAGGATCTACCGTAGGACCTGAGGGTTGGGAAAAAAGATAAAAACAACGGGGTCAGACATAAGTCTGAGTGAGTCCTATAACCCTAACAATACAACCATTAAAGTAATTAGGGTATGACATAAATAAGGTACGGTACCTCTGGGGATAATGACCACACTAAGTAGCCAACAAAACATAGGGTGTACTAAGATAACCGAGAAGACGCTTTTATCCTCCCAAGGATAATTATTAGATTACACCACCCCAGACTTATTCACCCAAGGGTAATTCCTACACTGCACCACACCAGTTCTACCCACCAAGAGTAATTCCTACTTAAAGGTTGATCCCACTAAGTGTACTTAGTAATTTTTACCCGGTAGTTTCTTGTACCCCTACGCAGGTGCCGTCTGCCCCTATTTTTAATAGGTGTACCCACTACCCCCAAGCGATCGGCTCCCTACCGTAGATACCCGTGCTGGTCCCACAAAAGGGGGTGTATCATTCCCCAAAGTGGCTACCATATAATATCACTGTGCACGGCTTTATATCTACACGATGCAACAACGACTTACCAACCAGCCCGGGTCCACACACGCATATGAAACCCGTTGATCCCGCGTTGCCACCGCTAACCCGTTTTGGCCTCTTATAATCAAGCCCAATATGCGTGTCCCGTCACCCGACTAGAGTCGAGGCTACAAAGATACGTTTGGGATATTGGTTGAAATGGGCCCCCACAAGCTACTACTTAAGCTTGTCGTTTAATCTAGTGCATCCCACTTAACCCTTTAACCATGTCCCCTTACATGTTATAAATCTTGGTTAAGTCCTTTAATCATATTTCAATTGCCACTTAGGGCACCCACTAGATTCCCACATGCCACCCATGGCACTTACTTAACCCCTTAATCATGTTTAATTACATGTTCCACCTTGGTTAAGTATTCTAATCGTATTCTCACATGCCACCCATGGCACTTACTTAACCCTTTTATCATGTTTAATTACATGTTCCACCTTGGTTAAGTATTCTAATCGTATTTTTCTATTGCCACCCAAGGCAACCCACTAGTCTCATCATACCACCCCAAGGCACCCACTTAACCCCTCATGTCCCACTACATGCTAATATGGTTAAGTGTTTCTTAATTCATTAATTAAGATCATGACCTCATAAAGACCTCCCACATTAGACCGTCTTTTATGACTGCTGGATATGCCGGTTGGTTCCGGGCAGACTTCTGTCATAAAAAGGGCCTAACCTCGTGTCTTTACTTTAATCATGTATTTAATTTAGGACTAAGACCTCTCACATTAGGCCAATCATTTGTAGATGCTGGATGGCCGGTCGGTTCCGGGCCGACTTCCGCTACAAAAGGGTCCAACCTCGTGTCTTAGTTGATTAATTAAACCTAATTAATCACCCCCATATTAATTATCCCTAATTAATATCAAATTTTCCATAACATGGGTAGACCTAACTCAATAGGTAAATTCCCATGGGGTAGACCTAACTCAATAGGTAAATTCCCACTTATGGTAATTTATTTTTATGGTATGCTTAATCATACCCAATCATACTTTTATTAACATATTTATTACCCCATCGTTCCCCACGTAAATCGTTCTCATTTCACGACATAATAAAGGGAAAGATCCATCACAAATATCATGGGTTTAGCATATAACTTTGTCATGGGTTAAGAGGATGTCAACTTGCATATACGAACATATATTAACCCAACTACATATAACCCAAACTTGCATATTATCATACCCATGATTTGCATAACATATGACATATGAGTTCGCATATTATCATACACATATCTTGCATAACATGTTAAACTTGCATATAAGCATCCTCATAACTTACATAACATGTTAAACATGCATTTAAGCATACACATAACTTGCATAAGCATTCACATACTTGCATGGGCATTCATATACTTGCATAAGCATTCATATACTTGCATATCACATTAAGCTCGCATTTAAGCATATACATAACTTGTATAACATCATGCTCATAACTTGCATAATCTCATAAACTTAACTTGCATAACACTATGCACACAACTTGCATACCCTCATACACATAACTTGCATATGCACATAACTTACATAACATGTTGAGCTTGCATGTAAGCATAACTTGCATAATATGTCGAACTTACATATATGACTTGCATCTTAAAGGAGGGTAAACATGCATAGCATATAAGAGTGCCATCTTGCATATGTATATACCATATTTAAAAGGGTAAACTTGCATATCATGATTTATGCATAATACCAAACACTTAGCATGCATAAAACCACTTACTTATCATGCATAGAATCAAATACTTATTATGCATAAAATCAAATATTTATTATGCATAAAACCAAATACTTATTATGCATAAAATCAAATACTTATTATGCATAAAATCAAATACTTATTATGCATAAAATCAAATACTTATTATGCATAAAATCAAATACTTATTATGCATAAAATCAAATACTTATTATGCATAAAACCAAATACTTATTATGCATAAAATCAAATGCTTATTATGCATAAAATCAAATGCTTATTATGCATAAACCTACCACTTAACTTGCATAAACCCAAACACTTAACATGCATAAAACCCCATACTTAGTATGCATACAATCAAATACTTATCATGCATAACGTCAAATACTTTAGCATGAATAACATCAAATACTTAACATGCAAAACACCAACTACTTAGCATGCACAAAATCACATGCATAACTTGCATATCATGTTACATATAACTTGCATATATTCTCACATATAGTTTGCATAACATGTCACATATGCATAAATGTTTAACATGGTGTTTTGCATCATAAAACATGGCCTTAACTTGCATTTAACATAAAACTTGCAAATCACATATCATACAAACTTGCATAAATACATTCATCCACAAACATAGCCATGTCTTATCACATCCTACCATAATCAATTTAACAATTGATTATTAAAGCCATAGAAACTCACCAAAACAAGATTAGCAAGTTAAATGAAGCAAATCCCAATGATTAAGTAGAAGAAGATGTAGATTAGCTTGCAAATCCTCTTAGGATTTTTAGTGGAGGCTCTCCAATTTTCTAAGTGGTGGCATAATGGCCTTAGATCTATTTTTTGGTAAGGATAAGGGGGGTATTAGGGTGTATATATAGATTAGTTAGATGTTTTAGGACCATAGGATATACCCTAGAACCAATCCTAGCCTTTAAAGCATGTCTTGGGGAAGAAGTCAAGTGTAGGAACCATTTAGGGCCCAAAAAAAACAGCCCAAAACTCATCCCGGGCCTCAAAACATGAGCAGTTTTTGATTTTTCGTGAAACTTTGACGGGCCATAACTTGGTCATACGGACTCCGATTTACGAAAACTCGGACTCTATTTCGCGTATTTTTCCGAGACGAACGCAACGGCATAGCCCGTTTCCCCTGATTCAGAATATTAAATTTAATTCTGCTCTGATTTATGTTATAACAAGTTATTTAACATACGGGGTGTTACAAAATACATTTCAAAATATCATTCACAATGCTTTGTAAACAATTTAAAATCTCCCAGGATTTTAAAATTCTCATATATTTAATTCAATTCCACTTACAAACACTTTTCCAAATTTCCAGGGTTTTAAATTTCAATCCTGATTTAAATTCAGATTTAAATCATTTCGTAATACTTATACGAATTTTATTGGTTATATATATATATATAACCATTCCAATTATAATCTCATTCGATTACAATAGTGACCAACACATCAAATATAATAATTTCAATATATTCACTTTTATATCAAAATATACTTTAGGTAAAATTATTTCATTTACCCTCTTTTCAAAACATACAGTGTCGGTTTGTCGTATTCGAGTGTTTATAAACCCCTACCGATACAGTGGATCAAACTGATCAACCAGAACCCGTAAACAACTCAACTAATAAATCTCCACAATATAAAACAATTTTATATTGAATAACAAATACGTTCACTCGTATATATACTCAACACAATCTAGGGTATTACTAACCCTTTCTCTACTGAGTCACGCCACAGAACCAAGGTAATTACTTAACCTTTGCTCTGATACTAACTGTAATGTCCCGGAAATTTGGTAGGCTTTAAAACCATTCCTCATCCCCCAAGGCAGAGGGATACACTTCCCCTTTGGCTTACACAGGTTCCCCAACTCCATGCTTTACGGCCAGCCTCTCGACTCGACCAACCCGCTATATTGCAGGACCTGTAGGGGTAAGAGTCTCCCATTCACCACCAAACCACGAAGCGAGAACCCCCATCAGACATACCAGTTAAGCAACATGGACTGGTGTGAGTAAACTCAAACCATTTGTTTAACTTTAAAGATCCTTTCAAAGAAAGAATAATCGTAAGACCGATCCATACATAAACACGGGTGGTTTTTAACCTACGATAACCCAAATCATTTGTAAACAATATTATTTTGATATTATAATAATGTCTAACACAAGTAATATTAATCTAGTAGAATGCTTTCATCTCACACTCTACTTATATGATGTACAACCAAAAACCGTGGGCGCTTATTGGGTAATGGATTCCAACTCTGACAAGGTATGGATCCACCTTCCGATCAGTGTACTCTAGAAGCGATACAATGGAGTTCAACAAGAACATCTTGCAACTCGGCCACACATGACCGACCACTCATTTCGCTTGAGTGTATTGAATATATTTTCACCTTACAGTTAGTAAACCAACATAATCATTCCCGGGAATACAGAATTGAAAGAAGTAACAAATACGAATATTCTCTAGATGTTGATAATATACCCTACTTCGTTATGGCCCACTTAGCCATGTTGCCTGCCCGATTTCTATCATTTCCCAATTGATGAGGCTGGAGGTCATAACGTATCTTTCAACAGATTACTCATTCATTTACTTTGAATGCCACATCTTCATACCCGTCAAACCACAAATTAATTTTCCTAAAAGTACCACGGGTATAAGCTAAGAGAAACGAGTTCCTCCGCCACCAACGTAAATACGTTTGAAACGATCAACTCATGTGATCCACCAGATATACTCTGTCAAACATTCTTCCATACAGGTTGTCCTGGGACTAGACAAACCAAAGACCCTATTATGTAAATAGGATTGCCCTTGCATAACTCCGTCTTCATTTTGTCTTCGATCTGTTTGATTCGAAATGCTAATGCCCATATGGAGTGGTTCTCGGATAATAACCCAATTGGTCTCTCCGTATTGACGACGGAAAAATGGTCAAAACTTTGATAGTCTGTGATTTAACTATCAAAAGAAAACTCGTGTGCAAACAACGATATTATTTCCAAATGGAAATTTTATCAATCATTCAACATTCAACATTTATCCCTTTAAATTAATTTATCATTAATTTAATCATTTCCTTATTTCCCGTTTTCATATATTCATAAATCCTTATTTTCTAAGCATAGAAAATATACGTTATTAATCACTGGAAAACGTTTCCTTATTTATTCCCATTTCTTATTTTCTATTATCAGAAAAGATTTCTGATTCTTATTTGGAAAACATTTCCAAAACTCCTTCATTTGATTTAAACTGATGTTTAAATAAACATCGCTATGCCAACACAAACCATTATGCTCATTAACTAAATTCACTTAACCTACCTTTACTATCAAACTTTAACCATTCCTTAGTTAAGAAGGAAGTCAATCAACTTGGGGTATAATTACCTCTTAGATCTTAACTGAACAACGTTTTAACTATGGAATAGACAAGTTATATCTTTTTTAACCTTTACCAACTTCCTTGCGAACCTCATGGATTCTATTTACGAATCCACTTATTTTATAAAAACACTGGTTATAATGATAACGTTATAATCCCTACTTTTGAAATATCTAACTTCAAATATAAATTTTATTCTTTAATTTGATTAAATAAATAAACGCCTAATTTATAAATAAATAAATCTTGATTTAAACAATGGAAAGTAAGTACTTTCCCCAATTCGATATAATCAAATTCGACGATTAACTCTCTTCGAATAACTAATATTCGATTAACTCACTTCGAATAACCAATACTCGATTAACTCACTTCAAATAGCTTATATTCGATTACTCTCTTCGAATAACTTATATTGGACGAATAACTTATATTCGGTTTAACTCCATTTGAAATATTCGATTTAACTCCTTTTGAATAACTAATATTCGATTTAACTCCTTTCGAATAACTAATATTCGATAACCCCTTTCGAATAACTAATATTCGATTAACTCATTTCGAATAACTCTATTCGATAAATATTTGTCTTCGATTAATCAATACTCGACGAACTCTAACTCGATTAACTAACACTCGACTAACTCTAATTCGATTAACTCTAATTCAATTAACTCATTTCGATTAACTTCTTTTGATTAACTCCTTCATTCTATTCGAATAAACTATATTCGATTAACTCTTTTAATTCTATTCGAATAAACTATGTCTGTTTTAACTTTATTTCTAATAGCTAATATTCGATTTAACTCCATTCGCTTGACTCTAGATCGCAGCGATCACAATGGTTACGCCTAATTCCCTCAGGAAACATCCGACCGCCGTAGGCTATCTGCAGCCCTGTGAATTACGCTAGCAGTTGTACGAAATGGCAACTCATCCTGAATAACTATGTTTGACTAACTCTATCGCAAATAACTATATTTGATCAACTCTAAATAAATAACTAATATTTAATTAAATCTTAATTCGATAGACTATGTTCAATTAACTCTATCTGGTTAACTCTTTATTCAAATAACTAATATTCGATTAGCTCTAATTGAATAACTAATATTCAATTAGCTCTACTGATTAACTATAACTGGTTAACTCTAACTGGTTAACTCTAATTGATTAACTCTATCCAATTTACTCTTCCTCAATATTCAGTTTCAAATATCAATGTTGAAATCGATTCTTACTTCTCCATATAAGTCCTGACTTATATATTCTATTTATCCAATGATAAATATTTTATTTAATTTATAAAATATTATTTATAAATTTATCTTCTCCACTTATCTGTTAAAATTGATTTCTATTTAAAATCTACTTAAATTCATATTATGTTATACCCGTGAGCGAAGCATGGGTCTAAACTTTACTAGTGTAAAATTCTCTTTTTATACAATTCTATTTATTTATAAAACAATTCCCTTTTTGATAATTCTATTTATTTCCTAATTAAATATTTCTTTTTATAACTTTATTTATTTTCTAAATAAATATTTCCTTTCAAAAATTATTCTATTTACATTCTAAATAAATATTCCTTTTACACTTCTATTTATTTTCTAAATAAATATTCATTTTGTACTTCTATTTATTTTCTAAATAAATAATACTTTTATATTTCTTTTACAAGTATTTTCCTTTATATTTGTTTTACAATTAATTTCCTTTATATTTGTTTTACAAATAATTCCCTTTTCAACGCTTTGATTTTATAATTATTTCCTTTTATAAAATCCTTTTCCTTTTATATATAAAATCCATTGATTTTATATAAACAATTTATTTTCCAAATATACTTTTAAAATCCCCTTTTCACATCCCAGTATTTCTTACGGTATTTAAAATACCAAACAACAGTGATCGACATCATTCAAACACACATAATCAACAACAGATTATATATCACATCATATGTCACAATATATGAAACAAAACAGTATTTTATATATTGAGGAACCCAGTTGGGTCCCTCCAACATGTTTCCCTGCATCACAGATGTTAAACAATATAATTAACATCGATTTTATTTCACTATGAAATATTCTGCTAAACATAATCAATATTTGATTAACGATTTATATATATATCATTATCTATAATTTCAACCAATACATAAGAAATTCAACCAAACAGTTAACACACAACAATCAACAGATAATTATCAGTTCTAAGAATACGTTGTAGAAATATAATTGTTTAGAGTTGGTGTACTTTACTCACATTGGACAATCATCGTTAATAATGATAATCATCGCTTGATTCAGACAGGCAATTTATTTTGCTATAAATTGTGATGGACTCCAATTCACTCCCGATCAGTTCCATTGTGTAGCCATCGTCCTTACGATCCCATCGGATCCTGTTTTGTTCGATTTCGTTTACGTATGAATTAGATATGCATTTTACAATTTATATGCTATTTTATTTAAATTAAAACTTGATTTAAATGGTTGGCTTTGGGCCTCACCAACCTTTCAACCCGTCTCCCTTCAAACCGTTCAAAAGCTTCAATCCTTTTTGTAATGGCCCGGATCCTTATGGGTGAATTTTAACTATTTAATATGGATTTAAATATTTAGGTGATAATATAAATGGAATTATTTATATTAAGTTATCAATTTTATAAACTCAATTTCAATTTAATATAGAATATATTAAATTGTCAAAATACGAACATGGATTTAGTTGAATTCAGAATTTTATTAAATACAGTTCAGATAATTTATGGGAAATTTTATCTGAATTTATAACGATAATAATATTTATTTATTATCGAGGAGAATAAATTGTCTAAAATTAATTTATATTGGTTTAAACTAATATCGCCTCAAGACGATCAAATCAGACTTCGTGACCTATCCCAGTGTGTCCGGAATAGGGGTATTACCCTAGAATTGTCACTTGTTGGGCTCAGAACGGAGTTTGCAGTCAATGAAGTATTTTAATTAGAGGATACCGAAATTTAAAATAAAATAAAATATTTTTAAATTGGATTCTTTTTGGGTGGACCAAAACACAATACCGTGCCCTCTTCTCTTCCACCAACCAAACAAACCCGTGCCTCCCTTATCTCCACAAACCCAACAAAACCCGTGTTCCCCTTTACTTCCACAAACAAAAATTGAGTTCAGCAATATAAAAAGGGGCGCCCCCTTCATTAATCAAAATAAAACTGGAGAGCAACTAGGTCAACGCGATGGAGGAAGAAGGCGCAGGGGCCTCGCAAGCACCCTGGTCGATGTCGCGATTTGGTGGTTTCATTCTCGAGGTCCGCGAGTTGAACGAAATCAAGTGGGAAGCTGTGTTGTCTTCGCTTACAAGGTGGGATGTCGGACTTCGATTTTGGGGCGAAGTGATGGCGACGAGCTCAAATTCTGGGTCACTGAGGAGATCACGACGGGTGTAGGTGGCATCAACGCAGTAGTCGAACGGGCTGTTCATGTGTGGGAAGTGAAGTCGCGATCAACAAAGGAGGGTTTCGACTTCGATAGAGTGCGAACATCTGGAAGGGTGGTCATTCGACAATTTCAGCGCGAGTAGGATGGTATCTCGCTCAGTCCAAAGTCGTCAAATCACCAATTACGGATCCGATTTGAAGTCGCGATAGGGGGAGATGAGATCAAATCGAATATGGGTTTAGGGCAGGATGCGTAAGGATTAAAGGCATTCGAAGTCCAGCTGAAATCAATTTGCTGTAGCGTGAATGGGTCCAAATGATGGTGCAAGAGTTTAAAGCCGTTTTGCAGTAAAAATCATTTAGGTAATCTCCTTATTTAATTTAAGTTATCACTTAGGTAATTAGGAATTTATTTTAGTGCAAGTTTGAGATTTAAAATATAAGGCTAAGATGATAAATTTCATTGACAAACGAAGGTAGGATATTGGGATCATCTTCTTGTTCGGTATTAGCACAACAACGGGAGAAGTAAACAAGGCTGGCTTTCAATCTTAGCTTCATGAAAATGGAATTTAGAAATGGGATTAGCGTGTAAATGTGAGGTAAGATATAATTAAACTTTTTTTTAGTTTAATTATTTTTATTCGAGTAGTCAAATTAAATAGTTAAGTGTTTAATCGTTAATTTAAAAATGTTTAATCGTAAATTTTAAATAAATAATCCTAGGGAAAAAAAAAGATTTCATCAAATGGAATTCATGTGGAGTTCGGAGCCTTGGAAATCGATGAAAAGAACTTTTAAATTGAAGCGAGCTTCAAATAAAAATCATCGGTGAGTAAACTTCACTCACCTATTATTTAGAATTATTTTTATTCAGTAAAAATAATTGTGTTGCTTGTTTGAATTGGTTGATTTATATATATTAGTTATTTAGGCTATTATATATATATATATATTGGGTTGATGATTGGTTGGATTCCCGCAGTCTCATTAGCGGATGCCCGCGGTTTCATTATCGGATGATTACCCTATACGCCCCACGCTATGATTAGTGGACGACCTTCTATACCGCGATATCCTGCCTCGAAGCAGGATGGGTATTACTATGTTAACTAACGTCTGTGGATGCAGGAAAACAGGTTGGAGGAATCCAACTGGATTCCTCAAAAATATATTATTTGTTTGTTGTTTGTTTGATTTCATATATATTCATATATGATGTGTTAAAAATCAAAGGATTGAATAATTGGTTGATTTGATTGTTTAAAAATATCACTGGGCTTGAATATTGATTTATAAAAATATCGAAAGGGTATTTGAGATTTGAAAAGGGAATTCTATTTTATAAATAGAATTTGAATTTTAAATGAACTAGGGAAATATTTAACTTGTTTGAATATATAAAACAAGTATGGAATTTATAAACGTTGTTTATAAATGGAAAGGTGGGATTTGAATTGAAGTTATAAACGTTGTTTATAAATAATGCAGAGAATTCAAATGGACTTTGAATATAAGGAATTGAATAGAATTTGAATAATAGAATTCAAATGGAGTTTAACTATAGAATTTGAATATAGTATTTCAAATGGAATTTGAATATAGAAATTCAAATGGGATCTAAAATAAATAGATTTGGATAAATAGAAGTGGATTAGACTAAGAAGTTAATTAACAGATTTAATTAACAAATTGAGTTAAAACGATTGGTATAGTTAAAATAGATTGGACAGGCATAAATATACAGGAGACAGGTATGGAATAAAGTATAGAAGTGAAATAAATAGAATGCCCGACAAAAGGTACGTATTTAATTCATATATGAGATTTTATGCGCCGTATCGGCAAGCCGTTTGGCTTTTTCTTTTTCTTTTTGAGATGAGAAGGACCGGGAAAGCTATTTGAAATTTCCCGATGCTCCCGGTACAAAGGAGGTTATGGCGAATTTTTCCGGGAATTTAAGGAGATAGAATATTTTTAAGATAATTTGATAGTTAGAAATCAACGTATCGATATATATAGAAGTCGATAAGGGAATGAACTTAGAAATAGAATAGTATAATAAAAAAAGAAGACTAGGAATAAAATCTCGAAAGAATAGAAGAGAAAGTTTATATGTGTTTAAAAGTGAATCAGTAGTTGTATGGTATTGATTATTCGAGTAAGTAGTCATATCTGCTTTGACGTTATAAATGTTATTCAGTCAAGGTCTGAGAGGTAGTTATACCCCAACTTGATTGATTTCATTATTAGCAGATAAACAATAAGATTTCAGGCTCGAAGATCAATGTTGAATAAGAGTTAGTTGAATATAGTATTTGGGTTGTCGTAACGATGTTTTACACAACATCCATTTTAACCCAAATAAATGTAAGCTTGGAAATAGAATAATAAATATTTCTAAAGCTAGAAATTTAAAGAAGGCGATATATGGAAATGTTTCCCAAGTAAAGGATAAGGCCAATATGGTTATTGAAAATATTTGGTTAACAAATATTGATAAGAAATAGAGAAGAGATTTAATTAATGGAATATTAATTAAAGGTTCAGTGATTGTTGGATGTTTGGATGAACACTTGTTTTATTCGATAGTTAAATCATCGACTATCGAAACACTTGTTTTTATTCGATAGTTAAATCACAGACTATCGAAGTTTTGACCATCGTTGTCAATATGGAGAGACCGGTTGGATTATTATCCGAAGAACCACTCTATATCGGCAATAGCGTGCGAATCAGATTATATAAAGATAATCGAAGACGGAGTAGAGTGCAAGGACTTTTTCTATAAATAGAAATAGTGCCTTCAGTTCATCCTGTTCCTGGGTGACTTGTATGGATGAATGTCTGACAGAGTATTTCCAGAAAGGTCACGTACATTGATTTCTTCAACCGTACCAAGAGTGGAAGCGGAGAAGGAAACTTCTTTTAGCTAACACGTAATGTACTATTGAGGACGTCAATCGGTGATTTGATGGATCTGACGATGTGACATTCGAAGTGAATCTGGTGTGATGATAAAGCGTAGCTTCTAGCCTCATCAACCGGTAAATGACAGAAATCGGGCAAGCAGCATGGCTATGTAGGTCGCACCTATTAGGGTGTATAATCACCTGATCTAGAGTTTCATTTACTTCTAAAAATCTATTGTCGATGCTATCCCATTCGGGAAACGGTTGCTGATCCCAACCGTTGGTGATATACATTCGATACAATCAAGCGAAATGGGTGGTCGGTCATGTGTGGCTGAGTTGCAAGTTGTTCTTGTTGAACTCGGTGTATTCTCCTCTAGAGATATACCAGCGGATGGTGGTTCCATACCTTGTCATAGTTGGAAATCAAATACCCAATACGTGCTTGCGGTTTATGATTGTAATTATATATGTGGAACGTGAGATGCAAACATTCCACTAGATTGTTATCTACTTGATTTAGACATTATTATAATATCACAAGAGTTTTGATATAAAGATAAATCAAGTGTTTGGATTCTCATAAGGGAAAAACCCGTTCCGTGATATACGGCGTGGTCTTATGAGATATCATTTAGTTTCTGAAACTGTTTTAAACTGTTTACTCATACCAGTCCCATGACTGACTCGGAGTTTATTTTGTTTTGTTCTACCTAAGCTCTTGGGTGCCTAAATTTGTACGGGCAGTCAAGTAGTTCAGGATTTTTCAGATATATCTAAAGGAGCTTGGAGCAGGAGGCTTCAGCGTTATCTAGTTATAGTGTTGTTCCGCTGTGTTGTAAGTGTTGTACTCTGATAAGTGTATGTTATAAAGTTAAGATTTTGTATTTCAAAGATGTGATATATTATATTTTGTTCCGCTGCGATGTGAGATTCTGTGTTGTTAGTTCTATTCTTCTTCTACCTCTTCCTTCTAAAAAAAATGTTTCGTATTTTCGTGATATTTGGGTTGGACGTATGACGTATATAGTCAACTCTGATGTTGCGGAAATCTGGGTCATTACAGTTGGTATCAGAGCTTAGGTTGAGCGAAAACCTAGGCTTGTTGGAATGTGCTCATTAGAGATAGGATCAGTAGTATCCTAGAATGAGTTGAGTGTGTGTGTGTGTATATATATATATATATATATATATATATATATATATATATATACGAGAGAGCGTACTTGTTATTTGATATAAAAACTGTTTTATATTGTGTTGATTAGTCTGTTGAGTGGATTATAAATTTTGGTCGAATCGTGGGACGCCACGATGTCGATAGTAGTTTATAAACACTTGAACAGAAAATTGGACACGATATTGTTTTTAAATAGTTAAGTTGATTGTTAGGATTATAATCAAAATAGATTATAAAAACGGGAATAGTTATATATATAACCAATGGAATTTGTATAAGAATGAAATATATACAAATGAGATGAATTAAAAATTGAATTCAAAGCAGAATTTAGAATTTTAAATCCTGGGAGTTTGGAAAATATTTTTCTAAATGGAGTTTTAAAGAAATATAGTACTGGACTCATTCAGTGGCTGGGAAATAATACTGATGATGGTCGCAACATCATCAGTGTTCATTTTCGAGTTTCTAAGTGATGAATTGCTGCCTTAGAAAAGTTTTGATGGAAATTTGTTTGAAAGAAACAAGTTGTTTGAAAATTCAAATGTTTTTGAATTTGAGATAGATATAAATATATGTATATATTTATATAACTTCAAAGAAATTTTGAAATGGGAATTGGAATATAGATTTCAAATAGAAGTAAAATAAAGGAATTTGAATATATATATATAATTCAAATAGAAGTGAAATAGAATTTGAATTCAAAGGAATTCAAATGAGTTTGAATAAAGAAAATTCAAATAGAAATTGTATAAGAAAAATTGAAGTGGAATTTGAATTCAAAGGAATTCAAATGGATTTGAATAAAGAAAAGTCAAAGAGAGATTTGAATATTAGAATTCAAAGTGAAATTAAACAGAATTTGAATTCAAAGGAGTTAAAATAGAATTTAAATTCAAAGGATTTCAAATAGGAATTTGAATAAGGAATTTAAATAGAAATTGAATAAAGGATTTCAAATGGAATTTGAATAAGGGATTTGAAATGGATTTTGAATAAAGGATTTCAAATAGAAATTGAAGATAAGAAATTCAAATAGAATTTGAAGATAAGGAATTTAAATAGAAATTGAATAAAGAGATTCAAATGGAATTTAAATATTGTAAATATATAGGGTTTGAATATTAGAAGTGAAATAGATCGGGAATATTATGTTGAAATGGAAAAATGGATTTGATATATATTAAAAATATATCAGAATGGAGATTGAATTTATTATAAACAAAGTTAAAATGTTTATATTTATAAATATAATTAAAACGAGCTAGCCGTAGCGCGACAGTTCGAAAATTTGTGATTCGAACTTCAATTTAGTATACAGAACTCGATTGAAGTCGGAATTCTTTGAAACAAGAATCGTCGGGACCGGTTGAACAATAGTTTTCTAATGAAAGAGAAAAATCTGGATTTCGTCGTATAGATTTTGCGTTATGTCAAAATCAAATTTTAAGAAAAGCAGCGCCAGAACCATTATAAAACCATAACGGTTTAATTAAATAAATAAAAGGATTTTTGGAAATAAAATCCGAATTGACATTTGAAAAATCCAGACTGGAGATATAAAATAAATATGAACTCCAGTGAAGTAAGTGAAATGATTTTTAAGACAAAAATCGTATTTTAAATGGTTAAATAGAATTAACTAAATTAGAGAATAATTAGTTAAAGGAAATTTGAATCGAAATTGGGGTTTTGGATAAGTGAAAGAGATTGAGAATTTATATTCAAAATCGATTATATAACTCGAGTTGAAAATATAATTAGATTAGTTATAATTAAGTTGACATATATTTGAACAAGTTTTATTCAGAAAAAAGGGTGAGATAGGCAAAACGGTTAATTAGCAACTAGTTAATGGGAATTTGAATGATTGAAACTAAATTTAACTTAAGTAAGTTAAATGGATTAAAATGAATAAATTGAGTAAAATCAATGTGAATGAAATATGAAATGGGTGTGATTAAAGGGAAAACCAAAAGAGTTAAAAAGAAAATATATTTGTAAAACAAATATAAAGGAAATATATTTGTAACACAAATACAAAGGAAGTTATGTGCAAACAAATCGAAGGGAATATTTGTAAAACATTTACAAATAGATTCAATGGAAATATTTATTTATAGAAAATAAATAGAATGTTATAGATAAGATATCTATTTGTTAAATAAATAGAATTTAATCAAAAGAATATTTAGAAGAGATGAATAGAAAATGGAAATCTGTTTTTAACAGATAAATAGAAAAGATTAATTTATAAATAACAGTTTATAAATTAAATTAAATATTTATCATTGGATAGATGGAATATATAAGTCTGAACTTATATAGAGAAGAGTTATTGGTTTTTAACATCGATAGTTTGAAATAGAAAGGGGTACACAACACTTGTATAAGTGAAGTAACATTATTAAAGAGAACATTTATAAAGTGAAGAACCGTTACTAAAAGTAAATCTTTATAAATGAATAAACGTTATCCAAAAGGAGTTATTCGAATAGGAGAAGTCGATTAGAGTTAGAAATAATCGATTAGAGTTAGAATAAATTGATTAGAGTAAGAATTAACCAGTTAGAGTTGATCAGTTAGGATTAATCCGTAGAGCTAATTGAATATTAGTTATTCAATTAGAATTTATCGAATATTTGTTATTCAAATAAAGAGTTAACCAGATAGAGTTAATTGAACATAGTTAATCGAATTAGGATTTAATTGAATGTTAGTTACTCAGTTAAAGTTAATCGATTATAGTTATTGAGATAGAGTTAGTCAAACATAGTTACTCAGGATAAGTGCCATTTCGTACGACTGCTAGCGTAATTCGCAGGGCTGCAGATAGCCTAGGGCGGTCGGATGTTTCCTGAGGGAATCAGGCGTAACCATTGTGATAGTTGTGATCTAGAGTCAAGCGAATGGAGTTAAATCAAATACGAGTTATTCGAATAGAATTAAAGTGAGTTATAGAATATTGGTTATTCGAAGGAGTTATCGAATATAGTTTATTCGAAAGGAATTATCGAATTTGGTTATTCGGAAGGAGTTGTCGATTATTAGTTAATCGAAGGAGTTATCGATTATTTGTTAATCGAAATGAGTTATCGATTATAGTTTAATCGAAAAGAGTTATCGATTAGTTTAATCGAAGTGAGTTATAGAATATTGGTTATTCGAAGGAGTTATCGAATTTAGTTATTCGATGGAGTTAATCGAAAAGAGTTAAATCCAATAGAGTTAATGGATAAGAGTAAAATTGAATTGAGTAAATCCAATATAGTTTATTCAAGGAAAGGTTTTCGAATCTAGTTATTCGAAAGAGAGATTATCGAATATAGTTATTTGAAGGGAAGAGTTATTGAATAGGGATTTATTCGAAAGAGAGTTACGTAAGGAAGTTTGAAATGATTCAGTATCAACATAAATAAGTTTTGAAAAGATAAATGGGTTTGTAGCACTTTTCCTACCTTAGCAATTTCGAGGACGAAATTATTTTAAGTGGGGAAGAATGTAATGACCCGGATCCTTATGGGTGAATTTTAATTATTTAATATGGATTTAAATATTTAGGTGATAATATAAATGGAATTATTTATATTAAGTTATCAATTTTATAAACTCAATTTCAATTTAATATAGAATATATTAAATTGTCAAAATACGAATATGGATTTAGTTGAATTCAGAATTTTATTAAATACAGTTCAGATAATTTATGGGAAATTTTATCTGAATTTATAACGATAATAATATTTATTTATTATCGAGGAGAATAAATTGTCTGAAATTAATTTATAATTGTTTAAACTAATATCGCCTCAAGACGATCAAATCAGACTTCGTGACCTATCCCAGTGTGTCCGGAATAGGGGTATTACCCTAGAATTGTCACTTGTTGGGCTCAGAAAGGAGTTCGCAGTCAATGAAGTATTTTAATTAGAGGATACCGAAATTTAAAATAAAATAAAATATTTTTAAATTGGATTCTTTTTGGGTGGACCAAAACACAATACCGTGCCCTCTTCTCTTCCACCAACCAAACAAACCCGTGCCTCCCTTATCTCCACAAATGAGACGACCCAAAATCCCGTTCTCACGGAAACAGGGTTATCTTTGGAATATAACACAGAAACAGATAATAGCAGAACTGTAAAGGCCCGCAAATCCGAGCTATCTGAGTTGACTAAATACACCACACGTCCAACTCAAATTGCACAGAAATACGACTCATTATTAGAAAGAAGTTAGAGGATGAGAAATAGAAAGAAAGAAATATTAGAATAGAAGAAAACGAAGATCACAACTCACAGCGGAACGAAGAAAATATATTATATAACATAACTTTTGAAATACAAATCAGTAACTTTATATACATACCATCATTATCAGAGTAGAACATAACATTTGATACAGCGGAAATAACACTAGGTAACTAACGCTGAAGCCTCCTGCACCAAGCTCCTCCAATGGTATCTGTAAACACCTGAACTACTTGATTGCCCGTACAAATTTGGGCACCCAAGAGTTTAGGGAAAACAAAACAAAATAAACTCTGGGTCAGTCATGGGACTGGTGTGAGTAAACACCAACCACTTGTTTAACTTTAAAAATCCTTTTAAAAGAAAAGGTAATAGTAAGACCAGTCCACACATAAACACGGACGGTTTTTACCTTACTATAACCCAAAACATTTTGATATCAAATCCAATGATATTATAATAATGTCTACATCAAATAAATAACCAAATAGCAGAACGCTTGCATCTCACGCTCCACATATATATGATAAAATCAAAAACCCGCATGGCGCTTATTGGAGATTGGATTTCCAACATGACAAGGTATGGGACCACCTTCCGACAGTGCATCTCTAGAGGCGAATACACCTGGGTTCAACAAGAACGTCTTGCAACCCGGCCCACACATGACCGACCACTCATTTCGCTTGAGTGTATCGAATGTATATCACCAACGGTTGGACTCAAACCACCGTTTCCCGAATGGGCAGAATCGATAGATTTAGAAACAAAAGGAATTTCTCTAGATAGGTGATTATACACCCTAATGGGTGCGACCCACATAGCCATGCTGCCTGCCCGATTTTTGTCCTTTCCCGGTTGCAGAGGCCTGAGGCTACGAATACTTACCATTCATTGATAACACAATCACTTTGAATGCCACATTGTCAGATCCGTTAATCACTAGTTGAGTTTGCACGAATATTCTGGATATTATGCTAAGGGATAAATCCGTTGCAACCATATATATTCATACAGACCAACCCATTTGATCATTGGAAATACTCTGTCAGACATTCGTCCATTTACGTTCGTTCTAGGACTGAACGAAACCGAAGGCACTATTTCTATTTAATAGAAAAGCCCTTGCACTTTACTCCGTCTTCAATATATTCAGCATACTTGGTTCGCAACGCTTATGCCGATACGGAGTGGTTCTTCGGATAATAATCCAACCGGTCTCTCCATATTGACAACGATGGTCGAAACTTCGATAGTCTGTGATTTAACTATCGAATAAAACAAGTGTTCATCCAAACATATCAAACAAATCACTGGGCCCTTTAATTAATATTTCATTAATTAAATCTCTTCTATATTCTCTTATCAATATTTGTTAACCAAATATTTCAATAATCATCTCGGCCTCTTATGCCATTTGGAAAACGTTTCCAAATAATAACTTCCTTTATTTTCTATATATTTAGAAAATATCTCTATTTGCAATTGAACAATTTCAATCACTTATCTCTATCCCTTTTTGTTTGCAACATTCGATTTTTATATTCACTTTCCTATCGAATTCAATACGTCGATACAATGATTTCAAATTATCAAAATATCTTAAAAATATTCTAACTCCTTAAATTTCCGGAAAATTTCGCCATAACCTCCCCTGTATCGGGAGCATCGGGAAATTTCAAATAGCATCCCGGTATCTTCCTCAATCAAAAGAAAAAGGAAAAGCCAAGCGGCTTGCCGATACGGCGCATAAAACCCATATATGAATTTAAACATGTACCTTTTGTCGAGCACATTATTTATATACCTGCATTATTCTTGTCCCATCCTGTCTCCTGTATGTCTATACCTGTCAAATTTATTTCAACTTCACACACTCGTTTTGACCGAACTCGTTAATTAACTCGTTAATTAACTCGTTAATTAACTCGTTGGTCTATTACGCTTGTTTATTGGAATATAACATATTTCAAATATATTCCAACATACTTATCAAATAATTGAATTCAAATTTCAATTTTTGTTCTATATTCGATTTCGAATATATATTTACAATCCCAAATTTTCACTTTTCAAAGTTCGACCTTAGTTCAAACTCAATTAACTAATTCTCCTTTGATTTAGTTAATTCTATTCAAAAATCAAAAATATGATTATTATTTCAAAAATCATATTCTTTACTTTACTTGAGTCCATATTTATTTTCTAACTCAAGTCTAGATTTTTAAATGGCAATCCGGATTTTTATTTGCTTAAAAATCCCAATATTTATATATAAAATCCATTATGGTTTATAATGGTTTATGGCGCTGCTTTTCTAAAAATTTGATTTTGACATAACTAAAAATCTATACGACAAAATTCAGATTTTTCTCTTCTATCAGAAAACTATTATCAAATCGGTCCGGACGTTTCTTGTTTCGAAGAATTCCGACTTCAATTGAGTCTTGTATTCTCGATTGAAGTTCGAATCGCCAATTTACGAACTGCAGCGCTGCGGCGAGTTCGTTTTAATTATATTTATATATATAAACTTTTAAACTTCTTTAAAATGAATTCAACTCTATTCTACTATATATATATATTCATATATATTTCAAATTCCATTTGAATCTTTACATTTCAAATTCCATAGTTTTAAATCCTGTATTCAAATCCCATTTGAAATCCTTTATTCGAATTCCATTTCAAATTCTTTATTCGAATTCCATTTTAAATCCTCTATTCGAATCCCCACTTTAATTCAACTCCTTTTTGAATTTCTATATTTGAAATTCATACTTGAATTTAAATATCTAAACTCCATTAAAATTTCTATTTGAAATTCTAAATGTTTCAAATTCCATTTGCACATCTATATTCCAATTTCTATATTTGAATTTTTATTGAAATTCAAATATTCACTCCTTTTTAAATTCGGTATTCAAAATTCCATAGTTTAAAACCCATTTGAATTTCATATTCAAATCCCATAGATCAAATCCTATTTGAATTCAATTTGAATCTCTTATATTCAAATTTCATTTTCCATTTGAATTCTAATATTCAAATTCGTTTCCAGCCCCATTTGAATTTCAATATTCAAACTCATTTTTAACACCATTTGAATTTTCTTCACTCAAATCCATTTGAATTCCCTTGAATTCAAATTCCATTTCAAAACCATTTGGAATTCCTATTTTGAAATCCTATTTGAAATTCTATTTCCAATTCTACTTTGAAATCCTATTTTCAAAGTTTATTTCAAATTCTATTTTGAAATCTCATATTCAAATTTCTACTTGAATTTCTATATTCAATTCCATGTTCAAATTCAACACTTGAATTTCTATTTCAAATCTCAATTCAAATTTCATATTTAAATTCCATTCAAATCTCTATTCAAATTTCACATTTGAATTCTTCCTTGAAATACTATATTTCAAATTCTATTCAATTCTTCTTTGAAATTCTATATTTCAAATTCTATTTTGAAATTCTACATTCAAATCTCTATTTGAATTTCTTTATTCAAATTCCTTTGAATTCAAATTTTATTTTAATTCCTTGAATTCAAATTCTATTTTTCATTCTAATTTCGTCTATTCAAATTTTATTTGAACTTCTTATTTGAATTTCTAATATTCAATCTCCTCTTAAAATTCAAATATTTAAACCCCTTTTAAAAATTCAAATGTTACACTCAAATTTCATTTGAGTTATATATTTAAAAATTTCATTTTCACATCCTGTTTTGAAATTTCATTTCAAAATTCCAATTTCACGCTTGTATTTCTATTTCTGAATTATCAAATGATAATTCTTTTTACTTCATTTATAACTTCGTTATAAAGAACTATTTATAAACTTCGTTTATAAAGAAACTACTCGTTTTATTTTTCAAAAACAAGTTTTATCTTATTCCATTTAAAATTCAAATTCTATTTAAAAATAGAATTTTCCCTTTTTAAATCTCCAATATCCTTTCACGATATTTTTAAATATCATTACTTAAGCCCAGTGATATTTAAACACACAAAGCAACGAATTATTTATTTTTCTAACACATCATATATAAAAATATATATGCAAACAAATAAACAAACAGATAATATATTTTTGAGGAATCCAGTTGGATTCCTCCAACCTGTTTTCCTGCATCCACAGATGTTAGCACATAAATAATACCAATTCTGCTTCGTGGCAGAATATCGTGGTATAGAAGGTCATCCACTAATCATAGCGTGGGGCGTATAGGGTAATCATCCGCTATGAAACTGCGGGCATCCGCTAATGAGACTGCGGGAATCCAACCAATCAATCAACCCAATATATATATATATAGCCTAAATAACTAATATATATAAAACAACCAGAAAGCATTCACACAAGCAACAACAATTATTTTTAATGAAATAAAAATAATTCTAAAGGTGAGTGAGATTTACTCACCTCGATTTATATTTGACGAATGTCCAATTAAATGTTGTATCTTCGCGGCTGCAAATCGTCTTGGATAATTATTTTCGTACCTATGATTCATTTATTTTAATTTAGAAATCAAACTATTATTCATTTAATTTAGCTACTGCAATGATCAAATAAATTATTTTAAATTTCGAAAACTTATACCTTACTGTCTTTGTAAACTGCTTGACCAATTCCCGAAACAAGTCCTCGGCCAGCTCCAAAACTAAAATCAGCCTCAAAACTGCTATAGGTCATTGCGACGTTTCCCCGAACACCTTACATGCAATACTCCATTGCCGAAGTTCACAGTCTAACTCCGCTTCATTCCCCAAACCCATATTTTATCCCTCTTTTTCAAAGTACAGATCGCTTTTCCAAAATGCTTACTGTAAAGTTGAACATCACCAGACTTCTTCCCGAGATGTCCAAACACCCCCCCCCCCCCACTAATTCAACCACATCCATCCATCGCAACCCCCAATCACCATCTCGTGCCCTATTTCTCTCCGCATCGAGGTCGAGCCTCTCAAGAACTCGCGACAACCCTCCCTTCGAACCCATCACTTCCTTGCTGGCCTCGCGATGACCACACCGACGTCAAAAACCCAACCGAGATTTGCAGAACAGGGATCAAAACTACAGAATCGCACCTGAGTTTAAGGGCATAAGGTCGAAGAGCGACATTGGGCGAGTTCAAAGGAATAAGCTTCGGGATTTTGTGAATTCAAATCGAATTGATTTCGATTTTTAAAGATGAGGATTCATGGTATAATCTAGAGCAGGCGGATTTTTCCCCTTTGAAGCTTCGGTCGAATGAGAGGAAAAATTGGAGTTACGGTTTGATTTGTTCCGAAATGAGAAGGGAGAATCGCGATGATTATATACAAGGAAACGGGGAACAATCTGTATGAGCCATTAACTTCTTTGTTCCTCTGATTTCGAAGGTAGGGGACAGTTTTTGTTGGCTCGAGGGAAGCTAATATGCGTACATAAATAAAGAGGTCGACAGTTTAGGGTGGTTGAAGAGGTAGTATTCATTTTTTTATTTTAATTGAAAACTAACATATCTCTCGCAGTTTCTTAAATTAAAAATTTGGACTGTTATTTTCACGCAGTAACTGATGTTACAACATCACAACGTTATTTTGAACTCAACGGAACCAGTTCTGAAATTAGATTCGACAATATAAAAGTGATAACAATTTTAAATTATCGATCTAGTTTAAATTTGATTTAAAATATAAATCAATTTCCAACTATTAAATTCATCGATAATAAATTAATATTATTGTACATGTTCAGACAGAACTGACACTGATCATTTGAATTGTTTTGATTCTGCTCCTAACTTTGATTTCAATTATATTTTGTTCTCGTAATTCGATTATTCGATCGATAATTCACTATAAAAATTCTTTTATATTGTTAATTCAATATTTAAACGATACTAAATATTTAAGATAAACTGTTCAAAAATCTGGGTCGTTACATTCTTCCCCCCTTAAAATAATTTCATCCTCGAAATTGCTAAGGTAGGAAAAATGGTACAAATCTATTTCTTTTCAAAATCTCACTTATGTTGAATCTCATCTCCTCATATTTCAACATATTAACTCCAACCAAAACTTTTGGTCTTCACACATTTGATTTGAATGATCTACGATCAATCCATTTATATCCAATCTATATTCCATTAACCTATTCAAATTGATTCTAATCAATTCACTCACTTCGATCCATTTAACTTGTTTAAGTTAAATTTCAATTCCAGAATTCAAATCTCTGGGTTTTCTTTTCAAATTCTTTTGAAATCCTATAAATATATACATATATTTATTTTCATTTCAAATTCAAAACATTTGAATTTTTAAACCACTTGTTTTCTTTCAAACAAATTTCCATTTAAAACTTTTTCTAAGGTAGCAATTCATCACTTAGAAACTCGGAAATGAACACTGATGATGTTGCAATCATCATCAGAATTATTTCCCAGCCACTGAAGTGAGTTCAGTGCTTTATCATTTTAAAAATCAATTCAAAATGATTTTCATTCAAAAACCCTTTCAAAATAAAACTATGTTATTTTAATATACTTTGAAAAATATTTTTCAACTTCCCAGGATTTTGAATTCTTAATTCTGGTTTGAATTAAATTCTAATTCATCTCATTTGTATATTTTATTCCTATACAAATTCTACTCTGGTTATAAATAACCATTCTAAATTTATACTCTCATTTGATTATAAAATCCACATCCAACACATCCATATAATAATCCTAGAAAATTATCCTTTCTATATCAAAATAGAAATTTCGGGTAAAATTATTTCATTTACTCACTTTAAAACAATATCATGTCGATTCTTCTGTCCAAGTGTTTACAAACTCCTATCGACGTCGTGGTGTCCCACGATTCGACCAGAATTCATAAACTACTCAACAGACAAGCCAACACAATATAAAACAAACTTTATATCAACTAACAAATACGCTCTCTCGTATATACACTCAACTCATTCTAGGGTACTACTGACCCTATCTCTAATGAGAACATGCCACACAAGCCTAGGTATTCGCTCAACCTGGCTCTGATACCAACTGTAAAGGCTCGCAAATCCGAGCTATCTGAGTTGACTAAATACACCACACGTCCAACTCAAATTGCACAGAAATACGACTCATTATTAGAAAGAAGTTAGAGGATGAGAAATAGAAAGAAAGAAATATTAGAATAGAAGAAAACGAAGATCACAACTCACAGCGGAACGAAGAAAATGTATTATATAACATAACTTTTGAAATACAAATCAGTAACTTTATATACATACCATCATTATCAGAGTAGAACATAACATTTGATACAGCGGAAATAACACTAGGTAACTAACGCTGAAGCCTCCTGCACCAAGCTCCTCCAATGGTATCTGTAAACACCTGAACTACTTGACTGCCCGTACAAATTTGGGCACCCAAGAGTTTAGGGAAAACAAAACAATATAAACTCTGGGTCAGTCATGGGACTGGTGTGAGTAAACTCCAACCACTTGTTTAACTTTAAAAATCCTTTTAAAAGAAAAGGTAATAGTAAGACCAGTCCACACATAAACACGGAAGGTTTTTACCTTACTATAACCCAAAACATTTTGATATCAAATCCAATGATATTATAATAATGTCTACATCAAATAAATAACCAAATAGCAGAACGCTTGCATCACACGCTCCACATATATATGATAAAATCAAAAACCCGCATGGCGCTTATTGGAGATTGGATTTCCAACATGACAAGGTATGGGACCACCTTCCGACAGTGCATCTCTAGAGGCGAATACACCTGGGTTCAACAAGAACGTCTTGCAACCCGGCCCACACATGACCGACCACTCATTTCGCTTGAGTGTATCGAATGTATATCACCAACGGTTGGACTCAAACCACCGTTTCCCGAATGGGCAGAATCGATAGATTTAGAAACAAAAGGAATTTCTCTAGATAGGTGATTATACTCCCTAATGGGTGCGACCCACATAGCCATGCTGCCTGCCCGATTTTTGTCCTTTCCCGGTTGCAGAGGCCTGAGGCTACGAATACTTACCATTCATTGATAACACAATCACTTTGAATGCCACATTGTCAGATCCGTTAATCACTAGTTGAGTTTGCACGAATATTCTGGATATTATGCTAAGGGATAAATCCGTTGCAACCATATATATTCATACAGACCAACCCATTTGATCATTGGAAATACTCTGTCAGACATTCGTCCATTTACGTTCGTTCTGGGACTGAACGAAACCGAAGGCACTATTTCTATTTAATAGAAAAGCCCTTGCACTTTACTCCGTCTTCAATATATTCAGCATACTTGGTTCGCAACGCTTATGCCGATACGGAGTGGTTCTTCGGATAATAATCCAACCGGTCTCTCCATATTGACAACGATGGTCGAAACTTCGATAGTCTGTGATTTAATTATCGAATAAAACAAGTGTTCATCCAAACATATCAAACAAATCACTGGGCCCTTTAATTAATATTTCATTAATTAAATCTCTTCTATATTCTCTTATCAATATTTGTTAACCAAATATTTCAATAATCATCTCGGCCTCTTATGCCATTTGGAAAACGTTTCCAAATAATAACTTCCTTTATTTTCTATATATTTAGAAAATATCTCTATTTGCAATTGATAAATTTCAATCACTTATCTCTATCCCTTTTTGTTTGCAACATTCGATTTTTATATTCACTTTCCTATCGAATTCAATACGTCGATACAATGATTTCAAATTATCAAAATATCTTAAAAATATTCTAACTCCTTAAATTTCCGGAAAATTTCGCCATAACCTCCCCTGTATCGGGAGCATCGGGAAATTTCAAATAGCATCCCGGTATCTTCCTCAATCAAAAGAAAAAGGAAAAGCGGCTTGCCGATACGGCGCATAAAACCCATATATGAATTTAAACATGTACCTTTTGTCGAGCACATTATTTATATACCTGCATTATTCTTGTCCCATCCTGTCTCCTGTATGTCTATACCTGTCAAATTTATTTCAACTTCACACACTCGTTTTGACCGAACTCGTTAATTAACTCGTTAATTAACTCGTTGGTCTATTTCGCTTGTTTACTGGAATATAACATATTTCAAATATATTCCAACATACTTATCAAATAACTGAATTCAAATTTCAATTTTTGTTCTATATTCGATTTCGAATATATATTTACAATCCCAAATTTTCACTTTTCAAAGTTCGACCTTAGTTCAAACTCAATTAACTAATTCTCCTTTGATTTAGTTAATTCTATTCAAAAATCAAAAATATGATTATTATTTCAAAAATCATATTCTTTACTTTACTTGAGTCCATATTTATTTTCTAACTCAAGTCTAGATTTTTAAATGGCAATCCGGATTTTTATTTGCTTAAAAATCCCAATATTTATATATAAAATCCATTATGGTTTATAATGGTTTATGGCGCTGCTTTTCTAAAAATTTGATTTTGACATAACTAAAAATCTATACGACAAAATTCAGATTTTTCTCTTCTATCAGAAAACTATTATCAAATCGGTCCGGACGTTTCTTGTTTCGAAGAATTCCGACTTCAATTGAGTCCTGTATTCTCGATTGAAGTTCGAATCGCCAATTTACGAACTGCAGCGCTGCGGCGAGTTCGTTTTAATTATATTTATATATATAAACTTTTAAACTTCTTTAAAATGAATTCAACTCTATTCTACTATATATATATATATATATATAGAAATATATATATTCATATATATTTCAAATTCCATTTGAATCTTTACATTTCAAATTCCATAGTTTTAAATCCTGTATTCAAATCCCATTTGAAATCCTTTATTCGAATTCCATTTCAAATTCTTTATTCGAATTCCATTTTAAATCCTCTATTCGAATCCCCACTTTAATTCAACTCCTTTTTGAATTTCTATATTTGAAATTCATACTTGAATTTAAATATCTAAACTCCATTAAAATTTCTATTTGAAATTCTAAATGTTTCAAATTCCATTTGCACATCTATATTCCAATTTCTATATTTAAATTTTTATTGAAATTCAAATATTCACTCCTTTTTAAATTCGGTATTCAAAATTCCATAGTTTAAAACCCATCTGAATTTCATATTCAAATCCCATAGATCAAATCCTATTTGAATTCAATTTGAATCTCTTATATTCAAATTTCATTTTCCATTTGAATTCTAATATCAAATTCGTTTCCAGCCCCATTTGAATTTCAATATTCAAACTCATTTTTAACACCATTTGAATTTTCTTCACTCAAATCCATTTGAATTCCCTTGAATTCAAATTCCATTTCAAAACCATTTGGATTTCCTATTTTGAAATCCTATTTGAAATTCTATTTCCAATTCTACTTTGAAATCCTATTTTCAAAGTTTATTTCAAATTCTATTTTGAAATATCATATTCAAATTTCTACTTGAATTTCTATATTCAATTCCATGTTCAAATTCAACACTTGAATTTCTATTTCAAATCTCAATTCAAATTTCATATTTAAATTCCATTCAAATCTCTATTCAAATTTCACATTTGAATTCTTCCTTGAAATACTATATTTCAAATTCTATTCAATTCTTCTTTGAAATTCTATATTTCAAATTCTATTTTGAAATTCTTCATTCAAATCTCTATTTGAATTTCTTTATTCGAATTCCTTTGAATTCAAATTTTATTTTAATTCCTTGAATTCAAATTCTATTTTTCATTCTAATTTCGTCTATTCAAATTTTATTTGAACTTCTTATTTGAATTTCTAATATTCAATCTCCTCTTAAAATTCAAATATTTAAACCCCTTTTAAAAATTCAAATGTTACACTCAAATTTCATTTGAGTTATATATTTAAAAATTTCATTTTCACATCCTGTTTTGAAATTTCATTTCAAAATTCCAATTTCACGCTTGTATTTCTATTTCTAAATTATCAAATGATAATTCTTTTTACTTCATTTATAACTTCATTATAAAGAACTATTTATAAACTTCGTTTATAAAGAAACTACTCGTTTTATTTTTCAAAAACAAGTTTTATCTTATTCCATTTAAAATTCAAATTCTATTTAAAAATAGAATTTTCCCTTTTTAAATCTCCAATATCCTTTCACGATATTTTTAAATATCATTACTTAAGCCCAGTGATATTTAAACACACAAAGCAACGAATTATTTATTTTTCTAACACATCATATATAAAAATATATATGCAAACAAATAAACAAACAGATAATATATTTTTGAGGAATCCAGTTGGATTCCTCCAACCTGTTTTCCTGCATCCACAGATGTTAGCACATAAATAATACCAATTCTGCTTCGTGGCAGAATATCGTGGTATAGAAGGTCATCCACTAATCATAGCGTGGGGCGTATAGGGTAATCATCCGCTATGAAACTGCGGGCATCCGCTAATGAGACTGCGGGAATCCAACCAATCAATCAACCCAATATATATATATATATAGCCTAAATAACTAATATATATAAAACAACCAGAAAGCATTCGCACAAGCAACAACAATTATTTTTAATGAAATAAAAATAATTCTAAAGGTGAGTGAGATTTACTCACCTCGATTTATATTTGACGAATGTCCAATTAAATGTTGTATCTTCGCGGCTGCAAATCGTCTTGGATAATTATTTTCGTACCTATGATTCATTTATTTTAATTTAGAAATCAAACTATTATTCATTTAATTTAGCTACTGCAATGATCAAATAAATTATTTTAAATTTCGAAAACTTATACCTTACTGTCTTTGTAAACTGCTTGACCAATTCCCGAAACAAGTCCTCGGCCAGCTCCAAAACTAAAATCAGCCTCAAAACTGCTATAGGTCATTGCGACGTTTCCCCGAACACCTTAAATGCAATACTCCATTGCCGAAGTTCACAGTCTAACTCCGCTTCATTCCCCAAACCCATATTTTATCCCTCTTTTTCAAAGTACAGATCGCTTTTCCAAAATGCTTACTGTAAAGTTGAACATCACCAGACTTCTTCCCGAGATGTCCAAACACCCCCCTCCCCCCACTAATTCAACCACATCCATCCATCGCAACCCCCAATCACCATCTCGTGCCCTATTTCTCTCCGCATCGAGGTCGAGCCTCTCAAGAACTCGCGACAACCCTCCCTTCGAACCCATCACTTCCTTGCTGGCCTCGCGATGACCACACCGACGTCAAAAACCCAACCGAGATTTGCAGAACAGGGATCAAAACTACAGAATCGCACCTGAGTTTAAGGGCATAAGGTCGAAGAGCAACATCGGGCGAGTTCAAAGGAATAAGCTTCGGGATTTTGTGAATTCAAATCGAATTGATTTCGATTTTTAAAGATGAGGATTCATGGTATAATCTAGAGCAGGCGGATTTTTCCCCTTTGAAGCTTCGGTCGAATGAGAGGAAAAATTGGAGTTACGGTTTGATTTTTTCCGAAATGAGAAGGGAGAATCGCGATGATTATATACAAGGAAACGGGGAACAATCTGTACGAGCCATTAACTTCTTTGTTCCTCTGATTTCGAAGGTAGGGGACAGTTTTTGTTGGCTCGAGGGAAGCTAATATGCGTACATAAATAAAGAGGTCGACAGTTTAGGGTGGTTGAAGAGGTAGTATTCATTTTTTTATTTTAATTGAAAACTAACATATCTCTCGCAGTTTCTTAAATTAAAAATTTGGACTGTTATTTTCACGCAGTAACTGATGTTACAACATCACAACGTTATTTTGAACTCAACGGAACCAGTTCTGAAATTAGATTCGACAATATAAAAGTGATAACAATTTTAAATTATCGATCTAGTTTAAATTTGATTTAAAATATAAATCAATTTCCAACTATTAAATTCATCGATAATAAATTAATATTATCGTACATGTTCAGACAGAACTGACACTGATCATTTGAATTGTTTTGATTCTGCTCCTAACTTTGATTTCAATTATATTTTGTTCTCGTAATTCGATTATTCGATCGATAATTCACTATAAAAATTCTTTTATATTGTTAATTCAATATTTAAACGATACTAAATATTTAAGATAAACTGTTCAAAAATCTGGGTCGTTACAAGAACAGAATTAAATAAATACACCAGATAATGAACAACAAAATATACTGGATAAAAGTAATCATCAGAGTTACACAGTATACAGGATCTTACTTAGTACAAATACAGTTCAGCTATACATAAATGTCTATAGCGGAAATAAACAAAATATGTACAATAGGAGCTGAACAGCATAAAAGGAAATAAATGATAGAATCCATCTTCAGCTCCAGCTATCCAGAAAGAACCAGCTAAACCTGAATACAAGGCCGCCCGTGTGGAAAAAAAGGGGGGGCACCCGAGTTTGAGAGTGAAACAAACTATGAGTCAGTCATGGGACTGGTATGAGAAATCTATTCAACACATATATAATATGGCTAATCACAGGACCACGCCACTTTCGTGGAACGGGTTTACTCCATTGGATTGCCAGTGCTTTAAAACAAATCTTTCTTTTAAACATCGCTATGCTTTTAACAAAAATGAAGCCATTATAAGACTCAGTTCCCATCACACAATGCAACGCAAACCGGAGGATAGAGTTTTACCTTATAATGGCCAAAATATGCTTGATACGAATAAAACAAAGGCATTTGATATTATTGCTAGTGTTTATATGTTTTGAAAATAATTTCAAATCATAACTATCAATCATAGACGGCATGGGTACCATATATCATGTCGCCATATATATATACAATCAAAACCGCACGATGTCGTATTTGGAAATTGGATTTCCGTCATGAACCAAGGCAAAAGATAGTCCTTACCGAATTCGTGACTCTCTAGCCCGAGCCATAGGAACCAGACTCAGGTGGACCCTTGGATCGTCAGGGTCGGTCCACCGATGTGGATTAAAATTCCTGAACACTGCGTTTCCCCACCCTTTGGGGTGTAAATGAGCCAACGAATGACTCCATCGGACCCGAATTGCCCGAACAAACCGAGGCGCCTCGCAACAGCAACAACCACATAGGTGAAAAGTATATAAATGTCAGGGCTGGTAGGTCACTGACACCACCCTAGTTAGAAAGAAATGCATGCCCTCCCTGAGGTCCTTCTCCCGTTTCTGGTTCATACCGGGGTGTGAGGCTCGCGAATTCACGTTATACACAAAGCTACGCCACACAGGCGGTGCTTTGATCATCACCACAAGACTTTGCTTTTCAACAGAAGTCCTGATCACTGCATCTTAGCATGCCACACAGGCAATTCATGCCATGCGACTGATGTCCATCGATATACAACCTCTGAGCTCGTGCGTCTCAGAGAAGGGCGTTAAGCAAAAGAATAAATTCTCCGCCGCCAAACAGATGTATTTTTAACAGAAATCAATCAACACAGAATAAACTCCAATGTCAAACACACAGTCCATTTACAAGTCCGTTCTGGGTCTGAACGAAACCGGAGGCACTAAATACCTCGCAAACCCTTCGATCACCACGTACGTCTGGACGATCACCACTCATTATCCATATTTCGGGATGCCTCCCAATCAGGACCTCGGTTACCATCCAAACGAGGTGAAGATCTCCGGTCTTCGACCGTCATTTTCATCTTCGAATTTCAATCGTCGGTCAATTATTCGAAATGAGAATTAACTCGGCCTTCTCAAATAATTCACGTCTATTTAGAATTTCAATTCAATTTATTTCAATGGTTAAATTATTCGACAACACCAATATTGTTCTTTAATGTAATTTTCACACCAAACACATTCAACCATCAAAAACCACATAAATCGAACGAATTCAGTTTATTTCTATTCCATATCGCTTATGATATTTTATAACTATTTATCGCTATTTTTATTTATTTTAAAATAGCTATTTTATTCAAAACGACGCTTCGGGCCATAAGGCGGCCGTGGCGCTGTTTTTCTTCAGATTTGATTTACACATATCTGAAAATCTAACCATTGGATCTTCACAAAATTTACATCATTAGAAAGGTCTTTTCAAAACGAATCCAACGGTTCCAGTTTCGGGAAATTCCGACGGTCGGATCTCCCGGTACAATCGTTTGAAGTTTCGATTTCAAAATACGAACTGCAGCGTCGTTATTCGATTAAATATATAATTATATTTATATATATATAAATATAATCGCTTCTGGCGCTGTTTTTCTTCAGATTTGAATTAAACATTCCAGACAATCCAACCGTTGGATTTTTATAAGGTTGGTGCCGTTGGAAAGATTATTCCAAGGCGAACCCGACAGTTGAGGTTTCGGGAAAATCCAATGGTTGGATTTCCCGCATTAGTTGTTTGAAATCACGGTTTCAAAATACGAACTGCACGGCTTCGTTTCGTTTTAATTTTATTTATATTTATATATATTTATATATATTTATATAAATATAGTTCATTCAATGATTTCCATATCGTTTTCACTTCAAATATTTTTCTAACACCTTAAAATTTTGGAAAATTTCGCCATAACCTCCCCTGCACCGGGAGCATCGGGAAATCGCAAATAGCGTTCCCGGTCCTTCTAATCTCATAAAAGAAAAAGAAAAAGCCAAGCGGCTAGCCAGCAGGCTCATAAAATCATCACCCAAACAAAACAGTAAATGTGTACCTATTTGTCGGGCACAAAATTTTATTCCTCTTCTCTAGCCCCTTTGCTATAACCTGTTCAATGAATATGCATGTACATATATATACAGTTCTTATCATTTATCATTTTCTATTCAACTTCATATTTGATTTCTATTTGGTTTAAAAACACCATTCATTCTAATGTTACATAAATAGGTGCAAATCATTTCATTAGCTAATTAATGAATATTTCAACTCATATATATTTATTTTGAACAAGTGGCTATTTTTAACACTTCACATTTCAACGATTTATGCATACAATAAAAATGTGATTTTTATTTTAAAACAATTCATTTCAAAACACTATTTTTCTATATAGTTCAAGTTGGTGATAAGAATGGGATTTTTATAATAAAACAATTTCTTTTAAAACGAGATTATTTTACACAGTTCATATAGTCGATAAAAGGTGATTTTTATTATCAAACAATTTATTTCAAAATATGAATACCATTCAACACATGAATTTCTAATCAACGAATGAATATCAATTCAACACATGAATGTTTTCTATAGTTTCTATATATATAAAAATGTGATTTTTATTATCAAACGATTTATTTCAAAATATGAATACCATTCAACACATGAATTTCTAATCAACGAATGAATATCAATTCAACACATGAATGTTTTCTATAGTTTCTATATATATAAAAATGTGATTTTTATTATCAAACAATTTATTTCAAAATATGAATACCATTCAACACATGAATTTCTAATCAACGAATGAATATCTATTCAACACATGAATGTTTTCTATAGTTTTTATATATAGATAAAAATGTGATTTTTATTATCAAACAATTTATTTCAAAATATGAATACCATTCAACACATGAATTTCTAATCAATGAATGAATATCAATTCAACACATGAATGTTTTCTATAGTTTCTATATATAGATAAAAATGTAATTTTTATTATCAAACAATTTATTTCAAAATATGAATACCATTCAACACATGAATTTCTAATCAACGAATGAATATCAATTCAACACATGAATGTTTTCTATACAATGAATAATTATAGTTTAAGCAGATGAAAATAATTCAAACATACGAATATTATTCAAAATTTCGGCAGCATAACGGCAGGATAGTTAAAACCGGGACCGTCCCTAGTACGGCTCCTCGCTCTACCTTAAAACCTCGCGGTTTTTGACAATGGGGATCATGCATCTAGTTCGCACGCAGGCGGCATGTATATATTTATTTCATTTCCACAAACTAATCCTATGTGGTTTCAACCGAATATTTCTCAACCACAAATGGGTATTTTTCAACCACAATCAACCAATATCAATCACAAACAATCCTAAACAATCATTCGCTATCAATCAATTTTCACAACAATTTCAATCTATAAATATCGTCCATGGTTTGTGGACGAGGGGCGTATATATATATATAGATATATATTTATATATAGCAATTCACTTTCATTTCACACATATATAATATTTTTAAATCAGAAATCTCACCAATATCTATCCAACTACTATGACTCTTCTTTGCCAATCTCTCTTTCTGTCGCTTTGTTGCCCGTATTCTCTACATATGTAAAAATCGAATTTTTACTATGTTATTCAATATATAAAAACTGCATTTCAAAAATATATATTCCGCCTTTTCAAAAATAAAGGTTATATTTTTAATATTCCTATGATGTAAAGATTATATTTTTATTACTTTAAAAATACAAAAATCATATCTTACTCCTTCTACTTAATAAAATTTCCGTCTTTTCTCTTTTAAAAATATGATCTTTATATTTTTTTTTCCAAGTTCAAATCTTTTCTATTCAAAGTTCAATTTTTTTCTATTCAAAGTTCAAATCTTTTCTTTTAAAAGTTCAAATCTTTTTATTTAGAAAGTCCAAATCTTTTTCTTTAGAAAGTCCAAATCTTTTTCTTTAAAAAGATTAAACCTTTTTCTATTTAAAGTTTTAAAATCAAATCAGTTTTAAACTCTTTTTAAAATTCAGTTTTAACCTTTTTTTAAAAAACAGTTTTACTATAATTGAAAAATCAGTTTTTATCCTTTATAAAAAATCTGTTTTTCCTTTATAAAAAATCAGATTTAAACCTATTCTAAAATCAGTTTTTAAACGCTTTTAAAAAAATCAGTTTTAAATGTTTTTAAAAAACCATTTTTTAAATGCTTTTGAAAATCAGTTTTAAATGTTTTTGAATATCAGTTTTAAATGTTTTTGAAAATCAGTTTTAAATGTTTTTTGAAAATCAGTTTTAAATGTTTTTTTTTCAAATTCAGTTTTAAATTCTGTTTATATATAATAAAAATAAAATAAAAAGAAATACTTACAGAGATGGGGGGGTTTCCGCAGTTCGTCGGAGGGGAGGCGGAGTCTGGCTTCGAGGCGGCGGCTCGGGGTTCGCCGGTGGTGGCAGGAGATCGTCAGACTGGGAGGGGGGCTGCTCGATTCGCTCGCGATGGCTTCGAGGGGGGGGGGCTCGTAGGTCCTGTGAAGCGGAGGAGGGAGAGTGAAGCGGTGGGCTTGGAGGAGGAACAGGCGGTCGCGGGCGGTGGCGTCGATCGATAGTTTTAGGGTTTTTTTCTTTTTTTTATTTCTGTTTAATGAATCGGGGAGGGGGGGGCAGAACGGGAGATAAAGGAGGGAAATTAAAATTATTTTTATTATTTTATTATTTAATTATTTATATTTTGCAAAAAGGTTGACTTTTACATATGACCTCGAAACGAGGCCTACCGCCTGTCGCCCATAGCGTTTTACCCCCATTCTGAACACAATGGGATATGTATCGTAAGCTGATTTGATCGTTACAATCAGTTCCCGTTGAATTTACATTTAAATCACTATATTGAATTTTAAACGTACATTTCAAATTACCGGGGTCACATACTAACTAGAAAAATTCCAGAAAAATATTTTCTAGCTTCGTATCGACGATACGGTCCTAAAAAAACTAGTTTCGTCGAATTCTGAGACCGTTTGAAAAATGGCCAATTTCCAGTCGATTAAAACCAACAGAAACTGGTCAAACGCGTTTTCCTTTGCCACGCTCATATATTGATTCGAAAAATTATGAAATTTGAAACCTAACAATAAATTGACCCTGCGGATCCAACAAAAGTGGTTTCGTCGAAATCCGAGGTCATTTGCAAAATGTCCATTTTTAAGGGCCTGAATTCCATAGCGACTATTCAGTATTTTCAACTGGACATATCTTTTGATTCCTGCTATCAAATTTCGATTGGTCAGATTCGTTAGAAAGATATTACCAATTATATCCTAATGTTTTTGGTTTCACTAAAATCCGGATTGTTTTTCACCCGGTACAGTCCGACAAAGTTTGAATTCAATTTTTGAAACTGCCACGCCATTTCAGGCCTTGTTTATAATTATAATTAATTATATTCGTTTTCAATTGTCGATTCAAACTTAGTTTTCATCGCCATTATTTAAAATATTTATTTTAAATATTTAAAATCCATTATTTTAGCCAATTTAAAAATTTTAAATTGGTTCATATTTTCTGGGTCGTTACAACAAACCCAACAAAACCCGTGTTCCCCTTTACTTCCACAAACAAAAATCGAGTTCAGCAATATAAAAAGGGGTGCCCCCTTCATTAATCAAAATAAAACTGGAGAGCAACTTGGTCAACGCGATGGAGGAAGAAGGCGCAGGGGCCTCGCGAGCACCCTGGTCGATGTCGCGATTTGGGGGTTTCATTCTCGAGGTCCGCGAGTTGAACGAAATCAAGCGGGAAGCTGTGCTGTCTTCGCTTGCAAGGTGGGATGTCGGACTTCGATTTTGGGGCGAAGTGATGGCGACGAGCTCAAATTCTGGGTCACTGAGGAGATCGCGACGGGTGTAGGTGGCATCAACGCAGTAGTCGAACGGGTTGTTCATGTGTGGGAAGTGAAGTCGCGTTCAACAAAGGAGGGTTCTGACTTCGATAGAGTGCGAACATCTGGAAGGGTGGTCGTTCGACAATTTCAGCGCGAGTAGGATGGTATCTCACTCAGTCCAAAGTCGTCAAATCACCAATTACGGATCCGATTTGAAGTCGCGATAGGGGGAGATGAGATCAAATCGAATATGGGTTTAGGGCAGGGTGCGTAAGGATTAAAGGCATTCGAAGTCCAGCTGAAATCAATTTACTGTAGCGTGAATGGGTCCAAATGATGGTGCAAGAGTTTAAAGCCGTTTTGCAGTAAAAATCATTTAGTTAATTTCCTTATTTAATTTAAGTTATCACTTAGGTAATTAGGAATTTATTTTAGTGCAAGTTTGAGATTTAAAATATAAGGCTAAGATGATAAATTTCATTGACAAACGAAGGTAGGATATTGGGATCATCTTCTTGTTCGGTATTACCACAACAACGGGAGAAGTAAACAAGGCTGGCTTTCGATCTTAGCTTCATGAAAATGGAATTTAGAAATAGGATTAGCGTGTAAATGTGAGGTAAGATATAATTAAACTTTTTTTTAGTCTAATTATTTTTATTCGAGTAGTAAAATTAAATAGATAAGTGTTTAATCGTTAATCTAAAAATGTTTAATCGTAAATGTTAAATAAATAATCCTAGGGAAAAAAAGAAGATTTCATCAAATGGAATTCATGTGGAGTTCGGAGCCTTGGAAATCGATGAAAAGAACTTTTAAATTGAAGCGAGCTTCAAATAAAAATCATCGGTGAGTAAACTTCACTCACCTATTATTTAGAATTATTTTTATTCAGTAAAAATAATTGTGTTGCTTGTTTGAATTGGTTGATTTATATATATTAGTTATTTAGGCTATTATATATATATTGGGTTGATGATTGGTTGGATTCCCGGAGTCTCATTAGCGGATGCCCACCGTTTCATTATCGGATGATTACCCTATACGCCCCACGCTATGATTAGTGGACGACCATCTATACCGCGATATCCTGCCTCGAAGCAGGATGGGTATTACTATGTTGACTAACGTCTGTGGATGCTGGAAAACAGGTTGGAGGAATCCAACTGGATTCCTCAAAAATATATTATCTGTTTGTTGTTTGTTTGATTTCATATATATTCATATATGATGTGTTAAAAATCAAAGGATTGAATAATTGGTTGATTTGATTGTTTAAAAATATCACTGGGCTTGAATATTGATTTATAAAAATATCGAAAGGGTATTTGAGATTTGAAATGAGAATTCTATTTTATAAATAGAATTTGAATTTTAAATGAACTAGGGAAATATTTAACTTGTTTGAATATATAAAACAAGTATGGAATTTATAAACGTTGTTTATAAATGGAAAGGTGGGATTTGAATTGAAGTTATAAACGTTGTTTATAAATAATGCAGAGAATTCAAATGGACTTTGAATATAAGGAATTGAATAGAATTTGAATAATAGAATTCAAATGGAGTTTAACTATATAATTTGAATATAGTATTTCAAATGGAATTTGAATATAGAAATTCAAATGGGATCTAAAATAAATAGATTTGGATAAATAGAAGTGGATTAGACTAAGAAGTTAATTTACAGATTTAATTAACAAATTGAGTTAAAACGATTGGTATAGTTAAAATAGATTGGACACGCATAAATATACAGGAGACATGTATGGAATAAAGTATAGAAGTGAAATAAATAGAATGCCCGACAAAAGGTACGTATTTAATTCATATATGAGATTTTATGCGCCGTATCGGCAAGCCGTTTGGCTTTTTCTTTTTCTTTTTGAGATGAGAAGGACTGGGAAAGCTATTTGAAATTTCCCGATGCTCCCGGTACAAAGGAGGTTATGGCGAATTTTTCCGGGAATTTAAGGAGATAGAATATTTTTAAGATAATTTGATAGTTAGAAATCAACGTATCGATATATATAGAAGTTGATAAGGGAATGAACTTAGAAATAGAATAGTATAATAAAAAAAGAAGACTAGGAATAAAATCTCGAAAGAATAGAAGAGAAAGTTTATATGTGTTTAAAAGTGAATCAGTAGTTGTAAGGTATTGATTATTCGAGTAAGTAGTTATATCTGCTTTGACGTTATAAATGTTATTCAGTCAAGGTCTGAGAGGTAGTTATACCCCAACTTGATTATTTTCATTATTAACAGATAAACAGTAAGATTTCAGGCTCGAAGACCAATGTTGAATAAGAGTTAGTTGAATATAGTATTTGGGTTGTCGTAACGATGTTTTACACAACATTCGTTTTAACCCAAGTAAATGTAAGCTTGGAAATAGAATAATAAATATTTCTAAAGCTAGAAATTTAAAGAAGCCGATATATGGAAATGTTTCCCAAATAACGGATAATGCCAATATGGTTATTGAAAATATTTGGTTAACAAATATTGATAAGAAATAGAGAAGAGATTTAATTAATGGAATATTAATTAAAGGTTCAGTGATTGTTGGATGTTTGGATGAACACTTGTTTTATTCGATAGTTAAATCATCGACTATCGAAACACTTGTTTTTATTCGATAGTTAAATCACAGACTATCGAAGTTTTGACCATCGTTGTCAATATGGAGAGACCGGTTGGATTATTATCCGAAGAACCACTCCATATCGGCAGTAGCGTGCGAATAATATTATATAAAGATAATCGAAGACGGAGTAGAGTGCAAGGACTTTTTCTATAAATAGAAATAGTGCCTTCAGTTCATCCTATTCCTGGGTGACTTGTATGGACGAATGTCTGACAGAGTATTTCCAGAAAGGTCACGTAAATTGATTTCTTCAACCATACCAAGAGTGGAAGCGGAGAAGGAAAATTCTTTTAGCTAACACGTAATGTACTGTTGAGGACGTCAATCGGTGATTTGATGGATCTGACGATGTGACATTCGAAGTGAATCTGGTGTGATGATAAAGCGTAGCATCTAGCCTCATCAACCAGTAAATGACAGAAATCGGGCAAGCAGCATGGCTATGTAGGTCGCACCTATTAGGGTGTATAATCACCTGATCTAGAGTTTCATTTACTTCTAAAAATCTATTGTCGATGCTGTCCCATTCGGGAAACGGTTGCTGATCCCAACCGTTGGTGATATACATTCGATACACTCAAGCGAAATGGGTGGTCGGTCATGTGTGGCTGAGTTGCAAGATGTTCTTGTTGAACGCGGTGTATTCTCCTCTAGAGATATACCAGCGGAAGGTGGTTCCATACCTTGTCATAGTTGGAAATCAAATACCCAATACGTGCTTGCGGTTTATGATTGTAATTATATATGTGGAACGTGAGATGCAAACGTTCCACTAGATTGTTATCTACTTGATTTAGACATTATTATAATATCACAAGAGTTTTGATATAAAGATAAATCAAGTGTTTGGATTCTCATAAGGGAAAAATCCGTTCCGTGATATACGGCGTGGTCTTATGAGATATCATTTAGTTTCTGAAACTGTTTTAAACTGTTTACTCATACCAGTCCCATGACTGACCCGGAGTTTTTTTTGTTTTGTTCTACCTAAACTCTTGGGTGCCTAAATTTGTACGGGCAGTCAAGTAGTTCAGGATTTTTCAGATATATCTAAAGGAGCTTGGAGCAGGAGGCTTCAGCGTTATCTAGTTATAGTGTTGTTCCGCTGTGTTGTAAGTGTTGTACTCTGATAAGTGTATGTTATACAGTTAAGATTTTGTATTTCAAAGATGTGATATATTATATTTTGTTCCGCTGCGATGTGAGATTCTGTGTTGTTAGTTCTGTTCTTCTTCTACCTCTTCCTTCTAAAAAAAAATGTTTCGTATTTTCGTGATATTTGGGTTGGACGTATGATGTATATAGTCAACTCTGATGTTGCGGAAATCTGGGTCATTACACTTTTCTTCCTGAACACATAGTAACACATTTTTCCTGAAACAACCTAGGCCTCAAGCTTCTCACCATTTCGGAAATTCAAGCCTCCCACCTTCTTTATCCTTCAACAAATCTTCAATACTAAATACACCATATTCCCTCTCTCTCAAGTTTTCTTCGTTCTTTACAGTGCACTACACTAACCCCCACTCAACAGCACATACACGATCCTGAATTTTGCATTGTTCTTCCACTTGAAATAACAAAAAAAGCACTTTACACCAAATCATTTTTAATTTACCCTTAATGAAAACTTCCCTCTTAATCCTGCCTCCCTCCTGTTTTAGAAATACTCGCTACAGTGAAGTCCTGCGCCATTATCAACGTTATAAACTTCCACCGCTCCTTCATTACTTCACAATCTCCCAATTGCCCTCTTCCTCTCCATGTAACTGAAATGAAATCCGCCTTTACCACAAAACTCTTCTTCAAAAACTGCATCAAGTCACAGTCCTTTCACAGAACTCGAAACCCATCACTGGCTCGCGACTCCCTACAGAACCGTAACGACTTCGAACAGACAAAGCCATCGCCTCGCCTTACTTTACAATGAGAAACCACCTCCACACCATAACGATGAACTCGACACCCCATTTCGGCTTGCAATCTCCTACAACCGTAAACCCTAGCTCGGCTGTAGTGCGTCCGAACTCCAGAAATTTGCGTCGAGCTCCACGATTCTCACACCAGAGTAGAGCTCTTCTTACAAGGGAGCCATATATATATATATATACACTAGAATTTATGGAATTTCTTTTGATTTTCAAAGGAGGATGGATTTACTGTAAAAGGGAAAAACAACGGCGGCTATTTCTTTTTGTTTATAGGAGGATTAGGTCTTAAGGAATTGTAAAGGGGGGGTATTTATAGAAAAATTGGTTTTCGATATTCGTTGGAGATATTTTTAGATATTTCCTTTTTATCACTTTATATCCTTTTCTTTGTCTTTTAAAAATCCGTGTGATCACACACGATACCCAAAAATCACGAAAATGGGCATGTAGCTACAGTCTGACATTACAGACCCAATGAAACTGGTTTCATCGAATTCCGACTTCGTTTGCTCACACAGCGTATTTTTAACCGTCAAAATACTAACTGTATTTCACCTTAAAATCCTGTACGGCCACATACTGACTTCAAAAATCACGGAAATTGAAATCTAGCAATAATTTAATATTGCGGATCCAAAAAAATTAGTTACGTCAAAAACGAAGGTCATTTGCAAAAGTGGCTATTTTTAAAGCTCTAAATAACGTCATTTAAATATTAATATATATGAAAATAATTAAATTAAAAATTAATAAATTAATATTATTGTATAAATATTCATATACGATATCACACAACTCTAATATATTTCTATCTGGATTTATGGCTCGATATTTCAAAGTTCCCAGTTATATCGATATTCGATTTATATTAAATTCATTTTAAAATATAAATAAATCGATATAAATTATAAAGGAATTCCACATCGACTTTTCTAAAATTTGATTTGGGCATAAATCGAAATCTACACGACGAAATCTCGATTTTTCTCTTCCATTAGAAAAATATACTTCACCAGCTCCGAATGTTTTCTTGTTTCACAGAAATCCGACTTAAAACGGCATCTGTATATTCGTTTAAAGTTTGAATCGCCAAATAGCGAACTACCATGCCATTTCGAGCTCGATAATAATTATATTATAATTTATACGCTCTAACTTCGTTAATTAAATATATTCGTTATCGTAATTCAATTTTAAACTGAATTATATATTTTGAATTTCCCAATTCACATAATATTGCCATATCAGCTAATTCTGATTATTTTAGAATTAAATGTATTATTTAATTATTATATTAATTAAATATTCACAATTATTTAATTCAACGACCATTTAACACTCTAATTCAAATTTTAATAATTTAATTAATTAATTATTATACCGTAGAAATACGGGTTGTTACAAGCAGGCTCTTTCTGGATAGCTATGGAGCTGAAGATGGATTCTATCACTTCTTTCTTTTTATGCTGTTTTACTCCTGTTGTATATATATTATGTTTTGATTCCGCTGTAGACATTTTACGTAAAACTGAACTGTATTTTGTACTAAGTATGATCCTGTATACTATGTAACCCTGATGATTATGTTTATCAAGTATATTCTATTGTATATTATCTGGTGTATTTATATATTTATGTTCTGCTGTTATCTGTTTATGTGTTATATTCCAAAGATTACACTTGCCACCGAGGAATGGGGGTTTGGGGTCGTCACAGAAAATAGGAAGAACTGTAAATAACATGATGTGAGTAGGCTACCCCACTGTTTACTAATTATTTGGCAACATGTTTCTATAAACATATGTTTCTGAATGTAAAACTGGATGGTTCTTGTTTCAAGATAGTTAGTATATGTGTTGTGACATGCAAAACTATTAAGGATAGCCTCTGATTATAGGTGATATTGTCTGGTTATACTGGCATGCTAAAAGTAGTAGGATTGGCATGTTAATAGTAGTGAGATTTGTTTAGTAAGCTTATAAATGCAGTCCCATTTGTTTACCATTTAAAAGTGACAATTGTGCCATTCACTAAAACTCAAAATCTTAGGCTCTGTTACCATTTTTAGAAACCACCATTTAGCTTTAAGGATCAATAACTCTTATTCTGGAAGGATTTAAATATTGAACTCTACAAAAAATTTGTTTATAAAGGTCTATAATATTTTCTAGAAATAGTTTCATTTCGATGTTGAATATATATTTAAATGTACATACAAAATATAGCAAGAAGTATTTAAAACTGGAAAATTCAATTGTCGTGAATTAGAAAACCAGGCATATAAAATGGTTAGTGTGTAGGGATGGTTATTTATGAAACAATATTTCAGATTTTTAATGGCTTAAATCATGAGTTATTATATTTTTTTGGTTTTGAATAATATAATTTAATTCATGAAATAGGATTGATGAAACATGAAACTATGTACGGGGAAGGCTCGCTGGGTGTAGGTGAGTACACGAACGGGGATTGGAGACTTATGGTGGTCGAAGGTAATGGGGATGGCGGAATTTGTTTTTACTGATGTTCTAGAACGGTTTTTTTAATCAATGCGTGTGTGATTTTAGGAGGATCGAGTTCAACAGTTTTTGGGGGAGAGGAGCGTACGAGGATGAACCTCGATGTGGTGGCGGCAGAAGACATTCTGGTAGTTAGAGGTAAGCATGAGGATCAGATTTTTGTGTCAGCTTGAAATAGTATAATTTGATTATTGGAGTTGAGCAACAGTTTCTAGGAAGAGGTTTTTGGGGAATTGGTTGACCAGGTGTAGAGGGTCTCTGGTGGTGACGACACTTGTGGGGGTGAGCGCGGAGTAGGTCTGAGGGTTGGTGGTGATGTACACGTGTATAGAGCAGGATGAGGATGGCGGCTTCTCTTTTTTGGTACATGATTGTTTGCTGAAGCCAAATAGGAGAAATGGATCATGCCTAGAAATGGAGTGAACATGGATTTGCAAGTGGTTTATTTGGGCTTGGCCCGAGTAAAATAAAGTAAAAAGGGTGTTTAAATAAAATTTCAGCTTATATATATAAATATATATATATATTAGATATATATATATATATATGTATGTCTTAGTAAATGGGAATGGGTTATTTTGATTGGGCTCTGCCCATTTCAAATACAAGGATTATTTACGTTAAGATTCTAATGTAAAGAAATATAAGACATATTTATATAATATATATACATATGAATGGATATAAGTTTAGACTGAGAAAATAGGATCAAATAAATTTGGCTTGTGTGTAGTCAAGTGAATTGATTGCACGTGTAAGTAGCTTGACATCGTTACCCAGTTTAAATAATTCAATAAATTGGTGTATTAAATAATTTGAAAATGATTTTTTTTAATATCATTTAAATGTAATCGAACGTAAATGTACTCATATATGTAAATGCAATAATTACTGAATTAATATTCAACTAATTAGTCGATTTACTAAGTCCTTGTAATTACGTAAATCGTAATTATATATTTGACATCTGTTAGTGGAATTAAAACACCGTTCCACTATGTATTGACCGGATTGTTTAAACACCTTGTTAAGCCGAAATAAACACCGTTCTGCTATTTATAATTTTGATATATTTTTTCAGTAATTATATGTGCTGAGATGTTATGATATAAGTAGAAATATTGTATTGTACTTACATGCTTGTGTAAATTAGATTAACAGATCAAATGTCGTATGTTATAACAGCTGTTATAAACCATTGGACTGCTAAGTTGTAATTTTTATAACTCAAAAATAAACCCAATTTTAATAATTGGACATGAATAGTTTTTAAGAAATTATTAGATGGATTATTTTTAATTAGTTATATAATAAATTTATTTATAAGGGAATATCAATGGAAATCGGCTAATCAGGTTCTTTAGAATCGATTTAAATTAAAAGGTTCAATGGAAATTGATTCATTTCAATTAATTTAATAGGGGAGGCTTTAATAAAAGGGTTGTTCAAAACTTGATAAGGCTTAAATTAACAGATTGGTTAGGTAAATAGTGAAATTTAATAGTAATTTTAATTATATCCCCAGAAGGGTGTTTTTTACGTAATTATTAATTAAGTAAGACAAATTTAGTTACAAAGGGAAAAGAAATACAAGTCCATCATTCGGATTAAATTTCTCGATTTAATATTTAAGTTAACAAAGTTAACTTGATAAGTGGTTCAAACAACAATGTCGTTTAAAATGGTTATATGTTTTGAAATCAAATTGGATCTATAAATTCTGGTTTGTCGAATATTTCAGATATCGAATTTCTACAATCTTGAAGATAAGAATGATTTTGATTCAAGTTCTGAGAGGTCATTGAAACACCCCAACCTGATCAATTTCACAACTATCTGATAGATCGTATTATGTTGTGTTCAAAATGAGGGTTAGAATCAAATATCGTTTCAAACGGATTTTCAAAGTAAGATTATCACGTAGGATTGAAAATAAGAGTTTTATTAATAATATGGTTTCAGATTACATACGAAGTTAATATTTGTATTTAAATAATCAAAACTTTGTTTAAATTAAGCTTAGCAGATCCAATAGAGTTAAATCTGTTTATTTATTTTATATTTGATAGTTAAATCACTGACTATCAAATCTGGACCTTTTCGATATCATTTTCGAAGAGACCGGAATCTAAATTCAACTTCAATTCGATATATACGTTACGAGTCAGAGATTTTATTGAAGATCACTGTTGACGGAGTATTGCAAGGGTTGTCCGGTTTACAGGATAGTGCGTTCGATTTTTCCAATCCCAGGACAACTCGTATGGACGAGTGTTTGACAGAGTATGCCTAATAAATTGCATAAGTTGATCTCTTCAAACGTATTTACGTTTGGTGGCGGACTAATTCGTTTCTCTTAGCTTTATACCCGTGGTATTTTTAGGGAAATCAATTTGTGATTTGGCGGGGTTGACGATGTGGCATTCAGACTGAGTGAAGATGTATTATATCTGAAGTTAATATCAGCTCAAGCCTCATAACTGGGAAATGACAAAAATTGGGCAGGCAGCATGGCTATGTGGGTCGCTCCCACTAGGATGTATAATCACCTATCTAGAGAAATTCCTTTTGTTTCTTTAATCTATCGATGCTGTCACTTTCGGGAAACGGTTGCTGATCCCAACCGTTGGTGATATAAATTCGATACACTCAAGCGAAATGAGTGGTCGGTCATGTGTGGGCCGGGTTGCAAGACGTTCTTGTTGAACCCAGTGTATTCCCCTCTAGAGATACTCTATTGCTAGGTGGTTCCATACTTTGTCATAGTCGGAATCCAATCTCTAATGAGCGCCCGCAGTTTTGATTGTATACTATATATGTGGAGCGTGAGATGCAAGCATTCCGCTAGATTAAAATTTATTTGTATTTAGACATTATTATAATATCAGAATAAGCTATTGATTTCAAATGTTTTGGGTTATCGTAAGGTAAAAACCATCCATATTAATGTGTGGATCGGTCTTACGATTATCTTTTTCTTTCAAAAGGGTTTTGAAAGCTAAAATCTAGTTGTTTAAATCGTTTACTCACACCAGTCCCATGATTGACGCAAAGTTTATTTTTCTACGTTTTACCTAATCTCTTGTGTGCCCAAATTTGTATAGGCAGTCCAATAGTTCAGGATTTTACAGATTTATTTGAAGGAGCTTGGAGCAGGAGGCTTCAGTATTAGATATTTAGAATTTATTCTGCTGTGTTGTATATATGATGTACTCTGATGATGTATGTAAGTTCAAATACAGTTGTATTTCAAAAGTGATTATTTATTTACTCTATTTTATTTCATTTTATTGTGAGATTCTGTGTTGTTGTTTACTTCGATCTTCTATCTATTTTCTTCTATTTTAATTTCTATCTTTCTATTTCTCATCCTCTAACTTCTTTCTATTAATGATTCGTACTTTTGTGCAATTTGGGTTGGATATGTGTTGACTGAGATAGTACAAATTTTCGGGTCGTTACACTTGGTATCAGAGCTGAAGGTTGTGTCGTAGCCTTGGCTTTGTAGCGTAACTCGATAGAGATGGGGTTATTATACCCTAGATTGAATTTGAGTGTATATATATGAGCGCATGTTTGTTAATTGATATAAAAAACTATTTTGTATTGTGTTGATTGATTTGTTAAGTGGTTTCTGAATTCTGGTCGATATAGAAAGGAGCATCTGTATCGATAGGTGTTTCTAAACTCTTGGACAGAGTAATTCGACACAGTATTGTTTTAAAAGTTGGGTAGATGAAATAATTTTTCCCAAAATTTTATTAGGTTATAAAAGAATAATTTTATGAAATTATTATTATATAGATGTGCCGATTGTTAATCCAACTTTAAATTGTCATATATAACTAAATTTGTATAAGGAAGAGATATACAAATAAGACGAACTGGAAGTTGTTTGAGAAAACAAAATGTTCCAGGAAAACTTAGAGGTTTTTAAATGAAATTGAGACAGGTGATTTCAGATTGGTTTGGAATTAAAATCGGAAATGTGGATTCTAGAATTTGAAATATTAACTGGAGTTAAAAAATTGAGAACTGATTGGAGATTTGTTGAGATAAATGACTTTTGGTGTATTGATCTGTCTCGGGGTTAATACTCAGAGGTTATTTTCTTATGAATTTACGGTCAGGAACTTAGGAATTTTGAAGAGTAGAAGGGCACAAATAAGAAAAGGAAATGTTTTCCAATTGTAGTAACATATATTTCTAGTTTTGATATTGACTATGATTTACGTCTAATCACTGATGTATTGAATGCTTGATTGTAGCGAAATGTTTGGTAGGAAGGTTGTGTGTTTTGAATGCCTTGCTTAGTGTGATTATTAGGGAATGACCCATGTATGTGTTTGTATATAAGTCTATAAGTATAGATATAAGTGTAATATTCTCATTGCTCTTTAGTTTCGGGGACGAAATTCTTTTAAGGGGGTATATTGTAACGTCCTGGTTTTTGACTACTTTTGTAACACAATTTATTTTGAATTATTTTTATTTAAATAATAGAATTTGAATAATAATAAATATGGGGAAATTCCTATGTATATTTTAAATTGTTTAAAATTCCTTGATTAGTGTATATGTATTTATAACAGCAATAAATAACGTTGTATAATGGATTTTAACTCTAGTTAAAAATAGATAATATTATATTTGAATATTTTAGCAAATTAGAATAATTATTTATGAAATGCTATATTTTTACTTGTTACACACACAGATATATATATATATATATATATATATATATATATATATATATATATATATATATATACGGGTACTTGTTGTCTAATATTCTGTTGTATTTAAAACTATCTTTCCAAGTAAACATAGTATTGGTTTTTAAATTACAAAACTAATAAGAATATTTATATTAATCTCAATTGCTTCACATCTAAACATACTAATCTAATTGACTAATAACAAAAAGGGTGTGGCATTTATTTGATAAGAAGATATGAGTACATAGCTAGTTATAGCTTACATTTTGCCTTAGGAATTAAGTTTTGATTATTTATCTTTTTATATGTGTGCATAGACTGCTGACCTGACCATGTGCATAAATAGCAAGCTAGAAACAAAACCACTTTAATGTAGACAACTAGATTACATCCCCTGCAGGCCTACCAAGTATTTCATTTTCAATATTTATTTACACAGTCTAGTTTAGCATATATTTCTTATGGACTAAGCACTCAACATCTAACCATTTTGCACCTGAAATTGCATATGGTCGTGGCTTATATAGGATGAAATAGCTGATACCTATTATGCACTGTCAATCAAATGACAGCCTGAGCATGTAGATAGACTAATAAATAAGCATGTTGACAACCCAGTTTAAAAACCTTTAGCTCATCCATTCACATCAAATAAGAAGACCATACCATAGAAAAATCTGAAACTATAAGGGTAGGCACTAGCATAAAATGACTTAAGAGCAAAGCATTTTCTTTTCTACACATTGCCGTGGTGTGTAGCTGTAAGATGTGAGCTTAGAAATGACTCAATGCCATTTCATTTCAATCAAAAACAGCAGTAGCCTTACCCTGTTATAGCTTGAAGCTACACATTATTTTACAACTTATTCCACCCTATAAATACACTAGTACATGCTGCAATCTCACTCACAACATAATAAACTCAAACTAAAAGAATATGGCAAGTCTCTGAACTAGAATGAGTGGGAAAATGGAAGTGAACACTAGGCAAAACAAGTATAAATAGAGCAAAAAACCAGTGAACACAAGGGCAGTGAACACATTACATAGTAGCAGTAATTTTTAGTGATTGAACACATACTGTTTATTCCTTAAAAATTTTCCATAATCCTGTATTTAGTATTTGATATTTATACATCTATGTTACACCTTTTTATGGATATGATAAAAACTATATTTTTAACTCATAATTGTTGTGTATTGGATTTGAACCCTCTGACATCTACATATTAGTCTAGACTGGGTATGTGTGAGTTAACTTTTCCCATTTATATTATTCATGTATATATAATGACATGCAATATGAATACCTATATACTGTGATTGGGTAATTTGTTTCCATCCTTAACAAGAGAATAAGGCAAATGCTTGGAAAAATCTGGAAAAAAAAAACTGTACACATTGAAACCAGTTTTCCCCTTTAAAATATATTTGTTGCTTGATGTTTAGGAAGATGCAAACTATTATAAAAATCTAAATATTCTTGGATGTATGGTTTGAAAACAGTTCAATCCACACATCAGAACTGGAATGAATGAAAACCGTGAATGGAAAATAGGAAGAACTGTAAATAACATGATGTGAGTAGGCTGCCCCATTGTTTACTAATTATTTGGCAACATGTTTCTATGAACATATGTTTCTGAATGTAAAACTGGATGATTCTTGTTTCAAGATAGTTAGTATACGGGTTGTGACATGCAAAACTATTAAGGATAGCCTCTGGTAATAGGTGATATTGTCTGGTTATACTGGCATGCTAAGAGTAGTAAGATTGTCATGCTAACAGTAGTGAGATTGGTTTAGCTAGCTTATAAATGAAGTCCCATTTATTTACCATTTAAAATTGACAATTGTGTCATTCACCAAAACTCAAAATCCCAGGCTCTGTTACTGTTTTTAGAAACCACCATTTAGCTTTAAGAATCAATAACTCTTATTCAGGAAGGATTTAAATATTGAACTCTACACAAAATTTGTTTATAAAGGTCTATAATATTTTCTAGAAATAGTTTCATTTCGATGTTGAATATATATTTAAATGTATATACAAAATATAGCAATAAGTATTTAAAACTAGAAAATTTAATTGTCGTAAATTAGAAAACCAGGCATATAGAAGGGTTAGTGTGTAGGGATGGTTATTTATAAAACATGAATTCAGATTTTTAATGGCATAAATCACGAGTTATTATATTTTTTTGGTTTGAATAAAATAATTTAATTCATGAGATAGGATTGGTGAAACATGAAACTGTGTATGGGGAAGGCTCGCTGGGTATAGATGAGTACACGGATGGGGTTTAGAGACTTACAATGGTCAGAGGTGATGGGAATGGTGGAATTTGTTTTTACTGTTGTTCTAGAAGGTTTTTTTTATCAATGCGTGTGTGATTTTTGGAAGATCGAGTTCAGCAATTTTTGGTGGAGTGGAGCGTACGAGGGTGAACCTCGATGTGGTGGCGGCAGAAGACATTCCGGTAGTCGGAGGTAAGCATGAGGATTAGATTTTTGTGTCGACTTGAAATAGTATAATTTGTTTAATAGAGTTGAGCAACGGTTTTTAGGAAGAGGTTCTTGTGGAACGGGTTGACCAGTTGTAGAGGGTCTCTCGTGGCGATGGCACTTGTGGGGTTGGGTGCGGAGTAGGCCTGGGGGTTGGTGGTGTTGATGTACACATGTACAGAGCACGGTGAGGATGGCGGCTTCTCTTCTTTGGTACAGGATTGTTAACTGAAGCCAAATAAGAGAAAGTGATCGTGCCTGGAAATGTAGGGCACACGGATTTGCAAGTGGTTTATTTGGACCTGGGCTTGGCCCGAGTAAAATAAAGTAAAAAGGGCATTTAAATAAAATTTTAGCTTATATAAAATATACATTAGATATATATATATATATATGTATGTATGTATATCTTAGTAAATGGTAATGGGTTATTTTAATTGGGCTCGGCCCATTTCGAATACAAGGATTATTTACGTTAGGATTCTAATGTAAATAAATATAAGATATATTTATATAATATATATACATATGAATGGATATAAATTTACCAAGAAAATAGGATCAAATAAATTTGACTTGTGTGTAGTCAAGTGAATTGATTGTACGTGTAAGTAGCTTGACATTGTTACCCAGTTTAAACAATTCAATAAATTGGTTTATTAAATAATTTGAAAATGATTTTTTTAAATATCATTTAAATGTAATCAAACATAAATGTACTCGTATATGTAAATGCAGTAATTACTGAATTAAATATTCAACTAATTTGTCGATTTACCAAGTCCTTGTAATTATGTAAATTGTAATTTTATATTTGACATCTGTTAGTGGAATTAAAACACCGTTCCACTATGCATTGACTGGATTGTTTAAACACCCTGTTAAACAGAAATAAACACCGTCCTGCTATTTATAAGTTTGATATATTTTATCAGTAATTATATGTGCTGAGATGTTATGATATCAGTAGAAATATTGTATTGTACTTACATGCTTGTGTAAATGAGATTAACAAATCAAATGTCATCTGTTATAATAGCTGTTATAAACCATTGGACTGCTAAGTTGCAATTTTTATAACTTAGAAATAAGCCCAAGTTTTAATAATTAGGCATAAATGGTTTTTAAGAAATAATTAGATGGATTATTTTAAATTAGTCATATAATTAATTTATTTATAAAGAAATATCAATTAAAATCGGTTAATCAGGTTGTTTAGAATCGATTTAAATTAACGGTTTAAATGGAAATTGATTCGTTTCAATTAATTTAATAGGAGAGGCTTTAATAAAAGGGTTGTTTAAAACTTGATAAGGTTTAAATTAACAGATTGGTTAGGTAAATAGTGAAATTTAATAATAATTTTAATAATATTCCCAGAAGGGTGTTTTTAACTTAATTATTAATTAAGTAAGACAAATTTAGTTATAAAGGGAAAAGAAATACAAGTCCATCATTTGGATTAAATTTATCGATTTAATATTTAAGTTAGCAAAGTTAACTTGATAAGTGGTTCAAACAACAACGTTGTTATGGCTTAAGGTTTTGAAATCAAATTGGATGGATAAATTCTGGTTTGTCGAATATTTCAGATATCGAATTTCTACAATCTTAAAGATAAGAATGATTTTGATTCAAGGTCTGAGAGGTCATTGAAATACCTCAACTTGATCAATTTCACTACTATCCAATAGATCGTATTAGTTTGTGTTCAAAATGAGGGTTAGAATCAAATATCGTTTCAAACGGATGTTCAATGTAAGATTATGACGTAGGATTGAAAATAAGAGTTTTGTTAGTAACTATGGTTTCAAATAAATATAACTACAAAGTTGATATTTGTATTTAAATAATCAAAACTTTATTTAAATTAAGCTTAGAAGATCCTACGGAGTTAAATCTATTTATTTATTTCATATTTGATAGTTAAATCACCGACTATCAAATCTGGACCTTTTCGATATCGTTTTCAAAGAGACCAGAATCTAAATTCCACTTCTATTCAATATATACATTATGACTCAGAGATTTCATTGAAGACCATTGAAGATGGAGTATTGCAAGGGTTGTCCTGTTTACAGGATAGTGCCTTCAGTTTGTCCAGTCCCAGGACAACTCGTATGGACGAGTGTCTGACAGAGTATGCCTAATAAATTGCGTAAGTTGATCTCTTCAAATGTATTTACGTTTGGTGGCAGAGGAATTCGTTTTTCTTTGCTTTATACCCACGGTATTTTTGGGGAAATCAATTTGTTGTTTGGCGGGTTTGATGATGTGGCATTCAAAGTGAATGAAGACGTATTATATCTGAAGTTAAGATCAGCCTCAAGCCTCACAACCAGGAAATGACAAAAATCGGTCAAGCAACATGGCAATGTGGGTCTCTCCCATTAAGGTGTATAATCACCTATCTAGAGAAATTCCTTTTGTTTCTTTAATCTATCGATGCTGTCCCTTTCGGGAAACGATTGCTGATCCCAACCGTTGGTGATATACATTCGATACACTTAAGCGAAATGAGTGGTCGGTCATGTGTGGGCCGGCTGCCCGACGTTCTTGTTGAACCCAGTGTATTCCCCTCTAGAGATACACTATCGGCAGGTGGTTCCTTACCTTGTCATAGTCGGAATCCAATTTTCAATAAGCTCCCGCGGTTTTGACTGTATGCTATATATGTGGAGCGTGAGATTCAAGCGTTCTGCTAGATTAATATTTATTTGTATTTTGACATTATTATAATATCAGAATAAGCTATTGATTACAAATGTTTTGGGTTATCGTAAGGTAGAAACCATCCATATTTATGTGTGGATCGGTCTTACGATTATCTTTTTCTTTCAAAAGGGTTTTGAAAGCTAAAATCAAGCTATTTAAATCGTTTACTCACACTAGTCCATAACTGACCCGGAGTTTATTTTTCTATGTTTTACCTAAACTCTTGGGTGCCCAAATTTGTATGGGTAGTCCAATAGTTGAGGATTTTATAGATTTATTTGAAGGAGCTTGGAGCAGGAGGCTTCAGTATTAGATATTTAGAATTTAATCCGCTATGTTGTATATATGATGTACTCTGATGATGTATGTAAGTTCAAATATAGTTGTATTTCAAAAGTGATCATTTATTTACTCTATTTTATTCTGCTCCGATTATGAGATTCTGTGTTGTTGTTTAGCTCGATCTTCTATCTATTTTCTTTTATTCTAATTTTCTATTTTTCTATTTCTCATCCTCTAACTTCTTTCTAATAATGATTCTTACTTTCGTGCAATTTGGGTTGGACATGTGTCAACTTAGATAGTGAGGATTTTCGGGTCATTACAGATTAGGATCGTTCCTCTGACTGGGATCGATCCGCTCAATCAAAGTCGATCTGATTGTCAAACTTTCTAACATCTGTAGATCTAATTCACACTTAGGTTTGAAATCATATCCCACGATATACTCCAGTTGCTTCCATTCCAGAAACATTGCACACAAACTGGTATGTCTCATACTCAATGCGTCAGCTACCGCATTGCCCTTCCCGGGTGTGTATGCGATATTGAAATCATATGAAGCCAAGAACTCTAACCATCTCTGCTGACGAAGTTTTAAATCCTTTTGAGAGAAAAGATAATTTAACGACTTATGATTGGTAAACAACTCGAATCTTTCTCCCAAGAGATAATGTCTCCACATCTTTAATGGGAATACGATCGTTGCTAATTCCAAATCACGGGTAGGATATCTTTTCTCATGCAGTTTTAGTTGCTGACTAGCATAAGCCACAACCCTACCTCCTGCATCAGTACAACACATACTCCGGTACCATGGGCATCCATGTATACCGTTATCTCTTCGTTCCCTTTAGGAATAACTAACACTGGTGCACATATCAACTTCTCCTTTGTACCCTTAAATGCATCCTCGCACCATTTGTCCCAAACGAAAGCTTGATTCTCCTTTGTCAACTGAGTTAACGCTGCCGCTATCTTGGAGAAGTCATGAATAAACTTACGATAATATCCAGCTAACCCCAAGAAACTTCTTACGTCTGTTGCATTCTTAGGCGTAAACCAATCTTGCACTGTAGCCACCTTCGCAGGATCCACGGCAATACCATTCTCTAAAAAAACATGGCCCAAGAACCTCACTTCCCTCCTCCAGAAGTGACACTTAGAGAATTTCTCTTTCATTTGGTGTTTCCTCAACACCTACATCACTGTCCTCAAATGTTCCTTGCGTTCTTCCTCCGTCCTTGAATAAACTAAGATATCTTCCACGAACACAAGAACAAACTTTTTCAATTGATCCCTGAATACCTATTCATAAGATCCACAAAATATGCTGGTGCATTGGTCAACCCGAATGGCATGACCAACCACTCATAAAATCCAGACGACGTCCGAAATGCCATTTTAGGAATACTCTCAGCTTCTACCTAAAGCTGATGAAATCCTATCGCGAGATCTAACTGGGAGAACACCCTTGCTCCATTTAATTGATCAAACAGATCATCTATCCGTAGGAGAAGATACTTATTGTTCCTCGTCACCTTATTCAACTCGCGGTAGTCCACACACAATCGAAGGGAACCATCGGCCTTTGTAGAAAATACAACTGGTGCTCCCCAATCGAAGGGAACCATCGACCTTACTTGCACTTTGAGCTCTTGCTGTTCAATTGGTGCCATACGACAAAGTGGCATCGCTATAGGTCTGGCTTCTTTCACTAAATCAATACAAAACTCCATCTCTCGATATGGTGGAAGTCCGGTCACTTCCTCGAAGATGTCAGGATACTCGCCAGCAATAGGCACATCTGACAACTCATCATGCGGGATGTCAAGGGAATTTAGAAAACTAGCAATTACCCTATCACTAGGTAGGCTACCAAACAGTACCCTCCCACCATCATCAGCCCTAATGGTCACTGAAGACCGCTCACAGTCCACCACCCTCCCATAACATCGGAGCCAACTGACTCCCAAAATAATGCCAAAACCAGTAAAGCTCAAAACAAAGCAATCACAAGCAAGCATACATCCATGACTCGATAAGACCAAATTACGACAAATCATACTAAGGCTGGTCAAACCACCGATCGAGTTCATCACAACTAAAGGTCTATTGACAATCTCGGGTTCCAATGCCAACCTATCTACCAGGTCACTAGATACGAAGGAATGGGAAGCCCCGGTATCAAACAACACTCGAACAGGTACATCGTAAATAGAAAGCATACCTTAAATAACGACATTCTTTCCCTTCTCCGCTGCAATTGGGCCATTCGACAAAGAAGGAACAACGTTGATAGCATATGCTTTCACAATCTGCTTCTCTTTAGGAGGTTGTGGACATTTATCCTTGTGATGTCCCACTTGGCCGCAATTGAAGCACTTCCTGTCCACCGTCTTTGCTCGACAATCTTTGGCGTAGTGGCCCTTCTTGCCACAACTATAGCACTCAACATCTTTCTTATTCTTTTTCTGACCGTCCTAAGCTTGGTTTTGTTTCCTCTTATTCTGTGAATTATTCTTGCCTCCACTACTTGCCTGCGACATTGGCTCCCATGCAGGTGTAATAGCAACCTCAACCCTTGACTTAGGATAAATGCTCTCAGATCTCAATGCTTTTCCCAAAATAGATTCGAAAGTCTCGTCGATCTGATTTATAAGCCTTTCCCCCAAGTACTCATCTAAGACAGTAATGAACTTCTCGTTCTTTTTCTTAGCAGTACCTTTAAGGGATAATCCATATTTTGACAGGGTATCGAATTTAGCAACATATTCTGAGACTGCTCTACCATTATGTTTAAGACCCATAAATTTCCTGAACAATTCTGATTTCTAAGCAGCCGGAATGAACTTATCACTGAAACGAGTCTTAAACTGATTCCAAGTAACTTGATCCTTGGGAATAGCTACTTTAATAGCATTCCACCAATTCATTGCTCGTCCTTTGAAGCTGACGCAATGCTAACTTCCTCTTCATTTCATCTTCAATCCCCAAACCCTCGAAGATGCGCTCACAACTATCAAGCCAATCTTGAACCTTCGTAGCCGACTCCGTTCCGTGGAACGGCTTCCCACCATGACTAGTATATTCCTTACCGAGCTTGGCAAAATCGGCCCTAGGAGCCTGCACTGCTGTACCAACACCGTTAGTAGCATTAGAAACTACTCCCTGAACATCCTTAAGCATCTCTCTCATGAAGGTAGTAAACATCATCCTCATATCAGGGACATTCCTATTATTGGCCCTTGAACCCGTATTCCTCATATTTTGGCTCATCGTCAAATCTGTAATGAGAAAACGATTAACCATCTCCTTAGTGGTGCCAGTGTCGTTCGACTTCTTCCTTAGATATAGTGATAGTATATATATATAGTTTTTGAAAACCGAAGTATCACAAATACGCGCTCTCATATACGTATACTATCTCACCTTGATGTCTTCCCCTAGGTTAACTACGCGACCTAGGCTCTGATACCAAGTGTGATGGTCTGCACCAGACCTGCCGACATTTCCCTCGAAATGTGTTGTGCCAGTGTCCGATTAGCAAGGGATGGTCGTCAAAAGAAAAGGATTTGAAACGATCAATCACCAAAGAACCAGCAGTATATCTCACAGTGCATGGAATAAAATGTAATAACAACATAACTTGACATAAAACAGGCGAGACAGTGCATAAGATGAAAACCAAACCATCATAGTAGCGAAATCCAAAATACAGCTTACGATCCAAACCATCATTATTACAACTTCAAAATATTGTCTCTAAAGCAAAATAGGAAAGGTACACTACTAATGCCCGTAGTAGTGACCAGCAATAACACATGGAGAATATATGTAAATAGTACATGGAAGCCTCCTGCTCGTCTCCGGAGAGCTACTCTTGCATACCACCTGACCTGTCTCTAGTCTGCTCGTTTAGGAGTACCTAGAGTAATAAGAAGAGACATAAAACTTTGGGTTAGACAAAAGTCTAGTATGAGCGATAGCAGCAAAACAAAACAATAACAGGTATAAATAATCATACCTGAACCTGGACCTGCAACCAAAGAGTTAGCACAACAAGTTGTACAGTACTCTAAGGTAACATTAACATAAAGTATAAGATTGGAGTGTGCTTGTCATGGTGATAGCAAACATTAAACATAGCAATCAACCTCACATCTCTCATTCAGTGCGTAAAGTATACGATATCCACCACTTTGATCACTAAATCCTTTGCTACGACCACTTTGCCCTTGGGAGTCTTAACAGACCCATTGCACTGGTCCATAGTCACTAATTCTTTGCTACAATCACCTTGCCCTTGGGAGTCCTAACGATCCCATTGCGCTGGTCCATAGCCATGCTACGATCACTTGCCCTTAGGAATCTTAACGACCCCATTGCGCTGATCCATAGCCACCAATCCATCTCTCAATGGTGAATCAAAGCCATAGATATCGATAACCGCTTTGCACACGTCCCACAGCAAAGCCCAATCATGAATTTAACTCATTGGTTCCCATCTAGATCCTGAGTAATAACTACTCATCTGGACTTCCTTTGCATCTCGGGATTTGGCCTCCTCCAGTTCGCTTCGGTCCTTCTTCCCATCCTCGGTTCTCTTCGGTTCGGTCATGACTATCTCCCTCCAGTTCGTGAGTCTCCGGGTCAGTTCGTGATCCACTTCATTGCGGTTTAGTTCGAGTTCCTCGGTTCTTGGTTGCTCCGGTTCGGGGGTGCAAGCAGCTCACGGTTCGGAGAATCTGGTTCGTGAGTTCGATGGTGCTCCGGTTCGTGGAAGACGGTTCAGGTCGGAGAGCTTCAGATGTGAGCAGATTGGGGTGCCTCATGAGTGGCTCAGTTCGGTTCGCGAGCCCCTAATGCAAGCGGGTCGGTTTGGATAAGGTAGGGCAGATCGTGAGGTGCTTCACGAGCGGGTTCAAGGACCCGATCTGATCCCATTTCCTACACTTCCTTCCAGCAAGTGTTTACACCATACAACGGCGTTTTCAACCATTCTAATAGTCCTATGCAATTTCAAAGCATGCCAAACAGTAATAATAACATATTCAAACAATCAAAACATTAAAACATCAATCACATGTGTTATTTAGGATCAAACATACCCAAAACCATAGTTTTCCCCTTAATCCCTTTAATCATGTTTAACCATACGATTAGCAAACTTAATCCAAATTAGCCCAAATTTACATCAAAGGCATAAAATAGTATTTTAGAGTTTCTACATATTTTTTTCATATTTTTCTAAGTCATAATTTCGCTAATTATTACTAATCACCCCTAATTAACTGTAATTAGTGTATAAATATGCTAATCACTCACCTTAGCCACAAATAAATCTCAGATCTGAAAATATATATGACTTGGTTCGAATCCCAATGCAACATGGCAGCTTTACCTCCAATTTTATGTTAATTTGCCTTGATTTGATGTTGATTAGCTTAATATTGGACTAGAATGTGATTAGAAGGGAGTTTAGAAGGTAAAGGCCATTACTAGGTTTGAAGAAATGAAAGTGGCAGCTGAGAAAATGAAATGAGATGGTTTCCTGACTAATTTCAGCCTCCCCATAACCTTAATCCCGAAATGGTTTATGGGCTCATCCACGAATTACCCTATTAAGTCCGCTTAATCAGTTTTTCACCTTTCAAACCTTGTTTCAGCCATACCTCCCAAACGGTAAGTCTGTTTGACAAAATTGACCACTCTACGGAAAGGTAAACCATCATCTGAATCCAATGGAAGTGGTTTCAAATCAAAACTCCTTACCAATCAAAAGTTATAGGTGAAACAAGATTCGCCAGGGGTAAAACTGTCATTTAAAATTCGGAAAAAATCGTGAACATGAGAAATGACCCCAATAGTCGTTCCCGAAAGTTACGCAACCATACGACTTCATATGAAAATTAAATAAATATTCTATGATCTTCCGATGTGTAGAATACGAGTCGTTACAAAACACGATATATTTTTTCATTCTGGCTTCATATGATTTTTGATGTATGATGGATCCCTAGAATTTCTGTGACCCAAAGCAATTGCTTTTCCTGCTTTGTCCAAAGGCCGGCCTTGATCCTGCTAATAGCTTTCCAATTCCTTTTTTTCTAAGCATATCAGATAAATTTATATATAGCCATTATGCTAATGTATTGACTTATTTTTTTATCTTGTTATAGATGATTATTGCCATTGTGATGTCGTTTATAAAATAACATAGAATTGATATTTTTTCAAAGCAACACACGTTATTGGTTCAAAAGTTATAAAACGACGCCATAATAAATAAAAAAGAAAGAATTAACTATGCACATGCGTGGTTAAGAAATATCATTGGAAGAAATTGCAACTTAGCATAATGCATAATCATTAGTGAAAATGCTTCTATTAGTCATTACATTGAATCTCAGTGTCGTTAACTCGTATGTACAAGTTTCAACTTAGCATAAGGCATAATCATTAGTGAAAAAATGAGGACATATATTCAAATGGGAATGGTAGTCCATAGAAAATTGCTCTTGCTCATCCGTGCCTCACTTTTCTATCGTACCGCCACACAATACTGCGCACCAGGTAACTGAAGTCTTAGGCTCACCGTTCCGTTATCATATCACGCCTACACCACTTAAACCTCAGATATTAATGATCCAATTGCCCAAAAAATTGCAACTCTCTCTTGGGAAGCCTGCAGTTGAGTAGCAAGGATGATGTTTCAACTGCCTATGTGATGATGGAATGGTAAAGATTGGTTAGGCTAACCCTATAGCGAATTCCAAGTTGGGGAATAGCTTCGATAGAAGTAAAGAGAAGGAACTAAGAAAGATCTACTCGGAATTATGATGAAATTGTTGCGAAGTTCCGTAGGTAAGAAGATGATCTATGTCGATGTTCTAGATTTGGGAAAATACACTGATGTGCTTTGTTTTTGTTTTTATTTTTAATTTATTCTTGGATTTTAGGCTTTGTTGGTTATGGTAGCTATATTTTGTTGGTGTCTACATACGGTTCATGTGATTTTATCACAATTGAATTATTAGTACAAATTCTATGAACAATGACTAGTTTGTTAGTTCTAAATCTTGTAGTGGATGATTTGGAGTCAATTTAGGAAATGAAACGATATTCTCTAGATTTGTAGAATATGTACCTCTTCTTTATTCCCCTATCTCATGGATAATTGTACTAAATACTGAAACAAGCCCAGTTGGCCATTTCTGTGAAGAAGATCAAATTAAACTACATTAATTTTTGTTTAATTTAATATTTTCTTTTAGGCTATAGAACTATTTACTTTTATCAGTTTTACGTATGTTTGAAGTAAACAATAAAGTTATCCCTGAATTATCAGCAAGTCGATCGTCTTATCAGTTGAATTGTCCGCTTATAGTGTAGTTTTGGGTGTAGAGTCACTGTTAAGCATTTCGTCCATTAAGCTGTTGAATTGCATCATATAAAGCTGCAACCTACAACTAACAAAATACTTTTCGATGTTAGTGCGTGGTTTAGGCCAAGGAAAAATTAGCATAATTTACTTTTCAAAAGAGGTATTGCGACTCTGTTCGAGATCAAACCCAGAGTCTCTGGTTTCATAGACCAGGGCCTTATCCATTGGGCCACAGAGTCACACATCTGGTCACCTGACTTTGTGTATAGTAGAATTCACAATGTACTTTTATATTCTTTTACATTAGTTTAAATATCTGAGTTATATATCATGACCAAGGCTAGCCCGATTGTATTTAATGCCCTAGACGAACAAATAATTTTGTTGCCCCACTATGTAAAATAACAATACTTTCATATGCACAAAATTACATGAAAAATAAAATTATAAAATGTAATGTTGATTATAAAATATTGTTAAACTAAAACATTATTTTACAAGCCAAAATATTATAATGTCAACATATGGTATCAAACCAAAAAAATTTAACAAAAGCAACTTCTTGCATTCTTTAAAGAAAATTCCTCTATAATCCCCCCATGGTTAAGTTCATCCAAGTACTCATTCTCAATTATAATAATAACTAATCCACTTAATCTCTCTCGTGACATAGCGCTTCAAAGATATGTTTTTATGAACTTTAATTTTGAGAAACTTCTTTTTGTTGTAGCAACGGTAACTGGAATAGCCAACAAAATTCGATAAGCAACCCAAACATTAAGAAATCCACTTACATTCCTATATAACAAAATTCAAAGACATAACATAATATTATAATTCAACAAACTAATTCATTCATTATTCATTCAATGATTATTTGTTCATAATTCATTAAACAAATTAAGTAGTTAACCAATAATATAGTTATAAAACCAAATAAAGCAATCAACAGATATCAAATTTTAAAATGAACATTGAACTCACATGTTTACGGTAGTTGAAAGGCTAAAAATAGGTGAACTAATTGAAGTCCTGCTCTTTCAAACTGAAATTGAACAAAAGTCTTGCTCCTGCTCCTCACGTATCTAATCAGTAATCAACAAATGAAGTCTTCTCCTGCAAATTAAAAGTGGCCAGGCTTTGAGATTTGCTATTGCCGTATGTTCCAACAAAATAAGTAAATGCTTACCTTTTAGACCAGCTGGAAAAAGAGAGGTAGAGAAGTAATAAATGTACATGTTTGTTAGTTTAAGGCAAAGGCACTAGAAAACAACAAACGAAATCATTTAAGTCAACAGATTACTGCATATTTTACAAGAGATTTTTAGTGTTAATTGTAATATTTCTCCCTATAAAGGATATATGATGAGTGAAAAAAATAAAAATAAGTAAATAAAGGTAACTGCACATGCATTCGTTATTAAACATTACACTCAATGTAGCATTGTCAAGTCTGCCTTCGTAGATGTTTTCTTGATGTGATTGATGGTTCCTTTTGTCTATTAATAGAACATTTATCAGTCAGATTTACCTATATCTGTTTCTTTGTGCAATCTATTTAGTTAGGATATACAAAAGGTGTAGCTTAATAACAATTAAACATGCTAGTATGTCACTTTATCGGAACTTTTGATATAAAGTAATTAACCAACAAGTTAAGTAATCATTCCAAATTTCCAATTCCAGGCAGCATGTCGTATTCTGTATGTTTGTTGGTGCCTGGTTAAACAATGTCTTCCAAACTTTTTTGTTGTCCTAACCAACAAATTAAATTATTATTCCTGTGCAAATTACGAATTGAAATTGCGCAAATCCTGCTACCTATGTGAATTGCAAATTGAAATCGCTACTTGTTAGAAATTTTTATCGAATTTGAATTTAAGTAGCCCGTAGAAGTCGTACCTATTGCCCGACTGAGCTGCTGATCTGAAGGCCGAGCTGCTGATCTAAAGCCTGATGTCGCCAGTCGCCGTCGCCCCTTGCCGAAGTGATGCAGTCGAATGGAGTGCGGTTTGGAGATTGGAGAGAAGGAGGCGATGAAATTTAATTTACGGTAAAAAAATCATTTTTTTGCCCCTGCGTTACCGATGCCCTAGACAAATGTCTTGGGCACGGGCCGGGCCCGAATTTACGACACCAACATACACCTGATTTATTGGTATAGTTGATATTGCTTATCATTCAAATTTTAAGATGTATTTCTCTGGATATTTGGACGCAAAATCATGTTACAAGTTTGATTTTGTGGTAAGACTAAAGATAATTAACGCGGACACTTCAAATCCACTGAGCCACATAGTCCCATACCATAGAGTGCATTTGTTTTTAAGCGAACGGGGAACACAGAATCTGCATTTTTAACGGGGAATGAACGGAGAATGTTTAGTGAAAAGGGATTGTGCTTTCTATTAAATGGGAAAAAGGAGAGGTATGCATCAGTTTTGAGCATTGTTTGAGGTCATATTAATGCAGTAAGCTAAGAAGGGTGAGGAGAAATGAACTGTTTAAACTTGTCGCATAGGAAGCATCAGGCTTGAACAAATAAATTTTGTCAACACCAAAGCAAATGGAGCTTTACCCCTTTTAAAGCATTTGATGCTTCAAACACAGCAAAAAATTGAACGACCAATTAAAGTTTGCAGACGCACCCTTGTTGTTCAAATTATAAGAAATATAATTAGCAATGCATTTTTATATGCTTTTACATTAATATGAAATCTATTATACTATAGCACCCACATATATCCGATTTAAGGGTTGTTTATATTGGTTTTTGTTCGATATATAATATAAATTTTGCTGGAAGCTTTTTGTTCAAAATTCCTATATAAATTTTATTTTGCTGCAAGATAAGATACTTGAATTAGGAACTTGCGATGCACCAATATATCCAACAAGATTTTCCTGTACTTTACATTAAATTATTGAAGATAATATATCTAAATGCTTGGAATTTTTATAAGTTTATTGAACAAAGTATTTATAATAATTTGATGTTCAACTTGATTTTTAGTCTGTTTGAATCTATGTAAAAAAAAGAAAAAAGTAGCCTTTCTAAGGATCAAACATATGATCTTTGATTTGTAAACCAACACATGTTCATTGGGCCATAATGTCATTTATATTACTGCTTAAATCTTAAACTCACACTCATAATGTAATATAAAATAATGCAGTTTAACTGATAAAAAAGAAAGAAAGGATGCTTTGGATTATTGCATTGGCATGAATCCTGTTCTTTAATTATTGGCTAGTTTTCCGTGTGTTATAAACATTTTTCTAACTTTTTGTTAAAATTTCCATTAGGCAGTAGACTGGGTGAATGGATTAAATATTTGAAGCAGGAAGTAGTGATTAAGGATGTCAATGGATATCTGAAATCCATTTAGTTTGTATTCTGAAACTAGAGAAAAAAGGGTTATATTTTCCAATGCAGTTTAATTGTCATATAAGAAGCATATGCATTAGATCTGATAAAATAGCATGTTAGTACCACATCATGAAAATTTTGTTAATAACTCGGTTCAATTATCAAGTGCTCAGTTAATTAACTGCCGAGCTAAGTAACGTGAGCTTGTGACCAAGTGGGTCATTAATGTGATGGAATGTTTGGTAATGTTGCTGGGTTAGGGCACATTGTGCACTTAGCTAGCCTGCCCGATCCAAGTTGCTGAGTGGCCTGTGCAGTTGGGCTGGAAAGTCGGACTGTGCTGGCTATAGTAGGGAGGAAATGCGTGAGGATGGTCACAGAGCAGCGAAAACTCCTTGCTCTCAACGGTGAATGGATAACAGGGTTACTGCACTCTATTCCCATAATTGATTCGGTGACATTTCTCCAGCAAACCATCATTTTTTTGCTGATTTATGGTTACCCAGGAATTCCTTGTACAAATGGCCACATTTTGTTCTCTGGCAAAGAATCAAATTTTTTTTTGATTTATGGTTACCTAGGAATTCCTTGTACAAATGGCCACATTTTTTTGACACGGTATTAATTCTGTGCCAATTTCCTGTTTTAACTGATAGTGCATATGTAACAGGAAAAAACATTTATGAAGATTCATGTGCATTGTGGATAGTTGAAGGATTGTTCTTAAGGTACAAATTAAACCCTACCACTGTTAACGTTAAAGTATGGTGATAGATGAATATGTATAATATATGTAGTTTGATAATTTTATAGAAATAACAGAACAACAATGGAGGCGTATATGAGGCACATTTACCAAATTATCCTTGCAGACATAAAGAAAAGAGCAAAAGACCACATTTACCAAATTATCCTTCTAGAGATAGAGAAAAGAGTGATAAACCAGTATCAGAGCCAGGTTTCGATCCTGGGACCTACAGTTTATGGGCCCACCACGCTTCCGCTGCGCCACTCTAATAGATAATAAGATGTGAGAATTGATTTTTTTTACACTAATACACAAGCTGCTCCTAGACTATATCCCAAGTCATATCATCTTGTATTGTATAGAGCATGGAAAATAGTAGTGGTACAAAATCACTAAATTGTATCATCCATGCATTCATCCTCATATCATAACTTGCAGCAGCCAAATTAGCTTGAGTTTGATATTTCAACGCATCCCTACCATTTGTCGACATAAAGTTGTTTCAGAATTAAAATAAACTTGGGTTTTGGAAGTAAGATTGTTCTAAAACTGTTTAGTATATGACTCATATACTGTTTAATTGATTCCTTATGTTTTACTTTTTAATTATCAGATAACCCCTTTATGGCTTTATCTTTATCTGATGATGTTTATTATAATGCGCAAATGCAGCCACTGCACTGAGTCATAACTCAATTGGATAGAAGGTCCATTATCCTATGGATTTATTTGCCTTAGAGCTACTAGGAACCTCTTAACAAAATTCTCATTTGATAGTTGGTACTCGCTGTCGCATATGGTCATGTTCAGGAAGTGTTACCGAGGAATATGGATTATATATCATTCGGAAAATAAGTTAGTTGCCTTTGTTACACATGTTCTTATAATGTATATAATATATTGGATGGTGATCACTGTAATGTGCCTTCTAGCGTTATGCTGTCATACATATGCTTTTTTAGACTGCAGTATAAATATAACCACTATATCCATGAGACATGCAATAATCAATCGGAACTGTGAATCTCAACTTAGTACTTTGATGCATTTGATTTTGCTCTAATACACATTATAATCTTATATTGTTTTGTTGTCTGATGTCATGGTTGATTTATGTGAAATCAATATGATCATTCATTTGACAATCAACATGAAGAAATTTCCAAACTCAATGAGCTTTACTTGATGGTATAACATACATAGTAATTTTGAATATCTTCGTTAAAAGATAAGTTTTTCTAAATAAAAATAAAATATAATAAAATGATCAACTACAATCATTGGGTCTTCTTTGGCCTTTGTTAGTGGTTTTATGATGTGTGAATCTGCAACATTTGAAAATTAAAGGATACTCACACAAACAAACGAGTTAAATCGATTATGTATGTGTAGCATATACCAATACAATCAAACGAGTCAAATCAAACATGTATGTGTAGCATGGAAAGTACGTGAAATGTGATCTTCACATGTTTATTTTCAACTGATTCAACTTTACTTTAATGACATTAAAAAGTACAATATATACAAACAAATAGAGTGAAAAAAGAGACTGTTTCTAATCAAAAAGACCAAAGTATGTCCATAACCAAATTATAGAGCGACTTCATATAATTAACTTAGTACAAATTCCTCTCAAATCCAAATATCATTATATAAAAGATACGATTATTTTAGCAACATGCTCATGGAAGACCTTGGACGGTAATCCTTTTGTGAGCAGATCTGCCCACATGGAGTTTGTCCTAGTATGTTATATGGTTATTAACCCTTCCGTGCTCTCTCCTTCATAACTAGGAACTTGATGTTGATATTATTTTACTTGCTTGAGCTTTTATTGTTCTTGGAATATATTACTGCCAACTTATTATCATAATATATCAATAATGTGCAGTTCAATAACAAAATTTCACAGCCACTTCCCATGGTTGTATGCCTCATAAAAAGCAACAAACCCAACTTCCATGGTGGAAAAAACTACGAGTGACTGCTTAACAGCCATCCGTGATATGGCTCCTCCGCTCAATAAATATATGACTGGTTCTAATCATATAACGGAGTTTTCTTTATACACACCACGCTTTTTTTAATAGAAATTATAGAAAAAATGTCCTTATTTATAACAATAGTGAATACTACGTATAGTATTTTTGCTTTTTACTGATTGAAAACTTAAATTCTAACCGATTAAGTAAAATACAACAAATTAAATTCTTAATCTCTTAGAGTAAACATTAGGAAAGTAGAAATTGATTTAGAGTTAAAATTAAAATCAAAGAAGATAATGATTTTGATGTAGTAATAAAAAAGGATTTTGATATAGGAGCAAAATCTAAAGAGAAGTCAATTTTTTTATTTCTTTTTTTTTTGCATAAAATGGAGCTTGATTCCTTGGCGAACACAATTTTGGTGCATGTTACATGAAAGAACTTTGCAGTTCCATTAGGGTTAGTATGTGAATTTTAAAAGACAACATAAATGAAATTTTAAAATGCTAAAAGTTACTGAAGGGTAGAATTAAAAATCTCAAGGTGTATGTAAATTAGAATTTAAGCGTGAGAAAAACATAATACGGTGTACGAATAGAATTAGCCTATATATATGTACTGAAGTGGATTTTCTACTGTCCAGACATCTAGCCAACTCGGAATTAAAAAACTCAATGACATCTAATTGATCTGATCTTCTATATATAAGCATGTAGTCCTTTGTTCTCTGAAGATATGTCATAACCGTTCTTGCTTCTTTCCGATGATCCATTCTATAGTTACTGATATACCTGCCTAACAATCATACGATATATGCAATATTCAAACGATTACACCCTCGGGCATACATCAGACTTCGAATGGTAGATGCATAAGGAGTCATGTGCATTTCCTTAGCTCTAAGGATGTTATTAAGGCATTGTTTGAGACAATATCTATCTCCTTTAGTGACAAGGGTATATCTTTATTTACAGTCTTGCATTTCAAACCTCTTATGCACCTTTCCTATGTAGTTCTTTTGTGACAATCTAAGAATACCACATGAACGATCATGTTGTATTTGGATTACTAGTACAAAAGAAGCATCACCAAAACCTTGATTTCAATGTTCTTTGAAAGAAATCTCTTGGTCATGCGATATATGTACGTCATTGCTGGCTAGCAATATTCATCAACATATGAAATAAAGAATACAAATTTACTTCCATACAACTTATGATATACACAGTAGTCAATAATGTTGACCTCGAAACCAAATGAGGTATTTACATTATGGAATTAACACTTATATTCCCATAATAACTTGTGCGTTCCATTATGATATAATCCATAAAGTGTTTCATTAACTTCCTATTAGCACCAAAATAATCAAGGGAAAACCAAGGGCACAAAATGCAGTGAAGGGATGTCATAAACAATAAGCTTTTGGCACAGGCGGAACCGTCTCACCAAAAACTTCTTCCATACGTGAAGTTAAAAGGCACATCAATAGTGAAAATCCCCTCTTAGGAGAAAGTTGAACGGCATATCTTCCAGGATAATGACCTTCAAGCTAAATAAAGGAAGACCAAGTGCACCCTTCAGTTCCAACGAAAGAGATTTTTTGGCAGTCCTTCACAAAATATACATCGCAGAAAGACACTTAACATTCGAACATATACAATTATTCAACAATGAAAGCCGTGAGCATGCAAAAACTTGTCCCCTCTGCAAATAGTCAAGTATGTCATCCTACAAAGCGTCTTCGAAGAAATAATTACAAGAACATCACAATAGTAATCCATCAAAATCCAAAAAGATGCCCTGTTGCTCCAGGCATTATCAAGAGTTTGAGCCATTTTGTCAATAAAAGCGCTTTTGTAAGACCTTTGATTCCCCCACCGCGAAGGCAACAAAAATAAGGCTTAAAGGTAGGAAAGAGGGTCGAGCCACACATGGTCCAAAATCGAGGTTGAAATCTTCGTTCTCACACTTATACCTAAAATTCATAGTTGTAAACCCTTATTCCTAAATCAATATGGGGAAACTGAGGGTTTAAAATTACTCAGTCTCTGTACTTATTCTAATCATACATAAAAAAAGTTCATTTATGGTTTGTGAAGGTAATGCATGGGTAACATTTTAATCAGTATATTGACATTATCTCTTAACTTTGTAGGTTCAATACACGATATAGCAAAACCTACCACTTTAAGGAAAAGCTTCTAACATCTATGAAAGGTCATAAAGAAAGAAGCAAGATATATAAAATTAATTCATGGAATGAGGTCCCACCTTTGAAGGTTCCCGAAGATATCTAAAACCTATCGGGTTGTCTGATAAATTGAATTTTTACTAGAAGATATTTAAAGATGGAATAGATCGTAGTGACTCATTTTTGAAACCTTGTAAGTGTATCCAACTAATATGGATCTTCGTTCTAATACGTGTTCACAATGATCCTTCAGAATAGAGCCGATAAGGACTTAGTTTATATATTGTGGAACCCTCGACTTTAAGAGAATTTCAAGATTAAAAGTCTTTAGCAACTAATCTTTATCTTTCTTTTCAACATGATTACATCTACAAGGAAAGAAGACACTTCCGTCTGGATTTAAATAAAACCCTAATACAGAGAGATCAAGAGAATATAATGTACCACAAAGGTGTACCACAAAGGTGTACCCCAAGTAAATTCACTTTAACCAAGAAATCTACGAGGATCATCCCATTTTGAGGTGTTAACCAGATTTTTGGCTAACATTTTTGGGGCTAGAAGAAGGGTTTGAAACTCCGTAACCCAATGACCTTCCTATTTCCTGTTGATTTCAATAAGAATTGTTTTCAACAAAGATTAAAATGGATTATAAGTCAGCTATAATGAATGATAAATCAAAGATAATTCTGCATAATTCAAAAAAGGTTACTTATACCATAAGGAAGAGTCTTTATAACCAAAAGGTAGTAAGTGCAAATCGAAAAAGAGTTCCTACAACCCAAAAGGACATGTCCAAAATACTGAATACATGCCCAAAAAGAAATATCATAAACTTCAACAGTCTCACAAAGAAAAATAATGGTAACCCATTCTTACTATAGACGTGTTGCTAATATACACAACACTAGAATTGCCATTTTATAACGGTTACAAATTTGAGTACCAACGGCTATAACCGTTAGTAGAAGGTGCATGGTAAATTTTGTAATGTATGTACTAACGAGATTTGAGCTCAAATTCTTTCCCAAGTCCGAGAATGAGATCTTGGCTTGATAGTTACTTAATCTTAAGCAAGTAAAGTCGATTGTTTTGGAGTATGTCACTTCATTTGAGGTCTTATCTAAATATGGCCTAGAGAATATTCCCACTTCATATAGAATCTCAAGTTTGTGAATGACCTAAAGAAATATCTTAAGAAGTCTCTCATGTTACAACCTAAGTTGATGTTTGAGGAATTAGCCTTCATCTTGAAGCGATCGAAAATGAGAAAGACAGTGATGTTGACTCCGAGGTTCTGAAAAATCCAAACAAGAAGTGGTTTCCATTTCTTAAGTTGAAATCCTTTCCACAAAAGAACAAGAAAAAGCCTTTTGCCTCTAGTTCTCATTCTTGTCCTACCTCTCCTACTCAAAAGTCTTGTTTCAATTGCGGCTCACAATATCATTTCATTTGAGAGTGTATTAAGCCTATCAAATGTCGTAATTGCATCTAAGAGGATCACTGGTCTACAAGGTGTCATAGATCTTCTAAGGTTATGCAATTTGGGAATCTTAATGTAGCAGAGGTTTCAGGTGGTTTGCGTGGTACACCTTCTATTCTTGAAGGATCCTTATCATTCCGTGATCATTCTATTTGAGTTTTGTTCAATACGGGTGCATCACATTCGTTCGTATCGAAAGAACTTATCAATGCACTTTCCTTGGATCTCACTTGTTCAATGACTTCTTTACGGATTGCGCCGCAACCCTTAGCTTGTTATGTGAAGGCCTAGATCTATTTATATGTGTTTTTCCTTTTTGTGCGAATCTACACGTGATTTTTTCCCTTAGTTTCGACATGATATCAGGCATGGATTGGCTCATCTGGTACGAGGTCATAATTATTTGTATCGAGAGGACATTATATCTTTGATATCTTGTCTCTCCTACTCAGTTATCACTTATTCTTTGAGACATTGAGCACGACACCGAAGTATGTTTATTCTCTCTAGACTCTCGAGACCATGATGATGACGTGTCCACACCAGTTGTATCTGACCTTGTTGATATATTTGAGCTAGTTTTGGGGTTGTCACTCAGATGGGCTACAGAGTTCCACATCAATTTAGTTCCCACTGCACATTCAGTTAGTCGGTCTTCGACTAGGATGTCGACAAAAGAAAATGAGGAACTTAAGAAGTAACTTCTTGAGCTTAAAGCAGAATAATTCACTCAGTCTAGTTCCTGAACGTGGGGTGCCATGATGGTATTCGTGAATAAATCTGATAAATGTTAGGCTATGCATCGATTACCGCAAGATTAGTGAGCTAACCATCAAAAACCGTTATCCATTGCCTAGGATCGACTATATGTTCGATCAATGAAGTGGTGCCAAGATCTTTTCTTATCTTGACCTCGCCATGGGATTTCATTAGCTTTGAGTCGTGGAGGACAACATTTCTCTTATGGCTTTCCGCACTAGATACGGATCATACGAGTGGATCATTATGCCACTCAGTTTGACGAACGCTTCTGCGTACTTCGCCGAACTTATGAATCGAGTGTTCTGGGAATATCTTGATAAGTTTATTCTTGAATTCATCGACAACATTCTTGTATATTCTAAATCTAAAGATGAGCATCCGCGTCATTTGAGAATTGTTTTAAGTACCCTTCAATATCATCAACTCAAAAAAAAAAAAAATCTAGGTGTCATTTTTGGGAAACGCAAGTCAAATTCTTAACCCATGTTGTACCATCTGATGGTGCCTCGGTCAATCCTTGTAAAATCGAGACTATTCGGAATTGGAAGAGGCCTGATAACGTCACTGAGGTTCATAGTTTTCTAGGATTTATGGGTTATTATTGTCGATTCATCAAAGGCTTTTCTCATATTGTGCTTCCTCTTACCAACCTTACTTGTAAAGGAGTTGGTTTTATTTGGTCTGATAGATGTGAAGCCTTTTTTCAACAATTGAAAGAGCTTCTTAATCATGCACCTATTTTGGTGGTCCTTGGAGGGAACCAAGACCTTATCGTATATACCAATGCAAGCCATAGTGGCCTTGGCGTTGTGCATATGTAGCGTTATAGGGTAGTTGCCTATGCTTCAAGGCAATTACATATGAATGAGGTTCGATACGCTTCCCATGTTATTGAGCTAGCCTCTATCTCCTTTGCATTGAAGATATAACATCATTATTTGTTGGGAAAGAACTTTATCCTCTATACTGATCAAAAATTGCTCAAGTATTTATTCACTCAAAAGGAGCTTAATATGTGACAACAACGTTGACTCGAGTTCCTTGCATCCTACAATTTTGGTATTCTATATGCCTCGCGGAAGAGGAATCGAGTTGCCAGTGCTTTAAGTTGGAAGCAAGCGACCGTTGTTTCCATGATGTTAGTAGAATGGAAAGATTTAGAGGCCCAATCTTAGTCTGATATTCGAGATAATGCCACTTCTATAGATTCACCTATCTTGTTATATAACATGGGTGCTCGACTTTTAGGATTGGATTGTCGAGGCTTAGCGGCAAGTTTCTGACATAATTCTCTTACTCAGAAGTGTAAGTCTGAATCACATAACGATATTGAGATGAGGGATTTCAGCGTCGATATCCATGATTTTCTATGAAACAACACATTAGTCGTGCCTCATATTCCCAAGGTAAGGCGAGACCATCTTGCTGAATGTCATTGCTCTAATATACTATCCATCTAGGCAGCATCAAGATGTGTACTAACATGCATCATTTTGATTTCTAGGACGACATGAGGATAGATGTGGTAAGTTATGTAAGCAATTGCATGACTTTTCAGCTGGTGAAATTCGTGCATCAGTGATCTTGTGGCCAGCTTCAGCCTTTAGAGGTGTCTTTGTGGAAGTGAGACTAGATAGATCTATATGGATTTCATTGTTTTCTTACCTCATTCGAGGTCGGGCCATAGTAGCATCTGGGATATTTTTCTCATCAAATCTGCACATTTTATTTCTATTAAATCTAATAGGAGTGTGTCTTCTCTTTTGAGTCTTTATTTTTAGGAAGTTGTGCGATTGCACGATATTCCTAGCTCTAGAGTATGTGATCCTGACCCGCTCTTTCTGAGGCATTTCTAAAAGAGATCACAACTAGCTTTAGGTACAAAGATAAATTTTAGCATTTTTTATCACCCATAGCCTGATGGATAGACTAATCAGATGAATCATATATTGGAGGATTTACTTTGGTCTTACAATATTGATTTTGGTGGTAGCTGGGAAGATTGTATTCCTTTAGGTGAGTGCACATATAATAATAGATACCAGTCTTCTATCGGCTTGGTTCCATTAGAGGCCTTATATGGTAGACTGTGTCGTTCTCCATCTTGCTGGCTCAAGTCCAAGGAAAAGCTTATTTTAGGCATCGATACTATTTATGAAGCATCCGAAATAATCGCTTTCATTATAAACAATATGAGAGAAGCTCAAAGTCGCCAAAAATCCTATGTTGACAACAGTTGGAATCCACTCGAATTTTCAATTGGTGATTTTGTATATATTCGTGTATCTCCTTTAAAAGGGGTAGTATGCTTCATCCAGACTGGGAAGTTGGCTCCCCACTATATTGTGCCATTCCCTATTATGGAGCGTATATGTCCTTTTGCTTATAGAGTAGCACTTCCTAATCGATTTTCAGGAGTTCATGATGTGCTTCATGTCTCTCAGTTAGGATAGTGTTTAGGCGATTCATATTCTGTGCTTGATTCCCGAGTATTAAAGCAACTTGAGGTCTCACCCGATCTTTCATATGTGCAACACCCCATGAATGTTTTTTCCGAAGTTTAAATGCTTTCAAAATAAGAATGTGCTACTCAAGAAGAATCAATGGCTGATAATCCCAACGAATGCACTTAGGAAACCATAAAGTTTATTGAGAGAGCATATCCTGATTTTCTATCTTCTAATCATGGGGCGAGAAATTTGAAACTCAAGCTTATCTCATTTTGTATTTTATCTCTTGTTTTAATGAAATAAATGAACTTGTTATGACTTTTCCCTAAGGTAATTACTGGGGAGTAATTTTTATAAGGGGGAGTCTATAACAACTCTGATTTTTGTGTGATTACTTGTGAGATAATTAAATGGTTAATTGAATTTTGCCTTGATTTGGGAATGTTAACTTGTAAAATTCCTTAAGTTGTGTAAGTTAAGGATTTTGAGAGTTATTAAATGTAAAATTATTTAGGTTATGACTTAGTTGCATTAAGATGAGATGTGATCAAATTTTACTTGGATAATCAAAGGAAATAATATCGAACTTGAGTAATAAATCTTTAAATTCAGTGTTTTACTAATATAATAAGTCGAAAATTATTTTGTTGTTAACTTGCTAATTAAATAAGATTGGAATGGAATAAAACTCATAAATCAATTAAAAGAATAATTTTAATGTCGAAATGTGAAATTATTGATCACAAAATAATTTTTTTTAAGCTAATAATGTAAAATTATAAGTGCTTAGGAGGATTGTATGCACTATGTTACATTAAATCTCAAAATTGAGTAAACAATGAATTTTTGGTATAAATTGACAATTCAAGCTCATTTAAGTATTAAATAAATAAGAAATGGTAATACTGATTAGAAATCAATATTTAGATGTGTTACAATATTTTAAATGAGTTTTACATTTGTTTAACAAAAGAATTGTAATATGTATAAATTTTGAACTCAAAATTGTAAGTTGTTTGTAAAAGTTAGATAATGTACAACTTATTTGGAAAATATGAATTTTGTTTGTAACATGAACGAATTAATGTTGAAAAGAATTAGAAATATTTTAAGTAATTGTATAAATTTTTTAAAGTTTTAAAATGTGAAAATTTCAAGTTTTGATTAAATATAGTGAAAATGATGCTTTTGTAACAAATGAGATTATTGTGTGAAAAATTGAAAATGTTGTTTCGAATGTTTAAAAGTATTTGAAACTTGTAAAAAAATATCTGAAAACTTATACAGAAGAATTTAAATAAGTTTGTTTTGTGTTGGAACATATTATTTGTAACTTAAAACATGTAAAAAGTGAGAAAAGAGGGGCTAACTTATCCTAATTGCTACAACTAAGCTTACTTTGGTGTTAATGGCTCTAATTGGGCCTTAGTTCCCCCTAATTACTAATTAGCCTAAGAAAAATTCGAAGAAGGCTAAAATTTCTGCGTACATTTCGTTTTTGCAAAGAAAGATGTTTTCTTCCTCCTCTCAACTTAAAGTAAATACAATTCCTCCTTCAAATCCAACTAAATACCTTCAACACTAAATCAAAAATAAAGAAATTGTCAACACACAAATCTGTACAAGTAATATTTTCCAATTTCAGGGATTATTTCATCTCAAATCTTGTTTATTATTGATTGTTCTTAATTTTTGAAAACGCATGTTACAATAAAGTAAATTTTAGGCAATATCCAAGCTCACTGAGGCCAAAAGCCATAATCTTCGTCAATCCCTTGAGGAAATCATTCTATCCGCTGCTAAGGAGAGTAAGATATCTCATTCTTGCTGAATATTTGTTGAATGTTGTAAATCTGAGGTATGAGTTGAGTTTTATTTATAATAAAACACAAAACTGTCTCTGTATAATTTTAATTTGAAAACCCGATCTCTATCAAACTTTGAGAGTGTGTTTCTCTCTCATTTTGTGTCCTTATGTCATGATTTCTTTTTCAATTTGTTTCACGAAAATTGTACTTCAATAGTATTCAAATTCTAGCTTGAATCTCCCTAAAAGATGGCCAAAGTTTGGCCTAAAATTGCACTCGAACCATATATTAGCCTAGAAATAAAACCCTACAGCCAAAATCTCCTTGCCTCGTCCCCTAGAAATTCGACTTGTAGGTCCGTCATGTCAATACAAAGTTGCGGAAGCTACTTCCTTTGTTGTTGTGTCCAACTTTGTGCTTTGTGGAGTGAATTTCTTAAGTGGTAAAACACTATTTTTCCTCATTTTCCACCAAATTTTCTTGTGTAAGACGTAGTGATTACGAGACGACCCCAAACCCCGTACAGACGGTGGCAAGGGTAATCCTTGGAATATAACACAGAAACAGATAACAGCAGAACAGAAATAAATAAATACATCAGATAATGCACAAAAGAATATACTGGATAAAAGTAATCATCAGAGTTACACAGTATACAGGATCATACTTAGAACAAATACAGTTTAGCTATACATAAATGTCTACAGCGGAAAACAAACATAATATGTACAACAGGAGCTGAACAACATAAAAAGAGATAAATGATAGAATCCATCTTCAACTCCAGCTATCCAGAAAAAGCCAGCTAAAACTTAAATACAAGGCTGCCCGTGTAGAAAAAGGGGCAGCCGAGTTTGAAAGTGAAACAAACAACGAGTCAGTCATGGGACTGGTATGAGAAATCTACTCAACATATTTAATATATGGCTAATCACAGGACCACGCCACTTTCGTGGAACGAGTTTACTCCATCGGATTGCCAGTGCTTTAAAACAAATCATTCTTTTAAACACCGAATGCTTTTTATAAAAATGAAGCCATTATAAGACTCAGTTCCCATCACACAATGCAACGCAAACCGGAGGATAGAGTTTTTACCTTATAATGGCCAAGATATGCTTGATACGAATAAAACAAAAGCATTTGATATTATTACTACTGTTTATAGGTTTCAAAAACAATTTCAAATCATAAGTATCAATCGAAGACGGCATTAATGCCCCATACCACTAAGTCGCCATATATAGGTATAAAATCAAAACTGCACAGTCACGTATTTGGAAATTGGATTTCTGTCATGAACCAAGGCAAAAGATAGTCCTTACCGACTTCGAGACGCTCTAGCCCGCCCCTCAGGATCAGAGCTCGGGTGACCCTTGGATCGTCAGGGCCGGTCCATTGGCGTGGATTAAAATGCCTGAACAATGCGTTTCCCCGCCCTTTGGGGCGTAAATGAGCCAACGAATGACTCCATCGGTCCCGGATCGACCGATATAACCGAGGTGCCTCACAACAGCAACAACCACATAAGTCAAACTCATCAGGGCGTGTCAAACCACTGACGCCACTACTAACTAGAAGGAAACGCATGCCCTCCCTGATGTCCTCTCCCGTTTCTGGTTCATACCGGGGTGTGAGGTTCGCGAATTCACGTTAATCACAAAGCTACACCACACAGGCGGTGCTTTGATCATCACCACAAGAATTTTCTTTTCAACAGAAGCCCTGATCACTGCATCTTAGCATGCCACACAGGCAATTCACACCGTGCAACTGATAGCTATCAATCACACAGAAAACATTCCAATGTCAGACACACTGTCCATTTGCAAGTCCGTTCTGGGTCTGAACGAAACCGGAGGCACTATATACCTCGCAAACCCATCGATCACCACGTACGTATGGACGATCACCACTCATTATCCATATTTCGGGATGCCTCCCAATTAGGACCTCGGTTACCATCCAAACGAGGTGAAGATCTCCGGTCTTCGACCACCATCTTCATCTTCGATTTCTTATCGTCGATTTAATTATTCAGAATGGGATAAACCGGTCTTTCTGAGCAACTCGCGTATATAATAAACAAGTGCCACACAAATACTACTACGCATCATTTCAATTCATTAGTCACTAACCGTCGATCAGTAAGAGAACGATTTCCCAAATATTAACCCCGAAGGCCGAAAGTAACATCAGATCAATACCCAAGAAACCATTCGACTTAGCCAACCTTCATTTAGTTTCTAAATTTCACATCCATATCGTTTAAAATATTTTATAACGATTTATCGCTATTTTTATTTATTTTAAAGTAGCCAATTAATTCAAAACGACGCTTCAGGCCCTAACGCGACCGTGGCGCTGTTTTTCTTCAGATTTTAATTTACACATATCTGAAAATCTAACCGTTGGATCTTCAAAAAATTTACATCATTAGAAAGATCTTTTCAAAACGAATCCAACGGTTCCAGTTTCGGGATAATCCGACGGTCGGATCTCCCGGTATAATCGTTTGAAGTTTCGATTTCAAAATACGAACTACAGCGTCGTTATTCGATTTAATATAATTATATTTATATATATATAAATATAATCGATTCTGGCGCTGTTTTTCTTCAGATTTGAATTAAACATTCCAAACAATCCAACCGTTGGATTTTTACAAAGTTGGTGCCGTTGGAAAGATATTTCCAAAGCGAACCCAACGGTTGCGGTTTCGGGAAAATCCGATGGTCGGATCTCCCACACTAATCGTTTGAAGTCACGGTTTCAAAACATGAACTGCAGCTTCGTTATTCGATATATTTCAATTCTATATATATATATATATATATATATATATATATATATATATCGATTCTTCGATTTCAAAGCTACATTCTTTTCATATATTTGATAAAAATGATATTTTTATCCAACAACATTCACGTCGCCACTTCTATATTTTTAACAATTCATGTATATAGTGAAAATGTGATTTTTATTGTAAAACGATTTATTTCAAAACACGACTATTTTATATAGTTAATATAGGTGATAAAAATAGGAATTTTATTATAAAACAATTTATTCCAAAACCAGATTAATTTATATAGTTCATGTTGATGATAAAAATATGATTTTTATTATAAAACAGTTCCTTTCAAAATATGAATACCATTCAACACATGAACTTCAATTCAATGAATGAACATCAATTCAACACATGAAGGTTTTCTATAGTTTTTATATATAGATAAAAAGGTGACTTTTATATTTAAAACACGAATACCATTCAACACATGAATTTCAATTCAACGAATGAATATCGATTCAACACATGAAGGTTTTCTATAGTTTGTATTGTTAAAACAATTTATTCAAAACACGAAAACCATTCAACACATGAATATGATTCAACAAATGAATTTCTATTCAACACATGAAGGTTTTCTATAGTTTGTATATATAGAGTAAAAATGTGATTTTTATTGTTAAAACAATTTATTCAAAACACGAATACCATTCAACACATGAATATGATTCAACGAATGAATTTCTATTCAACACATGAAGGTTTTCTATAGTTTGTATATATAGAGAAAAAATGTGATTTTTATTGTTAAAACAATTTATTCAAAACACGAATACCATTCAACACATGAATATGATTCAACGAATGAATTTCTATTCAACACATGAAGGTTTTCTATTAAACAGACGAATATAATTTCAATACAGGAAAATAATTCTAACACATGAATATTGTTCAAAATTTCGGCAACATAACGGCAGGGTAGTTAAAACCGGGACCGTCCCTAGTACGGCTCCTCGCTCTACCTTAAAGCCTCGCAGCTTTTAAAAATGGGGAATCATGCATCTAGCTCGCACGCAGGCGGCATGTATATTTTTTTTTTCATTTCCACAAACTAATCCTATGTGGTTTCAACCAAATATTTCTCAACCACAAATGGGTATTTTTCAACCACAATCAATCAATCTCAACCACAAACAATTTCAATCAACCATTCACTATCAACCAATTTTCACACCAATCACAACCAATAAATATCGTCCATGGTTTGTGGATGAGGGGCGTATATATATATATATATATATATATATATATATATATATATATATATATATATAGCATTTCACTTCTATTTCAACACATATATAATTTTTACAACGCATATACAACTTATACATTGAACGTACAACTTATACAACGCTTATATAAGAGGTGTACAACGCTTATATAACTCATACATCGACTATATAATTTATACATCGTCGTTTTCCATATCGTTTATAAATTAGAAATCTCACATTGGGTTCCACTCCACCAAAAATAGCAGAAGGCTAAGAAAAATATGCGGTCTCTTCTAGAAGGTAGAAGACGTCCACACGAGTCCACTGTCTCTTGTTTCACTGAATTGCATCAACACACGAAAAAGATATGATTTTTCAAAGTTTGCAACGGTTTAAAGGTGTTAAAACAGTTGAAAATAAACAAGGCCGTATACCTTATTTGAATCTTCAAAACTAGGTTTTGGGTTTTCGTCAAATCCGTGCGGCTTGAGACCGAACCACCTACGCCACGTCGAAGAGCTTGGAGTGGCACGTCATCGCCTGGGAGAGGGTTGAACTCGGCGGTCGGAGCTCTCCATGGCGGTGGTTGAAAGTCGAGATCTTCCTGGCGTCGATTCTCCCAATCCACACAATGAAAAAATCCCAAACAGGTATGGATTTGAAGAGCTCGGGAAGATCTTCAAAAAGTTCAACTGTGGCACGAGCTAATTCGGCGTGGATTGTGAGAAAAATAAGAGAGAAGGATTGAAGAGGGTTCCGACTATAATCGACTGTCGGGGAGAGAGAAAAATAATTTTCTGACCAATGAGGATTTTTCTTTAATCTATATATTTTAAAATTTCGAAAATACCCCCCTTTCACACACGAACTCCAATCCAAACCCAACGACTGTCGTCCCTAGCGTTTTACCCCCATTCCGAACACAATGGGATATGTTTCGAAGGCCTATTCGAATGTTTCAGTCAGTTTTCCTTCAAATTAAAATATAAAACATTCAATATTTAATTTGAACGTACATTTCAATTTTCCAGGGCCACAAACTGATTCAAAAAATTCCAGAAAAATAAATCTGGCTATGTTTTGACGATACGGTCCCAACAAAACTAATTTCGTCGAATTCTGAGACAGTTTGCAAAAAGGCCCATTTCTGGTCGATCCAATTTAACTATAATCGACCAAAACACAATTTCCTTTGCCACGCTCACATACTAGCTTCCAAAATTAAGAAATTTGAAACCTAGCAATAACTTCACATCCTGGATCCAACAAAAGTGGTTTCGTCGAATTCCAAGGTCGTTTGCAAAATGGCCAATTTCACGGGCTATATAAATTCCATAGCGACCTTTTTGAAAATTCATTTGGCCATAACTTTTGCTTTCCGCTGTGAAACTTTGATTTTTCAGATTCGTTAGAAAGGTATTCACAAACAGATTTAAATATTTTTGGTTTCACTCAAATCCGTTTTGTTTTGCACCCGGTAAAGTTAATCAAAGTTTGAATTCAAATTTTGAAACTACCGCGCCATTTCAGGCCTTGTTTATAATAAGAATTAATTATATTCGTTTTTAAATGTCGATTCAAACTTACTTTTCATCGTTATTATTTAAAATATTTATTTTAAATATTTAAAATCCACTAAAATAGCCAATTTAAAGATTTTAAATTGGTTTAGATTTTCCGTGTCGTTACAATCTCCCCCACTTGAAACTTTTCATCCCCGAAAACGAACAAAGTCGAAAGTGGTTTGATTAATCAACTCTACGTTCAATCTGGCTTCCATTCTCCAACTTTTCAGTTTCTGAGAATTTTCAAATTCTTCAAAAATTTGGCTAACACCCGGAATTTTCGAAAAATTTCGCCATAACCTCCTTTGTACGGGGAGAGGTTTGGAAATTTATTAGGCCATATTAGGTACCCAATAAATCCTAATAAGCATACACATATTTGTAGTGATATATTCTGGTGTTTACAGGGGAGCGTGTATAGATAATAACTCCAGAGAATAAATTCTCGCCACCCTGTCAAAGCCTGAGGGAGTGTGTATTTTAATTGCTCCAGAGGATAAATCCTCGTCACCTCGTCCCATGTGGGAAATAAATAGTCCATGTGCCGTATCTAATAACTAGAGAGACGTGATTATTGTCAACTCCAGACCCATGTGGGGTTTTTATTAATCTGGCAATTTATCGTTACATTTTATATGGTCCATATCAGTCATCAGTTCAACCTGTAAAATATAGTCATCGCCATACAAGCCTCTCGCTCGAATGGTAAATCTTCCACCTCGTCACACAAGCTCCAAATGCTTATGTGGTATATGATGAAGTATGCCTATCTTCAAAAGTATGCCATGTAATGTAGTTCAAAATTAATTGTTACTATCCTATGGCAATGTTTATTATTACACACTGAATAACCAGCACTCCGCATCCAATGACATTCACAGGAGTTGATATAATGATATTTCGCATCCAACTCATTAAGGTTTACCTATTTGTCGGGCACGCAAATAAATCTTTACTCAACAGCTATCCATTTACCTGTTCAAACATATATAATGCACATTTATATATTTCTATCTATCTTCTAATCAGTTCAATGTGTGATATAATCAAATAAATTCTACCATTCATTCCATTATTGATTAAATTAACTATTGTTTTAATAATTTTAATTAATCAAACCTACTATCACACAACACAAACAACAATCAAATTGTTTTTAACTTTTCAAAAACATACTAATCAATTTCTATACTCTTTTAAAATCATTCAAACTATAGAATTAAAAATGCACATCCATTGAAAGAAAATAACAACAGAGTAGAGAACTAATTGGTAATGCAAAGTATGGTAAATGTTCCTTGCACCGGAGTCAATCAGATATATCCACTCGGCATCTAGGATAGGCTTTCTAAATGCTCTCCTCAGTTTCCCAAGTACAATCTCGCGGATCTCCACTCCATTGCACTTTGACTAAGTGAACTTTCTTGTTCCTCAGCTCTTTGGTTTCCTTGCCGATGATCTTGAGGGGCTCTCTTCTCACAGCTAATTCTGGAGTAATTTCAATATCCTGTTGAGCTGCTTCTTCCACGATCAAGTCTGGATCATGAACGTGCTTTCGAAGTTGAGATATGTGAAATACATCATGCACTCCAGGCAACCAATCTGGCAATTTAACCCTATAAGCGAGAGTTCCGATCTGTTCCAGGATAGGAAACAGACCAATGAATTTGGATGCCAACTTCCCAGTTTTACCGAACCGGATAACTCCTGTCATCGGTGATACTTTCAAATATACATAGTCGCCAACAGCAAATGATATATCTCTTCTTCGCCTATCAGCATAACTCTTTTGTCGGCTTTGAGCAGCGAGTAATCGTTTCTTGATAAAATCGACTTTGTCGGCAGCTTCTCGGATCATATCTGGCCCCAACATAAGTCTATTACCTGGTTCGACCTAACAAGCAGGAGATCGGCACGGTCTACCGTACAACGCTTCGAATGGTGACATGGTCAGACTCGCCTGGTAGCTGTTGTTATATGAGAATTCAGCCAAATGCAGATGGTCTTCCCATGATCCACCGAAATCTAGAACACAAGCCCGCAATAGATCTTCTAGTATACGATTCACCCTCTTAGTCTGACCATCTGTCTGAGGATGATAAGCGGTGCTTAGATTCAGCTTTGTTCCTAGTTCTACTTGAAACGCCTCCATGAATTTACTAGTAAATATCGGGTCTCTATCACTGACTATACTGAGCGACACTCCGTGTAGTCTAACTATTTCCTTGAAGTATATCTGCGCTAGACTCTGAGCAGTTCTGTTTGATCTGACAGGTATGAAATGGGCGGTCTTCGTGAAGCGATCTACGATCACCCAAATAGTGTCATTTCCTTTTATGGTTCTGGGAAAACCATCAATGAAGTCCATGGAAATATGTTCCCACTTCCAACCTGGAACGTCCAGCGGTTGCAACAATCCAGCCAGTTTCTGTTGGTCGCTTTTGACTAGCTGGAAAGTAGGGCATCGGCTAACATATATTGAAACGTCTCTTTTCATAGCCTTCCACCAGAATGTTCGCTTGAGATCATTGTACATTTTGGCTACACCAGGATGGATACTCATCTTGGACTTGTGACACTCGTCTAACACTTCCCTTTTTAACTCTGGGACGTCGGGAACACAAATCCTTCCTTTCAATCTCAGGGTCCCGTCGTTATCTATTTGAAAACACGAGGGTTCGCCTTTCTGAATCCTTTTGATCATATCCTTAATAAATTTATCATACTTCTGAAGAATAGATATTTTATCAATCAAGGAAGTCGTGACAATAAAACTGGCGTTCATTTCATTCTTTTGGCATAACGCATCGACCACGACATTGGCTTTCCCTGGAGTGTATATAATCTCAAAGTCATATGCTGCAAGAAACTCCAGCCAACGCTGCTGCCTCAGATTCAAGTCTTTCTGGGTGAACAGATACTTTAGCGACTGGTGATCTGTAAACAGTTCAAATCTCTCACCCAGAAGATAATGTCTCCAGATTTTTAAAGCGAATACTATAGCCAACAACTCAAGATCATGAGTGACGTAGTTTTTCTCGTGCGGCTTCAGCTGACGGCTAGCATAAGCAATCACTTGACCCCTTTGCATTAACACTGCGCCAAGGCCTTCTCTAGAAGCATCAGTCCAGACTTTTAAATCCTGATTGCTGTCGATTATGGTTAACACTGGAGCAGTCGTTAATCTTAACTTTAGCTCTTCAAAAGCCTCCTCACATTCTGGAGTCCATTTGAATTTTGAGTGCTTCTTTGTAAGCTTCGTTAAGTGACCAGATATCTTTGAAAAGTTTGAATGAACTTCCGGTAATAACTAGCCAATCCAAGAAAACTGCGAACCTCTGTAGGAGGACTGGGCTGTTTCCAATTCTGAATAGCTGTGATTTTACTTGGATCCATAGCAATTCCTTCTTTCGACACGACGTGGCCCAGAAATTTCACTTCATCTTGCCAGAATATACATTTGGACAGTTTGGCTTTCAATACATTCTTTCTCAGAATTTCTAGAACCTGTTCCAAATGCTTTTCATGTTCGGCTTTTGATTTAGAGAATATTAGAATATCATCGATAAAAACCAGAACAAATTTATTCAGGACTCCTCTGAACACTCTATTCATCAAATCGACGAAGTATGCTGGAGCGTTACATAAGCCGAACGGCATTACTAACCACTCATAGAATAGGTCTGGACCTCTGAATGCTTTCATTGGAACACACTCTTCGGCAATTCGAAGCTGATGGAAGCCTGTAGCTAGGTCCATCCTTGAAAATACTTGTGCTCCATCCAGACGATCCAATAAATCATCGATTCGCGGCAATGGATATTTGTTCTTTATCGTCTGCTTGTTCAAATCGCGATAATCCACACATAGACGCAGAGTACCATCAGATTTTGGGACAAACACCACTGCTGCTCCCCAATCAGAGAAACTAGGCCTGATCAGACCCTTCCATACGAGCTGTCGTGTTTGACTGTCTAATTCTTCTTTCTCTTTCAAGGACATTCTTCGAATAGCGTGAACTACCGGCCTTGCATTCGGAATCAAAGTGATCTTGAAATCTATTTCCCTTTGCGGAGGTAAGCGAACAACTTCCTCGAACACATCCACATAGTTCTTGACGACAGGAATGTCTTTGATGAGGTCAGGAATATTCTCAGTGAATTCAGGGATGTTTTCTATTTGAACAGGAGAAACATCTAAAGCTGCCCAGAAGTCTTTTCTATTAGCATTCTGACCTTCACAGGGAATGGTTATATAATCACCTGATTTTATCTTTGCCTTAACGACTCTGTCGGTGCATTTAACCTCAGCTTCATTCTTGGTCAACCAGTCTAACCCCAAGATAAGATCAAACTCTGTAAAATTCATGACGACCGCGATGGTAGGGAATTTATAGCAGGAAAAAGAGACAGGTACTGCACAAACCCAACTGAGATCGATGGAACCCCCAACCGGATTTTGGACAGTCATTGGTTCTTTGAGCTTCTTCAAATTCAAATACAGTTTCTTAACTACATTCTTGGCAATGAAGCTTCGTGACGCGCCTGTATCAAACAGCACTTTAGCTGGAATGTTTTTGACATTGAGCGTGCCTTCTAAAACATCTGGCCTCTCCTGAATAGCTGAGGGCTCAGAAGTTTCTACTACTTCATTTATATGTACTGTTTTAGACTTCTTGAATAGAGGGCAGGCCTTTGAAAGGTGACCTGACTGAAAGCATCGATTACACTTTCTATTTTCTTGAAATCCCATCTGGGGTTTGAACTTATTCTTTCTTCGTTGGTTCCAAGATTTACAACCTACCTCCAAATGTCCTGGTCTATTGCAGCTTGAGCACGTGGCAGTCGTTATTGATCCCTTCTCAGATTTAGCCCTTTTCCTCTTGGCACTGGGCTTCTTACTGACTTCTGACATCTTACCGTTCTCAGGAACATCAGTTTCTAACTCAAATTTATCACTAGAACTGACCTCCTCTTCGTAGCATAACATACCTTTCTTGTCGAGATCCTCGTACTGATAAGCCATGTATATCATTTCAGAAAAGGGGAGCTTCACATTCCTCATTGCACTGTTCTGATATTTTCTTTGAAGGCCATGAATAAATCTCAAATTCTTCCTCTTTGGGTCTTTAATCAGATGAGGGGCAAAATGAGAGAGTTCATTGAATTTCTTATGATATTCTGGAATGGTCATATCTCCTTGTATCAGATAAGAGAATTCATCACATAATCACTCAGTTGCTTCTGGAGGAGTAAATCTTTCTAGAAAAATCACTTTAAATCTATCCCAGGTGATATCACCTTCTGGATTATCTTTAATAACTGAATCCCACCAAAATAAAGCTTCTTCTTTGAGTGCCCAAGACGCCAGTAATCTTTTCTGGTCATCCCTCAGCTTTAAACCCTCAAAGATTTTCTCTACAGAACGGATCCAAGCTTGTGTTTCCATAATGGACTCTTTGCCTAAGAATGGTGATCCACCCAAATTTCGAAATCTCTTGAATAGAACTTCTATATCTGATTCTGGCTATGGGAGCACAACTGGCTCATTAGCTGGTCAAGCCATACGATTATTTCTTCTGTTCCTGTCACTCATTTTCTAGTGCGTCTACAATTAGCAGACAAAGTGTTAGGTCAACAGAAAAGATATTTCAAAATATAGAGACAAATACTTGAATGTAAATGTGTCTACTGAGGTGTATTTCATTCTGCTACTCATACTAGGATATTACTGATCCTATCTGTAATGAGTTACTCGCCCTAGAACACTACTGGTTCTATTTCTGACGTGTTCGTTCATATGTTATATTCCAGAACTAAGCTTAATCAAAGCTCCGATACCAAATGAGACGACCCCAAACCCCGTACAGACGGTGGCAAGGGTAATCCTTGGATTATAACACAGAAACAGATAACAGCAGAACAGAAATAAATAAATACACCAGATAATGCACAAAAGAATATACTGGATAAAAGTAATCATCAGGGTTACACAGTATACAGGATCATACTTAGAATAAATACAGTTTAGCTATACATAAATGTCTACAGCGGAAAACAAACATAATATGTACAACAGGAGCTGAACAGCATAAAAAGAGATAAATGATAGAATCCATCTTCAACTCCAGCTATCCAGAAAAAGCCAGCTAAAACTTGAATACAAGGCTGCCCGTGTAGAAAAAGGGGCACCCGAGTTTGAAAGTGAAACAAACAACGAGTCAGTCATGGGACTGGTATGAGAAATCTACTCAACATATTTAATATATGGCTAATCACAGGACCACGCCACTTTCGTGGAACGAGTTTACTCCATCGGATTGCCAGTGCTTTAAAACAAATCATTCTTTTAAACACCGAATGCTTTTTATAAAAATGAAGCCATTATAAGACTCAGTTCCCATCACACAATGCAACGCAAACCGGAGGATAGAGTTTTTACCTTATAATGGCCAAGATATGCTTGATACGAATAAAACAAAAGCATTTGATATTATTACTACTGTTTATAGGTTTCAAAAACAATTTCAAATCATAAGTATCAATCGAAGACGGCATTAATGCCCCATACCACTAAGTCGCCATATATAGGTATACAATCGAAACTGCACAGTCACGTATTTGGAAACTGGATTTCCGTCATGAACCAAGGCAAAAGATAGTCCTTACCGACTTCGAGACGCTCTAGCCCGCCCCTCAGGATCAGAGCTCGGGTGACCTTGGATCGTCAGGGCCGGTCCACTGGCGTGGATTAAAATGCCTGAACAATGCGTTTCCCCGCCCTTTGGGGGCGTAAATGAGCCAACGAATGACTCCATCGGTCCCGGATCGACCGATATAACCGAGGTGCCTCGCAACAGCAACAACCACATAAGTAAAACTCGTCAGGGCGTGTCAAACCACTGACGCCACTTCTAACTAGAAGGAAACGCATGCCCTCCCTGATGTCCTCTCCCGTTTCTGGTTCATACCGGGGTGTGAGGTTCGCGAATTCATGTTAATCACAAAGCTACACCACACAGGCGGTGCTTTGATCATCACCACAAGAATTTGCTTTTCAACAGAAACCCTGATCACTGCATCTTAGCATGCTACACAGGCAATTCACACCGTGCAACTGATAGCTATCAATCACACAGAAAACATTCCAATGTCAGACACACTGTCCATTTGCAAGTCCGTTCTGGGTCTGAACGAAACCGAAGGCACTATATACCTCGCAAACCCATCGATCACCACATATGTTTGGACGTTCCCCACTCATTATCCATATTTTGGGATGCCTCCCAATCAAGACCTCGGTTACCATCCAAACGAGGTGAAGATCTCCGGTCTTCGACCACCGTCTTCATCTTCGATTTCTTATCGTCGATTCAGTTATTCAGAATGGGATAAACCCGGTCTTTCTGAGCAACTCGCGTATATAATAAACAAGTGCTACACAAATACTACTACGCATCATTTCAATTCATTAGTCACTAACCGTCGATCAGTAAGAGAACGATTTCCCAAATATTAACCCCGAAGGTCGAAACCAACATCAGATCAATACCGAAGAAACCATTCGACTTAGCCAACCTTTAGTTAGTTTCTAAATTTCACATCCATATCGTTTATAATATTTTATAACGATTTATCGCTATTTTTATTTATTTTAAAATAGCCAATTTATTCAAAACGACGCTTCAGGCCATAACGCGGTCGTGGCGCTGTTTTTCTTCAGATCTGATTTACACATATCTGAAAATCTAACCGTTAGATCTTCACAAAATTTACATCATTAAAAAGATCTTTTTAAAACGAATCCAACGGTTCCAGTTTCGTTAAAATCCGACGGTCGGATCTCCCGGTATGATCGTTTGAAGTTTCGATTTCAAAATACGAACTACAGCGTCGTTATTCGATTTAATATAATTATATATATATATATATATATATATATATAATCGATTCTGGCGCTGTTTTTCTTTAGATTTGAATTAAACATTCCAGACAATCCAACCGTTGGATTTTTACAAAGTTGGTGCCGTTGGAAAGATATTTCCAAAGCGAATCCAATAGTTGCGATTTCGGGAAAATCCGATGGTCGGATCTCCCACACTAATCGTTTGAAATCACGGTTTCAAAACACGAACTGCAGCTTCGTTATTCGATATATTTCAATTCTATTTATATATATATATATATATATATATCGATTCTTCGATTTCAAAGCTATATTCTTTTCATATATTTGATAAAAATGATATTTTTATCCAACAACATTCACTTCGACACTTCTATATTTTTAACAATTCATGTATATAGTGAAAATGTGATTTTTACTGTAAAATGATTTATTTCAAAACATGACTATTTTATATAGTTAATATAGGTGATAAAAGTAGGATTTTTATTATAAAACAATTTATTTCAAAACCATATTATTTAATATAGTTCATATTGATGATAAAAATAGGATTTTTATTATAAAACAATTCCTTTCAAAATATGAATACCATTCAACACATGAACTTCAATTAAACGAATGAACATCGATTCAACACATGAAGGTTTTCTATAGTTTATATATATTGATAAAAAGGTGATTTTTTATATTTAAAACATGAATACCATTCAACACATGAATTTCAATTCAACGAATGAATATCGATTCAACACATGAAGGTTTTCTATAGTTTGTATATATAGAGTAAAAATGTGATTTTTATTGTTAAAACAATTTATTCAGAACACGAATACCATTCAACACATGAATATGATTCAACGAATGAATTTCTATTCAACACATGAAGGTTTTCTATAGTTTGTATATATAGAGTAAAAATGTGATTTTTATTGTTAAAACAATTTATTCAAAACACGAATACCATTCAACACATGAATATGATTCAACGAATGAATTTCTATTCAACACATGAAGGTTTTCTATAGTTTGTATATATAGAGAAAAAAATGTGATTTTTATTGTTAAAACAATTTATTCAAAACACGGATACCATTCAACACTCGAATATGATTCAACGAATGAATTTCTATTCAACACATGAAGGTTTTCTATTCAACAGACGAATATAATTTCAACACAAGAATATAATTCTAACACATGAATATTATTCAAAATTTCGGCAGCATAACGGCAGGGTAGTTAAAACCGGGACCATCCCTAGTACGGCTCCTCGCTCTACCTTAAAGCCTCGCAGCTTTTGACAATGGGGAATCATGCATCTAGTTCGCACGCAGGCGACATGTATATATTTTTTTCATTTCCACAAACTAATCCTATGTGGTTTCAACCAAATATTTCTCAACCACAGATGGGTATTTTTCAACCACAATCAATCAATCTCAACCACAAACAATTTCAATCAACCATTCGCTATCAATCAATTTTCACACCAATCACAACCAATATTATCATCCATGGTTTGTGGACGAGGGGCGTATATATATATATATATATATATATATATATATTCATATATAGCATTTCACTTCTATTTCAACATATATATAATTTTTACAACGCATATACAACTTATACATCGAACGTACAACTTAAACAACGCTTATACAAGAGGTGTACAATGCTTATATAACTCATACATCGACTATATAATTTATACATCGTCGTTTTCCATATCGTTTATAAATTAGAAATCTCACATTGGGTTCCACTCCACCAAAAATAGCAGAAGGCTCAGAAAAATATGCGGTCTCTTCTAGAATGTAGAAGAAGTCCACACGAGTCCACTCTCTCTTGTTTCACTGAATTTCGTCAACACACAAAAAAGATATGATTTTTCAAAGTTTGCAACGGTTTAAAGGTGTTAAAACAGTTGAAAATAAACAAGGTCGTATACCTTATTTGAATCTTCAAAACTAGGTTTTGGGTTTTCGTCAAATCCGTGCGGCTTGAGACCGAACCACCTACGCCACGTCGAAGAGCTTGGAGTGGCGCGTCGTCGCCTGGGAGGGGGTTGAACTCGGTGGTCGGAGATGTCCACGGCGGCGGTTGAAAGTCGAGATCTTCCTGGCGCCGATTCTCCCAATCCACACAACGAAAAAATCCCAACCAGGTATGGATTTGAAGAGCTCGGGAAGATCTTCAAAAAGTTCAACTGTGGCATGAGCTAATTCGGCGTGGATTGTGAGTAAAAGAAGAGAGAAGGATTGAAGAGGGTTCCGACTATAATCGACTGTCGGGGAGAGAGAAATATAATTTTCTGACCAATGAGGATTTTTCTTTAATTTATATATTTTAAAATTTCGAAAATACCCCCCTTTCACACACGAACTCCAATCCAAACCCAACGACTGTCATCCCCAGTGTTTTACCCCCATTCCGAACACAATGGGATATGTTTCGAAAGCCCATTCGAATGTTTCAGTTTGTTTTCCTTCAAATTAAAATATAAAACATTCAATATTTAATTTGAACGTACATTTCAGTTTGCCAGGGCCACAAACTAATTCGAAAAATTCCAGAAAAGTAAATTTGTCTATGTTTTGATGATATTGTCTCAACAAAACTAGTTTCGTCGAATTCTGAGACCGTTTGCAAAAAGGCCCATTTCTGGTCGATCCAATTTAACTGTAATTGACCAAAACACATTTTCCTTTGCCACGCTCACATACTAGCTTCCAAAATTAAGAAATTTGAAACCTAGCAATAACTTCACATCCCGGATCCAACAAAATTGGTTTCGTCGAATTCCGAGGTCATTTGCAAGATGGCCAATTTCACGGGCTATATAAATTCCATAGCGACCTTTCTGAAAATTCATTTGGCCATAACTTTTGCTTTCCGCTATGAAACTTCAATTTTTCAGATTCGTTAAAAAGTTATTCACTAACAGATTTAAATATTTTTGGTTTCACTCAAATCCGTTTTGTTTTGCACCCGGTACAATCAATCAAAGTTTGAATTCAAATTTTGAAACTATCGCGCCATTTCAGGCCTTGTTTATAATTAGAATTAATTATATTCGTTTTCAAATGTCGATTCAAACTTACTTTTCATCGTTATTTTTTAAAATATTTATTTTAAATATTTAAAATCCCCTAAAATAGCCAATTTAAAAATTTTAAATTGGTTCAGATTTTCCGGGTCGTTACAGATTATTGATTCCATCTATAGCTTATTCAAAAGCCAAAAAATTTAGTGTATCCGTAATACAATTTGGATGAGTTTTCATGCACTTTGCTTTGTTGTTGTTTTTCCGTGATGATTCTGTACCGTGCACATTTTTATAAAGTGGTCTTGAAATCGATTCTCTCCCTCTCTCTCTTCCTATATATATAGCTTTGAGACAAATGTTTTTTATGTTTCAGTTTTTTAAAAAATTAAATACGTCTCATGGAAATATTAAAAATAATATTTTTTAAAACATAGAATTTTTCAAAGAAATAATTCAAACTCTTTCTGAATCATTTTATAAACTCATTTTATCAAACCAAATATTATATATATATTACACATTTTGCACACTTTGAGAAAGAGAGAATGCGATTTAAACGATATAATAAATCACATGGCATGGGACACGTAGATCAATTATATCGGTCAATTCCAGACTCGTCGATTGAAGTTATTATTGTTTTTCCCATGTGAAGTAGACTAGGTTTTCGTAAATCGATTAGCGAAACATGCGATATGGGATGTATTGTTTTCAATTTTCGAGTTACTATTTGGGAGTTTATGACTCATTTTAGTGTTTTTTTGGCCTATACTTGGACTAGTGGGTCCTATATTCATATATAAAGCTGGTAGTCTATCATGGACAGGTAGAGGTCCTATTCGAGACTGGTGGGTCTCCTATAAATAGCACTTGGTAGGCTGGTGGACCATTTATCGGACTGGTGGGCTAATATTTGGACTAGTGGGTCCTATCGACTATATTTTTGTGCACTAGATTTCTATGTGCTGATTTCTAGAATTTAGATGAATTTGAATGTTTTCACCACGGTTGATTGTGTTTATTCTTTAAATAGCCTGAGAAATATCGTATTATTTATACATTGGTGATTCCATTCATGTTGACATTGAACCCTTAAATAGGTTCTAAATGTTGTGTGGTAATGATTTTCTACTTTTTCATGTGCCAAGAAAACTATATACCTTTTACCTAGTTAAAAAACTAGTACTTTGTGATCAATGCAAACCTTATGCCATATGTGATAAATCAAACCATTCGCCTATCTATGACATTGTGTATTTGTGGCATAATCTCCTTATTGAGATGTTGTGACTTATAGGATATTATTTTACTTCATTATATCCTAATCTTATTGTTTTATCTAGAACTACCTACGTATCTTATACTCAAGTTAGATCGAATTTTTACAAGTAACGCTTGATGTAGATACTTCCTACCCAACTTTTGCTTTTTGACTAACTACCACCTTTTGATTGCTTTAGCGAGTTTTCACTACTACTTAATATTTTATAGCATACTTTGATGGTTGTACATATTATTTTATGTTGATGGATGTATGCAAATTGGGGATAGTATATTCACTTATGTATATTAATTTTTGTTGCACTTGACCAATGTGCATATATCTGTGGGTATGTTACTATTCTATGTACCAAAGAATTTCTCTCGTTATGTGAATATATCTGTGACGTATGTGCATATATCTGTTGATGCTCAGAATTTGCTGATAAACGTGCACCGCTTTTGTACTCTGAGCGTATTTTTTTGAGAAAACACTTGGGAGTTGAATGTACCTGACTATTTTTAACACGAGTATCCTTGTGTACAATGACTTCATGATACCTAGCTCGCCTACACTCGTAAGAGGGTGTTTTGTAACACCCCATATTTTCTGTGAACTTAAGAATTACAAATCTAAGTGTGATTAAAATATAAAATAAGAATCAGGGAAAGCAGGTTGCGCCATTACGTTCATCTCGAAATTCTGCTTGAAAACGAGTCCGAGTTTGCAGAATCAGAGTCCGTATGACCAAGTTATGGCCCTCCAAAGTTTCAGAAATATTCAGAGTTCAAAACAACTCGAATTCGAATTCAAAATTCGAATTTCAAACGCAGAACAGACTGGGCGGCAAATTTCCCGCCCAGACCCAGGTCGACTGGGGTGTCGACTGGGCAGTCGACCCCCCAGACCAGTTCGACTGGGCAGTCGACCTGGGTGTCGACCTGGTCCCCGAGCCCATTTTTGGGTCAGTGTTCGTTCTGATGTTTCCAGTCCGATTTCTGTCCAGATTCATGTGCCTAAACCTATTTAAACATCCCTAAACCTAGCCTTCTCTACACACAATTCTATTCTGCTTCTACACTGCCTCTGTTTTAAATAAAAATAAAAATGGCGTCGCTACTCTGCTGGAATCAAAACTAGAAGCTAATCAACATCAACCTAAGCAACTCAATTCAAGCTTGAAACTTCAACAACGGTTAAAGAAGATCAACTAACGTCGCTACAACTATCTTTCTTTTAGAATCCAATCAAGGCAAGTACAGTTATTTTCCGATATAAACTTTAATCATAATTGTGACATGATTGTAAATCTGAATTTGAGGTTGTGTATGTTCTGTTCTGATCTATTTTATTCTATATCTCTTTCTTCCTTCTGTTCTATAGCTATGCTACTCCGAGCCTGCACCAAATCTCATAAGAGATTAACGCACGAACGCTAAAATGTTTGGGACAAATAATGAATGTGGCATAATTGGACATGGCTAGTCGGTAACTAAAAGGACACATGTTGTAAACTGGACTTAGATCTATGCATATTTTGTGAATTGGAAGAAGAGGAACCATTGTATGTTAACATGTGACTTGAGACTTTGGACATAATGCATATTTCAAAGTTAAAGATCTGTTATAATTTAAAGTTCTGGATTGTTGGGCATATTGTTTATATAAAAATTCATGATTTGGGATAAAAAAGAATATGACTTAGGTGTGAAGGTCTATATTAAGATTTGATAACTATTAAATGTGAATAACACCTAAGTGGGAAATTTTTGAATATATGACATGCATTGAAATCGATGGCTATATTTGGTATAATTTGTATGTGAATCTTTTGTACTAGGAAAGTTTAACTAGATTTTGGGACATGTGTTATATGGTAAATAATGACCATAATCTGTGCCATGTAAATTCAATGCAAACATGGGGTATATGATCATATTGTGAATCATGATAATTATTTAGGCCTAATTTATGATTAAGCAAGGCATGTAAATAGAACCTTTAGAAATATTAAATCTGCTAAATCTGTCATCTGCTAAGTCTGTTGAAAATGCCAAATCTGCTAAACTAAATCCGTTTAGATGCCAAAACTGCTAAATCTGTTGAGATGCCTAAACTGCTAAATCTGTTGAGATGCCTAATCTGTTATCCGCTAAATCTGCTAGTTTGCTTAATCTGATGAATCCGTTAAGTCGCCTAATCTGCCAAATCTGTTATCTGCTATATTTGTTGAGTTGATATAATCAGTCTGTTATTGACATAATCTGAATTGGCTATAGTTATGAATAATTGACATGTATATTAGGTGTGGGCATAAATGGTAAATTATTAATTAATTGGCCGCAAAAATGAACATGGCTAACTCGAGGTTAGAATGAGTTTGCGGCGTAATTCTGCCCGGAACCGCCTGGCGCATCCAGTGGTCGCAAACAATAGGTTCTAATGTGAGAAGTTAGTCATAACATGCTTGAAACCCGAGTTTAGACTTAGTTTGCAGCAGAAATCTTCCCGGAACCAACCGGCCTAACCAGTTGCCGCAAACTGTTAGTCTAATGTGAGAGGTCTAGGCATTAATATTTAATTAATGGAAACCTGAGATAAATATTATGTCTAAAACGTGTTGGGAGGATAGGGTTAAACCCACTAGACTGATGAATTTAATAAATCTATTCCGTGAATCTGTAGGCCCAATTACAAAGTTAGACAAATCTGAAATTCTGTACATCTGATCCGTTAGTCTGAAAACTTGTTGATTTGATTTTCTGATCTGTGAACTAGTAAATCTGATCTCTATATGTCTGAACTTGTAAACAAGTTAATCTGAAATCTGTTAGTCTGGCGACACAAGGTTAAGAGGGAATTTACTTGTGTCATCTGTTGTTTGGGACCCATATTAGTCAGTAACCCTTTCTGGTATCAAAACCTTGACCCAACAGTAGGTAGGGTCCGGGCACGCTTACTGAATTAATTATAAGTTGTTCATTCTTATAATGGCGAGGGGTGTTGATGGTGCGTTCCAACCGGGTCATGTGCGTGCATGGATCCCGGCCTGCCTCTGTGGATGTAAGACGCCGTGACATCTGTAAATAGGTCTGTGTCAATTGGTTGTCACTTTAGGGAGTGATACACCCTACTGTGAGGTCGACACAGGGTATTTATGTTTAGGGAGCCGATCGCTTGGGGTAGGGTTTTAGGGTACACTTAATTCTGTCTGTTTCTGTTGGTACCATCTGTTTCTGTTGGGTGGTAACACCTATCTGTTTCTGCATGGTACCGTCTGTTCGGGTGGTAAAGGCCCATTACTAGTGTACACCTAATTCTACATTCTGTTTCCGTAGGGATTAATCTGTTTCTGTCCGTTTCTGCTGGGGTGGTAAAGGCCCATTATTAGCATTCTGTTTCTGTCCGTTTCTATTGGGGTGGTAAAGGCCCATTACTAGAATTCTCTTCTATGGAAATTATTCTGTACCCGTTTCTGTTTCAGTTTAGACATTAGAGTGACACCTAATTCGGTTATACTAGTATTAGTGCAGAGAAGTGTAAAGAAATAGCTTATGTCATTCTGTTCTTCTGTAATATCCGCTACACCTGTTACCGTTATCTCTCATCCAGTTTTATTTTCATGTCATGTTATTATTATCTGTTCATAACTGAAAATCACTGGACTTGCCAAACTTTTTGTCTGACCCTTGTTGTTTCGCCTCCTTTCTTCCGTTCCCCCCCTCCCCCAGGTTTTGTAGAAGGGAGTACTCTAGCCTGATCCGGATTTCTTCCGCTTGAAGTGCTTAAAGTATGGCTTGTCTTCTTCTGTGGGGATTATGATTTTAAACTATGCATTCTGAAGGCTTTTGTACAAGACTGATATTTTTTACTTGAATTCTGATATTGTGATTTGAAAGAATGTAACCAAGCTAATTTCAGTTTCTGTTGTAATAAAGTTATAAATTTTTCAAGTACTGTTTTATCTGTCTTGTAAGTTTCTGTTCTGTTTACTAAAATGCTCCACCAAAGTTAAGGCATTCCCTTTGTGAGTGACCTTAACGGAGGTGGGGTGTTACACTTGGTATCAGAGCTGAAGGTTACCAGATTTGATAAAATGTTTTTGAAAACTATTTTCAAAAAAAAGGTTTTAAAAGGAAGTATTTTCAAAAGTAAAGCTTATTTTTGGAAAACATAATCCCCAAAAGCCATATATCTTTCTTTTGATCCTCTGTTTGAATCTTTGTTTCCTTCTTTCTCCGGGGCTCCCGGCTTTCTGGGAGGTAACCTCCTCGCGGCATGGTTCTGTAGGCTTGATAAGACTACGACACCGGTCAAAGGGCAAATAAACGCCCGACTTCAATCTATAGCCGTAGTAGTCTCTCCTACGGCTAATTTTCTTTCGAGCTTTGCAGGATTTTCCGTGTGATGGAGGCAGCTTTCGAGGGACTTGTCAACGTGTTACACACGAATAGTAAAGGTGAGAATGAGGGAGTTTGGCTAAGGAGCACAACCCAAGGATGAGAAACTCATGGATATGGACTTGGTTAACATAGTAGGCAAAAAGGAAACACACAAAAAAGAAGAAAAGTATGATGATAAAGGAGGAGAAATGTGCTTTACTTATGGAAGCTTGACTCATCTGAAGAAGGATTGCCAAAAGAGGAAAGGACACTCACTTCAACAGTGGCGAGATGGGACACTTCACTAGGGACTGCCCAAAAAAACGGGGGCAAGGAGAAGGACATTACCTCCTTCGGGAAGGCAGGCGAATGCTCTCATAGTTGGTGGATAGGATATAAGTAGGAAAATTTCCGTAGAGAGATTAGTTTCCTTATCTGATTATTGAGTTAGAACTCTTTTCGATTATGGCATTCTGATTCTGTAGTCGAGTCTCTGCACTTTCTTGCTTCTGATCTGGTTATAGTCTCAAACCCCATAGGGGTTATGACTAATCTGTTTGTGATAGATTAGGGTTTGAGAGATATCTGTGTTAGGCGTCAAGTAGGACGCATACATTCTGGGTTTTATCATGCTTAGTTTTCTAAGAATCGTTTGGTAATCTGATCTATACTAGTAGTCTGTAAATATCTGAATATCTATGATAAGGTTAAGATTTCTAATTTTGACATTGTCTAAAGAGGGTAATCCTCTGAGTGTCAATCTAATATTGATATCGGTCTTTGGGGTTGATACTTAGGGGAATTATTCTCTCAACCAATGTCTAATGGGAACCAAGTTTTTGTTTTATCTGTACTCGCTTCCATCGTTTGACTGTATCCTATCGATCGAATCTTCGAATTTTAGGTAGAAACTAATGGGTGTAAGCATGTGTTTGAGACATGTTATGTTTGATGGTTGCAAGTGGATGCAAGTGGTTGCTAGTGGTTGCTCATGGATGCATATACACACACTAGGCACGAGATCGGCTCGAAAACACTCTCATACTGCATATGGATGTGTGAGCATTTTCAATTTTTGTGGATCCAAAATGATTGACTCAGCACATGGATGTTGCATATGACTGAATGGTTGTGCACTCATATAGAAATGATATGTATCGAGTAGGAAAATTGCATACATGTTGGACTCATGGCACTGGCATAATTCGCATTAAGGAGGTCAACTGAATCAGTGGACCGCCTAATCTTTGCATTAGATAAGGAACATATACACACACTTTTGCATATGTTCATACAACATTAGAAGTTTCTAAGGACAATGGACGCCAGTGATTGATGATTGAGTAGATGGATGTTGGATGGTAGGACACATTCTTCTTAACTTGAAGATTTCGGGGACGAAATCCTTTAAGGAGGGGAGAATGTAACACCCCGTATTTTCTATGAACTTAAGAATTACAAATCTAAATGTAATTAAAATATAAAATAAGAATCAGGGAAAGCGGGTTGCGCCATCGCGTTCATCTCGAAATTCTGCTTGAAAACGAGTCCGAGTTTGCGAGAATCAGCGTCCGTATGACCAAGTTATGGCCCTCCAAAGTTTCAGAAATATTCAGAGTTCAAACAGCTCGAATTCGAATTCAAAATTCGAATTTCAAACGCAGAACAGACTGGGCGGGAAATTTCCCGCCCAAACCCAGGTCGACTGGGGAGTCGACTGGGCAGTCGACCCCCCAGACCAGGTCGACTGGGCAGTCGACCTAGGTGTCGACCTGGTCCCCGAGCCCATTTTTGGGTCAGTGTTCGTTCTGATCTTTCCAGTCCGATTTCTGTCCAGATTCATCTGCCTAAACCTATTTAAACAGCCCCAAATCTAGCCTTCTCTACACACAATTCTATTCTGCTTCTACTCTGCCTCTGTTCTAAATAAAAATAAAAATGGCGTCGCTACTCTGCTGGAATCAAAACCAGAAGCTAATCAACATCAACCTAAGCAACTCAATTCAAGCTTGAAACTTCAACAACGGTTAAAGAAGATCAACTAACGTCGCTACAACTATCTTTCTTTTAGAATCCAATCAAGGCAAGTACAGTTATTTTCCGATATAAACTTTAATCTTAATTGTGACATGATTGTAAATCTGAATTTGAGGTTGTGTATGTTCTGTTCTGATCTATTTTATTCTGTATCTCTTTCTTCCTTCTGTTCTATAGCCAGGCTACTCCGAGCCTGCGCCAAATCTCATAAGAGATTAATGCACGAATGATAAAATGTTTGGGACAAATAATGAATGTGGCATAATTGGACATGGCTAGTCGGTAACTAAAAGGACACATGTTGTAAACTGGACTTAGATCTATGCATATTTTGTGAATTGGAAGAAGAGGAACCATTGTATGTTAACATGTGACTTGAGACTTTGGACATAACGCATATTTCTAAATTAAAGATCTGTTATAATTTAAAGTTCTGGATAGTTGGGCATATTGTTTATATAACAATTCATGATTTGGGATAAAAAGAGAATATGACTTAGGTGTGAAGGTCTATATTAAGATTTGATAACTATTAAATGTGAATAACACCTAAGTGGGAAATTTTTGAATATATGACATGCATTGAAATCGATGGCTATATTTGGTATAATTTTATGTGAATCTTTTGTACTAGGCAAGTTTAACTAGATTTTGGGACATGTGTTATATGGTAAATAATGACCGTAATCCGTGCCATGTAAATTCAATGCAAACGTGTGGTATATGATCATATTGTGAATCATGATAATTATTTAGGCCTAATTTATGATTAAGCAAGGCATGTAAATAGAACCTTTAGAAATATTAAATCTGCTAAATCTGTCATCTGCTACGTCTGTTGAAAATGCCAAATCTGCTAAACTAAATCTGTTGAGATGCCTAAACTGCTAAATCTGTTGAGATGCCTAAACTGCTAAATCTGTTGAGATGCCTAATCTGTTATCTGCTAAATCTGCTAGTTTGCTTAATCTGCTGAATCCGTTAAGTCGCCTAATCTGTTATCTGCTATATTTGTTGAGTTGATATAATTAGTCTGTTATTGACATAATCTGAATTGGCTATAGTTATGAATAATTGACATGTATATTAGGCGTGGGCATAAATGGTAAATTATTAATTAATTGGCCGCAAAGATGAACATGGCTAACTCGAGGTTAGAATGAGTTTGCGGCGTAATTCTGCCCGGAACCGCCCGGCACATCCAGTGGCCGCAAACAATAGGTTCTAATGTAAGAAGTTAGTCATAACATGCTTGAAACCCGTGGTTAGACTCAGTTTGCGACAGAAATCTTCCCGGAACCAACCGACCTAACCAGTAGCCGCAAACTGTCAGTCTAATGTGAGAGGTCTGGGCATTAATATTTAATTAATGGAAATCTGAGATAAATATGATGTCTAAAACATGTTGGGCGGATAGGGTTAAACCAACTAGAATGATGAATTTAACAAATTTGTTCCGTGAATCTGTAGGCCCAATTACAAAGTTAGACAAATCTGAAATTCTGTTAAATCTGTACATCTGATCCATTAGTCTGAAAACTTGTTGATTTGATTTTCTGATCTGTGAACTAGTAAATCTGATCTCTGTATGTCTGAACTTGTAAACAAGTTAATCTGAAATCTGTTAGTCTGGGGACACAAGGTTAGGAGGGAATTTACTTGTGTCATCTGTTGTTTGGGACCCATATTAGTCAGTAAACCTTTATGGTATCAAAACTTTGACCCAATAGCAGGTAGGGTCCGGGCACGCTTACTGAACTAATTATAAGTGGTTCATTCTGATAACGGCGAGGGGTGTTGATGGTGCGTTCCAACCCGGTCATGTGCGTGCATGGATCCCGGCCTGCTTCTGTGGATGTAAGACGCCGTGACATCTGTAAATAGGTCTGTGCCAATTGGTTGTCACATTAGGGAGTGATACACCCTACTGTGGGGCCAACACAGGGTATTTATGTTTAGGGAGCCGATCGCTTGGGGTAGGGTTTTAGGGTACACTTAGTTCTGTCTGTTTCTATTGGTACCGTCTGTTTCTGTTGGGTGGTAACACCTGTCTGTTTCTACATGGTACCGTCTGTTCGGGTGGTAAAGGCCCATTACTAGTATACACCTAATTCTACATTCTGTTTCCGTAGGGATTAATCTGTTTCTGTCCATTTCTGCTGGGGTGGTGAAGGCCCATTATTAGCATTATGTTTCTGTCCATTTCTGTTGGGGTGGTAAAGGCCCATTACTAGCATTCTCTTCTGTGGAAATTATTCTGTACACGTTTCTGTTTTAGTTTAGACGTTAGGGTGACACCTAATTCTGTTATACTAGTATCAGTGCAGAGAAGTGTAAAGAAATAGCTTATGTCATTCTGTTCTTCTGTAATATCTGCTACACCTATTACCGTTATCTCTCATCCAGTTTTATTTTCATGTCATGTTATTATTATCTGTTCATAACTGAAAATCACTGGACTTGCCAGACTTTTTGTCTGATCCTTATTGTTTCGCCTCCTTTCTTCCGTTCCCCCCCCCCCCTCCCCCAGGTTTTGTAGAAGGGAGTACTCTAGCCTGATCCAGATTTCTTCCGCTTGAAGTGCTTAAAGTATGGCTTGTCTTCTTCTGTGGGGATTATGATTTTAAACTATGCATTCTGAAGGCTTTTGTATAAGACTGATATTTTGTACTTGAATTCTGATATTGTGATTTGAAAGGATGTAACCAAACTAATTTCGGTTTCTGTTGTAATAAAGTTATAAATTTTTCAAGTACTGTTTTATCTGTCTTGTAAGTTTCTGTTCTGTTTACTAAAATGCTCCACCAAAGTTAAGGCATTCCCTTTGTGAGTGATCTTAACGGAGGTGGGGTGTTACATGTTTCTTCTCACTTTAAGGTAGAATCCACTTCAACTTTGAGATCTTCATCTATTCATGTCGAAGCTTCGAATTATGTCCCAGCTGAGCTAGCCGTAATTGTAATGAGGCCATCGTTGATGTATCTCATAATATGCCAAGAGTTATCCCTCATCTATTGGAAAGGTGCCCGTCAATTATCACCCCGAGAATGCTTTAAAACATATGCATATTGTACGAGATTTCAAAATGTCATGTATAATTACTAGTATAGGATGAGTTTGTTGATGGGCCTCCATCGGGTTAAACTACATGTCATTGTTTCATTTACTTAAATGACATTGTTCCTCCATTCAATCTCTCTTGTAGACAATTCCTTAGAACATGGGGATCGCACCTTTCCAGCTCCATTCAAATAGCTACGCCATGGTGACACATCCTAATGTGCTTTTCCTTCAGAACTATAAGCATTTTCTATCGTTCCTTAAACTTCGATATCTTCTTCTATTCAAAAGGAGACACTACCACCCGCTCTTTAATTATTGTTGAGGCGTAGCCAAACTGCAAGCTTATCCTGAAATTATCTAACAAATGCCAGTCTTTACAAATCAGTTCTTCTACTTTCAATGCCTAGAAGAATATAATAGATTATGGATTCATAGGGGTGAGCATTTGAGTTTTAGCATTACATCCAACCAGGATTCGAGACTTGAAATTCTTAACTCACCATACTTTTTTCTGGCAGATTTTCCCTCTCCTATGAGAGATCTACTAGACTAATTTAGACACTTTTAGGGTTGTCCTGGCTTATGAGAGAGAGAGAGATAGAGAAATTCCTTGCTGCAAGGCAAATATCTTCATAGATTTAGGTTTATCCACCATGCTAGGTTGGGATTCCTCGTGAGGTTTCAGCTCCAATTCATCTAGGGTCGAAACTAGTTTGGTTCAAGTCACCAGAGGAGGACCTTCCATAGAGGGCCCATTAGGGGGATCACTCATAGGTGAAAGCTTGGTTGGTCGGACCGAGGTTGAACCTAAGGACTATGTTAGGATGTCTCTTATTTTGGAGGATGCATGTAACAACCTAGCCTTTGGACTAGTTCTATAATCTATGATGTATAGACTATACTGTAACTAAATTTAATTAAATAAATAAGACTTATATATTTGGAAAATATTTGGGAAAATTCCATATATACATGCATTGATAATTTTAAACCCCTTAACCGGTGTACAGATAAAAAAGGTAATTAATGTTTCATTAATTTGTTTTATCTTTTAATTTGTTTTAATGCATACTTATATTAAATTATTTCATAGGAAAGGTAATCCAAAGAAGATATAAATGTAAAAGTAAGATATTCATTTAAATTGATAATATGAATAAGATCAAATTCAATTAAATTAGAACAATAATTATTTAAAAAAAATCATGTATGCATATTTACTTGTTTATGTGTATATAATCAAGTGTTTGTTGTCTTAACAAATCTTGTTGCATTTAAGAACTTGTTTTAGCTTGTGTAGATATAACATCACTTAATGTAACTAATGAATATATATGTACATAAAATAAAATCTACTTGAAATCAAATTTTATTTACTTCATTTGTAAGCACATGCGAGGACACGCATATGTACATCTAGTACAAGCTAGACATAGATATGTGTAGGTGGAATCTTATTAGATATTAAGAATGAATAATATATATATAAAGTACATACATTTTTCAGCATAAACTGGGGGGTTTGCCGTGAATATTAAGTGAAATTATACTAGCACATGGTTGTCTCTAACCAGCCCTGCATATGTAAGATCACAGCTACTTAATATCAAAGTCTATATACATTCAAAGAACAATATACATCCCATATCACATCACTGTTGTGTATAACATTATGTCACTACTTTATAGCCCAGCTTACACTATATTCCCTTCGAAGCCTAATTCCTGAGCAATTTGCACATGAAAATGTACACAAATGAGCACCTAAGAACATAGATGGCCGTGATCTATAATCTGGAAAGAGTGTGATGGAGAAGACTAAACAACACTTCTTTTCAATCATGTATATAGCTATGCAACCTATGCCCTGCCTACATAAATACCCACCTGAGTTAATGCCTGCATTTTTGCATCTATAAATACCATAGAGCCACACGAATACACACATACACTAAGGCACTGGAAAACAAATACAAAGCAAAAAGCCTCAAACTAAAAGGGTAGAAAAAAACTGTGAGAAGCTTAGAACAGTACTTGGAACAGAACTATGAAGTAAACCTGGAAACAAAAATAAACAAAGAATGAATAAATGGCGAGACAGGGGATGTATATGTGAGTAAACTCTCTAAATCTCCTTACTGTTTATACAAATCTTTATTGGATTCAAATCATATGCATGTTAATGTAGTGTTCACCATATACGATTCAATATTTGAAGTATTTATATGTAGTTAGATTTTGATTGAGGATTCATCAATCTGAGAAAAACAAAATACATAGCACAATATAAAATATGTGAGTAAAGACTTAAAACTCTTCATCGTTTATATATTAATTTTAGTAGATTCCATCAGTATGTGTGCCACTATCATTCAATATTAAGTTGTTTAACGAATGAATTCCTGAAAATATTTTTTTGAACAACTCGAGAAACAAAAGTACAAAGCACGGTGTTCAATTATCTAGTGTTTATAATAATGATTATGACTCAGGCTATAATACAATGAAATGACGTACATATATACTACTACGATTTTTCCATAACACCACATCGGAGAATATTTTGGAGCAGTGAAATGGTTAAGTAAATGTGAGAAGGCCTTTTTAAATCCGCACAAGATCCTCACGTAATCTCGTTTCAATTATGAGAACATAAAAATTATATAATGTGTGTCAGTAATACTACCACACTTGACTAGTACAAAAAAGTAAAAAATTTCTTAGTATACGGGGTGGTACTGTCATGTTGATAGCCTTGGTTTGGAAAAAAAAACTTCACCACCGTGGTGTCGGTGTAGAGTCGCACATCAAGGGGAAAAGGGAGAGGGGTTAGTCGGAAAGCTGGAGGTAAAGTATAAGGATGAATAATGGAATCCTGGTGGCAGCATGAAATATTTTAGTGAAAGGGGGTTAGTTTGGGAGTTTTGGTGGAATTGTTGAAATTTGATTCGTGTTGGTTTGGGATTCCGAGTGTGTGAATTTTTCAGAAACTATCAGGAAATGGCGTAGACTTCTTTGATGATCAAAAATCCAGTACGCCCAAAATTAACAACAAAGGAATGGTGATGGAATCAACAATACATGGGTATAAATGGACCATATATAGATAGGAAAAAAGAAACCACTAGGAGCGAAAAGAACTGATGATTTCAATCAAATAAGCTGAGCATGTAACATCACAAGTTAACAACTAAGTTTACTAATCCTAATTGCAGCCAAATAAGGATGTTACAATACTGGATAATAAATGTGACTCGTGGGGATGGTCGAAGCATCGAGAGGGCGGTGGAGACATGTGTGCATATACACGGTGCTGCTTGAATGCAGGTTGAAAGGTGGCAATGTCTATGTTACACCTAATTACGTTTTGGTCTTGAGAGTGCTTGGTTTAAGCTCACCCAAATAAAAATAAAAATTATCACACATTCACACACGCACTACGTTTGCATTTTAAGTGGTTGCAATCATTCGATCTGCTTCACTAATGATACGTCCTGGTAATTTCCAGGCCAGACTTTATATGTTCGGATTACAACTTATACATGCACTGAAACTTTATAACATTTACAAATTACTACGCAGCAATTTTATAATGTTTACATATTATGCTTATGTACGAGTCTACAACTTACATCTGACTCTACATTTATCATAGATTCAACCATCCGTTAACATAAATACGATTTGCATCAACTGCAGCGAACATACCAACTCCCTTACAACTGTTGTCGATCAAGTTGGATGTAAATCAGTAACCCCACACTCTCCGCTTATGAAGCACGGGTCTCAAACTAGTTTATTTCTCAATTAAAGGACCGAAAATATACACGCAATCAACTTAAAGAAAACTGAATTACTAAAAATATAAACAAGACGTAGTACACAAATGTATAGCAACAATAGCATGCTATAGTCTTATTCAAATATAAAAAGAAGATCCTAAAACTAAGCATAAGGAGTGGAAAGAAATGAGATATTAGTGAATCACGTAAACGTTTATGAATCATGCAAATGTTTCATAGGATTGGTTTGATCAGATGGGAAATTTTCAGTCGTAAAATACTAAAAGCAGCAAATACCCCGATGTCTTGATCCTTATTGGAAAACTAAAACAACAAGATTTCATGATGCGATCGACAGAAGGGACCAATTTTGTGATGGAATGGACATATGTTGAAATTAACAAGCGCTTTCACAGTTTCATCGAAGGCACCTAGAATCTCGATCTACGTTTAAATATGACTTAGGAGTTTGCAATAAATATTGTAAAAAGAGGTAAGTGATGCTGTTGATCTCAATTCATTGTGCAAAGAATATTTGCCTCGTTAATTTCTGTTCTCATGGACAAGAAGATATATACACACACACATATAGAAGACAAAACTTTGCGTTTTACGTGAAATTAGAAAAAAAAATAGAAAAGCTGCACAAATTTCAACACGTGAGTTAGAAGTAGGTTTGGAAGTAAAGGCTAGGAGAAATTAAGGAAGAAGTATTAGTCCAGGGGTTACATTGTCAGACTTGCGGTGTTCGTTTTCATGAGTTTCAGCTGGAAGCCTGTAATGGGAAACAAGTAGAAAGGGTTGGGTTGGAAAATCGGGAATTGGGCTATGTTTTTATTTGGGCTTTGGGCCGGATTTAATTTTCAGTGAAATATTGCGTTAAATTCAAAGTTGTGCTTAAATCACTATTATACGTAACCCAATAGGAAAGGGGACATAGCAGTGGCATTGGATGGGTACTCGAAATTGGGCTATGGGTCGGGAAATGAATTGAATAATAATACAGATTAGAGTTGTTCAAATGTAAAGTTCCTTTTAAAAATTTAAAATATATATTGTTATAAATTGACTATAATAAGCTTGATAATTTATCAAATCAATTTTAATAAAAAATTTGGTTTTAAACAAAGGTAAAGAATAATAAATAAAAATAAGAAGAGATCATGAAATATTGAATTATTTCGTAAATTTCAAAATAGACGTTGTCGTCTAAGTTAAATTCGAATCTCCGATATTTATCTATATAATCTACTGAAAACGAAATAAAACGGGTATACTTATTTCCAATGAAATGAGAATGATTAAAATGATAAACTAGTTGTTACCCGAGATAACATATTTCAACTGTTATTTAGTTTGAAATCAAACAGCAGCTCGTTACTGATTATTATTGTTTGGGTGAATGATTGTTGTTATTGATCTATTGTACCGTGTAGTGATCAATCGAATTTTAACTAGTTAAAATAGAACATGACATGTTTTATTTGATTATAATCATCTTATGCTGATTATTGTTCTGAAATCAAAATTTAGATTTATATAAGTAAAAATTAAATATATTGGACAAGTTATGAAATTTACTGCTTTTAAATGTTGAATAAATGGTTTTACGTATCGACACTGTTTAAATTTGATAGTTAAAACACCGACTATCAAGTAATATTCCTTACGCGCTAGTTCGAAGAGACCAGGATGGGAACTTGATGCAAAACCACTTTGAACTAACTTTACGATCCTTGAACTAACTCGCAGGATACTTATATAAATATTGAAATTGAAGACCATTGACTTCAAGAGCGGAAGAAGCACTTGTTGAAATTCTTTGGTTAAGCTCCCAGAGATATTTCAGCAGTAATTTTGTCGTGATTGAAATCTTCGGATTACAAGGACTACTCGCTACTGATCCATTGGGTGATTCCTATTTTGGATGTAGTAGGAGAGTACCTTCGGTTCATCCTGTTCTGGAATGATTTGTATGGACGGATTCTGACAGGGTATTTCCTAAAAATCACGTACATTGATTTTTACAAATACACCAAGTTGGTGGCAAAGAAGGGCACTTCTTTTACACCCAGAGTGTATTTGTGGACGTTAATTAGTGATTTTGACGGATCTGACAATATGGCATTCAAAGTGAATGATAGCCAGATGTTCTAAAGGTGAATTCTAACCTCAAGCCTCATCAATCAGGAAATGACAAAAATCGGGAAGGCAACATGGCTATGTGGGTTGCTCCCATTAGGGCGTATAACCACCTATCTAGAGAAATTCCATTTCCTTCTTCACTCTATTCGATGTTGTCCCTTTCGGGAAACAATTGCTAATCCTATCCGTTGGTGATATACATTCGATATAGTGAAGTGAAATGAGTGGTTAGTCATGGGTGGGCCGAGCTGCAATACGTTCTTGTTGAACTCAGTGTATTCCCCTCTAGAGATACAATATTGGCAGGTGGTTCCATACCCTGTCATAGTCGGAATTCAATCTCCAATACGCGCCCGAGGTTTTGATTGTATACTTTATATGTGGAGCGTGAGATGCAAGCGTTCCACTAGATTGCTATTTATTTCTATTTAGACACTATTATAATTTCAGAATAAATATGATTTTCAAAACATTTTGGGTCATCGTAAGGTAAAGACCATTTGTATTTATGTGCGGATCGGTCTTAAGATTATCATTTATTTCGAAAGGATTTTTGAACATTAAATCAAGTTATTTATAGTCATTTACTTACACCAGTCCCATGACTGGCCCAAAGTTTATTTTCTATGTTTTCCCTAAACTCTTGGGTGCCCAAATTTGTACGGGCAGTCAAGTGTTTCTGGATTATGCAGATTCATTTGGAGGATATTGGCGAAGGAGTCTTCAACACCAGATATATACAGTTTACTTCCCTTGCATTGTATATGAGTTGTACTCTAATGTTGTATGTAAGTAAATATAGTTTTGTATTTCAAAATGTTATATTATATATTTTATTCAGTTCCGCTGTGAGATTCGTGATACTCTGATTCTGTTTTGTTCAGTTCTTCTATTCTAACATTCTTTCTTTCTATTTCTCATCTTCTAACTTTTTTCTATAAGCGGTCCGCTAATTTCTGATGGTTAATGGTCCATATGTGATACAGGAAATGTAATAGTATGGATAATCATGATTGGAACATTCCGGGCCGCTACAGTTGGCATCAAAGCAATGGTTTGGTTATAACCATGGCTTTATGTCATAACACGGTAGAGATAGGATTAGTGATACCCTAGATTGAGTTTTAAATGTATATATATGAGTGCGCAATTGTTAATTGATATAGAAACTATTTTATATTATGCTGATTGGTTTATCGAGTGATTTATGAATTCCGGTCGATACAGTGATGGAATACTGAATCGAAAAGTGTTTCTAAACTCTTGAATAGAGTAATTCGACACAATATTGTTTTAAAAGCTGGGTAAATATACTCAAAATTATACTTTGATATAAAAGGAGAATTTTCTGAAGTTATTATTATATGTAGAAGGGTCAATTATCATTATTTTAATCAATTTAGATTATAAAATTGAAATGGTTATATCGTAAACCAAATTAAATTTGTATAGAGAATGAAATATACAAAGAAGACAAACTGGAAAGAGTTTGAGAAAAGAAAAATGTTTTGGGAAAATTCAAAAGTTTTGAATTAAATAGAGTTATATGATTTCCAACTGTCTTGAAATAAAACCAGGAGTAGGATTGTGGAATAGGAAAACTGAACTGGAACAAGATTAAAATTGTATAGTTGAATGGAATTAAACTAGATTGATGTTTGAAAAAAAATTCGAAACAGACAGAGATATTTGAACAAGATTATTTCAGATTAATGAAGTCAATGAGTTTTGGAAGTATTTTCCAGCTATAATCATAGATGTTTGGGTTGGTAAGGATCAATAAGGTATTAAAGCAATTGGAATCTAACTGGTGATTGGTTGAGTTAAATGATTTTCTGAGTGTTGATCTGACGTTGATTTCGGTCTTTGGGGTTGTAACTTAGAGGATAATTTTCTTACCGATTTACAGTCAACAACTAATAAGTGTGGAAGAGTGGTAATGCATGTATATGAAATGGAAATGTTTTCCAACAATAATAAAAGATATTTCTAGTTATGGAAATAACTATGATCGATAGAGAATTGTTGGTCTGTGTATTGATTGTTTTAATTGCTGTGAAATAGTTTGGTAGGTAACCTGTGTATTTTGAATGCCTTGTTCGCTGTAATAGTTAGGAGACGGCGTATGTATGAGTTTTGATGTAAGTCTATGATTTTAGCTATAACTGGAATCTCCTCGTTACTCTTAATTTCGGGACGAAATTCTTTTAAGGGGCTAGATTGTAACGACCCAACTTTTGGACTAGTTCTATAATCTATGATGTATGGATTATACTGTAATTAAATTTAATTAAATAAATAATATTTATATATTTGGAAAATATTTGGAAAAATTCCATATATGCATACATTGATAATTTTAAACCCCTTAACAGATGTATAGATAAAAAAGTAATTAATGTTTCATTAATATGTTTTATCTTTTAATTTGTTTTAATGCATACATGTAATAACCCGGAAATCTAGGCCAATTTAAAATTTTTATTTTGGCAATTTTAGTGAATTTTGATTATTTAAAATGAATTATTTTAAATAAAAATGACGAGAAATTTATTTTGAATAGAATTCAAACGAATATGTTTATTTGAATCGTCGTTAGAATATAAATAATTATTTATAATTATAAAAGGAATTGAAAATGGAGCGGTAGTTCGATAATTCGATTTCAAACTTCAAATGAATGTACAGGGTGCAAAATGAACCGGATTTTAGCGAACCTAAAAATATTTGAATCTAATTAAGAATATCTTTACAACGAATCCGAAAAATTGAAGTTTCATAGTGGGAATCAAAAGTTACGTCCAGTCGAAAATTCAGAATAGTCGCGATGGAATTCTGGCCCTTAAAAATGGAAATTTTGCAAACGACCTCGGATTTCGACGAAACCACTTTTGTTGGATCCACGATGTCAAATTATTGCTAGGTTTCAAATTTCATAATTTTTCGAATCAATATGTGAGCGTGGCAAAGGAAAACGCATTTGGCCAGTTTTAATTAATTTTAATCGACTGGAAAATTGCCATTTTTCAAACGGTCTCATAATTTGACGAAACTAGTTTTGTTAGGACCGTATCGTAAATATGAAGCCAGAAAATATTTTTCTGGAATTTATTGAGTCACTATGTGGCCCCAGTAAATTGAAATGCGCGTTCAAATTCAATATATAAAGTTATATTTTGATTTTGACGAAAACTGATTGAAATGATCGAATCAGCTTACAATACATATCCCATTGTGTTCGGAATGGGGGTAATTAGCTATGGGCGACAGGCGGTGGGCTTCATTTTGAGTTTGAAATAAAAAGTTGCTTTTTTGAGAAATAATTAAATTAAATAAAAATCTCTCTCCCTTTCCCCTTTATCTCTGGTCAACCTCCCCCCCCCCCCCCCCCCCCCGCACCCCCGATTATTTTATCAAATAGAAAAAAAAACCTCGCCGCTCAGATCGATGACCGCTAGGACCCCCCTTCGCGAGCTCGACCGCCAGAACCCCCTCCCTCGCGAGCACGACCGCCGGAAGGCTCCCTTTTTTTCTCTGATCCACCACCCCATTGCCCACCACACCCTCTCCGCACTCCTTTCCCTCACTGACCAACCACCGACGAGCAGCTTTCCCCCCTCCTCGATTTCCGCGATGAACAACAGCCCCCTTCGAGCGCAGCAGCCGACTCCAGCTCGATCCGTGCGCCGCCAGTCCACCGCGAGCTCGAATAGCCCCTACCGATTGAAAAGGGTGAGTGTTCTATATATTTTTACTTTTATTTTATTATATAAATATCAGATTTTTAACGTGTTAAAGAAGTGATTTTTAACGTGTTAAAGGAGCGATTTTTAATGTATAAAAGGGCGGATTTTTATAACATGAAGGAATTGATTTTTAGAACATGAAGGTTTTGATTTTATAGAGCATGAAAAATTGGGATTTTTAACGATAAGTAGGTTGGATTTTTATAGGTCAAAAATATAATTTTTATAATATAGAAAAGATAAAAATATAATTTTTATATTATAGGAGGGTTAGAAATATAATTTTTATATTATAGAAGTATTAAAAATTCGATCTTTATTATGTAGAAGGAGCAAAGATGTGATTTTTATATAAGAGTCGATATAAAAATTTAATCTTTATTATATGAGCACCGTTGTAAAAAGAGAATTTTTATCTATATAGTAGCCGTGTAAAAATAGAATTTTTATCTATATAGTAGCGGTATAAAAATGATATTTTTATCCTTATAGAGTGACTATAAAAATGTGATTTTTATATACATGGCAACAATATAAAAATGTGATTTTTATATATGTAGTGGCTATGGACAACGAAAGTGACAAAAGGCAAGAACGGCGAAGATTCCTACATAAGAAGAGTTGTGGTATTGGATTAGCTAATCTGTGAGAACTTCTCACTTTTAATTTAAATTTCTAGTTAAATATATACTAGGATGCAGACGGTGTTTAGTAGTACCCGACACCCGTCGTCCACAGACCATGGACGAATTGTATGCTTGTTTGTTTGATTTTGATGTGTAGTGGATTGTGTGATGTGATGTGAAATGAAATAAAATATTTATATAGTTAAAAATATTTTATAGTTGAAAATAGAATTTTTACCATGCATTTAAAATGAAATAAATATAAACAAATCGGACTATTTATTTATATACACACATTTAACTGATATTGATTAGGATGATAAATTTTACACATCGCCCAACTGCACAAATAAAATATGTGTTTGATTGTTTGAAACCCCACATGGGTATTGGGATGATATATGACATACACTAATCCCAATAATTAGTTGTATGTCGATTGATTGATTGACAGACTGTTATAAGCGTTAAATATTTATATTTGACGCTTATACAGTGTAGAACGCACTTTGGATGATGGTTGATGATTTATCGTTGCTGTTATATATACATGTGTGGTAGAAAATCCATATAATTAACATTATATGGTAATTGATTGGGCCTCATTCCAGTTTTGAAAAAGAAATATTTGAATAGAATATTTGAAAAAGAAATATTTGAGTAGAATATTTGAAAAACGAAATATTTGAATAGAATATTTGATAAAGGAATATTTGAATAGAAATATTTGGAAAAGAAATATTTGAAAAGAAATAATTGAAAAAGAAATATTTGAAATAGAATATTTGAAAATAGGAATCCGAAGCCGTGTTAAGTAGTTACACGCCATTTTAACACGAACGAGATTTTGTCGATTTTATAATGAATATTGAAAGTGATTTCAAAATCGAATATTTAGAAAGGAATTCGAATTGAAATTTAATAGAATTGAATTCGAATTGAAATTGAACAGAATCGATTTGAATTGAAATCATTTTGGAAATGAATTGAATTCGAATTGAAATTGAATAGAATTGATTTCGAAATGAAATTATATAGAAATGAATTCGAATTGAAATTGAATTAATTTGAAATTCAAATTGAATTGAAAACGAATTGAAATTGAATTAAAAATCGATTTGGATTGAAATTAATTTGAAATGAATTTAAAACGAAGTTATATTGAAAAGATTCAATTTTGATTTGAATTTGAAATAGAAGTTGAAATCGTTTTGAAAACGAATTTAAAACGATTTATAAAATACGTTTTGAAAGGAAATCGGCAAAATATATATATATAATATATATATATATATATATATATATATTATATAATGGCCTGAATAGAATGCGCCACGCCACAGCAGTTTGTGAATTTTGACCATTGACTTCGAATGGATATTACGGGAGATCCGACTGTCGGATTCTCCTAAAACCAGAACCGTTGGGTTCGTATCGAAAAGAGCTTTCTAACGAATATTGGATATTGGAAATCTAACGGTTGGATTTGGAATTATGTCCAAATCAAATTTGGAAAAGGTCGTTGTAAGTGCAGTTCGATGGCCGTTGATGAAAATCGACTGTACGGGCCTTGATAAAATTATTAAAATAGTAGTAATTTGTGTAAAATCATAAGAAATGATTTGAGAAGAATTGGGATGAAAAACTCCATATTTGAAAAGATAAAAATAGATTTTTATCAAAATGAACTAGTTTTGAAATAGAATTAAAATCAATTTATTTTTGAAATAAATAAATTGAATTTGAAAATGGTTTTAAAAGTAATCAGAATTTCCAATAATTGAATTGGAATGTATTTGAATCGAAATTGTCTTTGGAATATTTCAATGTTGGATTTCGTGATTATACAGATAGTGTTTTGGAAATTTGAAAGATATAGATATCGTTATTTCTAATACGATAATTGTTGGTCATAGAATTTGATATTGAATACAAGCCGATATATTTTTTATTCAGAGCCTTGTATTTAATATCAAATGTGATTTGGGTTTGTCGTGAATGGTGTCTTCATTAACACTGTTCTTAAGCCCAGTTGAGAAGAAGATTAAATCTTTTTATTTAGATTTAATAAAGTGTACCAATTAAATGGTATTTAACTGGAATTGAATTTGAATTGATTTTTGGGTTTATCGTGAACAGTGCTTTAAATAACACTTGTTCTTTAACCCGATAATTAATGGAATGTGATTTTGGGTTGTCATGAACGGTATCTTCAATAACACTGTTCTTAGACCCAACTGAGTTAAGAAAATCAGAAACTAAGTGGAGATTAGTTAAATTGTATGGTTCTTGGATATTGATCTGGTGTTGGTTTCGGCCTTCGGGGTTAATACTTAGGGAATTGCTCACTTGTTAATTTACGGTTAGGGACTGATTGGAATGGAATGTGATTTTGGGTTTATCATGAACCGTGTTTTGAATGACATTAATTCTTTAACCCAGTTAAAGATTAAAACCAAGTGGAGTTTTAATGAATCTTTAATAAGATTGAAGTGACCGAGAATGGAGTATCACCAATTTTGCTCCAGGCGATAGTTAAATCTTTAATTAGATTTGAACGTGAAATGGTAATTGAATTTACCGATAACACCGTGGTGTTAGATATGAAGTAATACCAGTTTTACTTCATGGGATGAATAGATTGGGATTGGGAAATTAAAACAAATGATTACTTCTGTAATAACCCGGAAATTCTGAACCAGTTTAAAATTTTTATTTTGACAATTTTAGCGAATTTTGAATATTTAAAATAGATTATTTTAAATAATATCGACGATAAATTTATTTTGAATATATTTCGAACGTATATATTATATACGTCGTCGTTAGAATATAAATAATTATATATAATTATAAATAGAATTGAAAATGGCGCGGTAGTTCGATAATTCGATTTCAAACTTCAATTGAATGTACCGAGTGCAAAACAATCCGGATTTTAGTGAAACCAAAAACAATAAGATCAAATTGATAGTATCTTTCCAACGAATCCGAAAAATCGAAATTTCATAGCGGGAATCAAAAGATATGTCCAGTTGAAATTTCTGAATAGTCGCTATGGAATTCAGGCCCTTAAAAATGGGAATTTTGCAATCGACCTCGGATTTCGACGAAACCACTTTTGTTGGGTCCGTGATGTTAAATTATTGCTAGGTTTCAAATTTCATAATTTTTCGAATCAATATGTGAGCATGGCAAAGGAAAACGCGTTTGACCAGTTTCAGTTGATTTTAATCGACTGGAAAATGGCCATTTTTCCAACAGTCTCAGAATTCGACGAAACTAGTTTTGTTAGGACCGTATCGTCAATACGAAGCTAGAAAATATTTTTCGGGAATTTTTCTAGTTAGTATGTGACCCCGGTAATTTGAAATGTACGTTTAAAATTCAATATAGCAATTTAAATGTAATTTCGACAAAAACTGATTGTAACAGTCGAATCAGCTTATGATACATATCCCATTGTGTTCAGAATGGGGGTAATTAGCTATGGACGACAGGCGGTGGGCTTCGTTTCGAGGTCGATAGAAAAAGTTACTTTATGTGAATATTATATTGAAATTAAATAAAAAATATCTTCTCCTCCCCCTTTAACCCGTTCTGCCCCCACCCCCCCGATTTCATATTTCAGAAAGATAATAAAAAGAAAAAAATCGCACTAGGCGATCGACGAACCCCCCCCCTCAAGCGGCGGCGCCGCGCCGCGAACCCCCCCTCCCTTCTTCTTCCTCGACTGCGACGCCCGAACCCCCCCCCCCCCCCCCGCCAAAACCCACGAACCCGCAAACCCTAACCCAGCCCTAAACCCCCGCCTGCCACCTCCTACCGCCGCTCCGACCTCATGCGCCCACCGCGCCGCACCCCCCACCCGTCTTCGACGACGGTAGCAAACCCCCATCCTCCCCTCCGCGGCTACAAATCCGACAGCCCCCCCCCCCCCCCTCGACGTGGTAAAAGTGAAAAGGAAAAAGGTAATTATCAATAATTTATTTATTTATTTGTCTTTGTCTATTTAATGTAATTAGTTTAGTTAATTTACTAATTTAGCATAGTTTTAAAAATGAAAGACATGTTTTTTAAAAAAAATAGGTAAGACATGTTTTTAAAAAATATAAAAGACGGGATTTTGAGAGGAGTAGTGAGGTAGAAATATGATTTTTATATTTTTAAAGTATTAAAAATATAATCTTTACTATATAGAAGTAGAAAAAAATATGATTTTTATACTTTTAAAGAATTAAAAATATAATCTTTTATATTGTAGAAAGATAAAAATATGATCTTTGCATAGTAGGAACTATAAAAATATGATTTTTAAATTGAAAGTGAACAAATAAAAATGTGATTTTTATTTTAAAGGCATCAGCAAATAAAAATGTGATTTTTATACATGTAGTGACTACGAGCAGCGAAAGTGACAAAAGGCGAGAACGATGAAGATTTCTCTAAAAGAAGAGTCAAGATGATTGGATAGTTATTTGTGAGAATTTCTCACCTTTCAATTTCTTTTCTAGTTATATATATACTAGGATGCAGACGGTGCTTAGTAGCACCCGACACAATCGTCCACAGACCATGGACTTGTTTGTTTGATTGCAAAAATAAGTTAGATTATTTGATTGAAATTGAACTGTTTGGTGAAATGAATGGATTTGATTGATGTGTGAATGGCGTGGGCCTACACTAGACCGGGGATAAGGCTAGGCCTTGTCCCGTTTCTAGTATCGTGCCGTTATGCCGCCGAAATTTTCTAAAATAAGTTAGAAAAATAAAAATATCAATTTTATTTTGTGAATGAACTGAATAAAAATCCATGTGTTAAAATAAAATATTTTATCGTTAAAAATATAATTTTTAAACGTGAATGTGAATAAATAAATATTCATTTACAAACCGGACGGTTTGTTTATGTACACCTATTTGAAGGGCATTGACTGGGACGATAAATTTTACACATCGCCCAACTGCACAAATAAAATCAGTGTTTGTTGACTTGGAACCCCACACGGGTGTTGGGATGAAATTTGAGGTTCACTCATCCTGATTGATTAAATATGTCGATCGATTGATTGACAGGCTGTTATAAGCGTTAAATATCTATATTTGATGCTTATACAGTGTAGTGCACTTTGGTTGATGGTTGATTATTTTTCAATGCTATTGTATATGTGTAATGTATGAAAATCCATATAATTGACGTTATATGGTGATTGATTGGGCCTCATTCCAATTTAGAAAATTAAGAATATTATAAAATAAATGTTCATGTGTTGACTGTACTCATCCGTTGAGATTAGTCATGTGTTGAACGAAATATTTTAATAATAAAATTTACTTCTTTATCAATATAAAGTAAATGTTCATGTGTTGACTGTACTCATCCGTTGAGATTAGTCATGTGTTGAACGAAATATTTTAATAATAAAATTTACTTCTTTATCAATATAAAGTAAATGTTCATGTGTTGACTGTACTCATCCGTTGAGATTAGTCATGTGTTGAACGAAATATTTTAATAATAAAATTTACTTCTTTATCAATATAAAGTAAATGTTCATGTGTTGACTGTACTCATCCGTTGAGATTAGTCATGTGTTGAACGAAATATTTTAATAATAAAATTTACTTCTTTATCAATATAAAGTAAATGTTCATGTGTTGACTGTACTCATCCGTTGAGATTAGTCATGTGTTGAACGAAATATTTTAATAATAAAATTTACTTCTTTATCAATATAAAGTAAAGGTTCATGTGTTGATTGTACTCATCCGTTGAGATTAGTCATGTGTTGAACGAAATATTTTAATAATAGAAATATTTTGAAATAGAAATATTTGAAATAGAATATTTGAAAATAGAAATACATTAAGCCGTGTTGATTAGATTGACGCCATTTTGACGTGAACGATATTTATATCGATTTTATTTATTTCTAAATGATTTGAATTGAAAACGATTTCGAAATGAATTGAATATAAAACGATTTCGAAATGAATTGAATATATAAAGAATTTGATTTGAATTGAATATATAACGAATTTGATTTGAATAGAAAACGAATTTGATTCCAATTTGAATATATAACGAATTTGAATCAAACAGAAAACCAATTTTAATTGAATCGAATAGAAAACCAATTTGAATTGAATCGAATAGGAAACCACTTTGAATTGAATCGAATTGAAAACGAATTGGAATTGAATTGGAAACGAATTGAAATGAATTCAAATTGAATTCAAATTTGAATTGAACAGAAATGAATTCTAAAACGAATTTATAAGGAAAAATTCAATTTTGATTTGAATTTGAAATAGAGATTGAAATTGTTTTTGAAACGAATTCAAAACGATTTATAAAATTCGTTTTAAATAGTAATCGACGAAATATATATTATATATATAATATAATGGCCTGAATAGAACGCGCCGCGCCGCGGCAGTTCGTGAATTTCGACCATTTATTTCAAACGGACATTACGGGAGATCCGACCGTCGGATCCTCCTAAAACCGGAACCGTTGGGTTCGTATCGAAAAGAGATTTCTAATGAATATTAGAAATTCAAAATCTAACGGTTGGATTTGGGGATACGTCCAAATCAAATTTGGAAAAGGTCGATGTAAGTGCAGTTCGATGGCCGTTGTTGGAAATCGACCGTGCGGGCCTTGATAAAATTATTAAAAATATCAATAATTTGTGTAAAGTCATAAGAAATGATTTGAGAAAAGTTGGGGTGAAAACTCCATATTTGAAAAGATAAAAATGGATTTTTATCGAAATGAACTAGTTTGAACTCAATTTAAAACCCGATTTTTTTTTTAAATAAATAAATTAGATTTAAAAAGGGGTTTTAAATAATCAGAATTCCTAATATATTTGATTTGAGTTGAACTAGAATTGATTTGTGGGTTTATCGTGAACTGTGTTTTAAACAACACTAGTTCTTTAACCCGATAACAAATAGAATGTGATTTGGGTTTGTCGTGAACTGTGTTTTAAATAACACCTAGTTCTTTAACCCAGTAAAAGGAGTTTTAACGAATCTGCAATTAGATTAAAAGGTGAATTGATAATTTAAATTATCAACTTTAGAAAATGAGCGAGAATGGAGTATCACCAGTTTTGCTCCAAAGCGATAGTTAAATCTTTAAATCAGATTTGAACGTGGAATGGTAATTAATTTTACCGATAACACCGTGGTGTTAGATATGGAGTATTACCAGTTTTGCTTCATGGGATGAATAGGTTGGGATTGGGAAATAAAATAAATAATTACTTCGGTGTGGTTCGCTAATCTCGACTAGTTTGGAAAACCATAATTTGATTTGAAACGACATCCAAAGGAAGATTACAGGATAAATTTTAAAGAATTTATCTTGGATAAAATTAATGGGAACCTTTCCCTAAGAATGTGGAATTTAGAAACTAGCTGTAGGTTGGCTAAGAAGAATGATTTCCTGGGTATTGATCTGATGTTGGTTTCGGCCTTCGGGGTTAATGTTTGGGAAATTGTTCTCTTGCTAATTTGCGGTTAGTGACTAATGAATTGGAATGAGGCGTATGTTGTGTTTGTGTAACATTTGTTTTTAATATACGCGGGTTGTTCGGAAAGTCCGGGTTTACACCCATTCTGAATAACCGATTCGACGATATGTCGAAGATGAAGACGGTGGTCGAAGACCGGAAGTCTTCACATCGTTTGGATTATTACTGACGATCCTGATTGGGCTGTACACCCAAGAGGATGGTAATAGTTGGTGGTCGTCCAGACGTACTTGGAGATGGATGGATATGCGAGGAAAGTGCCTCCGGTTTCGTTCAGACCCAAAACGGACTTGTAAATGGATTGTGTGTCCGACATCGGATTTCATTCTGTGTTGATTGATTTCTGTTAAATATATATCTGTTTGGCGGCGGAGAATTTATTCTCTTGCTTAACGCCCTTCTCTGAGACGTACGAGCTTAGAGGTTATATATCGATAGATATCAATCGCATGGCATGAACTGCCTGTGTGGCATGCTGAGTTGCATAGATCAAGGCTTCTGTTGAAAAGAAAAGTCTTGAGGTTGATGATCAAAGCACGGCCTTTGTGGCGTAGCTTTGTGTATAGCGTGTATTCGCGAGCCTCATACCTCGGTATGAGTTAAAAACGGGATACAGACCGCTGGGAGAGCACGACGTTTCTTTCTAGCTATGGTGGTGTCAGTGACTTACCAGCCCTGACATTTATATACTTTTCACCTTTGTGATTGTTGGAATGCGAGGCGCCTCGATTATAGGTCTGTAAGGACCGGGAAACGTGTGTTCAGGAATAACCAATCCTCTAACGTAAGTGAGGACCGGCCCAGCCGCATCCGGGGTTGCCCAGAGTGCGTAACCCGGAGGCATTTGCTAGAGTGTCTCGAACACGGAGAGGAGCTTGCCCCTTACCTCGACTCATGACGGAATCCAATTTCCAATACGTGTATTTCGGCTTTATTTGTAGAGCCTTGTATGGCGACATAGTAGCATGGGATACTATGCCGTCTATGATTTATATTTATGATTGAAACTGTTTTGACACTATACACTTATTATAATACCAAATGATTTGTTTTTAAACGTACCAAGCATGTTTGGCTATTATAAGGGAAAACCCTATCCTCCGGCTTGCGTTGCATTGTGTGATGGGACCTGAGTCTTATAATAGCTTCATTTTTCGAAAAAGCATTGCGCCGTTTATTCTATGCACTGGTATTCTTGGGAGGAAACCAGTTCCGTGTTATACGGCGTGGTCCCTTGAATTACTCTCTTTTAAAGTAAAGTTTTAAATAACTGTTTTAGTTCTCACACCAGTCACATGACTGACCTGGAGTTTATTGTTTTAACCTAAACTCTGGGTGCCCCTATTTTCCGCACGGGCAGCTAGTAGTTTTGGTTTTGCAGATTTATATTCACAGGATCCTGATTTACAGCTGGAATGATATCCGGAAAGCTCTGTATCTGTATATCACCTTCAGTTGTGCTTTGTATTATTTTCCGCTGCTATGTAATTTATTGTAATCTCTGATATTTATCGAATGTAATTTATTCATCTATACTCTGTATATTCTTGTATCTGATGGAATTGTTGTAATAACAATGAAATGTTCTTCCTTCTGTGTTCTGATTTGTCCTGTTCTCAAAACGATCAGGGATTTCGAACGGTCTAAATCGGTTTAACGACTGATTCAGATCGAGCGAAATTCCTTGCCGTCACAACTTCGGTAAGGTTCGTTAATCCCGGCTAATTTGGATAAACCATAATTTTGTTTGAATTGATATTCAAAAGGAGATTAAAGAATAAATTTAAAAGAATTTATCTTTGATAAAATTAATGGGAACCTTTCCCTAAGAATGTGAAATTTAGAAACTAACTGTAGGTTAGCTAAGAAGGATGGTTTTCTGGGTATTGATCTGATGTTGGTTTCGGCCTTCGGGGTTAATATTTGGGGAATATTCTCTTGCTAATTTATGGTTAGTGACTGATGAATTGCAATGAGGCGTATGTTGTGTTTGTGTAACACTTATTTATTATATACGCGAGTTATTCAGAAAGACCGGGTTTATCCCATTCTGAATAACTGATTCGTCGATTAGTCGAAGATGAAGACGGTGGTTGAAGACCGGAGGTCTTCATGTCGTTTGGAAAAGTACTGATGATCTTGATTGGGCCATACACCAAAGAGGAGGGAATCAGTTAGTGGTCATCAAGACGTACTTGGAGATCGATGTATATGTGAGGTACAAGGTGCCTCCGGCTTCGTTCAGACCTAGAACGGAGTTGTAAATGGACTATGTGTCTGACATTGGATATCATTCTGTGTGATTGATGGATATCGGTTGCATGGAGAGGTTTGCCTGTGTGGCATGCTAAGATGCAAATGATCAAGGCTTTTGTTGAAATGCAAAGTCTTATGGTTGATGATCAAAGCACAGCCTGTGTGGTATAGCTTTGTGTAACGTTGATTCGCGAGCCTTGCACCCCTGTTGTGAACCAGAAACGGGAGAGGACATTAGGGAGGGCATGTGTTTCCTTTTAGTTAGAAGCGGCGTAAGTGGTTTACATGCCCTGACGAGTTTGACTTATGTGGTTGTTACTATTGCGAGGCGCCTCGGATATATCGGTGACTATGTGATGCCGATGGAGTCATTCACTGGCTCATTTACGCCCCAAAGGGCGGGGAAACACAGTGTTCAGGCATTTTAATCCACATCGGTGGACCGGCCCTGTCGCTCCAAGGGACGAAGCGTTATGTTCCTGACACACGGACTAGAGCATCTCGAATCGGTAGAGGACTATCTTTTGCATCGGTTCACAGATGGAAATCCAACTTCCAATACGTGACGCTTCGGTTTTAGTTGTAATCCTACATATGGCGACATAGTGGGATGGGGCGCTTATGCCGTCTATGATTGATACTTATGATTTGAAGTTGTTTTATACACTATGCACTTATAATAGTATCAAATGATTTGTTTTAAACGTATCAAGCATTCTTGACAATTATAAGGTAAAAACCCTATCCTTCGGCTTGCGTTGCATTGTCTGATGGGACCTAGGTCTTATAATAGCTTCATTGTTCCTTATTTAGCATTGCGTTGTTGTTTTATGCACTGGTATTCTTGGGAGGAAACCCGTTCCGTGTTATACAGCGTGGTCCCTTGATCTACCTAACTTTAAAATAAATATTAATAACTGTTTTAGTTCTCACACCAGTCACATGACTGACCTGGAGTTTATTGTTATAACCTAAACTCTGGGTGCCCTTATTTTGACACAGGCAGCTAGTAGTTTTGGTTTTGCAGATTTATATTCACAGGATCCTGATTTACAGCTGGAACGATACTTGGAAAGCTTTGTATCCGTGTATTACTTCTAGTTGTGTTTTGTATTATTTTCCGTTGCTATGTAATGTATTGTAATCTCTGGTATTTTATAATGTATATTATTTGTCAATACTCTGTATATTCTTGTAATCTGATGGAATTGTTGTAATATATAATGAAATGTTCTTTTGTCTACATTCTAATTTGTCGTGTTCTCAAAACAATCAGGCGTTTCGAACGTTCTTGATCGGTTTAGCGACTGATTCAGATTGAGCGAAATTCCCGGTCATTTCATCGTAGCATCAGAGCTTTGGTTTACAGAGCTCGGAGAACAAGACACGTTAGAACCATACGAAAGAATTCATCAGAGATTGGATTGGTAATATCAAATGAGAATGACTCGTTAGAGATGGGATCAGTTGTATCCTAGAACGAGTGTGAAGAGTATATTTTTAAAATGAAAACAGTTTTGTTTTGAAATTTAAATCATTTTATTCATATTTGATTATTTGTTTTAAATTAATTTGGATAATCCAATATATAAAGGTTTTGCATATATGTCTTTCAAACATGTATTCGAAGTTTTAATGTACTGGATAGTTATAGAATCACACTCTAGTTGCCCGGGGATAATTCTGGTGACGGGGCACCATCGCCAGTATTTATATTCGAGTGACGAAAGTGAGATTTCTATATATTTCCAATTGACTGGTGTGAGAACCGAAACTAGATAGGGCTTATTGTTGTGATTTGGCATCAAAAATATGATTTTTTGACTATATATCAAAGTTATGAATTTGAAATGTTAATCAACAAATTGATTGCTGATTGTGTTGTTTAATTATTGGTTAATTAGTTAAAAAGTTGAACCATATAACCAAATTGATCAAATAGTGAACTGTATTTAAAATTAGTCGCATTTGCATGCATGTACATGTACTCACATTGAACAGGTCATAGCAAGGAGGCTAGAGCAGAAGAATAAAATTGTTTGCCCAACAAATAGGTACATGTTTACCATAATTTACTATTTTGTTTGGGTGATGATGATTTCTTGAGCCGATTGGCTAGCCGCTTGGCTTTTTCGTTTTCTTTTGGATTGAAGAAGGCCATGGGAGGCTATTTGAAATATCCCGAAGTCCCCGGTGCAGGGGAGGTTATGGCGAAATTTTTCTAAAATTTAGGGTATTAGCCAAATTTTTTGAAAAATTTAAAAAGTTCTCAGAAACTGAAAAGTTGAAGAACTTAAGCCGTAATGAAAATACTAGAAGTTGAGTTGATTAGTTAAACAACTTTCTGCTTCGTTCCTTTTCGGGGACGAAAAGTTTTAAGTGGGGGAGATTGTAATAACTCGGAAATCTGGGCCAATTTAGAAATTTTATTTTGGCAATTTTAGTGAATTTTGATTATTTAAAATGAATTATTTTAAATAAAAACGACGAGAAATTTATTTTGAATAGAATTCGAATGAATATATTTATTTGAATCGTCGTTAGAATATAAATAATTATTTATAATTATAAAAGGAATTGAAAATGGCGCGGTAGTTCGATAATTCGATTTCAAACTTCAAATGAATGTACATGGTGCAAAATGAACCGGATTTTAGCGAAACCAAAAATATTTGAATCTAACTAAGAATATCTTTCCAAAGAATCCGAAAAATTGAAGTTTCATAGCGGGAATCAAAAGTTACGTCCAGTTGAAAATTCAGAATAGTCGCTATGGAATTCTGGCCCTTAAAAATGGAAATTTTGCAAACGACCTCGGATTTCGACGAAACCACTTTTGTTGGATCTGCGATGTCAAATTATTGCTAGGTTTCAAATTTCATAATTTTTCGAATCAATATGTGAGCGTGGCAAAGGAAAACGCGTTTGACTAGTTTTAGTTGAATTTAATCGACTGGAAAACCACCATTTTTCAAACGTTCTCAGAATTTGACGAAACTAGTTTTGTTAGGACCGTATCGAAATATGAAGCTAGAAAATATTTTTCTGGAATTTATTGAGCCAGTATGTGGCTCCAGTAAATTGAAATGCACGTTCAAATTCAATATATAAAGTTATATTTTGATTTTGATGAAAACTGATCGAAACGATCGAATCAGCTTACGATACATATCCCATTGTGTTCATAAGGGGGGTAATTAGCTATGGGCGACAGGCGGTGGGCTATGTTTCGAGTTCGAAATAAAAAGTTGCTTTTTTGAGAAATAATTAAATTTAATTAAATTAAAATCTCTCTCCCTTTCCCCTTTATCTTTGGTCAAACCCCCCCCTCCCCCGTTATTTTATCAAATAGAAAAAAAAAAAGAAAAAAAGAAAAAAACCTCGCCGCTCAGATCGACGACAGCCAGGACCCCCCCTTCGCGAGCTCGACCGCAAGAACCCCCCTCGCGAGCACGACCGCCGGAAGGCCCACTTTTTTGCTCAGATCCGCCACCCCATTGCCTACCGCACCCTCTCCACCAACCTTTCCCTCCCTGGCCAACCACCGACGAGCAACTTTCCCCCTCCTCGATTTCCGCGATGAACAACAACCCCTTCGAGCGCAGCAGCTGACTCCACCTCGATTCGTGCGCCGCCAGTCCACCGCGAGCTCGAATAGCCCCTATCGATTGAAAAGGGTGAGTATTCTATATATTTTTACTTTTATTTTATTATATAAACATCAGATTTTTAACGTGTTAAAGAAGCGATTTTTAACATGTCAAAGGAGCGATTTTTAATGTATAAAAGGGAGGATTTATATAACATGAAGGAATTGATTTTTAGAACATGAAAGTTTTGATTTTATAGAACATGAAAAGTTGGGATTTTTTATGATAAAAAGGTTGGATTTTTATAGGTTAAAAATATAATTTTTATAATATAGTAAAGATAAAAATATAAATTTTATATTATATGAGGGTTAGAAATATAATTTTTATATTATAGAAGTATTAAAAAATTCGATCTTTATTATGTAGAAGGAGCAAAGATGTGATTTTTATATGAGAGGCGATATAAAAATATAATCTTTATTATATGAGCACCATTGTAAAAATAAAAATTTTATCTATATAGTAGCGGTGTAAAAATAAATTTTTTATCTACATAGTAGCGGTATAAAAATGAGATTTTTATCCATATAGAGTGATTATAAAAATGTGATTTTTATATATGTAGTGGCTACGGACAACGTAAGTGAAAAAAGGCGAGAGCGGCGAAGATTCCTACATAAGAAGAGTTGTTGTAATGTCCCGGATCTTCTGACCGTTTATTTGAAATATTTTATTTATTTAAAATATTTACTTGGGTTTAAATAAGGAGATCTGGCCATTTTAAATTGAATATTTAAATTATATTAATAATATAATAATATTTTAATTTCGGGATATTGAGAAAATGTCAAATTTGCTGTATAAGGTGAACAAGCGATTTAAATATAGTTTAAATATGGTTTATATCGAATTATATAAATATATTTGTTATTGAAATTATAACGTTTATTTAATAATCTAAATAAGGTTTTTAATATAATGTGCACATCGTTTAGTTCGAGAATGTAAACTTTGAATTTAGAATATATTTTTAACTCAATTGGAGGTTATATAAGGAATCAGTTGGAGAAATACAATAATAATAATTTATTTTATCAGATTTGTTTTGGGTCAATTATATATTAAATATTATGGTTATAAGCATATGAACATAAATTCATAACATAAAAACATGGACGCTAACAAAACATGTGAACTTGATCCACTAAATATGGTGCCCTTGTCAAAGAGAATATATTCTTATTAAAATACTTTTGAATAGTTGGTTTAAACATTTAGCATAATAAGCAACACATTCCATTAAAAGTTACCAACTGTAACGACAAAGTCATTGGTGATATACATAATTAAGTGAGTAAATGGCCGTTATAATGGTAAGTGATTTGACATTAAATTGACACAATACCAAATCTAACATCAATTAGACAGATGGTGTTATTTAATCAAAACAAATAAAAAGCATAGACAATTTTATGCATGATTCTCAAGTACAAATTTTGTACTATGCTCTTACATCCATATCCTCGCATTGGCATTAAAAGGGACTAGTATGAAATATTTATTAAACTTCATGTTGCAAGTATGATAACACAATTCATGATAGGATATAAAAATTTTGTACGAACATATCTATAAGTACAAACAACATATATATATTCATATAATCTATATGTGTACATGATACAAAATACAAAGAAAAAGAAAAATATGTATATACCATTTGATACACAGTCGAATTAGGAACAAAAATATACAAAGACTTACACAGATATATATACAATAAAGGATGGATACAATGATGAAAAAGTTAAGAAGAAAATAACTGAAAAAGGGAAAACGCAAACTTCCTATATACAAAACAAAATGTACAACTAGCTACACTGCTTTTTAGTTTAATTTTTGGCTTCTATCTTCTCCCATCAGTGAGCATAACATCGCCAAATGGGAATGCTTGCAAACGCGCCTCTGAACCCTATGCCAATGTACCCATCGATGAAACAGCAACCTGAAAAGATAAAGAAAAAAAAATATACAGCTATTAATAGCTAATAATAAATGTAGATGGAGGTTAAGATTTGAATTAGAAAGATACCATGTAAACAGTAAAATGCAAAATTAAATCAACCCAAAAACAGTACATAGATCATAAATTCTGTGCAGAAGCAAGCAATTCATGTGTATTATCAATGCACAGGAAAGTGAAACAGAAAAAGAGAGTACCACCCAATCTGTATTTAATCGAAACAAATGACATATCGGTAGTCAGAGGAAAAATCTCATATAAAAGATACTGTCGCATGGCAAATTCGAATCTGAAATTATGAAATGAAATTAAACAATTTGATAGACTGGATGCCAATACACATATCTGAAATTGAATAAACAATTAAATGGCCGAATTGACAACACAACAAAATAGTTCATAGCCTTGCTAAGCTATATAAGAATCCGTTCAGTATAAGTACACAGACCATTCAAAGAGGAAAAAAAAACAATCTATGTATATTCTACATCAAGGCTGTGGTGTATGTGTATATTTTATTTATGTGTTTTCAAATCAAATATATAGATGAAATGGGACAAGGCATAGCTGTATGCTAGGCTGTATAGGAACAGCTCAAGGAAAGTACTTATATGAGCAGTAACAATGCATGGAAATCCAACTGAAATCGTCACATTTCACTGATAACTGTCACACAAAAACCAAGTCCATCACATGACATTCGGTAGGATATATCTAAGCAAGATCGCACATGGAAAAATCAAACCACAAATCTCACATGATCTGTACCATCACGCACACAAAACCCAGTTTCAAATCACCAATAGTTTTGATCGCACAGCAAAAGTAAACACCTAAGAAAAATGCAACAACTAGGATCTAACCTAGGATGTAACGATTCAAGATAAACAGTAATTCGTCACTAGTATAAATATGGGTTTCGTATCACAGTTTTTCCAACCACAAACCATGAACGAAGTAGATCAATTTGAAACCGAATTGAATCCTCAAAAGAAATCAAAACGGAAAATAATTTGGGAATTAAAACACTTAGCTTTTATGGGGTTGGAGTGGCGCCATGATTGTTCGGCCTGGTTGAATCGAGTGGAGGGATGACAGCGGAGCAACGGAGGAGGAGGCCGGGGCAGCAGGCGTGAAGCGACGGGCTTCAGTCTCGTTCTAGGGTTCCATTCTTTTTCTCGTTGATTTTTTGGTGGCGGCTACATGAATGAAGAGGGATGCCGACGGTTTAGGGTTAAAAGGAATGGACGGGCTTGGTTCTTTCTTTTTGGGCTGGGTTAATTTAAGTAAGGCCCATCATATTTCTTTTATTTTATTTTAAAATCTATTTAGTTCAGGCTTTATAAACTTTAAATATTGATTGCGAGCACGTACGTGGTCATAACTCGACGAAACGAAAAACGTCGGGGACGTTGAAACGAGTACTACGCAATGGGTAAGGACGGAGCAAGGCAGGCAGCAGCCGGATTTTCTCAGAAAAATGAACCGTCGTTTAAATCCAACAGAAATAAGCAGATTATCGACGAAATCAAGTCAAGGTGAGTTAATCCTCACACCTTCTGGAATCCTGTGATGTGGTACACTCACAGTAAAGTATACTTTTCAGTTAACAGTTTAAATTGGCTGATTGGATGCGATGGATGCAAATTATTTGTTGTTGTTTGATGGTTGCAGTTAAATATATTCTGCCAATTATATAATTCGTATATTGTCATCAACTGACATCGGTGATGCAGAGAAGGACAGGTTGGAGGGATCCGACCAGATTCCTCAAATTAACTGTGTTTTTGTTTGTTGTGTATACATAAGTGTGTTCACCTTGACTGACACCAAAACCTGTCTGTGTGTTGATAGTTGAATAGAGATACACCTTTGTTGTGTTTAAAATCAACCCGCAGTGTTGATTTGGTAAATGGGCAGTGAACGATCTAGGATGAGTTGTTCTGACGTCAGTTGACTGTTGGGTGAATTGACGTAGTGTTAGAGTTATAAATTATTTTATAATTGGAATTAAGTTTTTAATTTAATTATATAAGGATTTAAATGGGAAATTTAAATATCTATTTTAATCGAGTTTTAAAGGATTGTTTAAATGGGTTATACAGGTGTTGAAGACAGCAGAGAAACCCAAGGTGTTACCTACGGGTTGGTTAAATTAGACAAATCGTTTTTAAACAAATTCAAGTTGATTTAAAATCAATTAAGTTATTTAATTAATTAAAAAGGGGAAATGACAAATGTAAATCAGTTATTGCCAACTGATACGTATTGTTTGATAAGAACAAATGTTGGTTGAAACTTAAATAAATTAAATTGATTTAAATTTTTCTAAATATTCTTTAAACTTGACGGAGGGTTTAAAGTGTAATTAATCCACGATTTACGAAAATAAAAAGGAATTTTCTTAAATTGTTCAGTGTAAATTTTTAAGGTAATCTTCGATTAACTAAATCTTAAGATAAGTATCAAATTGGCCAGGGTTAATAAAGTAAAGTATTATGTTATCAGCTTTCAAAAATGATGATTACACTATTTTAAATAAATGGCCAAGTTAACTATTTATATATATAAATACTATTTGAAGTGAATTATTGTTTTAATTAATAGGGATTAAAACGAGGGGTTTTAAAATGGAAATCATGTAAGTGATTTGATGTGTAAAGGGTTTTTAAATAAAAGGGTGTGTTGTTAATAAAGATGTACTTAATTAAAGAAAGGGGTTTTAAATTGTAATTCCAGTAGGAGTGATTAAGCGTCGATAAACTTGATCAAGGTCAAAATGGGGATTTTAAATCCAGGTTATCAAGCGAGATTGGGAATTTGGATTGGAAAGGAAACACAAAATGTTGAAAGAGTTTTACTTAATTGTCAATTAAGTAAGGTAAATTCAAACGGAACGAAATTCCAAGGGAAGAGTAAGGTGGTGTTTTAGATGGATGTTGGATTAAACAAGAAATTAAGTAAAAGATTTGGAACAAGGATTCAATTATAAGTATCGGTTTATAAAACCAGACTTGGGATCAGAAGAGGAAACGAGAATTTTGTATCCGTGGATAAGTGGATAAACTAATATTGTTCTAAGATAAGAACGTCGTCAATCAAGGTCTGAGAGGTAACTAAAATATCCCAACTTGGTTGGCTTCACTATTATCGAGTAATGGTATTAGTTTGGGATAGGTGAAAAGTGTTGAGTTTGGGCTTTACCCTATATAAGAATACCAAACACCAATGCAAGGGTTTTGGAAAGAAATAAATGCTGTGAATAGTGAATTCAAAAAGAATAAGAATATTGATTTCCAATTATTTTGAATATTTGTTATTCAGCTAGAGTTGATCAAATATCGTATTTAAGTTAGGGTAGTCAAATATAGTAAATCAAGAAGAGTTTCCATTGCGTACGACTGCTAGCGTAATTCGCAGGGCTGCAGATAGCCTATGGCGGTCGGATGTTTCCTGAGGAAATCAGGCGTAACCATTGTGATCGCTGCGATCTAGAGTCGAGCAAATGGAGTTAAGTTGAGTCTTACTCAATCGATAAGAGTAACCAAGTTAAGTTAGTCGAGTTAAATAGGTAGAGCTAGGCGAGTTAGAGTTAATCGATCAAAGTAAATCAATCAGAGTTAATCGGAGACAATTTGGTTTATATAGTTAAGTATGTTTTAAAGGGTGTCAAGTTGTGTTAAGTGTTGAATCGACAAAACCCATTGTTTGCACACTATTGTTATTCGATAGTTAAAACACCGACTATCGAAGTTGACCAATACGATTGTTGGTTCGGAAAGACCGGGATCGAATTATATTCGAATACCATTCCGACCAGCAAATACGTGGAGACATCGTTGAAGACGGAGCAAATGAAGACCATTGATCTTCCTAAGCGGAAGAACTACTGATTGGATTTCTCTGGTTTAGCGGCCAAAGATATTTCAACAGTGATTCGGTCGTGATTGGAATCTATGGGTTGCAAGGGCTTTTCGCTACTGATCCTTGGGGTGATTCCTATCTGAGATGCAGTAGGAGAGTACCTTCGGTTCATCCTGTTCCTGGATGACTTGTATGGACGGATGTCTGACAGAGTATTTCAAAAGAATTTACATGCGTTGATTTCTCCAAACGTACCATAGTTGATGGCGGAGAAATGGTTATCCTCTAGCCAGATAGCTATAGTATGTTTGTGGACGTCAATCAAGTGTGATCTGGCAGATCTGATGATGTGGCATCCAAAGTATATGATGATCAGATGTGTTCTGACCTCAAGCCTCATCAACCGGGAAATGACAAAAATCGGGCAGGCAGCATGGCTATGTGGGTCGCTCCCATTAGGATGTATGATCACCTATCTAGAGAAATTCCTATTGCTTCTTTATCTATGTTCGATGATGTCCCTTATCGGGAGACGGTGGTTTGAGTCCAACCGTCGGTGATATACATTCGATACACTCAAGCGAAATGAGTGGTCGGTCATGTGAGGGCCGGGTTGCAAGACGTTCTTGTGAACCTAGTGTATTCGCCTCTAGAGATACATTATCGGCAGGTGGTCCCATACCTTGTCAAGGTTGGAAATCCAAAATCCAATAAGCGCCCGCGGTTTTGATTGTATACTATATATGTGGAGCGTGAGATGCAAGCGTTCCACTAGATTCTGATTACTTGTATTTAGACATTATGATAATATCAGAACAATTATGGTTTTCAACGAATGGTTTGGATTATAGTAAGGGAAAAACCGTCCGTGTTTATGTGTGGATCGGTCTTACTATTATCCTTTTATTTCAGAAAGGATTTCCAAAGTGAAACCAGTTGTTTGTTTTCCTGTGAATTTATCACTGATAGTGTTCCAGACTGACCCGGTGTATTTTGTTTAAATCAAATGTGCTCGGGTCAGACCAAGCATATTTACAGGTTAGGTTCGCTTGGAGTTTCAGAAGCTGGAAGCAGGCGGTTTCACCTCTAGTTATATAAAGTATTTCCGTTGTGCAGTTATGTGTTAAACTCTGATAATTGGTATGTATACAAAGTTCATTGTATATTTGATATTATATTTTATCGGTTCCGCCGTGAGGTTGTGATGTGTTGTTCTTCTTCTTTCTTCTATTCTAAAAATTTCTTTCTTTCTTATCTCACCCTCTAAATTCTTTCTAAACTATCCAGTGTTTCGGTGCTTGGAGGATCGGTATAAGATACGGTTAAGGTATCTATATCGATTTTCGAGGCCGAAAACTGCTGGGTCGTTACAGTGGTATCAGAGCTATTGGTTTAATGATAACCTTGGCTCTGTGGTGTAACTCAATAGAGATGGGGTTAGCAATGCCCTAAATTGAGTATGGGTCTATATATGAGAGCGCGTATTTGTAATTTGAATATAAATTATTTTCAAATATTTTGTAAAGAGGGTAAATGAAATAATTTTACCCGAAATTTATTTTTATATAGAAAGGAAATAATTTTATGAAATTGTTGGAATATTGTGTGATTTGAATGAAATTCAAATATTTGAATGGAATTCAAAATTTTGTTAAAATTTTGAATTAGAACTTAATTGGGTTAAGTGAAATAGAATTAATTGGAATTTACTCAAGAAATGGGGTTGAAATTAAATAAGTTGATTTAAATTTGAATTTGTATTGGATAATAATTAAATAGAAATTAACCGAATACAAATCGGTTGGTGTTCCAACTTGTTGAATTCAATTAAGAAGTAATATGGAAGGTGGATTCAGTGATTTGATTGAGTTTGTTGTGCCTTGATTGTCGATTGGTTTTTGGTGCTTATTAGATTGGTTGAATATATTTCATCCATGGTTTCATAAAGAATTAAATAAACGAAGACCCAGAAGAGAATAAATGAAGGGTTATTTAAATAAACTATATTCTTAAAAGTTAATGAAATTTGCGACATTTTTCTTACCTTAGCAATTTCGAGGACGAAATTATTTTAAGGGGGAAAGAATGTAATGTCCCGGATCTTCTGACCGTTTATTTGAAATATTTTATTTATTTAAAATATTTACTTGGGTTTAAATAAGGAGATCTGGCCATTTTAAATTGAATATTTAAATTATATTAATAATATAATAATATTTTAATTTCGGGATATTGAGAAAATGTCAAATTTGCTGTATAAGGTGAACAAGCGATTTAAATATAGTTTAAATATGGTTTATATCGAATTATATAAATATATTTGTTATTGAAATTATAACGTTTATTTAATAATCTAAATAAGGTTTTTAATATAATGTGCACATCGTTTAGTTCGAGAATGTAAACTTTGAATTTAAAATATATTTTTAACTCAATTGGAGGTTATATAAGGAATCAGTTGGAGAAATACAATAATAATAATTTATTTTATCAGATTTGTTTTGGGTCAATTATATATTAAATATTATGGTTATAAGCATATGAACATAAATTCATAACATAAAAACATGGACGCTAACAAAACATGTGAACTTGATCCACTAAATATGGTGCCCTTGTCAAAGAGAATATATTCTTATTAAAATACTTTTGAATAGTTGGTTTAAACATTTAGCATAATAAGCAACACATTCCATTAAAAGTTACCAACTGTAACGACAAAGTCATTGGTGATATACATAATTAAGTGAGTAAATGGCCGTTATAATGGTAAGTGATTTGACATTAAATTGACACAATACCAAATCTAACATCAATTAGACAGATGGTGTTATTTAATCAAAACAAATAAAAAGCATAGACAATTTTATGCATGATTCTCAAGTACAAATTTTGTACTATGCTCTTACATCCATATCCTCGCATTGGCATTAAAAGGGACTAGTATGAAATATTTATTAAACTTCATGTTGCAAGTATGATAACACAATTCATGATAGGATATAAAAATTTTGTACGAACATATCTATAAGTACAAACAGCATATATATATTCATATAATCTATATGTGTACATGATACAAAATACAAAGAAAAAGAAAAATATGTATATACCATTTGATACACAGTCGAATTAGGAACAAAAATATACAAAGACTTACACAGATATATATATAATAAAGGATGGATACAATGATGAAAAAGTTAAGAAGAAAATAACTGAAAAAGGGAAAACGCAAACTTCCTATATACAAAACAAAATGTACAACTAGCTACACTGCTTTTTAGTTTAATTTTTGGCTTCTATCTTCTCCCATCAGTGAGCATAACATCGCCAAATGGGAATGCTTGCAAATGCGCCTCTGAACCCTATGCCAATGTACCCATCGATGAAACAGCAACCTGAAAAGATAAAGAAAAAAAAATATACAGCTATTAATAGCTAATAATAAATGTAGATGGAGGTTAAGATTTGAATTAGAAAGATACCATGTAAACAGTAAAATGCAAAATTAAATCAACCCAAAAACAGTACATAGATCATAAATTCTGTGTAGAAGCAAGCAATTCATGTGTATTATCAATGCACAGGAAAGTGAAACAGAAAAAGAGAGTACCACCCAATCTGTATTTAATCGAAACAAATGACATATCGGTAGTCAGAGGAAAAATCTCATATAAAAGATACTGTCGCATGGCAAATTCGAATCTGAAATTATGAAATGAAATTAAACAATTTGATAGACTGGATGCCAATACACATATCTGAAATTGAATAAACAATTAAATGGCCGAATTGACAACACAACAAAATAGTTCATAGCCTTGCTAAGCTATATAAGAATCCGTTCAGTATAAGTACACAGACCATTCAAAGAGGAAAAAAAAAAAACAATCTATGTATATTCTACATCAAGGCTGTGGTGTATGTGTATATTTTATTTATGTGATTTCAAATCAAATATATAGATGAAATGGGACAAGGCATAGCTGTATGCTAGGCTGTATAGGAACAGCTCAAGGAAAGTACTTATATGAGCAGTAACAATGCATGGAAATCCAACTGAAATCGTCACATTTCACTGATAACTGTCACACAAAAACCAAGTCCATCACATGACATTCGGTAGGATATATCTAAGCAAGATCGCACATGGAAAAATCAAACCACAAATCTCACATGATCTGTACCATCACGCACACAAAACCCAGTTTCAAATCACCAATAGTTTTGATCGCACAGCAAAAGTAAACACCTAAGAAAAATGCAACAACTAGGATCTAACCTAGGATGCAACGATTCAAGATAAACAGTAATTCGTCACTAGTATAAATATGGGTTTCGTATCACAGTTTTTCCAACCACAAACCATGAACGAAGTAGATCAATTTGAAACCGAATTGAATCCTCAAAAGAAATCAAAACGGAAAATAATTTGGGAATTAAAACACTTAGCTTTTATGGGGTTGGAGTGGCGCCATGATTGTTCGGCCTGGTTGAATCGAGTGGAGGGATGACAGCGGAGCAACGGAGGAGGAGGCCGGGGCAGCAGGCGTGAAGCGACGGGCTTCAGTCTCGTTCTTGGGTTCCATTCTTTTTCTCGTTGATTTTTTGGTGGCGGCTACATGAATGAAGAGGGATGCCGACGGTTTAGGGTTAAAAGGAATGGACGGGCTTGGTTCTTTCTTTTTGGGCTGGGTTAATTTAAGTAAGGCCCATCATATTTCTTTTATTTTATTTTAAAATCTATTTAGTTCAGGCTTTATAAACTTTAAATATTGATTGCGAGCACGTACGTGGTCATAACTCGACGAAACGAAAAACGTCGGGGACGTTGAAACGAGTACTACGCAATGGGTAAGGACGGAGCAAGGCAGGCAGCAGCCGGATTTTCTCAGAAAAATGAACCGTCGTTTAAATCCAACAGAAATAAGCAGATTATCGACGAAATCAAGTCAAGGTGAGTTAATCCTCACACCTTCTGGAATCCTGTGATGTGGTACACTCACAGTAAAGTATACTTTTCAGTTAACAGTTTAAATTGGCTGATTGGATGCGATGGATGCAAATTATTTGTTGTTGTTTGATGGTTGCAGTTAAATATATTCTGCCAATTATATAATTCGTATATTGTCATCAACTGACATCGGTGATGCAGAGAAGGACAGGTTGGAGGGATCCGACCAGATTCCTCAAATTAACTGTGTTTTTGTTTGTTGTGTATACATATGTGTGTTCACCTTGACTGACACCAAAACCTGTCTGTGTGTTGATAGTTGAATAGAGATACACCTTTGTTGTGTTTAAAATCAACCCGCAGTGTTGATTTGGTAAATGGGCAGTGAACGATCTAGGATGAGTTGTTCTGACGTCAGTTGACTGTTGAGTGAATTAACGTAGTGTTAGAGTTATAAATTATTTTATATCTGGAATTAAGTTTTTAATTTAATTATATAAGGATTTAAATGGGAAATTTAAATATCTATTTTAATCGAGTTTTAAAGGATTGTTTAAATGGGTTATACAGGTGTTGAAGACAGCAGAGAAACCCAAGGTGTTACCTACGGGTTGGTTAAATTAGACAAATCATTTTTAAACAAATTCAAGTTGATTTAAAATCAATTAAGTTATTTAATTAATTAAAAAGGGGAATAACAAATGTAAATCAGTTATTGCCAACTGATACGTACTGTTTGATAAGAACAAATGTTGGTTGAAACTTAAATAAATTAAATTGATTTAAATTTTTCTAAATATTCTTTAAACTTGACGGAGGGTTTAAAGTGTAATTAATCCACGATTTACGAAAATAAAAAGGAATTTTCTTAAATTGTTCAGTGTAAATTTTTAAGGTAATCTTCGATTAACTAAATCTTAAGATAAGTATCAAATTGGCCAGGGTTAATAAAGTAAAGTATTATGTTATCAGCTTTCAAAAATGATGATTACACTATTTTAAATAAATGGCCAAGTTAACTATTTATATATATAAATACTATTTGAAGTGAATTATTGTTTTAATTAATAGGGATTAAAACGAGGGGTTTTAAAATGGAAATCATGTAAGTGATTTGATGTGTAAAGGGTTTTTAAATAAAAGGGTGTGTTGTTAATAAAGATGTACTTAATTAAAGAAAGGGGTTTTAAATTGTAATTCCAGTAGGAGTGATTAAGCGTCGATAAACTTGATCAAGGTCAAAATGGGGATTTTAAATCCAGGTTATCAAGCGAGATTGGGAATTTGGATTGGAAAAGAAACACAAAATGTTGAAAGAGTTTTACTTAATTGTCAATTAAGTAAGGTAAATTCAAACGGAACGAAATTCCAAGGGAAGAGTAAGGTGGTGTTTTAGATGGATGTTGGATTAAACAAGAAATTAAGTAAAAGATTAGGAACAAGGATTCAATTATAAGTATCGGTTTATAAAACCAGACTTGGGATCAGAAGAGGAAACGAGAATTTTGTATCCGTGGATAAGTGGATAAACTAATATTGTTCTAAGATAAGAACGTCGTCAATCAAGGTCTGAGAGGTAACTAAAATATCCCAACTTGGTTGGCTTCACTATTATCGAGTAATGGTATTAGTTTGGGATAGGTGAAAAGTGTTGAGTTTGGCTTTACCCTATATAAGAATACCAAACACCAATGCAAGGGTTTTGGAAAGAAATAAATGCTGTGAATAGTGATTTCAAAAAGAATAAGAATATTGATTTCCAATTATTTTGAATATTTGTTATTCAGCTAGAGTTGATCAAATATCGTATTTAAGTTAGGGTAGTCAAATATAGTAAATCAAGAAGAGTTTCCATTGCGTACGACTGCTAGCGTAATTCGCAGGGCTGCAGATAGCCTATGGCGGTCGGATGTTTCCTGAGGAAATCAGGCGTAACCATTGTGATCGCTGCGATCTAGAGTCGAGCAAATGGAGTTAAGTTGAGTCTTACTCAATCGATAAGAGTAACCAAGTTAAGTTAGTCGAGTTAAATAGGTAGAGCTAGGCGAGTTAGAGTTAATCGATCAAAGTAAATCAATCAGAGTTAATCGGAGACAATTTGGTTTATATAGTTAAGTATGTTTTAAAGGGTGTCAAGTTGTGTTAAGTGTTGAATCGATAAAACCCATTGTTTGCACACTATTGTTATTCGATAGTTAAAACACCGACTATCGAAGTTGACCAATACGATTGTTGGTTCGGAAAGACCGGGATCGAATTATATTCGAATACCATTCCGACCAGCAAATACGTGGAGACATCGTTGAAGACGGAGCAAATGAAGACCATTGATCTTCCTAAGCGGAAGAACTACTGATTGGATTTCTCTGGTTTAGCGGCCAAAGATATTTCAATAGTGATTCGGTCGTGATTGGAATCTACGGGTTGCAAGGGCTTTTCGCTACTGATCCTTGGGGTGATTCCTATCTGAGATGCAGTAGGAGAGTACCTTCGGTTCATCCTGTTCCTGGATGACTTGTATGGACGGATGTCTGACAGAGTATTTCCAAAAGAATTTACATGTGTTGATTTCGCCAAACGTACCATAGTTGATGGCGGAGAAATGGTTATCCTCTAGCCAGATAGCTAGAGTATGTTTGTGGACGTCAATCAAGTGTGATCTGGCAGATCTGATGATGTGGCATCCAAAGTATATGATGATCAGATGTGTTCTGACCTCAAGCCTCATCAACCGGGAAATGACAAAAATCGGGCAGGCAGCATGGCTATGTGGGTCGCTCCCATTAGGATGTATGATCACCTATCTAGAGAAATTCCTATTGCTTCTTTATCTATGTTCGATGCTGTCCCTTATCGGGAGACGGTGGTTTGAGTCCAACCGTCGGTGATATACATTCGATACACTCAAGCGAAATGAGTGGTCGGTCATGTGAGGGCCGGGTTGCAAGACGTTCTTGTGAACCTAGTGTATTCGCCTCTAGAGATACATTATCGGCAGGTGGTCCCATACCTTGTCAAGGTTGGAAATCCAAAATCCAATAAGCGCCCGCGGTTTTGATTGTATACTATATATGTGGAGCGTGAGATGCAAGCGTTCCACTAGATTCTGATTACTTGTATTTAGACATTATGATAATATCAGAACAAGTATGGTTTTCAACGAATGGTTTGGATTATAGTAAGGGAAAAACTGTCCGTGTTTATGTGTGGATCGGTCTTACTATTATCCTTTTATTTCAGAAAGGATTTCCAAAGTGAAACCAGTTGTTTGTTTTCCTGTGAATTTATCACTGATAGTGTTCCAGACTGACCCGGTGTATTTTGTTTAAATCAAATGTGCTCGGGTCAGACCAAGCATATTTACAGGTTAGGTTCGCTTGGAGTTTCAGAAGCTGGAAGCAGGCGGTTTCACCTCTAGTTATATAAAGTATTTCCGTTGTGCAGTTATGTGTTAAACTCTGATAATTGGTATGTATACAAAGTTCATTGTATATTTGATATTATATTTTATCGGTTCCGCCGTGAGGTTCTGATGTGTTGTTCTTCTTCTTTCTTCTATTCTAAAAATTTCTTTCTTTCTTATCTCACCCTCTAAATTCTTTCTAAACTATCCAGTGTTTCGGTGCTTGGAGGATCGGTATAAGATACGGTTAAGGTATCTATATCGATTTTCGAGGCCGAAAACTGCTGGGTCGTTACAGTTGTGGTATTCGATTAGCTAATCTGTGAGAACTTCTCACTTTTAATTCAAATTTCTAGTTAAATGTATACTAGGATGCAGACGGTGTTTAGTAGCACCCGACACCCGTCGTCCACAGACAATGGACGGCTTGTATGCTTGTTTGTTTGATTTTAATGTGTACTTGATTGTGTGATGTGATGTGAAATGAAATAAAATATTTATATAGTTAAAAATATAATATAGTTGAAAATAGAATTTTTACCGTGTATTTAAAATGAAATAAATAAAAACAAATTGGACTATTTATTTATATACACACATTTGACTGATATTGATTGGGACAATAAATTTTACACACCGCCCAACTGCACAAATAAAATCTGTGTTTGATTGTTTTAAACCCCACACGGGTATTGGGATGATATATGCCATACACTAATCCTAATAATTAGCTGTATGTCGATCAATTGATTGACAGACTGTTATATGCGTTAAATATTTATATTTGATGCTTATATAGTGTAGAACGCACTTTGGATGATGGTTGATGATTTATCGTTGCTATTTTATATACATGTGTTGTAGAAAATCCATATAATTAACATTATATGGTAATTGATTGGGCCTCATTCCAGTTTTGAAAAAGAAATATTTGAATAGAATATTTGAAAAAGAAATATTTGATTAGAATATTTGAAAAAAGAAATATTTGAATAGAATATTTGAAAAAGGAATATATGAATAGAAATATTTGGAAAAGAAATATTTGAATAGAAATAATTGAAAAAAATATATTTGAAATAGAATATTTGAAAATAGGAATGCGAAGCCGTGTTAAGTAGTTACACGCCATTTTAACACAAACGGGATTTTGTCGATTTTATAATGAATATTGAAAGTGATTTCAAAATCGAATATTTAGAAATGATTTCGAATTGAAATTGAATAGAATTGAATTTGAATTGAAATTGAACAGAATCGATTTGAATTGAAATCATTTTGGAAATGAATTGAATTCGAATTGAAATTGAATAAAATTGAATTCGAATTAATTTGAAATTAAAATTGAATTGAAAACGAATTGAAATTGAATTAAAAATTGATTTGGATTGAAATCAATTTGAAATGAATTTAAAACAAAGTTATATTGGAAAGATTCAATTTTGATTTGAATTTGAAATAGAATTTGAAATCGTTTTGAAAACGAATTTAAAACGATTTATAAAATACGTTTTGAAAGGAAATCGACGAAATATATATAATATATATATATATTATATATATAATGGCCTGACTAGAACGCGCCGCGCCGCGGCAGTTCGTGAATTTCGACCATTGACTTCGAATGGATATTACGGGAGATCCGACCGTCGGATTCTCCTAAAACCGGAACCGTTGGGTTCGTATCGAAAAGAGCTTTCTAACGAATATTAGGGATTTGAAATCTAACGATTCGATTTGGAATTATGTCCAAATCAAATTTGGAAAAGGTCGTTGTAAGTGCAGTTCGATGGCCGTTGATGGAAATCGACTGTACGGGCCTTGATTAAATTATTAAAAATAGTAATTATTTGTGTAAAATCATAAGAAATGATTTGAGAAGAATTGGGATGAAAAACTCCATATTTGAAAAGATAAAAATAAATTTTTATCGAAATGAACTAGTTTTGAACTAGAATTAAAATCAATTTATTTTTGAAATAAATAAATTGAATTTGAAAATGGTTTTAAAAGTAACCAGAATTTCCAGTAATTGAATTGGAATGGATTTGAATCGAAATTGTCTTTGGGATTTTTCGATGTTGGATTTCGTGATTATAAAGATAGCGTTATGGAAATTTGAAAGATATATAGATATCATTATTTCCAATACGATAATTGTTGGTCATAGAATTTGATATTGAATATAAGCCGATATATTTTTTATTCAGAGCCTTGTATTTAATATCAAATGTGATTTGGGTTTGTCATGAATGGTGTCTTCATTAACACTGTTCTTAAGCCCAGTTGAGAAGAAAATTAAATCTTTTTATTTAGATTTAATAAAGTGTACCAATTAAATGGTATTTAACTGGAATTGAATTTGAATTGATTTTTGGGTTTATCGTGAACAGTGTTTTAAATAACACTTGTTCTTTAACCCGATAATTAATGGAATGTGATTTTGGGTTGTCGTGAACGGTATCTTCAATACTACAGTTCTTAGACCCAACTGAGTTAAGAAAATTAGAAACTAACTGGAGATTAGTTAAGTTGAATGGTTTCTTGGATATTGATCTGATGTTGGTTTCGGCCTTCGGGGTTAATACTTAGGGAATTGCTCACTTGTTAATTTACGGTTAGGGACTGATTGGAATGGAATGTGGTTTTGGGTTTATCGTGAAACGTGTTTTAAATGACATTGATTCTTTAACCCAGTTAAGGATTAAAACTAAGTGGAGTTTTAATGAATCTTTAATTAGATTGAAGTGACCGAGAATGGAGTATCACCAGTTTTGCTCCAGGCGATAGTTAAATCTTTAATTTGATTTGAACATAAAATGGTAATTGAATTTACCGATAACACCGTGGTGTTAGATATGAAGTATTACCAGTTTTACTTCATGGGATGAATGGGTTGGGATTTCGAAATTAAAACAAATGATTACTTTGGTAAGGTTTGTTAATCCCGGCTAGTTTGGATAAACCATAATTTGGTTTGAATTGATATTCAAAAGGAGATTAAAGAATAAATTTAAAAGAATTTATCTTTGATAAAATTAACGGGAACCTTTCCCTAAGAATGTGAAATTTAGAAACTAACTGTGGGTTAGGTAAGAAGGATATTTTCTGGGTAATGATCTGATGTTGGTTTCGGCCTTCGTGGTTAATATTCGGGGAACTATTCTCTTGCTAATTTACGGTTAGTGACTGGTGAATTGGAATAAGGCGTATGTTGTGTTTGTGTAACACTTATTTATTATATACGCGAGTTATTCAGAAAGACTGGGTTTATCCCATTCTGAATAACTGATTCGTCGATTAGTCGAAGATGAAGACGGTGGTTGAAGACCGGAGGTCTTCAGGTCGTTTGGATAATTACTGATGATATTGATTGGGTCGTACACCCAAGAGGAGGGAATCAGTTAGTGGTCGTCCATATGTACTTAGAGATCGATGGATATGCGAGGTGCAAGGTGCCTCCGGCTTCGTTCAGACCCAGAACGGACTTGTAAATGGACTGGGTGTCTGACATTGGATATCATTTTGTGTGATTGATGGATATCGGTTGCATGGAGTGGTTTGCCTGTGTGGCATGCTAAGATGCAAATGATCAAGGCTTTTGTTGAAAAGCAAAGTCTTGTGGTTGATGATCAAAGCACAGCCTGTGTGGCATAGCTTTGTGTAACGTTGATTCGCGAGCCTCGCACCGCGGTTATGAACCAGAAACGGGAGAGGACATCAGGAAGGGCATGCGTTTCCTTCTAGTTAGAATTGGCGTCAGTGATTTTACACGCCCTGACGAGTTTGACTTATGTGGTTGTTACTGTTGCGAGACGCCTCGGATATATTAGTGACTATGTGAAGCCGATGGAGTCATTCGCTGGTTCATTTACGCCCCAAAGGGTGGGGAAACGCAGTGTTCAGGCATTTTAATCCACATCGGTGGACCGGCCTTGTCGCTCCAAGGGACGATGCGTTCTGTTCCTGAGACACGGACTAGAGCGTCTCGAATCGGTAGAGGACTATCTTTTGCCTCGGTTCACAGATGGAAATCCAACTTCCAATACGTGACGTTTCAGTTTTAGTTGTAATCCTATATATGGCGACAAAGTGGGATGGGGCGCTTATGCCGTCTATAATTGATACTTATGATTTGAAGTTGTTTTATATACTATGCACTTATAATAGTATCAAATGATTTGTTTTAAATGTATCAAGCATTCTTGGCTATTATAAGGTAAAAACCCAATCCTCCGGCTTGCGTTGCATTGTGTGACGGGACCTGGGTCTTATAATAGCTTCATTGTTCTTTATTTATCTTTTCGCTGTTGTATTATGCACTGGTATTCTTAGGAGGAAACCCGTTCCGTGTTATACGGCGTGGTCCCTTGATTTACCTAACTTTAAAATAAAGATTAATAACTGTTTTAGTTCTCACACCAGTCACATGACTGACCTGGAGTTTATTGCTTTAACCTAAACTCTGGGTGCCCTTATTTTGACATGGGCAGCTAGTAGTTTTGGTTTTGCAGATTTATATTCACAGGATCCTGATTTACTGCTGGAACGATACTCGGAAAGCTCTGTATCCATGTATTACTTCTAGTTGTGTTTTGTATTATTTTCCGTTGCTATGTAATGTATTGCAATCTCTGATATTTTATAATGTATATTATTTGTCAATACTCTGTATATTCTTGTAATCTGATGGAATTGTTGTAATATACAATGAAATGTTCTTCTGTCTGCATTCTAATTTGTCGTGTTCTCAAAACAATCAGGCGTTTCGAAAGTTCTTGATCGGTTTAGCAATTGATTCGGATCGAGTGAAATTCTCGGTCGTTTCATCGTGGTATCAGAGCTTTGGTTTACAGAGCTCGGAGAACAAGACACGTTAGAACCATATGAAAGAATTCATCAGAGATTGGATTAGTAATATCCAAAGAGAATGACTCGTTAGAGATGGGATCAGTGGTATCCTAGAACGAGTGTGAAGAGTATATTTTAAATTGAAAACAGTTTTGTTCTGAAATTTAAATCATTTTATTCATATTTGATTATTTGTTTTAAATTAATTTGGACAATCCAGTATCTAAAGATTTTGCATATATGTCTTGCAAACGTGTATTCGAAGTTTTAATGTACTGGATAGTTATAGAATCACACTCTAGTTGCCTGGGGATAATTCTGGAGACGGGGCACCATTGCCAGTATTTATGTTCGAGTGACGTTTCTATATATTTCCAATTGACTGTTGTGAGAACCGAAACTAGATAGGGCTTATTGTTGTGATTTGGCATCAAAAATATAATTTTTTGACTATATATCAAAGTTATGAATTTGAAATGTTAATCAACTAATTGATTGCTGATTGTGTTGTTTGATTATTGGTTGATTAGTTAAAAAGTTGAACCATATAACCAAAGTGATCAAATAGTGAACTGCATTGAAAATTAGTCGCATTTGCATGCATGTTCATGTATTCACATTGAACAGGTCATAGCAAGGATGCTTGAGCAGAAGAATAAAATTGTTTGCCCGACAAAAAGGTACATGTTTACCATAATTTACTGTTTTGTTTGGGTGATGATGATTTCGTGAGCCGATTGGTTAGCCGATTGGCTTTTTCTTTTTCTTTTGGATTGAAGAAGGCCATGGGAGGCTATATGAAATATCCCAAAGTCCCCGGTGCAAGGGAGGTTATGGCAAAAAATTTCTAAAATTTAGGGTGTTAGCCAAATTTTTTGAAAAAATTGAAAAGTTCTTAGAAACTGAAAAGTTGAAGAACTTAATTCATAATGGAAATACTGGAAATTGAGTTGATTAGTTAAACAACTTTCGGCTTCGTTCCTTTTCGGGGACGAAAAGTTTTAAGTGGGGGAGATTCTAATAACCCGGAAATCTGGGCCAATTTAAAAATTTTATTTTGGCAATTTTAGTGAATTTTGATTATTTAAAATGAATTATTTTAAATAAAAACGACAAGAAATTTATTTTGAATAGAATTCGAAAATGATCGTTAGAATATAAATAATTATTTATAATTATAAAATAAATTGAAAATGGCGCGGTAGTTTGATAATTCGATTTCAAACTTCAAATGAATGTACAAGGTGCAAAATGAATCGGATTTTATCGAAACCAAAAATATTTGAATCTAATTAAGAATATTTTTCCAATGAATCCGAAAAATTGAAGTTTCATAGCGGGAATCAAAAGTTACGTCCAGTTGAAAATTCAGAATAGTTGCTATGGAATTCTGGCCCTCAAAAATCGAAATTTTGCAAACGACCTCGGATTTCGACGAAACCACTTTTGTTGGATCTGGATGTCAAATTATTGCTAGGTTTCAAATTTCTTAATTTTTCGAGTCAATATGTGAGCGTGGCAAAGGAAAACGCGTTTGGCCAGTTTTAGTTGATTTTAATCGACTGGAAAATGGTCATTTTTCAAACGGTCTCAGAATTTGACGAAACTAGTTTTGTTAGTACCGTATCATAAATATGAAGATAGAAAATATTTTTCTGAAATTTATTGAGTCATTATGTGGCCCCAGTAAATTGAAATGCGCGTTCAAATTCAATATATAATGTTATATTTTGATTGACGAAAACTGATCGAAATAACCGAATCAGCTTATGATACATACCCATTGTGTTCGGAATAGGGGTAATTAGCTATGGGCGACAGGCGGTGGGCTTCGTTTCGAGTTCGAAATAAAAAGTTGCTTTTTTGAGAAATAATCAAATTAAATAAAATAAAAATCTCTCTCCCTTTCCCCTTTATCTCTGGTCAACCCCCCCCCCCCCCCGTTATTTTTCAAATAGAAAAGAAAAAGAAAAAAAACCTCGCCGCTCAGATCGACGACCGCCAGGACCCGCCCCCCCTTCGCGAGCTCGACCGCCAGGACCCCCCCCTTCGCGAGCACGACCGCCGGAAGGCCCCCTTTTTTTTGCTCTGATCCGCCACCCCATTGACCACCGCACCCTCTCCACCAACCTTTCCCTCTCTGGCTAACCACCGACGAGCAGATTTCCCCCCTCCTCGATTTCCGCGATGAACAACAGCCACCTTCGAGCGCAGCAGCCGACTCCACCTCGATCCGTGCGCCGCCAGTCCACCGCGAGCTCGAATAGCCCCTACCGATTGAAAAGGGTGAGTGTTCTATATATTTTTACTTTTATTTTATTTTATTATATAAATATCATATTTTTAACGTGTTAAAGAATCGATTTTTAACGTATTAAAGGAGCGATTTTTAATGTATAAAAGGGCGGATTTTTATAAAATGAAGGAATTGATTTTTAGAACATTAAAGTTTTGATTTTATAGAACATGAAAAGTTGGGATTTTTAACGATAAGAAGTTTGGATTTTTACAGGTTAAAAATATAATTTTTATAATATAGAAAAGATAAAAATATAATTTTTATATTATAGGAGGGTTAGAAATATAATTTTTATATTATAGAAGTATTAAAAATTCGATCTTTATTATGTAGAAGGAGCAAAGATGTGATTTTTATATGAGAGGCGATATAAAAATATAATATTTATTATATGAGCACCGTTGTAAAAATAGAATTTTTATCTATATAGTAGCGGTGTAAAAAAAGAAATTTTATCTATATAGTAGCGGTTTAAAAATGAGATTTTTATCCATATAGAATGATTATAAAAATGTGATTTTTGTATACATGGCAACAATATAAAAATGTGATTTTTATATATGTAGCGGCTACGGACAACGAAAGTGACAAAAGGCGAGAACGACGAAGATTCCTACGTAAGAAGAGTTGTGGTATTGGATTAGCTAATCTGTGAGAACTTCTCACTTTTAATTTAAATTTCTAGTTAAATATATACTAGAATGCAGACGGTGTTTAGTAGCACCCGACACCCGTCGTCCACAGACCATGGACGGCTTGTATTCTTGTTTGTTTGATTTTGATGTGTAGTTGATTGTGTGATGTGATGTGAAATGAAATAAAATATTTATATAGTTAAAAATAATTTATAGTTGAAAATAGAATTTTTACCGTGTATTTAAAATGAAATAAATATAAACAAATCGGACTATTTATTTATATACACACATTTGACTGATATTGATTGGGACGATAAATTTTACACATCGCCCAACTGCACAAATAAAATCTGTGTTTGATTGTTTGAAACCCCACACGGGTATTGGGATGATATATGACATACACTAATCCCAATAATTAGCTGTATGTCGATCGATTGATTGAAAGACTGTTATAAGCGTTAAATATTTATATTTGATCCTTATACAGTGTAGAACACACTTTGGATGATGGTTGATGATTTATCATTGCTGTTATATATACATGTGTTGTAGAAAATCCATATAATTAACAATAGATGGTAATTGATTGGGCCTCATTCCAGTTTTGAAAAAGAAATAGTTGAATAAAATATTTGAAAAAGAAATATTTAAATAGAATATTTGAAAAAAGAAATATTTGAATATAATATTTGAAAAGGGAATATTTGAATAGAAATATTTGGAAAAGAAATATTTGAATAGAAAAAATTGAAAAAGAAATATTTGAAATAGAATATTTGAAAATAGGAATGCGAAGCCGTGTTAAGTAGTTACACGTCATTTTAACACGAACTGGATTTTGTCGATTTTATAATGAATATTGAAAGTGATTTCAAAATCGAATATTTAGAAATGAATTCGAAATGAAATTGAATAGAATTGAATTCAAATTGAAATTGAACAAAATCGATTTGAATTGAAATCATTTTGGAAATGAATTGAATTCGAATTGAAATTGAATAGAATTGAATCCGAATTGAAATTGAATTGAAATGAATTCGAATTGAAATTGAATTAATTTGAAATTCAAATTGAATTGAAAACGAATTGAAATTCAATTAAAAATCGATTTGGATTGAAATCAATTTGAAATGAATTTAAAACGAAGTTATATTGGAAAGATTCAATTTTGATTTGAATTTGAAATAGAAGTTGAAATCGTTTTGAAAACGAATTTAAAACGATTTATAAAATACGTTTTGAAAGGAAATCGGCGAAATATATATATATATATATATATATATATATATATATATTATATATATAATGGCCTGAATAGAAAGCGCTGCGCCGCAGCAGTTCGTGAATTTCGACCGTTGACTTCGAATGGATATTACGGGAGATTAGACCGTCGGATTCTCCTAAAACTACAACCGTTGGGTTCGTCTCGAAAAGAGATTTCTAACGAATATCAGAGATTTGAAATCTAACAGTTGGATTTGGAATTATGTCCAAATCAAATTTGCAAAAGGTCGCTGTAAGTGCAGTTCGATGGCCGTGGATGGAAATCGACTGTACGGGCATTGATAAAATTATTAAAAATAGTAATAATTTGTGTAAAATCATAAGAAATGATTTGAGAAGAATTAGGATGAAAAACTCTATATTTGAAAAGATAAAAATAGATTTTTATCGAAATGAACTAGTTTTGAACTAGAATTAAAATCAATTTATTTTTGAAATAAATAAATTAAATTTGTAAATGGTTTTAAAAGTAACCAGAATTTCCAATAATTGAATTGGAATGGATTTGAATCGAAATTGTCTTTGGAATATTTCAATGTTGGATTTCGTGATTATACAGATAGCGTTATGGAAATTTGAAAGATATATAGATATCGTTATTTCCAATACAATAATTGTTGGTCGTAGAATTTGATATTGAATATAAGCCGATATATTTTTTAATTCAGAGCCTTGTATTTAATATCAAATGTGATTTGGGTTTGTCGTGAATGGTGTCTTCATTAACACTATTCTTAAGCCCAGTTGAGAAGAAGATTAAATCTTTTTATTTAGATTTAATAATGTGTACCAATTAAATGGTATTTAATGGGAATTGAATTTGAATTGATTTTTGGGATTATCGTGAACAGTGTTTTAAATAACACTTGTTCTTTAACCCGATAATTAATGGAATGTGATTTTGGGTTGTCGTGAACGGTATCTTCAATAATACTGTTCTTAGACCTAACTGAGTTAAGAAAATCAGAAACTAACTAGAGATTAGTTAAGTTGAATGATTTCTTGGATATTGATCTGATGTTGGTTTCGGCCTTCGGGGTTAATACTTAGGGAATTGCTCACTTGTTAATTTACGGTTAGGGAATGATTGGAATGGAATGTGATTTTGGGTTTATCGTGAACTGTGTTTTAAATGACATTGATTCTTTAACCTAGTTAAAGATTAAAACTAAGTGGAGTTTTAATGAATCTTTAATTAGATTGAAGTGATCGAGAATGGAGTATCAACAGTTTTGCTCCAGGCGATAGTTAAATCTTTAATTAGATTTGAACGTGAAATGTTAATTGAATTTACCGATAACACCGTGGTGTTAGATATGAAGTATTACCTGTTTTAATTCATGGGATGAATAGGTTGGGATTGGGAAATTAAAACAAATGATTACTTCGGTACGGTTCGTTAATCCCGGCTAGTTTGGATATACCATAATTTGGTTTGAATTGATATTCAAAAGGAGATTAAAGAATAAATTTAAAAGAATTTATCTTTGATAAAATTAATGGGAACCTTTCCTTAAGAGTGTGAAATTTAGAAACTAACTGTAGGTTAGCTAAGAAGGATGGTTTTCGGGGTATTGATCTGATGTTTTTCAGGGTATTGATCTGATGTTGGTTTCGGCCTTCGGGGTTAATATTTAGGGGATTATTCTCTTGCTAATTTACGGTTAGTGACTGATGAATTGGAATGAGGCGTATGTTGTGTTTGTGTAACACTTATTTATTATATACGCGAGTTATTCAAAAAGACCGGTTTATCCCATTCTGAATAACTGATTCGTCGATTAGTCGAAGATGAAGACGGTGGTTGAAGACCGGAGGTCTTCACGTCGTTTCTATAATTACTGATGATATTGATTGGGCCGTACACCCAAGAGGAGGGAATCAGTTAGTGGTCGTCCAGACATACTTGGAGATCGATGGATATGCGAGGTACAAGGTGCCTCCGGCTTCGTTCAGACCCAGAACGGACTTGTAAATGGACTGTGTGTCTGACATTGGATATCATTCTGTGTGATTATGGATATCGGTTGCATGGAGTGGTCTGCCTGTGTGGCATGCTAAGATGCAAATGATCAAGGATTTTTTTGAAAAGAAAAGTCTTGTGGTTGATGATCAAAGCACAGCCTGTGTGGCATAGCTTTGTGTAACGTTGATTCGCGAGCCTCGCACCCCGGTTGTGAACCAGAAACGGGAGAGGACATCATGAAGGGCATGCGTTTCCTTTTAGTTAGAAGTGGCGTCAGTGGTTTTACATGCCCTAACGAGTTTGACCTACGTGGTTGTTACTGTTGCGAGGCGCCTCGGATATATCGGGGACTATGTGAAGCCGATGGAGTCATTCGCTGACTCATTTACACCCCAAAGGGCGGGGAAACGCAGTGTTCAGGCATTTTGATCCACATCGGTGGACCGGCCCTGTCGCTCCAAGGGACGATGCGTTCTGTTCCTGAGACATGGACTTGAGCGTCTCGAATCGGTAGAGGATTATCTTTTGCCTCGGTTCACAGATGGAAAACCAACTTCCAATACGTGACATTTCGGTTTTAGTTGTAACCCTATATATGGCGACATAGTGGGATGGGGCGCTTATGCCGTCTATAATTGATACTTATGATTTGAAGTTGTTTTATACACTATGCACTTATAATAGTATCAAATGATTTGTTTAAAACGTATCAAGGATTCTTGGTTATTATAAGGTAAAAACCCTATCCTCCGGCTTGCGTTGCATTATGTGATGGGACCTGGGTCTTATAATAGCTTCATTGTTCTTTGTTTAGCAATGCGCTGTTTTTTTATGCACTGGTATTCTTAGGAGGAAACCCGTTCCGTGTTATACGGCGTGGTCCCTTGATTTATCTAACTTTAATATAAAGATTAATAAATATTTTAGTTCTTACACCAGTCACATGACTGACCTGGAGTTTACTGGTTTAACCTAAACTCTGGGTGCCCTTATTTTGACACGGGCAGCTAGTAGTTTTGGTTTTGCAGATTTATATTCACAAGATCCTGATTTACAGCTGGAACGATACTCGGAAAGCTCTGTATTCATATATTACCTCTAGTTGTGTTTTGTATTATTTTCCGCTGCTATGTAATGTATTGTAATGTCTGATATTTTATGATGTATATTATTTGTCAATACTCTGTATATTCTTGTAATCTGATGGAATTGTTGTAATATACAATGAAATGTTCTTCTGTCTGCGTTCTAATTTGTCGTGTTCTCAAAACAATCAGGCGTTTCGAACGTTCTTGATCGGTTTAGCGACTGATTCGGATCGAGCGAAATTCCCGGTCGTTTCATCGTGGTATCAGAGCTTTGGTTTATAGAGCTCGGAGAACAAGACACATTAGAACCATATGAAAGAATTCATCAGGGATTGGATTAGTAATATCCAACGAAAATGACTCGTTAGAGATAGGATCAGTAGTATCATAGAACGAGTGTGAAGAGTATATTTTTAAAATGAAAACAGTTTTGTTTTGAAATTTAAATCATTTTATTCATATTTGATTATTTGTTTTAAATTAATTTGGACAATCCAATATATAAAGATTTTGCATATATGTCTTGCAAACGTGTATTCAAAGTTTTAATGTACTGGATAGTTATAGAATCACACTCTAGTTGCCCAGGGATAATTCTGGTGATGGGGCACCATCGCTAGTATTTATATTCGAGTGACGAAAGTGAGATTTCTATATATTTCCAATTGAGTGGTGTGAGAACTGAAACTAGATAGGGCTTATTGTTGTGATTTGACATCAAAAATATGATATTTTGACTATATATCAAAGTTATGAATTTGAAATGTTAATCAACTAATTGATTGCTGATTGTGTTGTTTGATTATTGGTTGATTAGTTAAAAAGTTGAACCATATAACGAAATTGATCAAATAGTGAACTGTATTGAAAATTAGTCGCATTTGCATGCATGAACATGTACTCACATTGAACAGGTTATAGCAAGGAGGCTAGAGCATAAGAATAAAATTGTTTGCCCAACAAATAGGTACATGTTTACCATAATTTACTGTTTTGTTTGGGTGATGATGATTTCGTGAGCCGATTGGCTAGCCGCTTGGCTTTTTCTTTTTCTTTTGGATTGAAGAAGGCCATGCGAGGCTATATGAAATATCCCGAAGTCCCCGGTGCAGTGGAGATTATGGAGAAATTTTTCTAAAATTTAGGGTGTTAGCCAAATTTTTTGAAAAATTTGAAAAGTTCTTAGAAACTGAAAAGTTGAAGAACTTAAGCCGTAATGGAAATACTGGAAGTTGAGTTGATTAGTTAAACAATTTTCGACTTCGTTCCTTTTCGGGGATGAAAAGTTTTAAGTGGGGGAGATTCTAATAAACCGGAAATCTGGGGCAGTTTAAAATTTTTATTTTGGCAATTTTAGTGAATTTTGATTATTTAAAATGAATTATTTTAAATAAAAACGACGAGAAATTTATTTTGAATAGAATTCAAACGAATATATTTATTTGAATCGTCTTTAGAATATAAATAATTATTTATAATTATAAAAGGAATTGAAAATGGCGCGGTAGTTCGATAATTCAATTTCAAACTTCAAATGAATGTACAGGGTGCAAAATGAACCGGATTTTAGCGAAACAAAAAATATTTGAATCTAATTATCTTTCCAACGAATCCGAAAAATTGAAGTGTCATAGCGGGAATCAAAAGTTACGTCCAGTTGAAAATTCAGAATGGTCGCTATGGAATTCTGGCCCTTAAAAATGGAAATTTTGCAAACGACCTCGGATTTTGACGAAACCACTTTGTTGGATCCGCGATGTCAAATTATTTCTAGGTTCTAAATTTCTTAATTTTTCGAATCAATATGTGAGCGTGGCAAAGGAAAACGCATTTGGCCAGTTTTAGTTGATTTTAATCGACTGGAAAATGGCCATTTTTCAAACGGTTTCAGAATTTGACGAAACTAGTTTTGTTTGTACCATATCGTAAATATGAAGCTAGATTTTTTTTTTTGAATTTATTGAGTCAGTATGTGGCCCCAGTAAATTGAAATGCGCGTTCAAATTCAATATATAAAGTTATATTTTGATTTTGACGAAAACTAATCGAAACGATCGAATCAGCTTATGATACATACCCATTGTGTTCGGAATGGGGGTAATTAGCTATGGGCGACAGCCGGTGGGCTTCGTTTTGAGTTCGAAATAAAAAGTTGTTTTTTTGAGAAATAATTAAATCAAACTAAATTAAAATCTCTCTCCCTTTCCCCTTTATCTCTGGTCAACCCCCCCTCCCCCGTTATTTTTTCAAATAGAAAAAAAAAGAAAAAAAAACTCGCTGCTCAGATCGACGAACGCCAGGACCCCCCTTCGCGAGCTCGACCGCCAAACCCCCCCCCCCCTCGCGAGCACGACCGCCGGAAGGCCCCCTTTTTGCTCCGATCCGCCACCCCATTGCCCACCGCACCCTCTCCACCAACCTTTCCCTCCCTAGCAAACCACCGACGGGCAGATTTCCCCCTCCTCGATTTCCGCGATGAACTACAGCCCCCTTCGAGCGCAGCAGCCGACTCCTGCTCGATCCGTGCGCCGCCAGTCCACCGCGAGCTCGAATAGCCCCTACCGATTGAAAGGGGTGAGTGTTCTATATATTTTTACTTTTATTTTATTTTATTATATAAATATCAGATTTTTAACGTGTTAAAGAATTGATTTTTAACGTGTTAAAGGAGCGATTTTTAATGTATAAAAGGGCGGATTTTTATAAAATGAAGGAATTGATTTTTATAACATGAAAGTTTTGATTTTATAGAACATGAAAATTTGGGATTTCTAACGATAAGAAGGTTGGATTTTTATAGGTTAAAAATATAATTTTTATAATATAGAAAAGATAAAAATATAATTTTTATATTACAGGAAGGTTAGAAATATAATTTTTATATTATAGAAGTATTAAAAATTCGATCTTTATTATGTAGAAGGAGCAAAGATGTGATTTTTATATGAGAGGTGATATAAAAATATAACCTTTATTATATGTGCACCGTTGTAAAAATAGAATTTTTATCTATATAGTAGCGGTGTAAAAATAGAATTTTTATCTATATAGTAGCGGTACAAAAATGAGATTTTTATCCATATAGAGTGATTATAAAAATGTGATTTTTATATACATGGCAACTGAAACACCCCACCTCCGTTAGGGTCACTCTCAAAGGGAATGCCCTAATTTTGGTGGAGGTTTATAAGTACAAGTCACAGATATACAAGACAGATATAAGAACACATATTTGTAAACAGCGGAAGAACAACAAACTTTATTTCATAAAGTCAAATACGTGTTACAACAACATCCTTTCCAAAAACATAACATAACACTTTCATAATCTGTCTTGAGTACATTATTTTTAAAGAAGCATAAATAAAACATAGGTAAACTGCAAAAGCCCCATAGTGGATTGTCCAAAGCCATAGTTCAAAACAGGAAAGTCCAAGCAATACATTTCTCTTCTTCAGGCTGGATGTCAAGGCTGATCAAGCTGCTGTATTCCCTCCCTAAGAACCTGGGGGGGGGGGGGGGGAAACGGAAGAAAGAAGACGAAAGAAAAGTAGAGTCAGACATAAAGCCTGAGTAAGTCTAGTACTATTTTGTCTATGAATAAAGAACTGGGTATGATAAGTATAAACAAGAAGTGGGCATGCACTATAAACTTGGTTAAGTTGTCTAGGGTCGAATATACTATCGTACCCCATGTTAATCTCTGAACCCATATAAACTAGTTTCCAATTTGCACCCCATAATCAGGGTGATGTGATCCATTCTATGATGATCGGCTCCTACTCGCATAATTACATGTGTCTTACGGCCCCCGATGTCTGTAGTTACCTATGCTGGTCCCACCATGGGGTGTATCAAGTCCCATAGTGGCAACCCGACACAACCTTAGAGTGCACAGGTATGCTACTGGTGTCCAGTGCCTTATTTTTCTGCGCCGGAGTGTGTGCACGCCCGCACTCCGTTAGAACCTACACTGCTACACCACCGCCGTCGCTTTGACCTCTTACAATCAGCCCAGTAATCGTGCCCCACCCTGCCTAGTTTCAGGGTATCCTGATACACCTTTTAGGGTTACTGCTGAAAAGGGTCCCTCGGATACTAGGTTTTCTATCTCTGGCCAACATGCTAAGTTGGTTAAGTGTTTCCTAACCTAACCCCACCAGTCCGTTTAGTTTAGCATGTTCCATTTTGATTAAGTCTTTAGTTCACTTAATCCTAACAATCCTGACTCAGCCTTAATTGTCTTATTAAGGCCCTGACCTCTCACATTAGACAGGTATTGTTGTGGCTGCCTGTTGCCGGTTGGTTCCGGGCAGTCTTACGCCACAACTCAGTCTAACCTCGGGTCCTTGCTGGGCTCTATGTTTAACCTCCCACATTGGATAGGTATTGTTGTGACTACTGGACAGCCGGGCGGTTCCGGGCAGGTTTACATCACAACTCAATCCAACCTCGGGTTAAACACATCGTATGTTCTACATTTACATACCTTGTCATTCTTCTTTATTTATATGTAAATATTTGCGGCCCATTATTAAGTTAATGGTGTAAAGATTACACCAATCACGGGCCCAACCCATACTTGAATTTGGGCCCTTCTATTTTATATTTTTATTCATTAGTTAATTTTAACCCAACGTTATTTTCCCCCGTTTTACACGTCCGTTTATATAAATATTGGGCTTAGCCTTTTAAATCCCAATTTAGCCATGCGAAAAGGAGAGGCTTATGGCGTATACACAAAGAGGGGAAGGTGAGCGCATGAACTTGCAATACGACGTTGGAAATACAAAATAGCAATTGGTGTACTTGTATAGTGGTAACATAGGTGACATGAATCAAAGCATGTGAACTTGCATAGGTTTAACTACAACATGAGCCTATATTCTTATTTAGGCATAATATCAAACATAAGCATGTCATAAATATTTCTAGCATAAGCATAGCATAATGTCAAACATAAGCATGTCATAGATATTCCTAGCATAAGCATAGCATAATGTCAAACATAAGCATGGCATAAATACTTTTAGCATAAACACGGCATAAACATAAACAAGTCATGTTCATAAGGTTTCTACATGTTTACAAAGGGGATACTTTGTTACTAACACAAAAGCATAGTTCAACTTAATCATGGTTTAAGTCTAATCACATAACGATGGTATAAATATACTTATGCACAAATATTCCTAATCATGGTATTTGCTTTAAACTTGCAAAAAGGGATTTTTGAGTCTAACCTAGCCATGTCTCACATATGTCATCATATAATTCTTTTAAACAAGATAAACTTAATCATGGATTTCAATTATGCCAAATATCATTCATAGCCTAGCCATATTCATAAGCATGACTTAATACATGGATTATGGTGTCAAAATTCCAACATAGTTTCATATGAACTATAACAACCAAACTTGTTTCAATTACTTGCAAAATGATTTATGCACAAAAATATATATCATGATGGCATAATAACAAAGCCCCAAACTTGCATGAATTTCAATCAACTACATACATGTAGCTTCAACATAGATTACATAATTTGCGCAATATTCCAAACGTATACTTGCATAGAACTACCGCATGTAGTTCTTTATAATGAATAACATAATTTTGCACAAATATGAATTACTTTATTATCCCAATTCAAGCATACAAATCAATACAGTTGTTTATTCATACCAAAGTAATACTCTACTTACAATGGTTTGATGAATTCTCTAGTTTAGGGATTGAAGACGCAAATTCCTTTGTTGAATTGATTGGCTTTAGGTTGCTTGAACTGCTTTAGGCTTTAGAACTTTCTTCCTAATTCCCTCTCTAGTTGGCGGCTACTCTTAGTCGTTCCTCAGCAACATGGCGGCTATGTTCTTAATTTGAATGAATAGATTAGGGTTTAGTCTAGGGTTGTTTATATAGAGGTTAGGAATTGATTAGGACCCTTGATGTTGCTAGGTTAGATCGTAGCCATTCATTAGGAAGAGAGACCAATAAAAATCCGCCACCTAGCCCTAATGACAAAGCAGACCACAGAAATTCGACCACACACCGACCTGGCCAGCCAGGTTGACTGGGCTCGACCAGGTCGACACCCCTGTCGACAGGGCTGTCGACAGCCCTGTCGACATGGGTAGCCCAGGTCGATAGCCCAGTCGACCTGGGTGGCCTAGGCGGGTGTTCTTCCATCCTGGCCCATTGGGCCCCACTTCGGAATATTTAATTATTTTATTCTGTTTGAATTTTTAAATTTAATTCAAAACTTCCGAAGGCCATATCTTCTTCATACGGACTCCGTTTTTCGAAAACTCGGACTCTATTTCGCGTATTTTTCCGAGACGAACGCAATGGCGTATCCCGTTTCCCTTGGTTCTTTGATTTCAGATTAATTATACTTTAATTTGTTAATTTCACAGTTATAGAATTCTCGGGGTGTTACATTCTCCCCCACTTAAAAGGATTTCGTCCCCGAAATCTTCAAGTTAGGAGGAATGTATATCCTAACATCCAATCATCCATCTACTCATCCATCAAACACGAGCATCCATTGTCCTTAAAAGACTTCTAATGCTTCATGATCATATGCGAAATGTGTGTGTACATGTACTTATCTAATGCAAAATCAGGCGGTCTACTGATTCAGTTGACCTCCTTAATGCGAATTATGTAAGTGCCATGAATCCATTATGTATGCAAATTTTCCTATTCTTGATTCTACATGAGTGCACAATCCTTCAATACAAATGCAGCATCCACATGACAACACATTAAAGTTCAACCACATACGAATACAAACATATATGCATATGCAATATGAAGTGACCGAGCCGATCTAAAACCTAGATTGTGTGTGTATATGCAACCACGAGCAACCACTAGCAATCACTTGCAACCACTTGCAACCATTCATACATAACATGTTTCAACTACATGTTTTCATCCAAAGAGTTTCTACCTAAAAGATACGGTAGAGGAAATATGCCTAAAAAGATAGATAAAAGCGCAACTTAAGGAAAAAGAAAGATCAAGGATGTACCCTCGAACAGAAAAGGGTAGGCTGTACGTATTCTAGCTTCAGTTTCCCAAGTCGCGTCTCCCTCAGCGTCGCTCCACTGAACTTTGACGAGCTTGACTTCGCGGTTGCGTAGCTTCTTCACTTCCGTTCCTAAGATGCGGGTTGGAACTTTTCTTATGGTTGCTTCGCGTTCCACTTCGGCCTCTTCGAGGATATTTGGCTCTACCACCTCGGCTGACTCATGTAGACATTTTCGGAGATGTGAAACGTGAAAAAATGTTGTGAACTCCGGCCAATTTCTCGGGTAGCTCTAATCTATAGGAAATTTTCCCAATTGTTCCTATCTAAAGGTATAGTCGAATGAAGTAAGTAAAAACTTTGTGCCCATTAGGCAATGTCAAAACTGGAAATCTATGCCACATATATATTGATTAGGAGAAGAACTCTCTAAGTATCAGCCCCGAAGACCGAAATCAACATCAGACTGACACCCAAAGAATTACTCAACCCAACCACTATATATGATTCTAGGAAACTAAGCACGATGGACTCCTTTTAGGTCACAAGGGAGTCCCTTCCTAAGACCCATCCGTATCCTATAAAACCCAAAAAGTTTAGTCAAACCAACGAACACCCTCGAGCCCCAACATGTGTTACCACAGATGAGTCATACTCCCTATGGGGTTTGCAACAGAAATTGGATTTTGAGAATGGGACCGAGAGGATATACAGAAAAGATACCATGCAAGTAGGCTCTACAGGAAGGGAGGGATCAAGGATATACACTTAAGAAGAGATATTATGCACGAATCTAGTCTTCAATCTTCTGAGTCGCATTTCTTGAGCTTAACACCATTATGCTTTGTCCATCTTTAACTTCACAATTTCGTAGCTTCTTAATTCTTGTTTCCAAAATATGAGTTGGAACCTATTTCACTGTTGCCTCTCGTTCTTCTTTCACTTACTCTACTTCTAGTACTCTCAGCTCAAACATAACGACGTACTCATGGTTTCATGCAAGCTCTCCAAAATTCACTAGTGCATCTTGGATCTTGCTCACTTACTAGAAGGTAATTCTTTACAACTCATGTATAAGCAAAATGAACCTTCAGCCTTAGTGGCGAACACTACTGGAGCGCCCTATTCTGAAATGCTCCTCCTAATGAACCCCTTTTCTAGAAGCTCTTTAATCTATTTACTGAGCTCTTTCCTTTCTCGTGGAGCCATGTGTCTAACGGGCAACGCAACGGGCTTTGCATTATCTACAAGATATATACGGAAGTCTATTTCCCGCTTCGGAGGCAAGCCCTTCACCTCTTCAAAGACATCCGGATATTCCCGGACCACTCTAACTGATTGCAAATTTTCAACGGAGGCATCTAGCGATTCAAGATAACTAAGCATAACCGCATACGAGGGATTACAAGAAATTTCCAAAGTATTACCGAGCTGGGTTAGGAGCCTAACAACCCTTTTCTCACAATCAAGGATGGCCCCATTACTGGATAGCCAATCCATACCCAAAATCAAACCATAACCCGAAAAGCCCAAAACAAAGGCACTACATTGAAATTCGACACTTAGAATAGAAATTTTCAATCCCACACAGATCATAGACAAATGAGCTGGGCCCCCAATTGGGTTTGAAACAATTAAGGGGTCCTCTACCATACTAGTTTTTAGGTGTAGAGATTCTACTAAAGCAGACGAGATAAAGGAGTGTGATGCGCCAGAATCAAATAAAGTGCGAACGGGGTGATCATAAAGATAAATTACGCTTTCTACAGAAGTATTTATACCTCGCTGTTGCAATGGTGGCGCTTCTAGCACATGAACCTGTGCCCCTGGGGTGGATCCAGCGCCCTGCCCCTGTCCTCGTTTCTTTGGGCAGTCCTTAGCCCTATGACCCGTCTCACCGCAAGAAAAGCACCCACCATTTTCCTTGGCCTTCTTTTTCCGGCAGTCCTTTACTAAGTGCCCCACTTTGCCACAGAAATTACACGTCGTCTTCTCTTTGTTGCCTTCCCCGCCCTTCTTAAAGTCTGTCTTCTTGGGCTGCAAATCCTCTTTCTTCTTGCCCTTATCCTCTTCATTCAGCAATGCCATTTGCACCAATCTTTCATACGTGGCTCCCATGGGTATATGGGTCATGGCCAAGCTGTGTAATGGCTCATTCAACCCTTTGACGAACCGGAGAGCCTTCTTGTACGGGGTGTTGACTAGGTCAAGCCCAAACCTAGCCAGCTCATCGAACTGATTCACATACTCTCTGACTGTCTTGTCCCCTTGCTTAAGAAATAAGAATTTCTCCAACTGTAAACTTCTTTCCGCATCTGAGAGAAATTTAGTCTCAAACCTTGCCCTAAAGTCCTCCCATGTCTCCACTGGTCTTTCAGCATTAGTGACTTTCCACCAGTAGGAAGCCTCGCCCTTTAATAGCCATACCGCCAGTTGTACTTTTTTCTATCTTCTACCTCAAAGATGATGAATAGGTCCTCCGTTTCTTTCAGCCAATTTCTAGCTGCCACGAAGGACTCGGTTCCATGGAAATCCCTTCCTCCCATAGCTTTAAAATCTTTACATATCTTAGCAAACATGTTTCCCCGAGGAGGAGGTGGAGGAAAAGGTGCCGCTGCAGCTGGATGATTTCCTTCCGCTGGGGGAGGAGGAATGGTAGGACCTGGCTGAGTGGCTCTTGCTTCTAAGAACCGTCTAAACCAACCAGGTATTGGCACCCCTTCCGGCAAGTTAAGTTCTTGGGACATGCTGAAACAAAAAGGATAGATTCAAAACGAAGGATAAGAGATAGTACCTATGGCTTTGGGGAGTGGACTTTGCCCTTTTTTTTAAAAAAAATAAAATAATATTTTTCTTTTAAAAATGCTTCTTTAAATTTCCTTTTTGAAAATAATTTTTCAAAACTTTTTATCTTATCTGGTAAACCTGGCTCTGATACCAAGTGAAACACCCCACCTCCGTTAGGGTCACTCTCAAAGGGAATGCCCTAATTTTGGTGGAGGTTTATAAGTACAAGTCACAGATATACAAGACAGATATAAGAACACATATTTGTAAACAGCGGAAGAACAACAAACTTTATTTCATAAAGTCAAATACGTGTTACAACAACATCCTTTCCAAAAACATAACATAACACTTTCATAATCTGTCTTGAGTACATTATTTTTAAAGAAGCATAAATAAAACATAGGTAAACTGCAAAAGCCCCATAGTGGATTGTCCAAAGCCATAGTTCAAAACAGGAAAGTCCAAGCAATACATTTCTCTTCTTCAGGCTGGATGTCAAGGCTGATCAAGCTGCTGTATTCCCTCCCTGAGAACCTGGGGGGGGGGGGGGGAACGGAAGAAAGAAGACGAAAGAAAAGTAGAGTCAGACATAAAGCCTGAGTAAGTCTAGTACTATTTTGTCTATGAATAAAGAACTGGGTATGATAAGTATAAACAAGAAGTGGGCATGCACTATAAACTTGGTTAAGTTGTCTAGGGTCGAATATACTATCGTACCCCATGTTAATCTCTGAACCCATATAAACTAGTTTCCAATTTGCACCCCATAATCAGGGTGATGTGATCCATTCTATGATGATCGGCTCCTACTCGCATAGTTACATGTGTCTTACGGCCCCCGATGTCTGTAGTTACCTATGCTGGTCCCACCATGGGGTGTATCAAGTCCCATAGTGGCAACCCGACACAACCTTAGAGTGCACAGGTATGCTACTGGTGTCCAGTGCCTTATTTTTCTGCGCCGGAGTGTGTGCACGCCCGCACTCCGTTAGAACCTACACTGCTACACCACCGCCGTCGCTTTGACCTCTTACAATCAGCCCAGTAATCGTGCCCCACCCTGCCTAGTTTCAGGGTATCCTGATACACCTTTTAGGGTTACTGCTGAAAAGGGTCCCCCGGATACTAGGTTTTCTATCTCTAGCCAACATGCTAAGTTGGTTAAGTGTTTCCTAACCTAACCCCACCAGTCCTTTTAGTTTAGCATGTTCCATTTTGATTAAGTCTTTAGTTCACTTAATCCTAACAATCCTGACTCAGCCTTAATTGTCTTATTAAGGCCCTGACCTCTCACATTAGACAGGTATTGTTGTGGCTGCCTGTTGCCGGTTGGTTCCGGGCAGTCTTACGCCACAACTCAGTCTAACCTCGGGTCCTTGCTGGGCTCCATGTTTAACCTCCCACATTGGATAGGTATTGTTGTGACTACTGGACAGCCGGGCGGTTCCGGGCAGGTTTACATCACAACTCAATCCAACCTCGGGTTAAACACATCGTATGTTCTACATTTACATATCTTGTCATTCTTCTTTATTTATATGTAAATATTTGCGGCCCATTATTAAGTTAATGGTGTAAAGATTACACCAATCACGGGCCCAACCCATACTTGAATTTGGGCCCTTCTATTTTATATTTTATTCATTAGTTAATTTTAACCCAACGTTATTTTCCCCCGTTTTACACGTCCGTTTATATAAATATTGGGCTTAGCCTTTTAAAGCCCAATTTAGCCATGCGAAAAGGGTAGGCTTATGGCGTATACACAAAGAGGGGAAGGTGAGCGCATGAACTTGCAATACGACGTTGGAAATACAAAATAGCAATTGGTGTACTTGTATAGTGGTAACATAGGTGACATGAATCAAAGCATGTGAACTTGCATAGGTTTAACTACAACATGAGCCTATATTCTTATTTAGGCATAATATCAAACATAAGCATGTCATAAATATTTCTAGCATAAGCATAGCATAATGTCAAACATAAGCATGTCATAGATATTCCTAGCATAAGCATAGCATAATGTCAAACATAAGCATGGCATAAATACTTTTAGCATAAACACGACATAAACATAAACAAGTCATGTTCATAAGGTTTCTACATGTTTACAAAGGGGATACTTTGTTACTAACACAAAAGCATAGTTCAACTTAATCATGGTTTAAGTCTAATCACATAACGATGGTATAAATATACTTATGCACAAATATTCCTAATCATGGTATTTGCTTTAAACTTGCAAAAAGGGATTTTTGAGTCTAACCTAGCCATGTCTCACATATGTCATCATATAATTCTTTTAAACAAGATAAACTTAATCATGGATTTCAATTATGCCAAATATCATTCATAGCCTAGCCATATTCATAAGCATGACTTAATACATGGATTATGGTGTCAAAATTCCAACATAGTTTCATATGAACTATAACAACCAAACTTGTTTCAATTACTTGCAAAATGATTTATGCACAAAAATATATATCATGATGGCATAATAACAAAGCCCCAAACTTGCATGAATTTCAATCAACTACATACATGTAGCTTCAACATAGATTACATAATTTGCGCAATATTCCAAACGTATACTTGCATAGAACTACCGCATGTAGTTCTTTATAATGAATAACATAATTTTGCACAAATATGAATTACTTTATTATCCCAATTCAAGCATACAAATCAATACAGTTGTTTATTCATACCAAAGTAATACTCTACTTACAATGGTTTGATGAATTCTCTAGTTTAGGGATTGAAGACGCAAATTCCTTTGTTGAATTGATTGGCTTTAGGTTGCTTGAACTGCTTTAGGCTTTAGAACTTTCTTCCTAATTCCCTCTCTAGTTGGCGGCTACTCTTAGTCGTTCCTCAGCAACATGGCGGCTATGTTCTTAATTTGAATGAATAGATTAGGGTTTAGTCTAGGGTTGTTTATATAGAGGTTAGGAATTGATTAGGACCCTTGATGTTGCTAGGTTAGATCGTAGCCATTCATTAGGAAGAGAGACCAATAAAAATCCGCCACCTAGCCCTAAGGACAAAGCAGACCACAGAAATTCGACCACACACCGACCTGGCCAGCCAGGTTGACTGGGCTCGACCAGGTCGACACCCCTGTCGACAGGGCTGTCGACAGCCCTGTCGACATGGGTAGCCCAGGTCGACAGCCCAGTCGACCTGGGTGGCCTAGGCGGGTGTTCTTCCATCCTGGCCCATTGGGCCCCACTTCGGAATATTTAATTATTTTATTCTGTTTGAATTTTTAAATTTAATTCAAAACTTCCGAAGGCCATATCTTCTTCATACGGACTCCGTTTTTCGAAAACTCGGACTCTATTTCGCGTATTTTTCCGAGACGAACGCAATGGCGTATCCCGTTTCCCTTGCTTCTTTGATTTCAGATTAATTATACTTTAATTTGTTAATTTCACAGTTATAGAATTCTCAGGGTGTTACAGCAACAATATAAAAATGTTATTTTTATATATGTAGCGGCTACGGACAACGAAAGTGACAAAAGGAGAGAACGGCGAAGATTCCTATATAAGAAGAATTGTGGTATTGGATTAGCTAATCTGTGAGAACTTCTCACTTTTAATTTAAATTTCTAGTTAAATATATACTAGGATGCAGACGGTGTTTAGTAGCACCCGACACCCATCGTCCACACACCATGGATGGCTTGTATGCTTGTTTGTTTGATTTTGATGTGTAGTTGATTGTGTGATGTGATGTGAAATGAAATAAAATATTTATATAGTTAAAAATATTTTATAGTTGAAACTAGAATTTTAACCGTGTATTTAAAATGAAATAAACATAAACAAATCGGACTATTTATTTATATACACACATTTGACTGATATTGATTGGGACAATAAATTTTGCACATCGCCCAACTGCACAAATAAAATCTGTGTTTGATTGTTTGAAACCTCACACGGGTTTTGGGATGATATATGACATGCACTAGTCCCAATAATTAGCTGTATGTCGATCGATTGATTGACAGACTATTATAAGCGTTAAATATTTATATTTGATGCTTATACAGTGTAGAACGCACTTTGGATGATGGTTGATGATTTATCGTTGCTGTTATATATACATGTGTTGTAGAAAATCCATATAACTAACATTATATGGTAATTGATTGGGCCTCATTCCAGTTTTGAAAAAGAAATATTTGAATAGAATATTTGAAAAAGAAATATTTGAATAGAATATTTGAAAAAAGAAATATTTGAATAGAATATTTGAATAGAAATATTTTGAAAAGAAATATTTGAATAGGAATAATTGAAAAAAAAAAAATTTGAAATAGAATATTTGAAAATAGGAATGTGAAGCCGTGTTAAGTAGTTACACGCCATTTTAACACGAACGGGATTTTGTCGATTTTAAAATGGATATTGAAAGTGATTTCAAAATCGAATATTTAGAAATGAATTCGAATTAAAACTGAATAGAATTGAATTCGAATTGAAATTGAACAGAATCGATTTGAATTGAAATAATTTTGGAAATGAATTGAATTCGAATTGAAATTGAATAGAATTGAATTCAAATTGAATAGAAATGAATTCGAATTGAAATTGAATTAATTTGAAATTCAAATTGAATTGAAAACGAATTGAAATTGAATTAAAAATCGATTTGGATTGAAATTAATTTGAAATGAATTTAAAACAAAGTTATATTGGAAAGATTCAATTTTGATTTGAATTTGAAATAGAAGTTGAAATCGTTTTGAAAACGAATTTAAAATGATTTATAAAATACGTTTTGAAAGGAAATCGGCGAAATATATAATATATATATATATATATATATATCATATATATAATGGCCTGAATAGAACGCGCCGCGGCAGTTCGTGAATTTCGACCATTGACTTCGAATGGATATTACGGGAGATCCGACCGTCGGATTCTCCTAAAACCAGAACCGTTGGGTTCGTATCGAAAAGAGCTTTCTAACGAATATCAGAGATTTGAAATCTAATGGATGGATTTGGAATTATGTCCAAATCAAATTTGGAAAAGGTCGTTGTAAGTGCCGTTCGATGGCCGTTGATGGAAATCGACTGTACGGGCCTTGATAAAATTATTAAAAATAGTACTATTTTGTGTAAATTCATAAGAAACGATTTGAGAAGAATTGGGAACAAAAACTCCATATTTGAAAAGATAAAAATAAATTTTTATCGAAATGAACTAGTTTAGAACTAGAATTAAAATCAATTTATTTTTGAAATAAATAAATTGAATTTGAAAATGGTTTTAAAAGTAACCAGAATTTCCAATAATTGAATTGGAATGGATTTGAATCGAAATTGTCTTTGGAATATTTCGATGTTGGATTTCGTGATTATAAAGAAAGTTGTTATGGAAATTTGAAAGATATATAGATATCGTTATTTCCTATACGATAATTGTTGGTCGTCGAATTTGATATTGAATATAAGTCGATATATTTTTTATTCAGAGCCTTGTATTTAATATCAAATGTGATTTGGGTTTGTCGTGAATTTTGTCTTCATTAACACTAATCTTAAGCCCAGTTGAGAAGAATATTAAATCTTTTTATTTAGATTTAATAAAGTGTACCAATTAAATGGTATTTAATTGGAATTGAATTTGAATTGATTTTTGGGTTTATCGTGAACAGTGTTTTAAATAACACTTGTTCTTTAACCCGATAATTAATGGAATGTGATTTTGGGTTATCGTGAACCGTATCTTCAATAATACTGTTCTTACACCCAACTGAGTTAAGAAAATCAGAAACTAACTAGAGATTAGTTAAATTGAATGGTTTCTTGGATATTGGTCTGATGTTGGTTTCGGCCTTCGGGGTTAATACTTAGGGAATTGCTCACTTGCTTTTTTACGGTTAGGGACTGATTGGAATGGAATGTGATTTTGGGTTTATCGTGAACCGTGTTTTAAATGACATTGATTCTTTAACCCAATTAAAGATTAAAACTAAGTGGAGTTTTAATGAATCTTTAATTAGATTGAAGTGATCAAGAATGGAGTATCACCAGTTTTGCTCCAGGCGATAGTTAAATCTTTAATTAGATTTGAACGTGAAATGGTAATTGAATTTACCGATAACACCATGGTGTTAGATATGAAGTATTACCAGTTTTACTTCGTGGGATGAGTAGGTTGGGATTGGGAAATTAAAACAAATGATTACTTCAGTAAGGTTCGTTAATCCCGGCTAGTTTGGATAAACCATAATTTGGTTTGAATTGATATTCAAAAGGAGATTAATGAATAAATTTAAAATAATTTATCTTTGATAAAATTAATGGGAACCTTTCCCTAAGAATGTGAAATTTAGAAACTAACTGTAGGTTAGCTAAGAAGGATGGTTTTCTGGGTATTGATCTGATGTTGGTTTCGGCCTTCGGGGTTAATATTTGGGGAATTATTCCCTTGCTAATTTATGGTTAGTGACTGATGAATTGGAATGAGGCATATGTTGTGTTTGTGTAACACTTATTTATTATATACGCGAGTTATTCAGAAAGACCGGGTTTATCCCATTCTGAATAACTGATTCGTCGATTAGTCGAAGATGAAGACGGTGGTTGACGACTGGAGGTCTTCACGTCATTTGGATAATTACTGATGATCTTGATTGGGCCGTACACCCAAGAGAAGGGAATCAGTTAGTGGTCGTCCAGACGTACTTGGAGATTGATGGATATGCAAGGTACAAGGTGCCTCCGGCTTCGTTCAGATCCAGAACGGACTTGTAAATGGACTGTGTGTCTAACATTGGATATCATTCTGTGTGATTGATGGATATCGGTTGCATGGAGTGGTTTGCTTATGTGGCATGCTAAGATGCAAATGATCAAGGCTTTTGTTGAAAAGTAAAGTCTTGTGGTTGATGATCAAAGCACAGCTTGTGTGGCATAGCTTTGTGTAACGTTGATTCGCGAGCCTCGCACCCCGGTTGTGAACCAGAAACGGGAGAGGACATCAGGGAGACATGCGTTTCCTTCTTGTTAGAAGTGGCGTCAGTGGTTTTACATGCCCTGACGAGTTTGACTTAAGTGGTTGTTACTGTTGTGTGGCGCCTCAGATATATCGGTGACTATTTGAAGCCGATGGAGTCATTCCCTGGCTCATTTACGCCCCAAGGGCGGGGAAACGCAGTGTTCAGGCATTTTAATCCACATCAGTGGACCGACCCTGTCGCTCTAAGGGACGATGTGTTCTGTTCCTGATACATGGACTCGAGCGTCTCGAATCGGTATAGGACTATCTTTTGCCTCGGTTCACAGATGGAAATCCAACTTCCAATACGTGACGTTTCAGTTTTATTTTTAATCCTATATATGGTGACATAGTGGGATAGGGTGCTTATGCCGTCTATGATTGATACTTATGATTTGAAGTTGTTTTATACACTATGCACCTACAATAGTATCAAATGATTTGTTTTAAACATATCAAGCATTCTTGGCTATTATAAGGTAAAAACCCTATCCTCCGGCTTGCGTTGCATTGTGTGATGGGACCTGGGTCTTATAATAGCTTCATTGTTCTTTATTTAGCATTGCGTTATTGTTTTATGCTCTGGTATTCTTGGGAGGAAACCTGTTCAGTGTTATACGGTGTGGTCCCTTGATTTACCTAACTTCAAAATAAAGATTAATAACTGTTTTAGTTCTCACACAGTCACATGACTGACCTGGAGTTTATAGTTTTAACCTAAACTCTGGGTGCCCTTATTTTGACATGGGCAACTAGTAGTTTTGGTTTTGTAGATTTATATTCACATGATCCTGATTTACAGCTGGAACGATATTCGGAAAGCTCTGTATTCGTGTTTTACTTCTAATTGTGTTTTGTATTATTTTCCGCTGCTGTGTAACGTATTGTAATCTCTGATATTTTATAATGTACATTATTTTTCAATACTTTGTATGTTCTTGTAATCTGATGGAATTGTTGTAATATACAATGAAATGTTCTTCTGTCTGCGTTCTAATTTGTCGTGTTCTCAAAACAATCAGGCATTTCGAACGTTCTTGATCGGTTTAGCGACTGATTCAGATCGAGCGAAATTCCCGATCGTTTCAATACATATATTAAATTACTTCATAGGAAAGGTAATCCAAAGAAAATATGAATTTAAAAGCAAGATATTCATTTGAAGTGATAATATGAATAAGATCAAATTCAATTAAATTAGAACAATAATTATTTAAAAAATAAAATCAAGTGTGCATATTTACTTGTTTATGTGTATATAATCAAGTGTTTGTTATCTTAACAAATATTGTTGCATTTAGGAACTTGTTTTAGCTTGTGTAGATATAACATCACTTAATGTAACTGTAACAACCCGTATTTTTATAACATGTTGAAACAAGAAATCAAGGCAGAATTAAATTTTAAATTCAGAATCAGGGGAAACAGCGTTCGTCTTGAAATTTTACATGAAATATATTCCGAGTTTTTGAAAATCGAAGTCCGGATGAAGAAGTTATGGCTTGTACAAGTTTCAGCAGTTTTCAGGCAGCACTGGACCAGGGGGTCGACTATAGGGTCGACCTAACTCCCCCCCCAGGTCGACCATAGGGTCGACCTACCCCCCAGTCGACCATAGTGTCGACCTCCCCCCTTACAGGTTGATCTGGTCATCCTGTTTTGACCCAGAACTCATTTTTGAAGCTTGAGACGTGTTTTGACGGTCCGGATTGATTCTAGGGTTAATCTAAGGGCCTAAACTAGTTGCTACACCTATAAAAACACCCTTAGACCTAACCTAATTCATATCAAATCATTCTTACACCATTATGCTGCTGAAATACCTCTTGAACCATGGCAGCCGCCTCCAAATCAAAGTACAAGCATTCAAACTCAAATCAATTCGAAGAACAAAGCTTCAACAATGGTTCAAACAATAAATCAACAACGTCACTACAACATTCTACAACAAATTCAATTCTTAATTCATTAGCAATGCTCTGTAAGTTCTAGTTATTTTCAGATTAAAATAATTAAATTTAATATGGACAAGTGATGAAGTGAAATTGGACTTTTGATTCAAGTCTATTCTTGTTTCTTCTTGGATCTCGATCTTGAGAACTTTTCTTTCTTTATTCGCATGACAAGTTTATGGTCTATTCAGCCTATTGTAAATCAATTTTTCTTGGTTCATGTTGATATTATTATCAAGATCTATTCTTTATGCCTGAGATGATGCTTTTATGCTGTTTTCTCTCTATCTTGTTTTTATTGCAACTTCTACCTCCCCCTATTTATTTTCTTTTCATGAACCTAATTCAATTTCGGACCTAGGCCTAAACTACGATATACGTGCGATTATAAATGGGGGAAATATTGGAATATTGCGTAGTGGAATATATGTGTTTGGTGGGATCGAAGGCATAATATGAAAATTGGATGTTTGGGGATAATTTACCATTAACATGAAACTTGATATTTGGGTATTGTCATTATAATGGTAAGTGCAAGAATGGGGATTGGCATATGTAATTTGACATGGATCTTGATATATATAACTTGATATGGATCTTGATATATATATATATATAATTTGACATGGATCTTGATATATGTAATTTGGCTAGAACTTGTTATGAGTAAATTGGTGTAAACATATTATACATGTAATTTTGGGTATAAAACCTGATCTATGTAAATTGGGCATAGCTTTGTAAACATGTAAATCATGAATCTTGACATATGTAAAGTGGCATGAAACTTGGTATATGTGTAAATTGGCGTAAAGTTGGCATACATGTAAAATGGCATGAATTGAACATATGTCAGTTTGGTAGGAATTGGGCATATGTAAAATTTACATGTAATCTACAACTTGGGCATATGTTAATTATGTAAAATTTGGAGTTGAAACATATATGATAATTTATGACTTAGTAGAGGTTTAATATGAACGCGCCTAAGTTGGGTTTTGGGTAATTGGCATGTATTGTAAATAAAAGGCTATAACTTGGCATTACCTTATAGTGAATTATGATAATAATTTTGGAACACATTTTGGGGAAAAAACGTGAATCATGAATATTTCTATATGTTAAACACATGAACTGATATTGGGGTTTTGGGTGGAATACGACCATTAATGAACCTTTGACACGAGGTTAGACTCGGTTTGTGGTGTAAATTTGCCCGGAACCGCCCGGCAAATCCAGTAGCCACAAAGTGTCAGTCTAATGTGAGAGGTCGAAGGTCGAATTGTAGGCGTAACGATTTATGACACGAGGTTAGACTCAATTTGTGGTGTAAATCTGCCCGGAACCGCCCGGCAAATCCAGTGGCCACAAAGTGCACGGTCTAATGTGAGAGGTCACGATTCGTTCGTCATAATGAATGAATTAAGGAATACTAACAATAATAAGACGTGGGTATGGTTAGAGGGTTAGGTGGGACGACATGGAAATTTGACATGTAAATGTGGACCTAACCGGTATGAGTTAAGAACATGTAAAACTTATAAATGTAGGCTCAACCAATATGATATGAATGGGTGGGTTAAGTAAAGTGGCTAGGCTAATTACACTTAACCGTTATAACATGACTAGCGGATGGGTTAGGCTAACCTGAATAGGTTGATAACACCCAATCGATATAACCTGACACGTGGCAAGGTTAAGTCAACTTGAACATATAGATAATACTTAACCAACTTAGCATGATACGTGGGCGGGTTAAGTCATGAATTATTTGAATATACTTAACCAATTGGACACGATGATTTGATAGGGTTAAGTCATGAACCACTTGAATATACTTAACCAATTGGACATGACGATTTGATAGGGTTAAGTCATGAACCGCTTGAATATACTTAACCAATTTAACACGATGATTTGATAGGGTTAAGTCATGAATCGCTTGAATATACTTAACCAACTTGACAGATGATTCGTAGGGCTAAGTCATGAACATGAACGACAACACTTAGCCAATTTGACATGAAACGTAGGCGGGTTAAGTCACGAACTTGAATGACAACACTTAACCAACTTGACATGCTAGACTGATGGGGTTAAGTCTCGAATTTAAATGACAACACTTAACCTATTGGATGGAAAACCTAGTTGCGCGGTCCTTTTCAGAAGTAACCCACTAGATGTATCACCGTACCCTGGAACAAGGCAGGGTGGGGCACGATTACTAGGCTGATTGTAAGCGGCCATAACGACGGCTGTGTGGGTGCGCCAGTATAGGTTCTAACGGAGTGCGGGCGTGCACACACTCTGGAGCAGAAAAAGCAGGCATTGGGCATCAGTAGGTTTATCTGTGCGTGCTTGATTTGTGTCGATGGTTGGCACCATATGGCTTGATACACCCTATGGTGGACCTAGCACGGGTGACTACATTTCGTGATTGGGCCGTATGACACAGACACATGAACGAGCTAGGACTTGTAGGGAGCCGATCGATTAATAGATCGTTACGTGGAAAAAGGGTGTTGTTCGTTAGGTAGCATAATCCTTAGTGGTCCTAGGTGGCATAAACCCTAATCGAATCTAGGAAACGTTCAATAGGTAGCATAATCCCTAGTGGTCCTAGGTGGCATAAATCCTAGTTGAACACGCGATAGTTCATGATAAGGAAACCTAGCCAGAACAAAGGTGGCAGTCCAAACGATTTCAAGAATGGTGGCACTACGTTGAAGTAGTATAGAAATACGTGATGAAACCTGTACGATAAACGGCAAGGGACTGTACATATACGTGGAAAGGATGATACGGGTTAGGGTACTAGTACGGGTGGTGCAAAGAAAATAGATATCATAGAAATATTTTAACGGTGAAGCAGAAAAATCTTGCGATCTTGCGAAATTATACTTAGTTCATCTTGAATGGGAACCTCGCAATGTTATTCATGACAAAAGTCATATGATGTTATTCTTAGTTATCGTGCCTGTAGCTTATCTTGTCATCATGCTAATGTTTTGTAACAACCCGTATTTTCAATAACCTGTTATAACATAAATCGAGGCAGAATTTAATTCAAAAATCTGAATCAAGGGAAACGGGCTATGCCATTGCGTTTATCTCGGGAAAATACGCGAAATAGAGTCCGAGTTTTCGAAAATCGGAGTCCGTATGACCCAGTTAAGGCCCATTGAAGTTTTCAGAAATTTCCATGTTAAAAACAGATTTAAATTTTAAATTAAAAACAAGGATTAGGGCTAACTGGCGTCAGGTGGGAAAACTCCCGCCAAGACCCCCATGTCGACAGGCATGTCGACAGGGGTCTAAGGGTGTCGACTGCCCTGTCGACAGCCCTGTCGACACGGGGTGGCCGGGCAGTTTTGCCTGGCGCACCATTTTTGATTTGGGCTTGGTTGTGTGGCTTGGTTCTGGAGAATTCCGAAATCTGATGGACCTAATTCAACCTAGGGTTAATCCTATGGTCTAAATCACTAGCCTAATCTATAAATAAGGCCCTAACCTACCCTAAATCACTCATTATTCATTCTAGCAACCAAACTATGTCAAATTGAATTCTCAAATGGCCTCCACCTAAAAACCCTAGCCTCCACCCTCTTCAAAAATCATTCCTATGAAGGTTTTGATGTTCATACAAGCATTTCTAAGTTGTATGAATGATCATTAGCTTGAATACATCATCAAGTTGCAAGCTTTAATTGCTAAGCTAGAGTTTTTGGGATTTTTGTTAATTGGAGCTTTGTTTTGGGTTTTTATATGCTTGCATAAAGGGCTTCTCAATCTTTATTAGTAGATTTGTGTCTTCATTATATTTGTAAGCCCTCTTACCTTCATTTTAGAAACTCTAAAGTTAATATGTGATGAAAGTTGGGATTTATGCATGTTTAATAAGTTATGCATGCTTATGCGAGTTCACTATGCTATGTTACACATGTTTGATAAGTTATGCATGTTTATGCAAGTTCACTATGCCATGATTTGCAAGTTTAACAAGTTATGCATGTTTATGCAAGTTCACTATGCCATGATTTGCAAGTTTAACAAGTTATGCATGTTTATGCAAGTTCACTATGCCATGATTTGCAAGTTTAACAAGTTATGCATGTTTATGCAAGTTTACTACACTAAGTTATGCAAGTCTAGCATGTTATGCATGTTTATTATGATATGTAAGATTCATCATGTATGTTGTGTCAAGTTCCCTCTTTCTATCCTTTATGCGTTATAATGAATATGTAAGCGATAGAATGACGTTGGGGGGTTTGGAGTAAAACCTAAAATACATGAAAATATGAGATTGGGAATTTACCTATTAAGTTAGGTCTACCCCTTGGGAATTTACCTATTAAGTTAGGTCTACCCAAGTATTTGTTAAACTTGTAATTATGTTTTGAAAATAAAGTGGACATGACACTTAGAAAACATAAGTGTGGCCAACTCGAGGTTGGGTTGAGTTTGTAGCGTAAACCTACCCGGAACCGACTGGCTTAACTAGTTGCTACAAACAATAGGACCCAATGTGAGAAGTTGGTCATGTGTACCTTGGACCCAAGGTTAGACCAAGTTGTGGTGTAAAGCTACCCGGACCCGCCCGGCTTAACTAGTAACCGCAACAAAGTCTAATGTGAGAGGTTAAGGCACAATTAAATTAATTAATGCCTCATGATTAGGGTTAAGTCATGGCCCACTAATACTTAACCAATTTTGGGGATACGAGGGGTTAAATGGGGTTAAGTGGTGAACTGTTGGTTACACTTAACTAATTTAATCCATGATTAGTGAGGGGTTAAACCACACTTAACCCTCTTAGAAAACCCTAGCAACGTGGTCTGTTCTAGCAGTAATCCCAGTTTGGTATCATTCACAACCCTAGAGGCTAGGCCAGGGCGGGGCATGATTACTGGACTGATGTAAGCGACCAAAGCGACGGCTGAGTGGTACAGTGGTGTGGGTCCAGGCGGGCTACGGACGTGCACGTAGTCCGGTGTTGGACAAACTCGAGGCATGGGTACCAGTAGGTTTAGACTGTGCATCATTGCTTAGGTGTCTGGGGTTGGCACCCGAGGGCTTGATACACCCGAAGGTGGACCCAGCACAGTCTGACTACAACCATATGTGGGCCGTATGGACACCAACACTTGACGTGTTAGGTTTATAGGGAGCCGATCGACTAGACCGTTGGGCTGGACCTTGTATTAAGGTCACCTCATGCTATTGGGCCAAAGTTTGGGCTGAGGGATCAATACCTGTTATGTTAGTTTGCTAGTACACTATGGTGCAAAGCTTAATCTTCTTTATGTGATGACACCTTTATCTATTGCCAGTATGTTCATCTCAGTTTCGATCATGATGTTAACTTTATTAGTTTATAGACTGATCGTGGTAGGGCTTACCAGTCTTTTTGACTGACCTGTTTTCTTTCGCTTCTTTTCTTCCGTTTCCCCCCCCCCCCCCCAAGGTTCTCAGGGAGGGAACAGTGGTGCTTAGCTTGGATCGCTTGCTTGTTCGCTGGATAGCTCATGTATGTCTGGACATTGAGCTCGCTATGGTTTATCATCTTTATTTTGGGGATAGCACTATGTATTTCAGTATTTCTGTTTATGATGTACTAGACATGTTTATTTTTGGCAGTTGACTTTATGATGTACTAGACTTGTTTTGAGATGGTTTGAGATATTCCGCTGTTTTATTCTCACTTACTCTGTTTTACATATATATTTATGTTCTTTTTCTGCCTTGATATATCATTATGCATGCTTACCCAGTTCTAACGCCCCCCAGAAGCTAGCGCCCCCGAAAGAGTGACCCTAGCGGAGGTGGGGTGCTACAAATTTGGTATCAGAGCATATGGTTTACAAGAAAGAACAAAAAGTTTTTAAAATACTTTTGAAAAACTATATTCAAAACAAGTATAAAGTATTTTCCAAAGAAAAGTCTAGTATTTTAAAAGGCTATTCCCCAAAAAGCCATTAGCGTTATCCTTCGTTCCCTTGACCTAATCTTATCTTATCCTTCGTTTCAGTATGGTTGAGGATCTTGCCATCTCGGATGGAGTAAACGTACCACTCTGGTATAGGAGACTTCTAGAAGCTAGGGCGGCAGCCGGCCCCGCAAACCCTACTCCCACTCCTCCTCCTGTAGTTGAGAATCCTCCCCCTAATGTCCCTCCTCCGGTGGTTCCTGTTCCTCCTCCCGTTGCTAATGTTCCTCCTCCTCCTGTCGCTGAGGCTCCTCTTCCTCCTCCTCCCCCTCAGCATCCTCAGGTTGAGTTCACGAAGGTTTTTAAAGACTTCAAGGCGATGGGAGGCAAGAATTTCCTAGGCACGGAATCTTTTGTTGAAGCTAGGAATTGGCTGAAAGACACTGAGGACTTGTTTGCTATCTTTAGGATTGATGACGGGAGGAAGATCTTATTGACAGTGTGGCTTTTGAAGGACGAAGCAGCCTATTGGTGGGAGGTCACCAATGGGACGAGGCCCGTCGAGACTTGGGCCGATTTGAGGGCTAGATTTGTGGCCAAGTTTCTATCTTCTGCGGAGGCGAATTTACAGATGGAGAAGTTCATTGCATTAAAGCAAGGTGATATGTCTGTCAAGGAGTATGTGAACAAGTTTAATCAGCTGGCCCGTTTTGGTTTGGATATGGTGAACACTCCTGAGAAGAAGGCTCTTCGATTTGCTAGAGGGTTGAATGAGCCGCTGCAGGGTTTGGCGATGTCACATATTCCGCATGGGGCTACTTTTGAGAGTTTGGTCGATATGGCTCTACTTCAGGGAGATGGAAAGAAAGAGGTCAAGTCGAGTGATACTCAAGCAAAGAAGACTGATTCTCAAGGTAAAGGCAATCAAGGTGGTCAAAGCAGTCAAGGGAATCAGAGCAAGAACAAGAAGGGGAACAACAACAAAGGCAAGGGAAAGTGCAATTACTGTGGTGCGCCTGGACACTTTGCTAAGGATTGTAGGAAGAAGAAAAGGAAGCTTAGTGGTGGATGTTTTTCCTGTGGTGAGACTGGACACTTCAGCAAGGAATGCCCAAAGAAGAAAGGACAGGCTGGACCTTCTGGAGGGCAAGTTCATGCTCTCAATACCGCTCCAGTTCCCGATCGAGGTAGTGTTTCTGTTGAGAACCTTGTTTATGTTTCCGATCTTCCAGTTCGTACCTTGTTTGATTCTGGTGCATCACATAGCTTTATTTCATCTGATCTTGTTGATAGTTTGCACCTTAGTACTAGCTTAGTGGATGATCCCGTTTGTGTTTCGAATCCCATTGGGGGTTCTGCTTATCTATCTATGATATGTGAGGATCTGATGATCTCTATACTCAGTGTAGAGTTCTTGTGTAGTGCGTATGTCCTTGGTTTCAGGGGATACAGATTGATTTGGGCATGGATTGGTTGTCCAGATATGGAGCCATTCTTGATTGTGAGCATAGGGTTGTGAGGCTTGTGACTCGCCTTGGCAACACCTTAGAGATTTCATGCAATCCGAAGGATCCCGTCATGTTGTGCTATCTTGAATCTCTCGACTCGTCAGAGGAAGCCCTTCAGTCTGTAAGGGTGGTCCGAGATTATCCAGATGTTTTTGAAGAAGTTAAGGGGTTGCCCCCTAAACGAGAGATTGATTTTCGCATTTATCTGGTGGATAATGCTGTAACAACCCACGTCCATTAATGTCACTCACAAAGGGAATGCATTAACTTCCTAGGAGGTTTTAAGTGAATATAGAACAGTAAAATTACAACAAGACAGATATAAAATAGTACTTGGAAATTCAAAAACTTTATTTCATTGTAGCAGAAGTCAAAACATGTTTGATTACATCATAACACCATATTCAATGTCAAGTACAATATCTATCTTGATAAAACAAGTACATAATCCCATTACATGAATAGCCATTAAAAAGAAAGACAACAAGCTGGACTTTACTTCAGCAGTCCAAGCTTTCCAGAAGATAAGCGATCCAACTAGACTCCACTAGAACTTGGCCCAACCTGCGGACCTAAAGGGAGAAAAAGGATGGAAAAGAGGGGGTCAGACATAAAGTCTGGTGAATACGATAATTCTACAATACTATTACCAAAATAACTGGACTAAGGCATAAGCTGGAAAACAAGAAAATGTCTATGAAGAGCAGATTAAGGACATAGACAATCGCTAAAGGCAACGTTATAGGCGCTCCTAAATACTAAAGGATAAACATTATACTGCACCACACCAGTCACCCTAAAGATTCATCCCACTTAGCTTCACTTAGAAACTTTCCCAATGGCTTTACGTACCCCTAGCTGACTACATAGGTGCCGCCTGCCCCTATCTCCACTAGGTGTACCCTACTTCCCATTATTCGATCGGCTCCCTAACTCGTAGATACCCGTGCTGGCCCCACAGTGGGGTGTATCACTCCCTAAAGTGGCAACCTGATACAACGGACATGCACGGCTTATACCTACACGATGCAACAACATCTTACCTACCAGCCCGGGTCCACACACGCATATGAAACCCGTTGGACTTGCGTTGCCACCGCTCCCTGTTTTGGCCTCTTATAGTCAAACCCAGTATGCGTGTCCCGTCCTTGACTTGGGTCGAGCCCACAAAGATACGTTTTGGGATACTGGTTGAAATGGGCCCCCACTATTTACCACAAGCATTCCACCTAAGCTTGTCCCCATTAGTCCATCCCACTTAACCCACTTAGTCATGTTCATTTACATGTGTGTTTGGTTAAGTCTAATCGTATTTCAAATGCCTCTAAAGGCAACCACCAGATTCCTCATGCCACCCAAGGCACCTACTTAACCCCCATGTCCCACCTTACATGATTATCTGGTTAAGTATTTCTTAGTTCATTAAGGCCATAACCTCATAAAGACCTCTCACATTAGACTGGCATTTATGGCAGCTGGATTTGCCGGGCGGGTCCGGGCAGTTTGACACCATAAAAGAGTCTAACCTCGTGTCTTTACAACTGTTATGCTTTAGTTTGGGCCTAGGACCTCTCACATTGAGCCGACATTTGTGACTACTGGATTTGCCGGGCGGGTCCGGGCAGGTTTACATCACAAACGGGTCCAACCTCGTGTCCTAAGCATTGATTATTAATAATAATCCACTTTCCCCCAATTTTAATAATTCCCTACTTGAATTATTAATTACTTCCAATTTTTAACAATGTCCATAATTGACTCAATTATGGACATCCATTCATGGTATGCAAAATCTTACAAAATTGCACCCAATTTATTAATTCCTAATATTACCCCTACCCCACGTTTGAACATTTATTCGCAAAATATATGTTAGACTCGAATAGCCTAACTCATAGCATAAAAGAGATTATCATAATAACAACATGTATATGTGACCAAATGAATCATAATAAGGGGTGAAACTTGCATATGTCCAACTTGCATAGATTATACATGTCATGGACCTAAAGGTGTCAACTTGTTCAAAATTCACCTAATATAATCTCAATCAATTTTCATAAACTTACATATGAACATGTGTGAATCAACATCATCTAATTTTTTTACAACATGGTTTTATATGGGTACACCTAACTCAATAGGCAAATTCCCATAATCAAGTTTTATTTAATTATAGTTTCAAGTTTATGGGTACACCTAACCTAATAGGCAAATTCCCATAAACAAGATCCATTTAAATTAAGAAAAAAAACATAACTTTAAGCATGATCCAACAGCATGATTTTTCAACATAATATAGCATGATTTATAACATGGCATAGTATGATAGTATAACATAGCTTGACATGATTCTCAACATAGCACGACATAGCATAAGAGAATTTACAACATAGCATGACATAGCATATATAATTAACATCATACGACAACATAATAACATAATAAGAGATCTACAATATATAGAATTTACAATTACAAATCACATCACTTTCTTGTAATCCATTCATAACTGAGTCAAATTAGTTTGTAATAGTCTTGTGAGAATCATCATACTCACCAACAAAAGAAAAGAATTAGAGAAAGAGAGATCTTTTGATTTGATTTGTGTAGATTTAGTTGTAGATGATTAGGCTTCCTCTTCTTAGTTTGTGACGGCTACGCTGAACTCCATGGCAGCAGCATGACGGTAGCTTCTCTAATTTTACAAGTGATTTAGGTTTAGGGTCTACCCACTTATTTATAGATTTTAGAATGCATTTAGGCCATTAGATTTAACCTAGAAATAACCGCAGCCGTTCAGACAAGATGGGGTTTATCTTGTTGACTCAGCAATGAGTCAGAAGTGACTCAGCAATATATATATATATATATATATATATATATATATATATATATATATTCTACAATGTACACATTAGATACATCCCCCCCCCTTTTTACACACTTATTATTGTTTTTATATTCATATTAGATACATCCCCTCTCTTACACACTTATTAATATTTTTATATTCATATTAGATACATCCTCTCTCTTGCACACTTATTAATATTATTATATTCATATTAGATACATCCCCTCTCTTACACACTTTTATATTCATATTAGATACATCCCCTCTCTTACACACTTTTATATGCATATTAGATACATCCCCCCTCTTACACACTTATTAATATTTTAGCAACTTTAGTGTTAATAGAAAATTCGGGGTGTTACATTCTCCCCTCCTTTTAGGATTTCGTCCCCGAAATCTTCAAGTCTGGAAGAATGTATATACTACCATCCAAACGTCCATCTACTCATCCATCATACACAGGCATCCATTGTCCTTACAGACTTCTAATGCTTTCATGTTTAAATGCACAGTGTGTGTATATGTCCGTATCTAATGCAAAATCAGGCGGTCCACTGATTCAGTTGACCTCCTTAATGCAACTATGATCGTGCCATGCATCCATTATGTATGCAAAAGATTCTTAATGCTACATAATACTTCTATATGCGTGCACAACCATCATCTGAATGCTGCATCCACATGATAATACAACCATCGTTCATCCATTTTACTAAATACATCCATATATATGCAATATGCAATATGTAGTGACTGAGCCGATCTAGTGCCTACAGTGTGTGTATATATGCATCCACGAGCAACCACTAGCAAACACTTGCATCCATTTTGCATCCATCATACATAACATGTCTCAAACACATGTTTCAGCCATAGGATTATCCTAATTAAAGGTCAAAGATACTAATGAGAGGACATACTAAAGATAAGATAAGATAAGCTAAGCGATAAAGGAGAAATTAAAAGACATACCCTCAAAAAGAAAAGGGTACAACGAACGCATCTTCTCTTCTGTCTCCCAAGTTGCGTTGCTCTCATCATCTCCCCATTGCACTTTAACCAGTCTGACCTCTCGATTCCTCAACTTTTTGATCTCCGACCCAAGAATGCATGTAGGAGCTCGTCTAATTGTTGCATCACGCTCTATTTCCACCTCTTTAAGCAAGTTCGGCTCTACCACCTCCGCGGTCTTGAGCAAACACTTCCTCAAATGTGATACATGGAATACGTCGTGTACTCCACTAAGTTTCTTAGGCAACTCCACCCTATTTGCCATCTTCCCAATCCTGTTTTTTACAGGAAACGGCCCTACAAACCTTGGTGCTAATTTCCCCACGGATCCAAAGCGAACAACATTCTGTAACGGAGATACTTTGATAAAAACCATGTCCCCAATGTCAAACTCAAGATCTGTCCTCCTCTTATCAGCATACGATTTTTGCCTATCTTGTGCTGCTTTCATCCTCCTTCGAATCAACTCAATCTTCTCCGAGGTTTCCCTAACCATATCGGACCCAAGTAGGATTTTATCGGTAGATTCCCACCAACATGTTGGCGAACGGCAAGGCCTTCCATAAAGAGCTTCGAAAGGTGCCATGCCAATACTAGACTGAAAGCTATTGTTATATGTGAATTCTACTAACGGAAGGTGCTCTTCCCATGTACCCCCAAAGTCTAGGATACAAAGCCTTAAAAGATCCTCTAGAATGCGATTCACCCTCTCGGTCTGGCCGTCTGTCTGAGGATGATATGCGGTGATCAAACATAGCTGAGTCCCTACCGCCTCTTGTAAACTCTTCCAAAATTCGCTAGTAAAGATGGGGTCACGGTCGCTTACTATACTAGAAGGAATACCGTGCAAACGAACTATCTCCTTAATGTATACAGAAGCCAACCACGGAGCAGTCCTCTTACTTTTCACGGGAATAAAATGGGCGCTTTTAGTAAGTCTATCTACTATAACCCAAATCCCCGTGTTACCCTTCCTTGATCTTGGTAATCCATCCACAAAATCCATTGAGATGCTTTCCCATTTCCATAGTGGAACTTCTAATGGGTGAAGCAACCCACTGGGTTTCTTTTGTTCTGCTTTAACTCGTTGGCACACCAAGCATCTAGCGACGTACTCGGCCACATCCTTTTTCATACCGGCCCAAAAGAAAACCCGCTTCATATCTTTGTACATCTTATCCCCGCCGGGATGAATGGTCATTTTTGAGCGATGAGCATCATCAAGAATGGCCTTCCTTAAGTCTTCGTCTTACGGTACACAAAGTCTATTATCCCTTCGTAACCAACCCTTATCGTCTAGGGTATACCTACGAAGATGGCTTGACGACTCCCCCCCTTTGAGCTTTTCTACTATCTCAACCAACCGTGGGTCGTCTCGCTGTGCCTCACCAACCCGTCCTAGAAGTGTAGGTCTAACCTCCAAGGATGCTAACAGACCGGGTACTAAGTCAACGGAGGGTCTAAAGTCAAACATAGAGATGAATTCTAAGCTTTGTCGTTCAACAAACAACGGACTCAAGGACAACCTTTTCCTACTTAAGGCGTCTGCCACCACGTTACCCTTGCCCGGGGTATATGCTATTTCAAAATCGTAGGAGGCTAAGAATTCCATCCACCGTTGCTGCCTTAAATTCAAATCCTTCTGAGAGAATAAGTATTTTAATGATTTGTGGTCAGTGAACAGTTCGAATTTCTCACCAAGAAGACAGTGACGCCAAGACTTAAGCGCGAAAACAATTGCGGCTAGCTCTAAGTCATGCATGGGGTAATTCTTTTCATGAACCCTCAACTGCCTTCCACCATAGGCTATTACTCTTCCCTCTTGCATGAGGACCGCGCCAAGTCCCGTCCCACAAGCATCAGTATAGATGGTAAACGGTTTATTCCCGTCTGGCAGCACTAAGACTGGGGCTGAAGTTAAGGCTCTCTTTAAACGTTGGAATGCATCATCGCAATCTTTGTCCCACGTAAAAACCAGGTTCTTCTTCGTTAACCGTGTTAATGGAGCTGATATTTTTGCGAAGTCTTTGATAAACTTCCTATAATAGCCAGCCAACCCCAAGAAACTTCTTACTTCGGTTGCATTTTTAGGGACCTTCCAATCTTGGATGGCCACCACCTTTGCGGGATCCACTGCTATCCCTTCTTTGGAAACCACGTGCCCTAAGAACCGTACTTCCTTCCTCCAGAAGTGACACTTAGAAAATTTTGCCTTAAGGTTATGCGCTCGAAGGGTTTCCAACACTTCCCTAAGATGTAGGGAGTGCTCTTCTTTATTCTTAGAAAAGACTAAGATGTCATCCACAAAGACTACCACGAATTTGTTAAGGTATTCCCTAAACACCCTACTCATCAAATCAACAAAATATGCAGGGGCGTTTGTCAAACCAAAGGGCATCACTAGCCATTCGTAGAATCCGTCAGGAGTCCTAAAAGCAGTCTTATCTATACTATCCTCAGCCACTCTCAGTTGATGAAAGCCAGTGGCTAAGTCCAACTGCGAAAACACTGAGGCGCCAACTAACTGATCAAAGAGATCGTCAATCCTCGGCAGTGGGTGTCGGTTCTTTTTAGTAAGCTTGTTTAGTTCTCTATAGTCCATACAAAGTCTAAGAGACCCATCCGCCTTTGTGGCAAAAACTACTGGAGCACCCCACTCCGATATACTACGTCTTATGAACCCCTTCTCAACCAACTCCTTTACTTGCTTATTGAGTTCCCTCCTTTCACGAGGAGCCATGTGGCGCACTGGCAAAGATACGGGTTTAGCATTATCCACAAGATAAATTCGAAAGTCTATCTCCCGCTTTGGAGGTAAGCCCTTCACCTCCTCAAACACATCCGGATATTCCCGGACCACTTCTACCGATCGCAGGTTCTCTACAGACGCGTCAAGCGATTCAAGATAACTTAGCATAACGGAATTTATGGGATTACAAAAGATGTCGAGAGCATTACCAAGGCGAGTCACAAGCCTAACTACTCTCCTTTCACAATCAAGAATGGCCCTATTTCTAGACAACCAATCCATTCCTAAAATTAGCCCATAGCCCGTGAAGCCCAATACATAAGCATCACATCTAAATTCAACGCTAAGTATAGATATTTTCAAATCCAAACATATCATGGTCAAATGAGCCGAACCCCCAATTGGATTTGAAACGACCAAGGGATCCTCTACTAAACTGGTGTTCAAGTGCAGTGATTCAACTAATGATGCAGAGATAAACGAATGAGATGCGCCAGAATCAAATAAGGTACGGACAGGATGATCAAACAGAAAAACTAAGCTTTCAACAGAAATTGTTCTACCTCTTTCTTGCAGCGGTGGGGCCGCAATAGCCTGAACTTGCCCCCTTGCCTGCCCTGGTGCCATAAGAGCCTGCACCTGTCCTCCCGAGGTAGACCCTGCCCTCTGCCCCTTCTTTGGATAGTCCTTCACTAAATGTCCCGCATCTCCACAATGAAAACAACCAGTCTTCTTTTTCTTTCTACAATCTTTGCTGAGATGGCCAGGCGTCCCACAATTGAAGCATTTCTTCTTCCCTTTGCCATTATTGTTTTTACCACCCTTCTTATTTTGCTGTTGGGGTTTCTTCTGATCCCCTTTCTTTTCAACTGCCTTATCCTCATGCATAAGTGCCATTTCTACTAGCTTTTCAAAGGTGGCTCCCATAGGGATGTGGGTCATAGCCAACCCTTGCAACGGTTCATTCAAGCCTCTAACGAACCTCAAAGCTTTCTTCTCTGGCGTGTTCACCAACTCCAAGCCAAACCTTGCTAACTGATTAAATTTATTGACATATTCCTTTACTGATGAGCTCCCTTGCTTTAGTGCCAAGAATTTTTCCATATTTAAGTTCTCCTCTGCCCTTGAAAGAAACTTTGCCTCAAACCTTTGTCTGAAATCCGCCCATGAATCAACTGGACGTTCCCCGTTAGTGACCTCCCACCAAAACGAGGCCTCTCCCTTCATTAACTAAGCAGCTAAACGGACTTTCCTCCCATCTTCCACTTCAAAGATATCCAACAATTCATCAGTCTCCTTAAGCCAATCTCTGGCCTCCACAAACGTCTCAGTCCCTTGAAAAGTTTTTCCTCCCATAGCCTTGAATTCCTTGCACGTCTTTGCAAAAGTGTCAACACGAGGAGGAGGAGGAGGAATGGGTGCAACTAGGGGTGGAGGAGTATCCGCTGGGCCTGCAGTGGTGGCCCTAGCCTCCAAGTATCTCCTAAACCACCCTGGAATCGTCACACCTTCTGGGAGATTAAGATCTTCAGCCATGCTGAAACGAAAAAGGAAAGATTCAAAATGGAGAATTCGAAAGATAAAGATAAGGATGTGGCTATTTGGGATTATGTTTTTCATAAAAACTCTCTTTAAATAACATGTTTTTTTTTGAGAGCACTTCTTCCAAAAATACTTTAGAAAAAAAAAATATTTTTCTAAATTTTTTTTTTTATCTGTTCTGGTAACCTTATGCTCTGATACCACGTGTAACACCCCACGTCCATTAATGTCACTCACAAAGGGAATGCGTTAACTTCCATGGAGGTTTTAAGTGAATATAGAACAGTAAAATTACAACAAGACAGATATAAAATAGTACTTGGAAATTCAAAAACTTTATTTCATTGTAGCAGAAGTCAAAACATGTTTGATTACATCATAACACCATATTCAATGTCAAGTACAATATCTATCTTGATAAAACAAGTACATAATCCTATTACATGAATAGCCATTAAAAAGAAAGATAACAAGCTGGACTTTACTTCAGCAGTCCAAGCTTTCCAGAAGATAAGCGATCCAACTAGACTCCACTAGAACTTGGCCCAACCTACGGACCTGAAGGGAGAAAAAGGATGGAAAAGAGGGGGTCAGACATAAAGTCTGGTGAATATGATAATTCTACAATACTATTACCAAAATAACTGGACTAAGGCATAAGCTGGAAAACAAGAAAATGTCTATGAAGAGCAGATTAAGGACATAGACAATCGCTAAAGGCAACGTTATAGGCGCTCCTAAATACTAAAGGATAAACACTATACTGCACCACACCAGTCACCCTAAAGATTCATCCCACTTAGCTTCACTTAGAAACTTTCCCAATGGCTTTACGTACCCCTAGCTGACTACATAGGTGCCGCCTGCCCCTATCTCCACTAGGTGTACCCTACTTCCCATTATTCGATCGGCTCCCTAACTCGTAGATACCCGTGCTGGCCCCACAGTGGGGTGTATCACTCCCTAAAGTGGCAACCTGATACAACGGACATGCACGGCTTATACCTACACGATGCAACAACGACTTACCTACCAGCCCGGGTCCACACACGCATATGAAACCCGTTGGACTTGCGTTGCTACCGCTCCCTGTTTTGGCCTCTTATAGTCAAACCCAGTATGCGTGTCCCGTCCTCGACTTGGGTCGAGCCCACAAAGATACGTTTTGGGATACTGGTTGAAATGGGCCCCCACTATTTACCACAAGCATTCCACCTAAGCTTTTCCCCATTAGTCCATCCCACTTAACCCACTTAGTCATGTTCATTTACATGTGTGTTTGGTTAAGTCTAATCGTATTTCAAATGCCTCTAAAGGCAACCACCAGATTCCTCATGCCACCCAAGGCACCTACTTAACCCCCATGTCCCACCTTACATGATTATCTGGTTAAGTATTTCTTAGTTCATTAAGGCCATAACCTCATAAAGACCTCTCACATTAGACTGGCATTTATGGCAGCTGGATTTGCCGGGCGGGTCCGGGCAGTCTTACACCATAAAAGAGTCTAACCTCGTGTCTTTACAACTGTTATGCTTTAGTTTGGGCCTAGGACCTCTCACATTGGGCCGACATTTGTGACTACTGGATTTGCCGGGCGGGTCCGGGCAGGTTTACATCACAAACGGGTCCAACCTCGTGTCCTAAGCATTGATTATTAATAATAATCCACTTTCCCCCAATTTTAATAATTCCCTACTTGAATTATTAATTACTTCCAATTTTTAACAATGTCCATAATTGACTCAATTATGGACATCCATTCATGGTATGCAAAATCTTACAAAATTGCACCCAATTTATTAATTCCTAATATTACCCCTACCCCACGTTTGAACGTTTATTCGCAAAATATATGTTAGACTCGAATAGCCTAACTCATAGCATAAAAGAGATTATCATAATAACAACATGTATATGTGACCAAATGAATCATAATAAGGGGTGAAACTTGCATATGTCCAACTTGCATAGATTATACATGTCATGGACCTAAAGGTGTCAACTTGTTCAAAATTCACCTAATATAATCTCAATCAATTTTCATAAACTTACATATGAACATGTGTGAATCAACATCATCTAATTTTTTTACAACATGGTTTTATATGGGTACACCTAACTCAATAGGCAAATTCCCATAATCAAGTTTTATTTAATTATAGTTTCAAGTTTATGGGTACACCTAACCTAATAGGCAAATTCCCATAAACAAGATCCATTTAAATTAAGAAAAAAAAAACATAACTTTAAGCATGATCCAACAACATGATTTTTCAACATAATATAGCATGATTTATAACATGGCATAGTATTATAGTATAACATAGCTTGACATGATTCTCAACATAGCACGACATAGCATAAGAGAATTTACAACATAGCATGACATAGCATATATAATTTACATCATACGACAACATAATAACATAATAAGAGATCCACAATATATAGAATTTACAATTACAAATCACATCACTTTCTTGTGATCCATTCATAACTGAGTCAAATTAGTTTGTAATTGAAACACCCCACCTCCGTTAGGGTCACTCTCAAAGGGAATGCCCTAATTTTGGTGGAGGTTTATAAGTATAAGTCACAGATATATAAGACAGATATAAGAACACATATTTGTAAACAGCGGAAAATCAACAAACTTTTATTTCATAAAAGCAAATACGTGTTACAACCACATCACCATAATTGTCTTACATCTTTTTCCAAAACATAACATAACACTTTCATACTCTGTCTTGATTTCATCATTTAAAGAAGCATAAATGAAACATAGATAAACTGCAAAAGCCCCATAGAGTTTGTCCAAAGCCATAGTTCAAGACGAAAAGGACCAAGCAATACATTTCTCTTCTTCAAGCTGGATGTTAAGGCCGGTCAAGCTGCTGTGTTCCCTCCCTGTGGACCTGGGGGGGGGGGGGGGGGAACGGAAGAAAAGAAGACAAAAGAAAAGTAGAGTCAGACATAAAGCCTGAGTAAGTTTAGTACTATTTTATCTATGAATAAAGAACTGGGTATGATAAGTATAAACAAGAAGTGGAAAAGCACTATAACTTGGTTAAGTTGTCTAGGGTCGAATATACTATCGTACCCCATGTTAATCTCTGAACCCATATAAACTAGTTTCCAACTGGCACCCCATAATCAGGGTGATGTGATCCAATTCTATGATGATCGGCCCCTACTCGCATAGTTACATGTGTCTTACGGCCCCCGATGTTGTAGTTACCTATGCTGGTCCCACCATGGGGTGTATCAAGTCCCATGGCGGCGGCCCGACACAACCTTAGAATGCACAGGTATGCTACTGGTGCCCAGTGCTTTATTTTTCTGCGCCGGAGTGTGTGCACGCCCGCACCCCGTTAGAACCTACACTGCTACACCACCGCCGTCGATTTGACCTCTTACAATCAGCCCAGTAATCGTGCCCCACCCTGCCTAGTTTCAGGGTATCCTGATACACCTTCTAGGGTTACTGCTGAAAAGGGTCCCCCGTTACTAGGTTTTCTATCTCTAGCCAACATGCTAAGTTGGTTAAGTGTTTACTAACCTAACCCCCACCAGTCCGTTTAGTTTAGCATGTTCCATTTTGATTAAGTCTTTAGTTCACTTAATCCTAACAATCCTGACTCAGCCTTAATTGTCTTATTAAGGCCCTGACCTCTCACATTAGACATGTATTGTTGTGGCTGCCTGTTGCCGGTTGGTTCCGGGCAGTCTTACGCCACAACTTAGTCTAACCTCGGGTCCTTATTGGGCTCCATGTTTAACCTCCCACATTGGATAGGTATTGTTGTGACTACTGGACAGCAGGGCGGTTCCGGGCAGGTTTACATCACAACTCAATCCAACCTCGGGTTAAACACATCGTATTTTCTACATTTACATATTTTGTCGTTCTTCTTTATTTTCTTATATGTAAATATTTGCGGCCAATTATTAAGTTAATGGTGTAAAGGTTACACCAATCATGGGCCCAACCCATACTTGAATTTGGGCCCTTCTATTTTATATTTTCATTCATTAGTAATTTTAACCCAACGTTATTTTCCCCCGTTTAACACGTCCGTTTATTATCTATATGTTGGGCTTAGCCTTTTAAAGCCCAACTTAGCCATGCGAAAGGGGAGGCTTAAAGCGTGATTACATACACAAAAAGGGAAATGTGTGCGTATGAACTTGCAACATAACGTTGGAACTACAAAATAGAAACTGGTGTACTTGCATAGTGGTAACATATACTTTGGTCATAAAGCATAGGTGACATGAATCAAAACATGTAAACATGTAGTTGAGATAAGAATCTAAATTGGGTACCATTATTGACACATAGTCATAACTACAACATGAACCTATATTTTTATTTAGGCATAATGTCAAACATAAGCATGGCATAAATATTTCTAACATAAGCATGGCATAATGTCAAACATAAGCATGACATAATGTCAAACATAAGCATGGCATAAGTATAGTTAAATTTGTTCACATAACCATGGCATAAATATTTCTAACATGAAATCGTGATTTTTTACTTTAGTCATGCAAATTTACAAAAAGGGATTTTTTGAATCTAACCTAGCTATGTACCACATATGTCATCATAAAATTCTTGTTAACAATATGGATTTCAATTATGCAAAATATCAATCATAGCCTAGTCATATCCATAAGTTTACAAATAGGTTTTCTAGTACAAAAGCATGGCTTAATACATGATGCCAAATTTTCAACATAATTTCACATGGATTATGATAACCCAAACTTATTCCAATTACTTCACAAAAATGATGTTTGTATAAAAATACACATTATGACGGCATAATAGCAAAGCCCCAAACTTGCATGAATTTTAATTAATCAACTACATACATGTAGCTTCAACAAGGATTGCATAATTTGCGAATATTCCAAACGTATACTTGCATAGAACTACCGCATGTAGTTCTTTATAACATAATATGAGGATATCCAAACGTATACAATATTCCAAATCGATAAGAATCATAGTAACGCACAAATTATGAATTATTTATCACCACAATCAAGTATACAAACCAACACAGTTATTTGTTCATACCAAAGTAATACTCTACTTACAATGGTGCGGAGAATTCTCTAATTTAGGGATTTGAAGATGCGGTTTGATTTGATTGAGTTGCTTTATGCCTTAGAATTTTGCCTCCTAATCCTCTCTCTAATTGGTGGCTACCCCTAGTCGTTCCTCAGCAACATGGCGGCTTTGTTCTTATTTTTGAATGAATAGATTAGGGTTAGTCTAGGGTTGTTTTTATAGGGGAAATGAACTGATTAGGACCATTGATGTTGCTTGGATTGATCGTAGCCATTCATCCTAAGGAGAGACCAATTAGAGCCTGCCACCTAGCCCTAATGACAAAGCAGACTACAGAAAATCGGCCAACATAGAATAGGCCAACCAGGTTGGACTGGGTTCGACCTGGCTCTGGACCAGGTCGACATGCCTGTCGACAGCCCTGTCGACAGCCCTGTCGACCTGGTTAGACCAGGTCGATAGCCCAGTCGACCTGGGTGCGTTAGGCGGGTGTTTTTCCGCCCTGGCCCATTGGGCCCGCTTTTGGAATTTTTAAACTGTTTTATTCTGTTTGAATTTTAAACTTAATTCAGAAACTTCCGAAGGCCATATCTTCTTCATACGGACTCCGTTTTTCGAAAACTCGGACTCTATTTCGCGTATTTTTCCGAGACGACCGCAGTGGCGTATCCCGTTTCCCTTAGTTCTTTGATTTCAATTTAATTATACTTTAATTTGTGGATTTCACAGTTATAGAATTCGCGGGGTGTTACATTCTCCCCCACTTAAAAGGATTTCGTCCCCGAAATCTTCAAGTTAGGAGGAATGTATATCCTAACATCCAATCATCCATCTACTCATCCATCAAACACGAGCATCCATTGTCCTTAAAAGACTTCTAATGCTTCATGATCATATGCGAAGTGTGTGTGTACATGTACTTATCTAATGCAAAATCAGGCGGTCTACTGATTCAGTTGACCTCCTTAATGCGAATTATGTAAGTGCCATGAATCCATTATGTATGCAAATTTTCCTATTCTTGATTCTACATGAGTGCACAATCATTCAATACAAATGCAACATCCACATGACAACACATTAAAGTTCAACTATATATGAATGCAAACATATATGCATATGCAATATGAAGTGACTGAGCCGATCTAAACCTAGATTGTGTGTGTATATGCAACCACGAGCAACCACTAGCAATCACTTGCAACCACTTGCAACCATCATCCATAACATGTTTCAATTACATGTTTCCATCCAAAGAGTTTCTACCTAAAAGATAAGGTCGAGGAAATATACCTAAATAGATAGATAAAAGCGCAACTTAAGGAAAAGGAAAGATCAAGGATGTACCCTCGAACAGAAAAGGGTAGGCCGTACGGATTCTAGCTTCAGTTTCCCAAGTCGCGTCTTCCTCGGCGTCGCTCCACTGAACTTTGACGAGCTTGACTTCACGGTTGCGTAGCTTCTTCACTTCCGTTCCTAATATGCGGGTTGGAACTCTTCTTATGGTTGCTTCGCGCTCCACTTCGGCCTCTTCTAGGACATTTGGCTCTACCACTTCAGCAGACTCATGTAGACATTTTCGGAGATGTGAAACGTGAAAAACGTTGTGGACTCCAGCCAACTTCTCGGGTAGCTCTAGTCTATAGGCCATTTTCCCAATTTTCTCGATGATAGGGAATGGCCCTACGAACCTTGGTGCCAGTTTTCCTGTGGTTCCAAAACTAACAACGTTTCTTAGTGGTGATACCTTGAGAAAAACTCTGTCTCCAACCTCAAATTCAAGGTCGGTCCTTCTCTTGTCGGCGTAGGACTTTTGTCTGTCTTGGGCCGTCTTCATCCTTCTTCGTATTAAGTCTACTTTCTCTGAAGTCTCTCGGATCATATCTGGTCCAAGTATGAGCTTATCAGTAGACTCCCACCAACAAGTGGGCGATCGGCACGGTCTTCCATATAAAGCTTCGAAGGGCGCCATTCCGATGGTTGCTTGATAGCTGTTGTTGTAGGCAAATTCCACCAAAGGAAGGTGGTCTTCCCATGTCCCTCTGAAGTCAAGGACGCATAGCCTTAAAAGGTCTTCCAAAACTCTGTTCACTCTCTCTGTTTGGCCGTCGGTTTGGGGATGATAGGCTGTGCTTAAGCATAATTGCGTTCCTACTGCTTCTTGCAGACTCCGTCAAAACTCACTGGTGAAGATGGGGTCTCGGTCACTAACAATGCTAGATGGTATTCCATGGAGTCGAACGATTTCCTTGAGGTAAAGTGATGCTAGGGATGAGGCGGTTCTTTTACTTTTGACAGGTAAAAAGTGGGCGCTTTTAGTAAGCCTATCCACTATTATCCAAATGCTAGTGTTGCCTCTCCTAGACCTAGACAGCCCATCGATGAAGTCCATTGAGATGCTATCCCACTTCCACTGCGGGACCTCCAGAGGATGTAATAGTCCGCCAGGCTTTTTCTGTTCCACCTTAACCTGTTGGCACACCATACACTTAGAAACGAACTCTGCCACGTCCTTTTTCATGCCGTTCCAGAAGAAAGTCCTTTTTATATCTTTGTACATTTTATCTCCGCCTGGGTGTATCGTCATCTTGGAGTGATGTGCTTCCTGGAGAACCTTCTTTACTAAATCTTTTGTCTGTGGGACGCATAGTCTTCCGTCTCGCCTTAGCAAACCCTTATCGTCGATGGAGTATCTGTTGAGGTGACTTGAAGTCTCACCCCTAATTAGCCTATCAATTATTTTAACAAGCTGAGGGTCTTCGCGTTGTGCTGTCCCTACTGAATCCATTAAAGTTGGGCGCACTTCGAGAGATGCTAACAAGCCTGGTACGAAATCGGAGGAAGGCCTAAAGTCGAAGCTGGCTATAAACTCTAGGCTTTGTCTTTCAACAAACAACGGGCTTAGGGTCAATTTCTTTCGGCTCAACGCGTCTGCCACTACGTTGCCTTTGCCCGGAGTGTAGGAGATTTCGAAATCGTACGAGGCAAGAAACTCCATCCATCTTTGTTGCCTCAAGTTAAGATCCTTCTGCGAGAAAAGATATTTCAACGATTTATGGTCAGTGTAAAGTTCGAACTTCTCACCTAGGAGATAGTGTCGCCAAGACTTGAGTGCAAAGACGATGGCGGCTAACTCAAGATCGTTGGTTGGGTAGTTCTTTTCGTGCACTTTCAACTGCCTCCCGCCATAAGCTACTACCCTTCCTTCTTGCATTAAGACAGCGCCTAGCCCTGTCCCACATGCATCCGTATAAACAGTGAACATCTTGCTCCCATCTGGCAGCGTCAAAACTGGGGCTGTTGTAAGAGCCCTTTTTAGTCGTTGGAAAGAAAACTCGCAATCCAAGTCCCAATTGAACACTAGATTCTTCTTAGTCAATTTCGTAAGCGGAGCTGAGATTTTCGCAAAATCCCTTATAAACTTTCGATAGAAACCCGCTAGTCCTAGAAAGCTTCGGACCTCAGTTGCATTCCTTGGTGTCTTCCAATCCTGTACCGCCACTACCTTAGCAGGGTCCACTGCTAACCCTTGTTTGGATACTATGTGCCCAAGGAACCTCACCTCTTCTCTCCAAAAGTGGCATTTGGAGAATTTGGCTTTTAGTTGATGGACTCGCAAAGTTTCCATGATTGCCCTTAAGTGTTGAGCATGTTCCTCTTCACTCTTTGAGAAGATAAGGATGTCATCTACGAAGACCACTACGAATTTGTTGAGGAAATCTCTAAATACCCTACTCATCAGGTCCACAAAGTAAGCAGGTGCATTTGTCAAACCGAAAGGCATGACAAGCCATTCAAAGAAACCATCTGGGGTTCTAAACGCCGTTTTATCGATGCTATCTTCAGCCACCCTTAGCTGATGAAAACCGGTTGCTAAATCGAGTTGGGAGAAAACAGACGCTCCTACAAGCTGGTCAAATAAATCGTCAATTCTAGGGAGAGGGTGCCTATTCTTTTTCGTTAGCTTGTTGAGCTCCCTATAGTCAACACATAGACGGAGTGATCCATCCGCCTTTGTAGCGAACACCACCGGAGCGCCCCATTCTGAAATGCTCCTCCTAATGAACCCCTTTTCTAGAAGCTCTTTAATCTGTTTACTGAGCTCTTTCCTTTCTCGTGGAGCCATGTGTCTAACGGGCAATGCAACGGGCTTTGCATTATCTACAAGATATATGCGGAAGTCTATTTCCCGCTTCGGAGGCAAGCCCTTCACCTCTTCGAAGACATCCGGATATTCCCGGACCACTTTAACTGATTGCAAATTTTCAACAGAGGCATCTAGCGATTCAAGATAACTAAGCATAACCGCATACGAGGGATTACAAGAAATTTCCAAAGTATTACCGAGCTGGGTTAGGAGCCTAACAACCCTTTTCTCACAATCAAGGATGGCCCCATTACTGGATAGCCAATCCATACCCAAAATCAAACCATAACCCGAAAAGCCCAAAACAAAGGCACTACATTGAAATTCTACGCTTAGAATAGAAATTTTCAATCCCAAACAGATCACAGACAAATGAGCTGGGCCCCCAATTGGGTTTGAAACAATTAAGGGGTCCTCTACCATACTAGTTTTTAGGTGCAGAGATTCTACTAGAGCAGATGAGATAAAGGAGTGTGATGCGCCAGAATCAAATAAAGTGCGAACGGGGTGATCATAAAGATAAACTACACTTTCTACAGAAGTATTTATACCTCGCTGTTGCAGAGGTGGCGCTTCCAGCACATGAACCTGTGCCCCTGGGGTGGATCCAGCCCTCTGCCCCTGTCCTCGTTTCTTTGGGCAGTCCTTAGCCATGTGGCCTGTCTCACCGCAAGAAAAGCACCCACCATTCTCCTTGGCCTTCTTTTTCCGGCAGTCCTTAACTAAGTGCCCCACTTTGCCACAGAAATTGCACTTCCTCTTCTCTTTGTTGCCTTTCCCACCCTTCTTAAAGTCTGTCTTCTTAGGCTGCAAACCCTCTTTCTTCCCTTGAGAGCTTTCTGCCTTTGTCTCCTTCTTGCCCTTATCCTCTTCATTCAGCAATGCCATTTGTACCAATCTTTCATACGTGGCTCCCATGGGTATATGGGTCATGGCCAAACTGTGTAATGGCTCATTCAACCCTTTGACGAAACGGAGAGCCTTCTTGTGCGGGGTGTTGACTAGGTCAAGCCCAAACCTAGCCAGCTCATCGAACTGATTCACATACTCTCTGACAGTCTTGTCCCCTTGCTTAAGAAATAAGAATTTTTCCAACTGCAAACTTCTTTTCGCATCTGAGAGAAATTTAGTCTCAAACCTTGCCCTAAAGTCCTCCCATGTCTCCACTGGTCTTTCAGCATTAGTGACTTCCCACCAGTAGGAAGCCTCGCCCTTCAATAGCCACACTGCCAATTGTACTTTTTGTCTATCCTCTACCTCAAAGATGATGAATAGGTCCTCAGTTTCTTTCAGCCAATTTCTAGCTGCCACGAAGGACTCAGTTCCATGGAAATCCCTTCCTCCCATGGCTTTAAAATCTTTACATATCTTAGCAAACGTGTTTCCGCGAGGAGGAGGTGGACAAAAAAGTGCCGCTGCAGCTGGATGATTTCCGGCAGCTGGGGGAGGAGGAACGGTAGGACCTGGCTGAGTGGCTCTTGCTTCTAAGAACCGTCTAAACCAACCAGGTATTGGCACCCCTTCCGGCAAGTTAAGATCTTCGGACATGCTGAAACAAAAAGGATAGATTCAGAACGAAGGATAAGAGATAGTACCTATGGCTTTGGGGAGTGGACTTTGCCTTTCTAAAATAAGATAATATTTTTCTTTTAAAAATGCTTCTTTAAATTTCCTTTTTGAAAATAATTTTTCAAAACTTTTTATCTTATATGGTAAACCTATGCTCTGATACCAAGTGAAACACCCCACCTCCGTTAGGGTCACTCTCAAAGGGATTGCCCTAATTTTGGTGGACGTTTATAAGTATAAGTCACAGATATACAAGACAGATATAAGAACACATATTTGTAAACAGCGGAAAATCAACAAACTTTTATTTCATAAAAGCAAATACGTGTTACAACCACATCACCATAATTGTCTTACATCTTTTTCCAAAACATAACATAACACTTTCATACTCTGTCTTGATTTCATCATTTAAAGAAGCATAAATAAAACATAGATAAACTGCAAAAGCCCCATAGAGTTTGTCCAAAGCCATAGTTCAAGACGAAAAGGACCAAGCAATACATTTCTCTTCTTCAAGCTGGATGTTAAGGCTGGTCAAGCTGCTGTGTTCCCTCCCTGTGGACCTGGGGGGGGGGGGGGAACGGAAGAAAAGAAGACGAAAGAAAAGTAGAGTCAGACATAAAGCCTGAGTAAGTCTAGTACTATTTTGTCTATGAATAAAGAACTGGGTATGATAAGTATAAACAAGAAGTGGAAAAGCACTATAACTTGGTTAAGTTGTCTAGGGTCGAATATACTATCGTACCCCATGTTAATCTCTGAACCCATATAAACTAGTTTCCAACTGGCACCCCATAAGCAGGGTGATGTGATCCAATTCTATGATGATCGGCCCCTACTCGCATAGTTACATGTGTCTTACGGCCCCCGATGTTGTAGTTACCTATGCTGGTCCCACCATGGGGTGTATCAAGTCCCATGGCGGCGGCCCGACACAACCTTAGAATGCACAGGTATGCTACTGGTGCCCAGTGCTTTATTTTTCTGCGCCGGAGTGTGTGCACGCCCGCACCCCGTTAGAACCTACACTGCTACACCACCGCCGTTGATTTGACCTCTTACAATCATCCCAGTAATCGTGCCCCACCCTGCCGAGTTTCAGGGTATCCTGATACACCTTCTAGGGTTACTGCTGAAAAGGGTCCCCCGTTACTAGGTTTTCTATCTCTAGCCAACGTGCTAAGTTGGTTAAGTGTTTACTAACCTAACCCCCACCAGTCCGTTTAGTTTAGCATGTTCCATTTTGATTAAGTCTTTAGTTCACTTAATCCTAACAATCCTGACTCAGCCTTAATTGTCTTATTAAGGACCTGACCTCTCACATTAGACAGGTATTGTTGTGGCTGCCTGTTGCCGGTTGGTTCCGGGAAGTCTTACGCCACAACTCAGTCTAACCTCGGGTCCTTATTGGGCTCCATGTTTAACCTCCCACATTGGATAGGTATTGTTGGGACTACTGGACAGCCGGGCGGTTCCGGGCAGGTTTACATAACAACTCAATCCAACCTCGGGTTAAACACATCGTATTTTCTACATTTACATATTTTGTCTTTCTTGTTTATTTTATTATATGTAAATATTTGCGGCCAATTATTAAGTTAATGGTGTAAAGGTTACACCAATCATGGGCCCAACCCATACTTGAATTTGGGCCCTTCTATTTTATATTTTCATTCATTAGTAATTTTAACCCAACGTTATTTTCCCCCGTTTAACACGTCCGTTTATTATCTATATGTTGGGCTTAGCCTTTTAAAGTCCAACTTAGCCATGCGAAAGGGGAGGCTTAAAGCGTGATTACATACACAAAAAGGGAAATGTGTGCGTATGAACTTGCAACATAACGTTGGAACTACAAAATAGAAACTGGTGTACTTGCATAGTGGTAACATATACTTTGGTCATAAAGCATAGGTGACATGAATCAAAACATGTAAACTTGTAGTTGAGATAAGAATCTAAATTAGGTACCATTATTGACACATAGTCATAACTACAACATGAACCTATATTTTTATTTAGGCATAGTGTCAAACATAAGCATGGCATAAATATTTCTAACATAAGCATGGCATAATGTCAAACATAAGCATGGCATAACGTCAAACATAAGCATGGCATAAGTATAGTTAAATTTGTTCACATAACCATGGCATAAATATTTCTAACATGAAATCGTGATTTTTACTTTAGTCATGCAAATTTGCAAAAAGGGATTTTTTCAATCTAACCTAGCTATGTACCACATATGTCATCATAAAATTCTTGTTAACAATATGGATTTCAATTATGCAAAATATCAATCATAGCCTAGTCATATCCATATGTTTGCAAATAGGTTTTCTAGTACAAAAGCATGGCTTAATACATGATGCCAAATTTTCAACATAATTTCACATGGATTATGATAACCCAAACTTATTCCAATTACTTCACAAAAATGATGTTTGTATAAAAATACACATTATGACGGCATAATAGCAAAGCCCCAAACTTGCATGAATTTTAATTAATCAACTACATACATGTAGCTTCAACAAGGATTGCATAATTTGCGAATATTCCAAACGTATACTTGCATAGAACTACCGCATGTAGTTCTTTATAACATAATATGAGGATATCCAAACGTATACAATATTCCAAATCGATAAGAATCATAGTAACGCACAAATTATGAATTATTTATCACCACAATCAAGTATACAAACCAACACAGTTATTTGTTTATACCAAAGTAATACTCTACTTACAATGGTGCGGAGAATTCTCTAATTTAGGGATTTGAAGATGCGGTTTGATTTGATTGAGTTGCTTTATGCCTTAGAATTTTGCTCCTAATCCTCTCTCCAATTGGTGGCTACCCCTAGTCGTTCCTCAGCAACATGGCGGCTTTGTTCTTATTTTTGAATGAATAGATTAGGGTTAGTCTAGGGTTGTTTTTATAGGGGAAATGAACTGATTAGGACCATTGATGTTGCTTGGATTGATCGTAGCCATTCATCCTAAGGAGAGACCAATTAGAGCCTGCCACCTAGCCCTAATGACAAAGCAGACTACAGAAAATCGGCCAACATAGAATAGGCCAGCCAGGTTGGACTGGGTTCGACCTGGCTCTGGACCAGGTCGACATGCCTGTCGACAGCCCTGTCGACAGCCCTGTCGACCTGGTTAGACCAGGTCGACAGCCCAGTCGACCTGGGTGCGTTAGGCGGGTGTTTTTCCGCCCTGGCCCATTGGGCCCGCTTTTGGAATTTTTAAACTGTTTTATTCTGTTTGAATTTTAAACTTAATTCAGAAACTTCCGAAGGCCATATCTTCTTCATACGGACTCCGTTTTTCGAAAACTCGGACTCTATTTCGCGTATTTTTCCGAGACGAACGCAATGGCGTATCCCGTTTCCCTTAGTTCTTTGATTTCAATTTAATTTTACTTTAATTTGTGGATTTCACAGTTATAGAATTCGCGGGGTGTTACAGTAATAGTCTTGTGACAATCATCATACTCACCAACAAAAGAAAAGAATTAGAGAAAGAGAGATCTTTTGATTTGATTTGTGTAGATTTAGTTGTAGATGATTAGGCTTCCTCTTCTTAGTTTGTGACGGCTACGCTGAACTCCATGGCAGCAGCATGACGGTAGCTTCTCTAATTTTACAAGTGATTTAGGTTTAGGGTCTACCCACTTATTTATAGATTTTAGAATGCATTTAGGCCATTAGATTTAACCTAGAAATAACCGCAGCCGTTCAGACAAGATGGGGTTTATCTTGTTGACTCAGCAATGAGTCAGAAGTGACTCAGCAAACACTCAGCAATATATATATATATATATATATATATATATTCTACAATGTACACATTAGATACATCCCCCCCCCTTTTACACACTTATTATTGTTTTTATATTCATATTAGATACATCCCCTCTCTTACACACTTATTAATATTTTTATATTCATATTAGATACATCCCCTCTCTTACACACTTTTATATTCATATTAGATACATCCCCTCTCTTACACACTTTTATATTCATATTAGATACATCCCCCCTCTTACACACTTATTAATATTTTAGCAACTTTAGTGTTAATAGAAAATTCGGGGTGTTACAAATGCTAAGCCTGTTTCTTTGCCCGTTCGGCACATGGCTCCGCGTGAGAGACGGGAGCTCAGCAAGCAAGTAAAGGAGTTACTTGAGAAGAACTTCATCAGACGAAGTATATCCGAATGGGGAGCGCCTGTGGTGTTTGCTACTAAGGCAGATGGTTCTCTTCGACTCTGTGTGGACTATAGAGAATTGAATAAGCTGACTAAGAAGAACAGACACCCGTTACCGAGGATCGATGATCTCTTTGACCAGCTTGTTGGTGCTTCTGTTTTCTCTCAGCTTGATCTTGCTACTGGATTTCATCAGCTCAGAGTGGCTGAAGATAGTATAGACAAGACCGCATTCAGAACTCCAGATGGATTCTTTGAATGGCTTGTTATGCCGTTCGGTTTGACGAATGCACCCGCGTATTTCGTGGACTTGATGAGTAGGGTGTTTCGAGAGTTCTTGAACAAGTTTGTCGTGGTCTTTGTGGATGATATTCTGATCTTCTCCAAGGATGAAGAAGAGCACGCGAGGCATCTTGTAGAGGTGATGGATACGCTTAGAGCGCATCAGTTAAAGGCCAAGTTCTCCAAGTGTCACTTTTGGAGAAGGGAAGTTAGATTCCTTGGGCATATCGTATCCAAGCAAGGCTTAGCGGTGGATCCCGCTAAGGTGGTTGCAGTTCAGGATTGGAAGACTCCAAGGAATGCAACCGAGGTGAGAAGTTTTCTAGGTCTTGCGGGTTTTTACCGGAAGTTCATCAAGGACTTCGCGAAGATATCCGCTCCTCTTACTAAGTTGACGAAGAAGCACTTAGTTTTTGCTTGGGATATGGACTGTGAGCTTGCTTTTCAGAGACTCAAGAGAGCCCGTACCTCAGCACCAGTTCTAGCTTTACCCGATGGTGGTAAGATGTTTACCGTGTACACTGATGCTTGTGGCATGGGATTGGGCGCCGTTCTGATGCAAGAGCGCAGAGTTATATGTTTTGGTGGTAGGCAACTTAAGGTGCATGAAAAGAATTATCCCACTCATGATCTAGAGCTGGCAGCGATAGTATATGCACTCAAGGCTTGGCGTCATTATCTTCTGGGAGAGAGATTTGAGCTGTATACTGATCATAAGTCTCTGAAGTATCTCTTTTCGCAGAAGGATCCGAACTTGAGGCAGCAAAGGTGGATGGAATTCTTGGCGTCCTATGATTTTGATATAGCCTATACCCCTGGCAAGGGGAATGTTGTAGCGGATGCGTTGAGTAGAAAAAGGTTGACACTAAGTCCTCTATTTGTTGAGATGAAGAATTTAGAGTTCTTGGCAACCTTTGATTTTTCTTTGACAGTTGAGTCGATGACCGGTTCTTTAGCATCTCTTGAGCTCAGGCCTACCCTTCTAGAACAAGTTGGGGCTTCGTAGAAGGAAGACCCTCAGATAATTGAGATCATGGATAAGCTGATTCGAGGGGATACATCTAGTCACCTTGCTCGATATTCTATAGATGATAAGGGTTGGCTGAGGAGAGACGGAAGGCTTTGTGTTCCAATGGTGGAAGACTTGGTGAGGAAAGTTCTTGATGAAGCACATCGCTCAAAGTTGACTATACATCCGGGTGGAGATAAGATGTATAAGGATATGAAGCGCATTTTCTTTTGGCCTGGAATGAAGAAGGATGTGGCAGAGTTTGTCTCTAGATGTGTTGTTTGTCAGAGAGTAAAAGCCGAGTCGAAGAAGCCCGGTGGGCTATTGCATCCTCTAGAGGTCCCGCTATGGAAGTGGGAGAGTATTTCTATGGACTTTATTGATGGGCTTCCAAGGTCAAGGAAAGGGAATAAGTGCATTTGGGTCATTGTAGATAGGCTTACGAAGAGTGATCATTTCATTCCGGTGAAGAGCAAAAGGACCGCATCTGGACTAGCATCAGTATATCTTCGTGAGATAGTACGACTACATGGAGTCCCTTCCAGCATAGTCATTGACCGAGACCCCATCTTTACTAGTCAGTTCTGGAACAGTTTGCAGGAAGCTATGGGCACGAGGTTGAACCTGAGTACGGCTTATCACCCGCAAACGGACGGCCAAACCGAAAGGGTGAATAGGGTACTCGAGGACCTATTGAGGCTTTGTATCCTGGACTTTGGTGGTACTTGGGAAGACCATCTTCCTCTTGTTGAGTTTGCATATAATAACAGTTATCAGGCAAGCATAGGGATGGCACCATTTGAAGCTTTATATGGGAGGCCGTGCAAGTCGCCTACATGTTGGTGGGAGACTACAGAGAAGCTCATACTTGGGCCTGATATGATCAGAGATACGTCCGAGAAGATCGAGTTGATTCGGAGACGAATGAAAGCGGCCCAAGACCGACAGAAATCCTATGCTGATAAGCGAAGATCCGATTTGGAGTTTGATGTTGGGGACATGGTTTTCGTAAAGGTTTCTCCTTTGCGGAATGTGGTCCGATTTGGAGCTGTTGGGAAGTTAGCACCGAGATTTGTTGGACCCTTCCCTATCATAGAGAGAATTGGGAAGATGGCTTATAAAGTGCAATTGCCCGAGAAGCTGTCCGGAGTGCATAATGTCTTTCATGTCTCACATCTCCGAAAGTGCCTACATGAGTCCGCTGAGGTGGTTGAACCTAGCATTCTTGAAGACGTGGAAGTAGAGAAAGAGGCAACTTTGAGGAGAGCTCCGATTCGTATCTTGGGGACGGAGACCAAGAAGATAAGGAATCGAGAGGTCAAGTTGGTGAAGGTTCAATGGGGTGAAGCCGAAGAAGACGCAACTTGGGAAACCGAGGAGAAGATGCGTGGGCTTTATCCATTCCTTTTTGAGGGTACACTCTCAATCTCTTTCCTTTGTTAGCATATCTTTCTCTTTGCTATCCATGTTTATCTAGTTATCGTGCTAATCTTGTCATGAGAACCTTAGGTAGAAACCCTTTGGATGAAACATGTGTTTGAGACATGTTATGTTTGATGGTTGTAAGTGGTTGCAAGTGGTTGCAAGTGTTTGCAAGTGGTTACTCGTGGATGCATGATACACATTAGGCTCTAGATCGGCTCACACACTCCTCATATTGCATGTGCATGAGTGTTTATGCTTATTCTTGGATGAAATTTGTATGTCATCACATGGATGTTGCATATGGATGTATGATTGAGCACGCATGTAGATATTATACATTATGTTAGGGATTTGCATACATGTGGATACATTTCACTAACATATTTTGCATTGATCTTTGCATTAGATAAGTACATATACACACACTTTTGCATATGTTCATACAACATTTAGAATCTTTTAAGGACAATGATTGCTCGTGGATGATGCATTGAGTAGATGGATGATTGGATGGTAGGATACGTTCTTCCTAACTTGAAGATTTCGGGGACGAAATCCTTTAAGGAGGGGAGAATGTAACAACCCGTATTTTCAATAACCTGTTATAACATAAATCGAGGCAGAATTTAATTCAAAAATCTGAATCAAGGGAAACGGGCTATGCCATTGCGTTTGTCTCGGGAAAATACGCGAAATAGAGTCCGAGTTTTCGAAAATCGGAGTCCGTATGACCTAGTTAAGGCCCATTGAAGTTTTCAGAAATTTCCATGTTAAAAACAGATTTAAATTTTAAATTAAAAACAAGGATTAGGGCTAACTGGCGTCAGGCGGGAAAACTCCCGCCAAGACCCCCATGTCGACAGGCATGTCGACAGGGGTCTAAGGGTGTCGACTGCCCTGTCGACACGGGGTGGCCGGGCAGTTTTGCCTGGCGCACCATTTTTGATTTGGGCTTGGTTGTGTGGCTTGGTTCTGGAGAATTCCGAAATCTGATGGATCTAATTCAACCTAGGGTTAATCCTATGGTCTAAATCACTAGCCTAATCTATAAATAAGACCCTAACCTACCTTAAATCACTCATTATTCATTCTAGCAACCAAACTATGTCAAATTGAATTCTCAAATGGCCTCCACCTAAAAACCCTAGCCTCCACCCTCTTCAAAAATCATTCCTATGAAGGTTTTGATGTTCATACAAGCATTTCTAAGTTGTATGAATGATCATTAGCTTGCATACATCATCAAGTTGCAAGCTTTAATTGCTAAGCTAGAGTTTTTGGGATTTTTGTTAATTGGAGCTTTGTTTTGGGTTTTTATATGCTTGCATAAAGGGCTTCTCAATCTTTATTAGTAGATTTGTGTCTTCATAATATTTGTAAGCCTTCTTACCTTCATTTTAGAAACTCTAAAGTTAATATGTGATGAAAGTTGGGATTTATGCATGTTTAATAAGTTATGCATGCTTATGCGAGTTCACTATGCTATGTTACACATGTTTGATAAGTTATGCATGTTTATGCAAGTTCACTATGCCATGATTTGCAAGTTTAACAAGTTATGCATGTTTATGCAAGTTCACTATGCCATGATTTGCAAGTTTAACAAGTTATGCATGTTTATGCAAGTTCACAATGCCATGATTTGCAAGTTTAACAAGTTATGCATGTTTATGCAAGTTTACAACACTAAGTTATGCAAGTCTAGCATGTTATGCATGTTTATTATGATATGTCAGATTCATCATGTATGTTGTGTCAAGTTCCCTCTTTCTATCCTTTATGCGTTATAACGAATATGTAAGCGATAGAATGACGTTGGGGGGTTTGGAGTAAAACCTAAAATACATGAAAATATGAGATTGGGAATTTACCTATTAAGTTAGGTCTACCCCTTGGGAATTTACCTATTAAGTTAGGTCTACCCAAGTATTTGTTAAACTTGTAATTATGTTTTGAAAATAAAGTGGACATGACACTTAGAAAACATAAGTGTGGCCAACTCGAGGTTGGGTTGAGTTTGTAGCGTAAACCTACCCGGAACCGACCGGCTTAACTAGTTGCTACAAACAATAGGACCCAATGTGAGAAGTTGGTCATGTGTACCTTGGACCCGAGGTTAGACCAATTTGTGGTGTAAAGCTACCCGGACCCGCCCGGCTTAACTAGTAACCGCAACAAAGTCTAATGTGAGAGGTTAAGGCACAATTAAATTAATTAATGCCTCATGATTAGGGTTAAGTCATGGCCCACTAATACTTAACCAATTTTGGGGATACGAGGGGTTAAATGGGGTTAAGTGGTGAACTGTTGGTTACACTTAACTAATTTAATCCATGATTAGTGAGGGGTTAAACCACACTTAACCCTCTTAGAAAACCCTAGCAACGTGGTCTGTTCCAGCAGTAATCCCAGTTTGGTATCATTCACAACCCTAGAGGCTAGGCTAGGGCGGGGCACGATTACTGGACTGATGTAAGCGACCAAAGCGACGGCTGAGTGGTACAGCGGTGCGGGTCTAGGCGGGCTACGGACGTGCACGTAGTCCGGTGTTGGACAAACTCGAGGCACGGGTACCAGTAGGTTTAGACTGTGCATCATTGCTTAGGTGTCTGGGGTTGGCACCCGAGGGCTTGATACACCCGAAGGTGGACCCAGCACAGTCTGACTACATCTATATGTGGGCCGTATGGACACCAACACTTGACGTGTTAGGTTTATAGGGAGCCGATCGACTAGACCGTTGGGCTGGACCTTGTATTAAGGTCACCTCATGCTATTGGGCCAAAGTTTGGGCTGAGGGATCAATACCTGTTATGTTAGTTTGCTAGTACACTATGGTGCAAAGCTTAATCTTCTTTATGTGATGACACCTTTATCTATTGCCAGTATGTTCATCTCAGTTTCCATCATGATGTTAACTTTATTAGTTTATAGACTGATCGTAGTAGGGCTTACCAGTCTTTTTGACTGACCTGTTTTCTTTCGCTTCTTTTCTTCCGTTCCCCCCCCCCCCCCAGGTTCTCAGGGAGGGAACAGTGGTGCTTAGCTTGGATCGCTTGCTTGTTCGCTGGATAGCTCATGTATGTCTGGACATTGAGCTCGCTATGGTTTATCATCTTTATTTTGGGGATAGCACTATGTATTTCAGTATTTCTGTTTATGATGTACTAGACATGTTTATTTTTGGCAGTTGACTTTATGATGTACTAGACTTGTTTTGAGATGGTTTGAGATATTCCGCTGTTTTATTCTCACTTACTCTGTTTTACATATATATTTATGTTCTTGTTCTGCCTTGATATATCATTATGCATGCTTACCCAGTTCTAACGCCCCCCAGAAGCTAGTGCCCCCGAAAGAGTGACCCTAGCGGAGGTGGGGTGCTACATGTTTATTTTCAGTTTATTCATGCCATGTTATCTTTACCTATTTTTATGCTGAAAGTCACTAGGACTTACTCAGTCACTAGGACTTACCAAGCTCCAAGGCTCTTTCATGTACGGCTTGGATTTCCCTTGGCTATGGCTTGCTTTACTGTTTTACTTAGGGAATGATTTATGACCATGGTTTTATGCTTCTTTACTATTGCAAGACAGATTTCGATGTAACAGATTTAATGGCATTTTGATCTAAAAAGGCTTTAGACCTTTCTAGATTTTTAAAGCAATAAAATTTGGTTCTTCTTCCGCTGTTTTATATGTTATGTCTTGTAATATTTCTGTGTATGTTTACCGAGATAATGCTCCACCAAAGCTAGTGCATTCCCTTTGTGAGTGACCCTAGCGGAGGTGGGGTGTTATATTTGGTATTAGAGCAGAAGGTTACCAGACTGGGCACAAGTTTATAAAACCTTTTGAAATTATTTTCAAAACCATTTACAAAGAAGCATTTTTCAAGAAAAGTTTCGTTTTACGAAAGGAATTTTCCCCAAAGCCATATGCACTATCTTTTATTTCTCTCCTTGAGTCTCTTCTCTCTTTCTTTTTCACCATAGTTTGTAGGCATGCGACACATGTCGGAGGGCAAAGTAGTGTCCAACCTCCATCTGTAGCCGCAGTAGTTTTACTTGTGACTAATCTTATCTCAAGCTTTGTAGGGTTGCCGTGCGATGGAAGTAGCTTTCGAGAAACTTGTCAACAAGCTATACAAGGATAGTAAGAACGAGGATAAAGAACACGAGCCTAAGGATGAGAAACTTGTTGATAAGGCGTAATCCACGAAGGAGGAAAAGGTGAAAGGGAAGAGGTCAGAGTAAAAGTATAATAAAACCCATGATAAGAAAGAACATCGTTGGTATGGTAAAAAGGGACATGTAGTTAAGTATCATAGGACAAGGACAAGGGCAAAGAACAAGATCATCGAGAGGGCAATTGTATGCTCTCACTACTAGCATACCTAAGAGAGGTGGTAACGTTTCTGTTAAAAGTTTAGCTTCTCTTTTCTATCATACCATGGGAACTTTGTTTTTATACATCGCATCCTTTTAATTCTGCCTCGATAGTTGAGTCTCTGCACCTTAGTACTAGCGTAGTAGAGGATCCCATTTTATTCTCAAAACCTGTTGGGGAATCAGCTCATTTATTCATGACTTGTTTGGATTTGAGAATGTCTATGCTAAGTGTTGAGTTCAGAAATAAAGCTTATGTTTTTGGGCAATGGGTTGATTCTAGGGATGGAGTGGTTTTCCAAAAATGATACCATTCTCGAGTATGAAAAGAGGGTGGTTAGACGCTTGACTTGCCTTGGTAATGCCCTCGAAGTCTAGTGTAACCCTTAGGGTTCTGCCATGGTTAGTTACCTAGAATCTCTTGATACATTTATCAATCCGCTCGAGTAGTGTTCGCCACTAAGGCAGATGGTTCATTTCGCTTATGCATGAGTTATTGAAAATCACCTTAGTAAGTACACTTGGCAACATGGTTGGAATCTATTTATTTTCAAGAGATAATTCATTTATGTGGAATACCTTCTAGTAAGTGAATGAGATCCAAGATTCACTAGTGAATTTTGGAAAGCTTGCATGAAACCATGAGTACGCAGTTATGTTTGAATCGGGTATACTAGAAAGAGAATAAGCGAAAGTGGAACGAGAGGCGACAGTGGAATGAGTTCCAACTCATATTCTGGGAACAAGAATTAAGGAACTACGAAATTGTGAAGTTAAAGACGGTCAAAGAACAATTGAAACGACCCGAACTTCCCCGGTAAGGAAAGCTGGATTGAGTCGAGAACACGCCACAAAAGAACGCAGACGGAAGAGCATTTCATTGTATATTACGACAATTCATCAGAATACAAGAATATATAGAGTATAAATGAATAAATATTACACAGAAATATCAGAGATTTAAATTAAATTGAAATACATCGCAGCGGAAATAATACAAAACACAACTAGAAGGAGATATACGGATACAAAGCTTTCCGGGTATCGTTCCGGCTGTAAGTCAGGATCCTGTGAATATAAATCTGCAAAAACCAAAACTACTAGCTGCCCGTGTCAAAATAAGGGCACCCAGAGTTTAGGTTAAAACAATAAACTCCAGGTCAGTCGTGGGACTGGTGTGAGAACAAAAGCAGTTATTTAAAACTTTACTTTAAATCAGATATATCAAGGGACCACGCCGTATAACACAGAACGAGTTTCCTCCCAAGAATACCAGTGCATATAACAAAAACAACGCAATACTTTTTGGAAATATGAAGCTATTATAAGACCCAGGTCCTATCACACAATGCAACACAAGCCGGGGGATTGGGTTTTCCCTTATAATAGCCAAACATGCTTTGTAACACCCCACCTCCGCCAGGGTCACTCTTGCAAGTACACTGGCTTTGGAGGGGCGTTTAACCGGGTAAACATGCATGAAGATATTACAAGACAGAACATATATAGTAAAAACAGAGTAAGTAAAGCAGCGGTAGAATAAAAACCAGCTTCATTCATTTCAAAACCATAGTCAAGTTACATAAAGTACCAAGTCATCATTTTCCAAATACACAAGTCTAGAAGCATAAGTTGAAAATAGCATAAGCACAAAACATAAAGTACTAATCCCCAAAGATAAATGTAGTGTCGCCAAAAGCATAGCTCAAAACCATACATGAGATGTCAGATAAAGCAATCAAAAGATCCGAGATAAGAGCTAATGTTCCCTCCCTGAGGACCTGGGGGGGGGGGGGAATGGAAGAAAAGAAGCGAAAGAAAACGGGTCAGTCATAAAGACTGGTAAGTCCTACCTACTATTAGCATAAAAACTAACAAAGTTAACTGGACATGAGAAACTGAGATGAAACATAAGGATGGTAACTAAACTGGCATGGTGAATAGATAATAAGATAGATCAAGTATGTGGCATCGAATAAACAAGGTTAAGTGTTGCACCAATAGTACTATTATTCTAATCCATGTCAAGTGTAAACAAGAATTGATCCCTTGGACCAATAAGGTCCAATATCATGAGGTGACCCAAATCAAGGTCCAACTACTGGGTCTAGTCGATCGGCTTCCTATAAGCCTAACTCGTCTAGTGTCGGTGTCATACGGTCCAAACATGAAATGTAGTCGACTGTGCTAGGTCCACCCTAGGGTGTATCCGGCCCTAGGGTGTCAACCACTGACACGAAACAAGCATGCACAGTCAAAACCTACTGGTGCCCAAGTCAGTCTTTCAGCCTCGGACAATGTGCATGACCATGGTCCGTCGGAATCTACTATGGCGCACCTACTTTTTCGTCTTTTTGGTCGCTTACACTCCAACCCAGTAATCGTGCCCCACCCTAGCCTAGTCCCTAGGGTATCCGATACTCCCTAGTGGGTTACTGCTGAGAAGGACCGCGTAACTAGGGTTTTCTAGTGGGTTAAGTGTGGTTAACCCCATCTAAACCATGTATCAAGTTGGTTAAGTGTTCCTAAAAAGGTTCACGACTTAACCCTATCCAACTAAGCAATGGGTTGGTTAAGTGTGTCCATGTTGACTTAACCCTATCAACCCATCATGTTCATGTGGTTAAGTATATTCAAGTGGTCCATGACTTAACCCTATCATGTGGCATTTATTAACTTAATGCACCCAACCTCTCACATTTGACTGACAGTTTGCGGCCACTGGTTAGGCCGGTTGGTTCCGGGCAGGTTTCCGCCGCAAACTGAGTTTGACCTCGGGTTTTGGGTGCTACATGACCAACTACTCACATTGGGTCCTATTGTTTGCAACTACTAGTTAAGCCGGGCGGTTCCGGGTAGTTTTACGTTGCAAACTCAACCCAACCTCGAGTTGGCCATTTCATGTTTTCTAAGTGTCATGTCCATAATTATGTTTTTTAAAGCATAACCACAACCAAGTTATGTTTTATGTCTTTTAAGTTGGCCTAACTACCCATAACGTATTCCCCATCGCACGTATATTCGCATCAACACAAATAAATCCAAAAAGAAGGGGATATATCAACACGACAAAGTGGGTGCAAAGTGGCATGTTTAGTCACAAGTTAAACATGGTGACATTTAGGTAAGGGTTTACTACATAACTTGCATATTGGCCCCAAAATATTTAGGATATCAAACTTAACTAATTAGGGTGACTTGGCCTCAACCATGACACTAGAATAAAGGTGATTTTTGTCATAAACATGAGACTAGCATAAGGTGATTTGGCCACAAACATGAGACTAGTATAAGGGATTATAAGCTTCAAAACATGCATAACATTCAAACTTGGTAAATAGGTGATACATGGTCATAGATGTCATAGAATGATGACTAGTGATTCGCATATAACATAATATGCAAGTTAACATAAAGTTTATGCGAGTTTCTATGTTGCTTTTATGCAACATTCATAAACAAAGGTCATAGTTTTCAATCCACAAAGTCAAGGTGATAGCTTTACAAACATACATAGAATAAATCTATGCATAACATGATAGGTTCAAAGCACAAATCAAACTTAGGCCCAAACTCAAACTTGCAACATGTCATATTTAACTTCATAGTTAAAATCTAAGAGTAGAATAGGGCTTACAATGCTATGAAGACTAGAATAAATATAAAATAAGATTGAGACGAAGCCACACTAGCAAATCCGCAACCAAAGACGATAAACTCCATTTCAAGACTTGAGAACAAGAAGGAATAACCCCAAAGACAAAGAAAGATGGCTCTTTTACTTAAGAAAGATGGCTCCTTTATGACATAGATTGATTTGAGACACTCGTGCTCTCATGAAGAAGATGGAGGCCATGATTAGTGAACATTTGGGCAGCATTTAGTTGTAGGAATGATTAATGAAGGTTTAGGCTAGGTCTAGGGGTCTTTTTATAGAGATTAGGGGTAGTTTAGACCATAGGATTAACCCTAAAATGAATCTGAACCATTAACTCCCGTCAGAAACTAACAAAAGAGGACCCAACATGCCAAAATGGTGCACCAGAAAAATTGGTCCGACCGGGGGGGTCGACCCCTGGGTCGACATGGGTGTCGACCCCTGGGTCGACATGGGTGTCGACCCATTAGGGGGGGTCGACACTGGTGTCGACACCTATGTCGACCCTGCCTGGGCGGGAAAATTCCCGCCCAGTCTGTTTTGGCTGAAATTCGATTCTGAATTCGAATTTGAACTGTTTTCGGGCTTAGAATTTTCTGAAAACTTCATTGGGCCATAACTTGGTCTTACGGACTCCGTTTTTTGAAAACTCGGACTCTATTTCGCGTATTTTTCAGATACGAACACAATGGCACAGCCCGTTTCCCTTGATTCAGATTTTAGAATTTAATTCTGCCTTGATTTACATTATAACATGTTATTAAAAATACAGATTGTTACATTCTCCCCTCCTTAAAGGATTTCGTCCCCGAAATCTCCAAGTTAGGAAGAACGTATCCTACCATCCATCATCCATCTACTCAAAACATCATCCACAAGTAACCATTGTCCTTAAAAAGATTCTAAATGCTGTATGAACATATGCAAAAGGTGTGTGTATATGTACTTATCTAATGCAAAAATCAGGCGGTTACTGATTCAGTAAACCTCCTTAGTGCAAAGTATGTTAGTGAAATGAGTCCATATGTATGCAAATTCCTAACATAATATATAATCTCTACATGAGTGCACATAACATTCATTCATATGCAACATTCACGTGATAGTACAACAAGTTTCATCCATGAATAAGCATAAACACTCATGCATATGCAACATGAAAGTGTGTGAGCCGATCTTAGCGCCTAATGTGTATCATGCATCCACGAGTATCCACTTGCAAATACTTGCAACCACTTGCAACCATCAAGCATAACATGTTTCAAATACAAGTTTCATCCAAAGGGTTTCTACCTAAGGTTCTCATGACACGATTACGAGATAACAAGATAAACAAGATAAACAAGGTAAACATGGATAGCAAAAGAAAGATATGCTAATTAGGAAAAGAGATCGAGAAGATAGTATACAAGTAAGCTCCACGGAAAAACAGGGATCAAGGATATACTCCTAAAAAGATATATGATGCGCGTATCTAGTCTTCAACCTTCTAAGCCGCATTTCCTTGAACTTAATTCCATTGTGCTTTGACCGTTTTTAACCTTTCAATTCCGTAGCTTCTTAATTCCTACTTCAGAAATGTGAGTTGGAACTCATTTCACTGTCGCTTCTCATTTCACTTTCACTTATTTTTTTCTAGCATACTCGGTTCTTAACTTAACTGTATACTCATGACTTCATGCAAGCTTTCCCAAAATTCATTGTAAGGTTTTCCACGTAGAAGAACTTTCCTTTGAAAATAAATACCAATCCATGTGGCCAAATGCACTTATTAACATGATTTCTATGAACCATCCGCGAACACTAATCGAATAGATCATTAATTTCCAATAATTGGGTCAAAAGATTCTAGGTAACTAATCCTGACAGAACTCTAAAGGTTACGCGAGACATCGAGGGTATTACCAAGGCAAGTCAAGAGTCTAACTACCCTTCTTTCAAAACCGAGGATGGTACCCTTACTGGATAACCACTTCATCCCTAGAATCAACCCAAAGCCCAAAAACATAATCCCTACTTCCAAACTCAACACTTAGCATAGACATCCTTTTGCGAGAAGAGATACTTGAGCGACTTGTGATCCGTATATAACTCGAATCTCTTGCCCAAAAGATAATGGTGCCATGATTTAAGCGCAAAGACAATCGCCGCCGACTCCAAATCATGCGTGGGTTAGTTCTTCCCATAAACTTTGAGTTGCCTAACCCCATAACATATTACTCTATCTTCTTACATCAGGACCGCGCCTAATCCCATGTCACGTGCATTGGTGTTCACGGCAAACATCTTCCCTCCATCGGGTAAAGCTAAAACTGGTGCTGTGGTAAGAGTCCTCTTAAGCCTTTGAAAAGAAGGCTCACACTCCAATTCCCATTCAAAGGCTAAGTCCTTTTTTGTCAACTTAGTAAGAGGAGCTGAAATCTTAGCGAAGTCCTTGATGAACTTCCTATAAAACCTTGCAAGACCGAGAAAGCTTCTTACTTCGATTGCGTTCCTAGGAGCTTTCCAGTCTTGAACTACAACCACTTTCGCGGGATCCACAGCTATACTTTGCTTAGGACGTTCTCCATAAATGACATTTTGAGAACTTGGCTTTCAACTGGTGAGCTCTAAGCATATCCCTAACTTCCTTGAGATGTGCAGCATGCTATTCCTCGTCTTTTGAGAAGATCGGAATATCATCCACAAAAACGACCACAAACTTGTTAAGGAACTCCCGAAACACCCTACTCATCAAGTCCACGAAGTATGCGGGTGCATTAGTCAAACCGAATGGCATAACAAGCCATTCAAAGAATCCATCTGGAGTCCTAAACGCAGTCTTATCAATACTATCCTCAGCCACTCTAAGCTGATGGAATCCGGTGGCTAGATCGAGTTGAGAGAAAACAGAAGCACCTACAAGCTGGTCAAAGAGATCATCAATCCTCGGTAATGGGTGCCTATTCTTCTTTGTCAACTTGTTTAACTCACGATAATCAACACACAGACGAAGCGAATACCACTGGAGCACCCCATTCAGAAATTCTTCGCCTAATAAAATTTTCTCAAGCAACTCCTTGACTTGCTTACTAAGCTCTCTTCTTTCACGAGGGGCCATATGCCTAACTGGAAATGAAACTGACTTGGCATGATCAACAAGATAAATACGGAAGTCTGTCTCGCGTTTAGGGGGTAACCCCTTCACCTCATCGAAGACATCAGGATATTCTCGGACCACCCTCACAGATTCAAGATTGTCAAAAGACGAGTCGAGGGATTCAAGAAAACATAACATGACGGGACCCATTAGGGTTACAAGAAATCTCTAGGGTATTATCAAGGCGAGTCATAAGCCTCACTACCCTATGCCCACAATCGAGAATGGCTCCATAACTGGACAACCAATCCATGCCTAAAATCAACCCGTATCCCATGAACCCGAGAACATAAGCATTACCCATGAATTCTACGCTAAAGATAAAAGTCCTCAAATCCACACAAATCATAGATAAATGGGCGAAACCCCCAATTGGATTTGAAACACAAACGGGATCCTCAACTAGACTAGTACTAAGGTGCAAACTTTCAACAAGATTAGAAGAAATAAAACTATGCGATGCACTAGAATCAAATAAAGTGCGAACAGGAAAATCAGAAATGTAAACAAGGCTTTCTACAGAAACACTACCTCGATCAAGAGAAGGAAGAGCAAGGAGAGCCTGCAACTGCCCTCCAGAGGGTCCTGCTTGCTGAGTTTGTCCTTGCCCCTGTCCTTGCTTCTTCGGGCAATCCTTGCTAAAATGTCCAGACTCTCCGCAATGAAAACACTCGCCTAACTTCCTCTTCTTCTTCCTGCAATCCTTGGCCAGATGCCGCTTGATCCCACAAAAGTTGCATTTCCTCTTCTTACTTGACGTGTTGTCGTTCTTTCCTCCTTTCCCGGAGTCTATCTTCTTGCCTTGAGACTTATTTGCCTTGACCTTCTTCTTGTCACTCTTATCTTCCTCTTGAAGTAGGGCTTTATTCACCAAATTTTCGAAGGTCGCCCCCATGGGTATATGAGTCATGGCCAAACTGCGCAATGGCTCGTTCAATCCTAGAGCAAAGTGTAGGGCCTTCTTCTGAGCTGTGTTAACCAAGTCTAAACCGAACCGAGCAAGTTGATTAAACTTATCCACATATTCCCTAACGGTCATGTCCCCTTGCTTTAGTGATAGGAACCTCTCCAGCTGAAGGTTCTCTTCTGCTGATGATAAAAACCTTAGTCCAAACCTTCCCCTAAACTCATCCCAAGTCTCAATTGGTCTAGTAGTGGTGGTAACTACCCACCAATAAGCAGCTTCCCCTTTCAATAGCCATACCGCCAACAGAACTTTCCTACGATCTTCCACATCAAAGATAACAAAGAGGTCTTCAGTTTCCTTTAACCAGTTTCTTGCCTCTACAGAAGTCTCCGTTCCGACAAAATTCTTGCAACCCATCGCCTTAAAGTCTTTGCAAAGCTCCGCGAAATCCGCTTGTGTATGCTGAGGAGCAGGAGGAATATTCGCGGGGCCGGCTTCATTCGCCCTTGCCTCCATGTACCTTCTAAACCAAATAGGTACTGGTACACCCTCCGGGATGGAAAAATTATCGTCCATACTGAAACGAAGGAAAAAGATGGATAGATTCAGAACGAAGAAACGAAGGATAGTGCTAATGGCTTTTGGGGAATAGCCTTTTAAAATAAACTAGACTTTTTACTGGAAAAATACTTCTTTAAAATCGGTTTTGAAAATAGTTTTTCAAAAGGTTTTAAAACTTTTCTTGAAAACTTTTGCCCAATCTTGTAAACCTTATGCTCTGATACCAAATGTAACACCCCACCTCCGCCAGGGTCACTCTTGCAAGTACACTGGCTTTGGAGGGGCGTTTAACCGGGTAAACATGCATGAAGATATTACAAGACAGAACATATATAGTAAAAACAGAGTAAGTAAAGCAGCGGTAGAATAAAAACCAGCTTCATTCATTTCAAAACCATAGTCAAGTTACATAAAGTACCAAGTAATCATTTTCCAAATACACAAGTCTAGAAGCATAAGTTGAAAATAGCATAAGTGCAAAACATAAAGTACTAATCCCCAAAGATAAATGTAGTGCCGCCAAAAGCATAGCTCAAAACCATTCATGAGCTGTCAGATAAAGCAATCCAAAGATCCGAGCTAAGAGCTAATGTTCCCTCCCTGAGGACCTGGGGGGGGAAACGGAAGAAAAGAAGCGAAAGAAAACGGGTCAGTCATAAAGACTGGTAAGTCCTACCTACTATTAGCATAAAAACTAACAAAGTTAACTGGACATGAGAAACTGAGATGAAACATAAGGATGGTAACTAAACTGGCATGGTGAATAGATAACAAGATAGATCAAGTACGTGGCATCGAATAAACAAGGTTAAGTGTTGCACCAATAGTACTAGTATTCTAATCCATGTCAAGTGTAAACAAGAATTGATCCCTTGGCCCAATAAGTTCCAATATCATGAGGTGACCCAAATCAAGGTCCAACTACTCGGTCTACTCGATCGGCTCCCTATAAGCCTAACTCGTCAAGTGTCGGTGTCATACGGTCCAAACATGAAATGTAGTTGACTGTGCCAGGTCCACCCTAGGGTGTATCCGGCCCTAGGGTGTCAACTACTGACACGAAACAAGCACGAACAGTCAAAACCTACTGGTGCCCAAGTCTGTCTTTCATCCCCGGACAATGTGCACGACCATGGTCCGTCGGAATCTACTATGGCGCACCTACTTTTGTCGTCTTTTTGGTCGCTTACACTCCAGCCCAGTAATCGTGCCCCACCCTAGCCTAGTCCCTAGGGTATCCGATACTCCCTAGTGGGTTACTGCTGAGAAGGACCGCGTAACTAGGGTTTTCTAGTGGGTTAAGTGTGGTTAACCCCATCCAAACCATGTATCAAGTTGGTTAAGTGTTCCTAAAAAGGTTCACGACTTAACCCTATCCGACTAAGCATTGGGTTGGTTAAGTGTGTCCATGTTGACTTAACCCTATCAACCCATCATGTTCATGTGGTTAAGTATATTCAAGTGGTCCATGACTTAACCCTATCATGTGGCATTTATTAACTTAATGCACCCAACCTTTCACATTAGACTGACAGTTTGCGGCCACTGGTTAGGCCGGTTGGTTCCGGGCAGGTTTCCGCCGCAAACTGAGTCTGACCTCGGGTTTTGGGTGCTATATGACCAACTACTCACATTGGGTCCAATTGTTTGCAACTACTAGTTAAGCCGGGCGGTTCCGGGTAGTTTTACGTTGCAAACTCAACCCAACCTCGAGTTGGCCATTTCATGTTTTCTAAGTGTCATGTCCATAATTATGTTTTTTAAGCATAACCACAACCAAGTTATGTTTTATGTCTTTTAAGTTGGCCTAACTACCCATAACGTATTCCCCATCGCACGTATATTCGCATCAACACAGATAGATCCAAAAAGAAGGGGATATATCAACACGACAAAGTGGGTGCAAAGTGGCATGTTTAGTCACAAGTTAAACATGGTGACATTTAGGTAAGGGTTTACTACATAACTTGCATATTGGCCCCAAAATATTTAGGATATCAAACTTAACAAATTAGGGTGACTTGGCCTCAACCATGACACTAGAATAAAGGTGATTTTTGTCATAAACATGAGACTAGCATAAGGTGATTTGGCCACAAACATGAGACTAGTATAAGGGATTATAAGCTTCAAAACATGCATAACATTCAAAGTTGGTAAATAGGTGATACATGGTCATAGATGTCATAAAATGATGACTAGTGATTCGCATATAACATAATATGCAAGTTAACATAAAGTTTATGCGAGTTTCTATGTTGCTTTTATGCAACATTCATAAACAAAGGTCATAGATTTCAATCCACAAAGTCAAGGTGATAGCTTTACAAACATACATAGAATAAATCTATGCATAACATGATAGGTTCAAAGCACAAATCAAACTTAGGCCCAAACTCAAACTTGCAACATGTCATATTTAACTTCATAGTTAAAATCTAAGAGTAGAATAGGGCTTACAATGCTATGAAGACTAGAATAAATATAAAATAAGATTGAGACGAAGCCACACTAGCAAATCCGCAACCAAAGACGATAAACTCCACTTCAAGACTTGAGAACAAGAAGGAATAACCCCAAAGACAAAGAAAGATGGCTCTTTTACTTAAGAAAGATGGCTCCTTTATGACATAGATTGATTTGAGACACTCATGCTCTCATGAAGAAGGTGGAGGCCATGATTAGTGAACATTTGGGCAGCATTTAGTTGTAGGAATGATTAATGAAGGTTTAGGCTAGGTCTAGGGGTCTTTTTATAGAGATTAGGGGTAGTTTAGACCATAGGATTAACCCTAAAACGAATCTGAACCATTAACTCCCGTCAGAAACCAACAAAAGAGGACCCAACATGCCAAAATGGTGCACCAGAAAAATTGGTCCGACCGGGGGGTCGACCCCTGGGTCGACATGGGTGTCGACCCCTGGGTCGACATGGGTGTCGACCCATTAGGGCGGGTCGACACTGGTGTCGACACCTATGTCGACCCTGCCTGGGCGGGAAAATTCCCGCCTAGTCTGTTTTGGCTGAAATTCTATTCTGAATTTGAATTTGAACTGTTTTCGGGCTTAGAATTTTCTGAAAACTTCATTGGGCCATAAATTGGTCATACGGACTCCGTTTTTCGAAAATTCGGACTCTATTTCGCGTATTCTTCCGATACGAACACAATGGCACAACCCGTTTCCCTTGATTCAGATTTTAGAATTTAATTCTGCCTTGATTTACATTATAACATGTTATTAAAAATACGGGTTGTTACATTCTCCCCTCCTTAAAGGATTTCGTCCCCGAAATCTCCAAGTTAGGAAGAACGTATCCTACCATCCACCATCCATCTACTCAAAACATCATCCAAAAGTAACCATTGTCCTTAAAAAGATTCTAAATGCTGTATGAACATATGCAAAAGGTGTGTGTATATGTACTTATCTAATGCAAAAATCAGGCGGTTACTGATTCAGTAAACCTCCTTAGTGCAAAGTATGTTAGTGAAATGAGTCTATATTTATGCAAATTCCTAACATAATTTATAATCTGTACATGAGTGCACATAACATTCATTCATATGCAACATCCACGTGATAGCACAACAAGTTTCATCCATGAATAAGCATAAACACTCATGCATATGCAACATGAAAGTGTGTGAGCCGATCTTAGCGCCTAATGTGTATCATGCATCCACGAGTATCCACTTGCAAACACTTGCAACCACTTGCAACCATCAAGCATAACATGTTTCAAATACAAGTTTCATCCAAAGGGTTTCTACCTAATGTTCTCATGACACGATTACGAGATAACAAGATAAACAAGATAAACAAGGTAAACATGGATAGCAAAAGAAAGATATGCTAATTAGGAAAAGAGATCGAGAAGATATGCTAATTTGGAAAAGAGATCGAGAAGATCGAGAAGATAGTATGCTAATACGGGTTGTTACATTCTCCCCTCTTGGGTGTACGGCCCAATCAAGATCATCAGTAATTATCCAAACGATGTGAAGACCTCCGGTCTTCAACCACCGTCTTCATCTTCGACTTATCGTCGTATCAGTTATTCAGAATGGGATAAACCCGGTCTTTCTGAAAAAATCACGTATATAATAAACAAGTGTTACACAAACACAACATACGCCTCATTTCAATTCATCAGTCACTAACCGTAAATTAATCAAGAGAATAATTCCCCTAATATTAACCCCGAAGGCCGAAACCAACATCAAATCAATATCCAGAAAACCATTCTACTTAGCTAACCGACAGTTAGTTTCCAAATTTCACGTTCTTAGGGAAAGGTACCCATTAATTTTATCAAAGATAAATACTTTAAATTTATTCTTTAATCTTCCTTTGAATATCAATTCAAACTAGTCGGGATTAACGAACATTACCGAAGTAATCATTTGTTTCAATTTCCCAACCCCAACATATTCATCCCATGAAGTAAAACTGGTAATACTTCTTATCTAACACCACAGTGTTATCGGTAAATTTAATTACCATTTCACGTTCAAATCTCAGTAAAGATTTAACTATCGCCTGGAGCAAAACTGGTGATACTCCATTCTCGATCATTTCAATATAATTAAAGATTCATTAAAGCTCCACTTAGTTTTAATCTGTGACTGGGTTAAAGAATCGGTGTCATTTAAAACATGGTTCACGATAAACCCCAAAATCACATCACATTTTAATCAGTCCCTAACCGTAAATTAGCAAGTGAGCAATTCCCTAAGTATTAACCCCGAAGGCCGAAACCAACATCAGATCAATACCCAAGAAACCATTCAACTTAACTAATCTCCAGTTAGTTTCTGATTTTCTTAACTCCGTGGGCCTAAGAACAGTATTATTGAAGATACCGTTCACGACAACCCAAAATCACATTCAATTAATTATCGTATTAAAGAATAAGTGTTATTTAAAACACTGTTCACGAAAAACCCAAAAATCTATTCCAATTAATTCCAATTAACTCCAATTAAATATTATTTAATTGGTACACTTCATTAAATCTAAATAAAAAGATTTAATCTTTTTCTCAACTGGGCTTAAGAACAGTGTTAATGAAGACACCATTCACGACAAACCCAAATCACATTTGATATTAAATACAAGGCTCTGAATAGAAATTATATTGGCTTATATTCAATATCAAACTCTACGACTAACAAATATCGTATTGGAAATAACGATATAAATATATCTTTCAAATTCCCATAACAATATCTGTATCATCACGAAATCCAACATCGAAATAATCCAAAGACAATTTCGATTCAAATCCATTCCAATCTAATTATTGGAAATTCTGGTTATTTTTAAAACCATTTCAAATCCAATTTATTTATTTGAAAAATAAATAAATTATTATTCTAGTTCAAAACTAGTTCATTTCGATAAAAATCTATTTTTATCTTTTCAAATATGGAGTTTTTCAACCCAAATCTTCACAAATCATTTCTTATGGTTTTACAAAAATTATTATTATTTTTAATAATTTTATCAAGGCCCGTACAGTCGATTTCCATCAATGGCCATCAAACTGCACTTACAGCGATTTTTTCCAAATTTGATTTGGACATAATTCCAAATCCAACCGTTATATTTCTAATTTCAAATATTCTTTAGAAAGCTCTTTTCGATACGAATCCAACGATTCCGGTTTTAGGAGAATCTGACGGTCGGATCTCCCGCAATATCCATTTAAAGTCAATGGTCGAAATTCACGAACTACCGTAGCGCGGCGCATTCTATTCAGGCCATTATATAATATATATAATATATACTTCGTCGATTTCCTTTTAAAACGTATTATATAAATCATTTTAAATTCGTTTTCAAAACAATTTCAACTTCTTTTCAAATTCAAATCAAAATTGAAATTTTCCTTATAAATTCGATTTAAATTCATTTCAAATTGATTTCAATTCAAATTGATTTCTAATTCAATTTCAGTTCGTTTTCAATTCAATTCAATTTCAATTCGAATTCATTTCTATTCAATTTCAATTCGAATTCATTTCTATTCAGTTTTAACTATATAAATATTTTATTTTATTTCACATCACAGAACACAATCAACTACACATCAAAATCAAACAAACAAGCATACAAGCCGTCCATGGTCTGTGGACGATGGGTGTCGGGTGCTACTAAACACCGTCTGCATCCAAGTATATATTTTAACTAGAAAAAATTAAATTAAAGGTGAGAAGTTCTCACCGACTAGCTAAACCAATTCACCACGACTCTTCATATGTAGAACATCTTCGCTTTGCATGGCTTTTGTTACCTTCGTCGTCCGTATTCACTACATATATAAAAATCACATTTTTATATTCTCTGTTATATAAAAGTTATATTTTTATCTCGCTACGCATATAAAAATCCAATTTTTATATCGTTGCCTCATTTATAAAAATCAAATCTTTATCCTGTTAATATCTAAATAAAATTCTCATTTTTATTTGTTCACTTTCCATATAAAAATCGTATCTTTTTAATGATGAAAATCGAATCTTTTTAATGATGAAAGTCGAATCTTTTTAATGATGAAAATCGAATCTTTTTAATGACGTTAGTTGTATAAAAATCCTAACTTCGACTACACAAAAATCTAAACTTTCCATACATCAAAAATCTTTTCTACTAATATTCATATAAGAAAAATTAATTCTTTTCGCTTATGTTCATATAAGAAAAATCAATTCTTTTCGATAAAAATCGCAGCTTTGTTTCGATAAAAATCACAGCTTTTTTTTCTTTTTTTATAAACCAAAACCGCGTTTAAACAATGTATTTAAATAAAACAGACTGAATTAAAGTAAAACAATGAGGGAGAAGCTCACTGATTTTGCGCGCTCATGGGTGGTCGGAGGCTTCTCCAGTAGTGGGTGGTTGGTCAGGGAGGTAGAGGGGGAGAAGAAGGGGGTCGCGGAGGAGGAGCAGGAGGAGGGGATGGCGCGCGGGGTGGCCGGCGGAGGTCGCTGCTCCGAGGGGCGACATTAGGGCTTCGTTGGTGGCTCGATTCGAGGAGAGAGGGCAAGGTAGGAGGGAGGAGGAGCTCGCCTGAGCTTTGGTGGGTGGGCGGCGCCACTAGGGGCGGTGGCGGGTGGGCAGCGCGACGCGTTCTCCTTCTTTTTTTTTCTGTTGAATGAATCGGGATTGGAGTAGGGTGGGCGTTGACTTAGTGAAGGAGGAAAAGAGGGGAAGGTTTTATATAATATTATTTAATTTATTTTCACAAAAAAGCAACTTTTAAATTCTATCTCAAAATCGAACTCGCCGACTGTCGCCACTAGCTAATTACCCCCATTCCGACCACAATGGGATATGTATCGTACGCTGATTTGACTGTTTCGATCAGTTTTCGTCAAAATCAACATCTAACTCTATATATTGAATTTGAACGCGCATTTCGATTCACTGGGGTAACATACTAACTCGAAAAATTCCAGAAAAATATTTCTAACTTCGTATTGACGATACGGTCCAAAAAAACTAATTTTGTCGAATTCTGAGACCGTTTGAAAAATGACCATTTTTCAGTCGATTAAAATCAACTGAAACTGGTCAAACGCGTTTTACTTCGCCACGCTCACATATTGATTCGAAAAATTACAAAATTTGAAACCTAGCAATAACTTAACATCCCGGATCCAACAAAAGTGGTTTCGTCGAAATCCGAGGTCATCTGCAAAATTATCATTTTTAAAGGCCTTTATATATATTAAAATATATATAAATTCCACAGCGACTTTTCTGAATTTTAAACTAGACATATCTTTCAACTTCTAAAGTGAAATCTCAGTTCCTTACATCCGTTAGAAAGATATCAACAAACAGATTTAGATATTTCTGGTTTCATCCAATTCCGACTTAAAACGAATTCTGTATATTCATTTAAAATTTGAAATCGAATTATCGAACTACCGCGCCATTTTCAATTCCTTTTTATATATATAAATAAATATTTATATTCTATCGTCGAGCTATATAAATATATACGTTCGACTCTATTCAAAATAAATTTATCGTCGATATTATTTAAAATAATTCATTTTAAATAATCTAAATTGGCTAAAATAGCTAAAATAAAATTTTTAAATTGGCTCGGATTTCCGATTTATTACAAAAATGGAGTTAAGCTCAAGGAAATACGACTTAGAAGATTGAAGACTAGATACGTGCATCATATCTCTTTTTAAGAGTATATACTTGATTCCTCTTTTCCTGTAGAGCTTACTTGCATGCTAACTTTTAAATATAACCTCTTGGTCCTATTCTCAACCCTATTTCTGTTGCAAACCCCATAGGGAGTATGACTTATCTGTTAGTAATACATGTTGGGGCTTGAGGGTGTCCGTTGGGTTGACTAAACTTTTTGGGTTTTATAGGATATGGGCTGGTGCTTAGGGAGTTCTCCTCCTATTCAGTATATATGTGACATAGATTTCCAGCTTTGACATTGCCTAATGGGCATAAAGTTTTTACTTGCTTCTATCATTCGGTTATATCTTTAGGTAGGAACAATTGGGTGAAACATGTGTTTGAGACATGTTATGATTGATGGTTGCAAGTGGTTGCTCGTGGTTGCATAACATACATTAGGCACTAGATCGGCTCAGACACATTTTCATATTGCATATGCATGAGTGTTTATACTTGTTTATGGATGAAATTGGATGTGTTATCATATGGATGATGCATATGGATGGACGTTTTTACACACATATAGTGTTTATGTGATTATGGTTATTTGCATACATGTTGGATTCATGGCACTAAACATATTTTGCATTAAGAAGATCAATCAGGCCTGATCATTTGCATTAGATAAGGAACATATACACACACTTTCTGCATATGTTCATACAGCATTAGAAATCTCTTCAGGACAATGGATGCATGTGATTGATGATTGAGTAGATGGATGATTGGATGGTAGGACACAATCTTTTTAACTTGAAGATTTCGGGGACGAAATCCTTTAAGGAGGGGAGAATGTAACAACCCGTATTGTTATAACATGTTAAAACAAGAAATCAAGGCAGAATTAAATTTTAAATTCATAATCAGGGGAAACGGGTTACGCCATTGCGTTCGTCCCGAAATTTTACATGAAATAGAGTCCGATTTTTTGAAAATCGGATTCCGAATGAAGAAGTTATGACATGTACAAGTTTTAGCAGTTTTCAGGCAGCACTGGACCAGGGGGTCGACCATAGGGTCGACCTACCCCCCTACCCCCAGGTCGACCATAGGGTTGACGTACCCCCCAGGTCGACCATAGTGTCGACCTCCCCCCTTACAGGTCGACCTGGTCAGCTTGTTTTGACCCAGAACTCATTTTTGAAGCCTGAGACGTGTTTTGACGGTCCGGATTGATTCTAGGGTTAATCTAACGGCCTAAACTAGTTCCTACACCTATATAAACACCCTTAGACCTAACCTAATTCATATCAAATCATTCTTACACCATTATGCTGCTAAAATACCTCTTGAACCATGGTCGTCGCCTCCAAATCAAAGTACAAGCATTCAAACTCAAATCAATTCGAAGAACAAAGCTTCAACAATGGTTCAAACAATAAATCAACAACGTCACTGCAACATTCTACAACAAATTTAGTTCTTAATTCATTGGCCATGCTCTGTAAGTTCTAGTTATTTTCAGATTAAAATAAATAAATTTAATATGGACATGTGATGAAGTGAAATCGGACTTTTGATTCAAGTCTATTCTTGTTTCTTCTTGGATCTCGATCTTGAGAACTTTTCTATCTTTATTCGCATGACAAGTTTATGGTCTATTCAGCCTGTTGTAAATCAATTTTTCTTGGTTCATGTTGATATTATTATCAAGATCTATTCTTTATGCCTGAGATGATGCTTTTATGTCGTTTTCTCTCTGATCTAGTTTTTATTGCAACTTCTACCTCCCTCTATTTATTTTCTTTTGATGAACCTAGGTCAATTTCAGACCTAGGCCTAAACTACGATATACGTGCGATGCTATACGGGGGAAATATTGGAATATTGCCTAGTGGAATATATGTGTTTGGTGGGATCGAAGGCATAATATGAAAATTGGATGTTTGGGGATAATTTACCATTAACATGAAACTTGATATTTGGGTATTGTCATTATAATGGTAATTGCAAGAATGGTGATTGGCATATATAATTTGACATGGATCTTGATATATATAACTTGATATGGATCTTGATATATATATATATAATTTGACATGGATCTTGATATATGTAATTTGGCTAGAACTTGTTATGAGTAAATTGGTGTAAACGTAGTATACATGTAATTTTGGGTATAAAACTTGGTCTATGTAAATTGGGCATAGCTTTGTAAACATGTAAATCATGAATCTTGACATATGTAAAGTGGCATGAAACTTGGTATATGTGTAAATTGGCATAAAGTTGGCATACATGTAAAACGGAATGAATTGAACATATGTCAATTTGGTAGGAATTGGGCATATGTAAAATTTACATGTAATCTACAACTTGGGCATATGTTAATTATGTAAAATTTGGAGTTGAAACATATATGATAATTTATGACTTAGTAGAGGTTTAATATGAACGCGCCTAAGTTGGGTTTTGGGTAATTGGCATGTATTGTAAATAAAAGGGTATAACTTGGCATAACCTTATAGTGAATTATGATAATAATTTGGGAACACGTTTTGGGGCAAAAACGTGAATCATGAACATTTCTATATGTTAAACACAAGAATTAATATTGGGGTTTTGGGTGGAATACGACCATTAATGAACCTTTGACATGAGGTTAGACTCGGTTTGTGGTGTAAATCTGGTCGGAACCACCCGGCAAATCAAGTAGCCACAAAGTGTCAGTCTAATGTAAGAGGTCGAAGGTTGAATTGTAGGCGTAACGATTTATGACACGAGGTTAGACTCAGTTTGTGGTGTAAATCTGCCCGGAACAGCCCGGCAAATCCAGTGGCCACAAAGTGCACGGTCTAATGTGAGAGGTCATGATTCGTTCGTCATAATGAATGAATTAAGGAATACTAACCATAATAAGACGTGGGTATGGTTAGAGGGTTAGGTGGGACGACATGGAAATTTGACATGTAAATGTGGACCTAACCGGTATGAGTTAAGAACATGTAAAACTTATAAATGTAGGCTCAACCAATATGATATGAATGGGTGGGTTAAGTAACGTGGCTAGGCTAATGACACTTAACCGTTATAACATGACTAGCGGATGGGTTGGGCTAACTTCAATAGGTTGATAACACCCAATCGATATAACCTGACACGTGGCAGGGTTAAGTCAACTTGAACATATAGATAATACTTAACCAACTTAGCATGATACGTGGGCGGGTTAAGCCATGAATTATTTGAATATACTTAACCAATTGGACACGATGATTTGATAGGGTTAAGTCATGAACCGTTTGAATATACTTAACCAATTTAACACGACAATTTGATAGGGTTAAGTCATGAACCGCTTGAATATACTTAACCAACTTGACAGATGATTCGTAGGGCTAAGTCATGAACTTGAACGACAACACTTAGCCAATTTGACATGACACGTAGGCGGGTTAAGTCACGAACTAGAATGACAACACTTAACCAACTTGGCATGCTAGACTGATGGGGTTAAGTCTCGAATTTAAATGAAAACACTTAACCTACTGGACGGAAACACTAGTTGCGCGGTCCTTTTCAGCAGTAACCCACTAGATGTATCACGGTACCCAGGAACTAGGCAGGGTGGGGCACGATTACTGGGCTGATTGTAAGAGACTAGAACGACGACTGTGTGGGTGCACCAGTGTAGGTTCTAACGGAGTGCGGGCGTGCACACACTCCGGAGCAGAAAAAGCAGGCAGTGGGCGTCAGTAGGTTTATCTGTGCGTGCTTGATTCGTGTCGATGGTTGGCGCCATAGGGCTTGATACACCCTATGGTGGACCTAGCACATGTGACTACATTTCGTGATTGGGCTGTATGACACAGACATATGAACGAGCTAGGACTTGTAGGGAGCCGATCGATTAATAGATCGTTACGTGGAAAAAGGGTGTTGTTCGTTAGGTAGCATAATCCCTAGTGGTCCTAGGTGGCATAAACCCTAATCGAATCTAGGAAACGTTCAATAGGTAGCATAATCCCTAGTGGTCCTAGGTGGCATAAATCCTAGTTGAACACGCGATAGTTCATGATAAGGAAACCTAGCCAGAACAAGGGTGGCAGTCCAAACGATTTCAAGAATGGTGGCACTACGTTGAAGTAGTATAGAAATACGTGATGAAACCCGTACGATATATGGCAAGGGACTGTACATATACATGGAAAGGATGATACGGGTTGGGTACTAGTACGGGTGGTGCAGAGCAAATAGATATCATAGAAATATTTTAATGGTGAAGCAGAGAAATCTGGCGATCTTGTGAAATTATACTTAGTTCATCTTGAATGGGAACCTCGCAATGTTATACATGACAAAAGTCATATGATGTTATTCTTAGTTATCGTGCCTGTAGCTTATCTTGTCATCATGCTTATGTTTATTTTCAGTTTAATCATGCCATGTTATCTTTACCTATTTTTATGCTGAAAGTCACTAGGACTTACTCAGTCTTTATGACTGACCCGTTTTGTTTCACCTCTTTTTCTTCCGTCCCCCCCCCCTAAGGTTCGCAGGGTGGAAATACAGCTTAGTTCGGATCTTACCAAGCTCCAAGGCTCTTTCATGTACGGCTTGGATTTTCCTTGGCTATGGCTTGCTTTACTATTTTACTTGGGGAATGATTTATGACCATGGTTTTATGCTTCTTTACTATTGCAAGACAGATTTCACTGTAATGGATTTAATGGCATTTTGATGTAAAAAGGCTTTAGACCTTTCTAGATTTTTAAAGCAATAAAATTTGGTTCTTCTTCCGCTGTTTTATATGTTTTGTCTTGTAATATTTCTGTGTATGTTTACCTAGATAATGCTCCACCAAATCTAGTGCATTCCCTTTGTGAGTGACCCTAGCGGAGGTGGGGTGTTACAGTAACTAAAGAATATATATGAACATAAAATAAAATCTACTTGAAATAAAATTTTATTTACTTCATTTGTAAGCATATGCGAGGACATGCATACGTACATCTAGTACAAGCTAGACATAGATATGTGTAGGTGGAGTCTTACTGGATATTAAGAATGAATAGCAGGTATATATTTAAAGTACATACATTTTTCAGCCAAAACTGGTGGGTTTGCTGTGCATATTAATGAAATTATACTGGCGCATGGTTGTCTCTAATCATCCCTGCATATGTAGGATCACAGTTACTTAGTATCAAAGTCTATATACATTCAAAGAAGAATGTACATCCCATATCACATCACTGTTATGTATAGTATTCTGTCACTACTTTTTAGGCCAACTTAACAATATTCCCTTCTAAGCCTAGTTCTTGAGCCATCTGCACATGAAAATATACATAAATGAGCACCTAAGAACATAGCTGGCCGTGATCTATAACCTGGAAAGAGTGTGATGGAGAAGACTAAACATCACTTTTTTCAATCATGTATATAGTTGTGCAACCTATACCCTGCCTACAAAAATACCCACCTGAGTTAAAGCCTGCATTTTTGCATCTATAAATACCATAAAGCCACACGAATACACATACACTAATGCACTGGAAAACAAATACAAAGCAAAAAGCCTCAAACTAAAAGGGTAGGAAAAAAACTGTGAGAAGCATAGAGAAAAACTTGGAACGGAACACTTATTTTAAATGCTCTAAATTCATCAAAATTTCTAAAATAAAAATTTTATATTGGCCCCAAAATTCCGGGTTGTTGACCTGACGGGTCTGGGTCCATCAGGTCGAGTCTAATTGCCACCCCTATTTGTCTGGGAGTTTGAGTGGAAGTGTGGAAATTTGATCCGTGTTGTAGTTTGGGATTCTGATTCTGAGAATTTTTCAGAAACTATCAGGAAATGGCGTAGACTTCTTTGATGATCAAAAATCCAGTACACCCAAATTTAACAACAGAGGAATGGTGATGGAATCAATAATACATGGGTAGAAATGGACCATATATAGACAGGAAACAAGAAACCAATGAGAGCGAAAAGAACTGGAGATTTCAATCGAATAAGCTGGGCATATAACTCCACTAGTTAACAACTAAGTTTACTAATCTTAATTACAGCCAAATAAAGACGTTACAATACTGGATAATAAGAAGATTACTGTAGAAACTAAACAAGAAGCTAACTAACTAATTATGAACTGAAAGGTGAATGTAACTTGCAGGGATGGTCGGAGCGTCGAGAGGGCGGTGGAGATGTGTGCGCTTGTACACGGTGCTGGTAATATGCAGGTTGAAAGGTGGCAATGTCTATGTTACACCTAATTACGTTTTGGCCTTGAGAGTGCTTGGTTTAAGCTCACCCAAATAAAAATAATAATTATCACACGTTCACACACGCACTACGTTTGCATTTTAAGGGTTGCAATCATTTGATCTGCTTCACTAATGTGCATAATACGTCCTGGCAATTTTATAATGTTTACATATTGCGCTCATGTACGAGTTTACAACTTACATCTGACTCTATATGTATCATAAATTCAACCATCCGTTAACATAAATATGATTTGCATCAAATACATTGAACATACCAACCCCCCTTACAACTGTTGTCGATCAAGCTTGATGTAAATCGGTAACCCCACACTTTCCGTGTGCGAAGCACGGGGCTCAAACTAGTTTATTTCTCAATTAAAGGACGGAAGATAGACAGGCAATCAACTAAAAGAAAACTGAAGTACCAAAAATATAAACAATACATGGTACACAAATGTATAGCAGCAATAGCATGTTATAGTCTTATCCAAATATAAAAAGATGATCCTAAAACTAAGCATAAGGACTGGAAAGAAATGAGATATTGGTGAATCACGTAAATATTTGTGGATCATGTAAATGTTTCACAGGATCGGTTTGTGTAATGACCCGGATTCTTATGGGTTAATTTTAACTATTTAATATGGATTTAAATATTTAGTTAAGTAAATATTTCAATTTTTATAGGGAGTTATCGATTTAAAAATCAATTTCAATTTAATATTGAAAATATTAAATTATCAGAATAAGAAAATGGATTTAGTTGAATTCAAAATTTAATTTGAATTAAATATAGTTCAAATAATTAATGGGAAATTTCATTTGAATTTATAACGATAATAATATTAATTTATTATCGCAGAATTTAAATGGTTTGAAATTTAAATTATATCAATTTAAATTAATATATGTTCCTCTGATCGATCTGGACTTCCATACTGGTCCCAATGTGTTCATAATAGTGTTATAACCCTAGGAATGTCATTTGCTGGGTTCAAAAAGGAGTTCGGCATCATGGGTAATTTAATTTAAGGATACCGGTTTGGAAATAAAAATAATAAAAGATATAAAACAAAACGTGGCCTTCTCCTCTTCACTCGAAGTATTCACCTATATTAAACCACGTATTCCCTTCCTCACCTCAGAAAGAAAACAACTCGTGGCCTTGCACTTGACCACTCTTTCACTCCATAAAGGGGTCGATCCTTTCTACCCTTTCATTTATTTGAAGCAAATCTCGATATCATTTTCCATCCTCATATACAAATGAAGAAAACCCGGAGAACCTCATCTCGAAGCAAATAAATGTCCGCTCCACTGAAATCAAATCGCGACTCTTAAGGCCCACCGCGATAGAAGGCAAAGCAAGTGAAGTCACGAGTTATTATTGGAAAGTCACGACTTAGGAGGGTGGTTATGGTCGACGCGATGCAAATTTTGAAATCGAATTTGGAAGTCTTAGTTGCTCGTACAGAGGCGAATTGGTTCTGGAATTTGCGTGGGTGTTGGGGATGCTACGCTGAGGTATAGCGTGTTTGGACGGAGGAGATTTAGTGGGATCCGAAGTCGATGAAGTTCCCGAGGTCACGATGGGCTTTTGCTATATCAAGGATGGAGTTCGGTATGTTCTTTTTTGGTGCGACAGTCAAAAACATGTGGAGTCCGAAGCAATGAATTTGGGTTTGTGATTTGTAGAAATGGATCTGCAGTTCGAACTGTTGTTGACTGGAGCAGTTTGGCTTTGTGATTTTTGGAGAAGAACGGTCGATGGAGACTTTCTCGGAAGGAGTTCATACGTAGGGGAGGATCTGTTGATGGAAGAAATGGGGTTATGGGCACAAAACAGTGAATGGTTTCCTGCCTGTACCAGTGTAATTTAGGAGAGGCGGTTAGCATAAGCTGGGGATCTCATAAGCTGAAATTTAATTGGATTAAAAAGGGGTGGATCGATATAAAATACCACGGTGAGTAAATCTCACTCTGTTTATCTAGAATTATTTTTATCAGTTAAAAATAATTGTTTTGTTGATTGTTGGATGCTTTAAATATCTATTTATTGCTGTTAAAAATATATTAGTTATTTAGGATATATATATATATATATATTGGGTTGATGATTGGTTGGATTCCCGCGGTCTCATTAGCGGATGCCCGCGGTTTCATTAGCGGATGATTACCCTATACGCCCCACGCTATGATTAGTGGATGACCTTCTATACCGCGATATCCTACCACGAAGCAGGATGGGTATTACTATGTTGACTAACATCTGTGGATGCAGGGAAACAGGTTGGAGGAATCCAACTGGATTCCTCAAAAATATATTATCTGTTTGTTGTTTGTTTGATTTCATATATATTCCTATATGATGTGTTAAAAATAAAATGATTGAAAATTGGTTGATTTGATTGTTGAAAATATCCCTGGGGCTTGAATATTGATTCATAAAAACATCAAAAGGGGTATTTGATATTTAAAAAGGAAATTCTATTTTTATAAATAGAATTTGAATTTTTAAATAAAACTATAGAAAATATTAACTTGTTTTGAAGGTATATAAAACAAGTAATCAAATTTATAAACTTTGTTTATAAATAAAATTATGAGATTTGAATCGAATTTATAAACTTTGTTTATAAATGAAATTATGAGATTTGAATCGAATTTATAAACTTTGTTTATAAATGAAATTATGAGATTTGAATCGAATTTATAAACTTTGTTTATAAATGAAATTATGAGATTTGAATCAAATTTATAAACTTTGTTTATAAATAAAAAAATGAGATTTGAATCGAATTTATAAACTTTGTTTATAAATGAAAATATGGGATTTGAATTGAAGTTATAAACTTTGTTTATAAATGAAAATATGGGATTTGAATTGAAGTTATAAACTTTGTTTATAAATGAAAATATGGGATTTGAATTGAATTTATAAACGTTGTTTATAAATGGAAAGGTGGGATTTGAATTTGAGTTATAAACGTTGTTTATAAAAAAATGCAGAGAATTCAAATGGGCTTTGAATATAAGGAATTGAAATAGAATTTGAATAATAGAATTCAAATGGAGTTTAACTATAGAATTTGAACATAGTATTTTAAATGGAATTTGAATATAGAAATTCAAATGGGATTTATAATAAATAGATTTGGATAAATAGAAGTGGATTAGACTAAGAAGTTAATTAACAGATTTTATTAACAAATTGAGTTAAAACGATTGGTATAGTTAAAATAGATTGGACATGCATAAATACAGGAGACAGGTATGGAATAAAGTATAGAAGTGAAATAAATAGAATGCCCGACAAAAAGGTACGTATTTAATTCATATATGAGATTTTATGCACCGTATCGGCAAGCCGCTTGGCTTTTTCTTTTTCTTTTTGAGATGAGAAGGACCGGGAAAGCTATTTGAAATTTCCCGATGCTCTCGGTACAAAGGAGGTTATGGCGAATTTTTCCGGGAATTTAAGGAGATAGAATATTTTTTAAGATAATTTGATAGTTAGAAATTTACATATCAAATATATAGAAGTCGATAAGAAAACGAACTTAGAAATAGAATAGTATAATTTAAAAGGGAAGTATAAGAATAAAATCTCGTAGGAATAGAAAGAGAAAGTGTATATGTGTTTAAAGGTGAATAATCAGTTGTATGGTATTGATTATTCGAGTAAGTAGTCTTGTCTGTTTTGACGTTAATTGTTATTCAGTCAAGGTCTGAGAGGTAATTATACCCCAACTTGGTTGATTTCATGATATACCGATAAGTAGCAAGATTCAGGCTCGAAGATCAATGTGGAATAAGAATTAGTTAAATACTGTATTTGGGTTGTCGTAACGATGTTTTACACAACATCTGTTTTAACCCAAATATGTGCAAAGCTTGGAAATAGAATAATGAATGTTTCCTAAGTACAGAAATAAACGAGATTGGAAAAGAGATAAGTAATTGGAATATTTTCCAATTATAAATAACATATATTTTCTAAAGTTTAGAAAGTAAAAGAAGGCGATATATGGAAATGTTTTCCAAATAACATATAAGGCCAATATGGTTATTGAAAATATTTGGTTAACAAATATTGATAAAGAAATAGAGAAGTGATTTCTGATTGTTGGATGTTTGGATGAACACTTGTTTTATTCGATAGTTAAATCATCGACTATCGAAACACTTGTTTTTATTCGATAGTTAAATCACAGACTATCGAAGGTTTGACCATCGTTGTCAATATGGAGAGACCGGTTGGATTATTATCCGAAGAACCACTCCGTATCGGCAGTAGCGTGCGAATCAGATTATATAAAGATAATCGAAGACGGAGTAGAGTGCAAGGACTTTTTCTATTAATAGAAATAGTGCCTTCAGTTCATCCTATTCCTGGGTGACTTGTATGGATGAATGTCTGACAGAGTATTTCCAGAATGGTCACGTACATTGATTTCTTCAACCGTACCAAGAGTGGAAGCGGAGAAGGAAACTTCTTTTAGCTAACACGTAATGTACTATTGAGGACGTCAATCGGTGATTTGATGGATTTGACGATGTGACATTCGAAGTGAATCTGGTGCGATGATAAAGCGTAGCTTCTAGCCTCATCAACCGGTAAATGACAGAAATCGGGCAAGCAGCATGGCTATGTAGGTCGCACCTATTAGGGTGTATAATCACCTGATCTAGAGTTCCATTTACTTCTAAAAATCTATTGTCGATGCTGTCCCATTCGGGAAACGGTTGCTGATCCCAACCGTTGGTGATATACATTCGATACACTCAAGCGAAATGAGTGTTCGGTCATGTGTGGCTGAGTTGCAAGATGTTCTTGTTGAACTCGGTGTATTCTCCTCTAGAGATATACCAGCGGAAGGTGGTTCCATACCTTGTCATAGTTGGAAATCCATTACCCAATACGTGCTTGCGGTTTTGATTGTATATATATGTGGAACGTGAGATGCAAACGTTCCACTAGATTGTTATCTAATTGATTTAGACATTATTATAATATCAAGGGAGTTTTGATATAAAGTTATCATTCCTTTCAAAGGGATTTTGAAAGTTAAATCAAGTGTTTGGATTCTCATAAGGGAAAAACCCGTTCTGTGTTATACGGCGTGGTCTTATGAGATATCATTTAGTTTTCTGAAACTGCTTTTAAACTGTTTACTCATACCAATCCCATGACTGACCCGGAGTTTACTTTGTTGTTTTCCCTAAACTCATGGGTGCCTAAATTTGTATGGGCAGTCAAGTAGTCAGGATTTACAGATATACTGGAAGAGCTGGAGCAGGAGGCTTCAGGATCATATAGCTATAGTTATTTCTGCTGTGTTGTAAGTGATGTACTTTGAAATTGATGTATATTCAAATACAGATGTATATTTCAAGTTATGTTATATATATTATATGTTATTCGTTCCGCTGTGAGATTCGTGTTACTTTGATGTTGTGTTCTTCTTCTATCTCTTTCTTCTAAAAAAAAATGTGTTCCGTATTTTCGTGATATTTGGGTTGGACGTATGATGTATATAGTCAACTCCAATGTTACGGATTTGCGGGTCATTACAGTTTGATCAGATGGGAAATTTTCAGTTGTAAAATACTGAAAGAACCAAATACCCCGATGTCTTGGTCCTTATTGGAAATCTAAAACATCAAGATTTCATGATGCGATCGACAGAAGGGACCAATTTTGTGATGGAATGGACATATGTTGAAACGGAGAAGCGCTTTCACAGTTTCACCGAAGCACCTAGAATCTTGATCTACGTTTAAATATGACTTAGGATTTTACAACATTAAATACAGTAAAAAGAGGTAAGTGATGCTGTTGATTTCAATTCATTGTGCAAAGAAAATTTTCCTCTGTAATTTCTCTTCTGATGGACAAGCAGATATATGTATATACATATAGAAGATGGAATCTTACTTTTTACGTGAAATTAGAAAACAAAAATAGAAAAGATGCAAAAATTTCAACACGTGATTTAGAAGTAGGTTTGGAAGTAAAGGCTAGGAGCAATAAAGGAAGAAGTATTGGTCCAAGGGTTTCCATTGTCAAACTTGCGGTGTTCTTTTTCGTGAGTTTCAGGTGGAAGTCAAACAAGTAGAAAGGGTCAGGTTTGAAAATCGGGGATTTGACTATGTTTTTATTTGGGATTTGGACCGAACTTAAATATCAGTGAATTCAAAGTGAATAATAGCTAGATGTTCTAAAGGTGATTTCTAACCTCAAGCCTCATCAACTAGGAAATGACAAAAATCGGGCAGGCAACATGTCTATCTAGGTCGCTCCCACTAGGGTGTATAACCACCTATCTAGAGAAATTCCAATTCCTTCTTTATTATATTCGATGTTGTCCCTTTCAGGAAACGATTATCGATCCCAACCGTTGTTGATATACATTAGATACACTCAAGCGAAATGAGTGGTTGGTCTTTTGTGGGCCGGGCTGCAAGACGTTCTTGTTGAACCTAGTGTATTCCCCTCTAGAGATACAATATCGGCAGGTGGTTCCATACCTACTCATAGTCGAATCCAATCTCCAATAAGCGTCGGGGTTTTGATTGTACACTATATATTTGGACATGAGATGCAAGCATTCCGCTAGACTGCTATTTATTTGTATTTAGACACTATTATATTATCAGAATATATATGATTTTCAAAACATTTTGGGTTATCGTAAAGTAAAAACCATTCGTATTTATATGTAGATTTGTCTTACGATTATCATTTATTTCGAAAGGATTTTTGACCATTAAATCAAGCTTTTTAAAATTGTTTAGTCACACCAATCCCATGACTGACCCAGAGTTTATTTTCTATGTTTTCCCTAAAATCTTGGGTGCCCAAATTTGTACGGTAGTCAAGTGTTTCAGGATTATGCAAATTCATTTGGAGGAGCTTGGCGAAGGAGTCTTCAACACTAGATATATACAATTTACTTCCTCTATGTTGTATATGAGTTGTACTTTGATGGTGTATGTAAATAAATACAGTTTGTATTTCAAAATGTTATATAATATATTTTATTCAGTTCCGCTGTGAGATTCGTGATACTCTGATTCTGTTGTGTTTAGGTATTCTTTTCTTCTATTCTAACATTCTTTCTTTCTATTTCTCATCCTCTAACTTCTTCCTATTAACGATCCGTTAATTTCTGATGGTTGATGAACAATATGTGATACAGGAAACGTAATAGTATGGATAATCATGATTGGAATTTTTTGGGTTGCTTCAGTTGGTATCAAAGCAATGGTTTAGTTATAACCTTGGCTCTGTGGCGTAACTCGATAGAGATAGGGTTAGTAATACCCTAGATTGAGTTTTGAGTGTTTATATATGAGCATGTAATTGTTAATTAATATAAAAACTATTTTATATTTTGTTGATTGGTTTATCAAGTTGTTTATGAATTCTGGTCGATATAGTGATCAGACACTGAATCAAAAAGTATTTCTAAACTCTTGAATAGAGTAGTTTGACACAATATTATCTTAAAAGCTAGTAAATAATTTTACTTAAAATTATATTTTGATATAAATGGAGAATTTTCTAAAGTTATTATATATAGAGGTGTCAATTATCATTATTTTAATCAAATCAGATTATAAAATTGAAATGTTATATAGTAAGCCAAATTAAATTTGTATAGAGAATGAAATATACAAAGAAGACAAACTGGAAAGAGTTTGAGAAAAGCAAAATGTTTTGGGAAAATTCAAAAGTTTTTGAATTAAATAGAGTTACATGATTTCGAGCTGTCTTGAAATAAAACTAGGAGTAGGATTCTAGAATAGGAAAATTCAACTGGAACAAGATTAAAATAATATAGTTGAATGGAATTAAACTGGATTGATGTTTAAAAAGAAAATTCGAAACAGATAGAGATATTTGAACAAGATTATTTCAAATTAATTAAGTCAATGAGTTTTGGAAGTATTTTCCAACTATAATCAGAGATGTTTGGGTTGGTAAGGATCAATAAGGGAGTTAAGCAATTGGAACCTAACTGGAGACTGGTTAAGTTAAATGATTTTTTGAGTGTTGATCTGATGTTGATTTTGGTCTTCGAAGTTGATACATAGAGTATTATTTTCTTATCGATTTATAGTCAGGAACTAACAAGTGTGTAAATATGGTAATGCGTGTATATTTGATTAACATAGAAATGTGTTTATTTTATGCTCTTATATTTTATCTTTTGTAAACAAATAAATGATACTTTGCGTACTTTTATGTGTTTTTACAGGTTGTCAAGAAATGCCTCCTTCGGTTTAAATTAAAGGCCAACTACAAATAAAAAGCTAATTCCCCGTATTAAAGCCATCTCAATTACAAAAGACGTTGTAGCTCACTGGTAAATGCATAGAGATTTGTACTGAGAGACCTGAGTTCGATCCCCATCAAGCTCACTTTTTGCCAAAGAACGGAACTTTCACACTGCCCCTTTGCTATGAAGAATATATTAATTAGTGTTATATTATATGTATACATATTCATGTGTGTGTATGATATTCACTAATAGACATTTCAGGAGTAGTCATGGAAATCAATTCAGAACATTCATTTTTCAATTTCCAATTTCCAATTAGAAGAATTTCTGATTGATTTATTGCCAAGAAAAGATCAATTTTGAAGATTTTATCCTTTGTTGCCTTTGCAGTCTAATGAGTATCCTTGTTTGGAAGAATTAATCACATGGAATCTGCTCATCAATCAATCAATCAATCAATTTGCTACATGGAAGATAGGAAGATTTGGAAGATATTCACCATGTTTTGCCTTCTAATCAAGCTTGGGCAAGGAAGGCAAGAGATATAATGGATGATGAGGCCCAGTTATTCATAGACTTAATTAGGGTTTCCAGTTCACCTATAAAAGCACATATACATCCCATTGTGAAGATGGCCATTATGTTGTATTCTCTTCTCCATTAATAAAAGTTCTTCTTTTTTACTATCTCTGCATTTTTCTTTCTTAGCAATCGGTGTTGTCTTCACAATTAGTTTTGGAAGAGCACAAATTGTATTTTACATTTTTTGTTAGTGATTAGTCATTTGATTAGTTTCAACGACAATCCTAATTTACTTTTTGTTGTTCTTCTTTTCCTGAAATTCTACTTTCTGCATTTTATTTCTGTTTTGCATTTTAATTTCCAATTGATATTTGTGATCTGATCGTCGGTTCAATTAGATTTGTTCTGAATCGGATCGCAGTTTCAATTTTTATTGTCTTCAAAAACCAACCTCGAAAATTGTCTAACTCACCCAAGAGATTGAATAAATAATTTGATATTAATCTACCTCCCTGTGTTCGACCTGTATGCTACACACTTGTACGCTTGCAGAATTTAATTTAAATATCGTGCTTTTCTAATTCATAGGAAGCGTCGATCAACTTTTTGGCGCCGTTGCCGGGGAGGTAACGATTAAATTGTATTATTTGTTTAATTTCTGATTCATGTTAGTTTTATTTTATTTTGTTTCCATTTGTTTTCCTGTGTATATAAAAAATTCTCAATTAGTTGATTTGGTATTGATAGCTGATACTGTAATCATCTAAATAAGAGAAGAAAAAAAATCTTTCCATTTTTCTTTTGTTTCTTTCTTGTTTTCAACTTCTTTCTCCTTTCTTTCATTTATTTGTTTCCCTTTTACAAATTCATTCATCTCTTTCTTTTCTAAAAAAATAAAGAAAAAAGAAAAAAAACTTGCCAATTTTTATTCTGTTTCCTTTCTTTTCTTTTATTTCTTTTTTTCCCAATCAATTTCTATTCTTTTGCAATTTCTTTTTAAAAAAAAATATTACAAATTCTAAATCTTCTTCCTGTATTTCTGCCGCAGTTCTCTGTTTACATCCACCACAATTCCCACCACCCAACCACATCTTTTCCAAGCCAAAACTACTGCTTCACCTATACAACCACATCTACCTCCTTCCCAACAATCATCTCCATGACTTCCATAACATCAGACCCACTTTTCATCCAGACTCATCTTCTCAACGTTACAGAACTTCTCAGCGTTCAACCACCATCACTGTACCAGTCATCACCATGCACTACTTGACACAAAACCGCCTTCCATCTCCTCTTGAACCTCACAGACAACCTTCACTGCTTCAAAACTCCCCAAAAACCGGGTCTAAACACCATGCCCATCCACAGCCTCAAAGATCGATAACTCTTTCCCCAATCACCCCCTCACGTCACAAATTTCTTCTCTCAACAACTACCTTCATCTTCATCCATACATCACCAAACCCATTCAAATAACCAAGGCAATCCACTTCAGACTGTCCACCTCCCTAACCCCTCATCAAACCATAACAGCCACCTTGTATTCATCCACCTCCTCCGTTCACAAGTCAGAAAACCCTCACGAGACACCACTCATCCTACTAGGGACACCTAGAGGTTTAATGGCTTATTGATACGCTCAATGCAATCGTGTTTCCTACGAAAGTGTGACCTATCTAGTTAGTTTTTCATTTTCTTTTTACTCGAGGACGAGTAAAAGATAAGTGTGGGGGTATTTGATTAACATAGAAATGTGTTTATTTTATGCTCTTATATTTTATCTTTTGTAAACAAATAAATGATACTTTGGGTACTTTTATGTGTTTTTACAGGTTGTCAAGAAATGCCTCCTTCGGTTCAAATTAAAGGCCAACTACAAATAAAAAGCTACTTCCCCGTATTAAAGCCATCTCAATTACAAAAGACGTTGTAGCTCACTGGTAAATGCATAGAGATTTGTACTGAGAGACCTGAGTTCGATCCCCATCAAGCTCACTTTTTGCCAAAGAACGGAACTTTCACACTACCCCTTTGCTATGAAGAATATATTAATTAGTGTTATATTATATATATACATATTCATGTGTGTGTATGATATTCACTAATAGACATTTCAGGAGTAGTCATGAAAATCAATTCAGAACATTCATTTTTCAATTTCCAATTAGAAGAATTTCTGATTGATTTATTGCCAAGAAAAGATCAATTTTGAAGATTTTATACTTTGCTGCCTTTGGAGTCTAATGAGTATCCTTGTTTGGAAGAATTAATCACATGGAATCTGCTCATCAATCAATCAATCAATTTGCTACATGGAAGATAGGAAGATTTGGAAGATATTCACCATGTTTTGCCTTCCAATCAAGCTTGGGCAAGGAAGGCAAGAGATATAATGGATGATGAGGCCAAGTTATTCATAGACTTAATTAGGGTTTCCAGTTCACCTATAAAAGCACATATACATCCCATTGTGAAGATGGCCATTATTCTGTATTCTCTTCTCCATTAATAAAAGTTCTTCTTTTTTACTGTCTCTGCATTTTTCTTTCTTAGCAATCGGTGTTGTCTTCACAATTAGTTTTGGAAGAGCCCAAATTGTATTTTACATTTTTTGTTAGTGATTAGTCATTTGATTAGTTTCAACGACAATCCTAATTTACTTTTTGTTGTTCTTCTTTTCCTGCAATTCTACTTTCTGCATTTTATTTCTGTTTTGCATTTTAATTTCCAATTGATATTTGTGATCTGATCGTCGGTTCAATTAGATTTGTTCTAAATCGGATCGCAGTTTCAATTTTTATTGTCTTCAAAAACCAACCTCGAAAATCGTCTAACTCGCCCAAGAGATTAAATAAATAATTTGATATTAATCTACCTCCCTATGTTCGACCTGTATGCTACACACCTGTACGCTTACAGAATTTAATTTCAATATCGAGCTTTTCTAATTCATAGGAAGCGTCTATCAAGTTTTTGTGATTGACATAGAAATGTGTTATTTTTATGCTCTTATATGTTATCTTTTGTATATAAATAAATATTACTTGGGTATTGTTTTGTCACTTTTACAGATATTCCAACCCAGCCCGCATGCAAACAGAAAAGTAGAGAAATAGAGATCAAATTGTTGTGTATTTGCATTTTGAAGAATTGTAGATGAAGATCTCACATCTAGCTGCTGTTGGACAAGAAAATGACTGATTTAGAGGCCTTGCACATCCCAAATTAAAAGAGGCTTGCAAGAGGAAAAGAAGAAAGGCCAAAAAATTAATAGATTTAACTAAGGCCCATTTGAAATTCTCATTGTAAACTCTTTTGTGAATTCCCTAAGGCCCATCAATCATTGTATTAGGGTTAGGGTTAGGGTTTGGTTATCCCCTATAAATACCCTTGTAATGTCATTGTAGCCACCATCTCTCATTTTTTGTATTCCATTACTCTAATAAAAATTCTTCTTCTTCTTCTTTTGCTTTCTAGTATTTTTTTTAGCAACTAGTGTCATCTACCCGATTAGTTTCGGTAGAGTACTAGTTGTATTTTACATTTGTTTCATTAAGTGATTAGTCGTTTGATTAGTTTCAACGACAATCCTATTTTTATTTTATTTTTTGTTCTTCTTATTCTGCACTTTTATTTTCTGCATTGTTATTCTTGTTTTGCAATTTACTTTCTTTAGTGATTAATCGTTGATTAGATTCAACGATAATCCTAAGTTCGCAATTCAATTTGTTTTTATTTCAACAAAATCTCCAGGCTTCGCCTAACTCGCCCAAGAGATTAGATAAATAATTTGATTTTAGTTTACCTCCCTGTGTTCGACCTGTATGCTACACACCTGTGCGCTTGCAGTAATTTAATTTAAATATCGTGCTTTTCTAGTTCATAGGAAAGCGACGACCAAGTTTTTGGCGCCGTTGCCGGGGAGGTAACGATTAAATTTTATTATTTATTTAATTTCCCATTCGTGTTAGTTTTTATTTTATTTTCTTCTTGTGTTCTTGTACGTATATAATAAAAAAAATTGGTTAGTTGTGGTATCATTCGATGATATTGTAATCTTTCTAAACAAAAAAAAATCTTGCTGATTTTTGTTTCAATTTCTTTTCTTCTTTTCATTTGTTGTTTTCCCCTTTTTCATTATTTCCCTTTTATATTTTCCCCACTCTTCTACTTCTAGAATAACTTAAAAACAAAAACAAAAAAACTTGCTTTTTATTTCCAATTCCTCTCTCTATCTCCTTTCCAAATTTCAATATATTTCTTTCCCTTTATTCTTGTACAAATATTCTCTATATATATATAAAAAAATCCAAAATTTCCTTATTTCTTTCCAATTTTTCCTGGTTTACGCTTTTACAAAGCCTCCACCATCTCACAGGTTGTTGCTTCGAACATCGCGCAAATTTCCTACCCATCAATCCACATTCAGCAGTAGCCAATCAAACACCAACCCCTCCTAGAACCCACGTCCACTTCGTCATCTTCAAACATTCAAGTGAAACGCCCCCCTCCATCCATAAACACCCACCACATTCTTTACAGAAACCGCAACCACCTGCTCTCTGCATCCAATTCTAACACCAAATTCATACCGTTCATAACCCAATCTCAAACCAACAGCGCTTCTCCCCTATTGCCATCGCATTCAACAACCCTCAACTCAATTCACAGCAGATCCACCAACAATTCAAAATCATCCAGTCAATAGACCCTTCTTCCACACAAAACACAAAGCTTCGAACAAGCCTCCTTTGTCCACATCAACCTCCTGTTTACAACCACCCTTACCATCTTGGTCAACACCGTTCAACAAAACCTGCAGTTCACACATCCTCTGCCAGCAAATCCACCCAACGCCCATCTACTCAGACCACCTTCGACATTCACAAAACCCTTCCACGCTTCAACTCCAGAAACCACAAACCACCGATTCAAAGACTACCCCAAATCCAATTCGAACCTTCCCTACCATACCACGACAACTTAAACCACAACAGATTGAGAACAACCCAGATCTGAAATCGTCTTCACGTCATCTTCACCCTCAAACTGATCTTCACTCCACCCCCCCCCCCTCCACATTTTCTCTGTTACAGGACTCACCACAATCATCCTCTCCATACACGTCCACCAATTCGGATCCAATACCGACATAACAGCAAATCCAACTCCCGACCTCGCACTGATAAATCACAGTTCCATCTTGGATCAACTCGACACCCACAAAAACCTCACCACAGTCCAACCTCCTTACCACAAAACTCACGCATCCTCCACAATACACAAATCGAACCGGAAGCAGCAATTCAGAAACCAGGAACCCAATTCCGAACAGCCGAGTTGGACCCCATAGTGAAACCCTTAACACAACTGAACCCAAATTGCAATTCTGAAAAACCACATCGCGACTCATAAGTCGAACCCATATTTCAAATCGAACCCCAATCGAAACCGATTCGAACTGAGTTTGAGTGCATTTATTTGAATTTGGTTTATTTAATTTCGTTTAATTGTGGTATTTTATAGGCGAAGCTTCATTGATTTTGGGTATTTGGAATTTTCTTTTCGGGAGGGTGGGCGTGTTTTTAGCTGAAGATCTGAGTGGTTCATAAATTGGCTTGCCAATTGATTTATTTCCAATTTTTTTTGTTCTTGCGTGATCCTCGGTTAAAAAAAGGCAACAATAAGACGATTTTGTCAAAGAGACTTTCTCTATTGACTTATTTTCTGTTGTTTTGAAATTCACCGTGCGTGGCACACAGGGCATCTGAATTTGGTGAATGATTGTTTTGAATGCCTGACCTGAACTCTGAGTGTGTTTTATTTTGATCATTTTCAGTTTTCATTTCATCTGTTTGCTTTAACAAAAAAAAAGGGAGTTTCAAATCAAAGACCCACTTTGAGGTGAAGAGTTTCAAACAAGCGACAAGGAATTCAGAGGTGAACGAATTGCAAACAGTGGGATTTAAATCATTGACACTACTCGCTTCTCTTGACGGACTGCCATACCTCCACTGTAAAATTTTCTGAACTCTACAGGTGCTGCAGTTGCTAAAAAATATAGAAATTGCTTGTAAAAATCTTCTGCAAGGGCAGCGGCTTGCTATGTACAATTTTTAATTTCTGCAATTACTCTATCTGATTGTTGTGAGTTGAAATTTCCATAACTACGGTCATCATTCTCATTATTTCTCAACAATAAAATCTAATTAGATATTTCAAAATAATATAATTGAAAAGTGGTGTTTTGAGAAGTTGACTGTCTCGTATAATTGGATCGCGGATATATAGTAGTTCGATTTATTGAACTATTAGCAAAAGAGGTTGCATACTACCCGTAAAACATTGGTCGTATCCCTTAGTATTTATACTATACGTGAACGACCATAAAACCCTCTTCCCCCTTCTAATTGAGTCAGTTAATTAATAGAGCGCAACTGAGTATTTTATACTATTTGAAGTGAGAATAATTTCTACCTTGTCGTGACTTCTTTAAAATGTCTGATTCAAAAAAATCATTGAGAGATCTGTGAGATAATAATCTGAGTAGACGTCCGCTTGAAGAGTATGTGATGACCCCAAACTTCCACGGAGTGAAAGCAAGGAGAAATCATATGGAATACAACATAATTATAATATAACAAGTCACAGGAAACAACATAGCACAGGAAATCCATAAAGTAACAGCATCATTGCAGCGGATATATAATGTCATCAGCAATAGAAATCCACAATCACAGAATCTAAATTATTACAACAAGTTTTCAGAAAATGACATAAGTTCCAACTCCAAATTAAATAACATGAAATGGAAATAAGTCTGATGTCTGAAATAAAAAGGAAAATGCGATAAAGCAAAAGATAGAGAGTCTTCGAAGCTCCAAGTAATCACCTCTTCACCAAAGCAATCCCAAGAGAGAGAATATAAGCTGCTCCAACGAAAACTCCAAGTAAAGAGTAAACCTGTCTACTTGGCTGCCCGTGTGAAGGAGAGGGCACCCAAGTTTGCAAAAGGTGAAACAAACGATGGGTCAGTCGTGGGACTAATGTGAGAATTCTTAACTAAAATTACTACTAGGAATAAGGCAAATCCAAAGACCATGCCGCTAACGCGGAACGGGTTGTACCAATGGATTGCCGTGCATAATTACGTTGTTTAGTATAGATAACTAAACGTAACACAACGCAATGTATTTTGAAAAATGGAACCACCATAAGACTCAGGTCCCATCACACAATGCAACGCACACCAAGAGGATAGAGTTTTACCTTATGGTGGTTAAACATGCTAAAATACGCCAAATACGAAACTAATACTATTATTAGGGTGTATAGGTTTCAAAACAATTCAAATTATAGATATCAATCCTAGGAAGCATAGGTACCATATACTATGCCTCCAATACTAGCAATACAATCAAATCCGTCGGGGTCGTATTGGAAAGTTGGGTTTCCATCATGAGTCCAGGCTAGGGAGGACTCCTTACCGATTCGAGACACTCTAGTTAATGCCTCAGGATTACCCGCAGTTAACCCTTGGAAATGGCAGGGCCGGTCCTCAAATACAGCTTAGAGGATTGGCAATTCCTAAGCACACGTTCCCCGGTCCTATAGGACCTATCCGAGGCGCCTCATTTCATCATCCACAAAAGTAAAATGACTACTAACTAGAAAGAAACGTACTACTTCCCCTGCGTTCCCTTCCCCCTTTTTAGACTCAACCGGTGTGTGAGGCTTGTGAAGTCATGCATCCCATACCACAAGGTTCTGCTTTTCAACAAGAAACCTTGATCATTTCATCTTAGCACGCCACACCGTCACTCCATACCGTACCGTCGACCGTCTGTCAATATATAAAAGGGTGTTAAGCAGAGAATAAATTCTCTACCACCAATCATTTATACGTTAACAGAAAATCGACAACATGATATTTAATGGGGTACGATGTCAGACACACCATCCATTTACACCTATGCTCTGGGTCTGAGCGAGGGTCAAATCCGTGAAACCAACGCGTACGTTTGGACAATTACCACGACTCTTGAATCGGGAGCTACCCAATTCAGAGTCTTGATCGTTGTCCATTCGAGGGAAGATTTACGGTCTTCATACGCCGTCTTCATATTTAGACTCTTGAAATCGTACAATCATTTGGAATGGAATAAATCCGGACTTTCCAAATAATCTCGCATTCATAATTTTGAGAAAAACACATTTCATATCGTTATGTTGTTTTATAACGATTAATCCTTGCCTTAATTATTTAATATAATTAATTTCTTTATTTTACGACGCTTCAGGTCAAAGGCGACACTGGCGCTGTTTTCCATCCATTTTGATTTTCACATTTCTCAAAATCTAATCATTGGATTTTAACGCAACTTATATCGTTGGTAAGGTTTTTCCAAGACGGTCCTAACAGTTTCAGTTTTGGGAAAATCCGACGGTCGGATCTTCCTGTATAATCGTTTAAAAGTTCGTTTTCAAAACGCGAGCTACCGTGCTCGATTCGTTATATTTTAATTATAAATATATAATATATATGATTAAAATATATATATAAATAATTCGCTTAACTCATCGTCCATACATCCATCTCTCCTTTTTACCTTTTCACTTCTTTAACTTACATGAAAATATATTTCATAATTAGGCGGTGAATTGTTCTTTTTATTTTATTTTCATTTTATACTTTATAATTCACATTTAAAAATGTAAATTATAAAACATCATTCCATTTATTCCCTTTCATCTATCTTTTCCAATTATATTATAAATAATGTACATTTTCCAATGGCGTAAATTTCCTTTTTATACACATTATAAATAATGTGTGTTTTACCTATGGTCAGGTTCTCTTTTTATATGCATTATAAATAATGTATATTCTTCCTACGAGGTACATTCTCTTTCTATATACATTATAAATAATGTATATTCTTCCTACGGTCAAGTTCTTTAAATCTTAACATTATAAAATAGTGTAACTATCATACGGTGGAACTTTCTTTTTATTTAACATTGTGAATGATGTTAAATTTACATACACTTCATCTTCTTTTTATTAACATTGAAAATAATGCTATTTCACATACAATACATTCTTTTATTATTTTCTATATTAACATTTGACACAAATGTCATTTTCATACAATGACCATTTTCTAAATTAACATAACTAAAAATGTTAATTTAACATGCGGTGACATTTCCTTTTATTAACATTAATAAAAATGCTAATTTATCATGCGGTGACATTTTCTATATTAACATACAACTTTTTTCCAATTAACATACGATGGCAATTCTATTTTAATATTGACAAAATTCTATTTTCATACAATGAAGTTTCTTATATTAACATTGACAAAAACGATGCTATACATACAATGCATTTTATATTTTATAACATGACACAAAACGATGCTATACATACAATGCATTTTATATTTTATACATGACACAAATGTTATTTTTCATACAACGAACATTTTCTATGCTAACATAACAAAAATGTCATTTTTAATACGATGATCATTTTCTATTTTAATATCAATGAATCATACGGTGCTTTCTATTTTAATATGAATAAAAATTGTTCATCAACATACGGTGAATAATTTCTATCTAAATATTGAACAAAATAGTGTGTATTCTATTTTATAATGAACAAAAATGTATTCATTTCAAATGGCGACAAATTCTATTTTTAATAATGAACAAAATATAGTTCATTAACATATGATGTCAAATTCTATTTTTAATAATGAACAAAATATAGTTCATTAACATACGGTGCTTTCCTTATTTTTAATACTAACCCAAATGTCAATTTACATACAATGAACATTTTCAATAATTTCTATTTTAATCATGACAATGTCAATATAACATACAATGAACAATTTCAACATTTTCTACTTTAACATATTAAAATGTCAATAAACATACAATGAACCATTTTAATATTTCCTATGTTAACATATTAAAATGTCAATAAACATACAGAGATTTTATTCATATTTAAATATTGGCAAAAATGTGTCAATCAGCATACAGTGGTTTTAGTCCTAGCATACACACACAGTTTATGTCATAGCAGGTTCACAATCAGTTTATGTCATAGCAGATTCATACAGTTTAATAATTTAAATAAATTCAAGTTCAGTGAATTCTCACCTTGACTGGATAAAAGGTATAATAATCCAAAAAAAATATTCAGATGCCCCCAATCACTCTTAGCAGGTCCTAATCGTCGTCACGGTCCTATTGGTTCTGAAATTTTCGGAATCCGAGTTCATACGAATAAGTTATCAATGTTTTAATTAACCAGACTTTTAACAACTGTTTCTGTCACGCTTAAAAGCGTTACAATTTCTGAAATAGAATTACCTTAAAATTTTCAGATTTGGTTCAAATTTTCAATCTCGATTTTCTCTGCCTGTAGTTGATGGATTAAGGTGTCGTTTGTTGGACGTCGACTGGAAAAGAGAGGAGTATCGGCGGCCGGAAGGGGGTGGCGTTCGGTTGGACGTGGTGGGGCCCAAGACGCTCGCGACGGCGGCTGTTCCTGGCGACGCGGCGGCCGGCTCCTGCGATGGTGGCGGGGGAAACCGGTATGGTTGCGAAGGTCTCTGTTTCCTCTTCGATACGGTATAAAGTTTGCAGAAAATCGTCGAGTATGGAGGGAGAAATCGAAGGTCAAAGATTCGATGAAATATGGGTTTCAGCGGCTGTGTTTTGAACGAAGAGGAAGAGGAACTGTTCATCTATACGGCCCATATTTATACCGTATTCTAGGGTTTAATTTAATTAATTAATTAATTAATTAATTCGAGAAATTACAGTTTTCATATACGATCTCCGATTCGCGCTCAACGACTGTCGATCTTGATGTTTTCACGCCTTCTGAGCGCGATGGTGCTATCCCCATGGTCCAATTCTGAAGTTACGGTATGGTTTTCTTTTATTTTCAAATTAAATCGTTCAATTTTAACCATTTTTGACCAAACACAGTTTCTTTCGCCACGCTCACAAATTAAATCGAAAAATTCTAAAAATTGAAACTTAGCCATATTATGACATTTCGGATCCAACGAAAGTGGTTTCGTCGAATTCCGAGGTTGTTTGCAAAATGGTCATTTTTAACTGTTTCAGAGTTATTTAAAATTGGAAATTTTAAATTTGGACTAAAAATTCAACAAAATTCCCAGAAATAAAATTTTCAAACTGGTTCAGATTTCTGGGTCATTACAGAGTATGAGTACGAATTACAACTCATGAGGCAAGATTTTCCAAAATTTCGTGAGCCCAATGTCAATTTTCAAAATTTTCCAAATGACCAACAATTCCAAAATCATAGAAATGATCGAAATTACGATTTCAATTCTAACTTCAAAAATTTCGATTATGGGCCACATCCACATCAAAATGGCTTTGAATCTCAATATAACTTTGATCCACATCAATATGGGATTGTAAACCAGAATTTTCAAAATTATAGCCCATATCAACATCTTGAAAATAACCAAAATTTCAATTTTCCCTCAAATTCAACAGTTTTGTTTACGAACATAATTTTTATAATCAAAATGATTTCCAATATCATTGTGATTTTTCTGAAAATTCAAACAACCATCTCATCGGAAATAATATTGATAATCAAATTGATGTGGACTATAATTTTGAGAATTAAGGAATCAAAAATGAGAGCTCTCAAATCAACGATTATGAAGAATGTCATTTTGATGAGAGGGAAGAAAAGCAAGATAGACAGCTTGGTGAAAAAGATAGACAACTTGATGAACTTCTTTCTTTAATGACGTCTTTTAAAGAACAACTCGAGCAACAAAATCAAATTCAATGCGATGAATCAGGAAATAATCCATTCTTTATTGATATTGAAAATTTTCAGATTACAACTTTGGAAATTGAAAATGGCGATCTAAATGAAGTTGTTCACAATTCAACAAATGATTTAGACTTCAATTCTTTTCAGGAAAAAGATTTAAGCTCAAATTTTGATCTTCCTCTTTCGGGCTGTGAGAAACTCGAAAATTTTGAAATTGAACATAATAAAAATGTTGAATTTTTCAACTCAAAATTGGAAAATGATTTTAACGAACATAAATTCTTTGGATTGTATGAGGAAGAGTTTCCAAATGAGGAAGAAGTGGATTCACGTCATGAGTTCGAAAATTTTAACTTTGAGAAAATTTCAAACGAACTTGAAATTGTTAGTGTCGAAAATACGTTGTCAGTTAATGATGAGAAATGTGATCACATAGTCTTGAACAACACTCAGATTTTAAATTTCACTGAATTTATATACGATCACAAATTTTTGAAAAATTACACTGACAAATTTGTTGAACACATGAACTATTTTTGGAATGTTAGCTTTGTTGAAAAACTTCATGTTAGGACGACCCTGGATATTTATCTCCTGGACTATAAATCTAGGTTTAAAGATGAGATGGTTTTCAAAAACTTTTGCTTGTTAGAAAACATGCCTAGACATAGTGGGAATGGGACTCATAGGGCTAGAACCAAGTGTGGGGGGAAAAGATGGTGGCATTCTTTGCATCGCGTGCACCGCAAACACATATATCATTGTACATATGATCCATTCTTACATATAGTTAGATTGCATTTCATTCTACCAATAATTTTGCATCTCATTCACCTTTGGGTATGATCTTTCAAATTTAGGAAACATTTACAGTGTGGACACTGTTTAGTTCAAGTGTGGGGGGAGTCTGCATTTCACTCATTTTCGTTTTTTCTTTATTTTTCTTTCTTTTTCAATTTCAGCCATTTAAATAGGACCATCATGCATTTTAGATTGTACGAACATACCATAAATTTTATTTATTCTTTGCAAAATACGACTCATTTTCAATTGATACAACAAAATAAGTTTACAATTTTTAGCCAGTTGATAGTATTTTTCTCTCTCAGCTAAGTTCGAATTTGAAATATAATGAAAAGTTTAATTTTGAGGGATAATAGTGTAACCGGTACATAGGGATATTCTTAGATGATGGCCATGAAATCTATTCTATATTGTAGACTTTGTTTAAATAAGTGGAGGACTTAAAATACTTATATTGGCTTTTCAAATCTTTAAAACTAAGTTGTGTTAAGTTGAACTCGCATAACCCTCTTTTGTGCTTATATTTTCAATAATAATAGTAATCCAAGGGTATCCAACATTGCTTGTATATCAAGCGTTGGTGTGCAAACCCGCCAAGCTCTATCCGACATGTTGTTGACAATGTCAGCGTTGGAATATCTTGGTCTCATTTTATGAGATTGGACACCTAAGGATTACCGACACGTTGTTGACAAAGTCAAAGTTGGCATGCACAATCCGCCAAGCTCTTTACCCACTCTCCGTTAGTCCACGAGGCAGTACATGGGTGGTAAACCTTAGTCTTCTAAGTTAGGTGTATGTACTTAATCATAAATTTTAAAATTTTGTGGAATAAAGAATAAGAGATGATGCCCAAACACTTCTTGACTTTATTGATTTGACTAGCCATACATCAGAAAATAATAATACCACTTTGCAAACTATGCCAAGCAAACTAAGAATCTATTTCATGGCTGCACTATGTTATCGACCGAACCAACTGGCCAAACTGGAATTTAACATTTGAAAACTTGATTTATATTGAAAATTTGTGACAAGTTGAGGTATCTAAAATAAAATCAACTGATTAGAAATTGTTAATTTAATTTGTTGTACCACTTTCCTGAAATAAGTCGTGTTTTCAATTTTTGTTTTCAATTGCATAAGTCCATTGCATTCATGTAGTTACATTAAAGCCATATCATACTGCACTTGGATTTTGTGGGTAGTATCCGTTGAAAACCGTCACGAGACACCACTCGTCCTACTAGGGACACCTAGAGGTTTAACGGCTTGTTGCATACGCTCAATGCAATCGTGTTTCCTACGAAAGTGTGACCTATCTAGTCTAGTTTTTCATTTTTGTTTTACTCGAGGACGAGTAAAAGATAAGTGTGGGGGTATTTGATTGACATAGAAATGTGTTATTTTTATGCTCTTATATCTTATCTTTTGTATATAAATAAATATTACTTGGGTACTGTTTTGTCACTTTTACAGATATTCCAACCCAGCCCGCATGCAATGCATTTTATATTTTATACATGACACAAATGTTATTTTTCATACAACGAACATTTTCTATGCTAACATAACAAAAATGTCATTTTTAATACGATGATCATTTTCTATTTTAATATCAATGAATCATACGGTGCTTTCTATTTTAATATGAACAAAAATTGTTCATCAACATACGGTGAATAATTTCTATCTAAATATTGAACAAAATAGTGTGTATTCTATTTTATAATGAACAAAAATGTATTCATTTCAAATGGCGAAAAATTCTATTTTTAATAATGAACAAAATATAGTTCATTAACATATAGTGTCAAATTCTATTTTTAATAATGAACAAAATATAGTTCATTAACATACGGTGCTTTCCTTATTTTTAATACTAACCCAAATGTCAATTTACATACAATGAACATTTTCAATAATTTTTATTTTAATCATGACAATGTCAATATAACATACAATGAACAATTTCAACATTTTCTACTTTAACATATTAAAATGTCAATAAACATACAATGAACCATTTTAATATTTCCTATGTTAACATATTAAAATGTCAATAAACATACAGAGATTTTATTCATATTTAAATATTGGCAAAAATGTGTCAATCAGCATACAGTGGTTTTAGTCCTAGCATACACACACAGTTTATGTCATAGCAGGTTCACAATCAGTTTATGTCATAACAGATTCATACAGTTTAATAATTTAAATAAATTCAAGTTCAGTGAATTCTCACCTTGACTGGATAAAAGGTATAATAATCCAAAAAAAAATATTCAGATGCCCCCAATCACTCTCAGCAGGTCCTAATCGTCGTCACGGTCCTATTGGTTCTGAAATTTTCGGAATCCGAGTTCATACGAATAAGTTATCAATGTTTTAATTAACCAGACTTTTAACAACTATTTCTGTCACGCTTAAAAGCGTTACAATTTCTGAAATAGAATTACCTTAAAATTTTCAGATTTGGTTCAAATTTTCAATCTCGATTTTCTCTGCCTGTAGTTGATGGATTAAGGTGCCGTTTGTTGGACGTCGACTGGAAAAGAGAGGAGTATCGGTGGCCGGAAGGGGGTGGCGTTCGGTTGGACGTGGTGGGGCCCACGACGCTCGCGACGGCGGCTGTTCCTGGCGACGTGGCGGCCGACTCCTGCGATGGTGGTGGGGGAAACCGGTATGGTTGCGAAGGTCTTGGTTTCCTCTTCGATACGGTATAAAGTTTGCAGAAAATCGTCGAGTATGGAGGGAGAAATCGAAGGTCAAAGATTCGATGAAATATGGGTTTCGGCGGCTGTGTTTTGAACGAAGAGGAAGAGATACTGTTCATCTATACGGCCCGTATTTATACCGTATTCTAGGGTTTAATTTAATTAATTAATTAATTCGAGAAATTACAGTTTTCATGTACGATCTCCGATTCGCACTCAACGACTGTCGATCTTGATGTTTTCACGCCTTCTGAGCGCGATGGTGCTATCCCCATGGTCCAATTCTGAAGTTACGGTATGATTTTCTTTTATTTTCAAATTAAATCGTTCAATTTTAACTATTTTTAACCAAACACAGTTTCTTTCGCCACGCTCACAAATTAAATCGAAAAATTCTAAAAATTGAAACTTAGCCATATTATGACATTCCGGATCCAACGATAGTGGTTTCGTCGAATTCCGAGATGGTTTGCAAAATGGTCATTTTTAACTGTTTCACAGTTATTTAAAATTGGAAATTTTAAATTTGGACTAAAAATTCAACAAAATTCCCAGAAATAAAATTTTCAAACTGGTTCAGATTTCCGGGTCATTACAATCTCCCCTCCTTAAGAACTTTTCGTCCTCGAAAAGGAAAAAGGAAAAAAACAGAAGAGTAGAAACCAACACAGAGAATACTGAAATGATTAAGCGTACCTCAAAACAAGATCTAATCTGAGATATACACTCTGCATTTGGGATAGGCCTTTTTGAAACTCTCTTCAGTCTCCTAAGTGCAGTCCCTAGGATCACTACTCCATTGCACTTTAACAAGGTTGATTCTTTTATTTCTCAGAACTCGGGTTTCCTTGCCAATAATCTTTATCGGCTCTTTCCTCACTGTTAGACTTGGAGTAATATCCATGACTTGCTGATTTAGTTCATCCTCAATCAAATCCGGGTCATGCACATGCTGGCGGAGTTGGGACACATGAAATACATCATGCACCCCTGGCAACCAGTCGGGCAACTGCACTCGATAAGCCAGGGTACCAATCCTTTCGAGAATAGGGAATGGACCAATGAATCTTGGCGCCAATTTCCCAAACTTCCCAAATCGTATCACATCCCTTAGTGGAGAAACCTTCAAGTACACATGGTCACCAACAGAGAATTGCAAATCTCTTCTACGTTTGTCTGCATAGCTTTTCTGTCGGCTTTGAGCAGCCAGTAACCGCTTTTTAATTTTATCAACTTTGTCTGAAGCTTCTCGGACCATGTCTGGACCCAAAACAAGGCGGTCTCCTTTTTCGATCCAACAGGCTGGCGATCTACATGGCTTATCATATAATGCTTCAAATGGAGACATCTTCAAACTTACTTGATAGCTATTGTTATATGAGAATTCAACTAAATGCAAGTGATCCTCCCAAGAACCTCCATAATCGAGTATGCAAGCTCGCAACAAATCTTCAAGAATGCGATTCACCCTCTCAGTTTGGCCGTCTGTCTGAGGGTGGTATGCGGTGCTGAGATTTAATTTTGTTCCCAATTCATTTTGGAATGCCTCCCACAACTTGATAGTGAAGATAGGATCACGGTCACTAACAATGTTGCTAGGAATACCATATAGCCTGACTATTTCTTTGAGATAAATTTGTGCCAGACTTTGAGCAGTTCTAGTGGACTTGACAGGTATGAAATGAGCGACCTTGGTGAAGCGGTCCACGATCACCTAAATGCTGTCATTTCCTTTCCTAGTGCGGGGCAACCCATCTATAAAATCCATAAAGACTTGGTCCCACTTCCCTTCTGGTACCGGCAATGGTTGCAACAATCCTGCTGGCTTTTGTTGATCGCTTTTAACTCGCTGACATGTAGGACATCTACTCACATAAATGGATATATCCCTCTTCATATATTTCCACCAAAACGTGAGCTTTAGATCATGATACATCTTGTTCATGCCTGGGTGGATGGAAATCTTTGATTTGTGCCCTTCATTTAAAACTTCCCTGATGTGCTCTGGGATTTTTGGAACACAGATCCTCCCTTGCAACCTAAGGGCTCCCTTTTGATCTATTTGAAAGCTCGTGCTCTCACCTTCTTGAATACTCTTAATCATCCTTTGAATAAACGTATCTTCCTTTTGAAGGGTAGAAATTTTATCAATCAAAGAAGGGGTAACTATGAAGCTTGCGACCATGGCAGCTTTTCTACTGAATGCGTCTGCCACAACATTGGCTTTCCCTGGCGTATACAAGATGTCGAGATCATACGCCACAAGAAATTCTAGCCACCTTACCTGCCTTAAATTCAAGTCCTTTTGATCGAAGAGATATTTCAAAGATTGATGGTCTTTGAATAATTCGAATTTTTCGCCCAAGAGATAATGCCTCCAAATTTTTAAAGCAAAGACTATGGCCAACAACTCTAGGTCATGGACACGATAGTTTTTCTCATGCGGCTTTAGTTGACAGCTTGCATACGGAACAACTTTGCCCCTTTGCATCAATACTGCGCCAAGACCACCATTTTGAGAAGCATCGGTATAAACGGCTAGATCTTGGTTGCCATCGATGATGGTTAGCACGGGAGCAGTGATCAAACTCTCCTTTAACTTTTGGAAGGACTCCTCACACTCTGCTGTCCAAATGAACTTGGTATGTTTCTTGGTGAGCCGTGTTAAAGGGCCAGATAGCTTGGCAAAGTTTTGGACGAACTTTCTGTAATATCCAGCCAACCCTAGGAAGCTCCTTACTTCAGTGGGTGTAGTCGGCTGCTTCCAATCTTGAATGGAGGAAATTTTGCTTGGGTCAACAGCAATTCCTTCTTTCGACACAACATGGCCTAAGAATTTTACCTCCTCTTGCCAAAATGTGCATTTTGAAAATTTTTCTTTTAGAACATTTCTTTGCAGAATCTCTAGCACTTCTCTTAGATGCCCTTCATGCTCCTCCTTGGTTTTAGAAAAGATCAAGATATCATCAATGAAGACTAAGACGAATTTATTCAAGACCTCTCTGAAGACCCTATTCATCAAGTCAACAAAATAGGCTGGAGCATTGCACAGACCGAACGACATTACCAACCATTCATAGAATAAGTCAGGACCTCTGAAAGCGGTCAAAGGGATGCATTCTTCGGCTATGCGGAGTTGGTGGAAACCTGTGGCTAGGTCCATCTTCGAAAACACCTTGGCTCCATTTAAATTGTCCATCAAATCATCTATGCGAGGCAAGGGGTATTTGTTCTTCAGGGTCTGTTTATTTAGGTCGCGGTAATCCACACAAAGCCTTAGAGTGCCGTCCAATTTGGGGACAAACACCACAGCTGCTCCCAAATTGGAAAAGCTAGGCCGGATTAATCCCTTCTTCAAGAGCTGTTTGGTTTGGGTACTCAACTCTTCTTTTTCTTTAGGGGTCATCCTTCGTATAGCATGAACTACAGGCCTTGCATTAGGGACAAGATCAATCCTGAAGTCTATTTCCCTCCGCGGCGGTAGACTATCTACTTCTTCAAACACGTCAGCATAATTCTTGACAATAGGAATATTCTCTGAAGAGATGGGCGTGACTTCTAAAGAAGACCAAAAATCTTTCCTATCAGGTTTTGAGCCATGGCAAGGTATAGCAACGGTATTTCCTAATCCTGGTTTCGCCTTCACTACTCTTTCTGAGCAAAGCACCTCAGCGTCATATTTTGAAAGCCAATCAAGACCAAGGATAATATCAAATTCTGAAAAATCCATAATGATCAAGTCGAAGGGAAATTTGAAACGAGAGTAAGAAATAGGCACCCTACAGTATAAATCGAGGGTGATAGAACCCCCCACGGGATTATGAACATCAGTTGGCTCTTTAAGGTTTCTTTGCGTTAAATTTAACTTCTTAACCGCGTTGCTAGAAACGAAACTTCTTGATGCACCCGTATCAAACAAAGCAGTGACAGGAATATTTTTAATAGAAACAGTACCATCTAGAACATCAGGCTTACCTCCCTCAGTAGGTGCAGAGGAAGATGGTGTACCTGCTCCCTCATAGACATGGGCAATCTGGGCTCCTTTCAGCAGTGGGCAGTTGGCCTTGACGTGACCCTTCTTGTGGCAGTTGTAGCAGTCCTTGGTGCTATCACTCCTAGCCTTCTTTGGGTTCTTGCACTCTGAGCTATAATGTCCAAATTGCTGGCAGTTAAAACATTGCACCTTTGACTTATCCCCCTTCTTAGTGGCTCCCGAACTACTTCCTTCAGTCTCTTTCTCAGGCTGCTTCCTTTTGTTGTTGTTGTTAGCTAAGCTCCTCTCTCTATCCTGCTGAGAAACCTTCTTGTCATTCTCTTCATAATGGCAAGCGAACTCCACCATCTTATTGAAGGATAGGTCGATGTGGGCAGTGACTCTGTCAATATATTTCCTTGCAAGGCCATTTATGAATCTCTTATTCTTCTGAAAGTCATCTCGAATCAGTTCAGGTGCATAACGGGAAAGGTCCTCGAACCTACGAACATACTCTGAAATGGACTTGTCGCCTTGCTTTAGATTGGCGAATTCGTCGTGTAGCCTTTCTACCTCCTGCCTCGGAATGTATTTGTCGTTGAAAAGCTCTTTAAATCTATCTCAAGACATATTATCTTCGTCGCCTCCAATGTTGACTACCTCCCACCAGTTTTGCGCTTCACCTTGAAGATGCCATGCTGTAGTGAATCTCTTTCTTTGATCATCTAGTCCCAGTCCTCCAAATATCTTTTCACAATTTTTCAGCCACGCCTGAGCTTGTACCACGGTCTCGGAACCGGTGAATGGAACTCCACCCAAATTCTTGAACTTCTTTGCCACCTTGTCCAAGTCAAAGGGTGGCGGCGGTGGTGGTGGTTGTTGTTGGACAGTGGGCTCCTCAGTTTCAGTGGTATTTTGCCTTCTCCTAGCGGCTCTAGCAGCTCTAGCAGTAGCGGTACTCATTTTAAGTTAGTTCTGTACAATCAAGGGACGAGTCAGAACAACTTTAATGATGACTTAAGAAATGATAAGGTAAAAGGATAGATAAAAGATGGTGATAAAGTGACTGACTATTATGTATCCTTATGAAATGTTCGCCGTAGAATAATGTGATTCTACGCAAACGAGTTACTATAAATATGTTATATTCCGCTTTGTAAACCAAAGCTCTGATACCAACTGTGATAACCCCAAACTTCCACGGAGTGAAAGCAAGGAGAAATCATATGGAATACAACATAATTATAATATAACAAGTCACAGGAAACAACATAGCACATGAAATCCATAAAGTAACAACATCATACAAGCGGATATATAATGTCATCAGCAATAGAAATCCACAGTCACAGAATCTAAATTATTACAACAAGTTTTCAGAAAATGACATAAGTTCCAACTCCAAATTAAATAACATGAAATGGAAATAAGTCTGATGTCTGAAATAAAAAGGAAAATGCGATAAAGCAAAAGATAGAGAGTCTTCGAAGCTCCAAGTAATCACCTCTTCACCAAAGCAATCCCAAGAGAGAGAATATAAGCTGCTCCAACGAAAACTCCAAGTAAAGAGTAAACCTGTCTACTTGGCTGCCCGTGTGAAGGAGAGGGCACCCAAGTTTGCAAAAGGTGAAACAAACGATGGGTCAGTCGTGGGACTGGTGTGAGAATTCTTAACTAAAATTACTACTAGGAATAAGGCAAATCCAAAGACCACGCCGCTAACGCGGAACGGGTTGTACCAATGGATTGCCGTGCATAATTACAGTGTTTAGTACAGATAACTAAACGTAACACAACGCAATGTATTTTGAAAAATGGAACCACCATAAGACTCATGTCCCATCACACAATGCAACGCACACCAAGAGGATAGAGTTTTACCTTATGGTGGTTAAACATGCTAGAATATGCCAAATACGAAACTAATACTATTATTAGGGTGTATAGGTTTCAAAACAATTCAAATTATAGATATCAATCCTAGGAAGCATAGGTACCATATACTATGCCTCCAATACTAGCAATACAATCAAATCCGTCGAGGTCGTATTGGAAAGTTGGGTTTCCATCATGAGTCCAGGCTAGGGAGGACTCCTTACCGATTCGAGACACTCTAGTTAATGCCTCAGGATTACCCGCAGTTAACCCTTGGAAATGGCAGGGCCGGTCCTCAAATACAACTTAGAGGATTGGCAATTCCTAAGCACACGTTCCCCGGTCCTATAGGACCTATCCGAGGCGCCTCATTTCATCATCCACAAAAGTAAAATGACTACTAACTAGAAAGAAACGTACTACTTCCCCTGCGTTCCCTTCCTCCTTTTTAGACTCAACCGGTGTGTGAGGCTTGTGAAGTCATGCATCTCATACCACAAGGTTCTGCTTTTCAACAAGAAACCTTGATCATTTCATCTTAGCACGCCACACCGTCACACCATACCGTACCATCGACCGTCTGTCAATATATAAAAGGGTGTTAAGCAGAGAATAAATTCTCTACCACCAATCATTTATACGTTAACAGAAAATCGACAACATGATATTTAATGGGGTACGATGTCAGACACACCATCCATTTACACCCATGCTCTGGGTCTGAGCGAGGGTCAAATCCGTGAAACCAACGCGTACGTTTGGACGATTACCACGACTCTTGAATCGGGAGCTACCCAATTTAGAGTCTTGATCGTTGCCCATTCGAGGGAAGATTTACGGTCTTCATACGCCGTCTTCATATTTAGACTCTTGAAATCGTACAATCATTTGGAATGGAATAAATCCGGACTTTCCAAATAATCTCGCATTCATAATTTTGAGAAAAACACATTTCATATCATTATGTTGTTTTATAACGATTAATCCTTGCCTTAATTATTTAATATAATTAATTTCTTTATTTTACGACGCTTCAGGTCAAAGGCGACACTGGCGCTGTTTTCCATCCATTTTGATTTTCACATTTCTCAAAATCTAATCGTTGGATTTTAACGCAACTTATATCGTTGGTAAGGTTTTTCCAAGACGGTCCTAACAGTTTCAGTTTTGGGAAAATCCGACGGTCGGATCTTCCTGTATAATCGTTTAAAAGTTCGTTTTCAAAACGCGAGCTACCGTGCTCGATTCGTCATATTTTAATTATAAATATATAATATATATGATTAAAATATAAATATAAATAATTCGCTTAACTCATCGTCCATACATCCATCTCTCCTTTTTACCTTTTCACTTCTTTAACTTACATGAAAATATATTTCATAATTAGGCGGTGAATTGTTCTTTTTATTTTACTTTCATTTTATACTTTATAATTCACATTTAAAAATGTAAATTATAAAACATCATTCCATTTATTCCCTTTCATCTATCTTTTCCAATTATATTATAAATAATGTACATTTTCCTATGGCGTAAATTTCCTTTTTATACACATTATAAATAATGTGTGTTTTACCTATGGTCAGGTTCTCTTTTTATATGCATTATAAATAATGTATATTCTTCCTACGAGGTACATTCTCTTTCTATATACATTATAAATAATGTATATTCTTCCTACGGTCAAGTTCTTTAAATCTTAACATTATAAAATAGTGTAACTATCATACGGTGGAACTTTCTTTTTATTTAACATTGTGAATGATGTTAAGTTTACATACACTTCATCTTCTTTTTATTAACATTGAAAATAATGCTATTTCACATACAATACATTCTTTTATTATTTTCTATATTAACATTTGACACAAATGTCATTTTCATACAATGACCATTTTCTAAATTAACATAACTAAAAATGTTAATTTAACATGCGGTGACATTTCCTTTTATTAACATTAATAAAAATGCTAATTTAACATGTGGTGACATTTTCTATATTAACATACAACATTTTTCCAATTAACATACGATGGCAATTCTATTTTAATATTGACAAAATTCTATTTTCATACAATGAAGTTTCATATATTAACATTGACAAAAAAGATGCTATACATACAATGCATTTTATATTTTATAACATGACACAAAACGATGCTATACATACAATGCATTTTATATTTTATACATGACACAAATGTTATTTTTCATACAACGAACATTTTCTATGCTAACATAACAAAAATGTCATTTTTAATATGATGATCATTTTCTATTTTAATATCAATGAATCATACGGTGCTTTCTATTTTAATATGAACAAAAATTGTTCATCAACATACGGTGAATAATTTCTATCTAAATATTGAACAAAATAGTGTGTGTTCTATTTTATAATGAACAAAAATGTATTCATTTCAAATGGCGACAAATTCTATTTTTAATAATGAACAAAATATTGTTCATTAACATATAGTGTCAAATTCTATTTTTAATAATGAACAAAATATAGTTCATTAACATACGGTGCTTTCCTTATTTTTAATACTAACCCAAATGTCAATTTACATACAATGAAAATTTTCAATAATTTCTATTTTAATCATGACAATGTCAATATAACATACAATGAACAATTTCAACATTTTCTACTTTAACATATTAAAATGTCAATAAACATACAATGAACCATTTTAATATTTCCTATGTTAACATATTAAAATGTCAATAAACATACAGAGATTTTATTCATATTTTAATATTGGCAAAAATGTGTCAATCAGCATACAGTGGTTTTAGTCCTAGCATACACACACAGTTTATGTCATAGCAGGTTCACAATCAGTTTATGTCATAGCAGATTCATACAGTTTAATAATTTAAATAAATTCAAGTTCAGTGAATTCTCACCTTGACTGGATAAAAGGTATAATAATCCAAAAAAAATATTCAGATGCCCCCAATCACTCTCAGCAGGTCCTAATCGTCGTCACGGTCCTATTGGTTCTGAAATTTTCGGAATCCGAGTTCATACGAATAAGTTATCAATGTTTTAATTAACCAGACTTTTAACAACTGTTTCTGTCACGCTTAAAAGCGTTACAATTTCTGAAATAGAATTACCTTAAAATTTTCAGATTTGGTTCAAATTTTCAATCTCGATTTTCTCTGCCTGTAGTTGATGGATTAAGGTGTCGTTTGTTGGACGTCGACTGGAAAAGAGAGGAGTATTGGCGGCCGGAAGGGGGTGGCGTTCGGTTGGACGTGGTGGGGCCCACGACGCTCGCGACGGCGGCTGTTCCTGGCGACGTGGCGGCCGGCTCCTGCGATGGTGGCGGGGGAAACCGGTATGATTGCGAAGGTCTCGGTTTCCTCTTCGATACGGTATAAAGTTTGCAGAAAATTGTCGAGTATGGAGGGAGAAATCGAAGGTCAAAGATTCGATGAAATATGGGTTTCGGCGGCTGTGTTTTGAACGAAGAGGAAGAGGAACTGTTCATCTATACGGCCCGTATTTATACCGTATTCTAGGGTTTAATTTAATTAATTAATTAATTAATTAATTAATTCGAGAAATTACAATTTTCATATACGATCTCCGATTTGCGCTCAACGACTGTCGATCTTGATGTTTTCACGCCTTCTGAGCGCGATGGTGCTATCCCCATGGTCCAATTCTGAAGTTACGGTATGGTTTTCTTTTATTTTCAAATTAAATCGTTCAATTTTAACCATTTTTGACCAAACACAGTTTCTTTCGCCACGCTCACAAATTAAATCGAAAAATTCTAAAAATTGAAACTTAGCCATATTATGACATTTCGGATCCAACGAAAGTGGTTTCGTCGAATTCCGAGGTCGTTTGCAAAATGGTCATTTTTAATTGTTTCAGAGTTATTTAAAATTGGAAATTTTAAATTTGGACTAAAAATTCAACAAAATTCCCAGAAATAAAATTTTCAAACTGGTTCAGATTTCTAGGTCATTACAGAGTATGAATACGAATTACAACTCATGAGGCAAGATTTTCCAAAATTTCGTGAGCCCAATGTCAATTTTCAAAATTTTCCAAATGACCAACAATTCCAAAATCATAGAAATGATCGAAATTACGATTTCAATTCTAACTTCAAAAATTTCGATTATGGGCCACATCCACATCAAAATGGCTTTGAATCTCAATATAACTTTGATCCACATCAATATAGGATTGTAAACCAGAATTTTCAAAATTATAGCCCATATCAACATCTTGAAAATAACCAAAATTTCAATTTTCCCTCAAATTCAACAGTTTTGTTTACGAACATAATTTTTATAATCAAAATGATTTCCAATATCATTGTGATTTTTCTGAAAATTCAAACAACCATCTCATCGGAAATAATATTGATAATCAAATTGATGTGGACTATAATTTTGAGAATTAAGGAATCAAAAATGAGAGCTCTCAAATCAACGATTATGAAGAATGTCATTTTGATGAGAGGGCAGAAAAGCAAGATAGACAGCTTGGTGAAAAAGATAGACAACTTGATGAACTTCTTTCTTTAATGACGTCTTTTAAAGAACAACTCGAGCAACAAAATCAAATTCAATGCGATGAATCAGGAAATAATCCATTCTTTATTGATATTGAAAATTTTCAGATTACAACTTTGGAAATTGAAAATGGCGATCTAAATGAAGTTGTTCACAATTCAGCAAATGATTTAGACTTCAATTCTTTTCAGGAAAAAGATTTAAGCTCAAATTTTGATCTTCCTCTTTCGGGCTGTGAGAAACTCGAAAATTTTGAAATTGAACATAATAAAAATGTTGAATTTTTCAACTCAAAATTGGAAAATGATTTTAACGAACATAAATTCTTTGGATTGTATGAGGAAGAGTTTCCAAATGAGGAAGAAGTGGATTCACGTCATGAGTTCGAAAATTTTAACTTTGAGAAAATTTGAAACGAACTTGAAATTGTTAGTGTCGAAAATAGGTTGTCAGTTAATGATGAGAAATGTGATCACATAGTCTTGAACAACACTCAGATTTTAAATTTCACTGAATTTATATACGATCACAAATTTTTGAAAAATTACACTGACAAATTTGTTGAACACATGAACTATTTTTGGAATGTTAGCTTTGTTGAAAAACTTCATGTTAGGACGACCCTGGATATTTATCTCCTGGACTATAAATCTAGGTTTAAAGATGAGATGGTTTTCAAAAACTTTTGCTTGTTAGAAAACATGCCTAGACATAGTGGGAATGGGACTCATAGGGCTAGAACCAAGTGTGGGGGGAAAAGATGGTGGCATTCTTTGCATCGCGTGCACCGCAAACACATATATCATTGTACATATGATCCATTCTTACATATAGTTAGATTGCATTTCATTCTACCAATAATTTTGCATCTCATTCACCTTTGGGTACGATCTTTCAAATTTAGGAAACGTTTACAGTGTGGACACTGTTTAGTTCAAGTGTGGGGGGGAGTCTGCATTTCACTCATTTTCGTTTTTTCTTTATTTTTCTTTCTTTTTCAATTTCAGCCATTTAAATAGGACCATCATGCATTTTAGATTGTACGAACATACCATAAATTTTATTTATTCTTTGCAAAATACGACTCATTTTCAGTTGATACAACAAAATAAGTTTACAATTTTTAGCCAGTTGATAGTATTTTTCTCTCTCAGCTAAGTTCGAATTTGAAATATAATGAAAAGTTTAATTTTGAGGGATAATAGTGTAACCGGTACATAGGGATATTCTTAGATGATGGCCATGAAATCTATTCTATATTGTAGACTTTGTTTAAACAAGTGGAGGACTTAAAATACTTAGATTGGCTTTTCAAATCTTTAAAACTAAGTTGTGTTAAGTTGAACTCGCATAACCCTCTTTTGTGCTTATATTTTCAATAATAATAGTAATCCAAGGGTATCCAACATTGCTTGTATATCAAGCGTTGGTGTGCAAACCCGCCAAGCTCTATCCGACATGTTGTTGACAAAGTCAGCGTTGGAATATCTTGGTCTCATTTTATGAGATTGGACACCTAAGGATTACCGACACGTTGTTGACAAAGTCAAAGTTGGCATGCACAATCCGCCAAGCTCTTTACCCACTCTCCGTTAGTCCACAAGGCAGTACATGGGTGGTAAACCTTAGTCTTCTAAGTTAGGTGTATGTACTTAATCATAAATTTTAAAATTTTATGGAATAAAGAATAAGAGATGATGCCCAAACACTTCTTGACCTTATTGATTTGACTAGCCATACATGAGAAAATAATAATACCACTTTGCAAACTGTGCCAAGCAAACTAAGAATCTATTTCATGGCTGCACTATGTTATCGACCGAACCAACTGGCCAAACTGGAATTTAACATTTGAAAACTTGATTTATATTGAAAATTTGTGACAAGTTGAGGTATCTAAAATAAAATCAACTGATTAGAAATTGTTAATTTAATTTGTTGTACCACTTTCCTGAAATAAGTCGTGTTTTCAATTTTTGTTTTCAATTGCATTAGTCCATTGCATTCATGTAGTTACATTAAAGCCATTTCATACTGCACTTGGATTTTGTGGGTAGTATCCGCTGAAAACCGTCACGAGACACCACTCGTCCTACTAGGGACACCTAGAGGTTTAACGGCTTGTTGCATACGCTCAATGCAATCGTGTTTCCTACGAAAGCGTGACCTATCTAGTCTAGTTTTTCATTTTTGTTTTACTCGAGGACGAGTAAAAGATAAGTGTGGGGGTATTTGATTGACATAGAAATGTGTTATTTTTATGCTCTTATATCTTATCTTTTGTATATAAATAAATATTACTTGGGTACTGTTTTGTCACTTTTACAGATATTCCAACCCAGCCCGCATGCAAACAGAAAAGTATAGAAATAGAGATCAAATTGCTGTGTATTTGCATTTTGAAGAATTGTAGATGAAGATCTCACATCTAGCTGCTGTTGGACAAGAAAATGACTGATTTAGAGGCCTTGCACATCTCAAATTAAAAGAGGCTTGTAAGAGGAAAAGAAGAAAGGCCAAAAATTTAATAGATTTAACTAAGGCCCATTTGAAACTCTCATTGTAAACTCTTTTGTGAATTCCCTAAGGCCCATCAATCATTGTATTAGGGTTAGGGTTTGGTTATTCCCTATAAATACCCTTGTAATGTCATTGTAGCCACCATCTCTCATTTTATGTATTCCATTACTCTAATAAAAATTCTTCTTCTTCTTCTTTTGCTTTCTAGTATTTTTTTTAGCAACTAGTGTCATCTACCCGATTAGATTCGGTAGAGTACTAGTTTTATTTTACATTTGTTTCATTAAGTGATTAGTCATTTGATTAGTTTCAACGAAAATCCTAATTTTATTTTAATTTTTTCTTCTTCTTATTCTGCACTTTTATTTTCTGCATTGTTATTCTTGTTTTGCAATTTACTTTCTTTAGTGATTAATCATTGATTAGATTCAACGATAATCCTAAGTTCGCAATTCAATTTGTTTTTATTTCAACAAAATCTCCAGGCTTCGTCTAACTTGCCTTAGAGATTAGATAAATAATTTGATTTGAATTTACCTCCCTGTGTTCAACCGGTATGCTACACACCTGTGCGCTTGCAATAATTTAATTTAAATATCGCGATTTTCTAGTTCATAGGAAAGCGATGACCAATATTAAATGGAAATGTTTTCCAACTATAATAAAAGATATTTCTAGTTATGGAAATAACTATGATCGATAGCGAATTGCTGGTGTGTGTATTGATTGTTTTAATTGCTGTGTAATAATTTGGTAGATAACATGTGTATTTTGAATGTCATGTTCGTTGTCATTGTTAGGAGACGACCCATGTTTGAGTTTTGATGTAAGTCTATGATTTTAGCTATAACTGGAATCTCCTTGTTACTCTTTAATTTCGGGGACGAAATTCTGTTAAGGGGGTAGATTGTAATGACCCAACTTTTGGACTAGTTCTATAATCTATGATGTTTACATTATACTGTAATTTAATTAAATAAATAAGATTTATATATTTGGAAAATATTGGGGAAAATTCCATATAGACATACATTGATGATTTTAAACCCCTTAACTGATGAATAGATAAAAAGGTAATTATTGTTTTATTAGTTTGTTTTATCTTTTAATTTTTTTAACGCATACATATATTAAATTTCTTCATAGGAAAGGTAATCCAAAGAAAATATAAATTTAAAAGCAAGATATTCATTTGAATTGATAATATGAATAAGATCAAATTTAATTAAATTAGAAAAAAAATTATTAAAAAAAATCATGTGTGTATATTTACTTGTTTATGTATATATAATCAAGTGTTTGTTGTCTTAACAAATCTTTTTGCATTTAAAAACTTGTTTTAGCTTGTGTAGATATAACATCACTTAATGTAACTAATGAATATTTATGCACAAAAAATAAAATTTACTTGAAATCAAATTTTATTTACTTCGTTTGTAAGCGTATGCGAGGACATGCATATATACATCTAGTACAAGCTAGACATAGATATATATAGGTGGAATATTAGTTGGATATTAAGCATGAATAGTATATATATAAAGTTCATACATTTTCAGCATAAACTGGGGGGGAGGGGGTTGTCGTGCATATTAATGAAATTGTACTGCCACATAGTTGTCTCTAATCAGCCCTGCATATGTAAGAGCACAGTTGCTTAGTATCAAAGTCTTTACACATTCAAAGAAGAATGTATATCCCATACCATATCACTATTATGTATAGCATTCTGTCACTACTTTATAGCCTAGCTTAAATATATACCCTTCTAAGCCTAGTTCCTGAGCCATCCGCACATGAAAATGTACACAAATGAGCACCTAAGAACATAGGTGGCCGTGATCTATAATCTGGAAAGAGTGTGATGGAGAAGACTAAACAACACTTCTTTTAAATCATGTATATAGCTGTGCAACCTGTACCCTGCCTACATAAATACCCACCTGAGTTAAACCCTGCATTTTTCCATCTATAAATACTATAGAACCACACAAATACACACAACTAAGGAACTGGAAAACAAATACAAAGCAAAAAGCCTCAAACTAAAAGAGTAGAAAAATACAGTGAGAAGCATAGAGAAAAACTTGGAACAAAACTATGAAGTAAACCTGGAAACAAAAATAAACAGAGGATGAATAAATGGCAAGATAGAGGATGTATATGTGAGTAAACTCTCTTAATATCCTTACTGTTTATACAAAATTGATTGGATTCAGTTCATATGCATGTTAATGTAGTGTCCACCATATTTGATTCAATATTTGAACTATTTATATGTAGTTAGATTTTGATTGAGGATTCATCAATCTGATAAAAATAAAATACATTCCACAGTATAAAATATGTGAGTAAATACTTAAAACTCTTCATTGTTTATATATTAATTTTAGTGGATTCCATCTATATGTGTGCTACTATCATTCAATATTAAGTTGTTTATGGAATGAATCCCTGAAAATATTTAGTTGAACAACTCGAGAAACAAAAGTACAAAGCACGATGTTCAGTTATCTAGTGTTTATAATAAGGATTATGACTCAGGCTATTATATAATGAAATGATGTATAGATATACTGCTAAGATTTTTCCATAACACCACATCCGAGAATATTTTGGAGCTATGAAATGTTTATGTAAATGTGAGAAGGCCTTTCTAAATCTGCACAAGATCCTCACACAATCTCATTTCAATTTTGATAACATAAAAATTATACAATGTATGTCAGTAATACTATAACCCTTTTCCAGTATAAAAATGTAGAAGTTTTCTTAGTATATGGGGTGGTACTGTCGTGTTGATAGCCTTGGTTCGGGAAAAAAAACTGCACCACCGTGGTGTCGCTGTAGAGTCGCGCATCAAAGGGAAAAGGGAGAGGGGTCCGTCAGAAAGCTCGAGGTAAAGTATATGGATGAATAATGGAAACCTGGTGGCGGTGCGAAACATTTTAGTGAAAGGGAGTTTGTTTGTAGGGCTGGCAATTAACACCGAAAACCCAAAACAAACCGACCCGAAAAGACCCGAACCCAAACCGAACCCGATGGGTCTCGGGTCGGGTCTAGGTGATGAAAAATACCATCAAGACCCGATCAAACCCGACCCGCATAGACCCGACCTGAAAGATCCGACCAAAAAGTATTGAAATATATGATTTTTAGTGTTATTATTCAACCCGACCCGAGCTTCGACCTGGTCCGACCCGAACCGAAGCTCGGGTCGGGTCAGGTCCATATTTTTGAAATGTATAGTTTAGACCCGACAAAACCCGACCCGCCAAGAACCGAGATGTGATGACCCCAAACTTCCACGGAATGAATATAAGGAATAATCATTTGGAATACAACATAAATACAACAATACAGATCACAGATACAACATAGCATAGGAATACTATATAATAACAACATCATAGCAGCGGAAAATATGAATGTCATCAATTACATAATTCCACAGTCAAAGAGTTCTAACTTATTCCATCAAATTTAGCAAAAGGAAATAAGTTTCAAACAACTGGAAATAGAATAAATTCGAATGTCTCAAAGTCTAAAGATAAAATGCAATAAAAGATAAACGGTAGATAGTCTTCATAACTCCAAATCATCACCTCAACAAAGCAACTCCAAGAAAGCTCCAAAGACAGCAACTCCAAAGAAAGTGAAAACCTGTTACTTGGCTGCCCATGTGGAAAAGAGGGCACCGAAGTTTGCAAAGGTGAAAACAAACTAAGAGTCAGTCATGGGACTGGTGTGAGAATTCTTAACTAATCTAACTAATAGTAATAAGGCAAATCCAAAGACCACGCCGCTAACGCGGAACGGGTTTATTTCAATGGATTGCCGTGCATAATTTAAAGTGACAGAACAGATAAATAAGTAAATCGTAAACAACACAATGCTTTCGGAAAAATGGAATCATCATAAGACTCAAGTCCCATCACACAATGCAATGCAAACCAGAGGATAGAGTTTTACCTTATGATGATTAAACATGCTTAGTACGATAAAAACGAATTTTGATATTATAATTTGTGTATATAAAAACATTTCAAAATAAATATATCAATCATAGGAAGTATAGCTACCATATACTATGCCTCCATACTAGTAATACAATCAAGTCTGTAGGGTCGTATTGGGGAATTTGGTTTCCATCATGAGTCAAGGCTAGGAACGATCTCCTTACCGATTTGAGACACTCTAACTAATGTCTCAAGATTCCCAGCAGTGAACCCTTGGATCCTGCAGGGCCGGTCCAGATATATGATTTTGCAGATTAGTTATTCCTGAACACACGTTTCCCAGTCCTATAGGACCTAATATCCGAGGCGCCTCATTCCACCATCCACATAAGTAAAATGTTGGGCCGCGTGAAACCCAAAACCACTTCTATCTAGAAAGAAACGTGATGCTCTCCCTGCGTTCCCTTGCTCTGTTTTAGACTCAACCGGGTTTTGAGGCTCGTGAAGTTACGAAATACACAAAGCTATGCTTATTCAAGTTGTGCTTTGATCGTCACCACAAGGTTTTGCTTTTCAACAAGAAACCTTGATCATTGCATCTTGGTATGCCACACTGTCAATGCATATCATACTATTAATCTTTTGCCAAAATATACAAAAGGGTGTTAAGCAAGAGAATAAATTCTCCGCCACCAAACATTCATACATTCGGCAGAAAATTTATAAATACAATATAAAGGAGTACAATGTCGGACATACATTCCATTTATAAGCCCGTTATGGGTCTGAACGAAACTGGAGATACTCTCGTCCCTTATGTCCAGTACGGAAAGGAGGTACCCGCATATCCGTGTAATCAACATGTTCGTTTGGACAATTACCATGACCCTTGAATTGGGAGCAAGTCAATTTAGGGTCTCGATCGTTGTCCATTTGATGGGAAGATTGACGGTCTTCAATCGCCATCTTCAAACTTATATTATTAAACGTCGTTTGATTATTTGGAATGAGTTTAAACTCAGACTTCCCAAATAATTCTAACATACATAATTTGAGAAACCCATTTCATATCGTTATATTATTTTATAACGATTAATTCTTACCTTTAATTATTTAAAATAATTAAATCTTTTATTTAACGACGCTTCGGGTCAAAGGGCGACCCTGGCGCTGTTTTCAACTAATTTTGATTTACACATTTCTCAAAATCTAACCATTGGATTTTAACGAAGTTTATATTGTTGTAAAGATCTTCCCAAAGCGGTCCTTATGGTTTCCGTTTTGGGAAAACCCGATGGTCGGATCTTTTGGTATAGTTGTTTTAAAGGTACAATTCCAAAACGCGAACTACCGCGCTCGATTCGTTTAAATTTAATTATATTTATATATAAATATATAAATATATAAATATAAAACGTTTAACCATAATAGTGTCATTCAATTCAACAACATACTAAACAACTACCGGTCTCCATTCATTTTTAGTTCATTTAAAATTGAAGATAATATTTCAACATTTAAAAAAAACATTCTTTTATTTCTTTTATTTACATAAAAATGTAAATTATATTTCAACGCAGCATTTCATCCTTTTATTCTTTTATTTACATAAAAATGTAAATTCTATTTCAACGTTGAATTCGTTCTTTTAATGTTTTATTTACATAAAAATGTAAATTATATTTCAACGTTGAATTCATTCTTTTAGTCTTTTATTTACATAAAAATATAAATTATATTTCAACGTTGAATTCATTCTTTTAATCTTTTATTTACATAAAAATGTAAACTCTATTTCAACGTTGAATTCATTCTTTTAATCTTTTATTTACATAAAAAGGTAAATTCTATTTCAACGTTGAATTCATTCTTTTAATCTTTTATTTACATAAAAATGTAAATTCTATTTCAACTTTGAATTCATTCTTTTATTCTTTTATTTACATAAAATGTAAATTCTATTTCAACGTTGAATTCGTTCTTTTAATCTTTTATTTACATAAAAATGTAAATTCTATTTCAACGTTGAATTCATTCTTTTAATCTTTTATTTACATAAGAATGTAAATTCTATTTCATCGTTGAATTCATTCTTTTAATCTTTCATTTACATAAAAATGTAAATTCTATTTCAAAGATGAATTCATTCTTTTAATCTTTTATTTACCTAAAAGTGTAAATTCAGTTTCAACATTGAATTCATTCTTTTAATCTTTTATTTACATAAAAATGTACATTCTATTTCAACGTTGAATTCATTCTTTTAATACTATTCTTATAATTTCATTGAAAATCCATTCTTTTAATTACATTAGAAATGTAATAATTTACAATTCCAAAATCTTCTTTTAAATTACATTAAAAATGTAATTGACATTATAATGTAAAATTCTTTTCTTTTAATTACAAGGTAAAATCTCCTTTTTAATTACATTAAAAATGTAATCAACATTATAATGTAAAATTCCTAGCTTTTAATTACAATGTCAAAATCTTGTTTTTAATTATAATGTAAATTCTTATCTTTTTAATTACATTAAAAATATAATTAACATTACATGACAAATTTGTCCTTTCATTTACCATGTGAAATTCCCCTTTTTAATTACAAAAACATGTAACTTACATTACGGTGAAAATTTCTATCTTATTAAATTACATTAAAAATGTAATTTTGATTCCAATGTCCAATTCTTCTTTTTAATTACATTAAATATGTAATTTACCTTACGGTGAAAATTCTATCTTTTTAAATTTCATTAAAAATATAATTTTGATTACACCGCCAAATTCTACTTTTTAATTGCATTGAAAATGTAATTAATATTACATGACAAATCTTTTTTTTTACAATGTAAAGTACTATTCTTTAATTACATATAAAAATGTAATTTTGTTTACAATGCAAATTCCTATTCTTTAATTACATATAAAAATGTAATTTTATTTACAATGCAATTCCTATTCTTTAATTACATATAAGAATGTAATTTTATTTACAATGCAAATTCCTATTTTTTAATTACATATAAAAATGTAATTTTATTTACAATGCAAATTCCTATTCTTTAATTGCATATAAAAATGTAATTTTATTTAAAATGCAAATTCCTATTCTTTAATTACATATAAAAATGTAATTTTATTACAATGCAAATTCCTATTCTTTAATTACATATAAAAATGTAATTTTATTTACAATGCAAATTCCTATTCTTTAATTACATATTAAAAATGTAATTTTACTTATAATGCAAATTCCTATTATTTAATTACATATTAAAAAGTAATTATATTTACAATGCAAATTCCTATTATTTAATTACATATAAAAATGTAATTTTATTTACAATTTAAAAACATACTTAATTACATTAAAAATAAATGTAATTTCCTTTATGTACAAAATCTGATCTTTTTACTTTTAACAAAAAGTAAATCTTTTTCATACCGTCTTCTTTTCCTTTTTAATTTTTAATAAAAAGGTTTATCTTTTTCAGACCGATCACATATTTTTTTTAGTGAAAATAAGGCTCAGGTCCCTAAAAGCAAACTTAATTAGGCTCACATCCTCCCCTTCTAAAACATAAAAATTACATCCCTATTTTCAAATGCGGATAAAATTTTCCCTAATTTGCCCTTTTCTTAATTATAGCCGCTATTAACTACTGTACATACACGTATTCCGGTTTTTATTTTCTCAGCAAAATATATTTTATTCTATAATGGCAGCGGGATTTTCATATTAGGGCTACGTCGATTTTTTTTTTTGTGGACGGCGGCGGATTTTCTTGCGGAAGGAGGAGGTACGGAAGGGTGCGTCCACGGCGGTTGGGCCATCGTTGGGCGGTGCGACGCCTATTGCGGCGGATTTTTTTGGTGAAGGCGGAGGTACAACAGGGGTTGACGAAGGCGGTGGGGCCATCGGTTGGGATGCGGTGGCTATTCCTGGAGGAACTATGGCGATGTCAGATCTCAGGTGGGGGGAGAGTGGTGTATTCAAGCAACCGTCTTCGTCTAGGTAATTTAAACCTTTTTTTTTTTTTTTGCTGATTTAAGTTTTGAATGTTCGTTGTATACAATTATGCTTCTTTTGATTTATACTAGCATGCTATAATGCAGAAATTTGTAATCAAATGCATTCATATGTTCGGATTTTTGAATTATTTGCATGAAGGTATGCATTTAATCTGGATATATGCATAATTGACTGCAATTATTATGTTTGTGCAGATTGTTTTAAACTGTTGTAGTTATGTGCATTTATGTATGCAATTTTTTTAAGATTCTGAATGCATGTATGCAAACTTGTATAAAACATGAAAAAATAAAACATAATTGTATGTATGAATGTTTTTTTACTGAATGCTGTTGAATGTAATTGTTTCAGAAATGTATGCAGTCTAACTTTATTTTTTACAGTCAAGTGTGCAGATATGGTTGTATAGTTTCATTTTGTTATGCAGGTTTTTGGAATTGTTGCATTAAAATGTACAAAAATGTGCAAATAACTCGAAATCCTATTAAGTATGTGCAACATATCTACAGGCTAAAACGTTTGCTGAATTTTCATTATGTAATAGTTGCATACATTTGTGCAAATATAGGCAATAGTTGCACTCATATATGCAACTTTTTTTTTTATTTGCGTGGCCTTCTTGGATTATTTTATGATTTTACAATTTTTTTTTTATGGCGGTGGGCCCATCGGTTGGGATGCGGTGGCTATTCCTGGAGGAACTATGGCGATGTCAGATCTCAGGTGGGGGGATAGTGGTGTATTCAAGCAACCGTCTTCGTCTAGGTAATTTAAACCTTTTTTTTTTATTTTGTTTGCTGATTTAAGTTTTGAATGTTCGTTGTATACAATTATGCTTCTTTTGATTTATACTAGCATGCTATAATGCAGAAATTTGTAATCAAATGCATTCATATGTTCGGATTTTTGAATTATTTGCATGAAGGTATGCATTTAATCTGGATATATGCATAATGGACTGCAATTATTATGTTTGTGCAGATTGTTTTAAACTGTTGTAGTTATGTGCATTTATGTATGCAATTTTTTTAAGATTCTGAATGCATGTATGCAAACTTGTATAAAACACGAAAAAATAAAACATAATTGTATGTATGAATGTTTTTTTACTGAATGCTGTTGAATGTAATTGTTTCAGAAATGTATGCAGTCTAACTTTATTTTTTACAGTCAAGTGTGCAGATATGGTTGTATAGTTTCATTTTGTTATGCAGGTTTTTGGAATTGTTGCATTAAAATGTACAAAAATGTGCAAATAACTCGAAATCCTATTAAGTATGTGCAACATATCTACAGGCTAAAACGTTTGCTGAATTTTCATTATGTAATAGTTGCATACATTTGTGCAAATATAGGCAATAGTTGCACTCATATATGCAACTTTTTTTTTTTAATTTGCGTGGCCTTCTTGGATTATTTTATGATTTTACAATTTTTTTTTTTTTATGCAGTGCCGCATTTTTTTTGGGTCAAGAAATGGAGGAGGCGAAGGATAAGGAGCAGGAGGCCGAAGTATTAATTATGATGTGGCGGCTGGCATGGGATTTTAATTTTCTTCCTTGAATGACTGCGCAAATTATGCAATGTACTGAGTGTTTTTAGGGTGTAAAGGACAGATGTGTAATTGTAATTGCCGCATTTCAAAAATAGGGATGTATTCTTTATTCTTTTTATCAGCGGGTTTTTTTTTTATTTTGAAACTTAATAGGGACCTGTAAAAAACGCACCCTTTTTTTAAATAAAAATCCAATCTTCACCATATAGCTACATTTCAATTTAACAACAACATGACATTATTTTATTATCTAAAAAGATCTAGTCCAACCAAATACAACTGGGTGGTTTTTTTCATGATTCACAGAATATCAACCAACATGATTCGACCAAATATTTAAACAAAAATTGGTTCTAATGTACTATCAAACACGGATCTAAAATTTTGACTATCAGATCTAGCATCATATGTCTCAAAACAACAAATTAATCATTCAGAATATTATCATATCGCAGATCTAGTTCCTTGACAATTCAACTGATTTAGATAATTAGAAAACAATAATTAACTTGATTTAATTATTTAAAATAGAATCTCACCTTGATTGAATCGGTATTAGAAATTCAAGCATGTTCAGAATTCGTCCCAATCGCTTTTCAAAAGTCGTATTCGAAGTCACAGTTCTCTCGGATCTGAAAATTTTTAGTTTGGAGTTCGTATGAATTAAATATCAATTTTAAATCAACAAAATTAAACTTGCAACAAAAATAAGCGTCACAAATCCAAGAATTCACCTCTGAAATTAAGGCCGTATATTTTCAGATTTTTTCAAATCTTTGAGTCCAGATTTCAGGAGATTGGATCGATGGTTTTCAGAATGGTTTGCGCGACGTGGGAGAGCTTGGAGAGGGGGTTGTTCGATGGGAAATGGGGGAGCTACGGTGCGGTCTGGTGGCGTGGGCAGCGTGTGAACGACGGCGGGTTCGAGGCGATGGTGCGGCGGTTTCAGGCGATGAGGGGTGTTGATTTTAATTAATTTCTGAAATTGAGTGAGGAGCGAGAAAATTGAAGGAGAAAAATCGATGAAAATGGAGGCGGCGGCTGAAACAATCGGGAGAAGGAGATGAATAGTGGAATATGGTGTACGCGTATTTATAGCGGTATTTCCCTTTTTTTAATTTAATTAATTTCAGAAATTAGGGTTTTTTCGTCCAAACTCCAAACGGATCCCAACGACTATCGAACAATAGGTTTTGACGTCTTCTGAACGCAATGGCGCTGGTGACGAAGCTCAATTCTGAAGTTTACAGCATGTTTCTTTTATTTTTAAATATAACATTTAATATTAAATTAGAACGTAAGTTTTAAATATACCGGGGCCACATACGAATTCAGAAAAATCCAGAAAAATTATCCCTGGCTTTGTTTTGATGATACGGTCCTAACAAAATTAATTTCGTTAAATTCTGAGACTGTTTGAAAAATGGCTATTTTCCAGTCGATCCAAATTGACTTGAATTTACAAAACACATATCTATTTGCCACGGTCACAGATTTATTCCAAAAATCATGGGAATTGAAACCTAGTAATAATTTGACATCCTGGATACAACAAAAGTGGTTTCGTCAAAAATCGAGGTCGTTTGCAAAATGGCTATTTTAATGGCCAGTATATTATATTAAAATATATATAAATTCTACAGAGACTTTTCTAAATTTTAAACTTCACATAACTTTCAAATTGCAAAGTGAAATTTCAAATTTTCAGATTCGTTAGAAAGATATGATTAAACAAATTTAAATATGTCTGGTTTTACTGAAATCCGATTCAATTTGAATCCTGTATGTTCAATTGAAATTAGAAATCGAATTTTCGAACTACCGCACCATTTCAAACTCCTTTTATATTTAAATTAATTTTATTCGTTTTTACTTCGATTAAAATAAATTTTCAGTCGTTATTATTTAAAATAAATCATTTTAAATGCTCTAAATTCATTAAAATTTCTAAAATAAAAATTTTAAATTGGCCCCAAAATTCCGGGTTGTTGACCTGACGGGTCTGGGTCTGGGTCCATCGGATCGAGTCTAATTGCCACCCCTATTTGTCTGGGAGTTTGAGTGGAAGTGTGGAAATTTGATCCATGTTGTAGTTTGGGATTCTGAGTGTGAGAATTTTTCAGAAACTATCAGGAAATGGCGTAGACTTCTTTGATGATCAAAAGTCCAGTACGCCCAAACTTAACAACAGAGGAATGGTGATGGAATCAATAATACATGGGTAGAAATGGACCATATATGGACAGGAAACAAGAAACCAATAGGAGCGAAAAGAACTGGAGATTTCAATTGAATAAGTTGGGCATATAACTCCACTAGTACACAACTAAGTTTACTAATCTTAATTACAGCCAAGTAAAGACGTTACAATACTGGATAATAAAAAGATTACTGTAGAAACTAAACAAGAAGCTAACTAACTAATTATGAACTGAAAGGTGAATGTAACTCGCAGGGATGGTCAGAGCGTCGAGTGGGCGGTGGAGATGTGTGCGCATGTACACGGTGCTGGTAATATGCAGGTTGAAAGGTGGCAATGTCTATGTTACACCGAATTACGTTTTGTCCTTGAGAGTGCTTGGTTTAAGCTCAACCAAATAAAAATAATAATTATCACACGTTCACACACGCACTACGTTTGCATTTTAAGGGTTGCAATCATTTGATCTGCTTCACTAATGTGCATAATACGTCGTGGCAATTTTATAATGTTTACATATTGCGCTCATGTACGAGTCTACAACTTACATCTGACTCTATATGTATCATAGATTCAACCATCCATTAACATAAATATGATTTGCATCAAATACATTGAACATACCAACCCCCCTTACAACTGTTGTCGATCAAGCTTGATGTAAATCGGTAACCCCACAATTTCCGTGTGCGAAGCACGGGGCTCAAACTAGTTTATTTCTCAATTAAAGGACGGAAGATAGACAGGCAATCAACTAAAAGAAAACTGAAGTACCAAAAATATAAACAAGACATGGTACACAAATGTATAGCAGCAATAGCATGCTATAGTCTTATTCAAATATAAAAAGTTGATCCTAAAACTAAGCATAAGGACTGGAAAGAAATGAGATATTGGTGAATCACATAAATGTTTGTGGATCATGTAAATGATTCACAGGATCGGTTTGATCAGATGGGAAATTTTCAGTTGTAAAATACTGAAAGCACCAAATACCCCGATGTCTTGGTCCTTATTGGAAATCTAAAACATCAAGATTTCATGATGCGATCGACAGAAGGGACCAATTTTGTGATGGAATGGACATATGCTGAAAAGGAGAAGCGCTTTCACAGTTTCACTGAAGCATCTAGAATCTTGATCTATGTTTAAATATGACTTAGGATCTTACAACATTAAATACTGTAAAAAGAGGTAAGTGATGTTGTTGATTTCAATTCATTGTGCAAAGAAATTTTCCTCAGTAATTTCTCTTCTGATGGACAAGAAGATATATATATATATATACATATAGAAGACAGAATCTTACTTTTTACGTGAAATTAAAAAACAAAAATAGAAAAGCTACAAAAATTTCAACACGTGATTTAGAAGTAGGTTTGGAAGTAAAGGCTGGGAGCAATAAAGGAAGAAGTATTGGTCCAGGGGTTTCCAGTGTCAAACTTGCGGTGTTCTTTTTCGTGAGTTTCAGCTGGAAGCCTAGAATGGCAAACAAGTAGAATGGGTCGGGTTGGAAAATCGGGGATTGGACTATGTTTTTATTTGGGCTTTGGACCGAACTTAAATATCAGTGAATTCAAAGTGAATGATAGCTAGTTGTTCTAACTGTGAATTCAAACCTCAAGCCCCATCAACCAGGAAACGACAAAAAACGGGCAGGCAACATGTCTATGTGTGTCGCTCCCACTAGGGTGTATAACCACCTATCTAGAGAAATTCCATTTCCTTATTTATTATTTTCGATCTTGTCCCTTTCAAGAAACAGTTGCCGATCCCAACAGTGGGTGATATACATTCAATACACTCAAGCAAAATGAGTGGTTGGTCATGTGTGGGCCGGGTTGAAAGACGTTCTTGTTGAACCCAGTGTATTACCCTCTAGAGATACACTATCGGCAGGTGGTTCCATACCTTGTCATAGTTGGAATCCAATCTCCAATAAGTCCTTGGGGTTTTGACTGTATACTATATATGTGTAGCGTGAGATGCAAGCATTCCGCTAGATTGTTATTTATTTTTGTATTTAAATACTATTATAATATTAGAATATATATGATTTTCAAAACATTTTGGGTTATCGTAGGGTAAAACCATCCGTATTTATGTGTGGATCGGTCTTACGATTATCATTTATTTCGAAAGGATTTTTTAACGTTAAATCAGGCTATTTAAAATCATTTGCTCAGACCAATCCCATGACTGACCCAGAGTTTATTTTCTATGTTTTCCCTAAATTCTTGGGTTTCCAAATTTGTACAGGCAGTCAATGTTTCAGGATTATGCAGAGGAGCTTGCCGAAGGAGTCTTCAACACTAGATATATACAGTTTGTAACACCCCGCATTTTTAGGTATTATTAAAAATGAAATAAAATATATGAAAATATGCTTAGGATACGTAAATAATGGTGATGCATAAGGAGAATTAATTAATACATGGAAGAGAAGAAAAATTAGTTCGATAATGGCGTATGTTACAGAGAAGATAGTAAAATAAGGATAACTAATTCAAGAAACAGGAATTAGGTAAAATGGACATCACCATTGCGTTCCACTCGAAAAAGTACACGAAATAGAGTCCGAGTTTTCGAAAATCGGAGTTTGTATGACCAAGATATGGCCAAAACAAGATTCAGAAGGTTTCGGTCAGCCCAGAACTGGGTAGGTCGACCCGGGGGTCGACCTGGGGCCCAGGTCAACTGGGGAGTCGACCTCCCCCCCAGGTCGACTAGGGAGTCGACCTGGGTGTCGACCTGGGAGTCGACCTCCCCCTGGTCGAGCCAGGTCGGCCTGGGTGCACCAGGATGGGTTTTTGGGCTTTTTTGGTGAGTCTGTGACGAATTCTGACGGTTCTGATCTGTTTTAGGGTTTATCTAAAGGCCTAAAACAACTAAATACACCTATAAATAGATCCTAAGACCTAGCCTCCTCTACACACAATTCTATTCTGCTTCTTCTCTGCCTCTGTTCTAATAAAAATAAAAATGGCGTCGCTACTCTGCTAAAATCAAAACTAGAAGCTGATCAACATCAACCTAAGCAATTCAATTTAAATTTGAGATAAAAGCTTCTGCAACAATTCTGCAACAACTAAAGTTCTTTCTTTAATCCAATCAAGGAAAGTACAGTTATTCTCCGCTATAAACGTTAATTTTGATTGTGACATGAATTCTAAACCTGAATCTGAGGTTATATCTGTTCTGATTTGATTTATCTTATTCTGTACCTCTTTTCTCTTTCTGTTCTATAGCCAGGCTACCACGAGCCTGAGCCAATCTCATAAGAGATTAACATACGCTAAAATGTTTGGGACAATCAAATGGATGTGCATAAATTGGGCATGACCGATATGTGACTGATTTAAGGAAAGAACATAGGTTGAACTTGGAACCTAGAACATAAATCTAAGGCATAAATTGGACTGATCTGTGACTGAATTGAATAAAGGACATAGGTTGTAATCTAGATCTAAATATGTGCATATATGACAGTTTGGGAATATCATATGGTAATATATGACTTGTAATATCTGGAATATTAAGATCGGAACTAAAGGACATTTCTTAGATCTAGATCCTTGGACATATTATGACTTGGGCTGAAATGAACATGTTGTTTAGGCATAAAGGACATATATTAGAATAGGACAACTATAAATGTGAACACGTCTAAATATGGATTTTTGGATAATTAGCAATAAAGGCTATAACTTGGCATAATTCATACCATGATTTGGGAATTTACCTATTGAGTTAGGTCTACCCATGATCATCTACTCAATCTTTGTTTTATGTGAGTCTAGGCATATGATTTGGAGTTTTTAGAGATTCTTCTGTACTATGCAATGTTTAACTAAAAATCTGTAGCCTATGTTGAATTATGAATTATGACCATCATTTGGCATATAAGTGTAGGCTAAATTTGTTGAATCGCCTAAATTTGCTAAACTAAATCTGTAGATATGCCTAATTTGTTATCTGTCATCTGCTAAGTCTATTGAAAATGCCAAATCTGCTAAATCTGTTATCTGCTCTGCTAATCCGCTTAATCTGTTGAAATGCCTATCCTGCTGATTTGTTAAGTTGCCTAATCTGCTAGTTCTGTTATATGGCCTAAACTGCTAAGTGCTAAATCGGTTAAATCTGTTAAGTCACCCAATCTTCTAAAATCTGTTATCTGCTATATCAGTTGAGTTGATGTGATCATTCTGTTATTGATATAATCTGAATTGGCATATATATATTGGGCGTGCGCATAAACGGTATATAATTAATTAATTGGCCGCAAAGATGAATATGGCTAACTCGAGGTTAGAATGAGTTTGCGACGTAAATCTGCCCGGAACAGCCCGGCACATCCAGTAGCTGCAAACAATAGGTTCTAATGTGAGAAGTTAGTCATAACCTGCTTAAGACACGAGGTTAGGTCTGGCTTGTGGCAGAAGTCTGCCCGGAACCGCCCGGCACATCCAACGGCCATAAGCTAGCGACCTAATGTGAGAGGTCTGGGCATTAATAATTAATTAATGCAAATCTGAGATAAGAATGACGTCTAAAATGTGTTGGGGGAAATAGGGTTAAACCAACTGGACTAATATGTGTAGTAAACCCATTCATGAATCTGTAGGCCCAATACAAAGTTAGACAAATCTGAAAATCTGTTAAATCTGTACATCTGATCTGTTACTCTGAAAACTTGTTGATTTGATCTGTGAACTAGTAAATCTAAACTCTGTCTGAACTCGCAAACAAGTTAATCTGAAATCTGTTAGTCTGGGGACACAAGGTTAGGAGGGGAAATACTTGTGTCATCTGTTGCTTGGGGCCCATATTAGTCAGCAACCCGTTCTGGTATCAATACATTGACCCCACACCAGGTAGGATCCGGGCACGCTTATTGAACTAATTATTAGTGGTTCATTCTGATAATGGCGAAGGGTGTTGATGGTGCGTTCCAACCGGGTCATGTGCGTGCATGGATCCCGGTCTGCCTCCGAGGATGTAAGACGCCGTGACATCTGTAAATAGGTCTATGCCAATTGGTTGTCACTTTAGGGAGTGATACACCCTACTGTGGGGCTGACACAGGATATTTATGTATTAGGGAGCCGATCGCTTGGGGTAGGGTTTTATGGTACAATTAGTTCTGTCCGTTTCTGTTAGTACCGTCTGTTTCTGTTGGGTGGTAACACCTGTCTGTTTCTGCGTGGTACCGTCTGTTCGGGTGGTAAAGGCCCATTACTAGTGTACACCAAATTCTACATTCTGTTTCCGTAGGGATTAATCTGTTTCTGCTTCTGTCTGTTTCTGATCGGGTAGTAAAGGCCTATTATTAGCATTCTGTTTCTGTTAAATTATTCAGTACCCGTTCCTGTTTCAGTTTAGACATTAGGGTGACACCTAATTTTGTTATACTAGTATTAGTGCAGAGAAGTGTAAAGCAATAGTTTATGTCATTCTATTCTTCTGTTATATCTGCTACACCTGTTACAGTTATCTCTCATCCAGTTTTATGTTCATGTCATATTATTATTATTTGTTCATATGCTGAAAGTCACTGGACTTGCCAGACTTTATGTCTGACCCTTGTTGTTTCGCCTCTTTTCTTCCGTTTCCCCCCCCCCCAGGTTTTCTAAGGAGGGAATACTCTAGCTAGATCCGGATTTCTTCTGCTTGAAGTGCTTAAAGTATGGCTTGTCTTCTTCTGTGGGGATTATGATTTTAAACCATGCATTTTGAAGGCTTTTGTACAAGACTGATATTTTGTACTTGAATTCTGAGATTTGAAAGGATGTAACCATATTGATTTCTGTTTCCATTGTAATAAAGTTAAAAAAATTTCAAGTACTGTTTTATCTATCTTGTAAGTTTCTGTTCTGTTTACTAAAATGCTCCACCAATGTTAAGGCATTCCCTTTGTGAGTGACCTTAACGGAGGTGGGGTGATACACTTGGTATCAGAGCTAAAGGTTACCAGATTAGATAAAAGTTTTTGAAAACTATTTTCAAAATGGTTTTAAAAGGAAGTATTTTCAAAATTAAAGCTTATTTTGAAAAACATGATCCCCAAGAGCCATATATCTTTCTTTCAGTCCTTTTTGTATTGAATCTTTCCTTTTTCGTTTCAGCATGTCTGAAGCATCTGAGATACCAGAGGGTGTCCATGTACCCGGTTGGTTTCGTCAATATCTTGAGGCTAGGACCGCCGCTGCAGGTCCAGCAAATGATCCCCCTCCCCCACCCCCTCCTCATGCAATTGCTTTCTCAAAGATCTGTAGAGATTTTAGGGTCATGGGTGGGAAGGATTTCAAAGGAACTGGATCATTTGTAGAAGCGAGGAACTGGCTCAAAGAAACTGAGGATCTATTCGTTATCTTCGAGGTGGACGATAGGCAGAAGGTACAGTTGGCGGTATGGCTGCTCAAAGACGAAGCTTCCTACTGGTGGGAAGTCACTAACGCCGAGAGGCTGGTTGAGACATGGATTGATTTCAGAACAAGGTTTGAGACAAAATTTCTCTCGCAAGCTGAACGAAGTTTACAACTGGAAAAGTTCTTATCTCTTAAGCAAGGAAGTATGACGGTCAAGGAATACGTCAACCAGTTCAACCAACTGGCTAGGTTCGGATTGGATTTAGTCAACACTCAGCATAAAAAGGCTCTTCGCTTTGTTAAAGGATTGAACGAGCCACTGCATAGCTTAGCCATGACCCCCGTACCTATGGGAGCGACTTACGAGAAATTGGTGGACATGGCACTACTGCACGAGGAAGACAAGGGCCCGAAAGAGACAAAGAAAGAAGAACCACCGAATAAGAAAGCAGGGCCCAAAAAGGAAACACAAAGGAAGGATGAGAAGACTAAAGATAAGAAGGGGAAAAAGTGCTTTACTTGTGGAAGCTCGACTCATCTGAACAAGGATTGTAGAAAAAGGAAGGGCGCTTGCTTCAACTGTGGGGATATGGGACACTTCACTAGGGACTGCCCGAAGAGACGAGGACAAGGAGGGCAGGCGAATAATCTTGAGGCTAGTGGCTAGGATAGAAATAGGAAAATTTCTATAGTAGGTTTAATTTCTTTATCTGATTATGGAGTTAAGACTTTTTCTAATTCTGGTATTTTGATTTTGTAATCAATACTCTGCACTTTAATACTAGTATTATTTCTGAATTCCGCTGTAGGCTCAGACCCATAAGGGTTAGGGCTAATCTGTTTGAGGTTAAGGTTTGAGGGATATCTGTGTTAGGCGTCAAATATGACGCATATATTCTGAGTTTTTGTGGGATATGATTTTATCATGCTTAGCTTCCTAAGAATCATTAGGGAACCTGTTATGTATCAGTAGTCTGTAAATATCTGAATAATTCTGATTTTCAGTTTTGACATTGTCTAAAGAAGGTAATCCTCTGAGTGTCAATCTGATATTGATTTCGGTCTTTGGGGTTGATACTTAGGGGAATTATTTTCTCAACCAATGTCTAATGGGAACCAAGTCTTCGTTCTATCTGTACTCGCTTCCATCACTAGACTCTATCCTATCGATTGAGTGTTCAACTTATAGATAGGAATCCTAATGGGTGTAAACATGTGTTTGAGACATGTTATGTTTGATGGTTGCAAGTGGATGCAAGTGGTTGCTAGTGGTTGCTCGTGGACGCATATACACACACTAGGCACTAGATCGGCTCGAAAACACTCTCATACTGCATATGGATGTGTGAGCATTTTCAATTTTTGTGGATGCAAATTGATTGACTCAGCACATGGATGTTGCATATGACTGAATGGTTGTGCACTCATATAGAAATGATATGTATCGAGTAGGAAAATTGCATACATGTTGGACTCTTGGCACTGGCATAATTCGCATTAAGGAGTCAACTGAATCAGTGGACTGCCTGATCTTTGCATTAGACAAGGAACATATACACACACTTCTTGCATATGTTCATACAGCATTAGAAATCTCTTAAGGACAATGAATGCCTGTGATTGGTGATTGAGTAGATGGATGATTGGATGGTAGGACACATTCTTCTTAACTTGAAGATTTCGGGGACGAAATCCTTTAAGGAGGGGAGAATGTAACACCCCGCATTTTTATGTATAATTAAAAATGAAATAAAATATATGAAAATATGCTTAGGATACGTAAATAATGGTGATGCATAAGGAGAATTAATTAATACATGGAAGAGAAGAAAAATTAGTTCGATAATGGCGTATGTTACGGAAAAGATAGTAAAATAAGGAAAACTAATTCAAGAAACAGGAATTAGGTAAAATGGACATCACCATTGCATTCCTCTCGAAAAAATATGCGAAATAAAGTCCGAGTTTTCGAAAATCGGAGTCCGTATGACTAAGATATGGCCAAAACAAGATTCAGAAGGTTTCGGTCAGCCCAGAACTGGGCAGGTCGACCCGGGGGTCGACCTGGGGCCCAGGTCGACTGGGGAGTCGACCTGGGAGTCGACCTCCCCCCCAGGTCGACTGGGGAGTCGACCTGAGTGTCGACCTGGGAGTCGACCTCCCCCTGGTCGAGCCAGGTCAGCCTGGGTGCACCAGGATGGGTTTTTGGGCTGTTTTGGTGAGTCTGTGACGAATTCTGATGGTTCTGATCTGTTTTAGGGTTTATCTAAAGGCCTAAAACAACTAACTACACCTATAAATAGATCCTAAGACCTAGCCTCCTCTACACACAATTCTATTCTGCTTCTTCTCTGCCTCTGTTCTAATAAAAATAAAAATGGCGTCGCTACTCTGCTAAAATCAAAACTAGAAGCTGATCAACATCAACCTAAGCAATTCAATTTAAATTTGAGATAAAAGCTTCTGCAACAATTCTGCAACAACTAAAGTTCTTTCTTTAATCCAATCAAGGCAAGTACAGTTATTCTCCGCTATAAACGTTAATTTTGATTGTGACATGAATTCTAAACCTGAATCTGAGGTTATATCTGTTCTGATTTGATTTATCTTATTCTGTACCTCTTTTCTCTTTCTGTTCTATAGCCAGGCTACCACGAGCCTGAGCCAATCTCATAAGAGATTAACATACGCTAAAATGTTTGGGACAATCAAATGGATGTGCATAAATTGGGCATGACCGATATGTGACTGATTTAAGGAAAGAACATAGGTTGAACTTGGAACCTAGAACATAAATCTAAGGCATAAATTGGACTGATCTGTAACTGAATTGAATAAAGGACATAGGTTGTAAACTAGATCTAAATCTGTGCATATATGACAGTTTGGGAATATCATATGGTAATAAATGACTTGTAATATCTGGAATATTAATATCGGAACTAAAGGACATTTCTTAGATCTAGATCCTTGGACATATTATGACTTGGGCTGAAACGAACATGTTGTTTAGGCATAAAGGACCTATATTAGAATAGGACAACTATAAATGTGAACACGCCTAAATATGGATTTTTGGATAATTAGCAATAAAGGCTACAACTTGGCATAATTCATACCATGATTTGGGAATTTACCTATTGAGTTAGGTCTACCCATGATCATCTACTCAACCTTTGTTTTATGTGAGTCTAGGCATATGATTTGGAGTTTTTAGAGATTCTTCTGTACTATGCAATGTTTAACTAAAAATCTGTAGCCTATGTTGAATTATGAATTATGACCATGATTTGGCATATAAGTGTAGGCTAAATTTGTTGAATCGCCTAAATTTGCTAAACTAAATCTGTAGATATGCCTAATTTGGTATCTGTCATCAGCTAAGTCTATTGAAAATGCCAAATCTGCTAAATCTGTTATCTGCTCTGCTGATCCGCTTAATCTGTTGAAATGCCTATCCTGCTGATTTGTTAAGTTGCCTAATCTGCTAGTTCTGTTATATGGCCTAAACTGCTAAGTGCTAAATCGGTTAAATCTGTTAAGTCACCCAATCTTCTAAAATCTGTTATCTGCTATATCAGTTGAGTTGATGTGATCATTCTGTTATTGATATAATCTGAATTGGCATATATATATTGGGCGTGCGCATAAACGGTAGATAATTAATTAATTGGCTGCAAAGATGAATATGGCTAACTCGAGGTTAGAATGAGTTTGCGACGTAAATCTTCCCGGAACAGCCCGGCACATCCAGTAGTTGCAAACAATAGGTTCTAATGTGAGAAGTTAGTCATAACCTGCTTAAGACACGAGGTTAGGTCTGGCTTGTGGCAGAAGTCTGCCCGGAACCGCCCGACACATCCAACGGCCATAAGCTAGCGACCTAATGTGAGAGGTCTGGGCATTAATAATTAATTAATGCAAATCTGAGATAAGAATGACGTCTAAAACATGTTGGGGGAAATAGGGTTAAACCAACTGGACTAATATGTGTAGTAAACCCATTCATGAATCTGCAGGCCCAATACAAAGTTAGACAAATCTGAAAATCTGTTAAATCTGTACATCTGATCTGTTACTCTGAAAACTTGTTGATTTGATCTGTGAACTAGTAAATCTAAACTCTGTCTGAACTCGCAAACAAGTTAATCTGAAATCTGTTAGTCTGGGGACACAGGGTTAGGAGGGGAAATACTTGTGTCATCTGTTGCTTGGGGCCCATATTAGTCAGCAACCCGTTCTGGTATCAATACATTGACCCGACACCAGGTAGGGTCCGGGCACGCTTACTGAACTAATTATAAGTGGTTCATTCTGATAATGGCGAAGGGTGTTGATGGTGCGTTCCAACCGGGTCATGTGCGTGCATGGATCCCGGTCTGCCTCTGAGGATGTAAGACGCCGTGACATCTGTAAATAGGTCTATGCCAATTGGTTGTCACTTTAGGGAGTGATACACCCTACTGTGGGGCCGACACTGGATATTTATGTATTAGGGAGCCGATCGCTTAGGGTAGGGTTTTAGGGTACACTTAGTTCTGTCCGTTTCTGTTGGTACCGTCTGATTCTGTTGGGTGGTAACACCTGTTTGTTTCTGCGTGGTAAAGGCCCATTACTAGCGTACACCTAATTCTACATTCTGTTTCCGTAGGGATTAATCTGCTTCTGTCTGTTTCTGATCGGGTAGTAAAGGCCCATTATTAGCATTCTGTTTCTGTTAAATTATTCAGTACCCGTTCCTGTTTCAGTTTAGACATTAGGGTGACACCTAATTTTGTTATACTAGTATTAGTGCAGAGAAGTGTAAAGCAATAGTTTATGTCATTCTGTTCTTCTGTTATATCTGCTACACCTGTTACAGTTATCTCTCATCCAGTTTTATGTTCATGTCATATTATTATTATCTGTTCATATGCTGAAAGTCACTGGACTTGCCAGACTTTATGTCTGACCCTTGTTGTTTCGCCTCTTTTCTTCCGTCCCCCCCCCCCCCCCCAGGTTTTCTAAGGAGGGAATACTCTAGCTAGATCCAGATTTCTTCTGCTTGAAGTGCTTAAAGTATGACTTGTCTTCTTCTGTGGGGATTATGATTTTAAACCATGCATTTTGAAGGCTTTTGTACAAGACTGATATTTTGTACTTGAATTCTGAGATTTGAAAGGATGTAACCATATTGATTTCTGTTTCCGTTGTAATAAAGTTAAAAAATTTCAAGTACTGTTTTATCTGTCTTGTAAGTTTCTGTTCTGTTTACTAAAATGCTCCACCAAAGTTAAGGCATTCCCTTTGTGAGTGACCTTAACGGAGGTGGGGTGTTACACTTGGTATCAGAGCTAAAGGTTACCAGATTAGATAAAAGTTTTTGAAAACTATTTTCAAAAAGGTTTTAAAAGGAAGTATTTTCAAAATTAAAGCTTATTTTGAAAAACATGATCCCCAAGAGCCATATATCTTTCTTTCAGTCCTTTTTGTATTGAACCTTTCCTTTTTCGTTTCAGCATGTCTGAAGCATCTGAGATACCAGAGGGTGTCCATGTACCCTGTTGGTTTCGTCAATATCTTGAGGCTAGGACCGCCGCAGCAGGTCCAGCAAATGATCCCCCTCCCCCACCCCCTCCTCGTGCAATTGCTTTCTCAAAGATCTGTAGAGATTTTAGGGCCATGGTTGGGAAGGATTTCAAAGGAACTGAATCATTCGTAGAAGCGAGGAACTGGCTCAAAGAAACTGAGGATCTATTCGTTATCTTCGAGGTGGACGATAGGCATAAGGTACAATTGGCGGTATGGCTGCTCAAAGACGAAGCTTCCTACTGGTCGGAAGTCACTAACGCCGAGAGGCTGGTTGAGACATGGATGGATTTCAGAACAAGGTTTGAGAAAAAATTTCTCTCGCAAGCTGAACGAAGTTTACAACTGGAAAAATTCTAATCTCTTAAGCAAGGAAGTATGACGGTCAAGGAATACGTCAACCAGTTCAACCAACTGGCTAGGTTCGGATTGAATTTAGTCAACACTCAGCATAAAAAGGCTCTCCGCTTTGTTAAAGGATTGAACGAGCCACTGCACAGCTTAGCCATGACCCACGTACCTATGGGAGCGACTTACGAGAAATTGGTGGACATGGCACTACTGCACGAGGAAGACAAGGGCCCGAAAGAGACAAGGAAAGAAGAACCACCGAATAAGAAAGCGGGGCCCAAAAAGGAAACACAAAGGAAGGATGAGAAGACTGAAGATAAGAAGGGGAAAAAGTGCTTTACTTGTGGAAGCTCGACTCATCTGAACAAGGATTGCAGAAAAAGGAAGGGTGCTTGACTCAACTGTGGGGAGATGGGACACTTCACTAGGGACTGCCCGAAGAGACGAGGACAAGGAGGGCAGGCGAATAATCTTGAGGCTAGTGGCTAGGATAGAAATAGGAAAATTTCTATAGTAGGTTTAATTTCTTTATCTGATTATGGAGTTAAGACTTTTTCTAATTCTGGTATTTTGATTTTGTAATCGATACTCTGCACTTTAATACTAGTATTATTTCTGAACTCCGCTGTAGGCTCAGACCCATAAGGGTTAGGGCTAACCTGTTTGAGATTAAGGTTTGAGGGATATCTGTGTTAGGCGTCAAATATGACGCATATATTCTGAGTTTTTGTGGGATATGATTTTATCATGCTTAGCTTCCTAAGAATCATTAGGGAACCTGATCTGTATCAGTAGTCTGTAAATATCTGAATAATTCTGATTTCCAGTTTTGACATTGTCTAAAGAAGGTAATCCTCTGAGTGTCAATCTGATATTGATTTCGGTCTTTGGGGTTGATACTTAGGGGAATTATTTTCTCAACCAATGTCTAATGGGAACCAAGTCTTCGTTCTATCTGTACTCGCTTCCATCACTAGACTCTATCCTATCGATCGAGTGTTCAACTTATAGATAGGAATCCTAATGGGTGTAAACATGTGTTTGAGACATGTTATGTTTGATGGTTGCAAGTGGATGCAAGTGGATGCAAGTGGTTGCTAGTGGTTGCTCGTGGACGCATATACACACACTAGGCACTAGATCGGCTCGAAAACACTCTCATACTGCATATGGATGTGTGAGCATTTTCAATTTTTGTGGATGCAAATTGATTGACTCAGCACATGGATGTTGCATATGACTGAATGGTTGTGCACTCATATAGAAATGATATGTATCGAGTAGGAAAATTGCATACATGTTGGACTCATGGCACTGGCATAATTCGCATTAAGGAGGTCAACTGAATCAGTGGACCGCCTGATCTTTGCATTAGACAAGGAACATATACACACACTTCTTGCATATGTTCATACAGCATTAGAAATCTCTTAAGGACAATGAATGCCTGTGATTGGTGATTGAGTAGATGGATGATTGGATGGTAGGACACATTCTTCTTAACTTGAAGATTTCGGGGACGAAATCCTTTAAGGAGGGGAGAATATAACACCCCGCATTTTTAGGTATAATTAAAAATGAAATAAAATATATGAAAATATGCTTAGGATACGTAAATAATGGTGATGCATAAGGAGAATTAATTAATACATGGAAGAGAAGAAAAATTAGTTCGATAATGGCGTATGTTACGGAAAAGATAGTAAAATAAGGATAACTAATTCAAGAAACAGGAATTAGGTAAAATGGACATCACTATTGCATTCCTCTCGAAAAAATACGCGAAATAGAGTCCGAGTTTTCGAAAATCGGAGTCCGTATGACTAAGATATGGCCAAAACAAGATTCAGAAGGTTTCGGTTAGCCCAGAACTGGGCAGGTCGACCCGGGGGTCGACCTGGGGCCCAGGTCGACTGGGGAGTCGACCTGGGAGTCGACCTCCCCCCCCCCCGCCCCCCCAGGTCGACTGGGGAGTCGACCTGGGTGTCGACCTGGGAGTCGACCTCCCCCTGGTCGAGCCAGGTCGGCCTGGGTGCACCAGGATGGGTTTTTGGGCTTTTTTGGTGAGTCTGTGACGAATTCTGACAGTTCTGATCTGTTTTAGGGTTTATCTAAAGGCCTAAAACAACTAACTACACCTATAAATAGATCCTAAGACCTAGCCTCCTCTACACACAATTCTATTCTGCTTCTTCTCTGCCTCTGTTCTAATAAAAATAAAAATGGCGTCGCTACTCTGCTAAAATCAAAACTAGAAGCTGATCAACATCAACCTAAGCAATTCAATTTAAATTTGAGATAAAAGCTTCTGCAACAATTCTGCAACAACTAAAGTTCTTTCTTTAATCCAATCAAGGCAAGTACAGCTATTCTCCGCTATAAACGTTAATTTTGATTGTGACATGAATTCTAAACCTGAATCTGAGGTTATATCTGTTCTGTTCTGATTTGATTTATCTTATTCTGTACCTCTTTTCTCTTTCTGTTCTATAGCCAGGCTACCACGAGCCTGAGCCAATCTCATAAGAGATTAACATACGCTAAAATGTTTGGGACAATCAAATGGATGTGCATAAATTGGGCATGACCGATATGTGACTGATTTAAGGAAAGAACATAGGTTGAACTTGGAACCTAGAACATAAATCTAAGGCATAAATTGGACTGATCTGTGACTGAATTGAATAAAGGACATAGGCTGTAAACTAGATCTAAATCTGTGCATATATGACAGTTTGGGAATATCATATGGTAATATATGACTTGTAATATCTGGAATATTAAGATCGGAACTAAAGGACATTTCTTAGATCTAGATCCTTGGACATATTATGACTTGGGCTGAAACCAACATGTTGTTTAGGCATAAAGGACCTATATTAGAATAGGACAACTATAAATGTGAACACGCCTAAATATGGATTTTTGGATAATTAGCAATAAAGGCTATAACTTGGCATGATTCATACCATGATTTGGGAATTTACCTATTGAGTTAGGTCTACCCATGATCATCTACTCAACCTTTGTTTTATGTGAGTCTAGGCATATGATTTGGAGTTTTTAGAAATTCTTCTGTACTATGCAATGTTTAACTAAAAATCTGTAGCCTATGTTGAATTATGAATTATGACCATGATTTGGCATATAAGTGTAGGCTAAATTTGTTGAATCGCCTAAATTTGCTAAACTAAATCTGTAGATATGCCTAATTTGTTATCTGTCATCTGCTAAGTCTATTGAAAATGCCAAATCTGCTAAATTTGTTATCTGCTCTGCTAATCCGCTTAATCTGTTGAAATGCCTATCCTGCTGATTTGTTAAGTTGCCTAATCTGCTAGTTCTGTTATATGGCCTAAACTGCTAAGTGCTAAATCGGTTAAATCTGTTAAGTCACCCAATCTGCTAAAATCTGTTATCTGCTATATCGGTTGAGTTGATGTGATCATTCTGTTATTGATATAATCTGAATTGGCATATATATATTGGGCGTGCGCATAAACGGTAGATAATTAATTAATTGGCCGCAAAGATGAATATGGCTAACTCGAGGTTAGAATGAGTTTGCGACGTAAATCTGCCCTTAACCGCCCGGCACATCCAGTGGCCGCAAACAATAGGTTCTAATGTGATAAGTTAGTCATAACCTGCTTAAGACACGAGGTTAGGTCTGGCTTGTGGCAGAAGTCTGCCCGGAACCGCCCGGCACATCCAGCGGCCACAAGCTAGCGACCTAATGTGAGAGGTCTGGGCATTAATAATTAATTAATGCAAATCTGAGATAAGAATGACGTCTAAAACGTGTTGGGGGAAATAGGGTTAAACCAACTGGACTAATATGTGTAGTAAACCAATTCATGAATCTGTAGGCCCAATACAAAGTTAGACAAATCTGAAAATCTGTTAAATCTTTACATCTGATCTGTTACTCTGAAAACTTGTTGATTTGATCTGTGAACTAGTAAATCTAAACTCTGTCTGAACTCGCAAACAAGTTAATCTAAAATCTGTTAGTCTGGGGACACAAGGTTAGGAGGGGAAATACTTGTGTCATCTGTTGCTTGGGGCCCATATTAGTCAGCAACCCGTTCTGGTATCAATACATTGACCCCACACCAGGTTGGGTCCGGGCACGCTTACTGAACTAATTATAAGTGGTTCATTCTGATAATGGCGAAGGGTGTTGATGGTGCGTTCCAAACCGGGTCATGTGCGTGCATGGATCCCGGTCTGCCTCTGAGGATGTAAGACACCGTGACATCTGTAAATAGGTGTGTGCCAATTGGTTGTCACTTTAGGGAGTGATACACCCTACTGTGGGGCCGACACAGGATATTTATGTATTAGGGAGCCGATCGCTTGGGGTAGGGTTTTAGGGTACACTTAGTTCTGTCTGTTTCTGTTGGTACCGTCTGTTTCTGTTGGGTGGTAACACCTGTCTGTTTCTGCGTGGTACCGTCTGTTCGGGTGGTAAAGGCCCATTACTAGTGTACACCTAATTCTACATTCTGTTTCCGTAGGGATTAATCTGTTTCTGCTTCTGTCTGTTTCTGATCGGGTAGTAAAGGCCCATTATTAGCATTCTGTTTCTGTTAAATTATTCAGTACCCATTCCTATTTCAGTTTAGACATTAGGGTGACACCTAATTCTGTTATACTAGTATTAGTGCAGAGAAGTGTAAAGCAATAGTTTATGTCATTCTGTTCTTCTGTTATATCTGCTACACCTGTTACAGTTATCTCTCATCCAGTTTTATGTTCATGTCATATTATTATTATCTGTTCATATGCTGAAAGTCGCTGGACTTGCCAGACATTATATCTGACCCTTGTTGTTTCGCCTCTTTTCTTCCGTTCCCCCCCCCCAGGTTTTCTAAGGAGGGAATACTCTAGCTAGATCCGGATTTCTTCTGCTTGAAGTGCTTAAAGTATGGCTTGTCTTCTTCTGTGGGGATTATGATTTTAAACCATGCATTTTGAAGGCTTTTGTACAAGACTGATATTTTGTACTTGAATTCTGAGATTTGAAAGGATGTAACCATATTGATTTCTGTTTCCGTTGTAATAAAGTTAAAATTTTTCTAGTACTGTTTTATCTGTCTTGTAAGTTTCTGTTCTGTTTACTAAAATGCTCCACCAAAGTTAAGGCATTCCCTTTGTGAGTGACCTTAACGGAGGTGGGGTGTTACACAGTTTACTTCCTCTGTGTTATATATGAGTTTTACTCTAATGGTGTATGTAAGTTAATACAGTTTTGTATTTCAAAATGTTATATAATATATTTTATTCATTTCCGTTGTGAGATTCATGATACTGTGATTCTATTGTGTTCAGTCCTTCTTTTTTTCTATTCTATATTCTTTCTTTCTATTTCTCATCCTCTTACTTCTTTCTATTAACGATTCGTTAATTTTTGATGGATGATGGTCGACATGTGATACAGGAAACGTAATAGTATGGATAATCATGATTGGAACTTTTTGGGTCACTACAATGAAAAAGGAGAGTTTGTTCAATGCGAGTCAATGTAGTAGTTCGCTAGATATAGAGAAAGGGGAGATTTTAGGAAGTGATGATTCTGGTACGAGTGTTGGAGAACGTAATTCTAGGGAGAATATGCAGATTTCAACGAGCCACCATGGTTCGCTCGGTTCATTCCGAGAGATATACTCCTAAGGGTCCGATCAACGGAGTGTTCGAAGTTTCAAATCCTCTCGTTACTCCGCCTTCGTAAGATGGGAATTGTTTTGGTGATTTTGGCAATTTAAGCAACATTTATGCTACCCCAAGCAATATTCTTGAATGGCCACATAAGTCAGTCAATTCAGTCTTCTATTTTTGTTCACAGCACATCACTTCAGAGTCCATTTAGACTACTTATTACTCACGAGGAAACACTGTTCGTGGAGGTGTTGCGTCTAGGAGGCACACTACAGACACTTAGGATTACTAGCACTCAACACACACATTTTCTTTCTACATTTTATGTATTTGAATACAACTAGTCTTTTTATGTTTTAGATTGCATGATGGGCCATTATTACTACGAAAGCTTCAAGCAACAATCCTCAAAAGATTTTTGAGAGCCTAAATGTTACCTCCCTCCTCGCTTGGAGATGATAAAGAAAGGAGTAGGCATAAAGAGAGGGAGGAGCATGAAAGAGAGGTGAGACTAGGAAAGGGACAAGGAGGAGGAGAGACAAAGACTAAGGTAAAAGAAGAGGGACTGCAATAGGAAAAAGGGTAACATAAGGGAGGAACCATCCAAGCATCCCAAGAAAAATCTGGGTTCGTCAGAGCGTCCCAAGTCCTAGCGGTCCCCAGGTCGACTTTCTATAGTGTCCCGAAATTCCGGTCCAATTTGAGCTGACCAAATAACACAAGTCCAACCCGCATTTCACTGGAAATCAAAAAACTAATAGAAAGAAAACAGAGGGCGAGAATAGATAAGATAGAAACTTAGAATAAAAGAAGAACAACAACAAAACACCAGAGTAACACGAGCCTCACAGCGGAACGAATAAATATATTTCATAACATAACTTTGAAATAAACAATATCTGTATACAATCCCATTATTAGAGTATAACACTTACAACAAAGCGGAAATTACAATCTATATAATCCTGAAGCCTCTTGCTCCAGCTCTTCAAGTATCTGTAAATCCCGACTACTTGACTACCCATACAAAATTGGGCACCCAAGAGTTTAGGGAAAACAAAACAAAATAAACTCTGGGTAAGTCATGTGACTGGTGTGAGTAAACTCAAATAATCTGGTTTAACTTCAAAAATTTCTTTTGAAACAAAGGATAATCATAAGATCGATCCACACATAAACACAGATGGCTTTTACCTTATGATAACCCAAAATATTTCTAAAACGATACTTGTCTGATATTACAATAATGTCTAGATCAAGTAAATAGAAATCCAGCAGAAATGCTTGCATCTAACGTTCTACATACATAATATATAATCAAAAACCATGGGCTCTTATTTGGGAATGGATTCCAACTATGACAAGGTATGGATCCACCTTCCGCTCAGTGTACTCTAGAAGTGATACACTGGAGTTCAACAAGAACATCTTGTAACTCGACCACACATGACCAACCATTCATTTCTCTTGAATGTATCGAATATATTGCCACCCCTCGGTTAGTATTCAACATGACCGTTCCCGGGAGATAGGGAATTGAAAGAAGTACAAATATGAATATTCTCTAGATGGTGACAATATACCCTAATTGGGTGCGGCCAACTTAGCCATGCTGCATGCCCGATTTCTGTCATTTCCCAGTTGATGAGGCTTGAGGTTATAACGTATCTCTATACATAACAATTCTTCATTTACTTTGACTGCCACATCATCATACCCGTCAAATCACAAATTGATTTCTCCAAAAATACCACGGTTATAAGCTAAGAGAAACGAATTCCTCTGCCACCAACGTAAATACGTTTGAAACGATCAACTCACGTGATCCACCAGATATACTCTGTCAAACATTCTTCCATACAGGTTGTCCGGAGATTGGACAAACCGAAGGAACAATTCTGTAAACAGTATAGCCCTTGCATAACTCCGACTTCAATTTGTCTTCGATCTATTTGATTCGAAACGCTAACGCCCATACGGAGTGGTTCTCGGATAATAACCCAACAGGTCTCTCCGTATTGACGACGAAAAAATGGTCAAAACTTTGATAGTCTGTGATTTAACTATCAAAAGAAAACTCGCGTGCAAACAATGATATTATTTCCAAATGGAAATTTTATCGATCAATCAACATTCAACATTTATCTCTTTAAATTAATTTATCATTAATTTATTCATTCCCTTATATTCCCTTTTTCATATATTCGTAAATCCTTATTTTCGAAACTTAGAAAATATACGTTATTAATCACTGGAAAACGTTTCCATACTTATTCCCGTTTCTTATTTTCTATTATCAGAAAACATTTCTGATTCTTACTTTGAAAACATTTCCAAAACTCCTTCATTTGATTTAAACTGAAGTTTAAATAAACATCGCTATGCCAACACAAACCATTTCACTCATTAACTAAATTCACTTAACCAACCTTTACTATCAAACCTTAGCCATTCCTTAGTTAAGAAAAAAGTCAATCAAGTTGGGGTATAATTACCTCTCAGACCTTAACTGAACAACGTTTTAACATCAGAATAGACAAAGTTTATCTTTTAAACCTTTAACAAACTTCCTTGCGAACCTCACAGATTCTATTTACGAATCCACTTCTTTTATAAAAACATTGGTTATAACGATAACGTTATAATCCCTACTTTCGAAATATCTAACTTCAAATATAACTTTTATTCTTTAATTTGAATAAATAAATAAACCCCTAATTTATAATTAAATAAATCTTGATTTAAACACCGGAAAGTATAAGTACTTCCTCGAATTCGATAGAATCGAATTCGACGATTAACTCTCTTCGAATAACTAATATTCGATAACTCTTCTCTTTGAATAACTTATATTCGGTTTAACTCCATTCGAATAACTCATATTTGATTAACTTCTTATTCGATAACTCCTTTCGAATAACTAATTTTCGATAATCCCTTTCGAATAACTAATTCGATAACTCCTTTCGAATAACTAATATTCGATAACCCCTTTTGAATAACTAATTCGATAACTCCTCATGAATAACTAATATTCGATAACCCCTTTCGAATAACTAATTCGATAACTCCTCTCGAATAACTAATATTCGATAACCCCTTTCGAATAACTAATTCGATAACTCCTCTCGAATAACTAATATTCGATAACCCCTTTCGAATAACTAATTCGATAACTCCTTTTTGAATATCTTATATTCAATTAAGTCTATTCGATTTTTTATTCAAATAACTCTAATTCAACTAATTCTAATTCGACCAACTCTAATTCGAATTAACTCTACTCTAATCAATTAATTCTTACTCTAATCGATTAACTCTAATTAATTTACTCTATCAATTAACTCTAACTGGTTAACTCTAACTGATTAACTCTAACTGATTTACTCTAGTCGATTAACTCTAATTGATTAACTCTAACTGATTAACTCTAACCGATTTACTCTAACTGGTTAACTCTAACTGGTTAACTCTAACTGATTAACTCTAACTGGTTAACTCTAACTGGTTAACTCTAACTAGTTAACTCTACTAACTGGTTAACTCTAACGGGTTAACTCTAACTGGTTAACCCTAACTGAGTAACTCTAACTGGTTAACCCTATCCAATTTACTCTTCGTCCATATTCAGATTCAAATATCGATGTTGAAATCGGTTCTTACTTCTCTATATAAGTCCTGACTTATATATTCTATTTATCCAATGATAAATATTTTATTAAATTTATAAAACCTTATTTATAAATTAATCTTCTTACTTTATATGTTAAAACAGATTTCTCTTAAATATTCACTTTGAATTCATATTCTGTTATACCCGTGTGCGAAGCACGGGTCTAAACCTTCCTAGTGTAAAATTCTCTTTTTATACAATTCTATTCATTTTTCAAGTGTTTCCTTTTATAATCTATTTATTTTCGAAATAAATATTTCCTTTATAATTTTATTTATTTTCTAAATAAATATACCTGTTGTATTTCTATTTACTTTCTAAGTAAATATTCCTTTTCACTTCTATTTAATTTCTAAGTAAATATCCTTCTTATAAAATTCTTTGATTTTATAAATATTTACTTTTATAATATATTTATTTTTGAAATAAATATTTCCTTTTATAATTCTATTTACTTTCTAAGTAAATATCCCTTATTATAGTTTTATTTACTTTCTATTAAATATTCCTTTTATACCTTTATTTAATTTCTAAGCAAATAAATCCTTTTTATAAAATTCTTTGATTTTATAAATATTTTCTTTTATAAAATCCTTTGATTTTATAAATATTCTAATTCAATACACAGTTTTGAAATTTCCCTTTTTCATTCCAATTTTTCTTTTGGTATCCAACAATACCAAATAATAAGACCAGTGTCATTATAATCAATCACAGATGATACATCACATCATATAAAACAATATATGAAAACAAACAGTATTATAAATATTCAGGAATCATGTTGGATTTCTCCAACCTGTTTCCCTGCATCCACAGATGTTAAAACAACATATATAACATCACTTTCATTTCAACATGAAATATTCAGATAAACAGAATCAATACATATATAACGATATATATATATATAAATTCTACCCGACTGACTAACAGTTGATCCAAACAGTCAACACACAGCAACCAACCATCATTTAATAGTTCTAAAAATACGTTATAAAAAAATAACTGTTCAGAGTTAGTGAGATTTACTCACTTTTCGCATTACCCGTTAAATAACGATTTGCGTCTGTTGATTCAGATGGACAATTTATTTCTCTATAAATTGTAACGAGCTTCGATTCGCTCCTAGTCAGTTCCAGTGTGTAGCCACCGTCCATACGATCCCAACGCGACTGACATGCGCGAATCCGATCTAGTACGAGCTATTTATGACGTTTACAAGTTAAAATAGGATTTTAAAAATAATTAAACTTATCCATTTGATTAATAAACACCCTCACCCTCTCGTCACGTGCATTGCACATTCTTCCTTCCCCAAAATAGAAATACCGCATTCACTCCCTTGTAACCCACCATTGATCGAAGCTTTGACCTTCCTCCACCATCACGTCGGCCACCAAGGTCCACCGCAACTATCACCAGTCACCTTCTCTTCTCGAACACTACCTAATGGTCACTACTTCATCCCACTCGCGCCCTCCCCTTAAAACCGGGCCTGTTGCCTTCAAAACTCCCAGTGCCTAGTCGCGATTTACCACCAACCACCAGTTCTCCTCCGACCAACGACGTTCTAAACCCCATCAGTCGACTCGGTTCATCACCCCGAACTCAATAAACACCTTAATCCCTCACTCAATTCCCCTCTGCCATCTCAACCTGTAACCAGTTCGAGGTCTGAGCTCGATGTCGCTCATGCCAAAACATGGCCGGAGGCCACCAAAATATGGCGATAAGAGGGCTTCACCCCTTTAAATGCTATGCCGACCCTGGATCAACCTAATCCCACCCTTTCAACGTCGAAGTCTAGCATATAGGTCACGGCAGTATATGTTGAACACCAACATACCCTGTCGCTTGAAAATCTGTGCACACCCTCTTGAAGCCAAAGGCTATACGAGATCAGTGAATCAAGTATTGTCCGATTTCATTTAGTATTGCTCTCGATTTAAATTTAAAGAAGAATTGAGGAGGAGCGACTCGTTCTATTTGAGGCTGCTGAGGAAAGAATTAGGACTTAAGGTAGAAGAATTAAATCCATTTTATATTGTAATTTGAACTTGAGTATGTGGTTGCAAAAATAGAAGATGTGGCCGCTTTATGTTTCACAAATTTTCTTTTAAAACTTTTATAAATGCCTGGTCTTCATTAGTCCATAGAATGCTTTCATCCATCCATGCTTGTGCCCATTTGAAATTAACGTAACCGTTATATGCAACTCTACTCGTTTACGGATTTCTATCGACAGAAATAAACATACTGTTGTGACGAACAAGGCGCCACGATTCCAAAAATATAATAACGTCGGTAGGTTAACTCATATTATGAAACCCAAAAATAGCTGATTTAGGGTACAAACTACAACAAATAAAAAGGTGCGTATTTCATTAATTAAAAATTACAGTAAAATTCTAAAAATTAAATTATACCTACGCCTCAAAGGTCCTATCTAATTTCAAAGCCAATATTTATAAAAATTTAAATATATCATTATGATTTATAAACGATTTCATAGCGACCATTTGAAACTTTGATTTGGACTTAAATCCAAATCTACCAGACGAAATCTTGATTTTTCTCTTTCCCTAGAAAAATATACTTCACCAGCTCCTAACGTTTCTTGTTTCACAGAAATCCGAATTAAAACGGCTTCTGCATATTCGGTTGAAGTTCGAATCGCCAAATTGCGAATTGCCGCGCCATTTCGAGCTCGATTATAATTATATTATAATTCTACGTCCGAACTTCTTTTAAATAATATATTCGTGAATATATTTCAACTCTAAACTGAATTATACCTTATATATAATCCACTTCACACTGTATTGTGAACTCCACTATTTTTGATTATTTATGAATTAAATATATTATTTAATTATTATATTAATTAAATATTCCATATAATTTAATTAAACAACCATTTTAATTCTCTAAATCACTAGTAAATAATTAAATAAATAAATTATACATCGCTGAAAATTCGGGTCGTTACACTTTCATTGGTCCTTCAGCCTTAATTTCTACTACTATCGCTAATCCTCCTCTTAATATCTACAAACTACTCGATAGAGAGATGCATACGCTACCGCTAAGCCCCTCAACTATGTCTAAAAGCTTTCCCGGTTAGTTTCTCGAAGGAATTAGATTTGACTTAGACATTGAACAGACTGACAAAGATGTTATTCTTCAAAAATTTGAGGTTTTCAAAAGGGATGTAGAGAAATTGACAAGTTGGAAAAAGTTGGCTCTTGAGCTGGCTAGGAGAACGTGCTTAACTATACTGAAATCTTGACCCATGATCGTGGGAGGGAAGAGCAGACAAGAGCTATTCAAAAGGCCGACATCGAAAACAAACAACTCAAAAAGGAGAGAAAGGCGGCCCTAACAGCTAAGTGGGAGGCCAAAGAGAAAGCCAAGGAACTGAGAAAGTTTAACGAGGCAAAATAAATATGGTTCCAACTTCAACTGAAACAAGAGCGCATGCTAGAAAAGTGCCTGTCGTGAAACGCCTTGAGCTTGAGAAATAAAAATTTGAATCTCTCGAAAAACCAAGGCTGAGCAAGGACAAACATATGCAATTTAATTTTTGAGATTCAACAGATTAGGGAATAACTTGCTCATGTTCAAAAGGAGAAAGAGAAAATAACTTCTAAGAATGCTCCAATACAAAAAAACTCATGAGGATGTTATGGATAATCTGAATGCCATTATGTTGAACTTCTATACTTTATAGGTTATGGCTAACGGAAGCCTATCTTTTATGGAGGATAAGTTTGCTCGCACTCTCGCCGAAGAGCAGGAATACCGGCTACAATAAGGACGAGTTGATTCACCATTATATGAATATGGATTCTCGAGCTACTTTCACCAAAGGAAAGAGGAAATTAGGCTCAAGAGAGAGAAGCAAGTCTTAGTTGGAGTAGGGTCCTCAGGCCAAGCTTCTGACGATTAACCTGCTTTGGGTTTCGAGGCCTTTTTTATGGATCCCAAGGTTAGTATCCCAGCTTCTGGTGATGTTACCTCTACTTCTACTGCCTCGTCGTTGTCTTCATTTTGACTTTGATCCCGGCCACCATTTCCCTTGATACAATGCATTTGAGTGACTAGGCAATTCTAATGATGGACATGGGTATGAGATTGATTTTAGCCAAGAGAAAGACTCCTAGACGCCGGTGATCCTCTCTTTTTCGGAACTTGAGGACTTTTTATTTTCTCCCGATGAGGTACATGATTTAGTTTCTTATTTTTCCCATGTTGTAGACTTGGATTTTCCGACCACTCCCCCTCCTTTGTCCTACGTTGCAGGGACTAAAGCAATCTTTATCGCATATACTGTTATTTCTACAGTTACTTCCACTTTCTTAATAATCATTTCCCAGTCGTGGCTGCATTTAAAGCAAATCAAAGCATTGCAAGTTTTGGATGTCCCAGTGATGTTTTCTAGAAGGGACAAAGCAAGCATTAAACAAAAGGATTTTATGCTAGAGGAGGACGAGAGAAGGACGTCACTACAAGGGAGAAGGAGCCCTCATCCGAGAGTAAGGGTAATTCTAAGGCTCAATGTGGTGAAAAGCATACGACTCATAAGAAAGCAAAGAGAGCATTGAACGACATGGAAGTTACCAGCAATGCCAGATGCACCCCCGTCATTCCTGCTAGCAACAGTCCTGCTGGAAAGCCGGATAGGCTCGCAACCATCAAAATGGAAAAGGATTCTATTGGGGGAAAGAAGGAGTAGTGTTTGATTCTAAGCTTAAAGTTTCTTTTTTGTTTCTTTTGTAGCCGTGTACAACTTGTATTATGTTTTCCTTAGTCGGGGTTTTGTGGGTGCTGGTGTCTGCTATTTGGATACGTAGAATCTTGTATATACACGTTGTGTAGCAATGAAATGTTATTGTTTTATCATATGAACCATTGCTATATGTTATGTACTTTTTTCTTTTCTAGTACTACTTTATTTGAATATGTTGTTCTTTTTACATCTTAACTTTTCGAAGCACTCAGTTTATTGTTGCTAGCCTTCTTACTTATCATGGCAAACGCATGGTATGCTCAATTTCAAGGGTCTCAATGTCGTTATAAGTGATACTTCCCCTCATACCATAGGTCCGGCCGTGCTTTTTTAGACGTACTTTTCTTGAAATTTTTTGCACCCAGGATGATTGACCATTGAATGTTTCTTTTTAACTTAGAGCTTGTCCTAGTCCCTAGTAACTTGGTCGTTTGAACTTTGAATTCTTTTGGCTTGCAAACCTTAATTTATCTTAGTTCGAGCTCGGATGGTTCAATGCATTGAGTTTGGCGTTGATGTTTGACAATTCTACCACTTTATGGTTAAGTCCTTACTACGCAAGAAGACTACTGGATCGATGTCTAATGATCTGACGGTCTCATAATGAACTCCTCAACGATTGATGAGAGTTTTGGATCGATGTGCAATGATTCAGTGGTCTTCGTGTGAAGTCTTTACTGTGCGAGAAGACTTTTGGATCGATGTCCAAAGATCTTGGCTTGAAATGCTCACTGTGCGAGAAGAGTCTCAAACAATGTTCGATGATTTGACAACCTCGAGGTGAAATCCTCATTACGCAGAAATTTTTTGGATTAATGTCCGACGATCTGAAGGCCTTGGGGATCTCTAGGCATGAGTTTTTCATAAGTGTTGCACTTAAAGCCTATTATCCTGAAAAAATAAGCCCTTTAAGTGAAAATCCCCTTTAAATTATTTATCAAGATGGTTAACCTAATTTAAATATATATTGTTATTTAAATGGATTTATTCTCTTGGATAATAAGTATCGTTCTTACTTTATAAATGACAGTTTATGAACGATAATATCTTTTAAAAAGTAATTATCTAAAAATAAAGCTAAGTACAAATTGTTTCGGGTTGTTGTAAAAAATGTTTTATTGATAATTGCTTGTGTTATCCACAAAAGTTATACATGCTCTGACATGGGCCGGCATAGTTAGAAAACAATGAGTCGGTCCAGTTTAAAGGCAGTGGGCCGGTACAGTTTAAAGGCAATGGGTCGGTCCAGTTTAAAGGCAGTGGGTCGGTCCAGTTTAAAGGCAGCGGGTCGGTCTAATTTGAAGGCAGCGGATCGGTCCAGTTTGAAGGCAGCAGGTCGGCCTAATCTGGTGCATCGGGTCGGTTCATTCAAAATGAGTGTGTTGGCCTGGTCATAAAACATCGGATCGTGATGGAACATCGGGTCGGTACACTCCATGACGAGGTGGGTCGGCCAGGTTAAAACAAGTGGCATCCCACTTCATTTGGGTCGGTCGGGTAGGAGCTGGATCGGCCCGAATCATTCTGGGTCAGTCAGATACATGAAAGCTGGCAATAACTGGCGACAACTTGCAGGGGCATTTTCGTAAATACCCAATAGGCCGACCCAAAACCTGAATGTTATATTTTAGTCATTCCTCACTCCTAAAAAAAGGGTTCAACTCCACTTTAATGGAGGAGAAATTTTATACCCCGAAGGGCTGCCCAACTTAATTCTCAAACTTTTTTAAGTGATTTGATCATCTCCAACCATCTCTAATTGAAGATCTAACTCCGAAGCCATTATGAAGTCATGGAAATTCACTAAAGCTAATGAGAAAGTCTAGATTTGTCCTACCATTTTCTACATTTGAAGGGTCTCATCGATTTCTCCTAACAATTCCTAATAGATCAAAAGAGGAAAGTAGAGAGATTTGTGATGAATGTAAAGAGAGGATATACTAGCCTTGTAAATCTAAATGCAATAATGGAATCGTTCTCAAAGTGGATGTAAATCAAGTTTAATCGAACCACTATAAGATTTGGTGTTCTTTATTTTTGCATTTCAATTGTTTTGTGGCTCCACTTCTCCTATTTTTAGCACTTTGTGAAGTACTATTAGTACCTTTGGTGTCGATTCCAAATTTGGGATTAACATTTGGCGCCTACCGTGGGCCCGCATTCGATCTTCCATTCTCTCACACTCTCTCACAAGGTTCAAGGTCTTGCATTGAGGATCAAATCCTATCTCTGCCATAGATCCTAGATGACTATGATCTAATCCAATTGACTAGCCTTCTGTCAAATTCAAGTCCTTGTCCGGAACCATGGGTAGACCACCGAAGAAAACTACCGACAAAAATGTCAAGGATACTGATAATGTCGCCAACAACGAAACTACTCCTCTCACCAACCAATTCGAGGTTGGAGAAACCTCTAAGGTTGGAGAAGCTGTAATGAGAAGGGAGTTGGATGAAGTTGTTGCGGGTTTTACGAGCCAAATGGACATTGTGAACAAAGCCATGATGAAAAAGCTTGAGTCAATGTTTGCCTTGCAAGCCGCCACAACAAAAGTTACCATGGAAACCACTCATGCTAAAACTACTCGAACAAATTGCACGTAAATTACGGGTTCTTCTTCTTCAAGTCCAAATCGAGGATATTCTATCCAAGAGTTCGCAAGCCCTATTGATTCTCGAAAATAAGCGAAGCCTCTTACATGCGATCGCTCCGATAAAGCAATTTCCCGACAAGCGCTTGGTGCCACCAAAGGGGCACCTCCCCAAGATCCCCGAAATCCGAACCATGACCGTTTGCTTAGGAAAACATCTGGTAAGGATGATGGCATCCGCTCCGTGGACCAGCTCAACGAGGAGGAGCGTCTATCGGAAATGGTTCGCAAAATAATGGAGAAAAGCCTGAAGAAGCAAGATAATGAGAAGGACTGGGGGTTTGCTCCTACGAAAACCCTGCTTACGGAAAGAATTAAGATGGCTTCATATCCAAATAAATTCAAACCTCCGACGGTCCAAGCTTACAATGGAACAAGTGATCCCAACGTGTTCCTATTCAAATATGACCAGCATATGGACGGAGCACGTGCCACTGACGAGTTGAAGTGCTTATACTTTCCAACTTATCTTGAGGGGGTGGCATCACTTTGGTTCACGAAGCTACCACCTAGATCTGTGGATGATTTTTCCACCTTGACCAAACTATTTCGAGAACAATTTAGGCTCTAAGTGATGAAAGTACGGGACGTTATGGAGTTGAATGAGCTTGAACAAAGGCCAGGAGAATCTATAAGGGGCTTTCTCACCCGCTTCAACACCGCCGCGGCCGAGGTTGGAAACTATGAGACTCGTTTGGTTTTAATGGCCTTGAAGGGAGCTATAAGCAAGAAGATTAAGCTTGGACGATGGATTAAGAAGAAGAAAAACAAGTACTCTTGAGGAGCTGTTCGACAAAGCTGAGGAGTACACAGGCGTGGATGAGGATCCGACCTATACTATAGATGTTCCTGAAAGTAGTATACAGCCCGAGAAGAAAAATAATGATGCATAACATGGCCAGAAGAATCCCGGTGGTCATAAAAGAGGGAATGATGGAAGAGATAACTGACCTAACAAAAAGCTTCGCGTCTTTAAGAATTCAGAATTGACTCCTTTAAACGACACCGTGCAGAACATCTTCATGGCAATCAAAGACATTGAAGAGTACACAACACCGAAGCAAGTGAAGGTTAGTGATGCTGCGATCCAGTCAGGGAGGCTCTGCTGATTTCATAACCAGCCAGGTCACAATACAAACGAGTGCAGACGTGTGAAGAGCTTAATCGAAGAACTGATAAGGAAAAATAGACTTCAGCAGTATGCAAAGAACCCGCAAAATGCCCAGAATGCGCAAGGCCAGTGAACGTCTGCGGGACAACCGAGGAAAAATGAGAATGATGCGGTCGCTATAGTTCCAAGGATGATCATCAATACTATTTCAGTTGGGCCACACCCAACCGGAAGAAGCTGGGGGGACATTGTGAAATGCATTAATGAAGTGAAGAACTTGTCGAAAGGAGAAGAGCTCATGATCATGAGCGAAGTCATGTTTGCTAAGATGCCAAGAATTCCATGGGATGATCTTGTGTTCAAAGATGAGGACTCAGATAGACTAATAACACCAACGGTGGATCCAATGGTGATAACCATTGGCTCAGGCAGTGAGGGAGTGCTATCTGGTTGAGCTTGCTGAGGCAAGGAAGAAAGAAGAAAAGAAGGATGTGGAGCCTCCACTCCACATTCATGACTCCCACTTATAGCAATTAGGGTGGGGCCCTCATACTGGCGAGCATAGCGGAGCTCAGAAGGAGATTGATCCAAAAAAAGCCAGTATGGGGGAAAATAGAGCGGCACCAACTGAGGACACCATCTCCATTCCAGTGAACGATAAAGATCCAGACCGAGTCTTAAAGATAGGTTCCCAGCTGGGCCTAAAGCTGTAGAAAGATTTGATATATTTTTAAAGGAAAACTTCGATGTTTTCGCATGGACGCATTTCGACATGTGCGGAGTATCACCAAATTTAATCAGTCATTAGTTGAATATTAATCCTAGTTTGACTCCTGTAAGACAAAAAAGACGAATTCAAGGACTTAAGAGATATGTAGCATTAAAATAAGAAGTAGATAGAATATTCAAGAATAAATTTATACAAGAATCTACATATCCTGATTGGGTTTCAAACTCGGTCATTGTAAAGAAGTCCAATGACAAGTGGAGAGTATGCATATACTATTCAGATCTTAACAAAGCATGTCCCAAAGACAGTTTTCCACTTCCTAGAATTGATCAACTTGTTGATGCAACTACGGGACACGAATTGTTATCCTTTATGGATGCATACTCTGGGTATAATGAAATCATGATGCATAAGCCGGATGAGGAGAACACAAGTTTCATAATCGATGGAGGCCTATATTGCTATAAAGTTATGCCGTTTGGACTAAAGAATGCGGGAGAAACCTACTAGCGCCTTGTGAATTCCATGTTCAAATCCCAAATCGGGAACACTATGGAGATCTATGTAGATGATATGTTGGTAAAGTCAAAGAAGGTGGAAATCACTTGGAAAATCTAGCTGAGATGTTTCATATCCTTAGAAAGTATGACATGAAGCTAAATCCTCTTAAATTCCCATTTGGATTTTCATTGGGAAAATTTCTTGGGTTCATGGTCAACGGCAGGGGCATTGAGGCAAATCCTTCTCAAGTCGCAGCATTACAGGAAATGCGAGCCCCAAGGACAAAGAAAGAGCTTCAAAGCTTGAATGGGAAAGTTGCTGCCCTTAACCGATTCAACTCAAAAGCAACGGATTGGTGCATCCTGCTATTCGATGCTTTGAAGAAGGGAAAGAAAGAGTTCCAGTGAACTTCAGAATGTCAAATGGCCTTCGAAGAGTTGATTAAGCACATGGAGTCACCACCAATGCTTTCTAAACACAAAGATGGAGAGGAGCTATTCCTATATTTAGTTGTCTCATCACATGCCTTAAGCACTGCGCTTATCTGGGAGGATGCTAAGGTCCAAAGGTCGGTTTATTTCATTAGAAAGCGGCTAGCTGGGGCAGAGTTAAACTACCCAAAGTTGGAAAAACTTGCTTACTGCCTGCTCATTGCCTCAAAGAAGCTAAGACGATATTTCCAATCCCATCCTATAAAAGTTCTCATCGATCAACCGCTAAGACAGGTTCTTTTTCGTTCAAAAACTTCAGGAAGGTTGTTGAAGTGGAATATTGAGCTTAGCCAGAATGACATTACTTATCTCCCTCGAAGAGCTATTAATAGGCAAGCCTTAGCGGATTTCATCGTCGAGTTTATGGATAGAGGAAAGGAAATTGAAGTACCAGTAGAGACAATGGCTAGTTGGAAGCTATATTTTGATGGGTCCAGAAATGATTACTGTTCAGGTGCCAGAATTGTCCCAGAAACTCCAGATGGCCATTCTTTATGCTACGCCTTAAGGATAGGGTTCCCGTCAACAAATAATAAGGCGTATACGAGGCATTAATTATAGGGCTAAAACAGGCAAAAGAGCTGAATCTGGAAACCTTGCAAATCTCTAGTTATTCTCAACTGTTAGTGTGTCAAGTCCTTAAAGAATTCTAGACTAAGGTTGGAAACCTTCCTTCTTATCTTATCAAAGCCATGGAACTTCTCAATTATCTCGACCACTACACTATGTTTCACATTCCTAGGGAGGAAAACTCAAAAACAGATTCTCTCGCTAAGTACGCTAGTTCTTCAGATGCACAGTTACTGGGACTAATACCCGTTGAAGTCCTCACAACGCATGCTATTGAAGAGGTGGACATTGATTGGATCATGTAGACAGTTGAAGAGCCTGTGTCCTGGATGACTCCGATCAAGGAGTACATCCACAACAAAACACTCCTGGAGGAGCCAAAAAAGCGAAGGAAGATATTACGCAAAGCTCCGTTATACGTTATTCAGGACAGAAGGCTATACACGTAACACCCCACACCCGCTATGGTCACTCGCTAAGGGAATGCCATAACATCGGTGGAGTATTTTAAGTGAATATAGAACAGAAAAATTACAACAAGACAGATATAAGTAATACTTGAAAATTTTAAAACATCATTTCATTGCAGCAGAAAGTAAAACATGTTTGGTTACATCACAAAACCATAATAAGAGTCAAGTACAAAATATCCATCCTGATAAATAAAAGTACATAATCCCAATACATGAACTGATAGCCATAAAAGAAAGGGTAAGCTGAGCTCTACATCTATGGTCCAAGCTCCAAAAGAGAATAAAGCAGCCTGATCTAAGCCCACTCGTACTGGGCCCACTCTGACAACCTGAGGGTTGGGAAAAAAAGATAAAAACAACGGGGTCAGACATAAGTCTGAGTGAGTCCTATAACCCTAACAATACAATCATTAAAGTAATTAGGGTATGATATAAACAAGGTACGGTACCTCTGGGGATAATGACTACACTAAGTAGCCAACTAAACACAGGATGTACTAAGATAACCGAAAAGACGCATTTATCCACCCAAGGATAATTACTGGATTACACCACCCCAGATCTACCCACCCAAGGGTAATTCCTACACTGCACCACACCAGTTCTACCCACCAAGAGTAATTCCTACTTAAAGGTTGATCCCACTAAGTGTACTTAGTAATTTTTACCCAGTAGTTTCTTGTACCCCTACACAGGTGCCGTCTGCCCCTATCTTTACTGGGTGTACCCACTACTCCCAAGCGATCGGCTCCCTATCGTAGATACCCGTGCTGGTCCCACAAAGGGGGTGTATCATTCCCCAAAGTGGCTACCTGATAATATCAACGGTGCACGGCTTTATATTTACACGATGCAACAACGACTTACCAACCAGCCCGGGTCCACACACGCATATGAAACCCGTTGATCCTGCGTTGCCACCGCTAACCCGTTTTGGCCACTTATAGTCAAGCCCAATATGCGTGTCCCGTCACTCGACTAGAGTCGAGCCCACAAAGATACGTTTGGGATATTGGTTGAAATGGGCCCCCACAAGCTACCCTCCTAAGCTTGTCATTCATTTAGTATAACCCAATAATGGGTCCCCACAAGCTACCCACCTAAGCTTGTCATTCATCAAATGCAACCCTATAATGGGTCCCCACAAGCTACCCACCTAAGCTTGTCACTCATCTAGTGTAACCCACTTAACCCTTTTAATAATCATGTTCACTTACATGTTTAAAGTTTGGTTAAGTCATTTAATTATATTTCAATTGCCACCCAAGGCACCCACTAGATTTCCACATGCCACCCAAAGCACTTACTTAACCCTTCACCCATGTTTTAATTACATGTTCCACTTTGGTTAAGTATTCTAATCGTATTTTCTATTGCCACCCAAGGCAACCCGCTAGTTTCCTCATGCCATCCAAGGCACCCCCACTAGTTACTACATGCCACCCAAGGCACCCACTTAACCCTCATGTCCATACATGCTAATTTGGTTAAGTGTTTCTTAATTAATTAAGACCGTGATCCTCATAAAGACCTCTCACATTAGACTATCTTTCATGACCGTTGGTTAAGCCGGTTGGGTCCGGGCAGCCTTACGTCATAACCGAGTCTAACCCCGTGTCTTTACGTTAATCACGTATTTAGTTTGTGCCTAAGACCTCTCACATTGGGCTAACATTTGTAGCAACTGGTTAAGCCGGTTGGGTCCGGGCAGTTTTACACTACAAATGAGTCCAACCTCGTGTCTTAGTCGATTAATTACACCTAATTAATCACCCCCACATTAATTATCCCTAATTAATTTCAAGTTTTTCATAACATAGGTAGACCTAACTCAATAGGTAAATTCCCATGGGGTAGACCTAACTCAATAGGTAAATTCCCACTTATGCTTATTCATTTTATGGTATGCTTAATCATAACCATTTCACATCACTTTATTAACATGCATATTAACCCCATCGTTCCCCACGTAATTCGTCTCATAACATGACATAATAAAGGGAAGATTCATCACAAATGTCATGGGTTTAACCAACGTAGCATATAACTTTATCATGGGTTCAAATGGTGTCAACTTGCATATATGAACATACATTAAACCCAACTTAGCATATAACCCAAACTTGCATCATGCATGTCATAAAAAGAGACAAACTTGCATATGAATTTGCACATAAACTTGCATATGAACTTGCACATAAACTTGCATATGAACTTGCATATGAACTTGCACATAAACTTGCATATGAACTTGCATATGAACTTGCACATAAACTTGCATATGAACTTGCATATGAACTTGCACATAAACTTGCATATGAACTTGCATATGAACTTGCATCATAACTTTGCATATGAACTTGCATCATAACTTTGCATATGAACTTGCATCATAACTTTGCATATGAACCTTGCATAAAACCAAACACTTAGCATGCATAAAACCAAACACTTAGCATGCACCAAACCACATACTTAGCATGCACAAAACCAAATACTTAGCATGCATAAAACCAAACACTTAGCATGCATAAAACCACATGCATAACTTGCATATCATGTTACATATAACTTGCATATACTCTCACATATAGTTTGCATAACATGTTACATATGCATAAATGTTCAACATAGTGGTTTGCATCATAAAACATGGCATTAAACTTGCATATAGCATAAAACTTGCAAAACACATATCATACAATATACTAAACTTGCATAAACACATTTATCCACAAACATAGCCATGTCTTATCATATCCTACCATAATCAATTTAACAATTGATTATTAAAGCCATAGGAACTCACCAAAACCTAGATTAGCAAACTTATGAAGTGGAATTAGTTGCTTTAGTTGAAGAAGATGTTGATTAGAGGTTGATTAGCTTGCAACTCTCTTCATAGACTTTGTGGAGGCCATGATCAAGTTTCATTTTGCCATAGTTTAGTTACAAGATCTAATTATGAATGAATTAGGGTAGGGTTGGGGTCTTATTTATAGGAGTAGGTAGTGTTTTAGGCCATTAGATTAACCCTAAATTAGATTAGGACCCTTAGATTTCGGCACCTTCCAGAAACCAGCCCTAAGACCTAGCCCAAACCCCAAACTGGTGCACCCAACCACAGAACTCTCTAGAAACTGTGCAGGTTTCTTGGCTCGGCACGGGCGCACTTCCCAAGTGCGCCAGTGTATCTTTGTACTGGTGCACTTCATAAGTGCGCCAGTGCATTTTTGTTCTGGCGCACTTCACAAGTGCGCCAGTGCATTTCTGGCCTGTTTCTGGTTTTTCTGCCTAACTTCGTTCGTCCATATCTCCTTCATACGGTACCCGTTTTACGCAAACTCGGACTCTATTTCGCGTATTTTTCCGAGACGAACGCAATGACGCAGCCCGTTTCCCTTAATTCCCACATCTGGGATTAGTTATTCTTTAATTTGTGAATTTTAACATTAACCGAAATTCGGGGTGTTACATTCTCCCCTCCTTAAAGGATTTCACCCCCGAAATCTCTAAGCTAAGGAGAATGCATATCCTACCATCCAAACAACCATCTACTCAATCCATCAAACACGGGCATCCATTGTCCTTAAAACAATTTCTAATGATGTATGAGCATATGCGAAAAGTGTGTGTATATGTTCCTTATCTAATGTACGAACATATGCAAACCATGATAGTGCCATGCATCCAATATGTATGCGAGATAACCCTATCGACACATACAATATCTACATGAGTGCACAATCATTCACCGAAATGCATCATCCATATGATAACACAATCATTATACATCCATAAATATAGCTTCCTACACACAATTTTATGCAATATGCAATATGAAGTGATTGAGCCGATCTAGTGCCTAGAGTGTGTATACATGCATCCACGAGCAACCACTAGCAACCACTTGCATCCACATGCATCCATCAAACATAACATGTCTCAAACACATGTTTCAACCATAGGTTTACCCTATCTAAAGGTCAAAGGTACTAATGAGAGGACATACTAAAGATAAGATAAGTACTAGACAAACGATAAAGGAGAAGTTAAAAGACATACTCTCAAAAAGAAATGGGTACAAAGAAAGCATCTTCGCTTCCGTCTCCCAAGTAGCATTTCCCTCGTCTTCTCCCCATTGCACTTTAACAAGCTGAACTTCTCTGTTCCTCAACTTCCTAGTTTCTGACCCAAGGATGCGAGTAGGAGCTCGTCGAATCGTCGCATCACGCTCTACCTCTACATCTCTAAGCAAGCTCGGCTCTACGACCTCTGCGGTCTCATGTAAGCACTTCCTCAAATGTGATACATGGAATACATCATGAACACCACTAAGTCTGTCGGGCAACTCCACCCTATATGCCATCCGTCCAATCCTTTCCTTAATAGGAAACGGCCCAACAAACCTCGGTGCTAACTTCCCAACGGACCCAAAGCGAACAACATTTCTCAACGGAGATACTTTGACAAAAACCATGTCCCCAACCTCAAACTCAAGATCCGTCTTTCTCCGATCCGCATAAGATTTTTGCCTATCCTGCGCTGCTTTCATCCTTCTTCGAATCAAATCAATCTTCTCTGAAGTCTCTCTAACCATATCTGGCCCAAGCAAGATCTTATCCGTAGATTCCCACCAACATGTAGGAGATCGACAAGGCCTTCCATAAAGAGCTTCGAAAGGTGCCATGCCAATACTAGACTGAAAGCTGTTATTGTATGCGAACTCCACCAAAGGAAGATGTTCTTCCCATGTACCTCCAAAATCCAAGATACAAAGCCTCAAAAGGTCTTCTAGGACATGATTCACCCTCTCGATCTGACCGTCCGTCTGAGGATGATATGCGGTGCTCAGACACAATTGAGTCCCCACTGCTTCTTGCAAACTTCTCCAGAACTCGCTAGTGAAGATAGGATCTCGATCACTCACTATGCTAGAGGGTACCCCATGCAATCGAACTATCTCTCGAAGATATACAGAAGCTAGCCATGGAGCGGTCCTCTTGCTCTTCACAGGTATGAAATGGGCGCTCTTAGTAAGTCTGTCTACCACCACCCAAATTCCCGTATTACCCTTTTCTTGATCTGGGTAACCCGTCAATAAAATCTATCGAGACGCTATCCCACTTCCATTGCGGAACTTCCAATGGGTGAAGCAACCCACCTGGTTCCTTTTGCTCCGCCTTCACTTGTTGGCAGACCAAGCATCGAGCGACATACTCGGCCGCGTCTTTCTTCATACCAGCCCAAAAGAAAACTCGCTTCACGTCTTGGTACATCTTGTCCCCATCGGGATGAATGGTCATCTTCGACCGATGTGCATCATCAAGTATAGCCTTCCTCAAACCCCTTGTCTTACGGTACACAAAGGCTACCGTCTCTACGCAACCACCCCTTACCATCTAGGGTGTACCTACTCAAATGGCTGGACGACTCCCCCTCCTCATGAGCTTCTCTACTAACTCAACCAACTGTGGGTCGTCCCGCTGTGCTCCGCCAATATGCCCCAAAAGAGTAGGCTTAACCTCCAAGGAGGCTAGCAAACCGGGTACAAAGTCAACGGAAGGTCTAAAGTCAACATCGAAATAAACTCTAAGCTCCGTCGTTCAACGAACAATGAACTCAAGGACAACCTTTTTCTACTTAAGTCGTCCACCACCACGTTACCCTTGCCATAGGTATACGCTATCTCAAATTCATAGGATGCTAAGAATCCCATCCACTTTTGCTGTCCTAAGACTATGCGCTCGAAGAGTCTCCAACACTTCCCTAAGATGTAGGGCATGCTCTTCTCCACCAGGATATCATCCAAAATCATCACAACTGTTCATCTCTCACGCAGACCACCCTAGTCGAACTCGGCATCCCCCAAATACAAGCCCCAAAGGCCTAAACCAATATCAGACAAACACCCAAGGGATACCTCCTTCGAATTAAGACGACCTACGTGAGATGATACTAGTAAAAACGGCTAAATAATTAAGCTCCTTGTCCAACCCTGGATGTCCTCGCCAGTCTCGCTCCAAAACTACCGTTTTTCCCCTAACTGGCTTTGCTAACCCTATTGAGCACATACGAAAACTTATTTCGCTCCTAGAAAAGACCCAGATGTCATCCACAAAGACCCTCACGAACTTATTTAGGTACTCCCTGAACACCCTTCTCATCAAATCAACAAAGTATGTGGAGGCGTACTTCTAACCAAATGGCATCAACAGCCACTCATAAAACCATCCGGAGTCCTAAAGGCAATCTTCTCTATACTATCCTCAGCCACTCTCAACTGACAAAACCCGCGTGGCTAAGTCCAACTTGCGAAAATACTGAGGCGTCAACCAACTGATCAAAGAGATCATCAATCCTCGGCAATGGGTGTCTATTCTTCTTTGTGAGTTTATTTAGTTCTCTTTAGCCTACACAAAGTCTGAGGGACCCATCCGCCTTCGTGGCAAAAACTACTGGAGCACCCCACTCCGATATACTTCGTCTTATGAACCACTTCTCAAGCAAATCGCCTACTTACTTATGGAGTTCCCTCCTCTCATGAGGAGCCATGTGGCACACTGGCCAAGATACTGGTTTAGCATTATCCACCAGATATATTCGGAAGTCAATCTCCTGCTTCGGAGGTAAGCCCTTCACCTCCTCACACACATCCGAGTATTCCCGGACCGCTCTAACAGATCGCAAACTCTAGACCGACGTGTCAAGTGATTCTAGATAACTTAGCATAACAGATTCTATGGGATTACAAGAGATCTCGAGAGTGTTACCCAAGCGGGTCATAAGCCTAACAACTCTCTCTTCAAAATCAAGAACGGCACCCCTACTGGATAACCAGTCCATGCCCAACACTATCCCATAGCCCGTGAAGCCCCAAAAAGCATCACATCTAAACTCAACGCTAAGTGTAGAAACTTTCAAACCCAAACACATCATGGAGCCCCAATTGGGTTTGAAACAACTAAGGGATCATCTACCAAACTGGTGTCTAAGTGCAGTGGATCAACTAACAATGATGAGATAAACGAACTCGATGCATCGTAATCAAACAAAGTTTGAACCGGATAGTATAGAAATCCAAATTCCAACCTAGACGGTCCTATCCCCATCTGGTACACTAGCCGTGAGGGAATACAACTACCCTCCAGGAGATTCCATACCTTGCCCTTGCTTCTTTGGACAATCCTAATAAGGTGTCCTATTCCTCCCAAAAGGATAACTACTAGCCTTCTTCTTCCCATTCTCCACTCGTAACCTCCCATCAATGAGGTTTCGTCCTTCATTAACCAAACAACTATTTGAGCCTTCCTCCCATCGTCCATCCAATAAGTACCTAAAAGTCCTCCTTCTTCTTGAACCAACTTCTAATCCGACTAATGTCTAGGTCCCTTGAAGTGGTTTTCCATTCTTATCTATCTTAGAAAGATCATCTACACACGGAGGGGAAACTCAAAACGAGAGAGGAAGAGATTTAAACGGAGAATTCGAAAGATAAAGATATGGCTATCGGGGATTATGCTTTTCTTTCTAAAACTTTTCTCTTAAAAGACATGTTTTTGAAAATATTTCTTCCAAAAATGTTTTTAGAAAAATAGTTTTCTAAAAATTTTATCTGTTCCGGTAACCTTTGCTCTGATACCCCGTGTAACACCCCACACCCGCTATGGTCACTCGCTAAGGGAATGCCATAACATCGGTGGAGTATTTTAAGTGAATATAGAACAGAAAAATTACAACAAGACAGATATAAGTAATACTTGAAAATTTTAAAACATCATTTCATTGCAGCAGAAAGTAAAACATGTTTGGTTACATCACAAAACCATAATAAGAGTCAAGTACAAAATATCCATACTGATAAATAAAAGTACATAATCCCAATACATGAACTGATAGCCATAAAAGAAAGGGTAAGCTGAGCTCTACATCTATGGTCCAAGCTCCAAAAGAGAATAAAGCAGCCTGATCTAAGGCCACTCGTACTGGGCCCACTCTGACAACCTGAGGGTTGGGAAAAAAAGATAAAAACAACGGGGTCAGACATAAGTCTGAGTGAGTCCTATAACCCTAACAATACAATCATTAAAGTAATTAGGGTATGATATAAACAAGGTACGGTACCTCTGGGGATAATGACTACACTAAGTAGCCAACTAAACACAGGATGTACTAAGATAACCGAAAAGACGCATTTATCCACCCAAGGATAATTACTAGATTACACCACCCCAGATCTACCCACCCAAGGGTAATTCCTACACTGCACCACACCAGTTCTACCCACCAAGAGTAATTCCTACTTAAAGGTTGATCCCACTAAGTGTACTTAGTAATTTTTACCCAGTAGTTTCTTGTACCCCTACACAGGTGCCGTCTGCCCCTATCTTTACTGGGTGTACCCACTACTCCCAAGCGATCGGCTCCCTATCGTAGATACCCGTGCTGGTCCCACAAAGGGGGTGTATCATTCCCCAAAGTGGCTACCTGATAATATCAACGGTGCACGGCTTTATATCTACACGATGCAACAACGACTTACCAACCAGCCCGGGTCCACACACGCATATGAAACCCGTTGATCCTGCGTTGCCACCGCTAACCCGTTTTGGCCACTTATAGTCAAGCCCAATATGCGTGTCCCGTCACTCGACTAGAGTCGAGCCCACAAAGATACGTTTGGGATATTGGTTGAAATGGGCCCCCACAAGCTACCCTCCTAAGCTTGTCATTCATTTAGTATAACCCAATAATGGGTCCCCACAAGCTACCCACCTAAGCTTGTCATTCATCAAATGCAACCCTATAATGGGTCCCCACAAGCTACCCACCTAAGCTTGTCACTCATCTAGTGTAACCCACTTAACCCTTTTAATAATCATGTTCACTTACATGTTTAAAGTTTGGTTAAGTCATTTAATTATATTTCAATTGCCACCCAAGGCACCCACTAGATTTCCACATGCCACCCAAAGCACTTACTTAACCCTTCACCCATGTTTTAATTACATGTTCCACTTCGGTTAAGTATTCTAATCGTATTTTCTATTGCCACCCAAGGCAACCTGCTAGTTTCCTCATGCCATCCAAGGCACCCCCACGAGTTACTACATGCCACCCAAGGCACCCACTTAACCCTCATGTCCCACTACATGCTAATTTGGTTAAGTGTTTCTTAATTAATTAAGACCGCGATCCTCATAAAGACCTCTCACATTAGACTATCTTTCATGACCGCTGGTTAAGCCGGTTGGGTCCGGGCAGCCTTACGTCATAACCGAGTCTAACCTCGTGTCTTTACGTTAATCACGTATTTAGTTTGTGCCTAAGACCTCTCACATTGGGCTAACATTTGTAGCAACTGGTTAAGCCGGTTGGGTCCGGGCAGTTTTACACTACAAATGAGTCCAACCTCGTGTCTTAGTCGATTAATTACACCTAATTAATCACCCCCACATTAATTATCCCTAATTAATTTCAAGTTTTTCATAACATGGGTAGACCTAACTCAATAGGTAAATTCCCATGGGGTAGACCTAACTCAATAGTTAAATTCCCACTTATGCTTATTCATTTTATGGTATGCTTAATCATAACCATTTCACATCACTTTATTAACATGCATATTAACCCCATCGTTCCCCACGTAATTCGTCTCATAACATGACATAATAAAGGGAAGATTCATCACAAATGTCATGGGTTTAACCAACGTAGCATATAACTTTATCATGGGTTCAAAAGGTGTCAACTTGCATATATGAACATACATTAAACCCAACTTAGCATATAACCCAAACTTGCATCATGCATGTCATAAAAAGAGACAAACTTGCATATGAATTTGCACATAAACTTGCATATGAACTTGCACATAAACTTTCATATGAACTTGCATATGAACTTGCACATAAACTTGCATATGAACTTGCATATGAACTTGCACATAAACTTGCATATGAACTTGCATATGAACTTGCACATAAACTTGCATATGAACTTGCATATGAACTTGCATCATAACTTTGCATATGAACTTGCATCATAACTTTGCATATGAACTTGCATCATAACTTTGCATATGAACCTTGCATAAAACCAAACACTTAGCATGCATAAAACCAAACACTTAGCATGCACCAAACCACATACTTAGCATGCACAAAACCAAATACTTAGCATGCATAAAACCAAACACTTAGCATGCATAAAACCACATGCATAACTTGCATATCATGTTACATATAACTTGCATATACTCTCACATATAGTTTGCATAACATGTTACATATGCATAAATGTTCAACATAGTGGTTTGCATCATAAAACATGGCATTAAACTTGCATATAGCATAAAACTTGCAAAAAACATATCTTACAATATACTAAACTTGCATAAACACATTTATCCACAAACATAGCCATGTCTTATCATATCCTACCATAATCAATTTAACAATTGATTATTAAAGCCATAGGAACTCACCAAAACCTAGATTAGCAAACTTATGAAGTGGAATTAGTTGCTCTAGTTGAAGAAGATGTTGATTAGAGGTTGATTAGAGGTTGATTAGCTTGCAACTCTCTTCATAGACTTTGTGGAGGCCATGATCAAGTTTCATTTTGCCATAGTTTAGTTACAAGATCTAATTATGAATGAATTAGGGTAGGGTTGGGGTCTTATTTATAGGATTAGGTAGTGTTTTAGGCCCTTAGATTAACCCTAAATTAGATTAGGACCCTTAGATTTCGGCACCTTCCAGAAACCAGCCCTAAGACCTAGCCCAAACCCCAAACTGGTGCACCCAACCACAGAACTCTCTAGAAACTGTGCAGGTTTCTTGGCTCGGCACGGGCGCACTTCCCAAGTGCGCCAGTGTATCTTTGTACTGGCGCACTTCATAAGTGCGCCAGTGCATTTTTGTTCTGGCGCACTTCACAAGTGCGCCAGTGCATTTCTTGCCTGTTTCTGGTTTTTCTGCCTAACTTCGTTCGTCCATATCTCCTTCATACGGTACCCGTTTTACGCAAACTCGGACTCTATTTCGCGTATTTTTCCGAGACGAACGCAATGACGCAGCCCGTTTCCCTTAATTCCCACATCTGGGATTAGTTATTCTTTAATTTGTGAAATTTAACATTAACCGAAATTCGGGGTGTTACAATACAGAGAAGGATTCTCCATGCCACTACTTCGGTGTGTAACCAAGGAGGAATCAAAAGCGATCTTTGCGGAATTACACGAGGGAGATTGCGGAGGTCACCTAGGCAGTCAAACACAAGCCAAGAAAATACTGCAATTTGGCTACTTTTGGCGCGACGTGAACCTGAATGCAATGACTTATGTTAAAAAGTGTGATAGACGCCAAAGATTTGCAAAAATTCCGAGAGCACCTCCCATCGAACTGACTCAAATGGTCAGCCCATGGCCATTTGCTGTCTGGGGTATAGACTTGACTGGGGCATTACCGACAGCTAAATCAAATATGAAATACGCGATAGTAGCAGTTGACTATTTCACTAAATGGGCTGAAGCTGAACCGCTAGCTACTATTACTTCAAAGAAGGTGATCAGTTTTGTCTTGAAAAACATCATCTGCAGGTTCGGTATTCTGCACAAAATAATCACAGATAATGGAACTCAATTCCACAGCAGTGAATTTCTAAATTTTTGTGCTCAATACAAGATCAAGAAGAGTTTTGCAGCCGTTGCTCATCCGATGGCCAACAGGAAATTCAAAGCAATCAATAAAATTCTGAAGTCAACCATTAAGAATCGACTCAAAAAAGCTAAAGGTGCTTGGGTAGACGAGCTTCCGCTTGCACTATGGGTATACCGTACCACCCATAAAACTGCGATAGGGAACATTCCATTCTCGCTTGCGTTTGTATTCAATGCTATGATTCCAGTAGAGCTTGAAGTTCCAACTCATAGAAGAATCCACTTCAACCAAGAAGAGAATGAAAGACTCCAACTCGAAGCACTTGATTTGCTTGAGGAAAGAAGAAGAGAAGAAGAACTCATAGTAATGGCAAACTAGAAAAGGATAGCTCGTCATTTCAGTGCTAAAGTAAAGTGGAGAACCTTCAAAGTTGAGGATCTTGTTCTGAAAAGAATCATGACAGGAACTTTAGTACTCGGACCCAATTGGGAGGGACCATATACGATTAGCCAAAAATTCTCAGATGGTACATTTGAGCTGAAAACGACGGATGGAATCCAACTTCTGAGAGCATGGAATGTTGTACACCTCCGTCACTACTTCACTTAATGTTTCCTTTATGTGTTCTGAAAAAGTTGTAAATACCATGCGACATTATTACAAGCTTTGTACATACTAATGAAAGGAATTGCTTTACTTGCCTAAATAGAGCGATTCGCAAACTATTTGCTAAGATTCGATTTTGATTGTAGTTCGCTTAAAAGAACGCTAACGCATCTATGACCAAATAAGACCTGGTGACCATTATAGCACGCCCCGATTGGGATAGCTCAAATATTCATTGATCAATGCTTAAAACATCATTCGCAACCAACTCGAGTATGTGGAGCATAGCAGTGCAAGGAAGGGACACCAGAGATTGAATGGTCAAATGACGCGGCGCTCAAAGTTACAAACGAAGCTGCAAGTTTCACAGAAAGGGGTGCCTTCTTAATTGCAATGTCCCAGGCCCTAGCTCTAACAAATCATGGTAAAACCCGATAAATGAACTAGCATCTTCCCCATGAAACAACGCAATTTTAAAACCAAAGACCTCCTAGAGGGGTACCCAGTCGATCGCTGACGCCATTGATACATGGTTGGATTGCGATAAACACTGGGCCTTAAAACTAAAGACCTCTCAAAGGGGCACCCAGTCGATCGCCGACGCCATTGATACATGGCTGGATTGCGATAAACACTGGGCTTTAAAACCAAAGACCTCCTCGAGGTGCACCCGATTGATCGTCGAAGCCATTAATACATAGCCGAATTGTGATACAAACACTGGGTTCTCAAAGACCTCTTCGGGGGCATCCGATCATAAGCCGGGTCTTCCAAATTCGGTTAGTGACGGACCCAAATACCTTTTCGAAGGCACCCTACAAATTCTACAAGTGGTTGAGTTAAGCAGTCACAACGAATAACGGGTTCACAAATACTTCTTCGAAGGACCGAAATGTAAGACCTCTCAAGAAGGGGCATAAAAATAGAAGTTCATCTCTATAAAAAAGGCATGAGTAAGATCGTCTAAATTGGAAACCTTTGATTGTGATCATGCCAAGAGATTCAATAATGGCAAAAACGCATGATCAAAAGATTCCAAATAAAGTCGGTCGTATAATGCCACACCTAACCTTTTAAAGTTTGTAACAAATTTCGGTATTGGGGTGTTACCACCGCATTAAAAAATTCAATGATGCTCACTTCTTAAGACATACCACAAACTCGCCATAACTTTGAAATTAAAGGTCCAACGTCTGCAAAGAGCAACCTGACCAACAAAGAAAAACTTTGAAATGACAAAGGAAAAATTATAACCCTGGTACTGCAATGAGCATAAAGGTGGTTATACATAAAATTGCCCTAGTCAAAATCAAAGAGATCCAGCAAAATTGGTCAAGTTAGGTTGACTCGTGGTTACAACCGAAAAATTGTGAACATGCAGTGGTTGGTAATAACACCTTTATTGCAATGCAAGTCATTTATTATTGCATTAATAATTGGGTGTTATTACCAAGTATTGCATTTATTATTGCAATACTTGGTAATACTTGGGTGTTATTACCATTTATTATTGGGTGTTATTTATTATTGGAATACCATTTATTATTGGATATGGTGAACATGCAATACTTGGTAATAACACCCAAGTATTGCAATAATAAATATGTTAATACCATTTATTATTAGATATGGTAATAACACCCAAGTATTGCATTAATAATTGGGTGTTATTTCGGTGAACATGCATTGCAATAATAATTGGGAGGATATCGGGATGAAGGGTGTTAATACCAAGTATTGCAATAATAAATGACTTGCAGTGTAAAAAAAATTGTGCACCAAGCATGAAAAGAAAACAAGTGTGGAATGCATAGAAGTAAAGTACGACAAAGCTCAAGTACAATAAGAAGAGCTTAGTTTCATTTTAGCAACCCAAAATCAGATCACAAAGTTACTGATCAAGTACAAGGTATCAGGCATAAAAGTGCATAAAGTAACAAGCGTAAAAGTACACCTGCATTTACAACTGGTCTGAATACAGTACATAAAAAGAAATAACAGGAAATAAGGGAAGATGGTCGTGAGTACTATTTCTTCTTCCCACTCTTTGGATCTCCGTACCTCAAAACTGATCTGTTGGCCTTAGGAGGAGGAGATACGTCAATCAACTGGCTTCCTTTTGCCATTGAACCACTGGGGCTTTCTTGGGAGGATATGGTAATAACACCCTTCTTCTTTTTCTTCATAGAAGTCACATTTTTTCCTTTACAACCCAACAATGTTTCCTCCTTTCCCTGGATATCAACAACCAGTGCTGGAGTTTCTGTAATGATACGGATTTCGCTCGGACCTAATCGATCATTAATTCAACCAAGACCGTTCAAAACCCAGATACGCTAACTCTGGGCATACAACACATCAGAACAAATAGCATAAGACTTTTATAAACATCATAATAATGTTACATTAGAGTACATAATATATCAGAGTACAAAGAAAAATAATTCTTTAGTGGAAGATTAATTTACAATAAATTTAATACAATGCAGCGGAACCAATAAACTAACACAGTGGAACCCTATCAATGCTCTAGATACAGCTTTAAGCTTCAATCCAGAATCCTTCTCAATATATAAATATTTGCAAAACAAACCACTCGACGGCCCATGTGGAAATAGGGGCACCCGAGTTTGCAAGTGAAACAAACTACGAGTCGGTCATGGGACTGGTATGAAAAATCTTACTTAACTTATTTAATAATAAGGCTAATCATATGACCATGCCGCTAACGTGGAACGGGTTTACTCCATTGGATTGCCAGTGCATAAAATAAAGTAAATCTTTTAAGCAATGTAATGCTTTTTTAAAAAAATGAAACCATTATAAGACTCAAGTCCCATCACACAATGCAATGCAAGCCGGAGGATAGAGTTTTACCTTATAATAGCAAAAAATGCTTGGTACGCATAAATAAATTCATTTGACATTATTACTAGTGTCTAGTCAGTTTAAAACTCTTTTCAATATAAATGTATCAATCCTAGACAGCATAGCTACCATATACTATGTCGCCATATATATATGTTTACAATCAAATTTGTAATGTCGTATTGGATATTGGGTTTCCATCATGAGTCGAGGCTAGGGATGGCTCCTCCCAATTCGAAACACTCTAGCAAATTCCTCAGGTCTCGGATGCTGGCGAACCCTTGGATCTTCAGGGCCGGTCCACACATACTTTAGTGGATTAATTATTCCTGAACACGTGTTTCACGTCCTATAGGACCTATCACTTGGCAAGTAGCAACTAATATCCGAGGCCTCGCCATCCATCATCCATATAAGTAAAAATGTGTCGGCTCCATACCATGACACCACTTCTAGCTAGAAAGAAACGCATGCACTCCATGTAGTAACGATCCCGTTTCTGACTCATACCGGGGTGTGAGGCTCGCGAAGTAATGCTATACACAAAGCTATGCTAATTAAAGCTATGCTTTAATCATCAACCACAAGGCTCTGTTTTTCAACAGAAGCCTTGATCATTTGCCTCTTAGCATGCCATATTGACAATCCACGCCATGAGACTGATGTCTGTCGATATATAACCTCTAAGATCATACGTCTTAGAGAAGGGTGTTAAGAAAGAGAGTAAATTCTATGCCACTAAATAGATATATATTTAATAGAAATCAATCAACACAAAACGAAGTCCAATGTCTGACACATATCCATTTACAAGTCCGTTCTGGGTCTAAACGAAATAGGAGACACCTTATTCCTCATTCCATATGTCCAATACGGAAGAGAGGTCCTCACATATGCGGACAATCAACAAGTACGTCTGGACAACTACCACTTTAACCCTTTCCTGGGAGCTAACCAATCCAGGGCATCAATAGTCGTCCATTCAATATGAAGATCATCGGTCTTCAACCACCATCTTCAATGTCTTTGACTTTAAGTCATTGTATAATTATTTGAAATGAGATTTAACTTGGCCTTTTCAAATAATCCTCGAATATATATAATTCAAATCATTTCTTTCTTTGGTTAAATTTAATTCAATTATATAGATTAATGTCAAATAAATCTAACCATTCGTATTACTTTATAAACCAAGGGAAATTGGTTTATTTTCATTCCATATCGTTTATAATATTTTATAAAGATTTTTCGCTATTTTTATTTATATAAAAATAGCCCATTTAAATCGAATGACGTTTCAGGTCGTTACATGGCCCTGTCGCTGTTTTTGTTCAGATTTGAATTACACATTTCTCGAAATTTAACCGTTGGATCTTAACAAACTAAATATCATCGGAAAGATCTCTCCAAAGCGAACCCAACGGTTCCAGCTTTGGGAAAATCCGACGGTCGGATCTCTTGGTATGATCGATTAAAGTTACAACTCCGAAATGCGAACTACCGCGAGCGATTCATTTTATTTCAATATATATATATATATATATATACACACATATATATAAAATTCGTTCGAAGATTTCAAAACCATTTATTTCATTACATGTAAATTTTGTGCACTTCATATTCGTGTTAAAAATTATATGAAGAAAAATATATTTCATTACATGAACATTTTATAAGCTTCACATACACACGTTAAAAAGAATTTTTTTAATGAACAAAAATATATTTCAACACATAATTCTTTTATTTTTCATTAACAAGTTAAAGATGACATTTTTATCTAATAATAACATATTTTAACATATGGCTAATTTATAACATCGCTAACATGTTAAAGACAACATTTTTATCTAACAATAACATATTTTAACATATGACTATTTTGAAACTTCGCTAACATGTTAAAGACGACAGTTTTATCAAACAATAACATATTTTAACATATGACTATTTTATAACTTTGCTAACATGTTAAAAATGACATTTTTATCTAACAATAACATATTTTTTCATATGACTATTTTCTAACTTCGCTAACATGTTCAAGACGACGTTTTTATCTAACAATAACATATTTTAACATATGACTATTTTATAACTTCGCTAACATGTTAAAGACGACATTTTTATCTAACAATAACATATGTCTATCTTATAACTTCGCTAGCATGTTAAAGACGACATTTTTATCTAATAATAACATATTTTAACATATGTCTATATTATAACTTCGCTAACATGTTGAAGACGACATTTTTATCTAACCAAAAATGTATTCTAACCCATGCTTCATTTCATCGGATTATACATACAATAAAAATGTAATTTTTATTGTTAAAGCATTTTATTTTCAAACATGAATCTTTTTAGTGATTCCTACATACAAAAAATGTATTTTTTATTGTTAAAACATTTTATTTTAAACATGAATCTTTTTAGTGACTCACACATACAACAAAAATGTAATTTTTATTGTTAAAATATTTTCTTTCAAACAATGAATATTTTTGTGATTCCTACATACAATAGAAATGTAATTTTTAATGTTAAAATATTTTCTTTCAAACATGAATATTTTTGTGATTCCAGCATACGATAAAAATGTAATTTTTATTGTTAAAATATTTTCTTTCAAACATAAATCTTTTTAATGATTCCTACATACCATAAAAATGTAATTTTTATTGTTAAAATATTTTCTTTCAAACAAGAATCTTTTTAATGATTCTTACATATAATAAAAATGTAATTGTTATTGTTAAAATATTTTCTTTCAAACATGAATCTTTTTAATGATTCCTACATACAATAAAAATGTAATTGTTATTGTTAAAATATTTTCTTTCAAACACGAATCATTTTAACGATTCCTACATACAATAAAAATGTTATTTTTATTGTTAAAATGTTTTCTTTCAAACATGAATATTTTTGTGATTCCTACATACAATAAAAATGTAATTTTTATTATTAATATTTTTTATTTCTAAAATGGAATATTTTTGCGATTCCTACATACAATAAAAATGTAATTTTTATTGTGTAAACATTTTATTTCAAACAATGAATATTTTTTTGATTCATGCATATAATAAAAATGTGATGTTTATTGTTTAAACATTTTATTTCAAACAATGAATATTTTTGTGATTCATACATATAATAAAAATGTGATTTTTATTATGTAAACATTTTATATCAAACAACGAATATTTTTTTGATTCATATATACAATAAAAATGTTATTTTTATTGTATAAACATTTTATTTCAAACAATGAATATTTTGTGATACATACATATAATAAAAATGTGATTTTATTGTATAAACATTTTATTTCAAACAATGAATATTTTTGTGATTCATACATACAATAAAAATGTGATTTTCATTGTATAAACATTTTATTTCAAATAATGAATATTTTTGTGATTCATACATACAATAAAAATGTGATTTTTATTGTATAAACATTTCAAAAATGAATATTTTTGTGATTTATACATACAATAAAAATGCTATTTTTATTGTATAAACATTTTATTTCAAACAATAAATATTTTTGGTGAAATATACATTCAATAAAAATGTAGTTTTTATTGTGAAAACGTTTTATTTCAAACAATGAATATTTTTGCGAACACAATCAATTTTTATTGCAACCATAAATGTAACAACCCAGAAAATCGGAACCAATTTATTTTCTTTTGGCAATTTTAATGAATTATGAATATTTAAAATGATTTATTTTAAATAATTACGACTAGAAATTTATTTTGAATAGAATTAGAACGCATAAATATATTTAAATCGAAGTTAGAATATAAATATTTATTTTAATTATATAACGAGCCTAAAATGGCGCGGTAGTTTGAAAATTCGATTTCAAATTTCAAATGAAGGTACATGATTCAAAATAAGCCGGATTTTAGTAATACCAAAAATATTTAAATCTGTTTGAAAACATCTTTCCAACGAATGTGAAAAATCCAGATTTCATAACGGGAATAAAAAGTTATGTCTAGTTGAAAATTCAGAATAGTTGTTATGGAATTTTATATAATATATACCCCTTAAAAAGAGCGATTTTGCAAACGACCTCCATTTCCGACGAGACCGCTTTTGTTGGATACGGAATGTCAAATTATTGTTAGAATCCAATTTTCATAATTTTTGGAATTAATATGTGAGCGTGATAAATTTAAACGTGTTTGGTCAATTTAGTTTGAATTTAATTGACTGGAAAATGACCATTTGTCAAACGGTCTCCAAATTCGATGAAATTAGTTTTGTTAGGACCGTATTGTCAAAACATAGCTAGACTTATTTTTCGGGAATTTTTGGGGAAAGTATGTGGCCCTAGTAAATTAAAATGTGCGTTTGAATTTAAAATATAATGATTTATATTTTAAATTTAGTGGAAACTGATCGTAACAGCCGAATTGGGTTGCGAAACATATCTCATTGTGTTCGGAATGAGGGTAATTAGCTAGGGGCGACAGTCGTTGAGTCTCGCTGGGAGATCGAATGAAAAATTACATTTTTGAGAATTAAAGGAGAAAAATGATAATAAAATATAAAACCTTTTCCCACTTAACACCCTTCCCCCCCCCCCCCCAATTTCATTTTTTCCCGATCAATTATTTTTCCCCTTTCAGAAAAAAACCCGATGCCCTTCTTCTGTTCCTCGACCGCTGCCATCGCACCTCAGCCGCTCCACCTCCCATCCTCCATCGTTCTCCGTTCTGCTCCCCCCTTTTTCAATCGAAACACACGAACCCTCCCCCATCGAGAGGATCGAAACCGCCCATCCCCATAACCGCGTCGCCTATAATCACCGCACCACCACCGAAGACCGCAAACCGAGAGTTCGTCCCATCGGCGCCTCCCCCTATGCGAGTACGAGGCTCCATAATCATCGCGAAGCACTGGCGTGGGGTGGCTTCAAATCTTGAGCAGGCGGTCTCTGGTAGCGTGCTCTAGGAGGTGGACGCGGGTTCGAACTCATTCCAGAAATTGATGAAGACCACGGATCTAATGAACACATGGAGCTTCCTTTTATTTTTATTTTGTTTATAAATTACTTTGAATTAAAAAATGATTTTCTTTTATATAAAATTAAGTAAAAATCTAATTTTTATTATATATAAGGATAAAAAAAATGTGATTTTATAAATTTATATGTAGCGTTGTTTAAAAATATAATAGTGTTGCAAAAATCTAATTTTTGTATATAGAATTAAAAGAAAGATATGATTTTCTTTATTTGCATTGTCATGAACAGCGTAGACAAGATTTGGTGAACAACGTAGAAAAGATTTGATTTTTAAAATAGAAAAGATTTGACTTTTAAAATAGACAAGATTTGATTTTTAAAATTGAAAAGCATGATTTTTAAAAATAGAAAAGCATGATTTTTAAAAATAGAAAAGCATGATATTTAAAAATAGAAAAGCATGATTTTTAAAAATAGAAAAGCATGATTTTTATTACTAAAAATATGATTTTAATTTGTAGAAAGAAATGATTTTTATTAGTAAAAATATGATTTTTATTAGTAGAAAAATATGATTTTTATTTATAAAATCTGATAAATATAAAAATTTGATTTTTATATATGGAGTAGCGAATATAAAAATATGACTTTTATATATGTTGGAGCGAAATACAAATTATATTTTTATACATATGATAGCTAGACAAAAATATGATTTTTAAAATATAAATATCATTGATTAAAAGTATGATTTTAAATGTATAAACATCATAATAAAAATGTGATTTTTACTATGAACAGCGTGAAAAAGGATTGCGTTAACATTACGAGAAAATCCAAACTGTTTATAAATTCAGAAATAAAACTGGAGGAGTGGACCCCAAAGGTGAGAACTTCTCACTCTAATTTACTTTCTAGTTAAATATATATACTAGGATGCAGACGGTGCTTGGTAGCACTCGACACCCTTGTTTGAAACCATGTTTGTTTGGCTATTTGGTTGATTGGATTATTTGGTTGAATTTGGTTTGGGAAATGAAATGAATTGATTAGAATTTGGTTTGTACATGGCGCGAGCCATTATTAGGCGAGGGATAAGGCTAGACCTTATTTCGGTTCTAGTATCGCGACGTTATGCTACCGAAATTTTCTAAAAATATAAGAACAATAAAAATATCATTTTTATTGTATAAATGAACTGTTTAAAATATCCATGAGATGAAATAAATAATTTATAGTTAAAAATATAATTTTTAATGTGTATATGAATAAAATAAATATTCATTTACAAATCGGATGATTTGTTTATGTAAACACATTTAATTGATATTGATTGGGACGATATATTTTACACATCGCCAAACTACACAAATAATAATAAGTGTTTGTTGTTTAAAAACCCCACACGGGTATTGGGATGATATAGGACATACACTAATCCCAATATTTAGTTGTATGTCAATCGATAGGTTGACAGACTGTTGTAAGCATTAATTATTTATATTTAACGCTTAAGCAGTTGTGTAATGCACTCTAGATGATGGTTGACTACGTTTGATTATGGTTGTGTACATGTGTGTATGAAATCCATATAAATAAAATTATATGGTAATTGACTGTGTCTGATTCCAATTCGGAAAGAACGAATATTTTAAATTAACAAATATTTTAAAATGACGAATAATGAATATTTTAAAATAACTAATGTTTTTAAATAATACTCAGTAATGGATCAAAATATGATTTTGATGTCCGATTTGGGATGGATACGAAAATATTTAAATATATAAAGCCATATTGATTAGATTAACGCCACATTGACGTGAACGATATTTATAACGATTTTATCCATTTTCATAATGAATATCGAAAAGGAAGTGATTTCAAAATCTAATGTTTTGAAAATATTATCATTTATATATTAATGATATGGAATATTCAATTTTGATTTAAAACTGAATACGAAGTTGAAATCATTTTGAAAACGAAATTTAAAACAATTTATAAAATACGTTTTAAATGGAAATGGATGAAATATGTATAATATATATTATATACATTTAATGGCCTGAATAGAACGCGCCGCGCCGCGGCAGTTCGCGAATTTCGGCTATTGAGTTCCAATTGACATTACGGGAGATCCGACCGTCGGATTCTCCTAAAACCTGAACCGTTTGGTTTCTATCGAAAAGAGCTTTCAAACGAATATAAGGGATTTGAAATCTATTGGTAGTATATGGAATTATGTCCAAATAAAATTTGGAAAAGGTCGCTATAAGTGTAGTTCGATGACCGTTTTTGGAAATCGACTGTACGGGCCTTGATAAAATTATTAAAAATACTAATAATTTGTGAAAAATCATAATAAATGATTTGGGTGAAAAATTCCATGTTTCAAAAGATAAAAATACGTTTTTATCAGAATGAACTAGTTATGAACTAGAATTATAATCCAATATTTTTAAATAAATAAATTGGATTTGAAATGGTTTTAAAAATAACCAGAATTTCCAATATATGAATTGGAATGGATTTTGAATCGAAATTATCTTCGGAATATTTCGATATTGGATTCCAGATTATATGGATATTATGGAGGAATTTGGAAGATATATATATATATATATATATATATATATATATATATATATATATATATATATAGATATCGTTATTTCCAATACGATATTTGTTGATTTCAGAATTTGAAATTGAATATAAGCCGATATAATTTCTATTCAGAGCCTTGTATTTAATAAAATAATTGGATTTTGGGTTTGTCGTGAATGGTGTCTTAAATAACACTGCTCTTAAACCCCGTGTGAAAAGAATAAATCTTTTAATTAAGATTATTAGAGTTTCTAGTGAATTAACATTTAATTGGAATAAAATGGGATGTGAATTAGTTTATTGTTGACTGTGTTTTTAACGACATTCGTTCTTTAACCCGATTTACAGTGAAATGTGATTAGAAATTAATAAATCTTTTTATTAAAATTTAATGGAAATTTTCCAATGTAAATTTTTCCAGTTTAATATATTATATTGGAATTGAATGGAATTCGATTTGGTAATAATCGAAGTGAGCTTCTGTGGAGGAAGACTATTAATATATATGGAATTTAAAAGGTTTTGTCGTTATTCCATTTATATTTTTAGTCGTATATGGAAATTGATATCGATTATATATTGTTCTATTTTCTGTGAAGATTCCATAATTAATGGAATGTGATTTGGGTTTATCGTGAACTGTGTTTTAAATGACATTAGTTCTTTAACCCAGTTGAAGACAAGATTACATGTCTAACATTGTATTTCGAACTGTATGGTTGATCTCTGCTAAATATATATCTGTTTGGTGGTGGAGAATTTATTCTCTTGCTTAACACCCTTCTCTAAGGCGTACGAGCTTAGAGGTTATATATAGGCGGAAATCAATAGTACGGTGTAGATTGTTGATGCGACATGTTTCTGTTTCCAAAGTTAAATAATCATTAATATTTATTTTTGGGAAGATTAAAGCTAGGTGGAGTTTTAATGAATCTTTAATTTGATTGAAATGGGAATTGATAATTTAAATTATCAAATTTAGGAAATGATCTTAAATAGAGTATCACCAGTTTTGCTCCTAGCGATAGTTTAATCTTTATTTAGATTTGAACGTGAATGGGTAATTAAATTTACCGATAATTTAATGGCCCGAAAATCCATACTTTATGAGCTGACTGATACGACACACGTCCAACTCAAATAATACAGAAATACGAGTCATTAGGTTTACAGAAATAGAAATAGACAAAAGAAGAAGTAAAGAAACATCAGAATCTCACAGGGAAACTGAACAAAATATAATATCATATAACGTAATCTTTGAAATACAATTCTGAATTTGTATATACATACCGTATCAGAGTACAACAACATTTGATACAGCAGAAATAATTCTAAATAACTAATGGGAAGCCTCCTGCTTCTAGCTCCTCCAAGTGTATCTGTAAAAGCCTGAAACACTTGACCACCCGTACAAATTTAGGCACCCAAGAGTTTAGGAAAAATAAACTATGGGTCAATCATGGGACTGGTGTGAGTAAACTCCAACCATATTGTTTAACTTTTAAAATCCTTTTTTGAAAGAAAAGGATAATAGTAAGACCAACCCACACATAAACATGGACGGTTTTTACCTTACTATAACTCAAAACATTTTAATAACAAAATCCAGTGATATTATAATAATGTCTAATCAAATAAATAACCAAATAGTAGAACGCTTGCATCTCACGCTCAACATATATAGTATAAAATCAAAAACCGCAGGGCGCTTATTGGAGATTGGATTCCAACTATGACAAGGTATGGGACCACCTTCTGATCAGTGTACTCTAGAGGGGATACACTGGGGTTCAACAAGAACATCTTGCAACCCGGCCACACATGACCGACCACTTATTTAGCTTGAGCATATCGAATATATTGTCACCCTGTTACGCTTTTAAGGGCCCACCGTACATCAGCGGGGATACATAAAATGAAAGAAGAACAAATAATGAAATTTTCTCTAGATGGCGACAATATAGCCTGCTTGGGAATGACTCACCTAACCATGCTGCCTGCCCGATTTTTGTCATTTTCCGGTTGATGAGGCTTGAGGTCACGTTTACTTTTAGAACATCTGACCACCATTAACTTTGAATGCCACATCATCAAATCCATAAATCACTAATTTGATTAATACAAATACACTTCGGGTATTAGAATAAAGAGAAGTTGCCTTCTCCCCAACAACTTGGTATATACGTAAAAACCAATAGGCGTGATCTTTGGAGATACTCTGTCAGATATTTGTCCCTACATGTTGTCCTGTGTCTAGACAAACAGAGTAGCCCTTGAATTTCACTCTGTCTCCAATTATCTTCAGCATATCTAATTCGCAACGCCTATGCCTATACAGAGTGGTTTTCGGATAAAATCCAATTGGTCTCTCCGTATTGACAACGATAGTCAAAATCTTTGATAACCGGTGATTTAACTATCAAAGGAAAACAAAACATCCATCCAAACAGTCAAACAATCACTGAACCTTTACATTCATTAACTATTTTTCCAAATCCCTTATCAAATTCTATATGTATCAACTTATTGATTTCTGTTTTCAAATTTTCTTAAAAATATTCTAACTCCTTAAATTTCTGGAAAATTTCGACAGCACCTCCCTTGTACCGGTCAATTGTTCAAACCTCAACTTTCATCTCTAGGCCCTTTCCATTCAAAAAGGAAATCAAAAAGCCAAGCGTCTTGCCGATTCAGTGCATAAAACTCATATGGAAATTTAATCATGTACCTTTTTGTCGGGCACTTAAATTAAAATCTTCACACTCTTCATTCACTTTATCCCATACCTGTCTAATATACATGCACATGCATTTTCATTTTATTCCAACCCCATACAACTATTTTGATTCAACCGCAATCAATTCCACAAATAAATTCTTTAAATAATTCAACCGCTCTATTCACTTATAGTTTGAATCAATAGTGTTCAAACATATTACAATTCATTTATGACAATTCGAATTCGATTTATAACTCACGCCTCATATTTGAATTCAAATTCTAATTTACTAATCCAAATTGCTTAACTCACATCAAGTTCCAATATTTGAATTCAAATTTTCTAATTAATACAATTTCAATATTCCTTCAGAAAATTATTTATTTATTTTATTTGTTTTTATTTGACATAGTCGAATTTGAAATCATAAATCCTTATTAAAACATTTGAATTCAGTTTACATTCCGACCATAGGAATAAATTTCACCGTTTCTTTTTGAAATGATTCCAAATTGTAAATCTCTTTTTAAATTCATACTTGAATTTAAATCTATAAATTATTCAATGAATATTTCCCTCCTTTATTTATAAACACCGTTCATAAAATTTTACTCCTTGTTTTAAATATTTAAAACAAGTTCCTATTTCAAATCTTATTTGAAATCTGATTTTCTTTCCGGAAATTAAATTTCCCTTTTTAAATTCAACTTGAAATAAAAAAAATCTAATATTATCTAATAATAATTTTTCCATTTGTAACATTTTTATAAATTCAGCTACTTGTTTTTATTATTAAAAACAAGTAAATAAATTCTAGATCCATTCAAAATTCCATTTTCATTTCGAAAATTAAAATATTCCTTTTTAAATTTAAAAATCCTTTTTTGATATTTTTAAATACAAATATCTAGGGCCAGTGATATTCAAATATCCAAACACATAAATCATCCATTCAATTCACACATCACACAAATGTTAGACAATATAAATAATACCAATCCTGCTTCAAGACTGGATATCGCGGTATAAAAGGTCATCCACTCATATATCGTGGGGCAATAGGGTTATCCGCTAATGATACTGTGGGCATCCGCTAATGGTACTGCGGGAAATCCAATATGTATATAATAACCACAACCACCAACCCTAAATAACTAATATATATATATATATATATATATATATATATATAAAAGAACCACAATAGATAAATAAACAACAATGTAAACAATCAACTAATAAAAAGCATATAAATATTTGTATTAAATAAAAAATCGACTATAATAATTTATAATCGAACAAAGGAGTGAGTTTACTCATCTGAATTTATTTGCATTGAACATCCAGTTAAATTCCGTGTTGTCGCAGCTACGACTATAATCGAATTATCGTTCTCCTACGATTATTTAAATTTTATTTAAAGATTACTAATTTAATTTTAACTTAGTACATAAATAAATAAATCTATATATTTAAATTTGGTAAAAAGGCATACCTTACTGCCTCGACTAACTACGAAGCAAATACAACAATCAGCTTTTATTCCAACAGCCCAAACTTCCCCAAATATTCCGCACTTTCCTCTTTGAAATTTCAACAAACAACTTGCCTGCAATATCCATTCCCAAAACTGCACTGCTTCACCATTGTCCATACATCCTCATTTCATCGAAAACTCTATTCACAGTCATGCCTGAACGCATCAGTCCCTGTTGCATATCACCAACAACCATTACTTCTAGTCAGTCCTGAGCATTTCACCTTCCCAAACGAACACAAACCTGATAGCCTCCATCGCTACACTAACTCCTCCTTACTACCAATCACCGAAACAGGTCCTCATCCACAACCACCTCAAACAAGGATCGAACTCAGAAAAATCATTTACTTTCATGCTTCAAAACCCTCATCCCCTTAATATCGAACTCCCCTAAAACTACCCATTAGAAAACTCTAGTCCACCCTCAGTTCATCAGTCAACATTACTAACCTTTCACGCCTCCTCCATTTCCAAAGTCCCAGTTCCAACTACCATAAACAAAAATTGCAATCAACATCTATTACTTCGATCCCTTCATCGCGTTCACATTCCACCATTCGAACATTCAAGCTCTATTCTCGCACTCTAAAACACCTCACCGTCATCATCCACTAGCATCGACCTTCAAATGCCATGTCTAATGTCCTTAAACTTCACTGACCCTATCGCACAACAACACGAGATCCCCATCTCCAAGTACGAAACCCGATATCCAAAGTACTAAACCATGCTCGAATTGGATTAAACCCAAAACTTATATGAACGATGCAGAAGTTGTAGTAGCCCGAGCCTCCATCGCACACAATAATAAGACCACCGAGATGAAGCCCTCGAGAAAAGAGGGTAATCCACTCCTAAGTTGATTGATTTCGCTGATAAATTGATCTATAATTGATTTAAAAATAAAAAGGGATTCGGGATTTGGTGAATTTTGTTGCGTGAGATAGTTGAGGACGATGAGTAAAAGAAGAGGGTGTAGCGGCTTTAAATATACGAAGGGGGAACAAGTATTGCCGCTCGAGGTAAGGAGAAAAAGGTCGGCCATTAAATGCGTGTGTTTGCTTGGTTTAAAAGTAGGAGACACTACATTCTGTGTATTGAAGAGAGAAGACAGCTGAACTGCTATAAGTCAGCTCCTATATATTTTATTTATTTATTTGATTGTAACCAAAAATCTCGTGATCCCTAATTCGCCACCCTGAACCACTATTTAACCGTAATGATTGATGTTGCTAATGTTATTCATTATTCTGAATTCAACAGAACGGTTTCTAAAATTAATTTCAACTATGCAAAAGAGATTACAATTTAAATTAACGATTATAATTAAATTCGATTTAAAATGCAAATCAATTCCAAACAATTATATTTATAGATAATACGTTAATATTATCGTTCTAATGTAAAATTTATATTAATCGTTTTAATTCAGTTTTTAATTCTGAATTATTATCGTTTTCGTATTACGATATTTCAATTTCTTCAAAATTAATCGTATATCGATTATTAAATCGATGAAATTCAATAAAAAATCATTTATAATTCCAATTAAATATTCAAAACTAATTCAAATATTTATTATAAAATAGCTAAAAATCTGGGACATTACAGATAACACCGTGGTGTTAGATATGGAGTATGACCAGTTTTGCACCATGGGATGAATAGGTTAGGATTGGGAAATTAAACAAATGATTACTTCAGTAAGGTGCGCTAATCCCGACTAGTTTGGATAAACCTTAATTTGGTTTGAGTTGATATCCTAAGGAAGATGAAAGAATAAATTTAAAGAATTTATCTTTGATAAAATTAATGGGAACCTTTCCCAAAGGATATGAATATTTAAATAAAAGAATATTCAAGATTGGAATGAGGCGTATGTTGTGTTTTATAGCACTTGTTTATTATATACGTGAGTTATTCGGAAATGCCGCGTTTATAACCATTTTGAATAACTGATTCGATGATATATCGACGATGAAGATGGTGGTTGAAGACCGGAGGTCCTCACATCGTTTGGATGATAACTGATGTCTTGATTGGGTTGTACACCCAAGACAAGGTAATAAGTGGTGATCGTCCAGACGTACTTGGAGATCGACCGGATATGCGAGGACATCTCTCTTGTATTCGACATATGGGACGAGGAATAAGGTGCCTCCGGTTTCGTTCAGACCCGGAATGAACTAGTAAACGGATGTGTGTCTGACATTGGATTTTACTCTGTATTGTTTGATCTCTATTAAATATATAACTGTGTGGCAGCGGAGAATTTATTCTCTTCCTTAACGCCCTTCTTTGAGACGTACGAGCTTAGAGGTTATATATCGATAGACATCAGTCGCATGGCGTGAATTGCCTGTGTAGCATGCTAAAATGATCAAGGCTTCTGTTGAAAAGCAGAGTCTTGTGGTTGATGATCAAAGCACTGATCTAATATAGCATATCTTTGTGTAGCGTTAATTCGCGAGCCTCACACCCCGGTATGAACCAGAAATGGGAGAGGACAACAGGGAGGGCAGTGCGTTTCCTTCTAGCTAGGAGTGGTGTCATGGTATGGAGCCCAGACATTTTTACTTATGTGGATGGTGGAAAGTGAGGCACCTCGGATATATCAGTTACTATGGAGTCGATGGATATTGAGTCATCTGGCTCAATTACCCCCCATAGGGCAGGGAAATGCATGTTCAGGAATTATGAATCCACCATGCACTTAGTGTGGACCGACCTTGCATGTTACGTAGGGCTGCCCAAAGTGTGTAGTCCTGAGACACTGGCTAGAGTGTCTCGAAGCGGGTGGACGATCCCTAGCCTCGATTCATAGATGGAATCCAATTTCCAATATGACATTGTGCGGTTTAAATTGTAGAGCCTAGTATTGGCGACATAGTAGCATGGGATACTATGCCATCTATGATTGATACATCTATATTTGAAGTTGTTTTGTACACTATGCACTTATGATAGTATCAAATGATTTGTTTTAAACGTACCATGCATGTTTGGCTATTATAAGGTAAAACTCTATCCTCCGTCTTGCGTTGCATTGTGTGATTGGACCTGAGTCTTATAATAGCTTCATTTTTTCAAAAAGCATTGCGTTTTTTATTTTAAGCACTAGTATTCTTAGGAGGAAAACCATTCCATGATATACAGTGTGGTCCCTTGATTTACTTTATTTTTAAAGTAAAGATTTAATAACTGTTTTAGTTGTCACACCAGTCACATGACTGACCTGGAGTTTATTGTTTTAACCTAAACTCTAGGGGCCCCTATTTTCCACAGGGGAAGCTAGTAGTTTTGGTTTTGTAGATACTATATTTACAGGATCCTAGATTTAAACTAGAACTATATTAAGAAAGCTCTGTATCTGTGTATTCTTTTCAGTTGTGTTATGTATTATTTTCCACTACTATGTGATTTAAATCTTTGATATTTTTCTAATGTATATTAATTATTCATATTCTGTTATATTCTTGTACTTTGATGTAGTTGTTGTAATAAGCAATTAATTGTTATTATGTTTGCGTTCCAACTCGTCTTATTCTTAGAAAATCCGTTCTTTCTCTTCTCTTCGGAGACAGGGGAAGTTCGGGTCGTTTCACACAATCAATCGTTCAAATCACAATCATTTTCCACAATACAACCATCACACAGTTATCCATGGTTTAACAGAAAATGATTTCGGGAGCTACTAAGCTCCGTCTGCAACATAATATATTTTTCATCATTTATTTTGAATTTATATTGCTCACATTGGGTTCCACTCCTTCAAAAATTGTAGATCGCTCTAAAATTTATCCGGTCACTTCTAGAATGTAGTAGACACTACCACGATCCTAATGGTTCCTGTTTCATGGGATTTCAATACCGTATGAGAGAGTTACGATTTTCTAAAGGTTAATGACTTTCTAAATTTAATTAACATGATAATTAATTAAAAATAATTTCACCTTCTTCCACTTCAGAACCGTGGCCGACGTTTTACACCACCCATTCAAAACTAGGGTTGGGATTTGCGTGAGATTTGAGGCCGTGACGACGATCTGACGTCACCACGTCGAAGGGGGAGGAGGGGAGGAATAGTTTTAAGAGAGAAGGGAATGCAAGGGAATCATGAAATGTTTCAAGAGGAAGGAATAAAAGAAGAAGAGAGAATGTATACTTGTGTGAATTTTGGGGAAGATGAAGTGGTTGTGAAATTGTAGAGGAAAAGGGAGGAAATGGCTATGTAATTTTTTTCTTCGAAAAGAAATGAACATGTATAAGAAAAGAGAGGAATAGAAGGAAGCAACGAAAGTGATTTATTTCATTTTCTTAGTGTATCTCTTCACATATAGTAGGTTACAAAGGAATTAAATTAGCTGACTAGGCAAATGTTAATCTAATCAACATTTATTTCCTATTCAAAATTCAAATGAAGAACATAAGGAAAGAGAAAATGGGAATGTAATTAATGCTTGATTTATTGTTTAATGCTAATTGTTAGAAAGTTTATGACTTTTCAATTTTCAAAACATATAATATTAACATTTTAGAATTTAAGAAACCTATTGAATGCTCATGCAAGTAAAAAAAATAAAAATAAATATACATACATGGAGTTGATTTGTTTTTGGAGAGAAGTAATAAAGGGAGAAAAAAAGAGAAATAAGGGGATGTAAATTTAAGAAATAAGAATACATGTGTGAAAATTGAATGAAGAGAAATAAATTAATAGAATGAAGGGTAATAAACTAATAGATAAAGGAAAGAAATGAATGTATAATTTATGGAGAAATGGAGTGGTGAGAAAAGAGGTAGTGAATTTGAGGAAGGTAGAAAAGGAAAAGAAAGCAAAATAAACTTTCATAAAATGTGAATTAGCAAAGAAATTATGTGTTGATTTATTATTAATTATCATAAAACTCCTATATTAAAGTTTTTAACAAAATAATGATTCAAGTACTATTTTCTTTTATTATCAATTGTTTGAAGTTAATTATTACAAATATACATACAGTTTGGTACTAATTTCAATTGTTATAAGTCACCATTTATCTAATTACAAATTGTTGTTTATTAGAAACAAATTTGAAATCATTCATTAATAACCTCATAAAATTTATTTAATAATCATTTTAAATATTCAAAATCCATTAAAATAGCTAAAATAAAAATTTTAAGTTGGTTTAGAATTTCCTGGATATTACAATCTCCCCCACTTAAAATCTTTTCGTCCTCGAAAAGGAACGGAGCTGAAAGTTGTTTTACAAACCAACTCAACTTTCATTCTTTTATTGGTTTCAGTAATTTTATTAGTTGAACTAATAATCACGCAACAAAATCATCAATCAACTAGTTGATTAGCTTTTCAAATATATATAACCTTTATATATATTCAGAAATCATATTTTCTAGGATTGGGTTATATATATAATCACAAATACGTTAATTATAAACTTGTCACTCTCAACTCATTCTAGGACATTTCTAACCCCATCTCAAATGAGTATCTCATTCTAGGATGCTACTGATCCTATCTCTAATGAGTTTTATTTCATAGGACATTACTAGTCCTACCTCTGATGAGTCTTTTGTTCAGTTCTAATGAGTTGTTCCCCAAAGATTTAAGTTAACCCAAGCTCCGATACCAACTCTAACGATACGGATTTCGCTATCGCTAAGTCGACCAAGACCGTTCGAAACCCGAATACGCCAACTCTGGGCATAGAACACAACAAAACAAATAACCAAAGACTTTTATAAACATCATAATAATGTTACATCAGAGTACAAAATATATCAGAGTACATCGAAAAATAATTATACAGCGGAAGATTAATTTACAATAAATTTAATACAATGCAGCGGAACCAATAAACTAACACAACGGAACCCTATCAATGCACTGGACACAACTTTAAGCTTCAACCCAGAATCCTGCTCAATAAATAAATATTTGTAAAACAAACCACTCGACTGCCCATGTGGAAATAGGGGCACCCGAATTTGCAAGTGAAACAAACTACGAGTCAGTCATGGGATGGGTATGATAAATCTTACTTAACTAATTTAATAATAAGGCTAATCACAGGACCATGCCGCTAACGTGGAATGGGTTTACTCCATTGGATTGCCAGTGCATAAAATAAAGTAAATCTTTTAAACAACGCAATGCTTTTTAGAAAAATGAAACCATTATAAGTCTCAAGTCCCATCACACAATGCAACGCAAGCCGGAGGATAGAGTTTTACCTTATAATGGACAAAAATGCTTGGTACGCATAAATAAATTCATTTGATATTATTACTAGCGTCTAGTCAGTTTAAAACACTTTTCAATATAAATGTATCAATCCTAGACGGCATAGCTACAATATACTATGTCGCCATATACAGGTTTACAACCAAATCTGTAACGTCATATTGGAGATTGGGTTTCCATCATGAGTCGAGGCTAGGGATGACTCCTCCTGATTCGAGACACTCTAGCAAATGCCTCAGGGCTCGGATGCTGGCGAACCCTTGAATCTTTAGGGCCAGTCCACACATACTTTAGTGGATTAATTATTCCTGAACACACGTTTCACGGTCCTATAGGACCTATCACTTGGCCAATAGCGACCAATATCCAAGGCCTCGCAATCCATCATCCACATAAATAAAAATGTCTGGGCTCCATACCATGACACCACATCTAGATAGAAAGAAATGCATGCACTCCTTGTAGCCACGATCCCGTTTCTGGCTCATATCGGGGTGTGAGGCTCGCGAAGTAACGCTACACACAAAGCTATGCTTATTAAAGTTGTGCTTTGATCATCAACCACAAGGCTCTTCTTTTCAACAAAAGCCTTAATCATTTGCATCTTAGCCTGCCACATTGACAATCCACGCAATGTGATTGATGTCTATCGATATATAACCTATAAGCTCATACGTATCAGAGAAGGGTGTTAAGCAAGAGAATAAATTCTCCACCACCAAACAGATATATATTTAATAGAAATCAATCAACATAGAACGAAGTCCAATGTCAGACACACATCCATTTACAAGTTTATTCTAGGTCTGAACGAAACTGAAGACACCTTATTCCTCATTCTATATGTCCAATACAGAAGAGAGTTCCTCGCATATCCAGACAATCAACAAGTACGTCCGGACAACTACCACTTGAACCCTTTCTTGGAAGATAACCAATCCAAGGCACCAGTAGTCGTCCATTCGATGTGAAGAACGTCGGTCTTCAACCACCATCTTCAATGTCTTCGACTTTAAGTCGTCGTATAATTATTTGAAATGAGATTTAACTCGGCCTTTTCAAATAATCCTCGAATATATATAATTCAAATTATTTCTTTCTTTGGTTAAATTTAATTCAACTCTATAGGTTAATGTCAAATAAATCTGACCATTCGTATTACTTTATAAACCAAGGGAAATTGGTTATTTTCATTCCATATCATTTATAATATTTTATAACGATTTATCGTTATTTTTATTCATATAAAAATAGCCCATTTAATTCGAACAACGTTTCAGGTCGGTAAGCGGCCTTGGCGCTATTTTTATTTAGATTTGAGTTACACATTTCTCGAAATCTAACCATTGGATCTTAACAAACTTAATATCATTGGATAGATCTCTCCAAAGCGAATCCAACGGTTCCGGCTTTGGGAAAATCCGATGGTCGGATCTCTCGGTATAAGCGTTTAAAGTTACGATTTCGAAATGCGAACTACCACGCGCGATTCATTATAAATATAAATATATATATATATATAGAATTCGTTCGACGATTTCAAAACCATTCATTTCATTATATGTAAATTTTGTGCGCCTCATATTCATGTTAAAAATTATATGAACAAAAATATACTTCATTACATGTAAATTTGATACGCTTCACATACATATGTTGAAAAGAATATTTTTAATGAACACAAATATATTTCAACACATAATTCTTTTATTCTTCATTAACAGGTTAAAGATGACATTTTTATCTAACTATAACATATTTTAACATATGACTATTTTATAACTTCGCTAACGTGTTCAAAACAACATTTTTATCTAACAATAACATATTTTAACATATGACTATTTTATAACTTCGCTAACATGTTAAAGGCGACATTTTTACCTAACAATAACATATTTTAACATATGACCATTTTATTACTCGCTAACATGTTAAAGGCGACATTTTTATCTAACAATAACATATTTTAACATACGACTATTTTATAACTTCGCTAACATGTTAAAGACGGTATTTTTATCTAACAATAACATATTTTAACATACGACTATTTTATAACTTCGCTAACATGTTAAAGACGGTATTTTTATCTAGCAATAACATATTTTAACATATGTCTATCTTATAACTTCGCTAACATGTTAAAGATGACATTTTTGTCTAACCAAAAATGTATTCTAAACCATGGTTCTTTTTATTGGTTTATACATACAATAAAAATGTAATTTTTATTGTTAAAACATTTTATCTTCAAACATGAATCTTCTTAGTGATTCCCACATACAATAAAAATGTAATTTTTATTGTTAAAACATTTTATTTTAACATGAATCTTTTTAGTCACTCATACATACAATAAAAAAGTAATTTTTATTGTTAAAATATTTTCTTTCAAATAATGAATATTTTTGTGATTCCTACATACAATAAAAATGTAAATGTTATTGTTAAAATATTTTCTTTCAAACATGAATAATTTTGTGATTCCTATATACAATAATAATGTAATTTTTATTGTTAAAATAAATTTTTTTCAAACATGAATCTTTTAAATGATTCCTATATACTGTAACACCCCGAATTTTCTATTAACACTAAAGTTGCTAAAATATTAATAAGCGTGTAAGAGGGGGGATGTATCTAATATGAATATAAAAGTGTGTAAGAGGGGGGATGTATCTAATATGAATATAAAAGTGTGTAAGAGAGGGGATGTATCTAATATGAATATAAAAGTGTGTAAGAGAGGGGATGTATCTAATATGAATATAATAATATTAATAAGTGTGTAAGAGAGGGGATGTATCTAATATGTATATAAAAACAATAATAAGTGTGTAAAAGGGGGGGATGTATCTAATGTGTACACTGTAGAATATATATATATATATATATATATATATATATATATTGCTGAGTGTTTGCTGAGTCACTTCTGACTCATTGCTGAGTCAACAAGATAAACCCCATCTTGTCTGAATGGCTGCGGTTATTTCTAGGTTAAATCTAATGGCCTAAATGCATTCTAAAATCTATAAATAAGTGGGTAGACCCTAAACCTAAATCACTTGTAAAATTAGAGAAGCTACCGTCATGCTGCTGCCATGGAGTTCAGCGTAGCCGTCACAAACTAAGAAGAGGAAGCCTAATCATCTACAACTAAATCTACACAAATCAAATCAAAAGATCTCTCTTTCTCTAATTCTTTTCTTTTGTTGGTGAGTATGATGATTCTCACAAGACTATTACAAACTAATTTGACTCAGTTATGAATGGATCACAAGAAAGTGATGTGATTTGTAATTGTAAATTCTATATATTGTGGATCTCTTATTATGTTATTATGTTGTCGTATGATGTAAATTATATATGCTATGTCATGCTATGTTGTAAATTCTCTTATGCTATGTCGTGCTATGTTGAGAATCATGTCAAGCTATGTTATACTATCATACTATGCCATGTTATAAATCATGCTATATTATGTTGAAAAATCATGCTGTTGGATCATGCTTAAAGTTATGTTTTTTTTTCTTAATTTAAATGGATCTTGTTTATGGGAATTTGCCTATTAGGTTAGGTGTACCCATAAACTTGAAACTATAATTAAATAAAACTTGATTATGGGAATTTGCCTATTGAGTTAGGTGTACCCATATAAAACCATGTTGTTAAAAAATTAGATGATGTTGATTCACACATGTTCATATGTAAGTTTATGAAAATTGATTGAGATTATATTAGGTGAATTTTGAACAAGTTGACACCTTTAGGTCCATGACATGTATAATCTATGCAAGTTGGACATATGCAAGTTTCACCCCTTATTATGATTCATTTGGTCACATATACATGTTGTTATTATGATAATCTCTTTTATGCTATGAGTTAGGCTATTCGAGTCTAACATATATTTTGCGAATAAACGTTCAAACGTGGGGTAGGGGTAATATTAGGAATTAATAAATTGGGTGCAATTTTGTAAGATTTTGCATACCATGAATGGATGTCCATAATTGAGTCAATTATGGACATTGTTAAAAATTGGAAGTAATTAATAATTCAAGTAGGGAATTATTAAAATTGGGGGAAAGTGGATTATTATTAATAATCAATGCTTAGGACACGAGGTTGGACCCGTTTGTGATGTAAACCTGCCCGGACCCGCCCGGCAAATCCAGTAGTCACAAATGTCGGCCCAATGTGGGAGGTCCTAGGCCCAAACTAAAGCATAACAGTTGTGAAGACACGAGATTAGACTCTTTTATGGTGTAAGACTGGCCGGACCCGCCTGGCAAATCCAGCTGCCATAAATGCCAGTCTAACGTGAGAGGTCTTTATGAGGTTATGGCCTTAATGAACTAAGAAATACTTAACCAGATAATCATGTAAGGTGGGACATGGGGGTTAAGTAGGTGCCTTGGGTGGCATGAGGAATCTGGTGGTTGCCTTTAGAGGCATTTGAAATACGATTAGACTTAACCAAACACACATGTAAATGAACATGACTAAGTGGGTTAAGTGGGATCGACTAATGGGGACAAGCTTAGGTGGAATGCTTGTGGTAAATAGTGGGGGCCCATTTCAACCAGTATCCCAAAACGTATCTTTGTGGGCTCGACCCAAGTCGAGGACGGGACACGCATACTGGGTTTGACTATAAGAGGCCAAAGCAGGGAGCGGTGGCAACGCAAGTCCAACGGGTTTCATATGCGTGTGTGGACCCGGGCTGGTAGGTAAGACGTTGTTGCATCGTGTAGGTATAAGCCGTGCATGTCCGTTGTATCAGGTTTCCACTTTAGGGGAGTGATACACCCCCACTGTGGGGCCAGCACGGGTATCTACGAGTTAGGGAGCCGATCGAATAATGGGAAGTAGGGTACACCTAGTGGAGATAGGGGCAGGCGGCACCTATGTAGTCAGCTAGGGGTACGTAAAGCCATTGGGAAAGTTTCTAAGTGAAGCTAAGTGGAATGAATCTTTAGGGTGACTGGTGTGGTGCAGTATAGTGTTTATCCTTTAGTATTTAGGAGCGCCTATAACGTTGCCTTTAGCGATTGTCTATGTCCTTAATCTGCTCTTCATAGACATTTTCTTGTTTTCCAGCTTATGCCTTAGTCCAGTTATTTTGGTAATAGTATTGTAGAATTATCATATTCACCAGACTTTATGTCTGACCCCCTCTTTTCCATCCTTTTTCTCCCTTCAGGTCCGCAGGTTGGGCCAAGTTCTAGTGGAGTCTAGTTGGATCGCTTATCTCTGGAAAGCTTGGACTGCTGAAGTAAAGTCCAGCTTGTTATCTTTCTTTTTAATGGCTATTCATGTAATGGGATTATGTACTTGTTTTATCAAGATAGATATTGTACTTGACATTGAATATGGTGTTACGATGTAATCAAACATGTTTTGACTTCTACTACAATGAAATAAAGTTTTTGAATTTCCAAGTACTATTTTATATCTGTCTTGTTGTAATTTTACTGTTCTATATTCACTTAAAACGTCCATGGAAGTTAATGCATTCCCTTTGTGAGTGACATTAATGGACGTGGGGTGTTACATATACCATAAAAATGTAATTTTTATTGTTAAAATAATTTCTTTTAAACATGAATCCTTTTAATGATTGCGACATACAATAAAAATGTAATTATTATTGTCAAAATATTTTCTTTCAAACATGAATCTTTTTATTGATTCCTACATACGACAAAAATATAATTGTTATTGTTAAAATATTTTCTATCAAACATGAATCTATTTAATGAATCCAACATACAATAAAAATGTAATTTTAAATGTTAAAATATTTTCTTTCAAACATGAATATTTTTGTGATTCCTACATACAATAAAAATGTAATTTTTATTGTTAATTTTTTTTATTTCTAACAAGGAATATTTTTGTGATTCCTACATACAATAAAAACATAAATTTTATTGTATAAACATTTTATTTCAAACAATGAATATTTTCGTGATTCATACATACAATAAAAATGTGATTTTTATTGTATAAACATTTTATTTCAGACGACGAATATTTTTGTGATTCATACATACAATAAAAATGTGATTTTTATTGTATAAACATTTTATTTCAAATAATGAATATTTTTGTGATTCATACATACAATAAAAATGTGATTTTTATTGTATAAACATTTTATTACAAAAATATATTATTTCAAACAATGAATATTTTTGTTGCAATATACATTCAATAAAAATGTAATTTTTATTGTGAATACATTTTATTTCAAACAATGAATATTTTTGCGAACACAATCAATTTTTGTTGCAACCACAATCAATCATTCAAATCACAATCAGTTTCCACAATACAACGATCACACAATCATCCATGGTTTAACAGAAAATGGTGTTAGGAGCTACTACGCTCCATCCGCAACCTAATATATTTTTCATCATTTATTTTGAATTTAGATTGCTCACATTTGGTTACACTCCTTCAAAAATTGTAGATCGCTCTAAAATTTCTCCAGTCACTTCTAGAATGTATTAGACACTGCCACGATCCCAACGGTTCCTGTTTCATATGATTTCTATACCATATGAGAGAGTTACGATTTTCTAAAGGTTAATGACTATTTAAATTTAATTAACATGCTAATTAATTAAAAATAATTTCACCTTCTTCCACTTCAGAACCTTGGCCGATGTTTTACATAACCTATTCAAAACTAGGGTTGGGATTTGCGTGAGATTCGAGGCCGTTGACGACGATCTGACGTCACCAGGTCGAAGGGGGAGGAGGGGAGGAATAGTTTTAAGAGAAAAGGGAAAGCAAGGGAATCGTGAACTGTTTTAAGAGTAAGGAATAAAAGAAGAAGAGAGAATGTATACTTGTGTGAATTTTTGGGAAGATGAAGTAGTTGTGAAATTGTAGAGGAAAAAGGAGGAAATGGCTATGTAAATTTTTTCTTTGGAAAGAAATGAACATGTATAAGAAAAGAGAGGAAGAGAAGGAAGACTACGAAAGTGATTTATTTCAATTCCCTAGTGTGTCTCTTCACATATAGTAGGTTATAAAGGAATTAAATTAGCTGACTAGGCTGACATTAATCTAATCAATGTTTATTTCCTATTCAAAATTCAAACGAAAAACGTAAGGAAAGAGAAAATGGGAATGTAATTAATGCATGATTTATTGTTTAATGCTAATTGTTAGAAAGTTTATGACTTTTCAATTTTCAAAACATATAATATTAACATTTCATAATTTAAGAAACCTATTCAATGCTCATGCAAGAAACAAAATAAAAAGAAATATACATACAAGGAGTTGATTTGTTTTTGGAGAGAAGTAATAAAAGGAAAAAAAGGGAGAAATAAGGGGATGTATATTTAAGAAATAAGAATACATGTCTGAAAATGGAATGAAGAGAAATAAATTAATAGAATGAAGGGTAATAAATTAATAGATAAAGGAAAGAAATGAATGCATAATTAATGGAGAAACAGAGTGGTGAGAAAAGAGGTAGTGAATTTCAGGAAGGTAGAAAAAGAAAGCAAAATAAACTTGCATGAAATGTGAATGAGCAAAGAAATTATGTGTTGATTTATTATCAATTATCATAAAACTCCTATAATAAAGTTTTTAACAAAACAATGATTCAACCACTATTTTGTTTTATTATCAACTGTTTGAAGTTAATTATTACAAATATACATACAATTTGATACTAATTTCAATTGTTATAAATCACCATTTATCTAATTACAAATTGTTGTTTATTAGAAACAAATTTGAAATAATTCATTAATAATCTCATAAAATTTATTTAAAAATCATTTTAAATATTCAAAATCCATTAAAATAGCTAAAATAAAAATTTTAAATTGATATAAAATGGGAAAACATCAAATGTACACAATTGTGAATTGGCATAAAATGGTTTTAATGGCATATAATAAATTTGAGACATCAATTGGTATAAATTATATACCTGAAATTATGGACATAATTTAGGTGACAATTATGAACATAGATTAATTTTGAAATTTAAATAGGGATAATTAATTCATATTGGGGTGAAATAATTATGTGTATTAATAAACGCCTAAGACACGAGGTTAGAATCGTTTGTGGTATAAGACTGCCTGGACCCGTCCGGCAAATCCAGCAACCATAAACGGTAGTCTAATGTGAGTGGTCAAAGGCATAAATTAAATGCGTAGAAATTGTTAAGACACGAGGTTAGGCTCGTTTGCGGTATAAGACTGCCCGGACCCGCCCGGCAAATCCAGCAACCGCAAATGGCGGTCTAATGTGGAGGTCTTTACAAAGTTACGGTTATAATGAATTAAGTAACACTTAACCAGATAAACATGTGGTGGGACATGGGGGTTAAGTGGGTGGCATGGGTGGCATGTGAAATACGATTAGAAACACTTAACCAAATTTAACATGTAAGAAGACATGCATAAGAAGGGGTTAAGTGGGAAATTCTATTAGGGACCAAGCATAGGTGGAAAGCTTGTGTCAAACATGGGGACCCTTTTCAAACCAGTAACCCATTAAGTATCTTTGATTGCTCGAGTTAGATCGAGGACAGGACACGCTTACAGGGTTTGATTGTAAGAGGTCAAAATGGGTTAGCGGTGGCAACGCAAGTCGAATAGGGTCATGTGCGTGCGTGGGCCCGGGCTGGTAGGTAAGACATTGTTGCATCATGTAGATATAAGCCGTGCATATTTAGTGGTATCGGGTTGCCACTTTGGGGAGTGATACACCCCATTGTGGGACCAGCACGGGTATCTATGAGTTAGGGAGCCGATCGCATGGGGGTAGTGGGTACAACTAGTGGAGATAGGGCCAAGCGGCACCTATGAAGACAACTAGGGGTACATGAAACTACCATAATGATTATTATGTTTAGTAGGCGGGATCAACTTTTAGGGTGACTAGTAATGGTGCAGTATAGTAATTATCCTATAGTGATTAGGAGCGCAATTAATGCCAGAATATTCCTCTTGTTTGCTTTGTCATGCCCACTTGTTTCACAGTCATGCCTTGTTTTACCAGTTTATGCCTTATCCTAATTACTTTAATAAATATATTCTTAAAGTTATTGGACTCGCCAGACTTTATGTCTGACCCCCTTGTTTTCACCTCTTTTCTTCCTTTTTCCGCCCAGGTTCTCAGGTGGGACTAGTGCAAGTGGAGCTTGATTTGGATCTTTTCCTTTTGGAATTGCTTGGATTGCTGAAATTAAAGTTCAGCTCATCTCTTTTATGGCTGCTTGTGTTGGGGTTATGCTTTTTACTTTATGTACTCAGAAAACAATTTGTCAAGATGGATATTAAGTGTATTTGGTTTATGATGTTGTTGTAATCAAACTATTTCTCCATTGCAATAAAAGTTGTTTTAAAATTTTCAAGTACCAATATATGTATCTGTCTTGTTATATTCTGTTCTATACACCAATAATACTCCATGAAAATTAATGCATTCCCTTTGAGAGTGACATTAATGGAAGTGGGGTGTTACATCAAGTCACTTAATATTAATCTCGTTTACGTTTTGATCTAAAAAGAAATGCTAAGGTAACAGAGTTAAATGTTTTGTCAGGGAAAACTCAGTTCTTAAGGTTTAAACTCAATTACTGGCTTGACTGAAACAGAATCATGCATGCAAGAAAGAGAAGATTGATGAAGTTGAAATTAGTAAAAGAGAAACCTGAAATAGCACTTGATAGAAGTTCACATATCGGCAAGCAGTCCGACTTGGTCCAACAATCTTCGTTGGGTTCATAAAGGAGCAAGCTTTGATGTTGAAACATAGGAGATTGACTGAATCAACATGAATTGAGCAACTCTAATCAAATCAATTATTTTTTATCTATATTTCATGTCATTGTAATTGCGGGAATTACACCAAATAGGAGAGAAACAGAAGAGGAATATTCATATCCTTTAAGCCGAATTTTCCAAATCAAAGGTGAATATTGTGGAGAGAGGAGTTGTTATAAATAAAAGAGAGAAAAAAAGGAATTTAGATAACTCCATGGCTGCCACACCTAAAATGAAATCATACATGAATATCATGTGGTATTACTGTCTTTAATCAAATAGGAATTAAAAGTAAGTTTATATCGAAAAAGTGCAGCTAGTTATAACTTTAGGATTTTGAAATGAAATACAATGCACATAACTTCCACTATCTGGTTAGATAATGCAAAATTATCGTAGTTAATAACGACAGATGATAAACCAAAAGGTAAATAACATTCACATACTGCTAGGAAAGAAAAAAAATTAAAACATCCAGATATTTACCAGTAGTTTGAACTCTAAGGTTGACCCGGGCCTCTGATGGATGTGGCAAGTTGTATCCATAAAAAGAAACCCTTGGACTATATAGAACAAGAATAAACACATTACCATTTTTACAATCAAACACTAATCAAGGTTTAACATTCTATATTTAAAAATTACACCAATACAAATGAGAACAACTAATTTCCCTACCCAGTGTGCATTATCATCATTTAATAAATATAATAACACATTCTGCAATTGCTTAGTGTGCTAGGCTAATATCCCAGCATAATAATAGTGCAACAGTTATAAGTAAAACATTCACTGTCCAACTTGCTACGCACACTACAACTAAAATTTTAACACTATTTAAATTGACTGGCGTAAGTTCCTCAAAATTCATAAGCTAAAAACTTGAAAAGATTAGAAAAAAGTTTTATATAGTAACAATATGTAACGCCCAATCTCACATCAGAAAACTGAGCCTGAGGTTGACATACATAAATATCTATCACTTTTTAAATTCGGATCACTATCCATTACTTTGGGGCCATTGTTACATAAGTGAATTGGATACAACATTAAGTGGTTGCGATTATGAGTTGTTAAATAGAAGCTCACTAGTTTAACTATGTTCTTCCACCACGAGATGTCTGTGATTCTATTAAATATTTGGATGCTTGACTTCTCCAAGACTAATATTTATGTGCTTTCACTACAAAATCTTTTAGACGCTTAACTTTCAAAACAGTCCATGACCTATATCATCCATCAAAACAAATAGTTGATGTAAAATTTTCAAGAGTAAGAAATTCAAAAATGACCAAAGAAATAATAGTTCAGATTCAAACGATGTTATTCTAACCCGAAATCGATGAAATTAGATACCTAAAATTGAAGTTCAAATGATGTTCCCTGAAGCCAAATCGATTCTTCCCCAAATTCCGATTCTTTGATGTCAGAATGGATTTGAATACTTTATTCTTTGTGATAGTTTTGATGTCGGAACGAATTCGAAATAGGTTTGGAATCCGGTGTTATTTTAATTTTTTGGAAATTGTTTGAGTTTCTGATTTAGCGACCGTTCTTTGAGAAAGCGTTGGCCAAAGGAAATGAGAAATGGAAATAGGGTTATGGATGTTAGTTTACCTTTTTGCCCTCAGAAACCAGCCTTACCAACACAAACAAGTGTTGGCAATAAGAAAAATATAATTATGTATTTTTGGCAACACTTTTTTAATATAACAACACATATAATTTTTACAACCTTGCAACACAAATAAGTGTTGGCAATTGTGAAAAAAAAGTGTTAACAAATGGCCATTATGGTGTAGTGTTTATCCTTCGCAGTTGATGTCCTTGGTACTGAGATTGAAATATCCACTTGAATGATATCTTTAGATGAACTGATATCGCTTAAATCCTTAATGGTATCCGAAGAATAATCCTTATGAATAGCTTGTATAGAAGGATTCTCAGCAACTTTAGCACCTGCATTGTCCCCAGAAGTAACTTTGACATCTCCGCTAATTTGGTTCCCTTCATCGGGTCCGAAAGGGTTAGTGAAGAAGTTATCTCTTTCTCGACTCCCTCAGTTGTCCTCTCGACCAATTGTTGTTCAGAATCCCCTTCTTTGATAGAAGTCAATTTGGGTTTGGGAGGTGTTTTTCTACTACCTACAGTGTCTGAGCATTTTTTTTTAAAGGAGATTTCTTGGTAGCAAATTCGCCGGCAATTTCTTTCTTGAAAAGCAAATACAATTTAAGTGTGCGAGAAGGGTCAACCAAATGGTATTGGTGAAGAAACTATTCCGTAATCAAATATCTCCTACTTCTTTGTTCTTCCTTAATTGCTTGCAAGGTTTCTAACAACTCTTGGCCAGTAGTATCATCTGAGTCAGAGGAAGGAAGCATTGCAAAAGCAAAGGAAGAATTTGGTACTTGGAAGCTAATTGTAGCACAAGCAAAGAAATATGAGAGTGTGTTCTTATATTCTTCCATCCACCTTCCGTAGAAATTATCGGGGAAACGTACGGAACAATAATTTTCTATAAATCCCTTGGCACTATCCATCAGATTAGTTATAATCTTAGGATATTTCCCTTCGACAAAGATAATCGCTGGCTTTTCTTGTCACTTTTTGAAAGTTTCCAACAAACAGACTTCTTCAAAGTAGGAGCATGTTGCTTGGTCCTCATAAAGAGTATATAAAGACCAGTTAAGATGGCATAGCCATTAAGATGTAGTTGCATAGGGGCAATGGCTAAACGCATCAAAACCATCTCTATGAAGGGATTAAATGGACGAACGCCGCCCATCGTTAACATATGTCGATTAATAGCAACTTATCCAAGGAGGAGTGTCTGCAAACTCATTCTCCTTCGGAAATTTGGCATCAGTCTCTAATATTTTAAATTGAGAAAATAAGCTTTTGTACGCATGTTTGCCCATTTTTTTTGGTTTCCTATCACCACGTACTCCATTTTGGGGCTTAGGAACAGGAAATTCTGGATTGGTGTCTAATTTGGAAACACTAGTCGTAGCCACATTCATAGCTTGGGTAGAAGTGTCAACTTGTGTGGACTTTGATTTTGCTTCGAGCTGTTGGCGTGATTTCTATTTAGTATCCATCTCTACACGAACAACTATATTTGACAACGGACTATAGGTATGTACTTCCTATAATAAAAAAAAATGTTGTATGCAACTAAATAAAGGTAAAGCTTGAAATTTTTAAATCACCGTAAAATGATTGATTGATTCCAAGCTCCACTACGAAATTATATTCAAGTGCTCAGGTGTAATGGCCAATAGAGCCTTCTAACACAAATAAGACACTTCAGTATAAGTCATGAAAATTTGTGTACAAATTTCCTAACTAATTGTCTAACTTATTATCAATAAGGGCAATCGATAGTAGAGTATTTTTGCTTAAAATAAGTGTTTCAATTACAGCATAAGAAGTGTTTAAAGGCACCGAGCACAGGGAGGCCAATTTTGATCCAAATAGAATCAGTTATAACTGACCCAGATCGGGTCGGTCGTAACTGATCCAGATCGGGTCGGTTGTAACTGACCCAGATCGGGTCGGTCGTAACAAAGAATTAGTTATAACTGACCCATATCGGGTCGGTTGTAACTGACCCAGATCGGGTTGGTCATAACTGACTCAGATCGGTTCAGTCGTAACTGACCCATATCGGGTCGATCGTAACGTACGCAGAACGGGTCGGTCGTAACTGACCCAGATCGGGTCGGTCATAACTGACCCAAACTGGGTCGGTTATAGCAGACCCAAATTGGACCAGTTATAATTCACCAAAACTGGGTTGGTTTGGATTTCTTAGAACGGGTCGGACAAGGCTGGGCTTGTGTGAATGAAAATAATTAGAGCTTCATGATCAACACAACAAGTGGAAGACATGAACAAAATACAAGATCAATCATGGCAACAAAAACGAGTACAAACCTATGAATGTTCTACATGATTCTAGTGTCACAAGCATTTCTACAAATACATGGTGGGCGTTAGGCCAATACCCAGTTCAAAAGGAATCAATACAACTCGAGCTCACCATACATACAAAAATCCACTACTAACAACCCCAATTCCACATTTCAACACATCAATGCCAAAAAACCGCGGCTTTAAAAGTGTTAATTCATATCTCAATCCCAAATTGTACCAACTCAAAACTCAAACACAAGAATTGCCAAATATAATGCAAAATTTGGAGACTTAATACCTGTTATTGATCGAATTCGAGTAGCGATGGAGTGGTTTAGGCTCAAAAAAGTTGAATGGGTGCGGATTTGAAGGATTAGAATCGTTTGCTCAAGCTAAGTGTAGCACGGCGCCACTGAGAAAATGAATGGAATTGAAGAAGTAAGCAAGATGTGAGATGTATGTGATAGATTTGTTTCAAAAGGAAGTCGCCGCAAATGAGGGTGCTTGGGTCAGAATTGTGAATAACGAAAAAGTAAAGGGCTAAAAGAATTGTATAGTAGCTGCGTATTAGGCCGACCTGGATCCTTATTAACAAACCGACCCGATCCATGGAAGTAACTCGGCCGATCCAAAGTCAAGACCTACTATGTAATGCAAATAGCCCATCAGAACATCATGGATTTGAAGTGTTTTGGAGCCCACAATTTTCTGTATATAAATAATCGTAAACTCCGAGGGGTAAAATGTTGTCCACAAAAGTTATACATGTTTTGACATGGGTCGGCGTAGTCACAAAACAGTTGGTCGGTCCAGTTTAAAGGTAGCGGGTCCAGTTTGAAGGCAGTGTTCAGTCCAGTTTAAAAGCAACAGGTCGGTCCAGTTTAAAGGCACCGGGTTGGTCCAGTTTGAAGGCAGTGGGTCGGTCTAGTTTAAAGGCAGTGGGATGGTCCAGTTTAAAGGCAGCGGGTCGGTCCAGTTCGAAGGCAGCAGATCGGTCCAGTTTGAAGGCAGCGGTTTGGCATAATCTAGTGTATCGGGTTGGTTCATTCAAAAGGAGTGGGTCGGCCTGGTCATAAAACATCAGATCGGGATGAAACATCGGGTCGGTACAGTCCAAGATGAGGCGGGTCGGCCAGGTTAAAACAAGTGGCACCCCACTTCATTTGGATCGATCGGGTATGAGATGGATCAGCCAGGATCATTCTGGGTTGGTCAGATACATGAAAGCCGACAATTAGCTGGCAACAACTGGCGACAACTTGCAGTGGCATTTTCGTAAATACCTAATAGGCCGACCCAAAACCTTAAAGCTATATTTCAGCCATTCCTCACTCCAATAAATAGTGGTTCAGCTCCACTTTAATGGAGGAGGAGTTTTATGACCCCGAAGGGCTGCCCAACTTAATTCTCAACCTTTTCTAAGTGATTTGATCATCTCCAACCATCTCTAATTGAATATCTAACTCTGAACCCATTATGAAGTCAGGAAAATTCACTAAAGCTCATGAGAAAATCTAGATATGTCCTACCATTTGCTACATTTGAAGGGTCTCATCGATTTCTCCTAACAATTCCTACTAGATCAAAAGAGGAAAGTAGAGAGATTAATGATGAATGTAATGAGATAATATACTTGCCTTGTAAATCTAAATGCAATAATGGAATCGTTCTCAAAATGGATATACATCAAGTTTGATTGAACCATTATAAGATTTGTTGTTATTTATTTTTGCATTTCAATTGTTTTGTTGCTCCACTTCTCCTATTTTTAACACTTTGTAAAGTACTATTAGTACCTTTGGTGTTGATTCCAATTTTGGGATTAATAGTTTGATCCTTATTTTAACACACTTAGAAATATAATTCACCTTTTTAAAAGAATATTTTAAACTAGTTTTTTCAAAGTGATATGCACTACTTGGATTTTTGCACTTATTCAATACGTATTTTTCTAGGTATTTGCATTGTTGTCAATGATTTTAAGGCTTTATTTTAATCCTTTACACTTGTGTATTGGACCAACCTATTGTTGTAGCTATTTGTTAGGATATACTCACTGTGAAGCCTACAAAAAAATTGGTTGGTCAGTAAAAAGTTTATTTATAAATACGAGAAATATACTTATTCTGATTGTAAAGCGGTGCTTGCGTGGTTTCAAAGTGCGCAAGCACAAAATGTAAATTTATACTTGTGCACTTTAATATTGCGTAAAAACATGTACTAATCTTGTGAAGATCCAATGTATTTTTGTTAAAAGTTTTGAACATGGTCAAAAGTTAAAATAAAATTTTTTAGTGCCTATAAATAAAATGTTCCCCGTTTATGTTGTTTAGACACATTTTGATCATCGTTTATGTATGTAAATCATGTGAATATAAAGCTTTAGTAGTACAAAATAGACGTTAATATGCTATTTCTTCATTATAATTCAAGCAATTAATTATTTGATTGAGAAACATTACGTTTTTGAGTTTCACAGTACTAGTATCCAACTCAAATATATGTGAATATACAAAGAAATGATATAAATTACCTACTTGTCGTACATAACTTATTATATATTAAAGAAATTCTGCATATATAGACTGGTTATGCCACTTCTTGGCCCATTGATGGGTAACAAGTAATGAGAATATGCTACATCCAAAAATAATAACAATAGATGGAAGGTGGACTAATCATAAACTTCAATGTACATCATATGTGTGCATCATGCATTAATAGTGTATCCTTATCTTTTACCTTAGCTCATTGTTTTTTAGTGTAACCTTTCATTGACTGTCATTAAAGTTTCTTTCAATTTTTACTTCTATTGGAACAAATTAAGCTATATTCACATGTTCCTGTCTTGCGAAATTCTGTTGAGCATCTAAAGCAAAAGAGCTTTAAAGTTTGAAGCATTTACTTGTTTGATTAACATGTTCTGACATCTGAATTAATATAAGCTTGGGTGTCAGTTTCCTTTCCTTACCTATTGTGATTTGTGACATAAAATCACATGTATACTGAAGAAGACGATGCTTAGAAGTGCTTTTTGATAGAGGAGGAAATGCAACAGCAGAAAGATGGGAAGAAGTGGACAGAATCATTTCCAGACGTCTAGGTGGTTTCAGAGGAGTTTTCCGAGTTCAAACGTTTAGTTTTCCGTTCCAGACGTCTAAATGCAGTTTCAGACATCTGGAATCGGAGCCAAACGTCTAAATCGAAAGGTTTTCTATTTTTTGACCCGGTCTTTCTGAGATATATTATGCATGTTTTGAGGGGGAAAATTGGATATTCTTCCTAGGCTTTCTATTCTTCTATAAAAGCAACATCCAGGTATGGATTATTATGATGGGATTGAGACCGAAATAGTTGATCCAATGGTTTGCCGTTGTTCTTCCTTGTTCTCCTTCTCCAAAATTAGTTGTAGTCATCTAGATATTCTTTCCCTTTCTCAATAAAGTTATTGATTCAATTATAGTTTGTTTACTTCTGATTCATGATTCATTAAGTGTAAACAAAATTTGTTTTTTGTGAATCAATAAAGAGGGTGGTAGGGTGAAATATCTTGTGTTTGTGCTTGTAGCTTCATATCTGTGTTGTTTTTCCATTGAATCATCTTTAATTAATTTGGTGAATAAGATCCTACTCACTTCCACGAATGCGCAATTTTCCTAACAATTGCTATCAGAGCTAGATCATCGCAAAGCTTAGAGTGATTTTTGATTGGAAAAAGATCATTTTTTTGGTAATCAATAAAAAATTTGACTTTTTTTATGTCGGATATGATGGCCTTTCCGAAGATGACTATTTTCGATGGATGAAATTAGGGGATTTGGAAGCTTAAGATAGAGGATGTGATTTACCTTAATGATCTTCATGATTTGATTGATGGATATGGGAAGAAATCTTCGGATGTGGATAAGGGAAAGCGGAAGAAGATGGATAAAAAGGCGATTGCCTTGATTCGGCAATACCTTGTTGATTCAATATTCCATCATGTGGCCAGTTGTGAATCCACAAAGAATTTATGGGACAAGTTGGTATCCTTGTATGAGTGGAGGAGTGTTACAAGTTAGGCCTTTCTGGATCGAAAGTTAGTGTAACTTAGATTAGGTGAGGAGAAGTCTGTTGCAAAGCATTTGAATGAATTTCAAAATGCAATCAATCAATTGGCAAATTTAAAAGTCAATTTTGATGATGAATTGCAGGCTCTTTTGTTGATGAGTTCGCTTTCAGAAAGCTAGGAGATTGTGGTTGTTTCATTGAGTAATTCCAATGCTAATGGAAGTATCTCTTTGGAAATGGTACGAAGCAGCCTTTTGAATAAGGAACTAAGGAGAAAAGAGTCGAGGTTGAAATCAGTTCAAGGGAAGCTATGGTAGCAAGGGACTCGAGGAAAGATACAAGATGGAAGAATAAGGGGGATAATGGTAAAGGTGTTATCACTTGCCATCATTGTTGTATGGAAGGTCACATACGCAGAAATTGTTATGCTTATCAGAAGGATAAGAAGAAGACTACGGATGGTGATAGTAATGATGATGCACTGGCAGGTCTTATTACAGGTTCCATTAGTGATGCTTCTTGTGATGTCTTGTTTAGTGAAGCTGAAACGACTTGAAATCCCCCTAACAGGAAATCACGGATTGAGTTGAGAACAAGCCACATCGGAACGCATACAGAAGAACATTTCATTGTATATTACAACAATTCCATCAGAATACAAGAATATACAGAGTATAAACTAATAATATACATTCGACAAATATCTGAGATTACAATACATTACATAGCAGCGGAAAATAATACAAAATACAACTGAAGGAGATATACGGATACAAAGCTTTTCGAATATCGTTCCAGCTGTAAACCAGGATCCTGTGAATTTAAATCTGCAAAACCAAAACTACTAGCTGCCCGTGTCAAAATAAGGGCACCCAGAGTTTAGGTTAAAACAATAAACTCCAGGTCAGTCATGTGACTGGTGTGAGAACTAAAACCGTTATTTAAAACTTTACTTTAAATCAAATATATCAAGGGACCACGCCGTATAACACGGAACGGGTTTCCTCCCAAGAATACCAGTGCATATAACAAAACAACGCAATGCTAAATAAAGATCAATGAAGCTATTATAAGACCCAGGTCCCATCACACAATGCAACACAAGCCGGAGGATAGGGTTTTACCTTATAATAGCCAAAGCGTGCTTGATACATTAAAAACAAATCATTTGATACTATTATAAGTGTATAGTGTCAAAACAATTCCAATCATAAATATCAATCATAGACGGCATGGGTACCATATATCATGTCGCTATACTAGGCTCTACAATCAAGACCGCAAAATCACGTATTTGGGAATTGGATTTCCATCTATGAACGGAGGCCAGGGATCGTCCTCTACCGATTCGAGACAATCTAGCCTACCTTGTCTCAGGCAAGTACTCAGTCAAGCCTTGGATCGTTAGGGCTGGTCCACCGATGTGGATTAAAATGCCTGAACACTGCGTCTCCCCGCCCTATGGGGCGCAAATGAGCCAACGAATGACTCCATCGGCTTCACATAGTCACCGATAAATCCGAGGCGCCTCGCAACAGCAACAACCACATAAGTCAACCTCGTCAGGGCGTGCAAAACCACTGACGCCACTACTAGCTAGAAAGAAACGCATGTCCTCCCTGAATTCCTCTCCCGTTTCTGGTTCACAACCAGGTTGTGAGGCTCGCGAATCTACGCTACACAAAGCTATGCCACACAGGCAATTCACTCCATGCGTTTGATATCCATCAACATATAACCTTTGAGCTCGTACGTCTCAGAGAAGGGCGTTAAGCAAGAGAATAAATTCTCCACCGCCAAACAAATATATATTTAATAGAAATCAATCACACAGAATAAAATCCAATGTCAGACACACAGTCCATTTACAAGTTCGTTCTGGGTCTGAACGAAACCGGAGGCACCTAGTACCCCGCATATCCATCGATCTACAAGTACGTCTGTACGACCACTAACTGATTCCCTCCTCTTGGGTGTACGGCCCAATCAAGATCATCAGTAATCACCCAAATGACGTAACGACCTCCAGTCTTCAACAACCGTCTTCATCTTCGGCTTATCGTCATACCAGTTATTCAGAATGGGATAAACCCGGTCTTTCCGAAAAACTCGCGTATATAATAAACAAGTGTTACACAAACACAACATATGCCTCATTCCAGTTCATCAGTCACCAACCGTAAATTAGTAAGAGAACAACTCCCCAATTATTAACCCCGAAGGCCGAAACCAACATTAGATCAATACTCAGGAAGCCATTCATCTTAGTTAACCTACAGTTAGTTTCTAAATTTCACATTCATAGGGAAAGGTTCCCATTAATTTTATCAAAGATAAATTCTTTTAAATTTATTCTTTAATCTTCCATTGAATATCACTTCAAACTAGTCGGGATTAACGAACCTTACCGAAGTAATCATTTGTTTTAATTTCCCAATCCCAACCTATTCATCCCTTGAAGTAAAACTGGTCATACTTCATATCTAACACCACAGTGTCATCGGTAAATTCAATTACCATTTCAAGTTCAAATCTAATTAAAGATTTAACTATCGCCTGGAGCAAAACTGGTGATACTCCATTCTCAATCTTTTCAATCTAATTAAATATTCATTAAAACTCCACTTAGTTTTAATCTGTGACTGGGTTAAAGAATCAGTGTCATTTAAAACATGGTTCACGATAAACCCCAAAATCACATCACATTTCAATTAGTCCCTAACCGTAAATTAGCAAGTGAGCAATTCCCTAAGTATTAACCCCGAAGGCCGAAACCAACATCAGATCAATACCCCAGAAACCATTCAACTTAACTAATCTCTAGTTTGTTTCTGATTTTCTTAACTCCTTTGGGTCTAAGAACAGTATTATTGAAGGTACCGTTCATGACAACCCAAAATCACATTCCATTAATTATCGGGTTAAAGAACAAGTGTTATTTAAAACACTATTCACGATAAACCCAAAAATCAATACCAATTCAATTCCAATTAACTATTATTTAATTGGTACACTTCATTAAATCTAAATAAAAAGATTTAATCTTTTTCTCAACTGGGCTTAAGAACAGTGTTAATGAAGACACCATTCACGACAAACCCAAATCACATTTGATATTAAATACAAGGCTCTGAATAGAAAATATATCGGCTTATATTCAATATCAAATTCTATGACCAACAAATATCGTATTGGAAATAACGATATAAATATATCTTTCAAATTTCCATATCAATATCTGTATAATCACGAAACCCAACATCAAAATATTCCGAAGACAATTTCGATTCAAATCCATTCCAATTCACGTATTGGAAATTCTAGTTGTTTTTAAAACCCTTTTCAAATTCAATTTATTTATTTAAAAATAAATAGAATTATAATTCTAGTTCAAAATTAGTTCATTTCGATAAAAATCTATTTTTATCTTTTCAAATATGAAGTTTTTCATCCTAATTATTCACAAATCATTTATTATGATTTTATACAAATTATTACTATTTTTAATAATTTTATCAAGGCCTGTACAGTCGATTTCCATCAACGGCCATCGAACTGCACTTACAGTGACCTTTTCCAAATTTGATTTGGACATAATTCCAAATCCAACCGTTAGATTTCTAATTTCTAATATTCATTAGAAAGCTCTTTTCGATACGAACCCAAGGTTCCGGTTTTGGGAGAATCCGACGGTCGGATCTCCCGCAATATCCATTCGAAGTCAATGGTCGAAATTCGCGAACTGCCGCGGCGCGGCACGTTCTATTCAGGCCATTATATATATAATATCTATATAATATATATTTCATCGATTTCATTTTAAAATGAATTTTATAAATCGTTTCAAATTCGTTTTCAAAACGATTTCAACTTCTTATTCGATTTCAAATTGATTTCAAATCGATTTGAATTCCATTCAATTCAATTTCAATTCGATTTGAATTCCTATTCAATTCAATTTCAATTCGATTTGAATTCGTTTTCTATTAATTTTAATTCGATTCTAATTCCTATTCAATTCAATTTCAATTCGATTCAATTCAATTTCAATTTCAAATTAATTCAATTTCAAATTCGACTTCAATTCTATTCAATTTCAATTCGAATTCAATTCTATTCAATTTCAATTCGAATTCATTTTCAATTCGAATTCATTTCAAATTGATTTCCGTTCAATTTCAATTCAATTCGAATTCATTTTATTTTCAATTCAATTCGAATTCTAATTCATTTCAATTCAATTCGAATTCTAATTTGTTTCAATTCAATTCGAATTCTAATTCGTTTCAATTCAATTTAATTCGAATTTCATTTCAAAATATTCGATTTTGAAATCACTTTTAAATATTCATTATAAAAACGAATATAATCGATATAAATATCGTTCGCGTCAAAATAGCGCATATCTAATCAACACGGCTTTATATTTCTATTTCAAACATTCTATTAAAATATTTCATTTCAAATATTTCTTCTCAAATATTTTATTCAAATATTTCTCTTCAAATATTCTATTTCAAAACTAGAATGAGGCCCAATCGATTACCATAGATTTTATTTCTTTGGATTTCCATACAACGCATGTATATATCAACAAGGAAAATAATCAACCATTATCCAAAGTGCATTCTACACTGTACAAGCATCAAATATAAATATTTAACGCTCATAACAGTCTGTCAATCAATCGATCGACATACAACTTATTATTGGGATTAGTGTATGTCATATATCATCCCAATACCCATGTGCGGTTTCAAACAATCAAACACAGATTTTATTTGTGTAGTTGGGCGATGTGTAAAATTTATCGTCCCAATCAATATCAGTCAAAAGTGTGTATATAAACAAATCGTCTGATTTGTTTATATTTATTTATTCACATTCACGTTAAAAATTATATTTTCAACTATAAAATATTTTTAACTACTTAAATATTTTATTTCATTTCACATCACATCACACAATCAAATACACATCAAAATCAAACAAACAAGCATACAAGTCGTCCATGGTATGTGGACGATGGGTGTCGGGTGCTACTAAACACCGTCTGCATCCTAGTATATATTTCAACTAGAAAATAAATAAAAAGGTGAGGAGTTCTCACCGAGGGTTCCACTCCGTCGTGCTTTGCTTCTGAACTGCTGAACCGCTCGGATCTGTTTGAAATTCCAATGCAGTCCTTTTCCTGCTATTTATAATAAAAATTATATTTTTAATATGATGTTCATTTTAAAAATCACATTTTCATAATGGCACTTTATATATATAAATTATATATTCTTCCAACGCTTTCTTTTATATTTAGATTATATTTTTACATCGCTACTTCATATATAAAAATCTTATTTTTATTATTGCCACTATATAAAATTCATATTTTTATTTCAAACCTCTATATGTAAAGATCGCATTTTTATTTCGTTACATGAATAAAAATTATATTTCCTATCATATAAAAATATCGCCTTTCTTCATATAAAAATATATACTTTCAATTCTATAAAAGTCATACTTTTGTTACTCTACCTTAAAAAAATTATATTTTCATAATCTCTACTATATAAAAATCATATTTTCCTCTCGCCATTCTCCATATAAAAATCGGATTTTTATAACTTCAACTTCATATTTAAAAATCAAATCTGTCTGGTTCTTCTTATATATAAAAATTCAATTTTTATCGTAACAAAAATCTATTCCTTCTCGCTTTAAAAATCTAAATTTTTCATGTTTTTAAAGTTAACAAAAATCAGTTTTCAAAGTAAGCAAAAATCAGTTTTCAAAGTAAGCAAAAATCAGTTTTCAAAGTAAGAAAAAATCAGAAACTTACCGTCTTTCTAAGCAGGGAGGAGGGGTTGACAATGGCCAAATGGGGGTGGCGCGAGTTGGTGGAGGGGCAGTGCAGGGGTTGTGGAGTGGTCTGAGCGGCGGGCCTTGGAGCTAGAGTTGCGGTTTTCTGTGGGGTGGGGGACTAGGGCTTTCAGGAGAGAGATGAGAGGCGTTGTAAGAGGAGGAGGCTGCGGCGGTAGGCCAGCGCCAGCGGCGATCGTGGGGCGGTGGGCGGCGAAGCTGCGATTAAGGGGGGCGACCGGATTTTTAGGTCATAGGTTTTTTTTTATATTCTAATCGATCTGAGGAAGTGAGAGAAGAGGGGTGAGGGTATTCTTTATGTTAATTTTAATTTATTTTCAATAAGGGTTGACTTTTTGTTCGGATTCCAATCGAGACCCAACGACTGTCGTCCCTAGCGTATTTACCCCATTTCGAACACAATGGGATATGTATCGTAAGCTAATTCGATTACTTCGATCAGTTTTCGTCAAAATCAGAATATAACTCTATATATTGAATTTGAACGCGCATTTCAATTTACCGGGGTCACATACTATCTCGAAAAATTCTAGAAAAATATTTTCTAACTTTGTATTGACGATACGGTCCTAACAAAACTAGTTTCGTCAAATTCTGAGATCGTTTGAAAAATGGCCAATTTCCAGTCGATTAAAATCAACTGAAACTAATCAAACGCGTTTTCCTTTGCCATGCTCACATATTGAATAAGAAAATTACGAATATTGGAATCTAGCAATAATTTGACATCATGGATCCAACAAAAATGGTTTCGTCGAAATCCGAGGTCATTTGCAAAATGGCTATTTTTAAGGGCTAAAATTCCATAGCAACTATTCTGAAATTTCAACTGGACATCTCTTTTTATCCCCACTATGAAATTTCAATTTTTCGGATTCGTTGGAAAGATATTCTCTATTAGATTCAAATATTTTTGGTTTCACTAAAATGTAAAAACCCGTAACTTCCACGGTGAGGAAAGCGCGGATAGTTCGAGAACAAGCCACAGAAGAACGCCGACGGAAGAACATTCCATTGTATACTACAACAATACCATCAGATTACAAGAATATACAGAGTATAAATGAATATTACACAGAAATATCAGAGCTTTAAATTATATTTAAATACATAGCAGCGGAAAATAATAAAATACACAACTAGAAGTAATACGCGGATACAAAGCTTTCCGAGTATCGTTCCAGTTGTAAATCAGGATCCTGTGAATATAAATCTGCAAAACCAAAACTACTAGCTGCCCGTGTCAAAATAAGGGCACCCAGAGTTTAGGTTAAAACAATAAACTCCAGGTCAGTCATGTGACTGGTGTGAGAACTAAAACAGTCATTTATCTTTATTTTCAAAGTAAGGTAAATCAAGGGACCACGCCGTATAACACGGAACGGGTTTCCTCCCAAGAACACCAGTGCATAAAACAACAGCGCAATGCTAAATAAAGAAAAATGAAGCTATTATAAGACCCAGGTCCGATCACACAATGCAACGCAAGCCAGAGGATAGGGTTTTTACCTTATAATAGCCAAGAATGCTTGATACATTTAAAACAAATCATTTGATACTATTATAAGTGCATATTGTATAAAACATCTTCAAATCATAAGTATCAATCATAGACGGCATAAGCGCCCCATCCCACTATGTCGCCATACTAGGCTCTACAAATAAAACCGAAATACACGTATTGGAAATTGGATTTCCATCATGGTGGCTCCTAATTCGAAAGATCGATCGCGTAGTGCAATTCCCCACGGCTTATGTCCCAGCAAGAGAAAACACCGTAATGCACATCCGCACTTTTGGGACCAGAGTATCACCGCGGCTTACGTCCCAGCGATAGAAAACACCGCTTACTCTATCCTTGAGCACTGAGCTCATCTCGATCGACCGAATCCACGACACCATTAAGGTGCCCATCCACTAAAAAGCATACTGATCAAACCATCAGTTTACCACCATACCGGGGTGTGAGGCTCACGAATCAACGCTATATACAAAGCCATGCTATATCAAAGATGCGCTTTGATCATCATCCACCAAACCTTTCTTTTCAACAAAAGTCTGGATCACTGCATCTCTGCATGCCACACTATCAATCCATATCGTACCACTGATTTCTGCCAATATATAACCTCTGATCTCGTATGTCCCAGAGAAGGGCGTTAAGCAAGAGAATAAATTCTCCACCGCCAAACAGATATATATTTAGCAGAGATCAACGAATACAATATAAAGGAATACAACGTCAGACACACTATCCCTTTACAAGTCCGTTCTTGGTCTGAACGAAACCGGAGGAACTTTCCTCGCATATCCGTCGATCTCCAAGTACGTCTGGACGACCACCAACTATTTCCCTCCTCTTGGGTGTACAACCCAATTCGGATCGTCAGTAATCACCCAAACGATGTGAAGACATCCGGTCTTCGACCACCGTCATCATCTTCGACTTATCGTCGAATCGGTTATTCAGAATGGTTATAAACCCGGCCTTTCCGAACAACCCGCGTATATTATAAACAAATGTTACACAAACATAACATACGCCTCATTCCAATTCAGCAGTCACTAACCGTAAACTAGCAAGAGAACAATTCCCCAAATATTAATCCCGAAGGCCGAAACCAACATCAGATCAATACCCAGGAAACCATCCTTCTTAGCTAACCTACAGTTAGTTTCTAAATTTCATGTTCTTAGGGAAAGGTTCCCATTAATCTTATCAAAGAGAAATCCTTTTAAATTTACTCTTTAACCTTCTTTTGAATATCAATTCAAACTAGTCAGGATTAATGAACCTTACTGAAGTAATCATTTGTTTTAATTTCCCAATCCAAACCTATTCATCCCATGAAGTAAAACTAGTAATACTTCGTATCTAACACCACGGTGTTATCGGTAAATTCAATTACCATTTCACGTTCAAATCTAATTAAAGATTTAATTATCGCCTGGAGTAAAACCGGTGATACTCCATTCTCGATCTTTTCAATCTAATTAAAGATTCATTAAAACTCCACTTAGTTTTAATCTTTAACTAGGTTAAAGAATCAGTGTCATTTAAAACACGGTTCACTATACCAAAAATCACATTACATTTCAATCAGACCCTAACCATAAATTAGCAAGTGAGCAATTCCCTAAGTATTAACACTGAAGGCCGAAACCAACATCAGATCAATACCCCAGAAACCATTCAACTTAACTAATCTCCAGTTAGTTTCTGATTTTCTTAACTCCTTTGGGTCTAAGAAAAGCATTATTGAAGATACCGGTCACGACAACCCAAAATCACATTCCATTAATTATCGGGTTAAAGAACAAGTGTTATTTAAAACACTGTTCACGATGAACCCAAAAATCAATACCAATTCAATTCCAATTAAATATTATTTAATTGGTACACTTCATTAAATCTAAATAAAAGATTTAATCTTTTTCTCAACTGGGCTTAAGAACAGTGTTAATGAAGACACCATTCACGACAAACCCAAATCACATTTGATATTAAATACAAGGCTCTAAATAGAAAATATAACGGCTTATATTCACTATCAAATTCTACGACCAACAAATATCGTATTGGAAATAACGATATAAATATATCTTTCAAATTTCCATAACAATATCTGTATAATCACGAAACCCAACATCGAAATAATCCAAAGACAATTTCGATTCAAATCCATTCTAATTCAATTATTGGAAATCCTGGTTACTTTTAAAACCCTTTCAAATCAAATTTATTTATTTAAAAATAAATAGAATTTAAATTCTAGTTCAAAACTAGTTCGTTTCGATAAAAATCTATTTTTATCTTTCCAAATATGGAGTTTATCATCCCAATTTTTCCCAAATCATTTGTTATGATTTTACACAAATTATTACTATTTTTAATAATTTTATCAAGGCCCGTACAGTCGATTTCCATCAACGGCCATCGAACTGCACTTACAGCGACCTTTTCCATATTTGATTTGGACATAATTCCAAATCCAACCGTTAGATTTCAAATTTCTAATATTCGTTAGAAATCTCTTTTCGATACAAACCCAACGGTTCCGGTTTTAGGAGAATCCGACGGTCGTATCTCCCGCGATATCCATTTGAAGTCAATGGTTGAAATTCACGAACTACCGCAGCGCGGCGCATTCTATTCAGGCCATTATATTATATATAATATATACTTCGTCGATTTCCTTTTAAAACGTATTTTTATAATTCGTTTTAATTTTTTTTTTCAAAACGATTTCAATTCAAATTGATTTCTAATTCAATTTCAGTTCGTTTTCAATTCAATTCAATTTCAATTCGAATTCATTTATATTCAATTTCAATTCGAATTCATTTATATTCAATTTCAATTCGAATTCATTTATATTCAATTTCAATTCGAATTCATTTCTATTCAATTTCGATTCAAATTCATTTCTGTTCAATTTCAATTCGAATTCATTTCTATTCAGTTTCAATTCGAATTCATTTCTATTCAATTTTAATTCGAATTCATTTCTATTCAATTTCAATTCGAATTCATTTCTATTCAATTTCAATTCGAATTCATTTATATTCAATTTCAATTCGAATTCATTTATATTCAATTTCAATTCGAATTCATTTCTTTTCAAAATATCAGATTTTGAAATCACTTTCGTTATTCATTATAAAATGAATAAAATGATATAAATATCGTTCACGTCAAAATGGCGTCAATCTAATCAACACGGCTTCATATAGAAAAATTGAATTTTTACTTCGCTATTCAATATAGAAAAATCGAATTTTTACTTCGCTATTCAATATAGAAAAATCGAATTTTTACTTCGCTATTCAATATAGAAAAATCGATTTTTTACTTCGCTATTCAATTCAGAAAAATCGAATTTTCATTTCGCTACATATATAAAAATAATATCTTTATATTCTCTATTATATAAAAATAATATTTTTAACTTCTCTATTAGATAAGGATTATATTTTGAACTTCTACATTAGATAAAAATTATATTTTGATTCTTATTATACAATAAAAATCTCATCTTTTTGTTTTCAAAAATCCTATCATTTTGTTCTATAAAAATTATATAAAAACTTATTTTGAATTAATGCAAAAACTGATCTTTAAATTTATAAAATCAATCAAAAAGAAAAATAAAAATAAACATATATAAAAAAACTTACAGCTTTTAGGGTTTAATCGCCGGAGAATCAAAGGAGGAGGGCTGGGGCGGTGCGGCCAGTCGGAGGTGGGCCTGGGAGGGGATCGTCGGCTGTCGGAGGGCGCGGGGGAAGTGGGTCATCGAGTTTAGAAGGGTGCGGTTCCATACGAGGAGAGAGAATAGAAGGAGGAGGCGGGGCAGATGAGGGCGTCGGTGGCAGGGGGAGATCGGCGATGGGTGGCGGATCCGCCTGGAGGCGGCGCGGCGGAGGAGCCCCTCCCCAGGGCGACGGCGGCTGCGCGATCCCCCCTTTTATTTTTTTTATTTTTTTTCTATTCCTGAAGAAATGGAAATGGGGGGGCTGTGAGGAATTAAGGAAGAGAGGAGAGAGGGTTTTTTACTTTATTTTATTTTAATTTAATTTCAAAAAGTTGACTTTTTTATTCGACCTCTAAACGAGGCCCACCGCCTATCGTCCATAGCTAATTACCCCCATTCCGAACACAATGGAATATGTATCGCAGGCTGATTCGATCGCTTCGATCAGTTTTCGTCAAAATCAAAATATAACTCTATATATTGAATTTGAACGCACATTTCAATTTACCGGGGTCACATACTAACTCGAAAAATTCCAGAAAAATATTTCTAGCTTCGCATTGACGATACGGTCCTAACAAAACTAGTTTCGTCGAATTCTGAGACCATTTGAAAAATGGCCATTTTTCAGTCGATTAAAATCAACTAAAACTAACAGAACACGTTTTCCTTTGCCACGCTCACATATTGACTCGAAAAATTACCAAAATTGGAATCTGCCAATAACTTGACATCGCGGATCAAACAAAAGTGGTTTCGTCAAAATCCGAGGTCGTTTGCAAAATTTCCATTTTTAAGGGCCTGAATTCCATAGCGACTATTCAGAATTTTCAAATGGACATATCCTTTTATCCCCGCTATGAAATTTTGATTTTTCGGATTCGTTGGAAAGATATTCTCTAAAAGATTCGAATATTTTTGGTTTCACTAAAATTCGGTTTATTTTCCACCCGATACATTCAATTGAAGTTTGAAATCGAATTATCGAACTACCACGCCATTTTCAATTCCTTTTATAATTTAAAATAAATATTTATATTCTAACGACGAACTATATAAATATGTTCGTTCGAATTCTATTGAAAATAAATTTCTCGTCGTTATTATTTAAAATAATCTATTTTAAATAATCAAAATTCATTAAAATTGCCAATTTAAAAAAATTAAACTGCCCCAGATTTTCAGGTTGTTACATAAAATCCGGCTTATTTTGAATCCTGTACATTCATTTAAAATTTGAAATCGAATTATCGAACTACCGCGCCATTTTCAATCCCTTTTTTAATTTAAAATAAATATTTATATTCTAACGACGACATATATAAATATATACATCCTAATTCTATTCGAAATAAATTTCTCATAACCCGATAGGGGTCCTATTACATAACCCGATAGGGGTCCTATTACAAATTAAAGTTAAAACAGAGAAAGCTTAAAGATTCGGTGGAAGTACATAACCCGATAGGGGTCCTATTACCCTCAGTTCGTGTTGTAAGGTGCCTACTTCTTTCTCCCGGTACCAGTTTCCTTTCAATTTAATCATTATGGATTTTCCCGAATTTGATATCATTCTCGGTCTGGATTGGTTAACGAAATATGAAGCCGAAGTGAATTGTGCAGAAAGAATCGTTAAAATTCGAACGAAGCTTGGATATATTATGGTACCCTGCCATGGTTCGAATCCGAATAGAGAAGAATTTTGGTTGGCATTAGAACTTATCCCCACTTCCATAGAAAAGATTCCGATTGTTAGAAACTATGCGGATGTGTTTGAAGAAGTTGAAAACTTACCTCTGCAAAGGGAAATAGAATTTCGAATCGATCTAATTCCCAATGCCAGACCAGTGGTACATCCAATTCGTAGAATGACTCCGAAGGAAAAAGAAGAATTAGGCGACCAAACTCATCAACTATTGTGGAAGGGTCTAATCAGACCTAGTTTTTCTAGTTGGGGTGCAGCTGTTGTGTTTGTCCCAAAGTCAGACGGTACTCTTCGATTATGCGTTGATTACCGAGACCTCAACAAACAGACACTCAAAAACAAATATCCATTACCCCGCATCGATGATTTGCTAGACCAATTGAATGGGGCGAAAGTATTTTCCCGAATGGACCTAGCTACCGGTTTTCACCAATTGAGAATAGCAGAAGAGTGTGTTCCTTTGATAGCTTTCAAAGGTCTAGACATATTTTATGAATGGTTAGTAATGCCGTTTGGCCTGTGCAACGCTCCAGCATACTTTGTCGATCTAATGAATAGAGTGTTCAGGGGAGTTCTGAATAAATTTGTCCTCGTCTTCATCGATGATATTTTAATCTACTCCAAATCAAAACCCGAGCATGAAAAACACTTAGAACAAGTATTGGAGATTCTAAGGAAGAACTTCTTCGAAGCCAAATTCTCTAAATGTGTCTTCTGGCAAGAAGAAGTGAAGTTTCTTGGCCATGTTGTGTCAGAGAAAGGGATTTCTGTTGACCCAAGCAAAATAACAGCGATTCAAGACTGGAAACAACCCACTACTCCTACAGAAGTTAGAAGTTTTATGGGGTTGGCTAGTTATTATCGGAAGTTCGTTAAGGATTTTTCGAAGATATCTGGTCCGTTAACGAAGCTCACGAAGAAACATGAGAAATTTAAGTGGACTTCTGACTATGAAGAAGCTTTCCAGGAATTGAAATCGAAATTAACAATTGCTCCAGTGTTAACCATTATTGATGGCAATCAGGATTTAACGGTTTGGACAGATGCTTCTATTAGAGGTCTTATTGCAGTGTTAATGCAAAGAGGCCAAGTAGTCGCTTATGCAAGACGCCAACTGAAACCGCATGAGAAGAATTATGTGACTCGTGATCTTGGGTTGCTAGCCATCGTTTTTGCTTTGAAAATCTGGAGGCATTATTTATTGGGCGAGAAATTTATACTGTATATAGATCATCAATCATTGAAGTATTTATACACCCAGAAAGATCTGAATTTGAGACAGCAGCGTTGGATAGAATTTTTTGCAGCGTATGATCTTGATATCCTGTATATGCCAGGGAAGGCTAACGTTGTAGCGGATGCACTTAGTAGGAAAACCACAATCATTGCCAATCTTATAATTACGCCAGGACTGATTGGTAAAATATCTGTTCTTCAGAAAAGTGACAATTTTGTGAAAGAGATGATAAGAAGGATCCAAAGGGGCGAAGGCTCCAGTTTCCAAGTAGATAGTGAGGGAGTTCTGAGGTTGAATAAAAGAATATGTGTTCCCGACATTCCTAAGCTCAAAAGAGAAGTGCTGGATGAATGCCATAAATCCAAATTTTGCATCCATCCTGGTGTGAGTAAAATGTACAACGATATCAAACGCACTTTCTGGTGGAGGGCAATGAAAAGGGATATTTCTTTGTATGTTAGCAGATGCCCTACTTGTCAATTGGTCAAGAGCGACCAACAAAAGCTAGCTGGATTGTTGCAACCGTTGGAAATCCCAAGTTGGAAATGGTAACAGATTTCCATGGATTTCATAGATGGTTTGCCGCGAACCAGGAAAGGTAATGACAGCATTTGGGTAATCGTAGATCGCTTCACGAAGACCACACATTTTATACCTGTCAGATCCAATAGAACCGCTCAAAGTCTACCACAAATATATTTCAAAGAAATCGTTAAGCTGCATGGAATTCCCATCAGCATAGTTAGTGATAGAGACCCGATATTTGCTAGCAAATTCTGGGAGGCTTTCCAGACAGAATTGGGAATGAAACTGAATATGAGCACCGCTTATCACCCTCAAACAGATGGCCAAAGTGAGCGGGTGAATATAATTCTAGAAGATTTATTGCGGGCTTGTATAATTGATTTTGGTGGGTCATGGGAAGCTCACTTGCATTTGGCAGAATTCTCATATAACAATAGCTATCAAGTAAGTTTGGAAATGTCCCCATTTGAAGCGTTATATGGCAGACCGTGCAGATCTCCAGCATGTTGGGTAGAACCTGGAAACAGACTTGTGTTAGGACCCGATATGATTAGAGAAGCATCTGATAAAGTTGACTTCATCAAAAAGCGTTTGAGAACCGCGCAAAGCCTACAGAAAAGTTATGAAGATTATAGAAGGATAGATTTGACATTTGCTGTGGGTGATCATGTTTATTTGAAGGTTTCTCCGATGAGAGGAGTAATCAGTTTTGGCAAAACTGGGAAGTTGGCACCGAGATTTATTGGTCCCTTTCCTATACTCGAACGAATTGGAACTCTTGCTTATAGGGTTCAATTACCAGATTGGTTGCCTGGAGTGCATGATGTATTTCATATATCTCAACTTAGAAGACATGTGCATGATCCGGATCTTGTTGTAGAAGAAGCAGCACAACAGGATATAGACATAACTCCAGAATTAGCACTCAGAAGAGAGCCATTAAAGATTGTTGGAAAAGAAACTAAAGAACTAAGAAGCAAAAAGGTTCATTTAGTTAAAGTGCAGTGGAGTAGTGATCCTAGAGACTGTACTTGGGAGACTGAGGAAAGCATTAAGCAAGCTTCCCCCAAATGAAGAGTGGACATCTCTGACTAACTCCGGTGCAAGGTACCTTTACAATACTTTACATTTACATTTTGTTTCCTACTTTACTGTTGTTTCCTTTTCGAGGACGAAAAGTTTTAAGTGGGGGAGATCGTAATAACCCGGAAAATACAAGCCAATTTAAAAATTTTAAATTGGTGATTTCAAAGAAATTTGAACAATTGAAATAGAATATTTCAATAAAATAGTGAATTAGAAATAGTGAGTCAGTTTGAAAATTTGAATTCAAATTTTGACTGACTGTGCAGGGTGGAAAGTATAATGGATTTTAGTGAAACCAAAAATATTTAAATCTGTTTATCAATACCTTTCTAACGAATCTGAAAAATCGAAGTTTCATAACGGGAATCAAAAGTTATAGCCGAATGAATTTTCAGAAAGGTCGCTATATAGAATATATAGCCCTGAAAAATTGATATTTTGCCTATGACCTCGGAATTCGACGAAACCACTTTTGTTGGGTCCGGGATGTCATACTATTGCTCGGTTTCAAATTTCATAATTTTTGAAGCTAGTATGTGAGCGTGGCAAAAGAAAATGTGTTTGGTCAATTTATGTTAAATTGGATCGACCAGAAAATGGCCATTTTTCAAACGATCTCAGAATTCGACGAAACTAGTTCTGTTGGGACCGTAGCATCAAAACATAGCTAGATTTATTTTTCTGGAATTTTTCGAATCAGTCTGTGGCCCTGGCAAATTGAAATGTACGTTCAAAGTTAAAAATTAAATGTTTTATACTTTAATTTGAAAAATAACCGATTGTAACAGTCGAATTGGCTAACGAAACATATCCTATTGTGTCCGGGATGGGGGTATCTAGCTAGGGACGACAGTCGTTGGACTTGAAAAGGAGTTCGTTGGAAAAAACACTATTTAAAAATATAATATAAATCCTCGGCCAATAGGATTTTTTCTTTCATTATTTTTTAAAAAAAAGTTAAAAACCCTCGTTTCTCTCTCCCGATCGACGACTCAAATCGTCCGCCGCTTCTCCCCCAAATCACCGCCGCCACAGGTGTTTTCCGCCTGCGCCACCCCCTACCTCGACGCGCCTCCTCCTCCTCTTCAAATCCGACCCTACCCCGACCCCTATCGCCTCCTCCTTCGCCAGAACCATCGACCCAAAGTCGAACGCTTCCCACCGCCGCCCTGATCGCCACCGACCACCGAGCCACCCCGAACCGCCACCGACAGGACCGCCTCTCCCTCCTCTTCCACGTCAGCACCCCCGATCGTCCCCACGTGCCACGGATTTCGCGAAAACCTCAAACCTAGTTTCGAACCATCGTGAAAGGTGAGTCCTTTTTGATATCTGCACTTTGAAAAATCATATCTTTTTGGTGTGTTGATGAAATTCGATGAAACAGGAAACATCGGGACCACAAGGAAGCTCTCTACCACATAGAAGAAGCCGCGGATTTTTCTGAGTCACCTACGATTTTTAGGACTCCGCAAACCAATGTGAGAAATCTAAATTAAATAAATTTGAATTGAAAATGTCGTGTATAAATTATATAAGCGAAATATAAATTATACACGTGTTGTATACCTCATGTACATGTGTGGGGTAAGCTATATAAGCGAAGTATCAATTATACATGCATAGAATAATTGATATATGTGTTGCAATGCAAGTGAGGCCAGATTTTTGGGTTGTTACAATCTCCCCCACTTAAAACTTTTCTTCCCCGAAAAGGAACAAAGTCGAAAGTGGTTTGATCAATCAACTCTACGTTCGATCTGGCTTTCATTCTCCAACTTTTCAGTTTCTGAGAATTTTCAAATTCTTCAAAAATTTGGCTAACACCCTAAATTTTCAAAAAATTTCGCCATAACCTCCCCTGCACCGGGAGCCACGGGAAAATCCCGAAATTGCCATACAGGCCTTCTGATCTCAAAAAGAAAAAGAAAAAGCCAATCGGCTCATAAAATCATCATCACCCAAACAAAACAATAAATTATATAGTAAACATGTACATATTTGTCGGGCAAACAAATTTTATTCTCTGCTCTAGCCTCCTTGCTATGACCTGTTAATTGTAAGTATATGCATATGCAAGCAAATGCGACCAATTTTCAATATAATTCATTATTCGGTTCAATTAGGCTAAATGTTTAAAAATTATCAAACAAATAGACAAACAACACAAACATCAATCAATTAGTGGATTAACGTTTCAAATTCATAATTTTTGATATATACACAAAAATCACATTTTTGATGCCAATTCACAACAATAAATCTATCTATATAAGTTTTGGTTCTCACTCCAGTCCAATGGAAATATATAGATATCACACCTTCGAAACATGAACACAAATTCTGATGATGATATATCAATCATCAGAATCATCTCCGGGTTTCTAGAATGTGATTCTATATCTATCCAGTATATTAAAACTTCGAATATACGTTCATGACGCGTATATGCAAAATCTTTATACATTGGATTGTCCAAATTCAAAATAAATAAATTTTCAAATACATATAAAATGATTTAAATTTCAAAACAAATTTGGTTTTCATTTGAAAAATATACTCTTCACACCCGTTCTAGGATACTACTGATCCTATCTCTTACGAGTCATTCTAATTGGATATTACTAATCCAATATCTGATGAATTCTTTCGTATGGTTCTAATGTGTCTTGTTCTCGAGCTCTGTAAACCAAAGCTCTGATACCAAATGTGACAACATGGAATTTCGCTCGATCCAAATCAGTCTTTAAACCGATCTAGACCGTTCGAAACCCCTGATCGTTTTGAGAACAGGACAAATCAGAACGCAGCCGGAAGAACATTTCATTGCTATTACAACAATACCATCAGATATAAGAATATACAGAGTATAAATGAATAAATTACATTCGATAAATATCAGAGATTACTATAAATTACATTCGATAAATATCAGAGATCACTATAAATTACATTGCAGCGGAAAAATATACAAAACACAACTGAAAGTGATACACGGATATAGAGCTTTCCGAGCATCGTTCCAGCTGTAAATCAGGATCCTATGGATATAAATCTGCAAAACCAAAACTACTAGCTGCCCGTGTGGAAAATAGGGGCACCCAGAGTTTAGGTTGAAACAATAAACTCCAAGTCAGTCATGTGACTGGTGTGAGAACTAAAACAGTTATTAATATTGGTTTTAAAGTTTGGCAAATCAAGGGACCACGCCGTATAACACGGAACGAGTTTCCTCCCAAGGATACCAGTGCATAGAACAAATATCGCAATGCTAAATAAAGAAAAATGAATCTGTTATAAGACCCAGGTCCCATCACACAATGCAACACAAGCCGAAGGATAGGGTTTTCCCTTATAACAGCCAAAGCATGCTTGATACGTTTAAAACACATTATTTGATACTATTATAGGTGTATAGTGTCAAAACAATTTCAATCATAAATATCAATCCTAGGCGGCATGGGTACCATCTACCATGTCGCCATACTAGGCTCTACAAATAAAACTGAATTACACGTATTGGAAATTGGATTTTCGTCATGAGTCGAGGCAAGGGGCAAGATTCTCTCCGCTTCGAGACACTCTAGCAAATGCATCAGGACTACACACTCTGGGTAACCCTGGAATTGGCTGGGCCGGTCCTCTCTTACGTTTGAGGATTGGCAATTCCTAAACACACGTTTCCCGGTCCTTACAGAACTATAATCGAGGCGCCTCGTTCCAACAACCACAAAGGTGAAAAGTATATAAATGTCTGGGCTGGTAAGTCACTGACACCACCAAAGCTAGAAAGAAACGTCGTGTCCTCCCAGCGGTCCGTATCCCATTTTTAACTCATACCGAGGTGTGAGGCTCGCGAATCCACGCTATACACAAAGCTACGCCACAAAGGTTGTGCTTTGATCATCAACCACAAGACTTTTCTTTTCAACAGAAGCCTTGATCCATGCAACTCAGCGTGCCATATAGGCAATTCATGCCATGCGATTGATATCTATCGATATATAACCTCTAAGCTCTTACGTCTCAGAGAAGGGCGTTAAGCAAGAGAATAAATTCTCCACCGCCAAACAGATATATATTTAACAGAAATCAATCAACATAGAATAAAATCTAATGTCAGACACACAATCCATTTACAAGTTCGTTCTGGGTCTGAACGAAACCGGAGGCACTTTCCTCGCATATCCATCGATCTCCAAGTACGTCTGGACGACCACCAACTGATTCCCTCATCTTGGGTGTACAGCCCAATCAAGATCATCAGTAATCACCCAAACGATGTGAAGACTTCCGGTCTTCAACCACCGTCTTCATCTTCGACATATCGTCGAATCGGTTATTCAGAATGGGTATAAACCCGGCCTTTCCAAACAACCTGCGTATATTAAAAACAAATGTTACACAAACACAACATACGCCTCATTCCAATTCATTAGTCACTAACCATAAATCATTAAGAGAGCAATTCCCCAAATATTAACCCCGGAGGCCGAAACCAACATCAGATCAATACCCAGGAAACCATTCTTCTTAACTAACCTGCAGCTAGTTTCTAAATCCCAATTTTTAGGGAAAGGTTCCCATTAATTTTATCCAAGATAAATTCTTTAAAATTTATCCTTTAATCTTCCTTTGGATGTCATTTCAAACCAAATTATGGTTTTCCAAACTAGTCGAGATTAGCGAATCACATCGGAGTAATTATTTATTTTATTTCCCAATCCCAACCTATTCATCCCATGAAGCAAAACTGGTAATACTCCATATCTAACACCACAGTGTTGTCGGTAAAATTAATTACCATTTCACATTCAAATCTAATTAAAGATTTAACTACCGCTGTGGAGCAAAACTGGTGATACTCCATTTTCGCTCATTTACTATATTTGATAATTTAGATTATCAATTCACATTTCAATCTAATTGCAGACTCATTAAAACTCCCTTTTTCTGGGTTAAATAACTAATGTCTTTTTAAAACACAGTTCACGACAAACCCAAATCACTTACTATTTATTACCGGGTTAAAGAACTAGTGTTATTTAAAACATTGTTCACGATAAACCCACAAATCAATTTTATTTAAAATCCATTTCAAATCCAATTTATTTATTTAAAATAAATGGGTTGTTACTTTAGTTCTAAACTAGTTCATTTCGATAAAAATCTATTTTTATCTTTTCAAATATGGAGTTTTTCATCCCAATTTTCCCAAATCATTTCTTATGATTTTACACAAATTATTGATATTTTTAATAATTTTATCAAGGCCCGTACAGTCGATTTCCATCAACGGCCATCGAAATGCACTTACAACGACCTTTTTCAAATTTGATTTGGACGTATCTCCAAATCCAACCGTTAGATTTTGAATTTCTAATACTCAATAGAAAGCTCTTTTCGATACGAACCCAACGGTTCTGGTTTTAGGAGAATCCGACGGCCGGATCTCCCGTAATGTCCGTTCGAAATAAATGGTCGAAATTCGCGAACTGTCGCGGCGCGTTCTATTCAGGCCATTATTTTATATATATAATATATATTTCGTCGATTTCTTTTTAAAACGAATTATATAAATAGTTTTAAATTCGTTTCAAAAACAATTTCAACCTTTATTTCAAATTCAAATCAAAATTGAATTTTCTATTATAAATCCTTTTTACCTTCATTTCTATTTGATTTCAATTCAAATCGATTTTAATTCAATTCGAATTCATTTCCTTTTCAATTCAATTCGATTCGAATTCGTTTTCTTTTCAATTCAATTCAAATTCGTTTCCTATTCAATTCAAACCAAATTCGTTTTCCTATCCAATTCAAATCAAATTCGCTTTCTATCCAATTCAAATCAAATTCGTTTTCTATTCAAATCAAATTCAATTCGTTTTCTATTCAATTCAAATCAAATTCGTTTTCTATTCAAATCAAATTCGTTTTCTATTCAATTCAAATCAAATTCGTTTTCTATTCAAATCAAATTCAATTCGTTTTCTAATCAAATCAAATTCAATTCGTTTTCTAATTAAATCAAATTAAATTTGTTTTCTAATTAAATCAAATTCAATTCGTTTTCTAATTAAATCAAATTCAATTCGTTTTCTAATTAAATCAAATTCAATTCGTTTTGTAATTAAGTCAAATTCATTTTCTATTCAAATCAAATTCGATTCGAATTCAATCGATATAAATATCGTTCGCGTCAAAACAAGGCATCTCTAATCAACACGGCTTTATATTCAATAAATGGATCTATATTTCTTTCAATACACGACTCTATATCTTTGTCAACACATTACTAATCTCAATGAATGAGTACTGTCCACGTGTGACTATTTTTGTTATTTAATATATTTTATAAAAATTATGGTATCTATCGTTTGATTTCAAATCAGACTCCAACCGTAAACTAGTTAGAGAACGATTCCCTGAATATTAACCCCGAAGGCCGAAACCAACATCAGATCAATATCCAGGAGACCACTCATCTTATCTACTTTCCAGTTAGTTTCTAATTTTATATCTAATAAAGATGTAGTTTTTATTGTTAAAATACTTCGTTCAACACATGACTAATCTCAACGGATGAGTACTGTCAACACATGAAACTTTATTTTATAGTGATAAAGATGTAAATTTTATTATTAAAATATTTCGTTCAACACATGACTAATCTCAACGGATGAGTACTGTCAACACATGAACCTTTATTTTATAATATTCTTTATTTTCTAAATTGGAATGAGGCCCAATCAATTACCATATAAAGTTAATTATATGGATTCCATACAACACATGTATATAATAGCAACGATAAACAATCAACCATCATCCAAAGTGCACTACACTGTATAAGCATCAAATATAGATATCTAACGCTTATAACAGCCTGTCAATCAATCGATCGACATACAACTAATTATTGGGATTAGTGTATGTCGTATTTCGTCCCAATACCATTGTGGGGTTTCAAACAATCAAACACAGATTTTATTTGTGCAGTTGGGCGATGTGTAAAATTTATCGACCCAATCAATATCAGTCCAATCAGTGTATATAAACAAATCGGCCGATTTGTTTATAAATATTTATTTATTCACTTTCACGTTAAAAATTATATTTTTAACGATAGTTAATTTATTTCAACACATGAATATATTTCATTATCTATTTCACATCAACTTCACAAACAAATTTCACAACACATCAAACAAGCATACAAGCCATCCATGGTCTGTGGATGACGGATGTCGGGTGCTACTAAACACCGTCTGCATCTTAGCATATATATATAACTAGAAAAGGATATTTGAGTGAGAAGTTCTCACCAAAGCTATTCCAATCATCTTGACACTTCATTTAGAGAAATCATCTCCATTCTCGCCTTTTGTCGCTTTCGTTGCCCGTAGCCACTATATATATAAAAATCACATTTTTACTTTGCTATTCAATATATAAAAATCGAACTTTTACTTTGTTATTCAATATATAAAAATCGAATTTTTACTTCGCTATTCAATATATAAAAATCGAATTTTTACTACGCTATTCAATATATAAAAATCGAATTTTTACTTCGCTATTCAATATATAAAAATCGAATTTTTACTTCGCTATTCAATATATAAAAATGGAATTTTTACTTTGCTATTCAATATATAAAAATCGAATTTTTACTTTGCTATTCAATATATAAAAATCGAATTTTTACTTTGTTATTCAATATATACAAATCGAATTTTCACTTCGCTATTCAATATATAAAAATCGAATTTTTACTTTGCTATTCAATATATAAAAATCGAATTTTTATTTCGCTATTCAATATATAAAAATCGAATTTTTACTTTGCTATTCAATATATAAAAATCGAATTTTTACTTTGCTATTCAATATATAAAAATCGAATTTTTACTCCGCTATTCAATATATAAAAATTGAATTTTTACTTTGCTATTCAATATATAAAAATCCCATTTTTACACCGTTATTATATAGATAAAAATTCTATTTTTCTATTCTGAAAATTCGCCCTTTTCGATTATAAAAATTCTACCTTTTCTAATTTTAAAAATCTAACCTTTTCTATTTTAAAAAATCTTAATTTAAATTACTTCCTATTATCTATAAAAATAAGTAAGTAAAAAGAAAATATAAAATAAAAGAAAGGAAACACTCACAGGTATTCCTAGCGCGAGGGGGGGTTTCCAATGCATCGCAGCGGTCTTGAGTGGTCGTTGGTGGCGTTGTGCCAGCGCCAGGAGGAGGGGAGGCTGCAGCGTACGATGGTGGGTGCGGTGCGCGATGTGTTTTTTTTTGTGGGGGGGTCGATTTGGTACTGGGTGTTTGCGGTTTTCAGGAGGGGAAGACAAGGCTGGAGGGAGGCGCGTGGTGAGGAGGAGAAGCGGCGGTCGATGGCGCGAGGGGGGGGGGGGGGGAGGGCTCGAGGTGGAGGGCGCCGGCCGGTGGGGATTCGAATCGGTGAAGGGGGCGATGGGGTTTTTTGGGCTCGCGGAGATGGACAGAGGCGCCATGGGAGGCCGGAGGTCGCGGGGGCCATCAAGGGGAGGGGCGTCATCGGCCTGTGGCCAATTTTTTTTATTTCATCTGATTCGATCTGATTTACATGGGGGAGGGGGGCAGAATGAAAGATAAGGGAGGGAGGGAAGATATATTTATATTTTATTTTATTTCATTTCAAAAAGTTGACTTTCACATATGACCTCTAAACGAGGCCCACCGCCTATCGTCCATAGCGTATTACCCCCATTCCGAACACAATGGGATATGTATCGCAAGCTGATTCGGCTGTTACAATCAGTTTTTATCAAAATCAAAATATAATTCTATATATTGAATTTGAACGCGCATTTCAATTTACCGGGGACACATACTAACTCGAAAAATTCCCGAAAAATATTTTCTAGCTTCGTATTGACAATACGGTCCTAACAAAACTAGTTTCGTCGAATTCCGAGACCGTTGGAAAAATGGCCATTTTCCAGTCGATTAAAATCAACTGAAACTGGTCAAACGCGTTTTCCTTTGCCACGCTCACATATTGATTCAAAAAATTATGAAATTTGGAATCTAGCAATAATTTGACATCACGGATCCAACATAAGTGGTTTCGTCGAAATCCGAGGTCGTTTGCAAAATGCCTATTTTTAAGGGCCTGAATTCCATAGCGACTATTCAGAATTTTCAACTGGACATATCTTTTGATTCCAGCTATGAAATCTCGATTTTCCGGATTCTTTGGAAAGATATTCTCAAATAGATCCCATTATTTTTGGTTTCAATAAAATGCGGTTTGTTTTGCACCCGGTACGTTCAATTGAAGTTTGAAATCGAATTATCGAACTACCGCGCCATTTTCAATTCCTTTTATAATTATATATAATTATTTATATTCTAACGACGGCGTATATAATATATACGTTCTTATTATATTCAAAATAAATTTTCGTCATTTTTATTTAAAATAATCTATTTTAAATGTTCAAAATTCGCTAAAATTGCCAAAATAAAATTTTTAAACTGGCCCAGATTTTCGGGTTGTTACAGGGTGCTACTAAACACCGTCTGCATCCTAGTATATATTTCAACTAGAAAATAAATAAAAAGGTGAGGAGTTCTCACTGAGGGTTCCACTCCGCCGTGCTTTGCTTCTGAACTGCTGAACCGCCTGGATCTGCTTGAAATTCTAAGGTAGTCCTTTTCCCGCTGTTTATAATAAAAATTATATTTTTAATATGATGTTCATTTTAAAAATCACGTTTTCAAAATGGAACTTTATATATAAAAACTATATATTCTTCCAATGCTTCCTTTTATATTTAGATTATATTTTTACATCGCTACTTCATATATAAAAATCGTATTTTTATTATTGCCACTATATAAAAATCATATTTTTATTTCAAATATCTATATGTAAAGATCGCATTTTTATTTCGTTACATGAATAAAAATTATATTTCCTGTCATACAAAAATATCGCCTTTCTTCATATAAAAATATCGCCTTTCTTTACATAAAAATATCGCCTTTCTTCATATAAAAGTATATACTTTCAATTCTATAAAAGTCATACTTTTGTTTCTCTACCTTAAAAAAATTATATTTTCATAATTTCTACTATATAAAAATCATATTTTCCTCTCGCCATTCTCCATATAAAAATCGGATTTTTATAACTTCAACTTCATATTTAAAAATCAAATCTTTATGGTTCTTCTTATATATAAAAATTCAATTTTTATCGTAACAAAAATCTATTCTTTCTTGCTTTAAAATCTAAATTTTTCATGTTTTTAAAGTTAACAAAAATCAGTTTTCAAAGTAAGCAAAAATCGGTTTTCAAAGTAAGCAAAAATCAGTTTTCAAAGTAAGCAAAAATCAGTATTCAAAGTAAGCAAAAATCAGTTTTCAAAGTAAGAAAAATCATAAACTTACTGTCTTTCTAAGCCGGGAGGAGGGGTTGACAACGGCGAAATGGGGGTGGCGCGAGTTGGTGGAGGGGCGGCGCAGGGGTTGTAGAATGGTTTGAGCGGCGGGGCTTGGAGCTAGGGTCGCGGTTTTCTATGGGATGGGGGACTAGGGCTTTCAGGAGAGAGAAAATAGGCGTTGGAAGAGGAGGAGGCTGTGGCGGTGGGCCAGCGCCAGCGGCAATCGTGGGGCGGTGGGCGGCGAAGCTGCAATTAAGGGGGACGACGGGATTTTTAGGTCACAAGTTTTTTTTATATTCTAATTCGATCTGAGGAAGCGAGAGAAGAGGGGTGAGGGTATTCTTTATATTAATTTTAATTTATTTTCAACAAGGGTTGACTTTTTGTTCGGATTCCAATCGAGACCCAACGACTGTCGTCTGAGACGGCCAGGAATTTCGCTCGATCCGAATCAATCATTAAACCGACAAAGACAGTTCGAAACCCCTGATCGTTTTGAGAACAGGACAAATCAGAACACAAACAGAAGAACATTTCATTGTTATTACAACAATTCCATCAGATAAAAGAATATACAGAGTATAAATGAATACTATACATACGATAAATATCAGAGATTACAATAAATACATAGCAGCGAAAAAATATACAAAACACAACTGAAGGTGATATACGGATACAGAGCTTTCCGGATATCATTCCAGCTGTAAACCAGGATCCTGTGAATATAAATCTGCAAAACCAAAACTACTAGTTGCCCGTGTCGAAAATAAGGGCACCCAGAGTTTAGGTTAAAACAATAAACTCCAGGTCAGTCATGTGACTGGTGTAAGAACCAAAACAGTTATTTAAAACTTTACTTTAAAAGAGAGTAATTCAAGGGACCACGCCGTATAACACGGAACGGGTTTCCTCCCAAGAATACTAGTGTATAGAATAAACAGCGCAATGCTTTTTCGAAAAATGAAGCTATTATAAGACCCAAGTCCCATCACACAATGCAACGCAAGCCAGAGGATAGGGTTTTCCCTTATAATAGCCAAACATGCTTGGTACGTTTAAAACAAATCATTTGATACTATAATAAGTGTATTGTCTCAAAACAATTCAAATCATAAATATCAATCATAGACGGCATGGGTACCATATATCATGTCGCCATACTAGTTCTACAATTAAAACCGCAATATCCCGTATTGGAAATTGGATTCCCGTCATGAGTCGAGGCAAGGGGCAAGCTCCTCTCCGCTTCGAGACACTCTAGCAAATGTCCCAGGACTACGCACTCTGGGCAGCCACTGGATCGGTTGGGCCGGTCCTCTCTTACGTTTGAGGATTAATTATGCCTGAACACACGTTTCCCAGTCCTTACAGACCTATAATCGAGGCGCCTCATTCCAACAACCACAAAGGTGAAAAGTATATAAATGTCAGGGCTGGTAAGTCACTGACACCACCAAAGCTAGAAAGAAACGTCGTGTTCTCCCAACGGTCTGTATCCCGTTTTTAACTCATACCGAGGTGTGAGGCTCGCGAATCCACGCTATACACTGAGACGACCCGAAATCCCGTTCAGACGGAAACAAGGGTTATCTTTGGAATATAACACAGAAACCGATAATAGCAGAACAGAATTAAATAATTACACCAGATAATGAACAACAAAATATAATGGATAAAAGTAATCATCAGAGTTACACAGTATACAGGATCTTACTTAGTACAAATACAGTTCAGCTATACATAAATGTCTACAGCGGAAATAAACAAAATATGTACAATAGGAGCTGAACAGCATAAAAAGAAATAAATGATAGAATCCATCTTCAGCTCCAGCTATCCAGAAAAAGAACCAGCTAAACCTGAATACAAGGCTGCCCGTATAGAAAAAGGGGCACCCGAGTTTGAAAGTGAAACAAACTACGAGTCAGTCATGGGACTGGTATGAGAAATCCACTCAACACATATATAATTGGCTAATCACAGGACCACGCCACTTTCGTGGAACGGGTTTACTCCATTGGATTGCCAGTGCTTTAAAACAAATCTTTCTTTTAAACATCGCTATGCTTTTTATAAAAATGAAGCCATTATAAGACTCATTTCCCATCACACAATGCAACGCAAACCGGAGGATAGAGTTTTACCTTATAACGGCTAAAATATGCTTGATACGAATAAAACAAAGGCATTTGATATTATTACTAGTGTTTATATGTTTTGAAAACAATTTCAAATCATAACTATCAATCATAGACGACATGAGCGTCCCATGCCACTATGTCGCCAAATATATATATATATACAATTGAAACCGCACGATCACGTATTTGGAAATTGGATTTCTGTCATGAACCAAGGCAAAAGATAGTCCTTACCGAATTCGAGACTGCCTAGCCCGAGACTCAGGATCAGAGCTCGAGTGACCCTTGGATCGTCAGGGCCGGTCCACCGATGTGGATTAAAATTCCTGAACAATGCGTTTCCCCGCCCTTTGGGGCGTAAACGAGCCAACGAATGACTCCATCGGACCCGGATCGTCCGATCAAACCGAGGCGCCTCGCAACAGCAACAACCACATAGGTGAAAAGTATATAAATGTCAGGGCTGGTAGGTCACTGACACCACCCTAGCTAGGAAGAAACGCATGCCCTCCCTGATGTCCTCTCCCGTTTTAGGTTCATACCGGGGTGCGAGGCTCGCGAATTCACGTTATACACAAAGCTACGCCACACAGGCGGTGCTTTGATCTTCACCACAAGACTTTGCTTTTCAACAGAAGCCCTGATCACTGCATCTTAGCATGCCACACAGGCAATTCATGCCATGCGACTGATGTCCATCGATATACAACCTCTGAGCTCGTGCGTCTTAGAGAAGGGCGTTAAGCGAAAGAATAAATTCTCCGCCGCCAAACAGATGTATATTTAATAGAGATCAATCAACACAGAATAAAATCCAATGTCAGACACACAGTCCATTTACAAGTCCGTTCTGGGTCTGAACGAAACCGGAGGCACTAAATACCTCGCAAACCCATCGATCACCACGTACGTCTGAACGATCACCACTCATTATCCATATTTCGGGATGCCTCCCAATCAGGACCTCGGTTACCATCCAAACGAGGTGAAGATCTCCGGTCTTCGACCGTCGTCTTCATCTTCGAATTTCAATCGTCGGTCAATTATTTGAAATGAGAATTAACTCGGCCTTTTCAAATGATTCACGTATTTTTAGAATTTCAAATCAATTTATTTCAATGGTTAAATTATTCGACAACACCAATTGTGTGTTCTTTAATGTAATTTTCACACCAAACACATTCAACCATCAAATACAACATAAATCGAGCAAATTCAGTTTATTTCCATTCCATATCGCTTATGATATTTTATAACTATTTATCGCTATTTTTATTTATTTTAAAATAGCTAATTTATTCAAAACGACACTTCGGGCCATAAAGCGGCCGTGGCGCTGTTTTTCTTCAGATTTGATTTACACATATCTGAAAATCTAACCGTTGGATCTTCACAAAATTTACATCATTAGAAAGGTCTTTTCAAAATGAATCCAACGGTTCCAGTTTCGGGAAAATCCGACGGTCGGATCTCCCGGTACAATCGTTTGAATTTTCGATTTCAAAATACGAACTGCAGCGTCGTTATTCGATTAAATATAATTATATTTATATTTATATATAAATATAATCGCTTCTGGCGCTGTTTTTCTTCAGATTTGAATTAAACATTCCAGACAATCCAACCGTTGGATTTTTACAAGGTTGGTGCCGTTGGAAAGGTATTTCCAAGGCGAACCCGACGGTTGAGGTTTCGGGAAAATCCAATGGTCGGATTTCCCGTACTAGTTGTTTGAAATCACGGTTTCAAAATACGAACTGCACGGCTTCTTTTCGTTTTAATTTTATTTATATTTATATATTTATATAAATATAGCTTCTTCAAAAATTCCTATATCGTTTTCATTTCAAATATTTCACTAACGCCTTAAAATTTTGGAAAATTTCGCCATAACCTCCCCTGCACCGGGAGCATCGGGAAATCGCAAATAGCTTTCCCAGTCCTTCTAATCTCAAAAAGAAAAAGAAAAAGCCAAGCGGCTAGCCAACAGGCTCATAAAATCATCACCCAAACAAAACAGTAAATGTGTACCTATTTGTCGGGCACAAAATTTTATTCCTCTTCTCTAGCCCCTTTGTTATAACCTGTTCAATGAATATGCATGTACATATATATACAGTTCTTATCATTTATCATTTTCTATTCAACTTCCTATTTGATTTCTGTTTGGTTTAAAAACACCATTCGTTCTAATGTTACATAAATAGGTGCAAATCATTTCATTAGCTAATTAATGAATATTTCAACTCATATATGTTTATTTTGAACAAGTGGCTATTTTTAACACTTCACATTTCAACGATTTATGCATACAATAAAAATGTGATTTTTATTGTAAAACAATTCATTTCAAAACACTATTTTTCTATATAGTTATATAGGTGACAAAAATAGGATTTTATATATATAGATAAAAGGTGATTTTTATTATCAAACAATTTATTTCAAAATATGAATGCCATTCAACACATGAATTTCTAATCAACGAATGAATATCAATTCAACACATGAATATTTTCTATAGTTTCTATATATAGATAAAAATGTGATTTTTATTATCAAACAATTTATTTCAAAATATGAATACCATTCAACACATGAATTTCTAATCAACGAATGAATATCAATTCAACACATGAATGTTTTCTATAGTTTCTATATATAGATAAAAATGTGATTTTTATTATCAAACAATTTATTTCAAAATATGAATACCATTCAACACATGAATTTCTAATCAATGAATGAATATCAATTCAACACATGAATGTTTTTTATAGTTTCTATATATAGATAAAAAATGTGATTTTTATTATCTAACAATTTATTTCAAAATATGAATACCATTCAACACATGAATTTCTAATCAACGAATGAATATCAATTCAACACATGAATGTTTTCTATAGTTTCTATATATAGATAAAAATGTGATTTTTATTATCAAACAATTTATTTCAAAATATGAATACCATTCAACACATGAATTTCTAATCAACGAACGAATATCAATTCAACACATGAATGTTTTCTATAGTTTCTATATATAGATAAAAATGTGATTTTTATTATCTAACAATTTATTTCAAAATATGAATACCATTCGACACATGAATTTCTAATCAACGAATGAATATCAATTCAACACATGAATGTTTTCTATAGTTTCTATATATAGATAAAAATGTGATTTTTATTATCTAACAATTTATTTCAAAATATGAATACCATTCAACACATGAATTTCTAATCAACGAATGAATATCAATTCAACACATGAATGTTTTCTATTCAATGAATAAATATAGTTTAAGCATATGAAAATAATTCAAACACACGAATATTATTCAAAATTTCGGCAGCATAACGACACGGTAGTTAAAACCGGGACCGTCCCTAGTACGGCTCCTCGCTCTACCTTAAAACCTCGCGGTTTTTGACAATGGGGATCATGCATCTAGTTCGCACGCAGGCGGCATGTATATATTTATTTCATATCCACAAAACTAATCCTATGTGGTTTCAACCAAATATTTTCCAATCACAAAAGGGTATTTTTCAACCACAATCAAATCAATATCAACCACAAACAATCCCAAACAACCATTCACTATCAATCAATCTTCACAACAATTTCAACCAATAAATATCGTCCATGGTTTGTGGACGAGGGGCGTAGATATATATATATATTATATATTGCAATTCACTTTTATTTCAACACATATATATATAGATAAAGAAATTGAAGAGTGAGAAATTCTCACCAATAGTTATCCAACACCACGACTCTTCCTTTATAGAAATCTTCGCCAATCTCGCCTTTTGTCGCTTCGTTGCCCGTATTCTCTACATATGTAAAAATCGAATTTTTACTATGTTATTCAATATATAAAAATCGAATTTTGACTTCGCTATTCAATATATAAAGATCATATTTTAAAAATAAAGATTATATTTTAAAAATAAAGATTATATTTTTAATATTCCTATGATGTAAAAATTATATTTTTATTGCTTTAAAAATATAAGAATCATATCTTACTTCTTCTACTTAATAAAAATTCCGTCTTTTCTATTTTAAAAATATGATCTTTTCTATTCTAAAAAAAACAGATCTTTTTCTTTTTAAAGTTCAAATATTTTCCTTTTTTTTTTAAAAATTCAAACCCTTTTTCTTTTTAAAATTCAAACCTTTTTTCTTTTTTAAAATTCAAACCTTTTTCTTTTTATATCCTTAAAAAAATCAGTTTTTAAATCCTTTTAAAAATCAGTTTTAAATCCTTTTAAAAATCAATTTTAAAATCCTTTTAAAAATTAGTTTTAAAATCCTTGTTAAAATCAGTTTTAAAAAAAATTAAAATAAAAATAAAATAGCAACACTACTGTACCTGCGAAGAAGGGGGGGCACGGCGGTCGTCAGGGTCGGAGCTGGCTTCGAGAGGGGGGGGCGGCTTCAGTGGTCTCGAACGGGGGAAGGCGGCGCTAGGGTTTCAGGAACGAGGCGTCACGTGGAGGGAGGATTGGCGAAGCGGAGTGTTCGTCGGCGATGGAGGGAGGAGCAGGCGAAGCGGAGGTCTCTTCGACGAGGCGATGGCGGTCGGTCTCCGTCTTCGACGAGGTTTTTTTTTTTGGTTATTCGACTTCGGTAATGAATTACAGGGGGGCAAGGTATAGGAGGGGATTAAAATTAGTTTTATTATTTTATTATTTAATTTTTCAAAAAAGTTGACTTTTACCTATGACCTCTAAACGAGGCCCACCGCCTGCCGTCCATAGCGTTTAACCCCCATTCCGAACACAATGGGATATGTATCGCAAGCCGATTTGATTGTTATAATCAGTTTCCGTTGAATTTTCATTTAAATCACTATATTGAATTTTAAACGTACGTTTCAAATTACCGGGGTCACATACTAATGCTAAAAATTTCAGAAAAATATTTTCTAGCTTCGTATTGACGATACGGTCCTAACAAGACTAGTTTCGTCAAATTCTGAGACCGTTTGAAAAATGGCCAATTTCCAGTCGATTAAAATCAACTAAAACTGGTCAAACGCGTTTTCCTTTGCCACGCTCACATATTGATTCGAAAAATTATGAAATTTGAAACCTAGCAATAACTTCACATCACGGATCCAACAAAAGTGGTTTCGTCGAAATCCGAGGTCGTTTGCAAAATGTCCATTTTTAGGGGCCTGAATTCCATAGCGACTATTCAGAATTTTCAACTGGACATATCTTTTGATTCCCACTATCAAATTTCGATTCGTCAGATTCGTTGGAAAGATTTCATCAATTAGATCCTAATGTTTTTGGTTTCACTAAAATCCGGATTGTTTTCCACCCGGTACAGTCCGACAAAGTTTGAATTCAATTTTTGAAACTGCCACGCCATTTCAGGCCTTGTTTATAATTATAATTAATTATATTCGTTTTCAATTGTCGATTCAAACTCAGTTTTCATCGCCATTATTTAAAATATTTATTTTAAATATTTAAAATCCATTGTTTTAGCCAATTTAAAAATTTTAAATTGGTTCAGATTTTCTGGGTCGTTACAATCTCCCCCACTTAAAACTTTTCGTCCCCGAAAAGGAATAAAGTCGAAAGTGGTTTGATAAATCTACAATCACACAACACAACAACCAATCCAATTGTTTTAACCTTCAAAAATATACTAATCAAATCCTATACCCTTTAAATATCATTCAGACTATTTAATTAAAAGTGTACATCTATGAAAAGAAAATAACAATAGAGTAGAGAATTGAATGGTAGTGCAAAGTAGGGTAAATGTACCTTGCACCAGAGTCAATCAGAGATATCTACTCGGCATCTGGGATAAGCTTTCTGAATGCTCTCCTCGGTTTCCCAAGTACAATCTCGCGGATCTCCACTCCATTGCACTTTGACTAAGTGAACCTTCTTGTTCCTCAGCTCTTTGGTTTCTTTGCCGATAATCTTTAGCGGCTCTCGCCTCACAGCTAATTCTGGAGTAATTTCAATATCCTGCTGAGCTGCTTCTTCCACGATCAAGTCTGGATCATGAACGTGCTTTCGAAGTTGAGATATGTGAAATACATCATGAACTCCAGGCAACCAGTCAGGCAGTTTGACCCTATAAGCGAGAGTTCCGATCCGTTCCAGAATAGGAAACGGACCAATGAATTTGGGCGCTAACTTTCCAGTTTTACCGAACCGGATTACTCCTTTCATCGGCGATACTTTTAAATATACATAGTCGCCAACTTCAAATGATATATCTCTTCTTCTTCTATCGGCATAGCTCTTTTGTTGGCTTTGAGCGGCGTGTATTCGTTTCTTAATAAAATCGACTTTGTCGGCAGCTACTCGAATCATATCGGGCCCTAACACAAGTCTATTTCCAGGCTCGACCCAGCAAGCAGGAGATCGGCACGGTCTACCATACAATGCTTCGAATGGCGACATTGTCAGACTCGCCTGGTAGCTGTTGTTATAAGAGAATTCAGCCAAATACAGATGGTCTTCCCATGATCCACCGAAATCTAGAACACAAGCCCGCAATAGATCTTCTAAAATGTGATTCACCCTCTTAGTCTGACCGTCCGTCTGAGGATGATAAGCGGTGCTCAAGTTTAACTTCGTTCCCAGCTCGACTTGAAATGGTTCCCAGAATTTGCTAGTGAATATTGTATCTCTATCACTTACTATACTGAGCGGCACTCCATGCAGTCTAACTTTTTCCCTGAAGTATATCTGTGCCAGACTCTGAGCGGTTCTATTTGATCTGACAGGTATGAAATGGGCGGTCTTCGTAAAACGATCTATGATCACCCAAATACTGTCATTCCCTTTTCTGGTTCTGGGCAAACCATCAATGAAATCCATAGAGATATGTTCCCACTTCCAGCCAGGAACTTCTAGCGGTTGTAATAATCCAGCCAATTTCTGTTGGTCGCTTTTGACTAGTTGGCAAGTAGGGCATCGACTAACATATATCGAGATGTCTCTTTTTAACGACTTCCACCAGAACGTGCGTTTGATATCGTTATACATTTTATTCACACCTGGGTGGATACTGAGCTTAGATTTGTGACATTCATCCAGTACATCCCTTCTAAGTTCAGGAATCTCTGGAACGCAAATTCGCCCTTCTAACCTCAGAATCCCTTCGCTATCAAGCTGGAAATCTGAAGTATTGCCTTCACGAATTCGCTGACTCGTTCCTTTGATAAATTGGTCGTCTTCTTGGAGAGCCGATATCTTATCAACCAACGAAGTCGCAATGATGAAACTGGCGATCATTTCATTCTTTCGGCTTAGCGCGTCGGCCACGACATTGGATTTCCCTGGAGTGTATAGAATTTCAAAATCATATGCTGCAAGAAACTCCAGCCAACGTTGCTGCCTCAAATTCAAGTCCTTCTGAGTGAACAGATACTTTAACGACTGGTGATTTGTAAACAGTTCAAATCTCTCGCCCAGAAGATAGTGTCTCCAGATTTTCAAAGCGAACACGATAGCCAATAACTCAAGATCATGAGTTACGTAGTTTTTCTCGTGTGGCTTCAGTTGACGGCTAGCATAAGCAATCACTTGACCCCTTTGCATTAACACTGCACCAAGGCCTTCTCTAGAAGCATCAGTCCAAACTTTTAGATCTTGGTTGCCATCTATGATGGTTAACACTGGAGCTGTGGTTAATCTCAACTTTAGCTCTTCGAAAGCCTCCTCACTCTCTTGAGTCCATTTTAATTTAGAATGCTTCTTTGTAAGCTTCGTTAAGTGACCAGATATCTTCGAAAAGTCCTTAACGAACTTCCGGTAATAGCTAGCCAATCCAAGAAAACTGCGGACTTCAGTGGGAGTACTGGGCTGTTTCCAATTTTGAATAGCCGTGATTTTACTTAGATCCACAGCGATTCCTTCTTTCGATACAACATGGCCTAGAAATTTCACTTCATCTTGCCAGAATATACATTTGGAAAACTTGGCTTTCAATACATTCCTTCTGAGGATTTCTAGAACCTGTTCCAGATGCTTTTCATGTTCGGCCTTAGATTTAGAGAAGATTAGAATATCGTCAATGAAAACCAGAACAAACTTGTTCAAAACTCCTCTGAACACTCTATTCATTAGATCGACGAAGTAAGCTGGAGCGTTACATAAGCCGAACGGCATTACTAACCACTCGTAGAATAAGTCGGGGCCTCGGAATGCTGTCATTGGAACACACTCTTCGGCAATTCGAAGTTGATGGAATCCTGTAGCTAGGTCCATTCGTGAGAATACTTGTGCTCCATTTAATCGATCCAACAAATCATCTATTCGCGGCAATGGATATTTGTTCTTTATTGTCTGTTTGTTCAGATCACGATAATCCACACATAGTCGTAGAGTACCGTCAGATTTTGGGACAAACACCACTGCTGCACCCCAATCAGAGAAACTAGGCCTGATCAGACATTTCCATACGAGCTGTCGTGTTTGATTGTCTAATTCCTCCTTCTCTTTCAAGGACATTCTTCGAATAGCGTGAACTACCGGCCTTGCATTTGGAATTAAAGCAATTTTGAAATCTATTTCTCTTTGCGGAGGTAAGCGAACAACTTCTTCGAACACATCCGCATAATTCTTGACGACAGGAATGTCTTTGATGAGGTCAGGAATATTCTCTGTAACTTCAGGAACATTTTCTATTTGGGTTGGAGAAACATTCAAAGTTGCCCAGAAGTCTTTTCTATTAGCATTCTGACCTTCACAGGGAATGGTTATATAATCACCTGATTTAATCTTAGCTCTAACAACCCTCTCGGCGCATCTAACTTCTGCTTCATATTTGGATAACCAATCCAATCCCAAAATAAGATCGAATTCATCAAAATTCATGACGACAGAGATAATAGGGAATTTATAGCAAGAAAAAGAGACGGGTACTGCACAAACCCAACTAAGATTGATGGAACCTCCAACTGGATTTCGGACAGTCATTGGCTCTTTGAGCTTCTTCAAATTCAAATCTAATTTCTTGACTGCACTCTTTGCAATAAAGCTTCGTGACGCGCCTGTGTCAAACAGTACTTTAACTGGAATGTTTTTGACATTGAGCGTGCCTTCTAAAACATCATACCTTTCCTGAGCAGAAGAGGATGCAGGTACTTCTACCACCTCATTTACATGTACTGCTTTAGGTTTTCTGAGTAGCGGGCAGGCCTTTGAAAGATGACCGGACTGATGGCATTGACTGCACTTTCTCTTCTCTAGGAACTTCTTACCGGATTTAGTTTCATCTTTCCTCAGCTTCTTCGAGGGTTTACAATTCCTAGTCAAATGCCCATGTTTATGTCAGTTACTGCATACAGCGGTCGTTACTGGTTCTCTTTCGGATCTGGCCCTTTTTTGATTGGTTCTAGGCTCCTTACTGACCTCTGACATCGTACTGGCCTCAGGACGATCAGTTTCCGACTTTGCTTTGTCACTAGAACTGACTTCTTCTTCATCTCGCAACATGCCTTTCCTGTCGAAATCTTCGTACTGATAGGCCATGTATATCATTTCAGAAAAAGGAAGCTTCACATGCCCCAATACTTTATTCTGGTATTTCCTTTGAAGCCCATTGATAAATCTCAAATTCTTCCTCTTCAGATTTTGAATTAGATGAGGAGCAAAGTGAGAAAGTTTATTGAATTTCTTATGATATTCTGGGATTGTCATGTCTCCTTGTATCAGATAAGAAAATTCATCGCATAATCGCTCAGTTGCTTCGGGAGGAGTAAATCTTTCTAAGAAAATCACTTTGAATCTGTCCCAGGTGATATCACCTTCTGGATTATTTTCAATAATTGAATCCCACCAAAACAAAGCTTCGTCTTCGAGTGCCCAGGAGGCCAGTAATCTTTTCTGGTTATCCCTCAGTTTTAAGGCTTCGAAGATTTTCTCAGCCGAACGAATCCAAGCTTGTGTTCTCATAATAGATTCTTCGCCCGAGAACGGCTTTCCACCCAGATTCCTATATTTCACAAATAGAGCTTCTATATCCGGGTCCGTATTACTTCTTCTGTTTCTGGCACTCATTTTCTAGTACTTCTGCAAATGGCAGATCAAGTGTCAGGTCAACAGAAAAGATATTTCAAAACATAGAGACAAATACTTGAATGTAAATGTGTCTCTCCAGGTGTAATTTCATTCTGCTTTACTCATACTAGGATATTGCTGATCCTATCTGTATTGAGTTACCCGTCCTAGAACACTACTGGTTCTATTTCTGACGAGTTCGTTCAAATGTTATATTCCAGAACTAAGCTTAACCAAAGCTCTGATACCACGTTGAGACGACCTGAAATCCCGTTCAGACGGAAACAAGGGTTATCTTTGGATTATAACACAGAAACCGATAATAGCAGAACAGAATTAAATAATTACACCAGATAATGAACAACAAAATATACTGGATAGAAGTAATCATCAGAGTTACACAGTATACAGGATCTTACTTAGTACAAATACAGTTCAGCTATACATAAATGTCTACAGCGGAAATAAACAAAATATGTACAATAGGAGCTGAACAGCATAAAAAGAAATAAATGATAGAATCCATCTTCAGCTCCAGCTATCCAGAAAAAGAACCAGCTAAACCTGAATACAAGGCTGCCCGTGTAGAAAAAGGGGCACCCGAGTTTGAAAGTGAAACAAACTACGAGTCAGTCATGGGACTGGTATGAGAAATCCACTCAACACATATATAATTTTCTAATCACAGGACCACGCCACTTTCGTGGAACGGGTTTACTCCATTGGATTGCCAGTGCTTAAAACAAATCTTTCTTTTAAACATCGCTATGCTTTTTATAAAAATGAAGCCATTATAAGACTCAGTTCCCATCACACAATGCAACGCAAACCGGAGGAAAGAGTTTTACCTTATAACGGCTAAAATATGCTTGATACGAATAAAACAAAGGCATTTGATATTATTACTAGTGTTTATATGTTTTGAAAACAATTTCAAATCATAACCATCAATCATAGACGACATGAGCGTCCCATGCCACTATGTCGCCAAATATATATATACAATTGAAACCGCACGATCACGTATTTGGAAATTGGATTTCTGTCATGAACCAAGGCAAAAGATAGTCCTTACCGAATTCGAGACTGCCTAGCCGGAGTCTCAGGATCAGAGCTCGAGTGACCCTTGGATCGTCAGGGCCGGTCCACCGATGTGGATTAAAATTCATGAACAATGCGTTTCCCCGCCCTTTGGGGCGTAAACGAGCCAACGAATGACTCCATCGGACCCGGATCGTCCGATCAAACCGAGGAGCCTCGCAACAGCAACAACCACATAGGTGAAAAGTATATAAATGTCAGGGCTGGTAGGTCACTGACACCACCCTAGCTAGGAAGAAACGCATGCCCTCCCTGATGTCCTCTCCCGTTTTAGGTTCATACCGGGGTGCGAGGCTCGCGAATTCACGTTATACACAAAGCTACGCCACACAGGCGGTGCTTTGATCTTCACCACAAGACTTTGCTTTTCAACAGAAGCCCTGATCACTGCATCTTAGCATGCCACACAGACAATTCATGCCATGCGACTGATGTCCATCTATATACAACCTCTGAGCTCGTGCGTCTCAGAGAAGGGCGTTAAGCGAAAGAATAAATTCTCCGTCGCCAAACAGATGTATATTTAATAGAGATCAATCAACACAGAATAAAATCCAATGTCAGACACACAGTCCATTTACAAGTCCGTTCTGGCTCTGAACGAAACCGGAGGCACTAAATACCTCGCAAACCCATCGATCACCACGTACGTCTGAACGATAACCACTCATTATCCATATTTCGGGATGCCTCCCAATCAGGACCTCGGTTACCATCCAAACGAGGTGAAGATCTCCGGTCTTCGACCGTCGTCTTCATCTTCGAATTTCAATCGTCGGTCAATTATTTGAAATGAGAATTAACTCGGCCTTTTCAAATGATTCACGTATTTTTAGAATTTCAAATCAATTTATTTCAATGGTTAAATTATTCGACAACACCAATTGTGTTCTTTAATGTAATTTTCACACCAAACACATTCAACCATCAAATACAACATAAATCGAGCAAATTCAGTTTATTTCCATTCCGTATCGCTTATGATATTTTATAACTATTTATCGCTATTTTTATTTATTTTAAAATAGCTAATTTATTCAAAACGACGCTTCGGGCCATAAAGCGGCCGTGGCGCTGTTTTTCTTCAGATTTGATTTACACATATCTGAAAATCTAACCGTTGGATCTTCACAAAATTTACATCATTAGAAAGGTCTTTTCAAAACGAATCCAAAGGTTCCAGTTTCGGGAAAATCCGACGGTCGGATCTCCCGGTACAATCGTTTGAATTTTCGATTTCAAAATACGAACTGTAGCGTCGTTATTCGATTAAATATATAATTATATTTATATATATAAATATAATCACTTCTGGCGCTGTTTTTCTTCAGATTTGAATTAAACATTCCAGACAATCCAACCGTTGGATTTTTACAAAGTTGGTGCCGTTGGGAAGATATTTCCAAGGCGAACCCGACGGTTGAGGTTTCGGGAAGATCCAATGGTCGGATTTCCCGTACTAGTTGTTTGAAAATATGGTTTCAAAACACGAACTGCACGACTACGTTTCGTTTTAATTTTATTTATATTTATATATTTATATAAATATAGTTCATTCAATGATTTCAATATCGTTTTCACTTCAAATATTTCACTAACGCCTTAAAATTTTGGAAAATTTCGCCATAACCTCCCCTGCACCGGGAGCATCGGGAAATCGCAAATAGCTTTCCCGGTCCTTCTAATCTCAAAAAGAAAAAGAAAAAGCCAAGCGGCTAGCCAACAGGCTCATAAAATCATCACCCAAACAAAACAGTAAATGTGTACCTATTTGTCGGGCACAAAATTTTATTCCTCTTGTTAGACCCAAATGTGGTTCTAACACCCAAATTGATTAGAAACAAGATAAAGTAAAGCAGAAATAAAAAAGAACACACAAGATTTATAGTGGTTCGGCGAAGAAATGCCTACGTCCACTTAGTTTTCACTATATTCAGTAATTCAGTTACAAATGCAATGTAAGATTCGCTCACAACTCACTTTTGTTCACTCAAATGATAAAAACAAGAAATGAAAGATGGTTTGGATTTTCCGGGAGTAAAGGAATTCGGACGATGGAGGTACTTGGATTCTCAAAAGTGCTGAAAAAGATCTTTCTCTTTGTCTCCAGATGGGGTATTTATAGGTGTGAATTTGCCTGAGATTCAATTCGGGTCGGAACACGTGTCATCCATCGCACTCTCTTCGGGTTCGGATGAGCTATCAAGCTGACAACACATCAAAGAAATGGACGTTAGGGGTAGGAATCAGTCATAGCCGGTCCGGTTCTCCAGGCTATTTTATAGGAGATTTTCCTGGATCATGGGTGCGGGTCGGAGACGTGCAGGTTGGGGGCTCGGATCGGAATACCCGATCCGAACCGGAGTAGCTTGGACGTCTCTTCTTCTCTAATCATACTCCGCTCCGCTCCAGCGTCGTGGCAAGCAGACGGCTTTCCGATCCACTTGAGATTTATTGGCCTTCCGATCCGATCAGGTATGCTTTGCCAATCTATCCAGTAAGAGCCATCCGATCCGAACAGAGAATCCTACCCGATCCGAACCGATATGCTGCTATCAATCTGTGTTGTGGTGTTTCCTTCCGATCCGAACCGGAGTCTTATATCTTGAAATATTCTTCAATGGTTGGTTTCTTGACTTTGTGTTGCCTAGTTCACAAAGTAGGCTAACATTTTGCCCCCTCGAAGTACACTCTTATTTAAGATAAAGTGTGCTTTGAAGCATTTTACAAAACATCCTTTGAATAAGAACGGTTGAACGATCACTTCCATCTACTTATAGTACCGTGTCGCTTTATAACATCTTGACTTTTGCTGCTTAATATATCATAATCGATATGAATTACTTCCTTCATTTTCAAACAACTTTGATAGCCTTTATTTAACGTCCACTGATTCTTCCAGGTAAGCCCTTTTTTTTTTTTTACTTTTCTTCAAATTCAACTTGCATGTCAAGTCATTGCTTAGTTCCTTTCGGTTCGGACCCGAGCCCAACATGCTTTCCCTTCGTATTGTTTAGCGCTGGTCCAACAGGCCAGAATGTGTTGGCGGGCTCGATATCCGATCCGAACAGAGCAAGAATCAATGGGGTGAGCTCCACCAGACCAAACAATTTTTTCCTTTCTCCATCGTTACCCAATGGATGGGCTTGATTTATCAATATGGGCTTCAATTCCGGTCCGAACAAAATCAGAGGCCAAGAATACTAAGAGTCGCCTTGAACCCATATAAATTCGCTACCTCTTTCCTTCTTTCTCCCTTTCCTTTATTGCTCTCGGCTAAGAAAACCTGCACCAAAACCCTAACCTTTAAAAAACTCCAAAACTCTCGTTTTAATCCTCGAGTCAAAATTCATAGGTAGCTTTATAATCTCGAATCGCTTTGCTATAGTTGTTTTCAGTTTGGACTTGTAGTTAAATCGAACGATATGAGCATGGTATTTGCGTAATTCTTACATCGCGGCGCCTTCCACCCACCACCGTCGTCGTTAATGGCATCAATCGTCATCTCAAGGCAGCGATGGAGAGTGTTAGGGTCCTTCGTCGAATATCTGAACACACGAGCACTCGTCGAATATTTGAACACACGAGCACTTAATTTCAATTGGGGCTCCTAGCACGGAAGTGGGTTCGATGTTAAGGAGGAGGAAGAAGAAGATTATGGGGAACCGGTTCGGGTAAAGAAGCGTGGAAGTGGAGATGGGAGGAAAGAAAACGTCGGTTCGGGTCGGAGAAGTGAAGGCTGAAGTAAATGGATCGGCTGAGCGGTGCTATTTCGGTTCGGATCGGGCCATCCGATCCGATCAGATCAGTCCTGCTTCCGAACCCATTGCTTCCCTTGTCTTGAACTGGCCCTGCTTTAATGACGCATCCGAACCGATTACTATCTGTATTTGTATTGAGCCAGCCATCATACGTATATCCGAACCGAACCGAATATATCAAACTTGGCACATAAAGACTACCCAATCAATTCAACTAACGCTTACTCTAAACGAATATGCTTCGCGAACAGTTAGGATAGTGCCTTGCGAACATAAACGAGAATCAAGGACAACTCTGACCATTACTTTCTCTTTAAAGCTTCGTCTTACATTGCTGTACTTCTATTTTGTATTTCCCACATTTGTTGCACACACTTTAGTTCACACACATACGCAAAAAGGGAACACGGGATAATTCACTCTAATCCGTGCTATTGCTTCTTCAATAGTTCCATGACAATGAGGCCCAGACGCTCTTCTCGTTTAGCTGAGAGGAAAGAAGCTCCAGAAACTTCCACCAAAACCACTCTCGAGGATATATCTTCTTCATCTGACCCAGAATGGGACAGCGAGGGTCCGGATTACGGAGTTGGTCATCGGGAAAGCGATGAAATGTCTTCAGAAAATGAAGTTTCCCTAGGCTTTGAGGAGGAAGGGGGGATTGGTGACAATCGAGCACCCGATGAATTTGACTCAGCCACTATATTGGAATCACCTCCAGATTCTGTAGAATCAACAATTGACAATGACCGACTCGTGAGGATTTGCTTGAAGTATGGAATAATGAAGAGAGACACTTTAGTGCCCTCACGTTCTGACCGTCCACATAACCCTCCAGAAGGATATATGACGGTCACTCGTCTGATGTGCATGGTTGGCGCCATTCCTCCTTTCTCGCCTTTCATCGTCGACTTCTTAAGACAAATGCGGATTGCCCCCATGCAGCTGCATCCCAATTCATATGCCTATCTGCATACCTTATTCATAGCATATCGTGAAATTCTAGGCGTGGAGCTTACGTTTGACGATGTTCATTTCTTCTATAATTTCAAACATCGGACTAGAGAAACCCCTTCTTTCTGTTACTTTGAGTCGGTCCCAAAGAGGAAGATAATCTCTACGCCGTTTAGCAGCAAGGCTGGAGATTCCAGACTGGAGTGGTTCTATATAAAGCAACAGTCTGGATGCGCCAGAAGATGGACAAAATCAAGTAAAGCACTGATTTTCTGACCCTGGACTCTATACACTTGAATCATCACCCTGACCTGTTTTCCTTTTTATTTGCAGTCGATAATCCCAAACAGGTATCAGACCAAGCGTTCTTTGATCGAATGCACCGTCTCCTCAATGGCGACCAAAAATTCCTTACTATTGACGAGGTTCTTAAAGATGAGTACCTTCATTTTCACGGGCTGCTATCCGTCTTCCGTAGCATTGGTCATGGGACGGTCCCTTATGCATATATTCCTCCAGTGGAAACAGTTCCAGAAATAGGAGAAGGCTCGGGAATTCCCGCAGCTTCTCTTCAAACTTCACCCTCTCCCTCTTCCACTCAAGATGATGAACTGGCTAATCTGGCCAAAAAACATCGTGAAGGATATATTGCCCCCGAGGAAACTACCTCGGTAGACAAATCAAAATCTCCCCAAGGGTCGCCACTTCACGCTTCCGAAGGGGATGTTCCTAGCACCGACGAGCACATATTTCAGGGTTTGGGGGATCTCCCTTTACCCGAGACTATATATACTTCGGAAGATTTCAGAAAGGACCCTTTAGTCTTCACTTCTTCTGAAGAGACTACTCCTGCTAAGGCCAAAGAGCCTGCCCGCACCAGTCTAGCTTCAGACTCGGGTTGGTTGGGGGGACACACACACCACATAGGATGCACTTTGCACCGTAGCACTAGCATTCATCGCACTTCTTTTTCCATGGATCCGTTGATTCTAAACTTCGTTTAACTTATCGTGCAGGTACAATGTCTCGATCCTCTTATGATATAAGAAAGCTTCGCCGCAGCATGTCTAATCCTCCCCAGGATGCCGAATATAACCGCCGGGATGACCGCGGCAGGGAGGAAAGAAGACCCTATGATCCTTATCGATCTCGATCCTCACGCTCCCGCTCACCAGTTCGACCGGAACAAGAAAAATACAAAAGCTATCAAGGTCGTAGGGAGGAGGATAGACCACAATCTAGGGATTCCACTTCCTCCCATGAAAAGCGGAGTAGAGAGAAAACACCTCCAAAGGAAACTGGGTCTAGAAGTAAGCAAAAAGTCCCTGCTACTAAGCGACCTCAGACAGACAAGGGTTCTACAGAATCTTCTTCAGGAAGGGACACTGAACTAACAATCCTAGCCCCTCCTCCACCAGATGCGGGTACCGCCGTAAGGCTGGCATACTTAAAGGAGCAATTTCCCGAGCACTACTTCGAGACTCTGACCTTTCTACCTTCCCTTGAACCTATTTCTTCTAATTGGGCAGAGGAGGCCAGAGCAAAGATTGATTTGGTGGAAAAACAATATACCGAAATGTTCAAGTATTCCCGCACTCTTTCTAGAATCATTCGCACGCTACTGACAAATGCTGACTCAATGCACAAAACTGCAGAGGAAGATGCTAAGGCCCTAAAAACCTTAGGAAAAAATTTAGAAGATACTCAAGCTCAACTAGCTATCGCTCAGAAGAACGCTTCTAACTTCAAACAACAGTTTGAGGACATGCAAAAGCGCTATCATGATTTGCTAGAATCCCACACTCAGGAACGTTCCGAGTTAAAGAAGCAAGCTGACGAAGCCAAATCAGAGGCTGCTAAGACACGTCTCGCTTATGCTGAGCTTGAGCAGAAAAACGCCGAGTTAGCGAAAAGGAGTGCTGAGTTAGAAAAGAAAAACGCTGACTTGGCTTCAAAATTGTTAGAGGCAGAAAACAGGGTTGTTCTGGCTGAAGGCAATGTGGAATGCGCTATTAAATCTGCGGAGGAAACCCGTAAACAATTATCAGAGGCGGAGGCCGATATTCAGGGTTTCGGCGAGCTAATGATCGAATTCTTCGCGCACATTATTCGTCGTCGGAACATTTCCTGGATCGAGGACTATCCATCCACTTTGGTTCATGTGTGGAATCAAATCGTCGAGTGGGAAAAAGAAGAGCTTAAGGTTGATTCCCTCGATGAAGATAAGCTGATGGAGAAATATTTGAGAGACGACGAACCGGAGCGCCTAGCTGAAGGGCGCCGCCTAATTGCTGAAGCCATGGAAGAAGAGAGGCGGAAGTCCAAACAGAAAACCATTCCTGAAGTTGGTTCCTCTTCTTCTGCTCCCGTAACTCCTGAAGTAGAAGGGTATGATCCCGAAAACCCGGGAATTCCCCGATCAACTTTACTATCTCCCATTCCTGAAATAACTCCAGAGGTAGTAGTCACCCCCGCTGAAAAGTCTTCAGAAGGTATCCCTATCTTTTCTCCTCAATTTGTCAAGGCTACTACTACCTTTGGCTACATGACTGAACGTTCGATGATAAATTCTTTGCTCTTGCCTGAGTTGACAACCGATGTTTCTCATTTTGCAGGCGTTGAATCCTCCGCGAAGACAGATGTAGTTCAAGGAACTACCACTGGGACGAAGCCCGCTGATAGGGTCAAAGAAGGGGAAGACAAGGCTGCTTCAATAGACCTGGGGGAAAGAAGTGAGCCAACTAAGGTGACTACTCCCCATAGTGAAGAAATGATTGCAGCCCTAAAAGACGACGGAGGAGACGAAGGGCATGATGAGGAACCAGAGGTTACAATAACCGGGGAGTCAAAAAGCGCCGATGACATTACCTTGGCGGCCATGAAGGCTGATCAAGACAAGCGCTTGCAATTAAAAGCTGAAGAGTTAGATCCTGAGGTCCTCAAGCCCCTCGCAGTTGTGGATGCAGGTTAAAGGTTAGTTGTTAAGCTCTCAACTAGATCTATTACCGAAGAACTTGCTAAAAAATCTTCTCTCGATTCCAGTGCCCAGTCCTCCGGGAAGAAGTCTGCCGGCTCCAGTACTACACCTTCAGGGAAAAAGAAATCAAAGCGAATCTTGACTGAAGCCGAGAGGGAAGCAAAAGACGCGGAAAAAGCTGCCAAGAAATCGAAGGCTCATCCCAAACCCAAATAGTGGGTTCCCCTGTATCTTTTTAGCATCTTTGTAAACCGATAAGTGCTGCTACACCAGCAGCTTCCGTACTTTCTTTTTCAGTTATTTCCCTGTACAAATTCATTCATTTGTAAATAAAAATAATTCACTTTCTGCAATGTTTATCTGTTAGCAGTTCTGCACTTATGTAAAAATGCATATCTATATTTATGAAGCAAAGTTGTGGAGAGGGGAGATATGTGTATGTGTACGTGTCCCCAGTCAATCTCCATAAGTTATTCAGTGCTTAACCATGCAATCTGAATGCTCCCGATTCTCTAACGGGATAGCATTTCCTGGGTCATCAACACCTGTTGTTTTTCCTGGCATTCCTTTTATACTCTCTCTCATTCTCTCGAGAGTTAGAGTTCGAGTTCAGTTATTTGTTTATTCCCCGGTCGTTGAACGGGAAAAGATTTCTTTCTCGGCGCTCGATCGGAGACGCCTTTATACTCTCTCTCTCTCTGGAAAGTTAGAGTTCGGAGTTGAACCTCTTTCTCAGCGCTCAGTCGGAGACGCTTTTATACTCTCTCTCTTTCTCCGGAGAGTTAGAGTTCAGAATAGAATTTCTTTTTCAGCGCTCAGTCTGAGACGCTTTTATACTCTCTCTCTTTCTCTGGAGAGTTAGAGTTCAGAATGTCGTTTTCTCATTCTTTTATGTCTTATTGCACAAATAATCATTGTGCTTCTTTTTATGTCCAAACTATTTCAACCTTTTTAGGCTCTAAGTTATCCTGTATTTTATAATCACAACAGAACAACTAACGAATGTAAATGCATAAAAGTGAATAACACACAATATTTTATAGTGGTTCAGCTAAGTCATAGCCTACATCCACTTTATAGTCCTTTATTCATATCGTCATATTTTCCAAAGGCAAGTCGTGCCTTATTACAGAGTTTACAGGAAGAACAGCAAAAAGTATAGCATTTCTAATCCAAATATCGCATTAAGTGTTGGGCATTCCATGCTCGAGGGACTTCTTCGCCATCTACGGTCGTTAACTTGAATGTTCCTTTATCAAGTTTCCGTTGGATGACAAAGGGTCCTTCCCATTTTGGGCCGAGGTGAGGAAGAGATGGAAAAACTCTCTTTAGCACCAAATCTCCTGGTTCAAAAGTTCTGAGGCGAACTTTTTTGTCATAATAGCGTGCCATCTGACGCCGATGTCTTGCTGCACGCAAGTCTGCTTCGTCCCTCTTTTCTTCGACTTCATCAAGAGACTCAAGTAAAAGTGTCCGATTCGTCATCGGGTCATAATACGTAACCCTGTGGGAAGGAACTTCCAGTTCAACTGGAATTACTGCTTCTGAGCCAAAGGAGAGAGAGAAAGGGGTATGACCGGTAGCCGTTTTAAACGTTGTTCGATATGCCCACAAAGCTAGGGGCAATTCATCAACCCATTTTGCCTTTGCACGCTCTAATCGCTTCTTGAGGATGGATTTTATTACCTTGTTTATTGCCTCTACTTGCCCATTAGATTGTGGATAGGCAACTGCAGTATATCGTTTGTCTATCTTATATTTCTGGCAAAAGTTTCTGAATTCAGTGCTATCAAATTGGGTCCCGTTGTCGGTAATAATCGTCCTTGGGATTCCGAATCGGCATATAATATTTCGGACCACAAAACTTATCACCTTTCTTGTGGTGATCTTAGTCAAGGGTTCAGCTTCCACCCACTTTGTGAAATAATCCACGGCTACTATGGCATACTTAGCTCCCCCTTTAGCAATTGGTAAAACTCCAATGATATCGATTCCCCATGTGGCAAATGGCCAAGGACTCACCATCGATTTAAGCTGGGTTGACGGTGCCCTGGGGATTTTGGCGAATCTCTGGCACTTATCGCAGCGTCGTGAATAATCAGCTGCATCCTTGTTGATCGTAGGCCAGAAGTATCCATACCGCAATATTTTCTTTGCTAAAGTTTGACCTCCTGTATGATCTCCACACTCACCTTCGTGCACTTCTCTCAGTACACGTTTGATGTCGTCGTGTGCGATACATCGTAACAGGGGCATAGAAAATCCTTGTCTATAGAGGGTATCGTCTTGCATAACATATCTGGCAGCTTTGCGAACTACAGCTCTTTTCTCACTTTTCTTCGATGGGAGTGTCCCATTCTTAAGAAAACTCTTGATTGGAGTCATCCATGACTCCTTCTCTGGTTCCGCTTCAAGAACGAATTCAATTTCCATTGACTCAAAGCTTGGCGATTCCAATGTTTCAATTGGAATTATCTCAGTCCCTTCTGGATTGTCAGAACTAGCCAGTTTTGCCAGTCTATCCGCTTTCTGGTTTTCAATTCTGGGAATATGTGTTATGTTGTACCGTTCTAAGCTACTTAATAGCTCTTTCACTTTCTTGAGGTAAGCGACAAGTCGAGGTCCTCGAGCCGCGAACTCCTCTCGCACTTGACAAACAACAATCTTAGAGTCACAAAATATGTCCATCACTTTTACTCCGAGGTCTTTAGCGAGTTTCAGCCCGGCAATCAGGGCTTCATACTCAGAGTCATTGTTTGTTGCCGAAAATTCTAATCGCAGGGCGTAATATAACGACCGTCCCTCCGGAGTGACTAAGACAATTCCAGCTCCGGATCTTCGGTCATTTTTAGCTCCATCTGTATATAGTCTCCACGGATTCATCTCTAGCTTATCCTCGGATTTAACCACTCGATCATTGATTATTTCTTCCTCTTGAATGGTGAACTCCGCAATAAAGTCTGCTAGAGCTTGCCCCCTGATTGACTTTCGTGGTTGAAAATTCAAATCAAACTGGCTTAGTTCTATGTTCCATTTAATCAACCTTCCCGACGCTTCGGGTCTCTGCAACACCTGTCTTAACGGCTGATCGGTGTATATGGTTATTGGATGGGCTTGGAAGTAGTGACGAAGTTTTCGGGATGCAATCAGGAGGCTGTAAGCAAGCTTCTCGATCTTAGGGTAGTTGCGCTCTGCCGCTGCCAATTTCTTACTCACATAGTATACTGGCCTTTGTACTTTGTCTTCTTCTCGAACCAGAGCTGTGCTGACAGCGTGGGCCGAGACTGCTAGATAAACAAATAGTTCTTCGTGATCTACGGGCTTTGACAAGATTGGCGGTTTCTCTAACAACTCCAACAGATTTTGGAAGGCCTCGACACAATCGGGAGTCCACTGGAAGTTCTTCTTTCCCCTTTTTATCAAATCAAAAAAGGGAACACATTTATCGGTGGCTTTGGAGATGAACCTACTCAACGCCGCTACCTTTCCTGCCAGACTTTGGACGTCTTTAATTCTTCTTGGTTCCTCGATATTTCTAATCGCCGCTATCTGGCTAGGGTTGATCTCAATTCCTCGGGAACTCACAATGAAGCCAAGGAACTTTCCCGACGCCACTCCAAATGAACATTTTAAAGGATTCAATTTCATACGGTATTTTCGCAAGATACCAAACATTTCTGCTAAGTCTTGCGTATGACTGGAGGACTGCTTTGATTTAACAAGCATATCATCCACATAAACTTCCATAGTTTTTCCTATCTGATCATAAAACATTCTATTTACCAACCGCTGATAAGTAGCTCCAGCGTTTTTTAATCCGAACGGCATTACAACATAACAATATAATCCCAAATTCGTAATGAAACTTGTATGCTCTTGGTCTGGTACATGCATAGGAATTTGATTGTATCCAGAGTATGCATCCATGAAAGAGAGAAGTTCATGACCTGCTGTCGAGTCTACAAGCTGGTCAATCCTGGGAAGTGGGAAACTATCTTTTGGGCAAGCCTTATTTAAATCTGAAAAGTCAATACAAGTTCGCCACTTTCCGTTTGGCTTCTTTACCAAGACAGGATTCGATATCCAGTCGGGATAGGTCGAATCTCGAATAAATCCATTTTGCTTCAACTTCTCTACTTCTTCTTTGAGAGCAGCCGACCTCTCTGGGCCCAGCAAGCGTCTCTTTTGCTTCACAGGCGGATGCTTCGGATTTACATTCAGTTTGTGACTGATAATGGAAGGCGATATCCCACACATGTCAGCATGGGTCCAGGCGAACACATCTAAGTTTGCCTTCAAGAAGTTCGTCAATTCTTCAGCACGACGTGGATCCAATTGGGAACCAATCTTCAAAACTTTCGTAGGATCAGCTTTATCAACAGGAATTTCCACTGTCGCTTCATTAGGAGTTGCATTTCTAGCCTCTGGTTCCTCGTCTTTTCTAGGATCCAGGTCTTCAGGCGTTCCTTTGGGCAACTCCCTTGGGTTCGATCTCTCTAATTGCTATGCCGAGTCCCCCTTTGAGGGAGATGAGGCATCCTTACTCTCAGCATTTACTCCTTTCATCAACATCTTCAGTTCGGCCACATAACAGGCCCGTCCAGAAACCTGATCCCCTCTTATTACTCCAGTTCCGGCTTCGGTTGGGAACTTTAGTAACAAGCACCAAGGGGCAATACAAACTCTAAATTCAGCGAGGGCAGGTCTCCCTAAAAATGCGTTATAGGGCGAATCTACATCCAATACTACGAATTGAAGCATTCGCACTCTTCTACGTTCTCCTTGCCCTAAAGTCACGGGCAACTCTATGTATCCCATGGGAGCTGTCGTCGCTCCGTTAAAGCCTCTAATCCATCCTTCACAAGGTTTCAGATCTTCGGGCTCAAGCTTCATCTGATCAAATGACTTCTTGAACAAAATATTAACGGAACTTCCGTTGTCTACTAGTACCTTATGGACCAAGGCCGGCCCAATAGTGGTAGTAATAACCAACGGATCATTGGTGGGAGATTGTATTCCCGTGTTGTCTCGGCTGCGGAATACCACGTCATCGAACATGGTTTTTTGTTGTTTTATAGGAGTGACATCTTCCAAATCGTCACCTTCATTCACATCTAGATGCTTGGCAGCATTCACATATTGGTCCATCGACCTAAAACTTCGGATTGCCGGGTGAGGTCCGCCTACAATGGAGTTGATGACGATCCCTTTACCTTTCTGCTGCGTGGTAGGCTTAGGAGCAGGTAGAATCTGTTTTGGAGCCTGCTCTCCTTGCCCTCTGTCCCTCGGGGCAACCTTGTACTCATCCAACTTTCCTTCACGCAGCAGCTTTTCAATTACATCCCTCAAATGTCGACACTCATTGGTCGAATGTCCATGTGTTCCATGAAATAAGCAAAATTTCCCTGTCGCCATTTCTTTCTCGGTCGAATCACGAGGTGGCGGTCTTTTGTACTGCAACACGTTGTACGTATCCAGGTAAATATTTTCCAGGGTGTCATTCAATGGTGTATAGTTTTCGTAGTTCTGGAATCGGGGCCTTTTGTTAGGGTCGCTTCCCCTATTTCTGTTTCTCCTGTTACCGTTCGAATTACGGTTGTTGTTGTTTCCCCCATTTCCAGTATTGCTGTTTCCACCCTTATTTCCTACATTTACTTCAACCTTGCCGGAACTTTCCCCAGACTGCTTCACGGCAATATTACTCTGCACATTCTCCTTTGAAGCTGTCTCAGACTTTCTTTTCCGGTTTGCCCGGGCCTCCTCTCGTCTTAGATAAATATCGGCTTTTTCGTAGAATATCGCCCTTGTGGGGGGTGTCTTCCCAGAAAGGTAGTCTCCAAACTCAGATTCAGGATCGACTCCTTCCTTCAATGCCATCAGAATAGTGGGCTCATGCGGGTCACTGACCTCAGTTACAGCTTGGTTAAAACGATCTAAATATGCCCTTAAAGACTCTCCTGGTGCCTGTTTGATCCTCGACAATTCAATAACACTCTTGGACTTGCGGGCATGTAGTCGAAACTGGTTCATGAAACGCTCGCTTAGTTCTTTGTAATTAGAAATTGAACGAGGAGGAAGCCGGGTAAACCAGAACAATGCCACATCTTCCAGGTAGATTGGGAATGCTTTGCACTTTACTTCATCAGGGGCAGCAGCGGCGTTCATAAGCCACGAATACCGCATCAAATGTTGTCCCGGATCAGTCCTTCCGTTATACTTGTCCATCTGTGGCAAGTTAAAGCGTCGGGGAAACTGGAAGTCTAGGATATCGTCAGTGAACGGGGTATGGCTTCGCTCGATGCCATAGTCTTCATTTTATAATTCCGGCTCTCGGACATAATTCGGCGAACCATTGCCTGTACATCGGCACTAGTTAGGGGCTGCTCAGGTTCCCTGGCCCTAGTGTCCGAGTTCCTTCGGGGCTCTTGCTCTGGAGATGCCCTTCTTCTTCGAGCTGCCTCTACTCGATTCCTTTCCCTGTGTTCCCGGTCGATCTCGGGAAGAGGGGATTGGAGTCTTTGCCCCCGAGTAGGGCTATCGTTTCCTAATGCTCGTGCGATATCCTCGCGAGATCCCAAAGATCCAAACGTTAGCTGCTCCACGTTCTGAGGTCGTTCGAGTGGCCTTCGCTCACGGGGCCTCTCTTCCTCGGAGGATGAAGATTGATCTACGGGGGTGTGACGAACCGGTGATGGAGTTCTCTGCCGGCGGAGCTCATTGATCTCCCGACTCATGAGCCTCATATTTTCCTGCATCATGAGATTAGTGCGCTCATGAACTCTCATAGCTTCCCTCGTGCTCTCAAGCATATCAAGCAAGCGCGAGAAATCTCCTTGAGTGATGGGAGCAGATGGATTGACCTGGTCTCCAACCCTGGCAGCTGGAATTGGAGCATTCGCGGGGACTCGAGTAGATGTTCCAGCTTCACCAAGCATCGGGTCGGATCGGAGGTAGGAAGTCGGGTCGGATCGGAGCTGGGGTGCTTGGTCGGATCGGTGTGCAGCGAGCAAGTCGGGTCGGTTCAGACTGGGGGAGTGCACTGCTTCGGAGTCTCCTACCCGGATCGGATCGGAGCTCTCCCCTTGCTGTCGATTCGGATTTCCTGCATTGATTCTCCCTGCTGCTGAACTCTGCCCCCGAGACCTTGTTACAACAGCATGTTGCTGATCTTCGCCAGCTCCATTTCCTTGAACAGACTGAACTTCTTTGCCTTTTCCTTTGGCCATTAGTCTTTGACAATTACTTCAACGAATGTAAAAAAGTGGAGAAACTTAAGGATTCACTTCTTTGAACTCAACGGTCCAAAAAGCAGAAAGAGATCCCGGAAAATAAAGAATTTAGATAAGGGTTCTCAGTGAAAGCACCAAAATGTTAGACCCAAATGTGGTTCTAACACCCAAATTGATTAGAAACAAGATAAAGTAAAGCAGAAATAAAAAAGAACACACAAGATTTATAGTGGTTCGGCGAAGAAATGCCTACGTCCACTTAGTTTTCACTATATTCAGTAATTCAGTTACAAATGCAATGTAAGATTCGCTCACAACTCACTTTTGTTCACTCAAATGATAAAAACAAGAAATGAAAGATGGTTTGGATTTTCCGGGAGTAAAGGAATTCGGACGATGGAGGTACTTGGATTCTCAAAAGTGCTGAAAAAGATCTTTCTCTTTGTCTCCAGATGGGGTATTTATAGGTGTGAATTTGCCTGAGATTCAATTCGGGTCGGAACACGTGTCATCCATCGCACTCTCTTCGGGTTCGGATGAGCTATCAAGCTGACAACACATCAAAGAAATGGACGTTAGGGGTAGGAATCAGTCATAGCCGGTCCGGTTCTCCAGGCTATTTTATAGGAGATTTTCCTGGATCATGGGTGCGGGTCGGAGACGTGCAGGTTGGGGGCTCGGATCGGAATACCCGATCCGAACCGGAGTAGCTTGGACGTCTCTTCTTCTCTAATCATACTCCGCTCCGCTCCAGCGTCGTGGCAAGCAGACGGCTTTCCGATCCACTTGAGATTTATTGGCCTTCCGATCCGATCAGGTATGCTTTGCCAATCTATCCAGTAAGAGCCATCCGATCCGAACAGAGATTCCTACCCGATCCGAACCGATATGCTGCTATCAATCTGTGTTGTGGTGTTTCCTTCCGATCCGAACCGGAGTCTTATATCTTGAAATATTCTTCAATGGTTGGTTTCTTGACTTTGTGTTGCCTAGTTCACAAAGTAGGCTAACACCTCTTCTCTAGCCCATTTGCTATAACATGTTCAATGAATATGCATGTACATATATATACAGTTCTTATCATTTATCATTTTCTATTCAACTTCCTATTTGATTTCTATTTGGTTTAAAAACACCATTCGTTCTAATGTTACATAAATAGGTGCAAATCATTTCATTAGCTAATTAATGAATATTTCAACTCATATATGTTTATTTTGAACAAGTGGCTATTTTTAACACTTCACATTTCAACGATTTATGCATACAATAAAAATGTGATTTTTATTGTAAAACAATTCATTTCAAAACACTATTTTTCTATATAGTTATATAGGTGACAAAAACAGGATTTTATATATATAGATAAAAGGTGATTTTTATTATCAAACAATTTATTTCAAAATATGAATGCCATTCAACACATGAATTTCTAATCAACGAATGAATATCAATTCAACACATGAATATTTTCTATAGTTTCTATATATAGATAAAAATGTGATTTTTATTATCAAACAATTTATTTCAAAATATGAATACCATTCAACACATGAATTTCTAATCAACGAATGAATATCAATTCAACACATGAATGTTTTCTATAGTTTCTATATATAGATAAAAATGTGATTTTTATTATCAAACAATTTATTTCAAAATATGAATACCATTCAACACATGAATTTCTAATCAACGAATGAATATCAATTCAACACATGAATGTTTTCTATAGTTTCTATATATATAAATAAAACATGTGATTTTTATTATCTAACAATTTATTTCAAAATATGAATACCATTCAACACATGAATTTCTAATCAACGAATGAATATCAATTCAACACAAGAATGTTTTCTATAGTTTCTATATATAGATAAAAATGTGATTTTTGTTATCAAACAATTTATTTCAAAATATGAATACCATTCAACACATGAATTTCTAATCAACGAATGAATATCAATTCAACACATGAATGTTTTCTATAGTTTCTATATATAGATAAAAATGTGATTTTTATTATCTAAAAATTTATTTCAAAATATGAATACCATTCAACACATGAATTTCTAATCAACGAATGAATATCAATTCAACACATGAATGTTTTCTATAGTTTCTATATATAGATAAAAATGTGATTTTTATTATCTAACAATTTATTTCAAAATATGAATACCATTCAACACATGAATTTCTAATCAACGAATGAATATCAATTCAACACATGAATGTTTTCTATAGTTTCTATATATCGATAAAAATGTGATTTTTATTATCTAACAATTTATTTCAAAATATGAATACCATTCAACACATGAATTTCTAATCAACGAATGAATATCAATTCAACACATGAATGTTTTCTATTCAATGAATAAATATAGTTTAAGCATATGAAAATAATTCAAACACACGAATATTATTTAAAATTTCGGCAGCATAACGGCACGGTAGTTAAAACCGGGACCGTCCCTAGTACGGCTCCTCGCTCTACCTTAAAACCTCGCGGTTTTTGACAATGGGGATCATGCATCTAGTTCGCACGCAGGCGGCATGTATATATTTATTTCATATCCACAAAACTAATCCTATGTGGTTTCAACCAAATATTTTCCAATCACAAACGGGTATTTTTCAACCACAATCAAATCAATATCAACAACAAACAATCCCAAACAACCATTCGCTATCAATCAATTTTCACAACAATTTCAACCAATAAATATCGTCCATGGTTTGTGGACGAGGGGCGTAGATATATATATATATATCTATATATATATATATATATATATATTATATAGCAATTCACTTTATTTCAACACATATATATATAGATAAAGAAATTGAAGAGTGAGAAATTCTCACCAATAGCTATCCAATACCACGACTCTTCCTTTATAGAAATCTTCGCCAATCTCGCCTTTTGTCGCTTCGTTGCCCGTATTCTCTACATATGTAAAAATCGAATTTTTACTATGTTATTCAATATATAAAAATCGAATTTTGACTTCGCTATTCAATATATAAAGATCATATTTTAAAAATAAAGATTATATTTTAAAAATAAAGATTATATTTTTAATATTCCTATGATGTAAAAATTATATTTTTATTGCTTTAAAAATATAAGAATCATATCTTACTTCTTCTACTTAATAAAAATTCCGTCTTTTCTATTTTAAAAATATGATCTTTTCTATTCTAAAAAAAATCTGATCTTTTTCTTTTTAAAGTTCAAATATTTTTCTTTTTTTTTATAAAATTCAAACCCTTTTTCTTTTTAAAATTCAAACCTTTTTTCTTTTTTAAAATTCAAACCTTTTTCTTTTTATATCCTTAAAAAAATTAGTTTTTAAATCCTTTTAAAAATCAGTTTTAAATCCTTTTAAAAATCAGTTTTAAAATCCTTTTAAAAATCAGTTTTAAAATCCTTGTTAAAATCAGTTTTAAAAAAAAATTAAAATAAAAATAAAATAGCAACACTACTGTACCTGCGAAGAAGTGGGGGCACGGCGGTCGTCAGGGTCGGAGCTGGCTTCGAGAGGGGGGGGGGGCGGCTTCAGTGGTCTCGAACGGGGGAAGGCGGCGCTAGGGTTTCAGGAACGAGGCGTCGCGTGGAGGGAGGATTGGCGAAGCGGAGGGTTCGTCGGCGATGGAGGGAGGAGCAGGCGAAGCGGAGGTCTCTTCGACGAGGCGATGGCGGTCGGTCTCCGTCTTCGACGAGGTTTTTTTTTTTCTGGTTATTCGACTTCGGTAATGAATTACAGGGGGGGCCAAGGTATAGGTGGGGATTAAAATTATTTTTATTATTTAATTATTTAATTTTTAAAAAAAGTTGACTTTTACCTATGACCTCTAAACGAGGCCCACCGCCTGCCGTCCATAGCGTTTAACCCCCATTTCGAACACAATGGGATATGTATCGCAAGCTGATTTGATTGTTACAATCAGTTTCCGTTGAATTTTCATTTAAATCACTATATTGAATTTTAAACGTACATTTCAAATTACCGGGGTCACATACTAATGCTAAAAATTCCATAAAAATATTTTCTAGCTTCGTATTGACGATACGGTCCTAACAAGACAAGTTTCGTCGAATTCTGAGACCGTTCGAAAAATGGCCAATTTCCAGTCGATTAAAATCAACTGAAACTGGTCAAACGCGTTTTCCTTTGCCACGCTCACATATTGATTCGAAAAATTATGAAATTTGAAACCTAGCAATAACTTCACATCACGGATCCAACAAAAGTGGTTTCGTCGAAATCCGAGGTCGTTTGCAAAATGTCCATTTTTAAGGGCCTGAATTCCATAGCGACTATTCAGAATTTTCAACTTGACATATCTTTTGATTCCCGCTATCAAATTTCGATTCGTCAGATTCGTTGGAAAGATATCATCAATTAGATCATAATGTTTTTGGTTTCACTAAAATCCGGATTGTTTTCCACCCGGTACAGTCCGACAAAGTTTGAATTCAATTTTTGAAACTGCCACGCCATTTCACGCCTTGTTTATAATTATAATTAATTATATTCGTTTTCAATTGTCGATTCAAACTCTGTTTTCATCGCCATTATTTAAAATATTTATTTTAAATATTTAAAATCCATTATTTTTGCCAATTTAAAATATTTAAATTGGTTCAGATTTTCTGGGTCGTTACATACACAAAGCTGCCACGTAGGCCGTGCTTTGATCATCAACCACAAGACTTTGCTTTTCAACAGAAGCCTTGATCCATGCAACTCAGCGTGCCACACAGGCAATTCATGCCATGCGATTGATATCTATCGTTATATAACCTCTAATCTCGTACGTCTCAGAGAAGAGCGTTAAGCAAGAGAATAAATTCTCCACCGCCAAACAGATATATATATTTAACAGAAATCAATCAACACAGAATAAAATCCAATGTCAGACACACAATCTATTTACAAGTTCGTTCTGGGTCTGAACGAAAGCGGAGGTACTTTCCTCGCATACCCATCGATCTCCAAGTACGTCTGGACGATCACCAACTGATTCCCTCATCTTGGGTGTACAACCCAATCAAGATCATCAGTAATCACCCAAACGATGTGAAGACTTTCGGTCTTCAACCACCGTCTTCATCTTCGACATATCGTCGAATCGGTTATTCAGAATGGGTATAATCCCGGCCTTTCCGAACAACCCGCGTATATTAAAAACAAATGTTAGACAAACACAACATACGCCTCATTCCAATTCATATTCTCAGGGAAAGGTTCCCATTAATTTTATCCACGATAAATTCTTTAAATTTATTCTTTGATCTTCCTTTTGATGTCATTTCAAACCAAAATATGGTTTTCCAAACTAGTCGAGATTAGCGAACCGTACTGAAGTAATTATTTATTTTAATTCCCAATCCCAACCTTTTCATCCCATGAAGCAAAACTGGCAATACTCCATATCTAACACCACGGTGTTATCGACAAGATTAATTACCATTTCACGTTCAAATCTAATTAAAGATTTAACTATCGCTTGGAGCAAAACTGGTGATACTCCATTCTCGCTCATTTTCAAAATTTGATAATTTAAATTATCAATTCGCATTTCAATTTAATTGCAGATTCATCAAAACTCCTTTTACTGGGTAAAAGAACTAGTGTCATTTAAAACACAGTTCACGATAAACCCAAATCACATTCTATTTATTGTCGGGTTAAAGAACAAGTGTTATTTAAAACACCCTTCACGATAAACCCACAAATCGATTCTATTTAAAACTCATTTCAAATCCAATTTATTTATTTAAAAATAAATGGGTTTAACTTTAGTTCAAAACTAGTACATTTCGATAAAAATCTATTTTTATCTTTTCAAATATGGAGTTTTTCATCCCAATTTTTCCCAAATCATTTCTTATGATTTTACACAAATTATTACTATTTTTAATAATTTTATCAAGGCCCGTACAGTCGATTTCCAACAACGGCCATCGAACTGCACTTACAGAGACCTTTTCCAAATTTGATTTGGACGTATCTCCAAATCCAATCATTAGATTTCAAATTTCTAATATTTGTTAGAAAGCTCTTTTCGATACGAACCCAACGGTTCCGGTTTTAGGAGGATCCGATGGTCGGATCTCCCGTAATGTCCGTTTGAAATAAATGGTCGAAATTCACGAACTGCCGCGGCGCGATGCGTTCTATTCAGGCCATTATAATATATATATAATATATATTTCGTCGATTTCTATTTAAAACGAATTTTATAAATAGTTTTGAATTCGTTTCAAAAACAATTTCAACTTCCATTTCAATTCAAATCAAAATCGAATTTTTCTTATAAATTCGTTTTAAAATTCATTGCTATTCAATTCAAATTTCAATTCATTTCAAATTGGTTTTCTATTCGATTCAATTCAAATTGGTTTTCTATTCGATTCAATTCAAATTGGTTTTCTATTCGATTCAATTCAAATTCGTTTTCTATTCGATTCAATTCAAATTCGTTTTCTATTCAATTCAAATTCGTTTTCTATTCGATTCAATTCAAATTCGTTTTCTATTCAATTCAATTCAAATTAGTTCTCTATTCGATTCAAATATGTTTTCTATTCAATTCGAATTCGTTTTATATTCAATTCGTTTCAAATTGGTTTTCTATTCGATTCAATTCAAATTCGTTTTCTATTCGATTCAATTCAAATTCGTTTTCTATTCAATTCAATTCAAATTCGTTTTCTATTCGATTCAAATTGGTTTTCTATTAAATTCGAATTCGTTTTATATTCAATTCATTTCAAATTGGTTTTCTATTTGATTCAATTCAAATTCGTTTTCTATTCTATTCAATTCAAATTCGTTTTCTATTCGATTCAAATTGGTTTTCTATTCAATTCGAATTCGTTTTATATTCAATTCATTTCAAATTGGTTTTCTATTCGATTCAATTCAAATTCGTTTTCTATTCGATTCAAATTGGTTTTCTATTCAATTCGAATTCGTTTTAGATTCAATTCATTTCAAATTGGTTTTCTATTCGATTCAATTCAAATTCGTTTTCTATTCAATTCAATTCAAATACGTTTTCTATTCGATTCAAATTGGTTTTCTATTCAATTCGAATTCGTTTTATATTCAATTCATTTCAATTTGGTTTTCTATTCGATTCAATTCAAATTGAATTTCTTTTCTATTCTATTCGAATTCGTTTTATATTCAGTTCATTTCAAATTGGTTTTCTATTCGATTCAATTCAAATTCGTTTTCTATTCAATTCAATTCAAATTCGTTTTCAATTCGATTCAAATTGGTTTTCTATTCGATTCAATTCAAATTGAATTTCTTTTCTATTCAATTTATATAAACGAATATAATCGATATAAATATCGTTCGCGTCAAAATAGCGCATCTCTAATCAACACGGCATTATATATTTCAATAATTCCGTTATTCATATTTCGTTCAACACATGACTAATCTCAACGGATGAGTACTGTCAACACATTAACCTTTATTTAATAATGATAAAGATGTAAATTTTATTGTTAAAATATTTCGTTCAACACATGACTAATCTCAACGGATGAGTACTGTCAACACATGAACCTTTATTTTATAATATTCTTTATTTTCTAAATTGGAATGAGGCCCAATCAATTACCATATACAGTTAACTATTTGGATTCCATACAACACATGTATATAATAGCAACGATAGATAATCAACCATCATCCAAAGTGCACTACACTGTATAAGCATCAAATATAGATATCTAACGCTTATAACAGCCTGTCGATCCATCGATCGACATACAACTAATTATTGGGATTAGTGTATGCCGTATTTTATCCCAATACCCGTGTGGGGTTTCAAACAATCAAACACAGATTTTATTTGTGTAGTTGGGCGATGTGTAAAATTTATCGACCCAATCAATATCAGTCAAATCAGTGTATATAAACAAATCGGCCGATTTGTTTATAATTACTTATTTATTCACTTTCACGTTAAGAATTATAGTTTTAACGATAAAACATTTTATTCAACCTATGAAAATATTCTATTCAGTTCATTTATTAAATAAAATGATATCTTTATTTTTCTAACTTATTTTAGAAAATTTCGGTGGCATAACAGCATGATACTAGACACGGGACAAGGCTTACCCTTATCCCCGGTCTAGTGATGGCCCACGCCATTCACACATCAATCAAATCAATTTCATTTCACCAAACAATTCAATTCAACCCAAATAATCTAACCAACTACACAGCCAAACAAACAAGTCCATGGTCTGTGGACGATTGTGTCGGTGCTACTAAACACCGTCTGCATCCTAGTATATATATATATATATATAACTAGAAAATGAAATTGAAGAGTGAGAAGTTCTCACCGATAGCTATTCCAACTCCACGCCACTTCAAATGTAGAAGTCTTCGTCATGCTCGCCTTTTTGCCAATTTCACTACCCGTAGTCACTACATATATAAAAATCACATTTTTAATTCGCTATTCAATATATAAAAATCGAATTTTTACTTTGCTATTCAATATATAAAAATCGAATTTTTACTTTGCTATTCAATATATAAAAATCGAATTTTTACTTTGCTATTCAATATATAAAAATCGAATTTTTTACTTTGCTTATTCAATATATAAAAATCGAATTTTCACACCGCTACTTCATATGTAAAAATTGTATTTTTGCACGTCATTCAAATAAATAAAAATCCAATTTTAATGCTTCATTCACTTATAGAAAAATCCAATCTTTAAGTAAGAAAAATCATTTCTTTTCATTACTAAAAATCGTAACTTTTCTTTATTAAAATCATCTACTTTTTCTATAAAAGATCACTTCTTTTCTATGATAAAAATCGCTACTTTCTATAGTAAAAACCACATCTTTATTTTGTTATCCGTACAAAAAGATTAGATTTTTATTTTCAAATCTTACATAAAAAAATAGGGTTTTATATAACTGAAAATCAGATTTTATTTAAGGGATGGTGTCATAAAAACTAAATTAAAACAAATAAAGTAAATAAAAAAAACTTACAATTAAAACCGAGTGGGGGCTGTTGTTCATCATTGGAGGGGCGGAGGCTCGCGCTGATGGGCAAGGAGGTGGCTAAGGATGTCGTGGTGGGGCTTGGTGGCGGCGGCCGATGAAGTTGAGGGTGGGGGGGCTCGCGTTTTGGGGTAACGGAGGGCTGTAGGGGGAGAGGGACAGCGAGAAGAGGGGGATGAGGACACGCGGCAGAAGGAGGGGAGCGGAGGGCGGTGGCGGTGGGGGTCACAGCGTCGATGTGGGGGTGGCGGGTTTGGGTGGCTCGCGGGTTTCAACGGGGAGGAGGAGAAGAAGGATCGAAAGGGGGGGTGTGCGGTGTGGCGGCGTCGCTCTGATAGGAAGAGCGTCGGCGCTCCTCCCCCTCTTCATCGTCTTCTTCTTTTTTTTGTTTGATTTCTGAATTCGACTGTGAAGAAGGGGGGCAGAGGGAAGATAAGGGGAGGAGGGTTCTAATTTTTTTTTTAATTATTTTCAAAAAGTTGACTTTTACATACGACCTCTAAACGAGGCCCACCGCTTGTCATCCATAGCGTTTTACCCCCATTCCGAACACAATGGGATATGTATCGTTCGCTGATTCGACTGTTTCGATCAGTTTTCGTCAAAATCAACATATAACTCTATATATTGAATCTAAACGTGCATTTCCATTTACCGGGGTCACCTACGAACTCAAAAAATTCTAGAAAAATATTTTCTAGCTTCGTATTGACGATACGGTCCTAACAAAACTAGTTTCGTCGAATTCTGAGACCGTTGGAAAAATGGCCAATTTCCAATCGATGAAAATCAATTGAAACTGGTCAAACGCGTTTTCCTTTGCCACGCTCACATATTGATTCTAAAAATTATGAAATTTGGAATCGAACGATAATTTGACATCACGGATCCAACAAAAGTGGTTTCGTCGAAATCCGAGGTCGTTTGCAAAATGGCTATTTTTAAGGGCCTGAATTCCATAGCGACTATTCAGAATTTTCAACTGGACATATCTTTTGATCCCCGCTATGAAATTTCGATTTTTCAGATTCGTTGGAAAGATATTCTCAATTAGATTCTATTATTTTCAGTTTCGCTAAAATCCGGTTTGTTTTGCACCCGGTACATTCAATTGATGTTTGAAATCGAATTATCGAACTACCGCGCCATTTTCAATTCTATTTATAATTATATATAAATATTTATATTCTAACGACGGCGTATATAATATATACGTTATAAATATATTAAAAATAAATTTTCGTCGATATTATTTAAAATAATTCATTTTAAATGTGCAAAATTCGCTAAAATTGCCAAAATAAAAATTTTAAACTGGCCCAGATTTCCGGGTTATTACAATCTCCCCCACTTAAAACTTTTCGTCCCCGAAAAGGAACAAAGTCGAAAGTGGTTTGATCAATCAATTCTACGTCCGATCTGGCTTCCATTCTCCAACTTTTCAGTTTCTGAGAATTTTCAAATTTTTCAAAAATTTGGCTAACACCCTAAATTTTCGAAAAATTTCGCCATAACCTCCCCTGCACCGGGAGCCACGGGAAAATCCCGAAATTGCCATATAGGCCTTCTGATCTCAAAAAGAAAAAGAAAAAGCCAAGCGGCTAGCCAATCGGCTCATAAAATCATCATCACCCAAACAAAATCAGTAAATTATAGTAAATATGTACCTATTTGTCGGGCAAACAAATTTTATTCTTCGACTCTAGCCTCGCTATGACCTGTTCAATGTAAGTACAAGTATATGCAAGCAAATGCGACCAATTTTCAATACAATTCAATATTTCATGCAATTAGGCATAATGGTTCAAAATTATCAAACAAATAAACAAACAACACAAACATCAATCAATTAGTGAATTTAACGTTTCAAATTCATAATTTTGATATATATACTGAAAATCTTGTTTTGATGCCAAATCACAACAAATAAATCTATCTATACAAGTTTTGGTCCTCACACCAGTCTAATGGAAATATATAGATATCACACCTTCAAAACACGAACACAAATTCGGATGATGATATATCAATCATCAGAATCATCTCCGGCTGAATAGAATGTGATCCTATATCTATCCAGTATATTAAAACTTCGAATATACGTTCATGACGCGTTTATGCGAAATCTATATATACTCGATTGTCCAAATTCAAAATAAATAAATATTCAAATACGTATAAAGCGATTTAAATTTCAAAACAAAATTGTTTTCATTTGGAAAATATACTTTTCACACTCGTTCTAGGATACTACTGATCCTATCTCTAACGAGTCATTCTAATTGGATATTACTAATCCAATATCTGATGAATTCTTTCGTATGGTTCTAATGTGTCTTGTTCTCGAGCTCTGTAAACCAAAGCTCTGATACCAAATGAGACGGCCGGGAATTTCGCTCGATCTGAATCATTCGTTAAACCAACAAAGACCGTTCGAAACCCCTGATCATTTTGAGAACAGGACAAATTAGAACACAAACAGAAGAACATTTCATTGTTATTACAACAATTCCATCAAATACAAGAATATACAGAGTATAAATGAATACTATACATACGATAAATATCAGAGATTAAAATAAATACATAGCAGCAGAAAAATATACAAAACACAACTGAAGGTGATATACGGATACAGAGCTTTCCGGATTTCATTCCAGCTGTAAACCAGGATCCTGTGAATATAAATCTGCAAAACCAAAACTACTAGCTGCCCGTGTCGAAAATAAGGGCACCCAGAGTTTAGGTTAAAACAATAAACTCCAGGTCATTCATGTGACTGGTGTGAGAACTAAAATAGTTATTTAAAACTTTACTTTAAAAGAGAGTAATTCAAGGGACCACGCCGTATAACACGGAACGGGTTTCCTCCCAAGAATACCAGTGCATAGAATAAACATGTAACAGCCCGAAAATCTGGGCCAGTTTAAAATTTTTATTTTTGCAATTTTAGCGAAGTTGGAACATTTAAAATGAATTATTTTAAATAATATTGATGAGAAATTTATTTTGAATAGAATTCAAACGTATATATTTATACGCGTCGTCGTTAGAATATAAATAATTATATATAATTATAAATAGAATTGAAAATGGCGCGGTAGTTCGATAATTCGATTTCGAACTTCAATTGAATGTACCGGGTGCAAAACAATCCGGATTTTAGTGAAACCAAAAATTATGGGATCTATTTGATAATATCTTTCCAACGAATCCGAAAAATCAAAATTTCATAGTGGGAATAAAAAGATATGCCCAGTTGAAAATTCTGAATAGTCGTTATGGAATTCAGGCCCTTAGAAATGGAAATTTTGCAAACGACCTTCGTTTTCGACGAAACCACTTTTGTTGGGTCCGTGATGTAAAATTATTGCTAGGTTTCAAATTTCATTATTTTTCGAATCAATATGTGAGCGTGGCAAAGGAAAACGCATTTGACCAGTTTCAGTTGATTTTAATCGACTGGAAAATGGCCATTTTTCAAACAGTCTCAGAATTCGACGAAACTAGTTTTGTTAGGACCGTATCGTCAATACGAAGCTAGAAAATATTTTTCGAGAATTTTTAGAGTTAGTATGTGACCCCAGTAATTTGAAATGTACGTTTGAAATTCAATATAATGATTTAAATGTAAATTCAACGGAAACTGATCGAAACGACCGAATTAGCCTGCGATACATATTCCATTGTGTTCGGAATGGGGGTAAAACGCTGTGGACGACAGACGGTGGGCCTCGTTTAGAGGTCCTACGTAAAAGTCAACTTTTAGTAAATAAATTAATTAAATAAATTAAAAATTCCTTCTCTTCCCTCCTATAACCCTCAGCAGACCCCCCTCCCCCCCCCCCCCCCCCCGATTAAAAAAATCGAATCAAAATAATAATAAAAAAAACCTAGAACTAAATCGCGCCCCCCAGGTGGCGTCGTCGCCGACGCCAAACCCACCCCCCTCGCCTCCGCATCCCCTATCTCCTCCTCCCCCCTTCTCCGCTGCTCTTCCCCTTTTCTACCTCGCGAACCGCGAACCGCCACCCTCGAGACCCCAAAACCCGCCAGACGCCGCCTCCGACTGCTCCCCGACCGCCCAGCCTCCCTACGCCGACGTCAGACCTCCCCCTTCCCTTCCTTCTTCGACGGTGAGCATTTCTAATTTATTTAATCAATTTTTTTTCTATATAAAGGCAAGGTTTTGTCCGATTTTTAATTATAACAAGCTGAGATTTCCTATATGCATCAAGTTAGGATTTTAGCATATAAAGTTTATATTTTTAAATAAGACAAGTTTAGATTTTTTTAAAGTTAATGAAGACATGATTTGGGAAAAATAAAAAGATATGATTTTTAAGTTTGAACGCTTTAAAAAGATGTGATTTTTATTATAGGAAAGTTATGATTTTTCTTATGTAGAAAGCAAAGCAAAATATGATTTTAATTGACTCATATAGCAAAGAACGATAAAAATCGATTTTTTTTATATATGTAAAAGAAGTTTAAAAATAGAATTTTTATATACTAGAGAATATAAAATGTGATTTTTATATATTGAACATCGAAGTAAAAATGTGATTTTTATATATTGAACATCGAAGTAAAAATTCGATTTTTATATATTGAATAACATAGTAAAAATTCGATTTTTATATATGTAGTGGCTACGGGCGAAGAAAGTGATATGAGACGAGAACAGTGAAGATTTCCTTCCTTAGAAGTGTCATGGAGTTAGGATAGCTAAAGGTGAGAATTTCTCACCTTTCAATTTCATTTTCTAAGTTATATATATATACTAGGATGCAGACGGTGTTTAGTAGCACCCGACACAATCGTCCACAGACCATGGACTTGTTTGTTTGGTTGCATAGATTAGTTGGATTATTTGATTGATGTGTGAATGGCGTGGGCCTTCACTAGACCGGGGATAAGGCTAGGCCTCGTCCCGTTTCTAGTATCGTGCCGATATGCCGCCGAAATTTTCTAAAATAAGTTAGAAAAATAAAAATATCATTTTATAGAATAAATGAATTGAATAGAAATTCATATGTTGAAATAAAATGTTTTGTCGTTAAAAATATAATTTTTAACATGAATGTAAATAAATAAATATTCATTTACAAACCGGACGGTTTGTTTATGTACACCTATTTGAAGGACATTGATTGGGTCGATAAATTTTACACATCGCCCAACTGCACAACTAAAATCTGTGTTTGATTGGTTGAAACCCCACACGGGTGTTGGGATGAAATTTGAAGTTCACTCATCCTGATTGATTAAATATGTCAATTGATTGATTGACAGGCTGTTATAAGCGTTATATATCTATATTTGATGCTTATACAGTGTAGTGCACTTTGGTTGATGGTTGATTATTTTTCAATGCTATTATATGCGTGTGATGTATGGAAATCCATATAATTAATTTTATATGGTTATTGATTGGGCCTCATTCCAATTTAGAAAATAAAGAATATTATAAAATAAAGGTTCATGTGTTGACTGTACTCATCCGTTGAGATTAGTCATGTGTTGAACAAAATATTTTAATAATGGAAATATTTGAAATAAAAATATTTGAAAAAGAAATATTTGAAAAGAAATATTTGAAATAAAAATATTTGAAAAAGAAATATTTGAAAAGAAATATTTGAAATAGAATATTTGAAAATAGAAATATATGAAGCCGTGTTGATTAGATTGACGCCATTTTGATGTGAACGATACTTATATCGATTTTATTCATTTTAAAATGAATATTGAAAAGTGACTTCGAAATCGAATATTTTGAAATGAAATATGAATTGAATTGAAAACGATTTCGAAATGAATTGAATTGAAAACGAATTCAAATTGAATTGAAAACGATTTCGAAATGAATTGAATTGAAAACGAATTCAAATTGGACTGAAAACGATTTCGAAATGAATTGATTTGAAAACGATTTCGAAATGAATTAAATTGAAAACGATTTCGAAATGAATTGAATAGAGTAGAAAACCAATTTGAATTGAATCGAATAGAAAATGACTTTGGAATTGAATTGAATTGAAAACGAATTCAAATTGAATTGAAAGCGAATTGAAATGAATTCATATTGAATTGAAATTTGAATTGAATAGAAATGAATTTTAAAACGAATTTATAAAGAAGAATTCAATTTTGATTTGAATTGAAATGGAAGTTGAAATGTTTTCGAAACGAATTCAAAACTATTTATAAAATTCGTTTTAAATAGAAATCGAAGAAATATATATTATATATATTATATATATAATATAATGGCCTGAATAGAAAGCGCCGCGCCGCGGCAGTTCGTAAATTTCGACCATTTATTTCAAACGGACATTATGGGAGATCCGACCGTCGGATTCTCCTAAAACCGGAACCGTTGGGTTCGTATCGAAAAGAGCTTTCTAACGAATATTAGAAATTAGAAATCTAACGGTTGGATTTGGAATTATGTCCAAATCAAATTTGAAAAAAAGGTCGCTATATGTGCAGTTCGATGGCCATTGATGGAAATCGACTGTACGGGCCTTGATAAAATCATTAAAAATATCAATAATTTGTGTAAAATCATAAGAAATGATTTAGAAAGAATTGGGATGAAAAACTCCATATTTGAAAAGATAAAAATAGATTTTTATCGAAATGAACTAGTTTTAAACTAGAATTATAATTCTATTTATTTTTAAAATAAATAAATTGAATTTGAAAAAGGGGTTTGAAAAATAACCAGAATTTCCAATGATTGCGTTGGAATGGATTTGAATCGAAATTGTCTTCGGAATATTTCGATGTTGGAATTCGTGATTTTACAGATGTTGTTATGGAAATTTGAAAGATATATTTATATCGTTATCTCCAATATGACATTTGTCAATCGTACAATTTGATATTGAATATAAGCCGATATATTTTCTATTCAGAGCCTTGTATTTAATATCAAATGTGATTTGGGTTTGTCGTGAATAGTGTCTTCATTAACACTGTTCTTGAATCCAGATGAGAAAAAGATTGAATCTTGTTATTTAGATTTAATGAAGTGTACCAATTAAATAATATTTAATTGAATTGATATTGATTTTTGGGTTTATCGTGAACAGTGTTTTAAATAACACTTGTTCTTTAACCCGATAATTAATGTGATGTGATTTTGGGTTTATCGTGAACCGTGTTTTAAATGACACTGATTCTTTAACCCTGTTAGCGATTAAAACTAAGTGGAGTTTTAATGAATCTTTAATTAGATCGAAAAGATCGAGAATGGAGTATCACCAGTTTTACTCCAGGCGATAGTTAAATCTTTAATTAGATTTGAACGTGAAATGGTAATTGAATTTACCGATAACACTGTGGTGTTAGATATGAAGTATTACCAGTTTTACTTCATGGAATGAATAGGTTGGGATTGGGAAATTAAAACAAATGACTACTTCGGTAAGGTTCGTTAATCTCGACTAGTTGAATCGAAATTCAAAAGAAGATTAAAGAATAAATTCAAGGAATTTATCTTGGATAAAATTAATGGGAACGTTTCCCTATGAATGTGAAATTTAGAAACTAACTGTCGGTTAGCCAAGTAGAATGGTTTTCTGAATATTGATCTGATGTTGGTTTCGGCCTTCGGGGTTAATATTTGGGGAATTATTCTCTTGATTAATTTACGGTTAGTGACTGATGAATTGGAATGAGGCGTATGTTGTGTTTGTGTAACACTTATTTAAAATATACGCGAGTTATTCGGAAAGACCGGGTTTATCCCATTCTGAATAACTGATACGACGATAAGTCGAAGATGAAGACGATGGTCGAAGACCGGAGGTCTTCACGTCGTTTGGGTGATTACTGATGATCTTGATTGGGCTGTACACCCAAGAAGATGGAAACAGTTGGTGATCGTCCAGACGTACTTGGAGATCGATGGATATGCGGGGTACTAGGTGCCTCCGGTTTCGTTCAGACCCAGAACGGACTTGCAAATGGACTGTGTGTCTGACATTGGATTTTAGTCCGTGTGATTGATCTCTATTAAATATATATCTGTTTGGCGGCGGAGAATTTATTCTCTTGCTTAATGCCCTTCTCTGAGACGTACGAGCTCAGGGGTTATATATTGATGGATATCAAACGCATGGAGTGAATTGCCTGTGTGGCATGCCTAAGTGGCAATTAATCAAGGCTTCTGTTGAAAAGCAAAGTCTTGTGGTGATGATCAAAGCACAGCCTTTGTGGCGTAGCTTTGTGTAACGTTTTACTTCGCGAGTATCACACCCGGTATGAACCAAAAACGGGAGACGGACCTCAGGGAGGGCATGCGTTTCCTTCTAGCTAAAAAGTGGCGTCAGTGGTTTTCCACGCCCTGACGAGTTTGACTTATGTGGTTGTTGCTGTTGCAAGGCGCCTCGGATATATCAGTCGTTCTCGAACCGATGGAGTCATTTGTTGGCTCATTGACACCCCAAAGGGTGGGGAAACGCAGTGTTCAGGCATTTTAATCCACATCGGTGGACCGGCCGTGACGATCCAAGGGTCACTCAAGCTCTGATCCTGAGACACGGGCTAGAGCGTCTCGAATCGGTTGAGGACTATCTTTTGCCTCGGTTCATAGATGGAAATCCAATTTCCAAATATGTGACTTTGCGATTTTGATTGTATAACCTATATATGGCGACATAGTGGTATGGGGCATTCATGCCGCCTATGATTGATACTTATGATTTGAAGTTGTTTTATACACTATGCACTTATAACAGTATCAAATAATCTGTTTTAAACGTATCAAGCATTCTTTGGCTGTTATAAGGGAAAACCCTATCCCCCGGCTTGCGTTGCATTGTGTGATAGGACCTGGGTCTTATAATAGCTTCATTTTTCTTTATTTAGCATTGCGCTGTTGTTTTATGCACTGGTGTTCTTGGGAGGAAACCCATTCCGTGTTATACGGCGTGGTCCCTTGATTTACCGAACTTTAAAATAAAGATTAATAACATTTTTTAGTTCTCACACCAGTCCCATGACTGACCTGGAGTTTATTTTTTTAACCTAAACTCTGGGTGCCCATATTTTGACACGGGCAGCTAGTAGTTTTGGTTTTGCAGATTCATATTCACAGGATCTTGGTTTATAGCTGGAATGATATCCGGAAAGCTTTGTATCCGTATATCTCTTCTAGTTGTGCATTGTATTATTTCCGGCTGCGATGTATTTAAATGCAATTTAAATCTCTGATATTTCTGTGTAATATTTATTGGTTTATACTCTGTATATTCTTGTAATCTGATGCATTGTTGTAAATACAATGAAATGTTCTTCTGTATGTGTTCTGTTGTGGCTTGTTCTCGAACTATCCGCCGCTTTCCTTTACGGGGAAGTTACGGGTTTTTACAGTTGGTATCAGAGCCAGGTTTCTTACATAAGATCTGAATCGAAATTGTCTTTGGATTATTTCGATGTTTGATCGGGATGATATAGATATTGTTATGGGAATTTGAAAGATATAGATATATATATATCGTTATTTCCAATACGATATTTGCTAGTCGTGGAATTTGATATTGAATATAAGCCGGTATATTTTCTATTCAGAGCCTTGTGTTTAATATCAAGTTGATTTGGGTTTGTCATGAATGGTGTCTTCAGTAACACTGTTCTTGAACCTAGTTGAGAAAAGATTAAATCTTTTTATTTAGATTTAATGAAGTGTACCAATTAAATAATATTTAATTGGAATTGAATTGATATTGATTTTTGGGTTTATCGTGGACAGTGTTTTAAATAACACTCGTTCTTTAACTCGATAATTAATGAATGTGATTTTGGGTTTATCGTGAACTGTATTTTTAAATGGCACTGATTCTTTAACCCAGTTAAAGATTAAAACTAAGTGGAGTTTTAATGAATCTTTAATTAGATTGAAAAGATCGAAAATGGAGTACCACCAGTTTTGCTCCAGGCGATAGTTAAATCTTTAATTAGATTTGAACGTGAAATGGTAATTGAATTTACCGATAACACCGTGGTGTTAGATATGAAGTATAACCAGTTTTACTTCATGGGATGAATAGGTTGGGATTGGGAAATTAAAACAAATGATTACTTCGGTAAGGTTCGCTAATCCCGACTAGTTTGAATTGATATTCAAAAATAGATTAAAGAATAAATTCAAGAAATTTATCTTAGATAAAATTAATGGGAGCCTTTCCCTATGAATGTGAAATTTAGAAACTAACTGTCGGTTAGCTAAGCAGAATGGTTTTCTGGATATTGATCTGATGTTGGTTTCAGCCTTCACACGACGAGAAAGGAATTTCGCTCGGTCCGAACCAGTCGCTAAACCGATCCAGGCCGTTCGAAACGCCCTATCGTTTGAGAACAAGACAAAACAGAACGCATACAAAAGAACATTTCACTGTATATCACAACAATGCATCAGATTACAAGAATATACAGAGTATAAACAAATAAATATTACACAGAAATATCAGAGATTTAAATTACATTTTAAAACATCGCAGCGGAAAATAATACAATACACAACTAGAAGGAGATATACGGATACAAAGCTTTCCGGATATCGTTCCAGCTGTAAACCAGGATCCTGTGAATATAAATCTGCAAAACCAAAACTACTAGCTGCCCGTGTCAAAATAGGGGCACCCAGAGTTTAGGTCAAAACAATAAACTCCAGGTCAGTCATGTGACTGGTGTGAGAACTAAAACAGTTATTTATCTTTATTTTCAAAGTTAGGTAAATCAAGGGACCACGCCGTATAACACAGAACGGGTTTCCTCCCAAGAACACCAGTGCATATAAGTAAACAGCGCAATGCTTTTCTAAAAATGAAGCTATTATAAGACCCAGGTCCCATCACACAATGCAACGCAGCCGAGGATAGGGTTTTCCCTTATAATAGCCAAACATGCTTAGTACGTTTAAAACAAATCATTTGATACTACTATAAGTGTATAGTGTCAAAACAATTTCAATCATAAATATCAATCATAGACGGCATGGGTACCATATATCATGTCGCCATACTAGTTCTACAATTAAAACCGCAATACACGTATTGGAAATTGGGTTATCATTTATGGTATGAACCGAGGCTAGGGGCAAGATCCTCACCGATTCGAGACGCTCTAGTCCGCCCCTCAGGATCAGAGCTCGAGTGACCCTTGGATCGTCAGGGCCGGTCCACCGATGTGGATTAAAATGTCTGAACATGCGTTTCCCCACCCTTTGGGGCGTAAGCCTGGCCCGTCAGCCGACCAGAAGCATCGGCCGAAACCGATATCACGAGGCGCCTCGCTTTTCAGCAAGTAATAATAAGCAACATCCACATGAGTCAAACTCGTCAGCCAGTTCAAGCACTGACGCCACTCTTAACTAGAAAGAAACGCATGTCCTCCCTGAGGTCCGTCTCCCATTTTTGGTTCATACCGGGTGTGAAACTCGCGAAGTAAACGTTACACAAAGCTACGCCACAAAGGCCGTGCTTCAATCATCAACCACAAGACTTTGCTTTTCAACAGAAGCCTTGATCATTTGCCACTTAGGCATGCCACACAGGCAATTCACTCCATGCGATTGATATCCATCAATATATAACCCCTGAGCTCGTACGTCTCAGAGAAGGGCGTTAAGCAAGAGAATAAATTCTCCGCCGCCAAACCGATATATATTTAATAGAGATCAATCACACGGACTAAAATCCAATGTCAGACACACAGTCCATTTACAAGTCCGTTCTGGGTCTGAACGAAACCGGAGGCACCTAGTACCCCGCATATCCATCGATCTCCAAGTACGTCTGGACGATCACCAACTGTTTCCATCTTCTTGGGTGTACAGCCCAATCAAGATCATCAGTAATCACCCAAACGACGTGAAGACCTCCGGTCTTCGACCATCGTCTTCATCTTCGACTTATCGTCGTATCAGTTATTCAGAATGGGATAAACCCGGTCTTTCCGAATAACTCGCGTATATTTTAAATAAGTGTTACACAAACACAACATACGCCTCATTCCAATTCATCAGTCACTAACCGTAAATTAATCAAGAGAATAATTTCCCAAATATTAACCCCGAAGGCCGAAACCAACATCAGATCAATATCCAGAAAACCATTCTGCTTGGCTAACCGACAGTTAGTTTCTAAATTTCACATTCATAGGGAAAGGTTCCCATTAATTTTATCCAAGATAAATTCCTTGAATTTATTCTTTAATCTATTTTTGAATATCCATTCAAACTAGTCGGGATTAACGAACTTTACCGAAGTAATCATTTGTTTTAATTTCCCAATCCCAACCTATTCATCCCATGAAGTAAAACTGGTTATACTTCATATCTAACACCACGGTGTTATCGGTAAATTCAATTACCATTTCACGTTCAAATTTAATTAAAGATTTAACTAACGCCTGGAGCAAAACTGGTGATACTCCATTTCGATTATTTCAATCTAATTAAAGATTCATTAAAACTCCACTTAGTTTTAATCGTTAACTGGGTTAAAGAATCAATGTCAATTAAAACACGGTTCACGATAAACCCAAAGTCACATTCCATTAATTATCGGATTAAAGGACGAGTGTTATTTAAAACACTGTCCACGATAAACCCAAAAATCAATATCAATTCAATTCCAATTAAATATCATTTAATTGGTACACTTCATTAAATCTAAATAAAAAGATTTAATCTTTTCTCAACTGGGTTCAAGAATAGTGTCAGTCAAAACACCATTCATGGCAAACCCAAATCACATTTGATATTAAATACAAGGCTCTGAATAGAAAATATATCGGCTTATATTCAATATCAAATTCTACGACTAACAAATGTCGTATTGGAAATAACGATATAAATATATATCTTTCAAATTTCCATAACAACATCTGTATAATCACGAATTCCAACATCGAAATATTCCGAAGACAATTTCGATTCAAATCCACTCTAATGCAATCATTGGAAATTCTGGTTATTTTTAAAACCCTTTTCAAATTCAATTTATTTATTTAAAAATAAATAGAATTATAATTCTAGTTCAAAACTAGTTCATTTCGATAAAAATCTATTTTTATCTTTTCAAATATGGAGTTTTACATTCCAATTCTTTCTAAATCATTTCTTATGATTTTACACAAATTATTGATATTTTTAATGATTTTATCGAGGCCCGTATAGTCGATTTCCATCAATGGCCATCGAACTGCACTTACAACGACCTTTTCCAAATTTGATTTGGACGTATCTCCAAATCCAACCGTTAGATTTCAAATTTCTAATCTTTGTAAGAAAGCTCTTTTCGATACGAACCCAACAGTTCCGGTTTTAGGAGAATCCGACGGTTGGATCTCCCGTAATGTCCGTTTGAAATGAATGGTCGAAATTCGCGAACTGCCGCGGCGCAGCGCGTTCTATTCAGGCCATTATATTATATATATAATATATATAATATATACTTCGTCAATTTCCTTTCGAAATGAATTTAAATTGGAATATTCAATTTTAATTTGAAATTGAATATGAAGTTGAAACCGTTTTGAAAACAAATTTAAAACAATTTCCAGCTGTGACGATCCCAAAACCCCGTGACACGGTGTTAAGGATAATCATTGGAATATAACACATTAATCATCGTTAGCAGATCACAGATAATAGCATAAACAGAAAATAGAATAATTTACACACATATGACAGCGGAATCATATAGATATCATCATATCAGAGAAGCACAGTACAGGATACAACTTAGTGCATAATGATACATAATCAGTCACCATCGCCTGAGGCGGAATCATACATAAAGAGTACACAAAAGGAATATCAGTCTACATCGCCAGTGGCGGAATCATAATATAGATACAATAATGGCGGAGAAAATCCAAGTCAGCATGGTGTTGTCAAGCCTCGCCATGAGCCAAAAGATGCGTCAGAAACCTGTAACTAGGCTGCCCGTGTGAAAATGAGGGCACCCGAGTTTGCAAGGTGAAACAAACTACGAGTCAGTCATGGGACTGGTATGAGAAATCTACTCAACTTATTAATAATAATAATAATGAGGCAAATCAAAGGACCACGCCACTTTCGCGGAACCGGTTTACTCCAATGAGTGCTAGTGCATGAAATAAAGTAAATGATTAAATCAACGCAATGCTTTTTATAAAATGAAGCCATTATAAGACTTAGGTCCCATCACACAATGCAACGCAAGCTGGAGGATAGAGTTTTCCCTTATAATGGCCAAAAATGCTTCCTACGTATAAAACAAAAGTGTTTGATATTATTACTAGTGCATATATGTTTCAAAAGCAAATTCAATCATAAATATCAATCCTAAACGGCATGGGTACCATATATCATGTCGCCATACTAGTAATACAATCACATCCGCATATTTCGTATTGGAAATTGGATTCCTTCATGAGTCGAGGCAAGGGGCAAGCTCCTCTCCGATTCGAGACACTCTAGCAAATGCCTTGGGACCGCACACAGCAATCCCCTGGATCCTCCAAGGCCGGTCCTCTCTTACTTTTGAGGATTAGTAATTCCTGAACACACGTTTCCCGGTCCTTACAGACCTATATCGAGGCGCCTCGTATTCCAACAACCACACAGGTGAAAAGTAGATATAAATGTCAGGGCTGGGAGGTCACTGACACCACCATAGCTAGAAAGAAACGTCGTGCACTCCGTGGGTCCTTCTCCCGTTTTTGACTCATAACGGGGTGTGAGGCTCGCGAATTCACGTTATACACAAAGCTACGTCACACAGACCATGCTTTGATCATCAACCACAAGACTTTGCTTTACAACAGAAGCCTTGATCATATGCCACTTAGGCGTGCCACACAGGCAATCCACTCCATGCGACTGATTTCTGTCAATGTATAACCTCTGAGCTCGTACGTCTCAGAGAAGGGCGTTAAGCAAAAGAATAAATTCTCCGCCGCCAAACAGATATATATTTAACAGAGATCAATCAACACATAATAAAATCCAATGTCAGACACACAGTCCATTTACAAGTCCGTTCTGGGTCTGAACGAAACCGGAGGCACCAATTCCTCGCATATCCGTACAATCAACAGTATGTGTGGACGGCTACTACTTCAATTCCTTCATGGTAGCTACTCCAATCACGAGCATCAGTAGCGCCCATCCATCCAATGTGGAGATCGTCGGTCTTCAGTCGTCTTCGACTCTTCGACTTCTCAACGTCGATCGATTATTTGAAATGAGTTAAACTCGGCCTTTTCAAATAACCCACGTATATTTAGATTTTCAAATCAATTAATCACATGGTTGGACTATTCAACATTCACATTTCAGTTATTTAGTTATAATTTTCATGTCAAATACATTCAACCATCACATATCAAACAAACACAACAAAATTGGTTTATTTCCACTCTATATCGTCTATAGTATTTTATAACGATATATCGCCATTTTTATTTAATTTAAAACGGCCATATTTAATTAAACGACGTTTCAGGTCGTGTCGATGCACTGGCGCTGCTTTTCATTAATTTTGTTTTACACATATATGAAAAGCTAAAACCGTTGGATTCGTTTTGAAATGACCTTCCTAATGATGTAAAATTTGTGAAGATCCATCCAGTATATTAAAACTTCAAATACACGTTTGCAAGGCGTATATGCAAAATCTTTATATACTGGACTGTCCTAATCAATATGAAATAAATAATCAAATACGAATAGTTGATTTAGATTTTCAAAACAAAAATTGTTTTCATTTTAAAAATATACTCTTCATACTCGTCCTAGGATACTACTGATCCTATCTCTAACGAGTCATCCCATTGGATATTACTAATCCAATATCTGATGAATTCTTTCGTATGGTTCTAATGTACCTTGTTCTCTGCTTTGTAAGCCAAAGCTCCGATACCACGTGGTGGTGGTGGGTGGTGGGGTGGTATCAGAGCTTTGGCTTACAAAGCAGAGAACAAGGTACATTAGAACCATACGAAAGAATTCATCAGATATTGGATTAGTAATATCCAATGGGATGACTCGTTAGAGATAGGATCAGTATTATCATAGGACGAGTATGAAGAGTATATTTTGAAAATGAAAACAATTTTTGTTTTGAAAATCTAAATCAACTATTCGTATTTGATTATTTATTTCATATTGATTCGGACAGTCCAGTATATAAAGATTTTGCATATACGCCTTGCAAACGTGTATTTGAAGTTTTAATATACTGGATAGATATAGATATCACACCTTCGAAACACGAATACCAATTCTGATGATGTTCGAACTATCATCAGAATCATCTTCGGGCGACTAGAGTGTGATTCTATATCTATCCAGTATATTAAAACTTCAAATACACGTTTGCAAGGCGTGTATGCAAAATCTTTATATACTGGACTGTCCTAATCAATATGAAATAAATAATCAAATGCGAATAGTTGATTTAGATTTTCAAAACAAAATTTGTTTTCATTTTAAAAATATACTCTTCATACTCGTCCTAAGATACTACTGATCATATCTCTAACGAGTCATCCCATTGGATATTACTAATCCAATATCTGATGAATTCTTTCGTATGGTTCTAATGTACCTTGTTCTCTGCTTTGTAAGCCAAAGCTCTGATACCACCCCACCACCCACCACCACCACGTGGTATCAGAGCTTTGGCTTACAAAGCAGAGAACAAGGTACATTAGAACCATACGAAAGAATTCATCAGATATTGGATTAGTAATATCCAATGGGATGACTCGTTAGAGATAGGATCAGTAGTATCCTAGGACGAGTATGAAGAGTATATTTTTAAAATGAAAACAATTTTTGTTTTGAAAATCTAAATCAACTATTCGTATTTGATTATTTATTTCATATTGATTAGGACAGTCCAGTATATAAAGATTTTGCATATACGCCTTGCAAACGTGTATTTGAAGTTTTAATATACTGGATAGATATTTCATTTCGAAATCGTTTTCAATTCAATTCATTTTGAAATCGTTTTCAATTCAATTCATTTCGAAATCGTTTTCATTTCAATTCATTTCAAAATGAATAAAATCGATATAAATATCGTTCACGTCAAAATGGCGTCAATCTAATCAACACGGCTTCATATATTTCTATTTTCAAATATTCTATTTCAAATATTTCTTTTTCAAAATAGTTGTTATTATCAAAATATTTCGTTCAACACATGACTAATCTCAACGGGTGAGTACTGTCAACACATGAACCTTTATTTTATAATATTCTTTATTTTCTAAATTGGAATGAGGCCCAATCAAGCACCATATAATATTAATTATATGGATTTTCATACATCACACGTATATAATAGCATTGAAAGATAATCAACCATCAACCAAAGTGCACTACACTGTATAAGCATCAAATATAGATATCTAACGCTCATAACAGCCTGTCAATCAATCGATTGACATATTTAATCAATCAGGATGAGTGAACTTCAAATTTCATCCCAACACCCGTGTGGGGTTTCAAACCATCAAACACATATTTTATTTGTGTAGTTGGGCGACGTGTATGATACTTGTATGAACTTAAATATGCTTTTGTTTTAAAAATGTATCGATATTGTATAATATAGCTAGTGTAAGAAGAATGATTGAACTAAGGTGAATTTAGCACCGCATATTAGAATGTTTTGGAATTTGATTGAAATTGCATGCATATACTTGTACTTACATTGAACAGGTCATAGCAAGGAGGCTAGAGCAGAGAATAAAATTTGTTTGCCCGACAAATAGGTACATGTTTACTACATAATTTACTGTTTCGTTTGGGTGATGATGATTTTATGAGCCTATTGGCTAGCCGCTTGGCTTTTTCTTTTTCTTTTTGAGATCTGAAGGACCGGGGAAGCTATTTGAGATTTCCCGATGCTCCCATTGCAGGGGAGGTTATGGCGAAATTTTTCGAAAATTTAGGGTGTTAGCCAAATTTTTGAAATTTTTGAAAATTCTCAGAAACTGAAAAGTTGGAGAATGGAAGCCAGATCGAACGTAGAGTTGATTAATCAAACCACTTTCGACTTTGTTCCATTTCGGGGACGAAAAGTTTTAAGTGGGGGAGATTGTAACAACCCGAAAATCTCGGCCAGTTTAAAGTTTTTATTTTGGCAATTTTAGCTAATTTTGAATATTTAAAATAAATAATTTTAAATAATATCGACGAGAAATTTATTTTGAATATATTTAGGACGTATATATTATATACGTCGTCGTTAGAATATAAATAATTATATATAATTATAAATAGAATTGAAAATGGCGTGGTAGTTCGATAATTCGATTTCAAACTTCAATTGAATGTACAGGGTGCAAAACAATCCGGATTTTAGCGAAACCAAAAACATTAGGATCTAATCGATGATATCTTTCCAACGAATCCGAAAAATCGAGATTTCATAGCAGGAATCAAAGGATATGTCCAGTTGAAAATTCTGAATAGTCGCTATAGAATTCAGGCCCTTGAAAATGGAGGTTTTGCAAACGACCTCGGATTTCGACGAAACCAGTTTTGTTGGGTCTGGGATGTCAAGTTATTGCTAGATTCCAAATTTCATAATTTTTCGAATCAATATGTGAGCGTGGCAAAGGAAAACGCGTTTGACCAGTTTCAGTTGATTTTAATCGACTGGAAAATGGTCATTTTTCAAACGGTATCAGAATTCGACGAAACTAGTTTTATTAGGACCGTATCGTCATACGACGCTAGAAAATCTTTTACTGGAATTTTTTGAGTCAGTATGTGACCCCGGTAATTTGAAATGTACGTTTAAAATTCAATATAGTGATTTAAATGTAAATTCAACGGAAACTGATTCAAACAGTCGAATCAGCCTATGATACATATCCCATTGTGTTCGGAATGGGGGTAATTAGCTATGGACGACAGGCGGTGGGCCTCGTTTCGAGGTCGTATGTAAAAGTCAACTTTTTGCAAATTAAATAATTAATAAATTAAAAATAAAAAAAAAGATATCTCTTCCCCTTAATCTCGTTCTGGCCCCCCCTTCTTCATTCGATCAGAATCAAAAAAAAAAAAAAAAAAAAAAAGAAAAAAAAAGGCGAACCACCTCGATCCGGCGCCAGCAGCACCACCGGACCCCCGCTCCTCCGCCTAGCAAGTCGCCCTCTCCGGCAACACCTCCACCCCCCCGCGTCTCCTTCTCCATCCCCTCCTCTGATCGATCGAAACCCCTAAGACCCCCAAACCCACTAACCCACGTGCCCTAGCTCCCCCCCCCAGTCGACCAGATTCGCCTCCGCCCCAGCCACACCCCGCGCCACCTCTGACCCAACGCCTCCCCTCCTCCTTCCGATAGCGACACCCGCCTCCCCAGCGCCGCTTCAGACGATCCCCCACCACGTGCAGCGAGCCAAGCCCCTCCTCCATCGAGCAAAGTGAGTTTAAATTATTTTATTTTTATTTTCTTGCCATGTAATTAATTTTGTGATTAAAAAAAACATCGTTTTAAAATGTAATCTATGGTTATAGATAATAAAAATATGATTTTTATTAATGTAGTAAGTTAAAAATATGATTTTTATATATTAGAGATAATAAAAATATAATTTTAGAGAGTTAAAAATATAATTTCTACTCATGTAGAGTATTAAAAATATAATTTTTATACTCCTAGCATAATAAAAATATGATTTTTATTTAATTAGAGTAATAAAAATATGATCTTTTATATGAGAAGTGAAAGAAAGAAGTGATTTGTGAAATGAACAAGAAGTGGATTTTGAAAGCAAAAGGATGAGATTTATAAATATGTTAAAGTTTACATTTTTATTTCATGTAAAAATTCGATTTTTATATATTGAATAACATAGTAAAAATTCGATTTTTATATATTGAATAACGAGGTAAAAAAATTCGATTTTTATATATTGAATTGCAAAGTAAAAATGTGATTTTTATATAGGTAGTGGATACGGGCAACGAAATAGATGAAAGAAAAGCAAAGTGAAGATTTCCTACCCATGAAGAATTGCGTCATTCAGTTTAGCGAAAGGGTGAGAACTCCTCACCTAAATTTCTTATTCTAGTTATACATATATATATATACTAGGATGTAGACGATGCTTAGTAGCACCCGACACCCGTCATCCACAGACCATGGATGGCTTGTTTGTTAAATTGTTTGGTTGTGTAGTTGGTTAGATTATTTGGTTTGAACTGAATTGTTTGGTGAAATGAAATTGATTTGATTGATGTGTGAATGGCGTGGGCCTTCACTAGACCGGGGATAAGGCTAGGCCTTGTCCCATTTCTAGTATCGTGCAGTTATGCCGCCGAAATTTTCTAAAATATGTTAGAAAAATAAAAATATCATTTTATTGAATAAATAACTGAATAGAACATTCACAGGTTGAATAAAATAATTTGATCATTAAAATATAATTTTCAACGTGAAGTGAATAAAATAAAATATTCATTTACAAACCAGACGGTTTGTTTATGTACACTGATTTGACTGACATTGATTGGGTCGATAAATTTTACACATCGCCCGACTGCACAAATAAAATACGTGTTTGATTGTTTGAAACCCCACACGGGTGTTGGGATGAAATATGAAGTTCACTCATCCTGATTGATTAAATATGTCGATCGATTGATTGACAGGCTGTTATAAGCGTTAGATATCTATATTTGATGCTTATACAGTGTAGTGCACTTTGGTTGATGGTTGATTATTTTTCAATGCTATTATATAAGTGTGATATATGAAAATCCATATAATTAAAATTATATGGTAACTGATTGGGCCTCATTCCAATTTAGAAAATAAAGAATATTATAAGATAAAGGTTCATGTGTTGACTGTACTCATCCGTTGAGATTAGTCATGTGACGATCCCAAAACCCCGTGACACGGTGTTAAGGATAATCATTGGAATATAACACACTAATCATCATTAGCAGATCACAGATAATAGCATAAACAGAAAATAGAATAATTTACACACATATGACAGCGGAATCATATAGATATCATCACATGAGAGAAGCACAGTACAGGATACAACTTAGTGTATAATGATACATAATCAGTCACCATCGCCTGAGGCTGAATCATACATAAAGAGTACACCAAAAGGAATATCAGTCTACATCGCCAGTGGCGGAATCATAATATAGATACAATAATGGCGGAGAAAATCCAAGTCAGCACGGTGTAGTCAAGCCTCGCCATGAGCCAAAAGGTGCGTCAGAAACCTGTAACTAGGCTGCCCGTGTGAAAATGAGGGCACCCGAGTTTGCAAGGTGAAACAAACTACGAGTCAGTCATGGGACTGGTATGAGAAATCTACTTAACTTATTAACAACAATAATAAGGCAAATCAAAGGACCACGCCACTTTCGCGGAACGGGTTAACTCCAATGAGTGCTAGTGCATGAAATAAAATAACTATTAAATCAACGCAATGCTTTTTATAAAATGAAGCCATTATAAGACTCAGGTCCCATCACATAATGCAACGCAAGCCGGAGGATAGAGTTTTTACCTTATAATGGCCAAAGATGCTTCATACGAATAAAACAAAGGTGTTTGATATTATTATTAGTGCATATATGTTTCAAAAGCGATTCAATCATAAATATCAATCCTAGGCGGCATAGCTACCATCTACTATGTCGCCGTACTAGTAATACAATCACGTCCGCAAATTTCATATTGGAAATTGGATTCCTTCATGAGTCGAGGCAAGGGGCAAGCTCCTCTCCGATTCGAGACACTCTAGCAAATGTCCCAGGACCCCACTATGATCCTTGGATCTTCAGGGCCGGTCCTCTCTTACTTTTGAGGATTAATTATTCCTGAACACACGTTTCCCGGTCCTTACAGACCTATATCGAGGCGCCTCGCATTCCAACAACCACACAGGTGAAAAGTATATATAATGTCAGGGCTGGTAGGTCACTGACACCACCTTAGCTAGAAAGAAACGTCGTGCTCTCCCTGTAGTCACTCTCCCGTTTTTGACTCATACCGAGGTGTGAGGCTCACGAATTCACGTTTACACAAAGCTACGTCACACAGACCATGCTTTGATCATCAACCACAAGACTTTGCTTTGCAACACAAGCCTTGATCATATTCCACTTAGGCGTGCCACACAGGCAATCCACTCCATGCGACTGATTTCTGTCAATGTATAACCTCTGAGCTCGTACGTCTCAGAGAAGGGCGTTAAGCAAGAGAATAAATTCTCCGCCGCCAAACAGATATATATTTAACAGAGATCAATCAACACAGAACAAAATCCAATGTTAGACACACAGTCCATTTACAAGTCCGCTCTGGGTCTGAACGAAACCGGAGGCACCAATTCCTCGCATATCCGTACAATCAACAATATGTTTGGACGGCTACTACTTCAATTCCTTCATGGTAGCTACTCCAGTCACGAGTATCAGTAGCGCCCATCCATCCAATGTGGAGATCGTCGGTCTTCAACCGTCTTCGACTCTTCGACTTCTCAACGTCGATCGATTATTTGAAATGAGATAAACTCGGCCTTTTCAAATAACCCACGTATATTTAGATTTTCAAATCTATCAATCACATGGTTGGACTATTCAACAATCACATTTCAGTTATTTAGTTATAATTTTCATGTCAAATACATTCAACCATCACATATCAAGCAAACACAACAAAATTGGTTTATTTCCACTCTATATCGTCAATAGTATTTTATAACGATATATTGCCATTTTTATTTAATTTAAAACGGCCATATTTAATTAAACGACGTTTCAGGTCGTGTCGATGCACTGGCGCTGCTTTTCACTAATTTTGTTTTACACATATAGGAAAATCTAACCGTTGGATCTTCACAAATTTTACATCATTAGGAAGGTCATTTCAAAACGAATCCAACGGTTCCAGTTTTGGGAAAATCCGACGGTCGGATCTTCTACACTAACCATTTGAAGTTACGATTTCAATTTACGAACTGCAGCGTCGTTATTCGATTTAATTTAATTATATTTATATAAATATATAAATATAATCGTTTCTGGCGCTGTTTTTCTTCAGTTTTGAATTAAACATTCAAGACAATCCAACCGTCGGATCTTCACAAAGTTGGTGTCGTTGGAAAGATATTTCCAAGGCGAACCCAACGGTTGAGGTTTCGGGAAAATCCAATGGTCAGATCTTCCGCACTAGTCATTTGAAATCACGGTTTCAAAATATGAACTGCACGGCCACGTTTCGTTTTAATTCTATTTATATTTATATAAATATAAATATAGTTCATTCAAAAATTCCAATATCGTTTCCACTTCAATTATTTCACTAACGCCTTTAAATTTTGGAAAATTTTGCCATAACCTCCTTTGTACGGGAGGGTCTGGGAAAATTCCCAAATAGCCACACGGGCGTCTCATATCAAAAAGAAAAAGAAAAAGCCAAGCGGCTAGCCAACAGGCTCATAAAATCATCACCCAAACAAAGCGGTAAATGTGTACCTATTTGTCGGGCACAAAATTCTATTTCTCTTCTCTAGCCCCTTTTGCTTTAACCTGTTCAATAGATATGCATGTACATATATACAATTTCTAACATTTATCACTTTCCATTTAATTTCATTTTTGATTTGCTTTGGTTTAAAAACACCATTCATTCGAAGGTTGCATGCATAGGCTAAAATCATATCATTAGCTAGTTAATGTATATTTCAACTCATGCACGTTTATTTGAACATGTGGCTATTTTTAACACTTCACATTTCAAAGATGATAATTTTGGCGAACTAAAATAGATTTCAACACATGACTATTTTATTTAGTTCCTATGCATGTTAAAAATAATATTTCTATCACAAATATTTATTTCAACGTCCGCATATCTTTAGCATATCACACATATGATAAGAATGATATTTTTATCGTTCAAAATATTTATTCAACCAATGTATGGTTTCAACACTTCATAGATTCAATAAAAATGTAATTTTTATTGTTCGATCTTTTTATTCCACACATGAACTTTTCCATTACACACACTTCTCAACAAATGAGTATTTCCACACATGGACATTTTATTTATGTTGTTCATATTAGAAAGATGGGATTTTTATGGTTGAAGTTATTTATATAAGGCAAATATTTTTGATACTTCATATATATATAAAAATATGATTTTTGCTGTTTAAACACTTCACTCATCCACGAATAAATTTTATTTTCACACAACACTTTTCAACACACAAACAATTTCCACACATGGATATAGTTTCAATATATGGCTTTAATTTCAATGCATGTAAAATAATTTCAACATATGAAAATAATTCTAACACACAAAGATTATTCAAAATTTCGGCAGCATAACGGCAGGGTAGTTAAAACCGGCACCGTCCCTAGTACGGCTCCTCGCTCTACCTTAAAACCTCGCGGTTTTTGACAATGGGGATTCATGCATCTAATTCGCACGCAGGCGGCATGTTTATTTTTATTTCCACAAATATTTCCAATTCATTCCAATCACCAATGGGTATTTTCAACCACAACCAAACAATATCAACCACAAACAATTATTCAACCATTCGTATTTTTCACCCAATATTTCACACCAATTCACCAAAATAAATATCGTCCATGGTTTGTGGACGAGGGGAGTATATATATATATAATATAATATGTATATCACTTGCATTTCAACACATATATCAATTATTCTATGCATGTAAAAATTCATACTTCGCTCATATAGCTTACACTACGCATGTACATGAGGTATACCACACGTGTGCAATTTATATTTCGCTTATATAAATTATACACAGCATTTTCCATTCAATTTCACGTTAATTTAGATTTCTCACCTTGGTTTTCTGAGCGCTAAAAATCGATACGATGTCAGAAAAATCCGCGGCTTCTTCTATTGGGTAGAGAGCTTCCTTGCGGTCTCGATGTTTCCTGTTTCATCGAATTTCGTCAACACACCAAAAAGATATGATTTTTCAAAGTGTAAAGATCAAAGAAAAACGCACTTTCAGAAAGCTTCAAAACTAGGTTTGCGGTTTTCGCGAGAACCGGGACACGAGGGGACGATCAGGAAGTTGGAGGTGGAAGAGCTTCGAGAGAGCTACAGGCGCGCGGTGGTTTGGTGCAGCTCGGTGGCGCAGAACGGCGGCGGCGGCGGCTTGAAGGTCGGAAGTTTGGAGGTGGATATCTCGGCGTAGAGGCGACGATAGGGGGAGCTCCTTATATGGATTTGAAGAGGGGAGGGAGAGCTACAAAAAGTTGAACTGGGGGAGGAGCTAATTCTGGCCGTGGCGATCGGAAATCGCCTGGGAAGGTGAAGAAGGGCTTCCGCCGTCGATGTCGGGGTCGGGGGGGGGGGGGGGTTCTGTTATTTTTTTTTTAAATTATGAATGGAAAAATATGATTGGCCGAGACTATATTAAATTTTTAAATAGTGTTTTCTTAAACTAACTCCTTTTTAAACCCAACGACTGTCATCCCTAGCTAAATACCCCCATTCTGGACACAATGGGATATGTTTCGTAGGCCAATTCGGCTGTTACAGTCAGTTATTTTTCAAATTAAAGTATAAAACATTTAATTTTTAACTCTGAACGCACATTTCAATTTGCCAGGGCCACAAACTGATTCGAAAAATTCCAGAAAAATAAATCTAGCTATGTTTTGACGCTACGGTCCCAACAAAAGTGGTTTCGTCGAATTCCGAGGTCGTTTGAAAAATGGCCATTTTCTGGTCGATCCAATTTAACAGAAATCGACCAAACACATTTTCTTTTGCCACGCTCACATACTAGCTTCAAAAATTATGTAATTTGAAACCTAGCAATAGTTTGACATCCCGGACCCAACAAAAGTGGTTTCGTCGAATTCCGAGGTCGTATGCAAAATATCAATTTTCCAGGGCTATATATTCTATATACCGACTCTTCTGAAAATTCATTCGGCCATAACTTTTGATTCCCGTTATGAAACTTCGATTTTTCAGATTCGTTAGAAAGGTATTAACTAACAGATTTAAATATTTTTGGTCTCGCTAAAATCCGTTATATTTTCCACCCTGCATAGTCGGTCAAAGTTTGAATTCAAATTTTCAAACTGACTCACTATTCTTAACTTACTATTTTATTGAAATATTCCATTTCAATGGTTCAAATTCCTTTGAAATAATCAATTTAAAATTTTTAAATTGGCTCGTATTTTCCGGGTTATTACAATCTCCCCTACTTAAAATTTTCGTCCTCGAAAAGGAAACAACAGTAAATTAGGAAATAAAATGTAAATGCAAAGTATGGTAAAGGTACCTTGCACCGGAGTTAGTCAGAGATATCCACTCTGCATTTGGGGTAAGCTTGCTTAATGCTTTCCTCGGTTTCCCAAGTACAGTCTCTAGGATCACTACTCCACTGCACTTTAACTAAATGAACCTTTTTGCTTCTGAGTTCTCTGGTTTCTTTGCCAACAATTTTTAATGGCTCTCTTCTGAGTGCTAATTCTGGAGTTATCTCCACATCCCGTTGCGCTGCTTCTTCTACAACAAGATCCGGATCATGCACATGTCTCCTAAGTTAAGATACGTGAAAAACATTGTGCACTTCAGGCAACCAATCTGGTAATTGAACCCTATAAGCAAGAGTTCCAATTCGCTCAAGTATAGGAAAGGGACCAATAAATCTCGGTGCCAACTTCCCAGTCTTTCCAAATCTGATTACTCCTCTCATCGGAGAAACCTTTAAATAAACATGATCACCAACAGCAAATGTCAAATCTCTCCTTCTAGAGTATGCATAACTTTTCTATCGGCTTTGGGCGGTTTTCAATCGCTTCTTGATGAAGTCCACTTTATCAGATGCTTCTCTGATCATATCGGGTCCTAGTACAAGTCTGTTGCCAGGTTCTACCCAACATGCTGGAGATCTGCAGGGTCTGCCATATAATGCTTCAAATGGTGACATTCTCAAACTTGCTTGATAGCTATTGTTATATGAGAATTCTGCCAAATGCAAATGATCTTCCCATGACCCACCAAAATCGATTATACAAGCCCGCAATAAATCTTCCAGAATTCTATTCACCCGCTCAGTTTGGCCATCTGTTTGTGGGTGATAAGCGGTGCTCATATTCAGTTTCGTTCCCAATTCTGTCTGGAAAGCCTCCCAGAACTTGCTAGTAAATAGGGGATCTCTATCACTGACTATGCTGATGGGAATTCCATGCAGCTTAATAATTTCTCTGAAATATATCTGTGCTAGACTTTGGGCAGTTCTATTGGACCTGACAGGTATAAAATGGGCAGTCTTCGTGAAGTGATCTACGATTACCCAAATGCTGTCATTACCTTTCTTGGTTCGCGGCAAACCATCTATGAAATCCATGGAAATCTGTTCCCATTTCCAACCTGGGACTTCCAATGGTTGCAACAGTCCAGCTAGCTTATGTTGGTCACTCTTGACCGATTGACAAGTAGGGCACCTGCTTACATACAAAGAAATATCTCTTTTCATTGCCTTCCACCAGAAAGTGCGTTTGATATCGTTGTACATTTTACTCACCCCAGGATGGATGCAAAATTTGGATTTATGGCATTCGTCTAGCACTTCTCTTCGAAGGCCTGGAATATTTGGGATGCAAATCCTGTTATTTAACCTGAGAACCCCCTTATTGTCAATATGGAAACTCGTGGTTTCACCTTCCTTGACTCTCTTACTGATTCTCTGAATGAATTCATCGTCTTTCTGAAGGGCTGAAATCCTATGAATCAATCCAGGTGTAATTATAAGATGGGCAACGATTGCGGTCTTTCTACTAAGTGCATCCGCTACTACGTTAGCTTTCCCCGGCGTATACAGGATATCAAGATCGTACGCTGTAAGAAATTCTAGCCAACGCTGCTGTCTAAGATTCAGATCTTTTTGGGTGTATAAATACTTCAATGATTGATAATCTGTGTACAGTATAAATTTCTCGCCCAATAAGTAATGCCTCCAGCTTTTCAAGGCAAATACGATGGCTAGTAACTCAAGATCATGAGTCACATAATTCTTCTCATGCGGTTTCAATTGGCGGCTTGCATAAGCGACTACTTGGCCTCTCTGCATTAACACTGCCCCAAGACCTCTAATAGAAGCATCTGTCCAAACCGTTAAATCCTGATTGCCATCAATAATAGTTAACACTGGAGCGGTGGTCAGCTTCGATTTCAATTCTTGGAAAGCATCTTCACAGTCGGAAGTCCACTTAAACTTCTCATGTTTCTTTGTGAGCTTCGTTAACGGACCGGATATCTTCGAAAAATCCTTAACGAACTTTCGATAATAACTAGCCAACCCCATAAAACTTCTAACTTCTGTGGGAGTAGAGGGTTGTTTCCAGTCTTGAATCGCTGTTATTTTGCTTGGGTCAACAGATTTTCCTTTCTCTGACACGACATGGCCAAGAAATTTAACTTCTTCTTGCCAGAAGACACATTTAGAGAATTTGGCTTTGAAGACGTTCTTCCTTAGAATCTCCAATACTTGTTCTAAGTGTTTTTCATGCTCGGGTTTTGATTTGGAGTAGATTAAAATATCATCGATGAATACGATGACAAATTTATTCAGAACTCCCCTGAACACTCTATTCATTAGATCGACAAAGTATGCTGGAGCGTTGCATAGGCCAAACGGCATTACTAACCATTCATAAAATATGTCTGGACCTCTGAAAGCGGTCAAAGGAACAAACTCTTCTGCTATTCTCAATTGATGAAAACCTGTAGCTACGTCCATTCTGGAAAATACTTTCGCCCCATTCAATTGGTCTAGCAAATCATCAATGCGGGGTAGTGGATATTTATTTTTAAGCATCTGTTTGTTAAGGTCTCGGTAATCAACACATAATCTAAGAGTACCGTCTGACTTCGGGACAAACACAACAGCCGCACCCCAATTGGAAAAACTCGGTCTGATTAGACCTTTCCACAACAGTTGACGAGTTTGATCGCCTAATTCTTCTTTTTCCTTTGGAGTCATTCTACGAATTGGACGTACCACGGGTCTGGCATTAGGAATTAGATCGATTCAGAATTCTATTTCTCTTTACGGAGGTAAGTTTTCAACTTCTTCAAACACATCCGCATAGTTGCTAACAATCGGAATCTTTTCCATGGAAGTGGGGATAAGTTCTAATGCTGATCAAAATTCTTCTCTATTCGGATTCGAACCATGACAGGGAACCGTAATATATCCAAGCTTCGTTCGAATTTTAACGATTCTTTCCACACAATTCACTTCGGCTTCATATTTCGTTAACCATTCTAACCCCAGGATAACGTCGAATTCGGGAAAATCCATAACAATTAAATTAATGGGAAACTTGTAGGAAGAATAAGAGATTCGCACCCTACAATATGAACCGAGAGTAACAGGACCCCCTATCGGGTTATGAACTTCAACCGATTCTTTAAGTTTTCGCTGTTTTAACTTTAGTTTGTGCATTGTGTTACTAGCAATAAAACTACGCGATGCACCTGTGTCAAATAATACAGAAACAGGAATATTTTTAATTGTAAGGGTACCTCCCAAAACATCGGGTTTACCTGCTCCATCGGAAGCAGCTGGCGGGCTAGACTCGTCATAGACATGAGCTACTGTAGCTTTCTTCAGCAAAGGACAGTCTTTGACCAGATGGTCGGTCTTGCGACAGTTGAAGCACGAGCGAGGGTTCTGAGAGCCTTGGCTCGAGCCTTGAGAATTTGTTTTCTGCCTCTTCGGAGCTGTGCAGACGTTTGAGTAGTGCCCCGGCTTACCACAGTTAAAGCAATTTCCTCTTGGCGGCTTGCCAGTCTGAGGTTTTGAAGATGCTGCTTGGGTTGACTCGCCTTGATTTACAGCAGGCTTGCGCTTGTTTCCGGCTTGGCTTCTAGCGCGATCCTGATCCAGATGCCTTTGATCAAGGTCTTCATAGTTGCATGTCATTTCCACCAGTTCATTGAAATCCAGCTTGACATGGGCCATGGCTCTATCATGATATTGTCGTCTTAGTCCAAAGATTAACCTCTTATTTTTGGATTTCGCAGTAGCAACGAGCTCTGGAGCATAGGGCGACAGCATTGTAAATTTGTTCAGATAATCTTGCACGGAAAGATCCCCTTGCTGGAGATTGGCGAAGTCATCGTGCATTCTTTCTAGAGCTTGTTCTGGGACATATTTCTCCTTGAAGAGTTCTTTAAATCCATCCCATGTTCTTCCAGCTTCTCTATTCCCGGCGGTAAGAGATTCCCACCATAACTCGGCTTGTTCCTGCATAAGCCAGGCGCCCATAACAGCTTTGTCTTCATCTCCTAGCCTTAGGCCTTCAAGAATTTTCTCGCATGTTTTGAGCCATGCAAGGGCCTCTATTACGGTGTCAGTTCCCGAGAAGGTCTTGCCTCCTAAGTTCTTATATCTCTTAGCTACACGGTCGAGCTCGAAGTATTGAGCTGCCGGAGGTTGTATCAAAGGTCCTTCTTGAGCTGGGATTTCTCCCCTACCTCGGCCTCGGCCGGCACGGCCTCCTCTAGCGGTGGCTGCTCTGGTAGCCATTTTTCAGATTCTGTATAAGCAACGAAAAAGTCAGCTAACAGAAATGATAGTCTATTGCATAATTAAGCAGAAATTCTACGGAAAGATAACGATGGACTGATCAATTGTTTTTGCTATTCTGCTCAGCTCATTCTAGGACTTTACTAGTCCTATCTCTAATGAGCGACTCGCCTTAGAATACTACTGATTCTATTTTGACGAAGTGTTTAATGTGTTAGACTCCAGAACTAAGGTTAACCAAAGCTCTGATACCAGCTGTGACGATCCCAAAACCCCGTGACACAGTGTTAAGGATAATCATTGGAATATAACACACTAATCATCATTAGCAGATCACAGATAATAGCATAAACAGAAAATAGAATAATTTACACACATATGACAGCGGAATCATATAGATATCATCACATCAGAGAAGCACAGTACAGGATACAACTTAGTGTATAATGATACATAATCAGTCACCATCGCCTGAGGAGGAATCATACATAAAGAGTACACCAAAAGGAATATCAGTCTACATCGTCAGTGGCGGAATCATAATATAGATACAATAATGGCGGAGAAAATCCAAGTCAGCACGGTGTAGTCAAGCCTCGCCATGAGCCAAAAGGTGCGTCAGAAACCTGTAACTAGGCTGCCCATGTGAAAATGAGGGCACCCGAGTTTGCAAGGTGAAACAAACTACGAGTCAGTCATGGGACTGGTATGAGAAATCTACTTAACTTATTAACAACAATAATAAGGCAAATCAAAGGACCACGCCACTTTCGCGGAACGGGTTTACTCCAATGAGTGCTAGTGCATGAAATAAAATAACTATTAAATCAACGCAATGCTTTTTATAAAATGAAGCCATTATAAGACTCAGGTCCCATCACACAATGCAACGCAAGCCGGAGGATAGAGTTTTTACCTTATAATGGCCAAAGATGCTTCATACGAATGTTTGATATTATTACTAGTGCATATATGTTTCAAAAGCGATTCAATCATAAATATCAATCCTAGGCGGCATAGCTACCATCTACTATGTCGCCGTACTAGTAATACAATCACGTCCACAAATTTCGTATTGGAAATTGGATTCCTTCATGAGTCGAGGCAAGGGGCAAGCTCCTCTCCGATTCGAGACACTCTAGCAAATGTCCCAGGACCCCACTATGATCCTTGGATCTTCAGGGCCGGTCCTCTCTTACTTTTGAGGATTAATTATTCCTGAACACACGTTTCCCGGTCCTTACAGACCTATATCGAGGCGCCTCGCATTCCAACAACCACACAGGTGAAAAGTATATATAATGTCAGGGCTGGTAGGTCACTGACACCACCTTAGCTAGAAAGAAACGTAGTGCTCTCCCTACAGCCACTCTCCCGTTTTTGACTCATACCAAGGTGTGAGGCTCACGAATTCACGTTATACACAAAGCTACGTCACACAGACCATGCTTTGATCATCAACCACAAGACTTTGCTTTGCAACAGAAGCCTTGATCATATGCCACTTAGGCGTGCCACACAGGCAATCCACTCCATGCGACTGATTTCTGTCAATGTATAACCTCTGAGCTCGTACGTCTCAGAGAAGGGCGTTAAGCAAGAGAATAAATTCTCCGCCGCCAAACAGATATATATTTAACAGAGATCAATCAACACAGAACAAAATCCAATGTCAGACACACAGTCCATTTACAAGTCCGCTCTGGGTCTGAACGAAACTGGAGGCACCAATTCCTCGCATATCCGTACAATCAACAATATGTTTGAACGGCTACTACTTCAATTCCTTCATGGTAGCTACTCCAGTCACGAGTATCAGTAGCGCCCATCCATCCAATGTGGAGATCGTCGGTCTTCAACTGTCTTCGACTCTTCGACTTCTCAACGTCGATCGATTATTTGAAATGAGATAAACTCGGCCTTTTCAAATAACCCAAGTATATTTAGATTTTCAAATCTATCAATCACATGGTTGGACTATTCAACAATCACATTTCAGTTATTTAGTTATAATTTTCATGTCAAATACATTCAACCATCACATATCAAGCAAACACAACAAAATTGGTTTATTTCCACTCTATATCGTCAATAGTATTTTATAACGATATATCGCCATTTTTATTTAATTTAAAACGGCCATATTTAATTAAACGACGTTTCAGGTCGTGTCGATGCACTGGCGCTGCTTTTCACTAATTTTGTTTTACACATATAGGAAAATCTAACCGTTGGATCTTCACAAATTTTACATCATTAGGAAGGTCATTTCAAAACGAATCCAACGGTTCCAGTTTTGGGAAAATCCGACGGTCGGATCTTCTACACTAACCATTTGAAGTTATGATTTCAATTTACGAACTGCAGCGTCGTTATTCGATTTAATTTAATTATATATATATATATATATATATATATATATAAATATAATCGTTTCTGGCGCTGTTTTTCTTCAGTTTTGAATTGAACATTCAAGACAATCCAACCGTCGGATCTTCACAAAGTTGGTGCCGTTGGAAAGATATTTCCAAGGCGAACCCAACGGTTGAGGTTTCGGGAAAATCCAATGGTCGGATCTTCCGCACTAGTCATTTGAAATCACGGTTTCAAAATATGAACTGCACAGCCACGTTTCGTTTTAATTCTATTTATATTTATATAAATATAAATATAGTTCATTCAAAAATTCCAATATCGTTTCCACTTCAATTATTTCACTAACGCCTTTAAATTTTGGAAAATTTTGCCATAACCTCCTTTGTACGGGAGGGTCTGGGAAAATTCCCAAATAGCCACACGGGCGTCTCATATCAAAAAGAAAAAGAAAAAGCCAAGCGGCTAGCCAACAGGCTCATAAAATCATCACCCAAACAAAGCGGTAAATGTGTACCTATTTGTCGGGCACAAAATTCTATTTCTCTTCTCTAGCCCCTTTTGCTTTAACCTGTTCAATAGATATGCATGTACATATATACAATTTCTAACATTTATCACTTTCCATTTAATTTCATTTTTGATTTGCTTGGGTTTAAAAACACCATTCATTCGAAGGTTGCATGCATAGGCTAAAATCATATCATTAGCTAGTTAATGTATATTTCAACTCATGCACGTTTATTTGAACAAGTGGCTATTTTTAACACTTCACATTTCAAAGATGATAATTTTGGCGAACTAAAATAGATTTCAACACATGACTATTTTATTTAGTTCCTATGCATGTTAAAAATAATATTTCTATCACAAATATTTATTTCAACGTCCGCATATCTTTAGCATATCACACATATGATAAGAATGATATTTTTATCGTTCAAAATATTTATTCAACCAATGTATGGTTTCAACACTTCATAGATTCAATAAAAATGTAATTTTTATTGTTCGATCTTTTTATTCCACACATGAACTTTTCCATTACACACACTTCCCAACAAATGAGTATTTCCACACATGGACATTTTATTTATGTTGTTCATATTAGAAAGATGGGATTTTTATGGTTGAAGTTATTTATATAAGGCAAATATTTTTGATACTTCATATATATATAAAAATATGATTTTTGTTGTTTAAACACTTCACTCATCCACGAATAAATTTTATTTTCACACAACACTTTTCAACACACAAACAATTTCCACACATGGATATAGTTTCAATATATGGCTTTAATTTCAATGCATGTAAAATAATTTCAACATATGAAAATAATTCTAACACACAAAGATTATTCAAAATTTCGGCAGCATAACGGCAGGGTAGTTAAAACCGGCACCGTCCCTAGTACGACTCCTCGCTCTACCTTAAAACCTCGCGGTTTTTGACAATGGGGATTCATGCATCTAATTCGCACGCAGGCGGCATGTTTATTTTTATTTCCACAAATATTTCCATTTCATTCCAATCACCAATGGGTATTTTTCAACCACAACCAAACAATATCAACCACAAACAATTATTCAACCATTCGTATTTTTCACCCAATATTTCACACCAATTCACCACAATAAATATCGTCCATGGTTTGTGGACGAGGGGAGTATATATATATATATATAATATAATATGTATATCACTTGCATTTCAACACATATATCAATTATTCTATGCATGTAAAAATTCATACTTCGCTCAGATAGCTTACACTACGCATGTACATGAGGTATACCACACGTATGTAATTTATATTTCGCTTATATAAATTATACACGGCATTTTCCATTCAATTTCACGTTAATTTAGATTTCTCACCTTGGTTTTCTGAGCGCTAAAAATCGATACGATGTCAGAAAAATCCGCGGCTTCTTCTATTGGGTAGAGAGCTTCCTTGCGGTCTCGATGTTTCCTGTTTCATCGAATCTCGTCAACACACCAAAAAGATATGATTTTTCAAAGTGTAAAGATCAAAGAAAAATGCACTTTCAGAAAGCTTCAAAACTAGGTTTGCGGTTTTCGCGAGAACCGGGACACGAGGGGACGATCAGGAAGTTGGAGGTGGAAGAGCTTCGAGAGAGCTACAGGAGCGCGGTGGTTTGGTGCAGCTCGGTGGCGCAGAACGGCGGCGGCGGCGGCTTGAAGGTCGGAAGTTTGGAGGTGGATATCTCGGCGTAGAGGCGACGATAGGGGGAGCTCCATATATGGATTTGAAGAGGGGAGGGAGAACTACAAAAAGTTGAACTGGGGGAGGAGCTAATTCTGGCCGTGGCGATCGGAAATCGCCTGGGAAGGTGAAGAAGGGCTTCCGCCGTCGATGTCGGGGTCGGAGGGGGGGGTTCTGTTAAATTTTTTTTTTTAAATTATGAATGGAAAAATATGATTGGCCGAGACTATATTAAATTTTTAAATAGTGTTTTCTTAAACTAACTCTTTTTAAACCCAACGACTGTCGTCCCTAGCTAAATACCCCCATTCCGGACACAATGGGATATGTTTCGTAGGCCAATTCGACTGTTACAGTCAGTTATTTTTCAAATTAAAGTATAAAACATTTAATTTTTAACTCTGAACGCACATTTCAATTTGCCAGGGCCACAAACTGATTCGAAAAATTCCAGAAAAATAAATCTAGCTATGTTTTGACGCTACGGTCCCAACAAAAGTGGTTTCGTCGAATTCCGAGGTCGTTTGAAAAATGGCCATTTTCTGGTCGATCCAATTTAACAGAAATCAACCAAACACATTTTCTTTTGCCACGCTCACATACTAGCTTCAAAAATTACGAAATTTGAAACCTAGCAATAGTTTGACATCCCGGACCCAACAAAAGTGGTTTCGTCGAATTCCGAGGTCGTATGCAAAATATCAATTTTCCAGGGCTATATATTCTATATACCGACTCTTCTGAAAATTCATTCGGCCATAACTTTTGATTCCCGTTATGAAACTTCGATTTTTCAGATTCGTTAGAAAGGTATTGACTAACAGATTTAAATATTTTTGGTCTTGCTAAAATCCGTTATATTTTCCACCCTGCATAGTCGGTCAAAGTTTGAATTCAAATTTTCAAACTGACTCACTATTCTTAACTTACTATTTTATTGAAATATTCCATTTCAATGGTTCAAATTCCTTTGAAATAATCAATTTAAAATTTTTAAATTGGCTCGTATTTTCCGGGTTATTACAATTCATGTGTTGAACGAAATATTTTAATAATAAAATTTACATCTTTATCAATATAAGATAAAGGTTCATGTGTTGACTGTACTCATCTGTTGAGATTAGTCATGTGTTGAACGAAATATTTTAATAATAAAATTTACATCTTTATCAATATAAAATAAAGGTTCATGTGTTGACTGTACTCATCCGTTGAGATTAGTCATGTGTTGAACGAAATATTTTAATAATAAAATTTACATCTTTATCAATATAAAATAAAGGTTCATGTGTTGACTGTACTCATCCGTTGAGATTAGTCATGTGTTGAACGAAATATTTTGATAATAACAAATATTTTGATAATAGGAAATATTTGAAATAGAATATTTGAAAATAGAAATACATTAAGCCGTGTTGATTTGATTGACGCCATTTTGACAACGATATTTATATCGATTTTATTCATTTCGAAATGAATTGAATTGAAAACGATTTCGAAATGAATTGAATTGAAAACGATTTCGAAATGAATTGAATAGATAACGAATTTGATTTGAATAGATAACGAATTTGATTTGAATAGAAAACGAATTTGATTTGATTTGAATATAGAACAAATTTGATTTCAATGGTATATATAACGAATTTGATTCGAGTAGAAAACCAATTTGAATTGAATCGAATAGAAAACGACTTTGAATTGAATTGAAAACGAATTCAAATTGAATTGAAAGCGAATTGAAATGAATTCAAATTGAATTGAAATTTGAATTGAATAGAAATGAATTTTAAAACGAATTTATAAAGAAGAATTCAATTTTGATTTGAATTGAAATGGAAGTTGGAATTGTTTTTGAAACAAATTCAAAGCTATTTATAAAATTCGTTTTAAATAGAAATCGACGAAATATATATTATATATATTATATATATAATATAAATGGCCTGAATAGAACTCGCCGCATATTTATTTGTTTATACTCTGTATATTCTTGTAATCTGATGCATTGTTGTAAAATATAATGAAATGTCCTTCCGTCTGCATTCTGTTGTGGCTTGTTCTCGAACTATCCGCGCTTTCCTCACCGGGGAAGTTACGGGTTTTCACACCTAGTACCCCGCATATCCATCGATCTCCAAGTACGTCTGGACGATCACCAACTGTTTCCATCTTCTTGGGTGTACAGCCCAATCAAGATCATCAGTAATCGCCCAAACGACGTGAAGACTTCTGGTCTTCGACCACCGTCTTCATCTTCGACTTATCGTCGTATCAGTTATTCAGAATGGGATAAACCCGGTCTTTCCAAATAACTCGCGTATATTTTAAATAAGTGTTACACAAACACAACATACGCCTCATTCCAATTCATCAGTCACTAATCGTAAATTAATCAAGAGAATAATTTCCCAAATATTAACCCCGAAGGCCGAAACCAACATCAGATCAATATCCAGAAAACCATTCTGCTTGGCTAACCGACAGTTAGTTTCTAAATTTCACATTCATAGGGAAAGGTTCCCATTAATTTTATCCAAGATAAATTCCTTGAATTTATTCTTTATTCTATTTTTGAATCTCAATTCAAACTAGTCGGGATTAGCGAACCTTATCGAAGTAATCATTTATTTTAATTTCCCCCTCCCAACCTATTCATCCCATGAAGTAAAACTGGTAATACTTCATATCTAACACCACAGTGTTATCGGTAAATTCAATTACCATTTCACGTTCAAATCTAATTAAAGATTTAACTATCGTCTGGAGCAAAACTGGTGATACTCCATTTTTCGATCATTTCAATCTAATTAAAGATTCATTAAAACTCCACTTAGTTTTAATCTTCGACTGGGTTAAAGAATCAGTGTCATTTAAAAACACGGTTCACGATAAACCCAAAATCACATTCCATTAATTATCGGGTTAAAGAACAAGTGTTATTTAAAACACTGTTCACGATAAACCCAAAAATCAATACCAATACAATTCCACTTAAATATCATTTAATTGGTACACTTCATTAAATCTAAATAAAAAGATTTAATCTTTTCTCAACTGGGTTCAAGAACAGTGTTAATGAAGACACCATTCACGACAAACCCAAATCAACTTGATATTAAACACAAGGCTCTGAATAGAAAATATACCGGCTTATATTCAATACCAAATTCCACGACTAACAAATATCGTATTGGAAAATAACAAATATCGTATGGTTCTAACGAGTCATTCCGTTTCTAGTATCGTGCCGTTATGCCGCCGAAATTTTCTAAAATAAGTTAGAAAATAAAAATATCATTTTATTTAAAGAATGAACCGAATAAAAATTCATATGTTAAAATAAAAATATTTTATCGTTAAAAAAATATAATTTTTAACGTGAATATGAATATAGTGAATGTGAATAAATAAATATTCATTTACAAACCGGACGGTTTGTTTATGTACACCAATTTGACTGACATTGATTGGGACGATAAATTTTACACATCGCCCAACTGCACAAAAAAAATCTGTGTTTGATTGTTTGAAACCCCACACGGGTGTTGGGATGAAATTTGAAGTTCACTCATCCTGATTGACTGAATATGTCGGTCGATGGATCGATAGGCTGTTATAAGCGTTAGATATCTATATTTGATGCCTATACAGTGTAGTGCACTTTGGATGATGATTGATTATTTATCGTTGCTATTATATACATTTGTTGTATGAAAATCCATATAATTAATTTTATATGGTGATTGATTGGGCCTCATTCCAATTTAGAGAATAAAGAATATTATAAAATAAAGGTTCATCTGTTGACTGTACTCATCCGTTGAGATTAGTCATGTGTTGAACAAAATATTTTAATAATAAAATTTACATCTTTATCAATATAAAATAAAGGTTTATGTGTTGACTGTACTCATCCGTTGAGATTAGTCATGTGTTGAACGAAATAATTTAACAAAAATAGTCACACGTGGACAGTACTCATTCGTTGAGATTAGTCGTGTGTTGACAAAAGTAAATATTCATTTGTTGAATAGAATAAAGGAATATATGAAGCCGTATTGATTAGATTGACGCCATTTTGACGTGAACGATATTTATATCGATTTTATTCATTTTAAAATGAATATCGGAAAGTAATTTTGAAATCGAATATTTCGAAATGAAATGAATTGAAAACGATTTCGAAATGAAATGAAATGAAATGAATTGAAATCGAATATTTCGAAATGAAATGAATTGAAATCGAATATTTCGAAATGAAATGAATTGAAAACGATTTCGAAATGAAATGAATTGAAAATGATTTCGAAATGAATTGAATATAAAACGAATTTGATTTGAATCGATTAGAAAACCAATTTGAATTGGATTGAATAGAAAACGAATTCGAATTGAATTAAATAGAAAACGGATTTGAATTGAATTGAATTCAATTGAAAACGAATTGAAATAGAATTGAAATCGATTTGAATTGAAATCAAATAGAAGTGAATGTAGAAAGAATTTATAAGGGAAAATTCAATTTTAATTTGAATTTTAATTAAAGGTTGAAATTGTCTTTAAAACAAATTTGAAATGACTTATAAAATTCGTTTAAAAAAGGTAATCGACGATATATATATATAATATATATATTGTATATATAATGGCCTGAATAAAACGCGCCGCGGCAGTTCGTGAATTTCGACCATTTATTTCAAACGGACATTACGGGAGATCCGACCGTCGGATTCTCCTAAAACCGGAACCGTTGGGTTCGTATCGAAAAGAGCTTTCTAACGAATATTAGAAATTTGAAATCTAACGATTGGATTTGGAGATACGTCCAAATCAAATTTGAAAAAGGTCGCTGTAAGTGCAGTTCGATGGCTGTTGATGGAAATCGACTGTACGGGCCTTGATAAAATTATTAAAAATAGTAATAATTTGTGTAAAGTCATAAGAAATGATTCAGGAAAAATTGGGGTGAAAAACCCCATATTTGAAAAGATAAAAATGGATTTTTATCGAAATGAACTAGTTTTTGAACTAAATTTAAAACCCAATTTTTTTTTAAATAAATAAATTAGATTTAAAAAGGGGTTTTAAATAATCGGAATTTCTAATATATTTGATTGGATTTGAAATGGGTTTATCGTGCACGGTGTTTTAAATAACACTAGTTCTTTAACCCGATAACAAGTAGAATGTGATTTGGGTTTATCGTGAACTGTGTTTTAAATAACACCTAGTTCTTTAACCCAGTAAAAGGAGTTTTAACGAATCTGCAATTAGGTTGAAATGTGAATCTATAATCTAAATTATCAAATTTAGAAATGAGCGAGAATGGATTATCGCCAGTTTTGCTCCAAAGCGATAGTTAAATCTTTAATTAGATTTGAACGTGAAATGGTAATTAATTTTACCGATAACACCATAGTCTTAGATATGGAGTATTACCAGTTTTGCTTCATGGGATGAATAGGTTGGGATTGGGAAATAAAATAAATAATTACTTCGTTGTGGTTCCCTAATCTTGACTAGTTTGGAAAACCATAATTTGGTTTGAAATGACATCCAAAGGAAGATTAAAGGATAAATTTTAAAGAATTTATCTTGGATAAAATTAATGGGAACCTTTCCCTAAGAATTGAAATTTAGAAACTAGCTGAAGGTTAGTTAAGAAGAATGGTTTCCTGGATATTGATCTGATGTTGGTTTCGGCCTTCGGGGTTAATATTTGGGGAATTGCTCTCTTACTGATTTACGGTTAGTAACTAATAAATTGGAATGAGGCGTATGTTGTGTTTGTGTAACATTTATTTTTTAATATACGTGGGTTGTTCGGAAAGGCCGGGTTTATTCCCATTCTGAATAACCGATTCGACGATATGTCGAAGATGAAGACGGTGGTTGAAGGCCGGAAGTCTTCACATCGTTTGGATAATTACTGACGATCCTGATTGGGCTGTACACCCAAGAGGATGGAAATAGTTGGTGGTCGTCCAGACGTACTTGGAGATGGATGGATATGCGAGGAAAGTGCCTCCGGTTTCGTTCAGACCTAGAACGGACTTGTAAATGGATGATGTGTCTGACATTGTATTCCTTTATATTGTAATTGTTTATCTCTGCTAAATATATATCTGTTTGGCGGCGGAGAATTTATTCTCTTGCTTAACGCCCTTCTCTGAGACATATGAGCTCAGAGGTTATATATTGGCAGAAATCAGTGGTACGATATGGATTGATAGTGTGGCATGCTGAGATGCAGTGATCCAGACTTTTGTTGAAAAGCAAAGTTTGGTGGTTGATGATCAAAGCCCAGCTGATATAGCATGGCTTTGTGTATAGCGTTGATCCGCGAGCCTCACACCCCGGTATGGTGGTAAACTGGTGGTTTGATCGGTATGCTTTTAGTGGATGGGCACCTTAGTGGTGTCGTGGATTCGGTCGACCGAGATGAGCCTAGTGCTCAGGGATATATAGAGTAGGCAGTGTTTTCTCTCGCTGGGACGTAAGCCGCGTTGGTACTCTGGTCCCAAATGTGCGGATGCAGACGGTGTTTTCTCTTGTGGGGACGTAAGCCGTTGTGAATTGCATTCCGCGATCGATCTTTCGAATCAGGAGCCACCATGATGGAAATCCAATTTCCAATACGCGTATTGCGGTTTTAATTGTAGAACTAGTATGGCGACATGATATATGGTACCCATGCCGTCTATGATTGATATTTATGATTGGAATTGTTTTGACACTATACACCTATTATAGTATCAAATGATTTGTTTTAAACGTACCAAGCATGTTTGGCTATTATAAGGGAAAACCCTATCCTCCGGCTTGCGTTGCATTGTGTGATGGGACCTGGGTCTTATAATAGCTTCATTTTTCGAAAAAGCATTGCGCTGTTTATTCTATGCACTAGTATTCTTGGGAGGAAACCCGTTCCGTGTTATACGGCGTGGTCCCTTGAATTACTCTCTTTTAAAGTAAAGTTTTAAATAACTGTTTTAGCTCTCACACCAGTCACATGACTGACCTGGAGTTTATTGTTTTAACCTAAACTCTGGGTGCCCCTATTTTCGACACGGGCAGCTAGTAGTTTTGGTTTTGCAGATTTATATTCACAGTATCCTGGTTTTCAGCTGGAACGATATCCGGAAAGCTTTGTATCCGTATATCTCCTTCAGTTGTGTATCGTATTATTTTCCGCTGCTATGTATTTAAATGTAATTTAAATCTCTGATATTTCTGTGTAATATTCATTTATACTCTGTATATTCTTGTATCTGATGGAATTGCTGTAATAACAGTGAAATGTTCTTCCGTCTGCGTTCTGTTGTGGTTTGTTCTCGAACTATCCGCGCTTTCCCAACCGGGGAAGTTACGGGTTTTCACAGTAATTGTAACAACCCGAAAATCTGGGCTAGTTTAAATTTTTTATTTTTGCAATTTTAGCGAAGTTGGAACATTTAAAATGAATTATTTTAAATAATATCAACGAGAAATTTATTTTGAAGAGAATTCAAACGTATAAATTTATACGCGTCGTCGTTAGAATATAAATAATTATATATAATTATAAATAGAATTGAAAATGGCGCGGTAGTTCGATAATTCGATTTCAAACTTCAATTGAATGTACCGGGTGCAAAACAATCCGGATTCTAGTGAAACCAAAAATAATGGGATCTATTTGATAATATCTTTCCAGCGAATCCGAAAAATCAAAATTTCATAGCGGGAATCAAAAGATATGTCTAGTTGAAAATTCTGAATAGTCGCTATGGAATTCAGGCCCTTAAAATGGGAATGTTGCAAACGACCTCGGATTTCGACGAAACCACTTTTGTTGGGTCCGTGATGTTAAATTATTGCTAGGTTTTAAATTTCATAATTTTTCAAATCAATATGTGAGCGTGGCAAAGAAAAACGCGTTTGACCAGTTTTAGTTGATTTTAATCGACTGGGAATTGGCCATTTTTCCAACAGTCTCAGAATTCGACGAAACTAGTTTTGTTAGGACCGTATCGTCAATACGAAGCTAGAAAGTATTTTTCGAGAATTTTTAGAGTTAGTATGTGACCCCGGTAATTTGAAATGTACGTTTAAAATTCAATATAATGATTTAAATGTAAATTAAACGGAAACTGATCGAAACGATCGAATCAGCTTGCGATACATATTCCATTGTGTTCGGAATGGAGGTAATTAGCTAGGGGCGGCAGTCGGTGGGCTTGATTTCGAGTTCAAACGGAAAGTCAACTTCAAGTTTAATTAAATAATTAAATAAAAAATAATAATAATATAATCCTTTCTCTCTCCCTCCCCTTTAACCCGCTTTGGCCCCCCCTCTCTCATTTGAAATCGTTCAGCAGAAAAAAAAAAAAACAGAACCGCGATGTGGAAACCACCATCGAGGAGGCGGCGCACCTCCTTCGATCACCCCACCGAAGTCCGCCCCCCCCTCCCCCATGGAGCCTCCGTTCATCTCCGTTCCCTGCACCAAATCGAAGACCAACCCCCAAATCGAGAAAAAGGAAGCCGCCACCCCTTGTTCCGCCACCACTGGCCCACCGTCCGCCTGACCAACCTCCGGCCGCCACTCCAGCACCCCGGCGCGATGTTTCCCCCTCCTCCGAGCGATTTTCTGTAAGTTAGCTTATTTTTTTTTATTTACATTGATTTTAAAGGTTCAGATTTATTTATATATTTATAAAATCAGTTTTTATGGTTTATTCTTCAATAAATTATAGATTTTTGACTACAATGAAATGTTCTTCCGTCTGCGTTCTGTTTTGTCATGTTCTCAACCGATAGGGCATTTCGAACGGCCTGGATCGGTTTAGCGACTGGTTCGGACCGAGCGAAATTCCCTCTCGTCACAGTTGGTATCAGAGCTTTGGTTTACAAAGCTCAGAGAACAAGGCACATTAGAACCATACGAAAGAATTCATCAGATATTGGATTAGTAATATCCAACGAGAATGATTCGTTAGAGATAGGATCAGTAGTATCCTAGAACGAGTGTGAAGAGTAAATTTTAACATGAAAACAAATTTTGTTTTGAAATTTAAATCAATTATACGTATTTGATTATTTATCTATATTGATTTGGACAATCCGATATATAGAGATTTTGCATATATGTCTTGCAAACGTGTATTCGAAGTTTTAATATACTGGATAGTTATAGAATCATACTCTAGTGCCCGGGGATAATTCTGGTAATGGGGCACCGTTGCCAGTATTTATCTTCGAGTTTCGAAAGTGAGATTTCTATAAATTTCCAATAGACTGGTGTGAGAACCAAAACTTATATAGCTAGAATACATTGTTGTGAATTGGCATCAAAAACATGATTTTTGTATATGTATCAAAGTTATGAATTTGAAACGTTAATCCACTAATTGATTGATGTTTGTGTTTGTTCATTTGTTTGATAATTTTGAACCATTTCGCCTAATTGAATCACATATTGAATTATATTGAAAATTGGTCGCATTTGCTTGCATATACGTATACTTACATTGAACAGGTCATAGCAAGGAGGCTAGAGCAGAGAATAAAATTTGTTTGCCTGACAAATAGGTACATGTTTACTACATAATTTACTGTTTTGTTTGGGTGATGATGATTTTATGAGCTTATAGGCTAGCCGCTTGGCTTTTTCTTTTTCTTTTTGAGATCTGAAGGACCGGGGAAGCTATTTGAAATTTCCCGATGCTCCCATTGCAGGGGAGGTTATGGCGAAATTTTTCGAAAATTTAGGGTGTTAGCCAAATTTTTGATATTTTAGAAAATTCTCAGAAACTGAAAAGTTGGAGAATGGAAGCCAGATCGAACATAGAGTTGATTAATCAAACCACTTTCGACTTTGTTCCTTTTCGGGGACGAAAAGTTTTAAGTGGGGGAGATTGTAACAACCCGAAAATCTGGGCCAGTTTAAATTTTTTATTTTTGCAATTTTAACGAAGTTGGAACATTTAAAATGAATTATTTTAAATAATATCGACGAGAAATTTATTTTGAAGAGAATTCAAACGTATATATTTATACGCGTCGTCGTTAGAATATAAATAATTATATATAATTATAAATAGAATTGAAAATGGCGCGGTAGTTCGATAATTCGATTTCAAACTTCAATTGAATGTATCGGGTGCAAAACAATCCGGATTTTAGTGAAACTAAAAATAATGGGATCTATTTGATAATATCTTTCCAGCGAATCCAAAAAATCAAAATTTCATAGCGGGAATCAAAAGATATGTCCAGTTGAAAATTCTGAATAGTCGCTATGGAATTCAGGCCCTTAAAAATGGGAATGTTGCAAACGACCTCGGATTTCGACGAAACCACTTTTGTTGGGTTCGTGATGTTAAATTATTGCTAGGTTTTAAATTTCATAATTTTTCGAATCAATATGTGAGCGTGGCAAAGGAAAACGCGTTTGACCAGTTTTAGTTGATTTTAATCGACTGGGAATTGGCCATTTTTCCAACGGTCTCAGAATTCGACGAAACTAGTTTTGTTAGGACCGTATCGTCAATACGAAGCTAGAAAGTATTTTTCGAGAATTTTTAGAGTTAGTATGTGACCCCGGTAATTTGAAATGTACGTTTAAAATTCAATATAATGATTTAAATGTAAATTAAACAGAAACTGATCGAAACGATCAAATCAGCTTGCGATACATATTCCATTGTGTTCGGAATGGGGGTAATTAGCTAGGGGCGGTAGTCGGTGGGCTTGATTTCGAGTTCAAACGGAAAGTCAACTTTAAGTTGAATTAAATAATTAAATAAAAAAATAATAATAATATAATCCTTTCTCTCTCCCTCCCCTTTAACCCGCTTTGGCCCCCCATCTCTCATTTGAAATCGTTCAGCAGAAAGAAAAAAAAAAACAGAACCGTGATGTGGAAACCACCATCGAGGAGGCGGCGCACCTCCTTCGATCACCCCACCGAAGTCCGGCCCCCCTATGGCGCCTCCGTTCATCTCCGTTCCCTGCACCAAATCGAAGACCAACCCCCAAATCGAGAAAAAGGAAGCCGCCACCCCTTGTTCCGCCACCACTGACCCACCGTCCGCCTGACCAACCTCCGGCCGCCACTCCAGCACCCCGGCGCGATGTTTCCCCCTCCTCCGAGCGATTTTCTGTAAGTTAGCTTATTTTTTTTATTTATTTACATTGATTTTAAAGGTTCGGATTTATTTATATATTTATAAAATCAGATTTTATGGTTTATTCTTCAATAAATTATAGATTTTTGACTACAATGAAATGTTCTTCCGTCCGCGTTCTGTTTTGTCATGTTCTCAACCGATAGGGCGTTTCGAACGGCCTGGATCGGTTTAGCGACTGGTTCGGACCGAGCGAAATTCCCTCTCGTCACAGTTAGACTTTCGTCACTCGAACATGAATTCTAATGATGGAGCTCCATAACAACATCTGTATAATCACGAATTCCAACATCGAAATATTCCGAAGACAATTTCGATTCAAATCCACTCCAATGCAATCATTGGAAATTCTGGTTATTTTTAAAACCCTTTTTAAATTATATTTATTTGTTTAAAAATAAATAGAATTATAATTCTAGTTCAGAACTAGTTCATTTCGATAAAAATCTATTTTTATCTTTTCAAATATGGAGTTTTTCATCCCAATTTTTTTCCAAATCATTTCTTATGATTTTACTCAAATTATTACTATTTTTAGTAATTTTATCTAGGCCCGTACAGTCGATTTCCATCAACGGCCATCGAACTGCACTTACAGCGACCTTTTTCAAATTTGATTTGGACATAATCCCAAATCCAACCGTTAGATTTCAAATTTCAAATATCCATTAGAAAGCTCTTTTCGATACGAACCTAACGGTTCCGGTTTTAGGAGAATCGGACTGTTGGATCTCCCATAATGTCCGTTCGAAGTCAATGGTCGAAATTCGCGAACTGCCGCTGCGCGGCGCGTTCTATTCAGGCCATTATATTATATATATAATATATACTTGGTCGATTTCAATTCAAAACGTAGCTTATAAATCGTTTTCAAATTCGTTTTCAAAACGGTTTCAACTTCATATTCAATTTCAAATCAAAATTGAATATTCCAATATAAATTCGTTTTAAATTCATTTCCAATCGATTTTAATTCTATTTCAATTCTATTTGAATTCATTTCAAAACGATTTCAATTCTATTTCAATTCTATTCGAATTCGTTTTATATTCAATTTAATTCGAAATCGTTTTATATTCAATTTATTTCGAAATCGTTTTATATTAAATTCATTCCGAAATCGTTTTATATTCAATTCATTTCGAAATCGTTTTATATTCAATTCATTTCGATTCGAAATCGTTTTCAATTCATTTCAATTCAAGATATTCGATTTCAAAATTACTTTTCAATATTCATTATAAAATGAATAAAATCGATATAAATATCGTTCACGTCAAAATGGCGTCAATCTAATCAACGCGGCTTCATATATTCCTTTATTCTATTCAACAAATGAATATTTATTTTTGTCAACACACGACTAATCTCAACGAATGAGTACTGTCCATGTGTGACTATTTTTGTTAAATTATTTCGTTCAACACATGACTAATCTCAACAGATGAGTACAGTCAACACATGAACCTTTATTTTATATTGATAAAGATGTAAATTTTATTATTAAAATATTTCGTTCAACACATGACTAATCTCAACGGATGAGTACAGTCAACACATGAACCATTATTTTATATTGTTCTTTATTTTTCTAAATTGGAATGAGGCCCAATCAATCACCATATAAAATTAATTATATGGATTTTCATACAACACATGTATATAATAGCATTGAAAAATAATCAACCATCACCCAAAGTGCACTACACTGTATAAGCATCAAATATAGATATCTAACGCTTATAACAGCCTGTCAATCAATCGATCGACATTTTTCATCAATCAGGATGAGTGAACTTTATATTTCATCCCAACACCCGTGTGGGGTTTCAAACAATCAAACGCAAATTTTATTCGTGTAGTTGGGCGATGTGTAAAATTTATCGTCCCAATCAATGTCCGTCAAATCGGTGTACATAAAGAAACCGTCCGGTTTGTAAATGAATATTTATTTATTCATATTCCCGTTAAAAATTATATTTTTAACGATAAAACATTTTATTTTTACAAATGAATTTCTATTCAGTTCATTCTTTAAATAAAATGATATTTTTATTTTCTAGCTTATTTTAGAAAATTTCGGCGGCATAACGGCACGATACTAGAAACGGGACAAGGCCTAGCCTTATCCCCGGTCTAGTGAAGGCCCACGCCATTCACATATCAATCAAATCATTTTCATTTCACCAAACAATTCAATTCAAACCAAATAATCTAACCAACTACACAACCAAACAATTAAACAAACAAGCCATCCATGGTCTGTGGATGACGGGTGTCGGGTGCTACTAAACACCGTCTGTATCCTAGTACATATATATAACTAGAAAATTAAATCAAAGAGTGAGAAATTCTCACCAATAGCTATCCAACTTCACGACACTTCTTTGATAGAAATCTTCATCGTTCTCGTCTTTTTATCATCTTCGTTTGCCCGTATTCACTACATATATAAAAATCACATTTTTATGTTTTGATGTCTTTAAAATAAAAATCACATTTGATATTTGTTCACTCTCTATTTAAAAATCAAATTTCTATAATCGCTTCATATATTTAAAAATCGAATTTTCACTTCGCTATTCAATATATAAAAATCGAATTTTTACTTCACTATTCAATATATAAAAATCGAATTTTTACTTCGCTATTCAATGTATAAAAATCGAATTTTTACTTTTCAATAAAAATCTTATTTTTCAAATATTGATAATTTTAATAATGATAATTTAAATTCTTATACTGTACGAATTCTTATATAGTATAAAATTTGGCTTGTCTACACCCCAAAGGGTGGGGAAACGCAGGTTCAGGAATTTTAATCCACATCGGTGGACCGGCCCTGACGATCCAAGGGCCCACCTGAGTCTGGGTCATGAGGGCCGGGCTAGAGCGTCTCAAATTCGGTAAGGACTATCTTTTGCCTTGGTTCATGATGGAAATCCAATTTCCAAATACGACATCATGCGGTTTTGATTGTATATATATATGGCGACATGATATATGGTACCCATGCCGTCTATGATTGATAGTTATGATTTGAAAAAGTTTTCAAAACATATAAACACCAGCAATAATATCAAATGCCTTTGTTTTATTCGTATCAATCATATTTTGGCCATTATAAGGTAAAATTCTATCCTCTGGTTTGCGTTGCATTGTGTGATGAGAACTGAGTCTTATAATGGCTTCATTTTTATAAAAAGCATAGCGATGTTTAAAAGAAAGATTTGTTTTAAAGCACTGGCAATCCAATGGAGTAAACCCGTTCCACGAAAGTGGCGTGGTCCTGTGATTAGCCATATTATATATGTGTTGAATAGATTTCTCATACCAGTCCCATGACTGACTCGTAGTTTGTTTCACTTTCAAACTCGGGTGCCCCCTTTTTCTACACGGGCAGCCTTGTATTCAGGTTTAGCTGGTTCTTTCTCTGGAAAGCTGGAGCTGAAGATGGATTCTATCATTTATCTCTTTTTATGCTGTTCAGCTCCTATTGTACATATTTTGTTTGTTTTCCGCTGTAGACATTTATGTATAGCTGAACAGTATTTGTACTAAGTAAGATCCTGTATACTGTGTAACTCTGATGATTAATTTTATCCAGTATATTTTGTTGTTCATTATCTGGTGTATTTATTTAATTTTGTTCCGCTATTATCTGTTTCTGTGTTATATTCCAAAGATAACCCTTGTTTCCGCATGAATTTCTATTCAGTTCATTTATTCAATAAAATGATATTTTTATTTTTCTAACATATTTTAGAAAATTTCGGCGGCATAACGACACGATACTAGAAACGGGACAAGGCCTAGCCTTATCCCCGGTCTAGTGAAGGCCCACGCCATTCACACATCAATCAAATCCATTCCATTTCACCAAACAATTCAAACCAAATAGACTAACCGACTACACAACCAAACAATTTAACAAACAAGCCATCCATGGTCTATGGATGACGGGTGTCGGGTGCTACTAAACACCGTCTACATCCTAGTATATATATATAACTAGAAAAAGAAATTGAAGAGTGAGAAGTTCTCACCGATAGCTATCCCATTTCACGACACTTCTTTTATAGAAATCTTCATCGTTATCGCATCTTTGTCATCTTCGTTGCCCGTAGCCACTACATATATAAAAATCACATTTTTATTTGTTCACTTTCAGTTTAAAAATCATATTTTTATAATCACTTCATATATTTAAAAATCGAATTTTTACTACGATATTATATAGATAAAAAATTTATTTTTATCCCGCTACTCTTCATATAAAGATTTCGCCTTTTCAATATCAAACTCTAATCTTTTATAGTTTAAAGCTCTCTTCTTTTATATTTTAAAAATCACGCTTTTTATATTTTAAAAATATCGTCTTTTCACTTTTTAAAAATATCGTCTTTTCAGTTTTAAAAATTCAAACTTTGCCATGTTAAAAATCCTTACTTTCTATTTTTTTTAAAAAAAATAGTTTTTCTAATTTAAAAACCATACTTTTCTACTAACAAAAATTATAAACTTTTCACTAACAAAACTATGAACTTTTCTTGCTAATCTACTCTATAAAAATCATATCCTTCTCATATACAATGTTTTACATGATTTAATCACTGTTTAATCAGCAAATAAATTAATTACTTCAAGTAAATTCAATCAAAAACTCACCTTTGTTGTAAAAATCGAAGCTTTACTTGGTCAGTGGGTTTAGGGGTTTCGGGTTTAGGGGTTTCGGGTTTAGGGGAAGTGGAGGGAGGAGGTAGTGGCGGAAGGGGGTGAGGAGGAGGTGGTGGCGATTGGGAAGGCGGCCAAGGCAGGCGGCAGCGGTGGAAGAAAATCGAACGGGGGGGGGGGGGTCTTCGAGCGTCAGCTGGAGGGAGGATGGGTGCGTCGGGGGGGGGGGGGGCTGTCGCGAGGTCGAGGAGGGGAAGCAAGGGCGGCGCGACGCGCTTGGTGGCGGCGGCGAACGCCTGGAGGCGGCGGCTTCTCGCTGGAGGAGCGATTCGTTTTTTTTTTGTTTCTTAAATGAATCGGGGGGGCCAGAGAAAGATAAAGGAGAGGGGAGAGATTTAATTGTTAATTTATTTAATTAATTTATAAGAATTCGATTTTTAATAGCGAATTAACATAATTTACATATGTAGATTTATCGACCCCTTTATCGACCATCTGCATTTGGCTGAATTCTCTTATAACAACAGCTACCAGGCGAGTCTGACAATGTCGCCATTCGAAGCATTATATGGTAAACCGTGCCGATCTCCTGCTTATTTTTCAAACCTTGTCCATTTCGATTCAAATCCATTCGTTAATGAAAGAAAATCGAAATTCGTTAATGAAGCCTTATCCATTTCAATTCAAAGTTTAATCAAATTTAATTTAGATTTCCATTAATTTTCAATTGAACAGGTCATAGCAAGGAGGCTAGAGCAGAGAATAAAATTTGATTTGAATAGATAACGAATTTGATTTGATTTGATTTGAATATATAACGAATTTGATTTCAATGGAATATATAACGAATTTGATTCGAATAGAAAACCAATTTGAATTGAATCGAATAGAAAACCAATTTGAATTGAATCGAATAGAAAACCAATTTGAATTGAATCGAATAGAAAACGACTTTGAATTGAATTGAAAACGAATTCAAATTGAATTGAAAGCGAATTGAAATGAATTCAAATTGAATTGAAATTTGAATTGAATAGAAATGAATTTTAAAACGAATTTATAAAGAAGAATTCAATTTTGATTTGAATTGAAATGGAAGTTGAAATTGTTTTTGAAACGAATTCAAAGCTATTTATAAAATTCGTTTTAAATAGAAATCGACGAAAAATATATTATATATATTATATATATAATATAAATGGCCTGAATAGAACGCGCCGCGCCGCGGCAGTTCGTGAATTTCGACCATTTATTTCAAACGGACATTACAGGAGATCCGACTGTCGGATTCTCCTAAAACCGGAACCGTTGGGTTTGTATCGAAAAAAGCTTTCTAACGAATATTAGAAATTTGAAATCTAACGGTTGGATTTGGAGATACGTCCAAATCAAATTTAAAAAAAGGTCGCTGTAAGTGCAGTTCGATGGCCATTGTTGGAAATCGATTGTACGGGCCTTGATAAAATTATTAAAAATAGTAATAATTTGTGTAAAATCATAAGAAGTGATTTGAGAAAAATTGGGGTGAAAAACTCCATATTTGAAAAGATAAAAATGGATTTTTATCGAAATGAACTAGTTTTGAACTAAATTTAAAACCCAATTATTTTTAAATAAATAAATTAGATTTAAAAAGGGGTTTTAAAATAATCGGAATTTCTAATATATTTGATTGGATGTGATTTGGGTTTGTCATGAACTTTGTTTTAAATAACACCTAGTTCTTTAACCCGATAACAAATAGAATGTGATTTGAGTTTGTCGTGAACTGTGTTTTAGATAATACCTAGTTCTTTAACCCAGTAAAAGGAGTTTTAATGAATCTGCAAATTGATTGAAATGTGAATTGATAATTTAAATTATCAAATTTGGAAAATGAGCGAGAATGGAGTATCGCCAGTTTTGCTCCAAAGCGATAGTTAAATCTTTAATTAGATTTGAACGTGAAATGGTAATTAATTTTACCGATAACACTGTGGTGTTAGATATGGAGTATTACCAGTTTTGCTTTGATGGGATGAATAGGTTGGGATTGGGAAATAAAATAAATAATTACTTCGGTGTGGTTCGCTAATCTCGACTAGTTTGGAAAACCATAATTTGGTTTGAAATGACATCCAAAGGAAGATTAAAGGATAAATTTTAAAGAATTTATCTTGGATAAAATTAATGGGAACCTTTCCTTAAGAATGTGATTTCGTGAATAAAAAGGATATTCTGAATTGGAATGAGGCGTATGTTGTGTTTGTGTAACATTCGTTTTAATATACGCGGGTTGTTCGGAAAGGCTGGGTTTATACCCATTCTGAATAACCGATTCGACGATATGTCGAAGATGAAGACGGTGGCTGAAGACCGGAAGTCTTCACATCGTTTGGATAATTACTGACGATCCTGATTGGGCTGTACACCCAAGAGGATGGAAATAGTTGGTGGTCGTCCAGACGTACTTGGAGATGGATGGATATGTGAGGAAAGTGCCTCCGGTTTCGTTCAGACCTAGAACGAACTTGAAAATGGATGGTGTGTCTGACATTGTATTCCTTTATATTGTATATGTTGATCTCTGCTAAATATATATCTGTTTGGCGGTGGAGAATTTATTCTCTTGCTTAACGCCCTTCTCTGAGACATATGAGCTCAGAGGTTATATATTGGCAGAAATCAGTGGTACGATATGGATTGATAGTGTGGCATGCTGAGATGCAGTGATCCAGACTTTTGTTGAAAAGCAAAGTTTGGTGGTTGATGATCAAAGCGCAGCTGATATAGCATGGCTTTGTGTATAGCGTTGATCCGCGAGCCTCACACCCCGGTATGGTGGCAAACTGATGGTTTGATCAGTATGCTTTTTCGTGGATGGGCACCTTAGTGGTGTCGTGGATTCGGTCGACCGAGATGAGCCTAGTGCTCAGGGATATATAGAGTAGGCGGTGTTTTTTCTCGCTGGGACGTAAGCCGCGGTGGTACTCTGGTCCCAAATGTGCGGATGCAGACGGTGTTTTCTCTTGTGGGGACGTAAGCCGTGGTGAATTGCATTCCGCGATCGATCTTTCGAATCAGGAGTCACCATGATGGAAATCCAATTTCCAATACGTGTATTGCGGTTTTAATTGTAGAACTAGTATGGCGACATGATATATGGTACCCATGCCGTCTATGATTGATATTTATGATTGGAATCGTTTTGACACTATACACATATTATAGTATCAAATGATTTGTTTTAAACGTACCAAGCATGTTTGGCTATTATAAGGGAAAACCCTATCCTCCGGCTTGCGTTGCATTGTGTGATGGGACCTGGGTCTTATAATAGCTTCATTTTTTGAAAAAGCATTGCGCTGTTTATTCTATGCACTAGTATTCTTGGGAGGAAACCCGTTCCGTGTTATGCGGCGTGGTCCCTTGAATTACTCTCTTTTAAAGTAAAGTTTTAAATAACTGTTTTAGTTCTCACACCAGTCACATGACTGACCTGGAGTTTATTGTTTTAACCTAAACTCTAGGTGCCCCTATTTTCCACACGGGCAACTAGTAGTTTTGGTTTTGCAGATTTATATTCACAGGATCCTGGTTTATAGCTGGAATGATATCCGGAAAGCTTTGTATCCGTATATCTCTTCTAGTTGTGTATTGTATTATTTTCCGCTGCTATACAATGTATTGTAATCTCTGATATTTTCTGTGTAATATATATTCATTTATACTCTGTATATTCTTGTATTCTGATGCATTGTTGTAATATACAATGAAATGTTCTTCTGTTTGTGTTCTGATTTGTCTTGTCCTCACAGTAATTCGTTCTTTCTCATCTCTTCGGAGACCGGGGAAGTTTCGGGTCGCTTCATTTGGTATTACATTGTTGTTATATTCGCTTTCAAATCAAATTTTATTCGCTATTAAATTTGATTAAACTTTGTCGGAACTCTCGCTTACAGGGTCAAACTGCCTAATTGGTTGTCTGAAATTCATGATGTATTTCACATATCTCAACTTCGAAAGCACGTTCATGATCCAGACTTGATCGTGGAAGAAGCAGCTCAACATGACATTGAAATTACCCCAGAATTAGCTGTGAGAAGAGAGCCGCTAAAGATAATAGGCAAAGAAACCAAAGAGCTGAGGAACAAGAAGATTCGCTTAGTCAAAGTGCAATGGAGTGGAGATCCGTGAGATTGCACTTGGGAAACGGAGGAGAGCATTCAGAAAGCTTATCCTAGATGTCGAGTAGATATCTCTGATTGACTCTGGTGCAAGGTACATTTACCCTACTTTGCACTACCATTCAATTCTCTACTCTATTGTTATTTTCTTTTCATAGATTTGCACTTTTAATTATATAGTCTGAATGATTTTTAAAGGGTATAGGATTTGATTAGTATATCTTTGAAGGTTAAAAACAATTGGATTGGTTGTTGTGTTGTGTGATTGTAGATTTATCAAACCACTTTCGACTTTGTTCCTTTTCGGGGACGAAAAGTTTTAAGTGGATGAGATTGTAACGACCCAGAAAATCTGAACCAATTTAAAAATTTTAAATTGGCTAAAATAATAGATTTTAAATATTTAAAATAAATATTTTAAATAAAGGCGATGAAAACTGAGTTTGAATCAACAATTGAAAACGAATATAATTGATTATAATTATAAACAAGGCCTGAAATGGCGTGACAGTTTCAAAAATTGAATTCAAACTTTGTCGGACTGTACCGGGTGCAAAACATTCCGGATTTTAGTGAAACCAAAAATATTTAAATCTGTTAGTGAATACCTTTCTAACGAATCTGAAAAATCGAAATTTCATAGCGGGAATCAAAAGATATGTCCAGTTGAAAATTCTGAATAGTCGCTATGGAATTCAGGCCCTTAAAAATGGACATTTTACAAACGACCTCGGATTTCGACGAAACCACTTTTGTTGGGTCCGGGACGTCGAATTATTGCTAAGTTTAAATTTTCATAATTTTCCGAATCAATATGGGAGCGTGGCAAAAGAAAACGCGTTTGACCAGTTTTAGTTGATTTTAATTGACTGGAAAATGGCCATTTTTCTAACGATGTCACAATTCGACGAAACTAGTTTTGTTAGGACCATATCGTCAATACGAAGCTAGAAAATATTTTTCTGGAATTTTTAGAGTTTATATGTGACCCCGGTAATTTCAAATGTACGTTTAAAATTCAATATAGTGATTTAAATGTAAATTCAACGGAAACTGATTGTAACGATCAAATCAGCTTGCAATACATATCCCATTGTGTTCGGAATGGGGGTTAAACGCTATGGACGACAGGCGGTGGACCTCGTTTCGAGGTCGTGGGTAAAAGTCAACTTTATGCAATTAAATTAATTAATAAAATAAAAAAAATATCTCCTTCCCTTTTTATCTTTGTTCCCCCCCCCTCCCCCCCCGATTTCATTAAATCAGAAATCAAAAAAAAAAAACCTAAACTAAATCCGCCGCTTCCCCGATCATCCGCCTGCCGCTGCCTCAGGCGAGGCGCCGCCCATCACCGCATCCCCATCGTCTGTCGATCCCGCCAGTGACATCGCCCCCCCGAAGCCATCGCGACGCCCCAATTCGCGGGCCCCCCCTCAGTTCGAGACCATTGAAGCCACCGCCCTGACGACCTCCGACGCATCCACCCCCCTCCCTCTTCATAAGCAACGATGTGAGTTTCTTCCTCTCTTTTTTTAATCTATTTTTGTTCTTTCTTTGTTTAATTTTAATGTAAGTAAATTGCAAATAAACAAATCAGTTTTACTTATGATGGTTGTGAATAAAAAAATTAGATTTTTATTTATATATTAGTTTAGAATAAATTAGATTTTTAATTGATATATATGTTCTTTGTTAAAAGAGTTGATTTTTAAACAAGATCAAAGCTTTGATTTTTAAATCATAAAGTAGTGATTTTATAAATATGAAAGGTTTGATATTTATAAAACAAAAAAATATGATTTTTATATATTGAATAGCGAAGAAAAAATTTGATTTTTATATATTGAACATCGACATAAAAATATGATTTTTATATATTGAATAGCGAAATAAAAATTTGATTTTTATATATTGAACATCGAAGTAAAAATTCGATTTTTATATATTGAATAACGAAGTAAAAGTTCGATCTTTACATATGTAGTGAATACGGGCAACGAAAGCGACAAAAGGCGAGAACGGTGAAGATTTATGCAAAGAAGAGTCGTGGGATTGAATTCACTATTCAGTGAGAATTTCTCACTTTTCAATTTCTTTTTCTATATATATATATATATATGTGTGTGTTGAAATAATAGTGAATTGCTGTATATAATATATATATATATATACGCCCCCTCGTCCACAAACCATGGACGATATTTATTGATTGAAATTGTTGTGAAAATTGATAGCGAATGGTTGTTTGGGATTTATTGTGGTTGATATTGGTTGAAAAATACCCATTTGTGGTTGAAAAATATTTGGTTGAAGCCACATAGGATTAGTTTGTGGAAATGAAATAAATATATACATGCCGCCTGCGTGCGAACTAGATGCATGATCCCCATTGTCAAAAACCGCGAGGTTTTAAGGTAGAGCGAGGAGCCGTACTAGGGACGGTCCCGGTTTTAACTACCCTGCCGTTATGCTGCCGAAATTTTGAATAATATTCGAGTGTTTGAATTATTTTCATCTGCTTAAACTATATTTATTCATTGAATAGAAAGCCTTCATGTGTTGAATTGATATTCATTCGTTGATTAGAAATTCATGTGTTGAATGGTATTCGCGTTTTAAATATAAATATCACATTTTTATCTATATATAGAAACTATAGAAAACCTTCATGTGTTGAATTGATATTCATTCGTTGATTAGAAATTCATGTGTTGAATGGTATTCGCGTTTTAAATATAAAAATCGCATTTTATCTATATATAGAAACTATAGAAAACATTCATGTGTTGAATTGATATTCATTCGTTGATTAGAAATTCATGTGTTGAATGGTATTCGCGTTTTAAATATAAAAATCACATTTTATCTATATATAGAAACTATAGAAAACCTTCATGTGTTGAATCGATATTCATTCGTTGATTTGAAATTCATGTGTTGAATGGTATTCATATTTTGAAATAAATTGTTGATAATAAAAATCACCTTTTATCGACTATATGAACTGTGTAAAATAATCTCGTTTTAAAAGAAATTGTTTTATGATAAAAATCCTATTTTTATCACCTATATGAACTATATAAAAAAATAGTGTTTTGAAATGAATTGTTTTACAATAAAAATTACATTTTTATTGTATGCATGAATCGTTGAAATGTAAAGTGTTAAAAATAGCCACTTGTTCAAATAAACATATATGAGTTGAAATATTCATTAATTAGCTAATGAAATGATTTGTACCTATGTATGTAACATTAGAATGAATGGTGTTTTTAAACCAAATAGAAATCAAATATGAAGTTGAATAGAAAATGATAAATGATAAGAACTATATATATGTACATGCATATTCATTGAACAGGTTATAGCAAAGGGGCTAGAGAAGAGGAATAAAATTTTGTGCCCGACAAATAGGTACACATTTACTGTTTTGTTTGGGTGATGATTTTATGAGCCTGTTGGCTAGCCGCTTGGCTTTTTCTTTTTCTTTTTGAGATTAGAAGGACCGGGAAAGCTATTTGCGATTTCCCAATGCTCCCGGTGCAGGGGAGGTTATGGCGAAATTTTCCAAAATTTTAAGGCGTTAGTGAAATATTTGAAGTGAAAACGATATTGAAATCATTGAATGAACTATATTTATATAAATATATAAATATAAATAAAATTAAAACGAAACGTAGTCGTGCAGTTCGTGTTTTGAAACCGTGTTTTCAAACAACTAGTACGGGAAATCCGACCATTGGATCTTCCCGAAACCTCAACCGTCGGGTTCGCCTTGGAAATATCTTCCCAACGGCACCAACTTTGTAAAAATCCAACGGTTGGATTGTCTGGAATGTTTAATTCAAATCTGAAGAAAAACATCGCCAGAAGCGATTATATTTATATATATATAAATATAATTATATATTTAATCGAATAACGACGCTGTAGTTCGTATTTTGAAATCGAAAATTCAAACGATTGTACCGGGAGATCCGACCGTCGGATTTTCCCGAAACTGGAACCGTTGGATTCGTTTTGAAAAGACCTTTCTAATGATGTAAATTTTGTGAAGATCCAACGGTTAGATTTTAAGATATGTGTAAATCAAATCTGAAGAAAAACAGCGCCACGGCCGTTTATGGCCCGAAGCGCCGTTTTGAATAAATTAGCTATTTTAAAATAAATAAAAATAGCGATAAATAGTCATAAAATATTGTAAACGAAATGGAATGGAAATAAACTGAATTTGTTCGATTTTTGTGGCTTCTGATGGTTGAATGTGTTTGGTGCGAAAATTACATTAAAGAACAAAATTGGTGTTGTCAAATAATTTAACCATTGAAATAAATTGATTTGAAATTCTGAATATACGTGAATTATTTGAGAAGGCCGAGTTAATTCTCATTTCAAATAATTGACCGACGATTGAAAGTCAAAGATGAAGACGATGGTCGAAGACCGTAGATCTTCACCTCGTTTGGATGGTAACCGAGGTCCTGATTGGGAGGCATCCCGAAATATGGATAATGAGTGGTGATCGTCCAGACGTACGTGGTGATCGATGGGTTTGCGAGGTATTTAGTGCCTTCGGTATCGTTCAGACCCAGAACGGACTTGTAAATGGACTGTGTGTCTGACATGGGAGTTTATTCTGTGTTGATTGATTTCTGTTAAATATACATCTGTTTGGCGGCGGAGAATTTATTCTTTTGCTTAATGCCCTTCTCTGAAACGCACGAGCTCATAGGTTGTATATCGATGGACATCAGTGGCATGGCATGAATTGCCTGTGTGGCATGCTAAGATGCAGTGACCAGGGCTTCTGTTGAAAAGCAAAGTCTTGTGGTGATGATCAAAGCACCGCCTGTGTGGCGTAGCTTTGTGTATAACGTGAATTCGCGAGCCTCACACCCTGGTATGAACCAGAAACAGGAGAAAGGACCTCAGGGAGGGACTACGTTTCCTCCTAGCTAAAAGTGGCGTCAGTGGTTTTACACGCCCTGACGAGTTTGACTTATGTGGTTGTTGCTGTTGCAAGGCGCCTCGGTTAGATCAGACGATCCGGGTCCGATGGAGTCATTCGTTGGCTCGTTTACGCCCCAAAGGGCGGCGAAACGTAGTGTTCAGGCATTTTAATCCACATCGGTGGACCGGCCCTGACGATCCAAGGGCCGATGCGTTCTGATCCTGAGACTCGGGCTAGGCAGTCTCGAATTCGGTAAGGACTATCTTTTGCCTTGGTTCATGATGGAAATCCAATTTCCAAATACGACATCGTGCGGTTTCGATTGTATACATACATTTGGCGACATAGTGGCATGGGACGCTCATGTCGTCTATGATTGATAGTTATGATTTGAAATTGTTTTCAAAACATATTAACACTAGCAATAATATCAAATGCCTTTGTTTTATTCGTATCAAGCATATTTTAGTCGTTATAAGGAAAAACTCTATCCTCCGGTTTGCGTTGCATTGTGTGATGGGAACTGAGTCTTGTAACGGCTTCATTTTTATAAAAAGCATAGCGATGTTTAAAAGAAAGATTTGTTTTTAAAGCACTGGCAATCCAATGGAGTAAACCCGTTCCACAAAAGTGGCGTGGTCCTGTGATTTGCCAAATTATATATGTGTTGAGTAGATTTCTCATACCAGTCCCATGACTGACTCGTAGTTTGTTTCACTCTCAAACTCGGGTGCCCCTTTTTCTACACGGGCAGCCTTGTATTCAGGTTTAGCTGGTTCTTTCTGGATAGCTGGAGCTGAAGATGGATTCTATCATTTATCTCTTTTTATGCTGTTCAACTCCTATTGTACATATTTTGTTTATTTCCGCTGTAGACATTTATGTATAGCTGAACTGTATTTGTACTAAGTAAGATCCTGTATACTGTGTAACTCTGATGATTACTTTTATCCAGTATATTCTATTGTTCATTATCTGGTGTAATTATTTAATTTTTTTGTTCTGCTATTATCAGTTTCTGTGTTATATTCCAAAGATAACCCTTGTTTCCGTCAGAACGGGATTTCGGTTCATCTCAACGTGGTATCGTCTCAACGTGTGAGTGGCGTGGGCCTTCACTAGACCGGGGATAAGGCTAGGCCTCGTCCCGTTTCTAGTATCGTGCCGTTATGCCGCCGAAATTTTCTAAAATATGTTAGAAAAATATCATTTTTATTGTGTAAAAGAACTGAATAAAAATTCATGTGTTAAAATAAAATATTTTATCGTTAGAAATATAATTTTTAACGTGGAAGTGAATAAAATAAAATATTCATTTACAAAACGGACGGTTTGTTTATGTACACATATTTGAAGGATTAATTGGGTCGATAAATTTTACACATCGCCCAACTGCACAACTAAAATCTGTGTTTGATTGTTTGAAACCCCACACGGGTATTGGGATGAAATTTGAAGTTCACTCCTCCTGATTGATTCAATATGTCAATCGATTGATTGACAGGCTGTTATAAGCGTTAGATATTTATATTTGGTGCTTATACAGTGTAGTGCACTTTGGTTGATGGTTGATTATTTTTCAATGTTATTATATACGTGTGATGTATGAAAATCCATATAATTAACTTTATATGGTGATTGATTGGGCCTCATTCCAATTTAGAGAATAAAGAATATTATAAAGTAAAGGTTCATGTGTTGACTGTACTCATCCGTTGAGATTAGTCATGTGTTGAACGAAATAATTTAACAAAAATAGTCACACGTGGACAGTACTCATTCGTTGAGATTAGTCGTGTGTTGACAAAAATAAATATTCATTTGTTGAATAGAATAAAGGAATATATGAAGCCGTATTGATTAGATTGACGCCATTTTGACGTGAACGACATTTATATCGATTTTATTCATTTTATAATGAATATCGAAAGGGATTTCAAAATCAGATAAATTTGAAAAGAATTGAATATAAATAAATTCGAATTGAAGTTGAATAGAAATAAATTCGAATTGAAATTGAATATAAGCGAATGCGAATTGAAGTTGAATAGAAATAAATTCGAATTGAAATTGAACATAAATAAATTCAAATTGAAATGGAATAGAAATGAAACCGAACTGAAATTGAATTGAATTGAAAACGATTTCGAAATGAAATGAATTGAAAACGATTTCGAAATGAAATGAATTGAAAACGATTTCGAAATGAAATGAATTTAAAACGAATTGAAATGAATTCAAATTGAATTGAAATTTGAATTGAATAGAAATGAATTTTAAAACGAATTTATAAGGAAAGATTCAATTTTGATTTGAGTTGAGATGGAAGTTGAAATTATTTTTGAAACGAATTCAAAACTATTTATAAAATTCGTTTTAAATAGTAATCGACGAAATATATATTATATATTATATATTATATATATATATATAATATAATGGCCTGAATAGAACGCGCCGCGCCGCGGCAGTTCGCGAATTTCGACCATTGACTTCGAACGGACATTACGGGAGATCCGACCGTCGGATTCTCCTAAAACCAGAACCGTTGGGTTCGTATCGAAAAGAGCTTTCTAACGAATATTAGAAATTAGAAATATAACGGTTGGATTTGGAATTATGTCCAAATCAAATTTGAAAAAGGTCGTTGTAAGTGCAGTTCGATGGCCATTGATGGAAATCGACTGTACGGGCCTGGATAAAATTATTAAAAATAGTAATAATTTGTGTAAAATCATAAGAAATGATTTATGAAGATTTGGGACGAAAAACTCCATATTTGAAAAGATAAAAATAGATTTTTATCGAAATGAACTAGTTTTGAACTAGAATTATAATTCTATTTATTTTTAAATAAATAAACTGAATTTGAAAAGGGTTTTAAGAATAACCAGAATTTCCAATGATTGCACTGGAGTGGATTTGAATCGAAATTGTCTTCGGAATATTTCGATGTTGGAATTCGTGATTATACAGATGTTGTTATGGAAATTTGAAAGATATAAATATATATATCGTTATTTCCAATACGATATTTGTTGGTCATAGAATTTGATATTGAATATAAGCCAGGATATTTTCTATTCAGAGCCTTGTATTTAATATCAAATGTGATTTGGGTTTGTCGTGAATGGTGTCTTCATTAACACTGTTCTTGAACCCAGTTGAGAAAAGATTAAATCTTTTTATTTAGATTTAATGAAGTGTACCAATTAAATAATATTTAATTGGAATTGAATTGATATTGATTTTTGGGTTTATCGTGAACAGTGTTTTAAATAACACTCGTTCTTTAACCCGATAATTAATGGAATGTGACTTTGGGTTTATCGTGAACCGTGTTTTAAATGACACTGGTTCTTTAACCCAGTTAACGATTAAAACTAAGTGGAGTTTTAATGAATCTTTAATTAGATTGAAAAGATCGAGAATGGAGTATCACCAGTTTTACTCCAGGGCGATAGTTAAATCTTTAATTAGATTTGAACGTGAAATGGTAAATGAATTTACCGATAACACCGTGGTGTTAGATATGAAGTATAACCAGTTTTACTTCATGGGATGAATAGGTTGGGATTGGGAAATAAAATAAATGATTACTTCGGTGTGGTTCGCTAATCCCGACTAGTTTGAATTGATATTCAAAGGAGATTAAAGAATAAATTTAAAGAATTTATCTTGGATAAAATTAATGGGAACTCTTCCCAAAGTATAGGAATATTCTGAATTGGAATGAGGCGTATGTTGTGTTTGTGTAACACTTTCATAATATATACGCGAGTTATTCAGAAAGACCGGGTTTATCCCATTCTGAATAACTGATACGACGATAAATCGAAGATGAAGACGGCGGTTGAAGACCGGAAGTCTTCACATCGTTTGGGTGATTACCGATGATCTTGATTGGGCTGTACACCCAAGAAGATGGAAACAGTTGGTGATCGTCTAGACGTATTTGGAGATCGATGGATATGCGGGGTACTAGGTGCCTCCGGTTTCGTTCAGACCTAGAATGGACTTGTAAATGGACTGTGTGTCTGACATTGGATTTTAGTCCGTGTGATTGATCTCTATTAAATATATATCTGTTTGGCGGTGGAGAATTTATTCTCTTACTTAACGCCCTTCTCTGAGACGTACGAGCTCAGGGGTTATATATTGATGGATATCAAACGCATGGAGTGAATTGCCTATGTGGCATGCCTAAGTGGCAATTAATCGAGGCTTCTGTTGAAAAGAAAAGTCTTGTGGTGATGATCAAAGCACGGCCTTTGTGGCGTAGCTTTGTGCAACGTTTACTTCGCGAGTTTCACACCCGGTATGAACCAAAAACGGGAGACGGACCTCAGGGAGGGCATGCGTTTCTTTCTAGTTAGAAGTGGCGTCAGTGGTTTTACACGCCTTGACGAGTTTGACTTATGTGGTTGTTGCTGTTGCGAGGCGCCTAGGTTTGATCGGACGATCCGGGTCCGATGGAGTCATCCGTTGGCTCATTTACGCCCCATAGGGCGGGGGAACACATGTTTAGGGTTTAAGTTTAATCCACATCGGTGGACCGGCCCTGTCGCTCCAAGGCTTGACTGAGTACTTGCCTGAGGCTCGGGCTAGAGAGTCTCGAATCGGTTGAGGACTATCTTTTGCCTCGGTTCATAGATGGAAATCCAATTTCCCAATACGTGACATTTGCGGTTTTAATTGTAGAACTAGTATGGCGACATGATATATGGTACCCATGCCGCCTATGATTGATACTTATGATTTGAAGTTGTTTTACACACTATGCACTTATAATAGTATCAAATGATTTGTTTTAAACATATCAAGCATTCTTTGGCTGTTATAAGGGAAAACCCTATCCCCCGGCTTGCGTTGCATTGTGTGATAGGACCTAGGTCTTATAACAGCTTCATTTTCCTTTATTTAGCATTGCGATGTTTGTTTTATGCACTGGTATTCTTGGGAGGAAACCCGTTCCGTGTTGTACGGCGTGGTCCCTTGATTTACCTATCTTTAAAATAAAGATTAATAACTGTTTTAGTTCTCACACCAGTCCCATGACTGACCTAGAGTTTATTGTTTTAACCTAAACTCTGGGTGCCCTTATTTTCGACACGGGCAGCTAGTAGTTTTGGTTTTGCAGATTTATATTCACAGGATCCTGGTTTACAGCTGGAATGATATCCGGAAAGCTTTGTATCCGTATATCTCTTCTAGTTGTGTATTGTATTATTTTCCGTTGCGATGTATTTAAATGTAATTTGAATCTCTGATATTTCTGTGTAATATTTATTTGTTTATACTCTGTATATTCTTGTAATCTAATGCATTGTTGTAAAATATAACGAAATGTCCTTCCGTCTGCGTTCTGTATAATATTTCAGTGTAATATTCATTCCAATTCATCAGTCACTAACCGAAAATTAATCAAGAGAATAATTCCCCAAATATTAACCCCGAAGGCCGAAACCAACATCAGATCAATATTCAGAAAACCATTCTACTTGGCTAACCGACAGTTAGTTTCTAAATTTCACATTCATAGGGAAACGTTCCCATTAATTTTATCCAAGATAAATTCCTTGAATTTATTCTTTAATCTTCTTTTGAATTTAGATTCAACTAGTCGAGATTAACGAGCCTTACCGAAGTAGTCATTTGTTTTAATTTCCCAATCCCAACCTATTCATCCCATGAAGTAAAACTAGTAATACTTCATATCTAACACCACAGTGTTATCGGTAAATTCAATTACCATTTCACGTTCAAATCTAATTAAAGATTTAACTATCGCCTGGAGTAAAACTGGTGATACTCCATTCTCGATCTTTTCGATCTAATTAAAGATTCATTAAAACTCCACTTAGTTTTAATCGCTAACAGTGTTAAAGAATCAGTGTCATTTAAAACACGGTTCACGATAAACCCAAAATCACATCACATTAATTATCGGGTTAAGGAACAAGTGTTATTTAAAACACTGTTCACGATAAACCCAAAAATCAATATCAATTCAATTAAATATTATTTAATTGGTACACTTCATTAAATCTAAATAAAAAGATTCAATCTTTTTCTCATCTGGATTCAAGAAACAGTGTTAATGAAGACACCATTCACGACAAACAAGTCGAAATATTCCGAAGACAATTTCGATTCAAATCCATTCCAACGCAATCATTGGAAATTCTGGTTATTTTTCAAACACCTTTTTCAAATTCAATTTATTTATTTTAAAAATAAATAGAATTATAATTCTAGTTTAAAACTAGTTCATTTCGATAAAAATCTATTTTTATCTTTTCAAATATGGAGTTTTTCATCCCAATTCTTTCTAAATCATTTCTTATGATTTTACACAAATTATTGATATTTTTATTGATTTTATCAAGGCCCGTACAGTCGATTTCCATCAATGGCCATAGAACTGCACTTACAGCGACCTTTTTTTCAAATTTGATTTGGACATAATTCCAAATCCAACCGTTAGATTTCTAATTTCTAATATTCGTTAGAAAGCTCTTTTCGATACGAACCCAACGGTTCCGGTTTTAGGAGAATCCGACGGTCGGATCTCCCGTAATGTCCGTTTGAAATAAATGGTCGAAATTTACGAACTGCCGCGGCGCGGCGCGTTCTATTCAGGCCATTATATTATATATATAATATATATTTCGTCGATTTCTATTTAAAACGAATTTTATAAATAGTTTTGAATTCGTTTCAAAAACATTTCAACTTCCATTTCAATTCAAATCAAAATTGAATTCTTCTTTATAAATTCGTTTTAAAATTCATTTCTATTCAATTCAAATTTCAATTCAATATGAATTCATTTCAATTCGCTTTCAATTCAATTTGAATTCGTTTTCAATTCAATTCAATTCCAAAGTCGTTTTCTATTCGATTCAATTCAAATTGGTTTTCTACTCTATTCAATTTATTTCGAAATCGTTTTCAATTTAATTCGTTTCGAAATCGTTTTCAAATCAATTCATTTCGAAATCGTTTTCAGTTCAATTTGAATTCGTTTTCAATTCAATTCATTTCGAAATCGATTTCAATTCAATTTGAATTCGTTTTCAATTCAATTCATTTCGAAATCGTTTTCAATTCAATTCATATTTCATTTCAAAATATTCGATTTCGAAGTCACTTTTCAATATTCATTTTAAAATGAATAAAATCGATATAAGTATCGTTCACATCAAAATGGCGTCAATCTAATCAACACGGCTTCATATATTTCTATTTTCAAATATTCTATTTCAAATATTTCTTTTCAAATATTTCTTTTTCAAATATTTTTATTTCAAATATTTCTTTCCAAATATTTCTTTTTCAAATATTTTTATTTCAAATATTTCCATTATTAAAATATTTTGTTCAACACATGACTAATCTCAACGGATGAGTACAGTCAACACATGAACCTTTATTTTATAATATTCTTTATTTTCTAAATTGGAATGAGGCCCAATCAATCACCATATAAAATTAATTATATGGATTTCCATACATCACACGCATATAATAGCATTGAAAAATAATCAACCATCAACCAAAGTGCACTACACTGTATAAGCATCAAATATAGATATATAGCGCTTATAACAGCCTGTCAATCAATCGATCGACATATTTAATCAATCAGGATGAGTGAACTTCAAATTTCATCCAAACACCCGTGTGGGGTTTCAACTAATCAAACACAGATTTTAGTTGTGCAGTTGGGCGATGTGTAAAATTTATCGACCCAATCAATGTCCTTCAAATAGGTGTACATAAACAAACCGTCCGGTTTGTAAATGAATATTTATTTATTTACATTCACGTTAAAAATTATATTTTTAACGACAAAACATTTTATTTCAACATATGAATTTCTGTTTAATTCATTTATTCTATAAAATGATATTTTTATTTTTCTAACTTATTTTAGAAAATTTCGACGGCATAACGACACGATACTAGAAACGGGACGAGGCCTAGCCTTATCCCCGGTCTATTGAAGGCCCACGCCATTCACACATCAATCAAATAATCCAACTAATCTATGCAACCAAACAAACAAGTCCATGGTCTGTGGACGATTGTGTCGGGTGCTACTAAACACCGTCTGCATCCTAGTATATATATATAACTTAGAAAATGAAATTGAAAGGTGAGAAATTCTCACCTTTAGCTATCCTAACTCCACGGCACTTCTGAGGAAGGAAATCTTCACTGTTCTCGTCGATATTATTTAAAATAATTCATTTTAAATGTTCCAACTTCGCTAAAATTGCAAAAATAAAAATTTTAAACTGGCCCAGATTTTCGGGTTGTTACAATCTCCCCCACTTAAAACTTTTCGTCCCCGAAAAGGAACAAAGTCGAAAGTGGTTTGATTAATCAACTCTATGTTCGATCTGGCTTCCATCCTCCAACTTTTCAGTTTCTGAGAATTTTCTAAAATTTCAAAAATTTGGCTAACACCCTAAATTTTCGAAAAATTTCGCCATAACCTCCCCTGCAACGGGAGCATCGGGGAATTTCAAATAGCTTCCCCGGTCCTTCTAATCTCAAAAAAAAAAAAAAAAAAAAAGCCAAGCGGCTAGCCAATAGGCTCATAAAATCATCATCACCCAAACAAAACAGTAAATTATGTAGTAAACATGTACCTATTTGTCGGGCAAACAAATTTTATTCTCTGCTCTAGCCTCCTTGCTATGACCTGTTCAATGTAAGTATATGTATATGCAAGAAAATGTGACCAATTTTCAATATAATTCAATATGTGATTCAATTAGGCGAAATGGTTCAAAATTATCAAACAAATGAACAAACAACACAAACATCAATCAATTAGTGGATTAACGTTTCAAATTCATAACTTTGATACATATACAAAAATCAAATTTTTGATGCCAAATCACAACAATAGGCCCTATCTAATTTTTGGTTCTCACACCAGTCAATAGGAAATATATAGAAATCTCACTTTCGTCACTCGAACATGAATTCTAATGATGGAGCTCCATCATCAAAATCATCTCTGGGCGATTAGAGTGTAATTCTATATCTATCCAGTATATTAAAACTTCAAATACACGTTTGCAAGGCGTATATGCAAAATCTTTATATACTGGACTGTCTAAATCAATACAAATAAATAATCAAATACGAATAATTGATTTAGATTTTCAAAACAAAATTTGTTTTCACTTTTATTTAAAAAAATATACTCTTCACACTCGTAACTATCAAATTAAATTCGTTATCAATTAATTTTGAGAACACTTATAAATCTACATAATAGTGTCAAAACAATTCGTATTACACTGTATAAACAATTACTAATTCGTATTACACTGTATAAACAATTCTTATACAGTCAAAATTAATGGAGTTTAATTATATAATTATGAATTTGTTGTAATATACAGTGAAATGATTTTTAATAGCGAAGTAAGAATTCGATTTTTACATATGTAGAGAATACGGGCAACGAAGATGACAAAAATGCGATAACGAAGAAGATTTCTATCAAAGAAGAGTCAAGATGATTGGATAGCTATCGGTGAGAACTTCTCACTCTTTAATTTTATTTTCTAGTTATATATATATATATACTAGGATGCAGACGGTGTTTAGTAGCACCCGACACCCGTCATCCACAGACCATGGATGGCTTGTTTGTTTAATTGTTTGGTTGTGTAGTTGGTTAGATGATTTGGTTTGAATTTGGTTGTTTGGTAAATTTGATTGGTATATGAATGGCGTGGGCCTTCACTAGACCGGGGATAAGGCTAGGCCTCGTCTCGTTTCTAGCATCGTGCCGTTATGCCGCCGAAATTTTCTAAAATAAGTTAGAAAAATAAAGATAGCATTTTATTTAATAAATGAACTGAATAGAAATTCATATGTTAAAATAAAATATTTTATCGTTAAAGATATAATTTTTAACGTGATGTGAATAAATAAATATTCATTTACAAACCGGAAGGTTGGTTGATGTACACCTATTAGAAGGACATTGATTGGGACGATAAATTTCACACATCGCCCAACTGCACAAATAAAATCTATGTTTGATTGTTTGAAACCCCACACGGGTGTTGGGATGAAATTTGAAATTCACTCATCCTGATTGATTAAATATGTCGATCGATTGATTGACAGGCTGTTATAAGCGTTATATATCTATATTTGATGCTTATACAGTGTAGTGCACTTTGGTTGATGGTTGATTATTTTTCAATGCTATTATATGCGTGTGATGTATGAAAATCCATATAATTAATATTATATGGTGATTGATTGGGCCTCATTCCAATTTAGAAAATAAAGAATATTATAACATAAAAGTTCATGTGTTGACTGTACTCATTCGTTGATATTAGTCATGTGTTGAACAAAATATTTTAATAATAAAATTTGCAGATTTATATTCACAGGATCCTGGTTTACAGCTGGAACGATATCCGGAAAGCTTTGTATCCGTATATCTCTTCTAGTTGTGTATTGTATTATTTTCCACTACTATGTAATTTATTGTAATCTCTGATAATCTGTGTTGTATAATATTCATTTATACTCTGTATATTCTTGTAATCTGATGCATTGTTGTAATATATAATGAAATGTTCTTCCGACTGCGTTCTGTTTTGTCATGTTCTCAAACGATAGGGCGTTTCGAACGATCTTGGTCGGTTTAGCGACTGGTTCGGACCGAGTGAAATTCCTTCTCGTCCCAACTGTAAAAACCCGTAACTTCCCCGTAAAGGAAAGCGCAGATAGTTCGAGAACAAGCCACAAATAGAACGCATATAAAAGAACATTTCACTGTATATTACAACAATGCATCAGATTACAAGAATATACAGAGTATAAACAAATAAATATTACACAGAAATATCAGAGATTTAAATTACATTTAAATACATCGCAGCGGAAAATAATACAATACACAACCAGAAAGAGATATACGGATACAAAGCTTTCCGGATATCGTTCCAGCTGTAAACCAGGATCCTGTGAATATAAATCTGCAAAACCAAAACTACTAGCTGCCCGTGTCAAAATAAGGGCACCCAGAGTTTAGGTTAAAACAATAAACTCCAGGTCAGTCATGTGACTGGTGTGAGAACTAAAACAGTTATTAATCTTTGTTTTTAAAGTTAGGTAAATCAAGGGACCACTCCGTATAACACGGAACGGGTTTCCTCCCAAGAATACCAGTGCATAAAACAACAGCGCAATGCTAAATAAAGAAAAATGAAGCTATTATAAGACCCAGGTCCTATCACACAATGCAACGCAAGCCGGGGGATAGGGTTTTTACCTTATAATAGCCAAAGAATGCTTGATACGTTTAAAACAGATTATTTGATACTATAATAAGTGCATAGTGTATAAAACAATTTCAATCATAAATGTCAATCATAGGCGACATGAGCGTCCCATGCCACTATGTCACCATATATAGGTTTACAATCAAAATCGCAAAGTCACGTATTTGGAAATTGGGTTTCCATCTATGAACCGAGGCAAAAGATAGTCCTCAACCGATTCGAGACTGTCTAGCCCGAGCCTCAGGACCCAGACTCAGGTGGGCCCTTGGATCGTCAGGTTCGGTCCACCGATGTGGATTAAAATGTCTGAACACTGCGTTTCCCCGCCCTATGGGGCGTAAATGAGCCAACGAATGACTCCATCGGACTCGGATCGTCCGATCTAACCGAGGCGCCTCGCAACAGCAACAACCACACAGGTGAAAAGTATCTAAATGTCAGGGCTGAAAGGTCACAGACACCACCCTAGCTAGAAAGAAACGCATGCCCTCCCTGAGGTGCTCTCCCGTTTTTGGTTCACAACCGGGGTGCGAAACTCGCGAAGTAAACGTTACACAAAGCTACGCCACAAAGGCTGTGCTTTGATCATCACCACAAGACTCTGCTTTTCAACAGAAGCCTCGATCAATTGCCACTTAGGCATGCCACACAGGTAATTCACTCCATGCGTTTGATATCCATCAATATATAACCCCTGAGCTCGTACGTCTCAGAGAAGGGCGTTAAGCAAGAGAATAAATTCTCCGCCGCCAAACAGATATATATTTAATAGAGATCAATCACACGGACTAAAATCCAATGTCAGACACACTGCCCATTTACAAGTCCGTTCTGGGTCTGAACGAAACCGGAGGCACCTAGTACCCCGCATATCCATCGATCTCCAAGTACGTCTGGACGATCACCAACTGTTTTCATCTTCTTGGGTGTACAGCCCAATCAAGATCATCAGTAATCACCCAAACGACGTGAAGACTTCCGGTCTTCGACCATCGTCTTCATCTTCGACTTATCGTCGTATCAGTTATTCAGAATGGGATAAACCCGGTCTTTCCGAATAACTCGCGTATATTTTAAATAAGTGTTACACAAACACAACATACGCCTCATTCCAATTAATCAGTCACTAACCGTAAATTAATCAAGAGAATAATTTCCCAAATATTAACCCCGAAGGCCGAAACCAACATCAGATCAATATCCAGAAAACCATTCTGCTTGGCTAACCGACAGTTAGTTTCTAAATTTCACATTCATAGGGAAAGGTTCCCATTAATTTTATCCAAGATAAATTCCTTGAATTTATTCTTTAATCTATTTTTGAATATCAATTCAAACTAGTCGGGATTAACGAACTTTACCGAAGTAATCATTTGTTTTAATTTCCCAATCCCAAACTATTCATCCCATGAAGTAAAACTGGTTATACTTCATATCTAACACCACGGTGTTATCGGTAAATTCAATTACCATTTCACGTTCAAATCTAATTAAAGATTTAACTAACGCCTGGAGCAAACCTGGTGATACTCCATTTCGATTATTTCAATCTAATTAAAGATTCATTAAAACTCCACTTAGTTTTAATCGTTAACTGGGTTAAAGAATCAGAGTCATTTAAAACACGGTTCACGAGAAACCCAAAATCACATTCCATTAATTATCGGGTTAAAGAACGAGTGTTATTTAAAACACTGTCCACGATAAACCCAAAAATCAATATCACCTCAATTCCAATTAAATATCATTTGATTGGTACACTTCATTAAATCTAAATAAAAAGATTTAATCTTTTCTCAACTGGATCCAAGAACAGTGTTAATGAAGACACCATTCACGACAAACCCAAATCACATTTGATATTAAATACAAGGCTCTGAATAGAAAATATATCGGCTTATATTCGATATCAAATTCTATGACCAACAGATATCGTATTGGAAATAACGATATATATATCTATATCTTTCAAATTTCCATAACAACATCTGTATAATCACGAATTCCAACATCGAAATATTCCGAAGACAATTTCGATTCAAATCCACTCCAATGCAACCATTGGAAATTCTGGTTATTTTTAAAACCCTTTTTAAATTCAATTTATTTATCTAAAAATAAATAGAATTATAATTCTAGTTCAAAACTAGTTTATTTCGATAAAAATTTATTTTTATCTTTTCAAGTATGGAGTTTTTCATCCCAATTCTTTCTAAATCATTTCTTATGATTTTACACAAATTATTGACATTTTTAATAATTTTATCAAGGCCCGTACAGCCGATTTCCATCAACGGCCATCGAACTGCACTTACAGCGACCTTTTTCAAATTTGATTTGGACATAATTCCAAATCCAACCGTTAGATTTCAAATTTCTAATATTCATTAGAAAGCTCTTTTCGATACGAACCCAACGGTTCCGGTTTTAGGAGAATCCGACGGTCGGATCTCCCGTAATATCCGTTCGAAGTCAATGGTCGAAATTCGCGAACTGCCGCGGCGCGGCGCGTTCTATTCAGGCCATTATATTATATATATAATATATATAATATATATTTCGTCGATTACTATTTAAAACGAATTATATAAATAGTTTTAAATTCGTTTCAAAAGCAATTTCAACTTCCATTTCAATTCAAATCAAAATTGAATTCTTCTTATAAATTCGTTTTAAAATTCATTTCTATTCAATTCAAGTTTCAATTCAATTTGAATTCATTTCAATTCGTTTTAAATTCAATTCGAATTCGTTCTATATTCAATTCATTTCGAAATCGTTTTATATTCATTTCATTTCGAAATCGTTTTCAATTCATTTTATTTCGAAATCGTTTTCAATTCATTTCATTTCGAAATCGTTTTCAATTCATTTCATTTCGAAATCGTTTTCAAAATTACTTTTCAATATTCATTTTAAAATGAATATAATCGATATAAATATCGTTCCCGTCAAAATGGCGTCAATCTAATCAACACGGCTTCATATATTCCTTTATTCTATTCAACAAATGAATATTTATTTTTGTCAATACACGACTAATCTCAACGAATGAGTACTGTCCACGTGTGACTATTTTTGTTAAATTATTTCGTTCAACACATGACTAATCTCAACGGATGAGTACAGTCAACACATGAACCTTTATTTTATATTGATAAAGATGTAAATTTTATTATTAAAATATTTCGTTCAACACATGACTAATCTCAACGGATGAGTACAGTCAACACATGAACCTTTATTTTATAATATTCTTTATTCTCTAAATTGGAATGAGGCCCAATCAATCACCATATAAAATTAATTATATGGATTTTCATACAACACATGTATATAATAGCATTGAAAAATAATCAACCATCACCCAAAGTGCACTACACTGTATAAGCATCAATTATAGATATCTAACGCTTATAACAGCCTGTCAATCAATCGATCGACATATTTAATCAATCAGGATGAGTGAACTTCATATTTCATCCCAACACCCGTGTGGGGTTTCAAACAATCAAACACAAATTTTATTCGTGTAGTTGGGCAATGTGTAAAATTTATCGTCCCAATCAATGTCAGTCAAATCAGTGTACATAAACAAACCGTCCGGTTTGTAAATGAATATTTATTTATTCACATTCACTATATTCATATTCACGTTAAAAATTATATTTTTAACGATAAAACGTTTTATTTCAACATATGAATTTCTATTCAGTTCATTCTTTAAATAAAATGATATTTTTATTTTCTAACTTATTTTAGAAAATTTCGGCGGCATAACGGCACGATACTAGAAACGGGACAAGGCCTAGCCTTATCCCCGGTCTAGTGAAGGCCCACGCCATTCACACATCAATCAAATCAATTTCATTTCACCAAACAATTCAATTCAAACCAAATAATCTAACCAACTACACAACCAAACAATTAAACAAACAAGCCATCCATGGTCTGTGGATGACGGGTGTCGGGTGCTACTAAACACCGTCTGCATCCTAGTATATATATAACTAGAAAAAGAAATTGAAGAGTGAGAAGTTCTCACCAAAAGCTATCCAATCATCTTGACTCTTCATTTATAGAAGTCTTCATCGTTATCGCATTTCTGTCATCTTCGTTGCCCGTAGCCACTATATATATATATATAAATCACATTTTTACTTCGATGTTCAATATATAAAAATCACATTTTTACTTCGATGTTCAATATATAAAAATCACATTTTTACTTCGATGTTCAATATATAAAAATCACATTTTTACTTCGATGTTCAATATATAAAAATCACATTTTTACTTCGATGTTCAATATATAAAAATCACATTTTTACTATGCTATTCAATATATAAAAATCGAATTTTTACTATGCTATTCAATATATAAAAATCGAATTTTTACTATGCTATTCAATATATAAAAATCATGTCTTTAATATGCCACCAGTATAAAAATTATATTTTTATCCTCAACACTATATAAAAACCATATCGTTATTCCGCATTCATTAAAATAAAAATCAAAACTTCTTATGAAAATCAAATCTTTATTTTTCTAAAAATGTAAATAAAAATCTCATTTTTATATAAATGAAAACCATAACTTTTTATAAACAAAACCAAAGCTTTATAAAAAAAATAAAAACATAGCTTTATAAACAAAAATTATATCTTTTTTATAAACAAAATTCATTCATACAAAAATTATCTTCCTATGTTTTTAAGGACCAAAAATAAAGTTAGATGCTAAAAAAAAATTCACGTTACCATCAGAAGGAGGGGGTTTCGCTGTTTCAGAAAGGGAAGCAAGGACGGAGGGCGATGGAGTACATCCAGAGGCGATCGTCAGAGGCGTGGTGGCATCGGCAAGTGGCGGCGCTCCTCGAGCTCGCGGTGGTCTCCGTTCTTGAGGCTTGCGGCTTTCAGCTTGAAGAGGAACGAGGAGGGAAGGCGATCGACTGAGGGGTGAGAGGCGGTGGAAGCGGGAGTCTCGCGCCAGGCGCGGCGCCGCCTTGGGGTGGTGGATCGATGGGGCGGAGCGGCGGCGTCCAGATGGGCGCGATTTGTTGTTTTTTTTTCTTCTAAACCTAACTGGCGGGAGAGAGAAATTGAGAAGGGGGGTGATAATATAATTATTTATTATTTAATTTAATTTAATTCTTCTCTAAAGTTGACTTTCAATTTCGGACCCGATTCCAACGCAACGACTGTCGCCCCTAGCTAATTACCCCCATTCCGAACACAATGGGATATTTATCGTAAGATGATTCGACTGTTTCGATCAGTTTTTGTCAAAATCAACATATAAATCTATATATTGAATTTGAACGCGCATTTCCATTTACCGGGGCCACATACAGACCCAATAAATTCCAGAAAAAATATTTTCTAGCTTCGTATTGACGATACGGTCCTAACAAAACTAGTTTCATCGAATTCTGAGACCGTTTGGAAAATGGCCATTTTCCAGTCGATTAAAATCAACTGAAACTGGTCAAACGCGTTTTCCTTCGCCACGCTCACATATTGATTCAAAAAATTATGAAATTTGAAACCTAGCAATAATTTGACACCGCGGATCCAACAAAACTGGTTTCGTCGAAATCCGAGGTCGTTTTCAAAATGTCCATTTTTAAGGGCTTGAATTTCATAGCGACTATTCAGAATTTTCAACTGGACATATCTTTTGATTCCCGCTATGAAATTCTGATTTTTCGGATTCGTTGGAAAGATATTATCAATCAGATCCTAATGTTTTTGGTTTCACTAAAATCCGGATTGTTTTGCACCCGGTACATTCAATTGAAGTTTGAAATCGAATTATCGAACTACCGCGCCATTTTCCATTCTATTTATAATTATATATAATTATTTATATTCTAACGACGATCTATATAATATATACGATCGAATTCTATTCAAAATAAATTTCTCGTCGATATTATTTAAAATAATCTATTTTAAATATGCAAAATTCGCTAAAATTGCCAAAATAAAAATTTTAAACTGGCCCACTTAAAACTTTTCGTCCCCGAAAAGGAACAAAGTCGAAAGTGGTTTGATTAATAAGCTCTACATTCGATCTGGCTTCCATTCTCCAACTTTTCAGTTTCTAAGAATTTTCAAATTCTTCAAAAATTTGGCTAACACCCTAAATTTTCGAAAAATTTCGCCATAACCTCTCCTGCGATGGGAGCATCGGGAAATCTCAAATAGCTTCCCCGGTCCTTCTAATCTCAAAAAGAAAAAGCCAAGCGGCTAGCCAATAGGCTCATAATATCATCATCACCCAAACAAAACACTAAATTATGTAGTAAACATGTACCTATTTGTCGGGCAAACAAATTTTATTCTCTGCTCTAGCCACCTTGCTATGACCTGTTCAATGTAAGTACATGTATATGCAAGAAAATGCGACCAAATTTTCAATATAATTCAATATTTGGTTCAATTAGGCATAATGGTTCCAAATTATCAAACAAATAAACAAACAACACAAACATCAATCAATTAGTGAATTAGAGTTTCAAATTCATAATTTGATATATATACAAAAATCATGTTTTTGATGCCAATTCACAACAATGTATTCTAGCTATATAAGTTTTGGTTCTCACACCAGTCATATGACTGACCTGAAGTTTATTGTTTTAACCTAAACTCTGGGTGCCCTTATTTTGACACGGGCAGCTAGTAGTTTTGGTTTTGCAGGTTTATATTCACAGGATCCTGGTTTACAGCTGGAACGATATCCGGAAAGCTTTGTATCCGTATATCTCTTTCTAGTTGTGTATTGTATTATTTTCCGCTGCGATGTATTTAAATGTAATTTAAATCTCTGATATTTCTGTGTAATATTTATTTGTTTATACTCTGTATATTCTTGTAATCTGATGCATTGTTGTAATATACAGTGAAATGTTCTTTTATATGCGTTCTATTTGTGGCTTGTTCTCGAACTATCCGCGCTTTCCTTTACGGGGAAGTTACGGGTTTTTACAGTTGGACTTGTAAATGGACTGTGTGTCTGACATTGGATTTTAGTCCATGTGATTGATCTCTATTAAATATATATCTGTTTGGCGACGGAGAATTTATTCTCTTGCTTAACGCTCTTCTCTGAGACGTACGAGCTCAGGGGTTATATATTGATGGATATCAAACGCATGGAGTGAATTGCCTGTGTGGCATGCCTAAGTAGCAATTGATCGAGGCTTCTGTTGAAAAGCAAAGTCTTGTGGTGATGATCAAAGCACAGCCTGTGTGGCACAGCTTTATGTAACGTGAATTCGCGAGCCTCACACCTCGGTTGTGAACCAGAAACGGGAGACGGACATCAAGGAGGGCATGCGTTTCTTTCTAGCTAGGGTGGTGTCAGTGACCTACCAGCCCTGACATTTATATACTTTTCACCTGTGTGGTTGTTGTTGTTGCGAGGCGCCTCGGTTTGATCGGACGATCCGGGTCCGATGGAGTCATTTTTTGGCTCATTGACGCCCCAAAGGGCGGGGAGACGTATTGTTCAGGCATAATAATCCACATCGGTGGACCGGCCCTGACGATCCAAGGGGCAGTTGCGGCTGTTCCTGAGACACGGGCTAGAGCGTCTCGAATCGGTTGAGGACTATCTTTTTCCTCGGTTCATAGACGGAAATCCAATTTCCAAATACGTGACATTTGCGGTTTTAATTGTAAAACTAGTATGGCGACATGATATATGGTACCCATGCCGCCTACGATTGATACTTATGATTTGAAGTTGTTTTATACACTATACACTTATAATAGTATCAAATGATTTCTTTTAAACGTATCAAGCATTCTTTGGCTGTTATAAGGAAAAACTCTATCCCCCGGCTTGCGTTGCATTGTGTGATAGGACCTGGGTCTTATAACAGCTTCATTTTTCTTTATTTAGCATTGCGCTATTGTTTTATGCACTGGTGTTCTTGGGAGGAAACCCGTTCCGTGTTATACGGCGTGGTCCCTTGATTTACCTAACTTTAAAAACAAAGATTACTGTTTTAGTTCTCACACCAGTCACATGACTGACCTGGAGTTTATTGTTTTAACCTAAACTCTCGGTGCCCTTATTTTGACACGGGCAGCTAGTAGTTTTGGTTTTGCAGATTTATATTCACAGGATCCTGGTTTACAGCTGGAATGATATCCGGAAAGCTTTGTGTCCGTATATCTCTTCTAGTTGTGTATTGTATTATTTTCCGCTGTTATGTAATGTATTGTAATCTCTGATATTTTCTTGTGTAATATTTATTCGTTTATACTCTGTATATTCATGTAATCTGATGCATTGTTGTAATATACAATGAAATGTTCTCCCGTCTGCGTTCTATTTTGTCGTGTTCTCAAAACAATTCGTTCTTTCCCTTCTCTTCAGAGACCGGGGAAGTTCGGTTCATTTCATCGTGGTATCAGAGCTTTGGTTTACAAAGCTCAGAGAACAAGGCACATTAGAACCATACGAAAGAATTCATCAGATATTGGATTAGCAATATCCAACGGGAATGACTCGTTAGAGATAGGATCAGTAGTATCCTAGAACGAGTGTGAAGAGTATATTTGTAAAGTGAAAACAAATTTTGTTTTGAAAATCTAAATCAATTATTCGTATTTGATTATTTATTTGTATTGATTTGGACAGTCCAGTATATAAAGATTTTTCATATGCGCCTTGCAAACGTATATTCGAAGTTTTAATATACTAGATAGATATAGGACCACACTCTAGTCACCCGGGGATGATCCTGATGATGGTGCATCATCATCAGCATTTATATTCGAGTGTCGAAGGTGTGATATCTATATATTTCCATTAGACTGGTGTGAGAAACAAAATTAGATAGGGCCTATTGTTGTGAATGGCATCAAAAACATGATTTTCTGTATATATATCAAAATTATGAATTTGAAATGTTAATTCACTAATTGATTGATGTTTGTGTTGTTTGTTTATATAATTTTCTTCAAAGCAAAATTTGTTATCAATTTATAACGAATTGTTTTGAGAACACGACAAAATAGAACGCAGACGGAAGAACATTTCACTGTATATTACAACACTGCAGCAGAATACAAGAATATACAGAGTATAAATGAATAAATATTACACAGAAATATCAGAGATTTAAATTACATTACATAGCAGCGGAAAATAAGACAATACACAACTAGAATGAGATATATGCATACAAAGCTTTCCGGATATCGTTCCAGCGGTAAACCAGGATCCTGTGAATATAAATCTGCAAAACCAAAACTACTAGCTGCCCGTGTCGAAAATAGGGGCACCCAGAGTTTAGGTTAAAACAATAAACTCCAGGTCAGTCATGGGACTGGTGTGAGAACTAAAACAGTTAATATTTATTTTTAAAGATAGGTAAATCAAGGGACCACGCCGTATAACACGGAACGGGTTTCCTCCCAAGAATACCAGTGCATAAAACAAACAACGCAATGCTAAATAGAGAAAAATGAAGCTATTATAAGACCCAGGTCCTATCACACAATGCAACGCAAGCCGGGGGATAGGGTTTTTACCTTATAATAGCCAAGAATGCTTGATACGTTTAAAAGAAATCATTTGATACTATTATAAGTGTATAGTGTATAAACAACTTCAAATCATAAGTATCAATCATAGGCGGCATGAATGCCCCATACCACTATGTCGCCATATATAGGTTATACAATCACAATCGCAAAGTCACGTATATGGAAATTGGGTTTCCTTCTATGAACCGAGGCAAAAGATAGTCCTCAACCGATTCGAGACGCTCTAGCCCGCCCCTCAGGATCAGAGCTCGAGTGACCCTTGGATCGTCAGGGCCGGTCCACCGATGTGGATTAGAATGCCTGAACATGCGTTTCCCCACCCTTTGGGGTGTAAATGAGCCAACGAATGGCTCCATCGGACCCGGATCGTCCGATCTAACCGAGGCGCCTCGCAACAGCAACAACCACATAAGTCAAACTCGTCAGGGCGTGTAAAACCACTGACGCCACTTCAACTAGAAAGAAACGCATGTCCTCCCTGAGGTCCTTCTCCCGTTTTTGGTTCATACCGGGTGTGAAACTCGCGAAGTAAACGTTACACAAAGCTACGCCACAAAGGCCGTGCTTTGATCACCAACCACAAGACTTTGCTTTTCAACAGAAGCCTTGATCATTTGCCACTTAGGCGTGCCACACAGGCAATTCACTCTATGCGTCTGATATCCATCAGTATATAACCCCTGAGCTCGTACGTCTCAGAGAAGGGCGTTAAGCAAGAGAATAAATTCTCCGCCGCCAAACAGATATATATTTAATAGAAATCAACCACACAGACTAAAAACCAATATCGGACACACAGTCCATTTACAAGTCCGTTCTGGGTCTGAACGAAACCGGAGGCACCTAGTACCCCGCATATCCATCGATCTCCAAGTACGTCTGGACGATCACCAATTGTTTCCATCTTCTTGGGTGTACATCCCAATCAAGATCATCAGTAATTATCCAAACGACGTGAAGACCTCCGGTCTTCGACCATCGTCTTCATCTTCGACTTATTGTCGTATCAGTTATTCAGAATGGGATAAACCCGGTCTTTCCGAATAACTCGCGTATATTTTAAATAAGTGTTACACAAACACAACATACGCCTCATTCCAATTCATCAGTCACTAACCGTAAATTAATCAAGAGAACAATTTCCCAAATATTAACCCCGAAGGCCAAAACCAACATCAGATCAATATCCAGAAAACCATTCTGCTTGGCTAACCGACCGTTAGTTTCTAAATTTCACATTCATAGAGAAAGGTTCCCATTAATTTTATCAAAGATAAATTCCTTGAATTTATTCTTTAATCTACTTTTGAATATCAATTCAAATTAGTCGGGATTAACGAAACTAACCGAAGTAACCATTTGTTTTAATTTCCCAATCCCAACCTATTCATCCCATGAAGTAAAACTGGTAGTACTTCATATCTAACACCACGGTGTTATCGGTAAATTCAATTACCATTTCACGTTCAAATCTAATTAAAGATTTAACTATCGCCTGGAGCAAAACTGGTGATACTCCAGTCTTGGTCATTTCAATCTAATTAAAGATTCATTAAAACTCCACTTAGTTTTAATCGCTAACTGGGTTAAAGAATCAGTGTCATTTAAAACACGGTTCACGATAAACCCAAAATCACATTCCATTAATTATCGGGTTAAAGAACAAGTGTTATTTAAAAACACTGTTCACGATAAACCCATAAATCAATTCAATTCAATCCAATTAAATATTATTTAATTGGTACACTTCATTAAATCTAAATAAAAAGATTTAATCTTTTCTCAACTGGGTTCAAGAACGGTGTTAGTGAAGACACCATTCACGATAAACCCAAATCACATTTGATATTCAATACAAGGCTCTGAATAGAAAATATCCTGGCTAATATTCAATATCAAATTCTGCGGCCAACAAAGATCGTATTGGAAATAACGATATATATATCTATATCTTTCAAATTTCTATAACAACATTTGTATAATCACGAAATCCAACATCGAAATATTCCGAAGACAATTTCGATTCATATCCATTCCAATGCAATCATTGGAAATTCTGGTTATTATCAAAACCATTTCAAATTCAATTTATTTAAAAATAAATAGAATTATAATTCTCGTTCAAAACTAGTTCATTTCGATAAAAATCTATTTTTATCCTTTCAAATGTGGAGTTTTTCATCCCAATCCTTTCTAAATCATTTCTTATGATTTTACACAAATTATTATTATTTTTAATAATTTTATCCAGGCCCGTACAGTCGATTTCCATCAACGGCCATCGAACTGCACTTACACCGACCTTTTTCGAATTTGATTTGGACATAACTCCAAATCCAACCGTTAGATTTCAAATTTCTAATATTCGTTAGAAAGCTCTTTTCGATACGAACCCAACGGTTCTGGTTTTAGGAGAATCCGACGGTCGGATCTCCCGTAATGTCCGTTTGAAATCAATGGTCGAAATTCGCGAACTGCCGCGGCGCGGCGCGTTCTATTCAGGCCATTATATTATATATATATAATATATATTTCGTCGATTACTATTTAAAACGAATTTTATAAATAGTTTTGAATTCGTTTCAAAAACAATTTCAACTTCCATCTCAATTCAAATCAAAATTGAATCTTTCCTTATAAATTCGTTTTAAAATTCATTTCTATTCAATTCAAGTTTCAATTCAATTTGAATTCATTTCAATTCATTTTAAATTCAATTCGAATTCGTTCTATATTCCATTCATTTTGAAATCGTTTTATATTCAATTCATTTCGAAATCGTTTTCAATTCATTTCATTTCAAACTCGTTTTTAATTCATTTCATTTCGAAATCGTTTTCTATTCATTTCATTTCGAAATCGTTTTCAATTCATTTCATTTCGAAATCGTTTTCAATTCATTTCATTTTGAAATATTCGATTTCAAAATTACTTTTCAATATTCATTTTAAAATGAATAAAATCGATATAAATATCGTTCCCGTCAAAATGGCGTCAATCTAATCAACACGGCTTCATATATTCCTTTATTCTATTCAACAAATGAATATTTATTTTAGTCAACACACGACTAATCTCAACGAATGAGTACTGTCCACGTGTGACTATTTTTGTTAAATTATTTCGTTCAACACATGACTAATCTCAACGGATGAGTACAGTCAACACATGAACCTTTATTTTATATTGATAAAGATGTAAATTCCGACTAGTTGAATCGAAATTCAAAAGATGATTAAAGAATAAATATAAAGAATTTATCTTTGATAAAATTAATGGGAACCTTTCCATATGAATGTGAAATTTAGAAACTAACTGTCGGTTAGCTAAGTAGAATGGTTTCCTGGATATTGATCTGATGTTGGTTTCGGCCTTCGGGGTTAATATTTGGGGAATTATTCTCTTGATTAATTTACGGTTAGTGACTGATGAATTGGAATGAGGCGTATGTTGTGTTTGTGTAACACTTATTTAAAATATACGCGAGTTATTCGGGAAGACCGGGTTTATCCCATTCTGAATAACTGATACGACGATAAGTTGAAGATGAAGACGGTGGTCGAAGCGGGAGTCTCGCGCCAGGCGCGGCGCCGCCTTGGGGTGGTGGATCGATTGGGCGGAGCGGCGACGTCCAGATGGGCACGATTTGTTGTTTTTTTTCAAATCATTTCTTATGATTTTACTCAAATTATTACTATTTTTAGTAATTTTATCTAGGCCCGTACAGTCGATTTCCATCAACGGCCATCGAACTGCACTTACAACGACCTTTTTCAAATTTGATTTGGACATAATCCCAAATCCAACCGTTAGATTTCAAATTTCAAATATCCATTAGAAAGCTCTTTTCGATACGAACCCAACGGTTCCGGTTTTAGGAGAATCCGACGGTCGGATCTCCCGTAATGTCCGTTCGAAGTCAATGGTCGAAATTCGCGAACTGCCGCTGCGCGGCGCGTTCTATTCAGGCCATTATATTATATATATAATATATACTTCGTCGATTTCAATTCAAAACGTAGCTTATAAATCGTTTTCAAATTCGTTTTCAAAATGGTTTCAACTTCATATTCAATTTCAAATCAAAATTGAATATTCCAATATAAATTCGTTTTAAATTCATTTCAAATCGATTTTAATTCTATTTCAATTCTAAATATTCGATTTCAAAATTACTTTTCAATATTCATTATAAAATGAATAAAATCGATATAAATATCGTTCACGTCAAAATGGCGTCAATCTAATCAACACGGCTTCATATATTCCTTTATTCTATTCAACAAATGAATATTTATTTTTGTCAACACACGACTAATCTCAACGAATGAGTACTGTCCACGTGTGACTATTTTTGTTAAATTATTTCGTTCAACACATGACTAATCTCAACGGATGAGTACAGTCAACACAGGAACTTTTATTTGATATTGATAAAGATGTAAATTTTATTATTAAAATATTTCGTTGAGATTAATAGCGAAAACAAATCACTTGATACTATAATAGGTGTATAGTGTCAAAACAATTTCAATCATAAATATAAATCATAGACGGCATGGGTACCATATATCATGTCGCCATACTAGTTCTACAATTAAAACCGCAATATCACGTATTGGAAATTGGATTTCCGTCATGAGCCGAGGCAAGGGGCAAGCTCCTCTCCGCGTTCGAGACACTCTAGCAATGCCTCAGGACCCCACTCTGATCCTTTGGAACCTCCAAGGCCGGTCCTCTCTTACTTTTGAGGATTAGTTATTCCTGAACACACGTTTCCCGGTCCTTACAGACCTATATCCGAGGCGCCTCGTGTCCAACAACCACACAGGTGAAAAGTATATAAATGTCAGGGCTGGTAGGTCACTGACACCACCCTAGCTAGAAAGAAACGTCGTGCACTCCTTGGGTCCGTATCCCGTTTTTGACTCATACCGAGGTGTGAGGCTCGCGAATTCACGTTATACACAAAGCTACGCCACACAGGCCGTGCTTTGATCATCAACCACAAGACTTTGCTTTTCAACAGAAGCCTTGATCAATTGCCACTTACGCATGCCACATTGGCAATTCACTCCATGCGACTGATGTCCACCGATATACAACCTCTGAGCTCATACATCTCAGAGAAGGGCGTTAAGCAAGAGAATAAATTCTCCGCCGCCAAACAGATGTATGTTTAATAGAGATCAATCAACACAGAATAAAATCCAATGTCAGAGACACAATCCATTTACAAGTTCGTTCTGGGTCTGAACGAAACCGGAGGCACTTTCCTCGCATATCCATCCATCTCCAAGTACGTCTGGAAGATCACCAACTGTTTCCCTCATCTTGGGTGCACAGCCCAATCAAGATCATTAGTAATCACCCAAACGATGTGAAGACTTCCGGTCTTCAACCACCGTCTTCATCTTTGACATCTCGTCGAATCGGTTATTCAGAATGGGTATAACCCGGCCTTCCTGAATAACCCACGTATATGATAAACAAATGTTACACAAACACCACAAACGCCTCATTCCAATTCGGAATATTCTTTTATTCACAAAATCACATTCTTAGGGAAAGGTTCCCATTAATTTTATCCAAAATAAATTCTTCTAAATTTATTCTATAATCTTCCTTTGGATATCATTTCAAACCAAATTATGGTTTTCCAAACTAGTCGGGATTAGCGAACCACACCGAAGTAATTATTTATTTTATTTCCCAATCCCAACCTATATCCCATGGAGAAAACTGGCAATACTCCATATCTAACACCACGGTGTTATCGGTAAAATTAATTACCATTTTACGTTCAAATCTAATTAAAGATTTAACTATCGCTTTGGAGCAAAACTGGTGGTACTCCATTCTCGATCACCTTTCAGATTTGATAATTTAAATTATCAATTCACATTTCAATCTAATTAAAGATTCATTAAAACTCCACTTAGTTTTAATCTTTTCAAAAATCAACATCCTGCAATTAACTGGGTTAAAGAACCAATGTCTTCTAAAACACGGTTCACGATAAACCCAAATCACATTTGATATTAAATACAATGCTCTGAATAGAAAATATACCGGCTTATATTCAATATCAAATTCTGAAACCAACAAATATCGTATTGGAAATAACGATATAAAATATATCTTTCAAATTCCCATAACAATATCTGTATAGTCACGAAATTCAACATCGAAATATTCCAAAGATAATTTCGATTTAACTCCAGTCCAATTCACGTATGGGGAATATTGATTATTTTTAAAATCACTTTCAAATTCAATTTATTTATTTCAAAAATAAATTGATTTTAATTCTAGTTCAAAACTAGTTCATTTCGATAAGAATCCATTTTTATCATTTCAAATGTGGAGTTTTTCATCCCAGTTCTTTCCAATTCACATATTATGATTTTACACAAATTATCAATATTTTTAATAATTTTATCAAGGCCCGTACAGTCGATTTCCATCAACGGCTATCGAACTGCACTTACATCGACCTTTTTCAAATTTGATTTGGACATAATTCCAAATCCAAACGTTAGATTTCAAATTTCTAATATTCATTGGAAAGCTCTTTTCGATATGAACCCAATGGTTTCGGTTTTAGGAGAATCCGACGGTCGGATCTCCCGCAACGTCAATTCGAAGTCAATGGTCGAAATTCATGAACTACCGCGGAGCGGCGCGTTCTATTCAGGCCATTATATATATAATATATATATATATATATATATATATATATTATATATTTCGTCAATTTCCTTTTAAAACGAAATTTATAAATAGTTCTAAATTCGTTTAAAAAACAATTCAGTTTTCAAATTCACTTTCTATTCAATTCAATTTGAATTCATTTCAAATATTAAATTTTGAAATCACTTTTCCATATTCATAATAAAATGAATAAAATCGATATAAATATCGTTCGCATCAAAATGGCGCAAAACTAATCAACACGGCTTTATATTTTTCAAAAACTTATTCTACTCAACAAATGAATATTTATCCCATTCAACACATGAATCTATATTTCTTTCAACACACGACTAATCTCAACACATAAGTACTGTCAACACATCACTATTTTTGTTATGTAAAATATTTTATAAAACTATGGTATCTATCGTTTTGATTTTAATTAGACTCCACCGTGAAGTAGATTCTAATTGTAAATATGATAAAGATGTAATTTTTATTATTTAAAATATTTTACTCAACACATGAATAGTTTCAACACATGACTAATCTCAACGAACAGACCACCAGTCGTTAAAGTATCTGTTCACTCAGAAAGACCTGAATTTGAGGCAGCAACGTTGGCTGGAGTTTCTTGCAGCATATGATTTTGAAATTCTATACACTCCAGGGAAAGCCAATGTCGTGGCCGATGCGTTAAGCCGAAAGAATGAGATGATTGCCAGTTTTATCATTGCGACTTCGTTGATTGATAAGATATCGGCTCTCCAGGAAGACGACCAATTTATCAAAGGAATGAGTAACAAAATCAGAAAATTTAAGTGTATTATAATTAAATAAAATAAATGAAATAAAGAAGAAAGCTTACAGTGGATAATGGGGTGGAGATGGCGTGCCTCAGTCGCAAGGGGGGGGGTTTGCTGCCACGTCGGAGGTGTAGAGGGACGGGGGAGGGCGCTAGAGTTCGCCGGTGGTGGCAGGCGGAGCAGGCGACGGTCTTCTGGTGGTGGCGTCGGGTTTGGTTCGATTGAAGGGGGGTTTGGCTCGGGACTTCGATCGATGGAGGGGGGAGAAGAAGGGGGATGCGCGGCGTCTGGTGGGGGTCTCTTCGACGAGGCGATGGGCGGCCGGTTTCCATCCTTGACGGATTTTTTTTTTCTTTTACCTGGTTCGATTTCGATAATCGGTAAAGGAGGGAGGGTCAAGGGGTTTGACCTAATAGGAGAAAAGGGTGGGCCATCCTTTATTTTATAATTAATTAATTAATTAATTTTCCAAAAGTAAATTATTCGTTCGAACACCAAACGGGACCCAACGACCAGAAGACCGTCGCCTGCTCCGCCTGCCACCACCGGCGAACTCCAGCGCCCTCCCCCGTCCCTCTACACCTCCGACGTGGCAGCAAACCCCCCCTTGCGACTGAGGCACGCCATCTCCACCCCATTATCCACCGTAAGTTTTCTTCTTTATGTCATTTATTTTATTTAATTATAATACACTTAAATTTTCTGATTTTGTTTATTACTTTAAAAATATAAAAATCATATTTTTCTCTAACAAAATCAAATCTTTTTGTATTCCAACCATATGTATATATATAAAAAAAAACTTATCTTTATATAATAAAATTTTGTTTATATATACAATGCTTTTTCGAAAAATGAAGCTATTATAAGACCCAGGTCCCATCACACAATGCAACGCAAGCCGGAGGATATGGTTTTCCCTTATAATAGCCAAACATGCTTGGAACGTTTAAAACAAATCATTTGATACTATAATAAGTGTATAGTGAAAAAACAATTCAAATCATAAATATCAATCATAGACGGCATGGGTACCATGTATCATGTCGCCATACTAGTTCTACAATTAAAACCGCAATATCACGTATTGGAAATTGGATTCCCGTCATGAGTCGAGGCAAGGGGCAAGCTCCTCTCCGCTTCGAGACACACTAGCAAATGTCCCAGGACTACGCACTCTGGGCAGCCACTAGATCGGTTGGGCCGGTCCTCTCTTATTGAGGATTAATTATGCCTGAACACACGTTTCCCGGTCCTTACAGACCTATAATCGAGGCGCCTCATTCCAACAACCACAAAGGTGAAAAGTATATAAATGTCAGGGCTGGTAAGTCACTGACACCACCAAAGGTAGAAAGAAACGTCGTGTTCTCCCAACGGTCTGTATCCCGTTTTTAACTCATACCGAGGCGTGAGGCTCGCGAATCCATGCTATACACAAAGCTGCCACGTAGGCCGTGCTTTGATCATCAACCACAAGACTTTGCTTTTCAACAGAAGCCTTGATCCATGCAACTCAGCGTGCCACACAGGCAATTCATGCCATGCGATTGATATCTATCGATATATAACCTCTAAGCTCGTACGTCTCAGAGAAGGGCGTTAAGCAAGAGAATAAATTCCCCGCCGCAAAACAGTATATATTTAACAGAAATCAATCAACACAGAATAAAATCCAATGTCAGACACATTATCTATTTACAAGTTCGTTTTGGGTCTGAACGAAACCGGAGGCACTTTCCTCGCATACCCATCGATCTCCAAGTACGTCTGGACGATCACCAACTGATTCCCTCATCTTGGATGTACAGCCCAATCATGATCATCAGTAATCACCCAAATAATGTGAAGACTTCCGGTCTTCAACCACCGTCTTCATCTTTGACATATCGTCGAATCGGTTATTCAGAATGGGTATAAACCCGACCTTTCCGAACAACCCGCGTATATTAAAAACAAATGTTAGACAAACACAACATACGCCTCATTCCAATTCATATTCTCAGGGAAAGGTTCCCATTAATTTTATCCAAGATAAATTCTTAAAATTTATTCTTTGATCTTCCTTTTGATGTCATTTCAAACCAAAATATGGTTTTCCAAACTAGTCGAGATTAGCGAACCGTACTGAAGTAATTATTTATTTTAATTCCCAATCCCAACCTATTCATCCCATGAAGCAAAACTAGTAATACTCCATATCTAACACCACGGTGTTATCGGCAAAATTAATTACCATTTCATGTTCAAATCTAATTAAAGATTTAACTATCGCTTGGAGCAAAACTGGTGATACTCCATTCTCGCTCATTTTCAAAATTTGATAATTTAAATTATCAATTCGCATTTCAATTTAATTGAAGATTCATCAAAACTCCTTTTACTGGGTAAAAGTACTAGTGTCATTTAAAACACAGTTCACGATAAACCCAAATCACATTCTATTTATTATCGGGTTAAAGAACAAGTGTTATTTAAAACACCCTTCACGATAAACCCACAAATCGATTCTATTTAAAACTCATTTCAAATCCAATTTATTTATTTAAAAATAAATGGGTTTAACTTTAGTTCAAAACAAGTTCATTTCGATAACAATCTATTTTTATCTTTTCAAATATAGAGTTTTTCATCCCAATTTTTCCCAAATTATTTCTTATGATTTTACACAAATTATTACTATTTTTAATAATTTTATCAAGGCCCGTACAGTCGATTTCCAACAACGGCCATCAAACTGCACTTACAGCGACCTTTTCCAAATTTGATTTGGACGTATCTCCAAATCCAATCGTTAGATTTCAAATTTCTAAAATTCGTTAGAAAGCTCTTTTCGATACGAACCCAACGGTTCTGGTTTTAGGAGGATCTGGCGGCGGATCTCCCATAATGTCCGTTTGAAATAAATGGTCGAAATTCACGAACTACCGCGGCGCGGCACGTACTATTCAGGCCATTATATTATATATATAATATATATTTCGTCGATTTCTATTTAAAACGAATTTTATAAATAGTTTTGAATTCGTTTCAAAAACAATTTCAACTTCCATTTTAATTCAAATCAAAATCGAGTTTTTCTTATAAATTCGTTTTAAAATTCATTGCTATTCAATTCAAATTTCAATTCATTTCAAATTGGTTTTCTATTTGATTCAATTCAAATTGGTTTTCTATTCGATTCAATTCAAATTGGTTTTCTATTCGAATCAATTCAAATTCGTTTTCTATTCAATTCAATTCAAATTCGTTTTCTATTCGATTCAATTCAAATTGGTTTTCTATTCGATTCAATTCAAATTCGTTTTCTATTCAATTCAAATTCTTTTTCTATTCGATTCAATTCAAATTCGTTTTCTATTCAATTCAATTCCAATTCGTTTTCTATTCGATTCAAATTGGTTTTCTATTCAATTCGAATTCGTTTTATATTCATTTCATTTCAAATTGGTTTTCTATTGGATTCAATTCAAATTCGTTTTCTATTCGATTCAATTCAAATTCGTTTTCTATTCAATTCAATTCAAATTCGTTTTCTATTCGATTCAAATTGGTTTTCTATTCAATTCGAATTCGTTTTATATTCAATTCATTTCAAATTGGTTTTCTATTCGATTCAATTCAAATTCGTTTTCTATTCAATTCAATTCAAATTCATTTTCTATTCGATTCAAATTGGTTTTCTATTCAATTCGAATTCGTTTTATATTCAATTCATTTCAAATTGGTTTTCTATTCGATTCAATTCAAATTCGTTTTCTATTCGATTCAAATTGGTTTTCTATATAATTCGAATTCGTTTTATATTCAATTCATTTCAAATTGGTTTTCTATTCGATTCAATTCAAATTCGTTTTCTATTCAATTCAATTCAAATTCGTTTTCTATTCGATTCAAATTGGTTTTCTATTCAATTCGAATTCGTTTTATATTCAATTCACTTCAAATTGGTTTTCTATTCGATTCAATTCAAATTAAATTTCTTTTCTATTCAATTCGAATTCGTTTTATATTCAATTCATTTCAAATTGGATTTCTATTCGATTCAATTCAAATTCGTTTTCTATTCAATTCAATTCAAATTCGTTTTCTATTCGATTCAAATTGGTCTTCTATTCAATTCGATTTTGTTTTATATTCAATTCATTTCAAAATGGTTTTCTATTTGATTCAATTCAAATTGAATTTCTTTTCTATTCAATTTATATAAACGAATATAATCGATATAAATATCATTCGCGTCAAAATAGCGCATCTCTAATCAACACGGCTTTATATATTTCAATAATTCCGTTATTCATATTTCGTTCAACACATGACTAATCTCAACGGATGAGTACTGTCAACACATGAACCTTTATTTTATAATGATAAAGATGTAAATTTTATTGTTAAAATATTTCGTTCAACACATGACTAATCTCAACGGATGAGTATTGTCAACACATGAACCTTTATTTTATAATATTCTTTATTTTCTAAATTGGAATGAGGCCCAATCAATTACCATATACAGTTAACTATATGGATTCCATACAACACATGTATATAATAGCAACTATAGATAATCAATCATCATCCAAAGTGCACTACACTGTATAAGCATCAAATATAGATATCTAACGCTTATAACAGCCTGTCGATCCATCGATCGACATACAACTAATTATTGGGATTAGTGTATGCCGTATTTTATCCCAATACCCTTGTGGGGTTTCAAACAATCAAACACAGATTTTATTTGTGCAGTTGGGCGATGTGTAAAATTTATCGACCCAGTCAATATCAGTCAAATCAGTGTATATAAACAAATCGGCCGATTTGTTTATAATTACTTATTTATTCACTTTCACGTTAAGAATTATATTTTTAACGATAAAACATTTTATTCAACCTATGAAAATATTCTACTCATTTCATTTATTAAATAAAATGATATCTTTATTTTTCTAACTTATTTTAGAAAATTTCGGCGGCATAACGGCACGATACTAAAAACGGGACAAGGCCTAGCCTTATCCCCGGTCTAGTGATGGCCCACGCCATTCACACATCAATCAAATCAATTTCATTTCACCAAACAATTCAATTCAACCCAAATAATCTAACCAACTACACAGCCAAACAAACAAGTCCATGGTCTGTGGACGATTGTGTCGGGTGCTACTAAACACCGTCTGCATCCTAGTATATATATATAACTAGAAAAAGAAATTGAAGAGTGAGAAGTTCTCACCGATAGCTATTCCAACTCCACGCCACTTCAAATGTAGAAGTCTTCGTCATGCTCGCCTTTTTGCCAATTTCACTACCCGTAGTCACTACATATATAAAAATCACATTTTTACTTCGCTATTCAATATATAAAAATCGAATTTTTACTTTGCTATTCAATATATAAAAATCGAATTTTTACTTTGCTATTCAATATATAAAAATCGAATTTTTACTTTGCTATTCAATATATAAAAATCGAATTTTTACTTTGCTTATTCAATATATAAAAATCGAATTTTCACACCGCTACTTCATATGTAAAAATCGTATTTTTACACGTCATTCAAATAAATAAAAATCCAATTTTAATGCTTCATTCACTTATAGAAAAATCCAATCTTTAAGTAATAAAAATCATTTCTTTTCATTACTAAAAATCGTAACTTTTCTTTATTAAAATCATCTACTTTTTCTATAAAAGATCACTTCTTTTCTATGATAAAAATCGCTACTTTCTATAGTAAAAACCACATCATTATTTTGTTATCTATACAAAAAGATTAGATTTTTATTTTCAAATCTTACATAAAAAAAATAGGGTTTTATATAACTGAAAATCAGATTTTATTTAAGGGACGGTTTCCTAAAAACTAAATTAAAACAAATAAAGTAAATAAAAAAAAATTACAATTAAAACCGAGTGGGGGCTGTTGTTCATCATTGGAGGGGTGGAGGCTCGCGCAGATGGGCAAGGAGGTGGCTAAGGATGTCGTGGTGGGGCTTGGTGGCGGCGGCCGATTAAGTCGAGGGGGGGCTTGCGTTTTGGGGTAACGGGGGGTTGTAGGGGGAGAGGGATGGCGAGAAGAGGGGGATGAGGACACGCGACAGAAGGAGGGGAGCGGAGAGCGATGGCAGTGGGGGTCACAGCGTCGATGTGGGGGTGGCGGGTTTGGTTGGCTCGCGGGTTTCAACGGGGAGGAGGAGAAGAAGGATCGAAAGCGGGGGGTGTGCAGTGTGGCGGCGCCGCTCTGATGGGAGGAGTGACGGCGCTCCTCCCCCTCTTCATCGTCTTTTTTTTTGTTTGATTTCTGAATTCGACTGTGAAGAGGGGGGGCCAGAGGGAAGATAAGGGGAGGAGAGTTCTAATTTTTTTTATTTAATTATTTTCAAAAAGTTGACTTTTACATACGACCTCTAAACGAGGCCCACCGCCTGTCGTCCATAGCGTTTTACCCCCATTCTGAACACAATGGGATATGTATCGTTCGCTGATTCGGCTGTTTCGATCAGTTTTCGTCAAAATCAACATATAACTCTATGTATTGAATTTAAATGCGCATTTCCATTTACCGGGATCACCTACGAACTCTAAAAATTCTAGAAAAATATTTTCTAGCTTCGTATTGACGATACGGTCCTAACAAAACTAGTTTCGTCGAATTCTGAGACCGTTGGAAAAATGGCCAATTTCCAGTCGATGAAAATCAATTGAAACTGGTCAAACGCGTTTTCCTTTGCCACGCTCACATATTGAATCTAAAAATTATGAAATTTGGAATCTAACAATAATTTGACATCACGGATCCAACAAAAGTGGTTTCGTCGAAATCCGAGGTCGTTTGCAAAATGGCTATTTTTAAGGGCCTGAATTCCATAGCGACTATTCAGAATTTTCAACTGGACATATCTTTTGATCCCCGCTATGAAATTTTGATTTTTTGGATTCGTTGGAAAGATATTCTCAATTAGATTCTATTATTTTCAGTTTCGCTAAAATCCGGTTTGTTTTGCACCTGGTACATTCAATTGAAATTTGAAATCGAATTATCGAACTACCGCGCCATTTTCAATTCTATTTATAATTATATGTAAATATTTATATTCTAACGACGGCGTATATAATATATACGTTCTAAATATATTCAAAATAAATTTTTGTCGATATTATTTAAAATAATTCATTTTAAATGTGCAAAATTCGCTAAAATTGCCAAAATAAAATTTTTAAACTGGCCCAGATTTCCAGGTTATTACATCGTCCCTAGCGTATTACCCCCATTCTGAACACTATGGGATATGTATTGTAAGCTGATTTGATTGTTTCGATCAGTTTTAGTCAAAATCAAAATATAACCCTATATATTGAATATGAACGCACATTTCAATTTACCGGGGTCACATACTATCTCGAAAAATTCCATATTTTTTTTCTAGCTTCGTATTGACTATACGGCCCTAACAAAACTAGTTTCGTCAAATTCTGAGACCGTTTGAAAAATGGCCAATTTCCAGTCGATTAAAATCAACTGAAACTGGTCAAACGCGTTTTCCTTTGCCACGCTCACATATTGAATCGGAAAATTACGAAAATTGGAATCTAGCAATAATTTAACATCCCGGATCCAACAAAAGTGGTTTCGTCAAAATCCGAGGTCGTTTGCAAAATGGCTATTTTTAAGGGCCGAAATTCCATAGCGACTATTCTGAAATTTCAACTAGACATATCTTTTTATCCCCGCTATGAAATTTCAAATTTTCGGATTCGTTGGAAAGATATTCTCTATTAGATTCAAATATTTTTGGTTTCACTAAAATCCGGTTTATTTTGAATCTTGTACATTCATTTGAAATTTGAAATTGAATTATCGAACTACCGCGCCATTTTCAATTCCTTTTTTAATTTAAAATAAATATTTATATTCTAATGATGACGTATATAAATATATACGTTCTAATTCTATTCGAAATAAATTTCTCTTAGTTATTATTTAAAATAATTCATTTTAAATATTCAAAATTCGTTAAAATTGGCAAAATAAAATTTTTAAATTGGCTCGGATTTCCGGGTTGTTACAGAAGCTAATCCTTGGAAGATGGGTTCGGGAGTCAGTTTTCATATTTGTAAGGATGTAAAGTGTTTTTATTCTTAAAGAAGATTGTCAACGTGGTCAGAACGGAAGATGGAGTAGAGCTACCAGTTTGCGGTATTGGATCTATCTGGTTTCGTATGCATGATGGTGTGGTAAGGGAAGCATTAGGGGTTAGACATGTCCCTATTTGTTCGCATAACCTCATTTCTCTCGGTCAGTTGGATCGCCATGGTTGCTCTTTTGACACTTGAGGTGGAGTGTTGTGTAATGACCTGCCTTTTCGATTGCTTCAAGTCAGTAACTAAACTAACTTAAACTTCTTGAAATGAAAGATTGTTATTGCTTATAAGGTTTGAGAGAACCAATACACAGAATCACATAACATGATAACATGGATCAGAATAACTTTGCAAGAATATCAAAGTTTTACAATATTCATATACGCAGCAAAAGAAAAATATACATTAATTTATTTACCAGAAGTTTGCGAATTTTAAGCGGATGTCTTCACCCCTCTCTATCTTCAATAGATGAGATCTTTAAATCTGAAACACTCTGATCTGACCTGCGCGTTCCATGCAAAAACATAAAGCACCCGAGTCAGAATTAATCTTTGTTCAAAAGCAATACTCAAATATAATCGTTAATCCCATAACTACATGAAGTAACTAAAATCAAAGATACATGCCAAATGCCAAATAGTCATGGTTAATAAATCTTGTGCAAAATCAAAAGAAGCACGAGATAATATAAGAGGCAGAGCCAAATGGCGGCCTAATAGGTCAAAGAAAAAAAAACAATAGCAGGGGCAAAAATGTGTAAACTATCAAACGATAAATGACAAGTAGGAGGCAATGAATGAGCAACTGACGCTAGGTGGTACAATAAAACCCTTGTTTAAGTGAACTTTACTGTCTTATTTAATTTTGATGTCAACAAAACCCAAAATTGTCCAAGTATACTTGCCAGCACATGTAAGATGTAAATATAAATAAGATAATAAACTGCCAATGTGTCCATAGTTAAAATGAAATAGGCAGTACATGTTTCAACATTTCAACAAGTTCAAGTATGGTGCAATAGTGGATGCAAGAAGGTGTTTGACTACCACATATAGATTTTTCCTAGTAGCGAAACGATTTTATTCCTATTACATATTATATTATCCTACCATTCAAAAAAAACATAATCATAACTACTCGTAGCTATTCTTTTCATACAGAGTGCAATCTAGTATATTATTTCTTTTTCATAGTGATGTGTAGTAACAAATTGCCAAATATTTCAAATATGTCAAGTTGACAAGCGCAAGGGAGGGTAAGAATAACATATGCAACTTGGCCAGCAAATGTAACTAAACCATATTTTACAGCATAGACAAGAAATACACATACGTATGTCATATACAAAATTAAGCCTCACATGAAGAAGACAAATACAAAGGGTACGAACAATATATGCAACTTGGTCTTCATCTATATACATAATCTAGCCTTGCGTAAAGAAGACAGGCACAAGGGAGTACGAACAGTCCATGTAACTTGGCCAGCAAATGTAATAATCATATTCCAGTAACTCAATTGAATAAATAGATGTGAATTAAAGGCTAATTATGGGTGAAAACTCACCTTAAAACAACAATGATTAAAGTTGCAATGACGAATAGAATCAGGGAAGAGAATGATCCGAATATCAGTGGAAGCGCACGGGGCCGGAGCTGATCGGTTACGGGAGAGAATGGCGGTTTCTGATTTGAATCGGTACGAACTTTTTATTTAGCTTTTATGGAGCTTAAGATGGAAAACCAAAAGAAAGAGAAGAGAACCATGTAGAATCGAGAAGGATGTGCTATAAATATATTTTTGTTTTTATAAGTAGATAAATGTGTCATGTTGTTTCACATTCAAGGCTGAAACGGAAGAATAGGTATTCAATCCTTTCCATTTTAAAGTTATGTGTTTTTTCGTTATAAATATATTAATTAATACATGCCATTTCAGAATTTCAAAAGGGAAAGAGAGAACGTGGAGAAAAGGGTGACAGGAAACGGTCGAAATAAATAAAGTAGCAGATGTTTAATTCATGGATTTCCAATTAAAGGAAAGGGAAACTAATGAAAAAGAAGTAAATAAAAGGTATTTGTTAATGAGATATTTAATTTCAAAATATTTTGAACCGAAAATGAATTGGTTGAGAACCATAAATTAAGGTGATTTTTGAACGGTCCAGCTTGTCAAGAGGCGCATGCGAGAAATCTTTTATAATAAGAAATAACAAAATTTAAAACTCACTGAATGTGAATCGGTATTTGTCTCTATTAAAATATAAATTTAACAAAATAATTTTGTTTACTGATTTTTAAGCTTAAATTGCGATCAACCGCTGGCCCAAAATAATACGTTACATGATAACTTGCTAAAATTTAATGATTTATTTTCTATTTGAAATTCCATTATTAACGCTTGATTTAATTTAATCAAATGAAACAAAATGGTCGCAATACAAATTTAAATTCAAAAAGATTAAATTTAACGTCAAAACCATTTCTACATCACTAGAACTATTATTTCACAATCGATAATCATCGTTAAAACTTTACACAAATCAAGGATTAGACTACTAACCTTTCCTTTTTTGTAAACAATATTTCAAAGCTGAAGATTCCAAATACTTGATAATAATTTTTATTGTTATAAATCAACATTCTACTTATCATAAATTGTTGTTTATTTGAAGTTGTTTATCAATAACATCTTCAATTGAACGTAAATACCATTCCAAATTCAAATATAAAATTAAATTTAATATTTTAAATGATCGTAATTCGCGGGATGTTACAATCTTCCCTACATAAAACATTTCGTCCTCGAAAAGGAGAAGTTGTAAAAAAAAATGCTTATGTATATAACAAAAATGTTCTTACTTATACAAAATTTACAAAGTTTGGGAGAAAATAAACCATAGGATTTTAAATTCAAAAATTCGTCCTTACATTTTAAATTAAAATCATTCATTATAAATCTATTTATTAAATTCAAAATCTTTATTTCAAACATTTTTATTAAAGTTCAAGTTTTCTTATAGTCACAACTTAAATTATTTACAACAAACTTAAATTTTGAAATATGATTCTCGTGTTTGACGTTTACTTCACGAGTTTCACACCCATTTTTATTAAAGTTCAAGTTTTCTTGTAGTCACGGCCTTTGTGGCGTAGCTTTGTGTAACGTTTACTTCGCGAGTTTCACACCCGGTATGAACCAAAAACGGGAGACGGACCTCAGGGAGGACATGCGTTTCTTTCTAGTTAGAAGTGGCGTCAGTGGTTTTACATGCCCTGACGAGTTTGACTTATGTGGTTGTTGCTGTTGCGAGGCACCTCGGTTTGATCGGACGATCCGGGTCCGATGGAGTCATTTGTTGGCTCACTTACACCCCAAAGGGCGGAGAAACGCAGTGTTCAGGAATTTAAATCCACATCGGTGGACCGGCCCTGACGATCCAAAGGCTTGACTGAGTACTTGCCTGAGGCTCGGGCTAGAGAGTCTCGAATCGGTGGAGGACTATCTTTTGCCTCAGTTCATAGATGGAAATCCAATTTCCAAATACGTGACATTTGCGGTTTTAATTGTAGAACTAGTATGGCGACATGATATATGGTACCCATGCCGTCTATGATTGATACTTATGATTTGAAGTTGTTTTATACACTATGCACTTATAATAGTATCAAATGATTTGTTTTAAACGTACTAAGCATGTTTGGCGATTATAAGGGAAAACCCTATCCCCCCGGCTTGCGTTGCATTGTGTGATAGGAACTGGGTCTTATAATAGCTTCATTTTTCTTTATTTAGCATTACGCTGTTTGTTTATGCACTGGTATTCTTGGGAGGAAACCCGTTCCATGTTATACGGCGTGGTCCCTTGATTTACCTAACTTTAAAATAAAGATTTATAACTGTTTTAGTTCTCACACCAGTCCCATGACTGACCTGGAGTTTATTGTTTTAACCTAAACTCTAGGTGCCCTTGTTTTGACACGGGCAGCTAGTAGTTTTGGTTTTGCAGATTTATGTTCACAGGATCCTGATTTATAGCTGGAATGATATCCGGAAAGCTTTGTATCTGTATATCTCCTTCAGTTGTGTATTGTATTATTTTCCGCTGCTATGTAATTTATTGTAATCTCTGGTATTTGATAAATGTGTAATATTCATTTATGCTCTGTTTATTCTTGTATTCTGATGGAATTGTTGTAATTAACAATGAAATGTCCTTCCGTCTGCGTTCTGATGTGGCTTGTTCTCGAACTATCCGCCCTTTCCTCACCGGGGAAGTTACGGGTTTTTACAGTTGGTATCAGAGCTTTGGTTTACAAAGCTCTGAGAACAAGGCACATTAGAACCTTACGAAAGAATTCATCAGATATTGGATTAGCAATATCCAATGGGAATGACTCGTTAGAGATGAGATTAGTAGTATCCTAGAACGATTGTGAAGAGTATATTTTTAAAATGAAAACAAATTTTTGTTTTGAAAATTTAAATCAATTATTCGTATTTGATTATCTATTTATATTGAGTTGGACAGTCCAGTATATAAAGATATTGCATATACGTCTGATCCACGTGTATTTGAAATTTTAATATACTGGATATATATAGAATTACACTCTATTCGCCTGGAGATGATTTTGATGATGGAGCTCCATCATTAGAATTTATGTTCGAGTGACGAAAGTGGGCTTTCTGTATATTTGCTATTGACTGGTGTGAGAACCAAAATTAGATAGGGCCTATTGTTGTGATTTGGCATCAAAAATGTGATTTTTGACTGTATAGCAAAATTATGTGTTTGAAAAGCTAATCTACTAATTGATTGATGGTTGTGTTGTTTGTCTATTTGTTTGAAATTTTGAACCATTTAGACAAATGGTATCAAATAGTGAATTGTATTGAAAATTTGTCACATTTGCTTGCATATACGTGTACTTACATTGAACAGGTCATAGCAAGGAGGCTAGAGCAGAAGAATAAAATTTATTTGCCCGACAAATAGGTACATGTTTACCATAATTTACTGTTTTGTTTGGGTGATGATGATTTTATGAGCCGATTGGCTAGCCGCTTGGCTTTTTCTTTTTCTTTTTGAGATCTGAGGACCTGTATGGCAATTTCGGGATTTTCCCGTGCTCCCGGTGCAGGGGAGGTTATGGCGAAATTTTTCGAAAATTTAGGGTGTTAGCCAAATTTTTGAAAAATTTGAAAAGTTCTTTGAAACTGAAAAGTTGAAGAACTTAAGCCGTAGTGAAAATACGGGAAGTTGAGTTGATTTGTGAAACAACTTTCGGCTTCGTTCCTTTTCGGGGACGAAAAGTTTTAAGTGGGGAAGATTGTAATAACCCGGAAATCTGGGCCAATTTAAAATTTTTATTTTGCCAATTTTAGCGAATTTTGATTATTTAAAATGAATTATTTTAAATAATATCGACGAGAAATTTATTTTTAATATAATTCGAACGTATATATTCGTTTGAATCGACGATAGAATATAAATATTATTTATATATATAAAAGGAATTGAAAATGGAGCGGTAGTTCGATAATTCGATTTCAAACTTCAAATGAATGTACTGGGTGCAAAATAAACCGGATTTTAGTGAAACCAAAAATAATGGAATCTAATTGTGACTATCTTTCCAACGAACCCGAAAAATTGAAATTTCATAGCGGGAATCAAAAGATATGCCCAGTTGAAAATTCTGAATAGTCGCTATGGAATTCAGGCCCTTAAAAATGGAAATTTTGCAAACGACTTCGGATTTTGACGAAACCACTTTTGTTGGATCCGTGATGTCAAGTTATTGCTAGATTCCAATTTTCATAATTTTTCGAATCAATATGTGAGCGTGGCACAAGAAAACGCGTTTGACCAGTTTCATTGATTTAAATCGACTGGAAAATGGTCATTTTTCAAACGGTCTCAGAATTCGATGAAATTAGTTTTTGTTAGGACCGTATCGTCGATACGAGACTAGAAAATATTTTTTTGGAATTTTTAGAGTTCGTATGTGACCCTAGTAAATTGAAATGCGCGTTCAAATTCAATATATAGAGTTATATGTTGATTTTGACGAAAACTGATCGAAACAATCGAATCGGCTTACGATACATATCCCATTGTGTTCGGAATGGGGGTAATTAGCTATGGACGACAGACGGTGGGTTTGATTTCGAGGTAGAAATTAAAAGTTGCTTTATAGAAGAAAATTAAATAAAATATATTATTATATAAGGGCCCCTCTCTCCTTAACCCCCTCTCTCACTTCACACTCCTTCTCTCCCGTGGATTTCAAAACAGATAAAAAAAATAGAAATAGCGCGATGGTGGGGGGTGATTTCCGCTGCCACAACTTTCACCGGAGCAGCTGAGCCTCCGGCGCCGCCTCCAGGGAGGGCCACCGCACCTCCCGCCCCTGTTCTCTCTCTCTCTTCTACTTCAAATCGCCCCCTCCAAACCCTAAAACAGCCGCCTTCCCTAAAGCCTCCACCCCCATTGCCGCTACCTGCGCCATTCGCCACAACCTCCGACCCCTGCGCGCCCTCAGCCCTCAACCCCGACGTGAAGCCCCTCCTTTTAAAAAAAAACTTGTAAGTCTTCTTTTGTTTTATTTTCATATATTTAGAAAAATCGGTCTCTCTTACATGAAAGATGAGTATATAATACTGATTTTAGTTCAGTTTTAAACGTATAAAAAAATATTATGAAAAGCTATGATTTTTAAACCATAAAGGTTTGATTTTTATAATGTTAAAGATGAAATTTTTATAATGTTAAAGATGGAATTTGTATAATGTTAAAGGCGGAATTTTTATAAAGAAAGGTGAAATTTTTACAGCATGAAAGGTGGGATTTTTAAAGAAGTAAAAATATAATTTTTATAATATAGAAAGGTTAAAAATATAATTTTTATAATATAGAAAGGTTAAAACTATAATTTTTATATAATATAGATAATAAAAATTCGATCTTTATTATGTAGGAGGTATAAAAATATGATTTTTATAAAGTAGAAGTAATAAAAATATGATTTTTATAAAGTAGAAGTAATAAAAATATGATTTTTATATAATAGGGAATATACAAATATTATCTTTATATAGTAGAGATTATAAAAATACGATCTTTATATGTGTTGTAGCGAATTAACAATATAAAGAAATGATTTTATTTAAAATATAAGTTGTGATTTTTTTAGCTTTGAAATAAAAATTCGATCTTTATATATGAAGTAGAAATATAAAAATATAATTTTCATAAAGGATGAAGCGTTGAAAAATATATATGAAGCAGAAATAAAAATACGATTTTTATTTATTGAAATGAAGTAATGAAAATATAATTTTTATTTGAACAGCGTGAGAAGAACTGCATTGGAATATCAAGAAAATCCAGACGGTTCAGCAGTTCAAAAGTAAAGCAAGGCGGAGTGGAACCCTATGTGAGAACTTCTCACCTTTTAATTTTGTTTTTCTAGTTAAAATATATACTAGGATGCAGATGGTGTTTAGTAGCACCCGACACCCGTCGTCCACAGACCATGGACGACTTGTATGATTGTTTGTTTGATGTGTAGTTGATTGTGTGATGTGAAGTGAAATGGAATAAAATATTTATGTAGTTAAAAATATTTTATAGTTGAAAATATAATTTTTAACATGAAAATGAAATAAAAATAAACAGATCGGACGATTTGTTTATATACACACATTTGACTGATATTGATCGGGACGATAAATTTTACACATCGCCCAACTGCACAAATAAAATCTGTGTTTGATTGTTTGAAAACCCCACACGGGTATTGGGGTGATATATGACATACACTAATCCCAATAGTTAGTTATATGTCGATCGATTGATTGACAGACTGTTATAAGCGTTAAATATTTATATTTGATGCTTATACAGTGTAGAACGCACTTTGGATGATGGTTGATGATTTATCGTTGCTGTTATATACGTGTGGTAGAAAATCCATATAATTAACATTATATGGTAATTGATTGGGCCTCATTCCAGTTTTAAAATAGAAATATTTGAAAAAGAAATATTTGAAATAGAATATTTGAAAATAGGAATATATGAAGTCGTATTGATTAGATTGACGCCATTTTGACGTGAACGATATTTATATCGATTTTATTCATTTTATAATGAATATCGAAAGTGAATTCAAAATCTGATTTTTTGAAAAGAATTGAATTCGAATTGAAATTGATAAGAAATGAATTCGAATTGAAATTGAATATAAATGAATTCCAATTGAAATTGAATATAAATGAATTCGAATTGAAATCGATTTGAAATGAATTTAAAACGAATTTATATTGGAATATTCAATTTTGATTTGAAATTGAATATGAAGTTGAAACCGTTTTGAAAATGAATTTAAAACGATTTATAAAGCACGTTTTGAATTGAAATCGACGAAGTATATATTATATATATAATATAATGGCCTGAATAGAACGCGTCGCGCCGCGGTAGTTCGCGAATTTCGACCATTGACTTCGAATGGATATTACGGGAGATCCGACTGTCGGATTCTCCTAAAACCGGAACCGTTGGGTTCGTATCGAAAAGAGCTTTCTAACGAATATTATAAATTAGAAATCTAACGGTTGGATTTGGAATTATGTCCAAATCAAATTTGAAAAAGGTCGTAGTAAGTGCAGTTCGATGGCCGTTGATGGAAATTGACTGTACGGGCCTTGATAAAATTATTAAAAATAGTAATAATTTGTGTAAAATCATAAGAAATGATTTGGGAAAAATTGGGATGAAAAACTCCATATTTGAAAAGATAAAAATAGATTTTTATCGAAATGAACTAGTTTTGAACTAGAACTATAATTCTATTTATTTTTAAATAAATAAATTGGATTTGAAAAGGGTTTTTAAAGGAACCAGAATTTCCAATAATTGAATTGAATTGGATTTGAATCGAAATTGTCTTCGGAATATTTCGATGTTGGGTTTCGTGATTATAGAGGTATTGTTATGGAAATTTGAAAGATATATTTATATCGTTATTTCTAATGCGATATTTGTTGGTCGTAGAATTTGATATTGAAGATAAGCTGGTATATTTTCTATTCAAAGCCTTGTATGTAATATCAAATGTGACTTGGGTTTGTCGTGAATGGTGTCTTTATTAACACTGTTTTTGAACCCAGTTGAGAAAAAGATTAAATCTTTTTATTTAGATTTAATGAAGTGTACCAATTAAATAATATTTAATTGGAATTGAATTGGCATTGATTTTTGGGTTTATCGTGAACAGTGTTTTAAATAACACTTGTTCTTTAACCCGATGAATGTGAAATTTAGAAACTAACTGTCGGTTAGCTAAGCAGAATGGTTTTCTGGATATTGATCTGATGTTGGTTTCGGCCTTCGGGGTTAATATTTGGGGAATTATTCTCTTGATTAATTTACGGTTAGTGACTGATGAATTGGAATGAGGCGTATGTTGTGTTTGTGTAACACTTATTTAAAATATACATGAGTTATTCGGAAAGACCGTGTTTATCCCATTCTGAATAACTGATATGACGATAAGTCGAAGATGAAGACGGTGGTCGAAGACCGGAGGTCTTCACGTCGTTTGGGTGATTACTGACGATCTTGATTGGGATGTACACCCAAGAAGATGGAAACAGTTGGTGATCATCCAGACGTACTTGGAGATCGATGGATATGCGGGGTACTAGGTGCCTCCGGTTTCGTTCAGACCCAGAACGGACTTGTAAACGGACTGTGTGTCTGACATCGGATTTCATTCTATGTGATTGATATCGGTTGCATAGAGTGGTTTGCCTGTGTGGCATGCTAAGATGCAAATGATCAAGGCTTTTGTTGAAAAGCAGAGTCTTGTGGTTGATGATCAAAGCACGGCCTTTGTGGCGTAGCTTTGTGTAACGTTTACTTTGCGAGTTTCACACCCGGTATGAACCAAAAACGGGAGACGGACCTCAGGGAGGACATGCGTTTCTTTCTAGTTAGAAGTGGCGTCAGTGGTTTTACACGCCCTGACGAGTTTGACTTATGTGGTTGTTGCTGTTGCGAGGCGCCTCGGTTTGATCGGACGATCCGGGTCCGATGGAGTCATTTGTTGGCTCACTTACGCCCCAAAGGGCGGGGAAACGCAGTGTTCAGGAATTTTAATCCACATCGGTGGACCGGCCCTGACGATCCAAAGGCTTCACTGAGTACGTGCCTGAGGCTCGGGCTAGAGAGTCTCGAATCGGTGGAGGACTATCTTTTGCCTCGGTTCATAGATGGAAATCCAATTTCCAAATACGTGACATTTTCGGTTTTAATTGTAGAACTAGTATGGCGACATGATATATGGTACCCATGCCGTCTATGATTGATACTTATGATTTGAAGTTGTTTTATACACTATGCACTTATAATAGTATCAAATGATTTGTTTTAAACGTACTAAGCATGTTTGGCAATTATAAGGGAAAACCCTATCCCCTCGGCTTGTGTTGCATTGTGTGATAGGAACTGGGTCTTATAATAGCTTCATTTTTCTTTATTTAGCATTGCGCTGTTTGTTTATGCACTGGTATTCTTGGGAGGAAACCCGTTCCGTGTTATACGGCGTGGTCCCTTGATTTACCTAACTTTAAAATAAAGATTTATAACTGTTTTAGTTCTCACACCAGTCCCATGACTGACCTGGAGTTTATTGTTTTAACCTAAACTCTGGGTGCCCTTAGTTTGACACGGGCAGCTAGTAGTTTTGGTTTTGCAGATTTATGTTCACAGGATCCTGATTTACAGCTGGAATGATATCCCGAAAGCTTTGTATCCGTATATCTCCTTCAGTTGTGTATTGTATTATTTTCCGCTGCTATGTAATTTATTGTAATCTCTGGTATTTGATAAATGTGTAATATTCATTTATGCTCTGTTAATACTTGTATTCTGATGGAATTGTTGTAATTAACAATGAAATGTCCTTCCGTCTGCATTCTGATGTGGCTTGTTCTCGAACTATCCGCGCTTTCCTCACCGGGGAAGTTACGGGTTTTTACACATGACTGACCTGGAATTTATTATTCCCACACCTAAACTCTGGGTTCCCATAATTTTTTTCATGGGCAGCCTAGTTGTTTGGTTCGCAGATTTAGCCCTGGAGTTAGTTGGAGCAGGATTCTGGTTTAACTGGAGTTATTATGTTTGGAGCATTCGCATTCTTCCACTGAGTTCACTATCTTTTCCGCTGTGTAACCGATGTAATCTAATGTATCTCTTGTAACTCTGATGTAATATTATTTTAATGATAATTGAAAAGTTGTTTTTATTTTGTGCAAATGTGTAATTGCCCCTGACAATCCATCTTTGTGAACTGTTTAAGTTGGTTTAATTACCGGCGAAAACCGAGCAAAAAGCCGGGTCGTTACATAGTGGTACCAGAGCTTTGGTTTATACAAAGCAAAGGAGTATGACACATTTGAACAAATGGAAAGACTCATTAGAGTTATATATCACATTAGAGATAGGGTTAGTAATGCCCTAGAATGAGATTTTGGAGTATTATATTTGAGAGAGCGTATTTGAAAATATGAAATGAGTTTTGAAAAGTTTTAATTTAAGAAACAAACATATTTTGGAAATATATGGTTAATTATAACCTGGATACTTAATCGAATGATTAAGGTTAAGTTTACATTTTGTGATTATAATTACACATAAAATACTTCTTATGGCATGGTAATTAAGCCCCTTCCACTGATCAGGAAAACGATCTGAGTACAAATGCCTTTTGGATTTAATTTCATTATTGGGGATTTCAAAATATCGATAAACTTGGGTCAAATTTGTTAAGGTAACTAATTAATATGGTTAGAAATTAAAAATTAGAATTTTAGTATTGTATTCGATGTTGAGGTTGGACTATCGGGTATAAGAAGATTCTGAATATACGCATAGCTAACGTATATACAAAATCTTAAGTATACTAGATAGATATAGAATCACACTCTAGCCGCTTGAAGATGATTCTGTTGATGACTACAGCATCTTCAGTATGTATTTTCGAGTTTCGAAAGTGCGATGACTATATGATTCCGATTAAAACATCAATATATACTTAAATCCATTTAGATAAGTGTTTGGAAAATTGATATGAACTTAAATAGAAAAGTGAAAATTTGATTGGGTTGTAAGAATTATACCAGGTGAACTTATTAGTAAGGGATAAGCCAGTAAATTAAGTGCATGGTAAGCTGGATTTTTCAACAAAATTTCCTTATAGGAACAAAGATGGAGTTTGGTCTATCAGGTACTGAATGGTGGATGACCCTAAAACAAGCAAGAAAAGCTCATAACTAAAAAGAAAAGGAAGAAAGCCTTAGATTGGGGAAATTCAAAGGTATCTATTGTCATAGATGTAGTCAAGAAGGAAATTTTGCAGTTTTATGCCCAAAAAGAATACAAAAGAAAACCATTTGACAGGACATAATTTGTTTCAAATGCAAGAAGAAAGAACATTTTATACGTAAGTGTCCTAAAACGAAGAAGAAACCCATGAACCTAACAAAAGAAAAGAAGTGTTATCGATGCAGAAAAGTAGGGCATGTAGTCCAGGATTGTCAATTAAAGATGGGAGAAAGACCAGCTAATGCAACACCACCCACCATCATAAGTGAAGAAGAAGGAATGCAACTATTATGTAATCATAGCAAGCCCTTTGACCACTAGGGAATTATATCTAAAAAGTTGGATGCATGAATAAATGCATGTATACGATGTTAATTATATATATAAAATATAACTTCTTTTATAGATATTTTTAATATATTGTATCATCCAAATAGATTCTATTCTAATGAGAAAGTTATTGAATTTAATTAAGGGTATAGATAGGAAGATTAGAATTATTGACGATTTTGGACAAGTCGATAAGTTCTAATGTATATTGTGGCAACAAAAAGAACTGTTTAAGTGAGCATGAATACCTTTGTAACATCCCGTAAATTTCGACTGGTTTTTGGAATAATAAACTATATGAAATTTGGAATAAGTCAGTTAGAGACTTGAAACTCTATGATTTGTTAATGGAAATAAATTTGAATTTTTAATTTAGTTCTGGATTTAAATGGTTTGAAAATAAATTTTAAGGTATTATTAATTATAACAATTTCAAATTTTATTTTTAATAAACGACAATCTATGATAACATCAATAACCAAACAAACCATACGTGTTCATAAGTTTTGAAACGATATTGTCGATCATGAAACAATAACCACATCGTATAGAAATGGTTGACGTTGGAATTTAAACTCAATCTTTAAATGTGAACATGAAATTACATCTGTTTATTTAATTTAAGTAAATTTAAATAAAACATTAACAATGAAAATTTCAATGATATTGATATCAAATGGTGCAGTTACCGCAAGTAAAACGTAAAATTTTGCAGTCAAATCAATTAAGAAAATTTGATATTTAGAATACGTTCAATTTAATATAAATGAACGAATTTCTGTAGTAACATACCAAATTTTATTTCATTTGCAACATAAAGAAAAAGTCAAATAATTTAAACCGTTAACATTTGGAAACGGTAAACATTAAATACACATTAAATACATTAGGAAGAGGAAGATAAAAATTAATTAAGTAAACAAGTGTATGTAACGGTAAACATTAAATACACATTCATTTTGTTCCCAAATTGCATCGTTCAAAATTCCAAAGTTTTAATGTTTGTTGACAAACCCATGGTTTCCTTTCCAAAGCATACGTTACCCTTATACCTGCATGCATAACGCAAACATTTATGTTAGCACATAGTCCCATTTAATTCTTGCCACTTTTTTTTTTTTTTTTTCTCTTTCTCGTGCTCCTTCCCTTTCTATTTTCATTTTCAGTCGACAAATAAATACTTCCTAATTTTCCTATTCTTCCCTAAACATGCTTTAATGTTTGCATATTATATATAGTATAAAATGTTTAATATAACATAAATGCTTTCCTTTTAATATTAAGCACATTCATGAGAGAAATTAAATTAAATATCCATTGAAATCAGCTTATTGTAGACATTAAAAATTTGATTTCACTTGAATTGTAAATTATAATGGAATTTAAATAAGTTTATTTGAATTTGAGTTGTTTTATCAACAATAGTAGTATTTTAAAATTCATTGAAACATTTTATATTGATTTAAATATTTGTTAATTTAAACAATTGTAATATTTTAAATGAATAGAATATATTGGTTAAATTTGATTTTCTGTTTTACTTGAGAATTATAATTGAGTGTAAACAAATTTATTAGAGTAGAATTTGGTATTAAAATTTATTTGAGTTTTATTTAATTTATGTAGACTTAATTTTGTTTTAATAATAATAATGACAATTAAGGATTGTATTTGGAAATATATAAATACATTGTAGTTAATTGGCATTCATAGTAAATAAATGGTAACATTTGGTATTAAATAAAAAAAAAATCTTTGTTTAATGGTTGTTGCCACATGTCCTTATTTAGCTGAGATTGTTTACACCGCATTTCCTTTTATCACGTGTGTTCCTTATTTCTCACGCTTCTCTCTTCTCTTTTTATTTGCGAGCCTCTCCTTCATTTTACTTCTCTGAATATCAGCTACCATACCAAGTTGTTTTTCCCCTTTCAGAAAATTCACTTTCACCCAAAATTAACAAAAAAAAAAAAAAACGAAACATCCTCAAATCCAAATCATGGTCACCGATTGGAGATGCCGCCACCGCCCACTCCTTGCTCCAGCCGTCGCCATAAGTCAACCCCATACGAGCCCTTTGAAAATTCAGCAATTTTGAGTGCGATTGACTTCTGAAAACCAATCATTGTGAGAAATTCTGCCTCTTTATTTATTTATTTTTATAATAAAAATTTTGATACTTGACCTGTTCTAGAAATTGTGTTGTGGAATTTTGTGTCGCTAAATTCCGTTGGTTATATATTTAATTTGGCTGATGACACTGTTATGCTGATATGTGAATTAGAATTACCATGGTTGTAATATAGGATTGTTGGAAATAATCATATCGTGTTTGTGACAATGGTTGAATTGTCATTTTGATTTAAATTAGATTCACCATGATCAAATTGTTGATTTTAATGGACAAGAATTAGGTTGTCTTTTTGGTTGAATTGGATTAAACAAAATCAAATGATGTATTGCCAAACTAGAATAAAAACATTGATTTTTATTTGTTGACCTTGACATTGGAATATAATATGGACATATAATTATGATTTTTAAATTAAAAGATAAATAAAGTTTAAATCTTTATTTTGTTTACAAAATTGAAATGCCAAATTTAATCTTCATTTTGCTTACAAAATAAAAAGCAAGTTTTTAATCTTTTATTTGGTTTACAATTGAAATGCCAATTTTAATCTTAGTTTTGCTTATAAAATACAAGCTTTATTTTTGTGAACAGAATAAAATCCAACTTTTACCCGTCACTTTGTTTACATAAAGACAAATTTTTTTTTTTTAAATAAAAAGAATTATTTTCATGTCATTTTGTGTACATAAGATGAGACAAATTTTTGTAAACAAAATAAAAAGGATTATTTTGGGTCCATATTTGTTTGTTAAAACAAGAGGACATTTTCTACTTAATTTGTTTGTTGAAACAAAAGAACATTTTCACATAATTTGTTTGTTAAAGACAAAAAGGCATTTTTACTCAATTTTGTTGTTAAAACAAAAGACATAATTTTTAACACAATTTGTTAACAAGATAAAAGGACAAAGTCTTCATAAATTTTGGTTAATCAAATAAAAGACCATTTTAACATTAATTTTGATTAACAGTTAAAAGGACAATTTTTAACATTGTTTTGTTTACATAAAATAAAAGGACAATTTTTAATATTATTTTGTTAACATAGGTTTTAACATAGATTTTGTTAGTAAAACCAAAAGACAAAGATTTGTTTACATAATGAGAAGACAAAGTTTTTATACAAATTTGTTTACAAAATAAATGACAAAATTTTTACCTTGATTTTTATTCTCATCGTATTTTCTTAAATAAAAATTAGAATATTTATTCTTGCTTTGTTTATCTTGTTTACAAGCGAAATAAAAGATAATTTTAACATGAAATTTGATTGTAAAATAAAAGTCAAGTTTTTGTTTACATAAAACAAAAGAGCAATATTTTGTCAAAATTTGTTAATAGAAAAAAGGGACAAAGTTAACATTGTTTTGTTAATATATAAAGGATAAACTTTTATGCCATTGTGTAAACATAGGAACAGGATAAATTTTTACGTTAATTTTGTTAACAAAGAAAAGAAACAATCTTTACGTTAATTTTGTTAACATAATAAAAGAACAAATTTTGCGCTCATTTTATTTGCAAAGTAAGGGAACAAGTTTAGTGCTCATTTTGTTAACAGAAATATAAAAGAGAAAATTTTGGTGTTTGTTCTGTTTACAAATTAAAGAACAAAGTGTTACATTTATTTTGTGAATATAATAAAAGGGCAAGTTTAATCTTTATTTTACTCATAAAATAAAATGCAAGTTTTTAAATCTTTATTTTCATTAACAAATAAAAAAGAAAGATGAGACCTTTATTGTGATTCATCAAAAGTACACCAAATCAGATATTATGTTGTTTATGTTAAATTAGTTGAAATGACACCAAACATTGTTGTGTTAAATTTTAGTTGTAATAACACCAATACATTGTTATGTTAAATTTTTGTTGTAATGACACAAAACCATCGTGTGTTAATTTATTTGTGATGACACAAAAACATCGTTGAGCTAATTTTAGTTGTAATGACATAAATTACACCGTCATGTTTGTATAGTAGGAATGAATCAAAGATTGACATATAAATATATTTAGAAATGCTGATACTATGAAGGATATTCACATAAGCTATAGGAAATATTTATTTCAATGTATAAGAAATAAAAGGACATTTATATTTATTTCAATGTATAGGAAATAAACTAAAAAGTTATATTTTCCTATTGTAAAGAATAGAATAAAAAGTTATTTTTTTTTGTAAAGTAAAATAAAGGAAAAACATTTATTTACACTTAGGTAAATAAATAAGAAATATGATGCTTAAACACGAGGTTGGATTGAGTTGTGATGTAAACCTGCCCGGACCCGCCCGGCTGTCCAGTAGTCACAACAATACCTATCCAATGTGGGAGGTTTAAGCATATGTAAATTACTATAAATATTAAGTATAAATAAATAAAACATAGAAATAGGAATACACATATATTTACATTAGATAAATAAGAGATTAAATAAATTACATTTTTATATGTAATTAAAGAATATGTTTTACACTGAAAAGAAATTACATTTATATGTAATTAAGATTATAAGAACTAAATTACATTTTTATGTAATTAAGATTATAAGGGAGAAAATTATATTTTATGTATTAAAATAATAATAATTATTATTATGTGCATAAGTATTTATTTACATTTTCTTATGTAAATAAAAAGAATTAAAAGAATAATTATATGAATAGGATTTATTTACATTTTCTTATGTAAATAAAAAGAACCAATTTGTAAATAGTAATTATTTACATTTTCTTATGTATATAATAAAAAGGAAAGGTTAGAAAAGAATTAACATAAGATATTCTTTTTATGTTAAAAAGGAATATTAGAAAAGAGTTAAAGAAATACAATTATTTATATTTACTATGTAAATAGGATTTACAAAGGAAATTGAAATTATTTATTTACAAATAGTGTAAATAAATATGAATAAGAAATTAGATACATTTATTTACAATTAATGTAAATAAATATAGTAAAAGTAAACCCTTTATTTACATTAGGTAAATAAATAAGGAAAAGATAAGAATATTTATTTACATATAGAAATAGAAAAAGTTACATTATTTTCTATGTTAAGGAAATAAATAGGAAACATTATTTTCTATGGAAAATAAAAAGAAGAGTTATATTTTCAATGTAAAGGAAAAAGAAATAAAAGACATTCATGTTTTATTTGTAAATATAAAGGAGAAGATTATTTTTATACAAAATAAAATATACTTTGTTGAAAACATTGTTTTGTCGCATTAGAATTGGCGGAAAAAAAATATATATATAAATGAAATGATTTAAAGTAATAAATTATAATAGTGGAGAGCGCTACATGGTCTATACATATTTATATATATATTATATAAATTAAAACTAAGCGAAACACGCGCGGTAGTTCACGTTTTGAAATCATAACTTTAAACGGTTATACCGAAAGATCCGACAGTTGAATTTTCCCAAAACTTGAACCGTTAGGACCGCTTTAGGAAGATCTTTCCAACGATATAAATTTCGTCAAAATCCAACGGTTAGATTTTAGGATATGTGTAAATCAAAATTGGCTGAAAACAGCGCCAGGGTCGCCCATCGACCCGAAGCGTCGTTAAATTAATTTAGGCTATTTTTATATAAATAAAAATAGCGATAGGTCGTTATCAAATATTAATAACGATATGAAATGTTTTCAAATTATATATATATATATGCGAGAATCATTTGAAAAGACCGAGTTCAATCTCATTTCAAATGATTACACGACGTTCTAAATCTAAGAGTTGAAGACGGCGATTGAAGACCGACGATCTTCACATCGAATGGGTAACTAGTGTTGAGGTCCTTGATTGATTTGCTCCCAAGACGGGGCTAAGATGGTAGTTATCCGGACGTAGTGTTGATTTGTACGGATTTGACTTTCGTCCAGACCCAGGGCATAAGTTTATAAATGGAATGTATGTCTGACGTTGTAGCCCTTTATACTACATTCATTGATCTCTGTCAATATACATCTGTTTGGTGGTTAACACCCTTCTCTGAGACGCACGAGCTTAGAGGTTATATATTGGTAGAAATCAATGGTATGGTATGGACTGACAACGTGGCATGCTAAGATGCATTGATCAAGGCTTTTGTTGAAAAGCCGGCCTTGTGGTTGATGATCAAAGCATAGCCTATTACGGCATAGCTTTGTGTATATCGTGACTTCGCGAGCCTCACACCCCGGTATGAGTCAAAAACGGGATATGGACCGTAGGGAGTGCACACGTTTCTTTCTAGCTAGAGTGGTGTCAGCGACCTGCCAGCCCTGACATTTTACTTATGTGGATGATGGATTTTGAGGCGCCTCGTTATTTTTATAGGCCGTTGGTGGTCATACTATAGGTCCAAAGGGACCGGGGAACGTGTGTTCAGGCATAACTAATCCACTGCCCATTGGCGGGGACCGGCCCTACCGCTTCCAAGGGTTCACTGCGGGGAATCCTGAGGCATTTGCTAGAGTGTCTCGAATCGGAGAGGATATTGCCCCTAGCCTCGACTCATGATGGAATCCAAATTTCCAATACGCCCTTGCGGTTTTGATTGTAGAACTAGTATTGGCGACATGCTATATGGTAACCATGCCGTCTAGGATTGATACTTATGATTCAAATCTTTTTATTAAAACATATATACACTAATAATAATATCAAATCCGTTTTATACGTATCAAGCATCTTTTGACCATTATAAGGTAAAACCCTATCCTCTGGTGTGCGTTGCATTGTGTGATGGGACCTGGGTCTTATAATGGTTTCATTTTTCCAAAAAGACATTGCGTTATTTCTCGATTTACTTTGGTTTATGCACTGGCAATCTATAGGAGTAAACCCGTTCCGCGAAAGTGGCGTGGTCCTTGGATTTGTCTTATTAGTTATATTAGTTTAGAATTCTCACACCAGTCCCACGACTGACCCGTTGTTTGTTTCCACCTTTTGCAAACTCGGGTGCCCTCTTTTCCACACGGGCAGTCGAGTAGCTTTTTGCAGATATGTATCTCTTTAGCAGGATTCTGGATCGAAGCCTAAAGCTGTGTCCAGAGCATAGGAAGTCTTCCGCTGTATTAAAGTTTATCTTCTTCCGCTGCAATGTATTTAATTCATGTATTTAATCTATTGTATTTTGTTTCCGCTGTATTTAATTACATGTACTCTGATATTCTGTACTCTGATGTAACATTATTGTAATGTTTATATAAGTCTGCTGTTATTGTTCTAATGTATTGTATTCCCAAAGTTAAAGTATTCGAAGATTTCCAACCTTTGGGTCAGACCTGTGTGGTTTATGGTCGATTCAAAGAGCGGGAATTTCCGGGTCTTTACAGGTGGTATCAGAGCTCTGGTTAGCTCAAATCTTTGGGATACAACTCGTTAGAACTGAACAAAAGACTCATCAGAGATTGGATTAGTAATGTCCAATAAGAATACTCATTAGAGATAGGACCAGCAGTGTCCTAGAATGAGAAAACTCGTTAGAGATGGGGTTAGCAATACCCTAGAATGAGTTAAGAGTAACAAGTTTATAATTAGCGTATTTTAATTATATATAATCTATTTTTGAAAATATGATTTTAAATATATAAAAGTATATATATATTTGATAAGTTAGTCAACAAATAAAATTAATAAAAGAAAATTAAAATTTGGTTAGATAATTAAACAACTTTTACCTTAGTTCCTTTTCGAGGACGAAAAGTTCTGAGTGGGGGAGATTGTAACATCCCGTAAATTTCGACTGGTTTTTGGAATAATAAACTATATGAAATTTGGAATAAGTCAGTTAGAGACTTGAAACTCTATGATTTGTTAATGGAAATAAATTTGAATTTTTAATTTAGTTCTGGATTCAAATGGTTTGAAAATAAATTTTAAGGTATTATTAATTATAATAATTTCAAATTTTATTTTTAATAAACGACAATCTATGATAACATCAATAACCAAACAAACCATACGTGTTCATAAGTTTGGAAACGATATTGTCGATCATGAAACAATAACCACATCGTATAGAAATGGTTGACGTTGGAATTTAAACTCAAACTTTAAATGTGAACATGAAATTACATCTGTTTATTTAATTTAAGTAAATTTAAATAAAACATTAACAATGAAAATTTCAATGATATTGATATCAAATGGTGCAGTTACCGCAAGTAAAACGTAAAATTTTGCAGTCAAATCAATTAAGAAAATTTGATATTTAGAATACGTTCAATTTAATATAAATGAACGAATTTCTGTAGTAACATACCAAATTTTATTTCATTTGCAACATAAAGAAAAAGTCAAATAATTTAAACCGTTAACATTTGGAAACGGTAAACATTAAATACACATTAAATACATTAGGAAGAGGAAGATAAAAATTAATTAAGTAAACAAGTGTATGTAACGGTAAACATTAAATACACATTCATTTTGTTCCCAAATTGCATCGTTCAAAATTCCAAAGTTTTAATGTTTGTTGACAAACCCATGGTTTCCTTTCCAAAGCATACGTTACCCTTATACCTGCATGCATAACGCAAACATTTATGTTAGCACATAGTCCCATTTAATTCTTGCCACTTTTTTTTTTTTTTTTCTCTTTCTCGTGCTCCTTCCCTTTCTATTTTCATTTTCAGTCGACAAATAAATACTTCCTAATTTTCCTATTCTTCCCTAAACATGCTTTAATGTTTGCATATTATATATAGTATAAAATGTTTAATATAACATAAATGCTTTCCTTTTAATATTAAGCACATTCATGAGAGAAATTAAATTAAATATCCATTGAAATCAGCTTATTGTAGACATTAAAAATTTGATTTCACTTGAATTGTAAATTATAATGGAATTTAAATAAGTTTATTTGAATTTGAGTTGTTTTATCAACAATAGTAGTATTTTAAAATTCATTGAAACATTTTATATTGATTTAAATATTTGTTAATTTAAACAATTGTAATATTTTAAATGAATAGAATATATTGGTTAAATTTGATTTTCTGTTTTACTTGAGAATTATAATTGAGTGTAAACAAATTTATTAGAGTAGAATTTGGTATTAAAATTTATTTGAGTTTTATTTAATTTATGTAGACTTAATTTTGTTTTAATAATAATAATGACAATTAAGGATTGTATTTGGAAATATATAAATACATTGTAGTTAATTGGCATTCATAGTAAATAAATGGTAACATTTGGTATTAAATAAAAAAAAAATCTTTGTTTAATGGTTGTTGCCACATGTCCTTATTTAGCTGAGATTGTTTACACCGCATTTCCTTTTATCACGTGTGTTCCTTATTTCTCACGCTTCTCTCTTCTCTTTTTATTTGCGAGCCTCTCCTTCATTTTACTTCTCTGAATATCAGCTACCATACCAAGTTGTTTTTCCCCTTTCAGAAAATTCACTTTCACCCAAAATTAACAAAAAAAAAAAAAAAAAAAAAAAACGAAACATCCTCAAATCCAAATCATGGTCACCGATTGGAGATGCCGCCACCGCCCACTCCTTGCTCCAGCCGTCGCCATAAGTCAACCCCATACGAGCCCTTTGAAAATTCAGCAATTTTGAGTGCGATTGACTTCTGAAAACCAATCATTGTGAGAAATTCTGCCTCTTTATTTATTTATTTTTATAATAAAAATTTTGATACTTGACCTGTTCTAGAAATTGTGTTGTGGAATTTTGTGTCGCTAAATTCCGTTGGTTATATATTTAATTTGGCTGATGACACTGTTATGCTGATATGTGAATTAGAATTACCATGGTTGTAATATAGGATTGTTGGAAATAATCATATCATGTTTGTGACAATGGTTGAATTGTCATTTTGATTTAAATTAGATTCACCATGATCAAATTGTTGATTTTAATGGACAAGAATTAGGTTGTCTTTTTGGTTGAATTGGATTAAACAAAATCAAATGATGTATTGCCAAACTAGAATAAAAACATTGATTTTTATTTGTTGACCTTGACATTGGAATATAATATGGACATATAATTATGATTTTTAAATTAAAAGATAAATAAAGTTTAAATCTTTATTTTGTTTACAAAATTGAAATGCCAAATTTAATCTTCATTTTGCTTACAAAATAAAAAGCAAGTTTTTAATCTTTTATTTGGTTTACAATTGAAATGCCAATTTTAATCTTAGTTTTGCTTATAAAATACAAGCTTTATTTTTGTGAACAGAATAAAATCCAACTTTTACCCGTCACTTTGTTTACATAAAGACAATTTTTTTTTTTTTTAAATAAAAAGAATTATTTTCATGTCATTTTGTGTACATAAGATGAGACAAATTTTTGCAAACAAAATAAAAAGGATTATTTTGGGTCCATATTTGTTTGTTAAAACAAGAGGACATTTTCTACTTAATTTGTTTGTTGAAACAAAAGAACATTTTCACATAATTTGTTTGTTAAAGACAAAAAGGCATTTTTACTCAATTTTGTTGTTAAAACAAAAGACATAATTTTTAACACAATTTGTTAACAAGATAAAAGGACAAAGTCTTCATAAATTTTGGTTAATCAAATAAAAGACCATTTTAACATTAATTTTGATTAACAGTTAAAAGGACAATTTTTAACATTGTTTTGTTTACATAAAATAAAAGGACAATTTTTAATATTATTTTGTTAACATAGGTTTTAACATAGATTTTGTTAGTAAAACCAAAAGACAAAGATTTGTTTACATAATGAGAAGACAAAGTTTTTATACAAATTTGTTTACAAAATAAATGACAAAATTTTTACCTTGATTTTTATTCTCATCGTATTTTCTTAAATAAAAATTAGAATATTTATTCTTGCTTTGTTTATCTTGTTTACAAGCGAAATAAAAGATAATTTTAACATGAAATTTGATTGTAAAATAAAAGGTAAGTTTTTGTTTACATAAAACAAAAGAGCAATATTTTGTCAAAATTTGTTAATAGAAAAAAGGGACAAAGTTAACATTGTTTTGTTAATATATAAAGGATAAACTTTTATGCCATTGTGTAAACATAGGAACAGGATAAATTTTTACGTTAATTTTGTTAACAAAGAAAAGAAACAATCTTTACGTTAATTTTGTTAACATAATAAAAGAACAAATTTTGCGCTCATTTTATTTGCAAAGTAAGGGAACAAGTTTAGTGCTCATTTTGTTAACAGAAATATAAAAGAGAAAATTTTGGTGTTTATTCTGTTTACAAATTAAAGAACAAAGTGTTACATTTATTTTGTGAATATAATAAAAGGGCAAGTTTAATCTTTATTTTACTCATAAAATAAAATGCAAGTTTTTAAATCTTTATTTTCATTAACAAATAAAAAAGAAAGATGAGACCTTTATTGTGATTCATCAAAAGTACACCAAATCAGATATTATGTTGTTTATGTTAAATTAGTTGAAATGACACCAAACATTGTTGTGTTAAATTTTAGTTGTAATAACACCAATACATTGTTATGTTAAATTTTTGTTGTAATGACACAAAACCATCGTGTGTTAATTTATTTGTGATGACACAAAAACATCGTTGAGCTAATTTTAGTTGTAATGACATAAATTACACCGTCATGTTTGTATAGTAGGAATGAATCAAAGATTGACATATAAATATATTTAGAAATGCTGATACTATGAAGGATATTCACATAAGCTATAGGAAATATTTATTTCAATGTATAAGAAATAAAAGGACATTTATATTTATTTCAATGTATAGGAAATAAACTAAAAAGTTATATTTTCCTATTGTAAAGAATAGAATAAAAAGTTTTTTTTTTTTTTTGTAAAGTAAAATAAAGGAAAAACATTTATTTACACTTAGGTAAATAAATAAGAAATATGATGCTTAAACACGAGGTTGGATTGAGTTGTGATGTAAACCTGCCCGGACCCGCCCGGCTGTCCAGTAGTCACAACAATACCTATCCAATGTGGGAGGTTTAAGCATATGTAAATTACTATAATTATTAAGTATAAATAAATAAAACATAGAAATAGGAATACACATATATTTACATTAGATAAATAAGAGATTAAATAAATTACATTTTTATATGTAATTAAAGAATATGTTTTACACTGAAAAGAAATTACATTTATATGTAATTAAGATTATAAGAACTAAATTACATTTTTATGTAATTAAGATTATAAGGGAGAAAATTATATTTTATGTATTAAAATAATAATAATTATTATTATGTGCATAAGTATTTATTTACATTTTCTTATGTAAATAAAAAGAATTAAAAGAATAATTATATGAATAGGATTTATTTACATTTTCTTATGTAAATAAAAAGAACCAATTTGTAAATAGTAATTATTTACATTTTCTTATGTATATAATAAAAAGGAAAGGTTAGAAAAGAATTAACATAAGATATTCTTTTTATGTTAAAAAGGAATATTAGAAAAGAGTTAAAGAAATACAATTATTTATATTTACTATGTAAATAGGATTTACAAAGGAAATTGAAATTATTTATTTACAAATAGTGTAAATAAATATGAATAAGAAATTAGATACATTTATTTACAATTAATGTAAATAAATATAGTAAAAGTAAACCCTTTATTTACATTAGGTAAATAAATAAGGAAAAGATAAGAATATTTATTTACATATAGAAATAGAAAAAGTAACATTATTTTCTATGTTAAGGAAATAAATAGGAAACATTATTTTCTATGGAAAATAAAAAGAAGAGTTATATTTTCAATGTAAAGGAAAAAGAAATAAAAGACATTCATGTTTTATTTGTAAATATAAAGGAGAAGATTATTTTTATACAAAATAAAATATACTTTGTTGAAGACATTGTTTTGTCGCATTAGAATTGGCGGAAAAAATATATATATATATATAAATGAAATGATTTAAAGTAATAAATTATAATAGTGGAGAGCGCTACATGGTCTATACATATTTATATATATATTATATAAATTAAAACTAAGCGAAACACGCGCGGTAGTTCACGTTTTGAAATCATAACTTTAAACGGTTATACCGAAAGATCCGACAGTTGAATTTTCCCAAAACTTGAACCGTTAGGACCGCTTTAGGAAGATCTTTCCAACGATATAAATTTCGTCAAAATCCAACGGTTAGATTTTAGGATATGTGTAAATCAAAATTGGCTGAAAACAACGCCAGGGTCGCCCATCGACCCGAAGCGTCGTTAAATTAATTTAGGCTATTTTTATATAAATAAAAATAGCGATAGGTCGTTATCAAATATTAATAACGATATGAAATGTTTTCAAATTATATATATATATATGCGAGAATCATTTGAAAAGACCGAGTTCAATCTCATTTCAAATGATTACACGACGTTCTAAATCTAAGAGTTGAAGACGGCGATTGAAGACCGACGATCTTCACATCGAATGGGTAACTAGTGTTGAGGTCCTTGATTGATTTGCTCCCAAGACGGGGCTAAGATGGTAGTTATCCGGACGTAGTGTTGATTTGTACGGATTTGACTTTCGTCCAGACCCAGGGCATAAGTTTATAAATGGAATGTATGTCTGACGTTGTAGCCCTTTATACTACATTCATTAATCTCTGTCAATATACATCTGTTTGGTGGTTAACACCCTTCTCTGAGACGCACGAGCTTAGAGGTTATATATTGGTAGAAATCAATGGTATGGTATGGACTGACAACGTGGCATGCTAAGATGCATTGATCAAGGCTTTTGTTGAAAAGCAGGCCTTGTGGTTGATGATCAAAGCATAGCCTATTACGGCATAGCTTTGTGTATATCGTGACTTCGCGAGCCTCACACCCCGGTATGAGTCAAAAACGGGATATGGACCGTAGGGAGTGCACACGTTTCTTTCTAGCTAGAGTGGTGTCAGCGACCTGCCAGCCCTGACATTTTACTTATGTGGATGATGGATTTTGAGGCGCCTCGTTATTTTTATAGGCCGTTGGTGGTCATACTATAGGTCCAAAGGGACCGGGGAACGTGTGTTCAGGCATAACTAATCCACTGCCCATTGGCGGGGACCGGCCCTACCGCTTCCAAGGGTTCACTGCGGGGAATCCTGAGGCATTTGCTAGAGTGTCTCGAATCGGAGAGGATCTTGCCCCTAGCCTCGACTCATGATGGAATCCAAATTTCCAATACGCCCTTGCGGTTTTGATTGTAGAACTAGTATTGGCGACATGCTATATGGTAACCATGCCGTCTAGGATTGATACTTATGATTCAAATCTTTTTATTAAAACATATATACACTAATAATAATATCAAATCCGTTTTATACGTATCAAGCATCTTTTGACCATTATAAGGTAAAACCCTATCCTCTGGTGTGCGTTGCATTGTGTGATGGGACCTGGGTCTTATAATGGTTTCATTTTTCCAAAAAGACATTGCGTTATTTCTCGATTTACTTTGGTTTATGCACTGGCAATCTATAGGAGTAAACCCGTTCCGCGAAAGTGGCGTGGTCCTTGGATTTGTCTTATTAGTTATATTAGTTTAGAATTCTCACACCAGTCCCACGACTGACCCGTTGTTTGTTTCCACCTTTTGCAAACTCGGGTGCCCTCTTTCCACACGGGCAGTCGAGTAGCTTTTTGCAGATATGTATCTCTTTAGCAGGATTCTGGATCGAAGCCTAAAGCTGTGTCCAGAGCATAGGAAGTTTTCCGCTGTATTAAAGTTTATCTTCTTCCGCTGCAATGTATTTAATTCATGTATTTAATCTATTGTATTTTGTTTCTGCTGTATTTAATTACATGTACTCTGATATTCTGTACTCTGATGTAACATTATTGTAATGTTTATATAAGTCTGCTGTTATTGTTCTAATGTATTGTATTCCCAAAGTTAAAGTATTCGAAGATTTCCAACCTTTGGGTCAGACCTGTGTGGTTTATGGTCGATTCAAAGAGTGGGAATTTCCGGGTCTTTACAACCTTGTGAATTAATTTTCACAATTTGATTAAAGGAAATTTGGCAAGCGGGAATAGTAAGAAGAAATTACCTAAACTGAAATGTTTAGACAAGCTGAGTTAGGAGATGAACAAGTTTTTCGCGTAACGAATAATAGTAAATTTTGGAAACTGAAAAGGAATAAATTTCATAACCTTTGCAATTGTAAGATAAGATCTAAGCGCATAATTTATAAGTCTGAATTTTTTTGAAAGCGGTAAATGGTTGAGTATAAGTAATTGGCCCAATAAACGATGAATCGAATATAATAGGTAACTGGAGGTTATCGTAGGAGGACATGTAGATATGGTTATCCATTAATACATGTGAGAACACGGAGCTTTGTTATAAATAATTTAAATCCTGAATTTTTCGAATAAGTAGTTACGATTCCCTTCCCTTTTCGAGGGCGAAAAGTTTTAAGGGGGGTGAATGTAACGATCCAGAATTTTTAACCAATTTAAAATTGGAATTTTTATTGCTTAATCTGAATTTAATTTTGAATTTGATATAAATATATATATATATGGTTAAGAGTATTTAATAATTTTGATAAGTTATATGATATATTTTACTTGAATTATAAATGAGAATAATTATTAATTAGTTTGAATTTATTGATACTATTTGTTGTTCGATCGGATTTGTCAAACCATAACACGAATTAGTAGCGTTAGAATTAAGTGTTGCCTTTAGTTTTCATAACATTTAAAAGAAAGTGCTACCAAAAGTTATTTTTCCTTCTTAAGACAAGTGTTAAGACACATGTCTTTATGCATGCCCCCATTCATGCATGATTACCACTTTCCCCCTTATGTGTCTTTACCTCCTTACTTCTCCTTTCCTATGTAAGGAGGCTCTTTCTCCATTTTTTACCATTCCATTTCCATTTACTCTTTTCCACCTTCTTCTTAAAGCTTATGGCCATGGTTTCCATGGCATGAGTCTTCCTCTTTTCCACCACCACCTTGCCAAAGTTCGTCATTCTTTTCCTCCTCTTATAATACAAAGAGAGATTAGTGCATATTATATTATATATATTTTGGTGAAGAAGACGTTGCGTTGAAATACTGTCCGACGGTTCGCTTAGCTAGGCTCGCCTACCGTGAAGATTTGGAAAGCTTTTAGGTGAGAACTCTTTAACCATGGTTTATATATTTAATTAGTAGCTAGACTAATTTAAATATATGGTTAATGATGATTGATATTTGTTGTGATGGACGATGGATGCGAAGTTTAGAACACGCACTATTAAGCGTTAGCGTTATAACGCTTGTGCACAATTATGATTTATTGAATCATGTTGATGATGGTTGCTATGGATGATTAAATGGTTGTTTATGTTGTTTTTCACACACTATGACACAACAATAATGGTATCACATTGGTGATCGACAAATCTCCTTCACAATTAAAAGCAACATCATTATTGAAATTGAAGGTTAATAATTAGAAAAGATCATATGTATGAATTCATATATATTGTTAAAGTCCTTTAAATGAATAAATAACTACCGGAACATTCTAGGATGACAGAGAGGATAGTGTCTAGGCTTGGGTTTGGAAATAAAGTTTCCTGCTCTCCCTGGCTATCCCTAACTGATCCGATGAATGGGAAGGTTAATTTGAAGTTATTTGAATTTAGAAATGAATTGGAATTTATGAAAGTTGAATTTTAGATCTAAAATAATTTGGAAAGTAAATTTAAATGATTTTTAAAAGGGTTATACAAGGATAAAATGGTTTTCTAAGATATTTTGAAGTATCATCGAATAATGGTTATTATGGTCAAAATAGGGCTTGTCGCATAACGACAATTTACGTATTTTAGATGCAAACTTTAAACGCTTATAACTTTGGCAATCTAAATCGAACTTCCAAAAAACGAAAAACAATTGATTTATATTAACAAAAGCTTTTAAATGAGTGAAAGCTGATTTTTAATTCGAGTTAAAATTTTCAAGTTATGTTTGAAACCATTTTGGAAAAGATCGATATAAGAGAAGTTATCGACCATAACCATAAACAGCCAATTTTTATTATTTCCAAAAATATGGAAAAAATGGTAAAATCATTATAAATTATGTAAAACATGTTTTGAATTATAAAGTTTAAGTTTTGACTAAGAAAAGCAATGTTTTGATCAAAGTAATTAAGATAATTGTTTTGTAATGCTTTTGTAACGCTTTTGAAAACACAATTGTAACGCTTTCTTCGAAAATAATCTATTTTGAAGTTTTTAACCCGCAAACTATTTTCCGAATTACAAGTAATAATTTTTAAATGATTTTTGGAATGTTTTCAAAGGTTCAAAAGTATTGGAAATATTTTATATGGAATTTAAATTGATATTAATATGGGTTTACAATTTTAAATAATTGGATATGTTTGGAGATAAATCTTCGGATGTTTGATATTAATCCGGTTGATGATGATTCTTACTATTTGAGGAATTTAAAAGGTATTTCACCATTATTCCGCTTATAATATGAGTTGGATACATAGATTAATATTAAGTATAAGTAGATGGTATTTCTATCCAGATCTAATGTCAAAGAATTGAATAAATCTTTTAATTAAGATACGAGTTTCCTAAATTGACTGGGATAAGTTGGACAGAAATAATCTTCTGATATTTAATATAAAATTTTGTGGTGTAAATATATACTATTTAAGGAATTTGGAAGATATTATTATATCATTATTCCACTTACAGTATTCGTTGATTATGAGAATTGATATCGAATATAAGTAGATACAATTCTTGTGTAACTTATGTTCAATATCAATTGATTTGGGTTTTGTTGTGAATGATATCTTCAATAATATCATTCTTGAAACCCAATGATATTGAGTTGTGGAAATTCATATCGTAATTTGAGGATTTAATCAGATCTTTGATTTGAGGAAATTAGAAGTGAATAATTGGAAAGAAAGTATAGTCTTTTAGTTAAGATTAAAGAATGGAATGTTGGAAAATAAACTTAATTGGAAACTAGGGTTGAAATGTGGGGTAAGGTTTTCAAAGGAAATTGGATTTTTGATAACGAGTTATCAAACGGAAAATTTATTAAGGCTTTGGGGCTAGATTATCTTGGATTTAAGGGATGTGTTTTAAAGAAGAAGGGTTAAATATGGATTTTGTTAAAAATAATTTGAGAATAGATTTAAAGAAGTTTAATTTAACGAAATCCAAAATGGAAGGAGATTTGGTAGAAAGCCTGTGTGTTCCGTGATTGTGTTTTTAATTGTGCTTATTATTTGGAAAGACTGAGATCGGAATTATGTCTGAAAACCATTCCAAGTAATAATACGACGTTGTGGAGCAATTGAAGACATTGGAGACGGCATTGAAGACCGGGACACTTCATGTCGTAAGGGCGGCTTGCTGATTGTCTCGAATGGCTGGCTCCCATTCGCAGATGGATTTTATATATCAGCTAACTGGCAAGAAGCCCGAACGTATGTGAAGGAATTCCGGATTGTTGTTTCGTTCAGACCTAGAACGGACATGTATGGATTGTGTGTCTGACATTGTTATTGACTACGTAGCAGTGATCTTTATTAATATATATCTACTTGTTGGCGGAGAATTTATTCTCTTGCTTAACACCCTTCTGTAAAACGTATGAGCTTAGAGGTTATATATTATAGAAATCAGTGATGCGTAGTGATTGGACAATGTGGCATACTTAAGTTGTGTGATGAGCTATGGATGATCAAAGCATGGCTTATTTAAGCGTAGCTTTGTGTATATCGTGACCTCGACGAACCTCACATCCCGGATTGATGGTAAATTGGTGGTCATATTTTTATGTTCGTTTCGTATGTTCGGTGCACCAGGATGTGATGATGAAAGGGTACTGCGAAGTCCCCAGCCTGGGACGCTATTTGTTGGCTACTTTTGTTCATATATGGTGGGTTAGTATAACGGAGTCCGAGTCTGGACGTTATCCGCGAGTACTGGAATGATGCTGCAAGAAAGTTTGTGAGCCCACGAATGATCTTTCGCACTAGGAACCACCATGTTCGAAACCCAATCTCCACTACGAGCCCGTACGGTTTCGATTGTATAGCCTGCTGGTTACTGGCAGGATTGTCAATATAACGGGATGAGGCATTATGCTGGCTAGGATTAATACATTTATTTGCAAAAAGGCTTTTCATAATATATATAGTAGTAAAAGAGGATTTTCACGTATGAAGGCATTTTTGGTTATCATAAGGCAAAACTCGCCCATTTGGTGTGCGCTTGCATTGTGTGATGTGGGACGAGCTTATGATAGCTTCATTTTTTTCAAAAAGTCATTGCGAATTTCTATGCACTGGTATTCACATGGAGTAAACCCGTTCCGCATTGGCGGCGTGGTCCGGTGAATTACCTAACTTTAAAATAAACCCTAAAGACAACTATTTTGAGTTCTCACACCAGTCCCATGACTGATGTAAAGACCCGAAAATCACCGCCCTTTGAATCGACCATAAACCACACAGGTCTGATTCAAAGGTTGGAAATCCTCGAATACTTTAACTTTGGGAATACAACACATTAGAACAATAACAACAGACTTTTATTACATCATGATAATATAACATCAGAGTACAGAATATCAGAGTACATCGAAAAATAAAATAATACAACAGAAGATAAATTTTACATTAAATAATACATTGCAGTGGAAGATTATCAAAAGCTCTGGACATAGCTTTAAGCTTCGATCCAGGATCCTGCTAAAGAGATAAATATCTGCAAAAAGCTACTCGACTGCCCATGTGGAAAATATGGGCACCCGAGTTTGCCAGTGAAACAAACTACAGTTGCATGCCAAACAAGGACTGGTATGAGAAATCTTAACTTAACTAATCTAAATAAAAGGCTAATCACAGGACCACGCTGCTAGCGTGGAACAGGTTTACTCCATTGGATTGCCAGTGCATAAAATAAAGTAAATCGTTAAACAACGCAATGCTTTTTAGAAAATTGAAACCATTATAAGACTCAAGTCCCATCACATAATGCAACGCAAACCGAAGGATAGATTTTTACCTTATAATGTTCAAAAGATGCCTGATACGATAAAAACGGATTTGATATTATTATTAGTGTGTATGTGTTTTAATAAAAACAATCATAATGTATCATTCATAGACGGCATACTACCCCATCCTACAATGTCGCCATACTAGTTCTACAATCAAAACCGCATGGTGTCGTATCGAAAGTTGGTTTTCCATCATGAAATCGGGGCTAGGGATCGTCCTCTCCGATTCGAGAAACTTTGGCAAATGCCTCAGGATTCCCCGCAGTGAACCCTTGGATCTTCAGGGCCGGTCCCCACATAACGGTAGCGGATTAATTATGCTTGAACGCACATTTCCCGGTTCCTTTGAACCTCCATATGGCCACTAACAACCTATAAATCTGAGGTACCTCAATCCATCATCCACATAAGTAAAATGCCAGCCAGTTTAAGCAATGACACTACTCCTAGCTAGAAAGAAACGTGCGCACTCCCTGCAGTCCTAATCCCGTTTTTGACTCATAGCGGGGTGTGAGGCTCGCGAAGTCACGCTATACACAAAGCTATGCCTAAACAGGCTCTGCTTTGATCATCCCACAAGGCCCTGCTTTTTAACAAAAGCCTTGATCCATGCATCTTGGCATGCCACATTGTCAATCCATACCATACCATTGATTTCTGCCAATATATAACCTCTAAGCTTGTACGTCTCAGAGAAGGGTGTTAAACACCAAACAGATATATATTTAGCAGAGATCAATGAATATCATATATAGAAATACAACGTCAGACATACAATCCATTTTCCAGTCCGTTCTGGGTCTGAACGAAACCGAAGGCACCTTATACCTCGCATATCCAAACAATCAACAATACTTTCGGATGGCTACCCCTGACTCCCCTTCAAGGTAGCTACTCCAATCATGGGCCTCAGTAGCAACACATCCATTCGATGTGAAGATCGTCGGTCTTCAATCACTTTCTTCAACTCTTCGACTTATGTCATTGTATAATCATTTGAAATGAGATTGAATTCAGACTTTTCAAATGATTCTCGTATATATATATATATATAAATATATATATTAAAACCATTTCATATTGTTATTAGTATTTAATAACGATTTATCGCTATTTTTATATATATAAAAATAGCGATATTCATTTAAAGACACTTCGGGTCGATCGGCGGCTCTTGCGCTGTTTTTATCCAAATTTGATTTACACTTATCTCGAAATCTAATCGTTGGATTTTAACAAAGTTTATATCGTTGGAAAGATCTTTCCAAAGCGGTCTTAACGGTTCCAGTTTTGGGAAAATCCGATGGTCGGATCTTTCGGTATAATCGTTTGAAGTTACGACTTCGAAACGCGAACTACCGCGCGTGTTTCGTTTAAATTTAATTTATGTTTATATATAATCATATAAATATAATTTGTTTGGCAATTTCAACTACTAAGATCAATTCTTTCTATCGCATCTAAAATGACGATAAAAATGTCATCTTTATTTCTTCTTTTTATCGCATCTAAAATGACGATAAAAATGCCGGTTTATTTCTACTCTTTTTTATTGTCCCTAGAACGACAATAAAAATACTTCTTTTAATTCTAATCCTTTTATTGAATAAAGTATCAATAAAAATGTCGCTTTACATTTATTCTTTTTGTTTACACTTAAAATGTAAATAAAGATATCACTTTACATTTATTCTTTTTATTTGCATCAAAAGTAAATAAAAATATAACCTTTTAATTCTAATCCTTTTTATTGTCTCTATTCTGACAATAAAAATATAACATTAAATTCTATCTTTGTAATTACATTTAAAACGTAAATTAGAATGACACTTTTATTTCTATGTTTTTAATTACATCTAAAATGTAAATAAAATATGCTTTTTTTATTCCTATGTTTTTATTTACGTCTAAAATGTAAATAAAAATGTACTTTTTTAATTCATATTTTTATTCACATCTACAATGTAAATAAAAATGTACTTTTCACATTCATGTTTTTATTTACATCTAAAATGTAAATAAAAATACACTTTTTAATTCAAGTTTTTTTTTATTCACATCTAAAGGGTGAATAAAAATGTACTTTTTATTTTCATGTTTCTATTTATATCTAAAATATAAATAAAAATACACCATTTAATTCAAGTTTTTATTCACATCTAAAGGGTGAATAAAAATGTACTTTTTATTTTCATGTTTCTATTTATATCTAAAATATAAATAGAAATATCCTTTTCAGTTCATGTTTTTATTTATATCTAAATTATAAATAAAATGTCAACCTTTTTATAATCATGTTTTTATTTACATCTAAAATGTAAATAAAAATGTACTTTATATCTTTATGTTTTTATTCGCAACTAACTTGCAAATAAAAATGTACTTCTATTCAATGGTTTTTATTTGCATATTAACAGGCAAATAAAAATGTACTTTATATCTTTATGTTTTTATTTGCAATTAACTTGCAAGTAAAAATGTACTTATATTCTATGGTTTTTATTTGCATATTAGCAGGCAAATAAAAATGTACTTCTTTTTCTCATGTTTTTATTTGCAACTAATTTGCAAATAAAATTGTACTTTTAAATTTCATGTATTTTATTCACATCTAGAATGTGAATGAAATATTCTTTATAAATTCATGTCTGTCTAATATCATATAAAAGAATATTTTATGTTAACATTCCTAACCTTTTATATTAACATAAAAAGGATATTTTTATGTTAAATCAGTTCTAACATTTCAACAAAAACAAATAAAAAGGATAACTTTGTTTTTGTTGACAATTCTATTTCTACAAAAACATATAAAAGTCATATATTTGTTTTGTCGACCACTCTAATTCGACAAACATATAAAGGTGATATTTTTGTTTTGTCGGCAACTCTATTTCAACAAAATGAATAAAAAGTGATATTTTAGTCATCTCAACATTTTATAACTTAAATGTTATTTTTATAAATCTAAACATTTTATAACTAAATTGTTATTCTTATCAATCTTAACATTTATAAATAAATGTTATTTTCTCCAGTCTTTATATTTTATAACTAAAATGTTATTTTCTTCGATCTTAACATTTTGCAACTAAAATGTTATCTTTTTTCAATCTTAACATTTTATAACTAAAATGTTATCTTTATTCAATCTTAACATTTTATAACTAAAATGTTATTTTTCTTTTACAAAACATTTCTTAACGAAGTTGATGTTTTTAATTAACATGTCAGTCTCTAATGAAAGTGACGGTTTCTAATATCATATAAAAGAATATTTACTATGTTAACATTTTCTATAAATTCCAATATCATATAAATGAATGTTTTCTATGTTAACATTTTTCTATAAATTCTAATACCATATAAATGAATATTTTCTATGTTATTCAAGTGAAAAATAAATGGTCATTTATTTATAATCAATTTTCTATATATTTCACATGATGAATAAATGGTCATTTATTTGTAATGAATTTTCTATGTATTAATGTCACATAAATGCATATTTCATTTGTAACAATTTCCTATGTACATTAGTGACACATAAATGCTTATTTTATTTATAAGTAATTTTCTTTTTATGTTAATGACACATAGATGTACGCTTTATGTCTATATTTCATATGCATTTTCATGATTCCAAAATATGATTATTTTCATATGCATTTTCATGATTCTCAAAATGTGATTATTTTCATATGCATTTTCATGCCTCCCAAAATGTGATTATTTTCATATGCATTTTCATGCCTCCCAAAATGTGATTATTTTCATATTCGTTTCCATGCCTCCCAAAATGTGATTATTTTCATATGTATTTCCATGCCTCTAAGATATGAATATATTTCATATTTCTACATAAACGGTAAAAATAATCTTTATTTCATATTTCTACATAAACGGTAAAAATAATCTTAATTACATATTTCTACTAAGATGCCAAAAATATGTTTATTATTCTAGTTTCATGAATATGCTAAAAATAAGATAATTTTTCTATTTTCATGAACACTCTAAAAATATGATAATTTTTCTACTTTCATGAACACTCTAAAAATATGATAATTTTTCTACTTCCATGAATGCTCTAAAAATAATATAATTTTTCTAGTTTCATGAACGCTCTAAAAATATGATAATTTTTCTACTTTCCTGAACGCTCTAAAAATATGATAATTTTTCTACTTTCATGAATGCTCCAAAAATTATGATAATTTTTATACTTTCATGAATGCTATAAAAATATGATAATTTTTCTACTTTCATGAACGCTCTAAAAATACGATAATACAATTAAATCTGGCGTCAAGTTTTCATGTCAACACGTACAATAACAACATATAATTTTGGTATCAAGTTTTCATGAATCAAAATAAAAGATCCAAACTTTCACTTTATTTATTTTATTTATTAAAATAAATATCCAAACTTTCAAGAAATAAAAAAAAAAAGATGAGAACTTATATGAAGATCACACCAAAATTTATGGATCTAAACGAACATGGCTGTCTCAAGACATCACAAAGAATTACAAATCACAGAACCACAAAATCCAAAACACAAAGCATAGAAGATGAGATTATAAACATGTATTCATGAATCTAATTAAAACATAATTAATTAACTAATTAATTAATTTTCTAAAAAACAAAAATCTCACCTTGCTATTTGGTCAGATCTAAAATCAAAGAGGACTCAAAAATTGTTCAAATCAGATCTAGAATGTTGTATTCGACGACACGGTTCCAATGACTCTGAATTCGTTCAATTCTGAAATCGTACGAATAAAATATGAATTTTATAATCTACTTTACAATTTGCAATGCTTATTAGTGTTAGGATTTAATTAGATTATACCTCAGAAATAAAGGCCGTGTTTTCTTTCAAATTGTTTAATTCTTCTCTTTCGATTTTCAGAATCTTGAAGGCACGAAACGAGGAGTGGTCAGTTGAACGTCGTCTGGGGCGGAGAGACACACGTGCACCGGAAGGGGGGTGGAGTTCTGTGGTGCGGTGGGCCTAGGATGGAGCCTTGAACGACGGCAGTTGGCGGAGGTAATTCACGAGCTGTGGTGCTCGGTTTCAGGCGAGGTCGGTGTTGATTGAAAGAGGAGGAAAATCTCTACAGAAAACTCAAAATGAGGAGGGGCTGAAATTGAGAGGAGATGGAGTTATTTGGTGAGGAAGAATCTATGGTTAATGGGAAATAATGATGGAAGTGGCGGCTGTAAGGTTCGGGAAGAAGGGTTTTGGTTTTGTTATTCTAATATTTATAATAACATAATATTATTAATTGAACCTTTAAGGCCCGTTTCTCCTATTCAAATTTCAAAATAGAATAAGAAAAGGAAAAAATGGGAAGGTATTCGATTGGATAGACAGGAATAAATAGAATAGAAATATACACGTGGGTCCATTACAATTTATATTTATAACCTGCCCATTATGATTTTTATTAATAACTTCATTCTTATGTAAATTGCTAATTTTCGTCTTAGCCGATTTATGTGAATTCCTATTTGAATCACAAATGTTTAACCATTAGTGTAAATAAATACGAAATATACAAACTTACATTTTACTAGGTCTCCATTTATGAAATCAACTTGATTATTGTCATTTATTTCTGTTTGCTATAAAAATTCAATTTGCTTAATTTAATGACAAGGAGTATATTTAATATGTTTACTAATCAAGTAATCATTTTCATTCCAAATTTTAGTTTTCACATTACTGTAAATTCCAACCTATCATGCTTATGCCATTCCCAAGCCAAATTAAATTGTCTAATGCAATTTCTCAAAATATCTACACATATGTTTACAGCAACTAAAATAACTGAATATTGCAATTTACATTAAAATTAACCAATCTAAAAATTAAATGGGAAATCAAACGATAACGGAATATTTATTAAATGAGAATAATTAAATCCACTCACCACGCCATTTTAAACCCTTTTAAAATTAAATAAAATTTATTCGTTTTAACTTCAATTAAAATAAAAAAATAGTCGTTATTATTTAAAATAAATAATTTTAAATATTCTAAATTCATTAAAATTTCTAAAATAAAAGTTTTAAATTGGCCCCAAAATTCAGGGTTATTACAACTAACTTGGAGTTTATTATTCCCACACCTAAACTCTGGGTGCCTATAATTTTTATACGGACATCGTAGTAGTTTGGTTCGTAGATTTAGCTTTGGAGTTAGTTGGAGCAGGATTCTAGTTTAACTGGAGCTATTATGTTTGGAGCAGTCGCACTCTTCCACTGAGTTTAGTATCTTTTCCGTTGTGTAACCGATGTACTCTGATGTACCTCTTGTAATCTGATGTAGTATTATTTTAATGATAATGGAAAAGTTGTTTTTATTTTGTGCAAATGTGTAAGTGCCCCTAACAATCCGTCTTTGTGAACTATTTAAGTTGGTTTAATTACCGGCAAAAACCGAGCAAAAAGGCGGGTCGTTACAATAAATATGCTTGTTTCAACTCCTAGTGAAAATACTTAAAACATTTAAAATAAATATGGAAAATACGTTCCCCCATGGATCATGACTACTCGGCGGTTACGCTACTATCCCAGTAGAATCGCATGTAACCATATGTATCACACCCCTCGAATTTCACCATGGTTGTTTCCATAGGATGCAGTTACACGGCGGTCACAAGCAATATCTTGGTGGAACTGAGATGATTCGAAATCCCCCAATCTCCGAGAAGAAGGGAAACACCGGATTGCTATAAGAACACGATTCATTAGAACACAAACACTACAACATTTCATTGCTATTACAACAATTACATCAGAGTACAAGAATATATCAGAGTATGAATAAATAATATACAATGGAAAAATAAATATCAGAGATTTAAAATACATAGCAGTGGAAATTTAAAACGTATAAATACAAAGCGTAGAGGAAATACATCAACCAACACAACTGAATGGAATATAAGAATAAAAAGCTTTCCGAATATATCTCCAGTTGTAATCCAGGATCATGTGAAAATAAATATCTGCGAAAAACCAAAACTAGTAGCTGCCCATATGGAAAATTTGGGCACCCAGAGTTTAGGTTAAAACAATAAACTCCAAGCCAGTAATGGGACTGGTGTGAGAACTCAAAACTGTTATTAGCTTTTATTTCAAAGTTGGGTAAATCACGGGCCACGCTATATAACACGGAATGAGTTTATTGTAAAGACAAGAAAATCCCCACCCTTTGAATCGACATAAACCACACAGGACTGAACCAAAAGTTGAAATCTTGAATACTTTAGCTTTGGGAATACAATACATTAGAATAACAACAGAAGACTTTTATTACATCATGATAATATAACATCAGAGCACAGAATATATCAGAGTACATTGAGAAATAATACAGCGGAAGATACATTTACAATAATAAATAAAAAGCAACGGAAGTCTATCAACACCCTGGACACAACTTCAAGCTTCGATCCAGAATCCTGCTTAATATATCTGCAAAATAAGCTACTCGACTTCCCGTGTGGAAAAGAGGGCACCCGAGTTTGCAAGTGAAACAAACTACAGGTCAGTCATGAAACTGGTATGAGAAATCTTACTTATCTAATAATAAGGCTAATCACAGGACCACGTCGCTAACGCGGAACGGGTTTACTCCATTGTATTACCAGTGCATAAATAAAGTAAATCGTTAAACAATGCAATGCTTTTTAGAAAATTGAAACCATTATAAGACTCAAGTCCCATTACACAATGAAACGCAAACCGGAGGATAGAGTTTTACCTTATAATGGTCAAAATATGCTTGATACAATAAAACGGATTTGATATTATTATTAGTGTATATATGTTTTAAAAACAATTTCAACCATAATGTATCAATCATAGACGGCATAGTACCCCATCCTACTATGTCGCCATACTAGTTCTACAACCAAAACCGCATGATATCATATTGGAAGTTGGAATTCCGTCATGAGTCAAGGCTAGGAACGATCTACTTACCGATTCGAGACAGTCTAGCAATGTCCCAGGATTCGGATGCTGGCGAACCCTTGGATACAACAGGGTCGGTCCACGTATACTTTAGTGGATTGGCAATTCCTGAACACACGCTTCCCGATCCTATTGGACCTATAAATTGGCCATTGGTGATAAATAAAAATATCCGAGGCACCTCATAATCCATTAACCACATAAGTAAAATGTCAGGGCTGGCAAGTCGCTGACACCACTTCAAGCTAGAAAGAAACGTGTGCACTACCTGTGTTCCCTTGCTCCGTTTCAGACTCATACCGGGGTGTGAGGCTTGCGAAGTAATGCTACACAAAGCTTTGCTAATTAAAGCTATGCTCTGATCATCATCCAAAAGGCTCTGCTTTTCAACAAAAGCCTAGATCCATGCATCTTAGCATGCCACATTGTCAATCCCTACCATTGATTTCTGCCAATATATAACCTCTGAGCTCATACGTCTCCGAGAAGGGTATTAAGCAAGAGAATAAATTCTCCGCTACCAAACAGATATATATATGCAGAAATCAATGAATATAGTGTAATGGAATACAACGTCAGACATACCATCCATTTACAAGTTCGTTCTAGGTCTGAACGAAACCGGAGGAACCTTATTCCTTGCATATCCGAACAATCAACAAGTACGTCCGGACGGCTACCACTGTAGCCCCTTCAAGGTAGCTACTCCAATCATGGGCATCAGTAGCAACTCAATCATTCAACGTGAAGATCGTCGGTCTTGCACCGTCTTCAATTTCTTCTACTGTTAGTCGTCTTATTCATTATTCAGAATGGGTTAAACCCGGTAGTTCTGAATAACTCACGTAATTTATAATCAAGTGCTATGCAAACGCATCCAACACCTTATTCCAATTCAGAATCTTCTTTTTAATAAAATATTCACAATATTAGGAAAAAGTTCCCATTAATTTTGTCAAAAATAATCCCTTTAAAAGTTATTCTTTTTAAACTCTAAATCATTAACTAAGGATTATTTAAGTTTTAAGAGATTAATCTTATCTTCAACTGGGTTAAAGAACCAATATCTTTTAAAAACATTGTTCACGATAAACCCAAATCTTTTTCCATCAAAATGGAATCTACGCGGAAATCATAATGGTATATAATTGATATAAAATCCCGTATCAGACTAATAATATAAATGGAATAATGGCAAAGCCTTTTAAATTCCATATATAGTATCGGCCTTCATTTACACGAGCTAATCTCGATTATTATTGAATCGAATTCCATTCAATTCCAATTTAATGTATTAAATTGGAAAAAAAATTATTTTGGAAAAATTTCCAAATAAATCTAAGTAAAAGATTTATAAATTCCAAATTATATTTTTACTGTTAATTGGGTTAAATGACAAATGTCGTTAAAACTCAGTTCACGATAAACCCAATCCACATTTCACTGAATATAATTTGAAAACTCTATTAATCTTAATTAAAAGATTTATTCTTTTTACATGGGTTTTAAGAATAGTGTTATTTAAGACACCATTCACGATAACCCAAAATCCAATCTATTTAATTTTAAAACATTGGATTTTCATTCTAGTTAATAACTAGTTCATTTTGATAAAAATACATTTTACCTTTTCAAAATTGGGGGTTTTTCATCCAAAAATCTTTTTAAATCATTCATTATGATTTTACATAATTTTCCAATATTTTTAGTAATTTTATTTAGGACTTTACAATTGATTTCCATAAACGGTCATCGAACTGCACTTATAGCAACCTTTTCTGAAATTGATTTGGACATAACTCAAAATCTAACCGTTAGATTTGAAAATTCTTATATCCATTGGAAAGCCCTTTTCGATATGAACCCAACGGTTCCCGTTTTAGGAGAATCCGACGGTCGGATCTCCCATTACATCAATTTAAAGTTAATGGTCGAAATTCGCGAACAGTTGCTGTGCGGCTCGTTCTATTCAGTCCATTATATATATATATATATATATATATATATATATCGTCGATTTCTAAAAGTATTTTATAAAATATTTATAAATTTATTTATAATGATTTTAAATTCATTTTCAATTTTAAATAAAATTTGAATATTCTATATTTTTACCATATTAAAATATTTATACTTTCAAAAACTAGGTTTATAAACCACTTCTTTATATTTATTTTAAAATGAAAAAATTGATCGATAAACCTGTTCGGGTTAAAATGATGTTTGCTACTTAATCCGGCTTCGTATTTTATATTTTTATGTTCGTCTAAAAAGGGACATAAAAATCGTAGTTTTATTTTACACTGAATATTATTTTAAAATATTCATAATTATAAAATAATCTTAATTTACCAGATTCTTTGCCTCTAAATATTCTTTATATAAACATGTTCTTCATTTTTTAAATATTATTTTATTAAAAATATTCTAAATCGGAGTGTGACTCAATCGATTACCATATAAATTCAGTTATATGGATTTCATACATGGCATATGTTCAACACAAATGAATAACAATCATTGAACAATACATTCACATCCAAAGTGAGATTTATAACTGTGTGAGCATTAAAATAAATAAATTAGTAATGCTCAACACAGACTGTCATTCCATCGATTTACAATTAATTAAATATTGGGGCTAGTGTATATCAAATGTCGTCCCAACACCCGTTTGGGGTTTCAACCAACAAACACATAGCAGATTATTTGTTCACTTGGGCGATGTGAGAAAATTATCGTCCCAATCACATAAAAAAGTCGGATAACTTGTATATGGAAGTGTAATACTTCAACAATGAGAAGTTTTAAGGATTCCTACATACAAAACAAAGATGTATATTTTTATTGTTCTCTTAATCCATTTTAATATCTAATTCTTTTTAATGCCCATAAAATGACAATAAAAATATAATATTAAAATCTATTCTTTTTATTGCCTCTAAAATGACAATAAAATGAAATATTAAAATATGTTCTTTTTGTTTCATGTAAAATGACCCAAAAAATGTGGCATTTAATTCTACTCCTTTTATTGTCTTCAAAATGACAATAAAAATGTAACTTTCAATTCAATTCTTTTTATTTTAAATAAAATGTAAATAAAAATGTAATTCTCTAATCTATTCCTTTATTCACATCTAAATTGTAAATAAAATGTAACTTTTTAATTTAAGCTTTTATTTACATCTATAATGTAAATAAACATGTAAATTTTCATTTTTTATGGTTTTATTTACATTTACAATGTAAATAAAAAAATTACTTTTAATTCTATGTTTTTTTTATTTTCATCTAATATGTAAATAAAAATGTAGTTTTTTATACTATGTTTTATTTACATTTAAAATGTAAATAAAATGTAACCTTTTAATTCACGTTTTATTTGCATCAAGAAATGCAAATAAAAATTCAACTTTTAATTCAATGTTTTTTTTATTTTCATCTAAATTTGCAAATAAAATTGTAAATCTAATTTTAGTGTTTTGTTTGCATCTAAAATTGCAATAAGAATGTAATTCAAATTTTAATGTTTTGTTTGCATTTAAAATTGCAATAAAAATGTAATTCAAATTTTAATGTTTTGTTTGCATTTGAAATTTCAAACAAAAATGCAATTTTATTTTAATGTTTATTTGCATTAAAGAATGAAAATAAAAAAATAACTTTTTATTACAATGTATATTTGCATCAATGAATGCAAATAAAAAAATAACTTTTTATCTGAAAAGAAAATGGCAACAAAATATGTTTCTTTTTGTCTAAAAAAAATTGACACAAAATATGTTTCTTTTTATTCTAAAAAGAAAATGACAAATAATATGTTTTTTGTAAACAATAAAATTGAATATTTTATTGTTATTCTAGTTTCAAACAAAACCATATTTTAATGTAAACAATAAAATGAATATTTTACTATTGTTCAAATTTTGACATAACAATTCATAACTAGATGACAAATTTAATTTACGTACATTTTCTATATATATTCTAATGACAAATAAAAGAATATTTTATTTGTTAACAATTTGTATTTAACATAATAAATAAATAAGGATAATTTATTTGTTACAATTTCTAATTTAACCTAAAAATGATAATTTTATTTGCTCACAATTTCTAATTTAAAATGATATTTGTTTTCATCAATTCTATAGTAACAAAATGGCATGCTAATTTTAACACAACGTATACTGACAAAATGATAGTTTTAATTTGTCAATATTGATTCAACATAAATGACATGTTAATTTTGTCAATTTTAATGAAACAAAAATATTCCATCGAATTAACAGAACAACAAACAGCATCACACACTTAAAATCCAATTACGAACATGTAAGAACTACTAAACACAATAATAATTAATTTATTTTTAATTACTTAAATCATAATTCTCACAGTGATCAGTTTTCAGAAATCGTTCGTGTGTTTTTTTGAATTTCTGTTTGCGTTTAAATTTGGTTGAATTCCCTAAGTACTCCGTTTTGATCCTGGTCAGTTCCATCGCGTAGATCTCGTTTTTCTGATTCCAATGCATTTTGTTTTGCGAATTTCTGATTCAATTTGCAAAAGATATCATCATTTAAAGATTTGATTACATAAATAATTAATTAATTTATAATTAACAAGCTAATTACATTTTTAATTCTCCTCCATCGTCGTTCTTCTTCTGTAATGAATGAACCCAAAACACGAACCACCTTCACCAAAACGCACGCAACCAGATGTAGCTGACCGCTGATCCAACATGCCTACGACAATCGCTGGTGTACCCTTGACCTTCGCCCACCTCACTGCTCACCGCTGTGGTCAACGGCGGCCCAGAAATGGCCCCAACATCGGCACCTTTGAGGACTAAAATCGACCGATCCACCTCGTTAAATATGATCATCACCGTATCATTTAAAAGATCTCGAAATTCTCTACGGAAATCGCTTTATACCTATATGAAATTGATTTATGATTTGGAAATGGTTGAGGAGACAAAATGGGAGCTTTCTGGACATTTGAGGGTATAGAACGGCGGCGACCTGATATAGAGTATTACAGTTTCGTATTCCTATACGTGTATTTCTTTTATTATTCAATATTTAGTCATTTAATTCAAGAAAATTTTTGTTCGTCGATACTAACTCTGAATCGAGCCCAACGAATGTCGTCCCCAGCTAATTACCCCCATCTCGGACACAATGGAACATGTTTCGTAACCCAGCTCGGTTGTTACGATATGTTTTTCTTTAAATTAAAATATAAAACATTTAATTATTTAATTTGATTGTATATTTTAATTTACCGGGGCCACATACGGACTCAAAAAAACCCAGAAAAAATATTTCTGGCTTTGTTTTAACGGTACGGTCCAAACAAAACTAATTTCGTAGAATTTTGAGACTGTTTGAAAAATAGCCATTTTCAAGTCGATTAAATTTGACTAATATTGACAAAACACATTTTCGTTTGCCACGCTCACATATTAATTCGAAAATTTATGAAAATTGAAACCTAGCAATAATTTGACATTCCGGTTCCAACAGAAGTGGTCTCGTCGAAAACAGTGGTCATTTGAAAACTGGTCTTTTATACGGGCTATAAATTATACTATAGCGACCATTCTGAATATTCAACTGGCCATATCTTTTGATTCCCGCTATGAATTTTTGATTTTTTGGATTCATTGGAAAGATAATTTCAAACAGATTTAGATATTTTTGGTTTCACTAAAATTCGTTAAATTTTGAATTCGATACATTCAGTCAAAGTACCGGTTTGACTTTTCAAACTGCCATACTATTTCTAGTTCCTTTAGAAATCAAAATGAATACATTTGCTCTAACTTCGATTAAAATAAATTTTTAATCATTATTATTTAAAATAAACAATTTTAAATATTAAATTTTTATTAAATTTCCTAAAATAAAAAATTTAAATTGGTTCAGAATTTACGGGTTGTTACAGTCTCCCCCACTTAAAATCTTTTTGTCCTCGAAAAGGAACGGAGCTGAAAGTTGTTTAATTAACTAATTAAATTTTTATTTCTTATCAATTTAGTCGAATATTAAATTTTATTTAGCTAAATTTATCATTCTTTCTCATATTGGTTAAATTAATTATCATACCCACATCTTAATTAGTTAAACTAATTATCAAACATCACAACCAACAATCAATTAGGTGATTAACTTTTTAAATATATAACTTTTATATATAGTCAAAAATCATATTTTTAGTGCAAATCACAACAATAAATCCTAATTAAGATTTGGTTCTCATACCAGTCGATTGGAAATATATAGATATCTCACTCTGAAACTCGAACATAAACATTGATGATGATGCCTCATCATCAGAATCATCTCCGGGTGACTAGAGTGTAATTCTATACCTACCCAGTATATTTGAGACTTCGTATACACGTGGATCAGACATATATTAAAATCTCTATATACTTGATAGTCCAAATTAAAATATAATAATATCTCAAATACGTATTTTACGATAAAATTTTCAAAACTAAATTAGTTTTTATTTATTTTTAAAATAATACTCTTCGGACTCATTCTAGGATACTACTAATCCCATCTCTAACGAGTCATTCTTTTTATAAAATATTACTAATCCTACCTCTGATGAGTCTTTTTTTCAGTTCTAACGAGTTGTACCCTAAAGATTTGAGCTAACCAGAGCTCTGATGCTAAATGTACAGACCCGAAATTCCCCACTCTTTGAATCGACCATAAACCACGCAGGTCTGAACCAAAAGTTGGAAATCTTCGAATACTTTAACTTTGGGAATACAATACATTAGAATAACAACATAAGACTTTTATTACATCATGATAATATAACATCATAGCACAGAATATATCAGAGTACATTGAGAAATAATACAGCGGAAGATACGTTTACAATAATAAATACAAAGCAGCGGATGTCTATCAATACCTTGGACACAACTTTAAGCTTTGATCCAGAATCCTGCTTAATATATCTACAAAATAAGCTACTCGACTGCCCATGTGGAAAAGAGGGCACCTGAGTTTGCAAGTGAAACAAACTACAGGTCAGTCATGGGACTGGTATGAGAAGTCCTACTTATCTAATAATAAGGCTAATCAAAGGACCACGTCGCTAACGTGGAACGGGTTTACTCCATTGGATTGCCAGTGTATAAATAAAGTAAATCGTTAAACAACGCAATGCTTTTTAGAAAAATGAAACTATTATAAGACTCAAGTCCCATCACACAATGCAACACAAACCGGAGGATAGAGTTTTACCTTATAATGATCAAAATAAGCTTGATACGATAAAACGGATTTGATATTAATATTAGTGTATATATGTTTTAAAAACAATTTCAATCATAATGTATCAATCATAGACGGCATAGTACCCTATCCTACTATGTCGCCATAGTAGTTCTACAATCAAAACCGCATGATATCGTATTAGAGGTTGGATTTCCGTCATGAGTCAAGGCTAGGAACGATCTCCTTACCGATTCGAGATACACTAGCAATGTCCCAGGATTCGGACGTTGACGAACCCTTGGAAACAGCAGGGCCGGTCCACAAATACTTTAGTGGATTGGCAATTCCTGAACACACGCTTCTCGATCCAATTGGACCTATAAATTGGCCATTGGCGACCAATAAAAATATCTGAGGCGCCTCATATTCCATCAACCGCATAAGTAAAATGTCAGGGCTAGTAAGTCGTTGACACCACTTCTAGCTAGAAAGAAACGTGTGCACTCCTTGCGTTCCCTTGCTCCGTTTCTAACTCATACCGGGGTGTGAGGCTCGCGAAGTAACGCTACACAAAGCTAAGCTAATTAAATTTATGCTTTGATCATCATCCACAAGGCTCTGTTTTTTCAATAAAAGCCTTGATCCATGCATCTTAGCATGCCACATTGTCAATCCTTACAATTGATTTCTGCCAATATATAACCTCTGAGCTCATATATCTCAGAGAATGGTATTAAGAAAGAGAATAAATTCTCCGCTACCAAACAGATTTATATTAGCAGAAATCAACGAATTTAGTGTAATGGATTACAACGTCAGACATACCATCTATAACACCCCACCTCCACTAGGGTCACTCACAAAGGGAATGCACTAGTTTTGGTGGAGCATTATCTAGGTAAACATACACAGAGATATCACAAGACAGAACATAAATAAAGCAGCGGTAGAAATTAAAAACCAGATCTTATTACTTTCAAGAAAAGAGTCAAAACCTCATATATCCAAAGTACAAGTTGCCATTATTCCATTACATCAAGTTCTAAATAAAGAAGCATAAACTTAAAATAACAAAAGTAAACTATTCCCCAAAAATAGCAGACGTGCAGCCATAGCATAGCTCATGACCAAATCGTACATGAACTGACGGAAAACAAGCAGAATCCAAGCTAAGTGCTAGAGTTTCCTCCCTGAGAACCTGGGGGGAAACGAAAGAAAAAGAGGCAAAAGAAAATGGGTCAGTCATAAAGACTGGTAAGTCCAAGTGACTTTTAGCATAAAAACAGGTAAAGGTAACATGACATGTATAAACTGAAAGCAAACATAAGTACGATGTCAATATGGATAAGATAGACTAAGATAACATGATGAATCAAGTATAGGTAAAGTATAGCATCGCATGTTCAAGGTTCGCTGCACCAACTGTACTAGTAGCCCAACCCATGTCAAGTATTAATCATGAAATGATCCCTGGGCCCAAAATCATGAATGACCCATTACTAGGTCCAACAGAACGATCCACTAATCGATCGGCTCCATACAAGTTCTATCTCGTTGTGTTTATGTGTCATATTGCTCTATCACGAATGTAGTCACCTATGCTAGGTCCTTTATAGAGTGTATCAAGCCCTATGGTGCTAACCACTGACACGAATCAAGCATGCACAGATAAACCTACTGATGCCCAATGCCTGCTTTTTCAACTCCGGACCACGTGCATGATCATAGCCCGCCTGAACCTACACTGGCGCACCCACACACCCGTCGTTCTGGTCGCTTACAATCAGCCCGGTAATCGTGCCCCACCCTGCCTAGTTCCAGGGTACCATGATACATCTAATGGGTTACTGCTGAAACAGACCGCGTAACTAGGGTTTCCGTCCAATGGGTTAAGTGTTGTCATTTAAATTCGTGACTTAACGCGCCTACGTGTCATGTCAAACTTGGCTAAGTGTTGTCATTCAAGTTCATGACTTAGCCTTACAATTCACGTGTCAAGTTGGTTAGGTGTTGTCGTTCATGTTCATGACCTAACCCTACCAATCATGTTTCAAGTTGGTTAAGTGTTGTCTTTCATGTTCATGACTTAACCCTATCATGTGGCATTTAATTCAGTAATGCACCCCAACCTCTAACATCAGACTTGTTGTTGTGGTCACTGGATATGCCAGGCGGTTCCGGCCAGGTTTACACCACAACTCGGACTGACCTCGAGTTTCAAGCGCGATATGACCAACTACCCACATTGGATCCTATTGTTTGCAGTAATTGGATTTGTCGGGTGGTTACGGGCAGATTTACACTGCAAACTCAACCCAATCTCGAGTTGGCCATTTTCAAGTTCATTCTAGTGTCATGACCATGTTCAAGTTTCATGTCAAGTTCGTGTCAAGTTTCATGTTTCAACTTATGCCTATTATCAAATTCATGATTCATGTTTATAACCAATTCATGTTTTGCCTAATCTACCCAAATCGTATTCCCATCACATGTAAACGTTAATCGATCTAAATTACAAGCAAATCTAAATCTAGAGATAAAGGGAATAACATCAAAACTATGATAGGCAGAAGGGACAAGCATAAAGCGATAAAAGAGATTACAAGACTGGCATGATATAACTTGAGATAATCGGTTACAACATAACTGGCATATACAAATTAACAGGGTTTCAAATCAAAGCAAAATAAGGCGATTGTCCTGATAAAAACTTGACATAAAAGAATAGGCATGCAAAAGCAAGCCAAATACAAGGATAATGGGTCAATGGTTTTTGGTGTACATAATAATGAATAAACTAAGCAAGTCACACCCTAGGTATGGGATCCAACTAAATGCCAATTCGGTGTTCAACATGGTTTTCAACTATAGTGTTATGAGCAATCAACTATAATAGTCAATTAACCACAATAGTTATACAATAGTCATGGATAATTATCCAAAAGAGTTCTAGGCAACTACCCTAATAGTCATCGGCAATTAACTGTAATAGTTTCAAAGTCATGGTCATAGTCTTATGTTCATAATCATAGGCAGTAATTCATAGTCACGAGTCATAGGTAATTAGCCACAATTGTCCTTGTCATAGTCATAGGCAATGGTCTTATGTCCTCAGTCATAGGCATAGGGATAGTCTTATGTTCTCAGTCATAGTCCTTGGCCATTAACAATGGTTTCAATGTCATAGGCATAATAACGTTTGATTTATAATGTGAATAGGCCCAAACTGATTTCAAAGCAATATTCCCAAATGTCAAGATCCAAGAAAAATAGGAATAGATATGAATCATACGTATATCAAATTCCAATTTATAACATGCCCATATCAAGTTTATAGTTTTCATCTAAAAGTAACTGGAACTTACAGTGCGTAGATCGGGAATTAGAAAGCAGAATTTGATTGTTGAATCTCTATTTGATTGATCGTGTTCTATGAAATCCCCTAATTTGCAAATCTCTAAGCGTAGTCTTGATGGAGAAGAAGCAGTCCTTTTTCTTCCTTTTTATCTTATTATTTTGATTATCTCAGAAGCAGCATAAGGACAGAATGAAATGGTGTGGAGAGAATGAGGCTAGAGGTGAGTTTATATAGGATTAGAGTCACGAATATGGCCAAAAAATAGGTCTAGATTCAGAAAAATACAAAAAGACTCGGATCAGGAAAAAGGGCTAGGTCGACCCCCAGGTCGACTCCCCAGTCGACCTGGTCATATGAAGGTCGACACCCTAGTCGACTCCCCAGTCGACCTGGTTGGGGGGGGGGTCGAATCCCCAGTCGACCTGGGTATATGGGCGGGAATTTTCTCGCCAGCCTTCTCTGGGTTTGAATTTCGAATTTTTGGCTTTATTTTCGAGCTGTTTTATTTTATTTAAATTCCTGAAACTTCTGAGGGTCATAACTTGGTCGTACGAACTCCGAATTTCGAAAACTCGGACTCGATTTCATGCAGAATTCCGAGATAAACGCAATGGCGCAACCAGTTTCCCCTGATTCTTATTTTAAAATTTAATTCTGCCTTGATTTATGACTTTAACATGTTATAAAAATACGGGTTGTTACATTCTCCCCTCCTTAAAGGATTTCGTCCCCAAAATCTCTAAGTTAGGAAGAATATATCCTACCATCCAATCATCCATCTACTCAACCATCATTCACGAGCAATCATTGTCCTTAAAAGATTTCTAATGCTATATGAACATATGTAGAAAGTGTGTGTATATGTTCCTTATCTAAAGCAAATGATCAGGCCTGTTTGATCTTCTTAATGCAAAATATGTTAGTGTCATGAATCCAACATGTATGCAAATAATCCTAGTCACATAAACACTATATGTGTGCACAAATATTCATCCATATGCAACATCCACATGATAACACATTCAATTTAATCCATAAACAAGTATAAACACTCATGCATATGCAATATGAAAACGTGTCTGAGCCGATCTAGTGCCTAATGTGTGTTATGCAACCACGAGAAACCACTTGCGACCACTTGCAACCATTTGCAAACATCAACCATAACATGTTTCAAATACATGTTTCCATCCATATGGTTCTACCTAAGGTTCTCAAGATAGGATCGAGAAGATAAGCAAGATAAAACAAAGCATCAAGGAGGAGAAGTTAAAGATGTACCCCTAGAAGGTCCTGCTTGCGGGGCTTGCCCTTGCTTCTTAGGGCAGTTCTTGCTGATGTGTCCAAGCTTACCACCCTGAAAGCACGCACTTATCTTCTTCTTCCTTCTTTTACAATCCTTGATAGCATGCCCAACTATACCACAGAAGTTGCACTTCCTCTTATCACGTGACTTGTTATTATTGTTATCGTTGTTCTCGCCTCCCTTCTGGAAGTCTTCCTTCTCGTTCTGAGACTCATCCGCCTTAACTTATCACTCATACCATCCCTATGTAACATGTTAACAAGCCTTATGGAAACTATCTCCATCGTATGGAAACCCTCTACGAAGCTAGAAAGAAGATTAGCCGCATGTAAAAACTACTGCGACTACAGATGGAGAAAAGAAAGGAAAAGAGATTCAAACGAGGAAACAAAGGATAGTGCTAATGGATTTTGGGGAATAGCCTTTAAATAAAACAAGACTTTAATTGAAAAATGCTTCTTTGTAAACGGTTTTGAAAAGAGTTTTAGAAGGTTTAAAAAAAAACTTTTTCCCAGTCTGGTAACTTCTGCTCTGATACCAAATGTAACACCCCACCTCCACTAGGGTCACTCACAAAGGGAATGCACTAGTTTTGGTGGAGCATTATCTAGGTAAACATACATAGAGATATCACAAGACAGAACATAAATAAAGCAGCGGTAGAAATTAAAAACCAAATATTATTACTTTCAAGAAAAGAGTCAAAATCTCATATATCCAAAGTACATTTTGCCATTATTCCATTACATCAAGTTCTAAATAAAGAAGCATAAACTTAAAATAACAAAAGTAAATTATTCCCCAAAAATAGCAGACGTGCAACCATAGCATAGCTCAAGACCAAACCGTACATAAGATGACGGAAAGCAAGCAGAATCCAAGCTAAGTGCTAGAGTTTCCTCCCTGAGAACCAGGGGGTGGGGGGAAGCGAAAGAAAAGGAGGCGAAAGAAAACGGGTCAGTCATAAAGACCGGTAAGTCCATGTGACTTTCAGCATAAAAACAGGTAAAGGTAACATGACATGTATAAACTGAAAGTAAACATAAGTACGAAGTTAAGATGGATAAGATAGACTAAGATAACATGATGAATCAAGTATAGGTCAAGTATAGCATCGCCTGTTCAAGGTTCACTGCACCAACTGTACTAGTAGCCCAACCCATGCCAAGTATTAATCATGAAATGATACCTGGGCCCAAAATTGTGAATGACCCATTAATAGATTCAACGGAACGATCCACTAATCGATTGGCTCCCTACAAGTTCTCGCTCGTTGTGTTTCTGTGTCATACGGCCATATCACGAATGTAGTCACCTGTGCTAGGTCCACCATAGGGTGTATCAAGCCCTATGGTGCCAACCACCGACACGAATCAAGCATGCACAGATAAACCTACTGATGCCCAATGCCTGCTTTTTCAACTCCGGACCACGTGCACGACCATAGCCTGCCTGAACCTACACCGGCGCACCCACACACCCGTCGTTCTGGTCGCTTACAATCAGCCCAGTAATCGTGCCCTACCCTGCCTAGTTCCAGGGTACCATAATACATTTAGTGGGTTACTGCTGAAACGGACCACGTAACTAGGGTTTTCGTCTAATGGGTTTGGTGTTGTCATTTAAATTCGTGACTTAACCCGCCTACGTGTCATGTCAAACTTGGCTAAGTGTTGTCATTCAAGTTCATGACTTAGCCCTACAATTCATGTGTCAAGTTGGTTAGGAGTTGTCGTTCATGTTCATGACCTAACCCTACCAATCATGTTTCAAGTTGGTTAAGTGTTGTCTTTCATGTTCATGACTTAACCCTATCATGTGGCATTTAATTCATTAATGCACCCCAACCTCTCACATCAGACCTGTTGTTGTGGTCACTAGATATGCCAGGCGGTTCCAGGCAGATTTACACCACAACTCAGTCTAACCTCGGGTTTCAAGCACGATATTACCAACTACCCACATTGGATCCTATTGTTTGCAGTAACTGGATTTGCCGAGCGGTTCCGGGCAAATTTACACTGCAAACTCAACCCAACCTCGAGTTGCCCATTTTCAAGTTCATTCTAGTGTCATGACCATGTTCAAGTTTCATGTCAAGTTTGTGTCAAGTTTCATGTTACAACTTATGCCTACTATCAAGTTTATGATTCATGTTTATAACCAATTCATGTTTTGCCTAATCTACCAAAATCATATTCCCATCGCATGTAAACGTTAATCGATCTAAATTACAAGCAAATCTAAATCTAGAGATAAAGGGAATAACATCAAAACTATGATAGGCAAAAGGGACAAGCATAAAGCGATAAAAGAGATTACAAGACTGGCATGATATAACTTGAGATAATCGGTTACAACATAACTGGCATATACAAATTAACAGGGTTTCAAATCAAAGCAAAATAAGGCAATTGTCCTGATAAAAACTTGACATAAAAGAATAGGCATGCAAAAGCAAGCCAAATACAAGGATAATGGGTCAATGGTTTTTGGTGTACATAATAATGAATAAACTAAGCAAGTCACACCCTAGGTATGGGATCCAACTAAATGCCAATTCGGTGTTCAACATGGTTTTCAACTATAGTGTTATGAGCAATCAACTATAATAGTCAATTAACCACAATAGTTATACAATAGTCATGGATAATTATTCATAAGAGTTCTAGGCAACTACCCTAATAGTCATAGGCAATTAACTGTAATAGTTTCAAAGTCATGGTCATAGTCTTATGTTCATAATCATAGGCAGTAATTCATAGTCACGAGTCATAGGTAATTAGCCACAATTGTCCTTGTCATAGTCATAGGCAATGGTCTTATGTCCTCAGTCATAGGCATAGGCATAGTCTTATGTTCTATGTCATAGTCCTTGGCTATTAACAATGGTTTCAATGTCATAGGAATGATAACGTTTGATTTATAATGCGAATAGGCCCAAACTGATTTCAAAGCAATATTCCCAAATGTCAAGATCCAAGAAGAATAGGAATAGATATGAATCACACGTATATCAAATTCCAATTTATAACATGCACATATCAAGTTTATAGTTTTCATCTAAAAGTAACTCGAACTTACAGTGCGTGGATCGAGAATTAGAAAGCAGAATTTGATTGTTGAATCTCTATTTGATTGATCGTGTTCTAATTGAAATCCCCCAATTTGCAAATCTCTAAGCGTAGTCTTAATGAAGAAGAAGCAGTCCTTTTTCTTCCTTTTTATCTTATTATTTTTATTATCTCAGAAACAGTATAAGGACAGAATGAAATGGTGTGGAGAGAATGAGACTAGGGTGAGTTTATATAGGATTAGAGTGACGATTATGGTCAGAAAATAGGTCTAGATTCAGAAAAATACAAAAAGACTCGGATCAGGAAAAAGGGGCTAGGTCGACTCCCAGGTCGACTCCCTAGTCAACCTGGTCATGGGGAGGTCGACACCCCAGTCGACTCCCCAGTCGACCTGGTTGGGGGGGGGGGGGTCGACTCCCCAGTCGACCTGGGTATATGGGAGGGAATTTTCCCGCCAGCCTTCTCTGGGTTTGAATTTCGAATTTCTGGCTTTATTTTTGAGCTGTTTTATTTTATTTAAATTCTTGAAACTTCTGAGGGTCATAACTTGGTGATACAAACTCCGATTTTCGAAAACTCGGACTCGATTTCATTTAGAATTCCGAGACGGACGCAATGGCGCTACCCGTTTCCCCTGATTATTATTTTAAAATTTAATTCTGCCTTGATTTATGACTTTAACATGTTATAAAAATACGGGTTGTTACACCATCCATTTACAAGTTCGTTCTAGGTCTGAACGAAACCGGAGGAACCTTATTCCTCGCATATGCAAACAATCAACAAGTACGTCCGAACGACTACCACTGTAGCCCGTTCAAGGTAGCTACTCCAATCATGGGCATCAGTAGCAACTCATCCATTCAACGTGAAGATCGTCGGTCTAGCACCGTCTTCAATTTCTTCGACTGTTTGTCGTCGTATTCATTATTCAGAATGGGTTAAAACCGGTCTTCCCGAATAACTCGCGTAATTTATAATCAAGTGTTATGCAAATGCATCCAATGCCTCATTCCAATTCAGAATCTTCTTTTTGATAAAATATTCACAATATTAGGGAAAAGTTCCCATTAATTTTATCAATGATAATCCCTTTAAAAGTTATTCTTTTTAAACTCTAGATCATTAATTGTAACAACCCGGAAAATCTGAACTAGTTTAAAATTTTTAATTTGGCTATTTTAGTGGATTTTAAATATTTAAAATAAATATTTAAATAATAACAATGAAAATTAGGTTTGAATCGATGTTTGGAAATAAATGTAATTATTTTAAATTATAAACAAGGCCTGAAATGGCGCGTCAGTTTCAAAATTTGAATTCAAACTTTGACTAATTATACCTAGTGCAAAATAAAATGGATTTTAGTGAAACCAAAAATATTTAAATCTGTTTATGATTGTCTTTCGAACGAATCTGAGAAATCGAAGTTTCGTAGCGGGAATCAAAAGATATGGACAAATGAATTTTCAGAAAGGTCGCTATAGAGAATATATAGCCCTTGAAAATAGACATTTTGCAAACGACCTCAGAATTCGACGAAACCACTTTGGTTGGATCCGTGATGTAAAATTATTGCTAGGTTTCAAATTCCATAATTTTTGAAGTTAATATGTGAGCGTGGCAAAGGAAAATGTGTTTGGTTGATTTCAGTTAAATCGGATCGACCAGAAAATGGCCATTTTTCAAACGGTCTTAGAATTCGACGAAACTAGTTTTGTTGGGACCGTATCATCAAAACATAGCTAGATTTATTTTTCTGGGATTTTTGGGATCAGTATGTGGCCCCGGCAAATTGAAATGTATGTTCAAAAAATATATTAAATGTTTTATATTTTAATTCAAAGGAAAACTGACTGAAACAATCGAATGAATCCACGAAACATATCCCATTGTGTCCGGGATGGGGTTATTTAGCTAGGGGCGACAGTCATTGGGTTTGGATTGGTGTTCATGTGTGGAAGGGGGTATTTTTGAATTTTTAAAATATATAAAAAAAACCCATTGGCCAATCATAACTCGACACCCCAATTTCTCTCTCCCCGCTAATACAGGTCGCGACAGCGGAAATAGCTCTCCCCTTCTCTCTTGATTTCTGGCTGATTCTTTCACAAAGCCACCTCGCCCCTATTGGGTTTTTTGAAGAACTCGATCCCCTCTCCACATCCATACCTGGTTCACCTCCTACCATCGCATATACGAGGAGAATCACCTTGCTAAAGTTCCGACATTCAAAGCGCCACCGCACGTTCCTCCTAGCACCGATCTGAACGCCTTCGATGGCGAACCCGCGCCTCACCCCCCTCTTCGACATCGTGTGGCCCGGTCATCACCCCGTTCGAAGGATTTGACAGAAAACCTAACCCTAGTTTCGAACTGTTTTGAAAAGGTACGGGTTTGTATATAATTAACTGTTTTATAACACACCCAAGCGCTATGAAATACGATTTACTTCTAAAAATCATATCCTTTTGCTATGTGATCAAAATCCAGTGAAACAAGAGACACCGGGACCCTGAGGACGTCTTCTACATTCTAGAAGAGACCGGATATTTTTCTGAGTATTATACAATTTTTGGAGGAGTGGAACCCAATATGAGATTTCTGAACTGTAAACGATATGGAAATGACGATGTATAAATTATACAGTCGATGCATGAGTTATATAAGTGTTGTACACTGTTAGACCAAAAATTGGTTCTAACACCCAAATTAGCTATGATTTTAATGAAATAGAACTAAAAAGCAACGAAGAACACACAATTTATAGTGGTTCGGTGTTAAAGAGCCTACGTCCACTTTCTATTCTTTTAATTGATGATTTGAATGCAAATACAACAATGATTCTCACTCAACTTCACAATTACAATGCATAAGCTCACTCAAATCTCTCAAAAATAGACTTTAAGAGATGATTTTGATCTGAATATGGTTATGAAATTCGGCTATGAAGGAAGTTAGAACTGAGAATTTGCCAAAAGATCCTTTCAATTGCCTCTTGATGGTGTATTTATAGGTGAAAAATCTCCTCGAAGTGGCTCTGATTCGGAACTGCGTGGCACCCATCCCATAAGAGTCGGGTTCGGAGGCCTCAGATGATGACAGCGCATCGATTTAGTGAGAGATCGTGAGAGGAAATGGTCATGATTGGCCCGAGTCTTTAGGAGATGTGTGTAGCAACGGTCACAGGTTCAGAGAAAATGGGTTCAGATCGGCCGCCTCCGGTCCGATCCTATGAAGCTTCTTGCTTTCTTTTGGTGTCGTTGAAGTGCTTCTCCGAACCAAACCGATGTGATGTCTACGTCTTTGACTCCTGCTTCTTTCCTGCACTGGTTCCCTCCGATCTGAACCGGTTGATGGCTTTCCCATTATTTGCTTTTTTCGTAGCCTAGTTCACAAAGTAGGCTAACATTTTGGCCCGTCGAAGTGCACTCTTATTTAAGATAAAGTGTGCTTCGAAGTAGCTTACAAACCAGTCTTTGAATTAAAGCCATTGAATGATCGCTTCTGTTTACTTGTTGAGATGTGCCACTTCATAAAGTCATGCCTTTTCTTGCTTATATATATCCATAAACCATATGAATTACTTTCTTTATTTTCAAACAACTTTGAGAGCACTTTTTAATGTCCAGTGATTCCTCCAGGTAGGCTTTTTTTTTTATTTTTCCTTGAATTCAACCGCATACCAAGTCAATGTGTATAATCCCTTTTGGTTCGAACCCGACCCAAATGGATTTCCCTCCTGTACTGTTTAACAGTGGACTAACAGGCCAGAATGCATTTGTGGGCCTGAATCCCTGTCCGAACGGGGTAGAAAAGACTGGGAATACGAGTAGTCACCATAAACTTATATAAATCTGCTTCCCATCTTCTTCTTCCTCTTCTTCTTTTACTGCTCTCACTCAACAGATTTTGCACCGAAACCTTAAAACGTCAAAAACTCCAAAACTCTTTCGATCGTCTTTAAATTAAACAACTTGGTAGGTTTGAAATCTCGAATTACCTTGCTGTAATCATTTTCAGTTTAGATTTGTGGTAAAATTGGACGATTCAAACATGGTGTTTGATTAATTCTGACGCCGTGGCCTTCTCCACCCTCCGCCATCGTCGTTAACGGTGTCAACGCCATCTCAAGGCAGTGATGGAGGGTGTTAGGATCCATTGTAGAGCATTTAAGTACATAAGCGCTTAATCTCGATGGGGGCCTTCGACATAAAGTTGGATTCGATATCGAATGAGCAGGATGAAAAAATGGTGAAGATGAAGAAGAGGAGAGGAACTGGGATCGGTTCGGATGGAGAAACTTTGGAGTGAGGGGAAGGGAAAAAAGTTTATGCGACTGGATCGGGATGGAGCAGAAGGCATAGGGGAAAACAAAGCTCACTTGATCGGGTCGGGTCGGGTCGGAGTGAGAAATTAGGAAGAAGAGCGGCATGGATACTCAAGTCAGTCTGAACCACTCTGAGTTCCTTCCTCCGAATCGATCTAGTTTGCCTGTCGGGCTCTAACTTTTTCTTTAAACCAAGACGAGGCTCTACTCCCCGATCTGATCCCCACTCGTATCCGAACCGAACTGAATCATCATGACTTAATGAATAAGAACCTATTTAACTGGATAAATCAATGCTTGACACAATCTTCCACTTGATGAATAGTTAGGATAGCGCCTTACGAACATAACAAACATCAAGAACTAGTCTGAAACATTATTACTCCTTTGAATCTTTATATCACGCTATCATGTGTTTACTTTGCATCTTTGGTACACGTAGCACACACTTTAGTTCACATACACACAAGGGGGACACGGGCAACTTTACTCTAACCCTTGCTATTGTTTCTTCAATAGTCTAGTGATCATGGCCGAGAGACGTTCATCTATGTTGGCAAAGAAGATAGAAGTTGAGGAAACTTTTGAGAAATTTACTCTTGATGACATATCTTCTTCCTCAGACCGTGAACGGGACGATGAGGGCCCAGATTATGAAGTAGGAGCGTGTAACAGCGAAACACCTTCCGATAGTGAAGTTTCTCTGGGCGATGAAGAGGAGGGAGGTATAGGAGATAATCGAGCTCCTGATGAGTTTGAGTCTGCCATTATATTGTAGTTACCCAAAGAATCGGTTGAATCGACGATTGATGATGACAGACTTGTTCGCATATGTTTAAAGAACGGGATACTGAAAAGGGATACCCTGGTGCCATCGAAAGATGATCGTCCCCACAATCCTCCGGAAGGATTTATGGAAATTACCCGATTGATGTGTATGGTTGGGAAATTCCACCGTTTCCGGCTTTTGTTGTCGACTTTCTGAGACAGACGCGGATTGCCCCCGTGCAGTTACATCCCAACTCTTATGCTTACTTATATACCTTATATATAGCATACAGAGAGATTTTAGGTACAGAGCCTACTTTCGATGACGTATACTTTTTTTATAATTTCAAGCATCGGACTCAAGAGACTCCTTCCTTCTCCTATTTCGAATTAGTCCCAAAAAGGAAAATTATTTCAGCTCCATTTAGCAGCAAGGCCGGCGATTCTAAGCTCGAATGGTTTTATATCAGGAAACAGCCGGGGTGCGCCAGTAGATGGACCAAATCAAGTAAAGCATCAATTTTCTAGATCTCAATTTTAAATGTTCATGCCAACACATTAACCTGCTTTCTCTTTTGTTTGCAGTTGATAACCCAAAACAAATATCGGATCAATTGTACTTTGATCGGATGCATCGGCTTCTCAATGGAAATCAAAAATTTCTAACTATCGATGAAGTTCTTAAGGATGAGTACCTCCAACATCATAGGTTACTATCCATTACCTGTAGCATAGGTCATCGGTCGGGTCCATATGTATACATCCCCCAGTGGACATTATTCCTAAAACGGGCAAAGGCTCGAAAAGTCCAACAATACCTCTTCGGACTTCACCTTCTCCATCTTCAACTCAGGACGATGAGTTAGCCAACATAGCTGAAAAGCACAGAGAAGGGTATACCGTCCCTGATGATGCTATTTCTCTTGAAAAGTCAATGTCCCCTAAAGAGCTTCCAATAGACGCTTCTCAAGGAGATGTCCCTACTACCAACGATTCCACATTTCAGGGTTTAGGAGATCTCCCCCTACCTGAAACCATCTATACTTCAGAGGACTTTGGCACAAATCCTTTAATTTTCACTTCTTCAGAGGAGACTACTCCCATGAATGCCAAAGAGCCCACTCGCGCTGGCCTGACTTCGGACTCGGGTTTGTCAGGGGGAACACCACTTAGTATGCACCCAACACAATAGCACTACACTTCACAGCACTTACTTCTCATGTGAACACTGATTCTGAAATCCACTTATATTGTTGCGCAGGTACAATGTCTCGCCCCTACTATGATGTCAGGAAAATACGTCGTAGCATGACTAGACCCCCTTCGGATGTCGAGCATGATCGCCGTGAAAGCCGGGGTAGAGAGGACAGAAGGCCTCATGATTCTTATCGGCCACACACCTCGCGCTCTCGCTCCCCCGTCCAGTCGGATCCAGACCGATATAAAAGCTATCAGAGTCGTCGAGGAGAAGACACATCACAGCCCAAAGACCGAACTTCTACTCAAGACAAATACAGTCGGGAAAAAAGTCCACTGAAACATACCGATTCACGAGACAAACTAAGATTTCTGAGAAGCGACCTGGAAAGGGTGATACAGCCATCGTGCGCACTAAACATAGGGACACTGAGCTAACATACTGCAAACCTCCACCACTGGATGTTGAGTCCATAGTTAAGCGGGCATATCTGGAGAAGCAGTTCCCAGACCATTATTTTGAAAATCTGACTTTCTTACCTGCTCTCGAGCCTATTTCCTTAAAGTGGGTAGATGAGGCTAAAGAGAAGATTGACGCGGTCGAGAAGCAATATTCGGAGATGTTCAAGTATTCACGTAGTCTCTCCAGAATAATTCGTACTTTAATTACAGATGTATATTTGATGAAAAAGACTGCAGATGCCGATGAAAAGGCCTTGAAAAATTTGGAGAAGGACCTTGAGGACACACAGACTCAACTTGTCATCGCTCAACGAGATGCTAACAACTTCAAACAGCAATTCAAGGAGTTACAGAAGCGTTATCATGACTTGTTGGAATCTCATAGTCAAGAGAGTTTGGAGTTGAAGAAACAAGCGGAAGATGCTAAGTCGGACAATGTCAAAATGCAACTAGCTTACAATACTCTTGAGCGAGAAAAAGCCGAGTTAGCGAGAAAAAATGATGAATTGGAGAAACGAATCGCTGAATTGGAATCCGGGTTAATGGAAGATGAGAATAGGGCTGCCCTAGCTGAGGGGAATGTGGAAAATGTTACTAAGTCCGCTGAAGAGACCCGTGAACAGCTATCAGTGGCTCAGGAAGAAGTGCACGGTTTTGGTGAATTACTGATTGAATTTTTTGCGCACATCATTCGTCACCGAAACATCTCTTGGATTGAAGACTATCCAACTACCTTAGTTCACATATGGAGTCAAATCATCGAATGGGAGAAAGAGGAACTTAACGTAGACTACGTCGACGAAGATAAACTGATGGAAAAGCATCTGACAGATGACGAACCGACACGCCTGGCCGAGGGGTGTCGCCTCATTGCCGCTGCTATAGAGGAGGAGAAGCGGATGGCCAAACAAAAGAATATCCCTGAGGTTGATTCTTCTTCCACTACTGCTGAAACTTCTGAAGTCGAGGGATATGATCCTGAGAACCCGGGGATCCCTCAGGCTTCTCTTTTATCTCCTATACCCGAATCAGCGTCAGAGACGATAGTCACTTCAATTGAGAAACCATCGAAAGGTATTTCTACCTTCTCACCTCAATTCGTCAAGGCCGTCTCCACTTTTCACCATGTGATTGGGCAATCGATGGAGGATCCTTTATTTTCTCCTAAGTTGATAATTGTTGCTTCTCATTCTGTAGGTGTTGAACCGGTCGAGAAGACTGACATGCATCAGGGAACCACCATGGGGTAAAATCCGTGGAAAAGAATCAAGGAGAACAGGATAAAGCTACCATTGTAGAGTCAGGAGGCGGAGCTGAACTGTCCAAGGCCGACATTTCTCATGATGACGAGATGATAGATACCTTGAAAGGCAATGGTGGTAGCGAGGGGCATGAAGAAGATCCTGATGTGGCTATAATTGGGGACTCCAAAAGTGTTGGTGACGTCACTTTGGCTGAAATGAATGCCGAACAAGACAAGCATATGCAGCTAAAAGTTGAAGACTTGAACCCCGAAAGCCTTAAACCCCTTACAATGGTGGATCCTGGATCAAGGTTAGTCGTTAAGCTTTCAACTAGGTCTATTACAGAGGAAATTGCTAAAAAATCTTCTCTTGACTCCAGTTTTCCGACTCCTAGTAAAAAATCAACCGATTCTAGCACTTCGACTGTGGAGAAGAAAAGGCCGAAACGCATTATGACTGATGCTGAAAGCAAGCTAAGGATACTCAGAAAGCTGCCAAAAAATCCAAGTCCGCTCCAAAGCCCAAGTGACAGAGTGCATTGTTTTATTTTGGCATTTAATTGGTCCGCGATTGTTGCAGCGAGTGTGGCCCTCGCATCCTTTACTTGATTTCCCTGTACAAACTCACGTGTTTGTAAATAATAATAATTTATTTCCTACAATGTCTGATAGTTGTTAGTTTAGTACTTAAGTAAAGATGCAAGAGCATGTCATATTACAATTATATAATGAAGTCATTATTGAGGGGAATACGCATACACATACATGCCCCCAGTCAATCTTTGATGACTAAGTAAGAATTATTCAAGATTGATTAAATTCAAAATTCTATTGCCTCCAATTCTCCGACGGGGCCATATTCCTTTCATCGTTGATGCCTATTCTTTCTAGCATCTTTATACTCTCCTGTCTCATAACCAGGTTAGAGTAGCGTTGAGGCGGTCTCTCATCTGGGTGCACCTTCACGCCTCAAGGGACGTCGTCTTCCCGTCCTTTATACTCCCTCTCTCGATTCTTGAGAGTTAGAGTTAAGAATGTTGTCTTCCCATTCTTTTATTTTGCAAACGATCGTTTTATTTGTTCCTGCACATAGGTCATCTTCAACTTTTCGAATCTAATTTAGTATTTCGTGTTTCTTGGTCATGATGGAATAATTGTTGAAGATAAAATAATGCAGAAAAGTAAATGATACACGATATTTTTATAGTGGTTCAGCTAAGTCATAGCCTACATCCAATTCATAATCCTTTGTTCATATAAATAGACTTTTTAAGGCAAGTCGTGCCTTTTTACATAGCTTATAAAAACAAAAGGGATGACATTTCATATCTAGCTCAGATATCGTCGTAAGTGCTGAGCGTTCCAGGCTCTGGGAATTTCCTCACTGTCCACGGTCGTTATCTTGAATGCTCCTGTATCAAGCTTCCGTTGGATGGTGTATGGTCTTCCATTTTGGACGCAATTGGGTCAAAGGCCGGAAGACTTGTTTCAGTACCAGGTCTCCTGGTTCAAAGGATTGAAGCGAACTTCCTGATCATAATAACATGCAACTTGATGTCGATGTCTCGAGGCACGCAAGTCAGCTTCATCTCTTTTTTCTTCAGTCATATCAAGAGATTCTAGGAGGAGTGCTTTATTTGTCATCGGAACATAATACGCAACTCGATGAGAAGGGACTTCCAATTCTACCGAGATCACTGCTTCTGACCCAAAGGCAAGTGAATAGGGAGTACGGCTAGTAGCCGTCTTAAAGGTTGTCCTGTAGGCCCATAAAGCTAATGGCAACTCGTCTACCCATCTAGCTTTGGCCAACTCTAACCGCTTCTTTAGAATTGATTTAATGACTTTGTTTATGACTTCGACCTGGCCATTTGACTACGGATGAGCTACTGCAGTGTATCGTTTATCAATCTTATATTTCTGGCAGAAGTTTCTGAACTCGATGCTGTCAAACTGCGTCCCATTATCGGTTATGATGGTCTTCGGTATCCCAAATCGACAAATAATGTTTCTGACCACAAAACTTATCACCATCCTCGCCGTGATGGTTGTTAAAGGTTCAGCTTCCACCCATTTTGTGAAGTAGTCCACGGCAACGATCATGTACTTAGCTCCTCCTCTGGCAATAGGTAACGCTCCAATAATGTCAATTCCCCACATGGCAAATGGCCATGGACTTACCATCGACTTGAGTTGGAGGCGCTCTGGGAACTTTGGCGAATCTTTGACATCTATCGCAACATCGTGAATAATCAGCCGCGTCTTTATTCACGGTAGGCCAGAAATATCCGTACCGTAATACTTTTTTTGCTAAGGTTTGGGCCCCAGTGTGATCTCCACACTCACCTTCATGTACTTCTTGCAGTACACGTTTAATGTCGTCATGTGCGATACACCGTAATAGGGGCATTGAAACCCCTTGGCGATAAAGGACGTTGTCCTGTAAAACGTATCTTGCAGCCTTGCGTCTTACAACTCGTCTTTCGCTCTTTTTTAACGGGAGGGTTCCATTCTTGAGAAAATTCTTAATCGATGTCATCCAGGATTCCCTTTCTGGTTCAACTTCCAAGGCTAGCTCTGCTTCCATTAGGTCGAAACTCGGTGATTCCAACACCTCTATCGGAACCATTTCGGTTTCTTTAGGATTATCAGAACTTGCTAGCTTCGCCAGTCGACCTGCTTTCTGATTTTCCGCTCTTGGAATGTGTGTTATGTTATAATGCTCCAAACCTTCCAATAACTCCTTTTCTTTTTTGAGATAAGTGATGAGTCGAGGTCCTTTAGCAGTAAATTCTTCCCAAACTTGACATACAACTATCTTGGAATCAAAATATATATCTAGTGTCTTCACTCCCAAATCTTTGATGAGTTTCAGCCTGGCAATCAGGGCTTCATACTCGGAATCGTTGTTAGTAGCAGCAAACTCTAACCGTAATGCATAGTAGATAGATCGTGCTTAAGGAGTTATCAAAACAACTCCGGCGCTGGACTTTCTATCATTCTTGGCCCCATCCGTATATAGTTTCCATGGACTGAGTTCTAATTCTCGATCCAAAGTAACTACCTTGTCACCCACCATTTCCTCTTCAGGAATTGTAAATTCAGCTATAAAGTCAGCCAATGCCTTCCCCCTTATTGATTTTCGTGGCTGAAAGTTCAAATCAAATTGACTCAGCTCAATATTCCATTTAAGTAACTGCCCCGATGCTTTGGGTTTCTACAACACTTGTCTCAAAGGTTGATCGGTATATACAACTATCGGGTGTGCCTGAAAATAATGGCAAAGTTTGTGGGAAGCAATCAGGAGGCTATAAGCAAGCTTCTCTATCTTCGCATAATTACGCTCTGCAGCAGTTAGTTTTTTTCTTACGTAATACACAGGTTTCTGGACTTTATCTTCTTCACGTACTAATGCTGTGCTGACGTCGTGAGATGATACCGCCAAGTAGACGAACAAATCCTCATGTTCCACAGGCTTTGATAATATTGGAGGTTTTTCTGAGAAGTCTAATAGATTCTGGAACGCCTCCACACAGTCGGGAGTTTACTCAAAATTTCGCTTTCCCCGTTTTATGAGATCGAAAAAAGGTACACACTTGTCTGTTGCTTTGGAGATGAACCTGCCCAGTGCTGCAACCTTCCTAGCTAAGCATTGAACATCCCTAATCTTTTGCGGCTCCTCTATATTCCGGATTGCTGCTATTTTGTCCGGATTGATTTCAATTCCTATGGAACTCACGATAAAGCCAAGGAACTTGCCTGATGCCACTCCAAAAAACACTTCAAGGGATTCAACTTCATCCCATACCTTCGTAGTATACCAAACATTTCTACTAAGTCCTTCGTATGATCGGGAGATTGCTTGGATTTCACGAGCATATCATCTACGTAAACTTCCATGGTTTTCCCGATTTGATTGTAAAACATGCGGTTGACTAGGCGCTGATATGTGGCTCCCACATTTTTTAACCCAAATGGCATTACCACGTAACAATACAATCCCAAGTTTGTGATAAAGCTTGTATGCTCTTGATTCGGTATGTGCATGGGAATTTGATTGTACCCGGAATAGGTGTCCATAAAGGATAAAAGCTCATGCCCAACCGTCGAATCTACTAGCTGATCAATTCTGGGGAGAGGAAAGCTATCCTTCGGGCAAGCCTTGTTCAAATCAGAAAAGTCAATACACGTTCTCCACTTCCCGCTTGACTTTTTGACCAGGACAGGATTCGATATCCAGTCGGGATATTTCGAATCCTTAATGAATCCATTATCTTTTAATTTTTCTACTTCTTCTTTTAAAGCTGCTGACCGCTCTGGGCCTAACATCCGTCTCTTCTGCTTGACTGGTGGGTGCTTTGGATCAATACACAAAGAGTGGCTAACGATGGTAGGCAAAATCCCATGCATGTCAGCGTGAGTCCAGGCAAATACATCCAGATTTTCCTTTAGGAAATCAACCATTTCCCTCGCTCTAACTGGATCCAATTGCGAGCCGATCTTTAGTACTTTTGTTGGATCTGTTCCATCAATAGGTATGTCTATTGTTATTTCGTTAGGAGTTTCCTTCCTTTCCTCGGGTTCTCTATCCTCTCTGGGATCTATATCCTCGAGCACGTCTGAGGGCGGCTCTCTTGGGCCAGGACCCCTTAATTGCTATGCTAAGGTCTCCTTTGAAGGGGAGGAATCGTCCTTAGCTTCTATAGTCAACCCCTTCATTAACATCTTTAACTCCGTCATGTAACAAGCTCGTCCCATAGCTTGGTCGCCCCTCATCACCGCAACTCCTGAGTCAGTCGGGAATTTAAGCAGCAAGCACCAAGGTGCAATACATGCCCTAAATTCGGCAAGGGCCGGTCGGCCTAGGAAGGCATTGTAAGGTGACTCCACATCCAAAACTACAAACGGCAGGATCCTTACTCTCTGGCGATCTCCCTGCCCTAGTGTGACTGGTAGTTCCACAAAACTCATCGGAGCTGTAGATGCTCTGTTAAAGCCACGTATCCATCCTTCACATGGCTTTAAATCTTTTGCTTCGAGTCTCATTTGTTCGAAAGCTTTTTGAAGAGGATATTGACCGAGCTCCCGTTGTCCACTAACACTTTATGGACTAAAGCAGGGCAAATTGTTGTGGGAATCACTAGTGGATCGTCGGTTGGAGATTGAACTCCGGAATCATCTCTATTGCGGAATATGACATCGTCTTTTGTTGTTTTACCGGAGTAACGTCTTCGAGGCTACTGCATTCTCCTACCTCAAAATGCTTGGCGGCATTGACGTACTGGTCCATTGCTTTAAAACTACGACCAACTAAGTGAGGTCCGCCTATAATTGTATTAATGACGATCCCCTTACCTTTTTGCTGAGCTGTGGGTTTTGAAGCAGGCTGGTTTTGGTTCGGGGCTTGTCCCCCTTGCCCCATGTCCCCTGAGGCGACCTTATACTCATCCAACTTCCCCTCTCGCAGCAATCTTTCGACGATATCTCTAAAATGACGGCATTCATTAGTGGAATGACCGTGGGAACCATGAAACAAACAAAACTTTCCTGTTGCAATCTCTTTCTCAGTAGAATCTCTGGGTGGTGGTTTTTTGTACTGCAATATGCTATATGTATCTAAATAAATATTCTCCAACGTATCATTTAATGGCGTACAATTTTCAAAAGTCTGGAATCTGGGTCATTTATTAGAGCTATTCCCTCGGTTTCTGTTCCTTCTATTGTCGTTCCCATTTCTATTGATGTTACCCCCACTCTGGTTGCCAACATTTACTTCCACCTTCCCTGAACTGTCACCAGATTGTTTCACAGCAACGTTAATCTGGATACCTTCCTTCGAGGCCCCTTCGGACTTTCTCTTTTGATTTGCCTTAGCTTCTTCTCGCCTTAAGCGGATATTAGCCTTTTCATAGAACAATTCTCTAGTAGGAGGTGGTTTTCCAGCCAAGTAATCCCCGAACTCTGTGTCAGGATCTACCCCTACTATCAAGGCCATTAGGATAGTGGGCTCATGGGGATCACTAACTTTAGTGACAGCCAGGTTGAAACGATCCAAATAGGACTTCAAAAATTCTCCTGGGGCCTGCTTAATCCATGACAATTCTATGATGCTCTTGGACTTTCGGGAATGAAGTCGAAACTGATTCATGAAGCGCTCACTCAATTTTGTGAAATTTGATATCGACCGAGGGGGGAGTCGGGTGAACCACATTAACGCTACATCTTCAGGTTAGATTGGAAAAGCTTTGCATCTTACGGCATCTGGGGCTGCTTCCGCGTTCATGAAACATGCATACCTCATCAGATGCTGCCCTGGGTATGTTCTTCCCGAATATCGATCCATATGAGGCAAGTTGAATCGCCGAGGGAACTAGAAATCCAGTATGTCATCTGTAAAGGGGGTATGACTTCGCTCAATGCCCCAATCTTCATTAGTATACCGCCGACTTTCGGACATAATCTGGCGCACCATTGCCCATACATCGACATTTGTTAATGTCTGCACAGACTCTCTAGGTCTAATTTTCGGATTACCCCTGGGTTCCTGATCAGGGGATAACCTCCTGTTTTTGGCGGCAGCTACTCTAAGTCGCTCTCTATGCTTCCGGTCAATCTCAGGGGGTAGAGGTTGGAGAAGCTGTTGCTACGTGGGGTTGGTAATATTAGGATCCCTGGGTAGGACGTGGGATCCGCGCATGGGTAGCAACATAGGCTGTTGCAGGCTCGGGTCATCAAGGCCCAATACACGAGCAGCGTCTTCTCGGGATCCTAAAGATCCAAAAGTCAATTGATCGAGGTTCTGAGGTCGTTCAAGCGGCCTTCTCTTACGAGGGCGTTCCTCCTCCGAAGAAGACGAATCATTTGTAGCAAGACGACGTCTTGGGGAAGGAGTCTTCTGCCTCCGGAGCTCCTGTAGTTCTCTAACCACAGTGATCATGTTTTCCTGCATGCGAAGGTTGTCACGCCTTTGGGCTTCCAATGCTTCTTTAGTGCTCTGGAGCATGTCAAGAAAATGTGAAAAGTCTCCCTGGGTAATGGGTGCAGATGGATCAGGCTGAACATTAGTCATCGTGGCTGGAATTGGAGCATTGGAGGGAGCTCGAGTAGAAGTTCCAGCTTCATTCTGGTTCGGATCGGATCGGTTCACAGTGGCCTGGTAGGGGTGGTTCGGATGGAGAGAGTGAGTGCCCTCGACCTCATTAGACCGGATCGTATCAGTGCCTTCCATCTGGTTCGGATCGGCGCCCCCCATCCGGTTCGGATCCTCCTGATCGGAGCGGTCTGCTCTAGAGCTTTGAGCGCGTGACCTCGTTAACACGATGGCTTGCTAATCTTCTCTAGCATCGTTTCCCCTAGCGCCTTGCACTTCTTTTCCTTTGGTCTTAGCCATGATACTCGATTCTTCAACGGTTAGTCAACAAGTACTGAAAGATGTCAGAGATAAGGGATTAGCTTCTTTGAACTTGAAAGTCCAAATAGTAGAATGATAATGCCAAAAAGGATGAGAATTCGAAGGTTTCTCAGTGAAAGCACCAAAAATGTTAGACCAAAAATTGGTTCTAACACCCAAATTAGTTATGATTTTAATGAAATAGAACTAAAAAGCAACGAAGAACACACGATTTATAGCGGTTCGGCGTTAAATAGCCTACGTCCACTTTCTATTCTTTTAATTGATGATTTGAATGCAAATACAGCAATGATTCTCACTCAACTTCCCAATTAAAATGCATAAGCTCACTCAAATATCTCAAAAATAGACTTTAAGAGATGATTTTGATTTGAATATGGTTATGAAATTCAGCTATGAAGGAAGTTAGAACTGAGAATTTGCCAAAAGATCCTTTCAAATGCTCTTTGATGGTGTATTTATAGGGGAAAAATCTCCTCGAAGTGGCTCCGGTTCAGAACTACGTGGCACCCATCCCATAAGAGTCGGGTTCGGAGGCCTCCAGATGGTGACATCGCATCGATTTAGTGGGAGATCGTGGGAGGAAATGGTCGTGCTTGGCCCGAGTCTTCAGGAGACGTGTGTAGCAACGGTCACAGGTTCAGAGAAAATGGGTTCGGATCGGCCGCCTCCGATCCGATCCGATGAAGCTGCTTGCTTTCTTTGGGTGTCGTTGAAGTGCTTCTCCAAACCAAACCGGTGTGATGTCTGCGTCTTTGACTCCTGCTTCTTTCCTGCGCTGGTTCCCTCTGATCCGAACCGGTTGATGGCTTTCCTATTATTTGCTTTTTGTGTAGCCTAGTTCACAAAGTAAGCTAACATACACCTCATGTATAAGCGTTGTATAAGTTGTATGCTCAATGTATAAGTTATATACGCATTGTAAAAATTATATATGCATTGAAATGGTATTGAAATGAAATCGAAATATATTTATATACGTATATCTATATATATACACACTCCCCTCGTCCACAGACCATGGACAATATATATTCGTTGTGATATTGTTTGGATTATTGGTTGATGTGAAATCTGGTGAATATCATGAATGGTTGATTGGAAATGATTGATTGTGGTTGAAATCCCAATAGGATTAGTATATGGGAAGATTCGTCTGCGTATGAACTAGATATTGAAATCCCCATTGTCAAAAACCGCGAGGATTTAAGGTAGAGCGTGGAGCCATACTCGGGACGGTGCAGGTTTTATCTACCCTGCCATTATGCTGCTGATTTTTTTTGAAATGTTTCTGTGATTGATTTATTTTCATGAGTTGAAATATATTCATGTGATGGATGAAACAAAATGATTTGAATGATAAAAATGACATTTTTATCGAATGATTGAAATAAATTGTTTTATAATAAAAATCACATTTTTATCATCTATATGAAGTATATAAAATAATCGTGTTTTGAAATAAATAGTTTTACAATAAAAATCACATTTTTATCATCTATATGAACTATATAAAATAATCGTGTTTTGAAACAAATTGTTTTACAATAAAAATCACATTTTTATCATCTATATGAAGTATATAAAATAATCGTGTTTTGAAATAATTTTTTTAAAATAAAAATCACATTTTTATCATCTATATGAAGTATATAAAATAATCATGTTTTGAAATAAATTGTTTTACAATAAAAAACACATTTTTATCATCTATATGAAGTATATTAAATAATCGTGTTTTGAAATAAATTGTTTTACAACAAAAGTCACATTTTTATCATCTATATGAAGTATATAAAATTATCATGTTTTGAAATAAATTGTTTTACAATAAAAATCACATTTTTATCGTCTATATGAAGTATATAAAATAATCACGTTTTGAAATAAATTGTTTGACAATAAAAATCACATTTTTGTTATACATATGAATTGTTAAAATTAGTGATGTTTTGAAATAAATATCTGTTGGATAAAGATATCATTTTTATCAAATATATGAAATGAATATGGTTTTGAAATCAAAGAATCGATTATATTTATATATATCAAATATATGAAATGAATATGGTTTTGAAATCAAAGAATCGATTATATTTATATATATATATATATAGTTAAAATAAATCGAATAACGAAGCTGCAGTTCGTATTTTGAAACCGTGATTTCAAATGATTATTGTGGGAGATCCGACCATTGGATTTTCCCGAAACCGAAACCGTTGGGTTCGCCTTGGAAATATCTTTCCAACGTTACCAACTTTGCAAATATCCAACGGTTGGATTGTCTGAAATGTTTAATTCAAATCTGAAGAAAAACAGCGCCAAAATCGATTATATATATATATATATATATAATTAAAATAAATTGAATAACGATGTTGCAGTTCGTATATTGAAATCGAAACTTCAAACGATTGTACCGAGAGATCCGACCGTCGGATTTTCCCAAACCTGAAACCGTTGGATTCGTTTTGAAAAGATCTTTCTAATGATATAAAATTTGTGAAGATCCAACAGTTAGATTTTCAAATATGTGTAAATCAAATTTGAAGAAAAACAGCGCCTCGGCCGCGTTATGGCCTGAAGCGTCATTTGAATGAATTGGCTATTTTTAAATGAATAAAAATAGCGATAAATCGTTATAAAATATTATAAACGTTATGGAATGGAAATAAACCGAATTTACCCGGTTTATTTTATATTTGATGGTTGAATGTGTTTGGCGTGAAAATTACATTAAAGAACAGAATTATTGATGTCGAATAATTTAACCATTAAAATGAATTGATTTGAAATCTAAAATATACGTAAATTAGTTGAAAAGGCCGAGTTAATTCTCATCAAATAATTGATCGACGATTAAAATTCGAAGATATGAAGATGGTGCAAAACCGATGATCTTTACGTCAAATGGAGGGGTGCTACTGATGCTCAAGATAGGAGTAGCTACCTTGAAAGGGATGAAGTGGTAGCCATCTGGATGTACATGTTGATTGTACGGATATGCAAGGAATAAAGACCCTCCGGTTTCGTTCAGACCCAGAACGGAATTGTAAATGGACGTGTGTCTAACGTTGTATATTGACAACACGGCATGCAGAGATGCTGTGATCAAAGCTTTTTTTGAAAAGCAGAGCTTTGTGGTTGATGATCAAAGCACGGTTTTGAATAGCTAACTTTGTGTTTAGCGTTGTTTCGTGAGCCTCACACCCCGGTATGAGCCCGAAACGGAAGAGGACATCAGGGAGAACATGCGTTTCCTTCAAGCTAGGAGTGGTGTCAGTGTTTTACATGGCCTGACATTTTACTTGTGTGGATGATGGAAAGCGATGCCTCGGTTAGTTCGGTCTCTTCGGAGCCGATGATTTGGTCGGATATGACCAGTGACGCCCCATAGGGGAGGAAACGCAGTGTTCAGGCATTTTAATCCACATCGAGTTGACCGGCCCTGACGATCCAAGGCTTGACTGAGTACTTGCCTGAGGGGCGGGCTAGAGCGTCTCGAATTCGATAAGGACGATCCCTTGCCTTGGCTCATGATGGAATCCAATTTCCAAATACGACATCGTGCGGTTTTGATTATATACCTATATATGGCGACATAGTGGTATGGGGCATTAATGTCGTCTATGATTGATACTTATGATTGAAATTGTTTTTGAAACATATAAACACTAGTAATAATATCAAACGCTTTTGTTTTATTCGTATCAACCATATTTTGGCCATTATAAGGTAAAACTCTATCCTCCGGTTTGTGTTGCATTGTGTGATGGGAACTGAGTCTTATAACGGCTTCATTTTTATGAAAAGCATTGCGATGTTTAAATGATTTACTTGTTTTAAAACATTGGCAATCCGATGGTATAAACTCGCTCCACGTTAGCGGCGTGGTCTTGTGATTGGCCATATTATAAAATAAGTTAAAGTAGATTTCTCATACCAGTCCCATGACTAACTCGTAGTTTGTTTCCCTTGCAAACTCGGGTGCCCCTATTTCTACATGGGCAGCCTTGTATTCAGGTTTTAGCAGGCTCTTTCTGGATAGCTGGAGCTGAAGATGGATTCTATCATTTATCTCTTTTTATGTTGTTCAGCTCCTATTGTACATATTATGTTTTTTTTCTGCTGTAGACATTTATGTAAAGATGAACTATATTTTGTACTAAGTATGATCCTGTATACTGTGTAACTCTGATGTTTATATTTATCTAGTGTATTCTGTTGTACATTATCTGGTGTATTTATTTATTTCTATTGTTATCTGTTTATGTGTTATATTCCAAAGATTACCCTTGCCACCGCGGAACGGGGGTTTGGGTCGTCACAAACGTGGTATCAGAGCTTTGGTTAGTCTAAGCTCAGGAATATAACATATTAACGAACTCGTCAGAAATAGAACCAATAGTGTTCTAAGACGGATCACTCATTACAGATAGGATCAGTAATATCCTAGTATGAGTATAGAAGAATGAAATACAACCCAATAGACGCATTTACATTCAAGTATATGTTTCTATCCTTTATAATATCTTTTCTGTATACCTGACACTTGGTCTGCTATTTGCAGAAGTACTAGAAAATGAGTGTCAGAAAAAGAAGAAGTAATACGGACCCAGATATTGAGCTCTATCAAAGAAATATAGAAATCTAGGTGGAGTAACATTCTTGGGCGAAGAATCTATTATTAAAACACAAGCTTAGATTCGTTCCGCTGAGAAAATCTTTGAAGGTTTCAAGCTGATTGATGACCAGAAAAGATTACTGGCATCTTGGGCACTTAAAGACGAAGCTTTGTTCTGGTGGGATTCGATTGTTAAAGATAATCCAGAAGGTGATATCACCTGGGATAGATTTAAAGAGATTTTCAGTGAAAGATTTATTCCTCCAGAGGCAACTGAGCGGTTATGTGATGAATTCTATTATCTGATACAAGGAGATATGACCATTCCAGAATATCAGAAGAAATTTAATGAACTTTCTCATTTTTCCCTGCATGTAATTCAAGATCCAAAGAGGAAGAATCTGAGGTTTATTAATGGTCTTCAAAAAAATACCAAAGTAGTGTAATGGGGCATGTGAAGCTTCCTTTTTCTGAAATGATATACATGGCTTATTAGTATGAGGATCTAGATAAGCGAAGCCTGTTTGTTGATGAAGAGGAAGTCAGTTCTAGCAACAAAAGGAAAACTGAAACTGATAGCCCAGAGACAAATACACAGCCAGAGTCAAGCACGACGTCTGGTACCCGAAAGAAACCTAGAGTCGATAAGAAAAAGGTCAAATATGAAGAAGTACCAATAACAACTGCCACATGTTCGAGCTACAATAGGCAAGAACATTTGGCGGTAAATTGCAAATCTTGGAATAAACGAAAGAAGAGTGGATTTAAACCTACTAAGGAGCAACAGAAATCTCATGGTACAAGGAAATGCTATAAGTGTCACCGGACAGGTCATCTTGCTAGAAATTGCCGACTATCAAAGGAATCTGAAATAGTAGAAGTGAATGAAGTGGCTGAAACTTTAGAACCCTATGCTAATCAGGGAATGTCAGATGTTTTACAAGGCATGCTTACTATCAAAAACATTCTAGTTAAAGTACTGTTTGATACAGGCGCGTCACGAAGCTTTATTACGAAGAATGCAGTTAAGAAGCTGGATTTGAATTTGAAAAAGCTTAAAGAACCCATAACTATTCATAATCCGGTTGGGGGTTCCCTCGATCTCAGTTGGGTTTGTGGGGTTCCTGTTGCTTTTTCCTATTATCGGTTCCCTACTATCTCTATTGTCATGAATTTTACAGAATTTGATCTTATTCAGGGGATGGATTAGTTAACCAAATATGAAGCTGAGGTTAAATGCGCCGACAGAGTCATAAGAGCGAAGATTAAATTAGGAAATTATATAACCATTCCATGCGAAGGACCGAATTCTGATAGAAAGGACTTCTGGGCAGCTTTGGATGTTTCTCCTGCTCAGATAGAACCTGTTCCTGTCGTTACGGAGAATATTACGGTCGACATTGAAGATATCCCAGTTGTCAAGAATTATGCGGATGTGTTCGAAAAAGTTAATAGCTTACCTCCGTAGAGTGAAATTGATTTCAAAATCTCTTTAGTCCCGAATGCAAGGCCAGTAGTTCACGCTATTCAAAGAATGACCTTAAAGGAGAAAGATGAGTCAAATAATCAAACTCGACAGCTTGTATGGAAGGGTCTGATCAGACTTAGTTTCTCTGATTGGGAAGCAGCAGTGGTATTTGTCCCGAAGTCTAACGGTACTCGCAGACTATGTGTGGATTATCGTGAGTTGAATAAGAAGACATTGAAAAATAAATATCCATTGCCGCGAATTGATGATTTGTTGAATCGATTGAATGGCGCACAAGTATTTTCACTAATGAACCTAGCTACAAGTTTCCATCAGCTTTGTATTGCTAAAGAGTGTGTTCCTTTGACAGCATTCAGAGGTCCAGACTTATTCTACGTGTGGTTAGTAATGTCGTTCGGCTTACGTAACGCTCCAGCATATTTTGTCGATCTAATGAACCGAGTATTCAGAGGAGTGTTGAATAAATTTGTTCTGGTTTTCATTGATGATATCCTAATCTTCTTTAAGTCAGAAAGCGAGCATGAAAAACATTTGGAACAAGTGTTAGAAATTCTCAGAAAGAATGTTTTAAAAGAACAATTTTCCAAATGTATATTATGGCAAGAAGAAGTCAAATTTCTTGGTCACGTCATGTCAAAACAAGGAATTTCAGTGGATCCCAGTAAAATCATCGCGAATTGGAAGCAGCCTCGTTCACCCACAGAAGTCCGAAGTTTACTTGGGTTGGCCAGTTATTATCGGAAATTCATTAAGGATTTCGCGAGTACAACTAGTTCCTTAATGAAGCTTACTAAGAAACATTCGAGATTCAATTGGACTTCTGAATGTGAGGCAGCTTTCCAGAAGCTGAAGTTGAAACTGACGACTGCTCCGGTGTTAACAATAATTGATGGCGATCAGGAGTTGAAAGTCTGTACAGATGCTTCTAAAGAAGGTCTTGGTGCAGTATTAATGCAAAGAGGCCAAGTAGTCGCTTATGCCAACCGTCAATTGAAGCCACATGAAAAGAATTATGTAACTCACGATCTTGAATTATTAGGCATAGTGTTTGCAATGAAAATCTGGAGACAATATTTATTGGGTGAGAAGTTCGAACTATATACTGACCATCAATCTTTGAAGTACTTATTCACCCAGAAAGATCTGAATATGAGGCAGCAGCGTTGGTTATAATTTCTCGCAGCTTATAATCTAGATATTTTATATACTCCGGGGAAATCCAATGTTGTGGCTGATGTGCTCAGCAGGAATAATGTGATCATCACCAATATTATCATTACATCATCATTGATTGATAAAATAGATATTCTTTAGAAAGACGATAGTTTTATTAAGGAGATGATCAGAAGAATTCAAAGGGGCGAAGCTTCCAGTTTCCAAGTGGATAGCATAGGAGTTCTTAGATTGAAAGATAGAGTTTGTGTTCCCGACAATCTTGAGCTCAAAAGAGAAGTAATGGACGAGAGCCACAAGTCCAAACTGAGTATCCACCTAGGGGTTAGTAATATCTATAATGACCTCAAGCGAACTTTCTAGTGGAAGGCGATGAAAAAAGATATCTCTATATATGTAAGCCAGTGTTCCACCTGCCAACAAGTCAAAAGCGATCAGCAGAAGCTCGTTGGATTATTGCAACCGTTGGAAATTCCAGGTGGAAAGTGGGAACAGATTTCTATGGATTTCATAGATGATTTGCCCAGAACCAGGAAAGGAAATAACAGTATTTGGGTGATCGTAGATCGTTTCACGAAGACCGCCCATTTCATACCTGTCAGATCGAACAGAACTGCTCAGAGTCTGGTGCAGATTTATTTCAAAGAAATAGTTAGACTGCACGGAGTTCCCATGAGCATCGTTAGTGATTGTGACCCGATTTTTGCTAGTAAATTCTGGGAAGCATTCCATGAAGAATTGGGAAAGAAACTGAATTTGAGCACCGCTTATCATCCTCAAATAGATGGTTAAACTGGGCGGGAGAATCGTATTCTTGAAGATCTATTGCGCGCTTCTATTATTGATTTTGGCGGATCATGGGAAGACCATTTTCATTTGGCCGAATTCTCATATAACAATAGCTCCCAAGCGAGCCTGAAAATGTCTCCATTCGAAGTATTGTATGGTAGACTGTGTCGATCCCCTTCTTGTTGGGTTGAACCTAGTAATAGACTTGTATTGGGGCCAGATATGATTCGCGATGCTGCAGATAAAGTTGATTTCATTAAGAAACGGTTATTAGCCGCTCAAAGCCGACAGAAGAGCTATGCAGATAAGAGAAGAACATATATATCATTTGATGTTGGCGACTATGTGTATTTGAAGGTATCTACGATGAGAGGAGTCATCCGATTCGATAAAACAGGGAAATTAGCACCTAAATTCATTGGTCCGTTTCCTATTCTTGAACGGATTGGAACTCTCGCTTACAAGGTTCAGTTACCTCATTAGTTGCCTGGAGTACATGATGTATTTCACGTATCTCAACTTAGAAAGCATGTACATGATCCAGACTTGATCATGGAAGAAGCAGCGCAATGGGATATAGAAATTACACCAGAATTGGATGTAAGAAGAGAGCCAATCAAGATTATTGGCAAAGAAACAAAAGGGCCGAGGAACAAGAAAGTTAACATATTCAAAGTGCAATGGAGTGGAGATCCGCGAGATTGTACTTGGGAAATTGAGGAAAGCATTAAGAAAGCCTATCCTAAGTGCAGGGTGGATATCTCTGATTGACTCTGGTGCAAGGTACATTTACCATATTCTACAACATTATGTTCTCTACTTTGTCGTTGTTTTCTTTGCATGGATGTAAAATTTTAAATCATATAGTCTGAATGATTTTAAAAAGAGTATATGAATTAATTGGTATATTTTTGAAAAGTTAAAAATAAATTGATTGATGTTTTTGTTGTGTGGTTGAGAATTTGATTAATTAAATTATTAGAATGATAATTAATTTAATCAATAAGAGAATGAATGGTAGAATTTATTCGATTAAATCACACATTGAACTGATTTAAAAATAGATAGAAATATATACATGTACTTTATATATGTTTGAAATGGTAAATGGATTAGCTGTTGAGTAAAGAATTTATTTGCATGCCCGACAAATAGGTAAACCTTAATGAGTTGGATGCGCAATTTTATTATTATATCAACTCATGTGAATGCCACTGGATGCAGAGTGCTGGTTATTCTGTGTGTAATTAATAAACGTCGCCATAGGATAGTAACAATCAATTTTGAACTACACTACATGGCATACTTCTTGAAGATGGCATACTTCATCATATACCACATAAGTATTTGGAGCTTGTGTGACGAGGTTAAAGATTTACCATACAAGCGAGAGGCTTGTATGGCGATGACTATATGTTACAGGTTGAACTGATGACTGATATGGACCATATAAAATGTAACAATAAATTGCCAGATTAATTAAAAAAAAAACCACACGGGTTTGGAGATGATAATAAACACGTCTCTCTAGTCTTTTAAGGCACAAAAAACTATTTTTGGGGTGACGAGAATTTATTCTCTGGAGTTATTATCTATACACACTCCCCCGTGGACACTAGAATATATCACTATAAATATGTGTATGCTTATTAGGATTTATTGGGTACCTAATACGGCCCAATAAATTTCCAAACCCCTACCCATAGAAAGAAGGTTATGGCAAAAAAATTCGAAAATTTAGGGTGTTAGCCAAATTTTTGAAGAATTTGAAAATTCTTAGAAACATAAAAGTTGAAGAATGAAAGCCAGAATGAAAATTGAGTTGGTTAATTAAACAACTTTCGACTTCGTTCCTTTTCGGGGACGAAAAGTTTTAAGTGGGGGAGATTGTAACAACCCGAAAAATCTGAACCAGTTTAAAAATTTTAATTTGGCAATTTTAATGGATTTTAAATACTTAAAATAAATATTTTAAATAACAACAACGAAAATTAGGTTTGAATCGATGTTTGAAAATAAATATAATTATTTTAAATTATAAAAAAGGCATGAAATGGCGTGGTAGTTTCAAAATTGGAATTCAAATTTTGACTGACTGTACCAGGTGCAAAATAAAACAGATTTTAGTGAAACCAAAAATATTTAAATCTGTTTATGATTATCTTTCTAAAGAATCTAAAAAATCGAAGTTTCATAGCGGGAATCAAAAGTTATGACCAAATGAATTTTCAGAAAGGTCGCTATAGAGAATATATAGCCTTTGAAAATAGACATTTTGCAAACGACCTCAGAATTCGACAAAAACACTTTTGTTGGATCAAGGATGTAAAATTATTGCTAGGTTTCAAATTCCATAATTTTTGAAGTTAGTATGTGAGCGTGGCGAAGGAAAATGTGTTTGGTTGATTTCAGTTAAATCGGATCGACCAGAAAATGGCCATTTTTCAAACGGTCTTAGAATTTGATGAAACTAGTTTTGTTAGGACCGTATCGTCGCTAGATTTATTTTTCTGGGATTTTTGGGATCAGTATGTGGCCCCGGCAAATTGAAATGTACGTTCAAAACAAATATTGAATGTTTTATATTTTAATTTGAAGGAAAATTGACTGGAACAATCGAATGGACCCACGAAACATTTCCCATTGTGTTCGGGATGGGGGTATTTAGCTAGGGATGATAGTCGTTGGGTTTGGATTGGAGTTCGTGTGTGGAAGGGGGTATTTTTGAATTTTAAAAATATATAAATAAAAAAACCCATTGACCAATCATAACTACACCCCAATTTCTCTCTTCCCGCTAATACAAGTCGCGACGGCAGAAATAGCACTCCCCTTCTCTCCTGATTTTTGGCTGATTCTTTCACCAAACCACCTAGCCCCAGTTGGGTTTTTTGAAGAATTCGATCCCCTCTCCACATCCATACTTGGTTCACCTCCTACCATCGCCTATACGAGGAGAATCACCTTGCCAAAGTTCCGAAATTCAAAGCGCCCCCGCATGTTCCTCCTAGCACCAATCTGAACGCCGTCGACGGCGAGCCCGCGCCTCACCCTTCTCTTCGACGTCGTGTGGCCCGATCATCACCCCGCTCGACAGATTTGCTAGAAAACCTAACCCTAGTTTCAAACTATTTTGAAAAGGTACAGGTTTGAATATAATTAACCGTTTTATAACACTCCCAAGCGCTATGAAATATGATTTACTTTTAAAAATCATATCTTTTTGCTATGTGATCGAAATCCAGTGAAACAAGAGACACCAGGACCCTGAGGACGTCTTCTACATTTAGAAGAGACCGCATATTTTTCTGAGCCTTCTACAATTTTTGGAGGAGTGGAACGCAATGTGAGATTTCTGAACTGTAAACAATAAGGAAATGACGATGTATAAATTATATAGTCGATGTATGAGTTACATAAGCGTTGTACACCTCATGTATAAGCGTTGTATAAGTTGTATGCTCGATGTATATGTCATATATGCATTGTAAAAATTATATATGCGTTGAAATGAATTGAAATGAAATCAAAATATATTTATATACGTATATATATATACTCCCCTCGTCCATAGACCATGGACGATATATATTGTTTGTGATATTGTTTGGATTATTAGTTGATGTGAAATTTTGTGAATATCATGAATGGTTGATTGGAAATGATTTACTGTGGTTGAAATCCAAATAGGATTAGTATATAGGAAGATTCGTTTGCGTACGAACTAGATATTGAAATCCCCATTGTCAAAAACCGCGAGGTTTTAAGGTAGAGCGAGGAGCCGTACACGGGACGGTGCCGGTTTTAACTACCCTGCCGTTATGCTGCCGAAATTTTCTGAAATGTTTATGTGATTGATTTATTTTCATGTGTTGAAATATATTCATGTCATGGATGAAACAAAATGATTTGAACGATAAAAATGACATTTTTATCGAATGATTGAAATAATTTGTTTTACAATAAAAATCACATTTTTATCATCTATATGAAGTATATAAAATAATCGTGTTTTGAAATAAACTGTTTTACAATAAAAATCACATTTTTATCATCTATATGAAGTATATAAAATAATCGTGTTTTGAAATAAATTGTTTTACAATAAAAATCACATTTTTATCATCTATATGAAGTATATAAAATAATCGTGTTTTGAAATAAATTGTTTTACAATAAAAATCACATTTTTATCGTCTATATGAAGTATATAAAATAATCGTGTTTTGAAATAAATTGTTTGACAATAAAAATCACATTTTTGTTATACATATGAATTGTTAAAAATAGTCATGTTTTGAAATAAATATCTGTTGGATAAAAATATCATTTTTATCAAATATATGAAATGAATATGGTTTTGAAATCGAAGAATCGATTATATTTATATATATATATATAAATAAAATAAATCGAATAACGAAGCTGTAGTTCGTATTTTGAAACTGTGATTTCAAACGATTATAGTGGGAGATCCGACCATCGGTTTTACCGAAACTAAAACCTTGGGTTCGCCTTGGAAATATCTTTCCAACGGCACCAACTTTATAAAGATCCAATGGTTGGATTGTCTGGAATGTTTATGAAACACCCCACCTCCGTGAAGGTCACTCACAAAAGGAATCCCTTAATTTCGGTGGAGCATTATAGGCAAAAGATGTAGATAAATTACAAGACAGACAATAAAAGCAGCAGCAAATAAATAAAACTTTATTTCATTGATAAACAACTTGTACAAAGATTGTTTTACAATACCAAATTATCCTGTCTTGCTTACAAAAATAAAGAAGCATAAAATGATTTCCCCAAATAAAGCATGAGCCAGCCATAGCAGTAGAAGAGAGAGTCCAAGACAACACGTCAAAGAGTCTTCAAGCTTGGAAAGAGTAACGGTCCAAACAAACTGGAGCTATTCCCTCCCTGACTACCTAGGGGGAAACGGAAGAAAAGAGGCGAAAGCAAAACTAGGTCAGACCTAAAGTCTGGTAAGTCTAGTGATTCTTAGTATTTAAACAAGGAAAAGGGTCATGACATGAATAAACTAAATATAAGACTAAACCATAGTAAAAAGATAATATGGGATAAGCATGGGATATGGCAAGATAAACTGAATGTACCGATAAACTGAATGTACTGACAAAGTGAATGCGCTTCTACTCCTTCTCTGCTTCGCAACTACCCTATTTATACTGATTTCTATATCTCTGCACCACCTAACTGGTTTCCAAACTAGTAATCTATGATCATATGATAACGTGATCCCAATCCCCGTATTTGCGGTTGCCTTCAGGTGTGCTTCTATTATGGGGATTCCGTTTATTACCTAGATCTAATCTAGGGTTTACTATCGAGTGCTCACTAGATTCAACCAGGGTTTACGCTACCCAGGGCCACTGGGGTTTATGCTACCTATTGAATGCTTCTCGGATTCAGGGTTTACGCGAACTAGGTCCAACTAGGGATTATGTTACCTACTTTGTATTAATTTTCCATGTGTCTGTGTTAGTCGGCCCTCTCTTGCATGTAGATACTCTGTGTTGGCCCCACCATAAAGTGTATCAAGCCTTATGATAGCGACCCGACACGATTCAAGATGCACAATGTATAATTATTGGTACCCAGTGCCTGCTTTTTCCACTCCGGAGTACGTGCACGCCCGTAAACCGTCGGAACCTACACTGACGTACCCCTGATGCTATTTTGGCCGCTTATAATCAGCCCAGTAATCGTTCCCCACCCTACCTAGTTTCAGGATACTATGATACATCTATGTGGGTTATTGTTGAAATGGGTCCCCATTACTAGGGTTTCCTGTTGGTTAAGTTCGTGGGCCTATATATACAAATATTACCCACCTATACGAGATGTACTTAACCCTCCCACCATTTCTAGCATGTTTTCTTAATGGTTAAGTTTTGTAGGCCTATATTTACTAATATTACCCACTTACCCAACGTGTACTTAACCTTCCCACAGATTCAAGCATGTTTATTTAATGGTTAAGTTTTATGGGCCTATATTTACTAATATTACCCACCTACCTAACGTGTACTTAACCTCCTACTCGTCAAGTCGTGTTGGTTAAGTGGTTCTTGTTAACTTAACCTATCTTGCTTATCATATTGGATTGGTTAAGTGTGATTTATTAACTTAACCCCGTTCATTCATCAGGTTATATTGGTTAAGCATTTCCCATTTAACTTAACCTCATTCGTTCATCAAGTTATATTTTTCAAGTGTCAATAATCAATTCAAGTTAACTCAACCCACCCACTCGTCACGTCATGTTGGTTAAGTGTTTCCTTCTGGTGTTAACTTGACCCTACCTCAAACCATGTTATATTGATTAAGTGTTGCCTTCTCGTGTTAACTTAACCCTTAACATACATCGTGTTATATATTTGGTTAAGTGTTTTCTTCTTGTATTACCTAGCCCCACCACATGTCATTATATATTGGTTAAGTGTTACTTTAGTTAACTTAACCCTATCATTTGCTTAATTAACATGTTATAACGGTTAAGTATTCTAAATTTACTTAACCTCACCCACTTGCCTAGTTAACATGTTATTACGGTTAAGTGTTTCCTTAATTACTTAAACTCAACATTTCTAACTTTATTTATTCATGAGCCTTAATTAATTAATTAAAGCACCAACCACTCACATTAGACAGATATTGTTGTGGTTAATGGATGTGCCGGTCAGCTCTGGGCAGGTTTACACCACAATTCAGTCTAACCTTGGGTCTTTATGGGCTTGATGCACTAACCACCCACATTAGACAGGTATTGTTGTAGTCACTGGATGTGTCAGTCGGTTCCGGGCAGTTTTACACCACAACTCAGTCTAACCTCGGGTTAGGCATATTTACTATTTATATAAATTTTCCATAAATCAATTTAGCCTAGATCATATTCAACTGTCATGCAAATTTACATACTTATATTCTATGCCCAAAACTTGATTTACCAGTCAATTAACCCAACTTGCAGTTTATACCAATTTAGATTTAATATTCCCCTTTTACAATTCATGCCCAATCTAGATTAATATTCCAATTTACAGTTTATATCCTAGTTTTATCGTTTACGTCCAAAATTTGGTTTACATGCCAATTACATACTTTGCGGCCAATTAAAATTTATCAATTTATGCCTAAGTCTAATATGCATGTAAATCGTTCACTATTATAGCCAATTTAGATTTATGCCAACATATTTATTGTGCCAAATTAACTTAATTAAACTACACCTAATCCTCGTATCATAATCGTACGTATAACATGATTTCACAAGTTTCTAAGTACTCATGGAATGATACTAATAGTATCAAAGCAAGAGATAGGGGATAAGCACGAGAATTGACATAAAAGAAGAGCCATGCAAGAATGAACCAAATACAAAAATAATGGTTCCAATGGGTATGATGTACATAACAGTGAATAGGAATAAACTAGACAAGTTACACCCCAAAAAAATGAGATCCAACAAAATTAAGGGAATAGGCATAGGTGATTTGGTCTAACATAATGCCAGTTCGAATTGCAACCTAATAGGTTAATGGGAATATGCACAAGTCACTGACTACAATAATTATAGGCAATTAACCACAATAGTCATAGGTGACTAATCACAATAGTTTTTCAATCCATGTCATAGGCAATAGTCTCATAGTCATGAATCTTGGTAATAATCTCATAGTCATGAATCATATGCAATAGTCTCAAAATCATGAATCATAGTCATAGTTATAGGAAACAGTCTTATATTTATAGTCATATGTAATAGTCTCTTTGTCATGAATCATAGTCATAGGCGATAGTTTCATGGGCAACAGTTTCATAGTCATAGTCTTAGGCAAAAGTCCCATAGTCATAGTCTTTGGCAATTAGCCACAGTAAGTTCTAGGCCACAATCAAGAATCAGATCCAAAGGCATAGATAACGTTGGATTTGACATAAGCATGAATCAAAGATAATTAACTTGCCAATATGCACAGTTCTATATTTTAATTTATTACATTCACAAGTCCAAATTACACGATCAAATCTAAGGAATAACCGAACTTACAGTGATCGGTTTAGAAAAGGCGATTTGCTATGATTTGCATGGCGTTGCTCGAAGCCATTGAATTAGCCTCTGATTCCCTTCTTGAAGCTTTAACTTTATTTAAATCACTTCTTGAAAAACTTGAGCAGCATAACCTCGTCTTAGATTTATATATTATTTTATTTTATTTAGAATTAGAGCAGAGTATAGACATAGAGAAGTTGTGAGGTCAAAATATGAGGCTTAGGGGTGTTTTTATAGCTGTTTGATCAATGTATAGAGCCAAAATCGAGTCTAGGTTCAAAAATGTGAATTCTACCCAGATCTGGGTGTAGGTCGACCCCCAGGTCAATCTCCCTTGGGGTAGGTCGACCTCCCTTAAGGTATGTCGACCTGCTTGGGCGGGAATTTTCCCGCCCAGCTCTGCGATTTTTGAATTTCTGAGCTGGTTCTGAATGTTTGCTGAAACTTCTGAAGGCCATAACTACTTTGTACGAAGTCCGATTTACACAAACTCGGACTCTATCTCAAGAAGAATTTCGAGACAAACGCAATGGCGTAACCAATTTCCCTTAATTCTTCTTCTAAAAATTATTTATACTTTAATTTGTGAAACTTAATGTTATAGAATTACGGGGTGTTACATTCTCCCCCCTTAAAGGATTTCGTCCCTGAAATCTTCAAGTCAGGAAGAATGTGTCCTACCATTCAGTCATCCATCTACTCAACCATTCAATCACAGGTATTCATTGTCCTTAAAAAGATTTCTAATGCTTCATGTTTATATGCATAGTGTGTGTATATGTCCTTATCTAATGCAAAATCTGGCGGTCTACTGATTCAGTTGACCTCCTTAATGCGAATTATGTCAGTGACATGCATCCAATATGTATGCAATCCTAAAGATACATATCATTTCTACATGAGTGCACAACCATTCACTCAAATGCAATGTCGACAGGATAATACATCAAGTTCAAACCATAACAAATACATATATGCAAATGCAATATGGAAGTGACTTAGCTGATCTAATGCCCTATGTGTGTATATGTATCCACGAGCATCCACTAGCAAACACTTGCAAACACTTGCCTCCACCAAACATAACATGTCTCAAACACATGTTGACATCCATTGGCTTCTACCTAAGGATTGAGGATAGAACCGAGAGTATATACTTAAAAGCTAAAGACTAGCATGCAAATAGATTTTCCAAAAAAAGAGGAATCAAGGATATACCCTCAAAAAGGGTAAGATGCGCGTATCTGGTCTTCAGTCTTTTAAGTCGCATCTTATTGAGCTTCAATCCACTGTACCTTAACTAGTTTAACTTCACGATCGCGAAGCTTCTTGGCCTCCATTTCCAAAACCCACTAGTAAAGATAGGACCTCGCTCACTTACTATGCTAGAGGGTATCCAATGTAATCGAACTATCCTTCCAAGAAAAACATATGTTAATCATGATACCAAGTGAATATACCTAAGATGATTAGAGGTCTCTCCTCTACTTAGCTTGTCCATCATGCTGCAAATCTGAGGGTCTAAAGCTAATGGTTACTATGTGCTTATTACCTCTCTTAATGTCAGTCTAACTTTGGGTGCCAGCCCCAACCATTTATTTCTCATGCAAACCATCCTAGTCGAATTCGACATCCCTCAAGTACAAGCCCCAAAGGCCTAAACCAATATCAGACAATCACCCAAGGGATACCTCCTCCGAATTTGGACAATATATGTGAGATGATACTAATAAAACAACCCAATAATTGAGCACTTTACCGACTCTGGCTATCCTCGCCAATCTTGCTCCAGAATTATCGTTGATCCCATAACTGGCTTTGTAGTGTCATCTAGATACAGGCGGAAGTCTGTCTCCAGTTCTTAGGGGGAAAACCCCTACCCTTGTCAAAACATCTTGCGTACTCATGGACTACCCCAACGGATCGAAAATCATCGATAGATAAGTAAAGTGATTCTAAGTAGCTAAGACAAACTGATCCCTTAGGATCGTACGAAATCTCAAGGGTATTCTCGAGGCAAGTCGAAAGTCTAACTACCCTTGTTTCATAATTACTAGCTAACCAATCAGTACCTAAAATCAACCCATAGCCCAAAAACATAAGCATAAATATAGCAATTCTCAAATCCTCGCAAGTTAAAGATAAATGGTTCGAACCAGCAATTGGATTTGAGACTATAATGGGATCCTCTACTATACAATATCTAGGGTGCAGAGACTCAACTATGGAAGCAGATATATACGAATGTGAAGCGCTAAAATCAAAAGGAGTACTAACAGGATAATTAAAAAGGAAAAACTCTTTCAACCAAAATCTTACTGCCTCTCTCTCAGGTATGCTGGTGGTGAGAGCATGCACTTGCCTTCCGGAAAATCCTGTCCCTTGTTCTTTTCCCTTGCCCTTAATTATACGACCCGTTATACCAAAATAAAGATACTTCCTCTTGTTTTAGGTTTTACTATTCTTTCCTCCCCTCCTTTGTGAACCAAGTCTATATCCATGGGTTCTTCATCCATGTGTTATGCTCCCTAGCCAAACCCACTCATTCTCAACTTTTCCATCCTTGTGTAACTTGTTGACATGTCTCTCAAAAGCTGCCTCCATTGCACGGGAATTCCTACAAAGCTCGAAAGAAAATTACAGCTACAGAGAGAAGTTAGGCATTTGTTTGCCCTTTGACAAATGTCGTAGTTTTGTCGAACCTACGGAACCATGCCACGATGAGGTTACCTCCCAGAAAGCCAAGAGCCCCGGAGACTCAAGAAAAAGGAAACAAGGATTCAAATGGAGGATCAAAAGATAGTGCATATGGTTTTGGGAATATGCCTTTAAAACAAAACTTTTCTTTTGAAAATGCTTCTTTTAAAATCGTTTGAAAATAATTTTTCAAATCTTTTTATCTGATCTTGTAACCTTCAGCTCTGATACCATGTGAAACACCCCACCTCCGTTAAGGTCAGTCACAAAAGGAATGCCTTAATTTCGGTGGAGCATTATAGGTAAAAGATGCAGGTAAATTAGAAGACAGACAATTAAAGCAGTGGAAAATAAATAAAACTTTATTTCATTGATAAACAACTTGTACAAAGATTGTTTACAATACCAAAGTATCCTGTCTTGCTTACAAAAATAAAGAAGCATAAAATGATTTCCCCAAATAAAGCATGAGCCAGCCATAGCAGTAGAAGAGAGGGTCCAAGGCAACACGTCATAGAGTCTTCAAGCTTGGAAAGAGTAATGGCCCAAACAAACCTGAGCTATTCCCTCCCTGACTACCTGGGGGGAATGGAAGAAAAGAGGAGAAAGCAAAACTAGATCAGACATAAAGTCTGGTAAGTTCAGTGATTCTTAGTATTTAAACAAGGAAAAGGGTCATGACGTGAATAAACTAAATATAAGACTAAACCATAGTAACAAGATAATATGGGATAAGCATGAGATATGGCAAGATAAACAGATAAACTGAATGCGCTTCTAATCCTTCTCTACTTCGCAACTACCCTATTTATATTGATTCCTATATCTCTGCACTAGCTAACTGGTGTCCAAACTAGTAATCTATGATCATATGATAACGTGATCCCAATCCCCGTATTTGCGGTTGCCTTCAGGTGTGCTTCTATTATGGGGATTCCATTTATTACCTAGATCTAATCTAGGGTTTACTATCGAGTGCTCACTAGATTCAACCAGGGTTTATGCTACCCAGGGCCACTGGGGTTTATGCTACCTATTGAATGCTTCTCGGATTCAGGGTTTACGCGACTTAGATCCAACTAGGGATTATGCTACCTACTTTGTATTAATTTCCCATGTGTCAGTCGTCCCTCTCTTGCATGTAGATACTCTGTGCTGGCCCGACCATAAAGTGTATCAAGCCTTATGATAGCGACCCGACACTATTCAAGATGCACAGTGTATAACTACTGGTACCCAATGCCTGCTTTTTCCACTTCGGAGTACGTGCACACCCGTAAACCGTCGCAACCTACACTGACGTACCCCCTGCCGCTATTTTGACCGCTTATAATCAGCCCAGTAATCGTGCCCCACCCTGCCTAGTTTCAGGGTACCATGATACATCTATGTCGGTTACTGCTGAAATGGGTCCCTGTTACTAGGGTTTCCTGCTGGTTAAGTTCGTGGGCCTATATATACAAATATTACTGTAACACCATGGATTTTTGAATAATCGAACTAACTAAATTAAAGAATAATTAATCTCCGACGTGAGAATTAAGGGAAATGGGTTACGCCATCGTGTTCGTCTCAAAATTCTGGTCGAGATAGAGTCCAAGTTTGCGTAAAACGAATATTAGATGAAGGAGATATGGACGGACAAAGTCAGATGGGTAAAATAGAAAAAAAATTGCACTAGCGCACCTGGGAAGTGTGCTAGTACAAATTTGCACTGGCGCACCTGCCAAGTGCGCCCAGGCCGAGCAGCAGGTCTGCACAGCTTTCTGGCTCAGTCTGGTCCATGTTGTGACTCATTGCTGAGTCCTTTCTGACTCCTTGCTGAGTCATTAGGGCTGAGGTGTCACCCTATCCCGACTAAATAGTTTTGATTAACCCTAAGATCATCCGACGGCTATAATTAAATTAAAATTCTATATAAACATGGGTAGACTCAAACCCTAATCAAAATAAAAACTGAAACTATGGTCGTCATGCTATCATCTTGAGTAGCCGCCACCAATTAGAGAGGAAGAACAACAAATCAAATTCAGTTCTATTCAACTCTAACAATGAATCTACTTCAAAGGAAAGCTAATTCAATTTCAGAACTCAGAATTCAGAACTCAAGACCTTCTTTGAGTTGTCAGTTCGATTTCTTTAATAAAATAATTAGCAATTTAATTGGATTAAGTTATGATGTGGATTATTTGGATATGATGTGAATTATTAACCGCATGTTATAATTATGTTGTAAAATTGTGATGTTATCATACATGTTGTAAATTCTATGATGTTATGTTGTGATCATCTATGTTGTAAAGTTACGATGCTATCATCTATGTTGTAGTTCTATGATTGGCTTATGTATAATCAAATCATTATGTTGTTCATATGCTAGTTTGGTTATGTTGATTCATCTGATAAATCATATGTATGTATGCAAGTTTAGATATTGATTTAGACATGAACCATATGCAAGTTAGTAAAGATTATGTATAACCTTACATGTTTCATGACATCTATTTTAGATCTAAAGTTAGGCTATGACATGTGTGAGTTATATGCTAAATTCTACATGCTAGTTTACATGTTAGATGTAAGTTTACACCATCGTTATGTTGCATAAATCACATATGCAAGTTTATATAAATATATGAGTTTAGAATATGAATCATGTTATGTAAGTTTGTGGTTATTGCCTATGCAAGTTTACACCTTTAAATGTAGATCTATGGCATACATGATTTATGCAAGTTGTGACCATTACCTGAACATGTTTTGGATCTATGACATATGTAGTTTCAGGCAAGTTGTAACTTTGGCCTATGCAAGTTTTAGATGTAGAACCTCATTCACACATGCAAGTTCACCCCTTATGTTTAGATCTAGTTTTATTTCTATGTATGTTGTGATGTTTTCTCTTTATTTCATGAGTTAGACTATTCGAGTCTAACGTATATTTTACGTTAAACGAACGAACGTACAACGTGGGGTAAAGGGGATAATATTAAAAAGATTTAATATTGAGAATTGGCATAAATGCCTTAAATGGCATAAAATTAATTTGTGATGAAAATTAGTATGATTTTACATACCATAAATAGATGGACATAATTGAGTCAATTATGGCCATAGTTAAATTTGGAATTAATTGATAATTTGAATAGGGAAAGTAATTCAAATTGGGGGATGATTAATTAGGAGTAATTAATCGTCTAAGACACGAGGTTAGGCTCTTTTGTGGTGTAAAACTGCTCAAACCCGCCCGGCAAATCCAGCTGCCACAAATGCCAGTCTAATGTGAGAGGTCTTAGGCATAAATTAAATATGTAACAGTTGTAAAGACACAAGGTTAGGCTCGTTTGTGGCGTAAGACTGCCCGGACCCGCCCGGCAAATCCAGCTGCCACAAATGCCAGTCTAATGTGAGAGGTCTTTATGAGGTTACGGTCTTAATGAATTAAGGAACACTTAACCAGATAAGCATGTAGTGGGACATGGGGGGGTTAAGTGGGTGCCTTGGGTGGCATTTGAAATATGATTAGAAACACTTAACCAAAATGTGAAACATGTAAGTGAACATGAATAAGAAGAGGGTTAAGTGGGATGTACTAGAGGGGACCAAGCTTAGGTGGATAGCTTGTGTCAAGTAACGGGGGCCCGTTTCAACCAGTAACCCATACGTATCTTTGTGGGCTCGACCCAAGTCGAGGACAGGACACGCACACTGGACTTGACTGTAAGAGGCCAAAACGGGTTAGCAGTGGCAACGCAAGTCCAACGGGTTCATATGCGTGTGTGGGCCCGGGCTGGTAGGTAAGACGTTGTTGCATCGTGTAGGTATAAGCCGTGCATTCTTTGTGGTATCGGGTTACCACTTTGGGGAGTGATACACCCCACTATGGGGTCAGCACGGGTATCTACGAGTTAGGGAGCCGATCGAATGGGGGTTGTGGGTACGCCTAGTGGAGATAGGGGCAGGCGGCACCTTTGAAGGCAACTAGGGGTGCACGAAACTACCATTATCATATTTAAGCTCTGTAGGCGGGATCAACCTTAGGGTGACTAGTGGTGGTGCAGTATAGTAGTGGTGGCATTTGAAATACGATTAGAAACACTTGACCAAAATGTGAAACATGTAAGTGAACATGAATAAGAAGAGGGTTAAGTGGGATGTACTAGAGGGGACCAAGCTTAGGTGGATAGCTTGTGTTAAGTAATGGGGGCCCGTTTCAACCAGTAACCCATATGTATCTTTGTGGGCTCGACCCAAATCGAGGATGGGACACGCATACTGGGCTTGACTGTAAGAGGACAAAACGGGTTAGTGGTGGCAACGCAAGTCCAACGGGTTCATATGCGCGTGTGGGCCTGGGCTGGTAGGTGAGACGTTGTTGCATCGTGAAGGTATAAGCCATGCATTCTTTGTGGTATCAGGTTGCCACTTTGGGGAGTGATACACCCCACTGTGGGGCCAGCACAGGTATTTACGAGTTAGGGAGCCGATCGAATGGGAGTAGTGGGTACGCCTAGTGGAGATAGGGGCAGGCGGCATCTATGAAGGCAACTAGGGATGCACGAAACTACCATTATCATATTTAAGTTCTGTAGGTGGGATCAACCTTAGGGTGACTAGTGGTGGTGCAGAATAGTAATTATCTCATAGTGGTTTAGCTGCGCTTTAACGTTATCTTTGTTCATCTTGTTTCCTTGTTTACTCTGCCATACTCAATTGTTCACAGTCATTTCCTTATTTTCCAACTTATGCCTTAGCCTAGTTATTTTGGTAATTGTATTGTTAAAGTTATCGCACTCGCCAGACTTTATGTTTGACCCCCTTTGTTTCCTCCTCTTTTCTTCCTCCCTCCCCCTCCCCCCCCCCCACAGGTGCTCAGGTTGGAACTAGCGCCAGTGGAGACTGATTTTGGACAGCTATATCTTTGATTTTAGAAGATTGCCTGGATCGCTGAAGTAAAGTTCAGCCTCTCTTATTTATGGCTATTTTGTATTGGGGATTATGTCTTTCAATTTATGTACTTTGATTTGGTCAGGATGGATATTATGTACTTTGACTATGGTTTTTGATGGTGTAATCAAACTTATGTATTTTCCGCTGCAATGAAATAAAGTTTTAAAGTTTTAGTACTGTTTATATATGTCTTGTTGTTAAGTTTCTGTTATATATACACTTAAAATGCTCCATGAAAGTTAATGCATTCCCTTTGTGTGTGACATTAATGGACGTGGGGTGTTACACGTGGCATCAGAGCTGAAGGTTACCAGAGCAGATATGAATTTTGAAAAGTGTTTTTGAAAAACAACTTTTATAAAGAAGTACCTTCAAAAGTATGGTTTAAGTAAAGTATTTTCAAGAGAACAACTTATTTTAGAAAGCATAACCCCAAGAGCCATATATCTTTCCTTCGGTTCTTTTGTATTGAATCTTTCCTTTTTTTGTTTCAGCATGTTTGGAATTCCCGAGATACCCAAGGGGATACCAGTACCAGGATGGTTTAGGAGGTATTTGGAGACTAGGGCCGCCACCGCATGTCCAGCAAATCCTCCTCCTCCTCGGGTCGCTACTTTTGCGAAGATATGTAAGGATTTTAGGGCAATGGGTGGAAAACCTTTTCACGGGACGGAGACATTTGTTGAAGCTCGTAATTGGCTAAAGAAGGTGGAAGAATTGTTTGGGATCTTTGAGGTGGAAGATGGAAGAAAGGTCCAGTTAGCTGCCTGGCTAATGAAGGATGAGGCCTCGTTTTGGTGGGAGGTCACTAATGGGGAGCGTCCAGTTGATACATGGTCAGATTTCAGGCGGAGGTTTGAAGCAAAGTTTCTCTCACGGGCTGAAGAGAATTTATACATGGAAAGATTTTTGGCATTGAAGCAAGGGAATCTATCGGTGAAAGAATACGTCAAAAAATTCAATCAGTTGGCAAGATTTGGCTTGGACTTGGTGAACACTCCAGAAAAGAAGGCCCTGAGATTTGTTAAGGGTTTGAATGAGCCGCTTCATGGGTTAGCTATGACCCACATCCCTATGGGGGATACCTTTGAGAGACTAGTTGATATGGCACTTATGCATGAAGAAGAGAAGGGCGCCAATGCTAATAAGACACCCGAGAAGAAAGGGGATCAAAAGAAGCCGCAACAGCAACAACAAAACAAGAAAGGTGGAAAAGGCAACAACGGTAAGGGAAAGAAGAGATGCTTTAATTGTGGGACACCAGGCCATCTAAGCAATGATTGTAGGAAGAAAAAGAAGACGGACTGTTTCCGCTGTGGTGAAGCGGGACATCTAATTAAGGACTGCCCAATGAAAGGGCCGAGGGCAGGGTCTACCTCGGGAGGACAGGTGCAGGCTCTTATGGCACCAGGGCATACAAGGGGGCAAGTTCAGGCTCTCGTGGTCCCACCGCTGCAAGAACGAGGTAGAGCAATTTCCGTTGAAAGTTTAGTTTTTCTGTTTGATCATCCTGTACGTGCTTTATTCGATCTGACGCATCACATTCGTTTATCTCTACATCATTAGTTGAAACACTACACCTAGATACTAGTCTAATTACGGATCCCTTAGTAGTCTCAAAACCTATTGGTGGTTCGGCTCATCTTTCTATGATTTGTTGGGATTTGAGAGTGTTTATCTTGGGCGTTGAGTTTGAATGCAATGCCTTTGTTCTTGGTTTCATGGGCTGCGGCTTGATTTTAGGTATGGATTGGCTAACTCGATATGGGGCCATCCTAGATTGTGAAAGATGGGTAGTCAGATTGTTGACTCGTTGTGGGAGGACCCTTGATATTTCTTGTGACCCTAGAGGTCCAGTAATGCTTAGCTACCTAGAATCCCTTGACGCATCCGATGATGATTTACATTATGTTCGTATAGTTCGTGAATATGTTGATGTCTTCGATGAGGTGAGGGGTTTACCCCCAAAACGTGAGATAGACTTTCAAATATATCTAGTAGATAATGCAAAGCCAGTTGCATTGCCAGTGCGCCACATGGCTCCAAGAGAGAGAAGAGAATTCAGTAAGCAGGTGAAAGAATTGCTTGAGAAGGGGTTCATCGGATGGAGTATATCAGAGTGGGGTGCTCCAGTAGTATTTTCCACGAAGGCAGATGGGTCCCTTAGACTTTGTGTGGACTATAGAGAACTTAATAAGCTTACTAAGAAGAATAGCACCCACTGCTGAGAATTGACGATCTCTTCGATCAGTTAGTTGGCACCTCAGTGTTTTTGCAGTTAGACTTAGCCACGAGTTTCCATCAGTTGAGAGTAGCTGAGAATAGCATAGATAAGACTGCCTTTAGGACTCCAGACGGCTTCTATGAATGGCTAGTGATGCCCTTCGGTTTGACAAACGCCCTCGCATACTTTGTTGATTTGATGAGTAGGGTGTTTAGGGAGTATCTTAATAAATTCGTGGTAGTCTTTGTGGACGACATCTTGATCTTTTCGAAGAGCGAGGAAGAGCATGCCCTACATTTTAGGGAAGTATTGGAGACTCTTCGAGCGCATAGCCTTAAAGCTAAATTTTCTAAGTGTCACTTTCAGAGGAAGGAAGTGCGATTCTTAGGGCACGTGGTTTCCCAAGAAGGGATAGCTGTGGATCCCGCGAAGGTAGTGGCCACCCAAGATTGGAAGGTTCCTAAAAATGCTACCGAGGTGAGGAGTTTCTTAGGGTTGGCTAGCTACAATAGGAAGTTTATCAAATACTTCGCAAAGATATCAGCCCCATTAACACGTTTGATGAAGAAGAACCTAGTTTTCACATGGGACGTAGATTGTGATGATGCGTTCCAACGTTTAAAGAGATCTTTGACCACAGCCCCAGTTTTAGTGTTGCCAGATGGGAGTAAGCCATTTACCATTTATACCGATGCTTGTAGGACAGGACTAGGCGCAGTCTTAATGCAGGAGGTAAGGGTAATAGCCTATGGTGGAAGGCAGTTGAGAGTGCATGAGAGAAATTACCCTACCATGACCTAGAATTGGCCGCTATTGTTTTCGTGCTTAAGTCTTGGCGCCATTATCTTCTTGGCGAGAAATTCAAATTGTTCACTGACCAAAAATCGCTAAAATACTTGTTTTCTCAGAAGGACTTGAACTTAAGGTAGCAAAGGTGGATGGAATTCTTAGCGTCCTACAATTTCGAGATAGCATATACCCCTGGCAAGGGTAATGTGGTGGTAGACGCCTTAACTAGGAAAAGGTTGTCCTTGAGTCTGTTGTTCGTTGAGCGGCAAAGCTTAGAGTTCATATCTATGTTTGATTTTAGACCTTCTGTTGACTTTGTACCTGGTTTGCTAGCATCCTTAGAGGTTAGACCTATGCTTTTGGGACGGATCGGCGAGGCACACCAAGATGACCTGCAGTTGGTTGAGTTTGTAGAGAAGCTCAAAAGGGGGGACTCATCGAGCCATCTTCGTAGGTATACCCTAGATGATAAGGGTTGGTTACGTAGGGTTGGTAGACTTTGTGTACCACGGGACGAGAATTTGAGGAAAACCGTTCTTGATGATGCACATTGTTCTAAGATGACCATCCATCCCGGCGTGGACAAGATGTACATGGACATGAGACGAGTTTACATTTGGACCGACATGAAGAGGTATGTGGCAGAGTTTGTCGCTAGATGCTTAGTGTGCCAACAAGTAAAAGAAGAGCAGAAGAAGCCTGGTGGATTGCTTCACCCATTGGAGGTCCCACAGTGGAAGTTGGAAAGTGTCTCGATGGATTTTATTGACGGATTACCGAGATTGAGGAAGGGTAATACGGGGATTTGGGTCGTGGTAGACAGACTTGCTAAGAGCGCCCATTTCATTCCCGTGAAGAGTAAGAGGACTGCCCCATGGTTAGCCTCTGTATACATTTGAGAGATAGTTCGTTTGCACGGTGTTCCTTCTAGCATAGTGACCGACCGCGATCCTATCTTTACTAGCGAATTTTGGGAAAGCTTGCAAGAGGCGGTAGGGACTCAGTTATGTTTGAGCACCGCATATCATCCTCAGACGGACGGCCAGACCGAGAGGGTGAATCGTATTCTAGAGAACTTGTTAAGGTTGTGTGTCTTAGACTTCGGAGGTAAATGGGAGGAACATCTTCCGTTGGTGGTGTTCGCATATAATAATAGCTTTCATTCTAGCATTGGCATGACACCGTTCGAGGTTCTTTATTAACGGTCATGTCGTTCGCCTACATGTTGGTGGGAGTCTACAAATAAGATCTTGCTTGGACCCGACATGATTAGAGAGACTTCGAAGAAGGTCGATCTGATTCGAAGGAGGATGAAGATGGCGCAAGATAGGTAGAAATCGTACGCGGACAAGAGGAGGACAGATCTTGAGTTTGATATTGGGGACGTGGTCTTTGTCAAGGTGTCTCCATTACGGAATGTGGTTCGCTTTGGGTCCATTGGGAATTTTGCACCAAGGTTCGTAGGGCAGTTTCCTATTAAGGGGAGGACTGGGCAGATGGCGTATAGAGTGGAGTTGCCCGAGAGACTTAGAGGTGTACACGATGTATTCCATGTATCACATTTGAGGAAGTTCTTGCACGAGACTGCGGAAGTGGTAGAGCCGAGCTTGCTTAGAGAGGTGGAGATAGAGCGTGATGCGACGATTCGATGAGCTCCTATGTGCATTCTTGGGTCGGAGATTAAGAAGTTGAGGAATCGAGAGGTCAAGCTAGTAAAAGTTCAATGGGGAGATGATGAGAGCAACGCTACTTGGGAAATGGAAGAGAAGATGCGTTCATTGTACCCTTTTCTTTTCGAGGGTATGTCTTTTAATTTCTCCTTTATCGCTTAGCTTGTACTTGTTTTATCTTTAGTATGTCCTCTCGTTAGTATCTTTGACCTTTAGATAGGGTAGTCCTATGGTTGAAACATGTGTTTGAGACATCTTATGTATGATGGATGCATGTGGATGCATGTGTTTGCTAGTGGTTGCTCGTGGATGCATACACACACACTTGAGGCACTAGATCGGCTCAGTCACTTCATATTGCATATTGCATATAAATGTGTGTACATAATTAAGTAATGGATGTATAATGGTTGGGTTATCATATGGATGATGCATTTTGTTGAATGGTTGTGCACACATGTAGAAATAATATGTATCGATAGGATTCTTTCGCATACATAATGGATGCATGGCACTATCATGGTTTGCATAAAGGAGGTCAACTGAATCAGTAGACCGCCTGATTTTGCATTAGATAAGGAACATATACACACACTTCTTGCATATGTTCATACAGCATTAGGAATTTAATAAGGACAACGGATGCCTGTGTTTGATGGTCGAGTAGATGGTTGTTTGGATGTTAGGATATGCATTCTCCTTAACTTGGAGATTTCGGGGGCGAAATCCTTTAAGGAGGGGAGAATGTAACACCCCGGATTTTTGAATAATCGAACTATCTAAATTAAAGAATAATTAATCTCAGACATGAGAATTAAGGGAAATGGGTTGCGCCATCGTGTTCGTCTCGGAATTCTGGTCGAGATAGAGTCTGAGTTTGCATAAAACGAATATCAGATGAAGGAGATATGGACGGACAAAGTCAGATGGGTAAAATAGAAAAAAATTGCACTGGTGCACTTGGGAAGTGTGCCAGTACAAATTTGCACTGGCGCACCTGCCAAGTGCGCCCAGGCCGAGCAGAAGGCCTGCACAGCTTTCTGGTTCAGTCTGGTCCGTGTTGTGACTCATTGCTGAGTCCTTTCTGGCTCCTTGCTGAGTCATTAGGGCTGAGGTGTCACCCTATCCCGACTGATTGGTTTTGAATAACCCTAAGATCATCTGACGGCTATAATTAAATTAAAATTCTATATAAACATGGGTTGACTCAAACCCTAAATCAAAATAAAAACTGAAACTATGGCCGTCATGCTGTCATCTTGAGTAGCCGCCACCAATTAGAGAGGAAGAACAGCAAATCAAATTCAGTTCTATTCAACTCTAACAACGAATCTACTTCAAAGGAAAGCTAATTCAACTTCAAAACTCAGAATTCAGAACTCAAGACCTTCTTTGAGTTGTGAGTTCGATTTCTTTAATAAAATAATTAGCAATTTAATTGGATTAAGTTATGATGTGGATTATTTGGATATGATGTGAATTATTGACCACATGTTATAATTATGTTGTAAAATTGTGATGTTATCATACATATTTTAAATTCTATGATGTTATGTTGTGATCATCTATGTTGTAAAGTTACGATGCTATCATCTATGTTGTAATTCTGTGATTGGCTTATGTATAATCAAACCATCATGTTGTTCATATGCTAGTTTGGTTTTGTTGATTCAAAAGATAAATCATATGTATGTATGCAAGTTTAGATATTGATTTAGACATAAACCATATGCAAGTTAGTAAAGATTATGTATAACCTTACATGTTTCATGACATCTATTTTAGATCTAAAGTTAGGCTATGAAATGTGTGAGCTATATGCTAAATTCTACATGCTAGTTTACATGTTAGATGTAAGTTTATACCATCGTTATGTTGCATAAATCACATATGTAAGTTTATACAAATATATGAGTTTAGAATATGAATCATGTTATGTAAGTTTGTGGTTATTGCCTATGCAAGTTTACACCTTTAGATGTATATCTATGACATACATGATTTATGCAAGTTGTGACCATTACCTAAACAAGTTTTGGATCTATGACATATGTAGTTTTATGCGAGTTGTAACTTTGGCCTATGCAAGTTTTAGATGTAGAACCTCATTCACACATGCAAGTTCACCCCTTATGTTTAGAACTAGTTTTATTTCTATGTATGTTGTGATGTTTTCTCTTTATTTCATGAGTTAGACTATTCGAGTCTAACATATATCTTACGTTAAACGAATGAACGGACAATGTGGGGTAAAGGGGATAATATTAAAAAGATTTAATATTGAGAATTGGCATAAATACCTTAAATGGCATTACATTAATTTGGGATGAAATTTGGTATGATTTTACATACCATAAATAGATGGACATAATTGAGTCAATTATGGCCATATTTAATTTGGAATTAATTGATAATTTGAATAGGAAAAGTAATTCAAATTGGGGGATGATTAATTAGGAGTAATTAATCGTCTAAGACACGAGGTTAGGCTCTTTTGTGGCGTAAGACTGCTCGGACCAGCCCGGGAAATCCAGCTGCCACAAATGCCAGTCTAATGTGAGAGGTCTTAGGAATAAATTAAATACGTAACAGTTGTAAAGACACGAGGTTAGGCTCGTTTGTGGTATAAGACTGCCCGGACCCGCCCGGCAAATCCAGCTGCCACAAATGCCAGTCTAATGTGAGAGGTCTTTATGAGGTTACGGTCTTCATGAATTAAGAAACACTTAACTAGATAAACATGTAGTGGGACATGAGAGGGTTAATTGGGTGCCTTGGGTGGCATGTGGAGTCTAGTGGTTTCCTTGGGTGGCATTTGAAATACGATTAGAAACACTTGACCAAAATGTGAAACATGTAAGTGAACATGAATAAGAAGAGGGTTAAGTGGGATGTACTAGAGGGGACCAAGCTTAGGTGGATAGCTTGTGTCAAGTAATGGGGGCCCGTTTCAACCAGTAACCCATACGTATCTTTGTGGGCTCGACCCATGTCGAGGACGGGACACGCATACTGGGCTTGACTGTAAGAGGCCAAAACAGGTTAGCAGTGGCAACGCAAGTCCAACGGGTTCATATGCGCGTGTGGGCCCGGGCTTTTAGGTGATATGTTGTTGCATCGTGTAGGTGTAAGCCATGCATTCTTTGTGGTATCGGGTTGCCACTTTGGGGAGTGATACACCCCACTGTGGGGCCAGCACGGGTATCTACGAGTTAGGGAGCTGATCGAATGGGCGTAGTGGGTACGCGTAGTGGAGATAGGGGCAGGCGACATCTATGAAGGCAACTAGGGGTGCACGAAACTACCATTATCATATTTAAGTTCTGTAGGTGGGATCAACCTTAGGGTGACTAGTGGTGGTGCAGAATAGTAATTATCTTATAGTGGTTTAGGTGCGCTTTAACGTTATCTTTGTTCATCTTGTTTCCTTGTTTACTCTGCCATACTCAATTGTTCATAGTCATTTCCTTATTTTCCAACTTATGCCTTAGCCTAGTTATTTTGGTAATTGTATTGTTAAAGTTATCGCACTCGCCAGACTTTATGTCTGACCCCCTTTGTTTCCTCCTCTTTTCTTCCTCCCCCCCCACCCCCCCCCCCCCCACCCCCCACCCCACAGGTGGTCAGGTTGGAACTAGCGCCAGTGGGGCTTGATTTTGGACAGCTATATCTCTGATTTTAGAAGATTGCCAGGATCGCTGAAGTAAAGTTCTGCCTCTCTTATTTATAGCTATTTTGTATTGGGGATTATGTCTTTCAATTTATGTACTTTGATTTGGTCAGGATGGATATTATGTACTTTGACTATGGTTTTTGATGATGTAATGAAACTTATGTATTTTCCGCTAAAATGAAATAAAGTTTTAAAGTTTTAGTACTGTTTATATCTATCTTGTTGTTAAGTTTCTATTCTATACACACTTAAAATGCTCCATGAAAGTTAATGCATTCCCTTTGTCAGTGACATTTATGGACGTGGGGTGTTACAATTACCCACCTATATGAGATGTACTTAATCCTCCCACCGATTCTAGCATGTTTTCTTAATGGTTAAGTTTTGTGGGCCTATATTTACAATAAAACCCACCTACCCGACGTGAACATAACCTTCCCACAGATTTAAGTATGTTTATTTAATCGTTAAGTTTTTTTTGGCCTATATTTACTAATCTTACCCACCTACCCGACGTGTACTTAACCTCCTACTCGTCAAGTCATGTTGGTTAAGTGGTTCTTGTGAACTTAACCTATCCTGCTTATAATGTTAGATTGGTTAAGTGTGATTTATTAACTTAACCTCGTTCATTCATCAGGTTATATTGGTTAAGTATTTCCCATTTAACTTAACCTCATTCGTTCATCAGGTTATATTTTTCAAGTGTCAATAATCAATTCAAGTTAACTCAACCCACCACCTTGTCATGTCATGTTGGTTAAGTGTTTCCTTCTGGTGTTAACTTGACCCTACCTCAAATCATGTTATATTGGTCAAGTGTTGCCTTCTGGTGTTAACTTAACCCTTCACATACATCGTGTTATATATTTGGTTAAGTGTTTTCCTCTTGTATTACCTAACCCCGCCACATGTCATTATATATTGGTTAAGTGTTACTTTAGTTAACTTAACCCTATCATTTGCTTAATTAACATGTTACAACGGTTAAGTGTTCTAAATTTACTTAACCTCACCCACTTGCCTAGTTAACATGTTATTACGGTTAAGTGTTTCCTTAATTACTTAACCTCAACATTTCTAACTTGATTTATTCATGAGCCTTAATTAATTAATTAAAGCACCAACCACTCACATTAGACATATATTGTTGTGGTTACTGGATGTGTTGGTCAGTTCCAGGCAGGTTTACACCACAATTCAGTCTAACCTCGGGTTTTTCTGGGATTGATGCACTAACCACCCACATTAGACAGGTATTGTTATGGTCACTGGATGTGCCGGTCGGTTCCGGGCAGTTTTACACCACAACTCAGTCTAACCTCGGGTTAGGCATATTTACAATTTATATAAATTTTCCGTAAATCAATTTAGCTTAGATCATATTCAACTATCATGCAAATTTACGTACTTATATTCTATGCCCAAAACTTGATTTACCAATCAATTAACCCAACTTGCAGTTTATACCAATTTAAATTTAATATTCCCCTTTTACAATTCATGCCCAATCTAGATTAATATTCCAATTTACAGTTTAAGTCAAAACTAGATTTAATATTCTAGTTTTACCGTTTACTTCCAAAACTTGGTTTACATGCCAATTACATACATTGCGGCCAATTAAAATTTATCAATTTATGCCCAAGTCTAACATGCATGTAAATCATTCACTATTATAGCCAATTTAGATTTATGCCAACATATTTAATATGCCAAATTAACTTAATTAAGCTACACCCAATCCTCGTATCATAATCGTACGCATAACATGATTTCACAAGTTTCTAATTACTCATGGAATGATACTAATAGTATCAAAGCAAGGGATAGGCGATAAGCACGAGAATTGACATAAAAGAATAGCCATGCAAGAATGAACCAAATACAAAAATAATGGTTCCAATGGGTTTGATGTACATCATAGTGAATAGGAATAAACTAGAAAGTTACACCCCAAAAAAAATGAGATCCAACATAATTAAGGGAACAGGCATAGGTGATTTGGTCCAACATAATGCCAGTTCGAAGTACAGCCTAATAGGTTAATGGGAATAGGCATAAGTCACTGACTACAATAATTATAGGCAATTAACCACAATAGTCATGGGTGACGAATCACAATAGTTTCTTAATTCATGTCATAGGCAATAGTATCATAGTCATGAATCCTGGTAATAATCTCATAGTCATGAATCATATGCAATAGTCTCAGAATTATGAATTATAGTCATAGTCGTAGGCGACAGCCTTATAGTCATTGTCATATGTAATAGCCTCTTTGTCATTAATCATAGTCATAGGCGATAGTTTCATGGGCAACAGTTTCATAGTCATAGTCTTAGGCAAAAGTCCCATAGTCTTTGGCAATTAGCCACAATAAGTTCTAGGCCACAATCGAGAATCAGATCCAAAGGCATAGATAACGTTGAATTTGACATAAGCATGAATCAAAGATAATTAACTTGCCAATAGGCACAGTTCTATATTTTAATTGATTACGTTCACGAGTCCAATTACACGTTCAAATCTAAGGAACAATCGAACTTACAGTGATCAGTTTAGAAAAGGCGATTTGCTATGATTTATATGGCGTTGCTCGAAGCCGTTGAATTAGCCTCTGATTCCCTTCTTGAAGCTTTAACTTTATTTAAATCTCTTCTTGAAAAACTTGAGCAGCATAGCCTCATCTTAGATTTATATATTATTTTATTTTAATTAGAATTAGAGAAGAGTATAGACGTAGAGAAGCCGTGAGGAGAAAATATGAGGCCTAGGGGTGTTTTTATAGCTGTTTGATCAATGTATAGGGCCAAAATCGAGTCTAGGTTCAAAAATGTGAATTCTGCCCAGATTTGGGGCAGGTCGACCTCCCTTGGGGTAGGTCGACCTCCAGGTTGACCTCCCTTGAGGTAGGTCGACCTCTAGGTTGACCTGCTTGGGCGGGAATTTTCCCGCCTAGCCCAGTTCTGCGATTTTTGAATTTCTGAGCTGGTTCTGAATCTTTGCGGAAACTTCTGAAGGCCATAACTTCTTCATACGGAGTCCGATTTACGCAAACTCGGATTCTATCTCAAGCAGAATTTCGAGACGAACGCAACGACATAACCCATTTCCCTTAATTTTTTCGTCTAAAAATTATTTATACTTTAATTTGTGAAACTTAATGTTACGGAATTATTGGGTGTTACAGTTTAAATTCAAATCTGAAGAAAAACAGCGCTAGAATCGATTATATATATATATATAAATATAACTAAAATAAATAGAATAACATTGCTGCAGTTCGTATTTTGAAATCGAAATTTCAAACGATTGTACCGGGAGATCTGACCATCGGATTTTCCCAAAACTGAAACCGTTGGATTTGTTTTGAAAAGATCTTTCTAATGATATAAAATTTATGAAGAACCAACGGTTAGATTTTCAGATATGTGTAAATCAAATATGAAGAAAAACAGCGCCCCGGCCGTGTTATGGCCTGAAGCGTCGTTTGAATGAATTAGCTATTTTTAAACGAATAAAAATAGTGATAAATCGTTATAAAATATTACAAACGTTATGGAATGGAAATAAACTGAATTTAAGCGGTTTATTGGATATTTGATAGTTGAATGTGTTTGGCATGAAAATTACATTAAAGAACAGAATTATTGATGTCGAATAATTTAACCATTGAAATGAATTGATCTGAAATCCTAAATATACGTGAATTATTTGAAAAGGTCGAGTTAATTCTCATTTCAAATAATTGATCGACGATTAAAAGTCGAAGATATGAAGATGTTGCAAGACCGATGATCTTCATGTCGACGATTAAAAGTGCTACTGATGCTCAAGATAGGAGTAGCTACCTTGAAGGGGCTGAAGTGGTAGCCGTCCGGACATACATGTTGATTATACGGATGTGGGAGGAATAAAGACCTTACGGTTTCGTTCAGACCCAGAACGGACTTGTAAATGGACGTGTGTCTAACATTGTATATTGACAACGTGGCATAAAAAGATGTTGTGATCAAAGCTTTTGTTGAAAAGCAGAGCTTTGTGGTTGATGATCAAAGCATGGTTTTGAATAGCTAGCTTTGTGTTTAGCGTTGTTTCGCGAGCCTCACACCCCGGTATGAGCCAGAAACGGGAGAGGACATTAGGGAGAACATGCGTTTCCTTCTATCTAGGAGTGGTGTCAGTGTTTTACACGGTCTAACATTTTACTTATGTGGATGATGGAAACCGAGGCCTCGGTTAGTTCGGTCTCTTCGGAGCCAATGATTTGGTCGGATATGACCAATGACGCCCCATAGGGCGGGGAAATGCAGTGTTCAGGCATTTTAATCTACATCGAGTGGACCGGCCCTAACGATCCAAGGCTTGACTGAGTACTTGCCTGAGGGGCGGGCTAGAGCGTCTCGAATTCGGTTAGGACGATCCCTTGCTTTGGCTCATGACGGAATCCAATATCCAAATACGACATCGTACAGTTTTGATTGTATACCTATATATGGCGACATAGTGGTATGGGGCATTAATGTCATCTATGATTGATACTTATGATTGAAATTGTTTTTGAAACATATAAACACTAGTAATAATATTAAATGCTTTTGTTTTATTCGTATTAACCATATTTTGGCCATTATAAGATAAAACTCTATCCTCCGGTTTGTGTTGCATTGTGTGATGGGAACTGAGTCTTATAATGGCTTCATTTTTATGAAAAGCATTACGATGTTTAAATGATTTATTTGTTTTAAAACACTGGCAATCCGATGGAGTAAACCCGTTCTGCGTTAGCAGCGTGGTCCTGTGATTGGCCATATTATAAAATAAGTTAAAGTAGATTTCTCATACCAGTCCCATGACTAACTCGTAGTTTGTTTCCCTTGCAAACTCAGGTGCCCCTATTTTTACATGGGCAGCCTTGTATTCAGGTTTTAGCAGGCTCTTTCTGGATAGCTAGAGCTAAAAAAGGATTCTATCATTTATCTCTTTTTATGCTGTTCAGCTCCTATTGTCCATATTATGTTTTGTTTCCGTTGTAGACATTTATGTAAAGCTGAACTATATTTTGTACTAAGTATGATCTTGTATATTGTGTAACTCTGATGTTTATATTTATCCAGTGTATTCTGTTGTACATTATCTGGTGTATTTATTTATTTCTGTTCTGTTGTTATCTATTTATGTGTTATATTCCAAAGATTACCCTTGCCACCGCGGAACGGGGGTTTGGGTCATCACGTTAACTAAGGATTATTTAAGTTTTAGGAGATTAATCTTATCTTCAACTGGGTTAAAGAACCAATGTCTTTTAAAAACATTGTTCACGATAAACCCAAATCTTTTTCCATCAAAATAGAATCTACGCGGAAACCATAAAGGTATATAATTGATATAAAATCCTGTATTAGACTAATAATATAAATGGAATAACGGCAAAGCCTTTTAAATTCAATATATAGTATCAGCCTTCATTTAAAGGAGCTCATCTCGATTATTACCGAATCAATTGCATTCAATTCCAATTTAATGTATTAAATTGGAAAAACTTTATTTTGTAAAAAAATTCAAATAAATCTAAATAAAAGATATATAAATTCCAAATTATATTTTTATTGTTAATTGGGTAAAAGTACAAATGTCGTTAAAACTCAGTTCGCGATAAACCCAATCCACATTTCACTGAATATAATTTGGAAACTCTATTAATCTCAATTAAAAGATTTATCATTTTACATGGGGTTTTAAGAATAGTGTTATTTAAGACACCATTAAAGATAACCCAAAGTCCAATCTATTTAATTTTAAAACATTGGATTTTCATTCTAGTTAATAACTGGTTCATTTTGATAAAAATATATTTTACCTTTTCAAAATGGGGTTTTTCATCCAAAAATCTTTTTAAATCATTCATTATGATTTTACATAATTTTCATATATTTTTAGTAATTTTATTTAGGCCTTTACAATCGATTTCCGTAAACAGTCATCGAACAGCACTTACCACGACCTTTTCTGAAATTGACTTGGATATAAATCCAAATCTAACAGTTAGATTTCAAAATTCTTATATCCATTGGAAAGCTCTTTTCGATACGAACCCAACGGTTCTTGTTTTAGGAGAATCTGACAGTCGGGTCTCTCGTTACATCAATTTAAAGTTAATGGTTGAAATTCGTGAACGGTCGCTGTGCGCCGCGTTTGATTCAGGCCATTATATATATATATATATATATATATATATATATATATATATATATATATATACATATATATATATGTATGTATGTATGTATATATATTATATATATATATATATATTATATATATCGTCGATTTCTAAAAGTATTTTATAAAATATTTATAAATTTATTTATAATGATTTTATCTTCATTTTCAATTTTAAATAAAATTTGAATATTCTATATTTTTACCATATTAAAATATTTATACTTTCAAAATACTAGATTTATAAACCACTTCTTTATATTTATGTTCGTCTAAAAAGGGACATAAAAATCATAATTTTATTTTACACTAAATATTATTTTAAAATATTCATAATTATAAAATAATCTTAATTTACCATATTCTTTTCCTCTAAATATCTAGTTCTTCATTTTTAAAATATTATTTTATTAAAAAATATTCTAAATCGGAGTGTGACTCAATCAATTACCATATAAATTCAGTTATATGGATTTCATTCATGGCATATGTTCAATACTAATGAATAACAATCATTGAACAATACATTCACGTCCAAAGTGAGATTTATAATTGTGTGAGCATTAAAATAAATAAATAAATACGTAATGCTTAACATAGACTGTCAATCCATCGATTGACAATTAATTAAATATTGGGGCTAGTGTATATCGAATGTCGTCCCAACACCCGTATGGGGTTTCAACCAACAAACACATAGCAGATTATTTGTGCACTTGGGCGATGTGAGAAAATTATTGTCCCAATCACATAAACAAGTCGGATAACTTGTATATGGAAGTGTAATATTTCAACAATGAGAAATTTTAAGGATTCCTACATACAAAACAAAGATGTATATTTTTATTGTTCTCTTATTCCATTTTAATATTTAATTCTTTTTAATGCACATAAAATGACAATAAAAATATAACAGTAAAATCTATTCTTTTTATTGCCTCTAAAATGACAATAAAATGAAATATTAAAATCTGTTCTTTTTGTTTCATGTAAAATGACCATAAAAATGTGGCATTTAATTCTACTCTTTTTATTGTCTTCAAAATGACAATAAAAATGTAACTTTCAATTCTATTCTTTTTATTTTAACTAAAATGTAAATAAAAATGTAATTCTTTAATATATTCCTTTATTTACATCTAGAATGTAAATAAAAATATAACTTTTTAATCTACTCTTTTATTCACATCTAAATCGTAAATAAAATGTAACTTTTTAATTTAAGCTTTTATTTACATTTATAATGTAAATAAACATGTAACTTTTCATTTTATGGTTTTATTTACATTTACAATGTAAATAAAAAAATGTACTTTTAATTCTATGTTTTTTTATTTTCATCTAGTATGTAAATAAAAATGTAGCTTTTTATACTATGTTTTATTTACATTTAAAATGTAAATAAAATGTAACCTTTTAATTCATGTTTTATTTGCATCAAGAAATGCAAATAAAAATGCGACTTTTAATTCAATGTTTTTTTATTTTCATCTAAATTTGCAAATAAAATTGTAATTCTAATTTTAATGTTTTGTTTGCATCTAAAATTGCAATAAAAATGTAATTCAAATTTTAATGTTTTGTTTGCATTTAAAATTTAAACAAAAATGCAATTTTATTTTAATGTTTATTTGCATCAAAGAATGCAAATAAAAAAATTAACTTTTTATTTCAATGTATATTTGCATCAAATAATGCAAATAAAAAAAATAACTTTTTATCTGAAAAGAAAATGGCAACAAAATATGTTTCTTTTTATCTAAAAAGAAATTGACACAAAATATGTTTCTTTTTATTCTAAAAAGAAGTTGATAATAAATGTGTTCTTTTTATTCTAAAAAGAAAATGACAAATAATATGTTTCATGTAAACAATAAAATTGAATATTTTATTGTTACTCTAGTTTCAAACCAAACCATATTTTAATGTAAACAATAAATTGAATATTTTATTGTTGTTCAAATTTTTGACATAACAATTCATAACTAGATGACAAATTTAATTTATATACATTTTCTATATATATTGCAATGACAAAAAAAAAGAATATTTTATTTGTTAACAATTTGTATTCAACATAACAAATAAATATGGATAATTTATTTGTTACAATTTCTAATTTAACCTAAAAATGATAATTTTATTTGCTCATGATTTCTAATTTAAAATGATATTTGTTTTCATCAATTCTATAGTAACAAAATGGCATGCTAATTTTAACACAACGTATACTGACAAAATGACAGTTTTAATTTGTCAATATTGGTTCAACATAAATGACTTGCTAATTTTGTCAATTTAAATATGACAAAAATATTCCATCAAATTAACAGAACAACAAACAACATCACACACTTAAAATCCAATTACGAACATGTGAGAACTTCTCAACTCAATAATAATTAATTTATTTTTAGTTACTTAAATCAGAATTCTCACAGTGATCGGTTTTCAGAAATCGTTCGTATTCTTTTCTGAATTTCTGTTCGCGTTCAAATTTGGCTGAATTCCCAAAGTGCTCCGTATTGATCCCGGTCAGTTCCATCGCGTAGATCTCGTTTTTCTGATTCCAATGCATTTTGTTTTGCAAATTTATGATTCAATTTGCAAAAGATATCATCACCTAAAGATTTGATTACATAAATAATTAATTAATTTATAATTAACAAGCTAATTACAATTTTAATTCTCCTCCATCGTCGTTCTTCTTCTGTAATGAATGAACCCAAAACACGAACCATCTTCACCAAAACGCATGCAACCAAGGGTAGCTGACCGCCGATCCAACATGCCTACGACAATCGCCGATGTACCCTTGAGCTTCGCCCTCCTCGCTGCTCACCGCGTTGGTCCACGGCGGCCAAGAAATAGCCCCAATGCCGGCACCTTTGAGGACTGAAATTGACCGATCCACCTCGTTAAAGCTGATCATCACCGTATCATTGGAAAGATCTCTAAATTCTCTACGGAAATCGCTTTATACTTATATGAAATTGATTTATGGTTTGGAAATGGTTAAGGAGACAAAATGGGAGCTTTCTGGCCATTGGAGGGTATAAAACGGCGGCAACCTGATATAGAGTATTAGGGTTTCGTATTCCTAGCGTATTTATACGTGTATTTCTTTTATTATTTAATTATTTAATCATTTAATTCAAGAAAATATTTGTTCGTCGACACTAACTCCAAATCGAGCCCAACGAATGTCATACCTAGCTAATTACCCCCTCCCGGACACAACGGAACATGTTTCGTAACCCAGTTCGGCTGTTATGATATGTATTTCTTTAAATTAAAATATAAAACATTTAATTATTTAATTTAATAGCATATATTAATTTACCGAGGCCACATACGGACTCAGAAAAATCCATAAAAATTATTTCTGGCTTTGTTTTAACGATACTTTCCTAACAAAACTAATTCCGTCGAATTCTGAGACTGTTTGAAAAACGGCCATTTTTAAGTCGATTAAATTTGATTAATATTGACAAAAACACATTTTCGTTTGCCACGCACACATATTAATTCGAAAAATTATGAAAAATCTAGCAATAATTTGACATTACGATTCCAACAAAAGTGGTTTCGTCGAAAACGGAGGTCGTCTGAAAAATGGTCTTTTATACGGGCTATAAATTATACTATAGCGACCATTCTGAATATTCAACTGGCCATATCTTTTGATTCCTGCTATGAAATTTCAATTTTTCGGATTCGTTGGAAAGATAATTTCAAAAAGATTTTGATATTTTTGGTTTCACTAAAATCCGTTAAATTTTGAATCTGGTACATTCGGTCAAAGTACCGGTTTGATTTTTCAAACTACCGTACTATTTCTAATTCCTTTAGAAATCAAAATGAATACATTTTCTCTAACTTCGATTAAAATAAATTTTTAATCGTTATTATTTAAAATAAACAATTTTAAATATTAAATTTTCATTAAATTTCCTAAAATAAAAATTTTAAATTGGTTAAGAATTTGCGGGTTGTTATATTTATCCCCAAGAATACCATAAAACCAAACTGGCAATGCCGAATAAAAAAAAATGAAGCTATTAAAAGTCTCTGGTTGCATCACACAATGCAAACCAAGCTGGAGGATCGAGTTTTACTTTATAATAGCCAAATATGCTTGATACGAAAAATTTATCTTTTACTACTATAAGTGTATAATGTAGAAATCAATTTCGAAAGCAAATGTATGAATCCTAGACGACACGGACTGTAATTAGAACACGACAAATCAGAACATAAATCATAGAACACTTCATTGTTGGTACAACAATTTACATCAGAGTACAAGAATATAACAGAGTATGAATATATAATATACATCAGAAAAATATCAGAGATTAAAATACATTACATAGCGGCGGAAAAATAATACACAACACAACTGAAAGAGATACACGGATACAAAGCTTTCCGAATATAGCTCCAGCTGTAAATCCAGGATCTTGGAAAAGAAATATTTGGAACCAAAACTACTAGCTTCACGTGTGGAAAATAGGGGCACCCATATTTTAGGTTAAAATAATAAACTCCAGGCCAGTCATGGGACTGGTGTGAGAACTAAAACAGATATTAGAACTTTACTTTAAAATAGAGTAAATCAAGGGACCACGCCGTATAACACGGAACGGGTTTACCCCCATGAATACCTGTGCATAAAACAGTTTATAGACAACGCAATGCTTTTTGAAAAATGAAGTTATTATAAGACTCAAGTCCCATCACACATGCAAGCCGGAGGATAGAGTTTTCCCTTATAATAGCCAAACATGCTTGGTACATTTAAACCAAATCGTTTTGATATTACTATAAGTGTATAGTGTCAAAATCAACTTCAAATATAAATGTATCGATAATTGATGGCATGGGTACCATATATCATGTCGCATTACTAGTTCTACAACTAAAACCGAAAAGTCACGTATTGGAAATTGGATTTCCGTCATGAGTCAAGGCTAGAGATGGCGCCTTCCGATTCGAGACACTCTAGCAAATGCCTCAGGATTACACACTCTAGGCAACCCTTGGTTCCTACAGGGCCGGTCCACACTTACGTTATTGGATTGGTTATTCCTGAACACACGTTTCCCGGTCCTATCAGAACTATCCATCATCCTCGTAGTGACCGATATATCTGAGGCGCCTCGCTATCTATCATCCACATAGGTAAAAATATAAATGTTTGGGCTCCATACCATGACACCACATTTAGCTAGAAAGAAAGGTCGTGTTCTCCCTGCGTCCCTGATCCCGTTTTAGACTCATACCGGGTGTGAGGCTCGCGAGTTAACGCTATACACAAAGCTATGCTATTTAAATTCGTGCTTTGATCATCAACCACAAGACTCTGCTTTTCAACAAAAGCCTTGATCATTTGCATCTTAGCATGCCATACTGACAATTCACGCCATGCAACTGAAGTCTATCAATATATAACCTCTAAGATCATATGTCTCAGAGAAGGGTGTTAAGAAAGAGAATAAATTCTCCGCCACCAAACAGATATATATTTAATAGAAATCAATCAACACAGAATAAAATCCAATGTCGGACACACTTCCATTTACAAGTCCATTCTCGGTCTGAACGAAACCGGAGGCACCTTATTCCTCATCCCATATGTCCAATACAGGAGAGAGGTCCTCGCATATTCGTTCGATCTCCAAGTACGTTTGGATGACCACCAATTATTACCTTATCTTGGGCGTACAGCCCAATCAAGACATCAATAATCATCAACCATCGTTTTCAACGTCGACTTATCGTCGAATCAATTATTCATAATGGGTATAAACCTGGTCTTTCCGAATAATTCACGTATCTCATAAACTAGTGCTACACAAACACAACATAAGCCTCATTCCAATCCAAAATGTTCTTCTATTCAAATATTCTTTTCACAATTTAAACCAAGTTAAGATTTTCCAAACTAGTCGGGATTAGCGAACCTTACCAAAGTAATCATTTAATTAATTTTCCAACCCCAACCTATTCATCCCATGGAGCAAAACTGGTAATACTCCATATCTTACACCATGGTGTTATCAGTAAATTAGTTACCATTTCCCATTCAAATCTAATTAAAGATTTAACTATCGCTTGGAGAAAAACTGGTGATACTCCATTCTCGGTCATTTCACAAATTTGATAATTTAAATTATTACATTCACCTTTCAATCTAATTAAAGATTTATTAAAACTCCACTTAGTTTTAGTCTTTCCAAAAATCATTATTAATGATTATTTAACTTTGGAAACCCAAACATGTCACATCGACAATCTAATCCGTACCATTGATTTCTGCCAATATATAACCTCTATGCTCAAACGTCTCAGAGAAGGGTGTTAAGCAAGAGAATAAATTCTCCACCACCAAACAGATATATATTTAGCAGAGTTCAACAATACAGTTCAAAATACAATGTTAGCCATGTAATCCTGTCTTTAACTTAGTTAAAGAACCAATGTCATTAAAAAAAACAGTTCACGATAGACCCAAAATCACATTCCATTAACCATGGAATCTTCACGGAAAACAGATCAATATATATAATCGATATAAATTTCCATATCCAACCAATAATATAAATGTAATAACGGAAAGCTTTTTAAATTCCATATGTAGTAACAGTCTTCCTCCATAGAAGCTTACTTTGATTATTACAAAATTGAATTCCATTCCAATTTATTTTTTAAATTTGGAAAACTTTATTTTGGAAAATTTCCATTAATCTCAATTAAAAGATTTATAAATTCCAAATCACATTTCACTGTTAATTCGAGTTGAAGAACTAATGTCATTTAAACACAGTTCACAATAAACCCAAAATCACATTCCATTTTATTCCAATTACCAAATATAATTGGAAACTCTAATAATCTTAATTAAAAGATTTATTCTTTCCACATGGGGTTTAAGAACAGTGTTATTTAAAACACCATTCACGGAAAACCCAAAACCCAATTTGTTATTAAAGATAAGGCTCTAAACAGAAATTATATCGTCTTACATTCAGTATCAAATTCTGAAACCAACACATACCGTATGGAGAATAACTATATATATATCTTCCAAATTCCTTCACAATATCCATATAGTCACGGAATCCAATATCGAAATATTCCGAAGATGATTTCTATTCAAATCCATTCCAATTCATACATTGGAAAATTATGGTTAGATTAAAACCATTCTCAAATCCAAATTATTTATTTAAAAACGTTAGATTATCTTTCTAGTTAATAACTAGTTCATTTTGAGAAAAATATATTTTTATCTTTATAAACAATGAATTTTTCATCCAAATTCTTTCCAAATCATTTATTATGATTTTACACGAATTATTAAGATTTATAATAATTTTATCAAGGCCCGTACAACCGGTTTCCAATAACGGCCACCGATCTGCATCCATAGCGACCTTTTCCAAAGTTGATTTGGACATAATTCCAAATCCAACCATTCAAATTTAAATCCCTTATATTCATTGGAAAGCTCTTTAAGATACAAATCCAATTGTTCCAGTTTTAGGAGAATCCGACGGTCGGAATTTCCGTAATGTCAATTCGAAGTCAATGGTCGAAATACGTGAGCGGTCGCTGTGCGGCCGTTCTATTCAAGCCATTAATATATATATATATATATATATATATATATATATATTATATAATACACATTTCATTCAAAACATATTTTATAAATTCGTTTTAGAATCGATTCCCATTTTCATTTCAATTTTAAATCAAAATTGAATTCTTCTTATCATTATAATATTTAAATGATAATATTTTCAAAATATCATATTTTGAAATAATTTCCTTTTTGATATTCATTATAAAAATGAATAAAATCGATATGAATATCGTTCACGTTAAAATGGCGCATATCTAGTCAATACGGCTTCATATACTTCAATATTTTCTTGTCCACCCAAAATAGGACATCAAATTCACATTTTAATCCTTTACTGAATATTATTTTAAAATATTCGTTATTTTAAAATATTCATTATTTCTGAACTGGAGTCAGACCCAACCAATTACCATATAATGTTAGTTATATGAATTTCCTGCATCACATGTACACAAAACAATGATAAACAATAATCCATCATCCAGAGTGCATTACACAATTGCATAAGCATTAAATATAAATAATTAACGCTTACAACAATCTGTCAACCAATCGATTGACATATAACTAAACAATTGGGATTAGTGTATGTCAAATATCATTCCAATACCCGTGTGGGGTTTCAATCAACAAATACTGAATATTATTTGTGTAGTTGGGCTATGTATAAAATTTACCATCCCAATCAATGTCAGTTAAATGGGTGTATATAAATAAATCGCCCAATTTGTAAATGAATATTTATTCTAGGAGAATTTCATGACGTTCATATATACGTTAAAAATTATTTTTTTAACGATAAAATATTTATTTCAGTACTCAACTATTTTATATGGTTCATACATTCAATAAAAATGATATTTTTATTGTTCTAACATTTTATTCAACACATGAATATTTTATATAGTTTATTTCATAAAATTTCGGCATTATAACGGCGCGATATTAGAACTGGAGTAATGTCTAGTATTACCCCTCTCCTGATACTAGATTGTGCCATACATAACCATCGATCATAATCAATAAAACCACAATACAGTCATTTCTCAATGCAACCAAATTTACAACCACAATTCAACCCATACCAACAAACAACCATGGTTTTTACAAATAAATAGTGTCAGGAGCTACTAAGCCCCATCTGCAACCTAGAATATATTTAACTGTAAAATAGTTTGAGTGAGAAGGTGTTCTCACAATAGGATCCACTCCGCCATTGTTTTCTGACGCTCTGATTTGTTGTTCTAGTTCTAGAATTTGCAAACGATCTCCAATCTTCACATGGTCTTTTTTTCTAGCTCAAACTCGCTATTCCGTACAACTTTCACCTAGTAGCATTTCTTCCGAAAATGCTCCAATTTGCCAGAATTTGCGAAAAGGCAGTATTTGGACAGTAGACATTGGACGCGTTTTCTGAACAACTCCGCAATCCAAAATATGACTTCCATATACTCACGAAGAGAAAATCGTACTCTTTGATTTTGGTATTGTGGAGTTTTGTCCAGAAGCGCACGGTTTGGTAGATATTGGCTGAAGATCATCAGGATGTTATTTGCAAACACCGAAAATTATAAAAGTTGGATTTTTGGTTGAAACGGGGCCACGGCCAGAGGTGGGGAGGATGGCCACGCCGGGTTGCTGGTGGCTAGGGGGTGGCGTCGCGGCGAGGTGGCGGCGCTATGGCGGCGGCGGCGGTTCTGAACGGATTTGGGGGTTTTGAGAATGGGAGGGAAGAGGGGGGCAGTGGCGACAGCGGTTCACATATGCACCATATTTGTGCTATCACCATTGACATGAATAAGTCCACTGTATTACCTAGTGTTGAGTCTGCATTGCCAGAGTAAATCCAACTGTTCTTCGATTCAACCTGTCATTTTGAAATTTCTCTTGTGTGATCATTTCTGGAAAGGTTGAACAATTTCTTGTCATCATTGACTTGCATTTTACTTGCTTGCTATTATTGTGACCATTTGTTCATGCTGTAGCACACCATGCTATAGACCCTGCTATTCCTCTGTCATTTGCTTGCATTATTGAGCCATGGTTGAGTTGTGCTTTTGTGCATCATGAATATGAACTGATTTGAATTTTACCATCTGCACTTCCATTGTACTTGTGCACTGCTTGTATCTTGTTTGGCTACTCTGACTTGAACTGTTTCCATTATCATGCTACTGCACCATCATTTCCCATGACCATATTACATAATTGCTTGCCATATTTGATGAGATGAACCTGAACTTGTATTCACCACTGTGTAGTATATTTGCTGCTTGAGTCTTCTGAACCATGAAGGGCTGCTTTGCATCTTTGAACACATTGACTATACTTGTTCATTCATGAAATGCTACTCGACCATTTGCATGCCATTTGTACTTGTATTCTCTTGTGCCATGCTTGAGCTTGTTTGGGTTGAAAAGTTGTATTGTTGCATTTGACAAACAAATCTGCACCTTTGTTGAGTTGTCTTGACCATTCTTGCACCATTGCTCGACTAAATTTGAACATCATTGTATTGCTGAAAAAATTTGAGCCATGTACACTTGTGTTTACCGTTTTGATATGAGCACACTCTCGACCATATCCATATGCACTGAGTTGAGATGGTCCTTGTGGCTACTCCTCAGATGCATACTGATTGGCGTGGCAGTGCACATGTGTATATCTATACACGTGTGTATATGCAGACCATCAGAAAATTTCCTGTTCCTGTACATATAAACATACTGTCTGCCTTGTGGTATTTACAGTGTATCACTGTGAATATCACAAGCTGTCTAGACACAGATTGATGATTTTATAAATCAGATCGAGTCAGAAAAATGATGAGAAACACACCAGAAAACTGAGGCAAATAAAATTTTTAAAAATAAAATTTATATTCGCATACATTCTGTTTTATTTCTATTGCAGTGTACTGTGTGTGTGTTTCACATGTGACAGGTAAGCAGGAACGACTGGACTGAATTGACAGAAGACTGGACAGACAGTGAGCAGTGAAGACTGAAGATGAAAATCAGTGAATGAAGCAATATCAGTAAAAAAAATGTCTGTATATGAAAATGTATGTAGAGTGATGAAATGTAATACAAAATTGTATATTAGTGAATATATACAAATAGTGGAGTTGTAAGTAATTGTACTGTTCGAGTGTTTGAAATATAGTATTATATTTAAATAAAATACTGTATTAAAATTTGAATGTCTATACAGTCGTATTCTATTTAAATATAGATATAATATTCCTGTATTGTATGTGGTGTAGAATAACAGTACGATTTCAAACACATTAATAATAAAATTTATTTGGTTGTTATCATCAAACAAAAATCATATAATTGTGTATACAACACCGTTATATACAAAAATCTCCCCCTTTTGATGATGACAAACAAACATGAAGATTTTGAATACAATAAATGTGTTTGACAGTGAATATTGAACTCCCCCTATTTATCAGCTCCCCTTACAACAGACAACTCCCCCTATAACTGTGCATGAGTGAAATGTATGAATAATAATAAATTTTCAAAATTAAAAATATTTATAAAATATTCACTCATAAATCAAAATCTAATCCATTCTCCCCCTTTTGTTATCATCAAAAGGATACAGATGAAAATTTGACTAAAAATATAATTTCAGCTTAAGAGGAAGAACGATCATCATAAATTTCAATCAGTCAAACAAAAATTATAATATTCAAAGAACAAGTGGCATATTTCACATTGTAGAGAATGACGAATATACGAAGAATTTTATATAAAATGGAGAGAGTTTTAAAACCAATTCATTTCCAATCATTTTCAAAGAAAAAAAATAAAGCTCAAAAACAGTGATAGATTTTGGACTATAATTAAAGATTCAATTTAAGTGACAAAATCGTATAATCTCAAATCCCAATACTTATCAATCAACAAATCATAATATATCATAAGATTTCAATATATTTCACAAATAGAAAATGGATTAATAAGCTAGTTTTTATATACCAAGGAGAATTTCATATACAAATTTATTTAGCAACTTATTTTCTATTCTTTTTCTTTTAATTTAAGAGCACACTGACCACGCATAACCAGATCTTGGATTTTTAAATGAGATCAGTTGCAGCTTAAATATAAGTAATCTCATAACCATGCATAACCAAAGCTTGGATTTTTAAATGAGGTTAGAGAAATACTTATGAATATTATATTATTATTATTTTCAGTTTCAAAATGAAAAACTCCTCAGCATACAAAATTAATATGTATGATAGAAATTTGGTAGGTACATAAATGGTTTGTGAAATAAATTTCTAAATTAATCATATTATGAAATATAATCAACTGTACCGAGATCATTGAAAATTTTCAATTATCACTAATTTTGAATAGTAACATAGTCCCATTTCTATCACAAATATTTTCACTGTTTTAAAACAAGATGATTTTTTTTTAAAAAAAAACTCTCTACATTAATAAAAAAAACATGATGGATGGCAGACGGGTGATAGAAGAAGAAGATGATAGTGAAATAATTACCAGTTCAAAGATATTATAATAAATATTCAACTATCATGAAAATATAAATAAAATCTCCTCTTGTTGTGAAATATACTGCAGTCACAATTCATCACAATTTCAAAATCTGATAAAAATTTTGATGAATTATAAATACATTTCAATTTGGATATTGATTTCAATTTCTGAAAGAATAATAAATAAATAATCTTAAAGTTGAAAAATTAATTACAAGAGGAATATAAAGAGCTATACAGGACAAGAGTGATTAAAATATATATAACAAAAAAAATTCAGCACATCTGATACCAATTATTCTCGCTTTCTCGAGGATTTTACCAAGACAATCACAAACAACAGAAATTTAAAGCCCAAGCAGACAAATCAAGCAATAAGCAATTATCTAAGAATAGTATCAGAGCAGTGCAGAACACAATATCACATCAGACTTGTCTGGGGATGGTCACATAAGAACTTTCATGATCCAAGATTAGAACTACCGTTTATTTGAAATCATTTGAGGAATATGAAAAATCTCTAGATTCAATGAATCGATCACACCAAATTATTATTTTCACATTCAGAATATGTGTGTGATTCAATAAATCAATAATTTCAAATAATTTTAAACAAACAATCATTCAAATCAAATAACCATGAAATAGCAGAGAAATTCAAGACCGGATTTTCAAAGAATTGTCACAAGACTTTTCTGACAAGTCCTCAAGAAATTTTAGATCATCTACATCAATTTTGTGAGATATTCATGATTCAAAGAATAAAAATAATTTATTTGAAATCATTTGAATTAATGTCAAATTTTGAGATATAATGAATCAGTCACACAAGGTTAATAATTTCAGATTTAAGTGGTGTGTGAGATTCAAAATATCAGGAATTTTAGATGATTTCAAACTAAACTAATTTCAACCATAATAATCATGAATAAGGATGAAATTCTAGATGTATCACTGATTTAACCCAAATATTTTTCAAGTCAGAAATAATCAAGCCAATCCGAAAATCAATGAAATTATCACAACTGATAAATAATAGAGTGCTGTAACGAGTATAATATTTTCAGCTTTTCTAAAATGAATTAGAATAAACTCAGAACAGCAAAGGTGTGTGAAATTTCATTAAATATTCAGATCTTCAAAAAATTTAGAATTCAAATTAACAGTGTTCAAGATATGACATGAATGCTTCAGCACTGTTATGAATTCAAGAATAAAATAAACTACTAAACAATTGCAGATAATTACAAGATTAAATTCAGAATCTGGAAATGATTATAAACAAGAGCGTTTTATTCAAATAAAATGAATTTCCAGAAAATCATGAGAACTGCAATTGGAAGTTTAAGAAGCACAGAATGAACAAAGAGATATGGCAGTGACAAATCAAATAAAAACAAATGGAAAAAAAATAAAATAGAAAGGGGTAGAAGAAGCAGAAATAAACAATGAAAAAAAATATTTACAAGGATGAGGTTAGAAATCATACCTGATTCACAGAAGATGTTGTGGATCTCTAACTCATCAGACTTGGCTAAGGAACAGTAGATGATTCAATGATGTGAAGCAGTTTGAATCAGTTTCTCTTTTCAGCACAGTTGTTCCTCAGCCTCCTTTGGTACCTAATGATTGAGATGATCAAGTGGTCGAACAAAATTAGTAAAACCACTCACAGTTGTATTCATTTGTTTTCGTACCCAAACTCGTTTATATAACAAACCATTCGAATCTACCTTTGTACCTTTCGGGACCCAAATCTGTTTGAATTTAGTCGAAGCCGTTTTATTTTTATTTGGGATCCAAGATTGTTTAAATGATTTGTTATCAATCAAAATCACATCACGTTTTTGATTTAAGAATCCTTTGAGAATGTTAGAGTTCAAATTTTCAAAACAAACATTTCCAAAGTGATTTGAAGGATTTTTAAAACCAATTGAATTCCGTTTTTCAAACTCATTTGTTTTTCCAAGAACATCATTTTTTTCGAAGCCAAGACCCGATTTATTTCCAATAGAAACTTGCTTTTGTAACAACATATTCAACGATTTTTCCCCACTAGAAAATTTATCCAAAGTTGATTCTAATCGATGAATTTTGGATTTTAGATCGTTATTTTCTTTTAGTAAATTTGAGCAATTATTTATAGCGATCTTCTGTTCAGCGTTGGACTGTTTCAAAACCAAATTCTCATTTTCAAGCAATTTAATTTTGGCTTGGGATTCGGAAATTTCAAGTTCAAATCCTTTTTGTTTTTCAGACTCAAAATTCTTGGATTTTTCAATCTCATTTTCAAGTTCTTTCAAAATCAAACCACTTTTCACCAAATTTTCATTTTCAGCAATTTCAAATTTGGAATATATATCAGTCTTAAAAATTTCAAATTCCTTTTGTAAAAAGTTATTCAAACTTGATAACTCAATCTTGTTTTCTTTTAAGATCAAAATTTCCTTTTCAAACTTTTGAATATTTTTATTGAGATGAACAAGATTGGTTTTCAATTTTAAACAATTTTTGCAATCTGAATTTGAAGAATTTTTAAAATATTCAAGCTGTGATTCCAAATCATCAATTTTGCTGGTTAACTCAGAATTCCTAGATTTTAGAGATTTGTTTTTAGATTTGAGTTCATCAACAGATTTAGTTAAATCAACACACATATAAACCAAATCTTCATATGAGAAATTTTCAACTTCAGCATCCGTTGATTCTCCATCATCTGATCCTTCTGAATTCTCATTTGTAAATCCTGTTAAACAGAATTCTGAATCTGAATTGACAATCTGGGGTTTTGAGCTGGAGTTGTCAATTTGACCATACTTCGTATTGAGAGCTGTCCAAATTTCCTGCGCAGTTAAACAATGGGAAATCAGACTGTATTGATTATCATCAAGATGAGAATAAAGAATATGTGTAGCACGAGAATTAAAAACTTTATCTACCATATCGTACCCATTGATAACAACATCCCAACATTTAATATTAACAGATTTTAAATAAAATTCCATTTTGGATTTCCAGTTGAAAAAATCTGTTCCAGTGAAAATAGTTGGAGATGAACTGGACTGACTCTCGCTAGACAGACAACTAGGGTTACCCATGACTCTAGAGTTAAAAAAAAAATACCTGCTCTGATACCACTTGTTGGATCTAGATTAACCCTAGAGGGGGGTGAATAGGGTTTATCACAGTTTTTAACTGAATTGAAAAACTGACAGGATATTAAAATAATAAACAGATCACAGAATATAGCAGAAACAGAAATGCAAAAAATAAATCACACACAGATATACCCAGCTTCGGCAAGACCCTGCCTACTGCTGCATTTCTAAGGTTTCTACTAGGTGATAGAACAGATCCCGCATACAAGACCATGTACACTCGCAAACCCTTGTCCTATTCTAACCCTACGCTCAAATCCCTAGAGTGATTGTTATCCTATCAATCAGATTTCCCCGAATTACAACCCCGTAATCCGTAACCCAGATTTTACAGACTCTGAAACTGACAGTCAACAACTTGACTGAATCTCCCCTAGGTTTTACAGACTCTAGAACTGTTCGTTTTGTTTTACAACTCGAAATAAAAAAAAACATACACGAAAAAGAAAAAGAAAAACCCTAGTTTAAATTAAACTCCCCTTTTAAAATAGTCTTGGCTTGACCAAGTGAAACATAGGCCGGCCCCTTTTATTATTTCTCTTCACCGATCACTTATACTCTGTAAACAAAAATGGCGGCCGAACTTCAGAAAGGGAATTAGGGTTTTCTTTGCAAACTCCAAATCGAATCGCTATCACTTCTAATTGATGCTTTGTGTGAACTCTGGAACATGGAAACTCTGATTTGCTTATCGATTGATTTGGCTCAGACTTCTGATCGAAAAATTATGTGAGTAATTCCTGAATTTGTTTCTGCTCTTCTGATTTTTGGTTTTTTTTTGTTTTCGATGCTTGTGATACTCGAACCCTTAGTTTGCCTGTGATGATGTTGGTGTAAAATAGGATTTTGAAATCCTTTAATTGAGCTCTGATTTCAAAAACATTGATTCGATCTGATTGCTTGGGTTTCCTCTTTTGAGTTGCTTTGATAAACTCTGACTTTGATTTCAAGTCGATCATTTCTGAAAACACACTTGAATGAAAATTCATTTTGTTTCCTGAATTGCATCTCTGCGTGAATTTCCCTTTTGATTCCATGGCTTGAAACAAACTGTTTTGTTTCCACTTTTGGTTCTTTGATTGAATTGTTGCGGCCCCTTTGAATAAATGCCGAGAAATCAGAAAAGACTTCTTGCCATAAAAAAAATTCTCCCTGATTTGCTGATTTCTGCAACATGATTGCTTAGCAAAAAAAATATTTCGAATTGCTTTTCTTGCCAAGAATAACTCTTGCTGAAAACGTTTGAACTGATTAAAAACTTTGCTATAAAAACACAGTGAGATTTCTTGAGACAATTTAGTACTTGCCAAATATGAATACTCGAAATCTGGAAATAATTTTCTTGCACTTAAACAGTTACCAGATTTGTTGTGATGATTTTGAATTGCTGCTTTGATTGAATTTGGCCGAGGATACAAGAAATAAATTCTTTGTCCCTTTTAAAATTTTTTTTTTCAAAAATAATTATTGAAAAAAAACTGGAAACAATTTTCCATCTGAAAACTGATTTCTGGCCTAAACAAATCATTGCTTATGCTCATTAAAACAGTGATGACAGGATAAAAAAAATGGTTTAAAATCTTGCCAAAAATAATGTTGCAATATCTGGAATCTGTTTAAAAACTTTCCAAACAGATTTTCAGGAGAGACAAAATAAAACTTGTCAAATGTAGATCACTGATTTATAGAGGCTTGTTCATGCCTTGATTTGAGTTCACACCATTTTCTGCTTGATACTTGACTTGCCTTGTGCTTGACTGTTTTCACATATGCACCATATTTGTGCTATCACCATTGACATGAATAAGTCCACTGTATTACCTAGTGTTGAGTCTGCATTGCCAGAGTAAATCCAACTGTTCTTCGATTCAACCTGTAATTTTGAAATTTCTCTTGTGTGATCATTTCTGGAAAGGTTGAACAATTTCTTGTCATCATTGACTTGCATTTTACTTGCTTGCTATTATTGTGACCATTTGTTCATGCTGTAGCACACCATGCTATATACACTGCTGTTCCTCTGTCATTTGCTTGCATTATTGAGCCATGCTTGAGTTTTGCTTTTGTGCATCATGAATATGAACTGATTTGAATTTTACCATCTGCACTTCCATTGTACTTGTGCACTGCTTGTATCTTGTTTGGCTACTTTGACTTGAACTGTTGCCATTATCATGCTACTGCACCATCTTTTCCCATGACCATATTACATAATTGCTTGCCATATTTGATCAGATGAACCTGAACTTGTATTCACCACTGTGTAGTATATTTGCTGCTTGAGTCTTCTGAACCATGAAGGGCTGCTTTGCATCTTTGTACACATTGACTATACTTGTTCATTCATGAAATGCTACTCGACCATTTGCATGCCATTTGTACTTGTATTCTCTTGTGCCATGCTTGAGCTTGTTTGGGTTGAAAAGTTGTATTGTTCCATTTGACAAACAAATCTGCACCTTTGTTGAGTTGTCTTGACCATTCTTGCACCAATGCTCGACTAAATTTGAACATCATTGTATTGCTGAAAAAATTTGAGCCATGTACACTTGTGTTTACTGTTTTGATATGAGCACACTCTCGACCATATCCATATGCACTGAGTTGAGATGGTCCTTGTGGCTACTCCTCAGATGCATACTGATTGGCGTGGCAGTGCACATGTGTATATCTATACACGTGTGTTTATGCAGACCATCAGAAAATTTCCTGTTCTTGTACATATAAACATACTGTCTGCCTTGTGGTATTTACAGTGTATCACTGTGAATATCACAAGCTGTCTAGACACAGATTGATGATTTTATAAATCAGATCGAGTCAGAAAAATGATGAGAAACACACCAGAAAACTGAGGCAAATAAAATTTTTAAAAATAAAATTTATATTCGCATACATTCTGTTTTATTTCTATTGCAGTGTACTGTGTGTGTGTTTCACATGTGACAGGTAAGCAGGAACGACTGGACTGAATTGACAGAAGACTGGACAGACAGTGAGCAGTGAAGACTGAAGATGAAAATCAGTGAATGAAGCAATATCAGTAAAAAAAATGTCTGTATATGAAAATGTATGTAGAGTGATGAAATGTAATACAAAATTGTATATTAGTGAATATATACAAATAGCGGAGTTGTAAGTAATTGTACTGTTCGAGTGTTTGAAATATAATATTATATTTAAATAAAATACTGTATTAAAATTTGAATGTCTATACAGTCGTATTCTATTTAAATATAGATATAATATTCCTGTATTGTATGTGGTGTAGAATAACAGTACGATTTCAAACACATTAATAATAAAATTTATTTGGTTGTTATCATCAAACAAAAATCATATAATTGTGTATACAACACCGTTATATACAACAATTAAAAATAACATTTTTAATGTATGTTTGATTCATTATAAAAAAGAATCATGTTTTAGAGAAAATGATTAAACATTAAAAATAACATTCTTAATGTTTGTTTTATTCATTATAAAAAAGAATCATGTTTTAGAGAAAATGTTTAAACATTAAAAATAACATTTTTAATGTTTGTTTGATTCATTATAAAAAAAAATCATGTTTTAGAGAAAATGTTTAAACATTAAAAATAACATTTTTAATGTATGTTTGATTCATTATAAAAAAGAATCATATTTTAGAGAAAATGTTTAAACATTAAAAATAACATTTTTAGTGTACGTTAGATTCATTAAAAAGAATAATGTTTTAATGAAAATGTTTAAACATTAAAAAATACATTTGTATTTTGTTATTGATTCATTAAAAAGAAACATGTTTTAAATAAAATGAATGGACAATAAAAATTATATTTTTATTGTATTATTGATTCATTAAAAATGATCATAGGTTAAAAGAATAGGATTCGCCATTAAAAATGGTTACATTTAATATTTTTGTTTAGATAAAAAGAATAACATGTTAAAATAGGATTTGTTATTAAAAAAGTTACATTTAACATGTTTGTTTAGATAAAAAGAATAACATGTTTGTAACGACCCAGGGAAAATACTCGACGCTCGAGTCTTCGACAACAATACATAAACCCGTATCGCTTGCCAAAAACCCAAGTATCGAACCCCCAGATTGTCATGAGAAAGAATTTAGAGAGTGAGAATAGAAAGAAAGAATATTAGAATAGAAGAAAGAAGAAGAACACATCAGAATCTCACAGCGGAACAGATAAAATATAATATAACAAATCCTTTATACAAAACTGTATATACATACCAATCATCAGAGTACAACATATATCAATCACAGCGGAATAAGAACTCTATATAACTAGCGGTGAAGCCGCCTGCTTCCAACTCCTGAATCTCCAAGCGAAACCTAACCTGGAACATACCCGGTCTGACCCGAGCACATTTGATTTAAAACAAAATACACCGGGTCAGTCTGGAATACTATCAGTGATAAATTCACATAACACACACTTGTTTAACTTTGGAAATCCTTTTGAAATAAAAGGAAAATAGTAAGACCAGCCAACACATAAACACGGACGATTTTTATCTTACTATAACCCAAAACATTCTTGAAATCATACTTTGATCTGATATTATCATAATGTCTAAATACAAGTAATTAACAATCTAGAGGAACGCTTGCATCTCACGCTCCCCATATATAGTATACAATCGAAAACCGCGGGCGCCTATTGGATGTTGGATTCCGACCTTGACAAGGTATGGGTCCACCTTCCGAATGTGTATCTCTAGAGGCGAATACACTGGGTTCAACAAGAACGTCTTGCAACCCGGACCTCACATGACCGACCACTCATTTCGCTTGAGTGTATCGAATATATATCACCGACGGTTGGGATCAGCAACCGTCTGCCCGAAAAGGGACAGCATCGAATATAGATTAAAGAAGCAAATGGAATTTCTCTAGATAGGTGATCATACACCCTAATGGGAGCAACCCACATAGCCATGCTGCCTGCCCGATTTTTGTCATCTCCCAGTTGATGAGGCTTGAGGCTAGAATTCCTTTCCGAACATCTAGTCGCCATTCACTTTGAATGCCACATCGTCAAATCCTCCGGACATCACTAATTGACGTCCACAAAAATATCCTGGTCGTTAAGCTAGAGAGGTGCCCCTCTCCGCCACTAACAGAAATACGTTTGTAAAAATCAACGTACGTGACCCCTTTGGAAATACTCTGTCAGACACTCGTCCATACAAGTCATCCAGGAACAGGATGAACCGAAGGCACACTCCTGCTGCATCTCATATAGGAATCACCTCATGGATCAGTAGCGAGAAGTCCTTGCAACCCGTGGATTTCAACCACGACAGAATCACAAATCGGATAACTCTGGTTGCAAGCCAGAGAGATTCAACAAGTTGTCCTTCCGCTTATGAAGATCCACGGTCTTCACTAGCTCCGTCTTCATTCGACGTCTTCACGTACTTGTTGGTCGGAATGGTTTTCGAATATAAATTCGATCCCGGTCTTTCCATACCAACAATCGTATTGGTCATGTTTTGATAGTCGGTGATTTAATTATCAAATAACAAATGTGTGAATACGACAAGTTTGCTGATTCAGTACTTGGCATGACTGGCCTCTTTAAAATATATTTACAAAATCGTTAATAAACTCTAATATTCGACTTAACTCTTAACTTGACTAACTCGACTTGATTACTCCTATCGATTAACTAATACTTGACTTAACTCCGTTCGCTTGACTCTAGATCGCAGCGATCACAATGGTTACGCCTGATTCCCTCAGGAAACATCCGACCGCCTTAGGCTATTTGCAGCCCTGCGAATTACGCTAGCAGTCGTACACAATGGCGACTTTTCCTGAATAACTATGTTTGACTAACTCTACCTCAAATACTGTATTCGATCAACTCTAATTGAATAAACAAATATTCAATATAATTTTAAACAATATTCCTATTTATATTCATATTCCCAAAATCTCGCTTCCATTTTCAATACTCCACGTATAGGACAACACGCCAATCACAACACCTTTCACTCGTTCCAAACCAATATCATTCCTTGATAATAACGAAGACGTTCAAGTTGGGGTATTCTATTTACCTCTCAGACCTTGATCGACAACGCCCTTATCTCAGAATAATACCAGTTCGTCACTTAACCATCGATATTCAAATCTCGTTTACAATCTTGATTTCGAATCTGGTTTTATAAACCATTTCTCATATTTGAAATCATCGTTTGATAATCCCTTTTTTCTTAATTCCCTTAATTAAGTAAGTCTCCACTAAGACACATTTTTACTTAAACCGCAATTCCACTTGAAATCTTTGGGTTTTAATAAAATCCCTTTACCAGCTTTTAACCAGAATCACTATATGTGTTCCCCCTTGCCTTTGAAATCTTTATTCCAATTGTAATGTTTCGTTCAAACCAATATTTAACCTTTCAAAGTGATTGTTTGGTTTTAAAAACCCCTTGATATACCTCGCTTGGATTCCCTTATACCAGATTAACAACTTCTTATATTTCATTTTTAATACCATTACCATATTCCATTATATTATCATTTCTCTTAAAATTTACTTTCAATTGAGTTTTCTTTATTCCATTAAGTGAAAACTTATTTAAATCTCAATATTTACTTTCAAATTCATTTACAAAGCTCATTTGTACACTTGGCTTGTAAATCCTTTATAATGCCCTATTTGACTTCAATCGAACTTATCGCCACTTAATAACGTCTGACTTGAATTTCAACTAAAACCATTACATCAAAATCCCATTTCCCCTTTGATTTCAAATTTGGTTTTAAAACTGTTACTTATTTTTGAAATCCTCGCCCAAACCATTCTTTACTTAATCCCTTTAATTAAGTAAATGTCCACAAAGCACCACTTTTAACTTCAAAAATTAATTTGCTTATAACCCATTGATTTCTTATAATCACCCATGTACCAACTTTTCAAATTAACTTTGATTTCGTTTTAAAACCATTAACACATTTCTTATTACAATCAGTCGAATTCACTTTACTTAGTTAAGTGATTAAATAAAATCTTATTAAAGCTTTATATTCACTACACATTCCATTTTCCAATCTTGTCTCGAAACTTGGTTATTTCTTTACAAAACTCTTATTACCCCCTTTGACCAAAACTTATCGCTACTTTGCAAATTTTTAATTAAATTCCAATTAAAATCATCGCTTTTAATTATTATTAATTAAAATAATAATTAAATATTAAAAATAGTTATCTTTGCCATTTCCAGGATCATAATCATTTTAAAACCTTTTTAAATAATAATTTACTTCATTAACATTAAATAATTCGATAATTTCTTTGAATTTTAGTTAATCAAGGATTAACTACTATTTCACACTGTTCGTTAAATTTAACGAATATACCGAGATGTAAATCTCATTTGTCAATTTCAGTTCAAACGGTTGATTTTCATCAACCGTACATATCAGTTAGAGGTTAACTGATTTTCATTTGTCATTTCCCTTTTTAACTTAATTAATTTAAAAATACCATCTAATTGTTTTAAAAACAATTATTCCCTTTTTCCAATCCGTAGGTAGATTCTCTGATTTCAGTGCTTGTAAAAACCACAAGATTCCATTACATAAACCAATTAAATGATTCTTTTATAAACACGATTAAAATATTATTTAAAATTTAAAATTTTATTTAATTATAAAATAACTTAAAAAGGTTCATTTCAGTTATAAATAAATTTATAACTTTAAAACTGCATCGATTCACCGAACGGTAAACCGGCGACTAAAACAACACATTTTAGGCCATTCACTGCCGAATACCAAATCAACACTGTCGGTTGATTATAAACACAACACAGGTTCAACCATCACACTCAAACAGGTTTTTCAACCATATGGGTTTAAATCAATTCATATATCAACGATATACAACAAACAAACACATATATAATATTTGAGGAATCTGGTCGGATCCCTCCAACCTGTCCTTCCCTGCATCACAGCTCGTTATACATTTCATAATAATATATGAAATAAATTTCATATGATCGATTAAATCTAAATAACCGCATCCAGTCAACCATACCAGTCAACAGCAACCAAGCAACCAATTTATAAGGTAAATTATATTTTAATATGAATTCACCACATCATAGGATTCCAGAAGGTGTGAGAATTAACTCACCAGATAATTCTGTCCGCGGTTGATACGTTTGTTGCATTTAATCTTGGATGGACGTTCAAAATTAGCTCAATTTTCAACGGCGTTAGATCAGAGCCAAGTTAGTGCCATCGTCTAGAGCTCGTCCCTAAGATCCCAACGGATCCAGTTTCGCCAGATTTCGTTAACGTATGAGGAAGTTACATTAATTCGAAGTTTGGAAAGATTATACGATTATTAACTAAATTAATTAATTAATTAAATTACCCTCCTTAAGTACTTTGCCACGTCATCATGGCTGAGATCGAACAACGCGTCTTCCTTCGTGCTGGCTCCTCAAACCCGCTCTTCTCCTTTCTTTCTTTTCCACAGTTGCTCCAAACCTTTAACCCATCGCCGACCGTTACTCCGACCACCGGGGACCCACCTGAGACCGTCGCCGGCTTCCCCTCCACGTCCAGCGCCTCTGCCCCAAAGCTCGGCCTCTATCAACGCCTCCTTCGCCGGTATTTTCGAATTATCCCTTTTCCGTTCAACACCTTAATCCGACCGCCACAGGCCCCGATACCCAACGCCACCACCACTGATGTAACCGCCAGCCTTCCCCGCGTCGACCATCCCTAGGCCGCGACGCCAACTCTGCCTGAAAACGCCGGAAAAACCCCACAACCATCGCCACTCACAAATACAACCCAAAAACTGACCCCTCCGTTCATCGCCATCCGACGACCACCACAGGTAATTTCAGACCCCGAGACCACCGCCAAAATAAAGCCCTTTCTTCCCTCTTCGATTCCCCCAAGGTCTCCCTACCTGAAATCGACCATAACTTCCTAATTTTGGCCGAGAACGAAAGTCATTCTTTGTTGTTCAACACAAATTCCGGCCACCCAAGTTGACGAAACCACCCCAACTTTTTATAGCAGCTAGATCTTCCCCCGATCTACAACTTTCTCTTTGGTTGCCATAGCAAACTCTCGACGGATCATGAAATATAAATAGATTTGTGGTTAGGGGTGTATTTGCAAAATTACATGGTTGAAATGAGAATGGGCCGGAAATTATGGCTTTACGAGGTTTATACAATGTGGGGAATTATTATTTTAAGTTGACACGACGTACGGCGTTGACTAGCGATATTTATTTTGTGCCTATCGCGTTTTCGAACGTTGTTTATCCGCTACTGCGCTCACATACGAACCCCGTTCGAGACACGACTGGACGGCATAGTGTATTTTGACGATACGGTCCTAACGTAACTTGTTTCGTCGAATTCCGACTCCGTATTCTTAAACAGCGTTTGTTCACGTCCAAACTGATCGTTTTATTTTGCATTTTATTTTGCCATGCTCACAGAATAACCCCGATTGATGCGCCGTTTGAAAATCTAGCAATAATTTACTGTTACGGTCCCAACAAAATTTGTTTCATCGAAAATAGAGGTCGTTTGGAAAATGTCCCTTTTATAACTGGCCAATTCAGATAAAATAAACCAATTTTAAAATACCTCAATATAATAATATTAAAATAATGAAATTGGCCATACCTGACCAGAATTTCATATACTACTCAAATAAAATAGCTCGGGTTGAGTTTGAAGCCAAATTGATACTCAAAATATTTAAAAACCGTTATTTTATATAAACGCAGCGCTATATATATAAAGGAATTCCTGGCGCTGTTTTTCTAAGAATTTGAATTGGACATAAATCAAAATCTACACGACGAAAACTGGATTTTTCTCTACTAATGGAAAGATATCGTCAAACCGGTCCCGACATTTCTTGTTTCGAGGAAATCCGACTTATTTTGAACCCGGTACGACCGATTGAAGTTCAAAATGCCAAAACGCGAACTACCGCGCCGCTGCAGCTCGTTTTATAATATAATTATAAACTATATATATTTCCTCGTCGTTTAGAATAGAAATCGTTGATATAATTTCACTATAACCAATATCGAACCATTTTAAACTGCCCGCTCACGATATACTGCAAATTCAACATTTTTCCAAAATATTCTGGAATTAAATATTATTATATTATCAATATAATAAATAAATAAATATTCAATATAAAATGGTGAAATTCCATTATATAAATCCAAACCAATATCTTAAATAAAATATTTCGAAGAAATGGTCCGAAAAATACGGGACATTACATTCCTTCCCCCTTAGAATAATTTCGTCCCCGAAATTGCTAATGTAGAAAGAACGCCACAACCCATTATTTGTATAAAAATATATTTAATTAAAACTCGATTTTATTACCAAAATAGCCCAATTGGTTTTAAATCCAATTTATTTCAAATAGAAGAATTTCCCAAAAATCTTCAAAAATTTTCTAACACCTAAATTTTTGGAAAAATTTCGGCATAGTTTCCCCTGTACGGAGGACCATCTGCAATATTGCAGGTTCAAGAAATATGTATACATCGACTCTCATGGTCGGAAAAATTCAAAATCCAAACTCAAAACCCAAATAAAACCAAAATTTCATATTTTCGTAGGCGTACCTTTTTGCGAGCGTTATTATGCGATAAGCGATATATTTCACTCGAGCTTGCTCAACTATTGTGCAGCTCTGGATTCGGTTAACTCCATAATTTTCTCTTTTGAACTGATTTATAGCTGAACTGGCTCGTCTACACCTGTTCTCAACTCAAAGGAATTCATTAGTCTTCCAAACAAATGTCGATTAGGTTCAAACACCCATAGCATACATATCAACCAATTCGACGCACAGTTTAATCTCCACGGGATGATAATTATTTACAATTACTCCATTTATTTAATTATCCATTCAAATTTATTATCTGGATTGATTATCTAAATTATTTATTTCATATTGGTTTTAAACCAAGTCGATTCAGGTTCAGGTTCATATTCAAACAATCAACATCACCATCCAAGCATATCATACACATCAGCATTAACAAATCCAAATAATTTTCCCATATTATAATAACTTTTACTTTTATTTTATTATAAAATAAATTGGGCAAAAATAATTTCAAGAATAATGATATATCAAAATACAAATACGCTCTCTCATATATATACACTCAACTCAATCTAGGTTATTGCTAACCCCATCTCTATTGAGTCACACCACAGAGCCAAGGTTATCTATAAACCAATAGCTCTGATACCACTGTAACGACCCGGGGAAAATACTCGACGCTCGAGTCTTCGACAACAATACATAAACCCGTATCGCTTGCCAAAAATCCAAGTATCAAACCCCCAAATTGTCATGAGAAAGAATTTAGAGAGTGAGAATAGAAAGAAAGAATATTAGAATAGAAGAAAGAAGAAGAACACATCAGAATCTCACAGCGGAACAGATAAAATATAATATAACAAATCCTTTATACAAAACTGTATATACATACCAATCATCAGAGTACAACATATATCAATCACAGTGGAATAAGAACTCTATATAACTAGCGGTGAAGCCGCCTGCTTCCAACTCCTGAATCTCCAAGCGAAACCTAACCTGGAACATACCCGGTCTGACCCGAGCACATTTGATTTAAAAAAAAATACACTGGATCAGTCTGGAATAATATCAGTGATAAATTCACATAACACACACTTGTTTAACTTTGGAAATCCTTTTGAAATAAAAGGATAATAGTAAGACCAACCCACACATAAACAGCATGGTTTTTATCTTACTATAACCCAAAACATTCTTGAAATCATACTTTGATCTGATATTATCATAATGTCTAAATACAAGTAATTAACAATCTAGAGGAACGCTTGCATCTCACGCTCCCCATATATAGTATACAATCGAAAACCGTGGGCGCTTATTGGATGTTGGATTCCGACCTTGACAAGGTATGGGTCCACCTTCCGAACGTGTATCTCTAGAGGCGAATAAACTGGGTTCAACAAGAACGTCTTGCAACCCGACCCTCACATGACCGACCACTCGTTTCGCTTGAGTGTATCGAATGTATATCACCGACGGTTGGGATCAGCAACCGTCTGCCCGAAAAGGGACAGCATCGAATATAGATTAAAGAAGCAAATAGAATTTCTCTAGATTGGTGATCATACACCCTAATGGGAGCGACCCACATAGCCATGCTGCCTGCCCGATTTTTGTCATCTCCCGGTTGATGAGGCTTCAGGCTAGAATTCCTTTCCGAACATCTGGTCACCATTCACTTTGAATGCCACATTGTCAAATCCTCCGGACATCACTAATTGACGTCTACAAAAATAATCTGGTCGTTAAGCTAGAGAGGTGCCCCTCTCCGCCACTAACAGAAATACGTTTGTAAAAATCAACGTACGTGACCCCTTTGGAAATACTCTGTCAGACACTCGTCCATACAAGTCATCCAGGAACAGGATGAACCGAAGGCACCCTCCTGCTGCATCTCATATAGGAATCACCTCATGGATCAGTAGCGAGAAGTCCTTGCAACCCGTGGATTTCAACCACGACAGAATCACAAATCGAATAACTCTGGTTGCAAGCCAGAGAGATTCAACAAGTAGTCCTTCCGCTTATGAAGATCCACGGTCTTCACTAGCTCCGTCTTCAATCGACGTCTTCCCGTATTTGTTGGTCGGAATGGTTTTCGAATATAAATTCGATCCCGGTCTTTCCATACCAACAATCGTATTGGTCATGTTTTGATAGTCGGTGATTTAACTATCAAATAACAAATGTGTGAATACGACAAGTTTGTTGATTCAGTACTTGGCATGACTGTCCTCTTTAAATATATTTACAAAATCGTTAATAAACTCTAATATTCGACTTAACTCTTAACTTGACTAACTCGACTTGATTACTCCTATCGATTAACTAATGCTCGACTTAACTCCGTTCGCTTGACTCTAGATCGCAGTGATCACAATGGTTACGCCTGATTCCCTCAGGAAACATCCGACCGCCGTAGGCTATCTGCAGCACTGCGAATTACGCTAGCAGCCATACACAATGGCGACTTTTCCTGAATAACTATGTTTGACTAACTCTACCTCAAATACTGTATTCGATCAACTCTAATTGAATAAACAATTATTCAATATAATTTGAAAACAATATTCCTATTTATATTCATATTCCCAAAATCTCGCTTCCATTTTCAATACTCCACGTATAGGACATCACGCCAATCACAACATCTTTCACTCGTTCCAAACCAATATCATTCCTTGATAATAACGAAGCCGTTCAAGTTGGGGTATTCTATTTACCTCTCAGACCTTGATCGACAATGCCCTTATCTCAGAATAATACCAGTTCGTCACTTAACCATCGATATTCAAATCTCGTTTACAATCTTGATTTCGAATCTGGTTTTATAAACCATTTCTCATATTTGAAATCATCGTTTGATAATCCCTTTTTACTTAATTCCCTTAATTAAGTAAGTCTCCACTAAGACACATTTTTACTTAAACCGCAATTCCACTTAAAATCTTTGGGTTTTAATAAAATCCCTTTACCAGCTTTTAACCAGAATCACTATCTGTGTTCCCCCTTGCCTTTGAAATCTTTATTCCAATTGTAATGTTTCGTTCAAACCATTATTTAACCTTTCAAAGTTATTGTTTGGTTTTAAAAACCCCTCGCTATACCTCGCTTGGATTCCCTTATACCAGATTAACAACTTCTTATATTTCATTTTTAATACCATTACCATATTCCATTATATTATCATTTCTCTTAACATTTACTTTCAATTGAGTTTGCTTTATTCCATTAAGTGAAAACTTATTTAAATCTAGATATTTACTTTCAAATTCATTTACAAAGCTCATTTGTACACTTGGGTTGTAAATCCTTTATAATGCCTTATTTGACTTCAATTGAACTTATCGCCACTTAATAACGTCTGACTTGAATTTCAACTAAAACCATTACATCAAAATCCAATTTCCCCTTTGATTTCAAATTTGGTTTTAAAACCGTTACTTATTTTTGAAATCCTCGCCCAAACCATTCTTTACTTAATCCCTTTAATTAAGTAAATGTCCACAAAGCACCACTTTTAACTTCAAAAATTACTTTGCTTATAACCCTTTGATTTCTTATAATCACCCATGTACCAACTTTTCAACTTAACTTTGATTTCGTTTTATTTAACACATTTCTAATTACAATCAGTCGAATTCACTTTACTTAGTTAAGTGATTAAATAAAATCTTATTAAAGCTTTATATTCACTACACATTCCATTTTCCAATCTTGTCTCGAAACTTGGTTATTTCTTCACAAAACTATTATTACCCCCTTTGACCAAAACTTATCGCTACTTTACAAATTTTTAATTGAATTCCAATTAAAATCATCGCTTTTAATTATTATTAATTAAAATAATAATTAAATATTAAAAATAGTTATCTTTTCCATTTCCAGGATCATAATCATTTTAAAACCTTATTAAATAATAATTTACTTCTTTAACATTAAATAATTTGTTAATTTCTTTGAATTTATTTAATCAAGGATTAACTACTATTTCACACTGTTCGTTAAATTTAACGAATATTCCGAGATGTAAATCTCATTTGTCAATTTCAGTTCAAACGGTTGATTTTCATCAACCGTACATATCAGTTAGAGGTTAACTGATTTTCATTTGTCATTTCCCTTTTTAACTTAATTAATTTAAAAATACCATCTAATTGTTTTAAAAACAATTATTCCCTTTTTCCAACCCGTAGGTAGATTCTCTGATTTCAGTGCTTGTAAAAACCACAAGATTCCATTACATAAAGCAATTAAATGATTCTTTTATAAACACGATTAAAATATTATTTAAAATTAAAAATTTTATTTAATTATAAAATAACTTAAAAAGGTTCATTTCAGTTATAAATAAATTTATAACTTTAAAACTGCGTCGATTCACCGAACGGTAAACCGACGACTAAAACAACACATTTTAGGCCATTCACTGCCGATTACCAAATCAACACTGTCGGTTTATTTTAAACACAACACAGGTTCAACAATCACATTCAAACAGGTTTTTCAACCATATGGGGTTAAATCAATTCATATATCAACGATATACAACAAACAAACACATATATAATATTTGAGGAATCCGGTCGGATCCCTCCAACCTGTCCTTCCCTGCATCACAGCTCGTTATACATTTCATAATAATATATGAAATAAATTTCATATGATCGATTAAATCTAAATAACCGCGTCCAATCAACCATAACAGTCAACAGCAACCAAGCAACCAATTTATATTTTCAAAGGTAAATTATATTTTAATATGAATTTACCACATCACAGGATTCCAGAAGGTGTGAGAATTAACTCACCAGATAATTCTGTCGACGGTTGATATGTTTGTTGCATTTAATCTTGGATGGACATTCAAAATTAGCTCAATTTTCAACGGCGTCAGATCAGAGCCTAGTTCGTGCCATCGTCTAGAGCTCGTCCCTGCGATCCCAACGGATCCAGTTTCGCCAGATTTCGTTAACGTATGAGGAAGTTACATTAATTCGAAGTTTGGAAAGTTTATACGATTATTAACTAAATTAATTAATTAATTAAATTACCTTCCTTAAGTACTTTGACACGTCATCATGGCTGAGATCGAACAGCGCGTCTTCCTTCGTGCTGGCTCCTCAAACCCGATCTTCTCCTTTTTTTTTCCACAGTTGCTCCAAACCTTTAACCCATCGCCGACCGTTACTCCAACCACCGGGGACCCACCTGAGACCGTCGCCGGCTTCCCCTCCACGTCCAGCGCCTCCGCCCCAAAGCTCAGCCTCTATCAATGCCTCCTTCGCCGGAATTTTTGAATTACCCCTTTTCCGTTCAACTCCTTAATCCGACCGCCACAGGCCCCGATACCCAACGCCACCACCACTGATGTGACCGCCAGCCTTCCCCGCGTCGACCATCCCTAGGCCGCGACGCCAACTCCAACTGACAACTCCGGAAAAACCCCAAAACCCATCGCCACTCACAAATACAACCCAAAAACTGACCCCTCCATTCATCGTCATCCCACGACCACCACAGGTAATTTCAGACCCCGAGACCACCGCCAAAATAAAGCCCTTTCTTCCGTCTTCGATTCCCCCAAGGTCTCCCTACCTGAAATCGACCATAACTTCCTAATTTTGGCCAAGAACGAAAGTCATTCTTTGTTGTTCAACGCGAATTCCGGCCACCCAAGTTGACGAAACCACCCCAACTTTTTATAGCTGCTAGATCTTCCCCCGATCTACAACTTTCTCTTTGGTTGCCATAGCAAACTCTCGACGGATCATGAGATATAAATCGATTTGTGTTTAGGGGTGTTTTTGCAAAATTACATGGTTGAAATGAGGATGTGCTGGAAATTATGGCTTTACGGGGTTTATATAATGTGGGGAAATATTATTTTAAGTTGACGCGACGTACGACGTTGACTAGCGATATTTATTTCGTGCCTATCGCGTTTTCGAACGTTGTTTATCTGCTCCTGCGCTCGCATACGAACCCCGTTCGAGACACGACTGGACGACATAGTGTATTTTGACGATACGGTCCTAACGTAACTTGTTTCGTCGAATTCCGACTCCGTATGCTCAAACAGCGTTTGTTCACGTCCAAACTGATCGTTTTATTTTGCATTTTATTTTGCCATACTCACAGAATAACCCCGATTGACGCGCCATTTGAAAATCTAGTAATAATTTACTGTTACGGTCCCAACAAAATATGTTTCGTCGAAAATAGAGGTCGTTTGAAAAATGTCCCTTTTATAACTGGCCAATTCAGATAAAATAAACCAATTTTAAAATACCTCAATATAATAATATTAAAATAATGAAACTGGCCATACCTGACCAGAATTTCATATACTACTCAAATAAAATAGCTCGGGTTGAGTTTGATGCGAAATTGATACTCAAAATATTTAAAAACCGTTATTTTATATAAACGCAGCGCTATATATATAAAGGAATTCCTGGCTCTGTTTTTCTAAGAATTTGATTTGGACATAAATCAAAATCTACACGACGAAAACTGGATTTTTCTCTACCGTTGGAAAGATATCGTCAAACCGGTCCCGACATTTCTTGTTTCGAGGAAATCCGACTTATTTTGAACCCGGTACGACCAATTGAAGTTCAAAACGCGAACTACCGCGCCGCTGCAGCTCGTTTTATAATATAATTATAAACTATATATATTTCCTCGTCGTTTAGAATTGAAATCGTCGATATAATTTCACTATAACCAATATCGAACCATTTTAAACTGCCCGCTCACGCTATACTGCAAATTCAACATTTTTCCAAAATATTCTGGAATTAAATATTATTATATTATCAATATAATAAATAAATAAATATTCAATATAAAATGGTGAAATTCCATTATATAAATCCAAACCAATATTTTAAATAAAATATTTCGAAGAAATGGTCCGAAAAATATGGGACATTACAATGTTAAAATAGGATTTGTCAATAAAAATGCTACTTTCAACATGTTTGTTTAGAAACAAAGAATTACCTGTTTTGGTTTATTAAAATGTAATCATTTTGTAATAACCAGGAAATTCTGGGCCAATTTAAAATTTTATTTTTGCAATTTTAGCGAATTTTGAATATTTAAAACGATTTATTTTAAATAATAACAACGAGAAATTTTTTTTGAATAGAAATAGAACGTATATATTTATATAGATCGTCCTTAGAATATAAATATTTTATTTTAATTATAAAAGGAATTGAAAATGGCGCAGTAGTTTGAAATTTCGATTTCAAATTTGAAATGAATGTACAAGATTCAAAATAAACCGGATTTTGGCAAAACCAAAAATATAAGAATCTAATTGAGAATATCTTTCCAACAAATCCAAAAAATTGAAATTTCATAGCGGGAATAAAAAATTATGCCCTGTTGAAAATTCAGAATAGTCACTTTGGAATTCTGGCCCGTAAAATTAGCCAGTTTGCAAACGACCTCGTTTTCGATGAAACCACTTTTGTTGGATCCGGGATGTCAAGTTATTGCTAGGTTTCAAAATTCATAATTTTCTGAATCAATATGTGAGCGTGGCAAAGGAAAACGTGTTTGGCAGTTTTAGTTGATTTTAATCGACTGGAAAATGGCCATTTTTCAAACGTTCTCGGAATTTGACGAAAATAGTTTTGTTAGGACCATATCGTCAATACGAAGCTAGAAAATATTTTTCGGGAATTTTTAGAGTTAGTATGTGGTCCCCGTAAATTGAAATGTGCGTTCAAATTCAATATATATAGTTATATTTTGATTTTGACGAAAACTGATCGAAACGATCGAATCAGCCTGTGATACATATCCCATTGTGTTCGGAATAGTGGTAATTAGCTATGGACGGCAGTTGGTGGGTTTGATTTCGAGCTCGAAATAAAAAGTAACCTTTTTAGAGATAAAATTAAATTAAATATAAATTATTATTTAACCCCTCTCTCCCTACCCCTCTTCATTCAATCAAGATACAGAAATAAAAAAAGGGGAAAGACGAACGGGGAGGAGCCGCGCCCACCCAGCAGCGCGCCGCCGCCTCCTCTGGCGCGCCGCCGCCAGGGCAAGGGCCTCCCCTCCTCCTTCTCCTCGTTCTCAACCTCCCGATTCAACCTCCTCCGCTGTTCGAGGCCCCCACGCAGCCCCTCCATACGACGCCCTCCATCCACCGCCTCCCACCTGAAACCCCGACCCCTCCTGCGACGACGCCCTCCATCCACCGCAGCACAACGCCTCCACAACCCCCAATCCCAACGGCGGCCCCCTTCCTCCATAAAGATCCGATTTTGGCCATTTTTCAGTTTTTAATTCAAGCCCTAGGCCTCGTAGGTGAGCGTCGCACCCTGTACTGCGCCATAGGGAGTTGTGCACCCTCCGACGAGTCCTCCTCCGCAATACAAGGTGAATAAACTCGCATTTATATTAATTTTAGATTTAAAAATATATAGAACATTGATTTATTTTCAGTTTTAAAAATAAATTAGCAATGAAAAAAGGTTAGATCTTTAATTAGGAATGTTTTGATTTTTATTGTTTAAAAGTTTTGATCTTTCATATATGAACAACAAAAAAGATAAGATTTTTGTAACAAAGAAAGGTTAGATTTTTATAACAAAGAAAGATGTGATTTTTATATGATCAAAAAGTGATTTTTAAAAATATGATTTTTATATTTTAGAAAGAATAAAAATATGATTTTTATTATGTATAAGAGATAAAGATATAATTTTTATATGATGTAGAGTAGAAAAATATAATTTATATAGATGTAACGAAGTAAATATAATATTTTTATTATCTATATGTTGAAATAAAAATGTGATTTTTATAGCGATGATATAAAAATCCGATCTTTATATTAGAAGTAGATATATAAAAATATAATTTTTATATAGGAAGGAGCGTTATAAAAATATAATCTTTATTGGAAGAAGAGCGATATAAAAATATTATTTTTATATAGAGAATAGTGCGATAAAAATGTGATCTTCATAATATGAACACCAGTATAAAAATAGAATTTTTATCCATATAGTAGCAGTATAAAAATAGAATTTTTATCTATATATAGCGGTATTAAAATAGAATTTTTATCTATATAGTAGCGGTATAAAAATAGAATTTTTATCTATATAGTAGCAGTGTAAAAATATGATTTTATATACATAGCAACAATATAAAAATGTGATTTATACATATACAGTGGCTACGGACAATGAAATTGACAAAAGGCGAGCACGACGAAGATTTCCTACATATGAAGAGTAGTGGCGTTTGGTTTAGCTTCTCGGTGAGAAATTCTCACTTTAAATCTTGTTTTCTAGTTAAAAATATATACTAGGATGCAGACGGTGCTTAGCAGCACCCGACACCCGTCGTCCACAGACCATGGACGACTTGTATGCTTGTTTGATGTGTTGTGAAGTTTGTTTGTGATGTTGATGTGAAATGTGTTAAAATAAATTAATGATCGTTAAAAATATAATTTTTAACGTGAATGTGAATAAATAAATATTCATTTACAAACCGGACGGTTTGTTTATGTACACCTATTTGAAGGATATTGATTGGGTCGATAAATTTTACACGTTGCCTAACTGCACAAATAATATTCAGTGTTTGTGGATTGAAACCCCACACGGGTGTTGGGATGATATTTGACATACACTAATCCCAATTGTTTAGTGGTATGTCGATCGTTTGATTGACAGACTATGTAAGCGTTAATTATTTATATTTAATGCTTATGCAGTTGTGTGGTGCACTTTGGATGATGGTTGATTATTTATCATTGCTATTATATAAATGTGTTGTATGGAATCCATATAATTAACATTATATGGTGATTGATTGGGCCTCATTCCAATTGGGAAAATGAAATATATATTCATGTGTTGAATAGAATAAATATATATTCTTGTGTTGAATAAAATATACGTTCGTGTGTTGAAAATATTCATGTGTTGAGAAAAATATTTTAACAATAAAATTTACATCTTTATCATATATAAAATTAGAAACTAACTGGAAAATAGATAAGATGTGTGGTCTACTGGGTATTGATGTGATGTTGGTTTCGGCCTTCGGGGTTAATGCTTAGGGAATTGTTCTCTTACTAATTTAGGTTGGAGCCTGATTAAGAATTAAAAGATAGAAATCATAATTTTATAAAATATATTAAATAATAAAAATAGTCATGTGTTGACTATGCTCATGTGTTGGAAGAAATATAGATTCATGTGTTGAATAGAGTAAATATTCATTTGTTGAATAGAATAACGAAGTTATTGAAATATATAAAGCCGTGTTGATTAGAGATGCGCTATTTTGACTTGAAGGATATTTATATCGATTATATTCGTTTTTATAATGAATATAGAAAAGGAAGTGATTTCAAAATATAACGTTTTGAAAATATTATCATTTGTATATCGATGATGTGGAATATTCAATTTTGATTCGAAATTGAATATGAAGTTGAAATCGTTTCGAAAAAAAATTTAAAACGATTTATAAAATACGTTTTAAAATGAAATCGGCGAAATATATATAACACATATATATTATATATATAATGGCTGAATAGAACACGCCGCGGCAGTTCGTGAATTTCGACCATTGGCTTCGAATGGACATTACGGGAGATCCAACCGTCGGATTCTCCAAAAACTGGAACCATTGGGTTCGTATCGAAAAGAGCTTTCCAATGAATATTAGAAATTTGAAATCTAATGGTTGGATTTGGAATTATGTCCAAATCAAATTTGGGAAAGGTCGTTGTAAGTGCAGTTCGGTGGCCGTTATTGAAAACTGACTGTACGGGCTTTGATAAAATTATTAAAAATATTAATAATTTGTGTAAAATCATATTATATGAATTGGAAAGAATTGGGATGGAAAATCACATATTTGAAAGGATAAAAATAGATTTTTATCGAAATGAACTAGTTTTGAACTAGATTTGAAATGGTTTTGAAAATAATCAGAATTCCAGTATACGAATTAGAATGGATTTGAATCGAAATTATCTTCAGAATATTTCGATGTTGGATTTCGTGATTATGCATATACGGTTGTTGAAATTTGAAAGATATATTTTATATCGTTATTTCCAATACGATATTTGTTAGTTTCAGAATTTGATATTGAATATAAGTCGGTATATTTTCTATTCAGAGCCTTGTATTTAATATCAAATGGGATTTTGGGTTCGTCGTGAATGGTGTCTTGAATAACACTATTCTTGAACCCAGCTTAGAAAAGAATAAATCATTTAATTAAGATTGAGTGAAATTGTCCAGTTAAATAGTATTCAATTGGAATTGAATTTGAATTCGTTTTGGGTTTATCGTGAGCGGTGTTTTGAATAACACGTGTTCTTTAACCCGATTAACAATAGAATGTAATTTTGGGTTTATCGTGAACCGTGTTTTAGATGACGTTGGTTCTTTAACCCACTTGAAGACAGGATATTGATTTTTGAGAAGGATAAAACTAAGTGGAGTTTTAACGAATCTTTAATTAGATTAAAGAGATCGAGAATAGAGTATCACCAGTTTTGCTCCAAAGCGATAGTTATATCTTTAATTAGATTTAAATGTGAAATGGTAATTAATTTTACCAATAACACCGTGGTGTTAGATATGGAGTATTACCAGTTTTGCTCCATAGGATGAATAGGGTGGGATTGGGAAATAAAATAAATAATTACTTCTGTGTGGTTCGCTAATCCCGACTAGTTTGGAAAACCATAATATGGTTTGAAATGATATCCAAAGGATAATTAAAGAATAAATTTAGAAGAATTTATCTTTGATAAAAATTAATGGGAAACTTTCCCTAAGAGTGTGAAAATTTGAAGAAAATAATATTCTGAATTGGAATGAGGCGTATGTTGTGTTTGTGTAACACTTGTTTATAATATACGCCGGTTATACGGAAAGGCCGGGTTTATACCCATTCTAAATAATCGATTCGAAAATAAGTCGAAGGTGAAGATGGTGGTTGACGACCAGAAGTCTTCACGTCGTTTGGATGATTATTGACGATCTTGATTGGGCTGTACACCCAAAAGGAGGGAATCAGTTGGTGATCGTCCAGACGTACTTAGAGATCTATGGATATGCGAGGAAAGTGCCTCCGGTTTCGTTCAGACCTAGAACGAACTTGTAAATGGACTGTGTGTCTGACATTGGATTTTATTCTGTGTTGATTGATCTCTATTAAATGTACATTTGTTTGGCGGTGGAGAATTTATTCTCTTGCTTAATGCCCTTCTCTGAGACGTACGAGCTCAGAGGTTGTATATCGATGGACATCAGTCGCACGGAGTGAATTGCCTGTGTGGCACGCCTAAGTGGCAAATGACCAAGGCTTCTATTGAAAAACAAAGTCTTGTGGTAGATGATCAAAGCACAGCCTATGTGGCATAGCTTTGTGTATAGCATGAATTCGCCAACCTCACACCTCGGTATGAGTCAAAAACGGGATAAGAACCCAATGAGTGCAAGACGTTTCTTTCTAGCTAGTGGTGGTGTTAGTGCTTAAACTGGCTGACATTTATATACTTTTCACCTGTATGGTTGTTGGAATGCAAGGTGCCTCGAATATATGGTCGATAACTAGCACTATGTGAGCCGACGTACAGACCATTATATATAGGTCCTATAGGACTGGGAAACGTGTGTTCAGGAATAACTAATCCTCAAAAGTAAGAGAGGACCGGCCTTGGAGGTTCCAAGGGATCGCTGTGTGTGGTCCTGATACATTAGCTAGAGTGTCTCGAATCGGAGAGGAGTTTGTCCCTTGCCTCGACTCATGATGGAATCCAATTTCCAATACAACCTTTGCGGTTTTATTTGTAGAGCCTAGTATGGCGACATGATATATGGTACCCATGCCGTCTATGATTGATATTTATGATTCAAATTGTTTTGAAACTATACACTTACAGTAATATCAAAATGATTTGTTTTAAACGTACCAAGCATGTTTGACTATTAATAGGGAAAACCCTATCCTCCGGCTTGTGTTGCATTGTGTGATGGGACCTGGGTCTTATAATAGCTTCCTTTTTCTTTATTTAGCACTGCGGTGTTTATTTTATGCACTGGTATTCTTGGGAGGAAACCCGTTCCGTGTTATACGGCGTGGTCCCTTGATTTACCTAACTTTAAAAATAAAGATTAATAACTGTTTTAGTTCTCACACTAGTCACATGACTAACCTGGAGTTTATTGTTTTAACATAAACTCTGGGTGCCCCTATTTTCCGCACGGGCAACTAGTAGTTTTGGTTTTGCAGATTTATATTCACAGGATCCTGATTTACAGCTGGAACGATGCTCGAAAGCTCTGTATCCGTATATCGCCTTCAGTTGTGTGTTGTATTATTTTTCCTCCGTTATGTATTTAAATGTAATTTAAATCTCTAATATTTGTTGAATGCATATTTATTCATACTCTGTATATTCTTGTATTCTGATGGAATTGTTGTAACAAACAATGTAGTGTTCTTCTGTTTGCGTTCTGATGTGTGTTGTTCTCAAAGCAATTCAGGCTTTCCTTACCAGGGAAGTTACAGGTTACTTCATTTAGCATCATAGATTTGGTTTACAGAGCTCGAGAACAAAACACGTTAGAACCATACGAAAGAATTCATCAAAGACTGGAATAGTAATATCCAATAAGAATAACTCGTTAGAGATGGGATCAGTAGAGTCCTAGAACGTGTGTGAAGAGTATATTTTTCAAATGAAAACAATATTGTTTTGAAAATTTAAACCAGAGTATAGGTATTTGAATATATTTTTTTATATTGATTTGGAAAATCGAGTATATGAAGTTTTTGCATATACACGTCATGAACTTATATTCGAAGTTTTAATATATTGGATAGATATAGATTCACACTCTATTCTCCCGGGGATAATCCTGATGATGGTGCATCATCATCAGTATTTATGTTCGTGTTTCGAAGGTGAGATTTCTATATATTTCCATTAGAATGGTGCGAGAACCAAAACTAGATAGGTTTATTGTTGTGATTTGACATCAAAAACATGATTTTCTATATATGTGTCAAAATTATGAATTTTAAACGTTAATCCACTAATTGATTGATGGTTGTGTTGTTTGTTTATTGGTTTGATATTTTGAACCGCTATGTCAAATTGAATCAAATATTGAACTGTATTGAAAATTGTTTGAAATTGCATGCATATACATGTACTTACATTGAACAGGTCATAGCAAGGAGGCTAGAGCAGAAGAATAAAATTGTTTGCCCGACAGATAGGTACATGTTTACAAATTTATTGGGTTTGGATTATTTTATGAGCCGCTTGGCTGTTTCTTTTTCTTTTTGGATTGATGAGGGCCATGGGAGGCTATTTGAAATATCCCGAAGTCCCCGGTGTAAGGGAGGTTATGGCAAAAAAATTTGAAAATTTAGGGTGTTAGCCAAATTTTTGAAAAATTTGAAAAGTTCTTAGAAACTGAAAAGTTGAAGAACCTAAGCCGTAATAAAAATAATGGAAGTTGTATTGGTTTGTAAAACAACTTTCATCTTCGTTCCTTTTCGGGGACGAAAATTTAAGTGGAGGAGATTGTAACAACCCGGAAATTCTGGGCCAATTTAAAATTTTTATTTTGGCAATTTTAGCGAATTTTGAATATTTAAATTGATTTATTTTAAATAATAACGACGAGAAATTTATTTCTAATAGAAGTAGAATGTATATATTTATATAGATCGTCGTTAGAATATAAATATTTTATTTCAATTATAAAAGGAATTGAAAATGGCGCGGTAGTTTGAAATTTCGATTTCAAATTTCAAATGAATGTACAGGATTCAAAATAAACCAGATTTTGGTGAAACAAAAAATATAAGAATCTAATTGAGAATATCTTTCCAACGAATCCGAAAAATTGAAATTTCATAGCGGGAATAAAAAGTTATGCCCAGTTGAAAATCCAGAATAGTCGTTGTGGAATTATGGCCCGTAAAAATAACCATTTTGCAAACGACCTCGGTTTTCGATGAAACCACTTTTGTTGGATCCGCGATATCAAGTTATTGCTAGGTTTCAAAATTTGTAATTTTCTGAATCAACATGTGAGTGTGGCAAAGAAAAACGTGTTTTGACAGTTTCAGTTGATTTTAATCGATTGGAAAATGGCCATTTTTCAAACGATCTCGGAATTTGACGAAATCAGTTTTTTTAGGACTGTATCGTCAATATGAAGCTAGAAAGTATTTTTCGGGAATTTTTAGAGTTAGTATGTGGACCCGGTAAATTGAAATGTGCGTTCAAATTCAATATATATAGTTATATTTTAATTTTGACGAAAACTGATCGAAACGATCGAATCAACATGCGATGCATATCCCATTATGTTCGGAATGGGGGTAATTAGCTATGGACGAAAGTCGGTGGGTTTGATTTTGAGCTCGAAATAAAAAGTTACCTTTTTAGAGATAAAGTTAAATTAAATATAAATTATTATATAACCCCTCTCTCCCCTACCCCCCTTCATTCAATCGAGATACAGAAATAAAAAAAGGGGGAAAGACGAATGGGGAGGAGCCGCGCCCCCCGCCCCCAGCAGTGCGCCGTCGCCTCCTCTGGCGCGCCGCCGCCAGGGCAAGGGCCCCCCTCCTCCTTCTCCTCGTTCTCCACCTCCCGATTCACCCCCTCCGCTGTTAGAGGCCCCCACGCAGCCCCTCCGTACAATGCCCTCCATCCACCGCGTCGCACCTAAAACCCCGACCACCTCCTGCGAAGACGCCCTCCATCCACTGCCACACAACACCTCCACAACCCCCAATCCCAACGGCGGACCCCCTTCCTCCATAAAGATCCGATTTTGGCCATTTTTCAGTTTTTAATTCAAGCCCTAGGCCTCGAAGGTGAGCGCCGCACCCTGTACTGCGCCATGGGGAGCTGTGCACCCACCGACGAGTCCTCCTCCGCAATAAAAGGTGAATAAACTCGCATTTATATTAATTTCAGATTTAAAAATATATAGAACATTGATTTATTTTCAGTTTTAAAAATAAATTAGCAATGTAAAAAGGTTAGATCTTTAATGAGGAATGTTTTGATTTTTATTGTTTAAAAGTTTTGATCTTTCATATATGGACAACAAAAAAGATAAGATTTTGTAACAAAGAAAGGTTAGATTTTTATAACAAGGAAAGATGTGATTTTTATATGATCAAAGAAGTGATTTTTAAAAATATGATTTTTATATTTTAGAAAGAATAAAAATATGATTTTTATTATGTAGAAGAGATAAAGATATAATTTTTATATGATGTAGAGTATAAAAATATAATTTTTATAGATGTAGCGAAATAAAAATCTGATTTTTATTATATATATGTTGAAATAGAAATGTTATTTTTATAACGATGATATAAAAATCCGATCTTTATATTAGAAGTAGATATATAAAAATATAATTTTTATATAGGAAGAAGCGTTATAAAAATATAATTTTTATTGGAAGAAGAGCGATATGAAAATATATTTTTTATATAGAGAATAGTGTGATAAAAATGTGATCTTCATTATATGAACACCGGTATAAAAATAGAATTTTTATCTATATAGTAGCGGTATAAAAATAGAATTTTAATCTATATAGTAGCTGTATAAAAATAGAATTTTTATCTATATAGTAGCCGTATAAAAATAGAATTTTTACCTATATAGTAGCGGTATTAAAATAGAATTTTTATCTATATAGTAGTGGTATAGAAATAGAATTTTTATCTATATGGTAGCAGTGTAAAAATATGATTTTTATATACATAGCAATAATATAAAATTGTGATTTTTATATATGTAGTGGCTACGGACAATGAAATTGACAAAAGGCGAGCACGACGAAGATTTCCTGCATATGAAGAGTCGTGGCGTTTGGTTTAGCTTCTCGGTGAGAACTTCTCACTTTAAATCTTGTTTTCTAGTTAAAAATATATACTAGGATGCAGACGGTGCTTAGCATCACCCGACACCCGTCGTCTACAGACCATGGACGACTTGTATGCTTGTTTGATGTGTTGTGAAGTTTGTTTGTGATGTTGATGTGAAATGTGTTAAAATAAATTAATTATCGTTAAAAATATAATTTTTAACGTGAATGTGAATAAATAAATATTCATTTCCAAACCGGACGGTTTGTTTATGTAAACCTATTTAAAGGATATTGATTGGGATGATAATTTTTACACGTCGCCCAACTGCACAAATAATATTCAGTGTTTGTGGATTGAAACCCCACACGGGTGTTGGTATGATATTTGACGTGCACTAATCCCAATTGTTTAGTGGTATGTCGATCGTTTGATTGACAGACTATGTAAGCGTTAATTATTTATATTTAATGCTTATGCCGTTGTGTGGTGCACTTTGGATGATGGTTGATTATTTATCATTGCTATTACATACATGTGTTGTATGGAATCCATATAATAAACTTTATATGGTGATTTATTGTGCCTCATTCCAATTGGGAAAATGAAATATATATTCATGTGCTGAATAGAATAAATATATATTCATGTGTTGAATAAAATATATGTTCGTGTGTTGAAAATATTCATGTGTTGCGAAAAATATTTTACCAATAAAATTTACATCTTTATCATATATAAAATTAGAAACTAACTGGAAAATAGATAAGATGAGTGGTCTCCTGGGTATTGATCTGATGTTGGTTTCGGCCTTCGGGGTTAATGCTTAGGGAATCGTTCTCTTACTAATTTACAGTTGGAGCCTGATTAAGAATTAAAAGATAGAAATCATAATTTTATCAAATATATTAAATAATAAAAATAGTCATGTGTTGGCGATGCTCATGTGTTGAGAATATTCATGTGTTGAAAGAAATATAGATTCATGTGTTGAATAGAGTAAATATTCATTTGTTGAAAAGAATAACGAAGCTATTGAAATATATAAAGCCATGTTGATTAGAGATGCGCAATTTTGATGTGAACGATATTTATGTCGATTATATTCATTTTTATAATGAACATAGAAAAGGAAGTGATTTCAAAATATAACGTTTTGAAAATATTATCATTTGTATATCGATGATGTGAAATATTCAATTTTGATTCGAAATTGAATATGAAGTTGAAATCGTTTCGAAAATGAATTTAAAACGATTTATAAAATAAGTTTTAAAAGGAAATCGACGAAATATAAATAATATATATAATGGCCTAAATAGAACGCGCCGCGCCGTGGCAGTTCGTGAATTTCAACCATTGACTTCGAATGGACATTACGGGAGATCCGACCGTCGGATTCTCCGGAAACCAGAACCGTTGGGTTCGTATCGAAAAGGGGTTTTCAATTAATATTAGAAATTTGAAATCTAACGGTTGGATTTGGAATTATGTCCAAATCAAATTTGGGAAAGGTCGTTGTAAGTGCAGTTCGGTGGCCGTTATTGAAAACCGATTGTACGGGCCTTGATAAAATTATTAAAAATATTAATAATTTGTGTAAAATCATATTGTATGAATTGAAAAGAATTGGGATGGAAAATCCCATATTTGAAAAGATAAAAATAGATTTTTATCGAAATGAACTAGTTTTGAACTAGATTTGAAATGGTTTTGAAAATAATCAGAATTCCAATATACGAATTGGAATGGATTTGAATCGAAATTATCTTCGGAATATTTCGATGTTGTATTTCGTGATTATACATATATGGTTGTGGAAATTTGAAAGATATATTTTATATCGTTATTTCCAATACGATATTTGTTAGTTTCAGAATTTGATATTGAATATAAGTCGGTATATTTTCTATTCAGAGCCTTGTATTTAATATCAAATGGGATTTTGGGTTCGTCGTGAATGGTGTCTTGAATAACACTGTTCTTGAACCCATCTTAGAAAAGAATAAATCATTTAATTAAGATTTAGTGAAATTGTCCAGTTAATTAGTATTCAATTGGAATTGAATTTGAATTGGTTTTGGGTTTATCTTGAGCGGTGTTTTGAATAACACATGTCCTTTAACCCGATTAACAATAGAATGTGATTTTGGGTTTATCATGAACCGTGTTTTAGATGACATTAGTTTTTAACCCAGTTAAAGACAGGATATTGATTTTTGAGAAGGTTAAAACTAAGTGGAGTTTTAATGAATCTTTAATTAGATTAAAGTGATCAAGAATGGAGTATCACCAGTTTTGCTCCAAAGCGATAGTTAAATCTTTAATTAGATTTGAACGTGAAATGGTAATTAATTTTACCGATAACACCGTGGTGTTAGATATGGAGTATTACCAGTTTTGCTCCATGGGATGAATAGGGTGGGATTGGGAAATAAAATAAATAATTACTTCGGTGTGGTTCGCTAATCCCGATTAGTTTGGAAAACCATAATACGGTTTGAAATGATATCCAAAGGAAGATTAAAGAATAAATTTAGAAGAATTTATCTTTGATAAAAATTAATGGGAACCTTTCCCTAAGAGTGTGCAAATTTGAAGAAAAGAATATTCTGAATTGGAATGAGGCGTATGTTGTGTTTGTGTAACATTTGTTTATAATATACGCCGGTTATTCGGAAAGGTTGGGTTTATACCCATTCTGAATAACCGATTCGACGATAAGTCGAAGGTGGAGAAGGTGCTTGATGACCAGAAGTCTTCACATCATTTGGATGATTATTGATGATCTTGATTGGGCTGTACACCCAAGAGGAGAGAATCAGTTGGTGATCGTCCAGCTGTACTTGGAGATCGATGGATATGCGAGGAAAGTGTCTCCGGTTTCGTTCAGACCCAGAACCAACTTGTAAATGGACTGTGTGTCTGACATTGGATTTTATTCTGTGTTGATTGATCTCTATTAAATATACATCTGTTTGGCAGCGGAGAATTTATTCTCTTGCTTAACACCCTTCTCTGAGACGTACGAGCTCAGAGGTTGTATATCGATGGACATCAATCGCACGGAGTGAATTGCTTGTGTGGCACGCCTAAGTGGAAAATGATCAAGGCTTCTGTTGAAAAGCAAAGTCTTGTGGTAGATGATCAAAGAACAACCTATGTGGCATAGCTTTTTGTATAGCGTGAATTCGCGAGCCTCACACGTCGGTATGAATCAAAAACGAGATAAGGACCCAAGGAGTGCACTGCGTTTCTTTCTAGCTAGTGGTGGTGTCAGTGCTCAAACTGGTTGACATTTATATACTTTTCACCTATGTAGTTGTTGGAATGCGAGGTGCCTCGAATATATGGTCGATAACTGGCACTATGTGAGCCGACATACAGACCATTATATATAGGTCCTATTGGACCGGGAAACATGTGTTCAGGAATAACTAATCCTCAAAAGTAAGAGAGGACGGACCTTGGAGGTTCCAAGGGATCGCTGTGTGTGGTCCTGAGACATTAGCTAGAGTGTCTCGAATCAGAGAGGAGCTTGCCCCTTGCCTCGACTCATGATGGAATCCAATTTCCAATACGACTTTTGTGGTTTTATTTGTAGAGTATAGTATGGCGACATGATATATGGTACCCATGCCGTCTATGATTGATATTTATGATTGAAATTGTTTTGAAATTATACACTTATAGTAATATCAAAATGATTTGTTTCAAACGTACCAAGCATGTTTGGCTACTATAAGGGAAAACCCTATCCTCCGGCTTGCGCTGCATTGTGTGATGGGACCTAGGTCTTATAATAGTTTCATTTTTCTTTATTTAGCATTGCGCTGTTTGTTTTATGCACTAGTATTCTTGGGAGGAAACATGTTCTGTGTTATACGGCGTGGTCCCTTGATTTACCTAACTTTAAAAATAAAGATTAATAATTGTTTTAGTTCTCACATTAGTCACATGACTGACCTGGAGTTTATTGTTTTAACCTAAACTCTGGGTGCCCCTATTTTCCGCACGGGCAGCTAGTAGTTTTAGTTTTGCATATTTATATTCATAGGATCCTGATTTATAGCTGGAACGACGCTCGGAAATCTCTGTATCCGTATATCGCCTTCAGTTGTGTGTTGTATTATTTTTCCGCTGCTATGTATTTAAATGTAATTTAAATCTCTGATATTTGTCGAATGTATATTTATTCATACTCTATATATTCTTGTATTCTGATGGAATTGTTGTAACAAACAATGAAGTGTTCTTCTGTTTGCGTTCCGATATGTGTTGTTCTCAAAGCAATTCGGGCTTTCCTTATCGGGGAAGTTACGGGTTACTTCACATTTACATGTTAGCGATAAAGAAAAATGATCACTTGTTAAAACATGTTTTGTTTATTAAAATGTAATCATTTACAGCTTGGTGACAAAGAAAAATGATCACTTGTTAATATATGCTTTGTTTATTATAACATTATTATTTGCATGTTAGTAGAGTAGAAAAACAATAATATGTATTGATTCATCAAAATCATGTCACTTACAGGTTAGCGATGTTATTAGAAATGACATTTTCAACATGCTAGTTAAATATGTGAAAAAATGTTTTGTTATTAGAAAAGGACATTTTATCATGTTAAAAAGAAATAAATGATAAACATGTTTTGTTATTAAAAATGACACTTTCAACATGTCAGATTAGAATAAAAAGAATTATATGTTGAGCATGTAATGTCATTAAAAATGACATTTTTATCATGTAAGTTAGGATAAATAGAAATTTATGATAAACTTATTTGGTCATTAAAAATGACAATTTTATAATGTTAAATTAGAATAAAAGAATCATATGTTAGGATATGATCTTGTTTGATTAAAACATTATTTTTAACATGTTTGTTAAAATCATTAAATGAATTATATTTATTTTTATATATAAATATAAATTGAAATTAAACGAATCGCGCGCAGTAGTTCATGTTTTAGAATAGTATCTTTAAACGATTATACCAAAAGATCCGACCGTCGGATTTTCCTAAAACTAGAACCATTGGGTTTGCTTTGGAAAGATCTTTCTAGCAATATTAAATTTATTAATATCCAACGGAGAGATTTCGAGAAATTTGTAATTCAAATTTGGATAAAAAAGTAGCGCCGGGGCCGCGTAACGAACGTCGTTTGAATAAATGGGCTATTTTTATATAAATAAAAATAGTGATAAATCATCATAAAATATTATTAACGATATGAAATGATTTGAATTATATATATTCGAGAATTATTTGAAAAGACCGAGTTAAATCTCATTTCAAATTATTATACAACGATTTAAAGTCAAATACATTGAAGACGGTGGTTGAAGACCGATGATCTTCACATCGAATGGACGACTACTGATGCCCTGCATTGGTTAGCTCCCAGTAAAGGGTTAAAGTGGTAGTTGTCCGGAAGTACTTGTTGATTGTCCGAATATGCGAGAACCTCTCTTCCGTATTGGACATACAGGATGAGGAATAAGGTGTCTCCGGTTACGTTCAGACCCAGAACGGACTTGTAAATGGATGTATGTTTGACATTGGATTTCAATCTATGTTGATTGATTTCAATTAAATATATATCTGTTTGGTGGCGGAGAATTTATTCTCTTTCTTAACACCCTTCTCTAAGACGTACGAGCTTAGAGGTTATATATTGATGGACATCAGTTACATGGCGCAAATTGTCGATGTGGCATGCTAAGATGTAAATGATCAAGGCTTTTGTTGAAAAGCAGAGCCTTGTGGTTGACGATCAAAGCACAACTTTAATTAGCATAGCTTTGTGTATAGTGTAACTTCGCGAGACTCACACCTCGATAAGAGTCAGAAACAGGATAAACGAACGCAGGGTGTGCACAACGTTTCTTTCTAGCTAGAAGTGGTGTCATGATATGGAGCCCATATGTGGATGATAGTTTGGGAGGCCTCGATATATTGGTCACTACTTGCCAAGTGATAGGTCCGATGGGACCCGGAAACGTGTGTTTAGGAATTGCCAATCCACTAAAGTATGTGCAGACCGATCCTGCAAGTTCCAATGGTTCTCCAGCGTCCGAGCCCTGAGGCATTTGCTAGAGTGTCTCGAATCAGTAAGGAGACCATCCAAATCCTTGACTCGTGATGGAAATCCAATTTCCAATACGACATTATGGGTTTGATTGTAAACCTATATATGACGACATAGTAGGATGAGGTACTATGCCATCTAGGATTGATACATTTACTTTGAAACATTTTAAACTGACTAGACACTAATAATAATATCAAATGATTTTTGTTTTATACGTATCAATCATGTTTGATCATTATAAGGTAAAACTCTATCCTCCGGTTTGCGTTGCATTGTATGATGGGACTTGAGTCATAAATGGTTTCATTTTTCTAAAAAGCATTGCGTTGTTTAAAAGATTTACTTATTTTATGCACTGGTGTAACAACCCGGAAAATCTGGGCCAGTTTGAAAATTTTATTTTGGCAATTTTAGCGAATTTTGATTATTTAAAATGAATTATTTTAAATAATATCGACAATAAATTTATTTTGAATATAATTCGAACGTATATATTATACGCGTCGTCGTTAGAATATAAATAATTATATATAATTATAAATAGAATTGAAAATGGCGCGGTAGTTCGAAAATTCGATTTCTAATTTCAAATGAATATACAGAATTCAATATAAGTCAGAATTGAACGAAACAAGAAATATTTGAATCTGTATAACTATGTCTTTGTAACGAAGTTAACAAACTGAGATTTCATCTTAGGAATGGTAAGATATGTCCAGTTGAAAATTAGAAATAGTCGCTGTGGAATTTATATATATTTTTATATAATATAAGGCCCTTAAAAATAGCAATTTTGCAAACGACCTCGGATTTCGACGAAACCAGTTTTGTTGGGTCCGTGATGTTAAGTTATTGCTAGATTTCAAATTTCATAATTTTTCGAATCAATAGGTGAGCGTGGCAAAGGAAAACGCGTTTGACCAGTTTCAGTTGATTTTAATCGACTGGAAATTGGCCATTCTTCTAACAGTCTCAGAATTCGACGAAACTAGTTTTGTTAGGACCGTATCGTCAATACGAAGCTAGAAAATATTTTTCTGGAATTTTTCTAGTTAGTATGTGACCCCGGTAATTTGAAATGTACGTTCAAATTTGAAAATTAAACGTTTTATACTTTAATTTGAGGAATAACTGACCGTAACAGTCAAAATGGCCTACGAAACATATTCCATTGTGTCCGGGACGGGGGTAATTAGCTAGGAGCGACATTCGTTGAGTTTGATTTGCTGTTCGTGATGATTTTTACTTTTAAAATGAATTAAATAATAATAATAATAAAAAAATAAAAAAAAAAAAAATCTCCCCTATATCCTCTGGCCCCCCCCCCCCGATTCATATCTGAGAAAAATCGAAAAGAAAAAAAAAAAAATTTTGAACCTAATCGATCGACGGGGAGGGCCGCCGCCGCCTCCATCGCGCGCCCCCCCCCTGGCGTTCGCCACCACACGAAGACCCCCCTCCCAGCGCCAGAGCCGCCGCGACGCACCAACCACCGCCCACCCTGACCGCACGCCAACGCGCCCAAGCCCGAACCACCATCCGCCCCCCCCACTGCTCCGACACCCCCCTCTACGGCGCCGAAGATGGAGATCCCCCCCCTCTCTCTTCTACCAGTAAGTCTTTTTAATTTTAATTTTTATGTAATAATATTTAAATAAAATCTGATTTAGGTAATTACTGATTTTTGTTTTAGATTTTAAAACAGAAATTTTGAAAAGAAGAATAAAAACTGAATTTTGTTTTAATTTGAAAACTGAATTTTGTTTTAATTTGAAAACTGAATTTTGTTTTAATTTGAAAACTGGAATTTTGTTTTAATTTGAAAACTGGAATTTTGTTTTAATTTGAAAACTGAATTTTGTTTTAATTTGAAGACTGAATTTTTAAAGTTATAAAACTGAATTTAATTAGGTATAAAAGCTGAATTTTAATTAGGAAAAAAAATTTGATTTTTAAAAAGAAGTAAAAACTGATTTTTATTTTTTAGATTTTAGATAGGAAAAAGATTAAACTTTAAAATAGGAAAAAGATTAAACTTTAAAATTGAAAAGATCGGGTTTTTAGAATAGGAAAGATCATATTTTTAAAATAGAAAAGGCGAAATTTTTATTGGGTAGAAGAAATAAAAATTCGATTTTTATACATTGAACTTGGAAATAAAAATTCGATTTTTATACATTGAACTTGGAAATAAAAATTCGATTTTTATACATTGAACTTGGAAATAAAAATTCGATTTTTATACATTGAACTTAGAAATAAAAATTCGATTTTTATATATTGAACTTTGAAATAAAAATTCGATTTTTATATATTGAACTTTGAAATAAAAATTCGATTTTTATATATTGAACTTAGAAATAAAAATTCGATTTTTATACATTGAACTTGGAAATAAAAATTCGATTTTTATATATTGAACTTTGAAATAAAAATTCGATTTTTATATATTGAACTTTGAAATAAAAATTCGATTTTTATATATTGAACTTTGAAATAAAAATTCGATTTTTATATATTGAACTTTGAAATAAAAATTCGATTTTTATATATTGAACTTTGAAATAAAAATTCGATTTTTATATATTGAACTTTAGAATAAAAATTCGATTTTTATATATTGAACTTTGAAATAGAAATTCGATTTTTATATATGTAGTAGCTACGGACGACGAAGCTGACGAAGATGCGAAAACAATGAAGACTTCTGCAAATGAAGAGCCGTGGAGCTAGGATAGCTATCTGTGAGAACTTCTCACCTTTCTATTTTATTTCTAGTTATATATATATATACTAGGATGCAGACGGTGCTTATTAGAAGCACCCGACACCCGTCCACATACCATGGACTTGTTTGTTTGGATTGTTTGGTGATTGATTGAGATATTGGTTTGAATGTGGTTTGTGGTGTGAAAAATCGAATCGATAAATTGGTTAGGATTAGACGTGCGCCGTTATAAGGCGAAGGAGTAAGGCTAGGTTAGACTCTTACTCCAAAATCTTGTGGTTTGCATAACGAATTGAATATGATTGATGTGTGAATGGCGTGGGCCTTCACTAGACCGGGGATAAGGCTAGGCCTTGTCCCGTTTCTAGTATCGTGCCGTTATGCCGCCGAAATTTTCTAAAACGTGTTAGAAAAATAAAAATATCATTTTATTTAAAGAATGAACTTAATAGAAATTCATATGTTGGAATAAAATGTTTTATCGTTAAAAATATAATTTTTAACGTGAATGTGAATAAATAAATATTCATTTACAAACCGAACGGTTGGTTTATGTACACCTATTTGAATGACATTGATTGGGACGATAAATTTTACACATCGCCCAACTGCACGAATAAAATCTGTGTTTGATTGTTTGAAACCCCACACGGGTGTTGGGATGAAATTTGAAGTTCACTCATCCTGATTGATTAAATATGTCGATCGATTGATTGACGGGCTGTTATAAGCGTTGAATATATACATTTGATGCTTATACAGTGTAGTGCACTTTGGTTGATGGTTGATTATTTTCAATGCTATTATATACATGTGTTGTATGCAAATCCATATAATTAATTTTATATGGTAATTGATTGGGCCTCATTCCAGTTTTGAAAAAGAAATATTTGAAAAAGAAATATTTGAAATAGAATATTTGAAAATAGAAATTTATGAAGCCGTGTTGATTAGATTGACGCCATTTTGACGTGAACGATATTTATATCGATTTTATTCATTTTAAAATGAATATTGAAAAGTGATTTCGAAATCGAATATTTTGAAATGAATTGAATAGAAATATTTGAAATAGAATATTTGAATATTGAAATATGTGAAGCCGTGAGGATTAGATTGACGCCATTTTGACGTGAACGATATTTATATCGATTTTATCGATTTCGAATTGAATTGAAAACGATTTCGAAATGAATTGAATTGAAAAGAATTCAAAATGAATTGAAAACGATTTCGAAATGAATTGAATTGAAAACGATTTCAAAATGAATTCGAATTGAATTGAATAGAAAATGAATTCGAATTGAATTGAATAGAAAATGAATTCGAATTGAATTGAATTGAAAACGAATTCGAATTGAATTGAAATTTGAATTGAATAGAAATGAATTTTAAAACGAATCTATAAAGAAGAATTCAATTGTGATTTGAATTGAAAAGGAAGTTGAAAATGTTTTTGAAACGAATTCAAAACTATTTATATAATTCGTTTTAAATAGAAATCGACGAAATATATATTATATATATTATATATATATAATATAATGGCCTGAATAGAACGCGCCGCGTCGCGGCAGTTCGCGAATTTCGACCATTTATTTCAAACGGACATTACGGGAGATCCGACCGTCGGATTCTCCTAAAACCGGAACCGTTGGGTTCGTATCGAAAAGAGCTTTCTAATGAATATTAGAAATTTGAAATCTAACGGTTGGATTTGGAGATACGTCCAAATCAAATTCGAAAAAGGTCGCTGTAAGTGCAGTTCGATGGCCATTGATGGAAATCGACTGTACGGGCCTTGATAAAATTATTAAAAATAGTAATAATTTGTGTAAAATCATAAGAAATGATTTGTGAAGAATTGGGATGAAAAACTCCATATTTGAAAAGATAAAAATAGATTTTTATCGAAATGAACTAGTTTTGAACTAGGATTATAATTCTATTTATTTTTAAATAAATAAATTGAATTCGAAAAGGGTTTTAAAAATAACCAAAATTCCAATGATTGCATTGGAGTGGATTTGAATCGAAATTGTCTTCAGAATATTTCGATGTTGGGATTCGTGATTATACATGTGTTGTTATGGAAATTTGAAAGATATATATATTTATATCGTTATTTCCCATACGACATCTGTTAGTCGTAGAATTCGATATTGAATATAAGCCGATATATTTTCTATTCAGAGCCTAGTATTGAATATCGAATGTGATTTGGGTTTGTCGTGAATGGTGTCTTCACTAACACCGTTCTTGAACCCAGTTGAGAAAAGATTAAATCTTTTTATTTAGATTTAATGAAGTGTACCAATTAAATAATATTTAATTGGAATTGAATTGATATTGATTTTTGGGTTTATCGTGAACAGTGTTTTAAATAACACTTGTTCTTTAACCCGATAATTAATGAATGTGATTTGGGTTTGTCGTGAATGGTGTCTTCACTAACACTGTTCTTGGACCCAGTTGAGAAAAGATTAAATCTTTTTATTTAGATTTAATGAAGTGTACCAATTAAATGATATTTAATTGGAATTGAATTGATATTGATTTTTGGGTTTATCGTGAACAGTGTTTTAAATAACACTTGTTCTTTAACCCGATAATTGATGGAATGTGATTTTGGGTTTATCGTGAATCGTGTTTTAAATGACACTGATTCTTTAACCCAGATAATGATTAAAACTAAGTGGAGTTTTAATGAATCTTTAATTAGATTGAAAAGATCGAGAATGGAGTATCACCAGTTTTGCTCCAGGCGATAGTTAAATCTTTAATTAGATTTGAACGTGAAATTTAGAAACTAACTGTCGGTTAGCCAAGCAGAATGGTTTTCTGGATATTGATCTGATGTTGGTTTCGGCCTTCGGGGTTAATATTTGGGGAATTATTCTCTTGATTAATTTATGGTTAGTGACTGATGAATTGGAATGAGGCGTATGTTGTGTTTGTGTAACACTTATTTAAAATATACGCGAGTTATTCGGAAAGGCCGGGTTTATCCCATTCTGAATAACTGATACGACGATAAGTCGAAGATGAAGACGATGGTCGAAGACCGGAAGTCTTCACGTCGTTTGGGTGATAACTGATGATCTTGATTGGGCTGTACACCCAAGAAGATGGAAACAGTTGGTGATCGTCCAGACGTACTTGGAGATCGATGGATATGCGGGGTACTAGGTGCTCCCGGTTTCGTTCAGACCCAGAACGGACTTGTAAATGGACTGTGTGTCTGACATCGGATTTCATTCTGTGTGACTGATATCGGTTGCATAGGATGGTTTGCCTGTGTGGCATGCTAAGATGCAAATGATCAAGGCTTCTGTTGAAAAGCAAAGTCTTGTGGTGGTGATCAAAGCAAGGCCTTTGTGGCGTAGCTTTGTGTAACGTTTACTTCGCGAGTTTCACACCCGGTATGAACCAAAAACGGGAGAGGACCTCAGGGAGGACATGCGTTTCTTTCTAGCTAGAAGTGGCGTCAGTGGTTTTACACGCCCTGACGAGTTTGACTTATGTGGTTGTTGCTGTTGCGAGGCGCCTCGGTTATATCGGTTTCGGCCGAATGCATTCTGGTCGGCTGACGGACCAGACTTACGCCCCATAGGGCGGAGAGACGTATTGTTCAGGCACTATAATCCACTCCGTGTGGACCGGCCCTGTCGCTCCAAGGGGCAGTTGCGGCTGTTCCGGAGACATGGGCTAGATTGTCTCGAAGACGGTAAGGACGATCCCTGGCCTCGGTTCATAGACGGAAATCCAATTTCCAAATACGTGACTTTGCGGTTTTATTTGTAAACCTATATATGGCGACATGATATATGGTACCCATGCCGCCTATGATTGATACTTATGATTTGAAGTTGTTTTATACACTATGCACTTATAATAGTATCAAATGATTTGTTTTGAACGTATCAAGCATTCTTTGGCTGTTATAAGGGAAAACCCTATCCCCCGGCTTGCATTGCATTGTGTGATAGGACCTGGGTCTTATAACAGCTTCATTTTTCTTTATTTAGCATTGCGCTGTTTGTTTTATGCACTGGTATTCTTGGGAGGAAACCCGTTCCGTGTTATACGGCGTGGTCCCTTGATCCACCTAATGATTTAAAATAAAGATTAATAACTGTTTTAGTTCTCACACCAGTCACATGACTGACCTGGAGTTTATTGTTTTAACCTAAACTCTGGGTGCCCTTATTTTGACACGGGCAGCTAGTAGTTTTGGTTTTGCAGATTTGTATTCACAGGATCCTGGTTTACAGCTGGAACGATATCCGGAAAGTTTTGTATCCGTATATCTCCTTCTAGTTGTGTATTGTATTATTTTCCGCTGCTATGTATTGAAATGTAATTTAAATCTCTGATATTTCTGTGTAATATTCATTTATACTCTGTATATTCTTGTAATCTGATGCATTGTTGTAATATACAATGAGATGTTCTTCTGTATGCGTTCTGTTGTGGTTTGTTCTCGAACTATCCGACGCTTTCCTTTACCGGGGAAGTTGCGGGTCTCCACAGTTGGTATCAGAGCTTTGGTTTACAAAGCAGAGAACAAGACACATTAGAAACATACGAAAGAATTCATCAGATATTGGATTAGCAATATCCAATGGGAATGACTCGTTAGAGATAGGATCAGTAGTATCCTAGAACGAGTGTGAAGAGTATATTCGTAAAATGAAAACAATTTTTGTTTTAAAAATTTAAATCAATTATTCGTATTTGATTATCTATTTATATTGAGTTGGACAGTCCAGTATATAAAGATTTTGCATATACGTCTGATCCACGTGTATTTGAAATTTTAATATATTGGATAGATATAGAATCACACTCTAGTCGCTCGGACATGCTTCTAATGATTGACGCGTCATCATTAGAATTTATTTTCGTGTTTCGAAGGTGTGATATCTATATATTTCCATTAGACTGGTGTGAGAACCAAAAATTAGATAGGGCTTATTGTTGTGATTTGGCATCAAAAACATGATTTTTGTATATGTATCAAAATTATGAATTTGAAACGTTAAATTCACTAATTGATTGATGTTTGTGTTGTTTGTTCATTTGTTTGCTAATTTTAAACCATTTAGCCTAATTGAATCAAATATTGGATTATATTGAAATCTGGTCGCATTTGCTTGCATATACATATATATCTTTGAACAGGTCATAGCAAGGAGGCTAGAGCAGAGAATAAAATTTGTTTGCCCGACAAATAGGTACATGTTTACTACATAATTTCCTGTTTCGTTTGGGTGATGATGATTTTGTGAGCCTATTGGCTAGCCGCTTGGCTTTTTCTTTTTCTTTTTGAGATCTGAAGGACCGGGGAAGCTATTTGAAATTCCCCGATGCTCCCGGTGCAGGGGAGGTTATGGCGAAATTTTTCGAAAATTTAGGGTGTTAGCCAAATTTTTGAAGTTTTGGAAATTCTCAGAAACTGAAAAGTTAGAGAATGGAAGCCAGATCGAACGTAGAGCTGAATAATCAAACCACTTTCGACTTTGTTCCTTTTCGGGGACGAAAAGTTTTAAGTGGGGGAGATTGTAACAACCCGGAAAATCTGGGCCAGTTTGAAAATTTTATTTTGGCAATTTTAGCGAATTTTGATTATTTAAAATGAATTATTTTAAATAATATCGACAATAAATTTATTTTGAATATAATTCGAACGTATATATTATACGCGTCGTCGTTAGAATATAAATAATTATATATAATTATAAATAGAATTGAAAATGGCGCGGTAGTTCGAAAATTCGATTTCTAATTTCAAATGAATATACAGAATTCAATATAAGTCAGAATTGAACGAAACAAGAAATATTTGAATCTGTATAACTATGTCTTTGTAACGAAGTTAACAAACTGAGATTTCATCTTAGGAATGGTAAGATATGTCCAGTTGAAAATTAGAAATAGTCGCTGTGGAATTTATATATATTTTTATATAATATAAGGCCCTTAAAAATAGCAATTTTGCAAACGACCTCGGATTTCGACGAAACCAGTTTTGTTGGGTCCGTGATGTTAAGTTATTGCTAGATTTCAAATTTCATAATTTTTCGAATCAATAGGTGAGCGTGGCAAAGGAAAACGCGTTTGACCAGTTTCAGTTGATTTTAATCGACTGGAAATTGGCCATTCTTCTAACAGTCTCAGAATTCGACGAAACTAGTTTTGTTAGGACCGTATCGTCAATACGAAGCTAGAAAATATTTTTCTGGAATTTTTCTAGTTAGTATGTGACCCCGGTAATTTGAAATGTACGTTCAAATTTGAAAATTAAACGTTTTATACTTTAATTTGAGGAATAACTGACCGTAACAGTCAAAATGGCCTACGAAACATATTCCATTGTGTCCGGGACGGGGGTAATTAGCTAGGAGCGACATTCGTTGAGTTTGATTTGCTGTTCGTGATGATTTTTACTTTTAAAATGAATTAAATAATAATAATAATAAAAAAATAAAATAAAAAAAAATCTCCCCTATATCCTCTGGCCCCCCCCCCCCCGATTCATATCTGAGAAAAATCGAAAAGAAAAAAAAAAAAATTTTGAACCTAATCGATCGACGGGGAGGGCCGCCGCCGCCTCCATCGCGCGCCCCCCCCCCTGGCGTTCGCCACCACACGAAGACCCCCCTCCCAGCGCCAGAGCCGCCGCGACGCACCAACCACCGCCCACCCTGACCGCACGCCAACGCGCCCAAGCCCGAACCACCATCCGCCCCCCCCACTGCTCCGACACCCCCCTCTACGGCGCCGAAGATGGAGATCCCCCCCCTCTCTCTTCTACCAGTAAGTCTTTTTAATTTTAATTTTTATGTAATAATATTTAAATAAAATCTGATTTAGGTAATTACTGATTTTTGTTTTAGATTTTAAAACAGAAATTTTGAAAAGAAGAATAAAAACTGAATTTTGTTTTAATTTGAAAACTGAATTTTGTTTTAATTTGAAAACTGAATTTTGTTTTAATTTGAAAACTGGAATTTTGTTTTAATTTGAAAACTGGAATTTTGTTTTAATTTGAAAACTGAATTTTGTTTTAATTTGAAGACTGAATTTTTAAAGTTATAAAACTGAATTTAATTAGGTATAAAAGCTGAATTTTAATTAGGAAAAAAAATTTGATTTTTAAAAAGAAGTAAAAACTGATTTTTATTTTTTAGATTTTAGATAGGAAAAAGATTAAACTTTAAAATAGGAAAAAGATTAAACTTTAAAATTGAAAAGATCGGGTTTTTAGAATAGGAAAGATCATATTTTTAAAATAGAAAAGGCGAAATTTTTATTGGGTAGAAGAAATAAAAATTCGATTTTTATACATTGAACTTGGAAATAAAAATTCGATTTTTATACATTGAACTTGGAAATAAAAATTCGATTTTTATACATTGAACTTGGAAATAAAAATTCGATTTTTATACATTGAACTTAGAAATAAAAATTCGATTTTTATATATTGAACTTTGAAATAAAAATTCGATTTTTATATATTGAACTTTGAAATAAAAATTCGATTTTTATATATTGAACTTAGAAATAAAAATTCGATTTTTATACATTGAACTTGGAAATAAAAATTCGATTTTTATATATTGAACTTTGAAATAAAAATTCGATTTTTATATATTGAACTTTGAAATAAAAATTCGATTTTTATATATTGAACTTTGAAATAAAAATTCGATTTTTATATATTGAACTTTGAAATAAAAATTCGATTTTTATATATTGAACTTTGAAATAAAAATTCGATTTTTATATATTGAACTTTAGAATAAAAATTCGATTTTTATATATTGAACTTTGAAATAGAAATTCGATTTTTATATATGTAGTAGCTACGGACGACGAAGCTGACGAAGATGCGAAAACAATGAAGACTTCTGCAAATGAAGAGCCGTGGAGCTAGGATAGCTATCTGTGAGAACTTCTCACCTTTCTATTTTATTTCTAGTTATATATATATATACTAGGATGCAGACGGTGCTTATTAGAAGCACCCGACACCCGTCCACATACCATGGACTTGTTTGTTTGGATTGTTTGGTGATTGATTGAGATATTGGTTTGAATGTGGTTTGTGGTGTGAAAAATCGAATCGATAAATTGGTTAGGATTAGACGTGCGCCGTTATAAGGCGAAGGAGTAAGGCTAGGTTAGACTCTTACTCCAAAATCTTGTGGTTTGCATAACGAATTGAATATGATTGATGTGTGAATGGCGTGGGCCTTCACTAGACCGGGGATAAGGCTAGGCCTTGTCCCGTTTCTAGTATCGTGCCGTTATGCCGCCGAAATTTTCTAAAACGTGTTAGAAAAATAAAAATATCATTTTATTTAAAGAATGAACTTAATAGAAATTCATATGTTGGAATAAAATGTTTTATCGTTAAAAATATAATTTTTAACGTGAATGTGAATAAATAAATATTCATTTACAAACCGAACGGTTGGTTTATGTACACCTATTTGAATGACATTGATTGGGACGATAAATTTTACACATCGCCCAACTGCACGAATAAAATCTGTGTTTGATTGTTTGAAACCCCACACGGGTGTTGGGATGAAATTTGAAGTTCACTCATCCTGATTGATTAAATATGTCGATCGATTGATTGACGGGCTGTTATAAGCGTTGAATATATACATTTGATGCTTATACAGTGTAGTGCACTTTGGTTGATGGTTGATTATTTTCAATGCTATTATATACATGTGTTGTATGCAAATCCATATAATTAATTTTATATGGTAATTGATTGGGCCTCATTCCAGTTTTGAAAAAGAAATATTTGAAAAAGAAATATTTGAAATAGAATATTTGAAAATAGAAATTTATGAAGCCGTGTTGATTAGATTGACGCCATTTTGACGTGAACGATATTTATATCGATTTTATTCATTTTAAAATGAATATTGAAAAGTGATTTCGAAATCGAATATTTTGAAATGAATTGAATAGAAATATTTGAAATAGAATATTTGAATATTGAAATATGTGAAGCCGTGAGGATTAGATTGACGCCATTTTGACGTGAACGATATTTATATCGATTTTATCGATTTCGAATTGAATTGAAAACGATTTCGAAATGAATTGAATTGAAAAGAATTCAAAATGAATTGAAAACGATTTCGAAATGAATTGAATTGAAAACGATTTCAAAATGAATTCGAATTGAATTGAATAGAAAATGAATTCGAATTGAATTGAATAGAAAATGAATTCGAATTGAATTGAATTGAAAACGAATTCGAATTGAATTGAAATTTGAATTGAATAGAAATGAATTTTAAAACGAATCTATAAAGAAGAATTCAATTGTGATTTGAATTGAAAAGGAAGTTGAAAATGTTTTTGAAACGAATTCAAAACTATTTATATAATTCGTTTTAAATAGAAATCGACGAAATATATATTATATATATTATATATATATAATATAATGGCCTGAATAGAACGCGCCGCGTCGCGGCAGTTCGCGAATTTCGACCATTTATTTCAAACGGACATTACGGGAGATCCGACCGTCGGATTCTCCTAAAACCGGAACCGTTGGGTTCGTATCGAAAAGAGCTTTCTAATGAATATTAGAAATTTGAAATCTAACGGTTGGATTTGGAGATACGTCCAAATCAAATTCGAAAAAGGTCGCTGTAAGTGCAGTTCGATGGCCATTGATGGAAATCGACTGTACGGGCCTTGATAAAATTATTAAAAATAGTAATAATTTGTGTAAAATCATAAGAAATGATTTGTGAAGAATTGGGATGAAAAACTCCATATTTGAAAAGATAAAAATAGATTTTTATCGAAATGAACTAGTTTTGAACTAGGATTATAATTCTATTTATTTTTAAATAAATAAATTGAATTCGAAAAGGGTTTTAAAAATAACCAAAATTCCAATGATTGCATTGGAGTGGATTTGAATCGAAATTGTCTTCAGAATATTTCGATGTTGGGATTCGTGATTATACATGTGTTGTTATGGAAATTTGAAAGATATATATATTTATATCGTTATTTCCCATACGACATCTGTTAGTCGTAGAATTCGATATTGAATATAAGCCGATATATTTTCTATTCAGAGCCTAGTATTGAATATCGAATGTGATTTGGGTTTGTCGTGAATGGTGTCTTCACTAACACCGTTCTTGAACCCAGTTGAGAAAAGATTAAATCTTTTTATTTAGATTTAATGAAGTGTACCAATTAAATAATATTTAATTGGAATTGAATTGATATTGATTTTTGGGTTTATCGTGAACAGTGTTTTAAATAACACTTGTTCTTTAACCCGATAATTAATGAATGTGATTTGGGTTTGTCGTGAATGGTGTCTTCACTAACACTGTTCTTGGACCCAGTTGAGAAAAGATTAAATCTTTTTATTTAGATTTAATGAAGTGTACCAATTAAATGATATTTAATTGGAATTGAATTGATATTGATTTTTGGGTTTATCGTGAACAGTGTTTTAAATAACACTTGTTCTTTAACCCGATAATTGATGGAATGTGATTTTGGGTTTATCGTGAATCGTGTTTTAAATGACACTGATTCTTTAACCCAGATAATGATTAAAACTAAGTGGAGTTTTAATGAATCTTTAATTAGATTGAAAAGATCGAGAATGGAGTATCACCAGTTTTGCTCCAGGCGATAGTTAAATCTTTAATTAGATTTGAACGTGAAATTTAGAAACTAACTGTCGGTTAGCCAAGCAGAATGGTTTTCTGGATATTGATCTGATGTTGGTTTCGGCCTTCGGGGTTAATATTTGGGGAATTATTCTCTTGATTAATTTATGGTTAGTGACTGATGAATTGGAATGAGGCGTATGTTGTGTTTGTGTAACACTTATTTAAAATATACGCGAGTTATTCGGAAAGGCCGGGTTTATCCCATTCTGAATAACTGATACGACGATAAGTCGAAGATGAAGACGATGGTCGAAGACCGGAAGTCTTCACGTCGTTTGGGTGATAACTGATGATCTTGATTGGGCTGTACACCCAAGAAGATGGAAACAGTTGGTGATCGTCCAGACGTACTTGGAGATCGATGGATATGCGGGGTACTAGGTGCTCCCGGTTTCGTTCAGACCCAGAACGGACTTGTAAATGGACTGTGTGTCTGACATCGGATTTCATTCTGTGTGACTGATATCGGTTGCATAGGATGGTTTGCCTGTGTGGCATGCTAAGATGCAAATGATCAAGGCTTCTGTTGAAAAGCAAAGTCTTGTGGTGGTGATCAAAGCAAGGCCTTTGTGGCGTAGCTTTGTGTAACGTTTACTTCGCGAGTTTCACACCCGGTATGAACCAAAAACGGGAGAGGACCTCAGGGAGGACATGCGTTTCTTTCTAGCTAGAAGTGGCGTCAGTGGTTTTACACGCCCTGACGAGTTTGACTTATGTGGTTGTTGCTGTTGCGAGGCGCCTCGGTTATATCGGTTTCGGCCGAATGCATTCTGGTCGGCTGACGGACCAGACTTACGCCCCATAGGGCGGAGAGACGTATTGTTCAGGCACTATAATCCACTCCGTGTGGACCGGCCCTGTCGCTCCAAGGGGCAGTTGCGGCTGTTCCGGAGACATGGGCTAGATTGTCTCGAAGACGGTAAGGACGATCCCTGGCCTCGGTTCATAGACGGAAATCCAATTTCCAAATACGTGACTTTGCGGTTTTATTTGTAAACCTATATATGGCGACATGATATATGGTACCCATGCCGCCTATGATTGATACTTATGATTTGAAGTTGTTTTATACACTATGCACTTATAATAGTATCAAATGATTTGTTTTGAACGTATCAAGCATTCTTTGGCTGTTATAAGGGAAAACCCTATCCCCCGGCTTGCATTGCATTGTGTGATAGGACCTGGGTCTTATAACAGCTTCATTTTTCTTTATTTAGCATTGCGCTGTTTGTTTTATGCACTGGTATTCTTGGGAGGAAACCCGTTCCGTGTTATACGGCGTGGTCCCTTGATCCACCTAATGATTTAAAATAAAGATTAATAACTGTTTTAGTTCTCACACCAGTCACATGACTGACCTGGAGTTTATTGTTTTAACCTAAACTCTGGGTGCCCTTATTTTGACACGGGCAGCTAGTAGTTTTGGTTTTGCAGATTTGTATTCACAGGATCCTGGTTTACAGCTGGAACGATATCCGGAAAGTTTTGTATCCGTATATCTCCTTCTAGTTGTGTATTGTATTATTTTCCGCTGCTATGTATTGAAATGTAATTTAAATCTCTGATATTTCTGTGTAATATTCATTTATACTCTGTATATTCTTGTAATCTGATGCATTGTTGTAATATACAATGAGATGTTCTTCTGTATGCGTTCTGTTGTGGTTTGTTCTCGAACTATCCGACGCTTTCCTTTACCGGGGAAGTTGCGGGTCTCCACAACTGGCAATCCAATGGAATAAACCTGTTCCGCTTTAGCGGCGTGGTCCTGTGATTAGCCTTAATATTAAATAAGTTAAGTAAGATTTCTCATATCAATCCCATGACTGGCTCGTAGTTTGTTTCACTTGCAAACTCGGGTGCCCCTATTTCCACACGGGCAATCGAGTGGTTTGTTTTGCAGATATTTATTTTTTGAGTAGGATTCTGGATTGAAGCTTAAAGCTGTGTCTAGAGCATTGATAGTCTTCCTCTATGTTAGTTTATTAATTCTGCTGCATTGTATTAAATCTATTGTAAATTAATCTTCCATTGTATGATTATTTTTTTGATGTACTATGATATATTATGTACTCTGATGTAAAATTACTATGATGTTTATAAAAGTCTTATATTATTTGTTCTGATGTGTTGTATGCCCAGAGTTAGCGTATGCGGGATTCGAACGGTCTTGGTCGATCTAGCGATCGATTAGGTCTGAGCGAAATCCTTATCGTTACAGTTGGTATCAGAGCTTTGGGTTAACTCAAATCTTTGGGGTACAATTCGTTAGAACTGAACAAAAGACTCATCAGAGGTAGAATTAGAAATATCATATAAAAGAATACTCATTAGAGATAGGATCAGTAGCATCCTAGAATGAGATACTCGTTAGAGATGGGGTTAGAAATGCCCTAGAATGAGTTGAGAGTTGCAAGTTTATGATTAATGTATTTGTGATTGTATATATAATCCGATTTTAAAAATATACGATTTTTGAATATATAAAAGTTATATATATTTGAAAAGCTAATCAACTAATTGATTGATGATTGTGTTGTGTGATTATTAGTTCAACTAATATAAATTATTGAAACTAATAAAAGAATGAAAGTTGAGTTGGTAAGTTAAACAACTTTCAGCTCCGTTTCTTTTCGACGACGAAAATATTTTAAGTGGGGGAGATTGTAACAACCCGGAAAACCAGAACCAATTTAAAAATTTATTTTAAGGAAATTTTGTTAGAAAATGCATCAGAATTTAAAAAAATTCCATTTTTTTAAATTAAATTATTGAAATAAAAAAAAGTTTTTAATAAAATTATGATTTTATTAATGAGATTTATTAATATATGCTGATAGGTTGATTTAAAATAATATGTAGATTCTAAATGAAATAAATTATGACAACATACATGTGTATATCTTTAGCCATCTGCTTTAATACTTTCCTTGTCCATTCAAAGTGTAACATTCGTTAATTAATTAATTTAAAAATGTGAATAGTTGCATTTGTTTTCAATGCCTTCCCCTCTTCGTTGTTTCCTTAATGCAGCATTCATTTATTTCCTTCCCTACATTCTATTTACATGTATGATTTTATTTTGTATTCTCATATCTTAAATCTACATCCCTTTAAATATCCTTTCTCCATTTTGTTATATATATGTATTCCCTTATCTTTTATATTATGTTGTTTATATTCAGAAGCAAACAAAAAAAATATCATAAAACTTTTAATGTTATCTATGTAATAACACATGATATTTAATAATATATGTTTTGAAATTTGAAAAGTTGCAAACTTTCTAACAGTTAAGATTAAATAATTAATCTAGCATTCATTTCTTTCCGTTTATTCTCTCTCTCTCTCTCATTGTTATTTACTTTTGAAATTTGAATGAAAAATAAATTTTGTCCCATCATGCCTGGTCAGCTAATTTAATTTCTTGTAACCTACTATATGTGAAGAGACACACTAGGGAAATGAAATAAATGTTAGTTTATTAAAAATATTATATTTGACATATATATGAGTCATATAAAATAGACAGCTCATAGAAAAATCATTAATATATATATATATATATAATTTCCTCCACTATATAGTATCCTTTTCACTTCCTTAACCCTATTTTCATAAACAAAGCAACCGCCGTTTCTAAAATCCATGGTTGCGCTCTTCCCGTCTTCTTTTTGCTTTCTCTCCTAGTCTACTCAATGAATTCCTCAACTTTAAAAAAAAATTGAAGAGCATTTCATGATCTCCAACATCAACGGTCATGATCGAATTTTGATGAGCGGATTGAGATAATCTCGTGCTCTAAGGCACTGAAGTCGGAGGCGAATTGCGGGGGGGGGGGGGGGGGGTCCTGGGTGGTGCGAGTTTGGCGCTATCACAGAATGGAGGAGGTTTGTGGTTTCATGTGATTCGGTGGTGAAACAAAGGCGGTAAGAGAAATGAAAGTCGGCAGTAGTGGTTCGGAAAAATACTGGAGCTATGCGTGCGTTTTTACAAAAGGAGGAAGAATGATTAGCAATATAATTAAGGTTAATTATATAATTAATTATATTGTTAATGATGGTGTAATGTATACAACCTTGTAAAAATCATAACTTTCTCATACGTTATAGGAATCGAACGAAACAGGATTCATTGGAATCATGATGAAAAATACTACGCCTTGGAACAAGACCGCAACAAAAACTGAAGTGATTTGGATTTTTGATAAAATTAAACACCAGTTTTATTTATTAAAATAAAAATCAGAAATAAAGACTGACGTAGTGGAAATTGATCAAGGCGAGAACTCTCTCACTAAAATATTCTTACATTTATTTATTTCATAACTGCATAAATCGATTGTCACTGTTGATTTTTATCTGTTTTAATTATCATAAAATGCTGTACGGTGCCTGTTAGTTCACATTCACTGTCGTTTGAAAACCATGGATGATTTCATTGACTGTATTATGTTGTGATTGTAATGTTAACATATTAAAAATAATGTTAACATTAATGTAGTAGTTGAAATTAAATTATAAATATCCATTTATAATTTACAATGTGAGATCTCTAATTTAAAATAAAATTTATTGTTGATTGCGATGTGAAATTTATATATACGCTATATAAAATTCATATATGTGTTGTATAAAATTTGAATTGATTGTCTGTGATTGCGTTGAATGGCTGGATTGAATTGTGTATGTTAGAAAAATGTTCATGTTTGAAAATAAATTTTTTATACAATAAAAATCATATTTTTATTGTACACGTGAATCAATAAAATATTCATGTTTTAGAGAAAATGTTTAAACATTAAGAACAACATTTTTATTGTATGTTTGATTCATTATAATAAAGAATCATGTTTTATAGAAAATGTTTAAACATTAAAAATAACATTTTTAATGTATGTTTGACTCATTATAAAAAGAATCATATTTTAGAGAAAATGTTTAAACATTAAGAATTTTAATGTATGTTTGATTCATTATAAAAAAGAATCATGTTTTAGAGAAATTGTTTAAACATTAAAAATAACATTTTTTTTAATGTATGTTTGATTCATTATAAAAAAGAATCATGTTTTTGAGAAGATGTTTATACATTAAAAATAACATTTTTAATGTATGTTTGATTCATTATAAAAAAAGAATCATGTTTTAGAGAAGATGTTTAAACATTAAAAATATCATTTTTAATGTATGTTTGATCATTATAAAAAAGAATCATGTTTTAGAGAAAATGTTTAAACATCAAAAATAACATTTTTAATGTATGTTTGATTCATTATAAAAAATTATGTTTTTATAAAATGTTTAGACATTAAAAATGCCATTTTCACTGTATGTTAGATTCACTAAAAAGAATCATGATTTTAATAAAATGTTTAAACATTAAAAATAACATTTTTAGTGTACGTTAGATTCATTAAAAAGAATCATGTTTTAAAGAAAATGTTTAAACATTAAAAATTACATTTGTATTTTGTTATTGATTCATTAAAAATAAACATTTTTTAAATAAAATGAATGGACAATAAAAATTATGTTTTTATTGTATTATTGATTCACTAAAAATGATCATAGGTTAAAAGGATAGGATTTGTCATTAAAAAAGTTACATTTAACATGTTTGTTTAGATAAAAAGAATAACATATTATAATAGGATTTGTCATTAAAAAAGGTTACATTTAACATGTTTGTTTAGACAAAAAGAATAACATGTTAAAATAGGATTTGTCATTAAGAATGTTACTTTTAATATGTTTGTTTATATCCAAAGAATTTCATGTTTTTGGTTTATTAAAATGTAATCATTTACTTGTTAGCGACAAAGAAAAATGATCACTTGTTAATACATGCTTTGTTTATTAAAATGTAATCATTTACAGGTTGGCGACAAAGAAAAATGATCACTTGTTAATATATGCTTTGTTTATTATAACATTATTATTTGCATGTTAGTAGAGTAGAAAAACAATAATATGTATTGATTCATCAAAATCATGTCACTTACAGGTTAGCGATGTTATTAGAAATGACATTTTCAACATGTTAGTTAAATATATGATAAAAATGTTTTGATATTAGAAAAGGACATTTTATCATGTTAAAAAGAAATAAATGATAAAAATGTTTTGTTATTAAAAATGACATTTTCAACATGTCAGATTAGAATAAAAAGAATTATATGTTGAGCATGTAATGTCATTAAAAATGACATTTTTATCATGTAAGTTAGGATAAATAGAAACTTATGATGAACTTATTTGTTCATTAAAAATGAAAATTTTATAATGTTAAATTAGAATAAAAGAATCATATGTTAGGATATGATCTTGTTTGATTAAAACATTATTTTTAACATGTTAGTTAAAATCGTCGAAGGAGTTATATATATATATATATATATATATATATATATATATATATATATATATATATATATATATATAACGAATCACGTGCGGTAGTTCGCGTTTTAGAATCGTAACTTTAAACGATTATACCGAAAGATCCGACCATCGGATTTTCCCAAAACTGGAACAGTTGGGTTCGCTTTGGAAAGATCTTTCCAAAAATATTAAGTTTATTAAGATCCAACGGATAGATTTCGAGAAATGTGTAATTCAAATTTGGATAAAAATAGCGCCAGGGCCGCATAATGACCTGGAACGTCGTTTGAATTAAACGGGCTATTTTTATATAAATAAAAATGTAAAGACCCTAACTTCCCCGTAAAGGAAAGCCCGGATTGAGTTGAGAACATGACAAATCAGCACACAAACATAAGAACATTTCATTGCTTATTACAACAATTTACATCAGAGTACAAGAATATACAAAGTATGAACAAATAATATACATTCGATAAATATCAGAGAATAAAATACATTACATAGCAGCAGAAAATAATACATAAACACAACTGAAAGAGATAAACAGATACAGAGCTTTCCGAATATCATTCCAGCTGTAAACCAGGATCCTGTGAATATAAATCTGCAAAACCAAAACTACTAGCTGTCCGTGTGGAAAATAGGAGCACCTAGAGTTTAGGTTAAAACAATAAACTCCAGGTCAATTATGTGACTGGCGTGAGAACTAAAATAATTATTTAAAACTTTACTTTAAAATATAGTATATCAAGGGACCACGCCGTATAACACGAACGGGTTTCCTCCCGAGAATACCAGTGCATAGAATAACAACGCAATGTTTTTTTTGAAAAAATGAAGCTATTATAAGACCCAGGTCCCATCACATAATGCAACGCAATCCGGAGGATAGGGTTTTACCTTATAATAGCCAAATAATGCTTGATATGTTTAAAACCAATCATTTTGATACTATTATTGTGTAAAGTGTATAAAACAACTTCAAATATAAATGTATCAATCATAAGCGGCATGCGTACCATCTATCATGTCGCCAATACTGGGCTCTGCAATCAAAACCGAAATGTGACGTATTGGAAATTGGATTTCCATCATGAGTCAAGGCAAGGGATGTACTCCTCGCCGGCTTCGAGACACTCTAGCAAGTGCCTCAGGATCTCCAGTAGTAGACCCTTAGATCCTCCAAGGCCGGTCCACCCTTACGTTTGAGGATTGGCAATTCCTGAACACACGTTACCCGGTCCTATAGGACCTATATCCATCGGCTCCCGCAGTAGCCGATATATCCAAGGCGCCTCGCAATCCAACAACCACGTAGGTAAAAATATAACAATGTCAGGGCATGCAAAACCATGACACCACCCATAGCTAGAAAGAAACGTCATGTTCTCCTTGGGTACCTTATCTCGTTTTTGACTCATACCGAGCTGTGAGGCCGTGAATTAACTCTATACACAAACCTATGATGTATTAAAGCCGTGCTTTGATCATCAAGAACAAGACTCTTCTTTTCAACAAAAGCCTTGACCATTTGCATCTCAACATGCCACATAGGCAATTCATGCCATGCGATCTATACATAACCTCTGAGCTTGTACGTCTCAGAGAAGGGCGTTAAGCAAGAGAATAAATTCTCCGCCACCAAACTGATATATATTTAATAGAAATAAATCAACACAGAATAAAATCCAACGTCAGACACACATCCATTTATAAGTTTGTTCTAGGTCTGAACGAAACCGGAGGCACCTTATTCCTCGTCCCATATGTCCAATACAGGAGAGAGGCCCTCGCATATCCGTCGATCTCCAAGTACGTCTTGACGATCACCACTTATTACCTCGTCTTGGGTGTACAGCCCAATCAAGATATCAGTAATCATCCAAATGATGTGAAGACCTCCGGTCTTCAACAACCGTCTTCATCGTCGAATCAGTTATTCAGAATGGGTATAAACCCGGCCTTTCCGAATAACTCACGTATATAATAAACAAGTGCTATAAAAACACAACATATACCTCATTCCAATTCTGAAAATTCTTTTATTTAAATATTCATGTCTTAGGGATTTGTTCCTGTAATGACCCGGATTTTTCGAACAGTAATTTCAAATATTTAATATGAATTTAAATAGTGATTTGAGAATATAAATGAAATTTTTATATTTAGTTGTCAATTTAAAAATCGATATATGATTTATTTCGAATATATATAATTATCGAAATGCGAAATTGAATTTATTTGAATTCAAAGTCAACACTGAATTGGAAACCGTTCAAATAATCAATTCAAACTCCTGTTTGAATTAGAATAATAATATTAATTGATTATCGAAGAGTTGATTGTTTTAAAATTTATTTAAATAAATTTAAATTAATATCTTCTCCATATGATCAAATGGGGTTTCGATACATGTTCCACTGTGTTCAGAATAACGGTTTTACCCTAGGAATGTCGGTTGTTGGGTTCAGAAAGGAGTTCGGAATCATAGGGAATTTTAATTAGAGGATACCGATTCAAAATAAAATAAAATATCAGAATTGTGTGGACGTAAGAAAACCAACAAAGGCTAATTAAGTGGCCTCGCTGTTCCTTTCAAAAACCAGGCCTTTCTTTATAAAGCCCGATACCTCGTTCAATCCTTTCTTCCAGAATTCAAATAAAACCAAATCGAAATCGGAAATTGAAAAATGATTTGAAATCGCCACTAAAGCACGATGCCAAGCACTTGCGACTTGAAGACCATGGATGGGGGATCACGATCAAAGACTGTTAGTTCTCTGAACCTCGATATCGAGACTAGTGTTCGCGCGATGGAGTGTTGAGATCTACTTCAAAAGCTAGGGTTCGCGAGTGATTGGGATATCATCGATTTTTGATGTTCTGGTCTTCGATGGTGTGACGATCCCAAAACCCCGTGACACGGTGTTAAGGATAATCATTGGAATATAACACATAATCATCATTAGCAGATCACAGATAATAGCCTAAACATAAAATGGAATAATTTACACACATATGACAGCGGAATCATATAGATATCACCACATCAGAGAGCACAGTGCAGGATACAACTTAGTGCATATAATACATAATTAGTCACCATCGCCAGAGGCGGAATCATACATAAATAGTACACAAAATAAATATCAGTCTACATTGCCAATGGCGGAATCATAATATAGATACAATAATGGCGGAGAAAAACAAGGTCAGCACGGTGTAGTCAAGCCTTGCCATGAGCCAAAAGTGCGCCAGATACCTGTAACTAGGCTGCCCGTGTGAAATTAAGGGCACCCGAGTTTGCAAGGTGAAACAAACTACGAGTCAGTCATGGGACTGGTATGAGATATCTAGTTAACTTATTAACAACAATAATAAGGCATATCAAAGGACCACGCCACTTTCGCGGAACGGGTTTACTCCAATGAGTGCTAGTGCATGAAATAAAGTAAATGATTAAATCGTCGTAGTGCTTTTTATAAAATGAAGCCATTATAAGACTCAGGTCCCATTACACAATGCAACGCAAGCCGAAGGATAGAGTTTTACCATATAATGGCCAAAAATGCTTCATACGTACAAAACAAAAGTGTTTGATATTATTATTAGTGCATATATGTTTTAAAAGCAAATTCAATCATAAATATCAATCCTAGATGGCATGGGTACCATATATCATGTCTCCATACTAGTAATACAATCACATTCGCATATTTCGTATTGGAAATTGGATTCCTTCATGAGTCGAGGCAAGGGGCAAGCTCCTCTCCGATTCGAGACACTCTAGCAAATGTCCCAGGACCCCACTATGATCCTTGGATCTTCAGGGCCGGTCCTCTCTTACTTTTGAGGATTATTTATTCCTGAACACACGTTTCCCGGTCCTTACAGACCTATATCGAGGCGCCTCATATTCCAATAACCACACAGGTGAAAATTATATATAATGTCAGGGTTGGTAGGTCACTGACACCACCTTAGCTAGAAAGAAACGTCGTGCTCTCCCTGCAGCCACTCTCCCATTTTTGACTCATACCGATGTGTGAGGCTTGCGAATTCACGTTACACACAAAGCTACGTCACACAGACCATGCTTTGATCATCAACCACAAGACTTTGCTTTGCAACAGAAGCCTTGATCATATGCCACTTAGGCGTGCCACACAGGCAATCCACTCCATGCGACTGGTTTCTATCAATACATAACCTCTGAGCTCGTATGTCTTAGAGAAGGGCATTAAGCAAAAGGATAAATCCTCCGCCGCCAAACATATATGTATTTAACAGAGATCAATCAGCACAGAACAAAATCCAATGTCAGACACACAGTCTATTTACAAGTCCGTTCTGGGTCTGAACGAAACCCGAGGCACCAATTCCTCGCATATCCGTACAATCAACAATATGTCTGGATGACTACTACTTCAGCTCCTTCACGGTAGCTACTCCAATCACGAGCATCAGTAGCGCCCATCCATCCAATGTGAAGATCGTCGATCTTCAACCGTCTTCGACTCTTCGACTTCTCAACGTCGATCGATTATTTGAAATGAGATGAACTCGGCCTTTTCAAATAACCCACGTATATTTAGATTTTCAAATCAATTAATCACATGGTTGGACAATTCAACATTCACATTTCAGTTCTTTAGTTATAATTTTCATGTTAAATACATTCAACCATCACATATCAAGCAAACACAACGAAATTGGTTTATTTCCACTCTATATCGTCTATAGTATTTTATAACGATATATCGCCATTTTTATTTATTTTAAAACGACCATATTTAATTAAACGACGTTTCAGGTCGTGCCGATGCACTGGCGTTGTTTTTCACTAAATTTGTTTTACACATATCTGAAAATCTAACCGCTGGATCTTCACAAATTTTATATCATTAGGAAGATCATTTCAAAACGAATCCAACGGTTTCAGTTTTGAGAAAATCCGACGGTCGGATCTTCCACACTCGTCGTTTGAAGTTACGATTTCAATTTACGAACTGCAGCATCGTTATTCGATTTAATTTAATTATATTTATATATATATATAAATATAATCGTTTCTGGCGCTGTTTTTCTTCAGATTTGAATTAAACATTCCAGACTATCCAACCGTCGGATCTTCACAAAGTTGGTGCCGTTGGAAAGATATTTCCAAGGCGAACCCAACGGTTGCGGTTTCGGGAAAATTGAATGGTCGGATTTCCCGCACTAGTCGTTTGAAATCACGGTTTCAAAACACGAACTGCACGGCCACGTTTCATTTTAATTTTATTTATATTTATATATTTATATAAATATAGTACATTCAAAAATTCCTATATCATTTTCACTTCAAATATTTCACTAACGCCTTTAAATTTTGGAAAATTTCGCCAAAACCTCCTCTGTATGGGAGGGGTGGGAAAATTCCCAAATAGCCACACGGGCGTCTCATGTCAAAAAAGAAAAAGAAAAAGCCAAGCGGCTAGCCAACAGGCTCATAAAATCATCACCCAAACAAAACAGTAAATGTGTACCTATTTGTCGGGACAAAATTTTATTCCTCTTCTCTAGCCCCTTTGCTATAACTTTGTTCAATAAATATGCATGTACATATATACTATTCTTATCATTTCACATTTTCCATTCAACTTCATATTTGATTTACTTTGGTTTAAAAACACAATTCATTCTAATGTTGCATGCATAGGCAAAAATCATATCATTAGCTAATTAATGTATATTTCAACTCATGCATATTTATTTGAACAAGTGGCTATTTTTAACACTTCACATTTCAAAGATGATAATTTTGGCAAACTAAAATAGATTTCAACACATGACTATTTTATTTAGTTCCTATGCATGTTAAAAATAGTATTGCATTCACAAATATTTATTTCAACGTCCGCATCTCTTTAGCATATCACATATATGATAAAAATGATATTTTTATCATTTAAAATATTTATTCGACAATTGAATGTTTTCAACACTTCATAGTTTCAATAAAAATGTAATTTTTATTGTTCGATCTTTTTATTCAACACATGAACTTTTCCAATTCACACACTTCTCAACACATGAGCACTTCCACACATGGATATTTTATTTACGTTATTCATATAAGAAAGATGGAATTTCTATTTTTGAAACTATTTATATATAAGGCGAATATTTTACATACTTCATATATATTATAAAATGGTGAGTTTTATTGTTTAAACACTTCATTCATTCACAAATGAATTTAATTTTCACACATCACTTTTCAACACATGAACATTTCCACACATGGATATAGTTTCAACATATGACTTTAATTTCAACGCATGAAGATAATTTCAACATATGAAAATAATTCTAACACATAAATATTATTCAAAATTTCGGCAGCATAATGGCAGGGTAGTTAAAACCGGCACCGTCCCTAGTATGGCTCCTCGCTCTACCTTAAAAACTCGCGGTTTTTGACAATGGGGATTCATGCATCTAATTCGCACGCAGGCGGCATGTTTTATTTTTATTTCCACAATTATTTCCAATTCATTTCAATCACCAATGGGTATTTTTCAACCACAACCAAACAATATCAACGACAAACAATTATTCAACCATTCGCATTTTTCATCCAATATTTCACACCTATTCACAACAATAAATATCGCCCATGGTTTGTGGACGAGGGGTGTGTGTGTGTATATATATATATATATATGTATATATTATTGCTATATTTCACTTGCATTTCAACACATATATCAATTATTCTATGCATGTACAATTCATACTTCGCTTATATAGCTTACACCACGCATGTACATGAGGTATACAACACGCGTGTAATTTTTATTTTGCTTGTATAATTTATACACAACATTTTCCATTCAAATTCATTTAATTTAGATTTCTCACATTGGTTTTCAGAGTGCTAAAAATCGTAGATGACTCAGAAAAATCCGCGGCTTCTTCTATGTGGTAGAGAGCTTCCTTGCGGTCCCGATGTTTCCTGTTCCATCGAATTTCGTCAACACACCAAAAAGATATGATTTTTCAAAGTGCAAACATAAAAAAGGACTCACCTTTCTAAGTGGTTCGAAACTAGGGTTGCGTTTTTCGCGAAATCCGTGGCACGAGGGGATGATCGGAGGTGCTGACGTGGAAGAGGAAGGAGAGGCGGTGTAACATCCCGCAATTTTTAACGATTTAAATTGCGATCTAAATCACATTTTATTTTGAAAATATTCTATAATTTCTCGGAATGAGAATTTTCAATTTGAAATACGTTCAATAAGATGTAGCAGCTGTGAAAGTTTCGTCGGAAAATTTAAATGTTGTCGGTCGCGCAATTTTTCAGTGCAAAGCTGCGCATAACAGTTCAAATTTTAGCGATTTTAAAATCTCTTCGAAGTCATTTCGGACAAACACGAAAAATATTCTATTCGTCGTCAGTAATCCAACGGCGAAATTCGTTTTGTGAAAATCGGACGCTTTGACCTCCGTTTTTCATCCCCATTTCTACGTTAAAGGGGTCCGTAACGCGTTTTTGAACGGAGCATGCAGACACTGCAAATTATATACCGTTGTGTTCGTCTCGTCGCGCTGATTACCAAAATATATTCATTTGTCATTTTCGGTGTTCGGTTCGCGCTGAAATTGTGAAAATGCTTGCACAGTTCATTTTTAAAATAGAGCCATTTGAGTTCGATGTGTCCCTTTTACGATCTTACATATCTTTCTATATATTTTGGGTCTGCAAAATATGTATTTTTATTTTACTAAACTACCTAAATATTTTTTTGTTTTCAAAATGGACATTTTCATTCTCTTTAATTTACTTCTTTTACATGCACGCATGGACCATGTTGCTTTGATTTTATGCATGCATGTCCATCCTTAACCATGCTTTCTTTACGACAAAAGGGTTCTCTTTCCCCATGCTCTTTCACTTCACTCACGTTATCACACTTTCTCATTAATGCAAGCATGTCTTTGTACACATTTTACCACGTCTTCACATTCCCCAAAGCACCGCTCCATCCCTTACCAGACACAACAATTTAGCATTTTCATTTTTTTTAAATCTTCCCATCTTCTTTTTGTTCTTTCCCCATATTTGTTCCCTTCCAAGCAACAGCAGCTTCATCCTTTTCTTCTCACCATTTCCTTCTTTAGACCATCCATTCCATTGTCTCTCCCCAACGCGAACCGCACCTCGCTCCCACTCCGACCAGTCTGCACCCTCAGCCGAGCTTCGCCATGCAACAGCCTTCACCCGCGACGCCCAGCCCCAACAGCCTTCACCTGCGCCTGGCTTGCCCCCTCCTCGCCTCACTTGCAGCTCATCCAACCGAACAATGACCAAACAGCCCACCTGAGACACTCAGACCGCAACTCCTCTCGCCGGTGTGACCTACTCCGCGTCAAACCCCTGCCAAGCTCCGACCCTGCTGTTGCCTACCAACCCTAATGACCTCCAACTGCACCGACGTCCCATGCTCAGGCAGGTCGAGCTCACCCACACCAAACTCCGAACCCAAAAGCTCCCAAATCTCCATGAACTTGCTGCCACGCCCTGCCTTGACGTGCTCCATCAAATCCGGCGTCCGCTCTTCCTTCATCCATGCTCCTTGTCATCTGCACCTACTGCCATCTTTCCGAACCTCTCCTGCCTTGAATTCCTGTCGCCGAACCCCTATGCCTTCTTGTTATATTCGTGATATGGTATTATATATATATATTAGTATATATAATTTGTGTATGTACTATTATATATTTTATTATGTCTATGTGTTTTCTGGAGAGTGCGTGTCATTTTGTTGCTTGGGATGTGAGTCAATGTGTTCTTGTGATTGTGTAAATCTGGCGTGTGTGTGTCTTGTGTGTAGTGTTTATGTATGAGAGCTTGTATACATGGAGCTTCTGTGCGCCTCTGTGTACTCATATGTGTGTGGTGTGTGTATTTTATTTATATTTATGTTTTGTTTCTTGCTGGCGTCGTGAGTGTGTATGTGTGCGGGTGAGTAATGTGTTTTGTACAAATGTGTTATGTATATTTTTTGTGATGAGTTTATGCTGGTGGTGAATGCATAAGTATGGGTTAATTTCTGTGTATTGTTTTGCGTGTGTATATTTTTATGTATGAAAAGGGGTTGAGTGTTTGTGTGTGATATTTGGCGTGGGGTTTTATACATACAAATATATTTTAAAATAAATATATATATTATAATTGTTTGGATATTGTGTATATTTTTGTAAGATGTATATATATCGTGTCAGTAGTATACTTTTTATGTGGATTGCTTGGCAATTTATTTATTTCAAAATTATATGTATACGTATATTTTGTTTAGAAGTTCATATATATGATTTTAAAACTGATTTCGATGTGTGTTGAAATTCTAAATATATGTATATATAATTATATATATAATTATATGTATACGTATATAAGTATTATTTTGCAAAATTTTTGTGTTTAGTTTCTTGTGTTGAGTTTGGCGTTGAGTTCGAAACCGTCCCGGAACCAATTGTCGTACCGTCCCGTAACCCAATAACCGAGCCATTGGAAAATTTACCAACCTCCTCTAATAAATAAATATAAAATGAGTGATTTTCGAGTTGAATCCTTCCCGTGTCGTGCCTGGAAGTTGTCGTCGCATTCAGTGTTCATCCGTTGGTCATCTCCTTCTCTATGCCACGAAATGTGAGTTTTCTCACACCTGCAAAAATATTCACATTTTTGTGAAATTGAAATCTGTGGTTGATTTGATAATTTGTTTGTTGGTTGCTATATTTAAATGGACATCCAATTTAAACTGTAGAAATTGAATTGACAGTTAGTTTACTTAAGAATTAAATTGCTAGTTAAATCCCGACACATATAATTAGTTAATTATTGCAAATTGAACTGTTTTGGATGATGGTTGTGATGTGTGTTTATTTATGGATATATTGAAATGTACAGATGTTGTCTATATTTTTATATCAGTGTTATCACCTTGGATGTTACGGGCATCATCATAAACTGTCATTTTGAATAAATTAAGAAATAGGTTGAAATGATATATACCTATGACATTTGACATTTGGATTGAAATGATATATATCCATTCCCTGAAATTAAAAATTAAAAATTTGAAATAACTGATCACTTGGCCATAGGATAGAGAATTATCATACGGACACCGGATTGGTTAAATCTATAAATTTTAGAATTTGTGAAACCGATTTAAATAAGTGATTCTATGTAAAGAAAATAAATTGAAATTATTTAAATTTAATTATACATTGGAATTTGAAGTTGAAATGTTGAAATTGAATTATTTCAAAGGTTTAAATCTTTATTTAAACGTTTGAAATTTAATTCAACTTGAAATGATCTAAGTTTGTTATTTTGAAATTTGAACTAAAATTGATTATAATTTAAATTATTTCAAAGGTTTAAATCTTTATTTAAACTTTGAAATTTAATTCAAACTAAAATGATCTAAATTTGTTAAATTGAAATTTGAACTAAAATTGGTGATGAATTGAAATCATTCCAATTGAATTATAGTTGAAATGTTGAAATTGAATTATTTCAAAGGTTTAAATCTTTATTTAAACTTTGAAATTAAATTAGAATTGAAATGATTATAATTTAAGCTATTTCAAAGGTTTAAATCTTTATTTAAACTTTGAAATTTAATTTGAATTGAATTTGAAAAGTTGAAATTGAATTATTTCAAAGGTTTAAATCTTTATTTAAACTTTGAAATTAAATTCAAATTGAAATGAAAAAAAATTTATGTACTTGAACTTGAACTTGGATTTGATTTGAATCAAATAGATTCAAATAATATTTCGAAATTGGAAGTTATCCTTTAAAATGGATTGTTCTCAAATAAATTTGATTTTGGGAATCGATTTGGACTGGATATTGGAAATCGATTTGGTTTGTTTTGAGTTCTGAACTTAGGTTCATATTTATTGAAAATAGAAAGTAATAGTTGATTTTAAATTATTTCTATATAAACAAATTTATATAAATTGTTTTCAAAAAAAAAAAAACCTATTCTTTCTAGATATATAAGTAGTTTATTTTATAAAATATTTTATATACCTAAAACCATTTCCAACACTCAAACTGTTTTGATTTCCAATCTATTCCAAATCTCCCAAATTTATTTACAACTAATCAAAAATTTATTTAAACCCCAAAACTATTTCAAACTTACAAACCGTTTTAGAAGTGAAAAGTGTTTACATTTAAATTTGTGATGTAAAAGTAAATATGATCATTTTGATGTTAAAATCAGAAATGAATTCAACACTATATTTTTGAAGTAAATTAAATAATTCGAATGAAATGTGGTTAATTGAAGTTATAACCAATTATCGAAATTGAAATTTATCTCAAAGTGAATATAAATTCTGAAAGTAAATATTATTGTGATTAAAATAATATGATATTTTAAAGTGAAATTGGTTTAGTTAAATGTGATATTTTGATATTATAACGATTCACTTTTGAAATATAAAATACCAATCGGTGTGTAACATGACGTTTTGTTGTTAAAGAGACCGGGACTTCTTATTGACATACTCTCTGTCAATGTTGGAACCACTTTAACAACTGTGTACGCGATGGAGTTTCAGAAATGAAGTAGGATGAATTTGGAGGCGATTACTGGATTTGAAGAAAGTGAACGATAATGGATGACCCCGACACTTGTGTCGATTTGAAATGACTAAAACAGGAGCCGTGCCAGACCAAATGAGGCTTGACTACCTCTTAGTGGACATCTGCTCTTCGATTTTTCCTGGGCCTCGGGCCCATACTATTACTATTCGTTTGTTGTTGTTTTGTTGGTGCGCACCCTTGATGGGATGTATTTCCCTTTTGATTCGATATGGGGCGGATGTCTACGGTGGGCCGTTATGGGTAACCACCAGTCTGGATCAGGCAAATTAGTAGCACACTACTTTGGGTATAGCCTCATGTGCCTTGTCATACGTTTATCCTTATGCGAGACAACTACGATTTTGATTTTTGGCATAGGTCTATAGGGGACTCACTGGCTACCGACGTTACTGGTTGTGTTACAGGACCTGCATAGACCATGTGCTTATAAACTGTGTAAGGGTAATCAATGTAACCCCGCTTACGCTATTTTTCTGACAAGTATTTGTGAATAGACACTAGTATAATAGCGAAATTATATTATATAGTATCTAGTTTGACGGATCCTTAGGAGATGGAATTTCCCGTAACATCTCTTGAGTTATGTGTGTGCATGTTCATATGATATCGATTTGACTTAGATGAGAATATTTTTGCCTGATCCGAGCTTGTTTTATTTTCACGCTATTACGCTCGGGTCAGACTTGAGCATTCCAGTTTCAAAGGTTATCTTCTGAAGGATTAAGACGAAGACGGTATACTATTATTACTATTGTATCCCACTACTATTCTGTTGCATTACTCTGTATTATCAGTTATGTATATAAATATGTAACTCTGATAAATGTTGTAAAATGATCAAATGTTTATTTTAAACAGCTTCATGAACTGTTATTTGATTATTATATTTTGTTCATTCCGTTGCGAGATTCTGTGCTTGTTTTCTTCTTTCTTTCTAATTCTAAATTAATCCCCTTGATTATCTATATTTTTGACTATAATGGTTAAAGATGTGGATCGTCATTTAACAATCTGTAAATACGTACAGTTTTGAGTTAGACATGTGTGGATTATTGTCGATTCAAAAGGTACGGATTTCCGGGTGGTTACAGTTGGTATCATAGCTTAAGGTTTAGCGGTAAACCTTGGCTCTATTGGGATTTACTCATTAGAGATAGGGTTGGTAACACCCTAGAATGAGTTCTGAGTGTATATATATACGAGAGAGCGTACTTGTACTTTTGACATAAAAATGGTTTTATATTGTATTGTTTGGCTTATTGAGTTGAGTTCGGAGTTCCAGTCGATGCGTGTTGCAAGCGTTACCGAATGGGATTTCAAAACACTTGAATAAGGCATTCTAACACAATATCGTTTTCATATATATTTTATATATGTAAGATAAATAATTTTGAAATTTGGTGGTAAACTAGTCAATACTCTTAACTTATTGACCATAACAATAAATCGATCTTTTATATATGATTTATAATTAAGTGTAAACCAAATGAATTTAAATGGAGAATATGAGATCTTTAAATTCCGATGATTTGTAAATGTTTTCAAGGTTTTGAAAAATATTAGTAGTAATATTTGAAGGATATTCAAAAAAAATTGGTTAAGTACTCTATTTTGCTACTGGGAAATAAATTTCGGTGATGAGATGATCATAGTCATCGACTTTCATTTTCGAGTCTCAAAGTGGGGGAAACCACTTGGTAGCATCGCTTCATATTTGTTTTGGAAATAAAATTTAAATTTGAAAAAAATTGTATGTTTTGATATACAAAAATTATGTATAGTATATAGTATTTCAAAATGTTTCGAAAAGAAATTAGCATTTAAGATTCTCAGGTCTCCATTTATACAAATTACTCTCCTTGTTGATAATCAATGCAATAAATAGTTGTCAGTATTAATATCAAATGAAATTTTGAATAGGTAAATAAAGAAATACCATAAATGAATAAGAGAAATATAAATGAAAATATAATATAATATTATAAAATTGAAACATGAAGTAAGGAAAATGTTAAAGTAAAATAGAAACAAATACTCATGTTACTTCGATAATAAAGAGTAAACTTGTGAAATACTAAATTTCATTTGTAATATATACAAACCTACCTAAATGAAAAGTTTAAGAGTATATAAATATGTAATGAAATATTTTACAAATGAAATTTAAATGAATAACATGTTCCAAAATGATATGTTGAATCATAGAAATGTTATGAAGATAAAGAAAAGTAAAGTGAGAAAAAAATGAATTTGAACCAAAGAAATGTTTATAAAGGTTAACCAAGTGGTTGTAATAAAAAATTTAATTTGTTAATGTTTTGAAACGATTAACAAATGGATGGAATATTTGCAAAGGACGACGTCATTTAAGTAAATGAAATACCAAATTTAAGTGAGTTATAAGCTACAGTTGAGAGATAGGTTAATACTAATAAAATTCTAAATTGTTCAATACGAATGTTGAAAAGTGAAATGTAATGTGCAATTACAACAAAGGAAGTTAGCTAAACAAATTAAACTAATGTAATCAGCTAATCCAAGTTATGAAAATAATGAACTTAGATTCTGATTTAAATTAAATGTCAAAGATAAGCTTAAGAAAATTTTCAATAATCTATTTTGCGATGTAAATAAGTTTATAAGTTGAATCGATTTTAAACCTATTTAAGCAAGTTCATTAAAAACATAGAGAGCATAAGATGTAGATGGAATTAAAGTATTAACATATATAGAAATTGAAATGAGTAAGTATGTAAATTTCAAATATGTTGAGAATAATATAGATAAAACGAAATGCCAGCATATAGAAAAATTTAATATTGCTGAAATAAGTAGATTTTGAACTAATGAAAACTATAGACTAAAAAAATTCATTAAACACGAATGAATATATGAAAATCAATAGATGTAAGCGAATTGGATGAGAAACAATTTAATGCGAATACATTAAAACATAAAGACATATGTGAACCGATCAAACGAAATTGTACGAGTATGAATAAACTATATAAATTTGATTGCTGTATGTTATTATGTTGCATTTGCTATGTTCATGCGTATTGTTGTTGCATTTTGATGTATGCATGAACATTGTCTCAAGAACATGATTCACATATCATTGTTATTGAGTAATTGGTAGGTACAGAAGGTGTTTGATTTAATTTGGAAGCTTGCGCGCGTTTATCGTTTTGCTTGCGTATATAAGCGAACTCGCTTATATATAAATAAAATAAAAGGTATGCCTAGAAAAATAATATAAATAGGACGTGTATATTGATATATATTGGATTTTCCGGCCGTGAGAGCCGATGTATAAGTTTTATCTTTACTGGCGTATTGTCAAAGTCCCTCCGTACAAAGGAGGTGCTGCCGAAATTTTCTATGATTTCAGGCGTTAATTTTTTTTTGGAGACTTTAAAATTCGAAACTTACAAATTTTGTTTTTTTGTAAATTACTTTGGGGTAAGTATATGTATGTACTTGCTACCATGCTTCGTTCCTTTTCGAGGACGAAAAGTTTTAAGGTAGGGAGAATGTAACATCCCGCAATTTTTAACGATTTAAATTGCGATCTAAATCACATTTTATTTTGAAAATATTCTATAATTTCTCGTAATGAGAATTTTCAATTTGAAATACGTTCAATAAGATGTAGCAGCTGTGAAAGTTTCGTCGGAAAATTTAAATGTTGTCGGTCGCGCAATTTTTCAGTGCAAAGCTGCGCATAACAGTTCAAATTTTAGCGATTTTAAAATCTCTTCGAAGTCATTTCGGACAAACACGAAAAATATTCTATTCGTCGTCAGTAATCCAACGGCGAAATTCGTTTTGTGAAAATCGGACGCTTTGACCTCCGTTTTTCATCCCCATTTCTACGTTAAAGGGGTCCGTAACGCGTTTTTGAACGGAGCATGCAGACACTGCAAATTATATACCGTTGTGTTCGTCTCGTCGCGCTGATTACCAAAATATATTCATTTGTCATTTTCGGTGTTCGGTTCGCGCTGAAATTGTGAAAATGCTTGCACAGTTCATTTTTAAAATAGAGCCATTTGAGTTCGATGTGTCCCTTTTACGATCTTACATATCTTTCTATATATTTTGGGTCTGCAAAATATGTATTTTTATTTTACTAAACTACCTAAATATTTTTTTGTTTTCAAAATGGACATTTTCATTCTCTTTAATTTACTTCTTTTACATGCACGCATGGACCATGTTGCTTTGATTTTATGCATGCATGTCCATCCTTAACCATGCTTTCTTTACGACAAAAGGGTTCTCTTTCCCCATGCTCTTTCACTTCACTCACGTTATCACACTTTCTCATTAATGCAAGCATGTCTTTGTACACATTTTACCACGTCTTCACATTCCCCAAAGCACCGCTCCATCCCTTACCAGACACAACAATTTAGCATTTTCATTTTTTTTAAAATCTTCCCATCTTCTTTTTGTTCTCTCCCCATATTTGTTCCCTTCCAAGCAACAGCAGCTTCATCCTTTTCTTCTCACCATTTCCTTCTTTAGACCATCCATTCCATTGTCTCTCCCCAACGCGAACCGCACCTCGCTCCCACTCCGACCAGTCTGCACCCTCAGCCGAGCTTCGCCATGCAACAGCCTTCACCCGCGACGCCCAGCCCCAACAGCCTTCACCTGCGCCTGGCTTGCCCCCTCCTCGCCTCACTTGCAGCTCATCCAACCGAACAATGACCAAACAGCCCACCTGAGACACTCAGACCGCAACTCCTCTCGCCGGTGTGACCTACTCCGCGTCAAACCCCTGCCAAGCTCCGACCCTGCTGTTGCCTACCAACCCTAATGACCTCCAACTGCACCGACGTCCCATGCTCAGGCAGGTCGAGCTCACCCACACCAAACTCCGAACCCAAAAGCTCCCAAATCTCCATGAACTTGCTGCCACGCCCTGCCTTGACGTGCTCCATCAAATCCGGCGTCCGCTCTTCCTTCATCCATGCTCCTTGTCATCTGCACCTACTGCCATCTTTCCGAACCTCTCCTGCCTTGAATTCCTGTCGCCGAACCCCTATGCCTTCTTGTTATATTCGTGATATGGTATTATATATATATATTAGTATATATAATTTGTGTATGTACTATTATATATTTTATTATGTCTATGTGTTTTCTGGAGAGTGCGTGTCATTTTGTTGCTTGGGATGTGAGTCAATGTGTTCTTGTGATTGTGTAAATCTGGCGTGTGTGTGTCTTGTGTGTAGTGTTTATGTATGAGAGCTTGTATACATGGAGCTTCTGTGCGCCTCTGTGTACTCATATGTGTGTGGTGTGTGTATTTTATTTATATTTATGTTTTGTTTCTTGCTGGCGTCGTGAGTGTGTATGTGTGCGGGTGAGTAATGTGTTTTGTACAAATGTGTTATGTATATTTTTTGTGATGAGTTTATGCTGGTGGTGAATGCATAAGTATGGGTTAATTTCTGTGTATTGTTTTGCGTGTGTATATTTTTATGTATGAAAAGGGGTTGAGTGTTTGTGTGTGATATTTGGCGTGGGGTTTTATACATACAAATATATTTTAAAATAAATATATATATTATAATTGTTTGGATATTGTGTATATTTTTGTAAGATGTATATATATCGTGTCAGTAGTATACTTTTTATGTGGATTGCTTTGCAATTTATTTATTTCAAAATTATATGTATACGTATATTTTGTTTAGAAGTTCATATATATGATTTTAAAACTGATTTCGATGTGTGTTGAAATTCTAAATATATGTATGTATAATTATATATATAATTATATGTATACGTATATAAGTATTATTTTGCACTTTGGGTATAGCCTCATGTGCCTTGTCATACGTTTATCCTTATGCGAGACAACTACGATTTTGATTTTTGGCATAGGTCTATAGGGGACTCACTGGCTACCGACGTTACTGGTTGTGTTACAGGACCTGCATAGACCATGTGCTTATAAACTGTGTAAGGGTAATCAATGTAACCCCGCTTACGCTATTTTTCTGACAAGTATTTGTGAATAGACACTAGTATAATAGCGAAATTATATTATATAGTATCTAGTTTGACGGATCCTTAGGAGATGGAATTTCCCGTAACATCTCTTGAGTTATGTGTGTGCATGTTCATATGATATCGATTTGACTTAGATGAGAATATTTTTGCCTGATCCGAGCTTGTTTTATTTTCACGCTATTACGCTCGGGTCAGACTTGAGCATTCCAGTTTCAAAGGTTATCTTCTGAAGGATGAAGACGAAGACGGTATACTATTATTACTATTGTATCCCACTACTATTCTGTTGCATTACTCTGTATTATCAGTTATGTATATAAATATGTAACTCTGATAAATGTTGTAAAATGATCAAATGTTTATTTTAAACAGCTTCATGAACTGTTATTTGATTATTATATTTTGTTCATTCCGTTGCGAGATTCTGTGCTTGTTTTCTTCTTTCTTTCTAATTCTAAATTAATCCCCTTGATTATCTATATTTTTGACTATAATGGTTAAAGATGTGGATCGTCATTTAACAATCTGTAAATACGTACAGTTTTGAGTTAGACATGTGTGGATTATTGTCGATTCAAAAGGTACGGATTTCCGGGTGGTTACAGTATACCAACTGTAACGGCTGGGATTTTCGACCCAGAAAATCAACATAAAAACACACTGTTGACTTTTCAAGCATCGAAAACACCAGGACATTAATAGAAGAATTTAGAGGGTGAGAAAGAAAAGATAGAACTAATAGAATAGAAGAAGAAGAAGAAGATCACAACTGAACAGAATCATAGTAACACGAAACTCGCAGCGGAACAAAATAAGATGTATTATATAACATAACTTTGAATACAAAACTGTATTGTATATACATACCATTATCAGAGTACAATACATCATATCACAGCGGAAATAACTCTACATAACTAATGGTGAAGCTTCCTGCTTTTGAGCTCCTCCAAGTGAATCTGCAAAGCCTGAAACACTTGACTGCCCGTACAAATTTGGGCACCCAAGAGTTTAGGGAAAACAAACAAAATAAACTCTGGGTCAGTCATGGGACTGGTGTGAGTAAATTCCAATCATACTGTTTTACTTTGAAAATCCTTTTCAAAACCAGAAGATAATAGTAAGACCAGCCCACACATAAACATGGACGGTTTTTACCTTACTATAACCCGAAATATTCTTGATATCAAAACCAGTGATATTATGATAATGTCTAAACAAATAATTATCCAAGTAGCAGAACGCTTGCATCTCACGTTCCACATATATATAGTATAAAATCATAAATCGCGGGGTGCTTATCGGCTAATGGATTTCAACAGACAAGGTATGGGAGCACCTTCTGAATAGTGTACTCTAGAGGGGATACACTCAGGGTTCAACAAGAACGTCTTGCAACCCGGCCGCACATGACCGCTCACTCATTTAGCTTGAGTGTCGCGAATATATTGCCACCACGGTTGTAGGCCATCCAACCGTCATCCGAAGATACAGAATCGAAAAGAAGTATGAATATGAATTTTCTCTAGATCGGTGACAATACACCCTGCTTGGGTATGACCCAACTAGCCATGCTGCCCAGCCCAACTTCTGTCATCCGGGTTGTGAGGCTAGAGGCAACGTTTATCTTCAGAACACCTGGCCACCATATACTTTGAATGCCACATCGTCAAACCCGTCAATTCACTAATCGATTTCCAAAAATATCACGGGTATAAAAAGCTAAGAGGAATGAATTCCTCCGCCACCAGACGTAATACCTTTTAGAGATCAACTGTACGTGATTTGTTAGGTATACTCTGTCAGACACTCGTCCATACAAGTTGTCCTGGGACTGGACAAACAGAAAGCACCATTCTGGAACTGGACGACCCTTGCATTTCACTCCGTCTTCAATTATCTTCAGCATATCTAATTCGCAGCGCTTAAGCCTATACGGAGTGGATTTCAGATAATATATCCAACCGGTCTCTCCGTATTGACAACGATGGTCAAAACACTTCGATAGCCGGTTATTTAACTATCGAAGTAAAAACAAACATCCATTCACAAACACTGGCCCTTTTATTTAATACTAACTTTCTAGTTTCCCATATTTTTTTCAAACTCTTACTTACTTCCCTTCATTTCTACTCTATTAGTTCCTTGTTATAAATCAGTTAAGTGAATAAATTTCTAAGTATCAACCCCGAAGGCCGAAACCAACATCAGATTGACGCCTCGAAAGTTACTCAACTCAACCAACGTACAACGGGTTCTAATTTCTTTAACATTATAACTTATCGACTCACTTTAAAACCGTTATATTTAACTAATGCAATACGCTGCTATATTCTCTTTTCTAACTACTGCAATACGCTGTTATATTCTCTTTTATAGCTACTGCAATATGCTGCTATATCCTCTTTTATAGCTACTGTAATATGCTGCTATATTCTATTTTATAGCTATTGTAATATGCTGTTATATCCTCTTTTATAGCTACTGTAATATGCTGCTATATTCTATTTTATAGCTACTGTAATATGCTGCTATATCCTCTTCATCTAATAACTCTGTTTCTAAGTCAGGTTCTTATTAAATCAATATCAAGTTTATTACTAAATATTGGTTTCATATCCTATTATAATTTGTTTGTTTAAATCTAAATATTAGCTATCCTATCAGATTATAATCCCTAAAATAACTTACTTTGATACGTTCGACCTCGTCGAATTTTACTTTTAATTCTTAATAATGTTATTTAGGTTCAGACCGTGTAAATATAAATAATATAAAACAAACAGTACATACAAATAATGAGGAATCCGATTTGATTCCTCTAACCGGTTTCCTCCATCCACAGATGTCAGTCAATACCAATAACACGAATTTCATACAATGGAATATTATAATCGAGGGGATCAGTATCAATATGCAACGATATAAATATTTTTAACAAATTTAATTGTAATCTACCTAAACGGCCATCACACAGCATTCAATCAAATATTAAAATAAAATAAAATATTTTAAATAGATCAGAGTGAGTGAATTTACTCACTTTGGCGCGTTAACCGTTAAATAACGATTTGCGTTAGTTGGTTAATTCCGGCGTTCAATCCATTTTCTTCTCAGTCCGCATCACTGTATTCTTCACCATCCGTTTCATTTCTGCACAACCTTGCCGCCGCACTTTGCCACTTCATTACTTTGATGATCGGGCTCCGGTCAGTTCCCGCATATAAAGGCCACCCGATCACTTCACAAAACTGTATTCCACTAATCATTTCAGCAATGACCCACTACAGTGTTTATTTCCTTCTTTCACCGTGCTACGCGCAACCGCACTCTGACACCTCCACATCTCGGCCTCAGATTCGCACTTTTCAATGTTTGGAACCTCACCTCGACATTATTCGCCTTCAAGCCTTATGACTTAACTATTTGCGTGAAACCCCCATGCAACCCACCTGCTGTCCGCGCCAAACATGCATGCTCAGCACCCAGTGAACTAACGTCCCCGACAGTGAACTCATGTCCACTTTCATGTATCACCAAGCCACCCTTTTCACATTTCTTTCCTTCATCTTGCTTCTCTCAGCTCATCTTCTTGCCATTCTCTCTTCCTTACTTTGCAACCTTTAATATTGCTTCGGCCATTTACATTGCAACCACCCTTTTATTTAAATACAACTACATACATATCACGTGTCTACAAACAGTCCTTCCTTCTTCGTGGATCCCTTCCTCCATGACTGCTATGTCAATAGGACACACCACCCCTCCAAATCGTATGTCCATTCTATACTAGTGCAAGATCCGTTTGAACCACCTGCTGTGCTTCCTCTTTCATGATCCACTTCTTCCATCTCAAAGACTTGCGCCCCACCTTGATTACTTCACAAACCATGCACGTGTTCCGACTTCAGACCTCATCCACACATGCTCCTCTATTTTCAAACGTTTGCAGCTCCCGCCCCGTATGGCCTTACTCCATGAAACGAAACAAGACAACTCCTTATATTTCCTTCTAACCTTTTCTTACTTCCAGTATTTGCTTTCCAACGCATGTATTATATTCTCTCATCACCAACCAATACCCACGCCATTTCGTGAACCCCTCCACCATTTGGTTGCCATGAACTAGTCCTCCTCGACTTCACCCGCTTCCTCTCTCCTGTATAGTGACTCCATCGTCGGTCCTCATGTATTCTTTCATGCGAAAAGAACAATGGCTGAAGCAAAGATCACTCTCACAAAACCTAGCTAACGGATCCGATTATAAGATTTTTAAAGGAAAAATAAATTGATTTAAAGTTTCTGAAGCCAAGCAGGTTAACTGTGTATTTATAGAGGAGCAAACTTAATGCTTAAGGTATAGCAGTATGGGATGATGGTCTTCGTTTTTAGGGTAGCTGCATAGTGATGTTTGATAGGAGAATGGTATAGCATGTGATTCTCAATTTTAGGGTAGGCTCTATATTAAATCCAGTAACTTGCGTTACTTTTCTATGTCAAATGGGAAACCTGCTGTTGTTTAAATAGAAGGGAGAAGGGACCACCTTTCTAAGTGGTTCGAAACTAGGGTTGCGTTTTTCGCGAAATCCGTGGCATGAGGGGATGATCGGAGGTGTTGACGTGGAAGAGGAAGGAGAGGCGGTCCTGTCGGTGGCGATTTGGGGTGGCTCGGTGGTGGGTGGTGATCGGGGCGGCGCTGGGAAGTCGATGACTTCCTGGGCTCGATTCGCGACGCTGGCTTGACGAGAGGTGGAGAGAGTTGGTCGGATTTGAAGAGGAGGAGGAGGCGGTTTGATTCTGGGTGGTGGCACGGGGTATCGTCGCCTGTGGCGGCGATGATCGGTCGGGGAAGATTCGAACGAGTTTCGCCGTTCGTTTCATAGGGAAGCGGGTTTTTTTGTTTTTTTTTTATTTTAAAAATAATGAAAGAAAAATTCTGATTGGCGTAGGGTTTTATTAAATTTTTAAATAGTGTTTTCTCCAAATAACTCCTTTTCAAGTCCAACGACTGTCGTCCCTAGCTAAATACCCACATCCCGGACACAATGGGATATGTTTCGTTGGCCAATTCGACTGTTACAGTCAGTTATTTTTCAAATTAAAGTGTAAAACATTTAATTTTAACTTTGAACGTACATTTCAATTTGCCGGTGCCACAAACTAATTTGAAAAATTCCAGAAAAATAAATCTAGTTATGTTTCGACGCTACGATCCCAACAAAACTAGTTTTGTCGAATTCTAAGATCGTTTGAAAAATGGCCATTTTCTGGTCGATCCAATTTAACAGAAATTGACCAAACGCATTTTCTTTTGCCACGCTCACATAATAGCTTCAAAAATTATGAAATTTGAAACCTAGCAATAGTTTGACATCAAGGATCCAACAAAAGTGGTTTCGTCGAATTCCGAGGTCGTTTGCAAAATATCAATTTTCCAGGGCTATATATTCTATATAACGACCTTTCTGAAAATTCATTCGGCCATAACTTTTGATTCCCGTTATGAAACTTCGATTTTTCAGATTCGTTAGAAAGGTATTGATACACAGATTTAAATATTTTTCGTTTCACTAAAATCCATTATATTTTCCACCCTGCACAGTCAGTCAAAGTTTGAATTCAAATTTTCAAGCTGACTCACCATTTCTGATTCACTATTTTATTGAAATATTCTATTTCAATTGTTCAAATTCCTTTGAAATGTCCAATTAAAAAATTTTAAATTGGCCCGTATTTTCCGGGTTATTACAATCTCCCCCACTTAAAACTTTTCGTCCTCGAAAAGGAAACAACAGTTAAGTAGGAAACAAAATGTAAATGCGAAGTAATGTAAAGGTACCTTGCACCGGAGTTAGTCAGAGATGTCCACTCTGCATTTGGGGTAAGCTTGCTTAATGCTTTCCTCAGTTTCCCAAGTACAGTCTCTAGGATCACTACTCCACTGCACTTTAACTAAATGAACCTTTTTGCTTCTTAGTTCTCTAGTTTCTTTGCCAACAATCTTTAATGGCTCTCTTCTGAGTGCTAATTCTGGAGTTATATCTATATCATGTTGCGCTGCTTCTTCTACAATAAGATCCGGATCATGGACATGTCTTCTAAGTTGAGATACGTGAAATACATTATGCACTCCAGGCAACCAATCTAGTAATTGAACCCTATAAGCAAGAGTTCCAATTCGTTCGAGTATAGGAAAGGGACCAATAAATCTCGGTGCCAACTTCCCAGTTTTGCCAAATTAAACCGGAGGCACTCAGTACCTCGCATATCCGTGCAATCAACAAGTACGTCCAGACGGCTACTACTTCAACCCCTTCAAGGTAGCTACTCCTATCATGAGCATCAGTAGCACCCCCCCATTCGATGTGAAGATCATCGGTCTTGCACCGTCTTCATATCTTCGACTTCCACTCGTCGATCAATTATTTGAAATGAGAATTAACTCGGCCTTTTCAAATAATTTGCGTATATTTAGAATTTCAAATCAATTCATTTCAATGGTTAAATTATTCGATATCACTAATTCTGTTCTTTAATGTAATTTTCACGCCAAACACATTCAACCATCAAATATTACATAATCCGAGCAAATTCAGTTTATTTCCATTCCCTATCGTTTATAATATTCTATCACGATTTATCGCTATTTTTATTTATTTGAAAATAGCCAATTCCATTCAAAACAACGCTTGAACCCATAATGCGGCCGTGGTGCTGTTTTTCTTCAGATTTGATTTACACATATCTGTAAATCTAACGGTTGGATCTTCACAAATTTTATATCATTAGAAAGATCTTTTCAAAACGAACCCAACGGTTTTAGTTTTGGGAAAATCCGACGATCGGATCTACCGGTACAATCGTTTAAAGTTACGATTTCAAAATACGAACTGCAGCGTCGTTATTCAATTTATTTAATTATATTTATATATATATATATATATATATATATAATCGATTCTGGCGCTATTTTTCTTTAGATTTGAATTAAACATTACAGATAATCCAACCGTTGGATTTTCACAAAGTGGGTGTCTTTGGAAAGATATTTCCAAGGCGAACCCAACGGTTGTGGTTTCGGGAAAATCCGATGGTCGGATCTCCCGGTACAATCGTTTGAAATCATGGTTTCAAACCACGAACTGCAGCTTCGTTATTCGATTTATTTTAATTATATTTATATATATATAAATATAATTCTTTCTTCGATTTCGAAACTATATTCACTTCTTATATTTGATAAAAATGATATTTTTATCATCAAAAATATTTATTCAACACATGAATATTTTTAGCACTTCATATTTACAATAAAAATGAAGATTTTATTGTTCAATCTATATATTCAACACATGAATGTTTTTGACTTCACACCTACGATAAAAATATGACTTTTATCGTTCTAGTCCTTTATTCAAAACATGAATATTTTTTATAGTTTATTTATATAATAAAAATGTGATTTTTATTGTAAAACAATTTATTTCAAAACACGATTATTTTATCTACTTCATATATAAGGGAAAAATATTATTTTTATATAGTTCAAATATAAGGGAAAATTATTATTTTTTATATAGTTCAAAGAATTTATTCAACACATGAATTCCATTCAACAGATGGATTTCTAGTCAACACATGAATATAGTTTCAACACATGAATATAATTCTAACACATGAATATTACTGAAAATTTCGACAGCATAACGGCAGGGTAGTTAAAACCGGCACCGTCCCTAGTAAGGCTCCTCGCTCTACCTTAAAACCTCACTGTTTTTGGTAATGGGGATATTCAATATCTAGTTCGCACGCAGGCGAATTTTCCCATATACTAATCCTATTGGGATTTCAATCACAATCAATCATTTCCAATCAACCATTCATGGTATTCACCAAATTTCACGTCAACCAAAAATCCAAACTATATCACAACCAGTAAATATCGTCCATGGTCTATGTACGAGGGGAGTGTTTGTATATATATATATATATAGATAGATAGATAGATAGATAGATATACGTATATAACTATATTTCGATTTCATTTCAATATCACTTCAATTTATTCAACATATATATCACTTTTACAACGCACATATAACTTATACATCGAACATACAACTTATACAATGCTTATACATGATGTGTACAATGCTTATATAACTCATACATCGACTATATAATTTATACATCGTTGTTTTCCATATCGTTTATAAATTAGAAATCTCACATTGGGTTCCACTCCACCAAAAATAGCAGAAGGCTCAGAAAAATATTCGGTCTCTTTTAAAATGTAGAAGACGTCCACACGAGTCCACTGTCTCTTGTTTCACTGGATTTCGACTACATAGCAAAAAGATATGATTTTTATTGTAAAATCATAAACTGTAGCGCTTTAAAGTGCTATTAAACAGTTTAAATAATATCATTGTTACCTTTCAATAATCGTTCAAAACTAGGCTTGCATTTATCTTCCAATCCGCAGCGCTATAGGAGGATCGGCCAATGCCACGTCGAAGAGGGAGGAGTCACGCACCCGTGCACGGTGGTGGGGTCCAGTTCAATGCTGGATCGGAGGCGCAATCACAGTCGAAACGGCTCCACTTTCAAGCTCCAGATCTCGAGAAACACAACACGAGAACATCTGATTCAAGTATGGATGGGAAGCTCGTGAAAATCTCTATAAAATACTCTAAAGAAGTGGTTGATTTCATTGAGTAGATTGAGAGAAAAAGAAGAGAGAAGGCTGGAATGATTTCCGTCGTGCCTGGGACGTTTTTGGGAAGAAGGTCGGGGAGAGAGAAAGACAATGGGCCAATGATATTTATTTATATATATATATATATATATATATATAAATATACTAGTGTGAACCCGTGCTACGCACACGGTTGTTGCTCTATACGTTAGTATAACATGATAAAAAATTAAAGTTTATTTCTTATCAATATCGATAGTAAAGAATTGTTGATTTCTTCTTTACGGAAATGGCTTTATCTGATAAAATGATGCACTACTCAGCAAGCGTAAATTAGGATGTAAAGAATTAAGCTTGCACTTTGAAAAAAAATATGAAAATGCTACTCCAACGGGGAATTCATTAGTTAAATACTACGACAGGTGTGGACGCCCATGGATTGTTTTCCTCCCGTGAATTTCAGCTGCACATTTAAGGATTCGGTGAATTTAACCACTAAATTTTTAAGAATAAAGTAAGCTGACATATCTAGGACTTTGTGCCTTCTTTGTTCTCTAAACCTTTTTGATTCTCTAATAAGCCTTATTAGAAATGTAACTGAATTTGAAGGCTGACACAATAACAACCAATAACAGTCAAAATTTGGTACATTGCTAAACATATGAGGAAGTCATTTATATATTGTGACATGGGTAATTTTTAAAGCATTAAGCTGACCTATCACAAACACTTAAAAAGAATTCTTCGAAACAAAAATTAAGAAACCAATCCATACACAAACACTTAAAGTTTTCCTAACTATCAGGGTTACTGCTACCACTTAGGCACTAAGATGACATCGTTTTTCCAAAGCAGCATATTTATTCACTATAATATGTATGTTCTAAGTGTGGGCTAAAAGAATAAGAATCAAGGTTTCATTTTCATAGCAAAACACTATAATTATGTATTTAGATCAGAAAAATATTTGGAATAAAATGAATAGCTCATTGTTTATGCTTGAATCTTTATCAACAAAATACAATGAGCAATCAAAAAGCTGACTTTCATAAACATAACAAATTATTTGGAAAAAGAGCCAACACTACTAAAATGATAGACAAAATTTTACTTAAGAATACATTTTAACTTTGAAGCAATTGAAGGTAAAATAGTGACAGGTTTCATATTTTACTATGACATCTTAAAGCTTGCCAATAAACAACATAAATTGAAAACGTTTTTTATGCTTAATTTGGGTGAGCTGGGCTTGACTCAGTTTGAAACAGAGTCAGGGTCAGTTTTGTATAAGCTGAGCCAGACTCAGTTCTCAAAACTGAGCCAAGCCAAGCTCAGTTTGGTCGTACTAAATCCGTAAGGAAAAGTTAATATATCATATAAATGTGAAATACAAAAATCAATCTCAAACCTCTAATAACTTTAAACCAGAAGCCCAGAGTTCAAAAGAGGGAAAGTTCAATTTTAATATGAACAATTAGCTACTAAAACATTTAGCAGAAAAGAAAAAAAATCAAATTCATCCGCTAATATAATTTTCTAGTATGGTTTTTCACTCATGCATGTGGAAATAAATGTTTATGCTTGTTATCAAACAAAAAATGTAAAACTAAGGAATATAAATATTAAAATATAGTTCAGCTTCCTATAAATACAAGTGATATCAAGGTGAACTTTACCGAGTAAAATCAGGAAAACATATTATAGTCTCCTCTTTACACATCATTACAGTGTGAATCCATGCATCGCACACGGACTACAACTATACTTTTTAACTACGTAAATATATATTTGTCTTATGAAAATTAGGCTGTGTAGAGTTATTAAGCTGCATTTAACTATGCAAGTATTTATTTTTCTTATAAAAATCAGACTGTGTATAGTTATTAAGCTGCATGCTTGTAGCACCTATTTGTAAGAAAATTATGAGAAGTTATGCATCTAAAGTTATTACTTCCTCAATACACTAACATATGAAGCAATCGTCAATTACGTGTCTACCATCGAGTGCAAACACCAAATTAAACCGTGAACTCCTAAGTGACTCAATTAAGGAGCAAATTGATGACATATAAAAAGGACAGGAAACAGAAAAGCACAAAAGTTGAATTTTTGGATTCATACTTAATCATTGCTACCGTACAGATAGCTAAAATTTACATCACCGCAGAGATTATGCAATTAATTCATTCAAAAGCTCCGGCTAAGAACTATATATATATATATATATATATATATATATATATATATATATATATATATATTCGTTTATTTATCGCTCTGTATATGAATATTTACATACACACACATTTACTAAAGATAATAACAGATTTTAAAGAGTGGGTCACCTTTAGTATTAATAGATTGCCAGCTCTAATTAAAAAATACATAAGTTTAGCACAACCATTCTTATCCATTAACTTTATTCTTAAATTGCTACAAATTAAATAAATTGGTAACCACATCAACCTATAATCATGTCATATCACCATTTATAAGAATATAAGCACATTTACATGCAAATACAAACATGATAGTTTTCCCGGATGGCGTCTCTTCATCAGCATTTCATGGTTGTTCACCCTCTCTCCTCAGGCAAAATCACGCTGCACTTTACATGTTATTGCAACAGCATGCATTCCCATCCCAGGCGACATGGCACTACATCATTTCTGTATTATTGATGGCCGACATATATTCTCCAGCCCACAACATCTGGTCAGTTTTTAACCCTTCACTCCTAAATCAGTTTTTTCGCACTTATCATCAACTTCTATTCTCATGCTACAGCATCTTTTTTCAGGTGCAAACGTTTGAAGCACTATGTATCAGTTTCATCTCACTTGTTATTCAAGTAGGGAAGCACAGTTTAGCAACTGTTTTTTTGGACTATTACATTTGTCAACAGTAAGGATTGAAACATCATAAAACTAAATAATACTTCATTTGTCTCACCTTCATACAGATAATATATATAGCCCTATTGGACCGGTTTTTTGAAGCATCAGAATTTTTCAGAAAGAAGTCCTGTGTGCCATATCAAATCTCGTAGTCAAGCATCCTCCGCTTCCTACGTATTATCCTCCAGTTAACCCATACACGTTGTTGCTAGCTCTAGCAGTCGTGCTATTATTGCCCACTTGATCATTTCCTAAACATGCGCACAACCATCGATTTAATGCAAGGTCATCCTCTTCCTGTTTGTTTGCCAATAGAGATAATTGTTAATATATCTATCTTGACCTTTTTGCCCATTAAATTTTTTTGTCAATCGAAAAGATAATCTGATACCGATGATTACGTTACTCAACACGCATTCGTATGAATTATTTTAATTAACTGATAAGATAATGATTTCTCTTTTCATAAGAGGAAGACGATCTTGAAAAATATGTGCAATATGCAATTATAACTACTTCAATTATGTATTTATGCAAAAATTTGCACGATCAATTTTATATGATAACCAAATCTAATATAAAGCGGAATGTTTCACAACTACTGAAAGAATATATTTTCTCTTTATAGAAACGAACCTAGAATACTGTATAGAAATCATAGTGAAATCAACAATCTGTGCATTATGCACTTTTTGAGATTAAAAATAATTAGTTCACTTAAAAAATAATCTAAAAGCATTTATGACAATAGTTGAATCTGCAAATTTGGACTCTATTTGTCTTTCAAAATGTCGAGGCATTTTCTTTTAAGATTGTAAATGTTCGGATGATATACTTCTGTAAGGGAACAAACTAAGGAGCAGTCTTTGTATACTCTATAAGCAAAAGAAAATTAAGATTGAAAACTACATATTCATATGATGGCTGAGGTAGATTGAGAAGCATACCATTAAAGTATAATATTTTTATCCTCAGCGATGCATTGATTCTAGATCGTAGTTCGCTCAGTTTTATCTGTAGGTTTTCTAAATGATACTTTGAGGAAAAGTTGTTGTTTGCCATTTGAAGATACTCTAAAACATTGATAATTTTCAATTTTGATGAAACAAAAATTAAGAAAATTGACTTTTGCTTGTTCTTTCCTTTATATATACTTTATTATGTTCACTTACCTTTTGCATTTTTTACAAAAGGAAAAGGCAAAAAGAGTCCATATAAAGTGACCATGTAGCATACGAATTAATAAAATCATAATTTCTAGCTTAATGTAATGCATATTGGCTTAAGTATTTATAGTAAACAAACAAATATATGAATGTTATCAATTGGGTTCAAAGGACATGGAGCAAAAGAGGATAGCGGATTTCCACTCTTATGTGGAAGAGTGATAGTTTCGACAATGAAAGATTTTGTCATACTATGCAAGCACGAACATAATATGAAGTTCCATCCTGATTATTGCTATAAAAAAGGCAGCCATCGGCTGTCAAGGACAATCATATGAGATGGTCTTAAAACCACTAGCATGCGAGTAAAATCTATGTTCATTCTTGGCATTCATACCAAGCAATTGTCTAAAACAAACTTCCATTCTGAATATGAATGTGCTAGTCGTCTACATAAATTTAGATAAACAAAGAGACAATTAAACCAAATATCAAGAATATCGCTTGATTCTAGCTTTTAGAAATTTGATACAACGTCTAGTTTTATCTTGGTTTTCACAATATAATACGACTAATAATCTGTTGTTGAATTTAACAATTGCCACATGACTAATCTGATATGCGAGAGATAAAGTTAATAACTATATATAATTTTCTGCTTATTAATAATGAAAAGCTGAATTACATATATTTTCAACATTGGTTACTTTGTGCCATGGAATTCAATCCAAAGTATTCTATATATACAATCCAAAAACCAACGAATCTCATATATGGACAATATATAGATTGCACTATATATCCATCAATCCTAATATACTGGGTAAACGTATATTATGAAATAGTCCCTTCATAATTAAAAGTATCATTAACATAGGAACATCATAAAAGTGCTTGATAAATAATCAACTAACATTTAACATTTAAATATTCGACCAACAACTGCCTTTAGTGTTAAAGGTCATTCAGTTAAACTTAGATAACTAATACTATAATTAACTTTTTTAACTAACTATATCCATTCTGTTTATTAACTCTTTAATCATCTGAACATAATATTTGTGCATGACATATTCTGTTATGATCTATTTTGTAATTGCATAACTACTTAATTTAACTATAAAAGAAAAAGGTTAATTCAAAGTAGTCATTGGTTTGGAAATATATACCAACTATAATATCTTATAAGAACAATATGCAAGAAATAAGTACATTATAATGTAATCAGTCGTATATATATACCCACATATTTAATTTTGTGACAACAAAATAAGGTGTAATTCCAACCATAATTATTAAATCTAAACAAAGTACAATAGATTAAAAGAATGATACTCATGATTTATTTTGATTTGAGCACTACGGCTTCCAATATTTATATATGCAACATCTTATAAAAACAACTCATCTGATCCATAATATGAGTACTATGCTACCTCTTGATAAATGCCATAAATGTTCATTTTGGAAGTTACTATGTGAAATGTTTATTGAATGTCAATGTGTGCTCCTTTTTCTTTTTACCTCCTATTAAAATTAATGCTCAAAATTTTACCACTAAATTGAAACTATATTCCTGTATAGTTTACTGAAATGATTTGTATCACAAAAACAAAAATTTAAGATTTTTCTTACAATTTCGGTCATAAGAGCACTAAAAAATTATAAAGCAGGGGTTTGATGCACATATAATGCATGAACTTTGATAATGTTTAAGTATAACCTTCACATTTAGATAATTTACTTGATATCTCATTATCCAAATATAAATATTCTCTCCAAGTATAAGGTTTCTAGAAAGTTACAACTTATAAGCAAATAAATTGTTCCTAGTTGTTCGCTCAACATAAGCAAATTTATTGGTAAAATTTGTTGAAATTTATTTCCTTTTTTCTCATTTTAGTATAATATGCTTTAATAGAAGATATACATATGACTTCACTTTTGAAAGAATATGAATATATTACAATGAGTACCTGCATAGAGTCAACATCGCCAGATGTAGAAGCCTTCTTGCTCAAATTCTTCGTCCACCAATGATTGCATGCATGTTAACACAGCTCACCATCAGTGTCTACAACATGTTCATTTACGAAAAAGAGAAAACCCCAAAATATCATTTTTAATCAATACCAATCCAACTAACTTCGTCAGCTACGTGCTTTATGCCTCTTGTCCACTTCATTTGTTGTACTGTTCCATGTGAGTATCTCACTGGAACAAAAACCACATATACATGATGTTAGATTTTGGAAGTATCATATACTCTCCACTAACAGATTAATATCCACTAATAAACATTTTGATAATTTCATATTGGAGCAGTATCATGGAAATACAAAATGCAGTTTTAGGAAGATGGTATACAAATATGCCTTCAACATTGTTTGAAGGAGAAAAAAGAACAGTGCTATCTTGTGATGTATAGGGTGCAGTTCTAGCCAATGGCACTTATTGAGTAGTTGCTTGATTCTTCCTATATACGTGTGTGAATACACATTTCTCTGCAATTCAAGGAATACCATGGAACTAAAAATATAGAAAACATGCCAGTAAACTAATACATCTCTTAACATCGGTTGACTTAAAGAGTAAAATTAGAAAATTTATTCAAATTAAAGAGTTAAAATTTCAATTTCAAGGCAGTGGCGAACTAAAATACATCTCGTAACAACAATTAATCAAGACGAAGCCAAATAACTGAATAGTTATCGACATTTATGCAATCAAGCAAAATTCAGAAGTAATTTACCAGGGAGAGATGATATTCAACATCGGTTGTCAAATATAATTTCATGAACCCTTTGGACCGTTTCACCTTATCACCACTTCATACTATTGAATCCTGTGCATCATTTTGTAAAGTAGAGTTGAAAAAAGAATATGAACTTCTACCTATATGCTTGCAAAAATCGCTGTCAGCTACGTTAGACACAGAATTTATTTAATAGTAGAGCACCCTGCATAGAACAGAAAAGATATTGATAAGTCGAATAAAATTAATATGTAATAAAATGAGCATTGTAGCAGCTTAACATAGCTCCAATGTAGAAGATAACATCATTTAAGATTAATAAGCCACCAATTATAGATTCATTTTCGATAGTTGAAAAATGATGATGATGCAAATCTAAGTCTATTGAACTGCTAGATATGTATACAAAGATAAACATGCTACTTTATATTGTTCCTAAATTAGGTTGACCTGATGTGGCAATATTCATTTTACATTACCAAAATATCAGGCAATTTAGGTTGTTTTCTATATATAGTAAAGCCAAAATCCTGCATTGATATGTTTAAAAAACACATCTCAAACTTTTTTATTTGCAAATCCTACAACTTCATTGTTAGCGAAATTCTAAAGTACAGCAAAATTTCCAGCAATATTCGTATGACCAAAAAATAAACCACACAAAATTCCTATAAATGATTCGACCAAATTTAGCAACATATATTGAATAGTGTTATAAATCAGGTGTTTTATGGTGTTTTTATGTAGTATAAAGGCAAACAAATCACAATGTATCCCCATAGTTCATTGACACATGTACTCATGTTTCAAATCAATGCTCAAACAGGAAAATTCATTTAAAAACTTCAACAATGAAATTATAGAAAACTGTTTTCGCTTACTACCTAATTTGCTTAATAGTTTTCGAATTTAAAAAAAAAGCATCTGTTATTATGCTGCTGCACATAAATTGTTACAAAGAAAAATAGGAAACATATTTTGTTGAGTAGTTGTATATAGCAGTTTGCAAGAAGCAAATTTCATATGGCATTGAAACCCACAACCAAATAAGAACAATGGCATTTATCTTCTTAAAACATACAGTAAATCACCCGCTTATCAGTACATTTTATGCACTGTAAATACAACAACATATTTCAACATGAAGCTGAAAATAATATGCTAATTCTCCTTATTTACAGCTGAAACTGCATAGCCTTTCCTTATAAAGATTACTTGTTATGGCGAAACGAACAATTCGGGCGATCAATCAAAACATAATAGAAAAAAAAGTGTAGAACCACATATATATTATTAACTTCACCTAAAATGCTAGATAGTGTTAAAATAATGACATCCAAAATGAGAATTCAACCTTAAGCATATGCATACACATAAGGTTATACACCTCCCAGGAAAACATTAAATCTAAAATTAGAATAAATAACAGACATTTAGGATTACGTAGAATAATAATTTTATAATAACGAAGAGGTAAAAAGAATACCAGAATTTTTACTAAACTATTCCATTTGATCTTATTGGAGATATATATAAAAATAATGGAACATCAAATTTTGGGTTGAAATTGAAGTTCACTTCCTTATTTAGCTTTTGGTAGCAATAATGGAACCTCAAGCCTAACAGTGCTACCATTATTGAATGGAAGTAAAAATAGCTTAGCACTCACACAGTTAAACTGAGTTAAACTAACTCTTGAAACTGACTTTGAAAACTCATTTTCAGTCGGTTTTAGAGTAAGCTAAACCCATTAAACTAATATTTTCACTCAGTTTTTTAGATTAAATGTAACTCAACTTGACCTGATATCTATGAAAGATGATTAAATTCAAGTTTACTCAAACCTAAGGACAACAGAAGTAGTCTCTTCTTTGAAACAAAATAAAAACCAGACTTGGTATATGTCAAAGAGGAATAGATTGAAATGTCAAAGAGGATTAGATTCAAGTTTACTCATACCCAAGGGATGCAGAAGCAGTCTCTTCTTAGAAACAAAATAAAAACCATACCCTATATTGTATGTCACCAAGATGAAGGCAAAGCAAGATCATTGTATCTCATCAATCATGAACATACCCTATAGCAACACTATTGGTTGTACCATACTTTGCAGTGTATCGTCTTTGACAATCAACGTTGACATTTGATCAATACGAAGAACGCTATCCAACAAAAAGTTCAACGAACCATTGCAACAATGAAATGAGATACACGAACACAAATAAATTACCAATAAAAGAATCCCAAATCAAAATAGTACGACTAAATTATCCAAAAAGGGAGAAACTGAAAAACTAAATTATGTGAAAGTTCGGCACAATCCTCAAACAATAAGTTCCGCTTTAAAATAAACTTCAAAGTATCAGAAAGGTACTAAAATGTGAAAATATTGGTGAGTAAAGCCGGAGGAAGGAGCAATGAGGAAGGCGAAGCAAAAGATGACGGTAATTGAGAAAACCATCATCAATAACAGGCATGAAATTGAATTCAAAGCAACAATGTGTTGAAGGCTACATAAAGTGGAAGTGTCTTGTATGTAGCCCTCTTTTATATATATGCAAGTATCGACATTTGATAGTACAGACTTAATTAAATACCACTGAAAGCTAAATAATGGAATGATAAGTAAATAAAATGTTTTGTCTTGTATTGTGATATTAACATTCATAAAGCCAATATGCTTTTTTCGTGTAGTTCATATTCATAAAATTTAGCAATTATACCAGACTTGAAAGCATTTATAAAAAAGGTTGAGTATTGATAAGGTATGCATAAATTACAATCCACTTGTAGCAAATATTACAAACTAACCTTCAATACAAAGAAAATGTTTAAATCCTAGCTTCATAAAGTAGGCTACATCGCTCAATAATCATGCAAAGGGAAGGTAAAAGAACTTTAAAACCAGCTAAAATACGTTATAGTTTGAATAATCCACTTTCAACATAAAATATTAAGTATTTTATAAAGTTATAACCCAGATTCCAAAATCCACCCAATTAGAAGTTACCAAATTGATGCATAACTACTTTTGCTTATGATTTATACATGTTGATGTTGTATATGCATTTAATAATCAGCTTATTTCCTACGGCTAACAGAAAATGGGAATACTCTGAATTATCTTTTTATATTCAGAAATTTGATTAGTGGTATACTGTACCTAAATGTAAATAAGATTGCAAATACTTGTGTTTCACTTGAATTTCATTCAACTATGTTCTTTCTAGCGTGAATTGGTATACTAAAGATAACACATTATTTGAGTTAACAAAGTAGTTGCAACCAAAGTGAAATAAGAGCTTTATGTATTGGAAAAGTTAGATTTAGTGTTTCATGAGGATTAAAAAAACATAATCTTTAAGAGAAGCTAATTTTTTTACGTACCGTAAGTAAATTCTTTGTCGAATTGAACATTTGCCTTTATCTGCAAATAGAAAATATCATAAACTATATGTATTATAATTTTTTGCATCAAATAGAAGCTACAAATATGTATGAACACCGTAACCTTTTCTGCCTACTATATATGTTGAACTCAAAAATGCTGGTATGACGCACTATAGAATAAAGGAGGTTATGCTAAACTAATAGGTATTTACTTCAAGTTTGGTGACTATAATAAGTTGCATGCAATTCTTAGCCAAACTTAAATAAAAAATTCGATAACAATAATCATTAAAATAACGGTTAGCAAACACAAAGCTAAGAGGGGATCCTTGTTCTGTCCCCCTCACAGCTCATTTATCCATTAGAACATTATAACTAAAAAAAAAATGTTCGGAAAAATTATATTTTTGTAACAACTCACTAAAAACTGTAACTCAACATATAGCTCAATGATCAATACAAATATTTAACCAAGCATTTCCACTGCCTAAAGCTAACTAAAGTGAAAAAATATTTACCACCGATGTTGTTGATTGTCAAGAAAGAAAAGATACATATGAAGGTAATGAGTTATTGAAAAATGATTAACTAAAAAATGAAGTATCGGACCTGCACTGGTTGAGAACGATACGAAGACATGCATGCATTAGGCAATGGACGTGGTCAAAGCTGCAAATTGGTACGTACTGTTGGAATGTGATAAGAGCTTCAATGAATGGCTATAGATATGCACAAGTACTTGTACATGAAAACGTACAATTTCGAGTAATAATATTTTACCCTTTCTTCTACATGCTTCTATGTTACTTCTTCTATCAGCAAGTACCTAGATAGAGATGCAAACTAATATATACTAATTTGAATGGGATGAAAAATTCAGTAGATGGCTAACTTCTTGTCTTGCTTCTTGTCTTGAGGTCAGACTAATTATCATCATTCTATTTTGCTCTTGAAAGGACACGTATGTGAAAACAACAACCAAGTGAGGAAACAAAATAATATAATAAAACAGACAATGTAGCGAAATAAAATCAATAAATCAGGATATAACTATTTACAGATTAGCATCAAATTTTCTACAATTGGATGCTAAGGGCATGGATGGAGATTGGAATCAAAGTCGGTGGAATTCTTCAAAAATTCAGAAACAAAACCTAAATTTGTAAGTGTGTGTATGTGTATGCACACATATGGATGGTAACTCTTATTCAACTTCTCACAAAATTTGATTAAAAAAATGTAAAAGGATGAGATTGAGCCAATCATGGTAAAATGATAAAATCCAAGTATATTAAAATATACTCCCTATTTACAACTATGTTTTAAGCCAGCTAAAAAGTATCAAACCTCAACATACTTTAGGGTAGCAGAAATAAGTAATAACAAAAACAGGTAAAATATAGTCACCAAATAATGCAACCTATCGATGCCTGTAACGAACAGCCGATAAAAAGAATCGAAGACTGGATAAGAGGAAAAAAAGAGGAAAGTAACTTACAACGTTTGGATCGGTAGATCGGGCATATACGTCGATGGAACGGGAAGGCAGAGACAGCCACGACCACGGGATGGTTGGTGGTAGAAGGGGCGACGGCGGAGACCGACCAGGACCAAATCAAGTTATGGTTTAAAGAGCGGAGCTTGTGCGCCGTGAGAGAGGAAGGGGAGGGGGAACGCCGATTGCAGGTTTTTGGGAAACGGCGGGGATGTAATTAGGCGATAGGATAGGAAAGGGAACCGCAAGCAGGAAGAAGGGGAGGGGTCAGATAGATGAGAAGGGCGATGGGAACTACGCGATGGAAAAGGCAGACACGTGGAAAAGTGAGACGATTGAGTAAACATTCCACGTGTCGTGCTCATGTTAAATGGTAATAATAATTTGAGGGGGCTTGTGAGCCAACTAAAATCAACTCAGCTTTAATAGTATAGTATAGATTTGAATTTCTAAAATACCCCTTATCTCTTACGAACTCCAATCCAAACCCAATGACTGTCGTCCCTAGCTAAATACCCCCATTCTGAACACAATGGGATATGTTTTGAAGGCCCATTCGACTGTTTCAGTCAGTTTGCCTTCAAATTATAATATAAAACATTCAATTTTTGATTTGAACGTACATTTCAATTTTTCAGGGCCACATACTGATTCTAAAAATTCCCGGAAAATAAATCTAGCTATGTTTTGACGATACGGTCCCAACGAAACTAGTTTCGTCGAATTCTGAGACCGTTTGAAAAATGGCCTTTTTCTGGTCGATCCAGATTAACTATAATTGACCAGAACACATTTTCCTTCGCCACGCTCATATATTGACTTCAAAAATTATGAAATTTGAAACCTATTAATAATTTGACATGCCGGATCCAACAAAAGTGGTTTCGTCGAATTCTGAGGTCGTATGCAAAATGTCTATTTTCAAGGGCGATATATTCTCTGTTGCAACCTTTCTGAAAATTCATTTGGCCATTCCATTTGACTCCCGCTATGAAACTTCAATTTTTCAGATTCATTAGAAAGATATTCACTAACAGATTTAAATATTTTTGGTTTTACTAAAATCCGTTTTATTTTGCACCCTGTTCAGCCAGCAAAAGTTTTAATTGAAATTTTGAAACTACCGCGCCATTACAGGCCTTGCTTATAGTTTAAAATAATTATGTTTATTTTCAAACATCGGTTCAAACTTACTTTTCGTCATTATTATTTAAAATATTTTATTTTAAATATTCAAAATCCATTAAATTAGCCAAAGTAAAAAATTTTAACTGGCTCAGATTTTCCGGGTTGTTACAATCTCCCCCACTTAAAACTTTTCATCCCCGAAAAGGAACAAAGTCGAAAGTGGATTAATTAACCAACTCTACTTTCAATCTGGCTTACATTCTCCAACTTTTCAGTTTCTAAGAAATTTCAAATTCTTCAAAAAATTTGGATAACACCCTAAATTTTCGAAAAATTTCGCCATTAGCTCCATTGTACGGGGGACTTCGAGATATTTCAAATAGCCTCCCATGGCCCTCACCAATCCAAAAGAAAAAGGAAAAGCCAATCGGCTCATCAAATCATCAAATCCCAAGAAATACAATAAACATGTACCTATTTGTTGGGAAAACAATTTTATTCCTCTGCTTAGCTGTTTATCCATAACATGTTCACACATATAAAATGCACATGTATATCTTTCTATCTTTTTCTAAATCAGTTCAATACTTGATTAATTGCATACATTTAACTTCATCCTCTTACAGATTAAATTAACCATCATTCTAATAATTCAGTTGATCAAATCCACAATCACACAATAAAACCAACAATCAATTTGTTTTTAACTTTTCAAAAATATACTAATTAATTCATATAATCTTTTGAAAATCATTCAAACTATATAATTAAAAAGTTTACATGCATGAAAAGAAAACAACAGCAAAGTAGAGAGCAAAATGGTAATGCAAAGTATGGTAAGTGTACCTTACACCAGAGTCAATCAGAGATATCCACTCTGCACTTAGGATAGGCTTTCTTAATGCTTTCCTCTGTTTCCCAAGTACAATCTCGCGGATCTCCACTCCATTGCACTTTGACTAAGTGAACCTTCTTGTTCCTCAGTTCTTTGGTTTCTTTGCCAATTATCTTTAGCGGCTCTCTCCTCACAGCCAATTCTGGAGTAATTTCTATATCCCATTGCGCTGCTTCTTCCACGATCAAGTCCGGATCATGAACATGCTTTCGAAGTTGAGATGCGTGAAACACATTATGTACTCCAGGCAACCAATCAGGTAATTGAGCCCAATAAGCGAGAGTTCCAACCCGTTCCAGAATAAGAAACGGACCAATAAATTTGGGCGCCAATTTCCCTGTTTTACCGAACCGGATTACTCCTCTCATCGGAGATACTTTCAAATACATATAGTCGCCAACAGCAAATGATATATCTCTTCTTCTCTTATCTGCATAGGATATCTGTCGGCTTTGAGCAGCTAGTAATCGCTTCTTAACGAAATTGACTTTGTCCGCAGCTTCGCGAATCATGTCGGGTCCCAATACAAGTCTATCACCAGGTTCCACCCAATAAGTAGGAGATTGGCACGGTCTACCATACAGTGCTTCGAATGGTGACATTTTTAGGCTCGCTTGGTATCTATTGTTGTATGAGAACTCAGCCAAATGCAAATGGTCTTCCCATGATCCACCAAAATCAATAACACAAGCTCGCAATAAATCTTCTAGAATCCAATTCACCCTCTCAGTTTGACCACCGGTTTGAGGATGTTATGCGGTGCTCAAGTTCAGTTTCTTTCCCAATTCTGCTTGGAATGCTTCCCAGAATTTACTAGAAAAAATCGGGTCACGATCACTAACTATGCTCATGGGAACTCCATGCCGTCTAACAATTTCCTTGAAATAAACTTGCGCCACACTTTGAGCAGTTCTATTCGATTTGACAGGTATGAAATGGGCGGTCTTCGTGAAACGATCCACGATCACCCAAATACTGTCATTTCCCTTCCTGGTTCTGGGCAAACCATCTATGAAATCCATAGAAATCTGTTCCCACATCCCACCTGGAATTTCCAACGGTTGCAACAATCCAGCGAGCTTCTGATGATCGCTTTTGACTTGCTGACAGATGGAACACCGGCTAACATATACAGAGATATCTCTTTTCATTGCCTTCCACTAGAAAGTTCACTTGAGGTCATTGTACATTTTACTAACCCCTGGGTGGATGCTCAATTTGGACTTTTGACTCTCATCCATTACTTTTCTTTTGAGCTAAAGATTGTCGGGAACACACATTCTACCTTTCAATCTTAGAACTCCTGCGCCATCAACTTGGAAACTAGAGACTTCGCCCCTTTGAATTCTTCTGATCATTTCCTTAATAAAACTATCGTCTTTCTGAAGAATAGCTATTTTATCAATCATCGATGGTATAATGATAATACTGGCGATGATCACATTCCTCCTGCTAAGCGCATCAGTTACAACATTGGCTTTTCCCGGAGTATATAAAATATCTAGATCATAAGCTGCGAGAAATTCCAACCAACGTTGCTGCCTCATATTCAAATCCTTCTGGGTGAATAAATACTTCAACGATTGATGATCAGTGTCTAATTCAAACTTCTCACCCAATAGATAATGCCTCCAGATTTTCATAGCAAACATGATAGCTAGCAGCTCAAGATCATGAGTAACATAATTCTTTTCATGGGGTTTCAATTGACGGCTAGCATAAGCGACTACATGGCCTCTTTGCATTAACACCGCGCTAAGGCCTTCTTTAGAAGCATCGGTCTAGACTTTTAAGTCTTGATTGCCATCAATAATTGTGAGCACTAGAGCAGTCGTCAATTTTAACTTCAGCTCCTGGAAAGCTGCCTCACATTCGGGAGTCCAGTTGAATCTCGAATGTTTCTTAGTAAGCTTTGTTATGTGACTGGATATCTTTGAAAAATTCTTAACGAACTTCCGATAATAACTAGCCAATCCGAGAAAACTTCTAACTTCTGTGGGCGTACAAGGTTGTTTCCAATTCTGAATAGCAGTGATTTTACTGGGATCCACTGAAATTCCTTGTTTTGACACGACGTGGCCAAGAAATTTGACTTCTTCTTGCCAGAATATACATTTGGAAAACTTTGCTTTCAACACATTCTTTTTGAGAATTTCTAACACTTGCTCCAAATATTTTTCATGCTCGCTTTCTGATTTAGAGAAGATCAATATATCATCAATGAAAACCAGAACAAATTTATTCAATACTTCTCTGAATACCCGGTTCATTAGATCGACAAAATAAGTTGGAGCATTACATAAGCCGAATGACATTACTAACCACTCGTAGAATAAATATGGACCTCTGAATGCTGTCATAGGAAAACACTCTTCGGCTATACGAAGCTGATGGAAACCTGTAACTAGTTCCATTCGTGAAAACACTTGTGCTCCATTCAATCGGTCCAACAAATCATCAATCCACGGCCATGGATATTTGTTTTTCAACGTCTTCTTATTCAAGTCACGATAATCTACACATAATCTGAGAGTACCGTCTGACATTGGGACAAATACCACTGCTGCTTCCCAATCAGAGAAACTAGGTTTGATCAGACCTTTCCATACAAGCTGTCGAGTTTGATTGTCCAACTCTTCTTTCTCCTTCAAGGTCATTCTTTGGATAGAGTGAACTACTAGCCTTTCATTCGGAACTAAAGAGATTTTAAAATAAATTTCTCTCTGCGGAGGTAAGCTAACAACCTCTTCGAACATATCCGCATAGTTCTTGACAATTGGGATATTTTCAATGTCGACCGGAATATTCTCGGGAATGACAAGAGCAGGTTCTATTTGAGCAGGAGAAACATCTAAAGCTGCCCAGAAGTCTTTTCTATCAGAATTCGAACCTTCACATGGAATGGTTATATAATTACCTGATTTAATCTTCGCCCTTACGACCCTATCGGCGCATTTAACCTCAACTTCATATTTGGTTAACCAATCCATTCCCAGAATTAGATCAAACTCTGTAAAATTCATGACAATCGTGATCGTAGGGAATCGATAGCAGGAAAAAGAAACTGGAACCCCACAAACCCAACTAAGATCGACAGAACCCCCAACCAGATTATGAATAGTCATGGGTTCTCTGAGCTTTTTCAAATTCATATCTAGTTTCTTAACCTCATTCTTTGCAACAAAGCTTCGCGATGCGCCTGTATCAAATAATACCTTTACCAGAATGTTTTTGACAATAAGCATGCCTTCTAACACATCCGGTCTTTCTTGACTAACTGAGGATGCAGGAACTTCTGCCACTTCATTTACCTGAACCACTTTAGATTTCTTTGATAGTCGGCAATTTTAAGAAATGTGACCAGCTTGGTGGAACTTATAGCATCCCCTATTCTCTTGAAGTTTGTCCTTGGATTCCGATTTACCCTTCTTTCGCTTGTTCCAAGATTTGCAATTTATCGCCAAATTCCCTTGCTTATTGCAGCTCGAACATGTGGCAGTCGTTATTGGTACTTCTTCAGATTTAACCTTTTTCTTAACGACTCTAGGCTTCTTTCTAAACTCAGACTTCGTACTGGCCTCAGGCTGTGTACTCGTCTCTGCGCTATCAGTTTCAGTTTTCCTTTTGTTGCTCGACCTGACTTCCTCTTCATCGACTAAGAGACCTCGATTATTTAGATCTTCATACTGATAAGCCATGTATATCATTTTAGAAAATGGAAGCTTAATATGCCCAATTACTTTATTCTAGTATTTTCTTTGGAGCCCGTTAATAAACCTCAGATTCTTCCTCTTTGGATCTTGAATTAGACGCGGGGAGAAACGAGAGAGTTCATTGAATCTCTTATGATATTCTGGAATATTAATATCTCCTTGTATCAGATAGCAGAATTCATCACTTAACCGCTCAGTTGCTTCTGGAGGAGTAAATCTTTCACTGAAAATCTCTTTGAATCTACCCCAGGTGATATCACCTTCTGGATTATCCTTAATGATTGTCTCCCACTAGAACAAAGCTTCGTCTTTGAGTGCCCCAAGAGGCCACTAATCTTTTCTGATCATCTCCCAGCTGGAGACGTTCAAGAATTCTTTCAGTAGACCGCACCCAATCTTGGGTTTGACTAATGGATTCATTTCCCGAGAATGATACTCCACTCAGATTTTGATATTTCTTTAACAGAGCTTCTAGATCTGGTTCTGTATTCCTTCTGTTTTTGACACTCATTTTCTAGTACTTCTGAAAATAGCAGACTAAGTGTCAGGTCAACAGAAAAGAGATTATAAGGCATAGAAACATATACTTGAATGTAAATGTGTCTATCGAGGTGTATTTCATTCTGATGTACTCATACTAGGACATTATTGATCCTATCCGTAATGAGTTATTCGTCCTAGAACACTACTAGTTCTATTTCTGATGAGTTCGTTCATATGTCATATTCCAGAACTAAGCTTAACCAAAGCTCTGATACCACGTTTGTGACGACCCCAAACCAAGTAGGACGGTGGCGAGGGTAATCTTTGGAATATAACACATAAAACAGATAACAGCAGAACAGAAATAAATAAATACACCAGATAATGTACAATAGAATATACTGGATAAACATAATCATCAGAGTTACACAGTATACAAGATCACACTTAGTACAAATACAGTTCAGCTATACATAAATGCCTACAGTGGAAAAAAACATAATATGTACAATAGGAGCTGAACAGCATAAAAAGAGATAAATGATAGAATCCATCTTCAGCTCCAGCTGTCCAGAAAGAACCTGCTAAAACCTGAATACAAGGCTGCCCGTGTAAAAATAGGGGCACCCGAGTTTGCAAGTGAAACAAACTACGAGTCAGTCATGGGACTGGTATGAGAAATCTACTTAACACATTTTACAATATGGCTAATCACAAGACCACGCCACTTTTGTGGAACGGGTTTACTCCATTGGATTGCCAGTGCTTTAAAACAAATAAATTCTTTAATCATCGTAATGCTTTTTATAAAAACAAAGCCATTATAAGACTCAGTTCCCATCACACAATGCAAACAAACCGGAGGATAGAGTTTTACCTTATAATGGCCAAAATATGCTTGATACGAATAAAACAAAAGCATTTAATATTATTACTAGTGTTTATATGTTTCATAAACAATTTCAAATCATAAGTATCAATCATAGACGGCATTAATGCCCCATACCACTATGTCGGCATATGTTGGCTAGCTTTTTGACCAAGCCGCCCAGGTTCACTCAAAAGTGGAAGGTATGAAACTATATTCCCCAAGTGCATGAATGAACGGATCGCATCCTCGACTCGCCCGTCGTCGGATCGTACACTATCGACTCGCCCACCATCGGATTGCATCTTGACGGATCGCCCCCATTTCATCAGCGAAACGAAACCTCTATGCGACTCGATCCGAACTTATATTGTTGCCCAGCGTAGACCGATCTGATCCCCTGATGCATGGCGAACCCTCTGACCCGTTCAAGCGTGAGCTAGTCTTCAGCGATCCGAGTTGTACGGATCCAGCAACACGTGGCCCCAACCGTCATTTTGATAGATTCTCCCCATTCGCTCGATCCGATTTTCAAAGGGATCACGACACCTGTCTGCAACGGCTAATTTGACTATTTCTTCAACGGTAGCGATGCGATCCGATGTTCTCGGGATTCGTGCCATGTGTTACCACGACCCGCCTGACAAAATCAGCTATAAATAGCCCGGAGCTTGGCATTTTTTGGGATCTTTTTTGGCAATATTGAGTACTGAATCCGCCATTATTTTCAAAGTACTAGAGTATTGAGAGAAATCATTGATTGTATTAGCTTTCAAAGTATAATCAATAATATATAAAGTGGACGTAGGCTCGTTAACGCCGAACCACTATAAATTCTGTGTGTTATTTTCTTTTTCCTCATTCTGCAGTTGAAACTCTATAAGATTCAGAACAATTTGGGTGTTAGGTCGAAATTTTGATCTAACATTTTGGTGCTTTCACTGAGAGAACAGTCCTAAAGTTTCACTATTCAGTCGTTTGAAGATTCCAGCAATTCGGATATCATGGCTGGAAAGAGATCTAAGGAAGCGCGAGCTTCACGAACCAATGAAACAATCGAAGAAAGTGTGCACGAGCTAGGCAATGAGGAAACTCTGGATCGCGGAGCGCGGGGGGCGAACCGATCCGATGAAGACGCCACGCTCCGAGTCGACGAGAACGAGGCGATCCAGACTGCTGAAGGGGTTGTTACTCGATCCCGAGATAACGCCTCGAATCCTCCGCGCATCGTGACCACGAATTGATCACAGGGGGGCGTTGCGAGCCACCATCCTCGATCCACAGCGATCCAAATTGATGACCAAACTACAACTCGACCTGTAAAGGAGCCTATGGATCGCTCCTACCGTCCTGGCCCCTCCGCTCGACCTGGCTCAAGCTCTTTGCGCATAAGAGAAAGTGATGATGACCAATATGACCCTGCTGCTCCCGTTACTGAGGGGGATCTCCCTCGCTTTTCCGAAATGTGGGAGAGATTGTTTGATGAATTGGCTGCCCAAAGGCAGGAAAGCTCCGTCCTGCGACAAAATTTGACTGCTATGGATAAAAGGCTTGATGAACTCGCAAGGCAAAGGACGCCACCAGCTCGTCTGCTCACTCCAGGATATTCTTCTTCGTCAGAGGAATCGCCGAGACCTCCGCGGCGACCATATGAGAGAGCCGAAAACATAGAGCAGCTTCGGTTCGGAACCCTGCCATCACGGGAAGAAGAAGCGCTGGAGGCGGGGCCCTCAAACCGTAATGTGAACGATCACGCCGCGACTCCCAGAGCTCGAGATGTGGACAATCCTGTACCGAACAGACTACCTCAGCCCCGTCATCGCGCACATGCTCATGGTAACAGGGGGCAACGAAGCCCTATCCGAGCCCCAGATTTTGTGACTGTTCCCGGAAGAGAGACTAGAGAACCCCGCCGAGCAAGAAGCACTGACCCTGAACCTCCGCTGACCAGTGCAAATGTTGCAGCCATGATTCATCAAATTTTGGCAGATAGTCGTGGACAACGGAAAGAAGATTGGGGAATTGACCGCAGTCACACCCCTTTCACTGATGATATTTTGGATGCGACTTTCCCGAGGCGTTTCAACATGCCACACATGAACCGATACGTGGGTAGGTCTGATCCTGTCCAGCATCTGATGAGATACTCTTGGTCAATGACCGCTGCCGCAGCTTCTGACGCTGTCAAGTGCAAAGCATTTCCCATATTCTTGGAGGATGTAACATTGTTATGGTTTACTCGCTTGCCAACAAGATTGATTTCTAGCTTCAGGGAGTTGAGTGAGAAGTTCGTAGAACAATTGCGTATCTATGCACAAAAGACAAAGAGTGTGACTGATTTGTTCCTTGTCAAGCAGCGACCAGGCGAGAGTTTGAGGGTGTACCGAGATCGTTTCAACTTGGCCGCTACTGAAGTTAAAGATCCCCATGAACCAACCATTGTCGCAGCACTGATTGATGGAGTAGATAAAGACACTGAATTCGGGAGATACCTGGCAGGCAAGCCACCACATACTAGAGAGTTATTCTACGAAAAATCTAACGTACATTTACGCCGGGAAGAAGTATATGCTAACCGAAAGGCAAAAACAGCTGATAAGGAGGAAATCCAGAGCAATGTCGCCATTAAACAGACAGGAGACAGCTCGGGGAAAGTCGAGGTTAATGTCGGAAATCGGAATCAGGGTGGTCGTCAGTCAGGGAACAACAATAATAATGGTAACGGCAACAACCGGAAGAGGAACCGAGGGAACGACTCCCAGAGAAGGACTCGTCCCAGGGCCTTTGAAAGTTATACACCAATAAATGATACTCTGGAAAATATCTTCATGGATGCGTATGAAGTCCTTCAGAATAAGAGGCCACCTCCCAGAGAGTCGACGGAGAAAGAACGTGAAACGGGGAAGTTTTGTCTCTTTCATCAGATTCACGGCCATTCGACAAATGAATGCCATCACCTAAGAGATGTAGTCGAAAGACTGCTTCGAGAAGGAAAATTAGATGAAAACAGAGTAACGCCCAGAGACAGGGGGCAAGCAGTACAGGCTCCAAATCAGAACCAGAATCAACTTGCTGCTAGGCCAACTGCCCAGCAAAAGGGAAAGAACATTGTTATCAATACCATAATCGGAGGATTTATCTTGTCGGGCATAGTTCCAAGGCGTTGTATCAATATGTCAATGCAGCCACGCAACACCTCGAGGTAGGGGAGTGTAGCAACCCCGATGACAATATCCCGGTGAAGCAACAAAAGATGATGACTGACGATGTCGTTTTCCGAGAACGAGAAAGCATTGGAGTCCACGCTCCGACTGAAGATCCATTTGTAATTATAGTACCTATTGGACCAGCTACTTCATAAGGTTTTAGTGGACAACGGGAGTTCCGTCAACATTCTTTTCAAAAGGACATTTGACCAGATGAACCTCGAAATAAAAGACTTGAAGCCCTGTCAAGGTTTGATCCGTGGATTTAACGGAGCATCCACCGCTCCAATGGGTTATGTAGAGTTACCGGTTACGCTTGGGGAAGGAGAACGCCGGAGAGTGAGAATCCTTCCCTTCGTGGTTTTGGACGTTGAATCGCCCAACAATGCCTTCTTGGGCCGACCGGCCCTCGCAAAGTTTAGAGCCTGTATAGCCCCCTGGTGCCTATTATTGAAATTCCCCACAGAAGCTGGCGTTGGTATTGTCAGAGGAGATCAGGTTGCTGCGCGAGCATGTTATGTTGCCGAGCTAAAGTTACTTCGCAATGGAGGGGACATAGAAACCAAAGGCGCTTCTCCCCCTACGAGGGCGGAGACCTTATAGCAACTAAAGAGGATAACCGTTGGAGAGTCGCCAAGAGAGTTGCCCGAGGATATAGATCCCAGAGAGGATCAAGAACCTGGGGGCAGAATGGCGACTCCCAACGAGACAACTGTGGATGTACCGATCGATAATAGTGACCCAGAGAAGGTCCTTAAGATTGGATCCCAGTTAAATCCGAATCTCGTTAAAGAACTGACGGATTTCTTAAAAAACAACTTGGATGTATTTGCTTGGACCCACGCGGACATGTGCGGGATATCCCCATCAATCATGAGCCATTCATTAAGCATTAACCCTAAACATCCTCCGGTGAAGCAAAAAAGGCGAATGTTGGGCCCAGAGAGGTCCGCTGCCTTGAAAGAAGTGGTTGGAAAGCTAAAGAGTAATGGATTTATTAGAGACTCGACCTACCCAGACTGGATTTCGAATCCAGTCCTGGTAAAGAAGGCCAACGGGAAGTGGCGAACGTGTATCGACTTCTCGGATTTGAACAAAGCCTGTCCAAAAGATAGTTTCCCGTTACCCCGGATTGACCAGTTGGTGGACTCGACGGCAGGTCATGAGCTTCTCTCATTTATGGATGCTTATTCAGGATATAACCAGATTCCGATGCATGTTCCAGATCAAGAACAGACTAGTTTTATCACGGATCTGGGATTATATTGTTATGTGGTGATGCCCTTTGGCTTGAAGAATGCGGGCGCTACATATCAACATTTAGTCAACAGAATGTTTTATAACCAGATCGGGAAAACAATGGAAGTATACGTCGACGATATGTTGGTTAAGTCCAAGCAATATTCCTAACACACTGCTGACTTGGCAGAGATGTTCGGCATTCTTCGAAGGTACAGAATGAAACTCAACCCAACCAAATGTTCATTCGGTCTTGCCTCCGGAAAATTCTCGGGGTTCATCGTCAGTTCCCGTGGGATTGAGATTAATCCAGATCAGATCGCGGCAATCAGAGACATTCAGGAACCTAGGCAAATTAGGGATGTGCAAAGCCTTGCAAGTAAAGTGGCCGCACTAAGAAGATTTATCTCCAGGGCTACGGATAAGTGCATCCCATTCTTCGAATTAATAAAGCGGGGAAAACGCCACTTCAAATGGACGCCCGACTGCGTAGAAGCATTTCAGAACTTACTAAGGCACCTGGAGAAACCTCCGATATTATCTAAGCCAATGGATCACGAGGACTTATTCGTGTATCTGGCAGTGTCATCCCATGCGATCAGCTCAGCGTTGGTAAGAGAAGAGGATAAGGTCCAAAGACCTGTGTATTACGTGAGCAAAAAATTAACGGCAGCAGAGCGTAATTATCCGAGGATAGAAAAGTTGGCGTATAGTTTACTGATCGCCTCTAGAAAGCTTCGACATTATTTTCAGGCGCATCCCATTACCGTATACACCGATCACCCACTCAAGCAAGTTTTACAGAGACCAGAGGCATCTGGAAGATTACTCAAATGGAACATTGAGTTAAGTCAATTTGATCTGAACTTTCAGCCCAGGCGGTCAATTCGGGGGCAAGTGATAGCCAACTTCATAGCAGAATTTACCATACCGGAGGAAGATATAGCCAACGAAGAGGTCAATCCTTCAAAATTACTTTTCGACCCCAATACCTGGAGATTGTATACTGATGGCGCTAGGAATGACGAAAGATCCGGCGCTGGAATAGTGCTTGAAACTCCCGAGAAACGATTGATAACCTATGCAATCCGGATGGAGTTTCACGCCACTAACAACGATTCCGGATATGAAGCTATGATAGCCGGATTAAGGATCGCAAAGGAATTAGAAGTCACAAAGCTGAACATCTTCTGCGACTCCAAGTTAGTTGTGAACCAAGTTACTGGAAAATTCCAGGCTAAAAGTGCAAGATTGATTTTATACTTAAAGAAAGTGAAAGAGTTGCTGAACGATTTTGATCACTATAGCATATCTCATATTCCGCGATCAGAGAATCAGCAGGCGGATAAGTTGGCAAAGATGGCTAGTTCCGACGATCCTGAAGTGACCGGGCTAGCACCCATTGAAGTACTTCGGTCCCCTAGCATAGATCAAATGGAAATCGACCTTATACTAGAGACGGAACCAGAAAGGGAGTCCTGGATGACCCTTCTGAAGAATTTCCTGATGAATGGAGCGCTTCCAACCAAGAAAAGCGAGAGGCGTAAAGTAATTCGTAAAGCCGCCCGATACGTTCCGCAAGGTGGAGTTCTTTACAGACAAGAATTTTCGATGCCCCTCCTCCGGTGTATAGCTCACGATGACATCAAGCGTGTGCTGCGAGAGGTTCACGAAGGCGAATGCGGCGACCACACTGGAGGGCAAACTTTGGCAAAAAATGTGTTGCGGCATGGTTATTTCTGGCCTACCATAAACAAGGATGCGGCAAGATACGCACGACGGTGTGATGCGTGCCAGAGATTTTCAAAAATACCTAGAGCACCTCCTAATCAGTTAAAAACAATGATGAGCCCATGGCCTTTCGCTATGTGGGGAATTGATATCATTGGAAGTCTCCCCATAGCAAGGGGCGGAGCAAAGTTCGCTATTGTGGCCGTGGATTATTTCACTAAGTGGATCGAGGCTGAACCACTAAATACAATCACTACCAATCGAGTGATCAACTTTATCGTTAGAAACATCATCTGCCGATTTGGGATTCCAAAGATTGTGATAACGGATAACGAAACTCAGTTCGATAGCGCTGAATTCAGAAATTTCTGCCAAAAATACCACATTGAGAATCGGTACACCTCTGTGGCGCACCCGCAATCGAACGGGCAAGTCGAAGCGGCAAATAAAGTAATTAAGTCCATTCTGAAAAGAAGACTGAAGCGGGCCAGAGCCATGTGGGCCGATGGATTGCCCTTGGCACTATGGGCCTACAGGACGACATATAAATCTGCAACAGGACATACCCCTTTCTCCCTCGCTTTTGGAACGGAAGCGGTCATCCCGGTTGAGATAAAGGTACCTTCTCACCGGGTGACTTATTATGATCCGATGACCAATAATGAATTGCTCCTTGAGTCCCTGGATATGATCGAAGAAAAGTGAGATGAAGCGGACCTGCGTGCCTTGAGATGCAAACAACAGATTGCTCGATATTACAACAAAAAGGTTCGAGCCCGAACCTGGGAACCCGGAGACTTGGTTCTGAAACGTGTCTTTCCACCCCCAACTCGTATGGGAGCAAAGTGGGAAGGACCATACTCCATTCTGAGCAAGCTTTATAATGGAACCTTCAAGCTGGCAACCGTAGATGGAAAGGAAATCCCCAGAGTGTGGAATGCCCAACATTTACGGCCATACTTAACATGAAAGTTTCAAATCTATTCTTTTGTTTTGTTGAAAACCATGTACAAGGCAGGACTTGCCTAGAATAGTCTGACTCCTTAAAGCAAAAAATTATAAAGTGGACGTAGGTCATGATTCGACCGAACCACTATAAAAATATTGTGTGTCATTTACCTTTATTGCACCTTTATTTATCTGCCTGTTTATTTTTATGGAAATCGCTGTGAATAATCCAACGATCCCAGAAGCATATAATCATAAATGACTTCCATCAGAATGGAATGTAATCACAAGTCAAAACTCTGAGGATACAATGAAGTAAATTATATCGTTGATAGCGCTCTAACTCTCCAGAGCAGAGAGGGAACATAACAGACATGAAGTCGACGTCCATAATTCATGGCGGTGTACCATGATCGGAACCGCCTCGGCGAAATTCTAACTCTCCAGAGAGAGAGAGAGTATAAAAGCGTCTCCGATTGAGCGCTGAGAAAAAGCTCCTTCTCCGCTGAAGGATCGGGGAGCGAATGAATCGCTGAGCTCAAACTCTAACTCTCCAGAGAGAGAGAGAGAGAGTATAAAAGCGTCTCCGATTGAGCGTTGAGAAAGAACTCTTACCCCGCTGAAGGATCGGCGAGCGACAGAACAGCTGAGTTCGAACTCTAACCTTGGCAACCGCCAGGAGAGTGTAAAAGCGTCTATGATTAAGCGCTGAGAAAGGTGCTGGAGACTCAGCACCCCCATAATTCCTGCTCCGCTGAAGGATCGTTGAGCATATCATGAAACAAGCTAGAACTCCTTCCCTGTTGAAGGAACAGGGACCAACTGAACTATTGAATTTGAACTCTAACCCTGGCAACCGCCAGGAGAGTATAAAGGAGTCTATGATTAGGCACTGAGAAAGGTGTCAGAAGTTCAGTACCGCAAGAACAGTTATCTTATGAAAGTTTCTAAGCCCCCCATACTCAGAAATAGGGGCAACGTGCGAATAATGCTAATCGATCTTTAATAAGCCCTAGTTAAGCGTTACGCCAATGACTGATTACGGGCCATATGCAAATACACATGAATTTTAATACAGCAATGCAGCATGAAAGTTCTCTCTGTTATTTGATTGACTTGTAGTTATAATTAGATGGTCTATAACTAACCATGGAAAGTTTATTTGAATACAGGTACACAATGATGCAAAAAGAGATAAAACTTTCCTTTATATACAGCAAGCCTACAAAGTGAGAAATAACCTAGAAAACAAAAGTGAGGGCCAGTCTCACAATTACACTTCCTGGCCAGTGGAAAACCTAAAGACAAAATATAAACCAGAAACAGTATCCTATTTACGCTTCGACCTCTTCTCCAGTTTTTGTCTCTCCAGCCTCGCCTTGTCAGCATCAGAATGATCTCCCTTCTTCCTCTTCCTTTTTTCTATGAGGGGAACATCCGACTCTTCAGAAGATTCCTCTTCCGCCTCCTTCCTCTTCCTTTTATCAGAAAGGGAAGTCGGGAAATCATTAGGATTCGCAAAATGAAGCTGTCTGCTGATGGATTTGGGCCGGATTTTCAGAATCATCCCGGTTTTGGGATCAAATTCTGCGATAGGGACTACGGCCAAAGCCTCTTCTCCCACCTTCGTCGAAGCCATCTCTTTTTCTTGCCTAGCTTTTCTGCTGGCCAAAGTTTCGTAGTCGTCGTCGCCGGTCTCTTTGGCGCCAATAGTATCTTCTTCATCATCTACATGGTGCCCATCCATGTCTTTCAAGGCTTCGATGGTCTCAGCATCTTTGGGAACGTCAGTACTAGGTGCCAAGATGTTTTTCTCTGCTGTTGTGACCTCAGCCTGCTTTGATATATCAATACCGGCACCTAGCGAGGCAGCCTCCTTCTCCGTTTCTTTTTCTTTTTCAGCACCCTTGTCGACGGACTCGCCACCTGTATTATGAGGAACACACGTTACTAATTCAATTGGTTGTTCTACCAGACGACGACAATTCACAATTGCTTTGACGAATTGTGGAGAAAAAAGGGAGATACCTTCCGCAGATCCTCCTTCTTGGGTAGCTGTAGGAGCCCCAACGACCACAGGAGTTAGGCCCAAAGGGATTAGTGGATCATCAGGATGGTACTCCTCAACTCCGAAGGTTTTGGGTTCCACAGCCGAACTCGAACCTTCATCGGCTTTGCCTTTACCCTTAGCCAGGGCCCTCTCCATTTCCATCTCCGCTTGAATCAGACGACGACCCTCTACCAGGTCCTCAGGCTCATTATCCCTAAAGATGCATTTCATCAACTCATCTTCATCAATTTCCTCGACTCCCAATCTCTGTTTTTCACCCTCAACAATGGCATCCCATAAATTGGCTAAAGTAACGTGATAATCCGGGATCCACGAGATGTTGCGAGTTTTGAGAACTTGGCCAAGGAAGTCAAAAATCATCTCTTCAAACCCCTCGATATCCTTCTCTCTTTCGAGGAGTTTGTTGTTAGAAGCAGTGGCCATTTCGATGGCGCTTTAAACATTCGTTTCGGCAAGAGCTGCCCGTCTCTCCGCATCCGCAACTTGGTCATTCAAAAACACCTTTTTCGCTTTAGCCAGAGCCAGGTTTTCTTTCAAACTTGCTTTCTCTGCCTCCCAAGCAGTTCTCTCAGCTTCAAAATGGTCTTGTGCTGTCTTCAACTCAATGTTAGCCATTTTGAGATCTTCAACCTCCTTCTTTAAGGCCATTTTCTCTTGGCTATTGGAGTCAAGTTCCAAATGGAAGCGTTTCTTAGCGTTCTCCAACTCGGTCTTATAATTTTCGGCATCTCTCCGCGCTAAGGCGAGTTGGGATTGAGCATCTTCCAGGTCCTTCTCCATCTTGGTCCCGGCCCTATCGTTGTTTTCAAGTTTCGTCTTGGATCTATGTGCTTCTATTTCAAGTGTTCGGATGACTTTTGAAAGGTTAACTGCATGTTTCTTCATCTCATATTGCCTGGCTACGTGGCGGATGTGCCCGACAACTTCATTATCCCAGTTCTTGGGGACCGGTTCCAAGGCTGGAACAAATGTCATCCTATCAAAGAATATGTCTGGGAATTGTTCTCGCAGCTTTTCTAGTCTATCTTGAATCTCGGGACCATGCATGTAATCCCGTGACCCGGGGGAGCCAACTCTGGCTGGCTGGAAGGGACGATGTCACTCCTCTCTTTTTCAGATTCTCTAATTGGATCCTTGCCTTTATCTTTAGATTCGTGATGCCTTTTTGACAACTTGCTGTGAGAGGGTGCACTTTTTGGAGGAGTTAATTCTTTAGGAAGTTTCTTTCCCCTGTAGGAACTGCCGGATGACTGGGAAGCTTGACAGATGTCGATTTTGGTGGAGACCGGGGTTGCGAGGAAGTCGACTTGTGAGAAGGGCCATGAGGACGCTCAGTACCCGGATGAAGACTGGGTGTGCCCTCACGAAGAGAACAATAAGAATAAGATCGCCTGCGGGACATCTTTCCTGCAAAAGAGAAGAGAGCATATTAAAACTTGGAATATTGACGATATAAGTGTGCGGGGTCAAACAGTGTGTGTGATTTGTGCATCCCATATGATTCCCCCTAACAGACCCGGGCCTGAAGACAGGCTCATCTGACCAGTTTCTTGTTCTCTAGTTGGAACGATGGTCTCTTCAGAAGCAGGGAAGAATGGCTCCCCTTCGAAGTCCCTCTCTGTGTATACATCATCGGGTAGAGGAATTTTGTTCAGCTCGTCGAATAACTACTCTTCTATCAAATCATCAGGAGCAACGATTTCGATTGAAGTAGAAATTGGGATTTCCCTGGACTTGTCACCGCGGACCTCATCCCCTCTGTATATGTTCAGGTCCTCATCGTCTTGGATGACTATCGGGGAAGGACTCTTGCGAAACTTAGTTGTTTCTACCGCTTGCGAAGTTCCCCCTCCCTCCGTTGGGGGCACGTACTTATAGGGTTTGCCGCCAGCGCCAAGTCCAAATCTTCTATCCAAAGATGATGCTTATGAAGATTTTCATCAGTAATGCATTTTTTGATCCTTAGAAAGTCGGATCTGCTTTGTAGAAGAATAGACAATCGGTTGTTGTATAACAGACCCTCCGTTTTCGGGAAGACATGATATGTTTAAGACAAAGAAAAAGGGGGGAGAATGTTAACGCCTCGACTTCTTGAACAAGCTATTCAATTAAAAGCTTAAAGCTTACTTGATTTAAGCCATCTTCTTGAGCATCCGGCTTGTTTCTTTATATAAAACCAATCAGACTTAGGATCCCCTATATTGCTATATCCATCGTACAGAACTTTCCTATTCGCCACCGATTCAAAGAAAGAGAAATTTGGAGTCGCCGAAGAACGATGCTTGAAAAGAAAGAAGAATGTCAAGTCTCTGAATTTAAGTTCGGTGTGTAGGATCTTCGCGTATGCAACATATAGGGTGTATAGAGATGCGTAGGCATTAGGATGAAGCTGCATCGGAGCAATACCCAGTCGTTTTAAAGTCTCGATGGCGATCGGAGGAAACGGAGGAATAGCTCCTACCAAGCACATGGTTCGACTGATTGCCATATATCCTTTCGGAGCTAAGTGGGGTCTATCTTCGCTACCGGGGGTCATGACATCATCCCAAGGAATCCCATGTCTCAAGCAGATTCTTTTGAGCTTTATATCATCGAGTTTAGATGCTAAAGAATCAGAAAATTTATCTATTCCGAGCGCGCCAGGAATCTCTTCGGGAGCTCGCCTGTCTATCTCAGACTCTTCGCTAGATGAAGTACTTTCAGACGGATTTGATTTCGTTGCCTCGTATTCAGAGCCAGAATCCTCACCTCCTGGATTAATTGGAGGGACCTCAGGGTTGTATCGCTCAGGAACCTCGGACTCCGTTTCTGTAGCGGATCTTGAAGAAGATTGATTATTCGACATTACTGCTAGGACGAGAAAACATGAATAATGAGATTAAAACTACCCGTCCCCCGTGTGTGCAAGTGCCGGTGTGTGTGCTTGTGTGTGCAGTAAAGATAAAGCGTGAAAGCTATCAAGATCATCAAAATATTAGTCGTCATATGCAGTCAAATTATGTGGTCATTTAGTCCAGAAAGTCCGACATCAAGGCCCTAGCCTAACTGTTCAGAATTTTATGGTGACAAGGCATCGTTTAAAGTTCAAAATTTGTTTGGATCGTGAACTACGAGTCGGATCGCAAGGTAGAGGGATCGCCCTCCTTCGGATCGCAGGGTAGAGGGATCGCCCTCCTTCGAATCGCAGGGAAAAGGGATCGCCCCTTCACGGATCGTGAAATTAAGTGATCAGGGTTTTTGCTGAATCGTTGCAGCCTCCCATGATACGCGCCTCTGCCGTCACCACGACCCTCCGTCTCGCCACTCGCCTTCATCTTCTTCCTCTCCTCTCCTTGCCCCCGATCCGAACCGGCCTTCTCTTTTCTCCTTCCTCCTCCGTTTTTCTCCTCTCCTTCTCATCACCGAACTCCAACCTCTGAACCCATCAGCCATGGCGCCTCGATGGTTCCCCCAAAAATCACGATATTCCATTGTTTCTTCCCTCAAACTAGTCGAAAAAATTCATAAACAACAGCGATTACAAATAAGGGTGCTTTCGGTGGAATTACCTTTCTAAAAATTGGGAAAGTAATCGGATTTCAGAAGGTTTGAAAAACTAGGGTTTTTTCCTCAACGATGCAGGCGAAACGATACGGAAGAATGAAGAAGGGAGAAAGTGGAGAGGGGGTCGACTTATATAGGCAAAAGGGCGACCGTTTGTCTCCCCTTCTTTGTCCTATTCGATCCACGAAAATAGGCGGGCCGCAAACCAAAAGCCCACCACGTCTCGAGGAGGAGCCCGTTTCGTTCCGTTCCATGAAAAAGCTCAAGCGCTCACCAAAGAACGAGACGAATGGCTCGAATGGCTTGCTAATGGACCGCGACTCGAGCACGCGATCCGAATCGATAAATTCAGTAATGAAGACTCTGAAAAATCCCAGAAAAGGAATTGTTCACTGATTCGCGACTCGCTGTGAAAAGACGATTCTATAGCTTCGAAGCATGTTCCATCATCGATAAAACATACTTCGAGGGGGCAAAATGTTGGCTAGCTTTTTGACCAAGTCGCCCAGGTTCACTCACAAGAGGAAGGTATGAAACTATATTCCCCAAGTGCATGAATGAACGGATCGCGTACTCGACTCGCCCGTCGTCGGATCGCACACTATCGACTCGCCCACCATCGGATCGCATCTCGACGGATCGCCCCCATTTCATCAGCGAAACGAAACCTCTATGCGACTCGATCTGAACTTATATTGTTGCCCAGCGTAGACCGATCCGATCCCCTGATGCATGGCGAACCCTCTGACCCGTTCAAGCGTGAGCTAGTCTTCAGCGATCCGAGTTGTACGGATCCAGCGACACGTGGCCCCAACCGTCATTTTGACAGATTCTCCCCATTCGCTCGATCTGATTTTCAAGGGGATCACGACACCTATCCGCAACGGCTAATTTGACTATTTCTTCAACGGTAGCGATGCGATCCGATGTTCTCGGGATTCGTGCCACGTGTTACCACGACCCGCCTGACAAAATCAGCTATAAATAGCCCGGAGCTTGGCATTTTTTGGGATCTTTTTTGGCAATATTTAGTATTGAATCCGCCATTATTGTCAAAGTACTAGAGTATTGAGAGAAATCATTGATTGTATTAGCTTTCAAAGTATAATCAATAGTATATAAAGTGGACGTAGGCTCGTTAACGCCGGACCGCTATAAATTCTGTGTGTTATTTTCTTTTTCCTCATTCTGCAGTTGAAACTCTATAAGATTCAGAACAATTTGGGTGTTAGGTCCAAATTTTGATCTAACACCATATATAGGTATATAATCAAAACCGCATGGTAACGTATTTGGAAATTGGATTCCGTCATGAACCAAGGTAAAAGATAGTCCTTATCGATTCGAGACACTCTAGCCTGCCCCTCAGGACCCAGACTCAGGTGGGCCCTTGGATCGTCAGGGCCGGTGCACCGATGTGCATTAAAATTCCTGAACACTGCATTTCCCTGCCCTATGGGGTGTCACTGGTCATATCCGACCACACCATCGGCTCTGAAGAGACCGAAGCAAACCGAGGCCTCGCTTTCCATCATCCACATAAGTAAAATACCCGGGCGTGCAAAACCCAAAGCACCATTCCTAGCTAGAAGGAAACGCATGTCCTCCCTGATGTCCTCTCCCGTTTCTGGCTCATACCGGGGTGTGAAGCTCGCGAAACAATGTTATACACAAAGCTACGCCACACAGGCCGTGTTTTGATCATCAACCACAAGACTTTGCTTTTCAACAGAAGCCTTGATCATCTGCCACTTAGGCATGCCACACAGGAAATTCACTCTATGCTACTGATTTCTATCGATATATAACCTCTGAGCTCGTACGTCTCAGAGAAGGGCGTTAAGCAAGAGAATAAATTCTCCGCCGCCAAACAGATATATATTTAATAGAGATCAATCAGCACAGAATAAAATCCAATGTCAGGCACACAGTCCATTTATACGTTCGTTCTGGGTCTGAACGAAACCGGATGCACTCAATACCTCGCATATCCGTACAATCAACAAGTATGTCCGGATGACTACTACTTCAACTCCTTCAAGGTAGCTACTCCTATCATGAGCATCAGTAGCACCCCTCCATTCGATGTGAAGATCACAAGTCTTGCACCATCTTCATATCTTCGACTTCCACTCGTCGATCAATTATTTGAAATGAGAATTAACTCCGCCTTTTCTAATAATTCACGTATATTTAGAATTTCAAACCAATTCATTTCAATGGTTAAATTATTCGATATCACTAATTCTGTTATTTAATGTAATTTCCACGCCAAACACATTCAACCATCAAATATCACGTAATTCGAGCAAATTCAGTTTATTTCCATTCCATATCATTTATAATATTTTATCATGATTTATCGCTATTTTTATTTATTTGAAATTAGCCAATTCCATTCAAAACAACGCTTCAAGCCATAACGCGGCCGTGGCACTGTTTTTCTTCAGATTTGATTTACACATATCAGAAAATCTAACCGTTGGATCTTCACAAATTTTATATCGTTAGAAAGATCTTTTCAAAACGAACCCAACGGTTTCAGTTTTGGGAAAATCCGATGGTCGGATCTCCCGGTACAATCGTTTGAAGTTACGATTTCAAAATACGAACTACAGCGTCGTTATTCGATTTAATTTAATTATATATATATATATATATATATATATATATATATATATATATAATCGATTCTGGCGCTGTTTTTCTTCAAATTTGAATTAAACATTCTAGACAATCCAACCGTTGGATCTTCACAAAGTGGGTGTCATTGGAAAGATATTTCCAAGGCGAACCCAACAGTTGTGGTTTCGGGAAAATCCGATGGTAGGATCTCCCGGTACAATCGTTTGAAATCAAGGTTTCAAAACACGAACTGCTTCTTCGTTATTCGAATTATTTTAATTATATATGTATATATATATAAATATAATTCTTCTTCTATTTCAAAACTATATTCACTTCTTGTATTTGATAAAAATGATATTTTTATCATCAAAAATATTCATTCAACACATGAATATTTTTAGCACTTCATATTTACAATAAAAATGTAGATTTTATTTTTCAATCAATATATTCAACACATGAATGTATTCGACTTCACAACTACGATAAAAATATGACTTTTATCGTTCTAGTCCTTTATTCAGCACATGTATATTTTCTATAGTTTATATATATATATATATATAATAAAAATGTGATTTTTATTGTAAAACAATTTATTTCAAAACACGATTATTTTATCTAGTTCATATATAAGGGAAAAATATTATTTTTATATAGCTCAAATATAAGGGAAAAATATTATTTTTTATATAGTTCAAAGAATTTATTCAACACATGAATTCCATTCAACACATGGGTTTCTATTCAACACATGAATATAGTTTCAACACACGAATATAATTCTAACATATCAATATTATTGAAAATTTCTGCAGCATAACGGCAAGGTAGTTAAAACCGACACCGTCCATAGTACGGCTCCTCGCTCTACCTTAAAACCTCGCAGTTTTTGACAATGGGGATTTTCAATATCTAGTTCGCACGCAGGCGAATTTTCCCATATACTAATCCTATTGGGATTTCAATCACAATCAATCATTTCCAATCAACCATTCATGGTATTCACCAAATTTCACATCAACCAAAAATCCAAACAATATCACAACCAATAAATATCTTCCATGGTCTGTGGACGAGGGGAGTGTATATATATATACGTATATAACTATATTTCGATTTCATTTCAATATCACTTCAATTTATTCAACACATATATCACTTTTACAACGCATATATAACTTATACATCGAACATACAACTTGTACAACGCTTATATATGATGTGTACAACGCTTATATAACTCATACATCGACTATATAATTTATACATCGTTGTTTTCCATATAGTTTATAAATTAGAAATCTCACATAGGGTTCCACTCCACCAAAAATAGCAGAAGGCTCAGAAAAATATCCGGTCTCTTCTAAAATGTAGAAGACGTCCACACGAGTCCACTGTCTCTTGTTTCAATGGATTTCGACTACATTGCAAAAAGATATGATTTTTATTGTAATATCATAAAAGCGCTTTAAAGTGCTATTAAACAGTTTAAATAATATCAGCCGTTACCTTTCAAAAATCGTTCAAAACTAGGCTTGCATTTATCTTCCAATCCGCTACGCTATAGGAGGATCGGCCAACGCCACGTCGAAGAGGGAGGAGTCGCGCACCCGCGAATGGTGGTGGGGTCCAGTTCGATGCTGGATTAGAGGCACAATCACGGTCGAAACGGCTCCACTTTCGAGCTCCAGATCTCGAGAAACACAACACGAGAAGATCTGATTCAAGTATGGATGGGAAGCTCGTGAAAATCTCTTTAAAATACTCTAAAGAAGGTGTAACGACCCGAAAAATCAGAACCAATTTAAAATTTTATTTTAAGAAAATTCAAATTGAAAATGCGTCAGAATTTAGAAATTCTAAAAAATATATTAATAAATAAGTTAAACAATAAAAAGTTTACATTTTTATTGTAAAGAAGGAAATATGAAAAATGGACATTTGTTTAAATAGGAAAGTTCTTATAACATAAAAATGTACATTTTTATGTAATAATGATTCAGTAAAATGAATCATAGCTTGTTTAAATGATGTGACATATAAATTTACATTTTTAGGTAATATAAAAAGATTATATTCTTATGCAACATTTGTTTAATGTAAAGAAGCTTACAATAAAAGATTATATTTTAAATGTGCAATATGTAATATGATTCATTAAAAAAGAATGCTTGATTGACAAATATGTTAACATTAAAAATGTCTTATGAACTTTAGTGACATTTATTAATTTACTGATTGAAAATAATGTGTAGGTCATAAATGAAATAAATTCTGACAATATATATATATATATATTAATATATATCAATATCTATATATATATGTATACATATGTACATATCTTAGGTTGTCCTCTTAAATATTTCCCCTATCAATTCAAATTTAACTTTTAGAAATTCAAAATGTAGACTATATGTTCATAATCAAATAGCATTAATCTAGCATTAATTCTTTCCATTTTATCCTCTTTCTCTCTCTTTCATTGTCATCTACTTTTGAAATTTGAATAATAAAAAAATGGAATAAATGTGTCATTATAGTGTGTAATCAAAAGGGGATTTAAGGAAACATTTATAAAACACAATTAAAACATAAAACGTATTTATTCGTAATGCACATGCATGGTTTCTGGAATAAAAACAAAACTTTGCCCCGCTGTCAAATTTGTAATTGCCTTGTTGGTTACATGTTGAAAATGGTTGACATACATAGTCGCCAAATAATGGGCTTGCTGAATTTCTTTGCATAATAATAATAATAATAAAATGTTACAGAAAGATAGATAATTAAAATTGATATGTTTTCCTATTTTGATTTCATAACTTTTTAAAAAAAAAAATATGAGTTGTGATATGTTTAAAAATGGTCTTAATCTACTATAGGTAAAATTTATTTAAATATGGGACACATTCTTGTGTATATAAGTTGTTACATAATAGCTTTATATTAAAGCAAATATACACACTATTTAATAGGAAAGATGTAAATGTTAAATTTGGACGATTCGAAAATATTAAGGAATAATAATGTGTGGATTTAATTGTAAAATTAGAAATAAAGTGTTATAAAATTGCTTTTGTCCTTTTTCCCAAATCCCTAATCCACTAACATGACCAGCCGCCGCCAAAATGTTCTCTCGTTCCTACTCTTTTTTCTTCTAATCCAAACAATAAATTTGAAAATCTTATGAACGAAAAACATTCGCCTCTTCTAGCTCATGAAGATGAACGGTAGTGATCATTTAAAACACCATGGATGAGAAGATTTTTGGGTTCAAAGGTGGCGGGTTTGTGGTCGAATTAGGGGCTATAGGGGGCGACGAGTTTCCCCATACGGCAGGCGAAGGTGGAGGCTGGCATAGGCTTCGATGTGAGGTGGTTTGATGTGGATCCGGTTGTCTTAGGTGCGTGCGGTGTTGGAGCATTCATGTGAGAATTCTTTTTTTTTATAATTATAATTTATTAATTATGATTTTTGCTTTAACAATCCGCTGTTAAAATTAATTTGTGTTATTTGTGATTTGATGTGGATTGATGAATTCTGTTATGCCGATTTGTTGATTGATTGAATTAATTTGTTTGAAATGAAATTGGTGAAACAAGTTTTATACCCTTTGTTGAAATAAAATTAGCATTTCTATTTGCTAAGTTAGATTAGAAAAAGTAGCAAGTGAATTATCCTTTTATTTGTTATTAGAATGTGAGATTTCTCTTTTTTTTTAAATATATATATTCAAATTGATTTTGATTGTAATGTTGAATATTTACGCTATATATAAAACATATGTCTGTATCATGAAAAATTGAGGTTGGTTGATTTGACTTGTGGTGGTGATGATTGGTTAAATTTTATTTGTGTAAAATATAATCTTGAAATAAAAGTGTCATCTTTCTTAGATAATGTCTTTGTGAAATAAAATTACATTTTTATTTTTCATGAATAAAATAAAATAAAGATAAAAAAATATATATTCATATAGCATAAATTTTCCATTTATGTTAGAAAACAAATTTGTCATCTATGTTAGAACATACAAATGTCATTTTTATTTGAAGTGTTAAATTAGAATAATGACATATTACAAATATGTCATTTATATAGATTGTGTTTCATGTTAAAAAATGTCATCTTTTGTTAGAGAATAGAATATCATCTTTTGTTAGAAAGCAAATAGGTCATTTATGTTAGAAAGTAAATAGGTCATTTATGATCAGTAAATATGTCATTTAATTAGAAGATGTCACATTTGAATAGAAATAACAATTTTTTTCGTTAGAAGTTTGTTATGTAATTAAAAAATAACATGATGCATGAGAATAAAAAGAACATTTTTTGTCATAAAATGTTGCAAATGAATAAAAATACCATTTGTTATATATATATACTTCGTGTAACAACCCAGAAAATACGAGCCAATTTAAAATTTTTAAATTGGTTATTTCAAAGTAATTTGAAAAATTGAAATAGAATATTTCAATAAAATAGTGAATAAGAAATAGTGAGTCAGTTTAAAAATTTGAATTCAAACTTTGACAGACTGTGCAGGGTGGAAAATATAACGGATTTTAGTTAAACCCAAAATATTTAAATCTGTTTATCAATACCTTTCTAACGAATCTGAAAAATCGAAATTTCATAACGGGAATCAAAAGTTATGGCTGAATGAATTTTCAGAAAGGTCGCTATATGGAATATATAGCCCTGGAAAATGGATATTTTGCAAATGACTTCGGAATTCGACGAATCCACTTTTGTTGGGTCCGGGATGTCAAACTATTGCTAGGTTTCAAATTTCATAATTTTTGAAGCTAGTATGTGAGCGTGGCAAAAGAAAATGTGTTTGGTCAATTTTTGTTAAATTGGATCGACCAAAAAATGGCCATTTTTCAAATGATATCAGAATTCAACGAAACTAGTTTTGTTGGGACCGTAGCGTCAAAACATAGCTAGATTTATTTTTCTGGAATTTTTCGAATCAGTTTGTGGCCCTGGCAAATTGAAATGTACGTTCAAAGTTAAAAATTAAATGTTTTATACTTTAATTTGAAGAATAACTGACTGTAACAGTCGAATTGGCCAACGAAACATATCCCATTGTGTCCGGGATGGGGGTAATTAGTTGGGGACGACAGTTGTTGGGTTTGAATTGGTGTCCGTATGGAGAAACACTATTTAAAAATTTATTAAAATCATGGGCCAATCAGAAATTTTCTTGCATTATTTTTAAAACTAAAAAAACATCCGAAACCCTCGTTTTTCTCGCTCCACCAACTATTCATATCGTTCGCCGCTTCCCCCCCAAATCGTTGCCGCCACAGGCGATTCCAGCCTCCGCCACCTACCCCAGTCGACGCGCATCCCTCTCCTCTTCCAATCCGACCCTACCCCGACCCCTATCGCCTCCTCCATCGCCAGAACCGTTGACCCAAACGTCGACACTTCCCAGCGCCGCCACGTACGCTACCGACCACCGAACCACCCCAAACCACCCTGCGCCGACTCCCCTGTCCTTCCTCTTCCACGTCATCACCTCTGATCATCCTATCGTGCCTCGGTTCTCGCGAAAACTGCAACCCTAGTTTTGAACCATCGATAAAGGTGGGTTCTTTTTTATGTTTGAACTTTGAAAAATCATATCTTTATGGTGGGTTGACGAAATTCGATGAAACAGGAAACATCGGGACCGCAAGGAAGCTCTCTACCACATAGAAGAGACCGCGGATTTTTCTGAGTCAACTACGATTTTTAGCACTCCGAAAACCAATGTGAGAAATCTAAATTAAATGAAATTGAATGGAAAATGCCGTGTATAAATTATATAGGAGAAATATAAATTACACACGTGTTGTATACCTCATGTACATGCGTGGTGTAAGCTATATAAGCGAAGTATAAATTATACATGGATAGAATAATTGATATATGTGGTGAAATGCAAGTGAAATATAGAAATATATATATATATACTCCCCTCATCCACAAACCATGGACGATATTTATTGTTGTGAATTGGTGTGAAATATTGGATGAAAAATACGAATGGTTGAATAATTGTTTGTGGTTGATATTGTTTGGTTGTGGTTGAAAAATACCCATTGGTGATTGAAATGAATTGGAAATAATTGTGGAAATAAAAATAAAACATGCCGCCTGCGTGCGAATTAGATGCATGAATCCCCATTGTCAAAAACCGCGAGGTTTTAAGGTAGAGCGAGGAGCCGTACTAGGGACGGTGCCAATTTTAACTACCCTGCCGTTATGCTGCCGAAATTTTGAATGATATTCATGTGTTAGAATTATTTTCATATATTGAAATTATCTTCATGCATTGAAATTAAAGTCATGTGTTGAAACTATATCCATGTGTGGAAATGCTCATGTGTTGAGGAGTAATGTGTGAAAATTAAATTCATGTGTGAACGAATGAAGTGTTTTGAAACGACCCGTAACTTCCCCGTAAAGGAAAGCGCCGGATAGTTCGAGAACAAACCACAACAGAACGCAAACAGAAGAACGTTTCATTGTATATTACAACAATGCATCAGATTACAAGAATATACAGAGTATAAATGAATATTACACCGAAATATCAGAGATTTAAATTACATTTAAATACATAGCAGCGGAAAATAATACAATACACAACTAGAAAGAGATATACGGATACAAAGCTTTCCGGATATCGTTCCAGCTGTAAACCAGGATCCTGTGAATATAAATCTGCAAAACCAAAACTACTAGCTGCCCGTGTCAAAATAAGGGCACCCAGAGTTTAGGTCAAAACAATAAACTCCAGGTCAGTCATGGGACTGGTGTGAGAACTAAAACAGCTATAATTCTTTATTTTAAAGTTCGGTAAATCAAGGGACCACGTCGTATAACACGTAACGGGTTTCCTCCCAAGAATACCAGTGCATAAAACAAACAGCGCAATGCTAAATAAAGAAAAATGAAGCTGTTATAAGACCCAGGTCCCATCACACAATGCAACGCAGCCGAGGATAGGGTTTTCCCTTATAACAGCCAAAGAATGCTTGATACGTTTAAAACAAATCATTTGATACTATTATAAGTGCATAGTGTATAAAACAACTTCAAATCATAAGTATCAATCATAGGCGGCATGGGTACCATATATCATGTCGCCATACTAGTTCTACATTTAAAACCGCAAATGTCACGTATTTGGAAATTGGATTTCCGTCTATGAACCGAGGCAAAAGATAGTCCTCAACCGATTCGAGACGCTCTAGCCCGTGTCTCAGGACCCAGACACAGGTGGGCCCTTGGATCCTCAGGGCCGGTCCACCGATGTGGATTAAAATGCCTGAACACTACGTTTCCCCACCCTATGGGGTGTAAGTCTGGTCCGTCTGCCAACCAGAATGCATCGGCCGAAACCGATGAAACCGAGGCGCCTCGCAACAGCAACAACCACATAAGTCAAACTCGTCAGGGCGTGTAAAACCACTGACGCCACTTCTAGCTAGAAAGAAACGCATGCCCTCCCTGACGTCCTCTCCCGTTTTTGGTTCATACCGGGTGTGAAACTCGCGAATTCACGTTACACAAAGCTGTGCCACACAGGCTGTGCTTTGATCATCACCACAAGACTTTGCTTTTCAACAGAAGCCTCGATCTATTGCCACTTAGGCATGCCACACAGGCGATTCACTCTATGTGTTTGATATCCATCAGTATATAACCCCTGAGCTCGTACGTCTCAGAGAAGGGCGTTAAGCAAGAGAATAAATTCTCCGCCGCCAAACAGATATATATTTAATAGAAATCAAACACACAGACTAAAATCCAATGTCAGACACACAGTCCATTTACAAGTCCGTTCTGGGTCTGAACGAAACCGGAGGCACCTAGTACCCCGCATATCCATCGATCTCCAAGCACGTCTGGACGATCACTAACTGTTTCCATCTTCTTGGGTGTACAGCCCAATCAAGATCATCAGTAATCACCCAAACGACGTGAAGACTTCCGGTCTTCGACCACCGTCTTCATCTTCGACACCACGTCGAATCAGTTATTCAGAATGGGATAAACCCGGTCTTTCTGAATAACTCGCGTATATATTATAAAAGTGTTACACAAACACAACATACGCCTCATTCCAATTCAGAATATTCTTTTATTCAAATATTCCTATACTTTGGGAAAAGTTCCCATTAATTTTATCCAAGATAAATTCTTTAAATTTATTCTTTAATCTCCTTTGAATATCAATTCAAACTAGTCGGGATTAGCGAACCACACCGAAGTAATCATTTATTTTATTTCCCAATCCCAACCTATTCATCCCATGAAGTAAAACTGGTAATACTTCATATCTAACACCACAGTGTTATCGGTAAATTCAGTTACCATTTCACGTTCAAATCTAATTAAAGATTTAACCATCGCCTGGAGCAAAACTGGTGATACTCCATTTTTGATCATCTCAATCTAATTAAAGATTCATTAAAACTCCACTTAGTTTTAATCTTTAACTGGGTTAAAGAATCAGTGTCATTTAAAACACGGTTCACGATAAACCCAAAATCACATTCCATTAATTATCGGGTTAAAGAACAAGTGTTATTTAAAACACTGTTCACGATAAACCCAAAAATCAATACCAATTCAATTCCAATTAAATATCGTTTAATTGGTACACTTCATTAAATCTAAATAAAATGATTTAATCTTTTCACAACTAGGTTCAAGAACAGTGTTAGTGAAGACACCGTTCGCGACAAACCCAAATCACATTTGATATTCAATACAAGGCTCTGAATAGAAAATATATCGGCTTATATTCAATATCAAATTCTACGACTAACAAATGTCGTATTGGAAATAACGATATAAATATATATCTTTCAAATTTCCATAACAACATCTGTATAATCACGAATTCCAACATCGAAATATTCCGAAGACAATTTCGATTCAAATCCACTCCAATGCAATCATTGGAAATTTTGGTTATTTTCAAAACCCTTTTCAAATTCAATTTATTTATTTAAAAATAAATAGAATTATAATTCTAGTTCAAAACTAGTTCATTTCGATAAAAATCTATTTTTATCTTTTCAAATATGGAGTTTTTCATCCCAAATCTTCACAAATCATTTCTTATGATTTTACACAAATTATTACTATTTTTAATAATTTTATCAAGGCCCGTACAGTCGATTTCCATCAATGGCCATCGAACTGCACTTATAGCGACCTTTTTCAAATTTGATTTGGACATAATTCCAAATCCAACCGTTAGATTTCTAATTTCTAATATTCGTTAGAAAGCTCTTTTCGATACGAACCCAAAGGTTCCGGTTTTAGGAGAATCCGACGGTCGGATCTCCCGTAATGTCCGTTTGAAATAAATGGTCGAAATTCACGAACTGCCGCGGCGCGGCGCGTTCTATTCAGGCCATTATATTATATATATAATATATATAATATATACTTCGTCGATTTCTATTTAAAACGAATTATATAAATAGTTTTGAATTCGTTTCAAAAACATTTTCAACTTCCTTTTCAATTCAAATCACAATTGAATTCTTCTTTATAGATTCGTTTTAAAATTCATTTCTATTCAATTCAAATTTCAATTCAATTTGAATTCGTTTTCAATTCAATTCATTTTGAAATCGTTTTCAATTCAATTCATTTCGAAATCGTTTTCAATTCACTTCATTTCGAAATCGTTTTCAATTCACTTCATTTCGAAATCGTTTTCAATTCAATTAATTTCGAAATCGTTTTCAATTCACTTCATTTCGAAATCGTTTTCAATTCACTTCATTTCGAAATCGTTTTCAATTCACTTCATTTCGAAATCGTTTTCAATTCACTTCATTTCGAAATCGTTTTCAATTCACTTCATTTCGAAATCGTTTTCAATTCACTTCATTTCGAAATCGTTTTCAATTCACTTCATTTCGAAATCGTTTAAAATCGATATAAATATCGTTCACGTCAAAATGGCGTCAATTTAATCAACACGGCTTCATATGTTTCTATTTTCAAATATTCTATTTCGAATATTTCTATCTCAAATATTTCTTTCCAAATATTTCCTTTTTCAAATATTCTATTTTCAAATATTTCTTTTCGAAACTGGAATGAGGCCCAATCAATTACCATATAATGTTAATTATATGGATTTTCTACAACACATGTATATATCAACAACGATGAATAGTCAACCATCATCCAAAGTGCATTCTACACAGTATAAGCATCAAATATAAATATTCAACGCTTATAACAGCCTGTCAATCGATCGATCGACATATTTAATCAATCAGGATGAGTGAACTTCAAATTTCATCCTAACACCCGTGTGGGGTTTCAAACAATCAAACACATATTTTATTTGTGCAGTTGGGCGATGTGTAAAATTTATCGTCCCAATCAATGTCCTTCAAATAGGTGTACATAAACAAACCGTCTGGTTTGTAAATGAATATTTATTTATTCACATTCACGTTAAAAATTATATTTTTAACGAAAAAACATTTTATTCCAACATATGAATTTTATTCAGTTCATTCCTTAAATAAAATTATGTTTTTATTTTTCTAACATATTTTAGAAAATTTCGGTGGCATAACGGCACGATACTAGAAACGGGACAAGGCCTAGCCTTATCCCCGGTCTAGTGAAGGCCCACGCCATTCACACATCAATCATATCAATTTCAATTTCACCAAAACAATCCAATCCAAATCAAATAATCTAACCAACTACACAACCAATCAAACAAGTCCATGGTCTGTGGACGGGTGTCGGGTGCTTCTAATAAGCACCGTCTGCATCCTAGTATATATATATATAACTAGAAAAGTAGAATTTGAGTGAGAAGTTCTCACTTATAGCTATCCAAGCTCCACGGCACTTCCTTTGCAGAAGTCTTCGTCGTCATCGCATCCTTTTTCATCTTCGTTGCCCGTTTTCACTACCTATGTAAAAATCGAATTTTTACTTCGCTATTCAATATATAAAAATCATATTTTTATTTTGAAGTTCAATATATAAAAATCCTATTTTTCTATCGAAGTTCAATATATAAAAATTCTATTTTTCTATCGAAGTTCAATATATAAAAATTCTATTTTTCTATCGAAGTTCAATATATAAAAATTCTATTTTTCTATCGAAGTTCAATATATAAAAATCATATTTTTATTTCGAAGTTCAATATATAAAAATTCTATTTTTATTTCGAAGTTCAATATATAAAAATCATATTTTTATTTCGAAGTTCAATATATAAAAATCATATTTTTATTTCGAAGTTCAATATATAAAAATCATATTTTTATTTCGAAGTTCAATATATAAAAATCATATTTTTATTTCCAATATATAAAAATCATATTTTAAAAAAAAAATAGATTTTGCCTTTATAAAACATAGACTTCGCCCTTTCTAATTTAAAGATTTCATCCTTATAAAAAATCTCATTTTTATTTTCCTACACATATAAAGATGATATTTTTAATATTCCTATCATGCAAAAATTATATTTTTAATTCTCTACCTAACCAAAAATCATATTTCTACCACTTCTATATAGTAAAGATTATATTTTTAATACTTTAAAAATATGAAAATCATATTTTTATCCTCTTCCTTATGTAAAAATCATATTTTTATAAATAAAAACATAATCTTTTCAACTTTAAAAATCAAATCTTTATATATATTTTATTTTTAGCTTTTATAAATGCTAATTCATACATAAAAAAACTGATTTTATAAATAAAAATATAATTAAAACTTACAGTGAGTTGCAGAGAGAAGGGGAGGTTTCAGCGTCGATCAGGAGGGGATCTTCTGTGGGTGGCGCGACGCGAGGTAGAGGAGGGGGAAGGCGGTCAGCGTCGGTCGAAGGGAGGGGAGGGGGTTGCGCGCTTGGAGGTTGCGACGGGGGGGGGGGGGGGGGGGGTGTTCGATCGCGTCCGCGAGGTAAGGGGGGGGTTTTCGTGGCGCTTGGGGGGGGGGGGGGTTTCGAGGTGGCGCCCCACCATTGTGGAGGCGGCGGCGACTGATCGGGGGGGGGGGGCGCTCCTCCGATCCTCTTTCCTCTTTTTTTTTTTATTCTGTTCGATTGAAAATATGAGGGGGGGGGGCAGAACGGTTAAAAAGGGGAAGAGGTTTTTTTTTATTATTATTTTATTATTTTTAAAAGTTGACTTTTACATACGACCTCGAAACGAGGCCCACCGCCTGTCGTCCCTAGCGTTTTACCCCCATTCCGAACACATTGGGATATGTATCGCAAGCTGATTCGATCGTTACAATCAGTTTCCGTTAAATTTACATTTAAATCACTATATTGAATTTTAAACGTACATTTCAAATTACCGGGGTCACATACTAACAAGAAAAATTCCGGAAAAATATTTTCTAACTTTGTATTGACGATACGGTCCTAACAAAACTAGTTTCGTCGAGTTCTGAGACCGTTTGAAAAATGGCCAATTTCCTGTCGATTAAATTCAACAGAAACTGGTCAAACGCGTTTTCCTTCGCCACGCTCACATACTGATTCGAAAAATTATGAAATTTGGAATCTAGCAATAATTTGACACTGCGGATCCAACAAAAGTGGTTTCGTCGAATTCCGAGGTCATTTGCAAAATGTCCATTTTTAAGGGCCTGAATTCCATAGCGACTATTCAGAATTTTCAACTGGACATATCTTTTGATTCCCGCTACGAACTTTTGATTTTTCGGATTCATTGGAAAGATATTCACTATTAGATTCCATTATTTTTGGTTTCACTAAAATCCGGATTATTTTGCACCCGGTACATTCAATTGAAGTTTGAAATCGAATTATCGAACTACCGCGCCATTTTCAATTCCTTTTATAATTATATATAAATATTTATATTCTAACGACGACGCGTATAAATATATACGTTCGAATTATATTCAAAATAAATTTCTCGTCGATATTATTTAAAATAATTCAATTTAAATATTCAAATTCAGCTAAAATTGCCAAAATAAAAATTTCAAACTGGCCCGCATTTTACGGGTTGTTACAATCTCCCCCACTTAAAACTTTTCGTCCCCGAAAAGGAACAAAGTCGAAAGCGGTTTGATTATTCAACTCTACGCTCGATCTGGCTTCTATTCTCCAACTCTTTAGTTTCTGAGAATTTTCAAATTTTCAAAAATTTGGCTAACACCCTAAATTTTCGAAAAATTTCGCCATAACCTCCCCTGCACCGGGAGCATCGGAGAATTTCAAATAGCTTCCCCGGTCCTTCAGATCTCAAAAAGAAAAAAGAAAAAGCCAAGCGGCTAGCCAATAGGCTCATAAAATCATCATCACCCAAACAAAACAGTAAATTATGTAGTAAACATGTACCTATTTGTCGGGCAAACAAATTTTATTCTCTGGCTCTAGCCTCCTTGCTATGACCTGTTCAATGATATATATGTATATGCAAACAAATGCGACCAATTTTCAATATAATCCAATATTCGATCAAATTAGGCATAATGATTCAAAATTATCAAACAAATAAACATACAACACAAACATCAATCAATTTGTGGATTAGAGTTTCAAATTGATAACTTTGATACATAGTCAAAAATCAGGTTTTTGATGCCAAATCACAACAATAGGCCCTACCTAATTTTGGTTCTCACACCAGTCTAATGGAAACATATAGAAATCACACCTTCGAAACACGAAAATAAATACTGGTGATGGCGCGCCATCATCAGAATCATGTCCGGGCGACTAGAGTGTGACTCTATATCTATCCAGTATATTAAAATTTCGAATAAACGCGGATCAGACGTATACGCAAAATCTATATATACTGGATTGTCCACATCAATCTAAATAGATAATCAAATACGAATAATTGATTTAAATCTTTAAAACAAAAGTTTGTTTTCATTTTAAAATGTACTCTTCACACTTGTTCTAGGATACTACTGATCCCATCTCTAGCGAGTCATTCTAATTGGATATTACTAACCCAATATCTGATGAATTCTTTCGTATGGTTCTAATGTGCCTTATTCTCTGCTTTGTAAACCAAAGCTCTGATACCAAATGAAATGACCCGTAACTTCCCCGTAAAGGAAAGCGCCGGATAGTTCGAGAACAAACCACAACAGAACGCAAACAGAAGAACGTTTCATTGTATATTACAACAATGCATCAGATTACAAGAATATACAGAGTATAAATGAATATTACACCGAAATATCAGAGATTTAAATTACATTTAAATACATAGCAGCGGAAAATAATACAATACACAACTAGAAAGAGATATACGGATACAAAGCTTTCTGGATATCGTTCCAGCTGTAAACCAGGATCCTGTGAATATAAATCTGCAAAACCAAAACTACTAGCTGCCCGTGTCAAAATAAGGGCACCCAGAGTTTAGGTCAAAACAATAAACTCCAGGTCAGTCATGGGACTGGTGTGAGAACTAAAACAGTTATAATTCTTTATTTTAAAGTTCGGTAAATCAAGGGACCACGCCGTATAACACGGAACGGGTTTCCTCCCAAGAATACCAGTGCATAAAACAAACAGCGCAATGCTAAATAAAGAAAAATGAAGCTGTTATAAGACCCAGGTCCCATCACACAATGCAACGCAGCCGAGGATAGGGTTTTCCCTTATAACAGCCAAAGAATGCTTGATACGTTTAAAACAAATCATTTGATACTATTATAAGTGCATAGTGTATAAAACAACTTCAAATCATAAGTATCAATCATAGGCGGCATGGGTACCATATATCATGTCGCCATACTAGTTCTACATTTAAAACCGCAAATGTCACGTATTTGGAAATTGGATTTCCGTCTATGAACCGAGGCAAAAGATAGTCCTCAACCGATTCGAGACGCTCTAGCCCGTGTCTCAGGACCCAGACACAGGTGGGCCCTTGGATCCTCAGGGCCGGTCCACCGATGTGGATTAAAATGCCTGAACACTACGTTTCCCCACCCTATGGGGTGTAAGTCTGGTCCGTCTGCCAACCAGAATGCATCGGCCGAAACCGATGAAACCGAGGCGCCTCGCAACAGCAACAACCACATAAGTCAAACTCGTCAGGGCGTGTAAAACCACTGACGCCACTTCTAGCTAGAAAGAAACGCATGCCCTCCCTGACGTCCTCTCCCGTTTTTGGTTCATACCGGGTGTGAAACTCGCGAATTCACGTTACACAAAGCTGTGCCACACAGGCTGTGCTTTGATCATCACCACAAGACTTTGCTTTTCAACAGAAGCCTCGATCTATTGCCACTTAGGCATGCCACACAGGCGATTCACTCTATGTGTTTGATATCCATCAGTATATAACCCCTGAGCTCGTACGTCTCAGAGAAGGGCGTTAAGCAAGAGAATAAATTCTCCGCCGCCAAACAGATATATATTTAATAGAAATCAAACACACAGACTAAAATCCAATGTCAGACACACAGTCCATTTACAAGTCCGTTCTGGGTCTGAACGAAACCGGAGGCACCTAGTACCCCGCATATCCATCGATCTCCAAGCACGTCTGGACGATCACTAACTGTTTCCATCTTCATGGGTGTACAGCCCAATCAAGATCATCAGTAATCACCCAAACGACGTGAAGACTTCCGGTCTTCGACCACCGTCTTCATCTTCGACACCACGTCGAATCAGTTATTCAGAATGGGATAAACCCGGTCTTTCTGAATAACTCGCGTATATATTATAAAAGTGTTACACAAACACAACATACGCCTCATTCCAATTCAGAATATTCTTTTATTCAAATATTCCTATACTTTGGGAAAAGTTCCCATTAATTTTATCCAAGATAAATTCTTTAAATTTATTCTTTAATCTCCTTTGAATATCAATTCAAACTAGTCGGGATTAGCGAACCACACCGAAGTAATCATTTATTTTATTTCCCAATCCCAACCTATTCATCCCATGAAGTAAAACTGGTAATACTTCATATCTAACACCACAGTGTTATCGGTAAATTCAGTTACCATTTCACGTTCAAATCTAATTAAAGATTTAACCATCGCCTGGAGCAAAACTGGTGATACTCCATTTTTGATCATCTCAATCTAATTAAAGATTCATTAAAACTCCACTTAGTTTTAATCTTTAACTGGGTTAAAGAATCAGTGTCATTTAAAACACGGTTCACGATAAACCCAAAATCACATTCCATTAATTATCGGGTTAAAGAACAAGTGTTATTTAAAACACTGTTCACGATAAACCCAAAAATCAATACCAATTCAATTCCAATTAAATATCGTTTAATTGGTACACTTCATTAAATCTAAATAAAATGATTTAATCTTTTCACAACTAGGTTCAAGAACAGTGTTAGTGAAGACACCGTTCGCGACAAACCCAAATCACATTTGATATTCAATACAAGGCTCTGAATAGAAAATATATCGGCTTATATTCAATATCAAATTCTACGACTAACAAATGTCGTATTGGAAATAACGATATAAATATATATCTTTCAAATTTCCATAACAACATCTGTATAATCACGAATTCCAACATCGAAATATTCCGAAGACAATTTCGATTCAAATCCACTCCAATGCAATCATTGGAAATTTTGGTTATTTTCAAAACCCTTTTCAAATTCAATTTATTTATTTAAAAATAAATAGAATTATAATTCTAGTTCAAAACTAGTTCATTTCGATAAAAATCTATTTTTATCTTTTCAAATATGGAGTTTTTCATCCCAAATCTTCACAAATCATTTCTTATGATTTTACACAAATTATTACTATTTTTAATAATTTTATCAAGGCCCGTACAGTCGATTTCCATCAATGGCCATCGAACTGCACTTATAGCGACCTTTTTCAAATTTGATTTGGACATAATTCCAAATCCAACCGTTAGATTTCTAATTTCTAATATTCGTTAGAAAGCTCTTTTCGATACGAACCCAACGGTTCCGGTTTTAGGAGAATCCGACGGTCGGATCTCCCGTAATGTCCGTTTGAAATAAATGGTCGAAATTCACGAACTGCCGCGGCGCGGCGCGTTCTATTCAGGCCATTATATTATATATATAATATATATAATATATACTTCGTCGATTTCTATTTAAAACGAATTATATAAATAGTTTTGAATTCGTTTCAAAAACATTTTCAACTTCCTTTTCAATTCAAATCACAATTGAATTCTTCTTTATAGATTCGTTTTAAAATTCATTTCTATTCAATTCAAATTTCAATTCAATTTGAATTCGTTTTCAATTCAATTCATTTTGAAATCGTTTTCAATTCAATTCATTTCGAAATCGTTTTCAATTCACTTCATTTCGAAATCGTTTTCAATTCACTTCATTTCGAAATCGTTTTCAATTCAATTAATTTCGAAATCGTTTTCAATTCACTTCATTTCGAAATCGTTTTCAATTCACTTCATTTCGAAATCGTTTTCAATTCACTTCATTTCGAAATCGTTTTCAATTCACTTCATTTCGAAATCGTTTTCAATTCACTTCATTTCGAAATCGTTTTCAATTCACTTCATTTCGAAATCGTTTTCAATTCACTTCATTTCGAAATCGTTTAAAATCGATATAAATATCGTTCACGTCAAAATGGCGTCAATTTAATCAACACGGCTTCATATGTTTCTATTTTCAAATATTCTATTTCGAATATTTCTATCTCAAATATTTCTTTCCAAATATTTCCTTTTTCAAATATTCTATTTTCAAATATTTCTTTTCGAAACTGGAATGAGGCCCAATCAATTACCATATAATGTTAATTATATGGATTTTCTACAACACATGTATATATCAACAACGATGAATAGTCAACCATCATCCAAAGTGCATTCTACACAGTATAAGCATCAAATATAAATATTCAACGCTTATAACAGCCTGTCAATCGATCGATCGACATATTTAATCAATCAGGATGAGTGAACTTCAAATTTCATCCTAACACCCGTGTGGGGTTTCAAACAATCAAACACATATTTTATTTGTGCAGTTGGGCGATGTGTAAAATTTATCGTCCCAATCAATGTCCTTCAAATAGGTGTACATAAACAAACCGTCTGGTTTGTAAATGAATATTTATTTATTCACATTCACGTTAAAAATTATATTTTTAACGAAAAAACATTTTATTCCAACATATGAATTTTATTCAGTTCATTCCTTAAATAAAATTATGTTTTTATTTTTCTAACATATTTTAGAAAATTTCGGTGGCATAACGGCACGATACTAGAAACGGGACAAGGCCTAGCCTTATCCCCGGTCTAGTGAAGGCCCACGCCATTCACACATCAATCATATCAATTTCAATTTCACCAAAACAATCCAATCCAAATCAAATAATCTAACCAACTACACAACCAATCAAACAAGTCCATGGTCTGTGGACGGGTGTCGGGTGCTTCTAATAAGCACCGTCTGCATCCTAGTATATATATATATAACTAGAAAAGTAGAATTTGAGTGAGAAGTTCTCACTTATAGCTATCCAAGCTCCACGGCACTTCCTTTGCAGAAGTCTTCGTCGTCATCGCATCCTTTTTCATCTTCGTTGCCCGTTTTCACTACCTATGTAAAAATCGAATTTTTACTTCGCTATTCAATATATAAAAATCATATTTTTATTTTGAAGTTCAATATATAAAAATCCTATTTTTCTATCGAAGTTCAATATATAAAAATTCTATTTTTCTATCGAAGTTCAATATATAAAAATTCTATTTTTCTATCGAAGTTCAATATATAAAAATTCTATTTTTCTATCGAAGTTCAATATATAAAAATCATATTTTTATTTCGAAGTTCAATATATAAAAATTCTATTTTTATTTCGAAGTTCAATATATAAAAATCATATTTTTATTTCGAAGTTCAATATATAAAAATCATATTTTTATTTCGAAGTTCAATATATAAAAATCATATTTTTATTTCGAAGTTCAATATATAAAAATCATATTTTTATTTCCAATATATAAAAATCATATTTTAAAAAAAAAATAGATTTTGCCTTTATAAAACATAGACTTCGCCCTTTCTAATTTAAAGATTTCATCCTTATAAAAAATCTCATTTTTATTTTCCTACACATATAAAGATGATATTTTTAATATTCCTATCATGCAAAAATTATATTTTTAATTCTCTACCTAACCAAAAATCATATTTCTACCACTTCTATATAGTAAAGATTATATTTTTAATACTTTAAAAATATGAAAATCATATTTTTATCCTCTTCCTTATGTAAAAATCATATTTTTATAAATAAAAACATAATCTTTTCAACTTTAAAAATCAAATCTTTATATATATTTTATTTTTAGCTTTTATAAATGCTAATTCATACATAAAAAAACTGATTTTATAAATAAAAATATAATTAAAACTTACAGTGAGTTGCAGAGAGAAGGGGAGGTTTCAGCGTCGATCAGGAGGGGATCTTCTGTGGGTGGCGCGACGCGAGGTAGAGGAGGGGGAAGGCGGTCAGCGTCGGTCGAAGGGAGGGGAGGGGGTTGCGCGCTTGGAGGTTGCGACGGGGGGGGGGGGGGGGGTGTTCGATCGCGTCCGCGAGGTAAGGGGGGGTTTTCGTGGCGCTTGGGGGGGGGGGTTTCGAGGTGGCGCCCCACCATTGTGGAGGCGGCGGCGACTGATCGGGGGGGGGGGGGCGCTCCTCCGATCCTCTTTCCTCTTTTTTTTTTTATTCTGTTCGATTGAAAATATGAGGGGGGGGGGGCAGAACGGTTAAAAAGGGGAAGAGGTTTTTTTTTATTATTATTTTATTATTTTTAAAAGTTGACTTTTACATACGACCTCGAAACGAGGCCCACCGCCTGTCGTCCCTAGCGTTTTACCCCCATTCCGAACACATTGGGATATGTATCGCAAGCTGATTCGATCGTTACAATCAGTTTCCGTTAAATTTACATTTAAATCACTATATTGAATTTTAAACGTACATTTCAAATTACCGGGGTCACATACTAACAAGAAAAATTCCGGAAAAATATTTTCTAACTTTGTATTGACGATACGGTCCTAACAAAACTAGTTTCGTCGAGTTCTGAGACCGTTTGAAAAATGGCCAATTTCCTGTCGATTAAATTCAACAGAAACTGGTCAAACGCGTTTTCCTTCGCCACGCTCACATACTGATTCGAAAAATTATGAAATTTGGAATCTAGCAATAATTTGACACTGCGGATCCAACAAAAGTGGTTTCGTCGAATTCCGAGGTCATTTGCAAAATGTCCATTTTTAAGGGCCTGAATTCCATAGCGACTATTCAGAATTTTCAACTGGACATATCTTTTGATTCCCGCTACGAACTTTTGATTTTTCGGATTCATTGGAAAGATATTCACTATTAGATTCCATTATTTTTGGTTTCACTAAAATCCGGATTATTTTGCACCCGGTACATTCAATTGAAGTTTGAAATCGAATTATCGAACTACCGCGCCATTTTCAATTCCTTTTATAATTATATATAAATATTTATATTCTAACGACGACGCGTATAAATATATACGTTCGAATTATATTCAAAATAAATTTCTCGTCGATATTATTTAAAATAATTCAATTTAAATATTCAAATTCAGCTAAAATTGCCAAAATAAAAATTTCAAACTGGCCCGCATTTTACGGGTTGTTACAATCTCCCCCACTTAAAACTTTTCGTCCCCGAAAAGGAACAAAGTCGAAAGCGGTTTGATTATTCAACTCTACGCTCGATCTGGCTTCTATTCTCCAACTCTTTAGTTTCTGAGAATTTTCAAATTTTCAAAAATTTGGCTAACACCCTAAATTTTCGAAAAATTTCGCCATAACCTCCCCTGCACCGGGAGCATCGGAGAATTTCAAATAGCTTCCCCGGTCCTTCAGATCTCAAAAAGAAAAAAGAAAAAGCCAAGCGGCTAGCCAATAGGCTCATAAAATCATCATCACCCAAACAAAACAGTAAATTATGTAGTAAACATGTACCTATTTGTCGGGCAAACAAATTTTATTCTCTGGCTCTAGCCTCCTTGCTATGACCTGTTCAATGATATATATGTATATGCAAACAAATGCGACCAATTTTCAATATAATCCAATATTCGATCAAATTAGGCATAATGATTCAAAATTATCAAACAAATAAACATACAACACAAACATCAATCAATTTGTGGATTAGAGTTTCAAATTGATAACTTTGATACATAGTCAAAAATCAGGTTTTTGATGCCAAATCACAACAATAGGCCCTACCTAATTTTGGTTCTCACACCAGTCTAATGGAAACATATAGAAATCACACCTTCGAAACACGAAAATAAATACTGGTGATGGCGCGCCATCATCAGAATCATGTCCGGGCGACTAGAGTGTGACTCTATATCTATCCAGTATATTAAAATTTCGAATAAACGCGGATCAGACGTATACGCAAAATCTATATATACTGGATTGTCCACATCAATCTAAATAGATAATCAAATACGAATAATTGATTTAAATCTTTAAAACAAAAGTTTGTTTTCATTTTAAAATGTACTCTTCACACTTGTTCTAGGATACTACTGATCCCATCTCTAGCGAGTCATTCTAATTGGATATTACTAACCCAATATCTGATGAATTCTTTCGTATGGTTCTAATGTGCCTTATTCTCTGCTTTGTAAACCAAAGCTCTGATACCAAATGAAATGACCCGTAACTTCCCCGTAAAGGAAAGCGCCGGATAGTTCGAGAACAAACCACAACAGAACGCAAACAGAAGAACGTTTCATTGTATATTACAACAATGCATCAGATTACAAGAATATACAGAGTATAAATGAATATTACACCGAAATATCAGAGATTTAAATTACATTTAAATACATAGCAGCGGAAAATAATACAATACACAACTAGAAAGAGATATACGGATACAAAGCTTTCTGGATATCGTTCCAGCTGTAAACCAGGATCCTGTGAATATAAATCTGCAAAACCAAAACTACTAGCTGCCCGTGTCAAAATAAGGGCACCCAGAGTTTAGGTCAAAACAATAAACTCCAGGTCAGTCATGGGACTGGTGTGAGAACTAAAACAGTTATAATTCTTTATTTTAAAGTTCGGTAAATCAAGGGACCACGCCGTATAACACGGAACGGGTTTCCTCCCAAGAATACCAGTGCATAAAACAAACAGCGCAATGCTAAATAAAGAAAAATGAAGCTGTTATAAGACCCAGGTCCCATCACACAATGCAACGCAGCCGAGGATAGGGTTTTCCCTTATAACAGCCAAAGAATGCTTGATACGTTTAAAACAAATCATTTGATACTATTATAAGTGCATAGTGTATAAAACAACTTCAAATCATAAGTATCAATCATAGGCGGCATGGGTACCATATATCATGTCGCCATACTAGTTCTACAATTAAAACCGCAAATGTCACGTATTTGGAAATTGGATTTCCGTCTATGAACCGAGGCAAAAGATAGTCCTCAACCGATTCGAGACGCTCTAGCCCGTGTCTCATGACCCAGACACAGGTGGGCCCTTGGATCCTCAGGGCCGGTCCACCGATGTGGATTAAAATGCCTGAACACTACGTTTCCCCACCCTATGGGGTGTAAGTCTGGTCCGTCTGCCAACCAGAATGCATCGGCCGAAACCGATATAACCGAGGCGCCTCGCAATAGCAACAACCACATAAGTCAAACTCGTCAGGGCGTGTAAAACCACTGACGCCACTTCTAGCTAGAAAGAAACGCATGCCCTCCCTGACGTACTCTCCCGTTTTTGGTTCACACCGGGTGTGAAACTCGCGAATTCACGTTACACAAAGCTGTGCCACACAGGCTGTGCTTTGATCATCACCACAAGACTTTGCTTTTCAACAGAAGCCTCGATCTATTGCCACTTAAGCATGCCACACAGGCAATTCACTCTATGTGTTTGATATCCATCAGTATATAACCCCTGAGCTCGTACGTCTCAGAGAAGGGCGTTAAGCAAGAGAATAAATTCTCCGCCGCCAAACAGATATATATTTAATAGAAATCAAACACACAGACTAAAATCCAATGTCAGACACACAGTCCATTTACAAGTCCGTTCTGGGTCTGAACGAAACCGGAGGCACCTAGTACCCCGCATATCCATCGATCTCCAAGCACGTCTGGACGATCACTAACTGTTTCCATCTTCTTGGGTGTACAGCCCAATCAAGATCATCAGTAATCACCCAAACGACGTGAAGACTTCCGGTCTTCGACCACCGTCTTCATCTTCGACACCACGTCGAATCAGTTATTCAGAATGGGATAAACCCGGTCTTTCTAAATAACTCGCGTATATATTATAAAAGTGTTACACAAACACAACATACGCCTCATTCCAATTCAGAATATTCTTTTATTCAAATATTCCTATACTTTGGGAAAAGTTCCCATTAATTTTATCCAAGATAAATTCTTTAAATTTATTCTTTAATCTCCTTTGAATATCAATTCAAACTAGTTGGGATTAGCGAACCACACCGAAGTAATCATTTATTTTATTTCCCAATCCCAACCTATTCATCCCATGAAGTAAAACTGGTAATACTTCATATCTAACACCACAGTGTTATCGGTAAATTCAGTTACCATTTCACGTTCAAATCTAATTAAAGATTTAACCATCGCCTGGAGCAAAACTGGTGATACTCCATTATCGATCATCTCAATCTAATTAAAGATTCATTAAAACTCCACTTAGTTTTAATCTTTAACTGGGTTAAAGAATCAGTGTCATTTAAAACACGGTTCACGATAAACCCAAAATCACATTCCATTAATTATCGGGTTAAAGAACAAGTGTTATTTAAAACACTGTTCACGATAAACCCAAAAATCAATACCAATTCAATTCCAATTAAATATCGTTTAATTGGTACACTTCATTAAATCTAAATAAAAAGATTTAATCTTTTCACAACTAGGTTCAAGAACAGTGTTAGTGAAGACACCATTCGCGACAAACCCAAATCACATTTGATATTCAATACAAGGCTCTGAATAGAAAATATATCGGCTTATATTCAATATCAAATTCTACGACTAACAAATGTCGTATTGGAAATAACGATATAAATATATATCTTTCAAATTTCCATAACAACATCTGTATAATCACGAATTCCAACATCGAAATATTCCGAAGACAATTTCGATTCAAATCCACTCCAATGCAATCATTGGAAATTTTGGTTATTTTCAAAACCCTTTTCAAATTCAATTTATTTATTTAAAAATAAATAGAATTATAATTCTAGTTCAAAACTAGTTCATTTCGATAAAAATCTATTTTTATCTTTTCAAATACGGAGTTTTTCATCCCAAATCTTCACAAATCAGTTCTTATGATTTTACACAAATTATTACTATTTTTAATAATTTTATCAAGGCCCGTACAGTCGATTTCCATCAATGGCCATCGAACTGCACTTATAGCGACCTTTTTCAAATTTGATTTGGACATAATTCCAAATCCAACCGTTAGATTTCTAATTTCTAATATTCGTTAGAAAGCTCTTTTCGATACGAACCCAACGGTTCCGGTTTTAGGAGAATCCGACGGTCGGATCTCCCGTAATGTCCGTTTGAAATAAATGGTCGAAATTCACGAACTGCCGCGGCGCGGCGCGTTCTATTCAGGCCATTATATTATATATATAATATATATAATATATACTTCGTCGATTTCTATTTAAAACGAACTATATAAATAGTTTTGAATTCGTTTCAAAAACATTTTCAACTTCCTTTTCAATTCAAATCACAATTGAATTCTTCTTTATAGATTCGTTTTAAAATTCATTTCTATTCAATTCAAATTTCAATTCAATTTGAATTCGTTTTCAATTCAATTCATTTCGAAATCGTTTTCAATTCAATTCATTTCGAAATCGTTTTCAATTCACTTCATTTCGAAATCGTTTTCAATTCACTTCATTTCGAAATCGTTTTCAAATCAATTCATTTCGAAATCGTTTTCAATTCACTTCATTTCGAAATCGTTTTCAATTCACTTCATTTTGAAATCGTTTTCAATTCACTTCATTTCGAAATCGTTTTCAATTCACTTCATTTCGAAATCGTTTTCAATTCACTTCATTTCGAAATCGTTTTCAATTCACTTCATTTCGAAATCGTTTTCAATTCACTTCATTTCGAAATCGTTTTCAATTCACTTCATTTCGAAATCGTTTTCAATTCACTTCATTTTGAAATCGTTTAAAATCGATATAAATATCGTTCACGTCAAAATGGCGTCAATCTAATCAACACGGCTTCATATGTTTCTATTTTCAAATATTCTATTTCGAATATTTCTATCTCAAATATTTCTTTCCAAATATTTCCTTTTTCAAATATTCTATTTTCAAATATTCCATTTTCAAATATTTCTTTTCGAAACTGGAATGAGGCCCAATCAATTACCATATAATGTTAATTATATGGATTTTCTACAACACATGTATATATCAACAACGATGAATAGTCAACCATCATCCAAAGTGCATTCTACACTGTATAAGCATCAAATATAAATATTCAACGCTTATAACAGCCTGTCAATCGATCGATCGACATATTTAATCAATCAGGATGAGTGAACTTCAAATTTCATCCTAACACCCGTGTGGGGTTTCAAACAATCAAACACATATTTTATTTGTGCAGTTGGGCGATGTGTAAAATTTATCGTCCCAATCAATGTCCTTCAAATAGGTGTACATAAACAAACCGTCTGGTTTGTAAATGAATATTTATTTATTCACATTCACGTTAAAAATTATATTTTTAACGATAAAACATTTTATTCCAACATATGAATTTTATTCAGTTCATTCCTTAAATAAAATGATGTTTTTATTTTTCTAACATATTTTAGAAAATTTCGGCGGCATAACGGCACGATACTAGAAACGGGACAAGGCCTAGCCTTATCCCCGGTCTAGTGAAGGCCCACGCCATTCACACATCAATCATATCAATTTCAATTTCACCAAAACAATCCAATCCAAATCAAATAATCTAACCAACTACACAACCAATCAAACAAGTCCATGGTCTGTGGACGGGTGTCGGGTGCTTCTAATAAGCACCGTCTGCATCCTAGTATATATATATATATATAACTAGAAAAGTAGAATTTGAGTGAGAAGTTCTCACTTATAGCTATCCAAGCTCCACGGCACTTCCTTTGCAGAAGTCTTCGTCGTCATCGCATCCTTTTTCATCTTCGTTGCCCGTTTTCACTACCTATGTAAAAATCGAATTTTTACTTCACTATTCAATATATAAAAATCATATTTTTATTTTGAAGCTCAATATATAAAAATCCTATTTTTCTATCGAAGTTCAATATATAAAAATTCTATTTTTCTATCGAAGTTCAATATATAAAAATTCTATTTTTCTATCGAAGTTCAATATATAAAAATTCTATTTTTCTATCGAAGTTCAATATTTAAAAATCATATTTTTATTTCGAAGTTCAATATATAAAAATTCTATTTTTATTTCGAAGTTCAATATATAAAAATCATATTTTTATTTCGAAGTTCAATATATAAAAATCATATTTTTATTTCGAAGTTCAATATTTAAAAATCATATTTTTATTTCGAAGTTCAATATATAAAAATCATATTTTTATTTCCAATATATAAAAATCATATTTTAAAAAATAATATAGATTTTGCCTTTATAAAACATAGACTTCGCCCTTTCTAATTTAAAGATTTCATCCTTATAAAAAATCTCATTTTTATTTTCCTACACATAAAAAGATGATATTTTTAATATTCCTATCATGCAAAAATTATATTTTTAATTCTCTACCTAACCAAAAATCATATTTCTACCACTTCTATATAGTAAAGATTATATTTTTAATACTTTAAAAATATAAAAATCATATTTTTATCCTCTTCCTTATGTAAAAATCATATTTTTATAAATAAAAACATAATCTTTTCAACTTTAAAAATCAAATCTTTATATATATTTTATTTTTAGCTTTTATAAATGCTAATTCATACATAAAAAAACTGATTTAATAAATAAAAATATAATTAAAACTTACAGTGAGTTGCAGAGAGAAGGGGGGGGTTTCAGCGTCGATCAGGAGGGGATCTTCTGTGGGTGGCGCGACGCGAGGCAGAGGAGGGGGAAGGCGGTCGGCGTCGGTCGAAGGGAGGGGAGGGGGTTGCGCGCTTGGAGGTTGCGACGGGGGGGGGGGGGGGGGGGTGTTCGATCGCGTCCGCGAGGGAAGGGGGTTTCGTGGCGCCTGGGGGGGTTTCGAGGTGGCGCCCCACCACTGTGGAGGCGGCGGCGACTGATCGGGGGGGGGGGAGGGGCGCTCCTCCGATCCTCTTTCCTCTTTTTTTTATTCTGTTCGATTGAAAATATGAGGGGGGGGCAGAACGGTTAAAAAGGTGAAGAGGGTTTTTTTTTATTATTATTTTTAAAAGTTGACTTTTACATACGACCTCGAAACGAGGCCCACCGCCTGTCGTCCCTAGCGTTTTAACCCCATTCCGAACACAATGGGATATGTATCGCAAGCTGATTCGATCGTTACAATCAGTTTCCGTTAAATTTACATTTAAATCACTATATTGAATTTTAAACGTACATTTCAAATTACCGGGATCACATACTAACTAGAAAATTCCAAAAAAATATTTTCTAGCTTCGTATTGACGATACGGTCCTAACAAAACTAGTTTCGTCGAATTCTGAGACCGTTTGAAAAATGGCCAATTTCCTGTCGATTAAATTCAACAGAAACTGGTCAAACGCGTTTTCCTTCGCCACGCTCACATACTGATTCGAAAAATTATGAAATTTGGAATCTAGCAATAATTTGACACTGCGGATCCAACAAAAGTGGTTTCGTCGAATTCCGAGGTCATTTGCAAAATGTCCATTTTTAAGGGCCTGAATTCCATAGCGACTATTCAGAATTTTCAACTGGACATATCTTTTGATTCCCGCTACGAACTTTTCATTTTTCGGATTCGTTGGAAAGATATTCACTATTAGATTCCATTATTTTTGGTTTCACTAAAATCCGGATTATTTTACACCCGGTACATTCAATTGAAGTTTGAAATCGAATTATCGAACTACCGCGCCATTTTCAATTCCTTTTATAATTATATATAAATATTTATATTCTAACGACGACGCGTATAAATATATACGTTCGAATTATATTCAAAATAAATTTCTCGTCGATATTATTTAAAATAATTCAATTTAAATATTCAAATTCAGCTAAAATTGCCAAAATAAAAATTTCAAACTGGCCCGCATTTTACGGGTTGTTACATGTTTAAACAATAAAAACCACATTTTTATTATATATATGAAGTATGTAAAATATTCGTCTTATATATAAATAGTTTCAACAATAAAAATTTCATCTTTCTTATATGAACAACATATATAAAATATCCATGTGTGGAGGTGCTCATATGTTGAGAAGTGTGTGTATTGGAAAAGTTCATGTGTTGAATAAAAAGAACGAACAATAAAAATTACTTTTTTATTGAAATTATAAAGTGTTGAAAACATTAATTTGTCGAATAAATATTTTAGATGATAAAAATATCATTTTTATCATATATGTGATATGCTAAAGATATGCGAGCGTTGAAATAAATATTTGTGAAAGAAATGTTATTTTTAACATGCATAGGAACTAAATAAAATAGTGATGTGTTGAAATATATTTTAGTTCGCCAAAATTATCAATTTTGAAATGTGAAGTGTTAAAAATAGCCACTTGTTCAAATAAATATGCATGAGTTGAAATATTCATTAATTAGCTAATGGTATGATTTTTGCCTACGCATGCAACATTAGAATGGATGGTGTTTTTAAACCAAAGTGTATCAAATAAGAAGTTGAATGGAAAATGATAAGTGATAAGAATTGTATGTATGTACATGCATATTTATTGAACAGGTTATAGCAAAGAGGCTAGAGAAGAGGAATAAAATTTTGGGCCCGAAAAATAGGTACACATTTACTGTTTTGCTTGGGTGATGATTTTATGAGCATGTTGGCTAGCCGCTTTGTAACGACCCGCCTTTTAGTTGCCGGTAATTAAACCGACTCAAACCGTTCAAAAAGACGAATTGTTATGGGTGCATACATATATTGAACAAAATAACAGAATTTTTCATTGCGAAATACAATGTTACATCAGAGGTACATAAAATATCAGAGTTACAACACATACAGCAGAAGAAAAGAAAATATACTCTCAGCGGAAGAAAATCGTATGATATAGCAGAAGCTCCCATCTCTTGCATGAACTCCAACTCTAAAAGCACTCTGAATCCTGCTCCAACGATCTATAACTGCAAACTAAACTACTAGCTGCCCATGCAAAATTATGGTCACCCAGAGTTTAGGTGAGGGAACAATAAACTCCAGGTCAGTCGTGGGACTGGTGTGAGAACTCAAAACAGTTATTATTAGGTTCATTTTAAAGTTGGGAATTTCACCGGACCACGCTGCTAACGCGGAACGGGTTTACTCCATGTGAATACCCGTGCATATAAATACGCACCGACCTTTCTAAAATGAAGTTATCATAAGCTCGTCCAACACCAGATGGGCGAGGTTTATCTTATGATAACCAAACATGCTTTCATACGTAAAATCCTCTTTCAAAGCCATAATATATATATATATATATATAGTGTGGAAAACATTTCTCAAATAACTGTATTAATCCTAGACGGCATAATACCCCATCCTATTATGTCGCCATATATATATATATACAAACCAAAATCGTGTGGTACGTATTGGAGATTTGGTTTCCAACTTGATGATTCCTGGCACGAAAGATCAACCGGAACACAAACGAAATGTAATCAAGGGTTTTTCATCCAGACGCGGACACCAATACAAATCGCGAGGTAGATCAACGGTTTTCGACCAGACGCGGCCCCCCAAACATACCCTATTCCATAAGTCATAAGTGGTTTCCCACTACTGCAGCGGTCATCATCAATTCATATATATACACAACCTAACCGCCAGTTTCTCATCATCTGGGATGTGAGGTTTGTCGATGTCACGTCATACACAAAGCTATGCTTCGATAAGCCATTCTTTGATCATCACTAGCTCGTTTCCTAACTTGGGTATGTCACATTGACAATTCACGACATATCACTGATTTCAATCAATGCATACCCTCTAAGTTCATATGACTTAGAGACGAGGATAGTATATTGCCACAAATCCGATATTCATTAACGAAAATCAGTGCTATGCAGTCAATTTCAATGTCAGACACACCATCCATACAAGACCGTTCTGGGTCTGAACGGAACAACCCGAAAATACTTAAATTTGTTCAGGTCTCATGCAACTCACTTCTCGTATCGGGTGGCCTACCCAACCGAGACATTAATCAACAATCAATCTAAACAATTCAAATATTCCCGGTCTTCATTTGTCGTTTACCAAGTCCTGAATTGGTTCATAACGTCGTATTATTACTCGGAATGGTTTCCGAACATATGCTCGATCCCGGTCTTTCCAAGTAATAAGCGTACTTTAAACAGTAGCTATGGTTCACAAGGCTTTTCAATTCAAATCTTCTTCCACATAATTATCAATTCATTTACAACTAAAGATTTGAATTTCTATAATGTAGTATATCTCGTTATCATCTTAAATTCTTGTTTGAAATCAAAGAGTATACCTTCGCTTCTATTTCTTACTTTTAATTCCCTCGGATCGAAGATTTTGACTAAATTCGAATTACGATACAAATTTCCACAACTCAATCTTATTGGTTTCAAGAATGGTATTATTGAAGATACGATTCACGACAGAACCCAAATCAATCGTCATTGAATCATAAATTACACAGAAATTTTATCCACTTATATTCGATATAAATTCTCATAATCAACGAATACTATAAGTAGAATAACGATATAATAATATCTTTCAAATTCCCCAGATAGTATACATTTACATCATGAGGTTCATACCAAATATTGAAGATTATTTCTATTTAGCTTATTTAAATCAAGGTGAGAACCTGTATCATAATTGAAAGGTTTATTCAACTATTTGACATTAGATCTGGATAGAGATACCATCAACTTATCTTCAATGTTAATTTCCGTATCCAACTCATATTATAAGCGGAATAACGGTGAAATACCCTTTTAAATTCCTCAGATAATAAGAGTTTTCATTTACCGAAATAATATCAAACATCCGAAGATTTATCTCCAACCATATCCAATTATTTAGTATTAAAAACCCGTATTAGTATAAATCTAAATTCCATATAAAATATTTCTAATACTCTTAAACCTTTGAAAACATTCCACAAATCATTACTTATAGTTCGGAACATCGTTTACGGGTTAAAACTTCAAAATAGATTGTTTTCGAAGAAAGCGTTACAATAGCGTTCCAAAAGTGTTATAAAAGTGTTTCAAAACAGTTATCTTAACTATTTTGATCAAAATATCGTTTATCTTAGCCAAAACTTAAACTTTACAATTGAAAACACATTTTCATAATTTGTAATGATTATACAAATTTTTTCCATATTTTTAAATAATTTGAAAATAGCTGTTTATAGTTATGGGCAACAATTGTTCTTACATCGATCTTTTCCAAAACGATTTCAAACATAACTTGAAAATTATAACTCGAATTTAAAATCTGCTTTCACTCATTTGAAAGTTCTTGTTTATATAAATCAAATGTTTTTCGTTTCATGGAAATCCGATTTAGATTGCAAAAGTTATAAGCGTTTAAAGTTGCATCTAAAATACGTAAATTGTCGTTATGCGACAAGCTCTATTTTTACCATAATAACCATTATTCTATGATACTTCAAAATATCTTAGAAAATCATTATATCCTTATATAACCCTTTTAAAATCATTTAAATTTACTTTTCAAATTATTTTGGATCTAAAATTCAACTTCATAAATTCCAATTCATTTCTGAATTGAAATAACTTCAAATTAACCTTCCCATTCGTCGGATCAGTTAGGGATAGCCAGGGAGAGCAGGAAACTTCATTTCCAAACCCAAGCCTAGACACTATCCTCTCTGTCATCCTAGAACGTTCTGGTGTTTATTCTATTATTAATATAAAGAGACATCGTTCATATTCAAATTCAAAATCTCATTTCGAATTTAAATTGAAATTAATATGTTTTACCAAAACTGGTTTCAGATAGATATAAAGATCGTTGTATAGAATCAATACATAATTCAAATCATTTCCAATCCTAATTCAATATTTAAAAAGTTAATATTTAATTCAAAACTAACAATTTAAATATTATTTAATGATTGAATAAAGTCGTATATAGGAAGGAGATTTTAAATCGATCACCCATATATTTCCACAACCACGGGGTGTGTGTGTAATATCATGCAATGCAATCATATTTATCCAAATGAACCATATAACCAGATGGATACGAATTCATTCATCACAAACAAGTTGTAACGACAACGTATTTCGCTCGGTCCTAATCGATCGCTAAATCGACCAAGACCGTTTAAATCCCATATACGCTAACTTTGGGTATACAACACATCAGAACAAATAACAGAAGACTTCTGTAAACATCATAATAATGCTACATCAGAGTACATAATATCAGAGTAAATCGAAATATAATCAATACAGCGGAAGATGATTTTACAATAAATGTAATACAATGCACAGCGGAAATAAATAAATAAATAACACAGCGGAAGACGATAAACGCACTAGACACGGCTTTAAGCTTCGATCCAGAATCCTGCTTATATATCTGCAAAATAAACTACTCGACTGCCCGTGTGGAAAATAGGGGCACCCGAGTTTGCAAGGGAAAAGCAAACTACAGGTCAGTCATGGGACTGGTGTGAGAAACTCTAAATAGTTATAAACTTATATAAATTATAGGACAAATCACAGGACCACGCCACTAACGCTGAACGGGTCTACACCCATGAATGCCAGTGTATAAACAACAATCGGAAATATAGATATGGATCTACTATGCATCGATCAATATGCAATATCCCAATCTACCCATTTAGATTAATCACCACTTAAATTTTCCAAATCCGATTCCATTTACAGAAATTATTCCTTTGGATTTTATTCCCGATTTCTTATTTCAAATCATTTGAAATACATATCTTACTTTCTATATCAAAGTAGATTTCACTTCGGGATCTCAAATCAAATCGTTTGGAAATATGTATTCCAAAACATAACAATGCATACAAACAAGTATGCAACCAAATATCGTGCTCCCCATCGACAAGGCAAAGGGTACGCACCTCGCAACTCGATATATAAATGTGCACCTACCCCACATAGGATCAGGCTACACCGACGACGCACCTACCCCACAAAGGAGCAGGCTACACCGACCTCTCACCCATACTTTTAGACTCAGGGTCACCCGACTCTTTAGCCACATACTAAATCATTTCATATCCCGAAGTAGGGAAAATCATTTCACAACATAATAATCACAAGTACTTTCAAACTATAGTACTTCACATCAGTAATTCACACATATGATCAGTCACCATTAATCACATAACCTTTGAGCTCGTACGTCTCAAAGAAGGGTGTTAAGAAAGAGAATAAATTCTCCGCCACCAAACAGATAAATCATCAATAGCAACTAATCAAATATGTGATGAACCACAATGTAACATATAATACATTTCTAAATCATTTTAGAAATCATCGGGTTATAGGCCTCGAAATCCTTTCTGTTTTATAAAACATTTTTATAAAACATTCCCTGTCCAAAATCGGGAATACATTTCTTTTCACTTAAGAAAAATATCATTTCACAATCATTCATTAAATTTGAAATGAACACAACATCGCTAAGCACCTTATCGTCAAATTGTGAAGTGTTTCACAAGGTGTTAGCACACAGATATTTCTACCCAACCCAATGCTAAATGTAAAAGCATATTTTGCTCATAAACTGGTCGAGCACCATCCAAACAATCAATCAATCCAATTTGACATTAAATATAAGGTTTTGAATAGAGATAGTATCGATTTATATTCAACATCAAATCCTGAAACCAACAGATATCATATCGGGAATAACGATATCGATATCTTCCAAATTCCCATCACAATATCAGTATAATAACGGAATCCAATATCGAATATATCCAAAGATAATTTCAATTCAAATCCAATCCAATTTATTTATTTATAACCATTGGATTATTTTTCTTGTTAATAACTAGTTCGTTTCGATAAAAATATATTTTTATCTTTTCAAATGTGAAATTTTTCATCCCAATTCTTCACAAATCATTTCTTATGATTTTACACAAATTATCGATATTTTTAATAATTTTATGAAGGCCCTTACAGTCGATTTCCATCAATGCCCATCGAACTGCACTTACATCGACCTTTTCCAAATTTGATTTGGACATAATTCCAAATCCAACCGTTAGATTTTTAATTTCTAATATTCATTAGAAAGCTCTTTTCGATACGAACCCAACGGTTTCGGTCTCAGGAGAATCCGACGGTCGGATCTCCCGTAATGTCCGTTCGAAGTCAATGGTCGAAATTCGCGAACTGCCGCAGTGCGGCGCGTTCTATTCAGGCAATTATATTATATATATAATATATATTTCGTCGATTTCCTTTTAAAATGTATTTTATAAATCGTTTTAAATTCGTTTTCAAAACGATTTCAACTTCATATTCAAATTCAAATCCAAATTGAATTTTTCCCTATAAATTCGTTTTAAATTCATTTCAATTCAATTCAAATTTCAAATTCAATTCAATTCGAATTCATTTTCTATTCAATTCAATTCAAATTCATTTTCTATTCAGTACAATTCGAATTCCTTTTCTATTTCAGTCCGTATATATATCGTTTTCATTTCATATATATATATATATATATATATATTATTTCCATCTTTCATATATATAATATTTTCACTTATCAATATATACGATATTTTCACTTTTAAATATATACGATATTTTCACTTTTCAATATATACGATATTTTCACTTTCAATATATACGATATTTTCACTTTCACTATATATAATATATATTTATTTATTTCACATCGTATACATGTTTCATACACTCCTAATATATATATATATATATATATATATATAATTCATTTCACATCACGATCAATTTACACACAGAATACAATCAAACAAGTCGTCTATGGTCTGTGGACGGCGGGTGTCGGGTGCTGCTAAGCACCATCTGCATCCTAATATATATTTTAAACTAGAAATTTAAAGTAAAAGTGAGGAGTTCTTACCAAAGCTATCCCAACTCCACGACACTTCAAATGTAGGAAATCATCACTGTTCCCTTCTTTTGTCACTTTCGTTACCCGTAGCCACTACATATATAAAAATCACATTTTTATTTCAACGCTAAACGGATAAAAATAACATTTTCATACTGTTAAAAACAATGCCATTTTATATTTTCTAAACAAACTGATTTTATTTTTCTAAACAAACTGATTTTATTTCTAGACAAAGCTATTTTTATTTTCAGACATCCATGTTTTTATTTAAACTATATCATCATAAAATTATGTTTTTCATTTCAAAAATCGCATTTTTAAAATAAAGTTATGAAAAAAACTAATTATAAAACAAGGTGGATTATATATAAAACTAATTTTATTTTTCTATGTATAAATAAATAAATAAATAAAATGATCAAAACCTTCCTGTAATTAAACTCCTTCCCCACCGATTTACCTGATCCTGACAAAACCCTATGGTCGATCCAAGAACCTGTCTGCGCCACCGTACCCAGTTGATCGGAGGAAGATCAGAATGCACCACATGATGCGCCGTTCCTCCACCTCTCCAACGCCATAAGTGGCTTGAAACTCGAGCCCTCCCTCTCCCCTGAAAATCGCTCCAACGTCGGCGGCTTCAAGACATAAAATCGAGCACCACACTCTTCGATAGATGATCAAACAGACACGGATTGGAAGAGTGAAGGGAGTGCTTCCATTTCCGTTTTGAATCGAGGATCTAACTCGAATTGTTTTGGGAGATTTCTCAATTCATTTCTAGTGTTTCCTGGCCCTTCAACGAACTGGCGGCGGATAGAACAGAGTTGACCGCGGTTTTAGATTTTGACTAGGGTTTGCTTTAGTTTGGGCCTTTTATATATATTTAAATTAATATTTAATTCTAAAAAAAATGTGTTTTTGCATACGAACCCCAAATCAAACCCAACGACTGTCGCCCCCACCCAAATACCCCCATTCCGAACACAATGAGATATGTATCATAAGCTAATTCGACTGTTTCAGTCAGTTTTTCTTCAATTTAAAATATATATCGATTTGAATGTACATTTCAATTTGCCAGGGCCACAAACTGATTCGAAAAATTCTAGAAAAATAAATCTAGCTATGTTTTGACGATACGGTCCCAACAAAACTAGTTTTGTCGAATTCTGAGACCGTTTGAAAATGGCCCATTTCTGGTCGATCTAATTTAACTATAATTGACCAAAACACGTTTTCCTTTGCCACGCTCACAAATTAACTTCAAAAATTATGAAATTTGAAACCTAGAAATAATTTGACATCCCAGATCCAACAAAAGTGGTTTCGTCGAATTCCGAGGTCGTTTGCAAAATTTCAATTTTTAAGGGCCTGAATTCCATAGCGACTATTCAGAATTTTCAAATGGATATATCTTTTGATTCCCGCTATGAAATTTCAATCTTTCGGATTCTTTGGAAAGATATTCACAAATAGATTCACATATTTTTGGTTTCACTAAAATCTGGTTTATTTTGAATCTGGTACATTCAATTGAATTTTGAAATCGAATTATCGAACTACCGCGCCATTTTCAATTCCTTTTATATATATAAATAAATATTTATATTTTAACGACGATCTATATAAAATATACATTCGAATTCCATTCAAAATAAATTTCTCGTCGTTATTATTAAAAATAATTCATTTTAAATGATAAAAATTCACTAAAAATGCCAAAATAAAAATTTTAAATTGGCTCGGATTTCCGGGTTATTACACAAACAGTTTAACGGTGCACAAGCGTTACGGTCAATAACGCTTACCAGTGTTCAGTGTATTATCTAACTACATGCACATCCATTCACATAATAACATCCATCACACAATCATCATCAACAAATTTTAATTATCTCAGCTAATTATAATTAACTAATTTAAACAAATAATTTTAAATTATAAGTTCTCACCTAACAGCTCTCCAAATCTTCATGGTAGGCGAGCCTAGTTGAGTGAATCATCAGACAGTATTTCGGTGCAGCGTCTTCTTCACAAAAATATATATATAATATAATAAACACTAATCTCTCTTTATATTATAAGAGGAGGAAGAGGAGAAATGACGAACTTTGGCAAGGTGGTGGTAGAAAGGAGGAAGACTGATGCCATGGAAGCCATGGCCATAAGCTTTAAGAAGAAGAGAGAAAGAAAAGAAGTGAGAATGAATGAAAAAGTGGAAGGAACGGGTGGTATTTATAGGAAAAGAGGAGTAAGGAGAGAGTGACACATCATAGGACATGTGTATTACATGCATGGAATGTTGCATGCAAAATTACAAGTGTCTTAACTCTTGTAAAAAGGAGAAGGAATGTGTTTTTGGTAGCATTTACCTTAAACATTATGAAAATAAAGAGCAACGCATAATACTAGTGCTACTAATTTATGTTATCTTTTGACAAATCCGATCGAACGACAAATAATATCAGTAAATCCAACTTATTAATAATCATTCTTGTAAAATCATAAAATAAATTATCCTTTACCAAATTCATATTTTTACCAATCAATATTATCAAAATCAGAAAATATCGTTACTTAAACATAAATCTTATAATTAAAATTTTCAACATAAGTTTTCTTATAAAAATCATAATAAAACAAAATACTTATACAAAGTTAAAATTCATATTTAAACCTAATAAAATCAATTTATATTCATAAAATCAAAAATTAAATAAATAAAAATCCAAATCAAACATAGTTAAAATTCTGGGATGTTACATTCACCCCCCCCCCCTTAGAAACTTTTCGTCCTCGAAAAGGAAGTCGAGTAAATTTAAACTCTTTCAAAATTTTAAATTCCAATTTCTCTCTTATTATACCAGAAATGTAATGGTCAGAACCAAGGCTCACATCATTCTCAGGGTACTCTATCTGATTCTCACTAAAGGTAGAGTCTAAGGATACTTCTATGATCTCGTGATTACTAGGGTCGTCACTGGTCATGATTAAAATCAAATTATCTGAAATAGATCCAGAGTTGCTACCATTACCACAAAAGAGAAACTGGGATAGATATTGTCTAGTACTTAGATGTCTATGACCCTAAAAATTTAAAGTTTAGAAATTGTCTTTCTAACTTACTCTTATGGAACCCATGTTTTTCTTATCAATTATAAGACTTAGTGCTTAAATTATAAATCCAAGTTCTCAAATAAATCTTTTCCCCTAATCATTCAATTATCTTGCAAAATAACATCTTGGCTAAATTCAGTATTAGAAATTATATTGCACTCAATACAAATTCAAGTTAAATTTAAGAGACAATTCAAAATACTGGTTTCAAATCTAAATTAGTTCACTTGTCCAAGGCTTTATCTGAGCAGGGCAAAAGGAAGAATTCCGAAATAAAGTTGAATAATGACAATTCGGGGTGATATTTAAAATATGACAATGGGTCGAGCAAAACCCAGCGACAAGGGAAGAGATAAAATTATATTTCCGAAATACTCATTCTATTTCAAATTTTTATTTCAATCATTTCCAATATAATCTCATATTAACCCATTTATAAGTTAACTTTTATACTCATTTAATATTCAAATTTTTGTTGTCATATTCACCTAATCGAATAACACTTTCTCTAAATCCACTTTAAAATTAAAAATATATAAAATCTCTTTTTCATTCTTGTTTAAATATCATGTCTTGTTTAGAAACATTTTTTTACTTAAATAGTCGTACAATCTCTTAAAACAGTTTTATTTAAAAATACCATCACGCTTCCTCTACGCACTCTGATTATGCGTATATTCAAACTAGTATTGGTAAAAACATCCCAAAACATTGATTTCAAAATTTCCGGAACCAAATCCTCAAAATTAGTATTTAAAAATCCAAATTTTCTTGCATAAGTTGGATTCTATATTTCAAAGAAAGCTCATTTATTGAGGTTCTGTTACAAAATATCTTGGACAAATTAAAGTTATCGACATGGTTTCACACGACACAAAGAGGCATACATTGATCAAGTCAAAATTCCATGTGCTCAAGTCAAGTAAAGATGCATAGAAGTTCCATGCTAATTTGTGCATGAAAGGTATACATAGACCAAACCAGGTTTCATGAGCTTGGAATAGAAATTCAACATCTAATGAGCATCAATAGGTGTAAAGGTTCGAATCAAATACTTGGACAAATGCACATGATACAAAGATACGAATGACACTACTCAATAGCAGATGGTTGGAATTTAAATGGACAGTCTAGCCCAAGATGGGAACTCACATGCAAACAAGGATACAAATTCTAACAGTTTAATCATGGGATACTCGTTAAATTTTCATAATTTTCCTCTTGAATAAATCTTACTTTAACAACTTCATTTTCTTCCTTTGTGTTTCAAGTGAATACTTGTTGAGAAATTTTCGTTTGACCCACTCGTTCATGCTGATTTCTCTTAACAAGGGAAAATATAAAATTCAATCGATTTGTTTAATACATATCCCATTTTGTCATATTAACCTTGTTGCTCAAAATTCGTATAGCTTCAGGTGGGAAAATCGGTCTTCTCCCCCACTTAAGACATTTACCATAATTTGATTAAATTTTATCGTCAAAATCGAAATATGGGGTGAACCAAGCTTGCTCACATGCATTTTCAAAATTTCACTTTTCAGTTCTTCAAGTGAGATTAGCTTCTAGAATATATCCTTGCTGTTTTGACAAAATAGTCTGATTCACGCTTCTAATTATCAGTTAAGTATGCGTTTAACTTAACTACCTTATGTTAAATTCATTTTTCGCATATCCCATTTCATAACATAATACATTCAATACTTCGAAAGTCATTTGCGAAATCAATTTTACGATTGTGAGGACGTCGCAAAACACTTTCAATTGTTTATCTATACAGCTTTAAGTACTTCTTGACGTCTCGATCAGAAACATATAGTCATCCCACTTTCGAAACCCAAAAATAAGACTGATGATGATCGATCAATCACCAGACTTATCCCCAAGCAACTAAAATGTGATTCTATATCCATCTAGTATATATTGGCTTCGCATATACGTGGATCTGACGTATATTCAAAACCCTTACTTACTCGATAGTCCAATCATGATGCCGAATAAAACACTCTAAACCCTTATTTCCAATTATATTTCAAAGTATATTTCAAATAATTATCCTTTTCAAATGATTTACTTATTCAAAAATACCTTATATAGATTTCAAATATTCGCTCTCTCATCATAATATTCCAAAATCTTATTCTAGGGCATTTCTATCCCTATCTCTAATGAGATACTATAGCTCTGATGAGTCCTATCCTTTTTTCAAAATATGTTGTACCCGATAGCTTTGTATAACCAAAGCTCTGATACCAACTTGTAACGACTCGCCTTTTAGCCCAATTCTTGCCGGTAATTAAACCGACTCAGACCGTTCAAAAAGACGAATTGTTATGGGTGCATACATATATTGAACAAAATAACAGAATTTTTCATTGCGAAATACAATGTTACATCAGAGGTACATTGAAACGCCCCACCTCCGTTAGGGTCACTCTCAAAGGGAATGCCCTAATTTTAGTGGAGGTTTATAAGTATAAGTCACAGATATACAATACAGATATAAGAACACATATTTCTGAACAGCGGAAAACAACAACTTTTATTTCATTAAAATATGTGTTACACAATCCATGCCATAATTTGTTTTACAATACTTCCAAAAACATAACATCTTCATAACTGTCTTGATTATCATTATTTAAAGAAGCATAAAGGAAACATAAATAAACTGCAAAAGTCCCATAGTTGCTGTCCAAAGCCATAGTCCAAAACGAAAAGATCCAAGCAATACATTCTTTCTCTTCAAGCTGGATATGAAGGCTGGTCAAGCTGCGGTATTCCCTCCCTGTGGACCTGGGGGGGGGGGGGGAACGGAAGAAAAGAAGACGAAAGAAAGGTAGAGTCAGACATAAAGCCTGAGTAAGTCTAGGACTATTCAGTCTATGAATAAAGAACTGGGTGTGATAAGTATAAACTAGAAATGGGAAAGCACCATATACTTAGTTAAGTTGTCTAGGGTCGAATATACTGTCGTACCCCATAGTAATCTCTGTACCCATATAAACTGGTTCCCAACAGGCACCCCATAATCAGGGTGAAGTGATCCATTTTATGATGATCGGCTCCTACTCGCATAGTTACATGTGTCTTACGGCCCCCGATGTTGTAGTTACCTATGCTGGTCCCACCATGGGGTGTATCAAGTCTCATGGTGGTGGCCCGACACAATCCTAGAATGCACAGGTATGCTACTGGTGCCCAGTGCCTTATTTTTCTGCGCCGGAGTGTGTGCACGCCCGCACCCCGTTAGAACCTACACTGCTGCACCACCGCCGTCGATTTGACCTCTTACAGTCAGCCCAGTAATCGTGCCCCACCCTGCCTAGTTTCAGGGTATCATGATACCTAATAGGGTTACTGCTGAAAAGGGTCCCCCGCTACTAGGTTTTCTATTTCTAGCCAACATGCTAAGTTGGTTAAGTGTTTTATAAACCTAACCCCCAATCAGTCTGTTTAGTTTAGCATGTTCCATTCTGATTAAGTATTAATATAATTTACTTAATCCTATCAATCCTGACTCAGCCTTAATTGTCTTATTAAAGTCTTGACCTCTCACATTAGACAGGTATTGTTGTGGCTGCCTGTTGCCGGTTGGGTCCGGGCAGTCTTACGCCATAACTCAATCTAACCTCGGGTCCTTATTGGGCTCCGTGTTTAACCACCCACATTGGATAGGTATTGTTGTGACTACTGGACAGCCGGGCGGTTCCGGGCAGGTTTACATCACAACTCAATCCAACCTCGGGTTAAACACATCGTATTTTCTACATTTACATATTTTGTCTCTTTTCTTTTTATATGTAAATATTTGCGGCCCATTATTCAAATTCATCTTTATTGGTTAAATTTCATTTATGCCACTTAATTGTTCTTTCAAGGTTGTTGGCATGCGTTAAACATGCCAACACATATGTTCTATATTTTAGACCAAATGTCATTACCCCCGTATTATACGTTCGCTCCAACGTAAGGTGTATTGGGTTTAATACTTAAACCCAATTTAGCCAAATGAAAAGGGGAGGCTTATAACATGGTGTTTATAAGGTAACATGAAAAAGGGGAGTGTGAACGCATGAACTTGCAACGAACGATTCAATTAACAAAAAATAGGCACATGTGAACTTGCAATTGTAACATCATATAATCATGGCATAACATGAATCATTTTATCCATATAATCATAGCATAAACAATACTTAAACATAAATCATTCTATTCATATGGTTAATGCATAGACAATACTTAAACATGAATTATTTTATTCATATGATTATGGCATAAGCAGTACTTAAACATGCATCGTTCTATTCATATAATCATGGCATAAATAATACATGAATCATTTTATTCATATGGTTAATGCATAGACAATACTTAAACATGAATTATTTTATTCATATGATTATGGCATAAGCAGTACTTAAACATGAATTATTCTAGTCATATGATAATGGCATAAACTTAAACATGAATCATAGGTTCAACCAACCATGTAAACATGAAATTAAGAATCTAACTAAATTAGATATCATTATTATTGGCACAGGGTCTTGACTAGAAATATAAGCCTATATTTTTATTTAGGCATGATATAAACTAATCGTGTTCATAAAATCACTACATGTTAACAAAAAGGTGCTTACTTTTGTCACTAATACAAAAGTATGGTTCAACTAGAATTATCCCAACCTAATTCTTATATGAATCATGGTTTTCATTCTATTCATAGAATTATAGCATAAACATATCTAAACTTACATCATGGTTTTTATTTTATCTATGTAAACTTGCAAGAGGAATGTAATTCTAATGTAACTTATGATAACAACATGAGCCTAAAAACATGTTTTTCAATTGGGCATAATAACGAACATAGTTTAGTCATGTTCATAAAATTAATACAAATTTACAAAGATGCGTGCTTTTGTCGCTATCATAAAAATATGATTTTTATACTTGAACTATGATGCCTATTCCAACATAACTTCATATGAATCATAATACTTAGTCGATTCAATTACACACTAAAAGTGGTCATAAAAGTATGTACATCATATTAGCATAATACGAATCATATACTTGCATGAATTCCAATTAAAATATCATAACATATAGTTGTTAACATGAATCATATACTTGCATGAATCTTAAACAAATTATTACGACATATAGTTGTTACTTTCAACATGAGTCTTATACTTGCATATACCAAATGGGTATTGTAAATAACTACCACAAACATGTAGTTTTCAATATGAATCATATGCTTGCATGAGTCCCAATCAAAATTTCCACAACATGTGGTTGTCAACATAAACCATATACTTGTATGAATCAAACCATAGCATTGCCATATCGTTTAGAATCAAAATAACATACAAATATAAGTCATTATCGCCACAATTCCATTTCGTTTCCAACGCAAATCGCGTACTTGCAAATATCCAATCGTATTCCATAATATTCCCAAATCGTTTTGCATCAAAGCAACATATAAATATAGATTATTATCGCCACAATTCCATTTCTTACATTACACAAATCAACACAACTATTTAATTCATATCGGAATAGCACTCTACTTACAGCGTATGACGAATCTTCAATTCAGAAATCTGAATTCTGTATTTGGAGATGCTATCCTTTGTTGTCGGCGTTGCTTTGATTGATTTGACATTGCTTTAAGCTTTTGATTTATTCCTAATTGTCTCTCTATTTCCGACGGCTATCTTTAGTCTCTCCTCAGCAACATGACGGTCTCAGCTCCATTTTAGTTTGTGTAAATTAGGGTTAGTCTTAGGTCCTTTTTATAGAGTTTGTGAGTTGATTTAGACCGTCGATGAAGCTTGGTTCAATAATAGCCGTTCGTTTGAAGGAGAAACCAACCAGGAGCTGACACCTAGCCCTAGTGACAAGGCAAGGCTCAGAAAATCGACCAAACACAGACCAGGCCAGCCAGGGTGGGCTGGGTTCGACCTGGCTCTGGGGCCAGGTCGACACCGTGTCGACTTGGCAGTCGACACGGGTTACCCAGGTCGACTGCCCTGTCGACCTGGCTCGCCCAGGTCGACTGCCAAGTCGACCTGGGTGCCTTAGGCAGGAATTTTCCCGCCCTGGCCAATTGGGCCCGATTTAGAATTTTAAACTTGTTTTTCTGAGCTGTTTTCGTCTGTTTGAATTTTAACCTGAATTCTGAAACTTCCGGAGGCCATATCTTCTTCATACGAACTCCGTTTTTCGAAAACTCGGACTCTATTTCGCGTATTTTTCCGAGACGAACACAATGTCGTATCCCGTTTCCCTTAATTCTTTGATTTGTTATACTTTAATTTGTGAATTTCACTGTTATTGAATACACGGGGTGTTGCATTCTCCCCCACTTAAAAGGATTTCGTCCCCGAAATCTTCAACTTTAGGAAAAATATATATCCTAACATCCAAACATCCATCTACTCATCTATCAAACACGAGTATCCATTGTCCTTAAAAGACTTCTAATGCTTCATGATCATATGCGAAGTGTGTGTGTACATGTACTTATCTAATGCAAAATCAGGCGGTCTACTGATTCAGTTGACCTCCTTAATGCGAATTATGTGAGTGTCATGAACCCATTATGTATGCAAATTTTCCTATTCATGATTCTACATGAGTGCACAATCATTCATACAAATGCAACATCCATATGACAACACATTAAAGTTAAACCATATACGAATGCAAACATATATGCATATGCAATATGAAGTGACTGAGCCGATCTAAAACCTAGATTGTGTGTGTATATGCAACCACGAGTAACCACTAGCAATCACTTGCAACCACTTGCAACCATCATCCATAACATGTTTCAATTACATGTTTTCATCCAAAGGGTTTCTACCTAAAAGATAGGGTCGAGGAGATATACCTAAAAAGATAGATAAAAGTGCAACTTAAGGAAAAAGAAAGATCAAGGATGTACCATCGAAAAGAAAAGGGTAGGCAGTGCGTATTCTAGCTTCAGTTTCCCAAGTCGCGTCTCCCTTGGCGTCGCTCCACTGAACTTTGACGAGCTTGACTTCGCGGTTGCGTAGCTTCTTCACTTCCATTCCTAATATGCGGGTTGGAACTTTCCTCACGGTTGCTTCGCGCTCCACTTCAGCTTCTTCTAGGATATTTGGCTCTACCACTTCAGCAGACTCATGTAGACATTTTCGGAGATGCGAAACGTGAAAGACGTTGTGGATTCCGGCCAGCTTTTCGGGTAGCTCTAATCTATAGGTATAGTCGAATGATAGAAGCAAGTAAAAACTTTGTGCCCATTAGGCAATGTCAAAACTGGAAATCTATGCCACATATATATTGATTAGGAGAAGAACTCTCTAAGCATCAGCCCCGAAGACCGAAATCAACATCAGACTGACACCCAAAGAATTACTCAACCCAACCACTATATATGATTCTAGGAAACTAAGTATGATGGACTCCTTTTAGGTCACATGGGAGTCCCTTCCTAAGACCAACCCGTATCCTATAAAACCCAAAAAGTTTAGTCAAACCAACGAACACTCTCAAGCCCCAACATGTGTTACTAACAGATGAGTTATACTCCTTATGGGGTTTGCAACAGAAATTGGATTGAGAATGGGACCGAGAGGATATACACAAAAGATAGCATGCAAGTAAGCTCTACAGGAAGAGAGGGATCAAGGATATACTCTTAAGAAGAGATATGATGCACGAATCTAGTCTTAAATCTTCTAAGTTGCATTTCTTGAGCTTAACTCCATTATGCTTTGTCCGTCTTTAACTTCACAATTTCGTAGCTTCTTAATTCTTGTTTCCAAAATATGAGTTGGAACCTATTTCACTGTTGCCTCTCGTTCCTCTTTCACTTACTCTACATCTAGTATACTCGGCTCAAGCATGACGGCATATTCATGGTTTCATGCAAGCTCTCCAAAATTCACTAGTGAATCTTGGATCTTGTTCACTTACTAGAAGGTATTCCACATAGATGAATTATCTCTTGAAAATAAACAAATGTCAACTATGTTGCCAAATGAACTTACTAAGGTGATTCTTTACGTCTCATGCATAAGCGAAATGAACCTTCTGCCTTAGTGGCGAACACTACCGGAGCGCCCCATTCTGAAATGCTCCTTCTAATGAACCCCTTCTCTAGAAGCTCTTTAATCTGTTTACTGAGCTCTTTCCTTTCCCGTGGAGCCATGTGTCTAACGGGCAACGCAACGGGCTTTGCATTATCTACAAGGTATATGCGGAAGTCTATCTCTCGCTTCGGAGGCAAGCCCTTCACCTCTTCGAAGACATCCGGATTTTCCCGGACCACTCTAACTAATTGCAAATTTTTCAACGGAGGCATCTAGCGATTCAAGATAACTAAGCATAACAGCATACGAGGGATTACAAGAAATTTCCAAAGTGTTACCGAGCCTAACAACCCTTTTCTCACAATCAAGGATGACCCCATTACTGGATAGCCAATCCATGCCCAAAATCAAACCATATCCCGAAAAGCCCAAAACAAAGGCACTACATTGAAATTCTACGCTTAGAATAGAAATTTTCAATCCCAAAGAGATCATAGACAAATGAGCTAGGCCCCCAATTGGGTTTGAAACAATTAAGGGGTCCTCTACCAAACTAGTTTTTAGGTGTAGAGATTCTACTAAAGCAGACGAGATAAAGGAGTGTGATGCGCCAGAATCAAATAAAGTGCGAACGGGGTGATCATAAAGATAAACTACACTTTCTACAGAAGTATTTATACCTCGCTGTTGCAGAGGGTGCGCTTCTAGGACATGAACTTGTGCCCCTGAGGTGGATCCAGCCCTCTGCCCCTGTCCTCGTTTCTTTGGGCAGTCCTTAGCCATGTGGCATGTCTCACCACAAGAAAAGCACCCACCATTCTCCTTGGCCTTCTTTTTCCGGCAATCTTTCACTAAGTGCCCCACTTTGCCACAGAAATTACACTTCCTCTTCTCTTTGTTGTTTTTCCCGCCCTTCTTAAAGTCTGTTTTCCTAGGCTGCAAACCCTCTTTCTTCCCTTGAGAGCTTTCTGCCTTAGTCTCCTTCTTGCCCTTATCCTCTTCGTTCAGCAATGCCATATGTACCAATCTTTCATATGTGGCCCCCATGGGTATATGGGTCATTGCCAAACTGTGTAATGGCTCATTCAACCCTTTGACGAAACGGAGAGCCTTCTTGTGCGGGGTGTTGACTAGGTCCAGCCCAAACCTAGCCAGCTCATTGAACTGATTAACATACTCTTTGACTGTCTTGTTCCCTTGCTTAAGAAATAAGAATTTTTCCAACTGCAAACTCCTTTCCGCATCTGAGAGAAATTTAGCCTCAAACCTTACCCTAAAGTCCTCCCATGTCTCCACTGGTCTTTCTGCATTAGTGACTTCCCACCAGTAGGAAGCCTCGCCCTTTAGTAGCCAAACTGCCAGTTGTACTTTCTGTCTATCTTCTACCTCAAAGATGACGAATAAGTCCTCGGTTTCTTTCATCCAATTTCTGGCTGCCACGAAGGACTCAGTTCCATGGAAATCCTTTCCTCCCATAGCTTTAAAATCTTTACATATCTTAGCAAAAGTGTTTCCCCTCGGAGGAGGTGGAGGAAGAGGTACCGCTGCAGCTGGATGATTTCCTGCAGCTGGGGGAGGAGGAACGGTAGGACCTGGCTGAGTGGCCCTTGCTTCTAAGAACCGTCTAAACCAACCAGGTATTGGTACAACCTCTGGCAAGTTAAGTTCTTCGGACATGATGAAACAAAAAGGATAGATTCAAAACGAAGGATAAGAGATAGTACCTATGGCTTTGGGGGGGACTTTGCCTTTTAAAATAAAATAATATTTTATCTTTTTAAAAAAAATGCTTCTTTAAATTTCCTTTTTGAAAATAATTTTTCAAAACTTTTTTTCTTATCTGGTAAACCTATGCTCTGATACCAAGTGAAACACCCCACCTCCGTTAGGGTCACTCTCAAAGGGAATGCCCTAATTTTGGTGGAGGTTTATAAGTATAAGTCACAGATATACAAGACAGATATAAGAACACATATTTCTGAACAGCGGAAAACAACAACTTTTATTTCATTAAAATATGTGTTACACAATCCATGCCATAATTTGTTTTACAATACTTCCAAAAACATAACATCTTCATAACTGTCTTGATTATCATTATTTAAAGAAGCATAAAGGAAACATAAATAAACTGCAAAAGTCCCATAGTTGTTGTCCAAAGCCATAGTCCAAAACGAAAAGATCCAAGCAATACATTATTTCTCTTCAAGCTGGATATGAAGGCTGGTCAAGCTGCGGTATTCCCTCCCTGTGGACCTGGGGGGGAAACGGAAGAAAAGAAGACGAAAGAAAGGTAGAGTCAGACATAAAGCCTAAGCAAGTCTAGGACTATTCAGTCTATGAATAAGGAACTGGGTGTGATAAGTATAAACTAGAAATGGGAAAGCACCATATACTTAGTTAAGTTGTCTAGGGTCGAATATACTGTCGTACCCCATAGTAATCTCTGTACCCATATAAACTGGTTCCCAACAGGCACCCCATAATCAGGGTGAAGTGATCCATTTTATGATGATCGTCTCCTACTCGCATAGTTACATGTGTCTTACGGCCCCCGATGTTGTAGTTACCTATGCTGGTCCCACCATGGGTTGTATCAAGTCTCATGGTGGCGGCTCGACACAATCCTAGAATGCACAGGTATGCTACTGGTGCCCAGTGCCTTATTTTTGTGCGCCGGAGTGTGTGCACGCCCGCACCCCGTTAGAACCTACACTGCTGCACCACCGCCGTCGATTTGACCTCTTACAGTCAGCCCAGTAATCGTGCCCCACCCTGCCTAGTTTCAGGGTATCATGATACCTAATAGGGTTACTGCTGAAAAGGGTCCCCCGCTACTAGGTTTTCTATTTCTAGCCAACATGCTAAGTTGGTTAAGTGTTTTATAAACCTAACCCCCAATCAGTCTGTTTAGTTTAGCATGTTCCATTCTGATTAAGTATTAATATAATTTACTTAATCCTATCAATCCTGACTCAGCCTTAATTGTCTTATTAAAGCCTTGACCTCTCACATTAGACAGGTATTGTTGTGGCTGCCTGTTGCCGGTTGGGTCCGGGCAGTCTTACGCCACAACTCAGTCTAACCTCGGTTCCTTATTGGGCTCCGTGTTTAACCACCCACATTGGATAGGTATTGTTGTGACTACTGGACAGCCGGGCGGTTCCGGGCAGGTTTACATCACAACTCAATCCAACCTCGGGTTAAACACATCGTATTTTCTACATTTACATATTTTGTCTCTTTTCTTTTTATATGTAAATATTTGCGGCCCATTATTCAAATTCATCTTTATTGGTTAAATTTAATTTATGCCACTTAATTGTTCTTTCAAGGTTGTTGGCATGCGTTAAACATGCCAACACATATGTTCTATATTTTAGCCCAAACGTCATTACCCCCATATTATACGTTCGCTCCAACGTAAGGTGTATTGGGTTTAATACTTAAACCCAATTTAGCCAAATGAAAAGGGGAGGCTTATAACATGGTGTTTATAAGGTAACATGAAAAAGGGGAGTGTGAACGCATGAACTTGCAACGAACGATTCAATTAACATAAAATAGGCACATGTGAACTTGCAATTGTAACATCATATAATCATGGCATAACATGAATCATTTTATCCATATAATCATAGCATAAACAATACTTAAACATAAATCATTATATTCATATGGTTAATGCATAGACAATACTTAAACATGAATTATTTTATTCATATGATTATGGCATAAGCAGTACTTAAACATGCATCGTTCTATTCATATAATCATGGCATAAATAATACATGAATCATTTTATTCATATGGTTAATGCATAGACAATACTTAAACATGAATTATTTTATTCATATGATTATGGCATAAGCAGTACTTAAACATGAATTATTCTAGTCATATGATAATGGCATAAACTTAAACATGAATCATAGGTTCAACTAACCATGTAAACTTAAAATTAAGAATCTAACTAAATTAGATACCATTATTATTGGCACAGGGTCTTGACTAGAAATATAAGCCTATATTTTTATTTAGGCATGATATAAACTAATCGTGTTCATAAAATCATTACATGTTAACAAAAAGGTGCTTACTTTTGTCACTAATACAAAAGTATGGTTCAACTAGAATTATCCCAACCTAATTCTTATATGAATCATGGTTTTCATTCTATTCATAGAATTATAGCATAAACATATCTAAACTTACATCATGGTTTTTATTTTATCTATGTAAACTTGCAAGAGGAGTGTAATTCTAATGTAATTCTAATGTAACTTATGATAACAACATGAGCCTAAAAACATGTTTTTCAATTGTGCATAATAACGAACATAGTTTAGTCATGTTCATAAAATTAATACAAATTTACAAAGATGTGTGCTTTTGTCACTATCACAAAAATATGATTTTTATACATGAACTATGATGCCAATTCCAACATAACTTCATATGAATCATAATACTTAGTCGATTCAATTACACACTAAAAGTGGTCATAAATGTATGTACATCATATTAGCATAATAACGAATCATATACTTGCATGAATTCCAATTAAAATATCATAACATATAGTTGTTAAAATGAATCATATACTTGCATGAATCTTAAACAAATTATTACGACATATAGTTGTTACTTTCAACATGAGTCTTATACTTGCATATACCAAATGGGTATTGTAAATAACTACCACAAACATGTAGTTTTCAATATGAATCATATGCTTGCATGAGTCCCAATCAAAATTTCCACAACATGTGGTTGTCAACATAAACCATATACTTGTATGAATCAAACCATAGCATTGCCAAATCGTTTAGAATCAAAATAACATACAAATATAAGTCATTATCGCCACAATTCCATTTCGTTTCCAACGCAAATCGCGTACTTGCAAATATCCAATCGTATTCCATAATATTCCCAAATCGTTTTGCATCAAAGCAACATATAAATATAGATTATTATCGCCACAATTCCATTTCTTACATTACACAAATCAACACAACTATTTAATTCATATCGGAATAGCCCTCTACTTACAGCTTATGACGAATCTTCAATTCAGAAATCTGAATTCTGTATTTGGAGATGCTATCCTTTGTTGTCGGCGTTGCTTTGATTGATTTGTCGTTGCTTTAAGCTTTTGATTTATTCCTAATTGTCTCTCTATTTCCGACGGCTATCTTTAGTCTCTCCTCAGCAACATGACGGTCTCAGCTCCATTTTAGTTTGTGTGAATTAGGGTTAGTCTTAGGTCCTTTTTATAGAGTTTGTGAGTTGATTTAGACCGTCGATGAAGCTTGGTTCAATAATAGCCGTTCGTTTGAAGGAGAAACCAACCAGGAACTGACACCTAGCCCTAGTGACAAGGCAAGGCTCAGAAAATCGACCAAACACAGACCAGGCCAGCCAGGGTGGGCTGGGTTCGACCTGGCTCTGGGGCCAGGTCGACAACCCAGTCGACACCGTGTCGACTTGGCAGTCGACACGGGTTACCCAGGTCGACTGCCCTGTCGACCTGGCTAGCCCAGGTCGACTGCCAAGTCGACCTGGGTGCCTTAGGCGGGAATTTTTCTGCCCTGGCCAATTGGGCCCGATTTAGAATTTTAAACTTGTTTTTCTGAGCTGTTTTCGTCTGTTTGAATTTTAACCTGAATTCTGAAACTTCCGGAGGCCATATATTCTTCATACGGACTCCGTTTTTCGAAAACTCGGACTCTATTTCACGTATTTTTCCGAGACGAACACAATGGCGTATCCCGTTTCCCTTAATTCTTTGATTTGAAATTAATTATAATTTAATTTGTGAATTTAACTGTTATTGAATACACGGGGTGTTACATACATAAAATATCAGAGTTACAACACATACAGCGGAAGAAAAGAAAATATACTCTCAACGGAAGAAAACCATATGATATAGCAGAAGCTCCCATCTCTTGCATGAACTCCAACTCTAAAAGCACTCTAAATCCTGCTCCAACGATCTATAACTGCAAACTAAACTACTAGCTGCCCATGCAAAATTATGGGCACCCAGAGTTTAGGTGAGGGAACAATAAACTACAGGTCAGTCGTGGGACTGGTGTGAGAACTCAAAACAATTATTATTAGGTTCATTTTAAATTTGGGAATTTCACCAGACCACGCCGCTAACGCGGAACGGGTTTACTCCATGTGAATACACGTGCATATAAATACGTAATGACCTTTCTAAAATGAAGTTATCATAAGCTCGTCCCACATCACACAATGCAAGCGCACACCAGATGGGCAAGGTTTATCTTATGATAACCAAACATGCTTTCATATGTAAAATCCTCTTTCAAAGCCATAATATATATATAGTGTGGAAAACATTTCTCAAATAAATATATTAATCCTAGACGGCATAATACCCCATCCTATTATGTCGCCGTATATATATATATATATATATATATATATATATATATATATATATATACAAACCAAAATCGTGTGGTACGTATTGGAGATTTGGTTTCCAACTTGATGATTCCTGGCACGAAAGATGAATCGGAACACAAACGAAATGTAATTAAGGGTTTTTCATCCAGACGCGGACACCAATACAAATCGCGAGGTAGATCAACGGTTTTCGACCAGACGCGGCCCCCCGAACATACCCTATTCCATAAGTCATAAGTGGTTTCCCACTGCTGCAGCGGTCATCATCAATTCATATATATACACAACCTAACCGCCAGTTTCTCATCATCCGGGGTGTGAGGTTTGTCGATGTCACGTCATACACAAAGCTATGCTTCGATAAGCCATTCTTTGATCATCACTAGCTCGTTTCCTAACTTGGGTATGTCACATCGACAGCTCACGACATATCACTAATTTCAATCAATGCATACCCTCTAAGTACATATGACTTAGAGACGAGGATAATATATTGCCACAAATCCGATATTCATTAACTGAAATCAGTGCTATGCAGTCAATTTCAATGTCAGACACACCATCCATACAAGACCGTTCTGGGTCTGAACGGAACAACCCGAAAATACTTAAATTTGTTCAGGTCTCATGCAACTCACATCTCGTATCGGGTGGCCTACCCAACCGAGACATTAATCAACAATCAATCTAAACAATTCAAATATTCCCGGTCTTCATTTTTCGTTTACCAAGTCCTGAATTGCTTCATAATGTCGTATTATTACTTGGAATGATTTTCGAACATATGCTCCATCCTGGTCCTTCCAAGTAATAAGCGTACTTTAAACAGTAGCTATGGTTCACCGGGCTTTTCAATTCAAATCTTCTTCCACATAGTTATCAATTCATTTACAACTAAAGATTTGAATTTCTATAATGTAGTACATCTCGTTATCATCTTAAATTCTTCTTTGAAATCAAAGAGTATACCTTCGCTTCTATTTCTTACTTTTAATTCCCTCGGATCGAAGATTTTGACTAAACTCGAATTACGATACAAATTTCCACAACTCAATCTTATTGGTTTCAAGAATGGTATTATTGAAGATACGATTCACGACAGAACCCAAATCAATCGTCATTGAATCATAAATTACACAGAAATTTTACCAATTATATTCGATATAAATTCTCATAATCGACGAATACTATAAGTAGAATAACGATATAATAATATCTTTCAAATTCCCCAGATAGTATACATTTACATCATGAGGTTCATACCAAATATCGAAGATTATTTCTATCTAGCTTATTTAAATCAAGGTGAGAACCCGTATCTTAATTGAAAGGTTTATTCAACTGTTTGACATTAGATCTGGATAGAGATACCATCAACTTATCTTCAATATTAATTTCCATATCCATCTCATATTATAAGTGGAATAACGGTGAAATACCCTTTTAAATTCCTCAGATAATAAGAGTTTTCATTTACCGAACTAATATCAAACATCCGAAGATTTATCTCCAACCATATCCAATTATTTAGTATTAAAAACCCGTATTAGTATAAATCTAAATTCCATATAAAATATTTCTAATACTCTTAAACCTTCGAAAACATTCCACAAATCATTACTTATAGTTCGGAACATCGTTTACGGGTTAAAACTTCAAAATAGATTGTTTTCGAAGAAAGCGTCACAATAGCGTTCCAAAAGTGTTATAAAAGTGTTACAAAACAGTTATCTTAACTATTTTGATCAAAATATCGTTTATCTTAGCCAAAACTTAAACTTTACAATTGAAAACACATTTTCATAATTTGTAATGATTTTACAAATTTTTTCCATATTTTTAAATAATTTGAAAATAGCTGTTTATAGTTATGGGCAACAATTGTTCTTACATCGATCTTTTCCAAAACGGTTTCAAACATAACTTGAAAATTATAACTCGAATTTAAAATCTGCTTTCACTCATTTGAAAGTTCTTGTTTATATAAATCAAATGTTTTTCGTTTCATGGAAATCCGATTTAGATTGCAAAAGTTATAAGCGTTTAAAGTTGCATCTAAAATACGTAAATTGTCGTTATGCGACAAGCTCTATTTTTACCATAATAACCATTATTCTACGATACTTCAAAATATCTTAGAAAATCATTATATCCTTATATAACCCTTTTAAAATCATTTAAATTTACTTTTCAAATTATTTTGGATCTAAAATTCAACTTTATAAATTCCAATTCATTTCTGAATTGAAATAACTTCAAATTAACCTTCCCATTCGTCGGATCAGTTAGGGATAGCCAGGGAGAGCAGGAAACTTCATTTCCTAACCCAAGCCTAGACACTATCCTCTCTGTCATCCTAGAACGTTCTGGCGTATATTCTATTAGTAATATAAAGAGACATCGTTCATATTCAAATTTCAAAATCTCATTTCGAATTTAAATTGAAATTAATATGTTTTACCAAAACTGGTTTCAGATAGATATAAAGATCGTTATATAGAATCAATACATAATTCAAATCATTTCCAATCCTAATTCAATATTTAAAAAGTTAATATTTAATTCAAAACTAACAATTTAAATATTATTTAATGATTGAATAAAATCGTATATAGGAAGGAGATTTTAAATCGATCACCCATATATTTCCACAACCACGGGGTGTGTGTGTAATATCATGCAATGCAATCATATTTATCCAAATGAACCATATAACCAGATGGATACGAATTCATTCATCACAAACAAGTTGTAACGACAACGGATTTCGCTCGGTCCTAATCGATCGCTAAATCGACCAAGACCGTTTGAATCCCGTATACGCTAACTTTGGGTATACAACACATCAGAACAAATAACAGAAGACTTCTGTAAACATCATAATAATGCTACATCAGAGTACATAATATCAGAGTATATCGAAATATAATCAATACAGCGGAAGATGATTTTACAATAAATGTAATACAATGCACAGCGGAAATAAATAAATAAATAAATAACACAGCGGAAGACGATAAACGCAACTTTAAGCTTCGATCCAGAATCCTGCTTATATATCTGCAAAATAAACTACTCGACTGCCCGTGTGGAAAATAGGGGCACCCGAGTTTGCAAGGGAAAAGCAAACTACAGGTCAGTCATGGGACTGGTGTGAGAAACTCTAAATAGTTATAAACTTATATAAATGATAGGACAAATCACAGGACCACGCCACTAACGCTGAACGGGTCTACACCCATGAATGCCAGTGTATAAACAACAATCGGAAATATAGATATGGATCTACTATGCATCGATCAATATGCAATATCCCAATCTACCCATTTAGATTAATCACCACTTAAATTTTCCAAATCCGATTCCATTTACAGAAATTATTCCTTTGGATTTTACTCCCGATTTCTTATTTCAAATCATTTGAAATACATATCTTACTTTCTATATCAAAGTAGATTTCACTTCGGGATCTCAAATCAAATCGTTTGGAAATATGTATTCCAAAACATAACAGTGCATACAAACAAGTATGCAACCAAATATCGTGCTCCCCATCGACAAGGCAAAGGGTACGCACCTCGCAACTCGATATATAAATGTGCACCTACCCCACATAGGAGCAGGCTACACCGACGATGCACCTAACCCACAAAGGAGCAGGCTACACCGACCTCTCACCCATACTTTTAGTCTCAGGGTCACCCGACTCTTTAGCCACATACTAAATCATTTCATATCCCGAAGTAGGGAAAATCATTTCACAACATAATAATCACAAGTACTTTCAAAATATAGTACTTCACATCAGTAATTCACACATATGATCAGTCACGATTAATCACATAACCTTTGAGCTCGTACGTCTCAAAGAAGTGTGTTAAGCAAGAGAATAAATTCTCCGCCACCAAACAGATAAATCATCAATAGCAACTAATCGAATATGTGATGAACCACAATGTAACATATAATACATTTCTAAATCATTTTAGAAATCATCGGGTTATAGGCCTCGAAATCCTTTCTGTTTTATAAAACATTTTTATAAAACATTCCCTGTACAAAATCGGGAATACATTTCTTTTCACTTAAGAAAAATATCATTTCACAATCATTCATTAAATTTGAAATGAACACAACATCGCTAAGCACCTTATCGTCAAATTGTGAAGTGTTTCACAAGGTGTTAGCACACAAATATTTCTACCCAACCCAAAGCTAAATGTAAAAGCATATTTTGCTCATAAACTGGTCGAGCACCATCCAAACAATCAATCAATCCAATTTGACATTAAATATAAGGTTTTGAATAGAGATAGTATCGATTTATTCAACATCAAATCCTGAAACCAACAGATATCATATCGGGAATAACGATATCGATATCTTCCAAATTCCCATCACAATATCAGTATAATAACGGAATCCAATATCGAAAATATCCAAAGGTAATTTCAATTCAAATCCAATCCAATTTATTTATTTATAACCATTGGATTATTTTTCTAGTTAATAACTAGTTCGTTTCGATAAAAATATATTTTTATCTTTTCAAATGTGGAATTTTTCATCCCAATTCTTCACAAATCATTTCTTATGATTTTACACAAATTATCGATATTTTTAATAATTTTATCAAGGCCCGTACAGTCGATTTCCATCAACGGCCATCGAACTGCACTTACAGCGACCTTTTCCAAATTTGATTTGGACATAATTCCAAATCCAACCGTTAGATTTCTAATTTCTAATATTCATTAGAAAGTTCTTTTCAATACGAACCCAATGGTTTCGGTCTCAGAAGAATCCGACGGTCGGATCTCCCGTAATGTCCGTTCGAAGTCAATGGTCGAAATTCGCGAACTGCCGCAGCGCGACGCGTTCTATTCAGGCAATTATATTATATATATATATATATATATAATATATTTCGTCGATTTCCTTTTAAAACGTATTTTATAAATCATTTTAAATTCGTTTTCAAAACGATTTCAACTTCATATTCAAATTCAAATCCAAATTGAATTTTTCCTTATAAATTCGTTTTAAATTCATTTCAATTCAATTCAAATTTCAAATTCAATTCAATTCGAATTCATTTTCTATTCAATTCAATTCAAATTCATTTTCTATTCAGTACAATTCGAATTCCTTTTCTATTTCAGTTCGTATATATATCGTTTTCATTTCATATATATATATATATATATATATTATTTCCATCTTTCATATATATATATATATATTATTTTCACTTTTCAATATATACGATATTTTCACTTTTCAATATATACGATATTTTCACTTTTCAATATATACGATATTTTCACTTTCAATATATACGATATTTTCTCTTTCAATATATATGATATTTTCACTTTCACTATATATAATATATATTTATTTATTTCACATCGTATACATGTTTCATACACTCCTAATATATATATAATTCATTTCACATCACGATCAGTTTACACACAGAATACAATCAAACAAGTCGTCTATGGTCTGTGGACGGCGGGTGTCGGGTGCTGCTAAGCACCATCTGCATCCTAGTATATATTTTAAACTAGAAATTTAAAGTAAAAGTGAGGAGTTCTTACCGAAGCTATCCCAACTCCACAACACTTCAAATGTAGGAAATCATCACTGTTCCCTCCTTTTGTCACTTTCATTACCCGTAGCCACTACATATATAAAAATCACATTTTTATTTCAATGCTAAACGGATAAAAATAACATTTTCATACTGTTAAAAACAATGCCATTTTATATTTTCTAAACAAACTGATTTTATTTTTCTAAACAAACTGATTTTATTTCTAGACAAAGTTATTTTTATTTTCAGACATCCATGTTTTTATTTAAACTATATCATCATAAAATTATGTTTTTCATTTCAAAAATCGCATTTTTAAAATAAAGTTATGAAAAAAACTAATTATAAAACAAGGTGGATTATATAAATAACTGATTTTATTTTTCTATGTATAAATAAATAAATAAATAAAATGAACAAAACCTTCCTGTAATTAAACTCCTTCCCCACCGATTTACCTGATCCTGACAAAACCCTATCGTCGATCCAAGAACCTGCCTGCGCCACCGTACCCAGTTGATCGAAGGAAGATCAGAATGCACCACATGATGCGCCGTTCTTCCACCTCTCCAACGCCATAAGTGGCTCGAAACTCGAGCCCTCCCTCTCCCCTGAAAATCGCTCCAACGTCGGCGGCTTCAAGACATAAAATCGAGCACCACACTCTTTGATAGATGATCAAACAGACACGGATTGGAAGAGTGAAGGGAGTGCTTCCATTTCCGTTTTGAATCGAGGATCTAACTCGAATTGTTTTGGGAGATTTCGCAATTCATTTCTAGTGTTTCCTGGCCCTTCAACGAACTGGCGGCGGATAGAACAGAGTTGACCGCGGTTTTAGATTTTGACTAGGGTTTGCTTTATTTTGGGCCTTTTATATATATTTAAATTAATATTTAATTCTAAAAAAAATGTGTTTTCGCATACGAACCCCAAATCAAACGCAACGACTGTCGACCCCACCCAAATACCCCCATTCCAAACACAATGGGATATGTATCATAAGCTGATTCGACTGTTTCAGTCAGTTTTTCTTCAATTTAAAATATATATCGATTTGAACGTACATTTCAATTTGCCAAGGCCACAAACTGATTCGAAAAATTCTAGAAAAATAAATCTAGCTATGTTTTGACGATACGGTCCCAACAAAACTAGTTTCGTCGAATTCTGAGACCGTTTGAAAAATGGCCCATTTCTGGTCGATCTAATTTAACTGTAATTGACCAAAACACGTTTTCCTTTGCCACGCTCACAAATTAACTTCAAAAATTATGAAATTTGAAACCTAGCAATAATTTGACATCCCGGATCCAACAAAAGTGGTTTCGTCGAATTCCGAGGTCGTTTGCAAAATTTCAATTTTTAAGGGCCTGAATTCCATAGTGACTATTCAGAATTTTCAAATGGATATATCTTTTGATTCCCGCTATGAAATTTCAATCTTTCGGATTCTTTGGAAAGATATTCACAAATAGATTCAAATATTTTTGGTTTCACTAAAATCCGGTTTATTTTGAATCTGGTACATTCAATTGAATTTTGAAATCGAATTATCGAGGATGATATATAGTCATCCCACTTTCGAAACCCAAAAATAAGACTGATGATGATCGATCAATCACCAGACTTATCCCCAAGCAACTAGAATGTGATTCTATATCCATCTAGTATATATTGGCTTCGCATATACGTTGATCTGACGTATATTCAAAACCCTTACTTACTCGATAGTCCAATCATGATGCCGAATAAAACACTCTAAACCCTTATTTCCAATTATATTTCAAAATATATTTCAAATAATTATCTTTTTCAAATGATTTACTTATTCAAAAATACCTTATATAGATTTCAAATATTCGCTCTCTCATCATAATATTCCAAAATCTAATTCTAGGGCATTTCTATCCCTATCTCTAATGAGATACTATAGCTCTGATGAGTCATATCCTTTGTTCAAAATATGTTGTACCCGATAGCTTTGTATAACCAAAGCTCTGATACCAACTTGTAACGACTCGCCTTTTAGCCCAATTCTTGTCAGTAATTAAACCGACTCAAACCGTTCAAAAAGACGAATTGTTATGGGTGCATACATATATTGAACAAAATAACAGAATTTTTCATTGCGAAATACAATGTTACATCAGATGTACATAAAATATCAGAGTTACAACACATACAGCGGAAGAAAAGAAAATATACTCTCAACGGAAGAAAATCGTATGATATAGCAGAAGCTCCCATCTCTTGCATGAACTCCAACTCTAAAAGCACTCTAAATCCTGCTCCAACGATCTATAACTGCAAACTAAACTACTAGCTGCCCGTGCAAAATTATGGGCACCCAGAGTTTAGGTGAGGGAACAATAAACTACAGGTCAGTCATGGGACTGGTGTGAGAACTCAAAACTGTTATTATTAGGTTCATTTTAAAGTTGGGAATTTCACCGGACCACGCCGCTAACGCGGAACGGGTTTACTCCATGTGAATACCCGTGCATATAAATACGCAATGACCTTTCTAAAATGAAGTTATCATAAGCTCGTCCCACATCACACAATGCAAGCGCACACCAGATGGGCAAGGTTTATCTTATGATAACCAAACATGCTTTCATATGTAAAATCCTCTTTCAAAGCCATAATATATATATAGTGTGGAAAACATTTCTCAAATAAATGTATTAATCCAAGACGGCATAATACCCCATCCTATTATGTCACCGTATATATATATATATATATATATATATATATATATATATATATATATATATATATATAAAAACCAAAATCGTGTGGTACGTATTGGAGATTTGGTTTCCAACTTGATGATTCCTGGCACGAAAGATCAATCGGAACACAAACGAAATGTAATTAAGGGTTTTTCATCCAGACGCAGACACCAATACAAATCGCGAGGTAGATCAACGGTTTTCGACCAGACGCGGCCCTCCGAACATACCCTATTCCATAAGTCATAAGTGGTTTCCCACTGCTGGAGCGGTCATCATCAATTCATATATATATACACAACCTAACCGCCAGTTTCTCATCATCCAGGGTGTGAGGTCTGTCGATGTCACGTCATACACAAAGCTATGCTTCGATAAGCCATTCTTTGATCATCACTAGCTCGTTTCCTAACTTGGGTATGTCACATTGACAATTCACGACATATCACTGATTTCAATCAATGCATGCCCTCTAAGTTCATATAACTTAGAGACGAGGATAATATATTGCCACAAATCCGATATTCATTAACTGAAATCAGTGCTATGCAGTCAATTTCAATGTCAGACACACCATCCATACAAGACCGTTCTGGGTCTGAACGGAACAACCCGAAAATACTTAAATTTGTTCAGGTCTCATGCAACTCACATCTCGTATCGGGTGGCCTACCCAACCGAGACATTAATCAACAATCAATCTAAACAATTCAAATATACCCGGTCTTCATTTTTCGTTTACCAAGTCCTGAATTGCTTCATAACGTCGTATTATTACTTGGAATGGTTTTCGAACATATGCTCGATCCTGGTCCTTCCAAGTAAAAAGCGTATTTTAAACAGTAGCTATGGTTCACAAGGCTTTTCAATTCAAATCTTCTTCCACATAGTTATCAATTCATTTACAACTAAAGATTTGAATTTCTATAATGTAGTACTTCTCGTTATCATCTTAAATTCTTCTTTGAAATCAAAGAGTATACCTTCGCTTCTATTTCTTACTTTTAATTCCCTCGGATCGAAGATTTTGACTAAATTCGAATTACGATACAAATTTCCACAACTCAATCTTATTGGTTTCAAGAGTGGTATTATTGAAGATACGATTCACGACAGAACCCAAATCAATCGTCATTGAATCATAAATTACACAGAAATTTTATCCACTTATATTCGATATAAATTCTCATAATCAACGAATACTATAAGTAGAATAACGATATAATAATATCTTTCAAATTCCCCAGATAGTATACATTTACGTCATGAGGTTCATACCAAATATCGAAGATTATTTATATCTAGCTTATTTAAATCAAGGTGAGAACCCGTATCTTAATTGAAAGGTTTATTCAACTATTTGACATTAGATCTGGATAGAGATACCATCAACTTATCTTCAATATTAATTTCCGTATCCAACTCATATTATAAGCGGAATAACGGTGAAATACCCTTTTAAATTCCTCAGATAATAAGAGTTTTCATTTACCGAACTAATATCAAACATCCGAAGATTTATTTCCAACCATATCCAATTATTTAGTATTAAAAACCCGTATTAGTATAAATCTAAATTCCATATAAAATATTTCTAATACTCTTAAACCTTTGAAAACATTCCACAAATCATTACTTATAGTTCGGAACATCGTTTGCGGGTTAAAACTTCAAAATAGATTGTTTTCGAAGAAAGCGTTACAATAGAGTTCCAAAAGTGTTACAAAAGTGTTACAAAACAATTATCTTAACTATTTTGATCAAAATATCGTTTATCTTAGCCAAAACTTAAACTTTACTATTGAAAACACCTTTTCATAATTTGTAATGATTTTACAATTTTTTTCCATATTTTTAAATAATTTAAAAATAGCTGTTTATAGTTATGGGCAACAATTGTTCTTACATCGATCTTTTCCAAAACGGTTTCAAACATAGCTTGAAAATTATAACTTGAATTTAAAATTTGCTTTCACTCATTTGAAAGTTCTTGTTTATATAAATCAAATGTTTTTCGTTTCATGGAAATCCGATTTAGATTGCAAAAGTTATAAGCGTTTAAAGTTGCATCTAAAATACGTAAATTGTCGTTATGCGACAAGCTCTATTTTTACCATAATAACCATTATTCTACGATACTTCAAAATATCTTAGAAAATCATTATATCCTTATATAACCCTTTTAAAATCATTTAAATTTACTTTTCAAATTATTTTGGATCTAAAATTCAACTTCATAAATTCCAATTCATTTCTGAATTGAAATAACTTCAAATTAACCTTCCCATTCGTCGGATCAGTTAGGGATAGCCAGGGAGAGCAGGAAACTTCATTTCCTAACCCAAGCCTAGACACTATCCTCTCTGTCATCCTAGAACGTTCTGGTGTATATTCTATTATTAATATAAAGAGACATCGTTCATATTCAAATTTCAAAATCTCATTTCGAATTTAAATTGAAATTAATATGTTTTACCAAAACTGATTTCAGATAGATATAAAGATCGTTGTACAGACTCAATACATAATTCAAATCATTTCCAATCCTAATTCAATATTTAAAAAGTTAATATTTAATTCAAAACTAACAATTTAAATATTATTTAATGATTGAATAAAATCGTATATAGGAAGGAGATTTTAAATCGATCACCCATATATTTCCACAACCACGGGGTGTGTGTGTAATATCATGAAATGCAATCATATTTATCCAAATGAACCATATAACCAGATGGATACGAATTCATTCATCACAAACAAACAGTTTAACGGTGCACAAGCGTTACGGTCAATAACGCTTACCAGTGTTCGGTGTATTATCTAACTACATGCACATCCATTCACATATAACATCCATCACACAATCATCATCAACAAATTTTAATTATCTCAGCTAATTATAATTAACTAATTTAAACAAATAATTTTAAATTATAAGTTCTCACCTAACAGCTCTCCAAATCTTCACGGTAGGCGAGCCTAGTTGAGTGAATCATCGGACACTATTTCGGCGTAGCGTCTTCTTCACAAAAATATATATAATATAATATACACTAATCTATCTTTATATTATAAGAGGAGGAAGAGGAGAAATGATGAACTTTGGCAAGGTGGTGGTGGAAAGGAGGAAGACTTATGCCATGGAAACCATGGCCGTAAGCTTTAAGAAGAAGAGAGAAAGAAAAAAAGTGAGAATGAATGAAAATGTGGAAGGAAAGGGTGGTATTTATAGGAAAAGAGGAGTAAGGAGAGAGTGACACATCATAGGACATGTGTATTACATGCATGGAATGTTGCATGCAAAATTACAAGTGTCTTAACACTTGTAAAAAGGAGAAGGAATGTGTTTTTGGTAGCATTTACCTTAAACGTTATGAAAACAAAGAGCAACGCATAATACTAATGCTACTAATTTATGTTATCTTTTGACAAATCCGATCGAACGACAAATAATATCAGTAAATCCAACTTATTAATAATCATTCTTGTAAAATCATAAAATAAATTATCCTTTACCAAATTCATATTTTTACCAATCAATATTATCAAAATCAGAAAATATCATTACTTAAACATAAATCTTATAATTAAAATTTTCAAAATAAGTTTTCTTATAAAAATCATAATAAAACAAAATACTTATACAAAGTTAAAATTCATATTTAAACCTAATAAAATCAATTTATATTCGTAAAATCAAAAACTAAATAAATAAAAATCCAAATCAAACATAGTTAAAATTCTGGGATGTTACACGCTTGGCTTTTTCTTTTTCTTTTTGACATGAGACGCCCGTGTGGTTATTTTGGAATTTTCTTAGCCCCTCCCGTACAAAGGAGGTTATGGCGAAATTTTTCAAAATTTAAAGGCGTTAGTGAAATATTTGAAGTGAAAACGATATAGGAAATTTTGAATGAACTATATTTATATAAATATATAAATATAAATAAAATTAAAACGAAATGTGGCCATGCAGTTCGTGTTTTGAAACCTTGATTTCAAACGACTAGTGCGGGAAATCCGACCATTGGATTTTCCCGAAACCGCAACCGTTGGGTTCGCCTTGGAATTATCTTTCCAACGGCACCAACTTTGTAAAGATCCGACGGTTGGATTGTCTGGAATATTTAATTCAAATCTGAAAAAAACAGGGCCATAAACGATTATATATATATATATATATATATATATATATATAATTAAATTAAATTGAACAACGACGCTGTAGTTCGTAATTTGAAATCGTAACTTCAAATGACTAGTATGGAAGATCCGACCGTCGGATTTTCCCGAAACTGAAACCGTTGGATTCATTTTGAAATGATCTTTCTAATGATATAAAATTTGTGAAGATCCAATGGTTAGATTTTCAGATATGTGTAAAACAAATTTAGTGAAAAACAACGCCAGTGCATCGGCCCGACCTGAAACGTCGTTTAATTAAATATGGCCGTTTTAAATTAATAAAAATGGCGATATATCGTTATAAAACACCATAGACAATATAGAGTGGAAATAAACCAATTTTGTTGTGTTTGCTTGGTATGTGATAGTTGAATGTATTCAACATGAAAATTATAACTAAATAACTGAAATGTGGATGTTGAATAGTCTAACCATGTGATAAATTGATTCGAAAATTTAAATATACGTGGGTTATTTGAAAAGGCCGAGTTCATCTCATTTCAAATAATCGATCGACGTTGAGAAGTCGAAGAGTCGAAGACAGTTGAAGACCGACGATCTTCACATTAGATGGATGGGCGCTACTGATGCTCGTGATTGGAGTAGCTACCGTGAAGGAGCTGAAGTAGTAGCCGTCCAAACATACTATTGATTGTACGGATATGCGAGGATTTGGTGCCTCCGGTTTCGTTCAAACCCAGAACGGACTTGTAAATAGACTGTGTGTCTGACATTGGACTTTGTTCTGTGCTGATTGATCTCTGTTAAATATATATCTGTTTGGCGGCGGAGAATTTATTCTCTTGCTTAATGCCCTTCTCTGAGACATACGAGCTCAGAGGTTATGTATTGATAGAAATCAGTCGCCTGGAGTGGATTGCCTGTGTGGCACGCCTAAGTGGCATATGATCAAGGCTTCTGTTGCAAAGCAAAGTCTTGTGGTTGATGATCAAAGCATGGTCTGTGTGACGTAGCTTTGTGTATAACGTGGATTCGCGAGCCTCACACCCCGGTATGAGTCAAAAATAGGAGAAGGACCCAAGGAGTGCACGGCGTTTCTTTCTAGCTATGGTGGTGTCATTGACCTCCTAGCCCTGACATTTATATATACTTTTCACCTGTGTGGTTGTTGGAATACGAGGCGCCTCGATTATAGGTCTGTAAGGACCGGGAAACGTGTGTTCAGGAATAATTAATCTTCAAAAGTAAGAGAGGACCGGCCTTGGAGGATCCAGGGATTGCTGTGTGCGGTCCCGAGGCATTTGCTAGAGTGTCTCGAACGGAGAGGAGCTTGCCCCTTGCCTCGACTCATGAAGGAATCCAATTTCCAATACGAAATATGCGGACGTAATTGTCTTACTAGTACGGCGACATAGTGGTATGGGTCATTTATGCCGCCTATGATTGATATTTATGATTGAAATCGCTTTTGAAACATATATGCACTAGTAATAATATCAAACACTTTTTTTTTATTCGTATGAAGCATTTTTGGCCATTATAAGGTAAAAACTCTATCCTTCGGCTTGCGTTGCATTGTGTGATGGGACCTGAGTCTTATAATGCCTTCATTTTATTAAAAAACATTGCAATGATTTAATCATTTACTTTATTTCATGCACTAGCACTCATTGGAGTAAACCCGTTCCGCGAAAGTGGCGTGGTCCTTTGATTTACCTTATTATTGTTGTTAATAAGTTAAGTAGATTTCTCATACCAGTCCCATGACTGACTCGTAGTTTGTTTCACCTTGCAAACTCGGGTGCCCTCATTTTCACACGGGCAGCCTAGTTACAGGTATCTGGTGCACTTTTGGCTCATGGCGAGGCTTGACTACACCGTGCTCGCCATTATAGTATATGTATTATGATTCCGCCATTGGCGATGTAGACTGATATTTATTTTGTGTACTCTTTATGTATGATTCCGCCTCTGGCGATGGTGACTGATTATGTATTATTATGCACTAAGTTGTATCCTGCACTGTGCTCTCTGATGTGATGATATCTATATGATTCCGCTGTCATATGTGTGTAAATTATTCTATTTTATGTTTATGCTATTATCTGTGATCTGCTAATGATGATTAATGTGTTATATTCCAATGATTATCCTTAACACCGTGTCACGGGGTTTTGGGGTCGTCGCACTTCGTTAGGTTAAGATCATAGCATTTACATGTTAATGTAATTATTATAAAATGTCCATTTGTTAAATAAGACTGTCATTTAGTAAAAACATGTTTGGCTAAATAAAACTGCCATTTATATTCATTTAGAATTGTCAGAAAATGAAGTATCATTTATGTTTATTTAGAAATGTCATTTATGATTCATTTAGAATTGTTAAAGATAAAATTAACATTTTTATATGTCATGTATACATTAGTGTTGTATATATGTTAAGATTTACATTTTTATATGTCATGTAGATTTGAACATATATTTGTCAAATAAATGACAAATTGGGTTTTGTAATAAAAAGATTTTCTTCTTATTTCAATTGAGAACATGTAAATGACAAAAGATTTTCTTTTTATTTCAATTGAGAACATGTAAATAACAAATTGGGTTTTGTAATAAAAAGATTTCCTTTTTATTTCAATTGAGAACATGTAAATGACAAATTGGGTTTTGTAATAAAAAGATTTCCTTTTTATTTCAATTGAGAACATGTAAATGACAAATTGGGTTTTGTAATAAAAAGATTTTCTTTTTATTTCAATTGAGAACATGTAAATGACAAAATGGGTTTTGTAATAAAAAGATTTTCTTTTTATTTCAATTGAGAACATGTAAATGACAAATTCGGTATCGAAATAAAAAGATTTTTTTTTTAAGTGAGAACTTTTATCTCACTCAAGTTTATGAAACAGTTAATTATTTTTATTATTAAATATTAATTAATTATCAGTGTTGAATTATTGTTCGTTGGATAAATGTTGATTTGGATGACTGTTGTGAATTGTTTGAAATTTGAAATATGTAACATGTTGTTATGACATTTATGATATTTAAAACATGTTTACACTGCCATTTACAAGTTTCCTGACTTGCTTATGTTGATTGGACGATAAATTTTCACACATCGTCCAAGAGCACAATTAATAATATGCTATTTGAATTTGTGTTGGTTGAAACCCTACACGGGTCTTGGGTTGATATTCTGACTACACTTCGTCCTTGTGATTAGTTTAAAATGCACTTTGGCTGTTATTGAATGTTTTATCATTATTATGGAATTAATGCGACGTTTGAAATCCATATAATTAAAATTACATGGTAATGGATTGAGTCTCATTCCAAATTTGAATTAAAGGAATATTTTAATTTAATATTCAGTTAATGGAATTAATTGATATATGAATTAGAAAGATTATACCTTTATTTTTTAAAAGTTATAATAAAAAGCATTAAATTAAAAAGATTACATCTTTACGGTCAGTATCATAAGATAAGAAGGTTTTATTTCAAAATTTGAACATTTGAAAAGATTATCATTATGATATAATAATAATATAGAAAGTTCAATTTTTCATCAGAAAATTGAAATGTCAGTTAGGATATTCGGAAACAAAGGGTTTTATAAAATTGGTGACAATTTAATGTAAGTTCATATCTTTATTTTAAAAGAATATTTAAAAATAATATTTTCAGTGAATTAATTATAATTATTAATTATAATTGTGCTTGGACACGAGGTTGGGATACATTTGTGATATAAGTCTGCCCGGACCCGCCCGGCATATCCAGTAGCCACAAATGTTGGGCCTAATATGAAAGGTCCAAGTGCGCAAATACGAATTGGGCCATGACACGAGGTTAAGCCCAACTTGTGGGATAAGTCTGCCCGGAACCAACCGGCATATCCAGCACCCAGAGGTAACAGGCTTAATGTGGGAGGTCTGGCCCAATATAAAATATAAATGAATAAGATAATGAATTGAGCTATTTAATCTGTTTTAAATAGCAACACCATTTTAACCCGAATGTGTTTATCGATTTATTTTATACATTAATTTCAAAATTAATATTTTGGAAATAATATTATTTTAATATGATAATAGATAGAATATTCAATTTGGATTTAAAATTGGAAATAAAGATTGAAATGAAAATATTACATTTTTCAATGTAATAAATATTGAAATGAAAATATTACATTTTCAATGTAATGAAGGTTGAACTAAAAATATTACATTAAAAAGATTTCATTTTTATTTAAGGTTGATTACAATAGGAAGAATACATTTTTATAGTTAATTTGTTTCATTAGAAAGATTAGAAAATAAGATTGACATTCTCACTATAATATGTTTTTCAAGTAAAAGGTTAGAAAATAAAGATTATATTTTTATTATGGTCATGTTTCCAGTTATAATGAATCATGTTTTTAAGAAAAGATTTGACTACGAAGATTATATGTTCATTGAATGTGTTGCATTAAAAAGAATTTGATGTTAAAGTATGATTTGTGATTTAGAAATCTTTTAATTAAAGTTTAATAGAAATTTCTAAAGAGAAGTTTTCCAATTCAATATATATTAAATTGGAATTGAAAGAGAAAAATTAGATTTTGGGTTTGTCGTGAAAAGTGTCTTAAATAACACTGTTCTTAAGCCCCGTGTGAATAGAATAAATCTTTTTTTAAGATTAAAATGAAAAGTTTTCTAAATAAAAGAATTCCAATTAAATAGAATAAATTGGGATTAAATGAAATTCGAATGGTTAAAAATCGAAATGAACTCATGTGGATGAAGACTGCTACTATATATGGAATTCAAATGGCCTCGCCGTTATTCCATTTATTCTATTAGTCTGATACAGAAATTTATACCGATTATATGTTGATCTAATTTCAGTAAAGATTCCATATTTTATGGAAGATTATTTTGGGTTTATCGTGAACTGTGTTTTTAATGACACTGGTCCTTTAACCCAGTTAAAAATAAGAATTATTTCTTAAAATTGGTTATCATTAAATAATAATTTTTGATATTAAAATCGAATTGGAGTTTTAATAAATTTTTAATTGGATCGAATAGAATAAATTCAAAGGATTTTATCTTTGATAAAATTAATGGGAATCTTTCCCTAAAAATAAGAATATTTTAATAAAAGAATATTCTTGTTTGGAATAAGACGTTGGTTGTGTTTCTATATAGCACATGATTTTAAAATACGCGAATTATACAGAAAGACTGGGTTCAACCCATTCTGAATAATCCACACGACGCTTGAAGATCGACGATGAAGACGACGATTGAAGACCGAGAAATGTCTAATGCGTATGGATGATTATTGATATCTTGATTGGGCCGTACACCCAAAACGATGGAATAACTGGTGATCATCCAAACACACTTGGAGATCTACCGGATATGGTTTCATTCAGACTCAGAACGGACTTTTAAATGGATTGTGTGTCTGACATTGTATTCCTTTATATTGTATTCGTTGATCTCTGTTTTACGTATAGTTGTTTGGTTGTGGAGAATTTATTCTTCGCTTAACACCCGGTTATATATTTGTAGATGATCAATGATATGGTATGGTCTGACAATGTGGCATGCTAAGATGCATATGATCAATGCTTTTGTTGAAAAGCAGAGCCTTGAGGATGAAGATCAAAACACGGCGTCAATTAGCATAGTTTTGAGTATATCGTTACTTCGCGAGCCTCACACCCCAGTATGATGGTGAATGGTTTGTTTGATTAGTAGGTTGACAAATATACTTTATATATACATGGATTGGTTCAACTGAGCGTTGCTGGGTGTGGTCGCTCCACATCCGGAGATTGGGCAATTGTTTCAGCCGAAGCCCATGGGGATAGAATTCCAAAGTGCGTATTATATGTATTACGGTGTTTTCTCTTAACGAGACGTAAGTCGTGGAGATACATTCGCGATATGTCTTTCGAATCAGGTGCCATCATGATGGAAACCCAACTTTCCAATACGAGCTTTGCGGTTTCTAGTTGTATACTTATATGGTGACATAATATATTATGCCGCTTACATAGTATATTGTGCCACTTAAGATTGATACATTTAAATTCGAAAATTTATTTCTACACTATGCACTTATAGTATAAAAGATGAATTTCGCGTATTAAGCATTTTTGACCATTATAAGGTAAATTCTATCCTTCGGCTTTCGTTGCAAGGGACTTGAGTTTTATAATGGTTTCATTTTCTAAAAGCATTACGTTGTTTTTATGCATTGGTATTCTTGGGAGGAAACCCGTTACGCGATAGCGGCGTGGTCCCTTGACTTACCCAACTTTAAAATAAAGTTAATAACCGTTTTTAGTTCCCATACCAGTCCCATGACTAACCTGGAGTTTATTGTTTTAACCTAAACTCTAGGTGCCCCTATTTTCCACACGGGTAGCTAGTAGTTTTGGTTTTGCAGATATTTATTCATAGGATCCTGGTCTACAGCTGAAGCGATATTTGGAAAGCTCTGTATTCGTGTATTATTTTCAGTTGTACTTTGTATTATTTTTCCGCTGCTATGTAAATGTAATTTTAAATCTTTGATATTGTATTTCTAATGTAAAATATTTATTCATGCTCTGTTATATTCTTGTACTCTGATGTAATTGTTGAAACAGCAATAAAATGTTCTTATGTTCTGTGATCTGATGTGTATTGTTCTGTCTTCATTCTAGTTCAGTTTAGGCTACGCTGGACTGAGGGTCGTCACATTTGGTATCAGAGCTTTGGTTTACAGTGCTCGAGAACAAGACACATTAGAACCGAACGAAAGAATTTCATCAGAGATTGGATTAGTAATATCCAATAAGAATAACTCATTAGAGATAGGACCAGTTGCATCCTAAAACGAGTGTAAAGAGCATTAATTTTAAAAATGAAAATAAATTTATTTTTGAAAATTTTATCTTAAAATACATATTTGATATATTATTATATTTTAAGTTGGACAATCGAGTATATAAAGATTTCGAATAGACGAGTAATTAACATATATTCGAAGTTTTTATATACTAGATAGATATAAAATCACACTCTAGTTGCCCGAAGATGATTCTGATGATGAGCATGACATCATCAACATTTATATTCGAATATTCGAAAGTGAGATTTCTATATATTTCCAACTGAATGGTGTGAGAATCAAAACTAGCTAGGATTTATTGTTGTGATTTGTACTGAAATATGATTTTTGACTATATATATACGTTATATATATTTGAAAAGTTAATCACCAAATTGATTGATGGGTTTGATGTTTGATTATTAGTTTAACTAATTAAAATATTAGAATGGTAATTAATAAAAACCAATATGTTAAAGAATGACAAATTTAACTAGATCAAATTTAATATTGAACTGAATTGGAAATTGATTGGATGAAAATTGAGCTAATTAAGTAAACAACTTTTAGCTCCGTCCCTTTTCGAGGACGAAAAGATTTTAAGAGGGGGAGATTGTAACTACCCGAAAAATCAGAACCAATTTAAAATTTTATTTTAAGAAAATTTAAATAGAAAATGCGTCAGAATTTAGAAATTCTATAAAAAATATATTAATAAAAAGGTTAAACAATAAAAAGTTTACATTTTTATTGTAAAGAAGGAAATAGGAAAAACGGACATTTGTTTAAATAGGAAAGTTCTTATAACATAAAAATGTACATTTTTATGTAATAATGATTCAGTAAAATGAATCATAGCTTGTTTAAATGATGTGACATAAAAATTTACATTTTTAGGGAATATAAAAAGATTATATTCTTATGCAACATTTGTTTAATGTAAAGAAGCTTACAATAAAAGATTATATTTTAAATGTGCAATATGTAATATGATTCATTAAAAAAGAATGCTTGATTGACAAATATGTTAACATTAAAAATGTCTTACGAACTTTAGTGATATTTATTAATTTACCGATTGAAAATAATGTGTAGGTCATAAATGAAATAAATTCTGACAATATATATATTAATATATATATATATATATATATATCTATATATGTATATATATGTACATATCTTTGATTGTCCTCTTAAATATTTCCCCTATCAATTCAAATTTAACTTTTAGAAATTCAAAATGTAGACTATATGTTCATAATCAGATAGCATTAATCTAGCATTAGTTCTTTCCATTTTATCCTCTTTCTCTCTCTTTCATTGTCATCTACTTTTGAAATTTGAATAATAAAAAAATGGAATAAATGTGTCATTATAGCGTGTAATCAAAAAGGGATTTAAGGAGACATTTATAAAACTCAATTAAACATAAAACGTATTTATCTGTAATGCACATGCATGGTTTCTGGAATAAAAACAAAACTTTGCCCCACTGTCAAATTTGTAATTGCCTTGTTGGTTACATGCTGAAAATGGTTGACATACATACTCGCTAAATAATGGGCTTGCTGAATTTCTTTGCATAATAATAATAAAATGTTACAGAAAGATAGAAAATTAAAATTGATATGTTTTCCTATTTTGATTTCATAACTTTTAAAAATATATATATGGGTTGTGATATGTTTAAAAATGGTCTTAATCTACTATAGGTAAAATTTATTTAAATATGGGATACATTCTTGAGTATATAAGTTGTTACATAATAACTTTATATTAAAGCAAATATACACACTATTTAATAGGAAAGATGTAAATGTTAAATTTGGACGATTCAAAAATATTAAGGAATAATAATGTGTGGATTTAATTGTAAAATTAGAAATAAAGTGTTATAAAATTGCTTTTGTCCTTTTTCCCAAATCCCTAATCCACTAACATGACCAGCCGTCGCCAAAATGTTCTTTGTTTCCTACTCTTTTTTCTTCTAATCCAAACAATAAATTTGAAAATCTTATGAACGAAAAACATTCGTCTCTTCTAGCTCATGAAGATGAACGGTAGTGATCATTTAAAACACCATGGATGAGAAGATTTTTGGGTTCAAAGGTGGCGGGTTCGTGGTCGAATTGGGGGCTATAGGGGGCGACGAGTTTCCCCATACGGCAGGCGAAGGTGGAGGCTGGCATAGGCTTCGATGTGAGGTGGTTTGATGTGGATCCGGTTGTCTTAGGTGCGTGCGGCGGTGGAGCATTCATGTGAGAATTCTTTTTTTTTATAATTAAAATTTATTAATTATGATTTTTGCTTTGACAATCCGCTATTAAAATTAATTTGTGTTATTTGTGATTTGATGTGGATTGATGAATACTGTTATGCCGATCTGTTGATTGATTGAATTACTTTGTTTGAAATGAAATTGGTGAAACAAGTTTTATACCCTTTGTTGAAATAAAATTAGCATTTCTATTTGCTAAGTTAGATTAGAAAAAGTAGCAAGTGAATTATCCTTTTATTTGTTATTAGAATGTGAGATTTCTCTTTTTTTTTAAATAAATATATATATATTCAAATTGATTTTAATTGTAATGTTGAATATTTACGCTATATATAAAACACATGTCTGTATCATGAAAAATTGAGGTTGGTTGATTTGACTTGTGGTGGTGATGATTTGTTAAATTTTATTTGTGTAAAATATAATCTTGAAATAAAAGTGTCATCTTTGTTAGATAATGTCTTTGTGAAATAAATTTACATTTTTATTTTTCATGAATAAAATATAATATAGATAAATATATATATATATATATTCGTATAGCATAAATTTGTCATTTATGTTAGAAAATAAATTTGTCATCTATGTTAGAACATACAAATGTCATTTTTATTTGAAGTGTTAAATTAGAATAATGACATATTACAAATATGTCATTTATATATATTGTGTTTCATGTTAAAAAAATTGTCATCTTTTGTTAGAGAATAGAATATCATCTTTTGTTAGAAAGCAAATAGTTCATTTATGTTAGAAAGTAAATGGGTCATTTATGATAAGTAAATATGTCATTTAATTAGAAGATGTCACATTTGAATAGAAATAACAATTTTTTTCGTTAGAAGTTTGTTATGTAATTAAAAAATAGCATGAGGCATGAGAATAAAAATAACATTTTTTGTCATAAAATGTTGCAATTGAATAAAAATACCATTTGTTATATATATATATATATATATATATATATATATATATATATATTCGTTAGGTTAAGATCATAACATTTACATGTTAGTGTAGTTATTATAAAATGACCACTTGTTAAATAAGACTGTCATTTAGTAAAAACATGTTTTGCTAAATAAAACTGCCATTTATATTCATTTAGAATTGTCAGAAAATGAAGTATCATTTATGTTCATTTAGAAATGTCATTTATGATTCATTTAGAATTGTCAAAGATAAAATTAACATTTTTATATGTCATGTATACATTAGTTTTGTATATATGTTAAGATTTACATTTTTATATGTCATGTAGATTTGAACATATATTTGTCAAATAAATGACAAATTGGGTTTTGTAATAAAAAGATTTTCTTCTTATTTCAATTGAGAACATGTAAATGACAAATTGGGTTTTGTAATAAAAAGATTTTCTTTTTATTTCATTTGAGAACATGTAAATGACAAATTGGGTTTTGTAATAAAAAGATTTCCTTTTCATTTCAATTGAGAACATGTAAATGACAAATTGGGTTTTGTAATAAAACGATTTCCTTTTTATTTCAATTGAGAACATGTAAATGACAAATTGGGTTTCTTAATAAAAAGATTTTCTTTTTATTTCAATTGAGAACATGTAAATGACAATTTGGGTTTTGTAATAAAAAGATTTTCTTTTTATTTCAATTGAGAACACGTAAATGACAAATTGGGTTTTGTAATAAAAAGATTTTCTTTTTATTTCAGCTGAGAACATGTAAATGACAAATTCGGTATCGAAATAAAAAGATTTTTTTATTTTTTTTTAGTGTGAGAACTTTTATCTCACTCAAGTCTATGAAACAGTTAATTATTTTTATTATTAAATATTAATTAATTATCTGTGTTGAAATTATTGTTCGATGGATAAATGTTGATTTGGATGGCTGTTGTGAATTGTTTGAAATTTCAAATATGTAACATGTTGTTATGACATTTATGATATTTAAAACATGTTTACACTGCCATTTACAAGTTGCCTGACTTGTTTATGTTTATTGGACGATAAATTTTCACACATCGTCCAAAAGCACAATTAATAATATATTATTTGAATTTGTGTTGGTTGAAACCCTACACGGGTCTTGGGTTGATATTCTGACTACACATCGCCCTTGTGATTAGTTTAAAATGCACTTTGGCTGTTATTGAATGTTTTATCATTATTATGGAATTAATGCAATGTTTGAAATCCATATAATTAAAATTATATGGTAATGGATTGAGTCTCATTCCAAATTTGAATTAAAGGAATATTTTAATTTAATATTCAGTTGATGGAATTAATTGATATATGAATTAGAAAGATTATATCTTTATTGTTTAAAAGTTATAATAAAAAGCATTAAATTAAAAAGATTACATCTTTACGGTCAGTTTCATAAGATAAGAAGGTTTTATTTCAAAATTTGAACATTTGAAAAGATTATTATTATGATATAATAATAATATAGAAAGTTCAATTTTTCATCAAAAAATTGAAATGTCAGTTAGGATATTCGGAAACAAAGGGTTTTATAAAATTGGTGACAATTTAATGTAAGATCATATCTTTATTTTAAAAGAATATTTAAAAATAAGATTTTCAGTGAATTAATTATAATTATTAATTATAATTGTACTTGGACATGAGGTTGGGTTACATTTGTGGTATAAGTCTGCCCGGACCCGCCCGGCATATCCATTAGCCACAAATGTTGGACCTAATGTGGGAGGTCCAAGTGCACAAATACGAATTGGGCCATGACACGAGGTTAAGCCCAACTTGTGGGATAAGTCTGCCTGGAACCAACCGGCATATCCAGCATCCACACGTAGCAGGATTAATGTGGGAGGTCTGGCCCAATATAAAATATAAATGAATAAGATAATGAATTGAGCTATTTAATCTGTTTTAAGTAGCAACACCATTTTAACCCGAACGTGTTTATCGATTTATTTTATACATTTTATAATGCATGTTAAAAGAGCTAATTTCAAAATTAATATTTTGGAAATAATATTATTTTAATATGATAATAGATAGAATATTTAATTTGGATTTAAAATTGGAAATAAAGATTGAAATGAAAATATTACATTTTTCAATGTAATAAAGATTGAAATGAAAATATTACATTTTTCAATGTAATGAATGTTGAACTAAAAAGATTACATTAAAAAGATTTCATTAAAAAGATTTCATTTTTATTTAAGGTTGATTACATTAGGAAGAATACATTTTTACAGTTAATTTGTTTCATTAGAAAGATTAGAAAATAAGAATGACATTCCTACTATAATATGTTTTTCATGTAAAAGGTTAGAAAATAAAGACTATATTTTTATTATGGTCTTGTTTCCAGTTATAATGAACCATGTTTTTAACAAAAGATTTGACTACGAAGATTATATGTTCATTGAATGTGTTGCATTAAAAAGAATTTGATGTTAAAGTATGATTTGTGATTTAGAAATATTTTAATTAATGTTTAATAGAAATTTCTAAAGAGGAGTTTTCCAATTCAATATATATTAAATTGGAATTGAAAGAGAAAAATTAGATTTTGGGTTTGTCGTGAAAAGTGTCTTAAATAACACTGTTCTTAAGCCTCGTGTGAATAGAATAAATCTTTTATTAAGATTTAAATGAAAATTTTTCTGAATAAAAGAATTCCAATTAAATAGAATAAATTGGGATTAAATGAAATTCGAATGGTTAAAAATCGAAATGAACTCATGTGGATGAAGACTGCTACTATATATGGAATTTAAAAGGCCTCACCGTTATTCCATTTATATTATTAGTCTGATACAGAAATTTATACCAATTATATGTTGATCTAATTTCAGTAAAGATTCCATATTTTATGGAAGATGATTTTGGGTTTATCGTGAACTGTGTTTTAAATGACACTAGTTCTTTAACCCAGTTAAAAATAAGAATTATTCCTTAAAATTGGTTATCATTAAATAATAATTTTTGATATTAAAACCGAATTGGAGTTTTAATAAATTCTTAATTGGATCGAATAGAATAAATTCAAAGGATTTTATCTTTTATAAAATTAATGGGAATCTTTCCCTAAAAATAAGAATATTTTAATAAAAGAATATTCTTGTTTGGAATGAGACGTTGGTTGTGTTTCTATATAGCACATGATTTTAAAATAGGCGAATTATACAGAAAGACCGGGTTCAACCCATTCTGAATAATCCACACGACGCTTGAAGATCGACGATGAAGACGACGATTGAAGACCGGGAAATGTCTAAGGCGTATGGATGATTATTGATATCTTGATTGGGCCGTACACCTAAAACGATGGAATAATTGGTGATCATCCAAACACACTTGGAGATCTACCGGATATGGTTTCGTTCAGACCCAGAACGGACTTGTAAATGGATTGTGTGTCTGACATTGTATTCCTTTTATTGTATTCGTTGATCTCTGTTTAAAGTATAGATGTTTGGTGGCGGAGAATTTATTCTTCGCTTAACACCCGGTTATATATTGGTAGATGATCAATGATATGGTATGGTCTGACAATGCGGCATGCTAAGATGCATATGATCAAGGCTTTTGTTGAAAAGCAGAGCCTTAAGGATGAAGATCAAAACACGGCATCAATTAGCAAAGTTTTGAGTATATCATTACTTCACGAGCCTCACACCTCGGTATGATTGTGAATGGTTTGTTTTATTAGTAGGTTGACAAATATACTTTATATATACATGGATTGGATCAACTGAGCATTGCTGGGTGTGGTCGCTCCACATCCAGAGATTGGGCAATTGTTTCAGCCGAAGCCCATGGGGATAGAACACTAGATTGTTCTTCCAAAGTGCGTATTATATGTATTACGGTATTTTCTCTTGACGAGACGTAAGCCATGGAGATACGTTCGTGATATGTCTTTCGAATCAGGTGCCATCATGATGGAAACCCAACTTTCCAATACGAGCTTTGCGGTTTCTAGTTGTATACTTATATGGTGACATAATATATTATGCCGCTTACATAGTATATTATGCCACTTAAGATGGATACATTTAAATTCAAAAATTTATTTCTACACTGTGCACTTATAGTATAAAAGATGAATTTCGCGTATTAAGCATTTTTGACCATTATAAGGTAAACTCTATCATTCGGCTTTCGTTGCAAGGGACTTGAGTCTTATAATGGTTTCATTTTCTAAAAGCATTAAGTTGTTTTTATGCATTGGTATTCTTGGGAGGAAACCCGTTACGCGATAGCGACGTGGTCCCTTGACTTACCCAACTTTAAAATAAATTTAATAACTGTTTTTAGTTCTCATACCAGTCCCATGACTGACCTGGAGTTTATTGTTTTAACCTAAACTCTGGGTGCCCTTATTTTTCACACGGGCAGCTAGTAGTTTTGGTTTTGCAGATATTTATTCACAGGATCCTGGTCTACAGCTGAAGCGATATTTGGAAAGCTCTGTATCCGTGTATTTTTTCAGTTGTACTTTGTATTATTTTTCCGCTGCCATGTAAATTTAATTTTAAATCTCTGATATTGTATTTCTAATGTAAAATATTTATTAATGCTCTATTATATTCTTGTACTCTGATGTAATTGTTGTAACAGCAATAAAATGTTCTTATGTTCTGTGCTCTGATGTGTATTGTTCTCTCTTCATTCTAGTTCGGTTTAGGCCGTGCTGGACTGAGGGTCATCACAGAAGGGGTTGATTTCGTTGAGTAGATTGAGAGAAAAAGAAGAGAGAAGGCTGGAATGATTTCCGCCGTGCCTGGGAGGCTTTCGGGAAGAAGGTCGGGGAGAGAGAAAAACAATGGGCCAATGAGATTTTTTTAATCTATTTACATATTTTTAAATTTCTGAAATACCATTTATCTCCTACGAACTCCAATCCAAACCCAACGACTATCGTCCCCAACTAAATACCCCCATTCCGAACACAATGGGATATGTTTCAAAGGCCCATTCGACTGTTTCAGTCAGTCTTCCTTCAAATTAAAATATAAATCATTCAATTTTTGATTTGAACGTACATTTCAATTTGCCGGGCCATATACTGATTCTAAAAATTCCCGAAAAATAAATCTAGCTATGTTTTGACGATATGGTCCCAACAAAATTAGTTTCATTGAATTATGAGACCGTTTGAAAAATGGCCTTTTTCTGGTCGATCCAATTTAACTGTAATTGACCAGAACACATTTTCCTTCGCCACGCTCATATATTGACTTCAAATATTATGAAATATGAAACCTAGCAATAATCGGACATTCCGAATCCAACAAAAGTGGTTTCATCGAATTATGAGATTGTATGCAAAATTTCTCTTTTCAAGGGCGATATATTCTCTATAGCGACCTTTCTGAAAATTCATTTGGCCATAACTTTTGACTCCCGCTATGAAACTTCGATTTTTCAGGTTCGTTAGAAAGATATTCACTAAATGATTTAAATATTTTTTTTCACTAAAATCCGTTTTACTTTGCACCCGGTACAGTCAGTCAAAGTTTGAATTGAAATTTTGAAACTGCCGCGCCATTTCAGGCCTTGTTTGTAATTTAAAATAATTATATTTATTTTCAAACATTGGTTTAAACATACTTTTCGTCGTTATTATTTAAAACATTTTATTTTAAATATTTAAAATCCACTAAATTAGCCAAATTAAAAATTTTAAACTGGATCAGATTTTCCGGGTTGTTACAATATTAGTGGATGACCTTCTATACCACGATATCCTGCCTCGAAGCAGGATGGTATTATTTATGTTGACTAACATATGTGGATGCAGGAATTCAGGGTGGAGGGATCCAACTGGATTCCTCAAAAATATATTATCTGTTTGTTTGTTTGTGTGCATATATACTGTCATATATGATGTGTTAGAAAACCTGAAATTAATAATTGGTTGTTTTGGGTGTTTAATTACCACTGAGCCTAATTGTTGATATTTAAAAATATCGTGGAAAGGAAATTTCCAGTTTTAAAAGGAAATTCTATTTTTCTAGAAATGAATTTGAAATTTGAATAGAATAAAAATATTAACTTGTTTTGAATAATTTAGACAAGTAGTTCATTTATAAACGAAGTTCATAAAGGAAGTGAAATGAATTATCATTGGATAATTCAGGAAATATAAATACAAGTGTGAATTTGAAAAGGGAAATTTATTTTTCCAAAGTAGAAATATTTATTTCAAATAAAATCTGAAATCAAGACTTGTTTAAACATATAAACAAGTAAAATAAATTGTGTTTGTAAACAAAAAGGAAGAATCATAAATTTGATAACATGAATATGAACTCAAGTAAAGTATATTCATTTATTGGAGAAACAAAATCAGATATTTACTATTTAATAGGATTAACCAAGTTAAAGGATAATTTGTTAATCGAGTTATGAATCAAACTTGATCATAGATAAGTAAAATGGACTTGTAAATTTATATTCGAAATCGAATATGACACTTGAATTGAAAATGAAATTTCAGTTAGTTTATAAACAAGTTAAACTCATATTCGAACATGTTATATTCAAATAAAAAGGTGAAATAGGCAAAACAGTTAATTAGCCAATCAATTAACGAACTAAGTTAAAATGGTTGGATTAAGTTGAAATGAATTAGAAATGTATGGGTATGGATATACATGAGACAGGTTTGGAATAAAGTATCAGAAGAGATATAAATAGAATGCTCGACAAAAAGGTACGTATTTAAATTGAATATGAGATTTTATGCGCCGTATCGGCAAGCCGCTTGGCTGTTTCTTTTTCTTTTTGAATGGAGAGGTCTGTGTGGCTGTTTGGGGATTTTCCCGATGCTCCCCGTACAAAGGAGGTTATGGCGAATTTTTCGGGGAATTTAAGGAGTTAGAATATTTTTAAGAAGATTCGATAAACTAGAAATCGATATATCGGTATATATAGAATTCGATAATGAATCGAACTTAAAATAGAATATTATAAACGAAAAGGAATTTTATAAATAAAATCCTGGGAGATATACGTTTTAAAGTGAAAGATAATTTAAAAGCAAATGATTTGCAGATTTAAAATGATCGTGTTGATAAGAAGTTAATCAAATAGAGGTTAAAAGAAATGGAGTTAAACAGAATTAGAAACTGACTGGGAATTAGTTGAGTTTAACGACTTTTTGAGTATCGATCTGATGTTGGTTTCGGCCTTCGGGGTTTATATTAGAGAATTGTTCTCTTACTAGTTTACAGTTAGGGACTAATAGTTGTTGAATGGTAGTGATGCATGAATGTGCAATGGGAATGTTTTCCAGAGTTAATAACATATATTTTCTTAATATAGAAAATAAGGAAAAATGAATATATATATATATATATATATTTGATAATGTGATCGATAATTCCATTTGGAAATAAGATCATTGTGTGTACACGGACATTTTACATTTGATAGTTAAATCACCGACTATCAAAGTTTTTGACCATTTTAACGTTGTTAATATGGAGAGACCGGTTGGATTATTATCCAAAGAACCACTCCGTATTAGCATAAGCGTTGCGAACCAAGTATGCCGAATATATTGAAGACGGAGTAAAGTGCAAGGGCTGTTGTATAAGTCCTAGGTAGAGATTGCCTAGGATGGATGTACTGAATAGTGCCTTCGGTTTCGTTCTGTACCAGAACGAACATATATGGACGAATTTCTGACAGAATATTTCCAATGATCGAATGGGTTGGTCTGTATAAATATATATAGTTGCAACGGATTTATTCCCTTAGCATAACATCCATAATATTTGTGTAAACCAATTAGTGATTAACGGATCTGATAATGTGGCATTCAAAGTGATCGTGTTATCTATGAATGGAAAGTAATCGTAGCCTCTGGCCTCAACAACCGGGAAATGAGATAAATCGGGCAGGAAACATGGCTCTGTGAGTAGCTTCCATTAGGGTGTATCATCACCTATCTAGAGATTCATTTAATTCCTTGTTCTATTTGATGCTGTCCCATTCGGGAAACAATTGCTGATCCCAACCGTTGGTGATATACATTCGATACACTCAAGCGAAATGAGTGGTAGGTCATGTGTGGCTGAGTTGCAAGATGTTCTTGTTGAACTCGGTGTATTCTCCTCTAGAGATACACCAGCGGCAGGTGGTTCCATACCTTGTCGTAGTTGGAAATCAAATATCCAATAAGTGCCCGCGGTTTATGATTGTATATTATACATGTGGAACGTGAGATGCAAACGTTCCACTAGATTGTTATTTACTTGATTTAGACATTATTATAATATCAAAAGAGTTTTGATATAAAGATTACCGTTTCTTTTGAAGAGGATTTGAAATTTAAGTCAAGTGTTTGGATTCTCATAAGAGAAAAACCCATTCCGTGTTATACGGCGTGGTCTTATGAGATATCATTTAGTTTTCTGAAACTGTTTTAAATTGTTTACTCATACCAGTCCCATGACTGACCTGGAGTTTATTTTGTTTTGTTCTACCTAAACTCTTGGGTGCCTAAATTTGTACGGGCAATCAAGTAGTTCAGGATTTTATAGATCTATCTAAAGGAGCTTGGAGCAGGAGGCTTCAGCGTTAGTTATATAGAGTTTTGTTCCGCTGTGTTGTAAGTGTTTTACTCTGATAAGTGTATGTTATACAGTTGAACTTTTGTATTTCAAAAGTTGTGATATATTATATTTTGTTCCACTGCGATGCGAGATTCTGTGTTGTTATTTCTGTTCTTCTTTTACCTTTTTCTTCTAAAAAAATGATCCGTATTTCCATGATATTTGGGTTGGACGTATGATGTATATAGTCAACTCTGATATTATGGATTTGCGGGCTATTACAGTTGGTATCAGAGCTTAGGTTGAGCGAATACCTAGGCTTTGGTGGGATTGTGCTCATTAGAGATAGGGTCAGTAGTTCCCTAGAATGAGTTGAGTGTATATATACGAGAGTGTGTATTTGTTAATTAATATAAAAATTGTTTTGTATTGTGTTGGCTAGTCTGTTGAGTGGATTATAAATTTTGGTCGAATCGTGGGATGCCACGAGGTCGATAGGAATTATAAACACTTGAACAGAGAATTCGACACGATATTGTTTAAAGTGGGTAAATGAAATAATTTTATCCAAAATTCTATTTTGATAGAAAAAGAATAATTTTCTGAAATTATTATAATATATGGATGTGTTGAATGTTAATATTATAATCAAATAAGATTATAAAGTGGTAATGGTTATATATAACCGAATATAACTTTTATATGAATGAAGAATATACAAATGAGATGCATTAAAATTAAATTCAAACCAGAATATGGAATTTAAAATCCTGGGAAGTCGGAAAATATTTTATGAAGTAAATATATTGATTGTTCAAATAAAAAGACCAAAAGTTTTGGTAGAACTGAAATTTGTTGAATTATGAAATATTGAATTTCAACATAAGTGGATTTTGTAAAGTAGATAGGTTAGTAGCATTTTCCTACCTTAGTAATTTCGGGGACGAAATTCTTTTAAGGGGGGAAGAATGTAATGACCCGGATTTTTCGAACAGTTATTTTAAATATTTAATATGAATTTAAATATTGATTTGAGCATATAAATGAAATTTTTATATTTAGTTATCAATTTAAAAATCGATATATGATTTATTTCGAATATATATATTTATCGAAGTATGAAATTGAATTTATTTGAATTCAAAGTCAACACTGAATTGGAAACAGTTTAGATAATCAATTCAAACTCCTGTTTGAATTAGAATAATAATATTAATTTATTTTCAAAGAATTAATTGTTTTAAAATTTATTTAAATTAATATCTTCTCCATATGATCAAATGGGGTTTCGATACATGTTCCAATGTGTTCAGAATAGCGGTTTTACCGTCGGAATGTCAGCTGTTGGGTTCAGAAAGGAGTTCAGAATCATACGGAATTTTAATTAGAGGATAACGATTCAAAATAAAATAAAATAAAATATCAGAACTGTGTGGACATAAGCAAACCAACAAAGGTTAATTAAGTGGCCTCTCTATTCCTTTCAAAAACCACGCCTTTCTTTATAAAGCCCGATACCTCATTCAATCCTTTCTTCCAGAATTCAAATAAAACCAAATCGAAATCGAAAATGGCAAAATGATTTGAAATCGCCACTAAAGCACGACGCCAAGCACTTGCGACTTGAAGTCCATGGATGGGGGATCGCGATCAAAGACCGCCGGTTCTCTAAAGCTCAATATCGATACTGGTATTCGCGCGATGGAGTGTTGAAATCGACTTCAAAAATGGCAAGCTAGGGTTCGCGAGTGGTTGGGATATCATCGATTTTTGACGTTCTGGTCTTCGATGGAAACTGCTATTTTGGGGTTTGGTGGTGGAAAGCAACACCTACTGTCCCCCCATTTGGTATGGTTTGAAACAAAAGATTTTCCTCGACTTGTATTAAGTTCGTGAGCAAGACTGGGAGCGCAACATGAGAGGAAGCTCGCTAGTTCAATAACAGTAGTAACGATTTGGCATCCTGCGAGGAGAAAAGATGAAGGTGGTCTCAGGATTTGTTTTAATGAAGGATTGGCATTGTTCAGTGAATTGGGAAATGGAAGCAGGCTTCGACACTTTTTCCGGGGAAGAAGAGGTATCATATATTTTAATTTTGATTAAGTGCGACTAAGTTCTAATTAATAAAGTGATTAGTAAACTAGTAAAGTTGTTTGTTTAATTAATTAAGCTTTTAAACATACATTAAATGTTGTAACTCTTTTATATATTACGTATGTGATCAGAATAAAAAGAAACAAAGTGTGTTGGAAAGCGTAGCATTGAAGTTAACAGATAGATAATTAAATTGGGATAGATCACAAGAAAAACAATGGTGAGTAAAACTCACTCATATTTTGTTTAAATTTATTTTTATGTTAAAAATAAATTTAATGGTTGCTTGGATGCTTGAAAATATTACTGTGCCTGTTAAAATATATATTAGTTATTTAGGCTTGGCTATTATATATATATATATATATATATATATATTGATTTTGTGGTTGGATTGTTCCTGCAGTCTCACTAGCGGATGCCCGCGGTACCATTACGGATGATTTCCCTATGCGTCCCACAAAAATATATTAGTGGATGACCTTCTATACCACGATATCCTGCCTCGAAGCAGGATGGTATTATTTATGTTGACTAACATATGTGGATGCAGGAATTCAGGTTGGAGGGATCCAACTGGATTCCTCAAAAATAAATATTATCTGTTTGTTTGTTTGTTTGCATATATACTATTATATATGATATGCTAGAAAACCTGAAATTAATAATTGGTTGTTTTGGGTGTTTAATTACCACTAGGCCTAATTGTTGATATTTAGAAATATCATGGAATGGAAATTTCCAGTTTTAAAAGGAAAATCTATTTTTCTAGAAATGAATTTGAAATTTGAATAGAATAAAAATATTAACTTGTTTTGAATAATTTAAACAAGTAGTTCATTTATAAACGAAGTTTGTAACAACCCTGAATTTTTGGGGTAAATTTAAAAATTTATTTTAACTAATTTTAATGAGTTTTTGATATTTTGAATAATTTATTTAAAATAATTTATTAAAAATTTATTTAAATTGAAGTTAGAATGAATAACTTAACTTTAATTATAAAAGGAGTTAGAAATAGCGCGGTAGTTTGAAAAGTCAAACTTAAACTTTGACTGACCGTACAGGATGCAAAATTTAACGGATTTTAGTGAAACCATAAATATTAGAATCTATTTAAAAATATCTTTCTAACAAATCCGAAAAATTGAAATTTCATAACGGGAATCAAAAGTTATGCCCAGATTAAAATTTATAAAGGTCGTTGTGAAATTTATAAAGGTCAAAAACACTACTTTTTGCATACGAAGGAATTTGAACTCGAAACCACTTCCATTGAGTTCAAAATGACGTTTCTGCATTGAATAACAGTAAACACTTATATATTTTGAGCTTCGAAAATTATTTTTTTAAAAATGTATTTTTAATATTAAATATGTAGCCCTTAAAAATAGCCATTTTTCAAACGACCTCTGTTTTCGACGAAACCACTTTTGTTGGATCCGGAATGTCAAAATATGTCTAAATTTAATGTTTCATAATTTTTAGAATTAATTTGTGGCCGTGGCAAAGAGATTTCAGTTTTGTTAATTTCGGTTAATTTTAATTGACTTGAAAATAGTCATTTTTCAAACGGGCTCAAAATTGAACGAAATTAATTTTCCTAGGTCCGCAGCATCAAAACATAGCTAAATATAATTTTTTTGGGAATTTTTGAAGTTAATTTGTGACCCCGCTGAATTTTTCCGTACGATTGAATTAAAAATAAAAGAAAATGTTTTAAACTAAAGAAAACTGGGTCAAGACAGTCATTTGGGCCAGTGGTACATAGCTAGATGAGTCTGAAATAGGGGTTAATGTGTAGGAACGACAGTCGTTGGGCTGAAATAGGAAAAAGTTGCAAAACGGGCCTTTTAGTGAACATTTTATTATAAAAATACACGCCTCTCGAGACAATCATCGTATCCTTCTTATCAAACCTCTCACGCACGCTGAAACCCATCAGCCGCACCTTCTCCCTCCTCTTCTCACTTCTTTTTCTCTTAATCTAGGAAGAATTAGACAAGGCCATAGTTAAACTTTTTAAAGATCTTCCCATTCTCTTCGATTCTAGATAAGTTTCACATCAAACCGTGCACTGTAGCTCCCGAATCACCTATCCAAAACTGCTGCCTTTGAACCTCCGCCCCGCCTCGATTGCGGCGCCGCATTCCACCCCCTTCCAGGAATGTATGTGCCCCTCCTAGAGCTTCAACTTCCAACAAACGGCTCCCAAAACCATTGATCCAATCTTAAGTTATCGCGATTCAAAGATTTGAACAAAATATGAAGTTATATATAATTTAATGTTATTTGTTTACAACGATTGATTTCATTGCTAATTTTAAATTTTAATTATTAAAAACATGTTTTTGGTTCAATCCGATTCCGAACTCGACAACTTTTGTGATATGGGGACAACGACGCGCAACACAACATTCTAGATCTGTTGCGAACAAATTTTATCTCTTTTTGGTTTAGATCTGATCATATACCAAGGTGATTTTTTTTTTAAAATAATTAATCAATTCATTTTTTTATTTTATTTTATTTATAGTTATGTATTTCAGATCTGTTTGTGTTGGTATTGTATGATGATTGTTCTGTTGGTTGTGATGAATAATTGTAAAATTCATGTATGTTAAACAAATATGATTATTCATCCCTTTACTTTATTGAATAGACTTAGATTATCCATTCAAGATCAAAATATATAATGGGTAATTGTAGATCTATATTCCTTAGAAAAATATTACTATTTGTAATAACCCGGAAATGCGAGCCAATTTAAAATTTTTAAATTGATTATTTCAAAGGAATTTGAACAATTGAAATAGAATATTTCAATAAAATAGTGAATTAGAAATAGTGAGTCAGTTTGAAAATTTGAATTCAAACTTTGAATGACTATGCAGGGTGGAAAATATAACGGATTTTAGCGAAACCAAAAATATTTAAATCTGTTAGTTAATACCTTTCTAACGAATCTGAAAAATCGAAGTTTCATAACGGGAATCAAAAGTTATGGCCGAATGAATTTTCAGAAGAGTCGGTATATAGAATATATAGCCCTGGAAAATTGATATTTTGCATACGACCTCGGAATTCGACGAAACCACTTTTGTTGGGTCCGGGATGTCCAACTATTGCTAGGTTTCAAATTTCATAATTTTTGAAGCTAGTATGTGGGCTTGGCAAAAGAAAATGTGTTTGGTCGATTTCTGTTAAATTGGATCGACCAGAAAATGGCCATTTTTCAAACGACCTCAGAATTCGACGAAACTAGTTTTGTTGGGACCGTACGGTCAAAACATAGCTAGATTTATTTTTCTGGAATTTTTCAAATCAGTTTGTGGCCCTGGCAAATTGAAATGTGCGTTCAGAGTTAAAAATTAAATGTTTTATACTTTAATTTGAAAAAATAACTGACTGTAACAGTCGAATTGGCCTACGAAACATATCCCATTGTGTCCGGAATGGGGGTATTTAGCTAGGGGCGACAGTCGTCGGGTTTAAAAAGGAGTTCGTTTGAGAAAACACTATTTAAAAATTTAATATAGTTCTCGGCCAATCATATTTTTCCTTTCATAAATTTTAAAAATAAAAATAAAAATAAAAAAGAGAAACCCCCCCCCCCCGATCAACGGCGAAATGCGTTCACCACCTTCTCTCCTCCGCCGCCGCCGCTACCGCCACCTATAGCCTTCGCCGCCGCCACCATCCGACGCGCCCCAGCCTCCTCTTCAAATCCGACCCAACCGCCGCTCCCCTCGTCGCCTGTATCGACGCCAGGAAGTCGAACGCTTCCCGCCGCTGCCCTGAACGCCACCGACCACCGAACGCCACCAAACCACCACCGATTTAAAGCCCTCTCTCCCCTCTTCCACGTCCAACTCCCTGATCGTCCCCACGTGCCACGGATTTCTCGAAAATCGTAAACCTAGTTTTGAAGCTTGTGAAAGTGAGTTTTTCTTTGATCTTTACACTTTTAAAAATCATATCTTTTTGGTATGTTGACGAAATTCGATGAAACAGGAAACATCGAGACCGCAAGGAAGCTCTCTACCCAATAGAAGAAGCTGCGGATTTTTCTGACATCGTATCGATTTTTAGCGCTCGGAAAACCAAGGTGAGAAATCTAAATTAACGTGAAATTGAATGGAAAATGTCGTGTATAATTTATATAAGCGAAATATAAATTACATACGTGTTGTATACCTCATGTACATGCGTAGTGTAAGCTATATGAGCGAAGTATGAATTTTTACATGCATAGAATAATTGATATATGTGTTGAAATGCAAGTGAAATATAGCAAAAATATTATATATATATATATATATACTCCCCTCGTCCACAAACCATGGACGATATTTATTGTGGTGAATCGGTGTGAAATATTGGGTGAAAAATACGAATGGTTGAATAATTGTTTGTGGTTGATATTGTTGGTTGTGGTTGAAAAATACCCATTGGTGATTGAAATGAATTGGAAATATTTGTGGAAATAAAAATAAACATGCCGCCTGCGTGCGAATTAGATGCATGAATCCCCATTGTCAAAAAACCGCGAGGTTTTATGGTAGAGCGAGGAGCCGTACTAGGGACGGTGCCGGTTTTAACTACCCTGTCGTTATGCTGCCGAAATTTTGAATAATCTCTGTGTGTTAGAATTATTTTCATATGTTGAAATTATTTTACATGCATTGAAATTAAAGCCATATATTGAAACTAAATCCATGTGTGGAAATTGTTCATGTGTTGAAAAGTGTTGTGTGAAAATTAAATTCATTTGTGAATGAATGAAGTGGTTAAACAGTAAAAATCACATTTTTATATATATATGAAGTATGCAAAATATTCGCCTTATATAAACAGTTTCAACAATCAAAATTTCATCTTTCTAATATGAACAACATAAATAAAATGTCCATGTGTGGGAATGCTCATTTGTTGAGAAGTGTGTGTAGTGGAAGTATTCATGTGTTGAATAAAAAGATTGAACAATAAAAATTACATTTTTATTAAAACTATGAAGTGTTGAAACATCTATTTGTTGAATAAATGTTTTGAACGATAAAAATATCATTTTTATCATATGTGTGATATGCTAAAGATAGGCGGACGTTGAAATAAATATTTGTGATAGAAATATTATTTTTAACATGCATAAGAACTAAATGAAATAGTCATGTGTTGAAATCTATTTTAGTTCGCCAAAATTATCATCTTTGAAATGTGAAGTGTTAAAAATAGCCACTTGTTCAAATAAACGTGCATGAGTTGGAATATACATTAACTAGCTAATGATATGATTTTAGCCTATGCATGCAACATTCGAATGAATGGTGTTTTTAAACCAAAGCAAATCAAATATGAAATTGAATGGAAAATGATAAGTGATAGGAATTGTATATATGTATATGCATATCTATTGAACAGGTTAAAGCAAAAAGGGGCTAGAGAAGAGAAATAGAATTTTGTGTCCGACAAATAGGTACACATTTACTGCTTTGTTTGGGTGATGATTTTATGAGCCTGTTGGCTAGCCGCTTGGCTTTTTCTTTTTCTTTTTGATATGAGACGCCCGTGTGGCTATTTGGGGATTTTCCCAGACCCTCCCGTACAAAGGAGATTATGGCGAAATTTTCCAAAATTTAAAGGCGTTAGTGAAATAATTGAAGTGGAAACGATATAGGAATTTTTGAATGAACTATATTTATATAAATATATAAATATAAATGGAATTAAAACGAAACGTGGTCGTGCAGTTCGTGTTTTGAAACCGTGATTTCAAACGACTAGTGCGGAAGATCCGACCATTGGATTTTCCCGAAACCTCAACCGTTGGGTTCGCCTTGGAAATATCTTTCCAACGGCACCAACTTTGTGAAGATCCGACGGTTGGATTGTCTGGAATGTTTAATTCAAAACTGAAGAAAAACAGCGCCAGAAACGATTATATTTATATATATATATATAAATATAATTAAATTAAATCGAATAACGACGCTGCAGTTCGTAAATTGAAATCGTAACTTCAAATGGTTAGTGTGGAAGATCCGACCGTCGGATTTTCCCAAAACTGAAACCGTTGGATTCGTTTTGAAAAGACCTTCCTAATGATGTAGAATTTGTGAAGATCCAACGGTTAGATTTTCAGATATGTGTAAAACAAAATTAGTGAAAAGCAGCGCCAGTGCATCGACACGACCTGAAACGTCGTTTAATTAAATATGGCCGTTTTAAATTAAATAAAAATGGCGATATATCGTTATAAAGTACTATTGACGATATAGAGTGGAAATAAACCAATCTTGCGTGTTTGCTTTATATGTGATGGTTGAAGGTATTTGACATGAAAATTATAACTAAATAGCTGAAATGTGAATGTTGAATAGTCCAACCATGTGAATAATTGATTTGAAACTCTAAATATACGTGGGTTATTTGAAAAGGCCGAGTTTAACTCATTTCAAATAATCGATCGACGTTGAGAAGTCGAAGAGTCGAAGACGACTGAAGACCGACGATCTCCACATTGGATGGATGGGCGCTACTGATGCTCGTGATTGGAGTAGCTACCATGATAGAATTGAAGTAGTAGCCGTCCACACATACTGTTGATTGTACGGATATGCGAGGAATTGGTGCCTCCGGTTTCATTCAGACCCAGAACGGACTTGTAAATGGACTGTGTGTCTGACATGGGATTTTGTTCTGTGTTGATTGATCTCTTTTAAATATATATCTGTTTGGCGGCAGAGAATTTATTCTCTTGCTTAACGCCCTTCTCTGAGACGTACGAGCTCAGAGGTTATGTATTGACAGAAATCAGTCGCATGGAGTGGATTGCCTGTGTGGCACGCCTAAGGGCATATGATCAAGGCTTCTGTTGCAAAGCAAAGTCTTGTGGTTGATAATCAAAGCATGGTCTGTGTGACGTAGCTTTGTGTGTAACGTGAATTCGCGAGCCTCACACCTCGGTATGAGTCAAAAACGGGAGAGTGACTGCAGGGAGAGCACGACGTTTCTTTCTAGCTAAGGTGGTGTCAGTGACCTACCAGCCCTGACATTATATATACTTTTCACCTGTGTGGTTGTTGGAATGCGAGGCGCCTCGATATAGGTCTGTAAGGACCGGGAAACGTGTGTTCAGGAATTGCCAATCCTCAAAAGTAAGAGAGGACCGGCCCTGAAGATCCAAGGATCATAGTGGGGTCGTGGGACATTTGCTAGAGTGTCTCGAATCGGAGAGGAGCTTGCCCCTTGCCTCGACTCATGAAGGAATCCAATTTCCAATACGAAATATGCGGACGTGATTGTATTACTAGTATAGCGACATGATATATGGTACCCATGCCGTCTAGGATTGATATTTATGATTGAATTTGCTTTTGAAACATATATGCACTAGTAATAATATCAAACACTTTTGTTTTATACGTATGAAGCATTTTTGGCCATTATAAGGTAAAAACTCTATCCTCCGGTTTGCGTTGCATTGTGTGATGGGACCTGAGTCTTATAATGGCTTCATTTTATAAAAAGCATTGCGTTGATTTAATCATTTACTTTATTTCATGCACTAGCACTCATTGGAGTAAACCCGTTCTGCGAAAGTGGCGTGGTCCTTTGATTTGCCTTATTATTGTTGTTAATAAATTGAGTAGATTTCTCATACCAGTCCCATGACTGACTCGTAGTTTGTTTCACCTTGCAAACTCGGGTGCCCTCATTTTCACACGGGCAGCCTAGTTACAGGTTTCTGACGCACCTTTTGGCTCATGGCGAGGCTTGACTACACCGTGCTGACTTGGATTTTCTCCGCCATTATTGTATCTATATTATGATTCCGCCACTGGCGATGTAGACTGATATTCCTTTTGTGTACTCTTTATGTATGATTCCGCCTCAGGCGATGGTGACTGATTATGTATCATTATACACTAAGTTGTATCCTGTACTGTGCTTCTCTGATGTGATGATATCTATATGATTCCACTGTCATATGTGTGTAAATTATTCTATTTTCTGTTTATACTATTATCTGTGATCTGCTAATGATGATTAATGTGTTATATTCCAATGATTATCCTTAACACCGTGTCACGGGGTTTTGGGATCGTCACAGCTGGTATCAGAGCTTTGGTTAACCTTAGTTCTGGAGTCTAACACATTAAACACTTCGTCAAATAGAATCAGTAGTATTCTAAGGCGTGTCGCTCATTAGAGATTGGACTAGCATGGTCCTAGAATGAGCTGAGCAGAATAGCAAAAACAATTGATCAGTCCATCGTTATCTTTCCGTAGAAATTTCTGCTTAACTATGCAATAGACTATCATTTCTGTTAGCTGACTTCTTTTGTTGCTTATACAGAATTTGACAAATGGCTACCAGAGCAGCCGCCGCTAGAGGAGGCCGTGCCGGCAGAGGCCGAGGAAGGGGAGAAATCCCAGCTCAAGAAGGACCTTTGATACAACCTCCGGCAGCTCAATACTTCGAGCTCGACCGTGTAGCTAAGAGATATAAGAACTTAGGAGGCAAGACCTTCTCGGGAACTGGCACCGTAATAGAGGCCCTTGCATGGCTCAAAACATGCGAGAAAATTCTTAAAGGCCTAAGGCTTGGAGACGAAGACAAAGCTATTATGGGCGCCTGGCTTATGCAGGAACAAGCTGAATTATGGTGGGAATCTCTTACCGCCGGGAATAGAGAAGCTGGAAGAACATGGGATGGATTCAAAGAACTCTTCAAGGAGAAATATGTCCCAGAACAAGCTCTAGAAAGAATGCACGATGACTTCGCCAATCTCCAGCAAGGAGATCTTTCCGTGCAAGATTATCTGAACAAATTTACAATGTTGTCGCCCTATGCTACAGAGCTCGTCGCTACTGCGAAGTCCAAAAATAAGAGGTTTATCTTTGGACTAAGACGACAATATCATGATAGAGCCATGGCCCATGTCAAGCTGGATTTCAATGAACTGGTGGAAATGACATGCAACTATGAAGACCTTGATCAAAGACATCTGGATCAGGATCGCGCTAGAAGCCAAGCCGGAAATAAGCGCAAGCCTGCTGTAAATCAAGGCGAGTCAAGCCAAGCAGCATCTTCAAAGCCTCAGACTGGCAAGCCGCCAAGAGGAAATTGCTTTAACTGTGGTAAGCTGGGGCACTACTCAAACGTCAGCACAACTCCGAAGAGGCAGAAGACGAATTCTCAAGGCTCGAGCCAAGGCTCTCAGAACCCTCACTCATGCTTCAATTGTCGCAAGACCGATCATCTGGTCAAAGACTGTCCTTTGCTGAAGAAAGCTACTGTAGCTCATGTCTATGACGGGTCTAGCCCGCCAGCTGCTTCCGACGGAGCAGGTAAACCCGATGTTTTGGGAGGTACCCTTACAATTAAAAATATTCCTGTTTCTGTATTATTTGACACAGGTGCATCACGTAGTTTTATTGCTAGAAACACAGTGCACAAACTAAAGTTAAAACAGCGAAAGCTCAAAGAATCGGTTGAAGTTCATAACCCGATAGGGGGTCCTGTTACTCTCGGTTCATATTGTAGAGTGTCGATCTCTTATTCTTCCTACAAATTTCCTTTTGATTTAATCGTTATGGATTTTCCCGAATTCGATATTATTCTCGGGCTAGATTGGTTAACGAAATATGAAGGCGAAGTGAATTGTGCGGAAAGAAACGTTAAAATTCGAACGAAGCTTGGATATATTACGGTTCCTTGTCATGGTTCGAACCCGAATAGAGAAGAATTTTGGTCAGCATTAGAACTTATTACCACTTCCATAGAGAAGATTCCGATTGTTAGAAACTTTGCGGATGTGTTTGAAGAAGTTGAGAACTTACCTCCGCAAAGAGAAATAGAATTCCGAATCGATCTAATTCCCAATGCCAGACCAGTGGTGCATCCAATTCGTAGAATGACTCCGAAAGAAAAAGAAGAATTAGGCGATCAAACTCGTCAACTGTTGTGGAAAGGTCTAATCAGACCGAGTTTTTCCAATTGGGGTGCAGCTGTTGTGTTTGTCCCGAAGTCAGACGGTACTCTTAGATTATGTGTTGATTACCGAGACCTCAACAAACAGACGCTTAAAAATAAATATCCACTACCCCGCATTGATGATTTGCTAGACCAATTGAATGGGGCGAAAGCATTTTCCCGAATGGACCTAGCTACAGGTTTTCATCAATTGAGAATAGCAGAAGAGTGTGTTCCTTTGACCGCTTTCAGAGGCCCAAACATATTTTATGAATGGTTAGTAATGCCGTTTGGCCTATGCAACGCTCCAGCATACTTTGTCGATCTAATGAATAGAGTGTTCAGGGGAGTTCTGAATAAATTTGTCCTCGTATTCATCGATGATATTTTAATCTACTCCAAATCAAAACCCGAGCATGAAAAACACTTAGAACAAGTATTGGAGATTCTAAGGAAGAACGTCTTCAAAGCCAAATTCTCTAAATGTGTCTTCTGGCAAGAAGAAGTTAAATTTCTTGGCCATGTCGTGTCAGAGAAAGGAATTTCTGTTGACCCAAGCAAAATAATAGCGATTCAAGACTGGAAACAACCCACTACTCCCACAGAAGTTAGGAGTTTTATGGGGTTGGCTAGTTATTATCGAAAGTTCGTTAAGGATTTTTCGAAGATATCAGGTCCGTTAACGAAGCTCACAAAGAAACACGAGAAGTTTAAGTGGACTTCCGACTGTGAAGAAGCTTTCCAGGAATTGAAATCGAAGCTGACCACCGCTCCAGTGTTGACAATTATTGATGGCAATCAGGATTTAACGGTTTGGACAGATGCTTCTATTAGAGGTCTTGGTGCAGTGTTAATGCAGAGAGGCCAAGTAGTCGCTTATGCAAGTCGCCAATTGAAACCGCATGAGAAGAATTATGTAACTCATGATCTTGAGCTGCTAGCTATCGTTTTTGCTTTGAAAATCTGGAGACATTACTTATTGGGCGAGAAATTTGTACTGTATACAGATCATCAATCGTTGAAGTATTTATATACCCAGAAAGATCTGAATCTGAGACAGCAGCGTTGGCTAGAATTTATTGCAGCGTATGATCTTGATATCCTGTATACGCCAGGGAAATCTAACGTAGTAGCGGATGCACTCAGTAGAAAAACCGCAATTGTTGCCCATCTTATAATTACACCTAGCTTGATCGATAAGATATGTGCTCTCCAGGAGAATGATGATGTCATTCAAAAGATCAAAGGAAGAATTCAGAAAGGAGAACCCTCGAGCTTTCAAGTAAATAAAGAAGGAGTTCTGAGGCTGAATGGGAGAATTTGTGTTCCTAACCTTTTTGAGCTCAAAAGAGAAGTGCTGGATGAATGCCATAAATCCAAATTTTGCATCCATCCTGGGGTGAGTAAAATGTACAACGATATCAAACGCACTTTCTGGTGGAAAGCAATGAAAAGAGATATTTCTTTGTATGTTAGCATATGCCCTACTTGTCAATTGGTCAAGAGTGACCAACAGAAGCTAGCTGGACTGTTGCAACCGTTGGAAGTCCCAGGCTGGAAATGGGAACAGATTTCCATGGATTTCATAGATGGTTTGCCGCGAACCAAGAAAGGTAATGACAGCATTTGGGTAATCGTAGATCGCTTCACGAAGACTGCCCATTTTATACCTGTCAGGTCCAATAGAACTGCCCAAAGTCTAGCACAGATATATCTCAAAGAAATTGTTAAGCTGCATGGAATTCCCATCAGCATAGTCAGTGATAGAGATCCCCTATTTACTAGCAAGTTCTGGGAGGCTTTCCAGACAGAATTGGGAACAAAACTGAATATGAGCACCGCTTATCACCCTCAAACAGATGGCCAAACTGAGCGGGTGAATAGAATTCTGGAAGATTTATTGCGGGCTTGTATAATTGATTTTGGTGGGTCATGGGAGGATCATTTGCATTTGGCAGAATTCTCATATAACAATAGCTATCAAGCAAGTTTGAGAATGTCACCATTTGAAGCATTATATGGCAGACCCTGCAGATCTCCTGCATGTTGGGTAGAACCTGGCAACAGACTTGTACTAGGACCCGATATGATCAGAGAAGCATCTGATAAAGTGGACTTCATCAAGAAGCGATTGAAAACCGCCCAAAGCCGACAGAAAAGTTATGCAGACTCTAGAAGGAGAGATTTGACATTTACTGTTGGTGATCATGTTTATTTAAAGGTTTCTCCGATGAGAGGAGTAATCAGATTTGGAAAGACTGGGAAGTTGGCACCGAGATTTATTGGTCCCTTTCCTATACTTGAGCGAATTGGAACTCTTGCTTATAGGGTCCAATTGCCAGATTGGTTGCCTGGAGTGCACAATGTTTTTCACGTATCTCAACTTAGGAGACATGTGCATGATCCGGATCTTGTTGTAGAAGAAGCAGCGCAACGGGATGTGGAGATAACTCCAGAATTAGCACTCAGAAGAGAGCCATTAAAAATTGTTGGCAAAGAAACTAGAGAACTCAGAAGCAAAAAGGTTCATTTAGTTAAAGTGCAGTGGAGTAGTGATCCTAGAGACTGTACTTGGGAAACTGAGGAAAGCATTAAGCAAGCTTACACCAAATGCAGAGTGGATATCTCTGACTAACTCCGGTGCAAGGTACCTTTACCATACTTTGCATTTACATTTTATTTCCTACTTTACCGTTGTTTCCTTTTCGAGGACGAAAAGTTTTAAGTAGGGGAGATTGTAATAACCCGGAAATGCGAGCCAATTTAAAATTTTTAAATTGATTATTTCAAAGGAATTTGAACAATTGAAATAGAATATTTCAATAAAATAGTGAATTAGAAATAGTGAGTCAGTTTGAAAATTTGAATTCAAACTTTGACTGACTATGCAGGGTGGAAAATATAACGGATTTTAGCGAAACCAAAAGTATTTAAATCTGTTAGTTAATACCTTTCTAACGAATCTGAAAAATCGAAGTTTCATAACGGGAATCAAAAGTTATGGCTGAATGAATTTTCAGAAGAGTCGGTATATAGAATATATAGCCCTGGAAAATTGATATTTTGCATACGACCTCGGAATTCGACGAAACCACTTTTGTTGGGTCCGGGATGTCCAACTATTGCTAGGTTTCAAATTTCATAATTTTTGAAGCTAGTATGTGGGCTTGGGAAAAGAAAATGTGTTTGGTCGATTTCTGTTAAATTGGATCGACCAGAAAATGGCCATTTTTCAAACGACCTCAGAATTCGACGAAACTAGTTTTGTTGGGACCGTAGGGTCAAAACATAGCTAGATTTATTTTTTTGGAATTTTTCGAATCAGTTTGTGGCCCTGGCAAATTGAAATGTGCGTTCAGAGTTAAAAATTAAATGTTTTATACTTTAATTTGAAAAAATAACTGACTGTAACAGTCGAATTGGCCTACGAAACATATCCCATTGTGTCCGGAATGGGGGTATTTAGCTAGGGGCGACAGTCGTTGGGTTTAAAAAGGAGTTCGTTTGAGAAAACACTATTTAAAAATTTAATATAGTTCTCAGCCAATCATATTTTTCCTTTCATAAATTTTAAAAATAAAAAAAAATAAAAAAGAGAAAACCCCCCCGATCAACGGCGAAACGCGTTCACCACCTTCTCTCCTCCGCCGCCGCCGCTACCGCCACCTATAGCCTTCGCCGCCGCCACCATCCGACGCGCCCCAGCCTCCTCTTCAAATCCGACCCAACCGTCGCTCCCCTCGTCGCCTCCTCCGCCTGTATCGACGCCAGGAAGTCGAACGCTTCCCGCCGCCGCCCTGAACGCCACCGACCGCCACCAAACCACCACCGTTTTAAAGCCCTCTCTCCCCTCTTCCACGTCCAACTCCCTGATCGTCCCCAGTGCCACGGATTTCTCGAAAATCGTAAACCTAGTTTTGAAGCTCGTGAAAGTGAGTTTTTCTTTGATCTTTACACTTTGAAAAATCATATCTTTTTGGTGTGTTGACGAAATTCGATGAAACAGGAAACATCGAGACCGCAAGGAAGCTCTCTACCCAATAGAAGAAGCTGCGGATTTTTTCTGACATCGTATCTATTTTTAGCACTCGGAAAACCAAGGTGAGAAATCTAAATTAACATGAAATTGAATGGAAAATGTCGTGTATAATTTATATAAGCGAAATATAAATTACATACGTGTTGTATACCTCATGTACATGCGTAGTGTAAGCTATATGAGCGAAGTATGAATTTTTACATGCATAGAATAATTGATATATGTGTTGAAATGCAAGTGAAATATAGCAAAAATATTATATATATATATATATATATATATATATATATATATATACTCCCCTCATCCACAAACCATGGACGATACTTATTGTGGTGAATTGGTGTGAAATATTGGGTGAAAAATACGAATGGTTGAATAATTGTTTGTGGTTGATATTGTTGGTTGTGGTTGAAAAATACCCATTGGTGATTGAAATGAATTGGAAATATTTGTAGAAATAAAAATAAACATGCCGCCTGCGTGCGAATTAGATGCATGAATCCCCATTGTCAAAAAACCGCGAGGTTTTAAGGTAGAGCGAGGAGCCGTACTAGGGACGGTTCCGGTTTTAACTACCCTGCCGTTATGCTGCCGAAATTTTGAATAATCTTTGTGTGTTAGAATTATTTTCATATGTTGAAATTATTTTACATGCATTGAAATTAAAGCCATATATTGAAACTAAATCCATGTGTGGAAATTGTTCATGTGTTGAAAAGTGTTGTGTGAAAATTAAATTCATTTGTGAATGAATGAAGTGGTTAAACAGTAAAAATCACATTTTTATATATATATGAAGTATGCAAAATATTCGCCTTATATAAACAGTTTCAACAATCAAAATTTCATCTTTCTAATATGAACAACATAAATAAAATGTCCATGTGTGGGAATGCTCATTTGTTGAGAAGTGTGTGTAGTGGAAGTATTCATGTGTTGAATAAAAAGATTGAACAATAAAAATTACATTTTTATTGAAACTATGAAGTGTTGAAACATCTATTTGTTGAATAAATGTTTTGAACGATAAAAATATCATTTTTATCATATGTGTGATATGCTAAAGATATGCGGACGTTGAAATAAATATTTGTGATAGAAATATTATTTTTAACATGCATAGGAACTAAATGAAATAGTCATGTGTTGAAATCTATTTTAGTTCGCCAAAATTATCATCTTTGAAATGTGAAGTGTTAAAAATAGCCACTTGTTCAAATAAACGTTCATGAGTTGGAATATACATTAACTAGCTAATGATATGATTTTAGCCTATGCATGCAACATTCGAATGAATGGTGCTTTTAAACCAAAGCAAATCAAATATGAAATTGAATGGAAAATGATAAGTGATAGGAATTGTATATATGTATATGCATATCTATTGAACAGGTTAAAGCAAAAAGGGGCTAGAGAAGAGAAATAGAATTTTGTGCCCGACAAATAGGTACACATTTACCGCTTTGTTTGGGTGATGATTTTATGAGCCTGTTGGCTAGCCGCTTGGCTTTTTCTTTTTCTTTTTTATATGAGACGCCCGTGTGGCCATTTGGGGATTTTCCCAGACCCTCCCGAACAAAGGAGGTTATGGCGAAATTTTCCAAAATTTAAAGGCGTTAGTGAAATAATTGAAGTGGAAACGATATAGGAATTTTTGAATGAACTATATTTATATAAATATATAAATATAAATGGAACTAAAACGAAACGTGGTCGTGCAGTTCGTGTTTTGAAACCGTGATTTCAAACGACTAGTGCGGAAGATCCGACCATTGGATTTTCCCGAAACCTCAACCGTTGGGTTCGCCTTGGAAATATCTTTCCAACGGCACCAACTTTGTGAAGATCCGACGGTTGGATTGTCTGGAATGTTTAATTCAAAACTGAAGAAAAACAGCGCCAGAAATGATTATATTTATATATATATAAATATAATTAAATTAAATCGAATAACGACGCTGCAGTTCGTAAATTGAAATCGTAACTTCAAATGGTTAGTGTGGAAGATCCGACCGTCGGATTTTCCCAAAACTGAAACCGTTGGATTCGTTTTGAAAAGACCTTCCTAATGATGTAGAATTTGTGAAGATCCAACGGATATATTTTCAGATATGTGTAAAAAAAATTTAGTGAAAAGCAGCGCCAGTGCATCGACACGACCTGAAACGTCGTTTAATTAAATATGACCGTTTTAAATTAAATAAAAATGGCGATATATCGTTATAAAGTACTATTGACGATATAGAGTGGAAATAAACCAATCTTGCGTGTTTGCTTGATATGTGATGGTTGAAGGTATTTGACATGAAAATTATAACTAAATAGCTGAAATGTGAATGTTGAATAGTCCAACCATATGAATAATTGATTTGAAAATCTAAATATACGTGGGTTATTTGAAAAGGCCGAGTTTAACTCATTTCAAATAATCGATCGACGTTGAGAAGTCAAAGAGTCGAAGACGACTGAAGACCGACGATCTCCACATTGGATGGATGGGCGCTACTGATGCTCATGATTGGAGTAGCTACCATGAAAGAATTGATGTAGTAGCCGTCCACACATACTGTTGATTGTACGGATATGCAAGGAATTGGTGCCTCCGGTTTCGTTCAGACCCAGAACGGACTTGTAAATGGACTGTGTGTCTGACATGGGATTTTGTTCTGTGTTGATTGATCTCTGTTAAATATATATCTGTTTGGCGGCAGAGAATTTATTCTCTTCCTTAACTCCCTTCTCTGAGACGTACGAGCTCAGAGGTTATGTATTGACAGAAATCAGTCGCATGGAGTGGATTGCCTGTGTGGCACGCCTAAGTGGCATATGATCAAGGCTTCTGTTGCAAAGCAAAGTCTTGTTGTTGATGATCAAAGCATGGTCTGTGTGACATAGCTTTGTGTATGACGTGAATTCGCGAGCCTCACACCTCGGTATGAGTCAAAAACGGGAGAGTGACTACAGGGAGAGCACGACGTTTCTTTCTAGCTAAGGTGGTGTCAGTGACCTACCAGCCCTGACATTATATATACTTTTCACCTGTGTGGTTGTTGGAATGCGAGGTGCCTCGATATAGGTCTGTAAGGACCGGGAAACGTGTGTTCAGGAATTGCCAATCCTCAAAAGTAAGAGAGGACCGGCCCTGAAGATCCAAGGATCATAGTGGGGTCCTGGGACATTTGCTAGAGTGTCTCGAATCGGAGAGGAGCTTGCCCCTTGCCTCGACTCATGAAGGAATCCAATTTCCAATACGAAATATGCGGACGTGATTGTATTACTAGTATGGCGACATGATATATGGTACCCATGCCGTCTAGGATTGATATTTATGATTGAATTTGCTTTTGAAACATATATGCACTAGTAATAATATCAAACACTTTTGTTTTATACGTATGAAGCATTTTTGGCCATTATAAGGTAAAAACTCTATCCTCCGGCTTGCGTTGCATTGTGTGATGGGACCTGAGTCTTATAATGGCTTCATTTTATAAAAAGCATTGCGTTGATTTAATCATTTACTTTATTTCATGCACTAGCACTCATTGGAGTAAACCCGTTCCGCGAAAGTGGCGTGGTCCTTTGATTTGCCTTATTATTGTTGTTAATAAATTGAGTAGATTTCTCATACCAGTCCCATGACTGACTCGTAGTTTGTTTCACCTTGCAAACTCGGGTGCCCTCATTTTCACACGGGCAGCCTAGTTACAGGTTTCTGACGCACCTTTTGGCTCATGGCGAGGCTTGACTACACCGTGCTGACTTGGATTTTCTCCGCCATTATTGTATCTATATTATGATTCCGCCACTGGCGATGTAGACTGATATTCCTTTTGTGTACTCTTTATGTATGATTCCGCCTCAGGCGATGGTGACTGATTATGTATCATTATACACTAAGTTGTATCCTGTACTGTGCTTCTCTGATGTGATGATATCTATATGATTCCGCTGTCATATGTGTGTAAATTATTCTATTTTCTGTTTATGCTATTATCTGTGATCTGCTAATGATGATTAATGTGTTATATTCCAATGATTGTCCTTAACACCATGTCACGGGGTTTTGGGATCGTCACACTATTCATCCTTTTATATTATTGAGTTGGTTTAGATCATCGATTCAATATCAGAATTTGTAGTTTGTCTCTTTTATGGGATTGATTTAGTAAATCAATTCATATTTATTCACTTTATTTGAATTGATTTAGCTTATCAATTCAATATAAAAACATGAATCATTTGTGTTGAATTGATTTAAATTGTCGATTTTATAATGATAGGCATTATTTTGTCAATCCAGTGTATAATATTATTTTGTCACCTTATTGGATTGTCAATTAAATATTATCAAATGTGTATACATGATCGAATTGGAATAGGAAAACGAATGATTTTTATTTGTGTTCTCAAACACAAATATTACAAAGGAAAACGAATGATTTTTATTTGTGTTCTCAAACACAAATTTTACATAGGAAAATGAATGATTTGTATTTGTGTTCTCAAACACAAACATTACATAGAAAATTAAACATGTCTTTTATTTGTATTCTCAAACGCAAATATATCGTAGAATGTAATAAAGGAATGAGATTTACATTGTAAATTAAAAATTGCATTTTCATATGTAAAAAAGAATGAGATTTACATTGTAAATTAAAAATTACATTTTCATATCTAAAAAAGAATGAGATTTACATTGTAAATTAAAAATTACATTTTCATATGTAATAAAGAATGAGACGTACATTGTAAATTAAAAATTTACATTTTTATATGTAAATAAAAAGTAGGAATTTGCATCGCAAGTAAATTCACATTTTTATACGTAAATGAAAAGTAAGAATTTGCATTGGAATCAAAATTACATTTTTTATATGTAATTAGAGAATAAGAATTTGCATTGTAAATAAAATTACATTTTTTTTTGTAATCGAAGAAGAAGAATGAAATTTTGACGCTGAAAAATTGATTACATTTTATGGGATAAATAGATAGGCTTTGAAACTGAAGTATTAATTACATTTGTAGTTATTGAAAAGAAAAGAATTCGAAATTGTGTTGTTAACATAAAAAATCACACATTTATGTTAAAAAGGGAATTTATTAAAATATTCAAGTTAGAATTGAATTTGTGTTAACATAAAAATGAATCATTAAAGTATATAAGGAAGAATGAAATTTTGTTACATTTGCATTTTTAATGTAAATGAAATATGAGTCATAAATAAAAGAGGGGGATGCTTGTTTGACAAATATGGTAACATTAAAAGTACATTTTTATATGTAAAATAAGAATAAAAATATATATTCTTATTGTATATGAAAATTATCTGTGCTAATTAAACAACATTTTTATAAAATAAGTTAGAAGAATTACATGCTTTATAATGTAATAAAAGAGAATAAAGTAAAGAATACCTTCTTTTTAGGTAGAAAAGAATATATTTGTAATGCAAGTCTTAAATGAAGGGAAAAGATCATACATTTAAAATAAAAATATGCCGACATTAAAAATCTCATTTTTAATGTATAGGAAAATGATCATATTTTTAAAAATATGTTAACATTAAGAATCTCATTTATAATGTAAAGTTAGAATATAGAAAGATGACCATATTTTTGAAATAAAATATGTTGACATTAAAATCCCATTTTTTTATGAAAAATAGGAAACTAGGAAAGTGTTCATTTTTATAAAGGGGAAATCACATTCTTCTATAATGTAAAGAATAAGAAGAAAATATTACATTTTCAATAAAATGAGAGAAAGAAATAAAATATTACATTTTCAATGTAATTAAAGAATGTAAATAGAATATGAAATATAAATTTACGTTTGTTTATGTAAATAAAAAGAATTATTTTAGGTGACACTTTCATTTACATTTTCATGTAAATAGGATAGGTAGAAGTGAAAGATAACATTTATTTACATTTAGGTAAATAAATAAGAATAAGGAAAAGTAAACTTATTCACATATGGTGTAAATAAATAAGAAAAAGAAATGTTTTTAAATGACATTTTCTAGGAATTAAATGAATTGAAAGTTACATTTTAGTTGTTGTTTATTAACAAATAAAATGAGGGAAGGGAATTGAACTGTTTATATAACATGATATCTTGATATAAACATGTCACATTACATCATTGTATGATAGGAACATGATTGTGCACTGTTGGTTTGGTTGATTTATTACCGTTATATGTTAATTACCTGTAATATCGTTGAAATGCAAATGAACTACTTTTATCAAAATAAAAATAGTGATAAGTAATAACGTTACGAAATAATTTAAATGATAATTATGTGAAGATTATTTGAAAAGACCGAGTTATACTCATTTCAAATAATCATACGACATTTTAAATGGAAGAATTAAAGACGGCGATTGAAGACCGAAGATCTTCACATCGAATGGGTAATTAGTGTTGAGGCCCTTGATTGATTTGCTCCCAAGACGGGGCTAAGATGGTAGTTATCCGGACATAGTGTAGATTTGTACGGATTTGGCTTTCGCTCAGACCCAGAGCATAAGCTTATAAATGGATGTGTGTCTGACGTTGAGTTTTGTTCTATGTAAATTGATTTCTATTAATATACGACCGTTGGTGGTGGAGAATTTATTCTCTTGCTTAACACCCTTAGAGGTTGTGTATTAATAGTTATCAATCACATGGCGTGAATTGTCAACGTGGCACGCTAAGATGAAGATGATCATGGCTTTGTTGAAAAGCAGGCCTCGTGGTTATAACGTTACTTCGCGAGCCTCACAACCCGGTTGAGTCTAAAACGGTAGAAGGGAACGCAGGGAGAGTAGCACGTTTCTTTCTAGCTAGAAGTGGTGTCGGTGCTTAAACTAGCTGATATTTTACTTATGTGGATGATGGAATGTGGCGCGCCTCGGATGATAGGTCATATAGGATCGGGAAACGTGTGTTCAGGAATAACTAATCCACGAAGCTGTATGTGTGGACCGGCCCTACAGCTATCCAAGGGTTCACTGTGGGGAATCCTGAGACATTAGCTAGAGTGTCTCGAATCGGTATGGAGCTCCTCCCTAGCCTTGACTCATGATGGAAACCCAATTTTCAATACGACACCATGCGGTTTTGATTGTAGAACTAGTATGGCGACATAGTAGGATGGGGTACTATGCTTTCTATGATTGATACATTATGATTGAAATGTTTTTGAAACATATACACACTAATAATAATATCAAATTCGTTTTTATCTTATCAAGCATTTTTGACCATTATAAGGTAAAACTCTAACCTCCGGTCTGCGTTGCATTGTGTGATGGGACTTGAGTCTTATAATGGTTTCATTTTTCCAAAAATCATTGCTTTGTTTTACGATTTACCTTTAATTATCCACGGCAATCCATTGGAGTGAACCCGTTCCGCGTTAGCAGCGTGGTCCTTGGATTTTCCCTATTATTATTAGATTAGTTAAGTTAGATTTCTAACACCAGTCCCATGACTGACTCGTAGTTTGTTTCATTTTGCAAACTCGGGTGCCCTCTTTTCCACATGGGCAGTCGAGCAGTTTTTGCAGATATTTATCTTTTAAGCAGGATGCTGGATTGAAGCTTAAAGTTGTGTCCAGAGCATAGTTATCCTCCGCTGTATCTATTTTATTGTTTTCGCTGCAATGTATTAAAATATTGTAACTTATCTTCCGCTGTAATTTTTATTCAATGTACTCTGATATTCTGTACTCTGATGTGACATTATTTTAATGTTTATAAAAGTCTGCCGTTATTGTTCTAATATGTTGTAGCCCAAAGTAAGCGTATCCGGCGATTTCCCGCAAGGGCGATTTTCGGGTCGTTTCAAAGTTCTTAAAGGAAGTGAAATGAATTATCATTGGATAATTCAGGAAATATAAACACAAGTGTGAATTTGAAAAGGGAAATTTATTTTTCCAAAGTAGAAATATTTATTTCAAATGAAATCTGAAATCGAGACTTGTTTAAACATATAAACAAGTAAAATAAATTGTGTTTGTAAATAAAAAGGAAGAATCATAAATTTGATAACATGAATATGAACACAAGTAAAGTATATGGATTTATTTGTGAAACAAAATTAGATATTTACTATTTAATAGGATTAACCAAGTTAAAGGATAATTTGTTAATCGAGTTATGAATCAAGCTCGATCATAGACAAGTAAACCGGACTTGTAAATTTATATTCGAAATCGAATATGACACTTGAATTGAAAATGAAATTTCAGTTAGTTTATAAACAAGTTAAACACATATTCAAACATGTTATATTCAAATAAAAAGGTGAAATAGGCAAAACAGTTAATTAGCCAATCAATTAACGAATTAAGTTAAAACGATTGGATTAAGTTGAAATGAATTAGAAATGTATAGGTATGGATATACATGAGAAAGGTTTGGAATAAAGTATCAGAAGAGATATAAATAGAATGCTTTACAAAAAGGTACATATTTAAATTGAATATGAGATTTTATGCGCCATATTGGCAAGCCGCTTGGCAGTTTCTTTTTCATTTTGAATGGAGAGGCCTATGTGGCAGTTTGGGGATTTTCCCGATGCTCACGGTACAAAGGAGGTTATGGCGAATTTTTCGGGGAATTTAAGGAGTTAGAATATTTTAAGAAAATTCGATAAACTAGAAATCGATATATTGAAATATATAGAATTCGATAATGAATCGAACTTAAAATAAAATATTATAAACAAAAAGGAATTTTATAAATAAAATCCTGGGAGATATATGTTTTAAAGTGAATGATGATTTAAAAGCAAATGATTTGCAGATTTAAAATGATCGTATTGATAAGAAGTTAATCAAATAGAGTTAAAAGAAATAGAGTTAAACAGAATTAGAAACTGACTGGGAATTGGTTGAGTTGAACGACTTTTTGAGTATCGATCTGATGTTGGTTTCGGCCTTCGGGGCTTACACTTAGAGAATTGTTCTCTTACTAGTTTACAGTTAGGGACTAATAGTTATGGAATGGTAGTGATGCGCGAATGTGCAATGGGAATGTTTTCCAGAGTTAATAACATATATTTTCTTAATATAGAAAATAAGGAAATATGAATATATATATATATATATATGTTTGATGATGTGATCGATAATTCCATTTGGAAATAAGATCATTGTGTGTACACGGACATTTTACATTTGATAGTTAAATCACCGACTATCAAAGTTTTTGACCATTTTAACGTTGTTAATATGGAGAGACCAGTTGGATTATTATCCGAAGAACCACTCCATATTGGCATAAGCATTGCGAACCAAGTATGCTGAATATATTGAAGACGGAGTAAAGTGCAAGGGCTGTTGTATAAGTCCTAGGTAGAGATTGCCTAGGATGGATGTACTGAATAGTGCCTTTGGTTTCGTTCAGTCCAAGAACGAACATATATGGACGAATGTTTGACAGAATATTTCCAATGATCGAATAGGTTGGTCTGTATAAATATATACGGTTGCAACGGATTTATTCGCTTAGCATAACATCCAGAATATTTGTGTAAACCAATTAGTGATTAACGGATCTGATAATGTGGCATTCAAAGTAATCATGTTATCAATGAATGGAAAGTAATCGTAGCCTCTGGCCTCAACAACCGGGAAAAGACAAAAATCGGGCAGGCAACATGGCTCTGTGGGTAGCTTCCATTAGGTTGTATCATCACTATCTAGAGATTCATTTAATTCCTTATTATATTTGATGATGTCCCATTCGGGAAACGGTTGCTGATCCCAACCGTTGGTGATATACATTCGATACACTCAAGCGAAATGAGTGGTCGGTCATGTGTGGCTGAGTTGCAAGATGTTCTTGTTGAACTCGGTGTATTCTCCTCTAGAGATACACCAGCGGCAGGTGGTTCCATACCTTGTCATAGTTGGAAATCAAATATCCAATAAGTGCCCGTGGTTTATGATTGTATATTGTACATGTGGAACGTGAGATGCAAACGTTCCACTAGATTGTTATTTACTTGATTTAGACATTATTATAATATCGAAAGAGTTTTGATATAAAGATTACCGTTTCTTTCAAAGAGGATTTGAAAGTTAAGTCAAGTGTTTGGATTCTCATAAGGGAAAAACCCATTCTGTGTTATACGGCGTGGTCTTATGAGATATCATTTAGTTTTCTGAAACTATTTTAAACTGTTTACTCATACCAGTCCCATGACTGATCCTGAGTTTATTTTGTTTTGTTCTACCTAAACTCTTAGGTCCCTAAATTTGTACGGGCAATCAAGTTGTTCAGGATTTTATAGATCTATCTAAAGGAGCTTAGAACAGGAGGCTTTAGCGTTAGTTATATAGAGTTTTGTTCTGCTGTGTTGTAAGTGTTGTACTCTGATAAGTGTATGTTATAAAGTTGAACTTTTGTATTTCAAAAGTTGTGATATATTATATTTAGTTCCGCTGCGATGTGAGATTCTGTGTTGTTATTTCTGATCTTCTTCTACCTTTTTCTTCTAAAAAAAATGATTTGTATTTTCGTGATATTTGGGTTGGACGTATGATGTATATAGTCAACTATGATATTATGGATTTGCGGGCTATTACAATTCCCATTAATTTTATCAAAGATAAATTCTTTAAAATTTATTCTTTAATCTTCCTTTGGATATCAATTCAAACCCTATTAAGGTTTTCCAAACTAGTCGAGATTAACGCACCTTACCGAAGTAACCATTTATTTAATTTCCCAATCCCACCCTATTCATCTCGTGGAGCAAAACTGGTATTACCCCATATCTAACACCAAGGTGTTATCGGTAAATTTAATTGCCATTTCCCGTTCAAATCTAATTAAAGATTTAACTATTGCTTGGAGCAAAACTGGTGATACTCCACTCTCAATCATTTCCCAAATTTGACGATTTAAATTATCAATTCACATTTCAATCTAATTAAAGATTCATTAAAACCCCACTTAGTTTTAATCTTCCCAAAAATCAATATTAATGATTAACTTTGGAAACACAAACATGTCGCATCGACAATCTACACCGTACTATTGATTTCTACCGATATATAACCTCTGAGGTTGTACGTCTTAGAGAAGGGTGGTAAGCAAGAGAATAAATTCTCCACCACCAAACAGATATATATATTTAGCAGAGATCAACCATACAGTTCGAAATACAATGAAAGACATGTAATCCTGCCTTTAACTGGGTTAAAGAACTAATGTCATTTAAAACACAGTTCATGATAAACCCAAATCACATTCAATTAATTATGGAATCTTCAGGGAAAACAAATCAATATATAATCAATATCAATTTCCGTATCCGACTAATAATATTAATGGAATAATAGCAAAGCCTTTTAAATTCGATATGTATTAACAGTCTTCCTCCATAGAAGTTCACTTCGATTATTATCAGTCGAATTCCATTCAATTCCAATTTAATATATTAAATTGGAAAACTTTACTTTGGAAAATTCCCGTTAAATCTAAATAAAAAGATTTATAAATTCCAAATCACATTTCACTATAAATCGGGTTAAAGAACGAATGTCGTTAAAAACACAGTTCACAATAAACCCAATTCACATTCCATTTTCAGTTCCAATTAAATGTTAATTAATTGGTAATTCTTCTTTAAATCTTAATTAAAATATTTATTCTTTTCACACTGGGTTTAGGGGCAGTGTTACTGAAGACCCCATCCCATCAGTCTCTAACTATAAATTAGTAAGAGAAAAATTCTCTAAGTATTAATCCCGAAGGACGAAACCAACATCAGATCAATACCCAAGAAACCATTCAACTTAGCTAATCTCCAGTTAGTTTCTAATTTTCTTAACTCCATTGGGTTTAAGAATAGTATTATTAAAGAAACCATTCACGACAAACCCAAAATCTCATTACATTGTTAATTGGGTTAAAGAACAAGTATTATTTAAAACACCGTTCACGATAAACCCAAAAACCCATTTCAATTTAAATCCAATTAAATTTTAATTAATTGGTAAACTTCACTAAATCTTAATAAAAAGATTTATATCTTTTCTCAACTGGGTTCAAGAACAGTGTTAATGAAGACACCATTCACGACAAACCCAAAATCCAATTTGATATTTACAAGGCTCTGAATAGAAAATATGTCGGCTTATATTCAATATCATATTCTGAAACCAACAAATATCGTATTGGGAATAACGATATATATATATATATCTTCCAAATTCCTCCACAATGTCCGTATAATCACGAAATCCAATATCGAAATATTCCGCAGATAATTTCAATTCAAATCCATTCCAATTCATATATTGGAAATTCTGATTATATCAAAACCATTTCAAATCCAATTTATTTATTTAAAAATATTGGATTATAATTCTAGTTCATATCTAGTTCATTTTGATAAAAATATACTTTTATCTTCACAAATGTGGAATTTTTCATCCCAATTCTTTCCAAATCATTTATTATGATTTCACACAAATTATCGATATTTTTAATAATTTTATCAAGGCTTGTACAGTCGATTTCCATAAACGGTCATCGAACTGCACTTACAACGACCTTTTCCAAATTTAATTTGGACATAATTCCAAATCCAACCATTAGATTTCAAATCTTTTATATTTTTTGGAAAGCTCTTTTCGATATGAACCCAATGGATCCGGTTTTAGGAGAATCCGACGGTCGGATCTCCCGTAATGTCCGTTCGAAGTCAATGGTCGAAATTCGAGAACTGCCGCAGCGCGGCGCGTTTTATTCAGGCCATTAAATATATATTATATATATATTTCATCGATTTCCTTTTAAAACGTATTTTACAAATCGTTTAAATTCGTTTTCAAAACGATTTCAACTTCATATTCAATTTCAGATCAAAATTGAATATTCCATATCATTTATATAAATGATAATATTTTCAAAACATTAGATTTTGAAATCACTTCCTTTTCGATATTCATTATAAAAATGAATAAAATCAATATAAATATCGTTCACGTCAAAATGGCGTTAATATAATCAACACGGCTTTATATATTTAAATATATATTCGTGTCCATCCCAAATCGAACATCAAAATCAGATTTTGATCTTTTACTGAATATTATTTTAAAATATTCATTATTTTAAAATATTCGTTATTTTAAAATATTCATTCTTTCTGAACTGGAATCAGACACAGTCAATTACCGTATAATTTGATTTATATGGATTTCATACATACATGTACACAACAACAATCAAACACAGTCATCCATCATCCAGGGTGCATTCTACACTACATAAGCATTAAATATAAATATTCAATGCTTACATGGCTTCTCAACCAATCATTGACATACAACTAAATATTGGGATTAGTGCATGTCCAATATCATCCCAATACCCGTGTGGGGTTTCAATCAACAAATAATGAATTTTATTTGTGCAGTTGGACGATGTGTAAAATTTATCGTCCCAATCAATATCAGTCAAATGTGTGTACATAAACAAATCATCCGATTTGTTTATGAATATATATTTTATTCATATACACGTTAAAAATTATATTTTTAACGATAAAATATTTTATTTCAACACATGAATATTTTCTACAGTCCATTTCACATCACAAACAATTTTCACAACACAATCAAATCAAACAAGTTGTCCATGGTTTGTGGATGACGGGTGTCAGGTGCTGCTAAGCACCGTCTGCATCCTAGTATATATTTTAACTAGAAAATTAAATTAATGTGAGAAGTTCATACCTTGGGTTCCACTCCCCCATTCCTTATTGCTGAACGGTTTGAGTTTTGTTTTGATTTCGGTCTGTTCCATCACAATCCTTTTCACGCTGTTCATAGTAAAATCATATTTTTAATATGATGTTCATATATTAAAAAATATATTTGTACTTCGCTTTATATAAAAATCGAATTTCTATCGCTACTTCATATATATATAAATTGAAGTTTTATCACTACTTCAAATATATAAAAATCGAATTTTTATTCTATGTTTTCATATATAAAAATCATATTTTTATATGCCATTCAAAATAATATCTTACCATTTCATTTTTTAAGAATCGCGTCTTCTTCACTTTAAAAATCACTTCTTTTCATTTCTAAAGATCGCTCCTTTCCTATATTAAAAATCTTATTTTTTTCTTATATTAATGTAACACCCCACCTCCGCTAGGGTCACTCACAAAGGGAATGCACTAGTTTTGGTGGAGTATTATCTAGGCAAACATGCACAGAGATATCACAAGGCAGAACATAAATAAAGCAGCGGTAGAAATTAAAAACCAACTTCTTATTATTTTCAAGAAAAGATTCAAAAGCTCATATATCCAAGATACAAATTATTCCATTACATCAAGTTCCAAATAAAGAAGCACAAAATTAAGATAACAAAAGTAAATTATTCCCCATAAATAGCAGAAGCAGCCATAGCATAGCCCAAGACCAAACCGTACGTGAGCTGTCAGAAAGCAAGCGAAGTCCAAGCTAAGAGCTAGTGTTTCCTCCCTGAGAACCTGGGGGGGGGGAACGAAAGAAAGAGGGGTGAAAGAAAAAGGGTCAGTCATAAAGACTGGTAAGCCCTAGTGACTTTCAGTATGAAAATTAGTAAAGGTAACATGATATGTGAAAACTGGAATTAAACATAAGGATGATAACAGAACTGGTAGGATAATTAAGATAACAGGATAAGTCATGTCTAGCATCGCATATTCGAGATTCGCTGCACCAACTGTACTAGTGTTCTAACCCATGTCAAGTATTAATCATGAAATGATCCCTTGGCCCAATATCATGAAGTGACCCATTACGGGGTCCTATGGTACGATCTACTAATCGATCGGCTCCTACAAGTTCTAGCTCGTCATGTGTCTGTGTCATACGGCCCTATCCTGAAATGTAGTTACCTGTGCTAGGTCCACCATAGGGTGTATCAAGTCCTATGGTGCCAACCACCGATACGAATCAAGCACGCACAGTGTAAATCTACGGGTTCCCAATGCCTGCTTTTTTAACTCCGGACTACGTGCACGACCATAGTCCGCCTGAACCTACAATGGCGCACCTACTCAGCCGTCGTTCTGGTTGCTTACAATCAGCCCAGTAATCGTGCCCCACCCTGCATAGTCCTAGGGTATCGTGATACATCTAAGTGGGTTACTGCTGAAAAGAACCGCGTAACTAGGGTTTCTAATGGGTTAAGTGTTGTCATTCAAATTCGTGACTTAACCCTATCCAATTCATGTATCAAGTTGGTTAAGTGTGTTCAAGCGGTTCATGACTTAACCCTATCAAATCATCGTGTCCAGTTGGTTAAGTATATTCAAGTGGTTCATGACTTAACCCTATCATGTGGCATTAATTCATTAATGCACTTCAACCTCTCACATTAGACTAACTGTTGTGGTTACTGGATTTGCCGGGCGGTTCCGGGCAGATTTACACCACAACATAGTCTAACCTCGGGTTTTACGTGCGATATGACCAACTAACCACATTGGATCCTATTGTTTGCAGCCACTGGATTTGCCGGGCGGTTCCGCGTAGATTTACACTGCGAACTCAACCCAACCTCGAGTTGGCCATTTTCAAGTTTATCTAATTGTCATGCCCACATTCAAGTTTTCATGTCAAAATTCATGTCGAGTTTTCATGTCATGTTTCATGCCAAATCGTGTCAAGTTCATGTCCATATCTAGGTTCAAGTTATAATAACGTTCATGTTTAAAGTTCAAAGTCAATTCATGTTATACCTAGTCTACCCAAATCGTATTCCCATCATACGTAAGCTCGAATCGATACAAATAAATCTAATTAGGGAATAACATAAAAAGGGACGGGTATAAGGTGGCAAAAGTGATTACTAGCATAGCTTGGTATGACTTGATAAAAGATTATAACATTACTGGCATATGGATATTGGCCTCAAACATTAAGATTCCCAATCTAGCAAAATAAGGTACTAGTCAAGATAATAGTTGTCATAAGGTGATAGTATAGTCATGGTAATGATTGACATAAGGTGATATCATAGTCATGGTAACGATTAACATAAGGTGATAGTCATAAACTTGCGACTAATAGCAGATTCGACATGATAATATGAAGGGTTTTCTTTTGATTTACAACATGAATAGGCCCTAAATCAATGTCATAACATATCCAAAAGTCAAGATCCAAGATGAACAGGAATGGATGTAAAACAGTCATCATACATAGGTCCAATTTCAATTTACATCATATTCATATTACATTTACAGTTTAAATCTAAAAATAACCGGGGCTTACAGATCGTGGTTCGAGAATTAGAAAAGAGAGTCGATGTTGAATCTTTATATTCTTAGTCAAGTCCTAATAGAAATCCCCAAATCAGCAATTCTCTTAACGCAGTCTCAATGTAGAAGAAGCAATCCCGTTCTCAAACTTTTCAACCAGAATTAGAGCAGCATAAGGTCAGAAAGAATTTTGTGTAGAGAGACTGGTGTTAGAGGCTGTATTTATAGGGTCAGGTCAATGAATGTGGACAGAAACGAGGCCAGAAACATCAAAGTGAATCCAGCTCCAAAAATGGGCTCGACCCCCAGGTCGACACTGTAACACCCCACGTCCATTAATGTCACTCACAAAGGGAATGCATTAACTTCCATGGAGGTTTTAAGTGAATATAGAATAAAAAATTACAACAAGACAGATAATAAGTAGTACTTGGAAATCTAAAACTTTATTTCATTGCAGCGGAAATTAAACATGTTTGTTACATCATAAAACCATAAATCAGAGTCAAGTACAATATCCATCTTGATAAAACAAAATACATAATCCCATTACATAAATAGCCATTAAAGAAGATAACAAGCTGGACTTTACTTCAGCGGTCCAAGCATTCCAAAAGAGAGAATAAGCAATTCAATCAGACTCCACTAGAGCTGGGTCCACCCTGAGGACCTGGAGGGGGAAAAGATAGAAATAGAGGGGGTCAGACATAAAGACCGGCGAGTATGATAATTCTAACAACACTATTATCAAAATAACTAGACTAAGGCATAAGCTGGAAAACAAGGAAATGTCTATGAACTATTGGGTATGGAAGAGCAGATAAAGATAACGTTAAAGGCACACCTAACTACTAACGAATAATTACTACACTGCACCACACCAGTCACCCTAAAGGTTGATCCCACTCACCAAACTTAGAAAGTATATAAATAGCTTTGTGTACCCCTAGCTAACTACATAGGTGCTGCCTGCCTCTATCTCCGCTAGGTGTACCCCACTACCCACTTGCGATCGGCTCCCTACTCGTAGATACCCGTGCTGGTCCCACAGTGGGGTGTATCACTCCCCTAAAGTGGCAACCCGATACAGCTAAAGAATGCACGGCTTATACCTACACGATGCAACAACGTCTTACCTACCAGCCCGGGTCCACACACGCATATGAAACCCGTTGGACTTGCGTTGCCACCGCTAACCCGTTTGGCCTCTTATAGTCAAGCCCAGTATGCGTGTCCCGTCCTCGACTTGGGTCGAGCCCACAAAGATACGTTTGGGTTACTGGTTGAAATTGGCCCCCTTTACTTACCACAAGCTATCCACCTAAGCTTGTCCCCACTAGTACATCCCACTTAACCCTCTTAGTCATGTTCATCTACATGTGTGTTTGGTTAAGTCTTACTAATCGTATTTCAAATGCCACTAAAGGCACCCACTAGATTCCTCATGCCACCCAAGGCACCTACTTAACCCCCATGTCCCACTTCACATGTTTATCTGGTTAAGTATTTCTTAATTCATTCAGGCCATAACCTCATAAAGACCTCTCACATTAGACTGGCATTTATGGCAGCTGGATTCGCCGGGCGGGTTCGGGTAGTCTTACATCATAAAAGAGTCTAACCTCATGTCTTTACAACTGTTATGCTTTAATTTGGGCCTAAGACCTCTCACATTGGGCTGACATTTGTGACTACTGGATTCGCCGGGTGGGTCCGGGCAGGTTTACGTCACAAATGAGTCCAACCTCGTGTCCTAAGCATTGATTAACACTTATAATCTTTTACCCCAGTTTTAAATATATCCCTATTCAAATCATTAATTAATTCCAATTTTTAATGATGTCCATAATTGACTCAATTATGACCATCCACTTACGGTATGCAAAATCATATCAATTGCACCCCAATTTCTTAATATTAAATCCTTAATATTACCCATACCCCACGTTATACGTTCAATTATTCAACGCAAAATATACATTAGACTCGAATAGTCTAACTCATAGCACAAAGACAAATTATCACAACATATAGACAAATAAACCAGATCTAATCATAATAGGGGTGAAACTTGCATAAAAGTACACATGTCATGGATCTAAAGGTGTCAACTTGTTTGGTTAAATGTCACAACTTACATAATATGATCATAACCCAAGTTCATGTATAAACTTGCATATGTGGTTTATGCAACATAATGATGGTGTGAACTAGCATCTAACACATAGAACTCACACGTGTCATAGCATAATTTTAGATCTAAATAGACATCATAATTCTAGATCTAAATAGATGTCATACAATATGTGAGATTATACATACTAATAAATCTAAACTTGCATAGGTACATGTGATTTATCATGTGAATCATCATAGCCCAAACATATATAATCAACATCATGATTCATAAGCTAACTACAACATAATAACATCATGGGTTTGTAACATCACAACTTAGCATAGAAACTTGCAACATATATAATATCATCATAGCTTGATTTACAACATATAGGATATCATCATCATATAACATAGGATTTACAACATACATGATAGCATAAGGTTTACAACAACATATATGACAATTCACATCATTTTCTTATGATCCATATCACATCTTAATCTAATTAGTTTGCTAATAATCTTATTAAGATCATCATACTCACAATTAGAAAAGAAAGAGAGTCTTGATTTGCTTTAGAGTTTAGTAGAATTAGAGTTTTGATTAGCTTTCTTCCTTCTTAGTTGGTGGCGGCTACACTGAGTTCCATGGCGACGGCATGACGGCGGCTATTCTATTTTTCATGTAATTTTAGAGTGAGAGACTACCTAGGTATATATAGAGTTTAGGATTTATTTAGACTGTCAGATCAACTCAGAACTAAACTGAACCGTTAAATTAGCCAACTCAGCCCTAAAGACACATCAGCAGCTCAAGATTGGGCTCTACCAAAACCTAGCCGACTGGACCAGGTCGACACCCAAGTTGACTGCGCAGTCGACCTGGTCCTGGGGGTGTCGACTGCCCAGTCGACCTGGGGTGCTGGGCGGGAAATTTCCCGCCTGGCCTGTTTGACTTCGAATTTTGAATTTTGAATTTTCTGAAACTTCCGATGGCCTTATCTCCTTCATACGAAGTCCAAATCATGCAAACTCGGACTCTATTTCAACCAGAATTCCGAGATGAACAGAATGGCGCAACCCGTTTCCCACAATTCTCATGTCTGAGATTAGTTATTCTTTAATTTGTGAATATTAATATTAACAGAATTACGGGGTGTTACATTCTCCCCTCCTTAAAGGATTTCAACCCCGAAATCTTCAAGTCAAGAAGAATGTATATCCTAACATCCAATCGTCCATCTACTCAACCATCAAACACAGGCATCCTTTGTCCTTATAGACTTCTAATGCTTTCATGTTTAAATGCACAGTGTGTGTATATGTCCATATCTAATGCAAAATCAGGCGGTCCACTGATTCAGTTGACCTCCTTAATGCAAATCATGATAGTGCCATGCATCCATTATGTATGCAAAAGTTCCTTAATGCTACATATTATCTCTGTATGCGTGCACAATCATCATCTGAATGCAGCATCCATATGATAAAATAAATCCTCATACATCGATTTTACTAAATACATCCATATATATGCAATATGCAATATGAAGTGACTGAGCCGATCTAGTGCCTAAAGTGTGTGTATATGCATCCACGAGCAACCACCAGCAAACAATTGCATCCACTTTGCATCCATCATACATAACATGTCTCAAACACATATTTCAACCATAGGATTATCCTAACTAAAGGTCAAAGATACTAGCGAGAGGACATACTAAAGATAAGATAAGTATAAGCTAAACGATAAAGGAGAAATTAAATGACATACCCTCAAAAAGAAAACGGTACAACGAACGCATCTTCGCTTCTGTCTCCCAAGTAGCGTTGCTCTCATCATCTCTCCATTGCACTTTGACTAGTCTGACCTCTCGATTCCTCAACTTCTTGATCTCCGACCCAAGAATGCATGTAGGAGCTCGTCGAATCGTCGCATCACGCTCTATCTCCACCTCCCTAAGAAAATTCGGCTCTACCACCTCCGCGGTCTCGTGCAAGCACTTCCTCAAATGTGACACATGGAATACGTCGTGTACACCACTAAGTCACTCAGGCAACTCCACTCTATACGCCATCTGTCCAATCTTCTCCTTAATAGGAAACGGCCCTACAAACCTTGGTGCTAATTTCCCAAAGGACCCAAAGCGAACAACATTCCGTAATGGAGACACTTTGATAAATACCATGTCCCCAACATCAAACTCAAGATCTGTCCTCCTTTTGTCTGCATAAGATTTCTGCCTATCTTGCGCCGTCTTCATCCTCCTTCGAATCAACTCGATCTTTTCCGAAGTCTCCCTAATCATATCGGGCCAAAGTAAGATCTTATCCGTAGATTCCCACCAACATGTAGGTGAACGACAAGGTCGTCCATAAAGAGCTTCGAAAGTTGCCATGCCAGTGCTGGACTAAAAGCTGTTATTATATGCAAACTCCACCAACGGAAGATGCTCTTCCCATGTACCCCCAAAGTCTAGGATACATAGCCTCAAAAGATCCTCTAGAATGCGATTCACCCTCTCGGTTTGGCCGTCCGTCTGAGGATGATACGCGATGCTCAAACATAACTGAGTCCCTACCGTCTCTTGCAAGCTCTTCCAAAATTCGCTAGTGAAGATAGGATCACAGTCGCTTACTATGTTAGAAGGAACACCATGCAAACGAACTACCTCTTGAACGTATACAGAAGCTAACCATGGAGCAGTCCTCTTACTCTTCACGGGAATGAAATGGGCGCTCTTAGTAAGTTTGTCTACTATAACCCAAATCCCCGTATCACCCTTCCTTGATCTTGGTAATCCATCCACAAAGTCCATCGAGACACTTTCCCACTTCCATAGTGGAACCTCCAATGGGTGAAGCAACCCACCGGGTTTCTTTTGCTCCGCTTTTACTTGTTGGCACACCAAGCATCTGGCAACATACTCGGCCACATCCCTCTTCATACCATCCCAAAAGAAAACTCGCTTCATGTCTTTGTACATCTTGTCCCCGCCGGGATGAATGGTCATCTTCGAATGATGTGCTTCGTCAAGAATAGCCTTCCTCAAACCTTCGTCTCAAGGTACACAAAGTCTACTATCCCTACGTAACCATCCCTTATCATCCAGGGTATACCTACGGAGATGGCTTGATGACTCCCCTCTTTTGAGCTTTTTTACTAACTCAACCAATTGTGGGTCGTCTCGCTGTGCCTCACCAATCCGTCCCAAAAGCGTAGGTCTGACCTCCAAGGATGCTAGCAAACCGGGTACAAAGTCAACGGAAGGTCTAAAGTCAAACATAGAGATGAATTCTAAGTTTCGCCGCTCAACAAGCAATAGGCTCAAGGACAACCTTTTCCTACTTAAGGCGTCTGCCACCACGTTACCCTTGCCAGGGGTATATGTTATTTCGAAATCGTAGGACGCTAAGAACTCCATCCACCTTTGCTTCCTTAAGTTCAAGTCCTTCTGAGAGAATAAGTATTTTAAAGATTTGTGGTCAGTGAATAATTCGAATTTCTCCCCAAGAAGATCATGGCGCCAAGACTTAAGCGCAAAAACAATTGCGGCTAACTCTAGGTCATGTGTAGGGTAAATTTTCTCATGCACCCTTAACTGCCTTCCACCATAGGCTATTACCCTTCCCTCTTACATTAAGACTGTGCCTAGTCCTGTCCCACAAGCATCGGTATAAACAGTAAACGGCTTACTCCCGTCTGGCAGCACTAAGACTGGAGCTGAGGTCAAAGCTCTCTTTAAACGTTGGAACACATCATCACAATCTACGTCCCACGCGAAGAATAGGTTCTTCTTCGTCAAGCGTGTCAATGGAGCTGATATTTTGGCGAAGTCTTTGATAAACTTCCTATAGTAGCCTGCCAACCCCAAGAAACTCCTTACTTTGGTAGCATTTTTAGGGACCTTCCAATCTTGGATGGCCACCACCTCCGCGGGATCCACAACTATCCTTCCTTTGGAAACCACGTGCCCTAAGAATCGCACTTCCTCTCTCCGGAAGTGACACTTAGTAAATTTAGCTTTAAGGTTATGTGATCGTAGAGTCTCTAACACTTTCCTAAGATGTAGGGCATGCTCTTCTTCAATCTTAGAAAAGATCAAGATGTCGTCTACAAAGACCACCACGAATTTATTAAGGTACTCCCTAAACACCGTACTCATCAAATCAACAAAGTATGCGGGGGCGTTTGTCAAACCGAAGGGCATCACTAGCCATTCATAGAAACCATCCGGAGTCCTAAAGGCAGTCTTGTCAATGTTATCCTCAACCACTCTCAACTGATGGAAACCAGTGGCTAAGTCCAACTGCGAAAACACTGAGGCGCCAACTAACTGATCGAAGAGATCGTCAATCCTCAGCAGTGGGTGTCTGTTCTTCTTAGTAAGCTTATTAAGTTCTCTATAGTCCACACAAAGTCTAAGGGACCCATCCGCCTTCATGGCAAATACTACTGGAGCACCCCACTCCGATATACTTCGTCTTATAAACCCCTTCTCAAGCAACTCCTTCACTTGCTTATTGAGTTCCCTGCTTTCACGAGGAGCCATGTGGCGTACTGGCAATGATACTGGTTTTGCATTATCCACAAGATATATTCGAAAATATATTTCCCGCTTTGGAGGCAAGCCCTTCACCTCCTAAAACACATCCGAATATTCTTGGACTACTTTAACAGATCGTAGATTTTCCACTGACGCGTCAAGCGATTCTAGATAACTTAGCATAACGGAATTTATGGGATTACAAAAGATTTCGAGAGTGTTGCCAAGGCGAGTCATGAGCCTAACTACTCTCCTTTCACAATCAAGAACGGCCCCATTTCTGGATAACCAATCCATTCCTAAAATTAGCCCATAGCCCGTGAAGCCCAAAACATAAGCATCACATCTAAACCCAACGCTAAGTATAGAAATATTCAAATCCAAACATATCATGGACAAATAAGCTGAGCCCCCAATTGGATTCGAAACAACTAAGGGATCCTTTATTAAACTGGTGTTTAAGTGTAGTGATTCAACTAATGATGTAGAGATAAACGAATGCGATGCACCAAAATCGAGTAAGGTATGGACAGGATGATCAAACAAAAAAACTAAGCTTTCAACAGAAATGGTTCTACCTCGTTCTTGCTGTGGTGGGACCGCGAGAGCCTGAACTTGTCCCCTTTCCTGCCCTGGTGCCATAAGAGCCTGCACCTGTCCTCCCGAGGTAGACCCTGCCCTATGCCCCTTCTTTGGGCAGTCCTTCACTAGATGTCCCGCTTCACCACAGTGAAAACAACCAGTCTTCTTTTTCTTTCTGCAATCCTTGCTGAGATGGCCTGGAGTCCCACAGTTAAAGCATCTTTTCTTTCCTTTGCCATTATTGTCTTTACCACCCTTCTTGTTTTGCTGTTGTGGTTTCTTCTGATCCCCTTTCTTCTTGGGTGCCTTATTAGCATTAGTGCCTTTCTCCTCGTGCATGAGTGCCATGTATACTAGCTTCTCAATGGTGGCCCCCATAGGGATGTGGGTTATAGCCAACCCCTGCAATGGCTCATTCAAGCCTTTAACGAACCTCGGAGCCTTCTTATCCGGCGTGTTCACTAAGTCCAAGCCAAACCTTGCTAACTGATTAAATTTGTTGACATATTCTTTCACTGATGAGCTTCCTTGCTTTAATGTCAAGAACCTTTCCATATATAGATTCTCTTCTGCCCTTGAGAGAAACTTTTCCTCAAACCTACGTCTGAAATCCGCCCAAGAGTCAACAGGATGCTCCCCATTAGTGACCTCCGACCAAAACGAGGCCTCTCCCTTCATTAACCAAGCAGCTAATTTGACTTTCCTCCCTTATTCTACTTCAGAGATTTCTCGCAATTCTTCCACCGTATTAAGCCAATCTCTAGCTTCCACCAACATTTCTGACCCTTGAAAAGGTTTTCCACCCATAGCCTTAAATTCCTTGCATGTCTTTGCAAAAGTATCAGTGTGAGGAGGGGGAGGAGAAGGAGGAGCGGGTGCAACTAGTGGTGGAGGAACATTGGCTGGACCTACAGCGGCCCTAGCCTCTAATAACCTCCTATACCATCCTGGTATCGTTACACCCTCCGGAAGGTTAAGATCGTCAGCCATGCTGAAACGTAAAAGGAAAGATTCAAAATGGAGAATTCGAAAGATAAAGATATATGGCTATTGGGGATTATGTTTTTCATAAAAACTTTCCTCTTTGAATTACTCATCAAGACATGTTTTTGAAAACACTTCTTCCAAAAATACTTTAGAAAAATAGTTTTTCTAAAAAAATTATCTGTTCTGGTAACCTTAAGCTCTGATACCACGTGTAACACCCCACGTCCATTAATGTCACTCACAAAGGGAATGCATTAACTTCCATGGAGGTTTTAAGTGAATATATAACAAAAAAATTACAACAAGATAGATAATAAGTAGTACTTGGAAATCTAAAACTTTATTTCATTGCAGCGGAAATTAAACATGTTTGTTACATCATAAAACCATAAATCAGAGTCAAGTACAATATCCATCCTTATAAAACAAAATACATAATCCCATTACATAAATAGCCATTAAAGAAGATAACAAGCTGGACTTTACTTCAGCGGTCCAAGCTTTCCAAAAGAGAGAATAAGCAATTCAGTTAGACTCCACTAGAGCTGGGTCCACCCTGAGGACTTGGAGGGGGAAAAAGATAGAAATAGAGGGGGTCAGACATAAAGTCCGGCGAGTATGATAATTCTAGCAACACTATTATCAAAATAACTAGACTAAGGCATAAGCTGGAAAACAAGGAAATGTCTATGAACTATTGGATATGGAAGAGCAGATAAAGATAACGTTAAGGGCACACCTAACTACTAACGAATAATTACAACATTGCACCACACCAGTCACCCTAAAGGTTGATCCCACTCACCGAACTTAGAAATTATATAAATAGCTTTGTGTACCCCTAGCTGACTACATAGGTGCCGCCTGCGCCTATCTCCGCTAGGTGTACCCCCCTACCCACTTGCGATCGGCTCCCTACTCGTAGATACCCGTGTTGGTCCCACAATGGGGTGTATCACTCCCCTAAAGTGGCAACCCGATACAACTAAAGAATGCATGGCTTATACCTACACGATGCAACAACGTCTTACCTACCAGCCCGGGTCCACACACGCATATGAAACCCGTTGGACTTGCGTTGCCACCGCTAACCCGTTTGGCCTCTTGTAGTCAAGCCCAGTATGTGTGTCCCGTCCTCGACTTGGGTCGAGCCCACAAAGATAAGTTTGGGTTACTGGTTGAAATGGGCTCCCTTTACTTACCACAAGCTATCCACCTAAGCTTGTCCCCACTAGTACATCCCACTTAACCCTCTTAGTCATGTTCATTTACATGTGTGTTTGGTTAAGTCTTACTAATCGTAATTCAAATGCCACTAAAGGCACCTACTAGATTCCTCATGCCACCCAAGGCACCTACTTAACCCCCATGTCCCACTTCACATGTTTATCTGGTTAAGTATTTCTTAATTCATTTAGGCCATAACCTCATAAAGACCTCTCACATTAGACTAGCATTTATGGCAGCTGGATTCGCCGGGCGGGTCCGGGCAGTCTTACACCATAATAGAGTCTAACCTCGTGTCTTTACAACTGTTATGCTTTAATTTGGGCCTAGGACCTCTCACATTTGGCTGACATTTGTGACTACTGGATTCGCCGGGCGGGTCCGGGCAGTTTTACGTCACAAACGAGTCCAACCTCGTGTGCTAAGCATTGATTAACACTTATAATCTTTTACCCCAGTTTTAAATATATCCCTATTCAAATCATTAATTAATTCCAATTTTTAATGATGTCCATAATTGACTCAATGATGGCCATCCACTTACGGTATGCAAAATCATATCAATTGCACCCCAATTTCTTAATATTAAATCCTTAATATTACCCCTACCCACGTTATACGTTCGCTTATTCAATGCAAAATATACGTTAGACTCGAATAGTCTAACTCATAGCACAAAGATAAATTATCACAACATATAGACAAATAAAATAGATCTAATCATAATAGGGGTGAAACTTGCATAAAAGTGCACATGTCATGGATCTAAAGGTGTCAACTTGTTTGGTTAAATGTCACAACTTACATAATATGATCATAACCCAAGTTCATGTATAAACTTGCATATGTGGTTTATGCAACATAATGATGGTGTGAACTAGCATCTAACACATAGAACTCACACATGTCATAGCATAATTCTAGATCTAAATAGACGTCATAATTCTAGATCTAAATAGATGTCATACAATATGTGAGATTATACATACTAATAAATCTAAACTTGCATAGGTACATGTGATTTATCATGTGAATCATCATAGCCCAAACATATATAATCAACATCATGATTCATAAGCTAACTACAACATAATAACATCATGGCTTTGTAACATCGCAACTTAGCATAGAAACTTGTAAAACATATAATATCATCATAGCATGATTTACAACATATAGGATATCATCATCACATAACATACGATTTACAACATACATGATAGCATAAGGTTTACAACAACATATATGACAATTCACATCATTTTCTTATGATCCATATCACATCTTAATCTAATTAGTTTGCTAATAATCTTATTAAGATCATCATACTCACAATTAGAAAAGAAAGAGAGTCTTGATTTGCTTTAGAATTGAGTAGAATTAGAGTTTTGATTAGCTTTCTTCCTTCTTAGTCGGCGGCGGCAACACTGAGTTCCATGACGATGGCACGACGGCGGCTATTCTATTTTTCATGTGATTTTAGAGTGAGAGACTACCTAGGTATATATAGAGTTTAGGATTTATTTAGACCGTTAGATCAACTCAGAACTAACCTGAACCGTTAAATTAGCCAACTCAGCCCTAAGGACTCATACGCAGCTCAAGATTGGGCTGTGCCAAAACCTGGCCGACTGGACCAGGTCGACACCCAAGTCGACTGCGCAGTCGACCTGGTCCTGGGGGTGTCGACTGCCCAGTCGACCTGGGGTGCTGGGCGGGAAATTTCCCGCCTGGCCTGTTTAACTTCGAATTTCTGAAACTTCTGATGGCCATATCTCCTTCATACGAAGTCCAAATCACGCAAACTCGAACTCTATTTCAACCAGAATTCCGAGACGAACACAATGGTGCAACCCGTTTCCCACAACTCTCACGTCTGAGATTAGTTATTCTTTAATTTGTGAATATTAATATTAACAGAATTACGGGGTGTTACAGACACTATGGTCGACCTGGTCCTGGGTAGGTCGACTACATAGTCGGCCCCCAGGTCGACCTGGTCGTGGGCGGGAAATTTCCCGCCCAGCCCATTCTGGGGTTTGAATTTCGAATTTTGAATTCGAATTGAACTGTTTTGAACTTGAAAACTTCTGAAAACTTCGAAAGGTCATAACTTGGTCATACGGACTCCGATTTTCAAAAATTCGGACTCGTTTCCAAGAAGAATTTCGAGACGAACGCAATGGCATAACCCGTTTCCCTTGATTCTTATTTTAAAAATTAATTCTTCCTTGATTTATGGTTATTACACGTTATGAAAACATGGATTGTTACATTCTCCCCCCTTAAAGGATTTCGTCCCCGAAATCTCTAAGTTAGGGAGGATGTGTCCTACCATCCATCATCGATCTACTCAAAGCATCATCAACAGGCAACCATTGTCCTTAAAAGATTTCTGGTGCTATATGAATATATGCAGAAAGTGTGCGTATATGTACTTATCTAATGCAAAAGATCAGGTGGTTACTGATTCAGTAAACCTCCTTAATGCAAAATATGTTAGTGTCATGAATCCAACATGTATGAAAATTCCTAACATAGTTTATAATCTCTACATGAGTGCACAAACATTCATCCATATGCAACATCCAAGTGATAACATAACAAGTTCCATCCATGTACAAGTATAAGCACTCATGCAGATGCAACATGAAAATGTGACTGAGCCGATCAGGTGCCTAATGTGTGTCATGCATCCACTAGCATCCACTTGCAAACAACTTGCAACCATTTGCAACCATCAACCATAACATGTTTCAATCACATGTTTACATCCATATGGTTCTACCTAAGGTTCTCAAGATAAGATCGAGAAGATAACAAGCCAAAAGTAGATAGTAGAAGCATGATTCGCAAAGGTTTTCAAGTTTATAGAAAAAAGATATCGAGAATGTACCCTCAAAAAGAAATGGGTAAAGCGCGCGTATCTTCTCTTAGGTTTCCCAAGTAGTGTCTTCTTGGGCTTCACTCCACTGCACTTTAACTAGCTTGACTTCTCGATTCCTTAGCTTCTTAATCTCTGTTCCTAAGATACGAATCGGAACTTGTAACACCCCACCTCCGTTAAGGTCACTCACAAAGGGAATGCCTTAACTTTGGTGGAGCATTTTAGTAAACAGAACAGAAACTACAAGACAGATAAAACAGTACTTGAAAAATTTTAACTTTATTACAGCGGAAACAGAAATTAATATGGTTACATCCTTTCAATTTCATAATTCAAGTACAAAATATCAGTCTTGTACAAAAGCCTTCAAAATGCATGGTTTAAAATCATAATCCCCATGGAACGGAAGCTATACAGAGCCAAGCCATACTTTAAGCACTTCAAGCAAAGAGAAATCCGGATCAAGCTAAAGTATTTCCCTCCTTGGATAACCTGGGGGGGAAACGGAAGAAAGGAGGCGAAACAACAAGGGTCAGACAAAAAGTCTGGCAAGTCCAGTGACTTTCAGCATATGAACAGATAATAATAATATGATATGAACATAAAACTGGATGTGAGATAACTGTAACAGGTGTAGCAGATATAACAGAAAAACAGAATGATATAAACTATTGTTTTACACTTCTCTGCACTAATGCTAGTATAACAGAATTAGGTGTCACCCTAATGTCTAAACTGAAACAGGTACAGAATAATTTCCACGCTAGTAGTGGGCCTTTACCACCCGATCAGAAACAGACAGAAGCAGAATGTAGCATAAGGTGTACACTAGTAATTGGGCCTTTACCACCCGAACAGACGGTACCACGCAGAAACAGACAGGTGTTACCACCCAACAGAAACAGACGGTACCAACAGAAACAGACAGAACTAAGTGTACCCTAAAACCCTACCCCAAGCGATCGGCTCCCTAATACATAAATATCATGTGTCGGCCCCACAATAGGGTGTATCACTCCCTAAAGTGACAACCAATTGGCAAAGACCTATTTACAGATGTCACGGCGTCTTACATCCTCAGAGGCAGACCGGGATCCATGCACGCACATGACCCGGTTGGAACGCACCATCAACACCCCTCGCCATTACCAGAATGAACCGCTTATAATTAGTTCAGTAAGCGTGCCCGGACCCTACCTATTGTTGGGTCAAAGTTTTGATACCAGAAAGGGTTACTGACTAATATGGGTCCCAAACAACAGATGACACAAGTAATTCCCCTCCTAACCTTGTGTCCCCGGACTAACAGATCTCAGATTAACTTGTTTACAAGTTCAGACATACAGAATTCAGATTTACTAGTTCACAGATTAAGTTAACAAGTTTTCAGACTAACAGATCAGATGTACAGATTTTTCAGATTTGTCTAACTTTGTATTGGGCCTACAGATTCATGGACGGGTTTACTACACCTATTAATCCAGTTGGTTTAACCCTATTTTTCCCCAATACGTTTTAGACGTCATTCTTATCTTAGATTTGCATTAATTAATTATTAATGCCCAGACCTCTCACATTAGGTCGCTAGCTTGTGGCCGCTGGATGGGCCGGGCGGTTCCGGGCAGACTTCTGCCACAAGCCAGACCTAACCTCGTGTCTTAAGCAGGTTATGACTAACTTCTCACATTAGAACCTATTGTTTGCGGCCACTGGATGTGCCGGGCGGTTCCGGGCAGAATTACGCCGCAAACTCATTCTAACCTCGAGTTAGTCACGTTTATCTTTGCGGCCAATTAATTAATAATTTACCGTTTATGCGCACACCCAATATATATGCCAATTCAGATTATATCAATATCAGGATGATAATATCAACACAGCATATAACAGATTTTAGCAGATAACAGATTTTATATGACTTAACGGATTTAACAGATTTAGCAACTTAGCAGATTTTGGCATATAACAGGTTAGGCATTTCAACCGACAAATTTAACAGATTAGGCATTTCAATCTAATTAGCAGTCTATGCAATATAACAAAACTAGCAGTTTAGGCAACTTGGCAAATTAGCAGATTTAGCAAATTTAATATTTCTAAAGGTTCTACTTACATGCCTTGCCTAATCATAAATTGGCCTAAATTCATATGCCTACATAATTGTCATGATTCACAACATATACTCCATGTTTGCATAAGCGCAGAATATGGACATAATTTCCCATATAACATATGTTCCAATTTTTTTGTTAAACTAGCATTTTACAGCAGATTCACATATAAATTATACCAAATATAACCATTAATTTCAATGCATGCCATATATCCAAAAATCCCTATTTAGGTGTAATCACAATAATAGATATCCTAATTAATGTAAATCTTTACACCTAAGTTTCCATATCTTCTTCTTTTTAAGTCATGAATCATTATGCAAACTATACCCAACAATCTAAATCTTTAAATCATATCTTCTAAAAATCAGATCTTGACTTTTATATGCATTTTGTCCAAAGTCTCAAATCATATGTAATCTTACAGTGGTTCCTCTTCTTCTTTTATCACAGAATATGCATAGGTCTAAAACTAGTTTATAACATATGCTTATTTTTCTAATTAATTACAGATCTAAATAACATATGTTCATTTCTCTAATTAGTTACAAATCTAGATTTCAACGTACACTATGCATACAACATATATAAATTATATGTTTACAGTCAAATTCATGCATCCAATCCCAAGTCATATGTCAATATATTTTATGCCTCAGATCTAAAGTCATATGTTCAATTCAGTCTCGTCAAATTTCGCATCATTCATTATTTATCCCAAAATTTGCGTTCATACGTTAATCTCTTATGAGATTAGGCACAGGCTCGTGGTAGCCTGGCTATAGAAACAGAAAGGAAGCAGAAAGGGATACAGAACAGTCACAGAAAAACAGATCTGACAGATATACAATCTCAGATTCAGATTTAAAAGCATATCAAAATTATAATTAACATTTATAGCGAAGAATAACTGTACTTGCCTTGATTGGATTAAAGAAAGAACTTTAGTTGTTACAGAATTGTTGCAGAAGCTTTTATCTCAAATTTGAATTTAGGATGGTGTTGATTGGCTTCTAGTTTTGATTCTAGCAGAGTAGCGACACCATTTTTATTTTTAATTAGAAGAAGAGAGCAATGGAGGCTAGAGAATTGTGTAAGAAACCTAGGTTTAGGTTAGGGATGTATTTATAGGAGGATAGGGTGATTTAGAGCCTTCAGATCAGTCCAGAAGTCATCAGAATCGCACAGCTCGAATACACATCATCCAGCCACTCAAAAGAAGACACGTCACCTCAGAACACTCTAGAATTTGGTGCTGGATTTGTATGGGCGCACTTGGCAGGTGCGCCAGTGTATTTTTGTACTGGCGCACTTCACAAGTGCGCCAGTGTATTCTGGCCTGTTTCCGGTTTTTCTGCCTAACTTCGTTCGTCCATATCTTCTTCATACGGACTCCGATTTACGCAATTTCGGACTCTATTTCGCGTATTTTCCCGAGATGAACACAATGGCGCAACCCGTTTCCCTTATTTCTTCTCCTAAAAATTAATTATACCTTGATTTTTAACTCTTATGTTTACAGAAAATACGGGGTGTTACATTCTCCCCTCCTTAGGGGATTTCGTCCCCGAAATCTTTAAGTTAAGAAGAATGTGTCCTACCATCCAATCACCCATCTACTCAACCATCATCCACAAGCATCCATTGACCTTAGAAAATTTCTAATGTTGTATGAACATATGCAAAAGTGTGTGTATATGTTCCTTATCTAATGCAAAGATCAGGCGGTCTACTGATTCAGTCGACCTCCTTAATGCGAATTATGTCAGTGCCATGAGTCCAACATGTATGCAATAGAATTCTGATGATATATATTATTTCTATATGAGTGCACAATCATTCACTCAAATGCAACATCCATGTGCTGAATCAACCATTTTGCATCCACAAGAATTGAAAAATGCTCACCCATCCATATGCAGTATGAGAGTGTTTTCGAGCCGATCTAGTGCCTAGTGTGTGTATATGCATCCACGGGCAACCACTAGCAACCACTTGCATCCACTTGCAACCATCAAACCTAACATGTCTCAAACACATGTTTACACCCATTAGTTTCTACCTAAAGTTCAAATATTCGATCGATAGGATACAGTCGAATGATGGAAGCGAGTACAGATAGAACGAAAATTTGGTTCCCATTAGACATGGGTCCTAAGTATCGGCCCCAAAGACCGAGACCAACATCAAATTGACGCCCAAAGGATTACCTTCTTTAGACAATGTCAAAACTGGAAATCCTATAAAAAGTATTTAGATATTTACAGACTACTGGTACAGATCAGGTTCCCTAATGATTCTTAGGAAGCTAAGCATGATAAAATCATACCCCACGAAAACTCAGAATGTATGCGTCATACTTGACGCCTAACACAGATATCCCTCAAACCCCAATCTCAAACAGATGATCCATAACCCTTATGGGTCTGAGTCTACAACGGAATCAGTAACAATACTAGTATTAAAGTGCAGAGTATCGATTACAGAATCAAAATGCCAGAATCAGAATGAGTTTTATTTCAACAATCAGATAAAGAAATTAAACCTCCTACAGAAAGTTATCCTAATCCTATCCTATCCACTAGCCTCGAAAGTGTTCGCCTTCCCTCCAGCAGTTGGTCCTGCCCTCTTCCCTTGTCCTCGTTTCTTCGGGCAGTCCCTAGTGAAGTGTCCTATCTCACCACAGTTGAAGCAAGTGCCCTTCTTTGGATCCACTTTCTTATCGTGTGTCCTATCCATGTCTCCCATGTACTTTCTCCATTCGTGACCTTCCACCAAAATGAAGCTTCATCCTTCATTAACCAAGCAGCTGGTTGAACCTTCCTCCCATCATCTATCTCAAAGGTACCAACAAGTCCTCCACTTCGTTCAGCCCACTTCTAGCCTCGACAACGTCTCAGTCCCATAAAGCGGTTTTCCTCCCATCGCACAGAAGTCCTTACATATCTTAGAAAAAGCATCTATACGCGGAGGAAGAGATTCAAAAAGGGAAAGAGGAAGGAACTCGAAACTAAGAATCGAAAGAAAGATATATGGCTTTTAGGGATTATTTATTTTATTTTTCAAAAATAAGCTTTACCTTTGAAAATACTTCCTTTTTAAATCCTTTTTGAAAATAGTTTTCAAAACTTTTTATCAAATCTGGTAACCTTCAGCTCTGATACCAAGTGTAACACCCCACCTCCGTTAAGTTCACTCACAAAGGGAATGCCTTAACTTTGGTGGAGCATTTTAGTAAACAGAACAGAAACTACAAGACAGATAAAACAGTACTTGAAAAATTTTAACTTTATTACAGCGGAAACAGAAATTAATATGGTTACATCCTTTCAATTTCAGAATTCAAGTACAAAATATCAGTCTTGTACAAAAGCCTTCAAAATGCATGGTTTAAAATCATAATCCCCATGGAACGGAAGCTATACAGAGCCAAGCCATACTTTAAGCACTTCAAGCAAAGAGAAATCTGGATCAAGCTAAAGTATTTCCCTCCTTGGATAACCTGGGGGGGAAACAGAAGAAAGGAGGCGAAACAACAAGGGTCAGACAAAAAGTCTGGCAAGTCCAGTGACTTTCAGCATATGAACAGATAATAATAATATGATATGAACATAAAACTGGATGTGAGATAACTGTAACAGGTGTAGCAGATATAACAGAAAAACAGAATGATATAAACTATTGTTTTACACTTCTCTGCACTAATGCTAGTATAACAGAATTAGGTGTCACCCTAATGTCTAAACTGAAACAGAAACAGGTACAGAATAATTTCCACGCTAGTAGTGGGCCTTTACCACCCGATCAGAAACAGACAGAAGCAGAATGTAGCATAAGGTGTACACTAGTAATTGGGCCTTTACCACCCGAACAGACGGTACCACGCAGAAACAGACAGGTGTTACCACCCAACAGAAACAGACAGAACTAAGTGTACCCTAAAACCCTACCCCAAGCGATCGGCTCCCTAATAAATAAATATCCTGTGTCGGCCCCACAATAGGGTGTATCACTCCCTAAAGTGACAACTAATTGGCACAGACCTATTTACAGATGTCACGGCGTCTTACATCCTCAGAGGCAGACCGGGATCCATGCACGCACATGACCCGGTTGGAACGCACCATCAACACCCCTCGCCATTACCAGAATGAACCGCTTATAATTAGTTCAGTAAGCGTGCCCCGACCCTACCTACTGTTGGGTCACAGTTTTGATACAAGAAAGGGTTACTGACTAATATGGGTCCCAAACAACAGATGACACAAGTAATTCCCCTCCTAACCTTGTGTCCCCGGACTAACAGATCTCAAATTAACTTGTTTACAAGTTCAGACATACAGAATTCAGATTTACTAGTTCACAGATTAAGTTAACAAGTTTTCAGACTAACAGATCAGATGTACAGATTTTTCAGATTTGTCTAACTTTGTATTGGGCCTACAGATTCATGGACGGGTTTACTACACCTATTAATCCAGTTGGTTTAACCCTATTTTTCCCCAATATGTTTTAGACGCCATTCTTATCTTAGATTTGCATTAATTAATTATTAATGCCCAGACCTCTCACATTAGGTCGCTAGCTTGTGGCCGCTGGATGGGCCGGGCGGTTCCGGGCAGACTTCTGCCACAAGCCAGACCTAACCTCGTGTCTTAAGCAAGTTATGACTAACTTCTCACATTAGAACCTATTGTTTGCGGCCACTGGATGTGCCGGGCGGTTCCGGGCAGAATTACGCCGCAAACTCATTCTAACCTCGAGTTAGTCACGTTTATCTTTGCGGCCAATTAATTAATAATTTACCGTTTATGCGCACACCCAATATATATGCCAATTCAGATTATATCAATATGAGGATGATAATATCAACACAGCAGATAACAGATTTTAGCAGATAACAGATTTTATATGACTTAACGGATTTAACAGATTTAGCAACTTAGCAGATTTTGGCATATAACAGGTTAGGCATTTCAACCGACAAATTTAACAGATTAGGCATTTCAATCTAATTAGCAGTCTATGCAGTATAACAAAACTAGCAGTTTAGGCAAATTAGCAGATTTAGCAAATTTAATATTTCTAAAGGTTCTACTTACATGCCTTGCCTAATCATAAATTGGCCTAAATTCATATGCCTACATAATTGTCATGATTCACAACATATACTCCATGTTTGCATAAGCTCAGAATATGGACATAATTTCCCATATAACATATGTTCCAATTTTTTTGTTAAACTAGCATTTTACAGCAGATTCACATATAAATTATACCAAATATAACCATTAATTTCAATGCATGCCATATATCCAAAAATCCCTATTTAGGTGTAATCACAATAATAGATATCCTAATTAATGTAAATCTTTACACCTAAGTTTCCATATCTTCTTCTTTTTAAGTCATGAATCATTATGCAAACTATACCCAACAATCTAAATCTTTAAATCATATCTTCTAAAAATCAGATCTTGACTTTTATATGCATTTTGTCCAAAGTCTCAAATCATATGTAATCTTACAGTGGTTCCTCTTCTTCTTTTATCACAGAATATGCATAGGTCTAAAACTAGTTTATAACATATGCTTATTTTTCTAATTAATTACAGATCTAAATAACATATGTTCATTTCTCTAATTAGTTACAGATCTAGATTTCAACGTACACTATGCATACAACATATATAAATTATATGTTTACAGTCAAATTCATGCATCCAATCCCAAGTCATATGTCAATATATTTTATGCCTCAGATCTAAAGTCATATGTTCAATTCAGTCTCGTCAAATTCGCATCATTCATTATTTATCCCAAAATTTGCGTTCATACGTTAATCTCTTATGAGATTAGGCACAGGCTCGTGGTAGCCTGGCTATAGAAACAGAAAGGAAGCAGAAAGGGATACAGAACAGTCACAGAAAAACAGATCTGACAGATATACAATCTCAGATTCAGATTTAAAAGCATATCAAAATTATAATTAACGTTTATAGCGGAGAATAACTATACTTGCCTTGATTGGATTAAAGAAAGAACTTTAGTTGTTACAGAATTGTTGCAGAAGCTTTTATCTCAAATTTGAATTTAGGATGGTGTTGATTGGCTTCTAGTTTTGATTCTAGCAGAGTAGCGACACCATTTTTATTTTTAATTAGAAGAAGAGAGCAATGGAGGCTAGAGAATTGTGTAAGAAACCTAGGTTTAGGTTAGGGATGTATTTATAGGAGGATAGGGTGATTTAGAGCCTTCAGATCAGTCCAGAAGTCATCAGAATCGCACAGCTCGAATACACATCATCCAGCCACTCAAAAGAAGACACGTCACCTCAGAACACTCTAGAATTTGGTGCTGGATTTGTATGGGCGCACTTGGCAGGTGCGCCAGTGTATTTTTGTACTGGCGCACTTCACAAGTGCGCCAGTGTATTCTGGCCTGTTTCCGGTTTTTCTGCCTAACTTCGTTCGTCCATATCTTCTTCATACGGACTCCGATTTATGCAAATTCGGACTCTATTTCGCGTATTTTCCCGAGACGAACACAATGGCGCAACCCGTTTCCCTTATTTCTTCTCCTAAAAATTAATTATACCTTGATTTTTAACTCTTATGTTTACAGAAAATACGGGGTGTTACAGAACTCGCCTCAATGTTGCTTCTTTTTCCACCTCTACGTCTTCAAGGATGCTTGGCTCAACCACTTCGGCTGACTCATGCAAGCACATTCGGAGATGCGAGACGTGAAAGACATTGTGTACTCCATTCAGTTTCTCGGGTAAGTCTACCTTATAGGCCATCCGTCCAATCCTCTCAGTGATGGGGAACGGTCCTACGAACCTTGGTGCTAGCTTTCCAACTGCTCCAAAACGAACTACATTGCGTAACGGAGAAACATTTATAAAGACCATATCTCCGACTTCGAACTCTAAGTCTGTCCTTCTCTGGTCCGCATAAGATTTCTGTCTATCTTGGGTCGTTTTCATCTGTCTTCGTATCAACTCAATCTTCTCAGAAGTGTTCCTTATCATGTCGGGCCCAAGTATAAGTCTGTCTGTCGTCTCCCACCAACAAGTTGGCGATTTGCACGGTCTTTTATACAGGGCTTCGAACGGTGCCATTCCGATGCTAACTTGGTAACTATTGTTATATGAAAACTCCACGAGAGGAAGATGGTCTTCCCAAGTGCCACCAAAGTCAAGAGTGCATAGCCTCAGGAGATCTTCTAGTACCCTATTTACCCTTTCGGTTTGTGCATTCGTCCGTGGGTGATAGGCCGTGCTCAAGTTCAGTCGTGTACCCATTGCTTCTTGCATCCTATTCCAAAACTGGCTAGTAAAAATCGGGTCACAATCACTAACTATACTAGAAGGAACTCCATGCAATCGTACTATCTCTCGAAGGTAGATAGACGCTAGCCCTGATGCGGTACTCTTGCTTTTCACCAGAATGAAGTGAGCACTTTTCGTGAGTCTATCAACTATGACCCATATGCTTGTATTTCCCTTCCTTGACCTAGGCAGTCCATCCATGAAATCCATCGAGATACTCTCCCATTTCCATTGTGGAACCTCCAAAGGATGTAATAGCCCACCAGGCTTCTTCGACTCGGCCTTTACTTGTTGGCACACCATGCACTTCGAGACGAACTCTACCACGTCCTTTTTCATTCCAGCCCAAAAGAAAATGCGTTTCATATCCCTGTACATCTTATCCCCTCCGGGATGTATAGTCATCCTCGAGTGGTGCGCTTCTTCGAGAACTTTCCTTACCAGGTCTCCCACTTGTGGGACACATAGCCTTCCATCGCGCCTTAGCCATCCCTTGTCATCTATGGCATACCTACTGAGGTGACTCGACGTCTCACCCCTAATCAGCTTGTCCATGATTTCGACTATCTGCGGGTCTTCCTTCTGTGAAGTCCCTACTTGATCTAGAAGTGTAGATCTTAACTAAAGAGATGCAAACGTAGCAGTCAATGACTCAATAGCAGGTGTAAAATCAAAGGTTGCTATAAACTCAAGGCTTTTCCTTTCAACAAACAAGGGGCTCAAAGTTAACCTTTTCTACTTAGCGCATCCGCCACCACATTACCCTTGCTAGGGGTATAAGCTATATCGAAGTCATATGATGCCAAGAACTCCATCCACCGCTGTTGCCTCAGATTCAAGTCTTTCTATGAGAAGAGGTACTTAAGCGATTTGTGGTCGGTATACAACTCGAACCTCTCCCCTAGAAGATAATGGTGCCAAGCTTTAAGTGCAAAAACAATCGCGGCCAACTCCAAGTCATGCATAGGATAGTTTTTCTCATGAACTTTAAGTTGTCTGGCCCCATAGCATATTACTCTTCCTTCTTGCATTAGGAAAGCGCCTAATCCCGTGCCGCACGCATCTGTGTACACGGTAAACATCTTACCTCCATCGGGTAATGCCAAAACTGGAGCTTTGGTGAGGGCTCTCTTAAGTCTCTAAAAAGCAGCGTCACATTCTATGTCCCATGTAAAAGCTAGGTTCTTCTTTGTTAACTTAAGAAGAGGGGCTGAAATCTTAGCGAAGTCCTTAATGAACTTCCTGTAGTAGCCGCCAAATCGAGAAAGCTCCTCACCTCTGTTGCATTCTTAGGAATTTTCCAGTCCTGTACCGCAATTACCTTTGCGGGGTCCACAGCTACGCCTTGCTTAGAAACTACATGTCCAAGGAACTGAACTTCCTTCCTTCAAAAATGGCATTTGGAGAGCTTAGCCTTTAACTGGTGTGCTCTAAGTGTTTCCATGACTTGCTTGAGATGTCTAGCATGCTCTTCTTCATCATTTGAGAAGATCAAAATATCATCCACGAAAACTACCACAAACTTGTTAAGGAACTCCCGAAACACCCTACTCATTAAATCTACAAAGTATGCGGGTGCATTTGTTAACCCAAACGGCATGACGAGCCATTCGAAGAACCCATCCGGAGTCCTAAATGCAGTTTTGTCAATGCTATCCTCAGCCACTCTAAGCTGATGGAATCCTGTGGCTAGATCGAGTTTAAGGAAAGCAGATGCTCCCACAAGCTGGTCAAACAAATCATCGATTCTTGGTAGTGCGTGCCTATTCTTCTCTGTCAGCTTGTTTAACTCACAATAATCTACGCATAGACGAAGCGATTCATCCGCCTTAGTAGCGAATACCACCGGAGCACCCCATTCAGAAATGCTTCGCCTTATGAATTTTTTCTCAAGCAACTCATTAACTTGTTTACTGAGCTCTCTTCTTTCTCGCGGGGCGATGTGCCTAACGGGAAATGAAACTGGCTTGGCATTATCAACAAGATAAATTCGGAAGTCTATCTCGTGTTTAGGAGGTAACCCCCTCACTTCATCAAAGACATCTGGATATTCTCGGACCACTCTCATAGATTGCAAATTATTGTCGGACGAGTCAAGGGATTCAAGATAACACAACATGACTGGACCCTTAGGGTTACAAGAAATTTAAAGGGTATTACCAAGGTGAGTCATGAGCCTCACTACCCTTCGTTCACAATCAAGAATGGATCCATAATCGGATAGCCAATCCATACCTAGGATCAAACTGTATCCCATGAATCCGAGAACATAAGCATTACACGTGAATTCTACGCTTAAGATAGAGATCCTCAAATCCACACACATCATAGATTAATGGGCGGAGCCCCCAATTGGATTTGAAACTATAACGGGATCCTCAACCAGACTAGTACTTAGGCGCAGATTTTCAATAATATCAGAAGAAATAAAAGTATGCGATGCGCTAGAGTCAAATAAGGTTCGAACAGGAAAGTCAGAAAGGTAAACAAGGCTTTCTACGGAAATATTACTACCTCGGTTAAGAGCTGGAGTGGCGTTAAGAGCATGCAACTTCCCTCCAGAAGTTCCTGCTCGCTGGGTCTGCCCTTGCCCCTGCCCTTGCTTCTTAGGGCAATCCTTGCTGATGTGTCCAGTATCTCCACAATGAAAGCATTCACCCAACTTCCTCTTCTTCTTTCTACAGTCTTTAGCCAGATGTCCAGTAATACCACAAAAGTTGCACTTCCCCGTCTTACGTGGTTTGTTGTTGCCCTTGTTATTCTTGTTATTCTTGTTGTTTCCCTTCTTGAAGTCAGCTTTCTTATTCTGAGTCTCATTAGGCTTAACTTCCTTCTTGCTATTCTTGTCTTCCTCATGAAGTAGAGCCATATCCACCAAGCTTTCAAAGGTCGCCCCCATGGGTATATGAGTTAGGGCCAAGCTGTGCAGTGGCTCGTTCAATCCTCGAGCAAAGCGTACAGCCTTCTTCTGGGCTGTGTTGACAAAATCCAAACCAAATCAAGCAAGCTGATTAAACTTATTCACGTACTCCCTAACAGACATGTCACCTTGCTTGAGTGCTAGGAACCTCTCCGCCTGAAAGTTCTCTTCTGCTTATGATAAGAATTTAAGCCCAAACCTCTCTCTAAAGTCTACCCAAGTCTCAACTGGCCTGGTAGCGTTGGTGACTTCCCACCAAAATGCAGCTTCCTCTTTAACAACCATGCTGCTAACTGGACTTTCCTATGGTCCTCCATATCAAAGATAATAAACAAGTCTTCAGTCTCCTTTAGCCAGTTTTGTGCCTCAACAAAGGTTTCAGTCCCAACGAAGTTCTTGCTACCCATTGCTTTAAAGTCTTTGCATATTTTGGCAAAGGCGGTACCAAGAGGAGGAGGAACCGCGGCCATTGGGGGGGAGGAGGAGGGATGTCTGTCGTGCCCGCGTCATTGGCCCTGGCTTCTATGTACCTTCGGAACCATCTGGGCATGGGTATTCCCTCAGGAAGGTTAAGACCAGCCATGCTGAAAAACGAAAAGAAAAAGATTCAAACGAGGAAACAAAGGAAAGTGCTAATGGCTTCTTAGGGAATAGCCTTTTTAAACATAAAAATTTTCTTTAAAAATGCTTCTTTATAAATGGTTTTGAAAAATGGTTTCGGAAGGTTTTTAAAACTTTTGCCCAGCCTGGTAACCTTCTGCTCTGATATCAAATGTAACAACCCACCTCCACTAGGGTCATCACAAGGGGAATGCACTAGTTTTGGTGGAGTATTATCTAGGTAAACATGCACAGAGATATCACAAGGCAAAACATAAATAAAGCAGCGGTAGAAATTAAAAACCAACTTCTTATTATTTTCAAGAAAAGAGTCAAAAGCTCATATATCCAAGATACAAATTATTCCATTACATCAAGTTCTAAATAAAGAAGCATAAACTTAAGATAACAAAAGTAGATTATTCCCCATAAATAGCAGAAGCAGCCATAGCATAGCCCAAGACCAAACCGTACATGAGCTGTCAGAAAGCAAGCTAAGTCCAAGCTAAGAGCTAGTATTTCCTCCCTGAGAACCTAGGGGGGAAAATGAAAGAAAGAGGGGCGAAAGAAAAAGGGTCAGTTATAAAGACTGGTAAGCCCTAGTGACTTTCAGTATGAAAACTAGTAAAGGTAACATGATATGTGAAAACTGGAATTTAACATAAGGATGATAACAGAACTGGTAGGATAATTAAGATAACAGGATAAGTCATGTCTAGCATCGCATATTCAAGATTCGCTGCACCAACTGTACTAGTGTTCTAACCTATGTCAAGTATTAATCATGAAATGATCCCTTGGCCCAATATCATGAAGTGACCCATTACGGGGTCCTACGGTACGATCTATTAATCGATCGGCTCCCTACAAGTTCTAGCTCGTCATGTGTCTGTGTCATACGTCCCTATCCTGAAATGTAGTTACCTGTGCTAGGTCCACCATAGGGTGTATCAAGTCCTATGGTGCCAACCACCGACACGAATCAAGCACGCACAGTGTAAATCTACGGGTGCCCAATGCCTGCTTTTTCAACTCCGGACTACGTGCACGACCATAGTCCGCCTGAACCTACAATGGCGCACCTACTCAGCCGTCGTTCTGGTCGCTTACAATCAGCCCAGTAATCGTGCCCCACCCTGCCTAGCCCCAGGGTATCGTGATACATCTAAGTGGGTTACTGCTGAAAAGGACCGCGTAACTAGGGTTTCTAATGGGGTAAATGTTGTCATTCAAATTCATGACTTAACCCTATCCAAATCATGTATCAAGTTGGTTAAGTGTGCTCAAACGGTTCATGACTTAACCCTATCAAATCATCGTGTCAAGTTGGTTAAGTATATTCAAGTGGTTCATGACTTAACCCTATCATATGGCATTAATTCATTAATGCACTTCAACCTCTCACATTAGACTAACTGTTGTGGTTACTAGATTTGCCGGGTAGTTCCGGGCAGATTTACACCACAACATAGTCTAACCTCGGGTTTTACGTGCGATATGACCAACTACCCACATTGGATCCTATTGTTTACAGCCACTGGATTTGTCGGGTGGTTCCGGGCAGATTTACACTGCAAACTCAACCCAACCTCGAGTTGGCCATTTTCAAGTTTATCTAATTGTCATGCCCACATTCAAGTTTTCGTGTCAAAATTCATGTCGAGTTTTCATGTCATGTTTCATGCCAAATCGTGTCAAGTTCATGTCCATATCCAGGTTCAAGTTATAATAACGTTCATGTTTAAAGTTCAAAGTCAATTCATGTTTTACCTAGTCTACCCAAATCGTATTCCCATCGTATGTAAGATCAAATCGATACAAATAAATCTAATTAGGGAATAACATAAAAAGGGACGGGTATAAGGTGGCAAAAGTGATTACTAGCATAGCATGGTATGACTTGATAAAAGATTATAACATTACTGGCATATGGAATATTGGCCTCAAACATAAAGATTCCCAATCTAACAAAATAAGGTACTAGTCAAGATAATAGTTTTCATAAGGTGATAGTATAGTCATGGTAACGATTGACATAAGGTGATAGCATAGTCATAGTAACGATTAACATAAGGTGATAGTCATAAACTTGTGACTAATAGCAGATTCAACATGATAATATGAAGGATTTTCTTTTTGATTTACAACATGAATAGGCCCCAAATCAATGTCATAACATATCCAAAAGTCAAGATCCAAGATGAACAAGAATGGATGTAAAACAGTCATCATACATAGGTCCAATTTCAATTTACATCATATTCATAATACATTTACAGTTTAAATCTAAAAATAACTGGGGCTTACAGATCGTGGTTCGAGAATTAGAAATGAGAGTCAATGTTGAATCTTTATATGCTTAGTCAAGTCCTAATAGAAATCCCCAAATCAGCAATTCTCTTAATGCAGTCTCAACGTAGAAGAAGCAGTCCCTTTCTCAAACTTTTCAACCAGAATTAGAGCAGCATAAGGTTATAAAGAATTTTGTGTAGAGAGACTGGTGTTATGGGCTGTATTTATAGGGTCAGGTAAACGAATGTGGATAGAAAGGAGGCCAGAAACATCAAAGTGAATCCAGCTCCAAAAACGGGCTCGACCCCCAGGTCGACACTATGGTCGACCTGGTCCTGGGTAGGTCGACTACATAGTCGACCCCCAGGTCGACCTGGTCGTGGGTGGGAAATTTCTCGCCCAGTCCATTCTGGGGTTTGAATTTCGAATTTTGAATTCGAATTGAACTGTTTTGAACTTGAAAACTTCTGAAAACTTCGAAAGGTCATAACTTGGTCATATGAACTCCGATTTTCGAAAACACGGACTCGTTTCCAAGCAAAATTTCGAAGCGAACGCAATAGCGTAACCCATTTCCCTTGATTCTTATTTTAAAAATTAATTCTGCCTTAATTTATGGTTATTACACGTTATGAAAACACGGGTTGTTACAATTAAAATATAATCTTTCCTTATATAAAAATATAAACTTTCTTTATATAAAAATATATTCTTTTCACATGTAAAAATATATTCATTCCATTTCTAAAAAAAATCTCATTTTTATATTCATAAAAAAATCAAATCTTTTATGAAGTAAAAGTCATAACTTTCATATTGCTACATATACAAAAATCAAATTTTTATCTAATACCATATTATATAAGAATTGATTTTTAAATCTATGCAAAAAAAACTGATTCTTTTATATATATATCTAATTACATTAAACAAAAATAAATAAAACTCACCCTTCCTGCAAAAATTGAATCTCAGTCGGAGGGGGGTGTGCTTTGCTCGACGGTGGAGGTGGGGTACGCCTCTAACGGCGGCACTTCGTTCAGGTAGTAGGAGCTAGGGTTTTCCAGCATTTTGGGTTGCAAGGGAGGGATGAGCGAGAGGGGAGGCGGCGGTTGTGCTGGTGGCGGTCAGGGGGAGGGCGGCGGCAAGCCGCGATGGCGGCGGCTGAGGAGAATTGCGGCGGTCAGCATTCGTTTTTTTTTTCTATTTTCCTAATCGATCTGAACGATAAAAGAAAGAGGGAGGGGGTTGACTGGGTGATGGGAGGAAAAAGGGGCTTGGCCCATTATATATATATTATTTTTAAATTCCAAAAAGTTAACTTTCCATTTGAACTCCAAACAAAACCCAACGACTGTCGCCCCTAGCGTATTACCCCCATTCTGAACATAATGGGATATGTTTCGTAAGCCAATTCGGCTGTTCCGATAGGTTTTTATTTAAATTAAAATATGAATCATTCAATATTCAATTCGAACATTCATTTTAATTTACCGGGGCCACATACGGACCCCAAAAATTTCAGAAAAATAAATCTGTCTATGTTTTGACGATACGATCCTAACAAAACTAATTTCGTCGAATTTGGAGACCATTTGAAAAACGGCCATATTTTAGTCGATTCAATTCAAACTAAAATTACCAAACACGTTTAAATTCACCACGCTCACATTTTGATTCCAAAAATTATGAAAATTGGAATCAAGCAATAACTTGACATTCCAGATCCAACAAAAGTGGTCTCGTCGAAAATGGAGGTCGTTTGCAAAACCGCAATTTTTTCGGGCTATATTTCCCTAGCGACTATTCTTAATTTTCAACTGGACATAATTTTTTATTCTTGCCTGAAATTTTGATTTTTTGGATTCGTTGGAAAGATATTTTCAAATAGATTCTAATATTTTTGGTTTCCCCGAAATTCGATTTATTTTGAATCATGTACATTCATTTGAAATTTGAAATCGAATTTTCAAACTACCGCGCCATTTCCATTTCCTTTTATAATTAAAATAAATATTTATATTCTAATTTCAATTTAAATAAATTTATACGTTCTCATTCTATTGAAAATAAATTTCTAGTCATTAAAAATTTAAAATAATTCAGTTTAAATATTCAAAATTCATTAAAATTGCCAAAATAAAACTTTTTAATTGGTTCTGATTTTCCGAGTTATTACAAAAAATAGTGACAAATCGTTATAAAATATTATTAATGATATGAAATGATTTGAATTATATATATTCGATAATTATTTGAAAAGACTGAGTTAAATCTTATTTCAAATACTTATACAATGATTTAATGTCAAAGACATTGAAGACGGTGGTTGAAGATCGGCGATCTTCACATCGAATGGACGACAACTGACGCCCTGCATTGTTTAGCTCCCAGTAAAGGGTTAAAGTGGTAGTTGTCCGGACGTACTTGTTGATTGTCCTGATATGCGAGAACCTCTCTTCCGTATTGGACAAACGGGACGAGGAATAAGGTATCTCCGGTTTCGTTCAGACCTAGAACGGACTTGTAAATGGATGTGTGTCTGGCATTGGATTTCGTTCTGTGTTGATTGATTTCTGTTAAATATATATCTTTTTGGTGGCGGAGAATTTATTCTCTTCCTTAACACCATTCTCTGAGACGTACGAGCTTAGAGGCTATATATTGATGGACATCAGTTACATGGCACGAATTTTCAATGTGGCATGCTAAGATGCAAATGATCAAGGCTTTTGTTGAAAAGCAGAGCTGGTTGATGATCAAAGCACAACTTTAATTCACATAGCTTTGTGTATAGCGTAACTTCGCGAGCCTCACAATCCGGTAAGAGTCAGAAACAGGTTAAGGGAACGCAGGGAGTGCACAACGTTTCTTTCTAGCTAGAAGTGTTGTCATGATATGGAGCCCAGACATTTTTACTTTTGTGGATGATAGTTTGCGAGGCCTCGGTATATTGGTCGCTACTGGCCAAGTGATAGTTCCGATATGACCAGAAAACATGTGTTTAGGAATTGCCAATCCACTAAAGTATGTGTGGACCGACCCTGCAGAATCCAAGGGTTCGCCACCGTCCGAGCCCTGAGGCATTTGCTAGAGTGTCTCGAATCGGTAAGGAGACCATCCCTAGCCTTGACTTATGATGGAAACCCAATTTCCAATATGAGATTACGAATTTGATTGTAAACCTATATATGGCAACATAGTAGGATGGGGTACTATGCCGTCCAAGATTGATACATTTACTTTGAAGTGTTTTAAACTGACTAGACACTAATAATAACATCAAACGATTTTTGTTTTATACGTATCAATCATGTTTTGATCATTATAAGGTAAAACTCTATACTCTGGTTTGCCTTGCATTGTGTGATGGGACACGAGTCTTATAATGGTTTCATTTTTCTAAAAATCATTGCATTGTTTAAAGGATTTACTTATTTTATGCACTAGCCATCCAATGGAGTAAACCCGTTCCCCGTTAGTGGTGTGGTCCTATGTTTAGCCTTATTATTAAATAATGTAAGATTTCTCATACCAGTCCCATCACTGACTCGTAGTTTGTTTCACTTGCAAAATCAGGTGCCCCTATTTCCACACGGGTAGTCGAGTGGTTTATTTTGCAGACATTTATTTATTAAGCTGGATTCTAGATTGAAGCTTAAAGCTGGGTGCAGAGCATTGATAGTCTTCCTCTGTGTTAGTTTACTGATTCCGCTGCATTGTATTAAATTTATTGTAAATTAATCTTCCATTGTATTATTATTTTTCCGATGTGCTCTGATATATTATGTACTCTAATGTAACATTATTATGATGTTTATAAAAGTCTTCTATTATTTGTTCTGATGTTTTGTATGCCCATAGTTAGTGTATGTGGGATTCGAACGGTCTTGGTCGATCTATCGATCGATTAGGTTCGCACGAAATCCATATCGTTACAGGGATCTTTGAAAATTTCCAATTATCTCTTTTTCTAAAAATAATATTATCACATTTCCATCACAAATTTTTGGAACTATAAATTTAAGATGATTTTTAAAATAAGCTTTCCACATTAATACAAAATCATGATGGATCACGGAAAGATGATAGGAGAGAGAAGATGTTCATGAGCGAAGCGCTAATTCAAAGATATTATAAAACCATTCAACTCATCACAATTTCTAAACTCTAATAATAATTTTGAAGAAGTCTAACTACAGTTCAATTTGGTTATTGATTTCCATTTATGAATAAATAATCAATAAATGATTTTAAAACTGAAAAAATCAATTACAAGGGGATTTTAGAAAGATCTATACAAGAAAAGGGATTTAGAAAGATCTATACAAGATAAGAATCATTTCCGATTCAGATCAATGAAAAAAATATGAATGTGAAAATTTTCAACACTTATAAACTAATACCACTTGGGGCACCTAATTTATCCATAGTGGCCAATAAAAACAAAGCACATAATTTTTCATTTTAATCACCAAGCCCAAGCAAACAAATCAAACAATCCAGACCGTTTAATCAAGGTAAAAATAACAATCATTTTCAGAATAAGATTTACATGAGTATTTTTCATAATTATTTCCAACAAGCACAAGAGACATATCATGATCCAATGATTTAGGTAATTAATTTGAAATCACTGAAGAGATATGTAAATTTCAAGATTCAGTGAATCGATCACACAAGATTATATTTCAAATCCAAGAAGTTTGTGAGATTCAAAATATCAACAGTTTCAAATGATTTCAATGAAACAAATATCCAAGCAAAAGATCATGATTTCAAGATGCAGCACAACAATCCATTCAAAAATGATTTTCAATTCACAATAACAAAGCCAATCGAAAAACCAATAAAATTATCATGACCGAAAAATAGTAGTGTACTGTAATGAGTAAAAAAATCAGGTCTTTCCAAAATGAATTAGAAGAAACTCAAAACAGCAAAGGTGTGTTATATTTTATTAGTTTTTCAGATCTACAAAAATTTAGAATTCAAATTAACAATGTTCAAGATATGATAAGAATGCTTCAGCACTTTTAGGAATTCATAAAAATATTAAACTTCAAGATAATTGCAAAATATTTATAATTATTAATTCAAGATCTGTAAATCATTAAAACCTGAGAGTTTTAGACAAATGAAGCAAATTTCCAGAAAACCAAGAATAAAAAAATATGTTAGTGTCAATGCAAATCAGAACAAACAGAATGAAGAATAAAAAGGAGTAAAAGGAGGAATATAAAGAGAAAATAAAAAACAGAGAATATAAATAGAAAAATGTGATTCTAGATATCATACCTTATTTGCAGTAGATATTGTGGATCTCCAACTTACAATCATGGCTAAGGAACTCTAAATGATTCAAAGATATGTAACAACTTGAATACATTTCTTCTTTGCAAAGCAGTTCCTCAACCATCTTCGGTACCTAACTGTTTATAGGATCAAGTGGTCTAACAAAGATCGTTTTGCCACTCATAACTTTGTTTGCACGTTTTGTATAACGATCCAGAAATTTTAACCAATTTAAAATTGGAATTTTTATTACTTAATTTGAATTTAAATTTGAATTTGACATAAATATATATGGTTAAGAATATTTAATAATTATGATAAGTTAGACGATAGATTTTATTTGAATTATAAATGAGAATGACTATTAACGAGTTTGGATTTATTGATACTATTTGTCGTTCGATTGGATTTGTCAAACCATAACATGAATTAGTAGCATTAGAATTAAGTGTTGCCCTTAATTTTATTAGCATTTAAGGGAAAAAGCTACCAAAAGCTCACCTTCTCTCCTTAAGACAGGTGTCCTTACACTTGTATTTTTGCGTGCCTCCTTCCATGCATGCCTTCCACTTGCCCCCTTAGGTGTCATTACCTCCTTAACTCTCCATTCTTATATAAGGAGGCCTTTTCTCCATTTTCTTACCATTCCATTCCATTTCCTCATTTCTGCCCTCTTCTTAAAGCTTATGGTCATGGTTTCCATGGCTTAAGTCTTCCTCTTTTCCACCACCACCTTGCTAAAGTTCATCGTCATCCTCCTCCTCCTTCCCTTATAAAAAGAGGGGTTAATATATATATATATATATTGGTGAAGAAGACGTTGTGCCGAAATATTGTCCGATGGTTCGCTCAGCTAGGTCGCCTACCGTGAAGATTTGGAAAGCTGTTAGGTGAGAACTCTTTAACCATGGTTTATATATTTAATTAGTAGTTAGACTAATTTAAATATAGTGATTAATTATTAGTGGTTAATGATGATTGTTGTTTGTTATGATGGATACGTAGTTTAGAACACACACTATTAAGCATTAGTATTATAACGCTTATGCACAATTATGATTTATTTAATCATGTTAATGATGGTTGCTGTGGATGTTTATAATGGTTTTTGATGTTGTTTTGCACACACTATGACACAACAATTATGGTATCACATTGGTGATCGATAAATCTCCTTCATAATTAGAAACAATATTATTATTGAAATTGAAGGTTAATAATTGGGAAAGACCATATGTATGAATTCAAATATGTGGATAAAGTTCTTTAAATGAATAAAGAAAAACTGGAACATTCTAGGATGACAAAGAGGATAGTTTCTAGGCTTGGGTTTGAAAAATATAGTTTCCTGCTCTCCCTGGCTATCCATAACTGATCCGATGAATGGAATGGTTAATTTGAAATTATATGAATTTAGAAATGAATTGGAATTTGATTTATTAAGTAAAAAATAAAAGTTGATTTTTGAACCTAAAATAATTTAGAAAGTCAATGTAAATTATTTTAAATGGTTTTAAATGAATTACATGAGTATATAATGGTTTTCTAAGGTATTTTGAAGTACTGAAGAATAATTTTTATTTCGGTCAAAATAGAGCTTGTCGCATAATGGTAATTTGAGTATTTTAGTTACAATCTTTAAACATTTATAACTTTTGCAATCAAAATTAAATTTCCAATAAATGAAAAACAATTGATTTAAATTAACAAGAGCTTTTAAATGAGTGAAAGCGGATTTTAATTTCGGGTTATAATTTTCAAGTTATGTTTAAAACCATTTTGGAAAAGGTCGCTGTAAGAACAGTTGTCGACCATAACTATAAACAGCTATTTTAAATGTTTTAAAAATATGAATTTTTTTTGTAAAATCATTATAAATTATGTAAATGTGTTTTAAATCATAAAGTTTTAAGTTTTGGCTAAGATAAACGATATTTTGATCAAAGTAGTTAAGATAACTATTTTGTAACGCTTTTGAAACACTATGGTAACGCTTTCTTTGGAAACAATCTATTTTGAAGTTGTAAACCGCGAGTTGTTTCCCGAATTATAAGTAATCATTTGTAAATGATTAGTGGGATGTTTTCAAAGATTTAACAGTATTGAAAATGTTTTATATGGAAATTAAATTGATTTATTTGATACTAAAATGCGGTTTTCAATTTTAAATAATTGGATATGGTTGGAGATAAGTCTTCGGATGTTTGATATTAATCCGGTAGATGATGAATCTTACTTTTTGAGGAAATTAAAAGGTAGTTCACCATTTTTTCGTTTATAGTGTGAATTCGACACAGAGATTAATATTAAGTATAAGTGGATGATATTTCTATCCAGATCTAATGTCAAAGAGTTGGATAAATCTTTTAACTAAGATATGGGTTTCCCAATTTGATTGGGATAAGTTGGGTAGAAATAATCTTCGGATATTTGATATGAAATTTATGGTGTAAACGTATACTATTTGATGAATTTAAAAGATATTATTATTAAATCGTTATTCCACTTATATTATTCGTTGATTATGAGAATTGATATCGAATATAAGTAGATACAATTTCTGTGTAACTTATGTTCAATATCGATTGATTTGGGTTTTATCGTTAATCATTTCTTCAGTAATATCATTCTTGAAACCCAATGGGATTAAGTTGTGAAAATTCATATCGTAATTTGGGAATTTAATCAAATCTTTGATTTGTGGAAATTAAAAATAAGGAATTGGGAAGGAAGTATAATCTTTTAGTTAAGATTATAGAATTGAATGTTAGGAAACCAATTTAATTAAAACTACGGTTGAAATGTGCGGTATGGGTTTTCAAAGGAAACTAGGTTTTTGATAACGAGTTATCAAATGGAAAATTAATTAAGGCTTTGAGGCTAAATTATCTTATATTTAGGGGATGTGTTTTTAAAGAGAAAGGTTAAATATGGATTTTGTTACAATTTGAGAATGAAGAAGTTTAATTTAACAAAATTCAAGACGGAAGGAGATTGGTAGAAAGACTGTGTGTTCCATAATTGTGTTTTTAATTGCGCTTATTATTCGGAAAGATCGGGATGGGAATTATGGCTGAAAACCATTCCAAGTAATAATACGACGTTGTGGAGCAATTGAATACATTGGAGACGGCATTGAAGACCGCGACCCTTCATGTTGTAAGGGCGGAATGTCTCGAATGGATGGCTCCGATTCGCAGATGGATTTTATATATCAGTTAACTAGCAAGAAGCCCGAACGTATGTAAAGGAATTCCGGATTGTTGTTTCATTCAGACCCAGAACTGACATGTATGGATTGTGTATCTGACATTGTAATTGATTACGCAGAACTGATCTTTATTAATATATATCTGTTTGGTAGTAGAGAATTTATTCTCTTGCTTAACACCTGTAACAACCCGAAAATCTGGGCCAGTTTAAAATTTTTATTTTGGCAATTTTAGCGAAGTTTGAACATTTAAAATAGATTATTTCAAATAATAACGACAAGAAATTTATTTTGAATAGAATTTGAACGTATATATTATATATGTCGTCTTTAGAATATAAATAATTATATATAATTATAAATAGAATTGAAAATGGCGCGGTAGTTCGATAATTTGATTTTAAACTTCAATTGAATGCACCGGGAGCAAAACAATCCGGATTTTAATGAAACCAAAAACATTAGGATCTATTTGAGAATATCTTTCCAACAAATCCGAAAAATCGAAATTTCATAGCGGGAATCAAAAGATATGTCCAGTTGAAGATTCTGAATAGTCGTTATGGAATTCAGGCCCTTAAAAAATAGCCATTTAGCAAACGACCTCGGATTTCGACGAAACCACATTTGTTGGATCCGTGATGTCAAATTTTTGCTAGATTCCAAATTTCGTAATTTTTCGAATCAATATGTGAGCGTGGCAAAGGAAAACGTGTTTGACCAGTTTCAGTTGATTTTAATCGACTGGAAAACGGCCATTTTTCCAACGGTCTCAGAATTTGACGAAACTAGTTTTGTTAGGACCGTATCGTCAATACGAAGCTAGAAAATATTTTTCAGGAATTTTTAGAGTTCGTATGTGACCCCGGTAAATTGAAATGCGCATTCAAATTCAATATATAGTGTTATATGTTGATTTTGACAAAAACTGATCGAAACGATCGAATCAGCTTACGATACATATCCTATTGTGTTCGGAATGGGGTAATTAGCTATGGACGATAGGCGGTGGGTCTCGTTACATGGTCGAAATAAAAAGTCAACTTTTTGAAATTAAAATAATTAAATATAGAATTCCTCTCTCTTCCCTTATTCCTTTATCTGCCACCCCCCTTCAAAATCGAATCAGAAGGAAAAAAAAGAAACAGAAAGGGGGACGCGATATATTGCTGCCGCCCCCCCTCCGATGAGCCGCCGCCGCCCCAGGTGGGGCGCCACCACCTGCCGCCGCCTCCCTCTCCTCTTCTTCCTCCTCTTCCTTTCTTCTCTTCTCCAAACCCTCCCTCCTCGCGCAGCTCCACCACGACACCCCCACGGCCACCCATTCGTCGGAGACCCCCAGCTCCTCCCCCTGCTCCGCCTCTCCTCTTTGTACAACCCCAATTCGAAGCCCCCTCCTCCATCCCCCCCCCCCCCCTCGCCAAGCCCTCCAACGAGCGAACTAAGGTAAATTTTAATTATTGATTTTAATTTATTTTAAATACTCATTTTTATTTTGTTTTTATTTGGTCAAATGTAAGTAGAAAGGTTTGATTTTGCGAAGTAGAAAGGTTTGATTTTTTTCAAAGAATAAAAAAATACGATTTTGACTATGAAGTTGAAGTTATAAAAATACCATCTTTATATATGTAGCGAAAAAAAAATCTGATTTTTATGATATATATATGTTGAAATAAAGAGGTGATTTTTATAGTGATGAAATAAAAATTAAATCTTTATATTTAGAAAGGCGAATTCTTTATATAGAGAATAGTGATGTAAAAATAGAATTTTTATCTATATAGTAGCATAGTAAAAATTCAATTTTTACATATTGAATAGTGAAGTAAAAATTCGATTTTTATATATTGAATAGCGAAGTAAAAATTCGATTTTTATATATTGAATAGCGAAGTAAAAATTCGATTTTTATATATTGAATAGCAAAGTAAAAATTCGATTTTTATATATTGAATAGCGAAGTAAAAATTCGATTTTTATATATTAAATAGCGAAGTAAAAATTCGATTTTTATATATTGAATAGCGAAGTAAAAATTCGATTTTTATATATGTAGTGAATACGGGCAACGAAAGTGACAAAGGGAGAGAACGACGAAGATTTCTACATAGAAAGAGTCGAGATGATTGGATTAGCTTTGGTGAGAACTTCTCACTTTAAAATTTTCTTTTTCTAGTTATGTATATATATACTAGGATGCAGACGGTGCTTAGCAGCACCCGACACCCGTCGTCCACAAACCATGGACAGCTTGTATGCTTGTTTGATGTGTTGTGAAATTTGTTTGTGCTGTTGATGTGAAATCGATAATAAAATGTAGATGTGTTGAAATAAATATTTTATCGTTAAAAATATAATTTTTAACATGAAAGTGAATAAATAAATATTTATAAACAAATCGACTGGTTTGTTTATATACACTAATTTGACTGATATTGATTGGGTCGATAAATTTTACACATCGCTCAACTGCACAAATAAAAATCTGTGTTGTTGATTTGAAACCCCACATGGGTGTTGGGATGAAATTTGGCGTACACTAATGCCAATTATTTAATTGTATGTCGATCGATTGGTCGACAGGCTGTGTAATCGTTAATTATTTATATTTGATGCTTATGCAGTTGTGTAGTGCACTTTGGACGATTGTTGATTATTTATCGCTGTTATTTATATACATGTGTTGTATGGAACCCATATAATTAACATTATATGGTGATTGATTGGGCCTCATTCCAATCGGGAAATTAATGAATATTATGAAGGGAAATTCATGTGTTGAATATAGAAAATAGTCATGTGTTGATGATGTTCATGTGTTGAAACTATTCAAGTGTTGAGTAAAATATTTTAACAATAAAATTTACGTCATTATCATATTTAAAATTAGAACTACTTCACGGTGGAGTCTAATTGAAAATCAAACAATAGATACCATAATTTTATAAAATATTTTACATAACAAAAAATAGTCGTGTGTTGAATAGAATATATATTCATTTGTTGAATAGAATAACGAATTTATTGGAATATATAAAGCCGTGTTGATTAGAGCTGCGCTACTTTGACGTGAACGATATTTACATCGATTATAGTCGTTTTTATAATGAATATAGAAAAGAAGTGATTTCAAAATATAACATTTTGAAAATATTACCATTTATATAGTAATGATATGAAATATTCAATTTTGATTTGAAATTGAATATAGAGTAGAAATGGTTTTGAAAATGAATTTAAAATGATTTATAAAATACGTTTTAAAAAAGAAATCAACGAAATATATATAATATATAATATATATATATATATAATGGCCTGAATAGAACGCGTCGCGCCGCGGTAGTTCGTGAATTTCGACCATTGACTTCGAATGGATATTGCGGGAGATCCGACCGTCGGATTCTCCTTAAACCGGAACCGTTGGGTTCGTATCAAAAAGAGCTTTCTAATGAATATTGGAAATTTGAAATCTAACGGTTGGATTTGGAATTATGTCCAAATCAAATTTGAAAAAGGTCGCTGTAAGTGCAGTTCGATGGCCGTTGATGGAAATCGACTGTATGGGCCTTGATAAAATTATTAAAAATAGTAATAATTTGTGTAAAATCATAAGAAATGATTTGTGAAGAATTGGGATGAAAAACTCCAGATTTGAAAAGATAAAAATGGATTTTTATCGAAATGATCTAGCTTTGAACTAGAGTAGCAATTTATTTATTTTCTTAAAAATTAAAAAATTGGATTTGAAAATGGTTTTGAAAATAACCAGAATTTCCAATAATTGAATTGGATTGGATTTGAATCGAAATTGTCTATGGAATATTTCGATGTTGGATTTCGTGATGATACAGGTATTGTTAGGGGAATTTGAAAGATATATTTATATCGTTATTTCCAATAAGATATTTGTTAGTCGTAGAATTTGATGTTGAACATAAGCCGATATATCTTCAATTCAGAGCCTTGTATTTAATATCAAATGTGATTTGGGTTTGTCGTGAATGGTGTCTTCATTAACACTGTTCTTAAACCCAGTTGAGAAAAGATTAAATCTTTTTATTTAGATTTAATGAAGTGTACCAATTAAGTAATATTTAATTGGAATTGAATTGGTATTGATTTTCGGGTTTATCGTGAACCGTGTTTTAAATAACACTTGTTCTTTAACCTGATAATTAATTGAATGTGATTTTGGGTTTATCGTGAACTGTGTTTTAATTGACACTGATTCTTTGACCCAGTTAAAGATTAAAACTAAGTGGAGTTTTAATGAATCTTTAATTAGATTGAAAAGGTGTTAGAATGGAGTATCACCAGTTTTACTCCAGGCGATAGTTAAATCTTTAATTAGATTTGAACGTGAAATGGTAATTGAATTTACCGATAACACCGTGGTGTTAGATATGAATTATTACCAGTTTTACTTCATGGGATGAATAGGTGGGGATTGGAAAATGAAATAAATGATTATTCCAGTGTGATTCGCTAATCCTGACTAATTTGAATTGATATTCAAAGCAGGTTAAAGAATAAATTTAAAGAATTTATCATTGATAAAATTAATGGGAACTTTTCCCAAAGTATAGGAATATTTGAATAAAAGAATATTCTGAATTGGAATGAGGCGTATGTTGTGTTTGTGTAACACTTATTTAAAATATACGCGAGTTATTCGGAAAGACCGGGTTTATCCCATTCTGAGTAACTGATACGACGATAAGTCGAAGATGAAGACGGTGGTCGAAGACCGGAGGTCTTCACGTCGTTTGGATAATTACTGATGATCTTGATTGGGCTGTACACCCAAGAAGATGGAAACAGTTGGTGATCGTCCAGACGTACTTGGAGATTGATGGATATGCGAGGAACTAGGTGCCTCCGGTTTCATTCAGACCCAGAACGAACTTGTAAATGGACTGTGTGTCTGACATTGGATTTTAGTCTAAGTGATTAATTTCTATTAAATATATATCTGTTTGGCGGCGGAGAATTTATTCTCTTGCTTAACGCCCTTCTCTGAGACGTACGAGCTCAAGGGTTATATATTGATGGATATCAAACGCATGGAGTGAATTGTCTGTGTGGCATGCCTAAGTGGCAATTGATCAAGGCTTTTGTTGAAAAGCAAAGTCTTGTGGTGATGATCAAAGCACGGCCAGTGTGGAAAAGCTTTGTGTAACGTTGATTCGCGAGCCTCACACCCCGATGTGAACCAAAACGGGAGAGGACGTCAGGGAGGGCATGCGTTTCTTTCTAGCTAGAAGTGGCGTCAGTGGTTTTACATGCCCTGACGAGTTTGACTTATGTGGTTGTTGCGGTTGCGAGGCGCCTCGGTTTGATCGGACGATCCGGGTCCGATGGAGTCATTTAATGGCTCATTTACGCCCCATAGGGCGGGGAAACGCATGTTCAGTGTTTAAGTTTAATCCACATCGGTGGACTGGCCCTGATGATCCAAGGGCACACCTGAGTCTGGGTCCTGAAACATGGGCTAGAGCGTCTCGAATCGGCTGAGGACTATCTTTTGCCTCGGTTCATAGATGGAAATCCAATTTCCAAATACGTGACATTTGCGATTTTATTTGTAGAGCCTAGTATGGCGACATGATATATGGTACCCATGCCGCCTATGATTGATACTTATGATTTGAAGATTGTTTTATACACTATACAGTGATAATAGTATCAAATTGATTTGTTTTAAAACGTATCAAGCATTCTTTGGCTGTTATAAGGGAAAACCCTATCCCCCGGCTTGCGTTGCATTGTGTGATAGGACCTGGGTCTTATAACAGCTTCATTTTTCTCTATTTAGCATTGTGTTGTTTGTTTTATGCACTGGTATTCTTGGGAGGAAACCCGTTCCGTGTTATACGGCGTGGTCCCTTGATTTACCTAACTTTAAAATAAAGATTTACAACTGTTTTAGTTCTCACACCAGTCCCATGACTGACCTGGAGTTTATTGTTTTGACCTAAACTCTGGGTGCCCTTATTTTGGCACGGGCAGCTAGTAGTTTTGGTTTTGCAGATTTATATTCACGGGATCTTGGTTTACAGCTGGAATGATACCCGGAAAGCTTTGTATCCGTATATCTCTTCTAGTTGTTTATTGTATTATTTTCCGCTGCTATGTAATGTATTGTAATCTCTGATATTTTTCTGTGTAATATTTATTCATTTATACTCTGTGTATTGTTGTATTCTGATGGGATTGTTGTAATAAACAATGAAATGTTCTTCCGTCTACGTTCTATTTTGTCGTGTTCTCAAAACAATCAGGCATTTCGAACGGTCTAGATCGGTTTAGCGACTGATTCGGATTGAGCGAAATTCCTTTTCGTTACTGTTTGTATCAGAGCTTTGGTTTACAAAGCTCAGAGAACAGGACACATTGGAACCATACGAAAGAATTCATCAGATCTTGGATTAGTAACATCCAAGGAGAATGACTCGTTAGAGATGGGATCAGTAGTATCCTAGAACGAATGTGAAGAGTATATTTTTAAAGTGAAAACAATCTTTGTTTTGAAAATTTAAATCAATTATTCGTATTTGGTTATTTATTTATATTGATGTGGACAATCCAGTATATATAGATTTTGCATATACGTCTGATCCGCGTGTATTCGAAGTTTTGATATACTGGGTAGATATAGAATCACATTCTAGTCGCCCGGAGAGAATTTTGATGATTGATGCATCATCATCAGAATTTATGTTCGAGTGACGAAAGTGATATTTCTATATATTTCCTATTGACTGGTGTGAGAACCAAAATTAGATAAGGCTTATTGTTGTGATTTTGCATCAAAAATCTGATTTTTGACTATATATCAAAGTTATGAATTTGAAATGATAATTCAACTAATTGATTTCTAGTTGTGTTGTTTGTTTATTGTTTGATTAATTAAATGTTGAACCATATAGCCAATTTGAACCAAAAAGTGAATTGTATTGAAAATTTGTTGCATTTGTAGGCATATGCATGTACTTACATTGAACAGGTCATACAAAGAGGCTAGAGCAGAAGAATAAAATTGTTTGCCCGACAAATAGGTACATGTTTACCATAATTTACTGTTTTGTTTGGGTGATGATGATTTTATGAGCCAATTGGCTAGCCGCTTGGCTATTTCTTTTTCTTTTTGAGATCTGAAGGCCTGTATGGAAATTTTGGGATTTTCCCGTGCTCCCGGTGCAGGGGAGGTTATGGCGAAATTTTTCGGAAATATAGGGTGTTATCCAAATTTTTGAAAAATTTGAAAAGTTCTTAGAAACTGAAAAGTTGAAGAACTTAAGCCGTAATCAAAATAACGAAAGTTGAGTTGATTTGTGAAACAACTTTCGGCTTCGTTCCTTTTCGGGGACGAAAAGTTTTAAGTGGGGGAGATTGTAAAAACCCGAAAATCTGGGCCAGTTTAAAATTTTTATTTTGGCAATTTTAGCGAAGTTTGAACATTTAAAATAGATTATTTTAAATAGTAATAACGAGAAATTTATTTTGAATAGAATTTGAACGTATATATTATATACGTCGTCGTTAGAATATAAATAATTATATATAATTATAAATAGAATTGAAAATGGAGCGGTAGTTCGATAATTTGATTTTAAACTTCAATTGAATGTACCGGGTGCAAAACAATCCGGATTTTAGTGGAACTAAAAACATTAGGATCTATTTGAGAATATCTTTCCAACGAATCCGAAAAATCAAAATTTCATAGTGGGAATCAAAAGATATGTCCAGTTGAAGATTCTGAATAGTCGCTATGGAATTCAGGCCCTTAAAAAATAGCCATTTAGCAAACGACCTCGGATTTCGACAAAACCACTTTTGTTGGATCCGTGATGTCAAATTATTGCTAGATTCCAAATTTCGTAATTTTTCGAATCAATATTTGAGCGTGGCAAAGGAAAAATGAGTTTGACCAGTTTCAGTTGATTTTAAACGACTGGAAAATGGCCATTTTTCCAATGGTCTCAGAATTTGACGAAACTGGTTGTGTTAGGACCGTATCGTCAATACGAAGCTAGAAAATATTTTTCTGGAATTTTTAGAGTTCGTATGTGACCCCGGTAAATTGAAATGGGCGTTCAAATTCAATATATAGAGTTATATGTTGATTTTGATGAAAACTGATCGAAACGATCGAATCAGCTTATGATACATATCCCATTGTGTTCGGAATGGGGGTAATTAGCTATAGACGACAAGCGGTGGGCCTTGTTACGAGGTCGAAATAAAAGTCAACTTTTTGAAATTAAAATAATTAAATTAAAATTCCTCTCTCTTCCCTTATTCCTTTATCTGGCCCCCCCTTCAAAATCGAATCAGAAGGAAAAAAAGAAACAGAAAGGGGGGACGCGATCGATCGCCGCCCCCTCCCCCCGATGAGCCGCCGCCGCCCCAGGGGGGTGCTACTACCTACCGCCGCCTCCCTCTCCTCTTCTTCCTCCCCTTCCTTTCTTCTCTTCTCCGAACCCCTCCCTCCTAGCGCAGCTCCACCACAACAACCCCACGGCCGCCCGTTCGTCGGAGACCCCCAGCTCCTCCCCCAGCTCCGCCTCTCCTCTTTGTACAGCCCCAATTCGAAGCCCCCCTTCCTCCATCCACTGACCGACAGCCCCCCTTCGCCAAGCCCTCCAACGAGCGAACCAAGGTAATTTTTAATTATTGATTTTAATTTATTTTAAATACTCATTTTTATTTTGTTTTATTTGGTCAAATGTAAGTAGAAAGGTTTGATTTTGCGAAGTAGAAAGGTTTGATTTTTTTCAAAGAATAAAAAAGTACGATTTTGACTATGAAGTTGAAGTTATAAAAATACCATCTTTATATATGTAGCAAAATAAAAATCTGATTTTTATGATATATATGTTGAAATAAAGAGGTGATTTTTATAGTGATGAAATAAAAATTAAACCTTTATATTTGGAAAGGCGAAATCTTTATATAGAGAATAGCGATGTAAAAATAGAATTTTTATCTATATAGTAGCATAGTAAAAATTCGATTTTTACATATTGAATAGTGAAGTAAAAATTCGATTTTTATATATTGAATAGTGAAGTAAAAATTCGATTTTTATATATTGAATAGTGAAGTAAAAATTCGATTTTTATATATTGAATAGCGAAGTAAAAATTCGATTTTTATATATTGAATAGCGAAGTAAATATTCGATTTTTATATATTGAATAGCGAAGTAAAAATTCGATTTTTATATACTGAATAGCGAAGTAAAAATTCGATTTTTATATATTGAATAGCGAAGTAAAAATTCGATTTTTATATATTGAATAGCGAAGTAAAAATTCGATTTTTATATATGTAGTGAATACGGGCAACGAAAGTGACAAAGGGAGAGAACGACGAGGATTTCTACATTGGAAGAGTCGAGATGATTGGATTAGCTTTGGTGAGAACTTCTCACTTTAAAAATTTCTTTTTCTAGTTATATATATATATACTAGGATGCAGACGGTGCTTAGCAACACCCGACACCCGTCGTCCACAGACCATGGACGGCTTGTATGCTTGTTTGATGTGTTGTGAAATTTGTTTGTGTTGTTGATGTGAAATCGATAATAAAATGTAGATGTGTTGAAATAAATATTTTATCGTTAAAAATATAATTTTTAACGTGAAGGTGAATAAATAAATATTTATAAACAAATCGACCAATTTGTTTATATACACTGATTTGACTGATATTGATTGGGTCGATGAATTTTACACATCGCCTAACTGCACAAATAAAAATCTTTGTTGTTGATTTGAAACCCACACGGGTGCTGGGATGAAATTTGGCGTACACTAATCCCAATTATTTAATTGTATATCGATCGATTGGTCGACAGGCTGTGTAAGCGTTAATTATTTATATTTGATGCTTATGCAGTTGTGTGGTGCACTTTGGATGATTGTTGATTATTTATCGTTGTTATTTATATACATGTGTTATATGGAACCCATATAATTAACATTATATGGTGATTGATTGGGCCTCATTCCAATCGGGAAATTAATGAATATTATAAAGGGAAATTCATGTGTTGAATATAGAAAATAGTCATGTGTTGACGATGTTCATGTGTTGAAACTATTCAAGTGTTGAGTAAAATATTTTAACAATAAAATTTACATCTTTATCATATTTAAAATTAGAACTACTTCACGGTGATGTCTAATTGAAAATCAAACGATAGATACCATAATTTTATAAAATATTTTACATAACAAAAAAAAGTCGTGTGTTGAATAGAATATATATTCATTTGTTGAATAGAATAATGAATTTATTGAAATATATAAAGCCGTGTCGATTAGAGCTGCGCTATTTTGACGTGAACGTTATTTATATCGATTATAATCGTTTTTATAATGAATATAGAAAAGAAGTGATTTCAAAATATAACGTTTTGAAAATATTACCATTTATATAGTAATGATATGAAATATTCAGTTTTGATTTGAAATTGAATATAGAGTTGAAATGGTTTTAAAAATGAATTTAAAACGATTTATAAAATACATTTTAAAAAGGAAATCGATGAAATATATATAATATAAATATATATTATATATATAATGGCCTGAATAAAACGCGCCGCGCCGCGGTAGTTCGTGAATTTCGACCATTGACTTCGAATGGATATTGCGGGAGATCCGACCGTCGGATCTCCTAAAACCGGAACCGTTGGGTTCGTATCGAAAAGAGCTTTCTAATGAATATTGGAAATTTGAAATCTAACGGTTGGATTTGGAATTATGTCGAAATCAAATTTGAAAAAGGTCGCTGTAAGTGCAGCTCGATGGCCGTTGATAGAAATCGACTGTACGGGCCTTGATAAAATTATTAAAAATAGTAATAATTTGTGTGAAATCATAAGAAATGATTTGTGAAGAATTGGGATGAAAAACTCCAGATTTGAAAAGATAAAAATAGATTTTTATCGAAATGAACTAGCTTTGAACTAGAGTAGCAATTTATTTATTTTCTTAAAAATAAATAAATTGGATTTGAAAATGGTTTTGAAAATAACCTGAATTTCCAATAATTGAATTGGATTGGATTTGAATCGAAATTGTCTGTGGAATATTTCGATGTTGGATTTTGTGATGATACAGGTATTGTTAGGGGAATTTGAAAGATATATTTATATCGTTATTTCCAATACGATATTTGTTAGTCGTAGAATTTGATGTTGAACATAAGCCGATATATCTTCGATTCAGAGCCTTGTATTTAATATCAAATGTGATTTGGGTTTGTCGTGAATGGTGTCTTCATTAACACTGTTCTTAAACCCAGTTGAGAAAAGATTAAATCTTTTTATTTAGATTTAATGAAGTGTACCAATTAAGTAATATTTAATTGGAATTGAATTGGTATTGATTTTCGGGTTTATCGTGAACCGTGTTTTAAATAACACTTGTTCCTTAACCCGATAATTAATGGAATGTGATTTTGGGTTTATCGTGAATTGTGTTTTAAATGACACTGATTCTTTGACCCAGTTAAAGATTAAACCTAAGTGGAGTTTTAATGAATCTTTAATTAGATTGAAAAGGTGTTAGAATGGAGTATCACCAGTTTTACTCCAGGCGATAGTTAAATCTTTAATTAGATTTGAACGTGAAATGGTAATTGAATTTACCGATAACACCGTGGTGTTAGATATGAAGTATTACCAGTTTTAATTCATGGGATGAATAGGTGGGGATTGGAAAATGAAATAAATGATTATTCCGGTGTGATTCGCTAATCCCGACTAGTTTGAATTGATATTCAAAGCAGGTTAAAGAATAAATTTAAAGAATTTATCTTTGATAAAATTAATGGGAACTTTGCCCAAAGTATAGGAATATTTGAATAAAAGAATATTCTGAATTGGAATGAGGCGTATGTTGTGTTTGTGTAACACTTATTTAAAATATACGTGAGTTATTCGGAAAGACCGGGTCTATCCCATTCTGAATGACTGATACGACGATAAGTCGAAGATGAAGACGGTGGTCGAAGACCGGAGGTCTTCACATCATTTGGATAATTACTGATGATCTTGATTGGGCTGTACACCCAAGAAGATGGAAACAGTTGGTGATCGTCCAGACTTACTTGGAGATTGATGGATATGCGGGGTATTAGGTGCCTCCGGTTTCGTTCAGACCCAGAACGAACTTGTAAATGGACTGTGTGTCTGACATTGGATTTTAGTCTGTGTGATTGATTTCTATTTAATATATATCTGTTTGGCGGCGGAGAATTTATTCTCTTACTTAACGCCCTTCTCGGAGACGTACGTGCTCAGGGGTTATATATTGATAGATATCAAACACATGGAGTGAATTGCCTGTGTGGCATGCCTAAGTGGCAATTGATCAAGGCTTCTGTTGAAAAGCAAAGTCTTGTGGTGATGATCAAAGCACGGCCTGTGTGGCAAAGCTTTGTGTAACGTTGATTCGTGAGCCTCACACCCCGATGTGAACCAAAACGGGAGAGGACGTCAGGGAGGGCATGCATTTCTTTCTAGCTAGATGTGGCGTCAGTGGTTTTACACGCCCTGACGGTTTGACTTATGCGGTTGTTGCTGTTGCGAGGCACCTCGGTTTGATCGGACGATTCGGGTCCGATGGAGTCATTTGTTGGCTCATTTATGCCCCATAGGGAGGGGAAACGCATGTTCAGGGTTTAAGTTTAATCCACATCGGTGGACTGGCCCTGAGGATCCAAGGGCCCCCCTGAGTCTGGGTCCTGAGACACGGGCTAGAGCGTCTCGAATCGGTTGAGGACTATCTTTTGCCTCGGTTCATAGATGGAAATCCAATTTCCAAATACGTGACATTTGCGGTTTTATTTGTAGAGCCTAGTATGGCGACATGATATATGGTACCCATGTCGCCTATGATTGATACTTATGATTTGAAGATTGTTTTATACACTATACGCTGATAATTGTATCAAATTGATTTGTTTTAAAACGTATCAAGCATTCTTTGGCTGTTATAAGGGAAAACCCTATCCCCCGGCTTGCGTTGCATTGTGTGATAGGACCTGGGTCTTATAACAGCTTCATTTTTCTCTATTTAGCATTGCGCTGTTTGTTTTATGCACTGGTATTCTTGGGAGGAAACCCGTTCCGTGTTATACGGCATGGTCCCTTGATTTACCTAACTTTAAAATAAAGATTTCCAACTGTTTTAGTTCTCACACCAGTCCCATGACTGACCTGGAGTTTATTGTTTTGACCTAAACTCTGGGTGCCCTTATTTTGGCACGGGCAGCTAGTAGTTTTGGTTTTGCAGATTTATATTCACAGGATCCTGGTTTACAGCTGGAATGATATCCGGAAAGCTTTGTATCCGTATATCTCTTCTAGTTGTGTATTGTATTATTTTCCGCTGCTATGTAATGTATTGTGATCTCTGATATTTTTCTGTGTAATATTTATTCATTTATACTCTGTGTATTCTTGTATTCTGATGGGATTGTTGTAATAAACAATGAAATGTTCTTCCGCTTGCGTTCTATTTTGTCGTGTTCTCAAAACAATCAGGCATTTCGAACGGTCTAGATCGGTTTAGCGACTGATTCGGATCGAGCGAAATTCCTTTTCGTTACTACCCTTCTCTAAGACGTATGAGCTTAGAGGTTATATATTGATGGAAATCAGTGATGCGTAGTGAATGGACAATGTGGCATACTTCAGTTATGTGATGAGCTATTGATGATCAAAGCATGGCTTATTTAAGCATAGGTTTGTGTTTATCGTGACCTCGACGAACCTCACACCCCGGATTGATTGTAAACTGGTGGTCAGATTTATATGTTCGTTTCGTATGTTCGGTGCACCGGGATGTGATAATGAAAGGGTAATATGAAGTCCCCAGTCTGGGACACTATTTGTTGGGTACTCTGATTCAAGTATGGAGGGTTAGTATAACAGAGTCCGAGTCTGGACGTTATCCGTGAGCACTAGGATGATGCGGGCAAGAAATTTTCTGAGCCCACGAATGATCTTTCATACCAGGAACCATTATGTTGGAAACCCAATCTCCACTACGAGCCCGTACGGTTTTGATTGTATAGCCTACTGGTTACCGACAGTATTTTCTGTATAATGGTATGGGGCTTTATGCAAGCTAGGATTAATACATTTATTTGATAAAATGGTTTTCACACTATATATAGTAGTAAAAGAGGATGTTCACGTATGAAAGCATTTTTGGTTATCATAAGGCAAAACTCGCTCATCTGGTGTGCGCTTGGATTGTGTGATGTGGGACGAGCCAATGATAGTTTCATGTTTCAAAAGTTCATTGTGGATTTCTATGCACTGGTATTCACATGGAGTAAACCCGTTCCCCATTAGCAGCGTGGTCCAGTGAATTACCTAACTTTAAAATAAACCCTTAAAACAAATGTTTTGAGTTCTCACACCAGCCCCATGACTGACCTAGAGTTTATTATTCCCACACCTAAACTCTGGGTGCCCATAATTTTTACACGGGCTGCCTAGTAGTTTGGTTCGCAGATTTAGTCTTGGAGTTGGTTGGAGCGGGATTCTGGTTTTAGCTGGAGCTATTATCTTTTCCATTGTGTAATCGATGTACTCTGATGTACCTCTTGTAACTCTGATGTAATATTATTTTAATGATAACGGAAAAGTTCTTTTTATTTTTTGCAAATGTGTAAGTGCCCCTAACAATCCGTCTTTATGAACAGTTTACGTTGGTTTAATTACCGACGGAAACAGGGGAAAAACCCGGGTTGTTACATTTGGTATCAGAGCTTTGGTTTATACAAAGCAATGGGGTACGATACATTTTGAAACACCCCACCTCCGTTAGGGTCACTCTCAAAGGGAATGCCCTAATTTTGGTGGAGGTTTATAAGTATAAGTCACAGATATACAAGACAGATATAAGAACACATATTTGTAAATAGCAGAAAAGCAGCAACTTTTATTTCATAAAAGTAAATACGTGTTACAGCAACATCACCTTGATTGTCTTACATCCTTTCAAAAAAAAAAAACATAACACCTTTATAACTGTCTTGATTACATTATTTAAAGAAGCATAAAGAAAACATAAATAAACTGCAAAAGCCCCATAGTTGTTGTCCAAAGCCATAGTTCAAAATGGAAAGGTCCAAGCAATACATTCTTTCTCTTCAAGCTGGATATGAAGGCTGGTCAAGCTGCAGTATTCCCTCCCTGTGGACCTGGGGGGGGGGGAACGGAAGAAAAGAAGACGAAAGAAAAGTAGAGTCAGACATAAAGCCTGAGTAAGTCGAGGACTACTCTGTCTATGAATAAAGAACTGGGTATGATAAGTATAAACTAGAAATGGGGAAAGCACTATAAACTTGGTTAAGTTGTCTAGGGTCGAATATACTATCGTACCCCATATTAATCTCTGTACCCATATAAACTAGTTCCCAATAGGCACCTCATAACCGGGGTGAAGTGATCCATTTTACGATGATCGGCTCCTACTCGCATAGTTACATGTGTCTTACGGCCCCCGATGTTGTAGTTACCTATGCTGGTCCCACCATGGGGTGTATCAAGTCCCATGGCGGCGACCCGACACAACCCTAGAATGCACAGGTATGCTACTGGTGCCCAGTGCCTTATTTTTCTGCGCCGGAGTGAGTGCACGCCCACACCCCGTTAGAACCTACACTGCTGCACCACCGCCGTCGATTTGACCTCTTACATTCAGTCCAGTAATCGTGCCCCACCCTGCCTAGTTTTAGGGTATCATGATACACCTTATAGGGTTACTGCTGAAAAGGGTCCCCCCCCCCCCCCCCGCTACTAGGTTTTCTATTTCTAGACAACATGCTAAGTTGGTTAAGTGTTTTATAAACCTAACCCCCAATCAGTCTGTTTAGTTTAGCATGTTCCATTTTGATTAAGTCTTTAGTTCACTTAATCCTAACAATCCTGACTCAGCCTTAATTGTCTTATTAAAGCCTTGACCTCTCACATTAGACAGGTATTGTTGTGGCTGCCTGTTGCCGGTTGGTTCCGGGCAGTCTTACGCCACAACTCAGTCTAACCTCGGGTCCTTATTGGGCTCCGTGTTTAACCACCCACATTGGATAGGTATTGCTGTGACTACTGGACAGCCGGGCGGTTCCGGGCAGGTTTACATCACAACTCAATCCAACCTCGGGTTAAACACATCGTATTTTCTACATTTACATATTTTGTCTTTCTTCTTTATTTTCTTATATGTAAATATTTGCGGCCCATTATTAAAAATCAATGGTGTGAAGGTTACACCAATCATGGGCCCAACCCATACTTGAATTTGGGCCCCTTTACTTTATATTTTCATTTATTAATTAATTTGGCCCAACGCTATTTTCCCCCATTTAATACGTTCATTTATTATATATATATGTTGGGCTTAGCCTTTTCAAGCCCAACTTAGCCATGTGAAAAAGGGGAGGCTTAAAGCGTGATTACATACACAAAAAGGGGAATGTGAACGCATGAACTTGCAACATAACGTTGGAACTACAAAATAGAAACTGGTGTACTTTCACAGTAGTAACGTATACTTTGGTCATAAAGCATAAGTGACATGAATCAAAGCATGTAAACTTGTAGTTAAGTTAAGAATCTAAATTGGATATCATCATTGACACATAGTCTTAACTACAACATAAAACTATATTTTTATTTAGGCATAATGTCAAACATAAGCAAATCATGTTCATAAGATTACTACATGTTTACAAAGGTGCTTACTTTTGTTACTAATACAAAAGTATAGTTCAACTAGAATTATTCCAACTTAATCATGATTTTAAATCTATTCACATAACCATGGCACACATATACTTATGGCATAAATATTTCTAAACATGAAATCATGATTTTTACTTTAGTCATGCAAACTTGCAAATGGGATTTTAAATCTAACCTAGCTATGTACAACATATGTCATCATATAATTCTTGTTAACAATATAGACCTAACATGTTTTTCAATTATGCAAAATATCAAACATAGCCTAGTCATATTCGTAAGTTCGAAAAGAGGCTTACTTTTGTTTCTAATACAAAAGTATGGTCTTATACATAGATCATGATGCCAAAATTTTCAACATAATTTCATATGAATTATAATAACCCAAATTTGTTCCAATTACACACAAAATGATTTTTGTACAAAAATATACATTATGATGGCATAGTAGCAAAACCACAAACTTGCATGAATTTCAGTTAAAGAACTACATACATGTAGCTTCAACATGAATTACAAACTTTGCGAATATCCAAACGTATATTTGCATAAAACTACCGCAAACATGTAGTTTTTATAATGAATAACATACTTTGCGAATATCCAAACGTATACTTGCATAAAACTACCGCAAACATGTAGTTTTTATAATGAATAACATACTTTGCGAATATCCAATCGTTATACAATTTTCCAAATCGATAAGAATCATAGTAACGCACAAATATGAATTACTTATCACCACAAATCAAGTGTACAAACCAACACAGTTATTTATTCATACCAAAATAATACTCTACTTACAATCGTGTGGCGAATTCTCCAATTCAGGAATTTGGAGATGCGACTCCTTGTTGATTTGATTTGTTTAAGTTGCTTTATGCTTTAGAATTTGCCTCCTAATCTTCTCTCAAATTGGTGGCTACTCCTAGTCGCTCCTCTACAGCATGATGGCCTCGTTCTTATTTTTGAATGAATAGATTAGGTAGAGTCTAGGGTCATTTTTATAGAGTTTATGAACTGATTAGGACCATCGATGTTGCTTGGATTGATCGTAGCCATTCATTCGAAAGAGAGACCAATTAGAGCCTGCCACCTAGCCCTAGTGACAAAGCAAGCTTCTGAAAATCGGCCAAACACAGACCTGGCCAGCCAGGGTGGGCTGGGTTCGACCTGGCTCTGGACCAGGTCGACAGCCCTATCGACCTGGCTAGCCCAGGTCGACAGCCCAGTCGACCTGGGTGCCTTAGGCGGGAATTTTCCCGCCCTGGCCAATTGGGTCCGATTTTGAATTTTGAATTGTTTTTCTGAACTGTTTTTCTTAGGTTCGAATTTTAAACTTAATTCAGAAACTTCCGGAGGCCATATCTTCTTCATACGGACTCCGTTTTTCGAAAACTCAGACTCTATTTCGCGTATTTTTTCGAGACGAACGCAATGGCATATCCCGTTTCCCTTAATTCTTTGATTTGAAATTACTTATACTTTAATTTGTGAATTTCACGGTTACAGAATACACGGGGTGTTACATTCTCCCCCACTTAAAAGGATTTCGTCCCCGAAATCTTCAAGTTAGGAGGAATGTATATCCTAACATCCAATCATCCATCTATTCATCCATCAAACACGAGCATCCATTGTCCTTAAAAGACTTCTAATGCTTCATGATCATATGCGAAGTGTGTGTGTGTACATGTACTTATCTAATGCAAAATCAGGCGGTCTACTGATTCAGTTGACCTCCTTAATGCGAATTATGTAAGTGCCATGAATCCATTATGTATGCAAATTTTCCTATTCATGATTCTACATGAGTGCACAATCATTCATACAAATGCAACATCCATATGACAACACATTAAAGTTCAACCATATACGAATGCAAACATATATGCATATGCAATATGAAGTGACTAAGCCGATCTAAAACCTAGATTGTGTGTGTATATGCAACCACGAGCAACCACTAGCAATCACTTGCAACCACTTGCAACCATCATCCATAACATGTTTCAACTACATGTTTTCATCCAAAGAGTTTCTACCTAAAAGATAAGGTCGAGGAGATATATCTAAAAAAAGATAGATAAAAGCGCAACTTAAGGAAAAAGAAAGATCAAGGATGTACCCTCGAAAAGAAAAGGGTAGGCAGTGCATATTCTAGCTTCAGTTTCCCAAGTCGCGTCTCCCTCGGCGTCGCTCCACTGAACTTTGACGAGTTTGACCTCGCGGTTGCGTAGCTTTTTCACTTCCGTTCCTAATATGAGGGTTGGAACTTTTCTTATGGTTGCTTCGCGTTGCACTTCGGCTTCTTCTAGGATATTTGGCTCTACCACTTCAGCAGACTCATGTAGACATTTTCGGAGATGTGAAACGTGAAAAACGTTGTGAACTCCAGCCAGTTTCTTGGGTAGCTCTAATCTATAGGCCATTTTCCCAATTTTCTCGATGATAGGGAATGGCCCTATGAACCTTGGTGCCAGCTTTCCTGTAGTTCCAAAACGAACAACGTTCCTTAGCGGAGATACCTTAAGAAAAACTCTGTCCCCAACCTCAAATTCAAGGTCGGTTCTCCTCTTGTCGGCGTAGGACTTTTGTCTGTCTTGGGCCGTCTTCATCCTTCTTTGTATTAAGTCTACTTTCTCTGAAGTCTCTCAGATCATATCTGGTCCAAGTATGAGCTTATCAGTAGACTCCCACCAACAAGTGGGCGATCGGCACGGTCTTCCATATAAAGCTTCGAAGGGCGCCATTCCGATGGTTGCTTGATAGCTGTTGTTGTAGGCAAATTCCACCAAAGGAAGGTGGTCTTCCCATGTCCCTCCGAAGTCAAGGACGCACAGTCTTAAAAGGTCCTCCAAAACCCTGTTCACTCTTTCTGTTTGGCCGTCGGTTTGGGGATGATAGGCTGTGCTCAAGGACGCTTAACTTTGGAGTTCTGATGGGATCCGGTGCTTTAGTGCTGGTATGATCGCACCTTCAACTGCCTCCCGCCATAAGCTACTACCCTTCCTTCTTGCATTAAGACGGCGCCTAGCCCTGTCCCACATGCATCTGTATAAACAGTGATCATCTTGCTCCCATCTGGCAACGTCAAAAACTGGGGTTGTTGTAAGAGCCCTTTTCAGTCGCTGGAAAGAAAACTCGCAATCCAAGTCCCAATTGAACACTAGATTCTTCTTGGTCAATTTCGTGAGCGGAGCCGAGATTTTCGCAAAATCCCTTATAAACTTTCGATAGAAACCTGCTAGTCCTAGAAAACTTCGGACCTCAGTTGCATTCCTTGGCGTCTTCCAATCCTGTACCGCCACTACTTTAGCAGGGTCCACTGCTAACCCTTGTTTGGATACTATGTGCCCAAGAAACCTCACTTCTTCTCTCCAAAAGTGGCATTTGGAGAATTTGGCTTTTAGTTGATGGACTCGCAGAGTTTCCATGATTGCCCTTAAGTGTTGAGCATGTTCCTCTTCACTCTTTGAGAAGATAAGGATATCATCTACGAAGACCACTACGAACTTGTTGAGGAAATCTCTGAATACCCTACTCATCAGGTCCACGAAGTAAGCAGGTGCATTTGTCAAGCCGAAAGGCATGACAAGCCATTCAAAGAAGCCGTCTGGGGTTCTGAATGTCGTTTTATCGATACTATCTTCAGCCACCCTTAGCTGATGAAAACCGGTTGCTAAATCGAGCTGGGAGAAAACAGATGCTCCTACAAGCTAATCAAACAAATCGTCAATTCTGGGGAGAGGGTGCCTATTCTTTTTCGTTAGCTTGTTGAGCTCCCTATAATCAACACATAGACGGAGTGAGCCATCCGCCTTTGTAGCGAACACCACTGGAGCGCCCCATTCTGAAATGCTCCTCCTAATGAACCCCTTTTCTAGAAGCTCTTTAATCTGTTTACTGAGCTCTTTCCTTTCCCGTGGAGCCATGTGTCTAACGGGCAACGCAACGGGCTTTGCATTATCTACAAGATATATGCGGAAGTCTATTTCCCGCTTCGGAGGCAAGCCCTTCACTTCTTCGAAGACATCCGGATATTCCCGGACTACTCTAACTGATTGCAAATTTTCAACAGAGGCATCTAGCGATTCAAGGTAACAAAGCATAACCGCATATGAGGGATTACAAGAAATTTCCAAAGTATTACCGAGCTGGGTTAGGAGCCTAACAACCCTTTTCTCACAATCAAGGATGGCCCCATTACTGGATAGCCAATCCATGCCCAAAATCAAACCATATCCCGAAAAGCCCAAAACAAAGGCACTACATTGAAATTCTATGCTTAGAATAGAAATTTTCAATCCTAAACAGATCATAGACAAATGAGCTGGGCCCCCAATTGGGTTTGAAACAATTAAGGGGTCCTTTACCATACTAGTTTTTAGGTGCAGAGATTCTACTAAAGCAGACGAGATAAAGGAGTGTGATGCGCCAGAATCAAATAAAGTGCGAATGGGGTGATCATAAAGATAAACTACACTTTCTACAGAAGTATTTATACCTCGCTGTTGCAGAGGTGGCGCTTCTAGCACATGAACCTGTGCCCCTGAGGTGGATCCAGCCCTCTGCCCCTGTCCTCGTTTCTTTGGGCAGTCCTTAGCCCTGTGGTCTGTCTCACCGCAAGAAAAGCACCCACCATTCTCCTTGGCCTTCTTTTTCCGGCAGTCCTTTACCAAGTGCCCCACTTTGCCACAGAAATTGCACTTCCTCTTCTCTTTGTAGCCTTTCCCGCCCTTCTTAAAGTCTGTCTTCTTAGGCTGCAAACCCTCTTTCTTCCATTGAGAGCTTTCTGCCTTTGTCTCCTTCTAGCCCTTATCCTCTTCGTTCAGTAATGCCATTTGCACTAGTCTTTCATATGTGGCTCCCATTGGTATATGAGTCATGGCCAAACTGTGTAATGGCTCATTCAACCCTTTGACGAAACGGAGAGCCTTCTTGTGCGGGGTGTTGACTAGGTCCAGCCCAAACCTAGCCAGCTCATCGAATTGATTAACATACTCTCTGACTGTCTTGTTCCCTTGCTTAAGAAATAAGAACTTTTCCAACTGCAAACTCCTTTCCGCATCTGAGAGAAATTTAGTCTCAAACCTTGCCCTAAAGTCCTCTCATGTCTCCACTGGTCTTTCTGCATTAGTGACTTCCCACCAGTAGGAAGCCTCGCCCTTTAGTAGCCATACTGCCAGTTGCACTTTCTGTCTATCTTCTACCTCAAAGATGATGAATAAGTCCTCAGTTTCTTTCAGCCAATTTCTAGCTGCCACGAAGGACTCAGTTCCATGGAAATCCTTTCCTCCCATAGCTTTAAAATCTTTACATATCTTAGCAAACGTATTTCCCCGTGGAGGAGGTGGAGGAAGAGGTGCTGCTTCAGCTGGATGATTTCCTGCAGCTGGGGGAGGAGGAACGGTAGGACCTAGCTGAGTGGCCCTTGCTTCTAAGAACCGTCTAAACCAACCAGGTATTGGTACCCCTTCTGGCAAGTTAAGTTCTTCGGACATGCTGAAACAAAAAGGATAGATTCAGAACGAAGGATAAGAGATAGTACCTATGGCTTTGGGGGGACTTTGCCTTTTAAAGCAAAATAATATTTTATCTTTTAAAAATGCTTCTTTAAATTTCCTTTTTGAAAATAAATTTTCAAAACTTTTTATCTTATCAGGTAAACCTATGCTCTGATACCAAGTGAAACACCCCACCTCCGTTAGGGTCACTCTCAAAGGAAATGCCCTGATTTTGGTGGAGGTTTATAAGTATAAGTCACAGATATACAAGACAGATATAAGAACACATATTTGTAAATAGCAGAAAAGCAGCAACTTTTATTTCATAAAAGTAAATACGTGTTACAGCAACATCACCTTGATTATCTTACATCCTTTCAAAAAAAAAAAAAAAACATAACACCTTCATAACTGTCTTGATTACATTATTTAAAGAAGCATAAAGAAAACATAAATAAACTGCAAAAGCCCCATAGTTGTTGTCCAAAGCCATAGTTCAAAATGGAAAGGTCCAAGCAATACATTCTTTCTCTTCAAGATGGATATGAAGGCTGGTCAAGCTGCAGTATTCGCTCCCTGTGGACCTGGGGGGGGAACGGAAGAAAAGAAGACGAAAGAAAAGTAGAGTCAGACATAAAGCCTGAGTAAGTCGAGGACTACTCTGTCTATGAATAAAGAATTGGGTATGATAAGTATAAACTAGAAATGGGGAAAGCACTATAAACTTGGTTAAGTTGTCTAGGGTCGAATATACTATCGTACCCCATATTAATCTCTGTACCCATATAAACTAGTTCCCAATAGGCACCCCATAACCAGGGTGAAGTGATCCATTTTACGATGATCGGCTCCTACTCGCATAGTTACATGTGTCTTACGGCCACCGATGTTGTAGTTACCTATGCTGGTCCCACCATGGGGTGTATCAAGTCCCATGGCGGCGACCCGACACAACCCTAGAATGCACAGGTATGCTACTGGTGCCCAGTGCCTTATTTTTCTGCGCCGGAGTGAGTGCACGTCCACACCCCGTTAGAACCTACACTGCTGCACCACCGCCGTCGATTTGACCTCTTACATTCAGCCCAGTAATCGTGCCCCACCCTGCCTAGTTTCAGGTATCATGATACACCTTATAGGGTTACTGCTGAAAAGGGTCCCCCCCTCCCCGCTACTAGGTTTTCTATTTCTAGACAACATGCTAAGTTGGTTAAGTGTTTTATAAACCTAACCCCCAATCAGTCTGTTTAGTTTAGCATGTTCCATTTTGATTAAGTCTTTAGTTCACTTAATCCTAACAATCCTGACTCAGCCTTAATTGTCTTATTAAAGCCTTGACCTCTCACATTAGACAGGTATTGTTGTGGCTGCCTGTTGCCGATTGGTTCCGGGCAGTCTTACTGTAACACCCCGGATTTTTCCGTTAACAGTAAATTAACAAATTAAAGTATAATTAAATTGTAACAGAAAAATTAAGAGAAACGGACATCACCATTGCGTTCGTCTCGGAATTCTGCTTGAGATAGAGTCCGAGTTTGCGCAAAACGGATAACGTATGAAGAAGATATCTTTAATTTAAATATTACAGCAAAACATGAAAAAAGAGAAGTAAGGAGAGGACAATAATTATTATTATTCTAAGACTTATTAACAAAAGCCTCTGTAGCTCAGTTGGTTAAGGCATTGGATTTGTAGCATGAAGGTCGGGGGTTCGAACCCCGGCGGCGACATAATTTTTATCTCTGTTTTAGAGAGGGCCAACTGAGCATGCAAATACATGTACGTATACAAATTCAAATTTTAAAAGGATAAGAACGTACATATAAGGAAATAAAGAAAATATATGTATATATATGAGAATATATATATATATATATATATATGCAAAAATATATGTATACAATAGATAAAATTCAAATAGACTAAAACAGCTCAATTTAAAGTTTAATTTTTGAAAATCGAACCCAGTCCCTCCTGGCTGGCCTGGTCTGTGTTTGGTCGAATTTCTGTGGGTTGCTTTGTCATTAGGGCTAGGTGGCAAGTTTTAATTGGTCTCTCTATCTAATGAATGGCTACGATCTAACCTAGCAACATCAATGGTTCTAATCAATTCCTAACCTCTATATAAACAACCCTAGACTAAACCCTAATCTATTCATTCAAATTAAGAGCATAGCCGCCATGTTGCTAAGGAACGACTAAGAGTAGCCGCCATCTAGAGAGAGAGGATTAGGGAGAAAGTTCTAAAGCCTAAAGCAATTCAAGCAACCTAAAGCTAATCAATTCAACAAAGGAATCATATCTCTTAATTAGAGAATTTGCCGCAACCATTGTAAGTAGAGTATTACTTTGGTATGAACAAATGATTGTGTAGATATGTATGCTTGAATTGTGGCAATGAAATTCGTATTTGTGCGATTTATATACTTTTGGATATTCTGAATTATGTCATTCAATTATAAAGAACTACATGCGGTAGTTCTATGCAAATATACGTTTGGAATATTGCGCAAATTATGTAGTCTATGTTGAAGCTACATGTATGTAGTTGATTGAAATTCATGCAAGTTTGGGGCTTTGTTATTATGCCATCATGATGTCTATTTTGTGCATAAATCATTTTGCAAGTAATTGAGACAAGTTTGGTTGTTATAGTTCATATGAAACTATGTTGGAATTTTGACACCATAATCCATGTATTAAGTCATGCTTTTGCAAAACTTATGAATATGGCTAGGCTATGAATGATATTGGGCATAATTGAAATTCATGATTAAGTCTATCTTGTTTAAAAGAATTATATGATGACATATGTGAGACATGGCTAAGTTAGACACAAAAATCCCTTTTTTGCAAGTTAAAAGCAAACACCATGATTAGGAATATTTATGCATAAGTATACCATCGTTATGTGATTAAATTTAATTAAGTTGAACTATGCTTTTGTGTTAGTAACAAAGTATCCTCTTTGTAAACATGTAGAAACCTTATGAACATGACTTGTTTATATTTATGCCATGAACAAATTTAACTATACCTATGCCATGTTTATGCTAGAAGTATTTATGCCATGCTTATGTTTGACATTATGCCATGTTTATGCTAGAAGTATTTATGCCATGCTTATGTTTGACATTATGCCATGTTTATGCTAGAAGTATTTATGCCATGCTTATGTTTGACATTATGCCATGTTTATGCTAGAAGTATTTATGCCATGCTTATGTTTGACATTATGCCATGTTTATGCTAGAAGTATTTATGCCATGCTTATGTTTGACATTATGCCATGTTTATGCTAGAAGTATTTATGCCATGCTTATGTTTGACATTATGCCATGTTTATGCTAGAAGTATTTATGCCATGTTTGACATTATGCCATGTTTATGCTAAAAGTATTTATGCCATGCTTATGTTTGACATTATGCCTAAGTAAAAATATAGGTTCATGGGTCAATAATGATATCTCAATTACAAGTTCACATGCTTTGATTCATGTCACCTATGTTACCACTATGCAAGTACACCAATTTCTATTATGTATTTTCCAACGTCATATGCAAGTTCATGCGCTCACTTTCCCCTCTTTGTGTATACGCCATAAGCCTCCCCTTTTCGCATGGCTAAATTGGGCTTTAAAAGGCTAAGCCCAATATATATAAACGGACGTGTAAAACAGGGGAAAATAACGTTGGGTTAAAAATTAATTAATGAATGAAAATATGAAATAGAAGGGCCCAAAGTCAAGTATGGGTTGGGCCCATGGTTGGTGTAACCTTTACACCATTAACATAATAATGGGCCGCAAATATTTACATATAAGAAATAAAGAAGAATGACAAAATATGTAAATGTAGAAAAGACGATGTGTTTAACCCGAGGTTGGATTGAGTTCTGATGTAAACCTGCCCGGAACCGCCCGGCTGTCCAGTAGTCACAACAATACCTATCCAATGTGGGAGGTTAAACATGGAGCCCAGCAAGGACTCGAGGTTAGACTGAGTTGTGGCGTAAGACTGCCCGGAACCAACCGGCAACAGGCAGCCACAACAATACCTGTCTAATGTGAGAGGTCAGGGCCTTAATAAGACAATTAAGGCTGAGTCAGGATTGTTAGGATTAAGTGAACTAAAGACTTAATCAAAATGGAACATGCTAAACTAAACGGACTGGTGGGGTTAGGTTAGGAAACACTTAACCAACTTAGCATGTTGGCTAGAGATAGAAAACCTAGTAACGGGGGACCCTTTTCAGCAGTAACCCTAGAAGGTGTATCAGGATACCCTGAAACTAGGCAGGGTGGGGCACGATTACTGGGCTGATTGTAAGAGGTCAAATCGACGGCGGTGGTGTAGCAGTGTAGGTTCTAACGGTGTGCGGGCGTGCACGCACTCCGGCGCAGAAAAATAAAGCACTGGACACCAGTAGCATACCTGTGCACTCTAAGGTTGTGTCGGGTTGCCACTATGGGACTTGATACACCCCATGGTGGGACCAGCATAGGTAACTACAGACATCGGGGGCCGTAAGACACATGTAACTATGCGAGTAGGAGCCGATCATCATTGAATGGATCACATCACCCTGATTATGGGGTGCAAATTGGAAACTAGTTTATATGGGTTCAGAGATTAACATGGGGTACGATAGTATATTCGACCCTAGATAACTTAACCAAGTTTATAATGTTGCCCACTTCCTGTTTTACTTATCATACCCAGTTCTTTATTCATAGACAAAGTAGTACTAGACTTACTCAGGCTTTATGTCTGACTCTATTTTTCTTTCGTCTTCTTTCTTCCGTTCCCCCCCCCCCCAGGTCCTCAGGGAGGGAACACAGCAGCTTGACCAGCCTCAACATCCAGCTTGAAGAAGAGAAATGTATTGCTTGGACTTTCCTATTTTGAACTATGGCTTTGGACAATCCACTAAGGGGCTTTTGCAGTTTATCTATGTTTTATTTATGCTTCTTTAAATAATGTACTCAAGACAGATTATGAAAGTATTATGTTATATTTTTGGAAAGGTTGTTGTTGTAACACATATTTGACTTTATGAAATAAAAGTTTGTTGTTCTTCCGCTGTTTGCAAAATATGTGTTCTTATATCTGTCTTGTATATTTGTGACTTGTACTTATAAACCTCCACCAAAATTAGGGCATTCCCTTTGAGAGTGACCCTAACGGAGGTGGGGTGTTTCACTTGGTATCAGAGCATAGGTTTACCAGATAAGATAAAAAGTTTTGGAAATTTATTTTCAAAAAGGAAATTTAAAGAAGCATTTTTAAAAGATAAAAATATTATTTTATTTTAAAAAAGGCAAAGTCCACTCCCCAAAGCCATAGGTACTATCTCTTATCCTTCGTTTTGAATCTATCCCTTTTGTTTCAGCATGTCCGAAGATCTTAACTTGCCGGAAGGAGTACCAATACCTGGTTGGTTTAGACGATTCTTAGAAGCTAGGGCCACTCAACCAGGTCCTACCGTTCCTCCTCCCCCAGCTGCAGGGAATCATCCAGCTGCAGCAGCACCTCTTCCTCCACCTCCTCCACGAGGAAACGCGTTTGCTAAGATATGTAAGGATTTTAAAGCTATGGGAGGAAGGGATTTCCATGGAACTGAGTCCTTCGTAGCAGCTAGAAATTGGCTGAAGGAAACTGAGGATCTATTCATCATCTTTGAGGTAGAGGACAGACAAAAAGTACAATTGGCGGTGTGGCTATTGAAGGGCGAGGCTTCCTACTGGTGGGAAGTCACTAATGCTGAAAGACCAGTAGAAACATGGGAGGACTTTAGGGCAAGGTTTGAGACCAAATTTCTCTCAAATGCGGAAAGAAGTTTGCAGTTGGAGAAATTCTTATTTCTTAAGCAAGGAGACAAGACTGTCAGAGAGTATGTGAATCAGTTCGATGAGCTGGCTAGGTTTGGGCTTGACCTAGTCAACACCCCGCATAAGAAGGCTCTCCGTTTCGTCAAGGGGTTAAATGAGCCATTATATAGTTTGGCCATGACCCATATACCCATGGGGGCCACGTATGAAAGATTGGTGCAAATGGCATTGCTGAATGAGGAGGATAAGGGCAAGAAGGAGGCAAAGGCAGAAAGCTCTCAAGGGAAGAAAGAGGGTTTGCAGCCTAAGAAGACAGACTTTAAGAAAGGCGGGGAAGGCAACAAAGAGAAGAGGACGTGTAATTTCTGTGGCAAAGTGGGGCACTTAGTAAAGGACTGCCGGAAAAAGAAGGCCAAGGAGAATGGTGGGTGCTTTTCGTGCGGTCAGACAGGCCACAGGGCTAAGGACTGCCCAAGGAAACGAGGACAGGGGCAGGGCACTGGATCCACCCCAGGGGCACAGGTTCATGTGCTAGAAGCGCCACCATTGCAACATCGAGGTATAAATACTTCTGTAGAAAGTGTAGTTTATCTTTATGATCACCCCGTTCGCACTTTGTTTGATTCTGGCGCATCACACTCCTTTATCTCGTCTGCTTTAGTAGAATCTCTGCACCTAAAAACTAGTATGGTAGAGGACCCCTTAATTGTTTCAAACCCAATTGGGGGCCCAGCTCATTTGTCTATGATCTGTTTGGATTTGAAAATTTCTATTCTAAGTGTAGAATTTGAATGTAGTGCCTTTGTTTTGGGCTTTGCGGGGTATGGTTTGATTTTGGGTATGGATTGGCTATCCAGTAATGGGGCCATCCTTGATTGTGAGAAAAGGGTTGTTAGGCTCCTAACCCAGCTCAGTAATACTTTGGAAATTTCTTGTAATCCCTCGTATGCGGTTATGCTTAGTTATCTTGAGTCGCTAGATGCCTCTGTTGAAAATTTGCAATCAGTTAGAGTGGTCCGGGAATATCCGGATGTCTTCGAAGAGGTGAAGGGCTTGCCTCCGAAGCGGGAAATAGACTTCCGCATATATCTTGTAGATAATGCAAAGCCCGTTGCGTTGCCCGTTAGACACATGGTTCCACGAGAAAGAAAAGAGCTCAGTAAACAGATTAAAGAGCTTCTAGAGAAGGGGTTCATTAGGTGGAGCATTTCAGAATAGGGCACTCTAGGAGTGTTCACCACTAAGGCTGAAGGTTCATTTCACTTATGCATGAGTTGTAAAGAATCACCTTAGTAAGTACATTTGGCAACATAGTTGGACTTAGGAAGGGACTCCCTTGTGACCTAAAAGGAGTCCATCATGCTTAGTTTCCTAGAATCATATGTGGTGGTTGGGTTGATTAATTCTTTGGGTGTCAGTCTGATGTTGATTTCGGTCTTCGGGGCTGATGCTTAGAGAGTTCTTCTCCTAATCAATATATATGTGGCATAGATTTCCAGTTTTGACATTGCCTAATGGGCACAAAATTTTTACTTGCTTCTATCATTCGACTATACCTTTAGGTAGGACCATTTCCTATCATTGAGAAAATTTGGAAAATGACCTATAGATTAGAGCTACCCGAGAAATTGGCCGGAGTCCACAACGTTTTTCACGTTTCACATCTCCGAAAATGTCTACATGAGTCTGCTGAAGTGGTAGAGCCAAATATCCTCGAAGAGGCCGAAGTGGAACGCGAAGCAACCATAAGAAAAGTTCCAACCCGCATACTAGGAACGGAAGTGAAGAAGCTACGCAACCGCGAAGTCAAACTCGTCAAAGTTCAGTGGAGCGACGCCGAGGGAGACGCGACTTGGGAAACTGAAGCTAGAATACGCACTGCTTACCCTTTTCTTTTCGAGGGTACGTCCTTGATCTTTCTTTTTCCTTAAGTTGCGCTTTTATCTATCTTTTTAGGAATATCTCCTCGACCTTATCTTTTAGATAGAAACCTTTTGGATGAAAACATGTAATTGAAACATGTTATGTATGATGGTTGCAAGTGGTTGCAAGTGATTGCTAGTAGTTGCTCGTGGCTGCATATACACACACAATCTAGGTTTTAGATCGGCTCAGTCACTTCATATTGCATATGCATATATGTTTGCACTCGTATATGGTTGAATTGTAATGTGTTGTCATATGGATGTTGCATTTGTATGAAAGATTGTGCACCCATGTAGAATCATGAATAGGAAAAATCTGCATACATAATGGATACATGGCACTTACATGATTCGCATTAAGGAGGTCAACTGAATCAGTAGACCGCCTGATTTTGCATTAGATAAGTTCATGAACACACACACTTCGCATATGATCATGAAGCATTAGAAGTCTTTTAAGGACAATGGATGCTCGTGTTTGATGGATGAGTAGATGGATGATTGAATGTTAGGATTTACATTCTTCCTAAACTTGAAGATTTCGGGGACGAAATCCTTTTAAGTGGGGGAGAATGTAACACCCCGGATTTTTCCGTTAACAGTAAATTAACAAATTAAAGTATAATTAAATTGTAACAGAAAAATTAAGGGAAACGGACATCACCATTGCGTTCGTCTCGGAATTCTGCTTGAGATAGAGTCCGAGTTTGCGCAAAACGGATAACGTATGAAGAAGATATCTTTAATTTAAATATTACAGCAAAACATGAAAAAAGAGAAGTAAGGAGAGGACAATAATTATTATTATTCTAAGACTTATTAACAAAAGCCTCTGTAGCTCAGTTGGTTAAGGCATTGGATTTGTAGCACGGAGGTCGGGGGTTCGAACCCCGGCGGCGACATAATTTTTATCTCTGTTTTAGAGAGGGCCAACTGAGCATGCAAATACATGTACGTATACAAATTCAAATTTTGAAAGGATAAGAACGTACATATAAGGAAATAAAGAAAATATATGTATATATATGAGAATATATATATATATATATATATATATATGCAAAAATATATGTATACAATAGATAAAATTCAAATAGACTAAAACAGCTCAATTTAAAGTTTAATTTTTGAAAATCGAACCCAGTCCCTCCTGGCTGGCCTGGTCTGTGTTTGGTCGAATTTCTGTGGGTTGCTTTGTCATTAGGGCTAGGTGGCAAGTTTTAATTGGTCTCTCTATCTAATGAATGGCTACGATCTAACCTAGCAACATCAATGGTTCTAATCAATTCCTAACCTCTATATAAACAACCCTAGACTAAACCCTAATCTATTCATTCAAATTAAGAGCATAGCTGCCATGTTGCTGAGGAACGACTAAGAGTAGCCGCCATCTAGAGAGAGGGGATTAGGGAGAAAGTCCTAAAGCCTAAAGCAATTCAAGCAACCTAAAGCTAATCAATTCAACAAAGGAATCATATCTCTTAATTAGAGAATTTGCCGCAACCATTGTAAGTAGAGTATTACTTTGGTATGAACAAATGATTGTGTAGATATGTATGCTTGAATTGTGGCAATGAAATTCGTATTTGTGCGATTTATATACTTTTGGATATTCTGAATTATGTCATTCAATTATAAAGAACTACATGCGGTAGTTCTATGCAAATATACGTTTGGAATATTGCGCAAATTATGTAGTCTATGTTGAAGCTACATGTATGTAGTTGATTGAAATTCATGCAAGTTTGGGGCTTTGTTATTATGCCATCATGATGTCTATTTTGTGCATAAATCATTTTGCAAGTAATTGAGACAAGTTTGGTTGTTATAGTTCATATGAAACTATGTTGGAATTTTGACACCATAATCCATGTATTAAGTCATGCTTTTGCAAAACTTATGAATATGGCTAGGCTATGAATGATATTGGGCATAATTGAAATTCATGATTAAGTCTATCTTGTTTAAAAGAATTATATGATGACATATGTGAGACATGGCTAAGTTAGACACAAAAATCCCTTTTTTGCAAGTTAAAAGCAAACACCATGATTAGGAATATTTATGCATAAGTATACCATCGTTATGTGATTAAATTTAATTAAGTTGAACTATGCTTTTGTGTTAGTAACAAAGTATCCTCTTTGTAAACATGTAGAAACCTTATGAACATGACTTGTTTATATTTATGCCATGAACAAATTTAACTATACCTATGCCATGTTTATGCTAGAAGTATTTATGCCATGCTTATGTTTGACATTATGCCATGTTTATGCTAGAAGTATTTATGCCATGCTTATGTTTGACATTATGCCATGTTTATGCTAGAAGTATTTATGCCATGCTTATGTTTGACATTATGCCATGTTTATGCTAGAAGTATTTATGCCATGCTTATGTTTGACATTATGGCATGTTTATGCTAGAAGTATTTATGCCATGCTTATGTTTGACATTATGCCATGTTTATGCTAGAAGTATTTATGCCATGCTTATGTTTGACATTATGCCATGTTTATGCTAGAAGTATTTATGCCATGTTTGACATTATGCCATGTTTATGCTAAAAGTATTTATGCCATGCTTATGTTTGACATTATGCCTAAGTAAAAATATAGGTTCATGGGTCAATAATGATATCTCAATTACAAGTTCACATGCTTTGATTCATGTCACCTATGTTACCTCTATGCAAGTACACCAATTTCTATTATGTATTTTCCAACGTCATATGCAAGTTCATGCGCTCACTTTCCCCTCTTTGTGTATACGCCATAAGCCTCCCCTTTTCGCATGGCTAAATTGGGCTTTAAAAGGCTAAGCCCAATATATATAAACGGACGTGTAAAACAGGGGAAAATAACGTTGGGTTAAAAATTAATTAATGAATGAAAATATGAAATAGAAGGGCCCAAAGTCAAGTATGGGTTGGGCCCATGGTTGGTGTAACCTTTACACCATTAACATAATAATGGGCCGCAAATATTTACATATAAGAAATAAAGAAGAATGACAAAATATGTAAATGTAGAAAAGAAGATGTGTTTAACCCGAGGTTGGATTGAGTTGTGATGTAAACCTGCCCGGAACCGCCCGGCTGTCCAGTAGTCACAACAATACCTATCCAATGTGGGAGGTTAAACATGGAGCCCAGCAAGGACCCGAGGTTAGACTGAGTTATGGCGTAAGACTGCCCGGAACCAACCGGCAACAGGCAGCCACAACAATACCTGTCTAATGTGAGAGGTCAGGGCCTTAATAAGACAATTAAGGCTAAGTCAGGATTGTTAGGATTAAGTGAACTAAAGACTTAATCAAAATGGAACATGCTAAACTAAACGGACTGGTGGGGTTAGGTTAGGAAACACTTAACCCACTTAGCATGTTGGCTAGAGATAGAAAACCTAGTAACGGGGGACCCTTTTCAGCAGTAACCCTAGAAGGTGTATCAGGATACCCTGAAACTAGGCAGGGTGGGGCACGATTACTGGGCTGATTGTAAGAGGTCAAATCGACGGCGGTGGTGTAGCAGTGTAGGTTCTAACGGTGTGCGGGCGTGCACGCACTCCGGCGCAGAAAAATAAAGCACTGGACACCAGTAGCATACCTGTGCACTCTAAGGTTGTGTCGGGTTGCCACTATGGGACTTGATACACCCCATGGTGGGACCAGCATAGGTAACTACAGACATCGGGGGCCGTAAGACACATGTAACTATGCGAGTAGGAGCCGATCATCATTGAATGGATCACATCACCCTGATTATGGGGTGCAAATTGGAAACTAGTTTATATGGGTTCAGAGATTAACATGGGGTACGATAGTATATTCGACCCTAGATAACTTAACCAAGTTTATAATGTTGCCCACTTCCTGTTTTACTTATCATACCCAGTTCTTTATTCATAGACAAAGTAGTACTAGACTTACTCAGGCTTTATGTCTGACTCTATTTTTCTTTCGTCTTCTTTCTTCCGTTCCCCCCCCCCCCCCCAGGTCCTCAGGGAGGGAACACAGCAGCTTGACCAGCCTCAACATCCAGCTTGAAGAAGAGAAATGTATTGCTTGGACTTTCCTATTTTGAACTATGGCTTTGGACAATCCACTAAGGGGCTTTTGCAGTTTATCTATGTTTTATTTATGCTTCTTTAAATAATGTACTCAAGACAGATTATGAAAGTATTATGTTATATTTTTGGAAAGGTTGTTGTTGTAACACATATTTGACTTTATGAAATAAAAGTTTGTTGTTCTTCCGCTGTTTGCAAAATATGTGTTCTTATATCTGTCTTGTATATTTGTGACTTGTACTTATAAACCTCCACCAAAATTAGGGCATTCCCTTTGAGAGTGACCCTAACGGAGGTGGTGTGTTTCACTTACGCCACAACTCAGTCTAACCTCGGGTCCTTATTGGGCTCCGTGTTTAACCACCCACATTGGATAGGTATTGCTGTGACTACTGGGCAGCCGAGCGGTTACGGGCAGGTTTACATCACAACTCAACCCAACCTCGGGTTAAACACATCGTATTTTCTACATTTACATATTTTGTATTTCTTCTTTATTTTCTTATATGTAAATATTTGCGGCCCATTATTAAAAATCAATGGTGTGAAGGTTACACCAATCATGGGCCCAACCCATACTTGAATTTGGGCCCCTTTACTTTATATTTTCATTTATTAATTAATTTGGCCCAACGCTATTTTCCCCCGTTTAATACGTTCGTTTATTATATATATATGTTGGGCTTAGCCTTTTCAAGCCCAACTTAGCCATGTGAAAAAGGGGAGGCTTAAAGCGTGATTACATACACAAAAAGGGGAATGTGAACGCATGAACTTGCAACATAACGTTGGAAATACAAAATAGAAACTGGTGTACTTTCACAGTAGTAACGTATACTTTGGTCATAAAGCATAAGTGACATGAATCAAAGCATGTAAACTTGTAGTTAAGTTAAGAATCTAAATTGGATATCATCATTGACACATAGTCTTAACTACAACATAAAACTATATTTTTATTTAGGCATAATGTCAAACATAAGCAAATCATGTTCATAAGATTACTACATGTTTACAAAGGTGCTTACTTTTGTTACTAATACAAAAGTATAGTTCAACTAGAATTATTCCAACTTAATCATGATTTTAAATCTATTCACATAACCATGGCACACATATACTTATGGCATAAATATTTCTAAACATGAAATCATGATTTTTACTTTAGTCATGCAAACTTGCAAATGGGATTTTAAATCTAACATAGCTATGTACAACATATGTCATCATATAATTCTTGTTAACAATATAGACCTAACATGTTTTTCAATTATGCAAAATATCAAACATAGCCTAGTCATATTCGTAAGTTCGCAAAGAGGCTTACTTTTGTTTCTAATACAAAAGTATGGTCTTATACATAGATCATGATGCCAAATTTTTCAACATAATTTCATATGAATTATAATAACCCAAATTTGTTCCAATTACACACAAAATGATTTTTGTACAAAAATATACATTATGATGGCATAGTAGCAAAACCACAAACTTGCATGAATTTCAATTAAAGAACTACATACATGTAGCTTCAACATGAATTACAAACTTTGCGAATATCCAAACGTATATTTGCATAAAACTACCGCAAACATGTAGTTTTTATAATGAATAACATACTTTGCGAATATCCAAACGTATACTTGCATAAAACTACCGCAAACATGTAGTTTTTATAATGAATAACATACTTTGCGAATATCCAATCGTTATACAATATTCCAAATCGATAAGAATCATAGTAACGCACAAATATGAATTACTTATCACCACAAATCAAGTGTACAAACCAACACAGTTATTTATTCATACCAAAATAATACTCTACTTACAATCGTGTGGCGAATTCTCCAATTCATGAATTTGGAGATGCGACTCCTTGTTGATTTGATTTGTTTAAGTTGCTTTATGCTTTAGAATTTGCCTCCTAATCTTCTCTCAAATTGGTGGCTACTCCTAGTCGCTCCTCTGCAGCATGATGGCCTCGTTCTTATTTTTGAATGAATAGATTAGGTAGAGTCTAGGGTCATTTTTATAGAGTTTATGAACTGATTAGGACCATCGATGTTGCTTGGATTGATCGTAGCCATTCATTCGAAAGAGAGACCAATTAGAGCCTGCCACCTAGCCCTAGTGACAAAGCAAGCTTCTGAAAATCGGCCAAACACAGACCTGGCCAGCCAGGGTGGGCTGGGTTCGACCTGGCTCTGGACCAGGTCGACAGCCCTGTCGACCTGGCTAGCCCAGGTCGACAACCCAGTCGACCTGGGTGCCTTAGGCGGGAATTTTCCCGCCCTGGCCAATTGGGCCCGATTTTGAATTTTGAATTGTTTTTCTGAACTGTTTTTCTTAGGTTCGAATTTTAAACTTAATTCAGAAACTTCCGGAGGCCATATCTTCTTCATACGGACTCCGTTTTTCGAAAACTCGGACTTTATTTCGCGTATTTTTCCGAGATGAACGCAATAGCGTATCCCGTTTCCCTTAATTCTTTGATTTGAAATTAATTACACTTTAATTTGTGAATTTCACGGTTACAGAATACACGGGGTGTTACACATTTGAACAAAAGGAAAGACTCGTCAGAGTTATATATCTCATTAGAGATAGGGTTAGTAATGCCCTAGAATGATATTTTGAAGAATTATATTTGAGAGAGCGTATTTGAAAATATGACATGAGTTTTGAAAAGTTATATTTTAAGAAAGAAACATATTTTAGAAATATATGGTTAATTATAACCTAGATATTAATCAAATGATTAAGGTTAAGTTTGCATTTTGTTATTATAATTACACATAAAATACTTCTTATGGCATGGTAATTAAGCCTCTTCCAGTGATCAGGAAAGTGATCCGAGTATAAATGCCTTTTGGATTTAATTTCACTATTGGGTAACATTTCGAAATATCGATAAACTTAGGTCAAATTTGTTAAGGTAACTAATCAATAAGGTTAGAAATTAAAAATTAGAATTTGATTATTGTATTCGATGTCGAGGTTGGATTATCGGCTATAAGAAGATTTTGAATGTACGCCTAGCCAACGCATATACGAAGTCTTAAGTACACTAGATTGATATATAATCACACTCTAATTGCTTAAAGATGATTATGTTGATGACTGCAGCATCATCAGTATGTATTTTCGAGTTTTGAAGTTGGGATTACTATATGATTCCGATTAAAACATCAATATATACTTAAACCCGTTTAGTAGGTGTTTGAAATTGTTTGGTAAATTAATGTGAACTTAAATAGAAAAGCAGGGCATGTAGTCCAGGATTGTCAGTTAAAGAAGGGAGAAAGACCAGCTAAAGCAACACCACCCGCAGTCATAAGTGAAGAAGAAGGAATGGAAGAATTATGTAATCAAAACAAGCTCTTTGACCCCTAGGGAATTATCTCTGAAAAGTTGGATGCATGAATAAATGTATGTATATGATGTTAATTATATATATATATATATATATATATATATATATATATAAAACTTCTTTTATAAATATTTTTAATATATTTTATCATATATCCAAATAGATCCTATTCTAATTAAAAAGTTATTGAGTTTAATTAAAGGTATAGATAGGTAGATTGGAATTATCGACGATTTTGGACAAGTCGATAAGTTCAAAAGTATATTGTGGCAACAAAAAGAACTGTTTCAGTAAGCATGAATACCTTGTGAATTAAGTTTCATAATTTGATTAAAGGATTGGAAAGCGGTAATAGTAAGAAGAAATTACATAAACTGAAATGTTTAGACAAAATGAGTTCGGAGATGATCAAGTTTTTGTGTAACGAATAATAGTAAATTTTGGAAACTGAAAAGTATGAGGAATAAGTTTCATAACCCTTGTATTTGCAAGATAAGATCTAAGAGAATAAATTTATAACTCTAATTTTTTTTGAAAGAAGTAAATGGTTGAGCATAAGTAATTGGCCCAGTAAACAATGAATCGAATATAATGGGTAACCGGAGGTTATCATTGGAGGACATGTAGATTTGGTTGTCTGTAAATATGAGGAATAAGTTTCATAACCCTTGTATTTGCAAGATAAGATCTAAGAGAATAAATTTATAACTCTAATTTTTTTTGAAAGAAGTAAATGGTTGAGCATAAGTAATTGGCTCAATAAACAATGAATCGAATATAATGGGTAACCGGAGGTTATAATTGGAAGACATGTAGATTTGGTTGTCCGTAAATATGTGTGTTGGAATATTCTACCCGGTATATCCATTATTAGAACAGGTAGCTTTGGCATAAAGAATTTTAATCTTAAATTTGTAAATCTATAAGATGTCAAATGAGTAGTTACGATTCCCTTTCCTTTTCGAGGACGAAAAGTTTTATTGGGGGGGGGGGGGGTGAATGTAACGATCCAGAATTTTTAACCAATTTAAAATTGGAATTTTTATTACTTAATTTGTGTAATGACCCGGGTTTTCGGTCAACTAATTTTAAATATTTAATATGGTTTTAAATATTGAATTGAGAATATAAATAATTTTTTATATTGAGTTATCGATTTTGATTTAATATCGAATATATTAAATTATCGTAATACAAAAATAATTGAATTCGAAATTCAATGTTGAATCGAGACGATTCAGAGATAATCAATAAAAAAATTATTAGAATAAAACAACAATAATAATAATATGTTTTCAAGTAATTAATGGTTTGAAATTTAATTTATATCAATTTAAAACAATATCTTCTTCAGATGATCAAATATGGCTTTGAGACCTGTCCTAGTGGGTTCAGAATAGCGGTTTAACCCTAAGAATGTCAGTTGTTGGGTTCAGATCGGAGTTCAGAATCACAGGGTAATTTAAATTAAATAAAACCGGTTCAAAACAAAACCGTGGCTTCTTTATTTCCACAAACCAAAACAAAACCGTGGATTCTTTATTTCCACAAACCATAACAAAACCGTGGCTTCTTTATTTCCACAAATGAGAGAAACAAAATGTATGCTCCCTTAAAAATCAAATCGAAAAAAGGGGTTCACTTAAAAATCGAAAATGGCCATCGTTCATAACAAAAAGGGGAATCACAATTCAGTCAATCAACTGCGAATGCTTTTATTCTCTCTACAACAAAAACTAAAACCACTGTTTCATTCGATTAAAAAGGGGATCGTTTCGTATTTAAGAAATGGGGTTCGAATTGGAACCCGTGAAGTTCGCGAGGCCATCTGAAGCTCGAAATGAAATCGGAGGTGCGATAGTGTCTGTCGCGCTCGACTGTTTTGGGGAAAAATGTTAGGGTTGGTTTGCGAGATGCTCAAGTTCTGCTAAACGCGAATTAGAGGTCGCGATTTCAAGTTTGAACTGGATGGGTTGTGGGTTGGCATGGGACTGATTGGTTTCTTCTTGGGTAGGCGAGTCGAAGGGGACCTTCTTGGTTGATCCGGTGGTTCCAGGAGCGGGCGTTGGTTTTTCAGACTAGGCGGAGCAGTGGGTATCAGATTTCAAGTGAGAACGACGCATACAGTATTGTGGTTGTTGAAGGAAGCTTATGTGAATGTGGAGTGTTCATATTGTTTTTCCAGTAACAATGAAAACTCGAAAATGGGTATTGCAAAAGTGTGGTGAATGGCAGGATTCAAATCTAATAATTCCGGAATGTTGGAGCTTTGATCAACAGTGGTTGTTGCAGCGAATTTGCAGCCGGGATGAAGCAAAGACCTACTGTACGGAAATGTAGAATTTGTCGAAGTGATGTAAGGCTATATTTTTGGAGCCGTTAACAGCAAGGTATAAAAATTTACATAATTTAATAATTCATAGAATAATTAATTTAATTTGGTTAAGTTAATTTAAATAAATAGTCATTAATTGTTAAATAAAAATCAAATGATCGTAGGTACAAATAAATTTCATTTGAGAAGATTCAGAGTCGAGGTTATTGGAAATAAACGGGATATTCGCGAATAAAAATATCACAGTGAGTAAATCTCACTCGAATTTTATTTAAATTATTTTTATTGTTAAAAATATTTATTGGTTGTTTGGTTGCATTAAAATATTGCTGTGGCTATTATAAATATATATTAGTTATTTAGGATTGGTGTTTGTGGCTATATATATATATATATATATATATATATTGGTGGTTGAATTCCCACAGTATCATTAGCGGATGCCCGCGGTATCATTAGCGGATGATTTCCCTATGCGCCCCACAAATATATATCAGTGGATGACCTTCTATACCGCAATATCTTGCCTCGAAGCAGGATGGTATTATTTATGTGCTAACGTCTGTGGATGCAGGAAAACAGGTCGGAGGGATCCAACTGGATCCCTCAAATTTATTTATTGGTTTTTTTCATATATATCATCATATATGCTTTGTTAAAAACCTGTGATTATTAAATTAGGTGTTCTGTGTGTTTAAATACCACTGGGCCTAAATGTTGATATTTGAAAATATCATGAAATGGAATTTAGAGATTTAAAAGGAAAATTCTATTTTTTTAAAATAGATTTTGAATTTTGAATGGACTTGATATATTACCATATTTTGAATAATGGAAACATGCAGTTCATTTATAAACGAAGTTTATAAATAAAGTGAAATGAATTATCATTGGATAATTCAGAAAAATAAATACAAGTGTGAATTTGAAAAGGGAAATTTATTTCCGCAAAGTAGAAATATTTATTTCAAATGAAATATGAAAGCGAGACTTGTTTAATATATAAACAAGTAAAATAAATGATGTTTATAAATATAATGAATTAATTAACAAGAGATAATTTGAATATTTAAATTCAAATATGAATTTAAAAATAGAATTGAAAATAGAATTTGAATATAGAAAATTCAAATAGAGTTGAAAATATGAATTTAAAAATAGAATTGAAACTCGAATTTGAATGTAGAAAATTCAAATAGAATTTGAATATAGAAAATTCAAATAGAATTGAAAATAGAATTTAAATATAGAAAATTCAAATAGAATTGAAAATAGAAAGTTGGAATCATTTCGAAATGGGAACGATGAAATATATTTCAGAATGCGGATTTTTAAACAGAATAGAAATAAATCCAAAGGATTTATATTTTGTAAAAGGAACTGGAATTTAATATAGAAGATCAAAGCATAAATAAATTTATTTCCGAGTTAGGAGAAATCGACAATTTTAGAAAATTGGAAATATTATGTTGAATTGGAAAATTTGTGTTGATATATATATTAAAAAGATACTAGGATGGAGTTGAATTTATTATAAACGAAGTTTAAACGTTTATATATATAAATATAATTAAAACGAACTCGTTGTAGCATGGCAGTTCGTAAATTGGCTTTTCGAACTTCAATTGAGTATATAGGACTCAATTGAAGTTGGGATTCTTTGAAACAAGAATCGTCAGGACCGATTTGATAATAGTTTTCTAATGGAAGAGAAAATTCTGTATTTCGTCTTATAGATTTTGAGTTATGAAAAATCAAATTTTCAGAAAAGCAGCGCCAGAACCATTATAAAGCCATAACAGTTTATTTAAATAAATAAAAGGATTTTGAAGAAATAAAATCTGAATTGCCATTAGAAAAATCCAGACTGGATACATAGAATAAATATGAACTCCAGTGAAGTAAGTGAAATGATTTTTGAGAGAAAAATTAGATTTTTAGTTACCGAATAAAACTAACTAATTTGAACAATAATTAGTTAATCGAAATTCGATATGGAAAAATGGACTTTGAATAAGTAAAGGAGATCTGAGAATTTTTATTCTAAATCCAATATGGAACTTGAGTCGAAATGGGATTAAATTAATTCATAGCAAGATAAAAATGATAATTGAACGTGATATGTTCAAATATAAAGTGGAATGGATAAAGGAGCTGATAAAAAGATTAATTAGCGAGCTGAGTCAAAAATGACCGGATTTAGTTGAATTAAATTAGAAATGGACACATATGTGTTAGAAAGGTATGGAATGAAGTATATGAAATGTATGAAGTTTATAGATTTAGTGCCCGACAAAAAGGTACATGTTTAAATTCCATATGAGGTTTTATGCGCCAAATCGGCAAGCCACATGGCTTTTTGATTTTCTTTTTGATGGAAAGGGCCTAGAGAGGCGAGTTGAGGTTTGAACTATTTGTCGGTACAAAGGAGGTTATGGCGAATTTTTCCGGAAATTTAAGGAGTTAGAATATTTTTAAGATAATTTGATAGTTAGAAATCAACGTATCGATATAAATATAGAATTCGATAAGGAAATGAACTTAAAAATAGAATATTATAAACAAAAAGGAAATCTATAAATTAGATTTGTTAAAAATAGAAAGAGAAGCGTATACGTGTTTTAGAAATGGAAAACTGGTTTAATATGTTGTTGATTATTCGAGTTAGCGGTCTTGTCTGTTTTGAAGTTAATGATATTTTCAGTCAAGGTCTGAGAGGTAATTATACACCAACTTGATTGATTTCATTATTAGCTGATAAATAGCAAGATTCGGTCTCGAAGAGAATTGTTTAAAGAGATTTAGTCCAATGCAATATTTTGGGTTGTTGTGACGATGTTTTACATAACATTCATTTTAACTCGAAGAAGTGAAAGTTTGGAAATATAATAATAAATATTTCCTAAGTATAGAAATGAATGGTTGGGAAAGAGATTAGTAATTGGAATATTTTCCAATTATTAATAGAATATATTTTCTAAATATAGAAAATAAAAGAAGGCGGTATATGGAAATGTTTTCCAAAGAACGTTAGAGACCGAGATGATAATTTAAAATATTTGGTTAAAAAATATTGACAAGGAAATGGAGAAGTGATATAAATAATAAAATATTAATTAAGGGGCCCAGTGATTATTTGATGTTTTGAATGGATGTTTGTTTTTCTTTGATAGTTAAATAACCGACTATCGAAATATTTTCCAATATCGTTGTGAATATGGAGAGACCGGTTGGATTATTATCCGAGAACCACTCTGTATTAGCTGTAGCATTGCGAATCAGATTATATGAAGATAATCAAAGACGGAGTAGAGTGCAAGGGCTTTTTCTATTAATGGTAATTGTGCCTTCAGTTTCGTTCAATCCCAGAATGAACGTATATGGACGAATGTCCGACAAAGTATTTCGAATGATCGAATATGTTGGTATGTATAAATATATATGGTGGCAGCAGATTTATTCCCTTAGCATATTATCAAGAATATATTTGTGTAAACCAAATTAGTGTTTAATGGATCTGACAATGTGACATTTAAAGCGATTGTGTTATAAATGAATGATAAGTAAGCGTAGCCTCAGGCCTCAACAACCGGGAAATGACAAAAAGGGGCAGGCGGCATGGCTATGTGGGTTGCTTCCATTAGGGTGTATCATCACCTAACTAGAGATTCATTTAATTCCTTATTCTATTCGATGTTGTCCCATTCGGGAAACGGTTGCTGATCCCAACCGTTGGTGATGTACATTCGATACACTCGAGCGAAATGAGTGGTCGGTCACGTGTGGCTGGGTTACAAGATGTTCTTGTTGAACCCAGTGTATTCCTCTAGAGATACAAAATCGGAAGGTGTCCATACCTTGACATAGTTGGAAATTCATGACCCAATAAGTGTTTGCGGTTTTGATTGTATATTATATATGTGGAACGTGAGATGCAAATGTTCCACTAGATTGTTATTTATTTGATTAAACACTATCATAATATCAAAAGAGTTTTGATATAAAGATTATCGTTTCTTTCAAAAGGATTTTTAAAGTTAAATCAAGTGGTTTGGATTCTCATAAGGGAAAAACCCATTCCGTGTTATACGGCATGGTCTTATGAGATATCATTTAGTTTCTGAAACTGTTTTAAACTGTTTACTCATACCAGTCCCATGACTGACCGGGAGTTTATTTTGTTTTGTTTTACCTAAACTCTTGGGTGCCTAAATTTGTACGGGTAGTCAAGTAGTTCATGATTTTTCAGATTTATCTGAAGGAGCTTGGAGCAGGAGGCTTCAGTGTTTGTTATATAGAGTGTTGTTCCGCTATGTTGTAAGTATTGTACTGTGATAATGATATGTGTAATACAGTACAAAAATTTGTAGTTCAAAAGTTATGATATATTGTATTTTGTTCTGCTGCGATGTGAGATTCTGTATTGTTATTTCTGTTCTTCTTCTACCTTTTTCTTCTGAAAAAAATGATTCGTATTTTCGTAATATTTGGGTTGGATGTGTGATGTATGTAGTCAACTCAGATAGTACGAATTTGCGGGACATTACAGTCGGTATCAGAGCTTAGGTTCAGTGAATACCTAGGCTTTGGTGAGGTTGTGCTCACTAGAGATAGGGTCAGTAGTACCCTAGAATGAGTTGAGTGTATATATACGAGAGCGTGTATTTGTCAGTTGATATAAAAACTGTTTTATATTGTATTGATTGGTTTAGCAAGTGATTTATGAATTCTGATCGATATAGGAAGTACAACTGCATCGATTGTTGTTCCTAAAACACTTGAGCAAAACAATTCAACACGATATTGTTCTAAAGTGGTTAAATGAAATAACTTTACCCAAAACTATATTTTGATATAGAAAGAATAATTTCCTGAAATTATTATATTTTGGATGTGTTGGTTGTTGTTCTTATAATCAAATAAGATTATAAAATTGGAATGGTTGTATAACGAAATGGAACTTGTGTACGAATACAATAAAAATAAGATAAATTAAAATTGAATTCAAATCAGAATTTGGAATTTTAAATCCTAGGTGTTTAGAAGAATATTTTCCTTAAAGTATATTAAAATAATATAGCTTTATTTTGAAAGGATTTTTGAATAAAAATCATTTTGAAAGGATTTTTGAATAAAAATCATTTCGAATGCATTCTGGAAGTGTTAAAAAACTAAACTCACTTCAGTGGCTGGAAACTAATTCTGATGATGATTGCAGCTTCATCAGTGTTCATTTTCAAGTTTCTAAGTGATGGATTGCTACCTTAGAAAAGTTTTTGATGGAAATTTGTTTGGAAGAAAACAAATAGTTTGGAAAAATTCAAATGTTTTGAATTGGAAATGGTTATATATATATGTGTGTGTGTGTGATTTCGAAAAGATTTGAAATGAAAACCCAGGTATTTGAATTCTAGGATTAAAATTTAACTTAATCAAGTTAAATGAATTGAAAAGACTACATTGATTAAAATCAATTTGAATGAAGATTGAATACATGTGAGTGAAATATGAATCAAATGTGAATATATTAATTGTAAGCCATTCAGACTATATGAATGTAAACCTATAGGTTGAGCCATATGAGTACAAACCAAATGATTTGGTAAGATAAAATTTATTGAAGTAAGAAATGTTGAGTTCAACATAAGCATGTTTTTGAAAGGTTAATAGGCTAGTAACATTTTTCTACCTTACTAATTTCGGGGACGAAATTCTTTTAAGGGGGGAAGAATGTAATGACCCGAGTTTTCGGTCAACTAATTTTAAATATTTAATATGGTTTTAAATATTGAATTGAGAATATAAATCAATTTTTATGTTGAGTTATCGATTTAATAATCGATTTCGATTTAATATTGAATATATTAAATTATCGTAATACAGAAATAATTGAATTCGAAATTCAATGTTGAATCACGATGATTCAGAGGTAATCAATAAAAAACTTATTAGAATAAAAGGAAAATAATAATAATATGTTGTTAAGTAAATAATGATTCGAAATTTAATTTATATCAATTTAATACAATATCTTCTTCAGATGATCAAATATGGCTTTGAAACCTGTCATAGTGGGTTCAGAATTGTAACACCCCGTAATTCTGTAACACTAAGATTCACGAATCAAGGCAGAATTAAAAGTTAAAATCAAAATCAAGGGAATCGGGCTGCGCCATTGCGTTCATCTCGGAATTCTGCATGAAAACGAGTCCGAGTTTGCGTAAATCGGAGTCCATATGAGGAAGATATGGCCTCCGGAAGTTTCAGCAAAGTTCAAATTTCAAAACAGACTCAGAAGGGACCCAGGTCGACTGGGTAGTCGACCCCCCCCCCCAAGGTTGACTGGGGAGTCGACTGGGTAGTCGACCCCCCCCCCCAGGTCGACTGGGTAGTCGACCCCCCTCCTTTTTCCAGCTTTCTGAACCTGGTTCGTTTCTCTGTATCCGGACACCCTTCTGACCAGATTCGTTGACTTCTACACTATATAAATAACCCTAGTCTTCTTCTCTATTCACAATTCTTTTCTATCCTTATGCTACCTCTGAGTAAATATATAAATAAGTAATATATAAAATAAATCAAGACGAGGAAATGCTGCTCAAGAAGAGGTTCAAGACAAGCTAGGATTCAAGAGGAGGTCAAACGACTTCAACGATTGTTTTTCTACGAATCTTAGCAACGCCATCTTTCTGTTCTGATCTAATCTCTGTAAGTCAGTTAATTTTAGATTTGAACGTTTTTCTCTGTTCGTGACATGAAATTAAAGGAATAAAAGAATATTCCAAATCTCTCTCTCTATTCGAATCAGTGCCTGTACTCTTGAACCTAATTAAGAACTGTTATGACTTGAGGATAAATAAGACCGTGATTATGAAACTATGGACCTTAAAACCATATGCCTATGACTATGAACATTTGCCTATGACTATGGACATTGCCTATGACTATGGACATTGCCTATGACTGTGACTATGACTATGAGGATTATTTCCTTGACTGAACCTATGCCTTTGATTAGAAAACATAAACTATTGCCTATGACATAACAAGGACATCTGTGATTAAACACCTATGATTCATGACTAGGAAAGTGTTGCTTAAGTTCTGTGATTATGAGATTGGGTCTAAACCCGATTATTTATTCTACCTGTCCTTGGTTTTCTTTGGTTTTAGACCATGGGAATTTACCTATTAAGTTAGGTCTACCCATGTTCTTGAACCTGCGTCTCTATTCTGTCTATCCTTGGTTAGAGACCTTGGGAATTTACCTATTAAGTTAGGTCTACCCATTTCTTGAACCTACGTCGTTATTCAAACCTTTTATGCCAGTTATTATGTCCATCCTTTTTCATAGCATCTTTGGTTCATTCCCTATTTTCTACGAGTCTAGATTTATCCATAATCTAGATTGAATCGCAATTATACGAATGGTGGGAATACGATTTGGGCATAATGTGAAATGTACTAAAAACATAGTTATAAACTTGGAATTTGGCATTAATTGGGAACATGAATTATGGCATGTTCATAGAAATACAAATTGGATAAATTTAACATGAATTATAGGATGTTTAATTTGAATCTAGTATTGGCTTGTAAATCTAGCATTTACATGAGTTATGAACTAGAATAATAAGTCTAGTTTGACGTGAACTGTAATTAGAATGTTAAATCAGGATTGGATTAGCTAATTTGGCGTAATAAGTATATTGGTATAAATTTGAGATTGGCCATAATTGGGAATAATCGTCAGGTTTAGCAAAATCATGGTTAGTGACACTTAATTGGTATAGTTTACATACCAAAAGGCATAAATATGATATAGGGGGGAAAATGGGCCATAAGAATAAATGTTGACAGTTTACATTAAAAGGGTAATTAGGAAATAAGTAAATTAGGAAATAAGTAAATTAGGAATAATTTACTTATAGAATTTGGCCTAAATGAGGAAATGTAAATTTAGACAAATTAAAGGTTTATTAACGACATCTCTTTTAATAACACACCAGAAAGTTCTAGGGTGACAGAGAGGACAGTGTCTAGGCTTGAGTTTGGAAAATACAAGTTTCATGCTCTACCTGGCTCTCCCTAACTGATCCGACGGACGAGATGGTTACTTTCAAAGCCTGATTTGATAACTAATCAAAACCCTTTTGAACTTAGAAAACACGAATATGCCTAACCCGAGGTTAGACTGAGTTGCGATGTAAACCTGCCTGGAACCAACAGGCACATCCAGTATTTGCAACAATATCTGTCTAATGTGAGTGGTCGCGGATTTAATTTATTTAGTTAAAGCTAGAACAAGAGTGGTAGAGTTAAATTAACTAAGACACTTAACCGGTTCAACATGATAACTAAACTGATGGGTGGGGTTAGGTTCAGACTGACACTTAACACAGTTAAGCTAGAATGGGAGGGTTAAGTCCATAAGAACGCTTAACCAACTTAACACAGTTAAGCTAGAATGGGAGGGCTAAGTCCATAGAGACACTTAACCAAACTCAAGGTAGCAAGACAAGATTTGTAGGGGTTAAGTAAAATTAATACACTTAGCCAAATTAACATGTTAACTAGACTAGAGGTTGGGGTTAAGTAAAATCTAATACGCTTAGCCAATTTGATATGTTAGATGGGCTAGACCGTAGGGTTAAGTAAACTTGAACACTCAACCATCAGGTTGTGATAAAGGAATGGGGTTAAGTCTAAAACATGAAGGGATAATACTTAACCATTAATAATAACATGTTAGTTAAAACAGACGGGCAAGGTTAAGTTAAAAAGGAACATTTAACCAATACATGGTGAATGGGTAGGGTTAAGTAATAAATACTTAACCAATATAACTTGGTTTGTGGTAGGGTTAAGTCAACATGAGTTACTGACAACACTTAACCAGTTTAACAGGGTAAATGAAGAGGATTAAGTTGGCTTGAATTGACTAATGACACTTAACCAATCCAAATTGATGGGAAAGAGAACTAAGCAGTAAACCTTAATTAAGAAAACAACGATTCTGGAAACTAAGTGGTAAATCTTAGTTAGTAAAACTAAGTAGTATAACACGGGAAGGAGCGAATGTCCGTCTGAGTAAAAAGGAGGCTCCAACGAATTGGGTTATGAAGCCCGAGGCTTCAAGGGGACGTGAGGGTACTCTTGGTATCCCTCTGTGAGGCTGTAGATGATCCTCCTGGGCTCACAGAGGTTAAGGTCTACGTTAGAAGAACCAGGGCTATGCCTTGGTTGCAATACATGGCAACCTAAAGACTAGGATGGACCGGCGTGATTCGGCGAGAAAACGATAGCCCTGTGATAGCAACTCGTCGTCTACCATCCATCTTGAGTCAATCGAGATACGTGAAGCGGAAAGCCGGAGAACTCCAAAAGACCATATACTTGCTATCTAGTTATGGGTGAGGATGACCATAGGATAGAGGGGCACCGGGGGCCGGCGTATAGTTCTCATTTTACATGACGTGCCTTTCATTAGTTGAGGGAGGGGTCAAGTGGGACCATAGCCACTGGAATAAAAACAGACCTTAGCATCTGCATCGGCAGATATCTGAAAGCTCCCGACCGAGTTCTGTATTCCTTGATTTGCCCTGTCACAGGACTCGGACCGCACATTACAGGACATGTGCATCTAGACAAGCGATAACGATTCGTGATACATGCATGGGGAAGTATAGGAACATATACCACTCTAGGTAGTGTGTCCTAGACTTGGCGGCATCGTTCGACATGTAGCATAATCCCTAGTTGGACTAGGCGGCATAAATCCTGAATCCGAGAAGCGTTCAGCAGATAGCGTAAACTCTAGTTAAATCTAGAAGGCACTTGATAGAAAACCCTAGATTTGATCTAGGTAATAAATAATGAATGTATGCCGGAAGGCAATGGAAAATACAGGGATTGGGATCACGTTATCGTTACTAGTTGGGACACTAGATAGGCAGTGCAGAGATATAGAAACCAGTATAACAAGGAAATAGCGAAGCGGCGAAAGTATTAGAGCGTATCCAGTTTATCTTATCTTAGCATATCTTGTGACTACCTTGTCTAATCTTGTTGACCCTATCGTCATGGTGTAATCTTGTATTCAGTTAATTCATGTCGTTTTGTTTTCCATGTTCACATGCTAGAAGTTACTGAACTTACTCAGGCTTTATGTCTGACTCTGTTTTACTTTCGTCTTCTTTTCTTCCATTCCCTCCCCCCCCTAAGGTAGTAAAGGAGGGAATAGTTTAGCTCAGGTTAAGTTGGACTGCCACTCTTTCCCAGCTTGAAGATTTGTCGAAGTTTGCTTGGATTCTCTTTTCAAATGCTATGGCTGGCTCTTGCTAAAATGGGGGAATATAAATGTTGTTTTTATGCTTCTCTATTTTGTAAGACAGATGATACTCTGATATTGTAAAGAAACCATTGTACAAACTATTTTGTCAATAAAGAAAAGTTTTATTTTCCGCTGTTTAATTTCTGTCTGTCTTGTAATTTATCTGCATCTTTTACCCTAAATGCTCCATAGAACTTAGTGCATTCCCTTTGTGAGTGACACTAACAGATGTGGGGTGTTACACGTGGTATTAGAGCTGAAGGTTACCAGATCAGATAAAGGATTTGAAAAATTATTTTCAAAACGGTTTTTAAAGAAGCATTTTCAAGAGAAAAGATTTGTTTTAAAGACATATTCCCCAAAGCCATACGCATTATCTTCTCTTCCTCTGTTTAAATTCTTGTCTCCTTCTTTCTTGAGTCTCTGGGGCTCCTGGCTTTCTGGGAGGTAACCTCATCGAAGGGCAAAGTAGTGCCCGGCTCCATCCATAGTCGTAGTTGTTTCATCTACGGGCAGTTTTCTTTCGAAGCTTATAGGGTTTTCCGGACGATGGAGGCAGTTTTCGAGAGATTTGTCAACATGACTACACACGGAAGGGGATGAGGAGTTTGGCTAAGGAGCATAACCCTAGGATGAGGAATTCATGGATGTAGACTTAGCACACAAAGGAGGAAGAAATTATAAAACCTAAGACAAGAGGAAGTACCTTTACTAGGGTATGATAGGGCAAGAACGAGGACGAGATTTTCAGAAGGACAAGTACATGCTTTCGCCACCAAGCATACCTAGGAGAAAGGTAGTCCGGTTGGATGAGTCTAGTTTTCTGTTCGTGCTATTTCGTTAGGTTCTAGCGCTTCTCATTTGTTCATATCCACTTCCATAGTTGGGTCTCTGCACCATAGTACTTGTATAGTAGGAAGATCCCACTAGAGTCTCAAATCCAATTGGTGGTCCGACCAGTTTATTTTCGGTTAGTAGGGATTTGAGAATAGCTATCGAGTTTGCTTATATCATCTCATGTAGATCGTCTAAATTCAGAGGAGATATTCCTTGGGTGCTTGTCTGATATTGGTTTAGGCCTTTGGGGCTTGTACTTGAGGAATGTCGAGTTCGACTATGATGGTTTGCGTGAGAGATGAATAGTTGTGGCAGGTAATCTAAAAAGCACGTAGTGACCTTTCAACCCTTATAGTTATGGCATAGTGGATAAGAGAGAGACCTCTAATCATCTTAGTACATATACTTGGTACCATGATTGGCATCTGTTTATTTTGGAAATGGAGGTCAGCAACTTCACAATCGTGAAGTTAAATTAGTTAAGATATAATGGAGTAAAGTTCAAGAAGGCTAGATACTAGCGTCATACCCTTTTCCTTAAGGGTGCATCTTGATTTCTATTTTTGTAGGAGCTTTATGCATAATTGTTTCTCCCTTTCCAAAGTATATCCTCTAGGTCGTATCCTCGATCCTTAGGTAGAAGCCAATGGATGTAAACATGTATTTGAAACATGTTTTGGTTGATGATTGCAAGTGGTTGCTAATGGTTGCTCGTGGATGCATATGCATACGTATTAGGCACTAGATCCAGTTCGGATGCTTTCATCTTGCATTTACAGATATGTATTTGGTTGTAAGTTGAACTTGATATGTGATCATATGGATGTTGCATATAGATGAATGGCTATGCACACATGTAGTATTTACATAACTAGGGATGCTTGCATACATGATTGGACGCATGGCACAGACATGATTTGCATTAAGGAGGTCAACTGAATCAGTAGACCGCCTGATCTTGCATTAGATAAAGACATGTACACACACTATGCATATGAACATGAAAGCATTAGAAATCTTTTAAGGATAATGGATTCTTGTGATTGGATGGTTGAGTACATGGGTGATTGGATGGTAGGACACCTTCTTCCTAACTTGAAGATTTCGGGGACGAAATCCTTTTAAGTGGGGGAGAATGTAACACCCTGTAATTCTATAACACTAAGATTCACGAATCTAGGAAGAATTAAAAGTTAAAATCAAAATCAAGGGAAATGGGCTGCGCCATTGCGTTCGTCTCGGAATTATGCATGAAAACGAGTCTGAGTTTTCGTAAATCGGAGTCCGTATGAGGAAGATATGGCCTTCGGAAGTTTCAGCAAAGTTCAAATTTCAAAACAGACTCAGAAGGGACCCAGGTTGACTGGGTAGTCAACCCCCCCAGGTCGACTGGGTAGTAGACCCCCCCCCCCAGGTCGACTGGGTAGTCGAGCCCCCCCCCCCCCAGGTCGACTGGGTAGTCGACTTGGTAGTCGACCCCCCTGCTTTTTCCAGCTTTCTGAACCTGGTTCGTTTCTCTGTATCCGGACGCCCTTCTGACCAGATTCGTTGACTTCTACACTATATAAACAGTCCTAGTCTTCTTCTCTATTCCCAATTCTTTTCTATCCTTATGTTGCCTCTGAGTAAATATATAAATAAGTAATATATAAAATAAATCAAGATGAGGAAATGCTTCTCAAGAAGTGGTTCAAGACAAGCTAGGATTCAAGAGGAGGTTCAAACGACTTCAACGACTGTTTTTCTACGAATCTTAGCAACGCCATCTTTCTGTTCTGATCTAATCTCTGTAAGTCAGTTATTTTTAGATTTGAACATTTTTCTCTGTTCGTGACATGAAATTAAAGGAATATGCCAAATCTCTCTCTATTCGAATCAGTGCCTATACTCTTGAACCTAATTAAGAACTGTTATGACTCGAGGACAAATAAGACCGTGATTATGAAACTATGGACCTTAAAACCATATGCCTATGTCTATGAACATTTGCCTATGACTATGGACATTGCCTATAACTATGAACATTGCCTATGACTGTGACTATGACTATGAGGATTATTTCCTTGACTGAACCTATTCCTTTGATTAGAAAACATAAACTATTGCCTATGACATAACAAGGACATCTGTGACTAAACACCTATGATTCATGACTAGGAAAGTGTTGCTTAAGTTTTGTGATTATGAGATTGGGTCTAAACCTGATTATTTATTCTGCCTGTCCTTGGTTTTCTTTGGTTTTAGACCATGGGAATTTACCTATTAAGTTAGGTCTACCCATGTTCTTGAACCTGTGTCTCTATTCTGTCTATCCTTGGTTTTAGACCTTGGGAATTTACCTATTAAGTTAGGTCTACCCATGTTCTTGAACCTACGTCGTTATTCAAACCTTTTATGCCAGTTATTATGTCCATCCTTTTTCATAGCATCTTTGGTTCATTCCCTATTTTCTACGAGTCTAGATTTATCCATAATCTAGATTGAATCGCAATTATACGAACGGTGGGAATACGATTTGGGCATAATGTGAAATGTACTAAAAACATAGTTATAAACTTGGAATTCGGCATAAATTGGGAACATGAATTATGGCATGTTCATAGAAATACAAATTGGATAAATTTAACATGAATTATAGGATGTGTAATTTGAATCTAGTATTGGCTTGTAAATCTAGCATTTACATGAGTTATGAACTAGAATAATAAGTCTAGTTTGACGTGAACTGTAATTAGAATGTTAAATCAGGATAGGATTAGCTAATTTAGCGTAATAAGTATATTGGTATAAATTTGAGATTGGCCATAATTGGGAATAACCATCAGGTTTAGCAAAATCATGGTTAGTGACACTTAATTGGTATAGTTTACATACCAAAAGGCATAAATATGATATAGAGGGGAAAATGGGCCATAAGAATAAATGTTGACAGTTTACATTAAAAGGGTAATTAGGAAATAAGTAAATTAGGAATAATTTACTTATAGAATTTGGCCTAAATGACGAAATGTAAATTTAGACAAATTAAAGGTTTATTAACGACATCACTTTTAATAACACACCAGAAAGTTCTAGGGTGACAGAGAGGACAGTGTCTAGGCTTGAGTTTGGAAAATACAAGTTTCCTGCTCTCCCTGGCTATCCCTAACTGATCCTACGGACGAGATGGTTACTTTCAAAACTTGATTTGAAAACTAATCAAAACCCTTTTGAACTTAGAAAACACGAATATGCCTAACCCGAGGTTAGACTGAGTTGCGATGTAAACCTGCCCGGAACCAACCGGCACATCCAGTACTTGCAAGAATATCTGTCTAATGTGAGTGGTCGCGGCTTTAATTTATTTAGTTAAAGCTAGAACAAGAATGGTAGAGTTAAGTTAACTAAGACACTTAACCGGTTCAACATGATAACTAAACTGATGGGTGGGGTTAGGTTCAGACTGACACTTAACACAATTAAGCTAGAATGGGAGGGTTAAGTCCATAGGAACACATAACCAACTTAACACAGTTAAGCTAGAATGGGAGGGTTAAGTCCATAGGAACACTTAACCAACTTAACACAGTTAAGCTAGAATGGGAGGGCTAAGTCCATAGAGACACTTAACCAAACTCAAGGTAGGAAGACAAGATTTGTAGGGGTTAAGTAAAATTAATACACTTAGCCAAATTAACATGTTAACTAGACTAGAGGTTGGGGTTAAGTAAAATCTAATACGCTTAGCCAATTTGATATGTTAGCTGGGCTAGACCGTAGGGTTAAGTAAACTTGAACACTTAACCATCAGGTTGTGATAAAGGAATGGGGTTAAGTCTAAAACATGAAGGGATAATACTTAACCATTAATAATAACATGTTAGTTAAAACAGACGGGCAAGGTTAAGTTAAAAAGGAACACTTAACCAATACAGGGTGAATGGGTTGGGTTAAGTAATAAATACTTAACCAATATAACTTGGTTTGTGGTAGGGTTAAGTCAACATGAGTTACTGACAACACTTAACCAGTTTAACAGGGTAAATAAAGAGGATTATGTTGGCTTGAATTGACTAATGACACTTAACCAATCCAAATTGAAGGGAAAGAGAACTAAGCAGTAAACCTTAGTTAAGAAAACAACGATTCACGAAGCTAAGTGGTAAATTTTAGTTAGTAAAACTAAGTAGTATAACACGGGAAGGAGCGAATGTCTGTCTGAGTAAAAAGGAGGCTCCAACGAATTGGGTTACGAAGCCCCAGGCTTCGAGGGGACGTGAGGGTACTCTTGGTATCCCTCTGTTAGGCTGCAGATGATCCTCCTGGGCTCGCAGAGGTTAATGTCTGCGTTAGAAGAACCAGGGGTATGCCTTGGTTGCAATACATGGCAACCTAAAGACTAGGATGGACCGACGTGATTCGACGAGAAAACGGTAGCCCTGTGATAGCAACTCGTCGTCTACCATCCATCTTGAGTCAATCGAGATACGTGAAGTGCAAAGGCGGAGAACTCCAAAAGACCATATACTTGCTATCTGGTTATGGGTGAGGATGGCCATAGGATAGAGGGGCATCGGGGGCCGGCGTATAGTTCTCATTTTACAAGGTGTGCCTTTCATTAGTTGAGGGAGGGGTCAAGTGGGACCATAGCCACTGGAATAAAAACAGACCTTAGCATCTGCATCGGCAGATATCTGAAAGCTCCCGACCGAGTTCTGTATTCCTTGATTTGCCCTGTCACAGGACTCGGACCGCACATTACAGGACATGTGCATCTAGACAAGCGATAACGATTCGCGATACATGCGTGGGGAAGTATAGGAACATATACCACTCTAGGTAGTGTGTCCTAGACTTGGGGGCATCATTCGACAGGTAGCATAATCCCTAGTTGGACTAGGCGGCATAAATCCTGAATCCGAGAAGCGTTCAGCAGATAGCGTAAACTCTAGTTAAAACTAGAAGGCACTTGATAGAAAACCCTAGATTTGATCTAGGTAATAAATAATGAATGTATGCCGGAAGGCAATGGAAAATACAGGGATTGGGATCACGTTATCGTTACTAGTTGGGACACTAGATAGGCGGTGCAGAGATATAGAAACCAGTATAACAAGGAAATAGCGAAGCGGCGAAAGTATTAGAGCGTATCCAGTTTATCTTATCTTAGCATATATTGTGACTACCTTGTCTAATCTTGTTGACCCTATCGTCATGGTGTAATCTTGTATTAAGTTAATTCATGTCGTTTTGTTTTCCATGTTCACATGCTAGAAGTTACTGAACTTACTCAGGCTTTATGTCTGACTCTGTTTTTCTTTCGTCTTCTTTTCTTCCGTTTCCCCCCTCCCCCCAGGTAGTAAAGGAGGGAATAGTTTAGCTCAGGTTAAGTTGGACTGCCACTCTTTCCCAGCTTGAAGATTTGTCGAAGTTTGCTTGGATTCTCTTTTCAGATGCTATGGCTGGCTCTTTCTAAAATCGGGGAATATAAATGTTGTTTTTATGCTTCTCTATTTTGTAAGACAGATAATACTCTGATACTGTAAAGAAACCATTGTACAAACTATTTTGTCAATAAAGCAAAGTTTTATTTTCCGCTGTTTAATTTCTGTCTGTCTTGTAATTTATCTGCATCTTTTACCCTAAATGCTCCACAGAACTTAGTGCATTCCCTTTGTGAGTGACACTGACGGATGTGGGGTGTTACAAGAATAGTGGTTTAACCCTAAGAATTTTAGTTGTTGGGTTCAGATAGGAGTTCAGATTCATAGGGTAATTTAAATTAAATAAAACCGGTTCAAAACAAAACCGTGGCTTCTTTATCTCCACAAACCAAAACAAAATCGTGGCTTCTTTATTTCCACAAACCAAAACAAAACCGTGGCTTCTTTATTTCCACAAACAAGAGAAACAAAATGTCTGCTTCCTTAAAAATCAAATCGAAACAAAGGGGTTCAGTTAAAAATCGAAAATGGCCATTGTTCATAACAAAAAGGGGAATCACGACTCAGTCAATCAACTGCGAATGCTTTTATTTTCTCTACAACGAAAATTAAAACCGTTGTTTCATTCGATTAAAAAGTGGATCGATTTGTATTTAAGAAATGGGGTTCGAATTGGAACCTGCGATGTTCGCGAGGCCATCTGAAGCTCGAAATGAAATCGGAGGTGCGATAGTGTCTGTCGCACTCGACTGTTTTGGGGAAAAATGTTAGGGTTGGTGTGCGAGATGCTCAGGTTCTGCTAAACGCGAATTGGGGGTCGCGATTTCAAGTTCAAACTTGACGAATTATGGGTTGGCATGGGGCTGATTAGTGTCTGCTTGGGTAGGCGAGTCGAAAGGGATCTTATTTGGCTGATCCGGTGGTTCCAGAAGCGGGCGTTGGTTGTTCAGAGTAGGTGGAACAGTAGGTATTAGATTTCAAGGGAGAATGACGCATGCAGTACTGTGGTTGCTGAAGGAAGCTTATGTGAATGTGGAGTGTTCGGATTGTTTTTCCAGTAACAATGAAAACTCGAAAATGGGTATTGCGAAAGTGTGGTGAATGGCAGGATTCAGATCTAATAAATCGGGACTGTTGGAGCATTGATCAACAGATGTTGTTGCAGCGAATTTGCAGCCAGGATGAAGCAAAGATCTACTATATGGAATTGTAGAATTTTCCGAAGTGATGTAAAGCTATATTTTTGGAGCTGTTTACAGCAATGTATAAACATTTACATAATTTAATAATTCAAAAAATAATTAATTTAATTAGGATAAGTTAATTTATATAAATAGTCATTAATCGTTAAATAAAAATCAAATGATCGTAGGTACAAATAAATTTCATTTAAGAAGATTCAGAGTCGAGGTTATGGAAATAAACGGGATATTCACCAATAAAATATCACAGCGAGTAAACCTCACTCGAATTTCATTTAAATTATTTTTATTGTTAAAAATATTTATTGGTTTTTTGGTTGCATTAAAATATTACTGTGGCTATTATAAAAATATATTAGTTATTTAGGATTGGTTTTTGTGGCGATTATATATATATTGGTGGTTGGATTCCCGCAGTATCATTAGCGGATGCCCGCGGTACCATTAGCAGATGATTTCCTTATGCCCCCACAAATATATATTAGTGGATGACCTTCTATACCGCGATATCCTACCTCGAAGCAGGATGGTATTATTTATGTGCTAACGTCTGTGGATGTAGGAAAACAGGTTGGAGGTATCAATCTGGATCCCTCAAATTTATTTATTAGTTTTTTTCATATATATCATCATATATGCTATGTTAAAAACCTGTGATTGTTAAATTAGGTGTTATGTGTGTTTAAATACCACTGGGCCAAAATGTTGATATTTGAAAATATCGTGATAAGGAATTTAGAGATTTAAAAGGAAAATTCTATTTCTTTTAAAATAGAATTTGAATTTTGAATGGACTAGATATATTAACTTGTTTTGAATAATGGAAACAAGCAGTTCATTTATAAACGAAGTTTATAAATGAATGAAATGAATTATCATTGGATAATTCAGAAAAATAAATACAAGTGTGAATTTGAAAAGGGAAATTTATTTTTCCAAAGTAGAAATATTTATTTCAAATGAAATTTGAAAGCGAGACTTGTTTAATATATAAACAAGTAAAATAAATGGTGTTTATAAATATAATGAATTAATTATCAAGATATAATTTGAATATTTAAATTCAAATACAAATTTAAAAATAGAATTGAAAATAGAATTTGAATATAGAAAATTCAAATAGAATTGAAAAATGAATTTAAAAATAGAATTGAAAATAGAATTTGAATGTAGAAAATTCAAATGGAATTTGAATATAGAAAATTCAAAAAGAATTGAAAATAGAATTTGAAAGTACAAAGTTGGAATCATTTCGAAATGGGAACGACGAAATATATTTCAGAATGCGGATTTTTAAACAGAATAGAAATAAATCCAAAGGAATTATAATTTGTAAAAGGAACTGGAATTTAATATAGAAGATTGAAGTATAAATAAATTTATTTCTGAGTTAGGAAAATTCGACAATTTTGGAAAATCGGAAATATTTTGTTGAATTGGAAAAATTGATTTGATATATATATTAAAAAGATACTAGGATGGAGATGAATTTATTATAAACGAAGTTCAAACGTTTATATATATATATATATATATATAATTAAAACGAACTCGCCGTAGCACTGCAGTTCGTAAATTGGCGTTTCGAACTTCAATTGAGTATACGGAACTGAATTGAAGTCGGAATTCTTTGAAAAAAGAACCTTCAGGACCGATTTGATAATAGTTTTCTAATGGAAGAGAAAATTCTGGATTTTGTCTAATAGATTTTGGGTTATGTAAAAATCAAATTTTCAGAAAAACAGCGCTAACGGTTTATTTAAATAAATAAAAGGATTTTAAAGAAATAAAATCCGAATTACCATTAGAAAAATCCAGACTAGAGATATAGAATAAATATGAACTCCGGTGAAGTAAGTGAAATGATTTTTGAGACAAAAATTAGTGTTTTAGTTTTTAAATAAAACTAACTAATTTGAATAATAATTAGTTAATCGAAATTCGATATGAAAATGTGACGGCAAGGAATTTCACTCGGTCCGAATCAGTCGCTAAACCGATCTAGACCGTTCGAAACGCCCTATCGTTTGAGAACACGACAAATCAGAACGCATACAGAAGAACATTTCATTGTATATTACAACAATGCATCAGATTACAAGAATATACAGAGTATAAATGAATATTACACAGAAATATCAGAGATTTAAATTACATTTAAATACATCGCAGCGGAAAATAATACAATACACAACTAGAAGGAGATATACGGATACAAAGCTTTCCGGATATCATTCCAGCTGTAAACCAGGATCCTGTGAATATAAATCTGCAAAACAGAAACTACTAGCTGCCCGTGTCAAAATAAGGGCACCCAGAGTTTAGGTTAAAACAATAAACTCCAGGTCAGTCATGGGACTGGTGTAAGAACTAAAACAGTCAATCTTTATTTTAAAGTTAGGTAAATCAAGGGACCACGCCGTATAACACGGAACGGGTTTCCTCCCAAGAATACCAGTGCATAAAACAACAGTGCAATGCTAAATAAAGAAAAATGAAGCTGTTATAAGACCCAGGTCCTATCACACAATGCAATGCAAGCCGGGGGATAGGGTTTTCCCTTATAACAGCCAAAGAATGCTTGATACGTTTAAAACAAATCATTTGATACTATTATAAGTGTATAGTGTATAAAACAACTTCAAATCATAAGTATCAATCATAGGCGGCATGGGTACCATATATCATGTTGCCATACTAGGCTCTACAAATAAAACCGCAAATGTCACGTATTTGGAAATTGGATTTCCATCTATGAACCGAGGCAAAAGATAGTCCTCAACCGATTCGAGACTGTCTAGCCCGAGCCTCAGGCAAGTACTCTGTCAAGCCTTTGGATCGTCAGGGCCGGTCCACCGATGTGGATTAAACTTAAACCCTGAACATGCGTTCCCCCGCCCTATGGGGCGTAAATGAGCCAACGAATGACTCCATCGGACCCGGATCATCCGATCAAACCGAGGCGCCTCGCAACAGCAACAACCACATAAGTCAAACTCGTCAGGGCGTGTAAAACCACTGACGCCACTTTTTAGCTAGAAGGAAACGCATGCCCTCCCTGAGGTCCGTCTCCCGTTTTTGGTCCATACCGGGGGTGAAACTCGCGAAGTAAACGTTACACAAAGCTACGCCACAAAGGCCGTGCTTTGATCATCACCACAAGACTTTTCTTTTCAACAGAAGCCTCGATCAACTGCCGCTTAGGCATGCCACACAGGCAATTCACTCCATGCGTTTGATATCCATCAATATATAACCCTTGAGCTCGTACGTCTCAGAGAAGGGCGTTAAGCAAGAGAATAAATTCTCCGCCGCCAAACAGATATATATTTAATAGAAATCAATCACACAGACTAAAATCCAATGTCAGACACACAGTCCATTTACAAGTCCGTTCTGGGGCTGAACGAAACCGGAGGCACCTAGTACCCCGCATATCCATCGATCTCCAAGTACGTCTGGACGATCACTAACTGTTTCCATCTTCTTGGGTGTACAGCCCAATCAAGATCATCAGTAATTACCCAAACGACGTGAAGACCTCCGGTCTTCGACCATCGTCTTCATCTTCGACTTATCGTCGTATCAGTTATTCAGAATGGGATAAACCCGGTCTTTCCGAATAACTCGCGTATATTATAAATAAGTGTTACACAAACACAATATACGCCTCATTCCAATTCATTAGTCACTAACCATAAATTAATCAAAAGAATAATTCCCCAAATATTAAGCCCGAAGGCCGAAACCAACATCAGATCAATATCCAGAAAACCATTCTGCTTGGCTAACCGACAGTTAGTTTCTAAATTTCACGTTCATAGGGAAAGGTTCCCATTAATTTTATCCAAGATAAATTCCTTGAATTTATTCTTTAATCTATTCTTTTGAATTTCGATTCAACTAGCCGGGATTAACGAAACTTACCGAAGTAATCATTTGTTTTAATTTCCCAATCCCAACCTATTTATCCCATGAAGTAAAACTGGTAATACTTCATATCTAACACCACAGTGTTATCGGTAAATTCAATTACCATTTCTCGTTCAAATCTAATTAAAGATTTAACTATCGCCTGGAGCAAAACTGGTGATACTCCATTTTCGATCATTTCAATCTAATTAAAGATTCATTAAAACTCCACTTAGTTTTAATCGTTAACTGGGTTAAAGAATCCGTGTCATTTAAAAACACGGTTCACGATAAACCCAAAATCACATTCCATTAATTATCGGGTTAAAGAACAAGTGTTATTTAAAACACTGTTCACGATAAACCCAAAAATCAATATCAATTCAATTCCAATTAAATATCATTTAATTGGTACACTTCATTAAATCTAAATAAAAAGATTTAATCTTTTCTCAACTGGGTTCAAGAACAGTGTTAGTGAAGATACCATTCACGACAAACCCAAATCACATTTGATATTAAACACAAGGCTCTGAATAGAAAATATACCGGCTTATATTCAATATCAAATTCTACGATTAACAAATGTCGTATTGGAAATAACGATATAAATATATATCTTTCAAATTTCCATAACAACATCTGTATAATCCCGAATTCCAACATCGAAATATTCCGAAGACAATTTCGATTCAAATCCACTCCAATGCAATCATTGGAAATTCTGGTTATTTTTAAAACCCTTTTTCAAATTCAATTTATTTATTTAAAAATAAATAGAATTATATTTCTAGTTCAAAACTAGTTCATTTCGATAAAAATCTATTTTTATCTTTTCAAATATGGAGTTTTTCATCCCAATTTTTCCCAAATCATTTCTTATGATTTTACACAAATTATTACTATTTTTAATAATTTTATCAAGGCCCGTACAGTCGATTTCCATCAATGGCCATCGAACTGCACTTACAGCGACCTTTTTCGAATTTGATTTGGACATAATTCCAAATCCAACCGTTAGATTTCTGATTTCTAATATTCGTTAGAAAGCTCTTTTCGATACGAACCCAACGGTTCCGGTTTTAGGAGAATCCGACGGTCGGATCTCCCGTAATGTCCGTTTGAAATAAATGGTCGAAATTCACGAACTGCCGCGGCGCGGCGCGTTCTATTCAGGCCATTATATTATATATATAATATATATAATATATACTTCGTCGATTTCTATTTAAAACGAATTATATAAATAGTTTTAAAATCGTTTCAAAAGCAATTTCAACTTTCTTTTCAATTCGAATCAAAATTGAATTCTTCTTTATAAATTCGTTTTAAAATTCATTTCTATTCAATTCAAATTTCAATTCAATTTGAATTCATTTCAATTCACTTTCAATTCAATTTGAATTCGTTTTCAATTCAATTCATTTCGAAATCGTTTTCAATTCAATTCATTTCGAAATCGTTTTCAATTCAATTCATTTCGAAATCGTTTTCAATTCAATTCATTTCGAAATCGTTTTCAATTCAATTCATTTCGAAATCGTTTTCAATTCAATTCATTTCGAAATCGTTTTCAATTCAATTCATTTCGAAATCGTCTTCAATTCAATTCATTTCGAAATCGTTTTCAATTCAATTCATTTCGAAATCGTTTTCAATTCAATTCATTTCGAAATCGTTTTCAATTCAATTCATTTCGAAATCGTTTTCAATCGATATAAATATCGTTCACTTCAAAATGGCGTCAATCTAATCAACACGGCTTCATAAATTTCTATTTTCAAATATTCTCTTTCAAATATTTCTTTTCCGAAATAGTTGTTATTATCAAAATATTTCGTTCAACACATGACCAATCTCAATGGATGAGTACTGTCATCACATGAACCTTTATTTTATATTATTCTTAATTTTTCAAATTGGAATGAGGCCCAATCAATTACCATATAAAGTTAATTATATGGATTTTCATGCATTACACACATATAATAGCATTGAAAAATAGTCAACCATCAACCAAAGTGCACTACACTGTATAAGCATCAAATATAGATATCTAACGCTTATAACAGCCTGTCAATCGATCGATCGACATATTTAATCAATCAGGATGAGTGAACTTCAAATTTCATCCCAACACCCGTGTGGGGTTTCAAACAATCAAACGCATATTTTGTTTGTGCAGTTGGGCGATGTGTAAAATTTATCGACCCAATCAATGTCCTTCAAATAGGTGTACATAAACAAACCGTCTGGTTTGTAAATGAATATTTTATTTATTCACATTCACGTTAAAAATTATATTTTTAACGACAAAACATTTTATTCCAACATATGAATTTCTATTCAGTTCATTCTTTAAATAAAATGATATTTTTATTTTTCTAACTTATTTTAGAAAATTTCGGCGGCATAACGGCACGATACTAGAAACGGGACGAGGCCTAGCCTTATCCCCGGTCTAATGAAGGCCCACGCCATTCACACATCAATCAAATCAATTTCATTTCACCAAACAATTCAATTCAAACCAAAGCATCTAACTAATTTATGCAACCAAACAAACAAGTCCATGGTCTGTGGACGATAGTGTCGGGTGCTACTAAGCACCGTCTGCATCCTAGTATATATATAACTAGAAAAAGAAATTGAAAGGTGAGAAATTCTCACCGATAGCTATCCCATCATCTTGACTCTTCTTTGATAGAAATCTTCATCGCTATCGCACTTTTGTCACCTTCGTTGTCCGCTTTCACTACATATGTAAAAATCGAATTTTTACTTCGCTATCCAATATATAAAAATCATATTTTTATTTCGAAGTTCAATATATAAAAATCGAATTTTTACTTTGTTATTCAATATATAAAAATCGAATTTTTACTTTGTTATTCAATATATAAAAATCGAATTTTTACTTTGTTATTCAATATATAAAAATCGAATTTTTATTATCACGCTATATGGATAAAAATTCTATTTTTATCTCGCTATCCTCCATATAAAGACTTCGCCTTTTCACATATAAAGATTTTATCTTTTCAAATATAAAGATCAAACCTTTTCAAATATAAAGGTCGAACCTTTTCATATATATCATTATAAAAATCACATTTTCATTTTTCTACACATACAAAGATGATATTTCTAATATTCCTATCATGCAAAAATTATATTTCTAATTCTTTACATAAACAAAAATCATATTTTTATAATCGCTATATAGTAAAGACTATATTTTTAATACTTTAAAAATATAAAAATCATATTTTTAATACTTTAAAAATATAAAAATCCTATTTATAAAAATTTCGATCTTTTCACCTCCAATAATCATATGATAAAAATCAAAACTTTATGGCCCCTTTTTTTTATTTAAAACCCCAATTTTTATTTTTATGCTATTATATAAAATAAAACCTATTACTAAAAGGTAAATTAAAATAAATAAATAAAAACTGAAAATAAAACTTACAGTGGTTCGTTTGGGGGGGGGCATGTCGCGCTCGTCGGTGGATGGGGGGGTCTGGGCGTTCGCAGGCCAAGGGGGAGGTGGGCTTCGCGGCTCACGATGGCGCTAGGGGGGGGGCTTGCGGGTTTTATTGGGGGAGGAAGGAGAGGATGGGGAGGAGGCGGAGCAAGGGCGTCAGAGTTGTGGAGGCGAGGAGGAGGAAGGAGAAGAAGCGGCGGCGACGCCACCAGGGGGGCGCGATGGTGCGTTACGGGATTTGGGGATCGAGGTTTTTTTTTTCTTTCTTTCGATTGAAACTGACGGGGGAAGGAGGCAAAAAGGGGGGTATATGTAATTTAATTAATTATTTAATTAATCCTCCAAAAGTTGACTTTTTCATACTACCTCTAAACGAGGTCCACCGCCTGCCGTCCATAGCGTTTTACCCCCATTCCGAACACAATGGGATATGTATCGTAGGTTGATTTGATTGTCCTGATCAGTTTCCGTTGAATTTTCATTTAAATCATTATATTGAATTTTAAACGTACATTTCAAATCACCGGGGTCACATACGAACTTTAAAAATTGCAGAAAAATATTTTCTAACTTCGTATTGACGATACAGTCCTAATAAAACTAGTTTCGTCGAATTCTGAGACCGTTTGAAAAATGGCCATTTTCCAGTCGATTAAAATCAACTGAAACTGGTCAAACGCGTTTTCCTTTGCCACGCTCACATATTGATTCGAAAAATTATGAAATTTGGAATCTAGCAATAACTTGACACTGCGGACCCAACAAAACTGGTTTCGTCGGAATCCGAGGTCGTTTGCAAAATTTCCATTTTTAAGGGCCTGAATTCCATAGCGACTATTCAGAATTTTCAACTGGACATATCTTTTGATTCCCGCTATGAAAATTTGAATTGTCGGATTCGTTGGAAAGATATTATCAATTAGATCCTAATGTTTTTGGTTTCACTAAAATCCGGATTGTTTTGCACCCGGCACATTCAATTGAAGTTTGAAATCGAATTATCGAACTACCGCGCCATTTTCAATTCTATTTATAATTATATATAAATATTTATATTCTAACGACGACGCGTATAAATATATACGTTCGAATCATATTCAAAATAAATTTTTCGTCGATATTATTTAAAATAATTCATTTTAAATATTCAAAGTTCGCTAAAATTGCTAAAATAAAAAATTTAAACTGGCCTAGATTTTCGGGTTGTTACAATCTCCCCCACTTAAAAAATTTCGTCCCTGAAAAGGAACAAAGTCGAAAGTGGTTTGATTAATCAGTTCTACGTTTGATTTGGCTTCCATTCTCCAACTTTTCAGTTTTTGAGAATTTTCAAAAATTTCAAAAATTTGGCTAACACCCTAAATTTTCGAAAAATTTCGCCATAACCTCCCTTGCACCGGGAGCATCGGGGAATTTCAAATAGCTTCCCCGGTCCTTCTAATCTCAAAAAGAAAAAGAAAAAGCCAAGTGGCTAGCCAGTAGGCTCACAAAATCATCATCACCCAAACAAAACAGGAAATTATGTAGTAAACATGTACCTATTTGTCGGGCAAACAAATTTTATTCTCTGCTCTAGCCTCCTTGCTATGACCTGTTCAATGAAAGTGCAAGTATATGCAAGCAAATGCGACCAATTTTCGATACAATTCAATATTTGATTCAGTTAGGCATAAAGATTCAAAATTATCAAACAATTAAACAAACAACACAAACATCAATCAATTAGTGGATTAACGTTTCAAATTCATAATTTTGATACATATACAAAAATCAAATTTTTGATGCCAAATCACAACAATGTATTCTAGCTATATTTGTTTTGGTTCTCACACCAGTCTAATGGAAATATATAGAAAATCACACCTTCGAAACTCGAACATAAATGTTGATGATGCAATCGCTATCATCAATATCATCTTCGGGCGAATAGAGTGTGATGATATATCTATCCAATATAATAAAACTTTGAATATACGTTTGCAAGGCGTATATGCAAATTCTTTATATACTGAACTGTCCAAAATCAATATAAATAAATTTTTCAAATACGTGTAAAATGATCTAAATTTCAAAACAGAATTGTTTTCTTTTAAAAAATATACTCTTCACACTCGTTCTAGGATGCTACTGATCCTATCTCTAACGAGTCATTCTCATTGGATATTACTAATCCAATATCTGATGAATTCTTTCGTACGGTTCTAATGTGTCTTGTTCTCTGCTTTGTAAACCAAAGCTCTGATACCAACTGTGACGGCAAGGAATTTCACTCGGTCTGAATCAGTCGCTAAACCGATCTAGACCGTTCGAAACGCCCTATCGTTTGAGAACACGACAAATCAGAACGCATACAGAAGAACATTTCATTGTATATTACAACAATGCATCAGATTACAAGAATATACAGAGTATAAATGAATATTACACAGAAATATCAGAGATTTAAATTACATTTAAATACATCGCAGCGGAAAATAATACAATACACAACTAGAAGGAGATATACGGATACAAAGCTTTCCGGATATCATTCCAGCTGTAAACCAGGATCCTGTGAATATAAATCTGCAAAACCGAAACTACTAGCTGCCCGTGTCAAAATAAGGGCATCCAGAGTTTAGGTTAAAACAATAAACTGCAGGTCAGTCATGGGACTGGTGTGAGAACTAAAACAGTTAATCTTTAATTTAAAGTTAGGTAAATCAAGGGACCACGCCGTATAACACGGAACGGGTTTCCTCCAAAGAATACCAGTGCATAAAACAACAGCGCAATGCTAAATAAAGAAAAATGAAGCTGTTATAAGACCCAGGTCCTATCACACAATGCAACGCAAGCCGGGGGATAGGGTTTTCCCTTATAACAGCCAAAGAATGCTTGATACGTTTAAAACAAATCATTTGATACTATTATAAGTGTATAGTGTATAAAACAACTTCAAATCATAAGTATCAATCATAGGCGGCATGGGTACCATATATCATGTCGCCATACTAGGCTCTACAAATAAAACCGCAAATGTCACGTATTTGGAAATTGGATTTCCATCTATGAACCGAGGCAAAAGATAGTCCTCAACCGATTCGAGACTGTCTAGCCCGAGCCTTAGGCAAGTACTCTGTCAAGCCTTTGGATCGTCAGGGCCGGTCCACCGATGTGGATTAAACTTAAACCCTGAACATGCGTTCCCCCGCCCTATGGGGCGTAAATGAGCCAACGAATGACTCCATCGGACCCGGATCGTCCGATCAAACCGAGGCGCCTCGCAACAGCAACAACCACATAAGTCAAACTCGTCAGGGCGTGTAAAACCACTGACGCCACTTTTTAGCTAGAAGGAAACGCATGCCCTCCCTGAGGTCCGTCTCCCGTTTTTGGTCCATACCGGGGGTGAAACTCGCGAAGTAAACGTTACACAAAGCTACGCCACAAAGGCCGTGCTTTGATCATCACCACAAGACTTTGCTTTTCAACAGAAGCCTCGATCAACTGCCGCTTAGGAATGCCACACAGGCAATTCACTCCATGCGTTTGATATCCATCAATATATAACCCCTGAGCTCGTACGTCTCAGAGAAGGGCGTTAAGCAAGAGAATAAATTCTCCGCCGCCAAACAGATATATATTTAATAGAAATCAATCACACAGACTAAAATCCAATGTCAGACACACAGTCCATTTACAAGTCCGTTCTGGGGCTGAACGAAACCGGAGGCACCTAGTACCCCGCATATCCATCGATCTCCAAGTACGTCTGGACGATCACTAACTGTTTCCATCTTCTTGGGTGTACTGCCCAATCAAGATCATCAGTAATTACCCAAACGACGTGAAGACCTCCGGTCTTCGACCATCGTCTTCATCTTCGACTTATCGTCGTATCAGTTATTCAGAATGGGATAAACCCGGTCTTTCCGAATAACTCGCGTATATTATAAATAAGTGTTACACAAACACAATATACGCCTCATTCCAATTCATTAGTCACTAACCGTAAATTAATCAAGAGAATAATTCCCCAAATATTAACCCCGAAGGCCGAAACCAACATCAGATCAATATCCAGAAAACCATTCTGCTTGGCTAACCGACAGTTAGTTTCTAAATTTCACGTTCATAGGGAAAGGTTCCCATTAATTTTATCCAAGATAAATTCCTTGAATTTATTCTTTAATCTATTCTTTTGAATTTCGATTCAACTAGCCGGGATTAACGAAACTTACCGAAGTAATCATTTGTTTTAATTTCCCAATCCCAACCTATTTATCCCATGAAGTAAAACTGGTAATACTTCATATCTAACACCACAGTGTTATCGGTAAATTCAATTACCATTTCGCGTTCAAATCTAATTAAAGATTTAACTATCGCTGGAGCAAAACTGGTGATACTCCATTTTCGATCATTTCAATCTAATTAAAGATTCATTAAAACTCCACTTAGTTTTAATCGTTAACTGGGTTAAAGAATCCGTGTCATTTAAAAACACGGTTCACGATAAACCCAAAATCACATTCCATTAATTATCGGGTTAAAGAACAAGTGTTATTTAAAACACTGTTCACGATAAACCCAAAAATCAATATCAATTCAATTCCAATTAAATATCATTTAATTGGTACACTTCATTAAATCTAAATAAAAAGATTTAATCTTTTCTCAACTGGGTTCAAGAACAGTGTTAGTGAAGACACCATTCACGACAAACCCAAATCACATTTGATATTATACACAAGGCTCTGAATAGAAAATATACCGGCTTATATTCAATATCAAATTCTACGATTAACAAATGTCGTATTGGAAATAACGATATAAATATATATCTTTCAAATTTCCATAACAACATCCGTATAATCCCGAATTCCAACATCGAAATATTCCGAAGACAATTTCGATTCAAATCCACTCCAATGCAATCATTGGAAATTCTGGTTATTTTTAAAACCCTTTTTCAAATTCAATTTATTTATTTAAAAATAAATAGAATTATATTTCTAGTTCAAAACTAGTTCATTTCGATAAAAATCTATTTTTATCTTTTCAAATATGGAGTTTTTCATCCCAATTTTTCCCAAATCATTTCTTATGATTTCACACAAATTATTACTATTTTTAATAATTTTATCAAGGCCCGTACAGTCGATTTCCATCAATGGCCATCGAACTGTACTTACAGCGACCTTTTTCGAATTTGATTTGGACATAATTCCAAATCCAACCGTTAGATTTCTAATTTCTAATATTCGTTAGAAAGCTCTTTTCGATACGAACCCAACGGTTCCGGTTTTAGGAGAATCCGACGGTCGGATCTCCCGTAATGTCCGTTTGAAATAAATGGTCGAAATTCACGAACTGCCGTGGCACGGCGCGTTCTATTCAGGCCATTATATTATATATATAATATATATAATATATACTTCGTCGATTTCTATTTAAAACGAAATATATAAATAGTTTTAAAATTGTTTCAAAAGAAATTTCAACTTTCTTTTCAATTCGAATCAAAATTGAATTCTTCTTTATAAATTCGTTTTAAAATTCATTTCTATTCAATTCAAATTTCAATTCAATTTGAATTCATTTCAATTCACTTTCAATTCAATTTGAATTCATTTTCAATTCAATTCATTTCGAAATCGTTTTCAATTCAATTCATTTCGAAATCGTTTTCAATTCAATTCATTTCGAAATCGTTTTCAATTCAATTCATTTCGAAATCGTTTTCAATTCAATTCATTTCGAAATCGTTTTCAATTCAATTCATTTCGAAATCGTTTTCAATTCAATTCATTTCGAAATCGTCTTCAATTCAATTCATTTCGAAATCGTTTTCAATTCAATTCATTTCGAAATCGTTTTCAATTCAATTCATTTCGAAATCGTTTTAAATCGATATAAATATCGTTCACTTCAAAATGGCGTCAATCTAATCAACACGGCTTCATAAATTTCTATTTTCAAATATTCTTTTTCAAATATTTCTTTTCCGAAATAGTTGTTATTATCAAAATATTTCGTTCAACACATGACCAATCTCAATGGATGAGTACTGTCATCACATGAACCTTTATTTTATATTATTCTTAATTTTTCAAATTGGAATGAGGCCCAATCAATTACCATATAAAGTTAATTATATGGATTTTCATGCATTACACACATATAATAGCATTGAAAAATAATCAACCATCAACCAAAGTGCACTACACTGTATAAGCATCAAATATAGATATCTAACGCTTATAACAGCCTGTCAATCAATCGATCGACATATTTAATCAATCAGGATGAGTGAACTTCAAATTTCATCCCAACACCCGTGTGGGGTTTCAAACAATCAAACGCATATTTTGTTTGTGCAGTTGGGCGATGTGTAAAATTTATCGACCCAATCAATGTCCTTCAAATAGGTGTACATAAACAAACCGTCTGGTTTGTAAATGAATATTTTATTTATTCACATTCACGTTAAAAATTAAATTTTTAACGACAAAACATTTTATTCCAACATATGAATTTCTATTCAGTTCATTCTTTAAATAAAATGATATTTTTATTTTTCTAACTTATTTTAGAAAATTTCGGCGGCATAACGGCACGATACTAGAAACGGGACGAGGCATAGCCTTATCCCCTGTCTAGTGAAGGCCCACGCCATTCACACATCAATCAAATCAATTTCATTTCACCAAACAATTCAATTCAAACCAAAGCATCTAACTAATTTATGCAACCAAACAAACAAGTCCATGGTCTGTGGACGATTGTGTCGGGTGCTACTAAGCACCGTCTGCATCCTAGTATATATATAACTAGAAAAAGAAATTGAAAGGTGAGAAATTCTCACCGATAGCTATCCCATCATCTTGACTCTTCTTTGATAGAAATCTTCATCGCTATCGCACTTTTGTCACCTTCGTTCTCCGCTTTCACTACATATGTAAAAATCGAATTTTTACTTCGCTATCCAATATATAAAAATCATATTTTTATTTCGAAGTTCAATATATAAAAATCGAATTTTTACTTTGTTATTAAATATATAAAAATCGAATTTTTACTTTGTTATTCAATATATAAAAATCGAATTTTTATTATCACGCTATATGGATAAAAATTCTATTTTTATCTCGCTATCCTCCATATAAAGACTTCGCCATTTCACATATAAAGATTTTATCTTTTCAAATATAAAGATCAAACCTTTTCAAATATAAAGGTCGAACCTTTTCATATATATCATTATAAAAATCACATTTTCATTTTTCTACACATACAAAGATGATATTTCTAATATTCCTATCATGCAAAAATTATATTTCTGATTCTTTACATAAACAAAAATCATATTTTTATAATCGCTATATAGTAAAGACTATATTTTTAATACTTTAAAAATATAAAAATCATATTTTTAATACTTTAAAAATATAAAAATCCTATTTATAAAAATTTCGATCTTTTCACCTCCAATAATCATATGATAAAAATCAAAACTTTATGGCCCCTTTTTTTTATTTAAAACCCCAATTTTTATTTTTATGCTATTATATAAAATAAAACCTATTACTAAAAGGTAAATTAAAATAAATAAATAAAAACTGAAAATAAAACTTACAGTGGTTCGTTTGGGGGGGGGGGCATGTCGCGCTCGTCGGTGGATGGGTGGGGTCTGGGCGTTCGCAGGCCAAGGGGGAGGTGGGCTTCGCGGCTCACGGTGGCGCTAGGGGGGCTTGCGGGTTTTATTGGGGGAGGAAGGAGAGGATAGGGAGGAGGCGGAGCAAGGGCGTCAGAGTTGTGGAGGCGAGGAGGAGGAAGGAGAAGAAGCGGCGGCGACGCCACCAGGGGGCGCGATGGTGGGTTACGGGATTTGGGGATCGAGGGTTTTTTTTTTCTTTCTTTCGATTGAAACTGACGGGGGAAGGAGGAAAAAAAGGGGGGTATATGTAATTTAATTAATTATTTAATTAATCCTCCAAAAGTTGACTTTTTCATACTACCTCTAAACGAGGTCCACCGCCTGCCGTCCATAGCGTTTTACCCCCATTCCGAACACAATGGGATATGTATCGTAGGTTGATTTGATTGTCCTGATCAGTTTCCGTTGAATTTTCATTTAAATCATTATATTGAATTTTAAACGTACATTTCAAATCACCGGGGTCACATACGAACTTTAAAAATTGCAGAAAAATATTTTCTAACTTCGTATTGACGATACAGTCCTAATAAAACTAGTTTCGTCGAATTCTGAGACCGTTTGAAAAATGGCCATTTTCCAATCGATTAAAATCAACTGAAACTGGTCAAACGCGTTTTCCTTTGCCACGCTCACATATTGATTCGAAAAATTATGAAATTTGGAATCTAGCAATAACTTGACACTGCGGACCCAACAAAACTGGTTTCGTCGGAATCCGAGGTCGTTTGCAAAATTTCCATTTTTAAGGGCCTGAATTCCATAGCGACTATTCAGAATTTTCAACTGGACATATCTTTTGATTCCCGCTATGAAAATTTGAATTGTCGGATTCGTTGGAAAGATATTATCAATTAGATCCTAATGTTTTTGGTTTCACTAAAATCCGGATTGTTTTGCACCCGGCACATTCAATTGAAGTTTGAAATCGAATTATCGAACTACCGCGCCATTTTCAATTCTATTTATAATTATATATAAATATTTATATTCTAACGACGACGCGTATAAATATATACGTTCGAATCATATTCAAAATAAATTTTTCATCGATATTATTTAAAATAATTCATTTTAAATATTCAAAGTTCGCTAAAATTGCTAAAATAAAAAATTTAAACTGGCCCAGATTTTCGGGTTGTTACAGAAAATGGACTTTGAATAAGTAAATGAGATTTAAGAATTTTTATTCGAAATCGAATATGGAACTTGAGTCGTAATGGGATTAAATTAATTCATAAGCAAGATAAAAATGATAACCGAACATGATATGTTGAAATATAAAGTGGAATGGACAAAGGAGCTAATAAAAAGATTAATTAGCGAGTTGAGTCAAAAATAACCGGATTGAGTTGAATTAAATTAGAAATGGACACATATGTGTTAGACAGGTATGGAATGAAGTATATGAAGTGTATGAAGTTTATAGATTTAGTGCCTGCCAAAAAGGTACTTGTTTAAATTCCATATGAGGTTTTATGCGCCGAATCGGCAAGCCACTTGGCTTTTTGATTTTCTTTTTGAATGGAAAGGGCCTAGAGAGTCGAGTTGAGGTTTGGACTATTTGCCGGTTCAAAGGAGGTTTTGGCGAATTTTTCCGGAAATTTAAGGAGCTAGAATATTTTTAAGATAATTTGATAGTTAGAAATCAACGTATCGATATATATAGAATTCGATAAGGAAATGAACTTAAAAATAGAATATTATAAACAAAAAGGAAATCTATAAATTAGATTTGTTAAAAATAGAAGCGTATACGTGTTTTAGAAATGGAAAATTGGTTTAATATGGTGTTGATTATTCTAGTTAGCGGTCTTGTCTGTTTTGAAGTTAATGATGTTTTCAATCAAGGTCTGAGAGGTAATTATACCCCAACTTGATTGATTTCATTATTAGATGATAAACAGCAAGATTCAGTCTTGAAGAGAAATATTTAAAGAGATTTAGTCCAATGCAGTATTTTGGGTTATTGTGAAGATGTTTTACATAATATTCGTTTTAACCCGAAGAAGTGAAAGTTTGGAAATATAATAATAAATATTTCCTAAGTATAGAAATGAATGGTCGTGAAAGAGATTAGTTATTGGATATTTTCCAATTATTAATAGAAGATATTTTCTAAATATAGAAAATAAAAGAAGGCGGTATATGGAAATGTTTTCCAAAGAACGTAAGAGACCGAGATGATAATTGAAAATATTTGGTTAAGAAATATTGACAAGGAAATGGAGAAGTGATATAATTAATAAAATATTAATTAAGGGGCCCAAGGATTGTTTGATGTTTTGAATGGATGTTTATTTTTCTTCAATAGTTAAATGACCAACTATCGAAGTGTTTGCCAATATCGTTGTCAATATGGAGAGGCCGGTTGGATTATTATCCGAGAACCACTCCGTATTGGCAGTAGCGTTGCGAATCAGATTATATGAAGATAATCGAAGACGGAGTAGAGTGCAAGGGCTTTTTTCTTGTAACAACCCGGAAAATCTGAGCCAGTTTAAAATTTTAATTTGGCTAATTTAGTCGGTTTTAAATATTTTAAATAATAATGATGAAAAGCATGTTTGAACAGATGTTTGAAAATAAATATAATTATTTTAAATTATAAACAAGGCCAGAAATGGCGCGGTAGATTCTAAATTTAAATTCGAATTTTGACTGATTGTACCGGGTGCAAAATAAAACGGATTTTAGTGAAACCAGATATATTTAAATCTATTAGTGAATATCTTTCTAAAAATCTGAAAAATCGAAGTTTCATAGCGGAAGTCAAAAGTTATGGCCAAATGAATTTTCAAAAAGGTCGCTATAGAGAATATATCGCCCTTGAAAATAGACATTTTGCATACGACCTCAGAATTCGACGAAACCACTGTTGTTGGATCCGGGATTTCAAATTATTGCTAGGTTTAAAATTTCATAATTTTTGATATCAATATGTGAGAGTGGCGAAGGAAAATGTGTTCTGGTCAATTACAGTTAAATTGGATCGACCAGAAGAAGGCCATTTTTCAAACGGTCTCAGAATTCGACGAAACTAGTTTTGTTGGGACCGTATCGTCAAAACATAGCTAGATTTATTTTTCGGGAATTTTTAGAATCAGTATGTAGCCCCGGCAAATTGAAATGTACGCTCAAATCAAAAATTGAATGTTTTATATATTAATTTGAAGGAAAACTGGCTGAAACAGTCGAATGGGCCTTCGAAACATATCCCATTGTGTTCGGAATGGTGGTATTTAGCTAGGGACGATAGTCGTTGTGTTTGGATTGGAGTTCGTAGGAGATAAGGGGTATTTTAGAAATTTAAAAATATATAAATAAATAAATAAATATCATTGGCCCATTGTCTTTCTCTCTCCCCGGCCTTCTTCCCGAAAACCTCCCAGGCACGGCGGAAATCATTCCAGCCTTCTCTCTTCTTGTTCTCTCAATATACTCAACGAAATCAACCCCTTCTTTAGAGTATTTTGTAGATATTTTCACGAGCTTCCCATCCATACTTGAATCAGATCTTCTCGTGTTGTGTTTCTCGAGATCTGGAGCTCGAAAGTGGAGCCGTTTCGACCGTGATTGTGCCTCCGATCTAGCATCGAACTGGACCCCACCACCGTGCATGGGTGCGCGACTCCTCCCTCTTCGACGTGGCGTTGGCCGATCCTCCTATAGCGCAGCGGATTGGAAGATAAATGCAAGCCTAGTTTTGAACGATTATTGAAAGGTAACGGCTGATATTATTTAAACTATTTAATAGCACTTTAAAGCGCTACAGTTTATGATTTTACAATAAAAATCATATCTTTTTGCTATGTAGTCGAAATCCAGTGAAACAAGAGACAGTAGACTCGTGTGGACGTCTTCTACATTTTAGAAGAGACCGGATAATTTTCTGAGCCTTCTTCTATTTTTGGTGGAGTGGAACCCAATATGAGATTTCTAATTTATAAACGATATGGAAAACAACGATGTATAAATTATATAGTCGATGTATGAGTAATATAAGCGTTGTACACATCATGTATAAGCGTTGTATAAGTTGTATGTTCGATGTATAAGTTATATATGCGTTGTAAAAGTGATATATGTGTTGAATAAATTGAAGTGATATTGAAATGAAATCGAAATATAGTTATATATGTATATCTATATATATAGATATATACTCCCCTCGTCCACAGACCATGGACAATATTTATTGGTTGTGATATTGTTTGGATTTTTGGTTGATGTGAAATTTGGTGAATACCATGAATGGTAGATTGGAAATGATTGATTGTGATTGAAATCCCAATAGGATTAGTATATGGGAAAATTCTCCTGCATGCGAACTAGATATTGAGAATCCCCATTGTCAAAAACCGCGAGGTTTTAAGGTAGAGCGAGGAGCCGTACTAGGGACGGTGCCAGTTTTAACTACCCTGTCGTTATGCTGCCGAAATTTTCAATAATATTCATGTGTTAGAATTATGTTCATGCGTTGAAACTATATTCGTGTGTTGAATAGAAATCCATGTGCTGAATAAATTCTTTGAACTATATAAAAAATAATATTTTTCCCTTATATTTGAACTATATAAAAATAATATTATTCCCTTATATATGAACTAGATAAAATAATCGTGTTTTGAAATAAATTGTTTTACAAGAAAAATCACATTTTTATTATATATATAAACTATAGAAAATATTCATGTGTTGAATAAAGGACTAGAACGATAAAAGTCATATTTTTATCGTAGGTGTGAAGTCGAAAACATTCATGAGTTGAATATATAGATTGAACAATAAAATCTACATTTTTATTGTAAATATGAAGTGCTAAAAATATTCATGTGTTGAATAAATATTTTTGATGATAAAAATATCATTTTTTTCAAATATACGAAGTAAATATAGTTTTGAAATCGAAGAAAGAAATATATTTATATATATAAAAATATAATTGAAATAAATCGAATACCGAAGTTGCAGTTCGTGTTTTGAAATCGTGATTTCAAACGATTGTACCGGGAGATCCGACCATCGGATTTTCCCGAAACCACAACCGTTGGGTTCATCTTGGAAATATCTTTCCAACGACACCCACTTTGTGAAGATCCAACAGTTGGATTGTCTAGAATGTTTAATTCAAATCTGAAGAAAAACAGCACCAGAATCGATTATATTTATATATATATAAATACAATTAAATTAAATCGAATAACGAAGCTATAGTTCGTGTTTTGAAACCGTGATTTCAAACGATTGTACTAGGAGATCCGACCATCGGATTTTCCCGAAACCACAACCGTTGGGTTCGCCTTGGAAATATCTTTCCAACGACACCCACTTTGTGAAGTTCCAACGGTTGATTGTCTGGAATGTTTAATTCAAATCTGAAGAAAAACAGCGCCAGAATCGATTATATATATATATATATATATAATTAAATTGAATAACGACGCTGCAGTTCGTATTTTGAAATTGTAACATCAAACGATTGTACCAGGAGATCCGACCATCTGATTTTCCCAAAACTGAAACCGTTGGGTTCGTTTTGAAAAGATCTTTCTAGTGATATAAAATTTGTGAAGATCCAATGTTTAGATTTTCAGATATGTGTAAATCGAATATGAAGAAAAACAGCGCCACGACCGCGTTATGGCTTGAAACGTTGTTTTGAATGGAATTGGCTATTTTCAAATAAATAAAAATAGCGATAAATCGTGATAAAATATTATAAACGATATGGAATGGAAATAAACTGAACTTTCTCGGATTTTGTGATATTTGATGGTTGAATGTGTTTGGCGTGGAAATTGCATTAAAGAACAGAGTTAGTGATATCGAATAATTTAACCATTGAAATGAATTGATTTGAAATTCTAAATATTCGTGAATTATTTGAAAAGGTTGAGTTAATTCTCATTTCAAATAATTGATCGACGAGTGGAAGTCGAAGATATGAAGACGATGCAAGACCGATGATCTTCACGACGAATGGAGGGGTGCTACTTATGCTTATGATAGGAGTAGCTACCTTGAAGGGGTTGAAGTAGTAGCCGTCCGGACGTACTTGTTGATTGTACGGATATGCGAGGTATTAAGTGCCTCCGGTTTCGTTTAGAACCAAAACGAACGTATAAATGGACTGTGTGTCTGACATTGGATTTTATTCTATGCTGATTGATCTCTATTAAATATATATCTGTTTGGCGGCGGAGAATTTATTCTCTTGCTTAACGCCCTTCTCTGAGACGTACGAGCTCAGAGGTTATATATCGATAGAAATCAGTCGCATAGAGTGAATTGCCTGTGTGGCATGCCTAAATGGCAGATGATCGAGGCTTCTGTTGAAAAGAAAAGTCTTGTGGTTGATGATCAAAGAACGGCCTTTGTGGCGTAGCTTTGTGTATAATGTTGTTTCACGAGCCTCACACCCCGGTATGAGCTAGAAACGGGAGAGGACATCAAGCAGGACATGCGTTTCCTTCTAGCTAGGAGTGGTGCTTTGGGTTTTGCATGCCTGGATATTTTACTTATGTGGATGATGGAAAGCGAGGCCTCGGTTTGCTTTGGTCTCTTCATAGCCGATGGTGTGGTCGGATATGACCAGTGACGCCCCATAGGGCGGGGAAACGCAGTGTTCAGGAATTTTAATCCACATCGGTGGACCGGCCCTGACGATCCAAGGCCCACCTGAGTTTGAGTCCTGAGGGTGGGCTAGAGCGTCTCGAATCGGTAAGGACTATCTTTTGCCTTGGTTCATGACTGAAATCCAATTTCCAAATACGATACCGTGCGGTTTTGATTATATACCTATATATAGCGACATAGTGGTATGGGGCATTAACGCCGTCTATGATTGATACTTATGATTTGAAATTGTTTTTGAAACATATAAACACTAGTAATAATATCAAATGCTTTTGTTTTATTCGTATCAAGCATATTTTGGCCATTATAAGGTAAAACTCTATCCTCCGGTTTGTGTTGCATTGTGTGATGGGAACTGAGTCTTATAATGGCTTCATTTTTATAAAAAGCATTGCGATGATTAAAGAATTTATTTGTTTTAAAGCACTGGCAATCCAATGGAGTAAACCCGTTCCGCGAAAGTGGCGTGGTCCTGTGATTAGCCATATTGTAAAATGTGTTAAGTAGATTTCTCATACCAGTCCCATGACTGACTCGTAGTTTGTTTCACCTGCAAACTCGGGTGCCCCTATTTCTACATGGGTGGCCTTGTATTCATGTTTTAGCAGGCTCTTTCTGGATAGCTGGAGCTGAAGATGGATTCTATCATTTATCTCTTTTTATGTTGTTCAGCTCCTATTGTACATATTATGTTTGTTTTCCGTTGTAGACATTTATGTATAGCTGAACTGTATTTTTTACTAAGTATGATCCTGTATACTGTGTAACTCTGATGATTATGTTTATCCAGTGTATTCTATTGTACATTATCTGGTGTATTTATTTATTTTTGTTCTGCTGTTATCTGTTTTATGTGTTATATTCCAAAGATTACCCGCGCCACCATCCTACGGGGTTTAGGTTCGTCATATTTCTATTAATGGAAATTGTGCCTTCGGTTTCGTTCAATCCCAGAACGAATGTATATGGACAAATGTCTGACAAAGTATTTCCAATGATTGAATATGTTGGTATGTATAAATATATATGGTGGCAACGGATTTATTCCCATAGCACAATATCCAGAATATATTTGTGTAAACCAAATTAGTGATTAACATATCTGACAATGTGACATTCAAAGTGATTGTTTTATAAATGAATGATAAGTAAGCGTAGCCTCAGGCCTCAACAATTGGGAAATGACAAAATCGGGCAGGCAGCATGGCTATGTGGGTAGCTTCCATTACGGTGTATCATCACCTATCTAGAGATTCATTTAATTCCTTATTCTATTCGATACTATCCCATTCGGGAAACGGTTGCTGATCCCAACCGTTGGTGATGTACGTTCGATACACTCAAGCAAAATGAGTGGTCGGTCATGTGTGGCCAAGTTACAAGATGCACTTGTTGAACCTAGTGTATTCTCCTCTAGCGATACACTATCGGAAGGTGGTTCCATACCTTGTCATAGTTGGAAATTCGTAACCCAATAAGTGTTTGCGGTTTTGATTATATATTATATATGTGGAACGTGAGATGCAAACGTTCCACTAGATTGTTATTGATTTGATTTAGACACTATCATAATATCAAAAGAGTTTTAATATAAAGATTATCGTTTCTTTCAAAGGATTTTTAAAGCTAAATCAAGTGGTTTGGATTCTCATAAGGGAAAACCCCGTTCCGTGTTATACGGCGTGGTCTTATGAGATATCATTTAGTTTTTGAAACTGTTTTAAATTGTTTACTCATAACAGTCCCATGACTGACCCGGAGTTTATTTTGTTTTGTTTACCTAAACCCTTGGGTGCCTAAATTTGTACGGGCAGTCAAGTAGTTCAGGATTTTTCAGATTTATCTGAAGGAGCTTGGAGCAGGAGGCTTCAGTATCAGTTATGTAGAGTGTTGTTCCGTTATGTTGTAAGTATTTACTCTGATAATGATATGTGTAATACAGTACAAAATTTTGTATTTCAAAAGTTATGATATATTGTATTTTGTTCCGCTGCAATGTGAGATTCTATGTTGTTATTTCTGTTCTTCTTCTACCTTTTTCTTCTAAAAAAATGATTTGTCTTTTCGTAATATTTGGGTTGGACGTGTGATGTATGTAGTCAACTCAGATAGTACGGATTTGCGGGACATTACAGTTTGAATTTAAATTTGAATTTGGCATAAATATATATGGTTAAGAATATTTAATAATTTTTATAAGTTCAATGATAGATTTTATTTGAATTGTAAATGAGAATGACTAGTAATGAGTTTGGGTTTATTGATACTATTTGTTGTTCGATTGGATTTGTCAAACCATAACATGAATTAGCAGCATTAGAATTATGTGTTACCCTTAGTTTTCATAGCTTTTAAGGGAAAATGCTACTAAAAGTTCACCTTCTCTCCTTAAGACAAGTGCCCTTACACTTGTATTTTTGCATGCCTATTTCCATGCATGCCTTCTACTTGCCTCCTTAGGTGTCATTACCTCCTTAACTCTCCATTTTTATATAAGGAGGCATTTTCTCAATTTTCTTACCATTCCATTTCCTCCTTTCCACTTTCTTCTTAAAGCTTATGGCCATGGTTTCCATGGCAAAAGTCTTCCACTTTTTCACCACCACCTTGCCAAAGTTCATCGTCATCCTCCTCCTCCTTCCCTTATAAAGAGAGCGGTTAATATATATATATATATATATATATATATATATATATATATTGGTGAAGATGACATTGCACCGAAATACTGTCCGACGGTTCGCTCAGCTAGGCTCGCCTACCGTGAAGATTTGGAAAACTGGTAGGTGAGAACTCTTTAACCACAGTTTATATATTTAATTTGTAGTTAGACTAATTTAAATATAGTGATGAATTATTAGTGGTTAATGATGATTGATGTTTGTTATGATGGATGCGTAGTTTAGAACACACACTATTGAGCATTAGTATTATAACACTTATGCACAATTATGATTTATTTAATCATGTTAATGATGGTTGTTGTGGATGTTTATAATGATTTTTGATGTTGTCTTGCACACACTATGACACAACAATTATGGTATCACATTGGCGATCGATAAATCTCCTTCATAATTAGAAACAATATTATTATTGAAATTGAAGGTTAAAAATTGGGAAAGACCATATGTATGAATTCATGTATGTGGATAAAGTTCTTTAAATGAATAAAGAAAAACCGGAAAATTCTAGGATGACAAAGAGGATAGTTTCTAGGCTTGGGTTCGGAAAATATATTTTCCTGCTCTCATTGGCCGTAACTATAAATAGCAATGTTAAATGTTTAAAAAATACGGATTTTTTTGTAAAATCATTATAAATTATGTAAAAGGGTTTTGAATCATGATGTTTAAGTTTCGATTAAGATAAATGATATTTAGATCAAAATAGTTAAGATAATTATTTTGTAACGCTTTTGAAACACTATGGTAACTCTTTCTTTGAAAACAATCTATTTTGAAGTTGTAAAACCGCGAGCTGTTTCCCGAACTATAAGTAATCATTTGTAAATGATTGGTGGGATGTTTTCAAAGATTTAAAAGTATTGAAGATGTTTTATATGGAAATTAAATTTATTTATTTGATACTAAAATGGGGTTTTCAATTTTAAATAATTGGATATGGTTGGAGATAAATCTTCGGATGTTTGATATTAATCCGGTAGATAACGAATCTTACTATTTGAGAAATTTAAAAATTAGTTCGCTGTTATTCCGTTTATAGTGCGAGTTGGATACGGAGATTAATATTAAGTATAAGTGGATGATATATCTATCCAGATCTAATGTCAAAGAGTTGGATAATTCTTTTAATTAAGATATGGGTTTCCCAATTAGATTGGGATAAGTTGGATAGAAATAATCTTCGGATATTTGATATGAAATTTTGTGGTGTAAATGTATACTATTTGAGGAATTTGGAAGATATTATTATTATATCGTTATTCCAATTATAATATTCGTTGATTATGAGAATTGATATTGAATATAAGTAGATACAATTTTTGTGTAACTTATGTTCAATATCGATCGATTTAGGTTTTATCGTGAATCATATCTTCAATAATATCATTCTTGAAACCCAATGGGATTAAGTTGTGGAAATCCATATCGTAATTTGGGAATTTAATCAAATCTTTGATTTGTGGAAATTAAAAATAAGGAATTGGGAAGGAAGTATAATCTTTTAGTTAAGATTACAGAATAGAATGTTGGGAAACCAATTTAATTGGAAACTATGGTTGAAATGTGGGGTAAGGGTTTTCAAAGGAAACTGGGTTTTTGATAACGAGTTATCAAATGGAAAATAATTAAGGCTTTGAAGCTAAATTATCTTTGATTAAAGGGATGTGTTTTTAAAGAGAAAAGTTAAATATATATTTTGTTATACTTTGAGAATTAAGAAGTTTAAGTTAACAAAATTCTAGATGGAAGAAGATTGGTAGAAACCCTGTGTGTTCCGTAATTGTGTTTTTAATTGCACTTATTATTTTGAAAGACCGGGTTCGGAATTATGTCTGAAAACCATTCCAAGTAATAAATTGACGTTGTGGAGCAATTGAAGACATTGGAGATGGCATTGAAGATCGGGACCCTTCATGTTGTAAGGGCGACTTGCTGAATATCTTGAATGGTTGGCTCCCATTCGCAGATGGATTTTATATATCAGTTAAGTGGCAAGAAGCCCGAACGTATGGAGAATATATTCCCTTTCTAAACACCCTTCTCTAAGATGTATGAGCTTAGAGGTTATATATCGATGGAAATCAGTGATGCGTATTGAATGGACAATTTGGCATACTTAAGCTATGTGATGAGCTATGGATGATCAAAGCATGGCTTATTCAAGCGTTTCTTTGTGTTTATCATTACCTCGACGAACCTCACACCCTGGATTAATGGTAAACTGGTAGTCAGATTTATATGTTCATTTCGTATGTTTGGTGCACCGGGATGTGATGATGAAAGGGTACTACGAAGTCCCCAATCCAGGACGCTATTTGTTGGGTTCTCTAATTCATGTCTGGTGGGTTAGTATAATGGAGTTAGAGTCTGGACGTTATCCGCGAGTACTGGGATGATGCGCACAAGAAAGTTTGTGAGCCCACGAATGATCTTCCGTACCAGGAACCATCATGCTGGAAACCCAATCTCCACAACGAGCCCGTACGGTTTTGATTGTATAGCCTGTTGGTTACCGGTAGGATTGTCAGTATAATGGGATGGGGCATTATGCTGGCTGGGACTAATACATTTATTTGATAAAATGGTTTTCACACTATACATAATAGTAAAAGAGGATTTTCACGTATGAAAGCATTTTTGGTTATCATAAGGAAAAACTTGCCCATTTGGTGTGCGTTTGCATTATGTGATTTGGGACGAGCTTATGATAGCTTTATTTTTCAAAAATTCATTGCGGATTTCTATGCACTGGTATTCACATGGAGTAAACCCGTTCTGCATTAGCGGCATTGTAACAACTCATGTTTTTATAATGTGTAATAACCATAAATCAAGGCAGAATTAATTTTTAAAATAAGAATCAAGGGAAACGGGTTACGCCATTGTATTTGTCTCGAAATTCTGCTTGGAAACGAGTTCGAGTTTTCGAAAATCGAAGCCCGTATGACCAAGTTATGACCTTTCGAAGTTTTCAAGTTCAAAACAGCTCAATTCGAATTCAAAATTCGAAATTCAAACCTCAGAATGGACTGGGCGGGAAATTTTCCGCCCAGGACCAGGTCGACCTGCGGGTCGACTATGTAGTTGACCTACCCAGGACCAGTTCGACCATAGTGTCGACCTGGGGGTCGACCTGGTGCCCGAGCCCATTTTTGAAGCTGGATTCACTTTGATGTTTCTGGCCTCGTTTCTTTCCACATTCGTTGACCTGACCCTATAAATATAGCCCCTAACACCAGTCTCTCTAACAAAATTCTTTCTGACCTTATGCTGCTCTAATTTTGGTTGAAAAGTTTGAGAAAGGGACTGCTTCTTCTACGTTGAGACTGCGTTAAGAGAATTGCTGATTTGGTGATTTCTATTAGGACTTGACTAAGCATATAAAGATTCAACATCGACTCTCTTTTCTAATTCTCAAACCACGATCTGTTAGCCCCAATTATTTTTAGATTTAAACTGTAAATGTAATATGAATATGATGTAAATTGAAATTGGACCTATTTATGATGACTGTTTTACATCCATTCCTGTTCATCTTGGATCTTGACTTTTGGATATGTTATGACATTGATTTTGGGCCTATTCATGTTGTAAATCGAAAAGAAAACCCTTCATATTATCATGTTGAATCTGCTATTAGTCACAAGTTTATGACTATCACCTTATGTTAATCGTTACTATGACTATGCTATCACCTTATGTCAATCATTACCATGACTATACTATCACCTTATGACAACTATTATCTTGACTAGTACCTTATTTTGCTAGATTTGGAATCTTTATGTTTGAGGCCAATATTCCATATGCCAGTAATGTTATAATCTTTTATCAGGTCATACCGTGCTATGCTAGTAATCACTTTTGCCACCTTATACCCATCCCTTTTTATGTTATTCCCTAATTAGATTTATTTATATCGATTCGAGCTTACGTACGATGGGAATACGATTTGGGTAGACTAGGTAAAACATGAATTGACTTTGAACTTTAAACATGAACGTTATTATAACTTGAACCTGGATATGGACATGAACTTGACACGATTTGACATGAAACATGACATGAAAACTCGACTTGAATTTTGAAATGAAAACTTGAATGTGGGCATGACAATTAGTTAAACTTGAAAATGGCCAACTCGAAGTTGGGTTGAGTTTGCAGTGTAAATAATCTGCGCGGAACCGCTCGGAAAATCCAGTGGCTGCAAACAATAGGATCCAATGTGGGTAGTTGGTCATATCACACGTAAAACCCGAGGTTAGACTATGTTATGGTGTAAATCTGCCCGGAACCGCCCGGCAAATCCAGTAACCACAACAGTTAGTCTAATGTGAGAGGTTGAAGTGCATTAATGAATTAATGACACATGATAGGGTTAAGTCATGAACCACTTGAATATACGTAACCAACTTGACACGATGATTTGATAGGGTTAAGTCATGAACCGCTTGAACACACTTAACCAACTTGATACATGATTTGGATAGGGTTAAGTCACGAATTTGAATGACAACACTTAACCCATTAGAAACCCTAGTTACGCGGTCCTTTTTAGTAGTAACCCACTTAGATGTATCACGATACCCTGGGACTAGGCAGGGTGGGGCATGATTACTGGGCTGATTGTAAGTGACCACAACGACGGCTGAGTAGGTGCGTCATTGTAGGTTCAGGTGGACTATGGTCGTGCACGTAGTCCGAAATTGAAAAAACAGGCATTAGGCACCCGTAGATTTACACTGTGCGTGCTTGATTCATGTTGGTGGTTGGCAACATAGGACTTGATACACCCTACGGTGGACCTAGCACAGGTAACTACATTTCAGGATAGGGCCGTATGATATAGACACATGACGAGCTAGAATTTGTAGGGAGCCGATCGATTAGTAGATCGTACCGTAGGACCCTGTAATGGGTCATTTCATGATATTTGTAATAACCCGGAAATCTGGGCCAATTTAAAATTTGTATTTCGGCAATTTTAGCGAATTTTGATTATTTAAAATGAAGTATTTTAAATAAAAACGGCGAGAAATTTATTTTGAATAGAATTCGAATGTATATATTATATAAATCGTCGTTAGAATATAAATATTTATTTTAAATTATAAAAGGAATTGAAAATGGCGCGGTAGTTCGATAATTCGATTTCAAATTTCAAATGAATGTACCGGATGCAAAATAAACCGGAATTTAGCGAAACCAAAAATGATAGAATCTAATTGAGAATATCTTCATAACGAACCCGAAAAATCAGAATTTCATAGCGAGGATCAAAAGTTATGCCCAGATGAAAAATCTGAATAGTCGCTATGGAATTCAGGCCCTTAAAAATGGAAATTTTGCAAACGACCTCGGATTTCGACGAAACCACTTTTGTTGGATCCGCGATGTCTAGTTATTGCTAGGTTTCATTTTTCATAATTTTTTCGAATAAATATGTAGGGGTGGCGAAGGAAAATGCGTTTGACCAGTTTCAGTTGATTTTAATCGACTGGAAAATGGCCATTTTTCAAACGATCTCAGAATTCGACGAAACTAGTTTTGTTAGGACCTTATCGTTAATACGAAGCTAGAAAATATTTTACTGGAATTTATAAAGACTGTATATGGCCCCGGTAATCTGAAATGTACGTTTAAAATAGAATATATAGATGTATATTTTAAATTTGACGGAAACTGATCGAAATAGCTAAACTGGCTTACGATGCATATCCCATTGTGTTCGAAATGGGGGTAATTAGCTAGGGACGATAGTCATTGGGTCCCGTTTCGAGTTCGAATATAAAGTCAACTCTGGGAATTAAAAATTAATATAAAAACTAATATAAAAATAATGTAAACCCCAACCCCCTTTATTATTCTTCCCCGTCAGATGTAGGGTTAGAGGAAAAAAAAACCCGCCGCTCAATCGCTTCAGTCCTCCCTCGCGATCCTCCACCCTCGTCGAGCAACCGCCGGCCTCCCCCTCAAACACCCCCCTCCGATGCTCCCCCCGTCTCCTTCTCGGTTGCGAACCAAGCCCCGAAGACAGCCCAACACCATCGCTCGAGACCACCAACCGCGGGCCACTAGTGCGAACCCCCACCACCTACGAGCAGCTCCGGCGAGGCAGCTTCCGATCCGGCAACGATGGCGTCTGTAGCGAGTGGCAGTAGAAAATCCACGTCGAACTGAGTTCGACGATTAACAGTGAGATTTTTCTTTTGTAATTATTCTAGTCTAATTAATTTAGCTTAAATAACTTTGTTTAAAATCGGGTTTTTACTACTGAATTATATATTTCATTGTTTAGAAATTCTGAAATTATATATTTGTGTTTTAAAAACTGAAAAATGAAGAATATATTTTTGTTTTAAAATTTGAAAACTTATTATATATATTATAAATAAAATTGTAAGACAAAGAAGTGATGAAGTGATTTTTCACTAGACAAAGTTGGGATTTTTAAATATAAAAGGTGTGATTTTTATATATTGAATAGCAAAGTAAAAATTCGATTTTTATATATTGAATAGCAAGGTAAAAATTCGATTTTTATATATTGAATAGCAAAGTAAAAATTCGATTTTTATATATTGAATAGAAAAGTAAAAATTCGATTTTTATATATTGAATAGCAAAGTAAAAATTCGATTTTTATATATTGAATAACAAAGTAAAAATTTGATTTTTATATATTGCATAGCAAAGTAAAAATTCGATTTTTATATATTGAATAGCAAGGTAAAAATTCGATTTTTCTATATTGAATAGCGAAGTAAAAATTCGATTTTTATGTATGTAGTGAATACGAATGACGAAAGTGATGAAAGAAGAAACGACGGAAATTTTCTACATATGAAGTGTCGAGGCGTTTGGATTAGCTAGTCGGTGATAACTTCTCACCTTTAATTTAATTTTCTAGTTGAAATATACACTAGGATGCAGACGGTGTTTATTAGCACCCCACACCCATCGTCCACATACCATGGACGGCTTGTATGCTTGTTTGTTTGATTTTGATGTGTAGTTGATTGTGTGATGTGATGTGAAATGAAATAAAATATTTTATAGTGGAAAATATTTTATAGTTAAAAATAGAATTTTTAACGTGTATATGAAATAAAATAGATTAATATAAACAAATCGAACGATTTGTTTATATACACACATTTGACTCATATTGATTGGGACGATAAATTTTACACATTGCCCAACTGCACAAATAAAATCTGTGTTTGATTGTTTGAAAACCCCACAAGGGTATTGGGATGATATATGACATACACTAGTCCCAATGATTAGCTGTATGTCAATCGATTGATTGACATGCTGTTATAAGCGTTAAATATTTATATTTGATGCTTATACTGTGTAGAACGTACTCTGGATGATGGTTGATTATTTATCGTTGTTATTTTATATATGTGTTGTAGAAAATCCATATAATTAACATTATATGGTAATTGATTGGGCCTCATTCTAGTTTTGAAATAGAAATATTTGAAAAAGAAATATTTGAAATAGAATATTTGAAAATAGAAATATATGAAGCCGTGTTGATTAGATTGACGCCATTTTGACGTGAACGAATTGAAATTGAAATAATTGAAATTGAATAGAACTGAATTCGAATTGAAATTGAATAGAATTGAATTCAAATTGAAATTTAAAAGAATTGAATTTGAATTGAAATTGAAAAGAATTGAATTCGAATTGAAATTGAGAAGAATTGAATTCAAATTGAAATTGAATAGAAATGAATTCGAATTGAAATTGAATTAATTTGAAATTCAAATTGAATTGAAAACGAATTGAAATTGAATTAAAATTCGATTTGAATTGAAATCAATTTGAAATGAATTTAAAACGAATTTGTAAGGGAAAATTCAATCTTGATTTGAATTTGAAAACGAAGTTGAAATCGTTTCGAAAACGAATTTAAAACGATTTATAAAATACGTTTTAAAAGGAAATCGACGAAGTATATATAATATATATTATATATTTAATATAATGGCCTAAATAGAATGCGCCGCGCCGCGGCAGTTCGCGAATTTCGACCATTGACTTCGAATGGATATTGCGGGAGATCCGACCGTCGGATTCTCCTAAAACCGGAACCGTTGGGTTCGTATCGAAAAGAGCTTTTTAACGAATATTAGAAATTTGAAATCTAATGGTTGGATTTGGAATTATGTCCAAATCAAATTTGGAAAAGGTCGCTGTAAGTGCAGTTCGATGGCCGTTGATGGAAATCGACTGTACGGGCCTTGATAAAATCATTAAAAATAGTAATAATTTGTGTAAAATCATAAGAAATGATTTGTGAAGAATCGGGATGAAAAACTCCATATTTGAAAAGATAAAAGTAGATTTTTATCGGAATGAACTAGTTTTGAACTAAAATTAAAATTCTATTTATTTTTAAAATAAATAAATTTTATTTGAAAGGGTTTTAAAAGTAACCAGGATTTCCAATAATTGAATTGGAATGGATTTGAATCGAAATTGTCTTTGGATTATTTCGATGTTGGATTTCGTGATTATACAGATATTGTTATGGAAATTTGAAAGACATATTTATATCGTTATTTCCAATACGATATTTGTTTGTCGTAGAATTTGATATTGAATATAAGCCGATATATTTTCTATTCAGAGCCTTGTATTTGATATCAAATGTGATTTGGGTTTGTCGTGAATGGTGTCTTCATTAAACCTGTTCTTGAACCCAGTTGAGAAAAAGATTTGATCTTTTTATTTATATTTAATGAAGTGTACCAATTAAATAATATTTAATTGGAATTGAATTGATATTGATTTTTGGGTTTATCGTGAACAGTGTTTTAAATAACACTTGTTCTTTAACCCGATAATTAATGGAATGTGATTTTGGGTTGTCGTGAACGGTATCTTCAATAATACTTTTCTTAGACCCAAAGGATTTAAGAAAATCAGGAACTAACTGGAGATTAGTTAAGTTGAATGGTTTCTGGGGTATTGATCTGATGTTGGTTTCGGCCTTCGGGGTTAATACTTAGGGAATTGCTCACTTTTTAATTTACGGTTAGGGACTGATTGAAATGTGATGGGATTTTGGGGTTTATCGTGAACCGTGTTTTAAATGACACTGATTCTTTAACCCCGTCAAAGATTAAAACTAAGTGCAGTTTTAATGAATCTTTAATTAGATTGAAAAGATCGAGAATGGAGTATCACCAATTTTACTCCAGGCGGTAGTTAAATCTTTAATTAGATTTGAACGTGAAATGGTAATTGAATTTACTGATAACACCGTGGTGTTAGATATGAAGTATGACCAGTTTTACTTCATGGGATATATAGGTTGGAATTGGGAAATAAAATAAATAATTACTTCGGTATGGTTCGCTAATCCCGGCTAGTTTGAAGTGATATTCAAAGGATGATTAAAGAATAAATTTTAAGGAATTTATCTTTGATAAAATTAATGGGAACATTTCCCTAAGAATGTGAAATTTAGAAACTAACTGTCGGTTAGCTAAGCAGAATGGTTTTCTGGATACTGATATGATGTTGGTTTTGGCCTTCGGGGTTAATATTTGGGGAATTATTCTCTTGATTAATTTACGGTTAGTGACTGATGAATTGGAATGAGGCGTATGTTGTGTTTGTGTAACACTTGTTTATTATATACGAGAGTTATTCGGAAAGACCGGGTTAATCCCATTCTGAATAACTGATACGACGATAAGTCGAAGATGAAGACGGTGGTTGAAGACCGGAGGTCTTCACGTCGTTTGGATAATTACTGATGATCTTGATTGGGCCGTACACCTAAGAGGAGGGAATCAGTTGGTGGTCGTCCAGACGTACTTGGAGATCGATGGATATGCGGGGTACTAAGTGCCTTCTGTTTCGTTCAGACCCAGAACGGACTTGTAAATGGACTGTGTGTCTAACATCGGATTTCATTCTGTGTGACTGATATCAGTTGCATAGAATGGTTTGCCTGTGTGGCATGCTAAGATGCAAATGATCAAGGCTTCTGTTGAAAAGCAAAGTCTTGTGGTTGATGATCAAAGCACGACTTGTGTGGCGTAGCTTTGTGTAACGTCGATTCGCGAGCCTCACACCCCGGTGGTGAACCAAAAACGGGAGAGGACCTCAGGGAGGACATGCGTTTCTTTCTAGCTAGAAGTGGCGTCAGTGGTTTTACATGCCCTGACGAGTTTGACTTATGTGGTTGTTGCTGCTGCGAGGCGCCTCGGTTCGATCGGACGATCCGGGTCTGATGGAGTCATTTGTTGGCTCACTTACGCCCCAAAGGGCGGGGAAACGCAGTGTTCAGGAATTTTAATCCACATCGGTGGATCGGCCCTGACGATCCAAAGGTCACTTGAGCTATGACCTGAGGCTCGGGCTAGACAGTCTCGAATCGGTAGAGGACTATCTTTTGCCTCAGTTCACAGACAGAAATCCAATTTCCAAATACGTGACATTTGCGGTTTTATTTGTAGAGCCTAGTATGGCGACATAGTGGGATGGGGCGCTTAAGCCGTCTATGATTAATACTTATGATTTGAAGTTGTTTTATACACTATGCACTTATAATAGTATCAAACGATTGTTTTAAACGTACCAAGCATTCTTGGCTATTATAAGGTAAAAACCCTATCCTCCGTCTTGCGTTGCATTGTGTGATGGGAACTGGGTCTTATAATAGCTTCATTTTTCTTTATTTAGCATTGCGCTGTTTGTTTTATGCACTGGTATTCTTGGGAGGAAACCCGTTCCATGTTATACGGCGTAGTCCCTTGATTTGCCTAACTTTAAAAATAAAGATTTACAACTGTTATAGTTCTCATACCAGTCCTTTGACTGACCCGGAGTTTATTGTTTTAACCTAAACTCTGGGTGCCCTTATTTTGACACGGGCAGCTAGTAGTTTTGGTTTTGCAGATTTATATTCACAGGATCCTGGTTTACAGCTGGAATGATATTCGGAAAGCTTTGTATCCGTATATCTCCTTCAGTTGTGTATTGTATTATTTTCCGCTGCTATGTAATTTATTGTAATCTCTGATATTTCTGTGTAATATTTATTCATTTATACTCTGTATATTCTTGTATTCTGATGGAATTGTTGTAATAAACAATGAAATGTTCTTCCGTCTGCATTCTGATTTGTCTTGTGCTCGACTCAATCCGTGCTTTCCTCACCGGGGAAGTTCGGGTCTTGTCAGTTTGGTATCAAAGCTTTGGTTACAGAGCTCGAGAACAAGACACATTAGAACCGAATGGAAGAATTCATCAGATATTGGACTAGTAATATCCAATTAGAATAACTCGTTAGAGATGGGATCAGTAGTATCCTAGAACGAGTGTGAAGAGTATATTTTTCAAATGAAAACAATATTGTTTTGAGAATTTAAATCTATTATTCGTATTTGATTATTTATTTATATTGAATTTGGACAATCCAGTATATAAAGATTTTGTGTATACGTCTGATCCGCGTGCATCCGAAGTTTAAATATACTGGTTAGATATAGAATCATGCTCTAGTGGCCCGAATATGATTCCGATGGTTGAGTACTCATCGTCAGGATTTATCTTCGAGTGACGAAAGTGTGATATCTATATATTTCCATAGACTGGTGTGAGAACCAAAAATAGATAGGGCTTATTGTTGTGATTTGACACCAAAAATGTGATTTTTGACTATATATCAAAGTTATGAATTTGAAAAGCTAATCAACTAATTGATTGATGATTGTGTTGTTTGATTATTGTTTGATTAATTAAAATTTGGTCAAATTGGACCAAAAAGTGAATTGTATTGAAAATTGGTTGCATTTGTTTGCATATACATGTACTTACATTGAACAGGTCATAGCAAGGAGGCTAGAGCAGAAGAATAAAATTGTTTTCCCGAAAAATAGGAACATCTTTACCATAATCCACTGTTTTGTTTGGGTGATGATGATTTTATGAGCCGATTGGCTAGCCGCTTGGCTATCCGCTTGGCTTTTTCTTTTTCTTTTTGAGATCAGTGGGCCTATATGGCAATTTCGGGATTTTCCCGGTGCTCCCGGTGCAGGGGAGGTTATGGCAAAAAATTTCGAAAATTTAGAGTGTTAGCCAAATTTTTGAAAAATTTGAAAAGTTCTTAGAAACTGAAAAGTTGAAGAACTTAAGCCGTAATGGAAATAGTGGAAGTTGAGTTGATTTGTTAAACAACTTTCGGCTTCGTTCCTTTTCGGGGACGAAAAGTTTTAAGTGGGGGAGATTGTAATAACCCGGAAATCTGGGCCAATTTAAAATTTTTATTTTGGCAATTTTAGCGAACTTTGATTATTTAAAATGAAGTATTTTAAATAAAAACGGCGAGAAATTTATTTTGAATAGAATTCGAATGTATATATTATATACATCGTTGTTAGAATATAAATATTTATTTTAAATTATAAAAGGAATTGAAAATGGCGCGGTAGTTCAATAATTCGATTTCAAACTTCAAATGAATGTACCGGATGCAAAATAAACCGGAATTTAGCGAAACCAAAAATGATAGAATCTAATTGAGAATATCTTCCTAACGAATCCAAAAAATCATAATTTCATAGCGGGGATCAAAAGTTATGCCCAGATGAAAATTCTGAATAGTCGCTATGGAATTCAGGCCCTTAAAAATGGAAATTTTGCAAACGACCACGGATTTCGACGAATCCACTTTTGTTGGATCCGCGATGTCTAGTTATTGCTAGGTTTCAAATTTCATAATTTTTTCGAATCAATATGTGGTCATGGCGAAGGAAAACTCGTTTGACCAGTTTTAGTTGATTTTAATCGATTGGAAAATGGTCATTTTCCAAACGATCTCAAAATTCGACGAAACTAGTTTTCTTAGGACCGTATCGTTAATACGAAGCTAGAAAATATTTTACTGGAATTTATAGAGACTGTATGTGGCCCCGGTAATCTGAAATGTACGTTTAAAATAGAATATATAGATTTATATTTTAAATTTGACTGAAACTGATCGAAACAGCTGAACTGGCTTACGATGCATATCCCATTGTGTTCGAAATGGGGGTAATTAGCTAGGGACGACAGTCGTTGGGTCCCGTTTCGAGTTCGAATATAAAGTCAACTTTGGGAATTAAAAATTAATATAAAAACTAATATAAAAATAGTATAAACCCCAACCCCCTTTATTATTCTTCCCCTTCAGATCTAGGGTTAGAGAAAAAGAAAAAAAACCCGCCGCCCAATCGCTTCAGCCCCCCCTCGCGATCCTCCACCCTCGTCGAGCAACCGCAGGCCTCCCCCTCAGACACCCCCCTCCGATGCTCCCCCCTTCTCCTTCTCGGTTGCGAACCAAGCCCCAAAGATAGCCCAACACCATCGCTCGAGACCCCCAACCGCCGGCCACTAGTGCGAACCCCCACCACCTGCGAGCAGCTCCGGCGAGGCAGCTTCCGATCCAGCAACGATGGCGGCTATGGCGAGCGGCAGTGGAAAATCCACGTCGAACTGAGTTCGACGATTAACAGTGATATTTTTCTTCTGTAATTATTCTAGTCTAATTAATTTAGCTTAAATAACTTTGTTAAAAATCGGGTTTTTACTACTGAATTGTATATTTCATTGTTTAGAAATTCTGAAATTATATACTTGTATTTTAAAAACTGAAAATGAAGAATATATTTTTGTTTTAAAATTTGAAAACTTATTATATATATTATAAATAAAATTGTAAGACAAATAAGTGATGAAGTGATTTTTCACTAGACAAAGTTGGGATTTTTAAATATAAATGGTGAGATTTTTATTTATTGAATAGAAAAGTAAAAATTCGATTTTTATATATTGAATAGCAAGGTAAAAATTCGATTTTTATATATTGAATAGCAAAGTAAAAATTCGATTTTTATATATTGAACAGCAAAGTAAAAATTCGATTTTTATATATTGAATAGAAAAGTAAAAATTCGATTTTTATATATTGAATAGCAAAGTAAAAATTCGATTTTTATATATTGAATAGCAAAGTAAAAATTCGATTTTTATATATTGAATAGCAAAGTAAAAATTCGATTTTTATATATTGAATAGCGAAGTAAAAATTCGATTTTTATATATGTAGTGAATACGGATGACGAAAGTGATGAAAGAAGAAACGGCGGAAATTTTCTACATATGAAGAATCGAGGCGTTTGGATTAGCTAGTCGGTGAGGACTTCTCACCTTTAATTTAATTTTCTAGTTGAAATATACACTAGGATGCAGAAGGTGTTTAGTAGCACCCGACACCCGTCGTCCACGGACCATGGACGGCTTGTATGCTTGTTTGTTTGATTTTGATGTGTAGTTGATTGTGTGATGTGATGTGAAATGAAATAAAATATTTTATAGTGGAAAATATTTTTATAGTTAAAAATAGAATTTTTAACGTGTATATGAAATAGATTAATATAAACAAATCGAACGATTTGTTTATATACACACATTTGACTGATATTGATTGGGACGATAAATTTTACACATCGCCCAACTGCACAAATAAAATCTGTGTTTGATTATTTGAAAACCCCAAACGGATATTGGGATGATATATGACATACACTAGTCCCAATGATTAGTTGTATGTCGATCGATTGATTGACAGGCTGTTATAAGTGTTAAATATTTATATTTGTGTAACGACCCAGAAAATCTGAACCAATTTAAAAATTTTAAATTGGCTATTTTAGTTGATTTTAAATATTTAAAATAATTATTTTAAATAATAACGATGAAAAGTAAGTATGAATCAACATTTGAAAATGAATATAATTAATTCTAATTATAAACAAGGCCTGAAATGGCGCGGTAGTTTCAAAATTTGAATTCAAAATTCGACTGACTGTACCGGGGGCAAAACCAAACGGATTTGAGTGAAACCAAAAATATTTAAATATGTTAGTGAATACCTTTCTAACGAATTTGAAAAATCGAAGTTTTATAGCGGAAAGCAAAAGTTATGGCCAAATGAATTTTCAGAAAGGTCGCTATGGAATTTATATAGCCCGTGAAATTGGCCATTTTGCAAACGACCTCGGAATTCGATGAAACCACTTTTGTTGGATTCGGGATGTGAAGTAATTGCTAGCTTTCAAATTTCATAATTTTTGAAGCTACTATGTGAGCGTGGCAAAGGAAAACGTGTTTAGGTCAATTATAGTTAAATTGGATCGACCAAAAATGGGCCTTTTTGCAAACGGTCTCAGAATTCGATTAAACTAGTTTTGTTGGGACCGTATTGTCAAAACATAGCTAGATTTATTTTTTTGGAATTTTTCGAATCAGTTTGTGGCCCTGGCAAAATGAAATGTACGTTCAAATCGAATATTGAATGTTTTATACTTTAATTTGAAGGAAAACTGACTGAAACAGTCGAATGGGCCTACGAAACATATCCCATTGTGTTCGGAATGGGGGTAAAATGCTAGGGACGATAGTCATTGGGTTTGAATTGGTGTTCGTGGGTGAAAGAGGGTATTTTTGGATTTTAAAAATTTATAAATATAAAAAAAAAATATCATTGGCCCAGATATTTTTCTCTCTCCCCGATATACGAATCGCGAAGACGGAGGGGTCTTCAAACCTTCTCTCCTCGATATCTTCCAATCTACGCACCATTATCGAACACCCCAGTTGAGGTTTTTGTAGATCGTGGCCAGCTCTTCAAATCCATGTAAGCTGCTCCTCCCCTCGTTGCGCCATCGCAGAGAACGGAGCTCCTGAAGTGGCCAGCTTCAAGCCGCCGCCGCCGATTCTTGGCCAAATCGAGTGGGCCCCCTCCACCACGCGCCTGAGCGCCTCTCGGCCCTCTTCGACGTGGTACAACCCGATCGACGTATCGTGCCTCCGATTGGTCGCAAATTGAAAACCTAGTTTTGAACGAATTGCTGAAGGTACGGCTATGATAATTTTCAACTGTTTTAACACCTTTAAACCGTTGCAAACTTTGAAAAATCATATCCTTTTCATGTGTGATCGAAATTCAGTGAAACAAGAGACAGTGGACTCGTGTGGACATCTTCTACATTCTAGAAGAGACCGCATATTTTTCTGAGCCTTCTGCTATTTTTGGTAGAGTGGAACCCAATGTGAGATTTCTAATTTACAAACGATATGGAAAACGACAATGTATAAATTATATAGTCGATGTATGAGTTATATAAGCGTTGTACACCTCTTGTATAAGCGTTGTATAAATTGTACGTTCGATGTATAAGTTATATATGCATTGTAAAAATTATATATGTGTTGAAATAGAAGTGAAATGCTATATATATATATATATATATATATATATATATATATATATATATATACGCCCCTCGTCCACAAACCATGGACGATATTTATTGGTTGTGATTGGTGTGAAAATTGATTGATAGCGAATGTTGATTGAAATTGTTTGTTGTTGAAAGTGATTGATTGTGGTTGGAAAATACCCGTTTGTGGTTGAGAAATATTTGGTTGAAACCACATAGGATTGGTTTGTGGAAATGAAAAAAATATACATGCCGCCTGCTTGCGAACTAGATGCATGATTCCCCATTGTTAAAAGCAGCGAGGCTTTAAGGTAGAGCGAGGAACCGTACTAGGGACGGTCCCGGTTTTAACTACCCTGCAGTTATGCTGCAGAAATTTTGAATAATATTCATGTGTTAGAATTATTTCCATTTGTTGAAACTATATTTATTCGTTGAATAGAAAACCTTCATGTGTTGAATTTAAATTCATTCGTTGAATAGAATTCATGTGTTGAATGGTATTCATGTTTTTAAATATAAAAATCACCTTTTTATCTATATGTACAAACTGTAGAAAACCTTCATGTGTTGTATTGAAATTCATTCGTTGAATAGATTTCATGTGTTGAATGGTATTCGTGTTTTTAAATATAAAAATCACCTTTTTATCTATATATACAAACAATAGAAAATCTTCATGTGTTGAATTGAAATTCATTCGTTGAATAGAATTCATGTGTTGAATGGTATTCGTGTTTTAAATATAAAAATCACCTTTTTATCTATTTATATAAACTATAGAAAACCTTCATGTGTTGAATGGTATTCGTATTTTGAAAGAAATTGTTTTATAATAAAAATCCTATTTTTATCATCGATATGAACTATATAAAATAATCTTGTTTTGAAATAAATTGTTTTATAATAAAAATCCTATTTTCATCATTGATATGAATTATATAAAGTAGTCGAGTTTTGAAATAAATTGTTTTACATTAAAAATCACACTTTTATTATATACATGAATTGTTAAAAATAGTGAAGTGTTGAAATAGAAGACAGTTAGATAAAAACATCATTTTTATCAAATGTATGAAAATCATATGGTTTTGAAATTGAAAAATCGATATAAATATATAAATAGAATTGAAATATATCGAACAACGAAGCTGCAGTTCGTATTTTGAAACAGTGATTTCAAACGATTAGTGCGGGAGATCCGACCATCGGATTTCCCCGAAATCGCAACCGTTGGGTTCGCTTTGGAAATATCTTTCCAACGGCACCAACTTTGTAAAAATCCAACGGTTGGATTGTCTGAAATGTTTAATTCAAATCTGAAGAAAAACAGCGCCAGAATCGATTATATATATATATATATATATATAATCGAATAACGACGCTGCAGTTCGTATTATATATACCGGGAGATCCGACCATCGGAATTTCCCGAGACTGGAACAGTTGGATTCGTTTTGAAAAGGTCTTTCTAATGATGTAAATTTTGTGAAGATCTAACAGTTAGATTTTCAGATATGTGTAAATCAAATCTAAAGAAAAACAGCACCACCGCCGCGTTATGGCCCGAAGCGTCGTTTTGAATATATTTGCTATTTTAAAATAAATAAAAATTGTGATAAATCGTTATAAAATATTATAAACGATATGGATATAAAATTTAGAAACTAACTGAAGGTCGGCTAAGTCGAATGGTTTCCTGGATGTTGATCTGATGTTGGTTTCGGCCTTCGGGGTTAATATTTGGGAAATCGTTCTCGTACCGATTGACGGTTAGCGACTAATGAATTGAAATGATGCGTATGTGTATTTGTGTTGCACTTGTTTATTATATACGTGAATTGCTCAGAAATACCGGGGTTATCCCATTCTGAATAACTGAATCGACGATAAGAAATCGAAGGTGAAGACGGTGGTTGAAGACCGGAGATCTTCACCTCGTTTGGATGGTAACCGAGGTCCTGATTGGGAGGCATCCCGAAATATGGATAATGAGTGGTGATCGTCCAGACGTACGTGGTGATCGATGGGTTTGCCAGGTATATAATGCCTCCGGTTTCGTTCAGACACAGAACGGACTTGCAAATGGACAGTGTGTCTGACATTGGAATTTATTCTGTGTGATTGATAGCCATCAGTTGCACGGTGTGAATTGCCTATGTGGCATGCTAAGATGCAGTAATCAGGGCATTTGTTGAAAAGCAAAGTCTTGTGGTGATGATTAAGCACTGCCTGTGTGGCGTAGCTTTGTGTATAACGTGAATTCGCAATCCTCACACCCCGGTATGAACCAGAAACGGGAGAGGACATCAGGGAGGGCCTGCGTTTCTTACTAGCTAGAAGTGGCGTCAGTGGTTTTACACGCCTTGACGAGTTTGACTTATGTGGTTGTTGTTGTTGCACCTCGGTTAGATCGGACAATCCGGGTCCGATGGAGTCATTCGTTGGCTTATTTACGCCCCATGGGGCGGGGAAATGCAGTGTTCAGGAATTTTATTCCAAATCGGTGGACTGGCCCTGACGATCCAAAGGCTTGACTGAGTACTTGCCTGAGGCTCAGGCTAGGCAGTCTCGAATTCGGTAAGGACTATTTTTTGCCTTGGTTCATGACGGAAATCCAACTTCCAAATATGTGACTGTGCGGTATTGATTGTATACCTATATATGGCGACATAGTGGTATGGGGCATTAATGTCGCCTGTGATTGATACTTATGATTTGAAATTGCTTTTGAAATATACAAACACTAGTAATAATATCAAATGCTTTTGTTTTATTCGTATCAAGCATATTTTGGCCATTATAATGTAAAAACTCTGTCCTCCGGTTTGCGTTGCATTGTGTGATGGGAACTGAGTCTTATAATGGCTTCATTTTTATAAAAAGCATTGCGATGTTTATAAGAATGATTTGTTTTAAAGCACTGACAATCCAATGGAGTAAACCCGTTCCACGAAATTGGAGTGGTCCTGTGATTAGCCATATTTTAAATGTGTTGATAGATTTCTCATACCAGTCCCATGACTGACTCGTAGTTTGTTTCACTTTCAAACTCGGGTGCCCCTTTTTCTACATGGGCAGCCTTGTATCCAGGTTTAGCAGGCTTTATCCGGATAGCTGGAGCTGAAGATGGATTCTATCACTTATCTCTTTTTATGTTGTTTAGCTCCTATTGTACATATTATGTTTATTTCCGCTGTAGACATTTATGTATAGCTGAACTATATTCGTACTAAGTATGATCCTGTATACTGTGTAACTCTGATGTTTATGTTTATCCATTGTATTATTTGTTCATTATCTGGTGTATTTATTTTATTCTGTTCTGCTATTATCTTTTTATGTGTTATATTCCAATGATTACCCTTGTCACCGTCTGTACGGGACATGGGGTCGTCACATCGTGGTATCAGAGCTTTGGTTAAGCTTAGTGCTGGAATATAACATATTAACGAACTCGTCAGAAATAGAACCAGTAGTGTTCTAGGACGGGTAACTCATTACAGATAGGATCTGTAATATCCTAGTATGAGTAAAGAAGAATGAAATACACCCCAATAGACACATTTACATTTAAAGTATATGTTTCTATGTTTTAAATTATCTTTTCTGTGACTTGACACTTGATCTGCCATTTGGAGAAATACTAGAAAAATGAGTGTCAGAAACAGAAGAAATGAAGAAGCCTATCTAGAGGCTCTATTAAAGAGATATCGAAATCTAAGTGGAGCACAGTTCTCGGGCAATGAATCTATAATTCAGACTCAAGCTTGGATGAGTTCTGTCGAAAGAATTTTTGAGCGTATCCAGCTGAGAGATGACCAGAAAAGTTTAGTAGCATCTTGGGCGCTCAAAGAAGAAGCTTTAAACTGGTGGGAAACAATCATCAAAGATAATCCAGAAGGTGATATCACCTGGGATAGATTCAAAGAGATTTTCCTAGCAAGATTTACTCCTCTTGAGGTGACGGACCGATTATGTGATGAATTTTCTTATCTGATACAAGATGATATGACCATCCCAGAATATCATAAGAAATTCAACGAACTTTCTCACTTTGCTCCTCATCTGATTCAAGATCCAAAGAGGAGGAATTTGAGATTTAATCATGGCCTGCAAAGAAAATATCAGAATAGTGTAATGAGGAATGTGAAGCTTCCTTTTTCAGAAATGATATACATGGCTTATCAGTATTAAGATCTCCATAAGAAAGGCATGTTCCGCGACGAAGAGGAAGTCTGTTCTAGTAACAAAGAAGAGTCGGAAACCGATACTCCTGAAGCCAGTACGAGATCTAAGGTCAGTAAAAAGCCTAAAGTCAATCGAAAAAGGGCCAGATCTGAAAAAGAACCAGCAGCGATTGTCATGTGCAAGAACTGCAATCAGAAGGGGCATTTGTCCAGAAAATGTAAATCTTTAAACAAACGAAGCAAGAGTGGATCTAAGCCCGCTAAGAAACAAAAGAACCCACATGGTGAAAGGAGATGCCATAAGTGCCGCCAAGCAGGTCATATTGCACGGGAGTGCCAACTCTCAAAGAAATCTGGAGCAGTACATATAAATGAAGTAGCAGAGACTTCTGAGACCTCAGCTAGTCAAGAAAGGGCTGATGTTTTGGAAGGCACGCTTAATGTCAAAAATATTCCAGTTAAAGTACTGTTTGATACAGGCGCGTCGCGAAGCTTTATTGCAAAGAATGCGGTTAAGAAACTGGATTTGAATCTGAAAAAGCTCAAAGAACCAATGACTGTCCAAAATTCGGTCGGGGGTTCTATCGATCTCAGTTGGGTTTGTGCAGTACCTGTCTCTTTTTCCTGCTATAAATTCCCTACTATCTCTATCGTCATGAGTTTTACTGAATTCCATCTTATTCTAGGATTGGATTGGCTAACCAAATATGAAGCAGAGGTTAGATGCGCCGAGAGAGTTGTTAGGGCTAAGATTAAATCAGGGAATTATATAACCATACCGTGTGAAGGTCAGAAATCTAATAGAAAAGACTTCTGGGCAGCTCTCGATGTTTCTCCAACCCAAATAGAAAATATCCCTGAAGTCACAGAGAATATTCTCAACCTAGTGAAAGATATTCCTGTCATCAAGAACTATGCGGATGTGTTCGAAGAAGTTGTTCGCTTACCTCCGCAGAGAGAAATAGATTTCAAGATCGCTTTGATTCTGAATGCAAGGCCGGTAGTTCACGCTATTCGAAGAATGTCCTTGAAGGAGAAAGAAGAACTTGACAATCAAACACGACAGCTCGTATGGAAGGGTCTGATCAGGCCTAGTTTCTCTGATTGGGGAGCAGCAGTGGTGTTTGTCCCAAAATCTGACGGTACTCTACGTTTATGTGTGGATTATCGTGATCTGAACAAACAGACAATAAAGAATAAATATCCATTGCCGCGGATTGATGATTTGTTGGATCGATTAAATGGCGCACAAGTATTTTCACGAATGGACCTAGCTACAGGTTTCCATCAGCTTCGTATCGCCGAGGAGTGTGTTCCTTTGACAGCATTCAGAGGTCCAGACTTATTCTACGAGTGGTTAGTAATGCCCTTCGGCTTATGTAATGCTCCAGCCTATTTCGTCGATCTAATGAACAGAGTATTCAGAGGAGTATTGAATAAATTTGTTCTGGTTTTCATTGTTGATATCCTTATCTTCTCTAAGTCAGAAAGCGAGCACGAAAAACATTTGGAACAAGTGTTAGAAATTCTCAGAAAGAATGTGTTGAAAGCAAAGTTTTCCAAATGTATATTCTGGCAAGAAGAAGTCAAATTTCTTAGCCATGTAGTGTCAAAGCAAGGAATTTCAGTGGATCCCAGTAAAATCACTGCTATTCAGAATTGGAAACTGCCTTGTACGCCAACAGAAGTTAGAAGTTTTCTCGGGTTAGCCAGTTATTATCGGAAATTCATTAAGTATTTCGCGAAGACAACTAGTTTCTTAACAAAACTGACTAAGAAACATTCAAGATTCAATTGGACTCCGGTATGTGAGGAAGCTTTCCAGGTGCTGAAATTAAAACTGACAACTGCTTCAGTGTTAACAGTAATAGATGGCAACGAGGATTTGAAAGTCTGGACTGACGCTTCTAGAGAGGGCCTTGGTGCAGTATTAATGCAAAGAGGTCAAGTGATTGCATATGCTAGCCGTCAGCTGAAACCACATGAGAAGAATTATGTGACTCATGATCTTGAGCTATTAGCCATCGTGTTCGCTTTGAAAATCTGGAGACATTATCTTCTGGGTGAGAGATTTGAACTGTTTACAGATCACCAGTCGTTAAAGTATATGTTCACCCACAAGGACTTGAATCTGAGGCAGCAACGTTGGCTAGAGTTCCTTGCAGCATACGGCTTTGAGATTATATACACTCCAGGGAAAGCCAATGTCGTGGCCGATGCGCTGAGTCAAAAGAATGTAATGATCGCCAGCTTTATTATTACGACTTCCTTAATTGACAAAATATCTATTCTTCAGAAGGAGGATAACTTTATTAAGTATATGATCAAAAGGATTCAGAAAGGCGAACCCTCGTGTTTTCAAATAGATAACGACGAGACCCTAAGGTTGAAAGGAAGGATTTGAGTTCCTGATCTCCCAGAGTTAAAAAGGAAAGTGTTAGACGAGTGTCACAAGTCCAAGGTGAGTATCCATCCTGGTGTGGCTAAAATGTACAACGATCTCAAGAGAACATTCTGGTGGAAGGCTATGAAAAGAGACGTTTCAATATATGTTAGCCGATGCCCTACTTGCCAGCTAGTCAAAAGCGACCAACAGAAACTGGCTGGATTGTTGCAACTGCTGGACGTTCCAGGTTGGAAGTGGGAACATATTTCCATGGACTTCATTGATGGTTTGCCCAGAACCAGAAAAGGAAATGAAAGTATTTGGGTGATCGTAGATCGCTTCACGAAGACCGCCCATTTCATACCTGTCAGATCAAACAGAACTGCTCAGAGTCTGGCGCAAATATATTTCAAGGAAATTGTTTGACTACATAGAGTGCCACTCAGTATAGTCAGTGACATAGATACAATATTTACTAGCATATTCTGGGAGGCGTTTCAAGTAGAACTGGGAACAAAGATGAATCTAAGCACCGCTTATCTTCCTCAGACAGATGGTCAAACTGAGAGGGTGAACCATATACTAGAAGATCTATTGCGGGCTTGTGTTATACATTTCGGTGGATCATGGGAAGACCATTTGCATTTGGCTGAATTCTCATATAACAACAGCTACCAGGCGAGTCTAACAATGTCACCATTCGAAGCGTTGTATGGTAGACCGTGCCGATCTCCTGCTTGTTGGGTCGAACCCGGTAATAGACTTGTGTTGGGGCCAGATATGATCCGAGAAGCTGCCGACAAAGTTGACTTTATTAAGAAGCGATTACTTGCCGCTCAAAGCCGACAAAAGAGCTATGCCGATAGGAGAAGAAGAGATATATCATTTGCTGTTGGCGACTATGTATATTTGAAAGTATCGTCGATGAGAGGAGTTATCCGGTTCGGTAAAATAGGGAAGTTGGCGCCCAAATTCATTGGTCCGTTTCCTATTCAGGAACGGATCGGAACTCTCGCTTATAGGGTTAAATTGCCTGATTGGTTGCCTGGAGTTCATGATGTATTTCACATATCTCCACTTCGAAAGCACGTTCATGATCCAGACTTGATCGTCGAAGAAGCAGCTCAACAGGATATTGAAATTACTCCAGAATTGGCTGTGAGAAGAGAGCCACCAAAGATTATCGGCAAAGAAACCAAAGAGCTGAGGAAACGGAAGATTCACTTAGTCAAAGTGCAATGGAGGGAGATCCGCGAGATTGTACTTGGGAAACTGAGGAGAGCATTCAGAAAGCCTATCCTAGGTGTCAAGTGGATATCTCTGATTGACTTCGGTGCAAGGTACATTTACCATACTTTGCATTACCAATTAGTTCTCTACTTTGTTGTTATTTTCTTTCCATGGATGTGCACTTTTAATTCTATAGTCTGCTTAATTTAAAAAGAGTGTATGAATTAATTTGTACGATTTTGAAAAGTTAAAAACAAATTGATTGTTGTTTGTGTTGTGTGATAGTAGATTAGATTAATTAAATTATTGAAAAGATGGTTAATTAAATTAATAAGAGAATGAATGGTAGGATTTATTCGATTAAATCACACATTGAACTGATTAGAAAATAGATAGAAATATATACATGTGCATTATTTATGTTTGAACAGGTAATTGGATAGCTGTTGAGTAAAGATTTTATTTGCGTGCCCGACAAATAGGTAAACCTTAATGAGTTGGATGCGAAATATTATTATATCAACTCCTGTGAGTGCCATTGGATGCGGAGTGTTGGTTATTCTGTGTGTAAAAATAAATGTCGCCATAGGATAGTAACAATTAATTTTGAACTACACTACATGGCATACTTCTGAAGATAGGCATACTTCATCATATACCACATAAGCATTTGGAGCTTGTGTGACGAGGTGGAAGATTTACAATACGAGCGAGAGGCTTGTATGGCGATGACCATATTTTACAGGTTGAACTGATGACTATTATGGAATATTTAAATTGTAACTATAAATAGCCAGATTAATAAAAAAACCCACATGGGTCTGGAGTTGACAATAATCACGTCTCTCTAGTCATTAGATACGGCACATGGACTATTTATTTCCCACACGGGACGAGGTGACGAGGATTTATCCTCTAGAGCAATTAAAATACACACTCCCTCGGGCTTTGATAGGGTGATGAGAATTTATTCTCTGGAGTTATTATCAATACACGCTCCCCTGTAAACACCAGAATATATCACTATAAATATGTGTATGCTTATTAGGATTTATTGGGTACCTAATACTGCCCAATAAATTTCCAAACCTCTCCCCGTACAAAGGAGGTTATGGCAAAAAAATTCGAAAATTCCAGGTGTTAGCCAAATTTTTGAAGAATTTGAAAATTCTCAGAAACTGAAAAGTTAAAGAATGGAAGCCGGATTGAACGTAGAGTTGATTAATCAAACCACTTTCGACTTTTTTCCTTTTCGGGGACGAAAAGTTTTAAGTGGGGGAGATTGTAACGACACAGAAAATCTGTACCAATTTAAAAATTTTAAATTGGCTATTTTATTTGATTTTAAATATTTAAAATAAATATTTTAAATAATAACGATGAAAAGTAAGTTTGAATCGACATTTGAAAACGAATATAATTAATTCTAATTATAAACAAAGCCTGAAGTGGCGCGGTAGTTTCAAAATTTGAATTCAAACTTCGACTGACTGTACCGGGTTCAAAACAAAACGGATTTGAGTGGAACCAAAAATATTTAAATCTGTTAGTGAATACCTTTCTAACGAATCTGAAAAATCGAAGTTTCATAGCGAAAAGCAAAAGTCATGGCCAAATGAATTTTCAGAAAGGTCGCTATGGAATTTATATAGCCCGTGAAATTGGCCATTTTGCAAACGACCTCGGAATTCGACGAAACCACTTTTGTTGGATCCGGGATGTGAAGTTATTGCTAGTTTTCAAATTTCATAATTTTTGAAGCTAGTATGTGAGCGTGGCAAAGGAAAACGTGTTTTGGTCAATTTCAGTTAAATTGGATCGACCAGAAATGGGCTTTTTTGCAAACGGTCTCAGAATTCGACGAAACTAGTTTTGTTGGGACCGTATCGTCAAAACATAGCTAGATTTATTTTTTTGGAATTTTTCGAATCAGTTTGTGGCCCTGGCAAATTGAAATGTACGTTCAAATCGAATATTGAATGTTTTATACTTTAATTTGAAGGAAAACTGACTGAAACAATCGAATGGGCCTACAAAAAATATCTCATTATGTTCGGAATGGGGGTAAAACGCTAGGGACGATAGTCGTTGGGTTTGAATTGGTGTTCGTGGGTGAAAGAGGGTATTTTTGGATTTTAAAAATTTATAAATATAAAAAAAAAATCATTGGCCCAGATTTTTTTCTCTCTCCCCGATATACGAATCGCGACGACGGAGGGGTCTTCAAACCTTCTCTCCTCGATATCTTCCAATCCACGCACCATTATCGAACACCCCAGTTGAGGTTTTTGTAGATCGTGGCCCCATCTTCAAATACATGTAAGCTGCTCCTCCCCTCGTTGCACCATCGCAGAGAACGGAGCTCCCGAAGTGACCAGCTTCAAGCCGCCGCCGCCGATTCTAGGCCAAATCGAGTGGGCCCCCTCCACCACGCCCCTGAGCGCCTCTCGGCCCTCTTAGACGTAGTACAACCCGATCGGCGTATCGTGCCTCCAATTGGTCGCAAATTGAAAACCTAGTTTTGAACGAATTGCTGAAGGTACGACTATGATAATTTTCAATTGTTTTAACACCTTTAAACCGTTGTAAATTTTGAAAAATCATATCTTTTTCGTGTGTGATCGAAATTCAGTGAAACAAGAGACAGTGGACTCGTGTGGACGTCTTCTATATTCTAGAAGAGACCGCATATTTTTCTGAGCCTTCTGCTATTTTTGGTGGAGTGGAACCCAATGTGAGATTTCTAATTTATAAACGATATGGAAAACGACGATGTATAAATTATATAGTCGATGTATGAGTTATATAAGCGTTGTACACCTCTTGTATAAGCGTTGTACCCCTCTTGTATATAAGCGTTGTACACCTCTTGTATAAGCGTTGTATAAGTTGTACGTTCGACGCATAAGTTATATATGCGTTGAAAAAATTATATATGTGTTGAAATAGAAGTGAAATGCTATATATATATACACGCCCCTCGTCCACAAAACATGGACGATATTTATTGGTTGTGATTGGTGTGAAAATTAATTGATAGCGAATGTCGATTGAAATTGTTTGTGGTTGAAATTGATTAATTATGGTTGGAAAATACCCGTTTGTGGTTGAGAAATATTTGGTTGAAACCACATAGGATTAGTTTGTGGAAATGAAAAAAATATACATGCCGCCTGCATGCGAACTAGATGCATGATTCCCCATTGTCAAAAGCTGCGAGGCTTTAAGGTAGAGCGAGGAGCCGTACTAGGGACGGTCCCGGTTTTAACTACCCTGCCGTTATGCTGCTGAAATTTTGAATAATATTCATGTGTTAGAATTATTTCCATTTGTTGAAACTATATTTATTCGTTGAATAGAAAACCTTCATGTGTTGAATTGAAATTCATTCGTTGAATAGAATTCATGTGTTGAATGGTATTCGTGTTTTTAAATATAAAAATCACCTTTTTATCTATATATACAAACTATAGAAAACCTTCATGTGTTGAATTGAAATTCATTCGTTGAATAGAATTCATGTGTTGAATGGTATTCGTGTTTTTAAATATAAAAATCACCTTTTTATCTATATATATAAACAATAGAAAACCTTCATGTGTTGAATTGAAATTCATTCGTTGAATAGAATTCATGTGTTGAATGGTATTCATGTTTTAAATATAAAAATCACCTTTTTATCTATTTATATAAACTATAGAAAACCTTCATGTGTTGAATGGTATTCGTATTTTGAAAGAAATTGTTTTATAATAAAAATCCTATTTTTATCAACGATATGAACTATATAAAATAATCTTGTTTTGAAATAAATTGTTTTATAATAAAAATCCTATTTTCATCATCGATATGAACTATATAAAATAGTCAAGTTTTGAAATAAATTGTTTTGCATTAAAAATCACACTTTTATTATATACATGAATTGTTAAAAATAGTGAAGTGTTGAAATAGAAGACAGTTAGATAAAAACATCATTTTTATCAAATGTATGAAAATCATATGGTTTTGAAATCGAAAAATCGATATAAATATATAAATAGAATTGAAATATATCGAATAACGAAGATGCAGTTCGTATTTTGAAACTGTGATTTCAAACGATTAGTGCGGGAGATCCGACCATCGGATTTCCCCGAAATCGCAACCGTTGGGTTCGCTTTGGAAATATCTTTCCAACGGCACCTACTTTGTAAAAATCCAACGGTTGGATTGTATGGAATGTTTAATTCAAATCTGAAGAAAAACAGCGCCAGAATCGATTATATATATATATATATATAATTATATATAATCGAATAACGACGCTGCAGTTCGTATTTTGAAATCGAAACTTCAAACGATTATACCGGGAGATCCGACCGTCGGAATTTCCCGAGACTGGAACCATTGGATTCGTTTTGAAAAGATCTTTCTAATGACGTAAATTTTGTGAAGATCCAACGGTTAGATTTTCAGATATGTGTAAATCAAATCTGAATAAAAACAGCGCCACGGCCGCGTTATGGCCCGAAGCGTCGTTTTGAATATATTGGCTATTTTAAAATAAATAAAAATAGCGATAAATCATTGTAAAATATTATAAACGATATGGATGTAAAATTTAGAAACTAACTGAAGGTTGGCTAAGTCGAATGGTTTCCTGGATGTTGATCTGATGTTGGTTTCGACCTTCGGGGTTAATATTTGGGAAATCGTTCTCTTGCTGATTGACGGTTAGCGACTAATGAATTAAAATGATGCGTATGTGTATTTGTGTTGCACTTGTTTATTATATACACGAGTTGCTCAGAAAGACCAGGTTTATCCCATTCTGAATAACTGAATCGACGATAAGAAATCGAAGGTGAAGACGGTGGTCGACGACCGGAGATCTTCACCTCGTTTGGATGGTAACCGAGGTCCTGATTGGGAGGCATCCCGAAATATGGATAATGAGTGGTGATCGTCCAGACGTACATGGTGATCGATGGGTTTGCGAGGTATATAGTGCCTCCGGTTTCGTTCAGACCCAGAACGGACTTGCAAATGGACAGTGTGTTTGACATTGGAATTTATTCTGTGTGATTGATAGCCATCAGTTGCATAGTGTGAATTGCCTGTGTGGCATGCTAAGATGTAGTGATCAGGGCTTTTGTTGAAATGCAAAGTCTTGTGGTGATGATCAAAGCACCGCCTGTGTGGTGTAGCTTTGTGTATAACGTGAATTCGCGATCCTCACACCCCGATATGAACCAGAAACGGGAGAGGACATCAGGGAGGGCCTACGTTTCTTCCTAGCTAGAAGTGGCGTCAGTGGTTTTACACGCCCTGACGAGTTTGACTTATGTGGTTGTACACGCCCTGACGGTTAGATCGGACGATCCGGGTCCGATGGAGTCATTCGTTGGCTCATTTACGCCCCAAAGGGCGGGCAAACGCAGTGTTCAGGAATTTTAATCCACATCGGTGGACTGGCCCTGACGATCCAAAGGCTTGACTGAGTACTTGCCTGAGGCTCGGGCGAGGCAGTCTCGAATTCGGTAAGGACTATCTTTTGCCTTGGTTCATGACGGAAATCCAACTTCTAAATACGTGACTGTGCAGTATTGATTGTATACCTATATATGGCGACATAGTGGTATGGGGCATTAATGCCGTCTATGATTGATACTTATGATTTGAAATTGCTTTTGAAATATACAAACACTAGTAATAATATCAAATGCTTTTGTTTTATTCGTATCAAGCATATTTTGACCATTATAAGGTAAAAACTCTATCCTCCGGTTTGCGTTGCATTGTGTGATGGGAACTGAGTCTTATAATGGCTTCATTTTTATAAAAAGCATTGCGATGTTTAAAAGAATGATTTGTTTTAAAGCGCTGGCAATCCAATGGAGTAAACCCGTTCCACGAAAGCGGCGTGGTCCTGTGATTAGCCATATTTTAAATGTGTTGAGTAGATTTCTCATACCAGTCCCATGACTGACTCGTAGTTTGTTTCACTTTCAAACTCGGGTGCCCCTTTTTCTACATGGGAAGCCTTGTATTCAGGTTTAGCAGGCTTTATCCGGATAGCTGGAGCTGAATATGGATTTTATCACTTATCTCTTTTTATGCTGTTCAGCTCCTATTGTACATATTATGTTTATTTCCGCTGTAGACATTTATGTATAGCTTAACTGTAATTGTTCTAAGTATGATCCTGTATACTGTGTAACTCTGATGTTTATGTTTATCCAGTGTATTATTTGTTCATTATCTGGTGTATTTATTTTATTCTGTTCTGCTGTTATCTGTTTATGTGTTATATTCCAAAGATTACCCTTGTCACCGTCTGTACGGGACATGGGGTCGTCACAATTTGATGCTTATACAGTGTAGAACGCACTCTAGATGATGGTTGATTATTTATCATTGTTATTTTATACATGTGTTGTAGAAAATCCATATAATTAACATTATATGGTAATTGATTAGGCCTCATTCCAGTTTTGAAATAGAAATATTTGAAAAAAAAATTGAAATAGAATATTTGAAAATAGAAATATATGAAGCCGTGTTGATTAGATTGACGCCATTTTGACGTGAACGATATTTATATCGATTTTATTCAATTTTCAATGTATATTGAAAGTGATTTGAATTATATTGAAGTAATTGAAATTGAATAGAATTGAATTCGAATTGAAATTGAATAGAATTGAATTCAAATTGAAATTTAAAAGAATTGAATTCGAATTGAAATTGAAAAGAATTGAATTCGAATTGAAATTGAGAAGAATTGAATTCAAATTGAAATTGAATAGAAATGAATTCGAATTGAAATTGAATTAATTTGAAATTCAAATTGAATTAAAAACGAATTGAAATTGAATTAAAAATCGATTTGAATTGAAATCAATTTCAAATGAATTTAAAACGAATTTGTAAGGGAAAATTCAATCTTGATTTGAATTTGAAAATGAAGTTGAAATCATTTCTAAAATGAGTTTAAAACGATTTATAAAATACGTTTTAAAAGGAAATCGACGAAGTATATATTATATATATTATATATATAATATAATGACCTGAATAGAACGCGCCGCGCCGCGGCTGTTCGCGAATTTCGACCATTGACTTCAAATGGATATTGCGGGAGATCCGACCGTCGGATTCTCCTAAAACCAGAACCGTTGGGTTTGTATTGAAAAGAGCTTTCTAACGAATATTAGAAATTTGAAATCTAATGGTTGGATTTGGAATTATGTCCAAATCAAATTTGGAAAAGGTCGCTGTAAGTGCAGTTCGATGGCCGTTGATGGAAATCGACTGTACGGGCCTTGATAAAATCATTAAAAATAGTAATAATTTGTGTAAAATCATAAGAAATGATTTGTGAAGAATCGGGATGAAAAACTCCATATTTGAAAAGATAAAAGTAGATTTTTATCGAAATGAACTAGTTTTGAACTAGAATTAAAATTCTATTTATTTTTAAAATAAATAAATTTGATTTGAAAGGGTTTTAAAATTAACCAGTATTTCCAATAATTGAATTGGAATGGATTTGAATCGAAATTGTCTTTGGATTATTTCGATGTTGGATTTCGTGATTATACAGATATTGTTATGGAAATTCGAAAGACATATTTATATCGTTATTTCCAATACGATATTTGTTTGTCGCAGAATTTGATATTGAATATAAGCCGATATATTTTCTATTCAGAGCCTTGTATTTGATATCAAATGTGATTTGGGTTTGTCGTGAATGGTGTCTTCATTAATCCTGTTCTTGAACCTAGTTGAGAAAAAGATTTAATCTTTTTATTTATATTTAATGAAGTGTACCAATTAAATAATATTTAATTGGAATTGAATTGATATTGATTTTTGGGTTTATCGTGAACAGTGTTTTAAATAACACTTGTTCTTTAACCCGATAATTAATGGAATGTAATTTTGGGTTGTCGTGAACGGTATCTTCAATAATGTTGTTCTTAGACCCAAAGGATTTAAGAAAATCAGGAACTAACTGGAGATTAGTTAAGTTGAATGGTTTCTGGGGTATTGATCTGATGTTGGTTTCGGCCTTCGGGGTTAATACTTAGGGAATTGCTCACTTTTTAATTTACGGTTAGGGACTGATTGAAATGTGATAGGATTTTGGGGTTTATCATGAACCGTGTTTTAAATGACACTGATTCTTTAACCCCGTCAATGATTAAAACTAAGTGCAGTTTTAATGAATTTTTAATTAGATTGAAAAGATCGAGAATGGAGTATCACCAATTTTACTCCAGGCGGTAGTTAAATCTTTAATTAGATTTGAACGTGAAATGGTAATTGAATTTACCGATAACACCGTGGTGTTAGATATGAAGTATGACCAGTTTTACTTCATGGGATATATAGGTTGGAATTGGGAAATAAAATAAATAATTACTTCGGTATGGTTCGCTAATCCCGGCTAGTTTGAAGTGGTATTCAAAGGATGATTAAAGAATAAATTTTAAGGAATTTATCTTTGATAAAATTAATGGGAACATTTCCCTAAGAATGTGAAATTTAGAAACTAACTGTCGGTTAGCTAAGCAGAATGGTTTTCTGGATATTGATATGATGTTGGTTTTGGCCTTCGGGGTTAATATTTGGGGAATTATTCTCTTGATTAATTTACGGTTAGTGACTGATGAATTGGAATGAGGCGTATGTTGTGTTTGTGTAACACTTGTTTATTATATACGAGAGTTATTCGGAAAGACCGGGTTAATCCCATTCTGAATAACTGATACGACGATAAGTCGAAGATGAAGACGGTGGTTGAAGACCGGAGGTCTTCACGTCGTTTGGATAATTACTGATGATCTTGATTGGGCCGTACACCCAAGAGGAGGGAATCAGTTGGTGGTCGTCCAGACGTACTTGAAGATCGATGGATATGCGGGGTACTAGGTGCCTCTGGTTTCGTTCAGACCCAGAACGGACTTGTAAATGGACTGTGTGTCTGACATCGGATTTCATTCTGTGTGACTGATATCGGTTGCATAGAATGGTTTGCCTGTGTGGCGTGCTAAGATGCAAATGATCAAGGCTTCTATTGAAAAGCAAAGTCTTGTGGTTGATGATCAAAGAACGGCCTGTGTGGTGTAGCTTTGTGTAATGTTGATTCGCGAGCCTCACACCCCGGTGGTGAACCAAAAACGGGAGAGGACCTTAGGGAGGACATGCATTTCTTTCTAGCTAGAAGTGGAATCAGTGGTTTTACACGCCCTGACGTGTTTGACTTATGTGGTTGTTGCTGTTGCGAGGCGCCTCGATTTGATCGGACGATCCGGGTCCGATGGAGTCATTCGTTGGCTCACTTACGCCCCAAAGGGCGGGAAAACGTAGTTTTCAGGAATTTTAATCCACATCGGTGGACCGGCCCTGACGATCCAAAGGTCACTTGAGCTCTGACCTGAGGCTCGGGCTAGACAGTCTCGAATCGGTAGAGGACTATCTTTTGCCTCGGTTCACAGACGGAAATCCAATTTCCAAATACGTGACATTTGCAGTTTTATTTTATAGAGCCTAGTATGGCGACATAGTGGGATGGGGCGCTTATGCCGTCTATGATTTATACTTATGATTTGAAGTTGTTTTATACACTATGCACTTATAGTAGTATCAAATGATTGTTTTAAACATACCAAGCATTCTTGGCTATTATAAGGTAAAAACCCTATCCTCTGGCTTGCGTTGCATTGTGTGATGGGAACTGGGTCTTATAATAGCTTCATTTTTCTTTATTTAGCATTGCGCTGTTTGTTTTATGCACTGGTATTCTTGGGAGGAAACCCATTCCGTGTTATACGGCGTGGTCCCTTGATTTGCCTAACTTTAAAAATAAAGATTTACAACTGTTTTAGTTCTCACAGCAGTCCCATGACTGACCCGGAGTTTATTGTTTTAACCTAAACTCTGGGTGCCCTTATTTTGACACGGGCAGCTAGTAGTTTTGGTTTTGCAGATTTATATTCGCGGGATTTTGGTTTACAGCTGGAATGATATCCGGAAAGCTTTCTATCCGTATATCTCCTTCAGTTGTGTTTTGTATTATTTTCCGCTGCTATGTAATTTATTGTAATCTCTGATATTTCTATGTAATATTTATTCATTTATACTCTGTATATTCTTGTATTCTGATGGAATTTTTGTAATAAACAATGAAATGTTCTTCCGTCTGCGTTCTGATTTGTCTTGTTCTCAACTCATTCCGTGCTTTCCTCAGCGGGGAAGTTCGGATCTTGTCAATATTGGGCCAAGGGATCATTGCATGGTTAATACTTGACATAGGTTAGAACACTAGTATAGTAGGTGCAACGAATCTCGAATATGCGATGCTAGACATGACTTATCCTGTTATCTTAATTATCCCACCAGTTCTGTTATCATCCTTATGTTTAATTCCAGTTTTCACATATCATGTTACCTTTACTAGTTTCCATACTGAAAGTCACTAGGGCTTACCAGTCTTTATGACTGACCCTTTTTCTTTCGCCCCTCTTTCTTTTGTTCCCCCCCCCCTCAGGTTCTCAGGGAGGAAACACTAGCTCTTAGCTTGGACTTAGCTTGCTTTCTAACAGCTCATGTACGGTTTGGTCTTGGGCTATGCTATGGCTGCTTCTGCTATTTATGGGGAATAATCTACCTTTGTTATCTTTAGTTTATGCTTCTTTATTTGGAACTTGATGTAATGGAATAATTTGTATCTTGGATATATGAGCTTTTGACTCTTTTCTTGAAAATAATAAGAAGTTGGTTTTTAATTTCTACGACTGCTGTATTTATGTTCTGCCTTGTGATATCTCTGTGCATGTTTACCTAGATAATACTCCACCAAAACTAGTGCATTCCCTTTGTGAGTGACTCTAGCGGAGGTGGGGTGTTACATTTGGTATCAGAGCACAAGGTTACCAGGTTGGGAAAAAGTTTTAAAAACCTTCCAAAACTATTTTTCAAAAACATTTATAAAGAAGCATTTTTCAAGAAAAGTTTTATGTTTAAAAAGGCTATTCCCCAAGAAGCCATTAGCACTTTCCTTTGTTTCCTTGTTTGAATCTTTTTCTTTTTGTTTTTCAGCATGGCTAATCTTAACCTTCCTGAGGGAATACCCGTGCCTGGATGGTTCCGAAGGTACTTAGAAGCCAGGGCCAACGACGCGGGCACGTCAGACATCCCTCCTCCTCCTCCCCCAGTGGTCGCGGTTCCTCCTCCTCCTGGTACCGGCTTTGACAAAATATGCAAAGACTTTAAAGCAATGGGCGGCAAGAACTTCGTTGGGACTGAAACCTTTGTTGAGGCACGAAACTGGCTAAAGGAGACTGAAGACCTGTTTATAATCTTTGATATGGAGGACCATAGGAAAGTTCAGTTGGCAACATGGTTGTTGAAAGAGGAAGCTGCATTTTGGTGGGAAGTCACCAACGCTACCAGGCCAGTTGAGACTTGGGCAGACTTTAGAGAGAGGTTTGGGCTTAAATTCTTATCATCAACAGAAGAGAACCTTCAGATGGAGAGGTTCCTAGCACTCAAGCAAGGGGACATGTTTGTTAGGGAGTACGTGAATTAGTTTAATCAGCTTGCTCGGTTCGGTTTGGATTTGGTCAACACAGCTCAGAAAAAGGCTGTACGCTTTGCTCGAGGATTGAACGAGCCACTACATAGTTTGGCCCTAACTGATATACCCATGCGGGCGACCTTTGAAAGCTTGGTGGATATGGCTCTACTTCATGAGGAAGACAAGAATAGCAAGAAGGAGGTTAAGCCTAATGAGACTCAGAATAAGAAAGCCGACTTCAAGAAGGAGGGCAACAAGAATAATAAGAATAACAAGGGAAACAACAAACCATGTGAGACAAGAAAGTGCAACTTTTGTGGTATTACTGGACATCTAGCTAAAGACTGTAGAAAGAAGAAGAGGAAGTTGGGTGAATGCATTCATTGTGGAGATACTGGACACATCATCAAGGATTGCCCTAAGAAGCAATGGCAGGGGCAAGGGAAGACCCAGTGAGCAGGACCTTCTGGAGGGCAGTTGCATGCTCTCAACACCACTCTAGCTCTTGACTGAGGTAGTAATATTTCCGTAGAAAGCCTTGTTGTAATGACCCGGGATTTTGGCGACTTTGGTTATCGCCATAAACTCAATGATGACTAACCAAACTTCGAAAAATACCGGTCATTAGTGAAATAAATTAGAGGGTGAGGAAAGAAAAGATAGAAACTTAGAATAGAAGAAGAAGAAGAACATAATATCAGAGTAACACGAATCTCACAGCGGAACGAATAAATATATTTCATAACATAACCTTGAAATACAAATCTGTACTTGAATATACATATCATTATCAAAGTACAGCACTTGCAACACAGCGGAAATAACTATAGCTATATGATCCTGAAGCCTCCTGCTCCAAGCTCTTTCAGTATATCCGTAAATCCCGACTACTGCACTGCCCGTACAAATTTAGGCACCCAAGAGTTTAGGGAAAACAACAAAATAAACTCTAGGTCAGTCATGGGACTGGTATGAGTAAAACAGTTTGAACAAGTAAACGATATCTCATAAGACCACGCCGTATAACGGAACGGGTTTTTCCCTTATGAGAACCCAAATTATCTTTATATCAAAAACCTTTTGATATTATAAAAATGTCTATCAACCACAATATAATGATCATCTAGCAGAAACACTTTCATCTCACGTTCTACATATATGGTATACAATCAAAACCGCAAGCACGTATTGGGAAATGGATTTCCAACTATGACAAGGTATGGAACCACCTTTCGCTAGTGTACCTCTAGAGAGGAATACACTGGGTTCAACAAGAACATCTTGCAACCCGGCCATACATGACCGACCACTCATTTCGCTTGAGTGTATCGAATGCATATCACCAACGGTTGGGATCAGCAACCGTTTCCCGAATGGGATAGCATTGACAATAGATTTTTGGAAGTAAATGAAACTCTAGATCAAGTGATTATACACCCTACTTCGGTGCGACCGACTTAGCCATGCTGCCTGCCCGATTTCTGTCATTTACCGGATGTGAGGATAGGAGCTACGCTTTATCATCACACCAGATTCACTTTGAATTCCACATCATCAAATCCATCCAATCACCGATGGGCGTCCTCAACAATACATTATGTGTTAGCTAAAAGAAGTTTCCTTCTCCGCTTCCACTCTTGGTACGGTTGAAGAAATCAATATATGTGATCATCTGGAAATACTCTGTCAGACATTCGTCCATACAAGTCATCCAAAAACAGGATGAACCGAAGGCACTATTCTGTAAACAGGATAGCCCTTGCATAACTCCGTCTTCAATTTCCTTTGGCATATATGATTCGCAACGCTTATGCCAATACAGAGTGGTTCTTTGGATAATAATCCTACCGGTCTCTCCATATTAACAACGTTGAAATGGTCTAAACTTCGATAGTCTGTGATTTAACTGTAACGACCCGGATTTTGAGCGGCTTTGGTTATCGATGTAAGCTCGACGTCGATAACCAAAACATCGAAAAATCCCGGTTGTTAATGAAAGAAATTAGAGGGTGAGGAAAGATAAGATAGAAACTTAGAATAGAAGAAGAAGAAGAAGAACACAACATCAGAGTAACACGAACCTCACAGCGGAACGAATAACATATAATAGATAACATAACTTTGAAATATAAAAGTTATGTATACAATAGCACTTATCAGAGTACAGCACTTACAACACAGCGGAAATAAACTATAGCTATATGATTCTGAAGCCTCCTGCTCCAGCTCTTCAATGTATCTGCAAATCCCGACTACTTGACTGCCCGTACAAATTTAGGCACCCAAGAGTTTAGGGAAAACAACAAAGTAAACTCCGGGTCAGTCATGGGACTTGTATGAGTAAAACAGTTTAAACAAGTATATGAACAAGTAAACGATATCTCATAAGACCACGCCGCAGAACGGAACGGGTTTTTCCCTTATGAGAATCCAAAATATCTTTATATCAAAAACCTTTTGATATTATAATAATGTCTATGTACAAATAGATATCAACTAGCAGAAACGCTTTCATCTCACGTTCTACATATATAGTATACAATCAAAACCGCAAGCACGTATTGGGTAATGGATTTCCAACTATGACAAGGTATGGAATCACCTTCCGATCAGTGTACTCTAGGAACGATACACTGGAGTTCAACAAGAACATCTTGCAACTCAGCCACACATGACCGACCACTCATTTCGCTTGAGTGTATCGAATGTACATCACCAACGGTTGGGATCAGCAACCGTTCCCGTATATATATGGGACAGCATTGATAGATTTAAGAAACAAATGAATATTCACTAGATAGGTGATTATACACCCTACTTCGGTGCGACCGACTTAGCCATGCTGCCTGCCCGATTTCTGTCATTTACCGGTTGATGAGGCTAGAAGCTACGCTTTATCATCACATCAGATTCACTTCGAATGCCACATTGTCAGATCCATCGAAAATCACTAATTGATGTCTACAACCATACATTACGTGTCAGCTAAAAGAAGTTTCCTTCTCCGCTTCCACTCTTGGTACGGTTGAAGAAATCAATGTATGTGACCTTTCTGGAAATACTATGTCAGACATCCATCTTCATTCACTTAGAAATGTCACATCGTCATACCCGCCAAATCACAAATTGACTTATCCAAAAATAACACGGGTATACAGCTAAGAGAAACGAATTCCTCCGCCACCAAACGTGAATACGTTTGAACAGATCAACTTACGCGATCCACTGGATATACTCTGTCAGACCTTCGTCCATATAAGTTGTCCTGGGACTGGACAAACCGAAGGCACTATTCTGTAAACAGGATAGCCCTTGCATTTTTCTCCGTCTTCAATTATCTTTGGCATATATGATTCGCGACGCTTATGCCAATACAGAGTGGTTCTATGGATAATAATCCAACCGGTCTCTCCATATTAACAACGTTAAAATGGTCAAAACTTCGATAGTCTGTGAGTTAACTATCAAAGAAAAACAAGTGTGCAAACAACGATATTATTTCCAGATGGAAATTATATCGAACAAACATCATTTAACATTAATCTCTTTAATTCATTCATTTACTTATCTCCTGTTTCCCTATATTCTAAATTCTTATTTTCTTTTATCAGAACACATTTCTGATTCTCGTTTGGAAAACATTTCCAAAACTCCTTTACGATCAAACCTTACCATTTCTTAGTTAAGAAGGAAGTCACTCAAGTTGGGGTATAATTACCTCTCAGACCTTAACTGAACAACGTTATAACTTTGAAATGGTCAAAGTTTATCTTTTAATCTCTAACAACTTCTTTACGCCTTTCTCGGATCCAATTTTACTAATCCACTTTTATATTTAAAACGTTGGTTATAACGATAACGTTATAATCCCTACTTTCGAATTATCTAACTTTAATTATAACTTCTATTCTTATTAGTGAATAATTAACCTAACACATATTTATTTATAAATAAATAAATCTCTATTTAAACACTGGAAAGTATAAGTACTTTCCCGAATTCGATATAATCGAATTTGCCGATTAACTCTCTTCGAGAAATCTCTATTTGATTAACTCTTCTTCGAATAACCTATATTCGATTTATTCCTTCCTTTCGAATATACTATACTTGATTACTCCTCGAATAAACAATATTCGATAATCTCTCTTCGAATAACTAATATTCGATAACTCTTTCTTTTCAAATATCTCATATTTGAAAATATCACTTTCGAATAAACTATATTCGATAATCTCTTTTCGAATAACTAATATTCGATAACTCTTCCTTTTCAAATATCTCTTATTTGAAAATCTCACTTCGATTAAACTAAAATCGATAACTCCCTTCGATGAAACTAACATCGATAACTCCTTTCGATGAAATTAACATCGATAACTCCTTTCGATGAAACTAACATCGATAATTCCTTTCGATGAAACTAACATCGCTACTCCTTTCGATGAAACTAACATCGATAACTTTAACTCGACGAACTTAACTCGACTAACTTAACTTGACTCGACTAACTCGACTTACTTGGTTCGACCAATTCGATTCGATTAACTAGGGTCGACTAACTTGACTAACTTAACTCGACATACTTGGTTCGACCAATTCGATTCGATTAACTAGGCTCGACTAACTTGGTCGAACCACCCGATCAACTCAACTTATTTAACTTAACTTATTTCTCAACTCGATTAACTCCTATCGAATAACTAATATTCGATTAAACTCCATTCGCTTAACTCTAGATCGCAGCGATCACAATGGTTACGCCTGACTCCCTCAGGAAACATCTGACCGCCGTAGGCTATTTACAGCCCTGCGAATTACGCTAGCAGTCGTACAAGATGGCAATACCCTGAATACTATGTTTGACTAGCTCTGTCTCAAATAACTATATTTGATTAACTCTAGTTCATTTAACTCAAATCGATTAACTCTAACTAATTAACTCCAACTGGTTAACTCTAACTGATTAACTCTAACTGGTTAACTCTATTTGACTAACTCGACTTGACTAACCCCTTTCGAATAACATATTTGATTAACTAACTTTCACATACCATATTCGATTAACTACTTCGAATACCATATTCGATTAACTAACTTCGAATGTCTATATTCGATTAACTAACTTCGAATGTCTATATTCGATTAACTAACTTCGAATGTCTATATTCGATTAACTAACTTCGAATACCATATTCGATTAACTAACTTCGAATGTCTATATTCGATTAACTAACTTCGAATGTCTATATTCGATTAACTAACTTCGAATACTATATTCGATTAACTAACTTCGAATGTCTATATTCGATTAACTAACTTCGAATACCATATTCGATTAACTAACTTCGAATGTCTATATTCGATTAACTAACTTCGAATGTCTATATTCGATTAACTAACTTTGAATACTATATTCGATTAACTAACTTCGAATGTCTATATTCGATTAACTAACTTCGAATACCATATTCGATTAACTAACTTCGAATGTCTAGATTCGATTAACTAACTTCGAATGTCTATATTCGATTAACTAACTTCGAATACTATATTCGATTAACTAACTTCGAATGTCTATATTCGATTAACTAACTTCGAATACCATATTCGATTAACTAACTTCGAATGTCTATATTCGATTAACTAAATTCGAATGTCTATATTCGATTAACTAACTTCGAATACTATATTCGATTAACTAACTTCGAATGTCTATATTCGATTAACTAACTTCGAATGTCTATATTCGATTAACTAACTTCGAATACTATATTCGATTAACTAACTTCGAATGTCTATATTCGATTAACTAACTTCGAATACCATATTCGATTTTCTCCTTTCGAATGTCTATATTCGATTAACTTTATTCACTTTATAAAGACTTCCTTTTTAACAACGTTTTATTCATTTGAAAAGATTTACTTTTAAATAATGGTTCTACACTTTAAAAATGATTTCCTTTTCAATTCTATTATTGAAATATTCTAACTCCTTAAATTCCCGGGAAAATTCGCCATAACCTCCTTTGTATCGGGAGCATCGGGAAAATCCCCAAACTCGCCACACAGGCCTTTCCATTCAAAAAGAAATGTTTTGAATTTATTTCCTTTTCAAAATATCTTCTATTTATAAATATCCCAATTTATAAATATTCCTTATTTATAAATATTCCACTTTATAAATATCTCTGTTTTAAATATCACTTTGAAAATCTCCTTATCAACATTCCATATGTTATGGTATTCAATCACATCAAATCACGATGTTCAATATCGCCCATACACACACAATCAACAACAGGTTATAATTCACATCATATATTAAAATATATGAAAAACAATAAAATAACTGTTGAGGAATCCAGTTGGATTCCTCCAACCTGTTTCCCTGCATCACAGATGTTAGACCGTATAGATAACATCACTTTCAGTTCTATATGATATATTCTGTTAAACAGAATCAATATAGAAATTTAACTAACTGACTAGCAGTTCAATCAAACAGTCAACATACAATCAATCAGTCCATATTTAACAGTTCTAAAAATATAACATGAAAATATAAACTGTTCAGAGTTAGTGAGATTTACTCACTTTTGCAGTTCATCGTTAAAGAACGATAAACCGTTATTTGATTTGAATCAAACATTTTAATTCGCCGTAAATTCAAACGTTTCTCGAATCCACTTCCAGTCAGTTCCATGTTGTAGCTCTCGTCCATGCGGTCCCAACGCAACTTACGGTTCGTGATTCTGATTCCATATGAATAAGTTATCGACATTCGAAGGTTATACACTTTTAAATAAAATTAACTAAATTTAAACAACACTTAATTGGGCCTCACCCCATTTTTGAACGGGCCCAATACCCATTTTCCTTTGACCCGTGATTCAACAGTATGCTTCTTCTCCGAAATCATTTCCTGTGACCGCAAGCTAAATTCCTCCATTTGAAATCAACCAACCCAAGTATCAATCATAGCTTCATACTTATTTCTTTACATTTTGGGCTCAACATTTCAAATTTGGCCCATTTCCTTACTGGAAAAACAAAGCCCGTCCCTCCATACTTAAAAACCCGACCCATTTAGTTTCCTTTCTCTCCCAAACTAAGACCAGCGAAAAATCGATCCCCTTTTTACACCCGTTGACCTCGCGTTGACCGCTCCTCTCCGCCTCCATGACCACTGCTCCGACCTGCAACCACCACCACAATTCATCTCGTTCGATTTGCTTTCCAACCATACCAAATTTACCCAAACCGAACTCCTCCCTGTCGCTGCGATGTCAGGAGACCACGCACCCAGTTCGACGTCGATTGGAACCGGAATCCACCAGAGTCCCTCTACACGAGCGCCTCGACCCCATGAGCAACCAGCACCGCCCCGTTTTCCTCCTCGTCGCTTCTATTTCCTGTGACAGTCAGCCCTAGCCGACGCTGACACACAACCACCGAACCAAAAACGAACCGAGCCCTTGCTTATGCATATCAGTGTGAAGAGTATGAACCTACGAGTTCATAGGAATTGGTTTTAGGAATTTAGAGAATTCATTTGAATTTATCTGTATTTTGAAGATTGATTTTCATGGTTTTTCTTTCTTTCTCACGGTGGAAAAATGGTGGAGGCGCTGTCTGTTGACTTCGTGAAGATGGAATTAGGTTTAGGGTGTATAGTGGTGTCTTTATAGCCCTAACAAATATCTAGATATTTTTTTTATTAATATTTTAATATTTTATTTTGTCCTTTTATATTCGTTTCCCCTTCTAAAAATCTGTGTGATCACACATAGTATTCAAAAATCATGAAATTGGACAGTTAGCTAGAGTTTGACATTACGGTCCCAACGAAACTGGTTTCGTCGAATTCCGACTCTGTTTGCTCACACAGCGTATTTTTAACGGTCGAAATACTGACTGTTTCTCACTCTAAAAATCCGTACGGTCACACAGTGACTCTAAAAATCACGAAACTTAACATCTAACAAAAATTTGATATTGCGGATCCAACAAAATTGGTTTCGTTGAATTTCGACTTCGTTTGCAAAAGTGGCTATTTTTAACGCTCTAAATAGCCTATTTAAATATATAAATATATTTAAATATTATTAAATAAATTAATTAAAATTAATTATTATCGTCTGTGTTCACAGTGGGATACCATACAGCTCTGATATATTCATGTATGTATTTACAACTCGATATTACATTGGCAGAGTTATATCGTTGTTCGATTTCTATTTAAATCCTTATATAAAATATAATTAAATCGTTATGGTCAGGGTGCTGCATTTTTGATAATTTGATTTGGACATAACTCAAAATCTACCCGACGAAATCCCGATTTTTCTCTTCCACTAGAAAGATATACTCCACCAGCTCCACACGTTTCTTGTTTCACAGAAATCCGATTTAAAACGAACCCTGTATATTCAGTTGAAGTTCAAATCGCCAAATAGCGAACTGCAGCGCCATTTCGAGCTCGTTTATAAATATATTATAAACTATACGTTCTAACGCCGTCGATTCCATATATACGTTAATATATTCTGAATCGAAACTCAACCACATCTCGTATACTATTCAATTCACACTCTGTTGTGAATTCTACTATTTCTGACTACCTCGACATTATAATATATTATAATTATAAATTAAATATTCAATATTATTTAATTAAACGATCGTTAACTTCTCTAAATCACCAATTCTATAATTAAATAAATTAATTATATATCTCTAAAAATGCGGGTCATTACATTCTTCCCCACTTAAAATAATTTCGTCCTCGAAATTGCTAAGTTAGAGGACGACCCTATATATTGGAATTCCTAAGATTTGTTTACCCCTTATTTCTGATTTCAACTAAGCCAATTAATATTGACTAAAATATTTATTCATTCCGACTAAGTATAATTTTCAAAAATTCTGAAAATTTTCTAACACTTTAAACTTTCGAAAAATTTCGCCAGCACCTCCTTTGTACTGGTCAATAGCTCAAACTCCAACTCGCCTCTCTGGGCCTTCTTTAACCCAAAAGAAAATCAAACAGCCAAGCGGCTTGCCAATTCGGCTCATAAATTCCAAATTCATATAAAATATAAACTTGTACCTTTTTGTTGGGCATATCATTATATCCCTACCACTTCCATATGCTATCAACTCAGCATATACCAGTGTTATCTCAATCAAATTCCAATCAGTTCATATCCTCAAATCCAAACCGAATTTTATTCGAACCCTAGTATCAAATTTCAAATTCTATTTAACTTAGTTCAAGTTAAATTTCAATTTATTTTTACCATCTCATTTTATTTAACTTCATAAGTTAAATTTTAATTCCAAAACTTAAATTCCTTGGTAAATTTCAAATCCATTTGAAACCAAAATACCTATTCAAAACCTTTGAAATTCTAAACACTTGTTTTCTCAAAACAATTCAAAAACAAAACCTTTGGTAGTAATCCGTCACTTTGGAACTCGAAAATGAACACTGATGATGTGGCTACACTCATCAGAATCTATTTTCCAGTAATCGAAGTGAGTTCAATACTATTTCACTTTCAAAAAAATCATTTCTAAACACTTCCATTTTGAAAACAGTTCAAAATCTCCCAGGAACTTAAAATTTCCTTATTTTAATTCAAATCTGATTTAAATTCAGATTCAATTCGTCTTACTTCATATTCTTTACTTATATGAATTCTGATTAGTTATTTATAACCATTTCATCTTTTTATAAACTCATTCGATTATAATAACAACCAACACAACTAATATACTATATTAATTTCAAAACATATCATGTCGGTTCATCGTATTCAAGTGTTTATAAAACTCCTACCGATACAGTGGATCAAACTGATCGAGCAGAACCCATAAACAACTCAACCAATGAATCTCCACAATATAAAACCATTTTTATATCAAATACAAATACGTTCACTCGTATATATACACTCAAACTCAATCTAGGGTATTACTAACCCTATCTCTACCGAGTCACGCCACAGAGCCAAGTAATTCTTAACTTAAGCTCTGATACCAACTGTAACGACCCGGATTTTGAGCGGCTTTGGTTATCGATGTAAGCTCGACGTCGATAACCAAAACATCGAAAAATCCCGGTTGTTAATGAAAGAAATTAGAGGGTGAGGAAAGATAAGATAGAAACTTAGAATAGAAGAAGAAGAAGAAGAAGAACACAACATCAGAGTAACACGAACCTCACAGCGGAACGAATAACATATAATAGATAACATAACTTTGAAATATAAAAGTTATGTATACAATAGCACTTATCAGAGTACAGCACTTACAACACAGCGGAAATAAACTATAGCTATATGATTCTGAAGCCTCCTGCTCCAGCTCTTCAATGTATCTGCAAATCTCGACTACTTGACTGCCCGTACAAATTTAGGCACCCAAGAGTTTAGGGAAAACAACAAAGTAAACTCTGGGTCAGTCATGGGACTGGTATGAGTAAAACAGTTTAAACAAGTATATGAACAAGTAAACGATATCTCATAAGACCACGCCGCAGAACGGAACGGGTTTTTCCCATATGAGAATCCAAAATATCTTTATATCAAAAACCTTTTGATATTATAATAATGTCTATGTACAAATAGATATCAACTAGCAGAAACGCTTTCATCTCACGTTCTACATATATAGTATACAATCAAAACCGCAAGCACGTATTGGGTAATGGATTTCCAACTATGACAAGGTATGGAATCACCTTCCGATCAGTGTACTCTAGGAACGATACACTGGAGTTCAACAAGAACATCTTGCAACTCAGCCACACATGACCGACCACTCATTTCGCTTGAGTGTATCGAATGTACATCACCAACGGTTGGGATCAGCAACCGTTCCCATATATATATGGGACAACATTGATAGATTTAAGAAACAAATGAATATTCACTAGATAGGTGATTATACACCCTACTTCGGTGCGACCGACTTAGCCATGTTGCCTGCCCGATTTCTGTCATTTACCGGTTGATGAGGCTAGAAGCTACGCTTTATCATCACATCAGATTCACTTCGAATGCCACATTGTCAGATCCATCGAAAATCACTAATTGATGTCTACAACCATACATTACGTGTCAGCTAAAAGAAGTTTCCTTCTCCGCTTCCACTCTTGGTACGGTTGAAGAAATCAATGTACGTGACCTTTCTGGAAATACTATGTCAGACATCCATCTTCATTCACTTAGAAATGTCACATCGTCATACCCGCCAAATCACAAATTGACTTATCCAAAAATAACACGGGTATACAGCTAAGAGAAACGAATTCCTCCGCCACCAAACGTGAATACGTTTGAACAGATCAACTTACGCGATCCACTGGATATACTCTGTCAGACCTTCGTCCATACAAGTTGTCCTGGGACTGGACAAACCGAAGGCACTATTCTGTAAACAGGATAGCCCTTGCATTTTTCTCCGTCTTCAATTATCTTTGGCATATATGATTCGCGACGCTTATGCCAATACAGAGTGGTTCTATGGATAATAATCCAACCGGTCTCTCCATATTAACAACGTTAAAATGGTCAAAACTTCGATAGTCTGTGAGTTAACTATCAAAGAAAAACAAGTGTGCAAACAACGATATTATTTCCAGATGGAAATTATATCGAACAAACATCATTTAACATTAATCTCTTTAATTCATTTATTTACTTATCTCCTGTTTCCCTATATTCTAAATTCTTATTTTCTTTTATCAGAACACATTTCTGATTCTCGTTTGGAAAACATTTCCAAAACTCCTTTACGATCAAACCTTACCATTTCTTAGTTAAGAAGGAAGTCACTCAAGTTGGGGTATAATTACCTCTCAGACCTTAACTGAACAACGTTATAACTTCGAAATGGTCAAAGTTTATCTTTTAATCTCTAACAACTTCTTTACGCCTTTCTCGGATCCAATTTTACTAATCCACTTTTATATTTAAAACGTTGGTTATAACGATAACGTTATAATCCCTACTTTCGAATTATCTAACTTTAATTATAACTTCTATTCTTATTAGTGAATAATTAACCTAACACATATTTATTTATAAATAAATCTCTATTTAAACACTGGAAAGTATAAGTACTTTCCCGAATTCGATATAATCGAATTTGCCGATTAACTCTCTTCGAGAAATCTCTATTTGATTAACTCTTCTTCGAATAACCTATATTCGATTTATTCCTTCCTTTCGAATATACTATACTTGATTACTCCTCGAATAAACAATATTCGATAATCTCTCTTCGAATAACTAATATTCGATAACTCTTTCTTTTCAAATATCACATATTTGAAAATATCACTTTCGAATAAACTATATTTGATAATCTCTTTTCGAATAACTAATATTCGATAACTCTTCCTTTTCAAATATCTCTTATTTGAAAATCTCACTTCGATTAAACTAAAATCGATAACTCCCTTCGATGAAACTAACATCGATAACTCCTTTCGATGAAATTAACATCGATAACTCCTTTCGATGAAACTAACATCGATAATTCCTTTCGATGAAACTAACATCGCTACTCCTTTCGATGAAACTAACATCGATAACTTTAACTCGACGAACTTAACTCGACTAACTTAACTTGACTCGACTAACTCGACTTACTTGGTTCGACCAATTCGATTCGATTAACTAGGCTCGACTAACTTGACTAACTTAACTCGACATACTTGGTTCGACCAATTCGATTCGATTAACTAGGCTCGACTAACTTGGTCGAACCACCCGATCAACTCAACTTATTTAACTTAACTTATTTCTCAACTCGATCAACTCGATTAACTCCTATCGAATAACTAATATTCGATTAAACTCCATTCGCTTAACTCTAGATCGCAGCGATCACAATGGTTACGCCTGACTCCCTCAGGAAACATCCGACCGCCGTAGGCTATTTACAGCCCTGCGAATTACGCTAGCAGTCGTACAAGATGGCAATACCCTGAATACTATGTTTGACTAGCTCTGTCTCAAATAACTATATTTGATTAACTCTAGTTCATTTAACTCAAATCGATTAACTCTAACTAATTAACTCCAACTGGTTAACTCTAACTGATTAACTCTAACTGGTTAACTCTATTTGACTAACTCGACTTGACTAACCCCTTTCGAATAACATATTTGATTAACTAACTTTCACATACCATATTCGATTAACTACTTCGAATACCATATTCGATTAACTAACTTCGAATGTCTATATTCGATTAACTAACTTCGAATGTCTATATTCGATTAACTAACTTCGAATGTCTATATTCGATTAACTAACTTCGAATACCATATTCGATTAACTAACTTCGAATGTCTATATTCGATTAACTAACTTCGAATGTCTATATTCGATTAACTAACTTCGAATACTATATTCCATTAACTAACTTCGAATGTCTATATTCGATTAACTAACTTCGAATACCATATTCGATTAACTAACTTCGAATGTCTATATTCGATTAACTAACTTCGAATGTCTATATTCGATTAACTAACTTCGAATACTATATTCGATTAACTAACTTCGAATGTCTATATTCGATTAACTAACTTCGAATACCATATTCGATTAACTAACTTCAAATGTCTATATTCGATTAACTAACTTCGAATGTCTATATTCGATTAACTAACTTCGAATACTATATTCGATTAACTAACTTCGAATGTCTATATTCGATTAACTAACTTCGAATACCATATTCGATTAACTAACTTCGAATGTCTATATTCGATTAACTAACTTCGAATGTCTATATTCGATTAACTAACTTCGAATACTATATTCGATTAACTAACTTCGAATGTCTATATTCGATTAACTAACTTCGAATGTCTATATTCGATTAACTAACTTCGAATACTATATTCGATTAACTAACTTCGAATGTCTATATTCGATTAACTAACTTCGAATACCATATTCGATTTTCTCCTTTCGAATGTCTATATTCGATTAACTTTATTCACTTTATAAAGACTTCCTTTTTAACAACGTTTTATTCATTTGAAAAGATTTACTTTTAAATAATGGTTCTACACTTTAAAAATGATTTCCTTTTCAATTCTATTATTGAAATATTCTAACTCCTTAAATTCCCGGGAAAATTCGCCATAACCTCCTTTGTATCGGGAGCATCGGGAAAATCCCCAAACTCGCCACACAGGCCTTTCCATTCAAAAAGAAATGTTTTGAATTTATTTCCTTTTCAAAATATCTCCTATTTATAAATATCCCAATTTATAAATATTCCTTATTTATAAATATTCCACTTTATAAATATCTCTGTTTTAAATATCACTTTGAAAATCTCCTTATCAACATTCCGTATGTTATGGTATTCAATCACATCAAATCACGATGTTCAATATCGCCCATACACACACAATCAACAACAGGTTATAATTCACATCATATATTAAAATATATGAAAAACAATAAAATAAGTGTTGAGGAATCCAGTTGGATTCCTCCAACCTGTTTCCCTGCATCACAGATGTTAGACCGTATAGATAACATCACTTTCAGTTCTATATGATATATTCTGTTAAACAGAATCAATATAGAAATTTAACTAACTGACTAGCAGTTCAATCAAACAGTCAACATACAATCAATCAGTCCATATTTAACAGTTCTAAAAATATAACATGAAAATATAAACTGTTCAGAGTTAGTGAGATTTACTCACTTTTGCAGTTCATCGTTAAAGAACGATAAACCGTTATTTGATTTGAATCAAACATTTTAATTCGCCGTAAATTCAAACGTTTCTCGAATCCACTTCCAGTCAGTTCCATGTTGTAGCTCTCGTCCATGCGGTCCCAACGCAACTTACGGTTCGTGATTCTGATTCCATATGAATAAGTTATCGACATTCGAAGGTTATACACTTTTAAATAAAATTAACTAAATTTAAACAACACTTAATTGGGCCTCACCCCATTTTTGAACGGGCCCAATACCCATTTTCCTTTGACCCGTGATTCAACAGTATGCTTCTTCTCCGAAATCATTTCCTGTGACCGCAAGCTAAATTCCTCCATTTGAAATCAACCAACCCAAGTATCAATCATAGCTTCATACTTCTTTCTTTACATTTTGGGCTCAACATTTCAAATTTGGCCCATTTCCTTACTGGAAAAACAAAGCCCGTCCCTCCATACTTAAAAACCCGACCCATTTAGTTTCCTTTCTCTCCCAAACTAAGACCAGCGAAAAATCGATCCCCTTTTTACACCCGTTGACCTCGCGTTGACCGCTCCTCCCCGCCTCCATGACCACTGCTCCGACCTGCAACCACCACCACAATTCATCTCGTTCGATTTGCTTTCCAACCATACCAAATTTACCCAAACCGAACTCCTCCCTGTCGCTGCGATGTCAGGAGACCACGCACCCAGTTCGACGTCGATTGGAACCGGAATCCACCAGAGTCCCTCTACACGAGCGCCTCGACCCCATGAGCAACCAGCACCGCCCCGTTTTCCTCCTCGTCGCTTCTATTTCCTGTGACAGTCAGCCCTAGCCGACGCTGACACACAACCACCGAACCAAAAACGAACCGAGCCCTTGCTAATGCATATCAGTGTGAAGAGTATGAACCTACGAGTTCATAGGAATTGGTTTTAGGAATTTAGAGAATTCATTTGAATTTATCTGTATTTTGAAGATTGATTTTCATGGTTTTTCTTTCTTTCTCACGGTGGAAAAATGGTGGAGGCGCTGTCTGTTGACTTCGTGAAGATGGAATTAGGTTTAGGGTGTATAGTGGTGTCTTTATAGCCCTAACAAATATCTAGATATTTTTTTTATTAATATTTTAATATTTTATTTTGTCCTTTTATATTCGTTTCCCCTTCTAAAAATCTGTGTGATCACACATAGTATTCAAAAATCATGAAATTGGACAGTTAGCTAGAGTTTGACATTGCGGTCCCAACGAAACTGGTTTCGTCGAATTCCGACTCTGTTTGCTCACACAGCGTATTTTTAACGGTCGAAATACTGACTGTTTCTCACTCTAAAAATCCGTACGGTCACATAGTGACTCTAAAAATCACGAAACTTAACATCTAACAAAAATTTGATATTGCGGATCCAACAAAATTGGTTTCGTTGAATTTCGACTTCGTTTGCAAAAGTGGCTATTTTTAACGCTCTAAATAGCCTATTTAAATATATAAATATATTTAAATATTATTAAATAAATTAATTAAAATTAATTATTATCGTCTGTGTTCACAGTGGGATACCATACAGCTCTGATATATTCATGTATGTATTTACAACTCGATATTACATTGGCAGAGTAATATCGATGTTCGATTTCTATTTAAATCCTTATATAAAATATAATTAAATCGTTATGGTCAGGGTGCTGCATTTCTGATAATTTGATTTGGACATAACTCAAAATCTACCCGACGAAATCCCGATTTTTCTCTTCCACTAGAAAGATATACTCCACCAGCTCCACACGTTTCTTGTTTCACAGAAATCCGATTTAAAACGAACCCTGTATATTCAGTTGAAGTTCAAATCGCCAAATAGCGAACTGCAGCGCCATTTCGAGCTCGTTTATAAATATATTATAAACTATACGTTCTAACGCCGTCGATTCCATATATACGTTAATATATTCTGAATCGAAACTCAACCACATCTCGTATACTATTCAATTCACACTCTGTTGTGAATTCTACTATTTCTGACTACCTCGACATTATAATATATTATATATTATAATTATAAATTAAATATTCAATATTATTTAATTAAACGATCGTTAACTTCTCTAAATCACCAATTCTATAATTAAATAAATTAATTATATATCTCTAAAAATGCGGGTCATTACATTAACTATCGAAGAAAAACAGGTGTGCAAACAATGATGTTATTTCCAAATGGAAATTTATATCGATCAAAAATCATTCAACATTTATCTCTTTATTTCATTAATTTACTTATCTCCTGTTTCCCTATATTCAAAATTTCTTATTTCCTAAATTTGGAAAATATACGTTATTAACAATGGAAAACATTTCCATTTCTTGTTTTCTTTATTAGAAAACATTTCTGGTTTCTTATTTGGAAAATATTTCCAAAGCTTCTTCATTGGACTTAGTCAGATGTTTAAACAAACTATCGCGATGCCAACTCAAACCATTTCCTTTAATTACTAAATTCACTTAACCATCCTTTACTATCGAACCTTAACCATTCCTTAGTTAAAAATGAAGTCAATCAAGTTGGGGTAATACTACCACTCAGACCTTAACTGAACAATGTTTCTAACCTTGAAACAGACAAAGTTCACCCTTCTAATTCTCTAACAAAATTCCTTACGTAACTCTCTTTCAAATCTTTTCTATTCGGTAATTCTTTCCTTCGATAAGGTAATATTCGATAACTCTATTCAATTTATTCTATTCACTTAACTCTTTTGATTTAACTCTAACTCTATTCACTTAACTCCTATCGAATAAACCTTGTACGATAACTCTTTTAATTCTATTTGAATAAACTATATATTCGATTAACTCCTTTTACTATTCGAATAAACTATATTCGATTAACTCCTTTTACTATTCTATTCGAATAAACTATATTCGATTAACTCCTTTTACTATTCTATTCGAATAAACTATATTCGATTAACTCCTTTTACTGTTCTATTCGAATAAACTATATTCGACTAACTCCTTTTACTTTCTATTCAAATAAACTATGTTCGATTAACTCCTTTTACTATTCTATTCGAATAAACTATATTCGATTAACTCCTTTTACTTTCTTCGAATAAACTATATTCGATTAACTCTATTTGCTTTAACTCTAATCGATTAACTCCAACTGGTTTAACTCTAACTGGTTAACTCTAATTGATTAACTCCATCTGGTTAATTCTTATTCGAATAACAAATATTCGATTAACTCTATTCAACGGACTCGACTCGACTAACCCCTTTCGAATAACTAATTCGATTTACTAACTTTCGATTACCATATTCGTTTTAACTCCTTTCGAAGACCATATTCGATTTAACTCCTTTCGAATAACTATACTCGATTTAACTACCTTCGAATACCATATTCGATTTAACTCCTTTCACTTTATAAAGATTTCCCTTTTTACAACGTTTATTCATTTTTAAAGATTTACTTTTAGTAACGGTTCTCCACTTTAAAAATGATTTCCTCCTTATAACAGTTTCCTTTTTATAACGTTTTCCCTTTTTCTAAATATCTCCTATTTATAAATATTCCAATTTATAAATATTCCTTATTTATAAATATTCCATTTATAAATATTTTTTTTTCAAATATCACTTTGAAAATATCTCTTATCAACATTTCGGTATGTTATGGTATTCAACATATCAAATCACGATGATCAGTATCGTCCAAACACATATAATCGACAACAGATTGTATATCACATCATATATCACAATATATGAAAAACAGTAAAATAAATGTTGGGGAATCCAGTTGGATTCCTCCAACTTGTTTCCCTGCATCATAGATGTTAAACAATATGGATAACATCACTTTCAGTTCCATATGGTATATTTTGTTAAACAGAATCAATATAGAAATTCACTAACTGACTACCAGTTCAATCAAACAGTCAACACACAGCCAATCATCCAATATTTAACAGTTCTAAAAATACACCATGAATATATAAACTGTTAAGAGTTAGTGAGATTTACTCACTTTGGCAGTTCATCGTTAAAGAATGATAAACTGTTATTTGATTTGAATCAAACAGTTTATTCTGCCATAAATTCATACGAGCCCCAATCCACTCCCAGTCAGTCTCATTGTGTTGCTCCCATCCATACGATCCTAAGGGATCTTGTTTCGCTGAATTCCGATAGTATGACCGAGTTATTCATTGTCAAAGTTAATAAATATTTAAATTAAACTAAATCTAAATCACTTTTCTTACTTGGGCCTTACTCGTCTTACCACCGGCCCACTCCCTTACTTAGCCCGCTCCCATTTCTTGTGAAGTCCAAATCCGTACATAACTAAACGTCTTCTTCCCCGATATGATTTCGTACCTCAGTAACACCATTAGCCGACGTTTGACCCTTAACCACTACTTCACTATTACATGATTTCAAAAACCAAAAATATCACCTTCCTCCTCTTGCCGAGCTCTTCCATACGATACCACAATTATAAAACTCGAACCCCACAAACAGATTCCGTCATCAGCAGTTTTGTTCCCGTGACCTACAGTATTCGATCAACGGAAAAACCCACCGAACTCCACAAACATCTTGCCAACACTTGTGGTTTAACCTCTTGAAACCGAATTCGAACTCAAACACACACTCGTTTCACCAAAATTTACTAACCGATGAACCCAAGTTCATCTGCTACTTTTTTCGAGCATCAGCAAATTCAAATCGCAACCCAACAGATTACCCCAAGTTGAAGAATAACACACCAGGATTCCGAATATATATGTATATCGATTTTATGATTTTACTGTGATTTTATTTTGAATTTCTCTTTTGATTCCCCTTTGAAGAAAGTGGCGGCCAAGAAATGCTTGTGACCGTGGAAAAATAGGGATTAGGTTATAAGGGTTAAGGGTGGTGTATTTATAGGCAAAATAAATATCTAGATATTTTCGTAGAGTGAATATTCCCGGTATATTCTCCATCGTTAACTCGTTTCTGACTTCTAAAAATTCCAGCGACCACATACGATCTTCTAAAATCACCAAACTGGACATGTAGCTAGATTTCGATATTTTGGTCACAATGAAACTGATTTCGTCGAATTCCGACTTCGTATGCTCACACAACGTATTTTTAACTGTCAAAATACTGACTGTTTTTCACTCTAAAAATCCATACTGCCACACAGTGACTCTAAAAATCACCAAACTTGGAATCTAACAATAATTTGACATTTCGGATCCAACAAAATTAGTTTCGTCGAATTCCGACTTCATTTGCAAAAGTGGCTATTTTTAAAGCGCTGAATGACCCATTTGAATATATAAATATATTTAAATATAATTTAATTAAATATTAATAAATTTATATTATCGTATATATTCACAGTGGAATACCATACAGCTTCAGAATATTCCTATATGAATTTCTAAGTCGATATTCACTTCTGGGTCAACCCGATATTCGATTTATATTGAAATTCCTTTTTAAACTATAAATAATTCCTTTATAAATTAGAAAGGAATTCCACAGCGACTTTTCTAAAATTTGATTTGGATGTACATCAAAATCTACACGGCGAAATCCCGATATTTCTCTTCCACTAGAAAGATATACTTCACCAGCTCCACACGTTTCTTGTTTCACAGAAATCCAATTAAAAACGAACCCTGTACAGTCAGTTGAAGTTCGAATCGCCAATTTACGAACTGCAGTGCCATTTCGAGCCCGATTTTAATTATATTATAGCTCTATGTTCAAACTGTCATTTATATAATATATATTCGTTATTCAAATTCAATTCCAAGCTGAACTAAATATCACAGATGATCCAGTTCACACCATATCGCCATTTCAGTCAATTCTGATTATTTCAGAATTAAATATATTATTTAATTTATTATTTTAATTAAATATTCACCATTATTTAATTCCACGACCATTTAATTTACTATATCACTATTTATATAATTAAATAAATTAATTATAATACCTCTGCCAATGTGGGTCATTACAATCTTTCCCACTTAAAGTAATTTCGTCCTCGAAATTGCTAAAAGGTAGAGGACGGCCATATCGACTGGTTAGAACTCATTTGTTCACCTCTTAACTTTTGTTTCAACTGAACCAATATAATTTTCAATTAAATTGTTAATTAATTCTTATCAACGAAAATTTTCAAAAAACCTAAAAAAATTCTAACTCTTTAACTTTTCGAAAAATTTTGCCAGCACCTTCTTTGTACTGGTCAATACATCAAACTCCAACTCGCCTCTCTGGGCCATCTCCAACCCAAAAGAAAATCAAACAGCCAAGCTCCTTGCCAATTCGGTTCATAAATCTTATATCCAATATGAAATATAAACTTGTACCTTTTGTCGGCATATCAATATATCCTTTCCACATGTTATCAATTCAGCGGATACAAGGGTCATCCCAATCAAATTTTGATCTGCTTTTATCCACAACACAACCATTCGTTTTAACCAAGCCAAATCCAATTTCAACTCGAGTTTTTTCTCGATTCCCAACTCTTAACTTGGTTATCACATTATACTTCAAATTTGAATCTCCCAAATACAATTTGTCTCGATATCATTCTAATTCAATCTCAGTTACCACTTTACTGGCTTTACTTTAATTCAAATTCGCTTTCACAAATTTCTGTTAACTTTTTTTTTAGTTCAAACATACTTTCCCTGGGAGTTTTCAAATAGTTTACTCTTTTCAAAAATCAAATTTTCCTTTTGAACATGTCACTGAGCCCTTATTTAACATTCCATTAGTCAAATCACTTCTCTATTTCTTTATCAATATTTGTTAACCAAATATTTTCAATAACCATATTGGCCTTTTATGTTATTTGGAAAACATTTCTGAATATCGCCTTCCTTTATTTTCTAAACTTTTAGAAAATATATGCTATTTATAATTGGAAAATATTCCAATTACTTATCTCTTTTTCGATCTCGTTTATATCTATACTTAAGAAATATTCTTTATTATATTTCCAAGCTTACACTTATTTGGGTTAAAACGGATGTTGTGTAAAACATCGTTACGACAACCCAAATACCATATTCAACTAACTCTTATTCAACATTGATCTTCGAGCCTGAAATCTTACTATTTATTTATTAGTAATGAAATCAATCAAGTTAGGGTATAACTACCTCTCAGACCTTGACTGAATAACATTTATAACGTCAAAACAGATATGACTACTTACTCGAATAATCAATACCATACAACTACTTATTCACTCTTAAACACGTATACGCTTCCTCTTTCTATTCTTACTAGATTTTATTCTTAGTCTTCCTTTTTGATTTTACTACTCTATTTCTAAGTTTGTTTCCTTATTGACTTCAATATATATATATATATATATATATATATATATATATATATATATATATATATATATCGATACGTTGATTTCTAACTATCAAATTATCTTAAAAATATTCTAACTCCTTAAATTCCCGGAAAAATTCCCCATAACCTTCTTTGTACCAGGAGCATCGGGATATTTCAGATAGCCTCCCATGGCCCTCACAAATCCAAAAGAAAAAGCCAAGCGGCTAGCCGATACGGTGCATAAAATATCATATATGAATTAAATACATACCTTTTCGTCGAGCATTCTATTTATATACCTTCATACCTTATCCATACCTATCTCATGTATATTTATACCTTCCCAATCTATTTTAACTATACTTCATCGTTTTAACTCAATTCATTAATTAGTTTGTTAATTAACTCTTTAGCCTATTTCACTTTTATATTTGAACATGACATGTTCAAATATATTTTAACTTGCTTACTAACTAATTTGAATCCCAATTTCAAATTTAAGTTCTATATTCGATTTTGAATACCATTAACAAATCCAATTCACCTTTCAAAGTTCAACTTCAAATTCAAAACTTGATTAACTAATTCCTCTTCGACTTAGTTAATTCTATCCAATTTCTATTCAAATTTTATATCACTTCTGTTATTCAAATCTATATATCAAATTCTATTATTCAAATTCTATATATTCAAATTGTATAGTTCAAATTCCATTTGAATTCTATATTCAAATTCTATATATTCAAATCCTATATTTGAATTCCATTTGAATTCTATATTCAAATTCTATTTGAATTTCTATATTTAAACTCTATTTCAATTCCATTGAATTTCATATATTCAAACTCCCTTTGAATTTCTATATTCAAATCCTATTATTACTCTATATGAATTCTATATTCAATTTTCCATTATTTAAATCTTCTTTATTCAAATCTCATTTGAATTTCTATATTCAAATCCCCTTTGAATTTTCTATATTCAAATCCCCTTTGAATTTTCTTATTTAAATTCTATGTTTGAACTTCCTTTATTCAAATTCCTTTTCAAACTTTCTTTATTTATTCTTTAAATAAGTCTCCATTTCAATTGCTTTTGAAATCGATATTTCTACCTTTGGAAAATAGATTTCCCTTTCAATTTCACACTTGTATTTTTATTTCTGAATTATCCAATGATAATTCTTTTCACTTCATTTATAAACTTCGTTTATAAAAGAACTATTTATAAACTTCGTTTATAAAGGAACATCTCGTTTTATTTCTTTTAAAGCAAGTTAATATTTCAAATCTATTTAAAAATTCAAATTCTATATTATAAATCCCTTTTGAAATTCAACACAACTTGTCTTTCCCAAAACAAATTCAAAACAGTATCTTTGGTAGTAATTCGTCACTTACAACTCGAAAATGAATACTGATGATGCAGCTGTCATCATCAGAATCCATTTTCCAGCGATCGAAATGAGTTCAATACTATAAAACTATTTCTAAACATTTCCACTTTGAAATTCATTCCAAAATATAATTCACACTGCTTGTAAAACAATTTAAAATCTCCCAGGATCTTAAATTTTCCTTATTTTCAATCCAAATCCATTTACAAACACTTATCCAATTCTCCAGGGTTTTAATTTAATTTCTGATTTAAATTCAGATTTAACTTATCTGATTTCACGTATTTCACTTATATGAATTCTGATTGGTTATTTACATAACTATTTTTGTAACACCCCGAATGTTGAATAACTTGTTATAATATAAAACAGGGCAGAATTATATTTTAAAATCTGAATTAGGGGAAACGGGCTATTCCATTGCGTTCGTCTCGGAAAAATACGCGAAATAGAGTCCGAGTTTTCGAAAATCGGAGTCCGTATGGCCCAGATAAGGCCCGAAGAAGTTTTCAGAAATTTAAAACAGATTTTAAATACGAAAATTTCACATTTCAGAAGTGGCGGGAAAATTCCCGCCAGACCCAAGGAGTCGACCTGGGGGTCGACTGGGGAGTCGACCTTCCCACCAGGTCGACTGGGGAGTCGACCCTAGTGTCGATCTGGGGGTCGACCTCCCTGGTCGAGCCCAGGTGACCTGGGTGCATCAGCTTGGCTTTTGGGCTGTGTTTTGGTGGCTAGGACGAGATCTGACGGCTCTAATCTGATTTAGGGTTAATCTAATGGCCTAAAACACCTAACTACTCTATAAATACACCCTAAGACTACCCTAATTCATACTAAAAATAGATACAACACCGTTATGCCGTCAAAATGCAACTTGAAGGAGCCTCCATCAACTTAAATAGGAAGATAGCTTCTCAAATCAATCTCTAATCAACTCTTGCAACTTAATCTTCTTCTTAGGAGTGCTAATCAACAAGTTGTGAGTTTTCTATAGCCTTAATGACCAATTATTTAAATGATTATGATAGGATATAATGAGGTTATGGCTATGAATGTGGATCAATGCATGTTATGCAAGTTATATGCTATGTGTTAATGATGTTATGCATGTTATGCAAGTTATGTGCTATATGTTCATGATGTTATGCAAGTTATGCAAGTCATATGCTATGTGATAATGATGTTATGCAAATTATGCAAGTCATATGCTATGTGATTATGATGTTATGCAAGTTATGCAAGTCAGATGCTATGTAATTATGATGTTATGCAAGTTATGCAAGTCAGATGCTATGTATTTGTGATGTTATGCAAGTTATGCAAGTCATATTCTATGTATTTGTGATGTTATGCAAGTTATGCAAGTCATATGCTATGTGTTTATGATGTTATGTAAGTTATGCAAGTCATATGAGAAACATTGATCCATTATGACACCATGATATGCAAGTTTGGTGTATGATTATATGCAAGTTCATCTATGATATGTATGCAAGTTTGGTGTATGATTATATTGAAGTTCATCTATGATATGTATGCAAGTTTGGTGTATGATTATATGCAAGTTCACATATGACATGTTATGCAAGTATGGTGTTTGATTATATGCAAGTAACATGTGCAAGTTTACACCTTTGTACGATATGCATACATATGCAAGTTAACCCCTTTGTATGTCATACATACATATGCAAGTTTACCCCTTTGTATGACATAAATAACTTATGCAAGTTAACCTCCTTATGACATATGTGATTCATGCAAGTTTGGGTTGATTATTTATGCTAGTTGGGTTTGATGCTATATGCATGTTGACACCTTTAAACCCATGATGATGCTAATGTTATGCAAGTTGAACCTAATGTATTTGTGATGAATCTTCCCTTTTTTGTCATGTAGCGAATTACGTGGGGAACGATGGGGTTAATATACATGTTAATGAAATGGTGTGAAGTTGGTATGATTATGCATACCATAAAGTGGATGGACATAATTGAGGAAATTATGTACATCATTAAAATCGGAATTAATTAGGGAAAATTAATTCGGGGGTGATTAATTAGGTGTAATTAATCGACTAAGACACGAGGTTGGACCCTTTTGTAGCGTAAGACTGCCCGGAACCGACCGGCAAATCCAGCGGCTACAAATGATCGGCCCAATGTGAGAGGTCTTAGGCACAAACTAAATACGTGACAAGTGTATAGACACGAGGTTAGACTCGGTTATGGCGTAAGGCTGCCCGGCCGAACCGGCAAATCCAGCTGCCATAAAAGATAGTCTAATGTGAGAGGTCTTTACAACGGTCGCGTTCTTAATCAATTAAGAAACACTTAACCAGATAATCATGTAGTGGGCATGAGGGGTTAAGTGGGTGCCTTGGGTGGCATGTGGAAATCAAGTAAGTGCCTTGGGTGGCATGAGGAAATCTAGTGGGTTGCCTTGTGTGGCAATAGAAAATACGATTAGAATACTTAACCAAGTGGAAACATGTAATTAAACATGATTAAAGGGTTGAGTGGGATGCACTAGATATAATGACAAGCTTAGGTGGTAGCTTGTGGGGGCCCATTTCACCCAGTAACCCATATGTATCTTATTGGGCTCGATCCATGTCGAGGACGGGACACGCGTACTGGGCTTGATTATAAGAGGCCAAAACGGGTTAGCGGTGGCAATGTAAGTCCAACGGGTTTCATATGCGTGTGTGGACCCGGGCTGGTAGGTAAGACGTTGTTGCATCGTGTAGATATAAGCAGTGCACCATTTGTTGTATCGAGTTGCCACTTTGGGGAGTGATACACCCCACTGTGGGGCCAGCACGGGTATCTACGGTAGGGAGCCGATCGCTTGGTAGTAGTGGGTACACCTAGTGGAGATAGGGGCAGACGGCACCTATGTAGTCAGCTAGGGGTACACGAAACTACTGGGTAAATTTTCTAAGTCCTTTGGTGGGGTCAACCTTAAAGTAGGAATGACTGGTGTGGTGCAGTTAGTAATTATCCTTGGGTGGGTAGATGCGTCTTTACCGTTATCTTAGTTCATCCTATGTCTAGTTGGCCACTTAGTGTAGTCATTTATCCCCAGTCATCCCATACCAAGTTTATATCATACCCTAATTACTTTAATAATTGTGTTGTTAAAGTTATAGGGCTCACTCAGGCTTATGTCTGACCCCGTTGTTTTTATCTTTTTTCCCCCTCAGGTCCTCAGGTTGGGCCTAGCACTAGTGGACTTTGATCAGATTTCTTTATCTATCTTCTGGAGCTTGGACCGTGATGTAAAGCCCAGCTTATCTTTTCTTTTATGGCTATTGTTTATGTAGTGGGATTATGTACTTATGTTTTTATCAGGATGGATATTTAGTACTTGACTCTTTATGGTGTTGTAACTAAACATGTTTACCTTCTGCTGCAATGAAATGATGTTTTAGAATTTCAAGTATTTATATCTGTCTTGTGTAATTTTTCTGTTCTATATTCACTTAAAATGCTCCACCGAAGTTAAGGCATTCCCTTAGTGAGTGACCTTAGTGGGTGTGGGGTATTACACGTGGTATCAGAGCGAAGGTTACCAGAACAGATAAAATTTTTAGAAAACTATATTTCTGAAAACCTTTTCGGAAGAAGTATATTCAAAAACATGTCTTTAAAGAGAAAAGTTTTTGAAAGAAAAGCATAATCCCCAATAGCCATATCTTTATCTTTCGAATTCTCCGTTTTGAATCTTTCCTTTTTCGTTTCAGCATGGCTGAGGATCTTAACTTTCCGGAGGGTGTGACGATACCAGTATGGTATAGGAGATTGATGGAGGCTAGGGCCGCCACTGCGGGTCCAGCAAATGTTCCTCCACCAACCGTAGCACCCGATCTTCCTCCTCCCCCTCCTCCTCCTCGCACGGATACTTTTGCTAAGACTTGCAAGGAATTTAAGGCTATGGGAGGGAAACCTTTTCAAGGATCAGAAACTTTTGTGGAGGCTAGAGATTGGCTTAAGGAGGTGGAAGAGTTGATGGATATCTTTGAGATGGAAGAAGGAAAGAAAGTCAAGTTAGCTGCTTGGTTAATGAAGGGAGAGGCCTCACTCTGGTGGGAAGTTACTAATGGAGAACGCCCCGTTGACTCTTGGGCAGATTTCAGGCAAAGATTTGTGGCAAAGTTTCTCTCAAGGGCAGAGGAAAACTTGTATATGGAAAGGTTCTTGACTCTAAAGCAAGAAAACCTCTCGGTGAAGGAATATGACAAAAAGTTTAATCAATTGGCAAGGTTTGGCATAGACATGGTGAATACACCGGAGAAGAAGGCTTTGAGGTTCGTTAAAGGCTTAAATGAACCGATGCATGGATTGGCTATGACTCATATCCCTATGGGGGCCACCTTTGAGAAGCTAGTTGACATGGCACTCATGCATGAGGAAGAGAAGGGTCCCAATGCTAATAAGGCACCCGAGAAGAAAGGGGATCAGAAGAGACCTCAACAACAACAGCAAAACAAGGGTGGAAAAGGCAACAGTGGCAAGGGAAAGAAGAAGTGCTTCAATTGCGGGATACCAGGCCACATAAGCAAAGATTGTCGGAAGAAGAAGAAGACTGGATGCTACCACTGTGGTGAAGCAGGGCATCTAGTGAAGGACTGCCCTAAGAAGGGGCAAAGGACGGGATCTACCTCAGGAGGACAGGTGCAAGCTCTTATGGCACCGGGTCAGGCAAGGGGGCAAGTTCAGGCTCTCGCGGTTCCACCAACTCAGGAAAGAGGTAGTACTATTTCCTTTGAAAGTCTGGTTTTTCTATTTGATCATCCTGTCCATACATTGTTTGACTCTGGCGCATCGCATTCGTTTATCTCATCATCATTAGTTGAGTCACTGCACTTAGACACCAGTCTAGTAGATGATCTCTTGGTTGTTTCAAGCCCAATTGGGGGCTCCACTTATTTGTCCATGATATGTTTGGGTTTGAAGATTTCTATACTTAGCATTGAGTTTAGATGTGATGCTTTTGTTTTGGGCTTCACGGGCTATGGGTTGATTTTGGGCATGGACTGGTTATCCAGTAATGGTGCCGTTCTTGATTGCGAAAGGAGAGTTGTTAGGCTCATGACCCGCTTGGGGAACACTCTCGAGATCTCTTTTAATCCCATGGATTCTGTTATGCTAAGTTATCTTGAATCGCTTGACGCTTCGGTCGAGAGTTTGCGATCTTTTAGAGTGGTCCGGGAATACTCGGATGTGTTTGAGGAGGTGAAGGGCTTACCTCCGAAGCGGGAGATAGACTTCCGAATATATCTGGTGGATAATGCTAAACCTGTATCTTTACCAGTGCGCCACATGGCTCCTCGTGAGAGGAGGGTACTCCATAAGCAAGTAGGGGAGTTGCTTGAGAAGGGGTTCATAAGACGAAGTATATCGGAGTGGGGTGCTCCAGTAATTTTTGCCACGAAGGCAGATGGGTCCCTCAGACTTTGTGTAGACTATATAGAACTCAACAAGCTCACAAAGAAGAATATACACCCATTGCCGAGGATTGATGATCTCTTTGATCAGTTGGTTGGCGCTTCAGTGTTTTCGCAGTTGGACTTGGCCACGGGGTTTCATCAGTTGAGGGTGGCTGAGGATAGCATAGACAAGACTGCCTTTAGGACTCCGGATGGTTTCTATGAGTGGCTGGTGATGCCATTTGGTTTGACGAACGCCCCTGCATATTTTGTGGATTTGATGAGTAGGGTGTTCAGGGAGTACCTTAATAAGTTCGTGGTGGTCTTTGTGGATGACATCTTAGTCTTTTCTAAGAGTGAAGAAGAGCATGCCCTACATCTTAGGGAAGTGTTGGAGACTCTTCGAGCACATAGCCTTAAGGCTAAATTTTCTAAATGTCACTTCTGGAGGAAGGAAGTGCGGTTCTTGGGGTACGTGGTCTCCAAGGAAGGGATAGCTATGGATCCCGCGAAGGTAGTATCAATCCAAGATTTTAAGGTTCCGAAGAATGCTACCGAGGTGAGAAGTTTCTTGGGGTTGGCTGGCTACTATAGGAAGTTTATCAAGGACTTCGCGAAGATATCAGCCCCATTAACTCGCTTGACGAAGAAGAATCTAGTCTTCGCATGGGACGTAGATTGTGATGATGCGTTCCGACGGTTAAAGAGAGCTTTAACCACCGCTCCAGTCTTAGTGTTGCCAGATGGGAGTAAGCCATTTGTTGTCTATACTGATGCTTGTGGGACTGGAGTGGGCGCAGTCTTAATGCAAGAGGGAAGGGTAATAGCCTATGGTGGAAGGCAGTTGAGAGCACATGAGAAAAATTACCCTACCCATGATTTAGAGTTGGCCGCTATTGTTTTTGCGCTTAAGATTTGGCGCCATTATCTTCTGGGAGAGAGGTTCGAGTTGTTCACTAACCACAAATCATTGAAGTACTTGTTTTCTCAGAAGGTTTTGAACTTGAGATAGCAAAGGTGGATGGAGTTCTTAGCATCCTATGATTTCGAGATAGCATATACCCCTGACAAGGGTAACGTGGTGGCGGACGCCTTGAGTATAAAAAGGTTGTCCTTGAGTCCATTGTTCGTGGAACGACGAAGCTTGGAATTTATCTCGATGTTTGATTTCAGACCTTCCGTTGACTAAATACCTAGCTTGCTAGCATCCTTGGAGGTTAGACCTACTCTTTTGGGGCAGATTAGCGAGGCACAGCGGGACGACCCACAGTTGGTTGAGTTGGTAGAGAGGCTTATAAGGGGGGAGTCGTCCAGCCATTTGAGTAGGTACACCCTAGACGATAGGGGGTGCTTACGTAGAGACGGTAGACTTTGTGTACCGCAAAACGAGGGTTTGAGGAAGGCTATTCTTGATGATGCACACCGTTCTAGGATGACCATTCATCCCGGTGGGGACAAGATGTACCAGGACATGAAGCGAGTTTTCTTTTGGGCCGGTATGAAGAAAGATGTGGCCGAGTATGTCGCTAGATGCTTGGTGTGCCAACAGGTGAAAGTGGAGCAAAAGAAACCAGGTGGGTTACTTCACCCATTGGAAGTTCCGCAATGGAAGTGGGATAGCGTCTCGATGGATTTTATTGATGAATTACCAAGATCGAGGAAGGGTAATACGGGAATTTGGGTTGTGGTAGACAGACTTACTAAGAGTGCCCATTTTATACCCGTGAAGAGCAAGAGGACTGCTCCATGGCTAGCTTCAGTTTACCTTCGAGAGATAGTTCGATTGCATGGGGTACCTTCTAGCATAGTGAGTGATCGAGATCCTATCTTCACTAGCGAGTTTTGGAGGAGTTTGCAAGAAGCAGTGGGGACTCAATTGTGTCTGAGCACCGCATATCATCCTCAGACGGACGGCCAAACCGAGAGGGTAAATCGTGTTCTGAAAAAACTTTTGAGGCTTTGTATCTTGGATTTTGGAGGTACATGGGAAGAGCATCTTCCATTGGTGGTGTTCGCGTATAATAACAGCTTTCAGTCCAGTATTGGTATGGCTCCTTTCGAAGCTCTTTATGGAAGGCCTTGTCGATCACCTACATGTTGGTGGGAATCTACGGATAAGATCTTGCTTGGGCCCGATATAGTTAGAGAGACTTCGGAGAAGATTGATTTGATTCGAAGAAGGATGAAAGCAGCGCAGGATAGGCAGAAATCTTACGCGGATAAGAGGAGGACGGATCTTGAGTTTGATGTTGGGGACATGGTCTTTGTCAAGGTATCTCCATTACGGAATGTAGTTCGCTTTGGGTCCGTTGGGAAGTTAGCTCGAAGATTTGTTGGGCCATTTCCTATTAAGGAAAGGATTGGACGGATGGCATATAGAGTGGATTTACCCGAGAGACTTAGTGGGGTACATGACGTATTCCATGTGTCACATTTGAGGAAGTGCCTACATGAGACCGCAGAGGTGGTAGAGCCGAGCTTGCTTAGTGAAGTGGAGGTAGAGCGTGATGCGACTATTCGACGAGCTCCTACCCGCATCCTTGGGTCAGAGATTAGGAAGTTGAGGAACAGAGAGGTGCGACTAGTCAAAGTGCAATGGGGAGAGGATGAGAGCAATGCTACTTGGGAGACAGAAGCGAAGATGCGTTCACTGTACCCATTCCTTTTTGAGAGTATGTCTTTTAACTTCTCCTTTATCGTTTGTCTAGTACTTATCTTATCTTTAGTATGTCCTCTCATTAGTACCTTTGACCTTAAGATAGGGTAAACCTATGGTTGAAACATGTGTTTGAGACATGTTATGTTTGATGGATGCGTGTGGATGCAAGTGGTTGCTAGTGGTTGCTCGTGGATGCATATACACACACTTTAGGCACTATGTAACACCCCGCGAATTCTATAACTGTGAAATTCACAAATTAAAGTATAATTAATTTGAAATCAAAGAACTAAGGGAAATGGGATACGCCATTACGTTCGTCTCGGAAAAGTACGCGAAATAGAGTCCGAGTTTTCGAAAAACGGAGTCCGTATGAAGAAGATATGGCCTTCGGAAGTTTCTGAATTAAATTTAAAATTCAAACAGAATAAAACAGTTTAAAATTAAAAACCGGGCCCAATTGGCCAGGGCAGGAAAAATCCCGCCTGATGCACCCAGGTCGACTGGGCTGTCGACCTGGTCTAGCCAGGTCGACAGGGCTGTCGACAGGGCTGTCGACAGGCATGTCGACCTGGTCCAGACCCAGGTCGAACCCAGTCCACCCTGGCTGGCCTATTTTATGTTAGTCGATTTTCTGTAGTCTGCTTTGTCATTAGGGCTAGGTGGCAGGCTCTAATTGGTCTCTCTTGCGAATGAATGGCTACGATCAATCCAAGCAACATCAACGGTCCTAATCAGTTCATAAACCCTATAAAAATGGCCCTAGACTAACCCTAATCTATTCATTCAAAAATAAGAACAAAGCCGCCATGTTGCTGAGGAACGACTAAGAGTAGCCGCCAATTGGGGAGAGGATTAGGAGGCAAATTCTACGGCATAAAGCGACCTAAACAAATCAAATCAACAAGGAATCGTATCTCCAAATGCCTAAATTGGAGAATTCGCCACACCATTGTAAGTAGAGTATTATTTTGGTATGAACAAATAATTGTGTTGGTTTGTATACTTGATTTGTGGCAATAAAGTAATTCATATTTGTGCGTTACTATGATTCTTATCGATTTGGAATATTGTATACGTTTGGATATTCTCAAATTATGTTATTCATTATGAAAAACTACATGCAGTAGTTTTATGCAAGTATACGTTTGGAATATTCGCAAATTATGTAATCCATGTTGAAGCTACATATATGTGGTTGATTAATTGAAATTCATGCAAGTTTGGGGTTTTGCTACTATGCCATCATAATGGGTATTTTTATACAAACATCATTTTTGTGAAGTAATTGGAATAAGTTTGGGTTATCATAGTCCATATGAAATTATGTTGAAAATTTGGCATCATGATCTATGTATTAAGACATGCTTTTGTACTAGAAAACCTATTTGCAAACTTATGAATATGACTAGGCTATGATTGATATTTGGCATAATTGAAATCCATGTTAAGTCTATATTGTTTACAAGAATTATATGATGACATATGTGGTACATAGCTAGGTTAGATTCAAAATCCCTTTTTGCAAGTTTGCATGACTAAAGTAAAAATCATGATTTCATGTTAGAAATATTTAGCCATGGTTATGTGAACAAATTTAACTATACTTTTGTATTAGTCACAAAAGTAGGCACCTTTGTAAACATGTAGTAGTCTTATGAACATGATTTGCTTATGTTTGACATTATGCCTGAATAAAAATATAGGTTTATGTTGTAGTTAAGCCTATGTGTCGATAGTGATATTCTTAACTTAACTACAAGTTTACATGGTTTGATTCATGTCACTTATGCTTTATGAACAAAGTATATGTCACTACTATGCAAGTACACCAGTTTCTATTTTGTATTTCCAACGTCATATTGCAAGTTCATGCGTTCACATTCCCCTCTTTGTGTATGTAATCACGCTTTAAGCCTCCCATTTTCGCATGGCTAAGTTGGGCTTTAAAAGGCTAAGCCCAATATATATATAATAAACGGACGTGTAAAACGGGGGAAAATAACGTTGGGTTAAAATTACTAATGAATGAAAATATAAAATAGAAGGGCCCAAATTCAAGTATGGGTTGGGCCCATGATTGGTGTAACCTTTACACCATTAACTTAATAATGGGCCGCAAATATTTACATATAAGAAAATAAAGAAGAAAGATAAAATATGTAAATGTAGAACATACGATGTGTTTAACCCGAGGTTGGATTGAGTTGTGATGTAAACCTGCCCGGAACCGCCCGACTGTCCAGTAGTCACAACAATACCTATCCAATGTGGGAGGTTAAACATGGAGCCCAATAAAGACCCGAGGTTAGACTGAGTTGTGGCGTAAGACTGCCCGGAACCAACCGGCAACAGGCAGCCACAACAAATCCTGTCTAATGTGAGAGGTCAAGGCTTTAATAAGACAATTAAGGCTGAGTCAGGACTGTTAGGATTAAGTGAACTAAAGACTTAATCAAAATGGAACATGCTAAACTAAACGGACTGGTGGGGGTTAGGTTAGAAAACACTTAACCAACTTAGCATGTTGGCTAGAGATAGAAAACCTAGTAACGGGGGACCCTTTTCAGCAGTAACCCTAGAAGGTGTATCAGGATACCCTGAAACTAGGCAGGGTGGGGCACGATTACTGGGCTGATTGTAAGAGGTCAAATCGACGGCGGTGGTGTAGCAGTGTAGGTTCTAACTGGGTGCGGGCGTGCACACACTCCGGCGCAGAAAAATAAGGCACTGGACACCAGTAGAATACCTGTGCATTCTAGGATTGTGTCGGGCCGCCTCCATGGGACTTGATACACCCCATGGTGGGACCAGCATAGGTAACTACAACATCGGGGGCCGTAAGACACATGTAACTATGCGAGTAGGAGCCGATCATCATATAATGGATCACATCACCCTGATTTATCGGGTGCCGGTTGGAAACTAGTTTATATGGGTTCATAGATTTACATGGGGTACGATAGTATATTCGATCCTAGACAACTTAACCAAGTTTATAGTGCTTTCCCACTTCTTGTTTATACTTATCATACCCAGTTCTTTATTCATAGACAGAATAGTACTAGACTTACTCAGGCTTTATGTCTGACTCTACTTTTCTTTCGTCTTCTTTTCTTCCGTTTCCCCCCCCCCTCCCCCCAGGTCCACAGGGAGGGAACACAGCAGCTTGACCGATCTTAACATCCACCTTGAAGAGGAGAAATGTATTGCTTGGTCCTTTTCATCTTGAACTATGGCTTTGGACAACCACTATGGGGCCTTTGCAGTTTATCTATGTTTTATTTATGCTTCTTTAAATAATGTAATCAAGACAGATTATGAAAGTGTTATGTTATGTTTTTGGAAAGGATGTAAGACCATCATGGTGATGTTGTTGTAGCACGTATTTGCTTTTATGAAATAAAAGTTGTTGTTTTTCCGCTGTTTACAAATATGTGTTCTTATATCTGTCTTGTATATCTGTGACCTATACTTATAAACCTCCACCAAAATTAGGGCATTCCCTTTGAGAGTGACCCTAATGGAGGTGGGGTGTTTCACTTAGTATCAGAGCGAGGTTTACCAGATAAGATAAAAAGTTTTGAAAATTTATTTTCAAAAAGGAAGTTTAAAGAAGCATTTTTAAAAGAAAAAAATATTATTTTATTTTAAAAAGGCAAAGTCCACTCCCCAAAGCCATAGGTACTATCTCTTATCCTTCGTTCTGAATCTATCCTTTTTGTTTTAGCATGTCCGAAGATCTTAACCTGCCAGAAGGGGTACCAATACCTGGTTGGTTTAGACGGTTCTTAGAAGCAAGGGCCACTCAGCCAGGTCCTACCGTTCCTCCTCCCCCAGCTGCCGGAAATCATCCAGCTGCAGCGGCACCTTTTCCTCCACCTCCTCCACGGGGAAACACGTTTGCTAAGATATGTAAAGATTTTATAGCTATGGGAGGAAAGGATTTCCATGGAACTGAGTCCTTCGTGGCAGCTAGAAATTGGCTGAAAGAAACGGAGGACCTATTCATCATCTTTGAGGTAGAAGATAGACAAAAAGTACAACTGGCAGTGTGGCTATTGAAGGGCGAGGCTTCCTACTGGTGGGAAGTCACTAATGCTGAAAGACCAGTGGAGACATGGGAGGACTTTAGGGTAAGATTTGAGACTAAATTTCTCTCAGATGCAGAAAGAAGTTTGCAGTTGGAAAAATTCTTATTTCTTAAGCAAGGGGACAAGACAGTCAGAGAGTATGTGAATCAGTTCGATAAGCTGGCTAGGTTTGGGCTTGACCTAGTCAACACCCCGCACAAGAAGGCTCTCCGTTTCGTCAAGGGGTTGAATGAGCCATTACACAGTTTGGCCATGACCCATATACCCATGGGAGCCACGTATGAAAGATTGGTGCAAATGGCATTGCTGAATGAAGAGGATAAGGTCAAGAAGGAGACAAAGGCAGAAAGCTCTCAAGGGAAGAAAGAGGGTTTGCAGCCTAAGAAGACAGACTTTAAGAAGGGTGGGAAAGGCAACAAAGAGAAGAGGAAGTGTAATTTCTGTGGCAAAGTGGGGCACTTAGTAAAGGACTGCCGGAAAAAGAAGGCCAAGGAGAATGGTGGGTGCTTTTCTTGTGGTGAGACGGGCCACAGGGCTAAGGACTGCCCAAAGAAACGAGGACAGGGGCAGAGGGCTGGATCCACGCCAGGGGCACAGGTTCATGTGCTGGAAGTGCCACCTCTGCAACAGCGAGGTATAAATACTTCTGTAGAAAGTGTAGTTTATCTTTATGATCACCCCGTTCGCACTTTATTTGATTCTGGCGCATCACACTCCTTTATCTCGTCTGCTTTAGTAGAATCTCTGCACCTAAAAACTAGTATGGTAGAGGACCCCTTAATTGTTTCAAACCCAATTGGGGGCCCAGCTCATTTGTCTATGATCTGTTTGGGATTGAAAATCTCTATTCTAAGTGTAGAATTTCAATGTAGTGCCTTTGTTTTGGGCTTTTCGGGGTATGGTTTGATTTTGGGTATGGATTGGCTATCCAGTAATGGGGCCATCCTTGATTGTGAGAAAAGGGTTGTTAGGCTCCTAACCCAGCTCGGTAATACTTTGGAAATTTCTTGTAATCCCTCGTATGCGGTTATGCTTAGTTATCTTGAATCGCTAGATGCCTCTGTTGAAAATTTGCAATCAGTTAGAGTGGTCCGGGAATATCCGGATGTTTTCGAAGAGGTGTAGGGCTTGCCTCCGAAGCGGGAAATAGACTTCCGCATATATCTTGTAGATAATGCAAAGCCCATTGCGTTGCCCGTTAGACACATGGCTCCACGGGAAAGGAAAGAGCTCAGTAAACAGATTAAAGAGCTTCTAGAAAGGGGTTCATTAGGAGGAGCATTTCAGAATGGGGCGCTCCAGTGGTGTTCGCTACAAAGGCGGATGGTTCACTCCGTCTATGTGTTGACTATAGGGAGCTCAACAAGCTAACGAAAAAGAATAGGCACCCGCTCCCTAGAATTGACGATTTATTTGACCAGCTTGTAGGAGCGTCTGTTTTCTCCCAACTCGATTTAGCAACCGGTTTTCATCAGCTAAGGGTGGCTGAAGATAGCATCGATAAAACGGCGTTTAGAACCCCAGACGATTTCTTTGAATGGCTTGTCATGCCTTTCGGCTTGACAAATGCACCTGCTTACTTCGTGGACCTGATGAGTAGGGTATTCAGAGATTTCCTCAACAAATTCGTAGTAGTCTTCATAGATGATATCCTTATCTTCTCAAAGAGTGAAGAGGAACATGCTCAGCACTTAAGGGCAATCATGGAAACTTTGCGAGTCCATCAACTAAAAGCCAAATTCTCCAAATGCCACTTTTGGAGAGAAGAGGTGAGGTTCCTTGGGCACATAGTATCCAAACAAGGGTTAGCAGTGGACCCTGCGAAGGTAGTGGCGGTACAGGATTGGAAGACACTAAGGAATGCAACTGAGGTCCGAAGCTTTCTAGGACTAGCGGGTTTCTATCGAAAGTTTATAAGGGATTTTGCGAAAATCTCAGCTCCGCTCACGAAATTGACTAAGAAGAATCTAGTGTTCAATTGGGATTTGGATTGCGAGTTTGCTTTCCAACGACTGAAAAGGGCTCTCACAACAGCCCCAGTTTTGACGCTGCCAGATGGGAACAAGATGTTCACTGTTTATACGGATGCATGTGGGACAGGGCTAGGCGCCGTCTTAATGCAAGAAGGAAGGGTAGTAGCTTATGGCGGGAGGCAGTTGAAGGTGCACGAAAAGAACTACCCAACCCACGATCTTGAGTTAGCCGCCATCGTCTTTGCACTCAAGTCTTGGCGACATTATCTCCTAGGTGAGAAGTTCGAACTGTACACTGACCATAAATCGTTGAAATATCTTTTCTCGCAGAAGGATCTTAACTTGAGGCAACAAAGATGGATGGAGTTTCTTGCCTCGTACGATTTCGAAATCTCCTACACTCCGGGCAAAGGCAACGTAGTAGCAGACGCGTTGAGCCGAAAGAAATTGACCCTAAGCCCGTTGTTTGTTGAAAGACAAAGCCTAGAGTTTATAGCCAGCTTCGACTTTAGGCCCTCCTCCGATTTCGTACCAGGCTTGTTAGCATCTCTCGAAGTGCGCCCAACTTTAGTGGATTCAGTAGGGACAGCACAACGCGAAGACCCTCAGCTCGTGGAAACAATTGATAGGCTAATTAGGGGTGAAACTTCAAGTCACCTCAACAGATACTCCATCAACGATAAGGGTTTGTTAAGGCGAGACGGAAGACTATGCATCCCACAGACAAAAGATTTAATAAAGAAGGTTCTCGAGGAAGCACATCACTCCAAGATGACGATACACCCAGGCGGAGATAAAATGTACAAAGACATAAAAAGAACTTTCTTCTGGAACGGCATGAAAAAGGTCGTGGCAGAATTCGTTTCTAAGTGTATGGTGTGCCAACAGGTTAAGGCGGAACAGAAAAAGCCTGGCGGACTGCTACATCCTCTGGAGGTCCCGCAGTGGAAGTGGGATAGCATATCAATGGACTTCATCGATGGGCTGCCTAGGTCTAGGAGAGGCAACACTAGCATTTGGGTAATAGTGGATAGGCTTACTAAAAGCGCCCACTTTTTACCTGTCAAAAGTAAAAGAACTGCCTCATCCCTAGCATCACTTTACCTCAAGGAAATCGTTCGGCTCCATGGAATACCATCTAGCATTGTTAGTGACCGAGACCCCATCTTCACCAGTGAGTTTTGGCGGAGTCTGCAAGAAGCAGTAGGAACGCAGTTATGCTTGAGCACAGCCTATCATCCCCAAACCGACGGCCAAATAGAGAGAGTGAACAGAGTTTTGGAAGACCTTTTAAGACTATGCGTCCTTGACTTCGGAGGGACATGGGAAGACCACCTTCCTTTGGTGGAATTTGCCTACAACAACAGCTATCAAGCAACCATGGGAATGGCGCCCTTCGAAGCTTTATATGGAAGACCGTGCCGATCGCCCACTTGTTGGTGGGAGTCTACTGATAAGCTCATACTTGGACCAGATATGATCCGAGAGACTTCAGAGAAAGTAGACTTAATACGAAGAAGGATGAAGACGGCCCAAGACAGACAAAAGTCCTATGCCGACAAGAGGAGGACCGACCTTGAATTTGAGGTTGGAGACAGAGTTTTTCTCAAGGTATCGCCGCTAAGGAACGTTGTTCGTTTTGGAACCACAGGAAAACTGGCACCAAGGTTCGTAGGGCCATTCCCTATCATCGAGAAAATTGGGAAAATGGCCTATAGATTAGAGCTACCCGAGAAGTTGGCGGGAGTCCACAACGTTTTTCACGTTTCACATCTCCGAAAATGTCTACATGAGTCAGCCAAGGTGGTAGAGCCAAATATCCTCGAAAAGGCCGAAGTGGAGCGCGAAGCAACCATAAGAAAAGTTCCAACCCGCATATTAGGAACGGAAGTGAAGAAGCTACGCAACCGTGAAGTCAAGCTCATCAAAGTTCAGTGGAGCGACGCCGAGGGAGACGCGACTTGGGAAACTGAAGCTAGAATACGCACTGCCTACCCTTTTCTGTTCGAGGGTACATCCTTGATCTTTCCTTTTCCTTAAGTTGCGCTTTTATCTATCTTTTTAGGTATATTTCCTCGACCTTACCTTTTAGGTAGAATCTTTTTGGATGGAAACATTTAATTGAAACATGTTATGTATGATGGTTGCAAGGGGTTGCAAGTGATTGCTAGTGGTTGCTCGTGGTTGCATATACACACACAATCTAGGTTTTAGATCGGCTCAATCACTTCATATTGCATATGCATATATATTTGCATTCGTATATGGTTGAACATTAATGTGTTGTCATATGGATGTTGCATTGGTATTGAATGATTGTGCACTCATGTAGAATCAAGAATAGGAAAATTTGCATACATAATGGATTCATGGCACTTACATAATTCGCATTAAGGAGGTCAACTGAATCAGTAGACCGCCTGATTTTGCATTTGATAAGTACATGTACACACACACTTCGCATATGATCATGAAGCATTAGAAGTCTTTTAAGGACATGGATGCTCGTGTTTGATGGATGAGTAGATGGATGATTGGATGTTAGGATATACATTCCTCCTAACTTGAAGATTTCGGGGACGAAATCCTTTTAAGTGGGGGAGAATGTAACACCCCGCGAATTCTATAACTGTGAAATTCACAAATTAAAGTATAATTAATTTGAAATCAAAGAACTAAGGGAAACGGGATAAGCCATTACGTTCGTCTCGGAAAAGTACGCGAAATAGAGTCCGAGTTTTCGAAAAACGGAGTCCGTATGAAGAAGATATGGCCTTCGGAAGTTTCTGAATTAAATTTAAAATTCAAACAGAATAAAACAGTTTAAATTTAAAAACCGGGCCCAATTGGCTAGGGCGGGAAAAATCCCGCCTGATGCACCCAGGTCGACTGGGCTGTCGACCTGGTCTAGCCAGGTCGACAGGGCTGTCGACAGGGCTGTCGACAGGCATGTCGACCTGGTCCAGACCCAGGTCGAACCCAGTCCACCCTGGCTGGCCTATTTTATGTTAGTCGATTTTCTGTAGTCTGCTTTGTCATTAGGGCTAGGTGGCAGGCTCTAATTGGTCTCTCTTGCGAATGAATGGCTACGGTCAATCCAAGCAACATCAATGGTCCTAATCAGTTCATAAACCCTATAAAAATGGCCCTAGACTAACCCTAATCTATTCATTCAAAAATAAGAACAAAGCCGCCATGTTGCTGAGGAACGACTAAGAGTAGCCGCCAATTGGAGAGAGGATTAGGAGGCAAATTCTACGGCATAAAGCAACCTAAACAAATCAAATCAACAAGGAATCGTATCTCCAAATCCCTAAATTGGAGAATTCGCCACACCATTGTAAGTAGCGTATTATTTTGGTATGAACAAATAATTGTGTTGGTTTGTATACTTGATTTGTGGCAATAAAGTAATTCATATTTGTGCGTTACTATGATTCTTATCGATTTGGAATATTGTATACGTTTGGATATTCTCAAATTATGTTATTCATTATGAAAAACTACATGCGGTAGTTTTATGCAAGTATACGTTTGGAATATTCGCAAATTATGTAATCCATGTTGAAGCTACATATATGTGGTTGATTAATTGAAATTCATGCAAGTTTGGGGTTTTGCTACTATGCCATCATAATGGGTATTTTTATACAAACATCATTTTTGTGAAGTAATTGGAATAAGTTTGGGTTATCATAGTCCATATGAAATTATGTTGAAAATTTGGCATCATGATCTATGTATTAAGACATGCTTTTGTACTAGAAAACCTATTTGCAAACTTATGAATATGACTAGGCTATGATTGATATTTGGCATAATTGAAATCCATGTTAAGTCTATATTGTTTACAAGAATTATATGATGACATATGTGGTACATAGCTAGGTTAGATTCAAAATCCCTTTTTGCAAGTTTGCATGACTAAAGTAAAAAATCATGATTTCATGTTAGAAATATTTAGGCCATGGTTATGTGAACAAATTTAACTATACTTTTGTATTAGTCACAAAAGTAGGCACCTTTGTAAACATGTAGTAGTCTTATGAACATGATTTGCTTATGTTTGACATTATGCCTGAATAAAAATATAGGTTTATGTTGTAGTTAAGCCTATGTGTCGATAGTGATATTCTTAACTTAACTACAAGTTTACATGGTTTGATTCATGTCACTTATGCTTTATGAACAAAGTATATGTCACTACTATGCAAGTACACCAGTTTCTATTTTGTATTTCCAACGTCATATTGCAAGTTCATGCGTTCACATTCCCCTCTTTGTGTATGTAATCACGCTTTAAGCCTCCCCTTTTCGCATGGCTAAGTTGGGCTTTAAAAGGCTAAGCCCAATATATATATAATAAACGGACGTGTAAAACGGGGGAAAATAACGTTGGGTTAAAATTACTAATGAATGAAAATATAAAATAGAAGGGCCCAAATTCAAGTATGGGTTGGGCCCATGATTGGTGTAACCTTTACACCATTAACTTAATAATGGGCCGCAAATATTTACATATAAGAAAATAAAGAAGAAAGATAAAATATGTAAATGTAGAACATACGATATGTTTAACCCGAGGTTGGATTGAGTTGTGATGTAAACCTGCCCGGAACCGCCCGGCTATCCAGTAGTCACAACAATACCTATCCAATGTGGAAGGTTAAACATGGAGCCCAATAAAGACCCGAGGTTAGACTGAGTTGTGGCGTAAGACTGCCCGGAACCAACCGGCAACAGGCAGCCACAACAATACCTGTCTAATGTGAGAGGTCAAGGCTTTAATAAGACAATTAAGGCTGAGTCAGGACTGTTAGGATTAAGTGAACTAAAGACTTAATCAAAATGGAACATGCTAAACTAAACGGACTGGTGGGGGTTAGGTTAGAAAACACTTAACCAACTTAGCATGTTGGCTAGAGATAGAAAACCTAGTAACGGGGGACCCTTTTCAGCAGTAACCCTAGAAGGTGTATCAGGATACCCTGAAACTAGGCAGGGTGGGGCACGATTACTGGGCTGATTGTAAGAGGTCAAATCGACGGCGGTGGTGTAGCAGTGTAGGTTCTAACGGGGTGCGGGCGTGCACACACTCCGGTGCAGAAAAATAAGGCACTGGACACCAGTAGAATACCTGTGCATTCTAGGATTGTGTCGGGCCGCCTCCATGGGACTTGATACACCCCATGGTGGGACCAGCATAGGTAACTACAACATCGGGGGCCGTAAGACACATGTAACTATGCGAGTAGGAGCCGATCATCATATAATGGATCACATCACCCTGATTTATGGGGTGCCGGTTGGAAACTAGTTTATATGGGTTCAGAGATTTACATGGGGTACGATAGTATATTCGACCCTAGACAACTTAACCAAGTTTATAGTGCTTTCCCACTTCTTGTTTATACTTATCATACCCAGTTCTTTATTCATAGACAGAATAGTACTAGACTTACTCAGGCTTTATGTCTGACTCTACTTTTCTTTCGTCTTCTTTTCTTCCGTTCCCCCCCCCCCCCAGGTCCACAGGGAGGGAACACAGCAGCTTGACAGATCTTAACATCCACCTTGAAGAGGAGAAATGTATTGCTTGGTCCTTTTCGTCTTGAACTATGGCTTTGGACAACCACTATGGGGCCTTTGCAGTTTATCTATGTTTTATTTATGCTTCTTTAAATAATGTAATCAAGACAGATTATGAAAGTGTTATGTTATGTTTTTGGAAAGGATGTAAGACAATCATGGTGATGTTGTTGTAGCACGTATTTGCTTTTATGAAATAAAAGTTGTTGTTTTTCCGTTGTTTACAAATATGTGTTCTTATATCTGTCTTGTATATCTATGACTTATACTTATAAACCTCCACCAAAATTAGGGCATTCCCTTTGAGAGTGACCCTAACGGAGGTGGGGTGTTTCACACTAGATCGGCTCAATCACTTCATATTGCATATTGCATATAATGTGTGTAGGTAGCTATATTAATGGATGTATAATGGTTGTGCTATCATATGGATGATGCATTTTGGTGAATGATTGTGCACTCATGTAGAAATAGTATGTGTCGATAGGGTTCTTTCGCATACATATTGGATGCATGGCACTATCATGGTTTGCATTAAGGAGGTCAACTGAATCAGTAGACTGCCTGATTTTGCATTAGACAGGGAACATATACACACACTCTTTGCATATGTTCATACAGCATTAGAAACTTTAAGGACAATGGATGCCAGTGTTTGATGGTTTGAATAGATGGTTGTTTGGTTGGTAGGATACGTTCTTCTTGACTTAGAGATTTCGGGGACGAAATCCTTTAAGTAGGGGAGAATGTAACACCCCGTATGTTGAATAACTTGTTATAATATAAAACAGGGCAGAATTAAATTTTAAAATCTGAATCAGGGGAAACGGACTATGCCATTGCGTTCGTCTCGGAAAAATACGCGAAATAGAGTCCGAGTTTTCGAAAATCGGAGTCTGTATGGCCCAGATAAGGCCCGAAGAAGTTTTCAGAAATTTAAAACAGATTTTAAATACGAAAATTTCACGTTTCAGAAGTGGCGGGAAAATTCCCGCCAGACCCAGGGAGTCGACCTGGGGGTCGACTGGGGAGTCGACCTGCCCACCAGGTCGACTGGGGAGTCGACCCTAGTGTTGACCTGGGGGTCGACCTCCCTGGTCGAGCCCAGGTGACCTGGGTGCATCAACTTGGCTTTTGGGCTGTGTTTTGGTGGCTAGGACGAGATCTGACGGCTCTAATCTGATTTAGGGTTAATCTAATGGCCTAAAACACCTAACTACTCTATAAATACACCCTAAGACTACCCTTATTCATACTAAAAATAGATACAACACCGTTATGCCGTCAAAATGCAACTTGAAGGAGCCTCCATCAACTTAAAGAGGAAGATAGCTTCTCAAATCAATCTCTAATCAACTCTAGCAACTTAGTCTTCTTCTTCTTAGGAGTGCTAATCAACAAGTTGTGAGTTTTCTATAGCCTTAATGACCAATTATTGAAATGATTATGATAGGATATAATGAGGTTATGGCTATGAATGTGGATCAATGCATGTTATGCAAGTTATATGCTATGTGTTAATGATGTTATGCATGTTATGTGCTATATGTTCATGATGTTATGCAAGTTATGCAAGTCATATGCTATGTGATCATGATGTTATGCAAGTTATGCAAGTCATATGCTATGTGATTATGATGTTATGCAAGTTATGCAAGTCATATGCTATGTGTTTGTGATGTTATGCATGCTATGTGTTTGTGATGTTATGCAAGTTATGCAAGTCATATGCTATGTGTTTATGATGTTATGCAAGTTATGCAAGTCATATGAGAAACTTTAATTCATTATGACACCATGATATGCAAGTTTGGTGTATGATTATATGCAAGTTCATCTATGATATGTATGCAAGTTTGGTGTATGATTATATGCAAGTTCACATATGACATGTTATGCAAGTATGGTGTTTGATTATATGCAAGTAACATGTGCAAGTTTACACCTTTGTATGATATGCATACATATGCAAGTTAACCCCTTTGTATGTCATACATACATATGCAAGTTTACCCCTTTGTATGACATAAATAACTTATGCAAGTTAACCTCCTTATGACATATGTGATTCATGCAAGTTTGGGTTGATTATTTATGCTAGTTGGGTTTGATGCTATATGCATGTTGACACCTTTAAACCCATGTTGATGCTAATGTTATGCAAGTTGAACCCATTGTATTTGTGATGAATCTTCCCTTTTTTGTCATGTAGCGAATTACGTGGGGAACGATGGGGTTAATATACATGTTAATGAAATGGTGTGAAGTTGGTATGATTATGCATACCATAAAGTGGATGGACATAATTGAGTCAATTATGTACATCATTAAAATTGGAAATAATTAGGGAAAATTAATTCGGGGGTGATTAATTAGGTGTAATTAATCGACTAAGACACGAGGTTGGACCCTTTTGTAGCGTAAGACTGCCCGGAATCGACCGGCAAATCCAGCGGCTACAAGTGATCGGCCCAATGTGAGAGGTCTTAGGCACAAACTAAATACGTGACAACTGTATAGACACGAGGTTAGACTCGGTTATGGCGTAAGGCTTCCCGGACCCAACCGGCAAATCCAGCTGCCATAAAAGATAGTCTAATGTGAGAGGTCTTTACAACGGTCGCGTTCTTTATCAATTAAGAAACACTTAACCAGATAAGCATGTAGTGGGCATGAGGGGTTAAGTGGGTGCCTTGGGTGGCATGTGGAAATCAAGTAAGTGCCTTGGGTGGCATGAGGAAATCTAGTGGGCTGCCTTGTGTGGCAATAGAAAATACGATTAGAATACTTAACCAAGTGGAAACATGTAATTAAACATGATTAAAGGGTTGAGTGGGATGCACTAGATATAATGACAAGCTTAGGTGGTAGCTTGTGGGGGCCCATTTCACCCAGTAACCCATATGTATCTTATTGGGCTCGACCCATGTCGAGGACGGGACACGCGTACTGGGCTTGATTATAAGAGGCCAAAACGGGTTAGCGGTGGCAACGCAAGTCCAACGGGTTTCATATGCGTGTGTGGACCCGGGCTGGTAGGTAAGACGTTGTTGCATCGTGTAGATATAAGCCGTGCACCATTTGTTGTATCGGGTTGCCACTTTGGGGAGTGATACACCCCACTGTGGGGCCAGCATGGGTATCTACGGTAGGGAGCCGATCGCTTGGGAGTAGTGGGTACACCTAGTGGAGATAGGGGCAGACGGCACCTATGTAGTCAGCTAGGGGTACACGAAACTACTGGGTAAATTTTCTAAGTCCTTTGGTGGGGTCAACCTTAAAGTAGGAATGACTGGTGTGGTGTAGTTAGTAATTATCCTTTGGTGGGTAGATGCGTATTTACCGTTATCTTAGTTCATCCTATGTCTAGTTGGCTACTTAGTGTAGTCATTTATCCCCAGTCATCCCGTACCAAGTTTATATCATACCCTAATTACTTTAATAATTGTGTTGTTAAAGTTATAGGGCTCACTCAGACTTATGTCTGACCCCGTTGTTTTTATCTTTTTCCCCCTCAGGTCCTCAGGTTGGGCCTAGCACTAGTGGGCTTTGATCAGATTTCTTTATCTATCTTCTGGAGCTTGGACCGTGATGTAAAGCCCAGCTTATCTTTTCTTTTATGGCTATTGTTTATGTAGTGGGATTATGTACTAATGTTTTTATCAGGATGGATATTTAGTACTTGACTCTTTATGGTGTTGTAACTAAACATGTTTACCTTCTGCTGCAATGAAATGATGTTTTAGAATTTCAAGTATTTATATCTGTCTTGTGTAATTTTTCTGTTCTATATTCACTTAAAATGCTCCACCGAAGTTAAGGCATTCCCTTAGTGAGTGACCTTAGCGGGTGTGGGATATTACAATTTTGCTTTATAATCTTACTCGATTATAATAACAACCAATATATCCAATATTAAAATTTTGATATATATATATATATTCTCTATATCAAGATATACCTTGGGTAAATTTATTTTAATTTACCCTCTTTTCAAAACATATCGTGTCGACCAATCGTATTCAAGTGTTTAGTAACTCCAACCGATACAGTGGATCAAATTGATCGACCAGAACTCATAAACGACTCAACCAATAAGTCTCCACAACATTAAACAAATTTTTATATCAATAACAAATACGTTCACTCGTATATATCCACTCAAACTCAATCTTGGGTATTACTAACCCTACCTCTATCGAGTCACGCCACAGAGCCAAGGTATTAACTAAACTTAAGCTCTGATACCAACTGTAATGACCAGGGATTTTGGCGACTTTGGTTATCGCCATAAACTCAATGATGACTAACCAAACGTCGAAAAATACCGGTCATTAGTGAAAGAAATTAGAGGGTGAGGAAAGATAAGATAGAAACTTAGAATAGAAGAAGAAGAAGAACACAATATCAGAGTAACACGAATCTCACAGCGGAACGAATAAATATATTTCATAACATAACCTTGAAATACAAATCTGTACTTGAATATACATATCGTTATCAAAGTACAGCACTTACAACACAGCGGAAATAACTATAGCTATATGATCCTGAAGCCTCCTGCTCCAAGCTCTTCCAGTATATTTGTAAATCCCGACTATTTGACTGCCCGTACAAATTTAGGCACCCAAGAGTTTTGGGAAAACAACAAAATAAACTCCGGGTCGGTCATGGGACTGGTATGAGTAAAACAGTTTAAAACAGTTTGAACAAGTAAACAATATCTCATAAGACCACGCCGTATAACGGAACGGGTTTTTCCCTTATAAGAACCCATATTATCTTTATATCAAAAACCTTTTGATATTATAAAAATGTCTATCAACCACGGTATAATGATCATCTAGCAGAAACGCTTTCATCTCACGTTCTACATATATGGTATACAATCAAAACCGCAAGCACGTATTGGGAAATGGATTTCCAACTATGACAAGGTATGGAACCACCTTTCGCTAGTGTACCTCTAGAGAGGAATACACTGCGTTCAACAAGAACATCTTGCAACCCGGCCACACATGACCGACCACTCATTTCGCTTGAGTGTATCAAATGTATATCACCAACGGTTAGGATCAGCAACCATTTCCCGAATGGGACAGCATCGACAATAGATTTTTGGAAGTAAATGAAACTCTAGATCAGGTGATTATACACCCTGCTTCGGTGCGACCGACTTAGCCATGCTGCTTGCCCGATTTCGGTCATTTACCGGATGTGAGGCTAGAAGCTATGCTTTGTCATCACACCAGATTCACTTTGAATGCCACATCATCAAATCCATCCAATCACCGATTGGCGTCCTCAATAATACATTATGTGTTAACTAAAAGAAGTTTCCTTCTCCGCTTCCACTCTTGGTGCGGTTGAAGAAATCAATATACGTGATCGTCCGGAAATACTCTGTCATACATCCGTCTATACAAGTCATCCAGGAACAGGATGAACCGAAGGCACTATTCTGTAAACAGGATAGCCCTTGCATAACTCCGTCTTCAATTTCCTTTGGCATATATGATTCGCAACGCTTATGCCAATACAGAGTGGTTCTTTGGATAATAATCCAACTGGTCTCTCCATATTAACAACGTTAAAATGTTCAAAACTTCGATAGTCTGTGATTTAACTATCGAAGAAAAACAGGTGTGCAAACAACGATGTTATTTCCAAATGGAAATTTATATCGATCAAACATCATTCAACATTTATCTCTTTATTTCATTAATTAACTTATCTCCTGTTTCCCTATATTCAATATTTCTTATTTCCTAAATTTGGAAAATATACGTTACTAACAATGGAAAACATTTCCATTTCTTGTTTTCTTTATTAGAAAACATTTCTGGTTTCTTATTTGGAAAAAAATTCCAAAGCTTCTTCATTAGACTTAGACAAATGTTTAAACAAACCATCGCGATGCCAACTCAAACCATTTCCTTTAATTACTAAATTCACTTAACCATCCTTTACTATCGAACCTTAACCATTCCTTAGTTAAAAATGAAGTCAATCAAGTTGGGGTAATACTACCTTTCAGACCTTACTTGAACAACGTTTCTAACCTTGAAATAGACAAAGTTCACCCTTCTAATTCTCTAACAAACTTCCTTACGTAACTCTCTTTCAAATCTTTTCTATTCGGTAATTCTTTCCTTCGATAAGGTAATATTCGATAACTCTATTCAATTTATTCTATTCACTTAACTCTTTTGATTTAACTCTAACTCTATTCACTTAACTCCTATCGAATAAACCATGTACGATAACTCTTTTAATTCTATTTGAATAAACAATATATTCGATTAAATCCTTTTACTATTCGAATAAACTATATTCGATTAACTCCTTTTACTATTCTATTCGAATAAACTATATTCGATTAACTCCTTTTACTATTCTATACGAATAAACTATATTCGATTAACTCCTTTTACTATTCTATTCGAATAAACTATATTCGATTAACTCCTTTTACTTTCTATTCGAATAAACTATATTCGATTAACTCCTTTTACTATTCTATTCGAACAAACTATATTTGATTAATTCCTTTTACTTCCTTCGAATAAACTATATTAGATTAACTCTATTTGCTTTAACTCTAATCGATTAACTCCAACTGGTTTAACTCTAACTGGTTAACTCTAATTGATTAACTCCATCTGGTTAACTCTTATTCGAATAACAAATATTCGATTAACTCTATTCAACGGACTCGACTTGACTAACCCCTTTTGAATAACTAATTCGATTTACTAACTTTCGAATACCATATTCGTTTTAACTCCTTTCGAAGACGATATTCGATTTAACTCCTTTCTAATAACTATATTTAATTTAACTACTTTCGAATACAATATTCGATTTAACTCCTTTCGCTTTATAAAGATTTTCCTTTTTACAACGTTTATTCTTTTTTAAAGATTCACTTTTAGTAACGGTTCTCCACTTTAAAAATGATTTCCTCCTTATAACAGTTTCCTTTTTATAACGTTTTCCCTTTTTCTAAATATCTCCTATTTATAAATATTCCAATTTATAAATATTCCTTATTTATAAATATTCCATTTATAAATATTTTATTTTCAAATATCACTTTGAAAATATCTCTTATCAACATTTCGGTATGTTATGGTATTCAACATATCAAATCACGATGATCAGTATCGTCCAAACACATATAATCGACAATAGATTAAATCACATCATATATCACAATATATGAAAAACAGTAAAATAAATGTTGAGGAATCCAGTTGTATTCCTCCAACTTGTTTCCCTGCATCACAGATGTTAAACAATATAGATAACATCACTTTCAGTTCCATATGGTATATTTTGTTAAACAGAATCAATATAGAAATTCACTAACTGACTAGCAGTTCAATCAAACAGTCAACACACAGTCAATCAGCCAATATTTAACAGTTCTAAAATACAACATGAAAGTATAACTGTTCAGAGTTAGTGAGATTTACTCACTTTGGCAGTTCATCGTTAAAGAACGATAAACTGTTATTTGATTTGAATCAAACTGTTTATTCCGCCATAAATTCATACAAGCCCCAATCCACTCCCAGTCAGTCTCATTGTGTTGCTCCCGTCCATACGAACCTAAGGGATCTTGTTTCGCTGAATTCTGATTATATATGACCGAGTTATTCATTGTTGAAGTTAATAAATATTTAAATTAAACTAAATCTATATCACTTTTCTTACTTGGGCCTTACCCCTCTTACCACCGGCCCACTCCCTTACTTAGCCCGATCCCATTTCTTGTGAAGTCCAAACCCGTACACAACTAAACGTCTTCTTCCCCGATATGATTTCGCACCTCAGTAACACCATTAGCCGATGATTTACCCTTAACCACTACTTCACCATTACATGATTTCAAAAACCAAAAATATCACCTTCCTCCTCTTGCCGAGCTCTTCCATACCATACCACAATTATAAAACTCGAACCCCACAAACATATTCCGTCGTCAGCAGTTTTGTTCCCGTGACCTACAATATTCGATCAACGGAAAAACCCATCGAACTCCACAAACATCTTGCCAACACTTGCGGTTTAACCTCTTGAAACCGAATTCGAACTCAAACACACACTCGTTTCACCAAAATTTACTAACCGATGAACCCTAGTTCATCTGCTACTTTTTTCGAGCATCAACAAACTCAAATCGCAACCCAACAGAATACCCCAAGTTGAAGAATAACACACCAGGATTCTGAATACATATGTATATCGATTTTATGATTTTACTATGATTTTATTTTGAATTTCTCTTTTGATTTCCCTTTGAAGAAAGTGGCGGCCAAGAAATGCTTGTGACCATGGAAAAATAGGGATTAGGTTATAAGGGTTAAGGGTGGTGTATTTATAGGCAAAATAAATATCTAGATATTTTCGTAGAGGGAATATTCCCGGTATATTCTCCATCGTTAACTCGTTTCTGACTTCTAAAAATCCCAGCGACCACATACGATCTTCTAAAATCACCAAACTGGACATGTAGCTAGATTTCGATATTTCAGTCCCAATGAAACTGATTTCGTCAAATTCTGACTTCGTATGCTCACACAGCGTATTTTTAACTGTCAAAATACTGACTGTTTTTCACTCTAAAAATCCGTATGGCCACACAGTGACTCTAAAAATCACCAAACTTGGAATCTAACAATAATTTGACATTGCGGATCCAACAAAATTAGTTTCATCGAATTCCGACTTCGTTTGCAAAAGTGGATATTTTTAAAGCGTTGAATGACCCATTTAAATATATAAATATATTTAAATATAAATTAATTAAATATAAATAAATTTATATTATCGTATATATTCGCAGTGGAATACCATACAGCTTCAGAATATTCCTATATGAATTTCTAACTCGATATTCACTTCTGGGTCAACTCGACATTCGATTTATATTGAAATTCCTTTTTAAACTATAAATAGTTCCTTTATAAATTATAAAGGAATTCCACAACGACTTTTCTAAAATTTGATTCGGACGTACATCAAAATCTACACGACGAAATCGTGATATTTCTCTTCCACTAGAAAGATATACTTCACCAGCTCCACACGTTTCTTATTTCACAGAAATCCGATTAAAAATGAACCCTGTACATTCAGTTGAAGTTCGAATCGCCAATTTACGAACTACAGCGCCATTTCGAGCTCGATTTTAATTATATTATAACTCTACGTTCAAACTGTCGTTTATATAATATATTCGTTATTCAAATTCAAATCCAAGCTGAATTAAATATCACAGATGATCCAGTTCACACCATATCGCCATTTCAGCCAATTCTGATTATTTCAGAATTAAATATATTATTTACTTTATTATTTCAATTAAATATTCACCATTATTTAATTCCACGACCATTTAATTTACTACATCACTATTTATATAATTAAATAAATTAATTGTAATACCTCTGCCAATGCGGGTCATTACACTTGTTTACGTTTCTGACTTTCCTGTTCAAACCTTATTTGACTCTAGCGCATCGCATACTTTTATTTCTTGTGATATTGTTGAAAATCTGCACCTAAGTACTAATCTGGTTGAGGATCCCGTTATAGTTTCAAATCCAATTGGGGGCTCCGCCCATTTATCTATGATGTGTGTGGATTTGAGGATCTCTATCTTAAGCTTAGAATTCACGTGTAATGCTTATGTTCTCGGATTTATGGGATACGGTTTGATCTTGGGTATGGATTGGCTGTCTGATTATGGAGCCATTCTTGATTGTGAACGAAGGATAGTGAGGCTCATGACTCGCCTTGGTAATACCCTTGAAATTTCTTGTAACCCTAAGGATCCGGTCATGTTGTGTTATCTTGAATCCCTTGACTCGTCCGACGATAATTTGCAATCTGTGAGAGTAGTCCGAGAATATCCAGATGTCTTTGATGATGTGAGGGTGTTACCTCCTAAACGCGAGATAGACTTCCGAATTTATCTTGTTGATAATGCCAAGCCAGTTTCATTTCCCGTTAGGCACATGGCCCCGCGAGAAAGAAGAGAGCTCAGTAAACAAGTTAATGAGTTGCTTGAGAAAAATTTCATAAGGCGAAGCATTTCTGAATGGGGTGCTCCAGTGGTATTCGCTACTAAGGCAGATGGATCACTTTGTCTATGCGTAGATTATCGTGAGTTAAACAAGCTGACAAAGAAAAATAGGCACCCACTACCAAGAATCGACGATCTGTTTGACCAGCTTGTGGGAGCATCTGTTTTCTCTCAACTCGATCTAGCAACAGGATTCCATCAGCTTAGAGTGGCTGAGGATAGCATTGACAAAATTGTGTTTAGGACTCCAGATGGGTTCTTCGAATGGCTCGTCATGCCGTTTGGATTAACGAATGCACCCGCGTACTTTGTAGGCTTGATGAGTAGGGTGTTTCGGGAGTTCATTAACAAGTTTGTGGTAGTTTTCGTTGATGATATTTTGATCTTCTCAAAAGATGAAGAAGAACATGCTAGACATCTCAAGGAAGTCATGGAAACGCTTAGGGCATACCAGTTAAAGGCTAAGTTCTCCAAATTCCATTTTTGGAGGAAGGAAGTTCGATTCCTTGGACATATAGTTTCTAAGCAAGGCATAGCCATGGACCCCGCAAAGGTAGTTGCGGTATAGGACTGGAAAATTCCTAAGAATGCAACGGAGATGAGGAGCTTTCTTGGTTTGGCGGGCTACTATAGGAAGTTCATTAAGGACTTCACTAAGATTTCAGCCCCTCTTACTAAGTTAACAAAGAAGAACCTAGCTTTTGCATGGGACATAGAATGTAACGCTGCTTTTCAGAGACTTAAGAGAGCCCTCACCACAGCTCTAGTTTTGGCATTACCCGATGGAGGTAAGATGTTTACCATGTACACAGATGCATGCGGCACGGGATTAGGCGCTGTCGTAATGCAAGAAGGAAGAGTAATATGCTACGGGGGCAGACAACTTAAAGTTCATGAGAAAAACTATCCCATGCATGACTTGGAGTTGGCCGCGATTGTTTTTGCACTTAAAGCTTCGCGCCATTATCTTCTAGGTGAGAGGTTCGAGCCGTATACCGACCACAAATCGCTTAAGTACCTCTTCTCACAGAAAGATTTGAATCTGAGGCAACAGCGGTGGATGGAGTTCTTGGCATCATATGACTTCGATATAGCTTATACCCCTGGCAAGGGTAATGTGGTGGCGGACGCACTAAGTAGAAAAACGTTGACTATGAGCCCCTTGTTTGTTGAAAGGAAAATCCTTGAGTTTATAGCAACCATTGATTTTACACCTGTTGTTGAGTCATTGACTGCTATGTTTGCATCTCTTAAGTTAAGCCCTACACTTCTAGATCAAGTAGGGACTTCATAGAAGGAAGACCCGCAGATAGTTGAAATCATGGACAAGCTGATTAGGGGTGAGACGTCGAGTCACATCAGTAGGTATGCCATAGATGACAAGGGATGGCTAAGGCGCGATGGAAGGCTATGTGTCCTACAAGTGGGAGACCTGGTAAGGAAAGTTCTCGAAGAAGCGCACCACTCGAGGATGACTATACATCCCGGAGGGGATAAGATGTACAGGGATATGAAACGCAATTTCTTTTGGGCTGGAATGAAAAAGGACGTGGCAGAGTTCGTCTCGAAGTGCATGGTGTGCCAACAAGTAAAGGCCGAGTCGAAGAAGCCCGGTGGGCTATTACATCCTTTGGAGGTTCCACAATGGAAATGGGAGAGTATCTCGATGGATTTCGTGGATGGACTGCCTAGGTCAAAGAAGGGAAATACTAGCATATGGGTCATAGTTGATAGACTCATGAAAAGTGCTCCCTTCATTCCAGTGGAAGGCAAGAGGACCGCATCATGGCTAGCGTCTATTTACCTTCGAGAGATAGTACGGTTGCATGGAGTTCCTTCTAGTATAGTTAGTGATCGTGACCCGATTTTCACTAGCCAGTTCTAGAATAGTCTGCAAGAAGCAATGGGAACATGACTGAATTTAAGCACGACCTATCACCCACAGACAAATGGACAAACAGAAAGGGTAAATAGGGTACAAGAAGATCTCCTGAGGCTATGCATTCCTGACTTTGGTGGTACTTGGGAAGACCATCTTCCTCTCGTGGAGTTTGCATATAACAATAGTTACCAAGCTAGCATCGGAATGGCACCGTTCGAAGCCCTGTATGGAAGACCGTGCAAATCGCCAACTTATTGGTGGGAGACGACAGACAGACTTATACTTGGGCCCGACATGATAAGGGACACTTCTGAGAAGATTGAGTTGATACAAAGACGAATGAAAACGGCCCAAGATAGACAGAAATCTTATGCGGACCAGAGAAGGACAGACTTAGAGTTCGAAGTCGGAGATATGGTCTTTATAAAAGTTTCTCCGTTACGCAATGTAGTTCATTTTGGAGCAGTTGGAAAGCTAGCACCAAGGTTCGTAGGACCGTTCCCCATCACTGAGACGATTGGATGGATGGCCTATAGGGTAGACTTACCCGAGAAACTGAATGGAGTACACAATGTCTTTCACGTCTCGCATCTTCGAAAGTGCTTGCATGAGTCAGCCGAAGTGGTTGAGCCAAGCATCCTTGAAGACGTAGAAGTGGAAAAAGAAGCAACATTGAGGTGAGTTCCGATTCATATCTTAGGAACGGAGATTAAGAAGCTAAGGAATCGAGAAGTCAAGCTAGTTAAAGTGCAGTGGAGCGAAGCCCAAGAAGACGCAACTTGGGAAACTGAAGAGAAGATATGCGCACTTTACCCATTTCTTTTTGAGGGTAAATTCTCGATCTCTTTTTCCTATAAACTTGAAAACCTTTTCGTATCATGCTTCTACTATCTACATTTGTCTTGTTATCTTCTCGATCTTATCTTGAGAACCTTAGGTAGAATGATATGGATGTAAACATGTGATTGAAACATGTTATGGTTGATGTTTGCAAGTGGTTGCTAGTGGATGCATGACACACATTAGGCACTAGATCGGCTCAGTCACATTTTCATGTTGCATATGCATGAGTGCTTATACCTGTACATGGATGGAACTTGTTACGCTATCACTTGGATGTTGCATATGAATGAATGTTTGTGCACTCATGTAGAGATTATAAACTAAGTTAGGAATTTGCATACATGTTGGATTCGTTACACTAACATATTTTGCATTAAGGAGGTTTACTGAATCAATATCCGCCTGATCTTTTGCATTAGATAAGTACATATACACACACTTTCTGCATATGTGCATACAGCACTAGAAATCTTTTTAAGGACAATGGTTGCCTGTGGATGATGCTTTGAGTAGATGGATGATGGATGGTAGGACACATCCTCCCTAACTTAGAGATTTCGGGGACAAAATCCTTTAAGGGGGGAGAATGTAACAACCATTATTTTTATAACGTGTAATAACCATAAATCAAGGCAGAATTAATTTTTAAAATAAGAATCAAGGGAAACAGGTTATGCCATTGCGTTCGTCTTGAAATTCTGCTTGGAAACGAGTCCGATTTTTTGAAAATCGGAGCCCGTATGACCAAGTTATGACCTTTCGAAGTTTTTAGAAGTTTTCAAGTTCAAAACAGCTCAATTCGAATTCAAAATTCGAAATTCAAACCTCAGAATGGACTGTGCGGGAAATTTCCCGCCCAGGACCAGGTCGACCTAGGGGTCGACTATGTAGTCGACCTACCCAGGACCAGGTCGACCCTAGTGTCGACCTAGGGGTCGACCTGGTGCCCGAGCCCATTTTTGAAGCTGGATTCACTTTGATGTTTCTGGCCTCGTTTCTGTCCACATTCGTTGACCTGACCCTAGAAATACAGCCCCTAACACCAGTCTCTCTACACAAAATTCTTTCTGACCTTATGCTGCTCTAATTCTTGTTGAAAAGTTTGAGAAAGGGACTGCTTCTTCTATGTTGAGACTGCGTTAAGAGAATTGCTAATTTGGGGATTTCTATTAGGACTTGACTAAGCGTATAAAGATTTAACATCGACTCTCTTTTTCTAATTCTCGAACCACGATCAGTAAGCCCCAGTTATTTTTAGATTTAAACTGTAAATGTAATATGAATATGATGTAAATTGAAATTGGACCTATGTATGATGACTGTTTTACATCCATTCTTGTTCATCTTGGATCTTGACTTTTGGATGTATTATGACATTAATTTGGGGCCTATTCATGTTGTAAATCAAAAAAAGAAAACCCCTCATATTATCATGTTGAATCTGCTATTAGTCACAAGTTTATGACTATCACCTTATGTCAATCATTACCATGACTATGCTATCACCTTATGTCAATCGTTACCATGACTATACTATCACCTTATGACAACTGTTATCTTGACTAGTACCTTATTTTGCTAGATTTGGAATCTTTATGTTTGAGGCCAATATTCCATATGCCAGTAATGTTACTTTTATCAAGTCATACCATGTTATGCTAGTAATCACTCTTGCCACCTTATACCCATCCCTTTTATGTTATTCCCTAATTAGATTTATTTGTATCGATTCGAGCTTACGTACGATGGGAATACAATTTGGGTAGACTAGGTAAAACATGAATTGACTTTGAACTTTAAACATGAACGTTATTATAACTTGAACCTGGATATGGACATGAATTTGACACGATTTGACATGAAACATGACATGAAAACTCGACATGAATTTTGACATGAAAACTTGAATGTGGGCATGACAATTAGATAAACATGAAAATGGCCAACTCGAGGTTGGGTTGAGTTTGCAGTGTAAATCTGCCCGGAACCGCCCGGCAAATCCAGTGGCTGCAAACAATAGGATTCAATGTGGGTAGTTGGTCATATCGCACGTAAAACCCAAGGTTAGACTATGTTGTGGTGTAAATCTGCCCGAAACCGCCTGGAAAATCCAGTAACCACAACAGTTAGTCTAATGTGAGAGGTTGAAGTGCATTAATGAATTAATGCCACATGATAGGGTAAAGTCATGAACCACTTAAATATACTTAACCAACTTGACACGATGATTTGATAGGGTTAAGTCATGAACCGCTTGAACACACTTAACCAACTTAATACATGATTTGGATAGGGTTAAGTCATGAATTTGAATGACAACACTTAACCCATTAGAAACCCTAGTTACACGGTCCTTTTCAGCAGTAACCCACTTAGATGTATCACGATACCCTGGGACTAGGCAGGGTGGGGCACGATTACCGGGCTGATTGTAAGCGACTAGAACGACGGCTGAGTAGGTGCGCCATTGTAGGTTCAGGCGGACTATTGTCGTGCACGTAGTCCGGAGTTGAAAAAGCAGGCATTGGGCACCCGTAGATTTACACTGTGCGTGCATGATTCGTGTCGGTGGTTGGCACCATAGGACTTGATACACCCTATGGTGGACCTAGCACAGGTAACTACATTTCAGGATAGGTCCGTATGACACAGACACATGACGAGCTAGAATTTGTAGGGAGCCGATCGATTAGTAGATCGTACCGTAGGACCCTGTTATCTTAATTATCCTACCAGTTCTGTTATCATCCTTATGTTTAATTCCAGTTTTCACATATCATGTTACCTTTACTAGTTTTCATACTGAAAGTCACTAGGACTTACCAGTCTTTATGACTAACCCTTTTTCTTTCGCCCCTCTTTCTTTCGTTTTCCCCCCAGGTTCTCAGGGAGGAAACACTAGCTCTTAGCTTGGACTTAGCTTGCTTTCTGACAGCTCATGTACGGTTTAGTCTTGGGCTATGCTATGGCTGCTTCTGCTATTTATGGGGAATAATCTACTTTTGTTATCTTAAGTTTATGCTTCTTTATTTGGAACTTGATGGAATGGAATAATTTGTATCTTGGATATATGAGCTTTTGACTCTTTTTTTGAAAATAATAAGAAGTTGGTTTTTAATTTCTACCGCTGCTTTATTTATGTTCTGCCTTGTGATATCTCTGTGCATTTTTACCTAGATAATACTCCACCAAAACTAGTGCATTCCCTTTGTGAGTGACCCTAGCGGAGGTGGGGTGTTACAGGCATGGTCTGGTGAATTACCTAACTTTAAAATAAACCCTATAAACAAATGTTTTGAGTTCTCACACCAGTCCCATGACTGACCTGGAGTTTATTGTTCCCACACCTAAACTCTGGGTGCCCATAATTTTTCACAGACAGCCTAGTAGTTTGGTTCATAGATTTAGTCTTGAACTTGGTTGACGCAGGATTCTGGTTTTAGCTGGAGCTATTATATCTTAGAGCATTCGCATTCTACTGCCGAGTTTTGTATCTTTTCTGCTGTGTAATCGATGTACTCTGATGTACCTCTTGTAACTCTGATGTAATTTTTTTAATGATAATGGAAAATTCTTTTTATTTTGAGCAAATGTGTAAGTGCACTAACAATCCATCTTTATGAACAGTTTATGTTGGTTTAATTACCGGCGAAAACAGGGCAAAAAGCCGGGTCGCTACATTTGGTATCATAGCTTTGGTTTATACAAAGCAATGAGGTACTACACATTTAACAAAAGGAAAGACTCATCAGAGTTATATATCTCATTAGAGATAGGGTTAGTAATACCCTAGAATGAGATTTTGAAGAATTATATCTGAGAGAGCATGTTCGAAAATATGAAATGATTTTTGAAAAGTTATATTTTAAGAAAGAAACATATTTTGGAAGTATATGGTTAATTATAACCTGGATACTTAATCAAAAGATCAAGGTTAAGTTTGCATTTTGTTATTATAATTACACATAAAAATTTCTTATGGCATGGTAATTAAGCCCCTTACATTGAACAGGAAAATGATCCGAGTACAAATACCTTTTGGATTTAATTTCACTATTGGGTAACATTTCGAAATATCGATAAACTTGGGTCAATTTTGTTTAAGGTAACTAATTAATATGGTTAGAAATTAAAAATGAGAATTTGAGTATTGTATTCAATGTTGAGGTTGGACTATCGAGTATAGAAAGATTTTGAATGTATGCCTAGTTAACGTATATACGAAGTCTTAAGTGTACTAGATTGATATAGAATCACAATCTAGTCGCTTGAAGATGATTCTGTTGATGACTGCAGCATCATCAGTATGTATTTTCGAGTTTTGAAAGTGGGTTGACTATATACTTCTGATTAAAACATCAATATATACTTAAACCAGTTTAGATAAGTATTTGAAATTGTTTGGTAAATTAATGTGAACTTAAATAGAAAAGCATGGCATGTAGTCCACGATTGTCAGTTAAAGAAGGGAGATATACCAGCTAAAGCAACACCACCCGCAGTCATAAGTGAAGAAGAAGGAACGCAAGAATTACGTAATCAAAGCAAGCTCTTTGACCCCTAGGGAATTATCTCTAAAAAGTTGGATGCATGAATAAATGTATGTATATGATGTTAATTATATATATAAAAAAACTTCTTTTATATATCTTTTTAATATATTCTATCATATATCCAAATAGATCCTATTCTAATGAAAAAGTAATTGAATTTAATTAAAGGTATAGATAGGTAGATTGGAATTATCAAAGATTTTGGACAAGTCGATAAGTTCTAAAGTATATTGTGGCAACAAAAGGAAATGTTTAAGTAAGAATGAATACTTTGTGAATTAAGTCTCACAATTTGATTAAAGGATATTTGGCAAGCGAGAATAGTAAGAAGAAATTACAAAAACTGAAACATTTAGACAAGCGGAGTTCGGAGATGATCATGTTTTTCATGTAATGAGTAATAGTAAATTTTGGAAACTGAAAAGGATTAAGTTTCATAACCCTTGTATTTGCAAGATAAGATCTAAGAGAATAAATTCATAACTCAAATTTTTTTTGAAAGAAATGGTTGAGCATAAGTAATTGGCCCAGTAAACGATGAATCAAACATAACGGGTAACCGGAGGTTATCATTGGAGGACATGTAGATTTAGTTGTCCGTAAATATGTGTGTTGGAATATTCTACCCAGTATCTCCATCATGAGAACAAGGAGCATTGATATAAAGAATTTTAATCTTGAATTTGTAAATCTACAAGATGTCAAATGAGTAGTTACGATTCCCTTTCCTTTTTCGAGGATGAAAAGTTTTAAGGGGGGTGAATGTAACGATCCAGAATTTTTAACCAATTTAAAATTAGAATTTTTATTACTTAATTTGAATTTAAATTTGAATTTGACATAAATATATATGGTTAAGAATATTTAATAATTTCTACAAGTTAGATGATAGATTTTATTGCACCCAGTATCATTCCTATCTACCATATCACACCCATTGATAACAATATTCCAACATTTAATATTAATAGATTTTAAATAGGATTCCATTTTTGACTTCCAAATTAAAAATCTATACCATCAAAATTGTTGGAATACGATTGGACTGACTCTCACTAGATTAACAATTAGGGAACACCATGACTCTAGAGTTAATGAAATACCTTCTCTAATACCACTTATTGGATCTGGATTAAACTTAAAGGGGGGTGAATAAGGTTTATTACTATTTTACAAGATATTACAAATATCACAACGCAGATTACAAAAGATAAAATTAATACTGAAAGTAAATGACACAGATTTTACCCAGCTTCGGCAAACCATACCTGCTGTTGCATTCCCCAAGATTTCTACTAGGTATTAAAATACATCCCTCTTACAATACCTTGTAACTCGCAAACCCTACTGTTGTCCTAATCGTACGCTCAAAACCCTACATCAATCTTTATGCCCATATTAGATTTTCCTCGAATTACAAACCCGTAAATTTTAAACCCTTGCTATAAACCCTATAACTAGTAAACCCTAATTTTACAGAAAACTAGAAAAACAAATTGATTGATTACAAAAAGAACAAAAAATAAAATAATTAAAATAAAAACCAAAACCCCCTTTGCAGATATAAAAAGAGTCGTCCGCTTTTATTTCTTTCAACACTTTATAGTCGGCTTCTCTTTTACTCTTTAATGACCGGTGAAAATTATGGTTTTTCCCTCTTTAATCAAATCGTGACTATGATGAACAATGGATCTATGTAGGTTCTTGCTTTCTGCTCCTTCCCCTTGTTTTGATATGCAAATTCTTCTCTATCGAAGAGTGGATCAAAAACCATGTTAGTTCGCTGATTTATTTTCTATTATACTTGAATTTGATTGGTTGGTTTTCGATACTCATGTCGATGCTGAATCTGGTGTATAAATAGGGTATAGAAACCCTTAATCCATTCTCTGATTTCCCAAAACGACTTGCTTTGAATTTTTGCATGATTTTCATGATTTTACCCCTTTGTTTTTCTTGGTTTTGACATGCGTGATTGCTCAACTGATATTGGAAACATTTCGTATGATTTTTATCCTCTAAATTTATCACTTGATATTTCTGGAAAAATTTAAAGGCTGTAAAATCAATCTTGATTTCCAGAAATCAATTTTGAATTGCTAAATGATTTATTTTCAGTACTGAGTCATTGAATTTGTTGATGAAAAACTTTCCTGAAATACTTGATTGAATCTTTTCAACTTTTGTGCCTTTGTGAATTTTAAGAATAATTTGTAAATCCATTTTTTCAATATAGAATATCCAAAAAAAACTCGTATAGATGAAATCTATTATCCAGAAATTTTCGCTTTGATTCCCTGATATTTGAAGTATTTACTCTTACATGATTTATAAACTTTCCCGAACATTTCCATTCGCTAGTATTTCACATCTTCCCTTTTACTGAGTATACTTCACTGTGTATTTAGGAAACATGAGTTTGCAATAGCAAAATTTCAAATATTTGCCCGATTTGACATGTCCCAAGAATGCAAATGAAATTATTTTTCTTCTGATCCATTCGATCAGCCCTTTACTTTTGTATGCATTAGCTCTAACATTTTCACTTGTGGCTTGACATATTCATGACTTGTATATGCATGAATGCATATATATATATATATATATATATATATATATATATATACAAACACACACACATAATTATGTATGTATATGTATGTTATTCGGGTTGCACCTTTGCAGGTCTACTGATCATTTTGGTGTGACTAGCTGTTCATATATGCTTTGTCCATCCAGTGCCATGAATATTCATGTTGACTTGTTATATCATGTTCTAGTGCACCCATGTGTATTTGCACATGAGCAATTTTCAACCTCGACTTGTTTAAATATGTACATGCTAGACTGTTTATTTTTTGTGCCGTAAGTTGAGTTCACTTACACTTTTATTATTGGCTTTAACCTGGTTTGATGCATTTCGAATTGCTCTGTCCATTTTACCTTTTCACCTAAGTTGACCCGTTTGTACTGCTGAGCCATGCTCCCTGTTGTTGTGTGGACTTGTGCATTAGCCACATGCATTTGCACATGTTTTTCCTAAAGGTGTACTAGTGCATGTACACTGGCCAGGTATGTTGTCTCATATGACCATCCTTTGGATTGCACCATTCTTTGTTTGTTTGTGCACCTGTTGTATTTGAGATGTTGCATGCATGAACCCATGCACAAGTGCTTTGCCTGTCATGCTTGTATTTGAGCTGAGTTGCGTGGATTGTCATCTTATTTGATTTTTTTTGCATCCTCCTCTTTGTGGAAGCACCTATACAAACCTGATTTACAACTTCATGCCTGTTATGTACTTCTGTTTTGACCAATGTGTGTATATATATATATATATATATATATATATATATATATATATTCTTGCATGAAGTTCACACTTGTATACCTGTCTATGTTACATTTCTAGGCTGTCTTGATATTGATTGGTGTGTTGTTCATATATTAGAGACTGAACACTTCATGTATACATACACATCACATGTGTGCATATATGTTGTTGCTTCTACCACTTGCCATTTATTTTGACCTGTTTGGCTTAAACTGTGTACTCACTGATATTTGACCATGTTTCCCCTGCACAATGTGTATATACATACACATGTATGTGTATACATGTATTGTTTATGTGCAGAATATATATATACATATACATATGTGTATATATATATATATATATATATATATATATATATATGAGCACTAGAGACACTGTCTACCTTGTGGTATTTACAGTGAATCGTTGTGAATATCACAAGCTGCCTAGACATAAATAGATGAATATGCATATCAGAACAAATCAAGAAAAATGATGAGAAACACACCAAAATTCTAAGGAAAATAAATTTTATAATAAAATAATATCTGCTTGAATTTAAAAATTATTTTGTTCCTATTTTGTAACGTCCCGCCAATTTGACTGCTTTGAATTGGTATTTAGGCCAATCTAAAATGTCCAAATCGACAGATTGTTATTAGCTTACAGAGTTTAAAAGATAGAATCAACACAGAGAAAATACAGAATAAATAAATGACACAGTATTGAACAACATAATAAATCTTTTATTTATAAATCAGAGTTTTGAGTACAATACTTTTAAATACAGCGGAATTTAAAAGAAACAATTTAATACAATAAAAATCTTTACTGGTTTAAAATATTCAGAGTGCACCGTCTTTGAATCCCTAGCTTCGCCAATCTTCGAATCCTAAGTTGTAATCTTTAAATCTGTACTGCTCGGGTCTGACTCGAGCATTCCATGCAAAAACATAAAATACTCGAGTCAGGATTAATCATAGTTCTAGTAAATTAACTTCAATTTAAACTGAAATATATTAGTTAACCCTAACATCGAATATATCATATGCAAATCGTCCTATACACACAGTTGTATCTTCTCAGTACCAAGTATAATATCTTCAGGGATTAGTGATCATGAGAGCTTGCCTATCCACACATGTATACACGTGTGGATGGCCTCAGCTTCTCTAAGACGACCCCTTTCCCCGTACTGACGATGGCAAGGGTAATCTTTGGAATATAACACATAAACATATAATAGCATAACAGAATTAAATAAATACACCGGATAATATGGATAATCCCAGGACAATGCCACTTTCGTGGAACGGGTTTACTCCATTGGATTTCCAGTTATTTAAAACAATTAAATCTTTTAAACTTCGCAATGCTTTGTGTAAAAAATGAAGCCATTATAAGACTCAGTTCCCATCACACAATGCAATGCAAACCGGAGGATAGAGTTTTACCTTATAATGGCCAAAATATGATTGATACGAATAAAACAAAAGCATTCGATATTATTATTAGTGTTTATAGGTTTCGAAAACAATTTCAATCATAACTATCAATCATAGATGGCATGGGTACCATATATCATGTCGCCATATGTATATACAATCAAAACCGCATAGTCACGTATTTGGAAATTGGATTTCCGCCATGAACCAAGGCAAAAGATAGTCCTTACCGAATTCGAGACTGCCTAGCTCGAGCCTCAGGATCAGAACGCATCAACCCTTTGGATCTTCAGGGCCGGTCCACCGAGGTGGATTATTATGCCTGAACACTACGTTTCCGCGCCCTTTGGGGCGTAAATGAGCCAACGAATGACTCCATCGGTCCCGGATCGACCGATATAACCGAGGCGCCTCGCAACAGTAAAAACCACATAAGTCAAACTCGTCAGGGCGTGTAAAACCACTGACGCCACTTCTAGCTAGGAAGAAACGCATGCCCTCCCTGATGTCCACTCCTGTTTCTGGTTCATACCAGGGTGTGAGGTTCGCGAATTCACGTTATACACAAAGCTACGGCACACAGGCGGGGCTTTGATCATCACCACAAGACTTTGCTTTTCAACAGAAGCCCTGATCACTGCATCTTAGCATGCCACACAGGCAATTCACACCATGCAACTGATGGCTATTAATCACACAGAATAAATTCCAATTTCAAACACACAATCCATTTACAAGTCCGTTCTGGGTCTGAACGAAACTGGAGGCACTATACACCTCGCAAACCCATCGATCTCCACGTACATCTGGACGATCACCACTCATTATCCATATTTCGGGATGCCTCCCAATCCGGACATCAGTTACCATCCAAACGAGGTGAAGATCTCCGGTCTTCAACCACCCTCTTCATCTTCGATTTCTTATCGTCGATTCAGTTATTCAGAATGGGATAAACCCGGTCTTGCTGAGCAACTCGCATATATAATAAACACGTGCTACACAAACACTATATATGCATCATTTCAATTCATTAGTCACTAACCGTAAATCAGTAAGAGAACGATTTCCCAAATATTAACCCCGAAGGCCGAAACCAACATCAGATCAAAATCCAGGAAACCATTCGACTTAGCTAAGTTAGTTTCTAAATTTTACATCCATATCGTTTGTAATATTTTATAACGATTTATCGCTATTTTTATTTATTTTAAAATAGCCAATTTATTCAAAACGACGCTTCGGGCCATAACGCGGCCGTGGCGCTGTTTTTCTTCAGATTTGATTTACACATATCTGAAAATCTAACTGATGGATCTTCACAAAATTTACATCATTAGACAGATCTTTTCAAAACGAATCCAACGGTTCTAGTTTCGGGGAAATTCGATGGTCGGATCTCCCGGTATAATCGTTTGAAGTTTCGATTTCAAAATACGAACTGCAGCGTCGTTATTCGATTTAATATAATTATATATATATAAATATAATCGATTCTGGCGCTGTTTTTCCTCAGATTTGAATTAAACATTCCAGACAAACCAACCGTTGGATTTTTACAAAGTTGGTGCCGTTGGAAAGATATTTCCAAAGCGAACCCAATGGTTGCGGTTTCGGGAAAATCCGATGGTCGGATCTCCCGCACTAATCGTTTGAAATCACGGTTTCAAAATACGAACTGCAGCTTTGTTATTCGATATATTTCAATTCTATTTTTATATATATATCGATTCTTCGATTTCAAAACTATATGATTTTCATACATTTGTAGAAATGATATTTTTTTATCTAACTGTCTTATATTTCAACACTTCACTATTTTTAACAATTCATGTGTATAATAAAAATGTGATTTTTAATGTAAAAGAAATTTATTTCAAAACACGACTATTTTATATAATTCATATAAATGATAAAAATATGATTTTTATTATAAAACGATTTATTTCAAAATATGAATACCATTCAACACATGAATTTCGATTCAACACATGAAGGTTTTTTATAGTTTATATATATAGATAAAAAGGTGATTTTTATTGTTAAAACAATTTATTCAAAACACGAATACCATTCAACACATGAATTTCTATTCAACGAATGAATTTCAATTCAACACATGAAGGTTTTCTATAATTTATATATATATATATAAAAAGGTGATTTTTATATTTAAAACACGAATACCATTCAATACATGAATTTCTATTCAACGAATGAATTTCAATTCAACACAAGAAGGTTTTCTATAGTTTATATATATAGATAAAAAGGTGATTTTTATATTTAAAACACGAATACCATTCAACACATGAATATGGTTCAACAAATGAATTTCTATTCAACACATGAAGGTTTTCTATTCAACACACAAATAAAGTTTCAACAAAGGAAAATAATCCTAACACATGAATATTATTCAAAATTTCGGCAGCATAACGGCAGGGTAGTTAATACCGGGACCGTCCCTAGTACGGCTCCTCTCTCTACCTTAAAGCCTCGCAGCTTTTGACAATGGGGAATCATGCATCTAGTTCGCACGCAGGCGGTATGTATATTTTTTTCATTTCCACAAACTAATCCTATGTGGTTTCAACCAAATATTTCTCAACCACAAACGGGTATTTTTCAACCATAATCAATCAATTTCAACCACAAACAATTCTAATCAACCATTCGTAATCAACCAATTTTCACACCAATCACAACCAATAAATATCGTCCATGGTTTGTGGACGAGGGGCGTATATATATATATATATATATATATATATATATATATATATAAACATTTCACTTCTATTTCAACAAATATATAATTTTTACAACGCACATACAACTTATACATCGAACGTACAACTTATACAACGCTTATACATGAGGTGTACAATGCTTATATAACTCATACATCGACTATATAATTTATACATCGTCGTTTTCCATATCGTTTATAAATTAGAAGTCTCAAATTGGGTTCCACTCGACCAAAAATTGTAGAAGGCTCAGAAAAATATCTGGTCTCTTCTAGAATGTAGAAGACGTCCGCACGAGTCCGTTGTCTCTTGTTTCACTGAATTTCGATCACATAGCAAAAGGATACGATTTTTAGAAGTTATTCATGTTTTGCGACGGTTTAAAGGTGTTATTTTCAGTTTTTTAAAAATATAGACCGTACCTTTCTGAAATTAGCTCGAACTAGGGTTTAGATCTAGCGGCAAATCCGTTGTACTTCGTTGCAATCGGAGTATACCACGATGAAGAGGGGATGAGGCGCGCCTATCAGTGGGTGCCACGTCAAGTGCGTGGTAGCAATACACGGCGGCGGCGAACGGAAGTCAACGACTTCAGGGGGCTCGATCTCGATGCTGGGGTGATGATAGTTGGAGCCCCTGATCTAGATTTGAAGAGGAGAGGACGGGCGGTCAAAAGTTCCACGGGGGTAGGGGTCAACGATCAACGGAGCGGTCGGAATTTGGACGGGAATGATGGAGCTCACTTCTGCCGTTCATCGAGGCTGATACTGGGGGGTTTCGGAGATTTTTATTATTATTATTATTATAAAGGAAAATTTCTATTGGCCGGTGTATATATAATTCAGAAAATTAGGGTTTTCATAAACGAACCCCTTTTCAAACCCAACGAATGTCGTCCCTTGCGTTTTACCCCCATTCTGAACCCAATGGGATATGTTTCGAAGGCCCATTCGAATGTTTCAGTCAGTTTTTCTTCAAATTAAAAATATAAAACATTCAATATTTAATTTGAACTTACATTTCAATTTGCCGGGGCCACATACTGATTCTAAAAATTCCTGAAAAATAAATCTAGCTATGTTTTGACGATACGGTCCCAACCAAAGTAGTTTCATCGAATTCTGAGACCGTTTGCAAAATGGCCCATTTCTGGTCGATCTAATTTAACTATAATTGACCAAAACACGTTTTCCTTTGCCATGCTAACATACTAGCTTCAAAAATTATGAAATTTGAAACCTAGCGATAGTTTAACATCCCGGATCTAACAAAAGTGGTTTCGTCGAATTCCGAGGTCGTTTGAAAAATGGCCATTTTCACGGGCTATATAAATTCCATAGCGACCTTTCTGAAAATTCATTTGGCCATAACTTTTGCTTTCCGCTATGAAACTTCGATTTTTCAGATTCGTTAGAAAGGTATTCACTAGCAGATTTAAATATTTTGGTTTCACTCAAATCCGCTTTGTTTTGCACCCGGTACAGTCAGTCAAAGTTTAAATTCAAATTTTGAAACTGCCGCGCCATTTCAGTCCTTGTTTATAATTCAAAGTGATTATATTTATTTTCAATGTCGATTCAAACTTACTTTTCATCGTTATTATTTAAAATATTTATTTTAAATATTTAAAATCCACTATTTTAGCCAATTTAAAAAATTTAAATTGGTTCAGATTTTCCAGGTCGTTACATTCTCATACCGAACGTGCGATAATAGCATAGCAACTTGGAATAAACAAACCCGAGCAACATGTATACACGTAATCCGATGATATGTATATACACATATGTTATATATATACATATGCATCGGCCACCACATGTATACAAAATCATGTCTCGAAAAAAAACAAGAAATGCAAAACGGGATACGTAAATATCCAAGTATTAAACCCATGGAAAAAATGCCCACAGAATTTAACCAATAATCAAAATGAACCTAAACAAATGGAGCAACCCACCCATTGTTTTCAGTTTATAGGAGTAACCGAATATATGTGTACCCATTTATATGCAAGCCGATACAAGAGAGCACATATGTGGAGGTCCACAAAATATATGGTAGCACACGATAGAACAGGGCACCCAGGCAAAAACTGGGAATCATATATGTGGCGACCCCAAATTTATAATCAATACATTTGCTAATTTCCAAATTCACAACCGCATGAGATAGACAACCCAAAGGAATGTGGAACATGGGCATTTCGAACTGTTATACCATTTTACTACAAAAAGCAGTGGATTCTAGAGTTTACAAATAGAAAATGGATCAAAATGTGAACAAGTTAGGTTCTAAATTTTAAAACAAGGTTGGTCGCACATTTGACCTAGCCTCATAATATATATCCAAGTTATCATATAATCGTTTCAAAGGTGCAAGCTTGTATATATACTGTTCGGATGCGCATATAAGGTTGTGCAGCGGTTTTTAAAACAGCAGGACGCTATACTATTCGATTTTTCCTGGAATTAGAATGATTTGTATGATCATCTGATATCATAAGAATTAACTAGAAGGCAAGCAAACAGTGAACACAAAATGCAAACAGGCAGTGAACATTTTCAATCTGAGCAAAACTCTTGAAATCCTTTTATAATAAGTTTATCCAATAAGGCAACAAGCAAATATGTGTGATTCATACTTTTGGCAAATGTCCTCAGAACTAGAAATAGGTTTCGGATTTTCCAAAGTAAACATATATGCCATACTGGCCCAATACTTCACAATATTTAGGTATCAACACACATATACATGCATATAGATGCATATCGACATATGCTGACACACTCATGCCTGTATAATGAATTTTATCATCAAGTCGAAAACCATAGATGGATATGAAAAGTATTTGACGACCTAATTTCTTCTTTACATGCAACAAATACTTCTATTTTGTAAGAGTACAGGCTGGAAAATGCTTGGGATCATAAACCTAATTAGATCAAGGTCACTAAGATATTGCAATATCAACCATCAACATGGTTAATTAATATGCTTATCATTATCATTAATAATGATGTCTTAAATTCATACCAACTATAATGGCAAGTATAACCAAGTTAAATGTAAACGGATACATTTAGATTTCTCAAAACACATAGTGCCACATAAGGTATTCATCCATGGTACATAGCATAACATACAGAATACAGTTGTTCAGTTTCAAGTCAAAGTAGCAATATCCTTATATGTAATTTTCTGGAAATTTAACAATGTTAGGCATGATAGTAGGGTACAATTGATATATAATTTTCTGTTAACTTATATATCCACATAAATATATGAATACAATTCAGTTTAAATCCGCATAAGAGCAAGCAAGGCCTATCTCAAATGGTCATAAGAAATTTCAATGGGTCAAGGTGCAAGTGGCATAACAATTTTCAAAGTGGACAAGGTGATTCGTTCACACCCAATGGATACACGTGTTGTCCGAAAGACGGGGAAATGCAACTTCAGGTGTAGCATAGGTGATCATGGAACCGTCTAAAATACACACTCTACACATATATACACATCCATAAGGGTGTATATACATGTATATAATTCGAGTGTGTGCAGATGGTGAAACCATGTTTAAGCAAAGGTTCCAGGGAATTAAGAAGAACAGTTTAATAATCGCAATAAGGGGTGAAGGCACAAACTGAACAGGCAACAATGCAAATCAACCCACATACGAACAACAATAAATTTAACTATTATATCCCAATTAAAAATCGAGTTTAAATCTACTTGCACTTAAGATTAATCAATCGTGAGTGGTAACTCACCTAGAATCAGCAAATAAGGAGCCAACGGCAACTTGGGGAGGCCGATAAATGTTTCGATTTGGTCTTCGATTGGCTAAGGGGTGCTCGCATCTCGTGGTGGCGGCAGCAAGGTGGAGGCTTTGATTTGGGAAATTTAATTCAGGAAGAAAGGAGAGATCGAAGAGGCCATTTACGAGATTATTGAGTAAATAGATTGGGAAGGATTGATTTGGAAAGAACAAATTCCCTTTTGCTGATGGAAAAAGAGGCGATGGCTCGATTTTTATAGAAGAAAAGGTATGGGATAAGAACAACGTACTTGTCAATAGGGTGTAGGGAAGCTGTTCATTTTCAGATATAGGTTGTTGCGAATTTTACTAGTGTAGGCTTCATCTGAATTAAATTAAAGATTAAATTCTACTGTAGATCATTGTTGAAAACTTAAAATTCATACCGCCAATGATATCTCTAACGCGACAAAAATTATATATACCCCTTCATTTCAACGTTCTGAATCCAATTAAATTTGTCTGGTTGTAATCCAACTCCGTTTGTATATGACGTATTTTAAATTTTGAATTATTTAACCGTTAATCGATTTTATTCTATTTGTCCATCAATAGCTCCGCTCGTTCCCACATTTTGAAATGCTAAACTCAATTCCCCTTTATACAAAATTATACACATCCAAACAAATTTCCTTATATTAAAATTCTCCAATTCGTTTAATGTCGATAATATTTATTTTTAGATCCGACCATTTATATTTTTAGTCGAAATCCAAATCAAAAATCCAATCAAATCCAATTCAAATATTCAACAATAAATATTTGATTCTCAACAATTCATTCTGAATTAATATTGAGTTTAAATTCGTATTCCAAACAATATTTGATTTTCTAAATTTCTAAACCAAATATCCAATTGATTTTTAATGTTTAAATCTTCAATAAATTTTATTTCTAACTCATCAAAATTTATGGGTCGTTACATGTTTACTGCGTGTGTTTCTGTGATAGGTATGCTGGTGACTGGACAGACTGAAGCAGGCAGAAGAAACAGTGATGTGCCAGTAAGTGAAACTTGTATATGAGTGAGCTGAGAGAATCTGAATGTATATGTGAGTGACTGAGTGTTGTAGTGTGTGACGACCCCAAACCCCGAACTGACGGTGGCAAGGGTAATCTTTGGAATATAACACAGAAACAGATAATAACATAACATAATTAAATAAATACACCAGATATACATAAACATCAGAGTTACACAGTGTGCAGGATCATACTTAGTACAAATACAGTTCAGCTATACATAAATGTCTACAGCGGAAAACAAACAAAATATGTACAATAGGAGCTGAACAGCATAAAATTGATAAAGAATAGAATCCATCTTCAGCTCCAGCTATCCAGAGAAAGCCAGCTAAAACCTGAACACAAGGCTGCCCGTGTAGAAAAAGGGGCACCCGAGTTTGAAAGTGAAACAAACTATGAGTCAGTCATGGGACTGGTATGAGAAATATACTCAACACATTTATAATATGGCTAACCACATGACCACACCTCTTTCGTGGAACGGGTTTACTCCATTGGATTGCCAGTGCTTTAAAACAAATCATTCTTTTAAACATCGCAATGCTTTTTATAAAAATGAAGCCATTATAAGACTCAGTTCCCATCACACAATGCAACGCAAACCGGAGGATAGAGTTTTTACCTTATAACGGCCAAAATATGCTTGATACGAACAAAAAAAGGCATTTGATACTATTACTAGTGTTTATATGTTTTGAAAACAATTTCAAATCATAACTATCAATCGTAGACGGCATTAATGCCCCATACCATTATGTCGCCATATATAGGTATACAATCAAAACTGCACGATGTCGTATTTGGGAATTGGATTTCCGTCCTGAACCAACGCAAAAGATAGTCCTTACCGAATTCGAGACTGTCTAGCCCGAGTCTCAGGCACAGCCGTAGCCGTACCTTGGATCGTCAGGGCCGGTCCACACGAAGTGGATTATAATGCCTGAATAATGCGTCTCTCCACCCTTTGGGGCGTAAATGAGCCAACAAATGACTCCATCGGTCCCGGATCGACCGATATAACCGAGGAGCCTCGCAACAGTAACAACCACATAAGCCAAACTCATCAGGGCATGTAAAACCACTGACGCCACTTCTAGCTAGAAAGAAAACGCACGTCCCCCCTGAGGTCCTGCTCCCGTTTCTGGTTCATACCGGGGTGTGAGGCTCGCGAATTCACGTTATACACAAAGCTACGCCACACAGGCGGTGCTTTGATCATCACCACAAGACTTTGCTTTTCAACAGAAGCCCTGATCACTGCATCTTAGCATGCCACACAGGCAATTCACACAGTGCAACTGATGGCTATCAATCACACAGTATAAATTCCAATGTCAGACACACTGTCCATTTGCAAGTCCTTTCTAGGTCTGAATGAAACCGGAGGCACTATTAACCTCGTAAACCCATCGATCACCACGTACGTCTGGATGATCACCACTCATTATCCATATTTCGGGATGCCTCCCAATCAAGACCTCGGTTGCCATCCAAACGAGGTGAAGATCTCCGGTCTTCGACCACCATCTTCATCTTCGATTTCTTATCATCGATTCAGTTATACAGAATGGGATGAACCCGGTGTTTCTGAGCAACTCGGTATATAATAAACAAGTGCTACACAAACACTACTACGCATCATTTCAATTCATTAGTCACTAACCGTCAATCAGTAAGAGAATGATTTCCCAAGTATTAACCTCGAAGGCCGAAACCAACATCAGATCAAAATCCAGGAAACCATTCGACTTAGCTAACCTTTAGTTAATTTCTAAATTTCACAACCATATTGTTTATAATATTTTATAATGATTTATCGCTATTTTTATTTATTTTAAAATAGCCAATTTATTCAAAACGACGCTTCGGGCCATAACGCGGCCGTGGCGCTGTTTCTCTTCAGATTTGATTTACACATATCTAAAAATCTAACCGTTGGATCTTCACAAAATTTACATCATTAGAAAGATCTTTTCAAAACGAATCCAACGGTTCCAGTTTCGGGAAATTCCGACGGTCGGATCTCACGGTATAATCGTTTGAAGTTTCGATTTCAAAATACGAACTGCAGTGTCGTTATTCGATTAAATATAATTATATATATATATATATATAATCGATTCTGGCGCTATTTTTCTTCAGATTTAAATTAAACATTCCAGACAATCCAACCGTTGGATTTTTACAAAGTTGGTGCCGTTGGAAAGATATTTCCAAAGCGAACCCAACGGTTGCGGTTTCGGGAAAATCCGATGGTCGGATCTCCCGCAGTAATCGTTTGAAATCATGGTTTCAAAATACGAACTGTAGCTTCGTTATTCGATATATTTCAATTCTATTTATATATATATATATATATATATATGTATATATATATATGTCGATTCTTCGATTTCAAAACCATATGAATTTCATAAATTTGATAAAATTGAAATTTTTATCTAACTGTCTTCTATTTCAACACTTCACTATATTTAACAATTCATGTATATAATAAAAATATGATTTTTATTGTAAAACAATTCATTTCAAAACACGATTATTTTATATAGTTCATATAGGTAATAAAAATATGATTTTTATTATAAAACAATTTATTTCAAAATAAGATTATTTTATATAGTTCATATCGATGATAAAAATTGGATTTTTATTATAAAACAATTTCTTCAAATTATGAATACCATTCAACACATGAATTTCAATTCAACGAATGAATTTCGATTCAACACATGATGGTTTTCTATAGTTTATATATATAGATAAAAAGGTGATTTTTATATTTCAAACACGAATACCATTCAACACATGAATTTCAATTCAACGAATGAATTTCGATTCAACACATGAAGGTTTTCTATAGTTTATATATATAGATAAAAAGGTGATTTTTATATTTAAAACACGAATACCATTCAACGCATGAATTTCAATTCAACGAATGAATTTCGATTCAACGCATGAAGGTTTTCTATAGTTTGTATATATAGAGTAAAAATGTGATTTTTATTGTTAAAACAATTTATTCAAAACACGAATACCATTCAACACATGAATATGATTCAACGAATGAATTTCTATTCAACATATGAAGGTTTTCTATTCAACAGACGAATATAATTTCAACACAGGAAAATAATTCTAACACATGAATATTATTCAAAATTTCGGCAGCATAACGACAGGGTAGTTAAAACCGGGACCGTCCCTAGTACGGCTCCTCACTCTACCTTAAAGCCTCGTAGCTTTTGACAATGGGGAATCATGCATCTAGTTAGCACGTAGGCGGCATGTATATTTTTTTTTCCATTTCCACAAACTAATCCTATGTGGTTTCAACCAAATATTTCTCAACCACAAACAGGTATTTTTCAACCCAATCAATCAATTTCAGCCACAAACAATTTCAATCAACCATTCGCTATCAATCAATTTTCACACCAATCACAACCAATAAATATCGTCCATGGTTTGTGGATGAGGGGTGTGTATATATATATATATATATATATAGCATTTCACTTCTATTTCAACACATATATAATTTTTACAACGCATATATAACTTATACATCGAACGTACAACTTATACAACGCTTATACATGAAGTGTACAACGCTTATATAACCCATATATCGACTATATAATTTATACATCGTCGTTTTCCATATCGTTTATAAATTAGAAATCTCACATTGGGTTCCACTCCACCAAAAATAGCAGAAGGCTCAGAAAAATATTCGGTCTCTTCTAAAATGTAGAGGACGTCCACACGAGTCCACTGTCTCTTGTTTCACTGGATTTCGACAAGAAACGTAAAAGATATGATTTTTAGAGTGAAATCAAAAACCGTAGCGCTTTAAGCTGCTATAATATAGTTTAAAATAGTTAACCGTACCTCAGCTGTTTCGTTCAAAACTAGGTTTGGATTTTTCTTCGAATCCGTGTAGCTATTCGTCAATCAGCCTTCGCAGCGTCGAAGGGGGAGGAGAGGCGCGCCTACGCCTGAAGGCGGGAGGCGTTCGATCGCCTGAGGCAGGCGGGGCGGCGGCGAAAACATCTGAACTTCCCGAGCTTGATTCTCCCAAACCACTCAATGAAAAAATACAAACTATATATGGATTTGAAGATCTTCTCGAGCTCTACAAATTTCCCAACTAGAGCGTTTGATTTTGGTGCGTGGATCGATCAGAAAATGGACGGGAAGATTTGGAGGGTTTTCCGCCTTCGATCGTGTTACGGGGAGAGAGAAAGGAGAGAGAGAAACGATGGCCCAATCAGATTTTTTATATTTATAATTTTTTAAAGTCCAAAAATACCCCTTACCTCATACGAACTCCAATCCAAACCCATCGACTATCGTCCCTAGCGTTTGACCCCCATTCCGAACACAATGGGATATGTTTCGAAGGCCCATTCGAATGTATCAGTTAGTTTTTCTTCAAATTAAAATATAAAACATTCAATATTAAATTTGAACGTACATTTCAATTTTCCAGGGCCACAAACTAATTCGAAAAATTCTAGAAAAATAAATCTATCTATGTTTTGACGATACGGTCCCAACAGAACTAGTTTCATCGAACTCTGAGACCGTCTGCAAAAAGGGCCATTTCTGGTCGATCCAATTTAACTGTAATTTACCAAAACACGTTTTCCTTTGCCACGCTCACATACTAGCTTCAAAAATTATGAAATTTGAAACTTAGCAATAACTTCACATCCCGGATCCAACAAAAGTGGTTTTGTCGAATTCCGAGGTCGTATGCAAAATGGCCATTTTCACGGGCTATATAATTTCTATAGCCACCTTTCTGAAAATTCATTTGGCCATAACTTTTGCTTTCCGCTATGAAACTTCGATTTTTCAGATTCGTTAGAAAGGTATTCACTAACAGATTTAAATATTTTTGGTTTCACTCAAATCCGTTTTGTTTTGCACCCGGTACAGTCAGTCAAAGTTTGAAATGAAAATTTGAAACTGCCGCGCCATTTCAGGCCTTGTTTATAATTAGAATTAATTATATTCATTTTCAAATGTCAATTCAAACTTACTTTTCATTGTTATTATTTAAAATATTTATTTTAAATATTTAAAATCCACTATTTTAGCCAATTCAAAAATTTTAAATGGGTTCAGATTTTTCGGGTCGTTACATAGTAGGGAACTGATGTAAGAAATAAAATTGAATATAATGTATTACAATGAGATGTACAAATAGTGGAGTTGTAAGATTGTACTACTGAAATGTTTGAAATTAAATTTTATATTTTAATAAAATATTGTTTAAATATTTGAATTCTTATGCAGTAGTATTCTATTTAAATATAAATATTTAATTCTGTCTGTGATGTAGTAGAATAGTACAATTACAAACACATTTATAATATATGTATATATATGTATGTTTGTTATTATCAAACAAAAATAATATAATTGTTATATACAATAGACTGGATAGGCACAACCCCCAAATACTACTTAGAATAGACCCAGGGCCAGCGCCCGCAGCCCCGCTTCAAACTCAACCCCTTACTGGCTCTGATGCCTTGAATGCAAGTCTCCCTAACATCAATATCTTTCGGCTTATGGATTCCGATCTTTTGGTATAATGGATGTTTTGGTTTCTTGGCTCTTGGTTTTTTTCGGATTTTGGATGTCTTGGTTATTTGGCTCTCGGCTTCATTTGGTATTCTGGATATTGGTCTTGGCTTTCTGGTCTCTTAATTTTGGATTCTCTAGTTTGGTTTCTTTGCTTTTGCTCTTGTGGTTTCTTCAGCTTCTTGGATTTTGGCTTTCTCTTCTTGCTCAGCTTAAGAACTTTTGGCTTATGGGTTTTCTGGCTTACGGATGACGATCGTCTCACTTATGGCTTTCTTACTTTTGTTTTTTCAGCTTTTGGATCACTTGGATTTCTTGAGCTTATGGAATTGTCTCTCTTGGCTTTCTCTGGATTTGGTTATTTGCGATCTGTCCCGCGGTTTTGGCTCTAAGGACTTTGGTCCTCTAGATGTATCCTTCCTTTTGGTTATTTCAGTTATTAGGTTGTAAGATGGTTGAGTCGAGATACCCCTACATGGGAACAGGCATCCCTAGGTTGGCTCTTTGTTCGACAACATACCATCACCCCTCTGGTTATTAATGAAAAGTTTGCTTCTCTCGACTTTTGATTTTTAACGACTAAGTTTGCATGCCCATGTAATGGGAATAAATAAGTTCCCAGGTATGCTCTTTGTAAACAATAAATCGTTCGCTCTCCCCCAATGAGTTTTAAATCAAGAAACAGCCAAGTCCGCCTACCCATACACGGGGGCAGGCCAACCCCTAGGTATGCTCTTTACGGACGATGAACCATTGCGTTATCTTTTGATTTACTAACAAATCCCTTACTTTTATAACTTTAAAAAAATTACTTTGCAAAGTAAGTAAGCATGCTTGCTTACAGAGTAGGAAGTCGACAATAGGATTGCAAACTATAATAAGCATCTGGCTATCTTGGCCTCTTGTCCTACTTTGACGAGATTGTCTTAATTTGGGTGGGTTTGGGTATCAAACGTCAAGTCAGTGCATCCAGCTCGTTTGGTTATGGGGTCGTCCGGGCAAGATAATCTCAGATTACATCGGGTAGACTTGTCAGTGACGTGGTGAGACGACCCGAAATCCCTCTTACGAGAAAGCCCAGATTGCTTTGAGAACATGACGCATCAGAAAACAAATATAAGAACATTTCATTACTATTACAACAATTTACATCAGAGTACAAGAATATATTAGAGTATAAATGAATAATATACATTGGAAAATATCAGAGGTTTAAATTGCAAAGTAGCGGAAATAAAATGTATAACTACAATGCATAGCGGAAAATACATCTACAACACAATTGGATGAAATACGAGGATACAAAGCTTTCCGAATATAGCTCCAGCTGTAATCTGGGATCCTGGGAAAAGAAATGTCTGCGAAAACCAAAACTACTAGATGCCCGTGTGGAAAATATGGCCACCCAAAGTTTAGGTAGAAACAATAAACTCCGAGTCGGTCATGGGACTGGTGTGAGAACTAAAACAATTATTAATCTTAATTTTAAAGTTAGGTTAATCAAGGGACCACGCTGCTAACGCGGAACGGGTTTACCCCTAAGAATACCTGTGCATAAAACCAATAGCACAATGCTAAATACAAGAAAAATGAAGCTATTATAAGACTCAGGTCCCATCACACAATGCAATGCAAGCCGGAGGATAGAGTTTTACCTTATAATAGCCAAATATGCTTGGTATGAGAAATTTATCTTTTATTATTACTGTGAGTGAATAAATCAACTTCAAATATAAATGTATCAATCATAGACGGCTTAGGTACATATATTATGTCGCCATACATAGGTTTACAACAAAAACAGCAAAATGTAGTATGGGAAGTTTGGATTTCCATCATGATGGCTAATGATTTGAAAGATCAATCACGTAGTGTAATACTCAACCGCTTACGTCCCGTGCATGAGAAAACGCCGTGATACACATCCGCACTATATCCAGGATATCAAGTATCTCAACAGTTTACGTCCCTTGCATGAGAAAACGTCGTATACTCTATCCTTCTGGGAATTGGAGAGTGTGCTGTATCCCTACTAGGTGTGGAGCGACTACACCCAGCCTATCTCGGTCGACCGAATCCATCCTTCTCTTGAAAGTATACTGATCTAACCATCAGTTCACCATCATACTGATGTGTGAGGCTCGCGAATTAATGCTACTTAAAGCTATGCTAATTAAAGTTATGCTTTGATCATCATCCACAAGGCTCTGCTTTTCAACAAAAGCCTTGATCCATGCCTCTCAGCATTTCACATCATACCATTGATTTCTGCCAATATATAACCTCTATGCTCGTACGTCTCAGAGAAGGGTGTTAAGCAAGAGAATAAATTCTCCGCCACCAAACAAATATATATTTAGCAGAGACCAACGTATATAGAATAAAGGAATACAACGTCGTACATACCATCCATTTGCAAGTCCGTTCTGGGTCTGAACGAAACCGGAGGCACCTTATTCCTCGTCCCGTATGTCCAATACAGGAGAGAGGCCCTCGCATATCCGAACAATCAACAAATACATCCGGACGGCTACCACTGTAGCCCCTTCAAGGTAGCTACTCAAATCATAGGCATCAGCAACAACCCATCCATTCGATATGAAGATCGTCGATCTTGCACCGTCTTCAATCTCTTCGACTGTCAGGCGTCGTATGTATCTTATAATCAAGTTCTATATCAACACAACATACGCCTCATTCCAATTCAGAATATTCTTTTATTCGTATTTCTTTATTCTGGAAAGGTTCTCATTAATCTTATCAAAGATTATCACTTTTAAACACACTGTTTAATCCATTTCTTTGGAAATCATTTTAAAAGATTTTATAGTATATTTTCACAGTTTAAACCAAATTAAGGTTTATCAAACTAGTCGGGATTAACGCCTTACCGAAGTAATCATTCATTTTATTATCCCATCCCAACCTATTCATCACATGGAGCAAAACTGGCAGTACTCCATATCTAACACCACTTTGTTATCGGTAAATTCAATTACCATTTCACGTTCAAATCTAAATAAAGATTTACCTATCGCCTGGACTAAAACTGGTGGTACTCCATTCTCGATCACTTTTTGAATTTGATAATTTTAATTATCCCATTCCCGTTTCAATCTAATTAAAGATTCATTAAAACTCCACTTAGTTTTAATCTCAAAAATCTTTATTTAATGGTTATTCCAATTTAGGAAATAAATCCTGTCTTTACCGGGTTAAAGAACCAGTGTCATTTAAAACATCGTTCACGATAAACCCAAAAGCATCTTCAAAATGGAATCTTCACGGAAATCATAACTATATATAATCGATATAAATTTCCGTATCAAATCAATACTATAAATGGAATAACGAGAAAACCTTTTAAATTCCATATATAGTAACGGTCTTCCTTTACAGACGCTCATCTCGATTATTACCAAATCGAATTTCATTCAATTCCAGTTTAATATATTAAATTGGAAATCTTTACTATGGAAAATTCCATTAATCTTAATTAAAAGATTATAAATTACAAACCATATTCTTCACTGTTAATTGGGTTAAAGAACAAATGTTATTTAAAAAATCGTTTATGATAACCCAAATATTCAATTCTTTTATTCAATTCCAATTAAATATTAATTAATTGGAAAACTTCACTAAATCTTAATTTAAACATTTATTCTTTTCTCAACTGGGTTTAAGAACAATGTTATTTAAGACACCGTTCATGACAAACCTAAAATCCAATTTGATATCAAATACAAGTCTCTGAGTAGAAATTATATCGGCTAACATTCAATATCAAATTCTGAAATGAACGGATATCGTATTGGGAATAACGATATCTGTATGTTCCAAATTCCTCTACAATATCTGTATAATCACGGAATCCAATATCGAAATATTCCGAAGATTATTTCCATTCCAAATCCATTCTAATTTATTTATTGGAAAATTCTAGCTATTTTAAAACCATTTTCAATGTCCAATTTATTTATTTCTAAAAATAATTGGATTATTGTTCTAGTTATTAACTAGTTCACTTCGATAAAAATATATTTTTATCTTTACAAATATGGAATTTTTCATCCAAAATCTTTCCAAAACCCTTATTATGAATTTACATAATTTTTCCATATTTTTAATAATTTTAATATCGCCCGTACAGTCGGTTTTCAATATCGACCACCGAACTGCATCCATAGGGACCTTTTCTGAAATTGATTTGGATATAATTTAATCCAACCATTCAAATTTACCTCTCTTATATTCGTTGGAAATCTTTTCGATACGAACCCAACGGTTTCAGTTTTAGGAGAATCCGACGGTCGGATCTCTCGTTACATCAGTCTGAAGTCAATGGTTGAAATTCGCAAACGGTCGCTGCGTGGCGCGTTCTATTCAGGCCATTTTTAATATATATATATAACATATTTCGTCGATTTCCATTTAAAACGTATTTTATAGATCATTTATAAATTCATTTTAAAATGATTCCCACTTCTATTTCAATTTTAAATCAAAATTGAATATTCTATATCATTATAATATTAAAATGATAATATTTTCAAAATATCATATTTTGAAATCACTTTTCGATATTCATTATAAAATGAATAAAATTGACAGAAAATACCGTTCGTGTTAAAATGGCATTTAACTGCTTAACACAGCTTCACATTTCAATATTTTCGTGTCCATCCAAAATCAGACATCAAAATCACATTTTGATTATTCACTGAATATTATTTTAAAATATTCGTTAATTCTGAACTAGAATCAGACTCAATAAACTACCATATAATTTCAGTTATATGGATTTCATACATCGCATGTATACAACAACAATGATAAACAATCATTAAAAAAAATCATACAACATCCAGAGTGCATTTTACAACTGTATAAGCATTAAAATAAATAAATAACGCTTATACAGTCTGTCAACCCATCAATTGACATACCGCTAAACAATTGGGATTAATGTATGTCAAATATCATCCCAGTACTCGTGTGGGGTTTCAACCAACAAATACTGTTTATTATTTGTGCAGTTGGGCGATGTATAAAATATTATCGTCTCAATCAATGTCAGTTAAATGGGTGTACATAAACAAACCGTCCGATTTGTAAATGAATATTTATTTTATTTCAGGAGAATTTTATACGGTGTATATAAATAATTTATATATCGCATATACAAACAATTTATACACGTTGTCTACAAAAAAATCGGCATTATAACGGCGCGATATTAGAACTGGAATAATGTCTAACATTATCCCTCTCCTGATACTGGCTCACGCCATACAACAATCATTTAATCCAATAATACCACAATACAATTAATTTTTCCCACAATACAATCAATTCACACAAATCATCCATGGTTTGTACAAAAAAATAGTGTCTGGAGCTACTAAGCCCCATCCACAACCTATTATATAATAACTGTAAAATAATTTGAGTGAGAGAGAGTTCTCACAATCGGTTTCCACTCCGTCATTTTTTAACTGGCGATTTCAGTACCATTAGGGTCTATATTTGCCCCAAATTCCAGTTCACTCCAAATTTGACACACTTAGTCTTGTTGCGAAGCTCTTGCCTCCACGGTCGCAACGAATCCGGTTTCATGCGATTTCGACACTGTATGTGAAAGATATTAGCGTTTAAAAGTTAATGACATTTTTAAAATAATTAACGAAGTAATTAATTAAAAATAAACCACCTTCTCCTTCATCAATAACACAGCCACGTTTCAAAATAAAGGTTCCAAACCAGGTTTTGATTTTTCACGAAATACACGCAGCTTGGCGACAATCGTATGTCACCATGTGGAAGAGCTCCGAGAGTCGCGACTGTGGGTCCCAGTCAAGTTGAACTCGGTGGTGGTTGGTGGAAGAAATTCGACGGGGATGACGAGCACTTTGAGCGATTGATTCGAGCTGAATATGCAACGTTAGATGATCAAATCCACATGGATTTGTAGAACACAAAATTCTCTACAATATTGCCTCAAGAATTTTCAGATTTCATTGAGAGGATCAAAAGTTGTGGAGGAGAGAAGGTTCGAATGATTTATCGCGTTCGATGTTGAATGAGGCGAAGGCCTGGAAACGACGAGGGTTTTTCTGAATTTTGATTGGCCATATATATATATATATATATATATATATATATATATATATATATATATATATATATATATATATATATAATTCTTTAATTCTTTAAATTCCAAAAATGTTAGTTTTCACATCCGGACTCCAAATCAAACCCAACGACTATCGTCCCTAGCTAAATACCCCCATTGCGGACACAATGGGATATGTTTCGTAAGCCAATTCGACTGTTTTGAACAGTTTTTCTCAAAATTAAAATATAAATAAATATATATTGAATTTAAACTTACATTTTAATTTACCGAGGCCACATACTGACTCCAAAAATTACAGAAAAATAAATCTAGCTATGTTTTGACGATACAGTCCTAATAAAACTAATATCATCGAATTTGGAGACAGTTTGAAAAATGGCCATTTTCTGGTCGATCCAATTAAAATTAAAACTATCAAAACACATTTAAATTTACCACGTTCACATATTGATTCCAAAAATTATGAAATTTGAAACCTAGCAATAATTTGACATCATAGATCCAATAAAAGTGGTTTCATCGAAAACGGAGGTCGTTTGTAAACTGACTATTTTTAAGGGCTATATATAATTTAAAATATATATATATATATTCCATAGTGACTAATTTTAATTTTAATTTGGACATAACTTTCAATTTATATTATGAAATATCAATTTTTCACATTCATTAGAAAGATATAATTAAACAGATTCAAATATTTCTTTTTTTACTGAAATCCGATTTATTTTGAATTCTGTACATTCATTTGAAATTAGAAATCGAATTTTCAAACTACTACGCCATTTGAAACTCTATTTATAATTAAAATAAATTTATACATTCTAACATCGATTTAAATAAATTTTTAGTCGTTATTATATAAAATAAATCATTTTAAATATTCAAAATCCATTAAAATCGCTAAAAAAAATAAATTAAATTGGTTTAGAAATTCCGGGTTGTTACACACGACAAGATTATATTCACCTGTGTCTATCATGGCCTCTTTTCCTACTTCAACAAGATTGCCTCGATCTGTGGTGAGTCTCGGGTCTCAGGCGTCAAGTCGGTGCATCCAACTTGCTTAGATATAGGGTCGTCCTGTTAGGACAATCTCGGATTACATCGCATGAACTTTTCAGTGACGCGACAAAATTATTCACTCATGGCTATCTTGGCCTTTTATCTTACTTCGAAAAGATTTACTCGATCTATGACAAGTCTCGGGCCTCAAGCGTCTAGTTGGTTGATCATGCTTGTTTGGTTATTGGATCATCTCAATAAGGTGATTCATCCGACTATTCTGGCTGTTTTGTTTATTTTTGCTATTTTGGTTATTCTGAATATTCTTGTTATCTCTCGAAATGATTGGAAGCAATCATCGACTTTCATTGAATTTCAGGTTTTCTGGTTTATTGGCATTAGATTTGTGGTTAATACGATCCGACGCGATTGTGGCTCTTTGGTTTTCTAGTTATAAAATTTCACTTCGAACTCCTCCTATCTTTGGTTTCTGGATTTCTGGTTTTCTCACAAAACAAATCTTTCAACGATCAAGCAAGACATGTTTTGGCGGGCAAAGTGTTGACGTGCTTTTGGTCAAAGCTGTCACACATCAGGATTTTGGCTAGCGACACGCATAAGCATCAACAACATCGTTAGAAAACACAAAGTGATTTGGTCAGAGTAGCAACATGTTCGTAAAAGGATGGAAATCATGTTGATACGTAAAATCATCATAGATGGACTTGGAAATACCGGCATAGTGAAAATACGTGATCAACACAGTCCGATCAGCTAAAAATGCTTGAGTGCGTCAGTCCGATCACGTGGCCAAACTCATCATGCAAAAATGTATGGTTTTGATGAAAAGTAGTGTCGTGCACTCAAAAATAGCCGATCGGCATGGCACGATCACGAAAAATGGCTTGCGCGACTCGCAGCGTTGAGATATGATAAATTGGCAAAATCTAATTTGACACATCAAAAATGCCTGATCGGCATAAGAAAATCACGAAAATCGGCATCGAAAACCTTGGTTGATCATTCTAGCAAATCTAGCAACATCAGGTTTGGCACGCTCAAAATTAGTGGGTCGACATGTGAAAACACCTCGAATTTGTGTGTTTCACTCGGGCAGATCACGTGGAAAATTTGGTTCAGGAATCGGGTTAGCAAATCACTCCAAAAAATTGAATCCCTTAAGGGATTCGAAATCACGCGTTGCACCTTGCTCCAGCAAGCTTATGTCGAATCAGGCAGGGGATTTGAAAACCGTTGAAGGAAGGAGTCAAAATCCAAGCATTCGAAAATTAGGTGATGGGCTCAGAGGAATTTGAAATCCCACCGGCTCCGGCAAGTGTTTTCTGATATGAAATTTTGGCACGAAGGAGGGATTCGAAATAAGCTCGGTAAATTCTAAGCGGATCTAGCATATGGAAATACGTGCGGATCACCCATTTTCATGTGATCAGCATGCATTTTCGATGGATTTTAGGGATTCGAAAATTATAAAGTGGTAGACTAGCCAGAAATGTGGCAGTTTAGGTTGGCATGGATTTTTACCATGTTAAACACCTATTTTAGGCTGATCAACACGTATTTTCAACCATTTTTTCAAATTTCACGATTTTTGGTCAAAACATTGGTTTTTCGATTCTGATTTTGGAATACGAATTTCGTATCACTCACAGATACGAAATTTGGCTTGACATGCCCAAAACTCACCTATAAATACCTCTAAAGTTGGCATTCAAAGGGGTTGGTTCTCATTTGGTATTTTGGTCTTCTTGGAACTTTCAAGCATCATTAACGGCAGTCACCTTCTTCTCTATGAACATTGGACATAGCTTTTACCTCTAAAATATTGCATACATGTTTTCCTTCAACTTTGCACATTCAATTGGACATTTGACATGTTTTGGGTATATTTTCACACTTTGGACATTGGAGCTATCTTTCGGACATTGAAGCTACTTTTTGGACATTGTTGACCAAGTCAACAAATTTTTCATACAACGAAAAAGAAGGGCATTTTGGCTAAAGTTTAGACTTAACAAAAATTTTGTTCTATCGTAACACTTCACACACAAATATTGTCCGAACTTGTACGACATTTGTAATCAGCTATTGTATGATGAATGATTACTATAAGGTGAATGTAGGCATTAGTGCTGAACCACTATAAAAAGCTGTGTTCTCCCTGCATTTCATTACTTTGATTTTGGATTATTGTTTTACTACAATACTTACATTCGAGGGTTGGCATGCGTTGAGTTAGCGACAATTCCCCACGTCAACAACTACATTACCAAATGGGTAGAAGCAGAACCACTCCCGAACATCACATCTAAAAAGGTATTAAGATTTGTGATAAAAATATTGTCACTCAATTTAAAATCCACTATAACTCATATCAGACAATATAACACAGTTTGAAAGTGAAGAGTTCACATGGTTTTGCAACAAAATGGAATCATAAATAGTTTATCTTCTATAGCACAACCATGGGCAAACAGTGCCGTCGAGGCTGTAAATAAAACCATAAAGACAATCTTAAAGAAATGTCTAAATCAAGCTATGGGAAATTGGGCAGATGAGTTGCCATTGGTACTTTGGGCATATAGAACCTCCGCTAAGACAACGACGGGACACACTTCATATTCTCTAACATACGGAGTGAGGCTGTGCTTCCAATCGAAGTTGAGATTCCTTCAGATAGAAGAATAGCTTATGCGTTCGATCCCAATCAAGAATCGAAAAAGGAATCCTTAGATCTAATCCAAGAATTAAGGGATGAAGAAACTATTAGAACAACTGAATATCAAAGAAGAATCACTAAGTACGATGACTCAAGAGTAAGAATGGTAACTTTCCAAAAAGGAAACTTGATCTTGCAAAGGGTAATGGAAAATACTAAGAATCCGACGGACGGACCCCTTGGTCCAAACTGGGAAGGACCCTTGATCATTCATCGAGAACTTGCACTTGGAACATATCGACTCTGCAAACCAAATGGTGATCCTATACTTATAACATGGAACACAGAACACCTCAGACCATACTTTTCAACGGCAAATGGATGAAAGAAGGTCTTTATAAGAATGACCAAATGATTAGGAGTACGGAAACTCCTCAAAATATGGAACTACCTAAAATGGATGAAACAACCTACAATGGTAAAAAAACCTTATCACCGCAAAGATGGCCAGGGCAAGGCACCTCCTGGAGGGAGGTGGTGTGTAAGCCTTTAGCCGCGTCCAAACCAGAGAAGGTCAGGTTAAAGAATTAAAATAGTAAGCATCTATCCGCGCCTACGATGGCCATGTCATAGCATCAAAATTAAGCAGGCCCTGCCTCTGCTTTAAAGATGAGCACGACGTGCCTCTGCTTCGACTAAGCACATCTTGACTTTGCTCTAGAGATGAACACATCATGCCTCTTCTTATGTCTTCATCCCGTAGAAGGGAACGAAAGATCTGGAGGAACACTATAAGCACTCCCTACCTCTGCTCTAAAATGAGCACGCCCTACCTCTACTCTAACATGAGCACATCAAGCCTCTGCTCTAACATGAGAACTTCCTGCCTCTGCTTTGACTAAGCATGTCCTGCCTCTGCTCTAGGAATGAGAACACTTTACCTCTGCTTATGTCTCTTCCCGTAGAAGGGAACGAAAGCTCAAAGGGAGAACTCTAAGCATGTATAACCTTTGCTCACTTCCCTCAGAAGGGAACGAAAGATCAAAGGGAGCACTCTAAGCGCACACTCACCTCTATTTATACCTTATCCCATAGAAGAGAACGAAATCTCAAAGGGAGCTCTTAAAGCACACACAACCTCTACTTTAAAGAATAAGCCTGAAATGGGCACTAAAACTACAAATACCTGAATCTGGGTTTCAGGTCTTCTATCTATTATTATCAGAAATGGATTTCTGGTCTTTTAATAAATATCTGAATTTGGGTTTCAATTCAAGACTTCTGTTACTTCCAGATATAGATTTCGGGCCTTCTGTTAAATACTCTAGCCTAGGTTTTGGTTCCGGACTTCAATTACTGCCAGATATGGATTTTTGGTCTTTTATTAAACACCGGAATTTGGGTTTCGATTCGAGACTTCTATTATAGACAGATATGGATTTCCTGTCTTCTATTAAATACCCGAATCTGGGTTTCGGTTCGGGGCTTGTATTATTTCCAGAAGATTTCTGGTCTTTTATTAATACTCGGATCCGGGTTTCTCTTCGGGACTTCTATTACTGCCGAATATTGATTTCTGGTCTTATATTAAATAGCCGAGTCTGGGTTTCAGTTTGGGACTTCTATTACTGCCAGATATGGATTTCTGGTCTTTTATTAAATACCCGAATCTGGGTTTCGGTTCGAGACATCTATTACTTCCAGATATGGATTTCTAGTCTTCTATTAAATGTTTGAATCTGGGTTTCGGTTTGGGACTTCTATTACAGCCAAATATGGATTTCTGGACTTCTATTAGATACCTAAATCTGGATTTCAATTTAGGACTTCTATTATTGCCATATATGGATTTATGGTCATCCATTAAATACCCGAACCTCGGTTTCAGGATCTGTATTATTTCCAAAGATGGATTTTTTGTCTTCTATTGTTAATACTCGAACCTGGGTACCAGGATTTCTATTATTTCAAGAAGTGGATTTCTAGTTTTCTTTCATCATGCCTGAATATGGGATTCAAACCTTCAATTTTTGAAACCTTCTAACGATGGTTATATTTTCTTACACCTCACACATGGGGGTCTCCTAAACTCATGATATGCAAAATTGTTATTCATTATTTTAACAAAATATAAAGTATGAACGATTATACTATTCTATCACATAAGTTATCTATCATTTCGGTCCAGATGATGCCTAATATAATATAAGAAAATCATAATACACATCCTACTTTAAGAAAAAGAATAACGCAAGAAGTTTTATTTATTGTATTTTATGTTGGGAAACACCGGAGAAATTCTGAATGAAGATATTCAAAACCTAGATAGAGCCATATGTAATGCAATGCATGCACATGCTATAGGGTTATTCACAAAAACACTTACAAAACGGTTACATTAGAAGATGAACAACAATGCTAGAAGAAGAAAAAGTTTAAACCATTAACTTGAAAAGTCAGGAATACTCCTTCAATACGGGGGGAAAATGTTACTACAAGAATTCGACACTGAAACTAAGGCTAGGGTTATCGTATTGGGATTGATACTAAAGAAGAAAACAAGAAGGTGCCCAGTCGATACCAAAGCAGAAGCCACGAAGGTGCTCAGCCGATACCAAAGCATAAGGGTGTAGAAGAGGAGCCGAAACCAAAAGAAAAGGGCCTAGGAGCTCAACTGACACCAGAAACATCAAGTCTGGGAGGGGAAAAGCCAACACCAGAACAACAATATTATCAGAAACAACATGGGGATCATACTACTTGGTGTCGATACTAAGAGAAGAAGGAAAAGAAGCACATAATCAACACCAACATGTTGTGAGCAGTTAGCTTGGTGTCGACACTGAAGGATAAAAGCATTTCACCTGGTTTCGTTACCGATGAAAAGAGGACAAAGGCTTAAAGACGATACTAAGGAAGCACGGTTAAAACATGAAGGCGATACCGAAAATTAGAGCATTGAATAGAGAGGTTAAACAAAATACCGAGGCCTAGTATCGATGGAGGAAATATCACACACTAAGAGCTGGAAGCACGATACCGATACCAAATGAGGGCATGGGACCAGCAACAGACGTGGAAGCAATTAAAGAGCTGTCGATACCAACAGACTTGGCACCGATACCATTGCCAAAGGCGGTATCAAAAGAGATAGAGGCAGTACCCAGAAGCCCCTAAAGTGGGCCAATACCAAGAAATTGCTACCGAAACCAGAGAGGTCTAAACCGAAATCAGAGTCCATTCAAATAAGCCGATACCGAGAGATTAGATGCGAAAGTGAAGCTTCCTACCAAAATGCTACCAAAGGGGTCAAAATCCTCTATAAATAAGACACCTTTGGGGACTTTTTCTCATTCCACAATCATGCACTCATTTCTAAGACACAAAACCATAATTTTGAAATCGAATTGGGGATTTCCACATCAATTGTAATACATTCATGATAAACGATAAAGGGGAAATCGATTTCATACTTATTCTTGATTAGATAATCATATTGTGTCCAAATTGATTGAATATGGAGTTATTAACTAATCTCATATTTGAAAGATTCAAGCACATCGGGAGGAGAATCATTGAGTGAAATCAATGATTCTTCCTTCATGATCCAAATTTGTCCTTAATCTTTCTAAATATGCCTAACATATCATGACGATTCAAATGACTTATTGTAGCCTTATGACATGATAACTGACACAACTATGGCCTTTCGTAGGCTGAATCGATGTGGAAGTATCACCTTTTGTCATTAAGAACTATAATATATCAACAAAATGTAACTGTTGTGGTATCTTAGGCTATTTCCTCTTAGCACAATGTATATTATTCTATCTTGAATTTAAGGTACGCCTTCGTTACAAGGTTTCCTACGCCTATAAAAGGTGTCCTCTAGATTGATCATCATCTAGTTCCATTCTATATGCTATGTCAATTCTTGAATTGGGGTTAGCAGTTTTTATCGTTAATAGTATGGATCAGTTCCAATCCATGCACTTAGTTTTTTTTTTTTTTGAGTGGTTTTTCTTAAGTTTCCTTTTCACCTCAATTTGAGACTTTTTAATGAGTTTGGGTTGAACCATAGTTCATATAGACTTCTTATTTTCTTGTGTCTTCGTTTTGGGTGAAAATCCAGGTTAACATTTGCTTTTCATAACATATTTTCGTTATATACAAGATGTGCTCTAGCCTAATCTATCTTCGAGTTCTACAGCCTAATTAACTTAAACATAACTGTATCACTTCTTAGGAGTTGCCGTTAATTATTCAATCACAGCTATTCTTGAATTTCGAGCGCAAATTCATTCACAAACTATGAGTCCTAAGTTCAAACTTCACTGAATGCTTCACATGGGTCTCATGAGGGATTATAGGAACTTTAGTGTAAAAAATATTGTTACGATGGATGGGTACCATCCATGTTGAATCGGTAATAATCCAAAATTCAGTCATTAAAATTTAAATATTTAAATGATTGGACTTTTGGAATGTAGTCATTTGAATTCCAAATATAGTGATCATTCAAAAATTGCAATATGTGAGTAAGATATTAATTAAATGGATTCAATATTCTCTTTGACTCCATTTAGTTAATTAATATCGACTATAAATCCATTTAGTGAATTTATTTCAATAATAAATAGCTTGAAATTGAATCGATATTAGGATCGAAATACAAAATAATATTTTAATATAGAAAATATAATTTTTCCAAATAGTCTAAGATTTCAAAAAAATCATTTTCATCGGATTTGGAATAGTGAATTATTGTAAGATATTAAATTTTATGGTGATTAGACTTATTGTGTGATCGTACACCCTAGAAATGCGAAGCATTTAACAATTCGAAATAATAGTGTTATAATTTGATTCTATAATGAAATAATAATGTTTTTGCGGTTTCGTTGAATTAAATAACAAATGTGTATTATTGTATTTTTGTAACTGTACCATATTTCTGAACATTATCATAATTTTGTTTTGGCATTCACCTATCGTATGCGAACAAACTTATGTCCAGTGGAATGTTGGAATTTGAATTATAAAACCTAAACAGATACTTAAGTTAATTAAACCTTCTAACTTTTCTTTCCTCTTCCCACTTCATTTACTTTTCCAGTAAGCATAAATATGGTCGCTTGATTCAAAATTCACAAATAAACCAAACAAAATCCATAAAAATGTAAAAGAGGGATCTATGAGTGTATTTAGATGAAATCTTCTTACCTTGGAATTTTGGTGCGGCTCGGCTTCAAAATTGGGTGAATGGCGGTAATGGCCGACAACGAGCATGGGTTAATAAGAAATATGATTGGGTTTTTAGCTCAATTAGGCGAAGTTAGGTCTCGACGTTGGTTGCATTGAATTTATATTTTCGTTTAGCATCTAGGATGAGATTTTTGGAATATGCGGTGCTTGGGAGGCCAGAGCGACATTTGATGGTCACGATTTGAACCTTGTAGGTCATGAATATCATGGTAAGGCTAGACATTAGAAGAGTGGTGTAGGCAGGTGGAGATTTCGATTAGAAGTGCACTAGGGAAGTCAATTCAGAAAATAGTGCATTATAGCTCTGTATCATCTCTGGCATGAAAGGAAAAGAAGGATTTGTTTTGATAAGGGTAATTAGTTTATTAAATGAGGTGAATAGTGGCTTAATTATTTTAGATAGTTTAATTTATTATGTGCTCAATTTCTAACTCATATGAGGTCGGGTTCGAAAGTCGTCGGTCACTTTGGACTCGTATCGACTTGAGCTTCGCGATAGAATTGGATTGGATGTTTCTGAAGCTAGTAGGAATTTATGCTAAAATAAACGCTTGGTTAATTTTCCAAATTACTTCGACGGTAATAGAAATCTCGGTAGGTTAACACACACCCAGATTCACTTATATAAATATTCATGATGTTATAAATTATTGAACAATGTCTAATTGAAATATTATGTTTTTACTGAGCCGTTTGCTTGAATTTGATTTATCGGTTTAGAACGGATGACAAAAGTAACCATTTCGTTACAAGGAACAATATAAAAAGAAAACTGGAGTACTCGTAGTGAATTAGACTACAATGGAACGCTCTAAAATATGTGCACTTATGTGTGGTTGACAAGGAATTATTTGTTCCATTGTTTATATTCCTATGTTATTTACATTCATCCATTCGTTCATATATTTTTCTGCTCGCATTTATTTTCCTATATTCATTTATTGCCCTTATTTACTTATGTATATTCCCATATTTCTTATATTGTCAATAATTGAAATAAATTAAACATTTTGTTTAATTTAAGCTTGAGTTTTCACAAAGATGATAGTTGAATAAAATTATCATTTCCATCAATGAGATTTGTAAATATATTAATGTTTGGGTTTATGATAACAAAAGTTTAATTACTTTCTTAGTTAAGGAATTGAGATTTGATCATTCATCCAAATTGATGGTAATTGAATCTAATTATTTATTAAGTTAATGAAATCTAAAATTGATAAATTGTTTTAATTAATGATTGGTTGGAATTTTGATAATCATTTTAACTAATGATGCTTGGAATCTAATAATCAATAAATAAATGATGTTTAAAGTTCATAATCATTTTAATGAATAATGCATTAGTTCAAAATTTATTATGTTAACTGATTAGGTTTGAACTTAATTGATTTGTACGCGTTAAGTTGTTTATTCTAAGAAGAAATTAAAGTGAATTAAATTTGATTTAATGAAAACGGATAAAATCAATTTAATTGCTTGAATAAAATTTATTTAAAAGTAATTAACTGATTTATAAAAAGGTTTTAAAGTTAATTTAATTAATTTAATTAAGGTTTGAGAATAATCACTTTATTTATTGAAAACACCATAAATGTGATTAATTATCTTATGGGATAATTAATGCTATTTCAAAACTTATAAATAAATTTTGTATCCCACTGGTTTAAGGTTATGGAAAGAGTGTTAAAAATTGTCCTTCAGGATGACTAATACATATTTTTAATTTTATTAAAATATTTAAATTAGATTTGTTATCTTTAGGGATAAATGTATCACTTAAATTTTGTAAACAATAATTTTCAAATGAGATGTCCTTTAAAATAGAATTGAGTTGGAAATAAATCTAAGAGTGAATTATTTTGGGTTTACTGAGGTATTGTTTTAAAAAACATTGGTTTTAACATTCCTTTTAAATACCTTAGAATTATAATTATCTCTTCAAAACCGATACTTTCCTCAAACCAATCATATACTTTATTGAGATAACGGTATTTCTTTCAAATACTTAAAACGTAAAAACTAAGCACCAGCTTGAGTTTTAAAGTTAAAAGTTTTTGATACGAATATGGAAAGAAAATTTCCATAAATAATATCGTTTATATGAAAAATATTAAGTTATAGTCTCATCACTAGATGTCGAAGTATGAAAACTTCTCCTTATCTCTAAAATTTAAAAATATTGTTTGGGCGATGCCTGGATGAAACACTACCTCTACTTGCCTAACTTTATTTTTAATAGAGGGATAGTATAAGTTTGGAATAATAAATATATATAAGTGAAAACAATTTAATTTCCATATACGATCATTTTGAATATTCTTAGTGGTTAATTTAACAATTATTAGTTCGACTTTCTTGATTTGTATCGTCAAATTAAAATGCTTTGTTGCCATTTGATCATTGTTACCTTTTTCGAAAATGATTAAATCCAGAAAGCGATTAGACATCTATCCATGTGGGGTTTCTCCCATTAGGGTAATTTCACATCTGCTCTATGTTAAGTTCGGTAGCATTTGCACAAGATGTAAAGTACTCAGATATTCACTAATGTTGGCAAGGTCTGGGAAGTACATTTACAATAACAGTTGAGTTTTCAAGTATGTATCTAGGGGTATACTTTTTTATCAGGTGGGCGCACCCTTCTAGTCATTCATTGGAAAATTTATCATTCGTTTCCTTTGATTCCAAATTTATAAAATTTTCCTATTTCTAACTACATCGGAAGCATTGCAAAGCCTTCATGATGCTTAATTATGTGAATCCAGGATGAGATTGGATGTTGTTGTAAATGAACTTGTCCATTGTAAGCGGTGTGGTCCCATATCTTGAGGAAAATTAATTTTTTCTTTGGTTGATCCAAATTTTTGGATTAGTTTATTCGTTTCCATCGAGAAGTATCGAGCGCCCTTCTCCATGTGTTGTCGTTCTATTATTTCCTTTAGGTAAGCATTCTTATATATGGTATTCATTCCTTGTTCATTTTAGCATTTTTTTATACGTGTTGATGCCTATATATATGTGTTGTTCTTGTGAGGTAAATACATGTTTCGCGAGGGCATAATCTCATAAAATTGTTACATGTTTCCTTTTACATGACTTTTCTCACCTGGGTCTTTAAAGATTGACCCATGTCTTATTTCATTATAACGCTTGGGTCAGACCCTGCACGTTTCCTAGTTTTCATCAGTTGGATATGGAGCTCATGAAGTAGAGTTATAAATTCACCAATTGTAATTTTTTTTAACTATATCATATTTATCTATCAGCATTTGTAAGGACATAATTCTAAAACTATCTGGTTGATGGTATTTGTTTTTAACTCCAATATACATCGTATCTCAGAGTGACAATCCATATGCTATTATTATTATTATATGTTGTCGTTTCCACTATGAGATTTTATATTTTCTACCATTCCTTTTCTTTTTCTTTCCTTTTAACCCTGACAATCTGCATTTTCATTGATTGGATGATCAACATTAAAATTCAACGATCATATTTGGTGTTTAATTTCAATGGTCAGAAAGGCAGGTCGATACAACTGGTATCAGAGCTATAGGTTAAGGGAGAACCTTAGTTCTGTAGGGTTACTCATTAAGATTGAGTAAGCAAGACTCTAAAATGAGTTTGAGAGAGTGTGTGTGTATGTATATCTATATATATTTGAGAGTGTACTTTTTATTTTTATAAAAACATATTGCATTAATTAGCATGTTAAGTTTTAACTAGAATTCATAAAAATTTGGTAAACAAAATATTTTACTTAGGACATATTTTATATATATATATATATATAATTTCAAAACTAGATAGTTATTTATATATTATTATTTATCAATAAGAATATTAAATTATTATCATTAAAGTTTGGTCTTGCTCAAATAGTTTATAAGCATTGACTATTGTCTATCGATTGTTGATTTATGTTCTATTAACATATGGGCATTTATTTATCATTTTAGGTGTGTTTGAGTCGTTCCTTGTGAATTAAGTTTGTAGTTTGATTATAAGGTGTTTAATAGAAATGTTAAGTTAACAACCATCTTGTAATAAATTTTTAAATATAATCTAAATGGTAGATAAAACATTTAGAAAGGAAATATTTGAGAAATTTTTATTATTATGACATAAGGTGGTTATATTTGAAATGGAAATAAGATAATTATGATTTATTAAGTATTTATTAAAAGGAATTTTGATTAACTTGATCCTAGTATTGTTCAAAGTAATTTCAAAAATTTCTAAGAAGAGAAATGGTCTGACTTAAAAATATTTCTAAGTTTAATTGTTTCAAAAAGAATTTTTAAGGAAAGTATATTCTCATTGGTTATTTCGAGGAAGTTGTCTTAGTTTGTTTTGTGATAACCTAAATTATCTTCTAAGTGACGACTATATGTTTTCCTAGAAGAATGATATAGTGCACTTGATAAATTATTCTCCTTACCATTGTGTATCAAGATAGGTTTGAGTCTGAATGAACCCAAAGTGAATGTTGGTAAGTAATGTTTTTAAGTTATTATTTTTATCTACATAAAAATAATGGAATAATTTGTGAAAAGTGTTCTTGGAAATAAAAAACGAGTATTAAAGTTTTAAGTTTCCTTAAAGGAAACTAATTTGAACTAAAATCCACTTTATATGGTAATAATTAGAAAATTTAAACTCTTAATTAGTAAATATATTATAACTCAAGTTTAAATGAGTTAAACTGGATATGAAGGTTTTAATAAGCCTAATTTGTTAGAGCCATAGTTTTTAAACACCGAAGAATTATAAACCATGTAATGATATTTGAGCCGATTAGTGGTCTGCTTATTCTGAGACTCCCTAAGGGAAAAAGGTCGGAGGGTTGACTCAACTTGAAAAACCCTATTTTGTTTAATACCCAATTGAATTCTTGAAATAAAATAAATAAATTTTTAGGTAATAATAAATTTGATGTTTTTATACGCTCATAGGAATTAAATGAGTATTTTACATAGTAAATCAAATTAAAGTAAGTTTTAATTTAATATTTATAAAAGATTTGCCTTTATAAAGTAAGTATTGACTTATTGGGAAATTTATGAAGTAATTCATAAATAATATTATTGAATAAAGATCTTGTCATTCAATCGAACACATTATAGGTCAAGTGGTGCATCAACTACAATCTTAAAGGTCAAGACATATGGACTGTGAAACCAAAAGCTACTAGTAGTTGGGTTTGGAAAACAATGATGAAGGTTCGCGATGAAATTCTACCTCATTCTATGATTCAGATAGCTTATAATAGGAATGCTAAATTTTGGACAGTTCCATGGTTAAAGCCTGGTTTGATCTTAATAATTACTGCCACCCATGATGATATCAATTTGAGCGGCATTCCTATAAATGCTACTGCCACATCCTATGTATGCAACGGCATGATCTCTCTTCCTAATGTCTACAGCAGTAATTTGTCAAATGTTTTCAGTGAATTTATACACAAACAAATAATCTTTAGGAAAAGGACAAGTAATTATGGCCAGATGATAAAGTAACACATTAGAACTGGCAAGATATACTCGGCTTTAATGGATGAAAAAAGAATGTATAAAATGAAATGGTATAGAAGAACATGGAATAATCAAACCAATGAGCGACTGAACTTTTTTATGTGGAAGGTAATTAATAATTCTTTGCACACTTTATCCAAAATTTCGGCAAAATGTATATTGGTTAATGATAAATGCACTTTCCGCAAATCATTCCCTGAAGATATGGAGCACTTGTATTTTACATGCTCCTATACTGGTTACATATGGAGGAGGATTAAAGGAATTGGTGGTATGAGTGACATAAGGCGTGACAGCAAAGAAGAATGGCATACAATATTTATGGCGACGAGATGGAAAGAAGAAAAAAATTATTTGTTTCTGATAATGTTAAAATGCATGTTATATGATGTCTGGGCAGAGAGAAATCAAGGAGTTTTCTTTGGGAAGGCCAGAACAGGACTTCAACTATTTCATGTTATTAGAAGAAACATTAGAAGATCAATAATCTACTCTCCATATTCATTCAGCAGTGCTGCGATTGAAAGATGGAGCTAACTATATGCCCCTTTCTTTTCATTACTTTCCTCTTCTTTTCTAATCTCTGTAAATTTATATTGTAAGAACTCTTATTGATATAAATATAATGGTAGGGGCCATTCAACCCCACTGGCTTTGCCAAAAAAATGTTATTGAATAAAATATTATTAATAAAAGTGATTTAGGGGAAATTTGTATAATTAAGAAAACAGTCTAATTAAGAAGTAGGTTATACGTAAATCGTTTGGTACGTGTTATGATCTAGAGAGTAGAAGCATAACTTCATGGTTATTTGCACCAATCACAAAAACGATTTCTCACTAGATTCCAACAGTGAACGCTTTATTTGGATCTTTGTATGATACAAAAGTTTCCATCATGGTATAAGGCTATGTAAGGAAGATGAATGTTCTAACCAAGAGACTCAGTCGGAGTCCGCTCTAGGGAAGTCTACTAAGAGATACTAGTTTTGAGGTGAAACCTATGTTTTCATGCAAGTGATTGGATCAAAATTTAGCAAAGAATTATTTGCGTATATCATATGAACTTGAGCATAATTAAATGTATAGTATGTGACTCATGCAAAATCTAGATGACATTTATTTAACATTTTAAATCATGTTAAGTGTTGGATTTTTCTCTTATGAGATTTTTTTCAATTGTTGTGTAAATTTATTCCTTTATGGGATTTGGATGATTTAGTTGCTTTGAGTTGATAGATTGTGTGATTTTATAGACAATGGTTTGTAAAAAAAATTTGTTTATTAGGATTTAACTCCCATAAATTTTGAGAGAAAAGATTTAAAAATACTTTTAAAATAATTATAATTATGAAATGGTTTTCAAAAAAAATTGTTATGAAAAAAATTAAGATTTTGTAAGTTTTTCGATTGGAAGACTTGCCAAGTAAATTTATTTACTTCGGCTGTTGTTTCGGGAGGAACCAGAATACCATTGGAAGCTCCATGTTGTTTTTCTATATTTATATCTTGCTTTGGAAGGAGGAGCCTCCCCCCATCAAATGATTTTGATTTCGGTTTTATTTTTGTTCTAAGAAATTTGAAAGTATGCTCAAATATAAAATATGGGAAAGTAGTTCTAAATTTCCTTGTATAATGTTGGATGTGTGTTGGTTATTTTTACCACAAAAATGGTCAGCAATTCGAAATAGTGAACTCGCTGTAGAATCCTTGATTGAATAAGATTTATGGAAGTTGTGACTTTCATTTTAAGAGAAAACTTGGGTATCCATTTAATAACAGTGGGCTCTAACAAGTAGTTTTATGTAAGTTTCCAATGTCGAATATCTCTTAAGATCTCTTTGATTGCTTCTTATGTTTCCGAGAAGCGAATCCTTATGGAGTGAAAAGATGTATAGTTAGATACTTGGATTTTATGCATGAATTCACTTCAATTCTGAAGACTCTCATCCAGATAATCTAATTCCTATTTGTCTAGGGTGTTGCAAGGTTTAATATATTCCCTATGTTTCTCTTTCAATTTGGGTAAGCCTAGTTTTGGCGGGTTAGAACCTTTCGGCCGAACTCTAGGGGTTTCGATGAGATCCTTTCATCAAGGTAGAATTATTTGATCCTTCGTACGCCCATTTTTAGGTGAATCCTTCCGACTATATGATCAACTTCCTTTCAGATTGTCGATTAGGGTCCTTCGAATTGTCAGATTGGACGTCCATGTAGATTAGAATTTCCTTTAAGGATTTAATAGGTGCTAGTAAACTCCATTTCTATAGTAGGTCGCTTTTGTTCAAGTATAGAGATATCAGATTCTTATCGGGTTCCGGTCGTATCCTTTCAGAAAGATAGAGAAATCCAATAAAAAGTTGTTGACTTAAGGCCTTCGGGAAGGTTAATTGTTAATAGGTATCTTTGGGGACCTTCGAAGGGTTTATGTATCAAATGATTACTGATTGGGACCCTTTGGGTAAACTTTTGGTTACTTGTACCATTCAGTAAGCTCTGTTAGCAGTATTAGAGGTTAGTCGACAAGGTGATTTTTCGGTGCCTAAATGACACGAACCCAAACCCCCGCTTCACGATGGCAAGGTCTGTCTAAAGAATATAACACATTAATCACATCAACAGATTTCAAAACATAGCATAATACATAAAATTATGAAATAATTTACATCATATCATAACGACGGAATCATAATCATCAACATCAAAGTTACACAGAGATACACGATACTACTTAGTACATAACAAGTTTCATTGAATGGAAAATAAGTCTACAGCGGAATCAAATATAAACATACACATGATAGTGTATAACAGTTCAAAAGAAATTGTAAGTCTTCATCATCAGCCAAAAGAGCATCCAATGCTGCAGTGCATATCCAAGAGAGAGCCAATCACCTGTTCACTTGGTTGCCTATGTAAAAATTGGGCACTCGAGTTTGCAAGGGAAAAACTAATTATGAGTCAGTTATGGGACTAATATGAGAAATCCTACGGTTGCTTAATTTGTTTAAGAATATAGCAAAGCACAAGACCACGCCGTATAACATGGAACAGGTTTACTCCATTGGACTGCCAGTTCATAAAATAAAGTAAATCAATAAACAACGCAATGCTTTTTAGAAAAATGAAGCCATTATAAGACTCAAGTCCCATCACACAATGCAACGCAAGTCGGAGAATAGAGTTTTACTTTATAAGGGACAAATATGCTTGATACGCAGAAAACAAAAATCATATGATATTATTATTAATGTCTTGATGTTTAAAAACACTTTAAAAATAAATGTATCAATCATAGACGGCATAGGTACCATATATTATGTCGCCATATAGGTTTACAACTAAAACCACAAGAAATCGTATCAGAAATTGGATTTCCATCATGAGTCAAGGCAAGGGATGTCTCCTTACCAAATTCGGATCACCTCTAACAAGAAGATCCTGGATCACACCTATGTGCAACCCTTGCATCTCGCAAGGTCGGTCCGCACCTAACGTTTGTTGATTAGTTATTCCTGAACAATACATTTCCCGGTCCTATCAGACTTACATTCTGGTCAGTATGTCGACCATATGAGCCTTTTACAGCCCTATATTTGAGGCGCCTGGCAATGCATCATCCACATAAATAAAAATGTTTGGGCTCCGTACTATGACATCACCCATAGATAGAAACGCATGCACTCCCTGCTGTCCCTAATCCCGTTTTAGACTCATACCGGGATGTGAGGTTCGCGAATAAATGCTATACACAAAGCTATGCTATATTAAAATTGTGATTTGATCATCAACCATAAATCTCCGCTTTTCAACAAAAGCCTTGATCATTGCATCTCAGCATGCCACATTGACGATCCATGCCATACAACCGATATCTATCCATATAAAACCTCAAGCTCGTACGTCTCAGAGAAGGGTGTTAAGCAAGAGTATAAATTCTCTACCACCAAATAGATATATATATAACATAAATCAATCAATATAGAATGAAATCCAATGTAAGACACACAACCATTTACAAGTACATTCTAGGTCTCAACAAACCGGGGGCACCATATTCCTCGTCCCATATGTCCAATACATAAAAGAGGTCCTCGCATATCCGAACAATCAACAAGTACATCCGGAACACTACCACTATAACCCCTTCAAGGGAGCTACCCATATCCAAGGCATCGATAGTAATCCATTCGATGTGAAGATTGTCGGTCTTGCACCATCTTCATCTTCTTTGACTTTTAGTCATCGTTTAATTATTTGAAATGAGTTTTAACTTGGTCTTTTCAAATAATTATCGCATAAATAATTCAGATCAAATTCTTTTCTTCGATTAAGTTATTGGCCTTCATAATCCATTTCACTACCTTATATAAAAAGGTTTAATCGAGAATTTAATCCGGTCATCGAATTAAATACTCAAGTCATAACATCAATTCTTGATATAAGTTCTCATGCCAAATCGTGCTTAACCACTTTTATTTTATAAACCAACTGAAATTGGTTCACGCACATTCTAAATCGCTTATAATAATTTAAAATGATTTTTCTTTTTTATACATAAAAAATAGCTCAATTCAGTCGAACAACATTTCAAGTCATTCATGTAACAACCCGGAAAATCAAAACCAATTTAAAATTTTTAATTTGGCTATTTTAATGAATTTTGAATATTTAAAATGAATTATTTTAAATAATAACGACAAGAAATTTATTTTGAATAGAACGTATATATTTATTTGAATCGAGATTGGAATATAAATATTTATTTTAATTTTAAAAAGGAGTTGGAAATAGCGCGGCAGTTTGAAATTTTGAATTCGAACTTTGACTGATTGTACAGGTTGCAAAATAAACTGAATTTTAGTGAAACCAAAAATATTTAAATCTGTTTAAAAATATCTTTCTAGCGAATCTGAAAAATCGAAATTTCATAGCGGGAATCAAAAGTTATGGCTAAATGAATTTTCAAAAAGGTTGTTGTGGAATAGATATAGCCCATAAAAATAGACATTTTGCAAACGACCTCCATTTAGATCCGAAATGTCAAATTATTGCTAGATTCCAAATTCCATAAATTTTGGAGTTAATATGTGAGCGTGGCAAAAAAACGTGTCTGGTTAATTTCAGTCAATTTGGATCGACCAAAAAATGGCCATTTTTCAAACGGTCTCCAAATTCGACGAATCTAGTTTTGTTAGGACTGTATCATCCTAACATATCCAAACTTATTTTTCTGGAGTTTTGGGAATCAGTAATTGGCCCAGGCAAATTAAAATATACGTTCAAATCAATATTTGAATGTTTTATATTTTAATTTGAAGAATAACTGACTGAAACAGTCGAATGGGCCAACGAAACATATTCCATTATGTTCGAAATGGGGGTATTTAGCTAGGGGCGACAGTCGTTGTATTTGGATTGGAGTCGTATTAGAAAACCCCATTTTAGAATTTAATATAAGTTCCGACCAATCAGAAAAATTCATTCATAAATAAAAAAAAATAAAAAAAGGGTTTCTCTCTCCCCGACACCCGATCAACGACTAAAACACTCTTTCCTTCTCTCCTCTCTAACGCTAAAACCACGCATCAAAATCAAGTGACCCTGTTGGGGTTTTTGTAGATCTCGTTCCAAGCTTCAAATCCATAACAAGTTGGGATTTTTTTCGTTGAGTATATCGCCCGGATCGAGCAGCTGAAGTCGACGACTTTGAACTGCCGCCCAGGCCGCCACCGTGGATCGCACGTGACCCCAGGCTCTGCACACGTGTGCGACTCCTCCCCCTTCGACGCAGCACCACCCGATCGCCCAACCGCTACACGGTTTGCACGCAAATTTCAACCCTAAGTTTGAACGGTTTGCTGAAAGGTACGGCTGTTCAAAATTATAAAGGAAATAACACTTTAAAGCATTGCAAAGTACGATTAACTTATAAAAATCGTATCTTTTTCATGTGTGGTCGAAATCCAGTGAAACAAGAGACATTGCACTCGTGGCAACGTCTTCTACATTCTAGAAGAGACCGAAGAATTTTTGGAGATTCCTACAATTTTTGGAGGAGTAGTACCCTATTTTCTACACGGGCAACCTTGTATTCAGGTTTTAACAGGCTCTCTCTAAAGATGGATTCTTTCACTTCTTTTTTGCTGTTCAGCTCCTGTTATGTATGTTATGTTTGATTCCGCTGTAGACATTTTATATAAAGCTAAAACTGTATGTTGTACTAAGTGTGATCCTGTATACTGTGTAACTCTGATGATTATGTTTATCCAGTGTATTCTGTTGTACATTATCTAGTGTAATGATATATTTATGTTCTGCTGTTACTGTTTATGTGTTATATTCCAAAGATTACCCTTGCCAACGCGGAACAGGGGTTTGGGGACATCACAGGTGGTATCAGAACTTTGGTTAATCTTAGTAACGGAATATAACATATTAACGAACTCAACAGAAATAGAATCAGAAGTATTCTATGACGAATAACTCATTTCAGATAGGATCAGTAATATCCTAGAATGAGTGTAGCATAATGAAATACACTCCTACAGACACATTTGCATTCAAGTATATGTCTCTATGATTTAAAATACCTTTTCTATTGGCCTGACACTTTGTCTGCTATTTGCAGACATAGGAAAATGAGTGGAAGAAGCAGAAGAAGTAATTCTATGGTTCGACAATCTAATGAGCCAGTTGTGCTCCCATAGCCAGGATCGGATATAGAAGCTCTATTAAAGAGGTATTGAAATCTGGGTGGAGTACCGTTCTTGGGCAATGAATCTATTATTCAAACTCAAGCTTGGATGCATTTTTCCGAGAGGATTTTTGAAGGTTTCAAGCTGAGAGATGATCAGAAAAGATTACTGGCATCTTGGGCACTCAAAGACGAAGCTTTAATCTGGTGGGAAACAGTTATTATGGATAATCCAGAAGGTAATATTACCTGGGATAGATTTAAAGAAATTTTCAATGAAAGATTTATTCCTCCAGAAGCAACTGATCGGCTATATGATGAATTCTACTATCTGATACAAGGAGATATGACCATTCAGGAGTACCAGGATAAATTCAACAGACTATCTCGTTTTGTACCTGAGCTAATTGAAAATCCCAAGAAGAAGAATCTGAGGTTTATTAACGGGCTTCAAAGAAAGTACCAAAATTGGGTAACTGCACATGTGAAACTTCCTTTTTCTGAAAAGATATACATGGCTTGTCCCTATGAAGATCTTGATAAGCAAGGTCTTTTGGAGGACGAAGAAGAAGTCAGTTCTAGCAGCAAAATTAAATTTGAAACTGATAGCCTAGAGACAAGTACACAGCCTGAGGCAAGCATGACGCCTGAGGTCAGAAAGAAGCCTAAAGCCAAGAGGAAAAGGGTTATATTTGAGAAATAACCAATAACAACTGCCATCTGCTCTAACTGTAAGCAGAAAGGGCATTTGTCGATAAATTGCGGACCCATGAAGAAACGAATAAAGGATAAATTTAAATCCAAGAACAAGTTTCAAGAGAATAGAAAATGCAATCTTTGCCATCAAGTTGGTCATGTAAAGCAAGATTGCCGGCTATTAAAGAAATCTGAAGTAGTGCAGGTAAATGAAGTGGCAGAGTTTCCTGCACTCTCAACCAGTCAAGGAAGGCCAGATGTTATGGAAGGCACGCTTACTGTCAAAAACATTCCAGTTAAAGTACTGTTTGATACAGGCGCATCACGAAGCTTTATTGCAAGTAATGCGGTTAAGAAATTGGATTTGAAGTTGAAAAGGCTCAAAGAACCCATAACTGTACATAATCTGGTTGGGGGTTCCCTCGATCTTAGTTGGATTTGTGGGGTGCCTATTTCTTTTCCTGTGATCGGTTCCCTACCATCTCGATCATCATGAATTTCACAGAATTTGATCTTATTTTGGGATTGGATTAGTTAACCAAATATGAAGCTGAGATTAAATGCGCCGACAGAGTCGTTAAGGAGAAGATTAAATCAGGGAATTATATAACCATTCCATGTGAAGGTCCGAATTCGGATAGAAAAGACTTTTGGTATGCTCTAGATATTTCTCCTTCTCAAAAAGAAAATATCCCTGTCGTTACAGAGAATACTCCGGTCAACATAGAAAATATCCCTGTCATCAAGAATTATGCGGATGTGTTTGAAGAAGTTGTTAGCTTACCTCCGCATAGAGAAATTGATTTCAAAATCTCTTTAATTCTGAATGCAAGGCCAGTAGTGCACGTTATTCAAAGAATGACCTTGAAGGAAAAAAGAAGAGTTAGACAATCAAACTCGACAACTTGTACGGAAGGGTCTGATCAGACCTAGTTTCTCTGGTTGGGGAGTAGCAGTAGTGTTTGTCCCAAAGTCAGACAGTACTCTCAGACTATGTGTGGATTATCGTGACTTGAATAAGCAGACATAAAAGAATAAATATCCATTGCCGCGAATTGATGATTTTTTGGATCGACTGAATGGCGCACAAGTATTTTCATGAATGGACCTACTACAGGTTTCCGTCAACTTCGTATTGCCGAAGAATGTGTTCCTTTGACAGCATTCAGAGGTCCAGATTTATTCTACGAGTGGTTAGTAATGTCGTTTGGCTTATGTAACGCTCCAGCTTATTTTGTCAATCTAATGAATAGAGTATTCAGAGAAGTATTGAATAAATTCGTACTGGTTTTCATTGATGACATATTGATCTTCTCTAAGTCAGAGAGCGAGCATGCAAAACATTTGGAACAAGTGTTGGAAATTCTCAGAAAGAATGTTTTAAAAGCCAAATTTTCCAAATGTATATTCTGGCAAGAAGAGGTAAAATTCCTCAGTCACGTCGTATCAAAGGAAGGAATTTCTGTGGATCTAAGTAAAATTACTGCTATTCAGGATTGGAAACAGCCTAGTATTCCCACAGAAGTCCGAAGTTTTCTGGGATTGGCTAGTTATTATCAGAAATTCGTTAAGGATTTTTCGAAGTTATCTAGTCCATTAACGCAGCTTACTAAGAAACATTCAAGGTTCAAGTGGACTCCAGAATGTGAGACATCTTTCCAGGTGCTGAAGTTAAGATTGACAACTGCTCCAGTATTAAAGATTATTGATGGCAATTTGGATTTGACTATCTGGACGGATGCTTCTATTGGAGGTTTTGGTGCAGTATTAATGCAAAGAGGCCAAGTAGTCACCTATGTTAGCCGTTAGTTGAAGCTGCATGAGAAGAATTATGCAACTCATGATCTTGAATTGTTAGCCATCGTGTTTGCTATGAAAATATGGAGGCACTATCTATTGGGAAAGAAATTTGAATTATATATTGATCATCAATCATTGAAGTATTTGTTCACCCAGAAAGACTTGAATTTGAGACAGCAGTGTTGGCTAGAATTTCTTGCAGCGTATGATCTAGATATTCTGTATATGCCGGGAAAAGCCAATGTGGTAGCGGATGCACTTAGCAGAAAAACTGCAATCATCGCCAATCCTATAATCGCGCCTTCGTTGATTGATAAGATCTATGTTCTCCAAAGAGACGATGAATTTATTAAAAGAATTAGCCAGCGAATTCGAGAAGGCGAAACTTTATATTTCAGTCTTGATAGCAAAGGGATTCTGAGATTACAAGGACGAATTTGTGTTCCAGAAATTCCTGAGCATAGAAGAGAAGTACTGGATGAATGTCACAGGTCCAAGCTGAGTATCCATCCAGGTGTGATCAAAATGTATAATGATATCAAGCGAACATTCTGGTGGAAGTTGTTAAGAAGAGACAGCTCTATAAACGTTAGCAAGTGTACTACTTGTCATCAAGTTAAAAGCAATCAACAGAAACTCGCCGGATTGTTACAACCGTTAGAGATTCCAAATTGGAAGTGGGAACAAATTTCTATGGATTTCGTAGATGGCTTACCCAGAACCAAGAGAGGAAACGACAGTATATGGGTGTTCGTAGATGGTTTCACGAAGACCGCCCATTTTATACCTGTCAGATCGAATAGAATGGATCAAAGTCTGGCACAAATTTATTTCAAAGAAATTGTTAAACTGCATGGAGTTCCCATGAGTATCATTAGTGATCGTGACCCGCTTTTGCTAGTAAATTCTGGGAAGCATTCCAAGCAGAATTGGGAACAAAAATGAACTTGAACACCGCTTATCATCCCCAAACAGATGGCCAAACTGAGAGGGTGAATCGTATACTAGAAGATCTATTGCGGGCTTGTATTATTGACTTTGGCGGACCATGGGAAGACCACTTGCATTTGGCTGAGTTCTCATACAACAACACCTATCAAGCGAGCCTTAAAATGTCACCATTTGAAGCATTGTATGGTAGACCGTGCAGATCTCCCGCATGTTGGGTAGAACCTGGCAATAGACTTGTATTGGGACCCGATATGATTCGCGAAGCTTCGGATAAAGTCGATCCATTAAGAAACGATTACTAGCAGCTCAAAGCCAACAGAAGAGCTATGCAGATTCGAGAAGAAGTGATTTGGCTTTTTCTGTTGGTGACTATGTGTATCTACGAGTTTCTCCGATGAGAGGAGTAGTCCGATTTGGCAAAACAGGGAAGTTGGCGCCTAGATTTATTGGTCCATTTCCTATACTCAAACGGATTGGAACTCTTGCTTATAGGACTCAATTGCCTGACTAGTTTCTTATAGTACATTATGTGTTTCACGTGTCTCAACTTAGAAAGCATGTGCATGATCGGGACTTGGTCGTGGAAGAAGCCGCGCAACAAGATTTGGAAATTACTCCAGAATTGGCAGTGAGGAGAGAGACGATAAAGATTATTGGCAAAGAAACTAAAGAACTAAGGAAAAAGAAGGTTCACTTAGTCAAAGTGCAATGAAGTGGAGATCCACGAGACTGTACTTGGGAAACTGAGGAGAGCATTAAGCAAGCTTATCCAAATTGCAGAGTGGATATCTCTGATTAACTCTGGTGCAAGGTACATTTACCATATTTTGCATTTCCATATTGTTTTCTACTTTGTTGTGTTTCCTTTTCATGGATGTAAAAGTTTTTAATTATATAGTATGATCTTAGCAAATATGATAATAAAAGAGTATATAAATTTATTATTCAATTTTCTGAAAGTTAATCAATAAATTGATTGCCAGTTGTGTTGTGTGGTTGTTAGTTTAATTAATATCATGGGAATAATAAAACCAACATGAGAAGGAAGGGTAAACTTATGCAAATTGATCAAATATTGAACTGATTTGAAAATTGATTGAAATACATACATGTACATTATATATGTCTGAACAGGTAAATGGATTTGCTGTTGAGTAAAGAATTTATTTGTGTGCCTGACAAATAGGTAAACCTTAATGAGTTGGATGCGCAATTTTATTTATTCTATCAACTCCTGTGAATGCCATTGGATGCGGAGTGTTGGTTGTTCTGTGTGAAATTATAAACGTCGCCATAGGATAGTAACAATTAATTTTGAACTACACTACATGGCATACTTCTTGAAGATAGCATGCCCTATCATATACCACATAAGCATTTGGAGCTTATGTGATGAGGTTGAAGATTTACCGTACAAACGAGAGGCTTGTATGGCGATGACTATATTACAAGTTAAACCGAACACTGATATGGACTATATAAAATGTAACGGTAAATTACTAGATTAATAAAACCCCGACACGGGTCTGGAGATGACAATAAACACGTCTCTCTAGTCATTAAGGCACAAAAACCAGTTATAGGGTGACGAGAATTTATTCTCTGGAGTTATGATCTATACACACTCCCCTGTGGACACCTGAATATATCACTATAAATATGTGTAAGCTTTTTAGGATTTATTGAGTACCTAATACGGCCTACTAAATTCCCAAACCCCTCCCCGTATAAAGGAGGTTATAGCAAAAAAATCGAAAATTTAGGGTGTTAGCCAAATTTTTGAAGAATTAGAAAATTCTTAGAAACTGAAAAGTTGAAGAATGAAAGCCAAAATGAAAGTTGAGTTGGTTAGTTAAATAACTTTCAGCTCCGTTCCTTTTCGAGGACGAAAAGATTTTAAGTGGGGGAGATTGTAACAACCCGGAAGATCAGAACCAATTTAAAATTTTTAATTTGGCTATTTTGATGAATTTTGAATATTTAAAATGAATTATTTTAAACAATAACGACAAGACATTTATTTTGAATAGAATTAGAATGTATATATTTATTTGAATCGAGGTTGGAATATAAATATTTATTTAAATTTTAAAAAGGAATTGGAAATAGTGCGGTAGTTTGAAAATTTGAATTCGAACTTTGACTGACTCATAGGATGCAAAATAAACTGGATTTTAGTGAAACCAAAAATATTTAAATCTGTTTAAAAATATCTTTTTAACGAATCTGAAAAATCAAAATATCATAGCGGAAATCAAAAGTTATGGCCAAATGAATTTTTAGAAAGGTCGCTACGGAATAGATATAGCCCGTAAAAGTAGTCATTTTGCAAACGACCTCCGTTTTCGACGAAACCACTTTTGTTGGATCTGGAATGTCAAATTATTGCAAGATTCCGAATTCCATAATTTTTGGAGTTAATATGTGAGCGTGGCAAAAGAAAACGTGCTTGGTTAATTTCAGTCAATTTGGATCGACTAGAAAATTGCCATTTTTCAAACGTTCTCCAATTTTGATGAAACTAATTTTGTTAGGACCATATCGTCCTAACATAGCCATATTTATTTTTCTGGAGTTTTTGGAATCAGTATGTGGCCCAGGAAAATTAAAATATATGTTCAAATCAATATTTGAATGTTTTATATTTTAATTTGAAAAATAACTGACGGAAACAGTTGGATGGTCCTACGAAACATGTTCCATTGTGTTTGGAATGGGGATATTTATCTGGGGGCGACAGTCGTTGAATTTGGATTGGAGTTCGTATTAGAAAACCCATTTTAGAATTTAATATAAGTTCCGACCAATCAGAAAAATACATTCATAGATTAAAAAATTAAAAAAAAAACGGGTTTCTCTCTCCCCGACACCCGATCGACGATGAAAAACACTCTTTCCTTCTCTCCTCTCTAACGCTCAAACCACGCATCAAAATGAAGTGATCCTGTTGGGGTTTTTGTAGATCTCGTTCCAAGCTTCAAATCCATGGCAAGTTGGGATTTTTTTCGTTGAGTATATCGCCCGGATCGAGCAGCCGAAGTTGACGACTTCGAACCGCCACCCAGGCCGTAACCGTGGATCGCACGTGACCCCACCCCCCTACGCACGTGCGCGACTCCTCCCCCTTCGACGCAGCACCGCTCGATCGTTGAATCGCTACACGGTTTTTGTGCAAATTTCAACCCTAGGTTTGAACGGTTTGCTGAAAGGTACGGCTGTTTAAATTATAAAGGAAATAACACTTTAAAGCGTTGCAAAGTACAATAAACTTATAAAAATTGTATTTTTTCATGTGTGGTCGAAATCCAGTGAAACAAGAGACATTGGACTCGTGGCGACTTCTTCTACATTCTAGAAGAGACCAGAGAATTTTTGGAGCTTCCTACAATTTTTGGAGGAGTAGAACCCAATGTGAGTTTTCTAAATTCAAATTTGAACGGAATAGCGTTGTATAAATTATATGATCGATGTATAAGTTATATAAGCGTTGTACACCTCATGTATAAGCGTTGTGTAAATTATATGTGCGATGTATAAGTTATATATGCGTTGTAAAAATCATATGTTTGTTGAATGGAGTTAAAATGAAATTGAAATATATTTATATACGTATATATATATATATATATATATATATGTATATATGTACTCCCCTCATCCGTAGACAATGGACGATATAAATTGGTTGTGATTGTTTGGATTTTGGTTGACGTGAAATTTGGTTGATAAATGTGAATGGTTGATTATGGGTGAAAACCAAATTGGAATTGTTTGTGAAAAAATTCATTGGGATATGAAAATGATTGAAATGATTAGACCATTAGGATAAGCCCCTTAGGGAATGCCGCGAGGCGTAAGGTAGTGCGAGGAGCCATACTCGGGACGGTGCCGGTTTTAAACCCCCTGCCGTTATGCTCCCGAAATTTTCTGAAATATTCATGTGTTTGATTTATATTCATGTGTTGAAATATATTCACGTGTTGGAAAAATATTCATATGAAGAATGAATAGTCTGAACAATAAAAATCAAATTTTTATCATGTATATAAAGTATATAAAATATACATGTTTGAAATAAATTGTTTTAACAATAAAAATCACATTTTTATTACATATATGGATCACTAAAAATATTCATGTTTGAAATAAAATGTTTTGACAATAAAAATCATATTTTTATTATAGATATGAAGTGTTAAAAATAGTCAGGTGTTGAAATAAATATTTGTTAGGTAAAAATATTATTTTTATCAAATATACTAAACCAAAATGGTTTGGAAATTGAAGAACGTATTATATTTATATATATAATTAAAATAAAACGAATAACGACGTTGCAGTTCGTGTTTTGGAATCGTGATTTTAAACGATTACACCAAGAAATCCAACCATCGGATTTCCCCGAAACTGGAACCGTTGGGTTCGCTTTGAAAATATATTTCTAACGATACCAAATTTGTAAATATTCAACAGTTAGATTGTGTGAAATGTTTAATTCAAATTTGAATCAAAACAGCGCCAGAATGAATTATATATATATATACATACATACATATATATATAATTAAAATAAAACGAATAACGACGCTACAGTTCGTGTTTTGAAATCGTAACTTTAAACGATTTGGGAGATCCGACCGTCGGATTTTCCAAAAACTGGAACCTTTGGGTCTGCTTTGAAAAGATCTTTCCAACGATATAAAATTTGTAAAGATCCAACGGTTAGATTTTCAGATATGTGTAAATCAAATCTAAAGAAAAATAGCGCCATGACCGCGTTATGGCCTGAAGCGTCGTTTTAAATGAATGGGCTATTTTAAAATAAATAAAAATAGCAATAAATCGTTATAAAATATTATAAGCGATATGGAACGGAAATAAACCGAATTTACTCGGTTTATTGGATATTTGATGGTTGAATGTGTTTGACATGAAAATTATATTAATGAACTGAATTATGGATGTCAAATAATTTAACCAGGAGATGAATTGATTTAAATTCTAAAAATACGTGAATTATTTGAAAAAGCCGAGTTAATCCTCATTTCAAATAATTGATCGATGATTAAAAGTCGAAGATATGAAGACGGTGCAAGACCGATGATCTTCACATCGAATGGATGGCTACTGATGCCTTTGATGGGAGCTACTGCCCTGAAGGGGTTACAGTGGTGGTTGTCCGAACGTACTTGTTGATCGTTCGGATGTGAGAGGACCTCTCTCCTGTATTGGACATATGGGACGAGGAATAAGGTGCCTCTGGTTTCACTCAGACCCAGAACGGACTTGTAAATGGATGTGTGTCTGACGTTGTAGCTTGACAATGTGGCATGCTGAGATGCAGTGATCAAGGCTTTTGTTGAAAAGCAGAGCCTTGTGGTTGATGATCAAAGCACGACTTTAGTATAGCTAGCTTTGTTCATAGCGTTGATTCGCGGGCCTCACACCCCGGTATGAACCTGAAACAGGAGAGGACATCAGGAAGGACATACGTTTCCTTCTAGCTAGGAGTTGTGTATGGGTTGTACACGCCCGGACGTTTTACTTATTTGGACGATGGATAGCGAGGCACCTCGATTATTTTGGTCTCGGTGGAGCCGATGATGGTTTGGTATATACACCGACCAGTTTAGTGACCCATAGGCGGGGAAACGCAGTGTTCAGGCATTTTAATCCACTCCATGTGGACCGGCCCTGACGATCCAAGGTGCAGTTGCGACTGTTCCTGAGACACAGGCTGGAGCGTCTTGAAGCGGTAAGGACGATCCATTGCCTTGGTTCATGACGGAAATCCAATTTCCAAATACGACATCGTGCGGTTTTGATTTTAAACCAATATATGGCGACATAGTGGCACGGGACGCTCATGTCGTCTATAATTGATACTTATGATTGAATTTTTTTTGAAACATATAAACACTAGTAATAATATCAAATGCTTTTGTTTTATACGTATCAAGCATATTTTGGTCATTATAAGGTAACACTCTATTCTCCGGCTTGCGTTGCATTGTGTGATGGGACCTGAGTGTTATAATGGCTTCATTTTTGTAAAAAAAGCATTGTGTTGTTTAAATGATTTACTTGTTTTAAGCACTAGCAATCCAATGGAGTAAACCCGTTCCGCATTAGCGGTGTGTCCTGGGATTAGCCTTATTATAAAATAAGTTAAGTGGATTTATCATACTAGTCCCGTGACAGACTCATAGTTTGTTTCACTTGCAAACTCGGGTACCCTATTTTCTACATGGGCAGCCTCGTATTCAGGTATTAGCAGGCTCTCTCTGGATAGCTATGGAGCTGAAGATGGATTCTACCACTTCTTTTATGTTGTTCAGCTCCTGTTATGTATATTATGTTTGATTCCGCTATAGACATTTTATATAAAGCTGAAACTGTATGTTGAACTAAGTGTGATCCTGTATACTGTGTAACTCTGATGATTATGTTTATCCAGTGTATTTTGTTGTACATTATCTAGTGTACAGATATATTTATGTTCTGCTGTTACTGTTTATGTGTTATATTCCAAAGATTACCCTTGCCACCGTGGAACGGGGATTCGGGGACATCACAATTCAGCTGCCTAGCGTTGCTTTCATTTAATTTTGAATTAAACATTTCTAAAAATTTAACTGTTATATCTTCACATATTTATTATCGATGGAAAGATCTTTTCGAAATGAATCTAACGGTTCTAATTTCAGGAAAATCTGATGGTCGGATCTCCCTTTATCCTCGTTTAAAAATACGAGTCGAAAACGGGATCTACTGCAATGCGATTCATTTAATCTAATCTATATTTAACATATATAAATATAATTCGTTCAACGGCTTCCAAATATTTAATTCATCAAATATTTGGCTAGTGCCTTAAATTTTCGGGAAAATTCCCCATAACCTCCTTTGTACGGAGTGCTCGAAAAAAGCACAACTCGCCTCTACAGGCCCCAATAAATCACCATATATGCATACAACACGTACACTAAGTGATGTGTAAAAATAAATCATCCAATGCATGTGGGATTTAAAAATCATTGTGAACAACCGTTGTGTCATATATACATACATACATATATATATATATATCCAGAGTGACATGTATATTTTTTTCATCTCCAGACCTGTGTAGGGATTATTATTAAATCCTGCAAATTCCGTTATATGTTTATTCATGTCCATATCAAGTCTAGTCTTCATTCGATAACCAATGTGCTATATACCTGATCTCCAGTCATTTGTTCTCTTCGTATAGCATCAAATATTTGAATGCCATGCGGTTCATATTATATAAGAATCAAGCAGCTACATGCTTATATGGGTATGCTGTGCAATGTAGTCCAATACCTATCACTATTCTATGGTGTACGTTCAATTCATCCAAAAGACCATCACACACATCCAAGTCATGCATAGTAGTCATAAATAAATAAATAGATTATCCAATGTCATTTAAGGCGCCACAAAGTGTCCATCCACATAGTACGAAATGCAAGTGTCGCATATCCACAATGCTTCTAACTATAACAAAAATCACATTTTTCGTGAACTATCCAATATGCATAACATGAACGAACTTACATAAGTAGTAATAAGCATCCCTAAACATGGTAAAATATTTCTAATCAACAAATGATAATCAAAATAAATTCATTACAATACTATGCAAACTTTAGTTTAGCGCAAACTTAAATATTCACTTGCATAATGATTAAAAATGATATTTTTACATGGTCAATCGCTCGTTAACATCATAATAAATTATTATTATTATTACATGTTCATCGTATTACTTCGCAGTTAATTTTATTTTTAACTATAATCAATTAACGCTCAAATCATTAATTTTTATTTAACCAATTCAAGTCACAATTCAATGATATAGATACTTTTTATTTATACATAACACGTACCCAATCTACATCGCATATAATAGTTAAAAATCACATTTTTAACTAGCTAAAAATTATTCTATCACTTAATAAATTTTATTTACTAACTTACACCTATTGTTTAACTTAATAACCAAATTTCAAACAATTCATTCTCTATTCCTTCCCTTTCTATTGTGAGTTTAGATTTCTAACCGAGCGTTCCACTCCACCAAATCATTAATGCGGATGAATGCGACTTTGCCAAGCTTTTATGCGGCTTGCAAGAAGTCTAAAGTGCTCAAAATTCACTCGAACATCCTTTATTGCTCGAATACTAGTAGATTCGAGAGAATCAAGCTAATTGGAGGCGGAAACGGACACGAACGGAGGAGTTCAAGGTGGAGTCTCCACTGTCTAGGCTCGGTACGGTGAATGGAGAGGGCTTTGGAGAGTATAGAGAGGAGATTAGGTGGTGTAGAGGTGGTAGGGAGGTGTAGGAAGCTTCGGGAGTAAGAAAGATGGGATTTTGGAGCTCGGAGAGGGAGGGGGTTCGGTCGTGCATGGGCCAGGGGGAAGTGGTTGCACCGACGTTGTGGGGCTAAGGAGAAGGGGTGTAGCAGCGGCTAGGGGGAGGAGGAGATTGTTGGAGAATGAAGTTTTGATGACAACAACCTTATTTCAATTATCATTGATTATAAAATATATATTAACATCTTTATCTAGAATATATATATATATATATATGCAGGATTTGTATACAGTAATTAATACTAAAGACTGTACAGTTTAAGAGCTTTTAGAGATTCAAAATTCAGAGTAGATTCAAGACTCATGAGTAATCAAGAGTTCAAGAATAATATATTTATAGTGTCTAGATTTCGTAAGACTCTAAATAGCACTCCGGGTTCAAATCCATATTCAAATTATGATTTTTCAATTCTTTCCTCAATCCGTTCTATTTTGTTTTTCTATTTTGTTCTCAATCCTCTCTATTTTTATACTTGTTCCTATTTTTATTCTTTTTTTTTTAAAACTTAAGATTTTATATATACTTTATTTATATTTTATATAGTTTAAAACCTTATAATTTTATAAATATATTTATATAGCTTATAAATATGTTTTCATGTGTTTTTCTATCATATAATATCAATTTACAACATTAAAATTTTACTCAAGAAATTCCAGTATTAATTTTATGTCAAAATTCTTGAAAAATGCTTTGAAAATGAAATTTACACATGAGTATGTCAACATAGCAAAATATGTATGTCGACATATAACAGCTATTTTTCTAAATTTGAAGGGAAGTGTCTTTTCACTATTTGAAATGCTTCAGAACCATTGAAACCCTTCATTCTCTATAAAAAGAGGTTAAAACCAAATTTTCTAACATCTCTTCTTCTCCATCTTCATCATATCATTATTCTTCTTCATTTTTATGGTTTTTACACTAATACTCTGCCGAATTCACTTCTGAATTGATCAAACTTATTCTCTCTACTCTCTAAATCAAGTGCTATTGAAGAGTTATAGGGTTGTTTTGTAATTGCTTGGGTTGAAAGACCATGTTTGTAAGTCAAAGAGTAATCGAGTTATCCTTGTAGCCATGAAATCAAGGAATAGGAGTCAGTGTGCCCTTGTTGAGCCGTGAAATCAAGGGATAGGAGTCGGTGTCTCCTTTTTGAGCCGTGAAATCAAGGAGGTTGTATTTGGCTATTTGAAAATAGTAATAAAACTCTGCACAATCCAGCGTTGTGTGGGACTGGATGTAGGAGTGATCCAAACCAGTATAAAATCCGGTGTTTTCTTTCCTTTTCTGCACTTTTATCTTTATTTGTTTTGCATCTGTGGTTGTATTTGTCGTGTTTGATTCATCCCATAGTTCTCTTTAGTTTTTAGTTTTGTTTAAAGTCTTACAAACACTATTCACCCCCTCCCCTTTAGTGTTTGCTTTGCCTGAACGATCCATTCCGCAGTCCCTAACAATTGGTATCGGAGCAAGGTTTTTCAAAAAGTTCATAATCTGATTTTTGAAAATGTTAAATGGCAAATTTTGAATAATAGTTTTAATTCATGTATTGTATCATGTATTAGATGAGTTTGCATTCAATATTATTGCAAAATCAAGTTACTATGATTTGATTTTTGAAATTTGAAATTTTGAAATGTTTTTAAATTTTGAAATTTTGATTTGTGGGTATGTTATAAAAAATTTATGATATTATTGTAGTTAGTTATTTTGAAAAGTCATTTGATTATTTGAAAAGACATTTGAATTACTTGAAAATTATTTGATTATTTGAAAAGTTGTGTTGTTTTACAGGAAAAGATGTGTTATATAGCTATTAGATCTTCAAACTCTGAAAGATAGGTGACGTGGCTGTTAGCGATTCAAATACCGAAATGGTGGCTATTGAAAATTCAAATTCTGAAAAGAAATCAAAAAGAGGAGAAGAGTAACGACGGTTGGTGAAGAGACATTAAGAAGAAACAGATATATATAATGTAAATCAGAAAAGAAATGGGTACCAGATCAATTTAAAACTTTGTATTTCATCTACAAACTATTCCATGTCGTACTTCTCTTCATTTGCTTCATAATGTCACTGATCTCATGAGATTCCGTCAAGAATTGACCAAGTAATGATCAAATGATGTTTTGGTGAATGAAGAGAGAAGGAAACCAAAAACTGTTGACTGTTATCTTCAAATTGCATCCACAGGTTAGACTATTTTGTCCCAAATCCTTTCCAGATTGTATTTCTTGTTCTCTCGGTCGATTTGATGGGTAGATCATCAAATTCCGATCAAAATTGAGTGAGATATGGCTGCTTGAAGTTGTCAATTCAAAACTGAAAACTATTACGGGATTTTATGCATATCTCTTACTGTTTTGACTTGATGCACCCCAATACCATCCAAATTCATCCCTAAACTGCGACTAGATCATAGTCCTCGAGTTCCTCTTCGATTTGCCACTGATTTCGTCCAATTCTGTCAAGAAACGAAGAAGTTATGCCTCCTTAAAGTTTGATTAAAAATGAAGAAGAAGAGAAGTGATTATGAAGAGACATGACGTTTGGGCATTTATATATCAGTAGAAGTGTCCATTCATTCGAAATTCAAAATTCAAATTCTAATTTTGGTGCTAAGTTGGTTGAACTACTAAATCTTCAATATCTTTCTCATACGGTGTTCAAATTCAGCAAATGAATACACTATCTTGATCAGAAAAACAAGCCCGTCGCAATAGAGTAAATCTTATCATCAAATTCCAGAAGATCAATTCAAAATTCAGATAACATTCAAGAAATGGATCTGAAAACCGGGTATTCCTTAATTAATTTTCAAATTTTTGGTTGAATGAATGTTTTGCTTGCTTTGCTTTGTTTTAAATTTGAAATCTAAACTTTAAAATTTAATTTTGAAATTTAAAATTCAAATTTGAAATTTGAAATTTGAAATTCAGAAATAATTATAATAAAATTAATATAATAATAAAATAAATTTTGGATGTTTGTTAGGATTAGAATTATGTCAAGATATAGTTAAACCTGAAATATAAATCGATATTTTAAAACCAAAGTCACAAAATCGTATTCTCTTTGAAATAATACAAATATTTATATGTTAACATATCAGCCTGTAGAATGAAATTCAAATTTTTGTTCTCAAAGATTTAAACTTTCAAACTTCCCCCCGTTTTTTTAGCTAGAAAATGCCAGTTAAAATTCTAGTTATTAAATCTATCTGTATACATATTTTCTTATATTTCGTTTCAAAAAAATATATTGAATTATTTAATAAAATTATATAAACATGATTAATATGATATACATATTTAATATAACTTGTTTGATGTTGTTATAAAATATATAAAAAATCATCTTTTACATAGTATAAACTTGCATAGTATAACTTAAATATTATTCTTACGATTTCATAACAATTTTTGGGTTACATTATCACAAATACTATTTGTAACTTAATACTTATTTTGACTTCCTATTAAGATTTATAAAACTTGTATATTTTACTTAATATAAAGAAATATATATATATATATATATATATATGATTTTATTAAGTAGTTTAAATATAATAAGTTTTATATATTACTTTACAATGTTTCCTTCTAAAGTATAAATGGTTTTTTTAGCAAATATATATATTTTGATTTCTATAGTTTAAATTTAAAATTGATTTGTATCAAAATATTAATGTATATCTCATAAAATAAATTTTAAATTAGTTTTATATACTTATGAATATATGTCTATATAACCTACTTTAAATTATACAAATTTTATAATCTCTTTAGAAAGATCTTCAATTTTTACAATATTTACCCTACTAATATTTAACTTCATGATTTTTTTGAATATTTTACTACTTATCATGAATATATTTTTTAATTAAACTCTTATCTTTATTATTCTTTTAATCACTGTCATTAGTATAATTAACCTAAGTCTAGAAATTAACATTATCCTTGTTTGATTCAAATAATTTATTATATGCATAATAGTTAGATATTACTTTAAGTATCTTTTATAGAAATCCATATCATCATTCTATATATTATTACCATTACACATCTTATTTCATATCATTACACTACATCTCAAATAATTTACATCACAAATTGCATTTCATTCAATAAATCACTTCAAATAATTTTGAATATGTCATACTGCATTATTACTAACACAATATATTACACGTTAACTTTAACTCCACACATAACAAATATATAGTATGAAAAGTTTTTATTAGAAATATAGGATTATTAATTAAATACATAACATATTTACTTTGTCTTGATTAACTTGATTGAATTGATTGACTTATTTGGTTTGTTTGTTTGACTTGAATAACTTGATTTACTTACATGACATGGTTAAATTTCGATTAGTGGTTGATAGGTTTGTTAGAAATATACTTATGAATTTATAGTTGATAGGAGCTTCATAGGTTTTAGGATAGATAGAAGTTATAAGAATTGTTAAGTTTCATGTTTGAGTTGATGTTTTGTGACAACAAAACATAAATTGATTCATTGATTGGATTGAATTACTTTACTTATATCATAATTTTGAGGATATCTTATCAGAGCTATTTCTAAGTCTAGATTAAGGTCTTATTATATTTTTAAGAGAACTAGAGTATAGGCTAGGCCACTGGTTGGTGATGACCCCTAACAATTGGAGGTTTAGTCGTGTATTAGATTAAGGGGGAGCTTTATAGTTTCTAGGATAGTTGGAAGTTCGAGAAGTGTTTATTGTTTAAGTTGGTTGATTGCTTGAATTGCTTGTTTGAATTGCTTACTTGAACTGCTTGTTTGGATTGATTGTTTGAATTAATTATAAAATGTGGTTGGTTTTACTTAGTTTATTATCCTTTATTTAGTTTTTTAGACTAGTATAGCCATAATTTTAAGGGGAGTTAAAATATTTTAGGTTTAGAATCATAGATTTAGAAGGAAATATAAGGATATAAGGATATTATAGTATCAGCGATAGTTATATTAGAAACATTTATAACATAAATTTAGGGGAAGTTATTTATATTAGTTCTTTAAAATAGAATCAAATATTATTGGATAAGTATATATAGATTTAGGATTAAGGGGGAGTATCATTATTGGGTTAGTTACTTAAGTTCTATTTAGATAGTTATACAATCTAGAGGAGTACCTTTAGGATTTCTTTTTGATAATGCCAAAGAGGGGGAAATTATAAAATATAGGCATAGTTTATACAGACAGGGGAATTTTTAGAAAGAACATCATCACCAGGTATGATATTTTATAAACTAAGGTTGTCATCATCAAAAAACGGGAGATTGTTGGAGAATGAAGTTTTGATGACAACTTCTTTATTTCAATTATCATTGATTATAAAATATTTACTAACATCTTTATCTAGAATATATATATATATATATGCAGGATTTGTATACAGTAATTAATACTAAAGACTATACAGTTTAAGAGCTTTTAGAGATTCAGAATTCAGAGTAGATTCAAGACTCATGAGTAATCAAGAGTTCAAGAATAATATCTTTATAGTGTCTAGATTTCGTAAGACTCTAAATAGCACTCCAGGTTCAAATCCAAATTCAAATTATGATTTTTCAATTCTTTCCTCAATCCGTTCTATTTTGTTTTTCTATTTTATTCTCAATCCTCTCTATTTTGTTTTTATACTTGTTCCTATTTTTATTCTTTTTTGTTTTTCAAAACTTAAGATTTTATATATACTTTATTTATATTTTATATAGATTAAAACCTTATAATTTTATAAATATATTTATATAGCTTACAAATATGTTTTCATGTGTTTTTCTATCATATAATATCAATTTACAACAGAAAATTTTACTCAAGAAATTCTAGTATTAATTTTATATCAAAATTCTTGAAAAATGCTTTGAAAATGAAATTTACACATGAGTATGTCGACATAGCAAAATATGTATGTCGACATATAACAGCTATTTTCTAAATTTGAAGGGAAGTGTCTTTTCACTATTTGAAATGCTTCAGAACCATTGAAACCCTTCATTCTCTATAAAAAGAGGTTAAAACCAAATTTTCTAACATCTCTTCTTCTCCATCTTCATCATATCATTATTCTTCTTCATTTTTATGGTTTTTACACTTATACTCTGCCGAATTCACTTCTGAATTGATCAAACTTATTCTCTCTACTCTCTAAATCAAGTGTTATTGAAGAGTTATAGGGCTGTTTTGTAATTGCTTGGGTTGAAAGACCCTGTTTGTAAGTCAAAGAGTAATCGAGTTATCCTTGTAGCCATGAAATCAAGGAATAGGAGTCGGTGTGCCCTTGTTGAGCCGTGAAATCAAGGGATAGGAGTCGGTGTCTCCTTTTTGAGCCGTGACATCAAGGAGGTTGTATTTGGCTATTTGAAAATAGTAATAAAACTCTGCACAATCCAGCGTTGTGCGGGACTGGATGTAGGAGTGATCCAAACCAGTATAAAATCCGGTGTTTTCTTTCCTTTTCTGCACTTTTATCTTTGTTTGTTTTGCATCTGTGGTTGTATTTGTCGTGCTTGATTCATCCCATAGTTCTCTTTAGTTTTTAGTTTTGTTTAAAGTCTTACAAACACTATTCACCCCCTCCCCTCTAGTGTTTGCTTTGCCTGAACAATCCATTCCGCGGTCCCTAACAATTGGTATCGGAGTAAGGTTTTTCAAAAAGTTCATAATCTGATTTTTGAAAATGTTAAATGGCAAATTTTGAATAATAGTTTTAATTCATGTATTGCATCAAGTATTAGATGAGTCTGCACTCAATTTTATTGCAAAATCAAGTTACTATGATTTGATTTTTGAATTTTGAAATGTTTTTAAATTTTGAAATTTTGATGTATGGGTATGTTATATAAATTTTATGATATTATTATAGCTAGTTATTTTGAAAATTCATTTGATTATTTGAAAAGACATTTGAATTACTTGTAAATTATTTGATTATTTGAAAAGTTGTGTTGTTTTACAGGAAAAGATGTGTTATATAGCTATTAGATCTTCAAACTCTGAAAGATAGTTGACGTGGCTGTTGGCAATTCACAATCCGAAATGGTGGCTATTGAAAATTCAAATTCTGAAAAGAAATCAAAAAGAGGAGAAGAGTAACGACGGTTGGTGAAGAGACATTAAGAAGAAACAGATATATATAATGTAAATCAGAAAAGAAATGGGTACCAGATCAATTTAAAACTTTGGATTTCATCTACAAATTATTCCATGTTGTACTTCTCTTCATTTTCTTCATAATGTCACTGATCTCATGAGATTCCGTCAAGAATTGACCAAGTAATGATCAAATGATGTTTTGGTGAAGGAAGAGAGAAGGAAACCAAAAACTGTTGACTGTTATCTTCAAACTGCATCCATAGGTTAGACTATTTTGTCCCAAATCCTTTCCAGATTGTATTTCTTGTTCTCTCGGTCGATTTGATGGGTAGATCATCAAATTCCGATCAAAATTGAGTGAGATATGGCTGCTTGAAGTTGGCAATTCAAAACCGAAAACTGTTACGGGATTTTATGCATACCTCTTACTGTTTCGACTTGATGCACCCCAATACCATCGAAATTCATCCCCAAACTGCTACTAGATCATAGACCTCGAATTCCTCTTCGATTTGCCACTTATTTCGTCCAATTCTGTCAAGAAACGAAGAAGTTATGCCTCCTTAAAGTTTGATTAAAAATGAAGAAGAAGAGAAGTGATTATGAAGACACATGACGTTTGGGCATTTATATATCAGTAGAAGTGTACATTCATTCGAAATTCAAAATTCAAATTCTAATTTTGGCGCTAAGTTGGTTGAACTACTAAATCTTCAATATCTTTCTCATACGGTGTTCAAATTCAGCAAATGAATACACTATCCTGATCAGAAAAACAAGCCCATCGCAATAGAGTAGATCTTATCATCAAATTCCAGAAGATCAATTCAAGATTTAGATAATATTGAAGAAATGGATCTAAAAACCGGGTATGCCATAATTAATTTTCAAATTTTTGGTTGAATGGATGTTTTGCTTGCTTTGCTTTGTTTTAAATTTGAAATCTAAACTTTAAAATTTAATTTTGAAATTTAAAATTCAAATTTGAAATTTGAAACTTAAAATTCTGAAATAATTATAATAAAATTAATATAATAATAAAATAAATTTTGGATGTTTGTTAGGATTAGAATTATATCTAGTTAAACCTGAAATATAAATCGATATTTTAAAACCAAAGTCACAAAATCGTATTCTTTTTGAAATAATACATATATGTCAACATACATATATCTATATGTTAACATATCAGCCTGTAAAATGAAATTCAAATTTTTGTTCTCGATTTAAACTTTCAAACTTCCCACCGTTTTTTTAGTTAGAAAATGCCAGTTAAAATTCTAGTTATTAAATCTATCTGTATACTTATTTTCTTATATTTCGTTTCGAAAAAATATATTGAAATATTTAATAAAATTATATAAACATGATTAATATGATATACAGATTTAATATAACCTGTTTGATATTTTTATAAAATATATAAAAAAAATCATCTTTTATATAGTTTAAACTTGCATGGTATAACTTAAATATTATTCTTACGATTTCATAACAATTTTTGGGTTACATTATCACAAATACTATTTGTAACTTAATACTTATTTTGACTTCCTATTAAGATTTATAAAACTTGTATATTTTACTTAATATAAAGAAATATACATATATGATTTTTTTTAAGTAGTTTAAATATAATAAGTTTTATATATTACTTTATAATGTTTCCTTCTAAAGTATAAATGGTTTTTTTAGCAAATATATATGTTTTGATTTCTATAGTTTAAATTTAAAATTGATTTGTATCAAAATATTAATGTATATCTCATAAATTAAATTTTAAATTAGTTTTATATACTTATGAATATATGTCTATATAACCTACTTTAAATTATACAAATTTTATAATCTCTTTAGAAAGATCTTCAATTTTTACAATATTTACCCTACTAATATTTAACTTCATGATTTTTTGAATATTTTACTACTTATCATGAATATATTTTTTAATTAAACTCTTATCTTTATTATTCTTTTAATCACTTTCATTAGTATAATTAACCTAAGTCTAGAAATTAACATTATCCTTGTTTGATTCAAATAATTTATTATATGCATAATAGTTAGATATTACTTTAAGTATCTTTTATAGAAATCCATATCATCATTCTATATATTATTACCATTACACATCTTATTTCATATCATTACACTACATCTCAAATAATTTACATCACAAATTGCATTTCATTCAATAAATCACTTCAAATAATTTTGAATATGTCATACTGCATTATTACTAACACAATATATTACACGTTAACTTTAACTCCACACATAACAAATATATAGTATGAAAAGTTTTTATTAGAAATATAGGATTATTAATTAAATACATAACATATTTACTTTGTCTTGATTAACTTGATTGAATTGATTGACTTATTTGGTTTGTTTGTTTGACTTGAATAACTTGATTTACTTACATGACATGGTTAAATTTCGATTAGTGGTTGATAGGTTTGTTAGAAATATACTTATGAATTTATAGTTGATAGGAGCTTCATAGGTTTTAGGATAGATAGAAGTTATAAGAATTGTTAAGTTTCATGTTTGAGTTGATGTTTTGTGACAACAAAACATAAATTGATTCATTGATTGGATTGAATTACTTTACTTATATCATAATTTTGAGGATATCTTATCAGAGCTATTTCTAAGTCTAGATTAAGGTCTTATTATAGTTTTAAGGGAACTAGAGTATAGGCTAGTCCACTGGTTGGTGATGACCCCTAACAATTGGAGGTTTAGTCGTGTATTAGATTAAGGGGGAGCTTTATAGTTTCTAGGATAGTTGGAAGTTCGAGAAGTGTTTATTGTTTAAGTTGGTTGATTGCTTGAATTGCTTGTTTGAATTGCTTACTTGAACTGCTTGTTTGGATTGATTGTTTGAATTAATTATAAAATGTGGTTAGTTTTACTTAGTTTATTATCCTTTATTTAGTTTGTTAGACTAGTATAGCCATAATTTTAAGGGGAGTTAAAATATTTTAGGTTTAGAATCATAGATTTAGAAGGAAATATAAGGATATAAGGATATTATAGTATCAGCGATAGTTATATTAGAAACATTTATAACATAAATTTAGGGGAAGTTATTTATATTAGTTCTTTAAAATAGAATCAAATATTATTGGATAAGTATATATAGATTTAGGATTAAGGGGGAGTATCATTATTGGGTTAGTTACTTAAGTTCTATTTAGATAGTTATACAATCTAAAGGAGTACCTTTAGGATTTCTTTTTGATAATGCCAAAGAGGGGGAAATTATAAAATATAAGCATAGTTTATACAGACAGGGGAAGTTTTAGAAAGAACATCATCACCAGGTCTGATATTTTATAAACTAAGGTTGTCATCATCAAAAAACGGGAGATTGTTGGAGAATGAAGTTTTGATGACAACAACCTTATTTCAATTATCGTTGATTATAAAACATATACTAACATCTTTATCTAGAATATATATACATACATACATATGCATGATTTGTAACAAACCTTTTTTTTATAACATGTTAAATTCATAAATCAAGGCAGAATTAAATTTTAAAATAAGAATCAGGGGAAACGGGTTGCTCCATTGCGTTCGTCTCGGAATTCTGCATGAAATCGATTCCGAGTTTTCGAAAATCGGAGTCCGTATGACCAAGATATGACCCTCCGAAGTTTCAAGAATTTAAATAAAATAAAACAACTCGAAAATAAAGCCAGAAATTCGAAATTCAAACCCAGAGAAGGCTGGCGGGAAAATTACCGCCCATATACCCAGGTCGACTGGGGAGTCGACCCAACCCCCCCCCCAACCAGGTCGACTAGGGAGTCGGCTGGGGTGTCGACCTCCCCATGACCAGGTCGACTGGGGAGTCGACCTGGGGATCGACCTGCCTCCCGAACCCACCTTTTGAACCAGATGCATCATGATGTATTTAGACTCGTTTTCTGTCCAAATTCGTCTGCCTAATCCTATATAAACTCACCCCTAGCCTCATTCTCTCCACACCATTTCATTCTGTCCTTATGCTGCTTCTAAGATAATCAAAATAATAAGATTAAAAGGAAGAAAAATGACTGCTTCTTCTCCATCAAGACTACGCTTAGAGATTTGCAAATTGGGGGATTTCAATTAGAACACGATCAATCAAATAGAGATTCAACAATCAAAATTCTGCTTTCTAATTCTCGATCCACGCACTGTAAGTTCTAGTTACTTTGAGATCTAAACTTGTTAATTGTAATTTGGACATGAGATAAAGTGAAATTGGACTTAAGCATGATAATCGATTCATATCTATTCTTGTTCCTCTTGGATTTTGACATTTGGAATATTGCTTTGACATCATTTTGGGCCTACTCGCATTTATAAATCAAACGTTATCATACCTATGACATTGAAACCATTATTAATGGCCAAGGACTATGACTGAGAACATAAGACTATGCATATGCCTATGACTGAGAACATAAGACCATTGCCTATGACTATGACAAGGACAATTGTGGCTAATCACCTATGACTCGTGATTATGAATTACTGCCTATGATTATGAACATAAGACTATGACCATGACTTTGAAACTATTACAGTTAATCGCCTATGACTATTAGGGTAGTTGCCTAGAACTCTTTTGGATAATTATCCATGACTATTGTATAATTATTGTGGTTAATTGACTATTATAGTTGTTTGCTCATAACACTATAGTTGAAAACCATGTTGAACACCGAATTGGCATTTAGTCGGATCCCATACTTAGGGTCTGACTTGCTTAGTTTATTCATTATTATGTACACCAAAACCCATTATCCTTGTATTTGGCTTGCTTGTGCATGCCTATTCTTTTTTGTCAAGTTTTTATCAGGACTATCGCCTATATGCCAGTGATGTTGTAACCGATTATCTCAAGTTATATCATGCCAGTCTTGTAATCTTTTTTTTCGCTTTATGCTTGTCCCTTGTGCCTATCATAGTTTTGATGTTATTCCCTTTATCTCTAGATTTAGATTTGCTTGTAATTTAGATCGATTAACGTTTACATGCGATTGGAATATGATTTGGGTAGATTAGGCAAAACATGAACTGGTTATAAACATGAATCATGAACTTGATAATAGGCATAAGTTGAAACATGAAACTTGACACGAACTTGACATGAAACTTGAACATGGTCATGACACTAGAATGAACTTGAAAATGGCCAACTCGAGGTTGGGTTGAGTTTGTAGTGTAAATCTGCCCGGCACCGCCTGGCAAATCTTGTTACTGCAAACAATAGGATCCAATGTGGGTAGTTGGTCATATCGCGCTTGAAACCCGAGGTCAGACTGAGTTGTGGAGTAAATCTGCCCGTAACCACCCGGCATATCCAGTGACCACAACGGCAGGTCTGATGTGAGAGGTTGGGGTGCATTAATTAATTAAATGCAACATGATAGGGTTAAGTCATGAACATGAAAGACAACACTTAACCAACTTGAAACATGATTGGTAGGGTTAGGTCATGAACTTGAACGACAACACCTAACCAACTAGACATGTGAATTGTAGGGCTAAGTCATGAACTTGAATGACAACACTTAGCCAAGTTTGACATGACACGTAGGCAGGTTAAGTCACGAATTTAAATGACAAAACTTAACCCATTGGACGGAAATCCTAGTTACGCGGTCCGTTTCAGCAGTAACCCACTAGATGTATCATGGTACCCTGGAACTAGGCAGGGTGGGGCATGATTACTAGGCTGATTGTAAGTGACCAGAACGACGGCTGTGTGGGTGCGCCAGTGTAGGTTCTAATGGAGTGCGGGCGTGCACACATTCTGGAGCAGAAAAAGCAGGCATTGGGCATCAGTAGGTTTATCTGTGCATTCTTGATTCGTGTCGGTGGTTGGCACCATAGGGCTTGATACACCTTATGGTGGACCTTGCGCAGGTGACTACATTCATGATAGGGTCGTATGACACAGAAAAAAAACGAGCTAGAACTTGTAGGGAGTCGATCGATTAGTGGATCGTTTCGTTGGACCTAGTAATGGGTCATTCACGATTTTGGGCCAAGGGATCATTTCATGATTAATACTCGACATGGGTTGGGCTACTAGTACAGTTGGTGCAGCGAACCTTGAACATGCGATGTTATACTTGACCTATACTTGATTCATCATGTTATCTTAGTCTAGCTTATCCATCTTAACATCATACTTATGTTTACTTTCAGTTTATACATGTCATGTTACCTTTACCTGTTTTTATGATGAAAGTCACTTGGACTTACTAGTCTTTATGACTGACCCATTTCCTTTCGCCTCTTTTTCTTTCGTTTCTTCCCCCAGGTTCTCAAGGAGGAAACTCTAGCACTTAGCTTGGATTTAGCTTGCTTTCTGTCAGCTCAAGTACGGTTTGGTCTTGAGCTATGCTATGGCTGCATTTCTGCTACCTTTGGGGAATTAAGCTACTTTTGTTATTTTTAAGTTTATGCTTCTTTATTTAGAACTTGATGTAATGGAATAATGACAAATTGTACTTTGGATATATGAGGTTTTGACTCTTTTCTTGGAAGTAATAAGATTTGGTTTTTAATTTCTACCGCTGCTTTATTTATGTTCTATCTTGTGTTATCTCTGTATATGTTTACCTAGATAATGCACCACCAAAACCAGTGCATTCCCTTTGTGAGTGACCCTAGCGTAGGTGGGGTGTTACATATGGTATCAGAGCAGAAGGTGTGAAGACCCGTAACTTCCCCGTTGAGGAAAGCGGCGGATAGTTCGAGAACAAGCCACAACAGAACGCATACGGAAGAACATTTCATTGTATATTACAACAATGCATCAGATTACAAGAATATACAGAGTATAAATGAATATTATACAACACAAATTATCAGAGATTACAATAAATTACATAGCAGCGGAAAATAATACAATACACAACTAGAAGAGATATACAGATACAAAGCTTTCCGGATATCGTTCCAGCTGTAAACCAGGATCCTGTGAATATAAATCTGCAAAACCAAAACTACTAGCTGCCCGTGTCAAAATAAGGGCACCCAGAGTTTAGGTTAAAACAATAAACTCCAGGTCAGTCATGTGACTGGTGTGAGAACTAAAACAGTTATTAATCTTTATTTTAAAGCTAGGTAAATCAAGGGACCACGCCGTATAACACGGAACGGGTTTTCTCCCAAGAATACCAGTGCATAAAACAAACAGCGCAATGCCAAATAGAGAAAAATGAAGCTGTTATAAGACCCAGGTCCTATCACACAATGCAACGCAAGCCGGGGGATAGGGTTTTCCCTTGTAACAGCCAAAGAATGCTTGATACGTTTTAAAACAAATCATTTGATACTATTATCAGTGTATAGTGTATAAAACAATCTTCAAATCATAAGTATCAATCATAGGCGGTGTAACACCCCGAATTTCAATTAACACTAATGGTTAGTAATTAAAGTATAATTAATCTCAGATGTGAGAATCAGGGGAAACGGGCTGCGTCATTGCGTTCGTCTCGGAAAAATACGCGAAATAGAGTCCGAGTTTGCGTAAAACGGGTACCGTATGAAAGAGATATGGACGAACGAAGTTAGGCAGAAAAACCCGAAACTGGCCAGAAATGCACTGGCGCACTTGTGAAGTGCGCCAGTACAAAATTACACTGGCACACTTGTGAAGTGCGCCCATGCCGGGACAGAAAACCTGCACAGTTTCTGGAGAGTTCTGTGGTTGGGTGCACCAGTTTGGGGTTTGGGCCTGGTCTTGGGGCTGGTTTCTGGAGAGTTCCGAAATCTAAGGGTCCTAATCTAATCTAGGGTTAATCTAAGGGCCTAAAACACTACCTAATCCTATAAATAAGACCCTAACCTAGCCCTAAATCATCATTAATCTAACATACAACTAAACTATGGCAAAATGCTAGCTCTCATGGCCTCCACTAATTTATGAAGAGGGTTGCAAGCTAATCACTCTCTAATCAACCTCTAATCCCTTCTAAGCATCTTAATCTTCTTCATTTGGAGTGTAAAATTGCTAGTAGTGAGTTTCTATCACTTTGATGATCTTTTGTTAAACTAAGTAGATGAGATATGATGAGATTTATGGTTTTGTATGTGGATTAATGAGTCTTGAATCATATGATATGATGTTAGCATTAATCTTATGTTTATGCATGTTGAGTATGTAAGTTTATGCAAGTTTAATATGATGTATGTTATGTTTGCATGATGCTAAATATGCAAGTTGTGGGCTATGTAATCATATGCATGTTATGCAAGTTCATGGTGATATGCTATGCAAGTTACATGTATGTTAATATGCAAGATATGCTATGCAAGTTACATGTTTGTTAATATGCAAGTTACATGTATGTTAATATGCAAGATATGCTATGCAAGTTACATGTTTGTTAATATGCAAGTTACATGTATGTTAATATGCAAGATATGCTATGCAAGTTACATGTTTGTTAATATGCAAGTTACATGTATGTTAATATGCAAGATATGCTATGCAAGTTACATGTTTGTTAATATGCAAGTTACATGTTTGTTAATATGCAAGTTACATGTTTGTTAATATGCAAGTTCATGATGACACATTATGCAAGTCTATGGGTTAATATGCAAGTATATTATGCAAGTGAATATGTAAGTTATGTGACATATTATATGCAAGTTATGTGACATGTTATACAAGATTATATGCAAGTTATGTGACATATTATGCAAGTTCATATGCAAGTTATGTGTTTGTTAATATGCAAAATGGCACCTTTGAAACATGTTCATGCATATGCAAGTTGACACCTTTTATATGTGTTATGACATGAGAACGAAATTACGTGGGAACGATGGGATAATTAAATGCATAAGTTAATAAGATTGTGTGAAATTAATATAATTATGCATAACATAAAATAAAGGAACATAGTATGGGAATTTGCCTATTAAGTTAGGTGTACCCATACTATGTGTTGGGAATTTACCTATTGAGTTAGGTCTACCCCATGGGAATTTACCTATTGAGTTAGGTCTACCCATGTTATGAAAAGCTTAATATTAATTAGGGATAATTAATTTAAATTATGAGGGTGATTAATTAGGTGTAATTAATTGACTAAGACACGAGGTTGGACTCATTTGTAGTGTAAAACTGCCCGGACCCGACCGGCTTAACCAGTTGCTACAAATGTCAGCCCAATGTGAGAGGTCTTGGCCATAAATTAAATACGTGATTAAGGTAAAGACACGAGGTTAGACTCTGTTATGACGTAAGACTGCCCGGATTCTACCGGCTTAACCAGGCGGTCATAACAGCCAGTCTAATGTGGGAGGTCTTTACGGGAGATCACGGTCTTAATTAATTAAGAAACACTTAACCATAATAGCATGTAGTGGGACATGAGGGGTTAAGTGGGTGCCTTGGGTGGCATGTGGAATCTAGTGGGTTGCCTTGGGTGGCAATAGAAAATACGATTAGAATACTTAACCAAGAGAAACATGTAATTAAAACATGATTAAAGGGTTAAGTGGGATACACTAGAAAAAGGGACAAGCTTAGGTGGGTAGCTTGTGGGAGGCCCATTTCAACCAATATCCCAAACGTATCTTTGTGGGCTCGACCCATGTCGAGTGACGGGACACGCATATTGGGCTTGACTATAAGAGGCCAAAATGGGTTAGCGGTGGCAACGCATGACCAACGGGTTTCATATGCGTGTGTGGACCCGGGCTGGTAAATAAGACGTTGTTGCATCGTGTAGATATAAGCCGTGCACCGTTAATTTTATCAGGTTGCCACGTTGGGGAATGGTACACCCCACGGTGGGGCCAGCACGGGTATCTACGTTAGGGAGCCGATCGAATGGGGAGTAGTGTGTACACCTAGTGGATTGTAGGGCCCCGTGGCATCTACTTAGTCACCTAGGGGTACGCGAGAACTATTAAGTTAATTTTATAAGTCCATGGGTGGGATCAACCTTTAAGTTAGGAATGACTGGTGTGGTGCAGTTTAGTAATTTACCTTTGGAAGGGTAGATGCGTCTTTATCTTTTATCTTAGTTTAGTTGACTGCTTAGTATAGCCGTTCATCCCTATATGTTACCGTATATCAATTTATGTCTTCTCTGGTTACTTTAACGATTGTATTGTTAAAGTTATAGGACTCGCTCAGACTTATGTCTGACCCCGTTGTTTTTATCTTTTTCCCAACCCTCAGGTCCTACGGTGGATCCTAGCAGTAGTGGAGCTTGATCGGATTGCTGTTCCAGTCTTTAGGAGCTTGGATAGATGTAAATCTCCAGTTATCCAGTTATCTTTTCTTTTGTTTTGGCTATTGTATGAGAGTGGGATTATGTACTTCTTTATTTTGATGGATATTGTACTTGACTTTTATTTTGGTTTTATGATGTAACCAGACATGTTTTACTTCCGCTGTTATGAGATGATGTTTTGAATTTCAAGTACTGTTTATATCTGTCTTGTTGTAATTTTTCTGTTCTATATTCACTAAAATACTCCACCGATGCTATGGCATTCCCTTAGTGAGTGACCATAGCGGGAGTGGGGTGTTACACGTGGTATCAGAGCTTAAGGTTACCAGAACAGATAAAATTTTTAGAAAAACTATTTTCTAAGAACATTTTTGAAAAAAAAAATATATTTTCAAAAACATGTCTTTTAAAAGAAAAGTTTTTGAAAAAGAAAAACATAATCCCCAATAGCCATATCGTTATCTTTCGGAATCTCCTTTTTGAATCTTTCCTCTTTCGTTTCAGCATGGCTGAAGATCTTAACATCCCGGAGGGTTTAGTTATACCACTATGGTATAGGAGGTTACAAGAAGCTAGGGCCGCGGCTGCGGGTCCAGCCAATGCTACTACACCAGAGACAACCGTTCCTCCTCCTCAGCCTAGAGTGGATAATTTTGCTAAGATTTGTAAGGAGTTCAAGGCTATAGGAGGAAAACCTTTTCTAGGTTCAGAGACCTTCGTAGAGGCTAGAGATTGGCTTAAGGAAGTGGAAGAGTTGCTAGATATCTTTGAAGTGGAAGAGGGAAAGAAAGTCAAGTTGGCGGCTTGGTTAATGAAGGGAGAAGCCTCATTCTGGTGGGAGGTCACTAATGGAGAACGCCCGGTTGACTCTTGGGCAGATTTCAAGCAAAGGTTTGGGGCTAAGTTTCTCTCAAGGGCGGAAGAGAATCTGTTTATGGAGAAGTTCTTGAATTTGAAGCAAGGGAATCTCACGATGAAAGAATATGTCAACAAATTCAATCAATTAGCAAGGTTTGGCATAGAATTAGTGAATACACCGGAGAAGAAGGCTTTGAGGTTCGTTAGAGGCTTGAACGAACCATTGCAAGGAATAGCTATGACTCACATTCCTATGGGGGCCACCTTTGAGAAGCTTGTCTACATGGCACTTATGCATGAGGATGATAAGAATTCTAAGGCACCAGAGAAAAAGGGGGATCAGAAGAAACCGCAACAACAACAACAAGGCAAGGGTGGAAAAGGTAATGGTGACAAGAAGAAGAAGAAGAAGAAGTGCTTCAATTGTGGGACCCCAGGCCACCTCAGCAAGGATTGTCGCAAAAAGAAGAAGACCGGTTGCTTTCATTGTGGTGAGGCAGGACATCTTGTGAGGGATTGCCCAAAGAAGGGGCAGAGGACGGGGTCTACCTCAGGAGGTCAGGTGCAAGCTCTTATGGCACCACCTCAGTCAGGGGGGCAAGTTCAGGCTCTCTCAGTTCCACCGATTCAGCAGAGAGGTAGAACTATTTCCGTTGAAAGTCTGGTTTTTCTGTTTGATCATCCAGTACGTACTTTGTTTGACTCTGGCGCATCGCATTCTTTTATCTCATCATCGTTAGTTGAGTCACTGCACTTAGACACCAGTCTAGTTGATGATCCCTTGGTTGTTTCAAACCCAATTGGGGGCTCCATATATCTGTCTATGATATGTTTGGGTTTGAAGATTTCTATACTTAGCGTTGAGTTTAGATGTGATGCTTTTGTATTGGGCTTCACGGGCTATGGGTTGATTTTGGGCATGGACTGGTTATCCAGTAATGGTGCCGTTCTTGATTGTGAAAGGAGAGTTGTCAGGCTTATGACCCGCTTGGGTAATACTCTCGAGATCTCTTGTAATCCCATGGAATCTGTTTTGCTAAGTTATCTTGAATCGCTCGATGCTTCGGTCGAGAGTTTGCGTTCTGTCAGAGTGGTCCGGGAATATCCGGATGTGTTTGAAGAAGTGAAGGGTTTACCTCCGAAGCGGGAGATAGATTTCCGAATTTATTTGGTGGATAATGCCAAACCAGTGTCTTTGCCAGTGCGCCACATGGCTCCTCGTGAGAGAAGAGAACTTCATAAGCAAGTAGGGGAGTTGCTTGAGAAGGGGTTCATAAGGCGGAGTATATCGGAGTGGGGAGCTCCAGTAGTATTTGCCACAAAGGCGGATGGGTCCCTCAGACTTTGTGTGGATTATAGAGAACTTAATAAGCTCACGAAGAAGAATAGACACCCATTACCGAGGATAGATGATCTCTTTGATCAGTTGGTTGGCGCCTCAGTATTTTCGCAGATGGACTTAGCTACAGGGTTTCATCAGTTGAGAGTGGCGGAGGACAGTATAGAGAAGACTGCTTTCCGGACTCCGGATGGTTTTTATGAGTGGCTTGTGATGCCATTTGGGTTGACAAACGCCCCTGCATACTTTGTTGATCTGATGAGTAGAGTGTTCAGAGAGTATCTGAATAAGTTTGTAGTGGTCTTTGTGGATGACATCTTGGTCTTTTCCAAGAGTGAAGAAGAGCATGCCTTACATCTCAGAGAAGTGTTGGAGACTCTTCGAGCACATAGTCTTAAAGCTAAATTCTCTAAATGTCATTTTTGGAGAAGAGAAGTGCGATTCTTAGGGCATGTGGTCTCTAAGGAAGGGATAGCTGTGGATCCCGCAAAGATAGTATCTATCCAGGATTGGAAAGTTCCTAGAAATGCTACCGAAGTAAGAAGTTTCTTGGGGTTGGCAGGATATTATAGGAAGTTCATCAAAGACTTCGCGAAGATATCAGCCCCATTAACCCGCTTGACGAAGAAGAATCTGGTTTTCTCATGGGACGTAGATTGTGATGATGCTTTCCGACGGTTAAAGAGAGCTTTGACCACCGCTCCAGTTTTAGTGCTTCCAGATGGGAGTAAGCCGTTTGTTGTTTATACCGATGCTTGTGGGATAGGATTGGGCGCAGTCTTGATGCAGGAGGGAAGGGTAATAGCCTATGGAGGGAGGCAATTGAGAGTGCATGAGAAGAATTACCCTACCCATGATCTAGAGTTGGCCGCGATTGTTTTCGCACTTAAGTCTTGGCGCCATTATCTTCTTGGTGAGAGATTCGAGTTGTTCACTGACCATAAATCATTGAAGTACTTATTCTCTCAGAAGGATTTAAATTTAAGACAGCAAAGGTGGATGGAGTTCTTAGCATCCTATGATTTTGAGATAGCATATCCCCCTGGCAAGGGTAACGTGGTAGCAGACGCCTTGAGTAGAAAAAGGCTATCTTTGAGTCCATTGTTCGTGGAACAGCGAAGCTTGGAGTTTCTTTCTTTGTTCGACTTCAGACCTTCTGTTGACTTTGTACCTGGTTTGTTAGCATCCTTGGAGGTTAGACCTACTCTTTTGGGACGGATTGGCGAGGCTCAGCGAGACGACCCACAGTTGGTTGAGTTGGTAGAGAAGCTTATAAGTGGGGAGTCGTCCAGCCATTTGGGTAGATACACCATAGATGATAGGGGATGGTTGCATAGAGACGGTAGACTTTGTGTACCGCAAGATGAGGGTTTGAAGAAGGCTATTTTGGATGATGCACATCGTTCAAGGATGACTATTCATCCCGGTGGAGACAAAATGTACCAAGACATGAAGAGAGTTTTCTTCTGGGCCGGTATGAAGAAAGATGTGGTCGAGTATGTGACTAGATGCTTAGTGTGCCAACAAGTTAAAGCGGAGCAAAGGAAACCCGGTGGGTTGCTACACCCATTGGAAGTTCCGCAATGGAAGTGGGATAGTGTCTCGATGGATTTCATCGATTGGTTACCGAGATCGAGGAAGGGCAATACGGGAATTTGGGTTGTGGTAGACAGACTTACCAAGAGTGCCCATTTTATACCCGTGAAGAGTAAGAGGACCGCTCCATGGCTTGCTTCAGTCTATGTTAGAGAGATTGTTAGATTGCATGGCGTACCATCCAGCATTGTGAGTGATCGAGATCCTATCTTCACTAGTGAGTTTTGGAGAAGTTTGCAAGAGGCGGTAGGGACTCAGTTGTGTTTGAGCACCGCATATCATCCTCAGACGGACGGTCAGACCGAGAGGGTGAACCGTATCTTAGAAGATCTCTTGAGGCTTTGTATCTTGGATTTTGGAGGTACATGGGAAGAACATCTTCCTTTGGTGGAGTTCGCATACAATAACAGCTTTCAGTCTAGTATTGGCATGGCACCTTTCGAAGCTCTTTATGGAAGGCCTTGTCGATCTCCTACATGTTGGTGGGAATCTACGGATAAGATCTTGCTTGGGCCAGATATGGTTAGAGAGACTTCAGAGAAGATTGATTTGATTCGTAGAAGGATGAAGGCAGCGCAGGATAGGCAAAAATCTTATGCGGATCGGAGAAGGACTGATCTTGAGTTTGAGGTTGGGGACATGGTTTTTGTCAAAGTATCTCCGTTGAGAAATGTTGTTCGCTTTGGGTCCGTTGGGAAGTTAGCACCGAGGTTTGTTGGGCCGTTTCCTATTAAGGAAAGGATTGGACGGATGGCATATAGGGTGGAGTTGCCCGACAGACTTAGTGGTGTTCATGATGTATTCCTTGTATCACATTTGAGGAAGTGCTTACATGAGACCGCAGAGGTGGTAGAGCCGAGCTTGCTTAGAGATGTAGAGGTAGAGCGTGATGCGACGATTCGACGAGCTCCTACTCGCATCCTTGGGTCAGAAACTAGGAAGTTGAGGAACAGAGAAGTTCAGCTAGTTAAAGTGCAATGGGGAGATGACGAAAGCAATGCTACTTGGGAGACGGAAGCGAAGATGCGTTCTTTGTATCCATTTCTTTTTGAGAGTATGTCTTTTAACTTCTCCTTTATCGCTTGTCTAGTACTTATCTTATCTTTAGTATATCCTCTCGCTAGTACATATGACCTTTAGATAGGGTAAAACCTATGGTTGAAACATGTGTTTGAAACATGTTATGGTTGATGGATGCATGTGGATGCAATTGTTTGCTAGTGGTTGCTCGTGGATGCATATACACACACATTAGGCACTAGATCGGCTCAGTCACTTCATGTTGCATATCGCATAAATGGATGTGGTAGTTAGATTGATGGATGTATCATGGCTGTGTTATCATGTGGATGATGCATTTTTGTGTATGGTTGTGCACGCATATAGAAATTGTATGTGTCAATAGGGTTTCGCATACATAATGGATGCATGGCACTATCATGGTTTGCATTAAGGAGGTCGACTGAATCAGTAGACCGCCTGATTTTGCATTAGTATACGGACATATACACACACTTTCTGCATATGTTCATACATCATTAGAAGTTTCTAAGGATAATGGTTGCTTGTGGTTGATGGTTTAGTAGATGGTTGTTTGGTTGGTAGGATACGTTCTTCTTGACTTAGAGATTTCGAGGACGAAATCCTTTAAGTAGGGGAGAATGTAACACCCCGAATTTCAATTAACACTAATGGTTAGTAATTAAAGTATAATTAATCTCAGATGTGAGAATCAGGGGAAACGGGCTGCGTCATTGCGTTCGTCTCGGAAAAATACGCGAAATAGAGTCCGAGTTTGCGTAAAACGGGTACCGTATGAAAGAGATATGGACGAACGAAGTTAGGCAGAAAAACCCGAAACTGGCCAGAAATGCACTGGCGCACTTGTGAAGTGCGCCAGTACAAAATTACACTGGCGCACTTGTGAAGTGCGCCCATGCCGGGACAGAAAACTTGCACAGTTTCTGGAGAGTTCTGTGGTTGGGTGCACCAGTTTGGGGTTTGGGCCTGGTCTTGGGGCTGGTTTCTGGAGAGTTCCGAAATCTAAGGGTCCTAATCTAATCTAGGGTTAATCTAAGGGCCTAAAACACTACCTAATCCTATAAATAAGACCCTAACCTAGCCCTAAATCATCATTAATCTAACATACAACTAAACTATGGCAAAATGCTAGCTCTCATGGCCTCCACTAATTTATGAAGAGGGTTGCAAGCTAATCACTCTCTAATCAACCTCTAATCCCTTCTAAGCATCTTAATCTTCTTCATTTGGAGTGTAAAATTGCTAGTAGTGAGTTTCTATCACTTTGATGATCTTTTGTTAAACTAAGTAGATGAGATATGATGAGATTTATGGTTTTGTATGTGGATTAATGAGTCTTGAATCATATGATATGATGTTAGCATTAATCTTATGTTTATGCATGTTGAGTATGTAAGTTTATGCAAGTTTAATATGATGTATGTTATGTTTGCATGATGCTAAATATGCAAGTTGTGGGCTATGTAATCATATGCATGTTATGCAAGTTCATGGTGATATGCTATGCAAGTTACATGTATGTTAATATGCAAGATATGCTATGCAAGTTACATGTTTGTTAATATGCAAGTTACATGTATGTTAATATGCAAGATATGTTATGCAAGTTACATGTTTGTTAATATGCAAGTTACATGTATGTTAATATGCAAGATATGCTATGCAAGTTACATGTTTGTTAATATGCAAGTTACATGTTTGTTAATATGCAAGTTACATGTTTGTTAATATGCAAGTTCATGATGACACATTATGCAAGTCTATGGGTTAATATGCAAGTATATTATGCAAGTGAATACGTAAGTTATGTGACATATTATATGCAAGTTATGTGACATGTTATACAAGATTATATGCAAGTTATGTGACATATTATGCAAGTTCATATGCAAGTTATGTGTTTGTTAATATGCAAAATGGCACCTTTGAAACATGTTCATGCATATGCAAGTTGACACCTTTTATATGTGTTATGACATGAGAACGAAATTACGTGGGAACGATGGGATAATTAAATGCATAAGTTAATAAGATTGTGTGAAATTAATATAATTATGCATAACATAAAATAAAGGAACATAGTATGGGAATTTGCCTATTAAGTTAGGTGTACCCATACTATGTGTTGGGAATTTACCTATTGAGTTAGGTCTACCCCATGGGAATTTACCTATTGAGTTAGGTCTACCCATGTTATGAAAAGCTTAATATTAATTAGGGATAATTAATTTAAATTATGAGGGTGATTAATTAGGTGTAATTAATTGACTAAGACACGAGGTTGGACTCATTTGTAGTGTAAAACTGCCCGGACCCGACCGGCTTAACCAGTTGCTACAAATGTCAGCCCAATGTGAGAGGTCTTGGCCATAAATTAAATACGTGATTAAGGTAAAGACACGAGGTTAGACTCTGTTATGACGTAAGACTGCCCGGATTCTACCGGCTTAACCAGGCGGTCATAACAGCCAGTCTAATGTGGGAGGTCTTTACGGGAGATCACGGTCTTAATTAATTAAGAAACACTTAACCATAATAGCATGTAGTGGGACATGAGGGGTTAAGTGGGTGCCTTGGGTGGCATGTGGAATCTAGTGGGTTGCCTTGGGTGGCAATAGAAAATACGATTAGAATACTTAACCAAGAGAAACATGTAATTAAAACATGATTAAAGGGTTAAGTGGGATACACTAGAAAAAGGGACAAGCTTAGGTGGGTAGCTTGTGGGAGGCCCATTTCAACCAATATCCCAAACGTATCTTTGTGGGCTCGACCCATGTCGAGTGACGGGACACGCATATTGGGCTTGACTATAAGAGGCCAAAATGGGTTAGCGGTGGCAACGCATGACCAACGGGTTTCATATGCGTGTGTGGACCCGGGCTGGTAAATAAGACGTTGTTGCATCGTGTAGATATAAGCCGTGCACCGTTAATTTTATCAGGTTGCCACGTTGGGGAATGGTACACCCCACGGTGGGGCCAGCACGGGTATCTACGTTAGGGAGCCGATCGAATGGGGAGTAGTGTGTACACCTAGTGGATTGTAGGGCCCCGTGGCATCTACTTAGTCACCTAGGGGTACGCGAGAACTATTAAGTTAATTTTATAAGTCCATGGGTGGGATCAACCTTTAAGTTAGGAATGACTGGTGTGGTGCAGTTTAGTAATTTACCTTTGGAAGGGTAGATGCGTCTTTATCTTTTATCTTAGTTTAGTTGACTGCTTAGTATAGCCGTTCATCCCTATATGTTACCGTATATCAATTTATGTCTTCTCTGGTTACTTTAACGATTGTATTGTTAAAGTTATAGGACTCGCTCAGACTTATGTCTGACCCCGTTGTTTTTATCTTTTTCCCAACCCTCAGGTCCTACGGTGGATCCTAGCAGTAGTGGAGCTTGATCGGATTGCTGTTCCAGTCTTTAGGAGCTTGGATAGATGTAAAGCTCCAGTTATCCAGTTATCTTTTCTTTTGTTTTGGCTATTGTATGAGAGTGGGATTATGTACTTCTTTATTTTGATGGATATTGTACTTGACTTTTATTTTGGTTTTATGATGTAACCAGACATGTTTTACTTCCGCTGTTATGAGATGATGTTTTGAATTTCAAGTACTGTTTATATCTGTCTTGTTGTAATTTTTCTGTTCTATATTCACTAAAATACTCCACCGATGCTATGGCATTCCCTTAGTGAGTGACCATAGCGGGAGTGGGGTGTTACAGGCGGCATGGGTACCATATATCATGTCACCATACTAGTTCTACAATTAAAACTGCCAATGTCATGTATTTGGAAATTGGATTTCCATCTATGAGCCGAGGCAAAAGTTAGTCCTCAACCGATTCGAGACTCTCTAGCCCGAGCCTCAGGCAAGTACTCAGTCAAGCCTTGGAGCGACAGGGCCGGTCCACCGATGTGGATTAAACTTAAATCTTGAACACTGCGTTTCCCCGCCCTTTGGGGCGTAAATGAGCCAACGAATGGCTCCATCGGACCCGGATCATCCGATCTAACCGAGGCGCCTCGCAACAGCAACAACCACACAGGTGAAAAGTATATAAATGTCAGGGCTGGTAGGTCACTGACACCACCCTAGCTAGAAAGAAACGCATGCCCTCCCTGAGGTCCTTCTCCTGTTTTTGGTTCACAACCGGGGTGTGAGGCTCGCGAATTCACGTTACACAAAGCTGTGCCACACAGGCTGTGCTTTGATCATCACCACAAGACTTTGCTTTTCAACAGAAGCCTTGATCATTTGCCACTTAGGCATGCCACACAGGCAATTCACCCTATGTGTTTAATATCCATCAGTATATAACCCCTGAGCTCGTACGTCTTAGAGAAGGGCGTTAAGCAAGAGAATAAATTCTCCGCTGCCAAACAGATATATATTTAATAGAGATCAATCACACAGACTAAAATCCAATGTCAGACACACAGTCCGTTTGGGGTCTGAACGAAACCGGAGGCACCTAGTACCCCGCATATCCATCGATCTCCAAGTACGTCTGGACGATCACCGATTGATTCCCTCATCTTGGGTGTACAGCTCAATCAAGATCATCAGTAATCACCCAAACGATGTGAAGACTTCCGGACTTCAACCACCGTCTTCATCTTCAACTTATCGTCGTATCAGTTATTCAAAATGGGATAAACCCGGTCTTTCCGAATAACTCGCGTATATTTTAAATAAGTGTTACACAAACACAACATACGCCTCATTCCAATTTATCAGTCACTAACCGTAAATTAATCAAGAGAATAATTTCCCAAATATTAACCTCGAAGGCCGAAACCAACATCAGATCAATATCCAGAAAACCATTCTGCTTGGCTAACCGACAGTTAGTTTCTAAATTTCACATTCATAGGGAAAGGTTCCCATTAATTTTATCCAAGATAAATTCCTTGAATTTATTCTCTAATCTTCTTTTGAATTTCGATTCAACTAGTCGGGATTAACGAACCTTACCGAAGTAACCATTTGTTTTAATTTCCCAATCCCAACCTATTCATTCCATGAAGTAAAACTGGTAATACTTCATATCTAACACCATGGTGTTATCGGTAAATTCAATTACCATTTCACGTTCAAATCTAATTAAAGATTTAACTAACGCTTGGAGCAAAACTGGTGATACTTCATTCTCGATTATTTCAATCTAATTAAAGATTCATTAAAACTCCACTTAGTTTTAATCGTTAACTGGGTTAAAGAATCAGTGTCATTTAAAACACGGTTCACGATAAACCCAAAAATCAATATCAATTCAATTCCAATTAAATATTATTTAATTGGTACACTTCATTAAATCTAAATAAAAAGATTTAATCTTTTTCTTCACTGGGTTCAAGAACAGTGTTAGTCAAGACACCATTCACGACAAACCCAAATCACATTTGATACTAAATACAAGGCTCTGAATAGAAAATATATCGTCTTATATTCAATATCAAATTCTACGACCAACAGATATCGTATTGGAAATAACAATATATATATCTATATCTTTCAAATTTCCATAACAACATCTATATAATCACGAAATCCAACATCGAAATATTCCGAAGACAATTTCGATTCAAATCCATTCCAATGCAATCATTGGAAATTCTGGTTATTTTTAAAACCATTTCAAAACCAATATATTTATTTAAAAATAAATATAATTATAATTCTAGTTCAAAACTAGTTCATTTCGATAAAAATCTATTTTTATCTTTTCAAATATGGAGTTTTTCATCCCAATTCTTCACATGTCATTTCTTATGATTTTACACAAATTATTGATATTTTTAATAATTTTATTAAGGCCCGTACAGTCGATTTCCATCAACGGCCATCGAACTGCACTTACAGCGACCTTTTTCAAATTTTATTTGGACATAATTCCAAATCCAACCGTTTGATTTCTAATTTCTAATATTCATTAGAAAGCTCTTTTCGATACGAACCCAACAGTTCCGGTTTCAGGAGAATCCGACGGTCGGATCTCCCGCAATATCCGTTCGAAGTCAATGGTCAAAATTCCCGAACTGCCGCGGCGCGGCGCGTTCTATTCAGGCCATTATATTATATATATAATATATATAATATATACTTCGTCGATTTCAATTCAAAACGTGCTTTATAAATTGTTTCAAATTCGTTTTTAAAACGGTTTCAACTTCATATTCAATTTCAAATCAAAATTGAATATTACAATATAAATTCGTTTTAAATTCATTTCAAATCGATTTTAATTCTATTTCAATTCTATTCGAATTCATTTCAAAACGATTTCAATTCTATTTCAATTCTATTCAAATTCATTTCAAAACGATTTCAATTCTATTCGAATTTCGAACCATTTCAGTTTATTTAGAATTTCAAATCAATTCAATTAGATTCGAATTTCAATTCACTTTTATATTCACTTCAATTTGAATAAAATCGATATAAATATCGTTCGCGTTAAAATGGCGTCAATCTATCAACGCGGCTTCATATATTTCGATTCTCAAATATTCTATTTCTAATATTTCTTTTTCAAATATTTTAATTTTCAAATATTCTATGTCGAATATTCCTTTCTCAAATATTTCTATTTCAAATATTTCTTTTTCGAAACTGGAATGAGGCCCAATCAATTACCATATAATGTTAATTATATGGATTTTCTACAATACATGTATACAATAACAACGATGAATAATCAACCATCATCCAAAGTGCATTCTACACTGTGTAAGCATCAAATATAAATATTCAACGCTTATAACAGTCTGTCAATCAATCGATCGACATACAACTAAACAATCGGGATTAGTGTACTTCAAATATCATCCCAATACCCGTGTAGGGTTTCAAACAATCAAACACAGATTTTATTTGTGCAGTTGGGCGATGTGTAAAATTTATCGTCCCAATCAATATCAATCAAATCAGTGTATATAAACAAATCTTCTATTTGTTTATAAATATTTATTTCATTTCATATACACGTTAAAAATTCTATTTTTAACTATAAAATATTTTCCACCATAAAATATTTTATTTCAACTATATAAATATTTTATTTCATTTCACATCACATCACACAATCAACTACACATCAAAATCAAACAAACAAGCATACAAGCGTCCATGGTCTGTGGACGACGGGTGTCGGGTGCTACTAAACACCGTCTGCATCCTAGTATATATATATATAACTAGAAAAGAAATTGAAGAGTGAGAAATTCACACAGGATTGCTAATCCAACGCCACGACTCTTCTTAGGTAGAAATCTTCGCCGTTTCATCTTTCATCACTTTCTTTGCCCGTATCCTCTACATATGTAAAAATCACATTTTTACTTCGCTATTCAATATATAAAAATCGTATTTTTTACTTTTCTATTCAATATATAAAAATCGAATTTTTTACTTTGCTATTCAATATATAAAAATCGAATTTTTACTTCGTTATTCAATATATAAAAATCGAATTTTTACTTCGTTATTCAATATATAAAAATCGAATTTTTACTTTGCTATAAAAATGAAATCTTTACATCGATAAAAATGAAATCTTTACATCGATAAAAATGAAATCTTTACATCGATAAAAATAAAATCTTTACTTCGATAAAAATGAAATCTTTACATCGATAAAAATGAAATCTTTACTTCGATAAAAATGAAATCTTTACTTCGATAAAAATGAAATCTTTACATCGATAAAAATGAAATCTTTACTTCGATAAAAATGAAATCTTTACTTTGATAAAATATACATAATGAAAACTGATTTTTTTTATAATGCTAATTACATTGAATAAATAGAATAAAATAAAATAAATAAACAAAAATAGGAAAGCTTACAAAATTTCGTTCGTCGGAGAGGGGGTGGGGGTTTCTGCGTCGGATTGGCGGAGGGACTTGCTGGCATCGACAACAAAGGAGGAGGAGGGGAAGTCGTGGGTTAGAAGGGGAGGGTCACGGCGAGAAGAAGTGGGAGGAGGAAGAGGGGATCGAAGGCTCGAGGGGGAGGGGGGAACTGGCTCGTCGGCGGGGGGTGCGCCTGGGAAGAGGAGGTGGAGGCGCAGGCGGCTGGGGTCTTCGCGGTGGGCTAGGGTTAAAAGGGGTTACGGTTTTTAAGAGAGGAGGGAGGGGGACCGAGAGAGAGAGGAAGGGTAGGGTCGAGGGGGTGGCGGAGGGGCTGAAGAGGCGGGCGGCGATCGGGCCATCGACGGGGAGGAACTAGTGATTTTTTTTCTGTTTGAATCGGGGGGGCCTGGGTAGTTAAGGAGAGGGTATTATTATTATTTTTTTATTTAATTATTTTATTTCAAAAAGTTGACTTTTTCAAACGACCTCTAAACGAGGCCCACTGCCTGTCGTCCATAGCTAATTACCCCCATTCCGAACACAATGGGATATGCCACGTAAGCTGATTTGATCATTTCGATCAGTTTTCCTCAACATCAAAATATATAACTCTATATATTGAATTTGAACGTGCATTTCAATTCACCGGGGTCACATACTAACTAGAAAAATTCCCGAAAAATATTTTCTAGCTTCGTATTGACGGTACGGTCCTAACAAAACCAATTTCGTCGAATTCTGAGACCGTTGGGAAAATGGTCATTTTCCAGTCGATTAAAATCGACTAGAACTGGTCAAACGCGTTTTCCTTTGCCACGCTCACATATTGATTCGAAAAATTATGAAAATTGAAACCTAGCAATAACTTTACATCACGGATCCAACAAAAGTGGTTTTGTCGAAATCCGAGGTCGTTTGCAAAATTTCCATTTTTAAGGGCATGAATTCTATAGCGACTATTCAAAATTTTCAACTGGACATATCTTTTGATTCCCGCTATGAAATTTCGATTTTTCGGATTCGTTGAAAAGATATTCCCAAATAGATCCTATTATTTTTGGTTTCACTAAAATCCGGTTTATTTTGCACTCGGTACATTCAATTGAAGTTTGAAATCGAATTATCGACCTACCGCGCCATTTTCAATTCCTTTTATAATTATATATAATTATTTATATTCTATCGTCGATCTATATAACTATATACGATTGAATTTTATTCAAAGTAAATTTCTCGTCGTTTTTATTTAAAATAATTCGTTTTAAATGTTCAAAATTCGCTAAAATTGCCAAAATAAAAATTTTAAACTGGGCCAGATTTCTGGGTTGTTACAATCTCCACCACTTAAAACTTTTCGTCCCCGAAAAGGAACCAAGTCGAAAGTGGTTTGATTAATCAATTCTACGTTCGATGTGGCTTCCATTCTCCAACTCTTCAGTTTTTGAGAATTTTCAAATTCTTCAAAAATTTGGCTAACACCCTAAATTTTCGAAAAATTTCGCCATAACCTCCCCTGCACCGGGAGCCACGGGAAAATCCCGAAATTGCCATACAGGCCTTCTGATCTCAAAAAGAAAAAGAAAAAGCCAAGCGGCTAGCCAATAGGCTCATAAAATCATCATCACCCAAACAAAACAGTAAATTATGATAAACATGTACCTATTTGTCGGGCAAACAAGTTATATTCTCTGCTCTAGCCTCCTTGCTATGACCTGTTCAATGTAAGTAGATGTATATGCAAGCAAATGCGACCAATTTTCAATACAATTCAATATTTGATACAATTAGGCGTAATGGTTCAAAATTATCAAACAAATAAACAAACAACACAAACATCAATCCATTAGTTGATTAGCTTTAGAAATTTATAACTTTGATACAAAGTCAAAAATCAGATTTTTGATGCCAAATCACAACAATAAGCCCTATCTAGTTTTGGTTCTCACACCAGTCAATAGGAAATATATAGAAAGCCCACTTTCGTCACTCGAAAATAAATTCTAATGATGGAGCTCCATCATCAAAATCATCTCCGGGCGATTAGAGTGTAATTCTATATCTATCCAGTATATTAAAACTTCAAATACACGTTTGCAAGGCGTATATGCAAAATCTTTATATACTGGACTGTCCTCATCAATATAAAATAAATATTCAAATACGTATACAACGATTTAAATTTTCAAAACAAAAATTGTTTTCATTTTAAAAATATACTCTTCACACTCGTTCTAGGATACAACTGATCCTATCTCTAACGAGTCATTCTCGTTGGATATTACTAATCCAATATCTGATGAATCCTTTCGTAGGGTTCTAATGTGTCTTGTTCTCTGAGCTTTGTAAACCAAAGCTCTGATACCAACTGTGAAGACCCGTAACTTCCCCAATGAGGAAAGCAGCGGATAGTTCGAGAACAAGCCACAACAGAACGCATACGGAAGAACATTTCATTGTATATTACAACAATGCATCAGATTACAAGAATATACAGAGTATAAATGAATATAATACTACACAAATTATCAGAGATTACAATAAATTACATAGCAGCAGAAAATAGTACAATACACAACTAGAAGAGATATACGGATACAAAGCTTTCCGGATATCGTTCCAGCTGTAAACCAGGATCCTGTGAATATAAATCTGCAAAACCAAAACTACTAGCTGCCCGTGTCAAAATAAGGCACCCAAAGTTTAGGTTAAAATAATAAACTCCAGGTCAGTCATGTGACTGGTGTGAGAACTAAAACAGTTATTAATATTTATTTTAAAGCTAGGTAAATCAAGGGACCACGCCGTATAACACGGAACGAGTTTTCTCCCAAGAATACCAGTGCATAAAACAAACAGCGCAATGCTAAATAGAGAAAAATGAAGCTGTTATAAGACCCAGGTCCTATCACACAATGCAACACAAGCCAGGGGATAGGGTTTTCCCTTATAACAGCCAAAGAATGCTTGATACGTTTTAAAACAAATCATTTGATACTATTATCAGTGTATAGTGTATAAAACAATCTTCAAATCATAAGTATCAATCATAGGCGGCATGGGTACTATATATCATGTTGCCATACTAGTTCTACAATTAAAACCGCAAATGTCACGTATTTGGAAATTGAATTTCCATCTATGAGCTGAGGCAAAAGATAGTCCTCAACCGATTCGAGACTCTCTAGCCCGAGCCTCAAGCAAGTACTCAATCAAGCCTTGGAGCGACAGGGCCGGTCCACCGATGTGGATTAAACTTAAATCCTAAACACTGCGTTTCCCCACCCTTTGGGGCGTAAATGAGCCAACGAATGGCTCCATCGGACCCGGATCGTCCGATCTAACCGAGGCGCCTCGCAACAGCAACAACCACACAGCTGAAAAGTATATAAATGTCAGGGCTGGTAGGTCACTGACACCACCCTAGCTAGAAAGAAATGCATGCCCTCCCTGAGGTCCTTCTCCCATTTTTGGTTCACAACCGGGGTGTGAGGCTCGCGAATTCACGTTACACAAAGCTGTGCCACATAGGCTGTGCTTTGATCATCACCACAAGACTTTGCTTTTCAATAGAAGCCTTGATCATTTGCCACTTAGGCATGCCACACAGGCAATTCACTCTATGCGTTTGATATCCATCAGTATATAACCCCTGAGCTCGTACGTCTCAGAGAAGGGCGTTAAGCAAGAGAATAAATTCTCCGCCGCCAAACAGATATATATTTAATAGAGATCAATCACACAGACTAAAATCCAATGTCAGACACACAGTCCATTTAGAAGTTCGTTCTGGGTCTGAACGAAACCGGAGGTACCTAGTACCCCGCATATCCATCGATCTCCAAGTACATCTGGACGACCACCGATTGATTCCCTCATCTTGGGTGTACAGCCCAATCAAGATCATCAGTAATCACCCAAACGATGTGAAGACTTCCGGTCTTCAACCACCGTCTTCATCTTCGACTTATCGTCGTATCAGTTATTCAAAATGGGATAAACCCGGTCTTTCCGAATAACTCGCGTATATTTTAAATAAGTGTTACACAAACACAACATACGCCTCATTCCAATTTATCAGTCACTAACCGTAAATTAATAAAGAGAATAATTTCCCAAATATTAACCCCGAAGGCCGAAACCAACATCAGATCAATATCCAGAAAACCATTCTGCTTGGCTAACCGACTGTTAGTTTCTAAATTTCACATTCATAGGGAAATGTTCCCATTAATTTTATCCAAGATAAATTCCTTGAATTTATTCTCTAATCTTCTTTTGAATTTCGATTCAACTAGTTGGGATTAACGAACCTTACCGAAGTAACCATTTGTTTTAATTTCCCAATCCCAACCTATTCATCCCATGAAGTAAAACTGGTAATACTTCATATCTAACACCATGGTGTTATCGGTAAATTCAATTACCATTTCACGTTCAAATCTAATTAAAGATTTAACTAATGCTTGGAGCAAAACTGGTGATTGTAACACCCCACCTCCGCCAGGGTAACTCTTGCAAGCACACTGGCTTTGGAGGGGCGTTAAACAAGGTAAACATGCATGCAGATATCACAAGACAGAACATATAAATAAAACAGAGTAAATAAAGCAACGGATCAAACTAGCATTTCAAAACCATAGTCATGTTACAACAAAATACTTGATCATCATTTTCCAACAAACAAAGTCTAGCATAAACTGAAAAATTGAAATACATAAAGTATTATCCCCAAAGTGAAGTGATAAACCATAGCTAGCTCAATGTCCAAAATCGTACATGAGCAAATCCAGTAAGCAAGATATAAAGATCCAAGCTAAGCTCCAATGTTCCCACCCTGAGAACCTGAGGGGGGAGGGAAACGGAAGAAAAGAGGCGAAAGAAAACAGGTCAGTCAAAAAGACTGGTAAGCCCTTCTACTAACTGTCCATGAACTAGTAAAGTTAACTGGCATGAGAAGCTGAGATGAACATAAGGATAACAACATACTGGCATGATGATTAACTAACAAGATAGATAAAGGTGTCATCGCATAATCAAGGTTAAGTTTTGCACCACGGGTGTACTAGCACTCTAACATGTCAAGTAAAAACAAGAATTGATCCCTTGGCCCAAGCTTGGCCCAACATCATGAGGTGACCTAAATCAAGGTCCAACTACACGGTCTAGTCGATCGGCTCCCTATAAGCCTAACTCGTCATGTATCGGTGTCATACGGCTTAATCATGTAATGTAGTTGACTGTGCAGGGTCCACCCTAGGGTGTATCCGGCCCTACGGTGTAACCCTCGGACACAATTCCAGGATGCACAGTCCAAACCTACCGGTGCCCGTGTTCAACTCCGGACTTAATGTGCACGACCATGGTCCGCCTGAACAACCGGTGCATCATTCAGCCGTCTCTTTTGGTGTAACACCCCGCCTCCGCTAGGGTCACTCGCAAAGGAATGCACTAGCTTTAGAGGGGCATTATTGGTAAACATGCACAGAAATATCACAAGACAGAACATATATAAATAGCGGAAGTAAAATCAAACTTTCATAACATGAATAAATAAGGTCTAAAGCCTTTTACATCAGAGTACATCAAAACCTGTCTTGCAATAGTAAAGAAGCATAAATACTTTTTAATAAATTATTCCCCAAGTAAAAACAGTAAAGTAGCCATAGCCAAGAGAAGTCCGAGCCATCCATGATGACCTTCAAGCAGAAGAAGTCCGAGCTAAACAGCATTGTTTCCTCCCTGAAACCTGGGGGGGAAACGGAAGAAAAGAGGCGAAACAAAACGGGTCAGTCAAAAAGACTGAGTAAGTCCTATCTACTTCCAGTATAAAAACAGGTAAAGGTAACATGACATGCATAAACTGAAAGTAAACATAAGGATAACTACAAGATAGATAAACCAGGGTAGCCGGTTGAACTACTGCGGCAAGGTAAACTAAGGTATCATGATAAACTACGGTGTTATGATAAGTCAAGGTATCACATCGTCAGATTTCTATCGAGTACATTATCCCAAGGTATCTACCCCGTCTAACATCCCACGGTATCTATTATGTATATTCTTCCTAGTTCTAACATGTATATTTGCTCTGCACCTCTCGTACTAGTATCCCTACCCGTGTCATGTGTTAACCATGAATGTCCCGTGCTCAAAGTCGTGTAATGGTCCATGTCAACCTAATATCGCATATATAGGTTACTCAAATCATATGTTTCTTTCCATGTATATAAGTTCAGTCCTTTGCCGTACCTCGCACGGGCTTCCTCATGTCGTATTATCCTTGAAATCGCTTGGACTGTTACCCTTGTTCTATCTAGGCTCTTCCATATAAATCATCGTTTGAACTACTAGGACTTACGCCACCTAGCACCACTAGGGATTACGCTTACCTATAGCACGCTTTCGTATTTCGGTTTGGGTTAAACCACCTAGGCCACTAGGGATTACGCTAACCCTCAACCGCACCCCTTTTCCCACGCATTCATCGTGAATCGTTTTTCTATAACTGTATGCACATGCATCACATCGTGCCATCCGAGTCCTGTCACAGGGCAAAACAAGAAATACAGGACTCGGTCGGGAGCTTTAGATTTATCTGCCGGTGCAGATACTAAGGTCTGCTTTTCTACACGTGGCTATGGTCCCACGAGACCCCTCCCACAACTAGTGAAAGGCAACACAAGAGAAAATCTTGCATGAGAACTACACTCCGGCCAGCCCACATCCTACGGCCTACCTCACCCATAATTAGATAGCAATTATGGTCTGTTGGGTGTTCCCTGCCTTTCCGTACGTACACGCTTGACTCAAGATGGTAGATGATCGACGAACTTGCTATCTCGGGCACCTTATGTATTCGCCGACTCACTGCTATCCACCCCAGTCTTTAGGTCGCTCGCATAGCAACCAAGGCATATTCTTGGTTCTTCTACCGCAGACCTCAACCTCTCGTGAGCCTAGTATAATGACCTGACAGCTCACAGAGGGATCCCAAGAATATCCTCACGTTCCCCGAAGCCGCTGTTCGTTACCCAGTTCGTTGGAGCCTTTATCCAAATCAGATAGCCTGCTCCTACACGCATACTCTAACGTATCGGGTTGCTGATCTATCTAAGAAATGGTCCAAATTTCCTTGACTAAGAATTATTACTTAGTTTCCCTTAACTAAGGTTTACCACTTAGCCTTATTTCCATAATCCTTGTTAACTATGGTTATTTACCTAATCCTCCGAATTAGGGTTTATCTAATGGGTTAAGTGTCACTTAAGTTCACAACTTAACCCGTCCACAAAACATGTCGAAACTGGCTAAGTATCCAAGTCCAAGACTTAACCCTACAGACCATGTGTCAAGTTGGTTAAGTATATCAAGCAATCCATGACTTAACCTCGTCTAATTATCATTTTAGATTGGTTAAGTATATATTAATTTGACCCCATCAAACCACCGAGTCAAGTCGGTCAAGCGTGTTCGAAACGATTCGTGACTTAGCCTTATCATGTTTTCACGTTAGATTGGTTAAGTATAGGTTAACTTAACCTCATCAAATTAACGAGTTAGATTGGTTAAGTATAGGTCACTTAACCACATCAAATCTTCATGTATAATTGGTTAAGTATAAGTTGCTTAACCCCATTAAATTATCACGTTAAGTTGGTTAAGTATTGGTTACTTAACCTCATTGAACTACCAAGTTTAAATTGGTTAAGTGTTTAACTTAACCCCGTTGAATTACCGTGTTTAGATTAGTTAAGTGTGGATTACTTAAACCCATCTAATTACCGTGGTTAGGTTAGTTAAGTCTTAATTACTTAACCTCATCTAATTACCCAGTCGGATTAGTTAAGTGTAAATTACTTAACCCCATCTCCTAATCATCTTGCACGGTTAAGTGTCATTAAGGAAATCAAGCCCGGTCCCACTTAACCTACCCATTCGTGTCATATCGGTTAAGTGTCATATCAGTTAAGTGTCATATCGGTTAAGTGTCATTAGTCAAATTTTCTTAACCTTATCATGTGGCATTAATTTAATTAATGCACTCTTAACCTCTCACATTAGACCTTGTTGTGGTTACTAGTTAAGCCGGGCGGGTCCGGGTAGATTTACACCACAACCTAGTCTAACCTCGGGTCTTAAGCGCGACATGACCAACTTCTCACATTGGGTCCTATTGTTTGCAACTACTAGTTAGGCCGGTCGGTTCCGGGTAGTTTTACGTTGCAAACTCAACCCAACCTCGAGTTGGCCACACTCATATTATCTAAGTTCATCATGTTTCCAAAACATGTTACAAGTTTTCAAGCATTTGGGTAGACCTAACTTAATAGGTAAATTCCCAAAGGGTAGACCTAACTTAATAGGTAAATTCCCAAGCTCATGTTTTATGCATACTTACATGCCAACTTCCATGTTATCTTTCAAGTCATATTTTCAAGTATAAACACATGTCATATCCAAGTTAAGATTTTGCGGCATGTTCATGTTTATCTAACTACCCAAAATCGTGTCTCTCAACGCAAGCAAAGCGAGTCAACATAGTAAGGATACTATGTCACATATTGGTCTCAAAACATGCATGATGCCAAAAAGGGCTTGGCTTCCACATGCATAACATCATAAAGGGGTTGGCCATAAACATGCATAGTGTCATAAGGTAATTTGGCCACAAACATGCATATTATCAAAAGGGGTTTGGCCATAAACATGCACAACTTAAAAGAGGGGATTGGCCACGAGCATGCATAATCTCATAAAGGATTTGGCCACAAACTTGCATGTTAGCATAAGGGGTTTGGGTTCATAAACATGCATAAGTCCCAAAATCTTGTCTTAGCCAATGTTTCACAAGTAAAATAGTTTCTAAAGGTTCATGCTAGCATTTCATGCATAAAGATCCAAACTTGCAAGTTAAACTAGGTTATGCATAGCATGAGAGGCATGATTAAGTCACTCACATGGCCTAAAATCATAAACATGAACACAAGAGGCAAGGTAAGGTTCATATAGGTTCGCATAATCATGTTTAGCCTCATTTTATCCCATGTCAACATTAAAAATACCGTTTTGATCCAAAAGAAGCTAGAACTTACATAGTTAGGCCTAGGGAAAGAAGCATGAATCATCTTGGCTAAGAAAGGTGCCTCCTTTGTTGAATAATCGTCATGGAACTCGCATCGCAACGTTGATTTGGCCTTCATTTGGTGTAGCAAGCTTGCACCTTTTGATTTGAACTTGATTTGAGTGCATAGGCTCTAGGGATTGGAGATGGAGGCCATGATCAAAATTGATTTTGGCAGCACTTAGTTGCTAGGTTTGATTTTTAGGGATTTAGGTTAGGTTTAGGGTCTTTTTATAGAGATTAGGATAGTTTTAGGCCCTTAGATTAACCCTAGGATAGATCAGGACCACAGAAATCTTCACAGGCCCATCAGACCAGACCAAGACTGCATCCAGGTGCACCAGGCCACAAAACACGGAGTTGTGTTTTTGGACCCAGTCGACACCCAAGTCGACAGCCCTGTCGACTTGGGGTCCAGGGGTGTCGACAGCCCTGTCGACTCCCCTGTCGACATGGACTTTGGCGGGAAAATTCCCGCCTACCCCAAAACTTGAACTTCCTAGGTGATTTCCAAACTTGAAAACCCTGAAAACTTTGACGGATCATAACTTGGTCATACGGACTCCGATTCTCGAAAACTCGGACTCTATTTCGCGTATTTTTCCGAGACGAACGCAATGGCATAGCCTGTTTCACTTGATTCAGAATTTAAAATTAAATTCTGCCTTGATTCTCGTTTTAACATGTTATCGAAAAATACGGGTTGTTACATTTGGTCTCTTAAAATCAGCCCAGTAATCGTGCCCCACCCTAGCCTAGTCCTAGGGTCTTATGATACTATCTAGAGGGTTACTGCTGAAAAGGACCATGCAACTAGGGTTTCTTAACGGGTTAAATGTGGTTAACCCGATCCAAACGTGGATTAAATTGGTTAAGTGTACCCAAGGTTCATGACTTAACCCTAATCAGGAGGCATTAATTAACTTAATGCGCTTTAACCTCTCACATTAGACTTTGTTGTGGTTACTAGTTAAGCCGGGTGGGTCCGGGTAGCTTTACACCACAACTAGGTCTAACCTCGGGTTCGAGCACAACATGACCAACTTCTCACATTGGGTCCTATTGTTTGTAGCCACTAGTTAAGCCGGGCGGGTCCGGGTAGATTTATGCTACAAACTCAACCCAACCTCGAGTTGGTCACACTCATATTTTCTAAGTGTCATGTCCATTATGTTTCCAAAACATAATTACAAGTTAACATATCACGTCATGTTATAAAAACCATGTTTATGTCATAATGTTACCCAACCCCAACGTAATCCCATCGTTTACTTAATCGCAACAACGCATAAAGGATAAAATAGGGAACTTTGCATAATCATGACAAAAAGGTGTTGAAGCCACAAGTTTAACATGGTGGCATATGAAATGTACATATGTTCATATACTTGCATATTGCATTATTAGGCTTCAAAAGCATGCATAAAACCAAACTTAGCATATGAGTGATACATGGTGATAAATGACATGTAGAAGTTGCTAGAAGTTCGCATTTAGCCTCACATGCAAGTTATCATAAGGGATATGATAACTTCCATGTTGCCAAAATGCAACCTTTAACATAAAGCTTGAAGCTTTAAGCTCACAATCTCAAGTTTAACTTGCATAACATGATAACATGTGTATAATGATCAACCCAAACTTGCATAACATAGCAACATGTGTCATACATAATGATTACACCAACTTGCATAACATAATGATCAACCAAACTTGCATAACATAGCAACATGTGTCATACATAATGATTACACCAACTTGCATAACATAATGATCAACCAAACTCGCATATCATAATGATCAACCAAACTTGCATATCATAATGATCAACCAAACTTGCATATCATGATGATCAACCCCAAACTTGCATCATTCATTTAACTTTAGAGTTCAAAGAAAGAAAGTAGAAAAGGGCTTACAATGCTATGAAGACACAAATAAATAGTTATTAAAAGATTGAGACGAAGCCCTTATGCAATCACCCAAATATGCAAGCTCTAAACGAAAAACCCTTGAGCCAAATCAATAAAAATCCTTGCTTTGAAATAGAAATGTTGTAACTTGACTTGAATGCAAACTAAGAACACTCATACAAGCTTGAAAACACTTGTATGCACTCACAATCTCTCATATAGATAGACTTAGAAATTTTAGGATGAGAGTGGAGGCCATGAGAGAAACAATTTTGACATAGTTTAGTTGTAGGATTGAATAATGGTGATTTAGGCTAGGCTTAGGGGTCTTTTTATAGAAGATTAGGATAGTATTAGCCATAGGATTAACCCTAGATTCAATCAGAGCCATCAAATCCCGTCACTAGCCAACAAAATAGGTCAAAACAGCCAAATAGGTGCACCAGGTTGCCTGGGTCCGACCAGGCAGGTCGACCCCCAGGTCGACCCTGGGGTCGACTCCCCAGTCGACCTGGTCCAACCCAGGTCGACTCCTAGGTCGACCCCCAGGTCGACCTGGTCTGGGCGGGATTTTTCCCGCCTACCCTGAATTTCTGAATTTTTGAATCTGTTTTGAATTTGAATTTTTCGTGAAACTTCGCGAGGCCATATCTCGGTCATACGGACTCCGATTTTCGAAAACTCGGACTCTATTTCACGTATTTTTCCGAGACGAACACAATGGTATAGCCCGTTTCCCTTGATTCAGATTTTACAGTTTAATTCTGCCTCGATTTATGTTATAACATGTTATTCAAAAATACGGGTTGTTACATTCTCCCCTCCTTAAAGGATTTCGTCCCCGAAATCTCCAAGTTAGGAAGAACGTATCCTACCATTCATCATCCATCTACTCAGAACATCATCCACGTGCAGTCATTGTCCTTAAAGGATTCTAAATGTTGTATGATCATATGCAAAGGTGTGTGTATATGTACCTATCTAATGCAAAATCAGGCGGTTACTGATACAGTAAACCTCCTTAATGCAAAGTATGTTAGTGAAATGAGTCCATATGTATGCAAATTCCTAACATAATTTATAATCTCTACATGAGTGCACATAACATTCATCCATATGCAACATCCATGTGATAGCATAACAAGTTTCATCCATGAATAAGTATAAGCACTCATGCATATGCAACATGAAAGTGTGTGAGCCGATCTTAGTGCCTAATGTGTATCATGCATCCACGAGTATCCACGTGCAAACACTTGCAACCACTTGCAACCATCAAGCATAACATGTTTCAAATACATGTTTCATCCAAAGGGTTTCTACCTAAGGTCCTCATGACAAGTTTAACGAGATAATAAGATAAATAGGATAAACACGGATAAAAAGAAAGATATGCTAATTAGGAAAAGAGATCGGGAGTGTACCCTCAAAAAGAAATGGATAAAGCCCACGCATCTTCTCCTCGGTTTCCCAAGTTGCATCTTCATCGGCTTCACTCCACTGAACTTTCACCAATTTGACTTCCCGATTCCTTAGTTTCTTGATCTCTGTTCCCAAGATACGAATCGGAGCTCTTCTCAAGCTTGCCTCTTTCTCTACCTCAATGTCTTCAAGAATGCTTGGTTCAACCACCTCAGCGGACTCATGTAGGTATTATAAATTATGTTAGGAATTTGAATACATATGGACTCATTTCACTAACATACTTTGCATTAAGGAGGTTTACTGTATCATTAACCGCCTGATTTTGCATTAGATAGGTACATATATACACACCTTTGCATATGATCATATAGCATTTAGAATCCTTTAAGGACAATGACTGCACGTGGATGATGTTTTGAGTAGATGGATGATGAATGGTAGGATACGTTCTTCCTAACTTGGAGATTTCGGGGACGAAATCCTTTAAGGAGGGGAGAATGTAACAACCCGTATTTTTGAATAACATGTTATAACATAAATCAAGGCAGAATTAAACTGTAAAATCTGAATCAAGGGAAACGGGCTATGCCATTGCGTTCGTCTTGGAAAAATACGCGAAATAGATTCCGAGTTTTCAAAAATCGGAGTCCGTATGACCGAGATATGGCCTCGCGAAGTTTCACGTAAAATTCAAATTCAAAAATACGGGTTGTTACAGTGATACTCCATTCTCGATTATTTCAATCTAATTAAAGATTCATTAAAACTCCACTTAGTTTTAATCGTTAACTGGTTTAAGGAATCAGTGTCATTTAAAACACGGTTCACGATAAACCCAAAAATCAACATCAATTCAATTCCAATTAAATATTATTTAATTGGTACACTTCATTAAATCTAAATAAAAATATTTAATCTTTTTCTCCACTGGGTTCAAGAACAGTGTTAGTCAAGACACCATTCATGACAAACCCAAATCACATTTTATACTAAATACAAGGCTCTGAATAGAAAATATATCGGCTTAAATTCAATATCAAATTCTACGACCAACAGATATCGTATTGGAAATAACGATATATATCTATATCTTTCAAATTTCCATAACAACATCTGTATAATCACGAAATCCAACATCGAAATATTCCGAAGACAATTTCGATTCAAATCCATTCCAATGCAATCATTGGAAATTCTGGTTATTTTTAAAACCATTTCAAAACCAATTTATTTATTTAAAAATAAATATAATTATAATTCAAGTTCAAAACAATTTCATTTCGATAAAAATCTATTTTTATATTTTCAAATATGGAGTTTTTCATCCCAATTCTTCACATGTCATTTCTTATGATTTTACACAAATTATTGATATTTTTGATAATTTTATCAAGGCCCGTACAGTCTATTTCCATCAACGGCCATCGAACTGCACTTACAGCGACCTTTTTCAAATTTTATTTGGACATAATTCCAAATCCAACCGTTTGATTTCTAATTTCTAATATTCATTAGAAAGCTCTTTTCGATACGAACCCAACGGTTCCGGTTTCAGGAGAATCCGACGGTCGGATCTCCCGCAATATCCGTTCGAAGTCAATGGTCGAAATTCGCGGACTGCCGCGGCGCGGCGCGTTCTATTCAGGCCATTATATTATATATATATATATAATATATATATTGCTTTGAGATGTTGTCTGGTCTTCGAATTAATTTCGAAAAGAGTGCAGTCATGGTCCTTAATGATAGTTGTAATGTTGAGTCCTTAGTAGCTAACACCTTAAACTGCCATACTATGAAATTTCCATTTGATTATTTAGGGTTTAAAATCAGACTCTCCAAGCTTAAAAAGGATGACTGGATAATTATTATTGATAAAATTGGTAATAGATTATCTAGCTGGAACAATAGATTTCTTTCTAGAGCGGGGAGATTATTGTTAGTTAACTCGGTTTTATCAGTCATTCCCACTTATTGGATGATGGTTCATCGTTTTCCTAAGTGGGTTATCAAGAAAATTGATAGTATTAGAAGGAAGTTTTTATGGAATGGTGACCTCAATTGTAATAGTTATAAGTGTTTAGTCAATTGGGATTTGTGTTACAAGTCCAAGAGAGACGGGGGTTTAGGGATTATTAACCTGGTTAACTTCAATTCATCCTTACTAACTAAATGGTTATGGAAATATAGAAGTCCAGACACAGTGGCTACTTGGAAGAATTTAGTTTTAAATTCTTATTACTCTAGGGGGGAGATTATAGGAGGATTGGGTGTTAGTAGGTCTAATAGATTATCTCATTTCTGGAAGGAAGTATTAAATTGTTTTGACTTTTTTAAGTTAGGTTGCAAGATGATAGTGCATTCTGGTAATTCTACTTTTTTTTGGCATGATGCTTGGATTTGCTGTATTCCTCTTAAAATAGAATTTGCTGAACTTTTTAATGTTTGTGATTTCAAGAATTCATTAATTGCGGATGTTTATAGAAGGAATTTAGAACCCCCATGGGAGTTTACATTTGTCAATATTTTAGATGGAGAATTACTAAGACAATTGGCCCTATTGAAAGCAAAATTAAACTTATACCATCTGGATGAGTTTAGAGATACCATTAGTTGGGGATTGGATAAGAGTCTAGTCTACTCAGTCAAGTCAATGTACAAACTTATCAATTTCCCTGGTATATCTTTGTTTCCTTTTAAGTTTATATGGAAATCAAATTCTCCTCCTAAAGCTAAGTTTCTTATGTGGTTGATTATCCATAAGAAGCTTAACACAGTGGAGCTTTTAAAGAAGAAGAATGTTGTGTGGGATGTTAAATGTTGTTTTTGTAGTCATTCAGAGGAAGATGTTGATCATATATTTTTTTCTTGTAACTTCTCCAATTACATTTTATCCATGGTGCTTAGGATTTTTGTTATGTCTAGTGTTAATATATTTAATAAATGTGAGAATTATCGGAATCACTATAGACTTACTTATAAATCAAAGCAGAGATATGTAATGGATTCGTTAATTATTATCATTTGTTGGTTCATTTGGATGGAAAGGAATCAAAGATTTTTTTCATTTTATTTCAGTGTCCCCTGATAATTTGATCATTAAGATAGTTTATTACTGTTTGGAATGGATGACCAACCCATGTTATAAGTATTCTAGAGAGTTGAGTTCTGGAAACTGGTTGCAAAAAGTTAGGTCTAATCTGGAGTTATTTAAGATCATCATTAGATACTTTGGAAACAATAGGTTTCGTATTAGGGATTAGTTATTAAATTTAAATTTTGGAAATGTTTGTGTTCTTATTTTTATCATATATATGTTTGGATATATAATGGTATATACAAATATAATTTTATACATTTATATATACAAAATATATCCATTCATATATGTGATGGTAACTAACGAGGGATGTTGGAGTTATTATCCAGGTTTTCAGGTGGAAAGAATATTGAAGAATTGCATGAATTGCTTCAAATTTGGGTTTTTCATAAATTACTTCCTTGCAGCATTTATTTCTGTTTATGACACATATATGTATGGATATATAATGGGTTATATATATATATATAAATATATTTATATATATAGTCAATTATATATATATAATTATATATAGCTATTTATATTCATACATGTATGTGATGGTTACTAATGGTGGGTGTTCAAGTTATTATCCAGGTTTTTAGGTGGAAGAGCATATGGGAGGAATTTATGGATAGCTATCAGGATTGGATGCTTAGTTTTATGGAGGAGCTATTATTGGGACTATACTTTGAGAGTTGTTGTGGGTTGTACTTCTTATTATTCTTCTGGGAGGTTTTGATTATAGTATTGGAGTAGATATACTTCTATATCGGGTGGTGGCCTTGCCGGAATTCGATATAGGAGTAGATGGGCGGTGGTTTTTCCGGAGCTCATCTATCTATTATCCAATACTTTTGTAGAGTCGTGTTGATATTCGGAGTGTTGTTGGTTGTTTTGCTTCTAGAGAGTTGGAATTGGGACTCTGTATTTTTTGATTTTATGATATATATGTGTGCTCTCTTCTTCTTAGAAGATCACACATTTTTGGTTTTTCAAAAAAAAAAAAAATATACTTCGTCGATTTCAATTCAAAACGTGCTTTATAAATCGTTTCAAATTCGTTTTCAAAACGGTTTCAACTTCATATTCAATTTCAAATCAAAATTGAAAATTCCAATATAAATTCATTTTAAATTCATTTCAAATCGATTTTAATTCTATTTCAATTCTATTCGAATTCATTTCAAAATGATTTCAATTCTATTTCAATTCTATTCGAATTCATTTTTAAACGATTTCAATTCTATTTCAATTCTATTCGAATTTTGAACCATTTCAGTTTATTTTGAATTTCAAATCAATTCAATTAGATTCGAATTTCAATTCACTTCAATTTGAATAAAATCGATATAAATATCGTTCACGTTAAAATGGTGTCAATCTATCAACGCGGCTTCATATATTTCGATTCTCAAATATTCTATTTCAAATATTTCTTCTTCAAATATTTCTAATTTTCAAATATTCTATTTCGAATATTCCTTTCTCAAATATTTCTATTTCAAATATTTCTTTTTCGAAACTGGAATGAGGCCCAATCAATTACCATATAATGTTAATTATATGGATTTTCTACAATACATGTATACAATAACAACGATGAATAATCAACCATCATCCAAAGTGCATTCTACACTGTATAAGCATCAAATATAAATATTCAATGCTTATAACAGTCTGTCAATCAATCGATCGACATACAACTAAACAATCGGGAGTAGTGTACTTCAAATATCATCCCAATACCTGTGTGGGGTTTCAAACAATCAAACACAGATTTTATTTGTGCAGTTGAGCGATGTGTAAAATTTATCGTCCCAATCAATATCAATCAAATTAGTGTATATAAACAAATCTTCTATTTGTTTATAAATATTTGTTTCATTTCATATACACGTTAAAAATTCTATTTTTAACTATAAAATATTTTCCACCATAAAATATTTTATTTCAACTATATAAATATTTTATTTCATTTCACATCACATAATCAACTACACATCAAAATCAAACAAACAAGCATACAAGCCGTCCATGGTCTGTGGACGACGGGTGTCGGGTGCTACTAAACACCGTCTGCATCCTAATATATATATATATATATATATATATATATATATATATATATATATATATATAACTAGAAAAGAAATTGAAGAGTGAGAAATTCTCATAGGATTGCTAATCCAACGCCACGACTCTTCTTAGGTAGAAATCTACGCTGTTTCGTCTTTCATCACTTTCTTTGCCCGTATCCTCTACATATGTAAAAATCACATTTTTATTTCGCTATTCAATATATAAAAATCGTATTTTTTACTTTGCTATTCAATATATAAAAATTGAATTTTTTTACTTTGCTATTCAATATATAAAAATTGAATTTTTACTTCGTTATTCAATATATACAAATCGAATTTTTACTTCGTTATTCAATATATAAAAATCGAATTTTTACTTTGCTATAAAAATGAAATCTTTACATTGATAGAAATGAAATCTTTACATCGATAAAAATGAAATCTTTACATCGATAAAAATGAAATCTTTACATCGATAAAAATGAAATCTTTACATCGATAAAAATGAAATCTTTACTTCGATAAAAATGAAATCTTTACATCGATAAAAATGAAATCTTTACTTCGATAAAAATGAAATCTTTACTTCGATAAAAATGAAATCTTTACTTCGATAAAAATGAAATCTTTACATTGATAAAATATACATAATGAAAACTGATTTTTTTTATAATGCTAATTACATTGAATAAATAGAATAAAATAAAATAAATAAACAAAAATAGGAAAGCTTACAAAATTTCGTTCGTCGGAGAGGGGGTGGGGGTTTCTGCATCGGATTGGCGGAGGGACTTGCTGGCATCGACAGCAAAGGAGGAGGAGGGGAAGTCGTGGGTTAGAAGGGGAGGGGCGCGGAGAGAAGAAGTGGGAGGAGGAAGAGGGGATCGAAGGCTCGAGGGGGAGGGGGAACTGGCTCATCGGCGGGTGGTGCGCCTGGGAAGAGGATGTGGAGGCGCAGGCGGTTGGGGTCTTCGCGATGGGCTAGGGTTAAAAGGGGTTACGGTTTTTAAGAGAGGAGGGAGGGGGAGCGAGAGAGAGAGGAAAGGGAGGGTCGAGGGTGTGGCGGAGGGGCTGAAGAGGCGGGCGGCGGTCGGGCCATCGACGGGGAGGAACGAGAGAGTTTTTTTCTTTTTTTCTTTTTTTTCTGTTTGAATCGGGGGGGCCTGGGTAGTTAAGGAGAAGGTATTATTATTATTTTTTTATTTATTTAATTATTTTATTTCAAAAAGTTGACTTTTTCAGACGACCTCTAAACGAGGCCCACTGCCTGTCGTCCATAGCTAATTACCCCCATTACGAACACAATGGGATATGCCACGTAAGCTGATTTGATCATTTCGATCAGTTTTCGTCAAAATCAAAATATATAACTCTATATATTGAATTTGAACGCGCATTTCAATTCACCGGGGTCACATACTAACTAGAAAAATTCCCGAAAAATATTTTCTAGCTTCGTATTGACGATACGGTCCTAACAAAACCAGTTTCGTCGAATTCTGAGACCGTTGGGAAAATGGCCATTTTCCAGTCGATTAAAATCAACTGGAACTGGTCAAACGCGTTTTCCTTTTCCATGCTCACATATTGATTCGAAAAATTATGAAAATTGAAACCTAGCAATAACTTTACATCACGGATCCAACAAAAGTGGTTTCGTCGAAATCCGAGGTCGTTTGCAAAATTTCCATTTTTAAGGGTCTGAATTCCATAGCGACTATTCAAAATTTTCAATAGGACATATCTTTTGATTCCCGCTATGAAATTTCGATTTTTCGGATTCGTTGGAAAGATATTCCCAAATAGATCCTATTATTTTTTGTTTCACTAAAATCCGGTTTATTTTGCACCCGGTACATTCAATTGAAGTTTGAAATCGAATTATCGAACTACCGCGCCATTTTCATTTCCTTTTATAATTATATATAATTATTTATATTCTATCGTCGATCTATATAACTATATACGATTGAATTTTATTCAAAGTAAATTTCTCGTTGTTTTTATTTAAAATAATTCATTTTAAATGTTCAAAATTCGCTAAAATTGCCAAAATAAAAATTTTAAACTGTCCCAGATTTCTGGGTTGTTACAGAAGGTTACCAGACTGGGAAATAGCTCTTAAAAACCTTCTAAAACTATTTTCAAAACCGTTTATAAAGAAGCATTTTTTAAGAAAAGTTTATTTTGAAAAGGCTATTCCCCAAAAGCCATTATCACTTTCATTTGTTTCCTCGTTTGAATCTCTATCTTTTCGTTTTTCAGCATGTTTGGGAATCTTATATTCCATAGGGCATGCCAATACCTGGCTGATTCGGGAGGTACATAGAGGCTAGGGCCATCGATGCAGGCCCAACAGATATTACTCCTCTAGCTGCGGCGATTCCTCTTCCTCCACCTCCTCGTGGAAATGCTTTCGCAAAGACGTGTAGAGACTACAAGGCTATGGGTGGAAAGGACTTCTATAGGACTGAATCCTTTGTGGAAGCGAGGAACTGGCTGAAGGAGACCGAAGATTTGTTCGTCAACTTTGAAGTTGACGATAGGAAAAATATACAGCTAGCGGTGTGGTTGCTTAAAGATGAAGCTCCGTATTGGTGGGACATTACCCATGCTGAGAGGCCAGTGGAAACTTGGGAAGACTTCCGAATGAGATTTGAGACGAAATTTCTCTCCCAAGCTGAAAGAAGCCTGCAAATGGAAAGGTTCCTAACTCTTAAGCAAGGAAGCATGACGATCAGGGAGTATGTCAAACAGTTTAATCAGCTAGCCAGATTTGGGCTGGATTTAGTGAACACCCAATATAAGAAGGCTCTTCGCTTCGTCATAGGTTTGAATGACCCACTACACAGCATTGCTATGACTCATGTACCCATGGGGGCGACCTTTGATAGCTTGGTGGATATGGCCCTACTTCATGAAGAAGACGAGAATGGCATGAAGGAGGTCAAGGAGAATGATTCTCAAAGCAAGAAGAAAGACTCTGAGAAAGGAGGCAAGAACAACAACAACAATAATGACAACAAGACACGTGAGAAAAGAAAGTGCCACTTCTGCGGTATTGAAGGGCATATAGTCCAGGATTGTAGAAAGAAAAAGATGAAGATGGGAGCATGCTTTCAGTGTGGTGAAACTGGACATATCAGTAAGAACTGCCCTAAGAACCAAGGGCAAGCCCCACAGGCAGGACCTTCTGGGGGTACATCTTTAACTTCTTCTCCTCGATGCTTTGTTTTATCTTGCTTATCTTCTCAATCCTATCTTGAGAACCTTAGGTAGAACCATATGGATGGAAACATGTATTTGAAACACGTTATGGTTGATGTTTGCAAATGGTTGCAAGTGGTCGCAAGTGGTTGCTCGTGGTTGCATAACACACATTAGGCACTAGATCGGCTCAGACACGTTTTCATATTTCATATGCATAAGTGTTTATACTTGTTAATGGATGAAATTGGATGTGTTATCATGTGGATGTTGCATATGGATGAATGTTTATGCACACATATAGTGTTTATGTGACTAGGATTATTTGCGTACATGTTGGATTCATGACACTAAACATATTTTGCATTAAGAAGATCAAACAGGCCTGATCATTTGGATTAGATAAGGAACATATACACACACTTTCTGCATATGTTCATATTGCATTAGAAATCTTTTAAGGATAATGATTGCTCGTGAATGATGGTTGAGTAGATGGATGATTGGATGGTAGGATATATTCTTCCTAACTTAGAGATTTCGGGGACGAAATCCTTTAAGGAGGGGAGAATGTAACAACCCGTATTTTTTATAACATGTTAAAGTCATAAATCAAGGCAGAATTAAATTTTAAACAAGAATCAGGGGAAACGGGTTGCGCCATTGCATTCGTCTCAGAATTCTACATGAAATCGAGTCCGGGTTTTCAAAAATCGGAGTCTGTACGACCAAGATATGACCCTCCGAAGTTTCAGGAATTTAAATAAAATAAAACAGCTCAAAAATAAAGCCTGAAATTCGAAATTCAAACCCAGAGAAGGCTGGCAGGAAAATTCCCGCCCATATACCCAGGTCGACTAGGGAGTCGACCCCTCCCCCCCCCCCCCCTTTCCCCAACCAGGTCGACTGGGGAGTCGACTGGGGTGTCGACCTCCCCATGACCAGGTCGACTGGGGAGTCGACCTAGGGGTCGACCTGCCTCCCGAACCCACTTCTTGAACCAGATGCATCCTGATGTATTTAGACTCGTTTTCTGTCCAGATTCGTCTGCCTAATCCTATATAAACTCACCCCTAGCCTCATTCTCTCCACACCATTTCATTCTGTCCTTATGTTGCTTCTAAGATAATCAAAATAATAAGATAAAAAGGAAGAAAAAGGACTGCTTCTTCTCCATCAAGACTACGCTTAGAGATTTGCAAATTGGGGGATTTCAATTAGAACACGATCAATCAAATAGAGATTCAACAATCAAAATTTTGCTTTCTAATTCTCGATCCACGCACTGTAAGTTCTAGTTACTTTGAGATCTAAACTTGTTAATTGTAATTTGGACATGAGATAAAGCGAAATTTGACTTAAGCATGATAATCGATTCATATCTATTCTTGTTCCTCTTGGATCTTGACATCTGGAATATTGCTTTGAAATCAGTTTGGGCCTATTCGCATTTATAAATCAAACGTTATCATGCCTATGACATTGAAACCATTGTTAATGGCCAAGGACTATGACTGAGAACATAAGACTATGCATAAGCCTATGACTAAGAACATAAGACCATTGCCTATGACTATGACAAGGACAATTGTGGCTAATCACCTATGACTCATGATTATGAATTACTGCCTATGATTATGAACATAAGACTATGACCATGACTTTGAAACTATTACAGTTAATTGCCTATGACTATTAGGGTAGTTTCCTAGAACTCTTTTGGATAATTATCCATGAATATTGTGTAACTATTGTGGTTAATTGACTATTATAGTTGATTGCTCATAACACTTGTTGGCTCACTTTTTGATCAAACCACCCAGGATCATTCGTAAGAGGAAAGCATGAAACCACGGTATCTAAGAACATGAAGGAATGGATCGCGCATCATCGTTTCGCCCGATATCGAATCGCGCATCATCGTCTCGCCCAAATATCGGATCGCGTCTCTACGGATCGCCCCATCTCATTAGCGAACGTCGTAGCTGGGCGATCCGATCCAAGCTCACATTGATACCCCGAGCGAACCGATCCGATCCCCTGGAGCATGGCGAACCCTCAGACCTGTTCAAGCGCGAGCTAGTCTTCAGCGATCCGAATCGCACGGATCTGGCGACACGTGTCCCCAACCGTCATCTGGACCAATTCTCCCCATCTGCACGATCCGATTTTTAAGCAAATCACAACACCTGTACACAACGGCTAGTTTGACTGTTTCTTCAACGGTGGCGATGCGATCTGTTGATCTCGGGATCCGCGCCACGTGTCCACGATCCGCCTGACAAAATCAGCTATAAATAGCCCAGAGCTTGGCATTTTTCGGGATCTTTTTGGCAATATTGAGTACTGAATCCGCCATTGTTGTCAAACCACTGAAATATTGAGAGAAATCACTGTTGTACTAGCTTTTAAAGCATAATCAATAAGATATAAAGTGGACGTAGGCTCGTTAACGCCGAACCACTATAAATTCTGAGTGTTCTTTTCTTTTTCCTTGTACTTCATTTGAAATTCTCTACTGTTCATAACAATTTGGGTGTTAGGTCCAAATTTCGATCTAACATTTTTGGTGCTTTCACTAAGAGACTCAGTCTTAAAGTTTCGCCATTCGCTTCCTTGAAGATTCCAGCAATTCGGATATCATGGCTGGAAAAAGATCTAAAGTTTCGCAGACCAACGAAACGATTGAGGAGAGTGTGCACGAACTGGGCAACGAAGAAACTCTGGATCGCGGAGCGCAGGGGGCGATCCGATCCGACGAAGACACCTCATTCCGAGTCGATGAGAACGAGACGATCTGTGCTACTGAAGGGGTTGTTACTCGATCCCGGGGCAACACCTCGCAGCCTCCGCGTACCACGACCACGAGTCGATCTCAGGGGGGCGCAACGAATCACCCTCCACGAACCGCAGCTATCCGAACTGATGGTCAGAATACAACTCGACCTGGAAAAGAACCTATGACCCACTCCTATCGTCCTGGAACCTCTGCTCGACCCGGTTCGAGCTCTTTGCGCATAAGAGAGAGTGGTGATGACCACTATGATCCTGCCGCTCCTATCACTGAGGGGGATCTCTCTCGCTTCGTCGAAATGTGGGATAGGTTGTTTGATGAGTTGGCTGCCCAAAGGCAGGAAAGTTCCATCCTATGGCAAAATTTGACGGCTATGGATAGAAGACTTGATGAGCTAGCAAGGCAAAGAGCATCGCCGGTTCGTCCACTCACCCCAGTATATTACTCTTCATCTGAAGAATCGTCGAGACCTCCGCGGCGACCGTATGAGAGAGCCGAAAACATAGAACAGCTTTGGTTCGGGACCCTGCCCTCACAGGAAGAAGAAGAACTAGGGGCAGGACCCACAAACCGTAATATGAACGGTCAAGCAACGACTCTCAGGACTCGAGATGTGAACAGTCCTGTGCATGACAGACCACCTCAGCCCCGTCGCCGCACGCATACCCATGATAACAGGGGGCAGCGAAGCCCTGTCCAAGCCCCGGATTTTGTGGCTGCTCCCCGAAGAGAGATCAGAGAACCTCGTCGGGCCAGAGGCACTGACCCTGAACCTCCTTTGACTAGTGCAAACGTCGCAGCCATGGTTCACCAGATTCTGGCCGACAGCCGTGGACAGCGGAACGAAGATTGGGGGATCGATCGCAGTCATACCCCTTTTACTGACGATATTTTGGACGCGACTTTTCCAAGACGTTTCAACATGCCACAAATGAACCGATATGCGGGAAGATCTGATCCTGTTCAGCACCTAATGAGATACTTTTGGTCGATGACCGCTGCCGCCGCATCTGACGCGGTTAAGTGTAAGGCGTTTCCCATATTCCTGGAGGACGTGGCTTTGCTATGGTTTACTCGCCTGCCGGCGAGATCGATTTCTAGCTTCAGGGAGCTGAGCGAGAAGTTCGTAGAACAATTCCGTATTTACGCACAGAAGACAAAAAGCATGATCGATTTATTCCTTGTCAAACAGCGACCAGGCGAGAGTCTAAAGATGTACCTGGATCGTTTCAATTTGGCCGCCACTGAGGTTAAAGACCCTCATGAACCGACCATCGTTGCAGCACTGATTGACGGAGTGGATAAGGACACTGAATTCGGGAGGTACTTGGCAGGCAAACCGCCCCACACCAGAGAGTTATTCTATGAGAAAGCCAATGTACACCTACGCCGGGAAGAGGTATACGCAAACCGAAAGGTTAAAACAACTGATAAGGAAGAAATTCAGAGCAATGTCGCCATCAAACAGACTGGAGACAGCTCGGGGAAAGTTGAAGTTAACGTCGGAGATCAGAACCAGGGTGGTCGCCGACCAGGTAACAACAATAACAATGCTAACAGCAACAACCGGAAGAGGGGCCGAGGGAACGATTCCCAGAGAAGGACTCGTCCCAGGGCCTTTGAAAGTTATACACCCATAAGTGATACTCTGGAAAATATCTTCATGGATGCGTACGAAGTCCTCCAGAATAAGAGGCCACCTCCTAGAGAGTCAACAGAGAAGGAGCGTGAGACAGGGAAGTTTTGTCTCTTTCATCAAATCCACGGCCATTCGACGAATGAATGTCGTCACCTGAGGGATGTAGTCGAAAGGCTGCTTCGAGAAGGGAAGCTAGATGAATACAGAGTAACGCCTAGGGACAGGGGGCAAGCAGTGCAGGCCCCAAATCAGAATCAAAATCAACTGGCTGCTAGGCCGACTTCCTAGCAAAAAGGAAAGAATATTGTTATCAATACCGTGATCGGTGGACTTTATCTTGCTGGGCACAGTTCCAAAGCATTAGATCAATACGTCAATGCAGCCAAACAACACCTCGAGGTGGGGGAATGTAGCAACCCCGAGGACAGTATCCCGGTGAAGCAGCAGAAGATGATGACTGATGACGTTGTTTTCCGAGAACGAGAAAGCATCGGAGTCCATGCTCCAACTGAAGATCCACTTGTAATTACGATACCCATAGGGCCAGCCACTGTTCATAAGGTCCTGGTAGACAACGGGAGTTCCGTTAATATTCTTTTCAAAAAGGCCTTTGACCAGATGAATCTTGAAATAAAGGACTTAAAACCCTGCCAAGGATGGATCCGTGGATTCAACGGAGCATCCACCGCTCCAATGGGTTATGTAGATTTGCCAGTTACACTTGGGGAAGGAGAACGCCAGAGAATGAGAATCCTTCCCTTTGTGGTTTTGGATGTTGAATCGCCATACAATGCCTTCTTGGGCCGACCGGCCCTCGCAAAGTTCAGAGCCTGTATAGCCCTCTGGTGCTTGCTATTGAAATTCCCCACAGAAGCTGGCATTGGTATCGTTAGAGGGGATCAAGTCGCTGCGCGAGCATGTTATGTTGCCGAACTAAAGTTGCTTCGCAACGGAGGGGATATCGAAACTAAAGGTACTTCTCTCCCTTCGGGGGCGGAGACCTTATAGCAACCAAAGAGGATAATTGTTGGAGAGTTGCCCAGAGAGATGCCCGAGGATATAGATCCCAGAGAGGATCAAGAACCCGGGGGCAGAATGGCGACTCCCAACGAGGCAACTGTGGATGTGCCAATCGATGACAGTGACCCGGAGAAGGTCCTTAAGATTGGATCCCAGTTAAGTCCGAATCTTGCTGAAGAATTGACGAATTTCTTAAAGAACAACTTGGATGTATTCGCTTGGACCCACGCGGACATGTGCGGGATATCCCCATCAATCATGAGCCATTCTTTGACAATTAACCCCAAACATCCTCCAGTAAAGCAAAAAAGGCGAATGCTGGGCCCAGAGAGGTCCGCTGCCTTGAAAGAAGAGGTTGGAAAGCTAAAGAGTAATGGGTTTATCAGAGATTCAACTTACCCAGACTGGATTTCGAATCCAGTCCTGGTAAAGAAGGCCAACGGGAAGTGGCGAACGTGTATCGACTTCTCGGATTTGAACAAAGCTTGTCCAAAAGATAGTTTCCCATTACCTCGAATTGACCAGTTGGTAGACTCGACGGCAGGTCACGAGCTTCTCTCATTTATGGATGCTTATTCAGGATACAACCAAATTCCAATGCATGTTCCAGATCAAGAGCATACTAGTTTTATCACTGATCTGGGATTATATTGTTACATAGTAATGCCCTTTGGTTTGAAGAACGCAGGCGCTACGTACCAACGTTTGGTCAACAGAATGTTTTATAACCAAATCGGGAAAACCATGGAAGTATACGTCGACGATATGTTGGTTAAGTCCAAGCAATCCTCTGAACACACTACTGACTTGGCAGAGATGTTCGGCATTCTTCGAAAGTATGGGATGAAACTCAATCCCACCAAATGTTCATTCGGTGTTGCTTCTGGAAAATTCTTAGGATTCATTGTCAGTTCGCGCGGTATCGAGATTAATCCGGACCAGATCACGGCAATCAGGAACATTCAGGAATCTAGGCAAATTAGGGATGTGCAAAGCCTTGCCGGAAAAGTGGTCGCACTAAGCAGATTTATCTCCAGGGCTACGGATAAGTGCATCCCATTCTTTGAATTAATAAAGCGAGGAAAACGCCACTTTAAATGGACACCTGACTGCGTAGAACCGTTTCAGAATTTGCTCAGACACTTGGAGAAACCTCCAATTCTATCTAAACCAATAGACCACGAGGATTTATTCGTGTATTTGGCAGTATCATCTCATGCAATCAGCACAGCGTTGGTAAGGGAAGAGGAAAAGGTCCAAAGACCTGTGTATAATGTGAGCAAAAAATTGACAGCAGCATAGCGTAATTATCCACGGATAGAGAAACTGGCGTATAGTTTACTGATTGCCTCCAGAAAACTTCGGCACTACTTTCAGGCACATCCTATCACCATATACACTGATCATCCTCTCAAGCAAGTTTTACAGAGACCGGAGGCATCTGGAAGGTTACTCAAATGGAATATTGAGTTAAGTCAATTTGACTTGAACTTTCAGCCCAGACGGTCAATTCGGGGACAAGTGATAGCCGACTTCATAGCAGAGTTCACTGTTCCTGAAGAAGACATAGCAAACGAAGAAGTGGAACCCTCAAAGTTACTTTTCGACCCTAATGCCTGGAGATTATATACTGATGGTGCTAGGAACGACGAAAGATTCGGCGCTGGAATAGTGCTTGAAAACCCCGAGAAATGATTGATAACCTATGCCATCCGAATGGAGTTTCAGGCCACTAACAACGATTCTGAATATGAAGCTCTGATAGCCGGATTAAAGATTGCAAAGGAACTAGAAGTCACAAAGCTGAACATCTTCTGCGACTCCCAGTTAGTTGTGAACCAAGTCACTGGAAGATTCCAAGCTAAAAGTGCAAGATTGATTCTATACTTAAAGAAAGTGAAAGAACTGCTGAATGAGTTTGATCACTACAGCATATCTCATATTCCGCGGTCAGAAAATCAGCAGGCAGACAAGTTGGCAAAGATGGCTAGTTCTAACGATCCTGAAGTGATTGGGCTAGCCCCCGTTGAAGTACTTCGGTCCCCCAGCATTGATCAGATGGAAATCGACCTAGTACTAGAGACGGAACCAGAAAGGGAATCTTGGATGACCCCTATAAAGAATTTCCTAATGGATGGAGCGCTTCCGACCAAGAAAAGCGAGAGGCGTAAAGTGATTCGTAAAGCCGCCCGATACGTATTGCAAGGCGGAGTTCTTTATAGACAAGGGTTTTCAATGCCCCTCCTTCGGTGTATAGCCCACGATGACATCAAACGTGTGCTGCAAGAAGTCCACGAAGGCGAATGTGGCGACCACACTGGAGGGCAAACTTTGGCGAAAAAGGTATTGCGGCATGGTTACTTCTGGCCTACCATAAACAAGGATGCAGTAAGATATGCACGACGATGTGATGCGTGCCAGAGATTTTCAAAGATACCTAGAGCGCCTCCAAGCCAGTTAAAAACAATGATGAGTCCATAGCCATTTGCTATGTGGGGAATTGATATCATAGGAAGTCTCCCCATAGCAAGGGGCGGAGCAAAGTTTGCTATTGTGGCCATAGATTATTTCACTAAGTGGGTCGAGGCAGAACCACTAACTACAATCACAACTAAACGAGTGATCAACTTCATTGTGAGAAACATCATTTGCCGATTTGGAATTCCAAAGATTGTGATAACAGACAACGGAACTCAATTTGATAGTGCTGAATTCAGAAACTTCTGCCAAAAATACCACATCGAGAATCGATACACCTCCGTGACACACCCACAATCGAACGGGCAAGTCGAAGCTGCAAATAAAGTAATTAAGTCCATTCTGAAAAGAAGAATGAAGCGGGCTAGAGCCATGTGGGCTGATGAATTGCCCTTGGCGCTATGGGCCTACAGGACGACATATAAATCAGCGACAGGACATACCCCGTTCTCCCTCGCTTTTGGAACGGAAGCAGTCATCCCGATTGAGATAAAGGTACCTTCTCATCGGGTGACCTATTATGATCCAATGACCAATAATGAATTGCTCCTTGAGTCCCTGGATATGATCGAAGAAAAGAGGGATGAAGCCGACCTGCGTGCTCTGAGATGCAAGCAACAGGTCGCTAGATATTACAACAAAAAGGTCCGAGCCCGGACCTGGGAACCCGGAGACTTGGTTCTGAAACGTGTCTTTCCACCCCCAACTCATATGGGAGCGAAGTGGGAAGGACCGTACTCTATTCTCAGCAAGCTTGATAACGGAACCTTCAAGCTGGCAACCGTAGATGGAAAGGAAATCCCCAGAGTGTGGAAGGCCCAACATCTACGGCCATATCTAACATGAGAAGTTTCAAATTTATTCTTTTGCTTTGTTAAAAAACTATGTACAGGGCATGACTTGCCTAGAACAGTCTAATTCCTTAAAGCAAGAGATTATAAAGTGGACGTAGGTCATGATTCGACCGAACCACTATAAAAATACTGTGTGACATTTACCTTTATTGCATCTTTATTTATTTGCTTATGAAAAATCAATGTGAATAATGCAGGTACCCGAAGCCCGGTGCCAACGGTTCCTCTCGTAAACTAATCAGAGGAACCCAAAACTTGGGCAAAGGCTCCAACTGCTTGTCCGACTAGCTTTAATCCACGGAGCACGGGTTAAAGCACAAAGCAAGGATGAGTTTGATGAGAATGCATGATTGCAGACTGCGTAATCCGTGACTCTAACTCTCCAGAGTAGAGAGAGAGTATAAAGGACACGAAAATCGACGTCCACAAATAACGGCGGTGTACCATGATCGGAGCTGCCTAAGCACGAACTCTAACTCTCCAGAGAGAGAGAGTATAAAGGCGTCTCCGATTGAGCGCTGAGAAAGAGCTCCTTTCCCGCTGAAGGATCGGGGAGCGAATGAATCGCTGAGCTCGAACTCTAACTCTCCAGAGAGAGAGAGAGTATAAAGGCGTCTCCGATTGAGCGCTGAGAAAGAGCTCCTTTCCCGCTGAAGGATTGGGGAGCGAATGAATCGCTAAGCTCGAACTCTAACTCTCCAGGGAGAGAGAGAGTATAAAGGCGTCTCCGACTGAGCGCTGAGAAATAGCTCCTTCCCCGCTGAAGGATCGGGGAGCGAATGAATCGCCAAGCGTAAAACTCTAACTCTCCAGAAAGAGAGATAGTACAAAAGCATCTCCGATTGAGCGCTGAGAAAGAACTTATTCCCTGCTAAGGGAACGAGGGTTGACTGAACTACTGATATCCCATGAGATCTCTTATACCCCCGTACTCAGAAATAGGGGGCAACTTGCTGTTAGTACTAATTTATCCCTAGTAAACCCCAGTCAGATGCTACGGTAACAACTGATTGGGGGGCACCAGGCACTCATATGCAAACACTAAACTTTGATATAACGGTGTAACATAGCATGAACATTCTTCTTCCTGTTGATTGACTGACTTATAATTATTAATAGTTGGCTAACGACTAAACATGGAAAGTTTCTATGAACACAGGTACACAATGATGTGAGGAGAAACAAGTCCTTGTTTATGTACTACGAGTCAGCAAAATGGAAAACAATCTAGAAACAAAAGTGAGGACCAGTCTCACAATTACACTTCCTGGCCAGTGGAAAACCTAAAGACAAAATATCAACAAACTACAAACATCCTATTTATGCTTTGATTTCTTCTCTTGCTTCTGCCTCTCCAGCCTCTCCTTGTCGGCTTCAGATGGATCTACCTTCTTCCTCTTCCGCTTGTCCACAAGGGGAGCATCCGACTCCTCTGAGGTCTCCTCTTCCACCTCTTTTCTTTTGCTTCTACTGGAGAGGGAAGCCGGGAAGTCATCAGGGTTTGCAAAGTGAAGCTGTCGGCTGATGGACTTGGACTGGATTTTCACAATCATCCCAGTTTTGGGATCGAATTCTGCAAGAGGGACTATGTCCAAAGCCTCATCTCCTACCTTCTTTGAAACCAACTCCTTCTCTTGTCTGGCTTTTCGACTGGCTAGGGGTTCTTCGTCATCATCATCGTCGGCCTCTTTGGTGCCGGTAATGTCCTCTTCGTCATCCATATGACAACCATCCAAGTCTTTTAAAGCTTCGATAGTCTCAGCATCTTTGGATACATCGGCGCTAGGCACCGGGATGCTTCCTTATACTGTTGTGACCTCGACTCGCTCTGAAATATCGATACCAGCACCCGGTAGGGAAGTCTCCTTCTCCACTTCTCTCTCTTTTCCAGCGCCCTTATCGACGGGCTCGCCACCTGCATTACGAGAAACACACATTACTAATTCAATGGGTTGTTCTGCTAGACGACGACAATTCGCAATCGCTTTAGCAAATTGCGGGGAAAAGAGAGGGATACCTTCAGCAGTTGCTCCCTCTTGAGTAGTTCCAGATGCTCCAACAACCACGGGATTTAGGCCCAAAGGGATGAGCGGATCATCAGGATGGTACTCTTCAACTTCGGAGGTTTTAGGCTTTGCGGCGGAACTGGAACCTTCGTCAATTTTGCTTTTACCTTTAGCCAAGGTTCTCTCCTTTTCCATTTCCGCCAGGATTAGGCGACGACCCTCTGCCAGGTCCTCGGGCTCGTTGTCTCTTAGGATGCTCCTCATCAATTCGTCCTCATTGATCTCTTCGACCCCCAGTCTATATTTTTCGCCCTCCACAATGGCATCCCATAAGTTGGCCAAAGTAACATGATAATCCGGGATCCATGAGATGTTGCGAGTTTTAAGAACTTGGCCGAGGAAATCGAAAATCATCTCTTCAAACCCCTCAATCTCTTTCTCTCTTGCGAGGAGTTTGTTGTTGGAAGTAGTGGCCATTTCAATGGCGCTCTCAACGTTCTTTTCGGCAAGAGCTGCACGTCTCTCCGCATCCGCAACCTAGTCATTCAAAATCTCCTTTTCTGCTTCTGCCAGAGCCAAACTTTCTTTTAGACTCGCTTTTTCCGCCTCCCAAGCAGCCCTTTCAGCTTCAAAATGGCCTTGTGCTATTTTCAACTCGACATTGGCCATTTTTACATCTTCAACCTCCTTCTTTAAAGCCATTTTTTCCTGGCTATTGGAGTCCAGTTCTGAATGACAGCGCTGCTTGGCATTCTCTAATTCAGTCTTATAATTTTCAACGTCCCTCCGTGCTAAAGCGAGCTGGGACTGAGCATCTTCCAGGTCCTTCTCCAATTTTGTCCTAGCCCTTTCGTTATTTTCAAGCTTTGCTTTAGACCTGTGTGCTTCTACTTCGAGTTTTCGGACGACCTCCGAAAGATTGACTGCGTGTTTTTTCATCATCTCGTATTGTCTGGCTGCGTGTTGGACGTGCCCGATAACTTCATCATCCCAATTTTTAGGGACCGGTTCCAAGGCAGGAACAAAGACCATCCTGTCAAAGAACATTCCTGGAAATTGTTCCCGCAGCTTTTCCAGCCTACCTTGGATCTCGGGACCATGGACGTAATCCCGTGACCCGGGGGCAGCTAACTCTGGTTGGCTGGTGGGGACAATGTCACTTCTCTCTTTCTCAGTTTCTTTGGATGAATCTCTGTCCCTATCTTTGGATTCGTGACGCCTCTTGGACGACCGACTGTGGGAAGGCGCACTCTTTGGAGGAGTCAGCTCTTTTGGAAGTTTCTTTCCCCCAGTCAGAATTGTCGGATGACTCGAAGGCCTGGTAGAGGTTGATTTAGGAGGAGATCGAGGTTGCGAGGAACTCGGCCTATGAGGAGGACCGCGAGGGCACTCAATATCCGGACGAAGGCTGGGTGTGCCCTCGCGGAGAGAGCGATACGAATAGGATTTTCTGCGGGACATCGCTCCTGCAAAAAAAAGAAAAGAATATATTAAAATTTTGAATACCCGCGAAGTTAGAGTGCAATGTCAGACAGTGTGTGTGAGGTGTGCATCCCATATAATTCCCCCTAACAGACCCGGGCCTGGAGAAAGGCTCATCTGACCCGTTTCTCGTCCCCTTGTTGAAGCAATCGCCTCTTCGGGAGCAGAAAAGAAAGGCTCCTCGCCGAAGTCTTTTTCTGTATATTCAATATCGGGTAGGGGGATTTTATTCAGCTCGTCAAATAACTGTTCTTCTGTCAAGTCGTCATCACCAACAGTTTCCATTGGAGCAGAGGTAGGGATTTCCTTCGACACATCACCACGGGACTCATCCCCTCTGTATATATTCAAGTCTTCGTCGTCTTGGATGACTATCGGAGAAGGACTTTTGCGAAATTTAGTTGTTTCTACCGCTTGTGAAGTTCCCTCTCCCTCTGCTGGGGGCAAGTACTTATAGGGTTTGCCGCCGGTGCCAAGTCCAAATCTTCTGTCTAGGAGGCGATGCTTATGGAGATTGTCGTCAGTAATGCATTTTTTGATCCTTAGAAAGTCGGATCTGCTTTGTGAAAGAATGGCTAACCGATTGCTGTATAGAGGACCCTCCGTTTTCGGGAAGACATGATCTGTTCGAAACAAAGGAAAAAGCAGAAGAATGTTAGTACTTAGACTCCTCGAGCAAGATATTCGATAATATGATCAAGGCTTACTTGATTTAAGCCATCTTCGTGAGCATCCGGCCTGTCTCTTTATGAAAAACCAGTCCGATTTAGGGTCCCCTATATTGCTGTACCCATCATATAAAACCTTCCTGTTCGCCACCGACTCAAAGAAGGAGAAGTTTGGAGTTGCCGAAGAACGGTGCTTGAAAAGAAAGAAGAACGTCAAATCTCTAAATTTAAGTTCGGCATGTAAGGTCTCCGCATATGCAATGTACAAGGTATATAACGATGCGTAGGCGTTTGGATGGAGCTGCATCGGAGAGATGCCCAGTCGTCTTAAAGTTTCAATGGCAATCGGAGGGAACGGAGGGATAGCTCCAACTAGACACATCGTTCGACTAATCGCCATATACCCTTCCGGTGCTAGGTGGGGTCTATCTTCGCTTCCGGGCGTCAAGACATCGTCCCAAGGAATGCCGTGTCTTAAGCAGATTCTCTTAAGTTTTATCTCGTCAAGCTTGGACATTAAAGAATCAGAGAATTTATCTATCCCGACCGCGCCTGGGATTTCGTCTGGAGCTCGCTCATCAGACTCAGAGTTGTTGCTGGATGAAGTACTTTCTGTCGGATCTGATTCTGTGGCTTCGTATTCAGATCCAGAATCTTCACCTCCCGGATTGATTGGAGGAATTTCAGGATTATATTGTTCAAGAGTCTCGGATTCCGCTTCTGCTACAGATCTTGAGGAAGAATGATCGTTCGACATTGCTGCTAGGACGAGAAAATATGAACAATAAGATTAACACTACCCGTCCCCCGTGTGTGCAAGTGCCGGTGTGTGTGCTTGTGTGTGCGCATTATTAAAAATAATAATAAAGCATGAAAGCAGTCAAGGTTATCAGAAGTCGTTAGTCGTCATATGCAATCAAATCATGAGGTCATTTAGTCCAGAAAGTCCAACGTCGCGGCTCTAGCCTAACTGTTCAAAGTTTTATGGTGACAGGACATTGATTAAAGTCTGAAATTTCTTCGTATCGTTAGCTGTAGGACGGATCGCAAGCATAGGGATCGCCCCCCTTTCGACTCGCGGAGCATAGGAATCGCCCCCCTATCGAATCGCCGGATGAAGGGATCGCTCCTTCATGAACCATTGCGACTCCCACGATCCGTCCCTTCGTTGCCACCTCGATCTGTCGTCTCGCCACTCGCGTTCGTCTTCCATCTTTGACCACGAGACGAAACGGCCTTCTGTCTTCTTCTTCTTCCTCCTCCGTTTTCCTCCTCTCCTTTCCTTCTTCGAACTCCGAGCTCTAAGTCACTTGGCCATGGCGTTTTGATGATTTCGTCAGAAAAGCACGAATTCTCATCGTTTCCAGTCGAGAAAGTTCGTGGAAGAGCGGCGTTCACAAATAAGAATACTTTTAGTGGAGTTACCTTTCTAAAGATTGAAAGAATGCTTGGATTTTCGAAGGGTCAAAAGATTTGGGTTCGCTCCTTGATAATGTAGGCGAAACGATTCGGTAGGAAACAAAGAAGAAGGAGAATGAAGGGGAGGGGGTCGGCTTATATAGGCAAAGAGGGCGACCGTTTGTCTCCCTTTCTTTTTCTTATTCGGTCCACGAAGCACCATCCAGGCCACGATCCAAAGCTTGAATCGCCTAGAAGCCCACAAAACTCGAAGCCTGACACGGCTCGAAGGAAAATACGCCCCATTTCGCACAAAAGCCTAGGTACTCAGCACGAGACGAGCACGTGATCAAATCGGACCGTGACGCCATATAGCGATCCGATTCATGCAGGTATTGATTTGAACCAATGTGACTGTTGATTTACGTCCCTTCAGGAGAAGGTAAATTAGAATCTTCGAAGCATGTTTCATCATCGATAAAACATACTTCGAGGGGGCAAAATGTTGGCTCACTTTTTGATCAAACCACCCAGGATCATTCGTAAGAGGAAAGCATGAAACCACGGTATCTAAGAACATGAAGGAATGGATCGCGCATCATCGTCTCGCCCAAATATCGGATCGCGTCTCTACGGATCGCCCCATCTCATTAGCGAACGTCGTAGCTGGGCGATCCGATCCAAGCTCACATTGATACCTCGAGCGAACCGATCCGATCCCCTGGAGCATGGCGAACCCTCAGACCTGTTCAAGCGCGAGCTAGTCTTCAGCGATCCGAATCGCACGGATCTGGCGACACGTGTCCCCAACCGTCATCTGGACCAATTCTCCCCATCTGCATGATCCGATTTTTAAGCAGATCACGACACCTGTACACAACGGCTAGTTTGACTGTTTCTTCAACGGTGGCGATGCGATCCGTTGATCTCGGGATCCGCGCCACGTGTCCACGATCCGCCTGACAAAATCAGCTATAAATAGCCCAGAGCTTGGCATTTTTCGGGATCTTTTTGGCAATATTGAGTACTGAATCCGCCATTGTTGTCAAACCACTGAAATATTGAGAGAAATCACTGTTGTATTAGCTTTTAAAGCATAATCAATAAGATATAAAGTGGACGTAGGCTCGTTAACGCCGAACCACTATAAATTCTGAGTGTTCTTTTCTTTTTCCTTGTACTTCATTTGAAATTCTCTACTGTTCATAACAATTTGGGTGTTAGGTCCAAATTTCGATCTAACAACACTATAGTTGAAAACCATGTTGAACACAGAATTGGCATTTAGTTGGATCCCATACCTAGGGTCTGACTTGCTTAGTTTATTCGTTATTATGTACACCAAAACCCATTATCCTTGTATTTGGCTTGATTGTGCATTCCTATTCTTTTATGTCAAGTTTTTATCAGGACTATCGCCTTATTTTGCTAGATTTGAAACCCTGTTAATTTCTATATGTCAGTGATGTTGTAACCGATTATCTCAAGTTATATCATGCCAGTCTTGTAATATTTTTTATCGCTTTATGCTTGTCCCTTGTGCCTATCATAGTTTTGATGTTATTCCCTATATCTCTAGATTTAGATTTGCTTGTAATTTAGATCGATTAACGTTTACATGCGATGGGAATACGATTTGGGTAGATTAGGCAAAACATGAACTGGTTATAAACATGAATCATGAACTTGATAATAGGCATAAGTTGAAACATGAAACTTGACACGAACTTGACATGAAACTTGAACATGGTCATGACACTAGAATGAACTTGAAAATGGCCAACTCGAGGTTGGGTTGAGTTTGCAGTGTAAATCTACCCGGAACCGCCCGGCAAATCCAGTTACTGCAAACAATAGGATCCAATGTGGGTAGTTGGTCATATCGCGCTTGAAACCCGAGGTCAGACTGAGTTGTGGTGTAAATCTGCCCGGAACCACCCGGCATATCCAGTGACCACAACAACAGGTCTGATGTGAGAGGTTGGGGTGCATTAATTAATTAAATGCCACATGATAGGGTTAAGTCATGAACATGAAAGACAACACTTAACCAACTTGAAACATGATTGATAGGGTTAGGTCATGAACTTGAACGACAACACCTAACCAACTTAACACGTGAATTGTAGGGCTAAGCCATGAACTTGAATGACAACACTTAGCTAAGTTTGACATGACACGTAGGCGGGTTAAGTCACAAATTTAAATGACAACACTTAACCCATTGGACGGAAACCTTAGTTACGCGGTCCGTTTCAGCAGTAACCCACTAGATGTATCATGGTACCCTAGAACTAGGCAGGGTGGGGCACGATTACTGGGTTGATTGTAAGCGACCAGAACGACGGCTGTGTTGGTGCGCCAGTGTAGGTTCTAACGGAGTGCGAGCATGCACACACTCCGGAGCAGAAAAAGCAGGCATTGGGCATCAGTAGGTTTATTTGTTCATTCTTGATTCGTGTCGGTGGTTGGCACCATAGGGCTTGATACACCCTATGGTGGACCTAGCACAGGTGACTACATTCGTGATAGGGCGGTATGACACAGAAACACAACGAGCTAGAACTTGTAGGGAGCCGATCGATTAGTGGATTGTTCCGTTGGACCTAGTAATGGGTCATTCACGATTTTGGGCCAAGAGATCATTTCATGATTAATACTTGACATGGGTTGGGCTACTAGTACACAGTACAACAAGAAGACCCTACTACAACTATAATTTTACAACTGTCATAAAATGTCAGTTGCGATAGAAGTTTTTTACAACTGTTTTATTCAATAAGTTGTAGTAGATTAGTTTTCAACAACTCTTTCATTTTTCAAGTTGTAATAGATGCCTATTACAACTGTTATTTTCGGTCAGTTGTAATAGATACTTATTTTTTACAACTCTTCTTTTATTCCTTTTGTAATAGATGTCTATTACAACACTTTTTGTCAGTTGTAAACGACGTTTGTTTTTAACAACTCTTCGATTTTGTCAGTTGTAATAGATGTCCTTTACAACTGTTTATATCAATTGTAAAAGATTTTTGTTTTTAATAAAAATTCCTTTTTTCCACTTGTAATAGATTTCTATTACAACTCTTTTTGTCAGTTGCACAAGATGTTTGTTTTTAACCATTCTACTTTTTTGTCGGTTATAATATTTGACTATTAAAATTTTCCCTTTTATCAATCAAATAATTATAATTTAATAGTAATACTGAATAATTATTAATTAAATAGTCAATAAAAAATATTATTAACAAATAATATCAATAACTAAAATAATTGTTATACGGTAATTATTAGATAATTCATAAATGTGAATTTACTTTTAATAATTAATACTAGTAATTAAGAATATTGTTTATTTACTTTTTGATAACCCATTATTAATAATTAAGAATCAATATTAATTTTTAAAAAATATTATATACTTAATATTTAATAATTAATTATTAGTAATATTAATGTTTAAGAATGATTAATATTTAATAGTAACCTTACAAATCAATAATTACTATTATTTATTAATGACTAATAGTTAATAATTAATAAATAGTAATTAAATCCTAATTATTGCTATTAAATATTTTATAATTGATAATTTGTAGTACATACACAGTAATTAACTTTCAATTACAAATATTAAAATATAATTATGATGTAACAAGTAATAATTAATAAATAAAAATTAACATGTAATAATTAATTGTAAATATGTAACAACTAGTGACTAATTTTTACTTATTAATTCTAATTTCTTATTTGTTGTTTAAATTTCAAGAAAACTTAAAAAAGTTAAAAAAAACTCGGATTTTTATTGTTAGATACTGCTTTTATTATCTATATGCACTTTGAGGTATTCTTTAGTAACAATTTTTACTTAGTATATACAAGTACTCTTCCTCTTTGCATAGCATAAATTTTTTGTTCAACTTATCCATTTCCCTCCTAATTGAATTTTTATTCTGTTTTGGCTCCAATTGGAAATTTCCCTCCAAACCAAACTTTTTTCCCACTTCGTGTTCAACAAATTCTGGCTCCCCCTCATTCCACTTTATCCATCCACCGGTATTTTTTATTCCTCTACATCCAACCGCTCATTCACTCCTCGATTAAAAACACCTCATTACGCCTTTTTATCTTCTCTTTGTCATGTTCAGATCTGAAATAATGGACTGCCTCCCAATCAAAACAAATATCACCTTAAAATAAATCTTCTTCAAATTAAAAACTTACTACTGCGTCGTTTTCTCCGTTGTTGCTCCGTCAGTGGGCTTCTACTCGCAGCCGAGGAGGCCACCGAGGAGGAGCTGATGGACGCCATGGCCCAGGCTGATCTCACTGGAATGTTCTGATGTCTGCGCAAGGGTGTCGTGCTGGCTGCACTGGAAAAGTTAAGGAGGAGTAAGGTGATTGGGCCGAATGATCGAACAATTGTGGTGAGTACCGCTCATGGGTTGATGTTTGCGGAGAGTAAGGTAAGTTATCATGAAAGGAAGATCGAGGGGATGTAGTGTTCATTTGCCAACCTGCCTGTAGTTGTTAAGGCTGATTTTGGGTCTTCTATTGATGTTTTGAAGAAGGCGTTGAGGAAGATGTAAGCTGTAATTTGTGGTTTGGTTTGTGCCTAGATTTTCGTATGGGAATGTTGTCTTATTTTTTGTGTCAAGAAAGGTTCATTTTAATGTTTTCAAAAAAAAATCCCTCCTTGCTGATATTTCCTTCTTGCTGAAACATGCTCCTGCCTGTGTTATAGCTTCGGTGCCTCTGACAGCTCCACATCAGGTGAAACAATCTTTTATTTTCTTAATGTTACATGTTCTGCCTCAATGCCTCACGATGGGTTTTTACATCAATTGAAATTTTTTGACCAGACAAATAGGACCCAGAAAGACCGTTCTCAAAATAATATGTTCGTCATGCTTCGATCTGGAGTATTTGCATGAATTGCCTTGTGCTTAATGGATCTGGATGTGTCTTGTTTGCCTGTGCCTCAGGCCGTAGATTTGGAAAGTAAAGCTTGCTGTCAAACTCTGGCCTTCATTGATTTCGAGATCCTTACTACTGTGCCTTGAGGTTCGAAATTCTCTTACTGAAACTTGTTTATTTTATTCCAATGCTTACAACTTAACAACGGTTTGGGATGATGGTTGACTAGATTAAAAGTTGTAAGTGTTTTGATTTTGTAGAATTTTTGTCTGATTTTAAGCGTGTGATGTTGAGCTCGAGTTCGGGAAGGTTCTATGATTTTTTTTGTTGGAGATGAGTGAGGTCTGCACTCACTTAAGTTTGTCATGCTTGAGAAGAAAAGCGATGCTGATGACATTATCTGAAGTTGGCGCAAGGGCAAGTTGGCAATGGCATGATCGTATAATCTGTTGCTTTACAAAATCGAAATGGATTTGTTGAACTGATTTTGAAAGTATGAAATCTTATGGTGCTTGTTTCTGTTATGAGATGATTGGTGCGACAGAAAAGTGAACCTGAGATGTTGACTGCAACCTTGATATAGGAGCTTAGTTTAGAGCTTAATTTTCGTAGTCTACGCCTTTGAGTTGTACTTTTGTAGTAAGGAATGTTGTCTAGATTTATTTTTTGTAATCGAAAGAAGTAATTTATGTAGTGCAATATTTTGTGATATAATTTTCTTATAGTGTAAAACTTGATTTGTTTATGCTATATTGTTAATTTTATTGCATTGTTTATGCTTATCTATTTTGCTAAACGCGTTTAGAATTCTTTTTTTTTTTTTTTTTGCACCTTTAGAACTATAGCAAAAAATAATTATAGAATTTAGAACAACACACAAAACAGTTATAAAGATGATTTTTACAACTGCTGAAAGCATTCGAAAAAAAATATTATACAACTGCCAAAAACAGTTGTAAGCAGAACTTTTACAACTGTCAAAAACAGTTATTAAAAAGTCTGATTCTATTACAACTCTGGATATAAGGACTGGCGGGTGACAGTTGTAATAGATCAATTACAACTGTTTTTGACTGTTGCGAAATGGTGTTTTTGTTGTAGTGACAGTTGGTGCAGCGAACCTTGAACAAGCGATGCTATACTTGACCTATACTTGATTCATCATGTTATCTTAGTCTATCTTATACATCTTGACATCATACTTATGTTTACTTTCAGTTTATACATGTCACGTTACCTTTACCTATTTTTATGCTGAAAGTCACTTGGACTTACCAGTCTTTATGACTGACCTGTTTCCTTTCGCCTCTTTTTCTTTCGTTTCTTCCCCCAGGTTCTCAAAGAGGAAACTCTAGCTCTTAGCTTGGATTTAGCTTTCTTTCTGTCAGCTCATGTACGGTTTGGTCTTGAGTTGTGCTATGGCTGCATTTCTGCTACCTTTGGGGAATTAAGCTACTTTTGTTATTTTTAAGTTTATGCTTCTTTATTTAGAACTTGATGTAATGGAATAATGACAACTTGTACTTTGGATATATGAGGTTTTGACCCTTTTCTTGAAAGTAATAAGATTTGGTTTTCAAATTTTACCGCTGCTTTATTTTTGTTCTGTCTTGTGATATCTTTGTGTATGTTTACCTAGATAATGCTGCACCAAAACTAGTGCATTCCCTTTGTGAGTGACCCTAGCGGAGGTAGGGTGTTACATTTGGTATCAGAGCAGAAGGTTACTAGACTGGGGAAAAGCTTTTAAAAACCTTCTGAAACTATTTTCAAAACCATTTATAAAGAAGCATTTTTTAAGAAAAGTTTATTTTGAAAAGGCTATTCGCCAAAAGCCATTAGCACTTTCCTTTGTTTCCTCGTTTGAATATCTATTTTTTCGTTTTTCAGCATATCTGGGAATCTTAACTTTCCAGAGGGCGTTCCAATACCTGGCTGGTTCAGGAGGTACTTAGAGGCTAGGGCCAACGATGCAGGCCCAGCAGATATTCCTCCTTGAGCTGCGGCGATTCCTCCTCCTCCTCCTCGTCATGGAAATGCTTTCGCAAAGACATGTAGAGACTTCAAGGCTATGGGTGGAAAGGACTTCTATAGGATGAATCCTTTGTGGAAGCGAGGAACTGGCTGAAGGAGACCGAAGATTTGTTCGTCATCATCGAAGTTGACGATAGGCAAAAGATACAGCTACCGGTGTGGTTGCTTAAAGATGAAGCTTCATATTGGTGGGAGATTACCCATGCTGAGAGGCCAGTGGAAACTTGGGAAGACTTCTGGATGAGATTTGAGATGAAATTTCTCTCCTAAGCTGAAAGAAGCCTGCAAATGGAGAGGTTCCTAACTCTTAAGCAAGGAAGCATGACGATCAAGGAGTATGTCAAACAGTTTAATCAGCTGGCCAGATTTGGGCTGGATTTAGTGAACATCTAACATAAGAAGGCTCTTCGCTTCGTCAGAGGTTTGAATGAGCCACTACACAGCCCTGCTATGAATCATGTACCCATGGGGCGACCTTTGATAACTTGGTGGATATGGCCCTAATTCATGAAGAAGACGAGAATGGCAAGAAGGAGGTCAAGGAGAATGATTCTCAAAGCAAGAAGAAAGACTTCGAGAAAGGGGGCAAGAACAACAACAACAATAATGACAACAAGACACGTGAGAAAAGATAGTGCCACTTCTGCGGTATTGAAGGGCATATAGTCCAGGATTGTAGAAAGAAGAATATGAAGATGGGAGCATGCTTTCAGTGTGGTGAAACTGGACATATCAGCAAGAACTGCCCTAAGAAGTAAGGGCAAGCCTCACAGGCAGGACCTTCTTGGGGTACATCTTTAACTTCTTCTCCTAGATGCTTTGTTTTATCTTGCTTATCTTCTCAATCCTATCTTGAGAACCTTAGGTAGAACCATATGGATGGAAACATATATTTGAAACATGTTATGGTTGATATTTGCAAATGGTTGCAAGTGGTCGCAAGTGGTTGCTCGTGGTTGCATAACACACATTAGGCACAAGATCGGCTCAGACACGTTTTCATATTGCATATGCATAAGTGTTTATACCTATTTATGGATGAAATTGGATGTGTTATCATGTGGATGTTGCATATGGATGAATGTTTGTGCACACATATAGTGTTTATGTGACTAGGATTATTTGCATACATGTTGGATTCATGACACTAAACATATTTTGCATTAAGAAGATCAAACAGGCCTGATCATTTGCATTAGATAAGGAACATATACACACACTTTCTGCATATGTTCATATTGCATTAGAAATCTTTTAAGGACAATGATTGCTCGTGAATGATGGTTGAGTAAATGGATGATTGGATGGTACGATATATTCCTCCTAACTTAGAGATTTCGGGGACGAAATCCTTTAAGGAGGGGAGAATGTAACAACCCGTATTTTTTATAACATGTTAAAGTCATAAATCAAGGAAGAATTAAATTTTAAAATAAGAATCAGGGGAAACGGGTTGTGCCATTGCGTTCATCTAGGAATTCTACATGAAATCAAGTCCGAGTTTTCGAAAATCGGAGTCTGTATGACCAAGATATGACCCTCTGAAGTTTCAGGAATTTAAATAAAATAAAACAGCTCGAAAATAAAGCCAGAAATTCGAAATTCAAACCCAGAGAAGGCTGGCGGGAAAATTCCCGCCCATATACCCAGGTCGACTAGGGAGTCGACCCCTCTCCCCCCCCCCCCCCCCAACCAGGTCGACTGGGGTGTCGACCTCCCCATGACCAGGTCGACTGGGGAGTCGACCTGGGGGTCGACCAGCCTCCCGAACCGACTTCGTGAACCAGATGCATCCTGATGTATTTAGACTCGTTTTCTGTCCAGACTCGTCTGCCTAATCCTGTATAAACTCACCACTAGCCTCATTCTCTCCACACCATTTCATTCTATCCTTATGATGCTTCTAATATAATCAAAATAATAAGATAAAAAGGAAGAAAAAGGACTGCTTCTTCTCCGTCAAGACTTCGCTTAGAGATTTGCAAATTGGGGGAATTCAATTAGAACACGATCAATCAAATAGAGATTCAACAATCAAAATTCTGCTTTATAATTCTCCATCCATGCACTGTGAGTTCTAGTTACTTTGAGATCTAAACTTGTTAATTGTAATTAGGACATGTGATAAAGTGAAATTTGACTTAAGCATGATAATCGATTCATATCTATTCTTGTTCCTCTTGGATCTTGACATTTGGAATATTGCTTTGAAATCAGTTTGGGCCTATTCGCATTTATAAATCAAACGTTATCATGCCTATGACATTGAAACCATTGTTAATGGCCACGGACTATGACTGAGAACATAAGACTATGCATATGCCTGTGACTGAGAACATAAGACCATTGCCTATGACTATGACAAGGACAATTGTGGCTAATCACCTATGACTCGTGATTATGAATTACTGCCTATGTTTATGAACATAAGACTATGACCATGACTTTGAAACTATTACAGTTAATTGCCTATGACTATTAGGGTAGTTGCCTAGAACTCTTTTGGATAATTATCCATGACTATTGTACAACTATTTTGGTTAATTGACTATTATAGTTGATTGCTCATAACACTATAGTTGAAAACCATGTTGAACACCGAATTGGCATTTAGTTGGATCCCATACCTAGGGTCTGACTTGCTTAGTTTATTCGTTATTATGTACACCAAAACCCATTATCCTTGTATTTGGCTTGCTTGTGCATGCCTATTCTTTTATGTCAAGTGTTTATCAGGACTATCGCCTTATTTTGCTAGATTTGAAACCCTGTTAATTTCTATATGCCAGTGATGTTGTAACCGATTATCTCAAGTTATATCATGCCAGTCTTGTAATCTTTTTTATCGCTTTATGCTTGTCCCTTCTTCCTATCATAGTTTTGATGTTATTCCCTTTATCTCTAGATTTAGATTTGCTTGTAATTTAGATCGATTAACGTTTACATGCGATGGGAATACGATTTGGGTAGATTAGGAAAAACTTGAACTGGTTATAAACATGAATCATGAACTTGATAATAGGCATAAGTTGAAACATGAAACTTGACACGAACTTGACATGAAAATTGAACATGGTCATGACACTAGAATGAACTTGAAAATGGCCAACTCGAGGTTGGGTTGAGTTTGCAGTGTAAATCTGCCCGGAACCGCCCGGCAAATCCAGTTACTGCAAACAATAGGATCCAATGTGGGTAGTTGGTCATATCGCGCTTGGAACCCAAGGTCAGACTGAGTTGTGGTGTAAATCTGCCCGAAACCACCCGGCATATCCAGTGACCACAACAACAGGTCTGATGTGAGAGGTTGGGGTGCATTAATTAACTAAATGCCACAAGATAGGGTTAAGTCATGAACATGAAAGACAACACTTAACCAACTTGAAACATGATTGGTAGAGTTAGGTCATGAACTTGAACGACAACACCTAACCAACTTGACACGTGAATTGTAGGGCTAAGTCATGAACTTGAATGACAACACTTAGCCAAGTTTGACATGACACGTAGGCGGGTTAAGTCACGAATTTAAATGACAACACTTAACCCATTGGACGGAAACCCTAGTTACGCAGTCCGTTTCAGCAGTAACCCACTAGATGTATCATGGTACCCTGGAACTAGACAGGGTGGGGCACAATTACTGGGCTGATTGTAAGCGACCAGAACGACGGCTATGTGGGTGCGTCGGTGTAGGTTCTAACGGAGTGCGAGCGTGCACACACTCCGGAGCAGAAAAAGCAGGCATTGGGCATCAGTAGGTTTATCTGTTCATTCTTGATTCGTGTCGGTGGTTGGCACCATAGGTCTTGATACACCCTATGGTGGACCTAGCACAGGTGACTACATTCATGATAGGGCGGTATGACACAGAAACACAACGAGCTAGAACTTGTAGGGAGTCGATCGATTAGTGGATCGTTCCGTTAGACCTAGTAATGGTTCATTCACGATTTTGGGCCAAGGGATCATTTCATGATTAATACTTGACATGGGTTGGGCTACTAGTACAGTTGGTGCAGCGAACCTCGAACATGCGATGCTATACTTGACCTATACTTGATTCATCATGTTATCTTAGTCTATCTTATCCGTCTTGACATCATACTTATGTTTACTTCCAGTTTATACATGTCATGTTACCTTTACCTGTTTTTATGCCGAATGTCACTTGGACTTACCAGTCTTTATGACTGACCCGTTTCCTTTCGCCTCTTTTTCTTTCGTTTCTTCCCCTAGGTTCTCAGGGAGGAAACTCTAGCTCTTAGCTTGGATTTATCTTGCTTTCTGCCAGCTCATGTACAGTTTGGTCTGGAGCTATGCTATGGCTGCATTTCTGCTACCTTTGGGGAATTAAGCTACTTTTGTTATTTTTAAGTTTATGCTTCTTTATTTAGAACTTGATGTAATGGAATAATGACAACTTGTACTTTAGATATATGAGGTTTTGACTCTTTTCTTGAAAGTAATAAGATTTGGTTTTTAATTTCTACCGCTACTTTATTTATGTTCTGTCTTGTGATATCTCTGTTTATGTTTACCTAGATAATGCTCCACCAAAACTAGTGCATTCCCTTTGTGAGTGACCCTAGCGGAGGTAGGGTGTTACATTTGTCATCAGAGCAGAAGGTTACCAGACTGGGCAAAAGCTTTTGAAATCCTTCTGAAACTATTTTCAAAACCGTTTATAAAGAAGCATTTTTCAAGAAAAGTTTATTTTGAAAAGGCTATTCCCCAAAAGCCATTAGCACTTTCCTTTGTTTCCTCGTTTGAATCTCTATTTTTTCGTTTTTCAGCATGTCTGGGAATCTTAACTTTCCAGAGGGCATGCCTATACCTGGCTAGTTCAGGAGGTACTTAGAGGCTAGGGCCAACGATGCAGGCCCAGTAGATATTCCTCCTCCTGCTGCGGCGATTCCTCCTCCTCCTCGTGGAAATGCTTCTGCAAAGACGTGTAGAGACTTCAAGGCTATGGGTGGAAAGGACTTCTATAGGACTAAATCCTTTATGGAAGCAAGGAACTGGCTTAAGGAGACCGAAGATTTGTTCGTCATCTTCGAAGTTGACGATAGGCAAAAGATACAGCTAGCGGTGTGGTTGCTTAAAGATGAAGCTTCGCATTGGTGGGAGATTACCCATGTTGAGAGGCTAGTGGAAACTTGGGAAGACTTCCGGATGAGTTTTGAGATGAAATTTCTCTCCCAAGCTAAAAGAAGCCTGCAAATGGAGAGGTTCCTAACTCTTAAGTAAGGAAGCATGACGATCAGGGAGTATGTCAAACAGTTTAATAAACTGGCCAGATTTGGGCTGGATTTAGTGAACACCCAACATAAGAAGGCTCTTCGTTTCGTCATAGGTTTGAATGAGCCACTACATAGCCATGCTATGACTCATGTACCCATGGGGGCGACCTTTGATAGCTTGATGGATATGGCCCTACTTCATGAAGAAGACGAGAATGGCAAGAAGGAGGTCAAGGCGATTGATTCTCAAAGCAAGAAGAAAGACTCCGAGAAAGGAGGCAAGAATAACAACAACAATAATGACAACAAGACACGTGAGAAAAGAAAGTGCCACTTCTGCGGTATTGAAGGGCATATAGTCCAGGATTGTAGAAAGAAGAAGATTAAGATGGGAGCATGCTTTCAGTGTGGTGAAACTGGACATATCAGCCAGAACTGCCCTAAGAAGCAAGGGCAAGCCCCACAGGCACGACCTTCTAGGGGTACATCTTTAACTTATTCTCCTAGATGCTTTGTTTTATCTTGCTTATCTTCTCAATCCTATCTTGAGAACCTTAGGTAGAACCATATCGATGGAATCATGTATTCGAAACATGTTGTGGTTGATGTTTGCAAATGGTTGCAAGTGGTCGCAAGTGGTTGCTCGTGGTTGCATAACACACATTAGGCACTAGATCGGCTCAGACACGTTTTCATATTGCATATGCATAAGTGTTTATACTTGTTTATGGATGAAATTGGATGTGTTATCATGTGGATGTTGCATATGGATGAATGTTTGTGCACACATATAGTGTTTATGTGACTAGGATTATTTGCATACATGTTAGATTCATGACACTAAACATATTTTGCATTAAGAAGATCAAACAGGCCTGATCATTTGCATTAGATAAGGAACATATACACACACTTTCTGCATATGTTCATATTGCGTTAGAAATCTTTTAAGGACAATGATTGCTCGTGAATGATGGTTGAGTAGATGGATGATTGGATGGTAGGATATATTCTTCCTAACTTAGAGATTTCGGGGACGAAATCCTTTAAGGAGGGGAGAATGTAACAACCCGTATTTTTTATAACATGTTAAAGTCATAAATCAAGGCAGAATTAAATTTTAAATAAAGAATCAGGGGAAACGGGTTGCGCCATTGCGTTCGTCTCGGAATTCTACATGAAATCTAGTCCGAGTTTTCGAAAATCGGAGTCGGTATGACCAAGATATGACCCTACGAAGTTTCAGGAATTTAAATAAAATAAAACAGCTCGAAAATAAAGCCAGAAATTCGAAATTCAAACCCAGAGAAGGCTGGCGGGAAAATTCCCGCCCATATACCCAGGTCGACTGGGGAGTCGATCTCCCCCCCCCCCCCTCCAACCAGGTCGACTGGGGAGTCGACTGGGGTGTCGACCTCCCCATGACCAGGTCGACTAGGGAGTCGACCTGAGGGTCGACCTGCCTCCCGAACCCACTTCTTGAACAAGATGCATCCTGATGTATTTAGACTCGTTTTCTGTCCAGATTTGTCTGCCTAATCCTATATAAACTCACCCCTAGCCTCATTCTCTCCACACCATTTCATTATGTCCTTATGTTGCTTCTAAGATAATCAAAATAATAAGATAAAAAGGAAGAAAAAGGACTGCTTCTTCTCCATCAAGACTACGCTTAGAGATTTGCAAATTGGGGGATTTCAATTAGAACACGATCCATCAAATAGAGATTCAACAATCAAAATTCTGCTTTCTAATTCTCGATCCACGCACTGTAAGTTCTAGTTACTTTGAGATCTAAACTTGTTAATTGTAATTTGGACATGAGATAAAGTGAAATTGAAATTAAGCATGATAATCGATTCATATCTATTCTTGTTCCTCTTGGATCTTGACATTTGGAATATTGCTTTGAAATCAGTTTGGGCCTATTCGCATTTATAAATCAAACGTTATCATGCCTATGACATTGAAACCATTGTTAATGGCCAAGAACTATGACTGAGAACATAAGACTATGCATGTGCCTATGACTGAGAACATAAGACCATTGCCTATGACTATGACAAGGACAATTGTGGCTAATCACCTATGACTCGTGATTATGAATTACTGCCTATGATTATGAACATAAGACTATGACCATGACTTTGAAACTATTACAGTTAATTGCCTATGACTATTAGGGTAGTTGCCTAGAACTCTTTTGGATAATTATCCATGACTATTGTATAACTATTGTGGTCAATTGACTATTATAGTTGATTGCTCATAACACTATAGTTGAAAACCATGTTGAACACCGAATTGGCATTTAGTTGGATCCCATACCTAGGGTCTGACTTGCTTAGTTTATTCGTTATTATGTACACCAAAACCCATTATCCTTGTATTTGGCTTGCTTGTGCATGCCTATTCTTTTATGTCAAGTTTTTATCAGGACTATCGCCTTATTTTGCTAGATTTGAAACCCTGTTAATTTCTATATGCAAGTGATGTTGTAACCGATTATCTCAAGTTATATCATGCTAGTCTTGTAATCTTTTTTATCGCTTTATGCTTGTCCCTTCTGCCTATCATAGTTTTAATGTTATTCCCTTCATATCTAGATTTAGATTTGCTTGTAATTTAGATCGATTAACGTTTACATGCGATGGGAATACGATTTGGGTAGATTAGGCAAAACATGAACTGATTATAAACATGAATCATGAACTTGATAATAGGCATAAGTTGAAACATGAAACTTGACACGAACTTGACATGAAACTTGAACATGGTCATGAGACTAGAATGAACTTGAAAATGGCCAACTCGAGGTTGGGTTGAGTTTGCAGTGTAAATCTGCCCAGAACCGCCCGGCAAATCCAGTTACTGCAAACAATAGGATCCAATGTGGGTAATTGGTCATATCGCGCTTGAAACCCGAGGTCAGACTGAGTTGTGGTGTAAATCTGCCCTGAACCACCCGGCATATCCAGTGACCACAACAACAGGTCTGATGTGAGAGGTTGGGGTGCATTAATTAATTAAATGCCACATGATAGGGTTAAGTCATGAACATGAAAGACAACACTTAACCAACTTGAAACATGATTGGTAGTGTTAGGTCATGAACTTGAACGACAACACTTAACCAACTTGACATGTGAATTGTAGGGCTAAGTCATGAACTTGAATGACAACACTTAACCAAGTTTGACATGACACGTAGGCGGCTTAAGTCACAAATTTAAATGACAACACTTAACCCATTGGATGGAAACCCTAGTTACGCAGTCCGTTTCAGCAGTAACCCACCAGATGTATCATGGTACCCAGGAACTAGGCAGGGTGGGGCACGATTACTGGGCTGATTGTAAGCGACCAGAACGACGGCTATGTGGGTGCGCCAGTGTAGGTTCTAACGGAGTGCGAGCGTGCACACACTCCGGAGCAGAAAAAGCAGGCATTGGGCATCAGTAGGTTTATCTGTTCATTCTTGATTCGTGTCGGTGGTTGGCACCATAGGTCTTGATACACCCTATGGAGGACCTAGCACAGGTGGCTACATTCGTGATAGGGCGGTATGACACAGAAACACAACGAGCTAGAACTTGTAGGGAGCCGATCGATTAGTGGATCGTTCCGTTGGACCTAGTAATGGGTCATTCACGATTTTTGGCCAAGGGATCATTTCATGATTAATACTTGACATGGGTTGGGCTACTAGTACAGTTGGTGCAGCGAACCTTGAACATGCGATGTTATACTTGACCTATACTTGATTCATCATGTTATCTTAGTCTATCTTATCCATCTTGACATCATACTTATGTTTACTTTCAGTTTATACATGTCACGTTACCTTTACCTGTTTTTATGCTGAAAGTCACTTGGACTTACCAGTATTTATGACTGACCCGTTTCCTTTCGCCTCTTTTTCTTTTGTTTCTTCCCCAGGTTCTCAGGGAGGAAAATCTAGCTCTTAGCTTGGATTTAGCTTGCTTTCTGTCAGCTCATGTACGGTTTGGTCTTGAGCTATGCTATGGCTGCATTTCTGCTACCTTTGGGGAATTAAACTACTTTTGTTATTTTTAAGTTTATGCTTCTTTATTTAGAACTTGATGTAATGGAAAAATGACAACTTGTACTTTGGATATATGAGGTTTTGACTCTTTTCTTGAAAGTAATAAGATTTGGTTTTTAATTTCTACCGCTGCTTTATTTATGTTCTGTCTTGTGATATCTTTGTGTATGTTTACCTAGATAATGCTCCACCAAAACTGGCATTCCCTTTGTGAGTGACCCTAGCGGAGGTAGGGTGTTACATTTGGGATCAGGGAGGAAGGTTACCAGACTGGGCAAAACCTTTTAAAAACCTTCTGAAACTATTTTCAAAACCGTTTATAAAGAAGCATTTTTCAAGAAAAGTTTATTTTGAAAAGGCTATTCCCCAAAAGCCATTAGCACTTTCCTTTGTTTCCTCGTTTGAATCTCTATTTTTTCGTACTTCAGCATGTTTGGGAATCTTAACTTTCCAGAGGGCATGCCAATACCTGGCTGGTTCAGGAGGTACTTAGAGGCTAGGGCCAACGATGCAGGCCCAGCAGATATTTCTCCTCCAGTTGTGGCGATTCCTCCTCCTCCTCCTCGTGGAAATGCTTTCGCAAAGACGTGCAGAGACTTCAAGGCTATGGGTGGAAAGGACTTCTACAGGACTGAATCCTTTGTGGAAGCGAGGAACTGGCTGAAGGAGACTGAAGATTTGTTCATCATCTTCGATGTTGACGATAGGCAAAAGATACAGCTAGTGGTGTGGTTGCTTAAAGATGAAGCTTCATATTGGTGGGAGATTACCCATGCTGAGAGGCCAGTGGAAACTTGGGAAGACTTCCGGATGAGATTTGAGATGAAATTTCTCTCCCAAGTTGAAAGAAGCCTGCAAATGGAGAGATTCCTAACTCTTATGCAAGGAAGCATGACGATCATGGAGTATGTCAAACAGTTTAATCAACTGGCCAGATTTGGGCTGGATTTAGTGAACACCCAACATAAGAAGGCTCTTCACTTCGTCAGAGGTTTGAATGAGCCACTACACAGCCCTGATATGACTCATGTACCCATGGTGGCGACCTTTAATAGCTTTGTGGATATGTCCCTACTTCATGAAGAAGACGAGAATGGTAAGAAGGAGGTCAAGGAGAATGATTCTCAAAGCAAGAAGAAAGACTCCGAGAAAGGAGGCAAGAACAACAACAACAATAATGACAACAAGACACGTGAGAAAAGAAAGTGCCACTTCTGTGGTATTGAAGGGCATATAGTCCAGGATTGTAGAAAGAAGAAGATTAAGATGGGAGCATGCTTTCAGTGTGGTGAAACTGGACATATCAGCCAGAACTGCCCTAAGAAGCAAGGGCAAGCCCCACAGGCACGACCTTCTAGGGGTACATCTTTAACTTATTCTCCTAGATGCTTTGTTTTATCTTGCTTATCTTCTCAATCCTATCTTGAGAACCTTAGGTAGAACCATATGGATGGAAACATGTATTTGAAACATGTTATGGTTGATGTTTGCAAATGGTTGCAAGTGGTCGCAAGTGGTTGCTCGTGGTTGCATAACACACATTAGGCACTAGATCGGCTCAGACACGTTTTCATATTGCATATGCATAAGTGTTTATACTTGTTTATGGATGAAATTGGATGTGTTATCATGTGGATGTTGCATATGGATGAATGTTTGTGCACACATATAGTGTTTATGTGACTAGGATTATTTGCATACATGTTAGATTCATGACACTCAACATATTTTGCATTAAGAAGATCAAACAGGCCTGATCATTTGCATTAGATAAGGAACATATACACACACTTTCTGCATATGTTCATATTGCATTAGAAATCTTTTAAGGACAATGATTTCTCGTGAATGATGGTTGAGTAGATGGATGATTGGATGGTACGATATATTCTTCCCAACTTAGATATTTCGGGGACGAAATCCTTTAAGGAGGGGAGAATGTAACAACCTGTATTTTTTATAACATGTTAAAGTCATAAATCAAGGAAGAATTAAATTTTAAAATAAGAATCAAGGGAAATGGGTTGCGCCATTGCGTTCGTCTCAGAATTCTACATGAAATCTAGTCCGAGTTTTCGAAAATTGGGGTCCGTATGACCAAGACATGACCCTCCGAAGTTTCAGGAATTTAAATAAAATAAAATAGCTCGATAATAAAGCTAGAAATTCGAAATTCAAACACAGAGAAGGATGGCGGGAAAATTCCCGCCCATATACCCAGGTCGACTGGGGAGTCGACCCCTCCCTCCCCCCCCCCCCCCAAAACTAGGTCGACTGGGGTGTCGACGTCCCCATGACCAGGTCGACTGGGGAGTCGACCTGGGGGTCGACCTGCCTCCCGAACCCACTTCTTGAACCAAATGCATCCTGATGTATTTAGACTCGTTTTCTGTCCAGATTCGTCTGCCTAATCCTATATAAACTCACCCCTAGCCTCATTCTCTCCACACCATTTCATTCTGTCCTTATGCTGCTTCTAAGATAATCAAAATAATAAGATAAAAAGGAAGAAAAAGGACTGCTTCTTCTCCGTCAAGACTACGCTTAAAGATTTGCAAATTGGGGGAATTCAATTAGAACACGATCAATCAAATAGAGATTCAACAATCAAAATTCTGCTTTCTAATTCTCAATCCACGCACTGTAAGTTCTAGTTACTTTGAGATCTTAACTTGTTAATTGTAATTTGGACATGAGATAAAGTGAAATTTGACTTAAGCATGATAATCGATTCATATCTATTCTTGTTCCTCTTTGATCTTGACATTTGGAATATTGCTTTGAAATCAGTTTGGGCCTATTCGCATTTATAGATCAAACGTTATCATGCCTATGACATTGAAACCATTGTTAATGGCCAAGGACTATGACTGAAAACATAAGACTATGCATATGCCTATGACTGAGAACATAAGACCATTGCCTATGACTATGACAAGGAAAATTGTGGCTAATCACCTATGACTCGTGATTATGAATTACTGCCTATGATTACGAACATAAGACTATGACCATGACTTTAAAACTATTTCAGTTAATTGCCTATGACTATTAGGGTAGTTGCCTAGAACTCTTTTGGATAATTATCCATGACTATTGTATAACTATTGTGGTTAATTGACTATTATTGTTGATTGCTCATAACACTATAGTTGAAAACCATGTTGAACACCGAATTGGCATTTAGTTGGATCCCATACCTAGGGACTGACATACTTAGTTTATTCGTTATTATGTACACCAAAACCCATTATCCTTGTATTTGGCTAGCTTGTGCATGCCTATTCTTTTATATCAAGTTTTTATCAGGACTATCGCCTTATTTTGCTAGATTTGAAACCCTGTTAATTTCTATATGCCAGTGATGTTGTAACCGATTATCTCAAGTTATATCATGCCAGTCTTGTAATCTTTTTTATCGCTTTATGCTTGTCCCTTCTGCCTATCATAGTTTTGATGTTATTCCCTTTATCTCTAGATTTAGATTTGCTTGTAATTTAGATCGATTAACGTTTACATGCGATGGGAATACGATTTGGGTAGATTAGGCAAAACATGAACTGGTTATAAACATGAATCATGAACTTGATAATAGGCATAAGTTTGAACATGAAACTTGACACAAACTTGACATGAAACTTGAACATGGTCATGACACTAGAATGAACTTGAAAATGGCCAACTCGAGGTTGGGTTGAGTTTGCATTGTAAATCTGCCGGAACCGCACGGCAAATCCAGTTACTGCAAACAATAGGATCCAATGTGGGTAGTTGGTCATATCGCGCTTGAAACCCGAGATCAGACTGAGTTGTGGTGTAAATCTGCCCGGAACCACCCTGCATATCCAGTGACCACAACAACAGCTCTGATGTGAGAGGTTGGGGTGCATTAATTAATTAAATGCCACATGATAGGGTTAAGTCATGAACATGAAAGACAACACTTAACCAACTTGAAACATGAATTGTAGGGTTAGGTCATGAACTTGAACGACAACACCTAACCAACTTGACACGTGAATTGTAGGGCTAAGTCATGAACTTGAATGACAACACTTAGCCAAGTTTGACATGACACGTAGGTGGGTTAAGTCACGAATTTAAATGACAACACTTAACCCATAGGACGGAAACCCTAGTTATGCGGTTTGTTTCAGCAGTAACCAACTAGATGTATCATGGTACCCTGGAACTAGGCAGGGTGGGGCACGATTACTGGGCTGATTGTAAGCGACCAGAACGATGGCTATGTGCGTGCGCCAGTGTAGGTTCTAACGGAGTGCGAGCGTGCACACACTCCGGAGCAGAAAAAGCAGGCATTGGGCATCAGTAGGTTTATTTGTGCATTCTTGATTCGTGTCGGTGGTTGGCACAATAGGGCTTGATACACCCTATGATGGACCTAGCACAGGTGACTACATTCGTGATAGGGCGGTATGACACAGAAATACAACGAGCTTGAACTTGTAGGGAGCCGATCGATTAGTGGATCATTCCGTTGGACCTAGTAATGGGTCATTCACGATTTTGGGCCAAGGGATCATTTCGTGATTAATACTTGACATGGGTTGGGCTACTAGTACAGTTGGTGCAGCGAACCTTGAACATGCGATGCTATACTTGACCTGTACTTGATTCATCATGTTATCTTAGTCTATCTTATCCATCTTGACATCATACTTATGTTTACTTTCAGTATATACATGTCATGTTACCTTTACCTGTTTTTATGCTGAAAGTCGCTTGGTCTTACCAGTATTTATGACTGACCCGTTTCCTTTCGCCTCTTTTTATTTTGTTTCTTCCCCCAGGTTTTCAGGGAGGAATCTCTAGCTCTTAGCTTGGATTTAGCTTGCTTTCTATCAGCTGATGTACGGTTTGGTCTTGAGCAATGCTATGGCTGCATTTATGCTACCTTTGGGGAATTAATCTACTTTTGTTATTTTAAGTTTATGCTTCTTTTTTAGAACTTGATGTAATGGAATAATGACAACTTGTACTTTGGATATATGAGGTTTTGACTCTTTTCTTGAAAGTAATAAGATTTGGTTTTTAATTTCTATCGCTGCTTTATTTATGTTCTGTCTTGTGATATCTCTGTGTATGTGTACCTAGACAATGCTCCACCAAAACTAGTGCATTCCCTTTGTGAGTGACCCTAGCGGAGGTAGGGTGTTACACTTGGTATCAGAGCAGAAGGTAACCAGACTAGGCAAAAGCTTTTGAAAACCTTCTGAAACTATTTTCAAAACCGTTTATAAAGAAGCATTTTTCAAGAAAAGTTTATTTTGAAAAGGCTATTCGCCAAAAGCCATTAGCACTTTCCTTTGTTTCCTCGTTTGAATCTCTATTTTTTCGTTTTTCACCATGTCTGGGAATCTTAACTTTCCAGAGGGCGTGCCAATACCTGGCTAGTTCAGGAGGTACTTAGAGGCTAGGGCCAACGATGTAGGCCCAGAAGATATTCCTCCTCCAGTTGCGGCAATTCCTCCTCCTCCTCCTCCTCCTCGTGGAAATGCTTTCGCAAAGACGTGTAGAGACTTCAAGGCTATGGGTGGAAAGGACTTCTATAGGACTGAATCCTTTATGGATCGAGGAACTGGCTGAAGGAGACCGAAGATTTGTTCGTCATCTTCGAAGTTGACGATAGGCAAAAGATACAGCTAGCGGTGTGGTTGCTTAAAGATGAAGGTTTGTATCGGTGGGAGATTACCCATGCTGAGAGGCCAGTGGAAACTTGGGAAGACTTGCGGATGAGTTTTGAGATGAAATTTCTCTCCAAAGCTGAAAGAAGCCTGCAAATGGAGAGGTTCCTAACTCTTAAGCAAGGAAGCATGACGATCAGTGAGTATGTCAAACAGTTTAATCAGCTGGCCTGATTTGGGCTGGATTTAGTGAACACCCAACATAAGAAGGCTCTTCGCTTCATCATAGGTTTGAATGAGCCACTACACAGCCTGGCTATGACTCATGTACCCATGGGGGTGACCTTTGATAGCTTGGTGGATATGGCCCTACTTCATGAAGATGACGAGAATGGCAAGAAGGAGGTCAAGGCGAATGATTCTCAAAGCAAGAAGAAAGGCTCCGAGAAAGGAGGCAAGAACAACAACAATGACAACAAGACACATGAGAAAAGAAAGTGCCAATTCTGCGTTATTGAAGGGCATATAGTCCCGTATTGTAGAAAGGAGAAGATGAAGATGGGAGCATGCTTTCAGTGTGGTGAAACCGGACATATCAGCAAGAACTACCCTAAGAAGCAAGGGCAAGCCCCATAGGCAGGACTTCTGGGGGTACATCTTTAACTTCTTCTCCTAGATGCTTTGTTTTATCTTGCTTATCTTCTCAATCCTATCTTGAGAACCTTAGGTAGAACCATATGGATGGAAACATGTATTTGAAACATGTTATGGTTGATGTTTGCAAATGGTTGCAAGTGGTCGCAAGTGGTTGCTCGTGGTTGCATAACACACATTAGGCACTAGATCGGCTCAGACACGTTTTCATATTGCATATGCATAAGTGTTTATACTTGTTTATGGATGAAATTGGATGTGTTATCATGTGGATGTTGCATATGGATGAATGTTTGTGCACACATATAGTGTTTATGTGACTAGGATTATTTGCATACATGTTAGATTCATGACACTAAACATATTTTGCATTAAGAAGATCAAACAGGCCTGATCATTTGCATTAGATAAGGAACATATACACACACTTTCTGCATATGTTCATATTGCATTAGAAATCTTTTAAGGACAATGATTTCTCGTGAATGATGGTTGAGTAGATGGATGATTGGATGGTAGGATATATTATTCCTAACTTAGAGATTTCTGGGACGAAATCCTTTAAGGAGGGGAGAATGTAACAACCTGTATTTTTCATAACATTTTAAAGTCATAAATCAAGGCAGAATTAAATTTTAGTATAAGAATCAGGGGAAACGGGTTGCGCCATTGCGTTCGTCTCGGAATTCTACATGAAATAGAGTCCGAGTTTTCGAAAATCGGAGTCCGTATGACCAAGATATGACCCTACGAAGTTTCAGGAATTTAAATAAAATAAAACAGCTCGAAAATAAAGCCAGAAATTCGAAATTCAAACACAGAGAAGGCTGGCGGGAAAATTCCCGCCCATATACCCAGGTCGACTTGGGAGTCAACCCCTCCCCATCCCCCCAACCAGGGCGACTGGGGAGTCGACTGGTGTGTCAACCTCCCCATGACCAGGTCGACTGGGGAGTCGACCTGGGGGTCGACCTGCCTCCCGAACCCACTTCTTGAACCAGATGCATCCTGATGTATTTAAACTCATTTTCTGTCCAGATTCGTCTGCCTAATCCTATATAAACTCACCCCTAGCCTCATTCTCTCCACACCGTTTCATTCTTTCCTTATGCTGCTACTAAAATAATCAAAATAATAAGATAAAAAGGAAGAAAAAGGACTGCTTCTTCTCCATCAAGACTACGTTTAGAGATTTGCAAATTGGGGGATTTCAATTAGAACACGATCAATCAAATAGAGATTCAACAATCAAAATTCTTCTTTCTAATTCTCGATCCACGCACTGTAAGTTCTAGTTACTTTGAGATCTAAACTTGTTAATTGTAATTTGGACAGGAGATAAAGTGAAATTGGACTTAAGCATGATAATCGATTCATATCTATTCTTGTTCCTCTTGGATCTTGACATTTAGAATATTGCTTTGAAATCAGTTTGGGCCTATTCGCATTTATAAATCAAACGTTATCATGCCTATGACATTGAAACCATTGTTAATGGCCAAGAACTATGACTGAGAACATAAGACTATGCATGTGCCTATGACTGAGAACATAAGACCATTGCCTATGACTATGACAAGGACAATTGTGGCTAATCACCTAAGTCTTGTGATTATGAATTACTGCCTATGATTATGTACATAAGACTATGACCATGACTTTGAAACTATTACAGTTAATTGCCTATGACTATTAGGGTAGTTGCCTAGAACTCTCTTGGATAATTATCCATGACTATTGTGGTTAATTGACTATTACAGTTGATTGCTCATAACACTATAGTTGAAAACCATGTTGAACACCGAATTTTCATTTCGTTGGATCCCATACCTAGGGTCTGACTTGCTTAGTTTATTCGTTATTATGTACACCAAAACTCCTTATCATTGTATTTGGCTTGCTTGTGCATGCTTATTCTTTTATGTCAAGTTTTTATCAGGACTATCACCTTATTTTGCTAGATTTGAAACCCTATTAATTTCTATATGCCAGTGATGTTGTAACCGATTATCTCAAGTTATATCATGCCAGTCTTGTAATCTTTTTTATCGCTTTATGCTTGTCCCTTCTGCCTATCATAGTTTTGATGTTATTCCCTTTATCTCTAGATTTAGATTTGCTTGTAATTTAGATCAATTAACGTTTACATGTGATGGGAATACGATTTGGGCAGATTAGGCAAAACATGAACAGGTTATAAACATGATTCATGAACTTGATAATAGGCATAAGTTGAAACATGAAACTTGACACGAACTTGACATGAAACTTGAACATGGTCATGACACTAGAATGAACTTAAAAATGGCCAACTCGAGGTTGGGTTGAGTTTCCAGTGTAAATCTGCCCGGAATCGCCCGGCAAATCCAGTTACTGCAAACAATAGGATCCAATGTGGGTAGTTGGTCATATCGCGCTTGAAACCCGAGGTCAGACTGAGTTGTGGTGTAAATCTGCCCGGAACCACCCGGCATATCCAGTGACCACAACAACAGGTCTGATGTGAGAGGTTGGGGTGCATTAATTAATTAAATGCCACATGATAGGGTTAATTCATGAACATGAAAGACAACACTTAACCAACTTGAAACATGATTGGTAGGGTTAGGTCATGAACTTGAACGACAACACCTAACCAACTTGACACGTGAATTGTAGGGCTAAGTCATGAACTTGAATGAAAACACTTAGCCAAGTTTAACATGACACGTAGGCGGGTTAAGTAATGAATTTAAATGACAACACTTAACCCATTGGACGGAAACCCTAGTTACGCGGTCCGTTTCAGCAGTAACCCACTAGATGTATCATGGTACCCTGGAACTAGGCAGGGTCGGGCACGATTACTGGGCTGATTGTAAGCGACCAGAACGACGGCTGTGTGGGTGCGCCAGTGTAGGTTCTAACGGAGTGCGGGCGTGCACACACTCCGGAGCAGAAAAAGCAGGCATTGGGCATCAGTAGGTTTATCTGTGCATTCTTGATTCGTGTTGGTGGTTGGCACCATAGGGCTTGATGCACCTTATGATGGACCTTGCACACGTGACTACATTCGTGATAGGGCCATATGACACAGAAACACGACGAGCTAGAACTTTTAGGGAGCCGATCGATTAGTGGATCGTTCCGTTGGACCTAGGTTGGGCTACTAGTACAGTTGGTGCAGCGAACCTTGAACATGCGATGCTATACTTGACCTATACTTGATTCATAATGTTATCTTAGTCTATCTTATCCATCTTGACAGCATACTTATGTTTACTTTCAGTTTATACATGTCATGTTACCTTTACCTGTTTTTATACTGAAAGTCACTTGGACTTACCAGTCTTTATGACTGACCCGTTTCCTTTCGCCTCTTTTTCTTTTGTTTCTTCCCCCAGGTTCTCAGGGAGGAAACTCTAGCTCTTATCTTGGATTTAGCTTGCTTTCTGTCAACTCATGTACGGTTTGGTCTTGAGCTATGCTATGGCTGCATTTCTGCTACCTTTGGGGAATTAAGCTACTTTCGTTATTTTTAAGTTTATGCTTCTTTATTTAGAACTTGATGTAATGGAATAATGACAACTTGTACTTTGGATATATGAGGTTTTGACTCTTTTCTTGAAAGTAATAAGATTTGGTTTTTAATTTCTACCGCTGCTTTATATATGTTCTGTCTTGTGATATCTCTGTGTATGTTTACCTAGATAATGCTCCACCAAAACTAGTGCATTCCCTTTGTGAGTGCCCCTAGCGGAGGTGGGGTGTTACAGGATTTGTATACAGGAATTAATACGGAAGACTATACAGTTCAAGAGGTTTTAGAGATTCAGAATTCAGAGTAGATTCTAGACTCATGAGTAATCAAGATTTCAAGAGTTCAAGAATAATATATTTATAGAGTCTAGATTTTGTAAGACTCTAAATAGCACTCTAGGTTCAAATTCAAAATCAAATTCTGATTTTCAATTCTTTCCTCAGTCCCTTCCATTTTGTTTTTCTATATTATTCCCAATCCTCTCTATTTTGTTTTATACTTGTTTCTATTTTTATTCATCTTTGTTTTTCAAAACTTAAGTTTTTATATATACTTTATTTATATTTTATATAGTTTAAAACCTTATAATTTTATAAATATATTTATATAGTTTAAAATATGTTTTAATATGTTTTTCTATCATATAATATTGATTTACAACATTTGAATTTTACTCAAGAAATTCCATAATTAATTTTATATCAAAATTCTTGAAAAATGCTTTGAAAATGAAATTTACACATGAGTATGTCGTCATAGCAAAATCTGTATGTCGACATATAACTGTTGTTTTTCTAAATTTGAAGGGAACTGTCTTTTCACTATTTGAAAAACTTCAGAACCATTGCAACCCTTCATTCTCTATAAAAAGAGGTTAAAACCGATTTTTCGAACAACTCTTCTTCTCCATCTTCATCCTCTTTCATCCTATCATTATTCTTCTTCATTTTTATGGTTTTTACAATTATACTCTGTCAAACTCACATCTGAATTGATCAAACTTCTTCTCTCTACAATCCCTACTCTCTAAATCAAGTGCTATTGAAGAGTTATAGGGTTGTTTTGTAATTGCTTGGGTTGAAAGACACTGTTTGTAAGTCAAAGGGTAATTGGTTTATCCTTGTAGCCATGAAATCAAGGAATAAGAGTCGGTGTGCCCTTGTTGAGCCGTGAAAACAAGGCATAGGAGTCGGTGTCTCCTTGTTGAGCCGTGAAATCTAGGAGGTTGTATTTGGCTACTTGAAAATAGTAATAAAACTCTGCACAATCCAGCGTTGTGCGGGACTGGACGTAAGGGTGATTCGAACCAGTATAAAATCTGGTGTGTTCTTTCCTTTTCTGCACTTTTATCTTTGTTTATTTTGCATCTATGATTGAATCTGTGTCTATGGTTGTGTTTGTGGTGTTTGATTCATCCCATAGTTCTCTTGTAACACCCCGTAATTTTATAACATTTAAATTCACAAATTAAAGTATACTTAATTTTTAGAAAAGAATTAAGTGAAATGGGTTGCGTTATTATGTTCATTTCAAAATTTTGGGTCAAGATAGGCATTTGATTTGCACAAAACGGATACCTTATGAAGATGTTATTAAGCCTTGAAGTTCGAATGCATATGAGAGAAATATATATATAGATATATATATATAAAAAAAAATTTAAATAAATAAATATGCAAAAAAGTTCAAAATAGCGAATTGGGAGGGGGAATAACCGAACTGGCCCATTTTTGAGGTCGACCCGAGCTCCGTTGGGTCGACTAGGGGTTGATTCAGGGTGTTTGGCTGTCAACTCGTGGGGCGATTTGCTCAAAGGCGGATGTGGCATCTGATTGGTTCTCATGGTTCAGGGTTAATCTAATGGTCCTAAATAACTTCCTACACCTATATATAACCCTAAGACCTAACCCTAATTCATAAATATTATCTATGACACCATTATTCTGTCAAGCTCTCTCTTAAACCCTAGCCGTCGCCTCTAAATCAAATCTCAAGTATTCAACTTCAACTCAAATTAAAGATTAGAGCTTCTACAATAATTCAAGAAGATAAATCAACAACACCGCAACGTTTCTACACCAATTTCAGTGCATAATTCTATTCTTTAACCACGAAAGGTGAGTACGGTGATTTTCACAATATAATGGGATTAAGAGTAACATGATGAAGTTATAAATAGGATTCATATGTATGTATGTAATTTAAATCTCATCCAAGTCTTCACCTTTTTGATTCATGTCATCATACGCCTATGTTTCTATGTAAAGTTCATACCTTTATCAGTTTATTCATGTTGAATCTGCCATTATGCCTCTATGCCAGTTTACATGCCCCTTTATTTCATGATGTTGTGTTAATTCCAATTTTCTGTAATTTGATTCTCCCTTCTTATCCCTATTCCTTTTATTTTTGGATCTAGGCTACCTTCGAGCCTGTGTTAAAAATCCGCGCGAATGCAAATACATGGGAACGATGGGAATATGTGAAATATGGAAAATTGGATATTATTGGATATTTTGGATAATCGGATAATATGTGAAATTGGCATATTTGGGTATGAATTACATGGAATTGATGAAATTGCCTATAATTGTAAATTTGTAATTGAGGCTAATTAATATGTAATTAGTGACAATTTGGAATAGGCAATATTATAATCATGATTATATGTTTAATTGGATATACATGACATGAAAATTGGGTATTGGTGAAATATGATTATTAATAAACCTTTGACACGAGGTTAGGCGCAATTGTTGCGTAAGACTTCCCGGAACTGCCCGGCAAATCCAGCTGCCTCAATTGGACGTCTAATGTTCTCGGTCAAATGAATGAATTATAGGTGCAACGGTTAATGACACGAGGTTAGACCCGGTTTGTGGCGTAAGACTGCCCGGAACCGCCCGGCAAATCCAGCGGCCACAAACCGTTCGATCTAATGTGGGAGGTCATGCACCGTTCGTCATAAGGAATGAATTAAGGAATACCAACCATAAGAAGACATGGGTATGGTTAGAGGGTTAAGTGGGGTGACATGTAAATTATGACATGTAAATATGGACTTAACCGGTACAAGATAAGACATGTAAATTATGACATGTAAGTGTGGACTTAACCATAGCATGTGTAAGACATGGACATTTAAATTAAAATGGTTAAGTGGGAGAAAAACCTAGTGGGGACCAAGCATAGGTGGGAGGCTTGTGTCGGATGGGGGACCCGCTTTAACCAGTAACCCGTTTGAGTAACTAATTGGGTCCGGTACTAGGCCGAGGTTAGGGCATGCTTACTGGACTTGAATGTAAGAGGTCAAAACGTGAATAGCGGTGGCAACGCGATTCCAACGGGTTCATGTGCGTGCATGGGTCCGGGCTGGTAGGTAAGACGTTGTTGCATCATGTAGGTATGGCCGTGCATTTTATGTTGGTATCGGGGTTGCCACTTTAGGGAGTGATACACCCCACTGTGGGGCCAACACGGGTGCCTACGGGGTTTAGGGAGCCGATCGAATGGGTAGGGTAAGGGTACCTTAGTGGTGGTAGGAGCAAGCTGGCACCTACAATAGCAGCTAGGTACAAGTAACTACCAAGTTTGTTATGTAGGTACAGTTAGTGGGAAGGGATCAACCTTTAGTAAATAGAGACTAGTAGATGTGCGGTGTAATTAAGTAATGTGGTGTAACTTAGAAAAAGTGCGGTGTAATGAAATACATGTTGGTTGAGTTGGATAGTCCTTTGGGTGCTAGTCTGATGTTGACTTCGGTATTCGGGGTTAGTACTTGGAGGGTTGTTCGCTTAGCCAAAGTGTAGGATTGTCTTAGTACTTAGGAACGGAATCATCTTGTCCATCCTTTTTATCTACCTTATCTATGTTACATCCATATCATGATGCCTATTTATGTCTTGATCATTTACCTTACCTATTATTTGTTAAAATTACTGGACTCGCCAGACTTTATGTCTGACCCGTTTTGTTTCCACCTCTTTTCTTTCCTCCCGTCCACCCTAGGTTTGCAAGGAGGGAATACTACAGCTTAGTGCCAGTTTCTTTCAGTTGCTTGAAAAGAGTAGATGTATCCCTTTGGACTCTCTCATATTTATGGCTTTGCTTATGCTCAGTGGGGATTTATGCATTTATGTTATTTAAGTATTTGCTTCTTTATGTACTTTGAAGTTTTTGGAAAAGTCTATTGATCCTGTTGTAATGGTTTTGGAGACTACTTATGTAAGCTTGTTCTAAGTTATGATGCTATGAAATAAGTTTTATCTTCCACTGTGTTGTTTTATTTATTTATTCTTGTAATTTATCTGTTCTATACAATAATAATGCTTCATGGACATTGATGCATTCCCCTTATGAATGACATTAATGGACATGGGGTGTTACATCTCTCTAGTTTTTAGTTTTATTTAAAGTCTTACAAACACTATTCACCCTCTGCTCTAGTGTTTGCTTTGCCTGAACGATCCATTCCGCAGTCCCTAACAGAGATTGAGCGGCGGTTCATGGGGATGAGGGAGGCCATTAATGAAGAAAAGAGGAAGATGGAAGGAAGGAGGAGAAGTGAGGAAGAAAGAAAGGAAGAGGGACTTATATGCAAATTTCTTCCTCTCTCTCGGATTGCCTGATCGCGACTTAGTTCCTTTTGCTACGAAATTTAGGCACACGGTAATATACGTAATTATGAATCTGACGAATCAAATTTCGTCGAATTTCGAGTTCCTTTGACCTTCCGTTTTATTTTTCGATCGGGTTTAAACTAGTTTAAAAAATTAATTTAGCGTACATTTTCTTCATGCATGCCCACACGCTTACTTCAAAAAATTATGAAACTTCGGATTCTACCATTATTTGTTGATACAGATTCAATAAAAAAATCGTTGAATTCGGAGATCATCTCAATAACGTTCCTTTGTAAACAAATCGTCAATATTGCCCCGAACTATTTTATCTCGTACAGCCACATACTAATTACGTTTGGCATGAAATTTGAAACTTAGCAATGATTGATTATTCCGAATACAATAAATTTGGCTTATCGGATTCTGAGGTCGTGAGCAAAATCTCACTTTTTAGAGGCTATGCAATGTTTTAAAAATTGAATTTTTAAATTCTAACGCATTTTATTATAAAATTATATTAAAAATAATTTTTAAATTGGTTGTGAAATTCTGGGTTGTTGAAACAAACTTGTAAATTTAAAATGAATAATTAAATAATTACCTTCTTGTTACCTTACTTGGAAAGAATCGAATTCCTTTTTATTACTAACATCCAGAATTTTAACAGAGCATGCTATTCTCCCTCATGGTCAAAAGATCCTTAGGAAAACCCTTATGATTCAATGCTTTCTGAGGAGTGTCCATATCTTGGTTAGAGGCGATCCTAGAAATTTCTCCATTTTGTCTTCTATTAGTCTTGGTTGCGACGGTAAGCATTCAATCCATTGTTTTGTAAATATTAGTTATCTCGCTGCTTAATTTATTAATTTTTTTGATTTATTTCAGTTATTCCCTTTAATGTCGTTATATGTTCCTTTGATTTTTTACCAAGCCTTCTTTCTTCCTCAAGACATGTGTTTCTACCATGGCGTATGCCATCCTTAAACCCGGGGAGGCCGCCATGAAAAGGCTAAATGAAATTCCAACCAAAGGTCATGCTAAGAAGAAAGAGAAAGTATCTGGTTCTCAAATTACCGTCAGTTTTGATGAAGAAGATGAAAGAGAGGGTATCACAACCCTTATTGACATTCTAAAGATGTCTGTTGATGATACCCAGTCGAATACCAAAGGAAAAGCCTCAGCAGTGCAGAGGCCCATGTTACCAAAGATTATCGCCTTTCGGTTACGGATATTCCTAATTCCCATTCTTGACCAGATTCAGCGTGAAAATAATCTTACCTTATTTCCCTTTCTATTGTTCTTGGTCTCCCTAGTGCCTCCTCTTCACCTCCGTCAACTGATTTTCCTGGTCTGGTAAAAACAATCATAGATTCTCCTTTCTCCATGTTCCTAAAACACCTTCTGATTCCCCTTCCGAGGACTGTTCCACTATCAAGTAATAACTTAAGGTACTCTTTTTCTTGTTTGTATCACTTTCATTACTAGTCCCACATAGGATTTTTCTTACGGTTCGTCCTTTCCTTTCTCATTTTATGAAAACTTGATTTTTTTTCCTTTGGAAGAGTTCTTCTAATTCCAATATAGTTAATTCAAACTTCAAAGAAGAGATCAAATCCTTAAAAGATCATGTTTCTATGTTAACATCCTCAAGAGATAAAGCCTTTGATGAAGTGGCTTTAGGAAAAGTCCTCTCATTTGTTGCTTGATCAAAACTTGGCTTTACAAATGGCCTTATAGGACTTTAAAGATGAATAAACCAGAATGATTGCCAAAAAGGCTTCCCTCGAAACCTGCTTCTTTCCTGGATAAAAAGAATGACTTTCTTTTGAAAGTCTTTGATGCTTTCTTTACTGTAAAAAAGTTGACGATTTTCTAACAGATTTTTTGACGTGATCATTTGGGATACTTCCAATCAAAGTTTGATAATTTGCGGAAATGAGAAATTTATAACAGTGAAGGAGAAATTGTGTTTCAAATAGAATAGAGGTAATGTACATATGTGATGTATTTATACAGTTTGGGCTAATGGCTATAAATCAAGAAAATAGAAAATGGGCTTTAGCCCAGCACAGTTGTACACGGGTAAAACAGAAATAAAAGTCTCTCTCGTATAACTCATTCTCACGTATACTCATTTCCTTGTTAGCCCCCATCGAAACTATGGTGCTGAAACCCTAGTTGCGAACGAATCATGGCGGCGCTTCATAAAATCTTCAAATCTGAGTTAATAATCAACATGCGAGAGAGCTTGAGGGAGTATAGAGGCTTTATCTTTAACACTTTTTGCCCCAAATATGAGTCTTTAAGCAGTTTGAAAAGCCTAGATTGTCGAATTGATGATTTTAGGGTTTTCGTGTCCTCTTTGTTGTCTTCCTCCTTGTTTTTTCATAGAATTAGGTTGCAATTTGTTGTTTGAAAGCTCTGACTCTTCTTTGATTTTGATATTCATTTTAGATATGAATTTGATAAAGTTGGTTGCTGAAATGGCTTTGGTTAGCACGTCTGCTCTCTGATAAGTGCCTGGTATGTGATTAACTTGACCTTCTCCCTTTTGTATCATTTCTTTGATGAAGTGCAAGTCAATTTCTATATGTTTAGTTCTAGCATGTTGTATTGGATTTTCAGACATGTACACTACACTTTTATTATCACACCATATAGTTGGTTTTTGATTTGATTTCAAATTAAGTTCAGACAGCATAGACTGTATCCATTTGATTTCAGCTACAGTGTTAGCTATGCTTCTGAACTCTGCCTCTGTGCTAGATCTAGAAATTGTAGGATGCTTTTTAGAACACCGTGATATTAAGCTTTGAGCTATATATACACAGTATCCTGTTGTAGATCTTCTATCATCGGGATCTGAAGCCCAGTCAGCATCTATATATGCATTTACGTGTAAAAGTTGGCTAGCTTTAAGTGTTAATCCATGATTGATAGTTCCCTTGAGATATCTTAGTATTCTTTTGACTGCTTTCCAGTGATTGTCTAAAGGATTCTGCATGAATTGAGATACTTTATTAACACTAAAAGCAATATCGGTTCTAGTTATAGTAGCATATTTTAATGCTCCTATAACACTTCTATATTTAGTGATGTTTGATATTACCTCTCCCCTATTTTTTGAGTAATGTTGATTTGTTATCATAGGAGTAGGTTGGGGATTGGCATTGATCATTTTGGTTTTAGACAGTAATTTAGTGATATATTTTCTTTGACATAGAGTTATTTCATTACTATCTCTTCCTACCTCTATGCCCAGAAAATTATTCACTTCACCCAAATCTTTGATTGGAAACAGTTGATCAAGATATTGGTTTATTCTTTGAAACTCTGCAGTATTACTGCCAGTTACAATTAAGTCATCCACATATATTAATACGTAGATGATAGAATTGTTATATGTTTTGATAAATAATGATGTGTCTGATTTGATAGACTTGAAACCTAACTTAGATAATGTATTTTTGAGTCTATCAAACCAAATATAAGGAGCTTGCTTCAAGCCATAAATGGCTTTATTTAATTTACAAACATAATTGGGATTGAGATTATAACATGGTGGCTGCTGTATATAAATATCCTCTTCTAGTATGCCATTGAGGAATGCATTATTAACATCTAAGTGTTTAATGTGCCATTTCTTGTGCAAGGCTATGGTTAGAAGTAATCTTACAGTGGTTGGTTTTACTACAGGTGAAAATGTTTGATTAAAGTCAAAACCAAACTCCTGTGTAAACCTTTAGCAACTAATCTAGCCTTGTACTTGTTAATGGTACCATCTGGATTCTTTTTAAGTCTATATGTCCACCTACAGCCAACTATATTTTTGTTTACTACTGGACATACAAGTCTCCAGGTCTTATTTCTGATGAGAGCATTATACTCTTCATCCATAGCTATTTTCCAGTTTTTATTTTTCATGGCCTGGTCAAAAGGTTTCAACAGAACTGGTTGTATGTAATAACCCGGAAAATCAGAATCAATTTAAATTTTTTTATTTTGGCAATTTTAATGAATTTTGAATATTTAAAATGAATTATTTTATTTAATAATGATGAGAAATTTATTTGAATAGAATTAGAACGTATATATTTATTTAAATCGAAGTTAGAATATAAATATTTATTTTAATTATAAAAGGAATTAAAAATGGCGCGGTATTTGAAATTTTGATTTCAAATGAATGTACAGGATTCAAAATAAACCAGATTTTAATGAAACCAAAAATATTTCAATCTATTTGAAAATATCTTTCCAATGAATCCGAAAAATCCAAATTTCATAACGGGTGTTGGGATGACATTTGACATACACTAATCCCAACTATTTACTTGTATGTCGATCGATTGGTTCACAGACGAAAATCTAACTTCCAACATGCGACAATTGCGGTTTTGATTGTAGGGCCTAGTATTGGCGACATGATATATGGTACCCATGCCGTCTAGGATTGATACATTTATATTTGAAGTTGTTTTAAACACTATGTACTTATAATAAGTATCAAATGATTTGTCTTAACGTACCAAGCATGTTTAGCTATTATAAGGGAAAACCCAATCCTCCGGCTTGTGTTGCATTGTGTGATGGGACATGAGTCTTATAATAGCCTCATTTTTACAAAAAGCATTGTGCTGTTTTGTTATATGCACTGGTATTCTTGGGAGGAAACCCGTTCCGTGTTATATGGCGTGGTCCCTTGATATATCTGATTTAAAGTAAAGTTTTAAATAACTGTTTTAGTTCTCACACCAGTCACATGACTGACCTGGAGTTTATTATTTTAACCTAAACTCTGGGTGCCCTATTTTCCACACGGGCAGCTAGTAGTTTTGGTTTTGTAGATTTATATTCACAGGATCCTGGTTTATAGCTGGAATGATATTCGGAAAGCCCTGTATCCGTATATTCCTTTCAGTTGTGTTAGTTTTTCCGCTGCTATGTATTTAAATGTAATTTGTAAATCTCTGATATTTATCAAATGTATATTACTTGTTCATACTTTGTATATTCTTGTACTCTGATGTAAATTGTTGTAATAAGTAATGAAATGTTCTTCTGTTTGTGTTCTGATTTGTCGTGTTCTCAATTCAATCCAGGCTTTCCTTCACGGGGAAGTTGGTGTGAGAACTAAAACAGTTAGTTAAAACTTTACTTTAAATCAGATATATCTAGGGACCACGCTGTATAGCATGAAACGGGTTTCCTCCTAAGAATACCAGTGCATATAACAAAACAGTGCAATGCTTTTTGGAAAAATGAGGCTATTATAAGACTCAGGTCCCATCACACAATGCAACGCAAGCCGAAGGATAAGGTTTTCCCTTATAATATCAAAACATGCTTAGTACGTTAAGACAAATAATTTGATACTTATTATAAGTACATAGTTTTTAAAACAACTTCAAATATAAATGTATCAATCCTAGACGGCATGGGCACCATATATCATGTCTCTAATACTAGGCTCTACAATCAAAACCGCAATTGTCACGTATTAGAAGTTGGATTTCCGTCTGTGAACCAATCGATCGACATACAACTAAACAGTTGGGATTAGTGCATGTCAATTTGGATTTTTCGGATTCGTTGGAAAGATATTTTCAAATAGATTCAAATATTTTCGGTTTCGCTAAAATCCGGTTTATTTTGAATCCTGTACAAATATTTATAATTAAAACAAATATTTGAAATCGAAATTATAAACTACCACACCATTTTCAATTCCTTTTATAATTAAAACAAATATTTATATTCTAACTTCGATTTAAATAAATATATACGTTCTAATTCTATTCAAAATAAATTTCTCGTCATTATTATTTAAAATAATTCATTTTAAATATTCAAAATTCATTAAAATTACCAAAATAAAAAATTTTAATTGGTTCTGATTTGTCGTGTTCTCAATTCAATCTGGGCTTTCCTTCACGGGGAAGTTTGGGTCATCTCAATGTAATCGTAAAAAGTTTTGGTTTAAAGATGCCACTTTTGGATCTTGTTATCATAGAGTGACCAGAATGAACTAGTTGCTCAGCTTGTGGTGAGTTGTTATCCTCTTCATTGTTTGCTTGTGTTTCTTCAGCACTCTGAATGTTTGATTGTTCATCTTCATTTTGACCTTGACTTTATGTTACTTCAGGTAGAGATGATGTTTGACTGGGAGGCTCAATGGTATCATTATCTTCATTGTTTGAAGTAGATGCGCCTTGAGCATCCGTGATTACTTCTCTTTGTATTGGCTGCCAGTTCTCATCAGGAATAGGTATAGCAGGTATTGATGTTTTGGTATTAACCACCCTACTTGTGATTTTAATATCTTTGTTACAAAATGGATAAATTCTTTGATTGAAAATAACAAGCCTGCAAATATAATTCTACCAGTTTCATTAATGCATTTATAACCTTTTGGGTTAGTGGTATACCTAAGAAATGTGCATTACTTTGACCTGAAGTATAATTTGTAAGAATTATAGGGTCTTAAATATGGAAAACATAGGCAGCCAAAGGTTTTAAGACTATTATAATCCTGTTTGATATTAAATAGCTTTTCTAATGGTGTTGAGCCATTTAATACGGTTGTTGGTTGTCTACTAATCAGATAAACTGCTGAGACGACCCCAAACCCCGTACTGACGGCGGCAAGGGTAATCCTTGGAATATAACACATAAACAGATAATAGCAGAACAGAAATAAAAAAATACACCAGATAATGAACAATAGAATATACTGGATAAACGTAATCATCAGAGTTACACAGTATACAGGATCATACTTAGTACAAATACAGTTCAGCTATACATAAATGTCTACAGCGGAAAACAAATATAATATGTACAATATGAGCTGAATAGCATAAAAAGAGATAAATAATAGAATCCATCTTCAGCTCCAGCTATCCAGAGAAAGCTAGCTAAAACCTGAATACAAGGCTGCCCGTGTAGAAAAAGGGGCACCCGAGTTTGAAAGTGAAACAAACTACGAGTCAGTCATGGGACTGGTATGAGAAATCTACTCAACACATTTGAAATAAGGCTAATCACAGGACCACGCCACTTTCGTGGAACGGGTTTACTCCATTGGATTGCCAGTTCATTAAAACAAATCATTCTTTTAAGCATCGCAATGCTTTTTATAAAAATGAAGCCATTATAAGACTCAGTTCCCATCACACAATGCAACGCAAACCGGAGGATAGAGTTTTTACCTTATAATGACCAAAATATGATTGATACGAATAAAACAAAAGCATTTGATATTATTACTAGTGTTTATATGTTTCAAAAACAATTTCAATCATAACTATCAATCATAGACGGCATTAATGCCCCATACCATTATGTCGCCATATATAGGTACACAATCAAAACCGCACAGTCACGTATTTGGAAATTGGATTTCCATCATGAACCAAGGCAAAAGATAGTCCTTACCGACTTCGAGATAGTCTAGCCTACCATGTCTCAGGATCAGAGCTCGAGTGACCCTTGGATCGTCAGGGCCGGTCCACCGATGTGGATTAAAATGCTTGAGCAATACGTCTCCCCGCCCTATGGGGCGCAAATGAGACAACGAATGACTCCATCAGACCCGGATCGTCCGATCTAATGGAGGCGCCTCGCAACAGTAACAACCACATAAGTAAAATGTCAGGCCGTGTAAAAACACCGACACTACTCCTAGCTAGAAAGAAACGCATGCCCTCCCTGAGGTCCTGCTCCCGTTTCTGGTTCGTACCGGGGTGTGAGGCTCGCGATTTCACGTTATACACAAAGCTACGCCTCACATGCGGCGCTTTGATCATCACCACAAGACTTTGCTTTTCTACAGAAGCCCTGATCACTGCATCTTAGCATGCCACACAGGCAATTCACACCGTGCAACTGATGGCTATCGGTCACAAAGAATAAATTCCAATGTCGGACACACTGTCCATTTGCAAGTCCGTTCTGGGTCTGAACGAAATCGGAGGCACTATATACCTCGCAAACCCATCGATCACCATGTACGTCTGGACGATCACCACTCATTATCCATATTTCGGGATGCCTCTCAATCAGGACCTCGGTTACCATCCAAACGAGGTGAAGATCTCCGGTCTTCGACCACCGTCTTGGTCTTCGATTTCTTATCGTCGATTCAGTTATTCAGAATGGGATAAACCCGGTCTTTCTGAGCAACTCGTAATAAACAAGTGCTACACAAACACTACTACGCATCATTTCAATTCATTAGTCACTAACCGTCAATCAGTAAGAGAACGATTTCCCAAATATTAACCCCGAAGGCCGAAACCAACATCAGATCAAAATCCAGGAAACCATTCGACTTGGCCAACCTTTAGTTAATTTCTAAATCACACATCCATATCATTTATAATATTTTATAATGATTTATCGCTATTTTAATTTATTTTTAAATAGCCAATTTATTCAAAACGACGCTTCGGGCCATAACGCGGCCGTGGCGCTATTTTTCTTTAGATTTGATTTACACATATCTGGAAATCTAACCGTTGGATCTTCACAAAATTTACATCATTAGAAAGATCTTTTCAAAACGAATCCAACGGTTCCAGTTTCGGGAAAACCCGATGGTCGGATCTCCCGGTATAATCGTTTGAAGTTTCAATTTCAAAATACGAACTGCAGCGTCGTTATTCAATTGAATATAATTTTATATATATAATCGATTCTGGCGCTATTTTTCTTTAGATTTGAATTAAACATTCCAGACAATCCAACCGTTGGATTTTTACAAAGTTGGTGTCGTTGGGAAGATATTTCCAAAGCGAACCCAACGGTTGCGGTTTCGGGAAAATCCGATGGTCGGATCTCCCGCATTAATCGTTTGAAATCATGGTTTCAAAATACGAACTGCAGCGTCGTTATTCGATATATTTCAATTCTATTTATATATATATATATATATATATATCGATTCTTCGATTTCAAACTATAGGATTTTCATACTTTTGATAAAAATGATATTTTTATCAAACTGTTTTCTATTTCAATACTTCACTATTTTTAACAATTCGTGTATATAATAAAAATGTGATTTTTAATGTGGAACAATTTATTTCAAAACTCGACTATTTTATATATTTCATATAGGTGATAAAAATAGGATTTTTATTTTAAAACAATTTATTTCAAAATATAAATACCATTCAACACATGAATTTCAATTCAACGAATGAATTTCGATTCAACACATAAAGGTTTTCTGTAGTTTAAAAAATATATAGATAAAAATGTGATTTTTATATTTAAAACACGAATACCATTCAACACATGAATTTCAATTCAACGAATGAATATCGATTCAACACATGAAGGTTTTCTATTGTTTATATATATAAATAAAAATGTGATTTTTATATTCAAAACACAAATACCATTCAACACATGAATTTCAATTCAACGAATGAATATCGATTCAACACATGAAGGTTTTCTATAGTTTATATATATAGATAAAAATGTGATTTTTATATTTAAAAAATGAATACCTTTCAACACATGAATTTCAATTCAATGAATGAATTTCTATTCAACACATGAAGGTTTTCTATTCAACAGACGAATATAATTTCAACACAGGAAAATAATTCTAACACATGAATATTATTCAAAATTTCGGCAGCATAACGGTAGGGTAGTTAAAACCAGGACCGTCCCTAGTACGGCTCCTCGCTCTACCTTAAAACCTCGCGGTTTTTGACAATGGGGAATCATGCATCTAGTTCGCATGCAGGCGGCATGTATATATTTATTTCATTTCCACAAACTAATCCTATGTGGTTTCAATCTAATATTTCTCAACCACAAATGAGTATTTTTCAACCACAATCAATCAATATCAACCACAAACAATTCCAATCAACCATTCGCTATCAATCAATTTTCACACCAATCACAACCAATAAATATCGTCTATGGTTTGTGGAAGAGGGGCGTATATATATATATATATATATATATATATATATATATATATATATATAGCATTTCACTTCTATTTCAACACATATATAATTTTTACAACGCATATACAACTTATACATCGAACGTACAACTTATACAACGCTTATACAAGAGGTGTACAATGCTTATATAACTCATACATCGATTATATAATTTATACATCGTCATTTTCCGTATCGTTTATAATTTAGAAATCTCACATTGGGTTCCACTCCACCAAAAATAGCAGAAGGCTCATAAAAATATGTGGTCTCTTCTAGAAGGTAGAAGACGTCCACACGAGTCCACTGTCTCTTGTTTCACTGAATTTCGTCAACACACGAAAAAGATATTATTTTTCAAAGTTTGCAACGGTTTAAAGGTGTTAAAACAGTTGAAAATAAACAAGGCCGTACCTCAGCTGTTTCGTTCAAAACTAGGTTTTGATTTATCTCGAAATTCGTGTACCTATTCTTCGATCGGCCTTTGCAACGTCGAAGGGGGAGGAGAGAGCTTCCAGTGCAGGGGGGTGGCAGCCAGTTCGATCGCCTCTGGCGATGGTGGGGGCGGCGGAAAGGCGTCGACTTCCAAGCGTCGATTCTCACTCCACAGGCCACGAAAAATTCCAAACTATATATGGATTTAAAGATCTCGAGGAGCTCTACAAAATCTTCAATTGGAGGAGGGGCTAATTTTGCGTGGATTGATCGGAAAATGAACGGGAAGTGATGAACACCCTTCCGTCGTTCGTCGCGATATTTCGGGGAGAGAGAACATGTTTCCTGACCAATGAATTTTTTTTTTATATATTTTAAAATCTCTAAAATACCCTCTTCCACCCACGAACACCAATCCAAACCCAACGACTGTCATCCCTAGCGTTTTACCCCCATTCCGAACACAATGGGATATGTTTCGAAGGCCCATTCGAATGTTTCAGTCAGCTTTTCTTCAAATTAAAATATAAAACATTCAATATTAAATTTGAACGTACATTTCAATTTGCTAGGGCCACAAACTGATTCGAAAAATCCCAGAAAAATAAATCTAGCTATGTTTTGACGATACGGTCCCAACAAAACTAGTTTCGTCGAATTCTGAGACCGTTTGCAAAAAGGCCCATTTCTGGTCGATCCAATTTAACTATAATTGATCAAAACACGTTTTCCTTTGCCATGCTGACATACTAGCTTCAAAAATTATGAAATATGAAATCTAGCAATAACTTCACATCCCGGATCCAACAAAAGTGGTTTCGTCGAATTCCGAGGTCGTTTGCAAAATGGCCAATTTCACTAGCTATATAAATTCCATAGCGACCTTTCTGAAAATTCATTTGGCCATAACTTTTGCTTTCCGCTATGAAACTTCGATTTTTCAGATTCGTTAGAAAGGTATTCATTAACAGATTTAAATATTTTTGGTTTCACTCAAATCCGTTTTGTTTTGCACCCGGTACAGTCCGACAAAGTTTGAATTCAATTTTTGAAACTGCAGCGCCATTTCATGCCTTGTTTATAATTAGAATTAATTATATTCGTTTTCAAACGTCGATTCAAACTCAGTTTTCATTGCTATTATTTAAAATATTTATTTTAAATATTTAAAATCCACTATTTTAGCCAATTTAAAAATTTTAAATTGGTTCAGATTTTCAGGGTCGTTACAATCTCCCCCACTTAAAACTTTTCGTCCCCGAAAAGGAACAAAGTCGAAAGTGGTTTGATTAATCAACTCTACGTTCAATCTAGCTTCCATTCTCCAACTTTTCAGTTTCTGAGAATTTTCAAATTCTTCAAAAATTTGGCTAACACCCGGAATTTTCGAAAAATTTTGCCATAACCTCCTTTGTATGGAGAGAGGTTTGGAAATTTATTGGGTCGTATTAGGTACCCAATAAATCCTAATAAGCATACACATATTTATAGTGATATATTCTAGTGTTTACAGGGGAGCGTGTATAGATAATAACTCCAGAGAATAAATTCTCGTCACTTTGTCAAAGCCTGAGGGAGTGTGTATTTTAAATGCTCCAGAGGATAAATCCACGTCACCTCGTCCCGTGTGGGAAATAAATAGTCCATGTGCCGTATCTAATAACTAGAGAGACGTGATTATTGTCAACTCCAGACCCGTGTGGGGTTTTTATTAATCTGGCAATTTTATCGTTACAATTTAAATAGTCCATATCAGTCATCAGTTCAACCTGTAAAATATAGTCATCGCCATACAAGCCTCTCGCTCATATGGTAAATCTTCCACCTCGTCACACAAGCTCCAAATGCTTATGTGGTATATGATGAAGTATGCCTATCTTCAGAAGTATGCCATGTAGTGCAGTTCAAAATTTATTGTTACTATCCTATGGCGATGTTTATTATTTCACACAGAACAACCAGCACTCCGCATCCAATGGCATTCACAGGAGTTGATACAATAATATTTCGCATCCAACTCATTAAGGTTTACCTATTTTTCGGGCACGCAAATAAAATCTTTACTCAACAACTATCCATTTACCTGTTTAAACATATATAATGCACATGTATATATATTTCTATCTATTTTCTAATCAGTTCAATGTGTGATTTAAATGAATAAATTCTACCATTATTCTCTTATTGATTAAATAAACTATCGTTTTAATAATTTTAATTAATCAAATCTACAATCACACAACACAAACAACAATCAATTTGTTTTTAACTTTTCAAAAATATACTAGTCAATTTCTATACTCTTTTAAAATAATTCAGACTACAGAATTAAAAGTGCACATCCATGGAAAGAAAATACCAACAGAGTAGAGAATTAATTGGTAATGCAAAGTATGGTAAATGTACCTTGCACCGGAGTCAATCAAAGATATCCACTCGGCATCTAGGATAGGCTTTCTGAATGCTCTCCTCAGTTTCCCAAGTACAATCTCGCGGATCTCCACTCCATTGCACTTTGACTAAGTGAACCTTCTTGTTCCTCAGTTCTTTGGTTTCTTTGCCAATGATCTTGAGTGGCTCTCTTCTCATAGCTAGTTCTGGAGTAATTTCAATATCTTGTTGAGCTGCTTCTTCCACGATCAAGTCTGGATCATGAACGTGCTTTCGAAGTTGAGATATATGAAATACATCATGCACCCCAGGCAACCAATCTGGCAATTTAACTCTATAAGCGAGCGTTCCGATCCGTTCAAGAATAGGAAACGGACTAATGAATTTGGGCGCCCACTTCCCAGTTTTTCCGAACCGGATAACTCCTCTCATCGGCGATACTTTCAGATATACATAGTCGCCAACAGCAAATGATATATCTCTTCTTCTCCTATCGGCATAACTCTTTTGTCGGCTTTGAGCGGCGAGTAATCGTTTCTTAATAAAGTCGACTTTGTCGGCAGCTTCTCGGATCATATCGGGTCCCAATACAAGTCTATTACCGGTTTCGACCCAACAAACGGGGGATCGGCACGGTCTACCATACAACGCTTCGAATGGTGACATTGTCAGACTTTCCCGGTTGCTGTTATTATAAGAGAATTCAGCCAAATGTAGATGGTCTTCCCATGATCCACCGAAATTTAGAACACAAGCCCGCAATAGATCTTCTAGTATACGGTTCACCCTCTTAGTTTGACCATCTGTCTGAGGATGATAAGCGGTGCTCAAGTTCAGCTTCGTTCCCAGTTCTACTTGAAATGCCTCCAAGAATTTGCTAGTGAATATTGGATCTCTATCACTCACTATACTGATCGGCATTCCGTGTAGTCTAACAATTTCCCTGAAGTATATCTGCGCCAGACTCTGAGCAGTTCTGTTTGATCTGACAGGTATGAAATGGGCGGTCTTTGTGAAGCGATCTATGATCACCCAAATATTGTCATTTCCTTTTCTGGTTCTGGGCAAACCATCAATGAAGTCCATGGAAATATGTTCCCACTTCCAACCAGGAACGTCTAGCGGTTGTAACAATCCAGCCAGTTTCTGTTGGTCGCTTTTGACTAGCTGGCAAGTAGGGCATCGGTTAACATATATTGAAACGTCCATTTTCATAGCCTTCCACCAGAATGTTCGCTTGAGATCATTATACATATTGGCTACACCAGGATGGATACTCAGCTTGGACTTGTGACACTCGTCTAACACTTCCCTTTTGAGCTCGGGAATGCCAGGAACACAAATCCTTCCTTTCAATCTCAGGATTCCATCGTTATCTATTTGAAAACACGAGGGTTCGCCTTTCTGAATCCTTTTGATCATATCCTTAATAAAGTTATCATCCTTCTGAAGAATGGATATATTGTCAATCAAGGAAGTCGTAATAACAAAGCTGGCGATCATTACAATCTTTCGACTCAACACATCGGCCACGACATTGGCTTTCCCTGGAGTGTATATAATTTCAAAATCGTATGCTGCAAGGAACTCTAACCAACGTTGCTGCCTCAGATTCACGTCTTTCTGGGTGAACAGATATTTAACGACTGGTGATCTGTAAACAGTTCAAATCTCTCACCCAGAAGATAGTGTCTCCAGATTTTCAAGGCGAATACTATAGCCAATAACTCAAGATCATGAGTTACGTAGTGTTTCTCATGCGGCTTCAGCTGACGGCTAGCATAAGCAATCACTTGACCCCTTTGCATTAACACTGCGCCAAAGCCTTCTCTAGAAGCATCAGTCCAGACTTTTAAATCCTGATTGCCATCGATGATGGTTAATACTGGAGCTGTTGTTAATCTTAACTTTAGCTCTTCAAAAGCCTCATCACTTTCGGGAGTCCATTTGAATTTAGAGTGCTTCTTTGTAAGCTTCGTTAAGTGACCAGATATCTTCGAAAAGTTTTTAACGAACTTCCGATAATAACTATCCAATCCGAGAAAACTGCGAACCTCTATAGGGGTACTGGCCTATTTCCTATTCTGAATAGCTGTGATTTTACTTGGATCCACAGCAATTCCTTCTTTCGATACGACGTGGCCTAGAAATTTCACTTCATCTTGCCAGAATATACATTTGGATAGTTTGGCTTTTAATACATTCCTTCTGAGGATTTCTAGAACCTGTTCCAAATGCTTTTCATGTTCGGCCTTTGATTTAGAGAAGATTAGAATATCATCAATAAAAACCAGAACAAATTTATTCAAAACTTCTCTGAACACTTTATTCATCAAATCGACGAAGTATGCTGGAGCGTTACATAAGCCGAACGGCATTACTAACCACTCGTAGAATAGGTCTGGACCTCTGAATGCTGTCATAGGAACACATTCTTTGGCAATACGAAGCTGATGGAAGCCTGTAGCTAGGTCCATCCTTGAGAATACTTGTGCTCCATTCAGACGATCCAATAAATCATCGATTCGCGGCAACGGATATTTGTTCTTTATTGTTTGCTTATTCAAATCACGATAATCCACACATAGCCGTAGAGTACTGTCGGATTTTGGGACAAACACCACTGCTGCACCCCAATCAGAGAAACTAGGCCTAATCAGACCCTTCCATACAAGCTGTCGTGTTTGATTGTCAAGTTCTTCTTTCTCTTTCAAGGACATTCTTCGAATAGCGTGAACTACCGGCCTCGCATTCAGAATCAAAGAAATCTTGAAATCTATTTCTCTCTGCGGAGGTAAGCGAACAACTTCTTCAAACACATCCGCATAATTTTTGACGACAGGAATATCTTTGATGAGGTCAGGAATATTTTCTGTGACTTCTGGGATATTTTCTATTTGAACAGGAGAAACATCCAAAGCTGCCCAGAAGTCTTTTCTACTAGCATTCTGACCTTCACAGGGAATGGTTATGTACTCACCTGATTTATCTTTGCCATAACGACTCTATCGGCGCATTTAACCTCATCTTCATACTTGGTCAACCCGTCTAACCCCAAGATAAGATCAAACTCTTTAAAATTCATGACGGCCGCGATGGTAGGGAGCCGATAACGAGAAAAAGAAACCGGCACTCCACAAACCCAACTAAGATCAATGGAAACCCCAACCAGATTCTGGACAGTCATTGGTTCTTTGAGCTTCTTCAAATTCAAATCTAGTTTCTTAGCTGCATTCTTGGCAATGAAGCTTCGTGACGCGCCTGTGTCAAACAGTACCTTAACTGGAATATCTTTGACAGTAAGCGTGCCTTCTAAAACATCTGGCCTTTCCTGAGCAGACGAAGATGCAGGCACTTTTGCCTCTTCATTTACAGGTACTGCTTCAGGTTTTCTGAATAGCGGGCAGGCCTTTAAAAGATGACCGGCCTGTTGGCATTGACTGCACTTTCTATTCTCTTGAAAATTCTTTCCGGATTTAGACCCATCACCCTTTCGTCTGTTCGAAGATCTACAGTTTCTCATTGAATGCCCTTGCTGATCACACTTTAGACATACGACTGTCTTTACCTTTTTCTGATTGACCTTTGGCCTCTTTATGACTTCAGCCTTCGTACTGGCCTCAGGCTGCACACTTGTCTTTGGGCTATCAGCTTCAAATTTTCTTTTGCTGCTAGAAATGATTTCTTCTTCGTCTCGCAACATGCCTTTCATATGGAGATCTTCATACTGATAAGCCATATAAATCATTTCTGAAAAAGGAAGCTTCACATGCCCCATTACTTTATTCTGGTATTTCCTTTGAAGCCTGTTAATAAATCTCAGATTCTTTCTCTTCGTATTTTGAATTAAATAGGGAGCAAAGTGAGAAAGTTCATTGAATTTCTTATGATATTCCGGGATGGTCATATCTCCTTGTATCAGATAAGAAAATTCATCACATAATCGCTCAGTCGCTTCAGGAGGAGTAAATCTTTCCAGGAAAATCACTTTGAATCTGTCCCAGGTGATATCACCTTCTGGATTATTTTCAATAACTGAATCCCACCAGAACAAAGCTTCATCTTTGAGTGCCCAGGATGCCAGTAACCTTTTTTGGTCATCCCTCAGCTTTAAGCCGTCAAAGATCTTTTCAGCAGAACGAATCCAAGCCTGTGTCTTCATAATAGATTCTTCACCAGAGAACGGTATTCCACCCATATTTCGATATTTGATTAATAGGGCCTCAATATCCGGTTCTGCATTCCTTCTGTTTCTGACACTTATTTTCTAGTACTTCTGCAAACAACAGATCAAGTGTCAGGTCACAGAAAAGATATTTTAAAACATAGAAACATATACTTGAATGTAAATGTATCTATTCAGGTGTTATTTCATTCTGCTACTCATACTAGGATATTACTGATCCTATATGTAATGAGTTACTCGTCCTAGAACACTACAGGTTCTATTTCTGACGAGTTCGTTAATATGTTATATTCCAGAACTAAGCTTAACCAAAGCTCTAATACCAAATGAGACGACCACAAACCCCATACTGACGGCGGCAAGGGTAATCCTTGGAATATAACACATAAACAGATAATAGCAGAACAGAAATAAATAAATACACCAGATAATGAACAATAGAACATACTGGATAAATGTAATCATCAGAGTCACACAGTATACAGGATCATACTTAGTACAAATACAGTTCAGCTATACATAAATGTCTACAGTGGAAAACAAACATAATATGTACAATAGGAGCTGAACAGCATAAAAAGAGATAAATAATAGAATCCATCTTCAGCTCCAGCTATCCAGAGAAAGCCAGCTAAAACCTGAATACAAGGCTGCCCGTGTAGAAAAAGGGGCACCCGAGTTTGAAAGTGAAACAAACTACGAGTCAGTCATGGGACTGGTATGAGAAATCTACTCAACACATTTGAAATAAGGCTAGTCACAGGACCACGCCACTTTCGTGGAACGGGTTTACTCCATTGGATTGCCCGTGCTTTAAAACAAATCATTCATTTAAGCATCGCAATGCTTTTTATAAAAATGAAGCCATTATAAGACTCGGTTCCCATCACACAATGCAACGCAAACCGGAGGATAGAGTTTTTACCTTATAATGGCCAAAATATGATTGATACGAATAAAACAAAAGCATTTGATATTATTACTAGTGTTTATATGTTTCAAAAACAATTTCAATCATAACTGTCAATCATAGACGGTACTAATGACCCATAACACTATGTCGCCATATATAGGTATACAATCAAAACCGCACAGTCACGTATTTGGAAATTGGATTTCCGTCATGAACCAAGGCAAAAGATAGTCCTTACCGACTTCGAGAAAATCTAGCCTACCATGTCTCAGGATCAGAGCTCGAGTGGCCCTTGGATCGTCAGGGCCGGTCCACCGATGTGGATTAAAATGCCTGAGCAATACGTCTCCCCGCCCTATGGGGCGCAAATGAGCCAACGAATGACTCCATCGGACCCGGATCGTCCGATCTAATCGAGGCGTCTCGCAATAGTAACAACCACATAAGTAAAATGTCAGGTCGTGTAAAAACACCGACACAACTCCTAGTTAGAAAGAAACGCATGCCCTCCCTGTGGTCCTGCTCCCGTTTCTGGTTCGTACCGGGGTGTGAGGCTCGCGATTTCACGTTATACAAAAAGCTACACCCCACAGGCGGCGCTTTGATCATCACCACAAGACTTTGCTTTTCAACAGAAGCCCTGATCACTGCATCTTAGCATGCCACACAGGCAATTCACACCGTGCAATTGATGGCTATCAATCACAAAGAATAAATTCCAATGTCAGACACACTATCCATTTGCAAGTCCATTCTGGGTCTGAACGAAACTGGAGGCACTATATACCTCGCAAACCCATCGATCACCACGTACGTCTGGACGATCATGACTCATTATCCATATTTCGGGATGCCTCCCAATTAGGACCTCGGTTACCATCCAAACGAGGTGAAGATCTCCGGTCTTCGACCACCGTCTTCATCTTCGATTTCTTATCGTCGATTCAGTTATTCAGAATCAGATAAACCCGGTCTTTCTGAGCAACTCGCGTATATAATAAATAAGTGCTACACAAACACTACTACGCATCATTTCAATTCATTAGTCACTAACCATCAATCAGTAAGAGAACGATTTCCCAAATATTAACCCCGAGGGCCGAAACCAACATCAGATCAAAATCCAGGAAACCATTCGACTTAGCTAACCTTTAGTTAATTTCTAAATCACACATCCATATCGTTTATAATATTTTATAACGATTTATCGCTATTTTTATTTATTTTTAAATAGCCAATTTATTCAAAACGACGCTTCGGGCCATAACGCGGCCGTGGCGCAGTTTTTCTTCAGATTTGATTTACACATATCTGAAAATCTAACTGTTGGATCTTCACAAAATTTACATTATTAGAAAGATCTTTTCAAAACGAATCCAACGGTTCCAGATTCTGGAAAATCCAACGGTCGGATCTCCCGGTATAATCGTTTGAAGTTTCGATTTCAAAATACGAACTGCAGCGTCGTTATTCGATTAAATATAATTATATTTATATATTTATATATATATATATATAAATATATATATATATAATCGATTCTGGCGGTGTTATTCTTCATATTTGAATTAAACATTCCAGACAATCCAACCGTTGGATTTTTACAAAGTTGGTTTCGTTGGGAAGATATTTCCAAAGCGAACCCAACGGTTGCGGTTTCGGGAAAATCCGATGGTCAGATCTCCCGCATTAATCGTTTGAAATCATGGTTTCAAAATATGAACTGCAGCGTCGTTATTCGATATATTTCAATTCTATATATATATATATATATATATATATATATATATATATATATATATCGATTCTTCGATTTCAAACTATAGGATTTTCATACTTTTGATAAAAAGGATATTTTTATCAAACTGTTTTATATTTCAATACTTCACTATTTTTAACAATTCATGTATATAATAAAAATGTAATTTTTAATGTGAAACAATTTATTTCAAAACTCGTCTATTTTATATATTTCATATAGGTGATAAAAATAGGATTTTTATTTTAAAACAATTTATTTCAAAATATGAATACCATTCAACACATGAATTTCAATTCAACGAATGAATTTCGATTCAACACATGAAGGTTTTCTATAGTCAATCTATATAGATAAAAATGTGATTTTTATATTTAAAACACGAATACCATTCAACACATGAATTTCAATTCAACGAATGAATATCGATTCAATACATGAAGGTTTTCTATAGTTTATATATAGATAAAAATGTGATTTTTATATTTAAAACACGAATACCATTCAACACATGAATTTCAATTCAACGAATGAATATCGATTCAACACATGAAGGTTTTCTATAGTTTATATATATAGATAAAAATGTGATTTTTATATTTAAAAACACGAATACCATTCAAAACATGAATTTCAATTCAACGAATGAATTTCTATTCAACACATGAAGGTTTTATATTCAACAGACGAATATAATTTCAACACAGGAAAATAATTCTAACACATGAATATTATTCAAAATTTCGGCAGCATAACGGTAGGGTAGTTAAAACCGGGATCGTCCCTAATACGGCTCCTCGCTCTACCTTAAAACCTCGCGGTTTTTGACAATGGGGAATCATGCATCTAGTTCGCAGGCGGCATGTATATATTTATTTCATTTCCACAAACTAATCCTATGTGGTTCAACCAAATATTTCTCAACCACAAATGGGTATTTTTCAACCACAATCAATCAATATCAACCACAAACAAATCCAATCAACCAATCGCTATCAATCAATTTTCACACCAATCACAACCAATAAATATCGTCCATGGTTTGTGGATGAGGGGCGTGTATATATATATATATATATATATATATATATATATATATATATATATATATATATATATATATAGCATTTCACTTTTATTTCAACACATATATAATTTTGACAACGAATATACAACTTATACATCGAACGTACAACTTATACAACACTTATACAAGAGGTGTACAATGCTTATATAACTCATACATCGATTATATAATTTATACATCATCGTTTTCCATATCGTTTATAATTTAGAAATCTCACATTGGGCTCCACTCCACCAAAAATAGCAGAAGGCTCAGAAAAATATGTGGTCTCTTCTAGAAGGTAGAAGACGTCCACACGAGTCCACTGTCTCTTGATTCACTGGATTTTGTCAACACACGAAAAAGATATGATTTTTCAAAGTTTGCAACGGTTTAAAGGTGTTAAAACAGTTGAAAATAAACAAGGTCGTACCTCAGTTGTTTCGTTCAAAACTAGGTTTGGATTTTTCTCGAAATCCGTGTAGCTATTCGTCGATTGGCCTTCGCAGCATCGAAGGGGGAGGAGAGAGCTTCCAGCGCAGGGGGGTGGCGGCCAGTTCGATCGCCTCTGGCGATGGTGTTGGCGGCGGAAAGGCATCGACTTCCAGGCGTCGATTCTCACTCCACAGGCCACGAAAAATTCCAAACTATATATGGATTTGAAGATCTCGAGGAGCTCTACAAAATCTTCAATTGGAGGAGGGGCTAATTTTGCGTGGATTGATCGGAAAATGAATGAAAAGTGATGAACACCCTTTCGTCGTTCGTCGCGATATTTCGGGGAGAGAAATTATGTTTTCTGACCAATATTTTTTTTTTTTATTTATATATTTTAAAATCTCTAAAATACCCTCTTCCACCCAGGAACACCAATCCAAACCCAACGACTGTCGTCCCTAGCGTTTTACCCCCATTCCGAACACAATGGGATATGTTTCGAAGGCCTATTCGAATGTTTCAGTCAGTTTTTCTTCAAACTAAAATATAAAACATTCAATATTAAATTTGAACGTACATTTCAATTTGCCAGGGCCACAAACTGATTCGAAAAATCCCAGAAAAATAAATCTAGCTATGTTTTGACGATACGGTCCCAACAAAACTAGTTTCGTCGAATTCTGAGACCGTTTGCAAAAAGGCCCATTTTTGGTCGATCCAATTTAACTATAATTGACCAAAACACGTTTTCCTTTGCCACGCTCACATACTAGCATCAAAAATTATGAAATTTGAAACCTAGAAATAACTTCACGTCCCGGATCCAACAAAAATGGTTTCATTGAATTCCGAGGTCATTTGCAAAATGGCCAATTTCACTGGCTATATAAATTCCATAGCGACCTTTCTGAAAATTCATTTGGCCATAACTTTTGCTTTCCGCTATGAAACTTCTATTTTTCAAATTCGTTAGAAAGGTATTCACTAACAGATTTAAATATTTTTGGTTTCACTCAAATCCGTTTTGTTTTGCACCCGGTACAGTCCGACAAAGTTTGAATTCAATTTTTGAAACTGCAGCGCCATTTCAGGCCTTGTTTATAATTAGAATTAATTATATTCATTTTCAAACGTCGATCCAAACTCAGTTTTCATTGCTATTATTTAAAATATTTATTTTAAATGTTTAAAATCCATTGTTTTAGCCAATTTAAAAAATTTAAATTGGTTCAGATTTTCCGGGTCGTTACAACTGCTGTATTAAATGATTCAGGCCAAAATTTCAAAGGTAAACTAGCTTGAGCTAGTAATGTCAAACCAGATTCTACAATTATGTTTTCTTTCAACAAGTCCATTTTGTTGAGATGTATATGGACATGTTGTTTGATGAACAATACCTTTGTTATGAAAATAATTGCTCAAACTTTTGAACTCACTTCCACCATTGGTTTGTAAAATTTTGACAGAAAAAATTACTTTTTTTCAATCATAGTTATAAAATCTATAACAACATCGTATGTTTCAGATTTATTTTTAAGAGAATAAATCCAAGTAAATCTAGAGAATGCATCAACAAAGGAAATATAATATTTAAACCCAAAATCTGAATGTATGGGGGATGTACCCCATAGGTATGTAGCTATTAGTTGCCGTGGTTCAGTAAACTCAATATATGAATCATTGAAGGGTAACTTGTGACTTTTTCCTATTTGAAAAAATTTACAAACATAGGGCAACTTAATAGGATCAAACTTTATCTTGTTTTCATTCAGAATTTTTGTAATAGTTTTAACACTTAGATGACCAAGCTTACAGTGCTAAAGATCAAATGTATCATTAATATTAGAAATATTTTTCAACTCATTCAGATTACATTTGTTGCAGTGATTCATATCATGATGTTTTTCAATATATTGTCTTCCAACAGAATTAAACTTGAACAACCTATGATCAATATTACCGTATAAAAGGATATCCTTGGTTAGAATGTCTCTAACCAAGGAATATTTTGGAAAAAAAGGTTCAAAATAAACTTTGTTGTCATGGGCAAATTGTGATACACTAATTAAATTTTTAGTGATCTTTGGCACCCTAAGTAAGTTATGCAAACATAATTTCCTTTTTCTTGGAACATAAGCATTACCAATATGGGAAATATTAATGTGTTTACCATTACCCACCAAAATAGATTGATAACCTTTGTACTCCTTACATCCAAGGCTTAGATTATCCATATTATGAGTAATATGATTTGTTGCTCCAGAATCAGGGTACCAGGTGTCATCCTGTAAATGCTCCATAGTTGCAGTTTCATTATTGCTTCTTTGTGTATTGTTGGTGCTGATATCTTGATTGGTTTGTTGTTGTTACCTAGATTCTGATTTCCAATATAGTTATTATTGAATCTGAAATAACATTTGGGTGCTTTATGTCCAATTTTCTCACAAATTTGACATTTAGGTCTGTTGTTATTATTCCAACAACCTCTGCCTCTTCCTCTAGATTTTCCACCTCCTCTCTGATAAGTATTTCCAGGTTTGTTTCCAAAATGATTCTTAGATTTTGAACCAATATCAAGATTGACATTATAGTTTGGTTCTTAAATTCGTTTGCTAGTGATTCTTGCTTCATATGACAATAGAATTGAGTGAACCTCATCTATGGATGGAACAATCCTTTAAGAAGTTATCGCATCTACTACAACTTCGTATTCTTCATTTAAACCATTTAATAAGTAAAGTATCTAATCTAAATTTTGAACAACATTTCATGTAGCATTAAGTAGATCACATACTTTCTTGACTTTTGAAATATATTCTCTCATACTGAGATTTTCCCTTCGAATATTTTGGAGTTGTCCTTTGTAATGTAGTACCTTTGTTGATGACGAGTTATTGAATTCCCTTTCAACATTTGTCCAAATTTCATTTGAGGAATTACATCCAATAACTAGTGGTAACAAGTTAGCACTAATTTATGAAATAAGCCAAGAACTTATGAGTCTATCTTGTCTATGATATTGAACGTATTCTACATTAGCTACAGTTCCATTGTTCTGATCAGTAATAAATTTTGCTGAAATTGTTGTAGTACCAAGAATGAAACCGTCCACACCATAGCCTTGAACTGCAATCTCTATTTGCAGTTCCCATAGTAAATAATTGTCTTCAATAAGGTGAATGGTAATCAATTGACTTTTGGGACTAATTATGGTCTTGACAAATTGATGTGCAGGTGTTATGTTTGGATCTACAGGACTAACACAAGAGGTGGACTCAGAAGTTCTGGAATAATCTCCCATGATTTCAGAGATACTGATATAGCTATGAATTGAATGCTGAATAGGATCAAAAGATTCAGGAAATGGTCAAATCAGGTATAATCCGCCAAAAACAACTGATGAAGAGGTAAAATCTTTGGACATAAATCTGAATGACTTTCTGGCAAGCTTTAGCTGGTTTTATGACTTTCCTGATTTTCTTGAACTTGTTCCTGATGATCAAATTTACATAGTATATGAAATACCATGCAATAATCAGATGCAACCTGATTCTAATGAATTTCAGGCATGGCACTAATGATTTACTGTAAGTGATCAAATGCAGCCTGGTTCTGATGAATTTCAGGTGTGGCACTGATGATTTGTATGATATTTCAACTGGCAAATGAAAAGTATGAACTTTGATGAGAGGATACCCAGGTGATGAAGCCTTTCTGATAGGTATAATGCACTCCCACTTGCTTTTTTTCTAGAACTTTGTGTTGTTAGGAAAATTTGGTTCTGATACCAAATCAAATTTTGATCATTTGCAGAAGTGAGAAATTTATAACAATGAAGGATAAATTGTATTTCAAATAGAATAGAGGTAATGTACATATGTGTTGTATTAATAAAGCTTGGGCTAACAGCTATAAATCAAGAAAATAGAAAATGGGCTTTAGCCCAGCACAGCTGTACATAGGTAAAACAGAAATAAAAGTCTCTCTCGAATAACTCACTCTCATGTACACTCATTTCCTTATTACTTTCGAAAATGCCCTCCTAGTGGTGTATGCTGATAAGTAAGGAAATGTCATGATATAGGCTTCCATTTTGCTGTCTTCTTAGTCAAAGTAATATGGCAAAAGTAAATGATATTTGTCAGAGGAAGGTTGTCCCTATGAAGGAGGTGCACAATGCCAAAAGTTTCTTATCTTTTGAAATTCCCACCATATTGGAAGATCCAGGAAATGAACGTTATGAGGAAGATATTAATGTTTTTATAGATTCCAACTTGTATATGCGTGATAATGATCACGATGATGATGGGAATGCTGGAAGTGGCATTAGGAGCTAAAGTGCCGGTGAAAGCGAATGTGCTCAGAGTGATCAGCTGGTAGGAAGCAACAATAGGGATTTTCGTCCTTCGAAAGGGTACGATGCTTCAGAGAGTGACAAACCCCACATTCATTCTGATGGCGCAGAACATCAGGAATCTAGTGAACCTTTTATCTCCCAAGAACACCCCAACCTTAGAGATTGAGAAGGAAAGTAGTCAATGCTTCATTCCTCAGTTCCTATTTTTTAATTGTATTCTTCAAAACAACTTATTTCATTGGTAGCAAGTTAGTCAACATTTTGAATAACTATATATTATAAGGAAACGTTTGGCTTTATTTGATGATAAGTAGATAAAAATAAGTCTTTTGTAAAGAAACTTAAATAATCAATCTACAGGATATAATAACTTATCTGATAAATACAACACCTTTAATAATAATTTTGCGGGCTTGACACCTTTCACGTACGGTGAAGCAGGTCCCCGCCCGTAAAGGGCACATGTAACGACCCTGAATTTTGGGGCCAAGTTAAAATTTATTTTAAGTGATTTTAAATGAGTTTTGATATTTAAAATAATCTATTTTAAATAATAAGGATCACAAATTTGGTTCAAATCGAAGTTAGAATGAATAAATTAATTTTAAATATAAAAAGAGCTAGAAATGGCGCGGTAGTTTGAAAAGTCAAACTTGAACTTTGACTAACCATACAGGATGCAAAATTTAACGGATTTTAGTGAAACCAAAAATATTAGAATCTATTTAAAAATATCTTTCCAACGAATCCGAAGAATCGAAATTTCATAACGGGAATCAAAAGTTATGGCCAATTCAATATTTAGAAAGGTCGCTATGAAATTTATAAGGGCCAAAATGCTACATTTTGCAGAATAAGGAATTAGGACCCGAAACCATCTCCATTGGTTTTAGAATGTTGTTTACATATAAAAATGACTATAAGAACTTATATTTTTGAGTTTCGGAAAAATTCCACTATTTTTGGTATTTTTAAATATTAAAATATACACCTGAAAAATAGAATTTTTGCAAACGAACTCCGAATTCGACGAAACCAGTTTCTATGGATTCGGAATATTAAATTAAGGATAAATTATAAAATTTATAATTTTTGGAATTATTTTGTGGCCTGTATAATTTTTACAGTGGAAATACAGCCTATTTTCAGACTTCGGAAATTTATAATAAATTCATACGGAATCGGAAAATTACGAAATCAGGTTCGTTGGGTTCGTAATGACCTGAAATAATTATGTTTAAAATTTTATTAATTTTGAAATCAGCATGTATTTATAAGAATTTCTGAATTGAAGAAAACAGTTGAAAATTGAGTAATTGGGCACGTAATGATATTTGGGCCCAAACCAAAATTAAACCCATGGTATATATTATCTTTTTTCTGAGATTTAGGGCTGAAATTCGAAATGCACAGCAGCCACTTCTCTTTTCCATCATTTTTCCCAATTTCCATGGCGGCTCCCCCTTCCTCTAAAATTCATAAAAAAATAAAATCTCTTCAAACCATAGCAAATTATATGTCCTCTCGAAGGTCTCGACGATACGAAGCTAATGGTGTAGTCGGTTTTGTCAAACAGCGCTCGGATTCGCCGGAATCTCGTCTTAAAGCTCGCTGTTTTCGAAATTCAGAAGCTCAAAACGTAAATCAAGAAATTCCCGTGAATCGAGGAAGAATTAGACGAAGTCACGAACACGGAAGTTCTTCGTCTACGTGAGGTGGAGGTGCTCGCCAAATTTCAGGCAGTTTGGAGGTGTGAGGAGGCATGTGGGACCCGCGAGGCGAAATCCTTTCTAGGCGATTTCCCGATGATCGGAGAAGCTTTAGGGGCGGCTCTTTCTGGTGGTGGTGCGTCTCGCCAAGACGAAGACATTGGCGGTGGTCCCGTGGCGTCCGGTGGCCCGAGGCAGCGGCAAAGTGCGGTCAAAGTTCGGCGGTGAACAGTGTTTTTCGGTCAAAGGGCTGAGGGTATTTTCTATTTTATTTTTAAATTATTTAATTAATTTCCAGAACTTTAAAATTGCATAACTCACTCATACGAAGTCGAAAATCGACGATTTCAGGTGCGTTGGGATCGTGGCGACAAGATGGACGCGTGGACACTAATTTTGTCCAATTCTGAGACGGTGAAATTTTTAGGTATTTTCACGAATATTAATTAATTATTTAATTACCCGATCTTTAAAAATTCATAACTCTTTCATACGAGGTCCGTTTGACGAACCGTAAATTGCGTTGGAATCACAAAATTAAGAGCTTCGCGATGGCGTAGACCGCAGCTGAAAAGGAGACAGTAAAATTTTGGCCAAAAATTCAAGGTGAGAGTTCACTTCTATTTTAATTAATTTAATTTAATTCATACTATGCGATGTGAACCTGCTATGAAAAAATGCGATGTGAATCAGCTATGACCAAACCTCTGTATGTATGCTAGATCTAATGTTGTGAGTAGTCACTTTATTTAAATTAATTATAGATCTATTATTTGATGTATGAAGTATGATGTTTGAATTGTATGGTTGATGTTTTGAATGATTAGAAATAGTAGATCTGAAATTTAGCATCGATGAATATATTTGCTGTTGTTATGTTTCATGGAAAAATAAGATTAGCGATGTGTGTATGACATGAAAACTTGAATCACTATAGAGGTAGGAAATTTAAGTTGGACGATGTTAATATGACATGAAACAAAAGTTAGAGATTTTATTGTTTTTATAAAAAGATTATATTTTTATTGATTATATAAAAAGTTATATATTTTGTTGTTATAAACAAAAGACCACATTTTTATTGCAAACATATAAAAGTATATGTTTTGTTGATTTAATAAGATGGATAGATTTTACATTTGAAATTTGTAAATATAGTTGCAATGAAAAACGGTGTTTAATTTTACATTAGAAATATGTAAATATGAAAATGCATTGATATGAAGAATAACATTTTTGTCATGTGATAAATATAAAATGCACTGTAAGGAAAATAACATTTTTGTTTAAATGTTAAAAATAGAAATTTCATCATATGAAATTAAACACCGTATGATGATTGACATTTTTTGTCAATGTTTATATAAGAAAATAAACACCGTATGTTGATTGACATTTTTGTCAATATTTTAAAATAGAATTTGTCGCCATTTGAGATAAGTATATTTTTGTTCATTTACAAAATAGAATTGGCCGCTATATGTAATGAACTAATATTTTGTTCATTATTAAAATAAGAAAACATCGTATGTAAGTGAATATATTTTGTTCATTATTAAAATAAAGAGCACCGTATGTTGAATGAACAAATTTGTGTTATTTTAAAATAAAGAGCACCGTATGTTGAATGAACAAATTTGTGTTAAAATAGAAATTTGCATTGCATAAAATGGTATTTTGTCATGTTAGAAAAATAGAAATTTGCATTGCATAAAATGGTATTTTGTCATGATAGAAAAATAGAAATTTGCATTGCATAAAATGGTATTTTGTCATGTTAGAAAAATAGAAATTTGCATTGCATAAAATGGTATTTTGTCTTGTTAGAAAAATAGAAATTTGCTTTGCATAAAATGGTATTTTGTCATGTTAGAAAAATAGAAATTTGCATTGCATAAAATGGTATTTTGTCATGTTAGAAAAATAGAAATTTGCTTTGCATAAAATGGTATTTTGTCATGTTAGAAAAATAGAAATTTGCATTGCATAAAATGGTATTTTGTCATGTTAGAAAAATAGAAATTTGCATTGCATAAAATAGTATTTTGTCATGATAGAAAAATAGAAATTTGCTTTGCATAAAATAGTATTTTGTCAGGTTAGAATAAGTAAATAATGCATTGTATGTAAAATAATGCATTATATGTATAGCATAGTATTTTGTCCAAGTTAGAAAATAATGCATTGTATGTAAAATATGAAAATAATGCATTGTATGTAAAATATGAAAATAATGCATTGTATGTAAAATATAAATAGAAAAGGCACCGCATGTAATATTAACATTATTTTCAATATTAATAAATAGAAAAAAACACCATAGGTAATATTAGCATTATTTTCAATGTTATTAAAAAGAAAATGAAATGTATATAAATTTAACATTATTTTCAATGTTAATAAATGGAAGATGCACGGCATGTAAATGTAACTTTATTTTAATGGTTATTAAAAGAGAATTCACCTCGTAGGGAAGTTAACATTATTTTGTAATGTAAATATATAAAGAATTTGACCGTAGTATGTTTTAACATTTATTTTCAATGTTAAATAAAAAAGAAATGAAACTGTATGTAAGGTTTAACATTATTTATAATGTAAATAAAAGGAATGAAACGTATGCAAGAATAACATTATTTATAATGTTAAATGAAAGATAAGGAACTGTATTGGAACATTAACATTATTTATAATGTAGGTAAAAGGGAACTTACACCATAGGAAAATGTTCATTGTTCATAATGAAATTGGAAAAGATATATATAAAGAAATGAATGGGATGGCACATTATAATTTACATTCTTAAATGAAAATTATAAAGTATAAAATAAATAATAATGAATTAAAAAGGGAAGAATTATCGTCTAATCCTAAACTACGTTGTTAGGTAAGTAGAAAAGTGAAAGTTAAGAGAAACGTAAGCTGCACGTAGGGACGACAAACTAAACGAATTATATATATATATATATATATATATATATATATATATATATATATAATTAAAATAATGATATGAAATATGTTTTTCTCAAAATATATGAATGCGAGATTATTTGGAAAGTCCGGGTTAATCCCATTCCAAATGATCGTACGATTCCAAGAATTCAAGTATGAAGACGGCGCATGAAGACCGTAAATCTCCCCTCGAATGGACAACGATCAAGACGCTGAATTGGTTTGCTCCCAATTCAAGGGTCGGGGTAATTGCCCAAACGTACGTGTTGATTTCACGGGTTTGACCCTAGTTCAGACCTAGAGCATGGGTATAAATGGATAGTGTGTCTGACATCGTACCCCACAAAATATTATGTTGTTGATATTCAGTTAATATATAAACGATTGGTGGTAGAGAATTTATTCTCTACTTAACACCCGTTTATATAGTGACGGAAGATCAATAGTACGGTATGGAGTGACGGTGTGGCATACTAAGATGCAATGATCAGGGTTTCTTGTTGAAAAGCAGAACCTTGTGGTATGAAGAACATGACTTCACGAGCCTCACAAACCGGTAGAGTCTAAAAAGGGGGAAGGGAACGCAGGGAAAGTAGCACGTTTCTTTCTAGTTAGTAGTCATTTTACTTTTGGAGGATGATGAAATGAGGCGCCTCGGATAGGTCCTATAGGACCGGGGAACGTGTACTTAGGAATAACTAATCCTCTAAGCTGTATGTGAGGACCGGCCCTGCCATTTCCAAGGGTTAACTGCGGGTAATCCTGAGGCATTAACTAGAGTGTCTCGAATCGGTAAGGAGTCCTCCCTAGCCTGGACTCATGATGGAAACCCAAATTTCCAATACGACCCCGACGGATTTGATTATATTACTAGTATTGGAGGCATAATATATGGTACCTATGCTTCCTAGGATTAATACATTGCTTTGAATTGTTTTAAAACATATACACCCTAATAATAGTATTAGTTTCGTATTTGGCGTATTTAGCATGTTTAACCACCATAAGGTAAAACTCTATCCTCTTGGTGTGCGTTGCATTGTGTGATGGGACCTGAGTCTTATGGTGGTTCCATTTTTCAAAAGACATTGCGTTGTTGACGACTTATTTAATCATTTATTATGACACTGTAGTTATGCACGGCAATCCATTGGTACAACCCGTTCCGCGCTAGCGGCGTGGTCTTTGGATTTGCCTTATTAGTACGAGTAAATCTATTTAAGAATTCTCACACCAGTCCTTGTTTAGCATGCCGGGAATAGGATGCAGCATGATGGGGGGTTCTCGCTTCGCGGTTTGGTGGCGAACGGGAGACTCTTACCCCCACATGTCCCTGTTGAGGGTTGGTAAGGCAATGGCCGGGAGACTCGAGAGGGTCGCCGTAAAACAAGGTGTACTGGGGGACCACTGTGAGCCACGGTGGGTTTTACCTGCTGCTTTGGGGGGATGAAGGGATGGTTGCAAAGCCTACCGGATTTCGTCCGGGCTATCACAGTTGGTATCAGAGCTTTGGTTTACAAAGCGGAGTACAACATATCTATAATAATTCGTTTACGTAGAATCACTATATTCTATGGCGAACAGTTCATGAGATACATAATAGTCAGTCACTTTATCGTCATCTTTTCATTCATCCTTCGATCTTTTCTATCTCTTAGAATCACCTTTTCTGTTGTTTTGACTCTTCCCTTGATCGTGCATTCGAAGAAGACTAAGTGAAGTGGCGATGCTCAATTGGCACATGTGTACGAAGGAGCGAAAGGACCAACTTCTTCGGTGGAAGGCCTGATGTTATAGGCGGTACTATTTCTGTTAAAACGTTTAAAACATTCTCTGTGTTTATTCTTCCTCTTTTCCTCTTCTATTTTTCTTTTTCCTTTTCGGGGACGAAAAGTTTTTAAGTGGGGGAGACTGTAACGACCCTGAATTTTGGGGCCAAGTTAAAATTTATTTTAAGTGATTTTAAATGAGTTTTGATATTTAAAATAATCTATTTTAAATAATAAGGATCACAAATTTGGTTCAAATCAAAGTTAGAATGAATAAATTAATTTTAAATATAAAAAGAGCTAGAAATGGCGCGGTAGTTTGAAAAGTCAAACTTGAACTTTGACTAACCATACAGGATGCAAAATTTAACGGATTTTAGTGAAACCAAAAATATTAGAATCTATTTAAAAATATCTTTCCAACGAATCCGAAGAATCGAAATTTCATAACGGGAATCAAAAGTTATGGCCAATTCAATATTTAGAAAGGTCGCTATGAAATTTATAAGGGCCAAAATGCTACATTTTGCAGAATAAGGAATTAGGACCCGAAACCATCTCCATTGGTTTTAGAATGTTGTTTACATATAAAAATGACTATAAGAACTTATATTTTTGAGTTTCGGAAAAATTCCACTATTTTTGGTATTTTTAAATATTAAAATATACACCTGAAAAATAGAATTTTTGCAAACGAACTCCGAATTCGACGAAACCAGTTTCTATGGATTTGGAATATTAAATTAAGGATAAATTATAAAATTTATAATTTTTGGAATTATTTTGTGGCCTGTATAATTTTTACAGTGGAAATACAGCCTATTTTCAGACTTCGGAAATTTATAATAAATTCATACGGAATCGGAAAATTACGAAATCAGGTTCGTTGGGTTCGTAATGACCTGAAATAATTATGTTTAAAATTTTATTAATTTTGAAATCAGCATGTATTTATAAGAATTTCTGAATTGAAGAAAACAGTTGAAAATTGAGTAATTGGGCACGTAATGATATTTGGGCCCAAACCAAAATTAAAACCATGGTATATATTATCTTTTTTCTGAGATTTAGGGCTGAAATTCGAAATGCACAGCAGCCACTTCTCTTTTCCATCATTTTTCCCAATTTCCATGGCGGCTCCCTCTTCCTCTAAAATTCATAAAAAAATAAAATCTCTTCAAACCATAGCAAATTATATGTCCTCTCGAAGGTCTCGACGATACGAAGCTAATGGTGTAGTCGGTTTTGTCAAACAGCGCTCGGATTCGCCGGAATCTCGTCTTAAAGCTCGTTGTTTTCGAAATTCAGAAGCTCAAAACGTAAATCAAGAAATTCCCGTGAATCGAGGAAGAATTAGACGAAGTCACGAACACGGAAGTTCTTCGTCTACGTGAGGTGGAGGTGCTCGCCAAATTTCAGGCAGTTTGGAGGTGTGAGGAGGCCTGTGGGACCCACGAGGCGAAATCATTTTTAGGCGATTTCCCGATGATCGGAGAAGCTTTAGGGGCGGCTCTTTCTGGTGGTGGTGCGTCTCGCCAAGACGAAGACATTGGCGGTGGTCCCGTGGCGTCAGGTGGCCCGAGGCAGCGGCAAAGTGCGGTCAAAGTTCGGCGGTGAACAGTGTTTTTCGGTCAATGGGCTGAGGGTATTTTCTATTTTATTTTTAAATTATTTAATTAATTTCCAGAACTTTAAAATTGCATAACTCACTCATACGAAGTCGAAAATCGACGATTTCAGATGCGTTGGGATCGTGGCGACGAGATGGACGCGTGGACACTAATTTTGTCCAATTCTGAGACGGTGAAATTTTTAGGTATTTTCACGAATATTAATTAATTATTTAATTACCCGATCTTTAAAAATTCATAACTCTTTCATACGAGGTCCGTTTGACGAACCGTAAATTGCGTTGGAATCAAAAAATTAAGAGCTTCGCGATGGCGCAGACCGCAGCTGAAAAGGAGACAGTAAAATTTTGGTCAAAAATTCAAGGTGAGAGTTCACTTCTATTTTAATTAATTTAATTTAATTCATACTATGCGATGTGAACTTGCTATGAACAAATGCGATGTGAATCAGCTATGACCAAACCTCTGTATGTATGCTAGATCTAATGTTGTGAGTAGTCACTTTATTTAAATTAATTATAGATCTATTATTTGATGTATGAAGTATGATGTTTGAATTGTATGGTTGATGTTTTGAATGATTAGAAATAGTAGATCTGAAATTTAGCATCGATGAATATATTTGCTGTTGTTATGTTTCATGGAAAAATAAGATTAGCGATGTGTGTATGACATGAAAACTTGAATCACTATAGAGGTAGGAAATTTAAGTTGGACGATGTTAATATGACATGAAACAAAAGTTAGAGATTTTATTGTTTTTATAAAAAGATTATATTTTTATTGATTATATAAAAAGTTATATATTTTGTTGTTATAAACAAAAGACCACATTTTTATTGCAAACATATAAAAGTATATGTTTTGTTGATTTAATAAGATGGATAGATTTTACATTTGAAATTTGTAAATATAGTTGCAATGAAAAACGGTGTTTAATTTTACATTAGAAATATGTAAATATGAAAATGCATTGATATGAAGAATAACATTTTTGTCATGTGATAAATATAAAATGCACTGTAAGGAAAATAACATTTTTGTTTAAATGTTAAAAATAGAAATTTCATCATATGAAATTAAACACCGTATGATGATTGACATTTTTTGTCAATGTTTATATAAGAAAATAAACACCGTATGTTGATTGACATTTTTGTCAATATTTTAAAATAGAATTTGTCGCCATTTGAGATAAGTATATTTTTGTTCATTTACAAAATAGAATTGGCCGCTATATGTAATGAACTAATATTTTGTTCATTATTAAAATAAGAAAACATCGTATGTAAGTGAATATATTTTGTTCATTATTAAAATAAAGAGCACCGTATGTTGAATGAACAAATTTGTGTTATTTTAAAATAAAGAGCACCGTATGTTGAATGAACAAATTTGTGTTAAAATAGAAATTTGCATTGCATAAAATGGTATTTTGTCATGTTAGAAAAATAGAAATTTGCATTGCATAAAATGGTATTTTGTCATGATAGAAAAATAGAAATTTGCATTGCATAAAATGGTATTTTGTCATGTTAGAAAAATAGAAATTTGCATTGCATAAAATGGTATTTTGTCTTGTTAGAAAAATAGAAATTTGCTTTGCATAAAATGGTATTTTGTCATGTTAGAAAAATAGAAATTTGCATTGCATAAAATGGTATTTTGTCATGTTAGAAAAATAGAAATTTGCTTTGCATAAAATGGTATTTTGTCATGTTAGAAAAATAGAAATTTGCATTGCATAAAATGGTATTTTGTCATGTTAGAAAAATAGAAATTTGCATTGCATAAAATAGTATTTTGTCATGATAGAAAAATAGAAATTTGCTTTGCATAAAATAGTATTTTGTCAGGTTAGAATAAGTAAATAATGCATTGTATGTAAAATAATGCATTATATGTATAGCATAGTATTTTGTCCAAGTTAGAAAATAATGCATTGTATGTAAAATATGAAAATAATGCATTGTATGTAAAATATGAAAATAATGCATTGTATGTAAAATATAAATAGAAAAGGCACCGCATGTAATATTAACATTATTTTCAATATTAATAAATAGAAAAAAAACACCGTAGGTAATATTAGCATTATTTTCAATGTTATTAAAAAGAAAATGAAATGTATATAAATTTAACATTATTTTCAATGTTAATAAATGGAAGATGCATGGCATGTAAATGTAACTTTATTTTAATGGTTATTAAAAGAGAATTCACCTCGTAGGGAAGTTAACATTATTTTGTAATGTAAATATATAAAGAATTTGACCGTAGTATGTTTTAACATTTATTTTCAATGTTAAATAAAAAAGAAATGAAACTGTATGTAAGGTTTAACATTATTTATAATGTAAATAAAAGGAATGAAACGTATGCAAGAATAACATTATTTATAATGTTAAATGAAAGATAAGGAACTGTATTGGAACATTAACATTATTTATAATGTAGGTAAAAGGGAACTTACACCATAGGAAAATGTTCATTGTTCATAATGAAATTGGAAAAGATATATATAAAGAAATGAATGGGATGGCACATTATAATTTACATTCTTAAATGAAAATTATAAAGTATAAAATAAATAATAATGAATTAAAAAGGGAAGAATTATCGTCTAATCCTAAACTACATTGTCAGGTAAGTAGAAAAGTGAAAGTTAAGAGAAACGTAAGCTGCACGTAGGGACGACAAACTAAACGAATTATATATATATATATATATATATATATATATATAATTAAAATAATGATATGAAATATGTTTTTCTCAAAATATATGAATGCGAGATTATTTGGAAAGTCCGGGTTAATCCCATTCCAAATGATCGTACGATTCCAAGAATTCAAGTATGAAGACGGCGCATGAAGACCGTAAATCTCCCCTCGTGTAACACCCCAGATTTTTCCGTTAACAGTAAATTAACAAATTAAAGTATAACTAAATTGTAACAGAAAAATTAAGGGAAACGGACATCACCATTGCGTTCGTCTCGGAATTCTGCTTGAGATAGAGTCCGAGTTTGCGCAAAACGGATAACGTATGAAGAAGATATCTTTAATTTAAATATTACAGCAAAACATGAAAAAAAAAGAAGTAAGGAGAGGACAATAATTATTATTATTCTAAGACTTATTAACAAAAGCCTCTGTAGCTCAGTTGGTTAAGGCATTGGATTTGTAGCATGGAGGTCGGGGGTTCGAACCCCGGCGGCGACATAATTTTTATCTCTGTTTTAGAGAGGGCCAACTGAGCATGCAAATACATGTACGTATACAAATTCAAATTTTGAAAGGATAAGAACGTACATATAAGGAAATAAAGAAAATATATGTATATATATGAGAATATATATATATATATATATATATGCAAAAATATATGTATACAATAGATAAAATTCAAATAGACCAAAACAGCTCAATTTAAAGTTTAATTTTTGAAAATCGAACCCAGTCCCTCCTGGCTGGCCTGGTCTGTGTTTGGTCGAATTTCTGTGGGTTGCTTTGTCATTAGGGCTAGGTGGCAAGTTTTAATTGGTCTCTCTATCTAATGAATGGCTACGATCTAACCTAGCAACATCAATGGTTCTAATCAATTCCTAACCTCTATATAAACAACCCTAGACTAAACCCTAATCTATTCATTCAAATTAAGAGCATAGCCGCCATGTTGCTGAGGAACGACTAAGAGTAGCCGCCATCTAGAGAGAGAGGATTAGGGAGAAAGTTCTAAAGCCTAAAGCAATTCAAGCAACCTAAAGCTAATTAATTCAACAAAGGAATCATATCTCTTAATTAGAGAATTTGCCGCAACCATTGTAAGTAGAGTATTACTTTGGTATGAACAAATGATTGTGTAGATATGTATGCTTGAATTGTGGCAATGAAATTCGTATTTGTGCGATTTATATACTTTTGGATATTCTGAATTATGTCATTCAATTATAAAGAACTACATGCGGTAGTTCTATGCAAATATACGTTTGGAATATTGCGCAAATTATGTAGTCTATGTTGAAGCTACATGTATGTAGTTGATTGAAATTCATGCAAGTTTGGGGCTTTGTTATTATGCCATCATGATGTCTATTTTGTGCATAAATCATTTTGCAAGTAATCGAGACAAGTTTGGTTGTTATAGTTCATATGAAACTATGTTGGAATTTTGACACCATAATCCATGTATTAAGTCATGCTTCTGCAAAACTTATGAATATGGCTAGGCTATGAATGATATTGGGCATAATTGAAATTCATGATTAAGTCTATCTTGTTTAAAAGAATTATATGATGACATATGTGAGACATGGCTAAGTTAGACACAAAAATCCCTTTTTTTGCAAGTTAAAAGCAAACACCATGATTAGGAATATTTATGCATAAGTATACCATCGTTATGTGATTAAATTTAATTAAGTTGAACTATGCTTTTGTGTTAGTAACAAAGTATCCTCTTTGTAAACATGTAGAAACCTTATGAACATGACTTGTTTATATTTATGCCATGAACAAATTTAACTATACCTATGCCATGTTTATGCTAGAAGTATTTATGCCATGCTTATGTTTGACATTATGCCATGTTTATGCTAGAAGTATTTATGCCATGCTTATGTTTGACATTATGCCATGTTTATGCTAGAAGTATTTATGCCATGCTTATGTTTGACATTATGCCATGTTTATGCTAGAAGTATTTATGCCATGCTTATGTTTGACATTATGCCATGTTTATGCTAGAAGTATTTATGCCATGTTTGACATTATGCCATGTTTATGCTAAAAGTATTTATGTCATGCTTATGTTTGACATTATGCCTAAGTAAAAATATAGGTTCATGGGTCAATAATGATTTCTCAATTACAAGTTCACATGCTTTGATTCATGTCACCTATGTTACCACTATGCAAGTACACCAGTTTCTATTATGTATTTCCAACGTCATATGCAAGTTCATGCGCTCACCTTCCCCTCTTTGTGTATGTAATCACGCTTTAAGCCTCCCCTTTTCGCATGGCTAAATTGGGCTTTAAAAGGCTAAGCCCAATATATATAAACGGACGTGTAAAACGGGGAAAATAATGTTGGGTTAAAATTACTAATGAATGAAAACTAAAGTAGAAGGGCCCAAATTCAAGTATGGGTTGGGCCCATGATTGGTGTAACCTTTACACCATTAACTTAATAATGGGCCGCAAATATTTACATATAAGAAATAAAGAAGAATGACAAGATATATAAATGTAGAAAATACGATATGTTTAACCCGAGGTTGGATTGAGTTGTGATGTAAACCTGCCCGGAACCGCCCGGCTGTCCAGTAGTCACAACAATACCTATCCAATGTGAGAGGTTAAACATGGAGCCCAATAAGGACCCGAGGTTAGACTGAGTTGTGGCGTAAGACTGCCCGGAACCAACCGGCAACAGGCAGCCACAGCAATACCTGTCTAATGTGAGAGGTTAGGGCCTTAATAAGACAATTAAGGCTGAGTCAGGATTGTTAGGATTAAGTGGACTAAAGACTTAATCAAAATGGAACATGCTAAACTAAACGGACTGGTGGGGGTTAGGTTAGAAACACTTAACCAACTTAGCATGTTGGCTAGAGATAGAAAACCTAGTAACGGGGGACCCTTTTCAGCAGTAACCCTAAAAGGTGTATCAGGATACCCTGAAACTAGGCAGGGTGGGGCACGATTATTGGGCTGATTGTAAGAGGTCAAATCGACGGCGGTGGTGTAGCAGTGTAGGTTCTAACGGTGTGCGGGCGTGCACGCACTCTGGCGCAGAAAAATAAAGCACTGGACACCAGTAGCATACCTTTGCACTCTAAGGTTGTGTCGGGTTGCCACTATGGGACTTGATACACCCCATGGTGGGACCAGCATAGGTAACTACAGACATCGGAGGCCGTAAGACACATGTAACTATGCGAGTAGGAGCCGATCATCGTAGAATGGATCACATCACCCTGATTTTGGGGTGCAAATTGGAAACTAGTTTATATGGGTTCAGAGATTAACATGGGGTACGATAGTATATTCGACCCTAGATAACTTAACCAAGTTTATAATGTTGCCCACTTCCTGTTTTACTTATCATACCCAGTTCTTTATTCATAGACAAAGTAGTACTAGACTTACTCAGGCTTTATGTCTGACTCTATTTTTCTTTCGTCTTCTTTCTTCCGTTTCCCCTCCTCCCCCAGGTCCTCAGGGAGGGAATATAGCAGCTTGACCTACCTCAACATCCAGCTTGAAGAAGAGAAATGTATTGCTTGGACTATCCTGTTTTGAACTATGGCTTTGGACAATCCACTATGGGGCTTTGGCAGTTTGTCTATGTTTTATTTATGCTTCTTTAAAAATAATGTACTCAAGACAGATTATGAAGTGTTATGTTTTTGGAAAGGATGTTGTTGTAACACGTATTTGACTTGATGAAATAAAGTTTGTTGTTCTTCCGCTGCTTACAAATATGTGTTCTTATATCTGTCTTGTATATCTGTGACTTGTACTTATAAACCTCCACCAAAATTAGGGCATTCCCTTTGAGAGTGACCCTAACGGAGGTGGGGTGTTTCACTTGGTATCAGAGCATAGGTTTACCAGATAAGATAAAAAGTTTTGAAAAATTGTTTTCAAAAAGGGAAATTTAAAGAGGCATTTTTAAAAGAAAAATATTATTTTATTTTAAAAAGGCAAAAAAGTCCACTCCCCAAAGCCATAGGAACTATCTCTTATCCTTCGTTTTGAATCTATCCTTTTTTGTTTCAGCATGTCCCAAGAACTTAACTTGCCTGAAGGGGTACCCATACCTGGTTGGTTTAGACGTTTCTTAGAAGCAAGGGCCACTCAGCCAGGTCCTACCGTTCCTCCTCCTCCAGCTGAAGGGAATCATCCAGCCGCAGCAGCACCTTTTCCTCCACCTCCTCCACGGGGAAACACATTCGCTAAGATATGTAAAGATTTTAAAGCTATGGGAGGAAGGGATTTCCATGGAACTGAGTCCTTCGTAGTAGCTAGGAATTGGCTAAAAGAAACGGAGGACCTATTCATTATCTTTGAGGTAGAAGATAGACAAAAGGTACAACTAGCGGTGTGGCTATTGAAGGGCGAGGCTTCCTACTGGTGGGAAGTCACCAATGCTGAAAGACCAGTGGATACATGGGAGGACTTTAGGGCAAGGTTTGAGACTAAGTTTCTCTCAGATGCAGAAAGAAGTTTGCAGTTGGAAAAGTTCTTATTTCTTAAGCAAGGAGACAAGACTGTCAGAGAGTATGTGAATCAGTTCGATGAGCTGGCTAGGTTTGGACTTGACCTAGTCAACACCCCGCACAAGAAGGCTCTCCGTTTCGTCAAAGGGTTAAATGAGCCATTACACAGTTTGGCCATGACCCATATACCCATGGGGGCCACGTATGAAAGATTGGTGCAAATGGCATTGCTGAATGAAGAGGACAAGGGCAAGAAGGAGACCAAGGCAGAAAGCTCTCAAGGGAAGAAAGAGGGTTTGCAGCCTAAGAAGACAGACTTTAAGAAGGGCGGAAAAGGCAACAAAGAGAAGAGGAAGTGTAATTTCTGTGGCAAAGTGGGGCACTTAGTAAAGGACTGCCGGAAGAAGAAGGCTAAGGAGAATGGTGGGTGCTTTTCGTGCGGTCAGACAGGCCACAGGGCTAAGGACTGCCCAAGGAAACGAGGACAGGGGCAGGGCACTGGATCCACCCCAGGGGCACAGGTTCATGTGCTAGAAGCGCCACCATTGCAACAGCAAGGTATAAATACTTCTGTAGAAAGTGTAGTTTATCTTTATGATCACCCCGTTCGCACTTTATTTGATTCTGGCGCATCACACTCCTTTATCTCGTCTGCTTTAGTAGAATCTCTGCACCTAGAAACTAGTATGGTAGAGGACCCCTTAATTGTTTCAAACCCAATTGGGGGCCCAGCTCAATTGTCTATGATCTGTTTGGATTTGAAAATTTCTATCCTAAGTGTTGAATTTCAATGTAGTGCCTTTGTTTTGGGCTTTTCGGGGTATGGTTTGATTTTGGGTATGGATTGGCTATCCAGTAATGGGGCCATCCTTGATTGTGAGAAAAGGGTTGTTAGGCTCCTAACCCAGCTCAGTAATACTTTGGAAATTTCTTGTAATCCCTCGTATGCGGTTATGCTTAGTTATCTTGAGTCGCTAGATGCCTCTGTTGAAAATTTGCAATCAGTTAGAGTGGTCCGGGAATATCCGGATGTCTTCGAAGACGTGAAGGGCTTGCCTCCGAAGCGGGAAATAGACTTCCGCATATATCTTGTAGATAATGCAAAGCCCGTTGCGTTGCCCGTTAGACACATGGCTCCACGAGAAAGAAAAGAGCTCAGTAAACAGATTAAAGAGCTTCTAGAGAAGGGGTTCATTAGGTGGAGCATTTCAGAATAGGGCACTCCAGGAGTGTTCGCCACTAAGGCTGAAGGTTCATTTCACTTATGCATGAGTTGTAAAGAATCACCTTAGTAAGTACATTTGGCAACATAGTTGGACTTAGGAAGGGACTCCCTTGTGACCTAAAAGGAGTCCATCATGCTTAGTTTCCTAGAATCATATGTGGTGGTTGGGTTGATTAATTCTTTGGGTGTCAGTCTGATGTTGATTTCGGTCTTCGGGGCTGATGCTTAGAGAGTTCTTCTCCTAATCAATATATATGTGGCATAGATTTCCAGTTTTGACATTGCCTAATGGGCACAAAATTTTTACTTGCTTCTATCATTCGACTATACCTTTAGGTAGGACCATTTCCTATCATTGAGAAAATTTGGAAAATGACCTATAGATTAGAGCTACCCGAGAAATTGGCCAGAGTCCACAACGTTTTTCACGTTTCACATCTCCGAAAATGTCTACATGAGTCTGCTGAAGTGGTAGAGCCAAATATCCTCGAAGAGGCCGAAGTGGAACGCGAAGCAACCATAAGAAAAGTTCCAACCCGCATACTAGAAACGGAAGTGAAGAAGCTACGCAACCGCGAAGTCAAACTCGTCAAAGTTCAGTGGAGCGACGCCGAGGGAGACGCGACTTGGGAAACTGAAGCTAGAATACGCACTGCTTACCCTTTTCTTTTCGAGGGTACGTCCTTGATCTTTCTTTTTCCTTAAGTTGCGCTTTTATCTATCTTTTTAGGAATATCTCCTCGACCTTATCTTTTAGATAGAAACCTTTTGGATGAAAACATGTAATTGAAACATGTTATGTATGATGGTTGCAAGTGGTTGCAAGTGATTGCTAGTAGTTGCTCGTGGCTGCATATACACACACAATCTAGGTTTTAGATCGGCTCAGTCACTTCATATTGCATATGCATATATGTTTGCACTCGTATATGGTTGAATTGTAATGTGTTGTCATATGGATGTTGCATTTGTATGAAAGATTGTGCACCCATGTAGAATCATGAATAGGAAAAATCTGCATACATAATGGATACATGGCACTTACATGATTCGCATTAAGGAGGTCAACTGAATCAGTAGACCGCCTGATTTTGCATTAGATAAGTTCATGAACACACACACTTCGCATATGATCATGAAGCATTAGAAGTCTTTTAAGGACAATGGATGCTCGTGTTTGATGGATGAGTAGATGGATGATTGAATGTTAGGATTTACATTCTTCCTAAACTTGAAGATTTCGGGGACGAAATCCTTTTAAGTGGGGGAGAATGTAACACCCCAGATTTTTCCGTTAACAGTAAATTAACAAATTAAAGTATAACTAAATTGTAACAGAAAAATTAAGGGAAACGGACATCACCATTGCGTTCGTCTCGGAATTCTGCTTGAGATAGAGTCCGAGTTTGCGCAAAACGGATAACGTATGAAGAAGATATCTTTAATTTAAATATTACAGCAAAACATGAAAAAAGAGAAGTAAGGAGAGAACAATAATTATTATTATTCTAAGACTTATTAACAAAAGCCTCTGTAGCTCAGTTGGTTAAGGCATTGGATTTGTAGCATGGAGGTCGGGGGTTCGAACCCCGGCGGCGACATAATTTTTATCTCTGTTTTAGAGAGGGCCAACTGAGCATGCAAATACATGTACGTATACAAATTCAAATTTTGAAAGGATAAGAACGTACATATAAGGAAATAAAGAAAATATATGTATATATATGAGAATATATATATATATGCAAAAATATATGTATACAATAGATAAAATTCAAATAGACTAAAACAGCTCAATTTAAAGTTTAATTTTTGAAAATCGAACCCAGTCCCTCCTGGCTGGCCTGGTCTGTGTTTGGTCGAATTTCTGTGGGTTGCTTTGTCATTAGGGCTAGGTGGCAAGTTTTAATTGGTCTCTCTATCTAATGAATGGCTACGATCTAACCTAGCAACATCAATGGTTCTAATCAATTCCTAACCTCTATATAAACAACCCTAGACTAAACCCTAATCTATTCATTCAAATTAAGAGCATAGCCGCCATGTTGCTGAGGAACGACTAAGAGTAGCCGCCATCTAGAGAGAGAGGATTAGGGAGAAAGTTCTAAAGCCTAAAGCAATTCAAGCAACCTAAAGCTAATTAATTCAACAAAGGAATCATATCTCTTAATTAGAGAATTTGCCGCAACCATTGTAAGTAGAGTATTACTTTGGTATGAACAAATGATTGTGTAGATATGTATGCTTGAATTGTGGCAATGAAATTCGTATTTGTGCGATTTATATACTTTTGGATATTCTGAATTATGTCATTCAATTATAAAGAACTACATGCGGTAGTTCTATGCAAATATACGTTTGGAATATTGCGCAAATTATGTAGTCTATGTTGAAGCTACATGTATGTAGTTGATTGAAATTCATGCAAGTTTGGGGCTTTGTTATTATGCCATCATGATGTCTATTTTGTGCATAAATCATTTTGCAAGTAATTGAGACAAGTTTGGTTGTTATAGTTCATATGAAACTATGTTGGAATTTTGACACCATAATCCATGTATTAAGTCATGCTTCTGCAAAACTTATGAATATGGCTAGGCTATGAATGATATTGGGCATAATTGAAATTCATGATTAAGTCTATCTTGTTTAAAAGAATTATATGATGACATATGTGAGACATGGCTAAGTTAGACACAAAAATCCCTTTTTTTGCAAGTTAAAAGCAAACACCATGATTAGGAATATTTATGCATAAGTATACCATCGTTATGTGATTAAATTTAATTAAGTTGAACTATGCTTTTGTGTTAGTAACAAAGTATCCTCTTTGTAAACATGTAGAAACCTTATGAACATGACTTGTTTATATTTATGCCATGAACAAATTTAACTATACCTATGCCATGTTTATGCTAGAAGTATTTATGCCATGCTTATGTTTGACATTATGCCATGTTTATGCTAGAAGTATTTATGCCATGCTTATGTTTGACATTATGCCATGTTTATGCTAGAAGTATTTATGCCATGCTTATGTTTGACATTATGCCATGTTTATGCTAGAAGTATTTATGCCATGCTTATGTTTGACATTATGCCATGTTTATGCTAGAAGTATTTATGCCATGTTTGACATTATGCCATGTTTATGCTAAAAGTATTTATGCCATGCTTATGTTTGACATTATGCCTAAGTAAAAATATAGGTTCATGGGTCAATAATGATATCTCAATTACAAGTTCACATGCTTTGATTCATGTCACCTATGTTACCACTATGCAAGTACACCAGTTTCTATTATGTATTTCCAACGTCATATGCAAGTTCATGCGCTCACCTTCCCCTCTTTGTGTATGTAATCACGCTTTAAGCCTCCCCTTTTCGCATGGCTAAATTGGGCTTTAAAAGGCTAAGCCCAATATATATAAACGGACGTGTAAAACGGGGGAAAATAATGTTGGGTTAAAATTACTAATGAATGAAAACTAAAGTAGAAGGGCCCAAATTCAAGTATGGGTTGGGCCCATGATTGGTGTAACCTTTACACCATTAACTTAATAATGGGCCGCAAATATTTACATATAAGAAATAAAGAAGAATGACAAGATATATAAATGTAGAAAATACGATATGTTTAACCCGAGGTTGGATTGAGTTGTGATGTAAACCTGCCCGGAACCGCCCGGCTGTCCAGTAGTCACAACAATACCTATCCAATGTGGGAGGTTAAACATGGAGCCCAATAAGGACCCGAGGTTAGACTGAGTTATGGCGTAAGACTGCCCGGAACCAACCGGCAACAGGCAGCCACAGCAATACCTGTCTAATGTGAGAGGTTAGGGCCTTAATAAGACAATTAAGGCCGAGTCAGGATTGTTAGGATTAAGTGGACTAAAGACTTAATCAAAATGGAACATGCTAAACTAAACGGACTAGTGGGGGTTAGGTTAGAAACACTTAACCAACTTAGCATGTTGGCTAGAGATAGAAAACCTAGTAACGGGGGACCCTTTTCAGCAGTAACCCTAAAAGGTGTATCAGGATACCCTGAAACTAGGCAGGGTGGGGCACGATTACTGGGCTGATTGTAAGAGGTCAAATCGACGGCGGTGGTGTAGCAGTGTAGGTTCTAACGGTGTGCGGGCGTGCACGCACTCCGGCGCAGAAAAATAAAGCACTGGACACCAGTAGCATACCTTTGCACTCTAAGGTTGTGTCGGGTTGCCACTATGGGACTTGATACACCCCATGGTGGGACCAGCATAGGTAACTACAGACATCGGGGGCCGTAAGACACATGTAACTATGCGAGTAGGAGCCGATCATCGTAGAATGGATCACATCACCCTGATTTTGGGGTGCAAATTGGAAACTAGTTTATATGGGTTCAGAGATTAACATGGGGTACGATAGTATATTCGACCCTAGATAACTTAACCAAGTTTATAATGTTGCCCACTTCCTGTTTTACTTATCATACCCAGTTCTTTATTCATAGACAAAGTAGTACTAGACTTACTCAGGCTTTATGTCTGACTCTATTTTTCTTTCGTCTTCTTTCTTCCGTTTCCCCCCCCCCCCCCAGGTCCTCAGGGAGGGAATATAGCAGCTTGACCTACCTCAACATCCAGCTTGAAGAAGAGAAATGTATTGCTTGGACTATCCTGTTTTGAACTATGGCTTTGGACAATCCACTATGGGGCTTTGGCAGTTTGTCTATGTTTTATTTATGCTTCTTTAAAAATAATGTACTCAAGACAGATTATGAAGTGTTATGTTTTTGGAAAGGATGTTGTTGTAACACGTATTTGACTTGATGAAATAAAGTTTGTTGTTCTTCCGCTGCTTACAAATATGTGTTCTTATATCTGTCTTGTATATCTGTGACTTGTACTTATAAACCTCCACCAAAATTAGGGCATTCCCTTTGAGAGTGACCCTAACGGAGGTGGGGTGTTTCACCTCGAATGGACAACGATCAAGACGCTGAATTGGTTTGCTCCCAATTCAAGGGTCGGGGTAATTGCCCAAACGTACGTGTTGATTTCACGGGTTTGACCCTAGTTCAGACCTAGAGCATGGGTATAAATGGATAGTGTGTCTGACATCGTACCCCACAAAATATTATGTTGTTGATATTCAGTTAATATATAAACGATTGGTGGTAGAGAATTTATTCTCTACTTAACACCCGTTTATATAGTGACGGAAGATCAATAGTACGGTATGGAGTGACGGTGTGGCATACTAAGATGCAATGATCAGGGTTTCTTGTTGAAAAGCAGAACCTTGTGGTATGAAGAACATGACTTCACGAGCCTCACAAACCGGTAGAGTCTAAAAAGGGGGAAGGGAACGCAGGGAAAGTAGCACGTTTCTTTCTAGTTAGTAGTCATTTTACTTTTGGAGGATGATGAAATGAGGCGCCTCGGATAGGTCCTATAGGACCGGGGAACGTGTACTTAGGAATAACTAATCCTCTAAGCTGTATGTGAGGACCGGCCCTGCCATTTCCAAGGGTTAACTGCGGGTAATCCTGAGGCATTAACTAGAGTGTCTCGAATCGGTAAGGAGTCCTCCCTAGCCTGGACTCATGATGGAAACCCAAATTTCCAATACGACCCCGACGGATTTGATTATATTACTAGTATTGGAGGCATAATATATGGTACCTATGCTTCCTAGGATTAATACATTGCTTTGAATTGTTTTAAAACATATACACCCTAATAATAGTATTAGTTTCATATTTGGCGTATTTAGCATGTTTAACCACCATAAGGTAAAACTCTATCCTCTTGGTGTGCGTTGCATTGTGTGATGGGACCTGAGTCTTATGGTGGTTCCATTTTTCAAAAGACATTGCGTTGTTGACGACTTATTTAATCATTTATTATGACGCTGTAGTTATGCACGGCAATCCATTGGTACAACCCGTTCCGCGCTAGCGGCGTGGTCTTTGGATTTGCCTTATTAGTACGAGTAAATCTATTTAAGAATTCTCACACCAGTCCTTGTTTAGCATGCCGGGAATAGGATGCAGCATGATGGGGGGTTCTCGCTTCGCGGTTTGGTGGCGAACGGGAGACTCTTACCGCCACATGTCCCTGTTGAGGGTTGGTAAGGCAATGGCCGGGAGACTCGAGAGGGTCGCCGTAAAACAAGGTGTACTGGGGGACCACTGTGAGCCACGGTGGGTTTTACCTGCTGCTTTGGGGGGATGAAGGGATGGTTGCAAAGCCTACCGGATTTCGTCCGGGCTATCACAGTTGGTATCAGAGCTTTGGTTTACAAAGCGGAGTACAACATATCTATAATAATTCGTTTACGTAGAATCACTATATTCTATGGCGAACAGTTCATGAGATACATAATAGCCAGTCACTTTATCGTCATCTTTTCATTCATCCTTCGATCTTTTCTATCTCTTAGAATCAACTTTTCTGTTGTTTTGACTCTTCCCTTGATCGTGCATTCGAAGAAGACTAAGTGAAGTGGCGATGCTCAATTGGCACATGTGTACGAAGGAGCGAAAGGACCAACTTCTTCGGTGGAAGGCCTGATGTTATAGGCGGTACTATTTCTGTTAAAACGTTTAAAACATTCTCTGTGTTTATTCTTCCTCTTTTCCTCTTCTATTTTTCTTTTTCCTTTTCGGGGACGAAAAGTTTTTAAGTGGGGGAGACTGTAACGACCCTGAATTTTGGGGCCAAGTTAAAATTTATTTTAAGTGATTTTAAATGAGTTTTGATATTTAAAATAATCTATTTTAAATAATAAGGATCACAAATTTGGTTCAAATCGAAGTTAGAATGAATAAATTAATTTTTAATATAAAAAGAGCTAGAAATGGCGCGGTAGTTTGAAAAGTCAAACTTGAACTTTGACTAACCATACAGGATGCAAAATTTAACGGATTTTAGTGAAACCAAAAATATTAGAATCTATTTAAAAATATCTTTCCAACGAATCCGAAGAATCGAAATTTCATAACGGGAATCAAAAGTTATGGCCAATTCAATATTTAGAAAGGTCGCTATGAAATTTATAAGGGCCAAAATGCTACATTTTGCAGAATAAGGAATTAGGACCCGAAACCATCTCCATTGGTTTTAGAATGTTGTTTACATATAAAAATGACTATAAGAACTTATATTTTTGAGTTTCGGAAAAATTCCACTATTTTTGGTATTTTTAAATATTAAAATATACACCTGAAAACTAGAATTTTTGCAAACGAACTCCGAATTCGACGAAACCAGTTTCTATGGATTCGGAATATTAAATTAAGGATAAATTATAAAATTTATAATTTTTGGAATTATTTTGTGGCCTGTATAATTTTTACAGTGGAAATACAGCCTATTTTCAGACTTCGGAAATTTATAATAAATTCATACGGAATCGGAAAATTACGAAATCAGGTTCGTTGGGTTCGTAATGACCTGAAATAATTATGTTTAAAATTTTATTAATTTTAAAATCAGCATGTATTTATAAGAATTTCTGAATTGAAGAAAACAGTTGAAAATTGAGTAATTGGGCACGTAATGATATTTGGGCCCAAACCAAAATTAAAACCATGGTATATATTATCTTTTTTCTGAGATTTAGGGCTGAAATTCGAAATGCACAGCAGCCACTTCTCTTTTCCATCATTTTTCCCAATTTTCATGGCGGCTCCCTCTTCCTCTAAAATTCATAAAAAAATAAAATCTCTTCAAACCATAGCAAATTATATGTCCTCTCGAAGGTCTCGACGATACGAAGCTAATGGTGTAGTCGGTTTTGTCAAACAGCGCTCGGATTCGCCGGAATCTCGTCTTAAAGCTCGCTGTTTTCGAAATTCAGAAGCTCAAAACGTAAATCAAGAAATTCCCGTGAATCGAGGAAGAATTAGACGAAGTCACGAACACGGAAGTTCTTCGTCTACGTGAGGTGGAGGTGCTCGCCAAATTTCAGGCAGTTTGGAGGTGTGAGGAGGCCTGTGGGACCCGCGAGGCGAAATCCTTTCTAGGCGATTTCCCGATGATCGGAGAAGCTTTAGGGGCGGCTCTTTCTGGTGGTGGTGCGTCTCGCCAAGACGAAGACATTGGCGGTGGTCCCGTGGCGTCAGGTGGCCCGAGGCAGCGGCAAAGTGCGGTCAAAGTTCGGCGGTGAACAGTGTTTTTCGGTCAATGGGCTGAGGGTATTTTCTATTTTATTTTTAAATTATTTAATTAATTTCCAGAACTTTAAAATTGCATAACTCACTCATACGAAGTCGAAAATCGACGATTTCAGGTGCGTTGGGATCGTGGCGACGAGATGGACGCGTGGACACTAATTTTGTCCAATTCTGAGACGGTGAAATTTTTAGGTATTTTCACGAATATTAATTAATTATTTAATTACCCGATCTTTAAAAATTCATAACTCTTTCATACGAGGTCCGTTTGACGAACCGTAAATTGCGTTGGAATCACAAAATTAAGAGCTTCGCGATGGCGCAGACCGCAGCTGAAAAGGAGATAGTAAAATTTTGGCCAAAAATTCAAGGTGAGAGTTCACTTCTATTTTAATTAATTTAATTTAATTCATACTATGCGATGTGAACCTGCTATGAACAAATGCGATGTGAATCAGCTATGACCAAACCTCTGTATGTATGCTAGATCTAATGTTGTGAGTAGTCACTTTATTTAAATTAATTATAGATCTATTATTTGATGTATGAAGTATGATGTTTGAATTGTATGGTTGATGTTTTGAATGATTAGAAATAGTAGATCTGAAATTTAGCATCGATGAATATATTTGCTGTTGTTATGTTTCATGGAAAAATAAGATTAGCGATGTGTGTATGACATGAAAACTTGAATCACTATAGAGGTAGGAAATTTAAGTTGGACGATGTTAATATGACATGAAACAAAAGTTAGAGATTTTATTGTTTTTATAAAAAGATTATATTTTTATTGATTATATAAAAAGTTATATATTTTGTTGTTATAAACAAAAGACCACATTTTTATTGCAAACATATAAAAGTATATGTTTTGTTGATTTAATAAGATGGATAGATTTTACATTTGAAATTTGTAAATATAGTTGCAATGAAAAACGGTGTTTAATTTTACATTAGAAATATGTAAATATGAAAATGCATTGATATGAAGAATAACATTTTTGTCATGTGAGAAATATAAAATGCACTGTAAGGAAAATAACATTTTTGTTTAAATGTTAAAAATAGAAATTTCATCATATGAAATTAAACACCGTATGATGATTAACATTTTTTGTCAATGTTTATATAAGAAAATAAACACCGTATGTTGATTGACATTTTTGTCAATATTTTAAAATAGAATTTGTCGCCATTTGAGATAAGTATATTTTTGTTCATTTACAAAATAGAATTGGCCGCTATATGTAATGAACTAATATTTTGTTCATTATTAAAATAAGAAAACATCGTATGTAAGTGAATATATTTTGTTCATTATTAAAATAAAGAGCACCGTATGTTGAATGAACAAATTTGTGTTATTTTAAAATAAAGAGCACCGTATGTTGAATGAACAAATTTGTGTTAAAATAGAAATTTGCATTGCATAAAATGGTATTTTGTCATGTTAGAAAAATAGAAATTTGCATTGCATAAAATGGTATTTTGTCATGATAGAAAAATAGAAATTTGCATTGCATAAAATGGTATTTTGTCATGTTAGAAAAATAGAAATTTGCATTGCATAAAATGGTATTTTGTCTTGTTAGAAAAATAGAAATTTGCTTTGCATAAAATGGTATTTTGTCATGTTAGAAAAATAGAAATTTGCATTGCATAAAATGGTATTTTGTCATGTTAGAAAAATAGAAATTTGCTTTGCATAAAATGGTATTTTGTCATGTTAGAAAAATAGAAATTTGCATTGCATAAAATGGTATTTTGTCATGTTAGAAAAATAGAAATTTGCATTGCATAAAATAGTATTTTGTCATGATAGAAAAATAGAAATTTGCTTTGCATAAAATAGTATTTTGTCAGGTTAGAATAAGTAAATAATGCATTGTATGTAAAATAATGCATTATATGTATAGCATAGTATTTTGTCCAAGTTAGAAAATAATGCATTGTATGTAAAATATGAAAATAATGCATTGTATGTAAAATATGAAAATAATGCATTGTATGTAAAATATGAAAATAATGCATTGTATGTAAAATATAAATAGAAAAGGCACCGCATGTAATATTAACATTATTTTCAATATTAATAAATAGAAAAAAAACACCGTAGGTAATATTAGCATTATTTTCAATGTTATTAAAAAGAAAATGAAATGTATATAAATTTAACATTATTTTCAATGTTAATAAATGGAAGATGCATGGCATGTAAATGTAACTTTATTTTAATGGTTATTAAAAGAGAATTCACCTCGTAGGGAAGTTAACATTATTTTGTAATGTAAATATATAAAGAATTTGACCGTAGTATGTTTTAACATTTATTTTCAATGTTAAATAAAAAAGAAATGAAACTGTATGTAAGGTTTAACATTATTTATAATGTAAATAAAAGGAATGAAACGTATGCAAGAATAACATTATTTATAATGTTAAATGAAAGATAAGGAACTGTATTGGAACATTAACATTATTTAAAATGTAGGTAAAAGGGAACTTACACCATAGGAAAATGTTCATTGTTCATAATGAAATTGGAAAAGATATATATAAAGAAATGAATGGGATGGCACATTATAATTTACATTCTTAAATGAAAATTATAAAGTATAAAATAAATAATAATGAATTAAAAAGGGAAGAATTATCGTCTAATCCTAAACTACATTGTCAGGTAAGTAGAAAAGTGAAAGTTAAGAGAAACGTATGCTGCACGTAGGGACGACAAACTAAACGAATTATATATATATATATATTTATATATATAATTAAAATAACGATATGAAATATGTTTTTCTCAAAATATATGAATGCGAGATTATTTGGAAAGTCCGGGTTAATCCCATTCCAAATGATCGTACGATTCCAAGAATTCAAGTATGAAGACGGCGCATGAAGACCGTAAATCTCCCCTCGAATGGACAACGATCAAGACGCTGAATTGGTTTGCTCCCAATTCAAGGGTCGGGGTAATTGCCCAAACGTACGTGTTGATTTCACGGGTTTGACCCTAGTTCAGACCTAGAGCATGGGTATAAATGGATAGTGTGTCTGACATCGTACCCCACAAAATATTATGTTGTTGATATTCAGTTAATATATAAACGATTGGTGGTAGAGAATTTATTCTCTACTTAACACCCGTTTATATAGTGACGGAAGATCAATAGTACGGTATGGAGTGACGGTGTGGCATACTAAGATGCAATGATCAGGGTTTCTTGTTGAAAAGCAGAACCTTGTGGTATGAAGAACATGACTTCACGAGCCTCACAAACCGGTAGAGTCTAAAAAGGGGGAAGGGAACGCAGGGAAAGTAGCACGTTTCTTTCTAGTTAGTAGTCATTTTACTTTTGGAGGATGATGAAATGAGGCGCCTCGGATAGGTCCTATAGGACCGGGGAACGTGTACTTAGGAATAACTAATCCTCTAAGCTGTATGTGAGGACCGGCCCTGCCATTTCCAAGGGTTAACTGCGGGTAATCCTGAGGCATTAACTAGAGTGTCTCGAATCGGTAAGGAGTCCTCCCTAGCCTGGACTCATGATGGAAACCCAAATTTCCAATACGACCCCGACGAATTTGATTATATTACTAGTATTGGAGGCATAATATATGGTACCTATGCTTCCTAGGATTAATACATTGCTTTGAATTGTTTTAAAACATATACACCCTAATAATAGTATTAGTTTCGTATTTGGCGTATTTAGCATGTTTAACCACCATAAGGTAAAACTCTATCCTCTTGGTGTGCGTTGCATTGTGTGATGGGACCTGAGTCTTATGGTGGTTCCATTTTTCAAAAGACATTGCGTTGTTGACGACTTATTTAATCATTTATTATGACACTGTAGTTATGCACGGCAATCCATTGGTACAACCCGTTCCGCGCTAGCGGCGTGGTCTTTGGATTTGCCTTATTAGTACGAGTAAATCTATTTAAGAATTCTCACACCAGTCCCACGACTGACCCATAGTTTGTTTCACCTTTTTGCAAACTTGGGTGCCCTCTCTTCTACACGGGCAGCCAAGTAGACAGGTTCATTCTTTGCTTGGAGCTTTTCTTTGTAGCTGCTTATTTTCTCTCTCTTGGATTCTGCTTGGGAGAAGAGGTGATGACTTGGAGCTTGAAGACTTTTTGTTTCTATTGGCATCTTTTCTTTTCTTTTTAGACATCAAACTTATTTCTTTTCTGCAAACTTGTTGTAAGAATCTTAGTTCTGTGACTGTGGAATTTCTGTGATTGATGACATTATATTTTTCCGCTGCTATAATGTTATTACTCTATGAATCTCCTTTGCTATATTGTATCTGTGTTCTGTTTTATTGTATTTATGTTGTATTCCAAAAATGATTTCTCCTGCTTTCACTTGTGGAAGTTTGGGGTCATCACAGCACACATTCGAAAACAAGAGGTTTTTGGAGGTGAGTGAGAAGCTAAGGACTAATCTCTAGGAAAACTTGGGGTTCACCAAGAATTCATCATGTCTCAATTGACTTTTCCTTATAATATAAATGCTACAATAAAAGATCCATCTTCAGAAAGTATAAGAATTCAATTTTGTACAAATCATATTGAAACTTTGTAATCATAATAATTTTGTTAATGCGATAGCCTTTGCTATTTTAAATATAAATAATTTTTACAAGTCCTCTTTATAAAACATTAATTATAAAGCAAAATTTCTTTATTAGACAATATGCTAATTTTAGAAACTTATTTAGATTTAGTAAATTTTCTAAGACCATTCTAGATAAATAAGTAATAATTTCAAACTTTTACTAATAAAATATCTAACTTATTTTTTAACCTTACTAATAAATAAATTGAACAACTTTAAGCCATTCAAAAATGAGTTAATTTAAGAACGTTTAAACATCATCAATAATTAAGAATTTCTCCTATTAAAACATTTAATATTGATAAATCATTTAAAACCTTGTTAATAAAAAATTGTTATATAAATATGAATTATTACTTTCAAATATTATTTAATAAGCAAACCAATAAATTTAAAACATAAACAAAGCGCATAACTTAAAATTAAAACATTATAAATAAAAAATAATCATATAAAATCATTTTTCAAATTAGCTAAATGACCGTAGTCACTTAATGGTTACATCTCCATCTCATAGAAAACCACAAGTAACTATAGGCGTTAAAGCCCAAAATTTAAAAACCTAAGTGTAACGTCCCGTAAATTTGTGATCTTTGGTCATCGACATAAAACCCATGTCGATTATCCAAACATCGAAAATACCGGAAGTTAATGAAAGAAATTAGAGGGTGAGAATAGATAAGATAGAAACTTAGAATAAAAGAAGAAGAGGAAGAAGATGAAGAAGAAGAACATACAACATCAAAGTAAACACTAATCTCATAGCGGAACGAATAAATATATTTCATAACATACTTTGAAATAAAACAGTAACCGTATACAATACCATATATTAGAGTATAACACTTACAACACAGCGGAAATAACAATAGCTATATAATCCTGAAGCCTCCTGCTCTAGATCTTCAAGTATCTGTAAATCCCGACTACTTGGCTGCTCGTACAAAATTGGGCACCCAAGAGTTTAGGGAAAACAAAACAAAATAAACTATGGGTCAGTCATGTGACTGGTGTGAGTAAACTCAAATCATTTGATTTAACTTTCGAAATCCTTTTGAAACAAAGGATAATCATAAGACCGATCCACACATAAACATGGATGGCTTTTACCTTATGATAACCCAAAATATTTTAAAACGATACTTGTTTGATATTGTAATATTGTCTAGATCAAGTAAATAGAAATCTAGCAGAAACGCTTGCATCTAACGTTCTACATATATAATATACAATCAAAACCGTGGGCTCTTATTTGGGGAATGGATTCCAACTATGACAAGGTATGGATCCACCTTTCGATCAGTGTACTCTAGAAGCGATAACTGGAGTTCAACAAGAACATCTTGTAACTCGGCCACACATGACCGACCATTCATTTCTCTTGAACGTATCGAATATATTGCCACCATTCGGTTAGTATTCCAACATAACCATTCCCGGGAGATACAGAATTGAAAGAAGTATAAATATGAATATTCTCTAGATGGTGACAATATACCCGAATTGGGTGCGGCCCACTTAGCCATGTTGCCTGCTCGATTTCTTTCATTTCCCACTTGATGAGGCTCGAGGTCAAAACGTATCTTTTAACAGATCACTCCTCCTCTTACTTTGAATATCACATCACCATACCCGCCAAATCACAAATTGATTTCCTTAAAAATATCATGGGTATAAAGCTAAGAGAAACGAATTCCTCCACCACCAAACGTAAATACGTTTGAAGAGATCAACTTATACGATCTATTAAATATACTCTGTCAAGACATTCTTCCATACAGGTTGTCCTGGGACTGGACAAACCGAAGGCACTATTCAGTAAACCCATCTTAGGCAATTTCTACCTAGGATTAACAAAATAGCCCTTGCATAAACTCCGTCTTCAATTATCTTCAATGTATGATGATTCGCAACGCTACTTCCAATACGGAGTGGTTCTTCGGATAATAATCCAACCGGTCTCTCCATAACAACAACGGAAATTGGTCAAAAACTTCGATAGTCGGTGAGTTAACTATCAAGGAAAACATGTGTACAAACAACGGTCGTATTTCCAAGTGGAAATCTTACCGATCAATCATCGTTTCGTTTACAAATCCATTTCCTCTAGCTTTATAAATCCATTACCATTCGCTGTATAAACCATTACCATTCGTTGTAAACTTCATTAACTATTCGCTGTACAACTCATTAACTATTTGTTGTATAACTCATCAACTATTCGCTGTAAAACTCATCAGCTATTCATTATAAAATTCATTAACTCATTACAAACTTAACCAGCCTTCACTATCGAACCTTAAATATTCCTTAGTTAAAAATGAAGTCAATCAAGTTGGGGTATAACTACCTCTCAGACCTTAACTGAACAACATTACTAACCTTGAAACAGACAAAGTTCACCACTTTAAACCTTTAACAAGCTTCCTTACGTAACTCTCTTTCGAATAAATCTCTATTCGATAACTCTTTCCTTCGAATAAACTATATTCGATAATCTCTCTTCGAATAGCCATATTCGGTTAACTCTATTCAATTAACACTATTCGATTAACTCTAATCGATTTACTCTTATCAGTTAGCTCTATTTGATTAACTCTATTCTATTAACTCTATTTGATTAACTCTATTGGATTAACTCTATTGGATTAACCCTATTCGATTAACTCCTTTCAATTAACTCTAACTAATTTACTCTTATCAATTAACTCCTTTCGAATAAACTATATTCGATTAACACCTTTCGAATAAACTATATTCGATTTACTCCTTTAACTCTATTCAAATAAACTATATTCGATTAACTCTTTTAACTCTATTTGAATAAACTATATTCGATTAACTCTTTTAACTCGAATAAACTATATTCGATTAACTCCTTTAACCCTATTCGAATAAACTATATTCGATTAACTCCTTCAACTCTATTCGAATAAATATATTCGATTAACTCCTTTAACCCTATTCAAATAAACTATATTTGATTAACTCCTTTAACCCTATTCGAATAAACTATATTCGATTAACTCCTTCAACTCTATTTGAATAAACTATATTCGATTAACTCCTTTAACTCTATTCGAATAAACTATATTCGATTAACTCCTTTAACTCTATTTGAATAAACTATGTTCGATTAACTCCTTTAACTCTATTCGAATAAACTATATTCGATTAACTCCTCTAACTCAATTCAAATAAACTATATTCGATTAACTCCTTTCGAATAACTAATATTCGATAACTCCTTTAACTTATTTTGATTAACACATTTTGATTAACACATTTTGATTAACTCCTTTGATTAACTCTACGCCCATATTCAGTTTCAAATATCGATGTTGAAATCGATTCTTACTTCTATATATAAGTCCCGACTTATATATTCCATTTATCCAATGATAAATATTTTATTTAATTTATAAAATATTATTTGTAAATTAATCTTCTTAATCTATCAATTAGAACAGATTCTATTTAAAATCTTTGCTTTAAATCCATATCACGTTATACCCATGTGCGAAGCACGGGTCTAAATCTTTCAAATGTAAAATTCTCTTTTTATACAATTCTATTCATTTTTCAAGTATTTCCTTTTATAATATATTTATTTACCAAATAAATCCCTTTTGGTAATTCTATTTATTTTATAAAATATTTCCTTTTATAATCTATTTATTTACCAAACAAATCCCTTTTGATAATTCTATTTATTTTATAAAATATTTCCTTTTATAATCTATTTATTTACCAAATAAATCCCTTTTGATAATTTCATTTATTTTTCAAATAAATATTCCTTTTCAATTCTATTCGTAAATGGTTTACAAATATTTCCTTTTCAATTTGTAAATGGTTTACAAATATTCCCTTTTCTATTCTATTTATTCGACAAATAAATATTCCTTTTATAACTCCTTTGATTTTATAATTTATTTTCTTTTATAAAATTCTTTTTTCCTTTTATGTATAAAATCCACTGATTTTATATAAATCGTTTATTTTCAAAATACACGTTGAAAATCCCCTTTTCTACATCCCAGTATTTTTTACGGTGTTTAAAATACCAAATACAATGATCGATATCATTCAAACACACATAATCAATATATCACATCATATATTACAATATATGGAAAGAACAGTATTATAAATATTGAGGAATCCAGTTGGATCCCTCCAACCTGTCTCCCTGCATCACAGATGTTAAACAATATAATTAACATCGATTTTATTTCACTATGAAATATTCTGATATACAGAATCAATATTTGATTGACGATATATATAACTATATCGATACTTTTAACCAATCACTTAGCAGTTCAACCAAACAGTCAACACACAAAATCAACCATCATCTATTAGTTCTTAAAAATACGTTATAAAAAAAATAACTGTTCAGAGTTGGTGAGTTTTACTCACCTTGGACGATCATCGTTAATAACGATAACCATCCCTTGATTCAGACGGAAAATTTATTTTTCTGTAAATTGTAACAAGCTCCTATTCGCTCCCAGTCAGTTCCATTGTGGACCCACCGTCCATACGATCCCAATGGATCTTGTTTCGCTGGATTTCGAAAATGTATGATCAAGTTATGACCTATACAAGTTCGTACTAATTTCAATTAAAATAAATTAAATTTCCTTTATAACTAAGTGGGCTTAAACTTTCAACATCGGCCCATTTAACCTTGAAATACCCAAACTCGCTCCTCTTCATTACTCTTCTTCCCGATTAATACACTGCTTTCCAATAGCTGATGTTGAACTCCCTTTTTCCATTCAATTCTTCCGTACCTCTCCGTTGATTTCCAAATTGAACACACCATACTTCTCTTCTTCATATTTCCCATCCTCCCATGTCCACTATGCTACTATCGCCATAACCTTTATAGCGCAGCTCCCAAGCTCACACACCATGTCATGGTGAAACAATCAAACTGTTTTGCCACAAAATCCACCAAACAACTCCTTGTGTAACTCTCTACCATCCACTAATCATCTCGTCACTCCCCCTCAACATTATGTGTATCAGACTTCAAAATCAAAGAACCAGAAACGCTGCTTCGTTCCATTTTCTCCAAACTGTAATCAAATAAACAATTACATCATCATTCTCCTCAAATCCATGAAACTACAAACCAAATACACCACCACTCCTTCCATCAAAATCTCTACATAACCGTACCCATTTTCTTTAACCCGCCCTCACTTCTCCACTCACGTCGAACATCTCCAGTCCACGCACAGAAGATCGTGTGAACTTTTTCATCACCGAATAACCGCATCGTTTACATCAAATGTGAAATTCCACACAAAATCTGAATACAAACTTAAAAACCCAAATCCATGCACCACATATCCCAAATTCGAAGAACCCTGGCTTGAACAAAATGCTGTTGTAAACACAGCGAACCCAAAATCATGGATTGAACCATGTAAAATTGTACCTAAGTGAAGTTTAAGCGTTGCTGAGTCCATTTCTATACTCGTTGCAATTTATAGAATTTTATTTGGATTTAGATGATTTTTGAAATTCATTCTTGGTTTGCTGTGAAGAGTTTGTGGCGGCCAAGAAATGCTTTGACTGATGAACGAAAATAACTAGGTTTAGGGAAGGATAATGACTATTTATAGAGTGGTTTATTAATTTTTTATTTGATTTTTATATTACATTTTAATGAATCGCTATCTACATACGCTGTTTAAAAAATCCCTGTGATCCCATACAATACCCAAAAATCACGGAAATGGACATACACCTTCAGTTCGACATTACGGACCCAATGAAACTGGTTTCGTCGAATTCTGACTCCGTTTGCTCACACAGCGTATTTTTAACCATCGAAATATCGACTGTTTTTCATATTAAAATCCCCCACGACCACATATTGACTTCAAAAATCATGAAACTTGACATCTAATAATAATTTAACATTGCAGACCCAACAAAATTAGTTTCGTCGAAAACAGAGGTCGTTTACAAAACTGGCTATTTTTAAAGCTCTAAATAAACCCTTTTAAATATTAATATATTTAAAGATAATAAAAAATAATATTTATAAATAAATATTATCGTATATATTCACAACAGAATATCATACAGCTCTAAAATATTCCTATCTAGATTTATAGCTCGATATTTCAAAGTTCCCAGTTATATCGATATTCGATTTATATATAAAATCCTTTTATAATATAAATATACATTTATAAATTTCAAAGGAATTCCATAGCGACTTTTCTAAAATTTGATTTGGGTATCAATCAAAATCTACACAATGAAATCCCGATTTTTCTCTTCTAGTAGAAAAATATACTTCACCAGCTCCGAACATTTCTTGTTTCATAGAAATTCGATTTAAAACGGACCCTGTATATTCAGTTGAAGTTCAAATCGCCAAATAACGAAATGCCACGCTATTTCGAGCTCGATTATAATTATAATATAATTATACGTTCAAACTTCGTTTATATAATATATTCGTTATTCAAATTCACATTATATCGTCAATTCACTATTTCGGACTATTTTGAAATTAAATATATTATTCTATTATTTTATTTAATTAAATATTCACTATTATTTAATTAAACAATGATTTAATTCCCTAAATCACTATTTAAATAATTAAATAAATAAATTATATATCGCGAAGCGGGTCGTTACACTAAGCGATCACAGTCGCCTACTGCACGCATTAACCCCTTGACTAATGTCATGACTCACAATAGATCGCAGCTATGCGGTGGTTACATCACTGTCCCAGGCAAACAAAAATTGATTGTAGGCAATCTCTCTGCCTCTCGAATTACACTATCCTAACAACAAAGATATGGATCGCGGTTACACGATAGTAACGAATTTATCCCAACAAAACCATAAGAAACTATAGGTATAACACCCTAGATTTAACCAACTGGGTTTCCCAAAGATTTATAATGCTTAAAAGAAATAATTTAACCTAACTTTATAGCAGTATTTAAAAATCCTTAGCAATTTCAATGGTACTTAAACAAGTTAGCGTTATCAAATTTTCTATCCAATCATTACACTTCATTTACATAAACAAGCATATATGCAAATAAACCAATAATTAGCAATTTATAGCTAATATATCACATTTCACAATTCATATTGGCAATCACAGGAATAGTATAGAAGAAATGGATTTATTCTACTTAACAAGTGTCTGTAAACAAATTCATCTAATTTAATTCAAGGGTGTTTATTTGGCCAAATAAATAACTGTAACAAACCGGAATTTTGACAATAAATTAGTTATTTAATTAGAATCTGAATAATAGAAATTTTTGCAAATGATGGAATTTGACCATGAAACTTTAACCGATGCGTTCGTCTCGGAATTCTGGTCAACGTTCATGCTTGGAGTTTCGCGAAGGCGGTCCGTATGAAAAAGTTACGGACAAAATACGAAAACGGACGGGTAATAAATAAAATAGAATGATGTATATATATAGTAATAAGTAATTACCCAGCCACTTCACTCCTAGGTCGACCAAGCGGTCGACCAGGACGGTCGACCAAGCGGTCGATCGGGGAGGTCGATTAAGCGGTCGACCGGTGAGGTCGACCGGTGGTCGACCACTGGCTGCGACCGCTTGGTCGAGTCTGGTAGTGACAGCTAGGATTTTAAGTGTATAATATTACATATGTGTGGACGGATGTTTAATAAATCAAATCTAACGGTTCGAGGCTAATTCCACTCCTATAAATAAATGGGTAATGCCTCATTCTTTTCCACACAAATCTGTGGGCGGCAGCGAAGCTCTTCCATTTTCCTCCTTACTCAAACCTAATTTCTTAATTAAAAATATATTCACACACAACAAATCAAAACCAAATCATATGGAATTGAGAGGATTATCAGATCCAATGGAAAAGAATGCAAATTGAAGCTCCAAATCATATTCTCTCCTCTCTTTCTATTTTTTTACATCTCTACAGATCTGAAATTATCCCCTCTTCAGATAATTTGTAGATATACAAGGATTTGGGAACTGTATGCCTAAAAGATTCAAACTTTGGATTTGGATGCTTACAGTGAGTGGGAAATTTACAAATATAGTTATAATAGCCTATCTATTTTGTTTGAATTAGATCTAAATTTTTATGCCTATTTCTATCAGATCTGTTAACTAAATTATTGTAATTGGATTTACACCCATTAGATTTGGTTGTAAACATTGTTAATACTTGTATATTATGAATTGTGGTTAGGCGTAATATTAATTGTGGGATTCTTAATTTGTTTACACCTATTTCCTACAATTATGTTATAAAATGTATGGTGGATATTTTGATTAGCATAGAAATATGTTTATTTTATGCCCTTATGTCTTATCTTCTGTAAATAAATAAATATTATTACTTTTGGTGATTTTGGTGTGTTTTCACATATTGTCAATAAATGTCTCCTTCATTTCAATTAAAGGCCAATTACAAAGAAAAAGCTACTTCCTTATGTCAACACTATCTCAATCCCAAAAGAAGTCGCAGCTCACTGGTAAAGGCTTGCAAATTTAGACAGAGGGACCCGAGTTCAATCCAAGTCAAGCCCTATTTTTGCTGAAGAAATGAACATTCACACTGCCTCCTTTGCTCTGAAGAATACATGGACTAGTATTATATATATATATAAATTCATATATACACACTTAATAAAGATTCTAAGAATTTGGCATATTCCTCTCAAAGAATTGAAATAAAATTTCAATTGCCATGCAAAAGAAAAGGGAAGGCTTTGATTACAAATCTCCAATTAAGCATATGCTCATCTTCCCATTGACAGTGCCATACATCAAAAGGAATGCATTGATTACAAATTTTCAAATCAAGCACCATGAAAGAAATATTCCTTTATTTTTGGAAAGAAATTCATTTCATATATTTTTCATAGGCCTTATATTCACATTGATAGGAACCTACATTCCTATAAATACACCTTGTATCCATTGTAAACAGTTCATATTCTGTACTTCTTTTCTCCATTAATAAAGTTCTCTTTTATTTTTCTGCATTCTTTTATTTTCAGGGCAATTTGTCTTGTCTAGTCAATTAATTTTGATAAAACACAATTGCTATTGCAACTACTTTTCTCATTAGTGATTGACCATTTGATTAGATTCATCGTAATCCTAATTTTTATTTCTATTTGTTTATTTCCTTTCTGCAATTTTTTACTTCAGTACCCAATTTAATTTTTAATCCTTGAATTGGTTATAGATTCGATTAGATTCAAATTTGTAATTAATTCAAGTGCATTTTTTCTTGTTTTTATTGATAAGTACAAATTTAGTTATTGGTTCAATTAGATTTGTGCCGAACTAAATTGTGATTTCAACTTTAACCAATTTCCAAGCTTTGTCCAACTCAACCACAAAATATATAAACAATAAATTTTAAAATTTCCTCCCTGTGTTCGACCTACATATTACACGATCTGTGCGCTTGCAGTTATTATAATAAATTCGCGCTTTTCTAGTTCTTAGAAAGCGTCAATCAAGTTTTTGGCACTATCGTCGAGGAGGCAACAATTAAATTTTATTATTTATTCAATTTCCGATTCGTGTTAGTTTTAATTTTAATTTTTTTCCTTTCGTTTTCTTGTATATATAGAAAAATATATCTTAATTAGACGATTTGGTATAAACAATTGATACTAAATTTCTAAGCAAGAGAAAAAAATACTTGCAAATTTTGTCTTGATTTCTTTCCACTTTCAACCCCTTTCCAATTTATTTCTTTTTATATTTACAATTTCTTTCCCTTTACAAGTTGCACCCAAAAAAAAATCTTTCTACTTTTGCTACAAATATTTTTCTTTCTCAGGATTGAACATCCACAGCGATTCACCCTCAGTCACAATTACAAATAATCCACAAAAACCAAACTTCACTTAATAGTTCCATATCTTCATGAACCGACCACGTTTACAACCCTCCGCGGGTACCAAGTTCATCATCAAATCCAACAATCCATTCACCAGCTGTAACACCCCGCCTCCGCTAGGGTCACTCGCAAAGGAATGCACTAGCTTTAGAGGGGCATTATTGGTAAACATGCACAGAAATATCACAAGACAGAACATATAAAAATAGCGGAAGTAAAATCAAACTTTCATAACATGAATAAATAAGGTCTAAAGCCTTTTACATCAGAGTACATCAAAACCTGTCTTGCAATAGTAAAGAAGCATAAAGACATTTTCATAAATTATTCCCCAAGTAAAAACAGTAAAGTAGCCATTAGCCAAGAAAAGTCCAAGCCTGACCTTCAAGCAGAAGAAGTCCGAACTAAACAACAGTATTTCCTCCCTGTAACCTGGGGGGAAACGGAAGAAAAGAGGCAAAACAAAACGGGTCAGTCAAAAAGACTGAGTAAGCCCTATCTACTATTAGCATAAAAACTAGTAAAGTTAACTGACATGAGAAACTGAGATGAACATAAGCATGATGACAAGATAGATAAGCTAAATCAAAATAACAGGATGAACTACTGAACTCAGATAAACTAAGGTGTCATGATAAATTACGATGTCAAGATAAAACAAGGTATCACATCGTCAGGTTTCTATCAAGTATAATATCCCCAAGATATCTATCACGTATAACGTCCCATGATATCTGTCCTGCATTTTAGCTCTGCACCTACCGTACTAGTATCCCCACCGTATCATGTGTTAACCAAGAATGACCCTCACTCAAAAGTCGTGTAATGGTCCATGTCAACCTAATATATCGCATATATAGGTTACTTAACTTGTATGTTTTATTCCATGTAAATGTTCAGTCCCTTGCCGTAGACCATACGGGCTTTCCCATGAGATTCTACATTACTTTAACATAGTTCCATGATCCTTAAGATCGGTTTGGACTGTTACCCTAAACCTAGCTAGGGTCTTCCAACATGAATTATCGTTTGTACAACTAGGACTTATGCTACCTAGGGCCACTAGGGATTACGCTTACCTATTGCACGTTTTCGTATCTCGGTTTTGGTTCAACCACCCAGGGCCACTGGGATTTACGCTAGCCGTCAACTGCGCCCCTTTTTCCCACGCATTCATCGTGAATCGTTTTCCATGACTGTATGCACATGTATCACATCGTGCCATCCGAGTCCTGTCACAGGGCAGATCGAGAAATACAGGACTCGGTCGGGAGCTTTCGATTTATCTGCCGATGCAGATGCTAAGGTCTGTTTTTCTATACGTGGCTATGGTCCCACGCGACCCCTCCCTCAACTAGTGAAAGACAAGACAGGATAAATCCTGTATGAGAACACACTACTGGCCAACCCACAATCCTAGCCTTACCGCAACCATAATTAGATAGCAATTATGGTCTATTGGGTGTTCTCTGCCTTTCCGTACGTACACGCTTGACCAAAGATGGTAGGTAGTCTGACGAAATGCTATCTAGGGTACGACCGTGTATCGTCGACTATCCCCTATCCATCCCCGTCTTTAGGTCGCTCGCATAGCAACCAAGGCATACTCTTGGTTCTTCTAACGCAGACCTTAACCTCTCATGAGCCTAGTATAATCACCTGGCAGCTCATAGAGGGATACCAAGAATACCCTCACGTTCCCCGAAGCCGCTGCTTCGTTACCCAGTTCGTTGGAGCCTTTATCTAAATCAGATACTTGCTCCTACTCGTATACTTAAACGATGACCTACCGTATCAGGTTACTCATCTATCTATGAACTGGTCTAAATTTCCTTGACTAAGAATCATTACTTAGTTATTCCTCAACTAAGGTTTACCACTTAGCCTTATTCCCGTTATCCTTGTTAACTACGGTTATCCCCTATCCTCAGAACTAGGGTTTACATAATGGATTAAGTGTCACTTAAGTTCATGACTTAACCCGTCTACCAATCATGTCAAAATTGGCTAAGTATCCAAGTCCAAGACTTAACCCGTCTTCAAATCATGTCAAAATTGGCTAAGTATCCAAGTCCAAGGCTTGACCCTACAAACCATGCTCAAGTTGGTTAAGTATATTAAGCAATTCACGACTTAACCTCGTCCAATTATCATTCTAGATTGGTTAAGTATATATTAACTTGACCCTATCAATTTACTTAGTCAAATCGGTCAAGTGTATTCAAGCGATTCTTGACTTAGCCTTATCATGTTTTCACGTTATATTGGTTAAGTATTGGTTAACTTAACCACAATAAATTAACGAGTTAGATTGGATAAGTATAGGTCACTTAACCACATCAATTCATCATGTTTAGATTAGTTAAGTGTTTAACTTAACCCCATTAAACTACCAAGTGGGATTAATTAAGTCTAGGCTAACTTAACCCCATCCGATTTCCATGTTTAGACTAGTTGAGTCTAATCTTAACCCCATTCGTTAACCGTATTTTTCGGTTAAGCGTCATTAAGAAAACTTACTTAACTTTACCAAGTTATCGCGTTGGATTGATTAAGTGTTGGTTAACTTAACCCCATCCACTAGTCATATAAAAATGGTTAAGTGTCATTAGGCAAATCAAGTTACTTAACCTACCCAACCTTGTCATGTTTTGTTAAGTATCATTAGCCTAATCGAATTACTTAACCCATTTGTCCATGTCATATTTGGTTAAGAGTCATTAATCAAATTAACTTAACCATATCATGTGGCATTAATTACTTAATGCACCTTCACCTCTCACATTAGACTTTGTTGTGGTTACTAGTTAAGCCGGTCGGTTCCGGGTAGCTTTACACCACAACTTGGTCTAACCTCGGGTTCAAGCACAACATGACCAACTTCTCACATTGGGTCCTATTGTTTGCAACTACTAGTTAGGCCGGTCGGTTCCGGGTAGTTTTACGTTGCAAACTCAACCCAACCTCGAGTTGGCCACACTTATATTATCTAAGTGTCATGTCCATCATGTTTCCCAAAACATGTTACAAGTTTTCAAGCATTTGGGTAGACCTTACTTAATAGGTAAATTCCCAAAGGGTAGACCTAACTTAATAGGTAAATTCCCAAGCTTATGTTTTTATGCATACTTACATGTCAACTTCCATGTTATATTTCAAGTCATGTTTTCAAGTTGTATTTTCATGTCATTAGAAATTACCTATAACATAACCCAACGCTTTTAAACTCGCATATACGTTCGCGACAACGTAATGGATTAAAAGAAGAGACTTGGCAAAGGCATGACAAAAATGGATATTAAGCCACAAGTTAATCATGGTGGCAAATGAGGCACAAATGTGTTCATTAACTTGCATGTTACATTCTTAAGCCTCAAAACATGCATAAACCCAAACATGGCACATAAGCGAATCATGGTGACAAAAGATATGGAATGATAACTAGTAACTCGCATATATCATCATATAAGGGTTATGACTTCATATGCAAGTTGACATAAAGGTTATGAGGGTTCTCATGTTGCCTAATGCAACATTTCAACATAAAGGTTGTAGCTTTTAGCTCACAAGATCAAGATAATGACTTCATAAACTTGCATGAAATGATAGCATGTATCATACTCAATGATCAAACCCAAACTTGCAACATGAACATTTAACTTCATAGTTAATATCTAAGAGTAGGGAAAGGGCTTACATTGCTGTGAAGGCACAAAAGATATGACAAAGCCCTTATGCAATCAAATAGACCCAAAATGCAAGCTCTAACATAAAAACCCTTGAGCCAAAATGATCAAAACCCTTGCTTTATGATGCAAAGATAGAAACTTGACTTGAATGCAAGCTAATGACACTTATACAAGCTTGAAAACACTTATATGCATGGAAAATCTCTCATAGAAACCATTTAAAAATTTTATGAAGAGAGTGGAGGCCATGAGAGGTAAAATTTTGCCATAGTTTAGTTGCATGAATGAATAATGAGGATTTAGGATAGGTTAGGGTCTTATTTATAGATTAGGCAAGTGTTTTAGGCCATAGGATTAAACCTAGATTCAATCCAAGCCATCAAAGCATGTCTTGGGGAAGAAGTCAAGTGTAGGAACCATCTAGGGCCTTTAGATTAAAGATGAACCATGAGAACCATCCAAATGCAAAATCTGCATTTGAGCGAATCGGCCCACGGGTTGACAGCCAAACACCCGGGTTGACCTCAAAAATCGGCCGGTTCGGTTATTCCCCTCTCCCAATTCGCTGTTTTGAACATTTTTGCATATTTATTTATTTAATTTTCAATTATATATATATATATCAATATATATATATTTCTCTGCGCAACCCATTTCACTTAATTAAGTATACTTTAATTTGGGAATTTTTCGTGAAACTTCGCGAGGCCATATCTTGGTCATACGGACTCCGATTCTCGAAAACTCAGACTCTATTTCGCGTATTTTTATGAGACGAACGCAATGGCATAGCCTGTTTTACTTGATTCAGAATTTAAAATTAAATTCTTCCTTGATTCTCGTCTTAACACGTTATCGAAAAATACGGGTTGTTACACCAGCTTTCATGATCACACAGCACAACTCAAATCCACAACTGAAACCCACAATAACCACATTCTTACCAACACCTTCGGCCTAACCTTCCATCATCACAAGTCGTGTACATCACGTACCCCAACAAAACTCACCTCCCAGTGCCACTAACACGCAAACATCCACAAACCAGGTTTCACCATCTCCAATCCTTCTTCCCTTATCTGCTACAAATTCATCCCGAAGCACAACCAAGCCAAGACCACAAATCCAACACTCAACATCTTCAACAACCCTACTCGCAAATCGTCAGCTTCCCCATCTCTATGTACCCACTGTCATCGCCTATCTCAGCTTCACAAACCCACACCCAATTCCCCATTGAATCCTTGATTCGAAAAACACATAAATCACGAACTGCATAAACCAATCGCAGACAATTCCTCATCACCGAAACCATATTTTCAAATCAAGACCAAACCCAAAAATATTCCAAATCGCAATCGCGATCTCAGAGAACCCAATTACAAGAATTGCCAAAAATTGAAAATCGTAATCAACCCGTTAATCCGATTTAAACACTAAAGCCTCACCAAGTCACTTATTCACTTCAAACCAATTCACGAACTCCATATTCCCATCAAACTATTACCCCAAAACCAAAATAGCAAGACAACTCGATCAATGCAGATTCCGATTGATTTCTGTGAGCACAAGGGGGCGCACTTAATTTTGTGCTGAGACCGGAGGGAGTCGTGTTCTGCCTATTTGAGGTTGTTTTTGTTTTGGGAACGCATTGGTTTCCTAGAAAATAAAAAGGTATTTATTTAGTTAGTTTTGTGGCTACTGAAGACCGAAGAGGGACGTGGCTAGTGAAAAAAAAATGACTTTCTGACTTGGACTTGTGAAACGTGAATGACTAAGTTTAATTTCGCGGCTACGTTTTTATGTAGTGGTTGAGTCATCTGTTTTTATTTTACATTGTGAGATGCCGTTTTTCCTCATTTTTTAGGCAAGTTTATGTTAGTTTAGTTTTAGAGTCTTAAGTAGTTTAGTATTTTTCAGTTTATTTTTTTTTCCTTTTTCTTTTGAATTCAGTTTTTGTTTTAGTTTTAGTCATTTTTTTTAGTTCTTGCTTTAATTTTTACTCAGTTTTTTTTCCTTTTGTTTTTCTGATTCCTTTTTAAAAAAAAGAAAAAGAAGTGAAATCTCAAAAAAAAACTAATCAAAGATCGAAGTGAAGAAGAATCCCAATCAAACAAGGAATACAGAGGTCCGCCAAATTGCAAACAGTGGAGTTTGAAACGTGAGCATTACTCAATTTTTTTGGATGGACAACCATACTCCACTATAAAATTTTCTAAACTCTACAGGGTCTTCTGCTGCTTGAAAAATATATAAAAATTGCTTGTAAAGATTTCCTGCAGGTGCCGTGGCTCGCTTGTAAAAAATTTATTTCTACGATTTATTATTTTGCGACTGTTCTATGATTGAAATTTCTGAATCTGCTTGTTAGGAATTAATTTCCATAACTTAAATCATCGCTCTCATTGGTTTTCAACTTTAAAATTCATTAAACGTTGATTCTAAGAAAATACGAGCTCATATAAAATAATATAATTCAAAAGTGGTGCTTTATGAAGTTGACTGTCTCGTATAATTGGATCGCGTATATATAGTAGTTCAATTTATTGAACTGTGACGGCCTGCCCCGGACCAGCTGACATTTCCCTCGAAATGCGCTGTGTTGACGTCCAACTAGTACGGGACGGTCACCAAAGAAAGGAAAAGAAAGGAATTTGAACTAATAAGGAACTTGTAGAATGTCTCACAGCGCATGGAATAAAAAATAATAATAGCATACTTGGCATAAAACAGGTGAGACAGTGCATAAGCTGAAAACTAAACTATAATCATCATAGCAGCGGAAATTCAAAATACAGCTTATTACAACTTCAACATACTGTCTCTAAAGAAAAGAAAAGGTACACTACTAATGCCCAAAGTAGTGACCAGCAGCGACACAGGGAGAATATTTATATATACCATACGTGGAAGCCTCCTGCTCGTCTCCGATACAGCTACTCGTGCATAATCACCTGACTTGTCTCTAGTCTGCCCGTTTAAGAGCTCCCAGAGTAATAAGAAGAGACATAAAACTCTGGGTCAGACAAAAGTCTGGTATGAGCGATAAGCAGCAAAACAGAATAATAACAGGTATACTAAACCATACCTGAACCTGGACCTGCAACCAAAGAGTTAGTACTACATACTGTATAATACTCTAAGATGCCCTAACATATGGTGTAAAGAATACGAGGGTGGGGGTGTGCATGTCATGGTGATAGCAAACATCAAATATAGAAATCAACCTCACATCTCTCACTCAGTGCGTAACGTATACGATACCCACCACTTTGACCACTAGACCCATCGAGGTAGTGATGGAGTCCGACTTGTATAACTATTGCTACCACCAAGCTTGCCTCATGGAGCCATGACTAAATCTTACAAATGACCCCACTTCATTGGTCCATAGCCAATAGTACTACCTAGGCCACTGTGGCCCTGAATCCCTTCACATACCCCCTACTCATAGTGGTCCAAAGTTATAGACATCGATAACCCCTTAGCACACGTCCCGCAGCAAAGCCCAACTCATGAAGTTAACTCGTTGGTTCTCAACTGGATTCTGAGTTCTACTTCCTATTTGGACTTCCTTTGCATCTCGGGTTTTGGTTGAATTGGAGTTGGTCTTCAGAAGAGTCGTCGCGTAGTAGTAATAGAGGTTTAAACTCGGTTCGGTTCGGCCTCAACATCCGGTTCGGTTCGGTGTCCTTGATTAGGTCCAGTCCTCCTTTCCATGCTCCAGCTTCTATTCGACTCAGGTGTATTCATCCGGTTCGGTTCGGTGCTTGCACCTCAAGTCGGTTCGGTTCGATTGCTCCAGCCTTGAACCGTTTCGTGCTCACCTGTTCCGATCTGATTCCCACGCCCTCGCTTCCCATCTGAATCCAACTCTCCTTCATTATCCTGATCCGATCCCAATCCAACTATAGTGGCCTTCCTTTTTTCCATGCTTTATCTTGTGCCAAGTCCCGGTTCGGTTTGATACTTTCTTGCCTGGTCCACCATCCAATTCGAGCCCTTTCAACCGATCCGATCTGAAATCCTGCACAATTTTCCTGCGACTTTTCCAATGACTGTTTTACGCCATACGACGAATATTTTCTAATCAATCACAAAGCATACCATACAGTCATAGCAACATGTATAATCAACCACAAACATCCAAACAACAATATGATATGTTAGAATGGATCAAACACACCCAAAAAGCATGATTTTCCCCTTAATCCCCTTAATCATGGTTTAAAAACACGATTAGCAAAACATGTCCAAATCAACCCAAATTTTTATCAGAGCCCTAAAATAATATTTTAGAATTTTACAAATTTTTCCAAATTTTTCCGAGCCATAATTTCGCTAATTACCACTAATCACCCCTAATTAGCCGTAATTAGTGTAAAAAGATGCTAATCACTCACCTTAGCCTCAAATAAAATTTAGATCTGAAATATTCTCTATTATGGATCGAATCTCTATGTGTTCCAGCAGCTATGGTCCAAATTTGATGTTGATTTGCCTTGATTTGATGTAGTTTTGCTTAATCCCAGATTAGAAAGTGATTAGAGGCGATTTGGGATGAAATTAGAAGGTGGAGGCCATGGCTAGGTTGAGAGGAATGTCTTAGGCGGCTGGAAAATGAAGTAAAAATCGTTTTCTAAACCCTAGCAGCCCACTTATACTCTTAACCCCGAAATTTCACAGTGGGCTTAGCTATTAACGCCCGGTTAAGCCCAATTAAGCTGTTTTTCACCATCTGAAACTTGTTTCAGCCATATCTCTCAAACGATGAGTCTATTTAGCTAGTATGACCACTCTACGGAAAGGTAAACCATCATCCGGATCTAATGGAAGTGGTTTCAGGTCAAAACTCTTTTCCAGTCAAAAGTTATGGCCAAAACAAAATCAGCTAGGGGCAAAACGGCATTTAAAAATCGGCAAAAATCATGAACATGGGAAATGAACCCAGTAGTCGTTTCCCAAAAGTACACGACCATACGACTACACATGAGAAAGAGATAAATACTCGATGATCTTCCAATGCATAGAATGCGGGTCGTTACATTCTTCCCCCCTTAAGAAATTTCGTCCCCGAAATTCCTTAACCCAAAACGTACAAAGGATCCCGCATGCCTACCAATCATTAACAAAACAATAAAGCATACGGTAACACCTCATGTCCATTAATGTCACTCACAAAAGGAATGCATCAATGTCTATGAAGCGTTATTGTTGTATAGAACAGATAAATTACAAGAATAAATAAATAAAACAACACAGTGGAAGATAAAACTTATTTCATAGCATCATAACTCAAAACAAGCTTACATACGTAGTTTCCAAAACCATTACAACAGGATCAATAGTCTTTTCCAAAAACTTCAAAGTACATAAAGAAGCAAATACCTAAATAACATAAATGCATAAATCCCCACTGAGCATAAGCAAAGCCATAAAGATGAGAGAGTCCAAAGCAATACATCTACTCTTTTCAAGAAACTGAAAGAAATCGGCACTAAGCTGTAGTATTCCCTCCTTGCAAACCTGAAGGGGGAGGGGAAGGAAAGAAAAGAGGTGGAAACAAAATGGGCCAGACATAAAGTCTGGCGAGTCTAGTAATTTTAACAAATAACAGGTAAGGGAAATGATCAAGACATAAATAGGCATCATGATATGGCTGTAACATAGATAAGGTAGATAAAAAAGGATGGACAAAGACAATCCTACACCTTGGCTAAGTGAACAACCCTCCAAGTACTAACCCCGAAGACCGAAGTCAACATCTGACTAGCACCCAAAGGACTACCCAACTCAACCAACTTGTATTTCGTTACACCGCACTTTTGCTAAGTTACACCATATTATTTAATTACACCGCACATTTACTAGTCTCTATTTACTAAAGGTTGATCCCTTCCCACTAACTGTACCCACATGACAAACTTGGTAGTTACTTGTACCTAGCTGCTATCGTAGTTGCCGGCTTGCTCCTACCACCGCTAAGGTACCCTTACCCTACCCATTCGATCAGCTCCCTAAACCCCGTAGGCACCCTTGCTAGCCCCACAGTGGGGTGTATCACTCCCAAAGTGGCAACCCCGATACCAACATAAAATGCACGGCCATACCTACACGATGCAACAACGTCTTACCTACCAGCCCGGACCCATACACCCACATGAACCCGTTGGACTCGCATTGCCACCGCTATTCATGTTTTGACCTCTTACATTCAAGTCCAGTAAGCGTGCCCCAACCCCGGCCTAGTACCGGGCCCAATTAGATACTCAAACAGGTTACTGGTTGAAACGGGTCCCCCGTCCGACACAAGCCTCCCACCTATGCTTGGTCCCCACTAGGTTTTTCTCCCACTTAACCATTTTAATTTAAATGTCCATGTCTTACACATGCTATGGTTAAGTCCATACTTACATGTCATAATTTACATGTCTTATCTTATACCGGTTAAGTCCATATTTACATGTCATAATTTATATGTCACCCCACTTAACCCTCTAACCATACCCATGTCTTATTATGGTTAGTATTCCTTAATTCATTCCTTATGACGAACGGTGCATGACCTCCCACATTAGACCGAACGCTTTGTGGCCGCTGGATTTGCCGGGCGGTTCCGGGCAGTCTTACGCCACAAACCGGGTCTAACCTCGTGTCATTAACCGTTGCGCCTACAATTCATTCCTTTGACCTCTCACATTAGACGTCCAATTGTGGCAGCTGGATTTGTCGGGCGGTTCCGGGCAGTCTTATGCCACAATTGCGCCTAACCTCGTGTCAAAGGTTTATTAATAATAGTATTTCACCCATACCCAATTTTCATGTCATGTATATCCAATTAAACATATAATCATTTTTGTAATATTGCCTATTCCAAATTGTCACTAATTACTTATTAATTAGCCTCAATTACAAATTTACAATTATAGGCAATTTCATCAATTCCATGTAATTCATACCCAAATATGCCAATTTCACATATTATCCAATTATCCAAAATATCCAATAATATCCAATTTTCCATATTTCACATATTCCCATTGTTCCCACGTATTTGCATTCGCGAGTATTTTTAACATAGGCTCGAAGGTAGCCTAGATCCAAAAATAAAAGGAATATGGATAAGAAGAGAGAATCAAATCACTGAAAATTGGAATTAACACAACATCATGAAATAAAGGGGCATGTAAACTAGCATAGAGGCATAATGACAGATTCAACATGAATAAACTGATAAAGTATGAACTTTACACAGAAACATAGGCATATGATGACATGAATCAAAAAGGTGAAGACTTGGATGAGATTTAAATTACATACATACATATTAATCCTCTGTACAACTTCATCATGTTACTTTTAATCCCATTATATTTTGAAAATCACCGTACTCACCTTTCGTGATTAAAGAATAGAATTATGCACTGAAATTGGTGTAGAAACGTTGCGGTCTTGCTGATTTATCTTCTTGAATTGTTGTAGAAGCTCTAATCTTTAATTTGATTTGAAGTTGAATACTTGAGATTTGATTTAGAGGCGGCGGGTAGCGTTTAAGAGAGAATTTGACAGCATAATGGTGTCATAGATAATATTTATGAATTACGGTTAGGTCTTAGGTGTATATATAGGTGTAGGAAGTTATTTAGGCCTTAGGATTAACCCTAGAACTGATCTGGACCACTCAGAAGCCATATCAGCCCTTAGGGCGAATCGGGCCATGGGTTGGCAGCCAAACACCCTGGATTGACCTCTAGTCGACCCAGCGGAGCTTGGATCGACTCCAAAAATGGTGCGGTTCGGCTATTCCCCCTCCCGATTCGCTGTTTTGAACTTTTTTTGAATATTTATTTATTTAATTTTTATATATATCTATATATATATATATATATTTCTCTCATATGCATACAAACTTCATGGCTTAATAACCTCTTCATAATTAACCATTTTCACACTAAACTACTTTTTGAACTGCGTTCACACTAAGCCACTTTTTAGCCATTCCCCTAAAACAAAAATATGGCGCTGGCGGGGATCGAACTCTGTACCTCTTGTATGCAAGTCACATGTTCTAACCAAATGAGCTACTAAGTCTTTTGCTTACAAACCTTAGAACAATGCTAAACATCATTCTTTTCTCATTCCTCTTTTTCGAATAAATTATTCTTTAATTTGTTATTTTAATATTCTCAGAAAATACAGGGTGTTACATTCTCCCCTACTTAAAGGATTTCGTCCTCGAAATCTCTAAGTCAAGAAGAACGTATCCTACCATCCAGTCATCCATCTACTCAACCATCAACCACTAGAACCCATAGTCCTTAAAAGATTTCTAATGCTTTTCATGTACATATGCATAGTGTGTGTATATGTCCGTATACTAATGCAAAATCAGGCGGTCCACTGATTCAGTCGACCTCCTTAATGCAAATAATGATAGTGCCATGTATCCATCATGTATGCAAAGAACCCTGTACATATCATTACTACATGTGTGCACAACCATTCATTTAAATGTAACTTCCATATGATACACACATTCAACGTACATTCATTTTACTAAATACATCCATTTATATGCAATATGCAATATGAAAGTGACTGAGCCGATCTAGTGCCTAAAGTGTGTGTATATGCATCCACGAGCAACCACTAGCAAACACTTGCATCCACCATACATAACATGTCTCAAACACATGTTTCAACCATAGGACTACCCTATCTAAAGGTCAAAGATACTAGCGAGACGACATACTAAAGATAGAACAAGTACAAGCTAAGCGATAAAGGAGAAATTAAAAGACACACCCTCAAAAAGAAAAGGGTACAATGAACAAATCTTCTCTTCTGTCTCCGAACTAGCATCGCTCTCATCATCTCCCCATTGCACTTTGACTAGCTTGGCCTCTCGATTCCTTAACTTCTTAATCTCCGACCCAAAAATGCACGTAGGAGCTCGTCGAATCGTCGCATCACGCTCTATTTCCACCTCTCTAACCAAGCTCTTCCAAAACTCGCTAGGAAAGATAGGATCGCGATTTCTCACTATGCTAGAAGGAACACCATGCAATGAACTATCTCTCGAATGTATACGGAGACTAACCATGGAGCAGCCCTCTTACTCTTCACGGGAATGAAATGGGCGCTCTTAGTAAGTCTGTCTACCACGACCCAAATCCTTGTATTACCCTTCCTTGATCTTGGTAACCCATCAACAAAGTCCATCGAGACACTCTCCCACTTCCATTGTGGGACCTCCAATGGGTGAAACAACCCACCGGGCTTCTTTTTCTCTGCTTTTACTTGTTGGCACAGCAAGCATCTAGTGACAAACTCAGCCACATCTCTCTTCATACCGGCCCAAAAGTAAACTCGTCTCATGTCCATGTACATCTTGTCCCTGCCGGGATGAATGGTCATCTTTGAACGATGTGCATCATCAAGAATGGTCTTCCTTAAGTTCTCGTCTCGTGGTACACAAAGTCTACCGTCCCTACGTAACCAACCCTTATCATCTAGGGTATACCTACTGAGATGGCTCGATGACTCCTCCCTTATGAGCTTCTCTACTAACTCAACCAACTGTGGGTCATCTCGCTGTGCCTCACCAATCCATCCCAAAAGTGTAGGTCTGACCTCTAAGGATGCTAGCAAACCGGGTACAAAGTCAATGAAGGTCTAAAGTCAAACGTAGAGATGAACTCTAAACTTCGCCCCTCAACAAACAACGGACTCAAGGACAATCTTTTCCTACTTAAGGCGTCTGCCACCACATTACACTTGCCAGGGGTATATGCTATCTCGAAATCGTAGGACGCTAAGAATTCCATCCACCTTTGCTGCCTTAAGTTCAAGTCCTTCTGAGAGAACAAGTACTTTAGCGATTTGTGGTCTGTAAATAATTCGAATTTCTCGCCAAGAAGATAATGGCGCCAAGACTCAAGCGCGAAAAAAATAGCGGCTAACTCTAGGTCATGTGTAGGGTATTTTTTCTCATGCACTCTCAACTGCCTTCCTCCAAAGGCTATTACCCTCCCCTCTTGCATTAAGACTGTGCCTAGTCCTGTCCCACAAGCATCGGTATAAACGGTAAATGGCTTACTCCCATCTGGCAACACTAAGACTGGGGCTGTGGTCAAAGCTCTCTTTAAACGTTGGAACGCATCATCACAATCTACATCCCATGTGAGAACTAGGTTCTTCTTTGTCAAGCGTGTCAATGGGGCTGATATCTTTGCGAAGTCCTTGATAAACGTCCTATTGTAGCCAGCCAACCCCAAGAAACTCCTCACCTTGTTAGCATTTTTAGGGACCTTCCAATCTTGGATGGCCACCATCTTCGCGGGATCCACAACTATTCCTTCTTTGGAAACCACGTGCCCTAAGAATCGCACTTCCTTCCTCTAAAAGTGACATTTAGAAAATTTAGCTTTAAGGTTATGCGCTCGAAGGGTCTCCAACACTTCCCTAAGATGTAGGGCATGCTCTTCCTTGTTCTTAGAAAAGATCAAGATGTCATCCACAAAGACCACCACGAATTTATTAAGGTACTTCCTAAACACCCTACTCATCAAGTCAACAAAGTATGCGGTGGCGTTTGTCAAACCGAAGGGCATCACCGATCCTCTAGGGTCACAAGAAATATCAAGGGTCTTTCCACTACGAGTCAACAATTTTACTACCCTTCATTCACAATCTAGGATAGCACCATGTCTGGCTAGCCAATCCATCCCTAGCATCAACCCATAGCCCATGAAACCAAGCACAAAAGCATTACATTCAAAACCAACGCCTAAAATAGACAATCTCAAATCCCTACAAACCATGGATAAATGAGCCGACCCACCAATAGAATTTGAGAGTATAATGGGATCCACAACGAGACTAGTATTTAAGTGCAGTGTTTCAACTAATGATGTAGAGATAAATGAATGTGATGCGCCAGAATTGAATAAAGTACGGACAGGATGATCAAACAAGAAAATCAAACTTTCGACAGAAATTTTTCTACCTTCTTCCTGTCCCGGAGCCATAAGAGCGTGAACCTGCCCTCCCGAAGTAGAATCTGCCCTCTGCCCTAGCTTCTTAGGACAGTCCTTGACAGCATGACCTAGATCACCACAATGATAACAAGCGAACTTCTTTTTCTTCCTACAGTCTTTCTTCAAATGGTCGGGTATCCCACATTTGTGACACTTCCTCTTTTCTTTACCACCCTTCTTTTGTTGTTGGGCTTTCTTTAGATCATCCTTCCTATCTTGCGGTCTAAAAGTACTTACACCCTTCTCTTCTTCATGCATGTATGCCATATCAAGAAGCTTTTCATACGTAGTCCCTATTGTAATGTAGGACATAGCTAAACTGTGAAGCAGTTCATTTAGGCCCTTTGCAAACCTCAAGGACTTCTTGTGAGGCGTATTCACTAACTCTAGCCAAATCTCGTCAACTTATTAAATTCGGTCACATACTCCTTCACGGTCAAGTTTTTCTACTTCAATGTCAAGAACCTCTCGATGTACATACTCTCCTCAGCTTGAGGAAGGAATTTCAACTCAAACCTTCCCCTAAAATCTACCCACGTCTCTACAGCACGCTCTCCATTAGTAACCTCCCAACAAAACGAAGCTTCGTCCTTCATCAACCAAGCAGCCAATTGGACCTTCTTACAATCGTCCAAATCGAAAATGCCAAACAGATCCTCCACTTCTTTCAACCAATTTCTAGCTTCAACGAACGTTTCAGACCCACTAAAAGTTTTTCCACCCATCGAACGAAAGTCTTTACATATCTTGGAGAAAGCATCTCCATGTGGAGGAATGACTGGAGCTGGGGGAGGAGGAGGAGGAACGTCGGCCGGATCAGCGGCAGCAGCCCTAGCCACGAGATATTGACGAAACCAACCGGGTACATGGACACCCTCTGGTATCTCAGATGCTCCAAACATGCTGGAACTAAAAAGAAAGAGTCAAATCAAGGGAAGCGAAAGAGAGATGTATGGCTTGCAGGGATTATTCTCTTTAAAGTAAACTTTCCTTGAAAATAGATTCTTTAAAACAAGTTTTTGAAAATACTTTCTATGAAAATAACACTTTTGAAAACACTTTTCAAAACTTTTTATCTGTTCTTGTAACCTTGGCTCTGATACCACATGTAACACCCCATGTCCATTAATGTCGCTCACAAAGGGAATGCATCAATGTCCATGAAGCGTTATTGTTGTATAGAACAGATAAGTTATAAGAACAAATAAATAAAACAACACAGCGGAAGATAAAACTTATTTCATAGCATCATAACTCAAAAAGCTTACATACGTAGTTTCCAAAACCATGAAAACAGGATCAATAGTCTTTTCCAAAAACTTCAAAGTACATAAAGAAGCAAATACTTAAATAACATAAATTCATAAATCTCCACTGAGCATAAGCAAAGCCATATAGATGAGAGATTCCAAAGCGATACATCTACTCTTTTCAAGCAACTTAAAGAAATCGGCACTAAGCTGTAGTATTCCCTCCTTGCAAACCTGAGGGGGAAAGGAAAAAAAAGAGGTGGAAACAAAACGGGTCAGACATAAAGTCTGGCGAGTCCAGTAATTTTAACAAATAATAGGTAAGGTAAATGATCAAGACATAAATAGGCATCATGATATGGCTGTAACATAGATAAGGTAGATAAAAAAGGATGTACAAGATGATTCCGTTCCTAAGTACTAAGACAATCCTACACCTTGGCTAAGCAAACAACCCTCCAAGTACTAACCCCAAAGACCGAAGTCAACATCAGACTAGCACCCAAAGGACATCAAACTCAACAAACATGTATTTCGTTACACTGCACTTTTGCTAAGTTACACCATATTACTTAATTACACCGCACATCTACTAGTCTCAATTTACTAAAGGTTGATCCCTTCCCACTAACTGTACCCACATGACAAACTTGGTAGTTACTTGTACCTAGCTGCTATCGTAGGTGTCGGCTTTCTCCTACCACCGCTAAGGTACCCTTACCCTACCCATTCGATCGGCTCCCTAAACCACGTAGGCACCCGTGCTGGGCCCACAGTGGGGTGTATCACTCCCCAAAGTGGCAACCCCGATACCAACATAAGATGCACGGCCATACTTACACGATGCAACAACGTCTTACCTGCCAGCCCGGACCCATGCACGCACATGAACCTGTTGGACTAGCGTTGCCACCGCTATTCACGTTTTGACCTCTTACATTCAAGTCCAGTAAGAAGGCCCCAACCCCGGCCTAGTACTAGGCCCAATTAGATACTCAAACGGGTTACTAGTTGAAACGGGTCCCCCATCCGACATAAGCCTCCCACCTATGCTTGGTCCCCACTAGGTTTTTCTCCCACTTATCCATTTTAATTTAAATGTCCATGTCTTACACATGCTATGGTTAAGTCCATACTTACATGTCATAATTTACATGTCTTATCTTATACTGGTTAAGTCCATATTTACATGTCATAATTTACAAGCCATCCCACTTAACCCTCTAACCATACCCATGTCTTATTATGGTTAGTATTCCTTAATTCATTCCTTATGACGAACGGTGCATGACCTCCCACATTAGACCGAACGCTTTGTGGCCGCTGGATTTGCCGGGCGGTTCCGGGCAGTCTTACGCCACAAACCGGGTCTAATCTCATGTCATTAACCGTTGCGCCTACAATTCATTCCTTTGACCTCTCACATTAGACGTCCAATTGTGGCAGCTGGATTTGCCGGGCGGTTCCGGGCAGTCTTACGCCACAATTGCGCCTAACCTCGTGTCAAAGGTTTATTAATAATCATATTTCACCCATACCCAATTTTCATGTCATGTATGTCCAATTAAACATATAATCATGTTTATAATATTTCCTATTCCAAATTGTCACTAATTACATATTAATTAGCTTCAATTACAAATTTACAATTATAGGCAACTTCATCAATTCCATGTAATTCATACCCAAATATGCCAATTTCACATATTATTCAATTATCCAAAATATATAATAATATCCAATTTTCCATATTTCACATGTTCCCATCGTTCCTACGTATTTGCATTCGCACGTATTTTTAACATAGGCTCGAAGGTAGCCTAGATCCAAAAATAAAAGGAATAGGGATAAGAAGAGAGAATCAAATCACTGAAAATTGGAATTAACACAACATCATGAAATAAAGGGGCATGTAAACTGGCATAGAGGCATAATGACAGATTCAACATGAATAAACTGATAAATGTATCAACATTACATAGAAACATAGGCGTATGATGACATGAATCAAAAAGGTGAAGACTTGGATGAGATTTAAATTACATACATACATACATATGAATCCTCTTGACAACTTCATCATGTTACTTTTAATCCCATTATATTGTGAAAATCACCATACTCACCTTTCGTGGTTAAATAATAGAATTATGCACTGAAATTGGTGTGGAAACGTTGCGGTGTTGCTGATTTATCTTCTCGAATTGTTGTAGAAGCTCTAATCTTTAATTTGAGTTGAAGTTGAATACTTGAAATTTGATTTAGAGGCGGCGGCTAGGGTTTAAGAGAGAATTTGATAGCATAATGGTGTCATAGATAATATTTATGAATTAGGGTTAGGTCTTAGGGTGTATATATAGGTGTAGGAAGTTATTTAGGCCTTAGGATTAACCCTAGAACTGATCTGGACCACTCAGATGCCATATCAGCCCTTAGGGCGAATCGGGCCACGGGTTGGCAAACAAACACCCTGGATTGACCTCTAGTCGACCCAGCAAGGCTTGGGTCGACTCCAAAAATGGTGCGGTTCGGTTATTCCCCATCCCGATTCGCTGTTTTAAACTTTTTTTGAATATTTATTTATTTAATTTTTATATATATCTATATATATATTTCTCTCATATGCATACAAACTTCATGGCTTAATAACTTCTTCATAATTAACCGTTTACACACTAAACCACTTTTTGAACTGCGTTCACACTAAGCCACTTTTTAGCTATTCCCTTAAAACAAAAATATGGTGCTGGCGGGGATCGAACTCTGTACCTCTTGTATGCAAGTCACATGTTCTAACCAAATAAGCTACAAAGTCTTTTGCTTACAAACCTTAGAACAATGCTAAACATCATTCTTTTCTCATTCCTCTTTTTCAAATAAATTATTCTTTAATTTTTTATTTTAATATTCTCAGAAAATACGGGGTGTTACACATACCAAAGAACACAACAAGCCTATCCTAGCATGCGGTTTACTAATAAGGGAGTACTATACTGATATAAAAACCTTACCAGGCAAAGAGTTCTGGATACTTCCTCCTTATGTTCTCCTCTGTTTCCCAAGTACAGTCTTCCTCATCACCACCCCACAGAACTTTGACTAATTTCACTGCCTTCCTTCGAAGTTGCTTCGTATCGTTCCCAACAATACGCATAGGCCTGCGGTTCCCAACCGCCTCGAGTTCAACCTCAATATCGTCCAACTGATCCGGAGTATTAGTCACACTAGGGTCGTGCACAAACTTCCTTAACTGGGAAACATGAAATACGTTGTGAACTCCTGCCATCTTGTCTGGTAATTCAACTTTATACGCCAAATTCCCAACTTGCTCGAGAACTGCAAATGGACCAAAAAATCTCGGTGTTAAGTTGCCTCTCCTGCTAAATCGAATCACGCTCTTTAACGGAGAAATCTTGACAAACACCAAGTCACCAATGGAGAACTTTAAATCTCTTCTCCTTCTATCAGCATAACTCTTCTGCCTATCTTGGGCAGTCTTCATTCACTGTTGAATGATCTTGATTTTGTCTGAAGTTTCTCTTATTACTTCTGGTCCAAGCACGAACTTCTCACCGGTCTCCAGCCAACATGATGGTGAGTTGCACGGTCTTTCGTACAAGGCTTCAAATGGAGCCATACCAATGCTGGATTGATAACAGTTGTTATAGGCAAACTCTACTAGATGTAAATGGTCATCCCATGATCCACCAAAATCCAATACACAAGCTCTTAAGAGATCTTCTAATACATGATTCACCCTCTCTGTCTGTTCGTCGGTTTGAGGATGATGCGCGGTACTGAGATATAATTCTGATCTTAAAGCCTCTTGTAAGCTCTTCCAAAACCCACTAGTAAATAATGGATCCCGGTCGCTCACAATGCCCTTGGGTACTCCAAGAAATCTTACTACCCACTTCATATACAGTTCTGCTAACTTAGCTGCAGTTTTATTCATCTTGATGGGTATAAACCATGCACTCTTGGTCAATCGGTCCACAATCACCCAAATGCTATCATGGCCTGATCTAGTCCTTGGTAACCCATCAATGAAATCCATTGAGACTTGTTCCCATTTCCATTTTGGAATTTCTAATGGTTGCAACAAACCACTAGGCTTCTTTTGTTCGTCTTTAACTAGCTGGCAATTCATGCATTTGAATATAAACTTCCCAACGTCTCTTTTCATTCCTTCCCAGCAGTAGGTCTGCTTCATGTCTCAATACATTTTGTTACCACCGGGATGTATGGTCAGTTTTGAGTGATGACATTCTCTAAGTACTTCATCTCTCAGTCCATTGACATTGGGCACAACTACTCTTCCATTCTTTCTAAGCCATCCATCTCGATCAAGCCCATACTTGTTCATCTCCTCATCGATTCCCATCTCTAACTTGGAGATGATTTTCAATAGATTCGGATCGTCCCTCTGGCTGGAACCAATCCGTTCAATCAAGGTTGGCCTGATCGTCAAACTTGCTAATATCTCTGGATCCAATTCGCACTTTGGTCTGAAATCATACCCTGCGATGTACTTCAGTTGCTTCCATTCAAGAAACATAGCCCCTAAACTGACATGTCTTCTACTTAATGCATAAGCTACCATATTTCCCTTTCCTGGTGTATATGCGATATCGAAATCATAGGAAGCCAAGAACTCTAACCATCTTTGCTGTCGGAGATTTAGATCCTTATGAGAGAAAAGATACTTCAATGATTTATGATCGTTAAACAAATTGAATCTTTCTCCCAAGAGATAATGTCTCCACATCTTCAATGCGAACACGATCGCTGCCAATTTTAAATCGTGGGTAGGGTATCTTTTCTCATGCAGTTTTAGTTGCCGACTTGCATAAGCTACAACCCTACCTCCTTGCATCAACACAGCACCTAGTCTGGTACCACATGCATCTATGTATACTGTCATCTCTTCATTCCCTTTAGGAATGACTAACACTGATGCACATGTCAACTTTTCCATTAGACTCTTGAATGCATTCTCGCACTTTTCGTCCCAGGCGAAAGCTTGATTCTTCTTGGTCAACTGAGTCAACGGTGCCACTACCTTGGAGAAGTCTTGGATAAACTTACGATAATATCCAGCTAACCCCAAGAAACTTCTTATGTCTGTTGCATTCTTGGGCGTAGACCAATCTTGTACCGTAGCCACCTTCGCAGGGTCCACGGCAATACCATTCTCTGAAACAACATGGCCCAAGAATCTCACTTCCCTCCTCCAGAAGTGACACTTAGAAAACTTTGCTTTCAATTGGTGTTTTCTCGACACCTCCATCACTACTCTCAAATGTTCCTTGTATTCTTCCTCTGTCCTCGAGTAGACCAAGATATCGTCCACGAACACAAGAACAAACTTATTCATCTGATCTCTGAAAACCCTATTCATAAGATCCACAAAATATGCTGGTGCATTGGTCAACCCGAATGGCACCAACCACTCATAAAACCTAGAAGTTGTCCAAAATGTCATTTTAGCTATACTCTCAGCTTCCACCCTAAGCTGATGAAAACCTGTCGCGAGATCCAACTGGGAGAATACTCTCGCGTCACTCAAATGATCAAACAAATCATCTATCCGCGGTAGAGGATACTTATTCTTCCTCGCCACCTTATTCAACTCGTGGTAGTCTACACACAATCGAAGGGAACCATCTGTCTTGGTAGCAAACACAACTGGTGCCCCCCATTCAGAAACACTTCTTCTAATAAATCCCTTCTTCAAAAGATCGCTCACTTGCACCCCGAGCTCTCATTGCTCCCTTGGTGCCATACGACGAAGTGGCATCACTATAGGTCTGACATTTTCACTAAATCAATACGGAACTCAATCTCTCAGTGTGGTGGAAGTCGGGTCACTTCCTCGAAGATATCTGGATACTGGCCAACAACGGGAATTCCTGCTAACTCATCCTGCAGGATGTCGAGGGAATTTAGAAAACTAGTCATCACCTCATCACTAGGTAGGCCACCAAACACTACCCTCCGCCCATAATCCGCCCTAATAGTCACCGAAAATCCCTCACAGTCTACCACCACTCCATATCTTTGGAGCCAATCGACTCCCAAAATAATGCCAAACCCAGTAAAGCCCAAAACAAAGCAATCACAAACTAACATGCATCCATGACTCGATAAGACCACATTACGGCAAATCATGCTAAGGCTAGTCGAACCACCAATCGGGTTCGTCACTACTAAAGGTCTATCGACAATCTCGGACTCCAATCCCAACCTATCTACCAGGTCACTAGATATGAAGGAACTGGAAGCTCCGGTATCAAACAACACTCTAACTGGAACATCATAAACAGAAAGCATACCTTGAATAACAACATTCTTTCTTTTCTCCACCGCAGTTGGGGCAATCGACGAAGAAGGAACAAAATCAATAGCATATGCTTTCACAATCTGCTTCTCTTTAGGGGGTTGCGGACACTTATCCTTGTGATGTCCCACTTGGCCATAGTTAAAGCACTTCCTATCCGCTGGCTTGGCCCGACACTCTTTGTCATAGTGGCCCTTCTTACCACAGCTGAAGCACTCAACATCTTTCTTACTCTTTTTCTGGCCATCCTTAGCTATATTTTGTTTTCTTTCATTCTGCGAGTTATTCTTGCCTCCACTGCCTACTTGCGGTTTTGGCTCCTCTGTAGATACAACAGCAATCTCAGTCTTTGGCTTAGGGTAAAGACTCTCTAATCTTAAAGCTTTCCCCATAATCGATTCAAACGTCTCATCGATGTGGTTAATAAGCCGTTCCCACAAGTACTGATCCAAGCCTGTTATGAACTTCTCATTTTTCTTCTTGGGCATGTCAATGAGGGATAATCCATACTTCGATAAAGTATTGAACTCATCAATATACTCCGAGACTGCTCTACCATTCTGCTTAAGCTCCAAGAACTTCCTAAATAATTCTGATTTCTGAGCAGCTGGGATAAACTTATCGCTAAAACGGGTCTTGAACTGATCCCAAGAAACTTGATCCTCTGGAGTAGCTGTCTTAATAGCATTCCACCAATTCATCGCCCATCCTTGCAGCTAACGAGATGCTAGCTTTCTCTTCATCGCATTCTCGATACCCAAGTCTTCGAAGATACGTTCACAGCTATCCAACCAATCCTGAACTTCTGTAGCCGATTCCGTTCCGTGGAACGGCTTTCCACCAAGGCTAGTGTAATCCTTATAGAGCTTGGCGAAATCGGCCCTAGGCGCCTGCACCGCTGCACCACACTATTAGCAGCATTAGGAACTGCTCTTTGCACATCTCTAAGCATTTCTCTCATGAAGTCAGTGAACATTGTCCTCATATCAGGAGCATTCCCATTATTAGCTCCACTACCAGTACCCCTCGTATATCGGCTCATCGTTCAATCTATAAAGAGAAAACGATTAACCATCTTCTTTGTGGTGCCAGTGCAGTGCGACTTCGTCCTTAGCACTACTAATAGTATATATATAGCTTTTGAAAACCAAAATAATCACAAATACGCGCTCTCATATATGTATACTATCTCTCCCTGGTGTCTTTCCCTAGGTTAACTACGCAACCTAGAGCTCTGATACCAAATGTGACGGCCAGCCCCGAACCAGCTAACATTTCCCTCGAAATGTGATGTGCTGACGTCCAACTAGTATGGGACGGACGCCAAAGAAAGGAAAGAAAGGAATTTGAACTAACAAGAAACATATAGAATGTCTCATAGCACATGGAATAAAGTATAATAATAACATACTTGGCATAAAACAGGCGAGACAATGCATAAGCTGAAAACTAAAGCATAATCATCATAGCAGCGGAAATTCAAAATACAGCTTATTACAACTTCAACATACTGTCTCTAAAGAAAAGAAAAGGTAAACTGCTAATGCCCAAAGTAGTGACCAGCAGCGACACAGGGAGAATATCTATATATATCATACGTGGAATCCTCCTGCTCGTCTTCGGTAAAGCTACTCGTGCATAATCACCTGACCTATCTCTAGTCAGCCCGTTTAAGAGCACCCAGAGTAATAAGAAGAGACATAAAACTTTGGGTCAGACAAAAGTCTGGTATGAGCTTTAAGCAGCAAAACAGAATAATAATAGGTATACTAAACCATACCTGAACCTAGACCTGCAACCAAAGAGTTAGTACTACATACTGTACAATACTTTAAGGTGCCACTGCCATATGGTGTAAAGAATACGAGGGTGGGGGTGTGCATGTCATGGTGATAGCAAACATCAAACATAGAAATCAACCTCACATCTCTCACTCAGTGCGTAACGTATACGATACCCACCACTTTGATCAGTAGACCCATCGAGGTAGTGACGGAGTCCAACTTGTATAACTATTGTAACCACCAAGCTTGCCTCATGGAGCCATGACTAAATCTTACAAATGACCCCACTTCATTGGTCCATAGCCAATAGTCCTACCTAGGCGACTGTGGCCCTGAATCCCTTCACATACCCCCTACTCATAGTGGTCCAAAGTTATAGACATCGATAACCCCTTAGCACATGTCCCGCAGCAAAGCCCAACTCATGAAGTTAACTCGTTGGTTCCCAACTGGATCCTGAGTTGTACTTCCTATTTGGACTTCCCTTGCATCTCGGGTTTTGGTTGAATTGGAGTTGGTCTTCATAAGAGTCGTCGCGTAGTAGTAATAGAGGTTTAAACTTGGTTCGGTTCGGCCTCAACATCCGGTTCGGTTCGGTGTCCTTGATTAGGTCCAGTCCTTCTCTCCGTGCTCCAGCTTCCGTTCGACTCAGGTGTGTTCATCCAGTTTGGTTCATTGCTTGCACCTCAAGTCGGTTCGGTTCGATTGCTCCAGCCTTGGTTCGGTTCGTGCTCACCTGTTCCGATCTGATTCCCACGCCCTCGCTTCCCATCCGAATCCAACTCTCCTTCATTAGCCCGATCTAATCCCAATCCAACTATAGTGGCCTTCCTTTTTGCCATGATTTATCTTGTGCCAAGTCCCGGTTCGTTTCGGTGCTTTCTTGCCTGGTCCACCATCCGATCCGAGCCCTTTCAACCGATCCGATCCGAAACCCTGCACAATTTTCCAGCGACTGTTTTACGCAATACGACGGCATTTTCGACCATTCTAACTTTTCTAAACAATCACAAAGGATACCATTCAGTCATAGCAACATGTATAATCAACCAAAAACATCTAAACAACAATATGATATGTTAAAATGGATCAAACATATCCGAAAAGCATGATTTTCCCCTCAATCACCTTAATCTTGGTTTAACAATACGATTAGCAAAACTTGTCCAAATCAGACCAAATTTTTATCAGAGCCCTAAAATAATATTTTAGAATTTTACAAATTTTTCCATATTTTTCTGAGCCAGAATTTCGCTAATTATCACTAATCACCCCTAATTAGCCGTAATTAGTGTAAAAAGATGCTAATCACTCACCTTAGCCTCAAATAAACTTTAGATCTGAAATATTCTCTGTTATGAATCGAATCTCTTTGTGTTCCAGTAGCTATGTTCCAAATTTGATGTTGATTTGCTGAAACGACCTGAACTTCCCCGGTCTCCGAAGAGAAGAGAAAGGACGAATTGTTTTGAGAACACGACAAATCAGAACGCAGACGGAAGAACATTTCATTGTTTATTACAACAATTCATCAGATTACAAGAATATACAGAGTATAAATGAATATTACACAGAAATATCAGAGATTTAAATTACATTTAAATACATCGCAGCGGAAAAATAATACAATACACAACTAGAAGAGATATACGGATACAAAGCTTTCCGGATATCATTCCAGCTGTAAACCAGGATCCTGTGAATATAAATCTGCAAAACCAAAACTACTAGCAGCCCGTGTCGAAAATAAGGACACCCAGAGTTTAGGTTAAAACAATAAACTCCAGGTCAGTCATGTGACTGGTGTGAGAACTAAAACAGTTATTTATCTTTATTTTCAAAGTAAGGTAAATCAAGGGACCACGCCGTATAACACGGAACGGGTTTCCTCCCAAGAACACCAGTGCATAAAACAAACAGCGCGATGCTAAATAAAGAAAATGAACCTATTATAAGACCCAGTTCCCATCACACAATGCAACGCAAGCCGGAGGATAGGGTTTTTACCTTATAATAGCCAAGAATGCTTGATACGTTTAAAACAAATCATTTGATACTATTATAAGTGTATAGTGATTGACATAGAAATGTGTTTATTTTATGCTCTTATATCTTATCTTTTGTATATAAAAAATATTACTTGGGTATTGTTTTGTTATTTTTACAGATATTCCAACCCAGCCCGCATGCAACCAGAAATGTAGAGAAATAGAGTTCAATTTGCTGTGTATTTGCATTTTGAAGAATTGTAGATGAAGATATCACATCTAGTTGCTGTTGGATAAGAAAAGGATTGATAAAAAGGCTTTGAACATCACAAATCAATGAATAAATGTCAAGGAAGCAAGAGGAAAAAGAGAAAAGGCCCAAATTTGCTTTATTTATCAAAGGCCCATTTATGTTTCTCATTGTAAACTAATTAGTGATGTAATGACCAGCCCCATTTATCATTAGGGTTAGGGTTAGGGTTTGGCTATCTACTCTATATATACCCTTGTAATGGCATTGTAGCCATTATCCTATCTCATCTCTTATTCCATTGTTCTAATAAAAGTTCTTCTTTCTCTTTTATTTTCTGCATTTTTTTTGTTTTCTTAGCAACTAGTGTTGTCTATACGATTAGATTCGGTAGAACACTATTTGTATTTTGCACTTGTTTGCATTAGTGATTTATCGTCTGATTAGATTCAGCGGAAATCCTAATTTTAATTCTTGTTTGTTATTTCAATTTCTGCTTTTTATTATTTTCTTAGGTCAATTTGGGTTTGATTAGATTCAAATCTAATTCATAGTTTCATTTGCTTTCCATTGAAATTGTGATTTGATCGTCGGTTCAGTTAGATCTGTTCTGAATCAAATTACAGTTTTAATTTTGTTTTGTTTTGCAAAATCAACCTCCAAAGTTCGTCTAACTCGCCCACGAAACATATAAATAATAAAATATAACTTTCCTCCCTGTGTTCGACCTGTATGCTACACACCTGCATGCTTGCAGAATTTATTACAAATGTCGCGCTTTTCTAATTCATAGACTAGCGTAGATCATATAGCGTATAAAACAACTTCAAATCATAAGTATCAATCACAGGCGGCATGAATGCCCCATACCACTATGTCGCCATATATAGGTTATACAATCAAAATCGCAAAGTCACATATTTGGAAGTTGGATTTCCATCTATGAACTGAGGCCATGGATCGTCCTCTACCGATTCGAGACTCTCTAGCCCGAGCCTCAGGAACAGCTGCAACTGCCCCATGGAGCGACAGGGCCGGTCCACCGATGTGGATTATTATGCCTGAACACTACGTTTCCCCGCCCATTTTCTAGCTTCGTATTGACGATACGGACCTAATAAAACTAGTTTCGTCGAATTCTGAGATCGTTGGAAAAATGGCCATTTTCCAGTCGATTTAAATCAACTGAAACTGGTCAAACGCGTTTTCCTTTTCCACGCTCAATATTGATTCGAAAAATTATGAAATTTGGAATCTAGCAATAACTTTACATCACGGACCCAACAAAAGTGGTTTCGTCGAAATCCGAGGTCGTTTGCAAAATTCTCATTTTTAAGGGCCTTAATTCCATAGCGACTATTCAGAATTTTCAACTAGATATATCTTTTGATTCCCGCTATGAAATTTTGATTTTTCAGATTCGTTGGAAAGATATTCACTATTAGATTCCATTATTTTTGGTTTCACTAAAATCCGGATTGTTTTGCACCCGGTACATTCATTTGAAGTTTGAAATCGAATTATCGAACTACCGTGCCATTTTCAATTCCTTTTATAATTATTTATACTCTATTGTCGATCAATATAACTATATACGATTGAATTTTATTCAAAATAAATTTTCTCGTCGATATTATTTAAAATAATTCATTTTAAATAATCAAAATTTGCTAAAATTGCCGAAATAAAAATTTTAAACTGGCCCAGATTTTTGGGTTGTTACAATCTCCCCCACTTAAAACTTTTCGTCCCCGAAAAGGAACAAAGTCGAAAGTGGTTTGATTAATCAACTCTACGTTCGATCTGGCTTCCATTCTCCAACTTTTCAGTTTTTGAGAATTTTCAAATTCTTCAAAAATTTAGCTAAGACCCTAAATTTTCGAAAAATTTCGCCATAACCTCCCCGGGACCGGGAGCCATGGGAAAATCCCGAAATTGCCGTACAGGCCTTCTGATCTCAAAAAGAAAAAGAAAAAGCCAAGCGGCTAGCCAATCGGCTCATAAAATCATCATCACCCAAACAAAACAGTAAATTATGATAAACATGTACCTATTTGTCAGGCAAACAAATTTTATTCTCGGCTCTAGCCTCCTTGCTATGACCTGTTCAATGTAAGTACAAGTATATGCAAGCAAATGCGACAAATTTTCAACACAAGTCAATATTTGGTACAATTAGGCGTAATGGTTCAAAATTATCAAACAAATAAACAAACAGGACAAACATCTATCCATTAGTTGATTAGCTTTTGAAATTCATAACTTTGATACATAGTCAAAAATTAGATTTTTGATGCCAAATCACAACAATAGGCCCTATCTAATTTTGGTTCTCACACCAGTCAATAAGAAATATATAGAAAATCCACTTTCGTCACTCGAACATGAATTCTAATGATGGAGCTCCATCATCAAAATCATCTCCGGGCGATTCGAGTGTAATTCTATATCTATCCAGTATATTAAAACTTCAAATACACGTTTGCAAGGCGTATATGCAAAATCTTTATATACTGGACCGTCCAAATCAATACAAATAAATAATCAAATACGAATAATTGATTTAGATTTTCAAAACAAAATTTGTTTTTACTTTCAAAAATACACTCTTCACACTCATTCCAGGATATTACTGATCCCATCTCTAACGAGTCATTCTAATTGGATATTACTAATCCAATATCTGATGAATTCTTTCGTATGGTTCAAATGTGTCCTATTCTCTGAGCTTTGTAAACCAAAGCTCTGATACCACGTTGAAACGACCCGAACTTCCCCGGTCTCCGAAGAGAAGAGAAAGGACGAATTGTTTTGAGAACACGGCAAATCAGAACGCAGACGGAAGAACATTTCATTGTTTATTACAAAAATTCATCAGATTACAAGAATATACAGAGTATAAATGAATATTACACAGAAATATCAGATATTTAAATTACATTTAAATACATCGCAGCGGAAAAATAATACAATACACAACTAGAAGAGATATACGGATACAAAGCTTTCCGGATATCATTCCAGCTGTAAACCAGGATCCTGTGAATATAAATCTGCAAAACCAAAACTACTAGCTGCCCGTGTCGAAAATAAGGGCACCCAGAGTTTAGGTTAAAACAATAAACTCCAAGTCAGTCATGTGACTGGTGTGAGAACTAAAACAATTATTTATCTTTATTTTCAAAGTAAGGTAAATCAAGGGACCACGCCGTATAACACGGAACGGGTTTCCTCCCAAGAACACCAGTGCATAAAACAAACAGCGCGATGCTAAATAAAGAAAATGAAGCTATTATAAGACCCAGTTCCCATCACACAATGCAACGCAAGCCGGAGGACAGGGTTTTTACCTTATAATAGCCAAGAATGCTTGATACGTTTAAAACAGATCATTTGATACTATTATAAGTGCATAGCGTATAAAACAACTTCAAATCATAAGTATCAATCATAGGTGGCATGAATGCCCCATACCACTATGTCGCCATATATAGGTTATACAATCAAAATCGCAAAGTCACGTATTTGGAAGTTGGATTTCCATCTATGAACTGAGGCCAGGGATCGTCCTCTACCGATTCGAGACTCTCTAGCCCGAGCCTCAGGAACAGCCGCAACTGCCCCATGGAGCGACAGGGTCGGTCCACCGATGTGGATTATTATGCCTGAACACTACGTTTCCCCGCCCTTTGGGGCATAAATAAGCCAACGAATGACTCCATCGGACCCGGATCGTCCGATCAAACCGAGGCGCCTCGCAACAGCAACAACCACACAGGTGAAAAGTATATAAATGTCAGGGCTGGTAGGTCACTGACACCACCCTAGCTAGAAAGAAATGCATGTCCTCCCTGAGGTCCTCTCCCGTTTTTGGTTCACAACCGGGGTGCGAGGCTTGCGAATCGACGCTACACAAAGCTACGCCACAAAGGCCGTGCTTTGATCATCAACCACAAGACTTTGCTTTTCAACAGAAGCCTTGATCATTTGCATCGTAGCATGCCACAGAGACAAACCATTCTATGCAACCGATATCATTCACACAGAATGAAATCCGATGTCAGACACATAGTCCATTTACAAGTCCGTTCTGGGTCTGAACGAAACCGGAGGCACCTAGTACCCCGCATATCCATCGATCTCCAAGTACGTCTGGACAATCACCAACTGTTTCCATCTTCTTGGGTGTACATCCCAATCAAGATCATCAGTAATCACCCAAACGACGTGAAGACCTCCGGTCTTCGACCACCGTCTTCATCTTCGACTTATCGTCGTATCAGTTATTCAGAATGGGATAAACCCGGTCTTTCCGAATAACTCGCGTATATTTTAAATAAGTGTTACACAAACACAACTTACGCCTCATTCCAATTCATCAGTCACTAACCGTAAATTAATCAAGAGAATAATTTTCCAAATATTAACCCTGAAGGCCGAAACCAACATCAGATCAATATCCAGAAAACCATTCTGCTTGGCTAACCGACAGTTAGTTTCTAAATTTCACATTCATAGGGAAAGGTTCCCATTAATTTTATCCAAGATAAATTCCTTGAATTTATTCTTTACTCTACTTTTGAATATCAATTCAAATTAGTCGGGATTAACGAACTTTACCGAAGTAATCATTTGTTTTAATTTCCCAATCCCAACCTATTCATCCCATGAAGTAAAACTGGTAATATTTCATATCTAACACTACGGTGTTATCGGTAAATTCAATTACCACTTCACGTTCAAAACTAATTAAAGATTTAACTATCGCCTGGAGCAAAACTGGTGATACTCCATTCTCGATCATTTCAATCTAATTAAAGATTCATTAAAACTCCACTTAGTTTTAATCGTCAACTGGGTTAAAGAATCAGTGTCATTTAAAACACGGTCCACAAGAAACCCAAAATCACATTCATTAATTATCGGGTTAAAGAACAAGTGTTATTTAAAACACTGTTCACGATAAACCCAAAAATCAATATCAATTCAATTCCAATCAAATATTATTTAATTGGTACACTTCATTAAATCTAAATAAAAAGATCTAATCTTTTCTCAACTGGGCTTAAGAACAGTGTTAATGAAGACACCACTCACGACAAACCCAAATCACATTTGATATTAAATACAAGGCTCTGAATAGAAAATATACCGGCTTATATTCAATATCAAATTCTACGACTAACAAATATCGTATTGGAAATAACGATATATATATATATATATATATATATCTTTCAAATTTCCATAACAACATTTGTATAATCACGAAATCCAACATCGAAATATCCCGGAGACAATTTCGATTCAAATCCATTCCAATGCTATCATTGGAAATTCTGGTTATTTTCAAAACCATTTCAAATCCACTTTATTTATTTTAAAAATAAATAAATTATTATTCTAGTTCAAAACTAGTTCATCTCGATAAAAATCTATTTTTATCCTTTCAAATATGGAGTTTTCATCCCAATTTTTCCCAAATCATTTCTTATGATTTTACACAAATTATTACTATTTTTAATAATTTTATCAAGGCCCGTACAGTCGATTTCCATCAACGGCCATCGAACTGCACTTACAGTGACCTTTTTCAAATTTGATTTGGACATAATTCCAAATCCAACCGTTAGATTTCTAATTTCTAATATTCGTTAGAAAGCTCTTTTCGATACGAACCCAACGGTTCAGTTTTAGGAGAATCCGACGGTCGGATCTCCCGCAATGTCCGTCCGAAGTCAATGGTCGAAATTCACGAACTGCCGCGGCGCGGCGCGTTCTATTCAGGCCATTATATATATAAAATATATATATATTATATATATTTCGTCGATTTCCTTTTTAAAACGAATTTTATAAATCATTTCAAATTTGTTTTAAAAACAATTTCAACCTTTATTTCAAATCCAAATCAAAATTGAATTTTCCCTTATAAATTCTTTCTACATTCACTTCTATTTGATTTCAATTCAAATTGATTTCAATTCTATTTCAATTCGTTTTCAATTGAATTCAATTCAATTCAGATTTGTTTTCTATTCGATTCAATTCAAATTCATTTTCAATTCAATTCTATTCGAATTCGTTTTCTATTCAATTCAAATTCAGTTTCTATTCAATTCAATTCGAATTCGTTTTCTATTCAATTCAAATTCAGTTTCTATTCTATTCAATTCGAATTCGTTTCTATTCAATTTCAATTTGAATTCATTTCAATTCAATTTCAATTTCAATTCGAATTCATTTCTATTCAATTTCAATTTGAATTCATTTCTATTCAAAATATCATATTTTGAAATCACTTTCGATATTCGTTATAAAATGAATAAAATCGATATAAATATTGTTCACGTCGAAATGGCGTAAATCTAATCAACACGGCTTCATATATTCATATTTTCAAATATTCTATTTCAAATATTTCTATTCAAATATTTCTTTTCAAATATTTCTAATTCAAATATTCTATTTTCAAACTGGAATGAGGCCCAATCAATTACCATATAATGTTAATTATATGGATTTTCTACAACACATGTATGCAATTACAACGATGAATAATCAACCATCATCCAAAGTGCATTCTACACTGTATAAGCATCAAATATAAATATTCAACGCTTATAACAGTCTGTCAATCAATCGATCGACATACAACTAAACAATCGGGATTAGTGTACGTCAAATATCATCCCAATACCCGTGTGGGGTTTCAAACAATCAAACACAAATTTTATTTGTGCAGTTGGGCGATGTGTGAAATTTATCGTCCCAATCAATATCAATCAAATCAGTGTATATAAACAAATCTCCGATTTGTTTATAAATATTTATTTCATTTCATATACACGTTAAAAATTCTATTTTTAACTATAAAATATTTTCCACTATAAAATATTTTATTTCAACTATATAAATATTTTATTTTATTTCACATCACATCACACAATCAACTACACATCAGAATCAAACAATCAAGCATACAAGCCGTCCATGGTCTGTGGACGACCGGTGTCGGGTGCTACTAAACACCGTCTGCATCCTATTATATATTTTAACTAGAAAAAGAAGTTTAAAGTGAGAAGTTCTCACCGAATAGCTAATCCAACGCCACGACTCTTCTATTGTAGAAATCTTCGTCGTTCTCGCCTTTTGTCACTTTCATCGCCCGTAACCACTACATATATAAAAATCACATTTTTACTTCGCTATTCAATATATAAAAATCGAATTTTTACTTCGCTATTCAATATATAAAAATTGAATTTTTACTTCGCTATTCAATATATGAAAATCGAATTTTTATATAAAAATCGAATTTTTACTATGCTATTCAATATATAAAAATTGAATTTTTACTATGCTATTCAATATATAAAAAATCAAATTTTTACTTCGCTATTCAATATATAAAAATCAAATTTTTACTATGCTATTCAATATATGAAAATTGAATTTTTACTATGCTATTCAATATATGAAAATCGAATTTTTACTATGCTATTCAATATATAAAAATCGAATTTTTACTATGCTATTCAATATATAAAAATCGAATTTTTACTATGCTATTCAATATATAAAAAATCGAATTTTTACTATACTATTCAATATATAAAAATCGAATTTTTACTTCGCTATTCAATATATAAAAATCGAATTTTTACTATGCTATTCAATATATAAAAAATCGAATTTTTATCATCATAACGATATAAAAGATTATATTTTTATACTTCTACTATAATAAAAATTATATGTTTAATATTTTTACTATATAAAAATCCTATGTTTTATAGTTCTACAATATAAAAATCCTAACTTTTATACTAAAAAAAATATCCAATCTTTATTTAATGAAAGATTATAGCTTCCCACTAATAAAATCCTAACCTTTAAATAAAATAATAATAAAAACAGTTTTATTTCTAATTAAAATCAGGGAAAAGAAAGAAAAATAAAAATAATGCAAATAATTAAATAATAAAAAAAACTCACAGTGTAAATCGAGGGAAGGGGGGCTTGTTGTCGCGTTCGGAGGCGGAGGTGGGCTTCGCGGCTCACGGTGGCGGATGGTGGCGCTAGGGGGAGGGGTGCGAGGCAACGGGAGAAGGAGGAAGAAGAAGAGGGGAGCGGCGCGATACAGGTTTGGGGTGGAACGGCGGAAGGGGAGAGGAGCGAGGGAACAAGGAGAGGGGGGTCAGGTCGCGCCTGAGGCGGCGCGAGGGGGGGCGTGAGGCGTCGGCGGTGGCTCGAGGGCCCCCAAGCGGCGGCGCGATTCAGGTTTTCTCTTCTTTTTTTCTTCTGATTTCGATTTTAAACGTAGAGAGGGGAGAGGTGAGGTAGGAGAGATTATATAATAATATATTTTAAAATTTTAATTTAACCCAAAAAGCAACTTTTTATTTCGACCTCAAAACGAGACCCACCGCCTGTCGTCCATAGCTAATTACCCCCATTCCGAACACAATGGGATATGTATCGCAAGCTGATTCGATCGTTTCGATCAGTTTCCGTCAAAACCAACATATAACTCTATATATTGAATTTGAACACGCATTTCAATTTACTGGGGTCACATACTAACTCAAAAAATTCCAGAAAAATATTTTCTAGCTTCGTATTGACGATACAGACCTAATAAAACTAGTTTCGTCGAATTCTGAGACCGTTGGAAAAATGGCCATTTTCCAGTCGATTAAAATCAACTGAAACTGGTCAAACGCGTTTTCCTTTGCCACGCTCACATATTGATTCGAAAAATTATGAAATTTGGAATCTAGCAATAACTTTATATCACGGACCCAACAAAAGTGGTTTCGTCGAAATCCGAGGTCATTTGCAAAATTCCCATTTTTAAGGGCCTGAATTCCATAGCGACTATTCAGAATTTTCAACTGGACATATCTTTTGATTCCCGCTATGAAATTTTGATTTTTCAGATTCGTTGGAAAGATATTCACTATTAGATTCCATTATTTTTGGTTTCACTAAAATCCGGATTGTTTTGCACCCGGTACATTCATTTGAAGTTTGAAATCGAATTATCGAACTACCGCGCCATTTTCAATTCCTTTTATAAATATATATAATTATTTATACTCTATTGTCAATCTATATAACTATATACGATTGAATTTTATTCAAAAGAAATTTTCTCGTCGATATTATTTAAAATAATTCATTTTAAATAATCAAAATTCGCTAAAATTGCCGAAATAAAAAATTTAAACTGGCCCAGATTTTCGGGTTGTTACATTTGCCTTGATTTGATGTAATTTTTCTTAATCCCTGATTAGAAAGTGATTAGAGGCGATTTGGGATGAAATTAGAAGGTGGAGGCCATGGCTAGGTTGAGAGGAATGTCTTAGGCAGATGGAAAATGAAGTAAAAATCATTTTCTAAACCCTAGCAGCCCTCTTTTACTATTAATCCCGAAATTTCCCAGTGGGCTTAGTTGTTAATCGCCCGATTAAGCTCAATTAGGCTGTTTTTCACCATCTGAAACTTGTTTCAGCCATATCTCCCAGACGGTGAGTCCGTTTGGCTAATGTGACCACTCTACGGAAAGTTAAACCATCTTCCGGATCTAATGGAAGTGGCTTAAGGTCAAAACTCCATTCCAATTAAAAGTTATGGCCAAAACAAGATCAGCTAGGGGCGAAACGGTCATTTAAAAATCGGCAAAAATCATGAACATGGGAAATGACCCCGATAGTTGTTTCCCAAAAGTACACGACCATACGACTTCACATGAGAAAGAGATAAATACTCTACGATCTTCCGATGCATAGAATGCGGGTCGTTACATGAACTATTAGCAAAAGAGGTTGCATACAACCCATAAAACATTGGTTGTATCCCTTAGTATTTGTACTATACGTGAACGGCCATAAGACCCTCTTTCCCTTTCTAATTGAGTCAATTAATTAATAGAGCACAACTCGGTATTTTATACTATTTTGACGTGAGAATAATTTATATCTTGCCTTCACTTTATTCAAATGTCTGATTCAAAAAAGACCTTGAGAGAATTATGGGTAAATAACCAAAGAGGATCTCGTCAACTCGAGGAATATGAGTAGGATTTACAATTCACGAGGCAAAAAAATTCGAAATTTCATGAGCCCAATGCCAACAATTTTCATAAAAATTCCAGATGACCAACATTTTAAAAATCATAGATATAATCGAAATGGGGATTTCAATTCAAATTTCAATAATTTCGATTATGGGCCACATCCATATCAAAATAGATTTGAATCGCAGTATACCTTTGATCAACACCAATATGGGGTTGTAAACCAATTCGAAAATAATTTTGAAAATGAAAATGATTTCCAAATCAATCAAAATTTTCAAAACTACGACCCATATCCACATCTTGAGTGTAACAACCCGGAAATTCTGGGCCAATTTAAAATTTTTATTTTGGCAATTTTGATGAATTTTGAATATTTAAAATGAATTATTTTAAATAATAACGACGAAAAATTTAGTTTGAATAGAATTAGAACGTATATTTATATAGATCGTCATTAGAATATAAATATTTATTTATAATTATAAAAGGAATTGAAAATGGTGCGGTAGTTCGATAATTCGATTTCAAAGTTCAAATGAATGTACAGGATTCAAAATAAACTGGATTTTAGCGAAACCAAAAATATTAGAATCTATTTGAGAATATCTTTCCAATGAATCCGAAAATTTGAAATTTCATTGCGGGAATCAAAAGATACGTCCAGTTGAAAATTCAGAATAGTCGCTATGGAATTCTGGGCCCTTAAAAATGGAAATTTTGCAAATGACCTTGGATTTCGACGAAACCACTTTTGTTGGAACCATGATGTTAAATTATTGCTAGGTTTCAAAATTCGTAATTTTTCGAATCAATATGTGAGCGTGGCAAAGGAAAACGCATTTGACCAGTTTTAGTTGATTTTAATCGACTGGAAAATAGCCATTTTTCAAACGGTCTCAGAATTTGACGAAATTAGTTTTGTTAGGACCGTATCGTCAATACAAAGCTAGAAAATATTTTTTTGGAATTTTTCGAGTTAGTATGTGACCCCGGTAAATTGAAATGCATGATCAAATTCAATATATAGAGTTATATTTTGATTTTCACGAAAACTGATCGAAATGATCGAATCAGCCTACGATACATATCCCATTGTGTTCGAAATGGGGGTAGTTAGCTATGAACGACAGGCGGTGGGTCCCGTTTCAAGGTCGAAATAAAAAATACCTTTTTGAAACTAAATTAATTAAATAAAATAAAATAAACACCCTTTTTGCTCCACACACGGTCAACCCTCCATCCTTCATCCCTATCGTTCATTTCAAAATCAATAAAAAAACAAAAGAGAAAAGGAGAAAGGGGGAGCCGGTTGTCGCCGTCGCTCTGGGGGGCCCACCGTCGCGCCTCCGATGACCGAGCGCCGCCCTTGGCCTCCCCCGCGACCCCCCTGTTGCGTGCTCTCTCTTCTCTCTCTCTCCTTCAATGGCTCAGTGCCCAAACACAACTCAAACCCCAAAACCACCACGCCCTGGCCATGGGGACCCGTCGACACGTAGTTCACTGCCTCCGTCCGACCATCTTGAGAGCGCAGCAGCCCCCTCTCCCTCTCCACTTCAAATTCGCGGCAAATTCCCTCCTACCCGAGGTGAGTTTTTTTTTTTGTGTTTGTTTTAGTCCCCTTTGATTTTTATTTTATTTTATAAATAACGATTTTTCAGTTTATATAATAAATGATATTTCATGATAAAAGTTTAAATTTTTATAAAGAAAAAGTTTGTATTTTTTTAATTAGGAAAAGATACGATTTTTAATATGATAAAATATAATTTTTATGTAGAAAAAGGTTTGATTTTTATCATATGGAAAATATATATCTATTTAGAAGGAAAATATGAAGTTGAAATTATAAAAATTCGATTTTTAAGTTGTAGATCTAGAATAAAAAATTCGATTCTTGTGTATGTAGATCTAGAATAAAAATTCGATCTTTATATAAGAAGTAGAAATATAAAAATATAATTTTTATATAGAAAGAAGCATTGAAAATATGTGAAGTGAAATAAAAATATGAACTTTATTTATATAATGAAGGTGAGATTTTATTTATATGAAGGCGATGTTTTTATATAATGAAGGTGAGATTTTATTTATATGAAGGCGATGTTTCTATATAATGAAGGTGAGATTTTATTTATATGAAGGCGATGTTTTTATATAAGAAAGGCGAGATTTTTAATCATAGAAAGGCGAGATTTTTAATCATAGAAAGACGAGATTTTTATATATGAAGTAGCGATAAAAATTCGATTTTTATATATATGTAGTAGCATTATAAAAATATAATCTTTATAATGAAAACATCGTGTTAAAGATGCTATTTTTATCATCGTGAAAGTGAATATAAAAATATGTTTTTTATATTATAGAAGTAATAAAAATGTGATTTTTATATTATAGAAGTAATAAAAATATGATTTTTATTTATTGAAATGAAGCAATAAAAATATAATTTTTATTGTGAACAGCGTGAAAAGAACTGCATTGGAATTTCAAATAGATCCAGACGGTTCAGCAGTTCAAAAGCAAAGCACGGCGGAGTGGAACCCTAGGTGAGAACTTCTCACCTTTAATTTTCTTTTTCTAGTTAATAATATATACTAGGATGCAGACGGTGTTTAGTAGCACCCGACACCCGTCGTCCACAGACCATGGATTACTTGTTTGTTTGGTTGTGTAGTTGATTGGATGATTGGTTAGAATTTGGTTGTTTGGTGAAATGAGATTGATTAGATTGGTATGTGTATGGCGTAGGCCATTATTAGACCGGGGATAAGGCTAGGCCTTATCCCGTTCCTAGTATCGTGTCGTTATGCCGCCGAAATTTTCTAAAATATGTTAGAAAAATAAAAATATCATTTTATTGAATAAATGAACCGAATAGAGTATTCATAGATTGAATAGAATATTTTGGTCGTTAAAAATATAATTTTTAACGTGAATATGAATAAAATAAATATTCATTTACAAACCAGACGGTTTGTTTATGTACACCTATTTGAAGAATATTGATTGGGACGATAAATTTTACACATCGCCCAACTGCACAAATAAAAACTGTGTTTGATTGATTGAACCCCACACGGGTGTTGGGATGATATTTGGCGTAAACTAATCCCAATTATTTAATTGTATGTCGATCGATTGGTCGACAGACTGTGCAAGCGTTAATTATTTATATTTAATGCTTATGCAGTTGTGTGGTGCACTTTGGATGATGGTTGATTATTTATCGTTGCTATTACATACATGTGTTGTATGGAATCCATATAATTAACATTATATGGTAATTGATTGGGCCTCATTCCAATTGGGAAAATAAAGAATATTATAAAATATAGATTCATGTGTTGACAGTACTCATTTGTTGAGATTAGTCATGTGTTGAAAGAAATATATATTCATGTGTTGAACGAAATATTTTAACAATAAAATTTACATCTTTATCATATATAAAATTAGAAACTAACTAGAAAATAGATAAGATGAGCGGTCTCTTGGGTATTGATCTGATGTTGGTCTCGGCCTTCGGGGTTAATACTTAGGGAATCGTCCTCTTACTAATTTACGGTTGGAGTCTGATTAGAAATTAAACGATAGAAAACGTAATTTTATAAAATATATTAAATAATAAAAATAGTCACGTGTTGACAGTACTCATTTGTTGAGATTAGTCATGTGTTGAAAGAAATATAGATTCATGTGTTGAATAGAATAAATATTCATTTGTTGAATAGAATAATGAAATTATTGAAAAATATAAAGCCGTGTTGATTAGAGATGCGTTATTTTGACGCGAACGATATTTATATCGATTATAATCGTTTTTATAATGAATATTGAAAAGAAATTTAAAAATCGAATATTTATAAAATGAATTCGAATTGAGTTGAATATAAAATGAATTCGAATTGAATTGAATATAAAATGAATTCGAATTGAATTGAATATAAAATAAATTCGAATTGAAATGTATTCAAATCGAATTGTAATCGAATTGAAACTAAATTAAATAGAAATGCAATTGGAAATCGAAGTGAAATTGATTTGGAATGAATTCAAATCGAATTGAAAACGAACTGAAATTGAATTGAAATCGATTTGAATGGAAATCAAATAGAAATGAATGTAAAAAGAATTTATAATGGAAAATTCAATTTTGATTTGAATTTGAAATGAAAGTTGAAATTGTTTTTGAAACAAATTTGAAACGATTTATAAAATTCATTTTAAAAGGAAATCGACGAAATATATATAATAAATATATATTATATATATAATGGCTTGAATTGAACGCGCCGCGCCGCGGCAGTTCGTGAATTTCAACCATTGGCTTCGAACGGACATTACGGGAGATCCGACCGTCGGATTCTCCTAAAACCAGAACCGTTAGGTTCATATCGAAAAGAGCTTTCTAACGAATACAAGATATTTGAAATTTGACGGTTGGATTTGGAGATACGTCCAAATCAATTTCAGAAAAGGTCGCTGTAAGTGCAGTTCGATGCCCGTTGTTGGAAATCGACTGTACGGGCCTTGATAAAATTATCAAAAATATCAATAATTTGTGTAAAATCATAAGAAATGATTTGTGAAGAATTGGGATGAAAAAATCCTTATTTGAAAAGATAAAAATAGATTTTTATCGAAATGAACTAGTTTCGAACTAGAATTAAAATCCAATTATTTTAAAATAAATAAATTGGATTTGAAATGGGTTTTAAATAACCAGAATTTCCAATATATGAATTGGAATGGATTTGAATCGAAATTGTCTTTGGAATATTTCGATAGTAGATTCCGCGATTATACAAATATTTTGGAGGAAATTTGGAAGATATATGTTATATCGTTATTTCCAAAGCGATATTTGTGGGTTTTAGAATTTGATATTGAATATAAGCCGATATATTTTTTATTCAGAGCCTTGTATTTAATATCAAATGGGATTTGGGTTTATCGTGAATGGTGTTTTAAATAACACTTGTTCTTTAACCCGATAATAAATAGAATGTGATTTGGGTTTATCGTGAGCTGTGTTTTAAATGACATTAGTTCTTTAACCCAGTAAAAGGAGTTTAATGAATCTGTAATTAGGTTGAAATGTGAATTGATAATTTAAATTATCAAATTTGGAAAGTGAGTGAGAATGGAGTATCACCAGTTTTGCTCCAAAGCGATAGTTAAATCTTTAATTAGATTTGAAAGCGAAATGGTAATTAATTTTACCGATAACACCGTGGTGTTAGATATGGAGTATTACCAGTTTTGCTTCATGGGATAAATAGGTTGGGATTGGGAAATAAAATGAATAATTACTTCGGTGTGGTTCACTAATCCCGACTAGTTTGGAAAACCATAATATGGTTTGAAATGATGTCCAAAGGAAGATTAAAGAATTTATCTTCGATAAAATTAATGGGAACCTTTCCCTAAGAATGTGAAATTTAGAAACTAACTGTAGGTTAGCTTAGAAGAATGGTTTCCTGGGTATTGATCTGATGTTGGTTTCGGCCTTCGGGGTTAATATTTGGGGAATTGTTCCCTTGCTAATTTACGGTTAGTGACTGATGAATTGGGATGAGGCGTATGTTGTGTTTGTGTAACATTTGTTTATTATATACGCGGATCATTCAGAAAGGCCGGGTTTATAACCATTCTGAACAACCGATTCGACGATATGTCGAAGATGAAGACGGTGGCTAAAGACCGGAAGTCTTCACATCGTTTGGGTGATTACTGATGATCTTGATTGGGCTGTACACCCAAGAGGAGGGAATCATTTGGTGATCGTCCAGACGTACTTGGAGATCGATGGATATGCGAGGAAAGTGCCTCCGGTTTCGTACAGACCCAGAACGAACTTGTAAATGGACTGTGTGTCTGACATTGGATTTTATTCTGTGTTGATTGATCTCTATTAAATATACATCTGTTTGGCGGCGGAGAATTTATTCTCTTGCTTAACGCCCTTCTCAGAGACGTACGAGCTCAGAGGTTGTATATCAATGGACATCAGTCGCATGGACTGAATTGCTTGTGTGGCATGCCTAAGTGGCAGATGATCAAGGCTTCTATTGAAAAGCAAAGTCTTGTGGTTGATGATCAAAGCACAGCCTATGTGGCGCAGTTTTGTGTATAGCGTGAATTCGCAAGCCTCACACCTCGGTATGAGTCAAAAACGGGATAAGGACTGCAAGGAGAGCACGACGTTTCTTTCAAGCTATGGGTGGTGTCAGTGCTTAAACTGGCTGACATTTATATTATTTTTACCTATGTGGTTGTTGGAATGAGGCGCCTCGATTTTGGGTCTGTTAGGACCGGGAAACGTGTGTTCAAGAATACTAATCCACTAACATAAGTGTGGACCGGCCCTGAAGCATCCAAGGGTTACCCAGAGTGTGTAGTCCTGAGACATTTGCTAAAGTGTCTCGAAGTGGAGAGGAGCTTGCCCCTTGCCTCGACTCATGACGGAAATCCAATTTCCAATACGAGATATTTCAGTTTTAATTGTAGAACCTAGTATGGCGACATAGTGGTATGGGACATTCATGCCGCCTAGGATTGATATTTGTGATTGAAATTGTTTTGACACTATACACTTATAATATTATCAAATGATTTGTTTTAAACGTACCAAGCATGTTTGGCTGTTATAAGGTAAAAACCCTATCCTCCGGCTTGCGTTGCATTGTGTGATGGGACCTGGGTCTTATAACAGCTTCATTTATCTTTACTTAGCATTGCGCTGTTTGTTTTATGCACTGGTATTCTTGGGTGGAAACCCATTCCGTGTTATACGGCGTGGTCCCTTGATTTAACGAACTTTAAAAACCAATATTAATAACTGTTTTAGTTCTCACACCAGTCACATGACTGACCCAGAGTTTATTGTTTTAACCTAAACTCTGGGTGCCCCTATTTTTGACACGGGCAGCTAGTAGTTTTGGTTTTGCGGATTTATATTCACAGGATCCAGATTTACAGCTGGAACAATGCTCGGAAAGCTCTGTATCCGTGTAATACTTTCAGTTGTGTTTTGTATTATTTTTTCGCTGCAATACTGTATTTAAATCTCTGATATTCTTTGTTGTATAATATTTATTCATACTCTGTATATTCTTGTATTCTGATGGAATTGTTGTAATAAACAATGAAATGTTCTTCTGTTTGCGTTCTATTTTGTCGTGTTCTCAAGGTAATCCTGGCTTTCCTTACCGGGGAAGTTACGGGCTATCACATTGAGAATGACCAAAATTGCAATTTTCCCTCTTACTTTAACAGTTTCGGTTACGAACTAATTTCCAAAATCAAAATGATTTCCAACGTCATTCTCATATTTCTGAAAACTCAAATAATTTTAAGAGTTAAGGAATCCAAAATGAGAGCTCTCAAATCAACGATTCAGAAGAATATTATCTTAACGTTCCTAGAGAGAGGGTCAAAAGGTTAGATAAATAGCTTGATGAACTTCTTTGTCTAATGACATCTTTTAGAGAACAACGCAAGCAACAAAATCAAATGGGCATTGAATCAAAAATTAATCCAATTTTTGCTGACAGTGAAAATTTTCAAATAACAACTTGGGAAATTGAGTATAACGATCTAAATGAAGTTATTCAAAATTCAATAAATGATTTGGACTTCAACTCTTTTCAAGAAAAAGATTTAAGCTCATATTTTGATCTTTCTCTTTCAAGCTGCAAGAAACCTGAAATTTTAGTAATTGAAAAAAGAATAAAAATGTAGAATTTTTCAAAAACTTCAAAATTGGAGAAGGATTTTAATGAATATAAATTTTTTGGATTGTATGAGGATGAGTTGCCAAATGAGGATGAAATTGAATCAAGTCACCAATCCAAGTCTAAAAATTTCAATTTTGAGGTTTCAAGCGAACTCAAAATTGTCAGTGTCGAAATTACGCTGTCAACTAATAAAATTGAGAAATGTGATTACATAGTCTTGAACAAAACTCAGAGTTTAAATTTCACGATTACAACTGAATTTATATACGATCACAAATTTTTAAACAATTACACTCATAAATTTGTTAAACACATGAATTATTTTTGGAATGTTAGCTTGGTTGAAAAACTTCATGTTAGGATGACACTGGACATTTATCTACTGGACTAAAAATCTTGGTATAAAGATGAGATGGTTTTCAAAAACCTTTTCTTATTAGAAAACATGCCTAGACATAGTGGGAATGAGATTCATTGGGCTAAAACTAATTGTGAGGGAAAAAGTTGGTGGCATTCTTTGCATCGCATGCATCGCAGACACATATATCATTGTACATATGATCCATTCTTACATATAGGTATACTACATTTCATTCTACAAATAATTTTGCATCTCAGCCGTCTTTAGGTGTTATCTTTCACATTTAAAAAATGTGCTTACAGTGTGCACACTGTTTTGAACAAGTGTGGGGGAGAGTCTGCATTGCATTCTTTTCTTTATTTTTTTAATTTTTCTTTTCATATAGGACTATCATACATTTTAGATCGTAGTAACATGTCATTTTTTTTTTTTGATACGAACATGTCAAATTTTTATTTTTTTTGATACGACTCATTTTAGACTAATACAACAGAATAAGTTAATAATTGTTAGTCAGTTGCTAGTATTTTTTCCCTCAACTAAGATCGAATAAGAAATCTAATGAAAAGTTGAATTTTGAGGGATAATAGTGTAACCGGTACATAGGAAGATTCTTAGGTAATGGCCATGAAGTTTATTCTAAATTGTAGCCTTTGTTTAATGAGTGGAGGACTTAAAATACTTATATTGCCTTTTCGAATCTTCAAAACTAAGTTGTATTAAGCTGAGTTCACGTAAGCTCTCTCTTGTTCTTATATTTTCAATAATAATAATAATAGTAATCCAAGGGTATCCAACATTGCTTGTAAATCTAGTGTTGGTGTGCAAACCCGCCAAGCTCTATCCGACATGTTGTTGACAAAGTCAGCGTCGGTATATATTGGTCTCATTTTATGAGTTGGACACCTAAGGATTACCGACATGTTATTGACAAAGTTAGCGTCGATCTGCACAATCCGTCAAGCTCTTTCCCAAATCTCCGTCAGTCCGCAAGGCAGTGCATGGGTGGTATAACTTGGTCTTTAAGTTAGGTGTATGTAATTAATCGTAAATTTTAATTTTTATAGAGATAGAGAATAAGCGATGTTGCCAAGCACTTCTTGACCTTATTGATTTGACTAGTCATACACAAGGAATTTAGAATACCACTTTGCGAACTGTGACAAGCAAACTAAGAATTTATTTCATGGCTGCACTATGTTATCGACCAAACCAACTGTCCAAACTGGAATTTAACATTTGAAAACTTGAATTGTGTTGAAAATTTGTGACAAGTTGAGGTATCTAAAATAAAATCAACTGACTAGAAATTGTCAACTTAATTTGGTGTACTACTTTCTTGAAATAAGTCGTGTTTTCATTTTTATTTGCATATGTTTGTTTCATTCATGTAGTTGCATTAGAACCATAACATATTGCATTTGGATTTTGTGGGTAGTATCCGCTGAAAACACTCACGAACCACCACTCATCCTACTAGAGACGCCTAGAGGTTTAACGCCTTGTTGCATACGCACAATGCAATCGTGTTTCCTAAGAAAGCGTAGCCTACCTAGTTTAATTTTTCATTTTTTTTACTCGAGGACGAGTAAAAGATAAGTGCGGGGGTATTTGATTAGCACAGAAATGTGTTTATTTTATGCCCTTATATCTTATCTTTTGTAAATAAATAAATATTACTTTTGGTATTTTTGGTGTGTTTTCACATATTGTCAATAAATGTCTCCTTCATTTCAATTAAAGGTCAATTACAAAGAAAAAGCTACTTCCTTATGTCAATACTATCTTAATCCCAAAAGATGTTGCAACTCACTGGTAAAGTCTTGGAAATTTAGACAGAGGGACCCAAGTTAAATCCCTGTCAAGCCTTATTTTTGCTGAAGAAAGGAACATTCACATTACCCCCTTTGCTCTGAAGAATACATGGACTAGTATTATATATATATATATATGCATATATATATACACACATACTTAATAAAGATACTAGGAATTTGTCATATTCCTCTCAAAGAATTGATATAAAAATTTAATTGCCGTGCAAAAGAAAAGGGAAGGCTTTGATTACAAATCTCCAATTAAGCACATGCTCATCTTCCCACTGACAGTGCCATACACCAAAAGGAATGCATTGATTACAAATTTTCAAATCAAGCACCATGAAAGGAATATTCCTTTATTTTTTGAAAGAATTTAATTTCATATATTTTTCGTAGGCCTTATATTCACATTGATAGGAGACTACATTCCTATAAATACACCTTGTATCCATTGTAAACAGTTCATATTTTGTACTTCTTTTCTCCATTAATAAAGTTATCTTTTATTTTTCTGCATTCTTTTATTTTCATGGCAATTTGTGTTGTCTAGTCAATTAGATTTGCTAGAACACAATTGCTATTGCAACTACTTTCCTCATTAGTGATTGACTGTTTGATTAGATTCATGGTAATCCTAATTTTTATTTTTTATTGTTTATTTCCTTTCTGCAATTTTTTACTTTAGTGCCCTATTTCATTTTTAATCCTTGAATTGGTTATAGATTCGATTAGATTCAAATCTGTAATTAATTCATTGCAATTTTTTGTTTTTATTGATAATTACAAATTTAGTTATTGGTTCAATTAGATTTGTGTTGAACTAAATTGTGATTTCAACTTTAACCTATCTCCAAGCTTTGTCTAACTCGCCCACGAAATATATAAATAATAAATTTTGAAAATTCCACCATATGTTCGACCTGCATATTACACGATCTGTGTGCTTGCAGTTATTATAATAAATTCGCGCTTTTCTAGTTCCTAGAAAGCGTCGATCACATTTCAAAGTGCTATAGACCTGGAAATCAGTCTCATGTAAACACCTATTAGATGTAGTTACATTCCAGATCTCTAGTTCAGTTTTGAATAGTAAAGTATGTGAACTTGGATAAAAGATACGATTGGTAAATTATGTGATTGTAATATTAAAAGAATTATACCTATTTGTATTCAATGTTGTTGGGTTTTGGCTTAATTGTTGTAGATATGTCGTTTTCCTCTTTTTGAACAAAAAGATGTCATTTTGAATTCACAAGAGATATGACAAAAAGATTCCAAAAGAAAAAGTGGTACAAACGTACGTATGAATATAAAATAAGTATTTGTGCGTAATTTGCATCAACTATTCCAAAAATGAATATATACATATGTATTTCTTGTGAATTTGAGATGTCTATTTTTCTATTCAAACATGATTTACAATAACCATAGCTGATGGTCTTTTGTAAGATCGAAACCTTTTGGCAAGATTGAATGCAAAAAGGGTGTTTGGTTATTGACTTAACCAATCATTAAATTTAAAAGAATAAAAATAATAACTACGCTGACCGCACGAAAACATAAAAAATATAAATATATACATATTATCCGTTAAAAGTAGCATAAAACGATAAAAATATACATTATATTGAATGTCTGAATAAGGTTCAATTATGGAATTATGTATAAATGTAATCCATATTGAATTAATGTATTTGTGGTGACCATTAGTAGCAATAAATATAATTACTTGCTATAAATTGGACCGCAAATCAATAAATTATAGCCAATGTTGATTGGGGAAAGTAAATATAATAGAATAATGGTTACAATTCTTAAATTAATTAGGATAAATGGTGTACACCCAAATTAGGAAATTTTAATTATAACTGCATTTAGACACGAGGTTAAGCTTAAGTTGTGGTAGAAGTTTGCCCGGAACCGACCGCCAAATCCAGCATCTACAGGTAGTTAGCTTAATGTGAGGGGTCTAATGCGTAAATGTAAAAATGTATTAAGGCACGAGGTTAAGTTCAACTTGTGATAGAAGTCTGCCCGGAACTGACTGGCAAATCCAGCATCCACAAGTAGTCAACTTAATGTGAGAGGCCTGATGCATGAATATATATATACATGTGTATATATATATATAACAGTCAACCAATAAATAGATAAATAAATAAGAATAGTAATGTATTTTGGGGTACAACAAATAGACACTTCGAGACTGATAAGATAAGGATATCCAAAGTTAAGGGTTGCCTTAGGAAAAATTTGGCTGTTATGGTCATAAATGGCAATAAACTTATGGATAAGAAAGAAAGGGGATTTATGGGTATTGAATTGTCGTTTAAATACTAAGTTCAAGTAGGGAAATATTTAAATAAGTATCCTAGGGTAAAGAGGATATAGCTTTCTTTATTTACAATTAGTTAATATAGAACTTATAAATAATAGCTTGGATTGGAATTGGAAGGTTAGTAATGTGAAACATTATTAACCATAGGAACCCATGACGATAATTAATCGTGTGTGTATAGTGTTTCCGTGGAGAGAGACTAAATGGGAATGACTTAATAACGTAGCCCATTTTATCCCAGTAGGGAAAAGTAATAAAGGCTAATGTGGTACGAACTTAATAACCTTTGCGTATAGTCCACATCCTAGGTCATAAGCGGCTGGGGTTGATGAGTCCACCTGGAAATAGGTCTTTCAGTATAGGGGTCTTAAATGGCAGGTGCGTGTGGGTCTACCCAAAAACTGGAAAATAAAAATGTCAGATATGGCTACCTATCCTACGAAAAATAATAAGCGACTAAGAGGGTTATCTAATAAGGTAAGCTAGATGGTATAACGGGCGATAAAATACCATCTCTCACCTTATGTGGGCAAGGGTATATGCGTGAATGACGGAATCCTTTTCTAGTAGGGCCCATAGCTAGTGCCCTCTAGTTTATGTTAATGTAAATAAATCTTCGAGGAATAATAAGTGACCAATAGGTCCGTCTAGTGTCTTAAGCAATCAAGAAGAATCCACCCTATCTATCATTAGTAGTGGGGCATTAAATAATAAGGGATAAGTGAATGAAAGTATATATAGAAACTCCGTAATTAGGGGTCAAACCATGATTAAATAACCAGCCATGCTCTGGTATAAAGGCTTCACAAATATATGCGTAAACATCCTATCTCGATATTATACTTTTGGAATACTACTTTGGGAAGAGTGGTAAAGTCATGCGTAAACATCTACAAGGTTAGGCTAGAATCACTAACCTTGATAGACATATATATTGGGTTGAACCAAAAGAGATACATATGCGTATTATAGTCTATGTTGTACATTTCTTGTTCACTAGAATCTTTTTGTTCTGACCCCACTCCTCATTACAACCTCCCAGGTTTCTAGAGAAGGTCGGGTTCTCACAGGTTTTTAGTTTGGCTTTCGGTTCTCGTTCTCTCTCATGCTCGGTATTGGCAAACTGACTTACTTTGAGCAAAATGTAGTTGCTTGAGTTAATATTAGTTTATCCTATTTTGTTTCCATTGTGAGTTATCTTATCGTACTCTGATTATGCTCATGCTCATTTATTGCAAGTACCAGATTTACACGCTCTATTCTTGGGTGTGTTTGAGTTTTGATTTTTGTCAAAATTTAGGTGTAGAAAAGCGTGGGGTGTTACATTTGGTATCAGAGCTTAGGTTAGATGATAAAAGAAATTAGTTAAATTCGGACTCATGAGAGAAAGTAATTCGATTTTCCTTTTCTATTTTCTTTGTCTTTCTTACTCGGATTTAATTTATTTCAACGATGAATTAGTCGTGGACCTAATAGTAAAAATGGGCTTTAAACGATAAAGAGTTCGAATATGTTGAGTTTGGGTTTCTAGCCAATTCTATCTTACCCTACAATACGTTGGCGATCTCGTTATGAAGAACATGAGGACGACATATGGTGGAGTCCATTGGTTCGAGTTTGGAGACTGGAAAAAAAATCTAACTACAACTGAGATAGTCGCGATTTCTAATTTTTGTTTTCGTTGGTAGTTCCGGTTAGAACCATTTCTCGATCCAAAACAGGAAAAGTCCACGTTAGTATGTAATATCTATTTCAGATATATAATTACTAGGCATATCCATTTTTCACTTCGTTAAATTATTGAATCTACCTTTATTGAAATATTCATTTGAGTTCTTGGCCTTGTATTTGAGGAAATTTTATTTTTAAAACTATTTGGAAATTTAAAATGGATTTCAAAGGTTTTTGAAATACGGTTCGGAAAATGATTTTATAAAGGCCTAGTTTTATAAAGATATGGTTTTTAAATTTTAATCTATTCGTGTTTCAAAATTATTGGAGCTTTGTATAATTTTAATAAATATAATCTGATTGGTAGGAAGGAAGGAATTAGAAATGACAAGAAATGTGCCACTAAACTTAAGAATAATAAATATCCATTCCTTGTGATTTTTTTAGTATCCCTCCCCCTATATATATTGAATAATTTATTGAAATTAAACTTTAAGATTTTAAAGCTCTGACATTTTTTAACACAGAAAGGTTTTCAGTTTATAATACGAACTACTAATAATAATAAATCGGATTTATAGTGAAACCGATAGTTAATAATAGATTCCATTGTTGTAAAAGTTTTAAATTTTTCTTCAAAAAGGCTAAGGAAAATCCTTCATCATGATTTTTAGGGTATTTGATTTTGTGAATCGTTTGTTGTTGTTAGCTAGGTAACGGGAAAATCCGTTCTAATTTACGGATTTCTAGCTGAATTATTTCTGGAATTCGTTCGTTCGTTGTGTAGTCGAATCATCGTTGTTGAGACTATAAATCCTTGGAGTTGGTTCAGAATTTGACTACGGTCTTTGATACCGTCGTGATGAGGATAATTATTTTTTGGATCGCGTTAAATCTTAAAAGATGATATGGGAAGATTAATATTTTAATCTGGCCTAATAAGGCCAAGGTTCAACCTCTATCCAAAGCACATTTGGTAGTTGACCGTTTAGTGCTATACTAGGATGGTCAATTAGTTGATGAGCTTTGGTACAGCTTAGACCTAGGACTCAACCGTAAAAGTTGCCTCCAAATCACCCCCTTAACTTCTTTCTTTCGTCCTTCCTCCCTCATCTAGCTGAACAATATTCTTATCCTTCTTCTCTTTCTTTGTCGTCGCCTTATCTCCTATTTTTTCGCGCTAGTTTGCGCATTAGATCTTTCCTCACTAATACTCCAAGATCTAGTTTCTTCTCTCCGACCATTTCTTAGTCCATAATACCTATTTACGCTATCTGATCTCACTCGCACCATTTAAGCCTCATTCTTAGGGAAGAAATCATTTGATTGAATCGGATAAGCAAAAATGTCTCACCGCTTTAGAGCTAAGGAAATTTGTCGTGGCAGTTGGACTTACACCAATTCATTGCTTCAAGGTCTTAGAATAGGATTTGTTGTTTGTGTTGCATTCACCTTTGCTATGCCTTGTTGGAATAGGCCCTTTCAAAGGCAATTGTCGTTTCGGAGATGAAGATTAAGCTATCTTTGGATTGTTTTTCTGGGGAGAATCTCAATGAGAGTTTTAGAGGCATCTGGCTTTTACGCGACCTTATATGGTCTTTTGTTGATTGGCTTTGGAGATTTTGCTGTAGATCTCTTTTTCTTAATATTGGTTTTTTTGTTCAGGAATCTATGTTCGAACTGCCCATGTAGATGTGTGACCCATTTGGCCTATCATTCTATAAATGAGAAGTTATGACTAGATTTGTCTTATAGTGCGGAAATTAATCTTTTGCTTGATCAATAGCGTAACCATCATTTAATGTCGCATCATATTCGATTCAGCTTGGTGTCCTTGTATGTTATCTCATAGAGTTACTTTCTATAATTTCGCCTATTCATTTTGTCTTTAGGCAATATTAGGTGGATTTCCATGAGAAGCAGTCTTGTGGTTGGTTTTTTTTTCTCATCATAAATTCTCTCTTAGAAGAGGTGGTGATGTGGGAACATCCAACAACACTAAAAGTGTTTGTAACATGAGACTGAGTATTTTGCTACAATAATATGGTTAATTAAAGGTCATAAGAATTATTTCGAGATCCAGCCGCGTAGCAAGACATTTTGTCGTTTATAGCCATTGTTTTGGGAGTTTTGGTGTTGTTTGGTCGTTGTCTTTGTTGTTATCTCTTTCCAACATTGGGTTCATGGCTTTGTGGTGATTCGTGCTTGTAACTGATAGTGTTGTTTAAATTGCATGACTAGGGTTAAGGAGATTTCTATGTTTGGAATGTTTATGTCATTCATGCATGCATGTTCGAATGAAATCTCGTTTTTACAGTATAAACTAATAGTTGTCCTAGGGCTGGAAAGAATAGAATCCCATGTTAGATAAATTTTAGCAAAGGACTGGTTCTACATCATGGGTACATAATTAATTAAATCACCGTCCTTGTTAAAGCAATTTATTTTGGTCCTTTGTATGATATCAGTTTTCGCATTTTTGACGTGATTGACTTCCTTTTCTCCAATATGTGACTTAAAACGTTTAAGTTTCCGCAAAAAACATTTTTGAAACTTTTGGAAAAACGTTGTTGAGAAAAAAAAACTTTTATCATTTTTAACTGATTTACTTTCTTTTATTTCAGTTTGTGTGAAAACGCAAAATTTGGATATGACAAATTGTGCATATTTAAACATCTATTTTACATTAAAATAGACGATTTGAATGGCGTAAACTGCATGTTACCAAAATTCTGATTTTTCATACGAATCTCATATGGAAAGTAAAGCGGTATTGAAAAGGAATTTTCAAATAAACACAAGAAATTTTTAAGCGGGAAATTATTTTTATGAAAAATTTCGATTTTTGGTCACATGAGTAGCGTAAGGAAGATGTTTGGATGATTTGTGTGCACGTTTAGCAGTGCACTAGGACTGACAATACGAAAAAACGATAACAATAACAAGTGAAATGTTGTTTTAGCCTTGGAAACGTTTCCATACCTTGTCAACGATCCGCGCGAGCTATTAATTAACTCATTTTACGCTTTAGAGCTTGTTTTAAGCCTCCTTTACAGTCAACAGATAGAAATTTTCGGAGTATTTCAGGTAACTGAGGTGAAAATTCCACTGTAGGACGGGAAATGGAAAAGTTGTAAGCGGAATAAATGTTAAAATTCTTCGCTTTGATTTACTTTTTTCGGTTTACGAGAAATTAAATAGGAAACGATTAGATTGCATGACATTTTGGATGGTGAGATTTGGATACAAAATTAATTGCTTCACACTTTTATTCGTAATTTTGTGAAGGTTATGGATGAAAAAGAGTTTTTAAATTTAGCATTCATATAGAAATGCCAGTATATTTAGGATGTTTTACATCATGCTTTCAAAAGTGTTTTAAAAATCTAAATTCATACATATAGAGGGCCCGATTCAGAATCATCTTGCGTGCATGTTTATGGTTCAAATGCATTATGTACACCATGCACATATACACATGGTTGCAAAGTGGATGTACACAAATTGGTTGTGTAGGATAGGATAACTAGGTGTCAGAATTTCGGGACAAAATTCCTTTTAAAGGGGGAAGAATGTAACAACCCGGAATTTTTACAATAAATTAGTTATTTAATTAGAATCTCAAAAACAGGAATTTTTACAAACGATGGAATTTGACTACGAGACTTTAACTGATGCATTCGTCTTAGAATTCTGGTCAACTTTCATGTTTGGAGTTTCGCGAACGGAGTCCGCATGAAAAAGTTACGGACGAAATACAAAAAGGACGAGTAATAAATAAAATAGAATATTATACATATAATAATAAATAATTACCCAACCACTTCACTGCTAGGTCGACCGGGGTGGTCGACCGCTGGCTGCGACCGCTTGGTCGAGTCATGCAATGACGGCTAGGGTTTTAAGTGTATAATATTATATGTGTCCAGACGGATGTTTAGTAAATCAAATCTAACGGTCCGGGGCTAATTCCACTCCTATAAATAAAGGGGTAATGCCTCATTCTTTTCCACACAAATCTATGGGCAGCAGCGAAGCTCTTCTATTTTCCTCCTTTCTCAAACCTAATTTCTTAATTAAAATTATATTCATACACAATAAATCAAATCCAAATCATATGGAATTGAGAGGATTATCAGATCCAATGGTAAAGAATGAAAATTGACGCTCCAAATCAGATTCTCTCCTCTCTTTCTATTTTCTTTCATCTCAACAAATCTGAAATTATCCCCTTTCAGATAATTTGTAGATTTACAAGGATTTGGGAACTGTAGGCCTAAAAGATTCAAACTTTGGATTTGGTTGCTTACAGTGTGTAACAACCCGCATTATACGCATCGGAGGATCGTAGAATATTTATTTCTTTCTCATAAGAAGTCGTATAGTCATGCAACTTTGGGAAACAACCATTAGACTCATTTCTCATGTTCATTATTTTTGTCGATTTTTAAATGACCGTTTTGCCATTAGTTGATCTTGTTTTGGCCATAACTTTTGATTGGAAAGGAATTTTGATCTGAAACCACTTCCATTAGATTCGTTTGATGGTTTACTTTCCGTAGAGTGGTCACATGTGAAAAACGGACTTACCGTTTGGGAGATATGGCTGAAATAAGGATTGGAAGGTGAAAAACTGCTTAACCGGGCCAAATAGGTTGATTAGTGAATGGACCCATAACCCATTTCGGGATTAGGGTTATGGGGAGGCTGAAAGGAGATAGAGAATCATTCCATTTCAGTTTTCTAGCCTCCACTTATCTCCAAGAAACCCTAAAAATGGCCTCCAACCTCTAAATCACCTCCAAATCATCTTCTAATCAAGGGATAAGCTTAGCAACATCAAATCAAGGGAGATCTACACCAAATCGACATTGGAGCTGCTGTTTAGCATTGGGATTCGCATCAAATCAGAGATTTATTTCAGATCTTAGTTTATTTGTGGCTAAGGTGAGTGATTTGCATAGTTCCTCACTAATTATGGCTAATTAAGGGTAATTAGTGTTAATTACTGAATTTAAACATGATAAAATTCTGGAAAAATATTTATAAAATTCGAAATGATGTTTTAGCCCTCTGATATGAATTTGGGTTAATTTGGTTAAGTTTTGCTAATCACATCATTAGTTTCACCTAAACATGCTTAAGGGGAAATATGGGATTTTGGGTATGTTTGATCCATTTTAACCTATCATATTGATGTTTTGATGTTTGTGGTTGATTATGCATGTTGCTATGACTGTATGGTATGCTTTGTGATTGATTAGAATAGGTATAATGGTCGAAAACGCCGTCGAGTAGCGTAAATTGCTTGCTGGAAGAAGTGCAGGAAAAACAGACCGATCCAGATCGGAACGGAGGGAGGATCCGATCTGCTCCCATACTTTACTTTTTGATCTATTCGCTCTTCTCGTGGCATGCATCATCCGATCCGACCCGCCTGATGATCACCGACCCGATCCTCCATGGTACCCTGACCCGAACCGATGTACTTCGACGAGGCTTGGAGACTACGACCCGATCTGAGTTGGTTAAAGGAAGCCGATCCAAATTGGCACATTGGAGGACTCCGACCCGAACCGATGATGGCGATTGGACATGGAGACCCGACCCGATCCGCTGAGGTGAAGATGACCCGATCCGATCCAGAGAAGGAGGAGCACTCCGATCCGAACCGAATTGATGACTAGGGGTAGATCTGAACCGATCCGGTGATGACCAATAACCCGAGATGCAAAGGAAGTCCAAATGGAAGTTAGAGCTCAGGATCCAGTTGGGAACCAATGAGTTCACTTCATGGTTGGGCTTTGCTGCAGGACGTGTGCTAAGGAGTTGTCGACGTTCATAACTTCGATTCACCATTGAAAATGGATGATGGGCTACTTATCAGTGCAGTAGAGTCATTATGACTCGAGGGGCAAGGTGATGGTAGCGAGACTACGTTATCAGTGCAGTAGAATCATCATGACTCGAGGGGCAAAGTGATGCGTAGCGAGACTATGAGCTAGTGCAGTGGGGTCATTGTGACTCCATGGGGCAGAGTGGACATGGTAAAGGATTAGTAAGGCTATGAGCCAGTGCAGTGGGGTCATTGCGACTCCATGGGGCAAATTGGACATAGCGAAGGATTTGTGGCTATGTATCAGTGCAGTGAAGCCATTTATGACTTCATGGGGCAAAGTGATCATAGCAAGGTATGTTGGGTGATCGAAGTGGTGAATATCGTATGCTTTATGCACTGAGTGAGAGATGTGAGGATGGTTGCTATGTTTGATTGTTTGCCATCACTATGATATGCACACCCCACCCCCGTTATCTTTACACCATTTTAAATAGCACCTTAGAGTGTTGTACATTATGTAGTGCTAACTCTTTGGTTGCATGTCCAGGTTCAGGTATGTTTTTAGTCTACCTGTTATTGTTCTGTTTAGATGCTTATCGCTCATACCAGGCTTTATGTCTGACCCAGAGTTTTATGTCTCCTCTTATTACTCTGGGTGCTCACACGAGCAGATTAGAGATAGGTTAGCTGGTGATGCGCGAGTAGCTGATTCGGAGGCGAGCAGGAGGCTTCCACGTATGATATATAGATATTCTCCCTGTGTCGTTGGTGGTCGCTACTTGGGCATTAGTAGTGTACCTCCTTTATCTTGCTTTTTCTTTTGAGATAGTTTGAAAAGTTGTAATAATGTTAACTTTGGATCATAAGTTGTACTTGAATTTTCCGCTGTTATGTTAGTTGTTTCAGCTTATGCACTGTCTCACCTGTTTTATGTCAAGTATGTTATTATTATATTTTGTTCCATGCGCTGTGAGACATTTTACAGGTTCCTTGTTAGTTCATTCCCTTCTTCCCTTTTCCTTCTAACGACCCGTCCCGTGCTAATTGGACATGTGTACATGGCACTTTTGGAGTAAATGTCGGTTGGTGCGGGGCGGGGCGTCACATTTGGTATCAGAGCTCTAGGTTGCGTAGTTAACCTAGGGAAAGACACTAGGGAGAGATAGTACGTATATGAGAGCGCATATTTTTGATTACTTTGGTTTTCAAAAGCTATATATATACTATTAGTAGTATAAGAATGAAGTTGTACTGCACTAGCACCACTATGGGGTCGTTAATCGTTTCCCCTTTTACAGATTGACGATGAGCCGATATGCTAGAGGTTCTAGTAGGGGAGCCAATAATGGGAATGATGCTGACATGAGGGCGATGTTTACTGACCTCATGAGAGACATGCTTAGGGAGGTGCAAGGGGCAGTTCCCAATCCCGGAATTGGTGGTGGTCCAGTAGTGCAGGTGCCTAGGGTCGATTTCGCCAAGTTATGCAAGGATTACACTAACCTTGGTGGGAAGCCGTTCCATAGAACGGAGTTGGTCACAGATGTTCAGGATTGGTTGGATAGCTGTGATCGTATCTTCAATGACTTGGGTATCGAGGATGCGACGAAGAGAAGGCTAGTGTACCGTCAGCTGCAAGGGCGAGCGATGAATTGGTGGAATGCCATTAGAACAGCTACCCCAGAAGATCAGGTTACTTGGGATTAGTTCATGGCTCGCTTTAGCGAGAAGTCCATTCCAGCTGCCCAGAAATCAGTGTTGTTTAAGAGATTCTTGGAACTCAAGCAGAATGGTAGGGCAGTCTCGGACTATATTGCTGAGTTCGACACTTTGTCGAAGTATGGACTATCTCTTATCGATACTCCTGAGAAGAAGAATGAGAAGTTCATTACTGGTTTGGATGGATACTTGGGGGAAAGGCTTATCAACCACATCGATGAGACTTTTGAATCAATTGTGGGGAAAGCTTTGAGATCAGAGAGTCTTTACCCTAAGCCAAAGATTGAGGCTGCATCTGCAAAAGGGCTGAAGCCGCAAGCAGGCGGTGGAGGCAAGAATAACTCTCAGAATAAGAGGAAGCAGGACCAATCTAAGGGTGGCCAGAAAAAGAACAAGAAAGATGTTGCGTGCTTCAGCTGTGGTAAGAAGGGCCATTATACTAAAGAATGTCGGGCCAAGCCAGCGGAAAGGAAGTGCTACAACTGTGGTCAAGTGGGACATCATAAGGATAAGTGTCCGCAACCTCATAAGGAGAAGCAGATTGTGAAAGCATATGCTATTGATGTTGTTCCTTCTTCGTCGAATGCCCCAACTGCGGCGGAGAAAGGAAAGAATGTTGTTATTCAAGGTATGCTTTCTATTTATGATGTACCAGTTCAAGTTTTATTTGATACTGGGGCTTCCCATTGCTTCATATTTAGTGACCTGGTAGATAGGTTGGGAATGGAACCCGAGATAGTCGATAGACCATTGGTTGTGACGAACCCGATTGGTGGTTCGACTAGTCTTAGTATGATTTGTCGAAATGTGGTCTTATGAAGTCATGGATGTATGTTTGTTTGTGATTGCTTTGTTTTGGGCTTTACTGGGTATGGCATTATATTTGGGGTTGATTGGCTCCAAAGATACGGGGTGGTGGTAGACTGTGAGGGCTTTTTGGTGACAGTTAGGGCGGATGATGGGCGGAGGGTAGTGTTTGTTAGTCTACCTAGTGATGGGGTAATGGCTAGTTTTATAAATTCCCTCGACATCCCGCAGGATGAGCTGTTAGATGTGCCCGTGGTTGGCCAGTATCCGGACGTCTTCGAGGAGGTGACCGGGCTTCCACCACACCGAAAGATTGAGTTCCGTATTGATTTAGTGAAAGATGCCAGACCTATAGTGATGCCACTTCGTCGTATGGCACCAAGGGAGCAGCGAGAGCTCGGGGTGCAAGTCAGCAATCTTTTGAAGAAGGGATTTATTAGAAGAAGTTTCTCCGAGTGGGGAGCACCAGTTGTGTTTGCCACTAAGGCAGATGGTTCCCTTCGTTTGTGTGTGGGATATCGCGAGTTGAATAAGGTAACGAGGAAGAATAAGTATCCTCTACCGTGGATAGATGATTTGTTTGATCAACTGGAAGGAGCAAGAGTGTTCTCCCAGTTGGACCACGCGACATGATTTCATCAGCTTCGAGTAGCGGATGAGAGTGTTCCGAAAACGGCATTTAGGACGCCGTCTGGATTTTATGAGTGGTTAGTCATGCCTTTTGGGTTGACCAATGCACCAGCATATTTTGTGGATCTTATGAATCGAGTATTCAGAGATCATTTGAATAAGTTTGTTCTTGTGTTCGTAGACGATATCCTTGTTTACTCGAGGATAGAAGAGGAACACAAGGGACACTTGAGGATAGTGATGGAGGTGTTGAGGAAACACCAATTGAAAGCGAAATTCTCTAAGTGTCACTTTCGGAGAAGGGAAGTGAGATTCTTGGGTCATGTTGTTTCAGAGAATGGTATTTCCGTGGACCCTGCGAAGGTGGCTACGATACAGGATTGGCCTACACCCAAGAATGCAATAGATGTAAGAAGTTTCTTGGGGTTAGCTGGATATTATCGTAAGTTTATCCAGGACTTCTCCAAGATAGAAGCACCGTTGACTCAGTTGACTAAGAAGAATCAGTCCTTCATCTGGGACGGAGTGTGTGAGAATGCATTCAGGAGTCTAAAGGAAAAGTTGACGCGTGCGCCAGTATTAGTCATTCCTAAAGGGAATGAAGAGATGATGGTATACACGGATGCTTGTGGTACCAGACTAGGTGATGTGTTGATGCAAGGAGGCAGGGTTGTAGCTTATGCTAGTCGGCAACTAAAGCCGCATGAGAAGAAGTATCCTACCCATGATTTGGTATTAGCAGTGATCGTGTTTGCGCTGAAGATTTGGAGACATTATCTCTTGGGAGAAAGATTTGAGTTGTTCACCAATCATAAATCGTTAAAGTATCTCTTCTACCAGAAAGATCTGAATCTCCGTCAGCAGAGATGGTTAGAGTTCTTGGCTTCGTATGATTTTGATATCGCATACACACCTGGGAAAGGTAATGCGGTAGCCGATGCCTTGAGTAGGAGACATGCCAGTTTAGGGGCTAGGTTTCTTGAATGGAAGCAACTGGAGTATATAGCGGGGTTTGATTTCAGACCAAAGTGCGAATTAGAACCAGAAATGCTAGCTAGTTTGACGATTAGACCCACTTTGATAGAGCGGATTAGTTCCAGCCAGAGGGACGATCCTAATCTATTGGAAATCATCTCTAAGTTAGAGATGGACATTGACGGTGAGGAGATGAACTTGTATGGGCTTGATCGAGATGGATGGCTTAGAAAGAATGGAAGACTAGTTGTACCCAACGTGAATGGTTTGAGAGATGAACTGCTTAGAGAATGTCATCACTCAAAACTGACTATACATCCCGGTGGTAATAAGATGTATCGAGACATGAAGCAGATTTACAACTGGGAAGGCATGAAAAGAGACGTTGGGAAGTTTATATCCAAATGCATGAATTGCCAGCTAGTTAAAGCCGAGCAAAAGAAGCCTAGTGGGTTGTTGCAACCATTAGAAATTCCCGAATGGAAATGGGAGCAAGTCTCAATGGATTTCATTGATGGGTTACCAAGGACTAGATCGAGATATGATAGCATTTGGGTAATTGTGGATCGATTGACTAAGAGTACAAGATTTATACCAGTCAAATCGACCAGAACGGCAGCTAAGTTAGCAGAATTGTATATGAAGTGGGTAGTGAGATATCATGGAGTACCTAAAAGCATTGTGAGTGACCGAGACCCGTTGTTCACTAGTGGGTTTTGGAAGAGATTACAAGAGGCTCTAGGGTCAGAATTACATCTTAGTACTGCATATCATCCTCAGACCGACGGTCAGACGGAGAGGGTGAATCGTATATTGGAAGATCTCTTGAGAGCATGTATATTGGATTTTGGTGGATCATGGGATGACCATTTGCATCTAGTAGAGTTTGCATATAATAATAGCTACCAATCCATTATAAGTATGGCTCCATATGAAGCTTTGTACGGAAGACCGTGCAACTCACCATTATGTTGGATAGAGACTGGCGAGAAGTTTATGCTTGGACCAGATGTGGTGAGGGAAACTTCAGATAAAATTAAGATCATTCAGCAACAAATGAAAGCTGTCCAAGATAGGCAGAAGAGTTACGCTAATAAAAGGAGAAGAGACATAAAATTCTTCGTTGGTGACTTGGTGTTTGTCAAGATTTCTCTGTTGAAGAGCATGATACGATTTGGCAGGAGAGGCAAGTTGGCACCAAGATTTGTTGGCCCATTCCCTGTTCTTGAACTAGTCGGGAATTTGGCATATGGAGTTGACTTACCAGAGAAGATGGCGGGAGTTCAGAACGTTATTCATGTTTCCCAACTAAGGAAGTTCGTTCACGACCCAGATATGACTATTTCACCTGATCAGTTAGAGGACTTCGAAGTGGAACCCGAGGCGGTTGGGAACCGCAAGCCGATCCGTATTGTCGAGCACGATACGAAGCAACTTCGAAGGAAGGCGGTGAGGCTAGTCAAGGTTCAGTGGGGCGAGGACGAGAATGATTGTACTTGGGAGACAGAGGAGAGCATTAGGAAGACGTATCCAGAACTCTTTGCCTGGTAAGATTTACTTTGCGATTTAGTTATTCCGCATGCTAGGATAGAATTGGTTTGCTTGTTTTGCATGTTTGATTGTTATTTTATGGTTGATAGGCATGCGGTATCCTTTGTGTGTTTTGGTTAGGGAATTTCGGGGGCGAAATTTCTTAAGGGGGGAGGGGGGATGTAACAACCCGCATTCAACGCATCGGAGGATCGTAGAATATTTATTTCTTTACCATATGAAGTCGTATGGTCATGCAACTTTGGGAAACAACCACTAGACTCATTTCCCATGTTCATGATTTTGGTCGATTTTTAAATGACCGTTTTGCCCCTAGCTGATCTTGTTTTGGCCATAACATTTGATTGGAAAGGAATTTTGATCTGAAACCACTTCCATTAGATTCATTTGATGGTTTACCTTTCCGTACAGTGGTCACATGTGAAAAAATGACTTATCGTTTGGGAGATATGGCTGAAATAAGGTTGGAAGGTGAAAAACTGCTTAACCAGGCCAAATAGGGTGATTAGTGAATGGGCACATAACCCATTTCGGGATTAGGGTAATTGGGAGGCTGAAAGGAGTTAGAGAATCATTCCATTTCAGTTTTCTAGCCTCCACTTATCTCCAAGAAACCCTAAAAATGCCTCCAACCTCTAAATCACCTCCAAATCATCTTTTAATCAAGGGATAAGCTTAGCGACATCAAATCAAGGGAGATCTACACCAAATCGACATTGGAGCTGCTGTTTAGCATTGGGATTCACATTAAATCAGAGATTTATTTCAGATCTTAGTTTATTTGTGGCTAAGGTGAGTGATTTGCATAGTTCCTCACTAATTATGGCTAATTAAGGGTAATTAGTGTTAATTACTGAATTTAAACATGATAAAATTCTGGAAAAATATTTATAAAATTCGAAATGATGTTTTAGACCTCTGATATGAATTTGGGTTAATTTGGTTAAGTTTTGCTAATCACATCATTAGTTTCACCTAAACATGCTTAAGGGGAAATATGGGGTTTTGGGTATGTTTGATCCATTTTAACCTATCATATTGATGTTTTGATGTTTGTGGTTGATTATGCATGTTGCTATAACTGTATGGTATACTTTGTAATTGATTAGAATAGGTAGAATGGTCGAAAACGACGTCGAGTGGCGTAAATTGCTTGCTGGAAGAAGTGCAGGAAAAACAGACCGATCCGGATCGGAACGGAGGGAGGATTCGCTCCCATACTTTACTTTTCAATCTATTCGCTCTTCTCGTGGCATGCATCGTCCGATCCGACCCGCCTGATGATCTCCGACCCGATCCGTCATGGTACCCCGACCCGAACCGATGTACTTCGACGAGGCTTGGAGACTACGACCCGATCTGAGTTGGTTAGAGGAAGCCGATCCAAAATGGCACATTGGAGGACTCCGACCCGAACCGATGATGGCGATTGGACATAGAGACCCGACCCGATCCGCTGAGGTGAAGATGACCCGATCCGATCCAGAGAAGGAGGAGCACTCCAATCCGAACCGAATTGATGACTAGGGGTAGATCCGAACCGATCTGGTGATGACCAATAACCCGAGATGCAAAGGTAGTCCAAATGGAAGTTAGAGCTCAGGATCCAGTTGGGAACCAATGAGTTCACTTCATGGTTGGGCTTTGCTGCGGGACGTGTGCTAAGGAGTTGTCGACGTTCATAACTTCGATTCACCACTGAAAATGGATGATGGGCTACTTATCGGTGTAGTATAGTCATTACGACTCGAGGGGCAAGGTGATGGTAGCGAGACTATGTTATCAGTGCAGTAGAGTCATCATGACTCGAGGGGCAAAGTGATGCGTAGCAAGACTATGAGCCAGTGCAGTGGGGTCATTGTGACTCCATGGGGCAGAGTGAACATAGTAAAGGATTAGTAAGGCTATGAGCCAGTGCAGTGGGGTCATTGCGACTCCATGGGGCAAAGTGGACATAGCGAAGGATTTGTGGCTATGTATCATTGCAGTGAAGCCATTTATGACTTCATGGGGCAAAGTGATCATAGCAAGGTATGTTGGGTGATCGAAGTGGTGAATATCGTATGCTTTATGCACTGAGTGAGAGATGTGAGGATGGTTGCTATGTTTGATTGTTTGCCATCACTATGACATGCACACCCCACCCCCGTTATCTTTACACCATTTTAAATAGCACCTTAGAGTGTTGTACAGTATGTAGTGCTAACTCTTTGGTTGCATGTCCAGGTTCAGGTATGTTTTTAGTCTACCTGTTATTGTTCTGTTTAGATGCTTATCGCTCATACCAGGCTTTATGTCTGACCCAGAGTTTTATGTCTCCTCTTATTACTCTGGGTGCTCACACGAGCAGACTAGAGACAGGTTAGCTGGTGATGCGCGAGTAGCTGATTCGGAGGCGAGCAGGAGGCTTCCACGTATGATATATAGATATTCTCCCTGTGTCGTTGGTGGTCGCTACTTGGGCATTAGTAGAGTACCTCCTTTATCTTGATTTTTATTTTGAGACAGTTTGAAAAGTTGTAAAAATGTTAACATTGGATCATAAGCTGTACTTGAATTTTCCACTGCTAAGTTAGTTGTTTCAGCTTATGCACTGTCTCACCTGTTTTATATCAAGTATGTTATTATTATATTTTGTTTCATGCACTGTGAGACATTTTACAGGTTCCTTTTTAGTTCATTTCCTTCTTCCCTTTTCCTTCTGACGACCCGTCCCGTGCTAATTGGACATGTGTACAGCGAACTTTTGGAGTAAATGTCGGTTGGTGCGGGGCGGGATGTCACACACTGAGTCGGAAATTTATGAATACAGTTATAATAGCTTATCTATTTCCTTTGAATTAGATCTAAATTTTTATGCCTATTTCTATCAGAACTCACTATCAAGAAACTCACAAGCTTTAGCAACTAAAAAGCTGCAGCAATCCATATGAAATGCAGAGCAGCCACACAACTTCGCTAGCTTCAGCAACATAGATAAACCATATGAAAACCAGAGTAACTTCAGCTGAAGCAACAACAGATGACACAAGTATACTAGGCAATAACAAAACCAAAGGCCAACCAATTGAGACTGTCTTGTTGAATCAAATAAATCCAAATATCACCAAAGCAGTTGAAAGTGTCCCAGTGTCTCCATTATGTAAGAGTAGGATCATACAAGGGATTTCTTCTCGTATGTCCTTTTGAAGATTTCAAATTATTACTTAACGGTTGCACATTTTATAAATTGTAATCATTACCCTCGTCTAAATAATCCCAAAATTTACCTTTCAATTTGTTGCTCTTAGATTTGTACGAAGGTAACGAGCAAGAAGAAACAGTAGAAGAAAAAGAGGTCAATACAATATTCACAATGGGAAAAGTTAGACCAGCACCTGAAACATTAGATGGAGGTAGCTTGATATGTGAAGGAGGCTTCAAATGTGCATATGATGATGACATAGAAAGAGCTGTAGCAAAACTAGAGTTATTTGAAGTGTTACTAATATTAGAAGGTGTACTAAAACTAAATGATGACGAGCATGACACAGATGAATTAGAGGTGTTACTCAAACTAGTTGAAGTAGTAGCAAATGACAAGCTCTTACCAGATATTGCCTTAAGAGATTTATGAACATTATCCATATTTCCAATAGATTCATCAAAAAGATTCCCAACTAAAGTTTCCCCATCATCTTGTTCTACAATACAATCATAATTTGGTTTGTCTGAACCAGATTTCTCAGCAAGGACCTCAAAGTTATTACCACCAAAATTATCAGTTTGAGCAGCCATAGATGTAGCATTATAATCTGCATCCAAATTCAAGGCAGATGTGGATGCCTTATTATTAACCTCTTTTTTTTTCCATACCATTTTCTTTTTACTAATAACCTTTATCCTTCATTTATTATTATCTGCATACTTGTCCTTCTAACTGAAATTTTTCTCATACTACATGCCATTATTTGGTATTTCCTCATAAAACTCATCATGATGAGAGACATCAAAAGTATCATTCTTATGATTGTATTCACATTCTAAAGATTTATGACCAAAACATTTACAAATCAAACAAATACTTGGTTTCCATTGGTAAGAAATTTTTACAGGGGACAATCTCCTAAGCCTTTTTATACAATAATATCAGGAAGATCAAAATCACAAGATACTTCCACTAAATATTTTGCATAACGAAATCTCTGTAATCTTTCAGCACTAGCATCGAAGCATATCAATTTTCCAATATGAAACGCAAGCCAGATTATTTCGATTAAAGTCCAAAGAATCATAGGAATATTATAGAACTGATCCAAATAGGGACTTTCTTAATTTGTTTCATAGAATTTCCAATAGAATGATCCCATTGTGTGATTATAAACATCCTACCCATAATGAAAATAGGATTCGAACGTAGTATTTTATCTCGATCAAGTTGATTAGAGAATTGAAAGAAAAAATGAGTAACATCAAACTTGGCAATAAATTCACCATGCAATTTCCATAAATATTTTAGAAAATTGTTAACAAAAAGATATGATAATGTACCGCCCAAAAAGAATCCAACCAGGTGATTATTCAAGAATTTCTGACCTTCTTCTTTAACAATTGATGGAGGCTCCTTCGGTGCACCATCTCTGATTATATCAAAGTGCAAAGGTTTGAAGGTACCCGCGTTTCTTGGAAGATAATTAAAAAGCGATGCATAATCAATTTTTTCTTTAGATCGATTATCATAAGGATTCGCATCGGAGTTTGAAGCACGATTTCTATCAGATTTTTCATGAGAGAAGACATAGGAGGAGAGAGGAGGTTGAGGAGGAGGAGGCAATGGCTTGGAAGATGGAAGAGGCGGAAATGAGATGGAATCGAAGGCTAGGGTTGAAGAGGAAGAACAGGTCGCCATTAATCTCCATTAGAGAAAATCGTCTTTAGAGAAAATTGCTTATCAATTTGATTGCCTTCTACTACTTGTACCAATAAGTATTTGATCTTATAGTTGCATGGCACTTTGGATTATTTATTCTCACCCTCAACACACCCAACTATACAAAGTAACGCATCAGAATTCAGTAAGTAAGAGTAACTTAAGGAAAATGCAATCATACAGGCTAAAGTTGAACTTTATTTTACCAGCTTCACAATGGTTCTCAAGCATTAAAGGATGGAATTTGATTTCATTAGATATTATCTTTAGTATGAAAATTAGCTGATTGCGCTAATTTGAGGAAACGAGGGTAAGAAAATTCGAAACGAAGAAGTGAGCAAATTTGACAAGTTTCAGCTGGTCTATTAAAACCCAAAACCGAAAATTATCAGCTTAATTAAAATACACACAAATACGTCAAAGAGTACAACATGTATATCAACTATGAACGAGCCAAGGCCATAAAGCAGAAAACCAAAGCCAGTGTTATATATGTTGGGATTTTGTGTGCAGCGGAAGTTTGACAAAACATCAGAAAAATAGGATCTTTTTCACCGAATCATTTGAATATGATTTTATTGAAAATAACAACACAATCGTTGGGAAATAATGGCACTACACAAGATATTCCACCCTACCACCCTCTTTATTGATTCACCAAAAACAAATTTTGTTTACATACAATTGATCAAAACCAAAAATAAACAAAATACAGTTGAGAATCAATAACCTTATTGAGAAAGGTAAAGAATATATAGATGAATACAAATATTGTTGGAGCAGAAGAGCAATGAAGAACGATGACAAACCCTTGGACAATCTGGAGGCACCAACTACGTATTTCAGTAGTAAACACGAATAACTACCCTTAGCCCAAATTCCTACATCTTCCTCTCAGGGCGCAAGCCCCTAGAGGCACACACCTCACCAGATATTCTCACATGGTTTCTTGTTGTTCCTTATTCATATGATCTAACCACGAAGACTGCATATATAGAGAATAGGAGACCTAGGCAAATATCTGAATTGCCCCTTCAAAATATCTCCAAAATATAATCATTCATTTCTTTTCTTCTATGATAAAATCAAATCAATCAACCAATCAATTAGTTAACTAATTAATCAATCAATTAATCAATCAATCAAATTAATTAATTGATTACATCCTCTTCATAAAATATTTGAATCAAAAAAGTAACAATATATATACACACATTAACTAGGCAGAAATTATCAAAGACATTGCACTATAAATTAGCAGCTGAGAAGCAAAATTAAAATTTCAAAGGTGAAAATCTCAAAATATAAATGAATATATAGGAATTTGATTCCTATATATACCCATCATTAGATTATCCAATTCCATATGTTCCTAAAAAAATTTCCAAATCTCATTTCACACAAATTCAAACACAGTATCGAATATGAGGATTAAAAAATAACCTCAGATTGGCTTTCAGAAGAGAATCGATCGAAAAGGCACTCATGGTTATCGATTGAACTCAAAATTGTATTCACCCTCTAATGTTTCCAAGGACGGATACAAAGAATTTAAGGCTCGAGCAACCTAGATGTTGCTGGGGGAATTACAGCACCAACAAAATTTCATCGGAGAATCGAATGATTTTATTTACGTTTAAAAGAATTTTGAGAAAAGGACCATGATTTTTGATTGAGAAATTAATATTTGGAGAGGAGTTGTATCAAAGGAGCGGAGGAAAATTAGGTTTACTTATTTTTGGTTGAACAGAGAAATTACTTTCACCCGGCAGTGAAAATTTCAAAGGGACCATCCCTTTGGGAAATAATTGAATAAAGATCTCGGCATTTTGCACAACTGTGTTCGGTTATTCTTGTTTATTAGATTTTCAACAACCGCAATCAACTATTAATATTGTTATCGATTGTTGTTAAAAGGTTTTTTTCTTGTAGTGATACTGCTAAGTCAGATAGAATTACAGCCAAGCAGACCGTTTGTATGTGAAATGGATAGTACGATCCCATGGTATACCGAAACCATTGTAAGTGATGGAGACCCTTTATTCACTAGTGGGTTTTGGAGAAGCTTGCAAGAGACATTAGGGTCTAGGTTGTACCTTGGAACAGCTTATCACCCTCAGACCATTGATCTAACTGAGGGACTGAATCATATATTTGAAGGTTTTCTCCGTGCTTGCATAATAGATTTTGAAGGTTCAGTGGAGTGAAAGTGAGAACGATTGTAATTGGAAGACCGAGGAGAGCATGAGAAAGTTGTATCTAGAGATTTGCACTTAGTAAGATTTTCAGTTATCGTTTTTACTTTTGTAGGAGATGTCATTAATGTACCTTAGTACAATATCCTGCATGTTACGATAGGATTTGTTTATTTTTTTTTCCCTTTTTGATTGTTGATGCATATTTGACTTTTGACGATTGCACATGGTTGTTAGGATTGCAAAATGACCCTATTGACTCGTTTGTGGAATTTTAAAGGTGAAATTTCTAAAGGGGGGAAAATGTAATGATCCGTAGTTTTACACATTTTTAACGCATAAATATGAAATATTATTTTTATATTAGATCGTATCATTCTATAATTTTGAGAGATGACTATTGCGACCATTTCTCATTTCTAGAAATTTTCGTAGGTTCTTATTGATCGTTTTACCCATGAAGAAATCCTTATTTCTCCATAACTTTTGACTAGGATGGAATTTTAATTCGAAACCACTTCCACTAAATAGTAATGATGGTTTTCCTTTCCATAGAGTGATTATATGTTGAAAACGAACAATCTATTTGGAAGATATGCCTGTTTGAAGAATTTTTAGGATACAAATAACCTATTTACAGTCATCTGGGCCCATCGTCATGTAGGTCCAGTTTGAATTTCGGGTTTAGGGAGACAAAGGGTTAGAATAAGTTGCCATAATTCATTTCTGTTATTGTAACAACCCTGAAAATCAGAAATAATTTAAAATTTTATTTTTAGGAAATTTTGTTAGAAAATGCGTCAGAATTTAAAATTCCCATTTTTAAATTAAATTATTGAATATAAATTGGTCCTAAATAAAAATTATGTTGTTATTAACGAACGATTTAAAATTTTATTTGTGATAAGCAACAATTTATAATTTGTTAAATTATGATTGATAATAAAGGAAATTATTAAATTTACTTATACATTTGGACTAGATAACTTTAAATTATTGTTGAGAAAAATTAGCAGTTTAACCCTTGATTTTATTTTAAAGGTTGAATATAGGCATTAATGAGATAATTGAAAATAAATTTATGAATGCCAAATTAATTTTATATAGGAAGAATTGTAAGACACTGAGTGTTAAAGGTATATAACGTATGTTTTAACTATGGCAGTTAATGAAATGTATGTTAACATTTATAAAACACAATCAAAATATAAAACATATTTATTCATAATGACCATGCATGATTTCTGGAATGAAAACAAAACTTTGTCCCACTGTCGAATTTGTAATTGCCTTGAATTCTCACATGTATTTCTGGAAATGATTTATTCGTGAAAACATTGCCTTGTTAGTTACATGCTGAAAATGGTTGATATACATACTCGCCAAATAATAGACTTGCTGAATTTCTTTGCATAGTAAAAAAAAGGTGTTACAGAAAGATAGATAATTAAAATTGATATGTTTTCCTATTTTGGTTTCATAACTTTAAAAAAAATATGAGTTGTTATATGTTTAAAATGGTCTTAATCTACTATAGATAAAATTTATTTAAATATGGAATACATTCTTGAGTATATAAGTTGTTACATAATAGCATGAAAATTTATATTTTCTAACAAAACTATCTGTGACTTGATTTGGAAAAAAACTAAGCACATTTTTTGAGAACTTTCACCAAATTTCTATTCTCTTTGAAACATTCTAAATTGTGAGATGATAGGAAACATAATAGCTTTATATTAAAGCAAATATACACACTATTTAATAGGAAAGATGTAAATGATAAATTTGGGCGATTCAAAATTATTCCAAATATATTAAGGAATAAGATATTAATTTATCCATGCTATGATTAGACATGGAAAGCAAGTGAAATAGTAAACAATTAATTTAATAAGATATATTAATTAATAAAGAAAAATTAATCAAATATGGATATGGGTGGAAATGAATACAGGCGAAAGTAAATATACATATTACAAAACCCTAATCCACTCTGTAACGTAGCCGCCACTGTCTAAAATCCATGGTCGTGCTACTCCGATCTTCTTCCTCCTTTCTCTTCCAATCTACTACAAATTAACATATGATTCAAAACGGAAAATTTAAGATCTACGTTAGATCTAAACATTCAATGGTCAAGATCGAATGTGGCGCAACAGATTTCTCGAATTTTATGCTCTGTTCGCTAACGGTCGCAGTGGTTTCTGGAATGCCACGGGGAACCGAGCTTGAAGCTTCTCCTGCTGGTGATGGAACAGTGAAGGTGGAGGGTAGGGTGGCGTCTGATCGGAGCCTGGATGGACAGTGGAGGTACGGCCAGGAGAGATAGCGGGCGAGTTTCTTTGAGCGACGGTTTCAGGAAATAACGATGTAGAAGAGAAGCGTGAGCGGCCTAAGTATGTAATTAGTATTAAATTAAAAATAAATAGAAGTTAATTATATTTAATTAAACCATGTTATTATAACCGTGATGACTTTCTACTGGATTATCAGAACAGAACGATTTTCGTTGCGTTGGAATCACAACGATGAGATCTACAACATGGAACTAACTAGAGCTTAAACGGAGCACGTTAACAATTCAGACAAAAATCAATGTGAGATAACTGATCTTATAATCAAAATTGAATTATTTATCGTTATATGAAATCCATGTATGTGCGTTATTATAAATCATATATGTAATGTATGGAATTAGAATTGGTTAATTTTGATTGCGATGTATGAATGGGTTGGATTTTGATATTCATGTCTGCAGATCTGATTTTATAATAAAGATTCTTCTTTTTTTGAATCCATGAATTCTGATTTGGTTTTTGAAATAAAAATCTCATCTTTATCGAACCCATGAACTTTGATTTGGGTTTTGAAATAATAAAAATATATTTTTATTGAAACTATGAACATGGTTTTTGTTTAGATTTTGTTTAACAACAAAACATCATTTTTATTGAATCTATGAACATAGAATACATTGGATTTGTTCTACAATAAAAATATCCTTTTTATTGAATCCATGAACTTGTCACTTAACATGTTTCATTTGTTTAGAAAGAAGAACATTTTTTTATCTTTATTGTCACCTTGTTTCAATTAAAAAGATTAAAATAAAAAGTTCACATTTTTATTTTCATTTGGTTGCAATATAAAGAATGGAATAAAAAGAGTTGAAATAAAAGAATATATTTTTATTGTCAATTTGTTGCAATAAAAAGAGTTAATATAAAAGAACATGTTTTTATTGCCATTTTGTCGCAATAAAAGATTAGTTATTAAAGATCATACTTTTATCATCACTTTGTTTCATTAAAAAGATTAGAATAGGAAAAATATCATTTTCATTGTTCATAGTTTTCAATAAAAAGATTGCACATTAAAAATTACTTTTTAATGTTGTTTAGTTTTCAATAAAAAGATTGAACATAAAAAATTACATTTTTAATGTAGTTTAGTTTCTTAAAGATTGAATTATGAAAATGTCATATTAGATTAAAAACATCATTTTTGTTAGAAATGTTACATTAGATTTAAAACATCATTTTTGTTAGAAATGTTACATTAGAACATCATTTTTGTTAGAAATGTTGCATTAGATTAAAAATGTCATTTTTATTAGAAAATGTCATTTTATATAGAAATGTCATATTGGATTAAAAATGTCATTTTATTTAGAAATGTCATATTGGATTAAAAATGTCATTTATCTTAGTAAATTAATTTGTCATTTATGTTAGGGAATTAATTTGTCATTTATGTTAGAGTATAAATAGGTCATTTATGTAGAAAACATAGTATATAAACGAATATGTCCTTTATGTAGAAAACAAATTCGGTAAATAAAATATGTTATTTAGTTAGAATCATGTTTTGTAAATAAAAATGTCATTTTTAGAGAATGCCATGTTAGATATAAACATCACTTTATTTAGATAATGTCATGTTAGATAAAAATATCACTTTATTTAGATAATGTCACGTAAGATAAAAGTACAATTTATGTTATGTGAAATAAAATTGTCATTTATTTGGATAATGTCATGTTATGTTAAAAATGTCATTTTTATTAGAAAATGTTATGTTAGAATTAAAATGCCATTTTATTAGAAAATGTTATGGTAAAATATAAATGTCATCTTGTTAGAGAAAATGTCACCTTTATCATGGTAGATAAGAACAAGAATAATTATGTGTTAAGGCTTATGTTTTGTTGAAATAAAATAGTTCAACAATAAAAATTGCATTTTTACCACATGTAGAGATCATTAAAAATATTCGTATTTGAAATGAAAATTGTTCGACCCATAAAAATCACATCTTTATTATATTTATAAAATATGTAAAATACCCATTGTTTGAAATGAAAATTATGTTTCCAATAGAAATTCCATTTTTATTGTGAAACGACCCAAACTTCCCCGGTAAGGAAAGCCCGGATTGCTTTGAGGACAAGCCACATCGGAACGCAAACAGAAGAACATTTCATTGTTTATTACAACAATTCATCAGAATACAAGAATATACAGAGTATTAATGAATAAAATACATTCGATAAATATCGGAGATTACAATATATTACATAGCAGCGGAAAATAATACAAAACACAAGTAAAGGAGATATACGGATACAAAGCTTTCCGGATATCGTTCCAGCTGTAAATCAGGATCCTGCGAATATAAATCTACAAAATCAAAACTACTAGCTGCCCGTGTGGAAAATAAGGGCACCCCGAGTTTAGGTTAAAACAATAAACTCCAGGTCAGTCATGTGACTGGTGTGAGAACTAAAACAGTTATTAATCTTTAATTTAAAGTTAAGTAAATCAAGTGACCATGCCATATAACACAGAACGAGTTTCCTCCCAAGAATACCAGTGCATAAAACAACAGCGCAATGCTAAATAAAGAACAATGAAGCTATTATAAGACCCAGGTCCCATCACACAATGCAACACAACCCGGAGGATAGGGTTTTACCTTATAATAGCCAAAGAATGCTTGATATGCTAAATTTCATCTTTCATTATTACTATAATTGTATAATGTAAAAACAATTTCAATCATAAGTATCAATCATAGACGGCATGAGTTTCACATCCCACTATGCCGCCATACTAGGCTCTACAATCAAAACCGCATAATGTCGTATTTGGAAATTGGATTTCCGTCTGTGAACCGAGGCAAGGGATCGTCTTCTACCGATTCGAGACTGTCTAGCCCGAGTCTCAGGAACAGAACGCATCGTCCCTTGGATCATCAGCGTCGGTCCACCGATGTGGATTATTATGCCTGAACACTGTGTTTCCCCGCCCTTTGGGGCGTAACTGAGCCAACGAATGACTCCATCGGTCCCGGATCGACCGATATAACTGAGGCGCCTCACAATCCAACAACCACACAGGTGAAAATAATATAAATGTCAGGGCTGGTAGGTCGCTGACACCACCCTAGCTAGAAGGAAACGCATGCCCTCCCTGAGGTCCTCTCCCGTTTCTGGTTCACAACCGGGGTGTGAGGCTCGCGAATTAACGCTACATAAAGCTATGCCACACAGGCGGTGCTTTGATCATCAACCACAAGACTTTACTTTTCAACAAAAGCCTTGATCATTTACATCTTAGCATGCCACACAGGCAATTCACGCTATGCAACCAATATCAATCACACAGAATGAAATCCGATGTCAGACGCACAGTCCATACAAGTTCGTTCTGGGTCTGAACGAAACCGGAGGAACCTTATTCCTCGCATATCCATCGATCTCCAAGTACGTCTGGACAATCACCAACTGATTCCCTCCTCTTGGGTGTACAGCCCAATCAAGATCATCAGTAATCACCCAAACGATGTGAAGACCTCCGGTCTTCGACCACAGTCTTCATCCTCGACACCACGTCGAATCAGTTATTCAGGATGGGATAAACCTGGTCTTTCTGAATAACTCGCGTATATAATAAACAAGTGTTACACAGACACAACATATGCCTCATTCCAATTCAGAATATTCTTTTATTCAAATATTCTTATTCTTTGGGAAAGGTTCCCATTAATTTTATCAAAGATAAATTCTTTAAATTTATTCTTTAATCTTCTTTTGAATATCAATTCAAACTAGTCGGGATTAACGAACCTTACATAAGTAATCATTTGTTTTAATTTCCCAATCCCAACCTATTCATCCCATGAAGTAAAACTGGTAATACTTCATATCTAACACCCCGGTGCCATCGGTAAATTCAATTACCATTTCATGTTTAAATCTAATTAAAGATTTAACTATCGCCTGGAGCAAAACTGGTGATACTCCATTCTCGATCATTTCAATCTAATTAAATATTCATTAAAACTCCACTTGGTTTTAATCTTCCCAAAAATCAATATTAATGATTATTTAACTTGGGAAATCATATCCTGTCTTTAACTGGGTTAAAGAACCAATGTCATTTAAAATACGGTTCATGATAAACCCAAAATCACATTCCATTTACAATGGAATCTTCACGGAAAACAGATCGATATATATTTCCATATCCGACTAATAATATAAATGGAATAATGGCGAAGCCTTTTAAATTCCAGATATATTAGTTGTCTTCCCCAACAGAAGTTCACTTCGATCATTACCAAATCGAATTCCATTCCATTCCAATTTATTTTATTAAATTGGAAAACTTTACTTTGGAAAATCTCCTTTAAACCTTATCAAAAGATTTATAAATTCCAAATCATCTTTCACTATAAATCGGGCTAAAGAACGAATGTCGTTAAAACACAGTTCACGATAAACCCAATTCACATTCCATTAATTATCGGGTTAGGGAACAAATGTTATTTAAACCACTGTTCACGATAAACCCAAAAATCAATTCCAATTCAATTTCAATTAAATATTATTTAATTGGTATACTTCATTAAATCTAAATAAAAGATTTAATCTTTTTCTAAACTGGGTTTAAGAACAGTGTTAATGAAGACACCATTCACGACAAAACCAAATCCCATTTGATATCAAATACAAGGCACTGAATAGAAAATATATCGGCTTATATTCAATATCAAATACTATAACCAACAAATATTGTATTGGAAATAATGATATAAATATATCTTTCAAATTTCCATAATAATATCTGTATAATCACGAAATCCAACATCGAAATATTCCAAAGACAATTTCGATTAAAATCCATTTCCACTTTATATATTGGAAATTCTGGTTATTTTCAAAACCATTTCAAACCCAATTTATTTATTTTAAAAATCAATGGATTATAATTCTAGTTCAAAACTAGCTCACCTCGATAAAAAATTATTTTTATCTTTTCAAATTTGGGAGTTTTCATCCTAATTCTTCCTAAATCATTTCTAATGATTTTACACTAATTATTGATATTTTTAATAATTTTATCAAGGCCCGTACAGTCGATTTCCATCAACGGCCATCGAACTGCACTTACAGCGATCTTTTCCAAATTTGATTTGGACATAATTCCAAATCCAACCGTTAGATTTCTAATTTCTTATATTCGTTAGAAAGCTCTTTTCGGTACGAACCCAAAAGTTCCGGTTTTAGGAGAATCCGATGGTCGGATCTCCCGTAATGTCCATTCGAAGTCAATGGTCGAAATTCGCGAACTGCTGCAGCGCGGCGCGTTCTATTCAGGCCATTATATATACATATATATATATAATATACATATTATATATATTTAGTCGATTTCCTTTTAAAACGTATTTTATAAATCGTTTTAAATTCGTTTTCAAAACGATTTCAACTTCCTATTCAATTTCTAATTAAAATTGAATATTCCATATCATCGATATATATATATATATATATATATGATAATATTTTCAAAACGTTATATTTTGAAATCACTTCCTTTTCTATATTCATTATGAAAACGAATATAATCGATATAAATATCGTTCGCGTCAAAATGGCGCATATCTAATCACACGGCTTTATATATTTCAATAGCTTCGTTATTCTATTCAACAAATGAATATTTTATTCAACACATGAATTTTCTTTTATTCAACACATGAATAGATATTTTATTCAACACACGAATTTTCTTTTATTCAACACATGAATATATATTTCATTCAAAAAATGAATATATATTTTATTCAACACATGAATTTTCTTTTATTCAACACATGAATATTCTTTTATTTTCTAAATTGGAATGAGACCCACTCAATTACCATATAATGTTATTTATATGAATTCTATACAACAAATGTATATAATAGCAATGATAAATAATCAACCATCATCCAAAGTGCACCATACAACTGCATAAGCATTAAATATAAATAATTAATGCTTACACAGTTTGTCAACCCATCGGTCGACATACTACTAAACAATTGGAATTAGTGTACATCAATATCATCCCAACACCCGTGTGGGATTTCAATCAATCAAATACATATTCTATTTGTGTAGTTGGTCGATGTGTAAAATTTATCGTCCCAATCTATGTCAGTCAAATAGGTGTACATAAACAAATCGTTCTGATTTGTAAATGAATATCTATTTTATTCACATTAACGTTAAAAATTATATTTTTAACTATAAAATATTTTATTCCATTCCACATCACACAATCTACTTTCACAACACATCAATCAAACAAACAAGTCATCCATGGTCTGTGGACGACGGGTGTCGTGTGCTGCTAAGCACCGTCTGCATCCTAGTATATATTTCAACTAGAAAATAATTAAAAGTGAAAAGTTCTCACCGATTAGCTAAACCAATTCGCCACGACTCTTCATATGTTGAAAATCTTCGTCGTCCGCCTTATGTCACCTTCGTAGTCCGTTTCGTATCAATCTGTTTTCACGATGTTCATATAAAAATCACATTTTTATATTGATATATACACCATAAAAATCATATTTTTATTCTCTACATTATATAAAAATTATATTTTTATTTCGTTACATATATAAAAGTCATATTTTTATTTCGATACTTCTATAAAAAAAATCTAATTTTTATATTCTTCCCTTCATGATAAAAATCCTATTTTTATTACATAACTTCATGTATAAATGTAAATAAAAATATAATCTTTCATACTCCAAAAATTAAATCTTTTTGGTTTATAAAATCAAATCTTTATCTTGTTAAAAATACGATCATTTCAAAGTTAAAAATATGATCTTTTCAAAGTTAAAAATACGATCTTTTCAAAGTTAAAAATACAATCTTTTCATTTATATAAAAATGTAATCTTTTTATAAATGAAAATCTATTCTTTATATAAATAAAAATCACATCTTTATAATTTCAAAAATCAAATCTTTTTATTTAACTAAAGAACTTCTCTTCATATATAAAAATATGATCTTTTTTTACTAATCAAAATCTAATCTTTTCTGCTTAGAAAAATCTAATCTCTTTACATATAATAAAAATCGCAGTTTACTCCTTGCTATATGTATATTTAAAGCTGATTATTCAAAAAAAATTAAAGTAAATAAGAAAAAGTCTTACTGTGAAGCAAAGGGGAGAGGGGCTGTGCGCTGGAGGTGGAGAGAAAGGGGACGGTGGCGCCGGGACTGAGGTGATGGCGCAGGCTCTCCGGTGGAAGGCGACGGTCGTCGGTGGTTTTCGAAGTGGGCTTTGGGGGGGGGGTTTCGATCGGAGAAGGGCTGGGGGTTCGTGGGTGCGTGGAGGTCGAGCGGCGGTGGGGCAGCTCCGGCGTCGCGGCGGAGGTGGTGGCGTCCAGGCTAGGGCACGATTCGTTCGTTTGATTTTTTTCTCTAAAATTGATTTCTGAAATGGGTCAACGGGGAGGGAGGTAAGGGGAGAGAGAGTGAGAGTGAGAATATATAATAAAATATATATTTATTTTAATTTATCTCAAAAAAGTAACTTTTTATCCGAACCCCAAATGAGACTCAACGACTGTCGCCTCCAGCTAATCACCCCCATTCCGAACACAGTGGGATATGTTTCGTAAGCCAATTCCCACGTTTCGATCAGTTTTCGTCAAATTCAAAATATAAAGTGAAAATAAGGCTCAGGTCCCTAAAACTTATTGAAATACACGCCACATCCCTCTTATGTTTTCTTTTCAATCCCGCCCCCTATTTTTGCCTGTCGCATGAAACTTCCGCCTGCCACTTCAATAAGTTCCGCCTTCTACGTATTTCAGCAAAAAAAATGTGCTTCCAACTAAAAAAAAAAAAATCTAGAACCTGAAAATAATCCCAGAAGTCCATGTAAAGAAAAAAAATAGTTGCATATATGTATGCAAGTATTGCAAATAGTTTCATACATACATGAAACTATTTGAATAACATGCACTTATTTAGGCACTCCTCTTGAATAACTGCAGACATATATGCAGTTTTTCTGTATAACTGCATACATGTGTGCATATATGTCAAAAACTATGCAAAATTGAACAAATTGCACGTATGTATATAGTTGTTAAATAAATACATGAAAAGTTGTATGTATTTACAATATGTGCATACATGCATGCGTTTATACTGCAGTTTTGACGCGGAATTGAAATAGATGCATACATCTATGCAACTAATTGAGTTATATGCATATTTTGATGCATTTTACTGCATTTCGTTGTTTTTGTGTAAATTTTGATTTTGATGTTGTTTTTGATGTTTTTTTGATCTGAATTTTTTCATGATTAATTGTTTTAATTAATTACGAATTTACGTGATTTTTTTATATTTTACTTTTATTTTTTTGTTAATTTTTTGAAAAATAGGGACTAAATTTACAATAAGTTTATGACTGGATGTGAGCCTAATTTAAAAAGTTAATAGGGACCTATAAAAAACGCACCCAAATATAAATCAGTATATTGATTTTGAACGCGCATTTCAATTTACCGGAGCCTCGTACGAACTCTACAATTTTCCAAAAAATATTTTCTAGCTACATATTGACGATACGGTCCTAACAAAACTAATTTCATCAAATTCTGTGACCGTTTGAAAAATGGCCCTTTTCTGGTCGATCGAAATTGACTAAAACTGTTAAAACACGTTTTACTTCGCCACGCTCACATATTGATTCGAAAAATTACGAATTTTGGAATCTAGCAATAACTTGACATCAGGGATCCAACAAAAGTGATTTCATCGAAAACCGAGGTCGTTTGCAAAATTTCCATTTTTAAGGGCCAGAATTCCACAACGACTATTCCCAATTTTCAATTGGGCATATCTTTTTATTCCCGCTATGAAATTTCAATTTTTCGGATTCGTTGGAAAGATATTTTCAAATAGATTCTAATATTTTTTATTTCGCTAAAATCCGGTTTATTTTGAATCCTGTACATTCATTTGAACTTTGAAATCGAATTTTCGAAATACCGCGCCATTTTCAATTCCTTTTTTAAATAAAAATAAGTAATTATATTCTAACGACGATCTATATAAATATATACGTTCGAATTCTATTCAAAATAAATTTTTTTGTAGTTATTATTTAAAATAATTCATTTTAAATATTCAAAATTCATCAAAATTGCCAAAATAAAAAATTTTAATTGGCTCGGATTTCCGGGTTATTACAATCTCCCCCACTTAAAACTTTTCATCCCCGAAAATGAACGAAGGAGAAAGTTGTTTAACTAATCAACTCAACTTTCATTATTTCCATTATGGCTTAAGGTCTTCAACTTTTCGGTTTCTAAGAACTTTTCAAATTTTTCAAAAATTAAGCTAACACCCTAAATTTTCGAAAAATTTCGTCATAACCTCCCCTGCACCGGGAGCTTCAGGATATTTCAAATAGCCTCCCATGGCCCTCACCAATCCAAAAGGAAAAGAAAAAGCCAATCGGCTCATAAAATCATCCAAAACCCAAGAAATACAATAAACATGTACCTATTTGTCGGGCAAACAATTTTATTCCTCTACTTTAGCCTCCTTGCTATGACCTGTTCAATGTAAATACATGCATATGCATGCAAATGCGACCAATTTTCAATACAATTCAATATTTGATACAATTTGGCTAAATGGTTCAAATTTTAATTAATCAACAATAATCAAACAACACATTCAGCAATCAATTAGTTGATTAATGTTTCAAATCCATAATTTTGATATATAGTCAAAATCACATTTTTGATGCCAAATCACAACAATAGACCTTATCTAATTTTGGTTCTCACACTAGTCAAATGGAAATATATAGAAATCTCACTTTCGTCACTCGAACATAAATTCTGATGACGAGTACTCAATCATCAGAATTACCTTCGGGCTACTAGAGTATGATTCTATATCTATCGAATATATTTGAGGCTTCTAATATACGTGGATCAGACGTATATTAAAATATCTATATAATCGATTGTCCAAATCAATATAAAATAAATAATCAAATATGTATAATTGATTTAAATTTTCAAAACAAAACTTATTTTCATTTTAAAAATATACTCTTCACACTCGTTCTAGGATATTACTGATCCCATCTCCAACGAGTCATTCTTATTGGATATTACTAATCCAATCTCTAATGAATTCTTTCGTTTGATTCTAATATGCCTTGTTCTCTAGCTTTGTAAACCAAAGCTCTGATACCACGATGAAACGACCCGAACTTCCCCGGTAAGGAAAGCCCAGATTGCTTTGTGGACAAGCCACATCGGAACGCAAACAAAAGAACATTTAATTGTTTATTACAACAATTCATCAGAATACAAGAACAACAGAGTATTAATGAATAAAATACATTCGATAAATATCAGAGATTACAATACATTACATAGCAACGGAAAATAATACAAAACATAACAGAAGGAGATATACGGATACAAAGCTTTCCGGATATCGTTCCAGCTGTAAATCGGGATCCTACGAATATAAATCTGCAAAACCAAAACTACTAGCTGCCCGTGTGGATAATAGGGGCACCCAGAGTTTAGGTTAAAATAATAAACTCCAGGTCAGTCATGTGACTGGTGTGAGAACTAAAACAGTTATTAATCTTTATTTTAAAGTTAAGTAAATCAAGGAACCACGCCGTATAATATGGAACGGGTTTCCTCCCAAGAATACCAGTGCATAAAACAACAGCGCATTGCTAAATAAAGAACAGTGAAGCAATTATAAGACCCAGGTCCCATCACACAATGCAACACAAGCCGGAGGATAGGGTTTTCCTTATAATGGCCAAAGAATGCTTGATATGCTAAATTTCATCTTTTATTATTACTATAAGTGCATAGTGTAAAAACAATTTCAATCACAAGTAACAATCATAGACGGCATGAGTACCCCATCCCACAATGTCGCCATACTAGGCTCTACAATCAAAACCGCAAAATGTCGTATTTGGAAATTGGATTTCCGTCTGCGAACCGAGGCAAGGGATCGTCCTCTGCCGATTCAAGACTGTCTAGCCCAAGTCTTAGGAACAGAACGCATCGTCCCTTGGATCGTCAAGGCCGATCCACCGATGTGGATTATTATGCCTGAACACTGCGTTTCCCCGCACTTTGGGGCGTAAATGAGCCAACGAATGACTCCATCGGTCCCGGATCGACCGATATAACTGAAATGCCTCGCAATCCAACAACCACACAGGTGAAAATAATATAAATGTCAGGGCTGGTAGGTCATTGACACCACCCTAGCTAGAAGGAAACGCATGCCCTCCCTGAGGTCCTCTCTCATTTCTGGTTCACAACCGGGGTGTGAGGCTCGCAAATTAACGCTACACAAAGTTATGCCACACAGGCGGTGCTTTGATCATCAACCATAAGACTTCGCTTTTCAACAAAAGCCTTGATCATTTGCATCTTAGCATGCCACACAGGCAATTCACGCTATGCAACCAATATCAATCACACAGAATGAAATCCGATGTCAGAAGCATAGTCCATACAAGTTCGTTCTGGGTCTAAACGAAACCGGAGGAACCTTATTCCTCGCATATCCATCGATCTCCAAGTACGTCTGGACAATCACCAACTGATTCCCTCCTCTTGGGAATACAGCCCAATCAAGATCATCAGTAATCACCCAAACGATGTGAAGACCTCCGGTCTTCGACCACCGTCTTCATCCTCGACACCACGTCGAATCTGTTATTCAAAATGGGATAAACCCGGTCTTTCTGAATAACTCGCGTATATAATAAACAAGTGTTACACAAACACAACATACGCCTCACTCCAATTCAGAATATTCTTTTATTCAAATATTCTTATTCTTTGGGAAAGGTTCCCATTAATTTTATCAAAGATAAATTCTTTAAATTTATTCTTTAATCTTCTTTTGAATATCAATTCAAACTAGTCGGGATTAACGAACCTTACATAAGTAATCATTTGTTTTAATTTCCCAATCCCAACCTATTCATCCCATGAAGTAAAACAGGTAATACTTCATATCTAACACCCCGGTGTTATCGGTAAATTCAATTACCATTTCACGTTTAAATCAAATTAAAGATTTAACTATCGCCTGGAGCAAAACTGGTAATACTCCATTCTCGGTCATTTCAATCAAATTAAAGATTCATTAAAACTCCACTTGGTTTTAATCTTCCCAAAAATCATATTAATGATTATTTAACTTGGGAAATCATATTCCGTCTATAACAAGGTTAAAGAATCAATGTCATTTAAAACACGGTTCACGATAAACCCAAAATCACATTCCATTTACAATGGAATCTTCACGGAAAACAGATCGATATATATAATCGATATAAACTTCCATATCCGACTAATAATATAAATGGAATAACGACGAAGCCTTTTAAATTCCAGATATATTAGTTGTCTTCCTCAACAGAAGTTCACTTCGATCATTACCAAATCGAATTCCATTCCATTCCAGTTTATTTTATTAAATTGGAAAACTTTACTTTGGAAAATCTCCTTTAAACCTTATCGGAAGATTTTTAAATTCCAAATCACCTTTCACTGTAAATCGGTTTAAAGAGTGAATGTCATTAAAACACAGTTCACGATAAACCCAATTCACATTCCATTCATTATCGGGTTAGAGAACAATTGTTATTTAAAACACCGTTCACGATAAACCCAAAAATCGATTCCAATTCAATTTCAATTAAATATTATTTAATTGGTATACTTCATTAAATCTAAATAAAAGATTTAATCTTTTTCTCAACTGGGTTTAAGAACAGTGTTAATGAAGACACCATTCACGACAAACCCAAATCCCATTGGATATCAAATACAAGGCTCTGAATAGAAAATATATCGGCTTATATTCAATATCAAATACTATAACCAACAAATATTGTATTGGAAATAACGATATAAATATATCTTTCAAATTTCCATAACAATATCTGTATAATCACGAAATCCAGCATTGAAATATTCCGAAGACAATTTCGATTCAATCCATTTCCACTTTATATATTGGAAATTCTGGTTATTTTCAAAACCATTTCAAACCCATTTATTTATTTTAAAAATCAATGGATTATAATTCTACTTCAAAACTAGCTCACCTCGATAAAAAACTATTTTTATCTTTTCAAATTTGGGGTTTTTCATCCTAATTCTTCCCAAATCATTTCTTATGATTTTACACTTATTATTGATATTTTTAATAATTTTATCAAGGCTCGTACAGTCGATTTCCATCAACGGCCATCGAACTGCACTAACATCGACCTTTTCCAAATTTGATTTGGACATAATTCCAAATCCAACCGTTAGATTTCTAATTTCTTGTATTCGTTAGAAAGCTCTTTTCGATACGAACCCAACGGTTCCAGTTTTAGGAGAATCTGACAGTCGGATCTCCCGTAATGTCCATTCGAAGTCAGCGGTCGAAATTCGCGAACTGCCGTAGCGCGGCGTGTTCTATTCAGGCCATTATATATATATATAATACATACATACATACATATATATATATTCGATTTCCTTTTAAAACGTATTTTATAAATCGTTTTAAATTCGTTTTCAAAACGATTTCAACTTCCTATTCAATTTCTAATTAAAATTGAATACTCCATATCATCGATATATATATATATATATATATATATATATATATATTATAATATTTTCAAAACGTTATATTTTGAAATCACTTCCTTTTCTATATTCATTATGAAAACGAATATAACCGATATAAATATCGTTCGCGTCAAAGTGGCGCATATCTAATTACACGGCTTTATATATTTCAATAGCTTCGTTATTCTATTCAACAAATTTTTATTTTCTTCAACACATGAATAGATATTTTATTCAACACATGAATTTTCTTTTATTCAACATATGAATAAATATTTTATTCAACACATGAATATATATTTTATTCAACACATGAGTTTTCTTTTATTCAACACATGAATATTCTTTTATTTTCTAAATTGGAATGAGACCCACTCAATTACCATATAATGTTATTTATATGGATTCCATACAACAAATGTATATAATAGCAATGATAAATAATCAACCATCATCGATAGTGCACCACACAACTGCATAAGCATTAAATATAAATAATTAACGCTTACACAGTTTGTCAACCCATCGGTCGACATACTACTAAACAATTGGGATTAGTGTACGTCAATATCATCCCAACACCCGTGTGGGGTTTCAATCAATCAAACACGTGTTTTATTTGCGCAGTTGGGCGATGTGTAAAATTTATCGTCCCAATCTATGTCAATCAAATAGGTGTACATAAACAAATCGTTCTGATTTGTAAATGAATATCTATTTTATTCACATTAACGTTAAAAATTGTATTTTTAACTATAAAATATTTTATTCCATTCCAGATCACACAATCTACTTTCACAACACATCAATCAAACAAACAAGTCATCCATGGTCTGTGGACGACGGGTGTCGGGTGCTGCTAAGCACCGTCTGCATCCTAGTATATATTTCAACTAGAAAACAAATTAAAAGTGAGAAGTTCTCACCGATTAGCTAAACCAATTCGCCACGACTCTTCATATGTAGAAAATCTTCGACGCTCGCCTTTTGTCACCTTCGTCGTTCGTTTCATATCAATCCGTTTTCACGCTGTTCATATAAAAATCACATTTTTATATTGATATATACACCACAAAAATCGTATTTTTATCCTCTACATTATATAAAAATTATATTTTTATTTCATTACATAAAATCATATATTTATTTCGCCACTTCTATAAAAATTCTAATTTTTATATTCTTCCCTTCATGATAAAAATCCTATTTTTATTATATAACTTCATGTATAAATGTAAATAAAAATATAATCTTTCATACTTCAAAAATTAAATCTTTTTTATTTATAAAATCAAATCTTTATCTTGTTAAAAATACGATCTTTTCAAAGTTAAAAATACGATTTTTTCAAAGTTAAAAATATGATCTTTTCTAAGTTAAAAATACGATCTTTTCAAAGTTAAAAATACGATCTTTTCAAAGTTAAAAATATGATCTTTTCAAAGTTAAAAATACGATCTTTTCAAAGTTAAAAATACGATCTTTTCATTTATATAAAAATGTAATCTTTTTATAAATGAAAATATATTCTTTGTATAAATAAAAATCACATCTTTATAATTTCAAAAATCAAATCTTTTTATTTAACTAAAGAACTTCTCTTCATATATAAAAATATAATCTTTTTATACTAATCAAAATCTAATCTTTTCTGCTTAGAAAAATCCAATCTCTTTACATATAATAAAAATCGCAGTTTACTCCTTCCATATATGTATATTTAAAGTTGATTAGTCAAAATAAATTGAAGTAAATAAGAAAAAGTCTTACTGTGAAGCAAAGGGGAGAGGGGCTGTGCGCTGGAGGTGGAGAGAAAGGGGGCGGTGACGCCGGGACTAAGGTGATGGCGCAGGCTCTCCAGTGGAAAGGCGGCGGATGTCGGTGGTTTTCGAAGTGGACTTGGGGGGGTTCGATCGGAGAAGGGTTGGGGGTTCATGGGTGCGTGGAGGTCGAGCGGCGGTGGGGCAGCTCCGGCGTTGCGGCGGAGGTGGTGGCGTCCAGGCAAGGGCGCGATTCGTTCGTTTGATTTTTTTTCTCAAAAATTGATTTCTGAAATGGGTCAATGGGGAGGGAGGTAAGGGAAGAGATAGTGAGAGTGAGAGTACATAATAAAATATATATTTATTTTAATTTATCTCAAAAAAGTAACTTTTTATCCGAACCCCAAATGAGACCCAACGACTGTCGCCCCTAGCTAATTACCCCCATTCCGAACACAATGGGATATGTTTCGTAAGCCAATTCCATCGTTTCGATCAGTTTTCGTCAAATTCAAAATATAAATCAGTATGTTGATTTTAAACGTGCATTTCACTTTACCGGGGCCTCGTACGAACTCTAAAAATTTCCGAAAAATATTTTCTAGCTTCGTATTGACGATACGGTCCTAACAAAACTAATTTCGTCAAATTCTGAGACCGTTTGAAAAATGGCCCTTTTCTGGTCGATCGAAATTGACTAAAACCGTTAAAAAAACGTTTTACTTCGCCATGCTCACATATTGATTCGAAAAATTACGAATTTTGGAATCTAGCAATAAATTGACATAACGGATCCAAAAAAAAGTGATTTCGCCGAAAACCGAGGTCGTTTGCAAAATTTCCATTTTTAAGGGCCAGAATTCCACAACGGCTTTTCCCAATTTTCAATTGGGCATATCATTTTATTCCCGCTATGAAATTTCAACTTTTCGGATTCATTGGAAAGATATTTTCAAATAGATTCTAATATTTCTGATTTCGCTAAAATCCGGTTTATTTTGAATCCTGTACATTCATTTGAACTTTGAAATCGAATTTTCGAACTACCGCGTCATTTTCAATTCCTTTTATAAAAAAAATTATATTCTAACGACGATCTATATAAATATGTACATTCGAATTCTATTCAAAATAAATTTTTTTGTCGTTATGATTTAAAATAATTCATTTTAAATATTCAAAATTCATCAAAATTGCCAAAATAAAAATTTTAAATTGGCTCAGATTTCCGGGTTATTACATATTGTATACATAAAAATGATCATTGTTTGAAATTAAAAGATTACATTTTTAATGTAAGATAGAAAGATTAGAAAGATTCAAAAGTGATAAGAAGTTGTTAACATTAAAATTACATTTTTATTGTAATAAAGATTTATAAAAAAAAATCACACTTTGATAAGAATGTGTTAGCATTAAAATTACACCTTTAATATAATAAAGGATTGATTAAAAAGATTAAACTTTGGTAAAAATTTGTTAACGTAGGAAAGTACATTTTTAATGTACAAATGGTTTACATTTTTAATGTACAAATGATTATATAAAAAGATTAAAATTTGATTATAACATGTTTACATTAAAAAGCTCATTTTTAATCTATAAAAGGATTCAATTAAAAGATCATTGTTTGATAAAAATGTCTTTTTACATTAAAAATTAAATTTTTAATGTAAGTAGGAATAATTAAAATATGCATTGTTTAATATTAACATTTACATGTTATAAGAGTAGAAATGTTCATTTTTGATATCATGCATCGGTAAAACATTATCATGGTTATGTTAGCGATATTAAAAATAATTCAAACTGAATTATAATTGGTTAAATTTAATAACCAATGATTTTTGTATGTAAACTGTTGTTGTTTGAAAACCCCACACCGGTATTGGGATGATATTTGCCATACACTAGTCCCAATATTTAGTTGTATGTCAACCGATGGATTGACAGTTTGTGATGAGCATCATTTATTTATTTATTTTAATGCTCACACAGTTATAAATTTCACTCTGGATGTGAATGGATTTTTTATTGATTATTTTTCTTTATTGTTATATACATGTGATGTATGAAATCCATATAACTGAAATTATATGGTAATTGATTGAGTCGCATTCCGATTCAGAATATCTTTTAAATAAATATATATTTTTATCGAAATGAACTAGTTATTAACTAGAATAAATCTTTAAATTAAGATTTAATGAAGTTTTCCAATAAATTAATATTTACTTGGAATTGAATAAATAAATTGGATTTTTTGGGTTTGTCGTGAATGGTGTCTTCAATAATACCGTTCTTAAACCCAGTTGAGAAAAGAATAAATCTTTTAATTAAGATTATTAGAGTTTACAATTATATTTAGAATAAAATAAAATGTGAGTTGGGTTTATTGCGAACTGTGTTTTTAAATGACATTTGTTCTTTAACCCAATTAAGAATGAAAATATAATTTGGAAGTTATAAATCTTTTATTAAGATTTAATGGACATTCTCCAAAGTAAAATTTTCCAATTTAATATATTAAGTTGGAATTGAATGGAATTCGATTTAATAATAATCGAGATGAGCTTCTATGGAAGAAGACCATTACTATATATGGAATTCAAAAGGCTTTGCCGTTATTCCATTTATATTATTAGTCTGATACGGGAATTTATATCGATTATATATTGATTTGTTTTCTATGAAAATTCCATATTTAATGGAAGATGATTTTGGGTTTATCGTGAACTATGTTTTAAATGACATTGGTTCTTTAACCCAGTTAAAGATAAGATTAATTTCTTCAATTTGAATAATCATAAAGTAATGATTTTTGATATTAAAACCAAATTGAAGTTTTAATGAATCTTAAAAAGAAGATTAAATTTAAAAGAATTTATATTTGATAAAATTAATGGGAAACTTTCCCTAATAATGTGAATATTTCATTAAAAGAATATTCTGAATTGGATTGAGGCGTTTGATGTGTTTTTATGGAACTTAACCTTTGACTATAAAATACGCGAGTTATTCGGAAAGACCGGGATTAACCCATTCTGAATAATTACTACGACGATTAAAAGTCGAAGATGAAGACGGTGGTTGAAGACCGGAGGTCTTCACATCGTTTGGAGGATTATTGGTGTCTTGATTGGGAGGCATCCCAAGACAAGGTAATAAGTGGTGATCGTCCAGGCGTACTTGGAGATCGACGGATATGTGAGGACCTCTCTCCTGTATTGGACATATGGGACGAGGAGTAAGGTGTCTCCGGTTTCGTTCAGACCCAGAATGGACTTGTAAATGGATGGTATGTCTGACGTTGTATTCCTTTATGTTGTATTCGTTGATCTCTACTAAATATATATTTGTTTGGTGGCAGAGTATTTATTCTCTTGCATAACACCCTTCTTTGAGACATACGAGCTTAGAGGTTATATATTGGCAGAAATCAATGGTATGGTATGGATTGACAATGTAGCATGCTAAGATGCAAATGATCAAGGCTTTTGTTGAAAAGCAGGGCCTTGTGGTTGATGATCAAAGCACAACCCATTTAGGCATAGCTTTGTGTATAGCGTTACTTCGCGAGCCTCACACCCCAGTATGAGTCAAAAACGGGATAAGGACCGTAGGAAGTGCACATGTTTCTTTCTAGCTAGAAGTGGTGTCAGCGTTTACAAGCCCTGACATTTTTTTACTTATGTGGATGATGGATTACGAGGCCTCAGATTTATTGGTCGATAGTGACCATTTTATAGGTTCAATAGGACCGGGAAGCGTGTGTTCAGGCATAATTAATCCACTAAAGTTATTTGTGGACCAGTCCTACCGCATCCAAGGGTTGCCCATAGGTGTGATCCTAAGGCATTTGCTAGAGTGTCTCGAATCGGAGAGGACGATCCCTAGCCTCGAATCATGATGGAAACCCAATTTCCAATACGACACCATGCGGTCTTGATTGTATAACTAGTATGGCGACATAGTATATGGTGGTTATGTCGTCTATGATTGATACATTATGATTGAAATTGTTTTTGAAACATATATACACTAATAATAATATCAAATCCGTTTTTATCGTATCAAGCATTTTTTGACCATTATAAGGTAAAACTCTATCCTCCGGTTTGTGTTGCATTGTGTGATGGGACTTGAGACTTATAATGGTTTCATTTTTCTAAAAAGCATTGTGTTGTTTAACGATTTACTTTATTTATGCACTGGCAATCCCATGGAGTAAATTCGTTCCGCGTTAGCGGCGTGGTCCTGTGAATAGCCTTATTATTAGATTAGTTAAGTAAGATTTCTCATACCAGTCCCACGACTGATCTGTAGTTTGTTTCACTTGCAAACTCCAGTGCCCACTTTTCCACACGGGCAGTCGAGTAGATTATTTTGCATATATATTGAGCAGGATTCTAGATCGAAGCTTAAAGCTGTGTCCAGAGCATTGATAGTCTTCCGTTGCATTGTATTAAGTTCATTGTAAATTTATCTTCTGCTATATTATATTCAATGTACTATGATATATTATGTATTCTGATGTAACATTATTATAATGTGTATAAAAGTCTGCTGTTATTCGTTCTAATGCGTTGTATTCCCAGAGTAAGTGTATTCGGGTTTTGAACGGTCTTGGTCGATTTAGCGATCGATTAGGTACGGACGAAATCGAAATCGTTACAGTTATTTTATTCCCTCTTCTTCCTCAAAGATTTTTACCTCTATCACAGTAAATTTTTCTCCATCCAAAACCTAAATTCTTCACAAAACTAAAATTAAAATATAAAGATTGATAGACTCAGACAAGAGAGGCATATCTATAATTGCTAGAAGGGGAGATCTATTTCAGATTTGGTAATTCCATTTAGATTTGACAATTCATAGGCATAGGTGAGTTATGTAAATCATATTTACAAAAAAAAAAAAAAAAAAAAAACTTCCAAATCTCAAAATAGCTCTGAAAAAAACTAATTTTGTTAGGAACTTGCAACTTTATATTAAAACTATGATAAAGGGTTAGGAATTAGACAACTACATTTTCCAAAGAAACCACTTGCAAATCTATGATTTTTATTTTTAATACGGACTCTATGAAATAGTTGGAGTGATTGATTGTTCTTGTATGTTGTTTTAGGTGGTTTTTGTGCTTTGTTTGTTGTGTTATGAATGTTTGAAAAGTCTACGAATTGTGACCTAAAACTAGGATTTTACAAAAAAAAAAAAAAAACGTAAACCAAAGTTGCTTAGAATTACACCAAATTTGGAGGAGACGAGCTGGAAGGTCTCCAGAGGTTGTGTGAGAATTTTGGAATTCGTATAGCGGAGTTACTGCCAGAAGTGTTTGGGTCGGCCAAAACTCAAAATGCCCAAAATTGGATGAAATTTCTATGGGAGTTAGAGGATTTCCTAGGGAGGCTACGGTTCAAATTTTAAGTCAATTGGTTAAAAAACGAAGAAGATATAAAGGAAACAAATCTAGATCGGCCTAAGTGAATACCGAACCGGATCGGTACGTGTTTGGGTCGGTAGGTGGCTGAGTCGACATGAAACTTTGGGTTGGTGGATTTTAGATCTGCTGATGGACTTTGGATCGGGTCCATGGACTTTGGGTTGGATCGGCCAGGCACTGATCCCAACTATAGGGATCAGTGCCGATCCGAAAGGGGATAAAGTTTGGGGTCTTATGACCCTGCGCGAGTGATGTACTACTTGACATGACTTTTCCGATAGATGGTGGTAATTCAATAAAGGCCTACTTTATAGCAATATCGACATGAAGACTTCTTCTTTTTGTAGCTTAAGGGGTCATTCAACTTGAAGAGTATGACTCCAAGAACGACAAGATGAACACCTAAGAGCAGAGCATCAAACTATGGATGAGGATGGAGAAGCTATCAAGAGAGGTTTAGGAAGCAGAGTTGGGAGACAAGACAAACGTAGTTGTCCAGGTAGTTTTCAAGTAGAAGATGTCACATGGAATACAAAGACAGTCCTAAGATAGCTCTGCAGGGGAGGTACGTATGCAATGGGGATCATTAATATGTAGGTTCGAATAGGTACTTGAAGAGCTGAAATTTGAACATCTATAGAGTCTTCAACCTGACGTAGGTTGTGAGCCAGTTCAGATGCTTCCCATGGGATATCCAACCAGACTATATATTGTTTATCCAGGGGGATATGGAACTCGTAAATACTATTTATGCTCATACTTAACCAGACGGACATTGTCGGTCAGAGGTTGACTGTTTCAGCTCTTATAGAATACAGTTACCTTGGAATCAAACATATTATATATCCAACGCATTGAGTGAGCGAATGTGAGAATGAGTAATGTTTGCTATGCTTGCTTAATCATTTATCAATCTCAGGGATGTCACTGGATGCAGGTAACATTGACACATATATCGATAGTGTAGATGCACACATTTAGACACCCCGGTGCTCAGATGTAGAGTGCACCCATATTTCTATTCAATTAGAGTAGTAAAACTTCTATGTGCTAATTATATAGACGTAAGAACATGTCAAGTATAGTTTACCATACTGTGTATTTCAATTATTTTCTGTACTTCAGATTTTATCGCTCACAACAAATTTTGTCTGACATAGAGTTTTATGTTTTATTTCTTATTACTCTTGATGCTCTCACATGAACAGACTAAAGGCAGGTTAGAAGTAAGCACGAGTAGCTGATCGGGAGATGAGAAAGAGGCTATCCACATATTATTTAAATGTACCATGTAGTTAATACCCCGCTATTACCCTGCAATAATCCCACTATTTCCCATAGCACATTACTACCGCTATGTTTTTCCCAAATAGCCTCTAGTATAATCTTTCTGCTTTAGTCCCCGCTATATTCCTTTATTTCTGATATATCCATTTGTTCAGCTATATTACGATATTTCCAATATATCCATTTTTTTCGTTATATTACGTTATTTCTGTTGTATCTTTGATAAAAGAAATAAACTAAAAAATGACATCTATACATTATAAAAATTATGAAATTATGTTTTTTATTTGAATTTTTTAACATACATTTTCAAAATAAAAATAGCCCAATATTCTATAAAATTTAATTAAGTTAAATCGTATTTTACATTTATTTACGGATATTGCTTCATATGTTTTTGTTTAAAATTAAGAATGTACTAATTATGGTTAAATTGAATGTTCGTTTTCCATTTAATTATCTTTTACATATTCGTAAAAACATCAAAAACGAGCTTTATGTGTTATATTAGAGTCAACCGCTATTTTTTTTCGATTTTTCCCCGCTAAGACTTTTGGACATCCGCCGCATTGAATCCTCTAAGCACTTTAACTGCACAGATATGTACTCTATCTCATTTCGATGTTCACTACTGTGGGGTTCAGTGACATCTTTATCATTTTGCTTAGAGACGGTTTTTGTTGGAGTCCTTTACTTTGCATAACTCTACAACATTTTGGTTTGTTGTTTCAGATCTGTTATTCTGATTACTGTGATCTATTTTAGGTATTTATTGTATCGTCTATGTTTATATTAGCATATTTCACTACTATATTTTATTTCATCCACGGTTCAAGTTTTCAATGTCGGAAATATAAAGTGGTCGTATCATTTGCAATCTTGTAGTTTGCATCCTGCCAACTTAATATGCGGTAAACAAACGGTTGCAATGTCTTCATACACCATCGACATGTTCCTTCTAACACATCAAGCTGTCGAATGGTTTGAATGATCAGGTAACAAAAGTTTATTTTCATATTGTTCTAGAAATTGTTATATTAACGTCAATGGATATAGTTAAATCGAACGACCCTAAGTTTAACACTGTACTGGAGAAAATTACAAGTTCCAACCTATATTGACCATTTTTAAAAGTCATCTCGGAGCGACATATGGTATGCACATAGCTATACCCTTGATCGGTAAAAATGCATTACTATTTGTTAAAGAAAAAGTATATGACACACCATGTCCATTCGATATGATTTTTTACATATACCGTGGCCAATTGGGAAGACACTCCGTATAACGGTAGGGTATTCAGTTCCCCAATCAACGTTCAAATTCCGGACTTTTCACATTTTTACTGCATCAGTGTTGTTTCGTTGAATTAGCACATCCATGATAGATGGTTATTTGCCTTCATATCAAAACATGATACATCATATTTTCAATCTTCATGAAACTCAAAATGAAACAAATCAGAAGAAGAAATTTTTATTTTATATCAATGAAGCTTATGTATATCATAAAAAGAACATTCGAAATATGAACAGAAAATTTTACAGAAAACACCGTAATGTTCCAAAAGGCATATATAACGACTGATTTGAACCATTTAAATTTCGATCCAACTACTTGGCTAATAGGCGAACCTCTTTTCAGATTTTTCCAATTCGGTTTCATTAAAACAGTTCAGTTACGTATAATATAGCACAGACCAATCTGTAATTTTACATCCTCACAACATCTATGTGATTTTTCATATATGTTCCACTGGAACATAAAAAGCACTAAAAACTAACAAAATTTCCAGGTCTAATGCTGCAAAATTGGGAAAGAATACAAAACTCAATAATAAATGTTTCAGATGCCCCCACATAAACTACACTTCCTGAAACAAATCAAAGCACCCAGTACCAAACTTAACAGGCTGACCAAGACACACGCTAGCAGAAGGGGTCTCAATAAGGTCCCTCTCCCCAAGCAAAGCAGCATTCACAATGAACTTAGTAGCAGTCTCAAATGTCATTTTACTGAAAGGCGAGGTGTTTGTATTAGACATTTCAGTCCTTTCCATAGGTCTGTACCCTCCTTGAGCGGTCATGTAATCCGCTATCAAGCTCAAATGGCGTGTGTTTACCGAAATGCCATAGGACCCGAACACCCCCTGCACTTCATTGATTATCGTCGCCCTAGCGGCTTCCACGCCGTAGGTTGTTAGCATTGCGTGAATGTCATTTGTGATGATGCCGTTTACGTTTAGAATGTCTTGCATTTCCCAGAAGGTGAGGAAATGGACCCCTGCAGTTTGAAGGGCATCGGTGTTTTCCCCGCTTGGTTGTTTTATATTGACAATGGAGCATCGGTCGATGTTCCCGGATTGACATACGTAGATGGACTTGGCGGTTTTCTGAGCTATCTGGAAAGACCATGAAAATCAGATTAGTAAATGATTGTTATTATATGATGACAGCTTGCATATGTTTCATACTTGGATTCATGTGATTAATAAATAGGAATATTAACTGTTAATAACATAATCCACGGTACCTCCTGGAAGAACTTCCACATAAGTTCATTAACACCAGGGTGAGGAAAATCCATATCCCTCCACATTTTTATCCCATTGATGATTGATATCAACCACATGATCCATCCTTATTAATCCTATGGTTCATAACCAGGGGCAACAAAGGGGATATGGTCCCTTGTACACACACACAAGAAATGGAAGCATGACATGACATGTAAAAAAACCGAGGGGTTTATATAATCATATTTACACAAATCTTGGAAGGACTTCTCTCATGTGATACCAACGAAAAAGAGACATCAAAACCTCCCCCTCGTGAATAATTCAGGATGCAAATTATCAGTCCTAATGTACAAAAACAGAGCCAGTTTGTGGTACTCTGCATAAAACCATGGTACTAAACTAGAGTACCCAATAAAGGCAAACTCTCTCTGCCTCTTCCTATTTAATCCTTTTTTAATTATTTGTGGGGTTACTGGTCAGAAAAACAACAAATACATATTTGTTGCATGTATGTTGTTAAGGCACAAATCAGATACAACCAAGGTTTTCAAAATGAGATTTAAATCGTAAATCGTAAAATTCAAACTATGAATCGAAACGAGATTTAAATCGTAAATCGTGGATTCAAAAAACATACGTTTTAAAGTTTTTTATGTTTCAGACTCCTACATATAAACCTAAAACATCATTTCTCTCTTGTTTCAATTTTAATTTGTTTTTAAATGATTAAAATTGGAATTGTATACCCAAATATGTATATTGAATAATTAATTTGAATGGTATTTCTAAAGTGTGGTATTAGCCTGGTTTGAATCGGAATATAAATCAAATCGTAAAGGAAGAGATTCGATTTATAACGGGATTTAAATCGTAGGATTTTAAGATTTTTGACAACAATGGATACAACTTCTTCGCCATGAAAATTGATTTATATACACAAGTGCCGACAGCAAAGCATATTGAGCTATTTACCTCTGCCAGAAGAATACGCTGTTGATTCGTCAAGACAAAATGAGCCTCAAAATTTAACCCCTTTGTATCCACATAAATTAAACTTTTGACCTTTTTGCGGGAGGTTGATTTTTTTGTTGCTTTGCTTTTACTTTTGCTCTTGCTCTTATCGCTGGTTTTACTTTTTCCTTCCCTTTTGGTTTTCTTTTTCGCTGATGAAGACACTGTATCATCCAAATTTTTTTCATTAGCAACAATACCATTATCATCTTCACTCTCCTCATCGCCCATGGCATCAGTTTCTTTCTTTCCGATTTCGTAATCTTCATTTTCACTTCCAGCTTGCTCTACTTCACTCTCAAATCCTGGCAGGGACTGATCAGCAAATTCATCTACAACAGCCGACGCTTTGTTATCATCCTCATCGTCATATTCAATTTCATCACACTTCTGTTTTTTTCTTTTCTCAGCATCAGCGCCTCCATCATTATTTTCTTGATCTTCTTCTTCATCTTCAACATTATCACCTCCTTTTTTCCCATCCATTTCATCTTCTTCATCAGCCATTTCTGCAACATTTTCTTCCCTGCTAGCAACAAATTCTATGTTGCTGATTTTAGATATTAGATCCAAGTGTTTTGAAATGTTATCTTCAACTGCATCTACAAAGGTGGTTCTTAATAATGACATGCAGTCGTCCAATGATAAGTCTGTATGAGGAGGGTAAAGGGCAGGTTTGAAGAGCTTCATCTTAAGTTTGTACAGAGTAGATGCTCGGTTTCCATGTATATAAAATGGTACGGTAGTCACACTCATGCTCTCTACAATATCGGCCACAAGAATTTTTCTTAATTTTCCGGCAAGTTTCTCTGCATCTTCTCTGTAGTTTAGTAAACCAAAAGAAGTTTTTATATATATATCCATACGAACACACACACACACAGAGAGAGAGAGAGAGAGAGAGAGAGAGAGAGATCACCATGAATCTTCCAGTTTAACAGCTTACCTTGTCTTATCTGGAAGCAAAGGACAAGTCATGATTGGAGTGCTGATTACTTTACTTGCAGTTTTTAGAAGCTCTTGCAAACGAGGTATACCCAAAGTAACGTTCATTTCTCCTCTTCCAGCAAGATGGAAAGTATTAAGCCTGGATAAAGATTGATTAATTGATATAACATGGTTCTTGCATCATTGTATGTAAATAAACTTATAAGCATGAAATACTAATAGTGGAAATTCGTTATTTTCTGAAACACGAAGTTCACTGCCCAAGTTTTCAAGAAAAACCTAACCCAACCCTACTTTTAGGTGGTCTACACTCTATATGCAACGATAAAAATTAAGTGAGAATATACAACACATTCGAAGCATAAATTTTAATACTACCCCTAAATAAAAATAAGCGCAGCAGGGAAACAATCTAAATGAGCCCAAGGAAAGCTGAACAGAGAATACAGCGTTGATAACCTTAATTTAAGATGAGGTATTGGCATATAGACAAAATCATAGGCTTAAAGTTCTGTAGAATAGTACATATAACTAAGGCGGAACTGGTGCAATTATAATATGTTTAGGAGTGATGCAACAGAGTGCATTTCACACAATGTTTTAAAGCGCAAAAGGCGTACGCGAGGCGTTTTCGGGTCCGTGAGGCGAGGCGTAAGCCTTTCAGGAAAAAAAAAAAAAAACGCAACACATAACTTAATTTTAATATGGAATAACATTAAGCGTCAAATACTAAGTAAAACCCATAAAGCATTCAAAGCAATTCAAACAAAATAGAATCATTCTTGCACATTTAATATAAAATGCAGAAGATCAAATGATATCTTCCTCCTCATGCAAAAGATTCAAATTTTGATTTCTTAAAACTATTTGAAGATTACATCAAACTACAATTTTGGTATGTTCCATCAATTCAAATCGATTTGCAAAATTTATTTCGAGATTAAACAAAGTTTATTGAAAAACATTCTTTAAATAACAATAAGAAAATTCATTATATTGCTCATGATCATTATTTCATAAACAATTTTACTTGATTGTGCCAATATTGAAATTGAAAAGTAAAAAATACTAATTTTTATTTTCTTGAATTTTGTCTTTTTTTATTTCTATTAAATAATTAAAGTTCAATGACATTTATTTGTGTCAATATCTGCAACTAAAGATTAAAAGGTTTTTAAGTCATATGCCTCAGCTGTTTGAGGCGTGCGAGGCGTAAGCTTTACGCGCTTTGTATGCCTCAACTTATTGAGGCGTAAGCTTTAGAGGTAAAAAGCCTTTTGGAATAAGCCTCAAGGCGTTTTATCTCTTATTTCCTCGAGGCGAGCCTCGAGGCGGGCTTTTCGAAACAATGATTTCACAACATTTCATGCAAGCAAATGGGATCTTGCATGACAACCGATCAAGTACAGCATAGATATTAGTAAAAATCTCACGTCATTTGAGTAGATGGCTCTCCAACAGATTGTGCAGCAAGTATACCGACAGTTTCACCGGGTTCGGCTAGGCTTGACAGATACTTTAGCTTCATTATTTTCAATAAATCCTTCCGCTTCAATTTAGGATTGCTATGCACGTTTTTGTTGTCCGAGAGCATCGAAGCCACGCGGGTTACTTCCTTTTTAAGTGAATTAGGTAACTCCTTGATAAAGCAATTGGATCTAGACAAATGAGCATCCTCTAGTTGACTGCCTAATCTCTCTAGTATAACTTTATGATTCTGAAAAATAGAGTTACATTTGGAAGTATTATCATTTCCGATTCGATATAGAGTGACCAAAATATGGTGGACACTACAAAAAGTCCATGGTTCATGCTACGTTTTGCAGCACCCTTTAGCACCTCTACCCTACCATGAGCTACACTAATCCAAATCTAACAAGATTTTGCAGATGTTCAATCCGCACATATATTATCATCCATCCAAATTTTGAGCTACATTCGTAACATTTTCAAAATCTTAGCTCAATTATTCACCATTCAGACATTTATTAGAACCGTTAAATTTAACATCAAATATATTATTCTACAGATATCGGAATGAGCTCAAATTTTGGATAGATGATAATATATATCTGGATTGAACATCTACAAATTCTTGTTGGATTTGGATTAGTGTAGCTCACGGTATGATATGAGTGCTAAATGGGTGCTGCAAAACAAGGATGCCCCGGAACGCTCCTCATATATATATATATATATATATATATATATATATATATATATATATATATATATATATATATATGGAGCAGCTATATGAACACAAAAGTTTGACACAATCTCAGCCACATGATTAATTTGTCTTTATGTGGGGGGTGCAAATCATGGGGTAATCTTATAGTTCAGATTTTGTGTCTCTTAATTTGTGTCAAATCTTTGTATCTAAAATACTTTCCCATATATATATATATATATATATATGTGTGTGTGTGTGTGTGTGTGTGTGTGTGTGTGTGTGCGCGCGCGCGTGTGCAGGGGCATGTGAGCATGCATGCACATACATATACATACATACATGTATGTAAACAGGTGTATGTATTAATAATACAACACTTGAACCTTGGGACCGTAATGCTACCAAAGATTAATAAGGGTTGAGGAATATAAAATTAAGCTTTCAAGTTAAACTTACACTAGATAATGCTAATAAGTTACTGATGTAACTAGTGTTGAGGACATCTAGACCATCTTCTCCATATTTAAATTGAATAACAGAGCCATCAGCATCACGCACTGTGTAATCGTAACAAACCTTCAAACCCTCCAGGCTTTTGATTATACATCTCTGTAAATATCCACTACGAGATGTTTTGACAGCTGTATCAACCAACCTGTAAATTGAAAAGATGAAAGTTTGTGAGTCAAGGATAACAAATAAGCGCCATATAATTTCAATGAATACTACTTGGTATTCTCTGATGTTCACTTCTTGGGGAAGCAAGTAAACACTGCCAAAAATAAACTGAATGGTATCTAGCGCATGCATACATACATACACATACATACATATACGTATGTATATATGGTGTTCATAAAATATAGATCATGAACACGCTATAATGGTAATGCAAGTAGTTATAATTCTGTAAGCATATTTCTATGGACGAAGATATTAACACGATTCAAAACTGGTTTTTTTTTTTTTTTTTTTTTTAAAAAAAAAGATGTCTCAGTTGACAATACTAAAATAGACAGGAGGCGCCACCGGCTACGGAGAAAATGATAAAATCAATTAGTGGATACAGTCAATATTTCAAGGACAAAATTATATTGATAATTCTGAAATGCCCTTAAAACCAATTTACTTTTCCTTCCACTCGATACATCAAAATTTCCTTCTTGAAAACGAATTCTTACTCCCTCCGGCTCATAATATAAGATGTTTTACAAATTTACACGGGAATTTCGGAAAAAAATTATTGACACTTTTGTCCACACTTAAATAAGTAGGCCCTATAAGTTATGTTCTCTTTTTATGTGCAGTCTAATTATCACTCCTCTTTTCATGCATAAATGACAACCATTAAGCCTCTAACATTTATTATAGATCAAGGATAAAACAGGAATAACAAGCTAAAACACCTTATATTTTGAAACAAATCAAACAGCTTAAAACATCTTATATTATGAACCGGAGGGAGTATATATACTTTCAGAATCACGGCAATTCAACTTCAATTTGAGTAGGAATCCTAATTTGTTATACTGCATAAAATTAATCATTAGTTTTATGTTTGTATACTCATAGTTATGAAAGGCGCGCCGCGGCGCGCGCCATGGCGCATGGCGCGGCGAGGCGCGGCGTTTGCGCCATTTTTGTTTGCGGCGCGACGCATATGAAAAGGCGCACCAAATGGCGCGCGGCGCATAAATGGCGCACGGCGCAAAATGGCGCGCCTTCTGTTTATTTTATGGTTTTTTGTTTTTTTTTTTTTGCATTTCAAACTGCTATAACTACTACTGCAAATACTCTTACCATCACTATAACCATCATCAGCTATTACTATTATTATCATAATGATATGAAATATGAAAAAAAAAAAAAAAATATCTTTTTTTTAGTTATATGAAAACATAATTACATCATCATTATTTCCTATACGATTATCATCAGCGAGTTAGTAACCTTACAATTATGTAATTGGCTGATCTTAGCATGCCGATATTTAGAACTGACATATGTTTTATTATCCAACTTAGTTTAGATTCCTTTTAATATCGTCAGAAGTATATAATTTAATGTATAAAAGATCATAAAATGTTGTCTAGCATTGATGCAAAAGCAAATGAATGAAACTCTGAAGCCGTGAAAGATATATTAAGTGAAGCAATTTTGAAGGAAGAAAAAATATTCTCATAAGATAAGCATTCAAGCAGCTCTGAAACATACCCTTGGATTTTATTTTATTTTTGCATATACGTAAATATGTCCAATGTCTTTGTACGATGTCTGTAACATAATTAGTATTTGTTAAATACAATCGAGCATTAAAAAGAATGTATAATATTCGTGACACTGTTGGTCCAGTATCTTTGAATGATATTGATGATTGTAATTAATGGTTAACTGAATATATGGCCGATACTGAAGATGAGCTTGTGTTCGACGATGAGGATGACCTGACTTGGTGTGTTGCTGCTAGAGCAGCAAGAGTGAAGAGATTCAATTTTTTAGCTCATCTTTAATGTGTATTATTATTTTTGATTTGAAAATTATTGTGCTTGAAATTTTGTGCTTTATGTTTTTCTTTTTTTGTAAAATACATAAAAAAAAAATTGTTGCGTATATCTTAGCAAAAAATAGATTTTTTTTTATCTTTGTTAGAATATTAATTATATTAAAAAAATAAACATGCGCAGTAAATTAAAAAGGCGCGCGCCATTTGCCGCGCCGTGCGCCAAGGCTCCAGAGAGGGTTTGCGCCGTGCACCATTAATAACACTGTGTATACTTGACTCGTTCAAACATCACCTAACAGAATAATCTGAACAAGCCACCCCCACCCACCCCCAAAAAAGAACCAAAAATAGACAAAAACAAAATTAATATAATATAAGTTGGTCGCTGCTAATCGTACCCGTCACGTCCAGCCATACAATGGAAATAATATTCTTGAGGCCGAAGACCAGTTAAGAAGCGGTCACCAATAAATCCACCTGCACGTCCTGATGTATCCCAAGGTGGAAAGCATGGTAATGTTTTACCAGAGACCATACGGGGTACCCTCTTCCCCTCTAACTCTTGTTGACCTAATAGTGAAGAAATTTGAGTCAAATTCACCTGTAACAGAAAACGTAATGCAGTCGGTCAAACATATCAATCCAATTGCAACTATGATGACAAACAATGAGATGGCTGACATAAACATAAAAACCATAAGCCAATGCTGAAACAAGAAGATATATGTGCATGTGATATATATGGTCAAACATATCAATCCAATTGCAACTATGATGACAAACAATGAGATGGCTGACATAAACATAAAAACCATAAGCCAATGCTGAAACAAGAAGATATATGTGCATGTGATATATATATATATATATATATATATATATATATATATATATATATAGAGAGAGAGAGAGAGAGAGAGAGAGGAGGGCTACACCTCAAATCCCTTGTGATTTCAACCATGCATTCCCATTAAATAATAATTCTCTCTCTCTCTCTCTCTCTCTCTCTCTTTCTCTCTCTCTCTCGTCAAAGATCAGCTACACCTCAAATTACCTTAATTTCAACCATGTTTTCCATTTCAATAATGTGTGTATATGTACGTATGTATGTATATGTATATATATCTGTGTATATATAAATATGTGTGTATATGATATATGTATGCACACTACGATGAGTCCAAGGATTAGACCGGATGGAGAGTTGCCCAACCCAAAAAATTAGAAGAAAAAACCAAGGAATAAAAGTGTGTGACCCATCTCATTTAACATTTCATAGCATCGCAAGATAATTTTGCCCTAAAACCCATGACGATGTGTCTGAAATCAATGTTGATACCTCCCCTTCTCTGCCCTTGAATTGATGTTGCCGCTCCTCCTCTGCCTAATTCTAAAATCCATGTCAACCCTTCTCCTCTTCATTTCACTCGATTTCAAATCCTGAATCACCATGATCAGAAGCTACAGGTATTTTATTCAGATTGTTTCTGCTTGCTGCTGCTTCTTTATTATAGTTTATGTAGCGTAGAAAGTGAAATAAGTTGTTTGGGTATTTTGCTGTATGACCGAAACGTGAAAGAGGAAGGGGGCAAGGAGCTGTCTATTTTGCTGCGTGACTGAGGATAGTTTGTGAAGGCCCCTGGAATAATAAAAAATCATCCTAAGCTTGTTTATATTCTCCAGTTACAGTTAGTTCAATTCTGTTAGCTTTGTTAATTAAATCATACAAGTGCTGCTAATCTAATTAAATAATCCAAATTTTCTAGATTAATTAAATCATCCAAAGTTTAGTTAGTTTAATTAAAATTAGTGTTTATCTTTTATTTTATATCGCTTGAACTCTGAAGATATGTTTAAAAGACTGTCCAAAAATTTATTTTCATTCTACACAAAAAACATTTGATACTACAAGAAATCATCTCGGAAAACATTTTGAGTTTGAAATTAAATAGTTTGGATCAACTGAAGTAAATCCCACTAGAATTCAAAATTTGAAGATACCATGACACGTGATCCAGGAGTAGCAGATGAAAAACCACTTTACGACAACCAGGTTTTACTCATTGGAGCTCGCATTACCCTTCAGGGTGTAGCTTGCTTAGCTTGTATATGTCTGTTCACGAGACTCGTGGAATTATAATAAAAAGTCTGAATAGAAAAATGCGTGTTGAAGCAAATGGTGCCCCTACTTGCGATGAATGCATTTTAATTTGTCTTCACGTTGCACTTTATGGTTGAGGTAATGGGAGTTACATGTGGGAAATGATCGGGTAATGGTTCCACATACGCAGGTCATGTTCTGGACGGATGTCCTTGAACGAAGCACAAGCAATGGAAGCCAAGCTGTCTCCTCCTGACCACAGATAGTGGTTTGTCCGAATATTCCTGTGTAGCAGAGACACTTTGAACTACAGGGGTCATAGTGGTCCAGATTCGAAAAATTCCTATGGGGGATGGGGGGAGGGGGGAGTTACCATGGATGGATAAATATCAAACAGTCAAAAACAAACTACCAAGATATCTCAATGGGAATTCACTCAATCTCGATTACAAAAGCATTTTTTTGCTGAAAAACCGTGATATATGGGAAAGTTTTTGAGTCATGTGATATTCTTCTGTACTCCTGTTATTTGGGAAGAACAAAATGCTCTTGTTAACAGCGTGATGAGAGCACAATACATAGTTATTAATGGCGCACGGCACAAAAAGGCGCAACATCAGTCTGGAGCCTTGGCTCACGGCGCGCGCCTTTCTGATTTACTGCGCATGTTTATTTTTTGATTTAACATATAACAACAAATTTAAAAGTTTAGTATTTTTTGCTAAAACATATGTAATCAAAGTTTTTACAATTTCGCAAAAAGAAACATCATCATATTTGACATCACTAACATAGAATTTCAAGCATAATAGTTTTCAAAATCCAAAATAACAATATATATTACTAATAAACTAGAAATCCGAATCCGATTCAACAATCATATTTTCCAAAAGTTCTGGTCTAAAACATTAGCTGATGCACTACTTTTGTAGCATGCAGCAATTTGTATGTAGACTTACTGTATGCAGCAGGGAGCATAGGAATGCATACTCACTGTATGCTAAATATTTGTATGCAGCAATTACAAAGTCAACATACTACCGTGTACGCATGCAGCAATTTGTAGAATTGTTTGTATATAACTACATATGATATATATTTGATTTACCTGCTAATAGATATGTTTGTATACAAAAAACAAGCAAAAAACAAAATAAAAAACAAAAGGCGCGCCATTTTGCGCCGTGCGCCTTTTTTGTGCCATGCGCCTTTTGCACCTTCTCATATGCACCACGCCGCAAGAAGAAATGGCACAGATGCCGCGCCGCGCCGTGCGCCATTCATAACTATGGCACAATAGAACATCAATTGTTACGATATATTAAATGAAACTGCTGATACACAAGTCATGGGGTTAACTATTAAATTTTGGACATGAAAATCAAATTTAAGTCATATTTCAATTTCTAAGTCAAAAAAATAATTTTGGAGCTCTAAAAATTGATGATGCATGCTTACAAGCAAAATAATACTGCCCCTAAGATTTAGTGACTTGGAGATTGATTTTCAATTAGACACCAATTACTACATTATGAGCAAGATGTGTGCCTTCATGCTCTTTCGCAATATTTCATGACTCAGGGCGGAATAGTGAGTTAGCCAAATTAACGGCTGAAAGATACCCTCTCATTTGTTGGCTGATTTGTCTAGTCTTAACTTCTCCAAAATTGTCTACTCTTAACTTCTCCAAAATCGTCTACTCTTAACTTCTCCAAAATCGTCAACAAACACACAAGCATTTTCAGCTAAGAAGTGGCCTGAGACCAAGGTTTAAAGATCACGGTTCTGGTTTCGGTCTTTTGAAAATTTTAGAATTTCATAAAATTTCGGTGATTTCGGCCTTGGTTTTGGTTGTCAAAAAACAAACAACGTATAATTTTAATATGTAAAACATGTTTGTTGCACACATATTACTACATATCATGGTTCAAGATTTCGTCCGGTACCACGAAATTCCGGTGGTACCGGACCGGTATCGCTAAGCTCCGGTCCGAAATCGGTGATGAAATCCGGTTTCGGACTACGGCAGGTAAAAAAAAAAAAAAAAAATTGAGAATTGGTTTAGACAGACAAGAAGAGGGAAGATGGAAACGAAAAAGGCGAAATCGAACGAAAACACAAAAACCCTAGTACACATATAATTCGTAATAAAAACCTTGATGAAAAAAATTAATGGAGTTCAAACATGCCCAAGTCTTCAACATCACTGAGGATCTTCGACCTCACCGGCTCAAGCATCGCAGGTGAGTTCCTTTTTTTTCTTGTCTTTTTCTTTTTTTTTCCTTCCTTTTTCTTTTCGCTTTTTTTTTTTTTAGTTTCGTGCTTCTCAAAGGTTTCAGGGGCTCCTAGAAGAACAGGTTTATGTAAAGGGATGGGCTGGACATGAGGAGAGATAATGAATGTGTTAATAGTTATATATATATATATATATATATATATATATATATATATATATATATATATTTGACAGTCAAACTTTGACTTGCTTTACCTTTTTATTTTTTATTTTTGGCTTCCTACATCAGTCTAACACGTGAACTGCATATGAAACCTGCAAATACTGAAAATTTAGATATGGCATGTGAAACTTGTTTACTCAGTTTTGCTTGTATGTTAATTTTGGGCTGTGTTGTAGCTTGTTTGTCAGTTTTGGGCTAACGTGTATTGTAGCATGTTTTATTCTATTACTTTATGTAATATATTTTCATTTTATTTGTTAACAAGTTCATTACCAAAATATTAAAAACCGAAATTTGGACCGAACCGAAACTACCGAAATTGACGAAACCCGCCGAAACTAACAAATTTTCAAACGGCCGAAACCGATACCGAAACCGAGTTCTTGAACCTTGCTACATATATTTGTTGCACACATATTAGTAGTACAACAGTTTACAGCCCATTATATACTATACACAGGCCCGTAAAATATAGATTAATAAGGGTTGTTAAACTTACTTTACCAAGCTCATAATAGTACAATCCATTTCTCTATTTTAAACTTAAGTCAAACAATGTAGCCCATAATCTTAATTGTAAGACCATAAATCTCATTCCACATTTTATTCCCGGATGAAACACGCAACGCGAATATGCTAAATCAAAATATCTCAGTAATTAAAATAGACAAACATTTATTTGATTAATAAAATTATCAAATAAAAATAAGGAGAGAGTGTAGGAACGAATTTAAAGATGAAATTAGGGTTCTCAGACTTGGTTCAATGTATGTTTTATTATTTACATTCATAGTACGTCGAACTGGTTGACTTTTTAACGTTTATAATACAGCTTCTTCCATTTATTTTATTTCCTTCTCTAAAATAAAATTGTGAATTTTACAATAAAAATCGATTATTTCGACCAAAACCAGATGCCCCCCCCCCCCCCCCCCTCTTATTTCGCCTCAGTGACAGCCAGGACCGGACCTGAACGGAATTTGGAGGTTCGGGCCGAAACCTCAAGACCATGGTTGAGACATTTATCAATAAGATGATTGATGATTTGCTTGGAAATCAAGTGAAAATATATATACTGAAAGAGAATTGCAAAAAAAAATGTTTTTGAAGCATTTGATTTTCATGAAGTGTATAGAAAAAAACTTGATATAATATTTAATAATCTATGTATTACCATGTAAAAGTTTGTCAATTTCGTATTTATTACGCAATTAATTGATTTTTGGCTATGAAGTTGGTTAAGATGACTGATAATTTGCTTGGAAATCAAATGACAATATACACTCAAAGTGAACTGCTAAAAGTCATGCTGTTGAAGATAGCTAGATGAATTTAATTTTCATGAAGTTCATACAGCAAGACTTAAATACAATATTTAGTAATCTATATGTTATTGTGTAGAAGTTTTTTAATTTCATGTTTATTATGAAATTAATTTACCGTTGTTTTTTAGTGTGTCATCAAGTGCCAAAATTGATTATACTGAAGCATTTAGTTGAATATAACAGTGCTGTTAAGGCGCAAGCCTAGGCACCGCTAGGCGCGCCCAGCGCGTAGAAAGGTTCAAAATTCAAATGCAGCAGTTGCACCTTTTTGAAAATTGAGGCGCTCGAGCTATTCCAGCCACCTAAAAAGAGCGTCTTTTGGTAAGGCAACAGAGCTCCTAGGCACCTAAAAATGATCTCAATTAGGGTTTGGTTCCTAACTTGAATATGAAAATTTCCTCCGATCAAATTAATTACAAGACTGTTCTCAGTCTTAAATTAAATTGGTTAACTTTGGCTTTGACTGTAGTAAAAGAAAAACCTACCACAAATCATGCTTCAAGCTGTTGCCACCATTGCAACCTCTGCTCAAAGCCACTGCTGATACGAATTACAGCCTAGCATCATCATTGTATCGTGGTTCCTCTGCCTCGTCTTCTTGACTCAAATATTAAGTTGAGAATTAGTAATTTGAAAGTAATTACTATTTAACAGATGAATTTAGGCAAAATAAAAGTTAGGTTGTATTTAAACTTTTAAATTTAAATAACTTCAAAATTTTAATTTAAAGTTTACTTGATTTCAATTGGAACTTTAGTGAATGTTAATTTATTTCAATTCAATTCAAGTCACTACTCCATGTTTTCGGTGCTCTAGACCCGAAATTGACATCGTTTTGGTCAAGGTTGGTATTTATGACTTCATATCTAGTGGCTAGTGCTTTCTTATTTGCAAAATATTTTTTTACAAGCATGTTTTAACGCTAAAGCAGTCATTTTATGTTAATTTACAACACAGTTTTTTAGGGGAAAAAAGCGTAAAGCTGTATAAAATGCACACAAACTGGCTCAAGGCGCAGATAAGCCCAAGACACAAGTTTGGCTCTTTTTTTACCCTTTAGCATCTTAATTACCTTAATATATAATTCCACCAGCCGCAAGCCAAAATTCTGGTTCATCACTGCCATCCTTCCCTACATCTACATGTTTGTGCGCAGGTGCCTATATGTATGCGTGCATGTGATAACAAACGCATACATGCACACACACACGCGCGCGCATATATATACAGATATATTCATATATATATATATATATATATATATATACACACACACACACACATATATATATATATACACACACACACACACACACATATATATATATACATATATATACATAAAGAGAGAGAGAAGCATAGACATGTAGGTATATATAAATAACAAAAAAGAGAGGTTCAGATGCATTATAATTCTTGAGATCTCATCATTAAACCGACTTAGTTAACAGTCATTAGCGATGGTGATACACAAAAGTTTTGTCAGAGTTAGAATCAGTAATCATCATGATACTATTATTAAATTGTTAATAATATGCATCCTGTAGCCAGAACTAACATGCAAATACGAAGAGTATTGAAATGTTATTGACCATATATGTACATATACATGCAGATAATGTTTTGATACCAATTCCCAAATCCAAACCTTATGCCACAATGGTACACCGTTTAATTAATTTGATCCATGACCAGTAAAAGATATCATGTGACTAACTGATGATGAATATATATATATATATATATATATATGATGAAGATATATATATATATATACATGAGATAGGATCAAGATCACCCCAAATAGTGCAGCACCCCTATAGCCCCTTGATTTCCACCACACTTTTGTTTCTCTCTCCTCCCACTAACTCCCCCCCCCCCCCCAAACTAATTTATTTAATCATAAATGAGAGGCTATTAGTGAGCGGCAAAAGAGGTGCCACATAATAGGGGTGCTCTTGAACCTCCCTATATATATATATATATATATATATATATATATATATATATATGTGTGTGTGTGTGTGTGTGTGTGTGTGTAAATATATATGTATATATGGTGCATACATAGACAACACACATATGACATATAAAAAAGAACGTTCACCGAAGACTACGGCAAGCCGTTCGTCTTCGGAAGGTGCAGGGCAACACGGACTGCGCGTTTAACCCCTTGGACCTCTAGTGCACCGCGTTATTTTGGTTCAGTGGATAGTTGCCAATGGTAGAGATCAAACTCGCGACCTCGCATGAAGAAGGGCACAAGGAAGTGGATGGTTGCTCAGTGGATAGTTGCATAGTGGATAGTTGCCTATGGTAGAGATTGAACATAGATTCGTCTTTAAAAAAGTTTGATTTAAAAGATTTACCACTTTTTTCACTTTTTTTTATATTATGCCCCTAGTTGAAATTAGGTTGGTTATGCATAATTTCCTGGTTAAAAATTTATCTGTAGCATATTAGAAGCAAAGCAAATTACACTTTTCTCTGGAGCATATGAAACATTTTCATGCAATATAATCTTTTCAAGTAGTAATATAAGAACGAATGAAATACAAGCCTGAAACAATAATGCAAGCCATATCGCTCGGGCCACGGCGCATTACATGTAAATTGATTCAATTTCCTCCACTTACAGCTGAAGAAATGACAAGCACGAAGATAACGAAACAAGAAGCAATCCACACAATAACAACAAAAATACATATAAAAATAGAAGCAGTAGCTATAAAACAGACACCAAAAAAGATGATTCATCAAATTCGCAGCAGTAGCAGTAATAATTGCTTTGAATGAATGCTGTCACTTCATGTTTCCTGTTTCTATGTAAATTAATAAATATTCAGTGGGGGCGGTAGTCCCCACCCGGCCAAAGGTAGGTCCGTCATTGGTTTCAAACATTGATCATATCCAATGGTTTACATCATGGTACAAAAGATGAAATGATGGATGAGACAAATGATGGTAAGGGTGCAATCAACAGTCAAGTTATAAAAATATATTGACAAGGATCTACCAGTTTCAAATAATGTGTCGTATATTAACTAAAAACATGTATACATTAAATTATAAAAGCATGACCACCATGTGATGAATATTTTAGTAACTGTGTTTGGGCAGTCACTTCACATAAAGTCAGCATACAAACATGTATGCTGTTGTATAATGACATAAAAGAATAGGCATACCAGTCCACCTTTAGCTCCGGTCGTTGTCATGAGAGAGAGGCAGTTTTTGGGGAATGGCTTTTGAAGTCCAGTTGGAAATAGTCGCTTGTTGACCTCTGAAGTAATACCATTTAGCGTATTTGACATCATTCTATCCAATCTTGCAGTTCCAGATTCACCTTTACTTCTAATGATTTTTTCTATCTCGCTACGGAGGGCCAATGAATCTGTCAAACATTATGCAATTCGTTATTATAATTTAAGACGCTAAAATGCCACGTATGTACACAACTATCACAGGTTCATTAGAAAGATTCCACCAAATATGAGGCTAATAAAGCAAATCAATTAACAACAATTAACCATAACTTAGCGTTAGATCAAGATTAAGGCTCAACATGCCCAAATACAGAAACTAGCCGCTTACACGTGATAATATGCGACATATAAAGCCATACTACATTCCTGATATCTTAGGTGGGATAGTTTATGTAACATGTGTTAATAAGCCTAATACAAATCTGACTGTTAGAAATCAAATATGCTAACTTTTGTATAGAAAGAAATCAAACAAGCGACCAATTGGGACATGCTACGCACACCTAAAGCAGAGAGAAATGACTTGAGTGAGCACGTCTTCCTAAATTAAACTGAAATTAATTAACCACAGCTTCTGTCAGGTTTGGACTTTCGTGGTTAGGTAACGGATACAAGTTTTTATTTTATTTTGTAAACATGATATGCCCTCAATCATGATTACTAGATGAGAACTGTAATTCATTACACAGAGTGGAACATAGGTAAAGCTTTATAAGGAAGCAACCTCGAACTTGGAGAAATGATATTAAGTGCATTTTAGAAACATGAAGTACTTTCGGATGTTTGCATTCGGATGTCTGCATATAAAAAAAGAAAGGGGGTGTGGGTTTGTTGTAAAGAGAGGAAAGGCCAAGATCAACTTGTAATTCCCTTGAAATTATTTAGCTAATTTGTTGCAGACACATTATCATATAAATCATTTTTACACTTTAGTTTTGTCTTCAGGGACACTACAAACATCACCTACATGAATTTTAAGATTATTCTAAATCTTCTATGTTCAGAATGTTAAGAAATTAATAGTCATTCAATTCACCACCTCTGATTAATATTAGTTTTTGAGCAATGTGAGGATCACCCAACAAGCAGTTTTATGAAGATGATCCTAAATGATATAAGCCCCATATCCCAAAGTTTGATCTCATTTTGAATTGTATAAATGGAATCTATATACATGGCTTTTATCAATGGGTTGCCTAGATCAAATAAGGAAAATGAGAGTATTTAGGTCGTGAAAGGTTTTTATCCTAACCAAAATGGATGGTTAAGAAAGAAGGCATTGTTGTGTATTCCGCATGTTGAAAATCTAAGAATGAAGTTCTTAAAGAACGTCACCAATCAAAGTTTATTCACCCCAGAGAAACTACGATGTATTATGATATGAAAAGAAGTTTCTTCTAGAAAGGTATAAAAAGGGACGTAGGCTTATTGGTAAAGCAATGTTTGAATTGTCAATGAGTTGAAGCCAAGCATCAAAAGCTAAATAGATTGCTTCAACCTTTTAGATATACAAGTTTGAAAATGGAATATATATATTTGGGGGGGGGGGGGGGGTTTATATATGGGTTGCCTACATCAAATAAGAAAAATGTGAGTATTCGGATCGTGATAGACAGATTGACCAAAAGTGCATACTTCATTCTCATTAGATCGACAAGTAAGGCACTTTAGCAAAGCTGTTTAAGAAGAACATTGCTAGGATACAAGGAATTTCTAGTAGTATAGTCAGTGATAAGGATGCTTTCTTCAGCGGTGAATTATGTAAGAGAATGTAAGTTATAGAAGGTGCTAAGTACCGAGCTAAAGATAAGTATTGTGTATCACCCACGGATGGATGGGTTAACGGAAAGAGTTAACAAAGTACTTGAAGATTTGTTGACGGCTTGTGTACTAGACTTTGGTGGATCATGGAATGATCATTTGCACTTAATCAAGCTCACCTATAATAATAGTTATCAGACTTGTATGGGAATGACACCTTCGAAGCTTTATATGAAACGCAGTGAAAATCACCCGCATATTGGTTGAAAACTGAAAATAGGTTGATTTTTGGACCAAACATTGTGAGCGAAGTCACGGAAAAGATTGAGTTAATGTAAGAAGGAATTAAAAAAGCTTGGTATAGACAGAAGAGTTAGACAGACAAGAGACGCAAAGATCTAGAGTTCTCAGCTGAAAACTAGGTTTTTGTCAAAATATCACCAATAAAGGATATGATACGATTGGAAAGTCAGGGAAATTGAAGCGAGATACGTAGGTATGTTTCCTATTAATGAAAGAATTAGAAAACTTGTTTATCGGGTAGAATTACCAAGTAATCTAGCAGGAGTCCATAATGTTTTTCATGCGTCTCATCTTAGAAAGTATGTTCATATACCAGATATTACCATCACTCGGATCGTATTGGAAGAACTAGTAATAGAACCGAATATGGCTTTAGTTAAGAAACCAGTTCGAATTGTGGTTAGAGATAAGAAGTTAAAACAAGACAATCAAATTTGTAAAGATCCAATTGAATGAGAATGACTATACTTGAAAGGCAGAGAAAATGATTAGAGACTTATCCCGCATTGTTTTAATGGCATGTTCTATATCTGTGTTATATGGTTGTTGTGTACCTTATCATAATTCCGAGAATGAAACTCTTTAAGAGGAAGTCTGTCACACCCATAATTCTAATTAACATAACATTTAGGATATGTAATTAAATTAAATATAGTAATGTCTTGAGATAAGGAGAATAAGATAAATTGGTTGTGGCTTAAATAGCTGGCCAATAACATTAATTAAATCATAGAAAGAGCGATGAATAATGAGAGGGGCCAAAAGGTCCTAACTAAAACTTTGTCTCTCTCATTATTCTTATTTCATTACATAACAAACGAAAGCAACTTAAAGGCTAGCCCTTGCTAAGGAAACAAAGAGAATGAAAACTAAGGGATCCAAATGAAAGGGAGATTAATCAACATCTAATCTTAATCTCTTTATCTATCTTACTTTTACATACTTGTTTGCAAATTATGCCTAATTCTAAATTATATGATTATGTTATGTTATATTATGAATGGTTGTTTCGTTACATGCTTAATTGATGATTTATTGGATTTATTATGGCATTTTTTGATAGGTGGTAAAGGTAGAAACCTAAGTTATAACCTCCAAAATCGACTTGAAATTTTGATACGAGTATAAAACATTATTTTGAAGATGACTACTTAATTAAATAATTTTCAAAGCATGTATGACTATTTTGTACATCTCCTAAGTGGAGATAAATATTTAATTCAGGTTCCAATTATTACAAATAATTATGTAATTATTTTGATCTTGAAATTTTCATATGTGAAAAAATATGTAAATTATGTTTTTTAATGATTTGATTATTTCTACGCAGTGGATATGATTTCTACAAATTCATTTTTGGGGGAAGGCAAATTGATTTTACTGCGGTTTTTCTGAAAGAATTTGACAAAGTATTTTGTTAACCAATAGAAATTTGACAATGGATAAGAATTGGTGAAAAGGAATGTTTTTATAAAAACAAAACGGTTTTGTATTTGATAACGAAATTGTCATATCGTCCATATGCAACTTAGACATTCTTGTTGACACCTACAGGTTTTGTGATCATGCATAGTACTTCTCAAAGCAGCATCGCTTTGTTTTAAAGACTCAATACCAAATTTTAGTTGCTTACAATTTTAGTAGCTTACGTCCTTCACTTTTGACATACATTGTCCCTTTGTTTTTGAAACCTATATCGAGCGACATTGATGCCGAAAGCTTATAATTTTGACATCCTAACCAAGTGGCATACTTGTTATATAAATATAATTAATTTCTTTGTAGCAATGACGTCGTAAGTCTTCAATGTCGAAACCTATGCTTTAACAGCTTTGATGTCGAAGATTCATAAATTCTGACATCAAGGCATGGTAGCCGCAATTTTATGAAGTTGGCATCGAAAACTACCCAACTTTGGCATTCATATTTTGTAAGCTTGTAAATCATGTTTCATGCAAACCAAAAGGGTGGATAACCAATATGTTCTATAATACGATGATTGTGCTTTCGGTCTCATGGCCTTCTGATCTATCAGAATATTTCATTAAAGTTTTGATATAAAGAGGCGCTACGTTGCATGTCCGTCATATTGATGTCGTAGATTATTAAATCAACGGTTTCCTCTAAAAAAAGCTTGATAGCTTATTAATCGAAAGGTTTGACAACCTCCACTTGATATCAAATTTAAAGAAAGCTGTTTCAGAGAAGAATATATTTTCGCATAAGACTTCAACTAAGTACACGGCTATGTTTTCCTTATTTTTTAAATATGATTTCAAGGTGTAAATCTTTTACAGACTTGTGTTTTTAAGGAAATAAAATGGTACTTTGGTCCAAGGTTTTATCAGAGAATTATTATCATTATCACTATTAGATATAAATTACGAGAGGATAACTTGGCTCGATAATTTAAAAAGAAAAAAAAAACTAAATGGGACTAATCTATAGTGGAGTCAAGCCCTATATTTCAGTTGCTAGTCCCTAGCTGATAACGGTCCATGATTTCAATACATAGGCTTGTCCACGGATAAGACTAGGTTTACGCTTTATACACAGAAAGAAATATTTAGTTCGGATAGGTTATCGGTTGGTCTTTAAACCCATTAGGACCAAAGTGAACCTAGGAAAAGTATGTTTGAAGTTGAACAGACGGTCCAGTTTCCTTCTAACTGTATTTGTATCATTGGTATATCTGCTAAGTCTGGATCAGCCATATAGGTTTGTAATAACCCTACGAAAATTATGATGTTGAGACGAATGGTCCATTGAATAAGACAGATTGGTCAGATTTACCCATGTCTCATGATCTATATGATTGCTTCATATTTGTGTTTTAGCAATTGTAGCAGCATGTGCATAATTTATAAAAGACATTTTGAGAAGATACTAATGAGAGGAAAATCATTTCACTCAACGGCGTGCTCTCACTAAATGTCTATTTTGATTTGAAATGACATTATTATTCACATCAGACTTTATTCCTAACCGGAAGTTATTTTATTTCCCTTAAACTCTCTTACGTTCACTTGAATAGTTTTAAAGTAAGATTACAATTGTTAGGTTTTTCAAGTTTGGCGAATAAGCTTTCAAAGACGCTCATGAGGCAAACTAGATATATAGAAACTTTATTTATCACCTTTATTATTATTTTTTGTCTGAAATATTTGTATGACATATTATGTAATTGTCATGTAGTAAATTATGATCAACCAAAGGGCATCTTCATATGCCATTTTTGAAGTATATTTGGAGTATTTCGAAATAGTTATATTTTGTCTGTACCTGGAAAACAAATGGTATTGTGTAATGAACATGGAAACTTGAAATGAAATGTATTTCGAATTTTCCATATTCATGTGCTTCAGATGTTAATGAACAATTAATTAATCTCATTTTGTCATCAGAGGATAATATTATTGATGACTGCATAATCAATAGCATTTATTTTTAGACCTCGAGTGATGTTACAGCCTTTGTTAGAAATCAAGTTAATTTTTAGGTCTCAAGTGTGCTCATTAAATGTCTTTTTATTTTTATTTTATTTTTTGCTCGTGTGGGTGGGGAGTTCGATACATAGAAGCTTCATGGCATTTATAACATGGCGGCTGACCAAATTTATGGGTCCGGTTTGGGATTATTAGAGATCTCACAAACTTAATTTGAGTCCCGGCCTTATATTAACAGCTCCCATGTGCGCACTGTCAAGCATACATTCATATAGACATTTTAATTGCACACAAAGCGGGGGTATCCACTAGGACTGAGACTCAAATTAAGCTTGTAAGGACTCCTTTCCAAGGCGCACACTATAAATTTCACAATCCTGACTGCCAGATTGAAAATACAGCTATGATTAGCACCATTCACGGGTGAATATGAAATTCTATAAGAAACGATTGTAGTGACTTCTCAAAAGGAACTTTTCAACAGGTTAAATTTTAACGCGACAAATTTAGTAAAACAAAAGAGTGATAATCTGTTGACTATAATAACATAGAGTAATAAACAATGTAAGAGGTAACAGAACTCATTTTATATCGAACACTATGACCATCATACCTATTTCACCATTTTTGGTACCAGTGAACCGATAGTGTACATCTTCGCTTTGTGCTTCGGTTTTCGCTAAGAGCCTCTCTCTCTCCATATCTGATTCAGGTTTGAGCAAAAGATCATCTACGCCACAAGTAAAAGCATGCATCTATATTCGTAAACAATTATTAAGACTACCAAGGTCAGCCGAAATCAAAATAAAATAAAATTACAGTGACGAAAGATAAATCCAAAATTAGGAGAGAATTCTAACCTGCAAATATGTGGTGAACAAGCGACTGAATACAGAGAGCAAAGTGCCTGCAGTATCTGCACCATAAAGTTCATGGACTATATGAACCAATCCATACTTTCCAAATTGAGCCTTGTCAATTATGCCATGAATAAGCTCATTATTGTAAATATGCATCACATATTCAGTTTTTTCATTTGCAAAATATTCCTTTGGGATTTTTCCTTCTTTTTCAACAGTAAATGGTGAACGTTCCCTTGTAATATGGCATAATATTGCAGTTATGACCTGCAAGAAACAATAAATAGCAAAATGAAGACGTAAATACTTACTCGTGCTACTTCTAATACGAAGATCAATAATAGTTCTTGCTCTACGGTTCATAAAATCATTGATATGTTCTCTATTTAAAGAGAGAAAGTATAAGAAAATTTCTACTACTGCAATGTGCTATATTTCAGGCAAAAAAAAAAAAAAAAAAAAAAACAAGAAATAAAAATTGTCTTAATTTCAAAATATAACTCTTGCACTTTTTCAGCTCTAAAGATTCCAAATGAAATAAACATCAGCGACGATTTGATCATAACCTGTTTTCCAGTCCATAAGGGTTTTGGTTTCCAAATAGCCGGAGGAAGTGGCTGAATCTCGTTATTTGAATTCAAAACTGAAACCTTACAACCCCTTTTACTGACTTGAATGCTGTTAATAGCAGGTGGTACCCAAGAAGCATATAAAAGCTGATGGTACTCCTCACGGGTTAAGAATGTATCCTTTTTGCTAAGTAATACAGCACTTACAATGTGATCCTGATACAATAAATCGTATTATATAAACATATGCAAGCACCAATGTTAAGAAGGTACCAAAATGATTCAGATCCTAGCGGTTACCTGAATTAAACCCCTAATGGGGTCTCCGCTTGTTGTAACAATATACTGTCTATTTGCATTAACAATATTAAGGGCTTCAGAACGTGAAATTTCATCCTGGGGAAAGTGAACATTCATCTCATCGCCATCAAAATCAGCGTTGTAAGTACTGTATGTACATAAATAGGACACAGGTAGTTAGAAACAAAAAATCAACAATAGTAAAAATTACTCAAAATAATATATAACCTGCAATTTGCATAGTGCATTCGAATTGTCTTTTCTCCTTTTAGAACACGAACAACATGAGCCATCATACTAGACTTGTGTAGTGTAGGCTGTCAATTAGAGTGAAGCTATGAGGAAAACATAGTAGTAAGAGAAGTACGGGGGAATGCATAATTTTACATGCACAGATAAATCTATCTAAACTAGGATTGCTAAAAAACGTTAACAGCCTAGTTGTCCAAATGACAATGTCATTCAAATAAACCTAAACTATACAGGACCCCTTTTCTTATACTTCTTGTTGTGTTACGCATTAAAAAGAAGTAGAAATTAGGTTGAAGGGCTTCTCTTTTCATTCAGGGTAGTAAGTTCTAGGGACAGAACTTTTGAATGATTAATTTTAACGATAGTTTACATGAAAATGATAAATGAAGTTATCATTTTTAGTTATACAGAAACAATTGTAGATGAATTTATCATTTTTCTGTATAAATGAAAAAATAACTGAATTTATCATTTTTCTGTAAATTGTCCTTAAAACCAAGGTTTGAAAAATCGGTTTCGGTCTCCGTCTCGGTGTCACTCAGTTGAAAATTGGTAGTTTCGAAAATTTCGGTTTTCCGTTTCAAATTTTATAACGTAAATGAAACATTAGGCATTGTAAGTAAATTTCAAAACATAACATTACACTACACTTGTATAAAAAATAAAGCAGCCCAACAAAGTTGCTACTACAGACGTCTAAACAAATAACACAGCCCCACTTATAAAAACAGTCCAGCAAAGTTTACTAAGCTCATCACTTATTCATTATCCCTCCCCAAAATATTAGTCTCCCACTTCAGCCAACCAGGACATAAAACTAAGAACGCAAATAATGCCGAAGTTCATTGCTACTAGACACATGCTTCGGTAAAGCTCGTCTAAATGAACTCGAAATAAGCTGCCTGATTCGAAGTAAGCAGTCTGATGTTTAAAGCATGCTTCCTGAAGCTCGAATAGGGATTGAATGAGGCTTGTCGCTAATGAAAGCTTGAATTTGGGTAAAATTGCTAGATTCAATTACTGAAAATAGATAAGTATTTGATTACAGTTAGATTCAGAATCTTTTTTCTTATGCTTTTATTGATTCTGCGTGTTTTTTCTTGTCTTTCCCCTCTTATATGATTATAACAATTTCAAAAAAAATGATTTTTTTTGAACGGGAGGGGATCGTCTCACTACCTGCCGGAAACAATACGAGTTTGTCGGAAACTCGAGGTTCCGACCGGAACCTCACACCAAGCATAAAGCTAGTATTGTTTTTAAAACTTATTATCCTAGACTAAGAAGCCCTTCGAGTGAAAATCCCCTTTAAAAGATACTATGGCTATCAGTATCACAACTAAAAAAATTAGAAGTATTTCCTTTCCCTACAATGTAAAGACAAAAAGTGTCATACCCTGGTGCGCTAAGGTAACAAAAATTCATGCTGCAATATGATACCACAAAATATAGCTTTTCAATCTGGTATAAGAGCAATAAAAAACATGAAAATGTTGTTTGTCACAGTTCATCCTACACAGTATTTTCATGCTTAACAACTAAGATGAAGGTTTTAGTTTTAAGGAGTGCGAATTGGGTTTTATTTTTTTACTACAAGATATTTACAAACTCAAACTAAATATCATTGTGAAAGTCTGAGAACAGAATTTGGTGTTGCAATAATTTACTTCCAATCTTTTCTTCTCAGCAGCATCCGACTTCAATGTTTAGTTGACATTTTAGTATCCTTTCTTTATTTCCAACCTATTAAATAGCAGTAAAACACAAGAATTTTATGCTCTCTCATTGATTCCAGGAATTCCTCCTCTCTCCTTCATTCTCTACTTATTTGTTTTTCGAATCCCCTTACTTTATCGTTATGATAATCATTACAACCTTTATAGCGGTTTCCTTTTCCATCACTTTATTTTTAAGTACCAACATTTAATAATTTTAGAATTATTTGAAGATTTCTCAAGTTTCATGTTCTATGTTACGTTTAATCCATATATAAAAACTAATCATATGATATGAAATTCTAAGGCTGCGGTAGGTTTACCGTTTTTAGTTTTGGAATCGTCCATACAGAAGTACACATGAAGCATGTATAGTAAGAAAAACGACCAAACTTGAAAATGAAATTAGCAAACAAAATGGAAAACAACTTTTTTTTTATTTCATGTTTTGAGAAATGACGGAAGCACTTCAACCCTCCGCCTTCCCTCCATTCCCTCTTTTTTCCACTTCATCTTCCTTCCATTCTTTCCATTGTCACTTCACTCTCCCCATATTTTCTAATGAATGTTGAAAATTCAAAACATATAAAATAAACCAAAATGGACATAAATTTTCAAATAAATACAAAGAACAAATATTCGTTAATTAATATATTAAATTCTTTAAAAAAATGACAATTCAATGTCCGTCCCACATCCGTATTTAAAAAATGTCAAAACTAATTTTCATTCAAGTACACATAATTCAAATTTCCCTTGATTATATGCAAATTATTATGATGTGCTACTACGTTTCTCCTCTATCATTTATACTAGTTTTTACAACAATCTATGGGTTTCTCTTACGGTCTCTTATATTGTTTTACATTCAAGTCCATAAGTGATCTTAAATTTTAAATATATTTCAAATAAATCAACTTAACATATATTTCTCAGTTGATTTATTAAGTAATGAAAAATAACAATTCAATGTGTATGCCACATTCCTATTGACAAGAATGGTAAAACTTTTTTCCTCTTAAGTCCATGTGATTCCCCCAAAAAAGATAACATTCTTATTAGAAATCATTACATTATTCAACATTCAAGCTCACAAGACTTGTTTCTTCCTAAATTTAGTATTAATATACAAAGAAATATGTACATGACTTTTTCCTTTCTGAAGTTTGTATCTCATTACAAGAAAATATTTGGACAATGTTTTCTTCCTAGAATTGGTACATCATCGCCAAAATATATAGTGTTTTTCCTTTTCAAAATTGTAAGTCAAGTGGATTCTTTATCATTAATCAATATTATTTTTGTGTAGAATGACATTGCAATTAATAAGAGGTGCATGTCTGTATTCTGTGATGTTGAAAACTAAATAAAAAAACCAATTAGAATGTTCTTGTAAATAAGTTACGTTGACAATTTATATTTGTAATGCACAATGATTAATGGACAAAAGTTAGTCCATATTTGGATTAGAAATATTTTTTCTTCTATCTTTTGTAATCTTCTAGAGGTAAATGTGAAATAATTTTTGAAATTTTTACTATAAATTAGATTGATGTATGAAACCCTGTTTTTTTTTTTTTAAATTAAAATAACAATGTGATTTGTAACTTTGTAGCGTTTTTTTTTTTTTTTTTTTTTTTTGAATTTGTTCAGGAGGAAAACCGACCGAAGTTGTAAAACTCTCCCTAGTGCACCTAGCCTGGAATTTGTAGGGTTTATTTGCACTTAATATTTCCTTTTGTAGTTAAATAAATATTGTAATCATCTCTTTGATAATGTTACACTTATTTTTGACAAAAATATGTTGTAAAAAATTTAATTGCATACAAATATACCGATCCATTAATGTTATATTTCCATTGGTATTTTCGAAAATTCTCAAGTAACATTTGAAATTCAATTCATACCATTTATTTTTAGTCAAATGTACCAAAGCTTAATGTCAATTTCAAAATTTATGTACATGAATATGTATCCATACAATTTTATTAGAACATTAATTTCAAAGCTAATTATGAAACTACTTTTTGTTTATTTGCTTAACAAATGATGAATTCTAAAAAATAACAAATCAATATATAATTTATTTTTATCGACAAATGGTGTTTTCAAATATGAAAATATGAAAATCTCAACACCTATAATTATATACAGTTCAATTTGCAACTAGTTTATCCTACCAAATTGACCACATATTGCATAAAAAATTCTGTTCTTCAAATATATTTAAAACATTCTTTCCCACCATCATATCGTGTGACGCACCGATTACACACTAGTAGCTTGATGAAGATAAAGATCTCAACTACACAAAAATTATTATTATATTTCTCACATGTATATAACTAGCGACAACTTAGACCACTAGTTTAAAAAAACTGTCAAATATTTGATTTCACCAGAATACAAGTAATTCATTCAGTAAAAACCATCACATATTTACTTATGACAAATGATACGATCATTAGTGCTGATTTTCGGCAGAACGCAACATTTTCATGGTTTATCTAACCAAGAATGTTTCACAGCCTAGAAAGAAATATAATAGAGCGCGATAAATTTAACAATACTGGGCAAGAAGACTGGCAACACTCAATTAAATAAAACTCAGGTGTGCATCATGGTTATATTTGTTTCTAACATCACAAGAAAATTCACACCAACAACTGCTATGTCAAAATTATCACCAAACTAAATTAGACTATAATTCATTAACATAATGCAACTGATAGTGAATAGTGATGACTCGTATTTCTCTTTCAACTCATATCTTGCATTGCATCCCTTTGATCAGTTGCCTCTTAACAATAAAAACAGAGCAAACCAAACCGCAACTTCAACATTCAGACAACCAAAGTATGAAAAATAATGGGCGCTGTGGAAGTTCATTACCTGACGATTGACAAGTACAACATCACCGTCTTGTAAATGGCGATAAACAACTTTTCCCTCAAAGTCATATTCAGGACCTTTCCCATTCTCGTTAGAAACCAATCGAGACGTCGGTAGCTTTCTTGAAATAGATTTACACATATTCTTAATGTTTAATTTGTACGGCCTATCTTTATCCACATAGAGTGTAGCACCAGGATGAGTATCGGTACCATTCATGATAGCATGTCTCAGTTTATCCACATTCCATGGAGTCACTTTCTGTATAATAATATATTTCACTGTGATTATATCAATAGAGACAAAAAAAGACAAAGCAAATGCCAATGTAGCATAGTCTCAGACAAAAAAATGCAACTATGGTTGAATTAGACAATTAATTGCATGATTGGAATAAAAGTTAGATCGTATTTATCCCAAAAAAACAAGCATTTAGCACTCTGCAGATTGAAGTACAAAGTGAATATTGCAACTTATACCAGTAGGTTCTTGCAAAGTTTTGGCGGAAGGCCCAAAAAGGAGGTATGGCTTTCTATGCTACTGCAGTTTTGAATAACAGGTCAAAAATCATCTATTTCTAATTAATCGTGCTATACCTCTGGATATGTTAACCTCACAGCAAAATATGGAGGAATCCCAATTTCATTGACTGCCAAATAAGGATCAGGAGAAATAACAGATCGACATGCATAGTTGACTCTCTTTCCCATCATTTTTTGTCGAAGAATTCCTTCTTTCTTTTCTATCATCTGCCTTATGCCCATATTTTCTTTGCCTCTTCCGGCTGTAAAGTGAAGAGTATACAAATTATGCAGGGTACCATTTTGTTGCTTGGAAATTAGTTTAGCTGAACACTATTATTGATACCATAGATGCAGTATAAAACAAGATCTCGATGCGATCAAACAAAATTGTAAACGATAGAAAAACATAATGAGAAGTGAAAAGTAAGCAGCATGCATACTAGAAGGCCAATCGATAGATGATAAGTAATTCAATAATAGTTAGAGACAATATCCACTTTCGGCAAGTAAAGGAAACCTATACAATTCAAGTGTGTGTGATTTTCTTTTTTCTGCAAAATAAAAATAAAAACCATAAAATACTCACAAGAGAGAATAATCTCATTCACAATGGCTTTGGAAAGAATATTTAGCAAGCAGAAAGTAACCTATACAATTCAAGTGTGTCATAAAATACTCACAAACGAAAATTCTCGTCCATCATGGCTTTGGAGAGAAATTAGGAGATGTAGATGTCTAACTGGTTCTAACAATTTGACAAATAGCAAAGGTATAGGGTGAAAACACAAGTTGGGTAAATGTTTGTTAATAGAAATTAAGTAGCATGATAATGGCGACGACGGTCATAACAACCACGACTTTGTTTGCTACTATTCGACGATGACCATAACAACAAGGCTACTTTCTTTGCTACTGTTTCCTACTCCTAATTCACAGGTGTTATTACTCCTGCCGTTTCCAGCGCTGGATCAATCAAACTTAATACATCAAGATAGCGGCAGTGTACAAAATTAGCTTAAGGGTATTTAACAGCAAAAGATGTATAGTGTCATGCCATATGAATGCAATATATGGACGGAAAGAAAGAAAATAGCAGCAAGTAATATGAGCATAAAATGCTAGGGTGCAAATAAAACTGACCAAAACATGTGATTGTGATATAGACGGAAAAACACCAAACTAAGAACCGAAGTACCTACCAATGCTTTTGCTACTATCATAAAACATCGATACATTCCTTTGAAGCTCCATCCAAATTTGGATGTTCTTGGGATTATAAGGATCAGTACTGATTAGTTTCCGCAAATTGGAATTAGAATGTAAAACTCTGGTCAGCAGCACATTTTGTGGATGCTCCAAGACCTAAAACCACAACATGGAATCAATTGTCAGACAACAAGCATTAACAGATTAATGCAAATAGGTGTGAGAACTTGTTTTTTTTGCCAAACAACCAAACATTGGAAGAAACATAATTTAGCACAAAATACATGTACTTTTTCAATCACTGATGTCACAAAAATATTTGTTTCTTATCGTAAAACCTAACATGAAATTTTAATGCATGATAGCTGTTTTTTAATTAAAATTTTGCATGCTGAAAGTGCAATCTCTTCATTAAACATGTAGATTCAAAGTAAAGATATGTTTAGATTATTCAAAATATGCATAATAGCAATTTGAACTCTGTCTATCTTGCATATAAAAGAATGGATGAAACTTATGATCTCCTGGCAACCTACATGCAGAATAAAATTATGGATACTGGAGGCAGAAAATCAAATAAAACAAACAAGCATTAACAGATTAATGCAAAAAGGTGTGAGAACTTATTTTTTTGCCAAACAACCATACATTGGAAGAAACATAATTTAGCACAAAATACATGTACTTTTTCAATCACTGATGTCACAAATATTTGTTTCTTATCGTAAAACCTAACATGAAATTTTAATGCATGATAGCTGTTTTTTAATTAAAATTTTGCATGCTGAAAGTGCAATCTCTTCATTAAACATGTAGATTCAAAGTAAAGATATGTTTAGATTATTCAAAATATGCATAATAGCAATTTGAACTCTGTCTATCTTGCATATAAAAGAATGGATGAAACTTATGATCTCCTGGCAACCTACATGCAGAATAAAATTATGGATACTGGAGGCAGAAAATCAAATAAAACAATCAGCTTATATACAGCCTTGCAAATAATGACATCATGATTACAGTGTGTAGTTTAGCTTCAATGAATACTATCATAATCCCACAATTGTTGTGCATGCATCAGCTTTATCCACAACCACAACTACCAAAACAAACAGAAGCCCTAAGTTGATTTATTTTATTTAAACTCACTATGTACAATTATCAAGACAAACAGAAAACGTATAAATTTGACATTCTCACCTCCCCTCCAGTAAACCCAGGAGGGCGGAACTTGCTGGGCGGGACAAGAAGATCCTTCAATAAAAAAACCGAGTACGCTTTTTCATTCTTATCTCCATAGGAAATGTTTTGTTGTATATCAAATATTAGGTTGCAAAGTTTAGCATCATTTTTCCATAGATTTCGCAAAATTAATTCAACCTGATATAACAAGAGTGTAATAAGTCATTAAGTGCAAGCACTATCAGATAATAAAGCATTAAAACATTATACTTGAAGAGAAGTACAAAATCAAGAAATACAAACTTCTGTGGGTAATAGATGACTCTCCCCGGCAGAGGCATACATGTTTCTAAAGAAGGTAGGAGACAAAGCTTTCAAACCACTAGACATATATTTAACTTCTGATTTATTTTTATCATCCATGGCTGCATCATTTTCACCAGCAATAGGATCTTCTCGAAGCAAGTTGGTTCTTATATCTCTTTCTAGAATTGTCTATTCACAGATATGTACTGTATATTAGTGCATGAACCATAATTGAAGATAACTATAAATAAACACAACGTACAGAACAAAAACTACCACATGTTTAAGTTTGGCTTGACAGCAAAGGTGGGAAACATGTAGGGCTAAAAGACTTTTGTGTATGTGTTATCATTTAACTTTGAATGCCACCTCCCCCTCCCACCCAAAAAAAAAAAGTGTGCGCTTCTTTTTTCGAAAGTGTAGAGGAATAGCTGTTTAAGCGTCTTCTAAGGACTTAGAGGGACAGTTACTGAAATTCATAAACGACCTAACAGCTAGCTTATATTGAGTTTTGCATGAATCACTTCCAATAAAGAGTGATTAATTTTGGTATGACACCTGCATAAGAATGTAGGTTGTGACGTGGTACGTGAATATATGAGGAAGTGTCTAGCAGTGTACACACTGCTGTTTCTCCTTTTGCGTACGTACCCCAGTAAATCCCAGGTTCATCCACTATTTTTTGTTTTAGATATGATATCAACTCTCCAAAAATAATCTACTTAATTAGCCTCATCTCAGAATAAATTGACTGATTACAATGGTTACAAATCTTAGAAAAATGATACATGGGGATAAATAAAATTTACAGTTTGCATATAGAACCCAATATGTTCATTATAATCTTAGTTAATGGCAGTTACCTTGGTAAACCATCCATCTTGGGAGCATGTTATTTTAGGATTGGCACGACCGCAATGGGAACACTTTTTGCTGCTAAATTTCATAATACTAGACAGAACATGGACAGCTTCACTGTACTGCAAAGATGTCCATGGTTTTCTCTCGCCAGCTGCATAAATCGACAGCAATTCATTATGAATAGCATTGCCATCTACATCCATATTATCTTCATCTTCATCAATAATAGAATCCAAAAAAGACTCTTCAGCTTCTTTAGCAGCAATAACGTTACCCTGTGCTACATGTTTTAGCATGAAAATGTATTTGTTTATCTGCAAATGATACATAAACATTATCAACACCATCAAGATTAGCTCATTAGCATCATTCAATTGACAAAAACAAACTGTAATGGATGAACGTAATATTACCGCTTCCGCTGTAAACCGGAATCTGTGGCAAAAGAAACATGTAATTGTAAGTATTTTTCTCAGAGTACTACATAGCAACGGATTGAAGATAGGCCTAGCTAGCTCAATATGTCCGCAATGACCAGGGCATCGGATGGCAAGCTGACCACATGTTTTACAACTGCAAAAGGTAATTGTATGAAATAAACATTTTGAAGCAGACATCCAAATACCCCATCAATTAACACCGGTCCAAACTAATGGAATGACAAAACTTAGAACAACACTTACGAATCAGTATCTCTAATTGGACCCAGAGCAGAATCATAGAGCCCATCAGGAACGGGCATATTCTTCGCATCGAGAACCACTGGTGCAGTAATCTCTTTTACGCTTAATTTTCTAACATCGTCATACGCGTAGAAGCTGAACTGGACCGACTCCACGACTGCAGACGGTGCCTGCTCTCAAATTAATATAGTAAATTCGTGCTACATATGAAATATGGATGGTTTTAGAGTTAGGGTTTTTACCTCTGTTACAGTAGCCATTGGAGAGGGGTGTTGATTTCGTTGTTGCCTGCGGAGAGCTGTGATTTGGGATTTTTCCGGTTTAGAGAATATACAATGGACGGAAAAGGAGTGGTAGAAGAGGAGCAAGCTTAGTCTGCAGGAAGCGGCGTCGGTATGAAGTGGGGTCGCGGTTAATTTCTTTGAGAGCCGAAGACGTTGCCTGCTTAAGTATGACGTCGAAGCAGAAAGCCTGAAAAGCAGGAAATTATTTTTTGAGAATTCTTTACTTTTTTATGAGTTCGAAAATGAGTTAGGGTTTTAGGTTCGAACTAAGATGCGTGTCCAATAGTAATTATGAATTTTCCCTTTTTTTTCCCTCTATTTAGCTGGATCATTAAAATTATTACGCTGGCTCTATTTGAAAATTATTTACAAATATAGTCATGTTTTGAGATGATATTATTTCAAATTTTGTTTCTATGATCTACTTTTGTTTATGTAATGGAAGACTTTTCAAAAGTCATCCACTATGAAAAATCATAACGACACATGCAACATTTGAAATAGCACACTTTGGCTTTTTTTTTTAAAGTATTGTTATTGATACTCCAAATATTGTTTAAAAAGGGTCAAATTTTAAAAATACTCCAATCATAAAAGGAATATTAGGGGGTTCACGTACTTAATTTTTTTACATTCCCTTTTTGCCCTGCTAATAACATCACTTATCATCCCAAATCCCTATCAATTTCAAATACAGAAAAAAAAACAAATCTTTAAATTATTTGCAAATAAAAAAAAAACGTTCGAGGAGAAATAATGGTGCAAACGAAGAATGTGAAACGCTCCTCTTAGGATCGTAAGATGATGGAGAAGCAGTTAACAAGGTATGTGAAATTGATCGTATAATGCCTTGGAAACGATAAAGGTTAACGATGAATGTTAGGGTTTTTGTTATGTCTATCTTAGGAGTTGAACGCTGAAGTGTCAAATTTTGTTTAGTGGAAGATGTTTGTTTTGTGTTTCTTCAATTTGTTAACGTCGAAATAGGTGAATTACTACATAACGACATGAATGGCATAGGTCTATTGTATTATATACTTTTGTTCGACATTGGTCATCGTTTTTTAAATTTGTATTCGTTGTCGGGTTGCCAAAGTGGAGGAAATAGGGTGTATCGACAAATTCAACGGTGGGATACCGTATAAAAAAAAATATTCGACATATGCATAACTATTTCCTATGAATGATATATTTACATCTGATCTGATGCATATCAACAAATAAGATTATTGATAATTTGGTATAAAAACTTGATGCAGTTCGACTAATATGCAGTATAATTTTTTATTTTAATTAACAACTAAAAAAGGATTATTGTAAAGAAGGCTAATTTGGTAAAATAAAATTTATTGTTAAGGGGGTACTCTCTGCATTGATACTCCCCTTAACATTTTTTTTTTCTTTTAAAATTGATATCCCCACTCGGTTAACAATACTTAGAGTGTCAATAACAATCCCTTTTTAAATGTCATCTGCCTTCCTAGACTAAAAGTTAGTAAGTCATCTCTTCTCTTTTATTTTAAACTTTACCAAACTCTAAACCCCCTCTATTATCTATTTGTGAAATCTCTTATCTTTTGCATTAAATTCATTAAAAATAATGTCTTAAGAAATCTACTTGAAGAATAACAACATCTTATTGCTTAGGATCAACCAAGTTATGGATTTTAAATCCGTGTCTTGGTAGATTTATAAACGAAAATTGATTAATTGAATCTATTGTGATTGGACAGCCATGCAACGTATTTTATAAGGAAAATTACAAAAATACCATATTAAATCTTTATTAGATATTTAAAGTTTAATTTATCTATAACATTTCTAATTTTATTTCGAGATAAAACCATGTATTTTGTTTGATTCAAGTATATTGTATTATGGGCATATGCAACATGATAATTCATGAATGGTATAATGTGCCCGTACATAATGCTGGAATTTAAATTGCAGTTAACACATTAACTCATTTTGTATGTGTTGTATGTTGTTCAGATTTGTTTGTTTATATTTAAATATCTTGTGAATGTGAATATGTATGTATGTATAATATTATAATTAAAAATATGCAGCATAATAGATACAAAAATATGTTGATAGTGAACATAAATATAATACATGTAATTTTAAAATATGTGCTTAAATAAGCATTATAAATAAATGTTACTACCATAATCAACAACGAAGTAAGCTGGCGGTGAAGGGGTATCGGATGATCGAAAGCTCACCTGAAAACTCTTCAGAAAATAGGGCCAAGAACCAGGAAGAACCAAGAGCAGGAAGAAATAATCCGAAAAGCCGCATCAACCGAAACCCTCTTGGGGAAAGGGTCGTAAAGACTACAGGACGTAACCGACAGGATCTATCCGTCAGGGTTAGTCCAACAAAATCCTTCTGACAATATCAGGTCGACAGAAGATTTTATGACAAAGAATCATCCTGACCCAAAACCAAGAAACTCAAAAGCAATAAACCTATCGCGTGAAGCTCAAATGGGCCTTTGATAATGACCCGTCGAAGAACCGATACACCTGAAGGCGAGGGCGTCGAAGGCGCTAAACTAAGAAAACGCAAGGATCTTACGGGGCCATCTTCCGGGGCTTTTGCAGTACGAATACCGGAAGGATAAATCCACAAATAAAATAGAAGTGACAGCAGAAGCCACCCTTTCGAGGATCCAGGATGCTTCATAAGAACTCCGTCAAAAAACTAATTAGGACCCAAGTAGAGATACAGGCTACCCGTACTAATCTACCTAGTACTGAAACTCGTAGCGGTTTCGAACCGGCAGTTATCAACATACATCATGAGGTCAAGCCCCTCTAAGTATTCACGATAAAACCGGAAGCCTACATCCGAAAGCTTACGTCAGTGAGCCTACATTCAGGAGCTGTTGTCAAGGATTTAAGTACCATCCAAAGACCACAATTAATACTCCAAAGACGGCCGGAAGATAAGCACCCGAAGCTAAGGATAGAACAACCGGCCAAGACCCCCATGGGCCCAATAGCCCATCAGCGGGAAGGAACCTTAAAACACTATAAATAAGACCCCAGATGTCCCATTTTGGGGATAAAAATTTTCCAAAATGCTTGTACCCTTAAAAATAGTTCAGCATTGAAATTAATGGAGGGATTCTCTCTACGACATCCATGTACTCCCAACGAAATTTAAATAAAAAGGGAATTTTATTATGAAAAAATTACTCTGTAAGTGTGTATTGACATTTTCTAATCATCACTATTGCAGTTTACTATTCATTTTCTAGATAAGCATGGATTTCCATCCCAACATGTCCTTGAATAGAAGAATGTATTTCTTTTTCTGAGTTCAAATCCATTTTGATAGTCCTTAACAAACCCATACCTCCCACCTTCAATATATAGGGTGGTAACCCGATTTAACCCAAAAAGTAGCCAATCCACCCATTCCTCCTTTGAATTCGTCCCTGCTAACCCATCTCCGGTATTGACGAAAAATATCGTTAACAATAAATTCATACATATATACCGCATATGTTTGTTATATTTAAATATCCTATATATGTTTGTATGTATGTATGTATGTTTGTGTAATATTATAATTAAAAGTTTGTACCACAATATATATAAATATGTTGATAGCGAATATATATATATATTATTTACACATGTAATTTTAAATGCATGCCAACTATTTAATTAGATATATAAATACATGTATATACTTTTAAATATAAATATAAAGTTACTTTATAGTTTAATATGTATTTACATAAATACAAAATACCTTTATATTATTAGGGATTGAGATGGTTCACGGTTGTAATGATGTTTTGATGACAACAACCTTGTTTTAATTGTTATTGTTATAAATTGTAACACCCCGTAATTTTAAAACGGGACATAAGAGATAATTAAAGAATAATTAATCTTTAAAAAAAGAATAAAGGGAAAGGGTTGCGCCATTGCGTTCGTCTCGGAATTCTACTTGAGATAGAGTCCGAGTTTGCGTAAAACGGATACAGTATGAAGAAGTTATGGAGGTTAGAAGATTTCAGTTTAAACCGGAATTAAAATAAAATATTCAAAACAGCGAAGGCGGGAGGAGGAAACGCGGAACCAACCATGTTAGGGGTGTCGAGCCGAGTCCAACTGGATCGACACCTATGTTGACTCAGGCTCTTTGGGGTCGACACCGGGGTCGACATAGGTGTCGACCCCCCCTGTAGGGGTTGACCCCATCAGCCAGATCTGGCCAGTGACGAAATTTGACAACCCTGTGCTGATGTAGCCTTCTCTGATTGGTCAATGACTGATTTCTGAGGTATTAGGGCATATGTGTCATGGTATGGTTGGCTGGATGACACATCTCTTTGGTTTGATGGCTCTGATTTCTCCTAGACTAATCTAAATGCTAGAATTAATCCTAGACTTCTATATAATCAACTCAAACCCTAAACGTAAAACACATAAACGCATTCTATGAAGCCTTCATGTTGTCTCTCTCTGAACTAGCGTAGCCTCCATCTTCTTAAAACTAGAATATCTTCTTCAACTAGAAATCAATTAGAAGAACATCAATAGTCTACATCAAAGGAATAGCTTAACAAATTCCGAAATCAGATTCCAGAATACAAGAAATGTTCTTTTTTTGTAAGTTCAGTAATATTTCAGATTTAAATATATAAAAAGTCATGACTTGAAGTAAATCGAATCTAGAACTGTGCCTAATTGTGATTCTGATTCATGTTTATCCTTATGACAAATCTGAAATTAACTATGCCTATGAGACTATTGTGACTTGTACAATTGAACCTATCATACTGTATATTAATTTGGTGATGCTTTTATGTGATGTTATGTACAAGTTCATAAGCTAAGTCATATGCTTAAGATCTATGTTAATTGGATCCAACTCAAGTATAAGTTCACATTGATATGCTTGATTAAGTTTATATTGTTCATGAAAAAATTGTATTACACATGCTTAGTTAGATTCATATTATTTTGTGCTGTTGGAATGCTACATGTTCCTTTCTTTTCCCTTTTGTTTATGAGTTAGGCTAATTTGCAAGCCTAACGTTCTATGTAAATTATGCGAACGAATAACGGGGGAAACATTGGGGTCAAACATTAAATTACGTGCTAATGGCATAGATTGGCTCATAATCATGTAAATGAATAATAGCATGAAATGGTATAATTTGTATACCATTAATTATGAACATAATTTTAGTAAATGTGACATGACAACACTTGTGGATAATTTACATATAACTTGACATAAATGACGATATGTAAATTAAATAAAGGATGAACATGCCTAACCCGAGGTTGGATTGAGTTGTGGTGTAAAACTGCCCGGAACTGCCCGACACATCCAGTAATCGCAACAGCACCTGTCTAATGTGAGAGGTTAGTGCATCATGCCTAAGAAAAACCCGAGGTTAGATTGAGTTGTGGTGTAAAACTGCCCGGAACCACCCGGCACATCCAGTAACCGCAACAATACAGATCTAATGTGAGAGTTCGGTGCATTAATAAATCAATTAATGCTAATGAACAAGACATGTTAAGAATGATAGGGTTAAGTTAACTAAGGCAACACTTAACCAGTACAACATGTTAATTAAACAAATGGGAGGGTTAAGTTAACTAAGGCAACACTTAACCAGTACAAAATGTTAATTAAACAAATGGTAGGGTTAAGTTAACTAAGGCAACACTTAACCAGTACAACATGTTAATTAAACAAATGGTAGGGTTAAGTTAACTAAGGCAACACTTAACCAATATAACATGATGTGTGGTAGGGTTGGGTAACACAAGAAGGCAACACTTAACCAATATATAACATGATGTATGGTAGGGTCAAGTAACACAAGAAGGCAACACTTAACCAATATATATAACATGATGTATGATAGGGTTAAGTAACACAAGAGGGCAACACTTAACCAATATAACATGATGAACGAGTGGGGTTAAGTTAATAGAAAACACTTAACCAATACAACATGATGTGTGGGTTGGTTAAGTTAACATGAATGGATAACACTTAACCAATATTACATGAACGAAGCGGATAGGGTTAAGGAAAGCTTAACCAATAATACGTATTGACTTGATCAGTGGGAGGGTTAAGTACATCTCGTGTAGGTGGGTAATATTAGTATATATAGGCCCACAAACTTAACCGTTAAATAAACGTGCTTGAATCGGTGGGAGGGTTAAGTACATGTCATGTAGTTGGGTAATATTAGTATATATAAGCCCACAAACTTAACCATTAAATAAACATGCTTGAATTGGTGGGAGGGTTAAGTACATATCGTGTAGGTGGGTAATATTTGTATATATAGGCTCACAAAGTTAACCAGTAGGAAACTCTAGTAACGGGGACCCATTTCAGCAGTAACCCACATAGATGTATCATGGTACTCTGAACTAGGCAGGGTGGGACACGATTACTGGGTTGATTATAAGCGGTCATAATAGTGGCAGGGGGTATGTCAGTGTAGTTTCCGATGGTTTACGGGCGTGCACGTACTCTAGAGTGGGAAAAAGCAGGCACTGGGTACCAGTAGTTACACACTGTGCATCTTGAATCGTGTCGGGTTACTATCATAAGGGTTGATACACTTTATGGTGGGACTAGCATAGGGTATCTACACGCAAGAGAGGGCCGATTGACACAGACACATGGAACATTAATACAAGTAGGGAGCCGGTCGATAGGGTAGTAAGGGTATATCTAACATTTTCGTGACAATTAGGCTGATTGAGGTAAGATCCTCCTACTAGATGTACACCTGAAGGCTACCACAATTGCGGAGGTTGAGATCACGTTGTAATATTATCATTTTATACAGATTACTAGTTGGGACACTAGTTAGGCGATGCAGAGATATAGAAATCAGAATGACAGGGTAGTAGCGAAGCAAAGAAAGAGTAGAAGCGCATTCAGTTTACCTTGCCTTATCTTGTCTTAAGTTACCTTGTTTTATGATATTGTCCTATTTTTAGTTTATTCATGTCATGATCCTTTATCTTGTTTACATGCTGAAAAATCACTGGACTTACCAGACTTATGTCTGACATGTTTTCTTTCGTCTTCTTTTCTTCCATCCCCCCCCAAGGTAGTCAGAGAGGGAATAGCTCAACTTAGTTTGGACCATTTCTCTTTCCAAGCTTGGAGATTATGTGATATATGGCTTGAAACCTCTTATCTTTGGCCATGGCTGTGATTGCACTTTAATTTGGGGACTTATGCTACTTTATGCTTCTCATATACTTGGAAGTTTTTGAATCAAGACAGAAGTTTTATGTAATACTTTTAAGTATGATTGAGTCAATTGTTGTAAAAGCTTGACTGAACTACGTTGCTTATGAAATAAAATTTAGTTTTTCCGCTGTTTATTTGTCTATCTTGTAATTTATCTGCATCTCTTACCTATAACACATCACTAAAGTTAAATGCATTCCCTTTGTGAGTGACATTAATGAACGTGTATCTAGAATATATATATACACACACAAAGGAAATATATGTAGGTATTGATTATTGAAGATTGTACAGTTTAGAGAGTTAATATTTCAAAAAGGAAGAGTTCAAGATACAAGACTCATGAGTAATAAGTGTTCAAGAGTTCAAGAAATAAAAAGTAATTAAGTCTAGATTTTTTTGTTAAAACTCCGATTAGCATTGAATCCATATTTCAATCTTTTTCCACTATTTTTCTATCGCAATTTCAAAATGATTTCAAAATTAATTCCTTATTTTAAATATATTTCTTTGTTCTTAACATTATTTTAACTCATGTTTTTAAATATATTTTATTTTCTAAATACTTATTAACTACTGATTCATATATTTCTTACTTATATATTTTACTAATTTTTATAATTAGTTTTATTATAGTTACTTAAGTATTAAATTTCCTTACTTATATTTGTATTAATATCTAAAATATTTCTTATATTCATAGTTTTATGTATGATTTAATATCATTTTATATATAGGTTTTTCTAATCATTTTTTAAATCATTTTAATATATGTTTTTTAATATATATTTATACTTGAAAAACACTATTTTAATATAAAGGAACATAGTTTGTTTTAACTCAAGAATCACCACAATTTATTTAACCATTATTTACTTTAATTCAAAAGTTTATTTTTGAAAATATTAAGGCATGTCGACAAAAGTAAATTTGTATGTCGACATAGTGGCCGTTTGTTTTCAAATTCAAATTTGAAAAGTTGTGTCTTTTGAATTCAAAACTATTCTGAAAGGATTTGACTATTTGTAACAGCCCGCATTTTATGTATTGGATGATCGTAAAATATTTTTATTTTATTCCCTGAGGGTTAGATCATTCTCATATTTTGATATGTTGTTTATGGGGATGTGAGACATGTCCATAACTTTTACCAATTTTGTTTGTGACAATTTTACCCCTGTTAGTCTTGTGTAGGGTATAACTTTTGATGGGGATCGAATCAGGTGTTGAGACCTGTGCCATTAGAAAGGAAATGATGATTCCTTTCCGTAGAGTGGTCACATTAAAGATTTGGCTCGACGGTTTGGGAGAAATCGCTGTTTTTAGGTTTTACAGTTGGTTGTTCAGGTTTGGTAAGCCATAATGGGATGATTTGGGGAGGCCCATTAGTGGGTTGGTGGAGACTATAAATGGGGGGTAGGAGGCATGGAGAATTGTTTACTTTCTCCATTCTCTCATTTGGAAGAGCTAGAGTTCCTCCACTCTTCCATTCTCTCTACCTTTCCACTATTAAAGCTTAGAGAATCGAAGATATACATCGTTTGAAGCTAGATCTACACCATTCCAAGGGAGAGTTCATCGAATTAAAGAGTTTGGATCAAATTCTCCGCGGTCTGGATCTAGATCTAAGTGTTTTTGGTTGTTTTGGAGAATTGTGAGTCATATGCATCTCACATACGGATTCAATCAAGTACATAGTTCTATGATCTTAATTTCATCATTTTTAAGTCGTTTTTCCTTAGATCTACATCATGGTAAGTTTATTTTCATATGAATCACCATAGGATCTAATTTAGCAACTTAAAATTGGTAATTCCTATGTTATTTTCATACGTTTATGCAAGTTAGATCCACAATTTAGTTCATATGTTCATTTATCATGATATTGGTGAAGTTTGCATAATTTTGGTGAAAATGGGCATATCCTTGTTGTTAGTGTTTTCATAACATGCTTATGGTTATACTGGGTAAATTGGATGAGTAGATTTCGCTGATCTTGTTGTTTGGCGAAGTTTTGGTTGAAATTGGTGATAAATTGGACCGGTATAGGCCATGGGTGGAGTGTGTAGTACAAAGTGTAGTACAAGTGGTAGTACAAGTGCTCCGGTTGGTCGTGCAAGGACGGGTCGAGCACGACGGAGTCAGTCGAGCAAGGATGGTTCGGGTCGAGCAGCGTACGGGCCAAGTGGCATATGAGTCGGTCGTGTAAAGCAAGTGAAGGATCGGGTCGGTCATGTTTTGAAGTAAGTGGTCGGGTCGATCATAAGGGCTGGTTGGTCGGTCATAGTGGTGAGGGGTTGGTCGGTCGGCCAAGGCATGAAGGGTCGGGTCGGTCGGTCAGGGGAACCGGGTCGAGCATGATGGGGTCGGTCATGGAGCCCAGGTCGGTTGTGATGTTTGATCCCTATATGGGTTGGCATGTAAGGGTTATGACAGCCCTTCTAAACGCTATGGTTTCTATGGCAAATGGATGAGATGTTATGGATTGAGCTGATCCTTATATTGATGTTATTCGGTTCAGTGATGGATGTGGCTTTAAAGAGAGTTCAAGTAGGAATGTTCAAAGTGTCGAGATGTGTTCGTTGATCGGTGTAGAACAACGAGTGGAGTAACAACTAAAAGGTAGTGAGTTGGTGGATAATGGTTGTAACAACCCGAAAAATCAGAACCAATTTAAAATTTTTATTTTGGATATTTTAATGAATTTAGAATATTTAAAATAATTTATTTAAATAATAATGACTAAAATTTATTTAAATCGAAGTTAGAATGAATACATTTATTTTAATTATAAAAGGAGTTAGAAATAGTGTTGTAGTTTGAAAATTCAACTTTGAACTTTGACTGAATGTACAGGATTCAAAATAAATTGGATTTTAGTGAAACCAAAAATATTTAAATCCATTTAAAAATATCTTTCTAACAAATCTGAAAAATCGAAATTTCATAGCAGGAATCAAAAGTTATGGGCAGTTGAATATTCAAGATGGTCGCTACAGAATAAATATAGCCCTTAAAAATAGACATTTTGCAAACGACCTCCGTTTTCGACGAGACCACTTTGGTAGGATCCGGAATGTCAAATAGGTTACAAATTCCATAATTTTTGGAGTTGATATGTGAGCGTGGCAAAGGAAAACGCATTTGGTAATTTCATTTTGAATTGGATCGACCAGAAAAAGTCCATTTTTCAAGCGGTCTCCAAATTCGACGAAATTAATTTTTTGGGACCGTATCGTCCCAACATGGCTAGATTTATTTTTCAGGAATTTTTGGAATCAGTATGTGTTCTGGGCAAATTAAAATGTACGTTCAAATCCGAATTTGAATGTTTTATATTTTAATTTGAAGAATAACTGACTGTAACAGTCGAATGAGCTTACGAAACATATTCCTTTGTGTGTGAAATGGGGGTATTTAGCTAGGAGCGATAGTCGTTAGGTTTGATTTGGAGTTCGTATGGATTAGTGGGTATTTTCAAAATTAATTGAATTAAAAATAAATATAAAATTCATTGGCCAATGAGAATCCATTTTTATTTTCTCGCTCATCGGTCAAACCCCGATACCCCAGTTCAAACGACGATAACAGCTTCCTCCCTTCTCTCCTCCGTATCTCATGAACCACCCAATAAAATTCGAAGCTCATGTTGAGGATTTTGAAGAGCCTCCCTTAAGCTTCAAATCCATGGCAACCACGCCCTCTATCGTCGAGTATTGCTCGAGATTCGTTGCCCTGAAGTCAGAGACTTCAAACCGCCGCCACCGCTCTGATCTGCCATCGAAGTGGGCCCCACCACCCGGCGCAGGTGTGCCCTTCCTAGCTTGACGACGGACAATAACCCGATCGGCGTCATACTTCACGGTTTGGACAGAAATCGCCGACCTAGTTCTGAATCAAACGCTGAAGATAATGGCTTTGGTTATTTTAAACTGTTTATAACAGTTAAAAGTGTTGCAAAGTTTGAAAATCGAATAAAAATCATATCTTTTTCTTGTCCAAATCAAGTAAAACAAGAGACATTGGACTCGTGACGACGTCTTATACATTTTAGAAGAGACCGGAGAATTTTTGGAGCTTCCTACGATTTTAGAAGGAGTGGAACCCAATGTGAGCAATCTAAATTCAAATTGGAATATATGTGCGTTGTATAAATTATATAAGCGATGTATAAATTATATGTGTGTTGTATATCTCATATATGGGCGTTGTACAAATTATATAAGCTATGTATAAATTATACATGCGTTGTATAAATCATATATGCGTTGAATGGAATTGAAATGAAATCGAAATCGAAAGAAATATATTTATATACATATATATATATATATATATATATACACACACATACACACACTCCCCTCGTCCACAGACCATGGACGATATAAATTGACTGTGTTGTGAATGATTGATTGTGGTTGAGAATGGTTGATTGTGGTTGCAACAAATTTGGTTGTGTTTGTGGTATATTCATTGTATTGTGAAAATGAATGATATTGTGGAAATCATTGAAATGAAAGTATTGTAATGCTGCAAGGCCTAGGATAACAGAGGAGTCGTGCTGGACATGGTGCCAGTGCTAAATACCCTTCCGTTGTAATGCTGAAGTTTTCTGAAATATTCACGTATATAAAATTTTCATGTTTGAAATAAATTGTTTGAACGATAAAATTAACATTTTTATTATATGTATGAAGTATATAAAATATTCATGTTTAAAATAAATTGTTTGAACGATAAAAGTAACATTTTTATTATATGTATGAAGTATATAAAATATTCATGTTTGAAATAAATTGTTTAAACGATAAAGAACATTTTTATTGTATATATGAATCAATAAAAATATTCATGTTTGAAATAAATAATTGTTGATTGAAAATAATATTTTTTAACACGAATATGAACTGTTAAAAATAATGAAAGGTTGAAATAAATATTTGTTGATTGAAAATAATATTTTTTAACACGAATATGAACTGCTAAAAATAACGAAAGGTTGAAATAAATATTTGTTGATTGAAAATAATTTTTTTAACATGAATATGAACTGTTAAAAACAACAAAAGGTTGAAATAAATATTTGTTGATTGAAAATAATATTTTTAACATGAATATGAACTGTTAAAAATAACGAAAAGTTGAAATTGATATTTGTTGATTGAAAATAATATTTTTAACATGAATATGAACGGTTGAAAATAACGAAAGGTTGAAATAAATATTTGTTGATTGGAAATAATATTTTTAACATGTTTATGAACTGTTAAAAATAACGAAAGGTTGAAATAAATATTTGTTGATCGAAAATAATATTTTTAACATGAATATGAACTATTAAAAATAACGAAACGCTGAAATAAATATTTGTTGATTGAAAATAATATTTTTAACATGTATATTAACTGTTAAAAATAACGAAAGGTTGAAATAAATATTTGTTGATTGGAAATAATATTTTTAACAAGTATATGAAGTGTTAAAAATCATCATGTATAGAAATAAATATCTGTTCGCTAAAAATATTATTTTTAGCTTAGATATGAATGTATATACATACGCTCAACAGGTAAATGGATTTGCTGCTGAGTAAAGAATTTATTTGCATGCCTGACAAATAGGTAAACCTTAATGAGTTGGCTGCGCAGTTTTATTTATATATCAACTCCTGTGAATGCCATTGGATGCGGTGTGCTGATTTTTTTGTGTGAGATTATAAAAGTCGCCATAGGATAGTAACAATTAATTTTGAACTACACTACATGGCATACTACGTGAAGAGAGCATACTTCATCATATACCACATCAGCATTTGATGCTAATGTGACGAGGTTGGGATTACCATACGTGCAAGACGCTCGTATGGCGCGGACTAAATTACAGGTTGAACTGAGGACTGATATGGACAATATAAATATAACGATAAATTGCCAGATTAAATAAAAACCCCACACGGGTGTAGAGTTGACAATAATCACGTCTCTCTAGTTATTAGATACGACACACAGATTATTTATTTTCCAACACTGGACGAGGTGATGAGGTTTATCTCTGGAGTAATTTTACACACTCCCTCGGCATAGATAGGACACTAAAAATTGCGTGTGCTTATACAGGATTTATTGGGTACCTAATACGACCCAATTAATTTCCAAACCCCTCTCCGTACAAAGGAGGTTATGGCGAAAATTTTCAAAATTTAAAGGCGTTGGTGCCAAAATTTTGAAGTGAAAACGGTTTGGAAATCGCCGAATGAATTATATTTATATATATATAACTATATATTAAAATAAAACAATCGTGCAGCAGCAATTTGTGTTTTGGAATCATGATTTTAAACGATTATACCGAGAAATCCGACCATCGGATTTCCTCAAACTGAAACCATTGGGTTCGCTTTGAAAATATCTTTCCAAGGATATAAACTTTGTTGACGGTTAGATTGTGTGAAATGTTTAAATCAAATCTGAGGAAAAACAGCGCCAGAATGAATTTATATACATACATATATATATATATATTATATATATATATAAATTAAAATAAAAAGAATCGCGTAGCTGTGGTTTGTGTTTTGAATCGTGATTTTAAATGATTATACCGAGAAATCCGACCATCGGATTTCCCCGTAACTAAAACTGTTGGGTTCACTTTGAAAATATCTTTCCAACGATATAAAATTCGTTAAGATCCGACGACTAGATTTTGCGAAATGTTTAAATCAAATTTGGACGAGAGTAGCGCCAGGGCCATCGAATGACCTGAAGTGTCGTTCGATGGAGATGAACTATTTTTAAATAAATAAAAATAGTGAAAAATCGTTTAAAAATATTATAAACGATGTGGAATGGAGATAAACCGATTTTGCCTTGGTTTATCAGATATTTTGATGGTTGGATGTATTTAACATGAAAATTATACTAATGAACTGAAATGTGGATGTCGAATAGTTTAACCATAGAAAGAATTGATTTGAATTCTATACATGCGTGAATTATTTGAAAAGGCCGAGTTAATTCTCATTTCAAATAATTGAACGACGATGAAAAAGTCGAGGATATGAAGACGGTGGTTGAAGACCGGAGATCTTCACATCATTTGGATGATTACCGGTGTCTTGATTGAGAGGCATCCTAAGACAAGGTAATAAGTGGTGATCGTCCAGACATACTTGGAGGTCGACCAGATATGCGAGGGCCTCTCTCCTGTATTGGATATACGGGACGAGGAATAAGATGCCTTCGGTTTTGTTCAGACCCAGAACGAACTAGTAAATGGATGTGTGTATGACATTGGATTTTATTCTATGCAGATTTATTTCTATTTAATATATATCTGTTTGGTGGCGGAGAATTTATTCTCTTGCTTAACACCCTTCTCTGAGACATGCGATCTCAGAGGTTATATATCGGTAAACATCAGTCGCATGGCGTGAATTGTCTGTGTGACATGTTGAGATGCATTGATCAAGGCTTTTGTTGAAAAGCAGAGCCTTGTGGTTGATGATCAAAGCACGGCTTTAATATAGCATAGCTTTGTGTATGACGTTAATTCGCGAGCCTCACACCCCGGGTATAAACTAGAAACGGGAGAGGACATCAAGGAGGACGTGCGTTTCCTTCTAGCTAGGAGTGGTGTCATGGTATGGAGCCCTGACATTTTTAATTATTTGGATGATGGAAAGTGAGGCGCCTCGGTTATATCGGTCACTATGGTGCCGATGGATGGTTTGGTCGATATATGACCAATTTACGCCCCATAGGGCGGGGAAACATATTGTCCAGACAATTTAATCTGCTTCGAGTGGACCGGCCCTGACGATCCAAGGGTCACTCGAGCTATGATCCTGAGACATGGGCTAGATTGTCTCGAAGTCAGTAAGGACGATCCCTTGCCTTGGTTCTTGATGGAAATCCAACTTCCAATACGACATGTGCGGTTTTGATTGTAAGCCTATATATGGCGACATAGTAGATGGTAGTTATGCCGTCTATGATTGATATTATGATTGAAATTGTTTTTGAAATATATATACACTAGTGATAATATCAAATGATTTTGTTTTATACGTATCAAGCATATTTTGGCCATTATAAGGTAAAACTCTATCCTCTGGTTTGCGTTGCATTGTGTGATGGGACCTGAGTCTTATAATGGCTTCATTTTCTATAAAAAGCATTGCGTTGTCGATTTACTTTATATATGGAATCCAATGGAGTAAACCCGTTCTGGTTAGCGGCGTGGTCTTGTGATTGGCCTTATCATTAAATATGTTAAGTAGAATTATCATACCAGTCCCATGACTGACTCGTAGTTTGTTTCACTTGCAAACTCGGGTGCCCCTATTTTCTACACGGGCAACCTTGTGTTCATGTTTTAGCAGGATCATTCTGGATAGCTATGGAGCTGAAGATGGATTCTATCATTTCTATTATGTTGTTCAGACTTTGTTATGTATATTATGTTTGATTCCACTGCAGACATTTTATATAAAGCTGAAACTGTATTTTGTATTAAGTATGATGATGTTATACTATGTAACTCTGATGATTATATTCGTTTCAGTGTAATTTATTGTACATTATCTGGTGTAATGATATATTTATGTCCTGCTGTTATTGTTTATGTGTTATATTCCAAAGATTATCCTTGCTCCCATGGTACGGCAGCTTAGGGTCATCACATCTGGTATCAGAGCTTTGGTTAATCTTAGTTCCAGAATATAACATATTAACGAACTCGTCAGAAATAGAATCAGAAGTATTTTATGGCGAATAACTCATTACAGATAGGATCAGTAATATCCTAGAATGAGTTTAGCAGAATAAAATACACCCCAAAAGATGCATATACATTTAAATATAAGCCTCTATGCTTTACAATATCTTTTCTGTTGGCCTGACTCCTTGTCTGATATTTGCAGACATAGTAGAAAATGAGTGGCAGAAGCAAAAGAAGTAATTATATGGTTCAACAATCTAATGAGCCAATCGTGCTCCCACAGCCAGAATCAGATATAGAAGCTCTATTAAATAAGTATCGAAATCTGGGTGGAGTACCATTCTTAGGTAAAGAATCTATTATTGAAATACAAGCATGGATGCATTCTACTGAGAGAATTTTAGAAGGCTTAAAGCTGAGGGATGACCAGAAAAGTTTACTGGCATCTTGGGCACTCAAAGACGAAGCTTTAATCTGGTGGGAAACTGTTACTAAGGATAATCCAGAAGGTAATATTACCTGAGATAGATTTAAAGAAATTTTCAAAGAAATATTTATTACTCCAGAAGCAACTGAGCGGCTATACGATGAGTTCTACTATCTGAAACAAGGAGATATGACCATTCAGGAGTATCAGGATAAATTCAACAAACTTTCTCATTTTGCCCCGAAGCTAATTGAAAATCCTTTGAGGAAGAATCTGAGGTTTATTGACGGGCTTCAAAGAAGGTACAAAAATTGTGTAACGGCACATGTGAAACTTCCTTTTTCTGAAATGATATACAAGGCTTATCACTATGAGGATCTTAATAAGCAAGGTCTTTTGGAGGACGAAGAGGAAGTCAGTTCTAGCAACAAAAGGAAGTCTGAAACTGGTAGCCCTGAGGCAAGCACGACGACTGAGGTCAGTAAGAATCCTAAAGTCAACAGGAAAAAGGGTTAAATCCGAGAAAGAACCAATAACGACGGCCGTATGCAATAGCAGCAATAAGCAAGGGCATTTGCAAGGGAATTGCAAGTCTTCGAAGAAGCGAAAGAATGTTGGATCTAAATCCAATAAGAAGTTTCAAGAGAATAGGAAATGCAATCAATGCCACCAGGCTGGTCATCTTTCAAAAGTTTGCCAGCTATCAAAGAAATTTGAAATAGTGCATGTAAATGAAGTGGCAGAAGTTCCTGCACCTTCAGCCTGTCAAGTAAGGCTATATGTTTTGGAAGGCATGCTTACTGTCAAAGATATTCCAGTTAAAGTACTATTTGATACAAGCGCATCACGAAGCTTTATTGCAAGTAATGTGGTTAAGAAATTGGATTTGAAATTGAAAAAGCTCAAAGAACTCATCAGAGTCCATAATCTGGTTAGGGGTTCCCTCAATCTTAGTTGGATTTGTGGGGTGTCTGTCTCTTTTTCCCGTTATCGGTTCCCTGCCATCTCGATCGTCATGAATTTTACAGAATTTGATCTTATTTTAGGATTGGATTAGTTAACCAAATATAAAGCTGAGGTTAAATGCGCCGAGAGAGTTGTTAAGGCAAAGACTAATTCAGGGGAGTATATAACCATACCATGTGAAGGTCCGAATTCGGATACAACAGAATTTTGGTCAGCTCTTGGTGTTTCTTCTGCTCCAATAGAAAATATTCCTGTTGTCAAAAATTATGCGGATGTGTTTGAAGAAATGGATAGCTTACCTCCGCATAGAGAAATTGATTTCAGAATCGATCTGGTGTCGAATGCCAGGCCGGTAGTGCACCCTATTCGGAGAATGACTTTAAAGGAGAAAGAAGAATTGGGGGACCAGACTCGACAATTACTATGGAAAGATCTGATCAGGCCTAGTTTCTCTAATTGGGGAGCAGCAGTGGTGTTTGTCCCAAAGTCAGACGGTACTCTCAGACTATGTGTGGATTATTGTGACTTGAATAAGCAGACGTTGAAGAATAAATATCCATTGCCGCGAATCGATGATTTACTAGATCGTTTGAATGGAGCAAAGGTATTTTCAAGAATGGACCTAGACTTTGTATTGCCGAAGAATATGTTCCTTTGACAGCATTCAGAGATCCAGACTTATTCTATGAGTGGTTAGTAATGTCGTTCGGCCTACGTAACGCTCCAGCCTATTTTATCGATCTAATGAACAGGGTATTCAGAGAAGTCTTGAATAAATTCGTACTGGTCTTCATTGATGATATTGTAATCTTCTCTAAGTCAGAGAGCGAGCACGCTAAATATTTGAAACAAGTGTTGGAAATTCTCAGAAAGAACGTTTTAAAAGCCAAATTTTCCAAATGTATATTCTATCAAGAAGAAGTGAAGTTCCTTGGTCACGTTGTATCAAAAGAAGGAATTTCAGTTGATCCAAGTAACTTTTCAGCTATTCAAGATTGGAAGCAGCCTAGTATACCCACAGAAGTCCGAATTTTTCTAGGATTGGATATTTATTATCGAAAATTCTTTAAGGATTTTTTGAAGCTATCTAGTCCATTAACGCAGCTTACTAAGAAGCACACAAGATTTACTTGTACTCCAGAATGTGAGGCGGCTTTCCAAGAGCTAAAATTGAGGTTGACTACAGCTCCAGTGTTGACTATCAATGATGGCAATCATGATTTGGCAGTCTATACAGATGCTTTTATTGAAGCTGCTGGTGCGGTATTAATGCAAAGAGGCCAAGTAGTTGCTTATGCTAGCCGTCAGTTGAAACTGCATGAGAAGAGATATGCTACTCATGATCTTGAGTTGTTAGCCATCGTGTTTGCTTTGAAAATCTGGAGGCATTATCTATTAGGTGAGAAGTTCGAATTATATACAGATTACAAGTCGTTATAGTATTTGTTCACCCAGAAAGACTTGAACTTGAGACAGCAGCGTTGGCTAGAACTTCTTGCATCGTACGATCTAGATATATTGTATACTCCAGGGAAAGCCAATGTTGTAGCTGATGCGCTTAGCAGAAAGAACTTAATCATCGCTAGTCTTATTATCATGCCTTCATTGATTGATAAGATATCTACTCTTCAGAAAGATGATGAATTTATTCAAAGGAATAGCAATAGAATCAAGGAAGGTGAACCCTCGAGTTTTGAGATTGATAACAAGGGAAATCTGAGGTTAAAGGGCCGAATTTGTATCCCGAATATTCCTGACCTTCGAAGAGAAGTAATGGATGAATGTCACAAATCTAAGCTTAGTATCCATCCAGGAGTGAGTAAAATGTATAATGATCTCAAACGCACATTCTGGTGGAACGCAATGAAAAGAGACATTTCAATATATGTTGGCTGGTGTTCTACTTGTCAACAAGTCAAAAGCGATCAACAGAAACTCGTCGGATTGTTGCAACCATTGGAGATTCCAAATTGGAAGTGGGAGCAAATTTCCATGGATTTCATAGATGGTTTTCCCAGAACCAAGAAAGGAAATAACAGTATATGGGTGATTGTAGATCGTTTCACGAAGACCGTCCATTTTATACCTGTCAGATCAAATAGGACAGCTCAGAACCTGGCACAGATTTATTTCAAAGAGATTGTTAGACTGCATGGAGTTCTCAGTAGTATTATTAGTGATCGTGATCCGATATTCACTAGTAAATTCTGGGAAGCATTCCAGGCAGAGCTGGGAACAAAGTTAAACCTTAGCACCACATATCATCCTCAAACAGATGGCCAAACTGAGAGGGTGAATCGTATACTAGAAGATTTATTATTGGCATGTATTATTGATTTTGGAGGATCGTGGGAAGATCACTTGCATTTGGATGAGTTCTCATATAATAACAGCTACCAAGCGAGCTTGGGAATGGCACCATTCGAAGCATTGTATGATCGACCATGTAGATCTCCCGCATGTTGGGTAGAATCAGGCAATATATTAGTATTGGGTCCCGACATGGTTCGTGAAGCTTCAGACAAAGTCGATTTCATTAAGAAGCGACTGCAAACAACTCAAGCCGACAGAAGAGTTATGCAGATTCTAGAAGGAGAGATTTAGCATTTGCTGTTGGTGATTATGTATATCTGAGAGTTTCTTCGATGAGAGTAGTCCGATTCAGGAAGACACGGAAGTTGGCGCCTAGATTTGTTGGTCCATTTCCTATACTAGAAAGAATTGGAACTCTCGCTTATAGGGTTCAATTACCTGACTGGTTGCCCGGAGTACATGATGTATTTCACGTGTCTCAACTTCGAAAGCATGTACATGATCCAGATTCGATTGTAGAAGAAGCAACACAATAGGATTTGGATATTACCCCAGAATTAGCAATGAGAAGAGAGCCGATAAAGATTATTGGTAAAGAAACTAAGGAGCTAAGGAACAAGAAGGTTCATTTTGTCAAAGTGCAGTGGAGCGGTGATCCTAGAGACTATACATGAGAGACAGAAGATAACATTAAGCAGGCTAATCCCAAGTGAAGAGTGGACATCTCTAATTAGATCTGGTGCAAGGTACATTTACAGTATACTCTATTTTCCATTTTGTTTCCTACTTTACTGTTGTTTCCTTTTCGAGGACGAAAAGTTTTAAGTGGGGGAGATTGTAACAACCTGGAAAATCAAAACCAATTTCAAATTTTTATTTTGGCTATTTTAATGAATTCAGAAAAATAATTTATTTTAAGTAATAACGACTAAAATTTATTTAAATCGAAGTTAAAATGAATATATTTATTTTAATTATAAAAGGAGTTAGAAATAGCGCTGTAGTTTGAAAATTCAACTTTGAACTTTGACTGAATGTATAGGACTCAAAATAAATCGAATTTCAGTGAAACCAAAAATATTTAAATCTATTTAAAAATATCTTTCTAACGAATCTGAAAAATCGAAATTTCATTGCGGGAGTCAAAAGTTATGGGCAGTTGAATATTCAGGATGGTCGCTATGGAATAAATATAGCCCTTAAAAATAGACATTTTGCAAACGACCTTCGTTTTTGATGAGATCACTTTGGTTGGATCCGGAATGTCAAATTATTGCTAGGTTTCAAATTCCATAATTTTTGGAGTTGGTATGTGAGCGTGGCAAAGGAAAATGCATTTGGTAATTTCAGTTTGAATTGGATCGACCAGGAAAAGTCCATTTTTCAAACGGTCTCCAAATTCGACGAAATTAATTTTGTTGGGACCGTATCGTTCCAATATAGCTAGATTTATTTTTCAGGAATTTTTGGAATCAGTACGTGGCTCCGGCAAATTAAAATGTACGTTCAAATCCGAATTTGAATGTTTTATATTTTAATTTGAAGAATAACCGACTGTAACAGTCGAATGGGCTTACGAAACATATTCCATTGTGTCCGGAATGGGGGTATTTAGCTAGGGCGATAGTCGTTGGGTTTGATTGGGAGTTCATATGGATTAGTGGATATTTTCAGAATTAATTGAATTAAAAATAAATATAAAATTCATGGGTCAATGAGAATCCATTTTCATTTTCTCGCTCATCGGTCAAACCCCAATGCTCCAGTTCGAACGATGATAACAGCTTCCTCTCTTCTCTCCTCCGTATCTCATGAACCACTCAATAAAATTCGAAGCTCCTGTTGAGGATTTTGAAGAGCTTCCCTTAGGCTTCAAATCCATAGCAACCGCGCCCTCTATCGTCGAGTATTGCTCGAGATCCGTTGCCCTGAAGTCAGAGACTTCAAACCACTGCCACCGCTCCGATCTGCCATCGAAGTGGGCCCCACCACCCAGCACAGGTGCGCCCTTCCTAGCTTGACGATGGGAAATAACCCGATCGGCGTCATACTTCACGATTTGGACAGAAATCGCCGACCTAATTTTGAATCGAACGCTGAAGGTAACAGATTTGGTTATTTTAAACTGTTTATAACAGTTAAAAGCATTGCAAAGTTTGAAAATCGAATAGAAATCATATCTTTTTCATGTGTTGTCCAAATCTAGTGAAACAAGAGACATTGGACTCATGACGACGTCTTCTACATTCTAGAAGAAACCGAAGAATTTTTGGATCTTCCTACGATTTTAGAAGGAGTGGAACCCAATATAAGCAATTCAAATTCAAATTGGAATGTATACACGTTGTATAAATTATATAAGCGATGTATAAATTATATACGCGTTGTATATCTCATATATGGGCGTTGTATAAATTATATAAGCGATGTATAAATTATACATGCGCTGTATAAATCATATATGCGTTGAATGGAATTGAAATGAAATCGAAATATATATATATACCCCTCATCCACAGACCGTGGATGATATAAATTGATTGTGTTGTGAATAATTGATTGTGGTTGATTGTGTTTGCAACAAATTTGGTTGTGCTTGTGGTATATTCATTGTATTGTGAAAATGAATGATATTGTGAAAATCATTGAAATGAAAGTATTGTAATGCTGAAAGGCCTAGGATAGCAGAGGAGCCGTGCTGGACATAGTGCCGGTGCTAAATACCCTTCCGTTGTAATGCTAAAATTTTCTGAAATATTCACGTATATAAAATATTCATGTTTGAAATAAATTGTTTGAACGATAAAAATAACATTTTTATTATATGTATGAAGTATGTAGAATATTCATGTTTGAAATAAATTGTTTGAACGATAAAAATAACATTTTTATTATATGTATGAAGTATATAAAATATTCATGTTTGAAATAAGCTGTTTAAATAATAAAGATAACATTTTTATTGTATATATGAATCACTAAAAATATTCATGTTTGAAATAAATATTTGTTGATTGAAAATAATATTTTTAACATGAATATGAACTGTTAAAAATAATGAAAGGTTGAAATAAATATTTGTTGATTGAAAATAATATTTTTAACATGAATATGAACTGTTAAAAATAACGAAAGGTTGAAAAAAATATTTGTTGATTGAAAATAATATTTTTAACATGAATATGAACTGTTAAAAATAACGAAAGGTTAAAATAAATATTTGGTGATTGAAAATAATATTTTTAACATGAATATGAACTGTTAAAAATAACGAAAGGTTGAAATAAATATTTGTTGATTGAAAATAATATTTTTAACATGTATATGAACTGTTAAAAATAACGAAAGGTTGAAATAAATATTTGTTGATTGAAATAATATTTTTAACATGAATATGAACTGTTAAAAATAACGAAAGGTTGAAATAAATATTTGTTGATTGAAAATAATATTTTTAACATGTATGTGAACTATTAAAAATAACGAAAGGTTGGAATAAATATTTGTTGATTGGAAATAATATTTTTAACAAGTATATGAAGTGTTAGAAATCATCATGTATAGAAATAAGTATCTGTTCGCTAAAAATATTATTTTTAGCTTAGATATGCATGTATATACATATGCTAAACAGGTAAATGGATTTGCTGTTGAGTAAAGAATTTATTTGCGTGACCGACAAATAGGTAAACCTTAATGAGTTGGCTGCGCAATTTTATTTATATATCCATTCTTATGAATGCCATTGGATGCGGTGTGCTGATTTTTCTGTGTGAGATTATAAAAGTCGCCATAGGATTGTAATAATTAATTTTGAACTACACTACATGGCATACTACGTGAAGAGAGCATACTTCATCATACACCACATCAGCATTTGGAGCTAATGTGATGAGGTTGGGATTACCTTACAGGCAAGACGCTCGTATGGCGTGGACTGAATTACAAGTTGAACTGAGGACTGATATGGAAAAAATAAATATAACGATAAATTTCCAGATTAAATAAAAACCCCACACCGGTGTAGAGTTGGCAATAATCACTTCTCTCTAGTTATTAGATACGGCACATGGATTATTTATTTTCCAACACTGGACGAGGTGACGAGATTTATCTCTGGAGTAATTTTACACACTCCCTCAGTGATAGATAGGACACTAAAAATTGTGTGTGCTTATACTGGATTTATTGGGTACCTAATACAGCCCAATAAATTTCCAAACCCCTCCTCCCTGAACAAAGGAGGTTATGGCGATTTTTTTCGAAATTTAAAGGCGTTAGCCAAAATTTTGTAGTCAAAACGGTTTGGAAATCGTCGAATGAACTATATATATAACTATATATTAAAATAAAACAATCGCGCAACTGCAGTTCATGTTTTGGAATCATGATTTTAAACGATTATACCGAGAAATTCGACCATCGGATTTCCCCGAAATTGAAATCGTTGGGTTCGCTTTGAAAATATCTTTCCAATGATGTAAAATTTGTTGAGATCCAACGGTTAGATTGTGCGAATTGTTTAAATCATATCTGAGGAAAAACAGCGCTAGAATGAATTTATATACATACACACACACACACACACACATATATATATATATAAATTAAAATAAAACGAATCGCACAGGTGCGGTTCATGTTTTGGAATTGTGATTTTAAACGATTATACCGAGAAATCCGACCATCAGATTCCCCCGAAACTAAAACCGTTGGGTTCGCTTTGAAAATATCGTTCCAACGATATAAAATTCGTTAAGATCCGATAGTTGGATTTTGCAAAATGTTTAAATCAAATTTGGACAAGAGCAGTGTCAGGGCCATCGAATGACCTAAAGCGTCGTTCGATGGAAATGAACTATTTTTAAATAAATAAAAATAGTGAAAAATCATTTTAAAATATTATAAACAATGTGGAATGGAGATAAACCGATTTTGCCTTGGTTTATCAGATATTTTGATGGTTGGATGTATTTGACATGAAAATTATACTAATGAACTGAAATGTGGATGTTGAATAGTTTAACCATAGAAAGAATTGATTTGAAATCTATACATGCGTGAATTATTTGAAAAGGCCGAGTTAATTCTCATTTCAAATAATTGATCGACGATGAAAAAGTCGAAGATATGAAGACGGTGGTTGAAGACCGGAGATCTTCACATCGTTTGGATGATTACTGATGTCATTGTTGGGAGGCATCCCAAGAAAAGGTAATAGGTGGTGATCGTCCAGACGTACTTGGAGGTCGACCGGATATGCGAGGGACTCTCTCCTGTATTGGACATACAGGACGAGGAATAAGATGCCTCCGGTTTCGTTCAGACCCAGAACGAACTAGTAAATGGATGTGTGTCTGACATTGGATTTTATTCTATGCTGATTGATTTTTATTTAATATATATCTGTTTGGTGGCGGATAATTTATTCTCTTGTTTAACACCCTTCTCTGAGATGTATGAGCTCAGAGGTTGTATATCCGTAGACATCAGTCGCATGGCGTGAGTTGCCTTATGACATGCTCAGATGCAGTGATCAAGGCTTTTGTTGAAAAGCAGAGCCTTGTGATTGATGATCAAAGCACAGCTTTAATATAGCATAGCTTTGTGTATGGCGTTAATTCGCGAGCCTCACACCCCGAGTATGAACAAGAAACGGGAGAGGACTTCAGTTAGGACGTGCATTTCCTTCTAGCTAGGAGTGGTGTCATGGTATGGAGCCCAGACATTTTTACTTATGTGTATGATGGAAAGCAAGGCGCCTCGGTTATATCGGTCACCACGGTGCTGATGGATGGTTTGGTCGATATATGACCAGTTGACGCCCTATAGGGCGGGGAAAAGTATTGTTCAGGCATTTTAATCCACTTCGAGTGGACCGGCCCTGATGATCCAAGGGTCACTCAAGCATTGATCCTGAGACATGGTCTAGATTGTCTCGAAGTCGGTCAGGACAATCCCTTGCCTTGGTTCATGATGGAAACCCAACTTCCAATACGACATGTGCGATTTTGATTGTAAGCGTATACATGGCGACATAGTAAATGGTAGGTATGTCGTCTATGATTGATATTATGATCGAAATCGTTTTGGAAATATATATACACTGGTGATAATATCAAATGATTTTGTTTTATACGTATCAAGCATATTTTGGCCATTATAAGGTAAAACTCTATCCTCCGGTTTGCGTTGCATTGTGTGATGGGATCTGAGTCTTATAATGGCTTCATTTTCTATAAAAAGCATTGCGTTGTCGATTTACTTTATTTATGGAATCCAATGGAGTAAACCCGTTCCGCTTTAGCGGCGTGGTCCTGTGATTGGCCTTCTTGTTAAATAGGTTAAGTATATTTCTCATACCAGTCCCATGACTGACTTGTAGTTGGTTTCACTTGCAAACTCAGGTGCCCCTATTTTCTACACGGGCAGCCTTGTGTTCAGGTTTTAGCAGGATCATTTTGGATAGCTATGGAGCTGATGGTGGATTCTATCATTTCTATTATGCTGTTCAGACTTCATTGTGTATATTATGTTTGATTCTGCTGCAGACATTTTATATAAAGCTAAAACTGTATTTTGTACTAAGTATGATCCTGTTATATTGTGTAACTCTGATGATTATATTTGTTCCAGTGTAATTTATTGTACATTATCTGGTGTAATGATATATTTATGTCCTACTGTTATTATTTATGTGTTATATTCCAAAGATTATCCTTGCTCCCATGGTACGGGAGTATAGGGTCATCACATCTGGTATCAGAGCTTTGGTTGATCTTAGTTCCGGAATATAACATATTAATGAACTCGTCAGAATTAGAATCAGAAGTATTTTATGATGAATAACTCATTACAGATAGGATATGTAATATCATAGAATGAGTTTAGCAGAATAAAATACACCCCAATAGATGCATATACATTTAAATATATGTCTCTATGCTTTACAATATCTTTTCTGTTAGCCTGACTCCTTGTCTGCTATTTGCAGACATAGTAGAAAATGAGTGGCAGAAGTAGAAGAAGTAATTCTATGGTTCAACAATCTAATGAGCCAATCGTGCTCCCATAGTCAGAATCAGATATAGAAGCTCTATTAAAGAAGTATCGAAATCTGGATGGAGTACCATTCTTAGGTAAAGAATCTATTATTGAAACATAAGCATGGATGCGTTCTACTGAGAGAATTTTAGAAGGCTTAAAACTGAGGGATGACCAGAAAAGATTACTGGCATCTTGGGCACTCAAAGACGAAGCTTTAATCTAGTGGAAAACTGTTATTAAGGATAATCCAGAAGGTAATATTACCTGGGATAGATTTAAAGAAATTTTCAAAGAAAGATTTATTCCTCCAGAAGCAACTGAGCAGCTATACGATGAGTTCTACTATCTGAAACAAGGAGATATGACCGTTCAGGAGTATTAGGATAAATTCAACAAAATTTCTCGTTTTGCCTCGAAGCTAATTAAAAATCCTTTGAGGAAGAATCTGAGGTTTATTGACGGGCTTCAAAGAAGGTACAAAAATTGCGTAATGGCACATGTGAAACTTCCTTTTTCTAAAATGATATACATGGCTTATCACTATGAGGATCTTGATAAACAAGGTCTTTTGGAGGACGAAGAGGAAGTCAGTTCTAGCAACAAAAGGAAATCTGGAACTGATAGTCCTGAGGCAAGCACGACGCCTGAGATCAGTAAGAATCCTAAAGTCAATAGGAAAAGGGTTAAATCCGAGAAAGAACCAATAATGACGGCCATATGCAATAACTGCAATAAGCAAGGGCATTTGCAAGGGAATTGCAAGTATTCAAAGAAGCGAAAGAATGTTGGATCTAAATCCAATAAGAAGTTTTAAGAGAATAGGAAATGCAATCAATGCCATCAGGTTGGCCATCTTTCAAAAGTTTGCCAACTTTCAAAGAAATCTGAAATAGTGCATGTAAATGAAGTGGCAGAAGTTCCTGCACCTTTATCCAGTCAAGTAAGGCCAGATGTTTTGGAAGGCACATTTACTGTTAAAGATATTCCAATTAAAATATTGGTTGATACAGGCGCGTCACAAAGCTTTACTGCAAGTAATGTGGTTAAGAAATTGGATTTGAAACTGAAAAAGCTCAAAGAACCCATCAGAGTCCATAATCTGGTTGGGTGTTCCCTCAATCTTAGTTGGATTTGTGCGGTGCCTATCTCTTTTTCCCATTATCGGTTCCCTACCATCTCGATCGTCATGAATTTTACCGAATTTGATCTTATTTTAGGATTGGATTAGTTAACCAAATATAAAGCTGAGGTTAAATGCACCGAGAGAGTTGTTAAGGCAAAGACTAAATCAGGGGAGTATATAACCATACCATGTGAAGGTCTGAATTTAAATAGAACAAAATTTTGGTCAGCTCTTGGTGTTTCTCCTGCTCCAATAGAAAATATTCCTGTATAGGAAGGCCATTGGTGGAACATCTTGATGATTCATTTGAGAAGCTTGTGGAAAAAGCTATTCGCCATGAAAGCTTGTTTCCTAAGGAAGCAAATGTTGTCGCTGCAATCAAGGAAGTTCAGAAATCACAACATGGTGGTGATAATAAGAAGAGGAAGCAGCAATATCAGAAAGGAAAGAATTGCCAGAAGAAGCCTAAGAGTGAGTTGGTTTGCTTTAACTGCCAACAGAAGGGCTACTTTTCCATTGAGTGCAAGTATCCCAAAGCTGAGAAGAAATGCTTCAAGTGTGGAAAGCATGGGAATGAGAAGAAATATTATCCAGAATCAGCTAAGGGAGAGCAGGTTGTGAAGGCATATGCTTTGGAAGCCGTGCCATCTTCTTCAAGAGCTCCTACTGCAGAGGAGAAGGGAAAGGGTGTGGTTGTTCAAGGTACTCTTTCAGTTAGTGGTGTTTCAATTCGTGTGTTGTTCGATACTAGAGCATCACATTCTTTCATCTGTAATGAGCTTGTGTGCTGTTTGGGTTTGGAACTCGAGATTTGTGATAGACGATTGATCGTGACTAATCCAGTTGGTATTTCGTCCAGTTTGTGCATGTTGTGTCGTGGTCTAGTGTTGTCGAGTCATGGTTGCTCTTTGTTGTGTGATTGCTTTGTTCTTAACTTCGCTGGGTTTGGGATCATCTTGGGCATGGATTGGCTCAAGAGGTATGCGGCAGGAGTGAATTGCGAGAAGCTAGAGGTAAGAGTTGGGGATGTGGAAGGGCGAAAGATGTTGATTAGATATAAGCCCAAGACGAGGTCTTCATAAGCTGTCTATATTCGCTTATGATTCCATAGGAAGACTTATTATCTGTGCTAATTGCTAATGAGTTTGGGAATGTCTTTGACGAGGCTAAAGGATTGTCGCCGCATCGTGAAATCGAGTTTAGAATCGATTTGGTCGAAGATGCTAGACCAATCGTTATACCTCTTACGTGGATGGCGTCTAAGGAACAATGAGAATTAGAGGTGCAAGTTCGTGACCTTTTGGGAAAAGGATTATGGAGAAGTGTTTCCGAGTGGGTTGCACCAGCCATGTTTGCAACCAAGGCAGATGGCTCGTTATAATTGTGTGTGGACTATCGTGAGCTGAACAAGGTGAACAAAAAGAACAAGTACCCATTGCCGAGGATTGATGACTTGCTCGATTAGCTTCACGAAGCTAAAGTGTTTTCTCAGATGGATTTGGCAACGGGATTTCATCAGTTAAGGGTGGCAAGGGATAGTGTACCAAAGACCGCTTTTAGGACACCATCCAATTTCTTCGAATGGTTGGTGATGCCATTCGGGTTGACTAACGCTCCAGCTTACTTTGTGGATCTTATGAATAGAGTTTTCAAAGATCAATTGAACAAGTTGGTGCTTGTGTTCGTGGATAATATTCTGGTTTACTCCCAAAACGAGGAAGAACACAAGACGCACTTGAGGGTTGTGTTGCAAAACTTGCGAAAGCATCAACTGAGAGCTAAGTTTTCGAAGTGTCACTTCTAGAAGAGTGAAGTGAGATTCTTAGGCCATGTTGTTTCTGGAAATGGGATAGCAGTTGACCCCTCTAAAGTGGAAATGATCCAAGGCTGGGATAGACTTAAGAATGCGACGGATGTGAGAAGTTTCCCTGGGTTGGTTGGTTATTACCGAAGATTTATCAAGGATTTCTCCATGGTAGCTGCATTGATGACAGGGTTGACGAAGAAGAACCAAGCATTCTCATGGAATGCAAAGTGTGAACAAACGTTTAGGATCCTGAAGGAGAGACTGACGAGTGCTCCCGTGTTGACCATTCCAAGTGGGAATGAAGAGATGGTGGTATACACCGATGCATGTGGTACTAGGCTTGGAGCATTGCTAATGCAGAAGGATAAGGTTGTGCCTTACGCAAGTCGACAGATATAGCCCCATGAAAGGAAATACCTAACTCATGATTTAGAGTTGGCGGTAATTGTGTTTGCTCTGAAGATGTGGAGACATTACCTGTTGGGAGTTTGATTCGAGTTGTTTACGGATCACAAGTCGTTGAAGTATCTTTTTTCCCAAAAGGATCTAAATCTTCGGCAACAACGATGGTTAGAGTTTCTGGCATCATATGCTTTTAGTATGGCCTATACACCTAGTAAAGGTAACGCAGTTGCAGATGCGTTTAGTCGAAGACATACGAGTTTGGGAGCTCTATTTTCGGAATGGAAGTGCCTTGAGTATTTGGCGGGGTTTGATTTCAGGCCATGTTGTGAGTTGGAACCTGAAATGTTGGCAAGCTTATCGATAAGACCTGCTCTCATCGAAAGGATTGGCGAGAGCCAAAGGCGAGATGCAAAGCTTGTCGATTTTATCCAGAAGCTGGAATCAGAAGATAAAGAGTCGAGGTTGATCGAGAAGGTTGGCTTGGAGAATAAGGACAACTAGTTGTTCCCGATATCGATGGATTAAGGGACGAGGTTCTGAGAGAATGTCATCACTCTAAGTTGACGATTCATCCCGGTGGTAATAAGATGTATCAGGACATAAAGCGAGTCTACTACTGGGAGAGGATGAAGAGAGATATTGGAAAGTTCATTTCCAAGTGTATGAACTATCAGTTGGTGAAGGCTGAACAGAAGAAGCCGAGTGGTTTTCTTCAGCCATTGGAAGTTCCTACGTGGAAGTAGGAGCAGATATCGATGGATTTTTATCAATAGACTACCTAGAACCAGGTTAGGAAACAAAGGAATTTGGGTCGTCACGGATCGCTTGACCAAAAGTGCAAGGTTTATTCCTGTCAGATCGACTTGGATAGCAACACAGTTGGCTGAGCTTTTCGTGAAGTGGATAGTCGATTCCATGGTATCCCGAAGAGCATAGTGAGTGACCGAGATCCATTATTCGCAAGTGGATTTTGGAAGAGTTCGCAGGAAGCTTTGGGAACCGAGTTGTGTTTGAGTACGACTTACCATCCCCAAATAGATGATTAAACCAAGAGGGTTAACCAAGTTTTAGAGGATCTCCTAAGGGCTTGTATGTTGGATTTTGGGGGATCATGGGAAGACCATCTACATCTGGTGGAGTTTGTGTATAATAATAACTACCAGTCGAGCGTCGGGATGGCACCATATGAGGATGTTGGTTAGAAACTAGAGATAAGTTGATACTTGGGCCAGAGATGATAAGAGAGACATCGGATTGTATCGAGATCATTCGACAACGAATGAAGGCAGCCCAAGATCATTAGAAGAGTTATGGTGATAAGCATCAAAAAGATTTGGAATTCGATATTGGCGATATGGTTTTCGTGAAGATTTCACCATTGAAGCATGTGGTTCAGTTCGAAAATAAAGGAAAGTTAGCTCCTAGGTTCGTTGGACCGTTTCCGATAATCGAGCGAATAGGAAAGCTCGCATATGGATTGGAGTTACCCGAGAAGATGTCGAGTGTGCATAATGTTTTCCATGTGTCGTTTCTAAGGAAGTTCGTGCATGATTCGAATGTGGTGGTATCTCCAGAACAGTATGAAGACCTAGAAGTAGAGATCGTAGTTGTGAAACCTCATAAGCCGCTTCGTGTTGTGGGGAATGACACAAAACAACTTAGGAGAAAATGGTTAAGTTAGTCAAGGTACAATGGAGTGAGGATGGCGAAGATTGTACGTGGGAGACAGAAGAGAGCATGAAGGCGACCCATCCAGAACTCTTTGTTGGTATGACCCATTAGTATCGTATCGCCTTACATCATTGTAACTTGTACTATAGTGTTAGAATTCCACGTGCTAGGATTAGGCTATGGATGCATGGTCTGATGGCTGCTAGTTTAGGTAATAGAATTGGCTGCATATGAGTGATAGGCATGCGAAATTGTTTTGGTTGGATATGTTTGTGGGAATTTCGGGGGCGAAATTCCTAAAGGGGGAGAATGTAACAGCCTGCATTTTACATATCGGAGGATCGCAAAATATTATATTTTTATTCTCTGAGGGTTGGATCATTCTCATATTTTGATATGTTGTTTATAGGGATGCGAGACATGTCCATAATTTTTACCAATTTCGTTTGTGATAATTTCCCCCCTGTCAGTCTCGTGTAGGGTATAACTTTTGATAGGGATCGAATCAGGTGTTGAGACCTGTGTCATTGGAAAGGGAATGATGATTCCCTTTCCGTAGAGTGGTCACATTAAAGATTTGGCTCAGTGGTTTGGGAGGAATCGTTGTTTTAAGGTTTTACAGTTGGCTGTCCAGGTTTGGTAAGCCATAATGGGATGATTTGGGGAGGCCTGTTAGTGGGTTGGTGGAGACTATAAATAGAGGGTAGTAGGCATGGAGAATAGTTTACTTTCTCCAATCTCTCATTTGGAAGAGCTAGAGTTCCTCCATTTCTCCATTCTCTTCACCTTTCCACCATTAAAGCTTAGAGAATCGAATATCTACGTCGTTTGAAGCTAGATCTACGCCATTCCAAGGGAGAGTTCATCGAATTGAAGAGTTTGGATCAAATTCTTCACTGTCCGAATCTAGATCTAAGTGTTTTTGGGTTGTTTTGGAGAATTAGTGAGTGATATGCATGTATCTCTCACACGGATTCGATCAAGTACATGAGTTCTATGATCTTAATTTCATCATTTTCAAGTCGTTTTCCTTAGATCTATATCATGGTAAGTTTATTTTCATATGAATCGCCATAGGATCTAATGTAGCAACTTAAAACCAATAATCCCTATGTTATTTTTATATATTTATGCAAGTTAAATCCACAATTTAGTTCATATGTTCATTTATCATGATATTGGTGAAGTCTGCATAATTTTGGTGAAAATCGTCATATTCATGTTGTTAGCGTTTTCATAACATGCTTATGTTTGTATTGGATAAATTGGATGAGTAGATTTCGTCAATCTTGTCATTTGGCGAAGTTTTGATTGAAATTGGTGATAAATTGGACCAGTACAGGCCACGGGTCAAGCGTGTAGTACAAGTGCTAGTACAGGTGCTCGGGTTGGTCGTGCAAGGAGGGGTCGAGCACGAAGGGGTCGGTTGAGCAGGGATGGTTCGGGTCAAGCAGCATATGGGTCGGTCGTGTAAAGCAAGTGAAGGATCGGGTCGGTCATGTTTTGAAGTAAGTGGTCGGGTCGACATAAGGGTTGTTCGATCGGTCATGGTGGTGATGGGTCGGTCGGCCAAGGCATGAAGGGTCGGGTCAGTCAGGGGAACCGGGTCTACCGTGATGGGGTCGGTCATGGTGCTCGGGTCGGTTTTGATGTTTAATCCCTATATCGGTTGGCATGTAAAGGTTATGACAACACTTCTAAACGTTATGTTTCATCTTTATGGCCAATGGCTGAGATGTTATGGATTGAGTTGATCCTTATATTGATGTTATTCGGTTCAGTGACGGATGTGGCTTCGAAGGGAGTTCAAGTAGGAATGTTTGAAGTGTCGAGATATGTTCGTTGATCGGTGTAGAACAACGAATGGTGTAACAACTCAAAGGTAGTGAATTGGTGGATAATTGTAACAACCCGTATTTCGATAACATGATTAAGACGAGAATCAAGGTAGAATTTAATTTTAAATTCTGAATCAGGTGAAACGGGCTATGCCATTGCGTTCGTCTCGGAAAAATACGCGAAATAGAGTCCGAGTTTTCGAAAATCGGAGTCCGTATGACCAAGATATGGCCTCGCGAAGTTTCACGAAAAATTCCCAAATTAAAGGATACTTAATTAAGTGAAATGGGTTGCGCAGAGAAATATATATATATTGATATATATATATAATTGAAAATTAAATAAATAAATATGCAAAAATGTTCAAAACAGCGAATTGGGAGAGGGGAATAACCGAACCGGCCGATTTTTGAGGTCGACCCAAGCCCGCTGGGTCGACTAGGGGTTAATCCAGGGTGTTTGGCTGTCAACCCGTGGGCCGATTCGCTCAAATGCAGATTTTGCATTTGGATGGTTCTCATGGTTCATCTTTAATCTAAAGGCCCTAGATGGTTCCTACACTTGACTTCTTCCCCAAGACATACTTTGGTGGCTTGGATTGAATCTAGGTTTAATCCTATGGCCTAAAACACTTGCCTATTCTATAAATAAGACCCTAACCTATCCTAAATCCTCATTATTCATTCATGCAACTAAACTATGGCAAAATTGCTCCTCTCATGGCCTCCACTCAAAATCCTAGCCTCCACTTCATTTCTATGAGAGGTTTCATGATCATGAGAGTGTTAGAGAGTTTCTATGTTAGTATGAGAGCCTCTCAAGTTGATTTCAAGGCTAAAGCTTTGATCTTTGTTCATAAAGATGGGGTTTTGATTGATTTGGAGCTTTCATTTTTGGGTTTTAGGATGATGACATGCATAGGCTTTGTCTCAATCTTTCATCTAATCGATTTGTGCCTTCATAGCAATGTAAGCCCTTCCCTACTCTTAGATATTAACTATGAAGTTAAATGTTCATGTTGAAAGTTTGGGTTTGATTAATTAGAATGATGCATGCTATCATGTTATGCAAGTTTATGAAGTCATTATCTTGATCTTATGAACTAAAAGCCACAACCTTTATGTTGAAATGTTGCATTATGCAACATGAGAATCTTCATAATCATTACGTCAACTTGCATATGAAGTCATAATCCTTATATGATGATATATGCGAGTTTCTAGCCATCATTCCATGTCTTTTGTCACCATGATTCGCTTATGTACCAAGTTTGGGTTGATGCATGTTTTTGAGGCTTAAGAATGTAACATGCAAGCTAATGAACACATTTGTGCCTCATTTGCCACCATGATTAACTTGTGGCTTAATACCCATTTTTGTCATTCCTTTGCCAAGTCTCTTCTTTTAATCCATCACGTTGTTGCGAACGTATATACTAGTTTAAAAAGCGTTGGGGTCACATTATGGGGAAACATAATGACATGAATATGACTTGGGTAAATGGGTATAAACATGACAACATGTAACGTTAAATATGACATGTGTTTATACTTGAAAACATGACTTGAAGTATAACATGGAAGTTGACATGTAAGTATGCATAAAAACATAAGCTTGGGAATTTACCTATTAAGTTAGGTCTACCCATTGGGAATTTACCTATTAAGTTAGGTCTACCCAATTGCTTGAAAACTTGACTATGAACATGACACTAGACTAAACATGAAAGTGGCCAACTCGAGGTTGGGTTGAGTTTGCAACGTAAAACTACCCGGAACCGACCGGCCTAACTAGTAGTTGCAAACAATAGGACCCAATGTGAGAAGTTGGTCATGTTGTGCTTGAACCCGAGGTTAGACCAAGTTGTGGTGTAAAGCTACCCGGAACCGACCGGCTTAACTAGTAACCACAACAAAGTCTAATGTGAGAGGTTGGGGTGCATTAAGTAATTAATGCCACATGATAGGGTTAAGTTAATTTGATTAATGACTCTTAACCAAATATGACATGGGTAAATGGGTTAAGTAAATAGGTTAGGCTAATGATACTTAACAAAACATGACAAGGTTGGGTAGCTTAAGTGATTTGATTTGCCTAATGACGCTTAACCATTTTTATACGACTAGTGGATGGGTATTAAGTTAACCAACACTTAATCAATCCAACATGATAATTTGGCAAGGTTAAGTAAGTTTTCTTAATGACACTTAACCATACAAGATGATTAGGGGATGGGGTTAAGTAATTTGCACCTAACTAATCCGACACGGTAATTAGATGGGGTTAAGTAATCCACACTTAACTAATCTAAACACGGTAATTCGATGGGGTTAAGTTAAACACTTAACCAATTTAAACTCGGTAATTCAATGAGGTTAAGTAACCAATACTTAACCAACTTAACGTGATAATTTAATGGGGTTAAGCAACTTATACTTAACCAATTATACATGATGATTTGATGGGGTTAAGTAACTTACACTTAACCAATCTAATACGCGGACCTGATAAGGTTAAGTCACAAGACCTTTTTAGAATATACTTAACCATTGTAGTACGATTAGAGGATGGGGTTAAGTCAACCTATACTTAACCAATCCGACTCGATAATTTGATGGGATTAAGATAATCTATGCTTAATCGATCTAGCAAGATAATCCGATAGGATTAAGGTAAGCTAGTACTTGACCAATTTGACTTGATAGGGTTAAGTCATGAGCCTCTGGGTACACTTAACCAACTTGTGGGACTAAGTCTTGAACTTAAATACTTAGCCAATCTTTGACGTGATTCGTGGGCGGGTTAAGTCATGGACTTGAATGATAACACTTAACCCAATAGACAAACCCTAGCTAGAAGAACTAGGTAGAAAACCGTGGTTAATCAAGGATAACGGGAAAGGAAGCTAAGTGGTAAACCTTAGTTAAGGGTAACTAAGTAATAATTCTTAGCTAAGGACATAGGACTAATTCTCAAAACGATGAGTAACCTGATACGGTAGGTCATCACTTAGTATACGAGGGGGAGCAAGTTATCTGACTTGGATAAAAGCTCCAGCGCACTGGGTGCCGAAGTGGAAGCTTCGGGGGACGTGAGGATATTCTTGGGATCCCTCTGTGGGTTGCCAGGTAATTATACTAGGCCCATGAGAGGTTAAGGTCTGCGTTAGAAGGACCAAGAGTATGCCTTGGTTGCTATGCGAGCAACCTAAAGACTGGGATGGATTAGCGTGGAGTCGATGATTCTTGTTTTTGCCCTGGATAGCGCATCGCCGACTACCTACCATCTTTAGTCAATCGTGTACGTGCGGAAAGGCAGGGAACCCCCAACAGACCATGTGCTTGCTATCGAGTCATGGGTGAGGTTGGCCCGTAGGAAAGTGGGCTATAGTGGGGCCTTGGAGTGGTTCTTATACATGATTTTTCTTGGATTGCCTTTCAGTAGTTGAGGGAGGGGTCACGTGGGACCATAGCCACGGGTACAAAAACAGACCTTGATATCTGCATCGGCAGACGATTTAAAGCTCCCGACCGAGTTCCGTATTTCTTGATTTGCCCTGGCACGGAACTCGGATGGCACATTGGGGAACATGTGCATCTAGACATGGAAAACGATTCACGATACATACGTGGGATCAAGGGCGCGGTTGACGGGTGGCGTAATCCCTAGTGGTCCTAGGTGGCCAAAACCCAAACCGAGATACGGAAACGTTCATTAGGTAGCATAATCCCTAGCGGTCCTAGGTGGCATAAATCCTAAGTGGACGCGCGATAGTTCATGGTAAGGAAACACAACTAGATCAAGGGTTGCAGTCCAAAACAACTTCAAGGATAAACCGTTTACATGGGAAAGCCCATACAGCCTACGGCAAAGGACTGAACTTATACATGGAAAGAAACATATGAGTTGAGTAACCTATATATGCGGCATATTAGGTTGACATGGACCATTACACGACTTTTGAGTAAGGGTCATTCACGGATAACACGTAATACAGTTGGGGTACTAGTACGGTAGGTGCAGAGCAGATATACAGGATAGATGCCATGGGACGTTATACGCGATAGATATCTTGGGATATTATACTTGATAGAAACCTGACAATGTGATACCTTGTTTTATCTTGACACCGTAGTTTATCACGACACCCTAGTTTATCTGAGTTCAGTAGTTCATCCTGTTATTTTGATTTAGCTTATCTATCTTGTTATCATGCTTATGTTCATCTCAGTTTCTCATGTCAGTTAACTTTACTAGTTTTTATACTAATAGTAGATAGGGCTTACTCAGTCTTTTTGACTGACCCGTTTTGTTTCGCCTCTTTTCTTCCGTTTCCCCCCCAGGTTACAGGGAGGAAACACTGCTGTTTAGTTCGGACTTCTTCTGCTTGAAGGTCATCATGGATGGCTTGGACTTTTCCTGGCTATGGCTACTTTACTGTTTTTATTTGGGGAATAATTTATGAAAAAGTCTTTATGCTTCTTTACTATTGCAAGACAGGTTTTGATGTACTCTGATGTAAAAGGCTTTAGACCTTATGTATTCATGTTTATGAAAGTTCGATTTTACTTCCGCTATTTTATATGTTTTGTCTTGTGATATTTCTGTGCATGTTTACCAATAATGCCCCTCTAAAGCTAGTGCATTCCTTTGCGAGTGACCCTAGCGGAGGCGGGGTGTTACAATAATGGTGGTTCGAGAAGGTTGCTTGAGCTATGAAAATTCATCGGGTTGGATGAGTGAAGATGCGAAGGCTGAGAGATTGTCGTAGTCGTAAATTCTAGCAGGCTCAAATCAGGGGTACGATTGGGGCACCAAAAAGACTGGAAGGTTGCTGGTCGAGTACCCTGGGTATCGTTGAAAGGCCTAGTTGTCAAGATTAGACAAAAATACATATCGTTGAAAGGCGTATGGAGTTTATGCTGGAACTGGGGTTACCATTAGCCCTTGACGTTTGGAAAGGTAGGCCATCATGCGATTAATGATAGTTTCGAAGCAGGATTGGCAGTTATAGCCAGAGTCAGTCATGGGTGTTTGATTATTTTGTATATATCGTCTCACATAAGTTATTCGAGGTTGAAGGCGACATTCCTGGGGTGCTTGTTTAATATTGGTTTAGGCCTCTGGGGCTTGTGCTCGAGGGATGTTCAGCTCGATTAGGATAATCTACGTGAGGTATAACTAGTTGTTGTGATTGCTATTGAATGAATGGTTGTCCTGAATGCCATGGATGAATTGTTACTCTTATGGTTGAAACGTGTTTTGTAAAGGCTATCACTGTCCGATATGGGGAAGGCAGGGTTGAGTTCTGCTCTGGTGTTTGGTAGATTGGTTCGTTAATCTACCTATTCTCATATACTTTATTGATGATGTTTATTAGCTGTTTTATCGCTCACTAAGACTGTTGTCTGACTCAAGGTTTTATGTTTCCCTTTTATTACCTTAGGCTATTCATCCAGTTGTGGATGGGAAGATTAGGTGGCAGGTGACATGTGATAGCTTAGTGAGGACGACGTTGGAGTTTGGAGGCGAGCTGGAGGCTTATGTACCAATTTCATTACTATCTAGTATTTATGTTTCCGCTGTTTGAGTTACTCTATGAGTGTTGTAGTGAGGCTTTATGTATAGACTTTGATATTTCCTATGATGTATGGATAACCTTTCAGGATGTTTTGAAAGTTTCAAAAGTTTGTTGTATGATGCTTCACTATTATTACCTGTTATATATGTTCTATTATATTTTATCCTTGCGTTGTGAGTTCTACGACAGGTACCACTTGTGTTTCATACCTTGATGATCGTCCATAGCTGCCTGGCACGTCTTCCGTCGCATTATTCCTCTTGTTTAATGCAGGGGTTATGGACGGTAGTCAAATTGTTGGGAACTATAAATAGGCTTTTAAATTTGATTTTTTAACTAAACTTTTATCATCTTCTTCTTCCTTTCTCTTCTCTCCATTAATACTCTTAAGTTCTTAAATTATATACTTATACTCTACTGATTTTCAAAGAGAATCATATCAATCTTTTTCTAGTTCAATTCTTTGTCAAACTCTCTTAAAGATTCAAGTGTTACTCAAGAGTTATAGTCTTTCTGTAATCAAAGATTCTAGGATCAAGTCCTATTGAGTCCATCCTCCAAAACCAATACTGAAAAGGTGTGGTCGTAGTCCATACAAATCAACTGGGTGTAATTGGAGTTCGAAAATCAATTGGGTATAGGTTGTGGCCCGGAAATGAACTAAGTCTCACTATAGTCCGAAAACAGGTTGGGTGTGCCCTTATAGCCTAGAAATCAAGGATTATAAATTGGATATATTCGAAAAGAAATCCATATCAACCCAGTGTTGTATGGGACTACATGTAGGGTAACTCCGAACTAGTATAAATTCTGGTGTGTTCTTCCCTTTTACTACTTCTTATTATTATTTACATCTGTATTTGATTCTGTGATTTGCATAACATAATGGTTATCTTAAAAAGATTTCAATAAATCTATAAAATCCATAAAACACTATTCACACCTACCCTTCAGTGTTTAGTCCGCCTTAAGATCTTTAATCTGCATTCCCCAACAATTGGTGTTAGAGCTTCAGTTTTCTAAGTTTTCATAATCTTTTTTAGAATTTATTATAACACTAGATCAAAAAATTCATTTCATCATTATTTCATAAGTTTGCATTTAATTCTGTTGAAAAATCAAGTTGTCTACTGAATTAGTGTGTTGTGCAAGAACAAATGTGTTACATGGATCTTAATGGTTCAAAACTTGACGGATAAATGGTGCAAATCAAGGAAGATAAATGGACACTTGATAGTGCATGTTCAAGACATATGACGGGAAATCCAGACATATTAAATAATATAATCTATGAAGATGGAGGAATGATCAATTTCGGTGATAACTCGGAAGGATATGTGGTTGGCATCGGTAATGTTGGTAATTTTAACACTCCTACTATTTCTGATGTCTTATTACTTAAGAATTTAAAAAATAATGTGCTTAGTATAAGTCAACTATGTGATAAAGGTTATAAAATTAAATTTGAAAAAGACAAGTGTTTCACCCACGATAATAATTCAAACATAATTTTTGAATGAATTAGAAAGAAAAATATTTACATCTCAAGTATGAAAATTTCGAACGCTAACTTATGTCTTTTAGCCAATACAAGTGATCCTTGGATTTGGTATAAAAAATTTGGTCATTTAAATTTTAAACACCTGTCTATTAGTCAGAAGGCTTCCCAAAATGAATTTTAAATTAAATAATTTATGTGATGCCTATCAATTAGGGAATTTAAGAATAGTTCATTTAAATTAAAAGATTAGATCTCCACTTCAAATCCATTAGAATTACTTCATATGAATTTATTTGATCCATCTCAAACACAATCAATAAATCATAGTAAGTATGTTTTCGTAGTTGTCGATGATTTCTCTAGATTTACGTGGACTCCTTTTCTCAAACATAAAGAGTGACGCTTTTGATTTATTTAAAAATTCAGCTAAAAGGATTCAAAATCTATTATCTTTAAAAATTAAAACTATATGTAGTGACCATGGTGGAGAACTTTAAAATGAAAATTTTGAGGATTTCTATAATAAAAGGGGAATTACTCATAATTTCACTTTTTTGAGAACTGCTCAACAAAACGGAGTAGTTGAGCGTAAAAATAAGACGATCCAAGAGTGTGCGAGAACTATGCTTTCTGATAATAATTTACCAAGAAGTTTTTGGGTTGAAGTAGTTGCTACAGATTGTTTTATCTTAAGTAGAACTTTATTTTGGCCATTAACCAACAAAACTCCATACGAACTTCTTTATAATAAGAAACCAAAGGTATCTTATTTTAGAATTTTGCTAAGTAAATGTTTTATTTCAAATACTAAAGAAAATTTAGATAAATTTGATTCTAAATTAGATAGAGGAACTTTTTATTGGATACTTAGTAACTCAGATAGAAGTAAAGCATATTGATTTTTTAATCTAAAACTAATAATATTAAAGAAACTCTAAATGTATCTTTTGATGAAAATTATAAAAATTAAATCAAAAACATAATGAAGATGGATGTGCTAATGATAATGAATTAAATGAAATTAATCAACCTATTAAAAGAATTAGACTTCTAACAGATCATCCTGCAGAAAATATATTAGGAGATATAAAATCTATAGTCAGAACACAGAACTCAGAAGTAGAAATCCATTAACTAACATGATTAATGTAGCCTTTATATCAACTATTGAACCTAAAAATCCAAAGAAAGCATCTTCTGATGATTCATGGTTATTTGCTATGCAAGAAGAATTAAATCAATTCACCAAAAATGATGTGTGGAAATTTGTTCCTATATCAGAGGATAGAACTATAATGGGAACTAAATGGGTTTATAAAAATAAAATGAATAAACTCAGTGAGCTTGTTAGAAATAAAGCTCGACTAGTTGCATAAGGATACTATTAAGAAGAAGGAGTAGATTATGACGAAACCTTTGCCCCTATAGCAAGATTAATGGCTACTAGAATTCTACTTACTTTTACTAATTATAATAATTTCAAACTATTTAAAATGGATATAAAAAGTGCTTTTCTAAATGTATTTGTTAAGGAAGAAGTTTACGTTGAACAACCCCCATTTAATCGAAGACAACAAATTTCCAAACCATGTTTATAAACTAAAGAAAGCTTTACATGGATTAAAACAAACTCCTAGAGCCTCGTATGATCGACTAAGAACTTATTATTACAATCAAATTTAGAAATTGGTAAAGTAGATGATAGTTTATTTATTAAAAGAGGCGAAAATGATATTCAATTAGTGCAAATCTTTGTAGACGATATAGTTGTTGGGTCAACTTATAATAAAGTGAATCAAGAATTTTCTGAAATCACGACGAAAGAATTTGAAATGAGTCACATAGGAGAACTCATTTTCTTTTAGGAATACAAATAAGACAATTAAATAATGGATTATTTATTAATTAAGAAAAATATGCTAGAGATTTAATTAATGAATTTAACATGGGTAACACTAACGGAAATCCCGTAAAGTATAACTGCGAGTAGACAAGTAACACCCTGTAAAAATATACATAAGTTAATTTAAAATAAACAATAATTATTAATAATTTAATGGGCTGAAAATGAAATTTTGGACAATTAAGAATTGGACCACGAAAGTACTGTAGTTGCATTTGTAGTGAGATTCTGATCCATTTTCATATTTTATCTACTGAAAACGGAGTCTGTATGTAAAAGATATTAATAAATTAAGTTTTGCGTATGTATTAATGTACAAAGTTTGAATTACAAATATATGTGTATATATATAAACTGGGAATATATTAATTTGGATAAGCATGAAAAGAATATTCCTTTTGAATCCAAACTTGTATGTATATGTTTATACACAATAGGGGACAAGAATAATATAACTAAGGGAAGAAATAACAAAAATTAATTAACAAACAATCAAAAAGTAACATTTAGGAGATGATTTCCCCTAGGCTCGACCCCAGAAGGGGGGTCGAACGCCCCTTTAGGACAGGTGTTGACCGCCCTTCCTTAGGAGCAGTCGATCGCCCTCTTGTAGGGAAGCCCAATGAGGGTTGTTTTATGTAGGGACTTTATATCAAATGAAATGCTTAGATTTAATCAAGTTAATATAATAGTCCATACACACACACACACGATGTCAACTAGAAATAGACCGCAAACCCTCACTCTTAACCTTATAATCATTCTTCTTCGTGGCTCCATAATGCCTTTCTTCCGTCTTAATTCTAGAAAAGAAAAGGGGGTTTAAGCTTCTTGTATTTCCCTAATCTATTTTATCTTCTCTATTTTATACTAACATATATTTAAGATTATTCTAGGATTTAGATTCATATATATATATATATATATATATATATATAAGATTCTAATATATGATTCATATTGTAACACCCCGTATTTTCTATGAATATTAAAATAACGAATTAAGAACGCTTAAATTTTAAAAGATGAATTAAGTAAAATGGGTTACGCCATTGTGTCCGTCTCGGAATTGTGCTTGAGATAGAGTCCGAGTTTGCGTAAGGACTCTGTATGAAGAAGTTATGGAGCGTAGAAGATTTCAAGTTTGAACAGAATTCAAATTAAAATAATAATTAAAAATTAGAAAACTAGTTCGAAATCCAAAACAGAAGAAGAGGCTGAGCGGGAAATTTCCCGCTCAGAGATGTCGACCCCCCCAGGTGGAGTCGACATAGGTGTCGAACCCCCTATAGGGGTGTCGACATAGGTGTCGACCCCCCTGTAAGGAGTCGAACCCCCTGTAGGGAGTCGACCCCTATTAGATCCAGGTCCAGTGACATATTTTACAGCCTAGGGCTGATGTGGCCTTCTCTAATTGGCCTGATGACGCATTTTCTTGGACAGGATGGTTTGGATGGATCCTATGTTGATCTAAAGGCTCTAATTAATCCTACACATCTATTAATACATATATAAACTTAACCCTAACCTCATAACACTATTCTATGATGCCACCATGTTGTCCATCTCTAAACTAGCCTAGCCTCCTTCTTTTCCAAAGTAGAAATCAAATTGGAGAGCTTCAAATTAAAGTAAAGGTTTTCCGCTTCAATCTACAAAGAGAGAGCAGAATCGCTACAACGTCAAATAATTCTCCTTTTCTAATCCTCTCACCGTAAGTTCGGTTATTTCTCATATTTGAAACATGTAATAGAAAGCATGACTTGTAATGAATCGAATCTAGAACTATGCCTAATTGTGAGATAATCAATTCTGATTCATGCTTATCCTTTTGTCAAATCTGAAATTACCAATGCCTATGAGACTGTTGTGATTGATACAATTGAACCTATCATGTTATACATCAGATTAGTAATTTCTTATGTTCAATCCTATCGAATCTGTATACCTATGATGTATTTTCCTTAGTTTTCTCATATTCATTGTTAATGTACAACATGTCTATTGGAAACACGATTCTGGTATTTGGTAGAACTTTACATGCCTACTTTCCTTATGTCAATTCTTGTGTCTCCTCTCTATCCCCTTTCCATTTTATTTTTTGAGTACTTGGAATTTGGAAACCATGTTGAATCTTGTTGTACGTGCGATTGTAACACGGGGAATTGGGTATAAATTATTGGAGTAATTTTGGACATAACAAGTAAATGAGACATAACTTGAATTGACTACAATTGTGGATAATTGGCATACAAAAATCTTGACTTGGACATGTATGGTAAATATGCAAATTGGCTAAATATGAACATGCCTAATCCGAGGTTAGATTGAGTTGCGGTGTAAGGCTGCCCAGAACTGCCCGGCACGTCCAACGACTGCAACAACAGATCTAATGCGAGAGGTTAGCGCATTAGCCTAAAACCTGAAGTTAGAATGAATTTACGGTAGAAGTCTGCCCGGAACTGCCCGACACATCCAGCAACTGCAAACAACAGTTCTAATGTGAGAGGTTGGTGCATTAATTAATGAATTAATGCTAATGAACAGACATTGTAACACCCCGTAATTTTAAATATTAAAGTTAACAAATTAAAGAATACTTAATTTCAAATGTGGGAATTAAAGGAAACGGGTTGTGCCATTGCATTCGTCTCAAAATTCTGCTTGAGATAGAATCTGAGTTTGCGTAGAACGGACACCGTATGAAGGGGATATGGACGAATGAAGTTAGGAAGAAAACCCGGAAACAGACCAGAATGCACTGGCGCACTTGTGAAGTGTGCCAGTACAAAAATGCACTGGCGCTCCTGCCAAGTGCGCCCAGGTCGGGCTAAAAGCCTGCACAGATTTCTGGAGTGTTCTGATCCTAACAGTGAGTCATTGCCGAGTCACTAGGGCTTAGGTGGCTATTTGAATGGTTCTGGTTATTCCTAGGTTAATCCGACGGCTCTTAATTAATTAATCTTCTATATAAACACCCTAACCCCCCCCAACCCTAATCACACAAATTCATACCAAGAGCCGCCATGCCGTCAATGGAGAACCTAGAGTAGCCTCCATACACTTTCAACCCTAAAGCAAGATAGAGGCTTGAATCAAAATAAAATCAAATATAAAATAACAACTAAGTCTACATCAAAGGCGAGCAATTCAATTTCAGAATACAGATTCCAGAAAGACGAGACTATTCTTTTTGATTATGAGTATGATAGCTTTCACAAAATAATTCATTAATTTAATTACGATAAGATATGATTGGGATTATAAGAATATGATTTTGAATCATGTGATGTAAATTATATGTATGTTTGTGGTGTTGAATCATATGTTAGTTTTATGCAAGTTGGATCATATGTTAGTTCTTATGTGAATCCTATGCAAGTTGAATCATATATCTTATGCAAGTTTGTGGTGATTGGATCATATATTCTTATATGAATCTTATGCAAGTTTGGGTTGTTAAAATATATGTGAAACATGTATATGCATATGCTAGTTTATGTGACATTAATCTATATGTTTAGATCCATATGCAAGTTCACACCTTTATGTATAAGTCCATAAGCAAGATTATATCTTTATGTTTAGATCTATATGCAAGATTATATCTTTATGTTTAGATCCATATGCAAGTTCACACCTTTATGTTTGGATCCATATGCAAGTTCACACCTTTATGTTTGGATCTATAGCAGTACATAAGTTATGCAAGTTTTCGCCCATCACCTATGCTAGTTTTGTATCATATGCTAGTTTGAATGAAATTCATATGCAAGTTATTGGCTATGTAATCTTATGTCATGATCCTTAGATCTATTTTATGTGTTATGTGACGTTGTTTTTATTTTTATGAGTTAGACTATTTGCGAGTCTAACATATGTCATACGAAAAGGTATGAATAACGTGGGAATGATGGGATAATATTGAATATATATAAAATTGTGAATTGGCATAAATGGCCTTAAAAAGGCATATAATTAATTTGAGACATTAATTGGCATAATTGGTATTTATGGACATAATTTTAAGAGATAATTATGGATATAAATAAATTTGGAATTTATTGACCAATTTGAATAGGGATATTAATCTAATTTGGGGTTTAATAAAGATGTGTAATAATAAATCGCCTAAGACACGAGGTTAGACTCTTTTGTGGTGTAAGACTGCCCGGACCCGCCCGGCAAATCCAGCAGCCAAAAATGCCAGTCTAATGTGAGAGGTCAAAGGCACGAATTAAATGCGTAACAGTTGTAAAGACACGAGGTTAGGCTCGTTTGCGGTATAAGACTGCCCGGACCCGCCCGACAAATCCAGCAACCGCAAATGCCAGTCTAATGTGGGAGGTCTTTACAAGGTTACGGTTGTAATGAATTAAGTAACACTTAACCAGATAAACATGTGGTGGGACATGGGGGGGTTAAGTGGGTGCCTTGGGTGGCATGTGAAATATGATTAGACGCACTTAACCAAGTTGAAACATATAAGAAGACATGAATAAAAATGGGGGTTAAGTGGGAAACCTTAGTGGGAACCAAGCATAGGTGGAAAGCTTGTGTCATGCATGAGGGGGCCCTTTTCAAACCAGTAACCCATTAAGTATCTTTGTGAGCTCAACCCAAGTCAAGGACGGGACACGCTTACTGGATTTGATTATAAGAGGTTAAAACGGGTTAGTGGTGGCATCGCAAGTCCAACGGGGTAATGTGCATGCGTGGGCCCGGGATGGTAGGTAAGACGTTGTTGCATCATGTAGATATAAGTCGTGCATCTTTAGTGGTATCGGGTTGCCACTTTGGGGAGTGATACACCCCACTGTGGGACCAGCACGGGTATCTACGAGTTAGGGAGCCGATCGAATGGGGGTAGTGGGTACAACTAGTGGAGACAGGGGTAGACGGCACCTATGAAGGCAGCTAGGGGTACACGAACAACCATTATCATTATTAAGTTCTGTAGGCGGGATCAACTTTTAGGGTGACTAGTGGTGGTGCAATATAGTAATTATCCTATAGTAATTAGGAACGAGATTAATGCCAGAATATTCCTCTTATTTGCTTTTTCATGCCCACTTGTTTCATGGTCATATCTTATCTTACCAGTTTATGCCTTATCCTAGTTACTTTAATAATTATATTGTTAAAGTTATTATACTCGCCAGACTTTATGTCTGACTCCCTTGTTTTCGCCTCTTTTCTTCCTTCCTCCCTCCCCCAGGTTCTCAGGGTGGGACTAATACTAGTGGAGCTTGATCTTGGATCTCTTTCTCTCTCATTTGGAAGTGCTTGGATTGCTTAAAGTAAAGTTCAGCTCATCTCTTTTATGGCTACTTGTGTTGGGGTTTATGCTTTTTATTTTATGTACTCTGAAACAATTTATCAAGATGGATATTAAGTGTACTTGGTTTATGAAGTTGTTGTAATCAAACTATTTCTCCGCTGCAATAAAAGTTGTTTTAAAATTTTCAAGTACCATTATTTATATCTGTCTTGTTTATTCTGTTCTATACACTAAATACGCTCCATGGAAGTTAATGCATTCCCTTGTGAGTGACATTAATGGACGTGGGGTGTAACAGACATGCTAAGAATGGTAGGGATAAGTTAACGTAGCCAACACTTAACCAATGCAACATGTTAATTAAACAAATGGGTTGGGTTAGGTTAAATTTAGAACACTTAACTGTTATAACACGTTGGTTAGGAAACCCTAGTAACAGGGACCCATCCACATTGATGTATCACGGTACCCTGAACTAGGCAGGTTGGGGCACGATTACTGGGCTGATTATAAGCGATCAAAATAGCGGCAGGTGGTGCGTCAGTGTAGGTTCCGACGGAGTACGGGCATGCACGTACTCTGGGGTGGAAAATCAGGTACTGGGCATCAATAGTTATACACTGTGCATCTTGAATTGTGTCGGGTTGCCATCATAGGGATTGATACACCCCATTGTTGAACCAACACAGGTATCTACAAATAAGCGGGGCCGAATGACACAAGTAATAAATACATGCGAGTAGAAGCCGATTGATAAAGGGATCATTTTATTATGAACACATGAGGCTAGTTGAAACAATTGTTAGTAGGTGCAGAGAAATAGGAATGAGTGCGATAGCTTATTCAGTTTATCTTGCCTTACCTTGTCTTATGTTATCTTGTCACTATGGTATTTTCTTATATTCAACTTATTCATGTCATGATCCTTTTTCTTGTTTACATGTTGAAAATCACTGGGCTTACCAGGCTTTATGTCTGACCCGTTTTCTTTTCGTCTTCTTTTCTTCCGTTCCCATCCCCCCCCCAGGTCCATAGGGAGGGAATACTTCAGCTTAGTTCAGGCCTTTTCTAGCTTGAAGAGAGTGGATGTATTGCTTGGATTCTCTTTTCTTAGGCTATGGATGTGGTTACACTTTTATTGGGGATTTATGCCGCTTTACTACTTTTTATGCTTCTTTATGTATTTGGAGTTTTAATCAAGACAGAGGTTTTATTGTAATGATTTGAAAGTTGGGTTTTGAGACAATGGTTGTAATGTTTTGACTGAACCACACTGCTTATGAAATGATTTCAGTTTTTCCGCTGTTTGTATGTCTGTCTTGTAAATTATCTGTATCTTTTACCTATAATGCTTCACCAAAGTTAATGCATTCCCTTTGTGAGTGACCTTAACGGAGGTGGGGTGTTTCACTTGGTATCAGAGCTAATGGTTACCTGATCAGATAAAAGTTTTTGAAAGCTATTTTTCAAAAAGAAGTTTTAAAGAAGCATTTTCAAGAAAAGTGTTGTTTTATTTTAAAGGCATATTCCCCAAAGCCATATGCACTATCTTTCTATCCTTTGTTTTGAATCTTTTCTTTTCGTTTCAGCATGTTTGGGGATCTTAATCTTCTAGAGGGAGTCACAATACCCGGATGGTTCCGTAGGTATTTGGAGGCCACGACACCAGCCGAAGGCCAAGGAAACGTTCCTCCAGCTATACCTATCGTTCCTCCTCCTCCTCCTCCGTGTATGAATGTTTTCTCGAAGATATGTAGAGACTTTCGAGGTATGGGCGGAAAGAACTTTAATGGGACTGAATCATTCGTGGAAGCAAGAAACTGGCTCAAGGAAACATAAGATTTGTTTGTCATCTTGGAAGCGGACGATAGGCAGAAGATACAGTTGGTTGTATGGTTACTTAAGGACGAAGCCTCTCTCTGGTGGGAAGTTACTAATGCTGAAAGACCAGTTGAGACTTAGGAGGATTTCAGAATGAGGTTTGAAATGAAGTTCCTCTCGCAAGTTGAACAAAGCCTATAGATGGAGAAGTTCTTAGCACTCAAACAGGGAAGCCTATAGGTTAAGGAATACATCAACAAGTTCAACCAGTTGGCTAGATTCAGACTGGAGTTTGTAAACACCCCACATAAAAAGGCTCTCTGTTTCGCTAAAGAGTTAAATGAGCCAGTGCACGGCCTAGCTACGTCCCATATACCTATGGGCGCGACTTATGAGAGACTGGTGGACATGGCACTTTTACATGAGGAAAGCAAGGGCGAGAAGAAAGAGGTGAAGATGGAAGAACCTCTAAACAAGAAAGTAGAGGAATCACAGAATAAGAAGATGGATTATAAGAAGGGTAGAAAGAATAACAAACCCCGTGACAAGAGGAAGTTGTGGCATACCTGGACATCTAATTAAGGACTGCAGAAAGAAGAAGAGGAAGATGGGTGGTTGCTTTCAGTGTGGCGAGATAGGACATATAGCTAAGGATTGCCCAAGAAGGGAAGGGCAAGGGTAGAGGATAGGATCTACTTCTGGAGGGTAGATTCATGCTCTCACAGCACCGACGCAAGCAAGAGGTAGAAATATTTCTGTTGAGAGGTTAGTTTATCTTTCTGATCATCCTGTTCGTACTCTTTTTGATTTTGGAGCATCACACTCTTTTATATCTATTGCTTTACTTGAATCTCCGCACCTAGATACCATATAGTAGAGGATCCCATGGTTGTTTCAAATCCAATTAGGGGTTCGGCTTATTTATCAATGATTTGTTTGGATTTGGAAATTTCTATACTAAGCGTTGGGTTTAGATGTAATGCTTACGTTTTGGGTTTCACGGGCTATGGGTTGATTCTAGGCATGATTGGTTATCCAGTAATGGTGCCATACTTGATCGTGAAAAGAGAGTGGTTAGACTTATGACTCGCCTCGGTAATAATCTCAAAATCTCTTATAATCCTATGAATTCTGTTATGCTTAGCTACCTAGAATCTCTTGATGCGTCTGTTGAAAATTTGCAATCAGTTAGAGTAGTCCGTGAGTACTCGGATGTCTTTGAATAAGTGAAGGGTTTACCTCCAAAGCGAGAGATAGATTTCCGCATATACCTAGTTGATAATGCAAAATTAGTTGCTTTACCCGTTAGACACATAGCTCCAAGGGAAAGGAAGGAGCTCAGCGAGCAAGTTAAAGAGTTGCTCGAAAAGGGGTTCACAAGGCGGAGTATTTCTAAATGGGGTGCTCCAGTAGTGTTCGCAACCAAAGCGGATGGTTCACTTCGCCTATGCGTGGATTATAGGGAGCTAAACAAGTTGACCAAGAAGAATAGGCACCCACTTCCAAGAATAGACAACTTGTTCGACCAACTCGTAGGTGCATCGGTTTTCTCCCAACTAGATCTGGCTACCGGATTTCATCAGCTAAGAGTGGCTGAAGACAGCATAGATTAGACTGCGTTCAGGACTCCAGATGACTTCTTCGAATGTCTTGTCATGCCTTTCGGTTTGACAAATGCACCCGCCTATTTTGTAGACTTGATGAGTAGGGGGTTTAGGGAGTTCCTTAATAAATTTGTAGTAGTCTTCGTGGATGACATTTTGATTATCTCAAAAGTGAGGAAGAACAAGCTTTGCATTTAAGGGAAGTTATGGATACTCTTCGGGCACATCGGCTGAAAGCAAAAATCTTCGAATGCCATTTTTGGAGAGAAGAAGTAAGGTTTCTTGGGATATGTGGTGTCCAAAGAGGGGATAGCTGTGGATCCTGCAAAAGTAGTTGCGGTGAAAGATTGGAAGATTCCACGGAATGCAACCGCAGTACGAAGTTTTCTCGGACTAGCGGGCTATTACAGAAAGTTCATTAAAGACTTTGCGTAAATCTCAGCCCCACTTACAAGATTGACAAAGAAAAATCTAACTTTCGTTTGGGATTTGGATTGTGATGTTTCTTTCCAACGATTGAAAAGGGCTTTAACAACATCCCTAGTTATGACATTGTCGGATGGGGGTAAGATGTTTACGGTATACACAGACGCTTAAGGTACAGGATTAGGCGCTGTCTTGATGTAAGAAGGCAAGGTAGTTTGTTATGGGGGAAGGCAGTTGAAGGTACATGAGAAGAACTACCCAACTCATGATTTAGAAGTAGCTACCATTGTTTTTGCTCTTAAGTCATGGCGTCATTACCTACTAGGAGAAAAGTTTGAATTGTTTACTGACTATAAATCATTAAAGTGGCTTTTCTCACAAAAAGATCTTAACTTAAGATAACAAAGGTGGATGGAATTTCTTTCCTAATACAATTTTGAGATTGCTTATAACCCTGGCAAGGGCAATGTGGTAGCAGACGCCTTAAGTAGGAAAAAGATGACCTTAAGTCCTCTGTTTGTGGAAAAACAAAACTTGGAGTACGTAGCAACCTTTGACTTTAGACCCTCTTTTGAGTTTGTACCTGGTTTGTTAGCAACGCTGGAGGTGCGGCCTACGCTTTTGGACTCAATAGGAACCACGCAACATGAAGATCCTCAGATAGTTGATATGATGGATAAGTTAATTAGAGGTGAGACTTCTAGCTACCTCAATAGATACTCCATATATGACAAGGGTTGGTTGAGACGGGATGGAAGACTATGTGTCCCACAAGCAAGGGATTTGGTGAAGACAGTTCTTGAAGGAGCACACCATTCTAAGTTGACCATACACCCGTGGAGACAAGATGTATAAAGACATAAAAAGGGTTTTCTTTTGGAATGGCATGAAGAATTATGTAGCTGAATTCGTCTCTAAGTGCTTGATATGCCAGCAAGTCAAGGCGGAGCAGAAGAAGCCTGGTGGTCTGCTTCATCTCTAGAGGTCCCACAGTGGAAATGGGATAGCATTTCAATGGACTTTATAGATGGGTTACCTAGGTCAAGAAGGGGCAATACCAGTATTTGGGTAATATTTGAGAGGCTCACTAAAAGAGCTCACTTTATACCTGTAAGGAGTAGGAGGACTGCCTCATCATTAGCATCCATTTATCTTAAAGAAGTAGTTCGACTGCATGGGATACCCTTTAGCATACTAAGTGATCAAGATCCTATCTTTATGAGTGAGTTTTGGAAGAGTTTGCAAGAGGCTGTAGGCACACAACTATGCTTAAGCACTGCCTATCACCCTCAAACCGATGGTCAGACTGAAAGGGTGAATAGAGTATTTGAAGATATTTTGAGATTGTGCATTTTTGATTTTAGGGGAACATGGGAAGATCATCTTCCTTTGGTGGAGTTTGCCTACAACAATAACTACCAAGCCACCATAGGCATGATACCCTTTGAGGCCTTATATGGAAGACCATGCCGATCACCAACTTGTTGGTTGGAATCTACAGACAAGCTCGTACTTGGGCCCGACATGATCAGAGAAACTTCAGAGAACGTGGACTTGATACGAAGACGAATGAAGACTGCACAAGATAGACAGAAGTCCTACGCGGATAAAAGAAGGACCGACCTTGAGTTTGAGGTTAGAGACAGGGTTTTCCTTAAAGTATTCCTTTAAAGAATGTTGTTCGCTTTGGATTCGTAAGAAAATTGGCACTAAGATTTGTAGGGCCATTTCCTATCATTGAGAGGATTGGGACAATGGCTTATAGAGTTGAGCTTCCCGAAAGATTGGCTGAAGTTCATAATGTTTTTCATGTATCTCATCTACGAAAGTGCTTACACGAGTCTGCGGAAGTTGTGGAGCCAAGCATACTAGAGGAAGTAGAAGTGGAACGAGAAGTGACGGTGAGAAGAGTTCCAACTCGTATCTTGGGAACAGAAGTTAAAAAGCTACGCAATCGTGAGGTCAAGTTAGTTAAAGTACAATGGAGTGACGATGAAGAAGACGCGACTTGGGAGACTGAAGACAAGATACGCGCAGCCTCCCCTTTTTTTTTGAGGGTACATCCTTGATATCTTTTTCCATAAGTTTATGCATGCTTGTATCTATCTTTTAAGTATATCTCCTCGGTCCTATTCTTGATCCTTAAGTAGAAACCAGTGAATGTAAACATGTATTTGAAACATGTTAGGATTGATGGTTGCAAGTGGTTGCTCGTGGATGCATACACACACACATCAGGTACTAGATCGGCTCAGTCACTTTCATATTGCATATGCATATATGTATCTGTATATGGATTAAAACTTGATGTGTTATCATATGGATGTTGCATTTGTATGAATGATTGTGCACTCATGTAGAAGTTATAAAGTAGGATAGGAATAATTGCATACATGATGGACTCATAGCACTGACATAATTCGCATTAAGGAGGTCAACTGAATCAGTAGACCGCCTGATTTTGCATTAGATAAGGACATATACACACACTATGCATATAATCATGAAAGCATTAGAAATCTTTTTAAGGGCAATGGATGCCTGTGATTGATGGTTGAGTAGATGGATGTTGGTTGTTAGGATACATTCTTTTTTAGCTCAGAGATTTCGGGGACGAAATCCTTTAAGGAGGGGAGAATGTAACACCCCGTATTTTCTATGAATATTAAAATAACAAATTAAGAACACTTAAATTTTAAAAGATGAATTAAGTAAAATGGGTTACGCCATTGCGTTCATCTCGGAATTCTGCTTAAGACAGAGTCTGAGTTTGCGTAAATCGGACTCCGTATGAAGAAGTTATGAAGCGTAGAAGATTTCAAGTTTAAACAGAATTTAAATAAAAATTATAAATAAAAATTAGAAAACCAGTTCGAAATTCTAAACAGAAGAAGAGGCTATGCGGGAAATTTCCTGCTCAGAGATGTCGACCCCCCAAGGGGAGTCGACATAGGTGTCGACCCCCCTATAGGGGTGTCGATATAGGTGTCGACCCCCCTGTAGAGAGTCGACCCCTGTTAGATCCAGGTCCAGTGACGTGTTTTACAGCCTAGGGCTGATGTGGCCTTCTCTGATTGGCCTGATGACGCATTTTATTGGACTGGATGGTTTGGATGGATGCTATGTTGATCTAAAGGCTCTAATTAATCCTACACATCTATAAATACATATATAAACTTAACCCTAACCTCATAACCATATTCTATGATGCCACCATGTTGTCCATCTCTAAACTAGCCTAGCTTCCTTCTTCTCCAAACTAGAAATCAAATTGGAGAGCTTCAAAATAAAGTAAAGGTTTTCCGCTTCAATCAACAAAGAGAGATTAGAATCGCAACAACGTCAAATAATTCTCTTCTTCTAATCCTATCACTGTAAGTTCAGTTATTTCTCAGATTTGGAACATGTAATAGAATCATGAATTGTAATGAATCGAATCTAGAACTATGCCTAATTGTGAGATAATCAATTCTGATTCATGCTTATCCTTTTGTCAAATCTGAAATTACCAATGCTAATGAGACTGTTGTGATTGATACAATTGAACCTATCATGTTGTACATCAGATTAGTAATTTCTTTATGTTCACTCCTATCGAATCTGTATACCTATGATGTATTTCCTTAGTTTGCTCATATTCATTGTTAATGTATAACAAGTCTATTGGAAACACAATTCTGGTATTTGGTACAACTTTACATGCTTACTTTCCTTATGTCAATTCTTGTGTTTCCTCTCTATCCCCTTTCCGTTTTATTTTATGAATACTTGGAATTTGGAAACCTTGTTGAATCTTGTTGTACGTGCAATTGTAACGCGGGGAATTGGGTATAACTTATTGGAGTAATTTTGGACATAACAAGTAAATGAGACATAACTTGAATTGACTACAATTGTGGATAACTGGCATACAAAAATCTAGACTTGGACATGTATGGTAAATATGTAAATTGGCTAAAAGATGAACATGCCTAACCCAAGGTTAGATTGAGTTGCGGTGTAAGGTTTCCCGGAACTGCCTGACACATCTAGCGACCGCAACAACATATTTAATGTGAGAGGTTAGCGCATTAAGCTCAAAACCCGAGGTTAGAATGAGTTTGCGGTAGAAGTCTACCCGGAACCGCCCGGCGCATCCAACAACCGCAAACAACAGTTCTAATGTGAGAGCTTGTGTGAAGACCCGTAACTTCCCCGTAAAGGAAAGCGTCGGATAGTTCGAGAACAAACCACAACAGAACGCATATAGAAGAACATTTCATTGTATATAACAACAATGCATCAGATTACAAGAATATACAGAGTATAAAAGAATATTACACAGAAATATCAGAGATTTAAATTACATTTAAATACATAGCAGCGGAAAATAATACAATACACAACTAGAATGAGATATACGGATACAAAGCTTCCCGGATATCGTTCCAGTCGTAAACCAGGATCCTGTGAATATAAATCTGCAAAACCAAAACTACTAGCTGCCCGTGTCAAAATAAGGGCACCCAGAGTTTAGGTCAAAACAATAAACTCCAGGTCAGTCATGTGACTGGTGTGAGAACTAAAGCAGTTATAAATCTTTATTTTCAAAGCTAGGTAAAACAAGGGACCACGCCGTATAACACGGAACGGGTTTCCTCCCAAGAATACCAGTGCATAAGACAAACAACGCAATGCTAAATAAAGAAAAATGAAGCTGTTATAAGACCCAGGTCCCATCACACAATGCAACGCAGTCGAGGATAGGGTTTTCCCTTATAACAGCCAAAGAATGCTTGATACGTTTAAAACAAATCATTTGATACTATTATAAGTGCATAGAGTATAAAACAACTTCAAATCATAAGTATCAATCATAGGCGGCATGAATGCCCCATACCACTATGTCGCCATATATAGGTTTACAAATAAAACCGCAAATGTCACGTATTTGGAAATTGGGTTTCCATCTATGAACCGAGGCTAGGGGCAAGATCCTCAACCGATTCGAGACGCTCTAGCCCGCCCCTCAGGAACAGCCGCAACTGCCCCTTGGATCGTCAGGGCCGGTCCACACGGAGTGGATTATTATGCCTGAACAATACGTCTCCCCACCCTATGGGGTGTAAGTCTGGTCCGTCAGCCGACCAGAATGCATTCGGCCGAAACCGATATAACCGAGGCGCCTCGCAACAGCAACAACAACATAAGTCAAACTCGTCAGGGCGTGTAAAACCACTGACGCCACTTCTAACTAGAAAGAAACGCATGCCCTCCCTGAGGTCCGTCTCCCGTTTTTGATTCATACCGGGTGTGAAACTCGCGAATCAAACGTTACACAAAGCTACGCCACAAAGGTCGTGCTTTGATCATCAACCACAAGACTTTGCTTTTCAACAGAAGCCTTGATCATTTGCATCTTAGCATGCCACACAGGCAAGCCATCCTATGCAACCGATATCAGTCACACAGAATGAAATCCGATGTCAGACACACAGTCCATTTACAAGTCCGTTCTGGGTCTGAACGAAACCGGAGGCACCTAGTACCCCGCATATCCATCGATCTCCAAGTACGTCTGGACGATCACTAACTGTTTCCATCTTCTTGGGTGTACAGCCCAATCAAGATCATCAGTTATCACCCAAACGACGTGAAGACCTCCGGTCTTCGACCATCGTCTTCGTCTTCGACTTATCGTCGTATCAGTTACTCAGAATGGGATAAACCCGGTCTTTCCGAATAACTCGCGTATATTTTAAATAAGTGTTACACAAACACAACATACGCCTCATTCCAATTCATTAGTCACTAACCGTAAATTAATCAAGAGAATAATTCCCCAAATATTAACCCCGAAGGCCGAAACCAACATCAGATCAATATCCAGAAAACCATTCTGCTTGGCTAACCGCCAGTTAGTTTCTAAATTTCACATTCAAATCTAATTACAGATTTATCTATCGCCTGGAGCAAAACTGGTGATACTCCATTCTCGATCTTTTCAATCTAATTAAAGATTCATTAAAACTCCACTTAGTTTTAATCATTATCTGGGTTAAAGAATCAGTGTCATTTAAAACACGATTCACGATAAACCCAAAATCACATTCCATTAATTATCGGGTTAAAGAACAAGTGTTATTTAAAACACTGTTCACGATAAACCCAAAAATCAATACCAATTCAATTCCAATTAAATATCATTTAATTGGTACACTTCATTAAATCTAAATAAAAAGATTTAATCTTTTCTCAACTGGGTTCAAGAACAGTGTTAGTGAAGACACCATTCACGACAAACCCAAATCACATTCGATATTCAATACAAGGCTCTGAATAGAAAATATATCGGCTTATATTCAATATCGAATTCTACGACTAACAAATGTCGTATTGGAAATAACGATACAAATATATATCTTTCAAATTTCCATAACAACACCTGTAATGTCACGAATTCCAACATCGAAATATTCCGAAGACAATTTCGATTCAAATCCACTCCAATGCAATCATTGGAAATTTTGGTTATTTTCAAAACCATTTCAAATTCAATTTATTTATTTAAAAATAAATAGAATTATAATTCTAGTTCAAAACTAGTTCATTTCGATAAAAATCCATTTTTTTATCTTTTCAAATATGGAGATTTTCACCCCAAACTTTCACAAATCATTTCTTATGATTTTACACAAATTATTACTATTTTTAATAATTTTATCAAGGCCCGTACAGTCGATTTCCAACAATGGCCATCGAACTGCACTTACAACGACCTTTTTCGAATTTGATTTGGACGTATCTCCAAATCCAACCGTTAGATTTCAAATTTCTAACATTAATTAGAAAGCTCTTTTCGATACGAACCCAACGGTTCCGGTTTTAGGAGAATCCGACGGTCGGATCTCCTGTAATGTCCGTTTGAAATAAATGGTCGAAATTCGCGAACTGCCGCGGCGCGGCGCGTTCTATTCAGGCCATTATATTATATATAATATATATAATATATATTTCGTCGATTTCTATTTAAAACGAATTATATAAATAGTTTTGAATTCGTTTCAAAAACATTTTCAACTTCCATTTCAATTCAAATCAAAATTGAATTCTTCTCTATAAATTCGTTTTAAAATTCATTTCTATTCAATTCGAATTTCAATTCAATTTGAATTCATTTCAATTCGCTTTCTATTCCATTTGAATTCGTTTTCAATTCAATTCATTTCGAAATCGTTTTCAATTCATTTCATTTCGAAATCGTTTTCAATTCAATTCATTTCGAAATCGTTTTCAATTCATTTCATTTCGAAATCGTTTTCAATTTATTTCATTTCGAAATCGTTTTCAATTCAATTCATTTCGAAATCGTTTTCAATTCAATTCATTTCGAAATCGTTTTCAATTCATTTCATTTCGAAATCGTTTTCAATTCGATATAAATATCGTTCACGTCAAAATGGCGTCCATACACGGCTTCATAAATTTCTATTTTCAAATATTCTATTTCAAATATTTCTTTTTCAAAATAGTTGTTATTATCAAAATATTTCGTTCAACACATGACCAATCTCAATGAATGAGTACTGTCAACACATGAACTTTTATTTTATAATATTCTTTATTTTTCAAATTGGAATGAGGCCCAATCAATTACCATATAAAGTTAATTATATGGATTTTCATACAACACATGTATATCATAGCATTGAAAAATAATCAACCATCAACCAAAGTGCACTACACTGCATAAGCATCAAATACAGATATTCAACGCTTATAACAGCCTGTCAATCAATCGATCGACATATTTAATCAATCAGGATGAGTGAACTGCATATTTCATCCTAACACCCGTGTGGGGTTTCAAACAATCAAACACAGATTTTATTTGTGCAGTTGGGCGATGTGTGAAATTTATCGACCCAATCAATATCATTCAAATAAGTGTACATAAACAAACCATCTGGTTTGTAAATGAATATTTATTTATTCACTTCACTATTTTCATATTCACGTTAAAAATTATATTTTTAACGATAAAACATTTTATTTCAACCTATGAATTTCTATTCAATTCATTTATTCAATAAAATGATATTTTTATTTTTCTAACATGTTTTAGAAAATTTCGGCGGCATAACGGCACGATACTAGAAACGGGACAAGGCCTAGCCTTATCCCCGGTCTAGTGAAGGCCCACGCCATTCACACATCAATCAAATCAATTCGTTATGCAAACCGCAAACTTTGGAGTAAGGATCTAACCTAGCCTTACTCCTTCGCCTTATAACGGCGCACGTCTAATCCTAACCAATTTATCGATTCGATTTTTCACACCACAAACCACATTCAAACAATATCGCAATCAATCACCAAACTGTCAAACAAACAAGTCCATGGTCTGTGGACGATTGTGTCGGGTGCTACTAAGCACCGTCTGCATCCTAGTATATATATATAACTAGAAAATAAATAGAAAGGTGAGAAATTCTCACCGATTAGCTATCCTAGCTCCACGGCACTTCATTGATAGAAATCTTCATCGCTATCGCATCTTCGTCATCTTCGCTGCCCGTAGCCACTACATATGTAAAAATCGAATTTTTACTATGCTATTCAATATATAAAATCGAATTTTGACTTCGCTATTCAATATATAAAAATCGAATTTTTTTTCTTTTGCAAGTTCAAATCTTTTTCTACTAAAAGATTAAACTTTTTTTCCTATTTTAAAGTTCAAAATAAAATCAGTTTTTCGCTTTCATAAAAATGCAGTTTTTTCATAACTTAAAAAATAAAAATACAGTTTTTGCCTTATTTAAAAATTCAGTTTAAAAATCATTTAAAAATCAGTTTTCTAATCTAAAATAAAATTCAGTCTTAAACCTAAAATAAAATTCAGTTTTAAACCTACCTAAAATCAGAATTTTAAAAACATAAAAATCGGTTTTTAATATTAACAAAATCAGTTTTATAAATTAAGTAAAAATCAGTTTTATAAATAAAGTAAAAACTTACAGTTCGAAAGGGGGGGGTTCACCACCATCGGAGAGGCTTCGGGTGGCTCTGGGTCGGCGGCAGGAGGAGGCGGAGGGTTGGGGCGGCCTTCAGTTCGTCGGCGGTCATCACTGTGGGGGGGGAAAGCTCTGGCGTTTTCGTCTTCGATTCGAAGGGAGGAAGGAGATGAGCTAGAGGGGAGAGGAAGGCGCGACTTTAGGGGGGAGCGGCGGTCCATCGTCGGCGTCAGCAAGGGGGAGGAAGAGGCGTCGCGATCTGAAACTGGAAGGGGTTTTTTTTTTTTTTTTTTTTTTTTTATATTTTGACCGTGGTTTGACTTGTGAGGAAAGAGAGAGCTCAAGGGGGTTATATAATATTTTAATTATTTAAATAATTAATTTCTCCATAAAGTAACTTTAAATTTCGATCTCCGAACGAGGCCCAATGACTGTCGTCCCTAGCTAATTACCCCCATTCCGAATACAATGGGATATGTTTCATAAGCCAGTTCGGCTGTTACGCTCAGTTTTCGCTGAAATTAATGTATAAATCTATATATTCAATTTTAAACGTACATTTCAATTTACCGGGGTCACATACTAACTTTAAAAATTCTAGAAAAATATTTTCTAGCTTCGTATTGACGATACGGTCCTAACAAAACTAGTTTCGTCGAAATCTGAGACCGTTAGAAAAATGGCCAATTTCCAGTCGATTAAAATCAACTGAAACTGGTCAAACGCGTTTTCCTTTGCCACGCTCACATATTGATTCGAAAAATTATGAAATTTGAAATCTAGCAATAACTTTACATCACGGACCCAACAAAACTGGTTTCGTCGAAATCCGAGGTCGTTTGCAAAATGTCCATTTTTAAGGGCCTGAATTCCATAGCGACTATTCAGAATTTTCAACTGGACATATCTTTTGATTCCCGCTAAGAAATTTTGATCATTCGGGTTCGTTGGAAAGATATTCACTATTAGATTCCATTATTTTTGGTTTCACTAAAATCCGGATTGTTTTGCACCCGGTACATTCAATTGAAGTTTGAAATCGAATTATCGAACTACCGCGCCATTTTCAATTCTATTTATAATTATATATAATTATTTATATTCTAACGACGACGCGTATAATATATACGTTCGAATATATTCAAAATAAATTTCTCGTCGATATTATTTAAAATAATTCATTTTAAATAATCTAAATTCGCTAAAATGGCCAAAATAAAAATTTTAAACTGGCCCAGATTTTACGGGTTGTTACAATCTCCCCCACTTAAAACTTTTCGTCCCCGAAAAGGAACAAAGTCGAAAGTGGTTTGATTATTCAGCTCCACATTTGATCTGGCTTCCATTCTCCAACTCTTTAGTTTCTGAGAATTTTTAAAATTTCAAAAATTTGGCTAACACCCTAAATTTTTGAAAAATTTCGCCATAACCTCCCCTGCACCGGGAGCATCGGGAAATTGCAAATAGCGTTCCCGGTCCTTCAGATCTCAAAAAGAAAAAGAAAAAGCCAAGCGGCTAGCCAATAGGCTCATAAAATCATCATCACCCAAACAAAACAGTAAATTATGTAATAAACATGTACCTATTTGTCGGGCAAACAAATTTTATTCTCTGCTCTAGCCTCCTTGCTATGACCTGTTCAATGATATATATGTATATGCAAACAAATGCGACCAATTTTCAATAGAGTTCAATATTTGATTCAATTAGGCATAATTGTTCAAAATTAGCAAACAATTAAACAAACAACACAAACTTCAATCAATTAGTGGATTAACGTTTCAAATTCATAATTTCGATATATATACAAAAATCAGATTTTTGATGCCAAATCACAACAATTAGCCCTATCTAATTTTGGTTCTCACACCAGTCAATAGGAAATATATAGATATCAAACCTTCGAAACACGAACATAAATGTTGATGATGCGATCGCTATCATCAATATCATCTCCGGGCGACTAGGGTGTGGTGCTATATCTATCCAATATATTAAAACTTCGAATACACGCTAGCTAGGCGCATACGCAAAAATCTTTATATTTTGGATTGTCCTAATCAATATAAAATAAATAATCAAATACGAATAATTGATTTAAATTTTCAAATCAAAAATCGTTTTCATTTTAAAAATATACTCTTCACACTCGTTCTAGGATACTACTGATCCCATCTCTAACGAGTCATTCCATTGGATATTACTAATCCAATATCTGATGAATTCCTTCGTACGGTTCTAATGTGTCTTGTTCTCTGCTTTGTAAACCAAAGCTCTGATACCAACTGTGAAGACCCGTAACTTCCCCGTAAAGGAAAGCGTCGGATAGTTCGAGAACAAACCACAACAGAACGCATATAGAAGAACATTTCATTGTATATAACAACAATGCATCAGATTACAAGAATATACAGAGTATAAAAGAATATTACACAGAAATATCAGAGATTTAAATTACATTTAAATACATAGCAGCGGAAAATAATACAATACACAACTAGAATGAGATATACGGATACAAAGCTTCCCGGATATCGTTCCAGTCGTAAACCAGGATCCTGTGAATATAAATCTGCAAAACCAAAACTACTAGCTGCCCGTGTCAAAATAAGGGCACCCAGAGTTTAGGTCAAAACAATAAACTCCAGGTCAGTCATGTGACTGGTGTGAGAACTAAAGCAGTTATAAATCTTTATTTTCAAAGCTAGGTAAAACAAGGGACCACGCCGTATAACACGGAACGGGTTTCCTCCCAAGAATACCAGTGCATAAGACAAACAACGCAATGCTAAATAAAGAAAAATGAAGCTGTTATAAGACCCAGGTCCCATCACACAATGCAACGCAGTCGAGGATAGGGTTTTCCCTTATAACAGCCAAAGAATGCTTGATACGTTTAAAACAAATCATTTGATACTATTATAAGTGCATAGAGTATAAAACAACTTCAAATCATAAGTATCAATCATAGGCGGCATGAATGCCCCATACCACTATGTCGCCATATATAGGTTTACAAATAAAACCGCAAATGTCACGTATTTGGAAATTGGGTTTCCATCTATGAACCGAGGCTAGGGGCAAGATCCTCAACCGATTCGAGACGCTCTAGCCCGCCCCTCAGGAACAGCCGCAACTGCCCCTTGGATCGTCAGGGCCGGTCCACACGGAGTGGATTATTATGCCTGAACAATACGTCTCCCCACCCTATGGGGTGTAAGTCTGGTCCGTCAGCCGACCAGAATGCATTCGGCCGAAACCGATATAACCGAGGCGCCTCGCAACAGCAACAACAACATAAGTCAAACTCGTCAGGGCGTGTAAAACCACTGACGCCACTTCTAACTAGAAAGAAACGCATGCCCTCCCTGAGGTCCGTCTCCCGTTTTTGATTCATACCGGGTGTGAAACTCGCGAATCAAACGTTACACAAAGCTACGCCACAAAGGTCGTGCTTTGATCATCAACCACAAGACTTTGCTTTTCAACAGAAGCCTTGATCATTTGCATCTTAGCATGCCACACAGGCAAGCCATCCTATGCAACCGATATCAGTCACACAGAATGAAATCCGATGTCAGACACACAGTCCATTTACAAGTCCGTTCTGGGTCTGAACGAAACCGGAGGCACCTAGTACCCCGCATATCCATCGATCTCCAAGTACGTCTGGACGATCACTAACTGTTTCCATCTTCTTGGGTGTACAGCCCAATCAAGATCATCAGTTATCACCCAAACGACGTGAAGACCTCCGGTCTTCGACCATCGTCTTCGTCTTCGACTTATCGTCGTATCAGTTACTCAGAATGGGATAAACCCGGTCTTTCCGAATAACTCGCGTATATTTTAAATAAGTGTTACACAAACACAACATACGCCTCATTCCAATTCATTAGTCACTAACCGTAAATTAATCAAGAGAATAATTCCCCAAATATTAACCCCGAAGGCCGAAACCAACATCAGATCAATATCCAGAAAACCATTCTGCTTGGCTAACCGCCAGTTAGTTTCTAAATTTCACATTCAAATCTAATTACAGATTTATCTATCGCCTGGAGCAAAACTGGTGATACTCCATTCTCGATCTTTTCAATCTAATTAAAGATTCATTAAAACTCCACTTAGTTTTAATCATTATCTGGGTTAAAGAATCAGTGTCATTTAAAACACGATTCACGATAAACCCAAAATCACATTCCATTAATTATCGGGTTAAAGAACAAGTGTTATTTAAAACACTGTTCACGATAAACCCAAAAATCAATACCAATTCAATTCCAATTAAATATCATTTAATTGGTACACTTCATTAAATCTAAATAAAAAGATTTAATCTTTTCTCAACTGGGTTCAAGAACAGTGTTAGTGAAGACACCATTCACGACAAACCCAAATCACATTCGATATTCAATACAAGGCTCTGAATAGAAAATATATCGGCTTATATTCAATATCGAATTCTACGACTAACAAATGTCGTATTGGAAATAACGATACAAATATATATCTTTCAAATTTCCATAACAACACCTGTAATGTCACGAATTCCAACATCGAAATATTCCGAAGACAATTTCGATTCAAATCCACTCCAATGCAATCATTGGAAATTTTGGTTATTTTCAAAACCATTTCAAATTCAATTTATTTATTTAAAAATAAATAGAATTATAATTCTAGTTCAAAACTAGTTCATTTCGATAAAAATCCATTTTTTTATCTTTTCAAATATGGAGATTTTCACCCCAAACTTTCACAAATCATTTCTTATGATTTTACACAAATTATTACTATTTTTAATAATTTTATCAAGGCCCGTACAGTCGATTTCCAACAATGGCCATCGAACTGCACTTACAACGACCTTTTTCGAATTTGATTTGGACGTATCTCCAAATCCAACCGTTAGATTTCAAATTTCTAACATTAATTAGAAAGCTCTTTTCGATACGAACCCAACGGTTCCGGTTTTAGGAGAATCCGACGGTCGGATCTCCTGTAATGTCCGTTTGAAATAAATGGTCGAAATTCGCGAACTGCCGCGGCGCGGCGCGTTCTATTCAGGCCATTATATTATATATAATATATATAATATATATTTCGTCGATTTCTATTTAAAACGAATTATATAAATAGTTTTGAATTCGTTTCAAAAACATTTTCAACTTCCATTTCAATTCAAATCAAAATTGAATTCTTCTCTATAAATTCGTTTTAAAATTCATTTCTATTCAATTCGAATTTCAATTCAATTTGAATTCATTTCAATTCGCTTTCTATTCCATTTGAATTCGTTTTCAATTCAATTCATTTCGAAATCGTTTTCAATTCATTTCATTTCGAAATCGTTTTCAATTCAATTCATTTCGAAATCGTTTTCAATTCATTTCATTTCGAAATCGTTTTCAATTTATTTCATTTCGAAATCGTTTTCAATTCAATTCATTTCGAAATCGTTTTCAATTCAATTCATTTCGAAATCGTTTTCAATTCATTTCATTTCGAAATCGTTTTCAATTCGATATAAATATCGTTCACGTCAAAATGGCGTCCATACACGGCTTCATAAATTTCTATTTTCAAATATTCTATTTCAAATATTTCTTTTTCAAAATAGTTGTTATTATCAAAATATTTCGTTCAACACATGACCAATCTCAATGAATGAGTACTGTCAACACATGAACTTTTATTTTATAATATTCTTTATTTTTCAAATTGGAATGAGGCCCAATCAATTACCATATAAAGTTAATTATATGGATTTTCATACAACACATGTATATCATAGCATTGAAAAATAATCAACCATCAACCAAAGTGCACTACACTGCATAAGCATCAAATACAGATATTCAACGCTTATAACAGCCTGTCAATCAATCGATCGACATATTTAATCAATCAGGATGAGTGAACTGCATATTTCATCCTAACACCCGTGTGGGGTTTCAAACAATCAAACACAGATTTTATTTGTGCAGTTGGGCGATGTGTGAAATTTATCGACCCAATCAATATCATTCAAATAAGTGTACATAAACAAACCATCTGGTTTGTAAATGAATATTTATTTATTCACTTCACTATTTTCATATTCACGTTAAAAATTATATTTTTAACGATAAAACATTTTATTTCAACCTATGAATTTCTATTCAATTCATTTATTCAATAAAATGATATTTTTATTTTTCTAACATGTTTTAGAAAATTTCGGCGGCATAACGGCACGATACTAGAAACGGGACAAGGCCTAGCCTTATCCCCGGTCTAGTGAAGGCCCACGCCATTCACACATCAATCAAATCAATTCGTTATGCAAACCGCAAACTTTGGAGTAAGGATCTAACCTAGCCTTACTCCTTCGCCTTATAACGGCGCACGTCTAATCCTAACCAATTTATCGATTCGATTTTTCACACCACAAACCACATTCAAACAATATCGCAATCAATCACCAAACTGTCAAACAAACAAGTCCATGGTCTGTGGACGATTGTGTCGGGTGCTACTAAGCACCGTCTGCATCCTAGTATATATATATAACTAGAAAATAAATAGAAAGGTGAGAAATTCTCACCGATTAGCTATCCTAGCTCCACGGCACTTCATTGATAGAAATCTTCATCGCTATCGCATCTTCGTCATCTTCGCTGCCCGTAGCCACTACATATGTAAAAATCGAATTTTTACTATGCTATTCAATATATAAAATCGAATTTTGACTTCGCTATTCAATATATAAAAATCGAATTTTTTTTCTTTTGCAAGTTCAAATCTTTTTCTACTAAAAGATTAAACTTTTTTTCCTATTTTAAAGTTCAAAATAAAATCAGTTTTTCGCTTTCATAAAAATGCAGTTTTTTCATAACTTAAAAAATAAAAATACAGTTTTTGCCTTATTTAAAAATTCAGTTTAAAAATCATTTAAAAATCAGTTTTCTAATCTAAAATAAAATTCAGTCTTAAACCTAAAATAAAATTCAGTTTTAAACCTACCTAAAATCAGAATTTTAAAAACATAAAAATCGGTTTTTAATATTAACAAAATCAGTTTTATAAATTAAGTAAAAATCAGTTTTATAAATAAAGTAAAAACTTACAGTTCGAAAGGGGGGGGTTCACCACCATCGGAGAGGCTTCGGGTGGCTCTGGGTCGGCGGCAGGAGGAGGCGGAGGGTTGGGGCGGCCTTCAGTTCGTCGGCGGTCATCACTGTGGGGGGGGAAAGCTCTGGCGTTTTCGTCTTCGATTCGAAGGGAGGAAGGAGATGAGCTAGAGGGGAGAGGAAGGCGCGACTTTAGGGGGGAGCGGCGGTCCATCGTCGGCGTCAGCAAGGGGGAGGAAGAGGCGTCGCGATCTGAAACTGGAAGGGGTTTTTTTTTTTTTTTTTTTTTTTTTATATTTTGACCGTGGTTTGACTTGTGAGGAAAGAGAGAGCTCAAGGGGGTTATATAATATTTTAATTATTTAAATAATTAATTTCTCCATAAAGTAACTTTAAATTTCGATCTCCGAACGAGGCCCAATGACTGTCGTCCCTAGCTAATTACCCCCATTCCGAATACAATGGGATATGTTTCATAAGCCAGTTCGGCTGTTACGCTCAGTTTTCGCTGAAATTAATGTATAAATCTATATATTCAATTTTAAACGTACATTTCAATTTACCGGGGTCACATACTAACTTTAAAAATTCTAGAAAAATATTTTCTAGCTTCGTATTGACGATACGGTCCTAACAAAACTAGTTTCGTCGAAATCTGAGACCGTTAGAAAAATGGCCAATTTCCAGTCGATTAAAATCAACTGAAACTGGTCAAACGCGTTTTCCTTTGCCACGCTCACATATTGATTCGAAAAATTATGAAATTTGAAATCTAGCAATAACTTTACATCACGGACCCAACAAAACTGGTTTCGTCGAAATCCGAGGTCGTTTGCAAAATGTCCATTTTTAAGGGCCTGAATTCCATAGCGACTATTCAGAATTTTCAACTGGACATATCTTTTGATTCCCGCTAAGAAATTTTGATCATTCGGGTTCGTTGGAAAGATATTCACTATTAGATTCCATTATTTTTGGTTTCACTAAAATCCGGATTGTTTTGCACCCGGTACATTCAATTGAAGTTTGAAATCGAATTATCGAACTACCGCGCCATTTTCAATTCTATTTATAATTATATATAATTATTTATATTCTAACGACGACGCGTATAATATATACGTTCGAATATATTCAAAATAAATTTCTCGTCGATATTATTTAAAATAATTCATTTTAAATAATCTAAATTCGCTAAAATGGCCAAAATAAAAATTTTAAACTGGCCCAGATTTTACGGGTTGTTACAGCTTGATGCATTAATGATTGAATTAATGCTAATGAATAGACATGCTAAGAATGGTAGGGTTAAGTTGACGTAGGCAACACTTAACCAATGCAACATGTTAATTAAACAAATAGGTGGGGTTAGGTTAAATTGAGAACACTTAACCGTTATAACATGTTGGTTAGGAAACCCTAGTAACGGGGACCCATTTCAGCAGTAACCCACATAGATGTATCACAGTACCCTGAACTAGGCAGGGTGGGGCACGATTACTGGGCTGATTATAAGCGGTCAAAATAGCGGCAGGTGGTGCGTCAGTGTAGGTTCCGATGGAGTACGGGCGTGCACGTACTCCGGAGTGGAAAAATCAGGCACTAGGCATCATTAGTTATACACTATGCATCTTGAATTGTGTCGGGTTGCCATCATAGGGATTGATACACCCTATGGTGGAACCAACACAGGTATCTACAAACAAGCGAGGCCGAATGACACAAGTAATAAATACATGCGAGTAGAAGTCGATCGATAAAGGTATCATTTTATTATGAACACATGAGGCTAGTTGAAACAATTGTTAGTAGGTGTAGAGAAATAGGAATGAGTGCGATAGTATATTCAGTTTATCTTTCCTTACCTTGTCTTATGTTATCTTGTCACTATGGTATTGTCTTATATTCAATTTATTCATGTCATGAACCTTTTTCTTGTTTACATGCTGAAAATTACTGGGCTTACTAGGCTTTATGTCTGACCCGTTTTCTTTTCGTCTTCTTTTCTTCCGTCCCCCCCCCCAGGTCCACAAGGAGGGAATACTTCAGCTTAGTTCAGGCCTTTTCCAGCTTGAAGAGAGTAGATGTATTACTTGGATTCTCTTTTCTTGGGCTATGGCTATGGTTACACTTTTATTGGGGATTTATGCCGCTTTACTACTTTTTATGCTTCTTTATGTATTTGGAGTTTTTAATCAAGATAGAGGTTTTATTGTAATGATTTGGAAGTTGGGTTTTGAGACAATGGTTGTAATGTTTTGACTGAACCACGCTGCTTATGAAATGATTTTAGTTTTTCCGCTATTTGTATATCTGTCTTGTAAATTATCTGTATCTTTTACCTATAATGCTTCACCAAAGTTAATGCATTCCCTTTGGGAGTGACCTTAACGGAGGTTGTAACGACCCAGCGGTTTTCGGCCCGAAAATCGACATAAATACCTTTACCATAACTCATGTCGACCTTCTAAACACCGAAACACTGGACGTTATTAGAAAGAAATTAGAGGGTGAGATAAGAAAGAAAGAAATATTAGAATAGAAGAAGAAGAAGAAGAACACCACACAGAGTCTCACATCACAGTGGAACAAAATATAATACAGAAACTTTATTGAGAGCTTTAAAAATACTTACAATATCAGAGTACATCACACCACGGGACAGTTATAATGACCTGTTCCCATATACAACACACAGCGGAATAGTAGCTATATAATATCATACGTCTGAACATCTCCAGCTCGTCTCTGGACTTCACAACATTCGGTGACCTGAACCTATACACCCCGGGCTAACCCGAGCATTTACGAAACACCGGGTCAGTCTGGTGAACCAGAGTAAGATAAACTCGCACAGTATTAAGGGTATCACACAACCTGATTTTAAAGTTAAAATCTTTCAAAGAAAAGGATAATCGTAAGACCAAATCCAAACATAAACACAGACGGTTTTTACCTTACGATAACCCAAAACATTTTTGAAATCAATATCTTGTCTGATATTATAATAATGTCTAAATACAAGTAAATAAAATCTAGTAGAACGCTTGCATCTCACGCTCTATATATATATTATACAATCAAAACCCTGGGCGCTTATTGGAGATTGGATTCCGACTATGACAAGGTATGGGACCACCTGCCGATAGTGTATCTCTAGAGGCGAATACACTGGGTTCAACAAGAACGTCTTGCAACCCGGCCCTCACATGACCGACCACTCATTTCGCTTGAGTGTATCGAATGTATATCACCAACGGTTGGGCGCTACCCACCGTCTTCCCGAAAAGGGACAGCATCGAAATAGATTTAAGAAGCAAAAGGAATTTCTCTAGAGAGGTGATTATACACCCTAATGGGAGCGACCCACATAGCCATGTTGCCTGCCTGATTTTTTGTCATTTCCCGGTTGATGAGGCTTGAGGCCAGAATTTACTTTGAAACATCTGATCGCCATTCACTTTGAATTCCACATCGTCAAATCCACTAGATATCGCTAATTGACGTCCACAAAAAAATACTCTAGTTGGGAGCTAACCAACTATGGCACGTTTGAAGAAATCAACGTACGTGATCCTTTTTGGAAATACTCTGTCAGACATCCGTCCATACAAGTCATCCAGGAACAGGATGAACCGAAGGTACTCTCCTACTGCATCCAATATAGGAATCACCCCATGGATCAGTAGCGATAAGTCCTTGCAACCCGTAAATTCCAATCACAACAGAACCACAGTTTATCTCTGGCCGCTAAACCAGAGATTTTTAGTAGTTCTTCAGCTTATGAAGATCCACGGTCTTCAATGCTCCATTTGACCGTCTTCTGATACCTTCATGTATTTGTTGGTCGGAATGGTTTTCGAATATAATTTCGATCCCGGTCTTTCCGTGCCAACAATCGTATTGGACAGATTTGATAGTCGGTGATTTAACTATCAAAGTAAACTGTGTTTCAATCATGACAATCCAGTGGGTTCACTGGTTCAGTATTCGGTCTCACTTGGCCTTTAAATTTAAAAAATGTAAATTCAACTCTTAAATCTCTCGATATTAAGAATATAGGTTTATCGCTTCTCATTCAACATAAGATTATCTTTTAAACCAATTCCTTACTTAGGGTAACTCTATATCACATTTAGTTTTTCCCTATTTCACTTTCAAACCATTTACCACATTATCACCATATAATATTGGAAAATCAACTTTATGAAACATCTTCGTTCATTTCTTGACAACAATAACAAATGCTTGTTAGTATAGATTAAACCTATTTCAATACTCAACTTTACCTTTCCTTTCTAATCTTGCGGATATCGTTATAATTTGACGCAAACTCCTTTATTCCCCTTTTCTTTGAAGTCATCATTCCTATGTATATATTTTCACCAAAAGTATGTCGTTATCATTTCACTAATGAAATAATAGAGTTTATTAACCACATTTACCATTTCAACTCATATCATTTTAAGATAATCCGGAAATCGTTCAAGTTGGGGTATTTAATTACCTCTCAGACCTTGATCAACAACGTTTATACCTTAAAATAAATATTGTTGTAATACAAAACCAATATTTCATCCTAATCCCAATACAAATACCATTGAACTATTTTATTCAAAATATGGTTTCATAAAACCTTCTCATATATTTGAAATTTCCTTTCTCGGATATAACTATTATTCCTTAATTTAATAATTAAGCAACTTCTTATAAAAATGCCACTTTTAACACCTTCCTCTTTTCAAGCAACTTCACTTTATAATTCAGATTGGTTTACAAATCTTACGATTTGCCTCTCCTATCAAATTCACTTTTACCAATCTCATTTCAAATCTATTCAACCATATCCCGCTTTGGGAATCTCATTTCAACTCTCAATTCTACATAATATCATTATTAGGTAATGTTAATATAAAATTAACGATTTACCACTTCACCCTTTTTATATAACTCTGGTTTTCCATCAAACTCTTTATCTTACTTTCCTTTTACTTAATTCGAATAATTGAGTAACATTTATTTTACCCTATCACATTTGCTGAACCATTCCTCTCATAACTTTGTTATAAAAACAAAACCTGTTCCCATTCTCCTTTCGTCATTCAATTGAATTCCATTTCAACTTCAATCACTTTTTAAATGATGACCCTTTACAAGTAATTTTCTAAATTATTATCAATTACGATAATATTTTATTTCAACCATTAACTACATTAGTAGTTAATTCCTTTATTAATTTAAAATAAGCAGAAAATCCCTTTTTAAAATCTTATTAAAATCTTAACAATATTCATTAACTATTTCCACTCAAAACATACTAATTTAATAATCGAGTCGATTTACTCAAATCGCAATTATCTTATAAACCGATTTCAATTCGTTCTTTCCTTTAAATTAATTAATAATATAATTTATTAATTTAAATAATTTCATTAAACTGTTTCTCAACAACACGATTATCCAAATTTAATGGTTAGATAAATTTCCTTATCCTCACATTTGCAAATCTGATTAACATCAGATTTGGCTCTATAAAATCAATTTACACTTAATTATAAACATAAATAATTATTTCCTTTTAAATAAGTTCTTTATTTAATATATATATATATATATATATATATATATATATATATATATATATATTCAAATCTATCTTTAGTTGTAAAATAAATTTTATAACTTCAGTCCTATCGATTTACCTGACGGTAAATCGATATAAATAAAATAATTTACCTTTAGGCCATTTCCTGCCGATTACTCAACCAATATAGCCCATTGGTTAAAACACAACACATGTTTATTTTCCAATCAATGATCAATACTCAAATAAATCACCTAAACATGATAGTTCATATGATAATATGAAAATAACTAATATATTTGAGGAATCCGGTTGGATCCCTCCAACCTGTTCTTCCCTGTGTTCAAAACGGTTATCACAAACCAGATCATTCAGTTCAAACAGATCAATCAATTCACATAGATCAAACAATTCAAACCATTAAACACGTTTATTTTATAAACGTGACCAACAAGGTAAGTTACCTTTATTAGAACCAATCGTTAAAATAACGATTTGGTATTTCGCTGAAATTAAACAACAGTTTAATTTCATCGGTCGTATCAACAAATAAATACAATTCTAGCAAACAGTCAACCATTGACAAGCAAAGCACACAAAATAAAAACCCAATTTATATAAAATATAAATGGGAAAAATACTGAGTGAGTTTAACTCACCTTGATTTCGCTTGTCGCCGAAACGGTTCGTTTTCATCACTCGCATCTGCACCCAACTCCGTCCAAACCAGCTTCAAAATGTTACGTCCGTCAGTACAGTCCTGTCGTCATTTGTTTTATCTGATTCTGGTGCTGTATGTCAATGTCATAACATTTATACGTTATCTTTTATTTAGATTATATTAATATAATTTAACCTAATTTTATTTTATTTATACGTTTCCTAAGACTTCTAGGCATGGAAATGTGTCTTGACGCATTTTAAATTTGGTTAGGCCAATTAAACAACACATTTGGCCAAAAGTATTACTTATATAACTTAATAATATATTTGTTTGTACTATGTTAAATTTTCCAGGCTCAATATAAAAATCCATATTAATAACTTACAGTATTTTATAAAATCTAATCTAAACTTAAGTGGTGATTAAGAAAATTTAAACCCATTATTACCAATACCCTCTGTTAGGTATTACGGTCATCTTAGTATACAGTATAGCACCCAAAACTTATTTAATTAGGCTTATGAAACTAAATTGGGGTCACATTACAGAGAACCCGGGTACGTTGACACTGGGTTTAGATAAATAAATCATCAATATGGTATTCATTAAATGGTCACGTGGTAATGGAATTATAACATGTAATTAGGCAAAGTACTTTACTGTTTACTTTCGTTGTCCTTACCTGCTCTGGTTTTTCTACAGAGTCTTTCCTTCTTCTATTGTGCAGCTCCGACCGACGAACACTAGCATCCGCCCCACCACCAAGACTCTGACTTCACCTGAGCTCCCGCCGGCCTCTCCCCTGATCGAATACCATACCTCCATTTCAAAAAGGAACGCACAACACTCATTTTTATGTTATATGTAAAAGTTTTCTTCTTCCATCGTATTGGCTTGCCATTTGAATCCCATTACGCACGTTAAAAACTTCCACCTGGAACCAAGTTTTGACCTCAGAGTCAACTATTTTTTTTCTCCTCTTCTTTGTTCTGTTGTCTACGGCTACTACAGCACCGCCTCTTCCCTTGATCCACTCAACTTCACCATCCCTTCATCATTGTTTGTTTCAAGCCCCATACACACGTCAGTTTCCCCATCCGCCAATCCCCTCCCAACGCTGCAAATGTTTCCCAAGCCCATGCAGCTTTCCACCGTCCATGCATGCCTTCCCCTTATCATTCCCATACTTCCCACTGTCCTTCCTTTCCCAAATTGCTACACTGATTCCCAAACCGACATCACCAGCAAATCCCCCTTCTCCTCCTCGGCCGACTGCACCCTTCCGTCCAGTCCCCCACCTCCCGAGATCGAGCTCCTCTGCACTTCATCGTTCACTGCTGAGGGCTGGTACTCTTCTTATTTGAAGCTGCTTCGTTTGTTTGGCGTTTTTTTTTCGGAAGGAAAAACGAATTAGAAGAAGAAGGAAGTAGTTGTTTCAGCTTGTAGAAAACAAATGGAAGGTTGACAGCTATTTATAGATGACGAGGCGTGGAGAGCACGGCTGATATGGCTTGGAGCTCACGGGAATACATACCTTGATACGGACAACAAGAAAAAGATGTGAGGAGCACGGTGCTTAAAAAGACTGTATGCATTTAGGGTAGCTGGTCTATAAATTATCAACAGTGTACGTTTGCTTCATAGAGCATGTAGCAGTGGCGTGGGCGGATTTCGAAACAACCCTTGGTTGTCACGGTATCACTAGATTGGCTCATACGGCAAATTCTAGTTTGGGACGCAAGTATCAAAAGAGCTGGATGCAAGGAAAAGAATGAGCAAAGAAATAAAAGTGGGAAGATTTTAATAACATTATATTCTATGAAACTTTGTCATGAGAAATCGTGCTAAAAAGCACCACAAACGACTCTTGTCTTCTGATAAAAAAACTAATCTTGGTGTAAAAAGATATTCCGGATCCAATGGGACAAGTTTCGTCGAAATCCGAGGTCGCATGAAATTTTTTCCTTTATAAAACCAGAAATGAACACGCGTTAAATTTTTTCACGATCACCAGATAAATCAAATCAACTTGAAACCTTGCAATCCTATAATAATTTTTCGATACGAACCCAATGGCACCAGTTTCGTCGCATTCTGAGAATGTTTCCCCGGTAGGCCATTTTTACGTGCACCGCAATGCCATTCTGAACACCAAATTTGTCGGTCTCTAAAAATAACAAACTATATATCTATCCTGACTCTAATCGATGATACGAACTCAACGGAATTGGTTTCGCGGCCTAATTCGATCGTCTGTTCAAGTTATACCCAAATAACCCTTTATTAAATTAATTACGCGCTATAGAAATTGAACGGGCGTTTATGGCTGCCGTGGACACATATGACATCGGTTTGCCACGCCATTCAACACTGTACAATAATTTAACGATACGGTTCCAATGAAACTGGTTTCGTCGAAATCTGAGTCCGTTTGCAAAATGGCTATTTTAAAGGCCTATATTTTAAATAACGATTTCCATAGCGACTATTTCAAAATTTGATTTGGCCTTAACTAACAATTTATAATATGAAATCTGGATTTTTCTCTTTCATATGAAAATTATCATCAACCCGCTCCCAACGTTTCTTATTTCACAGAAATCCGACTTATATCGGCTCCTGTATTCTCAGTTGAAGTTGAAAATTCAATATTACGAACTGCAGCGCCTATTTCGAGCTCGTTTTAAATTATAAATAAATTAACGTTAAAATATTGTTTTTAATAACGAATTAAATATTAAAATCCATTAATACTACAAATATAATATTTAAAATAATAAATTAAATTAAATATTTGACGACCAAAACACGGGTCGTTACATTCTTCCCCCCTTAAAATAATTTCGCCCTCGAAATTGCTAAGGTAAGAAAGAACGTTACAAATCCATTATCTTTACAAAGTAAAATTTAAAGCTCGATTTTTATTTCCAAAACAAATCTAACTGGTTCTAAAATCAATTTATTCTAATAAAAGAATTTTCCAAAAAATTTCAAAATTTTCTAACACCTTAAATTTTGGAATTTTTTTGGCAGAGTCTTCCCTGTACGTAGGACATCTGCAATATTTCAGGTTCAAATAATATGTATACTTCGACCAAAAGGGTCGGAAAAATTCAAAAACCAAATTCTAAACCCAAATAAAAACCAAAATTTCATATTCTGCATAGGCGTACCTTTTTGCGAGCGTTATTACGCGGTAAGCAATATTTTATATTCGAGCTTGCTTAGTTACTATGCAGCTCTATTCAAACTGGATTCAATTCACTCCAGAATTCCCCTGAATGGGTTTTACAGCTGAACTGGCACTTCTGCACCTGTTCTCAACTCAAATGGATTTCACTAATCCCCAAAACAAATGTCAATCATGTTCAAAACTTCTATATCATTCAATCCCAACCAACTCTACACAAAATTCAATCCACACGAGATTAATTTTAATTACTTCTTATTCTTCCATTTGGATTCATTACATTTGGATTTATTTATCCAACTTATTTATTCCACATTGGTTTTAAACCAAGTCTATCATTTTCAAATTTATATTCAAGCAATCAACAACACAATCCAAGCACGTCATTCAAATCAACATTAACAAATCAATCGATTTCCCATATTATTTGAGAAAATCATTACTTTTATTATAAAATAAATTGGGCAAAAATAATTTCAATATCAAATTACAAATACGCGCTCTCATATATATAAAAACTCAATCTAGGGTATTACTAACCCCATCTCTATCGAGTCACGCCACAGAGCCAAGGTTATCACTAAACCAATAGCTCTGATACCACTGTAACGACCCAGCGGTTTTCGGCCTGAAAATCGACATAAATACCTTTACCGTAACTCATGTCGACCTTCTAAACACCGAAACACTGGACATTATTAGAAAGAAATTAGAGGATGAGATAAGAAAGAAAGAAATATTAGAATAGAAGAAGAAGAAGAACACCACACAGAGTCTCACATCACAGTGGAACAAAATATAATACAGAAACTTTATTGAGAGCTTTAAAAATACTTACAATATCAGAGTACATCACACCACGGGACAGTTATAATGACCTGTTCCCATATACAACACACAGCGGAATAGTAGCTATATAATATCATACGTCTGAACATCTCCAGCTCGTCTCTGGACTTCACAACATTCGGTGACCTGAACCTATACACCCCGGGCTAACCCGAGCATTTACGAAACACCGGGTCAGTCTGGTGAACCAGAGTAAGATAAACTCGCACAGTATTAAGGGTATCACACAACCTGATTTTAAAGTTAAAATCTTTCAAAGAAAAGGATAATCATAAGACCAAATCCACACATAAACATGGACGGTTTTTACCTTACGATAACCCAAAACATTTTTGAAATCAATATCTTGTCTGATATTATAATAATGGTCTAAATACAAGTAAATAAAATCTAGTAGAACGCTTGCATCTCATGCTCTACATATATATTATACAATCAAAACCCTGGGAGCTTATTGGAGATTGGATTCTGACTACGACAAGGTATGGGACCACCTGCCGATAGTGTATCTCTAGAGGCGAATACACTGGGTTCAACAAGAACGTCTTGCAACCCGACCCTCACATGACCGACCACTCATTTCGCTTGAGTGTATCGAATGTATACCACCAACGGTTGGGCGCTACCCAACGTCTTCCCAAAAAGGGACAACATCGAAACAGATTTAAGAAGCAAAAGGAATTTCTCTAGAGAGGTGATTATACACCCTAATGGTGGCGACCCACATAGCCATGTTGCCTGCCCGATTTTTTTGTCATTTCCCGGTTGATGAGGCTTGAGGCCAGAATTTACTTTGAAACATCTGATCGCCATTCACTTTGAATGCCACATCGTCAAATCCACTAGATATCGCTAAATGACGTCCACAAAAAAAATACTCTAGTTGGGAGCTAACCAACTATGGCACGTTTGAAGAAATCAACGTACGCGATCCTTTTTGGAAATACTCTGTCAGACATCCGTCCATACAAGTCATCCGGGAACAGGATGAACCGAAGGTACTCTCCTACTGCATCCAATATAGGAATCACCCCATGGATCAGTAGCGAGAAGTCCTTGCAACCCGTAAATTCCAATCACGACAGAACCACAGTTTATCCCTGGCTGCTAAACCAGAGATTTTTAGTAGTTCTTCCGCTTATGAAGATCCACGGTCTTCAATGCTCCATTCGACCGTCTTCTGATATCTTCCCGTATTTGTTGGTCGGAATGGTTTTCGAATATAATTTCGATCCCGGTCTTTCCGTGCCAACAATCGTATTGGACGGATTTGATAGTCGGTGATTTAACTATCAAAGTAAACAGTGTTTCAATCATGATAATCCAGTGGGTTCACTGGTTCAGTATTCGGTCTCACTTGGCCTTTAAATTTAAACAAATGTAAATTCAACTCTTAAATCTCTCGATATTAAGAATATAGGTTTATCGCTTCTTATTCAACATAAGATTATCTTTTAAACCAATTCCTTACTTAGGGTAACTCTATATCACATTTAGTTTTTCCCTATTTCACTTTCAAACCATTTACCACATTATCACCATATAATATTGGAAAATCAACTTTACGAAACATCTTCGTTCATTTCTTGACAACAATAACAAATGCTTGTTAGTATAGATTAAACCTATTTCAATACTCAACTTTACCTTTCCTTTCTAATCTTGCGGATATCGTTATAATTTGACGCAAACTCCTTTATTCCCCTTTTCTTTGAAGTCATCATTCCTATGTATATATTTTCACCAAAAGTATATCGTTATCATTTCACTAATGAAATAATAGAGTTTATTAACCACATTTACCATTTCAACTCATATCATTTTAAGATAATCCGGAAGTCGTTCAAGTTGGGGTATTTAATTACCTCTCAGACCTTGATCAACAACGTTTATACCTTAAAATAAATATTGTTGTAATCCAAAACCAATATTCCATCCTAATCCCAATACAAATACCATTGAACTGTTTTATTCAAAATACGGTTTCATAAAACCTTCTCATATATTTGAAATTTCCTTCCTCGGATATAACTATTATTCCTTAATTTAATAATAAAGCAACTTCTTATAAAAATGCCACTTTTAACACCTTCCTCTTTTCAAGCAACTTCACTTTATAATTCAGATTGGTTTACAAATCTTACGATTTGCCTCTCCTATCAAATTCACTTTTACCAATCTCGTTTCAAATCTATTTAACCATATCCCGCTTTGGGAATCTCATTTCAACTCTCAATTCTACATAATCCCATTATTAGGTAATGTTAATATAAAATTAATGATTTACCACTTCACCCTTTTTATATAACTCTGGTTTTCCATCAAACTCTTTATCTTACTTTCCTTTTACTTAATTCGAATAATCGAGTAACATTTATTTTACCCTATCACATTTGCTTAACCATTCCTCTCATAACTTTGTTATAAAAACAAAACCTGTTCCCATTCTCCTTTCGTCATTCAATTGAATTCCATTTCAACTTCAATCACTTTTTAAATGATGACCCTTTACAAGTAATTTTCTAAATTATTATCAATTACGATAATATTTTATTTCAACCATTAACTACATTAGTAGTTAATTCCTTTATTAATTTAAAATAAGCAGTAAATCCCTTTTTAAAATCTAATTAAAATCTTAACAATATTCATTAACTATTTCCACTCAAAACATACTAATTTAATAATCGAGTCGATTTACTCAAATCGCAATTATCTTATAAACCGATTTCAATTCGTTCTTTCCTTTAAATTAATTAATAATATAATTTATTAATTTAAATAATTTCATTAAACTGTTTCTCAACAACACGATTATCCAAATTTAATGGTTAGATAAATTTCCTTATCCTCACATTTGCAAATCTGATTAACATCAGATTTGGCTCTATAAAATCAATTTACACTTAATTATAAACATAAATAATTATTTCCTTTTAAATAAGTTCTTTATTTAATATATATATATATATATATATTTCAAATCTATCTTTAGTTATAAAATAAATTTTATAACTTCAGTCCTATCGATTTACCTGACGGTAAATCGATATAAATAAAATAATTTACCTTTAGGCCATTTCCTGCTGATTACTCAACCAATATAGCCCATTGGTTAAAACACAACACATGTTGATTTTCCAATCAATGATCAATACTCAAATAAATCACCTAAACATGACAGTTCATATGATAATATGAAAATAACTAATATATTTGAGGAATCCGGTTGGATCCCTCCAACCTGTTCTTCCCTGTGTTCAAAACGGTTATCACAAACCAGATCATTTAGTTCAAACTGATCAATCAACTCAAATAGATCAAACAATTCAAACCATTAAACACGTTTATTTTATAAACGTGACCAACAAGGTAAGTTACCTTTATTAGAACCAATCGTTAAAATAACGATTTGGTATTTCATTGAAATTAAGCAACAATTTAAGTTCATCGGTCGTATCAACAAATAAATACAATTCTAGCAAACAGTCAACCATTGACAAGCAAAGCACACAAAATAAAAACCCAATTTATATAAAATATAAATGGGAAAAATACTGAGTGAGTTTAACTCACCTTGATTTCACCTGTCGCCGAAACGGTTCGTTTTCATCACTCGCATCTGCACCCAACTCCGTCCAAACCAGCTTCAAAATGTTACGTCCGTCGGTACGGTCCTGTCGTCATTTGGTTTATCTGATTCTGGTGCTGTATGTCAATGTCATAACATTTGTACGTTATCTTTTATTTAGATTATATTAATATAATTTAACCTAATTTTATTTTATTTATACGTTTCCTAAGACTTCTAGGCATGGAAATGTGTCTTGACGCATTTTAAATTTGGTTAGGCCAATTAAACAACACATTTGGTCAAAAGTATTACTTATATAACTTAATAATATATTTGTTTGTACTATGTTAAATTTTCCAGGCTCAATATAAAAATCCATATTAATAACTTACAGTATTTTATAAAATCTAATCTAAACTTAAGTGGTGATTAAGAAAATTTAAACCCATTATTTCCAATACCCTCTGTTAGGTATTACGGTCATCTTAGTATACAGTATAGTGCCCAAAACTTGTTTAATTAGGCTTATGAAACTAAATTGGGGTCACATTACAGAGAACCCGGGTACGTTGACACTGGGTTTAGATAAATAAATCATCAATATGGTATTCATTAAATGGTCACATGGTAATGGAATTATAACATGTAATTAGGCAAAGTACTTTACTGTTTACTTTCGTTGTCCTTACCTGCTCTGGTTTTTCTATAGAGTCTTTCCTTCTTCTATTGTGCAGCTCCGACCGACGAACACTAGCATCTGCCCCACCACCAAGACTCTGACTTCGCCTGAGCTCCCGCCGGCCTCTCCCCTGATCGAATACCATACCTCCATTTCAAAAAGGAACGCACAGCACTCATTCTTCATGTTATATGTAAAAGTTATCTTCTTCCATCGTATTGGCTTGCCATTTGAATCCCATTACGCACGTTAAAAACTTCCACCTGGAACCAAGTTTTGAACTCATAGTCAACTGTTATTTTTCCTCCTCTTCTTTGTTCTGTTGTCTACGGCTACTACAGCACCGCCTCTTCCCTTTATCCACTCAACTTCACCATCCCTTCATCATTGTTTGTTTCAAGCCCCATACACACGTCAGTTTCCCCATCCGCCAATCCCCTTCCAACGCTGCAAATGTTTCCCAAGCCCATGCAGCTTTCCACCGTCCATGCATGCCTTGCCCTTATCATTCCCATACTTCCCACTGTCCTTCCTTTCCCAAATTGCTACACTGATTCCCAAACCGACATCACCAGCAAATCCCCTTTCTCCTCCTCGGCCGACTGCACCCTTCCGTCCAGTCCCCCACCTCCCGAGATCGAGCTCCTCTGCACTTCATCGTTCACTGCTGAGGGCTGGTACTCTTCTTATTTGAAGCTGCTTCGTTTGTTTGGCGTTTTTTTCCGGAAGGAAAAACGAATTAGAAGAAGAAGGAAGTAGTTGTTTCAGCTTGTAGAAAACAAATGGAAGGTTGACAGCTATTTATAGATGACGAGGCGTGGAGAGCACGGCTGATATGGCTTGGAGCTCACGGGAATACATACCTTGATACGGACAACAAGAAAAAGATGTGAGGAGCACGGTGCTTAAAAAGACTGTACGCATTTAGGGTAGCTGGTCTATAAATTATCAACAGTGTACGTTTGCTTCATAGAGCATGTAGCAGTGGCGTGGGCGGATTTCGAAACAACCCTTGGTTGTCACGGTATCACTAGATTGGCTCATACGGCAAATTCTAGTTTGGGACGCAAGTATCAAAAGAGCTGGACGCAAGGAAAAGAATGAGCAAAGAAATAAAAGTGGGAAGATTTTAATAATATTATATTCTATGAAACTTTGTCGTGAGAAATCGTGCTAAAAAGCACCACAAACGACTCCTGTCTTCTGATAAAAAAACTAATCTTGGTGTAAAAAGATATTCCGGATCCAATGGGACAAGTTTCGTCGAAATCCGAGGTCGCATGAAAAATTTTCCTTTATAAAACCAGAAATGAACACGCGTTAAATTTTTTCACGATCACAAGATAAATCAAATCAACATGAAACCTTGCAATCCTATAATAATTTTTCGATACGAACCCAACGACACCAGTTTCGTCGCACTCTGAGACTGTTTGCCCGGTAGGCCATTTTTACGTGCACCGCAATGCCATTCTGAACACCAAATTTGTCGGTCTCTAAAAATAACAAACTATATATCTATCCCGACTCTAATCGACGATACGAACTCAACGGAATTGGTTTCGCGGCCTAATTCGATCGTCTGCTCAAGTTATACCCAATAACCCTTTATTAAATTAATTACGCGCTATAGAAATTGAACGGGCGTTTATGGATGCTGTGGCCACATATGACATCGGTTTGCCATGCCATTCAACACCGTACAATAATTTAATGATACGGTTCCAATGAATCTGGTTTCGTCGAAATCTGAGTCCGTTTGCAAAATGGCTATTTTAAAGGCCTATATTTTAAATAACGATTTCCATAGCGACTATTTCAAAATTTGATTTGGCCATAACTAACAATTTATAATACGAAATCTGGATTTTTCTCTTTCATATGATAATCATCATCAACCCGCTCCCAACGTTTCTTGTTTCACAGAAATCCGACTTATATTGGCTCCTGTATTCTCAGTTGAAGTTGAAAATTCAATATTACGAACTGCAGCGCCTATTTCGAGCTCGTTTTAAATTATAAATAAATTAACGTTAAAATATTGTTTTTAATAACGAATTTAATATTAAAATCCATTAATACTCCAAATATAATATTTAAAATAATAAATTAAATTAAATATTTGACGGCCAAAACACGGGTCGTTACAGAGGTGGGGTGTTTCACACACACACACATACATATATACATACATACATACATACATATATATATATATATTTGAAAGGTTGGAGCACATTTGATCTCAAAGGCCAATTCTTAATCTTGTTCTATTCAATCTTGTTATTTCTCTCCTTAAAAGTACTGGTAATGGAATCCATCTGAGTTGTTATTTTCCTGTAATGTTTTAGTTTAAGACTTGGATTATTGTGCCTAAAAAAGTTTGGGTTCATATGAAAAGAACATATAACATTAAAACTCCTCAAACCTTTAGTTTTGTTTATATTTTGCGATGAAATTTTCAATCTATGTATGTTTATGGTTTTGTGATTATGGAATTAACAAAACAAAAGCTTGATTGTGTTGTATAATTTTCTATGTTTTGTCGGATTCAACTTATTTTGTTTTTGTGTAATTTCATATGTATGGTTTTGTTGAAAATGTTAAGAATTGAATGGAATTGTAAATCCAATATGTTTAAATCTCTATTTCTTCAGAAATAAGGTATTTGAACGTATTATAAGATATTCAAATATTAAGGTTTTGTATGTAAATTTACATAAAAAGTGAATCCGTTACAAAATTGGAATTACATATAAATATTGGGTATATGCGCTATGTTTGTATTTTATTAATTAAATAATCAAGTCAAAATTAGGTTCCAGAATATGACGTATCAGAACACAAACAATAGAACATTTCATTGCTATTACAACAATTTACATCAGAGTACAAGAATATAATTGAGAATAAATAATATTACACATCGGAAAAATAATATCAGTGTTTAGAATACAAAGCAACGGAAAATAATACATCAATTAGCATAACTGAAAGAAATATACAGTACAAAACTTTCCGAATATAGCCCCAGTTGTAAATCTAGGATCCTATGAAAAGAAATCTACAAAACCAAAACTACTAGCCGCCCGTGTGGAAAATATAGGCACCCAGAGTTTAGGTTAAAACAATAAATTCCGAGTCAGCCATGGGACTGGTGTGGGAACTAAAACAATTATTAGCTTTTATTTTAAAGTTAGGTAAATCACGGGACCACGCCGTATAACACGAAACGGGTTTATCCCCCATGAATACCAATGCTTAAAAATAATAGCGCAATTCTAAAGAGAAAAATGAAGCTATTATAAGACTTAGGTCCCATCACATAATGAACGCAATCGAGGATAGAATTTTCCCTTATAATAGCTAAATATGCTTGATACGTGAAATTTCATCTTTTTATTATTACTATGAGTGAAGAAATCAACTTCAAATATAAATGTATCAATCATAGGCACTGTAGGTACCATTATATTACGTCTCCATATAGGTTTACAATTAAATCCATAAAATCGCATATTGGAAATTGGGTTTCCATCTATGAATCGAGGCAAGGGACCATCCTCACCGATTTCGAGACACACTAGCAAGTGCCTCAGGACTCGGACATTGGCGAGCCCTTGGATCTTCATGGCCGGTCATCCGTCGATGGTTAGTTATACCATAAACTATATGTTAGCCGGTTCTATTGAACCTACAAAATGGGTCAGTAACGTCGACCACTCTAGAGCCACTAGGGACTCAAATCATATCCGAGCCTTTCAATTGGTTTGAATTTCGAGGTACCTCGCTTTCCATCAAATAATATGCAACATCCACACAAGTAAACAGTCTGGGCCCCATACCATGGCGTTACTCGTAGCTAGAACTAACATATATCCATTTCCATATAGTCACTATCCTGTTTTTGGTTCATACCTGGGGTGTGAAGCTCGCGAATTAACGCTACACAAAGCTATGCTAATTATAGTTGTGCTTTGATCATCAACCACAAAGACTTGCTTTTCAACAAAATCTTTGATCCATGCAACTCAGCATGCCACACTATCAATCCATACAGTACCACTGATTTCCACCAATATATAACCTCTAAGCTCGTACGTCTCAGAGAAGGGTGTTAAGCAAGAGAATAAATTCTCCACCACCAAACAGATAAATATTTAGCAGAGATCAATGAATACGGTATAAAGGAATACAATGTCAGACACTCTATCCATTTGTAAGTCCGTTCCGGGTTTGAACGAAACCGGAGGCACCTTATTCCTCGTCCCATATGTCCAATAAAACAGAAAGGCCCTCGCATATCTGGTCGATCTCCAAGTACATCTGGACGACCACCACTTATTACCTTGTCTTGTGTGTACATCCCGATCAAGACACCAGTAATCATCCAAACGATGTGAAGATCTCCGGTCTTCAACCACCGTCTTCATCGTCGACTTTTAGTTGTTATATTAGTTATTCAGAATGGGGTAAACCCGGTCTTTTCGGATGACTCACATATTTTATAATTAAGTGCTATAAAAACACATCATATGCCTCATTCCAATTCAGAATATCATTTTATTCAAATATTCACATTTTTAGGGAAATGTTCCCATTAATTTTAGCAAAGATGAATTCTTTTAAATTTTCTCTTTAATCTTCCTTTTGATATCGTTTTCAAAAGATTTTATTTTATCCTTTAACAATTCTAAACTAAATTAAGGTTTCTAAAACTAGTCGGGATTATCGAGCCATACCGAAGTAATCATTTATTTATTAATCCCAATCCCAACCTATTCATCCCATGGACCAAGACTGGTAGTACACATTTAACACCTACTATGTTATTGGTAAATTTAATTACCATTTCACATTCAAATCTAATTAAAGATTTAACTATCGCATGGAGTAAAACTGGTGGTACTACATTCTCGATCATTTCATGAATTCGATAAATTTAATTACCACATTCTCACTCCAATCTAATTAAAGATTCATTAAAACTCCAACTTGGTTTTAATATCATAAATCAATACTTTATGATTTTTTCACTTTTAAGAAATTAATTGTAACGACTCGGATTTCGCCCGGACCTAATCGATCGTAAAATCGATCAAGACCGCTCAAAACCCAAATATGCTAACTTTGGGAATACAACACATCAGAACAAATAACGGCAGACTTTTATAATCATTATAATAATGTTACATTAGAGTACAGAATATCAAAGTACATCAAATAAATAATACAGCGGAGGATAATTTAAAATGAATTTAATACAATGCAGCGGAACAAATAAACTAATCACAGCGGAAGACTATCAATTCTCTGGACATAGCTTTAAGCTTCGATCCAGATTCCTACTCAATATATCTACAAAATAAGCTACTCGACTGCTCGTGTGGAAAAGAGGGCACCCGAGTTTGCAAAGTGAAACAAACTATGGGTCCGTCATGGGACTGGTATGAGAAATCTTTACTTAACTTATCTAATAAGAAGGCTAATCACAGGACCACGCCGCTAACGTCTTGGGTAAGTTTCAAGATCCTAGGATTAGAAATCCTAATATAATAAAAAAAGAAATAATTTGCCCGGTCCTAGCAATTCTAAGAATTCGCGCGGAACGGGTTTACTCCATTGGATTACCGGTGCATGATTTAAATAAAGTAAATTGTTAAATAACGCAATGCTTTTTAGAAAAATGAAACCATTATAAGACTCTAGTCCCATCACACAGTGCAACGCAAACCGAAGGATAGAGTTTTACCTTATAATGGTCAAAAATGCTTGATATGATAAAAAGGGATTTGATATTATTATTAGTGTATATATGTTTCAAAAACATTTCAATCATAATGTATCAATCATAGACGACATAGCTATCAAAACCGAATGGTGTCATATTGGAAGTTGGATTTCCATCATGAGTCAAGGCTAGGAACGATCTTCTTACCAATTCGAGACACTCTAGCAATGTCTCAGGATTTGGACGTTGGCGAACCCTTGGATCCTGCAGGGCCAGTCCACAAATACTTTAGTGGATTGACATTTCTTGAACACACGCTTCCCAGTCCTATTGAACCAATAATACGGCCATTGGTGACCGATAAATCCAAGGCCTCGTAAATTTCATCATCCACATAAGTAAAATGCCAGGGCTAGTAAGTCGCTGACATCACTTCTAGCTAGAAAGAAACGTGCGCACTCCCTGCGTTCCCTTGCTCCGTTTCTGACTCTTACTAGGGTGTGAGGCTCGCGAGGTAACGCTGTACACAAAGCTACGCCGAAATAGGCTATGCTTTGATCATCATCCACAAGGCTCTGCTTTTCAACAAAAGCCTCGATCATTTGCATCTTGGCATGCCACATTGACAATTCACGCCATGCGGTCAATAACTACCAATATATAACCTCTAAGCTCGTGCATCTCAGAGAAGGGTGTTAAGCAAGAGAATACATTCACCGCCACCACAGATATATATTGAATAGAAATCAGTTTACATGGAATGAAATCCAATGTCAGACATATATCCATTTAAAAGTCCGTTCTGGGTCTGAACAAAACCGGAGATACCTTATTCTTCGTCCCGTATGTCCAATACGGAAGAGAGGTGCTCGCATATCCGGACAGTCAACAAGTACGTCCGGACAAACTACCACTTTAACCCTTTACTGGTAGCTAGCCAATGCTGGGCATCAGTAGTCGTTCATTTGATGTGAAGATCGTTGGTCTTAAACCACCGTCTTCATCTTTGACTCTTAATCGTCGTAGTAATTATTCAAAATGTGTTAAACTCGGCCTTTCCGAATAACTCTCATATTTTATAATTAAAAATCAAGTGCTATGAAGATACATCATACGCCTCATTCCAATTCAAAATATTATTTTAATAGAATATTCATATTATTAGGGAAAGGTTCCCATTAATTTTATCAAATATAAATTCTTTGATTATTCATCTTTGAAGAAATTAATCTCGTCTTTAACTGGGTTAAAGAATCAATGTCATTTAAAAACATTGTTCATGATAAACCCAAAATCATCTTCCATTAAATATGGAATTTTCACAGAAATCAAATAAATATATAATCGATATAAATTTCCGTATCAGACCGATAATATAAATGGAATAATGGCAAATCCTTTTAAATTCCATATATAGTAACAGTCTTCTTTTACAAAAGCCTATCTCGATTATTATCAAATCAAATTTCCACTCAATCCCAATTTAATATATTAAATTTGAAAACTTGACTTTGGAAAATTCCTTTTTAATCTAAATAAAATGATTTATAAATTCCAAATTATATTTTCACTGTTAATTGGGTTAAAGAACGAATGTCGTTTAAAACACAGTTCACGGTAAACCCAATTCACATATCATTTTATTCCAATTACTAAATATAATTGGAAACTCTAATAATCTTAATTAGAAGATTTATTCCTACATTCGGGGTTTAAAAACAGTGTTATTTAAGACACCATCCACGACAACCCAGAAATCCAATTCTTTTATTTAATTCCAATTAAATATTAATTAATTGGAATGCTTCATTAAGTCTTAATTTAAAAGATTTATTCTAGTTGATAACTAGTTTGTTTTGATAAAAATATATTTTTAATCTTTTGTTCATCCAAAACGGACAAAGAAATCATCATTTTATTCTTCGTTGAATATTATTTTAAAATATTTGTTATTTAAAAATATCCTTTATGTAATGACCTGGATTTATGACCGATTAATTTTAAATATTTAATATTGGTTTTTAAATATTTAGTTGATTATATAAATTAATTTTTATATTAAGTTATCGATTTAATAATCAATTTCGATTTAATATCGAATATATTAAATTATCCTAATACAAAAAATAATTCAATTCGAGATTTAAAACCGAACTGAAAGCAGTTCAGACTTCTGTTTGAATTATAATAATAATAACAATAATTTACTTTTGAAGAATTTACTAGTTTTTGAATTTAAATTATATTATATCGATATTGTCATTTATATTTACATTCAAAATTAAATATCGAAATATATTCAGTTTAGTTCAGAATAGTGTCACAATATTGAAACGATAGTTGTTACGTTAAAATGGCGGTTCGTGTGTGAACCCTGAGATATTTTAATGGATAAGATCAAAATCGTATCGAAGATCAAATCAGAATCTGTTTAAAAAGAATATAAATCCCTTTATATCACATCGTATTAATAATATCATCAAATTGCAGTTAAATCAAAGTCTAATCACATTTAATTATATGTACCCTTTGCTCAGACTAATACCTTAAGGCCTAAGTATTATCATCTATAAGACGCACTTGTTCCCTTCTATATTCTCTCTTCTGCAAATGAAACAAAAATCCTCAACATAAATTAGATCCTTTCTTTTCATTTCAAATTAAAATCCTAATCGTTACTTCAAATTGCAATTAATCCATCACCGCAAGGCTGAGCTTCATCGTCAGGAAGGAGGCGCGCACGGAATATGGTGTTCGAGTTGAAGGAGATCTCGACTTCGATCTAGTCGACCCTTGGGCTTTGGCTAACTTTCAACAGGGGCATCGTTGGGTATTTTAGAGGGTTGCGTTGTGTTCAAAAGAGGAAGGTGCATGTATGACGAGATTGTTGGGGTTGTTCGATGATATAAAGTGTCAATCAAAATCTGGAATTTTGTTGAGTCGCGATAAAGGAAGGGCTTCAAGTTCGAATGTGAAGTTTAGGAGATATGCAGAACGAGTTTTGGGTTCAACACTTGGAGTGCCAAGTGCGTCCATGCTAGTCTTCTGTAAGGTAGAGTTCGATGGGTGCAAACTGGGGTTCAACGAGGAACTGGGTTGGAATGGGAGGTCATTGGAGAGGAGCTTGGTCTGGGCATGAGGATTTCGACTGGAATTCGAAGGCAAAAATGTTGAACATGGATTTGGTTCGACAGTGGGAAGTCTGATGATGGTGGCAGCGATGGTAACTAAGGCAGTGAATGAAAGAGTTTGGATGCAAACTAGAAGCAGATCCATGAATTTTTGGGTTTTCGGAATAGGTTCTTGCAGTTTGAATAATGGAAGAAACAACAAGGGTCAATTAGGTAGTCAGTTTTTTTTAGGATAGTATGTTAAAACTGAATTTGAATGTTAAAATTTATTTAATAGAATTTAGAAATTTAATTAGTTAGTTATAGTATAATCAGTCAATCAAAATTTATAATCTTGTTATAAAGGTTAATCATTAGACAAGGCGAGTTGGAATCGTAGCCTTGAAGCTAACGAGCAGGGAATTAAATTTGGATTAAATCAGCAAAAATCTCGGTGAGTAAATCTCACTCACAATTTATTATTTAGAATTATTTTTAATCGTTAAAATAATTTGTTGGTTGTTTGGTTGCATTTAAATATTGTTGTGGCTATTATTTAAATATATTAGTTATTTAGGCTTGGTGTTTTGTGGCTATTATACATATAATGGTGGTTGGATTCCCGCAGTACCATTAGCGGATGCCCGCAGTATCATTAGCGGATGACCCTATACGCCCCACGCTATGATAGTGGATGACCTTCTATACCGCGATATCTTGCCTCGAAGCAGGATGGGTATTATTTATGTTGGCTAACGTCTGTGGATGTTGGGAAACAGGTTGGAGGGATCCAACTGGATCCCTCAAAAATACTATTATTTGTTTGTTTCACATATATTATCGTATGTAATGTGTTGATTGATCATTGAGCGGTTTGATTGTTTAAATATCACTGGGGCCAAAATGTTGATATATAAAAATATCAGGAAAAGGATATTTTGAAATTTAAAAGGAAAAATCTATTTATCTAAAATAGAATTTGAATTTCAATTGGGCTATAAATATATTAACTTGTTTGAATATATAAAACAAGTAGTGAAATTATAAACGTTGTTTATAAATTAATAATACGAGATTTGTAGTGAAATTATAAACGTTGTTTATAAATTAATAATGCAGAGAATTGAATTGAATTTATAAACAGTGTTTATAAATAAAGTGGAAAAATTATCATTGGATAATTTGAATATTTAAATTCAAATGTGAATTTAAAAATAGAAATGGGGAAATCGTTTTAAAGAAACAAACGATGGAATTTATTCTAATGTTCAGAATATAAATTAAACTAAAATAAATCCGTAAGGATTTATGATTTAAATTCGATTAATTCGAATTTAATTAAATAGAAGTTAAATTGAATGTGAAAATAAATTGGGTGTTATATATATAAGTTATTATAAATAGATAGTTCCAAAATAAGATTTTGGTTTTAAATAGATTTTGAAATAGACTTGTTTAAATATAAAACAAGGAAATTTATAAAATGGTGTTTATAAATATAATGAATTAATTATCAAGAGATAATTTGAATATTTAAATTCAAATATGAATTTAAAAATAGAATTTGAAATCATTCGAAAGGGAACAACAGTTTTTATTCTACAATTCGTAATATCAAAGGGATGGAGTTTCAAATAGAAATTTGAAAAGGGAACTTGTTTAAATATATGAAACAAGGAAGTTGAATTTATAAATAGTGTTATAAATTTGGTGAAATAGGAATTTAAACTAATTTGATATATATTTGGATAATTTAAACCATTTAAATTCAAATAGGAATTTAAAAATAAATTGGGAAGTGTTTTGAAACAAAACGATTGATTATATTTCGGAATTCGAAATATAAGATGAATTGAGAAGAATTCAACGGGTTTATAATTGAAATTTGATTATATCGAATTTTATAAATAATTTATTTATAAAAGGAATTGGAATTAAATATAGAAGATCGAAGTATAAATAAATATATTACCGAGTAAGGACAAATCGACAATTATAGATAATCGAAAATATTTTGTTGAATTGGGAAACTAATTTGATATATATTTAAAATATATCAAAATGGAGTTGAATTTATTATAAACAAAGTTTAAACGTATATATATATATATATATATATATATATATATATATATATATATATATATATATATATATATATATATATATAATCAAAACGAACTCATCGCAGCGCGGTAGTTCATAATTTGGCGTTTCGAACTTCAATTGAGTGTATAGAACTCAGTTTAAGTCAGAATTCTTTGAAACAAGAATCACCAGGACTGATTTGATAATAGTTTTCTAATAAAAGAGAAAAATCTGGATTTCGTCGAATGAATTTTGAGCTATGTCAAAATCAATTTTTCAGAAAAACAGCGCCATAACCATTCTAAAACCATAATGTAACGACCCGGATTTTCAGCCGTTGAATTTTGTATATCTAATTTTGTTTTAAATATTTTATTTGAAATAGATATAGGAATTTATAAGGAATTTATTTAATAAAACGATATTTAAATGTATAATTTATAATATAATTAAAACAAGTTCAAAATGGCGTGGTAGTTTGGAAATTCGATTTCAAATTTCAAATGAACGTACATGATTCAAAATAAATCGGATTTTAGCGAGACAAGAAATATTGGAATTAGTTTAAAAATATCTTTCCAACAAATGTGAAAAATCCAGATTTCATAGCGGGAATAAAAAGTTATGTTCAAATAAAATTTAGAAATAGTCGCTATAGAATCGTATATAAGTCATAACGGTTATTTAAATATATTTAAATATCGGTCTTGAATTTGGACAAGATTCTTTTGAGGCGTAGTTATAATTTAATTTTTAGAATTTTACTGTAATTTTTAATTAATTAAATACGCAACTTTTTATTTGAAGTATTTTGCACCCTATATTAATATTTTGGGGTTTCATATTATAAGTTAAACTACCGATATTATTATAATTTTGAAATCGGGATACATCACTCGATATGATCGCACTTTTATTTCTGTCCATAGCATCTCGACCGTGAACAAAATTTTATATAATCAGATACGCTTTATAAATTTAAACATATGAGAAGTAATTAATAATATACAAGAGATAGGCATGGTGATTAAGTAAATATGTTTTTAGTACTTAGGTCAATTTGATGCTGATCAATTTGATGCTAAACTATGGTAAGTAGGAGCTTGAGGGATGACACAGTAAAGGAGTAAAACCATACATGAAACCGTGCTGTCCACTTGAAACCGTTTCTCAACCTGTGTTCTCCAAATAAAAAAATAGTCTCCTTGTCTGCCACGTTCTCAACCCGTGTTCCTCACGCCACTTAAAACCGTGCATCCCAAGTAATTTCAACTCCGTGTTGCCCAAGGTGCTGCTTCTTTAAATACAGTGTATTTCTACCTTGTTCTCAGAACAAAAAAAAAACAAATCATGCTCTTCAAAATTCCTCCATAAATCAAAGAAAGTTTTATAAATTGAAATATTTATATATTCTAATTCCTCATTTGTTTCTCGTCAAGCTCAGGTGTTGTTTATTGGGTTCGAACCCAATTTGGTTCGATGTAAATTGATAACGTGGGGCTAGGGCATCGAATTTCTGGGTATACCAGAGGTCAGAGAGGGGGCTTCGTGTTCAAATAAGTTTGGATGTGTAATGACCCGCATTGGCAGAGGTATTATAATTAATTTATTTAAATGGTGGTTTAGAGAATTTAACAGTCGTTGAATTAAATAATGGTGAATATTTAATTAAAATAATAAATTAAATAATAATTTAATTCTGGAATAATCAGAATTGGCAGAAATGGCGATATGGTGTGAACTGGATCAACTGTGATATTTAATTCAGCTTGGAATTTAATTTGAATAACGAATATATTCAATCGTCGACAATTGAACGTATGGTTTATAAGATAATTATAAATGAGCTTGAAATGGCGCTGCAGTTCATAATTTGGCGATTTAAACTTCAACTGAATGTACAGGATTCGTTTTAAGCCGGATTTCTGTGAAACAAGAAACGTGTGGAGCTAGTGGAGTATATCTTTCTAGTGGAAGATAAAAATCAGGATTTCGTCGTGTAGATTTTGATTCATGTCCAAATCAAATTTTAGAAAAGTCGCTGTGGAATTTCCTTTATAATTTATTTATATTTATAAAAGGAATTTCATTAAAAATCGAATATCGATTTAATCGGGATTTGAAATATCAAGCTAGAAATTCATATAGGAATATTCTAGAACTATATGGTATCGTATGAGAATATATACGATAATATAAATTTATTTATATTTAATTAAATTTTTTTAAATATATTTAATATATTTAAATTGGTTATTTAGGGCTTTAAAAATAGCCAGTTTTGCAAACGACCTCAGAATTCGACGAAACTAATTTTGTTAGATCCGAAATGTTAAATCATTGCTAGGTTCTAAGTTCCGTGATTTTTAGAGTCATTGTGTGGCCGTACGGATTTTTAGAGTGAAAAACAGTCGATATTTCGACGGTTAAAAATACGCTGGGTGAGCATACGGAGTCGGAATTCGATGAAACCAGTTTCGTTTGGACCGTAATGTCGAACTGTAGCTGCATGCCAATTTTCATGATTTTTGGGTGTCGTGTGTAATCATGAGAATTTTTAGAAAGCAAATTGAATATAGAAATAAGAATATACCGAGAATATTCCATTCCACAAAATATCTAAAATATCTAAACATCCTTATAAATACCCCTCCCTTAACCTCCTTAAGACCTAATTGAAATTCATTCATCTGGAAACAAGAAAAAAAGAGGCCGCCACCTCTCAAATGCATTCAAACTATTTTTAAAAATCACATGCTCAATGAAATCGAACAACGTTAAATCCGTTGAACTCGTATGCTTATGAGCGTCATTTTGGTGGCATTCGTTTTGGGTTCGGTTAATTTTTCTGTCGCTGGAAATTTGCTCTGTGAGGCTAGGGTTAGGCTTCAAGGCCGATTTGATGCGTGAAGGACAAAATCGAGGGTGAAAGGATGTTAGTGGGGTGGAGGCGCACCCATCGCCGGATTTTGGTGGTCTTCGGTCACCAAAAGCGTCGCTCGTGTCTAGGAGGGATTCGCGGATGTCTGGCGTCGCAACCTGGTGAGGATGACCGAGTTTAATGTGATGGAGAGGAAGGTGTAGAGGAGTTTGAGAGGAGAATTTTGGTATTGTTTGTTTGATTTTAAAGTGAAGTATGGATGGAGGGTTATTCCATGAAGAATCGGCTAATGGTGTAAGAGGAGCAATAGGTATCACGAGGCTGATTTGGGGAAGACAATGAGTGGATATGGGTTGAACGCAAGTGGGCCGACGCATGGAAGAGGTTAACGCCCAAATTAATATGTGAATTTTTAGTTTTAATTTAATTCAAAAAGTGTACAAATGTATATAATTCATAACTTGATCATACGATATCAGATTGGCGAACCGTAAGTTGCGTTGGGATCGTATGGACGGTGGCTACACCATGGAACTGACTGGGAGTGAATCCGAGCTCGTTACAATTTATAGCAAATCAAATTGTCCGTCTGAATCAGCGACAATTATCGTTATTTAACAATGGTAGTCCAATGTGAGTAAATCTCACTAACTCTGAACAGTTTATAAATTCATGTTGTATTTTTAGAACTGTTAAATATTGGCTGATTGACTGTGTGTTGACTGTTTGATTGAACTGCTAGTCAGTTAGTTGAATTTATATATTGATTCTGTTTAACAGAATATATCATATGGAACTGAAAGTGATGTTATCTATATCGTTTAACATCTGTGATGCAGGGAAACAGGTTGGAGGAATCCAACTAGATTCCTCAACATTTATTTGACTATTTTTCATATATTGTGATATATGATGTGATATATAATCTGTTGTCGATTATATGTGTTTGGACGATACTGATCATCGTGATTTGATATGTTAAATACCATAACATACCGAAATGGTGAAAAGAGAAATTTCAAAATGAATATTGAAAATAGATTATTTATAAAATCAGAGGGTTTTATAAAAGAGAATATTTATAAATAGAAATTTATTTATAAATGGATTTTTATAAATAGAAAATACTTAGAAATAAAACCCTAAAGGAATTATTTGCAAACCATTTGCAAATAGAATAGAAAGAGAAATATTTGTGAAACCTTAACAAATCAAATAGAAAGAGAAATATTTGTAAAACCTTTACAAATGAAATCGAATAGGAGATATTTGTAAAGCACTTATAAATAGAAAGATAAAGGAAATCATTTATGAAGTGAAGAACCGTTACTAAAAGTAAATCTTTATAAATGAATAAACATTGTTAAAAGGAAATCTTTCTAAAATGGATAAACGATGTAAAAAGGGAAATCTTTATAAATCAATAAAGTGATCGAATATGGTATTTGAAAGTTAGTTAAATCGAATATGGTATTCGAAGGGAGTGATCGAATATGGTATTCGAAAGTTAGTTAAATCGAATATGGTATTCGAAGGGAGTGATCGAATAAGGTATTCAAAAGTTAGTAAATCGAATATAGTTTATCCGAATAGAGTTAGAAGAGTTAAACCAATATAGTTTATTCGAATAGAATCAATTGAGTTAATCGAATATTTGTATTTTGAATAGAAAAAAAGGAGTTAATCGAATATAGTTTATTCGAATAAAGCAAATGAGTTTATCGAATATAGTTTATTCGAATAGTAAAATGAGTCAATCGAATATAGTTTATTCGTATAGTAAAAGGAGTTAATCGAATATAGTTTATTCAAATAGAATAAAGGAGTTAATCGAATATATAGTTTATTCGAATAGTAAAAGGAGTTAATCAAATATATAGTTTATTCAAATAGAATTAAAAGAGTTATCGAATATAGTTTATTCGATAAGAGTTAAGTGAATAGAGTTAGAGTTAAATCAAAAGAGTTAAGTGAATAGAATAAATTGAATAGAGTTATCGAATATACCTTATCGAAGGAAAGAGTTATCGAATAGAAAAGATTTGAAAGAGAGTTACGTAAGGAAGTTTGTTAAAGAATTAGAAGAGTGAACTTTGTTTATTTCAAGGTTAGAAACGTTGTTCAGTTAAGGTCAGAGAGGTAGTATTACCCCAACTTGATTGACTTCATTTTTAACTAAGGAATGGTTAAGGTTCGGCAGTAAAGGATGGTTAAGTGAATTTAGTTAATAAGCGAAATGATTTGAGTTGGCATAACGATGTTTTATCTAAACATCTGTCTTAGTCCAATGAAGAAGCTTTGGAAATGTTTTCCAAATAAGATACCAGAAATGTTTTCTAATAAAGGAAACAAGAAATGGAAATGTTTTCCATTGTTAATAACGTATATTTTCCAAATTTAGAAAATAAGAAATATTGAATATAGGGAAACAGGACATAAGTAAATTAATGAAATAAAGAGATAAATGTTGAATGATGTTGATCGATATAAATTTCCATTTGGAAATAATATCGTTGTTTGCACACCTGTTTTTCTTCGATAGTTAAATCACAGACTATCGAAGTTTTGACCATTTTAACATTGTTAACATGGAGAGACCGGTTGGATTATTATCCAAAGAACCGCTCTTTATTGGCATAAGCGTTGCAAATCATATATGCCAAAGGAAATTGAAGACGGAGTTATGCAAGGGCTATCCTATTTACAGAATAGTGCCTTCGGTTCATCCTGTTCCTGGGTGACTTGTATGGATGAATGTCTGACAGAGTATGTCCAGACAATCACGTATATTGATTTCTCCAACCGTACCAAGAGTGGAAGCGGAGAAGGAAACTTATTTTAGCTAACACATAATGTATGGTTGAGGACGTCAATCGGTGATTTGATGGATTTGATGATGTGGTATTCGAAGTGAATTTGGTGTGATGATAAAGCGTAGCTTCTAGCCTCACATCCGGTAAATGACAGAAATCGGGCAGGCAACATGGCTATGTAGGTCGCACCTATTAGGGTGTATAATCACCTGATCTAGAGTTTCATTTACTTCTAAAAATCTATTGTCGATACTGTCCCATTCGGGAAACGGTTGCTGATCCCAACCGTTGGTGATATACATTCGATACACTCAAGCGAAATGAGTGGTCGGTCATGTGTGGCCGGGTTGCAAGATGTTCTTGTTGAACCCAGTGTATTCCTTTCTAGAGGTACACTAGCGAAAGGTGGTTCCATACCTTGTCATAGTTGGAAATCCATTACCCAATACGTGCTTGCGGTTTTGATTGTATACTATATATGTAGAACGTGAGATGAAAGCGTTTCTGCAAGATGATTATTATACTGTGGTTGATAGACATTATTATAATGTCAAAAGGTTTTTGATATAAAGATAAATTTGGATTCTCATAAGGGAAAAACCCGTTCCGTTATACGGCGTGGTCTTATGAGATATCGATTACTTGTTCGAACTGTTTTAACTGTTTTACTCATACCAGTCCCATGACTGACCCAGAGTTTATTTGTTTGTTTCCCTAAACTCTTGGGTGCTTAAATTTGTGCGGGCAGTAAAGTAGTTGGGATTTAAAGATATACCGGAAGAGCTGGAGCAGGAGGCTTCAGAATCATATAGCTATAGTTTATTTCCGCTGTGTTGTAAGTGCTGTACTTTGATAATAATATGTGTACTCAAGTACAAATTTGTATTTCAAAGTTATGTTATGAATTATATTTATTCGTTCCGCTGCTGTGAGATTCGTGTTACTCTGATGTTGTGTTTCTTCTTCTTCTTCTATTCTAAGTTTCTATCTTATCTATTCTCACCCTCTAATTTCTTTCATTAATGATCGGTATTTTTCGATGTTTGGTTAGTCATCATCGTGTTTATGTCGATAACCAAAGTCGACAAAATCCCGGGTCATTACAGTTGGTATCAGAGCATAAGGTTAAGTTAAGAATTACCTTGGCTCTGTGGCGTGACTCGATAGAGATAGGGTTAGTAATGCCCTAGATTGAGTTTGAGTGTATATATACGAGTGAAAGTATTTGTAGATGATATAAAAATTTGTTTTATATTGTGGTGATTTATTGGTTGAGTTGTTTATGAGTTCTGGTCGATCAGCTTGATCCACTGTATCGGTAGGAGTTACTAAACACTCGAATACGATGGGTCATCATGATATGTTTTGAAAAGAGGGTAAATTAAAATAAGTTTAACCAAGGTATTTCTTGAGATAAGAAGATATATATACATATATATATATATATATATATATAAATTTTAATATCGTGGACATATTGGTTGATATTATAATCGAGTAAGATTATAAATTAAATGGCTATGTAAATAATCAATCAGAATTCATATAAGTGAAATACGTGAAATCAGATGAGTTGAAATCTGAAATTTAAACCAGAAATTGAATTAATACTCTGGAGAATTGGATAAGTGTTTGTAAATGAATTTGGATTAAAATTAAGGAAAATTTAAGATCCTGGGAGATTTTAAATTGTTTTACAAGCAGTGTGAATTATATTTTGAAATGAATTTCAAAGTGGAAATGTTAGAAATGGTTTTATAGTATTGAACTCACTTCGATCACTGGAAAATAGATTCCGATGATGACAGCTGCATCATCAGTATTCATTTTCGAGTTGTAAGTGACGAATTACTACCAGAGATACTGTTTTGAATTTGTTTTGGGAAAGTCAAGTTGTGTTGAATTTCAAAATGGGATTTATAATATAGAATTGAATATAGAATTCATATAGAGTAATAATAGAAATTGAATATAGAAATTCAAAGGGAGTTTGAATATATGAAATTCAATGGAATTGAAATAGAGTTTGAATATAGAAATTCAAATAGAATTTGAATATAGAATTCAAATGGAATTCAAACTATAGAATTTGATATATAGAGTTTGAATAGAATTTGAATGTAGAGGGTTCAAATAGAATTGAAAATGAAATTTGAATAAAGAAGATTCAAATAGGATTGAATTTGAAATTTGAATATAGGAAATTCAAGAAGAGATTGGAAATGAAATTCAAATATAAAATTTGAATAAGAGAATTGAAATGGAATTTGAATATAGGAAATTCAAATAGAATTGAAATGGAATTCAATTAGTTGATAAACAAGTTAAACTTATATTTGAACATGTATATTCAAATAAAAAGGTGAAATAGGTAAACCAGTTAATTAGCTATTAGTAAATGGATCTTGAATTGAAGTTGAACTTTAGATAAGTAAAGGGGACTGGTAAATTTATATTTGAAATCGAATATGAAACCTGAGTTTGAAAAAGTAGAATTTGATTAGTTTATAAGTAAGTTAAATTATATTTGAACATGTCATGTTCAAATATAAAAGTAAAATAGACTAAAGAGTTAATTAAAAAATTAATTAATGAATTGAGTTAAAACGATCAGGTATAGTTAAAATAGATTGGGCAAGTATAAATATACATGAGATAGGTATGGAAAAAGGTATGAAGGTATATAAATAGAATGCTCGACGAAAAGGTATGTATTTAATTCATATATGAGATTTTATGCGCTGTATCGGCTAGCCGCTTGGCTTTTTCTTTTGGATTGGTGAGGGCCATGGGAGGCTATTTGAAATATCCCGATGCTCCCGATACAAAGGAGGTTATGGCGAATTTTTCGGGAATTTAAGGAGTTAGAATATTTTTAAGAAATTTGATAGCTAGAAATCAACGTATCGATATATTCGATAAGGAAACGAACTTAGAAATAGAATAGTAAAATCAAAAAGGAAGACTAAGAATAAAATCTAGTAAGAATAGAAAGAGGAAGCGTATACGTGTTTAAAAGCGAATAAGTAGTTGTATGGTATTGATTATTCGAGTAAGTAGTCTTATCTGTTTTGACGTTACAAATGTTATTCAGTCAAGGTCTGAGAGGTAGTTACACCCCAACTTGATTGATTTCATTATTAATAAATAAATAGTAAGATTTCAGGCTCAAAGATCAATGTTGAATAAGAGTTAGTTGAATATAGTATTTGGGTTGTCGTAACGATGTTTTACAAAACATCCGTTTTAACCCAAATAAAATGTAAGATTGGAAATAGAATAAAGAATATTTCCTAAGTATAGAAATAAACGAGATCGGAAAAGAGATAAGTAATTGGAATATTTTCCAATTATAAATAACATATATTTTCTAAAGTTTAGAAAATAAAGGAAGGCGATATTCGGAAATGTTTTCCCAATAACATAAAAGGCCAATATGGTTATTGAAAATATTTGGTTAACAAATATTGATAAAGAAATAGAGAAGTGATTTAACTAATGGAATATTAATTAAGGGCTCAGTGACATGTTCAAAAGGAAAATTTGATTTTTGGAAAGAGTAAACTGTTTAAAAATCCCCAGGGAAAGACTGTTTGAATTAAAAACAAATTTAATAGAAATTTGTGAAAGCAAGATTGAATTAAAGTAAAGCCAGTAAAGTGGTAACTGAGATTGAATTAGAATGATATTAAGAAAAATTGGATTGTGAGATTAAAATTTGAAGTGTAATGTGATAATCAAGTTAAGAGTTGGGAATCGAGAAGAAACTCGAGTTGAAATGATATTTGGCTCGGATATAAGCGAATGGTTGTGTTAGGGATAAAAGCAGATTGGAATTTGACTGGAATGACCCTTATATCCACTGAATTGATAACAGGTGGAAAGGATATAATGATATGCCGACAAAAGGTACAAGTTTATATTTCTATTGGATATAAGATTTATGAGCCGAATTGGCAAGCTGCTTGGACGTTTGATTTTCTTTTGGGATGGAGATGGCCTAGAGAGGCGAGTTGGAGTTTGACCTATTGACCAGTACAAAGGAGGTGCTGGCGAAATTTTTCGAAGAGTTAAGTCGTTAGAAAATTTTCTGGATTTTTGAAAATTTTCGTTGATAAGAATTAATTTTTAATTAAAATTAAATTGGTTCAGTTGAAACTGAAGTTAAGAAGTGAACAAATATGTTCTAACCAGTCGATAGGGTCGTCCTCTACCTTTTAGCAATTTCGAGGACGAAATTATTTTAAGTGGGGAAGATTGTAATGACCCGCATTGGGAGAGGTATTATAATTAATTTATTTAATTATTTAAATGGTGGTTTAGAGAATTTAACAGTCGTTGAATTAAATAATGGTGAATATTTAATTAAAATAATAAATTAAATAATAATTTAATTCTGGAATAATCAGAATTGGCTGAAGTGGCGATATGGTGTGAACTGGATCATCTGTGATATTTAATTCAGCTTGGAATTTAATTTGAATAACGAATATATTCAATCGTCGACAATTGAACGTATAGTTTATAAGATAATTATAAACGAGCTTGAAATGGCGCTGCAGTTCGTAATTTGGCGATTTGAACTTCAACTGAATGTACAGGATTCGTTTTAAGCCGGATTTCTGTGAAACAAGAAACGTGTGGAGCTGGTGGAGTATATCTTTCTAGTGGAAGAGAAAAATCAGGATTTCGTCGTGTAGATTTTGATTCATGCCCAAATCAAATTTTAGAAAAGTCGCTGTGGAATTTCCTTTATAATTTATTTATATTTATAAAAGGAATTTCATTATAAATCGAATATCGATTTAATCGGGATTTGAAATATCAAGCTAGAAATTCATATAGGAATATTCTAGAACTGTACGGTATCGTATGAGAATATATATGTAACACCCCACGTCCATTAATGTCATTCACAAAGGGAATGCATTAACTTCCATGGAGGTTTTAAGTGAATATAGAACAGAAAAATTACAACAAGACAGATAATAAGTAGTACTTGGAAATCTAAAACTTTATTTTATTGCAGCGGAAATTAAACATGTTTGTTACATCATAAAACCATAAATCAGAGTCAAGTACAATATCCATCTTGATAAAACAAAATACATAATCCCATTACATAAATAGCCATTAAAGAAGATAACAAGCTGGACTTTACTTCAGCGGTCCAAGCTTTCCAAAGAGAGATGAAGCAATCCAATCAAACTCCACTAGAGATGGGCCCACCCTGAGGACCTGGTGGGGGGAAAAAGATAGAAATGGAGGGGGTCAGACATAAAGTCTGGCGAGTATGATAATTCTAACAATACTATTATCAAAATAACCAGACTAAGGCATAAGCTGGAAAACAAGGAAATGTCTATGAACTATTATGTATGGAAGAGCAAATAAAGATAACGTTAAAGGCACACCTAATTACTAACGAATAATTACTACACTGCACCACACCAGTCACCCTAAAGGTTGATCCCACTTGCTTCACTTAGAAATTATATAAATAGCTTCGTGTACCCCTAGCTGACTACATAGGTGCCGCCTGCCCCTATCTCCACTAGGTGTACCCCACTACCCACTTTCGATCGGCTCCCTACTCGTAGATACCCGTGCTGGCCCCACAGTGTGGTGTATCACTCCCCTAAAGTGGCAACCCGATACAACTTGAGAATGCACGGCTTATACCTACACGATGCAACAACGTCTTACCTACCAGCCCGGGTCCACACACGCATATGAAATCCGTTGGACTTGCGTTGCCACCGCTACCCCGTTTGGCCTCTTATAGTCAAGCCCAGTATGCGTGTCCCGTCCTCGACTTGGGTCGACCCCACAAGATACGTTTGGGTTACTGGTTGAAATGGGCCCCCATAAGCTATCCACCTAAGCTTGTCCCCACTAGTATATCCCACTTAACCCTCTTAGTCATGTTCATTTACATGTGTGTTTGGTTAAGTCTTACTAATCGTATTTCAAATGCCACTAAAGGCACCCACTAGATTCCTTATGCCACCCAAGGCACCTACTTAACCCCCATGTCCCACCTTACATGTTTATCTGGTTAAGTATTTCTTAATTCATCCAGGCCATATCCTCATAAAGACCTCTCACATTAGACTGACATTTATGGCAGCTGGATTTGCCGGGCGGGTCCGGGCAGTCTTACACCATAAAAGAGTCTAACCTCGTGTCTTTACAACTGCTATGCTTCAATTTGGGCCTAGGACCTGTCACATTGGGCTGACATTTGTGACTACTGAATTTGCCGATCGGGTCCGGGCAGGTTTACGTCACAAACGAGTCCAACCTCGTGTCCTAAGCATTGATTATCACTTATAATCTTTTACCCCAGTTTTAAATATATCCCTATTCAAATCATTAATTACTTCCAAATTTAATGATGTCCATAATTGACTCAATTATGGTATGCAAAATCATATCAATTGCACCCCAACTTCTTAATATTAAATCATTAATATTACCCCTACCCCACGTTATACGTTCGCTAATTCGATGCAAAATATATGTTAGACTCGAATAGTCTAACTCATAGCACAAAGATAAATTATCACAACATATAGACAAATAAAATAGATCTAATCATAATAGGGGTGAAACTTGCAATAAACTACACATGTCATGGATCTAAAGGTGTCAACTTGTTTGGTTAAATGTCACAACTTACATAATATGATCATAATCCAAATTCATGTAGGGACTTGCATATGTGGTTTAGGCAACATAATGATGGTGTGAACTAGCATCTAACACATAGAACTCACACATGTTATAACCTAATTTTAGGTCTAAATAGATGTCATGGCATATGTTCATAATCTTTACTAATCAATCTAAACTTGCATACATGATTTGTCATATAGATCAACATAGCCCAAATAATATCAACATTATGATTTGATTAACATGAACTAATTAGCATAGGTAACAACATCATGACTTTATAACTTGTATGATTTATCACAACTTAGCATAGAAAATTACAACCTATACAATATCATCATAGCATGATTTACAACATATAGGATATCATCATCACATAACATAGGATTTACAACATACATGATAGCATAAGGTTTACAACAACATATACGACAATTCACATCATTTTCTTATGATCCAAATCACATATTAATCTAATTAATTTGCTAATAATCTTGTTAAGATCATCATACTCACAATTAGAGAAGAAAGAGAGTCTTGATTTGCTTTAGAGTTGAGTAGAATTAGAGTTTTGATTAGCTTTCTTCCTTCTTAGTAGGTGGCAGCTACACTGAGTTCCATGGCGATGGCATGACGGCGGCTATTCTATTTTTCATGTGAATTAGAGTGAGAGACTACCTAGGTATATATAGAGTTTATTTAGGCCGTCAGATCAACTCAGAACTAACCTGAACCGTTTAATTTGCCAACTCAGCCCTAAAGACACATCAGCAGCTCAAGATTGGGCTCAGTCAAACCCAAGCTGCCTGGACCAGGTCGACACCCAGGTCGACTGCGCAATCGACCTGGTCCCTGGGGTGTCGACCGCCCAGTCGACTCCCCAGTCGACCTGGGTGCTGGGCGGGAAATTTCCCGCCTAGCCTGATTGACTTCGAATTTTAAATTTTCTGAAATCTGTTTTGAATTTTCTGAAACTTCCGATGGCCATATCTCCTTCATACGAAGTCAAAATCACGCAAACTCGGACTCTATCTCAACCAGAATTCCGAGACGAACACAATGGCACAACCCGTTTCCCACAATTCTCACGTCTGAGATTAGTTATTATTTAATTTGTGAATATTAATATTAACAGAATTACGGGGTGTTACAATATACGATAATATAAATTTATTTATATTTAATTAAATTGATTTAAATATATTTAATATATTTAAATTGGTTATTTAGGACTTTAAAAATAGCCAGTTTTGCAAACAACCTCAGAATTCGACGAAACCAATTTTGTTAGATCCGAAATGTTAAATTATTGCTAGATTCTAAGTTCCGTGATTTTTAGAGTCATTGTGTGGCCGTACGGATTTTTAGAGTGAAAAATAGTCGATATTTCGACGGTTAAAAACACGCTGGGTGAGCATACGGAGTCGGAATTCGACGAAACCAGTTTCGTTTGGACCGTAATGTCGAACTGTAGCTGCATGCCAATTTTCATGATTTTTGGGTGTCGTATGTAATCACGAGAATTTTTAGAAAGCAAATTGAATATAGAAATAAGAATATACCGAGAATATTCCATTCCACAAAATATCTAAAATATCTAAACATCCTTATATATACCCCTCCCTTAACCTCCTTAAGACCTAATTGAAATTCATTCATCTGGAAACAAGAAAAAAAAGGCCACCGCCTCTCAAATGCATTCAAACTATTTTTAAAAATCACATACTCAATGAAATCGAACAACGTTAAATCCGTTGAACTCGTATGCTTATGAGCGTCATTTTGGTGGCATTCGTTTTGGGTTCGGTTAATTTTTCTGTCGCTGGAAATTTGCTCCGTGAGGCTAGGGTTGGGTGTAACACCCCGCCTCCGCTAGGGTCACTCGCAAAGGAATGCACTAGCTTTAGAGGGGCATTATTGGTAAACATGCACAGAAATATCACAAGACATAACATATAAAATAGCGGAAGTAAAATCAAACTTTCATAACATGAATAAATAAGGTCTAAAGCCTTTTACATCAGAGTACATCAAAACCTGTCTTGCAATAGTAAAGAAGCATAAAGACATTTTCATAAATTATTCCCCAAGTAAAAACAGTAAAGTAGCCATTAGCCAAGAAAAGTCCAAGCCATCCATGATGACCTTCAAGCAGAAGAAGTCCGAACTAAACAACAATATTTCCTCCCTGTAACCTGGGGGGGGGGGGGGGGGGAACGGAAGAAAAGAGGCGAAACAAAACGGGTCAGTCAAAAAGACCGAGTAAGCCCTATCTACTATTAGCATAAAAACTAGTAAAGTTAACTGACATGAGAAACTGAGATGAACATAAGCATGATAATAAGATAGATAAGCTAAATCAAAATAACAGGATGAACTACTGAACTCAGATAAACTAAGGTGTCATGATAAATTACGATGTCAAGATAAAACAAGGTATCACATCGTCAGGTTTCTATCAAGTATAATATCCCCAAGATATCTGTCACGTATAACGCCCCGTGATATCTATCCTGTATTTTAGCTCTGCACCTACCGTACTAGTATCCCCACCGTGTCATGTGTTAACCAAGAATGACCCTCACTCAAAAGTCGTGTAATGGTCAATGTCAACCTAATATATCGCATATATAGGTTACTCAACTTGTATGTTTTATTCCATGTAAATGTTCAGTCCCTTGCCGTAGACCATACGGGCTTTCCCATGAGATTCTATATTACTTTAACATAGTTCCATGATCCTTAAGATCGGTTTGGACTGTTACCCTAAACCTAGCTAGGGTCTTCCAACATGAATTATTGTTTGTACAACTAGGACTTATGCTACCTAGGGCTGCTAGGGACTATGCTTACCTATTGCACGTTTTCGTATCTCGGTTTGGGTTCAACCACCTAGGGCCACTAGGGATTACGCTAACCGCCAACCGCGCCCTTTTTCCCACGCATTCATCGTGAATCGCTTTTCCATGACTGTATGCACATGTATCACATCGTGCCATCCGAGTCCTGTCACAGGGCAAATCAAGAAATACAGGACTCGGTCGGGAGCTTTCGATTTATCTGCCGATGCAGATGCTAAGGTCTGTTTTTCTTATACGTGGCTATGGTCCCACGAGACCACTCCCTCAACTAGTGAAAGACAAGACAGGATAAATCCTGTATGAGAACACAACACTGGCCAACCCACATCCAAGCCTTACCGCAACCATAATTAGATAGCAATTATGGTCTTTTGGGTGTTCTCTGCCTTTCCGTACGTACACGCTTGACCAAAGATGGTAGGTAGCCCGACGAAATGCTATCTAGGGTACGACCGTGTATCGTCGACTATCCCCTATCCATCCCCGTCTTTAGGTCGCTCGTATAGCAACCAAGGCATACTCTTGGTTCTTCTAACGCAGACCTTAACCTCTCATGAGCCTAGTATAATCACCTGGCAGCTCATAGAGGGATACCAAGAATATCCTCACGTTCCCCGAAGCCGCTGCTTCGTTACCCAGTTCGCTGGAGCCTTTATCTAAATCAGATACTTGCTCCTACTCGTATACTTAAACGATGACCTACCGTATCAGGTTACTCATCTATCTATGAACTGGTCTAAATTTCCTTGACTAAGAATCATTACTTAGTTATTCTTCAACTAAGGTTTACCACTTAGCATTGTTCCCGTTATCCTTGTTAACTACGGTTATCCACCTAATCCTCAGAACTAGGGTTTACATAATGGATTAAGTGTCACTTAAGTTCATGACTTAACCCGTCTACAAATCTTGTCAAAATTGGCTAAGTATCCAAGTTCAAGGCTTAACCCTACAAACCATGCTCAAGTTGGTTAAGTATATTAAGCAATTCACGACTTAACCTCGTCCAATTATCATTCTAGATTGGTTAAGTATATATTAACTTGACCCTATCAATTTACTTAGTCAAATCGGTCAAGTGTATTCAAGCGATTCGTGACTTAGCCTTATCATGTTTTCACGTTATATTGGTTAAGTATTGGTTAACTTAACCACAATAAATTAACGAGTTAGATTGGATAAGTATAGGTCACTTAACCACATCAATTCATCATGTTTAGATTAGTTAAGTGTTTAACTTAACCCCATTAAACTACCAAGTGGGATTAATTAAGTCTAGGCTAACTTAACCCCATCCGATTTCCATGTTTAGACTAGTTGAGTCTAATCTTAACCCCATTCGTTAACCGTATTTTTCGGTTAAGCGTCATTAAGAAAACTTACTTAACCTTACCAAGTTATCGCGTTGGATTGATTAAGTGTTGGTTAACTTAACCCCATCCACTAGTCATATAAAAATGGTTAAGTGTCATTAGGCAAATCAAGTTACTTAACCTACCCAACCTTGTCATGTTTTGTTAAGTATCATTAGCCTAATCAAATTACTTAACCCATTTGTCCATGTCATATTTGGTTAAGAGTCATTAATCAAATTAACTCAACCCTATCATGTGGCATTAATTACTTAATGCACCTTCACCTCTCACATTAGACTTTGTTGTGGTTACTAGTTAAGCCGGTCGGTTCCGGGTAGCTTTACACCACAACTTGGTCTAACCTCGGGTTCAAGCACAACATGACCAACTTCTCACATTGGGTCCTATTGTTTGCAACTACTAGTTAGGACGGTCGGTTCCGGGTAGTTTTACGTTGCAAACTCAACCCAACCTCGAGTTGGCCACACTTATATTATCTAAGTGTCATGTCCATCATGTTTCCCAAAACATGTTACAAGTTTTCAAGCATTTGGGTAGATCTAACTTAATAGGTAAATTCCCAAAGGGTAGACCTAACTTAATAGGTAAATTCCCAAGCTTATGTTTTTATGCATACTTACATGTCAACTTCCATGTTATATTTCAAGTCATGTTTTCAAGTTGTATTTTCATGTCATTAGAAATTACCCATAACATAACCCAACGCTTTTAAACTCGCATATACGTTCGCGACAACGTAATGGATTAAAAGAAGAGACTTGGCAAAGGCATGACAAAAATGGATATTAAGCCACAAGTTAATCATGGTGGCAAATGAGGCCCAAATGTGTTCATTAACTTGCATGTTACATTCTTAAGCCTCAAAACATGCATAAACCCAAACTTGGCACATAAGCGAATCATGATGACAAAAGATATGGAATGATGACTAGTAACTCGCATATATCATCATATAAGGGTTATGACTTCATATGCAAGTTGACATAAAGGTCATGAGGGTTCTCATGTTGCCTAATGCAACATTTTAACATAAAGGTTGTAGCTTTTAGCTCACAAGATCAAGATAATGACTTCATAAACTTGCATGACATGATAGCATGTATCATACTCAATGATCAAACCCAAACTTGCAACATGAACATTTAACTTCATAGTTAATATCTAAGAGTAGGGAAAGGGCTTACATTGCTATGAAGGCACAAAAGATATGACAAAGCCCTTATGCAATCAAATAGACCCAAAATGCAAGCTCTAACATAAAAACCCTTGAGCCAAAATGATCAAAACCCTTGCTTTATGATGCAAAGATAGAAACTTGACTTGAATGCAAGCTAATGACACTCATACAAGCTTGAAAACACTTGTATGCATGGAAAATCTCTCGTAGAAACCATTTAGAAATTTTATGAAGAGAGTGGAGGCCATGAGAGGTAAAATTTTGCCATAGTTTAGTTGCATGAATGAATAATGAGGATTTAGGATAGGTTAGGGTCTTATTTATAGATTAGGCAAGTGTTTTAGGCCATAGGATTAAACCTAGATTCAATCCAAGCCATCAAAGCATGTCTGGGGGAAGAAGTCAAGTGTAGGAACCATCTAGGGCCTTTAGATTAAAGATGAACCATGAGAACCATCCAAATGCAAAATCTGCATTTGAGCGAATCGGCCCACGGGTTGACAGCCAAACACCCTGGATTAACCCCTAGTCGACCCAGCGAGCTCGGGTCGACCTCAAAAATCGGCCGGTTCGGTTATTCCCCTCTCCCAATTCGCTGTTTTGAACATTTTTGCATATTTATTTATTTAATTTTCAATTATATATATATATATATATATTTCTCTGCGCAACCCATTTCACTTAATTAAGTATACTTTAATTTGGGAATTTTTCGTGAAACTTCGCGAGGCCATATCTTGGTCATACGGACTCCGATTTTCGAAAACTCGGGCTCTATTTCGCGTATTTTTCCGAGACGAACGCAATGGCATAGCCCGTTTCCCTTGATTCAGATTTTACAGTTTAATTCTGCCTCCATTTATGTTATAACAGGTTATTGAAAATACGGGTTGTTATATTCTCCCCACCTTTTAGGATTTCGTCTCCGAAATCTCCAAGTTAGGAAGAACATATCCTACCATCCATCATCCATCTACTCAAAACATCATCTACAAGCAACCATTGTTCTTAGATGATTTCTAATGCTGTATGAATATATGCAAAACGTGTGTGTACATGTTCCTTAGCTAATGCTAATGATCAGGCCTGAATAATCTTTCTAATGCAAAATATGTATAGTGCCATGAATCCAACATGTATGCAAATAGTCCTAGTCATATAGATACTATATGCGTGCAAAATCATTCATTCGTATGCAACAACCGCATGATAATACATTCGATTTCATCCATAAACAAGTATAAATACTCGTGCATATGCAATATGAAATGTGACCGAGTCGAGCTAGTATCTAATGTGTATTCGCGCATCCACGAGCAACCACTTGCAACCACTTGCAACCATATCAATCATAACATGTTTCAAATACATGTTTACATCCATAGGGTTCTACCTAGAATTCCCTGAAATAGGGTCGAGAAGATAAACAGGACAAACTCCTTACAGGGTTTGTAATGGAGAATAGGACCGAGAGGATGTCCACAAAAGATAGCCTACAAGTAAGCTCTACAGAAAACAGGGATCAAGGATATACTCCCAAAAAGAGATATCATGCGCGTATCTAGTCTTTGACCATCAAAGTCGTCTTTTAACTTCGCGATTTTGTAGCTTCTTATTCCTGAACTGGAACTCATTTCTTCGTCGCCTCTCGTTCCACTTGCACTTATCCTTTTCCTAGAATACTTGACGCAAACATGATTGCGTACTCATGATCTCATGCAAGCTTTCCAAAATTCACTAGTGAATCTTGGATCTCGTTTATATACTATAAGGCATTCCATGTAGAAGAACTTTCTCTTGAAAGTAAACAGATGTCAATCAGGTTATCATGCGCACTTACTAGGGTGATCTCTATAACCCATGCATAAATGAAGTAAACCATCCGTCTTATTGGCGAACACCACTCGATCGGGCTTCAAATTTCCAATAAAGGCATCAAGGGATTCTAAGTAACTAGTCATGACAGAACCTCAAAAAGGTTACCCGATACTTCGAGGGCATTACCAAGGCTAGTCAAAAGGTCTAACTACCCTCCTATCAAAACCGAGAGTGGCACCCCCTACTGGATAACCACTTCATCCCTAGAATCCATCCATAGCTTATAAACATAAGCATTATTTCCAAACTCAACACTTGGCATAGACATTCCCAAATCCAAACAAGTCATGTATAAATGGACTGATTCTCCAATAGGACTTTGAGACAAAAATGGGATTCTCTATTACGCTAGTACTTAAGGTGCAGAGACTCAACTATTGAAGCAGACTTAAATGATACGAACAACGAAGTCCTAACGGGATGATAGAGAAGAAAAGCTAAACCTTTAACAAGATCGTTACCCTCCTTCCGAGGTACTCTAGAAATGAGAGCATACTACTGCACTCCCAATGATCTTGTCCTTGTCCCATAATACTTAACTATCCGCCCCGTTTTACCATGCCAAAGGTACTCTCTCGTCATGGGTTTCATTGTTCATCTTTCTCCCTCCTTTGAGGACTAAGCCATACCAACAAGTTGCTCATCCTTAAGCTCGTATCCTTTATCCTTCTTTCTCACGATCCTTTCTTATAACGCGGCCACTGGTCTCTCGAGAACCACCTCCATCGTATGGAAAGCACTTTCGTAGGTAGAAAAGACTAGTCGCAGTTAAAACTACTGTGACTACAGATGGAGGAAAGAAAGGAAAAGAGACTCAATTAAGGAAACAAGGATAGTGCTAATGGCCTTTGGGGAATTGCCTTTTTCTTTTAAAAGAAAATTTTCTTGAAAAATGCTTCTTTGTAAACGGTTTTTTTTTCCAAATAGTTTTCAGAAGGTCTTTAAAAACTTTTGCCCAGTCTGGTAACCTTCTGCTCTGATACCACGTGTAAGACCCCGCCTCCGCTAGGGTCACTCGCAAAGGAATGCACTAGCTTTAGAGGGGCATTATTGGTAAACATGCACAGAAATATCACAAGACAGAACATATAAAATAGCGGAAGTAAAATCAAACTTTCATAACATGAATAAATAAGGTCTAAAGCCTTTTACATCAGAGTACATCAAAACCTGTCTTGCAATAGTAAAGAAGCATAAAGACATTTTCATAAATTATTCCCCAAGTAAAAACAGTAAAGTAGCCATTAGCCAAGAAAAGTCCAAGCCATCCATGATGGCCTTCAAGCAGAAGAAGTCCGAACTAAACAACAGTATTTCCTCCCTGTAACCTGGGGGGGGGGGGAGGAAACGGAAGAAAAGAGGCGAAACAAAACGGGTCAGTCAAAAAGACTGAGTAAGCCCTATCTACTATTAGCATAAAAACTAGTAAAGTTAACTGACATGAGAAACTGAGATGAACATAAGCATGATAATAAGATAGATAAGCTAAATCAAAATAACAGGATGAACTACTGAACTCAGATAAACTAAGGTGTCATGATAAATTACGATGTCAAGATAAAACAAGGTATCACATCGTCAGGTTTCTATCAAGTATAATATCCCTAAGATATCTGTCACGTATAACGCCCCGTGATATCTATCCTGTATTTTAGCTCTGCACCTACCGTACTAGTATCCCCACCGTGTCATGTGTTAACCAAGAATGACCCTCACTCAAAAGTCGTGTAATGGTCCATGTCAACCTAATATATCGCATATATAGGTTACTCAACTTGTATGTTTTATTCCATGTAAATGTTCAGTCCCTTGCCGTAGACCATACGGGCTTTCCCATGAGATTCTATATTACTTTAACATAGTTCCATGATCCTTAAGATCGGTTTGGACTGTTACCCTAAACCTAGCTAGGGTCTTCCAACATGAATTATTGTTTGTACAACTAGGACTTATGCTACCTAGGGCTGCTAGGGATTATGCTTACCTATTGCACGTTTTCGTATCTCGGTTTGGGTTCAACCACCTAGGGCCACTAGGGATTACGCTAACCGCCAACCGCGCCCTTTTTCCCACGCATTCATCGTGAATCGCTTTTCCATGACTGTATGCACATGTATCACATCGTGCCATCCGAGTCCTGTCACAGGGCAAATCAAGAAATACAGGACTCGGTCGGGAGCTTTCGATTTATCTGCCGATGCAGATGCTAAGGTCTGTTTTTCTTATACGTGGCTATGGTCCCACGAGACCACTCCCTCAACTAGTGAAAGACAAGACAGGATAAATCATGTATGAGAACACAACACTGGCCAACCCACATCCAAGCCTTACCGCAACCATAATTAGATAGCAATTATGGTCTTTTGGGTGTTCTCTGCCTTTCCGTACGTACACGCTTGACCAAAGATGGTAGGTAGCCCGACGAAATGCTATCTAGGGTACGACCGTGTATCGTCGACTATCCCCTATCCATCCCCGTCTTTAGGTCGCTCGTATAGCAACCAAGGCATACTCTTGGTTCTTCTAACGCAGACCTTAACCTCTCATGAGCCTAGTATAATCACCTGGCAGCTCATAGAGGGATACCAAGAATATCCTCACGTTCCCCGAAGCCGCTGCTTCGTTACCCAGTTCGCTGGAGCCTTTATCTAAATCAGATACTTGCTCCTACTCGTATACTTAAACGATGACCTACCGTATCAGGTTACTCATCTATCTATGAACTGGTCTAAATTTCCTTGACTAAGAATCATTACTTAGTTATGCTTCAACTAAGGTTTACCACTTAGCATTGTTCCCGTTATCCTTGTTAACTACGGTTATCCACCTAATCCTCAGAACTAGGGTTTACATAATGGATTAAGTGTCACTTAAGTTCATGACTTAACCCGTCTACAAATCCTGTCAAAATAGGCTAAGTATCCAAGTTCAAGGCTTAACCCTACAAACCATGCTCAAGTTGGTTAAGTATATTAAGCAATTCACGACTTAACCTCGTCCAATTATCATTCTAGATTGGTTAAGTATATGACCCTATCAATTTACTTAGTCAAATCGGTCAAGTGTATTCAAGCGATTCGTGACTTAGCCTTATCATGTTTTCACGTTATATTGGTTAAGTATTGGTTAACTTAACCACAATAAATTAACGAGTTGGATTGGATAAGTATAGGTCACTTAACCACATCAATTCATCATGTTTAGATTAGTTAAGTGTTTAACTTAACCCCATTAAACTACCAAGTGGGATTAATTAAGTCTAGGATAACTTAACCCCATCCGATATCCATGTTTAGACTAGTTGAGTCTAATCTTAACCCCATTCGTTAACCGTATTTTTCGGTTAAGCGTCATTAAGAAAACTTACTTAACCTTACCAAGTTATCGCGTTGGATTGATTAAGTGTTGGTTAACTTAACCCCATCCACTAGTCATATAAAAATGGTTAAGTGTCATTAGGCAAATCAAGTTACTTAACCTACCCAACCTTGTCATGTTTTGTTAAGTATCATTAGCCTAATCAAATTACTTAACCCATTTGTCCATGTCATATTTGGTTAAGAGTCATTAATCAAATTAACTTAACCCTATCATATGGCATTAATTACTTAATGCACCTTCACCTCTCACATTAGACTTTGTTGTGGTTACTAGTTAAGCCGGTCGGTTCCGGGTAGCTTTACACCACAACTTGGTCTAACCTCGGGTTCAAGCACAACATGACCAACTTCTCACATTGGGTCCTATTGTTTGCAACTACTAGTTAGGCCGGTCGGTTCCGGGTAGTTTTACGTTGCAAACTCAACCCAACCTCGAGTTGGCCACACTTATATTATCTAAGTGTTATGTCCATCATGTTTCCCAAAACATGTTACAAGTTTTCAAGCATTTGGGTAGACCTAACTTAATAGGTAAATTCCCAAAGGGTAGACCTAACTTAATAGGTAAATTACCAAGCTTATGTTTTTATGCATACTTACATGTCAACTTCCATGTTATATTTCAAGTCATGTTTTCAAGTTGTATTTTCATGTCATTAGAAATTACCCATAACATAACCCAACGCTTTTAAACTCGCATATACGTTCGCGACAACGTAATGGATTAAAAGAAGAGACTTGGCAAAGGCGTGACAAAAATGGATATTAAGCCACAAGTTAATCATGGTGGCAAATGAGGCACAAATGTGTTCATTAACTTGCATGTTACATTCTTAAGCCTCAAAACATGCATAAACCCAAACTTGGCACATAAGCGAATCATGGTGACAAAAGATATGGAATGATGACTAGTAACTCGCATATATCATCATATAAGGGTTATGACTTCATATGCAAGTTGACATAAAGGTTATGAGGGTTCTCATGTTGCCTAATGCAACATTTCAACATAAAGGTTGTTGCTTTTAGCTCACAAGATCAAGATAATGACTTCATAAACTTGCATGACATGATAGCATGTATCATACTCAATGATCAAACCCAAACTTGCAACATGAACATTTAACTTCATAGTTAATATCTAAGAGTAGGGAAAGGGCTTACATTGCTATGAAGGCACAAAAGATATGACAAAGCCCTTATGCAATCAAATAGACCCAAAATGCAAGCTCTAACATAAAAACCCTTGAGCCAAAATGATCAAAACCCTTGCTTTATGATGCAAAGATAGAAACTTGACTTGAATGCAAGCTAATGACACTCATACAAGCTTGAAAACACTTGTATGCATGGAAAATCTCTCATAGAAACCATTTAAAAATTTTATGAAGAGAGTGGAGGCCATGAGAGGTAAAATTTTGCCATAGTTTAGTTGCATGAATGAATAATGAGGATTTAGGATAGGTTAGGGTCTTATTTATAGATTAGGCAAGTGTTTTAGGCCATAGGATTAAACCTAGATTCAATCCAAGCCATCAAAGCATGTCTTGGGGAAGAAGTCAAGTGTAGGAACCATCTAGGGCCTTTAGATTAAAGATGAACCATGAGAACCATCCAAATGCAAAATCTGCATTTGAGCGAATCGGCCCACGGGTTGACAGCCAAACACCCTGGATTAACCCCTAATCGACCCAGCGGGCTCGGGTCGACCTCAAAAATCGGCCGGTTCGGTTATTCCCCTCTCCCAATTCGCTGTTTTGAACATTTTTGCATATTTATTTATTTAATTTTCAATTATATATATATATATCAATATATATATATTTCTCTGCGCAACCCATTTCACTTAATTAAGTATACTTTAATTTGGGAATTTTTCGTGAAACTTTGCGAGGCCATATCTTGGTCATACGGACTCCGATTTTCGAAAACTTGGACTCTATTTCGCGTATTTTTCCGAGATGAACGCAATGGCATAGACCGTTTCCCTTGATTCAGATTTTACAGTTTAATTCTTCCTTCATTTATGTTATAACAGGTTATTGAAAATACGGGTTGTTACATTGGGCTTCAAAGCCGATTTGATGCGTGAAGGACAAAATCGAGGGTGAAAGGATGTTATTGGGGTAGAGGCGCACCCATCGCCGGATTTTGGTGGTCTTCGGTCACCAAAAGCGTCGCTCGTGTCTAGGAGGGGTTCGCGGATATCTGGCGTCGCAACCTGGTGAGGATGACCGAGTTTAATGTGATGGGGAGGAAGGTGTAGAGGTGTTTGAGAGGAGAATTTTGGTATTGTTTGTTTGATTTTAAAGTGAAGTATGGATGGAGGGTTTGAAACACCCCACCTCCGTTAGGGTCACTCTCAAAGGGAATGCCCTAATTTTGGTGGAGGTTTATAAGTATAAGTCACAGATATACAAGACAGATATAAGAACACATATTTGTGAACAGCAGAAAAGCAGCAACTTTTATTTCATAAAAGTAAATACGTGGTACAACAACATCACCATGATTGTCTTACATCCTTTCAAAAAAAACATAACACCTTCATAACTGTCTTGATTACATTATTTAAAGAAGCATAAAGAAAACATAAATAAACTGCAAAAGTCCCATAGTTGCTGTCCAAAGCCATAGTCCAAAACGAAAAGATCCAAGCAATACATTCTTTCTCTTCAAGCTGGATATGAAGGCTGGTCAAGCTGCGGTATTCCCTCCCTATGGACCTGGGGGGGGGGGGAACGGAAGGAAAGAAGACGAAAGAAAAGTAGAGTCAGACATAAAGCCTGAGTAAGTCGAGGACTACTCTGTCTATGAATAAAGAACTGGGTATGATAAGTATAAACTAGAAATGGGGAAAGCACTATAAACTTGGTTAAGTTGTCTAGGGTCGAATATACTATCGTACCCCATATTAATCTCTGTACCCATATAAACTAGTTCCCAATAGGCACCCCATAATCAGGGTGAAGTGATCCATTCTATGATGATCGGCTCCTACTCGCATAGTTACATGTGTCTTACGGCCCCCGATGTTGTAGTTACCTATGCTGGTCCCACCATGGGGTGTATCAAGTCCCATGGCGGCGACCCGACACAACCCTAGAATGCACAGGTATGCTACTGGTGCCCAGTGCCTTATTTTTCTGCGCCGGAGTGAGTGCACGCCCACACCCCGTTAGAACCTACACTGCTGCACCACCGCCGTCGATTTGACCTCTTACAATCAGCCCAGTAATCGTGCCCCACCCTGCCTAGTTTCAGGGTATCATGATACACCTTATAGGGTTACTGCTGAAAAGGGTCCCCCGCTACTAGGTTTTCTATTTCTAGCCAACATGCTAATTTGGTTAAGTGTTTTGTAAACCTAACCCCCAATCAGTCTGTTTAGTTTAGCATGTTCCATTTTGATTAAGTATTAATATAATTTACTTAATCCTATCAATCCTGACTCAGCCTTAATTGTCTTATTAAAGCCTTGACCTCTCACATTAGACAGGTATTGTTGTGGCTGCCTGTTGCCGGTTGGTTCCGGGCAGTCTTACGCCACAACTCAGTCTAACCTCGGGTCCTTATTGGGCTCCATGTTTAACCACCCACATTGGATAGGTATTGTTGTGACTACTGGACAGCCGGGCGGTTACGGGCAGGTTTACATCACAACTCAATCCAACCTCGGGTTAAACACATCGTATTTTCTACATTTACATATTTTGTCTTTCTTCTTTTTATATGTAAATATTTGCGGCCCATTATTCAAAAATCAATTTAAGCTAATGGTGTAAAGGTTTACACCAATCATGGGCCCAACCCATTCTTGAATTTGGGCCCATCTACTTTTATATTTTCATTTATTAATTAATTTGGCCCAACGCTATTTCCCCCGTTTTATACGTTCGTTTATTATAATATATGTTGGGCTTAGCCTTTTAAGCCCAACTTAGCCACGTGAAAAAGGGGAGGCTTAAAGCGTGATTACATACACAAAAAGGGGAATGTGAACGCATGAACTTGCAACATAACGTTGGAACTACAAAATAGAAACTGGTGTACTTTCATAGTAGTAACGTATACTTTGGTCATAAAGCATAAGTGACATGAATCAAAGAATGTAAACTTGTAGTTAAGTTAAGAATCTAAATTGGATATAATCATTGACACATAGTCTTAACTACAACATAAACCTATATTTTTATTTAGGCATAATGTCAAACATAAGCAAATCATGTTCATAAGATTACTACATGTTTACAAAGGTGCTTACTTTTGTTACTAATACAAAAGTATAGTTCAACTAGAATTATTCCAACTTAATCATGATTTTAAATCTATTCACATAACCATGGCACACATATACTTATGGCATAATTATTTCTAAACATGAAATCATGATTTTTACTTTAGTCATGCAAACTTGCAAATGGGATTTTAAATCTAACCTAGCTATGTACCACATGTGTCATCATATAATTCTTGTTAACAATATAGACTTAACATGTTTTTCAATTATGCAAAATATCAATCATAGCCTAGTCATATTCATAAGTTCGCAAAGAGGTTTTCTAGTACAAAAGTATGGCTTAATATATAGATCATGATGCCAAATTTTCAACATAATTTCATATGAATTATAATAACCCAAATTTGTTCCAATTACACACAAAATGATTTTTGTACAGAAATACACATTATGATGGCATAGTAGCAAAACCACAAACTTGCATGAATTTCAATTAAAGAACTACATACATGTAGCTTCAATCATGAATTACAAACTTTGCGAATATCCAAACGTATATTTGCATAAAACTACCGCAAACATGTAGTTTTTATAATGAATAACATACTTTGCGAATATCCAAACGTATACTTGCATAAAACTACCGCAAACATGTAGTTTTTTATAATGAATAACATACTTTGCGAATATCCAATCGTTATACAATATTCCAAATCGATAAGAATCATAGTAACGCACAAATATGGATTACTTATCACCACAAATCAAGTGTACAAACCAACACAGTTATTTATTCATACCAAAATAATACTCTACTTACAATCGTGTGGCGAATTCTCCAATTCAGGAATTTGGAGATGCGACTCCTTTTGACGTAGGCGTTGATTTGATTTGTTTAAGTTGCTTTATGCTTTAGAATTTGCCTCCTAATCTTCTCTCAAATTGGTGGCTACTCCTAGTCGTTCCTCAGCAGCATGATGGCCTCATTCTTATTTTTTTTTGTGTGAGTTTAGGTTAGGTTTGAGTTGTATATATAGAATTTTAGGATTAATTTAGGCCGTTTGATTAATCCTAGAAATGACCATAACCGTTCAGTCAGGATAGAGTTATCCTATTGACTCAGCCATGAGTCAGAAATGACTCAGCATTGACTCAGCGATGAGTCAGAAATGACTCAGCGTATTAAATGTTCACCAATTCAAACGTAAATACTTATTTAATAGATACATTTTCCCCTTTACCGTATTAATTACCCATGTATAAATATTTATTTATATATGAATAAATATTTTATTACCTTTAATTTGTCATAATTAAAAATTGGAGAAGGCCAAAAAAAACCATCTTTGACAACCAAAAATGCGCAACGTACGCTACATGATGCGTACACGTCATATATATATATATATATATATATATATATATGCGTATATGTATATATATACACTATATATTCATTTTTTTTCTCTATCTTCCCAATTACCCATTTTCACACTAAACCACTTTTTGAACTGCGTTCACACTAGGCTATTTTAAGCCATTCCCCTAAAACAAAAAATAGGGCGCTGGCGGGGATCGAACTCTGTACCTCTTGTATGCAAGTCATGTGTTCCAACCAAATGAGCTACTAAGTCTTTTGCTTACAAACCCTAGAACAATGCTAAACATTATTCGTTTCCCATTCTTTTTTTTTTCATGTTTTGCTGCGATATTTAAATTAAAGATATCTTCTTCACACATTATCCGTTTTTCGAAAACTCGGACTCTATTTCGCGTATTTTTCCGAGATGAACACAATGGCGTATCCCGTTTCCCTTAATTCTTTGATTTGAAATTAATTATACTTTAATTTATGACTTTCACGGTTATAGAATACACGGGGTGTTACATTCTCCCCCACTTAAAAGGATTTCGTCCCCGAAATCTTCAAGTTAGGAGGAATGTATATCCTAACATCCAATCATCCATCTACTCATCCATCAAACACGAGCATCCATTGTCCTTAAAAGACTTCTAATGCTTCATGATCATATGCGAAGTGTGTGTGTGTACATGTACTTATCTAATGCAAAATCAGGCGGTCTACTGATTCAGTTGACCTCCTTAATGCGAATTATGTAAGTGCCATGAATCCATTATGTATGCAAATTTTCCTATTCATGATTCTACATGAGTGCACAATCATTCATACAAATGCAACATCCATATGACAACACATTAAAGTTCAACCATATACGAATGCAAACATATATTCATATGCAATATGAAGTGACTGAGCCGATCTAAAACCTAGATTGTGTGTGTATATGCAACCACGAGCAACCACTAGCAATCACTTGCAACCACTTGCAACCATCATTCATAACATGTTTCAACTACATGTTTACATCCAAAAAGATTCTACCTATGGTTCTCAAGATAAGATCGAGGAGAGAAATAGGATAAAACAAAGCATCTAGAATAAGTTAACGATGTACCGCCAGAAGGTCCGGTCTGCTTCTCAGGGCAGTCTTTGCTGATGTGTCCAGTCTTCCCACAATGAAAACATTCACATTGCTTTCTCTTCCTCTTTCTACAATCCTTGGCTATGTGCCCTTCCGTACCACAAAAATTGCATTTCCTTTTTTCTCGTTTCTTATTATTACTATTACGATCCTTTCTTGTTTGACTATTATACGTCTCCCTACTCTGGGACTCTTTCGCTTGCTGGTTCACGTGGAGGAGGAGGAGTGAAAGCGTCAGCAGCTGGGGAGTAAGGTCTCCAGACATGCTGAAACAGAAAGGATAGATTCAAAACGAAGGATAGAAGATAGTACCTATGGCTTTGGGGGGACTTTGCCTTTTTTTTTTAAAATAAAATAAAATAATATTTTTCTTTTAAAAATGCTTCTTTAAATTTTTTTTTTTGAAAATAAATTTTCAAAACTTTTTATCTTATCTGGTAAACCTATGCTCTGATACCAAGTGAAACACCCCACCTCCGTTAGGGTCACTCTCAAAGGGAATGCCCTAATTTTGGTGGAGGTTTATAAGTATAAGTCACAGATATACAAGACAGATATAAGAACACATATTTGTGAACAGCAGAAAAGCAGCAACTTTTATTTCATAAAAGTAAATACGTGGTACAACAACATCACCATGATTGTCTTACATCCTTTCAAAAAAAACATAACACCTTCATAACTGTCTTGATTACATTATTTAAAGAAGCATAAAGAAAACATAAATAAACTGCAAAAGTCCCATAGTTGCTGTCCAAAGCCATAGTCCAAAACGAAAAGATCCAAGCAATACATTCTTTCTCTTCAAGCTGGATATGAAGGCTGGTCAAGCTGCGGTATTCCCTCCCTGTGGACCTGGGGGGGGGGGGGGAACGGAAGGAAAGAAGACGAAAGAAAAGTAGAGTCAGACATAAAGCCTGAGTAAGTCGAGGACTACTCTGTCTATGAATAAAGAACTGGGTATGATAAGTATAAACTAGAAATGGGGAAAGCACTATAAACTTGGTTAAGTTGTCTAGGGTCGAATATACTATCGTACCCCATATTAATCTCTGTACCCATATAAACTAGTTCCCAATAGGCACCCCATAATCAGGGTGAAGTGATCCATTCTATGATGATCGGCTCCTACTCGCATAGTTACATGTGTCTTACGGCCCCCGATGTTGTAGTTACCTATGCTGGTCCCACCATGGGGTGTATCAAGTCCCATGGCGGCGACCCGGCACAACCCTAGAATGCACAGGTATGCTACTGGTGCCCAGTGCCTTATTTTTCTGCGCCGGAGTGAGTGCACGCCCACACCCCGTTAGAACCTACACTGCTGCACCATCGCCGTCGATTTGACCTCTTACAATCAGCCCAGTAATCGTGCCCCACCCTGCCTAGTTTCAGGGTATCATGATACACCTTATAGGGTTACTGCTGAAAAGGGTCCCCCGCTACTAGGTTTTCTATTTCTAGCCAACATGCTAATTTGGTTAAGTGTTTTGTAAACCTAACCCCCAATCAGTCTGTTTAGTTTAACATGTTCCATTTTGATTAAGTATTAATATAATTTACTTAATCCTATCAATCCTGACTCGGCCTTAATTGTCTTATTAAAGCCTTGACCTCTCACATTAGACAGGTATTGTTGTGGCTGCCTGTTGCCGGTAGGTTCCGGGCAGTCTTATGCTACAACTCAGTCTAACCTCGGGTCCTTATTGGGCTCCATGTTTAACCACCCACATTGGATAGGTATTGTTGTGACTACTGGACAGCCGGGCGGTTCCGGGCAGGTTTACATCACAACTCAATCCAACCTCGGGTTAAACACATCGTATTTTCTACATTTACATATTTTGTCTTTCTTCTTTTTATATGTAAATATTTGCGGCCCATTATTCAAAAATCAATTTAAGCTAATGGTGTAAAGGTTTACACCAATCATGGGCCCAACCCATTCTTGAATTTGGGCCCATCTACTTTTATATTTTCATTTATTAATTAATTTGGCCCAACGCTATTTCCCCCGTTTTATACGTTCGTTTATTATAATATATGTTGGGCTTAGCCTTTTAAGCCCAACTTAGCCACGTGAAAAAGGGGAGGCTTAAAGCGTGATTACATACACAAAAAGGGGAATGTGAACGCATGAACTTGCAACATAACGTTGGAACTACAAAATAGAAACTGGTGTACTTTCATAGTAGTAACGTATACTTTGGTCATAAAGCATAAGTGACATGAATCAAAGAATGTAAACTTGTAGTTAAGTTAAGAATCTAAATTGGATATCATCATTGACACATAGTCTTAACTACAACATAAACCTATATTATTATTTAGGCATAATGTCAAACATAAGCAAATCATGTTCATAAGATTACTACGTGTTTACAAAGGTGCTTACTTTTGTTACTAATACAAAAGTATAGTTCAACTAGAATTATTCCAACTTAATCATGATTTTAAATCTATTCACATAACCATGGCACACATATACTTATGGCATAATTATTTCTAAACATGAAATCATGATTTTTACTTTAGTCATGCAAACTTGCAAATGGGATTTTAAATCTAACCTAGCTATGTACCACATGTGTCATCATATAATTCTTGTTAACAATATAGACTTAACATGTTTTTCAATTATGCAAAATATCAATCATAGCCTAGTCATATTCATAAGTTCGCAAAGAGGTTTTCTAGTACAAAAGTATGGCTTAATATATAGATCATGATGCCAAATTTTCAACATAATTTCATATGAATTATAATAACCCAAATTTGTTCCAATTACACACAAAATGATTTTTGTACAGAAATACACATTATGATGGCATAGTAGCAAAACCACAAACTTGCATGAATTTCAATTAAAGAACTACATACATGTAGCTTCAATCATGAATTACAAACTTTGCGAATATCCAAACGTATATTTGCATAAAACTACCGCAAACATGTAGTTTTTATAATGAATAACATACTTTGCGAATATCCAAACGTATACTTGCATAAAACTACCGCAAACATGTAGTTTTTTATAATGAATAACATACTTTGCGAATATCCAATCGTTATACAATATTCCAAATCGATAAGAATCATAGTAACGCACAAATATGGATTACTTATCACCACAAATCAAGTGTACAAACCAACACAGTTATTTATTCATACCAAAATAATACTCTACTTACAATCGTGTGGCGAATTCTCCAATTCAGGAATTTGGAGATGCGACTCCTTTTGACGTAGGCGTTGATTTGATTTGTTTAAGTTGCTTTATGCTTTAGAATTTGCCTCTTAATCTTCTCTCAAATTGGTGGCTACTCCTAGTCGTTCCTCAGCAGCATGATGGCCTCATTCTTATTTTTTTTTTGTGTGAGTTTAGGTTAGGTTTGAGTTGTATATATAGAATTTTAGGATTAATTTAGGCCGTTTGATTAATCCTAGAAATGACCATAACCGTTCAGTCAGGATAGAGTTATCCTATTGACTCAGCCATGAGTCAGAAATGACTCAGCATTGACTCAGCGATGAGTCAGAAATGACTCAGCGTATTAAATGTTCACCAATTCAAACGTAAATACTTATTTAATAGATACATTTTCCCCTTTACCGTATTAATTACCCATATATAAATATTTATTTATATATGAATAAATATTTTCTTACCTTTAATTTGTCATAATTAAAAATTGGAGAAGGCCAAAAAAAACCATCCTTGACAACCAAAAATGCGCAACGTACGCTACATGATGCGTACACATCATATATATATATATATACATATATATATATATATGCGTATATGTATATATATATATACTATATATATTCATTTTTTTTCTCTATCTTCCCAATTACCCATTTTCACACTAAACCACTTTTTGAACTGCGTTCACACTAGGCTATTTTAAGCCATTCCCCTAAAACAAAAAATAGGGCGCTGGCGGGGATCGAACTCTGTACCTCTTGTATGCAAGTCATGTGTTCCAACCAAATGAGCTACTAAGTCTTTTGCTTACAAACCCTAGAACAATGCTAAACATTATTCGTTTTCCATTCTTTTTTTTTTTCATGTTTTGCTGCGATATTTAAATTAAAGATATCTTCTTCACACGTTATCCGTTTTTCGAAAACTCGGACTCTATTTCGCGTATTTTTCCGAGATGAACACAATGGCGTATCCCGTTTCCCTTAATTCTTTGATTTGAAATTAATTATACTTTAATTTATGACTTTCACGGTTATAGAATACACGGGGTGTTACAGGGTTATTCCATGAAGAATCGGCTAATGGTGTAAGAGGAGCAGCAGGTATCGCGAGGCTGATTTGGGGAAGACAATGAGTGGGTATGGGTTGAACGCGAGTGGGCCGACGCATGGAAGAGGTTAACGCCCAAATTAATATGTGAATTTTTAGTTTTAATTTAATTCAAAAAGTGTACAAATGTATATAATTCATAACTTGATCATACGATATCAGATTGGCGAACCGTAAGTTGCGTTGGGATCGTATGGACGGTGGCTACACCATGGAACTGACTGGGAGTGAATCCGAGCTCGTTACAATTTATAGCAAATCAAATTGTCCGTTTGAATCAGCGACAATTATCGTTATTTAACGATGATAGTCCAATGTGAGTAAATCTCACTAACTCTGAACAGTTTATAAATTCATGTTGTATTTTTAGAACTGTTAAATATTGGCTGATTGACTGTGTGTTGACTGTTCGATTGAACTACTAGTCAGTTAGTTGAATTTATATATTGATTCTGTTTAACAGAATATATCATATGGAACTGAAAGTGATGTTATCTATATCGTTTAACATATGTGATGCAGGGAAACAGGTTGGAGGAATCCAACTGGATTCCTCAACATTTATTTTACTGTTTTCCATATATTGTGATATATGATGTGATATATAATCTGCTGTCGATTATATGTGTTTGGACGATACTGATCATCGTGATTTGATATGTTAAATACCATAACATACCGAAATGGTGAAAAGATAATTTTCAAAATGAATATTGAAAATAGATTATTTATAAAATCAGAGGATTTTATAAAAGAGAATATTTATAAATAGAATATTTATAAATAGAAATTTATTTATAAATGGATTTTTATAAATAGAAAATACTTAGAAATAAAACCCTAAAGGAATTATTTGCAAACCATTTGCAAATAGAATAGAAAGAGAAATATTTGTAAAACCTTTACAAATCAAATAGAAAGAGAAATATTTGTAAAACCTTTACAAATGAAATCGAATAGGAGATATTTGTAAAGCACTTATAAATAGAAAGATAAAGGAAATCATTTATGAAGTGAAGAACCGTTACTAAAAGTAAATCTTTATAAATGAATAAACATTGTTAAAAGGAAATATTTCTAAAATGGATAAACGATATAAAAAGGGAAATCTTTATAAATCAATAAAGTGATCGAATATGGTATTCGAAAGTTAGTTAAATTGAATATGGTATTCGAAGGGAGTGATCGAATATGGTATTTGAAAGTTAGTTAAATCGAATATGGTATTCGAAGGGAGTGATCGAATAAGGTATTCGAAAGTTAGTAAATCGAATATAGTTTATTCGAATAGAGTTAGTAGAGTTAAACCAATAAAGTTTATTCAAATAGAATCAATTGAGTTAATCGAATATTAGTATTTCGAATAGAAAAAAAGGAGTTAATCGAATATAGTTTATTTGAATAAAGCAAATGAGTTAATCGAATATAGTTTTTTCGAATAGTAAAATGAGTTAATCGAATATAGTTTATTTGAATAGTAAAAGGAGTTAATCGAATATAGTTTATTCAAATAGAATAAAGGAGTTAATCGAATATATAGTTTATTCGAATAGTAAAAGGAGTTAATCAAATATATAGTTTATTCAAATAGAATTAAAAGAGATATTGAATATAGTTTATTCGATAGGAGTTAAGTGAATAGAGTTAGAGTTAAATCAAAAGAGTTAAGTGAATATAATAAATTGAATAGAGTTATCGAATATACCTTATCGAAGGAAAGAATTATCGAATAGAAAAGATTTGAAAGAGAGCTACGTAAGGAAGTTTGTTAAAGAATTAGAAGGGTGAACTTTGTCTATTTCAAGGTTAGAAACGTTGTTCAGTTAAGGTCTAGGAGGTAGTATTACCCCAACTTGATTTTCTTCATTTTTAACTAAGGAATGGTTAAGGTTTGGCAGTAAAGGATGGTTAAGTGAATTTAGTTAATAAGCGAAATGATTTGAGTTGGCATAACGATGTTTTATCTAAACATCTGTCTAAGTCCAATGAAGAAGCTTTGGAAATGTTTTCCAAATAAGAAACCAGAAATGTTTTCTAATAAAGGAAACAAGAAATGGAAATGTTTTCCATTGTTAATAACGTATATTTTCCAAATTTAGAAAATAAGAAATGTTGAATATAGGAAAACATGAGATAAGTAAATTAATGAAATAAAGAGATAAATGTTGAATGATGTTGATCGATATAAATTTCCATTTGGAAATAATATTGTTGTTTGCACACCTGTTTTTCTTCGATAGTTAAATCACAGACTATCGAAGTTTTGACCATTTTAACGTTGTTAATATGGAGAGACCGGTTGGATTATTATCCAAAGAACCACTCTTTATTGGCATAAGCGTTGCAAATCGTATATGCCGAAGGAAATTGAAGACGGAGTTATGCAAGGGCTATCCTATTTACAGAATAGTGCCTTCGGTTCATCCTGTTCCTGGGTGACTTGTATGGATGAATGTTTGATAGAGTATGTCCAGACAATCACGTATATTGATTTCTCTAACCGTACCAAGAGTGGAAGCGGAGAAGGAAACTTCTTTTAGCTAACACATAATGTATGGTTGAGGACGTCAATCGGTGATTTGATGGATTTGACGATGTGGCATTCGAAGTGAATCTGGTGTGATGATAAAGCATAGCTTCTAGCCTCACATCTGGTAAATGACAGAAATCGGGCAGGCAGCATGGCTATGTAGGTCGCACCTATTAGGGTGTATAATCACCTGATCTAGAGTTTCATTTACTTCTAAAAATCTATTGTCGATACTGTCCCATTCGGGAAACGGTTGCTGATCCCAACCGTTGGTGATATACATTCGATACACTCAAGCGAAATGAGTGGTCGGTCATGTGTGGCTGGGTTGCAAGATGTTCTTGTTGAACCCAGTGTATTCCTTTCTAGAGGTACACTAGCGAAAGGTGGTTCTATACCTTGTCATAGTTGGAAATCCATTACCCAATACGTGCTTGCGGTTTTGATTGTATACTATATATGTAGAACGTGAGATGAAAGCGTTTTTGCTAGATGATTATTATACTGTGGTTGATAGATGTTATTATAATATCAAAAGGTTTTTGATACAAAGATAAATTTGGATTCTCATAAGGGAAAAACCCGTTCCGTTATACGGCGTGGTCTTATGAGATATCGATTACTTGTTCAAACTGTTTTCTCATACCAGTCCCATGACTGACCCGGGGTTTATTTGTTTGTTTCCCTAAACTCTTGGGTGCCTAAATTTGTACGGGCAGTCAAGTAGTTTGGATTTACAGATATACTGGAAGAGCTGGAGCAGGAGGCTTCAGAATCATATAGCTATAGTTTATTTCCGTTGTGTTGTAAGTGCTATACTTTGATAATAATATGTGTATTCAAGTACAGATCTGTATTTCAAAGTTATGTTATGAAATATATTTATTCGTTCCGCTGCTGTGAGATTCGTGTTACTCTGATGTTGTGTTTCTTCATCTTCTATTCTAAGTTTCTATCTTATCTATTCTTACCCTCTAATTTCTTTCATTATTGATCGGTATTTTTCGATGTTTGGTTAGTCGTCATCGTGTTTATGTCGATAACCAAAGTCGAAAAAATCCCGGGTCATTACAGTTGGTATCAGAGCATAAGGTTAAGTTAAGAATTACCTTGGCTCTGTGGCGTGACTCGATAGAGATAGGGTTAGTAATGCCCTAGATTGAGTTTGAGTGTATATATACGAGTGAAAGTATTTGTAGATGATATAAAAATTTGTTTTATATTGTGGTGATTTATTGGTTGAGTTGTTTATGAGTTCTGGTCGATCAGCTTGATCCACTGTATCGGTAGGAGTTACTAAACACTCGAATACGATGGGTCGTCACGATATGTTTTGAAAAGAGGGTAAATTAAAATAAGTTTAACCAAGGTATATCTTGAGATAAGAAGATATATATATATATATATTTTAATATCGTGGACATATTGGTTGATATTATAATTGAGTAAGATTATAAATTAAATGGCTATGTAAATAATCAATCAGAATTCATATAAGTGAAATACATGAAATCAGATGAGTTGAAATCTAAAATTTAAATCAGAAATTGAATTAAAACTCTGGAGAATTGGATAAGTGTTTGTAAATGAATTTGGATTAAAATTAAGGAAAATTTAAGATCCTGGGAGATTTTAAATTGTTTTACAAGCAGTGTGAATTATATTTTGAAATGAATTTCAAAGTGGAAATATTAGAAATGGTTTTATAGTATTGAACTCACTTTGATCACTGGAAAATAGATTTTGATGATGACATCTGCATCATCAGTATTCATTTTCGAGTTGTAAGTGACGAATTACTACCAGAGATACTGTTTTGAATTTGATTTGGGAAAGACAAGTTGTGTTGAATTTTAAAATGGGATTTATAATATAGAATTGAATATAGAATTCATATAGAGTAATAATAGAAATTGAATATAGAAATTCAAAGGGAGTTTGAATATATGAAATTCAATGGAATTGAAATAGAGTTTGAATATAGAAATTCAAATAGAATTTGAATATAGAATTCAAATGGAATTCAAACTATAGAATTTGATATATAGAGTTTGAATAGAATTTGAATGTAGAGGGTTCAAATAGAATTGAAAATGAAATTTGAATAAAGAAGATTCAAATAGGATTGAATTTGAAATTTGAATATAGGAAATTCAAAAAAAGAATTGAAATGAAATTCAAATATAGAATTTGAATAAGAGAATTGAAATGGAATTTGAATATAGGAAATTCAAATAGAATTGAAATGGAATTTAATTAGTTGATAAACAAGTTAAACTTATATTTGAACATGTATATTCAAATAAAAAGGTGAAATAGGTAAACCAGTTTATTAGCCATTAGTAAATGGATCTTGAATTGAAGTTGAACTTTAGATAAGTAAAAGGGATTGGTAAATTTATATTTGAAATCGAATACGAAACCTGAGTTTGAAAAAGTAGAATTTGATTAGTTTATAAGTAAGTAAAATTATATTTGAACATGTCATGTTCAAATATAAAAGTGAAATAGACTAAAGAGTTAATTAACAAATTAATTAACGAATTGAGTTAAAACGATCAGGTATAGTTAAAATAGATTGGGCCGGTATAAATATACATGAGATAGGTATGGAAAAAGGTATGAAGGTATATAAATAGAATGCTCGACGAAAAGGTATGTATTTAATTCATATATGAGATTTTATGCGCTGTATCGGCTAGCCGCTTGGCTTTTTCTTTTGGATTGGTGAGGGCCATGGGAGGCTATTTGAAATATCCCGATGCTCCCGATACAAAGGAGGTTATGGCGATTTTTTTCGGGAATTTAAGGAGTTAGAATATTTTTAAGAAATTTGATAGCTAGAAATCAACGTATCGATATATTCGATAAGGAAACGAACTTAGAAATAGAATAGTAAAATCAAAAAGGAAGACTAAGAATAAAATCTAGTGAGAATAGAAAGAGGAAGCGTATACGTGTTTAAAAGCGAATAAGTAGTTGTATGGTATTGATTATTCGAGTAAGTAGTCTTATCTGTTTTGACGTTATAAATGTTATTCAGTCAAGGTCTGAGAGGTAGTTACACCCCAACTTGATTGATTTCATTATTAATAAATAAATAGTAAGATTTCAGGCTCAAAGATCAATGTTGAATAAGAGTTAGTTGAATATAGTATTTGGGTTGTCGTAACGATGTTTTACAAAACATCCGTTTTAACCCAAATAAAATGTAAGATTGGAAATAGAATAAAGAATATTTCCTAAGTATAGAAATAAACGAGATTGGAAAAGAGATAAGTAATTGGAATATTTTCCAATTATAAATAGCATATATTTTCTAAAGTTTAGAAAATAAAGGAAGGCGATATTCGGAAATGTTTTCCCAATAACATAAAAGGCCAATATGGTTATTGAAAATATTTGGTTAACAAATATTGATAAAGAAATAGAGAAGTGATTTAACTAATGGAATATTAATTAAGGGCTCAGTGACATGTTCAAAAGGAAAATTTGATTTTTGGAAAGAGTAAACTGTTTAAAAATCCCCAGGGAAAGACTGTTTGAATTAAAAACAAATTTAATAGAAATTACGGGGTGTTACAATATACGATAATATAAATTTATTTATATTTAATTAAATTGTTTTAAATATATTTAATATATTTAATATATTTAAATTGGTTATTTAGGACTTTAAAAATAGCCAGTTTTGCAAACAACCTCAGAATTCGACGAAACTAATTTTTTAGATCCGAAATGTTAAATTATTGCTGGATTCTAAGTTCCGTGATTTTTAGAGTCATTGTGTGGCCGTACGGATTTTTAGAGTGAAAAACAGTCGATATTTCGACGGTTAAAAACACGCTGGGTGAGCATACAGAGTCGGAATTTGACGAAACCAGTTTCGTTTGGACCGTAATGTCGAACTGTAGTTGCATGCCAATTTTCATGTTTTTTGGGTGTCGTATGTAATCACGAGAATTTTTAGAAAGAAAATTGAATATAAAAATAAGAATATACCGAGAATATTCCATTCCACAAAATATCTAAAATATCTAAACATCTGTAACAACCCGGAAAATCTGGGCCAGTTTAAAATTTTTATTTTGGCAATTTTAGCGAATTTTGATTATTTAAAATGAATTATTTTAAATAATATCGACGAGAAATTTATTTTGAATAGAATTCGGCGTATATATTATACGCGTCGTCGTTAGAATATAAATATTTATATATAATTATAAATAGGATTGAAAATGGCGCGGTAGTTCGATAATTCGATTTCAAACTTCAATTGAATGTACCGGGTGCAAAACAATCCGGATTTTAGTGAAACCAAAAATAATGGAATCTAATAGTGAATATCTTTCCAACGAATCCGAAAAATCAAAAGTTAGTAGCGGGAATCAAAAGATATGTCCAGTTGAAAATTCTGAATAGTCGCTATGGAATTCAGGCCCATAAAAATGGATATTTTGCAAATGACCTCGGATTTCGACGAAACCACTTTTGTTGGGTCCGTGATGTCGAATTATTGCTAGGTTTCAAATTTCATAATTTTTCGAATCAATATGTGAGCGTGGCCAAGGAAAACACGTTTGACCAGTTTCAGTTGATTTTAATCGACTGGAAATTGGCCATTTTTCTAACGGTCTCAGAATTCGACGAAACTAGTTTTGTTAGGACCGTATCGTCAATACGAAGCTAGAAAATATTTTTCTGCAATTTATCGAGCTAGTATGTGACCCCGGCAATTTGAAATGTACGTTTAAAATTCAATATAGTGATTTAAATGCAAATTAAACGGAAACTGATTCAAACAGTCGAATCAGCTCGCGGTACATATCCCATTGTGTTCGGAATGGGGGTGAAACGCTATGGACGTCAGGCGGTGGGCCTCGTTTAGAGGTCGAAAATAAAAGTTGCTTTATAAAGTAAAATTTAAAATAATATAAAAAAAATATAACTTCCCTCCTTTTCTTCATTGCCCCCCCGATTCATTTATCAGAAAAAAAAAAAGAGAAACGACGACGAAAGGGATCGGAGCCGCCGCCACCTCGCAGCCCCCCCCAAATCGAAGTCGCCCTGCCCTCCCCCACCCACCGCCACGCCACCCTCCAGGCGTCGCCCCCCTCGCGCCTCTTTCCTCCGTATTCTCCCTCCTCCCCTTCTTGAAAACCGCGATAGCCCCCAAACCCTAAACCCCCCTGTGACGCCGCCGCCTCGAGAAGAAACCCCCCCCCCCCCCAGCGGCGCGACTCCCGAGACCCCCACCCCTCGACTGAAGCCCCCTCCCTCTCTCGCAGTCGCGGATCGAAGCCCCCCAAAACCTCTTGCGCGACCGACGCACCATGACCCCCCCGGCTGGTATGTTTTTATTTTACTTTCTTATTTTATTTTATTTTATTTTATTTTCATTTACAAAAAAAAAAAGAGAAAACAATAAGGATTTTTTTTTACAATATAAAATTAGAAAAGATTTGATTTTTATTTGGTAAAAATAGGATCTTTATATTTTTTAAAGTATTAAAAATATTGTCTTTACTATGTAGAAATATTAAAAATATGATTTTTATATTTTTAAAGTATTAAAAATATAATCTTTATAGGATAGAGAATATAAAAATATCATCTTTGTGTATGTAGCAAAATAAAAATCTGATTTTTATTTTCTATACGTCGAAATAAAGTGCTGTTTTTTTTATATATAAAGATGAAATCTTTATAGTTAAAAAGGCGAGATCTTTATATATAGAACAACGATGTAAAAATAGAATTTTTATCTATATAGTAGCGGTGTAAAAATAGCATTTTTATCCATATAGCGTGAAAGTAAAAATTCGATTTTTATATATTGAATAGCAAAGTAAAAATTCGATTTTTATATATTGAATAGCAAAGTAAAAATTCGATTTTTATATATTGAATAGCAAAGTAAAAATTCGATTTTTATATATTGAATAGCAAAGTAAAAATTCGATTTTTATATATTGAATAGCAAAGTAAAAATTCGATTTTTATATATTGAATAGCATAGTAAAAATTCGATTTTTAAATATATGAAGTGATTATAAAAATATGATTTTTAAATTGAAAGTGAATAAATAAAAATGTGATTTTTATTTTAAAGACATCGAAATATAAAAATGTGTGATTTCTATATGTTGTGGCTACGGGCAACAAAGGAGAAGAAAAGGCGAGAACGACGAAGATCTCTACAATAGGAGAGTCGTGAAGTTGGATAGCTTTCTGTGAGAATTTCTCACCTTTCTATTTCTTTTCTAGTTATATATATATATACTAGGATGCAGACGGTGCTTAGTAGCACCCGACACAATCGTCCACAGACCATGGACTTGTTTGTTTGGTTGCATAGCTTAGTTATATGATTTGATTTTGGTTGAATGGTGATTTTGATTGATGTGTGAATGGCGTGGGCCTTCACTAGACCGGGGATAAGGCTAGGCCTCGTCCCGTTTCTAGTATCGTGCCATTGTGCCGCCGAAATTTTCTAAAATATGTTAGAAAAATAAGAATATCATTTTATTGAATGAATGAACCGAATAGAATATTCATAGGTTGAATAAAATGTTTTATCGTTAAAAATATAATTTTTAACGTGAAAGTGAATAAATAAATATTTATAAACAAATCGGTCGATTTGTTTATATACACTGATTTGACTGATATTGATTGGGACGATAAATTTCGCACATCGCCCAACTGCACAAATAAAATCTGTGTTTGATTGTTTGAAACCCCACACGGGTGTTGGGATGAAATTTGAAGTTCACTCATCCCGATTGATTAAATATGTCGATCGATTGATTGACAGGCTGTTATAAGCGTTAGATATCTATATTTGATGCTTATACAGTGTAGGGCACTTTGGTTGATGGTTGATTATTTTTCAATGCTATTATACATGTGTTGTATGAAAATCCATATAATTAACTTTATATGGTAATTGTTTGGGCCTCATTCCAGTTTTAAAATAGAAATATTTGAAATAGAAATATTCGAAATGGAATATTTGAAAATATCAATATATGAAGCCGTGTTGATTAGATTGACGCCATTTTGACGTGAACGATATTTATATCGATTTTATTCATTTTAAAATGAATATTGAAAAGTGATTTCGAAATCGAATATTTTGAAATGAATTGAATTGAAAACGATTTCGAAATGAATTGAATTGAAAACGATTTCGAAATGAATTGAATTGAAAACGATTTCGAAATGAATTGAATTGAAAACGATTTCGAAATGAATTGAATTGAAAACGATTTCGAAACGAATTGAATTGAAAACGATTTCGAAATGAATTGAATTGAAAACGATTTCGAAATGAATTGAATTGAAAACGATTTCGAAATGAATTGAATTGAAAACGAATTCAAATTGAATTGAAAGCGAAGTGAAATGAATTCAAATTGAATTGAAATTTGAATTGAATAGAAATGGATTTTAAAACGAATTTATAAAGAAGAATTCAATTTTGATTTGAATTGAAATGGAAGTTGAAAATGTTTTTGAAACGAATTCAAAACTATTTATATAATTCGTTTTAAATAGAAATCGACGATATATATATTATATATATAATATAATGGCCTGAATAGAACGCGCCGCGCCGCGGCAGTTCGCGAATTTCGACCATTTATTTCAAACGGGCATTACGGGAGATCCGACCGTCGGATTCTCCTAAAACCAGAACCGTTGGGTTCGTATCGAAAAGAGATTTCTAACGAATATTAGAAATTAGAAATCTAATGGTTGGATTTGGAATTATGTCCAAATCAAATTTGAAAAAGGTCGCTATAAGTGCAGTTCGATGGCCATTGATGGAAATCGACTGTACGGGCCTTGATAAAATTATTAAAAATAGTAATAATTTGTGTAAAATCATAAGAAATGATTTAGAAAGAATTGGGATGAAAAACTCCATATTTGAAAAGATAAAAATAGATTTTTATCGAAATGAACTAGTTTTGAACTAGAATTATAATTCTATTTATTTTTAAATAAATAAATTGAATTTGAAAAGGGTTTTGAATAACCAAAATTTCCAATGATTGCATTGGAGTGGATTTGAATCGAAATTGTCTTCGGAATATTTCGATGTTGGAATTCGTGATTATACAGATGTTGTTATGGAAATTTGAAAGATATATATTTATATCGTTATTTCAAATACGACATTTGTTAGTCGTAGAATTTGATATTGAATATAAGCCGATATATTTTCTATTCAGAGCCTTGTATTGAATATCAAATGTGATTTGGGTTTGTCGCGAATGGTGTCTTCACTAACACTATTCTTGAACCTAGTTGTGAAAAGATTAAATCTTTTTATTTAGATTTAATGAAGTGTACCAATTAAACGATATTTAATTGGAATTGAATTGGTATTGATTTTTGGGTTTATCGTGAACAGTGTTTTAAATAACACTTGTTCTTTAACCCGATAATTAATGGAATGTGATTTTGGGTTTATCGTGAACCGTGTTTTAAATGACACTGATTCTTTAACCCAGTTAAAGATTAAAACTAAGTGGAGTTTTAATGAATCTTTAATTAGATTGAGATGATCGAAAATGGAGTATCACCAGTTTTGCTCCAGGCGATGGTTAAATCTTTAATTAGATTTGAACGTGAAATGGTAATTGAATTTACCGATAACACTGTGGTGTTAGATATGAAGTATTACCAGTTTTACTTCATGGGATGAATAGGTTGGGATTGGGAAATAAAATAAATGATTACTTCGGTGTGGTTCGCTAATCCCGACTAGTTTGAATTGATATTCAAAGGAGATTAAAGAATAAATTTAAAGAATTTATCTTGGATAAAATTAATGGGAACTTTTCCCAAAGTATAGGAATATTTGAATAAAAGAATATTCTGAATTGGAATGAGGCGTATGTTGTGTTTGTGTAACACTTTTATAATATATACGCGAGTTATTCAGAAAGACCGGGTTTATCCCATTCTGAATAACTGATTCGACGTGGTGTCGAAGATGAAGACGGTGGTCGAAGACCAGAAGTCTTCACGTCGTTTGGGTGATAACTGATGATCTTGATTGGGCTGTACACCCAAGAAGATGGAAACAGTTGGTGATCGTCCAGACTTACTTGGAGATCGATGGATATGCGGGGTACTAGGTGCCTCCGGTTTCGTTCAGACCCAGAACGGACTTGTAAATGGACTGTGTGTCTGACATTGGATTTTAGTCTGTGTGATTGATTTCTATTAAATATATATCTGTTTGGCGGCGGAGAATTTATTCTCTTGCTTAACGCCCTTCTCAGAGACGTACGAGCTCAGGGGTTATATATTGATGGATATTAAACACATGGAGTGAATTGCCTGTGTGGCATGCCTAAGTGGCAATTGATCGAGGCTTCTGTTGAAAAGCAAAGTCTTGTGGTGATGATCAAAGCACAGCCTGTGTGGCACAGCTTTGTGTAACGTGAATTCGCGAGCCTCGCACCCCGGTTGTGAACCAAAAACGGGAGACGAACCTCAGGGAGGGCATGCGTTTCTTTCTAGTTAGAAGTGGCGTCAGTGGTTTTACACGCCCTGACGAGTTTGACTTATGTGGTTGTTGCTGTTGCGAGGCGCCTCGGATTGATCGGTCGTTCTCGAACCGATGGAGTCATTTGGTTGGCTCATTTACGCCCCAAAGGGCGGGGAAACGTAGTGTTCAGGGTTTAAGTTTAATCCATATCGGTGGACCGGCCCTGTCGCTCCAAGGTCACTCGAGCTCTGACCTGTGGCTCGGGCTAGAGAGTCACGAATCGGTTGAGGACTATCTTTTGCCTCGGTTCATAGACGGAAATCCAATTTCCAAATACGTGACATTTGCGGTTTTATTTGTAAACCTATATATGGCGACATGATATATGGTACCCATGCCGCCTATGATTGATACTTATGATTTGAAGTTGTTTTATACACTATGCACTTATAATAGTATCAAATGATTTGTTTTAAACGTATCAAGCATTCTTTGGCTGTTATAAGGGAAAACCCTATCCCCCGGCTTGCGTTGCATTGTGTGATAGGACCTGGGTCTTATAACAGCTTCATTTTTCTTTATTTAGCATTGCGCTGTTTGTTTTATGCACTGGTATTCTTGGGAGGAAACCCGTTCCGTGTTATACGGCGTGGTCCCTTGATTTACCTAACTTTAAAATAAAGATTAACTGTTTTAGTTCTCACACCAGTCCCATGACTGACCTGGAGTTTATTGTTTTAACCTAAACTCTGGGTGCCTCTATTTTGACACGGGCAGCTAGTAGTTTTGGTTTTGCAGATTTATATTCACAGGATCCTGGTTTACAGCTGGAATGATATCCGAAAAGCTTTGTATCCGTATATCTACTTCTAGTTGTGTATTGTATTATTTTCCGCTGCTATGTATTTAAATGTAATTTAAATCTCTGATATTTCTGTGTAATATTCATTTATACTCTGTATATTCTTGTAATCTGATGCATTGTTGTAATATACAATGAAATGTTCTTTTGTATGCGTTCTGTTGTGTTTTGTTCTCGAACTATCCGACACTTTCCTTTACGGGGAAGTTGCGGGTCTTTACACGTGTTTTCACAACATCCTTATAAATACCCCTCCCTTAACCTCCTTAAGACCTAATTGAAATTCATTCATCTGGAAACAAGAAAAAAAGAGGCTGCCACCTCTCAAATGCATTCAAACTATTTTTAAAAATCACATACTCATTGAAATCGAACAACGTTAAATCCGTTGAACTCGTATGCTTATGAGCGTCATTTTGGTGGCATTCGTTTTGGGTTCGGTTAATTTTTCTGTCGCTGGAAATTTGCTCCGTGAGGCTAGGGTTGGGCTTCAAGGCCGATTTGATGCGTGAAGGACAAAATCGAGGGTGAAAGGATGTTAGTGGGGTAGAGGCGCACCCATCGCCGAATTTTGGTGGTCTTCAGTCACCAAAAGCGTCGCTCGTGTCTAGGAGGGGTTCGCGGATGTCTGGCGTCGCAACCTGGTGAGGATGACCGAGTTTATTGTGATGGAGAGGAAGGTGTAGAGGAGTTTGAGAGGAGAATTTTGATATTGTTTGTTTGATTTTAAAGTGAAGTATGGATGGAGGGTTATTCCATGAAGAATCGGCTAATGGTGTAAGAGGAGCAACAGGTATTGCGAGGCTGATTTGGGGAAGACAATGAGTGGGTATGGGTTGAACGTGAGTGGGACGACGCATGGAAGAGGTTAACGCCCAAATTAATATGTGAATTTTTAGTTTTAATTTAATTCAAAAAGTGTACAAACGTATATAATTCATAACTTGATCATACGATATCAGATTGGCGAACCGTAAGTTGCGTTGGGATCGTATGGACGATGGCTACACCATGGAACTGACTGGGAGTGAATCCGAGCTCGTTACAATTTATAGCAAATCAAATTGTCTGTCTGAATCAGCGACAATTATCGTTATTTAACGATGATAGTCCAATGTGAGTAAATCTCACTAACTCCTCTATAAGGGAAATCTTTATAAATCAATAAAGTGATCGAATATGGTATTTGAAAGTTAGTTAAATCGAATATGGTATTCAAAGGGAGTGATCGAATAAGGTATTCGAAAATTAATAAATCGAATATAGTTTATTAGAATAGAGTTAGAAGAGTTAAACCAATATAGTTTATTCGAATAGAATCAATTGAGTTAATCGAATATAAGTATTTCGAATAGAAAAAAAGGAGTTAATCGAATATAGTTTATTCGAATAAAGCAAATGAGTTAATCGAATATAGTTTATTCGAATAGTAAAATGAGTTAATCGAATATAGTTTATTCGAATAGTAAAAGGAGTTAATCGAATATAGTTTATTCAAATAGAATAAAGGAGTTAATCGAATATATAGTTTATTCGAATAGTAAAAGGAGTTAATCAAATATATAGTTTATTCAAATAGAATTAAAAGAGTTATCGAATATAGTTTATTCGATAGGAGTTAAGTGAATAGAGTTAGAGTTAAATCAAAAGAGTTAAGTGAATAGAATAAATTGAATAGAGTTACCGAATATACCTTATCGAAGGAAAGAATTATCGAATAGAAAAGATTTGAAAGAGAGTTACGTAAGGAAGTTTGTTAAAGAATTAGAAGGGTGAACTTTGTCTATTTCAAGGTTAGAAACGTTGTTCAGTTAAGGTCTGAGAGGTAGTATTACCCCAACTTGATTGACTTCATTTTTAACCAAGGAATGGTTAAGGTTCGGCAGTAAAGGATGGTTAAGTGAATTTAGTTAATAAGCGAAATGATTTGAGTTGGCATAACGATGTTTTATCTAAACATCTGTCTAAGTCCAATGAAGAAGCTTTGGAAATGTTTTCCAAATAAGAAACTAGAAATGTTTTCTAATAAAGGAAATAAGAAATGAAAATGTTTTCCATTGTTAACAATGTATATTTTCCAAATTTAAATAATAAGAAATATTGAATATAGGGAAATAGGAGATAAGTAAATTAATGAAATAAAGAGATAAATGTTGAATGATGTTGATCGATGTAAATTTCCATATGGAAATAATATCATTGTTTGCACACCTGTTTTTCTTCGATAGTTAAATCAAAGACTATCGAAGTTTTGACCATTTTAACGTTGTTAATATGGAGAGACCGGTTGGATTATTATCCAAAGAACCACTCTTTATTGGCATAAGCGTTGCAAATCATATATGCCAAAGGAAATTGGAGACGGAGTTATGCAAGGGCCATCCTGTTTACGGAATAGTGCCTTCGGTTCATCCTGTTCCTGGGTGACTTGTATGGATGAATGTCTGACAGGGTATGTCCAGACAATCACGTATATTGATTTCTCCAACCGTACCAAGAGTGGAAGCGGAGAAGGAAACTTCTTTTAGCTAACACATAATGTATGGTTGAGGACGTCAATCGGTGATTTGATGGATTTGACGATGTGGCATTCGAAGTAAATCTAGTGTGATGATAAAGCGTAGCTTCTAGCCTCACATCCGGTAAATGACAGAAATCGGGCAGGCAGCATGGCTATGTAGGTCGCACCTATTAGGGTGTATAATCACCTGATCTAGAGTTTCATTTACTTCTAAAAATCTATTGTCGATACTGTCCCATTCGGGAAACAGTTCCTGATCCCAACCGTTGGTGATATACATTCGATACACTCAAGCAAAATGAGTGGTCGGTCATGTGTGGCCGGGTTGCAAGATGTTCTTGTTGAACCCAGTGTATTCCTTTCTAGAGGTACACTAGCGAAAGTTGGTTCCATACCTTGTCGTAGTTGGAAATCCATTACCCAATACGTGCTTGCGGTTTTGATTGTATACTATATATGTAGAACGTGAGATGAAAGCGTTTCTGCTAGATGATTATTATACTGTGGTTGATAGACATTATTATAATATCAAAAGGTTTTTGATATAAAGATAAATTAGGATTCTCATAAGGGAAAAACCCGTTCCGTTATACGGCGTGGTCTTATGAGATATCAATTACTTGTTCGAACTGTTTTAACTGTTTTACTCATACCAGTCCCATGACTGACCCGGAGTTTATTTATTTGTTTCCCTAAACTCTTGGGTGCCTAAATTTGTACGTGCAGTCAGGTAGTCGGGATTTACAGATATACTGGAAGAGCTAGAGTAGGAGGCTTCAGAATCATATAGCTATAGTTTATTTCCGCTGTGTTGTAAGTGCTGTACTTTGATAATAATATGTGTATTCAAGTACAGATTTGTATTTCAAAGTTATGTTATGAAATATATTTATTCGTTCCGCTGCTGTGAGATTCGTGTTACTCTGATGTTGTGTTTCTTCTTCTTCTATTCTAAGTTTCTATCTTATCTATTCTCACCCTCTAATTTCTTTCATTAATGATCGGTATTTTTCGATGTTTGGTTAGTCGTCATCGTGTTTATGTCGATAACCAAAGTCGACAAAATCCCGGGTCATTACAGGATGGGTGCGTGACTGTTCAATTGAGGAGGGGTTCGAGTTCTCCGTAGGGGATACGACCGATTGTAACTACATTGACGAGGAGTGTGCGAGTGCAGCAACAGATTCCTGGTTTGCTTCGACACGAAATGGAAACGAAATTCGATTTTGACATGGCGGTTATCTAGGGATGGAGCTCGTGGAGGAGTAAGCGCTGGTATGGTCGGAGGTCATTTTTGTTGTGATACGAGAGGGCACGACTGGGTATGGGTGAGCGTAGGTGGTATTGCGGTTGTGATGGAGTGTTCAGAAAGGAGGTATTTGGCTATGCTAGTTTCAGGAGATTGGAAAAGTAAGGGAAGGGGCAGATGCGGTTTGCTCAGTAGGAAGCTTTGGTACATGCAATTATGAATGGTGCGGGTATTAAACTAAAAAGGGAATAGTGAAAGGGGAGAGAGTTTTGTGAGAAGCGTCGTTCTGGCTTTGAGTTCCAGTGGGGAATAGTGAGGATTTTAAGTATGGTTGGTTTGATAATTTATGGCGTGGAGAGGAAAAAATGTGTAGGATTATGACCACTACTATGTTGTTTTAAGTGGAGTTGTTCTTGGAGCAAAAATACGAGATAGAAGATGGATATTGTTGGTAGTGACCTCATGAACTGGATGGTGATGAACAATTGGGTCTGATCATCTAAATTGGTGGTTGCGACATGAATAGGACGCCGGGGCGGAAGGGATCAACATTCAAAGTGAAGGTATCGGTTTTGAAAGATACTTGGATAACCAGCTCTGTTATTCAATGAAGGAAGAAGGATGTGGTCAGGTTCAACGTTTAAAAAGTAATTAATGCTTTTAGTTAAATTATAAATTTAACTAAGGATAGTTAAATCTTAAATATTGTATAACCAATAACCAGTACATATGTGAACAGAATTAAACACGACCAGATCCGTAACGACGAGATGCACATTGTGGAACTGACGAGCTGATAACAAAGCTACTGGTATTTCGTGAAATCAAATGCTGTTTGATTTTAAAAGGAAATAAACAAAATAGAACCGTCAACTGCGAAAACGAGGTGAGTAAACTCACTAATTCTTCCTCGTTTATATTTTTTTAAAATTTATTTACAGTAACTTTATACTGTGTGATGGTTGCTTGGTTGAATAGTCGATAAAATTGGTTGACATGATTACATCGTTGATCGATTATTAGTTCTGATATTTCATATTGATGTGAAATAGTATTATTGATGTTGATTAACATCTATGGATGCAGGGAAACATGTTGGAGGGATCCAACTGGGTTCCTCAACATTTATATTACTGTTTTATTTACTGTACTATATGATGTGTTATAGGATCCGTGATGTTTGAATTACCCTGGCCCTAGGAATTTTGGTATTTTAGATACCTTAAACATTTTCGAATGTGGAAAATAAAAATTGGGATTTAAAAAGTCAATTTATTTCCAATATAAAATTTAACTACGACTGGACTTGGTATAGAAACTTGTTTCAAATGAATAAAACAAGAAGTGAATATAAACGGCATTTATAAATCCAGTAAACTATTTATCTTGGAATAAATTGAAAATATAAAGTCAAGTTTGAATTTATATAGAATGGGGAAATGGGTTTGAAACTGATATTTCTAAACTATTTAACACTTAGCGATTATAAATGAAATTCTAAACGAGATTACAAATGGATATAATAAAAACAATTTTGTAAATGATTCTATCATTAGAAGTTAATAAAGGAAAAAATGGATTTTAAATTATTATTCATAGGAAGGAAGTCAGATGAATTGATATATATAAAAGAAGTGTTATTCACGATTCAAGTGAATGATGGTTTAAAGTCGATAATTTTGCAAATGGAAGTTTAAATGAGAAAGGGAAAATTGAACACGATAGGTTTTATTTAAACAGCGATTTTTAACGCTGCCGTTATATTAAATGTAACACCCCGCAAATTCTATAACTGTGAAATTAACAAATTAAAGTATAATTAATTTCAAATCAAAGAACTAAGGGAAACGGGATACGCCATTGCGTTCGTCTCGGAAAAATACGCGAAATAGAGTCCGAGTTTTCGAAAAACGGAGTCCGTATGAAGAAGATATGGCCTTCGGAAGTTTCTGAATTAAATTTAAATTTCAAACAGAATAAAACAGTTTAAAAATTAAAAATGGGGCCCAATGGGCCAGGGCGGAAGAACACCCGCCTCACGCACCCAGGTCGACTGGGCTGTCGACCTGGTCTAACCAGGTCGACAGGGCTGTCGACAGGGGTGTCGACCTGGTCCAGACCAGGTCGAACCCAGTCTAACCCGGCTGGCCTATTCTCTGTTGGTCGATTTTCTGTGGTCTGCTTTGTCATTAGGGCTAGGTGGCAAGCTCTAATTGGTCTCTCCTTAGGATGAATGGCTACGATCAATCCAAGCAACATCAATGGTTCTAATCAGTTCATTACCCCTATAAAAAGGACCCTAGACTCTACCTAGGTTTCTTGTACAATTCTCTAGCCTCCATTGCTCTCTTCTTCTAATAAAAAAATAAAAATGGCGTCTCTGCTCTGCTGGAATTAAAACTAGAAGATAATCAACATCAGCCTAAGCAACTCAATTCAAACTAGAGATTAAAATTTCTGCAAAGATTCGACAACAAGTTCTTTCTTTAATCCAATCAAGGCAAGTACAGTTATTCTCCGCTATAAACGTTAATTATAATTTTGATATGCATTTAAATCTGAGTTTGAGGTTGTATTCTCTTCTGTTAGATCTGTTTTCTGTGACTGTTCTATATTCCTTTCTTCTTTTCTGTTTCTATAGCCAGGCTACCACGAGCCTGTGCCTAATCTCATAAGAGATGAACGTATGAACGCAAGTTTTGGGATGAATGATGAGAAGTTTGACAAGACTAAATTGAATGTATGACTTTAGGTCTGAGGCATAAAATATATTGGACATATGCATAAATTTGACTATAAACATATAATTTATGCATGTTGTATGCATAGCTATGTTGTAATTTAGAACTGTAATTAATGAGCATATGTTGTAAACATGGATTTGGATCTATGCATATTCTATGATAGAAGAAAAGAGGAACCATTGTAAGATTACATATGATTTGAGACTTTGGACAAAATGCATATAAAAGTCAAGATCTGATTTTTAGAAGATATGATTTAAAGATTTATATTGTTGGGTATAGTTTGCATAATGATTCATGACATGAAAAGAGGAAGGATATGGAAAGTTAGGTGTAAAGATTTACATTAATTAGGATATCTATTATTTAGATTACACCTAAATAGGGATTTTTGGATATATGGCATGCATTGAAATTAATGGTTATATTTGGTATAATTTATACGTGAATCTGTTGTAAGATGCTAGTTTAACAAAAATTGGAACATATGTTATATGGCAAATTATGTCCATATTCTGTGCTATGTAACTTTATGCAAACCTGGAGTATATGTTGTGAATCATGACAATTATGTAAGCATATGAATTTAGGCCAATTTATGATTGGGCAAGGCATGTAAATAGAACTTTTAGAAATATTAAATTTGCTAAATCTGCTAATTTGTCTAGTTGCCTAAACTACTAGTTTTGTTATATTGCCTAGACTGCTAATTAGATTGAAATGCCTAATCTGTTAAATTTGTCGGTTGAAATGCCTAACCTGTTATATGCCAAAATCTGCTAAGTTGCTAAATCTGTTAAATCCGTTAAGTCATATAAAATCTGTTATTTGCTATGTTGATATAATCATCTTGTGATTGATATAATCTGAATTGGCATATATATTGGGCATGCGCATAAACGGTAAATTATTAATTAATTGGCCGCAAAGATGAACATGGCTAACTCGAGGTTAGAATGAGTTTGCGGCGTAAATCTGCCCGGAACCGCCCGGCACATCCAGTGGCCGCAAACAATAGGTTCTAATGTGAGAAGTTAGTCATAACATGCGTAAGACACGAGGTTAGGTCTGGCTTGTGGCAGAAGTCTGCCCGGAACCGCCCGGCATATCCAGCGGCCACAAGCTACCGACCTAATGTGAGAGGTCTGTGCATTAATAATTAATTAATGCAAATCTAAGATAAGAATGACGTCTAAAACGTATTGGGAAAAATAGGGTTAAACCAAAGGGATTAATAGATGTAGTAAAACCCGTCCATGAATCTGTAGGCCCAATACAAAGTTAGACAAATCTGAAAAATCTATACATCTGACCTGTTAGTCTGAAAACTTGTTAACTTAATTTGTGAATTAGTAAATCTGAATTCTGTATGTCTGAACTTGTAAACAAGTTAATCTGAAATCTGTTAGTCTGGGGACACAAGGTTAGGAGGGGAATTACTTGTGTCATCTGTTGTTTGGGACCCATATTAGTCAGTAACCCTTTATGGTATCAAAACTTTGACCCAACAGTAAGTAGGGTCCGGGCACGCTTACTGAACTAATTATAAGAGGTTCATTCTGATAATGGCGAGGGGTGTTGATGGTGCGTTCCAACCGGGTCATGTGCGTGCATGGATCCCGGTCTGCCTCTGAGGATGTAAGACGCCGTGACATCTGTAAATAGGTCTGTGCCAATTGGTTGTCATTTTAGGGAGTGATACACCCTACTGTGGGGCCGACACAGGATATTTATGTATTAGGGAGCCGATCGCTTGGGGTAGGGTTTTAGGGTACGCTTAGTTCTATCTGTTTCTGTTGGTACCGTCTGTTTCTGTTGGGTGGTAACACCTGTCTGTTTCTGTGTGGTACCGTCTGTTCGGGTGGTAAAGGCCCATTACTAGTGTACACCTAATTCCACATTCTGTTTCCATAGGGATAAATCTGTTTCTTCTTCTGTCTGTTTCTGATCGGGTAGTAAAGGCCCATTATTAGCATTCTGTTTCTGTTAAAGTATTCTGTACCCGTTCCTGCTTCAATTTAGACATTAGGGTGACACCTAATTTTGCTATACTAGTATTAGTGCAGAGAAGTGTAAAACAATAGTTTATATCATTCTGTTTTTCTGTTATATCTGCTACACCTGTTATAGTTATCTCACATCCAGTTTTATGTTCATATCATATTATTATTATCTGTTCATATGCTGAAAGTCACTGGACTTGCCAGACTTTTTGTCTGACCCTTGTTGTTTCGCCTCCTTTCTTCCGTTTCCCCCCCAGGTTATCCAAGGAGGGAAATACTTTAGCTTGATCCGGATTTCTCTTTGCTGGAAGTGCTTAAAGTATGGCTTGGCTCTGTATAGCTTCCGTTCCATGGGGATTATGATTTTAAACTATGCATTTTGAAGGCTTTTGTACAAGACTGATATTTTGTACTTGAATTCTGAAATTGAAAGGATGTAACCATATTAATTTCTGTTTCCGCTGTAATAAAGTTAAAATTTTTCAAGTACTGTTTTATCTGTCTTGTAAGTTTCTGTTCTGTTTACTAAAATGCTCCACCAAAGTTAAGGCATTCCCTTTGTGAGTGACCTTGACGGAGGTGGGTTGTTACACTTGGTATCAGAGATGAAGGTTACCAGATTGGGTAAAGTTTTTGAAAACTATTTTCAAAAAGGTTTTGGAAAGGAAGTATTTTCAAAAATAAAGCTTATTTTGAAAAAAAAAACATGATCCCCAAGAGCCATATATCTTTCTTTCAGTCCTTTTTTGTATTGAACCTTTCCTTTTTCGTTCCAGCATGTCTGAAGCATCTGAGATACCAGAGGGTGTTCATGTACCCGGTTGGTTTCGTCAATATCTTGAGGCTAGGACCGCCGCTGCAGGTCCAGCAAATGATCCCCCTCCTCCACCCCCTCCTCGTGCTATTGCTTTCTCAAAAATCTGTAGAGATTTTAGGGCCATGGGTGGGAAGGATTTCAAAGGAACTGAATCATTCGTAGAAGCAAGGAATTGGCTCAAAGAAACTGAGGATCTGTTCGTTATCTTCGAGGTGGACGATAGGCAGAAGGTACAGTTGGCGGTATGGCTGCTCAAGGACGAAGCTTCCTACTGGTGGGAAGTCACTAACGCCGAGAGGCCGGTTGAGACATGGATGGATTTCAGAACAAGGTTTGAGACAAAATTCCTCTCGCAAGCTGAACGAAGTTTACAATTGGAAAAGTTCTTGTCTCTTAAGCAAGGAAGTATGACGGTCAAGGAATACGTCAACCAGTTCAACCAACTAGCAAGATTCGGATTGGATTTAGTCAACACTCAGCATAAAAAGGCTCTCCGCTTTGTTAAAGGATTGAATGAGCCACTGCACAGCCTAGCCATGACCCATGTACCCATGGGAGAAACTTACGAGAAATTGGTGGATATGGCACTACTGCACGAGGAAGACAAGGGCCCGAAAGAGACAAAGAAGGAAGAACCACAGAATAAGAAAGCGGGGCCCAAAAAGGAAACACAAAAGAAGGATGAGAAGTCTGAAGATAAGAAGGGGAAAAAGTGCTTTACTTGTGGGAGCTCAACTCATCTGAACAAGGATTGCAGAAAAAGGAAGGGCGCTTGCTTCAACTGTGGGGAGATGGGACACTTCACTAGGGACTGCCCGAAGAGACGAGGACAAGGAGGGCAGGCGAACACTCTTGAGGCTAGTGGCTAGGATAGAAATAGGAAAATTTCTATAGTAGGTTTAATTTCTTTATCTGATTATGGAGTTAAGACTTTTTTCTGATTCTGGTATTTTGATTTTGTAATCGATACTCTACACTTTAATACTAGTATTATTTCTGAATTCTGCTATAGACTCAGACCCATAAGGGTTATGGATCATCTGTTTGAGACTGGGGTTGAGGGATATCTGTGTTAGGTGTCAAGTATGACGCATACATTCTGAGTTTTCGTGGGGTATGATTTTATCATGCTTAGCTTCCTAAGGATCATTAGGGAACCTGATCTGTACCAGTAGTCTGTAAATATCTAAATACTTTTTTATAGGATTTCCAGTTTTGACATTGTCTAAAGAAGGTAATCCTCTGGGTGTCAGTTTGATGTTGGTTTCGGTCTTTGGGGCCGATACTTAGGACCCATGTCTAATGGGAACCAAATTTTCGTTCTATCTGTACTCGCTTCCATCATTCGACTGTATCCTATCGATCGAATATTTGAACTTTAGGTAGAAACTAATGGGTGTAAACATGTGTTTGAGACATGTTATGTTTGATGGTTGCAAGTGGATGCAAGTGGTTGCTAGTGGTTGCTCGTGGATGCATATACACACACTAGGCACTAGATCGGCTCGAAAGCACTCTCATACTGCATATGGATGTGTGAGCATTTTTAAATTTTTATGGATGCAAAATGGTCGAATCAGCATATGGATGTTGCATATGAATGAGCAGTTGTGCACTCATATAGAAATGATATGTCTCAAGTAGGAAAATTTGCATACATATTGGACTCATGGCACTAACATGATTTGCATTAAGGAGGTCGACTGAATCAGTGGGCCGCCTGATTTTGCATTAGATACGGACATGAACACACACTGTGCATTTAAACATGAAAGCATTAGAAGTCTATAAGGACAATGGATGCCTGTGGTTGATGATTGAGTAGATGGATGATTGGATGGTAGGACACATTCTTCTTAACTTGAAGATTTCGGGGACGAAATCCTTTTAAGTGGGGGAGAATGTAACACCCCGCAAATTCTATAACTGTGAAATTAACAAATTAAAGTATAATTAATTTCAAATCAAAGAACTAAGGGAAACGGGATACGCCATTGCGTTCGTCTCGGAAAAATACGCGAAATAGAGTCCGAGTTTTCGAAAAACGGAGTCCGTATGAAGAAGATATGGCCTTCGGAAGTTTCTGAATTAAATTTAAATTTCAAACAGAATAAAACAGTTTAAAAATTAAAAGTGGGGCCCAATGGGCCAGGGCGGAAGAACACCCGCCTCACGCACCCAGGTCGACTGGGCTGTCGACCTGGTCTAACCAGGTCGACAGGGCTGTCGACAGGGGTGTCGACCTGGTCCAGACCAGGTCGAACCCAGTCTAACCCGGCTGGCCTATTCTCTGTTGGTCGATTTTCTGTGGTCTGCTTTGTCATTAGGGCTAGGTGGCAAGCTCTAATTGGTCTCTCCTTAGGATGAATGGCTACGATCAATCCAAGCAACATCAATGGTTCTAATCAGTTCATTACCCCTATAAAAAGGACCCTAGACTCTACCTAGGTTTCTTGTACAATTCTCTAGCCTCCATTGCTCTCTTCTTCTAATAAAAAAATAAAAATGGCGTCTCTGCTCTGCTGGAATTAAAACTAGAAGATAATCAACATCAGCCTAAGCAACTCAATTCAAACTAGAGATTAAAATTTCTGCAAAGATTCGACAACAAGTTCTTTCTTTAATCCAATCAAGGCAAGTACAGTTATTCTCCGCTATAAACGTTAATTATAATTTTGATATGCATTTAAATCTGAGTTTGAGGTTGTATTCTCTTCTGTTAGATCTGTTTTCTGTGACTGTTCTATATTCCTTTCTTCTTTTCTGTTTCTATAGCCAGGCTACCACGAGCCTGTGCCTAATCTCATAAGAGATGAACGTATGAACGCAAGTTTTGGGATGAATGATGAGAAGTTTGACAAGACTAAATTGAATGTATGACTTTAGGTCTGAGGCATAAAATATATTGGACATATGCATAAATTTGACTATAAACATATAATTTATGCATGTTGTATGCATAGCTATGTTGTAATTTAGAACTGTAATTAATGAGCATATGTTGTAAACATGGATTTGGATCTATGCATATTCTATGATAGAAGAAAAGAGGAACCATTGTAAGATTACATATGATTTGAGACTTTGGACAAAATGCATATAAAAGTCAAGATCTGATTTTTAGAAGATATGATTTAAAGATTTATATTGTTGGGTATAGTTTGCATAATGATTCATGACATGAAAAGAGGAAGGATATGGAAAGTTAGGTGTAAAGATTTACATTAATTAGGATATCTATTATTTAGATTACACCTAAATAGGGATTTTTGGATATATGGCATGCATTGAAATTAATGGTTATATTTGGTATAATTTATACGTGAATCTTTTGTAAGATGCTAGTTTAACAAAAATTGGAACATATGTTATATGGCAAATTATGTCCATATTCTGTGCTATGTAACTTTATGCAAACCTGGAGTATATGTTGTGAATCATGACAATTATGTAAGCATATGAATTTAGGCCAATTTATGATTGGGCAAGGCATGTAAATAGAACTTTTAGAAATATTAAATTTGCTAAATCTGCTAATTTGTCTAGTTGCCTAAACTACTAGTTTTGTTATATTGCCTAGACTGCTAATTAGATTGAAATGCCTAATCTGTTAAATTTGTCGGTTGAAATGCCTAACCTGTTATATGCCAAAATCTGCTAAGTTGCTAAATCTGTTAAATCCGTTAAGTCATATAAAATCTGTTATTTGCTATGTTGATATAATCATCTTGTGATTGATATAATCTGAATTGGCGTATATATTGGGCATGCGCATAAACGGTAAATTATTAATTAATTGGCCGCAAAGATGAACATGGCTAACTCGAGGTTAGAATGAGTTTGCGGCGTAAATCTGCCCGGAACCGCCCGGCACATCCAGTGGCCGCAAACAATAGGTTCTAATGTGAGAAGTTAGTCATAACATGCGTAAGACACGAGGTTAGGTCTGGCTTGTGGCAGAAGTCTGCCCGGAACCGCCCGGCATATCCAGCGGCCACAAGCTACCGACCTAATGTGAGAGGTCTGTGCATTAATAATTAATTAATGCAAATCTAAGATAAGAATGACGTCTAAAACGTATTGGAAAAAATAGGGTTAAACCAAAGGGATTAATAGATGTAGTAAAACCCGTCCATGAATCTGTAGGCCCAATACAAAGTTAGACAAATCTGAAAAATCTATACATCTGACCTGTTAGTCTGAAAACTTGTTAACTTAATTTGTGAATTAGTAAATCTGAATTCTGTATGTCTGAACTTGTAAACAAGTTAATCTAAAATCTGTTAGTCTGGGGACACAAGGTTAGGAGGGGAATTACTTGTGTCATCTGTTGTTTGGGACCCATATTAGTCAGTAACCCTTTCTGGTATCAAAACTTTGACCCAACAGTAAGTAGGGTCCGGGCACGCTTACTGAACTAATTATAAGAGGTTCATTCTGATAATGGCGAGGGGTGTTGATGGTGCGTTCCAACCGGGTCATGTGCGTGCATGGATCCCGGTCTGCCTCTGAGGATGTAAGACGCCGTGACATCTGTAAATAGGTCTGTGCCAATTGGTTGTCATTTTAGGGAGTGATACACCCTAATGTGGGGCCGACACAGGATATTTATGTATTAGGGAGCCGATCGCTTGGGGTAGGGTTTTAGGGTACGCTTAGTTCTATCTGTTTCTGTTGGTACCGTCTGTTTCTGATGGGTGGTAACACCTGTCTGTTTCTGTGTGGTACCGTCTGTTCGGGTGGTAAAGGCCCATTACGAGTGTACACCTAATTCCACATTCTGTTTCCATAGGGATAAATCTGTTTCTTCTTCTGTCTGTTTCTGATCGGGTAGTAAAGGCCCATTATTAGCATTCTGTTTCTGTTAAAGTATTCTGTACCCGTTCCTGCTTCAATTTAGACATTAGGGTGACACCTAATTTTGCTATACTAGTATTAGTGCAGAGAAGTGTAAAACAATAGTTTATATCATTCTGTTTTTCTGTTATATCTGCTACACCTGTTATAGTTATCTCACATCCAGTTTTATGTTCATATCATATTATTATTATCTGTTCATATGCTGAAAGTCACTGGACTTGCCAGACTTTTTGTCTGACCCTTGTTGTTTCGCCTCCTTTCTTCCGTTTCCCCCCAGGTTATCCAAGGAGGGAAATACTTTAGCTTGATCCAGATTTCTCTTTGCTGGAAGTGCTTAAAGTATGGCTTGGCTCTGTATAGCTTCCGTTCCATGGGGATTATGATTTTAAACTATGCATTTTGAAGGCTTTTGTACAAGACTGATATTTTGTACTTGAATTCTGAAATTGAAAGGATGTAACCATATTAATTTCTGTTTCCGCTGTAATAAAGTTAAAATTTTTCAAGTACTGTTTTATATGTCTTGTAAGTTTCTGCTCTGTTTACTAAAATGCTCCACCAAAGTTAAGGCATTCCCTTTGTGAGTGACCTTGACGGAGGTGGGGTGTTACATTAAATGTGTTGTAAATCTAAACAGCGATCATAATGCTATTGTTATAATAAATGTTCTATAATACTACACAGTGATTGTAATGCTGTTGTTAAAAGCAATGTTTTATATATCAAATATTTGGAAACAGCGATTATAACGCTACCGTTATAATCGAAGTTTTTCCGTAAAGGAAGTGAATTCTTAGATTGAATCTGAGAGTCGCGTAAGCGATATTTTGTTCGAAGTTATGAGCTTTGACTATTTCAAAGTTAAGAATGTTGTTCAATTAAGGTCTAAGGGGTAATTATACCCCAACTTGATTGACTTCATGATTGATGGAGAAATAGTTAAGGTTCGATAGTGAAGATTGGTTAGCAATATGGTTAGTTAATAAATGATTAATGGTTTGAGTTATAATAACGATGTTCCATAACATTGCGCTAATTTAAAAAAAAATTGAAATGTTACCCAAATAAAATAAGAGTTATTTTCTATGCGTAGAAAATGAAATGAATTGGTCAACGAGGAATTGAGAAAGGGAATTCGGAAATATTTTCCGATATTAATAATGTATATTTTCTGAATATAGAAAATAAGGATTCGTGAATATTTAGAAATGTTTTCTTACTGGAATAAGAGATATTTTCTCGAATAAAGGAATTATAATATTGAAATGTTTTTCAAAAGATTACGATAGATGAGAAATGAGAAATGTAAATGATAATAAGGAATGGATTTAAAGGGGCCAATGTTTATTGATGATTGATCGATCGAATTCCTACCTGGGAATAAGATTGTTGGTTGTACACTTATTTTTTTTGATAGTTAAATCACCGACTATCGAAGTTTTTGACAATTTTTCCATCGTCAATACAGAGAGACCAGGATCAGATCCAGTATCTGAAAACCACTCTGTATTGACGTTAGCGTTGCGATCGAATATGATGAAAAAAAAATTGAAGATAGAGTTATGGAAGGGCTATCCTGTTTATAGAATAGTGCCTTCAGTTTGTCCAGTCCCAGGATAACGTGAATGGACGAATGTCTGACAGAGTATATCTAACGGATCGCGCAAGTTGATCTCTTCAAACGTACTTACGTTTGGTGGCGAAGGAACTCGTTTCTCTTAACTTTATACCCGTGGTATTCTTGGAGAAATCAATTTGTGATTTGGCAGGTATGACGATGTGGCATTCAAAGTGAATGGTGGCCAGATGTTCTGGAAGATAATTTAAACCTCAAGCCTCACAACCGGGAATTAACAAAAATCGGGAAGGCAGCATGGCTAAGTGGGTCGCTCCCATTAGGATGTATAATCACTTATCTAGAGAAATTCTATTTGCTTCTTTAATCTATCGATGCTGCCCCTTTCAGAAAACGGTTGCTGATCCCAACCGTTGGTGATATACATTCGATACACTCAAGCGAAATGAGTGGTCGGTCATGTGTGGGCCTGGTTGAAAGAAGTTCTTGTTGAACCCAGTGTATCCACCTCTAGAGATACACTTTCGGCGGGTGGTCCCATACCTTGTCATGTTGGAAATCCAGTCTCCAATAAGCGCCATGCGGGTTTTGATTTTAGATTATATATGGAGCGTGAGATGCAAGCGTTCCGCTAGATTCTATTTATTTGATGTAGACATTATTATAATATCACTGGATTTGATATCAAAAATATTTTTGGTTATCGTAAGTTAAAAACCATACGTGTTTATGTGTGGATCGGTTTTACGATTATCATTTCTTTCGAAAGGATTTTAAAAGTTAAACCAATGGTTGGAGATTGCTCACACCAATCCCATGACTGACCCAAAGTTTATTTTGTTTTGTTTTCCCTAAACTCTTGGGTGCCCAAATTTGTACAGGGAGTCAAGTAGTCGGGATTTTTTTCCAGATTCACTTGGAAGAGCTGGAAGCAGGAGGCTTCACCAGTTAGCTATAGATTATCATATTTTCCGCTGTGTACTATGTTGTATCTGGAAACAGGTGTTCATAACTGTTCCAAGGATAACCGTTGTGCTCTGATAATGGTATGTATATAAATTACTGATTTGTATTCCAAAGTTTATGTTATCTAATATATTTTATTCGTTCCGCTGTGAGTTTGTGATCTTCGTTTTCTTCTATTCTAATATTTCTTTATTTCTATTTATCATCCTCTAACTTCTTCCTAATAATGATTTGTATTTCTGTGCAATTTCGGTTGGACATGTGGTGTTATTAGTCGATCCAAAGGTTACGGAAATTCAGGTCGTTACAGTTGGTATTAGAGCTGGTTGCTTAATTGGTACGGATGATAGGGGGTTCTCGCTTCGTGTTAGGTGGCAAACGGGAGACTCTTACCCCTACATCTCCCGACAATGTGGGTTGGTCGAGTCGCGAGGCTGGCCGTAAAAGCAGTTTTGAGGTACCAGTGTAAGCCACAGGGGGAGGTTAGCCCTCTTCCTTAGGGGATGAGGGATTGTTGAAAAGCCTACCAAATTCCTGGGTCGTTACAGTTGGTATCAGAGCCAGGTTGAGTGATAACCTTGGCTCCGTGGCGTAACTCAATAGAGTTGGGGTTAGTAATACCCTAGATTGAGTTTGAATTGAGTGTATATATATGAGCGCGTGTTTGTAGATTCGATATAAAATTGTTTATATTGTGTTGGCTGGTTTGTTGAGTGGTTTATGAATTCTGGTCGATACAGGATGTACAACTATATCGATAGGTGTTTCTAAACTCTCGAACATAACAATTCGACGCAGTATTGTTTTAAAGTGGGTAAATGGAATAATTTTTCCCAAAATTATTTTGATATAAAAGGAATAATTTTTGAATTTATTATATATGAATGTGTTGATTGTTATTACTATCAAATGAAATTATCAAATATTGAAATGGTTATATAATTTGTATATGGATAATGTATACAAATGAGATAAACAAAAACTAAGTTCAAACCAGAATTGGAATTTAAATTCCGGGTGTTTAGAAAATATTTTCTAAAATATACATTACTTTGAAGTATTTTTGAATAAAGATGGTTTAATTGGATTTTAAAAGGGATTAAGCACTGAAGTCACTTTAGTGACGAGAAAATAATTCTGATAATGGGTCGCGACATTATCGGTATTCATTTTCAAGTTTCTGAGTGGTGGATTGCTACCAAAGTAATTTGGGAATGAAAAATTTATTTGAAAAGGACAAGATGATTTAGAAATTCAAATGTTTTGAATTGAGTTAATTATAAATATATGTACAAATATATATGATTTCAAATTAATTTGAAATAAAACCCGGGAATTTGCATTCTATTTTTTTTTTAATTTTAACTTGTATAAGTTAAATAGATTGAAATGGTAAAAATTTATCGAATAGATTGAAATTAGCTTAAGTAGAATTAACAGTAGATTAGATTAGAAATAACTCCGAATGAAATAAATAAAAAAATGTTCAGATTCAGATTATTAATATTCGACTTATTAATAAGCAAGTTGAATATATATATATATATATATATATATATTGGATGTTGTTGAATGGAATTGAATTGGACTCAAGCATGATAAGTGGATTGACTTAAATAGAAATCAGATTTGAATTGATAGAATGGAAGTGAACTAATCAGAAGTTGATCAGAGATTTCAAAACTGGAAGTTGGATTGATTTGAAACCAACTGGAAATGGATATATGTATGCTGAGCTGATATTGAATGGAAGCAAATGTAAGAGATAGAATTTTGCCCGACAATAAGGTACACGTTTACAATATTACTTGGGTTTGATGATTTTATGAGCCTATGGGGGCAAGCCGCTTAGCATTTTGATTTTCTTTTGGATTGAAGAAGGCCTAGAAAGGCAAGTTGTGGTTGTACCGATTGAGCCTGCAGAGGAGATGCAGCCGAAATTTTTCAGAATTTAAAGTGCCAGAAAATTTTCAGAATTTTTGAAATTTTTTGTTAGTAAGAATAAATTAATATTTTAATTGAAATAAGCCGGTCCAGTTAAACTGAAGTTGAAGAGGTGAACAAAAAGGATTTTTGGACCTAGTTAATAGGGTATGCAGCATCTTTTCCTACCTTAGCAATTTCGAGGACGAAATTATTTTAAGGGGGAAGGAATGTAACGACCCGGATTTTCAGCCGTTGAATTTTGAATATCTAATTTTGTTTTAAATATTTTATTTTAATTAGATATAGGAATTTATAAGGAATTTATTTAATAAAACGATATTTAAACGTAAAACGTATAATTTATAATATAATTAAAACGAGTTCAAAATGGCGCGGTAGTTTGGAAATTCGATTTCAAATTTCAAATGAATGTACAGGATTCAAAATAAATCAGATTTTAGCGAAACAAGAAATATTTGAATTTGTTTGAAAATATCTTTCCAACAAATGTGAAAAATCCAGATTTCATAGCGGGAATAAAAAGTTATGTTCAAATCAAATTTAGAAATAGTCGCTATAGAATCGTAAGCCATAACGGTTATTTAAATATATTTAAATATCGGTCTTGAATTTGGATAAGATTCTTTTGAGGCGTAGTTATAATTTAATTTTTATAATTTTACTGTAATTTTTAATTAATTAAATACGCAACTTTTTACTTGAAGTATTTTGCACCCTATATCAATATTTTGGAGTTTCATATTATAAGTTAAACTACCGATATTATTATATTTTTGAAATCGTGATACATTACTCGATATGATCGCACTTTTATTTCTTTCCATAGGAACTCGACCATGAACAAAATTTTATATAATCGGATACACTTTATAAATTTAAACATATGAGAAGTAATTAATAATATACAAGAGATAGGCATGGTTATTAAGTAAATATTACTTAGGTCAATTTGAAGCAAAACTATGGTAAGTAGGAGCTTGAGGGAAGACACAGTAAAGGAGTAAAACCATACATGAAACCGTGCTCTCCACTTGAAACCGTTTCTCAACCTGTGTTCTCCAAATAAAAAAATAGTCTCCTTGTCTGCGACGTTCTCAACCCGTGTTCCTCACGCCACTTGAAACTGTGCATCCCAAGTAATTTCAACTCCGTGTTGCCCAAGGTGCTGCTTCTTTAAATACAGTGTATTTCGACCTTGTTCTCAGAACCAAAAATAAAAAAAATCACGCTTTTCAAAATTCCTCCATAAATCAAATAAAGTTTTATAAATTGAAATATTTATATATTCGAATTCCTCATTTGTTTCTCGTCAAGCTCAGGTGTTTTTTATTGGGTTCGAACCCAATTTGGTTCGATGTACATTGATAACGTGGGGCTAGGGAATCGAATTTCTGGGTATACCAGAGGCCAGAGAGGGGGCTTCGTGTTCAAATAAGTTTGGTTGGGTGCGTGACTGTTCGATTGAAGATGGGTTCGAGTTCTCCGTAAGGGATACGACCGATTATAACTACATTGAAGAGGAGTGTGCGAGTGCAGCAGCAGATTCCTAGGTTGCTTCGACACGAACTGGAAACGAAATTCGATTTTGACATGGCGGTTTTCTTGGGATGGAGCTCGTGGAGGAGTAAGCGTTGGTATGGTCAGAGGTCATTTTCGTTGTGATACGAGAGGGTACGACTGGGTATGGGTGAGCGTAGGTGGTATTGCGGTTGTGATGGAGTGTTCAGAAGGGAGATATTTGGCTATGCTAGTTTCAGGAGATTGGAAAAGTAAGGGAAGGGGTGGATGCGGTTTTCTTAGTAGGAAGCTTTGGTATAGGCAATTATGAATGGTGCTGGTATTAAACTAAAAAGGGAATTGTGAAAGGGAAGAGAGTTTTGCGAGAAGCGTCATTCTGGCTTTGAGTTCCAGTGGGGATTTTAAGTATGGTTGGTTTGATAATTCATGGCGTGGAGAGGAAAAAATGTGTAGGATGATGACCACTACTATGTTGTTTTAAGTGGAGTTGTTCCTGGAGCAAAAATACGAGATAGAAGATGGATATTGTTGGTAGTGACCTCATGAACTGGATGGTGATGAATAATTGGGTCTGATCATCTAAATCGGTGGTTGCGGCATGAATAGGATGCAGGGGCGGAAGAGATCAACATTCAAAGTGAAGGTATCGGTTTTGAAAGATACTTGGATAACCAGCTTTGTTATTCAATTGAAGAAGAAGGATGTGGTCAGGTTCAACGTTTAAAAAGTAATTAATGATTTTAATTAAATTATTAATTTAACTAAGGATAGTTAAATCTTAAATATTGTATAACCAATAAGCAGTACATATATGAACAGAATTAAACACGACCAGATTCATAACGACGAGATGCACATTGTGGAACTGACGTTCTGATAACAAACAACTGGTATTTTGTGAAATCAAACGCTGTTCAATTTTAAAAGGAAATAAAAAATAGAACCGTCAACTGCGAAAACGAGGTGAGTAAACTCACTAATTCTTCCTCGTTTATATTTTTTTAAATTTATTTACAGTAATTTATACTGTGTGATGGTTGCTTGGTTGAATAGTCGATATAATTGGTTGATATGATTACATCATTGATCGATTATTAGTTCTGATATTTCTTATTGATGTGAAATAATATTATTGATGCTGATTAACATCTGTGGATGCAGGAAAATAGGTTGGAGGGATCCAACTGGGTTCCTCAACATTTATATTACTGTTTTATTTATTGTACTATATGATGTGTTATAGGATCCGTGATGTTTGAATTACCCTAACACTAGGAATTTTAGATACCGTAAAACATTTTCGAATATGGAAAATAAAAATTGGGATTTAAAAAGTCAATTTATTTCCAATATAAAATTTAACTACGACTGGACTTGGAATAGAAACTTGTTTCAAATGAATAAAACAAGAAGTGATTATAAACGACATTTATAAATCCAGTAAACTATTTATCTTGGAATAAATTGAAAATATAAAGTCAAGTTTGAATTTATATAGAAAGTGGAAATGGGTTTGAAACTGATATTTGTAAACTGTTTAACACTTAGCGATTATAAATGAAATTCTAAATGAGATTATAAATGGATATAATAATAACAATTTTGTAAATGATTATATCATTAGAAGTTAATAAAGGAAAAATCGGTTTTTAAATTATTATTCAAAGGAAGGAAGTCAGATGAATTGATATATATATAAAAGAAGTGTTATTCACGATTCAAGTGAACGATGGTTTTAAGTGGATAATTTTGCAAATGGAAGTTTAAATGAAAAAGGGAAAATTGAAAACGATGGGTTTTATTTAAACAACAATTTTTAACGCTGCCGTTATAATAAATGTGTTGTAAATCTAAACAGCGATCTTAATGCTATTGTTATAATAAATGTTCTATAATACTATATAGCAATTGTAATGCTGTTGTTAAAAGAAATGTTTTATAAATCAAATATTTGGAAACAGCGATTATAACGCTACCGTTATAATCGAAGTTTTTCCGTAAAGGAAGTGAATTCTTAGATTGAATATGAGAGTCGCGTAAGTGATATTTTGTTCGAAGTTATGAGCTTTGACTATTTCAAAGTTAAGAATGTTGTTCAATTAAGGTCTGAGAGGTAATTATACCCCAACTTGATTGACTTCATGATTGATGGAGAAATAGTTAAGGTTCGATAGTGAAGATTGGTTAGCAATATGGTTAGTTAATAAATGATTAATGGTTTGAGTTATAATAACGATGTTCCATAACATTGAGCTAATTTAATATATTTTTTGAAATGTTTCCCAAATAAAATAAGAGTTATTTTCTACGCGTAGAAAATGAAATGAATTGGTCAACTAGGAATTAAGAAAGGGAATTCGAAAATATTTTCCAATATTAATAATGTATATTTTCTGAATATAGAAAATAAGGATTCGTGAATATTTAGAAATGTTTTCTTACTGGAATAAGAGATATTTTATCGAATAAAGGTTATAATATTGAAATGTTTTTCAAAAGATTATGAAAGATGAGAAATGAGAATTGTAAATGATAATAAGGAATGGATTTAAAGGGGCCAATGTTGATTGATGATTGATCGAATTCCTACCTGAGAATAAGATTGTTGGTTGTACACTTATTGTTCTTTGATAGTTAAATCAACGACTATCGAAGTTTTTGACCATTTTTCCGTCGTCAATACGGAGAGACCGGGATCAGATCCAATATCTGAAAACCACTCTGTATGGACGTTAGCGTAGCGATCGAATATGAAAAAAAAATTGAAGATGGAATTATGCAAGGGCTATCCTGTTTATAGAATAGTGCCTTCGGTTTGTCCAGTCCCAGGACAACGTGAATGGATGAATGTCTGACGGAGTATATCTAACGGATCGCGTAAGTTGATCTCTTCAAACGTACTTTCGTTTGGTGGCGGAGGAACTCGTTTCTCTTAGCTTTATACCCGTGGTATTTTTGGAGAAATCAATTTGTGATTTGGCGGGTATGACGATGTGGCATTCAAAGTGAATGGTGGCCAGATGTTCTGGAAGATAATTTAAACCTCAAGCCTCACAATCGGGAATTAACAAAAATCGGGCAGGCAGCATGGCTAAGTGGGTCGCTCCCATTAGGATATATAATCACTATCTAGAGAAATTCTATTTGCTTCTTTAATCTGTCGATGCTGTCCCTTTCGGGAAACGGTTGCTGATCCCAACTGTTGGTGATATACATTTGATACACTCAAGCGTAATGAGTGGTCGGTCATGTGTGGGCCGGGTTGCAAGAAGTTCATGTTGAACCCAGTGTATTCACCTCTAGAGATACACTATCGGCGGGTGGTCCCATACCTTGTCATGTTGGAAATCCAGTCTCCAATAAGCACCATGCGGTTTTTGATTTTATATTATATATATAGCGTAAGATGCAAGCGTTCCGCTAGATTCTATTTATTTAATGTAGACATTATTATAATATCACTGGATTTGATATCAAAAATATTTTTGGTTATCGTAAGATAAAAACCATCCGTGTTTATGTGTGGATCAGTCTTACGATTATCATTTCTTTCGAAAGGATTTTAAAAGTTAAACCAATGGTTGGAGATTACTCAAACTAGTCCCATGACTGACCCAGAATTTATTTTGTTTTGTTTTCCCTAAACTCTTGGGTGCCCAAATTTGTACGGGAAGTCAAGTAGTCGGGATTTTTTTTCAGATTCACTTGGAAGAGCTGGAAGCAGGAGACTTCAACAGTTAGCTATAGATTATCATATTTTCTACTGTGTACTATGTTATATCTAGAAACAGGTGTTTATAACTGTTCCGGGGATAATCGTTGTTCTCTGATAATGATATGTATATAAAGTTACTGATTTGTATTTCAAAGTTTATGTTATCTAATATATTTTATTCGTTCCGCTGTGAGTTTGTGATCTTCGTTTTCTTCTATTCTAATATTTCTTTCTTTCTATTTCTCATTCTCTAACTTCTTTCTAATAATGATTCGTATTTCTGTGCAATTTGGGTTGGACGTGTGGTGTTATTAGTCGATCCAAAGGCTACGGAAATTCGGGTCGTTACACATAACGGTTTATTTAAATAAATAAAAGGATTTTAAATAAATAAAATCTGAATTTCATTTAGGAAAAATCCGGATTTGAGTTATAAATAATATGTGAACTCTAGTGAAGTAATGAAATGATTTTTGAAACAAAATTAAATCAGATGTTTAATTGTTGAATAAAATTAACTAATCTGAAGAATAATTAGTTAATGAATTTTGAATCGAAATTGGGCTTTGGATCAGAAAAAGGGTTTGTAAATTTATATTCGAAATCGAATATGAAACTTGAACCGAAAATGAAATCCGTTTTGTTAAAAGCAAGTTAAAATTTTATTTGAACGTGATATGTTCAAATAAAAAGTGAAATAGGCAAAAGAGCTAATTAAAGAATAGTTTAACGAATCAAGTTAAAATGACCAGACTTAGTTGAAATAAATTAGAAATGGGCGCATATGTGTTAACATGTATGGAACGAAGAGAATGAAGGTTATAATTTGTGTCCCCGACAAAAAGGTACACATTTAAATTCCATATGAGGTTTTATGCGCTAAATTGGCAAGCCACTTGGCTTTTTTGATTTTCTTTTTGAATGGAAAGGGCCTAGAGAGGCGAGTTGAGGTTTGAACTATTTGCCGGTACAAAGGAGGTTATGGCGAAATTTTCCGGAAATATAAGGAGTTAGAATATTTTTAAGATAATTTGAAATCTATATATCAATATATATAGAATCCGGTAAGGAAACGAACTTAAAAATAAAATATTATAAACAAAAAGGAAATCAAAAATCTGATAATAGAAAGAGAAATATATATATATATATATATACGTTTTAAAAATGAATAAGTGGTTTTTATGGTGTTGATGATTTGAGAAAAGTGGTCTTGTCTGTTTTGAAGTTAAAGATGTTATTTAGTCAAGGTCTGAGAGGTAATTATACCCCAACTTGATTGATTTCATTACTAACTGATAAACAACAAGATTCAGTCTCAAAGAGATGTTTAAAAAGTTTAGTTGAATGCAGTATTTTGGGTTGTTGTAACGATGTTTTATACAACATTAGTTTTAACCCAAATAAGTGGAAATTTGGAAATATAATAAATAAATATTTCCTGAGTGTAGAAACGAGCAGGCGTGAAAGAGACAAGTAATTGGAATGTTTTCCAGTTATAAATAGAAGATATTTTCTATGTATAGAAAATAAAAGGAGCCGATATATAGAAATGTTTTCCAAATAGAAAAAAGGGCCAAGATGATTGTTGAAAATATTTGGCTAACAAATATTGATAAGGAAATGGAGTAGTAATTTAATTAATGAATCAATTAAATGGCCCAATGATTTGTTTGATGCTTTGAATGAAAGTTTGTTTTCTTCGATAGTTAAACAAACGACTATCAAAGTGTTGCCAATATCGTTGTCAATATGGAGAGTCCGGTTGGATTGTTATCCGAGAACCACTCCGTATTAGCAGTAACGTTGCGAATCAGATTATATGAAGATAATCGAAGACGGAGTAAAATGCAAGGTCTTTTTCTATTAATAGAAATTGTGCCTTCGGTTTCGTCCAGTCCCAGAACGATGTGTATGGACGAATGTCTGATAGAGTATTTCCAATGATCGCATATGTTCTGTATAAATATATATGGTGGCGGAGAATTTATTCTCTTAGCATAATATCCAGAATATATTTGTGAAAATCAATTAATGATTTACAGATCTGACAATGTGGCATTCAAAGTGATTGTGCTATCAATGAATGATAAGAAATCGTAGCCTTAGGCTTCAACAACCGGGAAATGACAGAAATCGGGCAGGCACATGGCTATGTGGGTCGCTTTCATTAGGGTGTATAATCATCTATCTAAAGAGAAATTCCTTTTACTTCTTTAATATATCGATGCTGTCCCTTTTTGGGGAAATGGTCGCTGATCCCAACCATTGGTGATATACATTCGATACACTCAAGCGAAATGAGTGGTCGGTCATGTGTGGGCCGGGTTGCAAGTTGTTTTTGTTGAACCCAGTGTATTCCCCTCTAGAGATACACTATCGGCAGGTGGTTCCATACCATGTCATGTTGGAAATCCAATCTCCAATAAGCGCCCTGCGGTTTTTAGTTTTATATTATATATGGAGCGTGAGATGCAAGCGTTCCGCTAGATTCTATTTATTTGATGTAGACATTATTATAATATCACTGGATTTGATATCCAAAATATTTTGGGTTATCGTAAGGTAAAAACCATCCGTGTTTATGTGTGGATCGGTCTTACGATTATCATTTCTTTCGAAAGGATTTTTAAAAGTTAAACAAATGGTTGGAGTTTACTCACACCAGTCCCATGACTGACCCAGAGTTTATTTTGTTTTTGTTTTCCCTAAACTCTTGGGTGCCCAAATTTGTACGGGCAGTCAAGTAGTCGGGATTTTTCAGATTCACTTGGAAGAGCTGGAAGCAGGAGGCTTCACCTGTTAGCTATAGACTATCATATTTCCGTTGTGTATTATGTGGTATCTAGAAACAGGTGTTTATAACTGTTCCAGAAATAACTGTTGTGCTCTAATGATGGTATGAATATAAAGTTACCGAATTGTATTTCAAAATTTTGTTATACAATATATTTTATTCGTTCCGCTGTGAGATTTGCCTTCTTTGTTTTCTTCTATTCTAACATTTCTTTCTATCTATTCCTCATCCTCTACTTCTTTCTAATAATGATTCGTATTTCTGTGCAATTTGGGTTGGACGTGTGGTTTTATTAGTCGACTCAGATAGTACGGATTTGCGGGCCATTACACTTTATATAAAAAGATTCTTTATGTAAAATATTCTTTATAATACAATATTCTTTATTTTAAAATATTCTTTATATTACAATGTTCTTTATTTAAAAATATTCTTTATATTACAATGTTCTTTATTTAAAAATATTCTTTATATTACGATGTTCTTTATTTAAAACTATTCTTTATATTACGATTTTCTTTATTTTAAACTATTCTTTATATTACAACGTTCTTTATTTTAAGCTATTCTTTATATTATAATGTTCTTTATTTTAAAAATATTCTTTATATTACAATGCTCTTTATTTAAAAACATTCTTTACATTACAATGTTCTTTATTTAAAAATATTCTTTATATTACAATGTTCTTTATTTAAAAATATTCTTTATATAAAAGATTCTAAATCGGAATGCGACTCAATCATTTACCATATAATTTCGGTTATATGGATTTCACACATCACATGAACATGACAATAACGGTAAATAATCATTAAACAACTAATTCACATCCAAAGTGAAATTTATAACTGTGCGAGGATTAAAATGAATAAATAACGCTCATCGCAGCCTGTCAATCCGTTGGTTGACATGCAACTAAGTCCCAATACCCATGTGGGATTTTCAGCCAACGACAATTTATCTAAATAAATAATTGATTAATGAATTTAATCAATTTTAATTTTGATAGCCTGTTAATGATAATGAACAAAACATGTTATTATATTTCTATTATCGAATAAAAATGTATTTTACTCGCATAATTTTCCTATATGTTTGCAATGTCTAATAAAATGTAATTTATTTATATGACATTATTGCTGATGACAAATGAAAAGATAATTTTCATTTTCCTTTATTTGTTTGCAAATATTCTTAATTTTAACACATTAAAGAAATAATCTTATTTGTATGTCTTCAATGTATAACCTAACACATAAAATTGTTTATTTAAATTGCATACAAGTTCTAATGTATGCAATAACATATAAGGATGTCACTTTAACTTACCTACACATTCTAATGTATGTTGTGCCAATAAAATGATTCTTTCTTAATCATACAATTTATAATGTATGTTTTGCAAATAAAGATGATTCTTATATTTGCATACACATTATATTTCAACAAAATGTATAAAAAGTGATATATTCATTTTGTTGACAATTCTACTTCAACAAAATGATTTAAAGGTGATTCATTCACTTTGTTGACAATTATATTTCAACAAAATGATTTAAAGGTGGTAATTTCATTTTGTTAACGATTCTAGTTCAACAAAATATATAAAAAGTGGTAATTCATATTGTCAACAATTATAATTTAACAAAATGAATACTTTTGTTTCAACAAAAACTATTTAACAAATATGCTATTTTTTTGTTTAACTCTTTTGTTTAACCAAAAATGTCCTTTTTGTTTTCAACCATCTCAATTTGACAAAATGTATATTTTTGTTTCACCAATATATTTCGACAAAAATGTAAATTCTAATTCGACTATTTTAATTTGTCAAAATGTTCATTTTTTTTCATTAATTCTAATTTGACAAAAATGTTCATTTTTGTTTCAACAATTATATTTTGACAAAAAGACCAATTTTGTTTCAACTATAACTTTGGACAAAAGTGACAATTTTGGTTTTAACTATTACATTTGTCAAAAGCGAAAAATTTGGTTTTAACTATTACATTTGACAAAAATAACTAATTTGGTTTCAACCTTTATAACTTGTTAAAAGTGATATTTCTGGTTTCAACTTTTTTAACTTGACAAAAGTTATATTTTGTTTTAACCCAATCCTATTTAACAAAAATGTCACTTTTGTTGTAAATCAAATCTCTTTAACAAAAAGTTAATTTTTGTTATAACTTAAATTTATTTAACAAAAATATAAATTTTGTCTAACTCTAATCTTATTTAACAAAAATGTGATTTTTGTTATGTTCACTCTTTTTATTGAAACTATGAGCAATAAGAATATAATCCTTCATATTAATTCTTTTTATTTTAACAAAGTGACAACATAAACATGATCTTTAATACTTATCTTTTCATTGCAACAAAATTTACAATAAAAATATATCTTTCTATTTTACTCTTTTTATTGTAACTAAAATATATCTTTCATTCTATTCTTTTTATTATAATCTAAAGTGACAATAAAAATGCAACTTTAAAATCTACTCTTTTTATTGCATATAAAATTACAATAAAAATGCAACTCTAAAATCTATACCTTTTATTGTCTCCTATTTGACAATAAAGATGTTTCTTTAAAATCTATACTTTTTTAATTGTCTCAAATTTGATAATTAAAAAAAATATTTCTTTTGATTCTAATCTTTTTATTATAATCTTTTTATATATACGGTAAAATGTAAATTTTATTGTTAACGTAATTTAACAATTATAATTCACATAAAGGTGATATGTCTATATTTCAATTCTAATATAACATAAAAGTGATGTTTTGTTTCATCTAAATGGTTTTGACAAAATGATATTTTTGTTTCAACTAAATGGTTTTGACAAGAGTAATATATTTGTTTCAACTAGATGGTTTAGACAAAAGCAATAATTTTTTTTTTCAACTAATTTATTTTGGCAAAAGTGACAAATTTGTTTCAACTAATTGGTTTTGAAAAAGTGATATAATTTGTTTCATCAAATCCTTTTGACATAAATGATAATTTTGTTTCACTAACATGTTTTGACAAAAAAGGTTATTTTTACTTCAATTACATGTTTTGACATAAAGGGTTATTTTTATTTCAATTAACATGTTTTGACAAAAAGGGTTATTTTTATTTCAATTAACATGTTTTGACAAAAAGGGTTATTTTTATTTCAACAATCATGTTTTAACAAAATCTATATTTTTAATATGTCATTCATTTTATTTAGATCAAACATGAACATCTTTATTTTTATATATATAAAATAAAAATATGGTTTTTATTTTGTACGCAAATTTTGACACACATGAATATTATGTATTCTATATATACAATAAATATATGGTTTTTATTGTATATACAAAATTCTGACAAACATGAATACACAATTCAATTCAGTGGTTCATCGCAATCACAAAACAAATCGACATTGCAATAAATATATACAACATCAACATGAATTTCATATAGAATGAATATAAATTTCACAATGAAATAAATAATTTTATTTTAAAATAGAAATCTCAAATCGATTTGTATGAATTTTCAAAGTGCTCAGTTTCAGATCTGGTCTATTTCCATCTTCTAGATCTGGTCGCTACGAGTCCAACGCTTTTTGTTTTGTCTGATTCCGTGTCTGTTTGGATAAGATACAAACATTTGAACTTTAATTACATTATTTAAATAATTAATAATTAATTTTCTAATTACTCCCTAAACCATTCTTCTTCTACGTTCAAACTCCAGGCCTTCGTTGTTTCCTTTCAACCCATAACCGATTTGAATCCATCCACCTTGCACGAACTTCGAGATGCCGCGGCAACATCCACGACCGCCACGCCGACCGCGTTGGTGGCGCCCCTCTCCTCCCACGCCAGCGTTGAACTTGCGGGTCCCATGTGGACTGGAAACGACTGCAAACTTCTCAACTTTGAGATGAAATTCAGGCCACGTCGGTCTTCGATAATCGATCTTAACCGTATTGAATCGGAGAGCATCAAGAGCGCGACATTTCTCGTTTTGGATTTGGATTTAAGTTTGATTCAGAGTAGGAGATTCATGAGAAAGAAGATGGGAGTTTTCTGTGCGTTCAATTCCATTAGATCGGCGGCTACTGTAGCATTAGGTTTAGGGAAATTCTAAATCCTATGGTATTTATAAGAAACATAATTTAATATTATTTTAATATTTAATTCCAATTTTTATTTGTTTATCACCGTTAAATCCAAATAAAATCCAGCGATTGTTGCCCCTAGATAAATACCCCCGTTCCGAACATAATGAAATATGTTTCGTAACCCAATTCGGCTGTTATGATAAGTTTTTATCAAAATAAAAATATAAATTAATGTATATTAAATTCAAACGTACATTTTAATTTACTGGGACTACATACCGATTCTAAAAATTACAAAAAAATTATTTCTAGTTATGTTTTGACGATACGGTTCTAACAAGACTAATTTCGTCGAAATCCAAAACCGTTTGAAAAATGGTCATTTTCTGGTCGATCTGATTTGACTGAAACTGACAAAACCCATTTTCTTTTGCCACGCTCACCTATTACTTCTAAAAATTATGAAAATTGAAACTTAGCAATAGTTTGACATTCCGGTTCTAACAAAACTGGTTTCGTCGAAAACAAAGGATGTTTGAAAATGGCTATTTTTAATATATATATATATATATATGTATATATATATAAATTCTATAGCGACTATTTTGAATATTAAACTGGGCATAACTTTTGATTCCCGCTATGAAATTTCAATTTTTCGGATTCGTTGGAAAGATATTTTAAATAGAATTAAATATTTTTGGTTTCACTAAAATCTAATTTATTTAGTATCCTGTACAGTCAGTCAAAGTTCAAATTCAAATTTTCAAACTACCGCGCTATTTCTAACTCCTTTTAAAATGAAAATAAAATTTATGCATTTTAACTTCGATAAAAATAAGTTTTTCATCATTATTATTTAAAATAAATTATTTTAAATATTCAAAATTCACTAAAACTTCTAAAATAATTTTTTTTTAAATTGGTTCAGAATTTTCGGGTTGTTACATTCTCCCCCACTTAAAATCTTTTCGTCCTCGAAAAGGAACGGTGTAACACCCCGTATTTTTTTTTAATATAATTAAAAATGAAATAAAATATATGAAAATATGCTTATGATAGGTAAATAATGGTGATGCATAAGGAGAATTAATTAATACATGGAAGAGAAGAAAAATTAGTTCGATAACGGCGTATGTAACGGAAAAGATAGTAAAATAAGGATAACTAATTCAAGAATCAGGAATTAGGTAAAATTGACATCACCATTGCGTTCCTCTCGGAAAAATACGCGAAATAGAGTCCGAGTTTTCGAAAATCGGAGTCCGTATGACCAAGATATGGCCAAAACAAGATTTCAGCAGACTTTCTGGCAGACTGACCCAGGTCGACCATAGTGTCGACACTATAGTCAATCTGGCCCCCCAGGTCGACTATAGTCTCGACCCCCCCTCTGTACAGGTCGACCTGGTCGGCCTGGGGTGGTCCAGAACCCATTTTTGAGGCCCGGGATGAGTTTTGATGGTCCGAATGGGTTTTAGGGTTAATCCGATGGCTGAAATGAAGTGCTACACCTATAAAATAACACCTAGACCTAGCCTAACTCACATAAATTCATATGACACCTAAATGTTGCTGGAATCTCTCTTGAGCCATGGCCGCCGTCTCCAAATTAAAGCTTAAGCGTTCAAACCCAAATCAAATCAAAGATCAATGCTTCTACAACAAATTCAAGAAGATAGATCAATGACACTGCAACTTTCTACGAAAAATTCACTCCCTAATTCATTAGCGGTTCTCTGTAAGTTCTAGTTATTTTCAGATTTAAATATTTAATTATAATATGGCGATGAAATAAAGTGAAATTGATGTAAGTTTAGCTATATTTGCGGAATGTGAATTAAGATTAAAATCATGTTTTGCGGTCAAATGAAAATAGTATGATGCTTATTATGTTTGGTTATGTTGTATAATATTATGCCAGTGATTTGATTCTATTATCATGTTGGATTGGGAATTATTGAGTACAATGTTTGTCATGTTGTATAATATGCCAGTGATTTGATTCTATTATCATGTTTAATTGGGAATTATTGATAAGTTTATTATGCAAGTTTATGTTGTAGATTCATGTGACAAATGGTCAAATCTACATGTTTATGTATAAGAAAAACCTATGCCACACTTATCATATATTTGTGATTGGCTTGTGAGTATGTTAATTTAATCTATGTTGCCAAGTAACGCATGTGTATGTTGATTTGCCTATGTTGCAAATTAACATATGTATATTGATTAGTTCATATTGCTAATTCTCATGTATGTATGTTAATATGGCCTACGTTAAAAATACACATATATGTTGAATTAGCTTATAATTGCGAGTTCACACTTATGACACTATAATGTTCATAATGGTTATTTTGCAAGTTCACCCCCGTAATGTTCATGATGTCATTTTGCAAGTTCACCCCTGTAATATTCATGATGTCATTTTGCAAGTTCACCCCTGTAATGTTCATGATGTCATTTTGCAAGTTCACCCCATTATGTTCACATTAATTATGCCATCAATGTCAAAATTATACCTTTGTCATGTTTATGATTGTGTATTTGTGTACATTAAATTAGGTAAGTTTTTAGCCTAAACTTTATACTCAAAAATCATACAAACGTAAATTAGGCTAAGATAATTAGCCTAATATTAGACGGGGTAACGGTGGGTTAAAATGATTAATTATAGGAAAACTTGCCATAAATTGGTCATTTATCACATAAGTGATTTATGGCATAAAATGATATTAATTATATACCTAATTTAATGAGATTGATTGGAAACAAATTGGGCATTAAATCTGAATTTGAACAATTTACATAATTAAAATGTAAATTAGAATTATGGCATAAAATGGTATTAATTATATACCTAATTTAATGAGATTGATTGGAAACAAATTGGGCAGTAATAAGAATTTGAATAATTTACATAATTAATGTAAATTGGAAAATACGAATATGCTTAGCACGAGGTTGGATTGAGTTGTGATGTAAACCTGCCCGGACCCGCCCGGCTGTCCAGTAATCACAGCAATACCTATCCAATGTGGGAGGCTAAGCATTAGGCCCAATAAAGACCCGAGGTTAGACTGAGTTGTGGCGTAAGACTGCCCGGACCCGACCGGCACACCGGCAGCCACAATATCTGTCTAATGTGAGAGGTTGGTGCCCTAATAAGACAACTAGAGCTGAGCTAGGGTTGGTAGGGTTAAGTTAACTAGAACACTTAACCAATTTCAACATGTTAACTAAATTGGCGGGTAGGGTTAGGATAATCTGGACACTTAACCAATTTAATATGTTGACTACGGGAGTAGGTAAGGTTAAGCAAATGTTTAACTATTATAACATGATTAAACTGGACTAGAGAGTGAGGTTAAGTTAATGAGAACACTTAACTAATACAATGGGTTAATTAGACAAGTGGTTGCGGTTAAGTAGTAACACTTAACCAACATAACAGGACAAGCGGGTGGGCTAAGTTAACTTGAATAAGTTGATAACACTTAACCATTATAATATGACTAGTGGATGGGGTTAAGTTAACATGCACTTAACCAATCTGATGTGATGCGTGGTAGGGTTAAGTAACACACGGGGTTAAGTTAACAAGAAAATCCTTAACCAATGTAACCAGATAGACGAACGGGGTTAAGTTAATAAACTACACTTAACCAATCAAACATAATAAGCGAGAAAGGTTAAGTTAACTAAGGTAAACACTTAACCATGGTAACATAACGAGTAGGAGGGTTAAGTACATATCGGGTTGGTGGGTAATATTAATAAATATAGGCCTACATACACTTAACCATTAAATACACATGCTTGAATCAGTAGCGGGGTTAAGTACACATCAGGGTTGGTGGGTAATATCAAAGAATATAGGCCCACAGACTTAACCATTAGAAAAACCTAGTAACGGGGACCCATTTCAGCAGTAACCCACATTAGGTATCAATGGAACCCTGAGCTAGGCAGGGTGGGGCACGATTACTGGGCTGATTATAAGAGGTCAAATTAGCGGCGGTTGGTGCAGCAGTGCAGGTTCTAACGGAGTGCGGGCGTGCACACACTTCGGCGCAGAAAATTTAGCCACTGGGCATCAGTAGGTATAAAGCTGTGCATCTTGATTTTGTCAGGGTTGCCACCATGGGACTTGATACACCCCATGGTGGGACCAGCACAAGTATCTACAAGTAGGGGGCCGCGTGACACAAACGAGAACTAGGTCAAGTAGGGAGCCTATCGATAAGGTAGTAAGGGTGCATCGAATATATACATGGCCATTGGGGTGATCGACGTGGAATCCTCATAATCGATGTACACCTGAAGGCTACCATAATTGCGGGGATTGGGATCACATTGTAATTATTATATAACACGGGCTACTATTTAGGACACTAGTAGGGGGTACGGATCCTTGTTACACTTGACACTAGTTGGGATACTAGTAGGAGTACAGATCATTCCATGTAAGACACTTATGAGGATGCTAGTTAGGTGGTGCAGAGCAAATAGATATCGTTTTAATGGTAAAGCTTAGAAACCTTGCGATGTTACTCTTGATAGAAACCATGCGGTGGGATACTTGATAGGAATTATGGGATGTTATACTTGTTGCATCGTGCCCGAAGTTTATCTTGTTACCTTAGTTTATCTTGTTATCATAGTTTATCTTGTTATCTTAGTTTATCTTGCCACCTTGTCATCATGCTTATGTTTACTTTCAGTTTATTCATGCCATGTTATCTTTACTCATTTTTATGCTGAAAGTCACTAGGACTTACTCAGTCTTTATGACTGACCCGTTTTGTTTCGCCTCTTTTTCTTCCGTTCCCTCCCCCCCCAGGTTCACAGGGTGGGAATACAGCTTAGTTTGGATCTTACCAAGCTCCAAGGCTCTTTCATGTATGGCTTGGATTTCTCTTGGCTATGGCTTGCTTTGCTTTATTGGGGAATACTGCAGTTTGTTTTTATGCTTCTTTGTTTTTGAGCAAGACAGATTTTTTAACTATGAAATTGGGTATTGGAAGTTGATGGGCTTTTCTTGTAAACATTTATATTTAATAAATGATTTGAAGTACTTCCACTTTATTTTCCGCTATTTTATATATGTCTGTCTTGTAATATTTCTGTTCCAGTACCCATAATACTCCATTGAAGTTAAGGCATTCCCTTTGTGAGTGACCGTAACAGATGTGGGGTGTTACATTTGGTATCAGAGCAGAAGGTTACCAGACTGGGAAAAAGTTTTCAAAAACCTTCTGAATTTATTTTCAAAACATTTACAAAGAAGCAAATTTTCATGAAAATTTTGTTTTAATTAAAAGGCATATTCCCCAAAGCCTTATGCACTATCTTTTGATTCTCTCTTGAAATCTCTTCTCTCTCTTTTCACCATAGTTTCGTAGGCATCCGACACATGTCGGAGGGCAAAGGAGTGCCCAACCTCCGTCTGTAGCCGTGGTAGTCCCATCTGCGTCTAATCTTATTTCAAGTTGGGTAGAGTGCCGTGCGTTGGAGGTAGCTTCGAGAGACTTGTTAACAAACTATACAAGGACAGTAAGAACAAGAAACTAGTTGTTATAGCTTAATCCACGAAGGAGGAAAAAGGTGAGAGGAAAGAGGCCAAAGTGAAAGAATAGTAAAACCCATGACAAGAGAGAGTATCTTTAGTGAGAAGGGACATGTAGTTAAATATTATAGGACAAGGGCAAGGGACAAGATCGTCGAGAGGGCAATTGAATGCTCTCACCACTGGCGTACCTAAGAGGGTGGTAACATTTCTGTTAAAGGTTTAGCTTTTCTTTTCTATCATCTCACTAGAACTTTGTTTTTGTACATCGCATCCTTTTAATTCTGCTTCGAAAGTTGAGTCTCTGCACCTTAGTACTAGCATGGTAGAGGATCCCATTTTTTTTCTTCTTTTCTCAAATCCTGTTGAGGAAATCGGCTCATTTATTCATGACTTGTTTGGATTTGAGAATGTCTATGCTAAGTGTTGAGTCTAGAAGTAATGTTTATGTTTTGGGCTATGGGTTGATTCTAGCAATGGAGTGGTTATCCAGTAAGGGTGACCTTCTCGATTTTGAAAAATGGGGTAGTTAGACTCTTGACTTGCCTCGGTAATACCCTCGAAGTCGCATGTAACCTTTAGGGTTCTATCATGATTGGTTACCTAGAATCTCTTGACACATTTATTGGTAATTTGTAATCCGCTCGAGTAGTTTTCGCCACTAAGGCGGATGGGTCATTTCGCTTATGCATGAGTTGTAGAGAATCACCTTAGTAAGTACATTTGGCAGCATGGTTAGCATTTATTTTCAAGAGATTGTTCTTCTGCGTGGAATACCTGATAGTAAGTGGACGAGATCCAAGATTCACTAGTGAATTTTGGAGAGCTTGCATGAAACCATGAGTACGCCGTTATGTTTGAGCCGAGTATACTAGAAGTAGAGTAAGTGAAAGAGGAACGAGAGGCAACAGTGAAATAGGTTCCAACTCATATTTTGGAAACAAGAATTAAGAAGCTACGAAATTGTGAAGTTAAATACGGACAAAGCACAATGGAGTTAAGCTCAAGGAAATGCGACTTAGAAGATTGAAGACTAGATTCGTGCATCATATCTCTTCTTAAGAGTATATCCTTGATCCCTCTCTTCCTGTAGAGCTTACTTGCATGCTATCTTTTGTGTATATCCTCTCGGTCCCATTCTCAATCCAATTTCTGTTGCAAACCCCATAGGGAGTATGACTCATCTGTTAGTAACACATGTTGGGGCTTGAGGGTGTTCGTTGGTTTGACTAAACTTTTTGGGTGTTATAGGTTACGGGTTGGTCTTAGGAAGGGATTCCCTTGTGACCTAAAAGGAGTCCATCATGCTTAGTTTCCTAGAATCATATATAGTGGTTGGGTTGAGTAATTCTTTGGGTGTTAGTCTGATGTTGATTTCAGTCTTCGGGGCTGATGCTTAGAGAGTTCTTCTCCTAATCAATATATATGTGGCATAGATTTCCAGTTTTGACATTGCCTAATGGGCACAAAGTTTTTACTGGCTTCTATCATTCGATTATACCTTTAGATAGGAACAATTGGGTGTAAACATGTGTTTGAGACATGTTATGATTGATGGTTGCAAGTGGCTGCAAGTGGTTGCTAGTGGTTGCTCGTGAATGCATTTACACACATCAGGCACTAGGTCGGCTCAATCACATTTCATATTGCATATGCATGAGTGTTTACACTTGTTTGTGGATGAAATTGAATGTGTTATCATGTCAATTTTGCATATGGATGGATGTTTGTGCACACATATAGTGTTTATGTGACTAGGACTATTTGCATACATGTTGGACTCATGGCGCTAAACATATTTTTCATTTAGAAGACCAATCATGCCTGATCATTTGCATTAGATAAGGAACATATACACACAATTCTTGCATATGTTCATACAGCATTAGAAATCTCTTAAGGACAATGAATGCCTGTGATTGATGATTGAGTAGATGGATGATGGATGGTAGGACACATTCTTCTTAACATGAAGATTTTGGGGACGAAATCCTTTAAGGAGGGGAGAATCTAACACCCCGTATTTTTTTAATATAATTAAAAATGAAATAAAATATATGAAAATATGCTTATGATAGGTAAATAATGGTGATGCATAAGGAGAATTAATTAATACATGGAAGAGAAGAAAAATTAGTTCGATAACGGCGTATGTAACGGAAAAGATAGTAAAATAAGGATAACTAATTTAAGACTCAGGAATTAGTAAAATGGACATCACCATTGCGTTCCTCTTGGAAAAATACGCGAAATAGAGTCCGAGTTTTCGAAAATTGGAGTCCGTATGACCAAGATATGGCCAAAACAAGATTTCAGCAGACTTTTTGGCAGACTGACCCGGGTCAACCATAGTGTCGACACTATAGCCGACCTGCCCCCCCCCCCCCCCCCAGGTCGACTGTAGTGTCGACCCCCCCTCTGTACAGGTCGACCTGGTCGGCCTGGGGTGGTCCAGAACCCATTTTTGAGGCCCGGGACGAGTTTTGATGGTCCGGATGGGTTTTAGGGTTAATCCGATGGCTGAAATGAAGTGCTACACCTATAAAATAACACCTAGACCTAGCCTAACTCACACAAATTCATATGACACCTAAATGCTGCTGGAATCTCTCTTGAGCCATGGCCGCCGTCTCCAAATTAAAGCTTAAGCGTTCAAACCCAAATCAAATCAAAGATCAATGCTTCTACAACAAATTCAAGAGGATAGATCAATGACACTGCAACTTTCTACGACAAATTCACTCCCTAATTCATTAGCGGTTCTCTGTAAGTTCTAGTTATTTTCAGATTTAAATATTTAATTATAATATGGCGATGAAATAAAGTGAAATTGATGTAAGTTTAGCTATATTTGCGGAATGTGAATTAAGATTAAAATCATGTTTTGTGGTCAAATGAAAATAGTACGATGCTTATTATGTTTGGTTATGTTGTATAATATTATGCCAGTGATTTGATTCTATTATCATGTTGGATTGGGAATTATTGAGTACAATGTTTGTCATGTTGTATAATATGCCAGTGATTTGATTCTATTATCATGTTTAATTGGGAATTATTGATAAGTTTATTATGCAAGTTTATGTTGTAGATTCATGCGACAAATGGTCAAATCTACATGTTTATGTATAAGAAAAACCTATGCCACACTTATCATATATTTGTGATTGGCTTGTGAGTATGTTAATTTAATCTATGTTGCCAAGTAACGCATGTGTATGTTGATTTGCCTATGTTGCAAATTAACATATGTATATTGATTAGTTCATATTGCTAATTCTCATGTATGTATGTTAATATGGCATATGTTAAAAATACACATATATGTTGAATTAGCTTATAATTGCGAGTTCACACTTATGACACTATAATGTTCATAATGGTTATTTTGCAAGTTCACCCCTGTTATGTTCATGATGTCATTTTGCAAGTTCACCCCTGTAATGTTCATGATGTCATTTTGCAAGTTCACCCCTGTAATGTTCATGATGTCATTTTGCAATTTCACCCCATTATGTTCACATTAATTATGCCATCAATGTCAAAATTATACCTTTGTCATGTTTATGATTGTGTATTTGTGTACATTAAATTAGGCTAAGTTTTTAGCCTAAACTTCATACTCAAAAATCATACGAACGTAAATTAGGCTAAGATAATTAGCCTAATATTAGACGGGGTAACGGTGGGTTAAAATGATTAATTATAGGAAAACTTGCCATAAATTGGTCATTTATCACATAAGTGATTTATGGCATAAAATGGTATTAATTATATACCTAATTTAATGAGATTGATTGGAAACAAATTGGGCATTAAATCTGAATTTGAACAATTTACATAATTAAAATGTAAATTAGAATTATGGCATAAAATGGTATTATGTCCTTTTCCGAAAAACGTTCAATCTGATGAATCTGTCAATGACTGATGTATTGGATTATCGTGATACCTAATTTAATGAGATTGATTGGAAACAAATTGGGCAGTAATATGAATTTGAATAATTTACATAATTAATGTAAATTGGAAAATACGAATATGCTTAGCACGAGGTTGGATTGAGTTGTGATGTAAACCTGCCCGGACCCGCCCGGTTGTCCAGTAATCACAACAATACCTATCCAATGTGGGAGGCTAAGCATTAGGTCAATAAAGACCCGAGGTTAGACTGAGTTGTGGCGTAAGACTGCCCGGACCCGACCGACACACCGGCAGCCACAACAATATCTGTCTACTGTGAGAGGTTGGTGCCCTAATAAGACAACTAGAGCTGAGCTAGGGTTGGTAGGGTTAAGTTAACTAGAACACTTAACCAATTTCAACATGTTAACTAAATTGGCGGGTAGGGTTAGGATAATCTGGACACTTAACCAATTTAATATGTTGACTACGGGAGTAGGTAAGGTTAAGCAAGTGTTTAACTATTATAACATGATTAAATTGGACTAGAGAGTGAGGTTAAGTTAATGAGAACACTTAACTAATACAATGGGTTAATTAGACAAGTGGTTGCGGTTAAGTAGTAACACTTAACCAACATAACAGGACAAGCGGGTGGGCTAAGTTAACTTGAATAAGTTGATAACACTTAACCATTATAATATGACTAGTGGATGGGGTTAAGTTAACATGCACTTAACCAATCTGATGTGATGCGTGGTGGGGTTAAGTAACACATGGGGTTAAGTTAACAAGAAAATCCTTAACCAATGTAACCAGATAGACGAACGGGGTTAAGTTAATAAACCACACTTAACCAATCAAACATAATAAGCGAGAAAGGTTAAGTTAACTAAGGTAAACACTTAACCATGGTAACATAACGAGTAGGAGGGTTAAGTACATATCGGGTTGGTGGGTAATATTAATAAATATAGGCCCACATACACTTAACCATTAAATACACATGCTTGAATCAGTAGCGAGGTTAAGTACACATCAGGGTTGGTGGGTAATATCAGAGAATATAGGCCCACAGACTTAACCATTATAAAAACCTAGTAACGGGGACCCATTTCAGCAGTAACCCACATTAGGTATCAACGGAACCCTGAGCTAGGCTGGGTGGGGCACAATTACTGGGCTGATTAAAAGAGGTCAAATTAGCGGCGGTTGGTGCAGCAGTGCAGGTTCTAACGGAGTGCGGGCGTGCACACACTTCGGCGCAGAAAATTTAGCCACTGGGCATCAGTAGGTATAAAGCTGTGCATCTTGATTTTGTCAGGGTTTCCACCATGGGACTTGATACACCCCATGGTGGGACCAGCACAGGTATCTACAAGTAGGGGGCCGCGTGACACAAACGGGAACTAGGTCAAGTAGGGAGCCGATCGATAAGGTAGTAAGGGTGCATCGAATATATACATGGCCATTGGGGTGATCGAGGTGGAATCCTCATAATCGATGTACACCTGAAGGCTACCATAATTGCGGGGATTGGGATCACATTGTAATTATTATATAACACGGACTACTAGTTGGGACACTAGTAGGGGGTACGGATCCTTGTTACACAGGACACTAGTTGGGATACTAGTAGGAGTACAGCTCATTCCATGTAAGACACTTATGAGGATGCTAGTTAGGTGGTGCAAAGCAAATAGATATCGTTTTAATGGTAAAGCTTAGAAACCTTGCGATGTTACTCTTGATAGAAACCATGCGGTGGGATACTTGATAGGAATTATGGGATGTTATACTTGTTGCATCGTGCCCGAAGTTTATCTTGTTACCTTAGTTTATCTTGTTATCATAGTTTATCTTGTTATCTTAGTTTATCTTGCCTACCTTGTCATCATGCTTATGTTTACTTTCAGTTTATTCATGCCATGTTATCTTTACTCATTTTTCCGCTGAAAGTCACTAGGACTTACTCAGTCTTTATGACTGACCCGTTTTGTTTCGCCTCTTTTTCTTCCGTTCCCCCCCCCTAGGTTCACAGGGTGGGAATACAACTTAGTTCGGATCTTACCAAGCTCCAAGGCTCTTTCATGTATGGCTTGGATTTCTCTTGGCTATGGCTTGCTTTGCTTTATTGGGGAATACTGCAGTTTGTTTTTATGCTTCTTTGTTTTCGTGCAAGACATATATTTTAACTATGAAATTGGGTATTGGAAGTTGATGGGCTTTTCTTGTAAACATAGGCTTTTCTTGTAAACATTTATATTTAATAAATGATTTGAAGTACTTCCACTTTATTTTCCGTTGTTTTATATATGTCCGTCTTGTAATATTTCTGTTCCAGTACCCATAATACTCCATTGAAGTTAAGGCATTCCCTTTGTGAGTGACCGTTACAGATGTGGGGTGTTACAAACGGAGCTGAAAGTTGTTTAATTGACCAATTTGTTTTTTTTAATTTTTTTTTATATTTCAATAATTTTTATTAGTGATTAACTTTTTCAAATATATATAACTTTTATATGTTCAAAAATCATATTTTCTAAAATTGGATTATATATATAATCACAAATACGTTAATTATAATCTTATTACTCTCAACTCGTTCTAGGGCATTACTAACCCTATCTCTAACGAGTTTTCTCATTCTAGGATGTTACTGATCCTATCTCTAATGAGTATTCTTATTGGATATTACTAATCCAACCTATGATGAGTCTTTTGTTCAGTTCTAACGAGTTGTACCCCAAAGATTTGAGCTAACCAGAGCTCTGATACCAACTGTAACGACTCGGAATTCGCCCGGACCTAATCGATCGTAAAATCGACCAAGACTGCTTAAAACTCAAATATGCTAACTTTGGGAATATAACACATCAGAACAAATAACAACAGACTTTTATAATCATTATAATAATGTTACATCATAGTACAAAATATCAGAGTACATCGAATAAATAATACAGCGGAGGATAATTTACAATGAATTTAATACAGTGCAGCGGAACAAATAATGTTCGCCACCAAACAACATGGAGAGAACCCCCTATCATGCGTAACCATCTCCATAGCCAGCAACAAGGACTGGTATGAGAAATCTTTACTTAACTTATCTAATAAGAAGGCTAATCACAAGACCACGCCGCTAACGCAGAACGGGTTTACTCCATTGGATTGCCAGTGCATGATTTAAATAAAGTAAATCGTTAAACAACGTAATGCTTTTTAGAAAAATGAAACCATTATAAGATGCAAGTCCCATCACACAATGCAACACAAACCGAAGGATAGAGTTTTACCTTATGATGGTCAAAAATGCTTGATACGATAAAAACGGATTTGATATTATTATTAGTGTATATATGTTTCAAAAACATTTCAATCATAATGTATCAATCATAGACGGCATAACTACCATATACTATGTCGCCATACTAGTTCTACAATCAAAACCGCATGGTGTCGTATTGGAAGTTGGATTTCCAACATGAGTCAAGGATAGGAACGATCTTCTTACCAATTCGAGACACTCTAGCAACATCTCAAGATTCGGACGCTGGCGAACCCTTGGATCCTACAGGGTCGGTCCACAAATACTTTAGTGGATAGGCAATTCCTGAACACACGCTTCCCGGTCCTATTGAACCTATAATACGGCCATTGGCGACCGATAAATCCGAGGCCTCGAAAATTCCATCATCCACATAAGTAAAATTTCAGGACTGGTAAGTCGTTGACACCACTTCTAGCTAGAAAGAAACGTGCGCACTCCCTGCGTTCCCTTGCTCCGTTTCTGACTCTTACCGGGGTGCGAGGCTCGCGAGGTAATGCTACACACAAAGCTATACCGAAATAGGCTATGCTTTGATCATCATCCACAAGGATCTGCTTTTCAATAAAAGTCTCGATCATTTGCATCTTGGCATGCCACATTGACAATTCACGCCATGTGATCAATAACTACCAATATATAACCTCTGAGCTTGTGCGTCTCAGAGAAGGGTGTTAAGCAAGAGAATAAATTCTCCACCACCACAGATATATATATTAAATAGAAATCAATTTACATAGAATGAAATCCAATGTCAGACACACAACCATTTACAAGTCCGTTTTGGGTCTGAACGAAACCGAAGACACCTTATTTCTCGTTCCGTATGTCCAATACGGAAGGGAGGTGCTCGCATATCTGGACAATCAACAAGTACGTCCGAACAAACTACCACTTTAACCCTTTACTGGTAGCTAGCCAATGTCAGGCATCAGTAGTCGTCCATTCGATGTGAAGATCGTCGGTCTTCAACCACCGTCTTCATTTCGACTCTTAATCGTCGTAGTAATTATTCAGAATGGGTTAAACCCGGTCTTTCCGAATAACTTGCATATTTTATAATTAAAAATCAAGTGCTTTGAAGACACATCATGCGCCTTATTCCAAATCTAGAATATTCTTTTAATAGAATATTCATATTATTAGGGAAAGGTTCCCATTAATTTTATCAAAGATAAATTCTTTTAAATTTATTCTTTAATCTTCTTTTAAAGGATTTATTAAAACTCCAATTTTGTTTAAATATCAAAAATCATTGCTTTATGATTATTCATCTTCTAAGAGATTAATCTCATCTTTAACTGGGTTAAAGAATCAATGTTGAAACACCCCACCTCCGTTAAGGTCACTCACAAAGGGAATGCCTTAACTTCGATGGAGCATTATAGGTAAAAGACACAGATAATTTACAAGACAGATATATATAAGCAGCGGAAAAACTAACTTTATTTCAAACGTGGTTCATAATAAAACATTACAGCAAACTGTTTCAAATCAACTTCCAAATCACTACATCAAAATCTCTGTCTTGATTATTACATAAAGAAGCATAAAACACAATAAAACTCAATAAATCCCCAAAGTAGTAGTGTGTCCAAAGCCATAGCCAAAGATAAGAAGTTCCAAGCATTACATCACAGAGTCTTCAAGCTTGGAAAGATGAATGGTCCAAATTAGGTTGAGCTATTCCCTCCCTGGGTACCTGAGGTGTAACACCCTACCTCCGCTAGGGTCACTCACAAAGGGAATGCACTAGCTTTGGTGGAGCATTATCTAGGTAATCATACACAGAAATATTACAAGATAGAACATATAAAACAGCGGAAGAAGAACCAAATTTCATTGCTTTAAAATCTAGAAAGGTCTAAAGCCATTTACATCAAAATGCCATTAAATCCATTACATCGAAATCTGTCTTGCAATAATAAAGGAGCATAAAACCATAGTCATAAATCATTCCCCAAATAAAGCAGCAAAGCAAGCCATAGCCAAGAGAAATCCAAGCAGTACATGAAAGAGCCTTGGAGCTTGGTAAGATCCGAACTAAGCTGTATTCCCACCCTGCGAACCTGGTGGGGAGGGGGGACGAAAGAAAAAGAGGCGAAACAAACTGGGTCAGTCATAAAGACTGAGTAAGTCCTGGTGGCTTTCAGCATAAAAACAGGTGAAGATAATATGACATAAATAAACTGAAAGTAAACATAAGCATGATGACAAGGTAAGCTACAGGCACGATGAATCAAGTACAACATCCCATGCTTCCTATCGAGAGTATCATCACAAGGTTCCTACCAAGTATCACATGGCAAGGTTTCTACTAAGTATAACATCGCAAGATTTCTAAGCTTCACCATTCCACTATTTGCTTTGATTTCCTATATTCTATGCACCAACTGTATTAGTACCCCAACCTGTATCATCCTTTCCATGTATATGTACAGTCCCTTGCCGTATATCGTACGGGTTTCATCACGTATTTCTATACTACTTCAACGTAGTGCCACCATTCTTGAAATCGTTTGGACTGCCACCCTTGTTCCGGCTAGGTTTCCTTATCATGAACTATCGCGTGTTCAACTAGGAATTATGCCACCTGGGACCACTAGGGATTATGCTACCTATTGAACGTTTTCTAGATTCGATTAGGGTTTATGCCACCTAGGACCACTAGGGATTATGCTACCTAACGAATTCCACGTAACGATCTATTAATCGATCGGCTCTCCACAAATCCTAGCTCGTTCATGTGTCTGTGTCATACAACCCAATCACGGAATGTAGTCACCTGTGCTAGGTCCACCATAGGGTGTATCAAGCCCTAGGGTGCCAACCACCGACATGAATCAAGCACACACAGTGTAAACCTACTGGTGCCCAATGCCTGCTTTTTCAACTCCGGACTACCTGCACGACCATAGTCCGCCTGAACCTACAATGGTGCACCAACTCAACCGTCGTTCTGGTCGCTTACGATCAGCCCAGTAATTGTGCCCCACCCTGCCTAGTTCCAGGGTACCGTGATACATCTAGTGGGTTACTGCTGAAAAGGACCGCGCATCTAGGGTTTCCGTTCAGTAGGTTAAGTATTGTCATTTAAATTCGAGACTTAACCACATTAGTCTAGCATGTCAAGTTAGTTAAGTGTTGTCATTCAAGTTCGTGACTTAACCCGCCTACGTGTCATGTCAAATTGGCTAAGTGTTGTCGTTCAAGTTCATGACTTAGCCCTACGAGTCATCTGTCAAGTTGGTTAAGTATATTCAAGCGTTTCATGACTTAACCCTATCAAATCATCGTGTTAAATTGGTTAAGTATATTCAAGCAGTTCATGACTTAACCCTATCAAATCATCGTGTCAAATTGGTTAAGTATATTCAAGCGGTTCATGCCTTAACCCTATCAAATCATTGTGTCAAATTGGTTAAGTATATTCAAGTGGTTCATGACTTAACCCTATCAAATCATCGTGTTAAACTGGTTAAGTATATTCAAGCGGTTCATGACTTAACCCTATCACACATCAGGTTATATTGGTTGGGTGTTATCAACCCATTCAACTTAAACCAACCAATTTAACTTAACCCTCCCATTCGTCAGATTATATTGGTTATGTATTTCAAGTAATTCATGGCTTAACCTGCCCATTCATGTCATGTCGGTTTAGTGTCATTAGTCTAGTCATATTTCTTAACCCACCCATTGGTCTGATTAACAGTAATGTTGGTTAAGCCCACATTTATAAGTTTTACATGTTCTTAACTCATACCGGTTACCTAACCCTCTAACCATACCCCCGTCTTATTATGGTCAGTATTCCTTAATTCATTCATTATGACGAACGAATCGCGACCTCTCACATTAGACCGTGCATTTTGTGGTCACTAGATTTGCCAGGCGGTTCCGGGCAAATTTACACCACAAACTGGGTCTAACCTCGTGTCATCAACCGTTACGCCTAAAATTTGGCCTTCGACCTCTCACATTAGACTGACACTTTGTGGCTACTGGATTTGCCGGGCGGTTCCAGGAAGATTTACACCACAAACTGAGTCTAACCTCGTGTCAAAGGTTCATTAGTGGTCGTATTCCACCCAAAACCCCAATATCAGTTCTTGTGTTTAACATATAGGAATGTTCATGTTCCAACCACGTTCATATTTCCAGTTATACGCCAATTATCAAGTTCATAATTCACGTTTTTGTCCCAAAACGTATTCCCAAATTATTATTAAAATTCGCTATAAGGTTATGCCAAGTTATAGCCTTTTATTTACAATACAAGCCAACTACCCAAAACCCAACTTAGGCACGTTCATATTAAACTTTCTCCAAGTCATAAATTATCATATATGTTTCAACTCCAAATTTTACAAAATTAACATATGCCCAAGTTCTAGATTACATGTAAATTTTACATATGCCCAATTCGTACCAAATTTACATATGTTCAATTTATGCCGTTTTACATGTATGCCAATTTTATGCCATTTTACCATGTCAAGTTCTAGCCAGAATTACATGTATCAAGTTTCATGCCCAATTAATCCAAATCATGATTCATGATGTAGTTATCCCAAACTATAATCTTTTTATTACAGTACATGTCAGTTGCCCAAGTTCATAATACATGTTTGTGCCAAATTATTTACATGTTATATATACCAAATCTCATGTTACATTACATAGATCCTATTAGTGCCAAATTCCATATATATAATATTTATGCAAATTTTTCATAACAAGATTATACCAAAATTTACAGATCACGCCCAAACTTGCAAATACAATGATAATATCCAATTTCATGTTGCCAATTATTACATCATATTCATGTAGGCAATAATCCCATAATTCCCCCGTATACATATCGTACGCAAATTGTGATTTTAGGCCAAGGTCCGAAATTGTCCAAGGTTCATGAAAGAAAATAAATTGGGGGAGATAGAAATTGAATAAAAATGAGATCAGAGGAAAACATCATCATAGGCATAAATATTACAACTTGATGATAACGTTATTACGAATCAAGAAAAATGCTGAATAGATCATAAACTTGTCATGAGCATAAAGATAGACAAGTCCCAATACACAAGATTAAAGGAGCAACAGAAATAGATCAGAATCGATAAACATACTTAAATCCAATTCCACTTTATTCCATGGCCACATTATAATTAAATGTTTAAATCTAAAAACAACTAGAACTTACAGAGCATGGCTAGTGAATTAGGAACTGAATTTGTTGTAAAAATGTTGCAGAGTTGTTGATTTATTGTCTTGAATCATTGTTGAAGCTTTGTTCTTCGAATTGAGTTGTGTTTGAAGGCTTAAGCTTTAATTTGGGGGCGGCGGCCATGGTTCAAGAGGTAATTTAGCAGCATAATGGTGTAAGAATGATTTGATATGAATTAGGTTAGGTCTAAGGGTGTTTTTATAGGTGTAGCAACTAGCTTAGGCTTTTAGATTAACCCTAGAATCAATCTGGACCATCAAAACATGTCTCAGGCTTCAAAAATGAGTTCTGGGTCAAAACAGGGCGACCGGGTCGACCTGTAGGGAGGGAGGGGGGGGGGGGGGAGGTCGACACTATGGTCGACTTGGGGGGTAGGTCGTCCCTATGGTCGACCCTGTCGTCGACTTGGATGGGGGAGGGGGGGGGGGGGGGGTAGGTCGACCCCCTGGTCCAGTGCTGCCTGAAAACTGCTGAAACTTGTATAGGCCATAACTTCTTCATCCGGACTCCGATTTTTGAAAACTCGGACTCTATTTCATGTAAAATTTCGAGACGAACGCAATGGAGTAACCCGTTTCCCCTAATTCTGACTTTAAAAATTTAATTCTTCCTTGATTTCTTGTTTTAGCATGTTATAAAAATACAGGTTGTTACATTCTCCCCTCCTTAAAGGATTTCGTCCCCGAAATCTTCAAGTGAAGAAGAATGTGTCCTACCATCCAATCATCCATCTACTCAATCATCAATCACAAGCATCCATTGTCCTTAAGAGATTTCTAATGCTGTATGAACATATGAAGAAAGTGTGTGTATATGTTCCTTATCTAATGCAAATGATCAGGCCTGATTGATCTTTTTAAATGCAAAATATGTTTAGTGCTATGAATCCAATATGTATGCAAATAGTCCTAGTCATATAAACACTATATGTGTGCACAAACATCCATCCATATGCAACATCCACATGATAACACATTCAATTTCATCCATAAACAAGTATAACCACTCATGCATATGCAATATGGAAATGTGTTCGAGCCGATCTAGTGCCTAATGTGTGTTATGCAACCACGAGCAACCACTTGCGACCACTTGCAACCACTTGCAACCATCAATCATAACATGTCTCAAACACATGTTTCACCTAATTGTTCGTACCTAAAGATATAGCTGAATGATAGAAGCAAGTAAAAACTTTGTGCCCATTAAGCAATGTCAAAGCTGGAAATCTACATCACATATATACTGAATAGGAGAAGAACTCCCTAAGCACCAGCCCATATCCTATAAAACCCAACGGACACCCTCAAGCCCCAACATGTATTACTAACAGATAAGTCATACTCCCTATGGGGTTTGCAACCGAAATAGGATTGAGAATAGTACCGAGAGGTTATACTTAAAAGATAGCATACAAGCAAGCTCTACAGGGAAAGAGGGATCAAGGATATACTCTTAAAAAGAGATATGATGCGCGTGTCTAGTCTTCAATCTTCTAAGTCGCATTTCCTTGAGCTTAACTCCATTGTGCTTGGACCGTCTTTAGCTTCACAATTTCGTAGCTTCTTAATTCCTATTTCCAAAATATGAGTTGGAACTCATTTCACTGTCACCTCTCGTTCCACTTTCACTTATTCTTTTTCTAGTATACTCAGCTTAAACATAACTGCGTACTCATGGTTTCATGCAAGCTCTCCAAAATTCACTAGTGAATCTCAGATCTCGTTTATAGGGTATTCCATGCAGAAGAATTATCTCTTGCAAATAAACAGATGTCAACCATGTTGCCAGGTGTACTTACTAAGGTGATTTTATATAACTCATGCATAAGCGAGATGAACCATCCGCCTTAGTGGCGAACATTACTCGAGCGGACCAATAAATGTGTCAAGAGATTCTAGGTAATTAAGCATGGCAGAACCCTAAGGGTTACACTAAACTTCGAGGGCAATACCAAGGCAAGTCAAGAATCTAACTACCCTCTTTTCATACTCGAGAATGGTACCATTTTTGGACAACCACTCCATCCCTAGAATCAACACATAGCTCAAAAACATAAGCTTTACTTCTAAAATCAACACTTAGCATATACATTCTCAAATCCAAACAAGTCATGAATAAATGAGCCGGTTCCCCAACAGGATTTGAGACAAAAATGGGATCCTCTACTACGCTAGTACTAAGGTGCAGAGACTCAACTGTCGAGGCAGAATTAAAAGGATGCGATGTACCAAAAACAAAGTTCCCACGGTATGATAGAAAAGAAAAGCTAAACTTTTAACAGAAACGTTACCACCTCTTCTTAGGTACGCTAGTAGTGAGAGCATACAATTGCCCTCTCGATGATCTTGTCCTTTGCCCTTGTCCTTGTCCTCTAATATTTAACTACATGTCCCTTTTTACCATACTAAAGATATTCTCTCTTGTCATGGGTTTTTATTATTCTTCCACTTGGCTTCTTTCCTTTCACCTTTTTCCTCCTTCGTGGATTAAGCCATATCAACAAGTTTCTCATCCTTAAGCTTGTGTTCTTTATCCTCGTTCTTACTATCCTTGCATAGTTTGTTGACAAGTTTCTCGAAAGCTACCTCCATCGCACGACAACTCTACAAAGCTTGAAATAAGATTAGATGCAGATGGAACTACTGCGGTTATAGATGGAAGTTGGGCACTTCTTTGCCATCCTACATGTTTCGCATGCCTACAAACTATGGTGAAAAAGAAAGAGAGAAGAGACTCAAGGAGAGAATCAAAAGATAGTGCATATGGCTTTTGGGAATATGCCTTTCGTAAAACAAAACTTTTCTTTAGAAAAATGCTTCTTTGTAAACATTTTTAAAATAATTTCAGAAGGTTTTTTTTTAAAGTTTTTGCCTAGTCTGGAACCTTCTGCTCTGATACCAAATGTAACACCCCACCTCCGCTAGGGTCACTCACAAAGGGAATGCACTAGCTTTGGTGGAGCATTATCTAGGTAATCATACACAGAAATATTACAAGACAGAACATACAAAACAGCGGAAGAAGAACCAAATTTCATTACTTTAAAATCTAGAAAGGTCTAAAGCCTTTTACATCAAAATGCCATTAAATCTATTACATCGAAATCTATCTTGCAATAGTAAAGAAGCATAAAACCATAGTCATAAATCATTCCCCAAATAAAGTAGCAAAGCAAGCCATAGCCAAGAGAAATCCAAGCAGTACATGAAAGAGCCTTGGAGCTTGGTAAGATCCGAACTAAGCTGTATTCCCACCCTGCGAACCTTGGGGGGGGGGGGGAACGAAAGAAAAAGAGGCGAAACTGGGTCAGTCATAAAGACTGAGTAAGTCCTAGTGGCTTTCAGCATAAAAACAAGTGAAGATAATATGGCATGAATAAACTGAAAGTAAACATAAGCATGATGACAAGGTAAGCTACATGCACGATGAAACAAGTATAACATCCCATGTTTCCTATCAAGAGTATCATCACAAGGTTCCTACCAAGTATCACATTGCATGGTTTCTATTAAGTATAACATCGCAAGATTTCTAAGCTTCACCATTCCACTATTTTCTTTGATTTCCTATATTCTCTGCGCCAACTGTACTAGTACCCCAACCCGTATCATCCTTTCCATGTATATGTACAGTCCCTTGCCGTATATCGTACGGGTTTCATCACGTATTTCTATACTACTTCAACGTAGTGCCACCATTCTTGAAATCGTTTGGACTGCCACCCTTGTTCTGGCAAGGTTTCCTTATCATGAACTATCGCGTATTCAACTAGGATTTATGCCACCTAGGACCACTAGGGATTATGCTACCTATTGAACGTTTTCTAGATTCGATTAGGGTTTATGCCACCTAGGACCACTAGGGATTATGCTACCTAACGAATTCCACGTAACGATCTATTAATCGATCGGCTCCCTACAAGTCCTAGCTCGTTCATGTGTCTGTGTCATACGGCCTAATCACGAAATGTAGTCACCTGTGCTAGGTCCACCATAGGGTGTATCAAGCCCTAGGGTGCCAACCACCGACACGAATCAAGCACACACAGTGTAAACCTACTGGTGCCCAATGCCTGCTTTTTCAACTCCGGACTACGTGCACGACCATAGTCCGCCTGAACCTACAATGGCGCACCAACTCAGCCGTCGTTCTGGTCGCTTACAATCAGCCTAGTAATCGTGCCCCCTGCCTAGTTCCAGGGTACCGTGATACATCTAGTGGGTTACTGCTGAAAAGGACCGCGCAACTAGGGTTTCCGTTCAGTAGGTTAAGTGTTGTCATTTAAATTCGAGACTTAACCCCATCAGTCTAGCATGTTAAGTTGGTTAAGGGTTGTCATTCAAGTTCGTGGCTTAACCCGCCTACGTGTCATGTCAAATTGGCTAAGTGTGGTCGTTCAAGTTCATGACTTAGCCCTACAAATCATCTGTCAAGTTGGTTAAGTATATTCAAGCGGTTCATGACTTAACCCTATCAAATCATCGTGTTAAATTGGTTATATATATTCAAGCGGTTCATGACTTAACCCTATCAAATCATCGTGTCAAATTGGTTAAGTATATTCAAGCGGTTCATGACTTAACCCTATCAAATCATCGTGTCAAATTGGTTAAGTATATTCAAGCGGTTCATGACTTAACCCTATCAAATCATCGTGTTAAATTGGTTAAGTATATTCAAGCGGTTCATGACTTAACCCTATCACACATCAGGTTATATTGGTTGGGTGTTATCAACCAACTCAAGTTAAACCAACCCATTTAACTTAACCCTCCCATTCGTCAGATTACATTGGTTAAGTATTTCAAGTAATTCATGGCTTAACCTGCCCATTCATGTCATGTCGGTTAAGTGTCATTAGTCTAGTCATATTTCTTAACCCACCCATTGGTCTGATTAACAATAATGTTGGTTAAGCCCACATTTGTAAGTTTTACATGTTCTTAACTCATACCGGTTAGGTCCACATTTACATGTCAAATTTCCATGTCATCCCACCTGACCCTCTTACCATACCCACGTCTTATTATGGTCAGTATTCCTTAATTCATTCATTATGACGAACGAATCGTGACCTCTCACATTAGACCGTGCATTTTATGGTCACTGGATTTGTCGGGCGGTTCCGGGCAGATTTACACCACAAACTGGGTCTAACCTCGTGTCATCAACCATTACGCCTAAAATTTGGCCTTCGACCTCTCACATTATACTAACACTTTGTAGCTACTGGATTTGCCGGGCGGTTCCGGGCAGATTTACACCACAAACTGAGTCTAACCTCGTGTTATAGGTTCATTAATGGTCGTATTCCACCCAAAACCCCAATATCAGTTCATGTGTTTAACATATAGGAATGTTCATGTTCCAACCACGTTCATATTTCCAGTTATACGCCAATTATCAAGTTCATAATTCACGTTTTTGTCCCAAAACGTATTCCCAAATTATTATCAAAATTCACTATAAGGTTATGCCATGTTATAGCCTTTTATTTACAATACAAGCCAACTACCCAAAACCCAACTTAGGCGCGTTCATATTAAACTTTCTCCAAGTCATAAATTATCATATATGTTTCAACTCCAAATTTTACAAAATTAACATATGCCCAAGTTCTAGATTACATATAAATTTTACATATGCCCAATTCGTACCAAATTTACATATGTTCAATTTATTCCGTTTTACATGTATGCCAATTTTATGCCATTTCACCATGTCAAGTTCTAGCCAAAATTACATGTATCAAGTTTCATACCCAATAAATCCAAATCATGATTCATGATGTAGTTATCTCAAACTATAATCTTTTTATTACAGTACATGTCAGTTGCCCATGTTCATAATACATGTTTATGCCAAATTATTTACATGTTATATATACCAAATCTCATGTTACATTACATAGATCCTATTAGTGCCAAATTCCATGTATATAATATTTATGCAAATTTTTCATAACAAGATTATACCAAAATTTACAGATCACGCCCAAACTTGCAAATACAATGATAATATCCAATTTCATGTTGCCAATTATTACATCATATTCATGTAGGCAATAATCCCATAAATCCCTCGTATACATATCGTATGCAAATCGCGATTTTAGGCCAAGGTCCGAAATTGACCAAGGTTCATGAAAGAAAATAAATTGGAGGAGATAGAAATTGAATAAAAATGAGATCAGAGGAAAACATCATCATAGGCATAAATATTACAACTTGATGATAACGTCATTACGAATCAAGAAAACTGCTGAATAGATCATAAACTTGTCATGAGCATAAAGATAGACAAGTCCCAAAACACAAGATTAAAGGAGAAACAGAAATAGATCAGAATCGATAAACATACTTAAATCCAATTCCACTTTATTCCATGGCCACATTATAATTAAATGTTTAAATCTAAAAACAACTAGAACTTACAGAGCATGGCTAGTGAATTAGGAACTGAATTTGTTGTAAAAATGTTGCGGCGTTGTTGATTTATTGTCTTGAATCATTGTTGAAGCTTTGTTCTTCGAATTGATTGGAGTTTGAAGGCTTAAGCTTTAATTTGGGGGCAGCGGCCATGGTTCAAGAGGTATTTTAGCAGCATAATGGTGTAAGAATGATTTGATATGAATTAGGTTAGGTCTAAGGGTGTTTTTATAGGTGTAGCAACTAGTTTAGGCCCTTAGATTAACCCTAGAATCAATCCGGACCATCAAAACATGCCTTAGGCTTCAAAAATGAGTTCTGGGTCAAAACAGGCCGACCAAGTCGACCTGTAAGGGGGGGAGGTCGACACTATGGTCGACCTGGGGGGTAGGTTGACCCTATGGTCGACCTTGTGGTCGACCTGGGGGGGGGGGGGGGGGTAGGTCGACCCTATGGTCGACCCCTTGGTCCAGTGCTGCCTGAAAACTGCTGAAACTTGTACAGGCCATAACTTCTTCATCCGGACTCCGATTTTTGGAAACTCGGACTCTATTTCATGTAAAATTTCAAGACGAACGCAATGGCGTAACCCGTTTCCCCTGATTCTGAATTTAAAATTTAATTCTACCTTGATTTCTTGTTTTAACATGTTATAAAAATACGGGTTGTTACATGAGGGGGGGGGGACGGAAGAAAAGAGGGCAAAAGAAATTGGGTCAGACATAAGTCTGGTAAGTCCAGTGATTATTCAGCATGTAAACTGATAAGAGAACCATGACTTGAATAAGCTGGACACAGGACAATAATAAGGAAATAACGTAACATAGGATAAGGTAAGCTAAACAAGGCAAGATAAACTAATCATAATATCGCACCCATGTCCATATTCTCTGCACCAACTAGATATTTTATCCATTATCGTGAGTTCAAAACCCAGTGATCCCTTTTCATTGATTGGCTCCTATTCGCACGCATTTACCGCTTGTGTCATACGACCCTGCTCGATTGTACATTCCTGTGCCACTCTCAGCTGATGAAACCCGGTAGCTAAATCTAGTTGGGAGAAAACCGATGCACCTACAAGCTGATCGAACAAGTCATCTATTCTTGGAAGTGGGTGCCTATTCTTCTTGGTCAGCTTGTTTAGCACCCTATAATCAATGCATAGGCGGAGCGAACCGTCCGCTTTAGTTGCGAACACCACTAGAGCACCCAATTCAGAAATACTCCGCCTTATAAACCCCTTCTCAAGCAACTCTTTAATTGCTTGCTGAGTTCTTTCCTCTCCTTTGGTGCCATGTGTCTAATGGGTAAAGCAACGGGTTTTGCATTACCGACGAGGTATATACGGAAGTCTATCTCACGCTTCGGAGGTAACCCTTTAACCTCTCCAAAGACATCCTAGTATTCACGGACTACTCTAACAGACTGCAAATCCTCAATAGATGCATCAAGAGACTCTAGATCGCTAAGCATAACAGAGTTCATGGGATTACAAGAAATTTCGAGAGTGTTACCAAGGCGAGTAATGAGTCTAACCACTCTCCTTTCACAATCGAGGATTGGCACCATTGCTGGATAGCCAATCCATGCCTAGAATTAACCCATAGCCCGTAAAGCCCAAAACATAGGCATTGCATCTAAACCCCACACTTAATATAGAAATTTCCAAATCTAAACAAATCATTGACAAATAAGTTGAGCCCCCAATTGGATTTGAAACAACCAAGGGATCCTCTACTAAACTGGTGTCTAGGTGCAGAGATTCAACTAAAGCAGTAAATATAAAAGAGTACGATGCGCCAGAATCAAAGGGTGTACGAACAGGATGATCAAAAAGATAAACTAAACTCTCAACAGAAACATTTCTACCTCGTTCTTGCGGAGGTACCATGAGAGCGTGAACCTGCCCTCCCGAAGTAGACCCAGCTCTCTGCCCTTGCCCTTGCTTTCTTGGGCAATCCCTAGCCATGTGTTTTGCCTCGCCGCAATGGAAACAACCACCCACCTTCCTTTTCTTCTTCCTGCAGTCCTTAACCATATGTCCAGGAATGCTACAAAAATTACACTTCCTCTTGTCTCGGGTTTTGTTTTTCTTCCTGCCCTTCTTGGAATCTGTCTTCTTGCTCTGTGATCCTTCCCCTTTCTTATCCTGAGATACTTCAACCTTTTTCTCCTTCTTGCTAACCTTATCTTCTTCTTGTAACAGTGCCATGTCCACCAATCTCTCATAAGTCGCACCCGTAGGTATATGGGACATAGCTACGCTGTGCAGTGGCTCATTCAATCCTTTAACAAAGCGGAGAGCCTTTTTATGTGGAGTGCTCACTAACTCCAATATGAACCTAGCCAGCTGATTGAATTAGTTAACGTATTCCTTGACTGACATACTTCCCTGTTTGACAGCTAAGAACTTCTCCATCTGTAGGTTTCATTCAGCTTCTGAGAGGAATTTCAATTCAAACCTCATTCTAAAATCCATCCAAATTTCAGTTGGTCTTTCAGCGTTAGTGACTTCCCACCAGTAGGAGGCTTCGTCTTTGAGCAACCATACCACCAACTGTATTTTCTGTCTATCATCCACTTCGAAGATATCAAACAAATCCTCAGTTACTTTGGGCTAGTTTCTTGCTTCCACGAAGGAATCATTTCCATTGAAGTTCTTTCCACCCATGGCTCGAAAGTCCCTACATATTTTTGAGAAAGCATTTTCATGAGGAGGAGGAACCGCAGCAGATGGGGGAGGAGGAACGTCTGCGGGGCCTGCGGCATTAGCCCTAGCCTCTAGGTACCTTCTGAACCAGCCAGGTACCGGCACGCCATCTGGAAGGTTAAGATCCCCGGACATGCTGAAACGAAAAAGGAGAGATTCAAAACAAAGGAAAAAAGATAGTGCATACGGCTTTGGGGGATTATGCCTTTTTAAAATAAAACATTTTTTTTCTTGAAAATTGCCTCTTTAAACTTCTTTTTGAAAAACAGTTTTCAAAAATTTTATCTGATCTGGTAAACCGTTGCTCTGATACCAAGCAAAACACCCCACCTCCGTTAAGGTCACTCACAAAGGGAATGCCTTAACTTCGATGGAGCATTATAGGTAAAAGACACAGATAATTTACAAGACATATATATATAAGCAGCGAAAAAGCTAACTTTATTTCAAACGTGGTTCATAACAAAACATTACAGCAAACTATTTCAAATCAACTTCCAAATCACTACATCAAAATCTCTGTCTTGATTATTACATAAAGAAGCATAAAACACAATAAAACTGCATAAATCCTCAAGTAGTAGTGTGTCCAAAGCCATAGCCAAAGATAAGAAGTTCCAAGCAATAGATCACAAAGTCTTCAAGCTTGGAAAGATGAACGGTCCAAATTAGGCTGAGCTATTCCCTCCCTGGGTACCTGAGGGGGGGGGGGAACGGAAGAAAAGGGGCGAAAGAAAATGGGTCAGACACAAGTCTGGTAAGTCCAGTGATTATTCAGCACGTAAATTGATAAGAGAACCATGAATTGAATAAGTTGGACACAAGACAATAAAAAGGAAATAAGGTAACATAGGATAAGGTAAGCTAAACAGGGCAAGATAAACAAGGCAAGATAAACTAATCATACTATCGCACCCGTGTCCATATTCTCTGCACCTACTAGATATTTTATCCATTATCGTGAGTTCAAAACCCAGTGATCCCTTTTAATTGATCGGCTCCTACTCGCACGCGTTTACCACTTGTGTCATACGGCCCCGCTCGATTGTAGATACCTGTGCTGGTCCCATCGTCGGGTGTATCAAATCCTATGGTGGCAACCCGACACGATTCAAGATGCACAGTGTATAACTACTGATGCCCAATGCCTGCTTTTTCCACTTCGTAGTACGTGCATGCCCGTACTCCGTCGGAACCTACACTGACGCACCAACCGCCGTCGTTTTGACCGCTTATAATCAACCCAGTAATCGTGCCCCACCCTGCCTAGTTCAGGGTACCATGATACATCTTTGTGGGTTACTACTGAAATGAGTCCCCGTTACTAGGGTTTCCTAGTCAACATGTTAAATTGGTTAAGTGTCCAAGTTAACCTAACCCCACCCATCGGTTTAGTTAACATGTTGCATTGGTTAAGTGTTACCTTAATTAACTTAACCATACCGTTCCTAGCTTAGCTTTAATTCATTTATTAAAGCATAAACCACTCACATTAGACAGGTATTGTTGCGGTTACTAGATGTGCCGGTCGGGTCCGGGCAGTTTTACACCGCAACTCAGTCTAACCTCGGGTTCCTTTGGGCTTGATGCACTAACCTCCCACATTAGATATATATTGTTACGGTTGCTGGATGTGTTGGGCGGTTCCGGGCCGTCTCACACCGTAACTCAATCTAACCTCGGGTTAGGCATATTCGTCTTTTCTAAATTAACATATTTAGTTCTTTATATTTATATGTAAATTATTGTCATTCAAGTCAAGCCCCACTTTCCTTTTTAAATCAAGTTCATAATTTTAGGTATAAAAATTTATACCACTTTATGCCATAAAACATTTACATGTTCATGAGCTAAATATGCCAATTATATGTAAAATATTTTCCCCCAACGTTACCCCCGTTAAACGTTCGCATAAATCATGTAAAATGGTAGGCTGATACATAGCCTAACTTATACACAAAAGGGAAAAAAGAGGAACATGTAATAATTCCAACATCATAAAAATATGGATCTAACTACACATGTGTCATATGAATATGGCATAGAACAACATATATTTAATTATGAACTTGCAAATTTAGATCTACTTAACATATATCATGAAATAGTGGTTTTACATAGAATTACATAAACTTAACATTAGGCATATAATTGTGAACTTCGCAAATTAGTTGGATCTAATCTAACATGAACCTAATCATATTGGCATGTAGTTTTGGTCATATATGTGAACATGGTTGAACTTACATAACCATAGCAAAATTACCAAATTGTCATATAACATATAGGTGTTATTATCAAATCATGCGACATGAAATGTAACACCCCGTGTATTCTATAACAGTGAAATTCACAAATTAAAGTATAATTAATTTCAAATCAAAGAATTAAGGGAAACGGGATACACTATTGCGTTCGTCTCGGAATTCTGCTTGGGATAGAGTCCGAGTTTGCGTAAAACGGACTCCGTATGAAGAAGATATGGCCTCTGGAAGTTTCAGAATTCAGTTTAAAATTCAAAACAGCTCAGAAAAACCAATTCAAAATTCAAAATCGGGCCGGATTGGCCAGGGTGGGAATTTTCCCGCCCTAGGCACCCAGGTCGACTGGGTAGTCGACCTGGGGCTACCCAGGTTGACTGGGTAGTCGACCTGGGTCACCCGTGTCGACTGGCGTGTCGACCTGGCCCCTGAGCCAAGTCGAACCCAGCCCCCCGGCTGGCCTGGTCTGTGCTTAGCCGAATTTCTGAGCCTTGGATTGTCATTAGGGCTAGGTGTCAGCTCCTGATTGGTCTCTCCTTCAAACGAACGGCTAATATTAATCCAAGCTCTATCGACGGTCCTAATCAATTCACAACTTCTATAAAAAGGACCTAAGACTCCACCTAATTCATATGAATAAAAATGAGAATGAGACCGTCATGCTGCTGAGAAAAGACTAGAAATAGCCGTCAAAATTGAGAGACGATTAGGAGACAATTCAAAAGCTTAAAGCAACGACAACTAAATCAAAACAACGCCTACAACAAAGGATAGCATCTCCAAATTCAGAACTCAGATTCCTGAATTGAAGATTCGTCATACGTTGTAAGTAGAGTGCTATTCCAATGTGAATGAAGAATTGTGTTTTGATTTGTGTAAAATGAGAAATAGAATTTGCTCAATTTGTGATGATAATAATTCATAACTGTATGTTGCTATGATTCTAATCGATTTGGGACGTTGTGATATAACGATTGGATATTTGCAAGTATGTGATTCATGTTGAAAGTTAACAACTATATGTTTGTGGTAGTTTACTACAACACCTATTGGATAATTGCAAGTATATAATTCATGTTGAAAGTTAACGACTATATGTTTGTGGTAGTTTGTTTGAGATTCAAGCAAGTATATGATTTACTATTATGCCAACATGATGTATAATTTTATGGTCATCTTTAGTGTAATTGGATCCGTTTGAGTATTATGATTCATATGAAGTTATGTTGGAATTGGCATCATGATTCAAGTGTAAAACCATACTTTTGTATTAGTGACAAAAGCAAGCATCTTTGTGAACTTGTGTTAATCCTATGAACATGACTAGATTACGTTTGGTGTTATGCCTAATTGGAAACATGTTTTAGGCCTATGTTGTTATCAAACTCATATGATAATTTTATGTGACATATAATTAAGTTAGATTTACATTCCAATTGCAAGCTTACATGAATAGATTAAAAACCATGATTCATGTTTAGGTATGTTTATGCCATGATTATATGAATAGATTAAAAACCATGATTCATGTTTAGGTATGTTTATGCCATGATTATATGCTATTACAATGCAAGTTCACAAGTGCCTAATTCATGTTAATTAGATCGTTATGTTGCAAGTTCATGCGCTCACACTCCCCTTTTTATGTTGCTTAGAATACATAAACACCATGTTCTAAGCCTCCCCTTTTTCATGTGGCTAAGTTGGGTTTAAATGCTAAATCCAACATATGTTATGTTGTAGCGAACGTATAAAACGGGGGTAATGACATTTGGGTTAAAATGTAAATATATGTATTGGCATGTTTGACGCATGCCAACGACCTTGAAAACAATTAAGTGGTATAAATTAATTTTACACAATAAAGATAAATTTGAATAATGGGCCGCAAATATTTACATATAAAAAATAAAAAGAGACAAAATATGTAAATTTAGAAAATACGATGTGTTTAACCCGAGGTTGGATTGAGTTGTGATGTAAACCTGCCCGGAACCGCCCGACTGTCCAGTAGTCACAACAATACCTATCCAATGTGGGTGGTTAAACACGGAGCCCAATAAAGACCCGAGGTTAGACTGAGTTATGGCGTAAGACTGCCCGGACCCAACCGGCAACAGGCAGCCACAACAATACCTGTCTAATGTGAGAGGTCGAGGCTTTAATAAGACAATTAAGGCTGAGTCAGGATTGATAGGATTAAGTAAATTGAATTAATAATTAATCAAAATGGAACATGCTAAACTATACAGACTGATTGGGGGTTAGGTTTACAAAACACTTAACCAACTTAGCATGTTGGCTAGAAATAGAAAACCTAGTAGCGGGGGACCCTTTTCAGCAGTAACCCTACAAGGTGTATCAGGATACTATGAACTAGGCAGGGTGGGGCACGATTACTGGGCTGACTGTAAGAGGTCAAATCGACGGCGGTGGTGCAGCAGTGTAGGTTCTAACGGGGTGCGGGCGTGCACACACTCCGGCGCAGAAAAATAAGGCACTGGGCACCAGTAGTATACCTGTGCATTCTAGGATTGTGTCGGGCCGCCACCATGGGACTTGATACACCCCATGGTGGGACCAGCATAGGTAACTACAACATCGGGGGCCGTAAGACACATGTAACTATGCGAGTAGGAGCCGATCATTAGAAATGGATCACTTCACCCTGATTATGGGGGGCCCGTTGGGAACTAGTGTATGGGGGTGCAGAGATTAATATGGGGTACGATAGTATTCGACTCTAGACAACTTAACCTAGTTTATGGTGCTTTCCCATTTCCAGTTTATACTTATCATGCCCAATTCTTTATTCATAGACTGAATAGTCCTAGACTTACTCAGGCTTTATGTCTGACTCTACTTTTCTTTCGTTTCCCCCCAGGTCCACAGGGAGGGAATACCGCAGCTTGACCAGTTTTCACATCCAGCTTGAAGAGAAAGAATGTATTGCTTGGATCTCTTTCGTTTTGGACTATGGCTTTGGATTGCAAATATGGGGACTTATGCAGTTTACTTTTGTTTTTATGCTTCTTTAAGTTATGAAATCAAGACAGTTATGAGTATGTAATGGTTTTTGGAAGTATTGTAAGACAATTATGACGTGGTTTGTGTAACACGTATTTTGTTGAAATAAAAATTGCTGTTGTTTTCCGCTGTTCAAAAATATGTGTATTTATATTTGTCTTGTGTATCTGTGACTTATACTTATAAACCTCCACCAAAATTAGGGCATTCCCTTTGAGAGTGACCCTAACGGAGGTGGGGTGTTTCACTTGGTATCAGAGCATAGGTTTACCAGATAAGATAAAAAGTTTTGAAAATTTATTTTCAAAAGAAATTTTAAAGAAGCATTTTTAAAGATAAAATGTTATTTTATTTTAAAAAGGCAAAGTCCCCCAAAGCCATAGGTACTATCTTTTATCCTTCGTTTTGAATCTACCCTTTTTGTTTCAGCATGTCCGAAGAACTTAACTTGCCAGAGGGTATACCAATACCTGGTTGGTTCAGACGATTCTTAGAAGCAAGGGCCACTCAGCCAGGTCCTACCGTTCCTCCTCCACCAGCTGCGGGAAATCAACCAGCTGCAGCAGCACCTCTTCATCCACCTCCTCCGCGGGGTAATACTTTTGCTAAGATATGTAAAGATTTTAAAGCTATGGGAGGAAAGGACTTTCATGGAACCGAGTCCTTCATGGCAGCCAGGAATTGGCTGAAGGAAACCGAGGACTTATTCGTCATCTTTGAGGTAGGAGATAGGCAGAAAGTACAACTGGCAGTATGGCTACTTAAAGGCGAGGCTTCCTACTGGTGGGAAGTCACCAATGCAGAAAGACCAGTGGAAACATGAGAGGACTTTAGGGCAAGGTTTGAGGCTAAATTTCTCTCAGAAGCTGAAAGGAGTCTTCAGTTGGAAAAATTCTTATTTCTTAAGCAAGGGAATATGACAGTCAAAGAGTATGTTAATCAGTTCGATCAACTGGCTAGGTTCGGACTGGACCTAGTCAACACTCCGCACAAGAAGGCTCTCCGCTTTGTCAAAGGATTGAATGAGCCATTACACAGTTTGGCCATGACCCATATACCCATGGGAGCTACGTATGAAAGGTTGGTGCAGATGGCATTGCTGAACGAAGAGGATAAGGGCAAGAAGGAGACAAAGGCAGAAAGCTCTCAAGGGAAGAAAGAGGGTACAGCCTAAGATGACAGACTTTAAGAAGGGCGGGAAAGACAACAAAGAGAAGAAGAAGTGTAATTTCTGTGGCAAAGTGGGGGCACTTAGTGAAAGATTGCCGGAAAAAGAAGGCCAAGAAGAATGGCGGGTGCTTTTCTTGCGGTGAGACAGGCCACATGGCTAAGGATTGTCCAAAGAAACGAGGGCAGGGGCAGAGAGCTGGATCCACCTCAGGGGCACAGGTTCAAGTGCTAGAAGTGCCACCTCTGCAACAACGAGGTATAAATACTTCTGTAGAAAGTGTAGTTTATATTTATGTGAAGTGAAAAATAGATCGATTTACACAGCGGAAGACAACAAATTTAAACCTAATTTGTAATCGGAAACCATGATAGAAATTAAATTTCGTACCTTTTCAGTTCTTCGATTCGAATCAAAAGGGGATCTTGAGCTGTTGAATCCAAAATCCAGTTCCAGATCAGATTGAATTAGTGCTTGAAGTCGAGCACCTCTATCGGAGTCCACAATCGTTACTCTCGAATCAAATCGAGGAAGATAGGCCAGTACTAGCTGAATTTGGGATTAAGTTGTGATCTAGGGTTTTTGGATTTCGGCTGTGTCTATTAATTGATGATAAGGTCCGACCTTTATAATAATAGAACCGACATAGTCTCCAAACCTTATGACCCAATTAACCCTTATCTAAAATGGAATTGGTCAAAACCCCTCATTTTAAATATCTTTATCTTTAGCAACGCATGTAAGTGTGACCCTATAGGCTATGACAGCGTTGGTAACAGTTTAAACAAATTCAAACTGTAAACAATGAGCGGCGTCTAGTAACACATCATTGTTACCCAAGCTATAATAGTGATGATTCAATACAACCTGCTGTGAATAGTGTGTCAATATAATTTAATCCTTTTAACCGTTATATCCTAGATTAAACTGAAGGCATGGATCGTATCATCCTCTTTTAATTTAATCTGTTTTCTTGATCGATGAGTAGACTGTTCAAAGCAAATCAATATTTGAGCACGGCCATGCATTTCACAGTCTCACTCAATCAAGAGGCCCATGGATATCACTATGAATATATCGTAGGGTTAAATTCCATCTAGATCATTCATAATTTGTATTCGATTCTAGATATATCCAATAATCACCGTTATCATTACTCTGTTACGAAATAACTTTAGATGATATCAAAACATAAATATCTTCGAATAAAATTATAATGATTTCAGGTCTGAGGACCATTATATCACTATCACTATGAGAACAACTGATGATACTGTTAATTATATTCCATGGAGTTATCTCACGATGGGTCAGCCCAATACGCTATTCTTCAATACGTATTTATATCTTGACTTTAATATCACGTATATTAATGATCAATGAGATGTGATCATCAGTCAATCAATATACTAGTCTCAACGCTTTATTGTTGTCCTATATAAACAATAAAACTCGACTAGGGACATTTAAGAATTATAATACTTATCATATTATATAATCTCAAATTCAAGTCTTACTCGAACTATATAATTCCGTATTATAATTCTAAGGACTTCTATTATATTATTATTTATATTACACAGTAAATATAATATAATAGAATATTATTTCATTCCAAATAAAATAATAACATCACCAATGTTATCAATCTCATCAAATGAATTGCCTTTAGGGCATAAACTCCAACAATCTCCCACTTGCACTAGAGTCAATCATTCACGTATCGTATACTTATGAAACTTGTGTGACTATTAAACTTCTGCTGCGACAGAGTTTAATTCAGTAGGTCTGCAACATTACAACGTTTATAACTTTGCAGATATGTTCATTTCCTTATGTGAACACTTTCACATAAGCGTTATATTTCTTAAATATATGTTTGAATCGATAATGAGTTTAAGGTATTAGGCCTGAGCAATAGCCACATTATTATCGCAATGCAAATCATTGGATCAACAATGAATTAAGTTCAAATATGAACTTCTTAATCCAAACATTTTCTTTCTCAGAATCAATATTTATTCTGTTTTAAAACTAACATAATTTACAATAATTAATGTGTTATCAAATGACATTAGAATTATTGTCACACTCCCACTCGATTTCTTGTCTATACAAGATTCAATAACATTTTGTGGTTTCGAGACATTTCGACTTCTGTTTCATTCCTATCGGTATCGCAGAGACTAGCTCTTCTTTATAAGGATACCAATTTTAGCAATAAACATTTTATTCTCAAAGAATTTATAGAAATAATATCCATTTATATCTTATGGACATTACAAAAAATAGTTATTTTATTCGGGTCTGATCTTATCAGAGGAAGGACGTTTAATAAACGCCTTGCATCCAAATCTGTGCATTAAACACACTAGGACATTTCCTAGTCCATATCTTATATGGTATTTTTAAGTCAATTTTAGTAGGATTAAATGCAATTGTTCTAAATTTAATTTATTGGAAGATCTATATGACTTATCTTGGTCGTACCATATCTTATAAGCTGTGATTACTCCTTTCAGATACACCATCTTAATATGGTGTTCTAAGTGGAGTGAGTCGTGAAACAATTTCAAACTTATCTGGATAGTCATTAAATAGTTGGCTTAAATATTCCTTTTCGATCTGTTCGAAAAGTGTTTATTTATTATTAAAATCGGTTTCTATCTCCACTTTGAATTCTTTGAACTTTTCAAAGGATTCTGATATGTGTTTCATAAGATACGCATATCTGTATCTACTGATATCATCAGTAAATATAATGAAGTAACAAAACCTATCTCTAGCTTATGTATTCATTGCTCCATTTACATCATTATATATGAGACCCAATACTTATCACTCCTTCACTGTGTCAAGTGAAAGGAGATTCGATTATTTTCCCTAATAAACAAGATTTGTATTCTTCATATGATTCAAAATCAAGTGGTCTCAAAATTCCATCATTATGGAGTTTTGATATACTTTCTTGTTTTACTCGGCTAACCGGTAATGCTAAAGGTACATTGGATTTAAATTATTAATTTTAATCCACTTAATGTCAATGTCTAGTACATTATAGTTAAGGATTTATAGAATCATTAACTATTTGTGAAACTCCAAACGATATTTTATTTAAATAAAATGAATAACAATTGTTCATTTCATTACAAATAAAATTCAAACTTGTCTAAACAAGATCTATTATAACATTTATCTTAAGTGGAGTTTCAATATAATAATTATTTTATTTATTTAATTAAGCCAGTCTAATCAACAAGAATCAACTTCCTATGGATAATCTAACAACACTTGCTTCATTTCCAATTGTAAGTCCACTTGTCCTTTTATCAGATTTCTACTTATACCGCTATTTTATATATCAACATATATTTATATGATTTTATATCTAGTATCTAGTACTAGAAATGTATAAGTAGATTATTATAACATTTATATGTTATTCAGTTGAAGTCACACTTTAACTTCTAGATCCTCCCTATTTGTTAGAACAATTTATGTTTCAATTTGTTTAAGGACAATCCTAAATTTCAATGTTAGTCAAGAAATTTGATTTAATTCAACTTATCCTTCTTAAGGATTAATTTAAATTAACGGAGTTATCTTTTATTTAATATCTATAGTAGATAATAAATATTAACTGATTCTATTATATATAAATACAAAATTTTGACAATCAAACTTTATATTTATACTAATGTAAAATTTAAACTAAAATATGCTCCCACTCGAATTAACATCCCTCTGTTTATATACATATATCAGCATATATATATATATATATATATATAATGGTGTTCCAAGATCCATATCTAGTCGTGCCTTGACCCTGCTTTGGCTGAACCCAAAACACAACCTTTTAGGTAGATATCTTATATCAATTATATCACATATATAACTCTTGGATTGCATGTTGAATGTTTTATTCGGTATTATTCATTTGCTCAAAATATAGAATAATTCATGCTTTTGTCTCTAAGCCATAATCTTATTATGCAGCTTAGTTAAGTCAGACCCAATAATAGGTTGGAGCACTACATTTTAATCCATCGCATATAACCAAAATAAAAGGTGCACAACGCTTTGGCGTTAGTTACATCCAGTGATTTTGGACAGTGAGGAGTATATTATTAGAAGACGTCACCATGACTTAATATAATAGAATAATCTGCTGCAAAGGGATTTTATACTACGTGGTGGCGAAACAATATTAAGTTTATACACATGTATCAAAATATATGTGCGTTTTTATTTTTTATTATTTTTTATTAATATATATACAATATATATGAATAAACATTTTAAATTTCATATCACTATACTATATATATATTCCTGAATGATTCAATATATTGGATAAGCCAAAGTAGGCTTATTTAGTATCAAAGTATACTCAAGAATCTAGCATGATTTATCACAAATCATTCACTTCTAAATATATACAATGTTCAGTTCCTAACCACTTTAAGGCCCAAACAGTAAAGATTTACATTTCAATTTCAATACAACATAACAGATTTAAGATCATGCGAAACCAATACCATATAATAACAGTACAGTAAAACATAATTACATCAACACATGTATAATATTTAATCTGCCCATATTTTCAGTAAGATTAGTCCAACTAGAATGAATACAATCCAAACATATCTATATATACAGTTTTACAACATTTGGTCGTTACCAAACAAGTACATTAACAAATAAATGCTTAGGCTATAATTCACATTACAACCTTTTACATATACATCTATGCGCTGTGTTAAACAATACATAAGGCAGTCAAACTGCAAAATTATTAAAATTGCACTAGCTGCTTGCTACGTTGATAACCAAAGGTACTGCATCATCTTCGCCACCCATAATGAGCATACTGGTTCAGTCAAACTGATCCATCTATAGGCTAAACTCTGCAAAATATATTCACATATGTTTAATTTCGGATCGACATCATGTATGCATTTATATACATATAAATATATATATCATAATATGTATATGTATATAATCACTGTCAAATTCATCCACACATATATCATAATATACAGGTGAACATTATAAATAGATGTTGTATACTTGCGTATAAATTCATTCATCATATATCCAGGAATCAATACCCTTTCATATATAATAAACTGTATAGACCCAATTCAGTATCTTTGTGCATGTTACCAGGGTAAATATCTTTATTATAATAAAAAAAATGAACTAAAACTATTTCAGTATCATTATTATGCTATATATATATATCATTGTTTAAATTCAAACATTTATATAAACAAATGAACAATACAAAATAATTTGTATTCTAGATGTTTGCAGGAATCAACATTCCCCTTTTCAACAATATTTGCAATGTCTGAAACATTTGAATATCACTGAAAAATGAATACCAACATGCTTCAATGTGAAACAACAGATTGGATCATATACATATTTAAATTATAGTATCAAACCAAGCTAGTATTCTGACACGCAATATTTATGTATATTTTAGATAATGTTCAAAATTGTGCAGGAATCTCATTCCCATTCAACTTGATAACTATAATTCAAGTATTTCAACATACATGCACATAACAGGTTCCTAAATTCAATAAAATAATGAACTGCAGCTTGGAACCAGTAAATCTATCTATTATAATATATTTATACATATGTATATATATATTTATATACATATATATATATGTATATATAAATATATATACCTGTACGCTAACAGATACATAGATATAACTTTGTATTAACCATTATACACTGTACAAATATAATTCAAAACTCATGCTTCTCATATCAAGATATAGATCAGTTTTATAAAACTTATAATTGCATAATTTTGATACACATGCATACATACAAACAAGTCACACTAGTTTGATGTATACATATGTTATTATGTGCTACTACTGATAGTGATTTAAACATGTTTCAATTGCAGTATTTACAGCTGTCAGAAAAAAAATATTTGCATATTTATATTTTAACAGCATATGCAATCAATTTGAATCCCTACAGGTTGTAATTAAACAGGTGTATTACAGCGGTAATTAGATTTCTAATATGTATTCTACAAGGTCATAAACTTGTACAGTGGATGTTTAGAATTGAACAAACATTTACATATTAGCTACTACTTATGAATATCCATTATATTCAAGCAGCAGCTTTATAATATAATGCAAATCAGTATGCAATTCATAAACAAATGAATATATATATATATATATATATATATATATATATATGACTTAATGAAACATAGTGTAAAAAGGACTTACTGAATTTGAAATAGTTATTGACCAAGATATGATCAACTCATATGACAAAATATACCTTAAAATATCAAGTCAATAATATAGACTTCAAAATTAAACTGTTTTTAACTTAGTTCTTAAAACTAAGGTCTGTCAGTACTTGTTAATACATGTATAAACAAACAATAAATAACATTTATATACAATGAATGTATAACTATCAAATAGTTTGTTTGTTAAGAATAAAATAACATTTATTTTATTCCTGTTTTGGTTATTATTACAACAAGAGACATAATCTGGCTAAGTTTTATATGATATAGAACTTGCTATTTGACACATTACAGTGTGTGTGATATGGGGTTTGTATTGCAAACAATATTCACAATATATTCACACTTATATATATTTATATATTCATTGCAATATATAAATATGTACTGTTATTAAAAGTCTAGTAATTTTAAGTAAACAGATCATATAAATATACTTAAATTGAAAGAATGTTAATCTGATTCTTCCATATCCAAATAAATCTTATCATATCAGATTCATATTTGTATAATCAAATCATTTAAATATCTTTATACTCATAATGACTACACAAACAAATTCATATGCTCTAGTCCAAAACGGTTTCAAAACAGTTTTATATCCAACAGCTTTATATATTTTTTACAGATTTAATCAGCTTAATCTGTGAACACACAACTATTTCAGATCTAATCAAAATAGTATGTATATAGATTGACAGATTTATAATATTCTACAAAACTTGATCAAAATTATTCGACATCCTTGACATATCAAAACAGGATTTTATGTCAGAATTTCATTTTGTCAGATTATACAGTTTAGATATAAAAGCATTCCATGTTCATAGGATTATTCAATCATTCCAGGACATTAAACCAAACAGGGTATGGCTCAACAATCTTAATTAAGGAGTGATTGTGAATAATAAGTGCTAAACTTGTGTAAACATTTATCATGGTTTGTCAAGCTCGGTACAAAACTTAATCAACATAAAACTTTATGTTCTCCTATGATATAAAAACATACAGATTAATAAACGATTATAAATATTAAAATTCTCATTTTAATCTGATCAAGAATCTGATCAAAGAGAAGCTAATATTATACAATAACAAATTTTTGTTTTTGATCTAAATCAAGCATATATATATAACAGTCATATTCTGTTTTTATAAATAAGGTATACAGATCCAAACACATACTGATTTTAAATTATGTGTCAATTTTTTATTTATTTAAATCTCATTCATGGAATCACAACAGAGCCCAAACTAAGTACATGTAATAGATGTGATTCAAAATCTATCTATTATACTTATTTAAATCTTCTGTAACAATTACAGAACGAAATAATAACTGTTTTCTTTTTAAAACCAGATTCAAAATATAGGTTAACCATATATACTTATATAAGAGATGGAATTTCAGACATTCACAATTGAATTAATATCATATATTAATTCAAATTCATTCAGATGAACAAGACATAATTTTGTTTATCACAAAACGATTTTAGTTCATCATTGAATGTTCACAAAATCCGGATCTCATCATTTTGATGTTCATAACATCGATTAACATGTAACTGTAACATTTAAAGGCCTAAACTATATTTGAATCGATATAACCTGGCTCTGATACCATTGAAGTGAAAAATAGATCGATTTACACAGTGAAGACAACAAATTTAAACCTAATTTGTAATCGGAAACCATGATAGAAATTAAATTTCGTACCTTTTCAGTTCTTCGATTCGAATCAAAAGGGGATCTTGAGCTGTTGAATCCAAAATCCAGTTCCAGATCAGATTGAATTAGTGCTTGAAGTCGAGCACCTCTATCGGAGTCCACAATCGTTACTCTCGAATCAAATCGAGGAAGATAGGTCAGTACTAGCTGAATTTGGGATTAAGTTGTGATCTAGGGTTTTTGGATTTCGGCTGTGTCTATTAATTGATGATAAGGTCCGACCTTTATAATAATAGAACCGACATAATCTCCAAACCTTATGACCCAATTAACCCTTATCTAAAATGGAATTGGTCAGAACCCCTCATTTTAAATATCCTTATCTTTAGCAACGCATGTAAGTGTGACCCTATAGGCTATGACAGCGTTGGCAACAGTTTAAACAAATTCAAACTGTAAACAATGAGCGGCGTCTAGTAACACATCATTGTTACCCAAGCTATAATAGTGATGATTCAATACAACCTGCTGTGAATAGTGTGTCAATATAATTTAATCCTTTTAACCGTTATATCCTAGATTAAACTGAAGGCATGGATCGTATCATCCTCTTTTAATTTAATCTGTTTTCTTGATCGATGAGTAGACTGTTCAAAGCAAATCAATATTTGAGCACGGCCATGCATTTCACAGTCTCACTCAATCAAGAGGCCCATGGATATCACTACGAATATATCGTAGGGCTAAATTCCATCTAGATCATTCATAATTTGTATTCGATTCTAGATATATCCAATAATCACCGTTATCATTACTCTGTTACGAAATAACTTTAGATGATATCAAAACATAAATATCTTCGAATAAAATTATAATGATTTCAGGTCTGAGGACCATTATATCACTATCACTATGAGAACAACTCATGATACTGTTAATTATATTCTATGGAGTTATCTCACGATGGGTCAGCCCAATACGCTATTCTTCAATACATATTTATATCTTGACTTTAATATCACGTATATTAATGATCAATGAGATGTGATCATCAGTCAATCAATATACTAGTCTCAACGCTTTATTGTTGTCCTATATAAACAATAAAACTCGACTAGGGACATTTAAGAATTATAATACTTATCATATTATATAATCTCAAATTCAAGTCTTACTCGAACTATATAATTCCGTATTATAATTCCAAGGACTTCTATTATATTATTATTTATATTACACAGTAAATATAATATAATAGAATATTATTTCATTCCAAATAAAATAATAACATCACCAATGTTATCAATCTCATCAAATGAATTGCCTCTAGGCATAAACTCCAACATTATGATCACCCAGTTCGCACTTTATTTAATTCTGGCGCATCACACTCCTTTATCTCATCTGCTTTAGTAGAATCTCTGCACCTAGAAACTAGTATGGTAGAGGACCCCTTACTTGTTTCAAATCCAATCGGGGGCCCGGCTCATCTGTCTATGATCTGTGTGGGATTGAAAATTTCTATTCTAAGTGTAGAATTTAGATGTAGTGCCTTTGTTTTGGGCTTCTCGGGGTATGGTTTGATTTTGGGCATGGATTGGCTATCCAGTAATGGTGCCATCCTTGATTGTGAGAAAAGGGTGGTTAGGCTTCTGACCCAACTTGGTAACACTCTGGAAATTACTTGTAATCCCTCGTATGCGGTTATGCTTAGTTATCTTGAATCGCTAGATGCTTCTGTTGAAAGTTTGCAATCGGTTAGAGTGGTCCGGGAATATCCGGATGTCTTCGAAGAGGTGAAGGGCATACCTCCGAAGCGGGAGATAGACTTCCGCATATATCTTGTAGATAATTTAAAGCCCGTTGCGTTGCCCGTTAGACATATGGCTCCGCGGGAAAGGAAAGAGCTCAGTAAACAGATTAAAGAGCTTCTAGAGAAGGGGTTCATTAGAAGGAGCATTTCAGAATGGGGCGCTCCAGTGGTGTTCGCCACAAAGGCGGATGGTTCACTCCGTCTATGTGTTGACTATAGGGAGCTCAACAAGCTAACGAAAAAGAATAGGCACCCTCTCCCCAGAATTGACGATCTGTTTGATCAGCTTGTAGGAGCATCTGTTTTCTCCCAACTCGATTTAGCGACTGGATTTCATCAGCTAAGGGTGGCTGAAGATAGCATCGATAAGACCGCATTCAGGACCCCAGACGGCTTCTTTGAATGGCTTGTCATGCCTTTTGGCTTGACAAATGCACCCGCTTACTTCGTGGACCTGATGAGTAGGGTGTTCAGAGAATTCCTCAACAAATTCGTAGTGGTCTTCGTAGACGATATCCTTATCTTCTCAAAGAGTGAAGAGGAACATGCTCAACACCTAAGGGCAATCATGGAAACTCTGCGAGTCCATCAGCTAAAAGCCAAATTCTCCAAATGCCACTTTTGGAGAGAGGAAGTGAGGGTCCTTGGGCACATAGTATCCAAAGAAGGGTTAGCTGTGGACCCTGCCAAGGTAGTAGCGGTACATGATTGGAAGACGCCAAGGAATGCAACTGAGGTCCGAAGTTTTCTAGGACTAGCAGGTTTCTACCGAAAATTCATAAGGGATTTTGCGAAAATCTCAGCTCCACTCACGAGGCTGACAAAGAAGAATCTAGTGTTCAATTGGGACTTGGATTGCGAGTTTGCTTTCCAACGACTGAAAAGGGCTCTTACAACAGCCCCAGTTCTGACGTTGCCAGATGGAAGCAAGATGTTCACAGTTTATACAGATGCATGTGGGACAGGACTAGGCGCTGTCTTAATGCAAGAAGGAAGGGTAGTAGCTTATGGCGGAAGACAGTTGAAAGTGCACGAAAAGAACTACCCGACCCACGATCTTGAGTTAGCTGCCATCGTCTTTGCACTCAAGTCTTGGCGACACTATCTCCTAGGTGAGAAGTTCGAACTTTACACTGACCATAAATCGTTGAAATACCTTTTCTCGCAGAAGGACCTTAACTTGAGGCAATAGAGATGGATGGAGTTTCTTGCCTCGTACGATTTCGAGATCTCTTACACTCCGGGCAAAGGCAACGTAGTGGCAGACGCGTTGAGCCGAAAGAAACTGACCCTAAGCCCACTGTTTGTTGAAAGACAAAGCCTAGAGTTTATAGCCAGCTTGGACTTTAGGCCCTCCTCCGATTTTGTACCGGGCTTGCTAGCATCTCTCGAAGTACGCCCGACTTTAGTGAACTCAATAGGGACAACACAACGCGAAGACCCTCAGCTTGTGGAAATGATTGATAGGCTAATTGGGGTGAGACTTCAAGTCACCTCAGCAAATACTGCATCGACGATAAGGGTTGGCTAAGGCGAGACGGAAGACTATGCGTCCCACAGACAAGGGATTTAATAAAGAAGGTTCTCGAGGAAGCACATCACTCCAAGATGACAATACATCCAGGCGGAGATAAAATGTACAAGGACATAAAGAGAACTTTCTTTTGGAGCGGCATGAAGAAAGACGTGGCAGAATTCGTTTCAAAGTGTATGGTTTGCCAACAGGTTAAGGCGGAACAGAAAAAGCCTGGCGGTCTGCTCCATCCTCTAGAGGTCCCACAGTGGTAGTGGGATAGCATCTCTATGGACTTCATTGATGGGCTGCCTAGGTCTAGAAGAGGCAACACTAGCATTTGGGTAATAGTGGATAGGCTTACAAAAGCGCCCACTTTTTACCTGTCAAGAGTAAAAGAACTGCCTCATCCCTAGCATCTCTTTATCTCAAGGAAATTGTTCGACTCCATGGAATACCATCCAGCATTGTTAGTGACCGAGACCCTATCTTCACAAGTGAGTTTTGGTGGAGTCTGCAAGAAGCGGTAGACACACAATTATGCTTGAGCACAGCCTATCATCCCCAATCCGACGGCCAGACGGAAAGAGTGAACAGAGTTTTGGAGGACCTTTTAAGACTGTGCGTCCTTGACTTCGGAGGGACATGGGAAGACCATCTTCCTTTGGTGGAATTTTCCTACAACAACAGCTACCAAGCCACCATCGGAATGGCACCCTTCGAAGCTTTATATGGAAGACCGTGCCGATCGCCCACTTGTTGGTGGGAGTCTACTGATAAGCTCATACTTGGGCCAGATATGATCCGAGAGACTTCAGAGAAAGTAGACTTGATACGAAGAAGGATGAAGACAGCCCAAGACAGACAGAAATCCTACGCCGACAGGAGGAGGACCGACCTTGAATTTGAGGTTGGGGATAGAGTTTTTCTTAAGGTGTCTCCGCTAAGGAACGTTGTTCGTTTTGGAACCACAGGAAAGCTAGCACCAAGGTTCGTAAGGCCATTCCCTATCATCGAGAAAATTGGGAAAATGGCCTATAGATTAGAGCTACCCGAAAAACTGGCCGGAGTTCACAACGTTTTCCATGTTTCGCACCTCCGAAAATGTCTACATGAATTTGTTGAAGTGGTAGAGCCAAACATCCTTGAGGAAGCTGAAGTGGAACGCGAAGCAACCGTGAGGAAAGTTCCAACACGCATCTTAGGAACTGAAGTGAAAAAGCTACGCAACCGCGAAGTCAAGCTCGTCAAAGTTCAGTGGAGCGACGCCGAGGAAGACGCGACTTGGGAAACTGAGGCTAGAATACGAGCAGCATACCCTTTTCTTTTCGAGGATACATCTTTGATCTTTCTTTTTCCTTAAGTTGCGCTTTTATCTATCTTTTTAGGTATATCTCCTTGACCTTATCTTTTAAGTAGAAACCCTTTGGATGAAAACATGTAATTGAAACATGTTATGGATGATGGTTGCAAGTAGTTGCAAGTGATTGCTAGTGGTTGCTCGTGGTTGCATATACACACACAATTTAGGTTTTAGATCGTCTCAGTCACTTCATACTGCATATGCATATATGTATTTATATTCGTATATGGTTGAAGTTTAATGTGTTGTCCTATGGATGTTGCATTTATATATGAATGATTGTGCACTCATGTAGAATCATGAATAGGAAAATTTGCATACATAATGGATTCATGACACTTACTTAATTTGCATTAAGGAGGTCAACTGAATCAATAGGCCGCCTAATTTTGCATTAGATAAGTACATGTACACACACTTCGCATATGATCATGAAGCATTAGAAGTCTTTTAAGGACAATGGATGCTCGTGTTTGATGGATGAGTAGATGGACGTTTGGATGTTAGGATATACAATCTTCCTAAACTTGAAGATTTCGGGGGCGAAATCCTTTTTAAGTGGGGGAGAATGTAACACCCCGTGTATTCTATAAGAGTGAAATTCACAAATTAAAGTATAATTAATTTCAAATCAAAGAATTAAGGGAAACGGGATACGCCATTGCGTTCGTCTCGGAATTCTGCTTGGGATAGAGTCCGAGTTTGCATAAAATGGACTCCGTATGAAGAAGATATGGCCTCTGGAAGTTTCAGAATTCAGTTTAAAATTCAAAACAGCTCAGAAAAACCAATTCAAAATTCAAAATCGGGTCGGATTGGCCAGGGCGGGAATTTTCCCGCCCAAGGCACCCAGGTCGACTGGGTAGTCGACCTAGGGCTACCCAGGTCGACTGGGTAGTCGACCTGGGTCACCCGTGTCGACTGCCAAGTCGACACGGTGTCGACTGGCGTGTCGACCTAGCCCCTGAGCCTGGTCGAACCCAGCCCCCCCTGGCTGGCCTGGTCTGTGCTTAGCCGAATTTCTGAGCCTTGCCTTGTCATTAGGGCTAGGTGTCAGCTCCTGATTGGTCTCTCCTTCAAACGAACGGCTAATATTAATCCAAGCTCCATCGACGGTCCTAATCAATTCACAAATTCTATAAAAAGGACCTAAGACTCCACCTAATTCATATGAATAAAAATGAGAATGAGACCGTCATGCTGCTGAGGAAAGACTAGAAATAGCCGTCAAAATTGAGAGACGATTAGGAGACAATTCAAAAGCTTAAAGCAACGACAACTAAATCAAAACAACGCCTACAACAAAGGATAACATCTCCAAATTCAGAACTCAGATTCCTGAATTGAAGATTCGTCATACGTTGTAAGTAGAGTGCTATTCCGATGTGAATGAATAATTGTGTTTTGATTTGTGTAAAGTGAGAAATAGAATTGTGCTTAATTTGTGATGATAATAATTCAGAACTGTATGTTGCTATGATTCAAATCGATTTGGGACGTTGTGATATAACGATTGGATATTTGCAAGTATGTGATTCATGTTGAAAGTTAACAACTATATGTTTGTGGTAGTTTACTACAACACCTATTGGATAATTGCAAGTATATGATTCATGTTGAAAGTTAACGACTATATGTTTGTAGTAGTTTATTTGAGATTCATGCAAGTATATGATTTACTATTATGCCAACATGATGTATAATTTTATGGTCATCTTTAGTGTAATTGGATCCATTTGAGTATTATGATTCATGTGAAGTTATGTTGGAATTGGCATCATGATTCAAGTGTAAAACCATACTTTTGTATTAGTGACAAAAGCAAGCATCTTTGTGAACTTGTGTTAATCCTATGAACATGACTAGATTACGTTTGGTGTTATGCCTAATTGGAAACATGTTTTAGGCCTATGTTGTTATCAAACTCATATGATAATTTTATGTGACATATAATTAAGTTAGATTTACATTCCAAATGCAAGCTTACATGAATAGATTAAAAACCATGATTCATGTTTAGGTATGTTTATGCCATGATTATATGAGATTAAAAACCATGATTCATGTTTAGGTATGTTTATGCCATGATTATATGAGATTAAAAACCATGATTCATGTTTAGGTATGTTTATGCCATGATTATATGCTATTACAATGCAAGTTCACAAGTGCCTAATTCATGTTAATTAGATCGTTATGTTGCAAGTTCATGCGTTCACACTCCCCTTTTTATGTTGCTTAGAATACATAAACACCATGTTCTAAGCCTCCCCTTTTTCATGTGGCTAAGTTGGGTTTAAATGTTAAATCCAACATATGTTATGTTGTAGCGAACGTATAAAACGGGGGTAATGACGTATGGGTTAAAATATAAATATATGTATTGGCATGTTTGACGCATGCCAACGACCTTGAAAACAATTAAGTGGTATAAATTAATTTTACACAATAAAGATAAATTTGAATAATGGGCCGCAAATATTTACATATAAAAAATAAAAAGAGACAAAATATGTAAATTTAGAAAATACGATGTGTTTAACCCGAGGTTCGATTGAGTTGTGATGTAAACCTGCCCGGAACCGCCCGGCTGTCCAGTAGTCACAACAATACCTATCCAATGTGGGTGGTTAAACACGGAGCCCAATAAAGACCCGAGGTTAGACTGAGTTGTGGCGTAAGACTGCCCGGACCCAACTGGCAACAGGCAGCCACAACAATACCTGTCTAATGTGAGAGGTTGAGGCTTTAATAAGACAATTAAGGCTGAGTCAGGATTGATAGGATTAAGTAAATTGAATTAATACTTAATCAAAATGGAACATGCTAAACTATACAGACTGATTGGGGGTTAGGTTTACAAAACACTTAACCAACTTAGCATGTTGGCTAGAAATAGAAAACCTAGTAGCGGGGGACCCTTTTCAGCAGTAACCCTACAAGGTGTATCAGGATACCCTGAACTAGGCAGAGTGGGGCACGATTACTGGGCTGACTGTAAGAGGTCAAATCGACGGCGGTGGTGCAGCAGTGTAGGTTCTAACGGGGTGCGGGCGTGCACACACTCCGGCGCAGAAAAATAAGGCACTGGGCACCAGTAGTATACCTGTGCATTCTAGGATTGTGTCGAGCCGCCACCATGGGACTTGATACACCCCATGGTGGGACCAGCATAGGTAACTACAACATCGGGGGCCGTAAGACACATGTAACTATGCGAGTAGGAGCCGATCATTAGAAATGGATCACTTCACCCTGATTATGGGGTGCCTGTTGGGAACTAGTTTATGGGGGTGCAGAGATTAATATGGGGTACGATAGTATTCGACTCTAGACAACTTAACCTAGTTTATGGTGCTTTCCCATTTCCAGTTTATACTTATCATGCCCAATCCTTTATTCATAGACTGAATAGTCCTAGACTTACTTAGGCTTTATGTCTGACTCTACTTTTCTTTCGTCTTCTTTTTTTTCGTTTCCCCCCTCCAGGTCCACAGGGAGGGAATACCGCAGCTTGACCAGTTTTCACATCCAGCTTGAAGAGAAAGAATGTATTGCTTGGATCTCTTTCGTTTTGGACTATGGCTTTGGATTGCAACTATGGGGACTTATGCAGTTTACTTTTGTTTTTATGCTTCTTTAAGTTATGAAATCAAGACAGTTATGAGTATGTAATGGTTTTTGGAAGTATTGTAAGACAATTATGACGTGGTTTGTGTAACACGTATTTTGTTGAAATAAAAATTGCTGTTGTTTTCCGCTGTTCAAAAATATGTGTATTTATATCTGTCTTGTGTATCTGTGACTTATACTTATAGACCTCCACCAAAATTAGGGCATTCCCTTTGAGAGTGACCCTAACGGAGGTGGGGTGTTTCATGAAATGTCATTGCCAAATTATACACAATGTGATATCCATCGCCAAATTATACAATATGGTATGTCATTGCCAAACTACACAATATGATATGCCATCGGCAAATTATAATATGTTATCGCCAATTTATGTCATCACCAAGTATACAACATAATATGTCATCTCCAAATTTATTCAACATGATACGTCATTGCCAAAGTATAATATGTCATCGCTAAATTACACAACATATATGTCATTGGCAAATTATACAACATATGGGTCCAAAGCATTTAACTTTAATCATCAAATTACATACAACAAGATTCACAACTTAGCATAAAAAGAATCATAGTCTGGATCAATTCAGTTTTAACAAAAAGGATAGGCACAGATTTACATTAGGCGATGTTCTATATCCAGTTATTTAGTCATAATTATAACATTGTTTAGGTCTAAATGATAACTGGACTTACAAAAAGGAGGCTAGTCTTGAGTTCTGGGGTCGGTATTCTGAATTTGAATAGTTCTTCTTTGTTGTAGACGTTGAATTCTCTTAGTTGAATTAGATTCGATTTGCAATTCCTACTTGCTTCCTAGTTGAATGAGAATGGTGGCTACTCTAGATTGAGTGTTGACAGCATGGCGGTCTTAAGAATATTTTTGTGTGGCTTTAGGGCTTAGATTTGGGTTGCTTATATTGAAGTTTTATTTAATAGGACCCGTCAGATTAACCTAGAGCAAATCAATGCCAGTCAAACCTAAGAGAACCAATCAGAACGTGCCACGCAAGCCCTAATGACACAGAAATTCGTCACCGACGAAAACACATCAGATTTTAGATCTGACCCGAGGGGGAGGTCGACCCCAGGTCGACCCCCAGGTCGACCTGTATGGGGGGGAGGTCGACCCCCTGGTCAACCTTCTGGTCGACCTGGTCTTGGGCGGGAAATTTCCCGCCCAGCCCGTTTTTTACTTCAGATTTTGAATTTCGAATTTTCTGAACTGTTTATTTAAATTCTTGAATCTTCTGAAGGTCCTAACTCCTTCATATGAAATCCGATTTACGCAAACTCGGAATCTATCTCAAGCAGAATTCCAAGACGAACGCAATGGCGTAACCCGTTTCCATTAATTCTTACATTTGAAATTGATTATTCTTTAATTCGTAACTTTAATGTTTACCGAAAATATGGGGTGTGACATTCTCTCCTCCTTAAAGGATTTCGTCCTCGAAATCTTCAAGTCAAGAAGAATGTATATCCTACCATCCAATCGTCCATCTACTCAACCATCAAACACAGGCGTCCATTGTCCTTAAAAGACTTCTAATGCTTCATGATCATATGCATAGTGTGTGTAAATGTCCTTATCTAATGCAAAATCAGGCGGTCCACTAATTCAGTTGACCTCCTTTGTGCAAGTCATGTCGGTGTCATGCGTCCATAATGTATGCAATCTTCCCTATTCATACTTTCTACATGAGTGCACAATCATTCATACAAATGCAACATCCACATGATAACACATCAAGCTTCAATCATATACAAGTACATTTATGCATATGCAATATGAAAGTGACTGAGCCGATTTAATACCTAATGTGAGTGTATACGCATCCATGAGCAACCACTAGAAATCACTTGCAACCACTTGCAACCATCAGTCATAACATGTTTCAAATACATGTTTACATCCATTGGTTTCTACCTAAGGATCGAGAACAACACTGAGGAAAAATACTAAAAAGATGGGTACGAGCATGAACAAATTTAAGGAAAAAGATATCAAAGATGTACCCTCAAAAACAAAAGGGTACGCTGTGCGTATTTTGGCCTCAGTCTCCCAAGTCGCGTCTTGCTCAGCGTCACTCTATTGAAATTTTACAAGTGACTTCGTGGTTGCATAGCTTTTCGACTTCTGTACCCAAAATACGAGTTAGAGCTCTTCTCACTGTCGCCTCTTGTTCTACTTCTACTTCCTATAATATGCTTGGTTCCACCACTTCTGCAGACTCATGTATGCACTTTCGTAAGTGAGAAACGTGAAAGGCATTATGAACTCCAGCCAATCTTTCGGACAGCTCTACTCTGTAAGCCATCTTCCCAATCCTCTTAATGATGGGAAACACCCCTACAAATCTAGGTGCCAATTTTCCTGCGGATCCGAAGCGAACAACGTTCCTCAAAGGAGATACTTTAAAGAAAACCTTGTCCCCAACCTGAAATTCAAGGTCGGTTCTTCTCTTATCTGCGTAGTACTTCTGTTTATATTGGGCAGCCTTCATTCTTTTTCGTATCAATTCCACTTTCTCTGAAGTTTCTCTATCATATCTGGTCCAAGTATGAGCTTATCTGTAGACTCCTACCAACAAGTTGGTGATCAGCACGGTCTTCCATATAAAGCTTCGAAGGGTGCCATGCCTATGGTGGCTTGGTAGCTATTATTGTAGGCAAACTCAACCAAAGGAAGATGATCCTCCCATGTTCCTCCGAAGTCAAGAATTCATAATATCAAGAGGTCTTCTAACACTCTGTTCACTCTTTCTGTCTGACCATCAGTTTGGGGTGATAGGCCGTGCTTAAGCATAGATGTGTGCCTACAGCCTCTTGCATGCCCTTCCAAAACTCACTCATAAAGATAGGATCTCGGTCGCTAACAATGCTGGAGGGTATCCCATGGAGTCGAACTATCTCTTTAAGGTAAATGGATGCTAAAGATGAGGCAATCCTCCTACTTTTAACGGGTATAAAGTGAGCGCTTTTTGTGAGCCTGTCCACTATTACCCAAATACTGGTATTGCCTCTTCTTGATCTAGGCAGCCCATCAATAAAGTCCATTGAAATGCTATCCCATTTCCACTGCAGGACTTCTAGAGGATGAAGCAAACCACCAGGCTTCTTTTGCTTCGCCTTGACTTGCTGGCATACTAAGAACTTCGAGACGAATTCAGCTACATCCCTCTTCATGCCATCCCAAAAGAAAACCCTTTTTACGTCTTTGTACATCTTGTCTCCACCGGGGTGTATGGTCAACTTGGAATTGTATGCCTCTTCGAAAACCTTCTTCACCAAATCCCTTGCTTGTGGGACGCATAGCCTTTCATCCCGCCTCAACCATCCCTTATCATCGATGGAGTATCTATTGAGGTGACTATAAGTCTCACCCCTAATTATCTTATCCATCACATCAACTAGCTGAGGGTCTTTACGTTGCGCGGTTCCTATTAAGTCCAAAAGAGTAGGCCGCACCTCTAGCGATGCTAATAAACCAGTCACATGATCGCTGGAGGGTCTAAAGTCAAAATTGGCTATGTACTCCAAGCTCTGCCTTTCAACAAAGAGAGGGCTTAAGGTCAGCTTATTTCTACTCAAGGCGTCTGCTACTACATTACCCTTGCCAGGGGTATAGGAAATTTCGAAATCGTAGGATGCCAAGAATTCCATCCACCTTTGTTGCCTCAAGTTAAGATCTTTCTGCGAGAAAAGGTACTTCAATGATTTATGGTCAGTATATAATTCAAACTTCTCACCTAGGAGATAATGGCGCCAAGACTTAAGTGCAAAGATGATGGCAGCTAACTCTAGGTCGTGGGTTGGGTAGTTTTTCTCATGTGCTTTCAACTGCCTGCCTCCATAAGCTACTACCTTCTCTTCTTGCATCAAGACAGCACCTAATCCCGTACCACATGCATCCATGTATACGGTAAACATCTTGCTCCCATCCGGTAATGTCAGAACTGGAGCTGTTGTTAGAGCTCTCTTTAATCGTTGGAAAGCAATATCGCAATCCAAATCCCAATTGAAAGTTGGTTCTTCTTTGTCAACTTTGTAAGCGGAGCTGATATTTTTGCAAAGTCTTTGATGAACTTTCAGTAAAAGCCCGCTAGCCTGAGGAAGCTCCAGACCTCGGTCGCATTCCGTGGAACCTACCAATCTTGCACCGCAACTACTTTTGCAGGGTCCACGGCTAACACTTCCTTGGATACCACATGTCCAAGAAATCTTACTTCCTCTCTCCAGAAGTGGCATTTGGAGAATTTGGCTTTCAACTGATGTGCTCGAAGAGTATCCATGACTTCTTTTAAATGCTGAGCATGCTCTTCCTCACTCTTTGAGAGAATCAAAATGCCATCTACGAAGACCACCACAAACTTATTGAGGAACTCCCTGAACACCCTGATCATCAAATCAACGAAGTAAGCAGGTGCATTTGTCAGGCCGAAAGGCATGACGAGCCACTCGAAGAAACCATCCGGAGTTATGAACGCGGTCTTATCAATGCTGTCTTCAGCCACTCCCAGCTAATGAAACCCGGTAGCTAGATCTAGTTAGGAGAAAACTGATGCACCTACAAGCTGATCGAACAAGTCATCTATTCTTGTAAGTGGGTGCCTATTCTTCTTGGTCAGCTTGTTTAGCACCCTATAATCAACACATAGGCGAAGCGAACCGTCCGCTTTAGTTGAGAACACTACTGGAGCACCCCATTCCGAAATACTCCGCCTTATAAACCCCTTCTCAAGCAACTCTTTAACTTGCTTGCTAAGTTCTTTCCTCTCCTTTGGAGCCATGTGTCTAACAGGTAAAGCAACGGGTTTTGCATTATCGACGAGGTATATACGGAAGTCTATCTCCCGCTTCGGAGATATCCCTTTAACCTCTTCAAAGACATCCGAATATTCACAGACTACTCCAACAGACTGCAAATCCTCAATAGATGCATCAAGAGATTCTAGATAGCTACACATAACAGAGTTCATGGGATTACAAGAAATTTCGAGAGTGTTACCGAGGCGAGTCGTGAGTCTAACCACTCTCCTTTCACAATCGAGGATGACACCATTACTGGATAGCCAATCCATGCCTAGAATCAACCCATAACTCGTAAGGCCCAAAACATAGGCATTACATCTAAACCCTACACTTAATATAGAAATTTCCAAATCCGAACAAATCAATGACAAATAAGTTGAGCCCCCAATTGGATTTGAAACAACCAAGGGATCCTTTACTAAACTGGTGTCTAGGTGCAGAGATTCAACTAAAGCAGTAGATATAAAAGAGTACGATGCGCCAGAATCAAAGAGTGTACGAACAGGATGATCAAAAAGATAAACTAAACTTTCAACAGAAACATTTCTACCTCGTTCTTGCAGAGGTGCCATGAGAGTGTGAACCTGCCCTCCTGAAGTAGACCCATCTCTCTGCCCTTTCCCTTGCTTTCTTAGGTAGTCCCTAGCCATGTGTCCTGCCTCGCCGCAATGGAAACAACCACCCATCTTCCTTTTCTTCTTCCTACAGTCCTTAACCAGATTTCCAGGAATGGCACAAAAATTACACTCCCTCTTGTCTCAGGTTTTGTTGTTCTTCCCGCCCTTCTTTGAATCTGTCTTCTTGCTCTGTGATCCTTCCCCTTTCTTATCTTGAGATGCTTCCACCTTTGTCTCCTTCTTGCCAACCTTATCTTCTTCTTGTAACAGTGCCATAACCACCAGTCTCTCGTAAGTCGCACCCGTAGGTATATGGGACATAGCTACGCTGTGCAGTAGCTCATTCAATCCTTTAACAAAGCGGAGAGCCTTCTTATGTGGAGTGTTCACTAACTCCAATCCGAACCTGGCCAACTGATTGAATTGGTTAACGTATTCCTTGACCGACATACTTCCCTATTTGAGAGCTAAGAACTTCTCCATCTGTAGGCTTCGTCTAGCTTGTGAGTGGAATTTCATTTCAAACCTCATTCTAAAATCCATCCAAGTTTCAATTGGTCTTTCAGCGTTAGTGACTTCCCACCTGTAGGAGGCTTTGTCTTTGAGAAACCATACCGCCAACTGTATTTTCTGCCTATCATCCACTTCAAAGAAATCGAACAAATCCTCAGTTTCTTTGGGCCAGTTTCTTGCTTCCACGAAGGATTCATTTCCATTGAAGTTCTTTCCACCCATGGCATGAAAGTCCCTACATATTTTTGAGAAAGCATTTGCACGAGGAGGAAGAACTGCAGCAGCTAAGGGAGGAGGAACGTCTGCTGGGCCTGCGACATTAGCCCTAGCCTCTAGGTACCTTCTGAACCAGCCAGGTACCAACACGCCCTCTGGAAGGTTAAGATCCCCAGACATGCTGAAATGAAAAAGGAGAGATTCAAAACAAAGGATAAAAAGATAGTGCATATGGCTTTGGGGATTATGCTTTTTAAAATAAAACATTGTTTTCCTTGAAAATTGCTTCTTTAAACTTCTTTTTGAAAAACAGTCTTCAAAAATTTCATCTGATCTGGTAAACCTTTGCTCTGATACCAAGCGAAACACCCCACCTCCGTTAAGGTCACTACAAAGGGAATGCCTTAACTTCGATGGAGCATTATAGGTAAAAGACACAGATAATTTACAAGACAGATATATATAAGTAGCGGAAAAACTAACTTTATTTCAAACATGGTTCATAACAAAACATTACAGCAAACTATTTCAAATCAACTTACAAATCAGTACATCAAAATCTCTGTCTTGATTATTACATAAAGAGGCATAAAACACACTAAAACTGCATAAATCCCCAAGTAGTAGTGTGTCCAAATCCATAGCCAAAGATAAGAAGTTCCAAGCAATACATCACAGAGTCTTCAAGCTTGGAAAGATGAACGGTCCAAATTAGACTGAGTTATTCCCTCCTTGGGTACCTGAGGAGGGGGGGAACGGAAGAAAAGAGGGCGAAAGAAAATGGGTCAGACATAAGTCTGGTAAGTCCAGTGATTATTCAGAATGTAAACTGATAAGAGAACCATGACTTGAATAAGCTGGACGCAGGACAATAATAAGGAAATAAGGTAACATAGGATAAGGTAAGCTAAACAGGGCAAGATAAACAAGGCAAGATAAACTAATCATACTATCGCACCCATGTCCATATTCTCTGCACCTACTAGATATTTTATCCATTATCATGAGTTCAAAACCCAGTGATCCCTTTTCATTGATCGGCTCCTACTCGCACGCGTTTACCACTAGTGTCATACGGCCCCGCTCGATTGTAGATACCTGTGCTGGTCCCACCATCAGGTGTATCAAATCCTATGGTGGCAACCCGACACGATTCAAGATGCATAGTGTATAACTATTGATGCCCAGTGCCTCCTTTTTCCACTTCGGAGTACGTGCACGCCCGTACTCTGTCGGAACCTACACTGACGCACCAACCGCCGTCGTTTTGACCTCTTATAATCAGCCCAATAATCGTGCCCCACCCTGCCTAGTTCAGGGTACCATGATACATCTATGTGGGTTACTACTGAAGTGGGCCCCCATTACTAGTGTTTCCTAGTCAACACGTTAAATTGGTTAAGTGTCCAAGTTAACCTAACCCCACCCATCGGTTTAGTTAACATGTTGCATTAGTTAAGTGTTGCCTTAATTAACTTAACCCTACCATTCCCGACTTAGCTTTAATTCATTTATTAAAGCACCAACCACTCACATTAGACATGTATTGTTGTGGTTACTGGATGTGTCGGTCGGGTCCGGGCAGTTTTACACCACAACTCAGTCTAACCTCGGGTTCCTTTGGGCTTGATGCACTAACCTACCACATTAGATATATATTGTTACGGTTGCTGGATGTGCCGAGCGGTTCTAGGCAGTCTTGCACCGTAACTCAATCTAAACTCAGGTTAGGCATATTCGTCTTTTCTAAATTTACATATTTACTTCTTTATATTTACATGTAAATTATTGTCATTCAAGTCAAGCCCCACTTTCCTTTTTAAATCAAGTTCATAATTTTAGGTATAAAAATTTATACCACTTCATGCCATAAAACATTTACATACTCAGGAGCCAAATATGCCAATTATATGTAATTTCATATTTTTCCCCAACGTTACCCCCGTTAAAAGTTCGCATAAATCACGTAAAATGCTAGGCTGATACATAGCCTAACTTATACACAAAAGTGGAAAAAGAGGAACATGTAATAATTCCAACATCATAAAAATATGGATCTAACTACACATGTGTCATATGAATATGGCATAGAACAATATACATTTAATTATGAACTTGCAAATTTAGATCTACTTAACATGAATCATGAAATAGGGGTTTTACATAGAATTACACAAACTTAACATTAGGCATATAATTGTGAACTTCGCAAGTAGTTTTGGTCATATATGTGAACATGGTTGAACTTACATAACCATAGCAAAATTACGAATTTGTCATATAACATATAGGTGTTATTATCAAATCATGCGACATGAAATGTCATTGCCAAATTATACACAATGTGATATCCATCGCCAAAATTATACAATATGGTATGTCATTGCCAAACTACACAATATGATATGCCATCGCCAAATTAAAATATGTCAACGCCAATTTATGTCATCACCAAGTATACAACATAATATGTCATCTCCAAATTTATTCAACATGATATGTCATTGCCAAAGTATAATATGTCATCGCTAAATTACACAACATATATGTCATTGGCAAATTATACAACATATGGGTCCAAAGCATTTATCTTTAATCATCAAATTACATACAACAAGATTCACATCTTAGCATAAAAAGAATCATAGTCTCAATCAATTCAGTTTTGACAAAAAGGATAGGTATAGATTTACATTAGGCGATGTTCTATATCCAGTTATTTAGTCAAAATTCTAACATCGTTTAGGTCTAGATGATAATTGGATTTATAAAAAGGAGGCTAGTCTTGAGTTCTGGGATCTGTATTCTAATTTTAATAGCTCTCCTTTGTTGTAGACGTTGAATTCTGTTAGTTGAATTAGATTTGATTTGCAATTCCTACTTGCTTCCTAGTTGAATGAGAATGGCGGCTACTCTTGGTTGAATGTTAACAGCATGGCGGTCTTAGGAATATTTTTGTGTGGCTTTAGGGTTTAGATTTAGGTTGCTTATATAGAAGTTTGATTTAAAAGGAGTTGTTAGATTAACCTAGAGCAAATTAAAGCCATTCAAACCTAAGAGAACCAACCAGAACGTGCCACGCAAGCCCTAATGACACATAAATTCGTCATCGGAGAAAACAAGTCAGATTTTAGATCTGACCCGAGGGGGAGGTCGACCCCTAGGTCGACCCCCAGGTCGACCTATAAGGGGGGAGGTCAACCCCTAGTCGACCTCCTGGTCGACCCCCTGGTCGACCTCCTGGTCGACCTGGCCTTGGGCGGGAAATTTCCCGCCCAGCCCGCTTCTACTTCAGATTTTGAATTTCGAATTTTTTGAACTATATTCTAAACTGTTTATTTAAATTATTGAATCTTCTGAAGGTCCTAACTCCTTCATACGGAATCTGATTTATGCAAACTCGGACTCTGTCTCAAGCAGAATTCCGAGATGAACGCAATGGCGTAAGCCGTTTTCCTTAATTCTTAGATTTGAAATTAATTATTCTTTAATTCGTAACTTTAATGTTTACCGAAAATATGGGGTGTTACAAATGTCATTTAAAAACATTATTCACGATATACCCAAAATCATCTTCCATTAAATATGGAAATTTCACAGAAATCAAATCAATATAAATTTCCGTATCAGATCGATAATATAAATGGAATAACGGCAAAGCCTTTTAAATTCCATATATGGTAACAGTCTTCTTTTACAGAAGCCTATCTCGATTATTATCAAATCGAATTTCCACTCAACCCCAATTTAATATATTAAATTTGAAAACTTTACTTTGGAAAATTCGTTTTTAAATCTAAATAAAAAGATTTATAAATTCCAAATTATATTTTCACTGTTAATTGGGTTAAAGAACGAATGTCATTTAAAACACAGTTACGGTAAACCCAATTCACATATCATTTTATTCCAGTTACTAAATATAATTGGAAACTCTAATAATGTTATTTAAAAGATTTATTCCTACATGCAGGGTTTAAGAATAGTATTATTTAAGACACTATCCATGATAACCCAAAAATACAATTCTTTTATTTAATTCCAATTAAATATTAATTAATTGGAATGCTTCATTAATTCTTAATTTAAAAGATTTATTCTAGTTGATAACTAGTTCGTTTTGATAAAAATATATTTTTAATCTTTTGTCCATCCAAAATGGACAAAGAAATAATCATTTTATTCTTCGTTGAATATTATTTTAAAATATTCGTTATTTAAAAATATCCTTTATATAAATAGATTCTTTATGTAAAATATTCTTTATAATACTATGTTCTTTATTTAAAAATATTCTTTATATTACAGTGTTCTTTATTTAAAAATATTCTTTATATTACAATGTTCTTTATTTTAAACTATTCTTTATATTATATTATTCTTTATTTTAAACTATTCTCTATATTACAATGTTCTTTATTATAAAAATATTCTTTATATTACAATGTTCTTTATTTAAAAATATTCTTTATACTACAATGTTCTTTATCTAAAAGTATTCTTTATATTACAATGTTCTTTATTTAAAAATATTCTTTATATAAAAGATATTCTAAATCGGAATGCGACTCAATCATTTACTATATAATTTCGGTTATATGGATTTCACACATCACATGAACATGACAATAATGATAAATAATCATTAAACAACCAATTTACATCCAGAGTGAAATTTATAACTGTGTGATCATTAAAATGAATAAATAACGCTCATCGCAGCCTGTCAATCCATCGATTGACATATAACTAAATATTGGGACTAGTGTATGTCAAATATCATCCCAATACCCGTGTGGGGATTTCAACCAACAACAATTTATCTAAATAAATAATTGGTAATGAATTTAACCAATTTGAATTCTAATAACATGGTAATAATAATGAACAAAACATGTTATTATATTTCTATTGTCGAATAAAAATGTATTTTACTCGCATAATTTTCCTACATGTTTCCAATGTCTAATAAAATGTAATTTATTTATATGACATTATTGTTGATGACAAATGAAAAGATAATTTTTATTTTCTTTTATTTGTATGAAAATATTCTTAACTTTAGCACAGTAAAGAAATAATCTTATTTGTATATGTCTTCATTGATAACCTAACACATAAAAATGTTTATTTAAATTGCAAACAAATTCCAATGTATGCATTAACATATAAGGATGTCACTTTAACTTACCTGCACATTCTAATGTATATTGCGGCAATAAAATGATTCTTTTTTAATCATACAATTTATAATGTATGTTTTGCAAATAAAGATGATTCTTATATTTACATACACATTATATTTCAACAAAATGTATAAAAAGTGATATATTCATTTTGTTGACAATTCTACTTCAACAAAATGATTTAAAGGTGATTCATTCACTTTGTTGACAATTCTATTTCAACAAAATGATTTAAAGGTGGTAATTTCATTTTGTTAACGATTCTAGTTTAACAAAATAAATAAAAAGTGGTAATTCATATTGTTAACAATTATAATTTAACAAAATGAATATTTTATTGTAATAAAAACTATTTAACAAAAATGCTATTTGTGTTTAACTCTTTTGTTTAACCAAAAATGTCCTTTTTGTTTTCAACCATCTTAATTTGACAAAATGTACATTTTTGTTTCACCAATATATTTTGAACAAAATGTAAATTTCTAATTCGACTATTCTAATTTGTCAAAATGTTCATTTTTGTTTCATCAATTCTAATTTGACAAAAATGTTCATTTTTGTTCCAACAACTATATTTTGACAAAAAGACCAATTTTGTTTCAACTATAACTTTTTGACAAAAGTGACAATTTTGGTTTTAACTATTACATTTGTCAAAAGTGACAAATTTGGTTTTAATTATTACATTTGACAAAAATGACAAATTTGGTTTCAACCTTAATAACTCGTTAAAAGTGATATTTCTGGTTTCAACTTTTATAACTTGACAAAAGTTATATTTTTGTTTAACCCAAGTCTATTTAACAAAAATGTCATTTTTGTTGTAACTCAAATCTCTTTAACAAAAAGGTAAATTTTGTTATAACTTAAATTTATTTAACAAAAATATAAATTTTGTATAACTCTAATCTTATTTAACATAAATGTGATTTTTGTTATGTTCACTTTTTTTATTGAAACTATGAGCAATAAGAACATAATCCTTCGTATTAATTCTTTTTATTTAAACAAAGTGACAATATAAACATGGTCTTTAATACTTATATTTTCATTGAAACAAAATTTACAATAAAAAATATATCTCTCTATTTTACTCTTTTTATTGTAACTAAAATATATCTTTTATTCTATTCTTTTTATTATAATCTAAAGTGACAATAAAAATGCAACTTTAAAATCTACTCTTTTTATTGCATATAAAATTACAATAAAAATGCAACTCTAAAATCTATTCCTTTTATTGTTTCTAATTTGACAATAAAGATGTTTCTTTAAAATCTATACTTTTTTTATTGTCTCAAATTTAGCAATAAAAAATATATTTCTTTTAAATCTAATCTTGTTATTATAATCTTTTTATATATACGGTAAAATGTAAAATTTATTGTTAACATAATTTAACAATTCTAATTCACATAAAGGTGATATGTCTATATTTCAATTCTAATATAACATAAAAGTGATATGTTTTGTGTTAGATCAAAATTTGGACCTAACACCCAAATTGTTCTGATTCGTAAAGAATTATAACTGGAGAATGAAGAAAAAGCAGAAAACACACGAAATTTATAGTGGTTCGGCGTTAACGAGCCTACGTCCACTTTATATGTTATCGATTATACTCTGAATGCTAGTACAATCAATGATTTCTCTCAAACTCACTCTTACAATTATGATTTCTCCCAGTAATCTCGAAGTAAAACTGATGAGAAATAGTGGTATGACAACAATGGTGGAATCAGTGCTCAATTCTGCCAAAAGATCCTTAAAAATGCCAGTCTCTGGGCTATTTATAGCTGATTCTGTCTGGCGGATCGCGGTCACACGTGGTACCAATCCCGAGAATTTCGGATTGGATCGAGTAAAGTGGAAGAATTGGTCAGGTTAGCTGTTGTGGACAGGTGTCGCTGGATCCGTGCATCTCGGATCGCTGAAGACCAGTTCGTGGCAAATGCTGTGCCTTCTTCGCTCGGATCGGTGCGCGGTTGAAGGGGTGAAACGGATCGATGCGTGCTGGAACGGAGCGGCTCGCAATATGAGAGGACGAATCGGCGAGGCAAGACGATGCTCTGCGAAACGATCCGTGGCTTCGCGACCTGGATTGACTAAGTGACCACGATCCGGGCTAAGGGCATGAAGCTCCATATCATCTTCTTATGTGTGAACCTTGGTGGCTTGGTCAAAAAGCTAGCCAACATTTTGCCCCCTCGAAGTATGTTTTATAGAGGATGGAACATGCTTCGAAGTTACGTAAACATCTTTTCACCAAACAGTGTGAATCAGGGTTGTGTCTGCTTGAAATGTCGTATCACTTCAGAAAGTTGTATCCCTTCGATCTGTATAAATATTGGATAAATCTTCAGTCATTTCCATGTTTGCCGGAAAATTCACATTTCTGGAATTTTTTGAAGACCTCATCATTGAGTTTATCAGGTAAGATTTTTGGATTTTTATCAATTTTTACGAATCTTCGCTTTTGTGTGTTGCTGGACTAGGTCGGATCGCACAAACCTTTCACGCGATGAAACTTTGGGCTGTTCCGCGGGACGTCGTGGCCTTCTCTACGAAACGGGCTTCAGTTTGAGGATCGAAACGGGCTTCAACTTGCGGCCCGCTCGGTCTGAATAAAACAAAAGAAGGGAGAGCAACGGTCACCGTTTCGCCTATATAAGTCGGACTCGTCCCTTCCCTTCCCTTCCCTTCTTCTTCCTTTGCTGCGAATTTTCTGAAACAAAACCCTAGCTTTTCTAACTTTCCAACCGCCTAATTGTTTTGGCCACTTTTCTTAAAGGTAATCAAGTTGATGGTGTACTCTTACACCCCTATCTCTTTTTTCTTTTGATTTTTTGCGGTTTTGAGGAGATAATGGAGCTGAACTTCGTGGTTTTTGGGTTGTGATGAAGCCGCCATGGCCGATGGGTCTCGATTCTTCGAAAGAGAGGAGAAGGAGGAAGAAGAAGAAGGGGAAGGACTCGGTCAGGATGGTTCGCGAGCGAGGCCTGAATTTGAGGTGATGGCGAGGCGAGGGGAGAGGAAGAAAAGAGCAGGTCGGTGCATTTCGTTGGCAAAGCGAGGGTTCGGAGGGATGAGGACGAAGTATAGATTCGGCTAAGGGATCGGGTCGCGGGAAGGGAGGAGCTTCGGATCGTGGTGGAAGGGAGGCGAGACGGATCGCCTGGAAGCTGTCACGATCCGAATGGACTGAATTGGAACGCGCCGCGATCCGCAGCCTTTCCATGTATCGATCCCTTCACCGCGAACTGACCACGCGCCGCGATCCTAATGCCTTGATTCGCTACGTGTATCGCGACCTGGCCATATCCCTCGAGTGAACCGAGTCTCCAACCCACGATCCAAACATATTTTAAACTTTAAACAATGCACTGTTATCACAAGAATCCGGACAGTTAGGTTAGAGCCTCGATGTCGGACTTTCTGGACTGAACAAATGCATAATCTACCAATCGAACAACGACCAATGTCTCGATGATTTTGTTGACCTTCGTACTTTTCTTTAATGCACGCACAAGCACACACCGGCACTTGCACACACAATGGGGATGGGTAATTATAATCTTATTTCTCATGTTTACTCGCCTAAACAGTAATGTCGGATAATCATTCCCCTTCAAGATCTGACACAGAGACGGATCCCGAGGTGTATGAGCATCTCAACCCCGAGGTTCTTCCATCTAATCCAGAGGGTGCAGATTCTGGATCCGAATATGAGGCAGAAACAGAATCGAATCCGTTTGAGAGTACCTCGCTTGATGAAGAGTCAGAGGTAGATGGCCGAGCTCCCGACGAAGTCCCTGGTGCAATGGAAATAGAGAAATTCACAGACTCTCTAGCTTCCAAACTCGATGACATAAAGCTTAAGAGAATTTGCTTGAGACATAGGATCCCCTGGGATGATGTGAGGACACCCGGCAGCGAAGATAGACCTCACTTAGCTCCGGAAGGGTATATGACAGTCAGCCGACTCATGTGCTGGGTAGGAGCTATTCCTCCGTTTCCTCCAATCGTCATTGAGACCTTAAAACGATTGGGTATTGCTCCGATGCAGCTTCATCCCAATGCCTACGCGGCTCTATACACTCTATATATCGCATACGCGGAAATCCTGCATACCGAGCTCACATTTAAAGATTTAAAATTCTTTTATCTTTTCAAGCATCACTCCTCGGCAACCCCAAATTTCTCTTTCTTCGAATCGGTAGCGAATAGGAAGGTTCTGTCTGGCGGATACAGCAACATAGGGGATCCCAAGGCCGATTGGTTCTATATAAAGAGACAGGCTGGGTGTTCAAGGAGATGGCTTAAATCAAGTAAACTTTAAACTTTTGACTGAATAACTTATTTAAGAAATCGAAGCATTAACATGTCCCTTCTTTTTTTTTCTCTAAGCAGATCACGCCTTTCCCAAGAAGGAAGGCTCGGTATACAATAATCGACTGTCTCTTCTTCTACAAAGAAAATCCAACTTTCTAAAGATCAAGAAGTGCATTACTGACGAGAACCTTCACAAGCATCGCCTTCTGGATATAAGGTTTGGACTTGGTGCAGGCGGCAAACCCTACAAGTACGTGCCCCCAACGGAGGGAGAAGGAACGTCACGGGCAGCAGAAACAATTAAATTTCGTAAGAGTCCTTCCCCAATAATCATCCAGGACGACGAGGACCTAAACATATATAGAGGAGATGAGGCCCGTGGTGATAAGTCTAAGGAAATCCCAGTTTCTCCGGGGGTTTCCCCTCAAGGGCCTCTCTTCCGATTGAACCTGCTGCTCCCGATGAGTTAACAGAAGAACAACTATTTAAAGAGCTGAGCAAAATTCCTTTGCCTGATGATGTATACACACAGGGAGACTTTGAAGGAGAGCCATTTTTCCCTGTTTCTGAGGAAACAACTGTTCCAGTTGGAGAACGAGAAACTACTCAGATGAGCCTGTCTTCGGGCCCTAGTCTGTTAGGGGGGAATTATATGGGATGCACAAATCACACGCACTGCCTGACCCCACACTTTTATATCAACAGTATTCAGGGTTTTAATATGCTCTTTTTTTCTTTTGCAGGGAAGATGTGTCGCAGGCGATCTTATTCCTATCACTCTCTCCGTGAAGGTACACCCATTCTTCATCCAAATCCTGAGCGTTCTCGCGGCCTTTCTCACAAGCCAACTTCTTCACAATCCCGGTCTCCATCAAAACCAACCTCTGGCAAGCTTCCCAGTTATTTGGTGCCACCTACAGGGGGAAAACAACTTCCCAAAGAATTAACCCCTCCGAAGAGTGCACCCTCTCACAGCAGGTTATCAAAAAGACACTACGAGCCAAAGGATAAAAGCAAGGATCCAATCAAGGATTCTGAGAAGGAGAAAATTGACATTGTCCCTTCCAGCCAGCAAGATTTGGTTGCCCCCGGGTCACGAGATTACATCCATGGTCCTGAGACTCAGGCTAAGCTGGAAAAGTTGCGAGAACAATTCCCTAACATCTTCTTCGAAAGGATGATGTTTGTTCCAGCCTTGGAACCAGTCCCTAGGAACTGGGATACTGAGGTCATCGGGCACATTCGTCATGTAGCCAGGCAGTATGAAGTGATGAAGAAACATGCTGTTAATCTTTCAGAGGTCATCCGCATGCTTGAAATGGAAGCACACAGATCCAAAGTGAAGATAGATAACAATGAAAGGGCCAGGGAAAAAATGGAGAAGGACTTAGAGGATGCACAATCTTTGCTTGCCTTGGCCCAACGAGACGCTAGAGCTTACAAAACAGAGCTGGAGGAGGCCAGGCAACGTTTCCATAATGAGCTTGATTCTAATAGCAAAGAGCGAGTGTTATTGAAGCAAGAGGTGGAAGATCTCAGGATGGCCAACTCTGAATTGAAAACAGCACATGATCACTTCGAGGCCGAAAGAGCTGCTTGGGATAAAGAAAGGGCGAGTTTGAAGGAGAGTTTAGCTTTGGCCGAAGGAGAGAAAGTAATTCTGAACGAGCAAGTCGCGGATGCAGAGAGGTGCGAGGCTCTCGCCGAAAAGAATGTAGAAAGTGCCATTGAAATGGCTACTGCTTCTAACAACAAGCTCCTCGAGAGAGAAAAGGATATCGAAGGGTTTGAAGAGATGATATTTGACTTCCTCGGCCACGTCCTCAAAACCCGTAACATCTCGTGGATCCCGGACTACCACGTCACTTTAGCCAACATATGGGGCGCCATCGTCGAGGGTGAGAAGCAGAGATTGGGAGTTGAAGAGATTGACGAAGATGAGCTGATGAGGACCATTCTGAGGGATAACGAGCCCGAGGATTTGGCAGAAGGTCGGCGCCTAATTCAAGAAGAAATGGAAAAGGAGAGGGCCCTGGCTAAGGGAAAAAACAAGATTGATGAAGGTTCGAGCTCAACTGTAGAGCCCAAGGCCTCCGGAGTTGAGGAATACAATCCTGATAATCCATTAATTCTTTTGGGCCTGACTCCAGTGGTTGTCGGAGCTTCTGCAGCTAGCCTGGATGGAGGATCAGCGGAAGGTATCTCCATTTTTTCCCCACAATTTGTCAAAGCAATTGTGAGTTGTCGTCGTCTGGTGGAGCAACCAATCGAATTAATAACATGTGTTCCTCATAATACAGGTGGCGGGCCCGTTGACAAGGGTGTCGAGAAGAGGACAGAGGCGGAGAAGATTGACGTCTCGCCTAGCGCCGGTGCTGATATACCGAAGCAGGCTGAAGGTACAACGGTGGAGAAAGGCGTCCTGGCACCCAGTGCTGGTGCTCCCAAGGATGACGAAACCATCGATGCCTTGAAAGATATGGACGGGCGCCATGTAGATGATGAGGAGGATATCATTAGTACCAAAGAAGTCGAAGGCGATGACGACGAGACTTTGGCTAAAAGAAAGGCTAGGCAAGAAAAGCAGCTGGCTTTAAAGAAGGTGGGACAAGAGCCTTTGAACGTAGCTCCTATCTCGGAGTTTGACCCCAAAACTGGGATGGTTCTGAAACTCCAACCCAAATCGATCACTAAACAACTTCATTTTGAGAATCCCGATGATTTCCCAGCTTCCCTTACTGATAAAAGAAAGAGAGAGAAGGACGAGGAGGAGTCTTCGGATGAAACTTCAGCTCCTCTTATAGACAAAAGGAAGAGAAAGAAGGATGATCAATCTGATACTAACAAGGCGGAGCTAGAAAAGCAGAAGAAGGAGAAAAAGTCCAAACGTAAATAGGATACGACCGCTTGTCTATGTTTTGTTTTTAAGATTCCCACTGGCCATGAAATGTAGTTGTGAGACTGGCCCTCACTTTTGTTTTAGGTTGCCTTTTACGTTTAGGCTTGCAGTTCATGAATGAAAGTTTATTTCTTTTGCATCATCGTGTACCTGCATTTAATAAACTTTTCATGTTCAGTCATAAATTATTTACTTATAACCACAAATCATTCAAGCAACCAAAAGACTTTTACAGCATTGTATCGCATCAAGATACACGTATGCATATATCTATCCCCAATCAATCGTCAAAGATTGATTTGAGTTGCATGCACGTTGCCCCCTGTTTCTGAACATAGGGGACGTGGAAATTTTTGTAGGGTTAGAGTTCTTGCGGTGCCCGACTTTTGGCACTTCGGTACTCTCCCGATCCATCTGCGGGTCAGAGTTCGAACTCATGTCATAGTCTACGCACCGATCCTTCAGCGGGATAGAGATCCTGTGGGCGCTGAGTCTCCAGCACCGTTCTCAGCGCTTAATCATAGACGCTTTTATACTCTCCTAGCAGTCGCCGAGGTTAGAGTTCGAGCTCAGCAGTTCTGTTGCTCCCCGATCCTTCAGCGGGGTAAGAGCTCTTTCTCAGCGCTCAGTCGGAGACGCTTTTATACTCTCCTGGCGTTCGCTGAGGTTAGAGTACAAGCTCAGCAGTTCTGTCGCTCCCCGATCCTTCAGCGGGGTAAGAGCTCTTTCTCAGCGCTCAGTCGGAGACGCTTTTATACTCTCCTGGCAGTCGCCGAGGTTAGAGTTCCGTCAAGGCGGTTCCGATCATGGTACACCGCCATGACTTATGGACATCGCTTTCATGTCCGTTATGCTCTCTCTCGGCTCTGGAGAGTTAGAGCGCTATCAATGATATGATTTACTTTATCACACCCTCAGAGTTTTGACTGATGATTGCATTCCATTCTGATGGAAGGCACATATAATTATACGCTTCTGTGATCGTTGCATGGTTCACAGCAATTTCCATAAAAATAGAAAGGCAGATAAATAATAGTGCAATAAAGGTAAACGACACACAATATCTTTATAGTGGTTCGGTCGAATCATGACCTACGTCCACTTTATAATTTTTTGCTTAAGAAATCGGACTATTCTAGGCAATTCGTGCCTTTTACATGGTCCTTAATAAAGCAAAGGAACAGATCTGAGATCTTTACGTTAGATACGGCCATAAATGTTGGGCATTCCACACTCTGGGGATTTCCTTTCCATCTACGGTTGCTAGCTTGAAGGTTCCATTATCAAGCTTGCACAGAATGGAGTACGGTCCTTCCCACTTCGCACCTATATGAGTTGGGGCTGGAAAGACACGCTTCAAAACCAAGTCTCCGGGTTCAAAGGTTCGGGCTCGAACCTTTTTGTTGTAGTATCGGGCGACCTGTTGTTTGCATCTCAAGGCACGCAGGTCTGCTTCGTCCCTCTTTTCTTCGATCATATCCAGGGATTCAAGGACCAATTCGTTATTAGTCATCGGATTGTAATAAGTCACTCGGTGAGAAGGTACTTTTATTTCAACCAGGATGACTGCTTCTGCTCCAAAAGCAAGGGAGAAGGGGGCATGTCCTGTTGCCGATTTATACGTTGTCCTGTAGGCCCATAGTGCTAAGGGTAATTCATCAACCCACATGGCTCTGGCCCATTTCAGTCTTCTTTTCAGAATGGACTTAATCACTTTATTCGCCGCTTCGACCTGTCTGTTCGACTGCGGATGTGCCACAGAGGTGTACCGTTTCTCAATGTGGTATTTCTGGCAGAAGTCTCTGAATTCAGTACTATCGAACTGAGTTCCGTTGTCAGTTATAACAATCTTTGGAATTCCAAATCGATAGATGATGTTCCTAACGACGAAGTTGATCACTCGTTTGGTTGTGATTGTAGTCAATGGCTCAGCCTCAACCCACTTAGTGAAATAGTCTACTGCTACAATAGCTAACTTCGCTCCGCCCTTAGCTATGGGGAGACTTCCGATGATATCAATTCCCCACATAGCGAAAGGCCATGGGCTTGTCATCGTTTTTAACTGACTAGGAGGTGCCCTAGGTATTTTTGAAAATCTTTGGCATGCATCACACCGTCGTGCGTATTTCGCCGCGTCTTTGTTTATGGTAGGCCAGAAATAACCATGCCGCAACACCTTTTTCGCCAATGTTTGCCCTCCAGTGTGATCGCCGCATTCACCTTCATGTACCTCCTGCATCACACGCTTGATGTCGTCATGAGCTATACACCGGAGAAGGGGCATCGAAAATCCCTGTCTGTAAAGAACTCCGCCTTGCAGAACGTATCGGTCAGCTTTACGAATTACTTTACGCCTCTTGCTTTTCTTGGTCGGAAGCATTCCATTCATCAAGAAATTCTTTAGAGGGGTCATCCATGACTCCCTTTCTGGTTCCATCTCTAGTACCGGATCAATTTCCATCTGATCTATACTAGGAGACCGAAGTACTTCAACTGGGGCCAGGCCGGTCTCTTCAGGGTCGTCGGAACTAGCCATCTTTGCCAACTTATCTTCCTGTTGATTCTCTGACCGCGGAATATGAGATATGCTGTAGTCATCGAAGCCGTTCAGCAACTCCTTTACTTTCTCCAAGTATAAAATCAATCTTGGGCTTTTGGCTTGGAATTTGCTAGTGACCTGGTTTACAACTAACTTGGAGTCGCAAAAGATGTCCAGCTTTGTGATTTCCAACTCCTTTGCGATCCTTAGCCCGACTATCAGGGCTTCATATTCGGAGTCGTTGTTAGTGGCGTGAAACTCCATCCGGATAGCATAGGATATCAGCCGTTTCTCAGGAGTTTCAAGCACTACTCCAGCGCCGGATCTCTTGTCATTCCTAGCGCCATCAGTGTACAATCTCCAGGCACTGGGATCGAGAAGTAACTTTGAGGGGTCAGCTTCATCGTTCACTATATCTTCCTCCAGGACAGTAAACTCTGCTATGAAATCGGCTATCACTTGCCCCCGTATTGACCGCCGGGGCTGAAAGTTCAAATCAAATTGACTCAACTCAATGTTCCATTAGAGAAGTCTTCTAGACGCTTCTGGTCTCTGTAGAACTTGCTTGAGTGGATGATCAGTGTACACGGTAATGGGATGAGCCTGAAAATAATGTCGAAGCTTTCTAGAGGCAATCAACAAACTGTATGCCAACTTTTCTATCCTTGGATAATTACGCTCTGCAGCCGCCAATTTTTTGCTCACGTAATACACTGGTCTTTGAACTTTATCTTCTTCTCTCACCAATGCTGAGCTGATCGCATGGGACGACATTGCCAAGTACACGAATAAGTCCTCGTGATCCACCGGCTTAGATAATATCGGAGGTTTCTCCAGGTGACCCAACAAGGTCTGAAACGCTTCTATGCAGTCAGGCGTCCATTTGAAGTGGCGTTTTCCTCGCTTTATCAATTTGAAGAATGGGATGCATTTGTCCGTAGCCCTGGAGATGAATCTGCTTAGTGCGGCTACTTTCCCTGCAAGGCTTTGCACATCTTTAATCTGCCTAGGCTCCTGAATGTCTCTGATTGCTGCGATCTGGTCTGGATTAATCTCAATCCCACGAGAACTGATGATGAATCCCAAGAATTTTCCGGAGGCGACCCCGAATGAACATTTTGTTGGGTTGAGTTTCACCCCGTACTTTCGAAGAATGCCAAACATCTTTGCCAAATCTGTAGTGTGATTGGAGGATTGCCTGGACTTAACCAACATGTCGTCGACGTATACTTCCATTGTTTTCCCAATCTAGTTATAGAACATTCTTTTCACTAACTGTTGATACGTAGCACCTGCGTTCTTTAAGCCAAAGGGCATTACCACATAGCAGTATAATCCAAGATCCGTAATGAAGCTAGTGTGTTCTTGATCTGGAACATGCACTGGAATCTGGTTATATCCTGAATAAGCATCCATAAAGGAGACAAGTTCATGACCCGCCGTTGAGTCCACCAACTATGTCGCCATACTAGTTCTACAATCAAAACCGCAAGGTCGTATTGGAATTTGGATTCCATCATGAGTCGAGGCTAGGGGCAAGCTCCTCTCCGATTCGAGACACTCTAGAAAATGCCTCAGGATCCCCCGCAGTGAACCCTTGGATCTTCAGGGCCGGTCCCCGCCTATGGGCAGTGGATTAGTTATGCCTGAACACACGCTTCCCGGTCCCTTTGGACCTATAGTATGACCACCAACGGCCTATAAAAATAACGAGGCGCCTCAAAATCCATCATCCACATAAGTAAAATGTCAGGGCTGGTAGGTCACTGACACCACTCTAGCTAGAAAGAAACGTGTGCACTCCCTGCAGTCCGTATCCCGTTTTTGACTCATACCGAGTGTGAGGCTCGCGAAGTAATGCTATACACAAAGCTACGCCTAAACAGGCCGTGCTTTGATCATCAACCACAAGGCCTGCTTTTCAACAAAAGCCTTGATCAATGCATCTTAGCATGCCACATTGTCAGTCCATACTATACCATTAATTTCTACCATTATATAACCTCTAAGCTCGTACGTCTCAGAGAAGGGTGTTAACCACCAAACAGATATATATTAAGAGAGATCAACGAATGTAGTATAAAGGACTACAACGTCAGACATACATTCCATTTATAAACTTATGCTCTGGGTCTGAGCGAAAGTCAAATCCGTACAAATCAACACTACGTCTGAACGGCCACCACTGAAGCCCTTTCAAGGTAGCTACTCCTCTCACGGGTCTCAGTAGCAACACATCCATTCGATGTGAAGATCGTCAGTCTTCAATCACCGTCTTTAAATCTTCGACTTAGAATGTCGTATAATCATTTGAAATGAGATTGAACTCGGTCTTTTCAAATGATTCTCGCATATATATATAATAATTTGAAAACATTTCCTATCGTTATTAATATTTAATAACGACCTATCGCTACTTTTATTTATATAAAAATAGCCTAAATTAATTTAACGACGCTTCGGGTAAATGGGCGACCCTAGCGCTGTTTGCAACCAAATTTGATTTACACATAACTTGAAATCTAACCGTTGGATTTTGACGAAATCTATATCGTTGGAAAGATTTTCCCAAAGCGGTCCTAACAGTTCCTGGTTTGGGAAAATCCGACCGTCGGGTCTTTCGGTATAACCGTTTAAAGTTACGATTGTCGATACGCGAACTACCGCGCGTGTTTCATTTAATATATATATATATATATATATATGTATATAAAAATCGTTTTACTATTTCAATTATAAAAGTCTATTCTTTTTATCGCATCTAAAATGACGATAAAATATTTCTTGTTTTATTTTACTACCTTTCTTATTTTATTTACTCTAATTGTAAATAATTTATGCTTTATATATCCTTTTAATTTATTTTCTATTTATTTACCTAAATGTAAATAAATGTTTTTCTTTCTATTCTTTTCCTTATTTATTTACCTAAATGTAAATAAATATTTCTCTACTTCTTTTATCTTATTTATTTACATTATTTATAAATAAATGTTTCTAATTCCTTTTCTTATTTATTTACACTATTTGTAAATAAATGTTTACCTTTACTTTTACTATATTTATTTACACTAATTATAAATAAATGTACCTTTTCCTTTTATCTTATTTATTTACATAAGAAAATGTAAATAAATATTATTCACAAAATTATTCTTTTAATCCCTTTTATTTACATAAGAAAATGTAAATAATCCTTATTCACATATTTGTTCTTGTAATCTTAATCACATAGAAATGTGATTTTATTTACAATGTAAAACACACACACACACACATATATATATATATATATATATATTTACTTACATTGAAAATGTACTTTTATTAAATCCTTTATTTACATTGAACAAATGTAAATGTCTTTATTTCTTTTCTTTACATTGAAAAGTGTAATTCTTAAATTCTTTTCTAATTACATTGAAAAATGTAGTTCTTTAATCCTTTTTCTAATATTTCTTTTTAACATAAAAAAGAATATCTTATGTTAATTCTTTTCTAACATTTTCTGTTATTATTTTATTTACATAAGAAAATGTAAATAAATCCTATTTACATAAAAATGTAGTTTTTACTTTATAACCTTAATTACATAAAATGTAATTTTATTGTTTATAATCCTAATTACATAAAAAGTAATTTATATTTACAATGTAAAACGTATACTTTAATTACTTAATAAAAATGTAATTTTATTTAATCTCTCATTTATCTAATGTAAATATATGTTTTTCTTGCTCTATGTTTTATTTTATTTATACTAAATATTTTGAAGTAATATTAAATGTAAATTTAGACAATTAGAATATGCTTTAACCTCCACATTGAATAGGTATTGTTGTGATTACTGGACAGCCGGGCGGGTCCGGGCAGGTTTACATCACAACTCAATCCAACCTCGGGTTAAGCATCCTTGTTCTTATTTATTTACCTAAGTGTGAATAAATGTTTTTCTTTTATTTTTCCTATTTATTTACCTAAGTGTAAATAAATGTTTTTCTTTTATTTTTCCTATTTATATAGAAAGATGACGTTTTCTGTTTATTTTCTTTACATAGAAAATTGATGTTTTCTATTCACAATGGATTAAATAATCCAATTTGTTATATTATCCATTTATGTTTTATAATGGGCCAGACTTCTCACATTAGGCCTACAACTTGTGGATGCTGGATATGCCGGTTGGGTCCGGGCAGACTTATTCCACAGTTGGGCTTAACCTCGAGTCAAAACCCAATTTGTATTCGTGTACTTGGACCTCTCACATTAGGCCCAACATTTATGGCTGCTGGATATGCCAGTTGGTTCCGGGCAGACTTCCACCATAAACGTGACCTAACCTCGTGTCCAAATATAATTAAATTTTTTATTTATAAATATTATCCAAGAATATTATTTTAAAATATTTTATATTTTAAAGTATCCTACTACTTAATATCATTCCTTACTTGAAATATTCTTTCATATAAAGCTTTATTATTCCATTTCAATACATATTAACTTTCCATATTATTATGATATAATAATAATAATAATTATAAAAAAACGGTTTTAATTTGTGATATTAAAACCTACCATTTCAATATTAAAATGAAATCAATTTAAAAACATTTCAAATTTTGAAATCCATCTTCCATTTTTAATGTTAACATAAAAAGGAATCTTTTCAATTTAAAATCTTCTTAATATAATTGGAATGTGATTTACTAATTCCAATAATTTGTTTATAACCTTCCAAATGTTAAAGGTTTTTATCTACTTAATTCAAGCGTCAATTAATATCATTAATTGAATAATAAATGGGCATTTATTTCCTTCATTCGAAGGAAATATTGTCAATTCAAAAGCTTCTTTATTATTTCCTTTTTAAATGGAAAATTAAATCATCTAAATACTTCAACTTCCAATTTATTTCATTAATTTGCATATTTATTACTTTACTCAAAATTGGAATGAGACCCACCATTTCCATATAATTTAATTATACGTAAAATCAAACATTAATTACATAACAATTTCAGAACATCCATCCAAAGTGCATTTCTAATTATTCCAAGGGTGATGTGTATTCAAAAGTCAACCCTTGACCCGTGTGGGGATTCAGCCAACACAATTCACATATTTAAAATAAACTGTGCTTCTGGACGATGTGTAAAAATTGATCGTTCACTCACATAAACAAGCCAGTGTCGCTTTTAAATGGCAGTGTATACAGGTGCATAAATGGAACATAGACAATTTGCACAATTTAACAATGTTCACATATTGGGTATTGCCCTTTTTATTTCATTTGATTTAATGACACAAATTCACCATAAAATATATTCCTTTATCTAACTTAAAATAAAAATAAAATCTTTTATTTCAAAACAAAAGTCAAAATTTTAATTATTCTAAAATAAAGATCAAAACTTTATTTATTATAATCGTCTCAAAATAAAGATGAAATCTTTATAACCAAAACAAAGTTTTAATCTTTATAAACAAAACAAAATTTCAGTCTTTTATAAGCAAAAACAAGGTTTTAAATCTTTATCAACAAAACAAAGTATTGTTCTTTTTAAACAAAACAAAATAAGGTTTGAACTTTTATTCAATAAACAAAACAAAGTTTTGTTCTTTTTCATAAACAAAATAAAGTTTGTTCTTTTCAAAAACAAAATAAAGTTTCAATTTTATATAAAAAAACGCAAACAAAGCTGTAATTTTTTTTTAGAACAAAAACAAAGTTGTAATCTTCTTAATCCCATTCAAAGTTATAATCTTTGTAAACATAAACAAAGTTTCATTTTTTTTCTTCTGAGCAACAATGAAAATTGTAACTTTTAATTAAATATAAATTTCCATACATTTTAAATAAATAAATAAAAATTAATTTATCATTTACATCATGTACATCGTTTCTATTGATTCAACAAATTTCATCAACAGTGTATGCAACAACAATTTGTCCATAATAACCCAAACAACTATCACCAATTCTCAACAGACATCATACATCATCAATCCACAATCATGTACATACAAACATCAAAACCACAAGAAAAATAATTTAAATTTAATAAATTATAAAATAGAATCTCACCGTGATTCAAATTTTTCCCAAAAATTTCTGGTCGATCTAAATCCTCTGGTTGCTCCTAAAACGAAGAAGACTCCTCCACGATCCAAACAACTCCTTCTTCTTCCTACTGATAACCAAGGCTGCAACCTTTTCTATTTGTTTAATCCTAGGTCAGAGATTTTCGATCCATACGTTCAACTCCACTACGATCGGACGGTGCCACAACAGAGAGGGAAGAGTGGAGAGAGAGCTACAAAATTCTCAAAATAGTGGAGAGATTTTATTTAGAAGATAAGGATTTATTGGAGGAAGAAGGAAGGAGCTTTCTGGCCATGAAAAGAAGAAGATGGCGGCGACTTATGTTTTGTAATTAGGAATAGGTTTAGAGAAGTTTAGGATATTATATAGTGGCGCCAATATATATATATTTATATATTTTTATTTTGTTATATATTTGATTTTATACCTCACTTGTTTTCCTACATATGTAGTAGGTTACAAATGAAATGAATTAGCTGACTAGGCAGTTGTTAATCTAATCAATGTTTTTTTTTCTTATTCAAAAATTCAAAAAGAAAAACATAAGGAGAGAGAAACGGGAATGCAATTAATGTATGATTTATGGTATAATGCCAATTGTTAGAACGTTTAACTTTTAAATTTTCAAAACATGTAATATTAACATTTCAGAATTTAAGGAACCTATTCAATGCCCATGCAAAAACAAATAAAAAGAAATATACATACATGCAGTTGATTTGTTGTTGCTTTTTTTTTATTGAAGAGAAATAATAATAACAGGAAAAGAGAAAAAAGAAATAAGGGGATGTAAATTTAAGAAATAAGAGTACATGTGTGAAAATAGAATGAAGAGAAATATGTAAATAGAATGAAGAGTAATAAATTTATAGATAAAGAAAAGAAATGAATGCGTAATTTATTGTTTCAATGATGGCTATAAGAAAGTTATGTGATTTTCTTTAAATTTCAAAACATATAATATTAAGTAACGTAATTAAGGGGACATATTTAGTTGGACTAATTAATGAAGGTTTTTAACATGTAACCTACGTTTTGAATTCCTAAAAGTTAAATTTGAATTGACAGGGGAAATATTTAAGAGGACAGCCAAAGATATTTGTATATATATATATATATATATATATATATATGTGTGTGTGTGTGTGTGTGTGTGTGTGTGTATGTATTGTCAAAATTTATTTCATTTATAACCTACACATTATTTTCAGTCAATGCATTAATAAATGTCATTAAAGTTCCTACATAACGTTAAAAAGAATAAATTTTCAATGTGAAACATTTCATGTTTCTACATGACATTAAAAGATTAATTTTTAATGTTAACCAAATTCATGTTCTTACATGACATTAAAAAGTTAGACTTTTAGTACTAATCAAAATATGTTCATTTACATTAAAAAGAATAAATTTTTAATGCAAATCATTTTTATGTTCTTACATTTAAATAAAGACTAACATTTATTTTAAAACATATTTCATTTTTTTTAAATGGTAATAAAAATGTAAATTCTTTATATTCTGACGCATTTTCTAACAAAGTTTCCTTAAAATAAAATTTTAAATTGGCCCTGATTTTCCGGGTTGTTACAGTCTCCCGCACTTAAAATCTTTTCGTCCTCGAAAAGGAACTAAGCTAAAGGTAGTTAAATTAACTAACTAAATTTTAATTTTACTTTTATTAATTCCATTTGTTGGCTAACTTACCAAATATATATATACTTTTATATATTTAAAAATCTTATCTTCTGAAATAGGATTATATATATAATCAAAATACTTTAATTATAAGCTTATCACTCTGAACTCATCCTAGGGCATTACTAACCCCATCTCTAATGAGTTTTCTCATTCTAGGACACTGCTGGTCCTATCTCTAATGAGTATTCCTATTGGATATTACTAATCCAATCTCTGATGAGTCTTTTGTTCAGTTCTAACGAGTTGTACCCCAAAGATTTGAGCTAACCAGAGCTCTGATACCACCTGTAAAGACCCGGAAATTCCCGCTCTTTGAATCGACCATAAACCACACAGGTCTGACCCAAAGGTTGGAAATCTTCGAATACTTTAACTTTGAGCATACAACACATCAGAACAAAAACACAGACTTTTATAACATCAATAATAAATGTTACATCAGAGTACAGAATATATCAGAGTACATCGAGAAATAATACAACGGAAGATACATTTAAAATAAATTAAATACATTGCATCGGAATTAATCTTAGCGGAAGGCCATCAATATTCTGGACCCGGCCTCAGACTTCAATCCAGGATCCTTCTAAAAGAATAGATATCTGCAAAAAGCTACTCGACTGCCCGTGTGGAAAAGAGGGCACCCGAGTTTGCAAAGTGAAACAAACTACGAGTCAGTCATGGGACTGGTGTGAGAATTCTAAACTAATATAACTAATATGACAAATCCAAGGACCACGCCACTTTCGCGGAACGGGTTTACTCCTATGGATTGCCAGTGCATAAACTAAAGTAAATCGAGAAATAACGCAATGTCTTTTGAAAAAATGAAACCATTATATGACCCAGGTCCCATCACACAATGCAACGCACACCAGAGGATAGGGTTTTACCTTATAATGGTCAAAAGATGCTTGGTACGTGAAAACGATATTATTATTATTAGTGTGTATATATATAGGTATATATATAATATACATTTAAATCATAATGTATCAATCATAGACGGCATAGTACCCCATCCTACTATGTCGCCATACTAGTTCTACAATCAAAACCGCAAGGTCGTATTGGAATTTGGATTCCATCATGAGTCGAGGCTAGGGGCAAGCTCCTCTCCGATTCGAGACACTCTAGCAAATGCCTCAGGATCCCCCGCAGTGAACCCTTGGATCTTCAGGGCCGGTCCCCGCCTATGGGCAGTGGATTAGTTATGCCTGAACACACGCTTCCCGGTCCCATTGGACCTATAGTATGACCACCAACGGCCTATAAAAATAACGAGGTGCCTCAAAATCCATCATCCACATAAGTAAAATGTCAGGGCTGGTAGGTCACTGACACCACTCTAGCTAGAAAGAAACGTGTGCACTCCCTGCAGTCCGTATCCCGTTTTTGACTCATACCGGGGTGTGAGGCTCGCGAAGTCACGCTATACACAAAGCTACGCCTAAACAGGCCGTGCTTTGATCATCAACCACAAGGCCTGCTTTTCAACAAAAGCCTTGATCAATGCATCTTAGCATGCCACATTGTCAGTCCATACTATACCATTAATTTCTACCATTATATAACCTCTAAGCTCGTACGTCTCAGAGAAGGGTGTTAACCACCAAACAGATATATATTAAGAGAGATCAACGAATGTAGTATAAAGGACTACAACGTCAGACATACATTCCATTTATAAACTTATGCTCTGGTTCTGAGCGAAAGTCAAATCCGTACAAATCAACACTACGTCTGAACGACCACCACTGAAGCCCTTTCAAGGTAGCTACTCCTCTCACGGGTCTCAGTAGCAACACATCCATTCGATGTGAAGATCGTCGGTCTTCAATCACCGTCTTTAAATCTTCGACTTAGAATGTCGTATAATCATTTGAAATGAGATTGAACTCGGTCTTTTCAAATGATTCTCGCATATATATATAATAATTTGAAAACATTTCCTATTGTTATTAATATTTAATAACGACCTATCGCTACTTTTATTTATATAAAAATAGCCTAAATTAATTTAATGACGCTTCGGGTAAATGGGCGACCCTAGCGCTGTTTGCAACCAAATTTGATTTACACATAACTTGAAATCTAACCATTGGATTTTGACGAAATCTATATCGTTGGAAAGATTTTCCCAAAGTGCTCCTAACAGTTCCTGTTTTGGGAAAATCCGACCGTCGGGTCTTTCGGTATAACCGTTTAAAGTTACGATTGTCGATACGCGAACTACCGCGCGTGTTTCATTTAATATATATATATATATATATATATGTATATAAAAATCGTTTTACTATTTCAATTATAAAAGTCTATTCTTTTTATCGCATCTAAAATGACGATAAAATATTTCTTGTTTTATTTTACTACCTTTCTTATTTTATTTACTCTAATTGTAAATAATTTATGCTTTATATATCCTTTTAATTTATTTTCTATTTATTTACCTAAATGTAAATAAATGTTTTTCTTTCTATTCTTTTCCTTATTTATTTACCTAAATGTAAATAAATATTTCTCTACTTCTTTTATCTTATTTATTTACATTATTTATAAATAAATGTTTCTAATTCCTTTTCTTATTTATTTACAATATTTGTAAATAAATGTTTACCTTTACTTTTACTATATTTATTTACAATAATTATAAATAAATGTACCTTTTCCTTTTATCTTATTTATTTACATAAGAAAATGTAAATAAATATTATTCACAAAATTATTCTTTTAATCACTTTTATTTACATAAGAAAATGTAAATAATCCTTATTCACATATTTGTTCTTGTAATCTTAATCACATAGAAATGTGATTTTATTTACAATGTAAAACATATATATATATTTACTTACATTAAAAATGTACTTTTATTAAATCCTTTATTTACATTGAACAAATGTAAATGTCTTTATTTCTTTTCTTTACATTGAAAAGTGTAATTCTTAAATTCATTTCTAATTACATTGAAAAATGTAGTTCTTTAATCCTTTTTCTAATATTTCTTTTTAACATAAAAAAGAATATCTTATGTTAATTCTTTTCTAACATTTTCTGTTATTATTTTATTTACATAAGAAAATGTAAATAAATCCTATTTACATAAAAATGTAGTTTTTACTTTATAACCTTAATTACATAAAATGTAATTTTATTGTTTATAATCCTAATTACATAAAAAGTAATTTATATTTACAATGTAAAACGTATACTTTAATTACTTAATAAAAATGTAATTTTATTTAATCTCTCATTTATCTAATGTAAATATATGTTTTTCTTGCTCTATGTTTTATTTTATTTATACTAAATATTTTGAAGTAATATTAAATGTAAATTTAGACAATTAGAATATGCTTTAACCTCCCACATTGGATAGGTATTGTTGTGATTACTGGACAGCCGGGCGGGTCCGGGCTGGTTTACATCACAACTCAATCCAACCTCGGGTTAAGCATCCTTGTTCTTATTTATTTACCTAAGTGTGAATAAATGTTTTTCTTTTATTTTTCCTATTTATTTACCTAAGTGTAAATAAATGTTTTTCTTTTATTTTTCCTATTTATATAGAAAGATGACGTTTTCTGTTTATTTTCTTTACATAGAAAATTGATGTTTTCTATTCACAATGGATTAAATAATCCAATTTGTTATATTATCCATTTATGTTTTATAATGGGCCAGACTTCTCACATTAGGCCTACAACTTGTGGATGCTGGATATGCCGGTTGGGTCCGGGCAGACTTATTCCACAGTTGGGCTTAACCTCGAGTCAAAACCCAATTTTATTCGTGTACTTGGACCTCTCACATTAGGCCCAACATTTATGGCTGCTGGATATGCCGGTTGGTTCCGGGCAGACTTCCACCATAAACGTGACCTAACCTCGTGTCCAAATATAATTAAAATTTTTATTTATAAATATTATCCAAGAATATTATTTTAAAATATTTTATATTTTAAAGTATCCTACTACTTAATATCATTCCTTACTTGAAATATTCTTTCATATAAAGCTTTATTATTCCATTTCAATACATATTAAGTTTCCATATTATTATGATATTATAATAATAATAATTATAAAAAAAAACGGTTTTAATTTGTGATATTAAAACCTACCATTTCAATATTAAAATGAAATCAATTTAAAAACATTTCAAATTTTGAAATCCATCTTCCATTTTTAATGTTAACATAAAAAGGAATCTTTTCAATTTAAAATCTTCTTAATATAATTGGAATGTGATTTACTAATTCCAATAATTTGTTTATAACCTTCCAAATGTTAAAGGTTTTTATCTACTTAATTCAAGCGTCAATTAATATCATTAATTGAATAATAAATGGGCATTTATTTCCTTCATTCGAAGGAAATATTGTCAATTCAAAAGCTTCTTTATTATTACCTTTTTAAATGGAAAATTAAATCATCTAAATACTTCAACTTCCAATTTATTTCATTAATTTGCATATTTATTACTTTACTCAAAATTGGAATGAGACCCACCATTTCCATATAATTTAATTATACGTAAAATCAAACATTAATTACATAACAATTTCAGAACATCCATCCAAAGTGCATTTCTAATTATTCCAAGGGTGACGTGTATTTAAAAGTCAACCCTTGACCCGTGTGGGGATTTAGCCAACACAATTCACATATTTAAAATAAACTGTGCTTCTGGACGATGTGTAAAAATTGATCGTTCACTCACATAAACAAGCCAGGGTCGCTTGTAAATGGCAGTGTATACAGGTGCATAAATGGAACATAGACAATTTGCACAATTTAACAATGTTCACATATTGGGTATTGCCCTTTTTATTTCATTTGATATAATGACACAAATTCACCATAAAATATATTCCTTTATCTAACTTAAAATAAAAATAAAATCTTTTATTTCAAAACAAAAGTCAAAATTTTAAATATTTTAAAATAAAGATCAAAACTTTATTTATTATAATCGTCTCAAAATAAAGATGAAATCTTTATAACCAAAACAAAGTTTTAATCTTTATAAACAAAACAAAATTTCAGTCTTTTATAAGCAAAAACAAGGTTTTAAATCTTTACCAACAAAACAAAGTATTGTTCTTTTTAAACAAAACAAAATAAGGTTTGAACTTTTATTCAATAAACAAAACAAAGTTTTGTTCTTTTTCATAAACAAAATAAAGTTTGTTCTTTTCAGAAACAAAATAAAGTTTCAATTTTATATAAAAAAAACGCAAACAAAGCTGTAATTTTTTTTTTTAGAACAAAAACAAAGTTGTAATCTTCTTAATCCCATTCAAAGTTATAATCTTTGTAAACATAAACAAAGTTTCATTTTTTTCTTTTCTGAGGAACAATGAAAATTGTAACTTTTATTTAAATATAAATTTCCATACATTTTAAATAAATAAATAAATAAAAAAGAATTTATCATTTACATCATGTACATCGTTTCTATTGATTCAACAAATTTCATCAACAGTGTATGCAACAACAATTTGTCCATAATAACCCAAACAACTATCACCAATTCTCAACAGACATCGTACATCATCAATCCACAATCATGTACATACAAACATCAAAACCACAAGAAAAATAATTTAAATTTAATAAATTATAAAATAGAATCTCACCGTGATTCAAATTTTTCCCAAAAATTTCTGGTCGATCTAAATCCTCTGGTTGCTCCTAAAACGAAGAAGACTCCGCCACGATCCAAACAACTCCTTCTTCTTCCTACTGATAACCAAGACTGCAACTTTTTCTATTTGTTCAATCCTAGGTCAGAGATTTTTGATCCATACGTTCAACTCCACTACGATCGGACGGTGCCACAATAGAGAGGGAAGAGTGGAGAGAGAGCTACAAAATTCTCAAAATAGTGGAGAGATTTTATTTAGAAGATAAGGATTTATTGGAGGAAGAAGGAAGGAGCTTTCTGGCCATGAAAAGAAGATGGCGGCGGCTTATGTTTTGTAATTAGGAATAGGTTTAGAGAAGTTTAGGATATTATATAGTGGCGCCAATATATATATATTTATATATTTTTATTTTGTTATATATTTGATTTTATACCTCACTTGTTTTCCTACATATGTAGTAGGTTACAAATGAAATGAATTAGCTGACTAGGCAGGTGTTAATCTAATCAATGTTTTTTTTTCTTATTCAAAAATTCAAAAAGAAAAACATAAGGAGAGAGAAACGGGAATGCAATTAATGTATGATTTATGGTATAATGCCAATTGTTAGAACGTTTAACTTTTAAATTTTCAAAACATGTAATATTAACGTTTCAGAATTTAAGGAACCTATTCAATGCTCATGCAAAAACAAATAAAAAGAAATATACATACATGCAGTTGATTTGTTGTTGCTTTTTTTTATTGAAGAGAAATAATAATAACAGGAAAAGAGAAAAAAGAAATAAGGGGATGTAAATTTAAGAAATAAGAGTACATGTGTGAAAATAGAATGAAGAGAAATATGTAAATAGAATGAAGAGTAATAAATTTATAGATAAAGAAAAGAAATGAATGCGTAATTTATTGTTTCAATGATGGCTATAAGAAAGTTATGTGATTTTCTTTAAATTTCAAAACATATAATATTAAGTAACGTAATTAAGGGGACATATTTAGTTGGACTAATTAATGAAGGTTTTTAACATGTAACCTACGTTTTGAATTCCTAAAAGTTAAATTTGAATTGACAGGGGAAATATTTAAGAGGACAGCCAAAGATATGTATATATATATATATATATATATATATATATATATATGTGTGTGTGTGTGTGTGTGTGTGTGTGTGTGTATGTATTGTCAAAATTTATTTCATTTATAACCTACACATTATTTTCAATCAATGCATTAATAAATGTCATTAAAGTTCCTACATAACGTTAAAAAGAATAAATTTTTAATGTGAAACATTTCATGTTTTTACATGACATTAAAAGATTAATTTTTAATGTTAACCAAATTCATGTTCTTACATGACATTAAAAAGTTAGACTTTTAGCACTAATCAAAATATGTTCATTTACATTAAAAAGAATAAATTTTTAATGCAAATCATTTTTATGTTCTTACATTTAAATAAAGACTAACATTTATTTTAAAACATATTTCATTTTTTTTAAATGGTAATAAAAATGTAAATTCTTTATATTCTGACGCATTTTCTAACAAAGTTTCCTTAAAATAAAATTTTAAATTGGCCCTGATTTTCCGGGTTGTTACAACTATCATCGATCGCTACATCCACAGTTGTCTCGTTGGGAGTCGCCATTATGCCCCCAGGTTCTTTGTCCTCTCTGGGATCTATATCCTCGGGCAACTCTCTGGGCGACTCTCCTACGGTTATCCTCTTTAATTGCTATGGGGTCTCCGCCCTTGTGGGGGGAGAAGCGCCCTTGGTTTCTATGTCACCTCCGTTGCGGAGTAGCTTTAGCTCTGCAATATAACATGCTCGTGCGGCAACCTGATCTCCTTTGACAATACTAACACCAGCTTCTGTAGGAAACTTCAATAACAAGCACCAGGGGGCTATACAGGCTCTAAACTTTGCGAGGGCCGGTCGGCCCTAGAAGGCATTATAGGGTGATTTAATACCCAAAACCACGAAGGGAAGAATTCTCACTCTCTGGCGTTCTCCTTCCCCAAGTGTAACTGGTAGCTCTACATAACCCATTGGAGCGGTGGATGCTCCGTTAAATCCACGGATCCATCCCTCACAGGGCTTCAAGTCTTTTATCTCGAGATTCATCTGGTCGAATGTCTTTTTGAAAAGAATGTTGACGGAACTCCCGTTATCCACCAAGACTTTATGAACAGTGGCCAGGCCAATAGGTACTGTGATTACAAATGGATCTTCGGTCGAAGCATGGACTCCAATGCTTTCTCGTTCGCGGAAAACGACGTCGTCGGACATCATCTTTTGTTGCTTTACTGGGACGTTGTCCTCAGGGTTACTACACTCCCCTACCCCGAGGTCCTGCTTGGCTGCATTGGCATACTGATCCAATGCCTTGGAACCGTGCCCGGCGAGATAAAGCCCTCCGATTATGGTATTGATAACAAGGTCCTTTCCCTTTTGTTGGGCAGTTGGCCTGGCAGCAGGTTGATTCTGGTTCTGATTTGGGGCCTGTACGGCTTGCCCCCTGTCTCTGGGTGTCACTCTGTATTCATCCAATTTTCCTTCTCGGAGAAGCCTCTCGACCACATCTCTTAGGTGACGGCATTCATTTGTCGAATGGCCATGAATCTGATGGAAGAGACAAAACTTCCCCGTTTCACGTTCTTTCTCCGTCGACTCTCAGGGAGGAGGCCTTTTATTTTGGAGGACGTTGTATGAATCCATGAAGATATTCTCCAAAGTATCGTTTATTGGCGTATAACTCTCAAAAGACCTGGGACAAGTCCTTCTCTGGGAGTCGTTCGCTCGATTCCTCTTCCGGTTGTTGCCATTACTGTTATTACCATTGTTTCCTGACTGACGACCACCCTGGTTCTGATTTCCGACATTAACCTCGACCTTCCCTGAGCTATCTCCTGTCTGCTTAATGGCGACATTGCTCTGGATTTCCTCTTTATCGGCCGTTTTTGCCTTTCGGTTAGCATATACCTCCTCCCGCGTAAGTGCACGTTAGCTTTTTACTTAGAATAATTCTCTAGTATGAGGTGGCTTGCCGGCCAGGTATCTCCCAAATTCGGTGTATTTATCTACCCTATCAATTAGGGCTGCCACAACAGTTGGCTCATGAGGATCTTTGACTTCAGTAGCGGCTAGGTTGAAACGGTCTAGATACACCCTCAAACTCTCGCCTGGTCGTTGCTTGACAAGGAACAAGTCAATCACACTCTTCGTCTTTTGTGCATAGATGTGGAATTGTTCCACAAACCTTTCACTCAACTCCCTGAAGCTGGAAATTGATCTTGCTGGTAAGCGAGTAAACCATAATAACGCTACATCCTCCAGGAATATGGGAAATGCTTTGCACTTGAGAGCGTCAGAAGCTGCGACAGCGGTCATTGACCAAGAATATCTCATCAGATGTTGGACGGGATCAGATCTACCCGCGTAACGATTCATCTGCGGCATGTTGAAGCGCCTCGGTAACGTCGCATCTAAAATGTCATCAGTGAAAGGGGTGTGACTGCGGTCAATTCCCCAATCTTCATTCCGTTGTCCACGGCTATCTGCCAGAATTTGATGGATCATAGCTACAACATTTGCACTGGTCAGCGGAGGCTCGGGGTCAGCGCTTCTTGCTCGGTGGAATTCTCTAATCTCCCTTCCAGGAGCGGCCACGAAATCCGGGGCTCAGACTGGGCTTCGCTGCCCCCTGTTACCATGAGCATTTGTACGGCGAAGGGGCTGAGGTAGTCTATTCTGAACAGGGCTATCCACACCTCGAGCTCTGGGAGTTGCGGCGCGATCATTCACATTGCGGTTTGAGGGCCCTGCACCCAGTGCCTCTTCTTCCCGTGATGGCAGGGTTCCAAATCGAAGCTGCTCTATGTTTTCAGGCCTCTCATATGGTCGCCGCAGAGATCTTGGCGATTCCTCTGACGAAGAAGAGTACTCTGGGGTGAGCGGACGAACTGGGGGCGTCCTTTTCCTTGCGAGATCATTGAGCCTTCTATCCATAGCAGTCAAGTTCTGTCGTAGAACAGAGCTCTCCTGCCTTTGAGCAGCCAATTCATCAAAAAGCCTCTCCCACATTTCAGAAAAGCGAGAAAGATCTCCCTCAGTAACGGGAGCAGAAGGGTCATATTGATCATCATCATTTTCTCTTATGCGCAAAGAGCTTGATCCAGGTCGAGCGGAGGGGCCAGGACGGTAGGAGCGAGCCATAGGCTCCTTTCCAGGTCGAGTCGCAATCTGGTCATCACTTCGGATCGTGGTGGATCGGTGCCTGTGATTCGGTATGCCCCCCTGGGGTTGGTTCGTGGTCACAGTATGCGGAGGATTCGGGGCGTTATCACGGGATCGAGTAACAAACCCTCCAGCTTCTCGGTTCACAGCGCCTCCCTCAAGTTGGATCGTGGCACCCTGATTGGTTCGGGTCGCCCCCCTGTCCTCGCGATCCGCGGTCCCCTTGACGACCTGCTCGTGTGTACTTTCGCCAATCACTTCATTTGTGACTTCATTCGCTTGCGAAGCTCGCACTTCCTTAGACTTCTTTCCAGCCATGATATCAGATGTCGCTGGAATCTTCAGAAATCTGAACAGTGAAGTTTTGGGACTGTTTTCTTCGGATTTTCAAATCCAAATAGTAGAATAGCAATCTGGTAGGCTGAGAATTCAATTCTCAGTGGAAGCACCAAAATGTTAGATCAAAATTTGGACCTAACACCCAAATTGTTCTGATTCGTAAAGAATTATAACTGGAGAATGAAGAAAAAGCAGAAAACACACAGAATTTATAGTGGTTCGGCGTTAACGAGCCTACGTCCACTTTATATGTTATCGATTATACTCTGAATTCTAGTACAATCAATGATTTCTCTCAAACTCACTCTTACAATTATGATTTCTCCCAGTAATCTCGAAGTAAAACTGATGAGAAATAGTGGTATGACAGCAATGGTGGAATCAGTGCTCAATTCTGCCAAAAGATCCTGAAAAATGCCAGTCTCTGGGCTATTTATAGCTGATTCTGTCTGGCGGATCGCGGTCACACGTGGCACCAATCCCGAGAATTTCGGATTGGATCAAGTAAAGTGGAAGAATTGGTCAGGTTAGCCGTTGTGGACAGGTGTCGCTGGATCCGTGCATCTCGGATCGCTGAAGACCAGTTCTTGGCAAATGCTGTGCTTTCTTCGCTCGGGTCGGTGCGCGGTTGAAGGGGTGAAACGGATCGATGCGTGCTGGAATGGAGCGGCTCGCGATATGAGAGGACGAATCGGCGAGGCGAGACGATGCTCTGCGAAACGATCCATGGCTTCGCGACCTGGATTGACTAAGTGACCACGATCCGGGCTAAGGGAATGAAGCTCCATATCATCTTCTTATGTGTGAACCTTGGTGGCTTGGTCAAAAAGCTATCCAACATTTTGTTTCATCTAAATGGTTTTGACAAAGTGATATATTTGTTTCAACTAGATGGTTTTGACAAGAGTAATATATTTGTTTCAACTAGATGGCTTTGAAAAAAGTAAAATATTTGTTTTCAACTAATTTATTTTGGCAAAAGTGACAAATTTGTTTCAACTAATTGGTTTTGACAAAAGTGATATAATTTGTTTCATCAAATCCTTTTGACACAAAAGATAATTTTGTTTCACTAACATGTTTTGACAAAAGGGTTATTTTTACTTCAATTAACATGTTTTGACAAAAAGGGTTATTTTTATTTCAATTAACATGTTTTGACAAAAAGGGTTATTTTTATTTCAATTAACATGTTTTGACAAAAAGGGTTATTTTTATTTCATTTAACATGTTTTGACAAAAAGGGTTTTTTATTTCAACAATCACGTTTTAACAAAATCTATATTTTTAACATGGCGTTCTTTTTATTTAAATCAAACATGAACATCTTTATTTATATATATATAAAATAAAAATATGGTTTTTATTTTATATGCAAATTTTGACACACATGAATATTATATATTCTATATATACAATAAAGATATGGTTTTTATTGTATATAGAAAATTCTAAAAAACATGAATACACAATTCAATTCAGTGGTTCATCGCAATCACAAAACAAATCAACATTGCAATAAATATATACAACATCAACATGAATTTCATATAGAATGAACATAAATTTCACAGTGAAATAATTAATTAATTTTATTTTAAAATAGAAATATCACTTTGATTTGTCTAAATTTTCAAAGTGCTCGGTTTCAGATCTGGTCTGTTCCATCGTTTAGATCTGGTCGCTACGAGTCCAACGCCTTTTTTTTGTCTGATTCCGTGTCTGTTTGGATAAGATACAAATGTTTGAACTTTAATTACATTATTTAAATAATTAATTATTAATTAATTTTCTAATTACTCCCTAAACCTTTCTTCTTTTACGTTCAAACTCCAGGCCTTCGTTGTTTCCTTTCAACCCATAACCGATTTGAGTCCATCCACCTTGCACGAACTTCGAGATGCCGAGGCAACATCTAGGACCGCCACGCCGACCACCTTGGCGGCACCCCTCTCCTCCCACGCCAGCGTCGAACTCGCGGGTCCCATGTGGACTGGAAACGGATGCAAACTTCTCAACTTTGAGATGAAATTCAGGCCACGTCGGTCTTCGATAATCGATCTTAACCGTATAGAATCGGAGAGCATAAAGAGCACGACATTTCTCGTTTTGGATTTGGATTTAAGTTTGATTCGGAGTAGGAGATTCATAAGGAAGAAGATGGGAGTTTTCTGTGCGTTCAATTCCATTAGAGAGGTGGCTACTGTAGCATTAGGTTTAGGGAAATTCTAAATCCTAGGGTATTTATAGGAAACATAATTTAATATTATTTTAATATTTAATTCCAATTTTTATTTGTTTATCATCGTTAACTCCAAATAAAACCTAACGACTATCGCCCCTAGCTAAATACCCCTGTTCCGAATACAATGAAATATGTTTCATAACCCAATTCGGCTGTTGCGATCAGTTTTTATCAAAATAAAAATTAATATATATTAAATTCAAACGTACATTATAATTTACTGGGGCCACATACTGATTCTAAAAATTACAGAAAAATTATTTCTAGTCATGTTTTGACAATACAGTTCTAACAAGACTAATTTTGTTGAATTCCGAGACCGTTTGAAAAATGGTCATTTTCTGGTTGATCCGATTTGACTAAAATTGACAAGACACATTTTCTTTTGCCACGCTCACCCATTACTTCTAAAAATTATGAAAATTGAAACTTAGCAATAGTTTGACATTCCGGTTCCAACAAAAGTAGTTTTGTCGAAAACAGAGGTCGTTTGAAAATGACTATTTTTAATTTTAATATATATATATATATATAAACTCTGTAGCAACTATTCTGAATTTTAAACTGGACATAACTTTTGATTCCCGCTATGAAATTTCAATTTTTCAGATTCGTTGGAAAGATATTTTTAAATAGATTTAAATATTTTTGGTTCCACTAAAATCCAATTTATTTTGCATCCTGTACAGTCAATCAAAGTTCAAATTCAAAATTTCAAACTACCGTGATATTTCTAACTCCTCTTAAAATGAAAATAAAATTTATTCATTTTAACTTCGATAAAAATAAGTTTTTCGTCATTATTATTTAAAATAAATTATTTTAAATATTCAATATTCACTAAAACTTCTAAAATAAATTTTTTAAATTGGTTCAGAATTTCCGGGTTGTTACATTAATCTTGTCCTTAACTGGGCTAAAGAACCAATGTCATTTAAAACACAATTCACGATAAACCCAAATCATCTTCCATCAAAATGGAATCTACATGGAAACCATAACAATATATAATCGATATAAATTCCCGTATCAGACGAATAATATAAATGGAATGGCGGCAATGCCTTTTAAATTCCATATATAGTAATGATCTTCATTCACAGAAGCTCATCTCGATCATTACCAAATCGAATTCCATTCAGTTCCAATTTAATGTATTAAATTGGAAAACTTTACTTTGGAACATTTCCATTAAATCTTAATAAAAGATTTATAAATTCCAAATCATCTCTTCAATGTTAATCGGGTTAAAGAACAAGTGTTATTTAAACACCATTCACGATAAACCCAAAAATCCAATTTCAATTCAATTCCAATTGAATATTAATTAATTGGTACATTTCACTAAATCTTAATTAAAATATTTATTCTTTTCTCATCGAGGTTTAAGAACAGTGTTAATAAAGACACCATTCACGAAAAATCCAAAATCCAATTTGATATTATATACAAGGCTCTAAATAGAAATTATATTAGCTTATATTCAATATCAAATTCTGAAACCAGCAAATATCATATTAGGAATAACGATATCTATATATCTTCCAAATTACTCAACAATATCCATATAATCATGGAATCCAATATCAAAGTATCCGAAGATATTTCTCATTCCAAATTATTCGTTGGAAAATTTTGGTTATTTTAAAAACCGTTTTTAAATCCAGTTTATTTATTTAAAAATCATTTGGATTATTATTCTAGGTATTAACTAGTTCATTTCGATAAAAATATATTTTTATCTTTTCAAAACTGGAATGTTTGAATAAAATATTATTTTGAATTGGAATGAGGCATATGATGTGTTTTTATAGCACTTAATTATAAAATACGTGAGTCATTCGGAAAGACTGGGTTTAGCCCATTTTGAATAACTGATACGGCGACTAAAAGTTGACGATGAAGACGGTGGTTGAAGACCGAAGATCTTCACATCGTTTGGATGATTACTGATGTCTTGATTGGGATGTACACCCGAGATAAGGTAATAAGTAATGGTTGTCCAGATGTACTTGGAGATCGACCGAATATGCGAGGGCCTTTCTCCTGTATTGGACATATGGGACGAGGAATAAGGTGTCTCCGGTTTTGTTCAGACCCAGAACGGACTTGCAAAGGATAGTGTGTCTGACATTGTATTCCTTTATACTGTATTCGTTGATCTCTGCTAAATATATATCTATTTGGTGGCGGAGAATTTACTCTCTTGCTTAACATCCTTCTCTGAGACGTACGAGCTTAGATGTTATATATTGGTGGAAATCAGTGGTACTGTATGGATTGACAGTGTGGCATGCTAAGTTGCATGGATCAAAGCTTTTGTTGAAAACATGGCTTTGTGGTTGATGATCAAAGCACAGCTTTAATTAGCATAGCTTTGTGTAGCGTTAATTTGCGAGCTTTACACCCCAGGTATGAACCAAAAACGGGATAGTGACTGCATAGAAATGGACATATGTTAGTTCTAGCTACGAGTAACGTCATGATATGGAGCCCAGACTGTTTACTTATGTGGATGTTGCATATTATTTGATGGAAAGCGAGGTACCTCAGAATTCGGGCCGATTGAAAGGCTCGAATATGATTTGAGTCCCTAGTGGCTCTAGAGTGGTCGACGTTACTGACCCATTTTGTAGGTTTGATAGAACTGGCTAACATATAGTTTATTGTATAACTAATCATCGACGGATGACTAGTCATGAAGATCCAAGGGTTCGCGAGCGTTCGATTCCCGAGACACTTGCTAGTGTGTCTCGAAATCGGTGAGGATGATCCCTTGCCTCGATTCGTAGATGGATACTCATTTTCCAATACGCGATTTTACGGATTTAGTTGTAAACCTACATGGCAACATAATATAATGGTACCTACGCCGCCTATGATTGATACATTTATATTTGAAGTTGGTTTCTTCACTTATAATAATAATAAAAGATGAAATTTTGCATATCATGCATGTTTGGCTATTATAAGGGAAAACTCTATCCTTGACTGCGTTCATTATGTGATGGGACTTCAGTCTTTTAATAACTTCATTTTTCTCTTTAGCATTGCGCTGTTATTTTGTGCACTGGTATTGATGGGGGATAAACCCGTTCCGTGTTATGCGGTGTGGTCCAGTGATTTACCTAACTTTAAAATAAAAGCTAATAACTGTTTTAGTTCTCACACCAGTCCCATGGATGACTCGGAGTTTATTGTTTTAACCTAAACTCTGGGTGCCCATATTTTCCACATGGGCAACAAGTAGTTTTGGTTTTGCAGATTTCTTTTCACAGGATCCTGGATTTACAACTGGAGCTATATTCAGAAAGCTTTGTATCAGTATATTTCTTTCAATTGTGCTAGTTGATGTATTATTTTTCCCTGCTTTGTATTCTAAACTTTGATATTATTTTTCCTCTGTGTAATATTATTTATTCTCCACTATATTCTTGTACTCTGATGTAAATTGTTGTAATAGCAATGAAATGTTATATTATTTGTGTTCTGATGCGTCGTGTTCTCAAAGCAATCCGGGCTTTCCCGTAAGGGGGATTTCGGGTCGTTTTAAGTAACTTGTACATCTTTAATTTGAATTAGGGATTGACATTTTCAAAATGTGGCTAGGACGTTAATTGTGTTCTCTTAATTTACGTTATATATATATATAGCATAAACAATGTAATAATTATACGTGTTTAGTGCGTAAAAAATACAGGTATATTAGGAATTTGAATTTAAATGTTCCCATAGGAATCTGTATGTTTGTGCATGTGTTAATGGCGATTTATTAGTGACGCATAGACACGAGGTTAATCATTATTTGTAGTAGAAGTATGCTTGTAACATCCCGTATTTTTAGAAATAAGATATTTAATATATTTTATTATATCTAGAATTATAGATGGATTTATATTCGTTTATATAATGAAGTTTGAACATTAATTATATATATTTATAATTCGAGCTCGTAATGTCACTATAGTTCATAATTTATGATTTGAACATCAATTGGAAATACTCGATCCGATATAAGTTGGATTTCTGCGAAACCTGTAACGTTTGAATCCAATTGATTATAATTGTCTAATGGAAGAGAAAAATGGAGATTTCAGCTTATAGATTGTGAGTTATGTCGAATTCAAATTATCAAATAGTCGCTATGGAATTCGTTAATAAAAAATAACGTTTATTAAATAAAATATGAAGGATTTAATATATAAATTGAATATCATTTAGCCCGGGATTTTGAATATTGAGTTTAAAATATATATTGGTTTATTTTGAAGCTGTATAATATTTCAATTGGAGATATATGATAATAATAATTTTTTATTTTTTTAAATTAAATTGTTTTGAATTTAATTATATTTTATCGTTATTATACAAGCCTTAAAAATAATTATTTTTCAAACAATCTCCGTTTTTGATGAAATGAATTTTATTGGAATATGATGGGTAATTATTACTAGATTTCCAGTTTGGAGCCAATCGGAGTTATTGTATCTGTGCGTGCAATTTAAAAGTGAACCAATAAATTAATATAACGTTGTTGTGCCAATGGAGTCGGTTTTCAATGAAATGAATTTCATTAGAACTGGAACGTTGAGACGTAACGATGTGTCCATTTTCGTTGTGTTCGGAGCTCATGTGTGACGGTATGAATTTAACGGTTACTGGTAAATAACGATAAGCGGTAGAATTTACCATGTTAATATAACATAATATATATATATATGCTTCTTGGCTAAGTAAAATATATATATACACACACCTAAATATAGGACGCAACATGTAATGACCCGCATTGGCAGGGGTATTATGATTAATTTATTTAATTATATTAATGGTGATTAGTGAATTTAATGATCGTTGAATTAAATAATGGTGAATATTTAATTAAAATAATAAATTAAATAATACATAATTCTGAAATAATCAGAATTGACTGAAATGGCGATATGGTGTGAACTGGATCATCTGTGATATTTAATTCAGCGTGGAATTGAATTTGAATAACGAATATATTGTTTGAACGACAGTTGAACGAATAAATTATAATATAATTATAAACGAGCTCGAAATGGCGCTGCAGCTCGCTATTTGGCGATTTGAACTTCAACTGAATGTACAGGATTCGTTTTAAATCGGATTTCTGTGAAACAAGAAACATGTGGAACTGGTGGAGTATATCTTTCTAGTGGAAGAGAAAAATCTGGATTTCGTCATGTAGATTTTGAGATATGTCCAAATCAAATTTTAAAATAGTCGCTATAGAATCGTTATCGACCGTTACAGTTTATTCGATTTAACTAAAGATCAGATTCAAATTTCAACAAGGTTCTTTTAAGACATATCGATAATTTAATTTTTAGAATTTTATGGAAAATTTTAATTAATTAAATAAGCGAATTTTTATTTGGGGTATTTTGCACCCTGTAATCAACATTTTGAGGTTTCAAAATATGAGTCAATCTACCGGTATTATTATATTTCTGGGATTGTGGCACATTGATCGTCATGATGGTGTAGTTGATCCGGTAGATAGCAGTTCGAAATTAACGAAGTTTTGTAAAGTGAGATGACCAAAATCTTTTAAACTCAAAACAAAATATCCTAATTTATTTCCGGCCAAAAACAAGGCCACGCCCTCCTTCATTTTTAAGTACGTGCACCTCAAACTTTCACTTATTTTCCCTGGACACAAACAATACCACACATCCTATATAATACCCCTTAATAACCCCTAACCTAACTCATTTTCCTCAGTTCTTTTTCAGTCGCAGCCTCTTCCATTTAAGAACCGTGAGAATAAAATTCGAAACGAGATTGGGAAAGAAAATCAAAAGCATTTAAAACAAAATCAAAAGAGGAAGTTGCAGTTCAAATGAGGGGATGACTCGAGGTTTTTGAGAGCTCGTATGAGCACTACGAGGAGGCGGAGGGGGTTCAGACACGTCGGAGAAGAAAGATGCAAGGGGTCAGTTTCATGAAGTGGGTTGGCTGAGCAGGTTCGAACTGATGGGAGGACGGAAATCGGTGAAGAGAGAAGGGGTTTAGCAGGGTTACGCACTGTGTGTTTAACGGGGTAGCAGGTTTTTCCTTTTGCTTTTTGTGTTGCGGGAAGAAATAATTTAGTTGGAAGGAGATTTTGGTGATGTGAAAAGGGGTGCCACGTTTTTGTGATCTCATGAAGTTAGAAATGATGGATTTTCATTGGTGTTGAGGGACTGATAAAATGATGGTGTTCAGTGTGATGCTCCATTCGTATATGGGGGAAGGACGTGCAGGGAAGGTTACAGTGTGGAGTATTGTGTTTAAACAAAGAGAGCAGGTACTGTGAAGAGATGCGTTGGAGGGTGGTTTTAGTATAGACAGAGGGAGAAGAAATTGTTTGAAGTGCATGTTAAGGACTGGGCGGGATGTATTGTTTTGGAAGGGACTGTTTCGCATAGGAGCAGCTTTATGAAAAGGAAAGAAGGGTACATACTGGAGCGCATTTCAGTGATTGTGGAATGAAGGGGTATTGGATGTTAAGGTCGGTGGACATGGCTGTAAAGATGGAGCAGTCTGATTCATATACAATGGAAGAGGTAGATGCACTGTTTTGTGCGGTGCGGGCCTGGAGTCTTTTGGGCCACGATGGAGAAAAGGGATAGGTAATGGACCGTAAGGTAAAAGGGTTAAAGCCCAATTAATAAATAAAATCCAAGTTTTTATTTCAATTAAAATGTATATGAACTTGCAACTATCATAACTTTGTCATACTATATCGGATTTGGACAAAGTAGGATCCGTTGGGATCGTATGAACAGGAGCAACACAATGAGACCGACCGGGAGTGAATCCGAGCTCATTACAATTTATGGCGAAATAAATTGTCCGACTGAATCAAATAACGCAAACCGTTATTTAACGGGTAACACGCCAATGTGAGTAAATCTCACTAACTCTGAACAGTTTATAATTTCATGTTGTATTTTTAGAACTGTTAGATATTGGCTGATTTACTGTATGTTGACTGTTTGATTGAACTGCTAGTCAGTTGATTTAATTTCTATGTTGATTCTGCTTAACAGAATATATCATATGGAACTGAAAGTGATGTTATCTATATTGTTTAACATCTGTGATGCAGGGAAACAGGTTGGAGGAATCCGACTGGATTCCTCAACATTTATTTTACTGTTTTCATATATTGTGATATATGATGTGTTATATAATCTGTTATGGATTATGGGTGTTGGAATGATGTTGATCATTGTTATTCGATATTTTAAATATCATAAAAGACCCTGGGATGTAAAAAAAGAAGTATTTCAATGTATATTGAAATAAAGGAATTTTATAAAATCACAGGATTTTATAAAAGGGAATTATTTATAAAACGAACACGGTTTTATAAAAGGGATATTTATTTAGAAAATAAATAGAAATAGAAAAGGAATATTTATTTAGAAAATAAATAGAAGTTATAAATAGGAAATATTTGTAACGGTAAGTAAACGTTATAAATAGGAAATATTTGTAACGGTAAGTAAACGTTATAAATAGGAAATATTTGTAACGGTAAGTAAACGTTATAAATAGGAAATATTTGTAACGGTAAGTAAACGTTATAAATAGGAAATATTTGTAACGGTAAATAGAAGTTATAAATAGGAAATATTTGTAACGGTAAATAGAAGTTATAAATAGGAAATATTTGTAACGGTAAATAGAAGTTATAAATAGGATATATTTGTAACGGTAAGTAAACGTTATAAAAAGGAAATAGTTGTAACGGAAAACGTAGTAAGTCAAAAGAAGTTAATCGATGTTAGTTAATCGATTAGTGTTAAAGTAAAAGAAGTTAATCGATGTTATTTAATCGATTAGTGTTAAAGTAAAAGAAGTTAATCGATGTTAGTTAATCGATTAGTGTTAAAGTAAAAGAAGTTAATCGATGTTATTTAATCGATTAGAGAATAAAGTAAAAGAAGTTAATCGATGTTAGTTAATCGATTAGAGAATGAAGTTGAAAGGAGATAATCGATGTTAGTTTAATCGATTAGAATAGAAGCAAATGAGTAAATCGAATATAGTTATTCGAATAGAAAGTAAAAGGAATTATCGAATATAGTTTATTCGAAAGGAGTTAAGTGAAATGAGTAAATCAATAGCGTTAGTCAAATAGAGTTAATCCAATAGTGTTAGTCCATTAAAGTTAATTGATAAGGGTTAATCGAAAGGAGTTAAGTGAAAAGAGTAAATCGAATATAGCTATTCGAAGAGGGTTAAGTAAGGAAGTTAGTAAAGAAATATAAAGTGGACTTTGTCTATTTCAAAGTTAGAAATGTTATTCAGTTAAGGTCTGAGAGGTAGTTCTACCCCAACTTGATTGGCTTTGTTTTTAACTAAGGGATAGTTAAGGTTCGGCAGTAAAGGAAATGGTTTGAGTTGGCATGGCGATGGTTTGTTTAAACATCTGTCTAAGTCCAATGATGAAGCTTTGGAAATGTTTTCCAAATAAGAAACCAGAAATGTTTTCTAATAAAGAAACAAAGAAATGGAAATGTTTTCCATTGTTAATAACGTATATTTTCCCAATTTAGAAAATAAGGAATATTGAACGTAGGGAAATAGGAGATAAGTAAATAAATGAACTAAGGAGATGAATGTTAAATGATGTTTGATGGATATAATTTCCATTTGGAAATAATATCGTTGTTCCAACACTTGTTTTTATTCGATAGTTAAATCACATACTATCGAAGTTTTGACCATTTTAACGTTGTTAATATGGAGAGACTGGTTGGATTATTATCCAAAGAACCACTCTGTATTGGCATAAGCGTTGTGAATCATATATGCCAAAGGAAATTGAAGACGGAGTTATGCAAGGGCTATCCTGTTTACAGAATAGTGCCTTCGGTTCATCCTGTTCCTGGATGACTTATATGGACGGATGTCTGACAGAGTATTTCCAAACGATCACGTATATTGATTTCTCCAACTGTACCAAGAGTGGAAGCGGAGAAGGAAACTTCTCTTAGCTAACACATAATGTATGGTTGAGGACATCAATCGGTGATTGGATGGATTTGATGATGTGACATTCAAAGTGAATCTGATGTGATGATAAAGCGTAGCTTCTAGCCTCATCATCCGGTAAATGACAGAAATCGGGCAGGCAGCATGGCTAAGTCGGTCGCACCGAAGTAGGGTGTATAATCACCTGATATAGAGTTTCATTTACTTCTAAAAATCTATTGTTGATGCTGTCCCATTCGGGAAACGGTTGCTGATCCCAACTGTTGGTGATATACATTCGATACACTCAAGCGAAATGAGTGGTCGGTCATGTGTGGCCGGGTTGCAAGATGTTCTTGTTGAACCCAGTGTATTCCTCTCTAGAGGTACACTAGCGAAAGGTGATTCCATACCTTGTCATAGTTGGAAATCCATTACCCAATACGTGCTTGCGGTTTTGATTGTATACTATATATGTAGAACGTGAGATGAAAGCGTTTCTGCTAGATGATTATATATATACTGTGGTTGATAGACATTATTATAATATCAAAAGGTTTTTGATATAAAGATATTTTGGATTCTCATAAGGGAAAAACCCGTTCCGTTATGCGGCGTGGTCTTATGAGATATCATTTACTTGTTCAACTGTTTTTAAAACTGTTTTACTCATACCAGTCCCATGACTGACCCGGAGTTTACTTTGTTGTTTTCCCTAAACTCTTGGATGCCTAAATTTGTACGGGCAGTCAAGTAGTCGGGATTTTACAGATATACTGGAAGAGCTTGGAGCAGGAGGCTTCAGGATCATATAGCTATAGTTATTTCCGCTGTGTTGTAAGTGCTGTACTTTGATAATGATATGTATACTCAAGTACTGATTTGTATTTCAAAGTTATGTTATGAAATATATTTATTCGTTCCGCTGTGAGATTCGTGTTACTCTGATGTTGTGTTCTTCTTCTTCTTCTATTCTAATTTTCTATCTTATCTTTCCTCACCCTCTAATTTCTTTCACTAATTACCAGGATTTTTCGACGTTTTGGTTATCGGCATCGTGCTTATGTCGATAACCAAAGTCGCTAAAAATCCGGGTCATTACACAACAACTACCGTAGGTAAGGAAAATTCATACTGCACCTACCTGATTACTTCACAATGAAGTATTCACGCACAACTACCTAAAACAATCACAAAGAAGCCTACCCTACCATGAAATTTTAAAGTCACACACATGCCTACATTCTTCTAACCTACTTCCTCTCTTAATCTTCTGTCATTTCCACATGCAACGTCTTCGTCAAAGAGAAAAGGCTCAACTACTCTACGAAGTTAACACTCACACCGGTACTGCCTACCCATATGAAAAGAAAACGCATGGCTCTACAAACCCATCTTTATTCCTTCTACCTATATGCTAATGCCTAGAACAAGACATTTAGCTTATCCTATCGTCTCCTATATATAGATGCATACATTTGTTTTTTTCAGCAGTGAGAAAAAAATAATCGCAACTCCATTTCGGAATACAAAGCCAAACTTCTCACAATTTATTTAAATCATGCAAGCTCGCCACACTTCTATATTTTCTTCCCAATACAAAAAATGAAAACAGAGAGATGTATTTTCTGTACTACTTCCCAACATGAAAAAATGAAACCAAACAAAAAAACAAGAAAATATACATAAAACAATGGAAAGAAATGGAAGAGGTACAGAACATGGTGAATGAAAGTGAAGACTCGGTCATGTGGAAACGTGAGGGAAGAATATTGGGCTAGTTTCTTTGCAGCAAAACAAAAGGGACGAGTAGGCAGGGAAAGGTTACGCACTTTGGCAATAGTGGGAGTTGGTTGAGATAATGCTGGAGCTAAGCAAGCAGTGGAAGTTCGTATGGAGAGGAATGGACATGCTCGGTGAACTTCTGATCAAACTATATGTTGCACGGGTTTCATTTTTTCAAGGGGGAGTCTGTGTAACAGATCCAAAGCAGTTGTGTGTTCGAGGAGGGAGCTTGTATGAATGAAGGAATACCGCATTAAAGTGGGAAGATGCTTCGGTGTGCGAGCCTTTGAATTTGCGTGATAATAGAGAAGTGACATTCGGGAAAAAACAACAACAGGGGAGGAAGAAAGAGAGGAGCAAGTTTCGAATTTCAGTAGGGAAGGAGAATGAACAGTATGTTATTTATATATGCCTAATCTAGTGTTTAACTACGCCTAATCCTCTTTACATTTGCCTAGTTAATAATTAATTTGAGAATAAACGTGTATAACATGCCAAGTTTTTATACATGCCTAATCTCGTTTAGATTGCCTAACCAGATAACACAAGTTTTGCCTAATTTTAATTAGTAGATGCCTAATATCCCTTAGTATAATGCAAGTTAGATTAATATACATACATGATTACGAGATACTGTAGCATGCCAAAGTATATTTACCTGGATAGCATGCCCATTTATTTTATACAGATAAACGTGACTTGGGTATTAATTTCATCTAACCATACTTGTGTGCCTAATCATATTTATGTAATGCCTAATCAAGGGTTATGTTAACGTAAGTAAGTATGGGGTTTAAATAAATATTTATTAATAATATTAAATTAAATGCCGAATACCGTATTAAATTTATAGCCGTGTCATACGTACACAGTACACAGAATCAGATCAAACAAGGAACGTTCGAGCACTATCAACGAGCGTAGATTTTGGGATTGGAACAGATATAGTTGAATGCAGCTGCAAGATTGTAGAACAAATTGTTTTGACAATGAATGGAAACCAGTGGGAGTTTACTCACTTAGTTTTTATCCCACTTATATTTTATATAAGTCGGGTTTAATATTTGTGTGCTATGGTTGTTTGTTATTGGATGATTGCTAAATATATTATTTATATATGTTGACTGGACCAATTAAATTAAATGTTTGTTTAATTAATTTGAATTAAATCATTATTTTTAATGATTATTTTCAAATGAGGTAACTTACCGCGTTGGTTACATTTATTGTAACATCCCATGTTTTCGATAAACCTTAAAGTAACGAATTAAAGAATAATTAATTTTAAATGTGAGAATTAAGGGAAACGGGTTATGCCATTGCGTTTGTCTTGGAATTTTGGTTAAGATAGAGTCCGAGTTTGCGTGAGTTGGACTTCGTATGAAGAAGTTATGGCCTTCGTAAGTTTCAAAAATTCAAAATTCAAATTTAAACACAGAAGACGAAAGGGTAGGAAAAATTCCCACCCAGGTTAGGTCGACCAGGAGGTCGACCCTAGTGTCGACCTACCCTACAGGTCAACCTGGGGGTCGACCTGGGGGTCGACCTACCCCCGGGCAGATCTGAAAAGATGACGATTTCTGACTCCCTGCTGAGTCATTAGGGCTGAGGTGTTATCCTATCTTGACTGAATGGTCTTGATTACTTCTACGGTTAATCTGACGGCTCTAAATTAATTAAACATCTGTAAAAGCAACCTAACTCTCAACCCTAAATCACAAATATTCATACCAAGAGCTGCCATGCCGTCAACAGTGAACCTAGAATAGCCGTCATCTCTTTCAACTCAAAGGCAAGATTGAAGCTACGTCAAAACTAAATCTAATCTAATTCAACTAAGAAAATTCAACGATCTACATCAAAAGCGAGCAATTCAATTTCAGAATACAGATCCCATAACTCAAGAATTCCTTTTTATTTGTAAGTGTAGTTATCTTTCAGATGTGAATGAATTAAAGACAAGGTTTGTAATGAATTGTAAAATAGAATTGTATCAAGTTGTATGTGATGCTGATTTATGTTTATTCATTTCTATTCTATTGTATATGCCTATGAATTATTGTGGTCTATCGAACCTATCATGTTATAAGGAAATTGGTGAATAAACCTATGATGTTATGAAATTGTCATATATACATTTGGTGATATTATGGTACATACAAGTTTTAGGCTAAGTCACGTCGTTTATGCCTAATTATTTAGATCCATTATGCATACATGTTTAGATCTACGACCTTGTATAATTTGGTGATTATATCTATATGTTGTATGTCAATTTGGAAATTATGCCATGTTTATGCAAGTTGGGTGATGCTATCATGTTATGAAAACATGCAAGTTTATAGGTTAAAAACATGATTATGTAAACCTATATGTTTAGATCTTCAACTTTATATGTTAGAACCATATGCCTTTATGTTAGATCAATATTAGCATGATTCAATCCCTATGCAAGTTCACCACTACATGTCTAATTCGATTTTGGTAGTTCTTTGTAAAACTGTTATCTTATGACTCATGTTGCATAGACCTAGTTTGCAAGTTCATAATTAAAAGTATATTATGCCAAGTTCATGTGACACATCTGTAGTTAGATCCATATTTTTGTATGATGTTGGAATGTTGCAAGTTCCTCTTTTTTTTCCCTTTTAGTTTATTAGTTAGGCCAAAATATCGAGCCTAACATCCTATGTAATTTTGTGAACATATAACGGGGGTAACGTTGGGGAAAACATGAGAATTATACATAATTAACATATTTGGCTCATAACCATGTAAATGGTATGGCATTGAAATGGTATAATTTACTTACCAAAAATTATGAATTTGATTTAGAAAGAAAGTGGGCCATGACAATAAATTGTTGACAAAATTTACATATAAGCATAAAAGGATAAATATGTAAATTTAGAAAAGACGAATATGCCTAACCCGAGGTTAGACTGAGTTGTGGTGTAAAACTGCCCGGAACCGACTGGCACATCCAGTGACCACAACAATACCTGTCTAATGTGGGTGGTTAGTGCATTGATCCCAAAAAGGACCCGAGGTTAGACTGAGTTGTGGTGTAAAACTGCCCGGAACAGACCGACACATCCAGCGACCACAACAACACCTGTCTAATGTGAGTGGTTGGTGCTATAATAAAGCTAAGTCAAGAGTGGTAGGGTTAAGTCAATTAAGGAAAAACTTAACCAATTCAACATGTTAGATAAACTGATGCATGGGGTTAGGTAAATTTTGACACTTAACCAATTTAATATGTTGGCTTGAAAACCTTAGTAACGGGGACCCATTTTAGCAGTAACCCACATAGATGTATCATGGAACCCTGAACTAGGCAGGATGGGGCACGATTACTGGGCTGATTATAAGCGGTCAAAAAAATCGGCTGGTGGTGCGTCAGTGCAGGTTCCGGCGGAGTACGGGCGTGCACGTACTCCGGAGTGGAAAAAGTTGGCACTGGGCATCAGTAGTCATACACTGTGCATCTTGAATCGTATCGGGTTGCCACCATAGGATTTGATACACCCCATGGTGGGACCAGCACAGGTATCTACAGTCAAGCGAAGGAAGAATGACACACGTGATAAATGCATGCTAGTAGGAGCCGATCGATATAAGGGGATCATTTCACCATGAACACGTGGTGCTAGTTGGACAAGTATAGTAGGTGTAGAGAATTAAACATGGGTGCGATGTATATTCGGTTTATCCTGCCTTATAAAGTTTTATATTAGTTTGTTGTTCGGGTACTTTCCTATTTTCAGTTTATTCCTATCATGACCTTTTCCTTATTCACACACTAAAAAGTCACTAGACTTACTCAAACTTATGTTTGACCCATTTTCCTTTCGTCTTCTTTTCTTCCGTTTCCCCCCCTCAGGTAACCAGAGAGGGAATAGCTCAGCTTAATTTGGACCGTTCATCTTTCCAAGCTTGGAGACTCTGTGATGTACGGCTTGGAATCTCTTATCTTTGGTTATGGCTTTGGACACACTAGACTTGGGGATTTATGCAGTTTTATTTGTGTTATATGATTCTTTATGTTTTAATCAAGACGTAGATTATGATGAAATGTTTTAGAAGTTATGTTGAGACAATTTACTGTAACGGTTTTTGTATTGAACCACGTATAAAATAAATGTTTGTTTTCCGCTGCTTATATTTCTATCTTGTAAACTTTCTGTGTCTTTTACCTATAATGCTCCATTGAAGTTAAGGCATTCCCTTTGTGAGTGACCTTAACGGAGGTGGGGTGTTTCACTTGGTATTAGAGCAAAGGTTTACTAGATTAGATAAAAGTTTTTGAAAACTATTTTCAAAAAGAAGCATTTTTTCAAGAAAAATTGATGTAAAAGGCATAATCCCCCAAAGCCATATGCACTATCTTTCTATCCTTTGTCTTGAATCTTTCCTTTTTCGTTTCAGCATGTCTGGTAATCTTAACCTTCCAGAGCGTGTACCGATACCCGACTGGTTCAGGAGGTACCTAGAGGCTAGGGCCAGCGACGCAGGCCCAGCAGACATTCCTCCTCCCCCAGCTGCAGCGGTTCCTCCTCCTCCTCGTGCAAATGCTTTCTCAAAAATATGAAGGGACTTTTGAGCCATGGGTGGAAAGAACTTCAATGGAAATGAATCCTTCGTGGAAGCAAGAAACTGGCTCAAAGAAACTGAGGATTTGTTCGATATATTCAAAGTGGATGATAGGCAGAAGATACAGTTGGCGGTATGGTTGCTTAAAGACGAAGCTTCCTATTGGTGGGAAGTCACTAATGTTGAAAGACTAATTGAAACTTGGATGGATTTTAGGATGAGGTTTGAAATGAAATTCCTCTCACAAGCTGAATGAAGTCTATAGATGGAGATGTTCTTAGCTCTCAAACAGGGAAGTATGTCGGTCAAGGAATACGTTAACCAATTCAATCAGCTTGCTAGGTTCGGATTGGAGTTAGTGATCACTAAACATAAGAAGGCTCTTCGCTTTGTTAAAGGATTGAATGAGCCACTGCACAACATAGCTATGTCCCATATACCTATGGGTGCGACTTATGAAAGGCTGGTGGACATGGCACTATTACAAGAAGAAGATAAAGTAGGCAAGAAGGAGACAAACGTGGAAGCATCTCAAGATAAGAAAGGGGAAGGATCACAGAGCAAGAAGACAGACTCCAAGAAAGGCGGGAAGAATAACAAAACCAGTGACAAGAGGAAGTGCAATTTTTGGGGCATTCCTGGACATTTGGTTAAGGACTGCAGGAAGAAGAAAAGGAAGATGGGTGGTTGTTTCCATTGCGGTGAGGCAGGACACATGGCTAGGGACTACCCAAGAAAGCAAGGGCAAGGGCAGAGAGTTGGATCTACTTCTGGAGGGTAGGTTCATGCTCTCATGGCACCTCCGCAAGAACAAGGTAGAAATGTTTCTGTTGAGAGTTTAGTTTATCTTTTTCATCATCATGTTCATACACTCTTTGATTCTGGCGCATCGTACTCTTTTATATCTACTGCTTTAGTTGAATCTCTGCACCTAGACACCAGTTTAGTAGAGGATCCCTTGGTTGTTTCAAATCCAATTGGGGGCTCAACTTATTTTTCAATGATTTGTTTGGGTTTGGAAATCTCTATATTAAGTGTGGGGTTTAGATGTAATGCTTATGTTTTGGGCTTCAAGGGCTATGGGTTGATTCTAGGCATGGATTGGCTATCCAGTAATGGTGCCATCCTCGATTGTGAAAAGAGAGTGGTTAGACTCATGACTCACCTTGGTAACACTCTCGAAATTTCTTGTAATCCCATGAACTCTGTTATGCTTAGCTATCTAGAATCTCTTGATGCGTCTATTGAGAATTTGCAGTCTGTTAGAGTAGTCCGTGAATACTCGGATGTCTTTGAAGAGGTTAAAGGGTTACCTCCGAAGCGGGAGATAGACTTCCGCATATACCTCGTTGATAATGTAAAACCCGTCGCTCTACCCGATAGACACATGGCTCCAAGGGAGAGGAAAGAACTCAGCAAGCAAGTTAAAGAGCTGCTTGAGAAGGGGTTTATAAGGCAGAGTATTTCTGAATGGGGTGCTCCAGTAGTGGTCGCAACTAAAGCGGATGGTTCGCTTCGCCTATGCGTTGATTATAAGGAGCTAAACAAGCTGACCAAGAAGAATAGGCACCCACTCCCAAGAATAGACGACTTGTTCGATCAGCTTGTAGGTGCACCAGTTTTCTCCCAACTAGATTTAGCTATTGGGTTTCATCAGCTGAGAGTGGTTGAAGTCAGCATTGACAAGACCGCATTCAGAACTCCAGATGGTTTCTTCAAGTGGCTTGTCATGTCTTTTGGTCTGACAAACGCACCCACTTACTTCATCGATTTGATGAGCAGGGTGTTCAGGGAGTTCCTCAATAAGTTTGTGGTGGTCTTCGTAGACGACATTTTGATTTTCTCGAAGAGTGAGGAAGAGGATGCTCAGCATCTAAAGGAAGTCATGGACACTATTCGTGCACACCAGTTAAAAGCCAAATTCTCCAAATGCCCTTTCTAGAGGGAAGAAGTAAGGTTTCTTGGACACGTGGTGTCCAAAAAGGGATTAGCTGTGGACCCCCCAAAATTAGTTGCGGTGCAAGATTGGAGGCCCCACAGAATGTAACCGAAGTCCGAAGTTTCCTCGGGCTAGCTGGCTTTTACCGGAAGTTCATCAAAGATTTTGCGAAAATCTCATCCTCGCTTACAAAGTTGACAAAGAAGAACTTAACTTTCACTTGAGATTTGGATTGCGATATTGCTTTCCAACGCTTAAAAAGAGCTCTAACAACAGCCCCAGTTCTAACATTGCCGGATGGGAGCAAGATGTTTACCGTATACACGGATGCTTGTGGTACGGGACTAGGTGCAGTCTTGATGCAAGAAGGGAAGGTAGTAGCTTATGGAGGTAGGCAGTTGAAAATACATGAGAAAAACTACCCAACCCACGACCTAGAGTTGGCTGCCATCGTCTTTACGCTTAAGTCTTGGCGCCATTATCTCCTAGGTGAAAAATTTGAATTGTATACTGACCATAAATCGTTGAAGTACCTTTTCTCGCAAAAAGATCTTAACATGAGGCAACAAAGGTGGATAGAATTCTTCGCATCCTACGATTTCGAGATTTCCTATACCCCTGGCAAGGGAAACGTAGTAGCAGACGCCTTAAGTAGAAAGAAGCTGACCTTAAGCCCTTTCTTTGTTGAAAGGCAGTGCTTGGAGTATATAGCCAACTTTGATTTTAGACCCTCTGTCGATCATGTTACTGGTTTGTTAGCATCGCTAGAGGTGCGGCCTACTCTTTTGGACTCAATAGGTACCGCACAACATGAAGACCCTCAGCTAGTTGATGTGATAGATAAGTTAAGTAGGGGTGAGACTTCTAGTCACCTCAATAGATACTCCATCGATGATAAGGGTTGGTTGAGGCAGGATGGAAGGCTATGCGTCCCACAAGCAAGGGATTTGGTGAAGAAGATTCTCGAAGAGGCGCACCATTCCAAGTTGACCATACACCCCAGTGGAGACAAGATGTATAAAGACGTAAAAAGGGTTTTCTTTTGGGATGACATGAAGAGGGATGTAGCTGAATTCGTCTCGAAGTGCTTAATATGCCAGCAAGTCAAGAATGAACAAAAGAAGCCTGGTGGTTTGCTTCATCCTCTAGAGGTCCCACAGTGGAAATGGGATAGCATCTCGATGGACTTTATTGATGGGCTTCCTAGGTCAAGAAGAGGCAATACCATTATTTGGGTAATAGTGGACAGGCTCACAAAAGCGCTCACTTCATACCCGTTAAGAGTAGAAGGACTGCCTCATCTATAGTATCCATATATCTTAAAGAGATAGTCCGACTCCATGGGATACCCTCTAGTATTGTTAGCGACAGAGATCCTATCTTTACGAGCGAGTTTTGGAAGAGCTTGCAAGAAGATGTAGGCACACAGTTATGCTTGAGCACGGCCTATCACCCCCAGCCGATGGTCATACGGAGAGAGTGAATAGAGTATTAGAAGACCTCTTGAGATTATGCATTCTTGACTTCGGAGGAACATGGGAGGATCATCTTCCTTTGGTGGAGTTTGCCTACAACAATAACTACCAAGCCACCATAGGTATGGCACCCTTCGAAGCTTTATATGGAAGACCGGGCCGATCACCAACTTGTTGGTTGGAGTCAAGCTCATACTTGGACTTGATATGATTAGAGAAACTTCAGAGAAAGTGGACTTGATACGAAAAAGAATGAAGACTGCCCAAGATAGACAGTAGTCCTATGCAGATAAGAGAAGGACCGACCTTGATTTTGAGGTTGGGGACAGGGTTTTCCTTAAAGTATCTCCTTTGAGGAACGTCGTTCGCTTCGGATCCGCAGGAAAGTTGGCACCAAGATTTGTAGGGCCGTTTCCTATCATTGAAAGGATTAGGAAGATGGCTTATAGAGTAGAGCTGCCCGAAAGATTGACTGGAGTTCATAATGTCTTTCACGTTTCTCACTTACGAAAGTGCTTACATGAGTCTGTGGAATTGGTGGAGAAAGCATATTAGAGGACATAGAAGTAGAACGAGAGGCGACTGTGAGAAAAGTTCCAACTCGTATCATGGGTACAGAAGTCAAAAAGCTACGCAACCGCAAAGTCAAACTTGTAAAAGTTCAATGGAGTGACGCTGAGGAAGAAGCGACTTGGGAGACTGAGGCCAAAATACGCGCAGCCTACCCTTTTCTTTTTGAGGGTACATCTTTGATCTCTTTTTCCTTAAGTTTGTTCATACTCGTGTCTATATTTTTAGTATTTTCCTCAGTGCCGTTCTCGATCCTTAGGTAGAAACCAATGGATGTAAACATGTATTTGAAACATGTTATGGTTGATGGTTGCAAGTGGTTGCTAGTGGTTGCTCGTGGATGCATATACACACACTTTAGGTATTAGATCGGCTTAGTCACTTTCATATTGCATATGCATATATGTACTTATATATGATTGAAAATTGATGTGTTATCATGTGGATATCATTTGTATGAATGATTGTGCACTCATATAGAAAGTATGATTAGGGGTGATTGCATACATAATGGACACATGGCACCAACATGACTTGCATTAAGGAGATCAACTGAATCAGTAGACCACCTGATTTTGCATTAGATAAGGACATATACACACACTATGCATATAATCATGAAGCATTAGAATCTTTTAAGGACAACGGACGCCTGTGCTTGATGGTTGAGTAGACGGAAGATTGGATGGTAGGATATACGTTCTTCTTGACTTGAAGATTTCGGGGACGAAATCCTTCAAGGAGGGGAGAATGTAACACCCCGTGTTTTCGATAAACCTTAAAGTAACGAATTAAAGAATAATTAACTTTAAATGTGAGAATTAAGGGAAACGTGTTACGCCATTGCATTCGTCTCGGAATTCTGGTTGAGATAGAGTCCGAGTTTGCGTGAATTGGACTTCGTATGAAGAAGTTATGGCCTTCGGAAGTTTCAAAAATTCAAAATTCAAAATTAAACACAGAAGAGGGCAGGGCAGGAAAAATTCCCGCCCAGGCCAGGTCGACTAGGAGGTCAACCCTAGTGTCGACCTACCCTACAGGTCGACCTGGGGGTCGACCTACCCCCTGGGCAGATATGAAAAGATGACAATTTCTGACTCGCTGGTGGGTAATTAGGGATGAGGTGTTATCCTATCTTGACTGGATGGTCTTGATTACTTCTACGGTTAATATGACGGCTCTAAATTAACTGAACGTCTATAAAAGCAACCTAACTCTCAACACTAAATCACAAATATTCATACCAAGAGCCGCCATGCCGTCAAAAGTGAACCTAGAATAGCCGTCATCTCTTTCAACTCAAAGGCAAGATTGAAGCTACGTCAAAACTAAATCTAATCTAATTCAACGATCTACATCAAAGGCGAGCAATTCAATTTCAGAATACAGATCCCATAACTCAAGGATTCCTTTTTATTTGTAAGTGTAGTTATCTTTCAGATGTGAATGAATTAAAGACAAGGTTTGTAATGAATTGTAAAATAGAATTGTATCAAGTTGTGTGTGATGCTGATTTATGTTTATTCATGTCTATTCTATTGTATATGCCTATGAATTATTGTGGTCTATCGAACCTATCATGTTATGTGGAAATCGGTGAATAAAGCTATGATGTTATGAAATTATCATATATACATTTGGTGATATTATGGTACATACAAGTTTTAGGCTAAGTCACGTCGTTTATGCCTAATTATTTAGATCCATTATGCATACATGTTTAGATCTACGACCTTGTATAATTTGGTGATTATATCTATATGTTTTATGTCAATTTGGAAATTATGCCATGTTTATGCAAGTTGAGTGATGCTATCATGTTATGAAAACATGCAAGTTTATAGGTTAAAAAAATGATTATGTAAACCTATATGTTTAGATCTTCAACTTTATATGTTAGAACCATATGCCTTTATGTTAGATCAATATTAGAATGATTCAATCCCTATGCAAGTTCACCGCTACATGTCTAATTAGATTTTGGTAGTTCTTTGTAAAACTGTTATCTTATGACTCATGTTGCATAGACCTAGTTTGCAAGTTCATAATTAAAAGTATATTATGCCAAGTTCATGTGACACATCTGTAGTTAGATCCATATTTTTGTATGATGTTGGAATGTTGCAAGTTCCTCTTTTTTTCCCCTTTTAGTTTATTAGTTAGGCCAAAATATCGAGCCTAACATCCTATGTAATTTTGCGAACATACAACGGGGGTAACGTTGGCGAAAACATGAGAATTATACATAATTAACATATTTGGCTCATAACCATGTAAATGGTATGGCATTGAAATGGTATAATTTACTTACCAAAAATTATGAATTTGATTTAGAAAGAAAGTGGGCCATGACAATAAATTGTTGAAAAAATTTACATATAAGCATAAAAGGATAAATATGTAAATTTAGAAAAGACGAATATGCCTAACCCGAGGTTAGACTGAGTTGTGGTGTAAAACTGCCTGGAACCGACCGGCACATCCAGTGACCATAACAATACCTGTCTAATGTGAGTGGTTAGTGCATTGAGCCCAAAAAGGACCCGAGGTTAGACTGAGTTGTGGTGTAAAACTGCCCGGAACCGACCGACACATCCAGTGACCACAACAACACCTGTCTAATGTGAGTGGTTGGTGCTCTAATAAAGCTAAGTCAAGAGTGGTAGGGTTAAGTCAATTAAGGAAACACTTAACCAATTCAACATGTTAGCCAAACTGATGGATGGGGTTAGGTAAATTAGGGCACTTAACTAATTTAACATGTTGGCTGGAAAACCCTAGTAACGGGGACCCATTTTAGCAGTAACCCACATAGATGTATCATGGGACGCTGAACTAGGCAGGGTGGGGCACGATTACTGGACTGATTATAAGCGGTCAAAAACATCGGCGGGTGGTGCATCAGTGTAGGTTCCGGCGAAGTAAGGGCGTGCACGTACTCCGGAGTGGAAAACGTAGGCACTGGCATCAATAGTCATACACTATGCATCTTGAATCATGTCGGGTTGCCACCATAGGATTTGATACACCCGTGGTGGGACCAACACAAGTATCTACAGTCAAGCGGGGGCCAAATCACACACGTGATAAATGCATGCTAGTAGGAGCCGATCGATATAAGGGGATCATTTCACCATGAACACGTGGTGCTAGTTGGACAAGTATAGTAGGTGCAGAGAATTAAACATGGGTGCGATGTATATTCGGTTTATCCTGCCATATATAGTTTTATGTTAGTTTGTTGTTCGGGTACTTTCCTTTTTTCAGTTTATTCCTATCATGACCTTTTCCTTATTCACACACTGAAAAGTCACTAGACTTACTCAGACTTATGTCTGACCCAATTTTCTTTCGTCTTCTTTTCTTCCGTTTCCCCCCTCAGGTAGTCAGGGAGAGAATCGCTCAGCTTAATTTGGACCGTTCATCTTTTCAAGCTTGAAGACTCTGTGATGTACGGCTTGGAATCTCTTATCTTGGCTATGGCTTTGGACACACTAGACTTGGGGATTTATGCAGTTTTATTTATGTTATATGCATCTTTATGTTTTAATCAAGACATAGATTATGATGAAATGTTTTGGAAGTTATGTTGAGACCATTTACTGTAACAGTTTTTGTATTGAACCACGTATGAAATAAATGTTTGTTTTCCGCTGCTTATATTTCTGTCTTGTAAACTTTCTGTGTCTTTTACCTATAATGCTCCATCGAAGTTAAGGCATTCCCTTTGCGAGTGACCTTAACGGAGGTGGGGTGTTTCATTTATAATTATATAAACGTATAAAATAAAGAATCGGATATTCAAATTACTATTATTGGTTAATTATTGGAATTATATCTGTATAATGAATTGAATGATGTTATTTGAGGTAACATATTTTGGTGTAGGGAAAATAGGATGGAGGGATCCAACTGGATTCCTCAAATATATTAAATATTATTTATTTTCATATTATCATAATATAAACTGTTCTGATTGGATGATTGATTTAGTTATTGATCATCGGCTGAAAATTCAACGTCTGATTTGTTTTAACCAATGGACAGTATTGGTTGAGTAATTAGCGGCATATGGCATATAAATCAATCATGTTATAAATGTTGATTCACCATCAGGTGAATCGGCATGGGTGAAGTTATAAAATTTATTTTATAATTGAAGATAGATTTTTAAATCTATATATTTGAATAAAAGTTTATAAAAAGGAAATAAATACTTATTATTTATTATTTAAGTTTAGAAGTAATTATTTAATGATTTTATAAAACCGGTTTCTTATGTTAACAAGATTTATAAGCGAATGAGATGAAATTGATGTAGGACCCGAACTTCCCCGTGAAGGAAAGTACGGATTGTACAGAGGACAAGACAAATCGGAACACAAACAGAAGAACATTTCATTGCTTATTACAACAAATCATCAGAATACAGGAATAAAGTAGAGTATAAATAAATATTATACATTCGATAAATATCAAAGATTTACAATTTACAATGCAGCGGAAAAATAATACAATACACAACTGAAAGAGATAAACGGATACAGAGCTTTCCAGATATCATTCCAGCTGTAGCAGGACCCTGTGAATATAAATCTGCAAAACCAAAACTACTAGCTGCCCATGGAAAATAGGAGGCACCCAGATTCTAGGTTAAAACAATAAACTCCAGGTCAGTCGTGTGACTGGTGTGAGAACTAAAACAGTTATTTAAAGCTTTACTTTAAATCAAATATATCAAGGGACCACGCCGTATAACACGGAACGGGTTTCCTCCCAAGAATACCAGTGCATATAACAAAACAACGCAATGCGTTTTGGAAGAAAGAAGCTATTATAAGACCCAGGTCCCATCACACAATGCAACACAAGCCAGAGGATAGGGTTTTCCCTTATAATAGCCAATCATGCTTGGTACGTTAAAAACAAATCATTTGATACTATTATAAGTGCATAGTGTATAAAACAACTTCAAATATAAATGTATCAATCCTAGACGGCATGGGTACCATATATCATGTCGCCAATACTAGGCTCTACAATCAAAATCGCAAATGTCACATACTGGAAGTTGGATTTCCATCTGTCAACCGAGGCAAGGGATCATCCTCACCGCTTCGAGACAATCTAGCCCATGTCTTAGGACCCAGACACAGGTGAGCCCTTGGATCGTCAGGGCCGGTCCACCGATGTGGATTAAAATGCCTGAACACTACGTTTCCCCGCCCTTTGGGGGCGTAAATGAGTCCTATGACTCCATCGACTCCACATAGTCACCAATATATCTGAGGCGCCTCGCAATCCAACAACCACAGAGGTGAAAATAATATAAATGTCAGGGCTGGTAGGTCACTGACACCACCCTAGCTAGAAGGAAACGCATGTCCTCTCTGAAGTCCTCTCCCATTTCTGGTTCACACCTGGGTGTGAGGCTCACGAATTATCGCTACACAAAGCTACGCCACAATGGCTGTGCTTTGATCAACAACCACAAGACTCTGCTTTTCAACAGAAGCCTTGATCATTTGCATCTTAGCATGCCACATAGGAAAACCACTCCATGCAACCGATATCCATCAATCACACAGAATGATATCCAACGTCAGACACACAGTCCATTTACAAGTTCGTTCTGGGTCTGAACGAAACCGGAGGCACCTTGTACCTCGCATATCCATCGATCTCCAAGTACGTCTGGACGATCACCAACTAATTCCGTCCTCTTGGGTGTACAGCCCAATCAAGATCATCGGTAATTATCCAAACGATGTGAAGACCTCCGGTCTTCGACCACCGTCTTCATCCTCGACACATCGTCGAATCAGTTATTCAGAATGGGATAAACCCGGTCTTTCTGAATAACTCGCGTATATAATAAACAAGTGTTACACAAACACAACATACGCCTCATTCCAATTCAGAATATTCTTTTATTCAAATATTCTTATATTTTGAGAAAGGTTCCTATTAATTTTATCAAAGATAAATTCTTTAAATTTATTCTTTAATCTTCTTTTGAATATCATTTCAAACCAAACTATGGTTTATCCAAACTAGTCGGGATTAGCGAACCTTACCGAAGTAATCCCTTGTTAAATTTCCCAACCCCAACCTATTCATCCCATGAAGTAAAACTGGTCATACTTCATATTTAACACCACGGTGTTATCAGTAAATTCAATTACCATTTCACGTTCAAATCTAATTAAAGATTTAACTATCGCCTGGAGCAAAACTGGTGATACTCCATTCTCGATCATTTCAATCTAATTAAAGATTCATTTAAAACTCCACTTAGTTTTAATCTTCCCAAAAATCACTAACAATGATTATTTAACTTGGGAAATCATATCCTGTCTTTAACTGGGTTAAAGAACCAATGTCATTACCCTTAACCATCCTAGTTTGGGCCAGATGTAAGTTACAGTTTGTAATCCATACTATATGTGAGTCGAGTATGATATTTTGATATATCTAACCTTATTTTTACCCAATCCAACCCTATATATTAAAAACCAATTTAATGGTAGCCCGCTTAAAATGAGAATAGTTAGATACTAGAATAATTGTTTATGTATTTTACAGTAAACATACAAAAAAGTTTATTCCATGTCAATTCAAATAGATTGAATTTGGCTAAGGTATTATCAAGAGTACTTTAAATTATTTTAAAATGAAACTCTTGCTCAGTTATGTAGTGAATTTATTTCATGTGATATGTTTTATAATGAAATTTAAATAAAATATATGCTATACTTAATTAGTTATTTTAAATACACCATGCTAGCTAAAAAATGATATTTTATGCTGCATATTTTCATATTATATTTTAATTTTTTTCCTCAAGTTTTCATTTATTATTAGGTTCATGCAGCTCTAGCGTACTAAACCTGACCCAACCCATAATTGAACTCAGCCAATATCTTACCTTATCAAGATTAGATATGGGTTGAACTACATTAAAACCTTATCTATGCAGGTTTGGTGAAAGTACTTGGTCGAACTCGACCTAATTCATACTTTGTGCTGCCTTACTATTTTTAGTAAGTGGAAATTGTGCTAAAGGAACTTTTTATTTTAGGATGATAAGTTTTAATGGCAACACTTTTGAATAATAAGTTTTATTTAAGGACAATTTTACAAAAAAATAAAATCTTTTATTTTTTTAGTTGTACAGAAAATAAATAAATAAATTTATCATTATTTCTATATTACAAAAAATGATAAATTCATTTATCTTTTTTTGTGAATTATCCTCAAAACTAATTTTGTTGAAGTGTTGTCCTTAAAATTTATTGCAATAAGCAAATAAGTCTTTTAAGTGAAAGGCTCCTTTTTGGAAAGTGTATAGTTAGGGATAAATTAGTTTAAGAAGAAATAAAACGAGAATATATTCAAGAATATACTAAGATAAACTTCATTTAACAAAAAGATTATTGCCAAATAATAATAGATAATGTGTCAAAACTTTTGCACAACAGTAAATGCTATAGTACAACAAAATAATAATGTAAAACTAAAGTTCTCTATATGTATGAAATCAAGCAAGAGATTGTATAATAATTACACTAATTTGCTTCTGCGAAATGTACAACTTGTGATGTTTTATATATGAAATTACTACTAACAATACTGGTGTCAACAGTGACATTCCAATATATCACAGTATGCATTACTTGCACAATGATATATTTTGTTTTCTAAAATGTAATATAATAATACCAACCAGTTTATACTTCAATTATGTGCACGTTTGGCACTTCGAATTTTGAGATAACATAAATATGATAACTGCCTAGCTATTGTAAGCTTTTCTCTCTCAACTAAAGTAAGTACTTTTTTCTTTTCTTTTGAAAGCAAATTAGGTACTCTCTCTATAGAAATTAAGTAGTATATACTATTATAGCATGCTACATGATAAGTGGACTCAACCACAGGATGAAAATAGAACCCATGACCTTTTACACCATGTCCTAAATAATGTCATAGCCAGTTGTTCTGAACATGGACATCCGCTGTTTATTTTAGTTTTAAGCAACAAATATGCACAGTAATCTCAACATTTACAAATTTTTCTCACATCAAGTAACATTTGGTTAGTTAGCTGTAATACTCAAATAGGGTAGCTATTACTACTTCTATAGGCAATAATGTAAGGTATGATTAATCTCCAAATGTTATGAATAGATAAAATTATTTCAAGTGTCAATATTTAAACTAAGTATAAACTGCTTCCATAATAAATTTTTGCAAACTCAAGAAAAATACAAATTACTTATTTTGCAAAGTTGGCATTCCGACCATACTATTGTGATGTATAAAAACTCTTTCATCTCCACCCTTCTAGTCCATCTCATCCCTTTGTTTCATGTGAGCCTGGTATAATTTCTCCACCTTCCTAGATTTCATATCAAAAGATAAAATAAGTTTAATCCTTCTACTGTGCATACTGAAAAACAACCTATCTCCACCTTCATATGGAAAAGGAAAGACATTGCAGATGCAGCCCAAACTATCAATATACTCCGACTCGGCGACCCGGTCTCGTCTTCAACATATGTTAGAACTCCTTGAACGCTAAATGATTTGCATTAATCACAGAATTGAGAACTACATTATACATTCTCTCCCATTTCTTCTCAAAAGCATAAACTTGGATGTTCTTCTAATCCATCTTCGTGCATGTAATACGCCCTTTCCTCATTCCTAATTCTTGCTTGTATTCAGATGTTTCATGCACTAGCAATAATAGTACGCCAGCTTTATCCTTCCATGGATCAAAGGATACTGCACATTCATGATATTGAAAATACATAATGTTCTTCAAAGATATAGGCTTTCCCCGTTGTCTGAAATAAGGTGTACTGGAAACATTGATTTCGTTGGTAGATTTCACCCATTTACGTTTATCTGATGAGTAAATCTAGAAGGTGAATCTGACCATGCCTTCACGATGTTTTGCCGAAGGGTGGACTAATTTATAACAACGTGAGTCGATGAGTGGATCAAATGCCAAACCATTATCACAGTGCTGCCTAAAAATTGGATAGATAATATAATCTGACACTGTTGCTAAATTTCTTACATAATAGAAAGTGATCATGGGAACTGATAATTGATTTTATAGCGTCGTAATCAAAAGCAAAGAAGACCACAAGCCGATGCTAGAATTCTATAACATTGAATCGTTTTGTCAGTGAGCAGGAGGTAATGAGGATTTATTCCAATAGGCAAGCCATAAATGTTGAAAAACTCAATTTTGTTGTGGATGTAGCATTTGTTGAAGAGTACGACATTGCAAGACAGTGGAGATGCATGAAGAGACTGATCGTACTTGAAGTTGGCGTCATAAGAGATGATACTGTACCGTGTTTTGTTTACGCAGTTGATTTTTTTTGAAAATGGGTAAACCTCCTTGTTAAAAACCTGAACTGGAAGTCAACGTGAGATCTATCCAGGGAAAAGAGTGCGATGCTTTATTGACATCTCATCAATAAAAAGTACAAAATATAGTATAAGAGGCTAGCAAATCATCAAGTTTCAAATGTTCTGCCTATACCCAATTTAACAAGCCATAAAGAAAAACAAATGAAGCCCAACATGTAAAAGCTCAAATGGCTGAGCAAGGAACAACAAACACACGTGTAAACCGAGGAAGTGAAAGACAATAACTCATCCTCTTCTTTAATCCAAAATAGGGCTGAACTCAAACTCTCCCTAAAATAGGAAAACATAATCGCCATCAAGAAAACGCAAATTAGCCCGAATCCAAGCTATCAACTCCTCGTCTCCTCTCATCAGCTTCTCTTCTCTTCTTTCTAGATTTACCCAGTAAGTATTTTACATCTAACTCTGATAAATCTCATCTCCTAAATTTGTTTGTGTGCTGATTATTGTGGACCCTGTTATTTCTCTCCATCCAGATGTAGTATATCGCCACTACTAGGTTGCAATAAGTTGAATCCTGTCTAAAATCAGCCGTAGTAAACGTAGTCTTCATTTGGTCCAGTTCGTTCTCCAATCACAGTGATTCGGTAGGAGGCAATCCAATTTTCATTCTACATTTGGTCCAAAGGTATGCAGAGTAACTACACAGGAAAAACAAGTGATTTTTGTTGTCATGTTCGTCATTATGCACTTGAATTTTGATAACCTTTTGTATGATAACAATGGAAGAATGTAGGTAAATATGATATCAACAGGAAGATCGCTTGATACTTGCTTTGCAATATGTGTAAAATCCAAAATTTTATCATTTTTTATGAGCTTTCTAGGTGGAGAAGACATTGTATGAAGATGGGTAAAAAATATTGGCTGGTGCAATGCTGACGATCAAGATGAGATCTATTTTTCAATTTCCAAAAAAATGGATGGATATATTATTCCTTATATACCAATATTTTTATAAACTGGCCGTGAATCGAACAGCGAGGATTCAGGGTCCAAGGTTTTGAAGGTCTGACCGCTGGAACCATCAAGAACCGCATGTGCTGGTTAATGGTGGAAATGTGGATAATCAAGTTTTATGTGTACTCAAACAAATAAATAGTAAAATTTGAAAGTCGTCTATTTATTCACTAGCATTAATAGATTGCATGGTATAATCAAATAGCAAGGGCACAAACAAACACATGTTTTTAGAATAAAATGGTAAAGTTTACAGTTTAGATGTTGGAACAGTTATGATTTTTTGAAATATTTTAGTTGTTATTTTCAATCTAATACAAAAGATGAAATGATCAGACAAAATTACACAATGAGAATTAGGAAAAAACCCAAAAAACCATGGTTTAACCTTGTAAAATTGAAGGTTGGACTGCTGGTTTAAAGATCCGAGCAGGGTTCATGCATGAGTGAGGTTTGATTGAGTTCTACGCCGCGATGGTCCAAGGTTCAGGGTTATTCGAGGTCAGACAGCGGCAGGGTCGGGTTATGAAAACTATGTTATATACATCGCTACAGTCATTTGGTTGCCTAATATAAACAGTGTTAACCTAGAAATTAATTTAAAATAATCTCCTTTAATGAGTTATTTAACTCATGTGGTTTTCAATTTTACTTACATACAAACGTTTTAGTTATAAAATTAGTCACCTGAATATCAGTTCATTTTAACATCCATTTATTTTTCATTGATACCTTCCTGATGTTTTCACATGGTATGAAATTCATATTCCTTTATATACAAACATATATATATACACACACACACACACACATACATACTCAAATTCCATATATGATAAATTATTAGTGACATTACCTTTAATTATCTACGTTAAATAATTAAGCTAATTAAAGTAAAGTTAATAATAAATATATATGAATTGTGTGTTTTTAATGTTAATCACAACCTTCTGAATGTTAGAGAATTCGATTATTAATTAATCCATTAATTAATTTTCCTAATTAACTTCCTTTGTTCCAATCCAATTCCAGTTACATTATTAATTAACCTCATTAATTAGTTGTTTAATATATAGTTAGTTGTTTCCTTATTTGAACTTTGAATGTTAGTAATTAATTGCATCCATCTATAAAACATTTTGTAAGATATGAATTTCAAATGTTAATTAATTACCTCTATTAATTTATTTGTTGCATGTATACATTAATTCAAACATTAATTAGTTGTCTCGATCAATTTGAACACATACAAATTCAAATGATAATAACTACTTCCTTGAATTTCATCAGCAAAAATTATATGTGAAAAATTGTCAAATAATTGCCACAAATACAATCGTATAAGTTTCGCGGTCAGATTCCAACATTTATAAAAATGTCCACTTTCTTATTTTATTAGCTAATTTCATTTTAATTTACTATATAAAGATATTGGGTGTTACATTCTCATATCCTTTTGAGATTTCATCCCAGACATTCAACAAATTTTAGTTCTTGTGATCATTAACGCGTTCATTCGACACTAATAACCATTTAGTATACATTTGATTTTGCAATTATTCCTGCAACAGTGCGAATTATATCACACTACATATGATATGCATAAACATGATGTTCTAATTGGTACACCTGGATGAGTACTTCTTTAGAAAAAAAGTCTTTTCGAAATGTAATAATGTTGACAGTTTATATTAATTCTATTTTTGAAAACTAAAATCAATTCTTCATCCAAAAGCACATTTCAACAAATATTGCATTCAGATTTATCGTCCAAGGCATTAACACACCATTACTCATGCCCAAATTTAGAATATCTAATTTTTCTATATCTAATTTCTTATGTTAGGAGAAGGTTCCGATGAAATTTTCCGTATTTCCATCGTCTTCATACATACCCTTTCCCCCATACATTGTAACAATTTCTTGTGCTACCATTAAAATTTTCAACTTTTCCAAGTAAAGCTTTCATAAGTTAAAATTCATTTTTAAAATTCTTAAATTCTTCCATTTCAAAATTCACTCTTTAAGGTTTCTTTAAGGTTACTTTAAAACTTCTTTTTATGTATCGAATAAAATTTCCAGTCCTCCACCCTTGAAGTCTACCCTTCCGAAAATTCCTATATTTCAGAACTTACCTGTTTTATTCTTCTCGCATTTTCGTTTTTAAATGCCTACTTAACTTGGAAAATAACCGTTCTCATTTTCTTTATTTCTCAACCTAAATTTACTATTTTAAGTTTTAAGTGTTTTGACTATTTTCTATACCCTTTCTTAATCTCATTTTTTATGGTTTCTTTAAGCCTGTTACAAGTTTAACACAAATTTGTAGAGGTTTGCATCGATACCCATTTTATGCTTATGCACAAATTAGATAGCATTCCCTAGGCTTTACCTAGTATCTTTCGGACTTTAAGAGGATTTCTTGTGACTAAACCCAAAAGTAATTACTGTTACTCCTTCATATCCTTATTATGTTTTCCCTATCTTACTTAGATGCTAATTTCCTGGAAATTTGATTTAGCATTTATTCATTTTCTTCATAAGTTAAAGCTTCAAACTTATTATTATTACTTTTTGAATCTTATTTATTTTCGCCAAACTATTCTTTTCAAAAGTTCCCAAAATTTAAAAACTGAAGTAGATAAAACCGACATCCTCCCATTAATTCTCTATCCCTTTACATCGTTACAAACGTCAAATACTGTTAAAACCTCAATCTACCGAAAATGGAGACTTCTAAAAAACACGCAATTAAATGCCCATAAAAAAAGAAAATGTCTTTTTCTTTGCTTAATGCTAACCTTTTATGAATCTTTTTAATGACGATTTTTATTTCATTTGAAGTAATGAGGAATTTGTATTTCATTCTTTGTTTAAATAGACGATAAAAAACATGATGTTTTCCTATATTTTGTAGCGCCTGCCTCTATACCCACTATCATCCAGTTCATTTCAGAGAAATATCGTAGACCATAACGGAGAATGAGGTTTGTGAAGAGCGACCGATTGTATGATTACTCCATGTAAGGAATTCACATCGAATTCTAATACCGATTAAAATTTTGACATGACCATTCGGCACATAGGGCAACTACACAACGACTATATGTAATCCGGAAAGCAGTATAAAATAAAAAAAACAATAATATATATCACAGCCAGACATAGAATAATCATATCACAAAGGCGGAATAGATATGAATAAACCAAGAATGTGTACAACAAGCTAGTGGTCAACCAAGATCCACTAATCCCAAAAGAATAGATACATGAACCATGGTCTAAATAAAAGAATATGTACACAATAAGTGATAATGTCATAGGTACAAAAGTACATAAAGCTGCAGAGACAGAGTAGCAAGTTGAAAGCATAAGATCAATCCTGCGAGAAGTCCCAGAGGAGTACCTAAGATGACTCGGTCTGACCCGAGTATTATTTATAGGAATAAATAATAAACGAGTCAGTCTAGCTGTACTTATCAAATAAACAGAGATGATAAGAGATATAACAAACGATGACATGGCTCTAGTGATAATATCAAATCATAAATAAATATGAAACATGTTATGTCAACACAATCAGGAAATGACAATGGAATGTCCGCACACAAATATCTCTAATAGATCTCCTAGCTAATGTAGAATGCAACATTCAAATAATAGGGCACAACCCTAATGGAATCTCCGCACACAATCAGGAATAATTGGTGACCATGGTGACCTTCAAAACCCTAATGGAGAATTCCAAAAACGTGATCAATAATCTCACTTCCTCTATCTCAAATCACGTTTCTTCTTCACTAGACGACAGACCAGATAAAAACAAAGGTGTACTTCCATCGTACAAGGAGATCTTGTTGCGGCCAGGTGTAAAGCGTAACGTGTTTCCTCGAAATAATATATTTAAATCTCGCAATACTCCTCAGTCGCCGCCTCGTAATTCGATCAATTACCTTGAAAAATTAAAAAACATCAAATCTGATAATGGCTGCTTCAGATGCGGCTCTCCAGATCACTGGGCTAGGAGCTGTCGAAATCCTATGGTTTGTTTTCGCTGCAATAAAATTGGGCATAAGGGCTTCAACTGCAAATCTCATCTCAAAAATCCGAAAAAAATGGAGAACCCTAAATCGCTCCCCACTCTTTTAGCAGCGTTTTTCCCTAACGGTTTTAAAAAGGCTAGATCGATGGTTGTTCTCTCCATCGCTCGCGGTGCTTTCTCGATCAATGAAATGGAGACTTTATTGGGAACTCATTTTGGCAAGCGAGCGCCGGGATGGGTGTGGACGGTGCGTAGATTCGGCGATGATTTCATAGTGAAATTCCCTCCCTCTTTGTTGACTGAAACATTATACTACTCGCTCTTCGACTCAAAGGGAGTAATTAATCTGAAGCGTTGGAGCCCACAAATTGGGTGTATGGCTAAAAAGAGGATTGAAGTCTGGGTTTCACTTAAAAATATTCCATTAGTGTGTAGAAGTGTTGATTCCCTCAAGTCGGCGTTGGCGGAGGTAGGAGAAGTGATTAGACTCCAGCATGGAGTGTGGAATGTAACTGATTTTTCCTCTCTGAAGGCGATGATGTGGATTGATGAGGATTTGGAGCTTCCACCTTCGATTGTGGTTCCTGTCGAGAGTTTTTTCCACAATGTTTCCATTACGAAAGTTGATGGCGAATCCTCTGAGGAAGTGGATAGACAAGAACTTCGTAAAACGGTGTTTGTTAGAGGGGAGAATGGCAAGATGAAAGTGCTAAAGGCTAGAAGTGTTAGTGCCCCCATGGCTTATGTTGGGTTGGGTAGCAATTCTTTTGCACCAATTTCAGTCGAAGGAGAAGGTGATGCGGTGGATCATAATGTTGTAAAGGATAATGTGGAAGCTCATGAAGTTGATGCGGTTGATGATGGTAATGAAGATGCTGGTAGGGAGGAGAGTGGATATGATGGCTTGGGGAATATGTTTGGGGACGATAATGATGAGGACTATGATCTTGGGGGGGATGATAATGATTATGATCTTGGTGGAGGGAGCAATGCTTTGGCCATTTCAGATTCTGATGAACGCTCTTGTGCAACAAGTAGAAGGAAAGGCAAGAAGCCAGTGGACTCTGGTGTGGTTATCCTAAGGAGAAGTGCTCGTGGCCTTCCTCATCCTTTGGAAGGTAGCGTTTTTATCCCTGCTATCCTTAATTATTTGTCTCCTGACCAAATGCATGTTGTTTCTAGTAGCTCTAGTTTTTTGTAAAATGATTCTGTTGCTAGTGATATTAAAAGTAAAGAGTTAGTTAGGGCTGACAAACCCCAATGATGGTTTTAACTTGGAATGTTAGAGGTTTGGGTAATTATGGAAAACGTCTTAGAGTCAAAAACTATCTTAAATCTGTTAAGCCCCACATTGTGTTGCTTCAAGAGACTAAACTTGACAATCCTGATTTTCTTACTTTTAAAACTCTAGGTTGGGGTGTTATTGATGAATGGAGATTTATTCCGGCCATTGGTAGCGCTGGAGGCTTGTTCACTGGTTGGGATAGTAATTTGTGGAGATTTAAACAAGAGATTTGTCAAATTTATTGTCTGCATGTTGCTTTGGAACGTGTTGCGACTAAGAAGCTTTACTTTTTTTCAAATGTCTATGGTCCAAATTCTAGAAGTGAGAGGAAAATTTTGTGGAAAGAAGTGTTGGAATTCCATAGTTTGATGTACGGCCCTTGGGTTATTGGAGGAGACTTTAATGTAACGAGATTTAGTTATGAAAGAAGTAACTCAGGTGCTAATCATTATTGTGACATGGCTGACTTTAGTGAGTTTATAGGGGAGTGTGAGTTGATTGACCTTCCCCTTGCCAATAGAAAGTTCACTTGGTCTGACGGCAGATCTCCTCCGATGCTTGTGAAACTTGATCGTTTTTTCATTAACGCCCATTTTGAGGATCTTCATCCTTTAACTTCTCAAAAAGGTTTATCTTCGATTATTTCTGACCATTGCCCTGTTGTGTTGGATTCGGGAGACGACAATAGGAAAAAACCTTTTTTTGGGTTTGCAAAAATGTGCTGCCTGGAAGATAACTTTGATGATTTACTAAATAATAAATGGTCTGAAATGGGGGTGAATGGCGATGCAGCGAGACTTCCATGTACTAAACTCAAGTTTTTGAGGAAATTTCTTATAAAATGGAATATAGAGGAGTTCGGTCATATCAGAATAAAAAAGGAGAGGATTGAAAAATTGATTCTTGAACTTAATATACTGGACGAAGAGAGAGGACTTGATACTGTTGAAAGAGATCTGCTTCATCAACGAGAGAGAGAGAACTCAACAAAATCCTGGATCAAGAAGAGATTTTTTGGAGACAGCGATCCAGATCTCAGTGGCTGAAGGAAGGGGATAGAAATACTGCGTATTTTCATAAAGTTGCTAATGGTAGACGTCGCACCAATTTGATACACAGTATTTGGAAAGATGGAGTGGAGATTTGTGAACAACAACTTTTGAGTGATACTTTCACTGAATATTATAAATGTATCTTTGGTGCTCGCATTGAGAACCGCATTTCTGTTGATTGGCGCAAATTGTATCCTGATGTTGTTGATCTCACGGACATTGCAAGTGATTTCTCAGAAGAGGAAATACTTAATGCTTTGAAGGAGATGCCTGGCGACAAAGCACCTGGGCCTGACGGTTTTCCTACCTTTTTCTTCAAACGCTATTGGGGCATGTTAAAAGATGATGTATTGCGTTTGTTTGAAGAGTTTCACAAAGGCTCTCTAAGGTTAGATTTGATTAGTTATGCTAATGTGGTTTTAATCCCCCAAAAGGAAGGTAATGTTTCTGCCGCTGACTTTAGACCGATTAGCCTTCTTAACACTAGTTTCAAACTAATCATGAAGGTGTTGGCCAATAGGCTGAAAACTAAGTTGGATACGTTGATTGATAAGTCCCAAACTGCTTTTATCAAAGGAAGAAACATTCTTGATGGTGCTGCGTTGGTTGGTGAAGTGATTTCTCACTGTGATAGATTTGATGTCCCTTGTGCTATTCTCAAGTTGGACTTCGCCAAAGCTTTTGACACAGTTGACTGGCGATTTATGATTGAAGTGCTGAAGGCGAGAGGCTTCCCCACCAAGTGGATTGAATGGATTTCTATGATTCTTTCATCAAGCAGATCTAACATTTGTGTCAATGGAGTTGCTGGCTCTACTCTCCACTCCAAGTGTGGTCTGAGACAGGGCGACCCACTCTCCCCTCTTCTTTTTGATTTGGCGGCAGATGTCTTTTCAAAAATTCTGAAGCTGGGCTGTGCAAATGGGATTCTCAGCAGCTTTGGTAGTGATCATGTGGTTGGGGGCATCAATTCTCTGCAATACGCTGATGACACTATCATTTTTAGCAAACCAGACTGTAAATTCCTTGCTGCACTTAAATTTATTCTTTATGCTTTTGAAAGCTTATCTGGCTTAAAAATTAACTTTCATAAGAGCAGTGTTTACATGTTGGGTTGTAGTGATGATTTACGCAGGTCATGTGCTGAGATGTTTAATAGTAAGGCTGATGTTTTTCCTTTGAACTATCTGGGTATGTGCATCCGCCCCAAGAAATTAATGAAGAAAGACTGGCAGCACTTGATAGAGAAGGTGTACACTAGACTGGCGAGGTTGAAAGGCAACTCATTATCAAGAGCTGGTCGTCTCATGCTTGTCAATTCTGCTCTGTCGTCAATCCCGTTGTACTGGATGTCCTTCTACCAACTTCCTGGTTGGGTGCTGGAGAAGATTGATGCAATTCATCGTAATTTTTTCTGGACAGGTACTAAAGAGACGAAGAAACTTAGTTGTTTGATTTCTTGGGATCAAGTTTGCAAGTCTAAAGAGCAAGGGGGACTCGATGTCATTAACTTGAAGACAATGAATCGTGCTTTACTTTGTAAGTGGCTGTGGTTAATGATCTCTGACAAGCACACTTTATGGAAAGAATGGATTATCAGTACATGTTATAATGGCAATTTTAGCTGGAATACTGATTTCCCATTGTGCTCCGTGTTTTGGCGCAACGTTATGGCTCATGCACAATGGATGAAGCTGGGTACTAAGATTGTGGTGAAGAATGGACGCAACACATCATTTTGGTTAGACGGCTGGCTAACTAATGTCCCTCTCTATGTGGAGTTTCCTGAGCTTTTTTTATTGCACGCAACAAAAATTTCACTGTTAGAGAGATGTATGATAATGAAGCAGAGGGCTGCAAATGTCATGTGCTGAGATGTTTAATTGCAAGGCTGATGTTTTTCCTTTGAACTATCTGGGTATGTGCATCCACCCCAAGAAATTAATGAAGAAAGACTGGCAGCACTTGATAGAGAAGGTGGACACTAGACTGGCGAGGTGGAAAGGCAACTCATTATCAAGAGCTAGTCGTCTCGTGCTTGTCAATTCTGCTCAGTCGTCAATCCCGTTGTACTGGATGTCCTTCTACCAACTTCCTAGTTGGGTGCTGGAGAAGATTGATGCAATTCGTCGTAATTTTTTCTAGACTGGTACTAAAGAGACGAAGAAACTTAGTTGTTTGATTTCTTGGGATCAAGTTTGCAAGTCTAAAGAGCAAGGGGGACTCGATGTCATTAACTTGAAAACAATGAATCGTGCTTTACTTTGTAAGTGGCTGTGGTTAATGATCTCTGACAAGCACGCTTTATGGAAAGAATGGATTATCAGTACATGTTATAATGGCAATTTTAGCTGGAATACTGATTTCTCATTGTGCTCCGTGTTTTGGTGCAACGTTATGGCTCATGCACAATGGATGAAGCTGGGTACTAAGATTGTGATGAAGAATGGACGCAACACATCATTTTGGTTAGACAGCTGGCTAACTAATGTCCCTCTCTGTGTGGAGTTTCCTGAGCTTTTTTGTATTGCACGCAACAAAAATTTCACTGTTAGAGAGATGTATGATAATGAAGCAACGGGCTGCAAATGGAGATTGTCTTTTTCGAGGCTGGTGGCTGGTAATGCATTGACTCAGTTATGCAGCTTGTTTGTTTTGCTTGAAGGGGTGACTTTAACTAATGAGAGGGATGAGTTTATTTGGATGTTGGAAGGAGAAAGAAAGCTGTTTAGCGTTCGAACCATTTACAAGTTGTTCAACTTTGCTGGGATTAGGAGGCTGGGGTTCGAACATATGTGGCGGTTCAAAGTCCCTGACAAAGTTAAAATTCACATGTGGATTGTGATACATGGTAGATTGAACACGGTTAGCAGAATTCGTCAGAGAGGCGTGTACGTTACAGGTGGCTGTGTATTTTGTGGTTATGACGACGAGGACTATCATCATCTCTTTTTGGCTTGTGACTTTGCTTTTTACATTTGGACGAAATGTTTGGTTGCGCTTAGCCTTGATTTGCACTGGAGCGACTTCATTGCTGACCAATTTGATTTTTGGCACAACATTTACCCGACCTTGCATGCTTCTCATGATAGTTTTCTTTTTTCTTTGTTGAACTTTGCTTACATTTGGTTGCTTTGGCATGAACGCAATTCCAGAAAATTTAACCACAAACTGAAAGCCCCTAACAGTATCATTTACTCTATTCTCAATTTTGTCTATGACTGGGCAGGCATGGAACGCAAGGAGCAGATTGAAAGCATTGTTGACCGTGTGCGCAAGCGGATGCGGTGCATTACTGGTCCACACACTTGATGGGGATTTTCACTGGCTTTGTCTTTTGCTGTTATGTAAATTATGATGCTTAGTTTCTTTTTGTCTGGCTTTATATTGTCGCTGGGTTGTAGCGATGGCCTGTTTTTTGGCTGTATATATGTTGTACATACACGTACTGCTACTTTATGCTACTTTATGGATGCTAATATATATTAGGCGTGAATCATGCTGATTCACTACCTTTTCCTTCAAAATAATAATAATAGGGCACAACAGGAAATGATAGTGGAATACCAAATCAACTAAACACATGAATGACAGCAGAATGCCAAATAAATCCGATGGATGCCATATGCATAAAAATAAACAAGGAATGACAACGGAATGCCAAATACGCATCAAACTGATGACCATCGCATCAAAGTAATCAAAAATCCCGAAATCAAGCAAGAAATCCAGAAAACATCATAAAGAGGCCTGTTCATAGAAGATGAGATACGATCTCTTGGTAGTGAACCCATATGTTTGAGCCGAAGCTCCCCACAGAGCCGAGTCGTCACCTCGAAAGAGAGAAAACACACAAATCATAGAAAGTTGGACCGAAGTCCCATAGGTGAAATCCAAGAATCGTAAATACCACTAGGGCGATCGAGGACCACAAAACACAAGTCATAAAAGGACCGCATCGATCCTGTGAGTATAAATTACACCGAGATAGTTAATATAAGAAAATAGTTAAATGTCCCATAACCACTCGCTATTCTCAAATATTTACGAACCCGTTGTTGGTTCATATTCAAAACAGAGAAAATCACCACATGTGTTCGAACGCTCGAGTCCAAGAGTTATTCGCCGAAGTAAACATATAAGGGGTCATGCTCCTCAGTTTTACTAAGGTAAATAAACTAAATTTCTCACCCGATCGCGTAAAGAGGATCTGTACACACTAATAGATTGGAATCCGTAGAAGGATTCGTAGTCCATTAATATTATATGAACCCTCTTATAATTCGAAGTGACAATAAACAATAGTACGATTGCTGAGGCAAATCGATCAAGGGGATTCACGTCATAGTAACATAAATTAAAATCATAAATCATCTAATATAAATCCGATAAATCGAATCTACATATAGCTCGTTAGTGAATCCAATGACGTTAAGAAACGATTAGAAATCACCCTGGAGCGACAAGAAACAAAGACATAAAATTAGGTTCCACGGATCAAAGTACGATCACCAAGGTGATCGCTAATGCATAATTCACATTGCAACAACATATAGGAAATTAAAGGGATAACGGTTGTAATTTCGATCAACGAATGAATCGAAATCCCAAACTAGCACCCAAAGGTTTTAAACTATATCGAGATAGATTCGAAGGATATCGAGTCGATAACTCACGTTTTAATGGAGCGAATCAATTAACAAGAGTATCAAATAAATTCGACATACAAAATAGAGCGTACGGGCATAAGAATGATCACTTATTCAATTCAAATCTTAAACAATGTGAATAGGCCAAAAAGAATCAACATTGGAAGAATCAATTGACAATAAAAGTCAATGAATCGAGCAGTTGGATTATGTGAATTTGTAAAGCTGAAGTTCACAAACGAAGTCCGAACGGCCCGAGCTCTGGCCGGGAAAGAGCCTGAATGGGCCTAAACTATTGACCGTGGTTTTCACTAGTCAACAGTTCAAAAACAAATTCAGACGTCAGAATCATTTAGGTCAGACGTCTGAACTGGGTTTTTCAGGAACCAGCAAGGATTTAGTTCATTTTAGTGCCATTTTAGACGTTTGAATTATTCCGGCCAGACGTCTAAATTACAGTTCAGACATCTGAGCTAAAAATTTTAGACTTCTGAATTTGCTTACTTGACTCCGTAACTATTTGAAGCAGGTCAGACGTTTGACTTATAATATTCAGACGTCTGAAACCTGTTTCAGAGCACAATTTGCCTTGAAAACATGTTCAATACGATATCGATGAATACTCGAAGGCCTATGATGTTATATATATCTATATGAGGGTTCATAGACTTACCGAAACAACTTATAACACCCAAATACACATGCACAAACACTCATACAAGATATTAGCAATGGTTTTTGAATATAAATTCCAAAATTGGCAAATTTTCTAACCAAACCAATCAAATACGATTCAAGCGACATGTGAAGATTTAGAACTATGCCGGGGGACAGTGGTGCTTCACAATATCACCAAATCACTCATAGCATATGCATAAGATCGTATGAACAATCCCAATCATAATTTTCAACTCAATGAAACATAAACACATGCAATCGGCTAAGTTACACTAACCCACCCAATTCAATAACATATGCAAATTTAAATAAACACTAAATTGCACTTTTACAAGCCAATGGCTTGTGGCATGGATGTGAGTTCATGAAGAACTCACCTATGCTTTCTAGAAGCAAGAAATCAATCCAAAGCGTTGTTAAATCAACCTCTCTTCCAATATAGCTTGATAATCTCCAACCTAAACACAAACAAATGAATTTCCTAAGAGTTAGGTCATAGGAGTTCTCAAAAAATAGAAGAGGAAATAAGCTAGAGATGATGGAGAAGATGAAGAGGACGCTTACCGAAGCTTCTATGCTTGATTTCCTCAAGAATTGGAGCTCCAAGGATTAAGCTAGGTTTAGGAATTTTAATTTCCCATTCCTTTTCCCCATTTACTATTTTCTTTGAAGTGTTAGAGTGAATGGAAGAGAAGGGGGCTGATTTTTTTATAAGGAGTGGGCTAGGTTTAGCTAAACCAAGACCGAACCAAAGTGCCAATTTTCACGAACTTAAAACATATCGAAGCTTATAGTTTTCGAACACCTAAATGATGTTTTAAACTCGATGGAAGTGGTTTCGAGTCCAAATTTGTCCATACACAAAAAGTGATATTTTGGTCTTATATCCAATGAAAAAGACCAAAATTGCTCAACTCAAAAGGTATCGATGTTATAGTCAAAAAGGTCGTACACGATGATCCAGACTCAATGGAATGGTCCCAAGTCCTAATTTTATCGTTCATGAAAAATGACATTTTGGGTGACACATCGGATACAGTGATATATTTAAATAAAATATTTAAATCTATTATCATGGAGTGAGAAGGTTATTACAGACTTCCCCCCTTAAAAAGAATTGCGTCCCCGTAACTCCTTAAGATTGAAGTAATAAGTAACGACCAAAAATAATACCACGGAGTGGTACCACAAGAATCGACACGAAATGAAAAGGTTACAGCAACAACTAGGTGAGATCCCAATTTTATCTCATAATCATAAAAGCTAGAGTTCAATCTCGAACTCCATTACCCATGAAGGTAGTCATCCCAAATGGGTAAAATAATTCCAGAAAGATTCATAAGCGCTATGAATTCAAATAGATTCGCGTTTCTTAGTATGATTCTCAAGGGAATGGGAATCGATAGAATGCACAAAAACCATGCGAATCTAATTTGGAATTTCAAAAAGCAACGGGACTGTGTCCTACAGACGTGAGATATCAATAGGAGATATTTCTCTTAGGATATGAAATGGGAATTTACGATGGTTGACTAATCCATCCCCAAACTCAGTCACGATGAAATAGCGAACATTGAACTTGAGCATATTAGTCTTGCGACAAGGTGGCTGACACCAACAAAAGCACAACACAGAGATTTCAACGAATTTAGAAAAGGAGAAAAATTCTTGAAGGAATAATCAATTTTAATATCAATGATTCAAGGTTAGTAACGGAATAACAACGAGCTAGAAATCGATAAACAAATATTGGTACGGAATACCAATGAACTACAAGTCGGTAATCAAATATTGGTAACGGAATACCAATGAACTAGAAATTGATAGCAAATATTGGTAACAGAATACCAATGAACTATTTGGGGAAACCGATTCCTAATCAGGTACTAAATCTCATTTAGTAACCTTAAAGACAAATCATTAGGAATTATATGAAATTCCCAATATTCAAAAACTTCAGTATCGATTTTAGAAAATCAGAAACATCAAGAAGATGATGGATAATTAGTGCACAACTTACCACCTCGGGACAACAGGATTTAAGATAATTTTCTGCCAAAAATCTCAAATTGCACAAACATCAGCAACTGATCAAAGAAGCAATAGACAATTTCTGTAACAAGATGAGATTAAACCAAAGAGGTCGTAATCACCAAAAATTTGATTAACCCTTTCGATATTTAAATGATCCAAACAAACAAAGGGGGAATATCAAAAGTGCTCATCCTTTCGATATTCATTTCTAAAGATACATAGGGCTAAGTCCACACATGAGTTGATTTTAGCACTTTCGGATGATCAACTAGATCATAGATTCAAAGCAAAGAATTATTAAGTTTGCCGTTGATCGCAAAACCCAAATTTTCCCTCCCTACATGGGATTCCCATTCTCTCGAGTGATCGTTCACTAGAGAAAAATAAGGAGACCCATGGAATCACAAGAATACTAAATTCTCTTCAGCAAATCGAAACAAGTATTAGGAATTAGGCGATATTCCCAATCACTAAGAATTCTCGAAAATCAAAGATCTGAAATCCAGAAACAAGAGACATAAATAAGTAAGTTTTTGGGTTGTTCCTGGAGTTATTTAATTTACTCAAAGAAAAGATTCAAGATAATTTCTAACTAAAAATCTTGAACCACTCAAATTCTTGGAATTGTTCCAAGGAAATCTAGAAATAAATTTTCTAGAAAAATAATAAACGATTACGAAAAATTGCAAAAATCCAAAATATCATTATTTTGATTAACTTATTAGGAGTGGATTTTAATTTTAGGAATCATTTCGAATGTCGGATTGTCACATAATGGTGTTTAGGAATTCCAAACTACCACATGGCATCCCATATCTTGTTCGAGATCCTTAACGCACCCGATTGGTAAGTTAACACAAGAAAGTCCTCACAATTTCTAACGTTCATGCAAATCTCGCGAAAATATAAAAATTCAATAAATCATTCAAGATGGCATAAAGGAAATAAAATTCCTTTATCGACTTACGAATAAAACACAAATGATATCTTTTGATAATGAAGAACACGATCGACGTATATCAAAAGAACATAAATAAAATAATCTTTGAACAAGGTAAATGACATTAAGGAATTAATGACACGTACCTTGACTCAAGAAGAGGGATCATAAGAAGAGGGATGCTTGCCCTCGTTCTTGATCTTGAGTTTGGAACGCAACAATACATTTGTTGAGTTAATTTAGCACAAATGCTTGGTGACTCACACCGACACAACGAGGTAACAAATGAGTTGTTTTAGCCCAAATGCTTGGTGTTCTAACACCCAATTAGAACTATATAGCTAACAACAAGGGAGTACATTTAGTCACAAAGACATGATATCTCCATATCGACCGACAAGTAATCAATAGACCATGCTAGGTATGTAACGACATATGAAACAATCTTATCTAGAAATCAAGAAATATCAGGATCAAAAGCGCTTACAACGTCCGTAACGACGCACGGGCAAGATATCCAATTATTAATCAACTACAAGGATCATAAATGATCAACAAGATAAGTGTAATACACAATAGGCCAAACAGACATCAATTAGCAACTCGAGTCAAAGAATGAAACAGAAGCACCACTAGAGCACACGGGCCCTAGATGGACTATAGAAATCAACCCCAAGGGACAAGTCGATAACTATTCTAAAAGACTAAAAATAGGCCACTTGAGACATAATCACCACTCCCGTAGGCGGTACACTGGGTGAACCGGCACTTGCACGTCTATGACCAACAATTTCGCTTCTTTAAGGAAAAAGAAGGAAGAAAAAGTTAGTCTCAAGTTGAATTCAAACGATGCGAATTCAATCAAAAATCGATCGTTTATGAAGATAAGCTATAATGGGTCTTAAGACTCTAACTAAAACCCTAAAGCACTATTCCCGAGAGAGCCTTAAGACAATACCATCGTCATACTATCTTACACTGTTCTGGAAAGTGGCTCTGATACTAACTGTAACACCCCGCCTCTATACCCACTATCGTCCAGTTCATTTCAAAGAAATGTCGTGGACCATAATGAAGAATGAGGTTTGTGAAGAGCGACCAATTGTATGATTACTCCATGTGACGAACGCACATCGAATTCTAATACCGATTTAAATTTCGACATGACCGTTCGGCACATAAGGCAACTACACAACGGCTATATGTAATCCGGAAAATAGTATAAAATAGACAACAACAATAATATATATCAAAGCTAGATACAGAATAATCAAATCACAAAGGCGGAATAGATATGAATAAACCAAGAATGTGTACAACAAGCTAGTGGTCAACCAAGATCCATTAATCCCAAAAGAATAGATACATGAACTATGATCTAAATAAAAGAATATGTACACAACAAGTGACAATGTCATAGGTACAAAGTACATAAAGCTGTGGAGACAAAGTAGTAAGCTGAAAGCATAAGATCAATCCTGCGAGAAGTCCCAGAGGAGTACCTAAGATGACTCGTTCTGACCCGAGTATTATTTATAGGAATAAAAAATAAACAAGTCAATCTAGCTGCACTTATCAAATAAACTGAGATGATAAGAGATATAACAAAGGATGACATGGCTCTAGTGATAATATCTAATCATAAATAAATATGAAACATGGCATGTCAACACGATCAGGAAATGACAACGGAATGTCCGCACACAAATATCTCTAAATGATCTCCTAGCTAATGTAGAATGCAACATTCAAATAATAGCACACAATAGGAAATGATAGTGGAATACCAAATCAACTAAACACATGAATGACAACGGAATTCCAAATAAATCCGATGGATGCCATATGCATCAAAATAAACAAGGAATGACAATGGAATGCCAAATACGCATCAAATTGATGACCATCGCATCAAAGTAGTCAAAAATCCAGAAATCAAGCAAGAAATCCAGAAAACATCATAAAGAGGCATGTTCATAAAAGATGAGATACGGTCTCTAGGTAGCGAACTCATATGTTTGATCTGAAGCTCCCCACAGAGCCGGGTTGTGACCCCGGAAGAGAGAAAACATACAAATCATAGAAAGTTGGACTGAAGTCTCATAGGTGAAATCCAAGAATCGTAAATCCCACTAGGCCTTCTTCAACCAAAAAAAACAAATAAAGCCAAAATTTTCATCCCCTTTTACATTTTAGCCCTAACCCACTGTCCCATCTTACACATTGCTCATGCTCGTATCCAGCTCCACCGCTTACATCACACTTTGACATGCACGACAACCGCCAGAGGATGTCACCAACTACATCGCAGCTGAGCTCGACCCTTCTCCTTCCATGCTGGCCACTCCCGTTTACCTGTTCAACTCAGCACCAGCAGGAAACCCGAAAATCTGCCTCCTCGGACCTGAAGTCATTGCCGCCACTTGCTACCACTGGCTTTCACCCTGGTCGGAGCTCCGACATTGCCTCGCTTAACGTTATCTCCCACCTCACATTGGCTCCCCTCCTTCCATCAACCGCCTACATTTCTCCAGCACAAACACCGAGCGAACAACCACCTGAAACTACCGCCTGGTTCTCCTCATGCTCTCATGTCACACTACCATACTTCCCTTCTCCCCTCGCGTAGCACAAAATTCCGCACCACCGACAACTACCTGAAATCAAACTAATGGCCAGCAACCGACATTGTGATGAAATGCTGCCATTAGCTGCTCCTAGCGCTGCTCGACCCACCTAAGCCTCGTTGACGTCCACTTTCCTCAACAACTGAAACCATGTCCTACTACATGCACCTTGAGCCTCCTTCTTTTTCCCTACATGCATCTTGCCAAGGGCTATAGCCATCTTTTGATGAGTCTGCATCCATCACCAAGGACTATACCACTTGTTTTTACCTTGGAATTGGCTTAACAACTCAAACTTGAACCAAAGAAGCCACTTTCTCTTTATTATGTTTCTTCCCTTCTTTGCTATTTTGAATCAAACACAATAGTCTTGCATGGCTTTCTTATGTGGCATCTAGGCGCAACTGTGGGAATTTATGCACGTGAATGTGCTTTTGCACCCATTATTGGGCTCCTTACATGGTCGTATGAGCATATGGTGATTGTTGCCGATGACGTTGTAACGCTAGCTGAAGAAGTGTGCGTGTAGTGTTATCCGCAAAGAGTTGTATGTGATCATTCGTAAGCTATACCATGTAGAGACGAGTCTTGACAATAGAGTTTGGAGGCATGAAGGTGAGAATTCCTCTTCTAAAATTATTTTAATTTAATAGACTAGTAGATTAAAATTAGTTGGCAATTATAATGAATTAATGGTTAGTTGATTTGCCTGTAGATATGAATGTTATAATGAATGTTTGAATGGACGATATGTAGTTGAACACATTGAACACAGAGCGTTATTGAACGTAACGCTATCGCACGACAAGATTGGTTGTTGTAATTGTATGTTTACGATGGATGGATTCATGTTCATATGATTGTTTATTGTTTGTTTATGGTTGCATCACAAACACCGTAGCTGTGTGATTGTGTGGATAATTGATTTAAATCTCCTTGCTATACAAGTAACGATTTTATTATTAAATTTATGATTTGAAATTAAGTTTTGAAATATATTTAAAAATTATTGGAAATCTAAAATAATTAAACAATGTTCAACGATTTTGGAACAAAACTGGTTTTGAAATTTAGAAGGAAATGAGATTTTGAATTTTTTTATACAAATAATGGATTTTGTGCAAACAATTGAAATAGAACGAGTTCTTAAAAGAATATTTGAAATTCGAAATGAAGATTTAGAAATTTAAATGATGATTAGAAATAAAGTTGTTTTTGCCTAAATGGGAATATAAATATTATTTTGGAAAAAAACTAGAATATGGTTGAAATTCTAAGAAAAATGAAAAATGATTATTGTAAAAGACAAAGCAGTTTCCGAAGTATTTCGGTAATTTATATTAAATTGGTTTAGTTATTATGCAAATAAATAAAATTGTGAACTAGATTTCTATTATTTGGAAATTTAAAATTATCAACCGATGTTCGTGAAAATGACTTTGAAATCTAATTAGTTTTGAAATTTAGATCGGATAATGATTTGACATATGTATTTAGCATTAGTTTTCTATAAACAATTCTAACGATTAATTGTGAGCAACTGGACGAAATTTGAAAAATATTATTTTAAGATTTCGATGAATATTTGAAATGTTGATTCTTGAAGTAAAGTGATTTCAGAACTCAAATGTGAATATAAAATATTATTTAGAATATGGTTATAAAATTTTAGGTTTATTTTGGAAAGGATTTAGATGATTTATACTAAATCGTTATATGGGTTGAATTGAATTGTTGCATAGCGACAGTTCGTTAATATCAATTTTAAATTTCAAACGACTACAAATTGAATGTTTTAAATCTGATTGACGTGAAACGAGAAACCTCGGAATTCTATTAATGATAGTTTTGAATACAAAAGAAATTTTCAAATTTCAATGTATGATTTTCAAGATATGTTTGAAATAAAATTGGGAAAGGTCGTTATACGTGAAGTTTAGCAACCGTAAGGGAAAATCGAACAAAATATATTTTTATAATGTGGCAACCAGGAATTTCGCTCGATCCGAATCGATCGCTAAACCGACCAAGACCGTTCGAAACCCCTGATTGTTTTGAGAACACGACAAATCAGAACACAAACAGAAGAACATTTCATTGCTTATTACAACAATTCCATTAGAATATAAGAATATACAGAGTATGAATAAATATTATACAACAGAGAACATCAGAGATTTAAATACATTACTACAGCGGAAAAATAATACAAAACATAACTAAAAGAAATACGCGGATACAGAGCTTTCTGAATATCACTTCAGCTATAAACCAGGATCATGTGAATATAAATCTGCAAAACCAAAACTACTAGCTGCCCGTGCGGAAAATAGGGGCACCCAGAATTTAGGTTAAAACAATAAACTCCATGTCAGTCATGTGACTGGTGTGAGAACTAAAACAGTTATTTGAAACTTTACTTTAAAGGAGAGTAATTCAAGGGACCACGCCGTATAACACGGAACGGGTTTCCTCCCGAGAATACCAGTGCATAAACAGTTATAAACAACGCAATGCTTTTTGGAAAAAATGAAGCTATTATAAGACCCAGGTCCCATCACACAATGCAATGCAAGCCGGAGGATAGGGTTTTACCTTATAATAGCCAAACATGCTTGGTACGTTTAAACAAATCATTTGATACTATTATAAGTGTATAGTGTCAAAACATTTTCGAATATAAATGTATCAATCATAGACGGCATAGTATCCCATGCTACTATGTCACCATACAAGGCTCTACAAATAAAACTGAATGTCACGTATTGGAAATTAGATTTCCGTCAGGAGTTGAGGCAAGGGGCAAGCTCCTCTCCGTTCGAGACACTCTAGAAAATGTCTCAGGACCACACACAGCGATCCTGGATGCTTCAGGGACGATCCTCTCCTACTTTTGAGGATTAATTATTCCTGAACACACGTTTCCCGGTCCTATCAGACCTATATCCAAGGCGCCTCGCATTCCAATAACCACACAGGTGAAAAATAATGTAAATGTCAAGGCTGGTAGGTCACTGACACCACCCATAGCTAGAAAGAAACGTCGTATTCTCTCTGTAGTCCGATCCCGTTTTTGACTCGTACTGAGGTGTGAAGCTCGCGAATTAATGCTATACACAAAGCTATGCCACAGAGGACGTGCTTTGATCATCAACCACAAGACTTTGCTTTTCAACAGAAGCCTTGATCATTTGCCACTTAGGCATGCCACATAGGTAATTCATGCCATGCGATTGATATCCATCAATATATAACCCCTGAGCTCGTACGTCTCAGAGAAAGGCGTTAAGCAAGAGAATAAATTCTCCGCCGCCAAACAGATATATATTTAATAGAAGTTAATGACACAGAATAAAATCCAATGTCAGACTCATAGTCCATTTACAAGTTTGTTCTGGGTCTGAACGAAACCGGAGGAACCTTATTCCTCGCATATCCATCGATCTCCAAGTACGTCTGGACGATCACCTACTGATTCCCTCCTCTTGGGTGTACAGCCCAATCAAGATAATCAATAATCATCCAAACGATGTGAAGACCTCCAGTCTTCAACTACCGTTTTCATCGTCGACTTATCGTCGAATCGGTTATTCAGAATGGGTATAAACCCGGCCTTTCCAAATAACCCGCGTATATAATAAACAAGTGTTACACAAACGCAACATACGCCTCATTCCAATTTAGAATATTCTTTATTCAAATATTCACATTCTTAGGGAAAAGTTCCCATTAATTTTATCAAAGATAAATTCTTTTAAATTTATTCTTTAATCTTCCTTTGGATATCATTTCAAACCATGTTAAGGTTTTCCAAACTAGTCGGGATTAGCGAACCACACCGAAGTAATCATTTTATTTCCCAATCCCAACCTATTCATCCTATGGAGCAAAACTGGTAATACTCCATATCTAACACCACGGTGTTACCGGAAAATATTAATTACCATTTCACATTCAAATCTAATTAAAGATTTAACTATCGCTTGGAACAAAACTGGTGATACTCCATTCTCAATCACTTTAATCTAATTAAAGATTCATTAAAACTCCACTTAGCTTTAATCTCCCCAAAAATTAGTATTAATGGTTATTCGAAGCTAAGAAGTTAATCTTATCTTAACTGGGTTAAAGAACAAATGTCATTTAAAAACACGATTCACGATAACCCCAAAATCCCGTCCCATTGTTAATCGAGTTAAAGAACATGTGTTATTCAAAACACTGCTCACAATAAACCCAAAACCCAATTTAAATTCAATTCCAATTAAATACCAATTAACTGGACAATTTCACTAAATCTTAATTAAAAGATCTATTCTTTACTAAACTGGATCCAAAAACAGTGTTATTTAAGACACCATTCATGACAAACCCAAAATCCCATTTGATATTAAATACAAGGCTCTAAATAGAAAATATATCGGCTTATATTCAATATCAAATTCTGAAACCAACAAATATCGTATTGGAATTAATGATATAAATATATCTTTCAAATTTCCACAACCATATCTGTATAATCACGAAATACAACATCGAAATATTCCAAAGATAATTTCGATTCAAATCCATTCCAATTCGTAAATTGGAAATTCTGATTATTTCTAAAACCACATCAAATCTAGTTCAAAACAAGTTCATTTCGATAAAAATATATTTTTATCTTTTCTAAATATGGAATTTTTCACCCCAATTCTTTTCAATTCATATATTATGATTATTCACAAATTATTAATATTTTTAATAATTTTATTGTAACACTCCACATCCGTTAGTGTCACTCACAAAGGGAATGCACTAAGTTTTTTGAAGTATTATAGGTAAAAGATGCAGATAAATTACAAGACAAATAAATAAAGCAGCGGAAAAGTGAATAAAACTTTATTTCATTTATAAACAACTTGTACAAAGATTCCAACAACAAAGTATCTATCTTGTTTAACAAAATAAAGAAGCATAAATATACAATGATATTCCCCAATAAAACATTAGCCAGCCATAGCGGTGGAAAAGAGAGTCCAAAGCAGCACATCCAAGAGTCTTCAAGCTTGGAAAGAGTAACAGGTCCATATAAATCTGAGTTATTCCCTCCCTGACTACCTAGGGGGGGGGGGGGGAAAGGAAGAAAAGAAGACGAAAGAAAACATAGAGTCAGACATAAAGCCTGGTAAGTCTAGTGGTGCTTCGGTATATGAATAAGAAAAAGGATATGACATACATAAACTGAAAATGGGAAAATACCATAAACTAAGGCAAAGCAGTTTAGAATCGAAATTACTATCGCACACCATACTAATCTCTGCACCACCTAACTAGTATCCCAACTAGTAATCTGTATAAAATGATAACGTGATCCCAGTCCCTATAATTGTGGTTGCCATCAGGTGCACATTTATTTATTACCTAGATTTAATCTAGGGTTTTCTATCGAGCATTCCCTAGATTCAACTAGGGTTTATGCGACTTGTCTAATACTTCTCGGATTCAGGATTTATGCCACCTAGGTCCACTAGGGATTATGCTACCTGTCAAACGATGCCCCTAGTCTAGGACACACTACCTAGAGTGGTATATGTTCCTAGACTTTCCCCACGTAAGTGTCGCGAATTGTTTATCGCTGTCTAGATGCACATGTCCTGAAATGTGCGACCCGAGTCCCGTGGCAGGGCTATTCTAGAAACACGGAACTCAATCGGGAGCTTTCAGATATCTACCGATGCAGATGCTAAGGTTTGTTTTTCTACCAGTGGTTATGGTCCCACGTGACCCCTCCCTCAACTAATGAAAGGCAATCCAAGAAAATCAAGCACGAGAACTATCCTCTTGCCACCTATGCCCCACTTTCCTATTGGCCAGCCTCAATCATAACTAGATAGCAAGTATATGGTCTGTTGGGAGTTCTCTGCCTTTCTGCATGCATACTACGATCGACTCAAGATGGTAGGTAGACGACGAGTCGCTACCACAGGGCTACTGGTCTCGTCGAATCACGCTGGTCCATCCCAGTCTTTAGGTTGCCTTAAATTGCAACCAAGGCATACCCTTGGTTCTTCTGACGCAGACCTTAACCTCTGTGAGCCCAAATGGATCATCTGCAACCTCACAGAGGGATACCAAGAGTACCCTCACGTCCCCCGAAGCTACATGCTTCTAAACCCAGTCCACTGGAGCCTTTTCGAAATCGGATAAATGTTTGCTCCTTCTCATGCACTTGTTAAGCGATGATCTACCATATCGGGTTATTCATCTATTATGGACCGGCTCAGTTTTCTTGACTAAGAATTATTACTTAGTTGTTCTCAACTAAGGCTTACCACTTAGTTTCTTTTCCCATAAATCTTCTTAACTAAGGTTTATCACTTAGTTTCTTTAACTGGGGATTTCAACTTAGCTCCCGTTCTCGTTTGTTTCTTAACTATGGTTTACTACTTAGCCCTCTTTCTTGTCAAGTTGGATTGGTTAAGTGTCATTAGTCAATTCAAGTTAGCTTAACCCATTCCTTTGTCATATTAAACTGGCTAAGTGTTATCAGTAGTTCATGTCGACTTAACCCTATCACAAACCAAGTTATATTGGTTAAGTATTTCTTATTACTTAACCCTACCCATTCATCTTGTATTGGTTAAGTGTCCCTTTTAACCTAACCTTACCCATCTGTTTTAACTAACATGTTATAACGGTTAAGTGTTCCCTTAGTTAACTCAACCCTAACATCTGTTTAATTAACATGTTCTAATGGTTAGGTATTGTCCCTTCATGTTTCAACTTAACCTTGTTCAATTTATCACACTATGATGGTTAAGTGTTCTAAGTTTGCTTAACCCTACCCTCTAGTCCAACTAACATATTAAATTGGCTAAGTGTATTTACTTAATCTTACCCACTTATCTAGCTAACATGTTATAATGGTTAAGTATCCTAAATTTACTTAACCTCACCCACTTTTCTAATTATTATATTATAACGGTTAAGTGCCCTGAATTTACTTAACCTCACCCTCTAGTCTAGTTAATATGTTAAATTGGTTAAGTGTATTAACTTTACTTAACCTCACCTTCTAGTCTGGTTAACATGTTAAATTGGTTAAGTGTATTAACTTTACTTAACCTCACGTTTTAGTCTAGTTAACATGTTAAATTGGCTAAGCGTTTTCTTAGTTACTTAACCCCTACAAGTCTTGTATTGTTAACATGTTAAGTTGGTTAAGTGTTTTAGTTAACTTAACCCTACCAATCCTAACTTAGCTTTAATTGTCTTATTAAAGCACCAACCACTCACATTAGAATGGTATTATTGTGGCTGCCTGTATGCCGGTCGGTTCCGGGTAGTCTTACGCCACAACTCAGTCTAACCTTAGGTCTTTATTGGGCTCAATGCCTTAACCTCTCACATTAGATAGGTATTGTTGTGATTACTGGAGAGCCGGGCGGGTCCGGGCAGGTTTACATCACAATTCAATCCAACCTCGGATTAAGCATGCTCGTATTTTCTAGATTTACATATTTGTCACTTTTCTTTTTTATATGTAAATGTTTGTGGCCCAATTATCCAAATTCACTAATTTTGGGTATAACAATTTATACCGCTTTAAATGTCACTAGACATTGGCAAGTGTCAAACATGCCAATACATGTATTTTAATTTAAACCCAGTGTTTGTTTCCCCCGTTTGTACGTACACAGCATAACATATGTTTGGCTTAACATTTCAGCCCAACTAATAATCATAAAAAGGGGAAGCACATAATCATGAATTGTTCTAGAATACATAAAAGTGTGTGGCGCATGAACTTGCAACATAGAGTTTTCACTAACATAGATTGTGGGTCATGTGAACTTGCATTCAATAAGGATATATCTAAATTGGTGTCACATGAAATGGCGTACTTTTAGACTTGTTTAAACATGGTTTTATACACATATAACTAGACATAATGTGAAACACCAAGCTAGCATAAAAATGTCCACTTTTTGACATAACCCAAAGGTGTAAACTAACTTTACATCAAGTAGCCTATTTCAACATGAAGCTAGTATAATTTGTGTAACCAAAAGGTACTTGCATAAACCCAATTATCACTTGCAAATAAACATAATAACGTATAAAAAGGTTTCAACTTGGAACCTGTTTACATGAGTCTCAGCTTAGGCCTAAAAAGAATGTATGCTAACCATGTTAACGACATAACATAAAGATGTCAATTCTAGTTTTTACTACAAACTCGCAAGTGATATTTATCTTCATATATAAATTTCAATAGTCTCGCATCAACTAATTTATGCCACAAACACCCAATACAAAATATGACATAATCAACGCAATACATAGAATTTACATCAATATTTTACAATAGTAAAACCCCAATTTCAATTACATCGAATCACATCGCAATTTCTATTCATATTCAGAAAATCACTATACTTACAATGGGCGCTGAAACTTGTTTTCTTGTTTCTGTTATTCTGAATTTGCAAAGCTTTCCTGTAACACCCCGTGTATTCTATAACTGTGGAATTAACAAATTAAAGTATAATTAATTTGAAATCAAAGAACTAAGGGAAACGGGATACGCCATTGCGTTCGTCTCGGAAAAATACGCGAAATAGAGTCCGAGTTTTCGAAAAACGGAGTCCGTATGAAGAAGATATGGCCTTCGGAAGTTTCTGAATTAAGTTTAAAATTCGAACAGAATAAAACAGTTTAAAAATTAAAACCGGGCCCAATTGGCCAAGGCGGGAAAACTCCCGCCTAAGACACCCAGGTCGACTGGGCTGTCGACCTGGTCTAACCAGGTCGACAGGGCTGTCGACAGGGCTGTCGACAGGGCTGTCGACCTGGTCCAGACCCAGGTCGAACCCAGTCCACCCTGGCTGGCCTATTCTATGTTGGTCGATTTTCTGTGGTCTGCTTTGTCATTAGGGCTAGGTGGCAGGCTCTAATTGGTCCCTCTTGCGAATGAATGGCTACGATCAATCCAAGCAACATCGATGGTCCTAATCAGTTCATAAACTCTATTAAATGACCCTAGACTCTACCTAGGTTTCTTACACAATTCTCTAGCCTCCATTGCTCTCTTCTTCTAATTAAAAATAAAAATGGCGTCTCTGCTCTGCTGGAATTAAAACTAGAAGATAATCAACATCAGCCTAAGCAACTCAATTCAAACTAGAGATTAAAGTTTCTGCAAAGATTCTACAACAAGTTAAAGTTCTTTCTTTAATCCAATCAAGGCAAGTACAGTTATTCTCCGCTATAAACGTTAATTATAATTTTGATATGCATTTAAATCTGAGTTTGAGGTTGTATTCTCTTCTGTTAGATCTGTTTTCTGTGACTGTTCTATATTCTTTTCTTCTTTTCTGTTTTTATAGCCAGGCTACCACGAGCCTGTGCCTAATCTCATAAGAGATGAACGTATGAACGCAAATTTTGGGATGAATGATGCGAAATTTGACAAGACTAAATTGAATGTATGACTTTAGGTCTGAGGCATAAAATATATTGGACATATGCATAAATTTGACTATGAACATATAATTTATGCATGTTGTATGCATAGCTATGTTGTAATTTAGAACTGTAATTAATGAGCATATGTTGTAAACATAGATTTGGATCTATGCATATTCTATGATAGAAGGAAAGAGGAACCATTGTAAGATTACATATGATTTGAGACTTTGGACAAAATGCATATAAAAGTCAAGATCTGATTTTTAGAAGATATGATTTAAAGATTTATATTGTTGGGTATAGTTTGCATAATGATTCATGACATGAAAAGAAGAAGGATATGGAAAGTTAGGTGTAAAGATTTACATTAATTAGGATATCTATTATTTAGACTACACCTAAATAGGGATTTTTGGATATATGGCATGTATTGAAATTAATGGTTATATTTGGTATAATTTATATGTGAATCTGCTGTAAGATGCTAGTTTAACAAAAATTGGAACATATGTTATAGGGTAAATTATGTCCATATTCTGCGCTATGTAAATATATGCAAACATGGAAGTATATATTGTGAATCATGACATTATTTAGGCATATGAACTTAGGCCTAATTTATGTTTAGGCAAGGCATGTAAATAGAACCTTTAGAAATATTAAATTTGCTAAATCTGTTAATTTGCCAAGTTGCCTAAACTGCTAGTTTTGTTATATTGCCTAGACTGCTAATTAGATTGAAATGCCTAATCTGTTAAATTTGTCGGTTGAAATGCCTAACCTGTTATATGCCAAAATCTGCTAAGTTGCTAAATCTGTTAAATCCGTTAAGTCATATAAAATCTGTTATCTGCTATGTTGATATAATCATCCTGTGATTGATATAATCTGAATTGGTATATATATTGGGCATGCGCATAAACGGTAAATTATTAATTAATTGGCCGCAAAGATAAACATGGCTAACTCGAGGTTAGAATGAGTTTGCGGCGTAAATCTGCCCGGAACCGCCCGGCACATCCAGTGGCCGCAAACAATAGGTTCTAATGTGAGAAGTTAGTCATAACATGCGTAAGACACGAGGTTAGGTCTGGCTTGTGGCAGAAGTCTGCCCGGAACCGCCCGGCATATCCAGCGGCCACAAGCTACTGACCTAATGTGAGAGGTCTGTGCATTAATAATTAATTAATGCAAAATCTAAGATAAGAATGACGTCTAAAACGTATTGGGGAAAATAGGGTTAAACCAAAGGGATTAATAGATGTAGTAAAACCCGTCCATGAATCTGTAGGCCCAATACAAAGTTAGACAAATCTGAAAAATCTGTACATCTGATCCGTTAGTCTGAAAACTTGTTAACTTAATTTGTGAATTAGTAAATCTGAATTCTGTATGTCTGAACTTGTAAACAAGTTAATCTGAAATCTGTTAGTCTGGGGACACAAGGTTAGGAGGGGAATTACTTGTGTCATCTGTTGTTTGGGACCCATATTAGTCAGTAACCCTTTCTGGTATCAAAACTTTGACCCAACCGTAGGTAGGGTCCGGGCACGCTTACTGAACTAATTATAAGTGGTTCATTCTGATAATGGCGAGGGGTGTTGATGGTGCGTTCCAACCGGGTCATGTGCGTGCATGGATCCCGGTCTGCCTCTGAGGATGTAAGACGCCGTGACATCTGTAAATAGGTCTGTGCCAATTGGTTGTCACTTTAGGGAGTGATACACCCTACTGTGGGGCCGACACATGATATTTATGTATTAGGGAGCCGATCGCTTGGGTAGGGTTTTAGGGTACGCTTAGTTCTGTCTGTTTCTGTTGGTACCGTCTGTTTCTGTTGGGTGGTAACACCTGTCTGTTTCTGTGTGGTACCGTCTGTTCGGGTGGTAAAGGCCCATTACTAGTGTACACCTAATTCCACATTCTGTCTCCATAGGGATAAATCTGTTTCTTCTTCTGTCTGTTTCTGATCGGGTAGTAAAGGCCCATTATTAGCATTCTGTTTCTGTTAAAGTATTCTGTACCCGTTCCTGCTTCAATTTAGACATTAGGGTGACACCTAATTCTGCTATACTAGTATTAGTGCAGAGAAGTGTAAAACAATAGTTTATATCATTCTGTTTTTCTGGTATATCTGCTACACCTGTTATAGTTATCTCACATCCAGTTTTATGTTCATATCATATTATTATTATCTGTTCATATGCTGAAAGTCACTGGACTTGCCAGACTTTTTGTCTGACCCTTGTTGTTTCGCCTCCTTTCTTCCGTTTCCCCCCAGGTTATCCAAGGAGGGAAATACTTTAGCTTGATCCGGATTTCTCTTTGCTTGAAGTGCTTAAAGTATGGCTTGGCTCTGTATAGCTTCCGTTCCATGGGGATTATGATTTTAAACTATGCATTTTGAAGGCTTTTGTACAAGACTGATATTTTGTACTTGAATTCTGAAATTGAAAGGATGTAACCATATTAATTTCTGTTTCCGCTGTAATAAAGTTAAAATTTTTTCTCAAGTACTGTTTTATCTGTCTTGTAAGTTTCTGTTCTGTTTACTAAAATGCTCCACCAAAGTTAAGGCATTCCCTTTGTGAGTGACCTTAACGGAGGTGGGGTGTTACATTTCCCTTGGAGTAGAAAACGTTGCGCAGAAATGAGGTTAGACTTTTGTTTCTTGAATTGTTGTTCGTCTCTTTTCAAGCGGAGGCTCTCCTTAGTTTTCTTCCGACAATATGGCGGCTCAAGTTCTTATTTTTGTGTGAATTTTAGTTGGAGACCTAGGATGTTTTTATAGAGTTGCAAGTTAATTAGAGTCGTCGATGAAGCCAGGTTTAATCAAAGCCATCCATTCTAAAGAGAAGCCAATCAAAAGAAGACAACTCAGCCCTAGTGACAAGACCAGGCCCAGAAATTCGACCAGAACACAGACCAAGCCAGCCAGACCTGACCAGGTCGACATGGGAGGTCGATCCTATGGTCGACCCTATGGTCGACCTGGGCCCTAGGCAGGAATTTTCTTGCCCAGCCGGGTCTGGTCCTATTTTTGAAATTTTAATCCGTTTTTTGAGCTGTTTGAATTTTAAATAAATTCTTAAACTTCCGGAGGTCATATCTCCTTCGTACGGAGTCCGATTTACGCAAACTCGGACTCTATCTCAAGCAGAATTTCGGGACGAACGCAATGGCGTAACCCTCTTCCCTTAATTTGTCTTCTAAAATTTAATTATACTTTAATTTGTGAAACTTAATGTTACAAAAGTACGGGGTGTTACATTCTCCCCCTCTTAAAAGGATTTCGTCCCCGAAATCTTCAAGTTAGGAAGAATGTGTCCTACTATCCAATCACCCATCTACTCAACCATTCAATCACAGGCATTCATTGTCCTTAAAAATATTTCTAATGTTTTCATGTTCATATGCATAGTGTGTGTATATGTCTTTATCTAATGCAAAATCAGGCGGTCTACTGATTCAGTTGACCTCCTTAATGCGAAATATGTCAATGCCGTGTGTCCAATCATGTATGCAAGCATCCCTAGTTATGTAAATACTACATGTGTGCATAGCCATTCATCCATGTGCAACATCCTTATGATAACATATCAAGTTAAATCCGTTAAGCAAATAATATATACGAATGCAATATGAAAGTGACTAAGTTGTTCTAGCGCATATGGTGTGTATATGCATCCATGAGCAACCACTTGCAACCATCAATCATAACATGTTTCAAATACATGTTTCAAACACATGTTTACATCCATTGGCTTATACCTAACTATCGATGATACGTCCTAGAGGATATACCTTAAAAGTTAGAAACAAGTAGGCATAAAACTCCTAGAGAAAGGATATACCCTTAAGAAAAAGAGTATGATGCACGTATCTAGTCTTCAGTCTTCTAAGTCTCATCTTCTTGAGCTCCTCTGTACCGTATCTTATCTAGTTAATCTTCACGATTGTGAAGCTTCTTGACCTCCATTTCCAAAACTGTCATTGATCGGATAGCTGGCTTTTCATTGTCAACTGGATATATGCGGAAGTCTATCCCGTGTTTTAGGGGTAAACCCCTAACCTAATAAAAACATCTGTGTGCTCATAGACTATTCTAACGGATTGCAATTCGTCTATAAATGTATTAAGCGATTCTAGACAGCTAAGCCTAACTGATCCTCATAATCTCGAGGGTATTTCCAAGGCAAGTCAAAAAGTCTAACTTTTCAGAATTACTAGCCAACCAACCCATGCCTAGGATCAACTCATAGCCCATGGAACCAAAACATTACGCTTAAACTCAACACTTCATGTGGCCGTTCTCAAATCCGTACAAACCAAAGGTAAACGGGCCGAACCACTAATTTGGATCTGAGACTAATTGGGATATCCTACTATACAAGTACCTCGGTGCAGAGACTCAACTATGAAAGCAGGTATAAACGAATGCGAAGCGCTAGGATCAAAAGAGTACTAACAGGTTGATCAAATGAAAAGCTAAACTTTTCTAATGGAGACTTTTACTATCTCTCTCCCAGGTATTCTGGTGGTGAAAGCACGCACTCATCCTCCTGAAAATCCTTTCCCTCGTCCTTGCCCTTTTCCTTAATTATATGCCCTATTATACCATAGAAAAGCTACTTCTTCTTGTCTTAGGTTTTATAATTCCTTCCTACTTCGTGAGCCAAGTCCATATCCATGAATTCCCTATCCTTGGGTTGTGCCCCTTAGCCAAACTCCTCATCCTCTTCCTTGTGTAATCATGTTGACAAATCTCTCGAAAGCTGCCTCCATCGTACAGAAAACCCTACAAAGCCTGAAAAAAAACTAGCCGCAGGTGAATCTATTACGGCTATAGATGGAAGTCGGGCACTACTTCGCCCTTCGATGAGGTTACATCCGAGAAAGCCAGGAGCCCCAGAGACTCAGGAAAGAAGGAAACAAGGAATCAAACAGAGAATCAAAAGATAGTGCATATGGCTTTGGGGAATATGCCTTTAAAACAAAACTTTTCTTTTGAAAATGCTTCTTTTAAACCCGTTTTGAAAATAATTTTTCAAATCTTTTATCTGATCTGGTAACCTTCAGCTCTGATACCACGTGTAACACCCCACATCCGTTAGTGTCACTCACAAAGGGAATGCACTAAGTTCTGTGAAGTATTATAGGTAAAAGATGAAGATAAATTACAAGACAGATAAATAAAACAGCGGAAAAGTGAATAAAACTTTATTTCATTTATAAACAGCTTGTACAAAGTTTGTTTTCCAACAACAAAGTATCTATCTTGTTTAACAAAATAAAGAAGCATAAATATACAATGATATTCCCCAATAAAACATTAGCCAGCCATAGCGGTGGAAAAGAGAGTCCAAAGCAGCACATCCAAGAGTCTTCAAGCTTGGAAAGAGTAACAGGTCCATATAAATCTGAGCTATTCCCTCCCTGACTACCTGGGGGGGGGGGAACGGAAGAAAAGAAGACGAAAGAAAACATAGAGTCATACATAAAGCCTGGTAAGTCTAGTGGTGCTTCGGTATATGAATAAGGAAAAGGAAATGAGATGCATAAACTGAAATGGGAAAATACCATAAACTAAGGCAAAGCAGTTTAGAATCGAAATTACTATCGCACCCCATACTAATCTCTGCACCACCTAACTAGTATCCCAACTAGTAATCTGTATAAAATTATAACGTGATCCCAGTCCCTGTAACTGTGGTTGCCATCAGGCGCACATTTATTTATTACCTAGATTTAATCTAGGGTTTTCTATCGAGCGTTCCCTAAATTCAACTAGTGTTTATGTGACTTGTCTAATACTTCTCGGATTCAAGATTTATGCCACCTAGGTCCACTAGGGATTATGCTACCTGTCGAACGATGCCCCTAGTCTAGGACACACTACCTAGAGTGGTATATGTTTCTAGACTTTCCCTACGTAAGTGTCGCGAATCGTTTATTGCTGTCTAGATGCACATGTCCTGAAATGTGCGACCCGAGTCCCGTGGCAGGGCTATTCTAGAAACACGGAACTCGGTCGGGAGCTTTCAGATATCTGCGGATGCAGATGCTAAGGTCTATTTTTCTAGCTGTGGTTATGGTCCCACGTGACCCCTCCCTTAACTAATGAAAGGCAATCCAAGAAAATCAAGCACGAGAACTATACTCTTGCTACCTATGCCCCTACTTTCCTATTGGCCAGCCTCACCCATAACTAGATAGCAAGTATAAGGTCTGTTGGAAGTTCTCTGTCTTTCCGCATGCGTACTACGATTGACTCAAGATGGTAGGTAAACGACGAGTCACTATCATAGGGCTACTGGTCTCGTCGAATCACGCTGGTCCATCCCAGTCTTTAGGTTGCCTTAAATTGCAACCAAGGCATACCCTTGGTTCTTCTGACGTAGACCTTAACCTCTGTGAGCCCAGGCAGATCATCTGCAACCTCACAGAGGTATACCAATAGTACCCTCACATCCCCCGAAGCTACGTGTTTCTAAACCCAGTCCGCTGGAGCCTTTTTCGAAATCGGATAAACGTTTTCTCCTTCTCATGCACTTGTTAAGCGATGATCTACCATATCGGGTTATTCATCTATTATAGACCGACTCAGTTTTCTTGACTAAGAATTATTACTTAGTTGTTCTCAACTAAAGTTTACCACTTAGTTTCTTTTCCCATAAATCTTGTTAACTAAGGTTTATCACTTAGTTTCTTTAACTGGGGATTTCAACTTAGCTCCCGTTCTCGATTGTTTCTTAAGTAGGGTTTACTACTTAGCCCTCTTTCTCGTCAAGTTGGATTGGTTAAGTGTCATTAGTCAATTCAAGTTAGCTTAACCCATTCCTTTGTCATATTAAACTGGCTAAGTGTTATCAGTAGTTCATGTCGACTTAACCCTATCACAAACCAAGTTATATTGGTTAAGTATTTCTTATTACTTAACCCTACCCATTCATCTTGTATTGGTTAAGTGTCCCTTTTAACCTAACCTTACCCACCTATTTTAACTAACATGTTATAATGGTTAAGTGTTCCCTTAGTTAACTCAACCCTAACATCTGTTTAATTAACATGTTCTAATGGTTAGGTATTGTCCCTTCATGTTTCAACTTAACCTTGTTCAATTTATCACACTATGATGGTTAAGTGTTCTAAGTTTGCTTAACCCTACCCTCTAGTCCAGCTAACATATTAAATTGGCTAAGTGTATTTACTTAACCTTACCCACTTATCTAGCTAACGTGTTATAATGGTTAAGTATTCTAAATTTACTTAACCTCACCCACTTATCTAATTATCAGATTATAACGGTTAAGTGTCCTGAATTTACTTAACCTCACCTTCTAGTCTAGTTAATATGTTAAATTGGTTAAGTGTATTAACTTTACTTAACCTCACCTTCTAGTCTAGTTAACATGTTAAATTGGTTAAGTGTATTAACTTTACTTAACCTCACCTTCTAGTCTAGTTAACATGTTAAATTGGCTAAGCGTTTTCATAGTTACTTAACCCCTACAAGTCTTGTCTTGTTAACATGTTAAGTTGGTTAAGTGTTTTAGTTAACTTAACCCTACCAATCCTAACTTAGCTTTAGTTGTCTTATTAAAGCACCAACCACTCACATTAGACAGGTATTGTTGTGGCTGCCTGTATGTCGGTCGGTTCCGGGCAGTCTTACGACACAACTCAGTCTAACCTCGGGTCTTTATTGGGCTCAATGCCTTAACCTCTCACATTGGATAGGTATTATTATGATTACTGGACATCCGGGCGGGTCTGGGCAGGTTTACATCACAACTCAATCCAACTTCGGGTTAAGCATGCTCGTATTTTCGAGATTTACATATTTGTCACTTTTCATTTTTATATGTAAATGTTTATGGCCCAATTATCGAAATTCACTAATTTTGGGTATAACAATTTATACCGCTTTAAATGTCACTAGTCATTGGCATGTGTCAAACATGCCAATACATGTATTTTATTTTAAACCCAATGTTTGTTTCCCCCGTTTGTACGTACGCAGCATAACATATGTTTGGCTTAACATTTCAGCCCAACTCGTAATCATAAAAAGGGGAAGCACATAATCATGAATTGTTCTAGAATACATAAAAGTGTATGGCGCATGAACTTGCAACATATCGTTTTCACTAACATAGATTGTGGGTCATGTGAACTTGCATTCAATAAGGATATATCTAAATTGGTGTCACATGAAATGGCGTACTTTTAGACTTGTTTAAACATGGTTTTATACACATATAACAAGACATAATGTCAAACACCAAACTAGCATAAAAATGTCCACTTTTTGACATAACCCAAAGGTGTAAACTAACTTTACATCAAGTAGCCTATTTCAACATGAAGCTAGTATAATTTGTGTAACCAAAAGGTACTTGCATAAACCCAATTATCACTTGCAAATAAACATAATAACGTATAAAAAGGTTTCAACTTGGAACATGTTTACATAAGTCTCAGCTTAGGCCTAAAAAGAATGTATGCTAACCATGTTAACGACATAACATAAAGATGTCAATTCTAGTTTTTACTACAAACTTGCACGTGATATTTATCTTCATATATAAATGTCAATAGGCTCGCATCAACCAATTTATGCCACAAACACCCAATACAAAATATGACATAATCAACGCAATACACAGAATTTACATTAATATTTTACAATAGTAAAACCCCAATTTCAATTACATTGAATCGCATCGCAATTTCTATTCATATTCAGAAAACCACTATACTTACAACGGGCGGTGAAACTTGTTTTCTGGTTTCTGTTATTCTGAATTTGCAAAGCTTTCCCTTGGAGTAGAAAACGTTGCATAGAAATTAGGTTAGACTTTTGTTTCTTGAATCGTTGTTCGTCTCTTTTCAAGCGGAGGCTCTCCTTAGTTTTCTTCCGACAATATGGCGGCTCAAGTTCTTATTTTTGTGTGAATTTTAGTTTGAGACCTAGGGTGTTTTTATAGAGTTGCAAGTTAATTAGAGCCGTCGATGAAGCCATGTTTAATCAAAGCCATCCGTTCTAAAGAGAAGCCAATCAAAAGAAGACAACTCAGCCCTAGTGACAAGACCAGGCCCAGAAATTCGACCAAAACACAGACCAGGCCAGCTAGACCTGACCAGGTCGACATGGGAGGTCGACCCTATGGTCGACCTGGGCCCTGGGCAGTAATTTTCCTGCCCAGCCCGGGTCTAGTCCTAATTTTGAATTTTTAATCCGTTTTTCGAGCTGTTTGAATTTTAAATAAATTCTTAAACTTTCGGAGGTCATATCTCCTTCGTACGAAGTCCGATTTATGCGAACTCGGACTCTATCTCAAGCAGAATTTCGAGACGAATGCAATGGCGTAACCCGTTCCCCTTAATTTTTCTTCGAAAATTTAATTATACTTTAATTTGTGAAACTTAATGTTACAAAACTACGGGGTGTTACATTTATCAAGGCTAGTACAGTCGATTTCCAATAACGGTCGTCGAACTGCACTTACAGCGACCTTTTCCCAATTTGATTTGGACATAATTCCAAATCCAACCATTAGATTTCAAATTTCTAATATTCATTGGAAATCTCTTTTTGATACGAACCCAACGATTTTGGTTTCAGGAGAATCCGCCGGTCGGATATCCCGTAACGCCAATTCGAAGTCAATGGTCGAAATTCGCGAACTGCCGCGGTGCGGCTCGTTCTATTCAGGCCATTTAGTATATATAATATATATATTTAAATATTTCGTCGATTTCAATTCAAAACGTATTTTATAAATCGTTTTAAATTCCTTTTCAAAATAATTTCAACTTCATATTCAATTTCAAATCAAAATTGAATATTTCATATCATTAATATATAAATGATAATATTTTCCAAACTTTATATTTTGAAATCACTTCCTTTTCTATATTCATTATAAAAATGAATATAATCGATATAAATATCGTTCGTGTCAAAATGGCGCATATCTAATCAACACGGGTTTATATATTTCAATAACTTCGTTATTCTATTCAACAAATGAATATTTTCTTCAACACATTAATATATATTTCTTTCAACACATGAATATTCTCAACACATGAGCATCGTCAACACATGATATTTTGTTTATTCAATACATGAATATAATTTATTATAATATTTATTTTCTAAATTGGAATGAGGCCCAATCAATTACCGTATAATGTTAATTATGTGGATTCCATACAACACATGTATATAATAGCAATGATAAATAATCAACCATCATCCAACGTGCACCACACAACTACATAAGCATTAAAAATAAATAATTAACGCTTACACAGTCTGTCAACCTATCGATTGACATACAACTAAACAATTGGGATTAGTGTACGCCAAACATCATCCCAACACCCGTGTGGGGTTTCAATCCACAAACACTGAATATTATTTGTGCAATTCGGCGATGTGTAAAATTTATCGTCCCAATAAATATCCTTCAAATGGGTGTACATAAACAAATCGTTCGATTTGTAAATGAATATTTATTTTATTCACATACTCATTAAAAATTATATTTTTAACGATAAATAATTTATTTCAACACATGAATATATTTTCATTCATTCCACATCACAATCAATTTTCACCACACAACAAAATCAAACAAGTCGTCCATGGTCTGTGGACAACGGGTGTCGGGTTTTGCTAAGCACCGTCAGCATCCTAGTATATAATTTTAACTAGAAAACAAGAATTAAAGTGAGAAGTTCTCACCGATTAGCTAAACCAAACACCGCGACTCTTCATATGTAGAAAATCTTCGCCGTGCTCGCCTTTTGTCACTTTCTTCATCCATGTTCGCTACATATATAAAAATCACATTTTTATATTCTCTATTATATAAAAATCATATTTGTAAAACGCTACTATATATATGAAGATTATATTTTTATATCTCTACTTCTTATATAAAGATCGAATTTTTATTTCGCTTCATATATAATAAAAATCGATTTTTTATCGTTACTTCATATATATAAAAATCGCTACTTCATATATATAAAAATCGAATTTTTATATCGGTGTTCGTATAATAAAAATCATAATTTTCTCTCGCCATTCTCTATATAAAAAATCACATTATTATATATAAAGATCGTATTTTTATATCTCTACTACATATGTAAAAATCACTCCTTTACACCGCTATTTCCATGATAGAAATTATATTTTTATCTTGCTAGTAATATAATAAAATTTTTATTTTTACTTCTAAAATAAAAATCACATTTTTGTTTAAAATCTAAAATAGTTTCATTACCACTTTAAAAATCATTTCTTTGTATCAATGAAAATTATAACTTTTTATTTATAAAACTCTTACCTTTTAAATAAATAAAAATCGAACCTTTGAATCATAAAAAAACAAATCTTTATTTATTTCAAAATCAAATCTTTCTCTTCTTTCATTTAAAATCATCGTCTTTCCTTGTTTAAAAATCATGTCTTTCATTTAAAAATTTCGTCTTTTATTATCTATATTAAAAACGAATCTTTTATAGTTTAAAAATCCAATCTTTTATAATCTAAAAAGTCACTTTTCTTCTAAATTAAAAATCATTCTTTTTCTCTATAACTTTATATAAAAATCCGACTTTTATGCTATATTATTTATAAAACTAAAAACCAAAGTTAAACAATGTATTTAAATAAAAACTGAACTTAAAATAAAATAAAATAAAATAAAGAAAGAGCTTACTGTTTTTATCGCTTGGAGGAGGGAGGAAGGGCTGAGGTGGCGCGGCTTCTGTTGTGGATGAGGGCTTTTCAGAAGAGGAGAGAGAAGGGAGCGAGAGGGGGGCAGATTTGGATCGGAGGAGGCGTCGAAAGGGGGTGGGGATTGGTGGCTGTCGCGAGGAGGTAGGGGGGTTTCGCGTTGACTGCTGCTCGACTTGGAGAAGGGAGGGAGGCGCTAGAGGTGGGGGTCACGAGAGGGGGTGCGCCGTTGACTGGAGGGGGCGGCGGAGCTTCGGTGGAGGTGTAATGACTCGCATTGGCAAAGGTATTATAATTAATTTAATTATTTATATAGTGATATAGTGAATATAATGGTTGTGGAATTAAATAACGATGAATATTTAATTAAAATAATTAAATAAATAATATATTTAATTCTGAAATAATCAAGATTGGCTGAAATGGCGATATGGTGTGAACTGGATCATCTGTGATATTTAATTCAGTTCAGAATTGAATTAGAATAACGAATATATTATTTGAACGACAGTTTGAATGTATAATTATATTTTAATTTTAATCGAGCTTAAAATGGCGCGGCAGTTCGTAAATTGGCGATTCGAACTTCAACTGAAAGTACATGATCCGTTTTAAGCCGGAAATTTATGAAACAAGAAACGTGTGGAGTTGGTGGAATATATCTTCCTAGTGGAAGAGAAAAATCGGGATTTCGTCATGTATATTTTGATTCACGTCCAAATCACATTTCAGAAAAGTCGCTGTGGAATTCCTTTATAATTTATAAAGGAATTATTTATATTTTAAAAAGGGATTTTAATATAAAACGAATATCGGGTTGACCCAGATTTCAAATATCAAGTTAGAAATTCATATAGGAATATTCTAGAGCTGTATGGTATTCCACTGTGGATATATACGATAATATAAATTTATTTGTATTCAATTTAATTATATTTATATATTTAAATGGGTCATCCAGAGCTTTAAAAATAGCCAATTTTGCAAACGAAGTCGGAATTCGACGAAACTAACTTTGTTGGATCCGCAATGTCAAATAGTTGTTAGATTTCTAGTTTCGTGATTTTTGGGGTCACTGTGTGGCCGTACGGATTTTTAGAATGGAAAACAGTCAGTAATTTGACAGTTAAAAATATACTGTGTGAGCATTTGAAGTCAGAATTCGACGAAACCAGTTTCGTTGGGACCGTAATGTCGAACTGAAGGTGCATGTCCAGTTTGGTGATTTTTGGGTATCGTATGTGGTCGCAGGGATTTTAAGGACCAGAGACAAACCGAAAATCGAGAAAATAAAATATAAAAATAAAAATAAAAATATCTCCATCCATTTCATTATGAATACCCCCTTAACCCTTAAAAAATCAAATTCTTTCTTTGTTCTGGTCAACGGAGAAATCCGCCGTATATTTTCTTCAAAAGCTCAACTCTTTCGAGCCTTAAAAAATTCAACTAAAATTCGTAGGAAATTCTATAAATCAAAAGATGATATCTTTGAGTTACTGGGGAGTTTATCTTCCCTACGGTAGGAGTTTTGGAAGGATCGAATGTTGTTTCCATCGCCCCAAATTACACAGCGACCCTAAGGTTCGATCTTTTGGGAAAATGGAGTGATGATTCACAAATCGATTACTGGATTTGGATTCAGTGTATATTTCAGCACATGCATGAGTTTTTTTGAGGGATTCAAAGAGGATTTTCATCGCTCGAAATATTGGAGGGCTCGACGATGTACAGAAGACGCGTTTCTGAAGATGAACTCGAGCTGGCCCTTTTTGGTGATGAAATCGAAGAGAGTGGACGAGATGAACGCTGGTTTATTCGTTTTTGATTTCGGTGGCTTATGCAGGAACGAAGAGGGATCGAACGAGGGAAAATGGTGGAGTGGAGTTATAGGTCACGGCATTTAAATTTGGGGAAGGAGATAAAAGGTGCGGGTTGGGCTGGTAATTTGGTGAATGGGCCAAGGATGAATAAAAGGGGTGAGGCCCATTTAAAAGAAATGTTTTGTTTTTATTTCGATTTAAATGTATATTAACTTCTAAGGATCGTAACTTCATCATACGGTGACAGAATCACGAACGGTTTGATCCGTTAGGATCGTATGGCCGAGAGAAACACCATGGAACTGACTAGGAGTGGATAGGAGCTCGTTTGAAATTATGGTGAAATAAACTGTTTGATTCAGATCAAACAAACAGTTTATCATTCTTTAACGATGAACTGCCAATGTGAGTAAATCTCACTAACTCTGAACAGTTTATAATTTCATGTTGTATTTATTAGAACTGTTAGATACTGGCTGATTGACTGTGTATTGACTGTTTGATTGAACTGCTAGTCAGTTATTTGAATTTTCTATATTGATTCTGTTTAGCAGAATATATCATATGGAACTGAAAGTGATTTTATCTATATTGTTTAACATCTGTGATGCAGGGAAACAGGTTGGGGGAATCCAACTGGATTCCTCAACATTTATTTTACTGTGATTCATATATTGTGATATTTGATGTGTTATATAATCAGTTGTTGATTATATGTGTTTGAACGATATTGATCATCGTGATTTGATATGTTGAATACCATAACATACCGAAATGTTGATAACGGAATAATTTCAAAGTGATATTTGAAAATAAAATATTTATAAATGGAATATTTATAAATAGGAAATATTTATAAATTGGAATATTTATAAATAGGAGATATTTAGAAAAGGAAAATTATAAAATCAAAGAATAGATTTGAAAAGGAAATATTTGCAAACCATTTGCAAATAGAATAATATAAAAGGAAAGATTAGTAAAACCATTTACAAATAGAATTTAAAAAGGAAATAATTAGAAAATAAACGTTACTAAAAAGGAAATTTGTTTATAACTAAATAGGATGTTATAAAAAGGAAACCGTTATAAAAAGGAAAACGTTACTAAAAAGGAAATCATTTGTAAAGTGAAGAACCGTTACTAAAAGTAAATCTTTATAAATGAATAGTTTGTTCGAAGGGAGTTAATCGAATATAGTATTCGAAAGTAAGCCAGTCAAATTAGTTATGCGAATTAGTTATTCGAATAGAGTTAAATAAATAAAAGTTATTCGAATTAGTTATTCGAATAGAGTTAAACACAATATAGTTTATTCGAAAGTAATTATCGAATTAGGTTATTCGAAGGAGTTATCGAATTTAGTTATTCGATGGAGTTAATCGATTAGAGTTAAAATAAAGGAGTTAATCGAATATAGTTTAGTCGAATAGAATCAATTGAGTTAATCTAATATTAGTATTCGAATAGAGTTAAAGGAGTTATCGACTAGAGTTAAATCAAATAGAGTTAATCCAATAGCGTTAGTCCAATAGGGTTAATCGATAAGGGTTAATCAAATAGAGTAAATTGAATAGAGTTATCGAATATACCTTATTCGAAGGAATGAATTATCGAATAGAGATGATTCGAAAGAGAGTTACGTAAGGAAGTTTGTTAAAGAATTAGAAGGGTGAACTTTGTCTATTTCAAGGTTAGAAACGTTGTTCAGTTAAGGTCTGAGAGGTAGTATTACCCCTGGTTTATTGACTTCATTTTTAACTAAGGAACGGTTAAGCTTCGATAGTAAAGGATGGTTAAGTGAATTTAGTAATTAAAGGAAATGGTGTGAGTTGGCATCGCGATGGTTTGTTTAAACATCTGTCTAAGTCCAATGAAGAAGCTTTGGAAATGTTTTCCAAATAAGAAACCAGAAATGTTTTCAAATAAAGAAAACAAGAAATGGAAATGTTTTCCATTGTTAACAATGTATATTTTCCAAATTTAGAAAATAAGAAATATTGAATATAGGGAAACAGGAGATAAGTAAATTAATGAAATAAGGATTATATATATATATGTTAAATGATGTTTGATCGATATAAATTTCCATCTGGAAATAATATCGTTGTTTGCACACCTGTTTTTCTTCGATAGTTAAATCACAGACTATCGAAGTTTTGACCATTTTAGCGTTGTTAATATGGAGAGATCGGTTGGATTATTATCCAAAGAACCACTCTGTATTGGCATAAGCGTTGCGAATCATATATGCCAAAGAAAATTGAAGACGGAGTTATGCAAGGGCTATCCTGTTTACAGAATAGTGCCTTTGGTTCATCCTGTTCCTAGATGACTTGTATGGACGGATGTCTGACAGAGTATTTCCAGACGATTACGTATATTGATTTCTCCAACCGTACCAAGAGTGGAAGCGGAGAAGGAAACTTCTTTTAGCTAACACATAATGTATGGTTGAGGACGTCAATCAGTGATTTGATGGATTTGACGATGTGGCATTCAAAGCGAATCTGGTGTGATGATAAAGCGTAGCTTCTAGCCTCACATCCGGTAAATGAAAGAAATTGGGCAGGCAGCATGGCTAAGTCGGTCGCTCCGAAGTAGGGTGTATAATCACCTGATCTAGAGTTTCATTTACTTCTAAAAATCTATTGTTGATGCTGTCCCATTCGGGAAACGGTTGCTGATCCCAACCGTTGGTGATATACATTCGATACACTCAAGCGAAATGAGTGGTCGGCCATGTGTGGTCGGGTTGCAAGATGTTCTTGTTGAACCCAGTGTATTCTTTTCTAAAGGTACACTAGCGAAAGGTGGTTCCATACCTTGTCATAGTTGGAAATCCATTACCCAATACGTGCTTTTGGTTTTGATTGTATACTATATATGTTGAACGTGAGATGAAAGCGTTTCTGCTAGATGATTATTATATTGTGGTTGATAGACATTATTATAATATCAAAAGGGTTTTTGATATAAAGATATTTTGGATTCTCATCAGGGAAAAACCCGTTCCGTTATACGGCGTGGTCTAATGAGATATTGTTTAAATGCTCAAACTGTTTTAAATTGTTTTACTCATACCAGTCCCATGACTGACCCGGAGTTTATTTTTTTTTGTTTTCCCTAAACTCTTGGGTGCCCAATTTTGTACGGGCAGTCAAGTAGTCGAGATTTACAGATACTTGAAGAGCTGGAGCTGGAGGCTTCAGGAACATATAGCTATAGTTATTTCCGCTGTGTTGTAAGTGTTGTACTTTGATATTGATGTATATTCAAGCACAAATGTATATTTCAAAGTTATGTTACATATATTATATGTTATTCATTCCGCTGTGAGATTCGTGTTACTCTGATGTTGTGTTCTTCTTCTTCTATTCTAAGTTTCTATCTTATCTGTCCTCACCCTCTGTCTTCTTTCATTTATGACCGATATTTTTCGATGTTTGGTTAGTCGTCATCGTGTTTATGTCGGTAACCAAAGTCGTCAAAATCCCGGGTCATTACAGTTGGTATCAGAGCTTAAGCTAAGTGAATTACCTTGGCTCTGTAGCGTGACTTAGTAGAGATGGGGTTAGTAATACCCTAGATTGAGTTTGAGTGTATATATACGAGTGAACGTATTTGTTATTGATATAAAAATTTGTTTTATATTGTGGAGATTTATTGGTTGAGTTTTTTATGGGTTCTGGTTGATCAGTTTGATCCACTATATCGGTAGGAGTTTATAAACACTCGAATACGATGGGTCGGCACGATATGTTTTGAAAAGAGGGTAAATTAAAATAAGTTTACCCAAGGTATATCTTGATATAAGAAGATATATGTATCAAAACTATAATATAGTGGATATATTGGTTGTTATTATAATCGAGTAAGATTATAAATTAAATAGTTATGCAAATAACCAATCAGAATTCATATAAGTGAAATACGTGAAATCAGATGAGTTAAATCTGAAATTTTAAACCAGAAATTGAATTAAAACTCAGGAAAATTGGATAAGTGTTCGTAAATGGATTTGGATTAAGAATAAGGAAAATTTAAGATCCTGGGAGATTTTAAATTGTTTTTACAAATAGTGTGAATTATATTTTGAAATGAATTTCAAAGTGGAAATGTTTAGAAATGGTTTTATAGTATTGAACTCACTTCGATCGCTGGAAAATAGATTCTGATGACGACAGCTGCATCATCAGTATTCATTTTCGAGTTGTAAGTGACAAATTACTGCCATAGATATGGTTTTGAATTTGTTTTGGGAAAGACAAGTTGTGTTGAATTTCAAAATGGGATTTATAATAAAGAATGAATAAAGAAAGTTTGAAATGGAATTTGAATATAGAAATTCAAATGGGATTTATAATATAGAATTTGAATAGAATTTGATATATAGATTTGAATAATAGAAGTAATATAAAATTTGAATAGAAATTGAATAGAATTAACTAAGTCGAAGAGGAATTAGTTAATCGAGTTTTGAATTTGAAGTTGAACTTTGAAAGGTGAATTGGATTTGTAAATGGATATTCGAAATCGAATATAGAACTTAAATTTGAAATTTGGATTCAAATTAGTTATAAGCAAGTTAAAATATATTTGAACATGTCATGTTCAAATATAAAAGTGAAATAAACTAAAGAGTTAATTAGCAAATTAATTAATGAATTGAGTTAAAACGATCAGGTATAGTTAAAATAGATTGGGCAGGTATAAATATACATGAGATAGGTATGGATAAGGTATGAAGGTATATAAATAGAATGCTCGACGAAAAAGTATGTATTTAATTCATATATGAGATTTTATGCGCCGTATCGGCTAGCCGCTTGGCTTTTTCTTTTTCTTTTGGATTGTTGAGAGCCATAGGAGGCTATTTGAAATATCCCGATGCTCCTGGTACAAAGGAGGTTATGGCGAATTTTTCCAGGAATTTAAGGAGTTAGAATATTTTTAAGATAATTTGATAGTTAGAAATCAACGTATTGATATATATATAGAAGTCGATAAGGAAACGAACTTAGAAATAGAATAGTAAAATCAAAAAGGAAGACTAAGAATAAAATCTAGTAAGAATAGAAAGAGAAAGAGTATACATGTTTAAAAGTGAATAAGTAGTTGTATGGTATTGACTATTCGAGTAAGTAGTCATATCTGTTTTGACATTATAAATGTTATTCAGTCAAGGTCTGAGAGGTAGTTATACCCCAACTTGATTGATTTCATTATTAACAAATAAATAGTAAGATTTCAGGCTCGAAGATCAATGTTGAATGAGCGTTAGTTGAATATATTATTTGGGTTGTCGTAACGATGTTTTACACAACATCCGTTTTAACCCAAATAAGTATAAGCTTGGAAATATAATAAAGAATATTTCCTAAGTATAGAAATAAACGAGATCGGAAAAGAGATAAGTAATTGGAATATTTTCCAATTATAAATAGCAAATATTTTCTAAAGTTTAGAAAATAAAGGAAGGCGATATTCGGAAATGTTTTCCAAATAACATAAAAGTCCAAAATGGTTATTGGAAATATTTGGTTAACAAATATTGATAAAGAAATAGAGAAGTGATTTAACTAATGGGATATTAATTAAGGGCTCGGTGACATGTTCAAAAGGAAATTTTGATTTTTGAAAAGAGTAAACTGTTTAAAAAATCCTAGGGAAAGACTGTTTGAATTAAAAACAAATTTAATAGAAATTTGTGAAAGCAAAATTGAATTAAAGTAAAGCCAGTAAAGTGGTAACTGAGATTGAATTAGAATGATATCAAGACAAATTGGATTGCGAGATTCAAATTTGAAGTGTAATGTGATAATCAAGTTAAGAGTTGGGAATCGAGAAGAAAACTCGGGTTGAAATGATATTTGGCTTGGATATAAGCGAATGGTTGTGTTGTGGATAAAAGCAGATTGGAATTTGATTGGGATAACCCTTGTATTTGCTGAATTGATAACAGGTGGAAAGGATATAATGATATGCCGACAAAAGGTACAAGTTTATATTTCTATTGGATATAAGATTTATGAGCCGAATTGGCAAGCCGCTTGGCTGTTTGGTTTTCTTTTGGGATGGAGATGGCCCAGAGAGGCGAGTGGGAGTTTGACCTATTAACCAGTACAAAGGAGGCGCTGGTGAAATTTTTCGAAAAATTAAGGCATTAGAAAATTTTCAGGATTTATGAAAATTTTCGTTGATAAGAATTAATTAATAATTTAATTGAAATTAAATTTGGTTCAGTTGAAACTAAAGTTAAGAAGTGAACAAATATGTTCTAACCAGTCGATAGGGTCGTTCTCTACCTTTTAGCAATTTCGAGGACGAAATTATTTTAAGTGGGAAAGATTGTAATGACCCGCATTGGCAGAGGTATTATAATTAATTTATTTAATTATTTATATAGTGATATAGTGAATTTAATGGTCATGGAATTAAATAATGATGAATATTTAATTAAAATAATAAATTAAATAATATATTTAATTCTGAAATAAATTGGCTGAAATGACGATATGGTGTGAACTGGATCATCTGTGATATTTAATTCAGTTCAGAATTGAATTAGGATAACGAATATATTATTTGAACGATAGTTTGAACGTATAATTATATTTTAATTTTAACCGAGCTTGAAATAGCGCTGCAGTTCGTAAATTGGCGATTCGAACTTCAACTGAATGTACAGGATTCGTTTTAAGCCGGATTTTTGTGAAACAAGAAACGTGTGGAGCTAGTGGAGTATATCTTCCTAGTGGAAGAGAAAAATCGGGATTTCGTCGTGTATATTTTGATTCACGTCCAAATCAAATTTCAGAAAAGTCGCTGCGGAATTCCTTTATAATTTATAAAGGAATTATTTATATTTTAAAAAGGGATTTTAATATAAAACGAATATCTGGTTGACCCAGATTTGAAATATCAAGTTAGAAATTCATATAGGAATATTCTAGAGCTGTATGGTATTCCACTGTGGATATATACGATAATATAAATTTATTTGTATTCAATTTAATTATATTTAAATATATTTATATATTTAAATGGGTCATCCAGAGCTTTAAAAATAGCCACTTTTGCAAACGAAGTCGGAATTCGACGAAACTAACTTTGTTGGATCCGCAATGTCAAATAGTTGTTAGATTTCCAGTTTCGTGATTTTTGGGGTCACCGTGTGGCTATACGGATTTTTAGAGTGGAAAACAGTCAGTATTTTGACAGTTAAAAATATACTGTGTGAGCATTTGAAGTCAGAATTCGACGAAACCAGTTTCGTTGGGACCGTAATGTCGAACTGAAGGTGCATGTCCAGTTTGGTGATTTTTGGGTATCGTATGTGGTCGCAGGGATTTTAAGGACCAGAGACAAACCGAAAATCGAGAAAATAAAATATAAAAATAAAAATAAAAATATCTCCATCCATTTCATTATAAATACCCCCTTAACCCTTAAAAAACCAAATTCTTTCTTTGTTCTGGTCAACGGAGAAATCCGCCGTATATTTTCTTCAAAAGCTCAACTCTTTCGAGCCTTCAAAAATTCAACTAAAATTCGTAGGAAATTCTATAAATCAAAAGATGATATCTTTGAGTTACTGGGGAGTTTATCTTCACTACGGTAGGAGTTTTGGAAGGATAGAATGTTGTTTCCGTAGCTCCAAATTACACAGCGAACCCTAAGGTTCAATCATTTGGGAATATGGAGTAATGATTCACAAATCGATTACTGGATTTGGATTCAGGGTGTATTTCAGCACATGCGTGAGTTTTTTTGAGGGATTCAAAGAGGATTATCATGGCTCGAAATATTGGAGGGCTCAACGATGTACAGAAGACGCGTTTCTGAAGATGAACTCGAGTTGGCCCTTTTTGGTGATGAAATCGAAGAGAGTGGACGAGATGAACGCTGGTTTATTCGTTTTTGATTTCGGTGGCTTATGGAGGAACGAAGAGGGATCGAACGAGGGAAAATGGTGGAGTGGAGTTACAAGTCACGACATTTAAATTTGGGGAAGAAGATAAAAGGTGCGGGTTGGGCTGGTAATTCGGTGAATGGGCCAAGGATGAATAAAAGGGGTAAGGTCCATTTAAAGGAAATGTTTTGTTTTTATTTCGATTTAAATGTATATTAACTTCTAAGGATTGTAACTTCATCATACGGTGACAGAATCACGAACGGTTTGATCTATTAGGATCGTATGGCCGAGGGCAACACCATGGAACTGACTAGGAGTGGATAGGAGCTCGTTTGAAATTATGGCGAAATAAACTGTTTGATTTAGATCAAACAAACAGTTTATCATTCTTTAACGATGAACTGCCAATGTGAGTAAATCTCACTAACTCTGAACAGTTTATAATTTCATGTTGTATTTAATAGAACTGTTAGATATTGGCTGATTGACTGTGTGTTGACTGTTTGATTGAACTGCTAGTCAGTTATTTGAATTTTCTATATTGATTCTGTTTAATAGAATATATCATATGGAACTGAAAGTGATGTTATCTATATTGTTTAACTGATGCAGGGAAACAGGTTGGAGGAATCCAACTGGATTCCTCAACATTTATTTTACTGTGATTCGTATATTGTGATATATGATGTGATATATAATCTGTTGTTGATTATATGTGTTTGAACGATATTGATCACCGTGATTTGATATGTTGAATACCATAACATACCGAAATGTTGATAAGGGAATATTTTCAAAGTGATATTTGAAAATAAAACATTTATAAATGGAATATTTATAAATAGGAAATATTTATAAATTGGAATATTTATAAATGTGAGATATTTAGAAAAGGAAAATTATAAAATCAAAGAATAGATTTGAAAAGGAAATAGTTGCAAACCATTTGCAAATAGAATAATAGAAAAGGAAAGATTTGTAAAACCATTTACAAATAGAATTTAAAAAGGAAATATTTAGAAAATAAACGTTACTAAAAAGGAAATTTGTTTATAACTAAATAGGATGTTATAAAAAGGAAACCGTTATAAAAAGGAAAACGTTACTAGAAAGGAAATCATTTGTAAAGTGAAGAACCGTTACTAAAAGTAAATCTTTATAAATGAATAGTTTATTCGATGGGAGTTAATCGAATATAGTATTCGAAAGTAAGCAAATCGAATTAGTTATGCTAATTAGTTATTCGAATAGAGTTAAATAAATAAGAGTTATTCGAATTAGTTATTCGAATAGAGTCAAACACAATATAGTTTATTCGAAAGGAATTATCGAATTAGGTTATTCGAAGGAGTTATCGAATTTAGTTATTCGATGGAGTTAATCGATTAGAGTTAAAATAAAGGAGTTAATCGAATATAGTTTAGTCGAATAGAATCAATTGAGTTAATCGAATATTAGTATTCGAATAGAGTTAAAGGAGTTATCGACTAGAGTTAAATCAAATAGAGTTAATCCAATAGCGTTAGTCCAATAGGGTTAATCGGTAAGGGTTAATCAAATAGAGTAAATTGAATAGAGTTATCGAATATACCTTATTCGAAGGAAAGAATTATCGAATAGAGATGATTTGAAAGAGAGTTACGTAAGGAAGTTTGTTAAAGAATTAGAAGGGTGAACTTTGTCTATTTCAAGGTTAGAAACGTTGTTCAGTTAAGGACTGAGAGGTAGTATTACCCCAACTTTATTCACTTCATTTTTAACTAAGGAATGGTTAAGGTTCAATAGTAAAGGATGGTTAAGTGAATTTAGTAATTAAAGGAAATGGTGTGAGTTGGCATCGCGATGGTCTGTTTAAACATCTGTCTAAGTCCAATGAAGAAGCTTTGGAAATGTTTTCCAAATAAGAAACCAGAAATGTTTTCAAATAAAGAAAACAAGAAATGGCAATGTTTTCCATTGTTAATAACATATATTTTCCAAATTTAGAAAATAAGAAATATTGAATATAGGGAAACAGGAGATAAGTAAATTAATGAAATAAGGATTATATATATTTATGTTAAATGATGTTTGATCGATACAAATTTCCATCTGGAAATAATAGCGTTGTTTGCACACCTGTTGTTCTTCGATAGTTAAATCACATACTATCGAAGTTTTGACCATTTTAACGTTGTTAATATGGAGAGACCAGTTGGATTATTATCCAAAGAACCACTCTGTATTGGCATAAGCGTTGCGAATCATATATGCCAAAGAAAATTGAAGACGGAGTTATGCAAGGGCTATCCTGTTTACAGAATAGTGCCTTCGGTTCATCCTGTTCCTGGATGACTTGTATGGACGGATATCTGACAGAGTATTTCCGGACGATCACGTATATTGATTTCTCCAACCGTACCAAGAGTGGAAGCGGAGAAGGAAACATCTTTTAGCTAACACATAATGTATGGTTGAGGACGTCAATCAGTGATTTGATGGATTTGACGATGTGGCATTCAAAGTGAATCTGGTGTGATGATAAAGTGTAGCTTCTAGCCTCACATCCGGTAAATGACAGAAATCAGGCAGGCAGCACGGCTAAGTCGGTCGCTCCGAAGTAGGGTGTATAATCACCTGATCTAGAGTTTCATTTACTTCTAAAATCTATTGTTGATGCTGTCCCATTCGGGAAATGGTTGCTGATCCCAACTGTTGGTGATATACATTCGATACACTCAAGCGAAATGAGTGGTCGGTCATGTGTGGCCGGGTTGCAAGATGTTCTTGTTGAACCCAGTGTATTCCTTTCTAGAGGTACACTAGCGAAAGGTGGTTTCATACCTTGTCATAGTTGGAAATCCATTACCCAATACGTGCTTGTGGTTTTGATTGTATACTATATATGTAGAACGTGAGATGAAAGCGTTTTTGCTAGATGATTATTATATTGTGGTTGATAGACATTATTATAATATCAAAAGGGTTTCTGATATAAAGATATTTTGGATTCTCATAAGGGAAAACCCGTTCCGTTATACGGCGTGGTCTTATGAGATATCATTTAAATGCTCAAACTGTTTTACTCATACCAGTCCCATGACTGACCCGGAGTTTATTTTGTTTTGTTTTCCCTAAACTCTTGGGTGCCCAATTTTGTACAGGCAGTCAAGTGGTCGGGATTTACAAATACTTGAAGAGCTGGAGCAGGAGGCTTCAGGAACATATAGCTATAGTTATTTCCGCTGTGTTGTACTTTTATAATGATGTATACTCAAGCACAAATGTATATTTCAAAGTTATGTTACATATATTATATGTTATTCATTCCGCTGTGAGATTCGTGTTACTCTGATGTTGTGTTCTTCTTCTTCTATTCTAATTTCTATCTTATCTATCCTCACCCTCTGTCTTCTTTCATTTATGACCGGTATTTTTCGATGTTTGGTTAGTCGTCATCGTGTTTATGTCGATAACCAAAGTCGTCAAAATCCCGGGTCATTACTGGAGGCGACGGAATCGGCGGATCCCCCCTTTGACGTTGTTTTTTTTCTTTTTTTTCTTTTTTTCCAAATCGATTTTGAAATGAACGTGGGGGGGATGCGTTGACCAGTTATGGAGAGAAAGAGGAAAAGGAAGGCTTGTAATAATATATATAATATAATAATATAAATAATTCGTGAAAAGGTGCTATCTTCGTCTAACCCCAAATTAAACCTACCGGTTGTCGTCCCTAGCTTATTACCCCCATTCCGAACACACTGGGATATGTCACGAAGGCTAATTCGATCGTTGCGATTAGTTTTCATTCAAATCAAAATATAACTCTATATATTGAATTTGAACGCACATTTCAATTTACCGGGGCCACATACGAACTCTAAAAATTCCCGAAAAATATTTTCTAGCTTCGTATTGACGATATGGTCCTAACAAAACTAATTTCATCGAATTCTGAGACTGTTTGAAAAATGGCCATTTTAAAGGGCAAGAATTCCATAGCGACTATTCTGAATTTTCAACTGGGCATAACTTTTTATCCCCGCTATGAAATTTCAATTTTTCGGATTTGTTGGAAAGATACTCTCAAGTTGATTCTAATATTTTTGGTTTCGCTAAAATCCAGTTTATTTTAAATCCTTAACATTCATTTGAAATTCGAAATCGAAATTTTAAACTACCACGCCATTTTCAATTTCTTTTATAATTAAAATAGATATTTATACTCTAACGACGATTCAAATAAATATATACATTCTAATTCTATTCAAAACAAATTTTTCGTTGTCATTATTTAAAATAATCCATTTTAAATATTCAAAATTCATTAAAATATCCAAAACAAAAATTTTAAATTGGCTCAGAATTTCCGGGTTATTACATATAAAAATTATTAAAAATTTGGGAAAATTATGGTAAGTCGTATTTTACTATTTAAAAGTGATGCGAGTTGAAATATTTAAATTTTTGAATAAGGTTGAATCTATTTGATTTAAATTGCCACTATTCAACACTTTTAGTAACGCTTTTACCGTTATTATAACTTTTCTTTGAAGATGATTTGTTTTGAAGATTGTAAACCATTAATTATTGTTTGAATTGTGGAAAGAGTTTATTAAATATTTTGAAAGATTTGAAAGAGCGTAAATTTATTTTGTATAAATTTATTTAAATATTATTGATTTTAATTAAGATATTGGAAGTTTGGAAATGTAAAGGAAACCATTGTTAAAGTTAGTCGAATATTCGATATGAGAAGAAAAATATAAATTGTTATGGCAATCTAATAATTGCTTAGGTGGGAATTGATATCGAATAATAAGTAGATTAAACTCTATTTGAAATATCAATTGTTTGAATTATCGTGAATGGAATTAGAAACCAAATTAAGATTTGGTAAATTTGGAAACTTATGAAAAAGGATAACAACGAATAAAAGAATTATGTTTTGAAATATAAGACTGTAAAAAAAATGAGTTTGGATCTCAAAAGAAGAATTGAAATGGTAAGGGGTTTTATGGAATTTGAGTAAATCCAACTTTGTCTTTGCTAGACCAAAAATTGGGCCTAACACCCAAATGCAGATCACAGATCACAGAATGCAGAAAAAGAGTAAATAAAGAGGAGACACACAATGTTTTTATAGTGGTTCGGCTGTAGATGTATCCTACGTCCACTTTATAATCTTATTGTTATACTGACAGATTACAAGAATCAGTCACATGCAAACACACAATCCATGTGTTTATTCAGATTATAATAGGAGAATTTGGATGCAGAAAGGTGAAAAATCCTCGTAATCAGTAATGGAAGAGGCTGTGGAGATGTAGGAGAAAGTCTCAGCCAAAAAGTCCTTTAAAATGCATTGAAATGGTGTATTTATAGCTGTAGGAGAGCTTCTGGGTTGACCGGATCGTGATCGGGTACGTGGCAAGCGATCCAAGAAAGTAGGAGCATAAATAGCCTTGAGAACAGGTCAAAACAGTGCGCGTATCAGCAGGTCTGAAGGTCGGTTCGTGTTCATGGGATCGGATCGTGAGGAGAAAGGGCGAGCCGATCTGGTCGTGGTACTCGAGTGCTGAAGGTGACGCAGTACGGATCGGATCGTGATGCAGGAGTGCGATCCGAGGGGGCGATCCAATCTTGGGCGAGCTGATGGGAGCGATACGGTGCGATGGTTCTGAGTCTTCGATGCTAGATTACACCCATTCACGGAAATGGGAATAACTTTTAAACCGTAAGTCCGATTGAGCCAAACCAAAGCTCAATCTGAAGCTAACTCAGAGATCTACAACAATTACGGATCTCATCTCTGTAATCGCTGTTTTCAGGCCCAAAAGAGGTCGTCTGATAGGAGTTTCGGGCCTGTTTATGTTGAAGATGTGATTTTGACCAAATCTCTCAATGTCTTCTGACGTTGTTTACATCGCTTGAGCATGTTATCATTCAGGAATTCCATGTGTGATAGCTTGTGCCAAAAAATGTGTCAACACGTTTGCCCCACAGAACATATCTTGCTGGTTGAAGGAAGATGTGTTCTGGATAATCTGAGAAATCCAAGTCCAGAATGCGACGATCACGCCGGATCGTATTAAGGCCAGAAAACCGACGATCACACGGGATCGTATTAAGGCCAGAGAAATCCAAGAAGACCAGGAATTTGTACCTGCAATAAGATAAAACAAACAATGCAAGAATATTTCCTAGATGGCCTTACCGGAGTAAACCATCCAATGAGATGTTAGAGCGGTTCCAAGACGGCCTTTCCGGAGTAAGACGACCAAGGAAATGCCATGAAAGTTCCAAGATGGCCTTACCGGAGTAAGATGACCAAGGAATAGCACATGAGGTTCCAAGACGGCCTTACCGGTGTAAGACGACCAATGAAATGCCATGAAAGTTCCAAGACAGCCTTACCGGAGTAAGACGACCAAGGAAAAGCACATGAGGTTCCAAGACGGCCTTAACGGAGTAAGAGGACCAAGGAAAAGCACGTGAGGATTTGTTTATACTGGACGGATCCAGTTCGGATCCGAAGCTCAATGTTTATACTGGACGGATCCTGTTTGGAGCCGGAGCTCAATGCTTATTACTAATTCATGAAAATGTAGCGGTCGTTTGCCGGACACGACTGGAGACCACAAGTCGGTTCCATGCGTGTGGGCTGATGTGACGGCTCTTATTACATGCAGGGAAAAAAAAGGAGGGCGAGAAGTCGCCTAAAAACCTAAAAACATGAACTACGAACCGGAGTTCGCCAAATTGAAGAGATCCTCCAAGTGGGATCAGTTGATAATAATCCCGCGATTGCTCGATCCAGGATCATTCCCTCTCCGGGGAGTCGATGGTGGCAGCGCAGGGGGAGATGCAGGCATTGTTGGTTGAATGACGTACTCAGGTAGTTCTCCTCGCCTGACCCGATCCTCGATAAGGTCTCGCAAATGTCTGCAGTCATCGGTGTTATGACCATCCATGTCATGAAATATGTAGTGTCTGCCAGAATTGCGTTGTGCTTGTGTTGGTTCCCTCTTGGGAGGCCTTGGATATGAGGCAGCACCCCCTGTATCTACGTAGATATTGCTCAGGGTGTCATTCACTTCAGTGTATTTGTCATATCTGGACCCTCTCCGGAGTGGAGCATTACGCTCATTTGTAGCAGGGGTCTTTCCTTTACCCTTATCATTACCTTTTCCAGGATTGGGCAGTTCTCCATCTCCGAGCATGTTGACGTCGAGAGTGCGTTTCTCAAAAGTTGCATCTTCTTCCCGTAGGAATCTATCCGCTTCAAGGTAGAATTCGCTGAGGTTTTGCGGTGGATCTCTGTACAAAGACTTTTTGAATCCGAGTTATCTAGAACGCTGGATACTGCTGCCATCAGTACCATCGATGGTTCAGGGCGATCAACTGATGCTGCTGCAACATTGAATCTTTCCAGGAATGAACGGAGAGCTTCTCTAGGCCTTTGCTTTATTGTAGTGAGTGTCATGACGTTTTTGGGTCGTGCGATGTGGACCAGAAATTGTTCAAAGAAGCGTGCGACCAACATGTTCCAACTGTTGATCGATTCCGTTTCTAGCTGCCGAATCCACATGGCGGCTGTGTCAGTCAGAAAGAGAGGAAAACATTTAGCCATGACGTTTTCCGATGCCATTTGAACTTCCATATGTCGTTTGTAGCGCATCAGGTGCACGGTAGGATTTGTCCTGCCGTTGTAGGGCTCCAGTTGTGGAAGTTTGAAATCCGGTGGATTGTGGGAATTTCTGATTTCCTGAGTGAATGGGTTGTGATTGACGTCATCTACGTCGTTGTGATAAGTGCGGCCTCTCGTGAGGCATTGAATCAGATCACTGAGTCGATTGCCTTCAAAAAGCTGTTGCAAACTGCCAAGATCAGAGCTGGTGCCACCAGCGTTGAGTGCAGGAGAAAACGGAAGCTGTTGGTGAGCTGCCGGGAGCGGATCGCGGATCGTGGCTCATGGGGGGCGACCTGACCCGGTCGTGAACCATGGAGGTTGGCTCATGAGACGGGGTCGTGAAGCAGGGGGGCGATCCGACTAGATCCTGGAGCCCCTTCACGAGCTGCTTCATGTTGCTGAGTGGGAGCTTGTGCTCTATTGTCCATCCGATCCAAAGCTGAATTCGGTTGTTCCTGAGCGTTACCAAGAGCAAGGGGGTTGCCCCCGAGTCCATGTGATGCACGAGCCGCTTCTGTGGCTTCATTTCCAGTGAGTTGAGCGTTGCCCGGCCTTCCATCCATCTGAGCGAAGAATTGGTTGATCATTTCCTGTTGTTTCTGGAGTAGATCATTTTGCCGTGCCATCTGATCTCTCAGTTCAGCGAGAACTCCATCCATCTCGTCTCTGGTCAAGTATGAAGAAGGATCTCCATGAGAGGAAGCTTCCTGGCTTGCTTCGTTCCTTGTGCCTTCAGCCTTAGCATCATCAGCATGAGCGGAAGTTCCAGTCTTCTTCCTTTTGATTGCCATTGAGTTTCCTTTCAAGCTAGAATTTGAAGTTTTTGTGTGCCCCCCTTCCTGGCGCGCCAAAATGCTAGACCAAAAATTGGGCCTAACACCCAAATGCAGATCATAGATCACAGAATGCAGAAAAGAGTAAATAAAGAGGAGACACACAAAATTTTTATAGTGGTTCGGCTGTAGATGTAGCCTACGTCCACTTTATAATCTTATTATTATACTGGCAGAGATCAGTTACATGCAGACACATAATCCGTGTGTTTATTGAGATTATAATAGGAGAATTTGGATGCTTATGGTGAAAAATCCTCGTAATCAGTAATGGAAGAGGCTATGGAGATGTAGGAGAAAATCTCAGCCAAAAAGTCCTTTAAAATGCCTTGAAATGGTGTATTTACATCTGTAGGTGAGCTTCTGGGTTGACCGGATCGTGATGGGGTACGTGGCAGGCGATCCAAGAAAGTAGGAGCATAAATAGCCTTGAGAACAGGTCAAAACAGTGCACGTATCAGCAGGTCTGAAGGTCGGTTCGTGTTCATGGGATCGGATCGTGAGGAGACAGGGCGAGCCGATCCGGTCGTGGTACTCGAGTGCTGAAGGTGACGCAGTACGGATCGGATCATGATGCATGAGTGCGATGCGAGGGGGCGATCCAATCGTGGACGAGCTGATGGGAGCGATCCGGTGCGATGGTTCTGAGTCTTCGATGCTAGATTACACCCATTCACGGTAATGGGCATAACTTTCAAACCGTAAGTCCGATTGAGCCAAACCAAAGCTCCAACTGAAGCTAACTCAGAGATCTACAAAAGTAATGGAGCCCAGCTTCGTAATCGCTGTTTTCAGGCCCAAAAGAGTTCGTCTGATAGGAGTTTCGGGCCTGTTTATGTTGAGGATGTTATTTTGACCAAATCTCTCAATGTCTTCTGATGTTGTTTCCATCGCTTGAGCATGTTATCATTCAGGAATTCCATGTGTGACATCTTTTGCCAAAAAATGTGTCAACACGTTTGCCCCCCAGAACATATCTTGCTGGTTGAAGGAAGATGTGTTCTGGATAATCTGAGAAATTCAAGTCCAGAATGCGACGATCACGACGGATCGTATTAAGGCCAGAAAACCGACGATCACACGAGATCGTAATAAGGCCAGAGAAATCCAAGAAGACCAGGAATTTGTACCTGCAATAAGATAAAACAAACAATGCAAGAATATTTCCTTGATGGCCTTATCGGAGTAAACCAACCAAGGAGATGTTAGAGGGGTTCCAAGACGGCCTTTCCGGAGTAAGACGACCAAGGAAATGCCATGAAAGTTCCAAGACGGCCTTACCGGAGTAATACGACCAAGGAAGAGCACATGAGGTTCCAAGACGGCCTTACCGGTGTAAGACGACCAAGGAAATGCCATGAAAGTTCCAAGACGGCCTTACCGGAGTAAGACGACCAAGGAAAAGCACATGAGGTTCCAAGACGGCCTTAACGGAGTAAGAGGACCAAGGAAAAGCACATGAGGATTTGTTTATACTGGACGGATCCAGTTCGGAGCCGAAGCTCAATGTTTATATTGGACGGATCCAGTTAGGAGCCTGAGCTCAATGCTTATTACTAATTCATGAAAATGTAGCGGTCGTTCGCCGAACACGACTGGAGACCACAAGTCAGTTCCATGCGTGTGGGCTGATGTGACGGCTCTTATTACATGCAGGAAAAAAAGGAGGGTGAGAAGTCGCCTAAAAACCTAAAAACATGAACTATGAACCGGAGTTCGCCAAACTGAAGAGGTCCGCTGAGTGGGATCAGTTGATAATAATCCCGCGATTGCTCGATCCAGGATCATTCCCTCTTCGGGGAGTCGATGGTGGCAGCGCAGGGGCAGATGCAGGCGTTGTTGGTTGAATGACGTACTCAGGTAGTTCTCGTCGCCTGGCCCGATCCTCGATAAGGTCTCGCAAATGTCTGCAGTCATCGGTGTTATGACCATCCATGTCATGAAATATGCAGTGTCCGCCAGAATTGCGTTGTGCTAGTGTTGGTTCCCTCTTGGGAGGCCTTGGATATGAGGCAGCACCCCCTGTATCTACGTAGATATTGCTCAGGGTGTCATTCAGTTCAGTGTATTTGTCGTATCTGGACCCTCTCCGGGGTGGAGCATTACGCTCATTTGTGGCAGTGGTCTTTCTTTTACCCTTGTCATTACCTTTTCCAGGATTGGGCGGTTCTCCATCTCCGAGCATGTTGACATCGAGAGTGCGTTTCTCAAAAGTTGCATCTTCTTCCCATAGGAATCTATCTGCTTCAAGGTAGAATTCGCTGAGGTTTTGTGGTGGATCTCTGTACAAAGACTTTTTGAACTCCGAGTTATCTAGAACATCGGATACTGCTGCCATCAGTACCATCGATGGTTCAGGGCGATCAACTGATGCTGCTGCAACATTGAATCTTTCCAGGAATGAACGCAGAGCTTCTCTAGGCCTCTGCTTTATTGTAGTTAGTGACATGACGTTTTTGGGTCGTGTGATGTGGACTCGAAACTGTTCAAGGAAGCGTGCGACCAACATGTTCCAACTGTTGATCGATTCTGTTTCTAGCTGCCGAATCCACATGGCGGCTATGCCAGTCAGAAAGAGAGGAAAACATTTAGCCATGACGTTTTCCGATGCCATTTGAACTTCCATATGTCGTTTGTAGCGCATCAGGTGCACGGTAGGATCTGTCCTGCCGTTGTAGGGCTCCAGTTGTGGAAGTTTCAAATCCGGTGGATTGTGGGAATTTCTGATTTCCTGAGTGAATGGATTGTGATTGACGTCATCTACGTCATTGTGATAAGTGCGGCCTCTCGTGAGGCAATGTATCAGATCAGTGAGTCGATTGCCTTCAAAAAGTTGTTGCAAACTGCCAAGATCAGAGCTGGTGCCCCTAGCGTTGAGTGCAGGAGAAAACGGAAGCTGTTGGTGAGCAACCGGGAGCGGATCGTGGCTCATGGGGGGCGACCCGACCCGGTCGTGAACCATGGAGGTTGGCTCTTGAGCTGGGGTCGTGAAGCAGGGGGATGTCCGACTGGATTCTGGAGCTCCTTCACGAGCTGCTTCATGTTGTTGAGTGGGAGCTTGTGCTCTGTTGTCCATCCGATCCGAAGCTGAATTCGGTTGTTCCTGAGCGTTACCAGGAGCAAGGGAGTTTCCCCTGAGTCCATGTGATGCACGAGCCGCTTCTGTGGCTTCATTTCCAGTGAGTTGAGCGTTGCCCGTCCTTCCATCCATCCGAGCGAAGAATTGGTTGATCATTTCCTATTGTTTCTAGAGGAGATCATCTTGCCGTGCCATCTGATCTCTCAGTTCATTGAGAACTCCATCCATCTCGTCTCTGGTCAAGTATGCAGAAGGATGTCCATGAGAGGAAGCTTCCTGGCTTGCTTCGTTCCTTGTGCCTTCAGCATCAGCATCATCAGCATGAGCGGAAGTTCCAGTCTTCTTCCTTTTGATTGCCATTGAGTTTCCTTTCAAGCTAGAAGTTGAAGTTTTTGTGTGCCCCCCTTCTTGACGCGCCAAAATGCTAGACCAAAAATTGGGTCTAACACCCAAATGTGGATCACAGATCATAGAATGAGAAAAGAGTAAATAAAGAGGAGACACACAAAGTTTTTATAGTGGTTCAGCTGCAGATGTAGCCTACGTCCACTTTATAATCTTATTGTTATACTGACAGATTACAAGAATCAGTTACATGCAGACACACAATCCGTGTGTTTATTGAGATTATAATAGGAGAATTTAGATGCAGAAAGATGAAAAATCCTCGTAATCAGTAATGGAAGAGGCTGTGGAGATGTAGGGGAAAGTCTCAGCCAAAAAGTCCTTTAAAATGCCTTGAAATGGTGTATTTATAGCTGTAGGAGAGCTTCTGGGTTGACCGGATCGTGATGGGGTACGTGGCAGGCGATCCAAGAAAGTAGGAGCATAAATAGCCTTGAGAACATGTCAAAACAGTGCGCGTATCAGCAGGTCTGAAGGTCGGTTCGTGTTCATGGGATCGGATTGTGAGGAGACAGGGCGAGCCGATCCGGTTTTGGTACTCGAGTGCTGAAGGTGACGCAGTACGGATCAGATCGTGATGTAGGAGTGCGATCCGAGGGGGCGATCCAATAGTGGGCGAGCTGATGGGAGCGATCTGGTGCAATGGTTCTGAGTCTTCGATGCTAGATTACACCCATTCACGGAAATGGGCATAACTTTCAAACCGTAAGTCCGATTGAGCCAAACCAAAGCTCAAACTGAAGCTAACTCAAAGATCTATAAGAGTTACAGAGTTTAGCTCCGTAATCGCTGTTTTCAGGCCCAAAAGAGGTCGTCTGATAGGAGTTTCGGGCCTGTTTATGTTGAGGATGTGATTTTGACCAAATCTCTCAATGTCTTCTGATGTTGTTTCCATCGCTTGAGCATGTTATCATTCAGGAATTCCATGTGTGATAGCTTTTGCCAAAAAATGTGTCAACACGTTTGCCCCCCAGAACATTTCTTGCTGGTTGAAGGAAGATGTGTTCTGGATAATCTGAGAAATTCAAGTCCAGAATGCGACGATCACGCCGGATCGTATTAAGGCCAGAAAACCGACGATCACACGGGATTGATTAAGGCCAGAGAAATCCAAGAAGACCAGGAATTTGTACCTGCAATAAGATAAAACAAACAATGCAAGAATATTTCCTAGATGGCCTTACTGGAGTAAACCATCCAAGGAGATGTTAGAGGGGTTCCAAGACGGCCTTTCCGGAGTAAGACGACCAAGGAAATGCCATGAAAGTTCCAAGATGGCCTTACCGGAGTAAGACGACCAAGGAAGAGCACATGAGGTTCCAAGACGGCCTTACCGGTGTAAGACGACCAAGGAAATGCCATGAAAGTTCCAAGACGGCCTTACCGGAGTAAGACGACCAAGGAAAAGCACATGAGGTTCCAAGACGGCCTTAACGGAGTAAGAGGACCAAGGAAAAGCACATGAGGATTTGTTTATACTGAACAGATCCAGTTCGGAGCCAAAGCTCAATGTTTATACTAGACGGATCCAGTTAGGACTCGGAGCTCAATGTTTGTTACTAATTCATGAAAATGTAGCGGTCGTTTGCCGGACACGACTGGAGACCACAAGTCGGTTCCATGCGTGTGGGCTGATGTGACGGCTCTTATTACATGCAGGGAAAAAAAAGGAGGGCGTGAAGTCGCCTAAAACCCTAATAACATGAACTACGAACCGGAGTTCGCCAAATTGAAGAGGTCCACTGAGTGGGATCAGTTGATAATAATCCCGCGATTGCTCGATCTAGGATCATTCCCTCTCCGGGGAGTCGATTGTGGCAGCGCAGGGGCAGATGCAGGCGTTGTTGGTTGAGTGACGTACTCAGGTAGTTCTCCTCGCCTGACCCGATCCTCGATAAGGTCTCGCAAATGTCTGCAGTCATCGGTGTTATAACCATCCATTTCATGAAATATGCAGTGTCTGCCAGAATTGCATTGGGCTAGTGTTGGTTCCCTCTTGGGAGGCCTTGGATTTGAGGCCGCACCCCCTGTATCTACGTAGATATTGCTTAGGGTGTCATTCAGTTCAGTGTATTTGTCGTATCTGGACCCTCTCCATGGTGGAGTATTACGCTCATTTGTAGCAGGGGTCTTTCCTTTACCCTTGTCATTACCTTTTCCAGAACTGGGCGGTTCTCCATCTCCGAGCATGTTGACGTCGAGAGTGCGTTTCTCAAAAGCTGCATCTTCTTCCCGTAGGATTCTATCTGCTTCAAGGTAGAATTCGCTGAGGTTTTGTGGTGGATCTCTGTACAAAGACTTTTTGAACTCCGAGTTATCTAGAACGCCGGATACTGTTGCCATCAGTACCATCGATGGTTTAGGGTGATCAACTGATGTTGCTGCAACATTGAATCTTTCCAGGAATGAACGCAGAGCTTCTCTAGGCCTCTGCTTTATTGTAGTGAGTGACATGACGTTTTTGGGTCATGCGATGTGGACCCGAAACTGTTCAAGGAAGCGTGCGACCAACATGTTCCAACTGTTGATCGATTCCGTTTCTAGCTGCCAAATCCACATGGCGGCTATGTCAGTCAAAAAGAGAGGAAAACATTAAGCCATGACGTTTTCCGATGCCATTTGAACTTCCATATGTCGTTTGTAGTGCATCAGGTGCACGGTAGGATCTGTCCTGCCGTTGTAGGGCTCCAGTTGTGGAAGTTTGAAATCCGGTGGATTGTTGGAATTTCTGATTTCCTGAGTGAATGGGTTGTGATTGACGTCATCTACGTCATTGTGATAATTACGGCCTCTTGTGAGGAGTTGAATCAGATCAGTGTGTCGATTGCCTTCAAAAAGTTGTTGCAAACTGCCAAGATCAGAGCTGGTGCCCCCAGCGTTGAGTGCAGGAGAAAACGGAAGCTGTTGGTGAGATGTCGGGAGCGGATCGCGGATCGTGGCTCATGGGGGGCGACCCGACCCGGTCGTGAACCATGGAGGTTGGCTCATGAGCTGGGGTCGTGAAGCGGGGGGCGATCCGACTAGATCCTGGAGCCCCTTCACGAGCTGCTTCATGTTGCTAAGTGGGAGCTTGTGCTCTGTTATCCATCCGATCCAAAGCTGAATTCGGTTGTTCCTGAGCGTTGCCAGGAGCAAGGGGGTTGCCCCCGAGTCCATGTGATGCACGAGCCGCTTCTGTGGCTTCATTTCCAGTGAGTTGAGCGTTGCCCGGCCTTCCATCCATCCGAGCGAAGAACTAGTTGATCATTTCCTGTTGTTTCTGGAGGAGATCATCTTGCCATGCCATCTGATCTCTCAGTTCAGCGAGAAATCCATCCATCTCGTCTCTGGTCAAGTATGCAGAAGGATCTCCATGAGAGGAAGCTTCCTGGCTTGCTTCGTTCCTTGTGCCTTCAGCATCAGCATCATCAGCATGAGCGGAAGTTCCAGTCTTCTTCCTTTTGATTGCCATTGAGTTTCCTTTCAAACTAGAAGTTGAAGTTTTTGTGTGTCCCCCTTCATGGCGTGCCAAAATGCTAGACCAAAAATTGGGCCTAACACCCAAATGCAGATCACAGAATGTAGAAAAGAGTAAATAAAGAGGAGACACACAAATTTTTATAGTGGTTCGGCTGTAGATGTAGCTTATGTCCACTTTATAATCTTATTGTTATATTTACATATTACAAGAATCAGTTACATGCAGACACACAATCCGTGTGTTTACTGAGATTATAATAGTTAAATTTAGATGCAGAAAGGTGAAAAATCCTCGTAATCAGTAATGGAAGAGGCTGTGGAGATGTAGGAGAAAGTCTCAGCCAAAAAGTCCTTTAAAATGCCTTGAAATGGTGTATTTATAGCTGTAGGAGAGCTTCTGGGTTGACCGGATCGTGATGGGGTACGTGGCAGGCGATCCAAGAAAGTAGGAGCATAAATAGCCTTGAGAACAGGTCAAAACAGTGCGCGTATCAGCAGGTCTGAAGGTCGGTTCGTGTTCATGGGATCAGATCGTGAGGAGACAGGGCGAGCCGACCCGGTCATGGTACTCGAGTGCTGAAGGTGATGCAGTACGGATCGGATCGTGATGCAGGAGTGCGATCCGAGGGGGCGATCCAATCGTGGGCGAGCTGGCGGGAGCGATCCGGTGCGATGGTTCTGAGTCTTCGATGCTAGATTACACCCATTCACGGAAATGGGCATAACTTTCAAACTGTAAGTCCGATTGAGCCAAACCAAAGCTCAAACTGAAGCTAACTCAGAGATCTTCAAAATTTTTGGAGCCCGGTTATGCAATCGCTGTTTTCTGGCCCAAAAGAGGTCATCTGATAGGAGTTTCGAGCCTGTTTATTTTGAGGATGTGATTTTGACCAAATCTCTCAATGTCTTCTGACGTTGTTTCCATCGCTTGAGCATTTTATCATTCAGGAATTCCATGTGTGACAGCTTTTGCCAAAAAATGTGTCAACACGTTTGCCCCCCAGAACATATCTTGCTGGTTGAAGGAAGATGTGTTCTGGATAATCTGAGAAATCCAAGTCTAGAATGCGACTATCACGCCAGATCGTATTAAGACCAGAAAACTGACGATCACACGAGATCGTATTAAGGCCAGAGAAATCCAAGAAGACCAGGAATTTGTACCTGCAATAAGATAAAACAAACAATGCAAGAATATTTCTTAGATGGCTTTAATAGAGTAAACCATCCAAGGAGATGTTAGAGGGGTTCCAAGACGGCCTTTCCGGAGTAAGACGACCAAGGAAATGCCATGAAAGTTCCAAGACGGCCTTACCGGAGTAAGACGACCAAGGAAGAGCACATGAGGTTCCAAGACGGCCTTACCGGTGTAAGACGACCAAGGAAATGCCATGAAAGTTCCAAGACGGCCTTACCGGAGTAAGACGACCAAGGAAAAGCACATGAGGTTCCAAGACGGCCTTAACGGAGTAAGAGGACCAAGGAAAAGCACATGAGGATTTGTTTATACTGGACGGATCCAGTTCGGAGCCGAAGCTCAATGTTTATACTGGACGGATCTAGTTAGGAGCCGGAGCTCAATGCTTATTGCTAATTCATGAAAATGTAGCGGTCGTTTGCCGGACACGATTGGAGACCACAAGACGGTTCCATGCGTGTGGGCTGATGTGACGGCTCTTATTACATGCAGGGAAAAAAAGGAGGGCGTGAAGTCGCCTAAAAACCTAAAAACATGAACTACGAACCGGAGTTCGCCAAATTGAAGAGGTCCGCTGAGTGGGATCAGTTGATAATAATCCCGCGATTGCTCGATCCAGGATCATTCCCTCTCCGGGGAGTCGATGGTGGCAGTGCAGGGGCAGATACAAGCGTTGTTGGTTGAATGACGTACTAAGGTAGTTCTCCTCGCCTGACCCGATCCTCGATAAGGTCTCGCAAATGTCTGCAGTCATCGGTGTTATGACCATCCATGTCATGAAATATGCAGTGTCTGCCAGAATTGCGTTGTGCTAGCGTTGGTTCCCTCTTGGGAGGCCTTGGATATGAGGCAGCACCCCCTGCATCTATGTAGATATTGCTCAAGGTGTCATTCAGTTCAGTGTATTTGTCGTATCTGGACCCCCTCCGGGGTGGAGCATTACGCTCCTTTGTAGCAGGGGTCTTTCCTTTACCCTTGTCATTACCTTTTCCAGGATTGGGAGGTTCTCCATCTCCGAGCATGTTGACATCGAGAGTGCGTTTCTCAAAAGTTGCATCTTCTTCCCTTAGGAATCTATCAGCTTCAAGGTAGAATTCGCTGAGGTTTTGTGGTGGATCTCTGTACAAAGACTTCTTGAACTCCGAGTTATTTAGAACGCCGGATACTGCTGCCATCAGTACCATCGATGGTTCAGGGCGATCAACTGATGCTGCTGCAATATTGAATCTTTCCAGGAATGAACGCAGAGCTTCTCTAGGCCTCTGCTTTATTGTAGTGAGTGACATGACGTTTTTGGGTCGTGAGATGTGGACCCGAAACTGTTCAAGGAAGCGTGCGTCCAAAATGTTCCAACTGTTGATCGATTCCGTTTCTAGCTGCTGAATCTATATTGCGGCTATTTCAGTCAGAAAGAGAGGAAATCATTTAGCCATGATGTCTTCCGATGCCATTTGAACTTCCATATGTCGTTTGTAGCGCATCAGGTGCACGGTAGGATCTGTCCTGCCGTTGTAGGGCTCCAGTTGTGGAAGTTTGAAATCCGGTGGATTGTGGGAATTTCTGATTTCCTGAGTGAATGGGTTATGATTGACGTCATCTACGACATTGTGATAAGTGCGGCCTCTCGTGAGGCGTTGAATCAGATCAGTAAGTCGATTGCCTTCAAAAAGCTGATGCAAACTGCCAGGATTAGAGCTGGTGCCCCCATCTTTGAGTGCAGGAGAAAACGGAAGCTGTTGGTGAGCTTCCGGTAGCGGATCGCGGATCGTGGCTCATGGGGTGCGGCCCGACCCGGTCGTGAACCATGGAGGTTTTCTCATGAGCTGGGGTCGTGAAGCAGGGGGGCGATCCGACTGGATCCTGGAGCCCCTTTACGAGCTGCTTCATGTTGCTGAGTGGGAGCTTGTGCTCTGTTGTCCATCCGATCCGAAGCTGAATTCGGTTGTTCCTGAGCATTACCAGGAGCAAGGGGGTTTCCCCCGAGTCCATGTGATGCACGAGCCGCTTCTGTGGCTTCATTTCCAGTGAGTTGAGCGTTGCCCGGCCTTCCATCCATCCGAGCGAAGAATTGTTTGATCATTTCCTGCTGTTTCTGGAGGAGATCATCTTGCCGTGCCATCTGATCTCTCAGTTCAGCGAGAACTCCATCCATCTCGTCTCTGGTCAAGTATGCAGAAGGATCTCCATGAGAGGAAGCTTCCTGACTTGCTTCGTTCCTTGTGCCTTCAGCATCAACATCATCAGCATGAGCGGAAGTTCCAGTCTTCTTCGTTTTAATTGCTATTGAGTTTCCTTTCAAGCTAGAAGTTGAAGTTTATGTGTGCCCCGCTTCCTGGCGCGCCAAAATGCTAGACCAAAAATTGGGCCTAACACCCAAATGCAGATCACAGATCACAGATCACAGAATGCAGAAAAGAGTAAATAAAGAGGAGACACACAAAGATTTTATAGTGGTTCGGCTGTAGATGTAGCCTACGTCCACTTTATAATCTTATTGTTATACTGACAGATTACAAGAATCAGTTACATGCAGACACACAATCCGTGTGTTTATTGAGATTATAATAGGAGAATTTAGACGCAGAATGGTGAAAAATGCTCGTAATCAGTAATGGAAGAGGCTGTGCAGATGTAGGAGAAAGTCTTAACCAAAAAGTCCTTTAAAATGCCTTGAAATGGTGTATTTATAGCTGTAGGAGAGCTTCTGGGTTGACCGGATCGTGATGGGGTACGTGGCAGGCGATCCAAGAAAGTAGGAGCATAAATAGCCTTGAGAAAAGGTCAAAACAGTGCGCGTATCAGCAGGTCTGAAGGTCGGTTCGTGTTCATGGGATCGGATCGTGAGGAGACAGGGCGAGCCAATCCGGTCGTGGTACTCGAGTGCTGAAGGTGATGCAGTGCGGATCGGATCGTGATGCAGGAGTGCGATCCGAGGGGGCGATCCAATCGAGGGCGAGCCGATGGGAGCGATCCGGTGCGATGGTTCTGAGTCTTCGATGCTAGATTACACCCATTCACGGAAATGGGCATAACTTTCAAACCGTAAGTCCGATTGAGCCAAACCAAAGCTCAAACTGAAGCTAACTCAGAGATCTACAAAATTTACTGTGCTTAGCTCCATAATCGCTGTTTTCAGGCCCAAAAGAGGTCGTCTGATAGGAGTTTCGGGCCTGTTTATGTTGAGGATGTGATTTTGACCAAATCTCTCAATGTCTTCTGACGATGTTTCCATCGCTTGAGCATGTTATCATTCAGGAATTCCATGTGCGACAGCTTTTGCCAAAAAATGTATCAACACGTTTGCCCCCCAGAACATATCTTACTGGTTGAAGGAACATGTGTTCTGGATAATCTGAGAAATCCAAGTCCAAAATGCGACGATCACGCCGAATCGCATTAAGGCCAGAAAACCGACGATCACACGGGATCGTATTTAGGCCAGAAAAATCCAAGAAGAGCAGGAATTTGTACCTGCAATAAGATAAAACAAACAATGCAAGAATATTTCCTAGATGGCCTTACCGGAGTAAACCATCCAAGGAGATGTTAGAGGGGTTCCAAGACGGCCTTTTCGGAGTAAGACGACCAAGGAAATGCCATGAAAGTTCCAAGACGGCCTTATCGGAGTAAGACGATCAAGGAAGAGCACATGAGGTTCCACGGCGGCCTTACCGGTGTAAGACGACCAAGGAAATGCCGTGAAAGTTCCAAGACCGCCTTACCGGAGTAAGACGACCAAGGAAAAGCACATGAGGTTCCAAGACGGCCTTAACGGAGTATGAGGACCAAGGACAAGCACATGAGGATTTGTTTATACTGGACGGATCCAGTTCGGAGCCGAAGCTCAATGTTTGTACTAGACGGATCCAGTTAGGAGCCGGAGCTCAATGCTTGTTACTAATTCATGAAAATGTAGCGGTCGTTTGCCAGACACGACTGGAGACCACAAGTCGGTTCCATGCGTGTCGGCTGATGTGACAACTCTTATTACCTGCAGGAAAAAAAAGGAGGGCGTGAAGTCGCCTAAAAACCTAAAAACATGAACTACGAACCGGAGTTCGCCAAATTGAAGAGGTTCGCTGAGTGGGATCAGTTGATAATAATCCCGCGATTGCTCGATCCAGGATCATTCCCTCTCCGGGGAGTCGATGGTGGCAGCACATGGGCAGATGCAGGCGTTGTTGGTTGAATGACGTATTCATGTAGTTCTCCTCGCCTGACCCGATCCTCGATTAGGTCTCGCAAATGTCTGCAGTCATCGGTGTTATGACCATCCATGCCATGAAATATGCAGTGTCTGCCAAAATTGCGTTGTGCTAGTGTTGGTTCCCTCTTGGGAGGCCTTGGATATGAGGCAGCACCCCCTGTATCTACGTAGATATTGCTCAGGGTGTCATTCAGTTTGGTGTATTTGTCGTATCTGGACCCTCTCTGGGGTGGAGCATTATGCTCATTTGTAGCAGGGGTCTTTCCTTTACCCTTGTCATTACCTTTTCCAGGATTGGACGGTTCTCCATCTCCGAGCATGTTGACGTTGAGAGTGCATTTCTCAAAAGTTGCATCTTCTTCCCGTAGGAATCTATCTGCTTTAAGGTAGAATTCGCTGAGGTATTGCGGTGGATCTTTGTACAAAGACTTTTTGAACTCCGAGTTATTTAGAACGCCGGATACTGCTGCCATTAGTACCATCGATGGTTCAGGGCGATCAACTGATGCTGATGCAACATTGAATCTTTCCAGGAATGAACGCATAGCTTCTCTAGGACTCTGCTTTATTGTAGTGAGTGACATGACGTTTTTGGGTCGTACGATGTGGACCCGAAACTGTTCAAGGAAGCGTGCGACCAACATGTTCCAACTATTGATCGATTCCGTTTCTAGCTGCCGAATCCACTTGGCGGCTATGTCAATCAGAAAGAGAGGAAAACATTTAGCCATGACGTTTTCAGATGCCATTTGAACTTCCATATGTCGTTTGTAGCGCATCAGGTGCACGGTAGGATCTGTCCTGCCGTTGTAGGGCTCCAGTTGTGGAAGTTTGAAATCCGGTGGATTGTGGGAATTTCCGATTTCCTGAATGAATGGGTTGTGATTGACGTCATCTACGTCATTGTGATAATTGCGGCCTCTCGTGAGGCGTTGAATCAGATCAGTGAGTCGATTGCCTTCGAAAAGCCGTTGAAAACTGCCAAGATCAGAGCTGGTGCCCCCAGCGTTGAATGCAGGAGAAAACGGAAGCTGTTGGTGAGCTGCCGGGAGCGGATCGCGGATCGCGGATCGTGGCTCATGGGAGGCGACCCGACCCTGTCGTGAACCATGGAGCTTGGCTCACGAGCTGGGGTCGTGAAGCAGGGGGGCGATCCGACTGGATTCTGGAGCCCCTTCATGAGTTGCTTCATGTTGCTGAGTGGGAGCTTGTGCTCTGTTTCCATCCGATCCGAAGTTGAATTCGGTTGTTCCTGAGCGTTACCAAGAGCAAGGGGGTTGTCCCCAAGTCCATGTGATGCACGAGCCGCTTCTGTGGCTTCATTTCCAGTGAGTTGAGCGTTGCCCAGCCTTCCATCCATCCGAACGAAGAATTGGTTGATCATTTCCTGTTGTTTCTGGAGGAGATCATCTTGCCATGCGATCTGATCTCTCAGTTCAGCGAGAACTCCATCCATCTCGTCTCTGGTCAAGTATGCAGAAGGATGTCCATGAGAGGAAGCTTCCTGGCTTGCTTCGTTCCTTGTGCCTTCAGCATCAGCATCATCAGCATGAGCGGAAGTTCTAGTCTTCTTCCTTTTGATTGCCCTTGAGTTTCCTTTCAAGCTAGAATTTGAAGTTTTTGTGTGCCCCCCTTCCTGGCGCACCAAAATGCTAGACCAAAAATTGGGCCTAACACCCAAATGCAGATCACAGAATGCAGAAAAGTGTAAATAAAGAGGAGACACAGAAAGTTTTTGTAGTGGTTCTGCTGTAGATGTAGCCTACGTTCACTTTATAATCTTATTGTTATATTGACATATTACAAGAATCAGTTACATGCAGACACACAATCCGTGTGTTTATTGAGATTATAATAGGAGAATTTAGATGCAGAAAGGTGAAAAATCCTCGTAATCAGTAATGGAAGAGGCTGTGGAGATGTAGGAGAAAGTCTCAGCCAAAAAGTCCTTTAAAATGCCTTGAAATGGTGTATTTATAGCTGTAGGAGAGCTTCTGGGTTGACCGGATCGTGGTGGGGTACGTGGCAAGCGATCCAAGAAAGTAGGAGCATAAATAGCCTTGAGAACAGGTCAAAAGAGTGCGCGTATCAGCAGGTCTGAAGGTTGGTTCGTGCTCATGGGATCGGATCGTGAAGAGACAGGGCGAGCCGATCCGATCGTGGTACTCGAATACTGAAGGTGACGCAGTACGGATCGGATCGTGGTGTAGGAGTGCGATCCGAGGGGGTGATCCAATCGTGGGCGGGCTGATGGGAGCGATCCAGTGCGATGGTTCTGAGTCTTCGATGCTAGATTACACCCATTCACTGAAATGGGCATAACTTTCAAACCGTAAGACCGATTGAGCCAAACCAAAGCTCAAACTGAAGCTAACTCAGAGATCTACAAAATTTACTGAGCTCTGCTCCATAATCGCTGTTTTCAGGACCAAAAGAGGAAGTCTGATAGGAGTTTCGGGCCTGTTTATGTTGAGGATGTGATTTTGACCAAATCTCTCAATGTCTTCTGACGTTGTTTCCATCGCTTGAGCATGTTATCATTCAGGAATTCCATGTGTGACAGCTTTTGCCAAAAAATGTGTCAACACGTTTGCTCCTCAGAACATATCTTGCTGGTTGAAGGAAGATGTGTTCTGGATAATCTGAGAAATCCAAGTCCAGAATGCGACGATCACGCCGGATCGTATTAAGGCTAGAAAACCGACGATCACACGGGATCGTATTAAGGCCAGAGAAATCCAAGAAGACCAGGAATTTGTACCTGCAATAAGATAAAACAAACAATGCAGGAATATTTCCTAGATGGCCTTACCGGAGTAAACCATCCAAGGAGATGTTAGAGGGGTTCCAAGATGGCCTTTCCGGAGTAAGACGACCAAGGAAATGCCATGAAAGTTCCAAGATGGCCTTACTGGAGTAAGAGGACCAAGGAAGAGCACATGAGGTTCCAAGACGGCCTTACTGGTGTAAGACGATCAAGGAAATGCCATGAAAGTTCCAAGACGGCCTTACCGGAGTAAGACGACCAAGGAAAAGCACATGAGGTTCTAAGACGGCCTTACCGGAGTAAGACGACCAAGGAAAAGCACATGAGGATTTGTTTATACTGGACGGATCCAGTTCAGAGCCGAAGCTCAATGTTTATACCGGACGGATCCAGTTAGCAGCCGGAGCTCAATGCTTGTTACTAATTCATGAAAATGTAGCGGTCGTTTGCCGGAGACGACTGGAGACCACAAGTCGGTTCCATGCGTGTGGGCTGATGTGACGGCTCTTATTACATGCAGGGAAAAAAAGAGTGCGAGAAGTCGCCTAAAAACCAAAAAACATGAACTACGAACTGGAGTTCGCCAAATTGAAGAGGTCCGCTGAGTGGGATCAGTTGATAATAATCCCGCGATTGCTCGATCCAGGATTATTCCCTCTCTGGGGAGTCGATGGTGGCAGCGCAGGAGCAGAAGCAGGCGTTGTTGGTTGAATGACGTACTCATGTAGTTCTCCTCGCCTGACCCGATCCTCGATAAGGTCTCACAAATGTCTACAGTCATCGGTGTTATGACCATCTGTGTCATGAAATATGCAGTGTCTGCCAGAATTGCATTGTGATACTGTTGGTTCCCTCTTGGGAGGCCTTGGATATGAGGCAGCACCCCCTGTATCTACGTAGATATTGCTCAGGGTGTCATTCAGTTCAGTGTATTTGTCGTAACTGGACCCTCTCCAGGGTGGAGCATTACGCTCATTTATAGCAGTTGCCTTTCCTTTACCCTTGTCATTACCTTTTCCAGGATTGGGCGGTTCTCCATCTCCGAGCATGTTGACGTCGAGAGTGCGTTTCTCAAAAGTTGCATCTTCTTCCCGTAGGAATCTATCTGCTTCAAGGTAGAATTCGCTGAGGTTTTGCGGTGGATCTCTTTATAAATACTTTTTGAACTCCGAGTTATCTAGAACGCCGGATACTGCTGCTATCAGTACCATCGATGGTTCAGGGCGATCAACTGATGCTGCTGCCACATTGAATCTTTCCAGGAATGAACGCAGAGCTTCTCTAGGTCTCTGCTTTATTGTAGTGAGTGACATGACATTTTAGGTTCGTGCGATGTGGACCCGAAACTGTTCAAGGAAGCGTGCGACCAACATGTTCCAACTGTTGATCGATTCCGTTTCTAGCTGCCGAATCCACATGGCGGCTATGTCAGTCAGAAAGAGAGGAAAGCATTTAGCCATGACGTTTTCCGATGCCATTTGAACTTCCATATGTCGTTTATAGCGCATCAGGTGTGCGGTAGGATCTGTCCTTCCGTTGTAGGGCTCCAGTTGTGGAAGTTTGAAATCCGGTGGATTGTGGGAATTTCTGATTTCCTGAGTGAATGGGTTGTGATTGACGTCATCTACGTCATTGTGATAAGTGCGGCCTCTCGTGAGGCATTGAATCAGATCAGTGAGTCGATTGCCTTCAAAAAGCTGTTGCAAACTGCCAAGATCAGAGTTGGTGCCCCCAGCGTTGAGTGCAGGAGAAAACGGAAGCTGTAGGTGACCTGTCGGGAGCGGATCGCGGATCATGGGGGGCGACCCGACCCGGTCGTGAACCATGGAGGTTGGCTCATGAGCTGGGGTCTTGAACCAGGGGGCGATCCGACTGGAACCTGGAGCCCCTTCACGAGCTGCTTCATGTTGCTGAGTCGGAGCTTGTGCTCTGTTGTCCATCCGATCCGAAGCTGAATTCGGTTGTTCCTGAGCGTTACCAAGAGCAAGGGGGTTGCCCCCGAGTCCATGTGATGCACGAGCCGCTTCTGTGGCTTCATTTCCAGTGAGTTGAGCGTTGTCCGGCCTTCCATCCATCCAAGCGAAGAATTGGTTGATCATTTCCTGTTCTTTCTGGAGGAGATCGTCTTGCCATGCCATCTGATCTCTCAGTTCAGTGAGAACTCCATCCATCTCGTCTCTGGTCAAGTATGCAGAAGGATCTCCATGAGAGGAAGCTTCCTGGCTTGCTTCGTTCCTTGTGCCGTCAGCATCAGCATCATCAGCATGAGCGGAAGTTCCAGTCTTCTTCCTTTTGATTGCCATTGACTTTCCTTCCAAGCTAGAAGTTGAAGTTTTTGTGTGCCCCCTTCCTGACCCGCCAAAATGCTAGACCAAAAATTGGGCCTAACACCCAAATGCAGATCACATATCACAGAATGCAGAAAAGAGTAAATAAAGAGGAGACACACAAAGTTTTTATAGTGGTTTGGCTGTAGATGTAGCCTACATCAACTTTATAATCTTATTGTTATACTGACAGATTACAAGAATCAGTTACATGCCGACAAACAATCCGTGTGTTTATTGAGATTATTATAGGAGAATTTAGATGTAGAAAGGTGAAAAATCCTCGTAATCAGTAATGGAAGAGGCTGTGGAGATGTAGGAGAAAGTCTCAACCAAAAAGTCCTTTAAAATGTCTTGAAATGGTGTATTTATAGTTGTAGGAGAGCTTCTGGGTTGACCAGATCGTGATGGGGTACATGGAAGGCGATCCAAGAAATTAGGAGCATAAATAGCCTTGAGAACAGGTCAAAACAGTGCGCGTATCAGCAGGTTTGAAGGTCGGTTCGTGTTCAAGGGATCGGATCGTGAGGAGACAGGGCGAGCCGATCCGGTCGTGGTACTCGAGTGTTGAAGGTAACGCAGTACTGATCGGATCATGATGCAGGAGTACGATCCGAGGGGGCGATCCAATCGTGGGCAAGCTGATGGGAGCGATCCGGTGCGATGGTTCTGAGTCTTCGATGCTAGATTACACTCATTCACGGAAATGGGCATAACTTTCAAACCGTAAGTCCGATTCAGCCAAACTAAAGCTCAAACTGAAGCTAACTCAGAGATCTACAAAAGTTATAGAGCTCAGCTTTGTAATCGCTATTTTCAGGCCCAAAAGAGGTCGTCTGATAGGAGTTTCGGGCCTGTTTATGTTGAGGATGTGATTTTGACCAAATCTCTCAATGTCTTCTGACGTTGTTTCCATCGCTTGAGCATGTTATCATTCAGGAATTCCATATGTGACAGCTTTTGCCAAAAATTATGTCAACACGTTTGCCCCCCAGAACATATCTTGAGGGTTGAAGGAAGATGTGTTCTGGATAATCTGAGAAATCCAAGTCCAAAATGCGACGATCAGGTCGGATCGTATTAAGGCCAGAAAACCGACGATCACACGGGATCGTATAAAGGCCAGAGAAATCCAAGAAGACCAGGAATTTGTACCTGCAATAAGATAAAACAAACAATGCAAGAATATTTCCTAGATGGCCTTACCGGAGTAAACCATCCAAGGAGATGTTAGAGGGGTTCCAAGACGGCCTTTCCGGAGTAAGACGACCAAGGAAATGCCATGAAAGTTTCAAGACGGCCTTACCGGAGTAAGACGACCAAGGAAGAGCACATGAGGTTCCAAGACGGCCTTACCGGTGTAAGACGACCAAGGAAATGCCATGAAAGTTCCATGACGGCCTTACCGGAGTAAGAGGACCAAGGAAAAACACATGAGTTTCCAAGACGGCCTTAACGGAGTAAGAGGGCCAAGGAAAAGCACATGAGGATTTGTTTATACTGGACGGATCCAGTTCGGAGCCGAAGCTCAATGTTTATACCGGACGTATCCAGTTAGGAGCAGGAGCTCAATGCTTATTACTAATTCATGAAAATGTAGCGGTCGTTTGCCGGACACGACTGGAGACCCCAAGTCGGTTCCATGCGTGTGGGCTGATGTAATGGCTCTTATTACATGCAGGGAAAAAAAAGGAGGGAGAGAAGTCGCCTAAAAACCTAAAAACATGAACTATGAACCGGGGTTCGCCAAATTGAAGAGGTCCGCTGAGTGGGATCAGTTGATAATAATCCCGCGATTGCTCGATCCAGGATCATTCCCTCTCCGGGGAGTCGATGGTGGCAGCGCAGGGGCAGACGCAGGCATTGTTGGTTGAATGACGTACTCAGGTAGTTCTCCTCGCCTGGCCCGATCATCGATAAGGTCTCGCAAATGTCTCCAGTCATCGGTGTTATGACCATACATGTCATGAAATATGCAATGTCTGCCAGAATTGCATTGTGCTAGTGTTGGTTCCCTCTTGGGAGGCCTTGGATATGAGGCAGCACCCCCTGTATCTACGTTGATATTGCTCAGGGTGTCATTCAGTTTAGTGTATTTGTCATATCTGGACCCTCTCTGGGTGGAGCATTACGCTCATTTGTAGCAGGGGTCTTTCCTTTACCCTTGTCATTACCTTTTCTAGGATTGGGCGGTTCTCCATCTCCGAGCATGTTGACGTCAAGAGTGCGTTTCTCAAAAGTTGCATCTTCTTCCCTAAGGAATCTATCTGCTTCAAGGTAGAATTCACTGAGATTTTGCGGTGGATCTCTGTACAAAGACTTTTTGAACTCCGAGTTATCTAGAATGCCTGATACTGCTGCCATCAGTACCATCGATGGTTCAGGGCGATCAACTGATGCTGCAACATTTAATCTTTCCAGGAATGAACGCAGAGCTTCTCTAGGCCTCTGCTTTATTGTAGTGAGTGACATGACGTTTTTGGGTCGTGCGACGTGGACCCGAAACTGTTCAAGGAAGCGTGCGACCAACATGTTCCAACTGTTGATCGATTCCCTTTCTAGCTGCCGAATCCACATGGCTGTTATGTCAGTCAGAAAGAGAGGAAAACATTTAGCCATGACGTTTTCCGATGCCATTTGAACTTCCATATGTCATTTAGAGCGCATCAGGTGCACGGTAGGATCTGTCCTGTCGTTTTAGGGCTCCAGTTGTGGAAGTTTGAAATCCGGTGGATTGTGGGAATTTCTGATTTCTTGAGTGAATGGGTTGTGATTGACGTCATCTACGTCATTGTGATAAGTGCGGCCTCTCGTGAGGCATTGAATCAGATCAGTGAGTCGATTGCCTTCAAAAAGCTGTTGCAAACTGCCAAGATCAGAGCTGGTGCCCCCCAGCGTTGAGTGCAGGAGAGAACGGAAGCTGTTGGTGAGCTGCCTAGAGCGGATCGCGGATCGTGGCTCATGGGGGCGACCCGACCCGGTCGTGAACCGTGGAGGTTGGTTCTTGAGCTGGGGTAGTGAAGAAGGGGGGCGATCCGACTGGATCCTGGAGCCACTTCACGAGCTGCTTCGTGTTGCTGAGTGGGAGCTTGTGCTCTGTTGTCCATCCGATCTGAAGCTAAATTCGGTTGTTCCTGAGCGTTACCAAGAGCAAGGGGGTTGCCCCCGAGTCCATGTGATGCAAGAGCCACTTCTGTGTCTTCATTTCCATTGAGTTGAGCGTTGCCCGGCCTTCCATCCATCCGAGCGAAGAATTGGTTGATCATTTCCAGTTGTTTCTGGAGGAGATCATCTTGCCGTGCCATCTGATCTCTCAGTTCAGCGAGAAATCCATCCATTTCGTCTCTGGTCAAGTATGCAGAAGGATCTCCATGAGAGGAAGCTTCCTGGCTTACTTCGTTCCTTGTTCCTTCAGCATCAGCATCATCAGCATGAGCGGAAGTTCCAGTCTTCTTCCTTTTGATTGCCATTGAGTTTCCTTTTAAAGCTAGAAGTTGAAGTTTTGTATGCCCCCCTTCCTGGCGCACCAAAATGCTAGACCAAAAATTGGGTTGAACACCCAAATGCAGATCACAGATCACAGAATGCAGAAAAGAGTAAATAAAGAGGAGATACACAAAGTTTTTATAGTGGTTCGGCTGTAGATGTAGCCTACATCCACTTTATAATCTTATTGTTATACTGACAGATTACAAGAATCAGTTACATGCAGACACACAATCCGTGTGTTTATTAAGATTATAATAGGAGAATTTAGATGCAGAAAGGTGAAAAATCCTCGTAATCAATAATGGAAGAGGCTGTGGAGATGTAGGAGAAAGTCTAAGCCATAAAGTCCTTTAAAATGCCTTGAAATGGTGTATTTATAGTTGTAGGAGAGTTTCTGGGTTGACCGGATCATGATGGGGTACGTGGCAGGCGATCCAAGAAAGTAGGAGCATAAATAGCCTTGAGAACAGGTCAAAACAGTGCGCGTATCAGCAGGTCTGAAGGTCGGTTCGTGTTCATGGGATCGGATCGTGAAGAGACAGGGCGAGCCGATCCGGTCGTGGTTCTCGAGTGCTGAAGATGACGCAGTATGGATCAGATCGTCATGCCGGAGTCGATCCGATGGGGCGATCCAATCGTGGCGAGCTGATGGGAGCGATCCGGTGCGATGGTTCCGAGTCTTCGATGCTAGATTACACCCATTCACGGAAATGGGCATAACTTTCAAACCGTAAGTCCGATTGAGCCAAACCAAAGCTCAAACTGAAGCTAACTCAGAGATCTACGAAATTTACGAAGCATAGATCCGTAATCACTGTTTTCAGGCCCAAAAGAGGTCGTATGTGTAGTTCCGGGCCTGTTTATGTTGAGGATGTGATTTTGACCAAATCTCTCAATGTCTTCTGACGTTGTTTCCATTACTTGAGCATTTTATCATTCAGGAATTTCATGTGTGACAGCTTTTGCCAAAAAATGTGTCAACACGTTTGCCCCCCAAAACATATCTTGCTGGTTGAAGGAAGATGTGTTCTGGATAATGTGAGAAATCCAAGTCCAGAATGCGACGATCACGCCGGATCGTATTAAGGCCAGAAAACCGACGATCACACGGGATCGTATTAAGGCCAGAGAAATCCAAGAATACTAGGAATTTGCACCTGCAATAAGATAAAACAAACAATGCAAGAATATTTCCTAGATCGCCTTACCGGAGTAAACCATCCAAGGAGATGTTAGAGGGGTTCCAAGACGGCCTTTCCGGAGTAAGACGACCAAGGAATTGCCATAAAAGTTCCAAGACGGCCTTACCGGAGTAAGAAGACCAAGGAAGAGCACATTAGGTTCCAAGACGGCCTTACCGGTGTAAGACGACCAAGGAAATGCCATGAAAGTTCCAAGACGGCCTTACCGGAGTAAAAGACCAAGGAAAAGCACATGAGGTTCCAAGACAGTCTTAACGGAGTAAGAGGACCAAGGAAAAGCACATGAGGATTTGTTTATACTGGACGGATCCAGTTCGGAGCCGAAGCTCAATTTTTATACTGGACGGATCCAGTTAGGAGCCGGAGCTCAATGCTTATTACTAATTCATGAAAATGTATCGGTCGTTTGTCGGACACAACTGGAGACCACAAGTCGGTTCCATGCGTGTGGGATGATGTGACAACTCTTATTACATGTAGGAAAAAAAAAGGAGGGCGAGAAGTCGCCTAAAAACCTAAAAACATGAACTACGAACCGGAGTTCGCCAAATTGAAGAGGTCCGCTGAGTGGGATCAGTTGATAATAATCCCGCGATTGCTCGATCCAGGATCATTCCCTCTCTGGGGAGTCGATGGTGGCAGCGTAGGGGCAGATGCAGGCGTTGTTGGTTGAATGACGTACTCATGTAGTTCTCCTCGCCTGACCAGATCCTCGATAAGGTCTCGCAAATGTCTGCAGTCATCGGTGTTATGACCATCCATGTCATGAAATATGCAGTGTCTGCCAGAATTGTGTTGTGCTAGTGTTGGTTCCCTCTTGGGAGGCCTTGGATATGAGGCAGCACCCCCTGTATCTACGTAGATATTGCTCAGGGTGTCATTCAGTTCAGTGTATTTGTTGTATCTGGACCCTCTCCGAGGTGGAGCATTACGTTCATTTGCAGTAGGGGTCTTTCCTTTACCCTTGTCATTACCTTTTCCAGGATTGGGCGGTTCTCCATCTCCGAGCATGTTGACGTCGAGAGTGCGTTTCTCAAAAGTTGCATCTTCTTCCCGTAGGAATCTATCTGCTTCAAGGTAGAATTCGCTGAGGTTTTGCGGTGGATCTCTGTAAAAAGACTTTTTGAACTCCGAGTTATCTAGAACGCCGGATACTGCTACCATCAGTACCATCGATGGTTCAGGGCGATCAACTGATGCTGCTGCAACATTGAATCTTTCCAGGAATGAAAGCAGAGCTTCTCTAGGCCTCTGCTTTATTGTAGTGAGTATCATGACGTTTTTGAGTCGTGCGATGAGGACCCGAAACTGTTCAAGGAAGCGTGCGACCAACATGTTCCAACTGTTGATCGATTCCGTTTCTAGCTGCCGAATCCACATGGCGTCTATGTCAGTCAGAAAGAGAGGAAAACATTTAGCCATGACGTTTTCAGATGCCATTTGAACTTCCATATGTCGTTTGTAGCGCATCAGGTGCACGGTAGGATCTGTCCTGCCGTTGTAGGGCTCTAGTTGTGGAAGTTTGAAATCCAGTGGATTGTGGGAATTTCTGATTTCCTGAGTGAATGGGTTGTGATTGACATCATCTACGTCATTGTGATAAGTGCGGCCTCTCGTGAGGAGTTGAATCAGAACAGTGAGTCGATTGCCTTCAAAAAGCTGTTGCAAACTGCCAAGATCAGAGCTGGTGCCCCCAGCGTTGAGTGCAGGAGAAAACAGTAGTTGTTGGCGAGCTGCCGACAGCGGTTCGCGGATCGTGGCTCATGGGGGGTGACCCGACCCAGTCATGAACCATGGAGGTTGGCTCATGAGCTGTGGTCGTGAAGCAGGGGGACGATCCGACTGGATCCTGGAGCCCCTTCACGAGCTGCTTCATGTTGCCGAGTGGGAGCTTGTGCTCTGTTGTCCATCCGATCCGAAGCTGAAATTGGTTGATCCTGAGTGTTACCAAGAGAAAGGGGGTTGCCCCCGAGTCCATGCGATGCACGAGCCGCTTCTGTGGCTTCATTTCCAGTGAGTTGAGCGTTGCCCGGCCTTCCATCCATCCGAGCGAAGAATTGGTTGATCATTTCCTATTGTTTCTAGAGGAGATCATCTTGTCGTGCCATCTGATCTCTCAGTTCAGCGAGAAATCCATCCATCTCATCTCTGGTCAAGTACGCAGAAGGACCTCCATGAGAGGAAGCTTCCTGGCTTGCTTCGTTCATTGTGCCTTCAGCATCAGCATCATCAGCATGAGCGGAAGTTCCAGTCTTCTTCCTTTTGATTGCCATTGAGTTTCTTTTCAAGATAGAAGTTGAAGTTTTTGTGTGCCCCCCTTCCTGGCGCGCCAAAATGCTAGACCAGAAATTGGGCCTAACACCAAAATGCAGATCACAGATCACAGAATGCAGAAAAGAGTAAATAAAGAGGAGACACACAAAGTTTTTATAGTGGTTCGGTTGTAGATGTAGCCTACGTCCACTTTATAATCTTATTGTTATACTGACAGATTACAAGAATCAGTTACATGCAGACACACAATCCGTGTGTTTATTGAGATTATAATAGGAGAATTTAGATGCAGAAAGGTGAAAAATCCTCGTAATCAGTAATGGAAGAGGCTGTGGAGATGTAGGAGAAAGTCTCAGCCAAAAAGTCCTTTAAAATGCCTTGAAATGGTGTATTTATAGCTATAAGAGAGCTTCTGGGTTGACCGGATCGTGATGGGGTACGTGGAAGGCGATCCAAGAAAGTAGGAGCATAAATAGCCTTGAGAACAGGTCAAAACAGTGCGCGTATCAGCAGATCTGAAGGTCGGTTCATGTTCATGGGATCGTATCGTGAGGAGAAAGGGCGAGCCGATCCGGTCGTGGTACTCGAGTGTTGAAGGTGACGCAGTACGGATCGGATCGTGATGCAGGAGTGCGATCCGAGGGGGCGATCCAATCGTGGGCGAGCTGATGGGAGCGATCCGGTGCGATGGTTCTTAGTCTTCGATGCTAGATTACACCCATTCACGGAAATGGGCATAACTTTCAAACCGTAAGTCCGATTGAGCCAAACCAAAGTTCAAACTGAATCTAACTCAGAGATCTATAAAATTAACGGAGCATAGCTCCGTAATCGCTGTTTTCAGGCCCAAAAGAGGTCGTCTGATTGGAGTTTTGGGCCAGTTTATGTTGAGGATGTGATTTTGACCAAATCTCTCAATGTCTTCTGACGTTGTTTCCATCGCTTGAGCATGTTATCATTCAGGAATTCCATGTGTGACAGCTTTTGCCAAAAAATGTGTCAACACGTTTGCCCCCAGAACATATCTTGCTGGTTGAAGGAAGATATGTTCTGGATAATCTGAGAAATCCAAGTCCAGAATGCGACGATCACGCCAGATCGTATTAAGGCCAGAAAACCGACGATCACACGGGATCGTATTAAGGCCAGAGAAATCCAAGAAGACCAGGAATTTGTACCTGCAATAAGATAAAACAAACAATGCAAGAATATTTCCTAGATGGCCTTACCGGAGTAAACCATCCAAGGAGATGTTAAAGGGGTTCCAAGATGGCCTTTCCGGAGTAAGATGACCAAGGAAATGCCATGAAAGTTCCAAGACAGCCTTACCGGAGTATGACGACCAAGGAAGAGCACATGAGGTTCCAAGACGGCCTTACCGGTGTAAGACGACCAAGGAAATGCCATGAAAGTTCCAAGACGGCCTTACCGGAGTAAGACGACCAAGGAAAAGCACATGAGGTTCCAAGACGGCCTTAACGGAGTAAGAGGACCAAGGAAAAGCACATGAGGATTTGTTTATACTGGACGAATCCAGTTCGGAGCCGAAGCTCAATATTTATACTGGACGGATCCAGTTAGGAGTCGGAGCTCAATGCATATTACTAATTCATGAAAATGTAGCGGTCGTTTATTGGACACGACTGGAGACCACAAGTCGGTTCCATGTGTGTGGCATGATGTGACGGCTCTTATTACATGCAGGGAAAAAAAAGGAGGGTGAGAAGTCGCCTAAAAACCTAAAAACATGAACTACGAATTGGAGTTCACCAAATTGAAGAGGTCCGCTGAGTGGGATCAGTTGATAATAATCCCGCGATTGCTCGATCCAGGATCATTCCCTCTTTGGGGAGTCGAAGGTGGCAGCGCAGGGGAAGATGAAGGCATTGTTGGTTGAATGACGTACTCAGGTAGTTCTCCTCGCCTGACCCGATCATCGATAAGGTCTCGCAAATGTCTGCAGTCATCGGTGTTATGACCATCCATGTCATGAAATATGCAGTGTCTGCCAGAATTGCGTTGTGCTAGTGTTGGTTACCTCTTGGGAGGCCTTGGATATGAGGCGACACCTCCTGTATCTACGTAGATATTGCTCAGGGTGTCATTCAGTTCAGTGTATTTGTCGTATCTGGACCCTTTCCGGGGTGGAGCATTACGTTCATTTGTAGCAGGGGTCTTTCCTTTACCCTTGTCATTACCTTTTCCTGGATTGGGCGATTCTCCATCTCTGAGCATGTTGACGTCGAGAGTGCGTTTCTCAAAAGTTGCATTTCTTCCCATAGGAATCTATCTGCTTCAAGGTTGAATTCGCTGAGGTTTTGCGGTGGATCTCTATACAAAGACTTTTTGAACTCCGAGTTATCTAGAACGCCGGATACTGCTGCCATCAGTACCATCGATGGTTCAGGGCGATGTTGCTGCAACATTGAATCTTTCCAGGAATGAACGCAGAGCTTCTCTAGGCCTCTGCTTTATTGTATTGAGTGACATAACGTTTTTGGGTCGTGCGATGTGGACCCGAAACTGTTCAAGGAAGCGTGCGACCAACATGTTCCAACTGTTGATCGATTCCGTTTCTAGCTGCCGAATCCACATGGCGGCTATGTCAGTCAGAAAGAGAGGAAAACATTTAGCCATGACGTTTTCTGATGCCATTTGAACTTCCATATATCGTGTGTAGCGCATCAGGTGCGCGGTAGGATCTGTCCTGCCGTTGTAGGGCTCCAGTTGTGGAAGTTTGAAATCTGGTGGATTGTGTGAATTTATGATTTCCTGAGTGAATGAGTTGTGATTGACGTCATCTACATCATTGTGATAAGTGCGGCCTCTCCTGAGGCATTGAATCCGATCAGTGAGTGGGTTGCCTTCAAAAAGCTGTTGCAAACTGCCAAGATCAGAGCTGGTGCCCCCAGCATTGAGTACAGGAGAAAACGGAAGCTGTTGGTGAGCTGCCGGGAGCGGATCGCGGATTGTGGCTCATGGGGGGCGACCCGACCTGGTCGTGAACCATGGAGGTTGGCTCATGAGCTGGGGTCGTGAAGCAGGGGGCGATCCGATTGGATCCTGGAGCCCCTTCACGAGCTGCTTCTTGTTGCTGAGTGGGAGCTTGTGCTCTATTGTCCATCCGATCCGAAGCTGAATTCGGTTGTTCCTGAGCGTTACCAAGAGCAAGGGGGTTGCCACTGAGTGCATGTGATGCACGAGCCACTTCTGTGGCTTCATTTGCAGTAAGTTGAGCATTGCCCGGCATTCCATCCATCCGAGCGAAGAATTGGTTGATCATTTCCTGTTGTTTCTGGAGGAGATCATCTTGCCGTGCCATCTGATCTCTCAGTTCAGCAAGAACTCCATCCATCTCATCTCTGGTCAAGTATGCAGAAGGATCTCCATGAGAGGAAGCTTCCTGGCTTGCTTCGTTCCTTGTGCCTTCAGCATCAGCATCATCAGCATGAGCGGAAGTTCCAGTCTTCTTCCTTTTGATTGCCATTGAGTTTCCTTTCAAGCTAGAAGTTGAAGTTTTTGTGTGCCCCCCTTCCTGGCGCGCCAAAATGCTAGACCAAAAATTGGGCCTAACACCCAAATGCACATCACAGATCACAGAATGCAGAAAAGAGTAAATAAAGAGGAGACACAAAGTTTTTATAGTGGTTCGGCTGTAGATGTAGCCTACGTCCACTTTATAATCTTATTGTTATACTGACAGATTACAAGAATCGGTTACATGCAGACACACAATCCGTGTGTTTATTGAGATTATAATAGGAGAATTTAGATGCAGAAAGGTGAAAAATCCTCGTAATCAGTAATGGAAGAGGCTGTGGAGACGTAGGAGAAAGTCGCAGCCAAAAACTCCTTTAAAATGCCTTGAAATGGTGTATTTATAGCTGTAGGAGATCTTCTGGGTTGACCAAATCGTGATGGGGTACGTGGCAGGCGATCCAAGAAAGTAGGAGCATAAATAGCCTTGAGAACAGGTCAAAATAGTGCGCATATCAACAGGTCTGAAGGTTGGTTCGTGTTCATGGGATCGGATCGTGAGGAGACAGGGCGAGCCGATCCGGTCGTGGTACTTAAGTGCTGAAGGTGACGCAGTACGGATCGGATCGTGATGCAGGAGTGCGATCCAAGGGGGCGATCCAATCGTGGGCGAGCTGATGGGAGCGATCCGGTGCGATGGTTCTGAGTCTTCGATGCTAGATTACACCCATTCACGGAAATGGGCATAACTTTCAAACCGTAAGTCCGATTAAGCCAAACCAAAGCTCAAACTGAAGCTAACTCAGAGATCTACAAAAGTTACAAAGCTGAGCTTTGTAATCGCTGTTTTCAGGCCCAAAAGAGGTCATCTGATAGGAGTTTCGGGCTTGTTTATGTTGAGGATGTGATTTTGACCAAATCTCTCAATGTCTTCTGACGTTGTTTCCATCGCTTAAGCATGTTATCATTCAGGAATTCCATGTGTGACAGCTTTTGCCAAAAAATGTGTCAACACGTTTACCCCCCAGAACATATCTTGCTGGTTGAAGGAAGATGTGTTCTGGATAATCTGAGAAATCCAAGTCCAGAATGCGACGATCACGCCGGATCGTATTAAGGCCAGAAAATCGACGATCACATGGGATCGTATTAAGGCCAGAGAAATCCAAGAAGACCAGGAATTTGTACCTGCAATAAGATAAAACAAACAATGCAAGAATATTTCCTAGATGGCCTTACCGGAGTAAACCATCCAAGGAGATGTTAGAGGGGTTCCAAGACGGCCTTTCCGGAGTAAGACGACCAAGGAAATGCCATGAAAGTTCCAAGACGGCCTTACCGGAGTAAGATGACCAAGGAAGAGCACATGAGGTTCCAAGACGGCCTTACCGGTGTAAGACGACCAAGGAAATGCCATGAAAGTTCTAAGACGGCCTTACCGGAGTAAGATGACCAAGGAAAAGCACATGAGGTTCCAAGACGGCCTTAACGGAGTAAGAGGACCAAGGAAAAGCACATGAGGAGTTGTTTATACTGGACGGATCCAGTTCGGAGCCGAAGTTCAATGTTTATACTGGACGGATCCAGTTAGGAGCCGGAGCTCAATGCTTATTACTAATTCATGAAAATGTAGCGGTCGTTTGCTGGACACGACTGGAGACCACAAGTCGGTTCCATGCGTGTGGGCTAATGTGAGGGCGAGAAGTCGCCTAAAAACCTAAAAACATGAACTACGAACCGGAGTTCGCCAAATTGAAGAGGTCCGCTGAGTGGGATCAGTTGATAATAATCCCGCGATTGCTCGATCCAGGATCATTCCCTCTCCAGGGAGTTGATGGTGGCAGCGCAGGGCCAGATGCAGGCGTTGTTGGTTGAATGACGTACTCAGGTAGTTCTCCTCGCCTGACCCGATCCTCGATAAGGTCTCGCAAATGTTTGCAGTCATCGGTGTTATGACCATCCATGTCATGAAATATGTAGTGTCTGCCAGAATTGCGTTGTGCTAGTGTTGATTCCCTCTTGGGAGGCCTTGGATATGAGGCAGAACCCCCTGTATCTACGTAGACACTGCTTAGGGTGTCATTTAGTTCAGTGTATTTGTCGTATCTAGACCCTCTCCAGGGTGGAGCATTACGCTCATTTGTAGTAGGGGTCTTTCCTTTACCCTTGTCATTACCTTTTCCAGGATTGGGCGGTTCTCCATCTCCGAGCATGTTGACGTCGAGAGTGCGTTTCTCAAAAGTTGCATCTTCTTCCCGTTGGAATCTATCTGCTTCAAGGTAGAATTCGCTGAGATTTTGCGATGGATCTCTGTACAAAGACTTTTTGAATTCCGAGTTATCTAGAATGCCAGATACTGCTGCCATCAGTACCATCGATGGTACAGGGCAATCAACTGATGCTGCTGCAACATTGAATCTTTCCAGGAATGAACGCAGAGCTTCTCTAGGCCTCTGCTTTAATGTAGTGAGTGACATGACGTTTTTGGGTCGTGCGATGTGGACCCGAAACTGTTCAAGGAAGCATGCGACCAACATGTTCCAACTGTTGATCGATTCCGTTTCTAGCTGCCAAATCCACATGGCGGCTACGTCAGTCAGAAAGAGAGGAAAACATTTAGCCATGACGTTTTCCGATGCCATTTGAACTTCCATATGTCGTGTGTAGCGCATCAGGTGTGCGGTAGGATCTGTCCTGCCGTTGTAGGGCTCCGGTTGTGAAAGTTTGAAATCTGGTGGATTGTGGGAATTTCTGATTTCCTGAGTGAATGGGTTGTGATTGACGTCATCTACGTCATTGTGATAAGTGCGGCCTCTCGTGAGGCGTTGAATCAGATCAGTGAGTCGGTTGCCTTCAAAAAGCTGTTGCAAACTGCCAAAATCAGAGCTGGTGCCCCCAGCGTTGAGTGCAGGAGAAAACGGAAGCTGTTGGTGAGCTGTCGGTAGCGGTTCATGGATCGTGGCTCATGGGGAGCGACCCGACCCGGTCGTGAACTATGGTGGTTGGCTCATGAGCTGGGGTCGTGAAGCAGGGGGCGATCCGACTGGATCCTGGAGCCCCTTCACGAGCAGCTTCATGTTGCTGAGTGGGAGCTTGTGCTCTGTTGTCCATCCGATCTGAAGCTGAATTCGGTTGTTCCTGAGCATTACCAAGAGCAAGGCAGTTGCCCCCGAGTTCATGTGATGCACGAGACGCTTCTGTGGCTTCATTTCCAGTAAGTTGAGCGTTGCCCGGCCTTCCATCAGTCCGAGCGAAGAATTTGTTGATCATTTCCTGTTGTTTCTGGACGAGATCATCTTGCCGTGTCATCTGATCTCTCAGTTCAGCGAGAACTCCATCCATCTCGTCTCTGGTCAAGTATGCAGAAGGATCTCCATGAGAGGAAACTTCCTGGCTTGCTTCGTTCCTTGTGCTTTCAGCATCAGCGTCATCAGCATGAGCGGAAGTTCCAGGCTTCTTCCTTTTAATTACCATTGAGTTTCCTTTCAAGCTAGAAGTTGAAGTTTTTGTGTGCCCCCCTTCCTGGAGCGCCAAAATGCTAGACCAAAAATTGGGCCTAACACCCAAATGCAGATCACAGATCACAGAATGCAGAAAAGAATAAATAAAGAGGAGACACACAAAGTTTTTATAGTGGTTCGGCTGTAGATGTAGCCTACGTCCACTTTATAATCTTATTGTTATACTGACAGATTACAAGAATCAGTTACATGCAGACACACAATCCGTGTGTTTATTGAGATTATAATAGGAGAATTTAGATGCAGAAAGGTGAAAAATCCTCGTAATCAGTAATGGAAGAGGCTGTGGAGACGTAGGATAAAGTCTCAGCCAAAAAGTCCTTTAAAATGCCTTGAAATTGTGTATTTATAGCTGTAGGAGATCTTCTGGGTTAACCGGATCGTGATGGGGTACGTGGCAGGCGATCCAAGAAAGTAGGAGCATAAATAGCCTTGAGAACAGGTCAAAACAGTGCGCGTATCAGCAGGTCTGAAGGTTGGTTCGTGTTCATGGGATCGGATCGTGAGGAGATAGGGTGATCCGATCCGGTCGTGGTACTCGAGTGCTGAAGGTGACGTAGTACGGATCGGATCGTGATGCAGGAGTGCGATTCGAGGGGGCGATTTAATCGTGGGCGAGCTGATGGGAGCGATCCGGTGCGATGGTTCTGAGTCTTCGATGCTAGATTACACCCATTCACGGAAATGGGCATAACTTTCAAACCGTAAGTCCGATTGAACCAAACCAAAGCTCAAACTGAAGCTAACTCAGAGATCTATGTAAGTTACGGAGCTTTGCTCCGTAATCGCTGTTTTCAGGACCAAAAGAGGTCGTCAGATAGGAGTTTCGGGCCTGTTTATGTTGAGGATGTGATTTTGACCAAATCTCTCAATGTCTTCTGACGTTGTTTCCATCGCTTGAGCATGTTATCATTCTGGAATTCCATGTGTGACAGCTTTTGCCAAAAAATATGTCAACACGTTTGCCCCCCAGAACATATCTTGCTGGTTGAAGGAAGATGTGTTCTGGATAATCTGAGAAATCCAAGTCCAGAATGCGACGATCACACCGGATCGTATTAAGGCCAGAAAATCGACGATCACACGGGATCGTATTAAGGCCAGAGAAATCCAAGAAGACTAGGAATTTGTACCTGCAATAAGATAAAACAAACAATGCAATAATATTTCCTAGATGGCCTTACCGGAGTAAACCATCCAAGGAGATGTTAGAGGGGTTCCAAGACGGCCTTTCCGGAGTAAGACGACCAAGGAAATGCCATGAAAGTTCCAAGACGGCCTTATCGGAGTAAGATGACCAAGGAAGAGCACATGAGGTTCCAAGACGGCCTTACCGGTGGAAGACGACCAGGAAATGCCATGAAAGTTCCAAGACGGCCTTACCGGAGTAAGACGACCAAGGAAAAGCACATGAGGTTCCAAGACGGCCTTAACGGAGTAAGAGGACCAAGGAAAAGCACATGAGGATTTGTTTGTACTGGACAGATCCAATTCGGAGTCGAAGCTCAATGTTTATACTGGACGGATCCAGGTAGGAGCTGGAGCTTTATGCTTATTACTAATTCATGAAAATGTAGCGGTCGTTTGCTGGACACGACTGGAGACCACAAGTCGGTTCCATGCGTGTGGGCTGATGTGACGACTCTTATTACATGTAGGGAAAAAAATGAAGGGCGAGAAGTCGCCTAAAAACCTAAAAACATGAACTACGAACCAGAGTTCGCCAAATTGAAGAGGTCCGCTGAGTGGGATCAGTTGATAATAATCCCGCGATTGCTCGATCCAGGATTATTCCCTCTCCGGGAAGTCGATGGTGGCAGCGCAGGGGCAGATGCAGGCGTTGTTGGTTGAATGACGTACTCAGGTAGTTCTCCTCGCCTGACCCGATCCTCGATAAGGTCTCGCAAATGTCTGCAGTCATCGGTGTTATGACCATCCATGTCATGAAATATGCAGTGCCTGCCAGAATTGCGTTGTGCTAGTGTTGGTTCCCTCTTGGGAGGCCTTGGATATGAGGCAGCACCCCCTGTATCTACGTAGATATTGCTCAGGGTGTCATTCAGTTCAGTGTATTTTTCGTATCTGGACCCTCTCCGGGGTGGATCATTACGCTCATTTGTAGCATGTGTCTTTCCTTTACCCTTGTCATTACCTTTTCCAGGATTGGGCGGTTCTCCATCTCCGAGCATGTTGACGTCGAGAGTGCGTTTCTCAAAAGTTGCATCTTCTTCCCGTAGGAATCTATCTGCTTCAAGGTAGAATTCGCTGAGGTTTTGCGGTGGATCTATGTACAAAGACTTTTTGAACTCCGAGTTATCTAGAACGCCGGATACTGCTGCCATCAGTACCATCGATGGTTCAGGGCGATCAACTGATGCTGCTGCAACATTGAATCTTTCCAGGAATGAACGCAGAGCTTCTCTAGGCTTCTGCTTTATTGTAGTGAGTGACATGACGTTTTTGGGTCGTGCGATGTGGACCCGAAACTGTTCAAGGAAGCGTGCGACCAACATGTTACAACTGTTGATCGATTCCGTTTCTAGCTGCCGAATCCACATGGCGGCTATGTCATTCAGAAAGAGAGGAAAACATTTAGCCATGACGTTTTCCGATGCCATTTGAACTTCAATATGTCATGTGTAGCGCATCATGTGCGCGGTAGGATCTGTCCTACAGTTGTAGGCTCCAGTTGTGGAAGTTTGAAATCCGGTGGATTGTGGGAATTTCTGATTTCCTAAGTGAATGGGTTGTGATTGACGTCATCTACGTCATTGTGATAAGTGCGGCCTCTCGTGAGGCATTGAATCAGATCAGTGAGTCGGTTGCCTTCAAAAAGCTATTGCAAACTGCCAAGATCAGAGCTGGTGCCCCCATCGTTGAGTGCAAGAGAAAACGGAAGCTGTTGGTGAGCTGCCGGGAGCGGATTGCGAATCATAGCTCATGGGGGACGGCCCGACCCGGTCGTGAACCATGGAGGTTGGTTCATGAGCTGGGGTCGTGAAGCAGGGGGGCGATCCGACTAGATCCTGGAGCCCCTTCACGAGCTGCTTCATGTTGCGGAGTGGGAGCTTGTGCCCTGTTGTCCATCCGATCCGAAGCTGAATTCGGTTGTTCCTGATCGTTACCAAGAGCAAGGGGGTTGCCCCCGAGTCCATGTGATTCCCGAGTCGCTTCTGTGGCTTCATTTCCAGTAAATTGAGTGTTGCCCGACCTTCCATCCATCCGAGCGAAGAATTGTTTGATCATTTCCTGTTGTTTCTGGAGGAGATCATCTTGCCGTGCCATCTGATCTCTCAGTTCAGCGAGAACTCCATCCATCTCGTCTTTGGTTAAGTATGCAGAAGGATCTCTATGAGTGGAAGCTTCCTGGCTTGCTTTGTTCCTTGTGCCCTCAGCATCAGCATCATCAGCATGAGCGGAAGTTCCAGTCTTCTTCCTTTTGATTGCCATTGAGTTTCCTTTCAAGCTAGAAGTTGAAGTTTTTGTGTGCCCCCTTCCTGGCGCACCAAAATGCTAGACCAAAAATTGGGCCTAACACCCAAATGGAGATCACGGATCACAGAATGCATAAAAGAGTAAATAAAGAGGAGACACACAAAGTTTTTATAGTGGTTCGGCTGTAGATGTAGCCTACGTCCACTTTATAATCTTATTGTTATACTGACAGATTACAAGAATCAGTTACATGCAGACACACAATCCGTGTGTTTATTGAGATTATAATAGGATAATTTAGATGCAGAAAGGTGAAAAATCCTCGTAATCAGTAATGGAAGAGGCTGTGGAGATGTAGGAGAAAGTCTCAGCCAAAAAGTCCTTTAAAATGCCTTGAAATGGTGTATTTATAGCTGTAGGAGAGCTTTTGGGTTGACCGGATCGTGATGGGGTACGTGGCAGGCGATCCAAGAAAGTAGGAGCATAAATAGCCTTAAGAATAGGTCAAAACAATGCGCGTATCAGCAGGTCTGAAGGTCGGTTCGTGTTCATGGGATCGGATCGTGAGGAGACAGGGCGAGCCGATCCGGTCGTGGTACTCGAGTGTTGAAGGTGACGCAGTACGGATCGGATCTTGGTGTAGGAGTGCAGTCCGAGGGGACGATCCAATCATGGGCGGGCTGATGGGAGCGATCCGGTGCGATGGTTCTGAGTCTTCGATGCTAGATTACACCCATTCACGGAAATGGGCATATCTTTCAAACCGTAAGTCCGATTGAGCCAAACCAAAGCTCAAACTGAAGCTAACTCAGAGATCTACAAAAGTTACGGATCTCATCTCCGTAATCGCTGTTTTCAGGCCCAAAAGAGGTCGTCTGATAGGAGTTTCGGGCCTGTTTATGTTGAGGATGTGAATTTGACCAAATCTCTCAATGTCTTCTGACGTTGTTTCCATCGCTTGAGCATGTTATCATTCAGGAATTCCATGTGTGACAGCTTTTGCCAAAAAATGTGTCAACATTCGTATAAGTGGATTAATAATGAATTGGAAGGAGATTTAAATTGGAAATCCAAAATGATCCATAACTATTATTTTAAAAGTACGGTTATTACTTGGAAAGACTGGGATCGAATATATGTTTGAAAACTATAACTCCCCATAATTTCAACAACATTAAAGAGGATAAATTAAATAATAATTATTGTAATAATCATAAATAAGTGAAAAGGACTGTGTCATTGCATCTGTCTCGAAATTCTGGTTAAGGTAGACATTTGGTTTGCGTAAAACGGACACCGTATGAAGAAGTTATGAAGGTTTGAAGTTTGTATACACGCAAGATAATTATATATGTAGGGACCAGGAATTCAAAATTTCAGTTCAAAATTCAAAATTCCTATAGGCAGTAAAATTCCTGCCCCAGGGGTGTCGACCCCATAAGAGGGGATCGACCCCCTAGGGCTGAGGTGGCAGACGATTTCTGGGTTGCTGACAGCTATAAATAAAGGTCCATTTCTCTTGTTTTCTTCACTGGAAATCAATGGAAGCCAAATGCTGTCGGTGCCTGAACTGAACCAAATCCTTTTCTTTTGCAACTATCAACTAGAGCTAATCAGTTAGAGATTCAAGTTTAGATCCGAGATTCAACACCAACAATTTCTTTTCTATCTTCTAAAATCCAAACACTGTGAGTTTAGTTATTTTTAGATTTAAATGACTAAAAGTAAACATGATATGACTGTGATTTGGATATGCTATAAATTATGAATCTATGATATCCTTAGATCTTAACCTTTCTCATGCTAGATCTATATTTATAAATCTAATTCTATTATGATTAATTTATCATGTCACATATGTGGATCTTAACCTTTATCTATGTTTATGGTTAATTTGGATATGTCATTATTTGGATAGTTAAAATCTTGCTTAGATCTAATTCTCCCTCTAAATCATTTGTACCTATCATGTGGTGGTTAATTTAGATCGGTCATCAATTGGACATATAAATCCTTATTTAGATCTATCTATGCCTATAAGAACATCCTTGTTATGTTAGATCTAGTTTTATCATCACCTGTTCACTAGATCTGCTTTTATGTCCACCTTATTATTATGCTAATTACATGTCTATGTCAGTATGTGCGTGTGAGTGTATATATGCCAGTTTTGTTAGAATAATCACTATTGTCATATTCCCATCACCTTACGCTTTTTATTGTTTATGGCCAGGCTACTCTCTAGCCTAGGCATGCCACCAAATATATGCGAATGTGTTAGCGCATAATTTGTATAATGAATATGAATTTGGACATATAATTCACTATGAATATAATTGGGTAAATGGGCATGAACACCTATAAGACATAGGTAATTAATTGGTTAAAATGCTTAAGATTTCAGTAATTAGAAACTATAACTACACTATGACACGAGGTTAGATTGCATTTGTGGTGGAAGTCTGCCCGGACCCGACCGACACATCCAGCAACCGCAAATGTTGAATCTAATGTGAGGGGTCTAAGTGCACAAATACGAGATGGGTTAAGACACAAGGTTAGGCCCAACTTGTGGAAGAAGTCTGCCCGGACCCGACCGGCATATCCAGCATCCACAAGCTGTAGGCCTATTGTGGGAGGTCTAACCCATTATAACCATAAATGGACATGGTAACAAATTGGAATACTTAACCTAGTTGAATCTATAGGGATTGTGTGAACATGAACATAAATAGGGGTTAAGTAAACTTGGTTGAACAACGAGAGGGTTAAGTTAAGTATATCTGAGATGGGTGGGTAATATTTAAATATAGGCCAATTTTCACTGTTTAAATTATAAATAGATATTTATAATTTAATTTCAACTACCACAAAATAATATTAAATTATTATTAATATTTTAAACATTTCAGCATCACAATCAAAATACAGTACGGTCAATTAATTTGTCCATGGTCTGTGGATGAGGGAGGTGAGCTAACGAGCACTGTATACAATTTATAATGATTAAAACTGATAAAAATCTACACTAGCAATTCTATATATTTTTATACATGAATACAATAACATGATAAAATATAATTTAGTGAGAAGGAGTTCTCACCTTGGTTTCCACTCCGTCAGTCTTTATTTGGCGATTTTAGTACCGTTCGGACTTAAATTTCCCTCAAATTCTAACTTAATCCATTTTAGTTCTAATAAGTTCCATGTCGTAGTGCTCGATTTTATGGTTCCAACGCACTTTGTTTTGTCCGATCCGTGTCTGTTTACAAAAGTTATGGTATTTTAAATTTTGATTACACAACAAAACAATCTAGGATAATTAAAATATAATTATCTTCAATAATCTTCACTTAACCCTAATCAATAATTAGGCCTCTCGTTCTCTATACTCCTCGTCTTCCTTCTTCAGGTCGATGCTCCACAAAAAACGCAACTTAGGATTCCAAATTGCTCCGCCTTCGAACCGTCGAACTTTGATTGAGATAGCCCACATCGACCGGCTAACCTCGCTCCTCTACCGCCTTGAACAGGTCGGCGTTCGAACGCTCCCTGACGCCTGAAAACGCATATGAATGGTGCCACTTTATGAGCAAATTCCGGCCATCCCAGCTAACCAAATCTGATCACCACCGTCAGTTTCGTAGAGCACACGGAGCTGTCCAATTTTGCTTTTGGGAGTTTGGATTTTAATCAAACGATTTGAAGGTCTGTAGGGGATAAAATTTTGAACGAGAATAATTGTTCATTCTTTTGATTCGGCTGCGGCCCTCAAAATGTGATTAGGGTTTACTGAATTTGGACTTATATATATATATTATTCAATTAACTGTTTTATTATGAAAATTTATGCTCGAACTCCAAACGAGACCCAACGAATGTCGCCCCTAACCAAATACCCCCATTTCGAACACAATTGAATATGTTTCTCAAGACAATTCGACTATTTTGATCAGTTTCCACCAAAATTAAAATATAAATTAATATAACGGTCAATATTGAATTTCAACGTACATTTTAATTTACCAGGTTCACATACTGACTCCTAAAATTACAGAACAATTATTTCTAGCTATTTTTTGACGATATGGTCCTAACAAAACTAGTTTCATCGAATTCGGAGACCATTTGAAAAATGGACTTTTTCTAGTCGATTAAATTCAAACTAAATTACCAAACGCGTTTAAATTTACCACGCTCCCATATTAATTCCAAAAATTATGAATTTTTAAACCTGACAATAATTTGACATTCCAGATCCAACAAAAGTGGTTTCATCGAAAGCGGAGGTCATTTGCAAAATGACTATTTTTAAGGGCTATATATTATATTAAAATATAAATAAATTCCATAACGACTATTTCAAATTTCAAACTGGACATAACTTACAATTTATAAAGTGAAATCTCAATTTCTTACATTCATTAGAAAGATATTGCTAAATAGATTCATATGTTTCTGGTTTTAATGAAATTCGATTTATTTTGAATTCTGTACATTCAATTGAAATTTAAAATTGAATTTTCAAACTACCATGCCATTTCAAACTCCTTTTATAATTAAGATAAATTTATACATTCTAACTTTGATTATAAATTTTAAATCGTTATTATCTAAATAAATCATTTTAAATATTCAAAATCCATTAAAATAACTAAAATAAAATTTTCAAATTGGTTCAGAAATTCCGGGTTGTTACAATCTCCCCCACTTAAAATCTTTTCTTCCCCGAAAAGGAACGGAACTGAGAGTTGTTTAACTAACCAACTCAACTTTCATTCTGCCTTTCATTCTTCAACTTTTCAGCTTCTAAGAATTTTCTAATTTGTCAAAAATTTGGTAACACCCTAAATTTTTGAAATTTTTTCGCCATAACCTCCTTTGTACTGGCTGATCGGGTAAAACCGCAACTTGCCTCACAGGGCCCTCATCAGCCAAAAAGAAAAAGCCAAGCGGCTCATAAAATCATCAAACCAAATGAATATAGTAAACATGTACCAATTTGTCGGGCATAAAATTTTATTCCTCTTCTTAGCTTCCATGCTATGACCTGTTTACGCATATGTATATATATATATAAACTTATATGCAATTCTAATCAATTTTCAATTCAGTTCAATATTAAATTCGATTTGGCTAAATTTACCTTTCGTTTTCATATGGGTTTTATTATTCCAATATTTTTATTTTGTTGAACTAATAATCACACATCACAACCAGCAATCAATTAGTTGGTTAACTTTTTAGACATATAACAACTCAAAATCATATTTTTACTGCTAGATATTAAACATTAACCCTATCAAAGTTTCGGTTCTCACACCAGTCAATTGGAAATATATAGATATCCAATTTCGAGACTCAAATATAAATACTGATGATACTATAGTAATCATCAGGATCATCTACGGGTAACTAGAGTGCGATTCTATTTCTACCTAGTATATTTGAGGCTTTGTATACAGGTTTCCAAGGCGTATATGCAAAATCTTCTTATACTCGATAATCCAAATTAATATAAAATAAAATATTCAATTACGTATAATAAGATATAATTTTCAAAACTAAATTCATTTTTTATAAATAACACTCTTCAAACTCATTCTTGGGTATTACTAACCCTATCTCTAACGAGTCATTCTCATAGGATATTACTAATCCTATCTCTGACAAATTCTTTTTGTTTGGTTCTAATGTGCCATGTTCTCCGAGCTTTGTAAACCAAAGCTCTAGTACCAACTGTAACGACCCAAACTTCCCCTTACAGGAAAGCCTGGATTGTTCTGTGAGCATAACGCATCAGACACAAACTATAGAACATTTCATTGCTATTACAACAATTTACATCACAGTACAAGAATATATCATGTTGATAACAAGATTTTGATCGATGCCAACAAATGAAGTTGCAACTGGAATTATGTCATAGAGATAATGTTATATATATATATATATATATATATATTGAGTCATGTTAGAATTATGTTAAAATCTATCCTCAAGTATACACAAATGTGCAAAACAAAGTTATATATATACCTTTAAAAAAGTCAGGAATATACAAAAATTAGTCTACCAGTCGACTGGTAGAAAAAGGACCAGTCGACTGGTCATGTAACGACCCGGAAAATCTGAACCAATTTAAAAATTTTAAATTGGCTAAAATAGTGGATTTTAAATATTTAAAATAAATATTTTAAATAATGATGATGAAAAGTAAGTTTGAATCGAAGTTGAAAATAAATATAATTACTTTGAAATATAAACAAGGCCTGAAATGGCGCGGTAGTTTCAAAATTTGAATTCAAACTTCGACTGACTGTACCGGGTGCAAAACAAAACGGATTTGAGTGAAACCAAAAATATTTAAATCTGTTAGTGAATACCTTTCTACCGAATCTAAAAAATCGAAGTTTCATAGCGGAAAGCAAAAGTTATGGCCAAATGAATTTTCAGAAAGGTCACTATGAATTTATATCGCCCGTGAAAATGGTCATTTTGCAGACGACCTCGGAATTCGACGAAACCACATTTGTTGGATCCGGGATGTTAAACAATTGCTAGGTTTCAAATTTCATAATTTTTGAAGCTAGTATGTGAGCGTGGCAACGGAAAATGTGTTTTGGTCGATTTCTATTAAATTGGATCGACCAGAAAAGGGCCATTTTTCAAACAGTCTCAGAATTCGACAAAACTAGTTTTGTTGGGACTGTATCATCAAAACATGGCTGGATTTATTTTTCTAGAATTTTTCGAATCAGTTTGTGGCCCTGGCAAATTGAAATGTACGTTCAAATCGAATATTGAATGTTATATATATTAAATTGAAGGAAAACTGACTGAAACAGTCGAATGGGCCTACGAAACATATCCCATTGTGTTCAGAATGGGGGTATTTAGCTAGGGATGACAGTCGTTGGGTTTGGATTGGAGTTCGTATGGTCAAAGTGGTATTTTCCTATTTAAATAACCACGGGCCAATCAGAAATTTTATAATTAATAAAAAAAACCTCGTTTCTCTCTCCCCAACTTGCGCTCTACGGCGAAAACCTTCCCTTCCTTCTCTCCTCTCTAACTCCTCCGTTCCTCCACGAAACTCGGCACCACCACCCACATTTTGAAGCCCTCCTCACGAGCTTTAAATCCATACCCTCCACGCCCAAAATCGTTGACCATTTCTCGAGTTGCGAGCCCAGGAAGAGGCCCACTTTCGAGCGCCGCCGTGGGTGACTGAAGCCACCGAACGTGAGCCCACTTCCGGCGCAGGTGCTCCTCTCCGTCCTCTTCGACGCTGCGAAGGCCGATCATCATATAGCTACACGGATTTCGCGAAAATCGAAAACCTAGATTCGAACCAAACTGTGAAGGTACGTGTAATAACCCGGAAAATCTGGGCCAGTTAAAAATTTTTATTTTGACAATTTTGGCGAATTTTGAATATTTAAAATGAATTATTTTAAATAATATCGACGAGAAATTTATTTTGAATATAATTCGACGTATATATTATATACGTCTTCGTTAGAATATAAATATTTATATATAATTATAAATAGAATTGAAAATGGCGCGGTAGTTCGATAATTCGATTTCAAACTTCAATTGAATGTACCGTGTGCAAAACAATCCGGATTTTAGTGAAACCAAAAATAATGGAATCTAATAGTGAATATCTTTCCAACGAATCCGAAAAATCAAGATTTCATATCGGGAATCAAAAGATATGTCCAGTTGAAAATTCTGAATAGTCGCTATGGAATTCAGGCCCTTAAAAATGGACATTTTGCAAACGACCTCGGATTTCGACGAAACCAGTTTTGTTGGGTCCGTGATGTCAAGTTATAGCTAGGTTTCAAATTTCATAATTTTTCGATTCAATATGTGAGCGTGGCAAAGGAAAACGCGTTTGACCAGTTTCAGTTGATTTTAATCGACTGGAAATTGGTCATTTTTCCAACGGTCTCAGAATTCGACGAAACTAGTTTTGTTAGGACCGTATCGTCAATACGAAGCTAGAAAATATTTTCCAGGAATTTTTCTAGTTAGCATGTGACCCCGGTAATTTGAAATGTACGTTTAAAATTCAATATAGCGATTTAAATGTAAATCTAACGGAAACTGATCGAAACGACCGAATCAGCCTACGATACATATCCCATTGTGTTCGGAATGGGGGTAAAACGCTATGGACAACAGGCGGTGGACCTCGTTCAGGGATCGTATGTAAAAGTCAACTTTAGATTGAATTAAATAATTAAATAATAAAATAAAATAAAAAAATTCCTTTCTCCCCCTTATTTCCCTCTGCCCCCCCCCCCCCCCCCCCCCCCCGTTCAATCGACAGAATCAAAATCAAAAAAAAAAGGGGGGAAGGCGACTGCGAAAACCGCCGCCACCATCGGAGGACCACCGCGCCTCATCGATTAACCCCCCCCCCCCTCTTCCCCTCTCGCCTGTGACACCGAGCCCCGCGCCCCTTTTTCCCCTGCGCCGCCGCGAAGTCGAGACCCCACCCTGCTCCTCCTCCTGCCGCCGAAGTCGACGCCCGCCCTCCCCCGAAGCCAGCTCCGACGAAGTCGATGCCCCCCTTTCTTCGATACAGTAAGGTTTTTTTTTACTTTACTTTATTTTATTTTTATTTTTATATGAAAATTTCGATTTTTTTTTGGGGTTTAAAACTAATTTCGATTTTAAAATGATTAAAACTGATTTTTTTTTTAAGGATTTTAAACTGATTTAAAAAGAATTTTTAAAACTGATTTTTTAAAAAGATTTTAAATCTGATTTTTTTTAAAGGAGAATTCTGATTTTATTTTAAAAATAAAAGGTTTAAACTTTAAAAAGGAAAAGGTTTGAGCTTTAGAATGGAAAAAGATTTGAACTTCGAAATAAAAATATGATTTTTATATTGAACTTCCATAGAAAAATATGATTTTTATATATTGAACTTCCATAGAAAAATATGATTTTTATATATTGAACTTCGATAGAAAAATATGGTTTTTATATATTGAACTTCGATAGAAAAATATGATTTTTATATATTGAACTTCGATAGAAAAATATGATTTTTATATATTGAACTTCCATAGAAAAATATGGTTTTTATATATTGAACTTCGATAGAAAAATATGGTTTTTATATATTGAACTTCGAAATAAAAATATGATTTTTATATACTGAATAGCGAAGTAAAAATTCGATTTTTACATATGTAGAGAATACGGGCGAAAGCGACAAAAAGGCGAGTTGGCGAAGATTTCCTGCATTAGAAGTGCCGTGGAGCTAGGATAGCTATCGGTGAGAACTTCTCACTCAAATTCTACTTTTCTAGTTATATATATAATATATACTAGGATGCAGACGGTGCTTATTAGAAGCACCCGACACCCGTCCACAGACCATGGACTTGTTTGATTGGTTGTGTAGTTGGTTAGATTATTTGATTTGGATTTGATTGTTTTGGTGAAATTGAAATTGATATGATTGATGTGTGAATGGCGTGGGCCTTCACTAGACCGGGGATAAGGCTAGGCCTCGTCCCGTTTCTAGTATCGTGCCGTTATGCCGCCGAAATTTTCTAAAATATGTTAGAAAAATAAAAATATCATTTTATTGAATAAATGAATTGAATAGAAATTCATAGGTTGAAATAAAATGTTTTATCGTTAAAAATATAATTTTTAACGTGAATATGAAAATAGTGAAGTGAACAAAATAAAATATTCATTTACAAACCGGACGGTTTGTTTATGTACACGGATTTGACTGACATTGATTGGGACGATAAATTTTACACATCGCCCAACTGCACAACTAAAATCTGTGTTTGACTGTTTGAAAACCCCACACGGGTGTTGGGATGAAATTTGAAGTTCACTCATCCTAATTGATTAAATATGTCGATCGATCGATTGACAGGCTGTTATAAGCGTTAGATATCTATATTTGATGCTTATACAGTGTAGTGCACTTTGGTTGATGGTTGATCATTTTTCAATGCTATTATATACATGTGTTGTGTGAAAATCCATATAATTAATTTTATATGGTAATTGATTGGGCCTCATTCCAGTTTAGAAATGGAAATATTTGAAATAGAAATATTTGAAATAGAATATTTGAAAATAGAAATTTATGAAGTCGTGTTGATTAGTTTGACGCCATTTTGACGTGAACGATATTTATATCGATTTTAAACGATTTCGAAATGAATTGAATTGAAAACGATTTCGAAATGAATTGAATTGAAAACGATTTCGAAATGAATTGAATTGAAAACGATTTCGAAATGAATTGAATTGAAAACGATTTCGAAATGAATTGAATTGAAAACGATTTCGAAATGAATTGAATTGAAAACGATTTCGAAATGAATTGAATTGAAAACGATTTTGAAATGAATTGAATTGAAAACGAATTCAAATTGAATTGAAAGCGAAGTGAAATGAATTCAAATTGAATTGAAATTTGAATTGAATAGAAGTGGATTTTAAAACGAATTTATAAAGAAGAATTCAATTTTGATTCGAATTGAAATGGAAGTTGAAAATGTTTTTGAAACGAATTCAAAACTATTTATATAATTCGTTTTAAATAGAAATCGACGATATATATATTATATATATTATATATATAATATAATGGCCTGAATAGAACGCGCCGCGCCGCGGCAGTTCGCGAATTTCGACCATTTATTTCAAACGGGAATTACGGGAGATCCGACCGTCGGATTCTCCTAAAACCGGAACCGTTGGGTTCGTATCGAAAAGAGCTTTCTAACGGATATTAGAAATTAGAAATCTAACGGTTGGATTTGGAATTATGTCCAAATCAAATTTGAAAAAGGTCGCTATAAGTGCAGTTCGATGGCCATTGATGGAAATCGACTATACGGGCCTTGATAAAATTATTAAAAATAGTAATAATTTGTGTAAAATCATAAGAAATGATTTAGAAAGAATTGGGATGAAAAACTCCATATTTGAAAAGATAAAAATAGATTTTTATCGAAATGAACTAGTTTTGAACTAGAATTATAATTCTATTTATTTTTAAATAAATAAATTGAATTTGAAAAGGGTTTTGAAAATAACCAAAATTTCCAATGATTGCATTGGAGTGGATTTGAATCGAAATTGTCATCGGAATATTTCGATGTTGGAATTCGTGATTATACAGATGTTGTTATGGAAATTTGAAAGATATATATTTATATCGTTATTTCCAATACGACATTTGTTAGTCGTAGAATTTGATATTGAATATAAGCCGATATATTTTCTATTCAGAGCCTTGTATTGAATATCAAATGTGATTTGGGTTTGTCGCGAATGGTGTCTTCACTAACACTGTTCTTGAACCTAGTTGTGAAAAGATTAAATTTTTTATTTAGATTTAATGAAGTGTACCAATTAAACGATATTTAATTGGAATTGAATTGATATTGATTTTTGGGTTTATCGTGAACAGTGTTTTAAATAACACTTGTTCTTTAACCCGATAATTAATGGAATGTGATTTTGGGTTTATCGTGAACCGTGTTTTAAATGACACTGATTCTTTAACCCAGTTAAAGATTAAAACTAAGTGGAGTTTTAATGAATCTTTAATTAGATTGAGATGATCGAAAATGGAGTATCACCAGTTTTGCTCCAGGCGATGGTTAAATCTTTAATTAGATTTGAACGTGAAATGGTAATTGAGTTACCAATAACACTGTGGTGTTAGATATGAAGTACTACCAGTTTTACTTCATGGGATGAATAGGTTGGGATTGGGAAATAAAATAAATGATTACTTCGGTGTGGTTCGCTAATCCCGACTAGTTTGAATTGACATTCAAAGGAGATTAAAGAATAAATTTAAAGAATTTATCTTGGATAAAATTAATGGGAACTTTTCCCAAAGTATGGGAATATTTGAATAAAAGAATATTCTGAAGTGGAATGAGGCATATGTTGTGTTTGTGTAACACTTTTATAATATATACGCGAGTTATTCAGAAAGACCGGGTTTATCCCATTCTGAATAACTGATTCGACGTGGTGTCGAAGATGAAGACGGTGGTCGAAGACCGGAAGTCTTCACGTCGTTTGGGTGACTACTGATGATCTTGATTGGGCTGTACACCCAAGAAGATGGAAACAGTTGGTGATCGTCCAGACGTACTTGGAGATCGATGGATATGCGGGGTACTAGGTGCCTCCGGTTTCGTTCCGACCCAGAACGGACTTGTAAATGGACTGTGTGTCTGACATTGGATTTTAGTCTGTGTGATTGATTTCTATTAAATATATATCTGTTTGGCGGCGGAGAATTTATTCTCTTGCTTAACGCCCTTCTCTGAGACATACGAGCTCAGGGGTTATATACTGATGGATATCAAACACATAGAGTGAATTGCCTGTGTGGCATGCCTAAGTGGCAATAGATCGAGGCTTCTGTTGAAAAGCAAAGTCTTGTGGTGATGATCAAAGCACAGCCTGTGTGGCACAGCTTTGTGTAACGTGAATTCGCGAGTTTCACACCCGGTATGAACCAGAAACGGGAGACGGACCTCAGGGAGGGCATGCGTTTCCTTCTAGCTAAAAAGTGGCGTCAGTGGTTTTACACGCCCTGACGAGTTTGACTTATGTGGTTGTTGCTGTTGCGAGGCGCCTCGGTTTGATCGGACGATCCGGGTCCGATGGAGTCATTTGTTGGCTCATTTACGCCCCAAAGGGCGGGGAAACGTAGTGTTCAGGCATAATAATCCACATCGGTGGACCGGCCCTGTCGCTCCATGGGGCAGTTGCGGCTGTTCCTGAGACATCGGCTAGATTGTCTCGAATCGGTTGAGGACTATCTTTTGCCTCGGTTCATAGACGGAAATCCAATTTCCAAATACGTGACATTTGCGGTTTTATTTGTAAACCTATATATGGCGACATGATATATGGTACCCATGCCGCCTATGATTGATACTTATGATTTGAAGTTGTTTTATACACTATGCACTTATAGTAGTATCAAATGATTTGTTTTGAACGTACTAAGCATGTTTGGCTATTATAAGGGAAAACCCTATCCTCGGCTGCGTTGCATTGTGTGATGGGACCTGGGTCTTATAATAGCTTCATTTTTAGAAAAGCATTGCGCTGTTTACTTATATGCACTGGTGTTCTTGGGAGGAAACCCGTTCCGTGTTATACGGCGTGGTCCGTTGATTTACCTAACTTTAAAATAAATATTAATAACTGTTTTAGTTCTCACACCAGTCCCATGACTGACCTGGAGTTTATTGTTTCAACCTAAACTCTGGGTGCCCTTATTTTCGACACGGGCAGCTAGTAGTTTTGGTTTTGCAGATTTATATTCACAGGATCCTGGTTTACAGCTGGAACGATATCCGGAAAGCTTTGTATCCGTATATCTCTTCTAGTTGTGTATTGTATTATTTTCCACTGCGATGTATTTAAATGTAATTTAAATCTCTGATATTTCTGTGTAATATTCATTTATACTCTGTATATTCTTGTAATCTGATGCATTGTTGTGATATACAGTGAAATGTTCTTCTGTATGCGTTCTGCTGTGGTTTGTTCTCGAACTATCCGACGCTTTCCTTTACGGGGAAGTTGCGGGTTTTTACTTGTGGTATCAGAGCTTTGGTTTACAAAGCTAGAGAACAAGGCACATTAGAACCATACGAAAGAATTCATCAGATATTGGGTTAGTAATATCCAATTAGAATGACTCGTTAGAGATAGGATCGGTAGTATCCTAGAACGAGTGTGAAGAGTATATTTTTCAAATGAAAACAAATTTTGTTTTGAAAATCTAAATCAACTATTCGTATTTGGTTATTTATTTATATTGATGTGGACAATCCAGTATATATAGATTTTGCGTATACGTCTGATCCGCGTGTATTCGAAATTTTAATATACTGGATAGATATAGAATTACGCTCTAGTCGCCCGGGAGTGATTCTGATGATTGATATATCATCATCAGAATTTATATTCGAGTGACGAACGTGTAATATCTATATATTTCCATTAGACTGGTGTGAGAACCAAAACTAAAATAGCTAGGATACATTGTTGTGATTTGGCATCAAAACATGATTTTCTTTATATATATCAAAATTATGAATTTGAAACTCTAATTCACTAATTGATTGATGTTTGTGTTGTTTGTTTATTTGTTTGCTAATTTTTAGCCATTTAGCCTAATAGCATCAAATATTGAATTATATTGAAAATTGGTCCCATAGGCTTGCATATACATATACTTACATTGAACAGGTCATAGCAAGGAGGCTAGAGCAGAGAATAAAATTTGTTTGCCCGACAAATAGGTACATGTTTGATACATAATTTACTGTTTTGTTTGGGTGATGATGATTTTATGAGCCTATTGGCTAGCCGCTTGGCTTTTTCTTTTTCTTTTTGAGATCTGAAGGACCGGGGAAGCTATTTGAAATTCCCCTATGCTCCCATTGCAGGGGAGGTTATGGCGAAATTTTTCGAAAATTTAGGGTGTTAGCCAAATTTTTGAAATTTTGGAAATTCTCAGAAACTGAAAAGTTGGAGAATGGAAGCCAGATCGATCGTAGAGTTGATTAATCAAACCACTTTCGACTTTGTTCCTTTTCGGGGACGAAAAGTTTTAAGTGGGGGAGATTGTAATAACCCGGAAAATCTGGGCCAGTTTAAAATTTTTATTTTGACAATTTTGGCGAATTTTGAATATTTAAAATGAATTATTTTAAATAATATCGACGAGAAATTTATTTTGAATATAATTCGACGTATATATTATATACGTCGTCGTTAGAATATAAATATTTATATATAATTATAAATAGAATTGAAAATGGCGCGGTAGTTCGATAATTCGATTTCAAACTTCAATTGAATGTACCGGGTGCAAAACAATCCGGATTTTAGTGAAACCAAAAATAATGGAATCTAATACTGAATATCTTTCCAACGAATCCGAAAAATCAAGATTTCATATCGGGAATCAAAAGATATGTCCAGTTGAAAATTCTGAATAGTCGCTATGGAATTCAGGCCCTTAAAAATGGACATTTTGCAAACGACCTCGGATTTCGACGAAACCAGTTTTGTTGGGTCCGTGATGTCAAGTTATATCTAGGTTTCAAATTTCATAATTTTTCGATTCAATATGTGAGCGTGGCAAAGGAAAACGCGTTTGACCAGTTTCAGTTGATTTTAATCGACTGGAAATTGGTCATTTTTCCAACGGTCTCAGAATTCAACGAAACTAGTTTTGTTAGGACCGTATCGTCAATACGAAGCTAGAAAATATTTTCCAGGAATTTTTCTAGTTAGCATGTGACCCCGGTAATTTGAAATGTACGTTTAAAATTCAATATAGCGATTTAAATGTAAATCTAATGGAAACTGATCGAAACGACCGAATCAGCCTACGATACATATCCCATTGTGTTCGGAATGGGGGTAAAACGCTATGGACGACAGGCGGTGGACCTCGTTCAGGGATCGTATGTAAAAGTCAACTTTAGATTGAATTAAATAATTAAATAATAAAATAAAATAAAATAAAATAATTCCTTTCTCCCCCTTATTTCCCTCTGCCCCCCCCCCCCCCCCCCGTTCAATCGACAGAATCAAAATCAAAAAAAAAAAAAAAAAAAGGGGGGAAGGCGACTGCGAAAACCGCCGCCACCATCGGAGGACCACCGCGCCTCATCGATTAACCCCCCCCCCCCTCTTCCCCTCTCGCCTGTGACACCGAGCCCCGCGCCCCCTTTTCCCCTGCGCCGCCGCGAAGTCGAGACCCCACCCTGCTCCTCCTCCTGCCGCCGAAGTCGACGCCCGCCCTCCCCCGAAGCCAGCTCCGACGAAGTCGATGCCCCCCCTTTCTTCGATACAGTAAGGTTTTTTTTTTTTACTTTATTTTATTTTATTTTTATTTTCATCTGAAAATTTCGATTTTTTTTTTGGGGTTTAAAACTAATTTCGATTTTAAAATGATTAAAACTAATTTTTTTTTTAAGGATTTTAAACTGATTTAAAAAGAATTTTTAAAACTGATTTTTTAAAAAGATTTTAAATTTGATTTTTTTTAAAGGAGAATTCTGATTTTATTTTAAAAAGAAAAGGTTTAAACTTTAAAAAGGAAAAGGTTTGAGCTTTAGAATGGAAAAAGATTTGAACTTCGAAATAAAAATATGATTTTTATATATTGAACTTCCATAGAAAAATATGATTTTTATATATTGAACTTCCATAGAAAAATATGATTTTTATATATTGAACTTCGATAGAAAAATATGGTTTTTATATATTGAACTTCGATAGAAAAATATGATTTTTATATATTGAACTTCGATAGAAAAATATGATTTTTATATATTGAACTTCCATAGAAAAATATGGTTTTTATATATTGAACTTCGATAGAAAAATATGGTTTTTATATATTGAACTTCGAAATAAAAATATGATTTTTATATACTGAATAGCGAAGTAAAAATTCGATTTTTACATATGTAGAGAATACGGGCGAAAGCGACAAAAAGGCGAGTTGGCGAAGATTTCCTGCATTAGAAGTGCCGTGGAGCTAGGATAGCTATCGGTGAGAACTTCTCACTCAAATTCTACTTTTCTAGTTATATATATATATATACTAGGATGCAGACGGTGCTTATTAGAAGCACCCGACACCCGTCCACAGACCATGGACTTGTTTGATTGGTTGTGTAGTTGGTTAGATTATTTGATTTGGATTTGATTGTTTTGGTGAAATTGAAACTGATATGATTGATGTGTGAATGGCGTGGGCCTTCACTAGACCGGGGATAAGGCTAGGCCTCGTCCCGTTTCTAGTATCGTGCCGTTATGCCGCCGAAATTTTCTAAAATATGTTAGAAAAATAAAAATATCATTTTATTGAATAAATGAATTGAATAGAAATTCATAGGTTGAAATAAAATGTTTTATCGTTAAAAATATAATTTTTAACGTGAATATGAAAATAGTGAAGTGAACAAAATAAAATATTCATTTACAAACCGGACGGTTTGTTTATGTACACGGATTTGACTGACATTGATTGGGACGATAAATTTTACACATCGCCCAACTGCACAACTAAAATCTGTGTTTGATTGTTTGAAAACCCCACACGGGTGTTGGGATGAAATTTGAAGTTCACTCATCCTAATTGATTAAATATGTCGATCGATCGATTGACAGGCTGTTATAAGCGTTAGATATCTATATTTGATGCTTATACAGTGTAGTGCACTTTGGTTGATGGTTGATCATTTTTCAGTGCTATTATATACATGTGTTGTATGAAAATCCATATAATTAATTTTATATGGTAATTGATTGGGCCTCATTCCAGTTTAGAAATGGAAATATTTGAAATAGAAATATTTGAAATAGAATATTTGAAAATAGAAATTTATGAAGTCGTGTTGATTAGTTTGACGCCATTTTGACGTGAACGATATTTATATCGATTTTAAACGATTTCGAAATGAATTGAATTGAAAACGATTTCGAAATGAATTGAATTGAAAACGATTTCGAAATGAATTGAATTGAAAACGATTTCGAAATGAATTGAATTGAAAACGATTTCGAAATGAATTGAATTGAAAACGATTTCGAAATGAATTGAATTGAAAACGATTTCGAAATGAATTGAATTGAAAACGATTTCGAAATGAATTGAATTGAAAACGATTTCGAAATGAATTGAATTGAAAACGATTTCGAAATGTATTGAATTGAAAACGATTTCGAAATGAATTGAATTGAAAACGATTTCGAAATGAATTGAATTGAAAACGAATTCAAATTGAATTGAAAGCGAAGTGAAATGAATTCAAATTGAATTGAAATTTGAATTGAATAGAAGTGGATTTTAAAAAGAATTTATAAAGAAGAATTCAATTTTGATTCGAATTGAAATGGAAGTTGAAAATGTTTTTGAAACGAATTCAAAACTATTTATATAATTCGTTTTAAATAGAAATCGATGATATATATATTATATATATATAATATAATGGCCTGAATAGAACGCGCCGCGCCGCGGCAGTTCGCGAATTTCGACCATTTATTTCAAACGGGCATTACGGGAGATCCGACCGTCGGATTCTCCTAAAACCGGAACCGTTGGGTTCGTATCGAAAAGAGCTTTCTAACGGATATTAGAAATTAGAAATCTAACGGTTGGATTTGGAATTATGTCCAAATCAAATTTGAAAAAGGTCGCTATAAGTGTAGTTCGATGGCCATTGATGGAAATCGACTGTACGGGCCTTGATAAAATTATTAAAAATAGTAATAATTTGTGTAAAATCATAAGAAATGATTTAGAAAGAATTGGGATGAAAAACTCCATATTTGAAAAGATAAAAATAGATTTTTATCGAAATGAACTAGTTTTGAACTAGAATTATAATTCTATTTATTTTTAAATAAATAAATTGAATTTGAAAAGGGTTTTGAAAATAACCAAAATTTCCAATGATTGCATTGGAGTGGATTTGAATCGAAATTGTCTTCGGAATATTTCGATGTTGGAATTCGTGATTATACAGATGTTGTTATGGAAATTTGAAAGATATATATTTATATCGTTATTTCCAATACGACATTTGTTAGTCGTAGAATTTGATATTGAATATAAGCCGATATATTTTCTATTCAGAGCCTTGTATTGAATATCAAATGTGATTTGGGTTTGTCGCGAATGGTGTCTTCACTAACACTGTTCTTGAACCTAGTTGTGAAAAGATTAAATTTTTTATTTAGATTTAATGAAGTGTACCAATTAAACGATATTTAATTGGAATTGAATTGATATTGATTTTTGGGTTTATCGTGAACAGTGTTTTAAATAACACTTGTTCTTTAACCCGATAATTAATGGAATGTGATTTTGGGTTTATCGTGAACCGTGTTTTAAATGACACTGATTCTTTAACCCAGTTAAAGATTAAAACTAAGTGGAGTTTTAATGAATCTTTAATTAGATTGAGATGATCGAAAATGGAGTATCACCAGTTTTGCTCCAGGCGATGGTTAAATCTTTAATTAGATTTGAACGTGAAATGGTAATTGAGTTACCAATAACACTGTGGTGTTAGATATGAAGTACTACCAGTTTTACTTCATGGGATGAATAGGTTGGGATTGGGAAATAAAATAAATGATTACTTCGGTGTGGTTCGCTAATCCCGACTAGTTTGAATTGACATTCAAAGGAGATTAAAGAACAAATTTAAAGAATTTATCTTGGATAAAATTAATGGGAACTTTTCCCAAAGTATGGGAATATTTGAATAAAAGAATATTCTGAAGTGGAATGAGGCGTATTTTGTGTTTGTGTAACACTTTTATAATATATACGCGAGTTATTCAGAAAGACCGGGTTTATCCCATTCTGAATAACTGATTCGACGTGGTGTCGAAGATGAAGACGGTGGTCGAAGACCGGAAGTCTTCACGTCGTTTGGGTGACTACTGATGATCTTGATTGGGCTGTACACCCAAGAAGATGGAAACAGTTGGTGATCGTCCAGACGTACTTGGAGATCGATGGATATGCGGGGTACTAGGTGCCTCCAGTTTCGTTCCGACCCAGAACGGACTTGTAAATGGACTGTGTGTCTGACATTGGATTTTAGTCTGTGTGATTGATTTCTATTAAATATATATCTGTTTGGCGGCGGAGAATTTATTCTCTTGCTTAACGCCCTTCTCTGAGACATACGAGCTCAGGGGTTATATACTGATGGATATCAAACACATAGAGTGAATTGCCTGTGTGGCATGCCTAAGTGGCAATAGATCGAGGCTTCTGTTGAAAAGCAAAGTCTTGTGGTGATGATCAAAGCACAGCCTGTGTGGCACAACTTTGTGTAACGTGAATTCGCGAGTTTCACACCCGGTATGAACCAGAAACGGGAGACGGACCTCAGGGAGGGCATGCGTTTCCTTCTAGCTAAAAAGTGGCGTCAGTGGTTTTACACGCCCTGACGAGTTTGACTTATGTGGTTGTTGCTGTTACGAGGCGCCTCGGTTTGATCGGACGATCCGGGTCCGATGGAGTCATTTGTTGGCTCATTTACGCCCCAAAGGGCGGGGAAACGTAGTGTTCAGGCATAATAATCCACATCGGTGGACCGGCCCTGTCGCTCCATGGGGCAGTTGCGGCTGTTCCTGAGACATGGGCTAGATTGTCTCGAATCGGTTGAGGACTATCTTTTGCCTCGGTTCATAGACGGAAATCCAATTTCCAAATACGTGACATTTGCGGTTTTATTTGTAAACCTATATATGGCGACATGATATATGGTACCCATGCCGCCTATGATTGATACTTATGATTTGAAGTTGTTTTATACACTATGCACTTATAGTAGTATCAAATGATTTGTTTTGAACGTACTAAGCATGTTTGGCTATTATAAGGGAAAACCCTATCCTCGGCTGCGTTGCATTGTGTGATAGGACCTGGGTCTTATAATAGCTTCATTTTTAGAAAAGCATTGCGCTGTTTACTTATATGCACTGGTGTTCTTGGGAGGAAACCCGTTCCGTGTTATACGGCGTGGTCCCTTGATTTACCTAACTTTAAAATAAAGATTAATAACTGTTTTAGTTCTCACACCAGTCCCATGACTAACCTGGAGTTTATTGTTTCAACCTAAACTCTGGGTGCCCTTATTTTCGACACGGGCAGCTAGTAGTTTTGGTTTTGCAGATTTATATTCACAGGATCCTGGTTTACAGCTGGAACGATATCCGGAAAGCTTTGTATCCGTATATCTCTTCTAGTTGTGTATTGTATTATTTTCCGCTGCGATGTATTTAAATGTAATTTAAATCTCTGATATTTTTGTGTAATATTCATTTATACTCTGTATATTCTTGTAATCTGATGCATTGTTGTGATATACAGTGAAATGTTCTTCTGTATGCGTTCTGCTGTGGTTTGTTCTCGAACTATCCGACGCTTTCCTTTACGGGGAAGTTGCGGGTTTTTACTGTACGGCTATGATAATTTTAAACTGATTTTAACATTTAAAAGCGTAGCAAACTTCTAAAAATCATATCTTGTTCGTTTCTTGACGAAATTCAGTGAAATAAGAGATAGTGGACTCGTGTGGACGTCTTCTACATTCTAGAAGAGACCGCATATTTTTCTGAGCCTTCTGCTATTTTTGGTGGAGTGGAACCCAATGTGAGATTTCTAATTTATAAACGATATGGAAAACGACGATGTATAAATTATATAATCGATGTATGAGTTATATAAGCGTTGTACACCTCTTGTATAAGCGTTGTATAAGTTGTACGTTTGATGTATAAGTTATATATGTGTTGTAAAAATTATATATGTGTTGAATAGAAGTGAAATGCCTATATATATATATATATACACGCCCCTCGTCCACAAACCTTGGACGATATTTATTGGTTGTGATTGGTGTGAAAATTGGTTGATTACGAATGGTTGATTGAAATTGTTTGTGGTCGAAATTGATTGATTGTGGTTGAAAAATACCCGTTTGTGGTTGAGAAATATTTGGTTGAAACCACATAGGATTAGTTTGTGGAAATGAAAAAAATATACATGTCGCCTGCGTGCGAACTAGATGCATGATTCCCCATTGTCAAAAGCTGCGAGGCTTTAAGGTAGAGCGAGGAGCCGTACTAGGGACGGTCCCGGTTTTAACTACCCTGTCGTTATGCTGCCGAAATTTTGACTAATATTCATGTGTTAGAATTATTTTCCTGTGTTGAAACTATATTCGTCTGTTGAATAGAAAACCTTCATGTGTTGAATAGAAATTCATTCGTTGAATCATATTCATGTGTTGAATGGTATTCGTGTTCTAAATAAATTGTTTTAACAATAAAAATCACATTTTTACTCTATATATATACAAACTATAGAAAACCTTCTTGTGTTGAATAGAAATTCATTCGTTGAATCATATTCATGTGTTGAATGGTATTCGTGCTGTAAATAAATTGTTTTAACAATAAAAATCACATTTTTACTCTATATATACAAACTATAGAATACTTTCATGTGTTGAATAGAAATTCATTCGTTGAATAGAAATTCATGTGTTGAATGGTATTCGTGTTTTAAATATAAAAATCACCTTTTTATCTATATATATAAACTATAGAAAACCTTCATGTGTTGAATCGAAATTCATTCGTTGAATTGAAATTCATTTGTTGAATGGTATTCATATTTTGAAATAAAATGTTTTATAATAAAAATCATATTTTTATCATCTATATGAACTATATAAAATAGTCGTGTTTTGAAAGAAATTGTTTTATAATAAAAATCATACTTTCATCATCTATATGAACTATATAAAATAGTCGTGTTTTGAAATAGATTGTTTTACATTAAAAATCACATTTTTATTATATACATGAATTGTTAAATATAGTGAAGTGTTGAAATAGAAGACAGTTAGATAAAAATATAATTTTTATCAAAAGTATGAAAATCATATAGTTTTGAAATCGAAGAATCGATATATTTATATATATATATAGATATATATATAAATAGAATTGAAATATATCGAATAACGAAGCTGCAGTTCATATTTTGAAACCGTGATTTCAAACGATTAGTGCGGGAGATCCGACCATCGGATTTTCCCGAAACCGCAACCGTTGGGTTCGCTTTGGAAATATCTTTCCAACGGCACCAACTTTGTAAAAATCCAACGGTTGGATTGTGTGGAATTTTTAATTAAAATCTGAAGAAAAACAGCGCCAGAATCGATTATATATATATATATATATATATATATAAATATAATTATATTAAATCGAATAAAGACGCTACAGCTTGTATTTTGAAATCGAAACTTCAAACGATTATACCGGGAGATCCGACCGTCGGATTTTCCCGAAACTGGAACCGTTGGATTCGTTTTGAAAAGATCTTTCTAATGATATAAATTTTGAGAAGATCCAACGGTTAGAATTTCAGATATGTGTAAATCAAATCTGAAGAAAAACAGCGCCACGGCCGCGTTATGGCCCGAAGCGTCGTTTTGAATAAATTGGCTATTTTAAAATAAATAAAAATAGCGATAAATCATTATAAATTATTATAAACGATATGGATGTGAAATTTAGAAACTAACTTAAGGTTGGCTAAGTCGAATGGTTTCCTGGATGTTGATCTGATGTTGATTTCGGCCTTCGGGGTTAATATTTGGGAAATCGTTCTCTTACTGATTGACGGTTAGTGACAAATGAATTGAAATGATGTGTATGTATGTTTGTGTTGCACTTGTTTATTATATACGCGAGTTGCTCAGAAAGACCGGGTTTATCCCATTCCGAATAACTGAATCGACGATAAGAAGTCGAAGATGAAGACGGGGGTTGAAGACCGATCTTCACCTCGTTTGGATGGTAACTGATGTCCTGATTGGGAGGCATCCCGAAATATGGATAATGAGTGGTGATCGTCAAGACGTACGTGGGGATCGATGGATATGCGAGGTATTTAGTGCCTCCGGTTTCGTTCAGACCCAGAACGGACTTGCAAATGGACTGTGTGTCTGACATTGGAATTCATTCTGTGCGATTGATAACCATCAGTTGCGTGGTGTGAATTGCCTGTGTGGCATGCTAAAATGCAATGATCAGGGCTTCTGTTGAAAAGCAAAGTCTTGTGATTGATGATCAAAGCACCGCCTGTGTGGCGTAGCTTCGTGTATAACGTTAATTCGCGAGCCTCACACCCCGGAATGAACCAGAAACGGGAGAGGACATTAGGGAGGGCATGCGTTTCTTTCTAGCTAGAAGTGGCGTCCGTGGTTTTACACGCCCTGACGAGTTTGACTTATGTGGTTGTTACTGTTGCGAGGCGCCTCGGTTAGATCGGACAATCCGGGTCCGATGGAGTCATTCGTTGGCTCACTTACGCCCCATAGGGTGGAAAACGCATTGTTCAGGAATTTTAATCCACATCGGTGGATCGGCCCTGACGATCCAAGGGCCCACCTGAGTCTGGGTCCTGAGGCTCGGGCTAGACAGTCTCGAAGTCGGTAAGGACTATCTTTTGCCTTGGTTCATGACGGAAATCCAATTTCAAAATACGTGACTGTGCGGTTTTGATTGTATACCTATATATGGCGACATAGTGGTATGGGGCATTAATGCCGTCTATGATTGATAGTTATGATTTGAAATTGTTTTTAAAACATATAAACACTAGCAATAATATCAAATGGTTTTGTTTTATTCGTATCAAGCATATTTTGGCCGTTATAAGGTAAAAACTCAATCCTCCGGTTTGCGTTGCATTGTGTGATGGGAACTGAGTCTTATAATGGCTTCATTTTTATAAAAAGCATTGCGATGTTTAAAAGAACTATTTGTTTTAAAGCACTGGCAATCAAATGGAGTAAACCCGTTCCACGAAAGTGGCGTGGTCCTGTGAGTAGTCATATTTTAAATGTGTTGAGTAGATTTCTCATACCATTCCCATGACTGAGTCGTAGTTTGTTTCACTTTCAAACTCGGGTGCCCCTTTTTCTACACGGGCAGCCTTGTATTTAGGTTTTAGCTGGCTTTCTATGGATAGCTGGAGCTGAAGATGGATTCTATCATTTATCTCTTTTTATGTTGTTCAGATCCTATTGTACATATTATGTTTGTTTCCGCTGTAGACATTTATGTATAGCTGAACTGTATTTGTACTAAGTATGATCCTGTATACTGTGTAACTCTGATGATTATGTTTATCCAGTGTATTACTTGTTCATTATCTGGTGTATTTATTTAATTCTGTTCTATTGTTATCTGTTTATGTGTTATATTCCAAAGATTACCCTTGCCACCGTCAATACGGGGTTTGGGGTCGTCACAGGTCAACCTGTTTTTGCATATAATGGCTAGTTTTGAAATTTTATATATATATATGATTTAATTCAACCTGTCAACTGATAATTTTTAACCAGTCGACTGATTCGACCCAGAAAATATTTTATGAATAGTCACCATCTTTCATGAAGAGATTCCTCTTCAATAATCAATGGAAATGGACACAACTTTTTATAGAAACGCTTCATGAAGGAATACTACTCTTATACCATTATATAAACAACTTCAAACATGTTTTACAATCACCGATTTTACAAATTACTCTTCTATTATCTCCATTCTGTGAATTTACAATCTTTGCAAATAAAAAGTTCTCCAAATTTAAATACTTGTAGAATCCTTGAATTGATTTAATATCTTTCGATTCAACAAGCAATTTTCTTCCTTAAATCTTCGCATTCAAATTATATACTTGAGGATCAAATTATAGGAAGGTTATACTTAAAATATTGACTATCCGTGTTGATTCAAGTACACAAAGCAGAAATCAAATACTTGTAATTATGGAAGACCTATGTAGTTGCTCAGGCGAGAGGCATCCTTGTTGGGGCTCGGGTGTACTGACATATTCCTTCGGGTTAAGAGAGGGCGTTGTTAGTGAATTCCAAAGAGGAGCTTCGAGACTGGACGTAGGACGGGAAGTCCGAACCAGTATAAAATTCCTGGTGTCACTCTACTTTACTTATTGCATTTACTTCTTGTTTGTGATATATCTCTATAACTAAGCTTTTACCTGTGTAACTATTGCAAATTATCAAATTAGCATATCATCTACACCTCCGCTATATCATATAGATCCTGCTTAAGTTGTATACATCGACTTTTCATTTGGTATCGGAGCAAGGTCATCACATAACCATAAAACCGTTATTTGATATTTAGAATGGATAATAACACTAGTACTAGCAATAACACCGGATATACTAAAGGCTAATCAACTGCTAGACCATCCTTCTTTAATGGCATGAACTATAGTTATTGGGTTACTCGAATGAGGATTTATATGCAAGAAAATAGCTTTGATGCATGAAATATCGCACAAAAAGAGTACACACAACCTACTACACTATTCATAGAATGGTCTGCATCCGAAAAGGCAGAGGCTAGTGCCAATGCTAAGGCTATGAACATGTTGCATTGTGTTTAGGTAGAAATGAGTTCAATCGGATTTGTATGTGCAACACTTCATATGAAATCTGGAGAACACTTAAGATTACTCATGAGGTGCTAACAAAGTTGAACAAAGTAAAATATCTATGCTCAAGAATCAATTTCAAAACTTTAAGATGAATGAAAATGAATCCATAAATGATATGTATTCACGTTTTCAAAACATTTATCACTCTTTGCTAGGATTAGGAGAAAAGTATTCCGACTTTGATATAGTATCAAAAAATTTGAATTCTTTAACGGATGAATGGGAGAGAAAAGTATTAGCAATCGAAGAAGCTAATGATCTCTCTAACATGAAACCAGGAGAATTGATCGGTAATCTAATGTCTTGTGAAGTGAATTTGCAAGCAAAGGAAGCACAGGTACAAGATAATAAAAATTTAGCTTTCCATGCTGAAAAAGAAGATTCGGATGAAGAAGATATTGCATTTGTTGCTAAGAATTTTAGAAAATTTCTAAAATACAGAAAAAGCCAAAGCATGAATATAAAGAAGAATTCATCAAAAGAACATGACCCTACCTAGTAGAATGCTTCAACTGTCACAAGACCGAACAATATCAAAAGAATTGTCCAGAGCTAAAGAGAAATCGCAAAAATGAAAAATCAAAGAGACGATCTTTTTCAGTCACTTGGGAAAACTCGGATTCATCTTCTGAAAGTGATAGCGACAGTGATAATGAGCAAGCAAACGCGTGCTTCATGGCTAAGGATAATGATGTAAGTGATTTTACATTTTATGAAGTAGTAGAAATTAATACTGAAATCTTAGAGTCTAGGAAAATGTTCAAGCGTAAGTTTGAACAAGCTAACGAAGATAAAAAGAAAGTAGAATTTGAGAGAGATCTTTTAAAAGATGAAAAATAAATTTTAGAGGAAGAAATTAGAAAATTACAAGATTCTATTTCAATAGCAAATTCTCAAATTTCTATGTTCGGTCAAGAAATCAAGACTCAAAAGAATAAAAATGATTTATTAGCATATGAAAATCATGATTTAAACACTAAAATTAAAATTATAGAGTTAGAAAACTCTAGTTTAAAAACTAAGTTAGAAAGAATTTCTAAAAATTTAAATAATTTTAACAAGGGTAGAGAGAATTTAACTAAAATATAAGAAAATTCTCAACTGGCTTTGTATGATAAAGGAAATCTAGTTAAAAAAAATCTAATTTTAAACCAAAGATTTCTAGTCGTAAATTAAATATTTCTACCAAGAAAAATATTCGGATAATATTAGTATATGGATTCCGAAGACAAATAATGTTCTTATTAGGAATAAATATATTAAAAACTTTTTGGATTCTGTTCATTATAATAGTAATTATTTTTTCAAAAAGGAAACTAAGCCCTATTGGGTTTGGCCTCCTAAGACTTAACCCTTTGGACCCTAACATAGGAAGTGAGTATCATGTTAATTTCTATTGTTTTGCAGGTACCACTGAAACTTATGTTCGTAACTAGCTTGACCAAAAAGGAATTCTCGAACACTTATTCTCTTTTGTAATTAATTTGTTTAAACATTCTGTAGTGTATATTTTTAGATCTACTTTGCTTCTTAAATAAAATAAGATATACTATAATTTAGCTCCTTATACAAACCATTCATAATTGCCAAGTATTTTGCAAAGAATATAGATTGTATGCAAAAATTCATGACAATAATTAGGTAAAACACAAGAAAGGAGTTCATCTATAATTACTCATTTTTTGTAAGTATTTTATATTAAAAATAATTTCTTTGATCTATAGTTTGAGAAAACAGCTGCTGAAATAGACATACTATGATTGATCCTTTATCTCTATCGTGCAATTCATCCTAGTTTTTAGCAAAACTTATTTCAGTTTTTTTAAAGGAATGCTTAATACTAACATAACCATTCATTTATAACACTATATTTAGCATATATGTTTGCATAAATACAAGAGAAAAATGTTTAGTTTTTAAAACAAAGAAAGAAATGATAGCCAAAAAAATTTCATGTCAAAGAAAGAGAAATCCCCGTAGATTTCAACCAAATCTTCTGACAAAACTTCATCGGATTTGATTAACATCATCACGTCCCCTACTCCAAACAATGAACCAACTCTTCGTTGGCAAGAGTATAGAACCAGATACACTCCGAAAGCCAAAAAGAGAAGAGAAGTACCGGTGACTCCTTCAACAAAAGACAAAATTGATGATATTCGCCATTATTAACATGAACAACTAAAATTACAAAGAGAAATATATTATGAGCAAAAGAAAACTTCATATTGGTTAACCTTTCTCGAAACTATAGCTCTTCGAATTTGTGGAAGATCAGTTGTCCTAGAACCAAGGCATTACCCTCTTTTTACAACTCCGGAATCATCAAAGAGACCCACTACTTTATGGAGTGCATGGAAGAAAACCAATAAGAAGGGAAGTCCAAACTCATGGGAAAAGAATTATCAACAGAATGAAGGAGCTAGGACACCACGGAAATCAACCTCATCTGAAGAATAGTTATTAAGTAATAGGAATTTTTCTTTTTCTCTAAATAAGACTTGCATTGATCAATAATGCAAAATTTTCTGATGTTTTGATTAAAGGAGCTATATTGTATTTTATTAATAAACATATATATATCTTCTTTTCAATTAATTAGTTTAAGATCAATAAACATTCAAGAAATAAACTCAGATATAAAAATAAAGGTTGCTGTTCATGTTATCAGTAACCAGTCGACTGGTACATTATCAACCAGTCGACTGGTAAGCAGAAAACCCGAAAACTGGGTTTTTGCCCATATCGTGAGATATAACCCCACTACCCCTCTTTTACTCAGTTCTTACCCTATATAAAAACTTCCAAAACCCTAGAAAATTTCGAATTCTATCATGGGTCTTCCTAAACATCAATTAGACACTAGATCATCCTCTAGAACAAGATCAAAGAAGCCAATCGAACCCTCAATTGATCAATGGCTATGGAATGACCTAGCCAAGAAAAGATGGAAGCTTCTATCTAATCTAAAATTTATGCCAAGCCCTTTTGCAAAGTTTGAAGATTTCAATTCCTACGGTCTATAACAACTAGCTCATCAAGGTTGACTTGAATCTCTTATAGATTATAATCAAAATGATATCAAAATTAATGTCACAATGATAAAGCTCTTTTTGGCCAATATGAACTTGGATCATCAAAACACTTCAAATTCACAAAATTGTGTTTGGACTCTTGCGTGTGGGTAACCTATTTTCATTGCTATTGATAGACTTGGAGAAGTTTTAAATTCACCTACGGATGGGATAGCTTTGAGCAAGTTAAATTGTGAATATGGTTTAAGGGATGAAGTAAGTTATCTCTTTATTGATGATGACTCAGACGGATCTCGAACCAAAAGGCTACGACCTAATGCTAGGGCACTTCATCATGTTCTTACTCGAATAATCCTTCCAAGATCAGGAACTCATGATCTTGTGTACTCGGACACTTTCTGGGCTTTGTATGCAACTTTTTTCTCATGTGAAGATTAATTGGGTGCAAACAATTATGGACCATCTTATTCTTTATACACAAGGAGTGACCACATATTTTCATTATAGTGAATATTTGATGAGAATCTTTGAAAGTGCAAAAATTCCAAAACCAGACTCGAAAATGATTGAAATAAAAATATTGGATAAGAAGAATTTGAAGCAAATGCATATGCCTCCTCCAGCTATTCGAATCATGAGCCTCGAAAGTTGGATAAAGAGAAGATTAAATCAACCATCATCGAGTACAACTCATGCTAATCCCGAAGATGTCCGACTAACAGAACGATCTCAAACATCAAGGCAAGCATTTGATGTTGTTGCTCATAACCAACTTCTTCTAGAAGCGAGACTTAAGAGAATGGATAAGAAATTAGATAAGGAAGGATATGGAAATCTATCTCATGTTCTCTTGGAACTATTGGTCATGTAACGGATCCGGAAGAATGACCTATTTCACCTATCAATTGGACTTCCTATGAAAATACCGAATCCAATGACTTTTAGCTTAGTAGATTGTTATGCATGCTAATTTTTTTAGTATCTTTTGAACTTATGTTTTGGTTGTGCAATAACTTGTGGTATTTTGGTTGCGTTGAACTTCATAGTGGTTATGTGACAATTTTGTGCTTATGATATCTTAATTTCTTTTTAATCGATGACAAACGGGGAGAAATATCTCTCTTATGATTCCATGCTATTGGGATATTTGTGCTAACATGCTATATTGCAGGAATCAAAATGGTAAGCTTATAAAATTATGAACTAACAAAATATTGCAGAAACTCAGTGGGAGCTAAACGTTCAGAGGGAGAAAATCTAAACTGTTGTCATCAATCAAAAAGGGGGAGAATGTTGATAACAAGATTTTGATCGATGCCAACAAATGAAGTTGCAATGGGAATCATGTCATAGAGATAAGGTTATATACACACACACACACACACATTGAGTTGTGTTAGAATTATGTTAAAATCTATCCTCAAGAATACATGAACGAGCAAAACAAAGTAATATATATATACAAACCTTTAAAAAGGCCAGGAATATACAAAAACTGGTCTACCATTCGACTGGTAGAAAAAGGAACAGTCGACTGGTCAACCTGTTTTTGCATATAACAACTAGTTTTGAAATTTTTTATATATACGATTTAATTCAACTAGTCAACAGATAATTTTTTACCGGTCGACTGATTCGACCCAGAAAATATTTTATGAACAGTCACCATCTTTCATGAAGAGGTTCCTCTTCAATAATCAATGGAAATGGACACAACTTTTTATAGAAACTCTTCATGAAGGAATACTACTCTTATACTATTATATAAACAACTTCAAACATGTTTTACAATCACCGATTTTACAAATTACTGTTCTATTCTCTCCATTCTCTGAATTTACATTCTTTGCAAACAAAAAGTTCTCTAAATTTAAATACTTGTTGAATCCTTGAATTGATTTAATATCTTTTGATTCAACAAGCAATTTTCTTCCTTAAATCTTCGCATTCAAATTATATACTCGAGGATCAGATTATAGGAAGGTTGTACTTAAACTGTTGACTATACATGTTGATTCAAGAACGCAAAGCAGAAATCAAATATTTGTAATTGTTGAAGACCTGTGTAGATGCTCAGGCGAGAGGCATCCTTGTTGTGGCTCGGGTGTACTGACCTACTCCTCCGGCTTAAGAGAGGGAGTCATTAGTGAATTCCGAAGAGCAACTTCGGGACTGGATGTAAGACGGGAAGGCCAAACCTGTATAAAATTCCTAGTTTCACTTTACTTTACTTATTGCATTTACTTCTTGTTTGAGATATATATCTATAAATTAGCTTTTACCTACGTAACTATTGCAAATTATCAAATTAGCATATCGTCTACACCTCCGCAATATCCATATAGATCCTGCTTAAGTCGTACACATCGACTTTTCATATTACAGTATGAATAAATAATATTACACATCAGAAAAATAATATCAGAGAATATATTACATAGTAGCAAAAATAAAAGGTATAAATACAATGCACAACGGAAAATACATCAACTAACACAACTGAATGAAATACATGGATACAAAGCTTTCCGAATATAGCTCCATTTGTAATCCAGAATCCTGTTAAAAAGAAGTATCTACAAAACCAAAACTACTAGCTGCTTATGTGGAAAATATGGGTACCTAGAGTTTAGGTAGAAACAATAAAATTCAAGTCAGTCATGGGACTGGTGTGAGAACTAAAAAAGTTATTAAATCTTTACTTTTAAAAATTGGGAAATCACGCGACCACGCCATATAACACGGAACGGGTTTACTCCACGTGAATCTCAGTTTAAAATAAAACAACGCAATGCTTTTTGGAAAATGAAGCTATTATAAGACTCAGGTCCCATCACACAATGCAACGCAAGCCGGTGTATAGAATTTTCCCTTATAATAGTCAAACATGCTTGATACTTTTAAAATAAATCATTTTGATATTACTATAAGTGCATAGTGTCAAAATCAACTTCATATATAAATGTATCTATGATAGACGACATAGGTACCATATATTATGTCGCCATACTAGTTTTACAATCAAAACCGCACAATGTTGTATTGGAAATTGGATTTCCATCCTGAACCAAGACAAGGGATCTCTCCCTCCGATTTGAGACAATCTAGCCTACCATATCTCAGGATTCAACAACAACTACACTTGGAATCTGGCAGGGCACTTACTTTAGTGGATTAGTTATTCCTGAACAACACGTTTCCCTACCCTATGGGGCATAATGGTCAGTATGATGACCACATCAAGAGCCACTAGGGACTCAAATCCGAGGTACCTCACTTTCCAGCAACCACATAAGTAAAATGTTTGGGCTCCATACCATGATATCACTCCTAGCTAGAAAGAAATGCATGCACTCCCTACGGTTGCTCATCCTGTTTCTAGTTTATACTGGGATGTGAAGCTCGCGAATTAACGCTATACACAAAGCTATGCTAATTAAATTTGTGCTTCGATCATCATCCACAAGACTTTGCTTTTTGACAAAAGCCTTGTTCATTTTCATCTCAGCATGCCACATTGACAATCCACGCCAAGCAAATAATGTCGATCAATATATATCCTCTAAGCTCGTACGTCTCAGAAAATGGTGTTAAGCAAGAGAATAAATTATCTGCCACCAGACAGATATATATTTAATAAAAATCAATCAACACAGAATGAAATCCAACGTCAGACACACATCCATTTACAAGTCTGTTCTGGGTTTGAACGAAACCGGAGGCACCTTATTCCTCATCCCATATGTCCAATAAAGGAGAGAGGTCCTCGCATATCCGGTCGATCCCCAAGTACGTCTGGACGATCACCACTTATTACCTTGTCTCGGGGGATCAGCCCAATCAAGACATCAGTAATCATCCATACGATGTGAAGATCTCCGGTCTTCAACCACCGTCTTCATATCTTTGACTTTTAGTCATCGTAGCAATTATTCAGAATGGGTTAAACCCGGTCTTTCAAAATAACTCGCGTATTTTATAATCAATAATCAAGTACTATAAAAATACATCATACGCCTCATTCCAATTCAGAATATTCTTTTACTTAAATATTCACATCTTTAGAGAAAGGTTTCCATTTATTTTATCAAAGATAAATTCTTTTAAACTTATTCTTTGATCTTCCTGTGGATATCATTTTCAAAAGGATTTTATTTTATTTATCCACAATTCTAAACCAAATTAAGTTTTATAAAACTAGTTGGGATTATCGAGCCTTACCGAAGTAATCAATTATTTATTAATCCAAATCCCAACCTTTTCATCCTATGGAGCAAAACTGTAGTACTCCATATCTAACACCCACGGTGTTATTGGTAAATTTAATTACCTTGTCACGTTCAAATTTAATTAAATATTCAACTATCGTCTGGAGTAAAATTGGTGGTACTTTATTCTCGATCATTTCTCTTGTTTGATAAATTTAATTATCTCATTCACTTTCCATTCTAATTAAAGATTTATTAAAACTCCATTTAGTTTTAATCTCTAAAATCATCACTTAATGATTATTCAACTTTAGGAAAATTATTCCTGTCTTTAACTGGGTTAAAGAACCAATGTCATTTAAAACATAGTTCAAAATAAACCCAAATCAACTTCCATTAACTATGGAATTTTCACGGAAAACAGATCAATACATAATCGATATAAATTCCCGTATTGTACTGATAATATAAAAAGAATAATGGCATAGCCTTTTAAATTCCATATATAGCACCGGTCTTCCTTGACAGAGGCTCTGCTCGATTATTATCAAATCGAATTCCATTATATTCTAATTTAATATATTAAATTGAAAAACTTTTCTATGGAAAATTTCCACTAAGTCTTAATAAAAAGATTTATAAGTTCCAAATCAAAACTTCACTATTAATTAGGTAAAAGAACAAATGTTATTTAAAACATCGTTCACGACAAACCCAAAATCCTATTAGATATTAAATACAAGGCTCTAAATAGAAATTATATCGGCGTATATTCAATATCAAATTCTGAAACCAACGGATATCGCATTGGGAATAACGATATTTATATCTTCCAAATTCCTCAACAATGTCTCCATAATCACGGAATCCAATATCGAAATATTTCAAAGATTATTTCCATTCTAATCCATTCCAATTTATTCACGGAAAATTCTGGTTATTTCAAAACCCCCTTTTCAAATCCAATTTATTATTTCCAAAAATAATTCGATTAATATTCTAGTTATTAACTAGTTCATTTCAATAAAAATATATTTTTATATTTTCAAACTAAGAATTTTTCATCCAAAATCTTTCCAAATCAGTTAATATGAATTTACATAATTTTTCCATATTTTTTTAATAATTTTATCAAGGCCTTTACAGTCGGTTTCCAATATCGGCCACCGAACTGCATTCATAGCAACCTTTTCTGAAATTGATTTGGACATATCTTAAAATCTAACCGTTAAATTTCAAATCTCTTATATTCATTGGAAAACTCTTTTTGATACGAACCCAATGGTTCTGGTTTTAGGAGAATCCGACGGTCGGATCTTCCGTTACATCAATTTAAAGTTAATGGTCGAAATTCGTGAATGTGCGCTGCCCGGCGCGTTCTATTAAGGTCATTTAAATATATATAATATAAATATATCATCGATTTCGTTTTAAAACGTATTTTATAAATCGTTTTAAATTCGTTTTAAAAATTATTTCCACTTCCGTTTCAATTTTAAATCAAAACTGAATATTCCTTTATAAATTCGTTTTAAATTCCTTTTAAAACGAATTCCACTTCATTTCAATTTTCAAATCAAAATTGAATATTTCTTTATAAATTCATTTAAAATTTATTTTAAAAAAATTTGCACTTTATTTCGATTTTCAAATCAAAATTGAATATTTCTTTATAAATTCTTTTTAAATTCCTTTTAAAACGATTTCCACTTCATTTCAATTTTCAAATCAAAATTGAATATTTCTTTATAATCTCGTTTTAAATTCCTTTTAAAACGATTTCCACTTCATTTCAATTTTCATATCAAAATTGAATATTTCTTATCATTATAATATTAAAATGATAATATTTTCAAAATATCTGATTTTGAAATCCATTTCCTTTTCCTATTTATTATAAAATGAATAAAATCAATCGATAAATGCATTCGGGTTAAAATGGCGTTTTTATACTTAACCCAGCTTCATATATTTTTATATATTTTCGTGTCCATCCAAAATCAGACATCAAAATCATATTTTGATTATTCTCTGAATATTATTTTAAAATATTCGTTATTTCTCAATCGGAATGCGACTCAATCAATTACCATATAATTTCAGTTATATGGATTTCATACATCATATGTATTCAACAATAATGATAAATAATCATCACACAGTCAATTCACATTCAGAGTGCAGTTTAACTGTATAAGCATTAAATAATTAAGTAACACTTATCACAGTCTGTCAATCAATCGATTGACATATAATTAAATTAAGGAGAGATGTGAATAAATTATCGTCCCCAGACCCGTGTGGGGTTTCCAAACAACAACAGTTGACTCAAAATAATCACTGGTTAATAAATTTAACCCGTTCTAATTCGATTTGAATTATTTTTATAACTAGCCAATATTCACTGTTTAAACTATAAATAGATATTTATAATTTACTTTCAATTACCACAAAATAATATTAAATTATTTTTAATATTTTAAACATTTCAGCATCACAATCAAAATACAATACAGTCAATTAAATCGTCCATGGTCTATGGATGAGAGAGGTGAGCTGACAGACACCGTATACAATTTATAATGATTAAAACTGATAAAATATACACTGGCAATTCTATATATTTTTATACATGAATACAATAACATGATAAAATATAATTTAGTGAGAAGGAATTCTCACCTTGGTTTCCACTCCGTCAGTCTTTATTTGGCGATTTTAGTACTGTTCGGACTTAAATTTCCCTTAAATTCTAACTTGATCCATTTCAGTTCTAATCAGTTCCATGTCGTAGTGCTCGATTTTATGGTACTAACGTACTTTGTTTTGTTTGATTTCGTGTCTGTTTGCAAAAGTTATGATACACAACAAAACAATCTAAGATAATTAAAATATAATTATCTTCACTAATCTTCGCTTAACCCTAATCAAGAATTAGGCCGCTCATTTTTCGTACTCTTGTCTTCCTCCTTCAGGCCGATGCTCCACAAAACACGCACCGTAGAGTTCCAAATTGCTCCGCCTTCGAACCGCCGGACTTTGATCGAGATAGCCCACATCGACCGGCTCACCTCGCTCCTTCACCGCCTTGAACAGGCCGGCGTTCGAACCCTCCCTAACGCCTGAAAATGCATGTGAACGGCGCAACTTTCTGAGCAAATTCCGACCATCCCAGCTAACCAAATTCGATCACCACCGTCGGTTTTGTAGAGCACACGGAGCTGTCCAATTTTGCTTTTGGGAGTTTGGATTTTAATCAAACGATTTGAAGATCTCTAAAGGATAAAATTTTGAACAAGAATAATCGTTCGTTCTTTTGATTTGGCGGCGACCCTCAAATTGTGATTAGGGTTTTCTGAAATTGGACTTATATATATAAATATATTATTATTTTATTCAATTAACTGTTTTATTATAAAAATTTGTGTTCGAACTCCAAATGAGACCCAACGACTGTAGCACCTACTCAAATACCCCCATTTCGAACACAATTGAATATGTTTCTCAAGACAATTCGACTGTTTTGATCAATTTCTGCCAAAATTAAAATATAAATTAATATAACGGTCAATATTGAATTTCAACATACATTTAAATTTACCAAGTTCACATACTGACTCCTAAAATTACAGAAAAATTATTTCTAGCTATGTTTTGACGATACGGTCCTAACAAAACTAGTTTCACCGAATTTGGAGTCCGTTTGAAAAGTGGACTTTTTCTAGTCGATTAAATTCAAACTGAAATTACCAAACGCATTTAAATTTACCACGCACACATATTAATTCCAAAAATTATGAATTTTTAAACCTAACAACAATTTGACATTCTGGATCCAACAAAAGTGGTTTAGTCAAAAATGGAGGTTATTTGCAAAATGTTTATTTTTAAAGGCTATATATTATATTAAAATATAAATAAATTCCATAGCGACTATTTTAAATTTTAAACTGGACCTAACTTACAATTAATAAAGTGAAATCTCAATTTCTTACATTCATTAGAAAGATATTGTTAAACAGATTCATATGTTTCTAGTTTTACTGAAATCCGATTTATTTTGAATCCTGTACATTCAATAGAATTTAAAATCGAACTTTCAAACTATCGCGCCATTTCAAACTACTTTTATAATTAAAATAAATTTATATGTTCTACCTTCAATTTAAATAGATTTTAAATTGTTATTATTTAAAATAAATCATTTTAAATATTCAAAATCCATTAAAATAGCTAAAATGAAAGATTTAAATTGGTTCAGAAATTCCAGATTGTTACAGCGTTCGACAATACATACCAAAATATAACTTCATTTTGTCAGTCAATGCCCACAACTTATAAAACCAAAACATTAGTTTCTATATGCACACATCTACACCGATGAATGCCCTATTCACCACTGCATACCACTATAATGCATATACTTGTAGATCTCTTAATAATAAACCCAAAGCACCCATCTTTATATTTTTCCATGAAGTAGATTTTTAGTTTTTTTTTTCCTTTTTGAAATTAAAAAATCTTGCATTCATTTATTTTGTTGACCATAACTTGCAAATGAAAGAGGGACAAAGGGAAAAGTCAAGTTGTATTAAACAAAATAAGTGTTTCGAGTTTGGTTTATATTGAAATTTCCAGCATCTTGCCATACATGGCTTTGTTCACTTAGGATCTGTGAATAATAAAACAAAAGTACAACCATACATAATAATACGACACAATCTCAAATAATATCAATATACGTTGGCTATCTTATTCTATAAAATCATTAAAATATAACAATTTACTTCAAAATCATTAAACGTCAATTTAAATATATTTTTAAATAAAAATTATGGAGAAATCCTATAAACAAAATAGAAATATATAATTAAAAATCAAGTCGTTGTATTATAAATTGATTTTCTTATTATTTATTAAATTCGAATCAAATTTGAATAGTTAAATATACGAAATATTCTCATTTGAAACATAAATTATTCCAAGTGCCCAACACGGTGTAATTGATTATGGTAATTTTATCGTAATATAAATTAGGAGTGGATGTTGTTCGGTTTTGTGCTGTGTGGAGTCCAAACTGCTTCCACACCGCATCAAACAGTTGGACAAAAATACAAACCATTCTAATAAACGTTTGTTTTGGTTCAGTTTTGTTGTTATATGGATCGATTTTGGTTCGATTTGATTCGATTTGAACCCGTATTGAGTATGAAATAAAAGAATTACTTCTATCAATAATCAATTTATGATTGTGTGACGTTGTATCACTTAAAGATTAAAATAAACAAAATGTTGTCCTGAACTGAAATATTACTTTCTAATTGTATGAAATTTCAATTATAAGTTTAATGAAAAAGTGAAATTGTTTTTGTACATTACCCTGACATCAACGTTAATTAATGCACAAACATTAAGTAAAATATAATCAAATAAGATTTTAATTAGTATTACCCAAAAAAATTGATATGAAAACTATTACACTAAAACTATAAAAAGTTTCTTTGTGATAATGCTTATTATTAACATAACAACGACATACGCTAAAAGAGACTAAATGTTGGTAACATAAAAAACTAGATAGAAATTAGTTATATTTTTATCATAAGATTACCACTGCTGGTATTCTCTTCGGTTCGGTTTGGTTTAATATGATTGGGTCGACAATTCAAATCGCAATCGAACCGTATCATTGCGAGTCGGTACGATTTGAGATTTTTCTTTAGAGAGATGATTTAGTCTGATTTTCCGTATCGTTTTTATGGTCCGATCTGGATGGTTTCCATATTGCGATGTTGAAACGATCCGAAATCCCCCATCTTTGAAGAGACATAAAAGGCAGGATTGAGTTGAGAACACGACAAATTAGAACACAAACAGAAGAACATTTCATTGTTGTTACAACAATTTACATCAGAGTATAAGTTATCAGAGTATAATTACATAATATACAGCAGAAAAATATCAGATATTAAAAATTACAATGCAGCGGAAAAAATAATACATAACACAACTGAAAGAAATACACGGATATAGAGCTTTCCGAACATAGTTCCAGCTGCATATCCAGGATCCTGCGAATATAATATCTGCAAAACCAAAACTAGTAGCTGCCCATGTGGAAAATATGGGCACCAAGAGTTTAGGTTAAAACAATAAACTCTAGGTCAGTCGTGGGACTGATGTGAGAACTAAAACAGTTATTTAAAACTTTACTTTAGAAATAAAGTAAATCAAGGGACCACGCCGTATAACACGAAATGGGTTTTCTCTCAAGAATACCAGTGCATAAAACAGTTTATAAACAGTGCAATGCTTTTTGAAAAATTAAGCTATTATAAGACTTAGGTCCCTTTACACATTGCAACACAAGCCGGAGAATAGAGTTTTACCTTACAATGGCCAAACATGCTTGGTACGTTTAAAACAAATCATTTTGATATTACTATAAGTATATAGTGTCAAAATCACTTCAAATATAAATGTATCAATCATAGACGACATAGTATCCCATGCTACGATGTCGCCGTACTAGGTTTTACAACTAAAATCAAAATGTCACATATTGGAAATTGGATTTCCATCATGAGTCGAGGCAAGGTATGTACTCCTCGCTGGCTTCGAGACACTCTAGCAAATGCCTCAGTGTTCCCTGCAGTGAACCCTTGGATTCTCCAAGGTCGGTCCACACTTACGTTAGTGGATTGGAAATTCCTGAACACACGTTTCCTAGTCCTATAGGACCTATCCATCGGCTCTGTAGTAACCGATATATTTGATGTGCCTCTCTATCCATCATCCACATAGGTAAAAATATAATAAATGTCTAGGCTCCATACCATGACACCACCCATAGCTAGAAGGAAACGTCGTGCACCCTTTGGGTCTCTTATCCCATTTTTGACTCATACCGAGGTGTGAGGCTCGCGAATTAACGCTATACACAAAGTTATGCTATTTAAAGCCGTTCCTTGATCATCAATCACAAGACTCTGCTTTTCAACAAAAGCCTTAGTCATTTGCATCTCAGCATGACACACTGACAATTCACGCCATGCGACTGATGTGTATCGATATATAACCTCTAAGCTCGTACATCCCAGAGAAGGGTGTTAAGCAAGAGAATAAATTCTCTGCCACCAAACATATATATATTTAATAGAAATCAATCAACATAGAATAAAATCCAATGTCAGACACACATCCATTTACTAGTTCATTCTGGGTCTGAATGAAACCAGAGGCACCTTATTCCTCGTGCCATATGTCCAATACAGAAGAGAAGTCCTCGCATATCCGGTCGATCTCCAAGTACGTCTGGACGATCACCACTTATTACCTTGCCTTGGGTGTACAACCCAATTAAAACATCGGTAATCATCCAAACGATGTGAAGAACTCCGGTCTTCAACCACCGTCTTCATCGTCGACTTATCGTCGAATCAATTATTCAGAATGGATATAAACCTAGGAATAACCCATGTATTTTATAATCAAGTGCTATAAAAACACAACATGCGCCTCATTCCAATCCAGAATATTCATTATTCAAATATTCTTTTCACAATATAAACCAAGTTAAGGTTTTCCAAACTAGTCGAGATTAGCACACCTTACCAAAGTAATCATTTGTTTTATTTCCCAATCCCAACCTATTCATTCCATGAAGCAAAACTGGTAATACTCCATATCTAACACCACGGTGTTATCGGTAAAATTGATTACCATTTCACGTTCAAATCTAATTAAAGATTTAACTATCTCCTAGAGTAAAACTGGTGATACTCCCTTCTGATCATTTCACAAATTTGATAATTTAAATTATCATATTCACATTCCAATCTAATTAAAGATTCATTAAAACTCCACTTATTTTTAATCTTCCCAAAAATCATTATTAATGATTATCTAACTTAGGGAAATCAAACATGCCACACTGACAATCTACACCGTACCATTGATTTATGCAGATATATAACCTCTAAGCTTGTACTTCTTAGAGAAGGGTGTTAAGCAAGTGTAACAACCCAGAAAATCAGAACCAATTTAAAAATTTTATTTTGGCAATTTTAATGAATTTTGAATATTTAAAATGAATTATTTTAAATAATAACGACGAGGAATTTATTTTGAATAAAATTAAAAGGTATATATTTATATAAATCTAAGTTAGAATATAAATATTTATTTTAATTATAAAAGGAATTGGATATGGCACGGTAGTTTGAAAATTCGATTTCAAATTTCAAATGAATGTACAGGATTCAAAATAAACCGGATTTTAGCGAAACCAAAAATATTAGAATCTATTTGAAAATATCTTTCCAACGAATCCAAAAAATTGAAATTTCATAGCGGGAATAAAAAGTTATGTCTGGTTGAAAATTCAGAAAAGTCGCTATGGAAATATGGCCCTTAAAAATAGCTGTTTTGCAAACGACCTCCATTTTCGACGAAACAACTTTTGCTGGATTCGGAATGTCAATTTATTGCTAGATTCCAATTTTCATAATTTTTGGAATCAATATGTGAAACACCCCACCTCCGTTAAGGTCACTCACAAAGGGAATGACTTAATTTTGGTGGAGGTTTATAAGTAAAAGCCACAGATAAACTCAAGACAGATATAAATACCCATATTTTAAACAGCAGAAAACAAACAGACTTTTATTTCATCAATACGTGTTCAAAACAAAACATTCCATAATTGTCTCAAAATACTTCCAACATTACAACCTCATCTCTGTCTTGATTATTAAAGAAGCATAAAACATAAATAAAGTGACAAAAATCCCCATATTGATATCCAAAGCCATAATCCGAGCAAAAGAGATCCAAATCATACATCTACGTTCTTGGAGCTTGTACAGAACCTGACTGAGCTGAGTTGTTCCCTCCCTGTGGACCTGGGGGGAACGAAAGAAAAGAAGACGAAAAGAAAATAGGGTCAGACATAAAGCCAGAGTAAAATCTAGTAACTCTTCAGTATGTGAATAAGAAAAGGGCATGATAGATATATAGTGAAAATAGGAAAGTGTCAAAAGCTAAGGAAGTGTCGAATGTACTATCGCACCCATACTATATCTCTGCATCTACTTGAGTTTATTCTAACTGGTACCCCATGGTGAGGGTGAAGTGATCCCCATCTTAATTTAAAGATCGGCTCCTACTCGCGTTAACATGTGTTATACGGCCCCCAAGAATTGTAGATACCTATGCTGGTCCCACCATGGGGTGTATCAAGACCCATGGTGGCGGCCCCGACACAAATTCTAGAAGGCATAGGTTATACTACTGGTGTCCCCAGTGCCCTGGTTGTCTGCTCCGGAGTGTGTGCACGCCCGCACCCCGTTAGACCTACACTGTGCACCCACCGTCGTCGTTTTGACCGCTTACAATCAGCCCAGTAATCGTGCCCCACCCTGCCTAGTTTCAGGATACCGTTGATACCCAACTTGGGTTACTGCTGACGTGGGTCCCTCATTACCAGGATTTTCTAGTCAAACACATTAAGTGGTTAAGTGTCTGCATTTAGCAAACCCTACCCATCAATGTTGAATTTGGTAAAGTGTTATAGTTGACTTAACCCTACCATCTGTCCTTAGCCTCTTAGGAGCACCTGACCACTCACATTAGACATGTATTGCTACGGTTACTGGATATGTCGGTCGGTTCCGGGCAGGTTTACACCGTAGCTCAGTCTAACCTCGGGTCCTTATTGGGCTCAATGCTTAACCACCTATATTGGATAGGTATTGTTGTAACTACTGGACAGCCGGGCGGTTCCGGGCAGGTTTACATCACAACTCAATCCAACCTCGGGTTAACCATATCGTGTTTTCTAAATTTACATATTTTATTACTTCTCAATTATATATGTAAATGACATATCTTTTATTCTTGGGTATATCAATTCATACCGCTTAAATGTCATTGTCATTGGCATGTGCCAAACATGCCAACATGTATTTTCAATGTTTTACACCCAACGTTATTACCCCCGTTTATACGTTCGCAACGTTATAACAAATGTTGGGCTCGACACAATTCAGCCCAACTTTATAAGCGTGAGAAAAAGGGAAATTAAGAACATGTAATATTTTACAACATACAAGGGTGTGTGGCGCATGAACTTGCAATTTAGCGATATTAACATAAATGATGGGTCATGTGAACTTGCATTAAAATCAAAGTATAACTAAGTAGGTGACATATGAAATGGCATAGTTTAGGCTAATACAAACTTGTGTTTAAACTTGTTCAACTTGGCATAATGTCAACCACAAAACTAGCATGTTGTATAATCACCAAAATGTCCAATTATGACAACTAATCACATAGCCTATTTCAACATGAACCTGCATAGTTTATGAAACCCAAACGATACTTAACATAGGTCCAATCATACTTGCAAATAAACATCAACTTGCATAGTTTATGAAACCCAAGCGATACTTAACATAGATCCAACTATACTTGCAAATAAACATGAAAATGATATCATAGGTTTTGGGTCATGAAGGCATAAAATATTTCAAATCTAGAACATGTTTACATAAGCCTTAATTTAGACTTAGTGAATGTATATAATCCATGCCATAGGCATAAACATAAAGGGATCAAATCCTAGTTTTTGCCACAAACTTGCAAGTGCCATTGTTTTCATATACAATTGTTCAATAGGCTTGCATCGATCAATTTATGCCACAAACATCAATACACAAGTCATGATAGAACCATTACAATACACAGAATTTATACGATACAATAACACAATTCTATTTTCATTTACATCGAATCACATCACAATTTTTATTCATATTCTGAAAGGTCACTATACTTACAACGAATGCAGAATCTTGAATTCTGGATTCTGAATTCTGAAACTGAGATGCGCTCCTTTGTGTAGACTAACATTGTGTTGATTAATTTGATTATACTTTAATCTTCTTCTTAATTTGATTCATCTCTAAACTTTTCTCTCTTGACTGCTATGTTCAATCCCTCCCTGACAGCATGACGACTCCTTTCTTATTTTTTTGTGTGAATTTTCAGTTGAGACTTAGGGTGTATTTTTAGATTTTTAAATCGTTTTGAGCCGTCAGATGAAGACAGGAGGAATCTAGGCCATACAAAGTTCAAAGAGCCAATCAATAGGTGACACGTCAGCCCTAGTGACACACAGAGCCACGGAAATTCGAGCCAGGGCCAGACCTTGCCAGCCAGGTTGACCAGGCAGGTCGACTGGCAGGTCGACACCCAGGTCGACACTATGGTCGACCTGGGGAGGGCCAGGTCGACACTGTGGTCGACCTAGGGAGGCCAGGTCGACACCATGGTCGACTTGGCCTTCTGGGCGGGAATCCCTCCCCCCCAGCCCAGTTTGAACCTAAAATTCGATTTTTGAATTTTAAACTGAGCTTTTTGAATTTAAATTTTATTCTGAAACTTCCGAAGGCCATAACTCCTTCATATGGAGTACGATTCACGCAAACTCAGACTCTATCTCAAGCAGAATTCCGAGACGAACTGTAACACCCCGTAAATCAGTTAATACTAATATTCACAAATGAAAGAATAATTAATTTCAAATATAAGAATATTGGGAAATGGGCTGCGCCATTGTGTTCGTCTCGGAAAAATACGCGAAATAGAGTCCGAAATTTTTTAAATCGGAGTTCGTATGACCGAGATATGGCCTCGAGAAGTTTCACGAAAAATTCAAATTTTAAAACAGATTTCAAAAACACAGAAATGGAGGCAGGCGGGAAAACTCCCGCCCAGACCAGGTCGACCTAGGGGTCGACTTGGGAGTCGACCTGGGGGGGGGGGCCAGGTCGACACTAGAGTCGACCTGGGTGTCGACCTCCCTGGTCGAGCCCAGGTGACCTGGGTGCATCTGGTTGGGTTTTCGGGCTGTGTTTTGAAGGCTGGACGAAATCTAATGGCTCTAATCTATTCTAGGGTAAATCTAATGGCCTAAATGCATCCTAACATCTATAAATAAGTGGGTAGACTCTAACCCTAAATCAATTGAAAAATTGGAGAGCTACCGACATGCCGTTGCCATGGAGTTCAGCGTGGCCGTCACAAACTAAAGAAGAAGGAGAAGGCCTAATCTACAAACTAAATCTACTCAAATCAAATCAAAATCTCTCTCTTTCTATTTCTCTTCTTTAAAATTGTGAGTATGATGAATCTCACAATATTATTATAAAATAATTTGATTAAGTTATGAATGGATCACAAGAAAGTGATATGAATTGTTATGTATTTGTAAATTATGTTGTGGATCTCTTGTTATGCTATTATGTCATCATATATATGTTGTTATGTTGTAGTGATTATGTTGTAAATAATCCTATGCTATGTCATATGTGATTAATCATGCTATGCTATGTTATAAATCATGCTATGCCATGTTGTAAATCATATCATGCTATGTTGCAAATTATGAATAGCTATGTTGTAAATCTTATATATGTTGTAGATCTCATATTATCACATATGTTGAAATACTTATGTTATATGATAATGATGTCATGTTGTGTTGAATCATACAAGTTGTAAAATCATGATGTTATTATTTATGCGAATTGGATCATGTTTAAAGTTTATGTTTTTTTATAATAGATCTTGATTATGGGAATTTGCCTATTGAGTTAGGTGTACCCATATACATGAATCTACAAATTAATTGGATCTTGAATATAGGAATTTGCCTATTGAGTTAGGTGTACCCATATACATGAATCTATGATTAAATGAATTTTGATTTTTGGGAATTTGCCTATTGAGTTAGGTGTACCCATATAAAACCATATTGTTAATGATGTTGATTCACACATGTCCTATACAAGTTTATGAAATTTGATCAAAATCATATTATGTGAATTATGAATAAGTTGACACCCTTAGATCCATGACATGTATAACCTTATGCAAGTTGTAATTTTGGATGTATGCAAGTTTCACGCCTTGTTATGATTTATTTAGTCACATATATATGTTGTTGTTGTGAATATTTTCTTTTATGCTATGAGTTAGACTAATCGGGTCTAGCATACATTTTGCGAATAAACGTTCAAACGTGGGGTAGGGATAATATTAGGAAATTAATAAATTGGGGTGCAATTGATATGATTTTGCATGCCTTAAATGGATGTCCATAATTGAGTCAATTATGGACATTGCTAAATTTGGAATTAATTAATAATTCAAATAGGGAATTATTAAAATTGGGGAAAGTGGATTATTAATAATAATCAATGCTTAGGACACGAGGTTGGACCCGTTTGTGACGTAAACCTGCCCGGACCCGCCCGACAAATCCAGTAGTCACAAATGTCGGCCCAATGTGAGAGGTCCTAGGCCCAAACTAAAGCGTAACAGTTGTAAAGACACGAGGTTAGACTCTTTTATGGTGTAAGACTGCCCAGACCCGCCCGGCAAATCCAGCTGCCATAAATGTCAGTCTAATGTGAGAGGTCTTTATGAGGTTATGGCCTTAATGAATTAAGAAATACTTAGCCAGATAATCATGTAAGGTGGGACATGGGGGTTAAGTAAGTGCCTTGGGTGGCATGAGGAATCTAGTGGTTGCCTTTAGAGGCATTTGAAATACGATTAGACTTAACCAAATACACATGTAAGTGAATATGACTAAGTGGGTTAAGTGGATGGACTAATGGGACAAGCTTAGGTGGAATGCTTGTGGGAAATAATGGGGGCCCATTTCAACCAATATCCCAAAACGTATCTTTGTGGGCTCGACCCAAGTCGAGGACGGGACACGCATACTGGGTTTGACTATAAGAGGCCAAAACAGGGAGCGGTGGCAACGCAAGTCCAACGGGTTTCATATGCGTGTGTGGACCCGGGCTGGTAGGTAAGACGTTGTTGCATCGTGTAGGTATAAGCTGTGCATCTCCGTTATATCGGGTTGCCACTTTAGGGGAATGATACACCCCACTTTGGGGCCAACACGGGTATCTACGAGTAGGGAGCCGATCGAAAAAGGGAAAGTGGGGTACACCTAGTGGAGATAGGGGCAGGCGGCACCTATGTAGTCAGCTAGGAGTACGTAAAGCCATTAAGAAAGTTTCTAAGTGAAGCTAAGTGGGATCAATCTTTAGGGTGACTGGTGTGGTGCAGTATAGTGTTTATCCTTTAGTATTTAAGAGCGCCTATAACGTTTCCTTTAGCGATTGTCTATGTCCTTAATCTGCTATTTCATAGACATTTCCTTGTTTTCTAGCTTATGCCTTAGTCCAGTTATTTTGATAGTAGTATTGTAGAATTATCATACTCGCCAGACTTTATGTCTGACCCCCTCTTTTCCATCTTTCTTTTCCTTCAGGTCCTCAGGTTGGGCCAAGTTCTAGTGGAGTCTAGTTGGATCGCTTATCTCTTGGGAAGCTTGGGCTGCAGAAGTAAAGTCCGGCTTGTTATCTTTCTTTTTAATGGCTATTTATTGTAATGGGATTATGTATTTTGTTTTTGAAGACGGATGTTGTACTTGGTTATAATCTATTGTTTTATGATGTGACAGACATATTTAATTTCCGCTGCAATAAAATGAAGTTTTAGATTTCCAAGTGCTATTTATTGTCTGTCTTGTTGTAATTTCTCTGTCTATATTCACTTATGACCTCCATGGAAGTTAATGCATTCCCTTTGTGAGTGACATTATTGGACGTGGGGTGTTACACGTGGTATCAGAGCATAAGGTTACCAGAACAGATAAAATTTTTAGAAAAATATTTTTCTAAAGTATTTTTGGAAGAAGTGTTTTCAAAAACATGTTATTTAGAGAGAGTTTTTATGAAAAGCATAATCCCAAACAGCCATATCCTTATCTTTATCTTTCGAATTCTCCATTTTGAATCTTTCCTTTTTCGTTTCAGCATGGCTGAAGATCTTAATCTCCCAGAAGGTGTGACGGTTCCAGGGTGGTTTAGGAGATATTTGGAGGCTAGGGCCACCACTGCAGGCCCAGCAGATGCTCCTCCACCCCCGGTTGCACCCATTCCTCCTCCTCGTGTTGACACTTTTGCAAAGACGTGCAAGGAATTTAAGGCTATGGGAGGAAAAACTTTTCAAGGGACTGAGACGTTTGTGGAGGCCAGAGACTGGCTTAAGGAGACTGAGGAATTGTTGGATATCTTTGAAGTGGAAGATGGGAGGAAAGTCCGTTTAGCTTCTTGGTTAATGAAGGGAGAGGCCTCGTTTTGGTGGGAGGTCACTAACGGGGAACGTCCAGTTGATTCATGGGCGGATTTCAGACGAAGGTTTGAGGCAAAGTTTCTTTCAAGGGCAGAGGAGAATTTGAATATGGAAAAATTCCTGACATTAAAGCAAGGGAGCTTATCAGTGAAGGAATATGTCAATAAATTTAATCAGTTAGCAAGGTTTGGCTTGGAGTTGGTGAATACGCCAGAGAAGAAAGCTTTGAGGTTCGTTAGAGGCTTGAATGAACCGTTGCAAGGGTTGGCTATGACCCACATCCCTATGGGAGCCACCTTTGAAAGGCTAGTAGAAATGGCACTTATGCATGAGGATAAGGCAGTTGAAAAGAAAGGGGATCAGAAGAAACCCCAACAGCAAAATAAGAAGGGTGGTAAAAACAATAATGGCAAAGGGAAGAAGAGATGCTTCAATTGTGGGACGCCTGGCCATCTCAGCAAAGATTGTAGAAAGAAAAAGAAGACTGGTTGTTTTCATTGTGGAGATGCGGGACATTTGGTGAAGGATTGCCCAAAGAAGGGGCAGAGGGCAGGGTCTACCTCGGGAGGACAGGTGCAGGCTCTTATGGCACCAGGGCAGGCAAGGGGGCAAGTTCAGGCTATTGCGTCCCCACCGCTGCAAGAAAGAGGTAGAACAATTTCTGTTGAAAGCTTAGTTTTTCTGTTTGATCATCCTGTCCGTGCCTTATTCGATTCTGGCGCATCTCATTCGTTTATCTCTGCATCATTAGTTGAATTACTGCACTTGAACACCAGTTTAGTAGAGGATCCCTTGGTTGTTTCAAATCCAATTGGGGGTTCGGCTCATTTGACCATGATATGTTTGGATTTGAAAATCTCTATACTTAGCATTGAATTTAGATGTGATGCTTATGTATTGGGCTTCACGGGCTATGGGCTAATTTTAGGAATGGATTGGCTATCTAGAAATGGGGCCATTCTTGATTGTGAAAGGAGAGTAGTTAGGCTTGTGACTCGCCCTGGTAACACTCTCGACATCTTTTGTAATCCCATAGATTCCGTTATGCTGAGTTATCTTGAATCGCTTGACGCGTCTGTAGAGAATCTGCGATCGGTAGAGGTGGTCCGGGAATATCCGGATGTGTTTGAGGAGGTGAAGGGCTTACCTCCAAAGCGGGAGATAGACTTTCGAATTTATCTTGTGGATAATGCTAAACCCGTATCTTTGCCAGTGCGCCACATGGCTCCTCGTGAAAGGAGGGAACTCAATAAGCAAGTGAAGGAGTTGCTTGAGAAGGGGCTCATAAGACGTAGTATATCGGAGTGGGGTGCTCCAGTAGTATTTGCTACAAAGGCGGATGGGTCCCTTAGACTTTGTGTGGACTATAGAGAACTAAACAAGCTTACTAAAAAGAACCGACACCCACTGCCGAGGATTGACGATCTCTTTGATCAGTTAGTTGGCGCCTCAGTGTTTTCGCAGTTCGACTTAGCCACTGGCTTTCATCAACTGAGAGTGGCTGAGGATAGTATAGATAAGACTGCTTTTAGGACTCCTGACGGATTCTATGAATGGCTAGTGATGCCCTTTGGTTTGACAAACGCCCCCGCATATTTTGTTGATTTGATGAGTCGGGTGTTTAGGGAGTACCTTAACAAATTCGTGGTAGTCTTTGTGGATAACATCTTAGTCTTTTCTAAGAATGAAGAAGAGCATGCCCTACATCTTAGGGAAGTGTTGGAAACCCTTCGAGCGCATAACCTTAAGGCAAAATTTTCTAAGTGTCACTTCTGGAGGAAAGAAGTACGGCTCTTAGGGCACGTGGTTTCCAAGGAAGGGATAGCAGTGGATCCCACAAAGGTGGTGGCCATCCAAGATTGGAAGGTCCCTAAAAATGTAACTGAAGTAAGAAGTTTCTTTGGGTTGGCTGGCTATTATAGGAAGTTTATCAAAGACTTCGCAAAAATATCAGCTCCATTAACACGGTTAACGAAGAAGAACCTGGTTTTTACGTGGGACGAAGATTGTGATGATGCGTTCCAACGTTTAAAGAGAGCCTTAACTTCAGCCCCAATCTTAGTGCTGCCAGACGGGAATAAACCGTTTACCGTCTATACTGATGCTTGTGGGACGGGACTTGGCGCGGTCCTCATGCAAGAGGGAAGAGTAATAGCCTATGGTGGAAGGCAGTTGAGGGTTCATGAAAAGAATTACCCTACGCGTGACCTTGAGTTAGCCGCAATTGTTTTCGCGCTTAAGTCTTGGCGTCACTATCTTCTTGGTGAGAAATTCGAACTGTTCACTGACCACAAATCATTAAAATACTTATTCTCTCAGAAGGATTTAAATTTAAGGCAGCAACGGTGGATGGAATTCTTACCCTCCTACGATTTTGAAATAGCATATACCCCGGGCAAGGGTAACGTGGTAGCAGACGCCTTAAGTAGGAAAAGGTTGTCCTTAAGTCCGTTTTTAGTTGAACAACGAAGCTTAGAATTCATCTCCATGTTTGACTTTAGACCCTCCGTTGACCTAGTACCTGGTTTGTTAGCATCCTTGGAGGTTAGACCTACACTTCTAGGATGAGTTGGTGAGGCACAGCAAGACGACCCACAGTTGGTTGAGATAGTAGAAAAGCTCAAAGGAGGGGAGTCGTCTAGCCATCTTCGTAGGTATACCCTAGACGATAAGGGTTGGTTACGAAGGGATAATAGACTTTGTGTACCACAAGACGAAGACTTAAGGAAGGCCATTCTTGATGATGCTCATCGCTCAAAGATGACCATTCATCCCGGCGGAGACAAGATGTACAAAGATATGAAGCGGGTTTTCTTTTGGGCCGGTATGAAAAAGGATGTGGCCGAGTACGTCGCTAGATGCTTGGTGTGCCAACGAGTAAAAGCGGAACAAAAGAAACCCGGTGGGTTGCTTCACCCATTGGAAGTTCCACTATGGAAATGGGAAAGCGTCTCAATGGATTTTGTGAATGGAATACCAAGATCAAGGAAGGTTAATACGGGGATTTGGGTTATAGTAGATAGACTTACTAAGAGCGCCCATTTTATTCCCGTGAAAAGTAAGAGGACTGCTCCGTGGTTGGCTTCTGTATACATTAAAGAGATAGTTCGTTTTCACGGTATTCCTTCTAGTATAGTAAGCGATCGTGATCCCATCTTCACTAGCGAATTTTGGAAGAGTTTACAAGAGGCGGTAGGGACTCAGCTATGTTTGAGCACCGCATATCATCCTCAGACGGACGGCCAGACCGAGAGGGTGAATCGTATTCTAGAGGATCTTTTAAGGCTTTGTATCCTAGACTTTGGGGGTACATGGGAAGAGCACCTTCCGTTGGTAGAATTCGCATATAATAATAGCTTTCAGTCTAGTATTGGCATGGCACCTTTCGAAGCTCTTTATGGAAGGCCTTGCCATTCGCCTACATGTTGGTGGGAATCTACCGATAAAATCCTACTTGGGCCCGATATGGTTAGGGAAACCTCGGAGAAGATTGATTTGATTCGAAGGAGGATGAAAGCAGCACAAGATAGGCAGAAATCGTATGCTGATAAGAGGAGGACAGATCTTGAGTTTGACATTGGGGACATGGTTTTTATCAAAGTATCTCCATTACGGAATGTTGTTCGCTTTGGGTCCGTTGGGAAATTAGCGCCAAGGTTTTTAGGGTCGTTTCCTATAAAAGACAGGATTTGGAAGATGGCGTATAGGGTGGAGTTGCCTGAGAAACTTAGTGGAGTACACGATGTATTCCATGTATCACATTTGAGGAAGTGTTTGCACAAGACCGCGGAGGTGGTAGAGCCGAGCTTGCTTAAAGAGGTGGAAATAGAGCGTGATGCAACAATTAGACGAGCTCCTACATGCATTCTTGGGTCGGAGATCAAAAAGTTGAGGAATCGAGAGGTCAGACTAGTTAAAGTGCAATGGGGAGATGATGAGAGCAACGCTACTTGGGAGACAGAAGAGAAGATGCGTTCGTTGTACCCCTTTCTTTTTGAGGGTATGTCTTTTAATTTCCCCTTTATCGCTTAGCTTATCTTATCTTATCTTTAGTATGTCCTCTCATTAGTATCTTTGACCTTTAGTTAGGATAATCCTATGGTTGAAACATGTGTTTGAGACATGTTATGTATGATGGATGCAAAATGGATGCAAGTGTTTGCTAGTGGTTGCTCGTGGATGCATATATACACACACTTTAGGCACTAGATCGGCTCAGTCACTACATATTGCATATTGCATAAATGAATGTATTTAGTATAATGGATGTATAATGGTTGTACCATCATATAGATGCTGCATTCGGTTGAATGGATGTGCACGCATATAGAAGTAGTATGTAAGCAATTAGGATTTTTTGCATACATAATGGATGCATGGCACTATCATGAACTGCATCAAGGAGGTCAACTGAATCAGTGGACCGCCTGATTTTGCATTAGATACGGACATATACACACACTATGCATTTAAACATAAAAGCATTAGAAGTCTATAAGGACAGTGGATGCCAGTGTTTGATGATTGAGTAGATGGTTGATTGGATGTTAGGTTGAACATTCTTCTTGACTTGAAGATTTCGGGGTCGAAATCCTTTAAGGAGGGGAGAATGTAACACCCCGTAAATCAGTTAATACTAATATTCACAAATGAAAGAATAATTAATTTCAAATATAAGAATATTGGGAAACGGGCTGCGCCATTGTGTTCGTCTCGGAAAAATACGCGAAATAGAGTCCGAAATTTTGTAAATTGGAGTTCGTATGACCGAGATATGGCCTCGAGAAGTTTCACAAAAAATTCAAATTTTAAAATAGATTTCAAAAACACAGAAATGGAGGCAGGCGGGAAAACTCCCGCCCAGACCAGGTCGACCTGGGGGTCGACTTGGGAGTCGACCTGGGTGGGGCCAGGTCGACACTAGAGTCGACCTGGGTGTCGACCTCCCTAGTCGAGCCCAGGTGACCTGGGTGCATCTGGTTGGGTTTTCGGGCTGTGTTTTGAAGGCTGGACGAAATCTAATGGCTCTAATCTATTCTAGGGTAATTCTAATGGCCTAAATGCATCCTAACATCTATAAATAAGTGGGTAGACTCTAACCCTAAATCACTTGAAAAATTGGAGAGCTACCGACATGCCGTTGCCATGGAGTTCAGCGTAGCCGACACAAACTAAAGAAGAAGGAGAAGGCCTAATCTACAAACTAAATCTACTCAAATCAAAAGCTCTCTCTCTTTCTATTTCTCTTCTTTAAAATTGTGAGTATGATGAATCTCACAATATTATTATAAAATAATTTGATTAAGTTATAAATGGATCACAAGAAAGTGATATGAATTGTTATGTATTTGTAAATTATGTTGTGGATCTCTTGTTATGCTATTATGTCATCATATATATGTTGTTATGTTGTAAATAATCCTATGCTATGTCATATGTGATTAATCATGCTATGCTATGTTATAAATCATGCTATGCCATGTTGTAAATCATATCATGCTATGTTGCAAATTATGATATGCTATGTTGTAAATCTTATATATGTTGTAGATCTCATATTATCACATATGTTGAAATACTTATGTTATATGATAATGATGTCATGTTGTGTTGAATCATACAAGTTGTAAAATCATGATGTTATTATTTATGCGAATTGGATCATGTTTAAAGTTTATGTTTTTTTTTAATAATAGATCTTGATTATGGGAATTTGCCTATTGAGTTAGGTGTACCCATATACATGAATCTACAAATTAATTGGATCTTGAATATGGGAATTTGCCTATTGAGTTAGGTGTACCCATATACATGAATCTATGATTAAATGAATTTTGATTTTTGGGAATTTTCCTATTGAGTTAGGTGTACCCATATAAAACCATATTGTTAATGATGTTGATTCACACATGTCCTATACAAGTTTTTGAAATTTGATCAAAATCATATTATGTGAATTATGAATAAGTTGACACCCTTAGATCCATGACATGTATAACCTTATGCAAGTTGTAATTTTGGATGTATGCAAGTTTCACCCCTTGTTATGATTTATTTAGTCACATATATATGTTGTTGTTGTGAATATTTTCTTTTATGCTATGAGTTAGACTAATCGGGTCTAGCATACATTTTGCGAATAAACGTTCAAACGTGGGGTAGGGATAATATTAGGAAATTAATAAATTGGGGTGCAATTGATATGATTTTGCATGCCTTAAATGGATGTCCATAATTGAGCCAATTATGGACATTGCTAAATTTGGAATTAATTAATAATTCAAATAGGGAATTATTAAAATTGGGGAAAGTGGATTATTAATAATAATCAATGCTTAGGACACGAGGTTGGACCCGTTTGTGATGTAAACCTGCCCGGACCCGCCCGGCAAATCCAGTAGTCACAAATGTCGGCCCAATGTGAGAGGTCCTAGGCCCAAACTAAAGCATAACAGTTGTAAAGACACGAGGTTAGACTCTTTTATGGTGTAAGACTGCCCGGACCCGCCCGGCAAATCCAGCTGCCATAAATGCCAGTCTAATGTGAGAGGTCTTTATGAGGTTATGGCCTTAATGAATTAAGAAATACTTAGCCAGATAATCATGTAAGGTGGGACATGGGGGTTAAGTAAGTGCCTTGGGTGGCATGAGGAATCTAGTGGTTGCCTTTAGAGGCATTTGAAATACGATTAGACTTAACCATATACACATGTAAATGAATATGACTAAGTGGGTTAAGTGGATGGACTAATGGGACAAGCTTAGGTGGAATGCTTGAGGGAAATAATGGGGGCCCATTTCAACCAGTATCCCAAAACGTATCTTTGTGGGCTCGACCCAAGTCGAGGACGGGACACGCATACTGGGTTTGACTATAAGAGGCCAAAACAAGGAGCGGTGGCAACGCAAGTCCAACGGGTTTCATATGCGTGTGTGGACCCGGGCTGGTAGGTAAGACGTTGTTGCATCATGTAGGTATAAGCCGTGCATCTCCGTTATATCGGGTTGCCACTTTAGGGGAATGATACACCCCACTGTGGGGCCAGCACGGGTATCTACGAGTAGGGAGCCGATCGAAAAAGGGAAAGTGGGGTACACCTAGTGGAGATAGGGGCAGGCGGCACCTATGTAGTCAGCTAGGAGTACGTAAAGCCATTAAGAAAGTTTCTAAGTGAAGCTAAGTGGGATCAATCTTTAGGGTGACTGGTGTGGTGCAGTATAGTGTTTATCTTTTAGTATTTAGGAGCGCCTATAATGTTTCCTTTAGCGATTGTCTATGTCCTTAATCTGCTCTTTCATAGACATTTCCTTGTTTTCCAGCTTATGCCTTAGTCCAGTTATTTTGATAGTAGTATTGTAGAATTATCATACTCGCCAGACTTTATGTCTGACCCCCTCTTTTCCATCTTTCTTTTCCTTCAGGTCCTCAGGTTGGGCCAAGTTCTAGTGGAGTCTAGTTGGATCGCTTATCTCTTGGGAAGCTTGGGCTGCAGAAGTAAAGTCCGGCTTGTTATCTTTCTTTTTAATGGCTATTTATTGTAATGGGATTATGTATTTTGTTTTTGAAGACGGATGCTGTACTTGGTTATAATCTATGGTTTTATGATGTAACAGACATATTTAATTTCCGCTGCAATAAAATGAAGTTTTAGATTTCCAAGTGCTATTTATTGTCTGTCTTGTTGTAATTTCTCTGTTCTATATTCACTTATGACCATCCAACAGTCCATCTACTCAACCAACAAACACAGGCATCCATTGTCCTTAAAAGACTTCTAATGCTTCATGATCATATGCATAGTATGTGTACATGTCCTTATCTAATGCAGAAATCAGGCGGTCTACTGATTCAGTTGACCTCCTTAATGCGAATCATGTAAGTGTCATGAATCCATTATGTATGCAAATTTTTCTTTCCTACTCATAATTCTACATGAGTGCACAACTTATTCATACAAATGCGACAACCATATGACAGCATATCAAGTTTCAACCGTATTCAAACGAGAATACATATATATGCATATGCAATATGAAGTGACTGAGCCAATCTATAACCTAGGGTGTGTGTGTATATGCATCCACGAACAACCACTAGCAATCACTAGCAACCATTTGCAGCCATCATCCATAACATGTTTTCTAATACAAGTTTGCATCCATTTGTTTTCTACCTAAGGAGTTAGGAAAAGGACCGAGGAGATATATCTAAAAAGATAGATAAGGCATAACTTAAGGAAAAAGAGAGAGATCAAAGATGTACCCTCAAAAAGAAGAGGGTAGGCAGCGTGTATTATGTCCTCAGTTTCCCAAGTCGCATCTTCCTCGGTGTCGCTCCACTGAACTTTAACGAGTTTGACTTCGCGGTTGCATAGCTTTTTCACTTCAGTTCCTTAGATGCGGGTTGGAACTCTCCTCACAGTTGCTTCACGTTCCACTTCGTCTTCTTCTAGAATGTTAGGTTCCACCACTTCCGCAGACTCATGCAAACACTTTCGGAGGTGAGAAACATGAAAGACATTGTGAACTCTAGCCAGTCTCTCGGGTAGCTCTAATCTATAGGCCATCTTTCCAACCTTCTCAATGATCGGAAATGGTCCTACAAATCTTGGTGCTAGCTTTCCTGTGGATCCAAAACGAACGACGTTCCTTAAAGGAGATACCTTAAGGAAAACCCTGTCCCCAACCTCAAACTCAAGGTCGGTCCTTCTTTTGTCGGCGTAGGATTTCTGTCTGTCTTGAGCAGTCTTCATTCTCCTACGTATCAAGTCCACTTTCTTCGAAGTCTCTCGAATCATATTTGGCCCAAGTATAAGCTTATCTGTAGACTCCCACCAACAAGTTGGTGATTTGCACGGTCTTCCATACAAGGCTTCGAAGGGCGCCATACTGATGGTAGCTTGGTAGCTGTTGTTGTAGGCAAATTCCACTAAAGGAAGGTGATCCTCCCAAGTCCCTCCAAAGTCAAGAATGCAAAGTCTCAAAAGATCCTCTAAGACTCTATTCACCCTTTCCGTCTGGCCATCGGTTTGGGGGTGATAGGCCATGCACAAACATAACTGTGTGCCTACAACTTCTTGCAGACTCCGCCAAAACTCACTTGTGAAGATAGGGTCTCGATCACTAACAATGCTGGAGGGTATCCCATGGAGTCGAACTATTTCCTTGAGATAAAGTGATGCTAGAGATGAGGCAGTCCTTCTACTCTTGATAGGTATAAAGTGGGCGCTTTTAGTAAGCCTATCCACTATTACCCAAATGCTAGTGTTGCATCTTCTCGACCTAGGTAGTCCATCAATGAAGTCCACTGAAATGCTATCCCACTTCCACTGTGGGACCTCTAAAGGGTGAAGTAGTCCTCCAGGTTTCTTCTGTTCCACCTTGACCCGTTGGCAGGTCATGCACTTAGAAACAAAATCTTCCACGTCTTGCTTCATGCCACTCCAAAAGAAAGTCCTTTTTATATCCTTGTACATCTTATCACCGCCAGGGTGTATAGTCATCTTGGAATGATGCGCTTCCTCGAGAACCTTCTTTGTCAACTCCCTTGCTTGTGGGATGCATAATCTTCCATCTCGCCTCAGCCAACCCTTATCATCGATGGCGTATCTACTGAGGTGACTAGAAGTCTGACCCCTAATTAGTTTATCAATCACATCCACAAGCTGAGGGTCTTCACGTTGTGCAGCCCCTATTGAGTCTAAGAGAGTAGGGCGTACTTCGAGAGATGCTAACAAACCCGGTACAAAATCTGAGGAGGGCCTAAAGTTAAAACTGGCTATGTACTCCAAGCTTTGCCTCTCTACGAAGAGTGGGCTTAAGGTTAGTTTCTTTCGGCTTAACGCGTCTGCTACTACATTGCCTTTGCCGGGAGTATAGGAAATTTCAAAGTCGTACGAGTAAAGAAACTCCGTCCATATTTGCTGCCTCAAGTTAAGATCCTTCTGCGAGAAGAGATATTTCAACGATTTATGGTCAGTGTATAATTCGAACTTCTCACCTAGGAGATAATGGCGCCAAGACTTAAGGGCAAAGACGACGGCGGCTAACTCGAGATCGTGGGTTGGGTAGTTCTTTTCATGAACTTTTAATTGTCTTCCACCATAAGCTACTACCCTTCCTTCTTGCATTAGAACATCGCCTAGTCCCGTTCCACATGCATCCGTGTATACTGTGAACATTTAGCTTCCATCTGGCAAGGTCAGAACTGGGGCTGTTGTGAGAGCCCTTTTTAATCGTTGGAAAGCAAACTCGCAGTCCAAATCCCAAGTGAACGCCAGATTCCTCTTTGTTAGCCTTGTGAGCGGGGCTGAGATTTTCGTGAAATCCCTAATAAATTTTTGGTAAAAACCAGCTAGCCCAAGAAAGCTTCGAACTTCGGTTGCATTTCTTAGTGTCTTCCAATCTTGCACTGCCACCAATTTCGCGGGGTCCATGGCCAACCCCTCTTTGGACACTATATGCCCCAGAAATCTTACTTCTTTTCTCCAGAAGTGACACTTGGAGAATTTGGCTTTTAGTTGATGAGCTCGAAGAGTTTCCATGATTTCTTTCAGATGCTGAGCATGCTCTTCCTCATTCTTAGAGAAGATTAAGATATCATCTACGAAGACAACCACAAATTTGTTGAGAAATTCTCTGAAAACCCTGCTCATTAGGTCTACGAAATAAGCGGGTGCGTTTGTCAAGCCGAAAGGCATGACAAGCCACTCGAAGAAACCGTCTGGGGTTCTGAACGCTGTCTTGTCAATACTATCTTCAGCCACTCATAGCTGATGGAACCCAGTTGCCCGATCAAGTTGGGAGAAGACCGTCGCACCTACAAGCTGATCAAACAAATCGTCGATTCGGGGAAGAGGGTGCCTATTTTTCTTGGTTAATTTGTTTAACTCCCTATAGTCGACGCAAAGGCGAAGCGAACCGTCCGCTTTAGTTGCGAACACCGCTGGAGCACCCCATTCCGAAATGCTTCTTCTAATGAACCCTTTTTCGAGAAGTTCTTTAACCTGCTTATTGAGCTCTTTTCTCTTCCTTGGAGCCATGTGTCTGACAGGTAAAGCTACAGGCTTTGCGTTATCCACAAGATATATGCGGAAGTCTATTTCCCGCCTCGGAGGTAAGCCTTTCACCTCCTCAAAGACATCTGGATATTCCCGGACTACTCTTACTGATTGCAAATTCTCATCGGAAGCATCAAGCGACTCTAGATAACTAAGCATAACAGCATTCAAGGGATTACAAGAAATTTCTAGAGTGTTACCAAGCCGAGTCAAGAGTCTGACTACTCTTTTCTCACAATCAAGAATGGCACTATTACTGGATAACCAGTCCATGCCTAAGATCAAACCATATCCTGAGAAGCCTAAGACAAAGGCATTACAGCTAAACTCAACGCTGAGAATAGAGATTTTCAAACCCAAACAAACCATTGACAAGTAAGCAGAGCCCCCAATTGGATTTGAAAGTACTAAGGGATCTTCTACCATACTAGTGTATAGATGCAGAGATTCTACTAAGGTAGATGAAATAAAAGAGTGTGATGCGCCAGAGTCAAAAAGTGTACGAACTGGATGATCGTAAAGATAGACTACACTTTCTACAGAAATATTACTACCTCTGCTGAGGTGCCACTAGCGCATGAACCTGACCACCTGAAGTGGATCCGGCTTTCTGTCCCTGCCCTTTCTTCTTTGGGCAGTCCTTAGCTTGGTGCCCAGTCTCTCCACAATGAAAGCAACCACCCATCTTCGCCTTTCTTTTCCGGCAGTCTTTTGATATATGGCCCACAATGCCACAGAAATTGCACCTTCTCTTCTCACGGGGCTTATTGTTCTTCCCTCCATTCTTGAAGTTTGTTTTCTTTGCTTGTAGACCTTCTTTCTTCTCTTCCACCTTAGTTTCTTTCTTACCGTGGTCTTCCTCGTGTAGCAAAGCCATGTCCACCAAGCTTTCATAAGTCGCTCCCGTGGATACATGGGTCATGGAAAGGCTGTGTAGAGGCTCATTCAAACCCTTGACGAAGCGAAGTGCCTTCTTGTGTTGGGTGTTTACTAAGTCTAACCCAAATCTGGCCAGCTGATTAAACTGATTAACATATTCCCTAATCGTCATGCTCCCCTGTTTCAGAGTTAGGAACTTCTCCATTTGCAGGCATCTTTCAGCTTGGGAGAGAAATTTCATTTCAAACCTTGTCCTGAAATCTTCCCATGTTTACACCGCCCTCTGAGCATTGGTAACTTCCCACCAATAGGAAGCTTCATCCTTAAGCAACCATACCGCTAGTTGTATCTTTTGCCTGTCATCAACCCCGAAGATGACAAACAGATCCTTAGTCTCCTTTAGCCAGTTTCTTGCCCCTACAACGGATTCTACCCCATAAAAGTCTTTTCCACCCATCGCCTTGAAGTCGCTACATGTTTTTGCGAAGGCATTTCCACGAGGAGGTGGAGGAGGAGGAGGAACCGCGACCACTGGAGGAGTGATGTCTGTTGGGCCCGCGCCATTGGCCCTTGCTTCTAAGTACCTCCAAAACCAGCCGGGAATCGGCACTCCTTCCGGGAGGTTAAGGTCTCCAGACATGCTGAAACAGAAAGGAAAAATTCAAAATGAAGGATAGAGAGAGATAGATAGGGCACATAGCTTTGGCGGATTTTGTCTTTTTATAAATATAACACTTTTTCTTGAAAAATGCTTCTTTAAACTTTCTTTTTGAAAACAATTTCAAAATTTTTATCTTGTCCGGTAAACCTAGGCTCTGATACCAAGTGAAACACCCCACCACCGTTAAGGTCACTCACAAAGGGAATGCCTTAATTTTGGTGGAGGTTTATAAGTAAAAGCCACAGATAAACTCAAGACATATATAAATACACATATTTTAAACAGCAGAAAACAAACAGACTTTTATTTCATCAATACGTGTTCAAAACAAAACATTCCATAATTGTCTCAAAATACTTCCAACATTACAACCTCATCTCTGTCTTGATTATTAAAGAAGCATAAAACATAAATATAGTGACAAAAATCCCCATAGTGATATCCAAAGCCATAATCCAAGCAAAAGAGATCCAAATCATACATCTACGTTCTTGGAGCTTGTACAGAACCTGACTGAGCTGAGTTGTTCCCTCCCTGTGGACCTGGGGAGGGGGGAGGGAACGAAAGAAAAGAAGACGAAAAGAAAATAGGGTTAGACATAAATCCTAAGTAAATCTAGTAACTCTTCGGTATGTGAATAAGAAAAGGGCATGATAGATATATAATGAAAATAGGAAAGTGTCACAAGCTAAGGAAATGTCGAATGTACTATCGCACCCATACTATATCTCTGCATCTACTTGAGTTTATTCTAACTGGCACCCCATGGTGAGGGTGAAGTGATCCCCATCTTTATTTAAAGATCGGCTCCTACTCGCGTTAACATGTGTCATACAGCCCCCAAGAATTGTAGATACCTATGCTGGTCCCACCATGGGGTGTATCAAGACCCATGGTGGCGGCCCCGACACAAATTCTAGAAGGCATATATTATACTACTGGTGTCCCCAGTGCCCTGGTTGTCTGCTACGGAGTGTGTGCACGCCTGCACCCCGTTAGACCTACACTGTGCACCCACCGTCGTCGTTTTGACCGCTTACAATCAGCCCAGTAATCGTGCCCCACCCTGCCTAGTTTCAGGATACCGTTGATACCCAACTTGGGTTACTGCTGACGTGGGTCCCTCGTTACCAGGATTTTCTAGTCAAACACATTAAGTGGTTAAGTGTCTGCATTTAGCAAACCCTACCCATCAATGTTGAATTTGGTTAAGTGTTATAGTTGACTTAACCATACCATCTGTCCTTAGCCTCTTAGGAGCACCTAACCACTCACATTAGACATGTATTGCTACGGTTACTAGATATGCCGGTCGGTTCCGGGCAGGTTTACACCGTAGCTCAGTCTAACCTCAGGTCCTTATTGGGCTCAATGTTTAACCACCCACATTGGATAGGTATTGTTGTGACTACTGGACAGTCGGGCGGTTCCGGGCAGGTTTACATCACAACTCAATCCAACCTCGGGTTAAGCATATCGTGTTTTCTAGATTTACATATTTTATTACTTCTCAATTATATATATAAATGACATATCTTTTATTCTTGGGTATATCAATTCATACCGCTTAAATGTCATTGTCATTGGCATGTGCCAAACATGCCAACATGTATTTTCAATGTTTTACACCCAACGTTATTACCCCCGTTTATACGTTCGCAAAGTTATAACAAATGTTGAGCTAGACACAATTCAGCCCAACTTTATAAGCGTGAGAAAAGGGGAAATCAAGAACATGTAATATTTTACAACATATAAGGGTGTGTGGCGCATGAACTTGCAATTTAGCGATATTAACATAAATGATGGGTCATGTGAACTTGCATTAAAATCAAAGTATAACTAAGTAGGTGACATATGAAATGGCATAGTTTAGGCTAATACAAACTTGTGTTTAAACATGTTTAACTTGGCATAATGTCAACCACAAAACTAGCATGTTGTATATTCACCAAAATGTCCAATTATGACATCTAATCACATAGCCTATTTCAACATGAACTTGCATAGTTTATGAAACCCAAACGATATTTAACATAGGTCCAATTATACTTGCAAATAAACATGAACTTGCATAGTTTATGAAACCCAAGCGATACTTAACATAGATCCAACTATACTCGCAAATGAACATGAAAATGATATCATAGGTTTTGGGTCATGTAGGCATAAAAGATTTCAAATCTAGAACATGTTTACATAAGCCTTAATTTAGACCTAGTGAATGTATATAATCCATGCCATAGGCATAAACATGAAGGGATCAAATCCTAGTTTTTGCCACAAACTTGCAAGTGCCATTGTTTTCATATACAATTGTTCAATAGGCTTGCATCGATCAATTTATGCCACAAACATCAATGCACAAGTCATGATAGAACCATTGCAATACACAGAATTTATACGATACAATAACACAATTCTATTTTCATTTACATCGAATCACATCACAGTTTTTATTCATATTCTGAAAGGTCACTATACTTACAACGAATGCAGAATCTTGAATTCTGGATTCTGAATTCTGAAACTTAGATGCGCTCCTTTTGGTAGACTAACGTTGCGTTGATTGATTTGATTAAACTTTAATCTTCTTCTTAATTTTATTCGTCTCTAGGCTTTTCTCTCTTGACGGCTATGTTCAATCCCTCCCTGGCAGCATGACGACTCCTTTCTTATTATTTTTTTGTGAATTTTCAGTTAAGACTTAGTGTGTATTTATAGATTTTTAAATCGTTTTGAGCCGTCAGATGAAGACAGGAGGAATCTAGGCCATACAAAGTTCAAAGAGCCAATCAAGAGGTGACACGTCAGCCCTAGTGACACACAGAGCCACAGAAATTCGAGCCAGAGCCAGACCTAGCCAGCCAGGTCGACCAGGCAGGTCGACACCCAGGTCGACACTATGGTCGACCTGGGAGGGCCAGGTCGACACTGTGGTCGACCTAGGGAGGCCAGGTCGACACCATGATCGACCCTATGGTCGACCTAGTCTTCTGGACGGGAATTTTCCCGCCCAGCCCAGTTTGAACCTGAAATTCGATTTTTGAATTTTAAACTGAGCTGTTTGAATTTAATTTTATTCTGAAACTTCCGAAGGCCATAACTCCTTCATACGGAGTCCGATTCGCGCAAACTCAGACTCTATCTCAAGCAGAATTCCGAGACGAACGTAATGGCGTAACCCGTTTCCCTTAATTCTTTTATTTAGAATTAATTTCACTTTAATTTGTGAAGCTTAACGTTATCGAATTCACGGGGTGTTACAATATGTGAGCATGGCAAAAGAAAACGTGTTTTAATAGTTTCAGTCAATTTGGATCGACCGGAAAATGGCCATTTTTTAAACGGTCTCATAATTCGATGAAATTAATTTTGTTAGGACCGTATCATCAAAAATAGCCAAAATTATTTTTCTGGAATTTTTGGAGTCAATATGTGGCCTCGGTAAATTGAAATGTGCGATCAAATTCAATATACATTGATTATATTTTAATTTTGATGGAAACTGATCGTAACAGCTGAATTGGCTTACGATACATATCCTATTGTGTTCGGAATGGGGGTAATTAGCTAGGGGCGACAGTCGTTGGGTTTGATTTGGAGATAGAAGGAAAAAGTAACTTTTTAAAATATAAATTAATTAAATAAATAAAAGTCAACCCTCTCTAACTTCTCCTCCCCCACCTTTCCTTTCTTTCAGATCCAACAATTAAAATAAAAATAAAAAACTACCATTTCAGATCGTCGCTCCCTCCCCCTCACCTATGCCACCATAGCCGCTCCATTTCCACCGCCCACCACTTCGGTCGCCGCGCCTCCCCCAAACCCCCCTCTCCGATCTACTCCTTCCCCCCCCCCCTCGCCCCCTTTCTCCGTTCGAACTCAGCACCCCCTAATCCTCCAGCGTAGAAATGGCTGCCGCCCTCCGATAATCCGACCACCACTTCCACCCTGGCGCGTGGGCACCAGCGAGCACGCCTCCCCCTGACGACTGAAACCCCAAATTCCACAGTAAGTTTTTATAGTTATTTTTATTTATTCTTGTGTATAAAAATTTGGTTTTTTTACAATTTTCATATGAATGAAAATCAGATTTTTATATATGTATAACATGGTAAAGGTGAGATATTTATCATAAAAAGATATGATTTTTAGAAGGAAAAAAAAGATATGATTTTGTTTATAAGAAAAAAATACGATTTTTATAAATAAAAAGTATAGATTTTTATAAATAAAAAGAATAGAGTTTTCAACGGTAAGAAAAGATTAGATCTTTCATTTGGAAAATATTAGATCTTTGATTTGGAAAAGATTAGATTTTTAATTTGGAAATGATTATATCTTCAATTGGAAAAGATTTGATTTTTAATTTGGAAAAGGTTAGATCTTTAATTTGGAAAAGATGTGATTTCCACTACGATAAAAATTCGATTTTTATATATATGAAGTAGAGATAAAAATATGATTTTTATTTATATAATAGAGATGTAAAAATCTGATTTTTTTTAAAAAATAACATCATATTAAAAATGCGATTTTTACTATGAATAATGGGAAAGGAACACATTGGAATTTCGAGCGAATCCAAGCCATTCAGAAATAAAATGGCGGAATGGAACCCAAAGGTGAGAACTCCTCACTAACATTTCTTATTTAGTTATTTATTTTATAACTGCTTATATGAACTGTTCCCCATCGTCCACAAACCCTGGATGACTTGTTTGATTGTTTGGTTTGGTTGATTTATTTGTTGGAATTGGTTTGGGATGAAAATTGATTGAATTGTTATGTGTGTATGGTGCGAGCTAATATCAGGAGAGGGGTAATGCTAGACATTACCTGATTTCGATATTGCGCCATTATAATGCCGAAATTTTCTGAAATAAAAGGTGTGAGTTAAAAATAATATTTTTATTGAATGAGTGAATTATTAAAAATAGTAAAGTGTTGAAATAAATATTTTAACGTTAAAAATAATAATTTTTAACATATAAAAGAACGGGATAGAATTCTCCTGAGTTGAAAATGAATATTCATTTACAAATCGGACGATTTGTTTATGTACACCCATTTTATTGATACTGATTGGGACGATAAATTTTACACATCGCTCAACTATGCAAGTAAAACCTGTGTTTGATTGTTTGAAACCCCACATGGGGATTGGGATGATATATGACATACACTAGTCCCAATAATTATTTGTATGTCGATCGATTGATTGACAGGCTGTTGTAGCGTTAAATATTTATATTTAATGCTTATGCAGTGTAGAATTCACTCTGGATGATGGTTGACTGTGTTTGATTATTGTTGTATACATGTGTGTATGAAATCCATATGATCAACATTATTTGGTAATTGACTGTGTCTGATTCCAGTTTAGAAAGAAGGAATATTTTAAAATAACGAATATTTTAAAATAATATTCAGAAAAGAATCAAAATAAGATTTTGATGTCCGATTTGGTATAGACACGAATATATTTAAATATATAAAGCCATGTTGATTAGATTAACGCCATTTTGACGTGAACGATATTTATATTGATTTTATTCATTTTTATAATGAATATCGAAAAGAAAGTGATTTCAAAATCTAATGTTTTGAAAATATTAACATTTATATATCGACGATATGGAATATTCAATTTTGATTTGAAATTGAATATGAACTTGAAATCGTTTTGAAAACGAATTTAAAACAATTTATAAAATATGTTTTAAATGGAAATTGACGAAATATACATAATATATATATATTATGGCCTGAATAGAGCGCGTTGCGCCGCGGTAGTTCGCGAATTTCGACCATTGACTTCAAACGGACATTACGAGAGATCCGACCATCGGATTCTCCTAAAATTGGAACCATTGGGTTCGTATCGAAAAGAGCTTTACAACGAATACAAGAGATTTGAAATCTAATGGTTGGAATAGGAATTATGTCCAAATCAAATTTGGAAAGGTCGATGTAAGTGCAGTTCGATGGCCGTTTAAGGAAATCGACTGTGCAGGCCTTGATAAAATTATTAAAAATATTAATAATTTGTGTAAAATCATAATAAATGGTTTGAAAAGAAATTGGATGAAAAATTCCATATTTGAAAAGATAAAAATATATTTTATCTAAATGAAGTAGTTATGAACAAGAATTATAATACAATATTTTAAAATAAATAAATTGGATTTGAAATGGTTTTAAAAATAACCAGAATTTCTTGTATATGAATTGGAATGGATTTGAATCGAAATTATCTTCGGAATATTTCGATATTGGATTCCGTGATTATACGGACGTTGTGGAGGAATTTGGAAGATATATATATATCGTTATTCCAATACGATATTTGTTTATTTCAGAATTTGATATTGAATATAAGCCGATATATTTTCTGTTCAGAGCCTTGTATTTAACATCAAATGGGATTTTAGGTTTGTCGTGAACGGTATCTTCACTAACACTGTTCCTAAACCTAGTTGAGAAAATATTAAATCTTTTTATTAAGATTTAATGAAGTTTACTAATTAATTAATATTTAATTGGAATTGAATTGAATTTTGGGTTTGTCGTGAATCGTATCTTTAAAAATGCTATTCTTAAACCCAGTGGAGTTAAGAAAATAAGAAACTAACTGGAGATTAGCTGAGTTGAATGGTTTCCTGGGTATTGATCTGATGTTGGTTTCGGCTTTCGGGATTAATACTTAGGGAATTATTCTCTTACTAATTTACGGTTAGAGACTGATGGAATGTGATTTTGGGTTTATCGTGAACCATATTTTAAATGACATTGGTTCTTTAACCCAGTTAAAGATAAGATTAATTTCTTACCTTTGAATAATCATTAATATTGATTTTTGGGAAGATTAAAAATAAGTTGAGTGTTAATGAATCTTTGATTAAATTGAAGAGTGAATGTGATAATTAAAATTACTAATTCAAGAAAAGGATCGAAAATGGAGTGCCACCAGTTTTACTCCAGGCGATAGCTAAATCTTTAATTAGATTTGGACGGGATATGGTAATTAATATTTACCGATAACACCATGGTGTTAGATATGGAGTATCACCAGTTTTGCTCCATGAGATGAATAGGTTGGGATTGGGAAATAAAATAAATGATTACTTCGATGTGGTTTGCTAATCCCGACTAGTTTGGAAAGCCTTAATATGGTTTGAAATGATATCCAAAGGAAGATTAAAGAATAAATTTAAAAGAATTTATGTTTGATAAAATTAATGGGAACCTTTCCCTAAGAATGTGAATATTTGAATAAATGAATATTCTGGATTGGAATGAGGCGCATGTTGTGTTTGTGTAGCACTTGTTTATATATACGCGAGTTATTCGGAAAGACCGGGTTTATACCCATTCTGGACAACTGATTTGATGATAAGTCTACGATGAAGACAGTGGTTGAAGATCGGAGGTTTTCACATCGTTTGGATGATTACTGATGTCTTGATTGGGCTGTACACCCAAGAAGAGGTAATAAGTGGTGATTGTCCAGACGTACTTGGAGATCGACGGATATGTGAGGGCCTCTCTCCTATATTGGACATATGGGATGAGGAATAAGTTGCCTCCAGTTTCGTTCAGACCCAGAACGAACTTGTAAATGGATTGTCTGTCTGACATTGGATTTTATTTTGTGTTGATTGATTTATATTAAATATATATCTGTATGGCGATGGAGAATTTATTCTCTTACTTAACGCCCTTCTCTGAGACATACGAGCTCAAAGGTTATATATCGATAGATATCAGTCACATGGCATGAATTGCCTATGTGGCATGCCGAGATGCAAATGATCAAGGCTTCTGTTGAAAAGCAGAGTCTTGTGGTTGATGATCAAAGCACAACTTCAATATAGCATAGCCTTGTGTATAGCATTAATTTGCGAGCCTCGCACCTCGGTATGAGTCAAAAAAGGGATAAGTAACCCAAGGAGGACATGGCGTTTCGTTCTAGCTATGGGTGGTGTCAGCATTTTGCAAGCCCTGACATTTATATATATATATTTACCTTTGTGGTTGTTGGAATGCGAGGAGCCTCGATTATATCGGTCTCTACGGAGCCGATGGGTAGGTCCTATAGGGCCGGGAAACGTGTGTTCAGGAATTGCCAATCCACTAACGTAAGTGTTGATCGGCTTTGGAGGATCCAGGGGTTGCCCAGAGTGCGTAGTACCGAGGCATTTGCTAGAGTGTCTCGAAGCGGAAAGGAGTACATCCCTTGCCTAGATTAATGACAGGAATCCAATTTCCAATACGTGACATTCGGTTTTGTTTGTAGAGCCTAGTATGACGACATAGTGGGATGGGGCACTATGCCGTCTATGATTGATACATTTATATTTGAAGTTGTTTTCATACACTTTACACTATAATAGTATCAAAATGATTTATTTTAAATGTACCAAGCATGTTTGGCTATTATAAGGTAAAAATCTATCCTCCGGCTTGCTTTGCATTGTGTGATCGGACCTTAGTCTTGTAATAGCTTCATGTTTCCAAAAAGCATTATGTTATTTATTCTATGCACTAGTATTCTTAGGAGGAAACCAGTTCCGTGTTATACGGCGTGGTCCCTTGATTTACTTTATTTTTAAAGTAAAGATTTAATAACTGTTTGAGTTCTCACAACAGTCACATGACTGACCTGGACTTTATTGTTTTATCCTAAACTCTGGGTGCCCCTATTTTCCACATGGGCAGCTAGTAGTTTTGGTTTTGCAGATTTATATTCACAGGATCCTGGTTTACAGCTGGAATGATATTCGGAAAGCTTTGTATCTATATATCTCTTTCAGTTGTGTTTTGTATTATTTTTCCGCTGCAGTGATGTATTTGAATCTCGGATATTTTCTGATGTATATTATTTGTTCATACTATATATATTCTTGTATTCTGATGGAATTGTTGTGGTAAGAAATGAAATGTTCTTCTGTTTGTGTTCTGATTTGTCATGTTCTCATTATAATCCGGGCTTTCCTTTACGGGGAAGTTCAGGTCGTTTCATTTGGTATTAGAGCTCTAGTTATAGACTTCGAGAACAAAACACGTCAGAACCAAATGAAAGAATTTATTAGAGATTGGATTAGTAATATCCAATGAGAATGACTCGTTATAGATAGGATCAGTAGTATCCTAGAACGAGTGTGAAGAGTGTAATTTTTGAAACCAAATTTAGTTTCAAAATTTTATATCGATTATCCGTATTTGAATATTTTATTTTAAATTGAATTTGGATAATCTAGTATAGGGAGATTTTGAGTATATGACTGACGGGGTGTATATTTGAAGCCTTAGATAGTTGATAGATATAGAATCACACTTTAGTCGCCCGGAGATGATTCTGATGATTGATATATTATCATCAGAGTTTATGTTCGAATCTCGAAAGTGGGATATTTGTATATTTCCAATTGACTGGTGTGAGAACCAAAGCTAGATAGGATCTATTGTTGTGAGAACCAAAGCCTCAGATATGTTTCATTGATTTCCATTTAAAACGTATTTTATAAATCGTTTATAAATTCGTTTTAAAACGATTCCCACTTTCACTTCAATTTTAAATCAAAATTGAATACTCCTTATCGTTATAATATTTAAATGATAATATTTTCAAAATATTTAATTTGAAATCATTTCCTTTTCAATATTCATTATAAAAATGAATAAAATCGATATAAATATCGTTCACATTAAAATGGTGCAAATCTAATCAGTATGGCTTCATATATTTCAATGTTCTCGTGTCTATCAAAAATCAGACATCAGATTCGCATTTTAATCCTTATTGAATATTATTTTAAAATATTCGTTATTTTAAAATATTTCCTTATTTTAAAATATTCGTTCCTTTTGAATTGGAATTAGACTCAATCAATTACCATATAATGTTTTTTATATGGATTTCATACACATATGTACACAACAATAATGATATAAAATCAACCCTCATCCAGAGTGCATTACACAACTGCATAAGCATTAAATATAAATAATTAACGCTTACAACAGTCTGTCAACTAATCGATTGACATACAACTAAACAATTAGGATTAGTTACGTCAAATATCACACTAATACCCGTGTGGGGTTTCAACCAACAAATACTAAATATTATTTGTGCAGTTGGGCGATGTGTAAAATTTATCGTCCCAATCAATGTCATTTAAATGGGTGTACATAAACAAATCATCTGATTTGTAAATGAATATTTATTTTCATTTCAGGAGAATTTTATGTTGTTCATATATACGTTAAAAATTATATTTTTAATGATAAAATATCTATTTCAACACTTGGCTATTTTTAATAGTTTATACGTTCAATAAAAATGTTATTTTTATTGTTTAAACATTTTATTCAACACATAAATATTTTATACAGTTCATATACACATTAAAATTTATATTTTTAATGAATAAATATTTATTTCAGAAAATTTCGGCACTATAACGGCGCGATATTAAAACCAGAGTAATGTCTAGCACTACCCCTCTCCTGATACTGGCTCGCGTCACACACAATAATCACAACCAATCAACAAAACCCCAATTCAATCATTTCTCAACACAATCCAATTTACAACCACAATTCAATCCATACAACCAAACAATCATGGTTTGTACAATAAAATAGTGTCAGGGGCTACTAATCCCCGTCTGCAACCTATTATATATTTAACTGTAAAATAAATTGAGTGAGAAGGAGTTCTCACCTTTGGTTTCCACTCCGTTAGTCTTTAATTTAACGGTTTGGATTTTGATTTGTTCTAGTGCGTAATGTTCTTTACCCTGATTTCAACGCAATCTGTTTCACGCAATTTATATTAAAAATCACATTTTTATAACGCTACTATATATAAAAATCACATTTTTATAACGCTACTATGTGTATATGTATATCACATTTTTATAATGCTACTATATATATAAAAATCACATTTTTATAAATTAGTTTTCTATATAAAAATAATATTTTTATAAATCTGTTTTCTATATAAAAATCATATTTTTATAAATCAGTTTTCTATATAAAAATCATATATTTATATAACTAAAAATCGTATTTTAATCAAGGAATTAAAATCAGAAAACTTACAACATTTTCTAGCACTGGAGAGTCGGAGGAGGAGGAGGTTGGTCAGAGGTCGACCTAATGGGCAGTGCAGGCGGTCGGGAAAGTGGCAGGGGCGGCGGCGGTTGTGCTGTGGGCCCTAGCGGAGGGTTTGGGGTTGTTTTAAAGTTATAGAAGAAGGAGGAGAGAGGAAGGGGGTCGGGGAAGGCGGCTACTGGCATAGGGAGGGGGCGACAATCGAGCGACGGCGGCGACGGCGCTCTAACGGTGGTTGGGGCGGTTGAAGGGGGAAACGACAAGGTTTAGGGGATTACGTGGTTTTTTGAATTTGGGGGCTCGATTTTTCTTTCTGAGAGAATTAGGGTTTTAAACCCTTTATATATTATTTATTTATTTAATTCCAAAAAGTTTCTTTTCCATTTGAACTCGAAATCGAAGTCAATGACTATCTTCCTTAGCTAATTACCCCCATTCCGGACACAACGGGATATGTCCCGCAAACCAATTCGACTATTTTGATCACTTTTCTTCAAAATTAAAATATAAATTATTATAATGTTTAAAATTGATTTCAAGTACATTTTAATTTACTGGGGCCACATACTGACTCCAAAAATTCCAGAAAAATAAATCTAGCTATGTTTTGACAATACGGTCCTACCAAAACTAATTTCGTCGAATTTGAAGACCGTTTGAAAAATAGTCATTTTCCAGTTGATTGAATTCAAACTGAAATTACCATACACAATTAAATTTACCACGCTTACATATTGTAACAACCCGGAAATTCTGAACCAATTTAAAATTTTTATTTTAGCGATTCTAGTGAATTTTGAATATTTAAAATAATAACTATTAAAAATTTATTTAAATCGAAGTTAGAATGAAGAAATTTATATTAATTATAAAAGGAGTTAGAAATAGTGCTGTAGTTTGAAAATTTGAATTTGAACTTTGACTGATTGTATCGGGTGCAAAATAAATCGGATTTTAGTCAAACCAAAAATATTTAAATCTATTTAAAAATATTTTTCCAACGAATCCGAAAAATCGGAATTTCACAGCGCGAATCAAAAGTTATGTCCAGTTTAATATTTAGAATAGTCGTTGTAGAATTTTATATAATATATAGCACGTAAAAATAGCCATTTTACAAACGACCTCCGTAATCGACGAAACCAATTTTGTTGGATCCGGAATGTCAAGTTATTGCAGGATTCCAATTTTCATAATTTTTGGAATCAATATGTGAGCGTGGCAAAAGAAAATGTGTTTTGTAAATTTCAGTCAAATTGGATCGACCAGAAAATGACCATTTTTCAAACGGTCTCCAAATTTGATGAAATTAATTTTGTTAGGACCATATCGTCAAAACATCTAAATAAAAAGATTTAATCCTTTCTCAACTGGGTTCAAGAACAGTGTTAATGAAGACACCGTGTAAAGACCCGCAACTTCCCCGTAAAGGAAAGCGTCGGATAGTTCGAGAACAAACCACAACAGTACTCATATAGAAGAACATTTCACTGTATATTACAACAATGCATCAGATTACAAGAATATACAGAGTATAAATGAATAAATTACACAGAAATATCAGAGATTTAAATTACATAGCAGCGGAAAATAATACAATACACAACTAGAAGTAGATATACGGATACAAAGCTTTCCGGATATCGTTCCAGCTGTAAACCAGGATCCTGTGAATATAAATCTGCAAAACCAAAACTACTAGCTGCCCGTGTCAAAATAAGGGCACCCAGAGTTTAGGTTAAAACAATAAACTCCAGGTCAGTCATGTGACTGGTGTGAGAACTAAAACAGTTATTAATCTTTATTTTAAATCGTTAGGTAAATCAAGGGACCACGCCGTATAACACGGAACGGGTTTCCTCCCAAGAATACCAGTGCATAAAACAAACAGCGCAATGCTAAATAAAGAAAAATGAAGCTGTTATAAGACCCAGGTCCCATCACACAATGAAACACAGCCGAGGATAGGGTTTTCCCTTATAGCAGCCAAAGAATGCTTGATACGTTTAAAACAAATCATTTGATACTATTATAAGTGCATAGTGTATAAAACAACTTCAAATCATAAGTATCAATCATAGGCGGCATGGGTACCATATATCATGTCGCCATACTAGTTCTACAATTAAAACCACAAATGTCACGTATTTGGAAATTGGATTTCCGTCTATGAACCGAGGCAAAAGATAGTCCTCAACCGATTCGAGACAATCTAGCCCATGTCTCCGGCAAGCGCGCAGGCAAGCCTTGGAGCGACAGGGCCGGTCCACCGATGTGGATTATTATGCCTGAACACTACGTCTCCCCACCCTATAGGGTGTAAGTCTGGTCCGTCAGCCGACCAGAATGCATCGGCCGAAACCGATATAACCGAGGCGCCTCGCAACAACCACAACCACATAAGTCAAACTCGTCAGGGCGTGTAAAACCACTGACGCCACTTCTAGCTAGAAAGAAACGCAAGTCCTCCCTGAGGTCCGTCTCCCGTTTTTGGTTCATACCGGGTGTGAAACACGCGAGGTAAACGTTACACAAAGCTACGCCACAAAGGCCGTGCTTTGATCATCACCACAAGACTTTGCTTTTCAACAGAAGCCTCGATCATTTGCATCTTAGCATGCCACACAGGCAAACCACTCTATGCAACCGATATCAGTCACACAGATTGAAATCCAATGTCAGACACACAGTCCATTTACAAGTCCGTTCTGGGTCTGAACGAAACCGGAGGCACCTAGTACCCCGCATATCCATCGATCTCCAAGTACGTCTGGACGATCCCCAACTGTTTCCATCTTCTTGGGTGTACAGCCCAATCAAGATCATCAGTTATCACCCAAACGACGTGAAGACCTCCGGTCTTCGACCATCGTCTTCATCTTCGACTTATCGTCGTATCAGTTATTCAGAATGGGATGAACCCGGTCTTTCCGAATAACTCGCGTATATTTTAAATAAGTGTTACACAAACACAACATACGCCTCATTCCAATTCATTAGTCACTAACCGTAAATTAATCAAGAGAATAATTCCCCAAATATTAACCCCGAAGGCCGAAACCAACATCAGATCAATATCCAGAAAACCATTCTGCTTGGCTAACCGACAGTTAGTTTCTAAATTTCACGTTCAAATCTAATTAAAGATTTAACTATCGCCTGGAGCAAAACTGGTGATACTCCATTCTCGATCTTTTCAATCTAATTAAAGATTCATTAAAACTCCACTTAGTTTTAATCATTATCTGGGTTAAAGAATCAGTGTCATTTAAAACACGATTCACGATAAACCCAAAATCACATTCCATTAATTATCGGGTTAAAGAACAAGTGTTATTTAAAACACTGTTCACGATAAACCCCAAAAATCAATACCAATTCAATTCCAATTAAATATCATTTAATTGGTACACTTCATTAAATCTAAATAAAAAGATTTAATCTTTTCTCAATTGGGTCAAGAACAGTGTTAGTGAAGTCACCATTCACGACAAACCCAAATCACATTCGATATTCAATACAAGGCTCTGAACAGAAAATATATCGGCTTATATTCAATATCGAATTCTATGACTAACAAATGTCGTATTGGAAATAACGATACAAATATATATCTTTCAAATTTCCATAACAACACCTGTAATATCACGAATTCCAACATCGAAATATTCCGAAGACAATTTCGATTTAAATCCACTCCAATGCAATCATTGGAAATTTTGGTTATTTTCAAAACCATTTCAAATTCAATTTATTTATTTAAAAATAAATAGAATTATAATTCTAGTTCAAAACTAGTTCATTTCGATAAAAATCTATTTTTATCTTTTCAAATATGGAGTTTTTCATCCCAAACTTTCACAAATCATTTCTTATGATTTTACACAAATTATTACTATTTTTAATAATTTTATCAAGGCCCGTACAGTCGATTTCCATTAACGGCCATCGAACTGCACTTACAGCGACCTTTTTCAAATTTGATTTGGACATAATTCCAAATCCAACCGTTAGATTTCAAATTTCTAACATTCGTTAGAAAGCTCTTTTCGATACGAACCCAACGGTTCCGGTTTTAGGAGAATCCGACGGTCGGATCTCCCGTAACGTCCATTTGAAATCAATGGTCGAAATTCGCGAACTGCCGCGGCGCGGCGCGTTCTATTCAGGCCATTATATTATATATATAATATATATAATATATACTTCGTCGATTTCTATTTAAAACGAATTATATAAATAGTTTTAAAATTCGTTTCAAAATCTATTTCAACTTCCATCTCAATTCAAAGCAAAATTGAATTCTTCTCTATAAATTCGTTTTAAAATTCATTTCTATTTAATTCAAATTTCAATTCAATTTGAATTCATTTTCAATTCAATTCATTTCGAAATTGTTTTCAATTTAATTCATTTCGAAATCACTTTCAATTCAATTCATTTCGAAATCACTTTCAATTCAATTCATTTCGAAATCACTTTCAATTCAATTCATTTCGAAATCACTTTCAATTCAATTCATTTCGAAATCACTTTCAATTCAATTCACTTTGAATTCGTTTTCAATTCAATTCATTTCGAAATCACTTTCAATTCAATTCACTTCGAAATCACTTTCAATTCAATTCACTTTGAATTCGTTTTCAATTCAATTCATTTCGAAATCACTTTCAATTCAATTCACTTCGAAATCACTTTCAATTCAATTCACTTTGAAATCACTTTCAATTCAATTCACTTTGAATTCGTTTTCAATTCAATTCATTTCGAAATCACTTTCAATTCAATTCATTTCGAAATCACTTTCAATTCAATTCATTTCGAAATCACTTTCAATTCAATTCATTTCGAAATCACTTAAAATTGATATAAATATTGTTCACGTCAAAATGGCGTCAATCTAATCAACACGGCTTCATAAATTTCTATTTTCAAGTATTCTATTTCAAATATTTCTATTTCTAAACTGGAATGAGGCCCAATCAATTACCATATAAAATTAATTATATGGATTTTCATACAACACATGTATATAATAGCATTGAACAATGATCAACCATCAACCAAAGTGCACTACACTGTATAAGCATCAAATAAAGATATCTAACGCTTAAAACAGCATGTCAATCAATCGATCGACATATTTAATCAATCAGGATGAGTGAACTTCAAATTTCATCCCAACACCCGTGTGGGGTTTCAAACAACCAAACACATATTTTATTTGTGCTGTTGGGCGATGTGTAAAATTTATCGTCCCAATCAATGTCATTCAAATAGGTGTACATAAACAAACCGTCCGGTTTATAAATGAATATTTTATTTTATTCACTTCACGTTAAAATTATATTTTTAACGATAAAACATTTTATTTCAACCTATGAATTTGTATTCAATTCATTTACACTATAAAATGCCATTTTTATTTTTCTAACATATTTTAGAAAATTTCGGCGGCATAACGGCACGATACTAGAAACGGGACGAGGCCTAGCCTTATCCCCGGTCTAGTGAAGGCCCACGCCATTCACACATCAATCAAATCAATTTCATCTCACCAAATAATTCAATTCAAACAAATAATTCAACTAATCTATGCAACCAAACAAACAAGTCCATGGTCTGTGGACGATTGTGTCGGGTGCTACTAAGCACCGTCTGCATCCTAGTATATATATATAACTAGAAAAATTAAATTGAAAGGTGAGAAATTCTCACTTATAGCTATCCAAGCTCCACGGCACTTCATTTGCAGAAGTCTTCGTCGTCATCGCATCCTTTTTCATCTTCATTGCCCGCTTTCACTACCTATGTAAAAATCGAAATTTTACTTCGCTATTCAATATATAAAAATCATATTTTTATTTTGAAGTTCAATATATAAAAATTCTATTTTTCTATCGAAGTTCAATATATAAAAATTCTATTTTTCTATCGAAGTTCAATATATAAAAATTCTATTTTTCTATCGAAGTTCAATATATAAAAATTCTATTTTTATATCGAAGTTCAATATATAAAAATTCTATTTTTATTTCGAAGTTCTACATATAAAAATCATATTTTTATTGAATAAAAATCTCGTCTTTATAGAAATAACAATCTAATCTTTTCTAAATCAAAAATCTAATTTTTTTCCTAAATCAAAACTACGATCTTTTTCTAAACAAAAATATGAACTTTTTCTTAGATAAAAATCCTATCTTTATTCTCTAATCATAAAAAAAAAGTCAAATCTTTTATATCTCAAAAATCACATCTTTTATAACTCAAAATAAAATCAGTTTTTAAATTATGTTAAAAATCAGTTTTTAAAGTATGACAAAATCAGTTTTTAAATTATGTTAAAATCAGTTTTTAAATTATATAAAAATCAGTTTTTAAATTATATAAAAATTAGTTTTCTAAATTATATACAAATCAAATTAAATAAATAAGCAAAAAAAACTTACGGGGGGGTTTCTGCGCTGTCTGCGTCGACTGGGGGGGGTCTTCGGTGCTCGCCGTCGAGGAAGAGAAGGGAAGGAGGAAGAAGAAAGGAGGAGGACGGAAGAAGAGGGGGGGCGGTGGTCCTAGGGCTCGCGGTGCTCGACTAAGGGGAGGAGGGGGTTTCGACACCGCAGGCGAGGGGGGGGGGTTTCGAGGTGGCGCGCCGCCACCTGGGGCACGGCGGTGGGCGGCGCTGCCCTAGGGGGGGGCGCGATGCTCGTCTCCCTCCTTCCTCTTTTTTTTTTATTTTTTTGTTCTGAATGATTTTGAAAATAAGGGGGGGCCTAAGCGGGTTAACGGGGAGAGGTTTCCCCTTTTTTTTTTTAATTTAATTAATTAATTTTCAAAAAGCTGACTTTTACATACGACCTCGAAACGAGGCCCACCGCCTGCCGTCCATAGCGTTTTACCCCCATTCCGAACACAATGGGATATGTATCGTAGGTTGATTCGATCGTTACAATCAGTTTTCGTTAGATTTACATTTAAATCACTATATTGAATTTTAAACGCACATTTCAAATTACCGGGGTCACATGCTAACTCTAAAAATTCTCGAAAAATATTTTCTAGCTTCGTCTTGACGATACGGTCCTAACAAAACCAGTTTCGTCGAATTCTGAGACCGTTAGAAAAATGGCCAATTTCCAGTCGATTAAAATCAACTGAAATGGTCAAAACACGTTTTCCTATGCCACGCTCACATATTGATTCAGAAAATTACGAAATTTGAAACCTAGCAATAACTTTACATCACGGATCCAACAAAAGTGGTTTCGTCGAAATCCGAGGTCATTTGCAAAATGTCCATTTTTAAGGGCCTGAATTCCATAGCGACTATTCAGAATTTTTAACTGGACATATCTTACCATTTATAAAGTGAAATCTCAGTTTGTTAACTTCGTTGGAAAGATATCGTCAATTAGATCCTAATGTTTTTGGTTTCACTAAAATCCGGATTGTTTTGCACCTGGTACATTCAATTGAAGTTTGAAATCGAATTATCGAACTACCGCGCCATTTTCAATTCTATTTATAATTATATATAAATATTTCTATTCTAACGACGACGCGTATAATATATACGATCGAATTCTATTCAAAATAAAATTTTTCGTCGATATTATTTAAAATAATTCATTTTAAATATTCAAAATTCGCTAAAATTGCCAAATTAAAAATTTTAAACTGGCCCAGATTTTCCGGGTTATTACAATCTCCCCCGCTTAAAACTTTTCGTCCCCGAAAAGGAACAAAGTCGAAAGTGGTTTGATTAATCAACATTACGCTCGACCTGGCTTCCATTCTCCAACTTTTCAGTTTCTGAGAATTTCTAAAATTTCAAAAATTTGGCTAACACCCTAAATTTTTGAAAAATTTCGCCATAACCTCCCCTGCACCGGGAGCATCGGGGAATTTCAAATAGCTTCCCCGGTCCTTCAGATCTCAAAAAGAAAAAGAAAAAGCCAAGCGGCTAGCCAATAGGCTCATAAAATCATCATCACCCAAACAAAACAGTAAATTATGTAATAAACATGTACCTATTTGTCGGGCAAACAAATTTTATTCTCTGCTCTAGCCTCCTTGCTATGACCTGTTCAATATAAGCACATGTATGTGCAAGCAAATGCGACCAATTTTCAATATAACTCAATATTTGATTCAAATAAACTAAATGGTTCAAATTTTAATTATTCAAATAATAATCAAACAATATAACCATCAATCAATTAGTTGATTAGCTTTTCAAATGCATAACTTTGATATATAGTTAAAAAATCAGATTTTTGATGCCAAATCACAACAATAAGCCCTATCTAATTTCGGTTCTCACACCAGTCAATAGGAAATATATAGATATTACACTTTCGTCACTCGAACATAAATTCTAATGATGGAGCTCCATCATCAAAATCATCTCCGGGCGATTAGAGTGTAATTCTATATCTATCCAGTATATTAAAACTTCAAATACACGTTTGCAAGGCGTATATGCAAAATCTTTATATACTGGACTGTCCAAATCAATATAAATAAATAATCAAATACGAATAATTGATTTAAATTTTCAAAACAAAATTTGTTTTCATTTGCAAAATATACTCTTCACGCTCGTTCTAGGATACTACTGATCCTATCTCTAACGAGTCATCCCATTGGATATTACTAATCCAATATCTGATGAATTCTTTCGTATGGTTCTAATGTGTCTTGTTCTCTAGCTCTGTAAACCAAAGCTCTGATACCACGTGTAAAGACCCGCAACTTCCCCGTAAAGGAAAGCGTCGGATAGTTCGAGAACAAACCACAACAGTACTCATATAGAAGAACATTTCACTGTATATTACAACAATGCATCAGATTACAAGAATATACAGAGTATAAATGAATAAATTACACAGAAATATCAGAGATTTAAATTACATAGCAGCGGAAAATAATACAATACACAACTAGAAGTAGATATACGGATACAAAGCTTTCCGGATATCGTTCCAGCTGTAAACCAGGATCCTGTGAATATAAATCTGCAAAACCAAAACTACTAGCTGCCCGTGTCAAAATAAGGGCACCTAGAGTTTAGGTTAAAACAATAAACTCCAGGTCAGTCATGTGACTGGTGTGAGAACTAAAACAGTTATTAATCTTTATTTTAAATCGTTAGGTAAATCAAGGGACCACGCCGTATAACACGGAACGGGTTTCCTCCCAAGAATACCAGTGCATAAAACAAACAGCGCAATGCTAAATAAAGAAAAATGAAGCTGTTATAAGACCCAGGTCCCATCACACAATGAAACGCAGCCGAGGATAGGGTTTTCCCTTATAACAGCCAAAGAATGCTTGATACGTTTAAAACAAATCATTTGATACTATTATAAGTGCATAGTGTATAAAACAACTTCAAATCATAAGTATCAATCATAGGCGGCATGGGTACCATATATCATGTCGCCATACTAGTTCTACAATTAAAACCGCAAATGTCACGTATTTGGAAATTGGATTTCCGTCTATGAACCGAGGCAAAAGATAGTCCTCAACCGATTCGAGACAATCTAGCCCATGTCTCCGGCAAGCGCGCAGGCAAGCCTTGGAGCGACAGGGCCGGTCCACCGATGTGAATTATTATGCCTGAACACTACGTCTCCCCACCCTATGGGGTGTAAGTCTGGTCCGTCAGCCGACCAGAATGCATCGGCCGAAACCGATATAATCGAGGCGCCTCGCAACAACCACAACCACATAAGTCAAACTCGTCAGGGCGTGTAAAACCACTGACGCCACTTCTAGCTAGAAAGAAACGCAAGTCCTCCCTGAGGTCCGTCTCCCGTTTTTGGTTCATACCGGGTGTGAAACACGCGAGGTAAACGTTACACAAAGCTACGCCACAAAGGCCGTGCTTTGATCATCACCACAAGACTTTGCTTTTCAACAGAAGCCTCGATCATTTGCATCTTAGCATGCCACACAGGCAAACCACTCTATGCAACCGATATCAGTCACACAGAATGAAATCCAATGTCAGACACACAGTCCATTTACAAGTCCGTTCTGGGTCTGAACGAAACCGGAGGCACCTAGTACCCCGCATATCCATCGATCTCCAAGTACGTCTGGACGATCCCCAACTGTTTCCATCTTCTTGGGTGTACAGCCCAATCAAGATCATCAGTTATCACCCAAACGACGTGAAGACCTCCGGTCTTCGACCATCGTCTTCATCTTCGACTTATCGTCGTATCAGTTATTCAGAATGGGATGAACCCGGTCTTTTCGAATAACTCGCGTATATTTTAAATAAGTGTTACACAAACACAACATACGCCTCATTCCAATTCATTAGTCACTAACCGTAAATTAATCAAGAGAATAATTCCCCAAATATTAACCCCGAAGGCCGAAACCAACATCAGATCAATATCCAGAAAACCATTCTGCTTGGCTAACCGACAGTTAGTTTCTAAATTTCACGTTCAAATCTAATTAAAGATTTAACTATCGCCTGGAGCAAAACTGGTGACACTCCATTCTCGATCTTTTCAATCTAATTAAAGATTCATTAAAACTCCACTTAGTTTTAATCATTATCTGGGTTAAAGAATCAGTGTCATTTAAAACACGATTCACGATAAACCCAAAATCACATTCCATTAATTATCGGGTTAAAGAACAAGTGTTATTTAAAACACTGTTCACGATAAACCCCAAAAATCAATACCAATTCAATTCCAATTAAATATCATTTAATTGGTACACTTCATTAAATCTAAATAAAAAGATTTAATCTTTTCTCAACTGGGTCAAGAACAGTGTTAGTGAAGTCACCATTCACGACAAACCCAAATCACATTCGATATTCAATACAAGGCTCTGAATAGAAAATATATCGGCTTATATTCAATATCGAATTCTACGACTAACAAATGTCGTATTGGAAATAACGATACAAATATATATCTTTCAAATTTCCATAACAACACCTGTAATATCACGAATTCCAACATCGAAATATTCCGAAGACAATTTCGATTTAAATCCACTCCAATGCAATCATTGGAAATTTTGGTTATTTTCAAAACCATTTCAAATTCAATTTATTTATTTAAAAATAAATAGAATTATAATTCTAGTTCAAAACTAGTTCATTTCGATAAAAATCTATTTTTATCTTTTCAAATATGGAGTTTTTCATCCCAAACTTTCACAAATCATTTCTTATGATTTTGCACAAATTATTACTATTTTTAATAATTTTATCAAGGCCCGTACAGTCGATTTCCATTAACGGCCATCGAACTGCACTTACAGCGACCTTTTTCAAATTTGATTTGGACATAATTCCAAATCCAACCGTTAGATTTCAAATTTCTAACATTCGTTAGAAAGCTCTTTTCGATACGAACCCAACGGTTCCGGTTTTAGGAGAATCCGACGGTCGGATCTCCCGTAACGTCCATTTGAAATCAATGGTCGAAATTCGCGAACTGCCGCGGCGCGGCGCGTTCTATTCAGGCCATTATATTATATATATAATATATATAATATATACTTCGTCGATTTCTATTTAAAACGAATTATATAAATAGTTTTAAAATTCGTTTCAAAATCTATTTCAACTTCCATCTCAATTCAAAGCAAAATTGAATTCTTCTCTATAAATTCGTTTTAAAATTCATTTCTATTTAATTCAAATTTCAATTCAATTTGAATTCATTTTCAATTCAATTCATTTCGAAATTGTTTTCAATTCAATTCATTTCGAAATCACTTTCAATTCAATTCATTTCGAAATCACTTTCAATTCAATTCATTTCGAAATCACTTTCAATTCAATTCATTTCGAAATCACTTTCAATTCAATTCATTTCGAAATCACTTTCAATTCAATTCACTTTGAATTCGTTTTCAATTCAATTCATTTCGAAATCACTTTCAATTCAATTCACTTCGAAATCACTTTCAATTCAATTCACTTTGAATTCGTTTTCAATTCAATTCATTTCGAAATCACTTTCAATTCAATTCACTTCGAAATCACTTTCAATTCAATTCACTTTGAAATCACTTTCAATTCAATTCACTTTGAATTCGTTTTCAATTCAATTCATTTCGAAATCACTTTCAATTCAATTCATTTCGAAATCACTTTCAATTCAATTCATTTCGAAATCACTTTCAATTCAATTCATTTCGAAATCACTTAAAATTGATATAAATATTGTTCACGTCAAAATGGCGTCAATCTAATCAACACGGCTTCATAAATTTCTATTTTCAAATATTCTATTTCAAATATTTCTATTTCTAAACTGGAATGAGGCCCAATCAATTACCATATAAAATTAATTATATGGATTTTCATACAACACATGTATATAATAGCATTGAACAATGATCAACCATCAACCAAAGTGCACTACACTGTATAAGCATCAAATAAAGATATCTAACGCTTATAACAGCATGTCAATCAATCGATCGACATATTTAATCAATCAGGATGAGTGAACTTCAAATTTCATCCCAACACCCGTGTGGGGTTTCAAACAACCAAACACATATTTTATTTGTGCTGTTGGGCGATGTGTAAAATTTATCGTCCCAATCAATGTTATTCAAATAGGTGTACATAAACAAACCGTCCGGTTTATAAATGAATATTTTATTTTATTCACTTCACGTTAAAATTATATTTTTAACGATAAAACATTTTATTTCAACCTATGAATTTCTATTCAATTCATTTACACTATAAAATGCCATTTTTATTTTTCTAACATATTTTAGAAAATTTCGGCGGCATAACGGCACGATACTAGAAACGGGACGAGGCCTAGCCTTATCCCCGGTCTAGTGAAGGCCCACGCCATTCACACATCAATCAAATCAATTTCATCTCACCAAACAATTCAATTCAAACAAATAATTCAACTAATCTATGCAACCAAACAAACAAGTCCATGGTCTGTGGACGATTGTGTCGGGTGCTACTAAGCACCGTCTGCATCCTAGTATATATATATAACTAGAAAAATTAAATTGAAAGGTGAGAAATTCTCACTTATAGCTATCCAAGCTCCACGGCACTTCATTTGCAGAAGTCTTCGTCGTCATCGCATCCTTTTTCATCTTCATTGCCCGCTTTCACTACCTATGTAAAAATCGAATTTTTACTTCGCTATTCAATATATAAAAATCATAATTTTATTTTGAAGTTCAATATATAAAAATTCTATTTTTCTATCGAAGTTCAATATATAAAAATTCTATTTTTCTATCGAAGTTCAATATATAAAAATTCTATTTTTCTATCGAAGTTCAATATATAAAAATTCTATTTTTATATCGAAGTTCAATATATAAAAATTCTATTTTTATTTCGAAGTTCTACATATAAAAATCATATTTTTATTGAATAAAAATCTCGTCTTTATAGAAATAACAATCTAATCTTTTCTAAATCAAAAATCTAATTTTTTCCTAAATCAAAACTACGATCTTTTTCTAAACAAAAATATGAACTTTTTCTTAGATAAAAATCCTATCTTTATTCTCTAATCATAAAAAAAAAAGTCAAATCTTTTATATCTCAAAAATACATCTTTTATAACTCCAAATAAAATCAGTTTTTAAATTGTGTTAAAAATCAGTTTTTAAAGTATGACAAAATCAGTTTTTAAATTATGTTAAAATCAGTTTTTAAATTATATAAAAATCAGTTTTTAAATTATATAAAAATTAGTTTTCTAAATTATATACAAATCAAATTAAATAAATAAGCAAAAAAAACTTACGGGGGGGTTTCTGCGCTGTCTGCGTCGACTGGGGGGGGGGGGGTCTTCGGTGCTCGCCGTTGAGGAAGAGAAGGGGAGGAGGAAGAAGAAAGGAGGAGGACGGAAGAAGAGGGGGGGGGCGGTGGTCCTAGGGCTCGCGGTGCTCGATTAAGGGGAGGAGGGAGTTTCGACACCGCAGGCGAGGGGGGGGGGGGTTTCGAGGTGGCGCGCCGCCACCTGGGGCACGGCGGTGGGCGGCGCTGCCCTGGGGGGGGCGCGATGCTCGTCTCCCTCCTTCCTCTTTTTTTTTATTTTTTTATTTTTTTGTTCTGAATGATTTTGAAAATAAGGGGGGGCCTAAGCGGGTTAACGGGGAGAGGTTTCCCCTTTTTATTTATTTATTTAATTAATTAATTTTCAAAAAGCTGACTTTTACATATGACCTCGAAACGAGGCCCACCGCCTGCCGTCCATAGCGTTTTACCCCCATTCTGAACACAATGGGATATGTATCGTAGGTTGATTCGATCGTTACAATCAGTTTTCGTTAGATTTACATTTAAATCACTATATTGAATTTTAAACGCACATTTCAAATTACCGGGGTCACATGCTAACTCTAAAAATTCTCGAAAAATATTTTCTAGCTTCGTCTTGACGATACGGTCCTAACAAAACTAGTTTCGTCGAATTCTGAGACCGTTAGAAAAATGGCCAATTTCCAGTCGATTAAAATCAACTGAAATGGTCAAAACACGTTTTCCTATGCCACGCTCACATATTGATTCAGAAAATTACGAAATTTGAAACCTAGCAATAACTTTACATCACGGATCCAACAAAAGTGGTTTCGTCGAAATCCGAGGTCATTTGCAAAATGTCCATTTTTAAGGGCCTGAATTCCATAGCGACTATTCATAATTTTTAACTGGACATATCTTACCATTTATAAAGTGAAATCTCAGTTTGTTAACTTCGTTGGAAAGATATCGTCAATTAGATCCTAATGTTTTTGGTTTCACTAAAATCCGGATTGTTTTGCACCTGGTACATTCAATTGAAGTTTGAAATCGAATTATCGAACTACCGCGCCATTTTCAATTCTATTTATAATTATATATAAATATTTCTATTCTAACGACGACGCGTATAATATATACGATCGAATTCTATTCAAAATAAATTTTTCGTCGATATTATTTAAAATAATTCATTTTAAATATTCAAAATTCGCTAAAATTGCCAAATTAAAAATTTTAAACTGGCCCAGATTTTCCGGGTTATTACACACCATTCACGACAAACCCTAAATCACATTTGATATTCAATACAAGGCTCTGAATAGAAAATATATCGGCTTATATTCAATATCAAAATCTACGATTAACAAATGTCGTATTGGAAATAACGATATAAATATATATCTTTCAAATTTCCATAACAACACCTGTATAATCACGAATTCAAACATCGAAATATTCCGAAGACAATTTCGATTCAAATCCACTCCAATGCAATCATTGGAAATTCTGGTTATTTTTAAAACCCTTTTCAAATTCAAATTATTTATTTAAAAATAAATAGAATTATAATTCTAGTTCAAAACTAGTTCATTTCGATAAAAATTTATTTTTATCTTTTCAAATATGGGGTTTTCCATCCCAATCCTTTCTAAATCATTTCTTATGATTTTACACAAATTATTACTATTTTAATAATTTTATCAAGGCCCGTACAGTCGATTTCCATCAACGGTCATCGAACTACACTTACAGCGACCTTTTACAAATTTGATTTGGACATAATTCCAAATCCAACCGTTAGATTTCAAATTTCTAATATTCGTTAGAAAGCTCTTTTCGATACGAACCCAACGGTTCCGGTTTTAGGAGAATCCGACGGTCGGATCTCCCGCAATATCCATTCGAAGTCAATGGTCGAAATTCGCGAACTGCCGCGGCGCGGCGCGTTCTATTCAGGCCATTATATTATATATATAATATATATAATATATACTTCGTCGATTTCAATTCAAAACGTGCTTTATAAATCGTTTTTCAATTCATTTTCAAAGCTTTTTCGACTTCATATTCAATTTCAAATCAAAATTGAATATTCTATTATAAATTCGTTTTAAATTCATTTCAAATCGATTTCAATTCAAATTGATTTCTAATTCAATTCAATTTCAATTCGAATTCATTTATATTCAATTTCGATTCAAATTCATTTATATTCAATTTCAATTCGAATTCAATCATATTCAATTTCAATTCGAATTTCTATTCTTTTCAAAATATTAGATTTTGAAATCATTTTCGATATTCATTATAAAATGAATAAAATCGATATAAATATCGTTCACGTTAAAATGGCGTCAATCTAATCAACAGGCTTCATATATTGATATTTTCAAATATTCTATTTCAAATATTTCTTTTTCAAATATTTCTATTTTAAAACTGGAATGAGGCCCAATCAATTACCATATAATGTTAATTATATGGATTTTCTACAACACATGTATATATCAACAACGATGAATAATCAACCATCATCCAAAGTGCATTCTATACTGTATAAGCATTAAATATAAATATTCAACGCTTATAACAGCCTGTCAATCAATCGATCGACACACAACTAAACAATCGGGATTAGTGTACGTCAAATATCATCCCAATACCCGTGTGGGGTTTCAAGCAATCAAACACAGATTTTTATTTGTGTAGTTGGGCGATGTGTAAAATTTATTGTCCCAATCAATGTCCTTCAAATAGGTGTACATAAACAAACCGTCTGGTTTGTAAATGAATATTTATTTATTCGCATTCACGTTAAAAATTATATTTTCAACGATCAAACTATTATATTCAACCTATGAATATTCTATGTGGTTCATTTATCAAATAAAATGTTATCTTTATTTTTCTAACTTATTTTAGAACATTTCGGCGGCATAACGGCACGATACTAGAAACGGGACAAGGCCTAGCCTTATCCCCGGTCTAGTGAAGGCCCACGCCATTCACACATCAATCAAATCAATTTCATTTCACCAAACAGTTCAATTCAAACCAAGTAATCTAACCAACTACACAACCAAACAATTAAACAAACAAGACATCCATGGTCTGTGGATGACGGGTGTCGGGTGCTACTAAACACCGTCTGCATCCTAGTATATATATATAACTAGAAAAAGAGATTGAAGAGTGAGGAGTTCTCACCAATAGCTATCCAATACCACGACTCTTCAATTGATAGAAATCTTCATCGTTATCGCATTTTTGTCATCTTCGTTTCTGTAGCCACTACATATGTAAAAATCGAATTTTTACTATGCTATTCAATATATAAAAATCGAATTTTTACTTTGTTATTCAATATGTAAAAATCGAATTTTTACTTTGTTATTCAATATATAAAAATCGAATTTCTACTTTGCTATTCTCTATATAAAGATTTCGCCTTTATAAAAATAAAGATTATATTTTTAATACTTTAAAAATATAAAAATCATATTTTTACTTCACTACCCATCTTAAAAATATCGTCTTTTCACTTTTATCACTATAAAAATCACATTTTTATTTTGCTACCCATATAAAGATGCTATTTTTAATATGCCTATCATGTAAAAATTATATTTTTACTTCTCTACATAAATAAAAATCGTATTTTTACATCCTTTACATAGTAAAGATTATATTTTTAATACTTTAAAAATATAAAAATCATATTTTTAATACTTTAAAAATATAAAAATCATATTTTTCACATTTAAAATCTGATTTTTATACAAATTAGCCACAGTAAAAAGTTACCATTCCCGTTGTTTAAGTGGATAAACCCCGTCTTCTTTCATCTTCCTCTAGACTGAATTTGCTCGAACCGTCACTCCCAGAAAGGAGCCGCGACTGCCATCAGCCGGAGCCACCAGGTATTGATCGGAGTTCGCCACATTGAAGAGCTCCTCGTCATCGTTCTTCCCTTGCAACAGCGCCATGTTCGACTTGGCGTCGGAGGAGGAAAATGCGGCGTCTGGGGGGGTTTGCGCGACAGGGGGTCTCGCAGTTGAGGGCTTGCGGAGGATTGGGGTTCGGCGCGAGTTTTCAGAAAGGAGGAGAAGGAGATGAGCGAGGGGAGGTTGCGCGAGGAGGGAGGGGAGCGTCGGTGGCGCGACTGTCGCCTGAGGGAGGAGGACGATGGCGATTTGGGGAGGAGCAGCGAGTCCAATTTGGAAAAGGGGGCTCGGGTCATCCGATTTAGGTTTAGAAAATATATAGGGGGCTTTATATACTTATATAATTTAATTACTTTATTCTCCTTCAAGTTGACTTTTCATTTGACCTCAAAACCGAGTCCACCGACTGTCGCCCCTAGCTAATTACCCCCATTCCGAACACAATGGGATATGTATCGTGAGCCAGTTTGGCTGTTACGATCAGTTTTCGTTTAAATTAACATATAACTCTATATATTGAATTTAAACGCACATTTCAATTTACTGGGGTCACATACTAACTTCAAAAATTCCAGAAAAATATTTTCTAGCTTCGTATTGACGATACGGTCCTAACAAAACTAGTTTCGTCGAATTCTAAGACCCTTTGAAAAATGACCATTTTCCAGTCGATTAAAATCAACTAAAACCGGTCAAACGCGTTTTCCTTTGCCACGCTCACATATTGATTCGAAAAATTATGAAATTTGGAATCTAGCAATAATTCGACATCACGGACCCAACAAAACTGGTTTCGTCGAGATCCGAGGTCATTTGCAAAATGTCCATTTTTAAGGGCCTGAATTCCATAGCGACTATTCAGAATTTTCAACTGGACATATCTTTTGATTCCCGCTATGAAATTTCGATTGGTCGGATTCGTTGGAAAGATATTATCAATTAGATCCTATTGTTTTTGGTTTCGCTAAAATCTGGGTTGTTTTGCACCCGGTACATTCAATTGAAGTTTGAAATCGAATTATCGAACTACCGTGCCATCTTCAATTCCTTTTATAATTATATATAATTATTATATTCTAACGATGACATATATAATATATACGTTCGAATTATATTCAAAATAAATTTCTCGTCGATATTATTTAAAATAATTCATTTTAAATAATCAAAATTCGCTAAAATTGCCAAAATAAAAATTTTAAACTGGCCCAGATTTTCGGGTTGTTACAATCTCCCCCACTTAAAACTTTTCGTCCCCGAAAAGGAACAATGTCGAAAGTGGTTTGATTAATCAACTCTACGTTCGATCTGGCTTCCATTCTCCAACTTTTCAGTTTCTGAGAATTTTCAAAAATTTCAAAAATTTGGCTAACACCCTAAATTTTCGAAAAATTTCGCCATAACCTCCCCTGCACCGGGAGCCACGAGAAAATCCCGAAATTGCCATATAGGCCTTCTGATCTCAAAAAGAAAAAGAAAAATCCAAGCGGCTAGCCAATAGGCTCATAAAATCATCATCACCCAAACAAAACAGTAAATTATGTAGTAAACATGTACCTATTTGTCGGGCAAACAAATTTTATTCTCTGCTCTAGCCTCCTTGCTATGACATGTTCAATGTAAGTACATGTATATGCAAGCAAATGTGACCAAATTTCAATAATATTCACTATTTGATCAAATTGGCTATATGGTTAAAATTTCAACTAACAAACAATAATCAAACAACACAACCATCAATCAATTAGTTGATTAGCTTTTGAAATTCATAACTTTGATATATAGTCAAAAATCAGATTTTTGATGCCAAATCACAACAATAGGCCCTATCTAATTTTGGTTCTCACACCAGTCAATAGGAGATATATAAATATCACACCTTCGACACTCGAACACTAATTCTGATGATGTAGCTACAATCATCAGAATCATCTTCGGGCGACTAGAGTGTGAATCTATATCTATCCAGTATATTAAAATTTCAAATACACGTTTGCAAGGCGTATATGCAAAATCTTTATATACTGGACTGTCCAAATCAATATAAACTAAATAATCAAATACGAATAATTGATTTTAAATTTTCAAAACAAAATTGGTTTTCATTTTTATTTTAAAAATTTACTCTTCACACTCGTTCTAGGATACTACTGATCCCATCTCTAACGAGTCATTCTAATTGGATATTACTAATCCAATTTCTGATGAATTCTTTCGTAGGGTTCTAATGTGCCTTGTTCTCTGAGCTTTGTAAACCAAAGCTCTGATACCACGATTGAAACGACCCGAACTTCCCCGGTCCCCGAAGAGATGAGAAAGAATGGATTGTTTTGAGAACATGACAAAATAGAGCGTAGACGGAAGAACATTTCATTGTATATTACAACAATGCATCAGATTACAAGAATATACAGAGTATAAATGAATATTACACAGAAATATCAGAGATTTAAATTACATTTAAATACATAGCAGCGGAAAATAATACAATACACAACTAGAAGAGATATACGGATACAAAGCTTTTCGGATATCGTTCCAACTGTAAACCAGGATCCTATGAATATAAATCTGCAAAACCAAAACTACTAGCTGCCCGTGTCAAAATAAGGGCACCCAGAGTTTAGGTTAAAACAATAAACTCCAGGTCAGTCATGTGACTGGTGTGAGAACTAAAACAGTTATTAATCTTTGTTTTAAAGTTCGGTAAATCAAGGGACCACGCCGTATAACACGGAACGGGTTTCCTCCCAAGAGTGCCAGTGCATGAAACAACAGCGCAATGCTAAATAAAGAAAAATGAAGCTATTATAAGACCCAGGTCCTATCACACAATGCAACGCAAGCCGGGGGATAGGGTTTTTACCTTATAATAGCCAAGAATGCTTGATACGTTTAAAAGAATTCATTTGATACTATTATAAGTGTATAGTGTATAAAACAACTTCAAATCATAAGTATCAATCATAGGCGGCATGAATGCCCCATACCACTATGTCGCCATATATAAGTTATACAATCATAATCACAAAGTCACGTATTTGGGAATTGGGTTTCCATCTATGAACCGAGGCAAAAGATAGTCCTCAACCGATTCGAGACGCTCTAGTCCGTGTCTCAGGAACAGCTGCAACTGCCCCTGGATCGTCAGGGCCGGTCCACCGATATGGATTATAATGCCTGAACAATACGTTTCTCCACCCTATGGGGTGTCAATGAGCCAATAAATGACTCCATCGGACCCGGATCGTCCGATCAAACCGAGGTGCCTCGTAACAGCAACAACCACATAAGTCAAACTCGTCAGGGCGTGTAAAACCACTGACGCCACTTCTAACTAGAAAGAAAACGCATGTCCCCCCCGAGGTCCGTCTCCCGTTTTTGGTTCATACCGGGTGTGAAACTCGCAAAGTAAACGTTACACAAAGCTACGCCACAAAGGCCGTGCTTTGATCATCACCACAAGACTTTGCTTTTCAACAGAAGCCTTGATCAATTGCCACTTAGGCATGCCACACAGGCAATTCACTCTATGCGTTTGATATCCATCAGTATATAACCCCTGAGCTCGTACGTCTCAGAGAAGGGCGTTAAGCAAGAGAATAAATTCTCCGCCGCCAAACAGATATATATTTAATAGAAATCAATCACACAGACTAAAATCCCATGTCAGACACACAGTCCATTTACAAGTCCGTTCTGGGTCTGAACAAAACCGGAGGCACCTAGTACCCCGCATATCCATCGATCTCCAAATACGTCTGGACGATCACCAACTGTTTCCATCTTCTTGGGTGTACAGCCCAATCAAGATCATCAGTAATTATCCAAACGACGTGAAGACCTCCGGTCTCCGACCATCGTCTTCATCTTCGACTTATCGTCGTATCAGTTATTCAGAATGGGATAAACCCGATCTTTCTGAATAACTCACGTATATTTTAAATAAGTGTTACACAAACACAACATACGCCTCATTCCCATTCATCAGTCACTAACCGTAAATTAATCAAGAGAATAATTCCCCAAATATTAACCCCAAAGGCCGAAACCAACATCAGATCAATATCCAGAAAACCATTCTACTTATCTAACCGACAGTTAGTTTCTGATTTCACATTCATAGGGAAAGGTTCCCATTAATTTTATCCAAGATAAGTTCCTTGAATTTATTCTCTAATCTTCTTTTGAATTTCGATTCAACTAGTCGGGATTAACGAACCTTACCGAAGTAATCATTTGTTTTAATTTCCCAATCCCAACCTATTCATCCCATGAAGTAAACTGGTAATACTTCATATCTAACACCACGGTGTTATCGGTAAATTCAATTACCATTTCACGTTCAAATCTAATTAAAGATTTAACTATCGCCTGGAGTAAAACTGGTGATACTCCATTCTCGATCTTTTCAATCTAATTAAAGATTCATTAAAACTCCACTTAGTTTTAATCGTTAACTGGGTTAAAGAATCCATGTCATTTAAAACACGGTTCACGATAAACCCAAAACCACGTTCCATTAATTATCGGATTAAAGAACGAGTGTTATTTAAAACACTGTCCACGATAAACCCAAAAATCAATATCAATTCAATTCCAATTAAATATCATTTAATTGTTACGCTTCATTAAATCTAAATAAAAAGATTTAATCCTTTCTCAACTGGGTTCAAGAACAGTGTTAATGAAGACACCATTCATGACAAACCCTAAATCACATTTGATATTCAATACAAGGCTCTGAATAGAAAATATATCGGCTTATATTCAATATCAAAATCTACGATTAACAAATGTCGTATTGGAAATAACGATATAAATATATATCTTTCAAATTTCCATAACAACACCTGTATAATCACGAATTCAAACATCGAAATATTCCGAAGACAATTTCGATTCAAATCCACTCCAATGCAATCATTGGAAATTCTGGTTATTTTTAAAACCCTTTTCAAATTCAATTTATTTATTTAAAAATAAATAGAATTATAATTCTAGTTCAAAACTAGTTCATTTCGATAAAAATCTATTTTTATCTTTTCAAATATGGGGTTTTCCATCCCAATCCTTTCTAAATCATTTCTTATGATTTTACACAAATTATTACTATTTTTAATAATTTTATCAAGGCCCGTACAGTCGATTTCCATCAACGGTCAACGAACTGCACTTACAGCGACCTTTTTCAAATTTGATTTGGACATAATTCCAAATCCAACCGCTAGATTTCAAATTTCTAATATTCGTTAGAAAGCTCTTTTCGATACGAACCCAACGGTTCCGGTTTTAGGAGAATCCGACGGTTGGATCTCCCGCAATATCCATTCGAAGTCAATGGTCGAAATTCGCGAACTGCCGCGGCGCGGCGCGTTCTATTCAGGCCATTATATTTTATATATAATATATATAATATATACTTCGTCAATTTCAATTCTAAACGTGCTTTATAAATCGTTTTTCAATTCATTTTCAAAGCGGTTTCGACTTCATATTCAATTTCAAATCAAAATTGAATATTCTATTATAAATTCGTTTTAAATTCATTTCAAATCGATTTCAATTCAAATTGATTTCTAATTCAATTTCATTTCTAATTCAATTCAATTCAATTTCAATTCGAATTCATTTATATTCAATTTCGATTCGAATTCATTTATATTCAATTTCAATTTGAATTCAATCATATTCAATTTCAATTCGAATTTCTATTCTTTTCAAAATATTATATTTTGAAATCACTTTCGATATTCATTATAAAATGAATAAAATCGATACAAATATCGTTCACGTCAAAATGGCGTCAATCTAATCAACACGGCTTCATATATTGATATTTTCAAATATTCTATTTCAAATATTTCTTTTTCAAATATTTCTATTTTAAAACTGGAATGAGGCCCAATCAATTACCATATAATGTTAATTATATGGATTTTCTACAACACATGTATATATCAACAACGATGAATAATCAACCATCATCCAAAGTGCATTCTATACTGTATAAGCATCAAATATAAATATTCAACGCTTATAACAGCCTGTCAATCAATCGATCGACACACAACTAAACAATCGGGATTAGTGTACGTCAAATATCATCCCAATACCCGTGTGGGGTTTCAAGCAATCAAACACAGATTTTTATTTGTGTAGTTGGGCGATGTGTAAAATTTATCGTCCCAATCAATGTCCTTCAAATAGGTGTACATAAACAAACCGTCTGGTTTGTAAATGAATATTTATTTATTCGCATTCACGTTAAAAATTATATTTTCAACGATCAAACTATTATATTCAACCTATGAATATTCTATGCGGTTCATTTATCAAATAAAATGTTATCTTTATTTTTCTAACTTATTTTAGAAAATTTCGGCGGCATAACGGCACGATACTAGAAACGGGACAAGGCCTAGCCTTATCCCTGGTCTAGTGAAGGCCCACGCCATTCACACATCAATCAAATCAATTTCATTTCACCAAACAATTCAATTCAGACCAAGTAATCTAACCAACTACACAACCAAACAATTAAACAAACAAGCCATCCATGGTCTGTGGATGACGGGTGTCGGGTGCTACTAAACACCGTCTGCATCCTAGTATAAATATATATATAACTAGAAAAAGAAATTAAAGAGTGAGGAGTTCTCACCAATAGCTATCCAATACCACGACTCTACATTTGATAGAAATCTTCATCGTTATCGCATTTTTGTCATCTTCGTTGCTGTAGCCACTACATATGTAAACATCGAATTTTTACTATGCTATTCAATATATAAAAATCGAATTTTTTACTTTGTTATTCAATATATAAAAATCGAATTTTTACTTTGTTATTCAATATATAAAAATCGAATTTCTACTTTGCTATTCTCTATATAAAGATTTCGCCTTTATAAAAATAAAGATTATATTTTTAATACTTTAAAAATATAAAAATCATATTTTTACTTCACTACCCATCTTAAAAATATCGTCTTTTCACTTTTATCACTATAAAAATCACATTTTTATTTTGCTACCCATATAAAGATGCTATTTTTAATATGCCTATCATGTAAAAATTATATTTTTACTTCTGTACATAAATAAAAATCGTATTTTTACATCCTTTACATAGTAAAGATTATATTTTTAATACTTTAAAAATATAAAAATCATATTTTTAATACTTTAAAAATATAAAAATCATATTTTTCACATTTAAAATCTGATTTTTATACAAATTAGCCACTGTAAAAAGTTACCATTCCCGTTGTTTAAGTGGATAAAACCCGTCTTCTTTCATCTTCCTCTAGACTGAATTTGCTCGAACCGTCACTCCCAGAAAGGAGCCGCGACTGCCATCAGCCGGAGCCACCAGGTATTGATCGGAGTTCGCCACATTGAAGAGCTCCACGTCATCGTTCTTCCCTTGCAACAGTGCCATGTTCGACTTGGCGTCGGAGGAGGAAAATGCGGCGTCTGGGGGGGGGTTTGCGCGACAGGGGGTCTCGCGGTTGAGGGCTTGCGGAGGATTGGGGTTCGGCGCGGGTTTTCAGAAAGGAGGAGAAGGAGATGAGCGAGGGGAGGTTGCGCGAGGAGGGAGGGGAGCGTCGGTGGCGCGACTGTCGCCTGAGGGAGGAGGACGATGGCGATTTGGGGAGGAGCAGTGAGTCCAATTTGGAAAAAGGGGCTCGGGTCATCCGATTTAGGTTTGGAAAATATATAGGGGGCTTTATATACTTATATAATTTAATTACTTTATTCTCCTTCTAGTTGACTTTTCATTTGACCTCGAAACCGAGTCCACCGACTGTTGACCCTAGCTAATTACCCCCATTCCAAACACAATGGGATATGTATCGTGAGCCAGTTTGGCTGTTACGATCAGTTTTCGTTTAAATTAACATATAACTCTATATATTGAATTTAAACGCACATTTCAATTTACTAGGGTCACATACTAACTTGAAAAATTCCAGAAAAATATTTTCTAGCTTCGTATTGACGATACGGTCCTAACAAAACTAGTTTCGTCGAATTCTGAGACCGTTTGAAAAATGACCATTTTCCAGTCGATTAAAATCAACTAAACCGGTCAAACGCATTTTCCTTTGCCACGCTCACATATTGATTCGAAAAATTATGAAATTTGGAATCTAGCAATAATTCGACATCACGGACCCAACAAAACTGGTTTCGTCGAGATCCGAGGTCATTTGCAAAATGTCCATTTTTAAGGGCCTGAATTCCATAGCGACTATTCAGAATTTTCAACTGGACAAATCATTTGATTCCCGCTATGAAATTTCGATTGGTCGGATTCGTTGGAAACATATTATCAATTAGATCCTATTGTTTTTGGTTTTGCTAAAATCTGGATTGTTTTGCACCCGGTACGTTCAATTGAAGTTTGAAATCGAATTATCGAACTACCGCGGCATTTTCAATTCCTTTTATAATTATATATAATTATTATATTCTAACGACGACGTATATAATATATACGTTCGAATTATATTCAAAATAAATTTCTCGTCGATATTATTTAAAATAATTCATTTTAAATAATCAAATTTCGCTAAAATTGCCAAAATAAAATTTTTAAACTGGCCCAGATTTTCGGGTTGTTACATTAAATTATTGCTAGATTCCAATTTTCGTAATTTTTGGAATCAATATGTGAGCGTGGCAAAAGAAAATGTTTTTTGTCAGTTTCAGTCAACTTGGATCGACCAGAAAATGACCATTTTTCAAACATTCTCCAAATTCGACGAAATTAGTTTTATTAGGACTGTATCGTCAAAACATAGCTAGATTAATTTTTCTGAAATTTTTTGGAGTCCGTATGTGGCCCCAGTAAATTAAAATGTACGTTTAAATTAAATATATATTGATTTTATATTTTAATTTTGATGGAAACTTATCGAAACAGTCGAATTGGATTACCAGACATATCCCATTGTGTCCGGAATGGGGGTATTTGGCTAAAGGCGATAGTCATTGAGTTTGATTTGGAGTTCGTATTAACAAACTGGTATTTTAGAAAATAAAAGAATTTAAAATATTAAATATATATATATATATATATATATGTTATTTCCGTAACCCTAACCCTTACTTACATATTTCCGCATCCAGATGAAAATCGAATAGCGGATTTTCTTCAAATCAATCCCTCCAATTATTTTGAAATCTGATCAACAAAATATAAAACTTCAAAAGCGAAAACTTAAGAGATTCGAGAGCTCTACAAATCAGTCCAAGGTTGATCGAAGTTGGTGTTGTGGATCGATGGGATTTCTGGCTCAAAGTAGAGTCGTTTGCATTCATTTTCTGGCCAGGAGGTGGAACCGAGTTCGACGCCGTTGGTGGGGCATGGCGGCGACGCTGGCGTGGTGCTTAGGTGGACAGCTGATTGGCCTACGATGGTCCTAATTGGCGGCGCGACAGAAACCCTAGGGGCGAGTGTTTACCGAAGGCAGACGGGGTTCCAGATGTTTGTAACAGAGAAAGGTTTTAACTTTATTTCTATATGCGTAAACCATTGTTTAAAAATCTGTTATTTTATAACATTGGTTTAGTTTTAGATTTTTAATATATGAAAAACAAAGAAAAAAGAATATGATTTATATATATACATACACACATATATATATAACTTAGAATTGAAAATGTAATTTTAAAAATATAAATAGCATAATAAAAATGTACTTTATATAAATGTAAACAGTGTTTTAAGAGGTGATTTTTTTAAAAAATATAAGTAGCTTTGCGTGAATAAATAAATATATAGCATATATAAAAAGGTGGTTTTTTTTTAAAATATAAATAGCTTTATATAGATAAAAATATACATAGCATATATAAAAAGGTGGATTTTATATATAAATAGCTTTAGTTTAAAAATATGATTTTTATAGAAATAGTTTTAGATTTAAAAATGGATTTTTAAAATAAAAATAACATGGTTTTAAAAATATAAAAATATGGTTTTTATATATATGGAGTTGAATAGAAAATGTAAATTGTTATATAAAATAGCATAGGTTAAACATGTGATTTTTAATTTATATAACAATGATAAAAATGTGATTTTTATTATGAAATAATTTTAAATTATAAATATTATTTTTAATTTATATATAGTATTGATTTTAAAAATATAAATAGCATGATTTTTAAAAGAAATAACGTAGTATAAAAATGTGATTTTTATATAAGAAGTAACAATATAAAATTCTGATTTTTATATATTTGAATAGTGAATAAAAAGATTTGATTTTTAACAATAAAAAGATTTGATTTTTAACAGTAAAAAAATTTGATTTTAACAATAAAAAGATACAATTTTTAATTAGAGAAAGATTCGATTTTTAATTAAAGAATGATTTGATTTTTGATTAGAGAAAAATATGATTTTTAGTAGATAAAAATATTATTTTTATGAAGATAAAATATGATTTTTATCGCATGTTTGAAATATTTTCATGAAGATAAAAATATGATTTTTATATATAAAACTGAGTTATAAAAATAGGATTTTTCTAATATAAACATCAGTATAAAAATGTGATTTTTAAAATGTAAAACATCACATTAAAAATGTGATTTTTAATATAAACTGCGTGAAACAGATTACGTTGGAATAACAGTGAATAACACAATGCTTGGAAACAAATCTAAATCCAAACTGTTCAGAAATAAAGAACTGGAGGAGTGGATCCCAAAGGATATATTTTACACATCGCCCAACTGCACAAATAAAACCTGTGTCTGTTGATTGAAACCCCACACGGGTATTGGGATGATATTTGACATACACTAATCCCAGTTGTTTAGTTGTATGTCAATCGATGGGTTGACAGACTATTGTAAGCATTAATTTTTTATATTTAATGCTAATGCAGTTGTGTAATGCACTCTGGATGATGGTTGACTATGTTTGATTATTGTTATGTACATGTGTGTATGAAATCCATATAAATAAAATTATGCGGTAATTGACTGTGTCTGATTCAAATTCAGAAGGAATGAATATCTTAAAATAACGAATATTTTAAAATGGCGAATAAGGGATATTTTAAAATAAATAATATTTTAAAATAATATTCAGTAATGGATCAAAATATGACTTTGATGTCCGATTTGGAATGGACACGAAAATATTGAAATATATAAGTCGTGTTAGTTAGATATGCGCCATTTTGACGCAAACGATATTTATGTTGATTTTATTCGTTTTTATAATGAATATCGAAAAGGATATTATTTCAAAATTTGATATTTTGAAAATATTATCTTTTTAATATTATAATGATAAGAAATATTCAAATTTGATTTGAAATGGAATTGAAATCATTTTAAAATGAATTTAAAACGAATTTATTAAGGAATATTCAAATTTGATTTGAAATTTGAAATGAAGTTGAAATCGTTTTAAAACGAATATAAAACGATATATAAAATATATTTTATATGGGAATCGACGAAATACATATAATATATTTATTATATATATTTAATGGCCTGAATAGAACGCGCCGTGCGCAGTAGTTCATGAATTTCGACCATTGACTTCGAATGGACATTACGGGAGATCTGACCGTTGGATTCTCCTAAAACCAGAACCGTTGGGTTCGTATCGAAAAGCTTTCCAACAAATACAAGGAATTTGAAATATAATGGTTAGATTTGGAATTAGTCAAATCAAATTTGGAAAAGGTCGCTATAAGTGCAGTTCGACGATCATTTATGGAAATCGACTGTACGGGCCTTGATAAAATTATTAAAAATATCAATAATTTGTGTAAAATCATAATAAATGATTTGGAGAGAATTGGGATGAAAAATTCCATATTGAAAAGATAAAAATATATTTTTATCAAAATGAACTAGTTATGAACTAGAATTATAATCCAATATTTTTAAACAAATAAATTGGATTTGAAATGCTTTTAAAAATAACCAGGAATTCCAATATATGAATCGGAATGGATTTGAATCAAAATTATCATCAGAATATTTCGATGTCGGATTTCGTGATTATACAGATATTGTTATAGAAATTTGAAAGATTTAAATATATCGTTATTTCCAATACGATATTTATTGGTTTCAGAATTTGATATTGATTATAAGCCGATATATGTTCTATTCAGAGCCTTGTATTTAATATCGAATGTGATTTTGGGTTTGTCGTGAATGGTGTCTTCATTAATACTGTTCTTAAACCCCGTGTGAAAAGGATAAATCTTTTAATTAAGATTATTAGAGTTCCAGTTACATTTAATAATTGGAATGAAATGGAATGTGAATTGGGTTTATTGTGAATTGGGTTTATTGTGAACTGTGTTTTAACGACATTCACTCTTTAACCCGATTTATAGTGGAATATGATTTGGAATTTATAAATCTTTTAATTAAGATTTAGAGGAATTTTCCAAAGAAGAGTTTTCCAATTTAATAAAACAAATTGGAATGGAATGAAATTCGATTTGGTAATAATCGATGTGAACTTCTATGGAGGAAGACTGTTACTATATATGGAATTTAAAAGGCTTTGTCGTTATTCCATTTATATTATTGGTTTGATATGGAAGTTTATATCGATCATATATATCGATCTGTTTTCCGTGAAGATTCCATAATTAATGGAATGTGATTTTGGGTTTATCGTGAACTGTGTTTCAAATGACATTAGTTCATTAACCCAGTTAAAGATAAGATTAATTTCTTAACTTTGAATAATCATTAAGCAATGATTTTTGAGACTAAAACTGAATTAGAGTTTTGATGAATCTTTAATTAGATTGTAAGGTGAAGGAGATAATTGAATTTATCGAATTCATGAAATGATCGAGAATGGAGTATCACCAGGTTTTCTCCAAGCGATAGTTAAATCTTTAATTAAATTTGAACGTGAAATGGTAATTAATTTTACCGATAACACCATGGTGTTAGATATGAAGTAATACTAGTTTTACTTCATGGGATGAGTGGGTTGGGACTGGGGAATAAAATAAATGATTACTTGGTAAGGATCGCTAATCCCGACTAGTTTGGATAAACCATAATTTGGTTTGAATTGATATCCAAAGGAAGATTAAAGAATAAATTTGAAGAATTTATCTTTGATAAAATTAATGGGAACCTTTCCCAAAGGATATGAATAATTAAATAAAGGAATATTCAGAATTGGAATGAGGCGTATGTTGTGTTTTTGTAGCACTTGTTTATAATATACGTGAGTTATTGGGAAAGACCGGGTGAGACGACCCGAACTTCCCCGTAAAGGAAAGCCCGGATTGAATTGAGAACACGACAAATCAGAACATAAACAGAAGAACATTTCATTGCTTATTACAACAATTCCATCAGAATACAAGAATATAATAGAGTATGAATAAATAACATACATTCGATAAATATCAGAGATTTAAAATTACATTTAAATACATAGTAGCGGAAAACTAATGCAAACATAACTGAAAGGAATATACGGATACAGAGCTTTCCGAATATCATTCCAGCTGTAAACTAGGATCCTATGAATACAAATCTACAAAACCAAAACTACTAGCTGCTCGTGTGGAAAACAAGAGCACCCAGAGTTTAGGTTAAAACAATAAACTCCAGGTCAGTCATGTGACTGGTGTAAGAACTAAAACAGTTATTTAAAACTTTACTTTAAAATCAGATATATCAAGGGACCATGCCGTATAACATGGAACGGGTTTCCTCCCAAGAATACCAATGCATAATACAAACAATGCAATGCTTTTTGGAAAAAATGAAGCTATTATAAGACCCAGGTCCCATCACACAATGCAACGCAAGCCGGTAGATAGGGTTTTCCCTTATAATAGCCAAACATGCTTGGTACGTTTAAAACAAATCATTAGATACTATTATAAGTGCATGGTGTATAAAACAGCTTCAAATACAAATATATCAATCCTAGACGGCATGGGTACCATATATCATGTCGCCAATACTAGGCTCTACAATCAAAACTGGAAAGTCACGTATTGGAAGTTGGATTTCCATCTGTGAACCAAGGCAAGGAATCGTCCTTACCGCTTCGGGACAATCTAGCCCATGTCTTAGGATCAAAATGCATCGACCCTTGGATCATACTGGCCGGTCCACACGGAGTGGATTAAAATGCCTGAACACTGTGTTTCCCCACCCTATAGGGTGTAAAAATGGTCGGTACATCTACCAAACCATCCATTGGCTCCTTAGATACCGAAATAACAGAGGCGCCTCGCTATTCATCATCCACATAAGTAAAACATCTGGGCGTGCAAAACCCATACACCACTCCTAGCTAGAAGGAAACGCGTCCTCCCTGATGTCCTCTCCCGTTTCTGGTTCACACCGGGGAGTGAGGCTCGCGAACTAACGCTATACATAAAGCTATGCTATATTAAAGCCGTGCTTTGATCATCAACCACAAGACTCTGCTTTTCAATAGAAGCCTAGATCATTTTCATCTCAGCATGCCACACAGGCAATTCACGCTATGCAACCGATGTCTATCAATCACACAGAATGAAATCCGATGTTAGACACACATCCATTCACAAGTTCATTCAGGGCCTGAACGAAACCGGAGACACCTTATTCCTTGTCCCATATGTCCAATACAGGAAAGAGATCCTCGCATATCCGGTCGATCTCCAAGTACGTCTGGACGATCACCACTTATTACCTTGTCTTGGATGTACAGAACAATCAAGACATCAGTAATCATCCAAACGACGTGAAGACCTCCGGTCTTCAACCACCGCCTTCATCGTCGAATCATCGTCGATTCAGTTATTCAGAATGGGATAAACCCGGTCTTTCCGAATAACTTGCGTATATATAAACAAGTGCTACACAAACCCAACATATGCCTCATTCCAGTTCAGCATATTGTTTTATTCAAATATTCTTATACTTAGGGAAAGGTTCCCATTAATTTTATCAAAGATAAATTCTTTAAATTTATTCTTTAATCTTCCTATGGATATCAATTCAAACCAAATTAAGGTTTATCCAAACTCGTCGGGATTAGCGAACCTTACCGAAGTAGTCATTTTTTAAATTTCCCAGTCCCAACCTATTCATCCCATGAAGCAAAACTGGTAATACTTCATATCTAACTCCACGGTGTTATCGGTAAATTCAACTACCATTTCACGTTCAAATCTATTTAAAGATTTAACTATCGCCTGGAGTAAAATTCGTGGTACTCCATTCTCGATCATTACTCGAATTTGATAATTTTAGTTATCAAATTCACCTTTCAATCCATTTAAAGATTCTTTTAAAATCTAATTCAGTTTTAATTTCCAAAAAGCATTACTTAATGATTATTCAAAGTTAAGAAATAATTCTTTTTTAACTGGATTAAAGAACTAATGTCATTTAAAACACCGCTCACAATAAACCCAAAATCACATTCCATTAACAATGGAATCTTCACTGAAAACAAATCAATATATATATAATCGATATAAACTTCCATATCCAACCGATAATATAAATGGAATAACGACAAAGCCTCTTAAATTCCATATATAGTAATAGTCTTCCTCCACAGAAGTTCACTTCGATTATTACCTAATCGAATTCCATTCCATTCCAATTTATTCTTTTAAACTGGAAAACTTTTCTTTGGAAATTTCTCCTAAATCTTAATTAAAAGATTTATAAATTCCAAATCATATTTCACTGTGAATCGGGTTAAAGAATGAATGTCATTTAAACACAGTTCACAATAAACCCAATTCACATTCCATTTCAAATCCAATTAAATGTTAGTTAATTGGTAATTCTTCTCCACAACTTAATTAAAAGATTGATGCTTTTCACACAGGTTTTAAGACCAGTGTTACTGAAGACCCCATCCCATCAGTCTCTAACTGTAAATTAGTGAGAGAACAATTCCCTAAGTATTAATCCCGAAAACCGAAACCAACATCATATCAATACCCATGAAACCATTCAACTTAACTAATCTCCAGTTAGTTTCTAATTTTCCTAACTCTATTGGGTTTATGAACAGTATTATTAAACATACCATTCACGACAAACCCAAAATCTCATTCCATTTTTAATCGGGTTAAAGAACAAGTGTTATTTAAAACACCGTTCACGATAAACCCAAAAACCAATTTCAATTTTCCAATTAAGTGTTAATTAATTGGTAAACTTCATTAAATCTTAATAAAAAGATTTATTTATTTTCTCAACAGGGTTTAAGAACACTGTTAATGAATACACCGTTCACGACAAAACCAAAATCCAATTCATTATTAAATATAAGGCTCTGAATAGAAATTATATCGGCTTATATTCAATATCAAATTCTGAAATCCACAAATATCGTATTGGAAATAACAACATATATATATATATATGTTCCAAATTCCTCCACAATGTCCGTATAATCACAGAATCCAATATCGAAATATTCCAAAGATAACTTCGATTTATATCCATTCCAATACGTACATTGGAAATTCTGGTTATTTTTAAAACCATTTCAAATCCAGTTTATTTATTTAAAAATAATTGGATTATAATTTTAGTTAATAACTAGTTCATTTCGATAAAATATATTTTTATCTTTTCAAATATGGAATTTTTCATCCTAATTCTTTCCAAATCATTTATTATGATTTTACACAATTTATTGATATTTTTAATAATTTTATCAAGGCCCGTACAGTCGATTTCCATAAACGGCCATCGAACTGCACTTACAACGGCCTTTTCCAAATTTGATTTGGACATAATTCCAAATCCAACCATTAGATTTCAAATCCCTAATATTCATTGAAAGCTCTTTTCGATACGAACCCAATGGTTCCGGTTTTAGGAGAATCCGATGGTCGGATCTCCCGTAATGTCCATTCGAAGTCAATGGTCGAAATTCATGAACTACTGCGGCGCGGCGCGTTCTATTCAGGCCATTAAATATATATAATATACATATTATATATATTTCATCGATTTCCGTTTAAAACATATTTTATAAATCGTTTTAAATTCGTTTTCAAAACAATTTCAACTTCATATTCAATTTCAAATCAAAATTGAATATTCCATATCATTAATATATAAATGATAATATTTTCAAAACATTAGATTTTGAAATCACTTCCTTTTCGATATTCATTCTAAAAATGAATAAAATTGATATAAATATCGTTCACATCAAAATGGCGTTAATTCAATCAACACGGCTTTATATATTTAAATATTTTCGTGTCCATCCCGAATCGGACATCAAAATCAGATTTTGATCTTTTACTGAATATTATTTTAAAATATTCGTTATTTTAAAATATTCGTTATTTTAAAATATTTGTTCTTTCTAAACGGGAATCAAACACAGTCAATTACCATATAACGTTATTTATATGGATTTCATACAACACATGTACATAACAACAATGATAAACAATCAACCATCAAGAGTGCACTATGCAACTGCATAAGCATTAAATATAAATAATTCACGCTTACACAGTCTGTCAACCAAACGATCGACATACCACTAAACAGTTGGGATTAGTGTACGTCAAATATCATCCCAACACCCGTGTGGGATTTCAATCAACAAACACAGATTATTATTTGTGCAGTCGAGCGATGTGTAAAATATATCGTCCCAATCAATATCAGTCAAATGGGTGTACATAAACAAATCGATCGATTTGTAAATGAATATTTATTTTATTCATATACACGTTAAAAATTATATTTTTTAACTATAAAATATTTATTTCAACACATGAATATTTTATTTATTCCAATCCACATCACAATCAATTTTCACAATACAATACAATCAAACAAACAAGTCGTCCATGGTCTGTGGACGACGGTGTCGGGTGCTGCTAAGCACCATCTGCATCCTAGTACATATTTGAACTAGAAAATAAAATTAAAGTGAGAAGTTCTCACCTTTGGGATCCACTCCTCCATTCTTTATTTCTTAACGATTTCAATTTGCTCGAAATTCCAACGTTATCTTTTTCACGCTATTCATAGTAAAAATCTCATTTTTAATACGAGGTTTATATATTAAAAATCGCATTTTTATCTAAGCTATATATGATTAAAAATCACATTTTTGATATCGCTACATATATAAAAATAATATTTTTATATTCTCTATTATATAAAAATCATATTTTTGTCGCTACTTCACATATACAAAAATCAAATTTTTATCGCAACTTCACATATATAAAAATCGATTTTTTGTCGCTACTTCACATATATAAAAATCGTATCATTACAACACTATTTTCTATATAAAAGTTATATTTTTATTTCAAAACTAAAAATTATATTTTTACTCGACTAAAAATCATATTTTTACTCGACTAAAAATCATATTTTTATATGAATAAAAAAGCTCATCTTTAGATTAGTAAAAATCTCATCTTTTCTAAATTAAAGATTTAATCTTTCATGTATTTAAAAAAAAATCAAATCTTTAACGCTACTTAACATAGATAAAAATCATATCTTTTTAGCTACGTGAATTAATGAAAAATCAAATTAAAAACTCATGGTTGATGAACGGAGAGGGAGGAGGGTCCATAGTCGGAAAGGGGAGCAGTGGTGGTGCGCTGGAGGTTGCTGCAGGCCAGGGGGTTATTTGCGCAATATATATATATATATATATATATATATATATATATATATATATATATATATATATATATATATATCGGGTCTTTTACAGAACGAGGGGGTCTACAGTTGGCGTTGGGTGGTGGGCAAGCGGCAAATAGCGGTGGGGAGGGCATGGGCAGCGGGTTTGGGCTGATGGAAGGCTGGGTGGCAGATTTGGGCAATTTGAAGGGGTTTTGGCTCGATTTGGAAGAAGGGGGAGGGAGAGAAGGAGGCGTGGAGGAGGGGGTCTGGGGCCGAGGCTTGGTAGTGGCGTGCAAGCAACGGCGGCGTGATAGGTAAGAGAGCGACGGGATTTTAGAAGATAAGGGGCATGACGTTTTTTTGAGCAAAACTAGGGTTATACCCTTTATAAATTTTATTAAATTATTTATTTAATCCCAAAATGTCACCTTTTTATTTGAACTCCAAATCGAACCCAACGATTATCGTCCCTAGCTAATTACCCCCGTTCCGAACACAAAGGGATATGTCTCGTTAGCCAATTTTAATGTTTTGATCAGTTTTCATTTAAATTAAAATATAAATCAATTTATATTAAATTTGAACATACATTTTAATTTACTAGGGTCACATACAGATCCCAAAAATTCCAGACAAAATAATCTGGCTATGTTTTAATGATACGGTCCTAAAAAAACTAATTTCATCAAATTTGGAGACCATTTGAAAACTATTCATTTTCCAGTCGATTAAATTCAAACTGAAATTATCAAACACGTTAAAATCCGCCACGCTCACATATTGATTCCAAAAATTACGAAAATTGGAATCTAGCAATAACTTGACATTCTGGATCCAACAAAAGTGTTTCGTAAAAAACGGAAGTCGTTTGCAAAATCGCCATTTTTTAAGGGTTATATTTCCATAGCGACTATTCTGAATTTTCAATTGGACATAACTTTTTATTCAGGCTATGAAATTTGGAATTTTCAAATTTGTTGGAAAGATATTTTCAAATAAATTCAAATATTGTTGGTTTCACCAAAATCCGGTTTATTTTGAATCCTGTACATTCATTAGAAATTTGAAATTGAAATTTCAAACTACCGCGCCATTTCTAATTCCTTTTATAATTAAAATAAATATTTATATTCCAAATTCGATTTAAATAAATTTATACATTATAATTCTATTCAAAATAAATTTCTCATCATTATTATTAAAAATAAATCATTTTAACTCTTCAAAATTCATTAAAATAGCCAAAATAAAAGTTTTAAATTGGTTCTAATTTTCCTGGGTTGTTACAATCTCCCCCACTTAAAATTTTTTAGTCCTCAAAAAGGAACGGAGCTCAAAGTTGTTTAACTAACCAACTCAACTTTCATTCTTCAACTTTTCAGTTTCGAAGAATTATGCAATTCTTCAAAAATTTGGCTAACACCCTAAATTTTTGAAAAATTTCGCCATAACCTCCTTTGTACGGGGAGCACCGGGCAAATCCCCAAACCGCCACACAGGCCATCTCATCTCAAAAAGAAAAAGAAAAAGCCAATCGGCTCATAAAATCATCCAAACCCAGTAAATCAGTAAATATGTATTTATTTGTCGGGCATACAATTTTATTCCTTTGCTCTAGCCTCCTTGCTATGACCTGTTCAATGTATATACATGTATATGCATGCAATTTCAAATAATTTTTGTAAGAACCCGTTACTTCCCCGTGAAGGAAAGAGCGGATACTTTGAGGACAACACAAAAAGGAACGCAGACAGAAGAACATTTCATTGTTAATTACAACAATTCCATCAGATTACAAGAATATACAGAGTATGAACAAATATTGTACAACAAAGAAAAATATCAGAGATTACAATAAATTACATAGCAGCGGAAAAACATTATAAAACACAACTGAAAGTAATACACAGATACAGAGCTTTCCGAGTATCGTTCCAGCTGTAAATCAGGATCCTGTGAATATAAATCTGCAAAAACCCAACTACTAGCTGCCCGTGTCGAAAATAAGGGCACCCAGAGTTTAGGTTAAAACAATAAACTCCAGGTCATTCATGCGACTGGTGTGAGAACTAAAACAGTTATTTAAAACTTTGCTTTAAAAGAGAGTAATCCAAGGGACCACGCCGTATAACACGGAACGGGTTTCCTCCCAAGAATACCAGTGCATAGAATAAACAACGCAATGCTTTTTCGAAAATGAAGCTATTATAAGACCCAGGTCCCATCACACAATGCAACGCATGCCGGAGGATAGGTGTAACATCCCAGAATTTTTACTATGTTTGATTTGGATTTTTTTATTTATTTAATTTTTGATTTTATGAATATAAATTGATTTTATTAGGTTTAAATATGAATTTTAACTTTGTATAAGTATTTTGTTTTTTATTATGATTTTTATAAGAAAACTTATTTTGAAAATTTTAATTATGAGATTTATGTTTAAGTAATGATATTTTCTGATTTTGATAATATTGATTGGTAAAAATATGAATTTGGTAATGGATAATTTATTTTATGATTTTACAAGAATGATTATTAATAAGTTGGATTTACTGATATTATTTGTCGTTCGATCGTATTTGTCAAAAGATAACATAAATTAGTAGCATTAGTATTATGCGTTGCTCTTTGTTTTCATAACGTTTATGGTAAATGCTACCAAAAACACATTCCTTCTCCTTTTTACAAGTGTTAAGACACTTGTAATTTTGCATGCAACATTCCATGCATGTAATACACATGTCCTATGATGTGTCACTCTCTCCTTACTCCTCTTTTCCTATAAATACCACCCTTTCCTTCCACTTTTTCATTCATTCTCACTTCTTTTCTTTCTCTCTTCTTCTTAAAGCTTATGGCCATGGTTTCCATGGCATAAGTCTTCCTCCTTTCCACCACCACCTTGCCAAAGTTCGTCATTTCTACTCCTCCTCCTCTTATAATATAAAGAGAGATTAGTGTATATTATATTATATATATTTTGTGAAGAAGACGCTGCGCCGAAATACTGTCCGACGATTCACTCAACTAGGCTCGCCTACCGTGAAGATTTGGAGAGCTGTTAGGTGGGAACTTATAATTTAAAATTATTTTTTTAAATTAATTAGCTGAGATAATTAAAATTTGTTGATGATGATTGTGTGATGGATGTTATTACGTGAATGGATGTGCATGTAGTTAGATAATACACTGAACACTGGTAAGCGTTATTGACCGTAACGCTTGTGCACCGTTAAACTGTTTGTTTGTGATGAATGAATTCGTATCCATCTGGTCATATGGTTCATTTGGATAAATATGATTGCATTGCATGATATTACACACACACCCGTGGTTGTGGAGATATATGGGTGATCGATTTAAAATCTCCTTCCTATATACGATTTTATTTAATCATTAAATAATATTTAAATTGTTAGTTTTGAATTAAATATTAACTTTTTAAAATATTGAATTAGTATTGGAAATGATTTGAATTATGTATTGATTCTGTACAACGATCTTTATATCTATCTGAAACCAGTTTTGGTAAAATATATTATTTCAATTTTGTAACACCCCACCTCCGCCAGGGTGGCTCTTGCAAGCACTCTGACTTTGGAGGGGCGTTTGAATCAGGTAAACATGCATAATAATATATCAAGGCAGAACAAGAACATATGTATATATGTAAACAGAGTAAATAACATAGATAAAACAGCATAAGATTTCAAACCATTTCAAAACCAGTCTGGTACAACATAATGTCAATTTTCCAAATACACAAGTCTAGATAAAACAACATCAACTGAAAAACTGAAATACATAAGTACTAATCCCCAAAAGGAGTGATAGCCATAGCTAGCTTCATGTCAAACCGTACATGAGCTAAATCCCTCAAGCAAGCGATCAGAAATCCAGCTAAGCTCTAATATTCCCTCCCTGAGAACCTGGGGGGGGGGGGGAACGGAAGAAAAGAGGCGAAAGAAAACAGGTCAGTCAAAAAGACTGAGTAAGCCCTACTACAATCAATGTAAACTGATAAAGTTAACTGGCATGAGAAGCAGGTATGATCATAAGGATACTAGCATGATGATTTACTAACAAGGTAGATAAAGGTGTCATCGCATAATCAGGATTAAGGTTTTGCACCACAGGTGTACTAGCAAACTAACATGACTGGAATAAACAAGTATTGATCCCTTGGCCCAAGCTTTGGCCCAATAACATGAAATGACCCTAACACAAGGTCCAATAACATGAGGTGACCCTAACACAAGGTCCAATAACATGAAGTGACCCTAACATGAGATCCAACCAAACGGTCTAGTCGATCGGCTCCCTAAGCCTAACTCGTCACGTGTTGGTGTCAATATGGCCCAAACTTAATTATAGTCGAACTGTGCCGGGTCCACCCTTCGGGTGTATCAAGCCCTAGGGTGCCAACCCCTGGACACCATAAACATGAGTGCACAGTCTCGATCTACTGGTACCCATGGGTGACTTCTCCAAATACGGACTACGTGCACGACCATAGTCCGTCCGGAACTACATCGGCGTACCACACGGCCGTCGTTTATTTGGTCGCTTACCTCCAGCCCAGTAATCGTGCCCCCTCCCTAGCCTAGTCCCTAGGGCCTTAATGATACCAATTTTTGGGGATTTACTGCGGAGTGGGCCCCCCATTGCTAGGATTTTCTAGTGGGTTAAGTACGGATTAACCCTCTTGCTAATCATGGATTAACTTGGTTAAGTGTAACGATAAGTTCACGACTTAACCCCGATTAATCTACCAAGCCCAAGTTGGTTAAGTATTAAGTGGACCATGACTTAACCCTAATCACGAGGCATTAATTAATTTAATGCGCCTTAACCTCTCACATTAGACCTTGTTGTGGTTACTAGTTAAGACGGGCGGGTCCGGGTAGCTTTACACCACAACTTGGTCTAACCTCGGGTTCAAGGTACAACATGACCAACTTCTCACATTGGGTCCTATTGTTTGTAGCAACTAGTTAAGCCGGTCGGTTCCGGGTAGGTTTACGCTACAAACTCAACCCAACCTCGAGTTGGCCACACTTATCTTTTCTAAGTGTCATGTCCATCATGTTTCCAAAACATGTTACAAGTTTTCAAGCAATTGGGTAGACCTAACTTAATAGGTAAATTCCCAATCGGTAGACCTAACTTAATAGGTAAATTCCCAAGCTTATGTTTTTATGTCTTTTACTTTTACCCAACCCCAAACGCAATCCCATCGCTTACATATCGCAATAGCGCATAAAGGATAGAAAGAGGGAACTTGGCATAATCATGACATAAAAGGTGTTGAAGCCACAAGTTCAACATGGTGGCCTATGAAATGTACATATGTTCATATACTTGCATATTACATTTTTAGGCCTCAAAAGCATGCATAAAACCAAACTTGGCATATTGGTGATACATGGTGCTAAATGACATGTAGACATGGCCATAAGTTCGCATTTAGCCTCACATGCAAGTTATCATAAGAGATATGATAACTTACATGTTGCCAAAATGCAACCTTTGGCATAAAGCTTGAAGCTTTATGTTCATAAACCCAAGATAAGCTTGCATAACATGATAGCATGAACAAAATGTTCAACCAAAACTTGCATAACATAACTTGGCATACTTGCATATAAACTTGCATATCACAACATGATAAACTTGCATATAAACTTGCATATCACAACATGATAAACTTGCATTTCATGGCATAGCAAACTTGCATATAAACTTGCATATCACAACATGATAAACTTGCATATCACAACATGATAAACTTGCATTTCATGGCATAGTAAACTTGCATATAAACTTGCATATCATACATTTAACTTTAGAGTTTAAGTATGAAAGTAGAATAGGGCTTACAATGCTTAAGAAGTCACAAAAATATGACAAAGCCCTTATGAAATCAATCAAACCCAAAATGCAAGCTCTAACATAAAAACCCTTGAGCCAAATTGATCAAAACTCTTTCTTTATGATGCTAATATAAAAACTTGACTTGAATGCAAGCTAATGATGCTCATACAAGTTTGAAAACACTTGTATGCATGGAAAATCACTTAGAAATTTATTTAGGAATTGTATGAAGAGAGTGGAGGCCATGAGAGGATTGATTTTGCCATAGTTTAGTTGTAGGATAGATTAATGATGATTTAGGGTAGGTTAGGGTCTTATTTATAGATTAGGCAAGTGTTTTAGGCCATAGGATTAAACCCTAGTTCCAATCTCAGCCCTCAAAACCGAATCTGGCCCCCAAGCTCAACACAATCTCAAAATGGTGCACCAGGCTAAACAGCCCGGCTGGACCAAGTCGACAGCCAAGTCGACAGGGCTGTCGACTTGGGTCCAACCAAGTCGACTCCCAAGTCGACAGGGCTGTCGACTTGGGTGCTCTGGCGGGAATTCTCCCGCCTGGCCCAAACTGGCCCAAATTTTCAAATTCAAACTTGAATTTGAAATCTGTTTTTACTTAGGAATTTTCTGAAAACTTCGTTGGGCCTTAATCGGGTCATACGGACTCCGATTTTCGAAAACTCGGACTCTATTTCGCGTATTTTTCCGAGACGAACGAAATGGCATAGCCCGTTTCCCTTGATTCAGATTTTTGAATTAAATTCTGCCTCAATTTATGTTATAACAGGTTATTGAAAATACGGGTTGTTACATTCTCCCCTCCTTAAAGGATTTCGTCCCCGAAATCTTCAAGTTAGGAAGAGCGTATCCTACCATCCAACATCCATCTACTCAAAACATCATCCACGAGCAATCATTGTCCTTACAAGATTCTAAATGTTGTATGAACATATGCAAAGGTGTGTGTATATGTACTTATCTAATGCAAATATCATCAATGCAAATTATGTTAGTGAAATGAATCCATATGTATGCAATTCCTAACATTATGTATAGTGTCTATATGTGTGCACATAACATACATCCATATGCAACATCCATGTGATAACACAAAAATTTTCATCCATGAATAAGCATAAACACTCATGCATATGCAATATGAGGAGTGTGTGAGCCGATCTAGTGCCTAACGTGTATAATGCATCCACGAGTAACCACTTGCAAACACTTGCAACCACTTGCAACCACTTGCAACCATCAAGCATAACATGTTTCAAACACATGTTTCATCCAAAGGGTTTCTACCTAAGGTTCTTATGACAAGATTAACACGATAAACTAGATAAACATGGATAGCAAAGAGAAAGATATGCTAACAAAGAAAAGAGATTGAGAGTGTACCCTCAAAAAGGAATGGATAAAGCCCACACATCTTCTCCTCGGTTTCCCAAGCCGCGTCTTCTTCGGTTTCACCCCATTGAACCTTCACCAACTTGACCTCTCGCTTCCTTAGCTTCTTGGTCTCCGTCCCCAAGATACGAATCGGAGCTCTCCTCAAAGTAGCCTCTTTCTCAACTTCCACATCTTTCAGAACACTTGGCTCAACAACCTCTGCTGATTCATGTAAACACTTCCGGAGATGCGAGACATGAAAAACATCGTGTACTCCGGCAAGCTTCTCGGGAAACTTCACTCTATAAGCCATCTGCCCGATCCTCTCTATAATAGGGAATGGTCCAACAAACCTCGGTGCTAACTTCCCAACGGCTCCGAATCGGACCACATTCCGCAAAGGAGAAACCTTCACGAAAACCATATCCCCAACATCAAACTCCAAATCAGTTCTTCACTTGTCAGCATAGGATTTCTGTCGGTCTTGGGCCGCTTTCATCCGTCTCCGAATCAACTCGACCTTCTCGGATGTATCTCTGATCAGATCAGGCCCAAGTATAAGCTTATATGTAGTCTCCCACCAACATGTAGGCGACTTGCACGGCCTCCCATATAAAGCTTCGAATGGTGCCATCCCTATGCTTGCCTGATAACTGTTATTATATGCAAACTCAACAAGAGGAAGACGGTCTTCCCAAGTACCACCAAAATCCAGAATACAAAGCCTCAACAGATCCTCAAGTACCCTATTCACCCTTTCGGTTTGACCGTCCGTCTGTGGGTGATAAGCAGTACTTAGATTCAATCTCGTGCCCATAGCTTCTTGCAAGCTATTCCAGAACTGACTTGTAAAGATTGGGTCACGGTCACTGACTATACTAGAAGGGACTCCATGTAGTCTCATAATCTCACGAAGATATACAGACGCTAGCCAAGATGCGGTCCTCTTGCTCTTCACTGGAATGAAATGAGCACTCTTCGTAAGTCTATCCACAATAACCCAAATGCTCGTATTCCCTTTCCTTGACCTTGGTAGCCCATCGATAAAATCCATGGAAATACTCTCCCACTTCCAAAGTGGAACGTCTAGAGGATGCAATAGCCCACCGGGCTTCTTCGACTCGGCCTTGACTTGCTGGCAAATGATACATCTAGAGACAAACTCTGCCACATCCTTCTTCATCCCAGGCCAAAAGAAAATACGCTTCATATCTTTATACATCTTATCTCCGCCCGGATGTATAGTCAACTTAGAGCGATGCGCTTCCTCAAGAACTTTTCTTACTAAATCTTCTACCATTGGAACACATAACCTTCCATCTCTCCTCAGCCAACCCTTGTCATCAATAGAATATCGAGCGAGATGACTAGACGCCTCTCCTCGAATCAGCTTATCCATAATCTCAACTATTTGAGGGTCTTCTCTCTGCGAAGCCCCAACTTGATCAAGAAGGGTAGGTCTGAGTTCCAGAGATGCTATAGAACCGGTCATCGACTCAATCGCCAAAGAGAAATCAAAGGTTGCCACATACTCTAAATTCTTCATCTCAACGAATAGAGGACTCAGAGTCAACCTTCTTCTACTCAATGCATCTGCTACCACATTCCCCTTGCCAGGGGTATAAGATATCTCAAAATCATAGGATGCCAAGAATTCCATCCATCTTTGCTGCCTCAGATTCAGATCCTTCTGAGAAAAGAGATACTTCAATGACTTGTGATCGGTATAAAGCTCAAATCTTTCTCCCAGAAGATAATGGCGCCAAGCCTTGAGTGCATATACTATTGCTGCCAACTCTAAGTCATGAGTGGGATAATTCTTCTCATGTACTTTGAGTTGTCTACCGCCAAAGCATATCACCCTTCCTTCTTGCATAAGAACAGCTCCTAACCCCGTGCCACATGCATCGGTGTATACTGTAAATAACTTCCCTCCATCGGGCAAAGCCAGAACAGGTGCTGTTGTAAGAGCTCTCTTGAGCTTCTAAAATGCAAGCTCGCATTCTATGCTCCAAGCAAAAACTAAATTCTTCTTCGTCAATTTAGTGAGAGGAGCGGAAATCTTCGCGAAGTCCTTGATGAACTTCCGGTAAAAGCCTGCAAGACCTAGAAAACTTCTCACTTCTGTTGCATTCCTTGGAGTCTTCCAATCCTGAACTGCAACTACCTTAGCGGGATCCACCGCTAAGCCTTGCTTAGATACTATATGCCCAAGGAATCTAACTTCCCTTCTCCAAAAGTGACACTTGGAGAACTTGGCCTTCAACTGATGTGCTCTAAGCGTATCCATCACCTCCACGAGATGCCTCGCGTGTTCTTCCTCAGCCTTAGAGAAGATCAGAATATCATCTACGAAGACCACGACAAACTTGTTCAAGAACTCCCTGAACACCCTACTCATCAAGTCCACGAAATATGCGGGTGCATTAGTCAAGCCGAACGGCATGACAAGCCATTCGAAGAATCCATCTGGAGTTCTGAACGCAGTCTTGTCTATACTATCTTCAGCTACCCTGAGCTGATGGAATCCAGTAGCAAGATCAAGTTGAGAGAAAACAGAAGCACCGACAAGCTGGTCAAAGAGATCATCAATCCTCGGTAACGGGTGTCTGTTCTTCTTAGTCAGCTTATTCAACTCTCGATAGTCAACACAAAGTCGGAGAGAACCATCTGCCTTGGTAGCAAATACAACAGGCGCTCCCCATTCAGATATACTTCGTCTAATGAAGTTTTTCTCATGCAACTCTTTCACTTGCTTACCTAGCTCCCGCCTTTCACGCGGAGCCATGTGCCGAACGGGCAAAGAAACCGGCTTTGCATTATCCACCAGATAAATGCGGAAATCAATCTCTCGCTTAGGGGGCAACCCCCTAACTTCATCAAAAACATCCGGATACTCTCGAACCACTCTCACAGACTGAAGAGTTTCCATTGACGAGTCGAGTGATTCAAGATAGCACAACATGACAGGACCTCTCGGATCACATGAAATCTCTAGGGTGTTTCCGAGGCGAGTCACGAGCCTCACCACCCTATGCTCACAATCTAGGATGGCTCCATATCTGGACAACCAATCCATGCCCAATATCAATCCGTATCCCCTGAAACCAAGGACATAAGCACTACACAAGAACTCTACACTCAGTATAGAGATCCTCAAATCCCCACATATCATAGACAAATGGGCGGAACCCCCAATAGGATTTGAGACACAGACGGGATCATCTACCAAGCTAGTACTAAGGTGCAAACTATCAACAAGATCAGATGAGATAAAGCTATGCGATGCACCAGAATCAAACAAGGTACGAACTGGAAAATCAGAAATATATACAAGACTCTCAACAGAAATACTACCTCGATCGGGAACTGGAGCGGTATTGAGAGCATGAACTTGCCCTCCTGAAGGTCCAGCACGCTGAGTCTGACCCTGGCCTTGCCCTTGCTTCTTCGGGCAATCCCTACTGAAATGCCCAGTCTTACCGCAGAAAAAGCATTCACCATTCTTCCTTTTCCTCTTCTTACAATCCTTAATAAGATGCCCAACTGAACCGCAATAATGGCACTTCTCCTTGTTGTTCTTGCCCTTGTTGTTGTTCCCCTTGTTGCCTTGACCCTTGTTCTTGTTCTGATTGCCTTGACTGCTCTAACCACTCGGATTTCCCTGATTTCCTTTCCCCTGGGAATCAGTCTTCTTGGCTTGAGTATCATTCATCTTGGTCTCTTTCTTGACATCTCCCTGAAGTAACGCCATATCAACCAAGCTCTCAAATGTGGCCCCATGGGGAATATGTGACATAGCCAGTCCCTGCAACGGCTCATTCAATCCTCTAGCAAAACGAAGAGCCTTCTTCTGAGGAGTATTCACCATATCCAGGCCAAAACGAGCTAACTGATTGAACTTGTTCACATATTCTTTGACAGACATATCTCCTTGTTTCAAAGTTATGAACCTCTCCATTTGCAGATTCTCCTCAGCAGAAGATAGAAATTTAAGCATGAACCTTGCCCTGAAATCGGCCCAAGTCTCAACAGGCCTAGTACCATTAGTGACCTCCCACCAATAAGCGGCTTCATCCTTCATAAGCCAAACCGCCAACAAGATCTTCCTCTGATCGTCTATCCCAAAGATAGCAAATAAATCCTCGGTCTCTTTCAACCAATTTCTGGCCTCTACAAAAGTCTCAGTGCCTTGAAAGTTCTTGCCACCCATTGCTTTGAAATCTTTGCAAGTCTTTGCGAAGACAGCTTGAGGATGCTAAGGGGGAGGAGGAAGAGGAACCTCAGCGATAGGAGGAGGAGGAACATTGACTACCGGAGGAGGAGGAGGACGAACATCTGCGGGGCCGGCTTCGGTCGCCCTAGCCTCCAAAAGTCTCCTATACCAAACCGGTATGTGCACTCCCTCCGGAATAGCAAAGTTATTGGCCATACTGAAAACGAAGAAAAAGACAGATTCAGAATGGAGAAAAACGAAGGAATTCTGCTAATGGCTTTTTGGGGAATAGCCTTTAAAATGAACTAGACTTTTCTTTGGAAAATACTTTATACTTGGTTTTGAAAATAGTTTTCCAAAAGTGTTCTAAAAACCTTTTTGTTCCTTCTCGTAAACCATATGCTCTGATACCAAATGTAACACCCCACCTCCGCCAGGGTGGTTCTTGCAAGCACTCTGACTTTGGAGGGGCGTTTGAATCAGGTAAACATGCATAATAATATATCAAGGCAGAACAAGAACATATGTATATATGTAAACAGAGTAAATAACATAGATAAAACTGCGGAAGATTTCAAACCATTTCAAAACCAGTCTGGTACAACATAATGTCAATTTTCCAAATACACAAGTCTAGATAAAACAACATCAACTGAAAAACTGAAATACATAAGTACTAATCCCCAAAAGGAGTGATAGCCATAGCTAGCTTCATGTCAAACCGTACATGAGCTAAATCCCTCAAGCAAGCGATCAGAAATCCAGCTAAGCTCCAATATTCCCTCCCTGAGAATCTGGGGGGGGGAAGCGGAAGAAAAGAGGCGAAAGAAAACAGGTCAGTCAAAAAGACTGAGTAAGCCCTACTACAATCAATGTAAACTGATAAAGTTAACTGGCATGAGAAGCAGGTATGATCATAAGGATACTAGCATGATGATTTACTAACAAGGTAGATAAACGTGTCATCGCATAATCAGGATTAAGGTTTTGCACCACAGGTGTACTAGCAAACTAACATGACTGGAATAAACAAGTATTGATCCCTTGGCCCAAGCTTTGGCCCAATAACATGAAATGACCCTAACACAAGGTCCAATAACATGAGGTGACCCTAACACAAGGTCCAATAACATGAAGTGACCCTAACACGAGGTCCAACCAAACGGTCTAGTCGATCGGCTCCCTAAGCCTAACTCGTCACGTGTTGGTGTCAATACGGCCCAAACTTAATTGTAGTCGAACTGTGCCGGGTCCACCCTTCGGGTGTATCAAGCCCTAGGGTGCCAACCCCTGGACACCATAAACATGAGTGCACAGTCTCGATCTACTGGTACCCATGGGTGACTTCTCCAAATACGGACTACGTGCACGACCATAGTCCGTCCGGAACTACATCGGCGTACCACACGGCCGTCGTTTATTGGGTCGCTTACCTCCAGCCCAGTAATCGTGCCCCCTCCCTAGCCTAGTCCCTAGGGCCTTAATGATACCAATTTTTGGGGATTTACTGCGGAGTGGGCCCCCCATTGCTAGGATTTTCTAGTGGGTTAAGTACGGATTAACCCTCTTGCTAATCATGGATTAACTTGGTTAAGTGTAACGATAAGTTCACGACTTAACCCCGATTAATCTACCAAGCCCAAGTTGGTTAAGTATTAAGTGGACCATGACTTAGCCCTAATCACGAGGCATTAATTAATTTAATGCGCCTTAACCTCTCACATTAGACCTTGTTGTGGTTACTAGTTAAGCCGGGCGGGTCCGGGTAGCTTTACACCACAACTTGGTCTAACCTCGGGTTCAAGGTACAACATGACCAACTTCTCACATTGGGTCCTATTGTTTGTAGCAACTAGTTAAGCCGGTCGGTTCCGGGTAGGTTTACGCTACAAACTCAACCCAACCTCGAGTTGGCCACACTTATCTTTTCTAAGTGTCATGTCCATCATGTTTCCAAAACATGTTACAAGTTTTCAAGCAATTGGGTAGACCTAACTTAATAGGTAAATTCCCAATCGGTTGACCTAACTTAATAGGTAAATTCCCAAGCTTATGTTTTTATGTCTTTTACTTTTACCCAACCCCAAACGCAATCCCATCGCTTACATATCGCAATAGCGCATAAAGGATAGAAAGAGGGAACTTGGCATAATCATGACATAAAAGGTGTTGAAGCCACAAGCTCAACATGGTGGCCTATGAAATGTACATATGTTCATATACTTGCATATTACATTTTTAGGCCTCAAAAGCATGCATAAAACCAAACTTGGCATATTGGTGATACATGGTGCTAAATGACATGTAGACATGGCCATAAGTTCGCATTTAGCCTCACATGCAAGTTATCATAAGAGATATGATAACTTACATGTTGCCAAAATGCAACCTTTGGCATAAAGCTTGAAGCTTTATGTTCATAAACCCAAGATAAGCTTGCATAACATGATAGCATGAACAAAATGTTCAACCAAAACTTGCATAACATAACTTGGCATACTTGCATATAAACTTGCATATCACAACATGATAAACTTGCATATAAACTTGCATATCACAACATGATAAACTTGCATTTCATGGCGTAGCAAACTTGCATATAAACTTGCATATCACAACATGATAAACTTGCATATAAACTTGCATATCATACATTTAACTTTAGAGTTTAAGTATGAAAGTAGAATAGGGCTTACAATGCTTAAGAAGTCACAAAAATATGACAAAGCCCTTATGAAATCAATCAAACCCAAAATGCAAGCTCTAACATAAAAACCCTTGAGCCAAATTGATCAAAACTCTTTCTTTATGATGCTAATATAAAAACTTGACTTGAATGCAAGCTAATGATGCTCATACAATTTTGAAAACACTTGTATGCATGGAAAATCACTTAGAAATTTATTTAGGAATTGTATGAAGAGAGTGGAGGCCATGAGAGGATTGATTTTGCCATAGTTTAGTTGTAGGATAGATTAATGATGATTTAGGGTAGGTTAGGGTCTTATTTATAGATTAGGCAAGTGTTTTAGGCCATAGGATTAAACCCTTGTTCCAATCTCAGCCCTCAAAACCGAATCTGGCCCCCAAGCTCAACACAATCTCAAAATGGTGCACCAGGCTAAACAGCCCGGCTGGACCAAGTCGACAGGGCTGTCGACTTGGGTGCTCTGGCGGGAATTCTCCCGCCTGGCCCAAACTGGCCCAAATTTTCAAATTCAAACTTGAATTTGAAATCTGTTTTTACTTAGGAATTTTCTGAAAACTTCGTTGGGCCTTAATCGGGTCATACGGACTCCGATTTTCGAAAACTCGGACTCTATTTCGCGTATTTTTCCGAGACGAACGAAATGGCATAGCCCGTTTCCCTTGATTCAGATTTTTGAATTAAATTCTGCCTCGATTTATGTTATAACAGGTTATTGAAAATACGGGTTGTTACAAATTTAAATTCAAAATGAGATTTTGAAATTTGAATATGAACGATGTCTCTTTATATTAATAATAGAATATACACCAGAACGTTCTAGGATGACAGAGAGGATAGTGTCTAGGCTTGGGTTTGGAAAATGAAGTTTCCTGCTCTCCCTGGTTATCCCTAACTGATCCGACGAATGGGAAGGTTAATTTGAAGTTATTTCAATTTAGAAATGAAGTGGAATTTATGAAAAATTGAATTTTTGATCCAAAATAACTTGAAAAGTAAATCTAAATGATTTTAAAAGGGTTATATAAGGATATAACGATTTTCTAAGATATTTTGAAGTATCGTAGAATAATGGTTATTATGGTAAAAATAGAGCTTGTCGCATAACGACAATTTACGTATTTTAGATGCAAACTTTAAACGCTTATAACTTTTGCAATCTAAATCGGATTTCCATGAAACGAAAAACATTTGATTTATATAAACAAGAACTTTCAAATGAGTGAAAGCAGATTTTAAATTCGAGTTATAATTTTCAAGTTATGTTTGAAACCGTTTTGGAAAAGATCGATGTAAGAACAATTGTTGCCCATAACTATAAACAGCTATTTTTAAATTATCTAAAAATATGGGAAAAATTTGTAAAATGATTACAAATTATGGAAAGGTGTTTTCAATTGTAAAGTTTAAGTTTTTGGCTAAGATAAACGATATTTTGATCAAAATCGTTAAGATAACTATTTTTTAACACTTTTGGAACGCTATTGTAACGCTTTCTTCGAAAACAATCTATTTTGAAGTTTTAACCCGTAAACGATGTTCCGAACTATAAGTAATGATTTGTGGAATGTTTTCAAAGGTTTAAGAGTATTAGAAATATTTTATATGGAATTTAGATTTATACTAATATGGGTTTTTAATACTAAATAATTGGATATGGTTGGAGATAAATCTTCGGATGTTTGATATTAGTTCGGTAAATGAAAACTCTTATTATCTAAGGAATTTAAAAGGGTATTTCACCGTTATTCCGCTTATAATATGAGTTGGATGCGGAAATTAATATTGAAGATAAGTTGATGGTATCTCTATCCAGATCTAATGTCAAAGAGTTGAATAAACCTTTCAATTAAGATACGGGTTCTCACCTTGATTTAAATAAGCTAGATAGAAATAATCTTCGATATTTGGTATGAACCTCATGATGTAAATGTATACTATCTGGGGAATTTGAAAGATATTATTATATCGTTATTCTACTTATAGTATTCATTGATTATGAGAATTTATATCGAATATAAGTGGATAAAATTTCTGTGTAATTTATGATTCAATGACGATTGATTTGGGTTCTGTCGTGAATCGTATCTTCAATAATACCAATCTTGAAACCCAATAAGATTGAGTTGCGGAAATTCGTATCGTAATTGGAATTTAGTCAAAATCTTCGTTCCGAGGGAATTAAAAGTAAGAAATTGAAGCGAAGGTATACTCTTTGATTTCAAAGAAGAATTTAAGATGTTAACGAGATGTACGAAATTATAGAAATTCAAATCTTTAGTTGTGAATGAATTGATAACTATGTGGAAGGAGATTTGAATTGAAAAGCCTATGTGAACCATAGCTACTGTTTAAAGTACGCTTATTACTTGGAAAGACCGGGATCAAGCATATGTTCGAAAACCATTCCAAGTAACAATACGACGTTATGAAGCAATTCAGGACTTGGTAAACGACGAATGAAGACCGCGAATATTTGAATTGTTTAGATTGATTGTTGATTAATGTCTCGATTGGGTAGGCCACCCGATAAGAGATGTGAGTTGCATGAGACCTGAACAAATTTAAGTATTTTCGGGTTGTTCCGTTCAGACCCAGAACGGTCTTGTATGGATGGTGTGTCTGACAGTGAAATTGACTGCATAGCACTGATTTCCGTTAATGAATTTCGGATTTGTGGCAATATATTATCCTCGTCTCTAATTCATATGAACATAGAGGGTATGCATTGATTGAAATCAGTTATATGTCATGAATTGTCAATGTGACATACCCAAGTTAGGAAACGAGCTAGTGATGATCAAAGAATGGCTTATCGAAGCATAGCTTTGTGTATGACGTGACGTCGACAAATCCCACACCCCGGATGATGAGAAACTGGCGGTTAGGTTGTGTATATATATGAATTGATGATGACCGCTGCAGCAGTGGGAAACCACTTATGACTTATGGAATAGGGTATGTTCGGGGGCCGCGTCTGGTCGAAAACCGTTGATCTACCTCGCGATTTGTATTGGTGTCCGCGTCTGGATGAAAAACCCTTGATTACATTTCGTTTGTGTTCCGATTGATCTTTCGTGCCAGGAGTCATCAAGTTGGAAACCCAAATCTCCAATACGAGCCATGCGATTTTGATTGCATATATATATATATATATATATATATATATATATATATATATATGGCGACATAATATTATGGGGTATTATGTCGTCTATGATAAATACATTTATTTGCGAAATGTTTTCCACATTATATATATGTATTATGTTTTTTGAAAGAGGATTTTATGTATGAAAGCATGTTTGGTTATCATAAGATAAACCTCGCCCATCTGGTGTGCGCTTGCATTGTGTGATGTGGGACGAGCTTATGATAACTTCATTTTAGAAAGGTCATTGCGTATTTATATGCACGGGTATTCACATGGAGTAAACCCGTTCCGCGTTAACGGCGTGGTCCGGTGAAATTCCCAACTTTAAAATGAACCTAATAATAACTGTTTTGAGTTCTCACACTAGTTCCACGACTGACCTGGAGTTTATTGTTCCTTCCTAAACTCTGGATGCCCATTAATTTCTACCCGGGCAGCTAGTAGTTTAGTTTTGCAGTTATAGATCGTTGGAGCAAAGTTCGGAGCGCTTTCTGAGTTGGAGTACATGATGGAGTTTGGAGCTTCTGTTGTATCATACGGTTTTCTTCCGCTGAGAGTATATTTTCTTTCTTCCGGTGTATGTGTTGTAACTCTGATATTTTATGTAACTCTGATGCAACATTGTATTTCGCAATGAAAATTTTTGTTATTTTGTTCAATATATGTATGCACCCATAACAATTCGTCTTTTTGAACGGTTTGAGTCGGTTTAATTACCGGCAAGAACTGGGCAAAAAGGCGGGTCGTTATAATAGGGTTTTCCCTTATAATAGCCAAACATGCTTGGTACGTTTAAAACAAATCATTTGATACTATTATAAGTGTATAGTGTCAAAACAATTTCAATCATAAATATCAATCATAGACGGCATGGGTACCATATATCATGTCGCCATACTAGGCTCTACAAATAAAACCGAAATATCTCATATTGGAAATTGGATTTCCGTCATGAGTCGAGGCAAGGGGCAAGCTCCTCTCCGCTTCGAGACACTCTAGTAAATGCCTCAGGACTACACACTCTGGGTAACCCCTGGGATCCTCCAAGACCGGTCCTCCCTTACGTTTGAGGATTAATTATTCCTGTACACACGTTTCCCGGCCCTATAGGACCTATAATCGAGGCGCCTCGCATCCAAACCACAAAGGTGAAAAGTATATAAATGTCAGCCAGTTTAAGCAATGGCACCACCCATAGCTAGAAAGAAACGTCGTGCACTCCTTGGGTCCTCATCCCGTTTTTGACTCATACCGAGGAGTGTGGCTCACGAATTCACGCTATACACAAAGCTGCGCCACACGGACTGTGCTTTGATCATCAACCACAAGACTTTGCTTTTCAACAGAAGACTTGATCAATTGCCACTTAGGTGTGCCACACAAGCAATTCATGCCATGCGACTAATGTCCATCGATATACAACCTCTGAGCACGTACGTCTCAGAGAAGGGCGTTAAGCAAGAGAATAAATTCTCCGCTGCCAAACAGATGTATATTTAATAGAGATCAGTCAATACAGAATAAAATCCAATGTCGGACACACAGTCCATTTACAAGTTTGTTCTGGGTCTGAACGAAACCGGAGGCACTTTTCTCGCATATCCATCGATCTCCAAGTACGTCTGGACGATCACTAACGGTTTCCCTCATCTTGGGTGTATAGCCCAATCAAGATCATCAGTAATCCCCCTAACGATGTGAAGACTTCTGGTCTTCTACCACTGTTTTCATCTTCGACTTATCGTCTTATCGGTTATTCGGAATGGGTATAAACCCAGCCTTTCCGAATAACCCGCGTATATAATAAACAAATGTTACACAAACACAACATACGCCTCATTCCAACTCATCAGTCACTGACCGTAAATTAGCAAGAGAACAATTCCCCAAATATTAACCCTGAAGGCCAAAACCAACATCAGATCAATACCCAGGAAACCATCCTTCTTAGCTAACCTACAGTTAGTTTCTAAATTTCACATTCTTAGGGAAAGGTTCCCACTAATTTTATCAAAGATAAATTCTTTAAAATTTATTCTTTAATCTTCCTTTGGATATCATTTCAAACCAAATTATGGTTTTCCAAACTAGTCGGGATTAGCAAACCACACCAAAGAAATTATTTATTTTAATTCCCAATCCCAACCTATTTATCCCATGAAGCAAAACTGGTAATACTCCATATCTAACACCACAGTGTTATCGGTAAAATTAATTATCATTTCACGTTCAAATCTATTTAAAGATTTAACTATCGCTTTGGAGAAAAACTGGTGATACTCCGTTCTCGATCACTTTCCAAATTTGATAATTTAAATCATCGATTCACATTTCAATCTAATTACAGATCCATTAAAACTCCTTTTACTGGGTTAAAGAACTAATGTCATTTAAAACACAGTTCACGATAAACCCAAATCACATTCTATTTATTATCGGGTTAAAGAACAAGTGTTATTTAAAACATCGGTCACGATAAACACACAAATCAATTCTAATTCAATTCCAATTAAATATATTAGAAATTCTGGTTATTTAAAACCCATTTTAAATCCAATTTATTTATTAAAAATAATTGGGTTTTAAATTTAGTTCATTCCAATAAAAATCTATTTTTATCTTTACAAAGGTGGGATTTTTCATCCCAGTTCTTCCCGAATCATTCAATATGATTTTACACAATTTATTGATATTTTTAATAATTTTATCAAGGCCCGTACAGTCGATTTCCAACAACGGCCATCGAACTGCACTTACAGCGACCTTTTCTGAAATTGATTTGGACATTTCACCAAATCCAACCGTTTGATTTCAAATTTCTAATATTCATTGGAAAGTTCTTTTCGATACGAACCCAATGGTTCCAGTTTTAGGAGAATCCGACGGTCGGATCTCCCGTAATGTCCGTTCGAAGTCAATGGTCGAAAATAATGAACTGCCACGGCGCGGCGTGTTCTATTCAGGCCATTATATATATAATATATATATACTATATATATTTCGTCGATTTCCTTTTAAAACGAATTTTATAAATTGTTTCAAATTTGTTTCAAAAACAACTTCGACTTTCATTTCAAACTCAAATCAAAATTGAATTTTCCATTATAAATTCTTTTTACTTTCATTTCTATTCGATTTCAATTCAAATCGATTTTAATTCGATTTGAATTCATTTTCTTTTCAATTCAATTCAATTCGAATTCATTTTATATTCAATTCAATTCGAATACATTTTATATTTAATTCAATTCAATTCGAATTCGTTTTATATTCAATTCAATTCGAATTCGTTTTATATTCAATTCAATTCAATTCGAATTCGTTTTATATTCTATTCAATTCAATTCGAATTCGTTTTTCTTTTCAATTCAATTCAATTCGAATTCGTTTTATATTCACTTCAATTCAATTCGAATTCGTTTTATATTCAATTCAATTCGAATTCGTTATTCTTTTCAATTCAATTCAATTCGAATTCTTTTTATATTCAATTCAATTCGAATTCCTGTTATAAATATTCAATTTTTATCTCTTTTCAATATTCATTATAAAAACGAATATATTCGATATAAATATCGTGCGCATCTCCAATCAAAACGGCTTTATATTTTTCAATAACTTCGTTATTCTATTCAACAAATGAATCTATATTTCTTTCATTACATGACTAATCTCAACGAATGAGTACTGTCAACACGCAACTATTTTGTTATTTAATATATTTTATAAAAATTATGGTATCTATCGTTTGATTTCAAATCAGACTCTAACCGTAAATTAGTAAGAGAACGATTCCCTAAATATTAACCCCGAAGGCCGAAACCAACATCAGATCAATATCCACGAGACCACTCATCTTGTCTATTTTCCAGTTCGTTTCTAATTTTATATATGATAAAGGTGTAAATTTTATTGTTAAAATATTTCGTTCAACACATGACTAATCTCAACGAATGAGTACTGTCAACACATGAATCTATATTTTATAATATTCTTTATTTTTCCAATTGGAATGAGGCCCAATCAATTACCATATGATGTTAATTATATGGATTCCATACAACACATGTATATACTAGCAACGATAAATAATCAACCATCATCCAAAGTGCACCACGCAACTACATAAGCATTAAATATAAATAATTAACGCTCACACAGTCTGTCGACCAATCGATCGACATACAACTAAATAATTGGGATTAGTGTACACCAAATATCATCCCAACACCCGTGTGGGGTTTCAAATCAACAAACACAGATTTTATTTGTGAAGTTGGGCGATGTGTAAAATTTATCGTCCCAATCAGTATCAATCAAATGTGTGTATATAAACAAATCGTCCAATTTGTTTATATTTATTTATTTCATTTCATATACACGTTAAAAATTCCATTTTTAACTATACAATATTTATTTTCTATATAAATATTTTATTTCATTTCACATCACACAATCAACTACACATCAAAATCAATCAAATAAACAAGCCGTCCATGGTCTGTGGACGACGGGTGTCGGGAGCTACTAAACACCGTCTGCATCCTAGTATATATTATAAACTAGAAAACAAAATTAAAAGGTGAGAAGTTCTCACAAAGGGTTCCACTCCGCCGTGCTTTGCTTTTGAACTGCTGAACCATCTGGACCGGTTTGAAATTCCAATGTAGTTCTTTTCACGTTGTTCAAATAAAAATTATATTTTTATTGCTTCATTTCAATAAATAAAAATCATATTTTTATTTCATATATTTTTACAACGCTTCATTCTATATGAAAATTATATTTTTATATTTCTATTTCATACATAACGATCGAATTTTTATTTCACTACATATATAAAGATAATATTTTTATATTCTCTATTATATAAAAATCATATTTTTAATACTTCTACTTTATAAAAATCATATTTTTATTATTTTTATAATATAGAAATCATCTTTTTATCGAAGTAAAAATCAGATTTTTACTTCACTACTTAAATAAAAATTATATTTTTATTACTCTACCTATATAAAAATTATATTTTTATCTTACTACTTCAATAAAAATTATATTTTTAGCCTTTCTATAATATAAAAATTATATTTTTAATCTTCACATCTAATAAAAATCGTATTTTTATATATGCTATACATGTATAAAAATCAAATCTTTCTTGCTACTTCATATGAAATCAAATCAAATCTTTCTATGCTATATATATAAATAAAAATCCAATCTTTTCACTTTTTAAAAATATCGCCTTTTTATAAATAAAAATCTCATCTTTCTTCTTATAAGAATTCTAACTTCCTACTTATAAAAATATTGTCTTTCCTAGACTAAAAAAAAATCAGTTCTTTAAATCAAAAAAAAAAAGTCCTTTAATCCTATGGTGTATGTAAATAAAAGAAATAAACAAGTTAAAACTTACAGTTTTTTCTCTCTTTTTTTTTCCATCAGCGAGAGGGTTTCGATCTTGGCCAGCTGCGTGACTGGCGGAGGAAGGGGAAGCTCGATGGTCCAAGTCGGGGGCGGAATCGATGGGCGATGCGGGTTCTAGGGTTGGGGGTTTTCCGGTTTGGGGATTCGAAGGGGGGCGTTGACGCGCCGGGGGGGGGGGGTAGGAGGTTGAGCAGGAGAGGACGGCGGAGCGTGGCGTCGGGTGGCGGCGTGGAGCACGGTGAACAGAGGGCTGGAGGGCGCGATTGAGCTCCTTCGTTTTTTTTATATTAAAGAGGACGATTAAAGAGAGGGAGAGATAGAAGTAAAGGGGGAGGGAATTATATATTTAATTATTTTAATTTCCAAAAAGTAACTTTTATTTTTGACCTCGAAACGGGACCCACCGCCTATCGTCCCTAGCGTTTTAGCCCCATTCCGAACATAATGGGATATGTATCGTAGGCTGATTCGATCATTTCGATCAGTTTTCTCCAAAATCAACATATAACTCTATATATTGAATTTGAATGCGCATTTCAATTTACCGGGGCCACTTACGAACTCGAAAAATTCCTGAAAAATATTTTCTAGCTTCGTATTGATGATACGGTCCTAACAAAACTGATTTTGTCGAATTCTTAGACCGTTCGAAAAATGGTCATTTTCCAGTCGATTAAAATCAACTTAAACTGGTCAAACGCGTTTTCCATTGCCACGCTCACATATTGATTCGAAAAATTATGAAATTTGAAACCTAGAAATAATTTGACATCGTGGATCCAACAAAAGTGGTTTCGTCGAAATCCGAGGTCGTTTGCAAAATTTCCATTTTTAAGGGCCTGAATTCCATAGCAACTCTTCTGAATTTTCAACTGGGCGTAACTTTTGATTCCCGCTATGAAATTTCAATTTTTCGGATTCGTTGGAAAGATATTCACAAATAGATTCTAATATTTTTGGTTTCGTTAAAATCCGGTTTATTTTGCACCCGGTACATTCATTTGAACTTTGAAATCGAATTATCGAACTACCGCGCCATTTTCAATTCCTTTTATAATTTAAAATAAATATTTATATTCTAACGACGATCTATATAAATATATTCATTCGAATTCTATTCAAAATAAATTTCTCGTCGTTATTGTTTAAAATAATTCATTTTAAATAATCAAAATTCGCTAAATTCGCCAAAATAAAAATTTTAAATTGGCTCGCATTTTCCGGGTTGTTACAATTTTCAACTCAGTTCAACATTCGACACAATTTGATTATATTTACCGTTCATGTTCATATTGGTTTCATTATTCTAATTAATGAAACTAATAATCCAACAACACAATCAACAATCAATTAGTTGATTAGTTTTCCAACATGTATCTTTTACATATATAGTCAAAATCATGTTTTTGATGCCAAATCACAACAAATAATCCTATCTAATTTTGGTTTCCACACAAGTCAATTGGAGATATATAGATATCCCACTTTCGAAGCTCAAAAATAAATGCTGGTGTTGACGCATCAATCATCAGAATCATGCCCGAGCGACTAGAGTGTGACTCTATATCCATCCAGTATATTAGCGGCTTCGAATACTCGTTAATTACACGTACATTCAAAATCTCTATATACTTGAGTGTCCAAATTCAATTGAAAATAAATATTCAAATACGAATAATAAGGTTTAAATTTTCGAAACAAAGTTTGTTTTCACTTTTATTTTAAAAAAACTTCTCTTCACACTCGTTCTAGGATACTACTGATCCAATCTCTAAAGAATCATTCTCATTAGATATTACTAATCCAATCTCTGATGAATTCTTTCGTTCGGTTCTAATGTGTCTTGTTCTCGAGCTCTGTAAACCAAAGCTCCGATACCAACTAAGACAACCTGAACTTCCCCGTAAAGGAAAGCCCGGATTGAATTGAGAACACGACAGACCAGAACACAAACAGAAGAACATTTCATTGCTTATTGCAACAATTCCATCAGAATACAAGAATATAACAGAGTACAAATAAATAATGTACATTCGATAAATAACAAAGATTTAAAATTACATTTAAATACATAGCAGCGGAAAACTAATACAAACACAACTGAAAGGAATATACAGATACAGAGGTTTTCGAATATCATTCCAGCTGTAAACCGGGATCCTGTAAATATAAATCAGCAAAACCAAAACTACTAGCTGCTCATGTGGAAAATAGGGGCACCCAGAGTTTAGGTTAAAACAATAAAATCCAGGTCAGTCATGTGACTGGTGTGAGAACTAAAACAGTTATTTAAAATTTTACTTTAAAATCAGATACGTTAAGGGACCATGCCGTATAACACGGAACGGGTTTCCTCCCAAGAATACCAGTGCATGAAACAAACAACGCAATGCATTTTGGAAAAAATGAAGCTATTATAAGAACTAGGTCCCATCACACAATGCAACGCAGCCGGAGGATAGGGTTTTCCCTTATAATAGCCAAACATGCTTGGTACGTTTAAAACAAATCATTTGATAATATTATAAGTGCATAGTGTATAAAATAGCTTCAAATATAAATGTATCAATCCTAGACGGCATGGGTAACATATATCATGTCGCCAATACTAGGCTCTTCAATCAAAACCGCAAAGTCATGTATTGGAAGTTGGATTTCCATCTGTGAACCAAGGCAAGGGATCATCCTTACCGCTTCAAGACAATCTAGCCCATGTCTCAGGATTAGAACGCATCGACCCTTGGATCGTCAAGGCCGGTCCACAAGGAGTGGATTAAAATGCCTGAACACTGTGTTTTCCCACCCTATGGGGCGTAAAACTGGTCAGTATATCTACCAAGCCATCCACCGGCTCTGCAGAGACCGAAAATGAATTTAACATCTGTTACGAATATGTGGGAATAACGATGTTGTATTTAACATCTGTTGAATCCAAATTACGAATTTAGAAATGTTTTCAAGAGGATAAAGTACATTTTCGTCAGAAAATGAAGATTTGCAAATATATTGAAATGTTTTCCCAATAATAATAAGAGATTTCATAAAATTGTAAAAATATGAATATGATAATTGGAAATGTTTTCCCGAAAACCGTGAGGGACTAACGGGTTCTGAAAAATCAGAATGGTGAGGACTGAAGAGCAAAAAGCCGCACGTCGAGAACGAAGAGCGGCAGAACGTAAAAGAAAGGAAGAAGTAATGATGGAATACGAGAAGAGAATTAAGGAAAAACAGACAGCCGGCCCCTATGACAATGTCATTTGTTACAGATGTTAGAAAAAGGGACATTATGCGGCTACGTGCGGAGAGAGAGACAAGGGAAAGAAGAAAGAAGGAAAAATTTATCGACCCAATATTTTCTGTTTTAAATGTATAAAGAAGGGACATTTCCCCAGTCGTTGTCTCAAAGTGAGGAAGAAGAGGCCTGCCATTGCTGAGACGTCTGAGGAACCAATCACTTGTTATCATTGTAAGCAAGTTGGACATATAGCTCGAAATTGTTCCGAGAGACAACAAGGAAGACAGACAATATTGCGCTCCGCTAGAGAAAAAACTGTGAAGTATGTAGAGAAAGATGGCTCCATCTCGTATTATTGTAAGAACTGCAAGGAGTGGGGTCATGTGGATGAGGAATGCACAAATCTTTTTGTGGAGACTCCAGAACCATGAATATCATGAAAGTAGTTTACGCAAAGATGTGGATCATCGATCGAAAAGCAGAAAATCCTCGAAGATTGTGAATCCTAGTTAAGTCAGCTCTGTTTCGTAATATTATCGTTGTAATTCTTAAACTCCTATGTAGGTATTTGGAATAGATCAAAAAAAAAAAAAGACTATGTATAATTATTTGAATGGAATGGTTATGAAAGATTTTGAACTCTATGAAGTTGCTATTATTGGTTTAATCTTATAAGGTTATTTGAAATCTTGAAAATAAAATATTTCTGAGTAGAAATTATATTGATATTGTTATAATAAATGGTTTTCATAAAAGTAGATTCGTAAACTGAATTCGAGAGTTACGTGAGAAATAATTTGATAAGAAAGTGAAGTTAAGAAAGTGGAAACTAACCGGAGATTGGTCAAGTTGGATGACTTTCTAAGTGTCAATCTGATGTTGGTTCTGGCCTTCGGGATTGATACTTAGAGAGTGGTTCGCTTACTAATTTACAGTCGATGGATGTGAAAGAGTAATTGTGTGAATGAAAATTTTGTTACAAGAATGAAAATTCTGGAATTTTGAAAACACAAAAATTTGGGTGATAAACATAATAATTGGAAATCTGGAAGAAAAATTGGTTTATAACCAATAGATCTATAAATCCGAGTTGGAAAGGACATCAAGTATTTGAAGTAGTTAATAGATCAAAGCTTAAATTTTGAAATCGGAATGAATTTTGAGAATAATCGATTTTGGGTATTAGAGAAATGTGATTTCATAACTTGTATGGGAAAATATAGTGAATTGATTTTTTTTTTTTTTGGATTGAAAGGTAATCGATTAAAATAAAATCTTATATAACGGAATTTATATAAGACAAGATGTTTGAAATATGATTTGGGAAGAAAATCTTATGTAAATGACATAAGTATGGTTTATGAAATAAAATATTATATATATATAGTATAGTATGTTTTTCAAAGTAAAAGATAAGGAAAGTACCTTCCTTCTCTTGAATTTCGAGCTTGGTTGAGATATGCTGCTGGTGGAAGTAGGTTGTCTGGGCATAAAACTCATGAGTTACCATTGAGCACGACTGCTAGCGTAATTCGCATGGCTGCAGATAGCCTACGGCGGTCGGATGTTTCCTGAGGGAATCAGGCGTAACCATTGTGATCACTGCGATCTAGAGTCGTTGGAATTCGACCGTGTAGCGAAATTCGCAGGGCTGCAGATAGCCTACGGCAGACGGATGTTTCTTGGGGGAACCAAGCGTAACCATTGTGACTGCTGCGATCTACAGTCGAATTGGAAGGGCGTAATCCACAAAGCTGTGAAAGCTTACGGGTATGGATGTTTCCTAGGGGACCCAGGCGTAACCATTGTGTACCTGCGGTCCACTGAGATATCTTAGTGATAGTGAGCCACCTGTTTGATGCAGCAGTTAGTCTTCGTGACTTGATTGGTCTTCGTGACCTGATTTGTCCTTGGGACTTGTTTTGTTCTTGTGACTTGAAGTATCTTCAAAATTCCTTGATTTGTTTCCATGATTCTGAAACAGAGCAACCAACGCTCAGTGACCTCAGAATATCTTTTAAATATCTTCCGTTGATCTGTCCATGACGAAATTCGCAGGGAAGTGATTTCCTACGGATACAGATGTTTTCTGGGGGATCCAGACGGAACCATTGTGTATCTGCGATTCTTGAACAATCAACATATCAATATCACATTGGTACTTTCCGTATCTGTTTTTAAAGGAATTTTTGATATATTTTCACTAGGAGTTGAAGCAAGGATATTTAGTACTTGGAGATTTTAGTCGTGCGCCTGGCCAGCGTATGCCTAACATCTGTGAGAACGACAATAGACTTGTCAAGCTTCGAGTTATCAAATATTTTCAAGAAAATAATTAGAAATTAAAACCTATGTAACTTAATAAATTAAGAAGAAGAATTTCCGAGTATTTCTAATTCTATAGCTGTGGGATAATAATACAAGTATGTTCTGTGCAGAAATTATAAATTATTTCGAATTTTGGGGAAATTTCAAGTCGATAATTTGTGACTTAAAAAGGTAATTACACTCTTCAATGAGTGTTGGGGAGGATTAAATGGGTTGAATATAAGGAAATGCGGTTGAACTTGTGAAATGAACAAGTAAATATTGAGAGATGAGATTATAAAGAAATTTGAGATAATATATAGAATTTGAAATTTAAAAAGAGATTGGTTTTGAAAAGAAATTTGCTTTCCGAATAATTTGAATGTGATAGATGATTTAAATCAGTTATGGAAATATTTGAAATATAAAATGGCATAACTCTAACGATCTTTCCTTTTCGAGGACGAAAAGTTTGAAGGGGGGAAGATTGTAACGACCCGAAAATTTCGACAACTGGAATTGGAATTAATTAAGGATTTATTTAATGATAATCAATATTTATATTGACATTTAAGTTAAAAATCGAATATATGATTTTGAGTATGAATTGAATTCAATATTTAATTTAGTTAGTCGAGAATCAAATATTTACTATTGAATAGTTGGATTGAATTTGGTGAAATATTTGAATTAGATTTTGAAATTCGATTAGGAAAATATAGATGGTTGAATTTTAAAATAAAGTAGCATCGTATAAACATAGAATTGGATTTTTATTAAATTAATTCTTGAATAGAGAACGTTGGAACGAAGGATGTCACATTTGGAGATCATGTCAACAATATCAATTTAGAACGGTTAGTGGTATTTGCGGTAGAAATTAACCGTAAATAAACTCTTCCCATATAATTATACCCTAATATATATCCTGCTCTAAATAACACCTTCCTCAGTTTCTAACGAGCTGACCTATAGTCTGAACCATGCCCCTCCCCTAAAGCTATCGATTTAACACCGTCCTTATCCCCTAATTTTCCTCTATAAAATTATGCCTCCGTTCAATTTTTCCTTCAGCCAAAATTAGTTCTACCCTAAATCAATTTTCCCAAAATCAAAACCCTAACCGCAAATTAGTCTCTCCAAAATTTCTTCAACAAAAGAAAACTGAAACCCTCCCCTTTAAAAATCAAAACTTTTCCCTAATTTCAATTTAATGATTTCGAAAGATCAAGTCGCCTCTTCCTCTAGTCAACTGAAAAAAAAATCGCCACGCACGTTTGGCTTGTCAAAGGCGGAGCGCGTAGATTGAGCTTCGGAAATGCCGCCGCACCGCCTTAGACTGGCGTTGACACCAGTTTTGAACCACCTCAGCCGACGACCACCTGTCGCTTTTCACCCTAAGGTGAGCTTCTCACTCACGATTAACTCATGTTTCAAGTATTTTAACTTCAGTATTTAAAACTGAATCGTTTTGGTGATTTTGTGTGGTTTGGGTCCTTGGTTGATTTTCTATAAATGATTAGAATTGAGCACTTGCCTAGAATAAAATCTGTTCTATTGAAACTCGAGTACCTATGCAAAATTGCTATTGTTTAGAACCTAAAATAACTTAGTTGCACTCTTGATGTCTATTAACAAGCAATGCTTGCTGTGATTCTGACAGTACTTACTGTAAAGATGCACCCATACATACACCTTTGCTTTGAAATGAACCATATGTGTTGGATTCTATCCGATCCTTTTTAGCCGTAATTTTTCTAGCCGTATTGCTTGAATATTGAGTATCTATTGTTTTGGAACCTGGATGTTATCTCTATTGTAAAGGAAAAACTTGATAATAGATGAATAATCAGGATACACTATTAGAATAGTAGGCATCCCCCTATTTGTCTTTGTTAAAATACTTTGTTTTTCCCAAGAATATACTGTTCTGTAAAGTGCATGAAAGTAAAAATGAGCAATGTCCTATGAGCACTGCAGGGTTGTTAGGATATAAGCCGGATTTTTGGCTTAACCTCTTAATAAAACTGTAACACTAATTTTACTTATTTTATTAGATATCAACCAAGAATATTTGATTAATTGTGGATATCTTAACAGTTACGTATGACTAGTTAATGGGAACATTTGACCATGTATATAGGTGATGATGGCCTTTGAAAATTGGAATTATAAATACTCTACGATGATTTTCTGCGTATAAAGTGAATGCCAGTCCTATGTCATGTTGTTTGAATGGTACTAATACTTGTGGCTATACATATTTATAAACTTAAAGTAAAGGGTGACATACCCATACTGTCCATGCCGCACCATTGCACTTTGTTTGCACTGAAACTGTAAGTCTATAGGTATACACCCACTATCTCATTATCTCATGCGGAGAAAAAAAAAATGTGTTGTCACAGTAAACTTCAACTTCAAGGATGTTGTGCTTGTCTATAATTCTACCACTTTAAAAAGAAAAAGTGCCGTCATGTAACTATAGATCTATTTGGTCATGTTATGAGCAAGTTAATGTGACGAGATGGAATTTCGCTCGGTCCGAACCAGTCGCTAAACCGATCCAGGCCGTTCGAAACGCCCTATCGTTTGAGAACACGACAAAACAGAACGCATACAGAAGAACATTTCATTGTATATTACAACAATGCATCAGATTACAAGAATATACAGAGTATAAATGAATATTACACAGAAATATCAGAGATTTAAATTACATTTAAATACACAGCAGCGGAAAATAATACAATACACAACTAGAAGGAGATATACGGATACAAGGCTTTCCGGATATCGTTCCAGCTGTAAACCAGGATCCTGTGAATATAAATCTACAAAACCAAAACTGCTAGCTGCCCGTGTCAAAATAGGGGCACCCAGAGTTTAGGTTAAAACAATAAACTCCAGGTCAGTCATGGGACTGGTGTGAGAACTAAAACAGTTATAATTCTTTATTTTAAAGTTCGGTAAATCAAGGGACCACGCCGTAACACGGAACGGGTTTCCTCCCAAGAATACCAGTGCATAAAACGAACAACGCAATGCTAAATAAAGAAAAATGAAGCTGTTATAAGACCCAGGTCCCATCACACAATGCAACGCAAGCCGGAGGATAGGGTTTTTACCTTATAACAGCCAAAGCATGCTTGATACGGTTAAAACAAATCATTTGATACTATTATAAGTGCATAGTGTATAGAACAACTTCAAATCATGAGTATCAATCATAGGCGGCATGAGCGCCCCATCCCACTATGTCACCATATATAGGTTTACAAATAAAACCGCAAAGTCACGTATTTGGAAATTGGATTTCCGTCTATGAACCGAGGCAAAAGATAGTCCTCAACCGATTCGAGACAATCTAGCCTACCATGTCTCAGGAACAGCCGCAACTGCCCCCTGGATCGTCAGGGCCGGTCCACCGATGTGGATTATTATGCCTGAACAATACGTCTCCCCGCCCTTTGGGGCGCAAACGAGCCAACGAATGACTCCATCGGACCCGGATCGTCCGATCAAACCGAGGCGCCTCGCAACAGCAACAACCACATAAGTCAAACTCGTCAGGGCGTGTAAAACCACTGACGCCACTTTTAGCTAGAAAGAAACGCAAGCCCTCCCTGAGGTCCGTCTCCCGTTTTTGGTTCATACCGGGTGTGAAACACGCGAGGTAAACGTTACACAAAGCCACGCCACAAAGGCCGTGCTTTGATCATCACCACAAGACTTTGCTTTTCAACAGAAGCCTCGATCAATTGCCACTTAGGCATGCCACACAGGCAATTCACTCCATGTGTTTGATATCCATCAATATATAACCCCTGAGCTCGTACGTCTCAGAGAAGGGCGTTAAGCAAGAGAATAAATTCTCCGCCGCCAAACAGATATATATTTAATAAAGATCAATCACACAGACTAAAATCCAATGTCAGACACACAGTCCATTTACAAGTTCGTTCTGGGTCTGAACGAAACCGGAGGCACCTAGTACCCCGCATATCCATCGATCTCCAAGTACGTCTGGACGATCACCAACTGTTTCCATCTTCTTGGGTGTACAACCCAATCAAGATCATCAGTTATCACCCAAACGACGTGAAGACTTCCGGTCTTCGACCACCGTCTTCATCTTCGACACCACGTCGAAACAGTTATTCAGAATGGGATAAACCCGGTCTTTCTGAATAACTCGCGTATATATTATAAAAGTGTTACACAAACACAACATACGCCTCATTCCAATTCAGAATATTCTTTTTATTCAAATATTCCTATACTTTGGGAAAGTTCCCATTAATTTTATCCAAGATAAATTCTTCAAATTTATTCTTTAATCTCCTTTGAATATCAATTCAAACTAGGCGGGATTAGCGAACCACACCGAAGTAATCATTTATTTTATTTTCCCAATCCCAACCTATTCATCCCATGAAGTAAAACTGGTAGTACTTCATATCTAACACCACAGTGTTATCGGTAAATTCAATTACCATTTCACGTTCAAATCTAATTAAAGATTTAACTATCGCCTGGAGTAAAACTGGTGATACTCCATTCTCGATCTTTTCAATCTAATTAAAGATTCATTAAAACTCCACTTAGTTTTAATCTTCGACTGGGTTAAAGAATCAGTGTCATTTAAAACACGGTTCACGATAAACCCAAAATCACATTCCATTAATTATCGGGTTAAAGAACAAGTGTTATTTAAAACACTGTTCACGATAAACCCAAAAATCAATATCAATTCAATTCCAATTAAATATTATTTAATTGGTACCCTTCATTAAATCTAAATAAAAAGATTTAATCATTTCTCAACTGGGTTCAAGAACAGTGCTAGTGAAGACACCATTCACGACAAACCCAAATCACATTTGATATTCAATATAAGGCTCTGAATAGAAAATATATCGGCTTATATTCAATACCAAATTCTACGATTAACAAATGTCGTATTGGAAATAACGATATAAATATATATCTTTCAAATTTCCATAACAACACCTGTATAATCACGAATTCCAACATCGAAATATTCCGAAAACAATTTCGATTCAATTCCACTCCAATGCAATCATTGGAAATTCTGGTTATTTTTAAAACCATTTCAAATTCAATTTATTTATTTAAAAATAAATAGAATTATCTTTCTAGTTCAAAACTAGTTCATTTCGATAAAAATCTATTTTTATCTTTTCAAATATGGAGTTTTTCATCCCAAATCTTCACAAATCATTTCTTATGATTTTACACAAATTATTACTATTTTTAATAATTTTATCAAGGCCCGTACAGTCGATTTCCATCAATGGCCATCGAACTGCACTTATAGCGACCTTTTTCAAATTTGATTTGGACATAATTCCAAATCCAACCGTTAGATTTCTAATTTCTAATATTCGTTAGAAAGCTCTTTTCGATACGAACCCAACGGTTCCGGTTTTAGGAGAATCCGACGGTCGGATCTCCCGTAATGTCCGTTTGAAATAAATGGTCGAAATTCACGAACTGCCGCGGCGCGGCGCGTTCTATTCAGGCCATTATATTATATATATAATATATATAATATATACTTCGTCGATTTCTATTTAAAACGAATTATATAAATAGTTTTGAATTCGTTTCAAAAACATTTTCAACTTCCTTTTCAATTCAAATCACAATTGAATTCTTCTTTATAGATTCGTTTTAAAATTCATTTCTATTCAATTCAAATTTCAATTCAATTTGAATTCGTTTTCAATTCAATTCATTTCGAAATCGTTTTCAATTCAATTCATTTCGAAATCGTTTTCAATTCACTTCATTTCGAAATCGTTTTCAATTCACTTCATTTCGAAATCGTTTTCAATTCACTTCATTTCGAAATCGTTTTCAATTCACTTCATTTCGAAATCGTTTTCAATTCAATTCATTTCGAAATCGTTTTCAATTCACTTCATTTCGAAATCGTTTTCAATTCACTTCGAAATCGTTTTCAATTCAATTCATTTCGAAATCGTTTTCAATTCACTTCATTTCGAAATCGTTTTCAATTCACTTCATTTCGAAATCGTTTTCAATTCACTTTGAAATCGTTTTCAATTCACTTTGAAATCGTTTTCAATTCATTTCGAAATTGTCGATTTCGAAATCACTTTTCAATATTCATTTTAAAATGAATAAAGTCGATATAAATATCGTTCACGTCAAAATGGCGTCAATCTCATCAACACGGCTTCATAAATTTCTATTTTCAAATTTTCTTTATTTTTCAAATTGGAATGAGGCTCAATCAATTACCATATAAAATTAATTATATGGATTTCCATACAACACACGTATATAATAGCATTGAAAAATAATCAACCATCAACCAAAGTGCACTACACTGTATAAGCATCAAATATAGATATTCAACGCTTATAACAGCCTGTCAATCAATCGATCGACATATTTAATCAATCAGGATGAGTGAAATTCATATTTCATCCCAACACCAGTGTGGGGTTTCAAACAATCAAACACAGATTTTAGTTGTGCAGTTGGGCGATGTGTAAAATTTATCGTCCCAATCAATGTCATTCAAATAAGTGTACATAAACAAACCGTCTGGTTTGTAAATGAATATTTATTTATTCACATTCACGTTAAAAATTATATTTTTAACGATAAAACATTTTATTCCAACATATGAATTTCTATTCAATTCATTTATTCAATAAAAATGATATTTTTATTTTTCTAACATATTTTAGAAAATTTCGGCGGCATAACGGCACGATACTAGAAACGGGACAAGGCCTAGCCTTATCCCCGGTCTAGTGAAGGCCCACGCCATTCACACATCAATCAAAATCACCAAACTACCAAATTCAAATCAAATCATATAACTAATCTAGCAACCAAACAAACAAGTCCATGGTCTGTGGACGATTGTGTCGGGTGCTACTAAGCACCGTCTGCATCCTAGTATATATATATAACTAGAAAAAGAAATTGAAAGGTGAGAAATTCTCACCTATAGCTATCCTAGCTCCACGGCTCTTCCTTTGCAGAAGTCTTCGTCGTTTCGCCTTCTTGTCACCTTCGTTGACCGTAGCCACTACATATGTAAAAATCGAATTTTTACTTTGCTATTCAATATATAAAAATCATATTTTTATTTCGAAGTTCAATATATAAAAATCATATTTTTATTTCGAAGTTCACTATATAAAAATCATATTTTTATTTCGAAGTTCACTATATAAAAATCATATTTTTATTTCGAAGTTCACTATATAAAAATCATATTTTTATTTCGAAGTTCACTATATAAAAATCATATTTTTATTTCGAAGTTCACTATATAAAAATCATATTTTTATTTCGAAGTTCACTATATAAAAATCATATTTTTATTTCGAAGTTCACTATATAAAAATCATATTTTTATTTCGAAGTTCACTATATAAAAATCATATTTTTATTTCGAAGTTCACTATATAAAAATCATATTTTTATTTCATCTAGATAGTAAAAACTATATTTTTAATACTTTAAAAATATGAAAATCATATTTTTATTTCGAAGTTCACTATATAAAAATCATATTTTTATTTCATCTAGATAGTAAAAACTATATTTTTAATACTTTAAAAATATGAAAATCATATTTTTATTTTGCTAAAGTTCACAATAGACATCACATTTTTATATAGTATTTATAATAAAAAAAATCGCACCTTTAATTACCTAAATAAATAAAAATGAAATTAAACGCTCACCCTAGTCGGAGGAGGCTCGGGGAAGCCATGAACGGTCGTCGGCGGCGCCACATTGGTCGGAGCAGCAGAGGAATGGGCTTTGGGGCTTGGGATTCTTGAAAAACACGCTGGAGAGGAGGGAAGGGGCTGTCCACGTCGTCGCAGGTGGGTGTGGGGCGTCGGCTCGGCGGTGGGCGGTCAGAAAAAGGGTGGCGCGGTCAGCTTGGGTTAGGGCATTCGGGTTTTAGGGTTGTGGAGCTCGATGTGGCCGGAGAGGGGAGGGAGAAGGCGTCGATTGGGGAAGGGGAGCCCGCCGGAGTTGGCTAGTGGCCGGAGCTGGGGCGCGGCGTCGCCAGGGCTGGGCGGAGGAGGATTGGGGTGGCGGCGAGATGGTAATCGGGTTTGAAGATTAGGGGTAGTGGATTTTATCTGAACGAGATTTTAAAAGGGGGGGGGGGAGCTTCTAAATATATATATTTAATAATTAAATATTATTATTTTCTCCATAGAAGTTGACTTTTAATTTGAATCCGAAACAAGACCCAACGACTGTCGTCCTTAGCCAATTACCCCCATTCCGAACACAATGGGATATATATCGCAGGCCAATTCGACTGTTTCGACTGGTTTCCGTTCAAATAAAAATATAAATCTATATATATTCAATTTGAATGCACATTTTAATTTACCGGGGTCACACACAGCCTCTAAAAATACCCGAAAAATATTTTCTAGCTTCGTATTAACGATACGGTCCTAACAAAACTAGTTTCGTCAAATTCTGAGACCGTTTGGAAAATGGCCATTTTCCAGTCGATTAAAATCAACTGAAACTGGTCAAACACGTTTTCCTTTGCCACGCTCACATATTGATTCGAAAAATTATGAAATTTGAAACCTAGCAATAACTTCACCTCCCGGACCCAACAAAACTGGTTTCGTCGAAATCCGAGGTCGTTTGCAAAATTGCCATTTTTAAGGGCCTGAATTCCATAGCGACTATTCAGAATTTTCAACTGGACATATCTTTTGATTCCCGCTACGAACTTTTGATTATTCGGATTCGTTGGAAAGATATTATCTATTAGATTCCATTATTTTTGGTTTCACTAAAATCCGGATTGTTTTGCACCCGGTACATTCAATTGAAGTTTGAAATCGAATTATCGAACTACCGCGCCATTTTCAATTCTATTTATAATTATATATAAATATTTATATTCTAACGACGACGTATATAATATATACGTTCTAATATATCCAAATTAAAATTTCTCGTCGATATTATTTAAAATAATCTGTTTTAAATAATCAAAATTCGTTAAAATTGCCAAAATAAAAATTTTAAACAGGCCCAGATTTTCCGGGTTGTTACAATCTCCCCCACTTAAAACTTTTCGTCCCCGAAAAGGAACAAAGTCGAAAGTGGTTTGATAAATCAACTCTACGTTCGATCCGGCTTCCATTCTCCAACTTTTTAGTTTCTGAGAATTTTCAAAATTTCAAAAATTTGGCTAACACCCTAAATTTTTGAAAAAATTCGCCATAACCTCCCCTGCACCGGGAGCATCGGGGAATTTCAAATAGCTTCCCCGGTCCTTCAGATCTCAAAAAGAAAAAGAAAAAGCCAAGCGGCTAGCCAATAGGCTCATAAAATCATCATCACCCAAACAAAACAGTAAATTATGTAGTAAACATGTACCTATTTGTCGGGCAAACAAATTTTATTCTCTGCTCTAGCCTCCTTGCTATGACCTGTTCAATGTAAGTACAAGTATATGCAAGCAAACGCGACCAATCTTCAATACAATTCAATATTTGATGCAATTAGGCATATTGGTTTAAAAATTATCAAACAAACAAACAAACAACCCAAACATCAATCCATTAGTGAATTAGAGTTTCAAATTGATAAATTTGATATATAGTCAAAAATCATGTTTTTGATGCCAATTCACAACAATGTGTTCTAACTATATTAATTTTGGTTCTCACACCAGTCTAATGGAAATATATAGATAACCACACCTTCGAAACACGAACATCAATATTGATGATGCGATCGCTATCATCAATATCATCTCCGGGCGACTAGAGTGTAATTCTATATCTATCCAATATATTAAAACTTTGAATACACGCGGATCAGACGTATACGCAAAATCTATATATACTGGATTGTCCACATCAATATAAATAAATAACCAAATACGAATAATTGATTTAAATTTTCAAAACAAAAATTGTTTTCATTTTAAAAATATACTCTTCACACTCGTTCTAGGATACTACTGACCCCATCTCTAACGAGTCATTCCCATTGGATATTACTAATCCAATATCTGATGAATTCTTTCGTATGGTTCTAATGTGCCTTGTTCTCTGCTTTGTAAACCAAAGCTCTGATACCAAATGTGACGAGATGGAATTTCGCTCGGTCCGAACCAGTCGCTAAACCGATCCAGGCCGTTCGAAACGCCCTATCGTTTGAGAACACGACAAAACAGAACGCATACAGAAGAACATTTCATTGTATATTACAACAATGCATCAGATTACAAGAATATACAGAGTATAAATGAATATTACACAGAAATATCAGAGATTTAAATTACATTTAAATACATAGCAGCGGAAAATAATACAATACACAACTAGAAGGAGATATACGGATACAAGGCTTTCCGGATATCGTTCCAGCTGTAAACCAGGATCCTGTGAATATAAATCTGCAAAACCAAAACTGCTAGCTGCCCGTGTCAAAATAGGGGCACCCAGAGTTTAGGTTAAAACAATAAACTCCAGGTCAGTCATGGGACTGGTGTGAGAACTAAAACAGTTATAATTCTTTATTTTAAAGTTCGGTAAATCAAGGGACCACGCCGTAACACGGAACGGGTTTCCTCCCAAGAATACCAGTGCATAAAACGAACAGCGCAATGCTAAATAAAGAAAAATGAAGCTGTTATAAGACCCAGGTCCCATCACACAATGCAACGCAAGCCGGAGGATAGGGTTTTTACCTTATAACAGCCAAAGCATGCTTGATACGGTTAAAACAAATCATTTGATACTATTATAAGTGCATAGTGTATAGAACAACTTCAAATCATAAGTATCAATCATAGGCGGCATGAGCGCCCCATCCCACTATGTCACCATATATAGGTTTACAAATAAAACCGCAAAGTCACGTATTTGGAAATTGGATTTCCGTCTATGAACCGAGGCAAAAGATAGTCCTCAACCGATTCGAGACAATCTAGCCTACCATGTCTCAGGAACAGCCGCAACTGCCCCCTGGATCGTCAGGGCCGGTCCACCGATGTGGATTATTATGCCTGAACAATACGTCTCCCCGCCCTTTGGGGCGCAAACGAGCCAACGAATGACTCCATCGGACCCGGATCGTCCGATCAAACCGAGGCGCCTCGCAACAGCAACAACCACATAAGTCAAACTCGTCAGGGCGTGTAAAACCACTGACGCCACTTTTAGCTAGAAAGAAACGCAAGCCCTCCCTGAGGTCCGTCTCCCGTTTTTGGTTCATACCGGGTATGAAACACGCGAGGTAAACGTTACACAAAGCCACGCCACAAAGGCCGTGCTTTGATCATCACCACAAGACTTTGCTTTTCAACAGAAGCCTCGATCAATTGCCACTTAGGCATGCCACACAGGCAATTCACTCCATGTGTTTGATATCCATCAATATATAACCCATGAGCTCGTACGTCTCAGAGAAGGGCGTTAAGCAAGAGAATAAATTCTCCGCCGCCAAACAGATATATATTTAATAAAGATCAATCACACAGACTAAAATCCAATGTCAGACACACAGTCCATTTACAAGTTCGTTCTGTGTCTGAACGAAACCGGAGGCACCTAGTACCCCGCATATCCATCGATCTCCAAGTACGTCTGGACGATCACCAACTGTTTCCATCTTCTTGGGTGTACAGCCCAATCAAGATCATCAGTTATCACCCAGACGACGTGAAGACTTCCGGTCTTCGACCACCGTCTTCATCTTCGACACCACGTCGAAACAGTTATTCAGAATGGGATAAACCCGGTCTTTCTGAATAACTCGCGTATATATTATAAAAGTGTTACACAAACACAACATACGCCTCATTCCAATTCAGAATATTCTTTTTATTCAAATATTCCTATACTTTAGGAAAGTTCCCATTAATTTTATCCAAGATAAATTCTTCAAATTTATTCTTTAATCTCCTTTGAATATCAATTCAAACTAGTCGGGATTAGCGAACCACACCGAAGTAATCATTTATTTTATTTTCCCAATCCCAACCTATTCATCCCATGAAGTAAAACTGGTAGTACTTCATATCTAACACCACAGTGTTATCGGTAAATTCAATTACCATTTCACGTTCAAATCTAATTAAAGATTTAACTATCGCCTGGAGTAAAACTGGTGATACTCCATTCTCGATCTTTTCAATCTAATTAAAGATTCATTAAAACTCCACTTAGTTTTAATCTTCGACTGGGTTAAAGAATCAGTGTCATTTAAAACACGGTTCACGATAAACCCAAAATCACATTCCATTAATTATCGGGTTAAAGAACAAGTGTTATTTAAAACACTGTTCACGATAAACCCAAAAATCAATATCAATTCAATTCCAATTAAATATTATTTAATTGGTACCCTTCATTAAATCTAAATAAAAAGATTTAATCATTTCTCAACTGGGTTCAAGAACAGTGCTAGTGAAGACACCATTCACGACAAACCCAAATCACATTTGATATTCAATATAAGGCTCTGAATAGAAAATATATCGGCTTATATTCAATACCAAATTCTACGATTAACAAATGTCGTATTGGAAATAACGATATAAATATATATCTTTCAAATTTCCATAACAACACCTGTATAATCACGAATTCCAACATCGAAATATTCCGAAAACAATTTCGATTCAATTCCACTCCAATGCAATCATTGGAAATTCTGGTTATTTTTAAAACCATTTCAAATTCAATTTATTTATTTAAAAATAAATAGAATTATCTTTCTAGTTCAAAACTAGTTCATTTCGATAAAAATCTATTTTTATCTTTTCAAATATGGAGTTTTTCATCCCAAATCTTCACAAATCATTTCTTATGATTTTACACAAATTATTACTATTTTTAATAATTTTATCAAGGCCCGTACAGTCGATTTCCATCAATGGCCATCGAACTGCACTTATAGCGACCTTTTTCAAATTTGATTTGGACATAATTCCAAATCCAACCGTTAGATTTCTAATTTCTAATATTCGTTAGAAAGCTCTTTTCGATACGAACCCAACGGTTCCGGTTTTAGGAGAATCCGACGGTCGGATCTCCCGTAATGTCCGTTTGAAATAAATGGTCGAAATTCACGAACTGCCGCGGCGCGGCGCGTTCTATTCAGGCCATTATATTATATATATAATATATACTTCGTCGATTTCTATTTAAAACGAATTATATAAATAGTTTTGAATTCGTTTCAAAAACATTTTCAACTTCCTTTTCAATTCAAATCACAATTGAATTCTTCTTTATAGATTCGTTTTAAAATTCATTTCTATTCAATTCAAATTTCAATTCAATTTGAATTCGTTTTCAATTCAATTCATTTCGAAATCGTTTTCAATTCAATTCATTTCGAAATCGTTTTCAATTCACTTCATTTCGAAATCGTTTTCAATTCACTTCATTTCGAAATCGTTTTCAATTCACTTCATTTCGAAATCGTTTTCAATTCACTTCATTTCGAAATCGTTTTCAATTCACTTCATTTCGAAATCGTTTTCAATTCACTTCGAAATCGTTTTCAATTCAATTCATTTCGAAATCGTTTTCAATTCACTTCATTTCAAAATCGTTTTCAATTCACTTCATTTCGAAATCGTTTTCAATTCACTTTGAAATCGTTTTCAATTCATTTCGAAATCGTCGATTTCGAAATCACTTTTCAATATTCATTTTAAAATGAATAAAGTCGATATAAATATCGTTCACGTCAAAATGGCGTCAATCTCATCAACACGGCTTCATAAATTTCTATTTTCAAATTTTCTTTATTTTTCAAATTGGAATGAGGCCCAATCAATTACCATATAAAATTAATTATATGGATTTCCATACAACACATGTATATAATAGCATTGAAAAATAATCAACCATCAACCAAAGTGCACTACACTGTATAAGCATCAAATATAGATATTCAACGCTTATAACAGCCTGTCAATCAATCGATCGACATATTTAATCAATCAGGATGAGTGAAATTCATATTTAATCCCAACACCCATGTGGGGTTTCAAACAATCAAACACAGATTTTAGTTGTGCAGTTGGGCGATGTGTAAAATTTATCGTCCCAATCAATGTCATTCAAATAAGTGTACCTAAACAAACCGTCTGGTTTGTAAATGAATATTTATTTATTCACATTCACGTTAAAAATTATATTTTTAACGATAAAACATTTTATTCCAACATATGAATTTCTATTCAATTCATTTATTCAATAAAAATGATATTTTTATTTTTCTAACATATTTTAGAAAATTTCGGCGGCATAACGGCACGATACTAGAAACGGGACAAGGCCTAGCCTTATCCCCGGTCTAGTGAAGGCTCACGCCATTCACACATCAATCAAAATCACCAAACTACCAAATTCAAATCAAATCATATAACTAATCTAGCAACCAAACAAACAAGTCCATGGTCTGTGGACGATTGTGTCGGGTGCTACTAAGCACCGTCTGCATCCTAGTATATATATAACTAGAAAAAGAAATTGAAAGGTGAGAAATTCTCACCTATAGCTATCCTAGCTCCACGGCTCTTCCTTTGCAGAAGTCTTCGTCGTTTCGCCTTCTTGTCACCTTCGTTGACCGTAGCCACTACATATGTAAAAATCGAATTTTTACTTCGCTATTCAATATATAAAAATCATATTTTTATTTCGAAGTTCAATATATAAAAATCATATTTTTATTTCGAAGTTCACTATATAAAAATCATATTTTTATTTCGAAGTTCACTATATAAAAATCATATTTTTATTTCGAAGTTCACTATATAAAAATCATATTTTTATTTCGAAGTTCACTATATAAAAATCATATTTTTATTTCGAAGTTCACTATATAAAAATCATATTTTTATTTCATCTAGATAGTAAAAACTATATTTTTAATACTTTAAAAATATGAAAATCATATTTTTATTTCGAAGTTCACTATATAAAAATCATATTTTTATTTCATCTAGATAGTAAAAACTATATTTTTAATACTTTAAAAATATGAAAATCATATTTTTATTTTGCTAAAGTTCACAATAGACATCACATTTTTATATAGTATTTATAATAAAAAAAATCGCACCTTTAATTACCTAAATAAATAAAAATGAAATTAAACGCTCACCCTAGTCGGAGGAGGCTCGGGGAAGCCATGAACGGTCGTCGGCGGCGCCACATTGGTCGGAGCAGCAGAGGAATGGGCTTTGGGGCTTGGGATTCTTGAAAAACACGCTGGAGAGGAGGGGAGGGGCTGTCCACGCCGTCGCAGGTGGGTGTGGGGCGTCGGCTCGGCGGTGGGCGGTCAGAAAAAGGGTGGCGCGGTCAGCTTGGGTTAGGGCATTCGGGTTTTAGGGTTGTGGAGCTCGATGTGGCCGGAGAGGGGAGGGAGAAGGCGTCGATTGGGGAAGGGGAGCCCGCTAGAGTTGGCTGGTGGCCGGAGCTGGGGCGCGGCGTCGCCAAGGCTGGGCGGAGGAGGATTGGGGTGGCGGCGAGATGGTAATCGGGTTTGAAGATTAGGGGTAGTGGATTTTATCTGAACGAGATTTTAAAAGGGGGGGGGAGCTTCTAAATATATATATTTAATAATTAAATATTATTATTTTCTCCATAGAAGTTGACTTTTAATTTGAATCCGAAACAAGACCCAACGACTGTCGTCCTTAGCCAATTACCCCCATTCCGAACACAATGGGATATATATCGCAGGCCAATTCGACTGTTTCGACTGGTTTCCGTTCAAATAAAAATATAAATCTATATATATTCAATTTGAACGCACATTTTAATTTACCGGGGTCACACACAGCCTCTAAAAATACCCGAAAAATATTTTCTAGCTTCGTATTAACGATACGGTCCTAACAAAACTAGTTTCGTCAAATTCTGAGACCGTTTGGAAAATGGCCATTTTCCAGTCGATTAAAATCAATTGAAACTAGTCAAACACGTTTTCCTTTGCCACGCTCACATATTGATTCGAAAAATTATGAAATTTGAAACCTAACAATAACTTCACCTCCCGGACCCAACAAAACTGGTTTCGTCGAAATCCGAGGTCGTTTGCAAAATTGCCATTTTTAAGGGCCTGAATTCCATAGCGACTATTCAGAATTTTCAACTGGACATATCTTTTGATTCCCGCTACGAACTTTTGATTATTCGGATTCGTTGGAAAGATATTATCTATTAGATTCCATTATTTTTGGTTTCACTAAAATCCGGATTGTTTTGCACCCGGTACATTCAATTGAAGTTTGAAATCGAATTATCGAACTACTGCGCCATTTTCAATTCTATTTATAATTATATATAAATATTTATAATCTAATGATGACGTATATAATATATACGTTCTAATATATCCAAATTAAAATTTCTCATCGATATTATTTAAAATAATCTGTTTTAAATAATCAAAATTCGTTAAAATTGCCAAAATAAAAATTTTAAACTGGCCCAGATTTTCCGGGTTGTTACAGTTAATTATTTGTAAACTTTAATTACTTGCATCATTTCTGATAAGTAACTTCAAACAGTAAAGTATGTCTCCTGATAGCGGCTAGATAAATTTCAGATGGGTTTTCGTTGATAAGGTACCATTGGTGGAGACAAAATGGTCTGTTATCGTCCCCATGCATTGATACATCCTGAACCATAATGGACCATATCACCTAGTTTCTGCAACAATGGAAATGATGCATTAATGTAAATGTTAAATTTGATATTTTATAAAATCTTAAAACTATAAATAAATTGGTGTTGCGGGGGATTTGAATAAAATATGCGTTTGTTGCTTTAATGTTATGTTGTGTCTTGTTTACTACTGCTATTAGCATTCACTGTTTTGTTCTTTGCTAGTTTAATCCCAGTCTTGTGTGTAGTTTACATGGAAAATTTCTCTCCCCTTTTGAGCGGTGTCAGCATGCTTAACTTATTCTTTGGCCACCTAAAATATGCAACTTGTGTTATCTTAGTTGCGGCTTATTCCCTTTTGACTACTGGCCAATCTCTTTTACATGCAATTGTTGCTTTGCTTGGGCATATATGTCTGCTAGTACCTGCGTTCACTAAGAAAATATAGAAAAGAAAAAAAAATGAAGTGATACCGGGCTTTGGTCAGAATATACTTCAATACCAATGCTTATGAATGTAAGTTAAACAGGCATGACTGCATATTTTTACAATAGTATATTTGGTCTATGTATCCAAATTTTAAAGTGTTTAGAATTTTCTGTTTCACTCATATTAAATTTGAAAGAAAAAAGTAGAGAAAATGTTAGATCAGATAAGGACACAAAAAAATTAGATATGAACCGCTTCTACCGAGCACTATTTACTATATATGTTGATTACTATTTACTGCATATGTTGGCCACATATCTAAACTACTTATGATTACATCTCATTTACTGTCATACTTTGACCATGTTGGATCCTTGAAAGATTTAACTGGAACCTGCATTTTTCCATTCTATGCTTGCCAACGCTAGGCCCTTGTATTTGGATTTTGAATCACATTCTTAAAACTGTAAACTTGTTGATACTTTGACTTGCTTTATGCATGTGCCATCCAGATCCATCCCTTTGCCTTAGTTTGTTGCTTGGATTTCTTTGAATGTGTTTTGCCGTCATGACTTAACGTGCTATATTTGACTCCACATTAGTTTCGTGTATGGGCATGCTCGTTTCTGGGATGCTGAGGCAGTACACGTGTGTGTATACATACACGCACATGTATATGCAAGCTTCTAGGATCACTTATGCTATTGTTGTATTCGGTTCAGTCGTTGAGGCAGTGCATACATGTATCTTATATACACGTGTGAACTCGCAAACATCCGATACTGTTTGTCCCTGGAAATAGATAAGAACTGATATGAACAAGTACTACAACTATTTATTCTATGTGTGACACCGAGGGTAGAAAAATTCAGTTTATATTGAAATTAATTTACTTGAACTATGATTAATCCTGACTCGAGTGTTTTATGTTTTTGCATGGAACGCTCGGGTCAGACCCGAGCAGTATAGATTTAAAGATTACAGCTTAGGATTTGAAGATTGGCGAAGCTGGGGGTTCTTATAGCAGCGCACTCTGAAGATTTATACAGTAAAGATTTTCTTGTATTCTAAGTATATTTTATATTCCGCTGTAGAAAAACTCTTGTATTCAAAAATCATGGTTTATAAATGAAAGTTTTATTTTTATCTCATACTGTGATATTTATTATTCGGTATTCTCTGTGTTGACTCTGTTTATAAACTCTGTAAGCTAAATACGCTCCGTCAGTTTGGACGATTTAAGTTGGTTTAACCACCAATTTGAAGCGGTCAAAAAGGCGGGTCGTTACAAGTGGTATCAGAGCTTTGGTTTATTCAAAGCTTAGCTTATTGAGTTTAAAAACAGATCTTGAAAATAAAGCGATTTTGAAAAATAATTATTTTTGAAATATCAAATATTTTGAAACTAGTATTTTGAAATTAATACAGCGGAAATGAAAATTTATTTTGAGATTTAAAATTTTGTTCGGAATCCCCAGTCTTCAGAAGTCTTCGAATCCAGGTTTGCGAGAATTATTCTTCAATAAGTTCCCTTAGGATTTGAATCTCGAATCCATCATCAGATGGTATCTAAGGTAGATAAGTGGAAGAGAATCAACGAATTTACTTTGTTAAGCGTGAATTTTAGAAATCAAAGATAACTGAAGTTGATTGCAAATAAGAGTTCAGTTTGAATAGAAAAGGAAAAATTTGAAATCATTTCAAAGAAGAAACGATGAAGTTTATTTTGAAATTAAGAATATAAGTTGATGAAATAAAATAAAAAGGGGTTAAGTGAAGAAAGCTAGTAAGTGTCAACAAGTATGTGGGAATAACGATGTTGTATTTAACATCTGTTGAATCCAAATTACGAATTTAGAAATGTTTTCAAGAGGATAAAGTACATTTTCGTCAGAAAATGAAGATTTGCAAATATATTGAAATGTTTTCCCAATAATAATAAGAGATTTCATAAAATTATAAAAATATGAATATGATAATTGGAAATGTTTTCCCGAAAACCGTGAGGGACTAACGGGTTCTGAAAAATCAGAATGGTGAGGACTGAAGAGCAAAATGCCGCACGTCGAGAACGAAGAGCGGCAGAACGTAAAAGAAAGGAAGAAGTAATGATGGAATACGAGAAGAGAATTAAGGAAAAACAGACAGCCGACCCCTATGACAATGTCATTTGTTACAGATGTTAGAAAAAGGGACATTATGCGGCTACGTGCGGAGAGAGAGACAAGGGAAAGAAGAAAGAAGGAAAAATTTATCGACCCAATATTTTCTGTTTTAAATGTAGAAAGAAGGGACATTTCCCCAGTCGTTGTCTCAAAGTGAGGAAGAAGAGGCCTGCCATTGCTGAGACGTCTGAGGAACCAATCACTTGTTATCATTGTAAGCAAGTTAGACATATAGCTCGAAATTGTTCCGAGAGACAACAAGGAAGACAGACAATATTGCGCTCCGCTAGAGAAAAAACTGTGAAGTATGTAGAGAAAGATGGCTCCATCTCGTATTATTGTAAGAACTGCAAGGAGTGGGGTCATGTGGATGAGGAATGCACAAATCTTTTTGTGGAGACTCCAGAACCATGAATATCATGAAAGTAGTTTACGCAAAGATGTGGATCATCGATCGAAAAGCAGAAAATCCTCGAAGATTGTGAATCCTAGTTAAGTCAGCTCTGTTTCGTAATATTATCGTTGTAATTCTTAAACTCCTATGTAGGTATTTGGAATAGATCAAAAAAAAAAAAGACTATGTATAATTATTTGAATGGAATGGTTATGAAAGATTTTGAACTCTATGAAGTTGCTATTATTGGTTTAATCTTATAAGGTTATTTGAAATCTTGAAAATAAAATATTTCTGAGTAGAAATTATATTGATATTGTTATAATAAATGGTTTTCATAAAAGTAGATTCGTAAACTGAATTCGAGAGTTACGTGAGAAATAATTTGATAAGAAAGTGAAGTTAAGAAAGTGGAAACTAACCGGAGATTGGTCAAGTTGGATGACTTTCTAAGTGTCAATCTGATGTTGGTTCCGGCCTTCGGGATTGATACTTAGAGAGTGGTTCGCTTACTAATTTACAGTCGATGGATGTGAAAGAGTAATTGTGTGAATGAAAATTTTGTTACAAGAATGAAAATTCTGGAATTTTGAAAACACAAAAATTTGGGTGATAAACATAATAATTGGAAATCTGGAAGAAAAATTGGTTTATAACCAATAGATCTATAAATCCGAGTTGGAAAGGACATCAAGTATTTGAAGTAGTTAATAGATCAAAGCTAAAATTTTGAAATCGGAATGAATTTTGAGAATATTCGATTTTGGGTATTAGAGAAATGTGATTTCATAACTTGTATGGGAAAATGTAGTGAATTGAATTTTTTTTTTTTTTTTTGGATTGAAAGGTAATCGATTAAAATAAAATCTTATATAACGGAATTTATATAAGACAAGATGTTTGAAATATGATTTGGGAAGAAAATCTTATGTAAATGACATAAGTATGGTTTATGAAATAAAATATTATATATATATATAGTATAGTATGTTTTTCAAAGTAAAAGATAAGGAAAGTACCTTCCTTCTCTTGAATTTCGAGCTTGGTTGAGATATGCTGCTGGTGGAAGTAGGTTGTCTGGGCATAAAACTCATGAGTTACCATTGAGCACGACTGCTAGCGTAATTCGCATGGCTGCAGATAGCCTACGGCGGTCGGATGTTTCCTGAGGGAATCAGGCGTAACCATTGTGATCACTGCGATCTAGAGTCGTTGGAATTCGACCGTGTAGCGAAATTCGCAGGGCTGCAGATAGCCTACGGCAGACGGATGTTTCTTGGGGGAACCAAGCGTAACCATTGTGACTGCTGCGATCTACAGTCGAATTGGAAGGGCGTAATCCGCAGAGCTGTGAAAGCTTACGGGTATGGATGTTTCCTGGGGGACCCAGGCGTAACCATTGTGTACCTGCGGTCCACTGAGATATCTTAGTGATAGTGAGCCACCTGTTTGATGCAGCAGTTAGTCTTCGTGACTTGATTGGTCTTCGTGACCTGATTTGTCCTTGGGACTTGTTTTGTTCTTGTGACTTGAAGTATCTTCAAAATTCCTTGATTTGTTTCCATGATTCTGAAACAGAGCAACCAACGCTCAGTGACCTCAGAATATCTTTTAAATATCTTCCGTTGATCTGTCCATGACGAAATTCGCAGGGAAGTGATTTCCTACGGATACAGATGTTTTCTGGGGGATCCAGATGGAACCATTGTGTATCTGCGATTCTTGAACAATCAACATATCAATATCACATTGGTACTTTCCGTATCTGTTTTTAAAGGAATTTTTGATATATTTTCACTAGGAGTTGAAGCAAGGATATTTAGTACTTGGAGATTTTAGTCGTGCGCCTGGCCAGCGTATGCCTAACATCTGTGAGAACGACAATAGACTTGTCAAGCTTCGAGTTATCAAATATTTTCAAGAAAATAATTAGAAATTAAAACCTATGTAACTTAATAACTTAAGAAGAAGAATTTCCGAGTATTTCTAATTCTATAGCTGTGGGATAATAATACAAGTATGTTCTGTGCAGAAATTATAAATTATTTCGAATTTTGGGGAAATTTCAAGTCGATAATTTGTGACTTAAAAAGGTAATTACACTCTTCAATGAGTGTTGGGGAGGATTAAATGGGTTGAATATAAGGAAATGCGGTTGAACTTGTGAAATGAACAAGTAAATATTGAGAGATGAGATTATAAAGAAATTTGAGATAATATATAGAATTTGAAATTTAAAAAGAGATTGGTTTTGAAAAGAAATTTGCTTTCCGAATAAATTGAATGTGATAGATGATTTAAATCAGTTATGGAAATATTTGAAATATAAAATGGTATAACTCTAACGATCTTTCCTTTTCGAGGACGAAAAGTTTAAAGGGGGGAAGATTGTAACGACCCGAAAATTTCGACAACTGGAATTGGAATTAATTAAGGATTTATTTATTGATAATCAATATTTATATTGACATTTAAGTTAAAAATCGAATATATTATTTTGAGTATGAATTGAATTCAATATTTAATTTAGTTAGTCGAGAATCAAATATTTACTATTGAATAGTTGGATTGAATTTGGTGAAATATTTGAATTAGATTTTGAAATTCGATTAGGAAAATATAGATGGTTGAATTTTAAAATAAAGTAGCATCGTATAAACACAGAATTGGATTTTTATTAAATTAATTCTTGAATAGAGAACGTTGGAACGAAGGATGTCACATTTGGAGATCATGTCAACAATATCAATTTATAACGGTTAGTGGTATTTGCGGTAGAAATTAACCGTAAATAAACTCTTCCCATATAATTATACCCTAATATATATCCTGCTCTAAATAACACCTTCCTCAGTTTCTAACGAGCTGACCTATAGTCTGAACCACGCCCCTCCCCTAAAGCTATCGATTTAACACCGTCCTTATCCCCTAATTTTCCTCTATAAAATTATGCCTCCGTTCAGTTTTTCCTTCAGCCAAAATTAGTTCTACCCTAAATCAATTTTCCCAAAATCAAAACCCTAACCGCAAATTAGTCTCTCCAAAATTTCTTCAACAAAAGAAAACTAAAACCCTCCCCTTTAAAAATCAAAACTTTTCCCTAATTTCAATTTAATGATTTCGAAAAATCAAGTCGCCTCTTCCTCTAGTCAACTGAAAAAAAAATCGCCACGCACGTTTGGCTTGTCAAAGGCGGAGCGCGTAGATTGAGCTTCGGAAATGCCGCCGCACCGCCTTAGACTGGCGTTGACACCAGTTTTGAACCACCTCAGCCGACGACCACCTGTCGCTTTTCACCCTAAGGTGAGCTTCTCACTCACGATTAACTCATGTTTCAAGTATTTTAACTTCAGTATTTAAAACTGAATCGTTTTGGTGATTTTGTGTGGTTTGGGTCCTTGGTTGATTTTCTGTAAATGATTAGAATTGAGCACTTGCCTAGAATAAAATCTGTTCTATTGAAAATCGAGTACCTATGCAAAATTGCTATTGTTTAGAACCTAAAATAACTTAGTTGCACTCTTGATGTCTATTAACAAGCAATGCTTGCTGTGATTCTGACAGTACTTACTGTAAAGATGCACCCATACATACACCTTTGCTTTGAAATGAACCATATGTGTTGGATTCTATCCGATCCTTTTTAGCCGTAATTTTTCTAGCCGTATTGCTTGAATATTGAGTATCTATTGTTTTGGAACCTGGATGTTATCTCTATTGTAAAGGAAAAACTTGATAATAGATGAATAATCAGGATACACTATTAGAATAGTAGGCATCCCCCTATTTGTCTTTGTTAAAATACTTTGTTTTTCCCAAGAATATACTGTTCTGTAAAGTGCATGAAAGTAAAAATGAGCAATGTCCTATGAGCACTGCAGGGTTGTTAGGATATAAGCCGGATTTTTGGCTTAACCTCTTAATAAAACTGTAACACTAATTTTACTTATTTTACTAGATATCCACCAAGAATATTTGATTAATTGTGGATATCTTAACAGTTACGTATGACTAGTTAATGGGAACATTTGACCATGTATATAGGTGATGATGGCCTTTGAAAACTGGAATTATAAATACTCTACGATGATTTTCTGCGTATAAAGTGAATGCCAGTCCTATGTCATGTTGTTTGAATGGTACTAATACTTGTGGCTATACATATTTATAAACTTAAAGTAAAGGGTGACATACCCATACTGTCCATGCCGCACCATTGCACTTTGTTTGCACTGAAACTGTAAGTCTATAGGTATACACCCACTATCTCATTATCTCATGCGGAGAAAAAAAAAGTGTTGTCACAGTAAACTTCAACTTCAAGGATGTTGTGCTTGTCTATAATTCTACCACTTTAAAAAGAAAAAGTGTCGTCATGTAACTATAGATCTATTTGGTCATGTTGTGAGCAAGTTAATTATTTGTAAACTTTAATTACTTGCATCATTTCTGATAAGTAACTTCAAACAGTAAAGTATGTCTCCTGATAGCGGCTAGATAAATTTCAGATGGGTTTTCGTTGATAAGGTACCATTGGTGGAGACAAAATGGTCTGTTATCGTCCCCATGCATTGATACATCCTGAACCATAATGGACCATATCACCTAGTTTCTGCAACAATGGAAATGATGCATTAATGTAAACGTTAAATTTGATATTTTATAAAATCTTAAAACTATAAATAAATTGGTGTTGCGGGGGATTTGAATAAAATATGCGTTTGTTGCTTTAATGTTATGTTGTGTCTTGTTTACTACTGCTATTAGCATTCACTGTTTTGTTCTCTGCTAGTTTAATCCCAGTCTTGTGTGCAGTTTACATGGAAAATTTCTCTCCCCTTTTGAGCGGTGTCAGCATGCTTAACTTATTCTTTGGCCACCTAAAATATGCAACTTGTGTTATCTTAGTTGCGGCTTATTCCCTTTTGACTACTGGCCAATCTCTTTTACATGCAATTGTTGCTTTGCTTGGGCATATATGTCTGCTAGTACCTGCGTTCACTGAGAAAATATAGAAAAGAAAAAAAAATGAAGTGATACCGGGCTTTGGTCAGAATATACTTCAATACCAATGCTTATGAATGTAAGTTAAACAGGCATGACTGCATATTTTTACAATAGTATATTTGGTCTATGTATCCAAATTTTAAAGTGTTTAGAATTTTCTGTTTCACTCATATTAAATTTGAAAGAAAAAAGTAGAGAAAATGTTAGATCATATAAGGACACAAAAAAATTAGATATGAACCGCTTCTACCGAGCACTATTTACTATATATGTTGATTACTATTTACTGCATATGTTGTCCACATATATAAACTACTTATGATTACATCTCATTTACTGTCATACTTTGACCATGTTGGATCCTTGAAAGATTTAACTGGAACCTGCATTTTTCCATTCTATGCTTGCCAACGCTAGGCCCTTGTATTTGGATTTTGAATCACATTCTTAAAACTGTAAACTTGTTGATACTTTGACTTGCTTTGTGCATGTGCCATCCAGATCCATCCCTTTGCCTTAGTTTGTTGCTTGGATTTCTTTGAATGTGTTTTGCCGTCATGACTTAACGTGCTATATTTGACTCCACGTTAGTTTCGTGTATGGGCATGCTCGTTTCTGGGATGCTGAGGCAGTAAACGTGTGTGTATACATACACGCACATGTATATGCAAGCTTCTAGGATCACTTATGCTATTGTTGTATTCGGTTCAGTCGTTGAGGCAGTGCACACATGTATCTTATATACACGTGTGAACTCGCAAACATCCGATACTGTTTGTCCCTGGAAATAGATAAGAACTGATATGAACAAGTACTACAACTATTTATTCTATGTGTGACACCGAGGGTAGAAAAATTCAGTTTATATTGAAATTAATTTACTTGAACTATGATTAGTCCTGACTAGAGTGTTTTATGTTTTTGCATGGAACGCTCGGGTCAGACCCGAGCAGTACAGATTTAAAGATTACAGCTTAGGATTTGAAGATTGGCGAAGCTGGGGGTTCTTATAGCAGCGCACTCTGAAGATTTATACAGTAAAGATTTTCTTGTATTCTAAGTATATTTTATATTCCGCTGTAGAAAAACTCTTGTATTCAAAAATCATGGTTTATAAATGAAAGTTTTATTTTTATCTCATACTGTGATATTTATTATTCTGTATTCTTTGTGTTGACTCTGTTTATAAACTCTGTAAGCTAAATACGCTCCGTCAGTTTGGACGATTTAAGTTGGTTTAACCACCAATTTGAAGCGGTCAAAAAGGCGGGTCGTTACATGAACGAAACCGGAGGCATCTTATTCCTCATCCCATATGTCCAATACAGGAGAGAGGTCCTCGCATATCCGGTCGATCTCCAACTACGTCTGGACGATCACCACTTATTAACTTGTCTTGGGTGTACAGCATAATCAAGACATCAGTAATCATCCAAATGATGTGAAGACCTCCGGTCTTCAACCACCACCTTCATCGTCGACTCATCACCGATTCAGTTATTCAGAATGGGATAAACCCGGTCATTTCGAATAACTCGCGTATATAATAAACAAGTGCTGCACAAACACAACATATGCCTCATTCCAATTCAGAATATTCTTTTATTCAAATATTCTTATACTTTGGGAAAGGTTCCCATTAATTTTATTAAATATAAATTCTTTAAATTTATTCTTTAATCTTCCTTTGGATATCAATTCAAACCAAATTAAGGTTTATCCAAACTAGTCGGGATTAGCGAACCTTGCCGAAGTAATTATTTGTTAAATTTCCCAATCCCAACCTATTATCCCATGAAGCAAAACTAGTAATACTTCATATCTAACACCACGGTGTTATCGGTAAATTCAATTACCATTTCATGTTCAAATCTATTTAACGATTTAACTATCGCCTGGAGTAAAACTGGCGGTACTCCATTCTCGATTATTTCTCGAATTTGATAATTTTAGTTATCAAATTCACCTTTCAATCTATTTAAAGATTCATCAAAACTCTAATTCAGTTTTAATTTCCAAAAATCAATAATTAATGATTATTCAAAGTTAAGAAATAAATCTTATCTTTAACTAGGTTAAAGAACTAATGTCATTTAAAACACAGCTCACAATAAATCTAAAATCACATTCCATTAACAATGGAATCTTCACGAAAAACAAATCAATATATATATAATCGATATAAACTTCCATGTCCAACCGATAATATAAATTGAATAACGGCAAAGCCTATTAAATTCCATATATAGTAACAGTCTTCCTCCACAGAAGTTCACTTCGATTATTACCGAATCGAATTCCATTCCATTCCAATTTATTTTATTAAACTGGAAAACTTTTCTTTGGAAATTTCCCCTAAATCTTAATTAAAAGATTTATAAATTCCAAATTATATTTTACTGTGAATCGGGTTAAAGAACGAATGTCGTTAAAACACAGTTCACAATAAACCCAATTCACATTCAATTTCAAATCCAATTAAATGTTAATCAATTGGTAATTCTTCTCCACATGTTAATTAAAATATTGATGTTTTTCACATAAGGTTTAAGACCTGTGTTACTGAAGACCCCATCCCATCAGTCTCTAACCGTAAATTAGTAAGAGAACAATTCCGTAAGTATTAATCTCGAAGGCCGAAACCAACATCAGATCAATACCCAGGAAACCATTCAACTTAACTAATCTCTAGTTAGTTTCTAATTTTTATAACTCCATTGGGTTTAAGAACAGTATTATTAAAGACACCATTCACGACAAACCCAAAATCTCATTCCATTGTTAATCGGGTTAAAGAACAAGTGTTATTTTAAACACCGTTCACGATAAACCCAAAAACCAATTTCAATTTAATTCCAATTAAATGTTAATTAATTGGTAAATTTCATTAAATCTTAATAAAAAGATTTATATCTGTTCTCAATGGGGGTTTAAGAACAGTGTTAATGAAGACATCGTTCACGACAAACCCAAAATCCAATTCTAAATACAAGGCTCTGAATAGAAATTATATCAGCTTATATTCAATATCAAATTCTGAAATCCACAAATATCGTATTAGGAATAACGATATATATATATATATATTACAAATTCCTCCACAATGTCTGTATAATCACGGAATCCAATATCGAAATATTCCGAACATAACTTCAATTTATATCCATTCCAATTCATATATTGGAAATTCTAGTTATTTTTAAAACCATTTCAAATCTAATTTATTTATTTAAAAATAATTGGGTTATAATTTTAGTTAATAACTAGTTCATTTCGATAAAAAATTATTTTTATCTTTTCAAATATGGAATTTTTCATCCCAATTCTTTCCAAATCATTTATTATGATTTTACACAATTTATCGATATTTTTAATAATTTTATCAAGGCCCGTACAGTTGATTTCCATAAACGGCCATCGAACTGCACTTACAGCAACCTTTCCCAAATTTGATTTGGACATAATTCCAAATCCAATCGTTAGATTTAAAATCTCTAATATTCGTTGGAAAGCTTTTTCGATACGAACCCAACAGTTCTAATTTTAGGAGAATCCGACTGTTGGATCTCCCGTAATGTCCATTCGAAGTCAATGGTCGAAATTCGTGAACTACCCTAGCGCAGCGCATTCTATTCAGGCCGTTATATATGTATATATTATATATATTTCATCGATTTCCATTTAAAACGTATTTTATAAATCGTTTTAAATTCATTTTCAAAACGATTTCAACTTCATATTCAATTTCAAATCAAAATTGAATATTCCATATCATTAATATATAAATGATAATATTTTCAAAACATTAGATTTTGAAATCACTTCCTTTTCGATATTCATTCTAAAAATTAATAAAATCGATATAAATATCGTTCACGTCAAAATGACATTAATTCATTTGACACGGCTTTATATATTTAAATATTTTCGTGTCCATCCCAAATCGGACATCAAAATCAGATTTTGATCTTTTACTGAATATTATTTTAAAATATTCATTATTTTAAAATATTCGTTATTTTAAAATATTTTTTCTTTCTGAACTGGTATCAGACACGGTCAATTACCATATAATGTTATTTATATGGATTTCATATAACACATGTACATAACAACAATGATAAACAATCAACCATCCAGAGTGCACTACACAACTGCATAAGCATTAAATATAAATTATTCACGCTTACAAAGTCTGTCAACCAAACGATTGACATACCACTAAACAATTGGGATTAGTATACGTCAAATATCATCCCAACACCCATGTGGGGTTTCAATCAACAAACACAGACTATTATTCGTGCAGTTGGGCGATGTGTAAAATATATCGTCCCAATCAATATCAGTCAAATGGGTGTACATAAATAAATCATTTGATGTGTAAATGAATATTTATTTTATTCTTATACACATTAAAAATTATATTTTTTTAACTATAAAATATTTATTTCAACACATGAATATTTTATTTTTTCCATTCCACATCACAATCAATTTTCACAACACAATACAATCAACAAACAAGTCGTCCATGGTCTGTGGGCGACGGTGTCGGGTGTTGCTAAGCACCATCTGCATCCTAGTATATATTTTAACTAGAAAATAAAATTAAAGTGAGAAGTTCTCACCTTTGGGATCCACTCCTCCATTCTTTATTTCTGAACAGTTTCAATTTGCTCGAAATTCCAACGCTATCTTTTTCACGCTGTTCATAGTAAAATTCTCATTTTTAATACGTTGTTTATATATTAAAAATCGCATTTTTATCTAAGCTATATATGATTAAAAATCACATTTTTGATATCGCTACATATATAAAAAAATATTTTTATATTTTCTATTATATAAAAATCATATTTTTATCGCTACTCCACATATATAAAAATCGAATTTTTATCGCAACTTCACATATATAAAAATCGAATTTTTTATCGCTACTTCACATATATAATAATCGTATCTTTACAATGGTACTTTCTATATAAAAATTATATTTTTATTTCAAAAGTAAATATTATATTTTTACTCGACTAAAAATCATATTTTTATATGAATAAAAAAGCTCATCTTTAGATTAGTAAAAATCACATCTTTTCTAAATTAAAGATCTAATCTTTCAATGTATAAAAATCATATCTTTTCATGTATTTAAAAAAACCAAATCTTTAACGCTACTTAACATAGATAAAAATCATATCTTTTTAGCTACATGCATTAATGAAAAATCAAATTAAAAACTCATGGTTAATGAACGGAGAGGGAGGCGGGTCCACAGTCGGAAAGGGGAGCAGTGGTGGTGCGCCGGAGGTTGCTGCAGGCCAGGGGGTTGTTTGCGAATAATAAATAGAAAATATATATATATAAATCGGGTCATTTAGACAAACAGGGGGTCTACAGTTGGCATTGGGTGGTGGGGAAGCAGCGGATGGCAGTGTGGAGGGCGTGGGTGGCGGGTTTGGGCTGACAGAAGGCTGGGTGGAGGTTTTGGGCAATTTGAAGGGGATTTGGCTCGAATAGGAGGGAGGCGGAGGGAGAGAAGGAGGCACGGAGGGAGAGAAGGAGGCACGGAGGAGGGTGGAGATTTAACTCGTCCTTTTCAAATAATTCTCGAATATATATAATTTAAATCATTTCTTTCTTTGGTTAAATTAAATTCAATTTGATAAATTAATGTCAAATAAATCTAACCACCCACATTACTTTATAAACTAAGGGAAATTAATTTATTTTCATTCCATATCGTTTATAATATTTTATAATGATTTTTCGCTATTTTTGTACTATTTTTATTTATACAAAATAGCCCATTTAATTTGAACGATGTTTCAGGTCATTAGGTGGCCCTAGCGTTGTTTTTATACAAATTTGAATTACACATTTCTCGAAACATAACCATTAGATCTAAACAAATTTAATATCGTTGGAAAGATCTTTCCAAAGCGAACCTAATAGTTCCAGCTTTGGAAAAATCCGACGGTCGGATCTCTTGGTATAATCGTTTAAAGTTAAGATTCCAAAATGTGAACTACCGTACGCGATTCGTTTTATTTCAATTTCAATTTATATATTATATATAAATATAATTCATCCGACGATTTTAATGAACATGTTAAAAATAATGTTTTAACCAAACAAGATCATATTCTAACATGTGATTCTTTTTATTCTAATTTAACATGTTGAAAATGTCATTTCTAACAACATAACATGTTTTATATAAATTCTTTTTTTTTCTTCTAATCTAACATATCATGTTAAAAATTATGTTTCTAATAACATAACATGTTTTATATAAAATCCCTTTTGTTCTAACATTACATGTTGAAAATGATGTTTTTAATAACATAACATGTTTTATAAAAAAAAAATCCTTTTAATTCTAACATAACATGTTGAAAATGATGTTTCTAATAACATAACATGTTTTATATAAATCGTTTTATTTTAATCTAACATAATAAAAAGTCTTTTTTAACCACAAAACATGTATTAACAAGTTTTTCTTTTTATTCTAATCTAACATAAGAAAATGTCTTTTTAAATGACAAAATTTGTATTAACATGATTTTCTATTTATTCTAATCCAACATAATAAAATGTCTTTTTAAATGACAAAACATGTATTAACATGTTTTTCTATTTATTCTAATCTAACATCATAAAATGTATTTTTAAATGACATAACATGTATTGACATGTTTTTCTGTTTATTCTAATCTAACATAAGAAAATGTCTTTTTAAATGACAAAACATGTATTAACATGTTTTTCTATTTATTCTAATCTAGCATAAGAAAATGACTTTTTCCTTTTTTATGTTTCAACCATTTATTTAAAAAATGATCTTTTTATTGAATCGTGCATACATTAAAAATGTTAATTTTAATGTTTCAACAATTTATTTAAAACATGATCTTTTTATTGAAACTAACATACATTAAAAATGTTAATTATAATGTACAACATTTTATTTTAAAACATGATTCTTTTTATTATCTAACATACATTAAAAATGTCATTTTTAATGTTTAACCAATTTTCTCTAAAACATGATTCCTTTTTATTATGAATTAAACATGCATTAAAAAATGTTATTTTTAATGTTTAACTATTTTTCTCTAAAACATGATTCTTTTTAATAATGAATCAAAACATACATTAAAAATGTTATTTTTAATGTATAACCATTTTATTTAAAAAAAGGGAAAATTTGTGATTCATATATACAATAAAAAGTAATTTTTATTGTATAAACAATTTATTTTCAATATGACAAATTCTATGATTCATATATAGACAAAAAAAGGAAATTTTATTGTATAAACAATTATGACAAATTCTACTTTAACCTATGATCATTTTTATTGAATTAATAATACAATAAAGATATAATTTTTAATGTTAACATATTTTATTCAAAACAATGAATATATTGTTTACTCTTACACACAACGAAAATGTGATTTTTATTGTAGAAACATTTCCGTTTCAAATATACAATAAAAAGCTACTTTTTATTGTATGAACATTTTCTTTTCAAATATAAATTGAAAAGGTGATTTCTATTGTATAAACATTTTTGTCCATCATGAATACTTTATTTTTATATATACAATGAAATATGGTTTTTTTTTTTTTTTTTGTAACAAATTTTGTCCAACATGAATACTTTAGTTTCATATATACATTAAAATATGGTTTTTATTGTGTAACAAATTTTGTCCAACATGAATACTTTATTTTTGTATATACAATAAAATATGGTTTTTATTGTGTAAAATTTGTGTCAAACATGAATATTTTATTTTTATATATATATATATATTAAAATATGGTTTTATTGTGTAACAAATTTTGTCCAACATGAATACTTTATTTTTATATATACAATAAAATATGGTTTATTATGTAACAATTTTGTCCAACATGAATACTTTATTTTTATATATATACAATAAAATATGATTTTTATTGTGTAACAAATTTTGTCCAACATGAATACTTTATTTTCACATATACAATGAAATATGATTTTTATTATGTAACAAATTTTGTCCAACATGAATACTTTATTTATAATATGTTGTACATTAGAATCACAACAAGATATAGTCAATGAAATCATCCATGGTTTTCAAACAACAGTGAATGTGAATTAACAAGCACCGTACAACATTTTATGGTAATTAAACGGATAAAAATCAACATTGACAATCGATATATGCATTTATGAAATAAATAACTATAAAAATATTTTAGTGAGAGAATTCTCACCTTGACTAGTTTCGGAATCGTTAAATAATGATTGTTCTAATAAAATTAAACTGATCGTTTAATTTAATTAGAAATTTCCACTAGCTCCATTTATGTCTTAGTCAGTTCCACTGTGTAGTGTTTGTCAGGACGAGTCCAACGCAATGAAAATTGTTCTGTTTCGATCTTGTATGAACAAGTTATGGATTTTACAACATTTTATTACATAATTTGGATAATTAATTAAACTTCTTAAACCTTTCTTCTTACTGGAATAACCCATAACACGCTGGAACCCATCGTCATTCCAAATCTCCATCTCGCGCGCCCCCTTGGAGTGATCAGAACTCGATCCCGTCGCACCACGTCAAAGCTCCAAGCTAGAGCCTCCACTACCCTCGGTCATGTCGAACCCACTGCCTCCCTTTGTCCTCAATCTGCGTGCGAATGCGCGCACTTCAGGGGCCAAATTCCAACAGCACACACAACTAAAACCGATCATCATGGCATCAATTTAAAGATCTCGTCCTTCTCTTTACTTTTTGCTTTAATTTCACGATTTGATTCGATGTTATTTAGGAGAATTTGGCAATTGTTTTCCAGAGCTTCTCAGCCCTTCGTTGAATGATACAGCGGCTTTGAATTAGTTTTAGGGTTTAGAGATTAAGGCTAGGGGTTTTTACCCTGAAAGACAAAAGGAACAAAAAATTGTTCCATAAGGACAAGGGGGCAAAATTTTACCCTCAAGGACAAAATTTAGTGTAAATGGAGGAATTCAGGGGTCTACTATAATTCCTCCCTTTACACTAAAACTTGTCCTCATGGACAAAATTTTGCACCCTTATCCTTATGGAACAATTTTTTGTTCATTTTGTCCTTCAGGGTATTTTCCTGTTAAGGCTATTTATAATAAAATATTTACTTTAGTTTTTAATTCAATTATAACTTGCTTATCGGACCGGACTCTAAACGAGGCCCAATGACTGTCTCCCCTAGCTAAGTACCCTCATTCCGGACACATTGGACTATGTTTCGTAAGCCCGTTTGACTGTTTTAATCAGTTTTTCTTTAAATTAAAATGTAAATCCATATATTGAATTTTAAACATACATTTTAATTTATTTGGGTCACATACTGACTCCAAAAATTCCCAAAAAATAAATCTAGCTATATTTTGACGATACAATCCTAACAAAATTAATTTCATCGAATTTGAAGATCATTTGAAAAATGGGCTTTTTAATGGTTGATCCAATTCAACAGAAATTACCAAATGCGTTTCAATTTGGGGTTTGTTAAAGGGACTCCACTTTTGGTTAAGGGGAGGACAATTTTAAGGGGACTCCACTTTAAAAAATAAATGTTAAGGGTGGATTTGATTTATTTAATTTTAGAAGAAATATGGACTAAACTACCCTCATCATAACATACAATTCGCTACTGTTCTTTTTTGATCGAAACATACAATTAAGGTTTACATCATAAGAACCCATAATTCATGATTAAGAACAATATTTTATTTTCGTGTTTTCAAAGTACAAGAAGATGGTTCGTAGACATTATGGGGACAACAACGATACTTCAGTAGCTAAGAATAGCAATATTTAGTAAAATGATGCTCTATTAAAATATGTCATAAAATCAGTAAAGGCTGTTGAGTTATAAAAACATTTCCTTCGTGTTTTCACCTTCAATGTGTATTTTTACTTGTAGAATATAAAAAAGATGTGTGCTAAATGAATGTATAGACTATATGATTTGTTAGACATGAACAGGACTTTGTATTCCTTTTTTTGGAAAATTAATGAAAATTATAAGCCACTTTATACACCCATTTATATTGATAAATTTTATTGTTTACATTTCCTATTTGCAATGTAAAGTAGATATTTTCTACATATGTTGCAATGAAATCTTCAAATTCGGCCAACACATGCCGTTTTAAAACACCTATATCGGCTATGTTTTGTGTTTAATTTAATTTAATAGTTCAACGCTCTGGTACATAACACGGTGTTGAGCCACCGCATATTTTTATATTAAGCGCTGACTTGCATACGCACGAATACAATTTCTTACCATTTCCAGGACGTAAAAACATCCGCATCTCAATTAATATTTCGATTATACAGATTCGATTAGAATTGTTCATGAATATTTAAGTATTTTAAATTGAACCATCAAATTCCAAAACAATATTCATTAACTTGCTTGATCTGTTATCTTATGATCACCCACACAACTTTCTTGTGTCTCCATTATGTTAACTATATCCATTTTTTATTTCATCGAATTGTGCTCATTAATTAGGGGTTTATGTTTTAAATTTTACATTAAATATGATTATGGGGTTAATTTTGGAATTTTTAATTAAACGTTTAAGGGGAAGCTAATTTTTTGTCCTCCCCTTAACAATTGAACAATAATTTTGTCCTCCCCTTAACCAAAAGTAGAGTCCCTTTAACAGTCCCCTTTAATTTACCACGCTCACATATTAATTCCAAAAATTATGGAAATTTAAACCTAGCAATAATTTGACATTCCGGATCCAACGAAAGTGGTTTCATCGAAAACAGAGGTCGTTTGCAAAATGGTTATTTTTAAGGGCTATATATATATTAAAATATGTATAAATTCCATAGCGACTATTCTGAATTTTAAATTGGACATAAATTTTTATTTCTATTATGAAATCTGGATTTTTCACATTCGTTAGAAAGATATAATTAAACAGATTCAAACATTTCTTTTTTTCACTGAAATTTGATTTATTTTGAATTCTGTATGTTCAATTGAAATTTAAAATCGAATTTTCAAATTACCGCGCCATTTTAAACTCCTTTTATAATTAAATTAAATTATTACGTTCTAACTTTGATTTGAAATAAATTTTTAGTTGTTATTATTTAAAATAAATCATTTTAAATATCCAAATTTCATTAAAATTGCTAAAATAAAAATTTTAAATTAGTTCAGAAATTCTGGGTTGTTATAATCTCCCCCACTTATTATCTTTTCGTCCTTGAAAAGGAACGGAGCTGAAGTTGTTTAACTAACCAACTCAATTTTTCATTCTTTTATTGGTTTCAATAATTTAATTAGTTGAACTAATAATCACACAACACAATTATCAATCAACTCGTTGATTAGCTTTTCAAATATATATAACTTTTATATGTTCAAAAATCGTATTTTCTAAGATCGGATCATATATAAAATCACAAATACGTTAATTATAAACTTGTCACTCTCAACTCATTCTAGGGCATTTCTAACCTCATCTCTAATGAGTTTCTCATTCTAGGATACTGCTGACCCTATCTCTAATGAGTAATCTTTTATAGGATATTTCTAATCCTACCTCTGATGAGCCTTTGTTCAGTTCTAACGAGTTGTACCCCAAAGATTTGAGTAAACCAAAGCTCTGATACCAAATGTAGTGACCTGAAAATCCCCCTCATGGGAAATCGCTGGATACGCTAACTCTGGGCATACAATATATCAGAACAGGTAACAGAAGACTTTTATTACATCATAATAATGTAACCCAGAGTACAGAATATATAAGAGTACATCTAAATATAATACAGTGGAAGATTAATGTAAAGGCCCGCAAATCCGTGCTATCTGAGTTGACTAAAACACCACACGTCCAACCCAAATTTCACAGAAATACGAATCATTTTTAGAAAGAAGTTAGAGGATGAGAAATAGAAAGAAAGAAATATTACAATAGAAGAAAAACGAAGATCACAAACTCACAGCGGAACGAATAAAATATATTATATAACATAACTTTTGAAATACAAATCAGTAACTTTATATACATACCATCATCAGAGCACAACAGTCATTTCTGGAACAGTTATAAACACCTGTTTCCAGATACAACATAGTACACAGTGGAAATACGATAATCTACAGCTAACTGGTGAAGCCTCCTGCTTCCAGCTCCTCCAATTTAATCTGTGAAATCCCGACTACTTGACTGCCCGTACAAATTTGGGCACCCAAGAGTTTAGGGAAAACAAAACAAAATAAACTCTGGATCAGTCATGGGACTGGTGTGAGTAAACTCAAATCATTTGTTTAACCTTTAAAATCCTTTCAAAAGAAAAGATAATAGTAAGACCAGCCCACACATAAACATGGACGGTTTTTACCTTACTATAACCCAAAACACTTTGATACGAAAATCCAGTGATATTATAATAATGTTTACAACAAGTAAATAACCAAATAGCAGAACGCTTGCATCTCACGCTCCACATATATAGTATAAAATCAAAAACCGCATGGCGCTTATTGGAGATTGGATTTCCAACATGACAAGGTATGGAACCACCTTCCGACTGTGTATCTCTAGAGATGAATACACTGGGTTCAACAAGAACATCTTGTAACCCGGCCCACACATGACCGACCACTCATTTCGCTTGAGTGAATCGAATGTATATCACCAACGGTTGGGATCAGCAACCGCCTCCCGACTGGGACTGCATCGAATAGAATAAGAAATTAAATGAACCTCTAGATAGGTGATTATACATCCTAATGGGTGCGACCCACATAACCATGCTGCCTGCCCGATTTTTGTCCTTTCCCGGTTGTTGAGGCCGGAGGCTACGAATACTTACCATTCATTGATAGCACAATCACTTTGAATGCCACATTGTCAGATCCGTTAATCACTAGTTGAGTTTGCACAGATATTCTGGATGTTATGCTAAGGGAATAAATCCGTTGCAACCATATATATTTATACAGACCAACCCATTTGATCATTGGAAATACTCTGTCAGACATTCGTCCATTTACGGTCGTTCTGGGATTGAACGAAACCGAAGGCACTATTTCTATTTAATAGAAAGAGTCCTTGCACTTTACTCCGTCTTCAATATATTCAGCATACTTGGTTCGCAACGCTAATGCCGATACGGAGTGGTTCTTCGGATAATAATCCAACCGGTCTCTCCATATTGACAACGATGGTCAAAAACTTCGATAGTCTGTGATTTAACTATCGAATAAAAACAAGTGTTCATCCAAACATATCAAACAAATCATTGCGCTCTTTAATTAATATTTCATTAATTAAATCTCTTCTCCATTTCCTTATCAATATTTGTTACCCAAATATTTACAAGTATCGCCTCCTTTTATTTTCTATAGTTAGAAAATATTTTTGATTTTAATTGGAAAATATTCCAATCACTTATCTCTTCCACGAACTCATTTAGTTCTATACTTAGAAAACATTTGTTATATTATTTCCAAGTTTACATTTATTTGGTTTAAAACGGATGTTGTGTAAAACATCGTTACGACAACCCAAATATATACATTCAACTAAATCTCTTTAAACGTTGATCTTCGAGACTGAGTTTTGCTATTTATCGGTTGTTAATGAAACCAATCAAGTTGGGGTATAATTACCTCTCAGACCTTGACTGAATAACATTCATAATGTCAAAACAGACAAGACTACTTACTCGAATAATCAATACTATACAAACCAATTATCTATATTTAAAACACGTATACATTTCCCTTGTTATTTTTAACAAATCTAAGTTATAGTTTTCCTTCTTGTTTCAAATATCCTATTTAAATTTGTTTCATTATCTAATTCTCTATATATATCGATATATGGATTTCTAGTTATCAAATTTTCTTAAAAATATTTTAACTCCTTAAATTTTCGGAAAAATTCGCCATAACCTCCCCTGTATCGGGAGCATCGGGAAATTTCAAATAGCTTCCCGGTAACTTCTCATCTCAAAAAGAAAAAGAAAAAGAAAAAGCCAAGCGGCTTGCCGATACAGCGCATAAAATCTCATATATGAATTTAAACGTGTACCTTTTTGTCGAGCCCACTAATTATATACCTTCATCACTTTATCCCATAACTGTCTTCGGTATATCTGTACCAGTACAATTCATTTCAACTTCATACACTCGTTTTGACTCAATTCGTTAAAGTAACTCTTTAACTAATTCTTTGCCCATTTCGCTTGTATATAAGAATATAACACGTTTCAAATATATTTCAACTTACTTATCAACTAATTGAATTCAAATTTTAATTTTAGTTCTATATTCGATTTCAAATATATGTTTACAATTCAAAAATTCAATTTTTAAAGTTCGACTTCAATTCACCACTCGATTAACTAATTCTTCTTTGATTTAGTTAATTCTATTCAATAATCAAAAATATGATTATTGTTTCAAAAATCACTTTTCTTACTTCACTTGAGTTCACCTTTATGTTCTAACTCAAGACCAGGTTTTTAAATGGAAATTCGGATTTTTATTTGCTTAAAAAATCCCTATATTTATTATATAAAATCCATTATGGTTTTAATGGTTTCTAGCGCTGCACTTTTAAAATTTTGATTTTGACATAACTCAAAATCTATTCGACGAAATCCAGATTTTTCTCTTCCATTAGAAAACTATTATTCAACCAGTCCCGACGATTCTTGTTTCAAAGAATTCCGACTTCAGTTGAGTCCTGTATACTCAATTGAAGTTCGAGTCACCAATTTACGAACTGCAGCGCTGCGGCGAGTTCGTTTTAATTATATTTATATATATATATAAACTTTTAAACTTCGTTAAAATGAATCCAACTCCATTTTAACTCTATTTGAATTTCTTGATTCAAATTCCAATCTCGCTTTTATTTGAATTCTATATTCAAATTCCAATTCCTTTTCTATTTGAATTCTATGTTCAAATTCTATTTCCTTTTCTATTTGAATTCTAAATTCAAATTTCCATTTCCTTTTCTATTATTCAAATTCTATATTTAAATTTCCTTTATTCAACTCCCATTTAAATTCCTATATTCAAATTCTATAGTTGAATTTCCCTTTCTATTTTATATTCAAATTCAATACTTGAATTTCTATTTCAATTCCATTTTCAAATTTAATACTTGAATTTCTATTTCAATTTCATATTCAAATTCAATACTTGAAATTCCATTTGAATTCTATTATTCAATTTCTATACTAGAAATTCCATTTGAATTCTATTATTCAATTTCTATTTCAATTCTTCTTTGAAATTCTATATTTCAAATTCAATTCAATTCTTCTTTGAAATTCAATATTTCAAATTCATTTATTCAAATTCCTTTATTCCTCTATTCACATTCCTTTATTCACATTCCTTTATGAATTTCTATATTCAAATTCCATATTCAATTCTTTTTGAATTCTCGATTCAAATTCTATATTCAATTCTGTTTGAATTCTCTATATTCAAATTTCTATATTAAATTTCTATATTCAAAATTCTATTTTAAATTCTTTTATTCAAATCCCTTTTGAATTCCTCTTTGAATTTTCTTTATTCAAATTCTATATTTGAATTTCATTATTCAATTTCATTTGGATCTATTTGAATTTTCTATATTCAAATTTCAAATTCAATTCTATTTGAATCTTCTATATTCAAATTTCAAATTCCAATTCTATTTTAGAAAAATAGAATTTCCTTTCTAATTCTCAAATATCCTTTTTCATGATATTTTTAAATATCATTACTTAAGCCCAGTGATATTTAAACACACAAACCAACCAATTATTTATTTTTCTAACACATCATATATAACAATATATATGCAAACAAATAAACAAACGGATAATATATTTTTGAGGAATCCAGTTGGATTCCTCCAACCTGTTTTCCTGCATCCACAGATGTTAGCACATAAATAATACCCATTCTGCTTCGTGGTAGGATATCGCGGTATAAAAGGTCATCCACTAATCATAGCGTGGGGTGTATAGGGTAATCATCCGCTATGAAACTGCGGGCATCCGCTAATGAGACAGCGGGAATCCAACCAATCAATCAACCCAATATATATATATAATAGCCTAAATAACTAATATATATAAAACAAGCAGAAAAATCCAAACAAGCAACAACAATTATTTTTACGAAGTAAAAATAATTATAAATAAAAGGCGAGTGAGATTTACTCACCAGGATTCTCATTCGCCGAATATCCAATTAAAATTTCCATGTCTCGACTACGCATCTACTTCGTCTCAAATGAATTTATCACCTATAATTTATTTATTTTATTTTAATGAATGTTCGATTATTAATTTAAATTAACTAAAATAAATAACTTTCTATGAATTTTAATTAAATAAAAATGTATACCTTATCAATTCTGCATACCACCCGACTAATCGATGAACAATGTATCGAACAACTCCTGGATACTTCAATCATCTCCACAAACTACCATCAGCCCATTACGGCATTTCATCAACCATGTTACAGACAGCTTCCTTCCCTTTAAAAAGTCATTCCCATTCGTCGAATTACTGCTACTACATCACCAGGATTGACCAACATTACTGCAGCATCATTGTAAACGTAAACTTTCCACTAACAGCCTTCTTCTCTGTAGCGTATTCGAACAGCAATCGAACCCCCCTGTCCAACCATCATGGCAATCTCCAAAACCCATCAGCACACTAGGATTCCAGTCGCCCATAAATCCCAGTTCCACCTTAAAAAAAAAAGAAACAGACAACCCTTCTTCCATTTACAGACTGCATCCACACATGCATCTCCCTTCCCAAATTAACAAATCGCTCTCTCCTAATAACCCAAAAATCATCATCGCTCCATCTGAAATCGAACATCGCACCAACCCCGAGATCAACATCGAACCCTTCTGCCTGACTTTCGCCCTTTCGCTGATCCTTCAACATCAACCAAACCCCATTTCGTGACTACCCTAGGCGCTGTTCGAATATCATGGAAACAAAATCGAACTGAGAGAAAAAGGTATGGAGTTGAAGCTTCCAGGAGTTGGTGATTTCGATCGCGGTTTCCATCGCGATTCCGATTCCGCCCCTCTTTTTTTTTAATTAACTTAGTGGATTTCGATTTCTTTGACTGGGAGGAAAATGAAATAGGGAAATGATCTTCGTTGGTTTAGTGATGGGAATTAACGAAGGCTTGACTCCTTTTATAGGCGCAAGGAGGAAGCAGTACGTACAAAGAGCCAGTAAATCATGTTCCCTCGATTTGGAAGGAGGGAGACATTTCAGTACGCGAAATAAATGTTTAGGATGATGATTTTCAGAATATAGGGTGATGCTTTGGAGAAGTAGGTCGGCTGATATGTCCTTAAGCTTTAGAGACGAACTAAATAGACTTTGATTTGCTATTAAAAATGTTTTAATTTATTTTGATTTGATATAAAAAAGATTTTTTTTTTTAAAACGATAAGGATTTGATTTCGAATCTATCTACAATCAAATATCTCGGGGTCCATTAATTTAAATCACGAACCGCTATTCTAGCGTACTGACCGACATTTCAATATAATAACTCTATTTTGAACTCAGCAGTAAATATTCTGAAATTAAATTTCAACATATATACTATATTAAATTAATATAATATAATTTAAATTCGGAAACCACAAATTCTTTGAAAATAAATTATTATTTATTATCGTCTATATATTGAAATAAAATTTATACTGCTCATCTAATGGTTCCGATTCAGTTTTTAACTTCGAATTTAATTATATTTCGAATTACAAAAATTCGATATATTATAAATAAAATTATATTCGATTATTAAATCGATAACTCAATATAAAAATTTATTTATATTACCAACTTGATATTTAAATCTATATTAAATATTAAAAATAAATCGATAAGAAATCTGGGTCATTACATTCTTTCCCCCTTAAAGTAATTTCGTCCTCGAAATTGCTAAGGTAGGAAACATGGTACAAACTCATTACTTTTCAACATATCACTTATGTTGAAACTCAACTCTTCATATTTCAACAAATTTAATTTCACCAAAACTTTTGGTTTTCTTCCTTTAATTCGAATGATCCTCGATTAATCCATTTAACTAGCTTAAGTTAAATTCCAATTCCAGAATCCAAATCCCAGGGTTTTTATTTCAAAACAATATTGAAATCCCATAAATACATACATATATATTTGTCACTATCTCAAATTGAAAACATTTGAAATTCAAACCACTTGGTTTTCTTCCAAACCAATTTTCATCAAAAACTTTTCTAAGGTAGCAATCCATCACTTAGAAACTCGAAAATGAACACTGATGAAGCTGCAGTCTTCATCAGAATTATTTTCCAGCCACTGAAGTGAGTTCAATGCTTTATCACTTTCGAAGTCTATTCAAAATGATTTTTATTCAAAAATCCTTTTAAAACAAAGCTATATTGTTCTAATATACTTCCTAAAATATTTCAAACTTCCCAGGATTAAATTTTCAAATTCTGGTTTGAATTCAATTCATCTCATTTGTATATTTTATTCACATACACATTCAATTTGGTTATAATTACCCATTCCAATTTTATAATCTCATTGGATTATAATCCTAACAATCAACACATCCATATAATATAATAATTTCAGAAAATTATTCCTTCTATATAAAAATAGAAATTTGGGTAAAATTATTTCATCTACCCATTTTAAAACTATATCGTGTTCAATCTTCTGTTCAAGTATTTAGAAACTCCTATCGACGTCGTGGCGTCCCACGATTCGACCAGAATTCATAAATTACCCAATAGACAAGCCAACACAATATAAAACAAAATTTTTTTCAACTTACAAATACGTTCTCTCATATATATACACTCAACTCATTCTAGGGTGCTACTGACCCTATCTCTAATGAGCACATCCCACCAAAGCCTAGGTGTTCGCTCAACCTAAGCTCTGATACCAACTGTAAAGGCCCGCAAATCTGTGCTATCTGAGTTGACTAAAACACCACACGTCCAACCCAAATTTCACAGAAATGCGAATCATTTTTAGAAAGAAGTTAGAGGATGAGAAATAGAAAGAAAGAAATATTACAATAGAAGAAAAACGAAGATCACAAACTCACAGCGGAACGAATAAAATATATTATATAACATAACTTTTGAAATACAAATCAGTAACTTTATATACATACCATCATCAGAGCACAACAGTCATTTCTGGAACAGTTATAAACACATGTTTCCAGATACAACATAGTACACAGCGGAAATACGATAATCTACAGCTAACTGGTGAAGCCTCCTGCTTCCAGCTCCTCCAATTTAATCTGTGAAATCTCGACTACTTGACTGCCCATACAAATTTGGGCACTGTAACAACCCGTAAAATGCGAGCCAGTTTGAAATTTTTATTTTGGCAATTTTAGCGAATTTTGATTATTTAAAATGAATTATTTTAAATAAAATCGACGAGGAATTTATTTTGGAATAGAATTCGAATGTATATATTATACGCGTCGTCGTTAGAATATAAATATTTATATATAATTATAAATAGAATTGAAAATGGCGCGGTAGTTCGATAATTCGATTTTAAACTTCAACTGAATGTACCGGGTGCAAAACAGTCCGGATTTTAGTGAAACCAAAAATAATGGAATCTAATAGTGAATATCTTTCCAATGAATCCGAGAAATCAAAAGTTCGTAGCGGGAATCAAAAGATATGTCCAGTCGAAAACTCTGAATAGTCGCTATGGAATTCAGGCCCTTAAAAATGGACATTTTGCAAACGACTTCGGATTTCGACGAAACCAGTTTTGTTGGGTCCGTGATGTTAAGTTATTGCTAGATTCCAGATTTCATAATTTTTCGAATCAATATGTGAGCGTGGCAAAGGAAAACGCGTTTGACCAGTTTCAGTTGATTTTAATCGACTGGAAATTGGCCATTTTTCATACGGTCTCAGAATTCGACGAAACTAGTTTTGTTAGGACCGTATCGTCAATACGAAGCTAGAAAATATTTTTCTGGAATTTTTCTAGGTTAGTATGCGACCCCGGTAATTTGAAATGTACGTTTAAAATTCAATATAGCGATTTAAATATAAATTTAACGGAAACTGATCGAAACGATTGAATTGTCCTACGTGACATATCCCATTGGGTTCGGAATGGGGGTAGAACGCTATGGACGACAGGCGGTGGACCTCGTTTCGAGGTCGTATGTAAAAGTCAACTATTTGCAAATAAAATAATTAAAAAAAAAACCCTCCTCCTTAAAACCGCTCTGCCCCCCCCCCCCCCCCCCGATTAAATTTCAGTCGATTCATTAAGAGAAAAAAAAAGACCTGCTTGCCCCAAATTCCCATCGCCACCTCCGATTACCCATCGTCGGACCTCGCCGGACCCCGCTGCCTCTCCTCCGACGATCTAACCTCCTCCTCCCCCTTCCGTTTCTGCTCCTCCCTCTCAATCGAATGCACTCGAGCCCCTGCGCCCCCCCCCCCCACGAACCCACAGTCCCAAATCAGCACGCAACCATGCCTTCATGCCATCGGACCTCTCGCTGAAGCCGCCGCGCCTCGAAGCAGCCCCGACGCCGCCGAGCTTGGCTTCCCCCCCCCCCCCCCTCCCTCCTTCCTTCGCAGGTAAAAAAAAAAGTAAGTTATTTTATTTTATTTTTAATCTGAAGATTTTGATTTTAAAAAGCAATTAAAAACTGATTTTTAATAAAAAGAAAAACTGATTTTATATAAAGTAAAAACTGTTTTTTTATATAGGTTTTAAAAACTGATTTTATATAAAGTAAAAACTGTTTTCTTTTAGGTTTTAAAAACTGATTTTATATAAAGTAAAAACTGTTTTTTTATATAGGTTTTAAAAAACTGATTTTTAATAAAAAGTGAAAAGATTTAAACTTTAAAAGTGAAAAGATTTAAACTTTAAAAGTGAAAAGATTTAAACTTTAAAAGTGAAAAGATTTAAACTTTAAAAGTGAAAAGATTTAAACTTTAAAAGTGAAAAGATTTAAACTTTAAAAAGTGAAAGATTTAGATTTTAAAAAGGAAAGGATTTGAACTTTTAGAACTAAAAATTCGATTTTTATATATTGAACTACGAACTAAAAATATGATTTTTATATATTGAACTTCGAAATAAAAATGTGATTTTTATATATTGAACATCGTAGTGAAAATTCGATTTTTAAATAAATTGAAGTGAATAAATAAAAATGTGATTTTTATTTTAAAGACATCAGAATATAAAAATATGTGATTTTTTATATATGTAGTGACTACGGGCAACGAAGATGAAAAAGGCGAGAATGAAGAAGATTTCAACAAAAGAAGTGCCGTGGAGCTAGGATAGCTATTTGTGAGAATTTCTCACCTTTCTATTTCTTTTCTAGTTATATATATATAGTAGGATGCAGACGGTGCTTAGTAGCACCCGACACAATCGTCCACAGACCATGGACTTGTTTGTTTGGCTGTGTTGTTAGTTAGATTGTTTGGGTTGATTTGAATAGTTTGGTGAAATGAAATTGATATGATTGATGGGTGAATGGCGTGGGCCTTCACTAGACCGGGGATTAGGCTAGGCCTTGTCCCGTTTCTAGTATCGTGCCGTTATGCCGCCGAAATTTTCTAAAATGTGTTAGAAAAATAAAAATATCAATTTATTTAAAGAATGAACTTAATAGAAATTCATATGTTGGAATAAAATGTTTTATCGTTAAAAATATAATTTTTAACATGAAAGTGAATAAATAAATATTCATTTACAAACCAGACGGTTTGTTTATGTACACCTATTTGAAGGACATTGATTGGGACGATAAATTTTACACATCACCCAACTGCACAACTAAAATCTGTGTTTGATTGTTTGAAACCCCACACGGGTGTTGGGATGAAATATGAATTTCACTCATCCTGATTGATTAAATATGTCGATCGATTGATTGACAGGCTGTTATAAGCGTTGAATATCTATATTTGATGCTTATACAGTGTAGTGCACTTTGGTTGATGGTTGATTATTTTTCAATGCTATTATATACATGTGTTGTATGGAAATCCATATAATTAATTTTATATGGTAATTGATTGGGCCTCATTCCAATTTGAAAAATAAAGGAAATTTGAAAATAGAAATTTATGAAGCCGTGTTGATTAGATTGACGCCATTTTGACGTGAACGATATTTATATCGACTTTATTCATTTTAAAATGAATATTGAAAAGTGATTTCGAAATCGACGATTTCGAAATGAATTGAAAACGATTTCGAAATAAAGTGAATTGAAAACGATTTCGAAGTGAATTGAAAACGATTTCGAAATGAATTGAATTGAAAACGATTTCGAAATAAAGTGAATTGAAAACGATTTCGAAACGACATGAATTGAAAACGATTTCGAAACGAAATGAATTGAAAACGATTTCGAAATGAATTGAATTGAAAACGATTTTGAAATGAAGTGAATTGAAAACGATTTCGAAATGAAGTGAATTGAAAACGATTTCAAAATGAATTGAATTGAAAACGATTTCGAAATGAATTGAATTAAAAACGAATTCAAAGTGAATTGAAAACGAATTCAAAGTGAATTGAAAACGATTTCAAAGTGAATTGAAAACAATTTCGAAATAAAGTGAATTGAAAACGATTTCGAAGTGAATTGAAAACGATTTCGAAATGAAGTGAATTGAAAACGATTTCGAAATGAATTGAATTGAAAACGATTTCGAAATGAAGTGAATTGAAAACGATTTCGAAATGAAGTGAATTGAAAACGATTTCGAAATGAATTGAATTGAAAATGATTTCGAAATGAATTGAATTGAAAACGAATTCAAAGTGAATTGAAAACGAATTCAAAGTGAATTGAAAACGATTTCAAAGTGAATTGAAAACGATTTCGAAATGAATTGAAAACGATTTCGAAATAAAGTGAATTGAAAACGATTTCGAAATAAAGTGAATTGAAAACGATTTCAAAGTGAATTGAAAACGATTTCGAAATGAATTGAATTGAAAACGATTTCGAAATGATTGAATTGAAAACGAATTCAAATTGAATTGAAATTTGAATTGAATAGAAATGAATTTTAAAACGAATCTATAAAGAAGAATTCAATTGTGATTTTGAATTGAAAAGGAAGTTGAAAATGTTTTTGAAACGAATTCAAAACTATTTATATAATTCGTTTCAAATAGAAATCGACGAAGTATATATTATATATATTATATATATAATATAATGGCCTGAATAGAACGCGCCGCGGCAGTTCGTGAATTTCGACCATTTATTTCAAACGGACATTACGGGAGATCCGACCGTCGGATTCTCCTAAAACCGGAACCGTTGGGTTCATATCGAAAAGAGCTTTCTAACGAATATTAGAAATTAGAAATCTAACGGTTGGATTTGGAATTATGTCCAAATCAAATTCGAAAAAGGTCGCTGTAAGTGCAGTTCGATGGCCGTTGTTGGAAATCGACTGGTACGGACCGAGCGAAATTCCTTCTCGTCACAGTTGGTATCAGAGCTTTGGTTTACAGAGCTCGAGAACAAGACACATTAGAACCGTACGAAAGAATTCATCAGATATTGGAGTAGTAATATCCAACGAGAATGACTCGTTAGAGATAGGATCAGTAGTATCCTAGAACGAGTGTGAAGGGTATATTTTTGAAAATGAAAACAATTTTTGTTTTGAAAATTTAAATCAATTATTCGTATTTGATTATCTATTTATATTGAGTTGGACAATCCAGTATACATAGATTTTGCGTATACGTCTGATCCGCGTGTATTCGAAATTTTAATATACTGGATAGATATAGAATTACACTCTAATCGCCCGGAGATGATTTTGATGATGGAGCTCCATCATTAGAATTTATGTTCGAGTGACGAAAGTGGGCTTTCTATATATTTCCTATTGACTGGTGTGAGAACCAATTTGATAGGGCTTATTGTTGTGATTTGGCACCAAAAATCTGATTTTTGTATATGTATCAAAATTATGAATTTGAAACTCTAATTCACTAATTGATTGATGTTTGTGTTGATTGTTCATTTGTTTGCTAATTTTGAACCATTATGCCTAATTTGATCGAATAATGAATTGTATTGAAATTGGTCGCATTTGCTTGCATATACATATACTTACATTGAACAGGTCATAGCAAGGAGGCTAGAGCAGAGAATAAAATTTGTTTGCCCGACAAATAGGTACATGTTTATTACATAATTTCCTGTTTTGTTTTGGAGATGATGATTTTGTGAGCCTATTGGCTAGCCGCTTGGCTTTTTCTTTTTCTTTTTGAGATCTGAAGGACCGGGGAAGCTATTTGAAATTCCCCGATGCTCCCGGTGCAGGGGAGGTTATGGCGAAATTTTTCAAAAATTTAGGGTGTTAGCCAAATTTTTGAAATTTTGAAAATTCTCAGAAACTAAAGAGTTGGAGAATGAAAGCCAGATCGAATGTAGAGCTGATTAATCAAACCACTTTCGACTTTGTTCCTTTTCGGGGACGAAAAGTTTTAAGTGGGGAGATTGTAACAACCCGTAAAATGCGAGCCAGTTTGAAATTTTTATTTTGGCAATTTTAGCGAATTTTGATTATTTAAAATGAATTATTTTAAACAAAATCGACGAGGAATTTATTTTGGAATAGAATTCGAACGTATATATTATACGCGTCGTCGTTAGAATATAAATATTTATATATAATTATAAATAGAATTGAAAATGGCGCGGTAGTTCGATAATTCGATTTCAAACTTCAATTGAATGTACCGGGTGCAAAACAATCCGGATTTTAGTGAAACCAAAAATAATGGAATCTAATAGTGAATATCTTTCCAACGAATCCGAGAAATCAGAAGTTTGTAGCGGGAATCAAAAGATATGTCCAGTCGAAAATTCTGAATAGTCGCTATGGAATTCAGGCCCTTAAAAATGGACATTTTGCAAACGACTTCGGATTTCGATGAAACCTGTTTTGTTGGGTCCGTGATGTTAAGTTATTGCTAGATTCCAGATTTCATAAATTTTCGAATCAATATGTGAGCGTGGCAAAGGAAAACGCGTTTGACCAGTTTCAGTTGATTTTAATCGACTGGAAATTGGCCATTTTTCATACGGTCTCAGAATTCGACGAAACTAGTTTTGTTAGGACCGTATCGTCAATACGAAGCTAGAAAATATTTTTCTGGAATTTTTCTAGTTAGTATGCGACCCCGGTAATTTGAAATGTACGTTTAAAATTCAATATAGTGATTTAAATATAAATTTAACGGAAACTGATCGAAACGATTGAATTGTCCTACGTGACATATCCCATTGGGTTCGGAATGGGGGTAGAACGCTATGGACGACAGGCGGTGGACCTCGTTTCGAGGTCGTATGTAAAAGTCAACTATTTGCAAATAAAATAATTAAAAAAAAACCCCCCTCCTCCTTAAAACCGCTCTGCCCCCCCCCCCCCCCCCCCCCCCCCCGATTAAATTTCAGTCGATTCATTAAGAGAAAAAAAAAACCTGCTTGCCCCAAATTCCCATCGCCACCTCCGATTACCCATCGTCGGACCTCGCCGGACCCCGCTGCCTCTCCTCCGACGATCTAACCTCCTCCTCCCCCTTCCGTTTCTGCTCCTCCCTCTCAATCGAATGCACTCGAGCCCCTGCGCCCCCCCCCCCCCCCCCCACGAACCCACAGTCCCAAATCAGCACGCAACCATGCCTTCATGCCATCGGACCTCTCGCTGAAGCCGCCGCGCCTCGAAGCAGCCCCGACGCCGCCGAGCTTGGCTTCCCCCCCCCCCCCTCCTTCCTTCGCAGGTAAAAAAAAAAAGTAAGTTATTTTATTTTATTTTTAATTTGAAGATTTTGATTTTAAAAAGCAATTAAAAACTGATTTTTAATAAAAAGAAAAACTGATTTTATATAAAGTAAAAACTGTTTTTTTATATAGGTTTTAAAAACTGATTTTATATAAAGTAAAAACTGTTTTTTTTTTTAGGTTTTAAAAACTGATTTTATATAAAGTAAAAACTGTTTTTTTATATAGGTTTTAAAAAACTGATTTTTAATAAAAAGTGAAAAGATTTAAACTTTAAAAGTGAAAAGATTTAAACTTTAAAAGTGAAAAGATTTAAACTTTAAAAGTGAAAAGATTTAAACTTTAAAAGTGAAAAGATTTAAACTTTAAAAGTGAAAAGATTTAAACTTTAAAAAGTGAAAGATTTAGATTTTAAAAAGGAAAGGATTTGAACTTTTAGAACTAAAAATTCGATTTTTATATATTGAACTGCGAACTAAAAATATGATTTTTATATATTGAACTTCGAAATAAAAATGTGATTTTTATATATTGAACATCGTAGTGAAAATTCGATTTTTAAATAAATTGAAGTGAATAAATAAAAATGTGAATTTTATTTTAAAGACATCAGAATATAAAAATATGTGATTTTTTATATATGTAGTGACTACGGGCAACGAAGATGAAAAAGGCGAGAATGAAGAAGATTTCAACAAAAGAAGTGCCGTGGAGCTAGGATAGCTATTTGTGAGAATTTCTCACCTTTCTATTTCTTTTCTAGTTATATATATATAGTAGGATGCAGACGGTGCTTAGTAGCACCCGACACAATCGTCCACAGACCATGGACTTGTTTGTTTGGCTGTGTTGTTAGTTAGATTGTTTGGGTTGATTTGAATAGTTTGGTGAAATGAAATTGATATGATTGATGGGTGAATGGCGTGGGCCTTCACTAGACCGGGGATTAGGCTAGGCCTTGTCCCGTTTCTAGTATCGTGCCGTTATGCCGCCGAAATTTTCTAAAATGTGTTAGAAAAATAAAAATATCAATTTATTTAAAGAATGAACTTAATAGAAATTCATATGTTGGAATAAAATGTTTTATCGTTAAAAATATAATTTTTAACGTGAAAGTGAATAAATAAATATTCATTTACAAACCAGACGGTTTGTTTATGTACACCTATTTGAAGGACATTGATTGGGACGATAAATTTTACACATCACCCAACTGCACAACTAAAATCTGTGTTTGATTGTTTGAAACCCCACACGGGTGTTGGGATGAAATATGAATTTCACTCATCATGATTGATTAAATATGTCGATCGATTGATTGACAGGCTGTTATAAGCGTTGAATATCTATATTTGATGCTTATACAGTGTAGTGCACTTTGGTTGATGGCTGATTATTTTTCAATGCTATTATATACATGTGTTGTATGGAAATCCATATAATTAATTTTATATAGTAATTGATTGGGCCTCATTCCAATTTGAAAAATAAAGAAAATTTGAAAATAGAAATTTATGAAGCCGTGTTGATTAGATTGACGCCATTTTGACGTGAACGATATTTATATCGACTTTATTCATTTTAAAATGAATATTGAAAAGTGATTTCGAAATCGACGATTTCGAAATGAATTGAAAACGATTTCGAAATAAAGTGAATTGAAAACGATTTCGAAGTGAATTGAAAACGATTTCGAAATGAATTGAATTGAAAACGATTTCGAAATAAAGTGAATTGAAAACGATTTCAAAACGACATGAATTGAAAACGATTTCGAAACCAAATGAATTGAAAACGATTTCGAAATGAATTGAATTGAAAACGATTTCGAAATGAAGTGAATTGAAAACGATTTCGAAATGAAGTGAATTGAAAATGATTTCGAAATGAATTGAATTGAAAACGATTTCGAAATGAATTGAATTGAAAACGAATTCAAAGTGAATTGAAAACGAATTCAAAGTGAATTGAAAACGATTTCAAAGTGAATTGAAAACGATTTCGAAATAAAGTGAATTGAAAACGATTTCGAAGTGAATTGAAAACGATTTCGAAATGAAGTGAATTGAAAACGATTTCGAAATGAATTGAATTGAAAACGATTTCGAAATGAAGTGAATTGAAAACGATTTCGAAATGAAGTGAATTGAAAACGATTTCGAAATGAATTGAATTGAAAACGATTTCGAAATGAATTGAATTGAAAACGAATTCAAAGTGAATTGAAAACGAATTCAAAGTGAATTGAAAACGATTTCAAAGTGAATTGAAAACGATTTCGAAATGAATTGAAAACGATTTCGAAATAAAGTGAATTGAAAACGATTTCGAAATAAAGTGAATTGAAAACGATTTCGAAGTGAATTGAAAACGATTTCAAAGTGAATTGAAAACGATTTCGAAATGAATTGAATTGAAAACAATTTCGAAATGAATTGAATTGAAAACGAATTCAAATTGAATTGAAAACGAATTCAAATTGAATTGAAATTTGAATTGAATAGAAATGAATTTTAAAACGAATCTATAAAGAAGAATTCAATTGTGATTTTGAATTGAAAAGGAAGTTGAAAATGTTTTTGAAACGAATTCAAAACTATTTATATAATTCGTTTCAAATAGAAATCGACGAAGTATATATTATATATATTATATATATAATATAATGGCCTGAATAGAACGCGCCGCGCCGCGGCAGTTCGTGAATTTCGACCATTTATTTCAAACGGACATTACGGGAGATCCGACCGTCGAATTCTCCTAAAACCGGAACCGTTGGGTTCATATCGAAAAGAGCTTTCTAACGAATATTAGAAATTAGAAATCTAACGGTTGGATTTGGAATTATGTCCAAATCAAATTCGAAAAAGGTCGCTGTAAGTGCAGTTCGATGGCCGTTGTTGGAAATCGACTGGTACGGACCGAGCGAAATTCCTTCTCGTCACAGGCACCCAAGAGTTTAGGGAAAACAAAACAAAATAAACTCTGGGTCAGTCATGGGACTGGTGTGAGTAAACTCAAATCATTTGTTTAACCTTTAAAATCCTTTCAAAAGAAAAGATAATAGTAAGACCAGCCCACACATAAACATGGACGGTTTTTACCTTACTATAACCCAAAACACTTTGATACGAAAATCCAGTGATATTATAATAATGTTTACAACAAGTAAATAACCAAATAGCAGAACGCTTGCATCTCACACTCCACATATATAGTATTAAATCAAAAACCGCATGGCGCTTATTGGAGATTGGATTTCCAACATGACAAGGTATGGAACCACCTTCCGACTGTGTATATCTAGAGAGGAATACACTGGGTTCAACAAGAACATCTTGTAACCCGGCCCACACATGACCGACCACTCATTTCGCTTGAGTGTATCGAATGTATATCACCAACGGTTGGGATCAGCAACCGCCTCCCGACTGGGACTGCATCGAATAGAATAAGAAATTAAATGAACCTCTAGATAGGTGATTATACATCCTAATGGGTGCGACCCACATAGCCATGCTGCCTGCCCGATTTTTGTCCTTTCCCGGTTGTTGAGGCCTGAGGCTACGAATACTTACCATTCATTGATAGCACAATCACTTTGAATGCCACATTGTCAGATCCGTTAATCACTAGTTGAGTTTGCACAAATATTCTGGATGTTATGCTAAGGGAATAAATCCGTTGCAACCATATATATTTATACAGACCAACCCATTTGATCATTGGAAATACTCTGTCAGACATTCGTCCATTTACGTTCGTTCTGGGATTGAACGAAACCGAAGGTACTATTTCTATTTAATAGAAAGAGTCCTTGCACTTTACTCCGTCTTCAATATATTCAGCATACTTGGTTCGCAACGCTAATGCCGATACGGAGTGGTTCTTCGGATAATAATCCAACCGGTCTCTCCATATTGACAACGATGATCAAAAACTTCGATAGTCTGTGATTTAACTATCGAATAAAAACAAGTGTTCATCCAAACATATCAAACAAATCACTGGGCTCTTTAATTAATATTTCATTAATTAAATCTCTTCTCCATTTCCTTATCAATATTTGTTACCCAAATATTTACAAGTATCGCCTCCTTTTATTTTCTATAGTTAGAAAATATTTTCGATTTTAATTGGAAAACATTTAGTTCTATACTTAGAAAACATTTGTTATTTTATTTCCATGTTTACATTTATTTGGGTTAAAACGGATGTTGTGTAAAACATCGTTACGACAACCCAAATATATACATTCAACTAAATCTCTTTAAACGTTGATCTTCGAGACTGAGTTTTGCTATTTATCGGTTGTTAATGAAACCAATCAAGTTGGGGTATAATTACCTCTCAGACCTTGACTGAATAACATTCATAATGTCAAAACAGACAAGACTACTTACTCGAATAATCAATACTATACAAACCAATTATCTATATTTAAAACACGTATACATTTCCCTTGTTATTTTTAACAAATCTAAGTTATAGTTTTCCTTCTTGTTTCAAATATCCTATTTAAATTTGTTTCATTATCTAATTCTCTCTATATATATATCGATATATGGATTTCTAGTTATCAAATTTTCTTAAAAATATTCTAACTCCTTAAATTTTCGGAAAAATTCGCCATAACCTCCCCTGTATCGGGAGCATCGGGAAATTTCAAATAGCTTCCCGGTAACTTCTCATCTCAAAAAGAAAAAGAAAAAAAAAGCCAAGCGGTTTGCCGATACGGCGCATAAAATCTCATATATGAATTTAAACGTGTACCTTTTTGTCGAGCCCACTAATTATATACCTTCATCACTTTATCCCATAACTGTCTCCGGTATATCTATACCAGTACAATTCATTTCAACTTCATACACTCGTTTTGACTCAATTCGTTAAAGCAACTCTTTAACTAATTCTTTGCCCATTTCGCTTGTATATAAGAATATAACACGTTTCAAATATATTTCAACTTACTTATCAACTAATTGAATTCAAATTTTAATTTTAGTTCTATATTCGATTTCAAATATATGTTTACAATTAAAAAATTCAATTTTTAAAGTTCGACTTCAATTCACCACTCGATTAAATAATTCTTCTTTGATTTAGTTAATTCTATTCAATAATCAAAAAATATGATTATTGTTTCAAAAATCACTTTTCTTACTTCACTTGAGTTCACCTTTATGTTCTAACTCAAGACCAGGTTTTTAAATGGAAATTCGGATTTTTATTTGCTTAAAAAATCCCTATATTTATTATATAAAATCCATTATGGTTTTAATGGTTTCTGGCGCTGCACTTTTAAAAATTTGATTTTGACATAACTCAAAATCTATTCGACGAAATCCAGATTTTTCTCTTCCATTAGAAAACTATTATTAAACCGGTCCTGACGATTCTTGTTTCAAAGAATTCCAACTTCAATTGAGTCCTGTATACTCAATTGAAGTTCGAGTCACCAATTTACGAACTACAGCGCTGCGGCGAGTTCGTTTTAATTATATTTATATATATAAACTTTTAAACTTCGTTAAAATGAATCCAACTCCATTTTAACTCTATTTGAATTTCTTGATTCAAATTCCAATCTCGCTTTTATTTGAATTCTATATTCAAATTCCAATTCCTTTTCTATTTGAATTCTATGTTCAAATTCTATTTCCTTTTCTATTTGAATTCTAAATTCAAATTTCCATTTCCTTTTCTATTATTCAAATTCTATATTTAAATTTCCTTTATTCAACTCCCATTTAAATTCCTATATTCAAATTCTATAGTTGAATTTCCCTTTCTATTTTATATTCAAATTCAATACTTGAATTTCAATTTAAATTCCATATTCAAATTTAATACTTGAATTTCTATTTCAATTTCATATTCAAATTCAATACTTGAAATTCCATTTGAATTCTATTATTCAATTTCTATACTTGAAATTCCATTTGAATTTTATTATTCAATTTCTATTTCAATTCTTCTTTGAAATTCTATATTTCAAATTCAATTCAATTCTTCTTTGAAATTCAATATTTCAAATTCATTTATTCAAATTCCTCTATTCACATTCCTTTATTCACATTCCTTTATGAATTTCTATATTCAAATTCCATATTCAATTCTTTTTGAATTCTCGATTCAAATTCTATATTCAATTCTGTTTGAATTCTCTATATTCAAATTTCTATATTAAATTTCTATATTCAAAATTCTATTTTAAATTCTTTTATTCAAATCCCTTTTGAATTCCTCTTTGAATTTTCTTTATTCAAATTCTATATTTGAATTTCATTATTCAATTTCATTTGGATCTATTTGAATTTTCTATATTCAAATTTCAAATTCAATTCTATTTGAATCTTCTATATTCAAATTTCAAATTCCAATTCTATTTTAGAAAAATAGAATTTCCTTTCTAATTCTCAAATATCCTTTTTCATGATATTTTTAAATATCATTACTTAAGCCCAGTGATATTTAAACACACAAACCAACCAATTATTTATTTTTCTAACACATCATATATAACAATATATATGCAAACAAATAAACAAACGGATAATATATTTTTGAGGAATCCAGTTGGATTCCTCCAACCTGTTTTCCTGCATCCACAGATGTTAGCACATAAATAATACCCATTCTGCTTCGTGGCAGGATATCGCGGTATAAAAGGTCATCCACTAATCATAGCATGGGGTGTATAGGGTAATCATCCGCTATGAAACTGCGGGCATCCGCTAATGAGACTGCGGGAATCCAACCAATCAATCAACCCAATATATATAATAGCCTAAATAACTAATATATATAAAACAAGCAGAAAAATCCAAACAAGCAACAACAATTATTTTTACGAAGTAAAAATAATTATAAATAAAAGGCGAGTGAGATTTACTCACCAGGATTCTCATTCGCCGAATATCCAATTAAAATTTCCATGTCTCGACTACGCATCTACTTCGTCTCAAATGAATTTATCACCTATAATTTATTTAATTTATTTTAATGAATGTTCGATTATTAATTTAAATTAACTAAAATAAATAACTTTCTATGAATTTTAATTAAATAAAAATGTATACCTTATCAATTCTGCATACCACCCGACTAATCGATGAACAATGTCTCGAACAACTCCTGGATACTTCAATCATCTCCACAAACTACCATCAGCCCATTACGACATTTCATCAACCATCTTACAGACAGCTTCCTTCCCTTTAAAAAGTCATTCCCATTCGTCGAATTACTGCTACTACATCACCAGGATTGACCAACATTACTGCAGCATCATTGTAAACGTAAACTTACCACTAACAACCTTCTTCTCTGTAGCGTATTCGAACAGCAATCGAACCCCCCTGTCCAACCATCATGGCAATCTCCAAAACCCATCAGCACACTAGGATTCCAGTCGCCCATAAATCCCAGTTCCACCTTAAAAAAAAAAGAAACAGACAACCCTTCTTCCATTTACAGACTGCATCCACACATGCATCTCCCTTCCCAAATTAACAAATCGCTCTCTCCTAATAACCCAAAAATCATCATCGCTCCATCTGAAATCGAACATCGCACCAACCCCGAGATCAACATCGAACCCTTCTGCCTGACTTTCGCCCTTTCGCTGATCCTTCAACATCAACCAAACCCCATTTCGTGACTACCCTAGGCGCTGTTCGAATATCATGGAAACAAAATCGAACTGAGAGAAAAAGGTATGGAGTTGAAGCTTCCAGGAGTTGGTGATTTCGATCGCGGTTTCCATCGCGATTCCGATTCCGCCCCTCTTTTTTTTTAATTAACTTAGTGGATTTCGATTTCTTTGACTGGGAGGAAAATGAAATAGGGAAATGATCTTCGTTGGTTTAGTGATGGGAATTAACGAAGGCTTGACTCCTTTTATAGGCGCAAGGAGGAAGCAGTACGTACAAAGAGCCAGTAAATCATGTTCCCTCGATTTGGAAGGAGGGAGACATTTCAGTACGCGAAATAAATGTTTAGGATGATGATTTTCAGAATATAGGGTGATGCTTTGGAGAAGTAGGTCGGCTGATATGTCCTTAAGCTTTAGAGACGAACTAAATAGACTTTGATTTGCTATTAAAAATGTTTTAATTTATTTTGATTTGATATAAAAAAGATTTTTTTTTTTAAAACGATAAGGATTTGATTTCGAATCTATCTACAATCAAATATCTCGGGGTCCATTAATTTAAATCACGAACCGCTATTCTAGCGTACTGACCGACATTTCAATATAATAACTCTATTTTGAACTCAGCAGTAAATATTCTGAAATTAAATTTCAACATATATACTATATTAAATTAATATAATATAATTTAAATTCGGAAACCACAAATTCTTTGAAAATAAATTATTATTTATTATCGTCTATATATTGAAATAAAATTTATACTGCTCATCTAATGGTTCCGATTCAGTTTTTAACTTCGAATTTAATTATATTTCGAATTACAAAAATTCGATATATTATAAATAAAATTATATTCGATTATTAAATCGATAACTCAATATAAAAATTTATTTATATTACCAACTTGATATTTAAATCTATATTAAATATTAAAAATAAATCGATAAGAAATCTGGGTCGTTACAATTAATTTACTATAAATGTAATACAATGCAGCAGAACCAATAAACTAACACAGCGGAAGACTATCAATGCTTTGGACACAGCTTTAAGCTTCGATCCAGAATCCTGCTCAATAAATAAATATCTGCAAAACAAGCCACTCGACTGCCCGTGTGGAAATAGGGGCACCCGAGTTTGTAAGTGAAACAAACTACGAGTCAGTCATCGGACTAGTGTGAGAAATCTTACTTAGCTTATTTAATAATGAGGCTAATCACAGGACAACGCAACTAACGCGGAATAGGTTTACTCCATTGGATTGCCAGTGCATAAATGAAGTAAATCATTTAAACAACACAATGCTTTTTTGAAAAATGAAACCATTATAAGACTCAGGTCCCATCACACAATGCAACACAAGCCAGAGGATAGAGTTTTACCTTATAATGGTCAAAAATGCTTGATACGTATAAAACTTGATATTATTATTAGTGTCTAGTCAGTTTAAACATTTTCAAAGTAAATGTATCAATCTTAGACAGCATAGCTACCATATACTATGTCGCCATATATAGGTTTACAATCATATTTGTAATGTCATATTGGAAATTGGGTTTCCATCATGATCAAGGCTAGAGATGGTCTCCTTACTGATTTGAGACACTCTAGCAAATGTCTCAGGGCTCGGACGCTGGCAAACCCTTCGATCCTGCAGGGCCGGTCCACAAATACTTTAGTGGATTAGTTATGCCTAAACACACGTTTCCCGGTCCTATAGGACCTATCTCTGAGCCACTAGGGACTCAATATCCGAGGCGCCTCATTCCATCATCCACATAAGTAAAAATGTTTGGGCTCCATATCATGACACCACTTCTAGCTAGAAAGAAACGTCGTGCACTCCCTGCGCTCCCTTATCCCATTTTTGACTGTTACCGGGGTGTGAGGCTCGCGAAGTTACGCTATACACAAAGCTATGCTAAATAAAGTTGTTCTTTGATCATCAACCACAAGGCTCTGCTTTTCAACAAAAGCCTTGATCATTTGCATCTTGGCATGCTACATTGACAATCCACGCCATGCGATTGGTGTCTATCAATATATAACCTCTATGCTCGTACGTCTCAGAGAAGGGTGTTAAGCAAGAGAATAAATTCTCCGCCACCAAACAGATATATATTTAACAGAAATCAATCAACATAGAACGAAATCCAATGTCAGACACACATCCATTTACAAGTTCGTTCTGGGTCTGAATGAAACCATAGACACCTTATTCCTCGTCCCGCATGTCCAATACGAAAGAGAAGTTCTCGCATATCCAGACAATCAACAAGTACGTTCGGACAACTACCACTTTAACCCTTCACTGGGAGCTACTCAATCCAAGGCATCAGTAGTCATCCATTCGATGTGAAGATTGCCGGTTTTCAACCACCGTCTTCAATGTATTCGACTTTCAATCATTGTATAATTATTTGAAATGAGATTTAACTCGCCCTTTTCAAATAATTCTGGAATATGTATAATTCAAATCATTTCTTTCTTTGGTTAAATTAAATTCAATTTGATAAATTAATGTCAAATAAATCTAACCCTCCACGTCACTTTATAAACCAAGGGAAATTGGTTTATTTTCATTCCATATCATTTATAATATTTTATAATGATTTTTCATTATTTTTATTTAGACAAAAATTGCCCATTTAATTCGAACGACGTTTCAGGTCATTACGTGGCTCTGGCACTGTTTTTATTCAGATTTGAATTACACATTTCTCGAAATCTAACTGTTCGATCTCAACTAATTTAATATCGTTGGAAAGATCTTTCCAAAGAGAACCTAATGGTTCTAGCTTTGGAAAAATCTGATGGTCGGATCTCTCGGTGTAATTGTTTAAAGTTACGATTCCAAAATGCGAACTATCGTGCGCGAATCGTTTTATTTTAATTTATATTTACATATTATATATCAATATTATTTGTTCGACGAATTTAACGAACATGTTAAAAATAACATTTTAATCAAACAAGATCATATTCTAACATATGATTCTTTTTATTCTATTTTAACATGTTGAAAATGTCATTTCTAATAACATAACATGTTTTATATAAGTTCTTTTTTTTTCTAATCTAACATATCGTATTAAAAATGATGTTTCTAATAACATAACATGTTTTATATAAAATCCCTTTTGTTCTAACATTACATGTTGAAAATGATGTTTTTAATAACATAACATGTTTTATAAAAAAATTCCATTTTATTCTAACATAACATGTTGAAAATGATGTTTCTAATAACATAACATTTTTATATAAATCTTTTTATTTTAATCTAACATAATAAAAAGTCTTTTTTAATCACAAAACATGTATTAACATTTTTTTTCTTTTTTATTCTAATCTAACATAAGAAAATGTCTTTTTAAATGACAAAACATGTATTAACACGTTTCTCTATTTATTCTAATCTAACATAAGAAAATGTCTTTTTAAATGACAAACATGTATTAACATGTTTTTCTATTTATTCTAATCTAACATAATAAAATGTCTTTTTAAATGACAACATGTATTAACATGTTTTTCTATTTATTCTAATCTTACATAATAAAATGTCTTTTTAAATGACATAACAAATATTAACATGTTTTTCTATTTATTCTAATCTAACATAAGAAAATGTCTTTTTAAATGACAAAACATGTATTAACATGTTTTTCTATTTATTCTAATCTAACATAAGAAAATGTCTTCTTCTTTTTATGTTTCAATCAATTATTTAAAACATAATCTTTTTTACTGAATCTAACATACATTAAAAATGTTAATTTTAATGTTTCAATAATTTATTTAAAACATGATCTTTTTATTGAAACTAAAATACATTAAAAATGTTAATTATAATGTACAACATTTTATTTTAAAACATGATTCTTTTTATTATCTAACATACATTAAAAATGTCATTTTTAATGTTTAAACAATTTTTCTAAAACATGATTCCTTTTATTTTTAACGTTTAACTATTTTTCTCTAAAACATGATTCTTTTTAATAATGAATCAAAACATATATTAAAAATGTTATTTTCAGTGTCTAACCATTTTATTTAAAAACAGCACAAATTTGTGATTCATATATACAATAAAAATTAATTTTTATTGTATAAACAATTTATTTCCAATATGACAAATTCTATGATTCATATATATACAAAAAAAAACAAATTTTATTGTATAAACAACTATGACAAATTCTACTTTAACCTATGATCATTTTTATTGAATCAATAATACAATAAAGATGTAATTTTTAATGTTAACTTATTTTATTTGAAACAATAAATATATTATTTACTCTTACACACAACATAAATGTGATTTTTATTGTATAAACATGTAAGAACCCGTAACTTCCCCGTGAAGGAAAGCGCGGATACTTTGAGAACAGGATAAAATAGAACGCAGACGGAAGAACATTTCATTGTTATTTCAACAATTCCATCAGATACAAGAATATACAGAGTATAAATGAATAAATTACATTTGATAAATATCAGAGATTACAATAAATTACATAGCAGCGGAAAAACAATACAAAACACAACTAGAAGTGATATACGGATACAGAGCTTTCCGAGCATCGTTCCAGCTGTAAATCAGGACCCTGTGAATATAAATCTGCAAAACCTAAACTACTAGTTGCCCGTGCGGAAAATAGGGGCACCCAGAGTTTAGGTTAAAACAATAAACTCCAGGTCAGTCATGGGACTGGTGTGAGAACTAAAACAGTTATTTAAAACTTTACTTTAAAAGAGGGTAATTCAAGGGACCATGCCGTATAACACGGAACGGGTTTCCTCCCAAGAATACTAGTGCTTATAACAAAACAACGCAATGCTCTTTGGAAAAATGAAGCTATTATAAGACCCAGGTCCCATCACACAATGCAACGCAAGCCGGAGGATAGGGTTTTCCCTTATAATAACCAAACATGCTTGGTACGTTTAAAACAAATCACTTGATACTATAACAAGTGTATAGTGTCAAAACAATTTTCAATCATAAATATCAATCATAGGCGGCATGGGTACCATCTATCATGTCGCCATACTAGTTCTACAATTAAAACCACAATATCATGTATTGGAAATTGGATTTCCGTCATGAGTCGAGGTAAGGGGCAAGCTCCTCTCCGCGTTCGAGACACTCTAGCAAATGTCCCAGGACCCCACTCTGATCCTTGGATCTTCAGGGCCGGTCCTCTCTTACTTTTGAGGATTGGCAATTCCTGAACACAGGTTTCCCGGTCCTTACAGACCTATATCCGAGGCGCCTCGCATTCCAACAACCACACAGGTGAAAAGTATATAAATGTCAGGGCTGGTAGGTCACTGACACCACCCTAGCTAGAAAGAAACGCCGTGCTCTCCCTGCAGTCACTATCCCATTTTTGACTCATACCGAGGTGTGAGGCTCGCGAATTCACGTTATACACAAAGCTATGCCACACAGGCCGTGCTTTGATCATCAACCACAAGACTTTGCTTTTCAACAGAAGCCTTGATCAATTGCCACTTACGCGTGCCACACTGGCAATTCACTCCATGCGACTGATGTCCATCGATATACAACCTCTGAGCTCGTACGTCTCAGAGAAGGGCGTTAAGCCAGAGAATAAATTCTCTGCTGCCAAACAGATGTATATTTAATAGAGATCAATCAACACATAATAAAATCCAATGTCAGACACACAATCCATTTACAAGTTCATTCTGGGTCTAAATGAAACTGGAGGCACTTTCCTCGTATATCCATCCATCTCCAAGTACGTATGGAAGATCACCAACTGATTCCCTCATCTTGGGTGTACAGCCCAATCAAGATCATCAGTAACCACCCAAACGATGTGAAGACTTCCGGTCTTCAACCACCGTCTTCATCTTCGACATCTCGTCGAATCGGTTATTCAGAATGGGTATAACCCGGCCTTTCTGAATAACCCACGTATATAATAAACAAATGTTACACAAACACAACGAACGCCTCATTCCAATTCAGAATATTCTTTTATTCACAAAATCACATTCTTAGGGAAATGTTCCCATTAATTTTATCCAAGATAAATTCTTCTAAATTTATTCTTTAATCTTCCTTCCGATGTCATTTCAACCTAGTCGGGATTAGCGAACCACACCGAAGTAATTATTTATTTTATTTTCCAATCCTAACCTATTCATCCCATGGAGCAAAACTGGTAATACTCCATATCTAACACCACGGTGCTATCAGTAAAATTAATTACCATTTTACGTTCAAATCTAATTAAAGATTTAACTATCGCATTGGAGCAAAACTGGTGGTACTCCATTCTCGATCACCTTTCAGATTTGATAATTTAGATTATCAATTCACTTTTCAATCTAATTAAAGATTCATTAGAACTCCACTTAGTTTTAATCCTTTCAAAAATCAACATCTTGCCTTTAACTGGGTTAAAGAACCAATGTCTTCTAAAACACGATTCACGATAAACCCAAATCACATTTGATATTAATTACAAGGCTCTGAATAGAAAATATACCGGCTTATATTCAATATCAAATTATGAAACCAACAAATATCGTATTGGAAATAACGATATAAAATATATCTTTCAAATTCCCATAACAATATCTGTATAGTCACGAAATCCAACATCGAAATATTCCGAAGATAATTTTGATTCAACTCCAGTCCAATCCGCGTATTGGGAATATTGATTATTTTTAAAATCACTTTCAAATTCAATTTATTTATTTCAAAAATAAATTGATTTTAATTCTAGTTCAAAACTAGTTCATTTCAACAACAATATATTTTTATCCTTTCAAATGTGGAATTTTACATCCCAGTCCTTTCCAGTTCATATATTATGATTTTACACAAATTATAGATATTTTTAATAATTTTATCAAGGCCCATACAGTCGATTTCCATCAACGGCCATCGAACTGCACTTACAACGACCTTTTCCAAATTTGATTTGGACATAAATCCAAATCCAACCGTTAGATTTCAAATTTCTAATATTCATTGGAAAGCTCTTTTCGATATGAACCCAACGGTTCCGGTTTTAGGAGAATCCGACGGTCGGATCTCCCGCAACGTCATTTCGAAGTCAATGGTCGAAATTCGCGAACTACCGCGGCGCGTTCTATTCAGGCCATTATATATATAATATATATATATTAGATATATTTCGTCGATTTCCTTTTAAAACGTATTTTATAAATCGTTTTAAATTCGTTTCAAAAACAATTTCAACTTCATCTTCAATTTCAAATCGATTTGATTTCAATTCAATTCGAATTCATTTCAATTTTATTTAATTCGAATTAAAATTCAATTCAAATTCTAATTCATTTCAATTCAATTCAATTTGAATTTACCTTCTATTTAATTCAATTCGAATTCGAATTCATTTCAAATTGATTTCAATTCAATTTCAGTTCGTTTTAAATTTCATTCAAAACGATTTCAATTCGTTTTTAATTCAATTTCAATTTAATTCAATTTGAATTCATTTCTATTCAATTCGAATTCAAATTCACTTTCTATTCAATTTGAATTCAAATTCACTTTTTATTAAATTCGAATCGAATTCATTTTCTATTCGATTCGAATTCATTTCAAATTGATTCAATAAAATTTCAATTTGAATTTTAATCTAATTTAATTTGAATTTCATTTCAAAATATTAAATTTTGAAATCACTTTTCAATATTCATTATAAAATGAATAAAATCGATATAAATATCGTTCACGTCCAAAATAGCGCAACTCTAATCAACACGGCTATATATATTTCAATAAATTCGTTATTCTATTCAACAAATGAATATATATATTCCATTCAACACATGAATCTATATTTCTTTCAACACACGACTAATCTCAACACATGAGTACTGTCAACACATCACTATTTTTGTTATGTAAAATATTTTATAAAACTATGGTATCTATCATTTGATTTTAATTAGACTCCACCGTGAAGTAGTTCTAATTTTAAATATGATAAAGATGTAAATTTTATTGTATAAAATATTTAACTCAACACACGAATATTTTCAACACATGAACATCGTCAACACATGACTATTTTCATATTAAACACATGAATTTTCTTTTATAATATTCATTATTTTCCCGATTGGAATGAGGCCCAATCAATCACCATATAATATTAATTATATGGATTCCATACAACACATGTATATAATAGCAACGATAACCAATCAACCCTCATCCAAGGTGCACCACACAACTGCATAAGCACCAAATATAAATAATTAACGCTTACACAGTCTGTCGACCAATCGATCGACATATAATTAAATAATTGGGATTAGTGTACCCAAATATCATCCCAACACCCATATGGGGTTTCAAATCAACAAACACAGATTTTTATTTGTGCAGTTGGGCGATGTGTAAAATTTATCATCCCAATCAATATCAGTCAAATCAGCGTATATAAACAAATTGGCCGATTTGTTTATAAATATTCATTTATTCACATTCACGTTAAAAATTATATTTTTAATGATAAAATATTTTTAACCATATAAATATTTTATTTCCTTTCAACACAAGAATATTTTATTATTCAATCATTCCACAACACAATCAATTTTCACAACACATCAATCAAACAAATAAGCCATCCATGGTCTGTGGATGACGGGTGTCGGGTGCTGTTAAGCACCGTCTGCATCCTAGTATGTATATATATATATATATATATATATATATATAACTAGAAAAGGAGATTTAGAGTGAGGAGTTCTCACTGATAGCTAATCCAAACGCCACGACTCTTCCTATGTAGAAATCTTCGTCGTTCTCCCCCTTTTTTCACTTTCGTCGCCCGTAGTCACTACATTTATAAATCATATTTTTATATTGTTGCTATGTATATAAAAATCATATTTTTATAATTACTCCATATGGATAAAATTCTATTTTTACATTTCTATATATGAATAAAAATTCTATTTTTACAATGCTACTATATAAATAAAAATTCTATTTTTACAATGCTACTATATAGATAAAAATTCTATTTTTACATCGCTACTATATAGATGAAATTCTATTTTTACATCGCTACTATATAGATGAAAATTCTATTTTTACATCGCTACTATATAGATGAAAATTTTATTTTTACATCGATGCTATATAGATAAAACTTCTATTTTTACATCGATGCTATATAGATAAAGATTATATTTTTATCACGCTATTCTTTATAAAAAGATTTCGCCTTTTCAAATATAAAGATTTCGCCCTTTCAAATATAAAGATTTCGCCTTTTCAAATATAAAGAATTTATATTTTCCATACACTACTTATATAAAAATAGTATTTCTATATCTTCTACTATATAAAGGTCATATTTTTAATACTCTACACAAGTAAAAATCATATCTTTGATTCACTATATATATAAAGATCAAATTTTTAACTCTTCTATAATGTAAAAATCATATTTTTGATATATCTATAATTTAAAAATCATATTTTTATTATCGCCTTTGTTATAAATAATTAAAAAAAACCCGTCTTTCATGTTTAAAAATCTCTTCTTTTGAATGATAAAAATCGTTCCTTTATGCGGTTAGAACATATATAGAAAACGTAGCTTTTCTATTTAAAAATCCATAGCCTTTCAAAGTCAAAAATCCTACCTTTTCATCACTTTATTTTGTAGATTTTATAAATGCTAGTTCATATATAAAAAAACTGATTTTTTTCTAAATTATTCAAACTAAATAAAGTGGAATAAAACTCACAGTAGTTTATTGAAGAGGAAAAAGGGGTTCATGGCCATCGTCGGGCTTACTGGTGGTGATGGGAGGGGGTTAGGCGCTGCGTCGCTGGAGGTTGGGGAGGAAGGGGTTAAATCGAGTCGAGGGAGAGGAAGAAAAAAGAGGGCACGCGGTACAGGGGGTTGGAAGAAGAGGAAGGAGGAGGGGGAGTGGAGAGGGGCGGTGGCGCCCTCCACTTGGAGGAAGCCGCGATGGGGCGGCAGCGGGAGGAGCGGCGGCTCCTCCCCCTCCCTTCTCCGTCGCCCTTTTTTTCTCTTTTGTTTTTTTTTAAATTTTTTTTTTTGTTATGAATCGAACGGAAGGGGGGGGGGGGCTGAGAGAAGATAAGGGGGAAGAGGAGAGAGATTTTAATTTTATATTATTTAATTTCAAGAAAAGTTGACTTTTTATTTCGACCTCGAAACGAGGCCCACCGCCTGTCGTCCATAGCGTTTCACCCCCATTCCGAACACAATGGGATATGTACTGTAAGCTGATTCGACCGTTTCGATCAGTTTCCATTAAAATCAACATATAACTCTATATATTGATTTTGAACGCCTATTTAAGTTTACCGGGGTCACATACGAACTCTAAAAATTCCCGAAAAATATTTTCTAGCTTCGTATCGACGATACGGTCCTAACAAAACTAATTTCGTTGAATTCTGAGACCGTTGAAAAAATGGCCATTTTCCACTCGATTAAAATCAACTGAAACTGGTCAAACGCGTTTTCCCTTGCCACGCTCACATATTGAATCGAAAAATTATGAAATTTGAAACCTAGCAATAATTTGACATCACGGACCCAACAAAAGTGGTTTCGTCGAAATCCGAGGTCGTTTGCAAAATGGCTATTTTTAATGGCCTGAATTCCATAGCGACTATTCAGAATTTTCAACTGGACATATCTTTTGATTCCCGCTATGAAATCTCGATTTTTCGGGTTCGTTGGAAAGATATTCCCAATTAGATTCCATTATTTTTGGTTTCACTGAAATCCGGTTTATTTTGCACCCGGTACATTCAATTGAAGTTTGAAATCGAATTACCGCGCCATTTTCAATTCTATTTATAATTATATATAATTATTTATATTCTAACGACGACGCATATAATATATACGTTCGAATTCTATTCAAAATAAATTTCTCGTTGATATTATTTAAAATAATTCATTTTAAATATGCAAAATTCATTAAAATTGTCAAAATAAAAAATTTAAACTGGCTCGCATTTCCGGGTTGTTACAAAACATTTCTGTTTCAAATATACTATAAAAAGGTACTTTCTATTGTATAAACATTTTCTTTTCAAATATAAAATGAAATGGTGATTTCAAATATAAAATGAAAAGGTGATTTCACTATGGTCTGGTATTTAGAGAGGTATATTATTTACCCCCTGATTCCTAGATGGATAAAGGCGGATGTGCATTACGGTGTTTTCCAAAAGCCCTAGATGTAAGCCGTGGAGTATTGCACTACGTGATCGATCTTTTGAATCAGCAACCATCATGATGGAAATCCAAACTTTCCAATACGAGCTTTGCAATTTTTGTTGTATATATATATATATATATATATATATATATATATATGTAATAACCCGGAATTTCGGAACCAATTTTAAAAATTTATTTTAAGGAAATTTTGTTAGAAAATATGTCAGAATTTAAAATTTTCATTTTTTTTAGTTAAATAAAAAAATATTTTAACGTAGCAACTATTTGTTTATTCATTTATTTATTCATGTGCAAGAAACATTAATGTCATTGCCATCTTTCATTATATATATATATATATATATATATATATCATAAAATGCTCGATAAAATTTATTTGTTTTAACACGTACATACATGTATGCATAAATTTCTATTCACTTGTTGTCTATCTATCTATTTATTTGGTTACACGTATATACAATGTATACTACATACATGCATGAAAATATGACAATAAATTTTGTGTATTAATTGTAATTTATTTCCAATTTATCACCTATGAATTAAATAGCTACTGGTTTCCCACGCTAGTCAATTAATCAATTGCAATCGTTATTTTTTTTAGTTAACATTCAATGTATTCCTCTAATTACCATTCTTAATTGATGTTATCATTTACCTTACAATTTATACAAACTTAATTTCCAAATATTACAACATAATGTAAAATACACATTAATTCATATATATATATATATATATATATATATATATATCTTAAGCATTAATTTTATTCCGTTATTCTCTATATCTATGTGATTTACTTTAAGATTTCTGAATAGAGAAATGTTGATCTTTACTTCAATATATCTTCATATAAGTACATATAATACTTAATTCACAGTATTCATTAGTCTAGAAGCAAATCTGGGCTTTAATGAAACAAAAAAAGATGTAAATTTAGAATGGTAAACTAGGAAGAGAATTTGCAGTAATTATGTTTAGACTCATAAAGCAAAGCATTATAACATAAAATGGGAAAACATAAAATATTTTAGTTAGTTATGTAACATAATGTGCGTTTGAAATTGGAAACGTTACAATGGAATATACAGAATTAAATAAAAAGAAACAGAAGAAGGAATGAAAGTTAATAAATGGTATTTTATAAAATAATCGGAAAGTATACACAAACATTATTATTTTTAAAGAAAAAAAAACCAATGAGCGTTTGAATTTGAAAGTAATGGAAGATTATTAACATTAACATATTAGCAAACTTCATTTAATAAAATAGGAAAACAAATGTGTGTGATAGAAAGGGATTAAATCAAGAAAGGGAAATAATTAATATTAAAACGACAATATTTCCTTTAAATTACCAATGCATGTCAATTAAGGATTTTTAGTAAATCAACGAATATTATATTATAAATATAATCCTAAATTATCCTAAACCCTAATGTCTAAACATCAGCCGCCATCTTTGAAGAAAACAATGGCCATAAAGCACCGAACCTTCTTCCATTCGATCTCCCTCTTCTCTTAATAAAAAAAAATCAACACTTCCTAAGCGAAAGAGGGCAATGAAATCGATCTATTCAACGGTGAAGATCTGATAATACTCGCCGAGAAGACCAGAATCCTGCTTGAAACAACGGCAGTTCATGTGGGTTTTCTGACCAAATGGAACCCGCGAGATGGCGAGCGTGGTCAGCACAGGGATGGTGACTCGAGGCTTGGCGGCATGGAGCTGTCAAATCGGAGAACAATGTGGAAGATGAATTAACGTGAAGTAATGATGTAATTATTGAATTTAATTATCGTTTGATTATTTTAATTAATGTAAAATGTTTGTAACATCATTACTATTTCATACGAGATCCAAATTCAATAAACTCAATTGCGCTGCAATCAGAAAAATGAGGGCTTCGCGATGAAACAGACCAGATCCAAAAAGGAGCAATCTAGAATTTTGAATAATTCAAAACCCCGATGTGAGATATCTTACCTTTAAAATAATTAAATAATTTAATTATTGTTCGTGATGGTTTGAATCATTGTTATGTAAGAAAATGGTATAGATCTATGATGTGGTGATATGGTTAAATATTCATATGTTGATGAATGATGCTTTATCTGTTTGTTTATTATTTTATTAACTAAGATCTGTATGTTAATGATAGATCAGTTGTTGAATCACACATTTTGATGTAATCTACATATAGGTTCTCATCTTTATTTTCTTTTTATTTTATTCCTTTCTTAAAGTTTGAATTTTTTTATTTTGATTTATAACATAAAAGAAAGTTTGAATCTTTTATTTTGATTTATAACATAAAAGAAAGTTTGAATCTTTTATTTTGATTTATGAAATAAAAGTAAGTTTGAATCTTTTTTATTTATTAAAATAAACGAAAGCTTAGATCTTTTATTTTGATTTATAAGATAAATGAAGTTTAGATATTTTATTTTGATTCACAAAATAAAATAAAGATGGGACCTTTTATGTTGATTCATGAAAGTTATACACCAAATCATATGTTGTTGTTGTATGTATTGACATGAAACTTGACCCCAAATTATATGTTGCTATCGTTTGTGTTGACATGAGAACTTCACACCAAATGACATATTGATTTCATATATCGTGATATTGAATTGGACATGTTAGTCGATGCCCAAAACTTAAAAAGGGGATTTTTGTTTATATTTATATTTGTAAATAGAAAAGAACAAAACTTAAAAAGGAAATTTTTATTTACATTTACATTTGTAAATAGAATAGAACAAAACTTGATAAACTTTATTTACATTTTCTATTTAAATAAAATGAACATACTCTTAGTGAAAACAACTTTATTTACATCTCTTTTGTAAGTGAAAAGAACAAAATATGAGAACAAATTTTATTTACATTTTTCTGTGTAAAAAAAAGTAGGAATTTAACATTGAAATTTTATTTACATTTTTCTATGTAAATAAAAGTAGGAAATTAACATTGAAGCCGTATTTACATTTTTCTATGTACAATGTAGCGATAGAACCTTATTTACATTTTTATATGTAGATAAATGAACATAACTAGCGATAGAACCTCATTTACATTTTTTAGAAGGAAAAAATTTAGCGATGAATTTTATTTACATTTTTCTATGTGAATATAAGGACTAAATTTAGCGATGTATTTTATTTACATTTTTCGAAGTGAATAAAAGGACAAAATTTAGCGATGAATTTTATTTACATTTCCTTTGTAAATAAAATGAACATGTTTAGCAATGAAACTTTATTTACCTTTTCTATATATATAGGATACGTAGAAGAAAGAGATTACACATTTTTGTTTGCATTTCTAGGAGCAAACAAAACATAGTACAAGAATCACATTTTTGTTACTCTCTTTTAAAAAAGAAAAAGTGAACATTTATTTACATATAGGGTAAAAAAATAAGTAAAAGAAAAAGTGAACATTTATTTACATATAGGGTAAATAAATAAGAAAAAGAAAAAGTGAACATTTATTTACATATAGGGTAAATAAATAAGAAAAAGAAAACGTGAACATTTATTTACATATAGGGTAAATAAATAAGAAAAAGAAAAAGTGAACATTTACTTACATATAGGGTAAATAAATAGGAAAAAGAAAAAGTGAACATTTATTTACATATAGGGTAAATAAATAAGAAAAAGAAAAAGTGAACATTTATTTACATATAGGGTAAATAAATAGGAAAAAGAAAAAGTGAACATTTATTTACATATAGGGTAAATAAATAAGAAAAAGAAAAAGTGGACATTTATTTACATATAGGGTAAATAAATAAGAAAAAGAAAAAGTGAACATTTATTTACATATAGAGTTAATAAATAAGAAAAAGGAAAAGTAACATTTATTTACATTTAGGTAAATAAATAAGAAAATGGAAAAGGAACTTTATTTACAATTAGTGTAAATAAATTTGTATAGAAAAAGATCATATTCATTTACATTTTGTGTAAATAAAAATAAAAAGGAAGAAGAATGTTTTATTCACATTTAGTGTAAATAAAACATAAATTCAGAAAGGGGCATTTTATTCATATCTAGTGTTAATAAAATATGATAAAGAACAGATTTACATATTTTGTTTGTATTTCAAGGTGCAAACAAAACATAGGAAGGAATTATACTTTTTATTTGCAAAGTAGTTGCAAATAAAAACATAAATAAAAAGTACATTTTGTTTGCATTTCATATATAAATAAAAACACCGTTTTAAAAGGTAAATTTTTATTTGCAAACTAGTTGCAAATAAAAACATGAATTTGAGAAAGTACGTTTTTATTTTGCAAACTAGTTGGAAAAAAAATTATAAAGTACATTTTATTTGTAATTCGGTTATTGATAAAAATATGCTATTGGAAAATATATCTTTATTCACAATTTAGATATGATTAAAACCATGAAATTAAAAGAAGTATTTTATTCACATTTTAGATGTGAATAAGAACATGAGTGTTAGAAAGTGATTTTTTATTTATAATTTAGAGATAAATAAAAACAGAGATATAATAATGACATTTTATAATCATGGTCGATGCGATTAAAAAGGAATAGAAATTAAAAGCGACATTTTTATCGTCACTTGAGAGGCGATAAAAAGAATGGGTTTTTATAGTTGAAATCACCAAACGATATAATTTCATATTTATATATAAATATGAATAATAAAATTAAAGGAAACGCGCGCGACAGTTCGCGTATCGGCAATCGTAACTTTAAACAATTATACCGAAAGATCCAACCGTTGGATTTTCCCAAAACCGGAACCATTAGGACCACTTTGGGAAGAGCTTTCCAATGATATAAAATTCGTCAAAATCCGACGGTTAGATTTCAAGATATGTGTAAATAAAAATTTGGTAAAAACAGCGCCAGGGCGGCCCACTGACCTGAAGCGTCGTTTTATTATTTTGAGCTATTTTTAAATAAATAAAAATAACGATAAATAGTTATAAATATATATGAAATGATTTAAATGATAATTATGTGACAATTATTTGAAAAGACCGAGTTTAACTCATTTCAAATAATTGCACGGCGATTAAATCAAAGATATAAGAAGACGATGGTTGAAGACCGGCGATCTTCACATCGAATGGACGACAACTACTGATGCTTTGGACTGACTTGCTCCCAGGACGGGGTTGAAGCAGTAGTTGTCCGGGCGAATGTGTTGATTGTCCGGATAAGCGAGAGCCTATCAGGTGTCTCCGGTTTCGTTCAGACCAAGAACGGACTTGTAAATGGATGCGTGTCTGACGTTGGAATTCATTCCATGTAATTAAATCGATTTGTATTAATATATGTCTGTTTGGTGGTGGAGAATTTATTCTCGGCTTAACACCCTGGTATATAGTAATAGTTGTCGATCGCATGGCGTGAATTGTCAATGTGGCACGCCAAGATGCAATGATCAAGGCTTTTGTTGAAAAGCAGGCCTTGTGGTTGATGATCAAAGCATAGCCTGTTTAGGCATAGCTTTGAGTATAGCGTGACTTCGCGAGCCTCACACCCCGGTATGAGTCAAAAACGGGATTAGGACTGCAGGGAGTGCACACGTTTCTTTCTAGCTAGGGGTAGTGTCGATGCTTAAACTGGCCGGCATTTTACTTATGTGGATGATGGATTGAGGTATCTCGGGTTTTATAGGCCGGAAGTGGTCATACTATAGGTCCAAAGGGACCACGAAACGTGTGTTCAGGCATAATTAACCCACCACCGTTAGGTGGGGACCGGCCCTGAAGATCCAAGGGTTGCCCATAGGTGTGATCCTAAGGCATTTGCTAGAGTGTCTCGAATCGGAGAGGACGATCCCTAGCCTCGATTTCATGACAGAAAACCAATTTCTAATACGTCATTACGGTCTTGATTGTAAACTTACATATGGCGACATAGTATATGGTACCTATGCCGTCTAGGATTGATACATTTATATTGAAGTATTTTAAACTGATTAGACACTAATAATAATATTAAAAATATTATTTTACACGTATTAAGCATGTTTGATCATCATAAGGGAAAACTCTATCCTCTGGTTTGCGTTGCATTATGTGATAGGACTTGAGTCTTATGATGATTTCATTTTCCAAAAGTCATTTCGTTGTTTTTGTATAAACTTTATGTAATAACCCGGAAATTCCGAGCCAATTTAAACAAAAAATATTTTGGCAATTTCGATGAATTTTGAATATTTAAAATGAATTATTTTAAAAAATAACGACGCGAAAATTTATTTTGAATAGAATTCGAACGTATATATTCATATACATCGTCGTTAGAATATAAATATTTATTTATATATAAAAGGAATCGAAAATGGTGCGGTAGTTTGATAATTCGATTTCAAATTTCAAATGAATGTACCGGATTCAAAATAAACCGGATTTTAGTGAAACCAAAAATATTTGAATCTAATTGAGAATATCTTTCCAACGAATCCGAAAAATTGAAATGTAACAACCTGCAAATTCTGAACCAATTTAAAAAAATTATTTTAGAAAATTTTAATGAATTTTGAGGATATAATATAATTTGTATAAATAATAATGGGTAGAATTTATTTTAATCGAAGTTAGAACGAATAAATTTAATTTAAATATAAATGGAGTTAGAAATGGCGCGGTAGTTTGAAATTTTAATTTTTAAACTTTAACTGGATGTACAGGATTCAAAATAAATCAGAATTGAGTAAAACCAGAAATATTTAAATCTTCTTAATCATATCTTTCTAGCGAATCTAAAAAATTGAAATTTCGTTTTAAAAATCAAAAGTTATGGCCAATTCAATATTTAGAAAGGTCGTTGTAGAATTTATATATATACTATATATGGCCCAAAGGGCTACTTTTCACATATGAAGGAAATTGGACTCGAAACCACTTCCATTGAGTCTGGAATAATGTTTCTGCATTTAAAAAGAATAAACACTTATATATTTTGAGTTTTAGAAATTATTTGTTTAAAATTGTATTTTTAATATTAAATATATTGGCCTTGAAAATAGTCAATTTTCAAACGACCTCCGTTATCGACGAAACCACTTTTGTTGGAACCGGAATGTCAAATTATAGCTAGGTTTCAATTTTTAGAATTTTTCGAATTAATATGTGAGCGTGGCAAAAGAAAATGTGTTTTGACTATTTCAGTTAAATTTAAACAACTTGAAAATAGCCATTTTTCAAACAGTCTCAGAATTCAACGAAATTATTCTTGTTTGAACCGTATCGTCATAAGAAAGCTAAAAATATTTTTTTCGGAATTTTTAGAGGTCATATGTGGCCTCGGCATATTTAAATGAACGGTCCATATTTAATTAATTAATTAATTTTTAATGTAATTTTAAATAAAATTTCTACAGATTTTGGAATTAGACCCCGAGACCTGTTCCATTGCGTTCAGAAGGTGTCAAAACATTTAGATCGACAGTAAGCAAGCCCAATTCGGAGACAGCCCGCATTTTTACCTTTATAACACGCTTTACGATGAATAAATAATAAAATAATATATAAAATCCGAAATAAAACCCTAGCCGCCACCTATTCAATTCGATGGCCAGAAAGCTCCGAAATTCAAACCTTAATTTCTCCCAATCCGTTCAATGAAAATCAACAAATTATATATCAAATCGAAGAGAATTTAGAGAGCTTTCCATCCATACGGTTAAGATCGGGTTTTCGTTCACGGATTTCGCGAATTCTGGTGAGGAAGGGCCGCCATTCGGGTTCGGTTTTCGAGGCGAGGTGAGGGCCGAGCTTGGTGGATTTCTGGGCGGTGGTGACTCGTGGTTCGGGCTTCGGAGTGATGGTGGTCGATCGGCGCCAGGGTGGCCTGGGGGGGGGGGTTGCGACGTGGAGGTTGAAAGGTGGAGTCGGGTTCAGCTGTAACAAGAAGAGGAAGAAGAAAGGTTGATTAATTTAATATTATTTATTTATTTAATATTTAATTTATCCAATGTTTGAAATTCAACAACTCTTTCATACGAGGGTCGTTTTACGAACCGTAAGTTGCGTTGGACTCGTCTTTCAGAGACCTTCGCAATGGCGCAGACCAGAGTTGAAACCGAGACAGTCGAATTTTTAGCCAAATCAATGTGAGAATCTCTGATTTAAAGATTTAATTAATTTAATTAATTATTTTATTATTGTTAAATAATTATCTGATTGTTGTTTAATTAGATCTGCATCGTGATGAATTTGTAGATTTTGTTTTTGATTGATTGTAATGTTTTGTGTTAGATCTGTTATTGTGTATGTATTAGTGTGAAAATTTTCATGCTTAATAAAATGGGATTAAAACTGAAATCTTTATCCAATTGAAAATATCACCTTAACGGTGTATTAGATTAGATCATGAAAAAAAAACAATTGGAAATATCATATTGGTTGTGCTTATTTTATTGTTTTTTTATTAACATTAAATTGTCAAAAATATTTTGTTAAGTGCAGTGATTGAATAAGATGGTTAAACCAAAACAATTATTATGTTTAATGACATTAAATTATAATTTTCAAGTTTAAAATTTTATGTTATTTTATTTTATTGAATTTTAACAGTTTGTCAATTAAATAAATTACCAATTTGTCATGTTGGTCAAAATGAACAATGAAATTTGAACGACAAATAAAAATTTATTTTTATTTGTTGATGTTACAATAAAATTTGAACGACAAATAAAACGTATCTTTAATTGTTGATACTACAATAGAATTGGAACGACGAATAAAAACTCATTTTTATTTGTTGATATTACCATAGAATTTGAACGATATATAAAACCTTATTTTTATTTGTTTACCTTACAATAGAATTTAAAAAAAAAAACAAATAAACCTTATTGTTATTTGTTTATTTTAGAACAGGATTTGAATGACAAATAAAATATTATTTTTATTTGTTTATTTACAATAGAATATGAATAACAAATAGAATATATTTTCATTTGTTCCATTGCGGCAGAATTTGGCTAACAAATAAAATCCTATTTTTATTTGTTTACATTTAGAACACGATTTATGAATTACAGTAAAAAAATTCTTCTTTTTACTGTCACATTAAACGTAAGTTGTTCTAGGATTAGTATAACAATAAAATACTAAATTTTATTGTTGATATTAAAAACATATTAGTAAAATAAAACTTTATTTACATTGTATTTGTAAATTAAAGGTTATATTTGGAAACCACCTTTTTGTTTACATTATTATGTAAATAAAAATACATATTTTGGAAATCACAATTTTGTTTACATTTTATATGTAAATAAGAAATTATTTTCGGAAGTTACATTTTTGTTTGCAAATATATTTTAAAATATAATTTATTCTTTTATCTGAATTCACTAATGCTAATAAACTTTAAAAAAATAAATTTTATTCTTTTATTTGCATTCACCAATGCAAATATATATAGAAAATAGAAATTGTTCTTTTATTTGCATTTACCAATGCAAATATATATTGAAACAAATTATTCTTTCATTTGCACTCACCAATGCAAATACATATATTGAAAATAAAGTTTATTTCTTTATTTGCATTTATCAATGCAAATATGCATTGAAATTAAGGTTTATTCTTTTATTTGCATTTATCAATGCAAATATTAAATGAAACAAAAGTCTATCCTTTTTGTCTACATTTACCAATACAAATATACACATTTTTAACATTGAATATAATTTGTTAAAAATATACTTTGAAAATAAATTTAGTTCTCTTATTTACATTCACTAATGTAAATATAATTTGAAAACAAAACTATTCTTTGTTTGCATTCATAAATGCAAATACTCATTTAAATAAAATTTGATCTTTTATTTACATTCACTAATGTAAATACACATTGGGAATGAGGTTCTTTTTACATTCACTAAAATATACTTTTAAATAAAAAAATAAAAAGTTACATTTGTTATTTGCATTCCTTGTTGCAAATAAAACCTTAAAATAAAGTTCATCTTTGTTTGCAATTCATTAATGCAAACAAACCATCAAAATGAAAGTTGCATTTTTGATTTATAATTTTGATATGTATAAAATATTGTTTGAGAGTTGCATTTTTGTTTGCATCCTCCAATGCAAATAAAACATGAATTAAATCTTTCATTTTATTTTTAAAATTAAGGAATATCTTTTTATTCACATTTTTAGATATAAATAAAGGATAAGATTTAAAAGTTACATTTTAGTACATTCTAGTTGTAGCAAAAAAAACGGTTCATTTTATTTTCATTTTAAAGGACAGTAGAAAGAATAGTTTTTAGAAATGCATTTTTATTTCAATTCTATATGAAGTAAAAAGATCAAATTTGTCAAATGTCTTATAGGAAATAATAGGAGTTCTTTTTGTCACTTCAAAAAGAATGAACTGAAAATGTTTATTTAAGCTTTTGTAAAGAAGGAATAACTAAACATTCATATTTTTAACATTAAAGTAAAATAGACACAAACCCACATTTTTGTCTAAATTAAAAGAATGAAACAAAATATAGCACTGGAATATTTTATTAGAATTGGAACACAAATTAATCACTATTGTAAATTTATATTAGTTAAAAACAATTATTTATTTTAGTCAATTTATACTAGTTAAAACAAATAGACATTTTGTCCAAAATATTCATTTTTGTCAAAATGAATTAGTTAAAGCAATTTATAAATATATATATATATATATATATATCGTATGTTTGGCAAGATATATACTTGTCAAGATAGGTTAGTTAAATCAAAATATTTATCATTTTTGTCCCATTAGAATTGCCAAAACAAGATAACCATTTTTGTTTAGGGTTTAAACTATCGGAATAGAAATTGTCAATAGAGACGAAGTTATTATTTTTTATTCGTTCAATGCAATAGAATTACATATATTATGAAGGAGACATTTTCTTGTCATGGTTATATATATTGTGTATTACACTTCCATTCACAAGTTACCCGACTTGTTTATGTGATTGGGATGATAATTTTCACACATTGCCCAAGTGCACAAATTAGTTTATTATTTGTTTGTTGGTTGAAACCTCACACGGGTGTTGGGATGAAAATTTACATACACTAATCCCAATATTCAGTTGTATGTTGATTGATAGATCGACAGGCTGCGATGAGCGTTATTATTTAATTTTAACGCTTACACAGTGAAAATGACACTTTGGATGTAGATGGATGATTTGATGATTATACTGTTATTGTCATATATATGATGTGTGTGAAATCCATATAATCCAAATTATATGGTAAATGATTGAGTCGCATTTCGATTCAGGTGTTCTTTAAAATAAGAATATTTTTACATTAGAAATTCTTTTTATATAAAGGATATGTTTTCATAAGAGAAGAATATATTTTAATCAAGTATATGTTAAAACAAAGAATATTTGTAAAAGATAAAAATTTGTAATATAAAGAATACTCCCATTTAGAGTCTTTTATATAAAGAATATTTTCAATGATTACTTTAAATTATGTTTTTATAACTAATATTTAAAGAGAAATCAATTAAGATTATTAGAAGTCGCAACTATAAATAAATTGAGATGTGAAGTGGATTTATCGTGGATGATGTTTTGAACGACGTTTGTCCTTTAATCCAATTTACATTGAAATTATTATTTGGAATTTATAAATATATTTGATAGATTTAAAAAGGCATTTTCTAAAAAATTAAGTTTTCCAATTTAATATATTAAATTGGAATTAAGTGGAAATTCGATTGGTAAAAATCGAGATGGGCTTCTGTAAAAGAAGACCGATATTATATATGGAATTTAAGAGGCTTTGCCGTTATTCCATTTATATTATTAGTCCAATACAGAAATTTATATCGATTATGTATTGATTTGATTTCTGTGGAATTCCATATTTTGGAAATTGATTTGTAGATTTACTGTGAACTATGTTTTAATGGACACTAGTTCTCTAACCTGTTTAAGACAAGATTTATTCCTTAAAATAAATGATCTTGTAATAATGATTTTGGATATCAAATCAAAACTGGAGTTTTAATAAATCTTTTAAGGAAGATTTAAGATTTTATTTTCAGAGTTTATCTTTGATAAAATTAATGAGAATCTTCTAACACGAATATCTTATTAAAAGAATACTCGGAATTGGAATATGGCGTAATGTGTGATTTTCCAATATTTACCTTTTAATCACAAAATCCGCGAGTTATTCAGAAAGACCGGGTTTAACCCATTCTGAATAATCATCACGACGATCAAGAGTCGAAGATGAAGACGGTGGTTGAAGACCGAAGGTTTTCACATCGTTGGGATGATGATGACTGGTATCTTGAATTGGGATTGGTCTTCCAAGGCAAGGTATTTGGTAATGATCGTCCAAACGCATTTGGAGATCGACGGACACGTTGTTTCGCTCAGACCCAGAGCGAACTTGTAGATGGATTGCATGTCTGACATTGTATTTCTTTCTACTGTATTTGTTGAACGCTACTGATTATATATTTCTGTTTGGTGGTAAAGAATTTATTCTTTACTTATCACCCTTCTCTAAGACATATGAGCTTAGAGGTTATATATATATATATATAATATATATTGGTAGATGATCAATGATATGGTAGGGTCTGACAATGTGGTATGCTAAGATGCAAATGATCAAGGCTTTGTTGAAAAGCAGGCCTTGTGGTTGATGATCAAAGCACAGTCTATTTAGGCATAGATTTATGTATATCGTGACTTCGCGAGCCTCACACACCGGTTGAGTCTAAAACGGGAGAAGGGAATGCAGGGAGTGCACACGTTTCTTTCTAGCTAGAAGTGGTGTCTGTGCTTAAACTGGCTGACATTTTCTTATGTGGTTATTGGAATTTTGCGAGGCCTCGGTTTATTCTTATCGGTCGCCCACGGCTGATTTATAGGTCCAATAGGATCGGGGAGCGTGTGTTCAGGCATAACTAATCCACTAAAGTATTTGTGGACCGGCCCTGCTGTATCCAAGGGTTCGCCAGCGTCCGAATCCTGAGACATTGCTAGAGTGTCTCGAATCGGTCAGGAGCTCCTCCCTAGCCTTGACTCATGATGGAAACCCAATTTCCAATACGCCCTTGCGGTTTTGATTGTATAACTAGTATGGCGACATAGTAGATGGTAGCTATGCCTTCTAGGATTGATATTATATTTGAAATGTTTTAAATATATATATATACACACTAACAATAATATCGTTTTTACGTATCAAGCATCTTTTGACCATTATAAGGTAAAACCATATCCTCCGGTTTGCGTTGCATTGTGTGATGGGACCTGGGTCTTATAATGGTTTCATTTTTCTAAAAAGCATTACGTTATTTGATGATTTACTCTATTTATGCACTGGCAATCCAATGGAGTAAACCCGTTCCGCGTTAGCGGCATGATCCTGTGATTAGCCTTCTTATTAGATAAGTTAAGTTAAGATTTCTCACACCAGTCCCACGACTGACCTGTAGTTTGTTCACTTTGCAAATTCGGGTGCCCTCTTTTCACACGGGCAGTCGAGTAGCTTTTTTGCAAATATAGTTAAGCAGGTTCCTGGATTGAAGCCTGAAGCTGGGTCCAGAATATTGATGGCCTTCCTCTGAGATTAGTTCCGCTGCATTGTATTAATCTATTGTAATTTATCTTCCGCTGTAATTTTATTCTGATGTACTCTGATATATTCTGTACCCTGATGTAACATTTATTATTGATGTTATAAAAGTCTGTGTTGTTGTTCTGATGTTTTGTATGCCCAAAGTTAACGTATGCGGAATGTAATAACCCGAAAATCTGGGCCAGTTTAAAAATTTTATTTTGGAAATTATAGCAAATTTTGAACATTTAAAATGGATATTTTAAATAAAATTGACGGGAAATTTATTTTTAATAGAATTCGAACGTATATATTATATACATCGTCGTTAGAATATAAATATTTATTTTAAATTATAAAAGGAATTGAAAATGGCGTGGTAGTTCGATAATTCGATTTCAAACTTCAATTGAACATACCGGGTGCAAAACAAACCGGATTTTAGCGAAACCAAAAATATTAGGATCTATTTGGGGATATCTTTCCAACGAATCCGAAAAATCAAGATTTCATAGCTGGAATCAAAAGATACATCCAGTTGAAAATTATGAATAGTCGTTATGGAATTCAGGCCCTTAAAAATGGAGATTTTGCAAACGACCTCGGATTTCGACGAAACCACTTTTGTTGGGTCGTGATGTCAAATTATTGCTAGATTCAAAATTTCATAATTTTTCGAATCAATATGTGAGCGTGGCAAAGGAAAACGCGTTTGACCCGTTTTGGTTGATTTTAATCGACTGGAAAATGGCCATTTTCCAAATGGTCTCAGAATTCGACGAAACTAGTTTTGTTAGGACCGTATCGTCAATACGAAGCTAGAAAATATTTTTCTAGTTATTATGTGGCCCCGGTAATTTGAAATGCGTGTTCAAAATCAATATATAGAGTTATATGTTGATTTTAACGGAAACTGGTCGAAACGGTCGAATCAGCTTATGGTACATATCCCATTGTGTTCGGAATGGGGGTGAAACGCTATGGACGACAAGCGGTAGGCCTCGTTTAGAGGTCGTATGAAAAAGTCAACTTTTTATAAGTTAAATAATTAAAAATTAAAAACTTCCTCTCCTCCCCTTCAAAACCGTTGCCCCCCTTTTTTCATCGTTTCATTCAGGCGAGATAAAAAAAGGGAAAGCATCGATCCCCCCCCCCCCCCCCCCGTTCACCGCCGTGGCCACCACCGACGAGGCGCAGCCTTCCCCACGCTTCCCCTCCTCTTCTTCCCTCCCTCCACTCCCGCTTCCCTCCTCCTGAGACCACGAGCCCCCCCCCCTCGAATCAAACCCGCGCCCAAGCCCCCCTAAACCCATCCGCTCCTCCGCCGCCTGCTAGAGGGCCCACCACCACCAGCGAGCAAGAAACCCACCCCCACTCCGCTCCTCCTTAAAGCAATGTAAGCCCTTTCATTTATTTTGTTTTGTTTAATTAATTTTAGCAATTAAAAATCTGAATTTTTATATTGTAGAAGGATAAAAATATAATCCTTTATATTATAGAGAGTTCAAAATATAATTTTTATTATATGTAGAGGTTAAAATTATAATTTTTATCGCTTGTAAAGGTTGAAAATATAATTTTCATATTATATAGATGATAAAAATGTGATCTTTATATGGTAGGATATAAAAAGACGATATTTTTATGTAGTGAAAGACGACATTTTTAAAGTAGGAAAAGGTGAAATTTTTATGTTATGAAAGGCGAAATCTTTATGTTATGAAAGGCGAAATCTTTATATGAAGAATAGCGTGATAAAAATATAATCTTTTTATAAAGAATAGCGTGATAAAAATATAATTTTTATCTATATAGTGGCGATGTAAAAATAGAATTTTTATCTATATAGTAGCGGAGTAAAAATTCGATTTTTATATATTGAATAGCGAAGTAAAAATTCGATTTTTATATATTGAATAGCGAAGTAAAATTTCGATTTTTATATATGTAGTGGCTACGGGCAACGAAAGTGACGAAAGGCGAGAACGACGAAGATTTCTACTTAAGAAGAGTCGAGATGATTGGATTACCTAGTCGGTGAGAACTTCTCACTCTAAATCTCTTTTTCTAGTTATATATATATACTAGGATGAAGACGGTGCTTAGCAGCACCCGACACCCGTCATCCACAGACCATGGATGGCTTGTTTGTTTGATTGATATGTTGTGAAAATTGTTTGTGATGTTGATGTGAAATCGATAATAAAATATATTCATGTGTTGAAATAAATAAATTATCGTTGAAAATATAATTTTTAACGTGAAAGTGAATAAATGAATATTTATAAACAAATCGACCGATTTGTTTATATACACTGATTTGACTGATATTGATTGGGACGATAAATTTTACACATCGCCCAACTGCACAAATAAAAATCTGTGTTTGTTGATTTGAAACCCCACACGGGTGTTGGGATGAAATTTAGCGTACACTAATCCCAACTATTTAATTGTATGTCGATCGATTGGTCGACAGGCTGTGTAAGCGTTAATTATTTATATTTGATGCTTATGCAGTGGTGTGGTGCACCTTGGATGATGGTTGATTGTTTATCATTGCTATTATATACATGTGGTGTATGGAATCCATATAATTGACATTATATGGTGATTGATTGGGCCTCATTCCAATCGGGAAAATAATGAATATTATAAAAGAAAATTCATGTGTTGAAACTATTTATGTGTTGAGTAAAATATTTTAATAATAAAATTTACATCTTAATCATATTTAAAATTAGAACTACTTCACGGTGGAGTCTGATTTAAAAATCAAACGATAGATACCATAATTTTATAAAATATTTTACATAACAAAAATAGTGATGTGTTGACAGTACTCATGTGTTGAGATTAGTCATGTGTTTAAAGAAATATAGATTCATGTGTTGAATGGAATATATATATTCATTTGTTGAATAGAATAACGAATTTATTGAAAAATATAAAGCCGTGTTGATTAGAGATGCGATATTTTGACGCGAACGATATTTATATCGATTTTATTCGTTTTACAATGAATATTGAAAAGTGATTTCAAAATTTAATATTTTGAAATGAAATTCAAATTAAATTAGATTAAAATTCAAATTGAAATTTTATTGAATCAATTTGAAATGAATTCGAATCGAATAGAAAATGAATTCGATTCAAATTGAATAGAAAGTGAATTTGAATTCAAATTGAATAGAAAGTGAATTTGAATTCAAATTAAATAGAAATGAATTCAAATTGAATTAAATTGAAATTGAATTAAAAACGAATTGAATTCGTTTTGAATGAAATTTAAAACGAACTGAAATTGAATTGAAATCAATTTGAAATGAATTCGAATTGAAGTAAATAGAAGGTAAATTCAAATTGAATTGAATTAAAATCGATTTGAGATTGAAGATGAAGTTGAAATTGTTTTCGAAACGAATTTAGAACTATTTATAAAATTCGTTTTAAAAGGAAACCGACGAAATATATATAATATATTATATATATATATATATATATATATAATGGCCTGAATAGAACGCGTCGCGCCGCGGCAGTTCGTGAATTTCGACCATTGACTTCGAATTGACGTTGCGGGAGATCCGACCGTCGGATTCTCCTAAAACCGGAACCGTTGGGTTCGTATCGAAAAGAGCTTTCCAATGAATATTAGAAATTTGAAATCTAACGGTTGGATTTGGAATTATGTCCAAATCAAATTTGGAAAGGGTCGCTGTAAGTGCAGTTCGATGGCCGTTGATGGAAATCGACTGTACGGGCCTTGATAAAATTATTAAAAATACCAATAATTTGTGTAAAATCATAAGAAATGATTTGGGAAAAATTGGGCTGAAGAATTCCACATTTGAAGGATAAAAATAGATTTTTGTCGAAATGAACTAGTTTTGAACTAGAATTAAAATCAATTTATTTTTGAAACAGATAAATTGAATTTGAAAGTGATTTTGAAAATAATCAATATTCCCAATACGTGAATTGGACTGGAGTTGAATCGAAATTATCTTCGGAATATTTCGATGTTGGATTTCGTGACTATACAGATATTGTTATGGGAATTTGAAAGATATATTCTATATCGTTATTTCCAATGCGATATTTGTTGGTTTCAGAATTTGATATTGAATATAAGCCGGTATATATTCCTTTCAGAGCCTTGTATTTAATATCAAATGTGAGTTGGGTTTGTCGTAAACGGTGTCTTCATTAACACTGTTCTTAAGCCCAATAGAGAAAAAGATTAAATCTTTCTATTTAGATTTAATGAAGTGTATCAATTAAATAATATTTAATTGGAATTGGAATTGAATTTGAATTGGTTTTTGGGTTTATCGTGAGCGGTGTTTTGAACAACACCTGTTCTTTAACCCGATTAACAATAGAGTGTGATTTTGGGTTTATCGTGAATCGTGTTTTAGATGACATTGGTTCTTTAACCCAGTTAAAGGCAGGATATTGATTTTTGAAAAGATTGAAACTAAGTGGAGTTTTAATGAATCTTTTATTAGATTAAAAAGTGAAATGATAATTTAAATTATCAAATCTAAAAGGTGATCGAGAATGGAGTACCACCAGTTTTGCTCCAAAGCGATAGTTAAATCTTTAATTAGATTTGAACGTGAAATAGTAATTAATTTTACCGATAACACCTTGGTGTTAGATATGGAGTATTACCAGTTTTGCTCCATGGGATGAATAGGTTGGGATTGGGAAATAAAATAAATAATTACTTCGGTGTGGTTCGCTAATCCCGACTAGTTAGAAATGATATCCAAAGGAAGATTATAGAATAAATTTAGAAAAATTTATCTTGGATAAAATAAATGGGAACCTTTTCCAAAGAATGTGATTTTGTGAATAAAAGAATATTCTGAGGAATGAGGCGTTCGTTTTGTTTGTGTAACATTTGTTTACTATATACGTGGGTTATTCAGAAAGGCCAGGGTTATACCCATTCTGAATAACCGATTCGACGAGATGTCGAAGATGAAGACGGTGGTTGAAGACCGGAAGTTTTCACAACGTTTGGATGATTACTGATGATCTCGATTGGGCTGTACACTGAAGATGAGGGAAACAGTTGGTGATCGTCCAGACGTACTTGGAGATGGATGGATATGCGAGGAAAGTGCCTCCGGTTTCGTTCAGACCCAGAACGAACTTGTAAATGGATTATGTGTCTGACATTGGATTTTATTCTGTGTTGATTGATCTCTATTAAATATACATCTGTTTGGCGGCGGAGAATTTATTCTCTTGCTTAACGCCCTTCTCTGAGACGCACGAGCTCAGAGGTTGTATATCGATGGACATCAATCGCATGGAGTGAATTGCCAGTGTGGCACGCATAAGTGGCAATTGATCAAGGCTTCTGTTGAAAAGCAAAGTCTTGTGGTTGATGATCAAAGCACGGCCTGTGTAGCGTAGCTTTTTGTATAACGTGAATTCGCGAGCCTCACACCTCGGTATGAGTCAAAAACGGGAGACGGACCGCTGGGAGAGCACGACGTTTCTTTCTAGCTAGGGTGGTGTCAGTGACCTACCAGCCCTGACATTTATTTACTTTTCACCTGTGTGGTTGTTGGATACGAGGCGCCTCGGATATAGGTCTGTAAGGACCGGGAAACGTGTGCTCAGGAATAACTAATCCTCCAAAGTTAGGTGAGGACCGGCCCAGCCGATTCCAAGGATCAAAGTGGGGTCCTGAGACATTTGCTAGAGTGTCTCGAACAGAGAGGAGCTTGCCCCTTGCCTCAACTCATGATGGAATCCAATTTCCAATACGTGATAATTCGGTTTTATTTGTAGAACTAGTATGGCGACATGATAGATGGTACCCATGCCGCCTATGATTGATATTTATGATTTGAAATTGTTTTGACACTATACACCTATAATAGTATCAAATGATTTGTTTTTAAACGTATCAAGCATTATTTGGCTATTATAAGGGAAAACCCTATCCTCCGGCTTGCGTTGCATTGTGTGATGGGACCTGGGTCTTATAATAGCTTCATTTTTCCAAAGAGCATTGCGTTGTTTTGTTCTATGCACTAGTATTCTTGGGAGGAAGCCCGTTCCGTGTTATACGGCGTGGTCCCTTGAATTACTCTCTTTTAAAGTGAAGTTTTAAATAACTGTTTTAGTTCTCACACCAGTCACATGACTGACCTGGAGTTTATTGTTTTAACCTAAACTCTGGGTGCCCCTATTTTCCACACGGGCAGCTAGTAGTTTTGGTTTTGCAGATTTATATTCACAGGGTCCTGATTTACAGCTGGAACGATGCTCGGAAAGCTCTGTATCTGTGTATCACTTTCAGTTGTGCTTTTGTATTATTTTCCGCTGCGATGTATTTAAATGTAATTTAAATCTCTGATATTTGTTGAATGTAATTTATTCATTTATACTCAGTATATTCTTGTATCTGATGGAATTGTTGTAATAACAATAAAATGTTCTTCCGTCTGCGTTCTATTTTGTCCTATTCTCAAAGAATCCGCTCTTTTCTTCACGGGGAAGTTAAGGGTCCTTACAGTGGTATCAGAGCTTTGGTTTACAGAGCTCGAGAACAAGGCACGTTAGAACCGAACGAAAGAATTCAGCAGATATTGGATTAGTAATATCCAATTAGAATGACTCGTTAGAGATGGGATCGGTAGTATCCTAGAACGAGTGTGAAGAGTATATTTTTCAAATGAAAACAATTTTGTTTTGAAATTTAAATCGCTTTATACGTATTTGAATATTTATTTATTTTGAATATGGACAATCGAGTATATAAAGATTTCGCGTATACGCGTCATGAACGTATATTCGAAGTTTTAATATACCGGATAGATATAGAATTACACTCTAGTCGCCCGGAGATGATGTTGATAATGACCATGGCATCATCAATATTTATGTTCGTGTTTCGAAGGTGTGATTTCTATATATTTCCATTAGACTGGTGTGAGAACCAAAACTAATATAGCTAGAATACATTGTTGTGAATTGACATCAAAAACATGATTTTCTGTATATGTATCAAAATTATGAATTTGAAACATTAATCCACTAATTGATTGATGGTTGTGTTGCTTGTTTATTTGTTTGATATTTTAACCATTTAGCCTAATAGAATCGAATATTGAATTGTATTAAAAATTGGTCGCATTTGCTTGCATATACATGTACTTACATTGAACAGGTCATAGCAAGGAGGCTAGAGCAGAGAATAAAATTTGTTTGCCCGACAAATAGGTACATATTTACTATAATTTACTATTTTGTTTGGGTGATGACGATTTTATGAGCCTATTGGCTAGCCGCTTGGCTTTTTCTTTTTCTTTTTGAGATCAGAAGGCCTATATGGCAATTTCGGGATTTTCCCGTGGCTCCCGGTGCAGGGGAGGTTATGGCGAAATTTTTCGAAAATTTAGGGTGTTAGCCAAATTTTTGAAGAATTTGAAAATTCTCAGAAATTGAAAAGTTGGAGAATGGAAGCAAAATCGAATGTAGAGTTGATTAATCAAACCACTTACGACTTTGTTCCTTTTCGGGGACGAAAAGTTTTAAGTGGGGGAGATTGTAATAACCCGAAAATCTGGGCCAGTTTAAATTTTTTATTTTGGCAATTATAGCAAATTTTGAACATTTAAAATGGATATTTTAAATAAAATCGACGGGAAATTTATTTTTAATAGAATTCGAACGTATATATTATATACGTCGTCGTTAGAATATAAATATTTATTTTAAATTATAAAAGGAATTGAAAATGGCGCGGTAGTTCGATAATTCGATTTCAAACTTCAATTGAACATACCGGGTGGCAAACAAACCGGATTTTAGCAAAACCAAAAATATTAGGATCTATTTGGGGATATCTTTCCAACGAATCCGAAAAATCAAGATTTCATAGCGGGAATCAAAAGATACATCCAGTTGAAAATTCTGAATAGTCGCTATGGAATTCAGGCCCTTAAAAATGGAGATTTTGCAAACGACCTCGGATTTCAACGAAACTACTTTTGTTGGGTCTGTGATGTCAAATTATTGCTAGATTCCAAATTTCATAATTTTTCGAATCAATATGTGAGTGTGGCAAAAAAAACGCGTTTGACCCGTTTCAGTTGATTTTAATCGACTGGAAAATGGCCATTTTCCAAATGGTCTCAGAATTCGACGAAACTAGTTTTGTTAGGACCGTATCGTCAATACGAAGCTAGAAAATATTTTTCTGGAATTTTTCTAGTTAGTATGTGGCCCCGGTAAATTGAAATGCGCGTTTAAAATCAATATATAGAGTTATATGTTGATTTTAACGGAAACTGATCGAAACGGTCAAATCAGCTTATGGTACATATCCCATTGTGTTCGGAATGGGGGTGAAACGCTGTGGACGATAGGCGGTAGGCCTCGTTTAGAGGTCGTATGAAAAAGTCAACTTTTTATAAGTTAAATAATTAAAATAATTAAAAATTAAAAACTTCCTCCCCTCCCCTTCAAACCGCTGCCCCCCCCTTTTTCATCGTTTCACTCAGGCGAGATAAAAAAAGGGGGAAAGCATCGATCCCCCCCCCCCCCCCCCGTTCATCGGTGTGGCCACCACCGACGAGGCGCGACCTTCCCCACGCTTCCCCTCCTCTTCTTCCCTCCCTCCACTCCCGCTTCCCTCTTCCTGAGACCACGAGCCTCCCCTCCTCGAATCAAACCCGTGCCCAGGCCCTCCTAAACCCATCCGCCCCTCTGCCGCCTGCTAGAGGGCCCACCACCAGCAGCGAGCAAGAACCCCCCCCCCTCCGCTCCTCCTTAAAGCAATGTAAGCCCTTTCATTTATTTTGTTTTGTTTAATTAATTTTAGCAATTAAAAATCTGAATTTTTAAATTGTAGAAGGTTAAAAATATAATCTTTTATATTATAGAGAGTTCAAAATATAATTTTTATTATATGTAGAGGTTAAAAATATAATTTTTATCGCATGTAAAGGTTGAAAATATAATTTTCATATTATATAGATGATAAAAATGTGATCTTTATATGGTAGGATTTAAAAAGACGATATTTTTATGTAGTGAAAGACGACATTTTTAAAGTAGGAAAAGGTGAAATTTTTATGTTATGAAAGGCGAAATCTTTATGTTATGAAAGGCAAAATCTTTATATGAAGAATAGCGTGATAAAAATATAATCTTTTTATAAAGAATAGCGTGATAAAAATATAATTTTTATCTATATAGTGACGATGTAAAAATAGAATTTTTATCTATATAGTAGCGGAGTAAAAATTCGATTTTTATATATTGAATAGCGAAGTAAAAATTCGATTTTTATATATTGAATAGCGAAGTAAAAATTCGATTTTTATATATGTAGTGGCTACGGGCAACGAAAGTGACGAAAGGCGAGAACGACGAAGATTTCTACTTAAGAAGAGTCGAGATGATTGGATTAGCTAGTCGGTGAGAACTTCTCACTCTAAATCTCTTTTTCTAGTTATATATATACTAGGATGCAGACGGTGCTTAGCAGCACCCGACACCCGTCATCCACAGACCATGGATGGCTTGTTTGTTTGATTGATATGTTGTGAAAATTGTTTGTGATGTTGATGTGAAATCGATAATAAAATATATTCATGTGTTGAAATAAATTAATTATCGTTGAAAATATAATTTTTAACGTGAAAGTGAATAAATGAATATTTATAAACAAATCGACCGATTTGTTTATATACACTGATTTGACTGATATTGATTGGGACGATAAATTTTACACATCGCCCAACTGCACAAATAAAAATCTGTGTTTGTTGATTTGAAACCCCACACGGGTGTTGGGATGAAATTTGGCGTACACAAATCCCAACTATTTAATTGTATGTCAATCGATTGGTCGACAGGCTGTGTAAGCGTTAATTATTTATATTTGATGCTTATGCAGTGGTGTGGTGCACCTTGGATGATGGTTGATTGTTTATCATTGCTATTATATACATGTGGTGTATGGAATCCATATAATTGACATTATATGGTGATTGATTGGGCCTCATTCCAATCGGGAAAATAATGAATATTATAAAAGAAAATTCATGTGTTGAAACTATTTATGTGTTGAGTAAAATATTTTAATAATAAAATTTACATCTTCATCATATTTAAATTAGAACTACTTCACGGTGGAGTCTGATTTAAAAATCAAACGATAGATACCGTAATTTTATAAAATATTTTACATAACAAAAATAGTGATGTGTTGACAGTACTCATGTGTTGAGATTAGTCGTGTGTTGAAAGAAATATAGATTCATGTGTTGAATGGAATATATATATTCATTTGTTGAATACAATAACGAATTTATTGAAAAATATAAAGCCGTGTTGATTAGAGATGCGTTATTTTGGCGCGAACGATATTTATATCGATTTTATTCGTTTTACAATGAATATTGAAAAGTGATTTCAAAATTTAATATTTTGAAATGAAATTCAAATTAAATTAGATTAAAATTCAAATTGAAATTTTATTGAATCAATTTGAAATGAATTCGAATCGAATAGAAAATGAATTCGATTCAAATTGAATAGAAAGTGAATTTGAATTCAAATTGAATAGAAAGTGAATTTGAATTCGAATTAAATAGAAATGAATTCAAATTGAATTAAATTGAAATTGAATTAAAAACGAATTGAATTCGTTTTGAATGAAATTTAAAACGAACTGAAATTGAATTGAAATCAATTTGAAATGAATTCGAATTGAAGTAAATAGAAGGTAAATTCAAATTGAATTGAATTAAAATCGATTTGAGATTGAAGATGAAGTTGAAATTGTTTTCGAAACGAATTTAGAACTATTTATAAAATTCGTTTTAAAAGGAAATCGACGAAATATATATAATACATATTATATATATATATATAATGGCCTGAATAGAACGCGCCGCGCTGCGGCAGTTCGTGAATTTCGACCATTGACTTCGAATTGACGTTGCGGGAGATCCGACCGTCGGATTCTCCTAAAACCGGAACCGTTGGGTTCGTATCGAAAAGAGCTTTCCAATGAATATTAGAAATTTGAAATCTAATGGTTGGATTTGGAATTATGTCCAAATCAAATTTGGAAAGGGTCGCTATAAGTGCAGTTCGATGGCCGTTGATGGAAATCGACTGTACGGGCCTTGATAAAATTATTAAAAATATCAATAATTTGTCTAAAATCATAAGAAATGATTTAGGAAAAATTGGGCTGAAGAATTCCACATTTGAAAGGATAAAAATAGTTTTTTGTCGAAATGAACTAGTTTTGAACTAGAATTAAAATCAATTTATTTTTGAAATAAATAAATTGAATTTGAAAGTGATTTTAAAAATAATCAATATTCCCAATACGTGAATTGGACTGGAGTTGAATCGAAATTATCTTCAGAATATTTCGATGTTGGATTTCGTGACTATACAGATATTGTTATGGGAATTTGAAAGATATATTCTATATCTTTATTTCCAATGCGATATTTGTTGGTTTCAGAATTTGATATTGAATATAAGCCGGTATATTTTCCATTCAGAGCCTTGTATTTAATATCAAATGTGAGTTGGGTTTGTCATGAACGGTGTCTTCATTAACACTGTTCTTAAGCCCAATAGAGAAAAAGATTAAATCTTTCTATTTAGATTTAATGAAGTATATCAATTAAATAATATTTAATTGGAATTGAATTTGAGTTGGTTTTTGGGTTTATCGTGAGCAGTGTTTTGAACAACACCTGTTCTTTAACCCGATTAACAATAGAGTGTGATTTTGGGTTTATCGTGAATCGTGTTTTAGATGACATTGGTTCTTTAACCCAGTTAAAGGCAGGATATTGATTTTTGAAAAGATTGAAACTAAGTGGAGTTTTAATGAATCTTTAATTAGATTAAAAAGTGAAATGATAATTTAAATTATCAAATCTGAAAGGTGATCGAGAATGGAGTACCACCAGTTTTGCTCCAAAGCGATAGTTAAATCTTTAATTAGATTTGAACGTGAAATAGTAATTAATTTTACCGATAACACCTTGGTGTTAGATATGGAGTATTACCAGTTTTGCTCCATGGGATGAATAGGTTGGGATTGGGAAATAAAATAAATAATTACTTCGGTGTGGTTCGCTAATCCCGACTAGTTAGAAATGATATCCAAAGGAAGATTATAGAATAAATTTAGAAGAATTTATCTTGGATAAAATTAATGGGAACCTTTTACTAAGAATGTGATTTTGTGAATAAAAGAATATTCTGAATTGGAATGAGGCGTTCGTTGTGTTTGTGTAACATTTGTTTACTATATACGTGGGTTATTCAGAAAGGCCAGGGTTATACTCATTCTGAATAACCGATTCGACGAGATGTCGAAGATGAAGACGGTGGTTGAAGACCGGAAGTCTTCACATCGTTTGGATGATTACTGATGATCTCGATTGGGCTGTACACCCAAGATGAGGGAAACAGTTGGTGATCGTCTAGACGTACTTGGAGATGGATGGATATGCGAGGAAAGTGCCTCCGTTTTCGTTCAGACCCAGAACGAAATTGTAAATGGATTATGTGTCTGACATTGGATTTTATTCTGTGTTGATTGATCTCTATTAAATATACATCTGTTTGGCGGCGGAGAATTTATTCTCTTGCTTAACGCCCTTCTCTGAGACGCACGAGCTCAGAGGTTGTATATCGATGGACATCAGTCGCATGGAGTGAATTGCCAGTGTGGCACGCATAAGTGGCAATTGATCAAGGCTTCTATAGAAAAGCAAAGTCTTGTGGTTGATGATCAAAGCACGGCTTGTGTGGCGTAGCTTTGTGTATAACGTGAATTCGCGAACCTCACACCTCGGTATGAGTCAAAAACGGGAGACGGACCACAGGGAGAGCACGACGTTTCTTTCTAGCTAGGGTGGTGTCAGTGACCTACCAGCCCTGACATTTATATACTTTTCACCTATGTGGTTGTTGGATACGAGGCGCCTCGGATATAGGTCTGTAAGGACCGGGAAACGTGCGCTCAGGAATAACTAATCCTCCAAAGTTAGGTGAGGACCGGCCCAGCCGATTCCAAGGATCAAAGTGGGGTCCTGAGACATTTGCTAGAGTGTCTCGAACGGAGAGGAGCTTGCCCCTTGCCTCGACTCATGATGGAATCCAATTTCCAATACGTGATAATTCGGTTTTATTTGTAGAACTAGTATGGCGACATGATAGATGGTACCCATGCCGCCTATGATTGATATTTATGATTTGAAATTGTTTTGACACTATACACCTATAATAGTATCAAATGATTTGTTTTTAAACGTATCAAGCATTATTTGGCTATTATAAGGGAAAACCCTATCCTCCGGCTTGCGTTGCATTGTGTGATGGGACCTGGGTCTTATAATAGCTTCATTTTTCCAAAGAGCATTGCGTTGTTTTGTTCTATGCACTAGTATTCTTTGGAGGAAACCCGTTCCGTGTTATACGGCGTGGTCCCTTAAATTACTCTCTTTTAAAGTAAAGTTTTAAATAACTGTTTTAGTTCTCACACCAGTCACATGACTGACCTGGAGTTTATTGTTTTAACCTAAACTCTGGGTGCCCCTATTTTCCACACGGGCAGCTAGTAGTTTTGGTTTTGCAGATTTATATTCATAGGGTCCTGATTTACAGCTGGAACGATGCTCGGAAAGCTCTGTATTTGTGTATCACTTTCAGTTGTGCTTTTGTATTATTTTCCGCTGCGATGTATTTAAATGTAATTTAAATCTCTGATATTTGTTGAATGTAATTTATTCATTTATACTCTGTATATTCTTGTATCTGATGGAATTGTTGTAATAATAATGAAATGTTCTTCCGTCTGCGTTCTATTTTGTCCTATTCTCAAAGAATCCGCTCTTTCCTTCACGGGGAAGTTAAGGGTCCTCATAGTGGTATCAGAGCTTTGGTTTACAGAGCTCGAGAACAAGGCACGTTAGAACCGAACGAAAGAATTCATCAGATATTGGATTAGTAATATCCAATTAGAATGACTCGTTAGAGATGGGATCAGTAGTATCCTAGAACGAGTGTGAAGAGTATATTTTTCAAATGAAAACAATTTTGTTTTGAAATTTAAATCGCTTTATACGCATTTGAATATTTATTTATTTTGAATATGGACAATCGAGTATATAAAGATTTCGCGTATACGCGTCATGAACGTATATTCGAAGTTTTAATATACCGGATAGATATAGAATTACACTCTAGTCGCCCGGAGATGATGTTGATAATGACCATGGCATCATCAATATTTATGTTCGTGTTTCGAAGGTGTGATTTCTATATATTTCCATTAGACTGGTGTGAGAACCAAAACTAATATAGCTAGAATACATTGTTGTGAATTGACATCAAAAACATGATTTTCTGTATATGTATCAAAATTATGAATTTGAAACATTAATCCACTAATTGATTGATGGTTGTGTTGTTTGTTTATTTGTTTGATATTTTAACCATTTAGCCTAACAGAATCGAATATTGAATTGTATTAAAAATTGGTCGCATTTGCTTGCATATACATGTACTTACATTGAACAGGTCATAACAAGGAGGCTAGAGCAGAGAATAAAATTTGTTTTCCCGACAAATAGGTACATATTTACTATAATTTACTGTTTTGTTTGGGTGATGACGATTTTATGAGCCTATTGGCTAGCCGCTTGGCTTTTTCTTTTTCTTTTTGAGATCAGAAGGCCTATATGGCAATTTCGGGATTTTCCCGTGGCTCCCGGTGCAGCGGAGGTTATGGCGAAATTTTTCGAAAATTTAGGGTGTTAGCCAAATTTTTGAAGAATTTGAAAATTCTCAGAAACTGAAAAGTTGGAGAATGGAAGCCAGATCGAACGTAGAGTTGATTAATCAAACCACTTTCGACTTTGTTCCTTTTCGGGGATGAAAAGTTTTAAGTGGGGGAGATTGTAATAACCCGAAAATCTGGGCCAGTTTAAATTTTTTATTTTGGCAATTATAGCAAATTTTGAACATTTAAAATGGATATTTTAAATAAAATCGACGGGAAATTTATTTTTAATAGAATTCGAACGTATATATTATATACGTCGTCGTTAGAATATAAATATTTATTTTAAATTATAAAAGGAATTGAAAATGGCGCGGTAGTTCGATAATTCGATTTCAAACTTCAATTGAACATACCGGGTGCAAAACAAACCGGATTTTAGCAAAACCAAAAATATTAGGATCTATTTGGGGATATCTTTCCAACGAATCCGAAAAATCAAGATTTCATAGCGGGAATCAAAAGATACGTCCAGTTGAAAATTCTGAATAGTCGCTATGGAATTCAAGCCCTTAAAAATGTAGATTTTGCAAACGACCTCGGATTTCGAAGAAACTACTTTTGTTGGGTCCGTGATGTCAAATTATTGCTAGATTCCAAATTTCATAATTTTTCGAATTAATATGTGAGTGTGGCAAAGGAAAACGCGTTTGACCCGTTTCAGTTGATTTTAATCGACTGGAAAATGGCCATTTTCCAAATGGTCTCAGAATTCGACGAAACTGGTTTTGTTAGGACCGTATCGTCAATACGAAGCTAGAAAATATTTTTCTGGAATTTTTCTAGTTAGTATGTGGCCCCAGTAAATTGAAATGCGCGTTCAAAATCAATATATAGAGTTATATGTTGATTTTAACGGAAACTGATCGAAACGGTCAAATCAGCTTATGGTACATATCCCATTGTGTTCAGAATGGGGGTGAAACGTTATGGACGACAGGTGGTAGGCCTCGTTTAGAGGTCGTATGAAAAAGTCAACTTTTTATAAGTTAAATAATTAAAAATTAAAAACTTCCTCTCCTCCCCTTCAAACCGCTGCCCCCCCTTTTTCATCGTTTCATTCAGGCAAGATAAAAAAAAGGGAGAAAGCATCGATCCCCCCCCCCCTCCGTTCATCGCTGTGGCCACCACCGACGAGGCGCGGCCTTCCCCACGCTTCCCCTCCTCTTCTTCCCTCCCTCCACTCCCGCTTCCCTCCTCCTGAGACCACGAGCCCCCCTCCTCGAATCAAACCCGCGCCCAGGCCCCCCTAAACCCATCCGCCCCTCCGCCGCCTGCTAGAGGGCCCACCACCACCAGCGAGCAAGAAACCCCCCCCCCCTCCGCTCCCCCTTAAAGCAATGTAAGCCCTTTCATTTATTTTGTTTTGTTTAATTAATTTTAGCAATTAAAAATCTGAATTTTTATATTGTAGAAGGATAAAAATATAATCTTTTATATTATAGAGAGTTCAAAATATAATTTTTATTATATGTAGAGGTTAAAAATATAATTTTTATCGCATGTAAAGGTTGAAAATATAATTTTCATATTATATAGATGATAAAAATGTGATCTTTATATGGTAGGATATAAAAAGACGATATTTTTATGTAGTGAAAGACGACATTTTTAAAGTAGGAAAAGGCGAAATCTTTATGTTATGAAAGGCGAAATCTTTTTGTAGGTGAAATCTTTATATGAAGAATAGTGTGATAAAAATATAATCTTTTTATAAAGAATAGCGTGATAAAAATATAATTTTTATCTATATAGTGGCGATGTAAAAATAGAATTTTTATCTATATAGTAGCGGAGTAAAAATTCGATTTTTATACATTGAATAGCGAAGTAAAAATTCGATTTTTATATATTGAATAGTGAAGTAAAAATTCGATTTTTATATATGTAGTGGCTACGGGCAACGAAAGTGACGAAAGGCGAGAACGACGAAATTTCTACTTAAGAAGAGTCGAGATGATTGGATAAGCTAGTCGGTGAGAACTTCTCACTCTAAATATCTTTTTCTAGTTATATATATATACTATGATGCAGACGGTGCTTAGCAGCACCTGACACCCGTCACCCACAGACCATGGATGGCTTGTTTGTTTGATTGATATGTTGTGAAAATTGTTTGTGATGTTGATGTGAAATTGTGACGACAAGGAATTTCGCTCGGTCCGAACCAGTCGCTAAACCGACCCAGACCGTTAGAAACGCCCTATCATTGAGAACACGACAAAATAGAACGCATATAAAAAGAACATTTCAATGTATATTACAACAATGCATCAGATTACAAGAGTATACAGAGTACAAATGAATATTATACAGAAATAAATATCAGAGGTTTTAAATTACATTTAAATACATAGCAGCGGAAAATAATACAATACACAACTAGAAGAGATATACGGATACAAAGCTTTCCGAATATCGTTCCGGCTGTAAACCAGGATCCTGTGAATATAAATCTGCAAAACCAAAACTGCTAGCTGCCCGTGTCAAAATAGGGGCACCCAGAGTTTAGGTTAAAACAATAAACTCCAGGTCAGTCATGGGACTGGTGTGAGAACTAAAACAGTTATAATTCTTTATTTTAAAGTTCGGTAAATCAAGGGACCATGCCGTAACACGGAACGGGTTTCCTCCCAAGAATACCAGTGCATAAAACAAACAGCGCAATGCTAAATAAAGAAAAATGAAGCTGTTATAAGACCCAGGTCCCATCACACAATGCAACGCAAGCCGGAGGATAGGGTTTTTACCTTATAACAGCCAAAGCATGCTTGATACGTTTAAAACACATTATTTGATACTATTATAAGTGCATAGTGTATAAAACAACTTCAAATCATAAGTATCAATCATAGGCGGCATGAGCGCCCCATCCCACTATGTCACCATACTAGTTCTACAATTAAAACCGCAAATGTCACGTATTTGGAAATTGGATTTCCATCTATGAACCGAGGCAAAAGATAGTCCTCAACCGATTCGTGACTCTCTCGCCCGAGCCACAGGCAAGCGCGCAGGCAAGCCTTTAGATCGTCAGGGCCGGTCCACCGATGTGGATTATTATGCCTGAACACTACGTTTCCCCACCCTATGGGGTGTAAGTCTGGTCCGTCTGCCGACCAGAATGCATCGGCCGAAACCGATATAACCGAGGCGCCTCGCAACAGCAACAACCACATAAGTCAAACTCGTCAGGGCGTGTAAAACCACTGACGCCACTTCTAGCTAGAAACAAACGCAAGTCCTCCCTGAGGTCCGTCTCCCTTTTTGGTTCATACCGGGTGTGAAACACGCGAAGTAAACGTTACACAAAGCTACGCCACAAAGGCCGTGCTTTGATCATCACCACAAGACTTTGCTTTTCAACAGAAGCCTCGATCAATTGCCACTTAGGCATGCCACACAGGCAATTCACTCCATGCGTTTGATATCCATCAATATATAACCCCTGAGCTCGTACGTCTCAGAGAAGGGCGTTAAGCAAGAGAATAAATTCTCCGCCGCCAAACAGATATATATTTAATAGAAATCAATCACACAGACTAAAATCCAATGTCAGACACACAGTCCATTTACAAGTCCGTTCTGGGGCTGAACGAAACCGGAGGCACCTAGTACCCCGCATATCCATCGATCTCCAAGTACGTCTAGACGATCACTAACTGTTTCCATCTTCTTGGGTGTACAGCCCAATCAAGATCATCAGTAACCACCCAAACGACGTGAAGACTTCCGGTCTTCGACCACCGTCTTCATCTTCGACACCACGTCGAATCAGTTATTCAGAATGGGATAAACCCGGTCTTTCTGAATAACTCGCGTATATATTATAAAAGTGTTACACAAACACAACATACGCCTCATTCCAATTCAGAATATTCTTTTATTCAAATATTCCTATACTTTGGGAAAAGTTCCCATTAATTTTATCCAAGATAAATTCTTTAAATTTATTCTTTAATCTCCTTTGAATATCAATTCAAACTAGTCGGGATTAGCGAACCACACCGAAGTAATCAATTATTTTATTTCCCAATCCCAACCTATTCATCCCATGAAGTAAAACTGGTAAAACTTCATATCTAACACCACAGTGTTATCGGTAAATTCAATTACCATTTCACGTTCAAATCTAATTAAAGATTTAACCATCGCCTGGAGCAAAACTGGTGATACTCCATTTTCGATCATTTCAATCTAATAAAAGATTCATTAAAACTCCACTTAGTTTTAATCTTTAACTGGGTTAAAGAATCAGTGTCATTTAAAAAACACAGTTCACGATAAACCCAAAATCACATTCCATTAATTATCGGGTTAAAGAACAAGTGTTATTTAAAACACTGTTCACGATAAACCCAAAAATCAATACCAATTCAATTCCAATTAAATATCATTTAATTGATACACTTCATTAAATCTATATAAAAAGATTTAATCTTTTCTCAACTGGGTTCAAGAACAGTGTTAGTGAAGACACCATTCACGACAAACCCAAATCACATTTGATATTCAATATAAGGCTCTGGATAGAAAATATATCGGCTTATATTCAATATCAAATTCTACGATTAACAAATGTCGTATTGGAAATAACGATATAAATATATATCTTTCAAATTTCCATAACAACATCCGTATAATCCCGAATTCCAACATCGAAATATTCCGAAGACAATTTCGATTCAAATCCACTCCAATGCAATCATTCGAAATTCTGGTTATTTTTAAAACCCTTTTTCAAATTCAATTTATTTATTTAAAAATAAATAGAATTATATTTCTAGTTCAAAACTAGTTCATTTCGATAAAAATCTATTTTTATCTTTTCAAATATGGAGTTTTTCATCTCAATTTTTCCCCAATCATTTCTTATGATTTTACACAAATTATTACTATTTTTAATAATTTTATCAAGGCCCGTACAGTCGATTTCCATCAATGGCCATCGAACTGCACTTACAACGACCTTTTTCAAATTTGATTTGGACATAATTCCAAATCCAACCGTTAGATTTCAAATTTCTAATATTCATTAGAAAGCTCTTTTTGATACGAACCCAACGGTTCCGGTTTTAGGAGAATCCGACGGTCGGATCTCCCGTAATGTCTGTTTGAAATAAATGGTCGAAATTCACGAACTGCCGCGGCGCGGCGCGTTCTATTCAGGCCATTATATTATATATATAATATATATTTCGTCGATTTCTATTTAAAACGAATTATATAAATAGTTTTAAAATTCGTTTCAAAAGCAATTTCAACTTCCTTTTCAATTCAAATCAAAATTGAATTCTTTTTTTTAAATTCGTTTTAAAATTCATTTCTTTTCAATTCAATTTGAATTCATTTCAATTCATTTTCAATTCAATTTGAATTCATTTCAATTCAATTCATTTCGAAATCGTTTTCAATTCAATTCATTTCGAAATCGTTTTCAATTCAATTCATTTCGAAATAGTTCGAATTTCAAATCTATTCAATTTCAAATCTATTCAATTTCAAATCTATTCAATTTCAATTCCAATTCGAATTCATTTACAATCAATTCTTTTCCAAAATATCAGATTTTGAAATCACTTTCGATATTCATTATAAAATGAATAAAATCGATATAAATATCGTTCACGTCAAAATGGCGTCAATCTAATCAACACGGCTTCATATATTGATATTTTCAAAAATTCCATTTCGAATATTTCTATTTCAAATATTTCTATTTTAAAACTGGAATAAGGCCCAATCAATTTCCATATAATGTTAATTATATGGATTTTCATACATTACACCCATATAATAGCATTGCAAAATAATCAACCATCAACCAAAGTGCACTACACTGTATAAGCATCAAATATGGATATCTAACGCTTATAACAGCCTGTCAATCCATCGATCGACATATTTAACCAATTAGGATGAGTGAACTTCAAATTTCATCCCAACACCCGTGTGGGGTTTCAAACAAACAAATACAGATTTTATTTGTGCAGTTGGGCGATGTGTAAAATTTATCGACCCAATTAACGTCCTTCAAATAGGTGTACATAAACAAACCGTCTGGTTTGTAAATGAATATTCATTTATTCACATTCACGTTAAAAATTATATTTTTAACGATAAAACATTTTATTTTAACTTATGAATTTCTATTCAGTTCATTCTATAGATAAAATGATATTTTTATTTTTCTAAATTATTTTAGAAAATTTCGGCGGCATAACGGCACGATACTAGAAACAGGACAAGGCCTAGCCTTATCCCCGGTCTAGTGAAGGCCCACGCCATTCACACATCAATCAAACCATTCAATTTCACCAAACAATTCAATTCAATCAAATAATCTAATTTATTTTTGCAATCAAACAAACAAGTCCATGGTCTGTGGACGATTGTGTCGGGTGCTACTAAGCACCGTCTGCATCCTAGTATATATATAACTAGAAAAATTAAATTGAAAGGTGAGAAGTTCTCACAGATAGCTATCCTAGCTCCACGGCACTTCACTGATAGAAATCTTCATCGCTATCGCATCTTCGTCATCTTCGTTGCCCGTAGCCACTACATATGTAAAAATCGAATTTTTACTTCGCTATTCCATATATAAAAATCATATTTTTACTATGTTATTCAATATATAAAAACCGAATTTTTTCTTCGATGTTCAATATATAAAAATCGCATTTTTTTTCTTCGCTATTCAATATATAAAAATCAAATTTTTATTTCAACATATAAAAATCCTATTTTTATTTCGAAGTTCAATATATAAAAATCATATTTTTATTTCGAAGTTCAATATATAAAAATCATATTTTTATTTCGAAGTTCAATCTTTTCTGATGTAAAAATTCCATCTTTTATAATGTAAAAATTCTAACTTGATTAGATAAAGATCCCATCTTTCTACCGATAAAAATTTCGTCTTTCTATACTAAAAATTAAATCTTTCTTGATTCAAAAATCTAATCTTTTCGTTACCATTCAAACAATAAAGATCCAATTTTTATCGGCCATTTATATGAATAAAAATCTAATTCATTTACTGATTTTAAATAACCTAAATCCCTATATAATAAAATCAGATTTTATTGTAGATAATAAATAAATAAATAAGTAAATAAAAATTTAGACACTTACTGTTTTTCAGGTTTTACAGAGGGAAGAGGAGGAGAGGGCTGCGGTGAGGTCGGTGGTGGGATTACTGGTGGCGGCGGAGGGATTCAGGCGAGGTCGCCTGAGCTGATTTGGGGACTCGCGGGTTTGGGGGAAGAAGAGGGAACAGAGAAGAGTGGGAGGAGGCTGGAGGGGAGGGGGGGTGCCGGGGTGATGTGCCGCGGTGGCGCGCCAGGCTGGGGGCCCCACGATGGAGGGCGGCGGTTCGATGGAGGGCTCCGTCCTTCGTCGCCCTTTTTTTTTCTCTATTTGTTTTTTTTTCTGATGCATTCGAAGAATAAGGGGGGGCCAACGCGGGTTTAAGGGGGGAGATTTTCTCTTTTTTTTATTTATTAATTATTTATTTTGCAAAAAGTTGACTTTTACATATGACCTCGAAACGAGGCCCACCGCCTGTCGTCCATAGCTAATTACCCCCATTCCGAACACAATGGGATATGTATCGTAGGCTGATTCGGTCGTTTCGATCAGTTTCCGTTAGATTTACATTTAAATCGCTATATTGAATTTTAAACGTACATTTCAAATTACCGGGGTCACATACTAACTAGAAAAATTCCTGAAAAATATTTTCTAGCTTCGTATTGACGATACGGTCCTAACAAAACTAGTTTCGTCGAATTCTGAGACCGTTTGAAAAATAGCCAATTTCCAGTCGATTAAAATCAATTGAAACTGGTCAAACGCGTTTTCCTTCGCCACGCTCACATATTGATTCGAAAAATTATGAAATTTGGAATCTAGCAATAATTTGACACTGCGGATCCAACAAAACTGATTTCGTCGAAATCCGAGGTCATTTGCAAAATGTCCATTTTTAAGGGCCTGAATTCCATAGCGACTATTCAGAATTTTCAACTGGACATATCTTTTGATTCCCGCTATGAAATCTTGATTTTTCGGATTCGTTGGAAAGATATCATCAATTAGATCCTATGATTTTTGGTTTCACTAAAATCCGGATTGTTTTGCACCCGGTACATTCAATTGAAGTTTGAAATCGAATTATCGAACTACCGCGCCATTTTCAATTCTATTTATAATTATATATAAATATTTATATTCTAACGACGACGCGTATAATATATACGTTCGAATTATATTCAAAATAAATTTCTCGTCGATATTATTTAAAATAATTCATTTTAAATAATCAAAATTCGCTAAAATTGCCAAAATAAAAATTTTAAACTGGCCCAGATTTTCCGGGTTATTACAATCTCCCCCACTTAAAACTTTTCGTCCCCGAAAAGGAACAAAGTCGAAAGTGGTTTGATTAATCAACTCTACACTCGATCTGGCTTCCATTCTACACTTTTCAGTTTCTGAGAATTTTCAAAATTTCAAAAATTTGGCTAACACCCTAAATTTTTGAAAAATTTCGCCATAACCTCCCCTGCACCGGGAGCATCGGGGAATTTCAAATAGCTTCCCCGGTCCTTCAGATCTCAAAAAGAAAAAGAAAAAGCCAAGCGGCTAGCCAATAGGCTCATAAAATCATCATCACCCAAACAAAACAGTAAATTATGTAGTAAACATGTACCTATTTGTCGGGCAAACAAATTTTATTCTTCTGCTCTAGCCTCCTTGCTATGACCTGTTCAAAATAAGTATATGTATATGCAAGCAAATGCGACCAATTTTCAATACAATTCCATATTTGATCAAATTAGGCATAATGGTTCAAAATTACCAAACAATTAAACAAACAACACAAACATCAATCAATTAGTGGATTAACGTTTCAAATTCATAATTTTGGTATATATAAAGAAAATCATGTTTTGATGCCAAATCGCAACAATGTATTCTAGCTATATTAGTTTTGGTTCTCACACCAGTCTAATGGAAATATATAGAAAATCACACCTTCGAAACTCGAACATAAATGTTGATGATGCGATCGCTATCATCAATATCATCTTCGGGCGACTAGAGTGTGATGCTATATCTATCCAACATATTAAAACTTTGAATACACGCGGATCAGACGTATACGCAAAATCTATATATTCTGGATTGTCCACATCAATATAAATAAATAATCAAATACGAATAATTGATCTAAATTTTCAAAACAAAATTTGTTTTCATTTGAAAAATATACTCTTCACACTCATTCTAGGATACTACTGATCCTATCTCTAACGAGTCATTCTAATTGGATATTACTAATCCAATATCTGATGAATTCTTTCGTACGGTTCTAATGTGTCTTGTTCTCTAGCTTTGTAAACCAAAGCTCTGATACCAACTGTGACGACAAGGAATTTCGCTCGGTCCGAACCAGTCGCTAAACCGACCCAGACCGTTAGAAACGCCCTATCGTTGAGAACACGACAAAATAGAACGCATATAAAAAGAACATTTCAATGTATATTACAACAATGCATCAGATTACAAGAGTATACAGAGTACAAATGAATATTATACAGAAATAAATATCAGAGGTTTTAAATTACATTTAAATACATAGCAGCGGAAAATAATACAATACACAACTAGAAGAGATATACGGATACAAAGCTTTCCGGATATCGGTCCAGCTGTAAACCAGGATCCTGTGAATATAAATCTGCAAAACCAAAACTGCTAGCTGCCCATGTCAAAATAGGGGCACCCAGAGTTTAGGTTAAAACAATAAACTCCAGGTCAGTCATGGGACTGGTGTGAGAACTAAAACAGTTATAATTCTTTATTTTAAAGTTTGGTAAATCAAGGGACCATGCCGTAACACGGAACGGGTTTCCTCCCAAGAATACCAGTGCATAAAACAAACAGCGCAATGCTAAATAAAGAAAAATGAAGCTGTTATAAGACCCAGGTCCCATCACACAATGCAACGCAAGCCGGAGGATAGGGTTTTTACCTTATAACAGCCAAAGCATGCTTGATACGTTTAAAACACATTATTTGATACTATTATAAGTGCATAGTGTAGAAAACAACTTCAAATCATAAGTATCAATCATAGGCGGCATGAGCGCCCCATCCCACTATGTCACCATACTAGTTCTACAATTAAAACCACAAATGTCACGTATTTGGAAATTGGATTTCCGTCTATGAACCGAGGCAAAAGATAGTCCTCAACCGATTCGTGACTCTCTAGCCCGAGCCACAGGCAAGCGCGCAGGCAAGCCTTTAGATCGTCAGGGCCGGTCCACCGATGTGGATTATTATGCCTGAACACTACGTTTCCCCACCCTATGGGGTGTAAGTCTGGTCCGTCTGCCGACCAGAATGCATCGGCCAAAACCGATATAACCGAGGCGCCTCGCAACAGCAACAACCACATAAGTCAAACTCGTCAGGGCGTGTTAAACCAATGACGCCACTTCTAGCTAGAAAGAAACGCAAGTCCTCCCTGAGGTCCGTCTCCCGTTTTTGGTTCATACCGGGTGTGAAACACGCGAAGTAAACGTTACACAAAGCTACGCCACAAAGGCCGTGCTTTGATCATCACCACAAGACTTTTCTTTTCAACAGAAGCCTCGATCAATTGCCACTTAGGCATGCCACACAGGCAATTCACTCCATGCGTTTGATATCCATCAATATATAACCCCTGAGCTCGTACGTCTCAGAGAAGGGCGTTAAGCAAGAGAATAAATTCTCCGCCGCCAAACAGATATATATTTAATAGAAATCAATCACACAGACTACAATCCAATGTCAGACACACAGTCCATTTACAAGTCCGTTCTGGGGCTGAACGAAACCGGAGGCACCTAGTACCCCGCATATCCATCGATCTCCAAGTACGTCTGGACGATCACTAACTATTTCCATCTTCTTGGGTGTACAGCCCAATCAAGATCATCAGTAACCACCCAAACGACGTGAAGACTTCCGGTCTTCGACCACCATCTTCATCTTCGACACCACGTCGAATCAGTTATTCAGAATGGGATAAACCCGGTCTTTCTGAATAACTCGCGTATATATTATAAAAGTGTTACACAAACACAACATACGCCTCATTCCAATTCAGAATATTCTTTTATTCAAATATTCCTATACTTTGGGAAAAGTTCCCATTAATTTTATCCAAGATAAATTCTTTAAATTTATTCTTTAATCTCCTTTGAATATCAATTCAAACTAGTCGGGATTAGCGAACCACACCGAAGTAATCAATTATTTTATTTCCCAATCCCAACCTATTCATCCCATGAAGTAAAACTGGTAAAACTTCATATCTAACACCACAGTGTTATCGGTAAATTCAATTACCATTTCACGTTCAAATCTAATTAAAGATTTAACCATCGCCTGGAGCAAAACTGGTGATACTCCATTTTCGATCATTTCAATCTAATTAAAGATTCATTAAAACTCCACTTAGTTTTAATCTTTAACTGGGTTAAAGAATCAGTGTCATTTAAAAAACACGGTTCACGATAAACCCAAAATCACATTCCATTAATTATCGGGTTAAAGAACAAGTGTTATTTAAAACACTGTTCACGATAAACCCAAAAATCAATACCAATTCAATTCCAATTAAATATCATTTAATTGATACACTTCATTAAATCTATATAAAAAGATTTAATCTTTTCTCAACTGGGTTCAAGAACAGTGTTAGTGAAGACACCATTCACGACAAACCCAAATCACATTTGATATTCAATATAAGGCTCTGGATAGAAAATATATCGACTTATATTCAATATCAAATTCTACGATTAACAAATGTCGTATTGGAAATAACGATATAAATATATATCTTTCAAATTTCCATAACAACATCCGTATAATCCCGAATTCCAACATCGAAATATTCCGAAGACAATTTCGATTCAAATCCACTCCAATGCAATCATTCGAAATTCTGGTTATTTTTAAAACCCTTTTTCAAATTCAATTTATTTATTTAAAAATAAATAGAATTATATTTCTAGTTCAAAACTAGTTCATTTCGATAAAAATCTATTTTTATCTTTTCAAATATGGAGTTTTTCATCCCAATTTTTCCCCAATCATTTCTTATGATTTTACACAAATTATTACTATTTTTAATAATTTTATCAAGGCCCGTACAGTCGATTTCCATCAATGGCCATCGAACTGCACTTACAACGACCTTTTTCAAATTTGATTTGGACATAATTCCAAATCCAACCGTTAGATTTCAAATTTCTAATATTCATTAGAAAGCTCTTTTCGATACGAACCCAACGGTTCCGGTTTTAGGAGAATCCGACGGTCGGATCTCCCGTAATGTCCGTTTGAAATAAATGGTCGAAATTCACGAACTGCCGCGGTGCGGCGCGTTCTATTCAGGCCATTATATTATATATATAATATATATTTCATCGATTTCTATTTAAAACGAATTATATAAATAGTTTTAAAATTCGTTTCAAAAGCAATTTCAACTTCCTTTTCAATTCAAATCAAAATTGAATTCTTTTTTTTAAATTCGTTTTAAAATTCATTTCTATTCAATTCAAATTTCAATTTGAATTCATTTCAATTCATTTTCAATTCAATTTGAATTCATTTCAATTCAATTCATTTCGAAATCGTTTTCAATTCAATTCATTTCGAAATCGTTTTCAATTCAATTCATTTCGAAATCGTTTTCAATTCAATTCATTTCGAAATAGTTCGAATTTCAAATCTATTCAATTTCAAATCTATTCAATTTCAAATCTATTCAATTTCAAATCTATTCAATTTCAATTCCAATTCGAATTCATTTACAATCAATTCTTTTCCAAAATATCAGATTTTGAAATCACTTTCGATATTCATTATAAAATGAATAAAATCGATATAAATATCGTTCACGTCAAAATGGCGTCAATCTAATCAACACGGCTTCATATATTGATATTTTCAAATATTCCATTTCGAATATTTCTATTTCAAATATTTCTATTTTAAAACTGGAATGAGGCCCAATCAATTTCCATATAATGTTAATTATATGGATTTTCATACATTACACCCATATAATAGCATTGCAAAATAATCAACCATCAACCAAAGTGCACTACACTGTATAAGCATCAAATATGGATATCTAACGCTTATAACAGCCTGTCAATCCATCGATCGACATATTTAACCAATCAGGATGAGTGAACTTCAAATTTCATCCCAACACCCGTGTGGGGTTTCAAACAAACAAATACAGATTTTATTTGTGCAGTTGGGCGATGTGTAAAATTTATCGACCCAATTAACGTCCTTCAAATAGGTGTACATAAACAAACCGTCTGGTTTGTAAATGAATATTGATTTATTCACATTCACGTTAAAAATTATATTTTTAACGATAAAACATTTTATTTTAACTTATGAATTTCTATTCAGTTCATTCTATAGATAAAATGATATTTTTATTTTTCTAAATTATTTTAGAAAATTTCGGCGGCATAACGGCACGATACTAGAAACGGGACAAGGCCTAGCCTTATCCCCGGTCTAGTGAAGGCCCACGCCATTCACACATCAATCAAACCATTCAATTTCACCAAACAATTCAATTCAATCAAATAATCTAATTTATTTTTGCAATCAAACAAACAAGTCCATGGTCTGTGGACGATTGTGTCGGGTGCTACTAAGCACCGTCTGCATCCTAGTATATATATATAACTAGAAAAATTAAATTGAAAGGTGAGAAGTTCTCACAGATAGCTATCCTAGCTCCACGGCACTTCACTGATAGAAATCTTCATCGCTATCGCATCTTCGTCATCTTCGTTGCCCGTAGCCACTACATATGTAAAAATCGAATTTTTACTTCGCTATTCCATATATAAAAATCATATTTTTACTATGTTATTCAATATATAAAAACCGAATTTTTTCTTCGATGTTCAATATATAAAAATCGCATTTTTTTTCTTCGCTATTCAATATATAAAAATCAAATTTTTATTTCAACATATAAAAATCCTATTTTTATTTCGAAGTTCAATATATAAAAATCATATTTTTATTTCGAAGTTCAATATATAAAAATCATATTTTTATTTCGAAGTTCAATTTTTCTGATGTAAAAATTCCATCTTTTATAATGTAAAAATTCTAACTTGATTAGATAAAGATCCCATCTTTCTACCGATAAAAATTTCGTCTTTCTATACTAAAAATTAAATCTTTCTTGATTCAAAAATCTAATCTTTTCGTTACCATTCAAACAATAAAGATCCAATTTTTATCGGCCATTTATATGAATAAAAATCTAATTCATTTACTGATTTTAAATAACCTAAATCCCTATATAATAAAATCAGATTTTATTGTAGATAATAAATAAATAAGTAAGTAAATAAAAATTTAGACACTTACTGTTTTTCAGGTTTTACAGAGGGAAGAGGAGGAGAGGGCTGCGGTGAGGTCGGTGGTGGGATTACTGGTGGCGGCGGAGGGATTCAGGCGAGGTCGCCTGAGCTGATTTGGGGACTCGCGGGTTTGGGGGAAGAAGAGGGAACAGAGAAGAGTGGGAGGAGGCTGGAGGGGAGGGGGGGTGCCGGGGTGATGTGCCGCGGTGGCGCGCCAGGCTGGGGGCCCCACGATGGAGGGCGGCGGTTCGATGGAGGGCTCCGTCCTTCGTCGCCCTTTTTTTCTATTTGTTTTTTTTTCTGATGCATTCGAAGAATAAGGGGGGGGCCAACGCGGGTTTAAGGGGGGAGATTTTCTCTTTTTTTTTATTTATTAATTATTTATTTTGCAAAAAGTTGACTTTTACATATGACCTCGAAACGAGGCCCACCGCCTATCGTCCATAGCTAATTACCCCCATTCCGAACACAATGGGATATGTATCGTAGGCTGATTCGGTCGTTTCGATCAGTTTCCGTTAGATTTACATTTAAATCGCTATATTGAATTTTAAACGTACATTTCAAATTACCGGGGTCACATACTAACTAGAAAAATTCCTGAAAAATATTTTCTAGCTTCGTATTGACGATACGGTCCTAACAAAACTAGTTTCGTCGAATTCTGAGACCGTTTGAAAAATGGCCAATTTCCAGTCGATTAAAATCAACTGAAACTGGTCAAACGCGTTTTCCTTCGCCACGCTCACATATTGATTCGAAAAATTATGAAATTTGGAATCTAGCAATAATTTGACACTGCGGATCCAACAAAACTGAATTCGTCGAAATCCGAGGTCATTTGCAAAATGTCCATTTTTAAGGGCCTGAATTCCATAGCGACTATTCAGAATTTTCAACTGGACATATCTTTTGATTCCCGCTATGAAATCTTGATTTTTCGGATTCGTTGGAAAGATATCATCAATTAGATCCTATGATTTTTGGTTTCACTAAAATCCGAATTGTTTTGCACCCGGTACATTCAATTGAAGTTTGAAATCGAATTATCGAACTACCGCGCCATTTTCAATTCTATTTATAATTATATATAAATATTTATATTCTAACGACGACGCGTATAATATATACGTTAGAATTATATTCAAAATAAATTTCTCGTCGATATTATTTAAAATAATTCATTTTAAATAATCAAAATTCGCTAAAATTGCCAAAATAAAAATTTTAAACTGGCCCAGATTTTCCGGGTTATTACAGAAATCGATAATAAAATATATTCATGTGTTGAAATAAATTAATTATCGTTAAAAATATAATTTTTAACGAGAAAGTGAATAAATGAATATTTATAAACAAATCGACCGATTTGTTTATATACACTGATTTGACTGATATTGATTGGGACGATAAATTTTACACATCGCCCAACTGCACAAATAAAAATTTGTGTTTGTTGATTTGAAACCCCACATAGGTGTTGGGATGAAATTTGGCGTACACTAATCCCAACTATTTAATTGTATATCAATCGATTGGTCGACAGGCTGTGTAAGCGTTAATTATTTATATTTGATGCTTATGCATTGGCGTGGTGCACCTTGGATGATGGTTGATTGTTTATCATTGCTATTATATACATGTGGTGTATGGAATCCATATAATTGACATTATATGGTGATTGATTGGACCTCATTCCAATCGGGAAAATAATGAATATTATAAAAGAAAATTCATGTGTTGAAACTATTTATGTGTTGAGTAAAATATTTTAATAATAAAGTTTACATCTTCATCATATTTAAAATTAGAACTACTTCACGGTGGAGTCAGAATTAAAAATCAAACGATAGATACCATAATTTTATAAAATATTTTACATAACAAAAATAGTGATGTGTTGACAGTACTCATGTGTTGAGATTAGTCGTGTGTTGAGAGAAATATAGATTCATGTGTTGAATGGAATATATATATTCATTTGTTGAATAGAATAACGAATTTATTGAAAAATATAAAGCCGTGTTGATTAGAGATGCGTTATTTTGACGCGAACGATATTTATATCGATTTTATTCGTTTTACAATGAATATTGAAAAGTGATTTCAAAATTTAATATTTTGAAATGAAATTCAAATTAAATTAGATTAAAATTCAAATTGAAATTTTATTGAATCAATTTGAAATGAATTCGAATCGAATAGAAAATGAATTCGATTCGAATTGAATAGAAAGTGAATTAGAATTCAAATTGAATAGAAAGTGAATTTGAATTCGAATTAAATAGAAATGAATTCAAATTGAATTAAATTGAAATTGAATTAAAAACGAATTTAAATCGTTTTGAATGAAATTTAAAACGAACTGAAATTGAATTGAAATCAATTTGAAATGAATTCGAATTGAAGTAAATAGAAGGTAAATTCAAATTGAATTGAATTAAAATCGATTTGAGATTGAAGATGAAGTTGAAATTGTTTTCGAAACGAATTTAGAACTATTTATAAAATTCGTTTTAAAAGGAAATCGATGAAATATATATAATATATATATATATATTATATATAATGGCCTGAATAGAAGGCGCCGCGCCGCGGCAGTTCGTGAATTTCGACCATTGACTTCGAATTGACGTTGCGGGAGATCCGACCGTCGGATTCTCCTAAAACCGGAACCGTTGGGTTCGTATCGAAAAGAGCTTTCTAATGAACATTAGAAATTTGAAATCTAACGGTTGGATTTGGAATTATGTCCAAATCAAATTTGGAAAGGGTCGCTGTAAGTGCAGTTCGATGGTCGTTGATGGAAATCGACTGTACGGGCCTTGATAAAATTATTAAAAATATCAATAATTTGTGTAAAATCATAAGAAATGATTTGGGAAAAATTGGGCTGAAGAATTCCACATTTGAAAGGATAAAAATAGATTTTTGTCGAAATGAACTAGTTTTGAACTAGAATTAAAATCAATTTATTTTTGAAATAAATAAATTGAATTTGAAAGTGATTTTAAAAATAATCAATATTCCCAGTACGTGAATTGGACTAGAGTTGAATCGAAATTATCTTCGGAATATTTCGATGTTGGATTTCGTGACTATACAGATATTGTTATGGGAATTTGAAAGATATATTCTATATCGTTATTTCCAATGCGATATTTGTTGGTTTCAGAATTTGATATTGAATATAAGCCGGTATATTTTCTATTCAGAGCCTTGTATTTAATATCAAATGTGAGTTGGGTTTGTCGTGAACGGTATCTTCATTAACACTGTTCTTAAGCCCAATAGAGAAAGAGATTAAATGTTTATATTTAGATTTAATGAAGTGTATCAATTAAATAATATTTAATTGGAATTGAATTTGAATGTTTTTGGGTTTATCGTGAGCGGTGTTTTGAACAACACCTGTTCTTTAACCCGATTAACAATAGAGTGTGATTTTGAGTTTATCGTGAATCGTGTTTTAGATGACATTGGTTCTTTAACCCAGTTAAAGGCAGGATATTGATTTTTGAAAAGATTGAAACTAAGTGGAGTTTTAATGAATCTTTAATTAGATTAAAAAGTGAATTGATAATTTAAATTATCAAATCTGAAAGGTGATCGAGAATGGAGTACCACCAGTTTTGCTCCAAAGCGATAGTTAAATCTTTAATTAGATTTGAACGTGAAATAGTAATTAATTTTACCGATAACACCCTGGTGTTAGGTATGGAGTATTACCAGTTTTGCTCCATCGGATGAATAGGTTGGGATTGGGAAATAAAATAAATAATTACTTCGGTGTGGTTCGCTAATCCCGACTAGTTAGAAATGATATCCAAAGGAAGATTATAGAATAAATTTAGAAGAATTTATCTTGGATAAAATTAATGGGAACCTTTTCCTAAGAATGTGATTTTGTGAATAAAAGAATATTCTGAATTGGAATGAGGCGTTCGTTGTGTTTGTGTAACATTTGTTTACTATATACGTGGGTTATTCAGAAAGGTCGGGGTTATACCCATTCTGAATAACCGATTCGACGAGATGTCGAAGATGACGACGGTGGTTGAAGACCGGAAGTCTTCACATCGTTTGGATGATTACTGATGATCTCGATTGGGCTGTACACTCAAGATGAGGGAAACAGTTGGTGATCGTCCAGACGTACTTGGAGATGGATGGATATGCGAGGAAAGTGCCTCCAGTTTCGTTCAGACCCAGAACGAACTTGTAAATGGATTGTGTGTCTGACATTGGATTTTATTCTGTGTTGATTGATCTCTATTAAATATACATCTGTTTGGCGACGGAGAATTTAATCTCTTTCTTAACGCCATTCTCTGAGACGCACGAGCTCAGAGGTTGTATATCGATGGACATCAGTCGCATGGAGTGAATTTCCAGTGTGGCACGCATAAGTGGCAATTGATCAAGGCTTCTGTTGAAAAGCAAAGTCTTGTGGTTGATGATCAAAGCACGGCCTGTGTGGCGTAGCTTTGTGTATAATGTGAATTCGCGAGCCTCACACCTCGGTATGAGTCAAAAACGGGAGAGGACCGCTGGGAGAGCACGACGTTTCTTTCTAGCTAGGGTGGTGTCAGTGACCTACCAACCCTGACATTTATATACTTTTCACCTGTGTGGTTGTTGGATACGAGGCGCCTCGGATATAGGTCTGTTAGGACCGGGAAACGTGTGCTCAGGAATAACTAATCCTCCAAAGTTAGGTGAGGACCGGCCCAGCCGATTCCAAGGATCAAAGTGGGGTCCTGAGACATTTGCTAGAGTGTCTCGAACGGAGAGGAGCTTGCCCCTTGCCTCGACTCATGATGGAATCCAATTTCCAATACGTGATAATTCGGTTTTATTTGTAGAACTAGTATGGCGACATGATAGATGGTACCCATGCCGCCTATGATTGATATTTATGATTTGAAATTGTTTTGACACTATACACCTATAATAGTATCAAATGATTTGTTTTTAAACGTATCAAGCATTATTTGGCTATTATAAGGGAAACCCCTATCCTCCGGCTTGCGTTGCATTGTGTGATGGGTCCTGGGTCTTATAATAGCTTCATTTTTCCAAAGAGCATTGCGTTGTTTTGTTCTATGCACTAGTATTCTTTGGAGGAAACCCGTTCCGTCTTATACGGCGTGGTCCCTTGAATTACTCTCTTTTAAAGTAAAGTTTTAAATAACTGTTTTAGTTCTCACACCAGTCACATGACTGACCTGGAGTTTATTGTTTTAACCTAAACTCTGGGTGCCCCTATTTTCCACACGGGCAGCTAGTAGTTTTGGTTTTGCAGATTTATATTCACAGGGTCCTGATTTACAGCTGGAACGATGCTCGGAAAGCTCAGTATCCGTGTATCACTTTCAGTTGTGCTTTTATATTATTTTCCGCTGCGATGTATTTAAATGTAATTTAAATCTCTTGTAATAACCCGGAAAATACGAGCCAATTTAAAAATTTTAAATTGGTTATTTCAAAGGAATTTGAACAATTGAAATAGAATATTTCAATAAAATAGTGAATTAGAAATAGTGAGTCAGTTTGAAAATTTGAATTCAAACTTTGACCGACTATGCAGGATAGAAAATATAACGGATTTTAGCGAAACCAAAAATATTTAAATCTGTTAGTCAATACCTTTTTAACGAATCTGAAAAATCAAAGTTTCATAACGGGAATCAAAAGTTATGGCCGAATGAATTTTCAGAAGAGTCGGTATATAGAATATATAGCCCTGGAAAATTGATATTTTGCATACGACCTCGGAATTCGACGAAACCACTTTTGTTGGGTCCGGGATGTCAAACTATTGCTAGGTTTCAAATTTCATAATTTTTGAAGCTAGTTTGTGAGCGTGGCAAAAGAAAATGTGTTTGGTCGATTTTTGTTAAATTGGATTGACTAGAAAATGGCCATTTTTCAAACGACCTCGGAATTCGACGAAACTAGTTTTGTTGGGACCGTAGCGTCAAAACATAGCTAGATTTATTTTTCTGGAATTTTTCGAACTAGTTTGTGGCCCTGGCAAATTGAAATGTACGTTGAAAGTTAAAAATTAAATGTTTTATACTTTAATTTGAAAAATAACGGACTGTAACAGTTGAATTGGCCTACGAAACATATCCAATTGTGTCCGGAATGGGGGTATTTAGCTAGGGGCGACAGTCGTTGGGTTTAAAAAGGAGTTCGTTTGAGAAAACACTATTTAAAAATTTAATATAACCTTCGGCCAATCAGAATTTTCCTTTCATAAATTTAAAAAAAAAATAGAGAAAACCCCCTCGATCAATGGCGAAACCCGTTCACCACCTTCTCTCCTCCGCCGCCGCCGCTACCGCCACCTACAGCCTTCGCCGCCGCCACCATTCGACGCGCCTCAGCCTCCTCTTCAATTCCGACCCCACCGCTACCACCCTCGTCGCCTCCTCCGCCCGTATCGACGCCAGGAAGTCGAGCACTTCCCGCCGCCGCCCTGAACGCCACCGACCACCGAACGCCACCAAACCACCACCGATTTAAAGCCCTCTCTTCCCTCTTCCACGTCCAACTCCCCGATCGTCCCCCCGTGCCACTGATTTCGCGAAAACTGTAAACCTAGTTTTGAAGCTTCGTGAAAGTGAGTTTTTCTTTGATCTTTACACTTTGAAAAATCATATCTTTTTGGTGTGTTGACGAAATTCAATGAAACAGGAAACATCGAGACCGCAAGGAAGCTCTCTACCCAATAGAAGAAGCCGCGGATCTTTCTGACATCGTATCGATTTTTAGCGCTCCGAAAACCAAGGTGAGAAATCTAAATTAACGTGAAATTGTATGGAAAATGTCGTGTATAATTTATATAAGCGAAATATAAATTACATACGTGTTGTATACCTCATGTACATGCGTAGTGTAAGCTATATAAGCGAAGTATGAATTTTACATGCATAGAATAATTGATATATGTGTTGAAATGCAAGTTAAAAATAGCAATTATATATATATATATATATATATATATATATATATATATATACACTCCCCTCGTCCACAAACCATGGACGATATTTATTGTGGTGAATTGGTGTGAAATATTGGATGAAAAATATGAATGGTTGAATAATTGTTTGTGGTTGATATTGTTTGGTTGTGGTTGAAAAATACCCATTGGTGATTGAAATGAATTGAAAATATTTGTGGAAATAAAACTAAACATGCCGCCTGCGTGCGAATTAGATGCATGAATCCCCATTGTCAAAAACCGCGAGGTTTTAAGGTAGAGCGAGGAGCCGTACAAGGGACGGTGCCGGTTTTAACTACCCTGCCGTTATGCTGCCGAAATTTTGAATAATCTTTGTGTGTTAGAATTATTTTCTTATGTTGAAATTATTTTCATGTGTTGAAATTAAAGCCATATGTTGAAACTATATCCATGTGTGGAAATATTCATGTGTTGAAAAGTGTTGTATGAAAATTAAATTCATTTGTGAATGAATGAAGTGTTTAAACAATAAAAATCACATTTTTATATGTATATGAAGTAAATAAAAATATTCGCCTTGTATAAATAATTTCAACAATAAAAATCCCATCTTTCTAATATAAATAACATAAATAAAATGTCCATGTGTGGAAATACTCATTTGTTGAGAAGTGTGTGTAGTGGAAAGGTTCATGTGTTGAATAAAAAGATCGAACAATAAAAATTACATTTTTATTGAAACTATGAAGTGCTGAAACATCTATTTGTCGAATAAATATTTTAAATGATAAAAATATCATTTTTATCATATGTGTGATATGCTAAAGATATGCGGACGTTGAAATAAATATTTGTGATAGAAATATTATTTTTAACATGCATAGGAACTAAATAAAATAGTCATGTGTTGAAATCTATTTTAGTTCGCCAAAATTTTCATCTTTGAAATGTGAAGTGTTAAAAATAGCCACTTGTTCAAATAAACGTGCATGAGTTGAAATATACATTAATTAGCTAATGATATGATTTTAGCATATGCATGCAACATTAGAATGAATGGTGTTTTTAAAACTGAAGAAAATCAAATATGAAATTGAATGGAAATTGATAAATGTTAGAAATTGTATATATGTACATGCATATCTATTGAACAGGTTAAAGCAAAAGGGGCTAAAGAAGAGAAATAGAATTTTGTGCCCGACAAATAGGTACACATTTACCGCTTTGTTTGGGTGATGATTTTATGAGCCTGTTGGCTAGCCGCTTGGCTTTTTCTTTTTCTTTTTGATATGAGACGCCCGTGTGGCTATTTGGGAATTTTCCCAGACCCTCCCATACAAAGGAGGTTATGGCGAAATTTTCCAAAATTTAAAGGCGTTAGTGAAATAATTGAAGTGGAAACGATATAGGAATTTTTGAATGAACTATATTTATATAAATATATAAATATAAATAGAATTAAAACGAAACGTGGCCGTGCAGTTCATGTTTTGAAACCGTGATTTCAAACGACTAGTACGGGAAATCCGACCATTGGATTTTCCCGAAACCTCAACCGTTGGGTTCGCCTTGGAAATATCTTTCCAACGGCACCAACTTTGTGAAGATCCGACGGTTGGATTGTCTAGAATGTTTAATTCAAAACTGAAGAAAAACAGCGCCAGAAATGATTATATTTATATATATATATATAAATATAATTAAATTAAATCGAATAACGACGCTGCAGTTCGTAAATTGAAATCGTAACTTCAAATGGTTAGTGTGGAAGATCCGACCGTCGGATTTTCCCAAAACTGAAACCGTTGGATTCGTTTTGAAAAGACCTTCCTAATGATGTAAAGTTTGTGAAGATCCAACAGTTAGATTTTCATATATGTGTAAAACAAAATTAGTGAAAAGCAGCGCCAGTGCATCGACACGACCTGAAACGTCGTTTAATTAAATATGGCCGTTTTAAATCAAATAAAAATGGCGATATATCGTTATAAAGTACTATAGACGATATAGAGTGGAAATAAACCAATTTTGTTGTGTTTGCTTGATATGTGATGGTTGAATGTATTTGACATGAAAATTATAACTAAATAACTGAAATGTGAATGTTGAATAGACCAACCACGTGGTTAACTGATTTGAAAATCTAAATATACGTGGGTTATTTGAAAAGGCCGAGTTTATCTCATTTTAAATAATCGATCGACGTTGAGAAGTCGAAGACGACTGAAGGCCGACGATCTCCACATTGGATGGATGGGCGCTACTGATGCTCGTGATTGGAGTAGCTACCATGAAGGAATTGAAGTAGTAGCCGTCCACACATACTGTTGATTGTACGGATATGCGAGGAATTGGTGCCTCCGGTTTCGTTCAGACCCAGAACGGACTTGTAAATGGACTGTGTGTCTGACATTGGATTTTGTTCTGTGTTGATTGATCTCTGTAAAATATATATCTGTTTGGCGGCGGAGAATTTATTCTCTTGCTTAACGCCCTTCTCTGAGACGTACGAGCTCAGAGGTTATGTATTGACAGGAATCAGTCGCATGGAGTGGATTGCCTGTGTGGCACGCCTGAGTGGCATATGATCAAGGCTTCTGTTGCAAAGCAAAGTCTTGTGGTTGATGATCAAAGCATGGTCTGTGTGACGTAGCTTTGTGTATAACGTGAATTCGCGAGCCTCACACCCCGGTATGAGTCAAAAACGGGAGAAGGACCCAAGAAGTGCATGACGTTTCTTTCTAGCTATGGTGGTGTCAGTGACCTCCCAGCCCTGACATTTGTATCTACTTTTCACCTGTGCGGTTGTTGGAATGCGAGGCGCCTCGATTATAGGTCTGTAAGGACCGGGAAACGTGTGTTCAGGAATAATTAATCCTCAAAAGTAAGAGAGGACCGGCCTTGGAGGATCCAGGGGATTGCTGTGTGCGGTCCCGAGGCATTTGCTAGAGTGTCTCGAACGGAGAGGAGCTTGCCCCTTGCCTCGACTCATGAAGGAATCCAATTTCCAATACGAAATATGCGGATGTGATTGTATTACTAGTATGGCGACATGATATATGGTACCCATGCCGTCTAGGATTGATATTTATGATTGAATTTGCTTTTGAAACCTATATGCACTAGTAATAATATCAAGCACATTTGTTTTATTCGTATGAAGCATTTTTGGCTATTATAAGGGAAAACTCTATCCTCCGGCTTGCGTTGCATTGTGTGATGGGACCTGAGTCTTATAATGGCTTCATTTTATAAAAAGCATTGCGTTGATTTAATCGGTTATTTTATTTCATGCACTAGCACTCATTGGAGTAAACCCGTTCTGCGAAAGTGGCGTGGTCCTTTGATTTGCCTTATTATTGTTGTTAATAAGTTGAGTAGATTTCTCATACCAGTCCCATGACTGACTCGTAGTTTGTTTCACCTTGCAAACTCGGGTGCCCTCATTTCACACGGGCAGCCTAGTTACAGGTTTCTGACGCATCTTTTGGCTCATGGCGAGGCTTGACTACACTGTGCTGACTTGGATTTTCTCCACCATTATTGTATCTATATTATGATTCCGCCATTGGCGATGTAGACTGATATTCCTTTTTTGTACTCTTTATGTATGATTCCGCCTCAGGCGATGGTGACTGATTATGTATCATTATGCACTAAGTTGTATCATGTACTGTGCTTCTCTGATGTGATGATATCTATATGATTCCGCTGTCATATGTGTGTAAATTATTCTATTTTCTGTTTATGCTATTATCTGTGATCTGCTAATGATGATTAATGTGTTATATTCCAATGATTATCCTTAACACCGTGTCACGGGGTTTTGGGATCGTCACATCTCTGATATTTGTTGAATGTAATTTATTCATTTATACTCTGTATATTCTTGTATCTGATGGAATTGTTGTAATAACAATGAAATGTTCTTCCATCTGCGTTCTATTTTGTCTTGTTCTCAAAGAATCCGCTCTTTCCTTCACGGGGAAGTTACGGGTCCTTACACGGAATTTGAACGGTCTTGATCGATCTTGCGATCGATTGGGGTCGGGCAAAAATCCGTGTCATTACAGCTGGTATCAGAGCAAGGTTACCTCAAATCTTTGGGGGTACAACTCATTAGAATTAAACAAAAGACTCATCAGAGGTTGGATTTGTAATATCCAATAAGAATACTCATTAGAGATAAGATCAACAGTATCCTAGAATGAGAATACTTATTAGAGATGGGGTTCGCAATGCCCTAGAATGAGTCAGAGTGAAAAGTTAATAATTAACGTACTTGTAACTATATATAATTCGATTTTAGAAAATATGATTTTGAATATATAAAAGTTATATATTTCTAAATTTAATCAACTAATTGATTGATGATTGTGTTGTGTGAACATTAGTTCAACTAAAAAATTTATTAAACAATTAAGGAATGAAAATTAAATTAGTTAAATAAATAACTTTAGCTTCATTTCCTTTTCGAGGACGAAAAGATTTTAAGTGGGGGAGATTGTAACAAACCGCAAATTCTGAACCAATTTAAAAAAATTATTTTAGAAAATTTTAATGAATTTTGAGGATATAATATAATTTGTATAAATAATAATAGCTAGAATTTATTTTAATCGAAGTTAGAACGAATAAATTTAATTTAAATATAAATGGAGTTAGAAATGGCGCGGTAGTTTGAAAATTTAATTTTTAAACTTTAACTGGATGTACAGGATTCAAAATAAATCAGAATTGAGTAAAACCAGAAATATTTAAATCTGTTTAATCATATCTTTCTAGCGAATCTGAAAAATTGAAATTTCATTTTAAAAATCAAAGTTATGGCCAATTCAATATTTAGAAAGGTCGCTGTAGAATTTTTATATATATATATATATATATATATATTATATATGGCCCAAAGGCCTACTTTTCACATATGAAGGAAATTGGACTCGAAACCACTTCCATGGAGTCTGGAATAATGTTTCTGCATTTAAAAAGTATAAACAATTATATATTTTGAGTTTCATAAATTATTTGTTTAAAAATGTATTTTTAATATTAAATATATTGGCCTTGAAAATAGTCAATTTTCAAACGACCTCCATTATCGACAAACCACTTTTGTTGGAACCGGAATGCCAAATTATAGCTAGGTTTCAATTTTCAGAATTTTTCAAATTAATATGTGAGCGTGGCAAAAGAAAATTTGTTTTGACTATTTCAGTTAAATTTAAACGACTTGAAAATAGCCATTTTTCAAACAGTCTCAGAATTCAACGAAATTAGTCTTGTTAGAACCGTATCGTCATAAGAAAGCTAAAAATATTTTTTTTTCGGATTTTTTAGAGGTTATATGTGGCCGCGGCGTATTTAAATGTACAGTCCATATTTAATTAATTAATTAATTTTTAATGTAATTTTAAATAAAATTTCTACAGATTTCGGAATTGGACCCCGAGACCTATTCCATTGCGTTCAAAAGGTGTCAAAACATTAAGATCGACAGTAAGCAAGCCCAATTCGGAGACAGCCCGCATTTTTACCTTTATAACACGCTTTACGATGAATAAATAATAAAATAATATATAAAATCCGAAATAAAACCCTAGCCGTCGCCTATTCAATTCGATGGCCAGAAAGCTCCGAAATTCAAACCTTAATTTCTCTCAATCCGTTCAATGAAAATCAACAAATTATATATCAAATCGAAGAGAATTCAGAGAGCTTTCCATCCATACGGTTAAGATCGGGTTTTCATTCACGGATTTCGCGAATTCTGGTGAGGAAGGGCCGCCGTTAGGGTTCGGGTTTCGAGGCGAGGTGAGGGCCGAGCTTGGTGGGTTTCTGGGCGGTGGTGACTCGTGGTTCGGGCTTCGGAGTGATGGTGGTCGATCGGCGCCAGGGTGGCCGAGGGGGGTGTGACGTGGAGGTTGAAAGGTGGAGTCGGGTTCGGCTGTAACAAGAAGAGGAAGAAGAAAGGTTGATTAATTTAATATTATTTATTTATTTAATATTTAATTTATCCAATGTTTGAAATTCAATAACTCTTTCATACGAGGGCCGTTTTACGAACTGTAAGTTGCGTTGGACTCGTCTTTCAGAGACCTTCGCAATGGCGCAGACCAGAGCTGAAACCGAGACAGTCGAATTTTCAGCCAAATCAATGTGAGAATCTCTGATTTAAAGATTTAATTAATTTAATTAATTATTTTATTGTTGTTAAATAATTATCTGATTGTTGTTTAATTAGATCTGCATCGTGATGAATTTGTAGATTTTGTTTTTGATTGATTGTAATGTTTTGTGTTAGATCTGTTATTGTGTATGTATCAGTGTGAAAATTTTCATGCTTAATAAAATGGGATTAAAACTGAAATCTTTATCCAATTGAAAATATCACCTTAACGGTGTATTGGATTAGATCATGAAAAAAACAATTGGAAATATCATATTGGTTGTGCTAATTTTATTGTTTATTTTATTAACATAAAATTGTCAAAAATATTATGTTGAGTGCATTGATTGGATAAGATGGTTAAACCAAAACAATTATTATGTTTAATAACATTAAATTATAATTTTCAAGTTTAAAATTTTATGTTATTTTATTTTATTGAATTTAAGTAGTTTGTCAATTAAATAAATTACCAATTTGTCATGTTGGTCAAAATGAACAATGAAATTTGAACGACAAATAAAAATTTATTTTTATTTGTTGATGTTACAATAAAATTTGAACGACAAATAAAACGTATCTTTAATTGTTGATACTACAATAGAATTGGAACGACGAATAAAAACTCATTTTTATTTGTTGATATTACCATAGAATTTGAACGACATATAAAACCTTATTTTTATTTGTTTACCTTACAATAGAATTTAAAAAAAAAAACAAATAAACCTTACTGTTATTTGTTTATTTTAGAACAGGATTTGAACGACAAATAAAATATTATTTTTATTTGTTTATTTACAATAGAATATGAACAACAAATAGAATAAATTTTCATTTGTTCCATTGCGACAGAATTTGGCTAACAAATAAAATCCTATTTTTATTTGTTTACATTTAGAACACAATTTATGAATTACAGTAAAACAAAATCTTCTTTTTACTGTCACATTAAACGTAAGTTGTTCTAGGATTAGTATAACAATAAAATACTAAATTTTGTTGTTGATATTTAAAACATATTAGTAAAATAAAACTTTACTTACATTGTATTTGTAAATTAAAGGTTATATTTGGAAACCACCTTTTTGTTTACATTTTTATGTAAATAAAAATACATATTTTGGAAATCACAATTTTGTTTAAATTTTATATGTAAATAAGAAATTATTTTCGGAAGTTACATTTTTGTTTGCAAATATATTTTAAAATATAATTTATTATTTTATCTGAATTCACTAATGCTAATAAACTTTAAAAAAATAAATTTTATTCATTTATTTGCATTCACCAATGCAAATATATATAGAAAATAGAAATTGTTCTTTTATTTGCATTTACCAATGCAAATATATATTGAAACAAATTATTCTTTCATTTGCACTCACCAATGCAAATACATATATTGAAAATAAAGTTTATTTCTTTATTTGCATTTATCAATGCAAATATGCATTGAAATTGAGGTTTATTCTTTTGTTTGCATTTATCAATGCAAATATTCAATGAAACTAAAGTCTATCCTTTTTTTCTACATTTACCAATACAAATATACACATTTTTACACATTGAATAGAATTTGTTAAAAATATACTTTGAAAATAAATTTTTTTCTCTTATTTACATTCACTAATGTAAATATAATTTGAAAACAAAACTATTCTTTGTTTGCATTCATAAATGCAAATACTCATTTAAATAAAATTTGATCTTTTATTTACATTCACTAATGTAAATACACATCGGAAATGAGGTTCTTTTTACATTCACTCAAATATATTTTTAAATAAAAATAAAAAGTTACATTTGTTATTTGCATTCCTTGTTGCAAATTAAACCTTAAAATAAAGTTCATCTTTGTTTGCAATTCATTAATGCAAACAAACCATCAAAATGAAAGTTGCATTTTTGATTTATAATTTTGATATGTATAAAATATTGTTTGCGAGTTGCATTTTTGTTTGCATCCTCCAATGCAAATAAAACATGAATTAAATCTTTCATTTTATTTTTAAAATTAAGGAATACCTTTTTATTCACATTTTTAGATATAAATAAAGGATAAGATTTAAAAGTTACATTTTAGTACATTCTAGTTGTAGCAAAAAAAAAAAAAAAATGGTTCATTTTATTTTCATTTTAAAGGACAATAGAAAGAATAGATTTTAGAAATGCATTTTTATTTCAATTCTAAATGAAGTAAAAAGATCAAATTTGTCAAATGTCTTATAGGAAATAAAAGGAGTCCTTTTTGTCACTTCAAAAAGAATGAATTGAAAATGTTTATTTAAGCTTTTGTAAAGAAGGAATAACTAAACATTCATATTTTTATCATTAAAGTAAAATAGACACAAACCCACATTTTTGTCTAAATTAAAAGAATGAAACAAAATATAGCACTGGAATATTTTATTAGAATTGGAACACAAATTAATCACTATTGTAAATTTATATTAGTTAAAAACAATTATTTATTTTAGTCAATTTATACTAGTTAAAATAAATAGACATTTTGTCCAAAATATTCATTTTGGTCAAAATGAATTAGTTAAAGCAATTTATATATATATATATATCGTATGTTTGGCAAGATATGTACTTGTCAAGATAGGTTAGTTAAATCAAAATATTTATCATTTTTGTCCCATTAGAATTTCCAAAACAAAATAACCATTTTTGTTTAGGGTTTAAACTATCGGAATAGAAATTGTCAATAGAGACGAAGTTATTATTCTTATTCGTTCAATGCAATAGAATTACATATAATATGAAGGAGATATTTTCTTGTCATGGTTATATATATTGTGTATTACACTTCCATTCACAAGTTACCCGACTTGTTTATGTGATTGGGACGATAATTTTCACACATCGCCCAAGTGCACAAATTAGTTTATTATTTGTTTGTTGGTTGAAACCCCACACGGGTGTTGGGATGAAAATTTACATACACTAATCCCAATATTCAGTTGTATGTTGATCGTTAGATCGACAGGCTGCGATGAGCGTTATTATTTAATTTTAACGCTTACACAGTGGAAATTACACTTTGGATGTAGATGGATGATTTGATGATTATACTGTTATTGTCATATATATGATGTGTGTGAAATCCATATAATCCAAATTATATGGTAAATGATTGAGTCGCATTTCAATTCAGGTGTTCTTTAAAATAAGAATATTTTTACATTCGAAATTATTTTTATATAAAGGATATGTTTACATAAGAGAAGAATATATTTTAATCAAGTATATGTTAAAACAAAGAATATTTGTAAAAGATAAAAATTTGTAATATAAAGAATACTCCCATTTAGAGTCTTTTATATAAAGAATATTTTCAATGATTACTTTAAATTATGTTTTTATAACTAATATTTAAAGAGAAATCAATTAAGATTATTAGAAGTCGCAACTATAAATAAATTGAGATGTGAAGTGGATTTATCGTGGACGATGTTTTGAACGACGTTTGTCCTTTAATCCAATTTACATTGAAATTATTATTTGGAATTTATAAATCTATTTGATAGATTTAAAAAGGCATTTTCTAAAAAATCAAGTTTTCCAATTTAATATATTAAATTGGAATTAAGTGGAAATTCGATTGGTAATAATCGAGATGGGCTTCTGTAAAAGAAGACCGATATTATATATGGAATTTAAGAGGCTTTGCCGTTATTCCATTTATATTATTAGTCCAATACAGAAATTTATATCGATTATGTATTGATTTGATTTCTGTGGAATTCCATATTTTGGAAATTGATTTGTAGATTTACTGTGAATTGTGTTTTAACGGACACTAGTTCTTTAACCTGTTTAAGACAAGATTTATTCCTTAAAATAAATGATCTTGTAATAATGATTTTTGATATCAAATCAAAACTGGAGTTTTAATAAATCTTTTAAGGAAGATTTAAGATTTTATTTTCAAAGTTTATCTTTGATAAAATTAATGAGAATCTTCTAACACGAATATTTTATTAAAAGAATACCCGGAATTGGAATATGGCGTAATGTGTGATTTTCCAATATTTACCTTTTAATCACAAAATCCGTGAGTTATTCAGAAAGATTGGGTTTAACCCATTCTGAATAATTATCACGACGATCAAGAGTCGAAGATGAAGACGGTGGTTGAAGACTGAAGGTTTTCACATCGTTGGGATGACGATGACTGGTATCTTGAATTGGGATTGGCCTTCCAAGGCAAGGTATTTGGTAATGATCGTCCAAACGCATTTGGAGATCGACGGACACGTTGTTTCGCTCAGACCCAGAGCGGACTTGTAGATGGATTGCGTGTCTGACATTGTATTTCTTTCTACTGTATTTGTTGAACGCTACTGATTATATATTTCTGTTTGGTGGTAAAGAATTTATTCTTTACTTATCACCCTTCTCTAAGACATATGAGCTTAGAGGTTATATATATATTGGTAGATGATCAATGATATGGTAGGGTCTGACAATGTGGTATGCTAAGATGCGAATGATCAAGGCTTTGTTGAAAAGCAGGCCTTGTGGTTGATGATCAAAGCACAGTCTATTTAGGCATAGCTTTGTGTATATCGTGACTTCGCGAGCCTCACACACCGGTTGAGTCTAAAACGGGAGAAGGGAACGCAGGGAGTGCACACGTTTCTTTCTAGCTAGAAGTGGTGTCGGTGCTTAAACTTGCTGACATTTGCTTATGTGGTTGTTGGAATTTTGCGAGGCCTCGGTTTATTCTTATCGGTCGCCCACGGCTGAGTTGTAGGTCCAATAGGATCGGGGAGCATGTGTTCAGGCATAACTAATCCACTAAAGTATTTGTGGACCGGCCCTGCTGTATCCAAGGGTTCGCCAGCGTCCGAATCCTGAGACATTGCTAGAGTGTCTCGAATCGGTCAGGAGCTCCTCCCTAGCCTTGACTCATGATGGAAACCCAATTTCCAATATGCCCTTGCGGTTTTGATTGTATAACTAGTATAGCGACATAGTAGATGGTAGCTATGCCGTCTAGGATTGATATTGTATATGAAATGTTTTAAATATATATATATACACACTAACAATAATATCGTTTTTACATATCAAGCATCTTTTGACCATTATAAGGTAAAACCCTATCCTCCGGTTTGCGTTGCATTGTGTGATGGGACCTGGGTCTTATAATGGTTTCATTTTTCTAAAAAGCATTACGTTATTTGACGATTTACTCTATTTATGCACTGGCAATCCAATGGAGTAAACCCGTTCCGCGTTAGCGGCATGATCCTGTGATTAGCCTTCTTATTAGATAAGTTAAGTTAAGATTTCTCATACCAGTCCCACGACTGACCTGTAGTTTGTTCACTTTGCAAATTCGGGTGCCCTCTTTTCACACGGGCAGTCGAGTAGCTTTTTTGCAAATATAGTTAAGCAGGATCCTGGATTGAAGCCTGAAGCTGGGTCCAGAATATTGATGGCCTTCCGCTGAGATTAGTTCCGCTGCAATGTATTAATCTATTGTAATTTATCTTCCGCTGTAATTTTATTCTGATGTACTCTGATATATTCTGTACTCTGATGTAACATTTATTATTGATGTTATAAAAGTCTGTGTTGTTGTTCTGATGTTTTGTATGCCCAAGTTAACGTATGAGGAATTTGAACGGTCTTGATCGATCTTGCGATCGATTGGGGTCGGGCAAAAATCCGTGTCGTTACAGATGGTATCAGAGCAAGGTTAGCTCAAAACTTTGGGGGTACAACTCATTATAATTAAACAAAAGACTCATCAGAGGTTGGATTAGTAATATCCAATAAGAATACTCATTAGAGATAGGATCAGCAGTATCCTTGTAACGACCCAAAAAATCTGAACCAATTTAAAAATTTTAAATTGGCTAAAATAATGGAATTTAAATATTTAAAATAATTTTTTTAAATAATGGCAATAAAAACTGAGTTTGAATCGATGTTTGGAAACGAATATAATTAATTCTAATTATAAATAAGGCCTGAAATGGCGCTGCAGTTTCAAAAATTGAATTCAAATTTTGTCGGACTGTACCGGGTGCAAAACAAAACGGATTTGAGTGAAACCAAAAATATTTAAATCTGTTAGTGAATACCTTTCTAAGAATCTGAAAAATCGAATTTTCATAGCAGAAAGCAAAAGTTATGGCCAAATGAATTTTCAGAAAGGTCGCTATGGAATTTATATAGCCCGTGAAATTGGCCATTTTGCATACGACCTCGGAATTCGACGAAACCACTTTTGTTGGATCCGGGATGTGAAGTTATGGCTAGGTTTCAAATTACATAATTTTTGAAGCTAGTATGTGAGCGTGGCAAAGGAAAACGTGTTTTGATCAATTATAGTTAAATTGAATCGACCAGAAATGGGCCTTTTTGCAAACGGTCTCAGAATTCGACGAAATTAGTTTTGTTGGGACCGTATCGTCAAAACATAGTCAAATTTATTTTTCTAGAATTTTTCGAATTAGTTTGTGGCCCTGGCAAATTGAAATGTACGTTCAAATCGAATATTGAATGTTATATATTTTAAATTGAATGGAAACTGACTGAAACAGTCGAATGGGCCTACGAAACATATCCCATTGTGTTTGGAATGGGGGTAAAACGCTAGGGACGACAGTCGTTGGGTTTAGATTGGTGGTCGTGTCAGAAAACCCCTTTAAAACCCATCGGCCAATAGAATTATTCCTTTCATAAATTAAATAAAATAAAATAAATCGAAAAACCCCGTAACCCTACAGATCGACGGCGGCTTCTCTTCATTTCTTCCTCCTCTGATTACTCCCTCCACACGGAGAATTAGACCCTTCTCCTGTTGGGGATTTTGAAGAGCTCTCTTCCAGCTTCAAATCCATATAGGTGGCGCCCTCCATCGAGTTGTATTCGTCAAGAATCGAAGCTCCAAAGTCACGCCGTTCGAAGCCCCGCTGCCGCCATGTCGTACCACCGAGTTGACCGCCGTTGGAGGGGTAGGCGCGCCTCTCCTAGCCCTTCGAGGTGGCACAGGTCGATCGTCATATAGTTGCACGGATTGAAAGAAAATTGCAAACCTAGTTTTGAACATTTATTGAAAGGTACGGGTTTTATTTTCTGAAATGATTTTAACACCTTTAAACCGTTGCAAACTTTGAAAAATCATATCTTTTTCGTTTCTTGACGAAATTCGATGAAACAGGAAACATCGTGACCGTGTGGACGTCTTCTACATTTTAGAAGAGACCACATATTTTTCTGAGCCTTCTGCTATTTTTAGTGGAGTAGAACCCAAAGTGAGATTTCTAATTTATAAACGATATGGAAAACGACGATGTATAAATTATATAATCGATGTATGAGTTATATAAGCGTTGTACACCTCATGTATAAGCGTTGTATAAGTTGTACGTTCGATGTATAAGTTATATATTGTAACACCCCACCTCCGTTAAGGTCACTCACAAAGGGAATGCCTTAACTTTGGTGGAGCATTTTAGTAAACAGAACAGAAACTTACAAGACAGATAAAACAGTACTTGAAAATTTTTAAAACTTTATTACAGCGGAAACAGAAATTTATATAGTTACATCCTTTCAATTTCAGAATTCAAGTACAAAATATCAGTCTTGTACAAAAGCCTTCAAAATGCATAGTTTAAAATCATAATCCCCATGGAACGGAAGCTATACAGAGCCAAGCCATACTTTAAGCACTTCAAGCAAAGAGAAATCCGGATCAAGCTAAAGTATTTCCCTCCTTGGATAACCTGGGGGGGAAACGGAAGAAAGGAGGCGAAAACAACAAGGGTCAGACAAAAAGTCTGGCAAGTCCAGTGACTTTCAGCATATGAACAGATAATAATAATATGATATGAACATAAAACTGGACGTGAGATAACTATAACAGGTGTAGCAGATATAACAGAAAAACAGAATGATATAAACTATTGTTTTACACTTCTCTGCACTAATACTAGTATAGCAGAATTAGGTGTCACCCTAATGTCTAAATTGAAGCAGGAACGGGTACAGAATACTTTAACAGAAACATAATGCTAATAATGGGCCTTTACTACCCGATCAGAAACAGACAGAAGAAGAAACAGATTTATCCCTATGGAAACAGAATGTGGAATTAGGTGTACACTAGTAATGGGCCTTTACCACCCGAACAGACGGTACCACACAGAAACAGACAGGTGTTACCACCCAACAGAAACAGACGGTACCAACAGAAACAGACAGAACTAAGCGTACCCTAAAACCCCACCCCAAGCGATCGGCTCCCTAATACATAAATATCCTGTGTCGGCCCCACAGTAGGGTGTATCACTCCCTAAAGTGACAACCAATTGGCACAGACCTATTTACAGATGTCACGGCGTCTTACATCCTCAGAGGCAGACCGGGATCCATGCACGCACATGACCCGGTTGGAACGCACCATCAACACCCCTCGCCATTATCAGAATGAACCTCTTATAATTAGTTCAGTAAGCGTGCCCGGACCCTACTTACTGTTGGGTCAAAGTTTTGATACCAGAAAGGGTTACTGACTAATATGGGTCCCAAACAACAGATGACACAAGTAATTCCCCTCCTAACCTTGTGTCCCCAGACTAACAGATTTCAGATTAACTTGTTTACAAGTTCAGACATACAGAATTCAGATTTACTAATTCACAAATTAAGTTAACAAGTTTTCAGACTAACGGATCAGATGTACAGATTTTTCAGATTTGTCTAACTTTGTATTGGGCCTACAGATTCATAGACGGGTTTTACTACATCTATTAATCCCTTTGGTTTAACCCTATTTTTCCCCAATACGTTTTAGACGTCATTCTTATCTTAGATTTGCATTAATTAATTATTAATGCACAGACCTCTCACATTAGGTCGGTAGCTTGTGGCCGCTGGATATGCCGGGCGGTTCCGGGCAGACTTCTGCCACAAGCCAGACCTAACCTCGTGTCTTACGCATGTTATGACTAACTTCTCACATTAGAACCTATTGTTTGCGGCCACTGGATTTGCCGGGCGGTTCCGGGCAGATTTACGCCGCAAACTCATTCTAACCTCGAGTTAGCCATGTTTATCTTTGCGGCCAATTAATTAATAATTTTACCGTTTATGCGCGTGCCCAATATATATATATGCCAATTCAGATTATATCAATCACAGGATGATTATATCAACATAGCAGATAACAGATTTTATATGACATAACGGATTTAACAGATTTAGCAACTTAGCAGATTTTGGCATATAACAGGTTAGGCATTTCAACCGACAAATTTAACAGATTAGGCATTTCAATCTAATTAGCAGTCTAGGCAATATAACAAAACTAGTAGTTTAGGCAACTAGACAAATTAGCAGATTTAGCAAATTTAATTATTTCTAAAAGTTCTATTTACATGCCTTGCCCAATCATAAATTGGCCTAAATTCATATGCTTACATAATTGTCATGATTCACAACATATACTCCATGTTTGCATAAAGTTACATAGCACAGAATATGGACATAATTTGCTATATAACATATGTTCCAATTTTTGTTAAACTAGCATCTTACAGCAGATTCACATATAAATTATACCAAATATAACCATTAATTTCAATACATGCCATATATCCAAAAATCCCTATTTAGGTGTAGTCTAAATAATAGATATCCTAATTAATGTAAATCTTTACACCTAATTTTCCATATCCTTCTTCTTTTCATGTCATGAATCATTATGCAAACTATACCCAACAATATAAATCTTTAAATCATATCTTCTAAAAATCATATCTTGACTTTTATATGCATTTTGTCCAAAGTCTCAAATCATATGTAATCTTACAATGGTTCCTCTTTTCTTCTATCATAGAATATGCATAGATCCAAATCTATGTTTACAACATATGCTCATTAATTACAGTTCTAAATTACAACATAGCTATGCATACAACATGCATAAATTATATGTTCATAGTCAAATTTATGCATATGTCCAATATATTTTATGCCTCAGACCTAAAGTCATACATTCAATTTAGTCTTGTCAAATTTCGCATCATTCATCCCAAAATTTGCGTTCATACGTTCATCTCTTATGAGATTAGGCACAGGCTCGTGGTAGCCTGGCTATAAAAACAGAAAAGAAGAAAAGGGATACAGAAAAACAGATCTGACAGAAGAGAATATATATACAATCTCAGATTCAGAATCAAAAACATATCAAAATTATTATTAACGTTTATAGCGGAAAATAATTGTACTTGCCTTGATTGGATTAAAGAAAGAACTTTAACTTGTTGTAGAATCTTTGCAGAAACTTTAATCTCTAGTTTGAATTGAGTTGCTTAGGCTGATGTTGATTATCTTCTAGTTTTAATTCCAGCAGAGCAGAGACGCCATTTTTATTTTTAATTAGAAGAAGAGAGCAATGAAGGCTAGAGAATTGTGTAGGAAACCTAGGTAGAGTCTAGGGTCATTTTTATAGAGTTTATGAACTGATTAGGACCATCGATGTTGCTTGGATTGATCGTAGCCATTCATTCGCAAGAGGGACCAATTAGAGCCTGCCACCTAGCCCTAATGACAAAGCAGACCACAGAAAATCGACCAACATAGAATAGGCCAGCCAGGGTGGACTGGGTTCGACCTGGGTCTGGACCAGGTCGACAGCCCTGTCGACAGCCCTGTCGACCTGGTTAGACCAGGTCGACAGCCCAGTCGACCTGGGTGTCTTAGGCGGGAGTTTTCCCGCCTTGGCCAATTGGGCCCGGTTTTAATTTTTAAACCGTTTTATTCTGTTCGAATTTTAAACTTAATTCAGAAACTTCCGAAGGCCATATCTTCTTCATACGGACTCCGTTTTTCAAAAACTCGGACTCTATTTCGCGTATTTTTCCGAGACGAACGCAATGGCGTATCCCGTTTCCCTTAGTTCTTTGATTTCAAATTAATTATACTTTTATTTGTTAATTCCATAGTTATAGAATACACGGGGTGTTACATTCTCCCCCACTTAAAAGGATTTCGTCCCCGAAATCTTCAAGTTAAGAAGAATGCGTCCTACCATCCAATCACCCATCTACTCAACCATCATCCACAAGCATCCATTGTCTTTAGAAAACTTCTAATGTTGTATGAACATATGCAAAAGTGTGTGTATATGCATCCACGGGCAACCACTAGCAACCACTTGCTTCCACTTGCAACCATCAAACATAACATGTCTCAAACACATGTTTACACCCATTAGTTTCTGCCTAAGGTTCAAATATTCGATCGATAGGATACAGTCGAATGATGGAAGCGAGTACAGATAGAACGAAAATTTGGTTCCCATTAGACATGGGTCCTAAGTATCGGCCCCAAAGACCGAAACCAATATCAAATTGACACCCAGAGGAGTACCTTCTTTAAACAATGTCAAAACTGGAAATCCTATAAAAAGTATTTAGATATTTACAGACTATTGGTACAGATCAGGTTCCCTAATGATTCTTAGGAAGCTAAGCATGATAAAATCATACCCCACGAAAACTCAGAATGTATGCGTCATACTTGACGCCTAACACAGATATCCCTCAAACCCCAATCTCAAACAGATGATCCATAACCCTTATGGGTCTGAGTCTATAGCGGAATTCAGAAATAATACTAGTATTAAAGTGCAGAGTATCGATTACAAAATCAAAATACCAGAATCAGAAAAAGTCTTAACTCCATAATCAGATAAAGAAATTAAACCTACTATAGAAATTTTCCTATTTCTATCCTAGCCACTAGCCTCAAGAGTGTTCGCTTGGCCTCCTTGTCCTCGTCTCTTTGGGCAGTCCCTAGTGAAGTGTCCCATCTCCCTACAGTTGAAGCAAGCGCCCTTCCTTTTTCTGCAATCCTTGTTCAGATGAGTTGAGCTCCCATAAGTAAAGCACTTTTTCCCCTTCTTATCTTCAGACTTCTCATCCTTCTTTTGTGTTTCCTTTTTGGGCCCCGCTTTCTTATTCTGTGGTTCTTCCTTCTTTGTCTCTTTCGGGCCCTTGTCTTCCTCGTGCAGTAGTGCCATGTTCACCAATTTCTGGTAAGTCGCTCCCATAGGTACGTGGGTCATGGCTAAGCTGTGCAGTGGCTCATTCAATCCTTTAACAAAGCGGAGAGCCTTTTTATGCTGAGTGTTGACTAAATCCAATCCGAACCTAGCTAGTTGGTTGAACTGGTTGACGTATTCCTTGACCGTCATACTTCCTTGCTTAAGAGATAAGAACTTTTCCAGTTGTAAACTTCGTTCAGCTTGCGAGAGGAATTTTGTCTCAAACCTTGTTCTGAAATCCATCCATGTCTCGACCGGCCTCTCGGCGTTAGTGACTTCCCACCAGTAGGAAGCTTCGTCTTTGAGCAACCATACCGCCAACTGTACCTTCTGCCTATCGTCCACCTCGAAGATAACGAATAGATCCTCAGTTTCTTTGAGCCAATTCCTTGCTTCTACGAATGATTCAGTTCCTTTGAAATCCTTCCCACCCATGGCCCTAAAATCTCAACAGATCTTTGAGAAAGCAATTGCACGAGGAGGGGGTGGAGGAGGGGGATCATTTGCTGGACCTGCAGCGGCGGTCCTAGCCTCAAGATATTGACGAAACCAACCGGGTACATGGACACCCTCTGGTATCTCAGATGCTTCAGACATGCTGAAACGAAAAAGGAAAGGTTCAATATAAAAAGGACTGATAGAAAGATATATGGCTCTTGTGGATCTTGTTTTTCAGAATAAGCTTTAATTTTGAAAATACTTCCTTTTAAAACCTTTTTGAAAATAGTTTTCAAAAACTTTTATCTAATCTGGTAACCTTTAGCTCTGATACCAAGTGTAACACCCCACCTCCGTTAAGGTCACTCACAAAGGGAATGCCTTAACTTTGGTGGAGCATTTTAGTAAACAGAACAGAAACTTACAAGACAGATAAAACAGTACTTGAAAATTTTTAAAACTTTATTACAGCGGAAACAGAAATTTATATGGTTACATCCTTTCAATTTCAGAATTCAAGTACAAAATATCAGTCTTGTACAAAAGCCTTCAAAATGCATAGTTTAAAATCATAATCCCCATGGAACGGAAGCTATACAGAGCCAAGCCATACTTTAAGCAATTCAAGCAAAGAGAAATCCGGATCAAGCTAAAGTATTTCCCTCCTTGGATAACCTGGGGGGAACGGAAGAAAGGAGGCGAAAACAACAAGGGTCAGACAAAAAGTCTGGCAAGTCCAGTGACTTTCAGCATATGAACAGATAATAATAATATGATATGAACATAAAACTGGATGTGAGATAACTATAACAGGTGTAGCAGATATAACAGAAAAACAGAATGATATAAACTATTGTTTTACACTTCTCTGCACTAATACTAGTATAGCAGAATTAGGTGTCACCCTAATGTCTAAATTGAAGCAGGAACGGGTACAGAATACTTTAACAGAAACAGAATGCTAATAATGGGCCTTTACTACCCGATCAGAAACAGACAGAAGAAGAAACAGATTTATCCCTATGGAAACAGAATGTGGAATTAGGTGTACACTAGTAATGGGCCTTTACCACCCGAGTAGACGGTACCACACAGAAACAGACAGGTGTTACCACCCAACAGAAACAGACGGTACCAACAGAAACAGACAGAACTAAGCGTACCCTAAAACCCCACCCCAAGCGATCGGCTCCCTAATACATAAATATCCTGTGTCGGCCCCACAGTAGGGTGTATCACTCCCTAAAGTGACAACCAATTGGCACAGACCTATTTACAGATGTCACGGCGTCTTACATCCTCAGAGGCAGACCGGGATCCATGCACGCACATGACCCGGTTGGAACGCACCATCAACACCCCTCGCCATTATCAGAATGAACCTCTTATAATTAGTTCAGTAAGCGTGCCCGGACCCTACTTACTGTTGGGTCAAAGTTTTGATACCAGAAAGGGTTACTGACTAATATGGGTCCCAAACAACAGATGACACAAGTAATTCCCCTCCTAACCTTGTGTCCCCAGACTAACAGATTTCAGATTAACTTGTTTACAAGTTCAGACATACAGAATTCAGATTTACTAATTCACAAATTAAGTTAACAAGTTTTCAGACTAACGGATCAGATGTACAGATTTTTCAGATTTGTCTAACTTTGTATTGGGCCTACAGATTCATGGACGGGTTTTACTACATCTATTAATCCCTTTGGTTTAACCCTATTTTTCCCCAATACGTTTTAGACGTCATTCTTATCTTAGATTTGCATTAATTAATTATTAATGCACAGACCTCTCACATTAGGTCGGTAGCTTGTGGCCGCTGGATATGCCGGGCGGTTCTGGGCAGACTTCTGCCACAAGCCAGACCTAACCTCGTGTCTTACGCATGTTATGACTAACTTCTCACATTAGAACCTATTGTTTGCGGCCACTGGATTTGCCGGGCGGTTCCGGGCAGATTTACGCCGCAAACTCATTCTAACCTCGAGTTAGCCATGTTTATCTTTGCGGCCAATTAATTAATAATTTTACCGTTTATGCGCGTGCCCAATATATATATGCCAATTCAGATTATATCAATCACAGGATGATTATATCAACATAGCAGATAACATATTTTATATGACATAACGGATTTAACAGATTTAACAACTTAGCAGATTTTGGCATATAACAGGTTAGGCATTTCAACCGACAAATTTAACAGATTAGGCATTTCAATCTAATTAGCAGTCTAGGCAATATAACAAAACTAGTAGTTTAGGCAACTAGACAAATTAGCAGATTTAGCAAATTTAATTATTTCTAAAAGTTCTATTTACATGCCTTGCCCAATCATAAATTGGCCTAAATTCATATGCTTACATAATTGTCATGATTCACAACATATACTCCATGTTTGCATAAAGTTACATAGCACAGAATATGGACATAATTTGTTATATAACATATGTTCCAATTTTTGTTAAACTAGCATCTTACAGCAGATTCACATATAAATTATACCAAATATAACCATTAATTTCAATACATGCCATATATCCAAAAATCCCTATTTAGGTGTAGTCTAAATAATAGATATCCTAATTAATGTAAATCTTTACACCTAACTTTCCATATCCTTCTTCTTTTCATGTCATGAATCATTATGCAAACTATACCCAACAATATAAATCTTTAAATCATATCTTCTAAAAATCATATCTTGACTTTTATATGCATTTTGTCCAAAGTCTCAAATCATATGTAATCTTACAATGGTTCCTCTTTTCTTCTATCATAGAATATGCATAGATCCAAATCTATGTTTACAACATATGCTCATTAATTACAGTTCTAAATTACAACATAGCTATGCATACAACATGCATAAATTATATGTTCATAGTCAAATTTATGCATATGTCCAATATATTTTATGCCTCAGACCTAAAGTCATACATTCAATTTAGTCTTGTCAAATTTCGCATCATTCATCCCAAAATTTGCGTTCATACGTTCATCGCTTATGAGATTAGGCACAGGCTCGTGGTAGCCTGGCTATAAAAACAGAAAAGAAGAAAAGGGATACAGAAAAACAGATCTGACAGAAGAGAATATATATACAATCTCAGATTCAGAATCAAAAACATATCAAAATTATTATTAACGTTTATAGCGGAAAATAACTGTACTTGCCTTGATTGGATTAAAGAAAGAACTTTAACTTGTTGTAGAATCTTTGCAGAAACTTTAATCTCTAGTTTGAATTGAGTTGCTTAGGCTGATGTTGATTATCTTCTAGTTTTAATTCCAGCAGAGCAGAGACGCCATATTTATTTTTAATTAGAAGAAGAGAGCAATGGAGGCTAGAGAATTGTGTAGGAAACCTAGGTAGAGTCTAGGGTCATTTTTATAGAGTTTATGAACTAATTAGGACCATCGATGTTGCTTGGATTGATCGTAGCCATTCATTCGCAAGAGGGACCAATTAGAGCCTGCCACCTAGCCCTAATGACAAAGCAGACCACAGAAAATCGACCAACATAGAATAGGCCAGCCAGGGTGGACTGGGTTCGACCTGGGTCTGGACCAGGTTGACAGCCCTGTCGACAGCCCTGTCGACCTGGTTAGACCAGGTCGACAGCCCAGTCGACCTGGGTGTCTTAGGCGGGAGTTTTCCCGCCTTGGCCAATTGGGCCCGGTTTTAATTTTTAAACTGTTTTATTCTGTTCGAATTTTAAACTTAATTCAGAAACTTCCGAAGGCCATATCTTCTTCATACGGACTCCGTTTTTCGAAAACTCGGACTCTATTTCGCGTATTTTTCCGAGACGAACGCAATGGCGTATCCCGTTTCCCTTAGTTCTTTGATTTCAAATTAATTATACTTTAATTTGTTAATTCCACAGTTATAGAATACACGGGGTGTTACATATATGCGTTGTAAAAATTATATATGTGTTGAAATAGAAGTGAATTTCTATATATATATATATATATATATATATAGACACCCCTCGTCCACAAACCATGGACGATATTTATTGGTTGTGATTGGTGTGAAAATTGATTGATAGTGAATGGTTGTTTGGAATTGTTTGTGGTTGATATTGATTGATTGTGGTTGAAAGATACCCGTTTGTGGTTGAGAAATATTTGGTTGAAACCACAAAGGATTAGTTAGTGGAAATGAAATAAATATATAAATGCCGCCTGCGTGCGAACTAGATGCATGATCCCCATTGTCAAAAACCGCAAGGTTTTAAGGTAGAGCGAGGAGCCGTACTAGGGACGGTCCCTGTTTTAACTACCCTGCCGTTATGCTGCCGAAATTTTGAATAATATTCATGTTTTTGAATTATTTTCATTTGCTGAAACTATATTTATTCGTTGAATAGAAAACCTTCATGTGTTGAATCGATATTCATTCGTTGAATTGAAATTCATGTGTTGAATGGTATTCGTGTTTTAAATATAAAAATCACATTTTTACCTATATATATAAACTATATTTATTCGTTGAATAGAAAACCTTCATGTGTTGAATCGATATTCATTCGTTGAATTGAAATTCATGTGTTGAATGGTATTTGTGTTTTAAATATAAAAATCACATTTATATATATATATATATAAACTATAGAAAATCTTCATGTGTTGAATCGATATTCATTCGTTGAATTGAAATTCATGTGTTGAATGGTATTCATATTTTGAAATAAATTGTTTTATAATAAAAATCACATTTTTATCATCTATATGAACTGTATAAAATAATCTTGTTTTGAAAGAAATTGTTTTAAAATAAAAATCCTATTTTTATTACCTATATAAACTATATAAAATAATAGTGTTTTGAAAAGAATTGTTTTACAATAAAAATCATATTTTTATTATATACATGAATTGCTAAATATAGTGAAGTGTTGAAATAGAAGACAGTTGGATAAAAATATCATTTTTATCAAATATATGAAAAGAATATAGCTTTGAAATCGAAGAATCGATATGTATATATAAATAGAATTAAAATATATCGAATAACGACGCTGCAGTTCGTATTTTGAAACTGTGATTTCAAACGATTATACCGGGAGATCTGACCATCGGATTTTCCTGAAATCGCAACCGTTGGGTTTGCTTTGGAAATATCTTCCCAACGGCACCAACTTTGTAAAAATCCAACGGTTGGATTGTCTGGAATATTTAATTCAAATCTGAAGAAAAACAGCGCCAGAATCGATTATATTTATATATATATATATAATTATATTTAATCGAATAACGACGCTGCCGTTCGTATTTTGAAATCGAAACTTCAAACGATTATACCGGGAGATCCGACCGTCGGATTTTCCGAAACCGGAACCGTTGGATTCGTTTTGAAAAGATCTTTCTAATGATTTAAATTTTGTGAAGATCCAACGGTTAGATTTTCAGATATGTGTAAATCAAATCTGAAGAAAAATAGCGCCATGGTCGCGTTATGGCCCGAAGCGTCGTTTTAAATAAATTGGCTATTTTAAATAAATAAAAATAGCGATAAATCGTTATAAAATATTATAAACGATATGGATGTGATTTAGAAATTAACTGAAGGTTGGCTAAGTCGAATGGTTTCCTGGGTGTTGATCTGATGTTGGTTTCGGCCTTCGGGGTTAATATTTGGGAAATTTTTCTCTTACTAATCGACGGTTAGTGACTAATGAATTGAAATGATGCGTGTGTATGTTAATGTTGCACTTATTTATTATATACGCGAGTTGCTCAGAAAGACCGGATTTATCCCATTCTAAATAACTGAATCGACGATAAGAAATCGAAGATGAAGACGATGGTCGAAGACCGGAGATCTTCACCTCGTTTGGATGGTAACCGAGGTCCTGATTGGGAGGCATCCCGAAATATGGATAATGAGTGGTGATCGTCCAGACGTACGTGGTGATCGATGGGTTTGCGAGGTATTTAGTGCCTCCGGTTTCGTTCAGACCCAGAACGGACTTGTAAATGGACTGTGTGTCTAACATTGGATTTTATTCTGTATTGATTGATCTCTGTTAAATATACATCTGTTTGGCGGCGGAGAATTTATTCTTTTGCTTAACGCCCTTCTCTGAAACGCACGAGCTCAGAGGTTGTATATCGATGGACATCAGTCGCATGGCATGAATTTCTAGTGTGGCATGCCTAAGTGGCAAATGATCAAGGCTTCTATTGAAAAGCAAAGTCTTGTGGTGATGATCAAAGCACCACCTGTGTGGCGTAGCTTTGTGTATAACATGAATTCGCGAGCCTCACACCCCGGTATGAACCAGAAACGGGAGTAGGACCTCAGGGGGGACGTGCGTTTTCTTTCTAGCAAAAAGTGGCGTCAGTGGTTTTACACGCCCTAACGAGTTTGACTTATGTGGTTGTTGCTGTTGCGAGGCGCCTCGGTTTGATCGGACGATCCGGGTCCGATAGAGTCATTCGTTGGCTCATTTACGCCCCAAAGGGCGGAGAAACGCATTGTTCAGGTATTATAATCCACTTCGTGTGGACCAGCCATGACGATCCAAGGTACGGTTGCGGCTGTACCCGAGACTCGGGCTAGACAGTCTCGAATTCGGTAAGGACTATCTTTTGCCTTGGTTCATGACGGAAATCCAATTTCCAAATATGTGACTGTGCGGTTTTGATTGTATACCTATATATGACGACATAGTGGTATGGGGCATTAATGCCGTCTATGATTGATAGTTATGATTTGAAATTGTTTTTAAAACATATAAACACTAGCAGTAATATCAAATGCTTTTGTTTTATTCGTATCAAGCATATTTTGGCCGTTATATGGTAAAAACTCTATCCTCCGGTTTGCGTTGCATTGTGTGATGGGAACTGAGTCTTATAATGGCTTCATTTTTATAAAAAGCATTGCGATGTTTAAAAGAATGATTTGTTTTAAAGCACTGGCAATCCAATGGAGTAAACCCGTTCCACGAAAGTGGCATGGTCCTGTGATTAGCCATATTTGAAATGTGTTGAGTAGATTTCTCATACCAGTCCCATGACTGACTCGTAGTTTGTTTCACTTTCAAACTCGGGTGCCCCTTTTTCTACACGGGCAGCCTTGTATTCAGGTTTAGCAGGCTTTACCTGGATAGCTGGAGCTGGAGATGGATTCTATCATTTATCTCTTTTTATGCTGTTCAGCTCCTATTGTACATATTTTGTTTGTTTTCCGCTGTAGACATTTATGTATAGCTGAACTGTATTTGTACTAAGTATGATCCTGTATACTGTGTAACTCTGATGATTACTTTTATCCAGTAAATTCTATTATTCATTATCTGGTGTATTTATTTAATTCTGTTCTGCTATTTTCTGTTTCTGTATTATATTCCAAAGATTACCCTTGCCACCGTCAGTACGGGGTTTGGGGTTATCACAACGTGGTATCGGAGCTTTGGTTAAGCATAGTGCTGGAATATAACATATTAACGAACTCATCAGAAATAGAACCAGAAGTTTTCTAGGATGGGTAACTCATTACAGATAGGATCAGTAATATCCTAGTATGAGTAAAGAAGAATGAAATTACACCTCGATAGACACATTTACATTTGAAGTATGTGTTTCTATATTTTAAAATATCTTTTCTGTGACCTGACACTTGATCTGCTGTTTGCAGAAGTACTAGAAAAATGAGTGTCAGAAACAGAAGGAATGCAGAACCAGATTTAGAGGCTCTATTTAAGAGATATCGAAATCTGGGTGGAGCACAATTCTCGGGCAATGAATCTATTATTCAAACTCAAGCTTGGGTGAGCTCTGTAGAAAGAATATTTGAGCGTTTCCAGCTGAGAGACGACTAGAAAAGATTAGTAGCATCTTGGGCGCTCAATAGAGAAGCTTTAATATGGTGGGAAACAATCATAAAAGATAATCCAGAAGGTGATATCACCTGGGATAGATTCAAAGAGATTTTCCTAGGATGATTTACTCCTCCTGAAGTGACTGAGCGATTGTGTGATGAATTTTCTTATCTGATACAAGGTGATATGGCCATCCCAGAATATCATAAGAAATTCAACGAACTTGCTCATTTTGCTCCTCATCTGATTCAAGATCCAAAGAGGAAAAATCTGAGATTTATTCATGGCCTGCAAAGGAGATATCAAAATAGCGTGATGAGGAATGTAAAGCTCCCTTTTGCTAAAATGATTTATATGGCTTATTAGTATGAAGATCTCCATAAGAAAGGTATGTTGTGCGACGAAGAGGAAGTCAGCTCGAGTAACAAAGGGGAGTCTGAAACTGGTATTCCCGAAGCCAGTACGAGGTCTGGGGTCAGTAAGAAGACCAGTGCCAAGAGAAAAAGGGCTAAATCTAAGAAGGAACCAGTAACAACTGCCACATGCTCTAACTGCAATAAACAAGGGCATCTGACCAGGAAGTGTAAATCCTCGAAGAAACGAAGGGAGGATGGGTTTAAATCCGGCAAGAAGCTCCAGGAAAGTAAAAGATGCAATCAATGCCATCGGTTAGGTCATGTAAAGCAAGATTGCCGGCTGTTAAAAACGACCAAAGGAGCTCAGGTAAATGAAGTAGCGGAAACTTCTGAGCCCTCAGCTAGTCAAGAAAGGGCCGATGTTTTTGAAGGCACGCTTACTGTCAAAGACATTCCTGTTAAAGTACTGTTTGACACCGGCGCGTCGCGAAGCTTTGTTGCAAAGGATGCAGCTAAGAAACTGGATTTGAATTTGAAAAAGCTGAAGGAACCAATGACTGTCCAGAATCCGATTGGGGGTTCCATTGATCTCAGTTGGGTTTGTGGAGTGCCGATTTCTTTCTCTCGTTATCGGTTTCCTACCATCGCAGTCGTCATGAATTTTAAAGAGTTTGATCTTATTTTGGGGTTGTCACAATCCTAGAATGAGAATACTCATTAGAGATGGGGTTCGCAATGCCCTAGAATGAGTCAGAGTGAAAAGTTTATAATTAACGTACTTGTAACTATATATAATTAGATTTTAGAAAATATGATTTTGAATATATAAAAGTTATATATTTCTAAATTTAATCAACTAATTGATTGATGATTGTGCTGTGTGAACATTAGTTCAACTAAAAAATTTATTAAACAATTAAAGAATGAAAATTAAATTAGTTAAATAAATAACTTTAGCTTTATTTCCTTTTCGAGGACGAAAAGATTTTAAGTGGGGGAGATTGTAACAACCCGCAAATTCTGAACCAATTAAAAAAATTTATTTTAGAAAATTTTAATGAATTTTGAGGATATAATATAATTTGTATAAATAATAATGGCTAGAATTTATTTTAATCGACGTTAGAACGAATAAATTTAATTTAAACATAAATGGAGTTAGAAATGGCGTGGTAGTTTGAAAATTTAATTTTTAAACTTTAACTGGATGTACAGGATTCAAAATAAATCAGAATTGAGTAAAACCAGAAATATTTAAATCTGTTTAATCATATCTTTCTAGCGAATTTGAAAAATTGAAATTTCGTTCTAAAAATCAAAGTTATGGCTAATTCAATATTTAGAAAGGTCGCTGTAGAATTTATATATATATTATATATGGCCCAAAGGGCTACTTTTCACATATGAAGGAAATTGGACTCGAAACCACTTCCATTGAGTCTGGAATAATGTTTCTGCATTTAAAAAATATAAACACTTATATATTTTGAGTTTCAGAAATTATTTGTTTAAAAATGTATTTTTAATATTAAATATATTGGCCTTGAAAATAGTCGATTTTCAAATGACCTCCGTTATCGACGAAACCACTTTTGTTGGAACCAGAATGTCAAATTATAGCTAGGTTTCAATTTTCAGAATTTTTGGAATTAATATGTGAGCGTGGCAAAAGAAAATGTGTTTTGACTATTTCAGTTAAATTTAAACGACTTGAAAATAGCCATTTTTCAAACAGTCTCAGAATTCAACGAAATTAGTCTTGTTAGAACCGTATCGTCATAAGAAAGCTAAAAATATATTTTTTCGGAATTTTTAGAGGTTATATGTGGCCGCGGCGTATTTAAATGTACGGTCCATATTTAATTAATTAATTTTTAATGTAATTTTAAATAAAATTTCTACAGATTTCGGAATTGGACCCCGAGACCTATTCCATTGCGTTTAGAAGGTGTCAAAACATTAAGATCGACAGTAAGCAAGCCCAATTCGGAGACAGCCCGCATTTTTACCTTTATAACACGCTTTACGATGAATAAATAATAAAATAATATATAAAATCCGAAATAAAACCCTAGCCGCCGCCTATTCAATTCGATGGCCAGAATGCTCCGAAATTCAAACCTTAATTTCTCTCAGTCCGTTCAATGAAAATCAATAAATTATATATCAAATCGAAGAGAATTCAGAGAGCTTTCCATCCATACGGTTAAGATCGGGTTTTCATTCACGGATTTCGCGAATTCTGGTGAGGAAGGGTCGCCGTTCAGGTTCGGGTTTCGAGGCGAGGTGAGGGCCGAGCTTGGTGGGTTTCTGGACGGTGGTGACTCGTGGTTCGGGCTTCGGAGTGATGGTGGTCGATCGGCGCCAGGGTGGCCGAGGGGGTGTGCGACGTGGAGGTTGAAAGGTGGAGTCGGGTTCGGCTGTAACAAGAAGAGGAAGAAGAAAGGTTGATTAATTTAATATTATTTATTTAGTTAATATTTAATTTATCCAATGTTTGAAATTCAATAACTCTTTCATACTAGGGCCGTTTTACGAACCGTAAGTTGTGTTGGACTCGTCTTTCAGAGACCTTCGCAATGGCGCAGACCAGAGCTGAAACCGAGACAGTCGAATTTTCAGCCAAATCAATGTGAGAATCTTTGATTTAAAGATTTAATTAATTTAATTAATTATTTTATTATTGTTAAATAATTATCTGATTGTTGTTTAATTAGATCTGCATCGTGATGAATTTGTAGATTTTGTTTTTGATTGATTGTAATGTTTTGTGTTAGATCTGTTATTGTGTATGTATTAGTGTGAAAATTTTCATGCTTAATAAAATGGGATTAAAACTGAAATCTTTATCCAATTGAAAATATCACCTTAACGGTGTATTGGATTAGATCATGAAAAAATAATAATTGGAAATATCATATTGGTTGTGCTTATTTTATAGTTTATTTTATTAACATTAAATTATCAAAAATATTATGTTGAGTGCAGTGATTGAATAAGATGGTTAAACCAAAACAATTATTATGTTTAATAACATTAAATTATAATTTTCAAGTTTAAAATTTTATGTTATTTTATTTTATTGAATTTAAATAGTTTGTCAATTAAATAAATTACCAATTTGTCATGTTGGTCAAAATGAACAATGAAATTTGAACGACAAATAAAAATTTATTTTTATTTGTTGATGTTACAATAAAATTTGAACGACAAATAAAACGTATCTTTAATTGTTGATACTACAACAGAATTGGAACGACGAATAAAAACTCATTGTTATTTGTTGATATTACCATAGAATTTGAACGACATATAAATCCTTATTTTTATTTGTTTACCTTACAATAGAATTTTAAAAAAACAACAAATAAACCTTATTGTTATTTGTTTATTTTAGAACAGGATTTGAACGACAAATAAAATATTATTTTTATTTGTTTATTTACAATAGAATATGAACAACAAATAGAATATATTTTCATTTGTTCCATTGCGACAGAATTTGGCTAACAAATAATATCCTATTTTTATTTGTTTACATTTAGAACACGATTTATGAATCAGGAAAATACCGTGAAGGATAAAATGCACAAAGAATTGTTCAATAAGGACAAGGGGGCAAAATTTTATCCATAAGGACAAGTGTTAGTGTAAAGGGATGAATTATGGTGGGCCCCTGAATTCCTCCCTTTACACTAAATTTTGTCCTTGAAGATAAAATTTTGCCCCCTTGTCCTTATGGAATAATTTTTTGTTCCTTTTGCCCTTGAGGGTAAAAACCCCTTTATGAATTACAGTAAAAAAATTCTTCTTTTTACTGTCACATTAAACGTAAGTTGTTCTAGGATTAGTATAACAATAATATACTAAATTTTATTGTTGATATTAAAAACATATTAGTAAAATAAAACTTTATTTACATTGTATTTGTAAATTAAAGGTTATATTTGGAAACCACCTTTTTGTTTACATTTTTATGTAAATAAAAATACATATTTTGGAAATCACAAATTTGTTTACATTTTATATGTAAATAAGAAATTATTTTCAGAAGTTACATTTTTGTTTGCAAATATATTTTAAAATATAATTTATTCTTTTATCTAAATTCACTAATGCTAATAAACTTTTAAAAAAAAAATATTCTTTTATTTGCATTCACCAATGCAAATATATATAGAAAATAGAAATTGTTCTTTTATTTGCATTTACCAATGCAAATATATATTGAAACAAGTTATTCTTTCATTTGCACTCACCAATGAAAATACATATATTGAAAATAAAGTTTATTTCTTTATTTGCATTTATCAATGCAAATATGCATTGAAATTGAGGTTTATTCTTTTATTTGCATTTATCAATGCAAATATTCAATGAAACTAAAGTCTATCCTTTTTGTCTACATTTACCAATACAAGTATACACATTTTTACACATTGAATAGAATTTGTTAAAATATACTTTGAAAATAAATTTTGTTCTCTTATTTACATTCACTAATGTAAATATAATTTGAAAACAAAACTATTCTTTGTTTGCATTCATAAATGCAAATACTCATTTAAATAAAATTTGATCTTTTATTTACATTCACTAATGTAAATACACATTGGAAATGAGGTTCTTTTCACATTCACTCAAATATACTTTTAAATAAAAATAAAAAGTTACATTTGTTATTTGCATTCCTTGTTGCAAATAAAACCTTAAAATAAAGTTCATCTTTGTTTGCAATTCATTAATGCAAACAAACCATCAAAATGAAAGTTGCATTTTTGATTTATAATTTTGATATGTATAAAATACTGTTTGAGAGTTGCATTTTTGTTTGCATCCTCCAATGCAAATAAAACATGAATTAAATCTTTCATTTTATTTTTAAAATTAACGAATACCTTTTTATTCACATTTTTAGATATAAATAAAGGATAAGATTTAAAAATTACATTTTAGTACATTCTAGTTGTAGCAAAAGAAATAATGGTTCATTTTATTTTCATTTTAAAGGACAATAGAAAGAATAGTTTTTAGAAATGCATTTTTATTTCAATTCTATATGAAGTAAAAAGATCAAATTTGTCAAATGTCTTATAGGAAATAAAAGGAGTTCTCTTTGTCACTTCAAAAAGAATGAATTGGAAATGTTTATTTAAGCTTTTGTAAAGAAGGAATAACTAAACATTCATATTTTTATCATTAAAGTAAAATAGACACAAACCCACATTTTTGTCTGAATTAAAAGAATGAAACAAAATATAGCACTGGAATATTTTATTAGAATTGGAACACAAATTAATCACTATTGTAAATTTATATTAGTTAGAAACAATTATTGTCATATGTATATATCATATGTTTGGCAAGATATATTTATAGATATATATATATATATATTTATAGATATATATATATTTATAGATATATATATATATCATATGTTTGGCAAGATATATACTTGTCAAGATAGGTCAGTTAAATCAAAATATTTATCATTTTTGTCCCATTAGAATTGCCTAAACAAAATAACCATTTTTGTTTAGGGTTTAAACTAGCAGAATAGAAATTGTCAATAGAGACGAAGTTATTATTTTTATTCGTTCATTGCAATAGAATTACATATAATATAAAGGAGACATTTTCTTGTCATGGTTATATATATTGTGTATTACACTTCCATTCACAAGTTACCCGACTTGTTTACGTGATTGGGACGATAATTTTCATACATCGCCCAAGTGCACAAATTAGTTTATTATTTGTTTGTTGGTTGAAACCCCACACGGGTGTTGGGATGAAAATTTACATACACTAATCCCAATATTCAGCTGTATGTTGATCGTTAGATCGACAGGCTGCGATGAGCGTTATTATTTAATTTTAACGCTTACACAGTGGAAATGACACTTTGGATGTAGATGGATGATTTGGTGATTATACTGTTATTGTCATATTTATGATGTGTGAAATCCATATAATCCAAATTATATGGTAAATGATTGAGTCGCATTTCAATTCAGGTGTTCTTTAAAATAAGAATATTTTTACATTAGAAATTCTTTTTATATAAAGGATATGTTTTCATAAGAGAAGAATATATTTTAATCAAGTATATGTTAAAACAAAGAATATTTGTAAAAGATAAAAATTTGTAATATAAAGAATACTCCCATTTAGAGTCTTTTATATAAAGAATATTTTCAATGATTACTTTAAATTATGTTTTTATAACTAATATTTAAAGAGAAATCTTTTGATTAAGATTATTAGAAGTCGCAATTATAAATAAATTGAGATGTGAAGTGGATTTATCGTGGACGATGTTTTGAACGATGTTAGTCCTTTAATCCAATTTACATTGAAATTATTATTTGGAATTTATAAATCTATTTTATAGATTTAAAAAGGCATTTTCTAAAAAATCAAGTTTTCCAATTTAATATATTAAATTGGAATTAAGTGGAAATTCGATTGGTAATAATCGTGATGGGCTTCTGTAAAAGAAGACCGATATTATATATGGAATTTAAGAGGCTTTGCCGTTATTCCATTTATATTATTAGTCCAATACAGAAATTTATATCGATTATGTATTGATTTGATTTCTGTGGAATTCCATATTTTGGAAATTGATTTGTAGATTTACTGTGAACTGTGTTTTAACGGACACTAGTTCTTTAACCTGTTTAAGACAAGATTTATTCCTTAAAATAAATGATCTTGTAATAATGATTTTTGATATCAAATCAAAACTGGAGTTTTAATAAATCTTTTAAGGAAGATTTAAGATTTTATTTTCAGAGTTTATCTTTGATAAAATTAATGAGAATCTTCTAACATGAATATCTTATTAAAAGAATACTTGGAGTTGGAATATGGCGCAATGTGTGATTTTCCAATATTTACTTTTTAATCACAAAATCCGCGAGTTATTCAGAAAGACCGGGTTTAACCCATTCTGAATAATCATCACGACGATCAAGATTCGAAGATGAAGACGGTGGTTGAAGACCGAAGGTTTTCACATCGTTGGGATGATGATGACTGGTATCTTGAATTGGTATTTGCCTTCCAAGGCAAGGTATTTGGTAATGATCGTCCAAACGCATTTGGAGATCGACGGACACGTTGTTTCGCTCAGACCCAGAGCGGACTTGTAGATGGATTGCGTGTCTGACATTGTATTTCTTTCTATTGTATTTGTTGAACACTACTGATTATATATTTCTGTTTGGTGGTAAAGAATTTATTCTTTACTTATCACCCTTCTCTAAGACGTATGAGCTTAGAGGTTATATATATTGGTAGATGATCAATGATATGGTAGGGTCTGACAATGTGGTATGCTAAGATGCAAATGATCAAGGCTTTGTTGAAAAGCAGGCCTTGTGGTTGATGATCAAAGCACAGTCTATTTAGGCATAGCTTTGTGTATATCGTGACTTCGCGAGCCTCACACACCGGTTGAGTCTAAAACGGAAGAAGGGAACGCAGGGAGTGCACACGTTTCTTTCTAGCTAGAAGTGGTGTCGGTGCTTAAACTGGCTAACATTTGCTTATGTTGTTGTTGGAATTTTGTGAGGCCTCGGTTTATTCATATCGGTCGCCCATGGCTGATTTGTAGGTCCAATAGGATCGGGGAGCGTGTGTTCATGCATAACTAATCCACTAAAGTATTTGTGGACCGACCCTGTTGTATCCAAGGGTTCGCCAGCGTCCGAATCCTGAGACATTGCTAGAGTGTCTCGAATCGGTCAGGAGCTCCTCCCTAGCCTTGACTCATGATGGAAACCCAATTTCCAATATGCCCTTGCGGTTTTGATTGTATAACTAGTATGGCGACATAGTAGATGGTAGCTATGGCATCTAGGATTGATATTATATTTGAAATGTTTTAAATATATATATACACACTAACAATAATATCATTTTTACTTATCAAGCTTCTTTTGACCATTGTAAGGTAAAACCCTATCCTCCGGTTTGCGTTGCATTGTGTGATGGGACCTGGGTCTTATAATGGTTTCATTTTTCTAAAAAGCATTACGTTATTTGACGATTTACTCTATTTATGCACTGGCAATCCAATTGAGTAAACTTGTTCCGCGTTAGCGGCGTGGTCCTGTGATTAGCCTACTTTTTAGATAAGTTAAGTTAAGATTTCTCACACCAGTCCCACGACTGACCTGTAGTTTGTTCACTTTGCAAATTCGGGTGCCCTCTTTTCACATGGGCAGTCGAGTAGCTTTTTTGCAGATATAGTTAAGCAGGATCCTGGATTGAAGCCTGAAGCTGGGTCCAGAATATTGATGGCCTTCCGCTGAGATTAGTTCCGCTGCAATGTATTAATCTATTGTAATTTATCTTCCGCTGTAATTTTATTCCTATGTACTCTGATATATTCTGTACTCTGATGTAACATTTTTCATTGATGTTATAAAAGTCTGTGTTGTTGTTCTGATGTTTTGTATGCCCAAAGTTAACGTATGCGGAATTTGAACGGTCTTGATCGATCTTGCGATCGATTGGGGTCGAGCAAAAATCTGTGTCGTTACATGAAATTTCATAGCGGGAATCAAAAGTTACGTTTAGTTGAAAATTCAGAATAGTCGTTATGGAATTTTGGCCCTTAAAAATGGAAATTTTGCAAATGACCTCAGAATTCGACGAAACCACTTTTGTTGGATCCATGATGTCAAGTTATTGCTAGATTCCAATTTTCATAATTTTTCGAATCAATATGTGAGCGTGGCAAAGGAAAACGCGTTTGACTAGTTTTAGTTGATTTTAATCGACTGGAAAATGGCCATTTTTCAAACGGTCTCAGAATTTGATGAAACTAGTTTTGTTAGGACCGTATCGTCAATACGAAGCTAGAAAATATTTTTCTGGAATTTTTCGAGTCTGTATGTGACCCCGGTAATTTGAAATGTACGTTTAAAATTTAGTATAATGATTTAAATGTAAATTCAACGGAAACTGATCGTAACGATCGAATTGGCCTACGTGACATATCCCATTGTGTTCGGAATGGGGGTAATACGCTAGGGACGACAGTCGGTGGGCTCGATTTTGAGTTCGAATGTAAAGGTTGCTTTTTGGGAAGATTTAAAATTAAATAAATATATAAAAAAAAGTCAACCCCTCTTTTCATTTAACCCCCCCCCCCCCCCCCCCGTAACTCTCTCTTCCCCAAATCGATACCAGAAGAAAAAAATTATAGAAGGACGGAGGCGGAAACCATCTTCCATCGCGCCCTCCTCAGGTGGCGCGCGCCACCGTACTCTCTCCCCCTTCTTCCTGTTGCTGCCGCCGCTTCTTCTTCTCCTTCCTTCCACCTACCTTGCGAAGCCTCCTCCTTCATGCGCAGCAACTCCGACCCGCTCCCCTAGCCGACGCAGCACCCCGTTCCCTCGCCTGGCCCCACTGGCCACCGTACACCCCACTTCCTCCACCTCCGCTACCTCCCCACCGTCGTACCCGCCACCACACACCCCCAGGGATCCCGCGCCTCTTCTCCCTTCGCTGAAAATAAAGAAAAAGGTGAACTTTTCAGTTATTTTGTTTATTTATTTAATTTAAATACATTTTAGGGTATAAAGGAATGATTTTTATTGATTAAAAAGAAATGATTTAGAAGTAAAGACGAGATTTTTAACTAAGTAAAAATACGATTTTTAATCATATGAAAGCGAAGAGAAGGAAGTTAAAAATATAATTTTTATATAATCAGGAAGGTAAAAATATAATTTTTATATAGTGAAGAGAATAAAAACATAAACAACTTTGTTTTTAAATAGGTAAAAAAATAATTTTTATAAGTTGTGAAGTATAACAATATAATTTTTATTGTATGTAAAAGTTAAAAATATAATTTTTATTATATGTAAAAGTTAAAAATATAATTTTTATATTATAGAAAGGTTAAAAATATAATTTTTATATGTGTAGTAAAGTAAAAATATAATTTTTAGTGAAGAAAAAAATTCGATTTTTATATGCATGAAAGAGATGATCTTTATTTGTTTCAAAAATATGGTTTTCATATGCTTAGCACAATAAAAATTCGATTTTTATCTATGTAGAGTAGCGATAAAAAGGTAGAGAGCAATATAAAAAAATAATTTTTATCCATGGAGTGATAATATAAAAATGTGATTTTTATATATGTAGCGAACACGGATGGTGGAAGTGACAAATGGGCGAGAACGACGAAGATTTCTACATAAGAAGAGTTGTGGGGTTGGATTAGCTATTCGGTGAGAACTCCTCACTTTTAATTTATTTCTAGTTTAAAAATATACTAGGATGTAGACGGTGTTTAGTAGCACCCGACACCCGTCGTCCACAGACCATGGATGGCTTGTATGCTTGTTTGTTTGATTTTGATGTGCAGTTAATTGTGTGATGTGATGTGAAATAAAATATTTTATAGTGGAAAATATTTTATAGAAAATAGAATTTTTGATGTGTATTTAAAATGAAATAGTTATAAACAAATCGAACGATTTGTTTATATACACACATTTGACTGATATTGATTGGGACGATAAATTTTACACATCGCCCAACTGCACAAATAAAATCCGTGTTTGATTGATTGAAACCCCACACGGGTATTGGGATGATATATGACATACACTGATCCCAATAATTAGTTGTATGTCAATCGATTGATTGACAGACTGTTATGAGCGTTAAATATTTATATTTGATGCTTATACAGTTTAGAATGCACTTTGGATGATGGCTGTTTATTTGTCATTGTTGATATATACATGCGTTGTATGGAAATCCATAGAAATAAAATCTATGGTAATTGATTGGGCCTCATTCCAGTTTTTAAAAGAAATATTTGAAAAGAAATATTCGAAATAAAATATTTGAAATAGAATATTTGAAAATAGAAATATCTGAAGCCGTGTTGATTAGGTTGACGCCATTTTGACGAGAACGATATTTATATCGATTTTATTCATTTTTCAATGAATATTGAAATAGATTTCAAATTCGAATTAAATTGAAATGAATTGAAATTCGAATTAAAATTGAAATTGAATTGAAATCGATTTAAAATGAAATTAAAACGAATTTATATTGGAATATTCAATTTTGATTAGAAATTGAATATTAAGTTGAAATCATTTCGAAAATGAATTTAAAATGATTTATAAAATACGTTTTAAAAGGAAATCGACGAAATATATATAATAAATATATTATATATATAATGGCCTGAATAGAATGCGCCGCGGCAGTTCGCGAATTTCGACCATTAACTTCGAATGGATATTTCGGGAGATCCGACCGTCGGATTCTCCTAAAACCGGAACCGTTGGGTTTGTATCGAAAAGAGCTTTCTAACCAATATTAGAAAATTGAAATCTAACGGTTGGATTTGGAATTATGTCCAAATCAAATTTGGAAAAGGTCACTGTAAGTGCAGTTCGATGGCCGTTGATGGAAATCGACTGTACGGGCCTTGATAAAATTATTAAAAACAGTATTAATTTGTGTAAAATCATAAGAAATGATTTGGGAAGAAATGGGATGAAAAACTCCATATTTGAAAAGATAAAAATAGTTTTTCTATCGAAACGAACTAGTTTTGAACTAAAATAATAATTTATTTATTTTTAAAATAAATAAATTGGATTTGAAATGGTTTAGAAAATAACCAGGATTTTCAATAACTGAATTGGTATGGATTTGAATCGAAATGGTCTTTGGAATATTTCGATGTTGGATTTCGTGATTATACAGATATTGTTATGGAAATTTGAATGATATATTTATATCGTTATTTCCAATACGATATTTGTTGGTCGTAGAATTTGATATTGAATATAAGCCGATATATTTTCTATTCAGAGCCTTGTATTTAATATCAAATGAGATTTGGGTTTGTCGTGAACGGTGTCTTCATTAACACTGTTCTTAAGCCCAACTGAGAAAAAGATTAAATCTTTTTATTTAGATTTAATGAAGTGTACAAATTAAATAATATTTAATTGGAATTGAATTGGTATTGATTTTTGGGTTTATCGTGAACAGTGTTTTAAATAACACTTGTTCTTTAACCCGATAATTAATGGAATGTGATTTTGGGTTGTCGTGAATGGTATCTTCAATAATACGATTCTTAGACCCAAAGGAGTTAAGAAAATCAGAAACTAACTGGAGATTAGTTAAGTTGAATGGTTTTTGGGGTATTGATCTGATGTTGGCTTCGGCCTACGGGGTAAATACTTAGGGAATTGCTCACTTGCTAATTTACGGTTAGGGACTGGTTGAAATGTGATGTGATTTTTGGGTTTATCGTGAATCGTGTTTTAAATGACACTGATTCTTTAACCCAGTTAAAGATTAGAACTAAGTGGAGTTTTAATGAATCTTTAATTAGATTGAAATGATCGAGAATGGAGTATCACCGGTTATGCTCCAGGCGATAGTTAGACCTTTAATTAGATTTGAACGTGAAATGGTAATTGAATTTACCGATAACACTGTGGTGTTAGATATGAAGTATTACCAGTTTTACTTCATGGGATGAATAGGTTGGGGTTGGGAAATCTAACAAATTGATTACTTCGGTAAGGTTCGTTAATCTCGACTAGTTTGGATAAACCAAAATTTGGTTTGAATTGATTTTCAAAGGATGATTAAAGAATAAATTTAAAGGAATTTATCTTTGATAAAATTAATAGGAACTTTTCCCTAAGAATGTGAAATTTGGAAACTAACTGTAGGTTAGCTAAGCAGAACGGTTTCCTGGGTATTGATCTGATGTTGGTTTCGGGCTTCGGGGTTAATATTTGGAGAATTATTCTCTTGTTAATTCACAGTTAGTGACTGATGAATTGGAATGAGGCATATGTTGTGTTTGTGTAGCACTTGTTTATTATATACGCGAGTTCTTCAGAAAGACTGGGTTTAGCCCATTCTGAATAACTGATTCGACGATTAGTCGAAGATGAAGACGATGGTTGAAGAACGGAGGTCTTCACGTCGTTTGGATAATTATTGATGATCTTGATTGGGCCATACACCCAAGAGGAGGGAATCAGTTGGTGGTCGTCCAGACGTACTTGGAGATCGATGGATATGCGGGGTACTAGGTGCCTCCAGTTTCGTTCAGACCTAGAACGGACTTGTAAATGGCCTGTGTGTCTGACATCGGATTTCATTCTGTGTGACTGATATCAGTTGCATAGAGTGGTTTGCCTATGTGCCATGCTAAGATGCAAATGAGCAAGGCTTCTGTTGAAAAGCAGAGTCTTGTGGTTGATGATCAAAGCACGGCCTGTGTGGGATAGCTTTGTGTATCGTGAATTCGCGAGCCTCACACCCCGGTTGTGAACTAAAAACGGGAGAAGGACCTCAGGGAGGACATGCGTTTCTTTCTAGCTAGAAGTGGCGTCAGTGGTTTTACACGCCCTGACGAGTTTGACTTATGTAGTTGTTGCTGTTGCGAGGCACCTCGGTTTGATCGGACGATCCGGGTCCGATGGAGTCATTTGTTGGCTCATTTGCGCCCCATAGGGCGGGGAGACGTAGTGTTCAGGATTTCGTCTAATCCACATCGGTTGACCGTCCCTGTCGCTCCAAGGGTCGATGCGTTCTGTCCTTGAGACATGGTAGGCTAGATTGTCTCGAATTCGGTGGAGGACGATCCCTTGCCTCGGTTCACAGATGGAAATCCAGCTTCCAATACGTGACTTTGCGGTTTTATTTGTAGAGCCTAGTATGGCGACATAGTGGGATGGGGCGCTTATGTCGTCTATGATTGATACTTATGATTTGAAGTTGTTTTATACACTATGCACTTATAATAGTATCAAATGATTTGTTTTAAACGTATCAAGCATGCTTTGGCTATTATAAGGGAAAACCCTATCCTTTGGTTTGTGTTGCATTGTGTGATGGGACCTGGGTCTTATAATAGCTTCATTTTTCTTTATTTAGCATTGCGTTGTTGTTTTATGCACTGGTATTCTTGGGAGGAAACCCGTTCCGTGTTATACGGCGTGGTCCCTTGATTTACCTAACTTTAAAAATAAAGATTAATAACTGTTTTAGTTCTCACACCAGTCCCATGACCGACCTAGAGTTTATTGTTTTAACCTAAACTCTAGGTGCCCCGATTTTCCGCATGTGCAGCTAGTAGTTTTGGTTTTGCAGATTTATATTCACAGGATCCTGATTTACAGCTGGAACGATATCCGGAAAGCTCTGTATCCGTATATCTCTTCTAGTTGTGTTTTGTATTATTTCCGCTGCGATGTATTTAAATGTAATTTAAATCTCTGATATTTTCTGTGTAATATTTATTCATACTCTGTATATTCTTGTATTCTGATGAATTGTTGTAATATACAATGAAATGTTCTTCTGTTTGCATTCTATTTTGTCGTGTTCTCAAAACAATCAGGCGTTTCGAACGGTCTGGGTCGGTTTAGCGACTGATTCGGATCGAGCGAAATTCCCGGTCGTTACATCGTGGTATCAGAGCTCTGGTTTACAGAGCTCGAGAACAAGACACATTAGAACCATACGAAATAATTCATCAGAGATTGGATTAGTAATATCCAATTAGAATGACTTGTTAGAGATAGGATCAGTAGTTTCCTAGAACGAGTGTGAAGAGTATATTTTTAAAATGAAAACAAACTTTGTTTTGCAAAATTCAAACCTTATACGTATTTGAATATTTATTTTAAATAATTTGGACAATCCAATATATAAAGATTTTGCATATACGCCTTGCAAGTGTGTATTCGAAGTTTTAATATACTGGATAGTTATAGAATTACACTCTAGTTACCCGGGGATAATTCTGGTGATGGGGCACCGTCGCCTGTATTTATATTCGAGTGCCGAAAGTGGGATTTCTATATATTTCCAATTGACTGGTGTGAGAACCAAAATTAGATAGGGCTCATTGTTGTGATTTGGCATCAAAAATATGATTTTTGACTATATATCAAAATTATGAATTTGAAACGTTAATCAACTAATTGATGGCTGGTTGTGTTGCTTGATTATTGTTTGATTAATTAAAGTAGAACCATTTAGCCAAATTGATCAAATAGTGAATTGTATTAAAAATTTATCGCATTTGCTTACATATACATGTACTTACATCGAACAGGTCATAGCAAAGAGGCTAGAGCAGAAGAATAAAATTGTTTGCCCGACAAATAGGTACATGTTTATTGTATTTCTTGAGTTTTGGGTGATTTTGTGAGCCGATTGGCTAGCCGCTTGGCTTTTTCTTTTTCTTTTGACTGAAGAAGGCCATGGGAGGCTATATAAAATATCCCGAAGTCCCCGGTGCAGGGGAGGTTATGGCGAAATTTTTCGAAAATTTAGGGTGTTAGCCAAATTTTTGAAAAATTTGAAAAGTTCTTAGAAACTAAAAAGTTGAAGAACTTAAGTCGTAGTCAAAAAATTGGAAGTTGAGTTGATTAGTTAAACAACTTTCGGCTTCGTTCCTTTTCGGGGACGAAAAGTTTTAAGTGGGGGAGATTGTAATAACCCGAAAATTCTGAGCCAATTTAATTTTTTTTATTTTGGCAATTTCGATGAATTTTGAATATTTAAAATGAATTATTTTAAATAATAACGACAAGAAAATTTATTTTGAATAGAATTCGAACGTATATATTCATATAGATCGTCGTTAGAATATAAATATTTATTTATATATAAAAGGAATTGAAAATGGCGCGGTAGTTCGATAATTCGATTTCAAATTTCAAATGAATGTACCAGATTCAAAATAAACCGGATTTTAGTGAAATCAAAAATATTTGAATCTAACTGAGAATATCTTTCCAACGAATCCGAAAATTTGAAATTTCATAGCGGGAATAAAAAGTTACGTCTAGTTGAAAATTCAGAATAGTCGTTATGGAATTCTGGCCCTTAAAAATGGAAATTTTGCAAACGACCTCAGAATTCGACGAAACCACTTTTGTTGGATCCATGATGTCAAGTTATTGCTAGATTCCAATTTGCATAATTTTTCGAATTAATATGTGAGTGTGGCAAAGGAAAACGCGTTTGACCAGTTTCAGTTGATTTTAATCGACTGGAAAATGTCCATTTTTCAAACGGTCTCAGAATTTGATGAAACTAGTTTTGTTAGGACCGTATCGTCAATACGAAGCTAGAAAATATTTTTCTTGAATTTTTCGAGTCCGTATGTGACCCCGGTAATTTGAAATGTACGTTTAAAATTCAGTATAATGATTTAAATGTAAATTCAACGGAAACTGATCGTAACGATCGAATTGGCCTACGTGACATATCCCATTGTGTTCGGAATGGGAGTAATACGCTAGGGACAACAGTCGGTGGGCTCGATTTTGAGTTCGAATGTAAAGGTTGCTTTTTGGGAAGATTTAAAATTAAATGAATATATAAAAAAAGTCAACCCCACTTTTCATTTAACCCCCCCCCCCCCCCCTCAACTCTCTCTTCCCCAAATCGATACCAGAAGAAAAAAATTATAGAAGGACGGAGGCGGAAACCGTCCGCCATCGCGCCCTCCTCAGGTGGCACGCGCCACCGTACTCTCTCCCCCCTCCTCCTGTTGCTGCCGCCGCTTCTCCTTCCTCCCTCATACCTCGCGAAGCCTCCTCCTCTACACGCAGCAACTCCGACCCGCTCCCCTAGCCGACGCAGCACCCCGTGCCCTCGCCTGGCCCCACTGCCCACCGTACACCCCTCTTCCTCCACCTCCGCTACCTCTCCACCGTCGTACCCGCCACCACACACCCCCAAGGATCCCGCGCCTCTTCTCCCTTCGCTGAAAATAAAGAAAAAGGTGAGCTTTTAAGTTATTCTATTTATTTATTTAGTTTAAATACATTTTAGGGTTTAAAGGAATGATTTTTATTGTTTAAAAAGAAATGATTTAGAAGTAAAGACGAGATTTTTAACTAAGTAAAATACGATTTTTAATCACATGAAAGCGAAGAGAAGGAAGTTAAAAATATAATTTTTATATAATCAGGAAGGTAAAAATATAATTTTTATATAGTGAAGAGAATAAAAATATAAACAGCTTTGTTTTTAAATAGGTAAAAATGTATTTTTTATAAGTTGTGAAGTATAACAATATAATTTTTATTGTATGTAAAAGTAAAAAATATAATTTTTATTATATGTAAAAGTTAAAAATATATTTTTATATTATAGAAAGGTTAAAAATATAATTTTTATATGTGTAGTAAAGTAAAAATATAATTTTTAGTGAAGAAAAAAATTCGATTTTTATATACATGAAAGAGATGATCTTTATTTGTTTCAAAAATATGGTTTTCATATGCTTAGCACAATAAAAATTCGATTTTTATCTATGTAGAGTAGCGATAAAAAGATATAGAGCGATATAAAAATATAATTTTTATCCATGGAGTGATAATATAAAAATGTGATTTTTATATATGTAGCGAACACGGATGGTGGAAGTGACAAAAGGGCGAGAACGATGAAGATTTCTACAAAAGAAGATTCGTGGCGTTGGATTAGCTATTCTGTAACGACCCGTATTCTACACATCATAGGATCGTAGAATAATTATTTCTTTCACATACGAAGTCGTATGGTCATGTAACTTTGGGAGACGACTATTGGGGTCATTTCCCATGTTCATGATTTTTCCCGATTTTTAAATGACCATTTTACCCCTGGTTGGTACTGTTTTGGCCATAACTTTTGACTGGAAGTGAATTTTGACCTGAAACCACTTCCATTGGCTCCGGATGATGGTTTACAATTCCGTAGAGTGGTCACATTAGCAAAACGGACCCACCGCTTGGGAGATATGGCTGAAACAAGTTTCAGATAGTGAAAAACAGCTTAATTGGGCTTAATCGGGTAATTAGTAGCTAGGCCCAAAGGGGATTTTGGGATTTGAGATATATAGGGGATGATTAGGGTTAGAAAACATTTCTTTCAGCCGCCACTTTCATTCTTGGAACTCTAGCAATGGCTTCCAACACCCAAATCACCTTCTAATCACTTTCTAATCAAGTTTTGGCTTAATCTACATCAAATTAAGGAGAGAAAACACGAAAGCAAGGTTAGAGCTGCTGTTAGACATCAGTATTCACCCAAATCAGCGAGGTTTCAGTTCTGAGAATCTTATTTGTAGCCAAGGTGAGTGATTAGCATTGTTTTGACACTAATTACAGTTAATTAAGGGTAATTAGTGAAGATTAGCGAATTTACACACTAATAAATTCTGGAAAAATATCTATAAATCCGAAAATAATATTTTATGCCTTTGGTAGAAATTTGGTATAATTTGATTAAGTTTTGTTAACTCTATGATTAGTTTTGCTTAAACATGCTTAAGGGAAAACATGGGGTTTTGGGTATATTTGGTCCATTTTGACATGTAAATTCATTGTTTTGGTGTTTGTGGTTAGTTTGTTATGTTGCTATGACTGTTTTGGATGATTTGTGATTGATTAGTATAGTTAGATTTGTCGAAAACGTCATCGAATGGCGTAAACAAATTGCTGGAAAAAGTTGCAGAAAATTGTGCAGGGTTTCGGATCGGAACGGATATGGGCTTGGATCGGATAGGAGACCTGGGCAAGGAACCCGACCCGAACTGGAGTCTGGCACAAAAGAGGCTTGGCAAAAAGGAAGGCCATGTTGGTTAAGTTGGGGATCGGATCGACTTAAGGACGAAGGGCTCGGATCGGAACTTGACACTTGGGAGAACTAGCAAAAAGGAAGGCCACGCTAATTGAACTGGGATCGGATAAAGAAGGAGGGATCGGATCGGAGTACGTGAGGAACGACGGAGCGGATCGGAGCGGAAGCACGAACTGGAAGGGAGATGGCACCCGACCCGACCCGAAGTGGGACACCCGACCCGGAGGAGGACACCCGACCCGAACCGATAAAATGCTGGGAACCCGAACCGAACCGCTACAGGGGAGGACAACACACCGACCCGACTCAGAATGGACACCCGACCCGAACCGATGGCTAGGAGGGGCACCCGACCCGACCCAGTATTGACCAATAACCCGAGACGCAAAGGTAGTCCAATATGGGAAGTTAGAGCTCAGGATCCGGTTGGGAACCGATGAGTTCACTTCATGATTGGGCTTTGCTGCGGGACGTGTGCCAAGGGGCAGTCGATGTCTATGACTTTGGATCACTATGTATGGGAGGTACGTGAACGGATTCAGGGCCACGGTGGCCTAGGTACGACTAAAGGGCTATAAACCAATGAAGTGGGGTCATTTGTAAATATTTGGTCATGACTCCATGTGGTAAGCTTGGTAGTAGCAGTAGTTGTACAAGTTGAACTCCGTCACTACTTCGATGGGTCTAGTGATTGACAGTGGTGGACATCGTATGCTTTACGCACTGAGTGAGAGATGTGAGGATGGTTGCTATGGATGATTTGTTTGCCATCATTATGACATGCACACCCCACCCTCGTATTCTTACACCATTTATTATGGCACCTTAGAGTATTGTACGGTATGTGGTACTAACTCTTTGGTTGCAGGTCCAGGTTCAGGTATGGTTTAGTATACCTGTTATTGTTCTGTTTAGATGCTTATCGCTCATACCAGGCTTTACGTCTGACCCAGAGTTTTATGTCTCCTCTTATTACTCTGGGTGCTCACACGAGCAGACTAGAGACGGGTTAGCTGGTGATGCACGGGTAGATGATCCGGAGACGAGCAGGAGGCTTCCACGTAATATATATACAGTATTCTCCCTGTGTTGTTGAAGATCACTGCTTGGGCATTAGTAGTGCATCTTCTACTTTAGCTTTCTTTTGTTTAGAGACAGTAAATTTGGAAAGTTGTAATAAGCTGTATTTGGATTTCCGCTGCTCTGATGTTGATGTTGGTTTTAGTTATTAGCTTATGCACTGTCTCACCTGTTTTATGTCAAGTATGTTATTATTATATTTTATTCCATGCGTTGTGAGATATTCTACAGGTTCCTCGTTAGTTAATTCCCTTCTTTCCTTTCTTCTGACGACCGTCCCGTGCTAGTCGGGCATGTGTACAGCGCACTTTCGGAGGAAATGCAGGCTGGTGCAGGGCGAGCCGTCACACTTGGTATCAGAGCTCTAGGTTGCGTAGTTAACCTAGGGAAGTTATCAGGGAGAGATAATATACGTATACGAGAGAGCGTATTTGTGATTACTTTGGTTTTTAAAAGCTATATATGTATATACTATTAGTAGTATAAGAGTGAAGTCATACTGCACTAGCACCACTATGGGGTCGTTAATCGTTTCCTTTTCCAGATTGACGATGAGCCGATATGCTAGAGGTACCGGTAGAGGGGCCAATAATGGGAATGCTGCTGACATGAGGACGATGTTTACTGACCTCATGAGAGAGATGCTTAGGGATGTGCAGAGGGCAGCTCCCAATGGTGGAAATGGTGGTGGTCCAATAGTGCAGGCACCGAGGGTTGACTTTGCCAAGCTGAATAAGGATTATACTAGTCTTGGTGGGAAGCCGTTTCACGGAACGGAGTCGGCCACGGATGTTCAGGATTGGTTGGATAGTTGCGAACGTATCTTCGAGGATTTGGGTATCGAGGATGCGATGAAGAGAAAGCTAGCGTCCCGTCAGCTGCAAGGGCGGGCAATGAATTGGTGGAATGCTATAAAGGCAGCTACTCCCGAAGATCAGATTACTTGGGAGTAGTTTAAGGATCGCTTTAGCGAGAAGTTCATTCCAGCTGCTCAGAAGTCAGTGCTGTTTAAGAAATTCTTGGAGCTCAAGCAGAATGGCAGAGCTGTCTCGGAGTATATTGCTGAATTCGACACTTTGTCAAAATATGGGTTATCTCTTATTGATACTGCCGAGAAGAAGAATGAGAAATTCATAACTGGTTTGGATCAGTACTTGGGGGAAAGGCTTATTAACCACATCGATGAGACGTTTGAATCGATTGTGGGGAAAACATTGAGATCAGAAAGTCTCTACCCTAAGCCGAAGACTGAGGTTGCAACTGCAGATGAGCCAAAGCCACAAGCAAGTGGTGGAGGCAAGGGTGGTTCCCAGAATAAGAGAAAGCAGAGTCAGACTAAGGATGGCCAGAAGAAAAAGAATAAGCAAGATGTTGAGTGCTTCAGCTGTGGTAAGAAGGGCCATTATGCTAGTAATTGTCGGGCCAAGCCAGCGGATAGGAAGTGCTTCAACTGTGGCCAAATGGGACATCACAAGGACAAGTGTCCGCAACCCCCCAAAGAAAAGAAAATGGTGAAAGCATGTGCCCTTAATGCTATTCCTTCTTCGTCGAATGCCCAACCGCGGCAGAGAAGGGAAAGAATGTCGTCATTCAAGGTATGCTTTCTGTTTATGATGTTCCTGTTAGAGTTTTGTTTGATACCGGAGCTTCCAGTTCTTTCATATCTAGTGACCTGGTAGATAGGTTGGGATTGGAGCCCGAGATTGTCGACAGACCTTTAGTTGTGACGAACCCGATTGGTGGTTCAACTAGCCTTAGCATGATTTGTCGTAATGTGGTCTTATCGAGTCATGGATGCATGTTTGTTTGTGATTGCTTTGTTTTGGGCTTTACTGGGTTTGGCATTATTTTGGGAGTAGATTGGCTCCGAAGATACGGGGTGGTGGTAGACTGTGAGGGCTTTTTGGTGACAGCTAGAGCGGATGATGGGCGGAGGATAGTGTTTGGTGGTCTACCCAGTGAGGGGGTATTGGCAAGTTTTCTAAACTCCCTCGACATTCCGCATAGTGAGTTGTCAGGTTTGCCCGTGGTTGGCCAGTATCCGGATGTTTTCGAAGAAGTGACCGGGCTTCCACCACATCGAGAGATTGAGTTCCGTATTGATTTGGTGAAAGATGCCAGACCTATAGTGATGCCACTTCGTCGTATGGCACCAAGGGAGCAGCGAGAGCTCGAGGTGCAAGTCAGCGATCTTTTGAAGAAGGGATTTATCAGAAGGAGTGTTTCTGAATGGGGAGCACCAGTTGTGTTTGCTACCAAGGCGGATGGTTCCCTTCGTTTGTGTGTAGACTACCATGAGTTGAATAAAGTGACGAGGAAGAACAAGTATCCTCTACCGCGGATAGATGATTTGTTCGATCAGTTGAGTGGCACGAGAGTATTTTCTCAGTTGGATCTCGCGACAGGTTTTCATCAGCTTAGAGTGGAAGCTGAGAGTATAGCTAAAACAACATTTCGGACGCCGTTTGGATTTTATGAGTGGTTGGTCATGCCATTCGGGCTGACCAATGCCCCAGCATATTTTGTGGATCTTATGAATAGGGTATTCAGAGATCAGTTGAATAGGTTTGTCCTTGTGTTCGTTGATGATATTTTGGTCTATTCGAGGACAGAGGAAGAACACAAGGAACATTTAAAAATAGTGATGGAGGTGTTCAGAAAACACCAATTGAAAGCAAAGTTTTCTAAGTGTCACTTCTGGAGGAGAGAAGTGAGGTTCTTGGCCCATGTTGTATCAGAGAATGGTATTGCCGTGGACCCGGCGAAGGTGGCTACGGTACAGGATTGGCCTACGCCCAAGAATGTAACAGATGTAAGAAGTTTCTTGGGATTAGCTGGATATTATCGCAAGTTTATCCAAGATTTCTCCAAGATAGCAGCACCATTGACCCAGTTGACCAAGAAGAATCAAGCTTTTGTCTAGGATGAAAGGTGCGAGAATGCATTCAAGAGTCTAAAGGACAAGTTGACCTGCGCGCCAGTGTTAGTCATTCCTAAGGGGAATGAAGAGATGACGGTATACATGGATGCCTGTGGTACCGGAATGGGTGCTGTATTGATGCAAGGTGGTAGGGTTGTAGCTTATGCAAGTCAGCAATTGAAACCGCACGAGAGAAGATACCCTACCCATGATTTGGAATTGGCAGCGATCGTGTTCGCGTTAAAGATGTGGAGACACAATCTCTTAGGAGAAAGATTTGAGTTGTTTACAGATCATAAGTCGTTGAAGTATCTCTTCTCCCAGAAGGATCTAAATCTCCGGCAACAAAGGTGGTTAGAATTCTTCGCTTCCTATGATTTTGACATCGCATATACACCGGGAAATGGCAATGCGGTGGTTGATGCATTGAGTAGGAGACATGCCAGTTTAGGGCCTATGTTTCTAGAATGGAAGCAACTGGAGTACATCGTTGGGTATGATTTCAGACCAAAGTGCAAATTGGATCCAGAAATATTAGCAAGTTTGACGGTCAGACCCACTTTGATTGAGCGGATCGGCTCTAGTCAGAGGGACGATCCTAACCTATTGGAAATCATCTCCAAGTTATAGATGGGTATCGATGAGGAGATGAACAAGTATGGGCTTGATCGAGATGGATGGCTTAGAAAGAGTGGAAAGCTTGTTGTACCCAATGTCAATGGATTGAGAGATGAAGTACTTAGAGAGTGTCATCACTCAAAACTGACTATACACCCCGGTGGTAACAAGACGTATCGAGATATGAAGCAGACCTACTACTGGGAAGGGATGAAAAGAGACATTGGGAGGTTTATATCCAAATTCATGAATTGCCAGCTAGTTAAAGCCGAGCAAAAGAAGCCTAGTGGGTTGTTGCAACCATTAGAAATTCCCGAATGGAAATGGGAGCAAGTCTCGATGGATTTCATCGATGGTTTACCAAGGACTAGGTCGGGATATGATAGCATTTGGGTAATTGTGGATCGATTGACTAAGAGTGCAAGATTCATACCAGTCAAATCGACCAGAACGGAAGCTAAGTTAGCAGAATTGTATATGAAGTGGGTAGTGAGATTTCATGGGGTACCTAAAAGCATTGTGAGTGACCGAGACCCGTTGTTCACTAGTGGGTTTTGGAAGAGCTTACAAGAGGCTCTAGGGTCAGAGTTACATCTCAGTACCGCATATCACCCTCAGACCGACGGTCAGACGGAGAGGGTGAATCGTATTTTGGAAGATCTCTTGAGAGCATGTATATTGGATTTTGGTGGATCATGGGATGACCATTTGCATCTAGTAGAGTTTGCATATAATAATAGCTAGCAATCTAGTATCGGTACGGCTCCGTTTGAAGCTTTGTACAGAAGACCGTGCAACTCCCCATCATGTTGGATAGAGACTGGCGAGAAGTTTATGCTTGGACCAGATATGATGAGGGAAACTTCAGGCAAGATCAAGATCATTCAACAACGAATGAAAGCTGCCCAAGATAGGCAGAAGAGTTATGCTGATAAGAGGAGAAGAGACTTAAAATTCTCCGTTGGTGACTTGGTGTTTGTCAAGATTTCTCCGTTGAAGAGCGTGATACGATTTGGCAGGAGAGGCAAGTTAGCACCAAGATTTGTTGGCCCATTCCCTGTTCTTGAACTAGTCGGGAATTTGGCATATAGAATTGACTTACCAGAGAAGATGGCGGGAGTTCACAACGTATTTCATGTTTCCCAACTAAGGAAGTTCGTTCACGACCCAGATATGACTATTTCACCTGATCAGTTAGAGGACTTCGAAGTAGAACCCGAGGCGGTTGGGAACCGCAAGCCGGCCCGTATTGTCGAGCACAACATGAAGCAACTTCGAAGGAAGGCAGTGAAGCTAGTCAAGGTTCAGTGGAGCGAGAACGAGAATGATTGCACTTGGGAGACAGAGGAGAACATTAGGAAGACATATCCAGAACTCTTCGCCTGGTAAGATTTTAACTTCGATCTAGTTTTCCGCATGCTAGGATAGGCTTGTTTGCTTGCTTTGCATGTTTGATTGTTGTATGTGGCTGTTAGGCATGCGGGATCTTTTGTATGTTTTGGGTTAAGGAATTTCGGGGACGAAATTTCTTAAGGGGGGAGAGTGTAACGACCCGTATTCTACGCATCATAGGATCGTAGAATATTTATTTCTTTCACATACGAAGTCGTATGGTCATGTAACTTTGGGAGACAACTATTGGGGTCATTTCCCATGTTCATGATTTTTCCCGATTTTTAAATGACCATTTTACCCCTAGTTGGTACTGTTTTGGCCATAACTTTTGACTGGAAGTGAATTTTGATTTGAAACCACTTCCATTGGCTTCGGATGATGGTTTACAATTCCGTAGAGTGGTCACATTAGCCAAACGGACCCACCGTTTGGGAGATATGGCTGAAACAAGTTTCAGATAGTGAAAAACAGCTTAATTGGGCTTAATCGGGTAATTAGTAACTAGGCCCAAAGGGGATTTCGGGATTTGAGATGTATAGGGGCCGATTAGGGTTAGAAAACATTTCTTTCAGCCGCCACTTTCATTCTTGGAACTCTAGCAATGGCTTCCAACACCCAAATCACCTTCTAATCACTTTCTAATCAAGTTTTGGCTTAATCTACATCAAATTAAGGAGAAAAAACACGAAAGCAAGGTTACAGCTGCTGTTAGACATCAGTATTCACCCAAATCAGCGAGGTTTCAGTTCTGAGAATCTTATTTGTGGCCAAGGTGAGTGATTACCATTGTTTTGACACTAATTACAGTTAATTAAGGGTAATTAGTGAAGATTAACGAATTTACACACTAATAAATTCTGGAAAAATATCTATAAATTCGAAAATAATATTTTATGCCTCTGGTAGAAATTTGGTTTAATTTGATTAAGTTTTGTTAACTCTATGATTAGTTTTGCTTAAACATGCTTAAGGGAAAACATGGGGTTTTGGGTATATTTGATCCATTTTGACATGTAAATTCATTGTTTTGGTGTTTGTGGTTAGTTTGTTATGTTGCTATGACTGTTTGGGATGATTTGTGATTGATTAGTATAGTTAGATTTGTCGAAAACGTCATCGAATGGCGTAAACAAATTGCTGGAAAAAGTTGCAGAAAATTGTGCAGGGTTTCGGATCGGAACGGATATGGGCTCGGATCGGATAGGAGACCTGGGCAAGGAACCCGACCCGAACTGGAGTCTGGCACAAAAGAGGCTTGGCAAAAAGGAAGGCCATGTTGGTTAAGTTGGGGATCGGATCGACTTAAGGACGAAGGGCTCGGATCGGAACTTGACACTTGGGAGTACTGGCAAAAAGGAAGGCCACGCTAATTGAACTGGGATCGGATCGGATAAAGAAGGAGGGATCGGTTCGGAGTACGTGAGGAACGACGGAGCGGATCGGAGCGGAAGCACGAACTGGAAGGGAGATGGCACCCGACCCGACCCGAAGTGGGACACCCGACCCGGAGGAGGACACCCGACCCGAACCGATAAAATGCTGGGAACCCGAACCGAACCGCTACAGGGGAGGACAACACACCGACCCGACTCAGAATGGACACCCGACCCGAACCGATGGCTAGGAGGGGCACCCGACCCGACCCAGTATTGACCAATAACCCGAGACGCAAAGGTAGTCCAATATGGGAAGTTAGAGCTCAGGATCCGGTTGGGAACCGATGAGTTCACTTCATGATTGGGCTTTGTTGCGGGACGTGTGCCAAGGGGCAGTCGATGTCTATGACTTTGGATCACTATGTATGGGAGGTACGTGAATGGATTCAGGGCCACAGTGGCCTATGTACGACTAAAGGGCTATAAACCAATGAAGTGGGGTCATTTGTAAAGATTTGGTCATGACTCCATGTGGTAAGCTTGGTAGTAGCAGTAGTTGTACAATTTGAACTCCGCCAGTACTTCGATGGGTCTAGTGATTGACAGTGGTGGACATCATATGCTTTACGCACTGAGTGAGAGATGTGAGGATGGTTGCTATAGATGATTTGTTTGCCATCATTATGACATGCACACCCCACCCCCGTATTCTTACACCATTTATTATGGCACCTTAGAGTATTGTACGGTATGTGGTACTAACTCTTTGGTTGCATGTCCAGGTTCAGGTATGGTTTAGTATATCTGTTATTGTTCTGTTTATATGCTTATCGCTCATACCAGGCTTTACGTCTGACCCAGAGTTTTATGTCTCCTCTTATTACTCTGGGTGCTCACACGAGCAGACTAGAGACATGTTAGCTGGTGATGCACGGGTAGATGATCCGGAGACGAGCAGGAGGCTTCCACATAATATATATACAGTATTCTCCTTGTGTTGTTGAAGATCACTGCTTGGGCATTAGTAGTGCATCTTCTACTTTATCTTTCTTTTGTTTAGAGACAGTAAATTTGGAAAGTTGTAATAAGCTGTATTTGGATTTCCGCTGCTCTGATGTTGATGTTGGTTTTAGTTATCAGCTTATGCACTGTCTCACCTGTTTTATGTCAAGTATGTTATTATTATATTTTATTCCATGCGCTGTGAGATATTCTACAGATTCCTCGTTAGTTAATTCCCTTCTTTCCTTTCTTCTGACGACCGTCCCGTGCTAGTCGGGCATGTGTACAGCGCACTTTCGTAGGAAATGCAGGCTGGTGCAGGGCGGGCCGTCACATATTCGGTGAGAACTCCTCACTTTTAATTTATTTCTAGTTTAAAAATATACTAGGATGCATACGGTGTTTAGTAGCACCCGACACCCGTCGTCCACAGACCATGGACGGCTTGTATGCTTGTTTGTTTGATTTTGATGTGTAGTTGATTGTGTGATGTGAAATAAAATATTTTATAGTGGAAAATATTTTATAGTTAAAAATAGAATTTTTGACGTGTATTTAAAATGAAATAGTTATAAACAAATCGAACGATTTGTTTATATACACACATTTGACTGATATTGATTGGGAGGATAAATTTTACACATCGCCCAACTGCACAAATAAAATCTGTGTTTGATTGATTGAAACCCCACACGGGTATTGGGATGATATATGACATACACTGATCCCAATAATTAGTTGTATGTCGATCGATTGATTGACAGACTGTTATGAGTGTTAAATATTTATATTTGATGCTTATACAGTTTAGAATGCACTTTGGATGATGGTTGATTATTTGTCATTTTTGATATATACATGCGTTGTATGGAAATCCATAGAAATAAAATCTATGGTAATTGATTGTGCCTCATTCCAGTTTTGAAAAGAAATATTTGAAAAGAAATATTCAAAATAAAATATTTGAATTAGAATATTTAAAAATAGAAATATCTGAAGCCGTGTTGATTAGGTTGACGCCATTTTGACGAGAACGATATTTATATCGATTTTATTCATTTTTCAATGAATATTGAAATAGATTTGAAATTCGAATTAAGTTGAAATGAATTGAAATTCGAATTAAAATTGAAATTGAATTGAAATCGATTTAAAATGAGATTAAAACGAGTTTATATTGGAATACTCAATTTTGATTAGAAATTGAATATGAAGTTGAAATCATTTCGAAAACGAATTTAAAATGATTTATAAAATACGTTTTAAAAGGAAATCGATGAAATATATAATATATATTATATATATATATATAATGGCCTGAATAGAACGCGTCGCGTCGCGGCAGTTCGCGAATTTCGACCATTAACTTCGAATGGATATTACGGGAGATCCGACCGTCGGATTCTCCTAAAACCGGAACCGTTGGGTTCGTATCGAAAAGAGCTTTCTAACGAATATTAGAAATTTGAAATCTAACGGTTGGATTTGGAATTATGTCCAAATCAAATTTGGAAAAGGTCGATATAAGTGCAGTTCGATGGTCGTTGATGGAAATCGACTGTACGGGCCTTGATAAAATTATTAAAAATAGTAGTAATTTGTGTAAAATCATAAGAAATGATTTGGGAAGAATTGGGATGAAAAACTCCATATTTGAAAAGATAAAAATAGTTTTTCTATCGAAATGAACTAGTTTTGAACTAAAATAATAATTTATTTATTTTTAAAATAAATAAATTGGATTTGAAATGGTTTTGAAAATAACCAGGATTTCCAATAACTGAATTGGAATGGATTTGAATCGAAATGGTCTTTGCAATATTTCGATGTTGGATTTCGTGATTATACAAATATTGTTATGGAAATTTAAAAGTTATGTTTATATCGTTATTTTTAATACGATATTTGTTGGTCGTAGAATTTGATATTGAATATAAGCCGATATATTTTCTATTCAGAGCCTTGTATTTAATATCAAATGAGATTTGGGTTTGTCGTGAATGGTGTCTTCATTAACACTGTTCTTAAGCCCAGTTGAGAAAAAGATTAAATTTTTTTATTTAGATTTAATGAAGTGTACCAATTAAATAGTATTTAATTGGAATTGAATTGGTATTGATTTTTGGGTTTATCGTGAACAGTGTTTTAAATAACACATGTTCTTTAACCCGATAATTAATGGAATGTGATTTTGGGTTGTCGTGAACGGTATCTTCAACAATACCATTCTTAGACCCAAAGGAGTTAAGAAAATCAGAAACTAACTGGAGATTAGTTAAGTTGAATGGTTTTTGGGGTATTGATCTGATGTTGGCTTCGGCCTTCGGGGTTAATACTTAGGGAATTGCTCACTTGCTAATTTACAGTTAGGGACTGGTTGAAATGTGATGTGATTTTTGGGTTTATCGTGAACCGTGTTTTAAATGACACTGATTCTTTAACCCAGTTAAAGATTAGAACTAAGTGGAGTTTTACTGAATCTTTAATTAGATTGAAATGATCGAGAATGGAGTATCACCAGTTTTGCTCCAGGCGATAGTTAGACCTTTAGTTAGATTTGAACGTGAAATGGTAATTGAATTTACCGATAACACCGTGGTGTTAGATATGAAGTATTACCAGTTTTACTTCATGGGATGAATAGGTTGGGGTTGGGAAATCTAACAACTGATTACTTCGGTAAGGTTCGTTAATCCCGACTAGTTTGGATAAACCAAAATTTGGTTTGAATTGATTTTCAAAGGATGATTAAAGAATAAATTTAAAGGAATTTATCTTTGATAAAATTAATGGGAGCTTTTCCCTAAGAATGTGAAATTTAGAAACTAACTGTAGGTTAGCTAAGCAGAACGGTTTCCTGGGTATTGATCTGATGTTCGTTTCGGCCTTCAGGGTTAATATTTGGGGAATTATTCTCTTGTTAATTCACAGTTAGTGACTGATGAATTGGAATGAGTCGTATGTTGTGTTTGTGTAGCACTTGTTTATTATATACGCGAGTTATTCAGAAAGACCGGGTTTAGCCCATTCTGAATAACTGACTCGACGATTAGTCGAAGATGAAGACGATGGTTGAAGATCAGAGGCCTTCACGTCTATTGATGATCTTGATTGGGTCGTACACCCAAAAGGAGGGAATCAGTTGGTGGTCGTCCAGACGTACTTGGAGATCGATGGATATGCGGGGTACTAGGTGCCTCCGGTTTCGTTCAGACCTAGAACGGACTTGTAAATGGACTGTGTGTCTGACATCGGATTTCATTCTGTGTGACTGATATCAGTTGCATAGAGTGGTTTGCCTATGTGGCATGCTAAGATGCATATGAGCAAGGCTTCTGTTGAAAAACAGAGTCTTGTGGTTGACGATCAAAGCACGTCCTGTGTGGCATAGCTTTGTGTAACATGAATTCGCCAGCCTCACACCCCGGTTGTGAACTAAAAACGGGAGAAGGACCTCAGGGAGGACATGCGTTTCTTTCTAGCTAGAAGTGACATCAGTGGTTTTACATACCCTGACGAGTTTGACTTATGTGGTTGTTGCTGTTGCGAGGCGCCTCGGTTTGATCGGACGATCCGGGTCCGATGGAGTCATTTGTTGGCTCATTTGCGCCCTATAGGGCGGGGAGACGTAGTGTTCAGGATTTCGTCTAATCCATATCGGTTGACCGTCCCTGTCGCTCCAAGGGTCGATGTGTTCTGTCCTTGAGACATGGTAGGCTAGATTGTCTCGAATTCGGTGGAGGACGATCCCTTGCCTCGGTTCACAGATGGAAATCCAGCTTCCAATACGTGACTTTGCGGTTTTATTTGTAGAGCCTAGTATGGCGACATAGTGGGATGGGGCGCTTATGCCGTCTATGGTTGATACTTATGATTTGAAGTTGTTTTATACACTATGCACTTATAATAGTATCAAATGATTTGTTTTAAACGTATCAAGCATGCTTTGGCTATTATAAGGGAAAACCCTATCCTATGGTTTGTGTTGCATTGTGTGATGGGACCTTGGTCTTATAATAGCTTCATTTTTCTTTATTTAGCATTGGGTTGTTGTTTTATGCACTGGTATTCTTGGGAGGAAACCTGTTCCGTGTTATACGGCGTGGTCCCTTGATTTACCTAACTTTAAAAATAAAGATTAATAACTGTTTTAGTTCTCACACCAGTCCCATGACTGACCTGGAGTTTATTGCTTTAACCTAAACTCTAGGTGCCCCTATTTTCCGCATGGCCAGCTAGTAGTTTTGGTTTTGCAGATTTATATTCACAGGATCCTGATTTACAGCTGGAACGATATCCGGAAAGCTCTGTATCCGTATATCTCTTCTAGTTGTGTTTTGTATTATTTCCGCTGCGATGTATTTAAATGTAATTTAAATCTCTGATATATTCTGTGTAATATTTATTCATACTCTGTATATTCTTGTATTTTGATGAATTGTTGTAATATACAATGAAATGTTCTTCTGTCTGCGTTCTATTTTGTCGTGTTCTCAAAACAATCAGGCGTTTTGAATGGTCTGGGTCGGTTTAGCGACTGATTCGGATCGAGCGAAATTCCCGGTCGTTACATCGTGGTATCAGAGCTCTAGTTTACAGAGCTCGAGAACAAGACACATTAGAACCATACGAAAGAATTCATCAGAGATTGGATTAGTAATATCCAATTAGAATGACTCGTTAGAGATAGGATCAGTAGTTTCCTAGAACGAGTGTGAAGAGTATATTTTTAAAATGAAAACAAACTTTGTTTTGCAAAATTCAAACCTTATACGTATTTGAATATTTATTTTAAATAATTTGGACAATCCAATATATAAAGATTTTGCATATACGCCTTGCAAGTGTGTATTCGAAGTTTTAATATACTGGATAGTTATAGAATTACACTCTAGTTGCCCGGGGATAATTCTGGTGATGGGGCACCGTCGCCAGTATTTATATTCGAGTGCCGAAAGTGGGATTTCAATATATTTCCAATTGACTGGTGTGAGAACCAAAATTAGATAGGGCTCATTGTTGTGATTTGGCATCAAAAATATGATTTTTGACTATATATCAAAATTATGAATTTGAAACGTTAATCAATTAATTGATTGCTGGTTGTGTTGTTTGATTAATTAAAGTAGAACCATTTAGCCAAATTGATCAAATAGTGAATTGTATTAAAAATTTATCGCATTTGCTTGCATATACATGTACTTACATCGAACAGGTCATAGCAAAGAGGCTAGAGCAGAAGAATAAAATTGTTTGCCCGAGAAATAGGCACATGTTTATTGTATTTCTTGAGTTTTGGGAGATTTTGTGGGCCGCTTGGCTTTTTCTTTTACTTTTGATTGAAGAAGGCCATGGGAGGCTATATAAAATATGCCGAAGTCCCCGGTGCAGGGGAGGTTATGGCGAAATTTTTCAAAAATTTAGGGTGTTAGCCAAATTTTTGAAAAGTTCTTAGAAACTAAAAAGTTGAAGAACTTAAGTCGTAGTCAAAAAATTGGAAGTTGAGTTGATTAGTTAAAAAACTTTCGTCTTCGTTCCTTTTCGGGGAAGAAAAGTTTTAAGTGGGGGAGATTGTAATAACCCGGAAATTCTGAGCCAATTTAAATTTTTTTATTTTGGCAATTTCGATGAATTTTGAATATTTAAAATGAATTATTTTAAATAATAACGACGAGAAAATTTATTTTGAATAGAATTCGAACGTATATATTCATATAGATCGTCGTTAGAATATAAATATTTATTTATATATAAAAGGAATTGAAAATGGCGCGGTAGTTCGATAATTCGATTTCAAATTTCAAATGAATGTATCGGGTTCAAAATAAACCGGATTTTAGTCAAATCAAAAATATTTGAATCTAATTGAGAATATCTTTCCAACGAATCCGAAAAATTGAAATTTCATAGCCGGAATCAAAAGTTACGTCTAGTTGAAAATTCAGAATAGTCGTTATGGAATTCTAGCCCTTAAAAATGGAAATTTTGCAAACGACCTCAGAATTCGACGAAACCACTTTTGTTGGATCCATTATGTCAAGTTATTGCTAGATTCCAATTTTCATAATTTTTCGAATCAATATGTGAGTGTGGAAAAGGAAAACGCGTTTGACCAGTTTCAGTTGATTTTAATCGACTGGAAAATGACCATTTTTCAAACGGTCTCAGAATTTGACAAAACTAGTTTTGTTAGGACCGTATCGTCAATACGAAGCTAGAAAATAATTTTTTGGAATTTTTCGAGTCCGTATGTGACCCCGGTAATTTGAAATGTACGTTTAAAATTCAGTATAATGATTTAAATGTAAATTCAACGAAAACTGATCGTAACGATCGAATTGGCCTACGTGACATATCCCATTGAGTTCGGAATGGGGGTGATACGCTAGGGACGACAGTTGGTGAGATCGATTTTGAGTTCGAATGTAAAGGTCGCTTTTTGGGAAGATTTAAAATTAAATAAATATATAAAAAAAGGCAACCCCTCTTTTCATTTAACCCCTCCTCGTAACTCTCTCTTCCCCAAATCGATACCAGAAGAAAAAAATTATAGAAGGACGGAAGCGGAAACCGTCCGCCATCGCGCCCTCCTCAGGTGGCGCGCGCCACCGTACTCTCTCCCCCCTCCTCCTGTTGCTGCCGCCGCTTCTTCTTCTCCTTCCTCCCTCCTACCTCGTGAAGCCTCCTCCTCCACGCGAAGCACCTCCGACCCGCTCCCCTAGCCGATGCAGCACCCCGTGCCCTCGCCTGGCCCCACTGGCCACCGTACACCCCTCTTCCTCAACCTCCGCTACCTCCCCATTGTCGTACCCGCCACCACACACCCCCAAGGATCCCGCGCCTCTTCTCCCTTCGCTGAAAATAAAGAAAAAGGTGAGCTTTTAAGTTATTTTATTTATTTATTTAGTTTAATTACATTTTAGGGTATGAAGGAATGATTTTTATTGTTTAAAAAGAAATGATTTAGAAGTAAAGAAGAGATTTTTAAATAAGTAAAAATACGATTTTTAATCATATGAAAGCGAGGAGAAGGAAGTTAAAAATATAATTTTTATATAATCAGGAAGGTAAAAATATAGTTTTTATATAGTGAAGAGAAAAAAAATATAAACAACTTTGTTTTTAAATAGGTAAAAATATAATTTTTATAAGTTGTGAAGTATAAAAATATAATTTTTATTGTATGTTAAAGTTAAAAATATAATTTTTATTATATGTAAAAGTTAAAAATATAATTTTTATATTATAGAAAGGTTAAAAATATTATTTTTATATGTGTCGTAAAGTAAAAATATAATTTTTAGTGAAGAAAAAAATTCGATTTTTATATACATGAAAGAATATACATGAAAGAGATGACCTTTATTTGTTTCAAAAATATGGTTTTCATATGCTTAGCACAATAAAAATTCGATTTTTATCTACGTGGAGTAGCGATAAAAAGGTATAGAGCGATATAAAAATATAATTTTTATCCATGGAGTGATAATATAAAAATGTGATTTTTATATATGTAGCGAACACGGATGATGGAAGTGACAAAAGGGCGAGAACGACGAAGATTTCAACATAAGAAGAGTCGTGGCGTTGGATTAGCTATTCGATGAGAACTCCTCACTTTTAATTTATTTCTAGTTTAAAAATATACTAGGATGCAGACGGTGTTTAGTAGCACCCGACACCCGTCGTCCACAGACCATGGACGGCTTGTATGCTTGTTTGTTTGATTTTGATGTGTAGTTGATTGTGTGATGTGATGTGAAATAAAATATTTTATAGTGGAAAATATTTTATAGTTAAAAATAGAATTTTTGACGTGTATTTAAAATGAAATAGTTATAACCAAATTGAACGATTTGTTTATATACACACATTTGACTGATATTGATTGGGACGATAAATTTTACACATCGCCCAACTGCACAAATAAAATCTGTGTTTGATTGATTGAAACCCCACACGGGTATTGGGATGATATATGACATACACTGATCCCAATAATTAGTTGTATGTCGATCGATTGATTGACAGACTGTTATGAGCGTTAAATATTTATATTTGATGCTTATACAGTTTAGAATGCACTTTGGATGACGGTTGATTATTTGTCATTGTTGATATATACATGCGTTGTATGGAAATCCATAGAAATAAAATATATGGTAATTGATTGGGTCTCATTCTAGTTTTGAAAAGAAATATGTGAAAAGAAATATTCGAAATAAAATATTTGAAATATAATATTTGAAAATAGAAATATCTGAAGCCGTGTTGATTAGGTTGACGCTATTTTGACGAGAACGATATTTATATCGATTTTATTCATTTTTCAATGAATATTGAAATAGATTTGAAATTCGAATTAAATTGAAATGAATTGAAATTCGAATTAAAATTGAAATTGAATTGAAATCGATTTAAAATGAAATTAAAACGAATTTATTTTGGAATATTCAATTTTGATTAGAAATTGAATATGAAGTTGAAATTGTTTCGAAAACGAATTTAAAATGATTTATAAAATATGTTTTAAAAGGAAATCGACGAAATATATATAATATATATATATATATATATATATATATATATAATGGCCTGAATAGAACGCGCCGCGCCAGTTCGCGAATTTCGACCATTAACTTCGAATGGATATTACGGGAGATCCGACCGTCAGATTCTCCTAAAACCGGAACCGTTGGGTTCGTATCGAAAAGAGCTTTCTAACGAATATTAAAAATTAGAAATCTAATAGTTGGATTTGGAGTTATGTCCAAATCAAATTTGGAAAAGTTCGCTGTAAGTGCAGTTCGATGGCCGTTGATGGAAATCGACTGTACGGGCCTTGATAAAATTATTAAAAATAGTAATAATTTGTGTAAAATCATAAGAAATGATTTGGGATGAAAAACTCCATATTTGAAAAGATAAAAATAGTTTTTCTGTCGAAATGAACTAGTTCTGAACTAAAATAATAATTTATTTATTTTTATAATAAATAAATTGGATTTGAAATGGTTTTGAAAATAACCAGGATTTCCAATAACTGAATTGAAATGGATTTGAATCGAAATGGTCTTTGGAATATTTCGATGTTGGATTTCATGTTTATACAGATATTGTTATGGATATTTGAAAAATATATTTATATCGTTATTTCCAATACGATATTTGTTGGTCGTAGAATTTGATATTGAATATAGGCCGATATATTTTCTATTCAGAGCCTTGTATTTAATATCAAATGAGATTTGGGTTTGTCGTGAACGGTGTCTTCATTAACCCTGTTCTTAAGCCCAGTTGAGAAAAAGATTAAATCTTTTTATTTAGATTTAATGAAGTGTACCAATTAAATAATATTTAATTGGAATTGAACTGGTGTAACGACCCTGAATTTTGGGGCCAAGTTAAAATTTATTTTAAGTGATTTTAAATGAGTTTTGATATTTAAAATAATCTATTTTAAATAATAAGGATCACAAATTTGGTTCAAATCGAAGTTAGAATGAATAAATTGATTTTAAATATAAAAAGAGCTAGAAATGGCGCGGTAGTTTGAAAAGTCAAACTTGAACTTTGACTAACCATACAGGATGCAAAATTTAACGGATTTTAGTAAAACCAAAAATATTAGAATCTATTTAAAAATATCTTTCCAACGAATCCGAAAAATCGAAATTTCATAGCGGAAATCAAAAGTTATGGCTAATTCAATTTTTAGAAAGGGCGGTGGGTAATTTGCATAGGACAAAAATGCTACTTTTCACATATGTAGGAATGTGAACTCGAAACCACTTCCATTGGTTTCAGAATGACGTTTCTGCATTGAAAAACAGTAAACACTTATATGTTTCGAGTTTCAGAAATTATTTGTTTAAAAATGTATTTTTATATATAAAAAATATATTCGCCCTGAAAATAGCCATTTTTCAAAAAGTCTCAGAATTGAACGAAACGAATTTTGTTGTGATCGTATCGGCATAAGAAAGCCAAAAATAATTTTTCCGGATTTTTCTGACTTCGTATGTGGCCCCGGCAAAATTATATTTACGTTCGAATTGAAAATAAAAGATTTATTTTAAAATAAAAGTAAACCATACTGTAACTTCAGAATTAGACCATGGGGACAGCGCCATCGCGTTCAGAAGACGTCAAAACATTAAGTTCGACAGTCGTTGAGCGCGAATCGGAGATCGTATGAGTTAACTCTATTTTCTCGAATTAATTAATTAATTAAATAAATAAAAATAATCATTTGAAAACCCTAAATACCTATATAAATACGTTCGTATACGGGGGTATACGTCTTCTTCCTCGTTCCAGTATTTTGGCCGCCGAAACCCATTACTAATCAAAACTTTGACCTCACTTTTCTCTCTCGTTTCTCAACGGTTTTCAACAAACTTGTACTCATTTCGAAGCTCTCTCCGAGCTCTACGTTCTCCGACAAATCTCAGCCTCCCTCGTGCCCTGTAGCTCCGCCACCGAGCCCGCAAACTCACGCCGAACGCAGCCCCCTGGGCCCCACCACGTCCAACCGCACCGCCCACAACTCCCGGCGAAGATCGGCCTCTCGTAGCACTCCAAGCTCTAACAAACGGCACCCAAAACCGTTCAGTAAATCAAGAGAAATCCGGATTTGAAGTTTTGAACAAGAGGGTATGAATTATTTCAGATTTTGTAACGCTTTTAAGCGTGGCAGAAACAGTTGTTAAAGGTCTGGTTAATTAAAAAAAACATTGATAACTTATTCGTTTGAACACCGATTCTGAAAATTTCAGATCCGACGTGACCGTGAGGACGAGTAGTATTTGCTGAGACCGATTGGAGCCTTCTGAAAATTAATTTGGATTTATTATATTTATTTTCCAAGCAAGATGAGAATCCTTTATTTAAAAATTTTACATTAAAATAAACTATTCAGTATATGATGCGATTATAATATGATTCTGAGCTGTTGTTGGTTATGATTTGGTGATGCCTTGTTATATGATTGAATGGCTAATATTAGATCCCTTGATTTCATGTTCATAGGTAAATAGAATTGACTATGTTAATGAACAAATTTGTTCACTATTTAATAGAAAATTATTCATGGTATGTTCATTGGCATTTTTGCCAATGTTTAAAATAGAAAATTATTCATGGTATGTTCATTGGCATTTTTGCCAATGTTTAAAAATAGAAAATTATTCATTGTATGTTCAATGACATTTGGTATGTATAAAATTGAATATGTCACCGTATGAAATGAACTATTTTTGTCATTATAAAATAGAATATGTCACTATATGTTTATGGACAAATTTGTGTCATTATAAAATGGGATTATACACCGTATGTTGATGGGCACTATTTTTGTTCATTAATAAAATAGAAATTGCCATAGTATGTTAATTGATAAATTTTGTCTATATTAAAATAGAAATTATTCACCGTATGTTAATGAGCAATTTTTGTTAATATAATGTTCACCGTATGAAATTAACATTTTTATTTAATGTTAATATAAAGAACGGTCACCTTATGATAATGACATTTGTGGAAAATGTTGAAAATGTTCATTGTATGATAATTAACATTTTAATATACTAAAATAGAAAATGTTGAATTTGTTCATTGTATGTTAGAGTGACATTTTGTACATATTAATATAGAAAATGACTTCGTATGATAATATAACTTTTTGTTATGTTAAAATATGAAAATATGCATCGTATGAAATGAATGACATTTTTGTTATGATAAAAATATGAAAATCTACACCGTATGATTCAATAACATTTTTGTTAATGTTACATAGAAAATACACTGTATGTTAAATCAGCATTTTTGTCATGTTATTAATATAAAAATGCACTGTATGTTAAACCAGCGTTTTGTCATGTTAAAAATATATAAATTTGCATTTTATGTAAACTAGCATTTTGGTTATGTTAAAAAAATAGAAAATGCATTGTAAGTAAAATAACATTTTTGTTTAAGTGTTAAGAAATAAAAGAATTTTCATTTCATGAAAAATTAACATTTATTTTTAATGTTAATAAATATGAAATGTAAGGCATGTAAAATTAACATTTATTGTTAATGTTAATAAAAAGGAAAATGTATTGTAGGTTAAATTAACATTTTTTTTTTATGTTAATTAAAAATGAAATGAATGCATATTAAATTAACATTCATTTTTGTTATATAAAAAGAAGGGATGATTTAGCATTATTTTAATGTCAAGATAAAAGTATTTTTGTCATGTTAGAAAAATAGAAATTTGCTTTGCATAAAATAGTATTTTGTCATGTTAGAAAAATAGAAATTTGCTTTGCATAAAATAGTATTTTGTCATGTTAGAATAAGTAAATAATGCATTGCATGTAAAATAAGTAAATAATGCATTGCATGTAAAATATGAAAATAATGCATTGTATGTAATAAATGAAAATAATGCATTGTATGTAATAAATGAAAATAATGCATTGTATGTAAAATATAAATAGAAAAGGCACCGCATGTAATATTAACATTATTTTCAATATTAATAAATAAAAGAGAATTCACCCCGTAGTAAGAATTAACATTATTTATAATGTTATATAAAAGAAATGAAACTGTATGTAAGGTATAACATTATTTATAATGGTAAATAAAAGAAATGAAACGTATGTAAGAATAACATTTTTTATAATGTTAAATGAAAGGTAAGGAACTGTATTGAAACATTAACATTATTTATAATGTAGGTAAAAGGGAACCTACACCATAGGAAAGTGTTCATTATTCATAATGAAATTGGAAAAGAAACATATAAAGAAATTAATGGAATGGTATGTTATAATTTTCATTTTCGAATGTAAATTATAAAATATTAAAATAAATAATAATAAATTAAAAGAAAAGGTTCATCGTCTAATTCTAAATTATATTGTCATGTAAGTAGAAAAGTAAAAGATAAGAGAAACGACAGTTATATATAGGAGCGACGAGTTAAACGAACTATTTATGTATATATATATTTATATATATATATATATATATATATGTATATATAATTAAAATATAACGAATCGAGCGCAGTAGTTCGCGTTTTGAAATCGAACTTTTAGACGATTATACCGGAAGATCCGACCGTCGGATTTTCCCAAAACTGAAACCGTTAGGACCGTCTTGGAAAAATCCTTCCAACGATATATGCTACGCTAAAATCCAACGGTTAGGTTTTTAGGAAAGTGAAAAACAAAATTGATTGAAAACAGCGCCAAGGTCGCCCTTGACCTGAAGCGTCGTTAAATAGGGAATTAATTATATTAAATAATTAAGGCAAGAATTAATCGTTATAAAATAAAATAACGATATGAAATATGTTTTTCTCAAAATATATGAATGCGAGATTATTTGGAAAGACCGGGTTAATCCCATTCCAAATGATCGTACGATTTCAAGAATTCAAGTATGAAGACGGCACATGAAGACCGTAAATCTCCCCTCGAATGGACAACGATCAAGACTCTGAATTGGTTTGATCCCAATTCAAGGGTCGGGGTAATTGCCCAAACGTACGTGTTGATTTCACGGGTTTGACCCTAGTTCAGACCTAGAGCATGGGTATAAATGGATAGTGTGTCTGACATCGTACCCCACAAAATATTATGTTGTTGATATTCAGTTAATATATAAACGATTGGTGGTAGAGAATTTATTCTCTACTTAACACCCGTTTATATAGTGACGGAAGATCAATAGTACGGTATGGAGTGACGGTGTGGCATACTAAGATGCAATGATCAGGGTTTCTTGTTGAAAAGCAGAACCTTGTGGTATGAAGAACATGACTTCACGAGCCTCACAAACCGGTAGAGTCTAAAAAGGGGGAAGGGAACGCAGGGAAAGTAGCACGTTTCTTTCTAGTTAGTAGTCATTTTACTTTTGGAGGATGATGAAATGAGGCGCCTCGGATAGGTCCTATAGGACCGGGGAACGTGTACTTAGGAATAACTAATCCTCTAAGCTGTATGTGAGGACCGGCCCTGCCATTTCCAAGGGTTAACTGCGGGTAATCCTGAGACGTTAACTAGAGCGTCTCGAATCGGTAAGGAGTCCTCCCTAGCCTGGACTCATGATGGAAACCCAAATTTCCAATACGACCCCGACGGATTTGATTTGTATTACTAGTATTGGAGGCATAATATATGGTACCTATGCTTCCTAGGATTAATACATTGCTTTGAATTGTTTTAAAACATATACACCCTAATAATAGTATTAGTTTCGTATTTGGCGTATTTAGCATGTTTAACCACCATAAGGTAAAACTCTATCCTCTTGGTGTGCGTTGCATTGTGTGATGGGACCTGAGTCTTATGGTGGTTCCATTTTTCAAAAGACATTGCGTTTTGTCACGTTTTACTTATCTGTATTGACACTATAGTTATGCACGGCAATCCATTGGTACAACCCGTTCCGCGTTAGCGGCGTGGTCTTTGGATTTGCCTTATTAGTATAAGTTATTTAAGAATTCTCACACCAGTCCCACGACTGACCCATAGTTTGTTTCACCTTTTTGCAAACTTGGGTGCCCTCTCTTCTACACGGGCAGCCAAGTAGACAGGTTCATTCTTTGCTTGGAGTTTTCTTTGAAGCTGCTTATTTTCTCTCTCTTGGATTCTGCTTGGGAGAAGAGGTGATGACTTGGAGCTTGAAGACTTTTTGTTTCTATTGGCATCTTTTCTTTTCTTTTTAGACATCAAACTTATTTCTTTTCTGCAAACTTGTTGTAATAATCTTAGTTTTCTGTGACTGTGGAATTTCTGTGATTGATGACATTATATTTTTCCGCTGCTATAATGTTGTTACTCTATGAATCTCCTTTGCTATATTGTATCTGTGTTCTGTTTTATTGTATTTATGTTGTATTCCAAAAATGATTTCTTCTTCTTTCACTTGTGGAAGTTTGGGGTTATCACAGTTGGTATCAGAGCTTTGGTTTACAAAGCGGAGTACAACATATCTATAATAATTCGTTTACGTAGAATCACTATATTCTATGGCGAACAGTTCATGAGATACATAATAGCCAGTCACTTTATCGTCATCTTTTCATTCATCCTTCGATCTTTTAGAATCACCTTTTCTGTTGTTTTGACTCTTTCCTTGATCATACATTCGAAGAAGACTAAGTGAAGTGGCGATGCCCAATTGGCACATGTTTACGAAGGAGCGAAAGGACCAACTTCTTCGGTGGAAGGCCTGATGTTATAGACGGTACCATCTCTGTTAAAAACATTCTCTGTGTTTATTCTTCCTCTTTTCCTCTTCTATTTTTCTTTTTCCTTTTCGGGGACGAAAAGTTTTTAAGTGGGGGAGACTGTAACGACCCTGAATTTTGGGGCCAAGTTAAAATTTATTTTAAGTGATTTTAAATGAGTTTTGATATTTAAAATAATCTATTTTAAATGATAAGGATCACAAATTTGGTTCAAATCGAAGTTAGAATGAATAAATTGATTTTAAATATAAAAAGAGCTAGAAATGGCGCGGTAGTTTGAAAAGTCAAACTTGAACTTTGACTAACCATACAGGATGCAAAATTTAACGGATTTTAGTAAAACCAAAAATATTAGAATCTATTTAAAATTATCTTTCCAACGAATCCGAAAAATCGAAATTTCATAGCGGAAATCAAAAGTTATGGCTAATTCAATTTTTAGAAAGGTCGGTGGGTAATTTGCATAGGACAAAAATGCTACTTTTCACATATGTAGGAATTTGAACTCGAAACCACTTCCATTGGTTTCAGAATGACGTTTCTGCATTGAAAAACAGTAAACACTTATATGTTTCGAGTTTCAGAAATTATTTGTTTAAAAATGTATTTTTATATATAAAAAATATATTCGCCCTGAAAATAGCCATTTTTCAAAAAGTCTCAGAATTGAACGAAACGAATTTTATTGTGATCGTATCGGCATAAGAAAGCCAAAAATAATTTTTCCGGATTTTTCTGACTTCGTATGTGGCCCCGGCAAAATTATATTTACGTTCGAATTAAAAATAAAAGATTTATTTTAAAATAAAAGTAAACCATACTGTAACTTCAGAATTAGACCATGGGTACAGCGCCATCGCGTTCAGAAGACGTCAAAACATTAAGTTCGATAGTCGTTGAGCGCGAATCGGAGATCGTATGAGTTAACTCTATTTTTTCGAATTAATTAATTAATTAAATAAATAAAAATAATCATTAGAAAACCCTAAATACCTATATAAATGCGTTCGTATACGGGGGTATACGTCTTCTTCCTCGTTCCAGTATTTTGGCCGCCGAAACCCATTACTAATCAAAACTTTGACCTCACTTTTCTCTCTCGTTTCTCAATGGTTTTCAACAAACTTGTACTCATTTCGAAGCTCTCTCCGAGCTCTACGTTCTCCGACAAATCTCAGCCTCCCTCGTGCCCTGTAGCTCCGCCACAGAGCCCGCAAACTCACGCCGAACGCAGCCCCCTGGGCCCTACCACGTCCAACCGCACCGCCCACAACTCCCGGCGAAGATCGGCCTCTCGTAGCACTCCAAGCTCCAACAAACGGCACCCAAAACCGTTCAGTAAATCAAGAGAAATCCGGATTTGAAGTTTTGAACAAGAGGGTATGAATTATTTCAGATTTTGTAACGCTTTTAAGCGTGGCAGAAACAGTTGTTAAAGGTCTGGTTAATTAAAAAAAACATTGATAACTTATTCGTTTGAACACCGATTCTGAAAATTTCAGATCCGACATGACCGTGAGGACGAGTAGTATTTGCTGAGACCGATTGGAGCCTTCTGAAAATTAATTTGGATTTATTATATTTATTTTCCAAGCAAGGTGAGAATCCTTTATTTAAAATTTTTACATTAAAATAAACTATTCAGTATATGATGCGATTATAATATGATTCTGAGCTGTTGTTGGTTATGATTTGGTGATGCCTTGTTATATGATTGAATGGCTAATATTAGATCCCTTGATTTCATGTTCATAGGTAAATAGAATTGACTATGTTAATGAACAAATTTGTTCACTATTTAATAGAAAATTATTCATGGTATGTTCATTGGCATTTTTGCCAATGTTTAAAATAGAAAATTATTCATGGTATGTTCATTGGCATTTTTGTCAATGTTTAAAAATAGAAAATTATTCATTGTATGTTCAATGACATTTGGTATGTATAAAATTGAATATGTCACCGTATGAAATGAACTATTTTTGTCATTATAAAATAGAATATGTCACTATATGTTTATGGACAAATTTGTGTCATTATAAAATGGGATTATACACCGTATGTTGATGGACACTATTTTTGTTCATTAATAAAATAGAAATTGCCATAGTATGTTAATTGATAAATTTTGTCAATATTAAAATAGAAATTATTCACCGTATGTTAATGAGCAATTTTTGTTAATATAATGTTCACCGTATGAAATTAACATTTTTATTTAATGTTAATATAAAGAACGGTCACCTTATGATAATGACATTTGTGGAAAATGTTGAAAATGTTCATTGTATGATAATTAACATTTTAATATACTAAAATAGAAAATGTTGAATTTGTTCATTGTATGTTAGAGTGACATTTTGTACATATTAATATAGAAAATGACTTCGTATGATAATATAACCTTTTGTTATGTTAAATTATGAAAATATGCATCGTATGAAATGAATGACATTTTTGTTATGATAAAAATATGAAAATCTACACCGTATGATTCAATAACATTTTTGTTAATGTTACATAGAAAATACACTGTATGTTAAATCAGCATTTTTGTCATGTTATTAATATAAAAATGCACTGTATGTTAAACCAGCGTTTTGTCATGTTAAAAATATATAAATTTGCATTTTATGTAAACTAGCATTTTGGTTATGTTAAAAAAATAGAAAATGCATTGTAAGTAAAATAACATTTTTGTTTAAGTGTTAAGAAATAAAAGAATTTTCATTTCATGAAAAATTAACATTTATTTTTAATGTTATTAAATATGAAATGTAAGGCATGTAAAATTAACATTTATTGTTAATGTTAATAAAAAGGAAAATGTATTGTAGGTTAAATTAACATTTATTTTTTTTATGTTAATTAAAAATGAAATGAATGCATATTAAATTAACATTCATTTTTGTTATATAAAAAGAAGGGATGATTTAGCATTATTTTAATGTCAAGATAAAAGTATTTTTGTCATGTTAGAAAAATAGAAATTTGCTTTGCATAAAATAGTATTTTGTCATGTTAGAAAAATAGAAATTTTCTTTGCATAAAATAGTATTTTGTCATGTTAGAATAAGTAAATAATGCATTGCATGTAAAATAAGTAAATAATGCATTGCATGTAAAATATGAAAATAATGCATTGTATGTAATAAATGAAAATAATGCATTGTATGTAATAAATGAAAATAATGCATTGTATGTAAAATATAAATAGAAAAGGCACCGCATGTAATATTAACATTATTTTCAATATTAATAAATAAAAGAGAATTCACCCCGTAGTAAGAATTAACATTATTTATAATGTTATATAAAAGAAATGAAACTGTATGTAAGGTATAACATTATTTATAATGGTAAATAAAAGAAATGAAACGTATGTAAGAATAACATTTTTTATAATGTTAAATGAAAGGTAAGGAACTGTATTGAAACATTAACATTATTTATAATGTAGGTAAAAGGGAACCTACACCATAGGAAAGTGTTCATTATTCATAATGAAATTGGAAAAGAAACATATAAAGAAATTAATGGAATGGTATGTTATAATTTTCATTTTCGAATGTAAATTATAAAATATTAAAATAAATAATAATAAATTAAAAGAAAAGGTTCATCGTCTAATTCTAAATTATATTGTCATGTAAGTAGAAAAGTAAAAGATAAGAGAAACGGCAGTTATATATAGGAGCGACGAGTTAAACGAACTATTTATGTATATATATATATATATATATATATATGTATATGTATATATATATATATATGTATATGTATATATAATTAAAATATAACGAATCGAGCGCAGTAGTTCGCGTTTTGAAATCGAACTTTTAGACGATTATACCGGAAGATCCGACCGTCGGATTTTCCCAAAACTGAAACCGTTAGGACCGTCTTGGAAAAATCCTTCCAACGATATATGCTACGCTAAAATCCAACGGTTAGGTTTTGAGGAAAGTGAAAAACAAAATTGATTGAAAACAGCGCCAAGGTCGCCCTTGACCTGAAGCGTCGTTAAATAGGGAATTAATTATATTAAATAATTAAGGCAAGAATTAATCGTTATAAAATAAAATAACGATATGAAATATGTTTTTCTCAAAATATATGAATGCGAGATTATTTGGAAAGACCGGGTTAATCCCATTCCAAATGATCGTACGATTTCAAGAATTCAAGTATGAAGACGGCACATGAAGACCGTAAATCTCCCCTCGAATGGACAACGATCAAGACTCTGAATTGGTTTGATCCCAATTCAAGGGTCGGGGTAATTGCCCAAACGTACGTGTTGATTTCACGGGTTTGACCCTAGTTCAGACCTAGAGCATGGGTATAAATGGATAGTGTGTCTGACATCGTACCCCACAAAATATTATGTTGTTGATATTCAGTTAATATATAAACGATTGGTGGTAGAGAATTTATTCTCTACTTAACACCCGTTTATATAGTGACGGAAGATCAATAGTACGGTATGGAGTGACGGTGTGGCATACTAAGATGCAATGATCAGGGTTTCTTGTTGAAAAGCAGAACCTTGTGGTATGAAGAACATGACTTCACGAGCCTCACAAACCGGTAGAGTCTAAAAAGGGGGAAGGGAACGCAGGGAAAGTAGCACGTTTCTTTCTAGTTAGTAGTCATTTTACTTTTGGAGGATGATGAAATGAGGCGCCTCGGATAGGTCCTATAGGACCGGGGAACGTGTACTTAGGAATAACTAATCCTCTAAGCTGTATGTGAGGACCGGCCCTGCCATTTCCAAGGGTTAACTGCGGGTAATCCTGAGACGTTAACTAGAGCGTCTCGAATCGGTAAGGAGTCCTCCCTAGCCTGGACTCATGATGGAAACCCAAATTTCCAATACGACCCCGACGGATTTGATTTGTATTACTAGTATTGGAGGCATAATATATGGTACCTATGCTTCCTAGGATTAATACATTGCTTTGAATTGTTTTAAAACATATACACCCTAATAATAGTATTAGTTTCGTATTTGGCGTATTTAGCATGTTTAACCACCATAAGGTAAAACTCTATCCTCTTGGTGTGCGTTGCATTGTGTGATGGGACCTGAGTCTTATGGTGGTTCCATTTTTCAAAAGACATTGCGTTTTGTCACGTTTTACTTATCTGTATTGACACTATAGTTATGCACGGCAATCCATTGGTACAACCCGTTCCGCGTTAGCGGCGTGGTCTTTGGATTTGCCTTATTAGTATAAGTTATTTAAGAATTCTCACACCAGTCCCACGACTGACACATAGTTTGTTTCACCTTTTTGCAAACTTGGGTGCCCTCTCTTCTACACGGGCAGCCAAGTAGACAGGTTCATTCTTTGCTTGGAGTTTTCTTTGAAGCTGCTTATTTTCTCTCTCTTGGATTCTGCTTGGGAGAAGAGGTGATGACTTGGAGCTTGAAGACTTTTTGTTTCTATTGGCATCTTTTCTTTTCTTTTTAGACATCAAACTTATTTCTTTTCTGCAAACTTGTTGTAATAATCTTAGTTTTCTGTGACTGTGGAATTTCTGTGATTGATGACATTATATTTTTCCGCTGCTATAATGTTGTTACTCTATGAATCTCCTTTGCTATATTGTATCTGTGTTCTGTTTTATTGTATTTATGTTGTATTCCAAAAATGATTTCTTCTTCTTTCACTTGTGGAAGTTTGGGGTTATCACAACTGGTATTGATTTTTGGGTTTATCGTGAACAGTGTTTTAAATAACACTTGTTCTTTAACCCGATAATTAATGGAATGTGATTTTGGGTTGTCGTGAATGGTATCTTCAATAATATCGTTCTTAGACCCAAAGGAGTTAAGAAAATCATAAACTAACTGGAGATTAGTTAAGTTGAATGGTTTTTGGGGTATTGATCTGATGTTGGTTTCGGCCTTCGGGGTTAATACTTAGGGAATTGCTCACTTGCTAATTTACGGTTAGGGACTGGTTGAAATGTGATGTGATTTTTGGGTTTATCGTGAACTGTGTTTTAAATGACACTGATTCTTTAACCCATTTAAAGATTAGAACTAAGTGGAGTTTTAATGAATCTTTAATTAGATTGAAATGATCGAGAATGGAGTATTACCAGTTTGGCTCCAGGTGATAGTTAGACCTTTAATTAGATTTGAACGTGAAATGGTAATTGAATTTACCGATAACACCGTGGTGTTAGATATGAAGTATTATCAGTTTTACTTCATGGGATGAATAGGTTGGGGTTGGGAAATCTAACAATTGATTACTTCGGTAAGGTTCGTTAATCCCGACTAGTTTGGATAAACCAAATTAAAATTTGGTTTGTATTGATTTTCAAAGGATGATTAAAGAATAAATTTAAAGGAATTTATCTTTGATAAAATTAATGGGAACTTTTCCGTAAGAATGTGAAATTTAGAAACTAACTGTAGGTTAGCTAAGCGCGCGACTCCGTATTCTTCCGACCTTCTTCCTTGACCTTCCTCCTCGCGTACCATGGCGATCTTGAGATCATTCGGATCGTCGTTGTCGCGCCGTCTTGTTTGGTTTTCAAATCATTTTTAAACCATGAATTATGGAATTGTGTGCTGCGATTTCTTTGTGTCCCATTCGCTACGGCGATGGGCTTTTATGAATATTGAACCACAATGGATTAGTGGATTCTATATTGTCAATGGGAATCGAACCAATGTTTAGATCAGTTTTTAAATACAAACCCCTTTAAAATAAATTTTATTTCTAAAATCCGGTTCTAATACTATTGATTTATATATGATTCCTTATCCTATCGATCGGACGAGAAATTTAGTTTATTCACCTTAATAAAACTGAGGACTATGACCCCTTATATGTTTATTTCGGCGAATAACTACCAGACTCGTTCGTTTGAACCTATGTGGTGATTTTCTCTGTTTGGAATAGAAATCAATTACGGGTTTGTAAATATTCGAGAATGACATGTGGTTATGGGACATGTTGTCATTCCCTTATAATTACTAGCTCGGAGTGATTTCTATTCACCCGGATCGTTAATATCCGCCTCCCGACATAGTTGTTTGGTTCGCAATCGCCTAGTGGGACTTTATGATTGGGACCTTCATCTATGGGACTTCGGTCCAACCCTCTTATGATTTTCTATGAACTATATTTTCCTCTGCTGGGGTCACGACCCAGATTCTTGGGGAGCTCCGGCTCAAACAAATGGGTTAGCTACCTAGGGATCGTATCTCATCTTCTATGAACTTGCGGGCCCTTTTTATGATGTTTTCTATTATTTTCTATGATTACTTTGATGCGATGTGTATCAATTTGATTTATGTTTGGCATTTATTTGTCAATTCTTATTGTTATATGTTCTTTGCTTGTCATGGGATTAATTGAGATTTCATATATGTTGACTTCACGCATTTCATAATATTTATGAATCATCCTATTTATTCTTTTCATGTCATTTATGTTACATCTCTTCATATTGTCTCATGTTATGGATAAGAATGGTTTAAGTGATCCGTTTATTGTTTATTTCTTAAATAATACTCGGGTCAGACCCAAGTGTTACAGGTGCTTAGGTGACATTCCTGCTGGGACCTTATGATGATTCTTAGCTTAACTGCTTTATAGTTGCAGTCCTTTTGGATATATGTAGTTGACTACCATTATGACATGTATCATTATTAGTACGGAATTTGGTACATGTAATTATTATTTTGGAGTTAGAGCGTAGTGTATGACCTCTAGTTGATGTAAACACTTATGGTGTTATATTCATAACAGTTTATTTGTTTATGATGTGAATATCTGTGACTATCTGTGTTATCTTATTCTGTATGTGTTCTGAGGCTATTATGCTGTTGTGTAGATGCTCTTCACCAGGAATGGTCATGTCGAAATTTTTGGTACGGCCGTGCCATTCGACATTACTTTCCAAGCAAGAGTAAATATATTAACGGTCACTCCTAACCAACCTTATTCTCCGTTGTGGCCGACGACATTTCACACGAAATGAACTTGACTATGGCGGGTATAGAGGCGGAGCGTTACAAAGATAATATTATATATATTATTTATTTTAATTTTTTTCCTCTTCAAAAAGTTGACTTTTCGTTCGAACCCCAAATCGATCCCAACGACTGTCACCCGTAGGTAATTACCCTCATTCTGAACACAATGGGATATGTTTCGAAAGCCAACCCGACTGTTTCAATCAGTTTCCACTAAATTTAAAATATAAATCATTATATTTTAAATTCAAACGCACATTTTAATTTAACAGGGCCACATACGGACTTCAAAAATTCTAGAAAAATAAATCTGACTATGTTTTGACGATATGGTCCTAATAAAACTAATTTCGTCTTATTTGGAGACCATATGAAAAATGGTCATTTTTCAGTCGATTAAATTCAAATTGAAATGACCAAACACGTTTAAATCCACCACGCTCACATATTGATTCCAAAAATTATGAATTTTGGAATCAAGTAATAATTTGACATTCCGGGTCCAACAAAAGTGGTCTCGTCGAAAACGGATGTTGTTTGCCCAATTTCTATTTTTAAGGGCTATATTTCCATTGCGACTATTCTGAATTTTCAACTGGGCATAACTTTTTATTCCCGCTATGAAATTTGAATTTTTCAGATTTGTTGGAAAGATATTTTCAAACAGATTCAAATATTTCTGGCTTCATTAAAATTCGATTTATTTTGAATCCTGTACATTCATTTGAAATTCGAAATCGAATTTTCAAACTACAGCTCCATTTCCAATTCCTTTTATAATTAAAATAAATATTTATATTCTAATTTCGATTTAAATAAATATATACGTTCTAATTCTATTCAAAATAAATTTCTAGTCGTTATTATTTAAAATAAATCATTTTAAATATTCAAAATTCATTAAAATTGCCAAAATAAAATTTTTAAATTGATTCTGATTTTCCGGGTTGTTACAAAAATGCAATGATTTCTACTACAATCACGGTATGTCTTGCAATTGTGAAGAAGAGCTTGTCGTCCAAATTAGCATTGATTATCCTTAGCAGGTATGTCTTTCCCTATTCTATTAGGATTAAAAATATATCTAAATAAATAAACAGAAAGGGCATAACTATGTTTAGCCCTAAGGATACACGTGATCTGCTATTAACATAAAAATAAAATGTATGTCCTACGCTTTTTGAGAATGGAAAAGGAGGCCCTGGTTTTCCATTGATGGTGTGGGCATTAGACATATTAGGAGGCAGGACAAGTGCATTGCCTCGTTTCACCAATGCTTTAACAATAGTATTCCACCATCTACCTGCAAATTATGTACGCAGTTAACTAACACATCGATGATTAGTGTCATCAACCCGTACGTAGTTTAACGACTAACCCGATACTAGCAGGTTTTCTGAATAGGGGGTTTCTTGGCATAGTTCACTTTTTAAATTAGTATTAAGTGTATTCAGAAGCTTGTGTATCTTGGTGGTATATGCAACACCATTTGTAATAGTGATGAAATATCCTGAAAATCTACCAAACACACTGTAATTTCAGCTTAGTGGACTCGTCAAGATTGATCGTATCAAGAAAAATTCTTCTAGAGAAATGCTAAAAGAAAATATAAAATCCGATTAAAGAATAATCATTCCTAAGAAAATTTGATATTTTCTTACCAGTGCAAGTATTTGGATTTGATACATCTATAAAGATTACAATGACCCTCACCATCTAAATAGATGTACTTTTTCTTTGGTCAATTTAGGTTTCTATTGAGAAAAAACATAGTTTGTTTCTCTGTAAAACAGAAGTGAAGGGAAATAATATAATTGCTAACTTTCTTTTATTTAGTTCATGCCATCTTGATAGTACAAACAGCAGCTAGTATTATTTATATAGCTTTCATGCATTACTACAGTCATTCTCAATCGTCACATAGAAATTAATGAAAACAAAAGGACAGCCACCTTTCCACATATGGCTTTTCACTGTTCAAAGAACATAACTCTTCACAGTATGCATGCAAAGTTGGTTTAGTATTCCAACAATGCCTCCCGTAAACCAAATTTGCTCTTAATTCCCAGTGCAGCAGCATTGCTTGTGAACTCATATCCTCCAACAGGCTTTGTGAATATATTGGCAAGTTGTTCACTACTTCTGCAATATTCGAGGTTAACTTCTCCACTGTTAACCAGCTCCCTCAGGAAATGAAATCTAATGCGAATATGCTTTGTCCTCCCATGTAAAACTGGATTTTTTGAAACAGAAATGGTTGAAGTATTATCGCAGAAGAGTGTTGTTGGGTTTTCCTGCTTGAACATGATGCTTTCTAAAACATTCTTCAACCATATGAGCTGACATGCAGCTGAAGAGGCAGCAATGTACTCCGCTTCGGTGGTTGAAAGTGCCACGACTTGTTGCTTCTTCGAACTCCATGAGATTGCTCCACCGCCAATATTAAAAACATACCCTGAAGTGCTTCGAGAATCATCAATACATCCACCCAAATCACTATCCGTATACCTGATCAGTTTGACAGGAACATTTGCCGGATAAAAAATTCCATAATCAATTGTTCCTTTAATATATCTTAAAATTCTTTTTGCTGCCACCCAATGTTCCGAGCATGGCTTCTCCATGAATCGACTTATTTGACTCACAGCAAACATAATATCATGCCTGGTTGCTGTTAAATACATCAAGGCTCCAACCAAGCTTCGAAACATGGTTGGATTGATAACTTTTCCTCCCTTTTCTTTGCTCAGTTTTTGCCCTGTAATGCAAGGAGTATGCACAGGATTAGTTTGGTCCATTTTGTATCTTTTGAGGATCTCCCTTGCATAGCTCTCTTGGGATATAAAATTTCCATATAACCCTTGATTCACTTCTATTCCCAAGAAATGATGCAACTCTCCAAGATCAGTCATTTCAAATTCTTTCATCATTGAAAGATTAAATTCTTGAAGCATCTCCAAATTATTTCCAGTAAAGACAAGATCATCAACATAAAGACTCACTATAATAAAACATTCATTAGAACTTGAATTTATGTATAAAGTGTGTTCATACGGACACCTTATAAAGCCATGTTTCACAAAATAATCATTAATCCTTCCATACCAAGCCCGTGGAGATTGCTTTAACCCATACAAAGCTTTCTTGAGCTTGTAAACTTTGCTTTCTTCATTTTTCTTAACAAATCCGGGTGGTTGATCGACATAAACTTCTTCTTGGAGAGAACCATTCAAAAAGGCAGATTTGACGTCCATTTGAAATAGCTTCCAACCGTTATGTGCTGCAAGAGAAATAATGAGGCGGATTGTATTAAGTCTAGAGACAGGAGCAAACACCTCACTATAGTCTTCATTTTCTTTTTGCTTGTATCCTTTTGCCACCAATCTTGCTTTGTGTTTGTTGATGGAGCCATTGGGATTTGTTTTGGTTTTGAATACCCATTTTACACCAATTGAAGTCTTGTGTGGTGGTAGGTCAATAAGTTCCCATGTGTCATTTTTCTCGATTGCATTGATTTCTTCCTTCATAGCATGGATCCATTTGTCCTCCTTTATTGCTTCTTCAAATGCTATAGGGCTTTCACCTGCAAAGAAAGCAAAAAACACTTGATTTTCTTCTGTAATTTCTTTTGTTGTCTCATAAAGTTCTTGTAGGCTTTTTGTCTTTTTCCTTCGTGGAGATGGTGAGCCATGAGTTGACATTTCAGTTTGTTCAATGTCTTCATTTTGCTGGAAAGCATCATCAGCATTCTCTCCATCTACTACATCATCATCTACAATATTATCGCCTTCTGGTATTTTTAGAACCTGCCATTTTAATGAACTTGCAACTTCTGAGAAATTATAAGCAGCCTTTTCATCAAAGTTTACATCCCTGCTGATTACAATCTTATTTGTCTTTGGATTGTATAATTTATATGCCTTACTTCTTTCGCTATATCCAACAAAGATGCATTTTTCAGATTTGTCGTCAAGCTTGCTCCTCAAAGCTCCTGGAATGTATGAAAAAGCAATGCAACCAAAGGTCCTAAGATGACGAACACTTGGTTTTCTTCCGTACCAAGCTTCATGTGGTGTAGAGTTGTTTAAGCTTTTTGTAGGAGACCTATTGATTAGGTAGATGGCACATGAGACAGCTTCCGCCCAGAACTCGGCTGGCATATTCTTCTTCTTCATTAAGCATCTCCCCATTTCCATAACAGTCCTATTTTTTCTTTCGGCTACGCCATTTTGTTGCGGAGAATAGCGCGCTGTCAACTCATGCCTGATTCCATGATCACGACAATATTCTTCAAACAAATTTGATAAATACTCTCCTCCTCGATCACTTCTCAAATTTTTGATTTTATAATTTGAAAAGTTTTCAACACTTGACTTGAAATCTTTAAAACATTGAAGAGTCTCTAATTTTTCTTTAACAAAATAAACCCATGTTTTCTTTGTATAATCATCAATAAAGAGAAGAAAATAACGATTACCTCCAAGAGATGAAACTTGAATAGGCCCGCATAAGTCTGTATGGACAAGTTCCAAAGGAGAGTGAGACATCCATTTTGATTTTGTCGGAAAAGTGTTTCTTTGCTGCTTTCCGAATTGACATTCATCACAAACTTCGCTTGACATCTGAATGTTGGGCAGGCCTTCAACAATTTTATTTTTTGACATCATCTTCAAACTTGTAAAGTTGAGATGGCCAAATCTATCATGCCATAGTTTGCAGGTTTCCTCATTATATGTAAGGAAACAAGAACCATCTGAAACATCAAGTTTAAGAGGGTAAAGGTTGCTTGAGGTCATGGTAATCTTTGCAATCAGCTGACTATTTTTCTTCATAATGCATAATTTGTTGCTGAAATGAATGCTAAAGCCCTTCTTCATTAAATGTCCAACGCTGAGCAAATTACTTTTCAGCCTAGGCACATAGTAAACATCAGACATCCTCTCAACTTGTCCTCTTTTTGTCTTGAAACTGATTTCTCCCATGCCATGAATTTTATAAGATTTAGCATCACCAATTGTCACCTGTCCATGATTAGCTTCAACTAGTTTTGAAAATAATTGTTTGTTTCCAGTCATGTGTCTGCTTGCTCCGCTGTCTAAATACCAAATGTTATCAACATCTCCATCAGTAGCAATTAATAAAGTCTCTTGTGAGTCTTCAAAGTTTTGCTTATGCACATGACCAACTTCTTTGTTTTTCTTAAGTTCTGGATTTTTAATCCAACATTCATTGATTTTATGTCCTGGTTTATGACAGTGAAAACATTTAACATAGCCTCTTTTACCTTCTTGTGAATTGAAATCATGATCTCTTCCATGTTGAGATCCATAGAAATTTCCCTTCCTTTCTTCTTTCTTCGGCGCTACTGCATCTTTTCCTCGTCCATGAGAACCACCTCTCCATCCTACTCCTCTTCCTCGTCCACGGCCCCTTCCATATTGTGAGTTGTAACTATTGCCTCCAGCATTTGTAACATGAGATTTTAGTGCTTGATCATTAGTAGAAGAAGTGACTTGTGGGCTTCTTTGATTAATTCAAAATTCATGAGCCTCCAAGCTCCCTTGTAGACTTTCTACCGACAAGGATGACATGTCTTTTGATTCTTCGATCGCAACAACAATATGGTCAAATTTGCTTGATAAGCTTCGAAGGATCTTCTCTATAATTTTTTGAGTTGGTACTACTTCACCATTAGAAGCCATCTTATTTGTAAGAGAATTTACTCTTGTGAAATACTCTGAAATCTTTTCATCATCTTTCATCTCTACTTTCTCAAATTCTGCCCTTAAAGCTTGCAAACGAACCTTCTTCACTTGATCTTGGCCTGAGTATGTAGTTTCAAGTACTTCCCATGCTTCCTTGGAATTTTTTGCTTTGCTTATCCTTTCATAAACTTGAATTTCTATGGCTTGAAAAATTTGGAAGAGAGCCTTCTTATCTTTTTGCTTTTCCTTTTTTAAAGTGTTTCTCTGAGCTTCTGATAACTAAGCTCCAGGTGCTTGTTGTTCTACACCATTTTCGACAGCATCCCATAGATCTTGAGACTCAAGACATAGCTTCATTAAGCAGCTCCAGTAATCATAGTTTTCACCATTGAATTTGGGTACAAGAGGAATAGGATTGGTAGTAGAAGTTGCCATTGGAACCTGACAATATGCTCTGATACCAGTTTGAGAAAAAACAGAGTTTGTTTCTCTGTAAAACAGAAGTGAAGGGAAATAATATAATTGCTAACTTTCTTTTATTTAGTTCATGCCATCTTGATAGTACAAACAGCAGCTAGTATTATTTATATTGCTTTCATGCATTACTACAGTCATTCTCAATCGTCACATAGAAATTAATGAAAACAAAAGGACAGCCACCTTTCCACATATGGTTTTTCACTGTTCAAAGAACATAACTCTTCACATGCATGCAAAGTTGGTTTAGTATTCCAACATCTATTCCCCCAGATTAAGAGAAATTTAGCTTAGGTTTCTTAACCTTGGATAGAGGTTCGATATTGTTTATCGCACGCGATTGTCTCAAGTCACCCAATTTTTCAATGGTGCCAAGCCATATGCCTTTTATTTTGATATTATTTAGTATGGTATGAATACCATATATCTTCTTTATTAGGTGGTCATATATTTCGTGATTTTGACTACTGCTGGGAATATCAGTGCCGGTGTCGTCTCCATCGCGGTACCTCTCGCATAGTTCCCTTGCCATGCCTTATATCAGTTCCACCTTGAGTTTTGTATTGCTTCAGTACTCACTCCTCTCTAAAGCAATCCACATTTCTCTTGTCCTTCCCTACCATGCAGGTCTTCTTCTTCTTCTTCTTCTTCTTTTTTTTTTTTTTGGGATCTGGCTCAATATTTTTGACATGCATAGGGATTTCCATCGTGCAATATCTACTTGGATTTGAACTTTCTTTAGTTGATATTTGAGCGGTTCTTCTTGGGATTTTTTGATTCTATTATGCGATGCTCGCTGGTTGGGCTTGACTGGATATGGTCTGGGTGTTCATCGTCATGCATTTTGGTTGTTTGTTTCTAACGTCTGGTCTTAGGTGGCCTATAGCTACTGATTTTGTTATTTATGTTCTGATAGGATTTTTAATTATTCAACTATGCTATTGGCTTGGGTAACTCTTCCTTGACCATTTTCAGCTTGATATTAACTGTTGGTTAATGCCCCTCCCCACCATCATTCATAATCCTATATGCCTTCATCCTATGAAATGCATCTGCCTTTTATGATGTCATGTTTGCTCTTATTTGTTCTAATTTTTTAGTTTTTGGTCTATTTGAAAGTTTCGTGGAGTTTAATTCTCCCTTATAGAATGGTTTGTCATATATATGCATGCTTTTATTGTCATATTATAAGTTGATTAAACCCTACGTGATACCGCAACTTCCTAGTATAACTTATGGTTATAAAACTTTTGTGGTGTAGCTTATAGTACAGAAAATTTGGATATCTCCAATTTTGTAATCTTGTATAGTTTCTATTAGTTTTTAAGGAATCTGCTTCTAACCCATATTACAATTGTAAAATGGTATGGGCATGTACAAAATAATAATACTTCATTTTTTCTGCTATTCATACTAATGCAGCTATTTTATGATTTCGACATTGCATATCGAGGATACTAATGAACACTATTACAATATGCTAAAAAAAATTAAGGTTACCAACCAAATTGGGGATACCAATAGACATAGTTAGGCACTTTAAAGAATAATGTAGGATATACTTTAAACTGAAAATATTGAGTTCATATTATGAAAACATGGAGTGTGTGATGAATAGTGTACACAGTGCCTAAGACGGAAAGTCTCTTTATGGTTTTGGATGGGTTCAACTTGTGTTGATGTTGTTTCTAACGAGAAGGCCATTGCACCTCATATGTCCATTGAGATGAGGTAGGATAGTTAGAAGTTGGAAGTTGGATCGGTTTCAGTTCTTGTATGAATCGAAGAGGCCATGAACCCTTGTCTGTGCATTGTTTTAAACATAGAGGAGTGATATGGAGGGACCAGTTCAGTGTACTGGCGTCCTGATGGATTGGATAGGTAAGATGGCAAATGGGATCAGTGATAGCACTGTATATGGATCAGTGCAGTTGATTGTGGAGGCTTTGTTGCATATTGGATATGTTAGTCATATTCCTTTGTTGCGCCATAATTTGTTGAGAAACTGGCATAACTTGCTGCTTAATTAAAGATCCCTCTTGGTTTGCAATTGGTTATGAATTTGGTTGAAGCAAGGTACAAACTGACTGTTTAATGCAATTTTGTTATTATTGGCTAGACTTCATATTTACTTCAATAGTAGTTGGTTTTGGTACAGGCCGTGTTTTGTGATTGCCTCGGGTTATTTGCATTTTTTGAAGGAGTCGAATTAGTTATAGAAGTTGGGTACTTTACATGGAACTGTATTTTTTTGAAGGAGTTAGAATTCAGTTCCTCGGGTTATTTGCATTTTGTTATTATTGGACCCTTTTCACTAACAAAGATTTTGCATTTTCTATTTTTTGGAACTGTACGCTCGCATGGATGGACACGTGCACTTAGATTCTTGGACAAGACTTTATGGTCTGAACGTGTTCATTACACTCAACAAATGTGAAGATTATAGGTGCTCCAAAGCTACAATCGCATGTTTGTTGATCTGGGTTTGAGAGTGTTTCTATAGTTATTGAATGCAAAATACGTAAAAACTTAAAAGATGCCTAGGCATAAATGATATTTGATGCCAGCAGAAGCGTTAATAAACCTGTTAGTGTTTATCTTGAAGTAGCAACATACAAAAATTTATTTGATGTGCTCTGCTATTTTATGAAGTTGTTGATGTAGAAAATATATACATATATAATTCAATGTATTCTATTTATGCAAATGGTTGTCCTTAATTTATCCACAAAAGTTCATTTTAATAAAAATAAGTAACAATAATAAAGCTAGAATGTATGAACATGATGTATGTGGCATGAGACAACATTTTTAAGGAACTTTGAGTCATAGTCATTGTGTATCATGCGTTAATTATATTATACAAAATTTATGATAAAACTGTAAGTATGAGTAGTCTTTTATTTCGATGGGTTATTACTAACTAAGAATACGGGTACAGATCAATCCATTTTTGGCGATGGTGAAGGACATGATCAAAAATCCTAGCATAAAACATGAAGAATGCCAAAAATGTGAGCCTATCTTGCTCAGCACTAGAGTGATGTTTGATCCCCATGCATCCACAGTAAGTCTAATTAATACATCTATTGAAAACTTAAAAAGATTGGTAATTTCAGTACCTAAGTTCACATTTTGGTGAAACGTAGTCATCCATTCTGCCTATCGGGATTTTGATGGTTGGGGAACTAGTCATACTTTCAGTGCTTTTAGGTAATTCTAAACATGTATTTCACGCACACTTTCAGCAAATAGGTGTCAAATCTACAAAAAATGCAAAATTGAAATGCAGAATACACAATAGTGGTAGGCATGCATGTTTGTATTGGCAGGCGTGTTTATAATTATCTATTTTGATTTGTTTTATTCAAAATTAATTATTTTATAGTGGCATTGCAGGGCTTGTCTGGAGCTGCATGTTTTTAAGTATAAATTTTCAAAATAGGCTTGTTTTTAAAAATAATAGCAGATTTAGGCTAGTTTTGGAACTATTTGCAGAAATAGGCTTGTTTTTAGGAATAGTTGTTCAAAAACAAGCTTATTTTTTCAAATAGTATCAAAACTAGCCTAAATCTGCTATTAGTTTTAAAAACAAGCATATTTTGAAAATTTGTCCCTTACGTATTCATAAGGGGCGCACTTCACAAGTGCGTCCACATGTATTTTTTTTAAAACAACTGGTCACCTCAACACGGAGGTGACCAAAACAAGCCTATTTTTGCAAACAGTTTCAAAACTAGCCTAAATCCGCTATTAGTTTTTTAAAACAAGGCTATTTTGAAAATTTATCCTGTTTTTAATTTTTTAGAAGTATAAGAGGTTTCACAAGAGCTCTATCTAGAAGAAAGTTCAAGAAATCAACGCCTGAGAAGCTTTCATTGTGAGAACCCTTGCTTTTTTATCAATGTTGGTAAATTATTCTTTTTGATGTATTTAATCCGCATCATTACCATCATGTTGCACATAAATAAACACTACTCGTCTATCAAAGCATGCTGTTAAGTGGGTTACATGTTTAGGTGTAGTGGAAGTTGAATGGTTATATAAGCGATTTGTTCTAGTAATACTAAATGTTTTTGCTTAGTTTAGAAATTGAGATTGGCTTGGTTTAGAACTTGAGCGTTTTGGCTCAGTTTCTAAACTGAGTCCGACTAAGATTCGAAAATGAATCGGAACATCTCTGTTTCAAATCGAAACGGAACCTGAAAGGCTCAGATTAGAAACTTAAATTACAAACAATTGCTACAAACATCTTTATTGTCTACAGTTGATAATACATTTATTATTGAATATGAGGGTTTGAATTCTATGATCCTACACATGTACAAGTTAAAATAAACGGGTCAAGCTTTATTTTCCGAACTAATAAATGCATTTAATTTAGAGAAAATCTATTAGAACACAAAATAATGCCAACATTTAAATTCTACAGAGACGACACAAGAACTAAGGAGATGATTTGCCCAAGTCCACAAGTCCTTGAATACTCCATGAGAATCTACGGATTATTATAGTACATAACGATTTATTTACCAAACCAACCTCCTCTTTTATCCTTAAATTTTCGTTCATTTGCATGCTTACTATCATACATATAATTGATTCATAAATCATTGGAGAATACAGTACACTTTCTAATGAACAAAGAGGTATACTTTAATTTATGTACACCAAATTTGGAGAAAATGGTAGACCAAGTTTGCAGTGCATGAACTGTGTTGGTTTGCATTTTTTTCCTCAAACATTCGTTTCATCTCGACTGTCTTCTCTGCAGATCACAAATATTAAACATACATTTATACCATTTTCTCCTCTAACTGCATCAATGTGCTTTGTGTTGTGATTTGTGACATGAAATCACATATGTTGATGAAGACGAGGCGTGGATGTGCTAGGCGTTAGAGGAGATGGAGCAGCGGCAGAAAGAAGGCAAGGAAGAGCAGTTGTGTGCTCTGCTTCAGCACAGACGTCTGAGGTAGCTTGGTCAGACGTCTGTGCCTACAGGGATCTGAAGTCCGAGAGTGTGGACAGACGTCTGACCAATCTGGGTCAGACGTCTGACCCGTCAGGGATTGTAATCCGAGAGCATGGACAGACGTCTGACATATATGGGTCGGACGTCTGAGCGGGGTTTCCTGCGTTTTTGACTTGGTCTTTTCTGTGACTTATTCTGCAAGTAATGAAGGGGAAAATTGGGTATTTTCCTAGGGCCTTTATTCTCCTATAAAAGCAGCATCTAGGGTTGGACTAAAAGAAGGGCATGACTGAATAGAGTGGAAGCTGCGTGCATCTAGGGCTTGGTGCCCTAGGGAGGATTAGTGCCTCCAATTAATCCAAGGGTTAGCCGTCGTTCTTCATTGTTCTTCTTCTCCAACAAGAGTTGTAGTCATCTAGATATTCTTTCCCTTTCTCAATAAGGTTATTGATTCTTGTAGTTTGTTTATTGTTGGTTGTTGAACCAGTGAGTGTAAACAAAAATTCGTTTTAAGAACTAATAAAGAGGGTGGTTGGGTGGAATATTTTGTGTTTGAGTGTGTGATTTCATATCTGTGTTTGTTTCCATAGAAATCATCTTTAAGTAATTGGGTGAATAAGATCTTGGACGTTTCCACAAAGGCGCAGTTTTCATAACACTTTGGCAATATTATAATTATATATTACAATTACTCTATAAACATGTATTAAATTTAGGTCACAGTTTCGGTTTCAATGAGTTTTGGAACTACTTTACAAATAATATTTTACAAGTAGCTAAATTGTTTCGGTACATGTGCATCACTGTCATGCGTGTAGCAGGGTTTGCACTTGTTGGAATAAGAAAGAGAAATATGTTATTTGCCTATTTGATTCATCATTTAAAAAAAATGCAATAACATTGATGTTTTAAACTGGAATCCTTCTATGCATATTGGTTGCTAAATAGATGGTCCTTGTGTCATGTGGAAGTTTTTATATATATATATATATATATATATATATATATATATATATATATACACACACACACACACACACACACACATATCGCTTTGAATAATAAGTACGTATCACTCTTCTGAATACTGCTATTATTTAAATTGGTACACATGGTGGAAATTAAAGGTCTAATGAAGTATTATACTATTTGAGCTATTATTGAATATATTGTTCTGTTTGTCTATGTATATGACACACACATTCATATACATAGACAAACAATTGAATGCTTAAATAAATAATAACTATTATGATTTCTTTTATTTCACTGGTTCAGACTAAAACATGTGGTTGAAATGTATGTTAGCAATTCAGTTTATGTGAAATAATCCATATCACTTGTATCTTTGATTTGGTTTGTTGGAGATGCTGGGTTAATCCATTATTAAGTTGGGAAATGGTTTATCCCGTAGTGGAAGCAAGATATGAATTTATAGTATTAAGATGACGCTTTTCAGCTTCGATAACAGTAGACACATGAATTTCACTCATTTTGCACCACTATATGATATTAAAGCACGAATAATGATTTTTTTCTAAGCAAGCCACCGCTTAGCAATGAGTAACTATTTAGTTTACTAAATCCGAAGGATTGTTGGCTTTCGTAGAATGTGGACATGCGGGTAATATATTTCGTATGAAGATTTATTGTCGGACTGTGGAAGGTTTATTGCAAGTGTTGTTTGCATGTTGAAGGTTAATTGTCGGACTGTGTAGGAGGGAGTAGGTGTGGGAATGAACGTGTGTGGGAGTGGAATTTTCCAATGCGTGCTTGTTGTATCCGGTTTATTGCTGGGTGATGAATTACTTCTTAATTGTGCTTTCTTATCACTATTCATCAATCATAAAATAAAATTGCTATCAATATGTTTTCCTTAATTTATGCATGCAAATAAAACCTATTTGACCACCTGTCAGCATATATAATTTATGAATTTTACACATCTATGTAATTCTGACTATTGACCATTATACTTATATGTAATTCTTATTGTTGACTGTTATACTTGTGTACAGGTAATTATATTTTCGAAGTGAAGAACAGCCACATCAAAGAACCGGTGGTAATTAAGCTGTGAAGAAGACTTAACTATTATTTTGTTTGTACTAGTCGTGTAGACTTGTTTCTAAGCAATTGTGGTACATATTTTGTCGAAATACTACTATTGAGATGATTATGGGTGTTATATTTGATATTGCGAGTAATGTGTTTTTTTAAGTATTTAAATATGGCGATTATTTATTTTAGTTTGAAAATGATACTCATATGATTATTTGTTTTAATATTTCTATTATATATAAGTGATTAATGGAAATGTTATAAGCCATTAACAGTAAATAATCGCAATTAAAATGTGGTGTACATCAGTAAGTTTTAGTAGCATTGAAAAAGTGCTACAAATGTAATACACAAAAGATATTGTAGCTGAAATGAAACACAACAAAAGACATATAGTGGGACTGAAAAACCGCTACAAAAAAAATGAAAAATGATGCAAATATCACTTTAGTTGCATTTTTAAGATGCTGCCAAAAAAACCATTTGTAGGATTTCTGAAACGCTACAATATTTTAATTTTTGGTTGCGTTTACTAAAACGCAACAAAACTTTCAGCCTATTAGTTGCATGTCTTATAGCAGCGTTTATCGGAATGCTGCTACAAGTTATTGTAGCGTTTTTGCAACGCTACGAAAGACATTTTCTGGTGTAGTGTTCTAAATAGTAACTACTCAAATAATGCACATGTGTCACATACCACATCGCATTACTTCAATATTTACTAAGTGGTAGTACACTCCACTTATTGAAAATACACACAAATAAATATTTCATATGGTTATAATATTTTACATCATACCTCAAAAGGTACTTATGTAGATCTATAATTGTTTCAAAATCCTAAATTTGAAATTTAGTTCATAAGTCATGTATCAATATATATATACACACACACACACACACACACATACATACATACATACATATATATACATAAGCAAAACTTATTACTTTCCATACTTCATTAACTTCATCAATTCCAAAATCATGTTTCCAAAAATAGTTAATCAATTATAATACAAATATACTTTGTAAATATATATATCCATTATAATCATTTATAAAAAAACCTAAACCAATTTAGAAGATATGTTTGATATTTAAATTTATTAGCTCTATCATTAATGATAAGCAAGAGAAAAAGAATTAAGTTTCTGATAAACTAAACTTTAAAATTATACAAATCACAAAATCTAAAACTTGTAGAATATTTCTATGCTTTTCCAAACTTCAAGAATTATCAAAATTCGATAAGAAAGCAAAAAGTTATACCTAGAACAATATCTGGTTGGTTCTGAAAATTCGAATTTACTATACCGATTTTGTAAAAATTGTATAAATTCAACATTTAATCTTTTAATGCTAAATTTTTTATCATACCTTTGAATATCAGTCCAGTTTATATGTACCAAATTTGAAAACCAAACTCAAAACCATTTGGTATAGATTTCATATTCTTCTCAATCAATTTTCTACTTAGTTTTAAACATCTCAGTTTTCATATTACCACTTAAAAAATCATAGAAAATCGAAATTTAATAATTTTAAATCAAAATTTTTACAGTTTCTTTGAATATGAATGTACTTTACCTGTACAAAATTTCAAAGACGGAAAATTTACCAATTGGTACAGATTTGAAGTTCTTCTTCATCCATTTTCTGCTGTGTTATAAAAAACTCAGTTTCATATACCCAACTTGCAAAAATCATAAAAATTCGAAAATTAATATTTTTAACCCAAATTTTTTACAGTAGCTTTGAATATGAATGTAGTTATGTTTACGAAATTTCAAAGCTAGAGGCCTTACCAGTTGATACATATTTTAAGTTCTTCTTCATCCATTATCTGTTGTGTTATGAAAATCTCAGTTTCATATACCCAACTTGAAAAAATCATAGAAATTCGAAACTTAACGGTGTTAACTCAAATATTTTACAGTAGCTTTGAATGTGAATGTAGTTTGTATGCACAAAATTTCAAAGCTATAGGCCTTACCAATTGGTACAGATTTGAAGTTCTTCTTCATCCATTTTTTGTTGTGTTATAAAAATCTCTGTTTCATATACCCATCTTGCTAAAATCATAGAAATTTGAAACTTAATATTTTTAACTAATTTTTTTTATAGTATCTTTGAATATGAATGTAGTTTATATGCACAAAATTTCAAAGCTAGAGGCCTTATAAATTGGCACAGATTTGAAGTTCTTCAACAACTATTTTTTCTTCTTCTAGTGCTTATCAAATACTTGCCCTATGGGGCAATCAAACATACACCTTCCATGCGCTAAATTTATACGCATGCAACAAATTTCGATATACAATCCCTTAAACTTTCCAATATAACAACAAACTTTATTCAAATCTTATCTTAGTATCTAGGAATTCAAGGAATAATACAAACTTTAGGGGAAGGAACCAACTTTCAATTAAACAAGTAGAAATTTTACTTCTATGTCAACATGCATACACAAATCATGATTTAAAATGAAAAAATGGAAACTTCACTCACCTCAAACTCCAAAATGCATCTGTAAGGCCTACAGCAACTAGCTTTCGATTACTACCCTTTCACCTTTTCAATTTTAGAGAATTGGGAATCCTTCTTCTATCTTTGATTGCAAATTTTAATTTGTATTTTGGTTGGGATGAGAGGAATTGATTTTTGCTATTTTTTCCATTTCTGTTTTTGCTTCCTGAAAGAAAATATGTATCTTTTGTGTGTTCTCAAAATGAGAGTGGGTTGGATTTTTATCCTTAGCCCCTTCTCTAGGGTTTTCTAAAATAAAATCTTCATTTCCCCCTCTCTTTTTTTCGCGTTTCTTAAGGGAACATAATGATAATAATTTGTCTCATTATAAGATATTTTGTTTTTCCATTCTTATTAAATTTGTTTCTAGACTTTTCCTTCATATTGTAAAAATAATGTTTTCTCCTTTTATAATCTTTTCCTTTTTATGAAAAAAAATAACATTCACTACGCCATAGATGGCCTATCACAACGAAAATCCATGGTGTTGCTAGCCACAATGTTGTCATTGTTATGTAGTTTTTTGTTTATTGCAACGCACGCTTAAATGTGTTAGCATATATATCAACATGTGTTGCAGTAGCCTCGTAAGTAAAATTATCAATCCGTGTCAACACGATCCAACGGTCCAGGTTAGCGATCCGCATGAAATAATGTTTATTCCAGATTAGCAATCCGTGCGTGAAATAATGTTTACGGCGGGAAACAAAAACAAAGGAGGGAAACTAACAAAATATTGAAAGTTTCTGTCAAAACTTAACAAAATATTTCGTTGCTCAACCTCTCAAACACTCACTCTCAAGTTCAATCAGGGCTACAAGTTCGACTTTACAAGCTTAATTAGGGTTCGAGTAGGGAAGGTTCAAGTTCAATTAAGGCTTCGATTGTAACAACCCAAATTTTAATAACATGTTGAAACAAGAAATCAAGGTATAATTAATTTTTAAATAAAAACCAAGGAAAATAGGTTGCGCCATTGCGTTCGTCTCGGAATTCTGCATGAGATAGAGTCTGAGTTTTCGAAAATCGGAGTTCGTATGAAGAAGATATGGCACTTAGAAGTTTTCCAAATTTTCAGAATTAAATAATAATAACCAGTCCGAATTCAAAATTCAAATTTCGAGTTTCAAAAACGAATACCCGGGCTGGGCGGGAAATTTCCCGCCCAGGACCCAGGTCGACAACATGGTCGACCATGTAGTCGACCTGGCCCAAAGGGGGTCGACCACCCAGTCGACCTCCCTGGTGCTGGGTTGAGCCCAGCTCGGCTGTGTTGGTTCATGGGTGCATTTTTCGGGCATGTGACGAATTTTGATGGTTCGGATGAGTTTTATTACGATATAAAGGCCCTAAACTATTCACTCCACTTATAAATATGTAACTACCTTAACCATAATTCACTAAATATTCTCTAAGACGCCATTATGCTGCTGAAATCCCTCTTGATCATGGTCGCCGCCTCTATTCTTTTTCCTAAGTCTTCATGCACAATCTAAATTAAAGAACAAAGCTTCAACAATAAATCAGCAACGCCGCAACGTTTCTACGACAATATCAGTTCTTATTCACTAGTCATGCTCGGTAAGTTCTAGTTATTTTCAGATCTAAATATTTAAATTTAATATGGGCATGTGATAAAGTGAAATTGGACTTTTGACTCAAGTCTATTTCTGTTTCTTCTTGAATCTTTATTTTTGGGCTTTTCTATCTTCATTCTCATGCCAAGTTTATGATCTATTCAGCAGTTTTCTTGATTCGTAATGATGTTATCATCAAGTTGTAATCTTTATGCATATCATGATGATTTATGTTGTTTTCTCTCTGATCTTATTCTTATTGCAACTTCTACCTTCCCCTATTTATTTTCTTTTGATGAACCTAGGTCAATTTCGGACCTAGGCCTAAACTACGATATACGTGCGATGGTATACGGGGGAAATTTTGGAATATTGCCTAGTGGAATATATGTGTCTGGTGGAATCGAAGGCATAATATGAAAATTGGATGTTTGGGGATAATTTACCATTAACATGAAACGGGGTAATTTTGGGTATTGTCATTATAATGGTTATTGTGCGATTGAGATTGATATATGTAATTTGACATGCATTTTGATATATGTAATTTGGCTAGAACTTGTTATGGGTAAATTGGTGTAAACGTGGTATACATGTAATTTTGGGTATAAAACTTGATCTATGTAAATTGAGCATAGCTTTATAAACATGTAAATCATGAATCTTGACATATGTAAAACGACATGAAACTTGGTATATGTGTAAATTGGCATACATGTAAAACAGCATGAATTGAACATATGTAAATTTGGTATGAATTGGGCATATGTAAAACTGACATGTAATCTAGAACTTGGGCATATGTTAATTATGTAAAATTTGGAGTTGAAACATATATGATAATTTATGACTTGGTAGAGGTTTAATATGAATGCGCCTAAGTTGGGTTTTGGGTAGTTGGCATGTATTGTAAATAAAAGGCTATAACTTGGCATAACCTTATGGTGAATTATGATAATACTTTGGGAATACGTTTTGGGGCAAAAACGTGAATTATGAACTTGATAATTGGCATATAACTGGAAATATGAACGTGGTTGAAATATGAACACGAACGTGAACATGGCTAACTCGAGGTTGGGTTGAGTTTGCAGTGTATTTCTGCCCGGAACTGCCCGACATATCCAGTGACTGCAAATAATAAGATCCAATGTGAGAAGTTAGTCATATCGTGCTTAAACCCGAGGTTAGATTGAGTTGTGGTGTAATTCTACCCGAAACCGCCCGGCATATCCAGTGACCGCAACAACAGGTCTAATGTGAGAGGTTGATGCATTAATAATTAATTAATGCCAATAAACAGACATGCTAAGAATGGAAAGGTTAAGTAACATATGAATAGTCGACACTTAACCAATATAACATGTTAATTAGACAAGTGGCTAGGGTTAAGTAAATTAAGAACGCTTAACCAACATAACATGTTAATTAGACCAGCAGGTAGGGTAAAGTAAACTAAGAACGCTTAACCAACATAACTGTTAATCAGACCAATGGGTGGGTTAAGTAATATGACTAGGCTAATGACACTTAACCAATATGACATGAATGGGTGGGTTAAGTAATATGACTGGGCTAATGACACTTAACCAATATAACATGACGCGTGGTAGGGTTAAGTCAACTTAAACATATGGATAATACTTAACCAACTTAGCATGATACGTGGGCGGGTTAAGTCATGAACTGCTTGAAAACACAACCAATTTGATATGCTAATATAGCGGGGTTAAGTTATGAATCACTAAACAGCACTTAACCAACTTGGCATGATACGTGGGCTGGTTAAGCCATGAATTACTTGAAAACACTTAACCAATGCAATCTGATGAATGGGAGGGTTAAGTTAAATGGGTTGGCGATGCTTAACCAATATGACATGGTGTGTGGTAGGGTAAAGTAAACATGCGAAGGCAACACTTAACTGATATAACAAGACATGCGGTAGGGTTAAGTAACACAAGAGAGAACACTTAACCAAGGTAACATGATGGGTGGTGGGGTTTAGTTAACTTGAACAGATAACACTTAACCAACCTGTGGGGTATACGAATAGACCCTAGGAAAACCCTAGTAGTGGGACCCGTTTCAGCAGTAACCCACATTAGGTATCAACGGTACCCTGAGCTAGGCAGGGTGGGGCACGATTACTGGGCTGATTATAAGCGGTCAAAATGGCAGCAGTTGATGCAGAAGTGCAGGTTCCGACGGATTACGGGCGTGCATGTATTCCGGAGTGGAAAATTTAGCCACTGGGCATCAGTAGATATAAAGCTGTGCATCAAGAATTGTGTCGAGGTTTCCATCCTAGGGATTGATACACCTTAGTATGGGACCAGCACGGGTATCTACAAGTAAGGGGCCGCGTGACACAAACGAGAACTAGGTTGAGTAGGAGTCGATCGATTAAGGTAGTAAGGATACATCTAACACATTCATGGCAATTGGGCTGGTTGAGGTAAGAGCCTCATACTAGATGTAGTCCTGAAGGCTACCACAACTACGGTGTTGGGATCACCTAATTATATAACACGGGCTACTAGTTGGGACACTAGTAGGGGGTAAGGATCCTTGTTACATAGGACACTAGTTGGAACACTAGTAGGAATACAGATCATTCCATGCAAAACACTTGTGAGGATGCTAGTTAGGGTGTGCATAGCAAATAGATATCATAGAAATATTTTAATGGTGAAGCAGAGAAATCTTGCGATGCTTGATAAAAATCTTGCGAAATTATACTTAGTTTATCTTGAATGGGAACCTTGCGTTGTTATACTTGACAAAAATCATATGATGTTATTCTTAGTTATCTTGCATGTTGCTTATCTTGTCATCATGCTTATGTTTACTTTCAGTTTATTCATGCCATGTTATCTTTACCTGTTTTTATTCTGAAAGTCACTAGGACTTACTCAGTCTTTATGACTGACCTATTTTGTTTCGCCTCTTTTTCTTCCGTTCCCCCCCCCCTCTCCCCAGGTTCGTAGGGTGGGAATACAGCTTAGTTCGGATCTTACCAAGCTCCAAGGCTTTTTCATGTACAGCTTGGTTTTCTCTTGGCTATGACTTGCTTTGCATTATTGGGAAATACTACAATTTATTTTTATGCTTCTTTGTTTTTGAGCAAGACAGATATTTTGACTATGTAATTGGGTATTGGAAGTTGATGGGCTTTTATTGTAAACAATTATATTTAATAAATGATTTGAAGTACTTCTACTTTACTTTTCGCTGTTTTATATATGTCTGTCTTGTAATATTTCTGTTCCAGTACCCATATTGCTCCATTGAAGTTAAGGCATTCCCTTTGTGAGTGACCTTAACGGATGTAGGGTGTTACATTTGGTATCAGAGCAGAAGGTTACCAGACTGGGCAAAAGCTTTTAAAAACCTTCTGAAATTATTTTCAAAATGTTTACAAAGAAGCATTTTTCTAAGAAAAGTTTTGTTTTACGAAAGGCATATTCCCCAAAGCCATATGCACTATCTTTTGATTCCCTCCTTGAGTCTCTTCTCTCTTTCTTTTTCACCATAGTTTTGTAGGTGTACGACACATGTAGGAGGGCAAAGAAGTGCCTAACTTCCATCTGTAGCCGCAGTAGTTCCATCTGCAACTAATCTTATTTCAAGCTTTGTAGGGTTACCGTGCGATGGAGGTAGCTTTCGAGAAACTTGTCAACAAACTATACAAGGATAGTAAGAACAGGGATAAAGAACATAAGCCTAAGGATGAAAAACTTGTTGATATGGCTTAATCCACGAAGGAGGAAAAAGGTGAACGGAAAGAGGCCAAACTGAAAGAATAATAAAACCCATGACAAGAAAGAGCATCGTTGGTATGGTAAAAAGGGACATGTAGTTAAGTATTATAAGACAAGGACAAGGGAAAAGGACAAGATCACCGAGAGGGCAATTGTATGCTCTCACTACTAGCGTACCTAAGAGGGGTGGTAACATTTCTGTTAAAAGTTTAGCTTTTCTTTTCTATCATACCGTGGGAACTTTGTTTTTGTACATCGCATCCTTTTAATTCTGCTTCGATAGTTGAGTCTCTGCACCTTAGTACTAGCGTGGTAGAGGATCCCATTTTTGTCTCAAATCCTGTTGGGGAAATCTGCACCTTAGTACTAGCGTGGTAGAGGATCTCATTTTTGTCTCAAATCCTGTTGGGGAATCGGCTCATTATTTGATGACTTGTTTGGATTTGAGAATGTCTATGCTAAGTTTTGAGTTTAGAAGTAATGCTTATGTTTTTGGGCTATGGGTTGATTCTAGGAATGGAGTGGTTATCCAGAAATGGTACCATTCTCGAGTATGAAAAGAGGGTAGTTAGGCTCTTGACTTGCCTCGGTAATGCCCTCGAAGTCTAGTGTAACCCTTAGGGTTCTGCCATGCTTAGTTACCTAGAATCTCTTGATACATCTATTGATCCGCTCGAGTAGTGTTCACCACTAAGGCGGGTGGTTCATTTCTCTTATGCATGAGTTATAGAAAATCACCTTAGTAAGTACATTTGGCAACATGGTTGACATTTGTTTGTTTTCAAGAGATAGTTCTTCTACGTGGAATACCTTATAGTGAGTAAACGAGATCCAGGATTCACTAGTGAATTTTGGAAAGCTTGCATGAAACCATGAGTACGCAGTTATTTTTGGGCCGAGTATACTAGAAGGAGAATAAGTGAAAGTGAAACGAGAGGCAACAGTGAAATGAGTTCCAACTCATATTTTGGAAACAAGAATTAAGAAGCTACGAAATTGTGAAGTTAAAGACGGTCAAAGCACAATGAAGTTAAGCTCAAGGAAATGCGACTTAGAAGATGGAAGACTAGATACGCACATCACATCTCTTTTTAAGAGTATATCCTTGATCCCTCTTTTCCTGTAGAGCTTACTTGCATGCTATCTTTTAAATATATCCTCTCCGTCCTATTCTCAATCCAATTTCTGTTGCAAACCCCATAGGGAGTATGACTCATCTGTTAGTAATACATGTTGGGGCTAGAGGGTGTCCGTTGGGTTGACTAAACTTTTTGGGTTTTATAGGATATGGGTTGGTTTTAGGGAGGGAATTCTTGTGACCAAAAAGGAGTCCATCATGCTTAGTTTCCTAGAAACATATATATTGGTTGGGTAATTCTTTGGGTGTCAGTCTGATGTCGATTTCGGTCTTCGGGGCTGATGCTTAGAGAGTTCTTCTCCTAATTAGTATATATGTGACGTAGATTTCTAGTTTTGACATTGCCTAATGGGCACAAAGTTTTTACTTTCTTCTATCATTCAACTATACCTTTAGGTAGGAACAATTGGGTGTAAACATGTGTTTGAGACATGTTATGATTGATGGTTGCAAGTGGTTGCTAATGGTTGCTCGTGAATGCATATACACGCACATTAGGCACTAGATCGGCTCAGTCACCTTTCATACTGCATATGCATGAGTGTTTATACTTGTTTATGGATGAAATTGAATGTGTTATCATGTGGATGTTGCATATGGATGAATGTTTGTGCACACATATAGTGTTTATGTGACTAGGACTATTTGCATACATGTTGGACTCATGGCACTGAACATATTTTGCACTAAGAAGATCAATCAGGCCTGATCATTTGCATTAGATAAGGAACATATACACACACTTTCTGCATATGTTCATACAACATTAGAAAGCACTTAAGGACAATGGATGCCTGTGATTGATGATTGGGTAGATCGATGATTGGATGGTAGGACAAATTCTTCTTAACTTGAAGATTTCGGGGACGAAATCCTTTAAGGAGGGGAGAATGTAACAACCCGAATATTAATAACATGTTGAAACCAGAAATCAAGGTATAATTAATTTTTAATATAAGAATCAAGGGAAATGGGTTGCACCATTGCGTTCGTCTCGGAATTCTGCATGAGATAGAGTCCGAATTTTCGAAAATCGAAGTTCGTATGAAGAAGTTATAGCACTTAGAAGTTTTCCAAATTTTCAGAATTAAATAATAATAAACAGTATGAATTCAAAATTCAAATTTCGAGTTTCAAAAACGAGTACCCGGGCTGGGCGGGAAATTTCCCGCCCAGGACCCAGGTCGACTGGGTAGTCGACCTGGGTAGGGGCAGGTCGACTACATGGTCAACCATGTAGTCGACCTAGCGCAAAGGAGGTCGACCACCCAGTCGACCTCCCTGTTGCTGGGGTCGAGCCCAGCTCGGATGTGTTGGTTTGTGGGTGCATTTTTCGGGCCTGTGACGAATTTTGATGGTTCGGATGAGTTCTATGATGATCTAAAGGCCCTAAACTATTCACTACACTTATATATATGTAACTACCCTAACCCTAATTCACAAAACATTCTCTAAGACGCCATTATGCTACTGAAATCCCCCTTGATCATGGCCGCCGCCTCTAATCTTTTCCCTAAGTCTTCATGCACAATCTAAATTAAAGAACAAAGCTTCAACAATGGTGCAAACAATAAATCAGCAACGCCGCAACGTTTCAACGACAATTTTAGTTCTTATTCATTAGCCGTGCTCTGTAAGTTCTAGTTATTTTCAGATCTAAATATTTAAATTTAATATAGGCATGTGATGAAGTGAAATTGGACTTTTGACTCAAGTCTATTTCTATTTCTTCTTGAATCTTGATTTTTGGGCTTTTCTATCTTCATTCTCATGCCAAGTTATGATCTATTCAGCAGTTTTCTTGATTCGTAATGATGTAATCATCAAGTTGTAATCTTTATGCCTATCATGATGATTTATGTTGTTTTCTCTCTGATCTTATTCTTATTTCAACTTCTACCTTCCCCTATTTATTTTCTTTTGATGAACTTAGGTCAATTTCGGACCTAGGCCTAAACTACGATATACGTGCGATGGTATACGGGGGAAATATTGGAATATTGCCTAGTGGAATATATGTGTCTGGTGGAATCGAAGGCGCATAATATGAAAATTGGATGTTTGGGGAAAATTTGCCATTAACATGAAACGGGGTAATTTTGGGTATTGTCATTATAATGGTTATTGCGCGATTGGGATTGATATATGTAATTTGACATGGATCTTGATATATATAATTTGGCTAGAACTTGTTATGGGTAAATTGGTGTAAACGTGGTATACATGTAATTTTGGGTATAAAACTTGATCTATGTAAATTGAGCATATCTTTATAAACATGTAAATCATGAATCTTGACATATGTAAAACGGCATGAAACTTGGTATATGTGTAAATTGACATACATGTAAAATGGCATGAATTGAACATATGTAAATTTGGTATGAATTGGGCATATGTAAAACTGACATGTAATCTAGAACTTGGGCATATGTTAATTATGTAAAATTTGGAGTTGAAACATATATGATAATTTATGACTTGGTAGAGGTTTAATATGAACGCGCCTAAGTTGGGTTTTGGGTAGTTGGCATGTATTGTAAATAAAAGGCTATAACTTGGCATAACCTTATAGTGAATTATGATAATAATTTGGGAATACGTTTTGGGGGGCAAAAACGTGAATTATGAACTTGATAATTGGCATATAACTGGAAATATGAACGTGGTTGAAATATGAACACGAACGTGAACATGGCTAACTCGAGGTTGGGTTGAGTTTGCAGTGTAATTCTTCCCGGAACCGCCCGGCATATCCAGTGACTGCAAATAATAAAATCCAATGTGAGAAGTTAGCCATATCGTGCTTAAACCCGAGGTTAGACTGAGTTGTGGTGTAATTCTGCTCGGAACCGCCCGACATATCCAGTGATCGCAACAACAGGTCTAATGTGAGAGGTTGATGCATTAATAATTAATTAATGCCAATAAATAGACATGCTAAGAATGGAAAGGTTAAGTAACATATGAATAGTCGACACTTAACCAATATAACATGTTAATTAGACAAGTGGGTGGTGTTAAGTAAATTAAGAACGCTTAACCAACATAACGTGTTAATTAGACCAGTGGGTAAGGTTAAGTAAACTAAGAACGCTTAACCAACATAACTGTTAATCAGACCAATGGGTGGGTTAAGTAATATGACTAGGTTAATGACACTTAACCGATATGACATGAGTGGGAGGGTTGAGTAATATGACTAGGCTAATGACACTTAACCAATATAACATGACGCGTGGCAGGGTTAAGTCAACTTGAACATATAGATAATACTTAACCAACTTAGCATGATACGTGGGCGGGTTAAGTCATGAATTGCTTGAAAACACTTAACCAATTTGATATGCTAAGATAGCGAGGTTAAGTTATGAATCACTAAACAACACTTAACCAACTTGGCATGATACGTGGGCTGGTTAAGCCATGAATTACTTGAAAACACTTAACCAATGCAATCTGACGAATGGGAGGGTTAAGTTAAATGGGTTGGCGATGCTTAACCAAAATGACATGGTGTGTGGTAGGGTTAAGTAAACACGCGAAGGCAACACTTAAACGATATAACAAGACATGCGGTAGGGTTAAGTAACATAAGAAAGAACACTTAACCAAGGTAACATGATGGGTGGTGGGGTTAAGTTAACTGGAATGGATAACACTTAACTAACCTGTGGGGTATACGAATTGACCCTAGGAAAACCTTAGTAGCGGGACCCATTTCAGCAGTAACCCACATTAGGTATCAACGATACCCTGAGCTAGGCAGGGTGGGGCACGATTACTGGGCTGATTATAAGCGGTCAAAATGGCGGCAGGTGATGTAGCAGTGCAGGTTCCGACGGATTACGGACGTGCACGTATTCCGGTGTGGAAAATTTAGCCATTGGGCATTAGTAGATATAAAGCTGTGCATCAAGAATTGTGTCGGGGTTGCCATCCTAGGGATTGATACACCTTAGGATGGGACCAGCACATGTATCTACAAGTAAGGGGCTGCGTGACACAAACGAGAACTAGGTCGAGTAGGAGCCGATCGATTAAGGTAGTAAGGATACATCTAACACATTCATGGCAATTGGGTTGGTTGAGGTAAGAGCCTCATACTAGATGTAGTCCTGAAGGCTACCACAACTACGGGGTTGGGGTCACCTTATTATATAACACGGGCTACTAGTTGGGACATTAGCAGGGGGTAAGGATCCTTGTTACATAGGACACTTGTTGGAACACTAGTAGGAATACAGATCATTCCATGCAAAACACTTGTAAGGATGCTAGTTATGTTGTGCAGAGCAAATAGATATCATAGAAATATTTTAATGGTGAAGCAGAGAAATCTTGCGATGCTTGATAGAAATCTTGCAAAATTATACTTAGTTTATCTTGAATGGGAACCTTGCGATGTTATACTTGACAAAAATCATACGATGTTATTCTTAGTTATCTTGCCTGTTGCTTATCTTGTTATCATGCTTATGTTTACTTTCACTTTATTCGTGCCATGTTATCTTTACCTGTTTTTATGCTGAAAGTCAGTAGGACTTACTCAGTATTTATTACTGACCCGTTTTGTTTCGTCTCTTTTTCTTCCGTCCCCCCCCCCCCCCAATGTTCGCAGGGTGGGAATACAACTTAGTTCGGATCTTGCCAAGCTCCAAGGCTCTTTCATGTACGGCTTGGTTTTCTCTTGGCTATGGCTTGCTTTGCTTTTTTGGGGAATACTACAATTTATTTTTATGCTTCTTTGTTTTTGAGCAAGACGGATATTTTGACTATGTAATTGGGTATTGGAAGTTGATGGGCTTTTATTGTAAACAATTATATTTAATAAATGATTTGAAGTACTTCTACTTTACTTTCCGCTGTTTTATATATGTCTGTCTTGTAATATTTCTGTTCCAGTACCCATATTGCTCCATTGGAGTTAAGGCATTCCCTTTGTGAGTGACCTTAACGGATGTGGGGTGTTACATAGATGTTTCAATTAGGTCTTCAATTGGGGTTCGTTTGGGTTTCAGATTTCAGTTAGGGCTTCAATTTAATCTGTTGCTTCAGGTGTCACTCAATGTACGTTTCAATTTTTTCTGATTTTATTGTTGTGTTGCATAATGTATAGCTTTACTTGTGCCTAATTTACTGCTTTAAGGTATCACTCAATGAACGACGAGGAAAAACTATGGGCAGAACTTCCTATGTTTAGTGTAGAGTACATCAGTGGAGTGAAACTTTTTATTCGAAATACTTTTTCTAGATTTGCGGTAGGTGATGAAATTACATGCCCTTGCAAAAAGTGTCATAATCGCAAGTGGCATTGTCGAGAAGTAGTCTATAACCATCTGATATGGAATGGTCCATCTGAATTGTACATGAAATGGATTTGTGAAATTTCCTGATTAGATCCTAAAAGGAGCGATAACGATATGGATTGTGAAGTAGGAATAAATTTTGGAGATAATCTCGATGAGATGTTGCAACGTACTTGTGGAAATATGCAGAATAATGAAGATGGATTTTCTGATGGGTCAAATGGAATAGATGTCGATGCTAGAAAATTTCATCAATGTGTTGAAGAGGGAAAACATCCATTATATCCAGGGTATGCTGAATTTTCGCAATTAAGTTTCATTGTCAGGCTTTATTCTTTAAAATGCCTACATAGAATCACTGAGTCTGCATTCAACGATTTATTAGAGTTGATAGAAGAAGCTTTTCCATAAGCCCACGTCCCTTTATCTTTCAATGCTACCAAAAATATCATTAAAGTTTTAGGCCTCGATTACCAAAGAATACATGCATGTCCGAATGACTGCATGCTATATTGGGCAGAAAATGAAAAGGAAAATAGCTGCAAAAGGTGTGGTTTTTCAAGGTGGGTTATACGAAAGAGAAAGTGGCTATTGACAAAGATTCGGAGAAGCGGATTCACAAAGTACCAGCAAAAGTGATGCATTATTTTCCACTAAAACCAAGATTGCAAAGGATGTTCATGTCGAAGGAGTATGCAAAACTTATGTTATGGCATGCAACGGGACGAAAAAATGATGGAAAATTTCGACATTCAGCTGATGGCGAGGTATGGAAGATGATGGATGCCAATTATTCCTCGTTTTTCATCAAAAAACAGAAATATCAGGTTAGAAGTAGCATCTGATGGATTCGGTTCTTTTCGTACAATGACTACGCAGCACAACACATGATCGATCGTACTATTAAATTATAACCTTCCACCTTGATTATGCATGAAGACAAAAATTTCGATACTTTCAACCCTTATCCCTGGTCCAGAGTCTCCTAAAAATTACATTGATGTCTACATGCAGCCTCTTATCGCATAATTGAAAGAATTATGGGATCTTGGCATACAAACTTATGATGCTTTTGCTAGTGATAATTTCACATTATGTGCAAGCGTGTTTTGGACAATCGACGACTTTCCGGGCTATGCAATGTTATCCGGCTGGAGCACGAAGGGTTATTTAGCTTGTCCCGTATGCCATTTCGAGACTTCTTCAACTTATTTGAAACATAGTAGAAAAATGTGCTACATGAATCATAAGAAATTTTTAGGCCCGGGACACAAGTGGACGTTTTGTAACAACCCTGAATTTCGGAGCCAATTTAAATTTTATTTTAAGTAATTTTAATGAGTTTTTGATATTTAAAATAATTTATTTAAAATAGTAATGATTGAAAGTTGATTTAAATCGAAGTTAGAATGAATAATTTAATTTTAGTTATAAAAATAGTTAGAAATAACGCGGTAGTTTGAAAAGTCAAACCAGAACTTTGACTGACCATTCAGGATGCAAAATTTAACGGATTTTAGTGAAACAAAAAATATTAGAATCTATTTAAAAATATCTTTCCAACAAATCTGAAAAATCGAAATTTCATAGCGGGAATCAAAAGTTATGCCCAGTTTAAAATTTAGAAATGTCGCTATGAAATTTATAAAGGTCAAAATGCTACTTTTGCATACGAAGGAATTTGAACTCGAAACCACTTCCATTTAGTTCAGAATGACGTTCCTGCATTGAAAAACAGTAAACACTTACATATTTCGAGTTTTGGGAATTGTTTGTTTAAAATGTATTTTTTATATTAAATATATACGCCTTGAAAATAGCCATTTTTCAAACGACCTCTGTTTTCGACGAAACCACTTTTGTTGGAACCGGAATGTCAAAATATGGTTAAATTTAATTTTTCATAATTTTTACAATTAATATATAATTATAATTGATTTTTCAGTGTAAACGGATAATTTTTGATTTCAAAAATTCATTAAAAATTCATACGAGCTCAGAATTGAACGAATTTAATTTCCTAGGTCCGCAGCGTCAAAACATAGCTAAATATATTTTTCGGGAATTTTTGAAGTTAATTTGTGACCCCGGTGAATTTTCATGTACAGTTGAATAAAAAAATTAAAGGATTTATATTAAAAATAAATAAAAAAATGCTTTAAACTTCGAAATTGGGCCTCGAAACATGTCCCATCGCGTTTAGAAGACTTCAAAACATTAAGATAGACAGTAAGCATGTCTAATTCTGAGTTCGGGCCAAATCGGACCTTAATGGGCTAATTAGTGAATATAATAATATAAATATACTCCTTAATCCCAACCCTAATCCTTCCCTACCAAAACTCAGCCGCCATTTCAGTTTTCATGGCCTAGAATGGCCGAAACTTCCTCCCTCAATCTCTCCCTCCTCTCTACGAATTAGAAGACAAATTATATACCATTTCAAAGCTCTTCTCCTCCTCTACCATTCCATAAGGTGATGATCGGATTTAGGCAAGAGATTTGGCCGAACCCATCCCCTCAACCCGCAGCCAAACAGCCCCACCGCGCCCCCCTAGGCCCCACTGCACCCTACACCATCCTAGGCGCAAGATCCCCTTCCTCTCCTCTCCGACGTCCTGTCACCCGATCATCTTCAAGCCGCAAGAATCAATAGAAAATTCAAGGCCTAGGATCGAGCATAGTAGTGAAAATGTGCGGCCTTCGTTCTGAAGTGGAAGAAAGGTTAGGAGGAGAGATTAATTAAACTAATTATTTTATTTAATAACGTATTAATTTATCCAATGTTCGAATCATCGTAACTTATTCATTTCAAATCAGAATCGAACGAAACTGGAAGCGTTGGACTTGTATGGATCAGATCTACGCTATGAAGCTGACTAGAGCTGAAACCAAACACTTTGAAAATTTCAGATCTGAATGGTTTGGTGAGAATTCTATTTTTAAATGAAGTAATTTATTTATTTCACTACAAATTTTATATTCACTTGTATATAATTTATGTTAATGCTATATATATTTATTCGGTGCTGGTTGTTATATGAATGCGATGGATGATGGAATTAATTTGTATGTCTCTTGTTTGTTAGAATAAGATAGTTGTAAAGAATGGCACCATGCTTGTTAAATTTAGATTAATGATAAAATTTCACTTTTATCGTTAACATGAAATTATTTATCAAATTTAGGTTGATGATAGAATTTCACTTTTATGGTTATCACAAATCCATGTGTTGTCAAATGAAAAAGAAAGATAAAAATATACATTTTATCGGATGTAAAAGAAGGACAAAATATTAATTTTGTCAAATATAAAAGAATGACAAAAAAATAGGCATTAGAGATAAAAGGACATTTTTATTAGAAAATGTAAATTAAAATAAAAGGAAATTTTTGTTAAGAAATGCAAATTAGAATAACAATGAACATATTAGTAGCGTTATGTAAATTTAGTAAAAATGAACGCATTTTTAGCGTTATGTAAATTTAGTAAAAATGAACGCATTTTTGGCGTTATGTAAATTTAGTAAAAATAAACACATTTTTAGCGTTATGTAAATTTAGTAAAAATGAACGCATTTTTAGCGTTATGTAAATTTAGTAAAAATGAACGCATTTTAAGTGTCATGTCAATTTGGAGAGAACAGACATCATTCTGGTTAGTGAATAAAAAAGACTTCATTTAGTTGATAGTGAATAATGACAATTTACACCGTCATTTATTTGAATTAGAAGGAGAACATTTATTTCAGTTCCATGGAAAAAAAAGACATTCCAAATCATTTTCGTTTGTTAAATAGAAAGACAACATTTTGTTTGTTAAAAAGAAGAATGACATTTATTTCACCTTATTTAGTTGGAATATAAAAATGACATTTTACAACGTCATTTGGTTGGATAATGAAAAATAGATATTGGTTACGTTGTCAATTAGTTAGGAATGAAAAGTAGACATTGTTTACATTGTCAATTTGCTAGAAATAAAATGGACATTATTACATTGTTGCTAGAAAAGAAATGACACAAAGTTATTCACTTTTATGTAAATAGAACGACACACAAAATTATCCTTTTTGCTTGCATTGAAAATGAACACACCCAAATTATTCATTTTTGTGTAATTGAATGAACACACACAAATTATACATTTTTGTGCAATTAAATGAACACACCAATTATACACTTTTGTGTAATAAACTGAACACACCAACTTATACATTTCTTGTGTAAATAAAATGAAAAATTTAGCGATAAAACTTTATTTACATTTTCTATGTAAATAGGATGAACACATTGATAGTGAGAACTTTTATTTATATTTTATAGGTAAATAAAATGAACGTATTTATAGCGACGACCTTTATTTACACTTTCTTATGTAAATAAAGATTTCATAGGAATTTATATTTTCCTATGTAAATAAAGAATGAAATGAAAATTTGCATTTTTAAAATGTGAACTTACACTGTATGATAAAAATTACATTTTTATATGTAATTTATCTATGAATTTACATCGCATGATAAAAATTACATTTTTATATGTAATTAAGGTATGAACTTGCATTGTAATAAAGATCACATTTTTATATGTAAACAAAAGTACAATTTATACCGCATAAAAAAAATTAATTGCATTTTTATATGTAATTAGAAGAGAGGATTTGCATTGTAAATAGAATTCCATTTTTTTTATGTCAATTATGTCAATATAAAAGTATGTCATTTATGATAGCAGACTGTAACGACCCAGGGATTTTCGGCCCCGAAAATCGACATAAATACCCTTATCGTATCTCATGCCGATCCTCCAAACACCGAAAACACTGGAACGTTTAGAAAGGAATTAGAGGGTGAGATAAGAAAGAAAGAAATATAAGAATAGAAGAAGAAGAAGAAGAACCATCACAGAGTCTCACATCGCAGCGGAACAAAATATAATACAGAAATAATCTTTATTGAGAGCTTTTGAAAATACTTACAATCATCAGAGTATATCAACATCACTGGACAGTTATAATAATCTGTCCCATACACAGCGGAAGTAGTTATATAATATCATACGTCTGGACTCTTCCAGCTTGTCTCTTTACAGCATTCGATAACCTGAACCTGTACATCCCGGGCTAACCCGAGCATTTACAAAACACCGGGTCAGTCTGGTGAACCAGAGTGAGATAAACTCGCACAGTATTAAGGTATCACACAACTTGATTTTAAAGTTAAAATCCTTTCGAAAGAAAAGGATAATCGTAAGACCAAATCCACACATAAACACGGACGGTTTTTACCTTACGATAACCCAAAACAGTTTGAAATCAATATCTTGTCTGATATTATAATAATGTCTAAATACAAGTAATATCAAATCTAGTAGAACGCTTGCATCTCACGCTCTACATATATAGTATACAAACAAAACCGCTGGCGCTTATTAGAGATTGGATTCCAACCATGACCAGGTATGGGACCACCTGCCGCTCGTGTATCTCTAGAGGCGAATACACTGGTTCAACAAGAACGTCTTGCAACACGGCCCTCACATGACCGACCACTCATTTCGCTTGAGTGTATCGAATGTATATCACCAACGGTTGGACTCAAACCACCGTTCCCGAATGGGCAGAATCGATAGATTAAGAAACAAAATGAATTTCTCTAGATAGGTGATTATACATCCTAATGGGAGCGACCCACATAGCCATGCTGCCAGCCCGATTTTTGTCATCTTCCGGTTGATGAGGCTTGAGGTTTAAATTACCTTTAGACATCTGGCCATCATTCACTTTGAATGCCACATCGTCAGATCCTCTGGATATCACTAATTGACGCCTACAAAAATACCCTAGTTGGGAGCTAACCAACTATGATATGTTTGAAGAAATCAACGTACGTGGCCCATTGGAAATACTCTGTCAGACACTCGTCCATACAAGTCATCCAGGAACAGGATGAACCGAAGGTACTTTCCTACTGCATCCAATACAGGAATCACCCCCAAGGATCAGTAGCGATCGTCCTTGCAATCCACAGTTTCAACCACGACAGAACCCCAGTATATCTCCGGGTCGAATCAGAGATTGTAAGTGGTTCTTCCACTTCATGAAGATCTACGGTCTTCACATGCTCCATCTCGATCGTCACTTGATCTCTTCTTTATATTCGTATTTGTTGGTCGGAATGGTTTTCGAATAAACATTCGATCTCGGTCTTTCCATACCCACAACCGTAAAGGTCAGACTAGATAGTCGGTTATTTAACTATCAAGTAAACATCCATGAAACCATAAAAATATAATTACTGGTCCGGTACTCAGTATCACTTGGCTTTTAAAATTAATCGCTCAAGTCCCTTTTTATTTCGTTGCTATGGAAAATATCACCTCATCTCATTTCCGTTACTTCGGAAAATCTTATCGCACACTGTCGCCATCGCCTACTAGTATCATCTTTGGGTCGTCCCGAAGCTGTTCAAGTTGGGGTATTTTAATTACCTCTCAGACCTTGACCAACAACGTTCTTACCTTCAGATAAATACGAGTCGTGATTCAAAAACCCTATTTTATCATTTTAATCCTTATTTCAAACCTCGTTTACTGAGCTCTAAGCAAACCCCTTTTTCCCAATTACCTTTTCTCTTTCGGGAAACTCCTTTTAAATTTATTTATTCAACTTAATACCATCATTAAGCATTTCTAGTTTAAAAACGATGTTTAAACTCATATTCATTTATAAACCTCGTTATAAATTCCAGGTTATATATATACCCTTTACATCTTCATTTCCTTTACTTAGTTTGAACCTTAAGTAAAAGAAAACTTTCATTTACGCTAGGTATCCACTTAAACCTCTTTATTGCCTTATTATAAGACTCGAGCTCAAAAACAAAGACTCATCCTTTAGCCCTTTCCAACCCTCGACCCTTTCATTTCCCACTTGCTTACTTAAATATATCTCCTTTGATTAATGATTACTATAACAACTTTACATTAATCATTTCAAAACAATTTACTTCTTTACGTAAATAATACTTTCCTCTGCTTAAAACCTTACTAAGCTGGATTAATTAAATTAATTCACTAATTTAAAATCTATCTTAGTCTAAATGGTCGACACACCAAACATGGTTATTCACTTAACCCATTCTAATTAATCCCATCTTTAAATTTATTAAAATATAATAAATTTTAAATAACTTTATTTAATCGCTCACGATTAATCAGACACTTACTGCTAAGTTATTTCATTTGTTTATGATTCTCATCGACATAAGAAATTTGTTTAATAAAACATATCCCATAATTTTCTTATAACTTTTTCCAAATAAATGATTAATATTTATTCCCCTTTTAATAACCTTTATTTAAAATGACAGCTTTCAAAAACTTATTCTAGTTATAAAATATATTTATAACTGCAACTCTGTCGACATATAGTCGATAAAATTCATCTTTAGAAAACGATTTACTTATCGACCGGGTGATGCTAATTTCCCAACACGTACCATCCATTTGTCTATGTCAGAACAAATGTTGCAGTACGATTCAATCATCAACAATAAAAAAAAAACCAATCAATCTACGGCCAAATCAAACAACGCAACCAATTCCAGCATTTTTATAAATGCGATCAATCAAGGGAAATTCCCTTGTTCGGGTCAAAAAAAAATGATTTGTATTTCCTCTGAAATTAACTGACTGTTTAACTTCCAGTAATTAAATCCATAATTATATAATAGGCAAACAGTCAAACACTATCAACCAGAACATGAAAATAAAAACCCAATCTATATAAAATATAAATTGGAAGAGCTGAGTGATTTAACTCACCTGATTTTCAATTTGTCGATTAACGCTGCGTTTTGATCAAATTAAACTGCTGTTTTAATTTAATCAAAAATCCCGGTCTCTTCCAATCTCGTCTGGACCAGCTTCATCATGTAGTGCTTGTCTTCATGGTTCCAACGAACCCAACCGTTCGAAGATCTGATCACGTATGGTCGAGATACGATCTTTTTTATGTCATAAAACAATTTAATTAAATAAACTTTAAATTTTACCTTAACAAACCCCTTTGCCTTTATTCTAAACCTCGGCCCAATATTCTCCAACCCGACCCGCCTACCCCATAAAACCCTATCCCTTCGATCCCTTTTCATTTCCATCGGCCGCCACAAATTTGATCCAAAACCAAAATGAGAAAAACCCTAATCCCTTTTCTCTTCTGCCATCTCGAGATATATGGCGTCGCCGCCCCTCCGTACTCCACTACTTCCTCGTCCTCCTCCTTACTACTACTCAACGAACCCCTCAGCAACCCCTTGATAACCCCTGGCCATCGCAGATGAACCACGAACCACCCGAGCCTTCCAAAACCACACGAGCAACCCGAATCAAGTCGACGGCCTCACCAGAAAAACGACAGCTAAGTTTTTCTTTTACTTGCTTTTAAATTTTGTGTACTGTTTTTATTTGATTTTCTGATTCTCGAATTTGGATTTTCTTGTTACTGTATTTGTTTGGGTTGTCTTTGGGATGGTGAATTACCTCTGCGTGAACGTCCTATTTATAGTATGGCTTTGTCTAGATCAGATTAACGTCCTTCAAACCCTAAATAGGTTCAGCTACCCCTAGTTTAGACCATATGGTTGTTTCCTTCTTTTCAGATGTTGTACTAGTGATGGTCGCTGGACAGTGATCACTATATGTTGGATTTTTAGCAGACATTTTGCTGAGTATCTTATTGTATTTTCAATATATTTGGTTGGTTCGAAGTGACTGAATTTGTGTAGGTTAGGTGAGCCTAAGTCTATGACTTGTTTATTCACTTCAGAGATTCAAAATCTGTAGTGTGGATTTTATGTTGGATTATGTTGGATTCTTGCTTTCACTGTATGCATTCTAATAAGGGTTTGACTATACCTTTACATATATATGAATATGTAAGTGTAAATTTTGTACTGGTTTATATGGAAAATCTATATTTTAGTGTTCCCTTAAGTGAAACAAGACATGCAGTAATTAAAATGAGTTGTTTTTCTTTTATATTTTCTTTGAATTGTTCATTGTACTTCACTGTATTGATGTATACCTATCTGTTTTTAGTTCGGCTATGCATTGTCTTGTCGTGTTAGCTGTAGGCATTTGCTTCAAAGATAAAATTGTTTTATTTCAAAGGACACCAAAATTCCTTTTTACACTTACCAAGGACAACTTTCATATTCATTGAATTGAGGACACCCATTGACATTTAAATACGAAAAGAGTTAAGTATGAACACATTTAATTGTTTAGCTGTTTCTTCCATCTTTATAGCTGTTTCGCGATCCCCTTAGCTGTTCTTGAGTTGTCATTTGATTTTGAATATAAATATATATATTTGTCTATTCATGATTTTTCTTGTTTAGCTGTTTACTTTCCCTTTTTCTTTGCTGTACTGTTTTGTTGATATGTATACAATTACATGTACATACATTGTACAAAAATATACACTTGTCCCCTTCTTTAGTTGTTCACTTATTTTTTTTTTTTATTTTGCTCATAGGTTGTTTATAAATTTCCCTTTTAATGGGTTCTCTCTTTTCTTGCAGATCAAACCGACGAGCGATTCACTGGTCTGGAAAGACGAGGCAATGTTGAAGTTGATTTGTTGATTTCTTTCCTTTTTAGTTTTGCATATATTTTTTTTTTCTTTTTTTCTCTCTGAACTTGTATTGTACAAGATAGAAATTCTTGACTTTGTACTGTGATTGTAATGAATTTAAATGCTAAACCATTTGCTGTTTTTTCTTAGTTGTTCTATCAGTATTGTTTGTACTGTTTTATTTCAGTTTCCTTTTCTGTTTTCATCTTGTACAGTTATTTTTCTTTACTGAATCAATCTGTGCATATTCATCCTATAGTATGTTATTATGGATTAGATATATGTATATATATATGTTCTTATGTATGAGGTTAGATTAGCAGATTTAATGTCCAACCCAAAGGTGAAACACCCTCAATAACCGTTTTAATAAAACAAAGTATGGCTGAAGCCTTGTTGATACAGGCCGGCAAATTAGTAAGTTAAACTTAATTGAAGAATTTACTAAACCATTTCGGAATCAAGGAGTTGGTAAAATTTACCAATTGGAAGGTGGTCGCTTTAAAATATTCTTTTATATTTAAATACTAAACTAAAGAAAAATAAATAAATCTCATTGTATATTTTTAAAACAAACCACTTATATTTCAAATGGATACGAATCAAACTTAGCAGTTAAAGTTTTGACTTCCAAACAACATTTCATTTTATTTTTATAATAATCTTTTATATTTTAAAATAAATTGTTATAATTTAAAAATGACTCCACAACGACTATTCGAATTAAACATATCGAATTAAATATTTAAAAATAATTCGAATTAAATATTCGAATTAAATGGCCGAAAAAATCTGGGACGTTACATTCTTCCCCCCTTAGAATAATTTCGTCCTCGAAATTGTTAGGTAAGAAGAATATTCCAAATCGAATTATTTTAAAATTATTACCTTTGAATTCAAAATAAATTCGAACTATAAAATTCTCGAGAATTTCGCCAGCACCTCTGCTGCATGACTCGATTGATATGACTACAACGGCTATTCTGGGCTTCAACTTCGAAAAGAAAATTCAAACTCCAAATGGCAATCCACTTTATTTGAATCCCAATTTATTTATCCAATAAATTTTTAAATCCCAATTCATTTGAATTCATTCAATATGAATTCATTCTTAACTTGATTTTTCTTAACCAGATTTAGTTTTATTTTCCTATCCGATTCGATTGACACATCAGTTCAACTTTATATCATATTTCAAATTTGATTTCAAATCAAAACAATCAGAACAACAAAACAACTCCTATCAGTACAGGAAATTATTTCTCTTTTCTATATAAAAATATATCTTGGGTAAAATTATTTCATCTACCCCCTTTATAAAACAATATCGTATCCATTCGCTAGTTCAAAGCTTCTCAACACTTGAACCAGTCAAATAACTCAATACAAAACATTTTTATATAAAATTTTACAAATACGCTCTCATATACACTCAAACTCAATCTAGGGTGTTACTAATCCCATCTCTATTGAGTTACGCCACAGAGCCAAGGTTTTTACTAAACCAATAGCTCTGATACCACTGTAACGACCCAGGGATTTTCGGCCCCGAAAATCGACATAAATACCCTTATCGTATCTCATGCCGATCCTCCAAAAACCGAAAACACTGGAACGTTTAGAAAGGAATTAGAGGGTGAGATAAGAAAGAAAGAAATATAAGAATAGAAGAAGAAGAAGAACCATCACAGAGTCTCACATCGCAGCGGAACAAAATATAATACAGAAATAATCTTTATTGAGAGCTTTTGAAAATACTTACAATCATCAGAGTATATCAACATCACTGGACAGTTATAATAATCTGTCCCATACACAGCGAAAGTAGTTATATAATATCATACGTCTGGACTCTTCCAGCTTGTCTCTTTACAGCATTCGATAACCTGAACCTGTACATCCCGGGCTAACCCGAGCATTTACAAAACACCGGGTCAGTCTGGTGAACCAGAGTGAGATAAACTCGCACAGTATTAAGGTATCACACAACTTGATTTTAAAGTTAAAATCCTTTCGAAAGAAAAGGATAATCGTAAGACCAAATCCACACATAAACACGGACGGTTTTTACCTTACGATAACCCAAAACAGTTTGAAATCAATATCTTGTCTGATATTATAATAATGTCTAAATACAAGTAATATCAAATCTAGTAGAACGCTTGCATCTCACGCTCTACATATATAGTATACAAACAAAACCGCTGGCGCTTATTAGAGATTGGATTCCAACCATGACCAGGTATGGGACCACCTGCCGCTCGTGTATCTCTAGAGGCGAATACACTGGGTTCAACAAGAACGTCTTGCAACCCGGCCCTCACATGACCGACCACTCATTTCGCTTGAGTGTATCGAATGTATATCACCAACGGTTGGACTCAAACCACCGTTCCCGAATGGGCAGAATCGATAGATTAAGAAACAAAATGAATTTCTCTAGATAGGTGATTATACATCCTAATGGGAGCGACCCACATAGCCATGCTGCCTGCCCGATTTTTGTCATCTTCCGGTTGATGAGGCTTGAGGTTTAAATTACCTTTAGACATCTGGCCATCATTCACTTTGAATGCCACATCGTCAGATCCTCTGGATATCACTAATTGACGCCTACAAAAATACCCTAGTTGGGAGCTAACCAACTATGATATGTTTGAAGAAATCAACGTACGTGGCCCATTGGAAATACTCTGTCAGACACTCGTCCATACAAGTCATCCAGGAACAGGATGAACCGAAGGTACTTTCCTACTGCATCCAATACAGGAATCACCCCAAGGATCAGTAGCGATCGTCCTTGCAATCCACAGTTTCAACCACGACAGAACCCCAGTATATCTCCGGGTCGAATCAGAGATTGTAAGTGGTTCTTCCACTTCATGAAGATCTACGGTCTTCACATGCTCCATCTCGATCGTCACTTGATCTCTTCTTTATATTCGTATTTGTTGGTCGGAATGGTTTTCGAATAAACATTCGATCTCGGTCTTTCCATACCCACAACCGTAAAGGTCAGACTAGATAGTCGGTTATTTAACTATCAAGTAAACATCCATGAAACCATAAAAATATAATTACTGGTCCGGTACTCAGTATCACTTGGCTTTTAAAATTAATCGCTCAAGTCCCTTTTTATTTCGTTGCTATGGAAAATATCACCTCATCTCATTTCCGTTACTTCGGAAAATCTTATCGCACACTGTCGCCATCGCCTACTAGTATCATCTTTGGGTCGTCCCGAAGCTGTTCAAGTTGGGGTATTTTAATTACCTCTCAGACCTTGACCAACAACGTTCTTACCTTCAGATAAATACGAGTCGTGATTCAAAAACCCTATTTTATCATTTTAATCCTTATTTCAAACCTCGTTTACTGAGCTCTAAGCAAACCCCTTTTTCCCAATTACCTTTTCTCTTTCGGGAAACTCCTTTTAAATTTATTTATTCAACTTAATACCATTATTAAGCATTTCTAGTTTAAAAACGATGTTTAAACTCATATTCATTTAAACCTCGTTATAAATTCCAGGTTATATATATACCCTTTACATCTTCATTTCCTTTACTTAGTTTGAACCTTAAGTAAAAGAAAACTTTCATTTACGCTAGGTATCCACTTAAACCTCTTTATTGCCTTATTATAAGACTCGAGCTCAAAAACAAAGACTCATCCTTTAGCCCTTTCCAACCCTCGACCCTTTCATTTCCCACTTGCTTACTTAAATATATCTCCTTTGATTAATGATTACTATAACAACTTTACATTAATCATTTCAAAACAATTTACTTCTTTACGTAAATAATACTTTCCTCTGCTTAAAACCTTACTAAGCTGGATTAATTAAATTAATTCACTAATTTAAAATCTATCTTAGTCTAAATGGTCGACACACCAAACATGGTTATTCACTTAACCCATTCTAATTAATCCCATCTTTAAATTTATTAAAATATAATAAATTTTAAATAACTTTATTTAATCGCTCACGATTAATCAAACACTTACTGCTAAGTTATTTCATTTGTTTATGATTCTCATCGACATAAGAAATTTGTTTAATAAAACATATCCCATAATTTTCTTATAACTTTTTCCAAATAAATGATTAATATTTATTCCCCTTTTAATAACCTTTATTTAAAATGACAGCTTTCAAAAACTTATTCTAGTTATAAAATATATTTATAACTGCAACTCTGTCGACATATAGTCGATAAAATTCATCTTTAGAAATTGATTTACTTATCGACCGGGTGATGCTAATTTCCCAACACGTACCATCCATTTGTCTATGTCAGAACAAATGTTGCAGTACGATTCAATCATCAACAATAAAAAAAAACCAATCAATCTACGGCCAAATCAAACAACGCAACCAATTCCAGCATTTTTATAAATGCGATCAATCAAGGGAAATTCCCTTGTTCGGGTCAAAACAAAATGATTTGTATTTCCTCTGAAATTAACTGACTGTTTAACTTCCAGTAATTAAATCCATAATTATATAACAGGCAAACAGTCAAACACTATCAACCAGAACACGAAAATAAAAACCCAATCTATATAAAATATAAATTGGAAGAGCTGAGTGAGTTTAACTCACCTGATTTTCAATTTGTCGATTAATGCTGCGTTTTGATCAAATTAAACTGTTGTTTTAATTTAATCAAAAATCCCGGTCTCTTCCAATGTCGTCTGGACCAGCTTCATCACGTAGTGCTTGTCTTCATGGTTCCAACGAACCCAACCGTTCGAAGATCTGATCACGTATGGTCGAGATACGATCATTTTTATGTCATAAAACAATTTAATTAAATAAACTTTAAATTTTACCTTAACAAACCCCTTTGCCTTTATTCTAAACCTCGGCCCAATATTCTCCAACCCGACCCGCCTACCCCATAAAACCCTATCCCTTCGATCCCTTTTCATTTCCATCGGCCGCCACAAATTTGATCCAAAACCAAAATGAGAAAAACCCTAATCCCTTTTCTCTTCTGCCATCTCGAGATATATGGCGTCGCCGCCCCTCCGTACTCCACTACTTCCTCGTCCTCCTCCTTACTACTACTCAACGAACCCCTCAGCAACCCCTTGATAACCCCTGGCCATCGCAGACGAACCACGAACCACCCGAGCCTTCCAAAACCACACGAGCAACCCGAATCAAGTCGACGGCCTCACCAGAAAAACGACAGCTAAGTTTTTCTTTTACTTGCTTTTAAATTTTGTGTACTGTTTTTATTTGATTTTCTGATTCTCGAATTTGGATTTTCTTGTTACTGTATTTGTTTGGGTTGTCTTTGGGATGGTGAATTACCTCTGCGTGAACGTCCTATTTATAGTATGGCTTTGTCTAGATCAGATTAACGTCCTTCAAACCCTAAATAGGTTCAGCTACCCCTAGTTTAGACCATATGGTTGTTTCCTTCTTTTCAGATGTTGTACTAGTGATGGTCGCTGGACAGTGATCACTATATGTTGGATTTTTAGCAGACATTTTGCTGAGTATCGTATTGTATTTTCAATATATTTGGTTGGTTCGAAGTGACTGAATTTGTGTAGGTTAGGTGAGCCTAAGTCTATGACTTGTTTATTCACTTCAGAGATTCAAAATCTGTAGTGTGGATTTTATGTTGGATTATGTTGGATTCTTGCTTTCACTGTATGCATTCTAATAAGGGTTTGACTATACCTTTACATATATATGAATATGTAAGTGTAAATTTTGTACTGGTTTATATGGAAAATCTATATTTTAGTGTTCCCTTAAGTGAAACAAGACATGCAGTAATTAAAATGAGTTGTTTTTCTTTTATATTTTCTTTGAGTTGTTCATTGTACTTCACTGTATTGATGTATACCTATCTGTTTTTAGTTCGGCTATGCATTGTCTTGTCGTGTTAGCTGTAGGCATTTGCTTCAAAGATAAAATTGTTTTATTTCAAAGGACACCAAAATTCCTTTTTACACTTACCAAGGACAACTTTCATATTCATTGAATTGAGGACACCCATTGACATTTAAATACGAAAAGAGTTAAGTATGAACACATTTAATTGTTTAGCTGTTTCTTCCATCTTTATAGCTGTTTCGCGATCCCCTTAGCTGTTCTTGAGTTGTCATTTGATTTTGAATATAAATATATATATTTGTCTATTCATGATTTTTCTTGTTTAGTTGTTTACTTTCCCTTTTTCTTTGCTGTACTGTTTTGTTGATATGTATACAATTACATGTACATACATTGTACAAAAATATACACTTGTCCCCTTCTTTAGTTGTTCACTTATTTTTATTTTTTTTATTTTGCTCATAGGTTGTTTATAAATTTTCCTTTTAATGGGTTCTCTCTTTTCTTGCAGATCAAACCGACGAGCGATTCACTGGTCTGGAAAGACGAGGCAATGTTGAAGTTGATTTGTTGATTTCTTTCCTTTTTAGTTTTGCATATATTTTTTTTTTCTTTTTTTCTCTCTGAACTTGTATTGTACAAGATAGAAATTCTTGACTTTGTACTGTGATTGTAATGAATTTAAATGCTAAACCATTTGCTGTTTTTTCTTAGTTGTTCTATCAGTATTGTTTGTACTGTTTTATTTCAGTTTCCTTTTCTGTTTTCATCTTGTACAGTTATTTTTCTTTACTGAATCAATCTGTGCATATTCATCCTATAGTATGTTATTATGGATTAGATATATGTATATATATATGTTCTTATGTATGAGGTTAGATTAGCAGATTTAATGTCCAACCCAAAGGTGAAACACCCTCAATAACCGTTTTAATAAAACAAAGTATGGCTGAAGCCTTGTTGATACAGCCCGGCAAATTAGTAAGTTAAACTTAATTGAAGAATTTACTAAACCATTTCGGAATCAAGGAGTTGGTAAAATTTACCAATCGGAAGGTGGTCGCTTTAAAATATTCTTTTATATTTAAATACTAAACTAAAGAAAAATAAATAAATCTCATTGTATAGTTTTAAAACAAACCACTTATATTTCAAATGGATACGGAATCAAACTTAGCAGTTAAAGTTTTGACTTCCAAACAACATTTCATTTTATTTTTATAATAATCTTTTATATTTTAAAATAAATTGTTATAATTTAAAAATGACTCCACAGCGACTATTCGAATTAAACATATCGAATTAAATATTTAAAAATAATTCGAATTAAATATTCGAATTAAATGGCCGAAAAAATCTGGGACGTTACACAGACAAAGTTAGAATTTAAAGAGATTACCTTGTTAATTGTCAATGTGTTAAATTAAGAAGATTTTGGTTTCAAAATGTTATCAATTTGGAAATAAAGGAATGTTTTTATTTTATATTCAATTAATGAAATTAATTGACGTTGGTTTAGAAAGATTACATCTTTGGCGTCAATATATTAAAGTAAGAAAGATATGGTTTTAAAATTGTACATCTTGAAAAGATTTTTATTAGAAAACCATAAAAATAGGGAAAGTTACAATTCATATTAAGATGCTTGAAATCAAGAGATTTTGAAATAAAGAATACCTTAAAATTAAGATTCTTTAATGGAAAGGATAATTTCAAATAATGACATGTTTTGGAAAAAATTGATTATAATTATAAATTATAATTGTACTTGGACACGAGGTTAGGTCACATTTGTGGTGGAAGTCTGCCCGGACCCGACCGACATATCCAGCAGCCACAAATGTTAGGCCTAATGTGAGGGGGTCAAAGTGCGCAAATACAAATTGGGCTAAGACACGAGGTTAAGCCCAACTTGTGGGAGAAGTCTGCCCGGAACCGATCGGCCTATCTAGCATCCACAAGTTGTAGGCCTAATGTGAGAGGTCTGACCCATATTAAAATATAAATGGATAACTTAGAAATTGACGTTATTTTCACGCCGTTATGTGTTAATAATGAAATGAATATTTTCACCACCAAGTTTGTTATAAAAGAAAGTTACATTTTTAATAAAGTAAGATAAGGTTATAAAAGTTTTACATTTTTCTTAATGTAAATATTAGAAAAGTTCCATTTTTCTTAATGTGAATAAAAGGAAAATAGGAAGTTACATTTTTATATGTAATTGGTGTAATATAGAAACTGACATTTTTCAATGTAAATAAGGATGAAATAGTCGCCATTGAATTCTGAATATTTAAATTGGTTTAAATATTTTATTTGAATTATATATAGGAATATATAGGGAATTTATTTATAAAACGAAGTTTGAACGTTAATTTATAATATATTATAAAACGAGCTCGAAATGGCGCGGCAGTTCGTAATATGGAGTTTTGAACTTCAACTGAGTATACAGAACTCGTTATAAGTCGGATTTCTGTGAAACAAGACACGTTGGAACCATATTGATTATAATTTTCATATGAAAGAGAAAAACCTAGATTTCGTGTTATAAATTGTTAGTTATGGTCAAATCAAATTTTGAAATAGTCGCTGTGGAAAATCGTTATTTAAATTTTATGTGTTAAAATAGCCGTTTTGCAAACGGACTCAGATTTCGATGAAATCAGTTTCATTGGGACCGTATCGTTAAATTATTGTACGGTGGTGAGTGGCGTGGAAAACCGATGTCGTATGTAACCACGGTAGCCGTAAACACTCGTTCAGTGCAATTAAATTAATTCAACTGAATAAAGGGATATTAGAGTGTAACTTGAACAGACGATCGAATCAGGCCACGAAACCAGTTCCGGTGAATTCGTAGCGTCGGATATAGTCAGGATAGGTATATAGTTTGTTATTTTTAGCGATCGGCAAATTTGGTGTTCAGAAGGGCAGTGCGGTACGCGCCAAAAACAGTCTACCGGGGCAACAGTCTCAGAATGCGACGAAACTAGTGCCGTTGGATTCGTATCGAAAAGTTATTATCGGTGTTCGCAGTTTCGAGTTGTTTTGATTTATCTGGTGATCGTGAGAAAATTAAACGCGTGTTGATTTCCGGTTTTATAAAGGAAATTTTTTCATACGATGTCAGAATTCGACGAAACTTGTCCCGTTGGATTCAGAATACCTGTTTACACCAAGATTAGCTTTCACATCAGTAAACAGAAGTCGACTGTGGTTATTTTTTTTCTTGATACTTCACCACGAAGTTTCGTTATAATAAAATAATAATAATAATTAAAAGCAGTTACAGTAAACCTAACCTATATCCTATACCGTGCACTCCAAGGTAAATGAGATGATCCTCGGTTTGGATTATTAAATCCTAAAACATTTAGATTTAGTAGATGGTTTTAAACTAGATTCCCAATGGACAGGGACCAACATGTGAACCCATCAAATCGTTGTCTGCCCAGGTAACAAGTTGCCCCTTAAAAACTTAACCATACACTGATACACACGTACAGCCGTGCTCTCCACGTATGTTATTCAAGCTTTCCTTTGCCGTGCTGACCACGTCTATTTTTGACTCCTTGCCGACAAAGTAATGAATAAACAATGCAACCCTATACTAGCCTAAACCTATATGTCGTAACGCCCAAGCTGTCTATTATTATAAATAAACATAAAGGAATGCACTGGTTCGGTTCAATGAACAAATGATGCCATTCCATAAATAAACAAACGCAACTAAAAAAAAAAAAAAAAAGGGAGTTCGAAAGAAATAAAGTCGCATGCCTCTTCTGAGTTCATGCTGGAATTCGCGGAGGAGCTCTGAGCGTCAGGGAAGTTAATGTGGTGGTTCTGGCGGGGGTCAAGGCCGACGCTGTCGGTCTTAGGAGTAAGCGACTGTAGAGTTTATGGGTTAAAAACTATAGCAGGCGGGGCTTAGAAGATACGGTTGAGCATAACTAGTAGGTGGCGTTCATCTTAAGGTTTAGGGGGTTTTCATTTTGTGCTGAAGGGTGACAATCGGGGTGTGAATGTGTTTTGAGGAGCATATGCGGGTAACTATAAACGGTGATGACAGTGGAAAGGAATGGGTACAATAAGATGGTGAATAAAAAGTGGTGCATGTCTGGATTCATGAATGGACGTGGGAGGACATCAGATGGGAGGAGCGTTTGTCGTGAGATGCATAAGAGTGGAATGATGGAGTAATAAGAGGAAGGGCGCTGTGAAGGTTCGGTCAGTATTGGGCTTCTTATTGGTGGTAGCAGAGTACATTCCTGGAATGAAGGACTTACAGCATATGTGATGATTAACGACTAATCAAGTTATAAGGGACCATGAAGAAGAAACAATGAGTGGCTAAATTCAAGTCCTGGAAACCCGATGTAAAGCATGAGTAGAAATTAGTTGAACCGTGGTTTAACTAGGAAAGAAAGAGAATTCTGTTGAGTGAAGTGTGATTAACCGGAACTCGTGAGACTAAGTAATAATTCATGAATTGACTGAAACAAGAACCGATGGGTTCGTAATCGCGAAGCCGATGTGTACGGGTTATAGTGGAATGAATCAGAGCTACTGGAATTTCATGATAAAATCAACGCTTGTTTCATTTTAAACAAAATCAAGGCAGAACCGTCGACTGCAAGACAGGTGAGTAAACTCACTAACTCCCTCTCGTTTATATTTAAACGAGTTTTAAAATTATTTTATAATGTGAAATGGTTGCTTGGTTGAATAGTTGATAAATTGGTTGATAATCATCGTTGATTGATTTATTTCATGAATGCGATATTTTTGATGTTACTAACATCTGTGGATGCAGGGAAACAGGTTGAAGGGATCCAACTGGATCCCTCAACATTTTATTTACTGTTTTATTTGATGATTATATATGTTATACTACACTATCCATGGTTGAATTTGTGTGTTTGGTTTACCCTGGCCCTAGGAACCTGGTATTTTAGATACCGTAAAATATCATCGAAGGTGAAAAGGGAAGTTAGAATTTAAAAGCAGAATTTATTTCCAAATTAGAAATAATTTCTTTTTCATTGAATTGCAAATGGAAACCTATTCCATTGGGTAAACCAAGAAAAAAGAAAAATGTTATAAATAAAGATATAAATTAAGTGAATCATTAACCATTGGATAAATTAAAAGGTGAGTTCAAATATGAATGTATATTTGAAAGTGAGTATCGGTTTTGAAACCAATATTTGGAAATGGATCCGAATTTAGCAAATTACAGAGAAAAGTTAAAGGAAGATTTTCAAATGCTTTAAAGTAAAAGAATAAATAGTTTAAACAAGGAAATATTTTGCAAATAAAATGTATATAAAAAAGGAGATTTATAGAAATCGAATTAAGTGGTTAGAAGAATGTATAGTTTATAAATATGTTTAAAGGAGAACTTGAATTGTCTAAAATAAACAGAGTTTATAAATGAACAACGGAAGCGTGTGCGCCGCACACGGTATTTTATTCAAAACAGAAATCAAACCGCTGTTGTTATAAGAATTGCTTTTAAACAGCGACTATAACACTGTCTTTGTAAGAAATGCTTTTATAAGACTAAACAGCGATTTTAGCGCTGTTGTTATAATAGATGTTGTAAATCTATACAGCAATTTAGACGCTGCTGTTATAATAAATGTCTTGGTAAACCTAACTAGCAATTTTAACGCTGCCGTTAAAATAACTGTTTTAATAGCAATCTTAATGCTATGGTTATGATAAGTGTTCTATAATGCTAGACAGCGGTTTTAACGCTGTTGTTGAGAGCAATGTTTTATAAACCAAACATTTGAAGATAGCAATTATAACGCTACCGTTATAATCAATATTTCTATAAAGAAGGTATGTTTGTAGATCAAAATCTGAGAGTCGCGTAAGCAATGTTGTTTAAAGTTATGAGCTCTGACTATTTCAAAGTTAAGAATGTCGTTCAGTTAAGGTCTGAGAGGTAATTATACCCCAACTTGACTAACTGCATTATTGACGGAGACATGGTTAAGGCTCGATAGCAAGGGTTGGTTAGTGATATCGTTAGTTAACGAATGATTTATGATTTGAGTTATAATAACGATGTTTATAACATCAGTTAATTCAAAGGATTTAGAAATGTTTTCTAACGGGAGTAAAGGATATTTTCTCAATAAAGGAATTATAATATTGGAAATGTTTTCCAATGATCGAGAGAGATAGAGCTTTGAAAGAACACGGAAGGCGGAAAATGAAGGAGATTTGGAAATGTTTCCGAATGAGAGTCAGAAATGTTTTCTGAATGTAAAGGACAGATAATGGAAATGTTTTCCAATGTTAATAGAGTATAATTCCTAAATATATTAAATAAGGAATGAAAGTGAAAAGGGAAATGAAGAAATGAATGAACAAAAAGGGATAAACGTTGAATGATGTTTGGTCGATAGAATTTCCTTTTGGAAATAATATCATTGTTTGCACACCGACATGTTTTCATTTGATAGTTAAATCACCGACTATCAAAGTTTTGACCATTTTAACGTTGTTAATATGGAGAGACCGGTTGGATTACTATCCAGAGAACCACTCCGTATTGGCATAAGCGTTGCGAATCAAGTATGCTGAATATCTTGAAGACGGAGTGAAGTGCAAGGGCTATTGTATAAGTCTTAGATAACAGTGCCTAAGATGGATGTACTGGATAGTGCCTTCGGTTTGTCCAGTCCCAGGACAAACGTGTATGGACGAGTGTCTGACAGAGTATATCCAATGGATCGCATAAGTTGATCTCTTCAAACGTACTTACGTTTGGTGGCGGAGGAATTCGTTTCTCTTAGCTGTATACCCGTGGTATTTTTGGTGAAATCAATTTGTGATTTGGCGGGTATGACAATGTGGCATTCAAAGTAATGGAGGTGTGATCTGTCAACAGATACGTTATGACCTCGAGCCTCATCAACCCGGAATTGGACAAAAATCGGGCAGGCAGCATGGCTATGTGGGTCGCACCCATTAGGATGTATGATCACCTATCTAGAGAAATTCCTTTTGTTCTTAAATCTATCGATGCTGTCCCTTATCGGGAGGCGGTTGCTGATCCCAACCGTTAGTGGTATACATTCGATACACTCAAGCGAAATGAGTGGTCGGTCATGTGTGGGCCGGGTTGCAAGATGTTCTTGTTGAACCCAGTGTATTTGACTCTAGAGATACACGTTCGGAAGGTGGTCCCATACCTTGTCAAGTTGGAATCCAATCTCCAATAAGCGCCTGCGAGTTTGATTGTATATTATATATGTAGAGCGTGAGATGCAAGCGTTCTACTAGATTTTAATTACTTGTGATTAGACATTATTATAATATCAGATGATATATGATTTCTAAAGTGTTTGGGTTATCGTAAGGTAAAAACCATCCGTGTTTATGTGTGGATCGGTCTTACGATTATCATTTCTTTTGAAAGGATTTTTGAAAGTTAAACAAATGGTTGGAGTTTACTCACACCAGTCCCATGACTGACCCAGAGTTTATTTTGTTTGTTTTCCCTAAACTCTTGGGTGCCCAAATTTGTACGGGCAGTCAAGTAGTTAGGATTTTTCAGATTCACTTGGAGGGGCTCGAAGCAGGAGACTATCATATTTTCCGCTGTGTACTATGTTGTATCTGGAAACAGGTGTTTATAACTGTTCCGGAGATAATCGTTGTGCTCTGATAATGGTATGTATATACAAATACTGATTTGTGCTTCAAAGTTATATTATCTAATATATTTTATTCGTTCCGCTGTGAGTTTGTGATCTTCGTTTTCTTCTATTCTAATATTTCTTTCTTTCTATTTCTCATCCTCTAACTTCTTTCTAAAAATGGTTCGTATTTCTGTGCAATTTGAGTTGGACGTGTGGTGTTATTAGTCGACTCAAAGGGTACGGATTTGCGGGTCGTTTCATTTGGTATCAGAGCTGAAGGTTAAGTGATTACCTTGGCTCTGTGGCGTGACTCAATAGAGATGGGGTTAGTAATATCCTAGATTGAGTTTAAGTGTATATATATGAGCGCGTATTTGTAGATTTGATATAAAAATTGTTTTATATTGTGTTGACTGGTTTGTTGAGTGGTTTATGAATTCTGGTCGATACAGGAAGTACAACCGTATCGATAGGTATTTCTAAACTCTCGAACAGAACAAATCGACTCAGTATTGTTTTAAAATGGGTAAGTGATATAATTTGCCCAAAAGTTATTTTGATATAAAGGGGTAATTTTCTGAAATTATCGAATGTGTTGATTGTTATTACAATCAAAGAAAATTATAAAATATTGAAATGGTTGTATAAAACCAAATTGAATTTGTATAAGAATAGGATATACAAATAAGCTGAACTGAAATTTAATTCAAACCATAATTTGAATTTAAATCCCGGATATTTTGAAAATATTCCTTGAAGTATTTTAAAGGTAATATGGCATTAGTTTGAAGAGATTTTTGAATAAGAATGGTTTAAATGGATTTTTAAAGGGATTAAGCACTGAAATCACTTCAGTGGCGAGAAAATAGTACTGATAATGGGTCGCGACATTATCAGCATTCATTTTCAAGTTTCTGAGTGACGGATTGCTACCATAGTAATTTGGAAATGAAAATATGTTTGAAAAGGACAAGTTATTCAAATGTTTTGAATTGAGTTGATTATAATGTATACAAATATATATGATTTTCAAACTAATTTGAAATAAAACTCAGGAATTTGAATCCTGAATTAAAGTTTAACTTGTGTAAGTTGTAGAAATTGAAATGGTGGAAATAAATCAAATGGATCGAAATTTAAGTTAAATGGAAATTGAAACTCAAATGGAATAAGTGGATTGATTCCTGAAGAAGAGATCAGATTTGACTTGATAGAATTGGAATGGACTAATCAGAATTTGATTAGAGAGCTAAAGACTGGAAGTTGGACTGATTGGAAATCAGTTGGAATGGATATGCTGAGCAAATATTGAATGGAAGCAAATGCATGAGATAGATTATGCCCGACAAAAAGGTACATGTTTACAATATTGTTTGGGCTGATGATTTTATGAGCCTATAAGGCAAGCCACTTGGCTTTTTGATTTCCTTTTGGTTTGAAGAAGGCCTAGAAAGGCAAGTTGTGATTGTGCCGATTGAGCCGTGCAGAGGAGATGCTGCCGAAAATTCTCAGAATCTAAAGTGTTAAAAGATTTTCAGAATTTTTGAAAATTTTCGTTAATAAGAATAAATTAATATTTTAATTGAAATATATTGGTCCAATTGAACTGAAGTCAAGAATTGAACGAAAAGAAAATTTGGACCTAGTTAATAGTGTATGTAGCATCTTTTCCTACCATTAGCAATTTCGAGGACGAAATTATTTTAAGGGGGAAGGAATGTAACGACCCGGGTTTTTCAGCCATTGAATTCTGAATATTTAAATTGGTTTAAATATTTTATTTGAATTATATATAGGAATATATAGGGAATTTATTTATAAAACGAAGTTTGAACGTTAATTTATAATATATTATAAAACGAGCTCGAAATGGCGCGGCAGTTCGTAATATGGAGTTTTGAACTTCAACTGAGTATACAGAACTCGTTATAAGTCGGATTTCTGTGAAACAAGACACGTTGGAACCATATTGATTATAATTTTCATATGAAAGAGAAAAACCTAGATTTCGTGTTATAAATTGTTAGTTATGGTCAAATCAAATTTTGAAATAGTCGCTGTGGAAAATCGTTATTTAAATTTTATGTGTTAAAATAGCCGTTTTGCAAACGGACTCAGATTTCGATGAAATCAGTTTCATTGGGACCGTATCGTTAAATTATTGTACGGTGGTGAGTGGCGTGGAAAACCGATGTCGTATGTAACCACGGTAGCCGTAAACGCTCGTTCAGTGCAATTAAATTAATTCAACTGAATAAAGGGATATTAGAGTGTAACTTGAACAGACGATCGAATCAGGCCACGAAACCAGTTCCGGTGAATTCGTAGCGTCGGATATAGTCAGGATAGGTATATAGTTTGTTATTTTTAGCGATCGGCAAATTTGGTGTTCAGAAGGGCAGTGCGGTACGCGCCAAAAACAGTCTACCGGGGCAACAGTCTCAGAATGCGACGAAACTAGTGCCGTTGGATTCGTATCGAAAAGTTATTATCGGTGTTCGCAGTTTCGAGTTGTTTTGATTTATCTGGTGATCGTGAGAAAATTAAACGCGTGTTGATTTCCGGTTTTATAAAGGAAATTTTTTCATACGATGTCAGAATTCGACGAAACTTGTCCCGTTGGATTCAGAATACCTGTTTACACCAAGATTAGCTTTCACATCAGTAAACAGAAGTCGACTGTGGTTATTTTTTTTCTTGATACTTCACCACGAAGTTTCGTTATAATAAAATAATAATAATAATTAAAAGCAGTTACAGTAAACCTAACCTATATCCTATACCGTGCACTCCAAGGTAAATGAGATGATCCTCGGTTTGGATTATTAAATCCTAAAACATTTAGATTTAGTAGATGGTTTTAAACTAGATTCCCAATGGACAGGGACCAACATGTGAACCCATCAAATCGTTGTCTGCCCAGGTAACAAGTTGCCCCTTAAAAACTTAACCATACACTGATACACACGTACAGCCGTGCTCTCCACGTATGTTATTCAAGCTTTCCTTTGCCGTGCTGACCACGTCTATTTTTGACTCCTTGCCGACAAAGTAATGAATAAACAATGCAACCCTATACTAGCCTAAACCTATATGTCGTAACGCCCAAGCTGTCTATTATTATAAATAAACATAAAGGAATGCACTGGTTCGGTTCAATGAACAAATGATGCCATTCCATAAATAAACAAACGCAACTAAAAAAAAAAAAAAAAAAAAGGAGTTCGAAAGAAATAAAGTCGCATGCCTCTTCTGAGTTCATGCTGGAATTCGCGGAGGAGCTCTGAGCGTCAGGGAAGTTAATGTGGTGGTTCTGGCGGGGGTCAAGGCCGACGCTGTCGGTCTTAGGAGTAAGCGACTGTAGAGTTTATGGGTTAAAAACTATAGCAGGCGGGGCTTAGAAGATACGGTTGAGCATAACTAGTAGGTGGCGTTCATCTTAAGGTTTAGGGGGTTTTCATTTTGTGCTGAAGGGTGACAATCGGGGTGTGAATGTGTTTTGAGGAGCATATGCGGGTAACTATAAACGGTGATGACAGTGGAAAGGAATGGGTACAATAAGATGGTGAATAAAAAGTGGTGCATGTCTGGATTCATGAATGGACGTGGGAGGACATCAGATGGGAGGAGCGTTTGTCGTGAGATGCATAAGAGTGGAATGATGGAGTAATAAGAGGAAGGGCGCTGTGAAGGTTCGGTCAGTATTGGGCTTCTTATTGGTGGTAGCAAAGTACATTCCTGGAATGAAGGACTTACAGCATATGTGATGATTAACAACTAATCAAGTTATAAGGGACCATGAAGAAGAAACAATGAGTGGCTAAATTCAAGTCCTGGAAACCCGATGTAAAGCATGAGTAGAAATTAGTTGAACCGTGGTTTAACTAGGAAAGAAAGAGAATTCTGTTGAGTGAAGTGTGATTAACCGGAACTCGTGAGACTAAGTAATAATTCATGAATTGACTGAAACAAGAACCGATGGGTTCGTAATCGCGAAGCCGATGTGTACGGGTTATAGTGGAATGAATCAGAGCTACTGGAATTTCATGATAAAATCAACGCTTGTTTCATTTTAAACAAAATCAAGGCAGAACCGTCGACTGCAAGACAGGTGAGTAAACTCACTAACTCCCTCTCGTTTATATTTAAACGAGTTTTAAAATTATTTTATAATGTGAAATGGTTGCTTGGTTGAATAGTTGATAAATTGGTTGATAATCATCGTTGATTGATTTATTTCATGAATGCGATATTTTTGATGTTACTAACATCTGTGGATGCAGGGAAACAGGTTGAAGGGATCCAACTGGATCCCTCAACATTTTATTTACTGTTTTATTTGATGATTATATATGTTATACTACACTATCCATGGTTGAATTTGTGTGTTTGGTTTACCCTGGCCCTAGGAACCTGGTATTTTAGATACCGTAAAATATCATCGAAGGTGAAAAGGGAAGTTAGAATTTAAAAGCAGAATTTATTTCCAAATTAGAAATAATTTCTTTTTCATTGAATTGCAAATGGAAACCTATTCCATTGGGTAAACCAAGAAAAAAGAAAAATGTTATAAATAAAGATATAAATTAAGTGAATCATTAACCATTGGATAAATTAAAAGGTGAGTTCAAATATGAATGTATATTTGAAAGTGAGTATCGGTTTTGAAACCAATATTTGGAAATGGATCCGAATTTAGCAAATTACAGAGAAAAGTTAAAGGAAGATTTTCAAATGCTTTAAAGTAAAAGAATAAATAGTTTAAACAAGGAAATATTTTGCAAATAAAATGTATATAAAAAAGGAGATTTATAGAAATCGAATTAAGTGGTTAGAAGAATGTATAGTTTATAAATATGTTTAAAGGAGAACTTGAATTGTCTAAAATAAACAGAGTTTATAAATGAACAACGGAAGCGTGTGCGCCGCACACGGTATTTTATTCAAAACAGAAATCAAACCGCTGTTGTTATAAGAATTGCTTTTAAACAGCGACTATAACACTGTCTTTGTAAGAAATGCTTTTATAAGACTAAACAGCGATTTTAGCGCTGTTGTTATAATAGATGTTGTAAATCTATACAGCAATTTAGACGCTGCTGTTATAATAAATGTCTTGGTAAACCTAACTAGCAATTTTAACGCTGCCGTTAAAATAACTGTTTTAATAGCAATCTTAATGCTATGGTTATGATAAGTGTTCTATAATGCTAGACAGCGGTTTTAACGCTGTTGTTGAGAGCAATGTTTTATAAACCAAACATTTGAAGATAGCAATTATAACGCTACCGTTATAATCAATATTTCTATAAAGAAGGTATGTTTGTAGATCAAAATCTGAGAGTCGCGTAAGCAATGTTGTTTAAAGTTATGAGCTCTGACTATTTCAAAGTTAAGAATGTCATTCAGTTAAGGTCTGAGAGGTAATTATACCCCAACTTGACTAACTGCATTATTGACGGAGACATGGTTAAGGCTCGATAGCAAGGGTTGGTTAGTGATATCGTTAGTTAACGAATGATTTATGATTTGAGTTATAATAACGATGTTTATAACATCAGTTAATTCAAAGGATTTAGAAATGTTTTCTAACGGGAGTAAAGGATATTTTCTCAATAAAGGAATTATAATATTGGAAATGTTTTCCAATGATCGAGAGAGAAAATAGAGCTTTGAAAGAACACGGAAGGCGGAAAATGAAGGAGATTCGGAAATGTTTCCGAATGAGAGTCAGAAATGTTTTCTGAATGTAAAGGACAGATAATGGAAATGTTTTCCAATGTTAATAGAGTATAATTCCTAAATATATTAAATAAGGAATGAAAGTGAAAAGGGAAATGAAGAAATGAATGAACAAAAAGGGATAAACGTTGAATGATGTTTGGTCGATAGAATTTCCTTTTGGAAATAATATCATTGTTTGCACACCGACATGTTTTCATTTGATAGTTAAATCACCGACTATCAAAGTTTTGACCATTTTAACGTTGTTAATATGGAGAGACCGGTTGGATTACTATCCAGAGAACCACTCCGTATTGGCATAAGCGTTGCGAATCAAGTATGCTGAATATCTTGAAGACGGAGTGAAGTGCAAGGGCTATTGTATAAGTCTTAGATAACAGTGCCTAAGATGGATGTACTGGATAGTGCCTTCGGTTTGTCCAGTCCTAGGACAAACGTGTATGGACGAGTGTCTGACAGAGTATATCCAATGGATCGCATAAGTTGATCTCTTCAAACGTACTTACGTTTGGTGGCGGAGGAATTCGTTTCTCTTAGCTGTATACCCGTGGTATTTTTGGTGAAATCAATTTGTGATTTGGCGGGTATGACAATGTGGCATTCAAAGTAATGGAGGTGTGATCTGTCAACAGATACGTTATGACCTCGAGCCTCATCAACCCGGAATTGGACAAAAATCGGGCAGGCAGCATGGCTATGTGGGTCGCACCCATTAGGATGTATGATCACCTATCTAGAGAAATTCCTTTTGTTCTTAAATCTATCGATGCTGTCCCTTATCGGGAGGCGGTTGCTGATCCCAACCGTTGGTGGTATACATTCGATACACTCAAGCGAAATGAGTGGTCGGTCATGTGTGGGCCGGGTTGCAAGATGTTCTTGTTGAACCCAGTGTATTTGACTCTAGAGATACACGTTCGGAAGGTGGTCCCATACCTTGTCAATTTGGAATCCAATCTCCAATAAGCGCCTGCGAGTTTGATTGTATATTATATATGTAGAGCGTGAGATGCAAGCGTTCTACTAGATTTTAATTACTTGTGATTAGACATTATTATAATATCAGATGATATATGATTTCTAAAGTGTTTGGGTTATCGTAAGGTAAAAACCATCCGTGTTTATGTGTGGATCGGTCTTACGATTATCATTTCTTTTGAAAGGATTTTTGAAAGTTAAACAAATGGTTGGAGTTTACTCACACCAGTCCCATGACTGACCCAGAGTTTATTTTGTTTGTTTTCCCTAAACTCTTGGGTGCCCAAATTTGTACGGGCAGTCAAGTAGTTAGGATTTTTCAGATTCACTTGGAGGGGCTCGAAGCAGGAGACTATCATATTTTCCGCTGTGTACTATGTTGTATCTGGAAACAGGTGTTTATAACTGTTCCGGAGATAATCGTTGTGCTCTGATAATGGTATGTATATACAAATACTGATTTGTGCTTCAAAGTTATATTATCTAATATATTTTATTCGTTCCGCTGTGAGTTTGTGATCTTCGTTTTCTTCTATTCTAATATTTCTTTCTTTCTATTTCTCATCCTCTAACTTCTTTCTAAAAATGGTTTGTATTTCTGTGCAATTTGAGTTGGACGTGTGGTGTTATTAGTCGACTCAAAGGGTACGGATTTGCGGGTCGTTTCACAGGGAGAGCAGCACGTTTCCTTCTAGCTAGAAGTGGTGTTTGAGCTTTAACATGGCCCGGCATTTTACTTATGTGGATGATGGAATGAGGCGCCTAGGATGATAGGTCCTATAGGACCGGGAAACGTGTGTTCAGGAATTTCCAATCCACGAAGCTGTATGTGTGGACCGGCCCTGTAGCTATCCAAGGGTTCACTGCGGGGGATCCTGAGGCATTAGCTAGAGTGTCTCGAATCGGTAAGGAGCTCCTCCCTATCCTTGACTCATGATGGAAACTCAATTTCCAATACGAACTCATGCGGTTTTGATTGTATTACTAGTATGGAAGCATAGTATTATGGTATCTATGTGTCCTAGGATTGATACATTTACTTTGAAATGTTTTTGAAACTTATATACACTAATAATAATATCAAAATCCGTTTTTATTGTATCAAGCATTTTTGACCATTATAAGGTAAAACCCTATCCTCCGGTTTGCGTTGCATTGTGTGATGGGACTTGGGTCTTATGATGGTCTCATTTTTCCAAAAAGTATTGCGTTGTTTAACGATTTACTTTAAGTTATGCACGGCAATCCATTGGAGTAAACCCGTTCCGCGTTAGCGGCGTGGACCTTGGATTTGCTTTATTACTATTAGTTAAATTAGTTAAGAATTCTCACACCAGTCCCACGACTGACCCGTTGTTTGTTTCCACCTTTACAAACTCGGGTGCCCTCTTTCCACACGGCCAGTCGAGTTGTTTGTCTACAGGTTCTTATCTCGAGCAGGATCCTGGATTGAAGCTTAAAGTTGTGTCCAGCGCATAGAAGTCTTCCGCTGTTTTGTATTTAGTTTATTGAAATTTATCTTCCACTGTAATTTTATTCGATGTACTCTGATATTTTGTACTCTGATGTAACATTATTATGATGTTTATAAAAGTCTGCTGTTGTTGTTCTGATGTGTTGTAGACCAAAGTAAGCGTATCCGGTGATTTCTCGCAAGGGCGATTTTCGGAAATGAAACGACCCGAAAATCGCCCTTGTGGGAAATCGCCGGATACGCTTACTTTGGGAATATAACCACATCAGAACAATAACAGCAGACTTTTATTACTTTACAATAATGTTACATCAGAGTACAGAATATCAGAGTACATCGAATAATACTACAGCGGAAGATAAATTACAATATTTAATACATTACAGCGGAAATAAAATAACTAAGGCAGTGGAAGAGAACTATGCTCTGGACACAGCTTTAAGCTTCAATCCAAAATCCTACTCGAAGTGAGAACCTGTAGACAAACTACTCGACTGCCCGTGTGGAAAAGAGGGCACCCGAGTTTGCAAAGGTGGAAACAAACAACGGGTCAGTCGTGGGACTGGTGTAAGAATTCTAAACTAATTTAACTAATAGTAATAAGGCAAATCCAAGGACCACGCCGCTAACGCGGAACGGGTTTTATTCCAATGGATTACCGTGCATAACAATAAAGTAAATCGTAAAACACGCAATGCTTTTCGGAAAAATGAAACCATCATAAGACTCAAGTCCCATCACACAATGCAACGCAAACCGGAGGATAGAGTTTTACCTTATAATGGTCAAACATGCTTGGTACGATAAAAACGAATTTGATATTATTATTAGTGTACATAAGTTTTCAAAAACCGTTCAATCATAATGTATCAATCCTAGGACATATAGATACCATAATATTATGCTTCCATACTAATAATACAATCAAATCCGCATGAGGTCGTATTGGAAATTGGGTTTCCATCATGAGTCAAGGCTAGGGAGCAGCTCCTTACCGATTCGAGACACTCTAGCTAATGTCTTAGGATCCCCCGCAGTGAACCCTTGGATAGCTGCAGGGCCGGTCCACACATACAGCTTCGTGGATTGGCAATTTCTGAACACACGTTTCCCGGTCCTATAGGATCTATCATCTGAGGCGCCTCATTCCATCATCCACATAAGTAAAATGTCGGGCCGTGTTAAAACCCAAACACCACTTCTAGCTAGAAAGAAACGTGCTGCTCTCCCTGCATTCCCTTCTCCCGTTTTAGACTTCGCCGGTGTGTGAGGCTCGCGAAGTCACGCTATACACAAAGCTATGCCTAAACAGGCTATGCTTTGATCATCCCACAAGGCATGCTTTTCAACAAAGCCTTGATCATATGCATTTTAGTATGCCACATCGTCACTCCATATCACACTACCAATCCTTTGCCGAAATATATGAAAGGGTGTTAAGCAAGAGAATGAATTCTCCACCACCAAACATTCATACATTCGATAGAAAATCAATAAATACAATATAAAGGAGTACAATGTCAGACACACATTCCATTTATAAGCTTATGCTCTGGGTCTGAGCCAAAGCCAAATCCGTACTAATCAACACTACATCCGGACGGCCACCATTGTAGCCCCTTCAAGGTAGCTACTCCAATCACGGGCATCAGCAATCGTCGTCCATTCGATATGAAGATCGTCGGTCTTCTCTCGTTGTCTTCAAAACTTGAATTTGAAACGTCGCTTAAATTATTTGGAATGAGATAGACTCGGAATTTCCAAATAATTCTCGTATATATATAAGTTGGAAATCATTTCATATCGTTATTAGTAATTTGTAACGATTTAAATTTTTTTATATATATAAAAATAATTCAAATTCCATTTCATTAACTTAATTATATAACAAGTAGTGAGTGTTTCACAACCTATAGAAACGTTTATAATGTGTAATGAAATGTATTTTATTTAATTACATTTTGCTAACGAAAAATATTCCTATTCGTACATACAATATTAACGTACAATGTACACACCATTTATTTTCACACACATACACATCTTATACACAACAATGTACATTTTCTTGTTTCATCTTTCGAATTACACAAAATGTATATTTTGTTTATCATACCAATTCCAACAAAAATGAGCATTTTTGTGTTTCATTTCAATTTCAATAAACGAATATTTTTGTTCATCCATTTTTACTTCTACAAGAATGAGTATTTTTGTTTGTTTATTTCAATGTAAAAAAATTGACAATTTTATTATCTTTTCAATGCAAACCAAAAGTAATAATTTTCCATTACAAACAAAACGATAATTTTGTGTGCTAATCTATTTACATGAAAATGAAATTTCCATATCTTTAATCTTTTTAATGAAAATCTAATTCATTAAAATATAAATTTCATATCCTTATTCTTTTTAGTTAAAATCCAATTACATAAAAATTTAATTTCACACTTTTAATCTACCTGCATGAAAAATGGAATTTTCCTTTTTAATCTAATTTACATTAAAATGTAAACTTTTCTTTATTTATACCAATTACATAAAAAAAAATGTAACTTTTACCTTTAATCTTAATTTCACAAAAAAATGTAAATTTCTTACTTGTGGTTTTAATTACATAAAGATGTAATTTTCTTTCTTTCTTTTAATAAAAATATAAATTTCTTCTTTTAATCTAATTACATAAAATATGTAATTTTCTCTTCTTTAAAAACGATGGTGAAAATAATGTTCATCTTCTATTTAACTATTTGTATTTTTAATATGGGCCAGACCTCTCACATTAGGCCTGCAACTTGTGGATGCTGGATAGGCCGGTCGGTTCCGGGCAAACTTATTCCACAAGTTGGGCTTAACCTCGTGTCTTAGCCCAATTTGTATTTGCGCACTTGGACCTCTCACATTTGGCCCAACAGTTGTGGCTGCTGGATATGCCGGTCAGGTCCGGGCAGACTTCCATCACAAATGTGACCTAACCTCGGGTCCAAGTACAATTTTAATTAACCATTATAATTGTTCTATTAAAAATATTATTTTAAAATGTTTCCCATTTCAAAATATCCTAATTTTGGAATATTCCATATTTCTGAAATAACTTGATTCCAAATATTATGACCTACCTTTTCAAAACTTAAATAAACTTGGGACTTTCTCAATTTCTTTAATTACATATAAAAAAAATGTGATTTTGATTACACCGTCAAATTTTGTTTTTTAATTATATACAAAAATGTGATTTTGATTACATGTCAAATCTACTTTTTAATTACATTATAGAACATAAATAAAAAGATCGTTTATTTTTTTAAGTTATATTTGTGTTAGAGGACACAAATAAAAGGACCATTCATTTTCCAATGTTGTTTTTGTGTTAAGGAGCACAATTAAAAAGACATTCATTTTTCTATGTTGACCCAATTTCATTCTTCCTTATATATTTTTAATGACTACTTTTTAATCTGACATAAATGTTCTTTCAAATTTCTAACATAAATGTCTTTTAATCTAACATAAATGTTCTTTCTAATCTAACATAAATGTTCTTTCTAAGCTAACATAAATGTTCTTTTAAATTTATCATAAATGTTCTTTTAAATTTATCATAAATGTTCTTTCAAATTTAACATAAATGTTCTTTTTGTTTCAACCATCTTAATTTGAAATTTATCATAAATGTTCTTTCAAATTTAACATAAATGTCCTTTTTGTTTCAACCATCTTAATTTGACAAGATGTACATTTTTGTCTCAACTAATATATTTGACAAAATTTGCATAATTTGTTTCAACTAGCATAAATTAACAAAAGTGCTTATTTTGTATTTCAATTCTAATATAATATAAAAGTACTATATCTTGTTTCATTCTTTTAATTTAGACAAAAATGAGTATTTTTGTCTACTTTGACTTAAATGATAAAAAGGAATGTTTAGCTATTCATTTTCTTCAATGACAAAAATGAAACATTTTCAATTCATTCATTTAAAGTGACAAAAATGAAAGTTTTTATTTTAATAACTATATTTGGACAAAAACCATGTTTTAATGAAAACAATAAAAATGAACCTTTTATTGAAATCTAAATTTTAGACATAACAATTCATAACTAGATGGCACATTAATTTGACGACAATTTCCTATGTATTCTAATGACAAATAAAAGATTATTTTATTTGTTTACATTTTTCTATGTGTTCTAATAACATATAAGGAGAATTTCATATATTTACATCTTTCCATGTATCCTAATAACATATAAGGAATATTTCATATGTATACATTCCTCTATGTATTTTAATAACATATAAAAGAATAATTTATATGTAACCATTTTCTTTTATAACAAATAAAAGACCAATCTATTTGTCAAAATTTCTAAGCTAACTTAGCAATGAAAATGCTAATTCTTTTTTACGAGATGTGTAAAACTTGTTTCAATAACATATTTTGACACAAATGAATAATTTATGTGATTACATTTTTTTCTAAATATACCTATAACATAAAAAGACGTATTTCATGTGCGTACATTTTCTATGTACACTAACAACATATAAAAGAGTATTTTATTGGTTTACATTTTTCTATGTGTTTCAATGTCATATAAAAGAATATTTCCTATGTCAATATTTTCTAAGTATTTCAATAACAAACAAAAGGGATTTTTATTTTTAAACCAATTTCTATACTCTAATATGACAAATAAAAGAGATTTTATTTATCAAAACAATTTCTTTATTCTAATATGACATACAAAAGAGATTTTATTTATAAACTAAATTTAACAAACTTGAGACACACAAATCCATCCAACGATACATCGCAATCATGCAACAATTAACACTGAAATAATATATACACAACATCAACATGATTTTCATATAGAATAAATATAAATTACATAGTAGAATAGATAATAAATTTTAAATTTAAAAAAAATAGAGAAATCTCACATCGATCGGTTTTCAGAAATCGTTCATGTTCAAATTTGTTTGGATTTTCAAGGTGCCCTGTTCTAGTCTTGGTCAGTTCCATCTCGTAGATCTCGTTTCTACGATTCTAACGCAACTGGAATTTCTCTCCTTCCTCTTCCTCGTTTATACTTCCAGAAAACATTCGACCCATTGTTTACTAGAAAAACGCCGCTTTTGCAAACCCGCCACAGTCAAACGGAGCCACCAGAGATGATCATGGCCGCTGAATATATTGATCTTGACGTGCTCTTTTATTTTATTTTTATAGAATTCATGAAATCATTTGTGGATTGAGAGAAAATATGGAATCAAAATTGGAGATCGCTGGCCTTCCATTAGAAATGGGCGGTGGCCATTGATTTAGTTTAGGGCGGCGGCTGATAAGAAATAGGATTTGGGTTAAGGAAGTAAAAATGATATTATATTGGAGGAAATTATTATCTTTGTTCCTTTATTTAATTAATATTTTTATTTATTTATATATGAGGTCTGAAGATTATAAATATATAAAAAGAAGAGAGAGCAAAAGGGGAATAAAAGGAATAGTTTCATATCTAAAAATGAATTTGAATGATAAATTGAAGAGGAGAGAGAGCAGAGAATAAATGCACAAGTTATTTCCCCTATATGCCTCTTTATATTTATAACAAATTAAATGCTTGCTTTTTTTTCCAATTGTTTAAGTTTTGCAACCTTTTAAATTTCAAAACATGCAATATTAAATAACGTAATGACAAGTTTACATATTATAACATAATGACATGTTGTCATAATTTATTGAGAGTCTACATATTATTTCAAATCAACCTATTCAATGCTTATGTAAGAATAAATAAATGAATATACATAAATGGAGTTGATTTGTTTTTGAGGAGAGATAATAAAAGGAAAGGAAGAGAGAGAATGTTATAGTATTTTACGTTTCATTGTTTTAATTAATTTATTTTCACAAAAATAACTATATGTTGATATATAAGAGTTGTAATTAAGTTAAATTAATAGCTTATGCGTATACGTGCATACTTGAACGTTTGAATTATAAAACTTGAAAATAAAGTTTGTTGGAAACAAAAGCATGAAATTGATGTATATAAACATATATAAGAAGAGAAACAATAAATGATTTGATAACTATCAATCTATATTACAATTTTAATTTATGTACATTACAGCAAAAATTAATATACGTTAATTATTAATTAATGTATGTTACAAATATAAGAAAGAAATTTAATATATTTTTAACAATAAAATGTATAACTAGTGGTATATATATTTGGAGTTTGGAATCATTCAAACATGTGTGAATAGTAAATTTATAATGGAAGCAATGAAAGGAGAATGATACAATAAATGAGCGTTGCAAACGGAGAAGAATTAATAGAGATAATAGTTAAATTGAGTAAGCAATCAATTAAGAAAAATTAATTATGAAATGAATGATATTAATTAATAAATTGAGTGGTTTAAGATACATACATTTTGAAATTGGAATTATGTAATGTGTGAATATAAAAAGGAAACATAATAATGGAGAAATAGGGATGGACCATTTATTTATTTATTTATATATAATGTTCCAATCCCTTAATCACATTAAAGACCCATTAAACCACTTTCTCCTATTCAGGCCCAATTCATTTCAATTCACAAAAGTTGTAATTCTATGTGTCATTTACTATTCAATAAAATGGATATTTTGTGCGTCATTCTAATTCTAATGAATATTTTGTTTTGCAACAAAAATAATACTTTTTCTTTTAAACATTTTAATGTAAATAAAAATGATACATTTCATTCTCTTTATTGTAAACAAAAATTACAATGCAAACTTTTTAATGTAAACGAAATGATACATTATATTTCAATTTTGTAAATTAATGCGACACAACAATGGTTTAATTTTGCCTATATGACAAAAATGTAAACTTGTTTATATGACAAAAATGCAAACTTTTATTACCTTGAAAATGAAATCTTTTCATTTCAACAAAATGACAAAAATGCAAACTTTTATTCATATATGATGTTGTTGTATTTCCAAAGTTAAAGTATTCGTGGATTCGGCGATTTCCCGCAAGGGCGATTTTCGGGTCGTTTCATTTTGGTATCAGAGCTCTGGTTAGCTCAAATCTTTGGGGTACAACTCGTTAGAACTGAACAAAAGACTCATCAGAGATTGGATTAGTAATATCCAATAAGAATGTTCATTAGAGATAGGATCAGTAGTATCCTAGAATGAGAAAACTCATTAAAGATGGGGTTAGTAATGCCCTAAAATGAGTTGAGAGTAGCAAGCCTATAATATATTTACTTGTAATTATAATCTATTTTAGAAAATATGATTTTTGAATATACAAAAGTTATACATTTTAAAAGTTAATCAACTAATTGATTGATGGTTGTGTAGTGTAATTATTAGTTCAACTAATAAAATTATAGAAACGAATTAAAGAATGAAAGATGAGATAGGATACTTAAACAACTTTAGCTTCGTTCCTTTTCGAGGACGAAAAGTTCTTAAGTGGGGGAGACTGTAACAACCCTGAATTTTGGGGCCAATTTAAAATTTTATTTTAAGTAATTTTAATGAGTTTTTGATATTTAAAATAATTTATTTAAAATAGTAATGATTGAAAGTTGATTTAAATCGAAGTTAGAATGAATAATTTAATTTTAGTTATAAAAATAGTTAGAAATAACGCGGTAGTTTGAAAAGTCAAACCTGAACTTTGACTGACCATACAGGATGTAAAATTTAACAGATTTTAGTGAAACCAAAAATATTAGAATCTATTTAAAAATATCTTTCCAACGAATCCGAAAAATCGAAATTTCATAGCGGGAATCAAAAGTTATGCCCAGTTTAAAATTTAGAAAGGACGCTATAAAATTTATAAAGGTCAAAATGCTACTTTTTGCATACGAAGGAATTTGAACTCGAAAACACTTCCATTTAGTTCAGAATGATGTTCCTGCATTGAAAAATAGTAAACACTTATATATTTTGAGTTTTGGGAATTATTTGTTTAAAATGTATTTTTTTATATTAAATATATACGCCTTGAAAATAGCCATTTTTCAAACGACCTCTGTTTTCGACGAAACCACTTTTGTTGGAACCGGAATGTCAAAATATGGTTAAATTTAATTTTTCATAATTTTTACAATTAATATACAATTATAATTGATTTTTAGTGTAAACGGACAATTTTTGACTTAAAAAATTCATACTTGCTCAGAATTGAACGAAATTAATTTTCCTAGGTCCGCAGCATCAAATCATAGCTAAATATATTTTTCGGGAATTTTTGAAGTTAATTTGTGACCCCGGTGAATTTTCATGTACGGTTGAATAAAAAAATTAAAGGATTTATATTAAAATTAAATAAATAAACGCTGTAAACTTCGAAATTGGGCCTCGAAACATGTCCCATCGCGTTTAGAAGATGTCAAAACATTAAGATAGACAGTAAACATGTCTAATTCTGAGTTCAGGCTAAATCGGACCTTAATGGGCTAATTAGTGAATATAATAATATAAATATACTCCTTAATCCCAACCCTAATCCTTCCCTACCAAAACTCAGCCGCCACTTCAGGTTTCATGGCCTAGAATGGCCGAAACTTCCTCCCTCAATCTCTCCCTCCTCTCTACGAATTAGAAGACAAATTATATACCATTTCGAAGCTCTTCTCCTCCTCTACCATTCCATAAGGTGATGATCGGATTTAGGCAAGAGATTTGGCCGAACCCATCCCCTCAACCCGCGGCCAAACAGCCCCACCGCAACCTACACCATCCTAGGCGCAAGATCCCCTTCCTCTCCTCTCCGACGTCCTGTCACCCGATCATCTTCAAGCCGCAAGAATCAATAGAAAATTCAAGGCCTAGGATCGAGCATAGTAGTGAAAACGTGCGGCCTTTGTTCTGAAATGGAAGAAAGTTTAGGAGGAGAGATTAATTAAACTAATTATTTTATTTAATAACGTATTAATTTATCCAATGTTCGAATCATCGTAACTTATTCATTTCAAACCAGAATCGAACGAAACTGAAAGCGTTGGACTTGTATGGATCAGATCTACGTTATGAAGCTGACTAGAGCTGAAACCAAACACTTTGAAAATTTCAGATCTGAATGGTTTGGTGAGAATTCTATTTTTAAATAAAGTTATTTATTTATTTATTTCACTGCAAATTTTATATTCACCTTGTATATAATTTATATTAATGTTATATATATTTATTCGGTGCTGGTTGTTGTATGAATGCGATGGATGATTGAATTAATTTGTATGTCTCTTGTTTGTTAGAATAAGACAGCTGTAAAGAATGGCACCATGCTTGTTAAATTTAGATTAACGATAAAATTTCACTTTTATCGTTAACTTGAAATTATTTGTCAAATTTAGGTTGATGATAGAATTTCACTTTTATGGTTATCACAAATCCATGTGTTGTCAGATGAAAAAGAAAGATAAAAATATACATTTTATCGGATGTAAAAGAAGGACAAAATATTAATTTTGTCAAATATAAAAGAATGACAAAAAAAATAGGCATTAGAGATAAAAGGACATTTTTATTAGAAAATGTAAATTAAAATAAAAGGACATTTTTGTTAAGAAATATAAATTAGAATAACAATGATCATATTAGTAGCGTTATGTAAATTTAGTAAAAATGAACGCATTTTTAGCTTTATGTAAATTTAGTAAAAATGAACGCATTTTTAGCGTTATGTAAATTTAGTAAAAATGAACACATTTTTAGCGTTATGTAAATTTAGTAAAAATGAATGCATTTTTAGCGTTATGTAAATTTAGTAAAAATGAACGCATTTTCAGCGTCATGTCAATTTGGAGAGAACAGACATCATTCCGGTTAGTGAATAAAAAAGACTTCATTTAGTTGATAGTGAAAAATGACAATTTACACCGTCATTTAGTTGAATTAGAAGAACATTTATTTCAGTTCCATGAAAAAAAAGACATTCCATATCATTTTCGTTTGTTAAATAGAAAGACATCATTTTGTTTGTTAAAAAGAAGAATGACATTTATTTCACCTTATTTAGTTAGAATATAAAAATGAAATTTTACATCGTCATTTAGTTGGATAATGAGAAATAGACATTGGTTACGTTGTCAATTAGTTAGGAATGAAAATTAGACATTGTTTACATTGTCAATTTGCTAGAAATAAAATGGATATTATTACATTGTTGCTAGAAAAGAAATGACACAAAGTTATTCACTTTTATGTAAATAGAACGACACACAAAATTATCCTTTTTGCTTGCATTGAAAATGAACACACCCAAATTATTCATTTTCGTGTAATTGAATGAACACACAAATTATACATTTTTGTGCAATTAAATGAACACACCAATTATACACTTTTGTGTAATAAATTGAACACACCAACTTATACATTTCTTGTGTAAATAAAATGAACAATTTAGCGATAAAACTTTATTTACATTTTCTATGTAAATAGGATGAACACATTGATAGTGAGAACTTTTATTTATATTTTCTAGGTAAATAAAATGAACGTATTTATAGTGACGACATTTATTTACACTTTCTTATGTAAATACAGATTTCATAGGAATTTTTATTTTCCTATGTAAATAAAGAATGAAATGAAAATTTGCAATTTTAAAATGTGAACTTACACTGTATAATAAAAATTACATTTTTATATGTAATTTATATATGAATTTACATCACATGATAAAAATTACATTTTTATATGTAATTAAGGTATGAACTTGCATTGTAATAAAGATCACATTTTTATATGTAAACAAAAGTATAATTTATACCGCATAAATAAATAAAAAAATTAATTACATTTTTATATGTAATTAGAAGAGAGGATTTGCACTGTAAATAGAATTCCTTTTTTTTATGTCAATTATGTCAATATAAAAGTATGTCATTTATGATAGTAGACAAAGTTAGAATTTAAAGAGATTACCTTGTTAATTGTCAATGTGTTAAATTAAGAAGATTTTGGTTTCAAAATGTTATCAATTTTGGAATAAAGGAATGTTTTTATTTTATATTCAATTAATGAAATTAATTGACGTTGGTTTAGAAAGATTACATCTTTGGCGTCAATATATTAAAGTAAAAAAGATATGGTTTTAAAATTGTACATCTTGAAAAGATTTTTATTAGAAAACCATAAAAATAGGGAAAGTTACAGTTCATATTAAGATACTTGAAATCAAGAGATTTTGAGATAAAGAATACCTTAAAATTAAGATTCTTTAACGGAAAGGATAATTTCAAATAATGACATGTTTTGAAAAAAAATTATAATTATAAATTATAATCGTACTTGGACACGAAGTTAGGTCACATTTGTGGTGGAAGTCTGCCCGGACCCGACCGGCATATCCAGCAGCCACAAATGTTGGGCCTAATGTGAGGGGTCTAAGTGCGCAAATACAAATTGGCCCAAGACACGAGGTTAAGCCCAACTTGTGGGAGAAGTCTGCCCAGAACCGACCGGCCTATCCAGCATCCATAAGTTGTAGGCCTAATGTGAGAGGTCTGGCCCATATTAAAATATAAATGGATAACTTAGAAATTGACGTTATTTTCACGCCGTTATGTGTTAATAATGAAATGAATATTTTCACCTCCAAGTTTGTTATAAAAGAAAGTTACATTTTTAATAAAGTAAGATAAGGTTATAAAAGTTTTACATTTTTCTTAATGTAAATATTAGAAAAGTTCCATTTTTCTTAATGTAAATAAAAGGAAAATAGGAAGTTACATTTTTATATGTAATTGGTGTAATATAGAAACTGACATTTTTCAATGTAAATAAGGATGAAATAGAAATTATATTTTTATATGCAAATAAAAGAGTTTACATTTTTCAATGTAAACAAAAGAATGATTAGGAATTTATATTTTCCAATGTAAATAGAATATGAAATAAAGGTTACATTTTCAACATAATATTATGTTGAACTATGAGTTTACATTTCTTAATGTAAATAAAATAGGAATAGAAATTTACATTTTTCAATGTAAATAATAAGATTAGAAATTTATATTTCTAAGGAATGGATTTTCATTAGAAAAATAATTAAACCAAATATACATTTGGTGTAAATTGAAAAATGAAAGAGAAAATATACTGTTATGTTTAGGATGTGTATGTAAAGTAAAAATAGCGATAGATCGTTATAAATTATTAACAACGATATGAAATGGTTTTCAAATTTATATATGTGAGAGTTATTTGGAAAGTCCGAGTTTACTCTCATTCCAGATAATGATACGACGTTCGAAGAATTGAAGACGGCGATTGAAGACCGACGATCTTCACATCGAATGGGTAACTAGTGTTGAGGCCCTTGATTGATTTGCTCCCAAGACGGGGCTAAAATGGTAGTTATCCGGACGTAGTGCTGATTTGTACGGATTTGGCGTTCGCTCAGACCCAGAGCATAAGCTTATAAATGGAATGTGTGTCTGACATTGTACTCCTTTATATTGTATTTATTTATTTTCTGTCGAATGTATGAATGTTTGGTGGCGGAGAATTTATCCTCTTGCTTAACACCCTTTCATATATTTTGGCAAAGGATTGGTAGTGTGATATGGAGTGACAGCGTGACATACTAAGATGCATACGATCAAGGCTTTGTTGAAAAGCAGGCCTTGTGGGATGATCAAAGCATAGCCTGTTTAGGCATAGCTTGGTGTATAGCGTGACTTCGCGAGCCTCACACACCGGCGGAGTCTAAAACGGGAGAAGGGAACGCAGGGAGAGTAGCACGTTTCTTTCTAGTTAGAAGTGGTGTTTGGGCTTTAACACGGCCCGGCATTTTACTTATGTGGATGATGGAATGAGGCTCCTAGGATGATAGGTCCTATAGGACCGGGAAACGTGTGTTCAGGAATTGCCAATCCACGAAGCTGTATGTGTGGACCGGCCCTGCAGCTATCCAAGGGTTCACTGCGGGGGATCCTGAGGCATTAGCTAGAGTGTCTCGAATCGGTAAGGAGCTCCTCCCTAGCCTTGACTTATGATGGAAACCCAATTTCCAATACGACCTCATGCGGTTTTGATTGTATTACTAATATGGAAGCATAGTATTATGGTATCTATGTGTCCTAGGATTGATACATTTACTTTGAAATTTTTTTGAAACTTATATACACTAATAATAATATCAAAATCCATTTTTATCGTATCAAGCATTTTTGACCATTATAAGTTAAAACCCTATCCTCCGGTTTGCGTTGCATTGTGTGATGGGACTTGGGTCTTATGATGGTTTCAGTTTCCCAAAAAGCATTGCGTTGTTTAACGATTTACTTTAAGTTATGCACGGCAATCCATTGGAGTAAACCCGTTCCGCGTTAGCAGCGTGGTCCTTGGATTTGCTTTATTACTACTAGTTAAATTAGTTAAGAATTCTCCCACCAGTCCCACGACTGACCCGTTGTTTGTTTCCACCTTTACAAACTTGGGTGCCGTCTTTCCACACGGGCAGTCGAGTAGTTTTTCTACAGGTTCTTATCTCGAGCAGGATCCTGGATTGAAGCTTAAAGTTGTGTCCAGAGCATAGAAGTCTTCCGCTGTTTATTGTATTTAATTTATTGAAATTTATCTTCCACTGTAATTTTATTCGATGTACTCTGATATTTTGTACTCTGATGTTACATTATTATGATGTTTATAAAAGTCTGCTGTTGTTGTTCTGATGTGTTGTAGCCCAAAGTAAGCGTATCCGACGATTTCCCGCAAGGGCGATTTTCGGGTCGTTTCACGTTTGATAAGAAAAGGTTCAATAGTGAAATTGAAATGGGAACACCTCCCGATATTTTATCCGGGACTGACATTAAAGAATTGTTGGCTGGTTATGAAAATATTTTTGGGAAGAAAGAGGTCAAGAAGCATAAAAATGAATCTCTTTCTAAAAAAGTCAATATTTTTTAATTTACCATATTGGAGTCAAAATGTATGTTGACATAACCTTGATGTTATGCACATAGAGAAAAACATTTGTGATAACATACTTGGTACTTTACTAAATATTGATGGGAAGTCGAAAGACCATTTCAATGCTCGGTATGATTTATAAGAGGTAGGCATCAGGGACTTCATCCAGTTCTATCAACTGATGGGAATTACCTTGAGATGAGGGCTGCCATATTTGAAATGACGAACAAAGGAGAAAGAACTTCTATTTTGCTCGGTGTTGGAGAATGATAAACTGCCTTATGGTTGTGCAATTAATATCAGCCGGTATGTAAACAAGAAAGACAGGAAAATTGCAGGGTATAAGGGCCACGATGCTCATTTTCTTCTCAATTACTTGATGCAGTATTCCATGAAGAAATCTGTAAAACCTGAAGTTGCAACTATGATAAGATTAGGTGCATTTCTAAGAAGTCTTTGGAGTAAAAGTATCGATTTGGATGATCTCAAGAGCCTACAAAAGGAAATTATGGAAATTCTTTGTCAATTTGAGATGATATTCCCAAATGCTTTCTTCGATACAATGGTGCACTTGCTGATTCATTTATGCAAGGAACTTGAATGTGGTAGACCTGCACATGTTCGTTGTATGTTTTATTTTGAGCATTATCTTTGTAAACTGAAATCATATGTTCGCAAAAAAAAGTAAACCCAAGGCGTCCATTGCTGAAGGTTATCTTGCAGAGGAATGTTTGATATTCTGTTCAAGGTTCTTAGGTGGCGACGGAGCGAAAAATGAAATTTGAAACATGTCCACAAAATCTGGAATATCCTATTGGCACAAGAAGAAACAAAGATGGGAAAAAATTATCTTAAAAATTCTCAATGGAAGGAATGACACTGTTACATTCTATTTAATTGTGGTAATAAGGAAATAGAGAGTTTACTTAGGTAAGTATTTTTATTTTAGTAAGTATTGAAGTATTATCCCTATCTTTATGAATCCTTTATTAGTTACTTTGTTCCTTTTTTCATAATATATAATGTTTTCCTTTTTGGACCTGGCAGATGGAATTTTATGCAATTAAAGTTTACAATGGTTTATTTAATTAGAAAAGTGGACAACTTCGGTTAACATCAATAATAATATTCTTCGCGTAGCTTGTGAAATGATGTCAACTAGATTTAAAAAAAAAAACTATCTTTGAAGTCATCCTTTTGCCAGCAAAATCATTTCTTTTAAACAATCTACAAACATGTTATTGATTTTAGCCTCACGGAGTGTTAGTTGTAAATTCCAAGTTTCAGCACTTTCAGGGATTTCAGACATGATTTGTACTTAAGCTATGCTCTCATTCATACAAAATTGTTTTTGGTATGGTCAGTATCAGCTTTAATAATAGATCCAACCAAATTTGTTTCTATCTTTTATTAACCTGGTCTTTATTTTAGGGAACATCGAGCTTTATTTGATGGTCATGCATCATCAAAAAAATATAAAAGAGAGAGAAAGAGAGAGAGAAAACACAGTGAAGAATTTTGGAAGTGGTTAAAGTAATAGGTTGGGAAAAAGGAGGACATTTCAAAAGAAGTACAACTGCTTGCAATGAGGCCTCTTCCAACAGCTAAGCAGTTTACTGGATATGTTATCAATGGTTACAAATTTTATACAAAGTTCAGAGATGCCAAATGTACAACACAAAACAGTGGTGTATTTTTGACAGCATTGCCTACTAGTTTTGCAAGTTTGAAAGATCAAAATCCATTGGTTGGTGAAGTTAATTACTATGGATCAACTAAAGAAATATTAGAACTAGATTATTAGGAAGAATTTAGTGTGGTTTTATTTAAGTGTTGTTGGTACCAAGAAGAGAAAGATTTACATGGGCTGACTCGTGTCAATTTTAATCGATTGTGCCAGAAATCTGATCCTTGTGTTATGGCTTCACAAGTAAAACAGGTGTTTTATATAGAAGATCTAATTGATAAGATGTGTCACAATGTTATCAAGAAATTGCCGAAAGACTAGTGTGAACTCGAAAAAGAATATGAAAATGAAGATTTGAATGATATCCAGTCTTCTTATGGAATGGGAAATCAAGATTTTGATGTTCGTTGGTGTAGAGATGATGTCCCAATAAGACGAATCCGCCTTCCACCTAGCAAAGTGAAAAACATGTGTGACGACCCCAAACCCCGTACTGACGGTGGCAAGGGTAATCATTGGAATATAACGCATAAACAGATAACAGCAGAACAGAATTAAGTAAATACACCAGATAATGCAAAATAATACACTGGATAAACATAAACATCAGAGTTACACAGTATACAGGATCATACTTAGTACAAATACAGTTCAGCTATACATAAATGTCTACAGCGGAAAACAAACATAATATGTACAATAGGAGCTGAACAGCATAAAAAGAGATAAATAATAGAATCCATCTTCAGCTCCAGCTATCCAGAAAGAGCCAGCTAAAACCTGAATACAAGGTTGCCCGTGTATAAAAAGGGGCACTCGAGTTTGAAAATGAAACAAACTACGAGTCAGTCATGGGACTGGTATGAGAAATCTACTCAACCCATTTTAAAATATGGCTAATCACATGACCACGCCACTTTCGTGGAACGGGTTTACTCCATCGGATTGCCAGTTCTTTAAAAACAAACAATTCTTTTAAACATCGTAATGCTTTTTATAAAAATGAAGCCAATATAAGACTCAGTTCCCATCACACAATACAACGCAAACCGGAGGATAGAGTTTTACCTAATAATGGCCAAAATATGGTTGATATGAATAAAACAAAAGAAATTGATATTATTACTAGTGTTTACATGTTTCAAGAACTATTTCAAATCATAACTATCAATCATAGACGACATTAATGCCCCATACCACTATGTCGCCATATATAGGTATACAATCAAAACCGCACAGTCACGTATTTGGAAATTGGATTTCCGTCATGAACCAAGGCAAAAGATAGTCCTTACCGACTTCGAGACGCTCTAGCCCGCCCCTCAGGACCCAGACTCAGGTGGGCCCTTGGATCGTCAGGGCCGGTCCACCAATGTGGATTAAAATTCCTGAACACTGCGTTTCCCTACCCTTTGGGGTGTAAATGAGCTAACGAATGACTCCATCGGACCCGGATCGTCCAATCTAACCGAGGCGCCTCGCAACAGTAACAACCACATAAGTCAAACTCGTCAGGGCGTGTAAAACCACTGACGCCACTTCTAGCTAGAAAGAAACGCAAGCCCTCCCTGATGTCCTCTCCCGTTTCTGGTTCATACTGGGGTGTGAGGTTCGCGAATTCACGTTATACACAAAGCTACGCCACATAGGCAGTGCTTTGATCATTACCACAAGACTTTGCTTTTCAACAGAAGCCTTGATCACTGCATCTTAGCATGCCACACAAGCGATTCACATCGTGCAACTGATAGATATCAATCACACAGAATAAATTCCAATGTCAGACACACTGTCCATTTGCAAGTCCGTTCTGGGTTTGAACGAAACCGGAGGCACTATATACCTCGCAAACCCATCGATCACCATGTACGTCTGGACAATCACCACTCATTATCCATATTTCAGGATGCCTCCCAATCAGGACATCAGTTACCATCCAATAGAGGTGAAGATTTCCGGTCTTCGATCACCGTCTTCATCTTCGATTTCTTATCGTCGATTCAGTTATTCAGAATGGGATAAACCCGGTCTTTCTGAGCATCTCGCGCATATAATAACCACGTGCTACACAAACACTACATACGCATCTTTTCAATTCATTAGTCACTAACCGTCAATCAGTAAGAGAAAGATTTCCAAAATATTAACCCCGAAGGCCGAAACCAACATCAGATCAAAATTCAGGAAAACATTCAACTTAGCTAACCTTCAGTTAAAGTCTAAATTTCACATCCATATCGTTTATAATATTTTATAAAGATTTGTCGCTATTTTTATTTATTTTAAAATAGCCAATTTATTCAAACGACGTTTCAGGCCATAACGCGGCCGTGGCGCTGTTTTTCTTCAGATTTGATTTACACATATCTGAAAATCTAACCATTGGATCTTCACAAAATTTACATCATTAGAAAGATCTTTTCAAAACAAATCCAACGGTTCCAGTTTTGGGAAAACCCGACAGTCGGATCTCCCGGTACAATCGTTTGAAGTTTCGATTTCAAAATACGAACTGCAGCGTCGTTATTCTATTTAACATAATTATATTTTTATATATATATATATAAATATAATCGATTCTGGCGTTGTTTTTCTTTACATTTGAATTAAACATTCCAGACAATCCAACCGTTGGATTTTTACAAAGTTGGTGTCGTTGGAAAGATATTTCCAAAGCAAATCCAACGGTTGCGGTTTCGGGAAAATCCGATGGTCGGATCTCCCGCACTAATAGTTTGAAATCACGGTTTCAAAATACGAACTGCAGCTTCGTTATTCGATATATTTCAATTCTATTTATATATATATATATCGATTCTTCGATTTCAAAACTATATGATTTTCATACATTTGATAAAAATGATATTTTTATCTAACTGTTTTCTATTTCAACACTTCACTATTTTTAACAATTCATGTATATAATAAAAATGTGATTTTTAATGTAAAACAATTTATTTCAAAACTCGACTATTTTATATAGTTAATATAGGTGATAAAAAATAGGATTTTTATTATAAAACAATTTATTTCAAAACAAGATTATTTTATATAGTTCATATCGATGATAAAAATTGGATTTTTATTATAAAACAATTTCTTTCAAAATATGAATACCATTCAACACATGAATTTCTATCCAACGAATGAATATCGATTCAACACATGAAGGTTTACTATTCAACGAATAAATATAGTTTCAACAAATGAAAATAATTCTAACACATGAATATTATTCAAAATTTCGGCAGCATAACGGCAGGGTAGTTAAAACCGGGACCGTCCCTAGTACGGCTCCTCGCTCTACCTTAAAGCCTCACAGCTTTTGACAACGGGGAATCATGCATCTAGTTCGCACGCAGGCGGCATGTATATTTTTTTCATTTCCACAAACTAATCCTATGTGGTTTCAACCAAATATTTCTCAACCACAAACGGGTATTTTTCAACCACAATCAATCAATTCCAACCACAAACAATTTCAATCAACCATTCGCTATCAATCAATTTTCACACCAATCACAACCAATAAATATCGTCCATGGTTTGTGGACGAGGGGCGTATATATATATATATATATATATATATATATATATATATATATATATATAGCATTTCACTTCTATTCCAACACATATATAATTTTTACAACGCATATACAACTTATACATCGAACGTACAACTTATACAACGCTTATACAAGAGGTGTACAACGCTTAAATAACCCATACATCAACTATAATTTATACATCGTCGTTTTCCATATCGTTTATAATTTAGAAATCTCACATTGGGTTCCACTCCACCAAAAATAGCAGACGGCTCAGAAAAATATGCGGTCTCTTCTAGAAGGTAGAAGACGTCCACACGAGTCCATTGTCTCTTGTTTCACTGAATTTCGATCACATAGAAAAAAGATGTGATTTTTAGAAGTTATTCATGTTTTGCGACGGTTTAAAGGTGTTGAAATCACTTCAGAAAATTAAAGCCGTAACCCCTCAACTCACCTTCAAAACTAGGGTCTCGATTTCCGATCAAATGGTGAAGGGTTGCATCGATCAGAGGATGCAGCATCGAAGAGGCTGGAAAGGGCTTTCCGCGCCACCTGGTGGGGTCCCCTGCGATGGCTCCTATCGGCGGCGGCGGCTGAGGAAAGTCTCCGACTTTGGAGGCTTCTAACTCGATGCTCGTCGAACGATAGGGGGTGGGGTTGCTATGGATTGGAAGAGGAAGGAGAGGGCTCTCGAACTTGGGTGGTGGCAAGTCGAGCGTGGCCTGAGGCGGCGGCGATCTGGTCGGGAATGTTTGAATGCTGGCCGCCGTCGAGATCGGGGGGGATAAAAGGGTTTTTTTTTTTTATGAAAGGAATATTTTGATTGGCCGGGGCTTTTAAAAAGGGGTTTCCTAACACGACCTCCAATCCGAACCCAACGACTGTCGTCCCTAGCGGTTTACCCCCATTCCGAACACAATGGGATATGTTTCGAAGGCACATTCGAATGATTCAGTCAGTTTTCCTTCAAATTAAAATATAAAACATTCAATATTTAATTTGAACGGACATTTCAATTTGCCAGGGCCACAAACTGATTCGAAAAATTCCAGAAAAATAAATCTGGCTATGTTTTGACGATACGGTCCCAACAAAACTAGTTTCGTCGAATTCTGAGACCGTTTGAAAAATGGCCCATTTCTGGTCGATCCAATTTAATAGAAATCGACCAAACACATTTTCTTTTTCCACGCTCACATACTAACTTCAAAAATTATGAAATTTGAAACCTAGAAATAACTTCACATCCCGGATCCAACAAAAGTGGTTTCGTCGAATTCCGAGGTCGTTTGCAAAATGGCCATTTTCACGGGCTATATAAATTCCATAGCGACCTTTCTGAAAATTCATTTGGCCATAACGTTTGCTTCCCGCTATGAAACTTCGATTTTTCAGATTCGTTAGAAAGGTATTCACTAACAGATTTAAATATTTTTGGTTTCACTCAAATCCGTTTTGTTTTGCACCCGATACAATCAGTCAAAGTTTGAATTCAAATTTTGAAACTACCGCGCCATTTCAGGCCTTGTTTATAATTAGAATTAATTATATTCCTTTTCAAATGTCGATTCAAACTTACTTTTCATCGCTATTATTTAAAATATTTATTTTAAATATTTAAAATCCACTAAAATAGCCAATTTAAAAAATTTAAATTGGTTCAGATTTTCCGGGTCGTTACAATCTCCTCCACTTAAAACTTTTCGTCCCTGAAAAGGAACAAAGTCGAAAGTGGTTTGATTAATCAACTCTACGTTCAATCTGGCTTCCATTCTCCAACTTTTCAGTTTCTGAGAATTTTCAAATTCTTCAAAAATTTGGCTAACACCCGGAATTTTCGAAAAATTTCACCATAACCTCCTTTGTACGGGGAGGGGTTTGGAAATTTATTGGGCCGTATTAGGTACCCAATAAATCCTATAAAGCATACACATATTTATAGTGATATATTCTGGTGTTTACAGGGGAGCGTGTATAGATAATAACTCCAGAGAATAAATTCTCGTCAACCTGTCAAAGCCTAAGGGAGTGTGTATTTTAATTGCTACAGAGGATAAATCCTCGTCACCTCGTCACGTCTGGGAAATAAATAGTCCATGTGCCGTATCTAATGACTAGAGAGACGTGATTATTGTCAACTCCAGACCCGTGTGGGGTTTTTATTAATCTGGCAATTTTATCGTTACAATTTTATATGGTCATATCAGTCATCAGTTCAACCTGTAAAATATAGTCATTGCCATACAAGCCTCTCGCTCGTATGGTGTAATGAACCGGGGATTTTCGACTCTGAAAATCGACACAAAACCCAGCGTCGACTGTTCAGACATCGAAAATACAGGATCATTAATAGAAAGAAATTAGAGGGTGAGATAGAAAAGATAGAACTAGTAGAATAGAAGAAAAAGAAGAACACAACTGAGCAGAATCAGAGTAAGCACGAATCTCACAGCGGAATGAATAAAATATATTATATAACATAACTTTGAAATACAAATCTGTTTTGTATATACATACCATTATCAGAGTACAATACATCATATCACAGCGGAAATAATCTCTAAATACTAAGGGTGAATCCTTCTGCTTTTATCTCCTCCAAGTGTATCTGTAAAAGCCTGAAACACTTGACTGCCCGTACAGATTTGGGCACCCAAGAGTTTAGGGAAAACAAACAAAATAAACTCTGGGTCAGTCATGGGACTGGTGTGAGTAAATTCCAACCATGCGGTTTTACTTAGGAAATCTTTTTTGAAAAAAAAAGGATAATAGTAAGACCAACCCACACATAAACATGGACGGTTTTTACCTTACTATAACCCAAAATATTTTGATATCAAAATCCAGTGATATTATAATAATGTCTAATCAAATAAATAACCAAATAGTAGAACGCTTGCATCTCACGCTCTACATACATAGTATAAAATCAAAAACCGCAGGGCGCTTATTGGAGATTGGATTCCAACTATGACAAGGTATGGGACCACCTGCTGCTCGTGTATCTCTAGAGACGAATACACTGGGTTCAACAAGAACGTCTTGCAATCCGGCCCACACATGACCGACCACTCATTTCGCTTGAGTGTATCGAATGTATATCACCAACGGTTGGGCTCAAACCACCGTTCCCGAATGGGCAGAATCGATAGATTTAGAAACAAAAGGAAATTCTCTAGATAGGTGATTATACACCCTAATGGGAGCGATCCACATAGCCATGCTGCCTGCCTGATTTTTGTCATTTCCCGGTTGTGAAGCTTGAGGCTACGTCTATCTTTTTAGAACATCTAGCCACCATACACTTTGAATGCCACATCGTCAAACCCGTCAAATCACTAGTTGATTTTCCCAAAAATATTACGGGTATAAAAGCTAAGAGAAACGAATTTCTCCGCCACCAGACGTAATACCTTGAAAAGACCGTCTTATGTGACCGTTAAGAATACTTTGTCAGACATTCGTCCATACAAGTTGTCCTGGGACTGGACAAACAGAAAACACCATTCTGGACCAGGACGACCCTTGCATTTCACTCTGTCTTCAACTTCCTTCAGCATAATCAACTCCCAGCGCTTATGCCTATACGGAGTGGTTTCGGATAATATATCCAACCGGTCTCTCCGTATTGACAACGATGGTCAAAATACTTCGATAGCCGGTTATTTAACTATCGAAGTAAAAACAAACATCCATTCAAATGAACAACTAAACATCACACAACCATGGGCACTTTTTATTTACCATTCGTCATCGTCGAATTATAGTTCCATTTCTAATAGTGTTACTTAACTCTAATCATATTTCAAACATCGAAATGATGTCATCGTTTTCTGAAACGATTCTCCAATACTCGTTCTTATACTTCTTTGGACAATCATCGTTACTTATTACTTTTAGAATAAGTGGATTTCAAAACAAACAGTTTACATCCCCTAGGGAGTAATGCTATATAAAAATCACGCTTAAGCTTGTTTAACAGCGCTAATTTATCGTTATAGATCAAAACTTGTCATACGCTGTAATATTCCCCTTATAACTAATCTCGACATAACAGTCACGCTTAAGTTTACTCAACAGTGTTATTTTATCGCTATAGTTCTAGGACTTGTCATACGCTGTAATATTCTCTTTATAACTAATCTTGACATCCCTTTCCGTTACAAAAATCTTGACATCTCTTCCCGTTACAAAAATATTTGACATCTCTTTCCGTTACAAAAATCTTGACATCTCTTTCCGTTACAAACAAATACCATCCTTCGATAATAGTGAAGCCGTTCAAGTTGGGGTATTTCAATTACCTCTCAGACCTTGATCAACAACATCCTTATCGTAGAATAGATATAAGTTCGTAACTCTAACCGCTTATACTTTAAAATCCGTAAACGTGCTTCTTGCTATATTTTAAATATGGTTTTATGACGCCATATCCTTATTTTGAAAACTCGGTTATTTACATTAGCTTATACAAATCCATTTTTAAACATTTCTCTCCGCTTCGTCTTTCTTAGACGAATCCCTTATTAAACATTCCTCTTCGCTTTGTCTTCTTTAGACAAATCCCTTATACTTTAAAATCTTATTTAAACTAAATCAACTATTCGTTAATTTATTACATTAGATTAATCATCCCAATCTAATTTAATTAAATAACCAATTATTGATCAAAACAGTTTGCTTGGTAAATATTTAGCCATGATTAACCCACTAATCAATTCTAACAAATCTTTTCGTTTTGAATAAATAACATTTATTAATCCAAATAATTTCACTTGTATCGATTACAATAAAAATAATAATTTATTTCTAAATAATCTCATTTCTATTAAATAACAATAATCGATTCTAACTAATCTTACGTAATATGAAATCAACCATAATCTATTTGTAAATATCTCATTTAATTGTTCTTAAAACAATAAATTCTTGTTATTAATCATCAAGTTAATCTCCGCCAACTGACTTATTAATCTTATAAATATAAGAATCCACTTTACCAAATCACTTAGTAAGTAGGTGAAACACGTGCTTCGCAAACGGTGGGATTTTGGTAAAACAATAGCGGTTAAAACAAATGATACATTTATGGTTGGTTGTTGCCACTTTCTTAATCGATATCATCTATTGATTAAATCAAAATAACGTTTGAATTCCCATTCAATGCTAATATCAACACAAGGTTTCAAAAGTCATTTGGGTTCAAACAGTGCTTCTATATAAAATAAACAGTACATATAAATATTGAGGAATCCGGTTGGATTCCTCTAACCGGTTTCCTGCATCCACCGATGTTAGTCAACAATTAACATTGATCCCATACCAGGAAATATTATAATCGATGGAATCAGTCCAACCAATGATGTGTGTATATATATGCAACGATATATAATTCAACCAATTTAATTGTAATCTACTGAAGCGACCATCACACAACGTTCAACCAATATTTAAAATATAATTATAATATTTTAAAATAGAACAGAGTTAGTGAATTTACTCACCTTGGCGCGTTAACCGTTAAATACGATTTGCGTCAGTTGATCTGATGCGGCGTTTTATTCTACCATATTTCAGATGAGCTCCTAACAGTTTCAAATCAGCTTCCTAGCGTAGCCTGCGTTCTCACGATTTCAACGCGACTAACGCCGTTCAATTCTTCGTCACGTGTGACGCATCACAAGCAAACCCGTCGCTCTTTATTCCCTTCATAACCGCACCGTACTCCGTCTTCCACCAACCAAAAAGAACGCAAGCGCCTGTACTTGCTCCAGTCCCCAAACAAACATTGGTGACCGCAACATTCATTTCTGTGCGTTATTTTCTTCCTTCCTGTACACCAAAATCCGCAACTTCCCATATATATGAGAACCGCTCCTTCACCTCCTCTTGTTCTCAATTTGCTTCACGCCATCCCTTGTTCTTTCTAGTATACTTTTCCTCATGCAACCAAAAGAAAACACGAGCTTGTCCTGATAGGATCATTAGTTACTTCTCTCCTGAAACTACGGTACAAGAGAAAACAAATAATGTCCTTATTTGTTCGTTCATCATTTACAAGGGACCTGCGTTGAAAATGTCTACCAGATCGTCAGTCCTCCCTTTACGTATCCACTCAACAACACCCCAAAAGAAACCGCACAGTACTACCCTTGTTTCACCTTACGTTTCCATCTCCACTGACCTTTCATGCTCACAAAATAAAACGTTTTAACTATAATAATTTCCACGAAAATCCTCGATTAACCCAACCAAAACTCCAACGTATAGGAATAGTCCAACGAGACAAACATATCACGTTGCCATACAGCTTCCTTCCTAAAGGATCCCACGCATAAACAGTTTCACATGGTAAACACATATGTTCTCCATGCCAGCCCCTCTTTCTTTCTTTACTCCCTCACAAGAAATCCTTCCACATTCATATTCGTATGTTTTCTTCTTGTACTGAAGGTATAAACAGAGTATTACCCCATGCTCCTTCTAAAAATATATAGTACTATCTCCTCCAGTTTATTACACGCCCTAAGACTAAAGCCACTTCCTTGCGTTATTATTTATTTTATCCTTTCGCCGCTTCCCCTTTTGCTTTACAACCGGACCCTCACTTCTCTTCTAGTTTCCACACATGTATCTTCCCATGCATACTTCTCCCCTAAACGCCCTTCATCCTACTATATACGTTTGGGGAAACAACGTTATTTTATTTGTGTTTTTGTGTGGTGAAACGAGATGCCATGAAGTTTCTAATTTATTTTCCCGGTTTGTTTTGTTGTGTTATTCAATGGGTTGATACCCTGTATATATATAAGGTTGAAAAACTTGGGTGCCACGTAGTAGGCAATAGATAGTTGTTAGCTACGCGGTGTGTTTTCTTTTCATCAGTTCCTTCCTTTCTTTTCATAGTTGTTTTGATTTCGAAAGCACGGGTTTGCATCTTGAGTTGTCTTCAGGTTCAGGATATGATTTTGATAGGTTTTCATTTCCCATATTATATTTTACTGTGTGATTTGATTTAGCATAGGTTAGCATACTAGGTTGGCATTCCCCATTCCCTTTTTCTCTACATGATTTGACTTAACACAGGTGGTAATTGATCGAGTGTGGTTTAGGATATGACTCATTTGCTTCAACGGAAAGTAATAGGTAGGTAGGAATATGCAACAATATTTATTTATATATGTTTTTGTGTTTCGGCTTGTTTGATATGAAGACTTGTATTTTTGTTTTCTTAAAAATCTAAATGTACCATATTACGTAAATCTTGATCATGTCCGGGCGGCTACGGACAAAAATAAAAATATGGTCGCGTCCAGCGAGGTGCCACGATTCCAAAAATATAATAATACCGGTAGTTTAACTTATATTGTGAAACCCCAAAATATCGATACAAGGTGCAAAATACTCCAAATAAAAATTTGCGTATTTAATTAATTAAAAATTACAGTAAAATTATAAAAATTATATTATCACTACGTCTCAAAAGAACCTTGTTCAAAATCGAAACCAGTATCTAGTTATATCAAATAAACTGTTACGGTCGATAAACGATTATATAACGACTATTTGGAAATTTGATTTGGACATGACTCATAATCTGTAACACGAAATCTTAGTTTTTCACTTTCATTAGAGAAATACAGCTCAACAGATTCCAAAATTTCTTGTTTCGAAGAAATCCGGTTTATAACGAGTCCTGTATACTCAGTTGAAGTTCAAAACGTTAAATTATGAACTACAGCGTCGTTATGAGCTCGATTATAATTAATATATATTTTTATACGTTCAACTTCGTTTAATAAATATATAAATTCACTTATAACACGAATTTCAATATTTAAACTGATTTAAATATTCAAATACAAACCGTTAAAAATGCGGGACATTACATATGGTAAATCTTCCACCTCGTCACACAAGCTCCAAATGCTTATGTGGTATATGATGAAGTATGCCTATCTTCAGAAGTATGCCATGTAATGTAGTTCAAAATTAATTGTTACTATCTTATGGCGATGTTTATTATTACACACAGAATAACCAGCACTCCGCATCCAATGACATTCACAGGAGTTGATATAATAATATTTCGCATCCAACTCATTAAGGTTTACCTATTTGTCGGGCACGCAAATAAAATCTTTACTCAACAGCTATCCATTTTCCTGTTAAAACATATATAATGCACAAGTATATATTTCTATCTATTTTTAAATCAGTTCAATGTGTGATTTAAATGAACAAATTCTACCATTATTCTCTTATTAATTAAATTAACTATCGTTTCTATAATTTAATTAATCCAATTCTACTATCACACAACACGAACAACAATCAAATTGTTTTTAACTTTTCAAAAATATACTAATCAATTTCTATTCTCTTTTTAAAATCATTCAGACTATAGAATTAAAAGTGCACACCCATGGAAAGAAAATAACAACAGAGTAGAGAATTAAATGGTAATGCAAAGTATGGTAAATGTACCTTGCACCGGAGTCAATCAGAGATATCTACTCGGCACCTAGGATAGGCTTTCTGAATGCTCTCCTCAGTTTCCCAAGTACTATCTCGCGGATCTCCACTCCATTGCACTTTGACTAAGTTAACCTTCTTGTTTCTCAGCTCTTTGGTTTCTTTGCCGATAATCTTTAGTGGCTCTCTTCTCACAGCTAATTCTGGAGTAATTTCAATATCCTGTTGAGCTGCTTCTTCCACGATCAAGTCTAGATCATGAACGTGCTTTCGAAGTTGAGATATGTGAAATACATCATGCACTCCAGGCAAACAATCAGGCAATTTAACCCTATAAGTGAGAATTCCGATCCGTTCCAGAATAGGAAACGGACCAATGAATTTGGGCGCCAACTTCCCAGTTTTACCGAACCGGATAACTCCTCTCATCGACGATACTTTCAAATATACATAGTCGCCAACAACAAACGATATATCTCTTCTTCTCCTATCGGCATAGCTCTTTTGTCGGCTTTGAGCGGCGAGTAATCGTTTCTTAATAAAATCGACTTTGTCGGCAGCTTCTCGGATCATATCAGGCCCTAACACAAGTCTATTACCGGGTTCGACCCAACAAGCAGGGGATCGGCACGGTCTACCATACAGTGCTTCGAATGGCGACATTGTCAGGCTCGCCTGGTAGCTGTTGTTATAGGGGAATTCAGCCAAATGCAGATGGTCTTCCCATGATCCATCAAAATCTAGAACACAAGCCCGCAATAGATCTTCTAGTATACGATTCACCCTCTCAGTCTGACCATCTGTCTGAGGATGATAAGCGGTGCTTAAGTTCAACTTCGTTCCCAGTTTGACTTGAAATGCCTCCCAGAATTTGCTAGTAAATATTGGATCTCTATCACTGACTATACTGAGCGGCACTCCGTGTAGTCTAACAGTTTCCTTGAAGTATATCTGCGCCAGACTCTGAGCAGTTCTGTTTGATATGACAGGTATGAAATGGGCGGTCTTCGTGAAGCGATCTACGATCACCCAAACACTGTCATTTCCTTTTCTGGTTCTGGGCAAACCATCAATGAAGTCCATGGAAATATGTTCCCACTTCCAGCCTGGAACGTCAAGCGGTTGCAATCCAGCCAGTTTCTGTTGGTCGCTTTTGACTAGCTGGCAAGTAGGGCATCGACTAACATATATTGAAACGTCTCTTTTCATAGCCTTCCACCAGAATGTTCGCTTGAGATCGTTGTACATTTTAGCCACACCGAGATGGATACTCAGCTTGGATTTGTGACACTCGTCTAACACTTCCCTTTTTAACTCTGGGATGTCAGGAACACAAATCCTTCCTTTCAACCTCAGGGTCTCGTCGTTATCTATTTGAAAACACGAGGGTTCGTCTCTCTGAATCCTTTTGATCATATCCTTAATAAAGTTATCCTCCTTCTGCAAAATAGATATTTTGTCAATCAAGGAAGTCGTAATAATAAAGCTGGCGATCGTTACATTCTTTCGGCTCAACGCATCGGCCACGACATTGGCTTTCCCCGGAGTGTATAAAATCTCAAAATCATATGCTGCAAGGAACTCTAGCCAACGTTGCTGCCTCAGATTCAGGTCTTTCTGGGTGAACAGATATTTTAACGACTGATGGTCTGTATATAGTTCGAATTTCTCACCCAGAAGATAGTGTCTCCAGATTTTCAAAGAGAATACTATAGCCAATAACTCAAGATCATGAGTGACGTAGTTTTTCTCGTGTGGCTTCAGCTGACGGCTAGCATAAGCAATCACTTGGCCCCTTTGCATTAACACTGCGCCAAGGCCTTCTCTAGAGGCATCTGTCCAGACTTTTAAATCCTGATTGCCGTCGATAATGGTTAACACTGGAGCAGTCGTTAATCTTAACTTTAGCTCCTCAAAAGCCTCCTCACACTCTGGAGTCCATTTGAATTTTGAGTGCTTCTTTGTAAGCTTCGTTAAGTGACCAGATATCTTCGAAAAGTTTTTAACAAACTTCCGGTAATAACTATCCAATCCAAGAAAACTGCGAACCTCTGTAGGAGTACTAGGCTGTTTCCAGTTTTGAATAGCTGTGATTTTACTTGGATCCACAGCAATTCCTTCTTTCGATACAACGTGGCCCAGAAATTTCACTTCATCTTGCCAGAATATACATTTGGATAGTTTGGCTTTTAATACATTTCTTCTGAGGATTTCCAGAACCTGTTCCAAATGCTTTTCATGTTCGGCCTTTGATTTAGAGAAGATTAGAATATCGTCAATAAAAACCAGAACAAATTTATTCAAAACCCCTCTGAACACTCTATTCATCAAATCGACGAAGTATGCTGGAGCGTTACATAAGCCGAATGGCATTACTAACCACTCATAGAATAAGTCTGGACCTCTGAATGCTGTCATAGGAACACACTCCTCAGCAATTCGAAGTTGATGGAAGCCTGTAGTTAGGTCCATCCTTGAGAATACTTGTGCTCCATTCAGACGATCCAATAAATCATCGATTTGCGGCAATGGATATTTGTTCTTTATGGTCTGTTTGTTCAAATCACGATAATCCACACATAGCCGTAGCGTACCGTCTGATTCTGGGACAAACACCACTGCTGCTCCCCAATCTGAGAAACTAGGCCTGATCAGACCCTTCCATACGAGCTGTCGTGTTTGATTGTCTAATTCCTCTTTCTCTTTCAAGGACATTCTCCGAATAGTGTGAACTATCGGCCTTGCATTCGGAATCAAAGCGATCTTGAAATCTATTTCTCTCTGCGGAGGTAAGCGAACAACTTCTTCAAACACATCCGCCTAATTCTGGACGACAGGGATATCTTTTATGAGGTCGGGAATATTCTCTGTAACTTCAGGGATATTTTCTATTTGGGCGGGAGAAACATCGAGAGCTGCCCAGAAGTCTTTTCTATTAGATTTCCGACCTTCACATGGTATGGTTATATAATTCCCTGATTTAATCTTAGCCCTAACAACTCTCTCGGTGCATCTAACCTATGCTTCATATTTGGTTAGCCAATCCAATCCCAGAATAAGATCGAATTCAGTAAAATTTATGACGATAGAGATAGTAGGGAATTTATAGCAGGAAAAAGAGACAGTGTAACGACCCGGATTTTAAGCGACTTTGGTTATCGACATAAACTCGATGTCGATAACCAAAACATCGAAAAATCCCGGTAATTAATGAAAGAAATTAGAGGGTGAGAATAGATAAGATAGAAACTTAGAATAGAAGAAGAAGAACAACACAACATCAGAGTAACACGAACCTCACAGCGGAACGAATAACATATAATAGATAACATAACTTTGAAATATAACAGTTATGTATACAATAGCACTTATCAGAGTACAGCACTTACAACACAGCGGAACAAAACTCTATATAACTAACGCTGAAGCCTCATGCTCCAAGCTCCTTTAGATAGAACTGAAAAATCCTGAACTACTTGACTGCCCGTACAAATTTAGGCACCCAAGAGTTTAGGTAGAACAAAACAAAATAAACTCCGGGTCAGTCATGGGACTGGTATGAGTAAAACAGTTTAAACAATTTGAAAAAGTAAATGATATCTCATAAGACCACGACGTATAACGGAATGGTTTTTTCCCTTATGAGATCCAAAATATCTTTATATCAAAAACCTTTGATATTATAATAATGTCTACCAACCACAATATATTAATCATCTAGCAGAAACGCTTTCATCTCACGTTCTACATATATAGTATACAATCAAAACTGCCAGCACGTATTGGGTAATGGATTTCCAACTATGACAAGGTATGGAACCACCTTCCGATCAGTGTACTCTAGGAACGATACATTGGAGTTCAACAAGAACATCTTGTAACTCAGCCACACATGACCGACCACTCATTTTGCTTGAGTGTATCGAATGTATATCACCAACGGTTGGGATCAGCAACCGTTTCCCGTATATATATGAGACAGCATTGATAGATTAAAGAAGCAAAATGAATATTCTCTAGATAGGTGATTATACACCCTACTTCGGTGCGACCGACTTAGCCATACTGCCTGCCCGATTTCTGTCATTTACCGGATGATGAGGCTTGAGGTTACGCTTTATCATCACATCAGATTCACTTCGAATGTCACATCGTCAGATCCATCAAAATCACTAATTTGACGTCTACAACCATACATTACGTGTCAGCTAAAAGAAGTTTCCTTCTCCGCTTCCACTCTTGGTACGGTTGAAGAAATCAATGTATATGACCTTTCTAGAAATACTATGTCAGACATTCATCCATACAAGTCACCCAGGAACAGGATGAACTGAAGGCACTATTCAGTACATCCATCTTAGGCACTGTTATCTAAGACTTATACAATAGCCCTTTGCACTTTACTCCGTCTTCAATTATCTTTGGCATATATGATTCGAAATGCTTATGCCAATACAGAGTGGTTCTTTGGATAATAATCCAACCGGACTCTCCATATTAACAACGTTAAATGGTCAAAACTTCGATGGTCTGTGATTTAACCATCAAAGAAAAACAGGTGTGCAAACAACAATATTATTTCCATATGGAAATTCTATCAATCAATCATCAATCATATATATATCTATAAATATATATATTCATATTTCCTTATTTTCTATGTTTAGAAAATATACGTTAACATTGGAAAACATTTCCATCTCTAATCCATATTTCCAATTTTCAATATTTGATTACGTTTCTGATTCTATTTGGAAAACATTTCCAAATCTTCTTTACTTGGATTTAAACAGATGTTTAAATCAACATCGCGACGACAACTCAAACCACTATACTTATTTACTAAATTCACTTAACCACTTTCACTCTCAAACCTTAACCATTTCTAAATTAAAAACGAAGTCAATCAAGTTGGGGTATAACTACCTCTCAGACCTTAACTGAACAACATTTCAAATCTCGAAATAGGGTAAGTTCATCTTTTAACTCTTTAACACTTCCTTACGTAACTCTCGTTCGAATAAATCTCTATTCGATAACTCCTCCCTTCGAATATCTATATTTGATAATCTCTCTTACGAATAACTAGATTCGATTAACCTTTCTTCGAATAAACTAAATTCGATTAACTATGTTTATTTAACCCTAATCGATTAACTCTTTTTACTTAATTTCTTACTTAACTCCTTTCGAATAACTAATTCGATAACTCCTTTCGATTAAACTATAATCGATAACTCCTTTCGAATAACTAATTCGATAACTCCTTTCGACTAAACCATAATCGATAACTCCTTTCGAATAACTAATTCGATAACTCCTTTCGATTAAACTATAATCGATAACTCCATTGTTTTTAACTTCGATTAACTCTAACTGGTTTACTCCAACTGATTAATTCTAACTGATTAATTCTAACTGGTTAATTCTAACTGATTAATTCTATTCAACCAACTCGACTCGACTAACCCCTTTCGAATAACATATTCGATTTACTAACTTTCGAATACCATATTCGATTAACTCCCTTCGAATAACTTATATTCGATTTAACTCCTTTCGAATACCACATTCGATTTAACTCCTTTCGAATACCATATTCGATTTAACTCCTTTCGAATAACTTATTCGATTATCTTAGCTCGATAAATCTTAACCCGAAAATCTTAACTCGATAACTCAATTTGGTTAACTTAACCTGATAACTCAAATTGATTAACTTAACCTGATAACTCAATTTGATAATCTTACTTGATAACTCAAATTGTTTAACCTAACTTGCTAACTCAATTTGATTAACTTAACTTGCCTAATTCGACTCGGCTAACCCACTTGATTAACTCGACTCGTTCACTTTGTTTTAACTTGACTAATTCACTTTGTTTTAACTCGACCAATTCACTTTGGTTTAACTTAACAAATTCCCTCTTATTAACTCGACTAGTTCACTTGGTTTGACTTAACCAATTCGTTTTGATTACTCGACTAACTCACTTTGGTTTGACCTAACCAATTCGTTTTGATTACTCGACTAACTCACTTTGGTTTAACTTAACCAATTCGTTTTGATTACTTGACTAACTCACTTTGGTTTGACTTAACCAATTCGTTTTGATTACTCGACTAACTCACTTTGGTTTAACTTAACCAATTCGTTTTGATTACTCGACTAACTCACTTTGGTTTTACTTAACCAATTCGTTTTGATTACACGACTAACTCACCTTGGTTTAACTTAACCAATTCGTTTTGATTACTTGACTAACTCACTTGGGTTTAACTTAACCAATTCGTTTTGATTACTCGACTAACTCACTTTGGTTTAACTTAACCAATTCGTTTTGATTACTCGACTAATTCAATTTAATTAACTCCCTATTTATTTTCCAATAAATATTTCCTTTATAAAATCTTTTGATTTTATAAATAAATTCCCTTTATATGATTCTATTTATTCCCTGAATGAATAATCCCTTTATAATCCTATTTATTTATTTCTAAACAAATATATCCTTTATATAATTCTATTTATATATTTCTACATAAATATTTCTTTTAAATCCTATTTATTTAATCTCTAAATAAATATCTCCTTTATATAATTCTATTTATATATTTCTAAATAAATATTTCTTTTAAAACCTATTTATTTAATAAATAAATATCTCCTTTAATCTTTATTTATTTCCTAAATAAATAAATTCTTTTAACTCTTTATTTATGCTCTACCAATATATTTCTTTATATTTGCTTTCAAATATATTCCCTTTATATTTGATTTCAAATATATTCCTTTTCAATTTCATTTGTAAAGGTTTTACAAACATTTCTATTTCATTTTGATTTCTGAAAAATATTCTAACTCCCTATATCCCCGGGAAAATTCGCCATAACCTCCTTTGTACCGGGAGCATCGGGAAAATCCCCAAACCCGCCACATAGGCCTTTCTATTCAAAAAGAAAAATGTTTTGAAATTATTTCCTTTCTGAATATCTCGTATTTATAAATATTCCAATTTATAAATATTCCTTATTTATAAATATTCAAATTTATAAATATCTCTTATTTTCACTATCACTTTGAAAATTCCTTTATCAACATTCCGGTATGTTATGGTATTTAACATATCAAATTTCGATATCCAATATCGTTTATACACACACAATCAACAACAGGTTATAATTCACATCATATATCAAAATATATGAAAAACAATAAAAGAACTATTGAGGAATCCAGTCGGATTCCTCCAACCTGTTTCCCTGCATCCACAGATGTTACACAACATGATTGTCATCACTTTCAGTTCAATATGAATTATTCTGATAAACAGAATCAATATATAACTATATAACTTTTTATATATATTATATATATATAATATTTCATTAACTGACTAGTAGTTCAATCAAACAGTCAACACACAATCAAACAGACAATTTCTAACAGTTCTAAAAATACAACATGAAATTATAAACTGTTCAGAGTCAGTGAGATTTACTCACATTGGACTATCATCGTTAATAACGATAATTGCCGTTGATTTGGATCGGACAATTTATTTCTCCATAAATTATAACGAGCTCGGATTCACTCCCGGTCAGTCTCATTGTGTTGCTCCCGTCCATACGATCCCAACGCAACTTACCGTTCGAAATTCTGATATAGTATGATAAAGTTATACAATTTACAACTTCATATACAATTTCAAATTTTAATTAAACTAGTTAAAAAGGTTTAATGGCCTTAACCTTTTATATTTTCTTTTCCCGGCCCATCAAGAAAAACCCCCAGGCCCATCGTTCAACAGCCCACGCCCAAACCCTTTTCTTCCACAAACCGAATTGCCGTAACCTGCTCCACTTTATAAAACCAAACCCGACCCTTTGACCGACGTTGACCTCCCAACTGCTCCTACCTCGATCATGAATCCGGCGCATCACCACCCCAATTCCACTCAGCGTCACAACCTCTACCTCCTCGTCACAATTTCCTCCCGCTCGATGTCCCCTTCGCCACGACCTGCTCACTTCCACGGTGGCGTTGCCACTGTCGCAACCTTCCAAAAGCCATCGGAACCGCCCTCAACGACACCACCAGTTGCGCCTCGACTCCCTCAGTCCAACCATCACCTTAAAAGCCCCTCCGGCGTCACCCATCCGATCGAAACTTCAGCCCTAGCTCGCCCTACCCTTCGCTGTAAATCATACAGTGAATGAAAATGGATCGAACCCACTCAAACCAGCATGAATTCGAAGAGAACTTCACAGGGATTTCACACATATATATGAAACGATTTTAGGAATTTTATCCCATTTGATTTTGATTTTTCTTTCTTTCTTGTTTGCTGGAAAACAAAGAGGAAGTAGCGGCTCATTTTTTTTCTTGTTCTCAGAAGAGTGGATTAGGTCTTAAGAGAGGGAGAGGTTAGGCTATTTATAGGATTAAAAATTTAGATATTTATGGTTAGATATTTTGAGATATTTTCCACTTTAATATTCATATTTATCAAATTAAAAATTCCTGTGATCACATGAAATACCCAAAAATCACCAAACTGGACATACAACTACAGTTCGACATTACGGTCCCAATGAAACTGGTTTCGTCAAATTACGACTTCGTATGCTCACACAGCGTATTTTTAACCGTCAAAATACTGACTGTTTTACACTCTAAAAATCGGTACGGCCACATACTGACTCTAAAAATCACGAATCTAACAACTCTAAAAATCCATACTAATAAATCATGTATAAAAACAATATGATAACAATCATACTGGTAACAATTGTCATATATAAACAATATGATAATAATAAATCTACACAGAGTATCATACATAAAGAAATACGATAATCATATCAATAATCATATATAAAACAATATGATAATAATAAATCAACAAAGATTATCATACATAAAGCAATATGATACTCATAACAATTATCATATATAAAACAATATGATACGAATACATCAACACAAAGTATCATACATAAAGCAATACGATACTCATAAAAATTATCATATATAAAACAATATGAAAATAATAAATCAACACAGAGTATCATACATAAAGCAATACGATACTGATAACAATTATCATATATAAAACAATATGATAATAATAAATCGACACAAAGTATCATACATAAAGCAATACGATACTCATAACAATTATCATATATAAAAAGATAAAATAATCAAGTCAGGGTATCGCATATAAACCAATAGGATACTCATAATCATTATCATATGTAAAACAATATGATAGTAATAATCAACAATTAAAATGCAATTAGGTAATAGTGGATTTTGGCGATAAATAAAACCTGACTCGTAACATGTACCAAATAAACATACGCTAGTGTAGTAAAATCACAGTAGTAGAGCTCGAGCGCACATCGAGACATCAGCACTGTAATCTACTCCTAACGCCATAACACACCTGGCGATCCACAAAGGATAACCAAGACGGTCTAAGGCGAAGGTCGTATGCTACCCGTTCACGGTACTACACGTGGGATCCCCACATCTCCATTTATTGTAGTCCGTGACCCGCCGATCGGAATCCCGATCAAAACAACAAAATTTTCCAATGTAGCAGACCGTTGACCTTTGGTGGTAAATGGGTGAAATTTAAAACCAACGATTCAGGTAGCGATCCTGAATTAGGTCGACCAAGATGGAGTTTTGGTCCATTGGTACAACAAGAGTCCAATTTATCCCAACCCAAGATCAAAGAGAGGTTTAAAAATATTGTTACATATAAATAAATGACATGATAATCGGTATGTTATGACTAGAATATAGTCATGACTTGGACAAATTAGCCAACATTTCCAAAAACAACGTGGCAATCACAAGTAGGAAAAATAAACTGCCAAATTGAGTTAAAATGGATGTATAACTACTAATCTGATTGTCAAGTCATAAACAAGATCGACATGCCATATAACAATGAGAATCATCACGTTAAATCATACCTCAATGGTTGCGATATAGAATAAAAAGTACCATTATAAGAATGATATATAAGCATGTCAACTTGATGACGAATTAAAAGCACATCAATTCAAAAAGTGTCATATACTTCCAAATAGTAACTACTTAAATAATGCACATGTGTCTCATACCACATCACACTACTTCAATATTTAATAAGTGGTAGTACACTCCACTTATTGAAAATACACACAAATAAATATTTCATATGGTTATAATATTTTACATTATATCTCAAAAGGTATTTATGTAGATCTATAATGGTTTCATAATCCCAAATTTGAAATTTAGTTCATAAGTCATGTCTCAATACACACACACATACACACACAAACACACACACATACATACATATATATACATAAGCAAAACTTATTACTTTCCATATTTCATTAACTTCATCAATTCCAAAATCGTGTTTCCAAAAATAGTTAATCAATTGGAATACAAATATACTTTGTAAATATATATATATATATATATATCCATCATAATCATTTATAAAAAAAATAAACCAATTTAGAAGATATGTTTGATATTTAAATTTATTAGCTCTGTCATTACTGAAAAGCAAGCGAGAAAGAATTAAGTTTCTGACAATCTAAACTTTAAAATTATACAAATCACAAAACATAAAACTTGTAGAATATTTTCTATGCTTTTCCAAACTTCAAGAATTATCAAAACTCGATAAGAAACCAAAAAGTTATACCTAGAACAATTTCTGGTTGGTTCTGAAAATCTCAATTTACTATACCGATTTTGTAAAAATCGTATAAATTCAACATTTAATCTTTTAATGCTAAAATTTTTAATGTACCATTGAATATCAGTCTAGTTTATATGTACCAAATTTGAAAACCAAACTCAAAACCATTTGGTACAGATTTCATATTCTTCTCAATCAATTTTCTGCTTAGTTTTAAACATCTCAGTTTTCATATTCCCACTTCAAAAAATCATAGAAAATCGATATTTAATAATTTTAATTCAAAATTTTTGCAGTTTCTTTGAATATGAATGTAGTTTATCTGTACAAAATTTCAAAGACAGAAAATTTACAATTGGTACAAATTTGAAGTTCTTCTTCATCAATTTTCTGCTGTGTTATAAAAAACTCAATTTCATATACCCAACTTGCAGAAATCATAAAAATTCGAAACTTAATATTTTTAACCAAAATTTGTACAGTAGCTTTAAATATGAATGTAGTTTATGTGTACAAAATTTCAAAGCTAGAGGCCTTACAAATTGATATATATTTGAAGTTCTTCATCCATTTTCTGTTGTATCATAAAAATCTCAGTTTCATATAACCAACTTTAAAAAATCATAGAAATTCGAAACTTAACATTTTTAACTCAAAATTTTTAAAGTAGCTTTGAATATGAATGTAGTTTATATGCACAAAATTTCAAAGCTAGATGCCTTACCGGTTGGTATAGATTTGAAGTTCTTCTTCATCCATTTTCTGTTGTGTTATAAAAATTTCAGTTTCATATACCCAACTTGCAAAAATCATAGAAATTCAAAACTTAATATTTTTAACTCAAAAATTTTACAATAGCTTTGAATATGAATGTAGTTTTAATGCACAAAATTTCAAAGCTAGAGGCCGTACCAATTGGTACAGATTTAAAGTTCTTCATTAACTATTTTTTTTTCTAGTGATTATCAAATAGTTACCCTATGGAGCAATCAAACAAACACCTTGCATGCGCTAAATTTATATGCATGCAACAAATTTCGGTATAAAATCCCTTCTGCTTTCCAATTCTACAACAAACTATATTCAAATCTAATCTTAATATATAGGAATTCAAGGAATAACTCAAACTTTAGAGGAAGGAACCAACTTTCAATTAAACATGTAGAAATTTTACTTTTATGTCAACATGCATACACAAATTATGATTTAAAATGAAAAAATTGAAACTTCACTCACCTTAAACTCCAAAATACAATCTTTAAGCCCTATAACAACTAGCTTTCGATTACTACCAATTCACCTTTTCAATGTTAGAGAATTGGGAATCTTTCTTCTATCCTTGATTGCAAATTTTAATTTCTATTTTGGTTGGGATGAGAGGAATTGATTTTTACTGTTTTTTTTTCATTTCTGTTTCTGCTTCATGAAAGAAAATACGTATCTTCTGTGTGTTCAGGAAATGAGGGTGGGTTGGATTTTTATCCTTAGCCCCTTCTCTAGTGTTTTCTGAAATAAAATCTTCATTTCCACCTCTCTATTTTTATTTTCCCTTTTCTTAAGGGAACATAATGATAATAATTTGTCACATTATAAGATATTTTGTTTTTCCATTCTTATTAAATTTGTTTCTAGACTTTTCCTTCATATTGTAAAAATAATGTTTTTTTTCCTTCTATAATCTTTTCCTTTTTATGAAATAAAATAAAATAACATTAAGCCTTTTTTTACCTTACTTTACACACATTTGAACATTTAATGATTTTTCGCTTTTAGAAAAAATGTACAAATTTATTAATTAAAGTTACCAAACTAATTGTTAGTTGTTTCATTGCAAATACTTTCAAAATCCTCTCCTTCTCTTTATTTTTAATTTAATTATGCACCACGAACAACTCAACGATATTTAAATGTAAACAAAATAATCATGTTTTATTTTAAATGTCCAATTAATTTTGCTATAATGACAATAATTAGTTGAGTGATTCCCAAAATTAGCATCCCTAAAAATAAGATTGTTACAGTTGTCCTTAAAGTTTATTGTTCTGAGCAAATAAGTCCTTTAAGTGAAAGGCTCCTTTTTGGAAAGTGCATAGTTAAGGATAAGAAGTTTAAGCAGAAAATAAAACGAGAATAAATTCAAGAATAAAATAAGATAAACTTCTTTTAATAAAAAGATTATTGCCAAATAACAACAGATAATGTGTCAAAACTTTTCCACAACAGGAAATGCTATAGTAGAATAGAAAAATAAAGTAAAACTAAAGTTCTCTATATGTATGAAATCAAGCTAGAGATTGTACAATAATTATATTAATTTGTTTCGGCGAAATGTATAACTTGTGATGTTTCATATATGAAATTGTTGCTGACAATACCGGTGTCAACAGTGACATTCTAATATATTATAGTACGCATAACTTGCACAATGATATAATTTGTTTTATAAAATGTAATATAACAATACCAACGAGTTTAGCATGTTTGGCACTTCCAATTTTGAGAGAACAAAAATATAATGTTAATTTTTATTCTAATACACACTTTTAATAAGTTAATTCATTATTTTACTTTAATAAGTTAATCCACAAATATTTCATAAGTTAATCTACGAGTGGATTAACTTAAAGATTTCAGGTTTTTGTTTGGAAAGAAAAAAAGGAAAACCAGAGGAAATCTACAGTTAGATTTAATATTCATAACTAATGATTGAACAGTCTATGTATAACATATAAAATCAGTGGAAGATAATCAGCCTATCAAAAAAAGAATCTAACAAATAAAATACTAATGGATGAATATAACTGAGTTTCATGTTTTAAGTTAAGTGTATAATTCAGGAAAATTTCCAACCTCCTTTTATATGGCTTGTGTTGGAAACTACATTTCTTCTGTTGATGGAAGCTTGCCATACAATGACTTTGTATTTGATACTTTAAATAATATCGTTTTACAATATTACAGGTTTGCACTAGTTGATACCCATTTGCTAATATATTTTTAATCCAATAAGGAAGAAAGACAAAAAATGCTCTTCGAATCAATATGGCATCATAACATATGTTTGATACTTAAATTAAAAGAAGTGAAAAGAAGAAAGATATTTGACAATTTTTTTAGGTGGATTAACTAACTAAATTTTAAATATTACAAAAAGTCAACAATCTTATTTTATAGCGCGGATCAACTTATTAAAATTGTGGATTAGAATAAAAATTAACAAATATAATATTTGCCTAGCTATTTTAAGCTACGCCATCTCAGTTGAAGTCGGTACTCTTTTTCTTTTTTCTTTTCAAAGCAAATTGGGTACTCCATATACAAATTAAGTAGTATTAATATACTATTACAGCATAATACATGATAAGTGGATTCCGACCACAAGACGGAAATATAAGAAGTGATCTTTTACATCATTTCCTAATGTCATAGCCAGTTTGGCACTTCCAATTTTGAGAGAACAAAAATATGATATTCGCCTAGCCATTTTAAGCTTCCCTATCTCAGTTGAAGTTGGTACTCTTTTCTTTTTTTTTTAAAGCAAATTGGGTACTCCATTTACAAATTAAGTAGTATTAATATACTATTATAGCATAATACAAGATAAGCGGATTTGACCACAAGACGAAAATAGAACCCGTGATCTTTTACATCATTTCCTAATGTCAGAACCAGTTGTTTTGAACGTGGACATCCGGTGTTTATTTTATTTTTAAGCAACCAATTATATGCTCCGTAATCTTAACGTCTATGCATTTTTCTGACTTCAAATAACGTTTTTTTAGTTAGCTATAATTCTCAAATAGCAGAGCTTGATTAAGCTTTTGTGATATAAAGAAGTTAAGAACAGATAAAAGTTATTTTAAGTGTTAATCTTCAAACTTAGTATAAACTGTTTCCATAATAAAATTTTGCAAACTCAAGAAAATAAAAATTACTTACTTTGCAAAGTTGGCATTTCAACCATACTATTGTGATATATAAAAACTCTTTCATCTTCACCCTTCATGTCCATCTCATCCCGTCGTCTCACTTGAGACTCATATAATTTCTCCACCTTCCCGGATTTCATATCATATGACAACATAAGTTTAGTCTTCCTGCTGTGCATCCTGAAAAATAACCTTTCTCCACCTTCATATGGAAAAGGAAAGACATTGTAGACGCAGACCAAACTCTCGATACTCCGACCAATCTCGTCTTCATCATATGCCAAAACTCCTTGAACACTAAATGATTTGCATTAATCACGGAATTGAGAACTATATTATACATCCTCTCCCATTTCTTCTCAAAAGCATAAACTTCAATGTTCTTCTTATTCATCCTCGTGCATGTAATACACCCGTTCCATGTTCTTAATTCTTGCTTGTATTCCGATGTTTCATGCACTGGCAACAATAGTAAGCCTACTTTATCCTTCCATGGATCAAAGGATACTACATATTCGTGACAGTCAAAATACACGATGTTGTTCAAAGATATAGGCCTTCCTAGTTGTCTGAAATAAGGTGTGCTGGAAACATCGATTTCCTTGGTGGAAGGTGAATCTGACCATGCCTCGACGATGTTCTGCAGAAGGGTGGACTAATTTATAACGACGGTCGATGATTGGATCAAATGCCAAACCGACATGATCACAGTGCTGCCTAAAAGTTGCATAGATAAAATCACCTAACATTGTTGCTAAATTGCTTACGTAATAGAAAGTGGTCATAGGGAATCGACGATTGATTCTATAGCATCGTAATAAGAAGCAAAGAAGACCGCAAGCCGAGGCCAAAATTTTATAACATTGAATCGTTTTGTCAGTGAGGAGTTTGTGACGAGGATTGATTCCAACAGGCGAGCCATAAATGTTGAAAAACTCGAATTTGTTGCTGTTGTAGCATTTGTTAAAGAGTACGGCGCCGCAAGACAATGGGGATGCATGAAGGGACTGATCGTACTTGAATTTGGAGTCATAAGAGATGATATTGTACCATGTTTTGTTCATGCACTTGAATTTTGATAAGCTTTTGTATGATAACAGTGGAAGAATGCTGGTAAATAGGATATCATCAGGAAGATTGCTTGATACTTGCTGTGTTTCATGTGTAGAATCCGAAATTTTATCATTTTTTATGAGCTTTCTAGGTGGAGAAGACATTATATGAAGATGAGGAAAAAAAAATCGACTAATGCAATGTTGATGATCCATTTCAATTTACAGAAAATTGGAAGGATGTATATATTATGCCTACTATATCGCAGCAGTCATTTGACTGCCCAATCTAAACATCGTTAACTTGGAAATAAATTTAGAATAACCGCCTTAAATGAGATACTAACGCATGTTGTTTTCAACTTTATTTATATATAAACGTTTTATTTATTTATATATATCAATTCAGTTTAACGTCCATTTATTCTTCATTGATCCCTTCCTAATATTTTCAGACAACATTAGAAAATTCAATTGTTAATTAATTCGTTAATTAATTTCCCTAATTAACTTTCTTTGTCCCATCCCAATTCTTGTTACATATTGGTTAACCTCATTTAAATTAAGGTACATACTACGTAATTATATCCATTTGTATGCACATTGCAAGATTGAATTTTAAATGTCAATTGATTACCTCTACAAATTAATTTGTTGTATGCATACATTAATTCAAACATTAATTAATGGCCTCCATTAATTTGAATGTTTGCACACGCTACGAATCAATTAATCTTTAATTAATTAATTGTCAAATTTACTCACGTAATTGCTTCTAACGCAACTTCAAATGGTAACAGCTTCTCCATTTGAACTTTATTAGAAAACATAATATATGAAAACTTATCGGAGAACAACCACGAATGTTGTACCGATCTACATTTTCGACTGCTTCAAGTTGGTAATTAAACAACTCAAACCGTTCAAAACGACAAGTTGTTACTGTCAGCGACGAAACTAAGATTATAGTTTGTGGTGGACGAAACCAGAAATATGTTCATTTTACGAATACAATTAAATTAGTGAAAATGCATTGAAATAGGTAACTTAAACAAACTTGTACATGAAAAAAATAACAATGCCTACAAATTTGTGTCAGTTTAGACAATCTTAACAGGTTTGCACTAAAAAAATAGATTATTATATAATAATTTGATGCTTGCTCTACGAACTTCACGGAAATCAAATTCATCCACAATCATTTCAAGTTCAAGATTTTAGCCATTTATTTTTCAATATATATATTATCATATGATCATCATGTGTCATTCCAACATCATAAATTATATGCTTTTGGATAACAAATGCATACCTGTTTTTTTTTTTTTTTTTGTGCGTGTTTCTATCTCTGGTTGGTCATATTACTGACTTGAGCATGTACCATTCTATTGTGTTTTGAACCTAAGCTTTGTTCTTACTTTAAGTAGCATTTTTGTGTATTTATCTAATGCTTGGACCATAAAGTTTATCCTGCTTTCACCACTTTTAGTTCACATGACCGGAAATACTAAGATGTAGATAGTAATTTGGACTCAGCTAGTGCCTAGTGGTAGTTCATGCTTTGCCTTTTTATATATTTTAGCATGCAAGTCTAAGTTGCAGAGAGACTGCCACCTGGAATTCATGAAGCGTACACCATAAGAACAAAATACCTGCTGAATGGCATCAACTCATTAAATATTCATGCAAATAATATCAGCAACAGAAATGAATAGCGTGGTTCAAATATTTTTACAAGAGAAAAGCATGCAGTTGATTTGATGTGTAGATAGTCAAAGGTTTGCTTATATGAACGGGGAAACTGTGGCAACCACTTGTAAACCAAAAAAGGTAGATGTCAAGGACAGTGGAAATTTAAACAAATCAGCTGAGTTAGATATGATCGAGCAGTACAGACCTGGTGTTTATATTATCCTTATGGCGCTTCATGATGGAACTAGAGAGTTGAAGAGAGTTCGATTCAGGTACTTGGTTAGTGATTCTTGCTTCTTATATAGTTCTTTTTTTTCCTTTAGTGCAGCAGTTTTCAAAACTACTGAGAAAACAAAAGCAAGAAGACCTGAATGATTTCTTATCTTGCAGCTTGTTCTATCAAAACGTATAACAGAAATAAGCCTAATTATGTTTTTGTTATGGCGTTTATTCAGCAGTTTGTAGTGTAGCACCTTGAGAATGTGTCATCATATTTCATCATTTTCCTGAAGGATTTGCACTGGTGCATTTTAAAAAGTGCTTCAGTATAAAGAATTCATGTACTTTGAAATATATTAAAATTTGTTATGTGTTGGAAATTGAGCAAACTGACGTAAAAATCCAAGTAGTTTTTCATGATACCTCAATTTTTCAAACTTGCAGGTGAACAAACTTCATATGCAGCCGAAGAAATTTGGAGAACAGCAAGCTGAAACATGGTGGACCGAGAATTGTGAAAAGGTGTACAAGAAATATAATGTTTGCATATCAGATAGGATTGCTTCATCTTAATCTACATGTGTCAAAGATCGTAGTATGCCCAACTTACAGTCCGATGATGCACTTGAAAAAATCAGTGATACCACATTCCCACTTTCACAATCAAATAGGTAACCATTCTTCCTATTTCTTGCTTATAAATTTACTCGAATTACTAGTAAATATAATAGTTAGAAAACTTGATTTTAACTTCCTGTTTTTAAAGATTTGCAAGGCTTGTACCATATTTTATGTTGTGTATGTGTTATTTTGATTATCCATGCTTATATAAGCTTTGTCATCATATAATGTGATGTAAATATCTATCAAATAATAGTAAAACAAAAGAATTTATTGCTTTTTCCTTAATTCTAGGAGTTCGTCATCTTTTGTTTAATTCTCTTTTGATATTTGTTATTTGAATCTTTTAATGTTCTAAAGAGATGAAACTTACTTCAGACTAACTCTCGGTATACCTATTGACTTTGCAGATGATGGCGTACCCATGCAGGAGACATGTATCACCTTGAAGAGTATAAGGAAGAAGAAGAGTATAAGGAAGAAGAAGGGTATATGCGAGAGACAAGTATCACCTTTAAGAAGTTTCTAGCTGGTCTTAATTTTAAGGATGGGTATGCATTTTAAGGTACTACAAAAATTTGAATTGAAATTAATTTGGTAGATCATATGTATGTTAAGACTGAATTTAGAAGAAATATGTTGAATCATGTTTTAAAACTTATTATGTATGTTAATGACGATATATAACTCTCGCTATTTTAAACATGTTGTGTTTGTTATTTTAAATTTGGTATGTTTGACATGTTATTTGATGTTCTAATTCTATTACTATGTATGTAGCCAAGGCTAGCAGTGAACATATATTTATGTATATTTGATATGAAATATATGTGTTTTATGTACGCAACGTACTATGTGTAGTTTCTCATGGTTATAACCGTGACAAATGTGACTGTAGCCAATGGAGTCTTCAATAAAGTAACATTTATAACCATGGGTAAAAATCATAACACCACACTTATAACCATTATAATTCTAGAATTCGTCACATTTAAAACCGTTAGAAAAATAAATATCACCACGCTTATTATCGTTAGTAGAATAAATATTATCATACTTGTAACCGTTAGAATAGAAAATATAATCACGCTTATAACCGTGAGTATATGCGTTAGTGTTTGTCACGGTTATAACCGTGATAATATGTGTGACAAAAATAAGCAACGCCTGTTGGCTCAACGGTTATAACCGTGAGCATTGAGCTTCCTCACGGTTATAAGTGTGACAAATGGGCCTTTCTGGTGTTGTGAATATGCATTAGCTACTCGGGCATCAAGTTTCAAAACCAATTGAAGTGAAGCGATTTTAAGAGTTTATCGGCGAGGTTTTCTTCATAAGGAAGAAGATGTTGGCAACTTCGTAATAGTCCTAATACCACTTTTGGTAAATATGCTATCTACATGACACTTTTAAATACTTTGCCGAGTTCTTTGATGAGCAGCAAGTTGTTGTTCAATTAGTTGTGATCTTGGTTTTATTACACCATTTGAGGCTCTCACTACAAGAAATCATTGATTTTGCAGCAGACAAATCCATCACTAAACATGTATTAGCGACGAATTTGTAACGAATAACACTAATCAATAAATTTCACGTCGATGTTTTAGTGACCATTTTACGACGCAATCTAACGTCAATTCTCCGACACTTTACCGTCATTTGTCAATATATTTAAATTTAATTTAAAAAAATTTAACGACATTTTACCGACGAAAGTTTTAATTCAACAACAAAACGTCAAAGATGCGATTTGAGGCTCTCACAACATTTTACCATCACCCTAAAAAAGTATAGGCAATAATCAGTAAAACGCCAAAGATGTAAATCCAACATCAGAAGTTTTAATTCAAAGATGTAAATCCAACAACAAAAGATATCAAAACCATTTCAATTTTGCAAGTTATTATAAGTTGCAACAATTCTGACAAGTGACTATACCAATTTGTTGATGATTACTGCGAACTTCCAATTACGATTAAACATTTGTATCCCTGAAAGAAGATACAACTAATATGTAGGTAGCACATAAAAAATTTGAGGGCATATGGTTATCATGTGTCATTCCAACATCGTATTCTTCTTTTTGATGCAGATGTTCAACTCAAAAAATGTCCTGCTATCCCCCTCGCTCCATTAAGTTCCCAAGATAGTACTCGTCTTTTTTTTTTATGAACATTCATTTTCCAGACAAATAATTACTAAACAAGTAGCAGTATGAACAAGCACAGCTGTAATTTTATACCATATTAATTGGGATCATCAACTATAGTAAAGACATTCAACTTCACCTATCACTGAAATTCCTTATGCACAATCTATTTTCAGATCGCCATTACCACCATTTTATAAGCGCAAATAGCTATAAATTGTTAATTTTAAGTGCTTTGATTCATTTTAAGAGTACTTTTACATTTTTTTACAAATAGGTCAATATTTTTTACAAATGGATCAAAGGTTGGAATCAAATCAAAATCAAAAAAAAAAAAAAAAAAAAAAAAAAAAACAAGAAAAAGGAAAACAGACGACAAACTAGAGGCACAATCACTAAACGTTTAATCATTTGAATTAACCAACTGCCCTATGACTAAACAAACAGACTCAAGATCTATGCGTAAGACGGGCGACCCTAGCCTTTTCGAGTGAGCTCAGATGCATAAACAAATTATTTCGCATTCCGCCCAAACATTGTGCCATGAAGGCATGAACCCACCATAAGAGGTTACAAACGAAGGGCTAAATACGACTGTTCATTAAATTTTAACAGGCCTAATATTAGTTCTCACTTCTCAAACCTTGCATTTTCTTTCCATATAAATAATACCAGGCTACAATTTCACGGTTTTTGACTTGGGCAGTTGTTCGTTAGCTAAATGATTCTCATCTATAATTCATTCCAGGTTGAAGTATATGTACCAAACACTAGTATGCCTGACCTGGAGCAATACTCAAATATCTCATATATGTTACTATTAAAGACTGTCAAAACACAACCAATGACTATGAAGATCGAGTACAATTTTATCAAAAGCCAGTTTTTTTTTCTTTTAACTGCCTCTAATTTGTCGCCTGTTTTCCTTTTACAAATGGATCAACGGTTGGAATCAAATCAAAAAAAAAAAAAAAAAAAAATTTTACAAATAGGTCAATAAATCAAGCCAACTGCTAAACGAAATTAAAACTTTAATACCTTTTAAAAACCGAAGAAGATGGATCTGCTAACAGTAATGATGATGTCGCTGGTCGCAGTTTGAATTTCAAAATCTAAAGTCATTCATCTAAATCGAAGTCGCCGGTGCCCATTGAGTCGCCACCTAGCCTTCGATGTCGCCATCAGGTAGCCGCTGTCAGAGTTTGTGGCGTCATCTTTTCTGCTCTTGAACAGCGACTCAACCTTTTTTAATGCTGCATACGTCGATAAATAGATAAAAATAGGTGCCCTAGAATATCTAAGGCCCAAACCCGTTGCTTTTAATGCAGCGATTCAACTTTTTCAATTCCACGGTTTTCAAAGCAGGATTCTGCCAGTTTTGATAAAAAGGCGGTCATCGCTTAAGCCAAGGTTTGCTTTTTGACTGAGAGCTAGGGGAGGCGAAGGACATCCGAGAAGACGGGTAGATGGGTGAGAACGGAAATGAGATATTTGGAAGCGTAGATGGGAATGAAGGGAAGAGAGGCAACAAGTTTTTCGATCCATCATTGTATCTTTCAGAAAATTTGTAAACAAAGAAAAAAATTGGGAGACAAGAAGTGATCAAGGAAGATGTAGGGGCGGCGCATAATCTGCGAAACAGGCTAGGGTTTAAGACAAGCTAAAATAGTGGAAAATAATAGCGGGAAAACGAAAAAGAAGAGGGAAAGCAAGCTTGGATACGCAGCCTTTTAAGGAAAAGGCTTAACGTGAAATTACCATAAATGTAAACTTGGTTGATTGCGATTTAAGATGAAACCTTATTGTTTTTATTTTAAGTCTTTTTACTACTTTCTCCATATTCTAAAACCGTTTGATTTTTTTAATTTGTCAAAAATTAAAAAAAAAATTAATTTTCAAATTTTGAATGATTATTCATATTCGATGAATGCTTTTTCCTGTCATGCTATGAATGTTGTGAATGAAAAGTAGAAAAATCTATTTGTACACCTTAAATTGTTTTAAATACACCAGTTTTATTTTTTTAAATCATATACATCACTTTTTACTCAGTATACACCATACATATTACTAAACTATCCTCAAGTCTGAATAGAACAACATAAGTTTCTCATTTAGTATCTTTCAAACGTGCATTGATCAAATTAAGGAATACGGATTTCTAAAATCAATGAATTCACTTTTGTAACTCAAATTCAAATGTTTAATTGGATTTATATTTATTTAATTATTCATATATTAGAATTTAACTTTAAATTTTAAATAATAAAATATTAATCAGCTTAAAATTTGATTTTAAGTTAAAAGCCGATTTAAATATAGTAAAAAATTTGAGAACTTATACAGTACATAATGAGTCATATTAATTTTAGTACTTCATTTGTAAATTTATTTCCGTGACTAATTTAGAATGCATAATGTTAGAACTGATTATACATGAATATAACAAGTAAAAATATAAATAAAATTTAATGCTTCAATAGAAGTTAAATTAGATTCACTTGATAACACATAGAAAATTCAATTATATTTTATAAAACAATTTTAATGATCCTGTATGATGTGGACGTATGAAATTTTTATTATTTAATTTTATTTTGATTACTTTTTAATAAGGGTATTTTTGTCTTTAATTTAGTTAATTTTTATAATGGTGTAGGTAAAGTAATTTACAGTGTATAAATAGAATTTGTCAAGAAAAATTGCAATAAGGTCAGTATATTACAATCTTAAATACTAAGTATTAGTTATTAAGTATTAGTATTTCTTATTAAATATTTTTCTTTAGTATTGATTATTAATAAATATTAACTTTCTAATCATCGTTGTTAACTGATAATCATCATTGAGAATTTGTTACAGTTCCATTTCGACGATGAAAGCAAGATCGGGAACAGATGCAGCTTTTTCTTCGACCAAGAGTGGCGAAGAAAGCAGAGGACTTAATTAAGAATTTAGTAATTACATTGGTTATGAGAAAAGAATATTTTGCTAATTCTAAATAAGCAATTATTATAAATTATTTATTATAGAACATAAATTATTATTTATTATTACTTATAAATCATTAATTAGAACAAATCAATTATTAATTATTGAACATGCTAATAATTGTTAAAAAAACAACATTAAAGTATATCTTAGAAAAAATAATATAAACATCTCTTGCAAATATATTGGAATTCTGCTGCAAAATAGCTTTGATAAATATTCATCGGTATTCTGCTTGGATTTGCAGCGAAAAATAGCGACAGAATTTTTTTGTCGGTAATTTGACGCAATTTGCAACGACTTAGTGAGGAATGATAGAAGATGATGGTGATAAATAAAACAAAATTATTTGAGGATAATAAGCTTTAAGGGAAACACTTTTGAATACTAAATTTTAATTAAGGACAATTTTGCAGAAATAAATAAATTCTTTTACCTCTTTAAGTTGTACAGAAAAATGAAAAATTAATCAATAAATATTTCTATATAACTGAAAATGATAAATTCATTTATCTTTTTTTTTTTTTTGAATTATCCTCAAAACTAATTTGTAGAAGTGTTGTCCTTTAAAATTCATTGTTCTGAGCAAATAAGTCCTTTAAGTGAAAGACCCCTTTTTGGAAAGTGCATAGTTAGGGATAAGAAGTTTAAGCAGAAAATAAAACGAGACTAAAATCAAGAATATAATAAGAAAAACCTCTTTTAATAAAAAGATTATTGCCAAATAACAATAGATAATTTGTCAGAACTTTTGCACAGCAAGAAATGCTATAGTAGAATAGAAAAACTAAAGTTCTCTATATCTATGAAATCAAGCTAGATATTGTATAATAATTATATTAATTTGTTTCAGCAAAATGTACAACTTGTGATGTTATAAATATGAAATTGCTGCTCACAATACCGGTGTCAACAGTGACATTCTAATATATTATAGTATGCATCACTTGCACAATGATATAATTTGTTTTCTAAAATGTAATATAACAATACCAACCAGTTTAGCACGTTTGGCACTTCCAATTTTGAGAGAACAAAAATATGATGTTCGCCTAGCTATTTTAAGCTTCCCTATCTCAGCTGAAGTCGGTACTCTTTTCTTTTCTTTTTAAAGCAAATTGAGTACTCTATGCACAGCTTAAGTAGTATTAATATACTATTATAGCATAATGCAAGATAAGCGGATTCGACCATAAGATGGAAATAGAACCCGTGATCTTTTACATCATTTCCTAATGTCATAGCCCAGTTGTTTTGAACATGGACATTTATTTTTAAGCAACCAAATATATTCCCAGTAATCCTAAGGTCTATGCATTTTTCTAACTTCATATAACATTTTTTTTAGTTAGCTATAATTCTCAAATAGCAGAGCTTGATCAAGCTTTTGTGATATATAAAATTTAAGAATAGATAAAAGTTATTTTAAGTGCCAATTTTCAAACTTAGTATAAAGTGTTTCCGTAATAAAATTTTGCAAACTCTAGAAAATACGAATTACTTACTTTGCAAAGTTGGCATTTCGACCAAACTATTGTGATATATAAAAACTCTTTCATCTTCACCCTTCATGTCCATCTCATCCCGTCGTCTCACTTGAGACTCGTATAATTTCTCCACCTTCCCAGATTTCATATCATAGGACAACATAAGTTTAGTCTTTCTGCTGTGCATCCTGAAAAATAACCTATCTCCACCTTCATATGGAAAAGGAAAGACATTATAGACGTGGACCAGACTCTCGATACTCCGACCCGATCTCGTCTTCATCATATGCCAAAACTCCTTGAACGCTAAATGATTTGCATTAATCACGGAATTGAGAACTACGTTATACATCATCTCCCATTTCTTCTCAAAAGCATAAACTTCGATGTTCTTCTCATCCATCCTCGTGCATGTAATACGCCCATTCCATGTTCCTAATTCTTGCTTGTATTCCGATGTTTCACGCACTGGCAACAATAACAAGCCAGCTTTATCCTTCCATGGATCAAAGGATACTGCACATTCGTGACAGTCAAAATACACGATGTTGTTCAAAGATATAGGCTTTCCCCGTTGTCTGAAATAAGATGTGTTGGAAACATCGATTTCCTTGGTGGATTTCACCCATTTACGTTTATTTGATGAGTAAACCCAGAAGGTGAATCTGACCATGCCTCGACGATGTTCTGCAGAAGGGTGGACTAGTTTATAATGACGGTCGACGATTGGATCAAATGCCAAACCAACATGATCACAGTGCTGCCTAAAAGTTGCATAGATAAAATCACCGGACATTGTTGCTAAATTGCTTACATAATAGAAAGTGGTCATAGGGAACCGACGATTGATTCTATAGCGTCGTAATAAGAAGCAAAGAAGACCGCAAGCCGAGGCCAAAATTTTATAACATTGAATCGTTTTGTCAGTGAGGAGTTCGTGACGAGGATTGATTCCAACAGGCGAGCCATAAATGTTGAAAAACTCGAATTTGTTGCTGTTGTAGCATTTGTTAAAGAGTACGGCGCCGCAGGACAGTGGAGATGCATGAAGGGACTGATCGTACTTGAATTTGGCGTCATAAGAGATGATATTGTACCATGTCTTGTTCACGCACTTGAATTTTGATAAGCTTTTGTATGATAACAGTGGAAGAATGCTGGTAAATAGGATATCATCAGGAAGATTGCTTGATACTTGCCATGTTTCATGTGTAGAATCCGAAACTTTATCATTTTTTATGAGCTTTCTAGGTGGAGAAGACATTATATTATATGAAGATGGAAAAAAAAATCGACTAGTGCAATGTTGATGATCCATTTCAATTTACAGAAAATTGGAAGGATGTATATATTATGTCTACTATAACGCAGCAGTCATTTGACTGCCCAATCTAAACAGCGTTAACTTGGAAATAAATTTAGAATAACCGCCTTAAATGAGATGCTAACGCATGTCGTTTTCAACTTTATTTATATATAAACGTTTTATTTATATATATATATCAATTCAGTTTAACGTCCATTTATTCTTCATTGATCCTTTCCTAATATTTTCACACAACATTAGAAAATTCAATTGTTAATTAATTCGTTAATTAATTTCCCTAATTAACTTTCTTTGTCTCAATCCAATTCCTGTTACATATTGGTTAACCTCATTAATTAGCTGCCCGTTTGTACAACTATTTTCATATTTAAATTTTGCACGTTGATAATTTAAGGTATATACTACGTAATTATATATTCAAAAATTAATTAATGGCCTCCATTAATTTGAATGTTTGCACACGCTACGAATCAATTAATCTTTAATTAATTAATTGTCATATTTACTCACATAATTGCTTTTAACGCAACTTCAAATGGTAATAGCTTCTCCATTTGAACTTCATTAAAAAACATAATATATGAAAACTTATCGGAGTACTGCCACGAATGTTGTAACGATCTACATTTTCGACTGCTTCAAGTTGGTAATTAAACAACTCGAACCGTTCAAAACGACAAGTTGTTACTGGCAGCGACGAAACTAAGATTATAGTTTGTGGTGGGCGAAACCAGAAATATGTTCATTTTACGAATACAATTAAGTTAGTAAAATTGCATTGAAATAGGTAACTTAAACAAACTTGCACATAAAAAAAATAACAATGCCTGTAAGATTGTGTCAGTTTAGACAATCTTAACAGGTTTGCATTAAAAAAAAGATATTAAATAATAATTTGATGCTTGCTCTACGAACTTCACGGAAATCAAATTCATCCACAATCATTTCAAGATCAAGATTTTAGCCATTTATTTTTCAGTATATATTATCATATGATTTTCAAGCAAATAATCATCCATCTTATTGTGAAATGGTGTTTAGATTAATTTCATAGTTGAAAGTGTTTGTTCTATGGTCGCGATTGACAAGAGTAGATACAAGACAAATCAATAGATAAACGAAAGGATGTCATTTACCCTCTTTTGATTTAATTACCTCCACATTTAACATCAAAAGTGTAATTGATGATTAAACAAACTATGTATTTCATATAAACATTGAAATTTCAGGCAATTTCAAGATCAGCAAAATTGTATAAAAAATCACATATTTCATGCAAGGTCAGAAGTAGCAATCTCAAAAAAATCATGTACTTCATTCATCTAATATAAAAAAATGACTGACATACTAATTCAAGGCTAAAAATGAAATAGTATCATTAATGTCACTCCAAAAAGGTTAAAGGGGCCATTTTTTTTTTAATTTAGGGTGTCACTGTTCACACCCCGGTTTATACTTCCGGCCACCTTTATAAATTTAATACAGATGATTAATTTTTTTTTACATTCTTCTGGCCACCGTATATTGTTGCTTCACTCATATTCACCACCGTACTTCTCCTAAAAACACATACTTTTTTACAATTTCAAACGCTAAACCCTTACAAAAACAGATATTTTTTGTGCTTAATAGAGACGGAAGATGAAGATAAAAAAGAGGTTAGAATTGCTTGATTTTTATTGTTTTTTGTTATGATATAGAACAGTTGTTAAGTTTATTTTAATGATTTGAGTTTTCCATTGCGTTTTAGGATATATTTTCTACTACATTGGAAATTTCAAGCTTGGAGGACATTACATTTGACGACGTTGTAATAGAAAATGACAATGTAAGTTTTGACTTGTAGGGTTTTTATCCGTATAACTTATATATCTTATTTTACAAATTGATACATAACTTATTATTATTATTTTGTCATTTAATAGTTGGAGTATTTGAATGATGATAAACATGCTGGTTGTGATAATGTAGTGCAACATGTTTGATCAAATAACTCAAAAGATATAAATGTTGATTTGAGGAATCATTTCACAACCGACGAAGTAAGTACTCATTTATCAAAATTAAAATTGCTAATGTGGCTATGAAAATGGATTATTAAATTAAATCATTTCACAACCGACAAAGTAAGGATGGAAGGAAGTGTTTTTGTAGAGGAAGGAGCTGGTGGCCTCTACAATTTTTTTGTTATTAATTTAGTGGGTGACCAAAAGAGGAAATTTAAAATATTTGAGGTGCTTTTAGTTTTGTGGTCAGAAGTGTAAATAAGGGTGTGAATAGTAGCACCCAAAATTTACTGGGGGGGTCGTTTAACATAGCACCCTCTTAACAATTTGTAAAATATAGACCAAAATGCTCTTTTATTATTCTGCCCTAATTACATTTAATTGTTCATTAAACCCTAATCATTTTCTTTTTCTCAAAGTAAATAATTAATCGCTATTTTCATGGAGTAACCAATTTCTAACGAAATTTATAACTTTTGAAAAAGAAGACAACATGATTTTTACTCAAAAAAGTGAACAGCATATTGAATATGTTGAAGAAATCACCGAAAATGTAACAATTTACAGAAAAAAATGGAGGCTCGTTTTTGGCCATAAACATTGTATTCGTTGACAGCGAGCCGAAGTTTATAAACAATTAAAACGACATGTACTTGCCAAATTTTGTGAACGCATTAGGTCATGATAATAACACAAATTCGGCAATAGACTACCAAATAAAATCGTGTTTTATCATCAAATATGTAAAGTTTTAATTTTTCTTCAGTTAATATATTTTAGGCATGTTGTTTCCAAACTTTGTACTGAATTACGGTATGTCATTATCGATTTTTACTGTTTTTTGTGTATTTGAATGGAGGGTAAAATCAGGTTCTTTTATTTATCATTCCATTGTGTTTGACCCCCTTAACAATTTAATTTTTAATGGAGTGAAAATAAAATATGACCCCTCTTATCCCTTTTTGGAGTGACATTAACAATACTCAAATGATAATAAAATGGAAATAACAATAGAAGATGTTGGGAGTCGTAATCAAATATTGACATACTTCAAGGTTGTGAATCATACTCAAAATGAAACAAAATAATGTTTATTGTGCATCAACTTCTAAATTTAGATACTTCAATGAAAATTATTGGGTAAGGCTGTTGTTGCAAACTGATTTCAAATCTAGTTTCAAACAATTATGCAAAAATCAAATATGAAAAAAGACCTCAAAGGTACTACTGCTATAAGCTGATCGAAATAGGAAGCAAGGAGATGCAGAAGCAAGAGGCGCTAAGGATTTGAACGAGGAGGTGTTGAGGGTAGGAAGCTCAGTCGTGCTTTTATTTCTTTTTATTTTTTCCTTTGAGAGAGTTAAATAGCATTAGGGTTTCCAGATTCTTTCTTCAACGCTCCTTGGTTTTTCATTTCTGTTCAATGCTGGTTGCTTGTTTTGCAAATTTTGGGTAGGGCAACTGCCCACCTGTCTTATACATTTGGCTTCGTCGTTGGTTATTCCCCACAGAGTTTAAATAAAATCAACACAGAATCACAACACTGAATAAACAGAGAAGATCTCATAGCATATATAATTTTATACAAAACTTCATCAGAGTTATACAATATTTTTATATATCGGAATACAAATACATACATTTATAATTAAATATATATTTTTAGAGAGATTCACATATTTTGTCGAGCCAGTGCGCGTGCGTCTTCACATGCCTCTAACTTCGCGAGCTGAGGTATCTAAGCCGCAACACTCGTTCGGAACCGAGCGTTTCATGCAAAACACAAAACATTTGAGTCAGAATTAACTTTATTCAAGTAAATAAATTTCAATAAAAGAACTAAAATATAATAGTTAATTCTACATTTTATTGAAGTTCAAATTAGTGTCCAACTACCAAGATAAATACTACCAGCATATTTTTGTTTCAAACAAAGAAATATACACATACACGTGTAACTGCAGTAGTCATTACATGGGAAAAATTAGTAATTATGGGTTAAACATGGGTTGAATAACTAGGCATCTATACAAAACATGTTACAAAACATGCGTAGTGACACACAACAAAGTGACAAAGCCGAGGGTGTACAAAGTGTGTTCCAGGTAGATCATTCGAACCACATGAGTATCATTTAAGATAATTGTAACTTAACATATTCTTAGCATATCATAAGAATAACATATGCCAATACCAAACAAGACAGCGAGTTTTGGGATACTGGGTGAGCAATGCCAGGTTTTTCAAAGCAAGGGACCAAGTCATTTTATACTACATGTCAAATGGGAATATACATTAATGTGTATATTTCAGGTACAACACATAATAAATTCTAGTGTATAACATTTCATTTCGATTTAGATTAACTAAATTCATGCAATCCCATGTTCAACTATCAGGTCAACAAATTCAAGCTCCAGTGCATAACATTTCATTTCAAGTTTAGGTTAGCTACATTCATGCAACAAATGTGTAAATTCCATTTACATCAAGTTAATCAAATTCAAGAACAAAATAAAATTTCAAATTTCGAGTTAACCAAATTCATGTAACAAATGTATAAATTTCTTATCGGTTCAGATTAATAAATTTTCTGAAACAAATGTGAAACTTTCGCTTCCATGTGCCTAGTTAAACTACTTATATAACACATTAAATTTCAGGTTGCAGGTTAGTGACAGTGGACTAAAGGTCAGTGTGCATAAGAGAAAATAACAAACACAATGGCCCAATGTCATGTTCAATAAGAAAATGCAGCATGGCATCATAAAAAGTTAGAGGCCATGCACGCGAGCCGGCAAGTCAAGTAGGGCAGGTCAGGCTACATGCTACAGTAGCCAACAGTACGGTGGAGCAAGGCCAGGGAACAACGAATCAATTTTATTGGAATAAAAAGAGTGCATCACTAATAAATGTGATCTGGGTAAACAACATGTAACTGGGTGCAAAACAAGAATTTAAGATATACATCAATCTAAATATACATAAGGTATGCCATGTATTTACCCCATGCTATCAATATATATGTAACATCATGGCAGATTATATAGGCAATCTAGAGGTGGAAGGCAGGGAACGCAAATAGTGACATGGTTGTGGGGTTTTCCAGGTTTATCAGTACCTACATATATAGACCCAAAACCCCGTACGACGGTGACAAGGGTAATCTTTGGAATATAACACATAAACAGATAACAACAGAACAGAAATAAATAAAAACACCAGATAATGTACAATAGGATACACTGGATAAACATAATCATCAGAGTTACACAGTATACATGATCATACTTAGTACAAAATACAGTTCAGCTATACATAAATGCCTACAGCGGAAAACAAAACATAATATGTATAATAGGAGCTGAACAACATAAAAAGAGATAAATGGTAGAATCCATCTTCAGCTCCAGCTATCCAGAAAGAGCCTGCTAAAACCTGAATACAAGGCTGCCCGTGTAGAAAAAGGGGCACCCGAGTTTGCAAGTGAAACAAACTACGAGTTAGTCATGGGACTGGTATGAGAAATCTACTTAACACATTTTATGATATAACCAATCACAGGATCATGCCACTTTCGCGGAATGGGTTTACTCCATTGGATTGCCAGTGCTTTAGAACAAGTAAACCTTTTAAACATCGCAATGCTTTTTATAAAAATGAAGCCATTATAAGACTCAGTTCCCATCACACAATGCAACGCAAACCGGAGGATAGAGTTTTACTTTATAATGCCCAAAATATGCTTGATACGAATAAAACAAAAGCAATTGGTATTATTACTAGTGTTTATATGTTTCAAAAACAATTTCAAATTATAAGTATCAATCATAGACGGCATTAATGCCCCATACCACTATGTCAACATATATAAGTGTAATGACCTGCATTTTCAACGGTATAATAATTAATTTATTTAATTATTTAAAAAGGTGATTAAGAGTATGTAATGGTCGTTGAATTAAATAAACTTTGAATATTTAATTAAAATAATAAATTAAATAATATATTTAATTCTGAAATAATCAGAATTGGCTGAAATGGCGATATGGTGTGAACTGGATCATCTATGATATTTAATTCAGTTATAATTGAATTAGAATAACGAACATTTTATTTGAACGACAGTTGAACGTATAAATTATAATATAATTATAATCGAGCCCGAAATGGCGCGGTAGTTCGCTATTTGGCGATTTGAACTTCAACTGAATGTACAAAGTTCGTTTTAAATCGGATTTCTGTGAAACGTGTGGAGCTGGTGGAGTATATCTTTCTAGTGGAAGAGAAAAATCAGGATTTCGTCGTGTAGATTTTGAGATATGTCCAAATCAAATTTTAAAATAGTCGCTATAGAATCGTTTATCGACCGTAATGGTTTATTCGATATAACTAGATATCAGTTTCGAATTTAGACAAGATTCTTTAGAGACGTAGTGATAATTTAATTTTTAGAATTTTATTGTAATTTTTAATTAATTAAATTAGCAACTTTTTATTTGGGGTATTTTGCACCCTGTAATCAACATTTCGGGGTTTCACAATATGAGTTAATCTACCGATATTGTTATACTTTTGGGATCGGGGCACCGAGCTGTATACAACGGTATCTTTATTTCTGTCTGTACGTGGATAGAATTTTGGTAACATGGTATGTTAAAAACCAACTTTAAAACCATGAAACTTAACGTGCGTTTCCCATTTTCAAATAAATATCTCGTCCTATTTTCTAATCAAACTAGAGTCCACGTACCACGTAGTCCCTACGCGCTTCATGGCCAAGCAAAGTGATGGGTTTCAACGCCTACCATGTCTATATGTAACGTGTTTCTTTAAGGACTAAGTATCTATATTATAAATACACGCACTATTTTGCTACTTTTCATTTTCACAAGTCTTTCCTGTAACCGAGATTCCAAGCTTGAGGTCGCGACAAATGAAACGAGAGCCGGATCGAAGGAGATGTGTTCTGTGGATAGAAGTGGCGAAGGGAAGAAGGAGCACTTTGGTAAGGAAGGTGACGGCATGGACTTTGTAGGCTACAACAGCTCGCATTTTAATGTATAAAGATTGGAGCAAGCGATAGGTACTTGCTGTGGTTCCAGGAGTTTGCGTCCAAGTTGCAAATGGGAAGGAAAGGGTCTGTGTTCACATGGATCTTGGTTGAGGCCTGTGTTTCTTCGGTGGGGTTTGTCAAACAAAAAAAAGAGGACGTGAGTTGTTGTTGTGGTGAAAGTGGTTTGTGGATTCGTGAAGTGGAAACGGAAGATCAATGATAAAAGATGCGCAAGTTCCTATAGATGCCTGGGGGAAAATGCTACTGTCGTGGTTTCTATTATGGCCGGAAATCAAGTTGTTGGTGACTAAAGTGTTATGCGTGGGGAGGATAATCAAATAGTGAGGAGTTTGGAAGTTTTAATGAAATGGAAAGAGGGAGACGTGGAGTTCAAAGTTGTGGCAGGGATGGGTTTATTGGAGCACGGAATTTTCTTGCAGGAAGAAGGAGTTGGAGGATGCGGGCTTGGGCGTTCATGAGTGGGAATGGGTCGGGATAGGTAAATAGGAGAGGCCCAATTAAATAATGTCTAGTTTAATTAGATTTAAATAGTGTGTTACCTTATAATTTTCATATCTTGACCATACTGTATCAGAATTTCGAACGGTCAGATCCGTTGGGATCGTATGGACGGACACTATACGATGGAAATAACTGGAAGTCCATCAGAGCTCGTTACAATTTATAGCAAAATAAATTGTACTCCTGAATCAAGCGATGGTTATCGTTATTAACGATGATCGTCCAATGTGAGTAAAACTCACCAACTCTGAACAGTTATATTTTTATAACATATTGATAGAACTAATAATTTTCTGTTGATTGTTGTGTGTTGATTTAGTTGATTGAACTGCTAGTCAGTTAGTTGAAATTATATATATATATATATATATATATATATATGTATATATAAACCGTTAAATATATATATGTTGATGTTGTTTATCAGAACATTTCATACTGAAATGAAGTTGATGTTAATTATATGGTTTAACATCTGTGATGCAGGGAAACAGGTTGGAGGGACCCAACTGGGTTCCTCAATATATAAAATACTGTTTTGTTTCATATATTGTAATATATGATGTGAGATATAATCTGTGTTGATTATGTGTGTTTGAACGATATCGATCATGGTCACTTGGTATTTTAAATACCGTGAAAAAAATACTGGAATGTTGAAAAGGAGATTTTCAAATATTATATTAAAAAGAAATATTTATAAAATCAAAAGATTTTATAAAAAGAAATTTATTTGTTAAATAAATATTTGTGAAAAGGAAATTGTTTGTAAAACAAATATAAAGGAAATTATTTGTAAAACAAGGATAAGGGAAGATGTTTGTAAACCAAATAGAAAGAGAGATATTTGTAGACCATTTACAAATAGAATGAAAAAGGAAATTTATTTATAAAATCAAAGGGATTTTATAAAAAGGGATATTCATTTATAAAATGAATTAGAATTTATTAAAGAGAAAATATTTATAAAATCTAGGGATTTTATAAGATGGGAAATTATTTATAAAATCAAAGGATTTTATAAAGAAGAATATTTATTGGGAAATAAATAAGATATTATAAGGGATGCTTATTTGGAAATTGAGTAGGATAAGAAAAGGATATTTATTTGTAAAATAAATAGGAGTATAAAAGGAAATTAACGAGATAGAAAAGAGTTAGTCGATTAGAGTTATCAAATAGAGTCATCAAATAGGAGTCAATTGAATACAGTTATTCGAAAAGAGTCAGTTGAACATAGTTATTCAAAAGAAGTCAATCGAACATAGTTAAAAGAAATAGAGTTAAACAAGATTAGAAACGGACTAGAGATTAGTTAAGTTGAATAGATTTTTGAGTATCGATCTGATTTTGGTTTCGGCCTTCGGGGCTTATACTTAGAGAATTGTTCTCTTACTAGTTTACAGTTAGGGACTAATAGTTGTGGAATGGTAGTGATGCATGAATGAGGATTTGGAAATGTTTTCCAATGTTAATAACGTATGTAACGGTAAGGAATTTCGCTCAATCCGAATCGATCGTTAAACCGACGAAGACCGTTCGAAACCCCTGATCGTTTTGAGAACAGGACAAATTGGAACGCAGACCGAAGAACATTTCATTGTATATTACAACAATTCCATCAGAATACAAGAATATACAGAGCATGAATAAATATTACACAGAAAAATATCAGAGATTTAAATTACATTTAAATACATCGCAGCGGAAATAATACAAAACACAACTAGAAGAGATATACGGATACAGAGCTTTCCGAACATCGTTCCAGCTGTAGATCAGGATCCTGTGAATATAAATCTGCAAAACCAAAACTACTAGCTGCCCGTGTGGGAAATAGGGGCACCCAGAGTTTAGGTTAAAACAATAAACTCCAGGTCAGTCATGTGACTGGTGTGAGAACTAAAACAGTTATTAATCTTTGTTTTTAAAGTTAGGTAAATCAAGGGACCACGCCGTAGAACACGGAACGGGTTTCCTCCCAATAATATCAGTGCATAAAACAAACAGCGCAATGCTAAATAAAGAACAATGAAGCTATTATAAGACCCACATCCCATCACACAATGCAACGCAAGCCGGAGGATAGGGTTTTCCCTTATAATAGCCAAATATGCTTGATACGCGAAATTTCATCTTATATTATTACTATAAGTGAAGAAAACAATTTCAAATATAAATGTATCAATCATAGACGGCATGGGTACCATATATCATGTCGCCAATACTAGGCTCTACAATCAAAACCGCAAAATGTCATATTTGGAAATTGGATTTCCATCATGGTGGCTCCTGATTCGAAAGATCGATCGCGTAGTGCCATCTACAATGGCTTACGTCTCAACTAGAGAAAACACTGTAATGCACATCCGCACTTTTGGGAAATCGAGTATCACTGCGGCTTACGTCCCGGCGAGAGAAAACACCGCTTACCCTATCCCTCTGAGCACTAAGCTCAATCTCGGTCGACCGAATCCACGACACCACGAAGGTGCCCATCCTCTAAAAAGCATACCGATCAAACCATCAGTTTACCACCATACCGGGGTGTGAGGCTCGCGAATCAACGCTATACACAAAGCCATGTTATATTAAAGCTGCGCTTTGATCATCATCCACCAAACTTTGCTTTTCAACAAAAGTCTGGATCACTGCATCTCAGCATGCCACACTATCAATCCATATCGTACCACTGATTTCTTCCAATATATAACCTCTGAGCTCGTATGTCTCAGAGAAGGGCGTTAAGCAAGAGAATAAATTCTCCGCCGCCAAACAGATATATATTTAGCAGAGATCAACGAATACAATATAAAGGAATACAATGTCAGACACACCATCCATTTACAAGTCCGTTCTGGGTCTGAACGAAACCGGAGGCACTTTCCTCGCATATCCGTCGACCTCCAAGCACGTCTGGATGGCTACTACTTTAGCCCCCTTCAAGGTAGCTACTCCCATCGTGAGCATCAGTAGCACCCACCCATTCGATGTGAAGATCGTCGGTCTTGCACCGTCTTCAATCTCTTCGACTCGTCGTCGAGTCAGTTATTCAGAATGGGTTACACCCGGACTTTCTGAATAACTCACGTATCTTAATCAACAAGTGCTATCAAACACAATATACGCCTAATTCCAATTCAGAATATTCACACTCCTAGGGAAAGATTCCCATTAATTTTATCAAAGATAAATTCTTTTAAATTTATTCTTTAATCTTCCTTTGGATATCATTTCAAACCATATTATGGTTTTCCAAACTAGTCGGGATTAGCGAACCACAGCGAAGTAATTATTTATTTTATTTCCCAATCCCAACCTATTTATCCCATGGAGCAAAACAGGTGATACTCCATATCTAACACCACGGGGTTATCGGTAAATTTAATTACCATTTCACGTTCAAATCTAATTAAAGATTTAACTAACGTTAGGAGTAAAACTGGTGATACTCTCCTTTCGATCATTTCCAAATTTTGATAATTTAAATTATCAATTCCTATTTCAATCTAATTAAAGATTCATTAAAAATCCTTTTACTGGGTTAAAGAACTGATGTCATTTAAAACACAGTCCACGATAAACCCAAATCACATTCTATTTCAATTCCAATGAAATATATTAGAAATTCTGGTTATTTAAAACCCATTTCAAATTCAATTTATTTCTTTCAAAAATAAATTGGTTTTAATTCTAGTTCAAAACTAGTTCATTTCGATAAAAATCTATTTTTATCTTTTCAAATATGGAGTTTTTCATCCTAGTTTTTCCCAAATCATTTATTATGATTTTACACAAATTATAGATATTTTTAGTGATTTTATCAAGGCCCGTACAGTCGATTTCCATCTACGTCCATCGAACTGCACTTACAACGACCTTTTCCAAAATTGATTTGGACATAATTCCAAATCCAACCGTTAGATTTTAAATTTCTAATATTCATTGGAAATCTCTTTTCGATACGAACCCAACGGTTCCGGTTTCAGGAGAATCCGACGGTCGGATCTCCCGTAATGTCCGTTCGAAGTTAATGGTCGAAATTCGCGAACTGCCGCGGCGCGGCGCGTTCTATTCAGGCCATTATATTATATGTATATTATATATAATATATACTTCGTCGATTTCTATTTAAAACGAATTTTATAAATCGTTTTAAATTCGTTTTCAAAACGATTTCAACTTCATTTCAAATTCAAATCAAAATTGAATTTTTCCCAATATAAATTCGTTTTAAATTCATTTCAAATTGATTTCAATTCAAATTCGATTCTATTCAATTCCACTTCCAATTCATTTCTATTCAATTTCAATTCGAATTCGTTTTATATTCAATTCAATTCGAATTCACTTTATATTCAATTCAATTCGAATTCACTTTATATTCTATTCAATTTGAATTCACTTTATTTTCAATTCAATTTGAATTCACTTTATATTCAATTCGAATTCGTTTTATATTCAATTCAAATCGAATTCGTTCTATATTCAATTCAAATCGAATTCAATATGATTCTATTATATTCGATTCAATTTGATTCTATTCTATTCGAATCAATTTGATTCTATTCTATTCTATTCGAATTCAAATTTCAATTCTATTCTATATTTTTACATCTCTTTCTAAACAGTCATTTTAAAAACGAATATAATCGATATCAATATCGTTCGCGTCAAAATAGCGCATCTCTAATCAACAAGGCTTTATATTTTTCAATAACTTCGTTATTCTATTCAACAAATGAATATTTATCCTATTCAACGCATGAATCTATATTTCTTTCACCACCTGACTAATCTCAACAAATGAGTACCGTCAACACGTTAATCTTTATTTTCTAATATTCTTTATTTTCTCAATTGGAATGAGGCCCAATCAATCACCATATAATGTTAATTATATGGATTCCATACATCACATGCATATAATAGCAATGATAAACAATCAACCATCATCCAAGGTGCACCACACAACTGCATAAGCATCAAATATAAATAATTAACGCTTACACAGGCTGTCGACCAATCGATCGACATACAATTAAATAATTGGGATTAGTGTACGCCAAATTTCATCCCAACACCCGTGTGGGGTTTCAAATCAACAAACACAGATTTTTATTTGTGCAGTTGGGCGATGTGTAAAATTTATCGTCCCAATCAATATCAGTCAAATCAGTGTATATAAACAAATCGGCCGATTTGTTTATAATTATTTATTTATTCACATTCACATTAAAAATTATATTTTTAACGATAATTAATTTATTTCAACCATCTACTTTTTATCATCGATTTCACATCAACAATACAAACAAATTTCACAACACATCAATCAAACAAACAAGCCATCCATGGTCTGTGGATGACGGGTGTCGGGTGCTGCTAAGCACCGTCTGCATCCTAGTATATATATTAACTAGAAATTTGAAATAAAAGCGAGGAGTTCTCACCAATAGCTAATCCAAACGCCTCGACTTTTCTTATGTAGAAGCCATCGCTGTTCTCGCTTTTTGTCACTTTCGTTACCTGTAGCCACTACATATATAAAAATCACATTTTTATATTGTTGATATGTATATAAAAATCATATTTTCAATTCGCTACATATATAAAAATCGAATTTTTATTTTCACTTCATTATAAAAATTGTATTTTTATATCTCCTCCTAATAAAGGTTATATTTTTACTCTACATGAATAAAAATCATATTTTTACTATCATACCTATATAAAAATTATATTTTTAATATGCCACTAGTATAAAAATTATATTTTTAACTTCTCTATATTATAAAAATTATATTTTTAACTATTCTATATCTTCGCTTTCATATGATCAAAAATCGTCTTTTTACTTAGTTAAAAAGCTAATCTTTTCCTACAAATAAAAATCTTTACTTTCATAAAAATCAAATCTTTTATAGTTTAAAGGTCACTTCTTTTATAGTTTAAAGATCACTTCTTTTATAGTTTAAAGATCACTTCTTTTATAAGCTATAAAAATTATATTTTCCAAACAAAGTCAAACAAAAATCAAATTTTTAATGCAAAGCCATATGAATAAAAATCCTAATTTTATTACTAAGTTAAATGTATAAAAATCGTGATTTTATTACATTAAAACAGAATATAGTTTCAATGTTTTATATTTTAAATAAGAGAAGTAAAAATAAAAATAAAAATAAGAAAAAAAAAACTTACTGTGTTTGACGAACTGAGAGAGGGGAAGGGGCAAATCGTGGCACTGGTGGTGGCAGGGCATCGTCGACGCTGGTGGCTGGAGGTGCTCCGGCACTTGATGCGATGGATTAGGGAAGGTAGGGTTTTGAAGGGGTTTCGACGAGGGTGCTTGCGGTGGGGAAGGGGGAAGAGAAGGGAGGAGAGAGTAGGGGTTCCGGCTAGGTTGGGGGGGCGCTAGCTCAAGCGGCGACGGAGGAGGAGGGGTTGGACGTCGGCTGAACGAGCGGGATCGATTGGGTTTTTTTTTTACTTTTCTTCGTTGACCGATTTTGAAGACTAAAGGGGTGGGAGAGAAAGTAGAAGGGGGGGGGGGGAGAAGATATATATTTATTTTATATTATTTTATTTTCTAAAAGTTACTTTAAAAATTCGAACTCCTTTTTGAGACCACCGACTGTCGTCCCTAGCGTAATACCCCCATTCCGAACACAATGGGATATGTATCGCAGGCCAATTCGATTGTTACGATCAGTTTTCACTTAAATCAAAATATAAATCTATATATTGAATTTTAACGCGCGTTTCAATTTACCGGGGCCACATACTAACTCGAAAAATTCCAGAAAAATATTTTCTAGCTTCGTATTGACGATACGGTCCTAACAAAACTAGTTTCATCGAATTCTGAGACCGTTGGAAAAATGGCCTTTTTCCAGTCGATTAAAATCAACTAAAACTGGTCAAGCGCGTTTTACTTTGCCACGCTCACATATTGATTCAAAAAATTATGAAATTTGAAACCTAGCAATAATTTGACATCACGGATTCAACAAAATTGGTTTCGTCAAAATCCGAGGTCGTTTGCAAAATTCCCATTTTTAAGGGCCTGAATTCCATAGCGACTATTCAGAATTTTCAATTGGACATATCTTTTGATTCCCGCTATGAAACTTGATTTTTCGGATTCATTGGAAAGATATTTTCAAATAGATCCTATTATTTTTTGTTTCACTAAAATTCGGTTTATTCTGCACCCGATACATTCAATTGAAATTTGAAATCAAATTATCGAACTACCGCGCCATTTTTAATTCTATTTATAATTTAAAATAAATATTTATATTCTAATGATGACGTATATAATATATACGTCCGAATTCTATTCAAAATAAAGTTCTCGTCGGTATTATTTAAAATAATTCATTTTAAATAATCAAAATTCAATAAAATTGCCAAAACAAAAATTTTAAACTGGCCCGCATTTTCCGGGTTGTTACAATCTCCCCCACTTAAAACTTTTCGTCTCCGAAAAGGAACGAAGTCGAAAGTGGTTTTATTAATCAACTCTATGTACGATCTGGCTTCCATTCTCCAACTTTTCAGTTTCTGAGAATTTTCAAATTCTTCAAAAATTTGGCTAACACCCGGAATTTTAGAAAATTTTCGCCATAACCTCCTTTGTACGGGGAGAGGTTTGGAAATTTATTGGGCCGTATTAGGTACCCAATAAATCCTAATAAGCATACACATATTTATAGTGATATATTCTGGTGTTTACTGGGGAGCATGTATTGATAATAACTCCATAGAATAAATTCTCGTCACCCTGTCAAAGCCTGAGGGAGTGTGTATTTTAAATGCTCCAGAGGATAAATCCTCGTCACCTCGTCCCGTGTGGGAAATAAATAGTCCATGTGCCGTATCTAATAACTAGAGAGACGTGATTATTGTCAACTCTAGACCCGTGTGGTTTTTTTTATTAATCTGGCAATTTTATCGTTATAATTTAAATAGTCCATATCAGTCATCAGTTCAGCCTGTAAAATATAGTCATCGCCATACAAGCCTCTCGCTTGTATGGTAAATCTTCCACCTCATCACACAAGCTCCAAATGCTTATATGGTATATGATGAAGTATGCCTATCTTCCATAAGTATGCCATGTAATGTAGTTCAAAATTAATTGTTGTTATCCTATGGCGATGTTTATTATTTCACACAGAATAACCAGCACTCCGCATCCAATAGCATTCACAGGAGTTGATATAATAATATTTCGCATCCAACTCATTAAGGTTTACCTATTTGTCGGGCATGCAAATAAAATCTTTACTCAACAGCTATCCAATTTCCTATTCAAACATATATAATGCACAAGTATTTTTTTCTAACTATTTTCTAATCAGTTCAATGTGTGATTTAATTGAATAAATTTGTTCTGGTTTTTATTGATGATATTCTAATCTTCTGTAAATCAAAGGCCGAAAAGGAACATAACAATGGAAGCCGAAAAGGAACGAAGCCGAAAGTTGTTTAACAAATCAACTTCCATTATTTTGACTACAGCTTATGTTCTTCAACTTTTTAGTTTCTAAGAACTTTTCAAATTTTTCAAAATTTGGCTAACACCCTAAATTTTCGAAAAATTTCGCCATAACCTCCCCTGCACCGGGAGCAACGGGAAAATCCCGAAATTGCCATATAGGCCTTCTGATCTCAAAACGAAAAAGAAAAAGCCAAGCGGCTAGCCAATCGGCTCATAAAATCATCATCACACAAACAAAACAGTAAATTATAGTAAATATGTACCTATTTGTCGGGCAAACAAATTTTATTCTTCTGCTCTAGCCTCTTTGCAATGACCTGTTCAATGTAAGTACACGTATATGCAAGCATTTGCGATAAATTTTCAATAAAGTTCACTTTTTGGTTCAATTAGGCAAAATGGTTCGAAATATCAAACAAATAAACAAACAACACAAACATCAATCAATTAGTGGATTAACGTTTCAAATACATAATTTTGATACATATACAGAAAATCATGTTTTTGATGCCAATTCATAACAATAAATCTATCTATATAAGTTTTGCTCCTCACACCAGTCTAATGGAAATATATAGATATCACACCTTCGAAACACGAACATAAGTTCTGATGATGATCGATCAATCATCAGAGCCATCTCCGGGTGTTTAGAATGTGATTCTATATCTATTCAGTATATTAAAACTTCGAATATACGTTCATCACGCGTATATGCAAAATCTTTATATATTGGATTGTCCAGATTCAATATAAATAAATATTCAAATACGTATAAGACGATTTAAATTTCAAAACAAAATTGTTTTCATTTGAAAAATATACTCTTCACACTCGTTCTAGGATACTACCGATCCTATCTCTAACAAGTCATTCTAATTGGATACTACTAATCCAATATCTGATGGGTTCTTTCGTTCGGTTCTAATGTGTCATGTTCTCTAGCTCTGTAAACCAGAGCTCTGATACCAACTGTAATGGCAAGGAATTTCGCTCAATCCGAATCGATCGTTAAACCGACTAAGACCGTTCGAAACCCATGATCGTTTTGAGAACAAGACAAATTGGAACGCAGACAGAAGAACATTTCATTGTATATTACAACAATTCCATCAGAATACAAGAATATACAGAGCATGAATAAATATTACACAGAAAAATATCAGAGATTTAAATTACATTTAAATACATCGCAGCGGAAATAATACAAAACATAACTAGAAGAGATATACGGATACAAAGCTTTCCGAATATCGTTCCAGCTGTAGATCAGGATCCTGTGAATATAAATCTGCAAAACCAAAACTACTAGCTGCCCGTGTGGAAAATAGGGGCACCCAGAGTTTAGGTTAAAACAATAAACTCCAGGTCAGTCATGTGACTGGTGTGAGAACTAAAACAGTTATTAATCTTTGTTTTTAAAGTTAGGTAAATCAAGGGACCACGCCATATAACACGGAACGGGTTTCCTCCCAAGAATACCAGTGCATAAAACAAACAGCGCAATGCTAAATAAAGAACAATGAAGCTATTATAAGATCCAGATCCCATCACACAATGCAACACAAGCCGGAGGATAGGGTTTTCCCTTATAATAGCCAAATATGCTTGATACGCGAAATTTCATCTTATATTATTACTATAAGTGAAGAAAACAATTTCAAATATAAATGTATCAATCATAGACGGCATGGGTACCATATATTATGTCGCCAATACTAGGCTCTACAATCAAAACCGCAAAATGTCATATTTGGAAATTGGATTTCCATCATGGTGGCTCCTGATTCGAAAGATCGATCGCGTAGTGCCATCTACAACGGCTTACGTCTCAGCTAGAGAAAACACCGTAATGCACATCCGCACTTTTGGGAAATTGAGTATCACTGTGGCTTACGTCCCAGCGAGAGAAAACACCGCTTACCCTATCCCTCTGAGCACTAAGCTCAATCTCGGTCGACCGAATCCACGACACCACGAAGGTGCCCATCCTCTAAAAAGCATGTTGATCAAACCATCAGTTTACCACCATACCGAGGTGTGAGGCTCGCGAATCAACGCTATACACAAAGCCATGCTATATTAAAGCTGCGCTTTGATCATCATCCACCAAACTTTGCTTTTCAACAAAAGTCTGGATCACTGCATCTCAGCATGCCACACTATCAATCCATATCGTACCACTGATTTCTGCCAATATATAACCTCTGAGCTCTATGTCTCAGAGAAGGGCGTTAAGCAAGAGAATAAATTCTCCGCCGCCAAACAGATATATATTTAGCAGAGATCGACGAATACAATATAAAGGAATACAATGTCAGACACACCATCCATTTACAAGTCCGTTCTGGGTCTGAACGAAACCGGAGGCACTTTCCTCGCATATCCGTCGACCTCCAAGCACGTCCGGATGGTTACTACTTTAGCCCCCTTCAAGGTAGCTACTCCCATCGTGAGCATCAGTAGCACCCACCCATTCGATGTGAAGATCGTCGGTCTTGCACCGTTTTCAATCTCTTCGACTCGTCGTCGAGTCAGTTATTCAGAATGGGTTACACCCGGACTTTCTGAATAACTCACGTATCTTAATCAACAAGTGCTATCAAACACAATATACGCCTCATTCCAATTCAGAATATTCACACTCCTAGGGAAAGATTCCCATTAATTTTATCAAAGATAAATTCTTTTAAATTTATTCTTTAATCTTCCTTTGGATATCATTTCAAACCATATTATGGTTTTCCAAACTAGTCGGGATTAGCGAACAACACCGAAGTAATTATTTATTTTATTTCCCAATCCCAACCTATTTATCCCATGGAGCAAAACAGGTGATACTCCATATCTAACACCACGGGGTTATCGGTAAATTTAATTACCATTTCACGTTCAAATCTAATTAAAGATTTAACTATCGCTAGGAGTAAAATTGGTGATACTCTCCTTTCGATCATTTCCAAATTTTGATAATTTAAATTATCAATTCCTATTTCAATCTAATTAAAGATTCATTAAAACTCCTTTTACTGGGTTAAAGAACTAATGTCATTTAAAACACAGTCCACGATAAACCCAAATCACATTCTGTTTCAATTCCAATGAAATATATTAGAAATTATGGTTATTTAAAACCCATTTCAAATTCAATTTATTTCTTTCAAAAATAAATTGGTTTTAATTCTAGTTCAAAACTAGTTCATTTCGATAAAAATCTATTTCTATCTTTTCAAATATGGAGTTTTTCATCCCAGTTTTTGCCAAATCATTTATTATGATTTTACACAAATTATAGACATTTTTAGTGATTTTATCAAGGCCCGTACAGTCGATTTCCATCTACGGCCATCGAATTGCACTTACAACGACCTTTTCCAAATTTGATTTGGACATAATTCCAAATCCAACCATTAGATTTCAAATTTCTAATATTCATTGGAAAGCTCTTTTTGATACGAACCGAACGGTTCTGGTTTCAGGAGAATCCGACGGTCGGATCTCCCGTAATGTCCGTTCGAAGTTAATGGTCGAAATTCACGAACTGCCACGGCGCGGCGCGTTCTATTCAGGCCATTATATTATATATATTATATATAATATATACTTCGTTGATTTCTATTTAAAACGAATTTTATAAATCATTTTAAATTCGTTTTCAAAACGATTTCAACTTCATTTCAGATTCAAATCAAAATTGAATTTTTCCCAATATAAATTCGTTTTAAATTCATTTCAAATTGATTTCAATTCAAATTCGATTCTATTCAATTCCAATTCGAATTCATTTCTATTCAATTTCAATTCGAATTCGTTTTATATTCAATTCAATTCGAATTCACTTTATATTCAATTCAATTCGAATTCACTTTATATTCTATTCAATCTGAATTCACTTTATTTTCAATTCAATTTGAATTCACTTTATATTCAATTCAAATTCGTTTTATATTCAATTCAAATCGAATTCGTTTTATATTCAATTCAAATCGAATTCAATTCGATTCAATTTGATTCTATTCTATTCGATTCAATTTGATTCTATTCTATTCGAATTCAAATTTCAATTCTATTCTATTCGAATTCAAATTTCAATTCTATTCTATATTTACATCTCTTTCTAAACAGTCATTTTAAAAACGAATATAATCGATATCAATATCGTTCGCGTCAAAATAGCGCATCTCTAATCAACACGGCTTTATATTTTTCAATAACTTCGTTGTTCTATTCAACAAATGAATATTTATCCTATTCAACGCATGAATCTATATTTCTTTCACCACCTGACTAATCTCAACAAATGAGTACCGTCAACACGTTAATCTTTATTTTCTAATATTCTTTATTTTCCCAATTGGAATGAGGCCCAATCAATCACCATATAATGTTAATTATATGGATTCCATACACCACATGCATATAATAGCAATGATAAACAATCAACCATCGTCCAAGGTGCACGACACAACTGCATAAGCATCAAATATAAATAATTAACGCTTACACAGGCTGTCGACCAATCGATCGACATACAATTAAATAATTGGGATTAGTGTACGCCAAATTTCATCCCAACACCCGTGTGGGGTTTCAAATCAACAAACACAGATTTTTATTTGTGTATGGGCGATGTGTAAAATTTATCGTCCCAATCAATATCAGTCAAATCAGTGTATATAAACAAATCGGCCGATTTGTTTATAATTATTTATTTATTCACATTAAAATTAAAAATTATATTTTTAACGATAATTTATTTATTTCAACCATCTACTTTTTATCATCGATTTCACATCAACAATACAAACAAATTTCACAACACATCAATCAAACAAACAAGCCATCCATGGTCTGTGGATGACGGGTGTCGGGTGCTGCTAAGCACCGTCTGCATCCTAATATATATATTAACAAGAAATTTGAAATAAAAGTGAGGAGTTCTCACCAATAGCTAATCCAAACGCCTCGACTCTTCTTATGTAGAAGTCATCGCTGTTCTCGCTTTTTGTCACTTTCGTTGCCCGTAGCCATTACATATATAAAAATCACATTTTTATATTGTTGTTATGTATATAAAAATCATATTTTTAATTCGCTACATATATAAAAATCGAATTTTTACTTTCATTTCATTATAAAAATTGTATTTTTATATCTCCTCCTAATAAAGGTTATATTTTTACTCTACATGAATAAAAATCATATTTTTACTATCATACCTATATAAAAATTATATTTTTAATATGACACTAGTATAAAAATTATATTTTTAACTTATCTATATTATAAAAATTATATTTTTAACTATTCTATATCTTCGCTTTCATATGATCAAAAATCTTCTTTTTACTTAGTTAAAAACCTAATCTTTTCCTATGAATAAAAATCTTTACTTTCATAAAAATCAAATCTTTTATAGTTTAAAGGTCACTTCTTTTGTAGTTTAAAGATCACTTCTTTTATAGTTTAAAGATCACTTCTTTTATAGTTTAAAGATCACTTCTTTTATAAGCTATAAAAATTATATTTTCCAAACAAAGTCAAACAAAAATCAGATTTTTAATGCAAAGCGATATGAATAAAAATCCTAATTTTATTACTAAGTTAAATGTATAAAAATCTTGATTTTGTACATTAAAACAGAATATAGTTTCAATGTTTTATATTTTAAATAAGGGAGAAGTAAAAAACAAAAATAAAAATAAGAATAAGAAAAAAAACTTACTGTGTTTGACGAACTGAGAGAGGGGAAGGGGCAAATCGCGGCACCGGTGGTGGCAGGGCATCGTCGACGCTGGTGGCTGGAGGTGCTCCGGCACTTGACGCGATGGATTAGGGAAGGTAGGGTTTTGAAGGGGTTTCGACGAGGGTGTTTGCGGTGGGGAAGGGGGAAGAGAAGGGAGGAGAGAGTAGGGGTTCCGGCTAGGTTGGGGGGCGCTAGCTCAAGCGGCGACGGAGGAGGGGTTGGACGTCGGCTGAACGAGCGGGATCGATTGGTATTTTTTTCTCTTTTACTTTTCTTCGTTGACCGATTTTGAAGACTAAAGGGGAGGGGGCAGAAAGTAGGGGGGGGGAGAAGATATATATTTATTTTATATTATTTTATTTTCTAAAAGTTACTTTAAAAATTCGAACTCCTTTTTAAGACCACCGACTGTCGTCCCTAGCGTAATACGCCCATTCTAAACACAATGGGATATGTATCGCAGGCCAATTCGATCGTTACGATCAGTTTTCACTTAAATCAAAATATAAATCTATATATTGAATTTGAACGCGCGTTTCAATTTTCCGGGGCCACATACTAACTCGAAAAATTCCAGAAAAATATTTTCTAGCTTCGTATTGACGATACGGTCCTAACAAAACTAGTTTCATCGAATTCTGAGACATTTGGAAAAATGGTCATTTTCCAGTCGATTAAAATCAACTGAAACTGGTCAAACGCATTTTACTTTGCCACGCTCATATATTGATTCAAAAAATTATGAAATTTGAAACCTAGCAATAATTTGACATCACGGATCCAACAAAAGTGGTTTCGTCGAAATCCGAGGTCGTTTGCAAAATTCCCATTTTTAAGGGCTTGAATTCCATAGCGACTATTCAGAATTTTCAACTGGACATATCTTTTGATTCCCGCTATGAAATCTTGATTATTTGGATTCGTTGGAAAGATATTCTCAAATAGATCCTATTATTTTTGGTTTCACTAAAATCCAGTTTATTCTGCACCCGGTACATTCAATTGAAATTTGAAATCAAATTATCGAACTACCGCGCCATTTTTAATTCTATTTATAATTTAAAATAAATATTTATATTCTAACGATGACGTATATAATATATACGTCCGAATTCTATTCAAAATAAAGTTCTCGTCGATATTATTTAAAATAATTCATTTTAAATAATCAAAATTCGCTAAAATTGCCAAAACAAAAATTTTAAACTGGCCCGCATTTTCCGGGTTGCTACAACGTATATTTTCTAATTAGAGAAAATAAGGAAATATGAATATATGTATATTTATATGTTGGATGATTTGATCGACAATTCCATTTGGGAATAAGATCATTGTTTGTACACCGACATGTTTTCGTTTGATAGTTAAATCACAGACTATCGAAGTTTTGACCATTTTAACATTGTTAATATGGAGAGACCGGTTGGATTATTATACAAATAACCCCTCTGTATTGGCATAAGCGTTGCAAAACATATATGCCAAAGATAATTGAAGACGGAGTAAAGTGCAAGGGCTATTGTATAAGTCTTAGATAACAGTGCCTAAGATGGATGTACTGAATAGTGCCTTCGGTTCATCCTGTTCCTAGATGACTTGTATGGATGAATGTCTGACAGAGTATTTCCAGAAAGGTCACATACATTGATTTCTTCAACTGTACCAAGAGTGGAAACGGAGAAGGAAACTTCTTTAGCTAACACGTAATGTACCGTTGTAGACGTCAATTAGTGATTTTCGATGGATTTGACAATGTGGCAATCGAAGTGAATCTGATGTGATGATAAAGCGTAACCTCAAGCCTCATCAACCGAAATGACAGAAATCAGGCAGGTAGCATGGCTATGTAGGTCGCACCTATTAGGGTGCATAATCACCTGATCTAGAGTTTCGTTTATTTCTAAAAATCTATTGTTGATGTTGTCCCATTCAGGAAACGGTTGCTGATCCCAACCGTTGGTGATATACATTCGATACACTCAAGCGAAATGAGTGGTCGGTCATGTGTGGCCGGGTTGCAAGATGTTCTTGTTGAACCCAGTGTATTCCTTTCTAGAGGTACACTAGCGAAAGGTGGTTCCATACCTTGTCATAGTTGGAAATCCATTACCCAATACGTGCTTGCGGTTTTGATTGTATACTATATATGCAGAACGTGAGATGAAAACGTTTCTGCTAGATGATTATTATATTGTGGTTGATAGACATTATTATAATATCAAAAGTTTTTTGATATAAAGATATTTTGGATTCTCATAAGGGAAAAACCCGTTTCGTTATACGGCGTGGTCTTATGAGATATCGTTTACTTGTTTGAATTGTTTTAAACTGTTTTACTCATACCAGTCCCATGACTGACCCGGAGTTTATTTTGTTTTGTTTTCCCTAAACTCTTGGGTGCCCAATTTTGTACGGGCAGTCAAGTAGTCGGGATTTACAGATATACTGGAAGAGCTTGGAGCAGGAGGCTTCAGGATTATATAGCTATAGTTATTTCCGCTGTGTTGTAAGTGTTGTACTCTGATAATGTTATTGTATACATATACTGATTTTATTTCAAGGATATGTTATCTATTATATGTTGTTCGTTCCGCTGTGAGACTCGTGTTACGCTGATGTTGTGTTCTTCTTCTTCTTCTTCTTCTTCTTCTATTCTAAGTTTCTATATTATCTATTCTCACTCTCTAATTTCTTTCATTAACTTTCTGGTATTTTTCGATGTTTGGTTAGTTATCATTAAGTTTATGGCGATAACCAAAGTCGACAAAATCTGGGTCGTTACAGTTGGTATAGAGCTTAAGTTAAGTGAATTACCTTGGCTCTGTGGCGTAGCTCAGTAGAGATGGGGTTAGTAATGCCCTAGATTGAGTTTGAGTGTATATATACGAGTGAACGTATTTGTTATTTGATATAAAAATTTGTTTTATATTGTGATGATTTATTGGTTGAGTTGTTTATGTATTCTGGTCAATCAGTTTGATCCACTGTATCGGTCGGAGTTTATAAACACTTAAATACGATGGGTCGGCACGATATGTTTTGAAAAGAGGGTAAATGAAAATAATTTTACCTAAAGTATATTTTGATATATATTGGATATATTGGTTGATATTATAATCGAGTAAGATTATAAAGTGAAATGGTTATGTAAATAATCGATCAGAATTCATATAAGTGAAATATATGAAATTGAAATGAATTAAATCTGAACTTCAAATTAGAATTGAAATTGAAACCCTGGAAATTTGGAACAGAGTTTGTAAATAGACTTGGATTAAATATATGTAAATTTTAAGATCCTGGGAGATTTTAAATTGTGTTCCAAGCATTTATGAATGATATTTTGAATTGATTTCAAAATAAAAGTGTTTAAGAATGATTTTGAAGGTGATATAGTATTGAACTCACTTCGATCGCTGGGAAATAATTCTGATGATGTCTGCGCAGCAACATCAGTGTTCATTTTCGAGTTTGTAAGTGACGGATTACTACCAAAGAGATTGTTTTTGGATTTGTTTTGGGAAAATCAAGTTGTGTTGAATTTCAAAAAGAAAAAGTTGATTTTTGAAAGAGGTAAACTGTTTAAAAACTCCCAGGAAGAAAATTGTTTGAATTAAAGACAAATTTAAATAAAAATTTGTGAAAACAAATTGAGATTAAAATAAAGCCAGTTAAATGGTAATAGAAATTGAATTAAAATGGAACGATATCGAGTAAAATGGATTTTGAATATACTTGGACTTAGGTGTGTAAATGGATTGATTTTTTAAATGAAATCAAAATCTGAGTTATGAGATAAAAGTAACTGGCGAGAGAAATTAACCAGTTAATGAAAAATGTGGATGGAACTTAACTTGGTTAAGTATACTGGATCGGTAAGTTAATAGGTCGGAATCAAGAATGGATTTGAGTTTGAAATGGTATTTGGCTTGTTTAAGCGAATAGCTGTGAGGATAAATTGATTAGAATTTGATTGGGATAACAGTGGTATATGCTGAGTTGATAGCATATGGAAATGATAGAGTTGATATGCCCGACAAAAAGGTACAAGTTTATATTTCATATGGTATGAGATTTTGATGAGCCGAATTGGCAAGCCGCTTGGTTGTTTGATTTTCTTTTGGGTTGGAGAAGGCCCAGAGAGGCGAGTTAGAGTTTGACTTATTGACCAGTACGAAGGAGGTTATAGCGAAAATTTTCGAAAAGTTAAGGCATTAGAAAATTTTCAGGATTTTTGAAAATTTTCGTTGATAAGAATTAATTAATATTTTAATTGAAATTAAATTTGGTTCAGTTGAAACTGAAATTAAGAAGTGAACAAATAAGTTCTAACTGGTCGATAGGGTTTGTTTCCTACCTTAGCAATTTCGAGGACGAAATTATTTTAAGTAGGGAAGAATGTAATGACCCTCATTTTCAGCGGTATAATAATTAATCTGTTTAATTATTTAAAAAGATGATTAAGAGTATGTAATGGTCGTTGAATTAAATAAAATTTGAATATTTAATTAAAAAATAAATTAAATAATATATTTAATTCTGAAATAATCAGAATTGGTTGATAAATGGCGATATGGTGTGAACTGGATCATCTGTGATATTTAATTCAGTTAGAATTGAATTAGAATAACGAATATATTATTTGAACGACAGTTGAACGTATAAATTATAATATAATTATAATCGAGCCCGAAATGGCGCGGCAGTTCGCTATTTGGCGATTTGAACTTCAACTGAATGTACAGAGTTCGTTTTAAATCGGATTTCTGTGAAACAAGAAACGTGTGGAGCTGGTGGAGTATATCTTTCTAGTGGAAGAGAAAAATCAGGATTTCATAGTGTAGATTTTGAGATATGTCCAAATCAAATTTTAAAATAGTCGTTATAGATTCGTTTATCGACCAACACGGTTTATTCGATATAACTAGATATCAGTTTTGAATTTAGACAAGATTCTTTAGAGACGTAGTGATAATTTAATTTTTAGAATTTTACTGTAATTTTTAATTAATTAAATTAGCAACTTTTTATTTGGGGTATTTTGCACCCTGTAATCAACATTTTGGGGTTTCACAATATGAATTAATCTACCGATATTGTTATACTTTTGGGATCGGGGCACCGAGCTGTATACAACGGTATCTTTATTTCTGTCCGTACGTGGATAGAATTTAGGTAACATGGTATGTTAAAAACCAACTTTAAAACCATGAAACTTAACGTGCGTTTCCCATTTTCAAATAAATATCTCGTCCTATTTTCTGATCAAACTAGAATCCACGTACCACCTAGTCCCTACACGCTTCATGGCCAAGAAAAGTGATGGGTTTCAACGCCAACCACGTCTATGTGTAACGTGTTTCTTTAAGGACCAAATATCTATATTATAAATACACGTACTATTTTGCTACTTTTCATTTTCGCAAGTCTTTCCTGTAATCGAGATTCCAAGCTTGAGGTCGCGAAAAATGAAACTAGAGCCAAGATCGAAGGAGATGCGTTCTGTGGATAGAAGTGGCGAAGGGAAGAAGGAGCACTTTGGTAAGGAAGGTGACGACATGGACTTTGTGGGCTACAGCAGCTCGCATTTTAATGTATAAAGATTGGAGCAAACGATAGGTACTTGCTGTGGTTCCAGGAGTTTGCATCCAAGTTGCAAATGGGAAGGAAAGGGTCTGTGTTCACACAGATCTTGGTTGAGGTCTGTCTTTCTTCGGTGGGGTTTGTCAAACAAAAAAGAGGACGTGAGTTGTTATTATGGTTAAAGTGGTTTGTGGATACGTGAAGTGGAAACAGAAGACCTGTGATAAGAGATGCGCAAGTTTCTGTAGATGCCTGGGGGGAAATGCTGCTGTCGTGGTTTCTATTATGGTCGGAAATCAAGTTGTTGGTGACTAAAGTGTTATGCGTGAGGAGGATAATCAAATGGTGAGGAGTTTGGAAGTTTTAATGAAATGGAAAGAGGGAGACGTGGAGTTCAAAGTTGTGGCAGGGATGGGTTTATTAGAGCACGGAATTTTCTTGCAGGAAGAAGGAGTTGGAGGGTGCGGGCTTGGGCGTTCATGAGTGGGAATGGGTCGGGATAGGTAAATAGGAGAGGCCCAATTAAATAATGTCTAGTTTAATTAGATTTAAATAGTGTGTTACCTTATAATTTTCATATCTTGACCATACTGTATCAGAATTTCGAACGGTCAGATCCGTTGGGATCGTGTGGACGGACACTATACGATGGAACTAACTGGAAGTCCATCAAAGCTCGTTACAATTTATAGCAAAATAAATTGTCCGCCTGAATCAAGCGATGGTTATCGTTATTAACGATGATCGTCCAACGTGAGTAAAACTCACCAACTCTGAACAGTTATATTTTTATAACGTATTGATAGAACTGATAATTTTCTATTGATTGCTGTGTGTTGATTTAGTTGATTGAACTGCTAGTCAGTTAGTTGAAATTATATATATATATATATAAATATGTATATAAAAACCGTTAAATATATATATGTTGATGTTGTTTATCAGAACATTTCATATTGAAATGAAGTTGATGTTAATTATATGGTTTAACATCTGTGATGCAGGGAAACAGGATGGAGGGACCCAACTGGGTTCCTCAATATATAAAATACTGTTTTGTTTCATATAGTGTAATATATGATGTGAGATATAATCTGTTTTTGAACGATATCGATCACGGTCACTTGGTATTTTAAATACCGTGAAAAAAATACTGGAATGTTGAAATGGAGATTTTCAAATATTATATTGAAAAGAAATATTTATAAAATCAAAAGATTTTATAAAAAGAAATATTTATTTGTTAAATAAATATTTGTGAAAAAGAATTAAAAGGAAATTGTTTGTAAAACAAATTTAAAGGAAACTATTTGTAAAACAAGGATAAGGGAAGATATTTGTAAACCAAATAGAAAGAGAGATATTTGTAGACCATTTACAAATAGAATGAAAAAGGAAATTTAGTTATAAAATCAAAGGGATTTTATAAAAAGGTATATTCATTTATAAAATGAATTAGAATTTATTAAAGAGAAAATATTTATAAAATCAAGGGATTTTATAACATGGGAAATTATTTATAAAATCAAAGGATTTTATAAAGAAGAATATTTATTGGGAAATAAATAAGATATTATAAGGGATGCTTATTTGGAAATTGAATAGGATAAGAAAAGGATATTTATTTGTAAAATAAATAGGAGTATAAAAGGAAATTAACGAGATTGAAAAGAGTTAGTCGATTAGAGAATCAAATAGAGTCATCAAATAGGAGTCAATTGAATATAGTTATTCGAAAGGAGTCAATTGAACATAGTTATTCAAAAGAAGTCAATCGAACATAGTTAAAAGAAATAGAGTTAAACAAGATTAGAAACTGACTAGAGATTAGTTAAGTTGAATAGTTTTCTGAGTATCGATCTGATGTTGGTTTCGGCCTTCGGGGTTCATACTTAGAGAATTGTTCTCTTACTAGTTTACAGTTAGGGACTGATAGTTGTGGAATGGTAGTGATGCGTGAATGAGGATTGGAAATGTTTTCCAATGTTAATAACGTATATTTTCTAATTAGGGAAAATAAGGAAATATGAATATATGTATATTTATATGTTGGATGATTTGATCGACAATTCCATTTGGGAATAAGATCGTTGTTTGTACACCGACATGTTTTCATTTGATAGTTAAATCATAGACTATCGAAGTTTTGACCATTTTAACGTTGTTAATATGGAGAGACCGGTTGGATTACTATCCAAAGAACCACTTTGTATTGGCATAAGCATTGCAAATCATATATGCCAAAGATAATTGAAGACGGAGTAAAGTGCAAGGGATATTGTATAAGTCTTAGATAACAATGCCTAAGATGGATGTACTGAATAGTGCCTTCGGTTCATCCTGTTCCTGGATGACTTGTATGGATGAATGTCTGGTAGAGTATTTCCTGAAAGGTCACGTACATTGATTTCTTCAACTGTACCAAGAGCGGAAACGGAGAAGGAAACTTCTTTAGCTAACATGTAATGTACTGTTGTAGACGTCAATTAGTGATTTTCGATGGATCTGACAATGTGGCATTCGAAGTGAATCTGATGTGATGATAAAGCGTAACCTCAAGCCTCATCAACCGGGAAATGACAGAAATCGGGCAGGTAGCATGGCTATGTAGGTCGCACCTATTAGGGTGTATAATCACCTGATCTAGAGTTTCATTTATTTCTAAAAATCTATTGTTGATGTTGTCCCATTCGGGAAACGGTTGCTGATCCCAACCGTTGGTGATATACATTCGATACACTCAAGCGAAATGAGTGGTCGGTCATGTGTGGCCAGGTTGCAAGATGTTCTTGTTGAACCCAGTGTATTCCTTTCTAGAGGTACACTAGCGAAAGGTGATTCCATACCTTGTCATAGTTGGAAATCCATTATCCAATACGTGCTTGCGGTTTTGATTGTGTACTATATATGCAGAACGTGAGATGAAAGCGTTTCTGCTGGATGATTAATATATTGTGGTTGATAGACATTATTATAATATCAAAAGGTTTTTGATATAAAGATATTTTGGATTCTCATAAGGGAAAAACCTGTTCCGTTATACGGCGTGGTATTATGAGATATCGTTTACTTGTTTGAACTGTTTTAAACTGTTTTACTCATACTAGTCCCATGACTGACCCGGAGTTTATTTTGTTTTGTTTTGCCTAAACTCTTGGGTGCCCAATTTTGTACGGGAAGTCAAGTAGTCGAGATTTACATATATACTGGAAGAGCTTGGAGCAGGAGGCTTCAGGATTATATAGCTATAGTTATTTATGATGTGTTGTAAGTGTTGTACTCTGATATTGTTATTGTATACATATGCTGATTTTATTTCAAGGATATGTTATCTATTATATGTTCTTCGTTCCGCTGTGAGACTCGTGTTACTCTGATGTTATGTTCTTCTTCTTCTATTCTAAGTTTCTATCTTATCTATTCTCACCTTCTAGTTTCTTTCATTAACTTTCTGGTATTTTTCGATGTTTGGTTAGTCATCATTCAGTTTATGGCGATAACCAAAGTCGACAAAATCTGGGTCGTTACAATAAGTATACAATCATAACCGCACGGTGTCGTATTTGGAAATTGGATTTCCTTCATGAACCAAGGAAAATGATAGTCCTTACCGAATTCGAGACTGTCTAGCCCGAGCCTCAGGACCCAGACACAGGTGAGCCCTTGGATTGTCAGGGCCGGTCCACCGATGTGGATTAAAATGCCTGAAAACTGCGTTTCCCACCCTTTGGGGGCGTAAATGAGTCCTATGACTCCATCGACTCTACATAGTCACCGGTATATCCGAGGCGCCTCGCAACAGCAACAACCACACAGGTGAAAATAATATAAATGTCAGGGCTGGTAGGTCACTGACGCCATCCTAACTAGAAGGAAACGCATGCCCTCTCTGATGCCCTCTCCCGTTTCTGGTTCATATCGGGGTGTGAGGATCACGAATCAACGTTATACACAAAGCTATGCCACATAGGTCGTGCTTTGATCATCAACCACAAGACTTTGCTTTTCAACATAAGCCTTGATCATCTGCCACTTAGGCATGCCACACAAGCAATTCACTCCATACGACTGATTTCTATCGATATATAGAGAAGGGCGTTAAGCAAAAGAATAAATTCTCCGCCGCCAAACAGATGTATATTTAATAGAGATCAATCAGCACAAAACAAAATCCAATGTCAGACACACAGTCCATTTACAAGTTTGTTCTGGGTCTGAACGAAATCGGAGGCACTATATACCTCGCATATCCATCGATCTCCAAGTACATCTGGACGATCACCACTTATTATCTATATTTCGGGATGCCTCCCAATTAGACATCAGTTATCATCCAACCGAGGTGAAGATCTCCAGTCTTCAACCACCGTCTTCATAATCGACTTCTTATCGCCGATCAATTATTTGAAATGAGATTTAACTCGGCCTTTTCAAATAATTCGCGTAAATTTAGAATTTAAATCAATTCATTTCAATGGTTAAATTATTCGACATCAATAATTTTGTTCTCAATTGTATTTTTCACGCCGAACACATTCAACTATCAAATATCTAATAAACCGGGTAAATTCGGTTTATTTTCCATTCTATATCGTTTATAATATTTTAAAATGATTTATCGCTATTTTTATTCATTTAAAAATAGCCAATTCATTCAAACGGCGCTTCAGGCCATAACGCGACCATGGCGCTGTTTTTCTTCAGATTTGATTTACACATATCTGAAAATCTAACCATTGGATCTTCATAAATTTCATATCACTAGAAAGATCTTTTCAAAACGAATCAAACGGTTTCAGTTTTGGGAAAATCCGACAGTCGAATCTCCCAGTACAATCGTTGGAAGTTTCGATTTCAAAATACGAACTGCAGCGTTGTTATTCGATTTAATTTAATTATATATATATATAATCGATTATGGCGCTGTTTTTCTTTAGATTTGAATTAACATTCCAGACAATCCAACCGTTGGATCTTTACAAAGTTGGTGTCGTTGGAAAGATATTTCCAAAGCTAACCCAACGGATTCGGTTTCGGGAAAATCCGATGGTCGGATCTCACGCACTAATCGTTTGAAATCACGATTTCAAAACATGAACTGCAGCCTCGTTATTCGATTTAATTTAATTATATATATATAACTAAATATAATTCATTCTTTGTTTTCAAAACCATATTCATTTCACACATTTGATAAAAACGGTATTTTTATCCAGCTGCTATTTATTTCGACACATGAATTTTATTTCAACACATGAATTTCATTTTTAACAGTTCATATATATTATAAAAAGGTGATTTTTTATTGTAAAACAATTTATTTTAAAACATGATTATTTTATATAGTTATATATAGGGTAAAAATGTTATTTTTGGTGTTAAAACAATTTATTTAAAACACCAGTATTTTATATAATCTATATATATGATAAAAATGTTATTTTTATTTTTCAAAGAATTTATTCAATACATGAACTCCGTTCAACACATGAATTTATTTCAACACATGAATTTCTATTCAACACATGAATTTCTATTCAACACATGAATTTAAATCAAACACGGAAATATTTCAGAAAATTTCGGCGGCATAACGGTAGGGTAGTTAAAACCGGCACCGTCCCTAGTACGGCTCCTCACTCTACCTTAAAGCCACGCAGCTTTTGACAATGGAGATTTTCAATATCTAGTTCGTACACAGACGAATTTTCAAATATGCTAATCCTATTGGGATTTCTACCACAATCAATCATTTCAAATCAACCATTCATGATGTTCACCAAATTCCACATCAACCAATAATCCAAACAATATCACAACCAATGTATATCGTCTATGGTCTGTGGACGAGGGGAGTGTGTATATATATATACATATATAACTATATTTCGATTTCATTTCAATTTATTTCAACACATATATCATTTTTACAACGCAAATATAATTTATACATCGAACATACAACTTATACAACGCTTATACATGAGGTGTACAACGCTTATATAACTCATACTTCGACTATATAATTTATACATCGTTGTTTCCCATATCGTTTATAATTCAGAAATCTCACATTGGGTTCCACTCCACCAAAAATTGTAGAAGGCTCAGAAAAATATCCGGTCCCTTCATGAATGTAGAAGACGTCCACACGAGTCCACTGTCTCTTGTTTCACTTTCAGCAGAGGTTCAAAACTAGGTTTGATGATTACTTCTAAATCGCTGCACTTGGACGGAATCGGGTTATGCAGCGTGGTAGAGCCTGGAGAGGCGCACGTGCGCCAGGAGTTGGGTCCACTTCGGTGGCCTGAGGAAGCTTCAGCGGCAGTTGAAAGTCGGGGTCTTTGGCGAAGTGAATCTCTCAGTTCAGGCAACGAAAAAATACCATTCTTGTATGGATTTGTATATCGTAAAAATCTCTTCAAAATCCCTTTTTGAATCACTAAATTTCACTGAGAGAATTGAAAGTTATAATGGAGGAAAGATTTGAAGCCTTTCCGTCGATCCCTTGAAGGTTTTATGGGTTTGGTTCGTGGTCAACGCGGAGTGGAAGAAAGAACATGATTGGCCGGTGTATATATTTAAATATTTATTTATTTTAAAATCCAAAAATACCCCTCTTCCCATACGAACTCCAACCCAAACCCAACGACTATCGCCCCTAGCTAAATACCCCCATTCCGAACACAATGGGATATGTTTCATAGGCCAATTCGACTGCTACAGTCAGTTATTCTTCAATTTAAAATATAAAACATTCAATATTTGTTTTGAACGTACATTTCAATTTGCCGAGGCCACATACTGATCCCAAAAATCCCAGAAAAATAAATCTAGCTAGGTTTCAACGATACGATCCCAACAAAACTAGTTTTGTCGAATTCTGAGACCGTTTGAAAAATGGCCATTTTCTGGTCGATCCAATTTAATAGAAATCGACCAAACACATTTTCCTTCTCCACTCTCACATAATAACTTCAAAAATTATGAAATTTGAAATCTAGCAATAATTTGACATCCCGAATCCAACAAAAGTGGTTTCGTCGAATTCTGAGGTCGTTTGCAAAATGTCTATTTTCATATGCTATATAAATTTTATAGCGACCTTTCTGAAAATTCATTTGGCCATAACTTTTGACTCCCGCTATGAAACTTTGATTTTTCAGATTCGTTAGAAAGATATTCACTAACATATTTAAGTATTTTTGGTTTCACTAAAATCCGTTTTATTTTGCACCTGATATAGTCAGTCAAAGTTCGAATTCAAATTTTGAAACTGCCGCGCCATTTCAGGCCTTGGTTATAAATAAAAATAATTATATTTAGTTTCAAATGTCGATTCAAACATACTTTTCGTCGCTATTATTTAAAATATTTTATTTTAAATATTAAAATCCACTAAAATAGCCAAATTAAAAATTTTAAATTGGCTCAGATTTTCCGGGTTGTTACAATCTCCCCCACTTAAAACTTTTCGTCCTCGAAAAGGAACGAAGTCGAAAGTTGTTTAATTAACCAACTCAACTTTCATTCTGGGTTCCATTCTTCAACTTTTCAGTTTCTAAGAATTTTCAAATTCTTCAAAAATTTGGCTAACACCCTAAATTTTCGCTATAATCGCCTTTGTACGGGGATCTTCGGGATATTTCAAATAGCCTCTCGTGGCCCTCACCAATCCAAAAGAAAAAGAAAAAGCCAAGCGGCTAGGAAATCGGCTCATAAAATCATCAAATCCCAAGAAATACAATAAACATGTACCTATTTGTCGGGCAAACAATTTTATTCCTCTGCTTAGCTGTTTATCAATAACCTTTTCACTATCTATTTTCAATTCAGTTCAATATTTGTTCAATTTGGCTAAATGGTTCAAAATTCTAATTAATCAACCAAAAATCAAACAACACAACCAGCAATCAGTTTGTTTTAATCTTTCAAAAATATACTAATTAATTCATGTACTCTTTTAAAATCATCAGACTATATAATTTAAAAGTTATACATCCATGAAAAGAAAACAACAACAAAGTAGAGAACAAAATGGTAATGCAAAGTATGGTAAATGTACCTTGCACCAGAGTCAATCAGAGATATCCACCCTGCACTTAGGATAGACTTTCTTAATGCTTTCCTCAGTTTCCCAAGTACAATCTCGCGGATCTCCACTCCATTGCACTTTGACTAAGTGAACTTTCCTGTTCCACAGTTCTTTGGTGTCTTTTCCAATAATCTTTAGCGGCTCTCTTCTCATAGCCAATTCTGGAGTAATTTCTATATCCCACTGTGCTGCTTCTTCCACGATCAAGTCTGGATCATGAACATGTTTTCGAAGTTGAGATTCGTGAATCACATTATGTACTCCAGGCAACCAATCAGGCAATTGAACTCTATAAGTAAGAGTTCCAATCCGCTCAAGTATAGGGAATGAACCAATAAATTTAGGCATCAACTTCCCAGTTTTGCCAAATCGAATTACTCCTATCATCGGAGAAACCCTTAGATACACATAGTCACCAACAACAAATGCTAAATCCCTCCTTCTCGAGTCTACATAGCTCTTCTATCGGCTTTGAGTGGCTAGTAATCATTTCTTAATGAAATCGACTTTATTTGCAGTTTCACGAATCATATCTGGTCCCAATACAAGCCTATTACCAGGTTCTACCCAACACAGGAGATCGACACGGTCTACCATACAATGCTTCGAATGGTGACATTGTCAGGCTCGCTTGGTAGCTATTGTTGTATGAAAACTCAGCCAAATGCAAATTGTCTTCCCATGATCCACCAAAATCAAGAACACAAGCCCGCAATAAATCTTCTAGTATATGATTCACCCTCTTAGTCTGGCCATCTATCTGAGGATGATAGGCGGTGCTTAGATTCAGCTTCGTTCTCAGTTCTACTTAAAATGCCTCCCAGAATTTGCTAGTAAATATTGGATCTCTATCACTAACTATACTGATCGGCACTCCATGTAGCCTAACAATTTCTTTGAAATAAATCTGTGCTAGACTTTGAGCGGTTCTATTGGATCTGACAGGTATAAAATGGGCGGTCTTCGTGAAGCGATCTACAATCACCCAAATACTGTCATTTCCTTTCTTGGTTGGGCAAGCCATCTATGAAGTTCATGGAAATATGTTCCCATTTCCAACCTGGAATGTCCAGCGGTTGCAACAATCCGGCAAGTTTCTGTTGGTCGCTTTTGACTAGTTGGCAAGTAGAGCACCTGCTAACATATATTGAAACGTCCCTTTTCATAGCCTTCCACCAGAATGTTCGCTTGAGATCGTTATACATTTTGGTCACACCTGGATGGATACTCAGTTTGGACTTGTGACATTCGTCTAACACTTCCCTTTTGAGCTCGGGGATGTCGGGAATAGAAATCCTTCCTCTCAATCTCAGGATCCCATCGTTATCTATTTGAAAACCCGAGGGTTCGCCTTTCTGAATCCTTCTGATCATATCCTTAATAAAATTATCATCTTTTTGAAGAATAGATATTTTGTCAATCAAGGAAGTCGTAATAATAAAACTGGCAATTATTTCATTCTTTCGACTTAGCGCATTGGCCACAACATTTGCTTTCCCTGGAGTGTACAAAATCTCAAAATCGTATGCTGCAAGAAATTCTAGCCAACGTTGCTGCCTCAGATTCAAGTCTTTCTAGGTGAAAAAAATACTTTAGTGATTGATGATCTGTATACAGTTCGAATTTCTCACCCAAAAGATAGTGCCTCCATATTTTCAAAGCAAATACTATGGCTAACAACTCAAGATCATGAGTAACGTAATTTTTCTCATGCGGTTTTAGCTGGCGGCTAACACAAGCAACCACTTGACCTCTTTGCATTAATACTGCACCAAGGCCTTCTCTAGAGGCATCTATCCAGACTTTCAAGTCTTGATTACCATCGATAATCGTTAACACTGGAGCAGTTGTTAATCTTAATTTTAGCTTCTGAAAAGCCTCCTCACATTCAGGAGTCTACTTGAATCTCGCGTGCTTCTTGGTAAGCTTTGTTAAGGAACTAGATATCTTCGAAAAATCTTTAACGAACTTCCGATAATAACTAGCTAATCCATGAAAACTCTGGACTTCTATGGGAGTACTAGGCTGCTTCCAATTTTGAATAGCTGTGATTTTACCGGGATCCACAGAAATTCCTTCTTTTGATACAACATGGCCCAGAAACTTGACTTCTTCTTGCCAGAATATACATTTGGAAAGTTTGGCCTTCAAAACATTCTTTCTGAGAATTTCTAACACTTGTTCCAAGTGTTTCGCGTGCTCGCTCTCTGAGTTAGAGAAGATCAATATGTCATTAATGAAAACTAAAACAAATTTATTCAAGACCTCGTGGAATACTTGATTCATTAAATCAACAAAATAAGCTGGAGCGTTACATAAGCCGAACGGCATTACTAACCACTCATAGAATAAATCGGGACCTTTGAATGTTGTCATAGGAACACACTCTTCGGCAATATGAAGCTGATGGAAGCCTGTAGCTAGGTCCATCCTTGAAAATACTTGTGCGCCATTTAATCGATCCAGCAAATCATCAATCCGCGGCAATGGATATTTGTTCTTTAATGTCTGTTTATTCAAGTCACGATAATCCACACATAGTCGAAGAGTACCGTCTGACTTTGGGACAAACACCACTGCTGCTCCCCAATCAGAGAAACTAGGCCTGATCAGATCCTTCCATACAAGTTGTCGAGTTTGATTATCTAATTCTTCTTTCTCCTTTAGAGTCATTCTCCAAACAGCATGCACTACTGGCCTTGCATTCGGAATTAAAGCGATCTTGAAATCAATTTCTCTCTTCGGAGGTAAGCTAACAACTTCTTCGAACACATCTGCATAATTCTTAACGACAGTAATAACTTTTATGATGTCCGGAATATTCTCTGTGACTACAGGGATATTTTCTATTTGAGCAGGAGAAACATCAAGAGCTGACCAAAAGTCTTTTCTATCTAAATTCGGACCTTCGCATAGTATGGTTATATAATTCCCTGATTTAATCTTTGCCCTGACCACTCTCTCGGCGCATTTAACATCTGCTTCATATTTGGTTAACCAATCCAATCCCAAAATAAGATCAAATTCAGTAAAATTCATGACGATCGAGATGGTAGGGAACTTATAACAAGAAAAAGAGACAGACACCCCACAAACCCAACTGAGATCGAGGGAACCCCCAACCGGATTATGGACAGTGATGGGTTCTTTGAGCTTTTTCAATTTCAAATCCAGCTTCTTAAATGCATTCTTTGCAATAAAGCTTCTTGACGCCCCTGTATCAAACAGTACTTTAACTGGGATGTTTTTGACAGTAAGCGTGCTTTCCAAAACATTAGACCTTCCCTGACTAGCTGAGGGCTCGGAAGTTTCTCCCACTTCATTCATATGTACTGCTTCAGACTTTTTCTTTAATAGCCGGCAATTCTTCTCAATATGACCAGCTTGATGGCACTTCCGGCATTTCCTAATCTCTCGAGACTTCCTACCGGGATTAAATCCATCTTTCTTCAAAGATTTACATTTCCTGGATAGATGGCCCTTTTGGTTGCAATTAAGGCATATGGCAGTCGTTATTAGTTCTTTCTCAGATTTAACCCTTTTCCTATTGATTCTAGGCTTTTTTCTTGCCCCAGACATCGTACTGACCTCCGGCTGTGTACTTGTCTCTGGGCTATCAGTTTCGAATTTCCTTTTGTTGCCAGAACTGACTTCCTCTTCATCGACAAAAAGGCCTCGCTTATCTAGATCTTCATACTGATAATCCATGTATATCATTTCAGAAAAAGAAAGCTTCACATGCCCCATGACACTACTTTGGTACTTTCTTTGAAGCCGTTAATAAACCTCAAATTCTTCCTCTTCGGATTTTGAATTAGATGAGGGGCAAAATGAGAAAGTTCATTGAATTTCTTATGTATTCTGGGATATTCATATCTTCTTGTATCAGATAATAGAATTCATCACATAATCGCTCAGTTGCTTCTGGAGGAATAAATATTTCATTGAAAATCTCTTTAAATCTATCCCATGTAATATTACCTTCTGGATTATATTTAATAATCGAATCCTACTAGAACAAAGCTTCGTCTTTGAGTGCCCAAGATGCCAGTAATCTTTTCTGATCATCTCTCAGCTTTGAACCTTCAAAAATTTTCTCAGTAGAGCATATCCAGGCTTGGGTTTGAATAATAGATTGATTTCCCGAGAACGGTACTCCACCCATATTTTGATACTTAATTAATAGAGCCTCAATATTTGGTTCTGCATTCCTTTTGTTTCTGACACTCATTTTCTAGTACTTCTGCAAATAGCAGATCAAGTGTCAGGTCAACAGAAAAGATATTTTAAAACATAGAGGCATATACTTGCATGTAGATGCATCTATTCGGGGTGTATTTCATTTTTCTATACTCATACTAGGATATTACTGATCCTATCTGTAATGAGTTACTCGTCCTAGAACACTACTGGTTTTATTTCTGACGAGTTCGTTAATATGTTATATTCCAGAACTAAGCTTAACCAAAGCTCTGATACCACGTTGTGAAGACCCCAAAACCCCGTACGACGGTGGCAAGGGTAATCTTTGGAATATAACACATAAACAGATAACAACATAACAGAAATAAATAAATACACCAGATAATGTACAATAGGATACACTGGATAAACATAATCATCAGAGTTACACAGTATACAGGATCATACTTAGTACAAAATACAGTTCAGCTATACATAAATGCCTATAGCGGAAAACAAAACATAATATGTACAATGGGAGCTGAACAACATAAAAAAACATAAATGGTAGAATCCATCTTCGGCTCCAGCTATCCAGAAAGAGCCTGCTAAAACCTAAATACATGGATGCCCGTGTAGAAAAAGGGGCACCCGAGTTTGCAAGTGAAACATACTATGAGTCAGTCATGGGACTGATATGAGAAATCTACTTAACACATTTTATAATATGGCCAATCACAGGACCATGCCACTTTCGCAGAACGGGTTTACTCCGTTGGATTGCCAGTGCTTTAGAACAAGTAAACCTTTTAAACATCGCAATGCTTTTTATAAAAATGAAGCCATTATAAGACTCAGTTCCCATCATACAATGCAACGCAAACCGGAGGATAGAGTTTTACCTTATAATGGCCAAAATATTCTTGAAACAAATAAAACAAAAGCATTTGGTATTATTACTAGTGTTTATATGTTTCAAAAACAATTTCAAATCATAAGTATCAATTATAGATGGCATTAATGCCCCATACCACTATGTCGCCATATATAAGTGTACAATCAAAACTGCACGGTGTCGTATTTGGAAATTGGATTTCCGTCATGAACCAAGGCAAAAGATATTCCTTATCGAATTCAAGACTGTCTAGCCCGAGCCTCAGGACCCAGACACAGGTGAGCCCTTGGATCATCAGGGCCGGTCCACCGATGTGGATTAAAATGCCTGAACACTGCGTTTCCCCTCCCTTTGGGGCGTAAATGAGTCCTATGACTCCATCGGCTCCACATAGTCACCGATATATCCGAGGCGCCTCGCAACAACAACAACCACACAGGTGAAAATAATATAAATGTCAGGGCTGGTTGGTCACTGATACCACCCTAGCTAGAAGGAAACACATGCCCTCCCTGATGTCCTCTCCTGTTTCTGGTTCATACCGAGATGTGAGGCTCGCGAATCAACGTTATACACAAAGCTATGCCATACAGGCCGTGCTTTGATCATCAACCACAAGACTTTGCTTTTCAACAGAAGCCTTGATCATCTGCCACTTAGGCATGCCACACAGGCAGTTTACTCCATGCGACTGATTTCTATCGATATATAACCTCTAAGATCGTACGTCTCAGAGAAGGGCGTTAAGCAAGAGAATAAATTCTCCGCCGCCAAACAGATGTATATTTAATAGAGATCAATCAACACAGAAAAAAATCCAATGTCAGACACACGGTCCATTTACAAGTTAGTTCTGGGTCTGAACGAAACCGGAGGCACTATATACCTCACATATCCATCGATCTCCAAGTACGTCTGGACGATCACCACTTATTATCTATATTTCGGGATGCCTCCCAATCAAGACATCAGTTATCATCCAACCGAGGTAAAGATCTCCGGTCTTCAACCACCGTCTTCATCATCGACTTCTTATCGCCGATCAATTATTTGAAATGAGATTTAACTCGGCCTTTTCAAATAATTCATGTAAATTTAGAATTTAAATCAGTTCATATCAATGGTTAAATTATTCGACATCAATAATTCTGTTCTCAATTGTAATTTTCACGCCAAACACATTCAACCATCAAATATCTAATAAACCGCGTAAATTCGGTTTATTTTCCATTCTATATCATTTATAATATTTTACAATGATTTATCGCTATTTTTATTCAATTAAAAATAGCCAATTCATTCAAACGGCGCCTCAGGCCATAACGCTGCCGTGGCGCTGTTTTTCTTCAGATTTGATTTACACATATCTGAAAATCTAACCGTTGGATCTTCACAAATTTCATATCATTAAAAAGATCTTTTCAAAACGAATCCAACGGTTTCAGTTTTGGGAAAATCCGACGGTCGGATCTCCCGGTACAATCATTTGAAGTCTCGATTTCAAAATACGAACTGCAGCTTCGTTATTCGATTTAATTTAATTATATATATAAATATAATCGATTCTGGCGCTGTTTTTCTTCAGATTTGAATTAAACATTCCAGACAATCCAGCCGTTGGATCTTTACAAAGATGGTGTCGTTGGAAAGATATTTCCAAAGCCAACCCAACGGTTTCGGTTTTGGGAAAATCCGATGATCAGTTCTCTCGCACTAATCGTTTGAAATCACGGTTTCAAAACACAAACTGCAGCCTTGTTATTCGATCTAATTTAACTATATTTATATATATAAATAAATATAATTCATTCTTCGATTTCAAAACCATATTCATTTCACACATTTGATAAAAACGGTATTTTTATCCAGCAGTTATTTATTTCAACACAAGAATTTTATTTCAACACATGAATTTCTATTCAACACATGAATTTTATTTCAACACATGAATTTTATTTCAACACATGAATTCATTTTTAACAGTTCATATATATCATAAAAAGGTGATTTTTTATTGTAAAACAATTTATTTCAAAACATGATTATTTTATATAATTTATATATAGGGTAAAAATGTTATTTTTGGTGTTAAAACAATTTATTTAAAACACTAGTATTTTATATAATCTATATATATGATAAAAATGTTATTTTTATTTTTCAAAGAATTTGTTCAATACATGAACTCCATTCAACACATGAATTTGTTTCAACACATGAATTTCTATTCAACACATGAATTTTATTTCAACACATGAATTTCTATTCAACACATGAATTTCTATTCAACACATGAATTTTATTTCAACACATGAATTTAAATAAAATACAGAAATATTTCAGAAAATTTCGGCAGCATAACGGCAGGGTAGTTAAAACCGGCACCATCCTTAGTACAACTCCTCGCTCTACCTTAAAGCCTCGCACCTTTTGAAATATGGATTTTCAATATCTAGTTCGTACATAGACGATTTTTCCCATATATTAATCCTATTGGGATTTCAACCACAATCAATCATTTAAAATCAACCATTCATGATATTCACCAAATTTCACATCAACTAATAATCCAAACAATATCACAACCAATGTATATCGTCCATGGTCTGTGGACGAGCGGAGTATATACATACATACGTATATAACTATATTTCGATTTCATTTCAATATCATTTCAATTTATTTCAACACATATATCATTTTTACAATGCATATATAATTTATACATCGAACATACAACTTATACAACACTTATACATGAGGTGTACAACGCTTATATAACTCATACTTCGACTATATAATTTATACGTCGTTGTTTTCCATAGCGTTTATAATTCAGTAATCTCACATTAGGTTCCACTCCACCAAAAATTGTAGAAGGCTCAGAAAAATATCCGGTCCCTTCTAGAATGTAGAAGACATCCACACGAGTCCACTGTCTCTTGTTTCACTTTCAGCAAAGGTTCAAAACTAGGTTTGATGATTACTTCTAAATCGCTACACTTGGACGGAATCGGGTTATGCAGCGTGGTAGAGCTTGGAGAGGCGCACGTGTGCCAGGAATGAGGTCCACTTCGGTGGCCTGAGGAAGCTTCAGCGGCGGTTGAAAGTCGGGGTCTTTGGCGAGGTGAATCTCTCAATTCAGGCAATGAAAAAATACCATTCTTGTATGGATTTGTAAATCGTAAAAATCTCTTCAAAATCCCTTTTTGAATCACTAAATTTCACTGAGAGAATCGAAAGTTATAATGGAGGAAAGATTTGAAGCCTTTCCGTCGATCCCTTGAAGGTTTTATGGGTTTGGTTCGTGGTCAAAGCGGAGTGGAAGAAAGAACATGATTGGCCGGTGTATATATTTAAATATTTATTTATTTTAAAATCCAAAAATACCCCTCTTCCCATACGAACTCCAACCCAAACCCAACGACTGTTGCCCCTAGCTAAATACCCTCATTCCGAACACAATGGGATATGTTTCATAGGCCAATTCAATTGTTACAGTCAGTTATTCTTCAATATAAATATAAAAAATTCAATATTTGTTTTGAACGTACATTTCAATTTGCCTGGGCCACATACTGATCCCAAAAATCCCAGAAAAATAAATCTAGCTAGGTTTCGACGATATGGTCCCAACAAAACTAGTTCCATCGAATTCTGAGACCGTTTGAAAAATGGCCATTTTCTGGTTGATCCAATTTAATAAAAATCGACCAAACACATTTTCCTTTGCCACGCTCACATAATAACTTCAAAAATTATGAAATTTGAAACCTAGCAATAATTTGACATCCTGGATCCAACAAAAGTGGTTTCGTCGAATTCTGAGGTCGTTTGCAAAATGTCTATTTTCACGGGCTATATAAATTCTATAGCGACCTTTCTGAAAATTCATTTGGCCATAAATTTTGACTCCCACTATGAAACTTTGATTTTTTAGATTCGTTAGAAAGATATTCACTAACATATTTAAATATTTTTGGTTTCACTAAAATCCGTTTTATTTTGCACTCGGTACAGTCAGTCAAAGTTCGAATTCAAATTTTGAAACTGCCGCGCCATTTCAGGCCTTGGTTATAATTAAAAATAATTATATTTATTTTCAAATGTCGATTCAAACATACTTTTCGTCGCTATTATTTAAAATATTTTATTTTAAATATTAAAAATCCACTAAAATAGCCAAATAAAAAAAATTAAATTGGCTCAGATTTTCCGGGTTGTTACATACATTTACTCCATGCATAATACAATCTTCATTTCAAATATATATGTATGTGCATAGTTTATAAAATAAGGGAATAGTGTGTTTCTCAACTGCCAAGATCCCAAAAAATGCTGCAGATCAGTGCAAAAATGTTGCGCACAATTTAAAGTATATGTGGTTCTAGGTTTTCATCTTAGCGTATGTTCAGTTTTCCCATTTTTCATGTATATACACTACATTCAGTTCAATGCATGTATTGACTCAAAATTTATTAAGAAATATTTAATAGAAATTAAATAAGTAAAACGATTTATTTGAAGGATTAACGACTTATAATTTATTTATAATGAAGTTTGAACGTATAAGTTTATATTAAATATAAAAGGAACTCGTATCTTCGCGGTAGTTCAAAATATTTAGCTTTGAATTTCAAATGAATGTACATAATTGAATATAAGTCAGAATTAGCTGAAACAAGAAACGATAGGATCTATTTAACTATATCTTTCTAACAGCTGTGAAAATTCGAGATTTCATCGTATAGATTGTAAGTTATATCCAAATTAAAATTTTGGATAGTCGCTATGAAATCGTTTATAAATTATAACGATTTATTGAATAAAAAGGATTTGTTATGAAACTGAATATTGATTTAACTTGAATTTTGAAAATATTGAATTATAAACTCAAGTATGTTTATTTTGGAGCTATATGATATTATATTAGGATATATACGATAATATTAATTTATTATTATTTAATTGAATTGTTTTTGATTTTTTATATTTTATTGGTTTTATTTAAGCCATTAAAGTAGCCATTTTTCAAATGATCTCTGTTTTTGATGTAACCAATTTTATTGGATCCAAAATATTGAATTATTGCTAAATTTAAAATTTTCCGCCAATCGAAGTTAGTATGTAACCATGCGGAATTTAAATTTGAACCGGTCAATAATTTAACCTTAAAAGGACGATGTTTCTGCAAATGGACTCAGAATTCAATGAAACAAGTTTCTTTAGGTCCGTAATGTCTAACTATAATTGTCTATCCTTTTTCATCGCAATTGGAATTCGTATGTGGTCATATGAATTTTTAAACGACGGATACAAGTAGCGATTGAATAAAACAAAATAATCAAATAAAAAATTATTTTCCTACCCTATATAATATCCTTATCACCCACAAACCTTACTTCATTTTCTTCCTCAGTCAAAAACTCGCGCTGCCCCTTTTCTTCCATAAACCTAGAAATGGTGAGATTATAAACATCCTTGAAATAAAGTAAAATTCTATAAATCACGACTCATATTCGAAATATTGGTGTATTGCTCTTCAGTCTCATACGATTTTATCTAGGATCGAACGTATTTCGTTCACGGAAATTAAAAGTAGCATCGACTCTCTTTCTAGGGTTCGAATTCACTTGATTTTAAGTGATCATTTGTTGAAATAGAGTTTGGAGTTGAGATTATTGTTGAGAGTAGCATCGTTTGTTGAATTTTGGTGGCGTTTGGTGAATAAAAGTGACGATGTTGGCACTGTGGATAGCCGAAGATGCTGTTAAACGCATTCTGGAGGAGAGAACCTATAACAACCCTGATTTTTGGGGCCAATTTAAAATTTTATTTTAAGTAATTTTGATGAGTTTTTGATATTTAGAACAATTTATTTAAAATAAAAATGATTGAAAATTGATTTAAATCGAAGTTAGAATGAATAATTTAATTTTAATTATAAAAAGAGTTAGAAATAGCTCGGTAGTTTGAAAAGTCAAACTTGAACTTTGACTGACCATACAGGACGCAAAATTTAACGGATTTTAGTGAAACCAAAAATATTTGAATCTATTTAAAAATATCTTTCTAACGAATCCGAAAAATTGAAATTTCATAGCGGAAATCAAAAGTTATGGCCAATTCAATTTTTAGAAAGGTCGCTATGAAATTTACAAAGGCCAAAAAGCTACTTTTCACATATGAAGGAATTTAGACTCGAAACCACTTCCATTGAGTTCAGAATGATTTTCTGCATTGAAAAACAATAAACACTTATATATTTCGAGTTTCAGAAATTATTTGTTTAAAAATGTATTTTTAATATTAAATATATTGGCCTTAAAAATAGTCATTTTTCAAACGACCTCCGTTTTCGACGAAACCACTTTTGTTGGAACCAGAATGTCAAATTATTGCTAGGTTTCAATTTTCGGAATTTTTCGAATTAATATGTGAGCGTGGCGAAAGAAAATTTGTTTTGACTATTTTAGTTAAATTTAAACGCCTTAAATAGCCATTTTTCAAACAGTCTCAGAATTCGACGAAAATAATTTTGTTGAGTTCGTATCGTCATAAGAAAGCTAAAAATATTTTTTTTAAAGAATTTTCTGAGGTCATATGTGGCCCCGGCATATTTATATGTACGGTCAATATTTAATAAATTAATTTTTAATGCAATTTTAAAAAAAAATTATACAAATTTTGGAATTGGGCCACGGGACCTGTCCCATTGCGTTCAGAAGGTGTCAAAACCTTAAGAACGACAGTAAGCAGGCCCAAATCAGAGAAAGTCCGAAAATCTACCTTTTAAGCACGATTTTCGAGATTTAATGTTAAAATATTATTAAAATATTCAGGCCGAAACCCTAACCATAATTTCAGCCGCCACCTAAACCGAAGGCCAGAAATCTCCTAATTTCAAATGCTCATAACTTTTGATCCGCTCAACGAAAATCGACAAACTTGGTACCGAATCGAAGCTCTCGGAGAGATCTTTCAATTCATTCGGTCAACATCGGGGTTTGGTTCACGGATTTCGCGAATTCCGGCGAGGAAAGATCGGCGGTCGGGGGAAATTTTAGGCGATGGGGCCCACCGAGCGTGACGCGGTTCTGGGCGGTGGTGGCTTGCGGGCGGAGCTACGACGTGGCGGAGTCTGATCGGGTCCTAGGCCCTCGGATAGGGGTGCGCGCAGAAGGGTTGAACGGCGTGGTATGGGTTCGGCAGTAAGCAACGACGAAGAAGAAAGAAGTATTATTATATTATTATTTTATTTATTTAATATTTAATTTATGCGATCTTTAAAAATTATTATCTCTTTCATACGAGGTCCGATTGATGAACCGTAAGTTGTTTTGGACTCGTCTTTCCGAGATCTTCGCGATGGCGTAGACTAGAGCTAATTCCGAGACAGTCGAATTTTCAGCAAAAATCAAGGTGAGATTTCTATATTTAAAAATAATTAAAATTTAATTATTTCTCGTATTTAAATTCCATGTGTGTAAGTTGATCTACGACGTATGATATTGCTATGTGTAGTTATTCGTGATTGGATTTGGCATTGATGAATTCTGTTTTGTTGATATGTTGATTTAACGGATTATTTTTGTTGAAACAAAAATATTATTTTTATTGAAACAAAATAGAAAATAAAATCAAAATATTCATTTTTGTCGAAATTAGAAGCGACAAAATAAAATTTCATTGGTGATTTGTTAGAATTACCAAATATAAAAATACCATTTTTATTGTTAGGATTGTACTATAAGAATTCTCTTTTATTTTGTCACGGGAAATGTTAAAAAAAAAAAAAAACATCACATGTTTGTACAGTTGAAAATAAACATCACATGTTTGTACAGTTGAAAATAAACATCTCATGTTCGTGTAGTCGAAAATAAATATCTCATGTTTGTTTTGTTGAATAGGAAATTGTTATGTTAATATCACCTTGGGAAAATTGTTATGTTAACACCACCTTGAATACAAAATCACATTTTTTGTCAATGTAATGAAGTAGCGACAAAATCACATTTTTTGTCTATGTAATGAAGTAGCGACAAAATCACATTTTTTGTCAATGTAATGAAGTAGTGACAAAATCACATTTTTGTCAATGTAATGAAGTAGCGACAAAAATCACATTTTTATTTATGACATGAAACATTAGATAAGTTAAGAAAATATAATTTACTTCTTATATCTCATTAGAGTTCACAGAAAACGTAAATATATAAAATTTACTTTTTATATATCATTAGAAGTGATAGAAAAATGTGAATATACATAACATCACTTTTATATGTATCTGGTTGAATTAGAGTTGTCGGCCAAAACGAAGTTATCCTTTTTATTTGTTTTGTTGAAATGATTATAATGGATTTAACATAATAAAATATCATTTTTATGTTAATGTGAAAGGTTATAAATGATTAACATATGAAATACTCTTTTATATGTTATTAAAAAAAAACCAAAGCAAAAGCCAACATATAAAATATTTCTTTATATGTTATTAGAACACATTGAAATGGTAAACAAATAAAATTATCTTTTTTATTTGTTAAGATTAGAAATGTAGAACTTGTTTTACAAATAAAATCACTTTCAATTGTCATTAAAGTTTATTCTTTTATTTGCATTTACGAATGCAAATATACATTGAAATTAAAGTTTGTTCTTTTATTTGCATTCACTAGCGCAAGTATACATTAAAAATAGAATTTGTTCTTTTATTTGCATTTCTTGTTTAAATAAATCTTAGAAATAAAGGTTCACCTTGTATTTGCATCTCTCCAACGCAAATATGACATAGTAGAATATGTACATTTTTATATGTAATTAAAACATGAATTTATATCGTATGTTAAAATTTACATTTTTATATGCAAATTATATAGGAAGTTACACCGTATGATAAAAATTACATTTTTATGTGTAATTAAACATGGATTTGCATCGTATGTTAAATATTACATTTTATATGTAATGTATGTAGGAAATTACACCGTAGGATAAAATTTTCATTTTTTCATGTAGTTAAAAGATGCATTTACATCGTATGGTAGAATTCACATTTTTTTATATGTAACATAGGAGGAGAATGAACATGAGAAATGAAATTCATTTATTTGATATGTAATAAGATGTAGGAATGTGAAAGAATGATAAAAATATACATTGTTATCAAATGTAAATGGAGGACAAAAATATTTATTTTGTCAAATGCAAAGAATGAAATGAAACACATTCATTTTTGTTCGTAATAAAAAGGAAACATTCCTTTTATTTGTGTTTTGAAAGTTAACACACAATTTTCATTTTTGGTGAAAGTTAAAAAGAATATTTTTAATATTCTTTTGTTAAAAATGAAAGGTCATATTGTTTATCACCGTTTTTGTCAAATTAAAAGATTTAACTTTCGTTTATACTTAAAAAGGTGAAAGTTATATTTTTGTTGTAAAAAGAAAAGTATACATTTTAATGTGAATAAAATAAGGAAATTTACATTTTCATGTAAATGGAACTTAAAGTAAAAGATTTACATTTTAATCAATTGAATTTTTATTAAAAAGGATAACGGTATGAAATTTACATACCCATGTAAAAGAATTTTAGTAAAGATTATAACGATGAAATTTATATGTTAATGAATTAGATTTTCATTAAAAAGATTTAAGATATGGAAATTTCATTTTCATGTAAATAAATTAGCACACAAAATTATCGTTTTGTTTGTAATGTAAAATTATTACTTTTGGTTTGCCTTGAAAAGATAATAAAATTATCAATTTTGTTACATTGAAATAAAGAAACAAAAATACTAATTCTTGTAGAAGTAAAAATGGATGAACTAAAATATTCGTTTGTTTAAATTGAAATGAAACACCAAAATGCTATTTTTGTTGGAATTGGTATGATACACAAAATACATTTTGGGTAATTCGAAGGATGAAACAAGAAAATGTACATTGTTATGTATAAGATGTGTATGTGTATGAAAATAAAGATAAACATTATGGTGTGTACATTGTACATTAATATTGTGTATACGAATAGGAATGTTTTCGTTAGTAAAATGTAATGAAATAAAATAAATTTCATTACACATTATAAACATCTCGACAGGTTGTGAAGCAAAACATTCACTTTAATGAAATGGAATTTAATTATTTTTATATATATAAAAATAAAGATAAATCGTTACAAATTACTAATAACGATATGAAATGATTTCCAACTTATATATATACGAGAATTATTTGGAAAGTCCGAGTCTATCTCATTCCAAATAATTCGAACGACGTTTAAAATTCAAGAGTTGAAGACGGAGATTGAAGACCGACGATCTTCATATCGAATGGACGACGACTGCTGATGCCCGTGATTGGAGTAGCTATCTTGAAGGGGCTATAGTGGTGGCCGTCCGGATGTAGTGTTGATTAGCATGGATTTGGTTTTCGCTCAGACCTACAGCATAAGCTAATAAATGGATTGTGTGTCTGACATCATACTCTATCAAATATCATGTTATTGATCTTTTGTCGAATGTATGGATGTTTGGTGGCGGAGAATTTATTCTCTTGCTTAACACCCGTTCATATATTTCGGCAAAGGGTTGGTAGTACGATATGGAGTGAAGATGTGGCATGCTAAGATGCATAGGATCAAGGTTTTGTTGAAAAGAAGGCCTTGTGGGATGATCAAAGCATAGCCTGTTTAGGCGTAGCTTTGTGTCTAGCGTGACTTCGCGAGCCTCACACACCGGCAGAGTCTAAAACGGGAGAAGGGAACGCAGGGAGAGCAGCACATTTCTTTCTAGCTAGAAGTGGTGTATTGGGCTTTAACACGGCCCAACATTTTACTTATGTGGATGATGGAATGAGGCGCCTAGGATGATAGGTTCTATAGGACCGGGAAACGTGTGTTCAGGAATAACTAATCCGCAACTCGTATGGTGGACCGGCCCTGCAGCTTTCCAAGGGTTCACTGCGGGGGATCCTGAGACATTAGTTAGAGTGTCTCGAATCGGTAGGAGCTCCTCCCTATCCTTGACTCATGATGGAAACCAAAATCCAAATACGACCCTACGAATTTGATTGTATTACTAGTATGGAGGCATAGTAGTATGGGATACTATTCTTCCTAGAATTTATACATTTACTTTGAAATGTTTTGATATATACTAATAATAATATTAAACTCGTATTTGTCGTATTTAGCATATTTAATCACTATAACGTAAAACCCTATCCACTGGTTTGTGTTGCATTATGTGATGGGACCTGGGTCTTATGGTGATTCCATTTTTCTAAAAAGCATAACGTTGTTGTATGATTTACTTATTAGTTGTTTTTGACACTTTTATGCACGACAATCCATTAGAGCAAACCCGTTCCGCGTTAGCGGCGTGGTTTTTGGATTTGTCCTATTAATAGTGATTAATTAGTTAAGAATTCTCAAACCAGTCCCATGACTGACCCGTTGTTTGTTTCCACCTTTTTGCAAACTCGGGTGCCCTCTTTCCACACGGGCAGTCGAGCAGTTTGTCTACAGGTTTATCTCTTTAGCTGGATACTGGATTGAAGCTTAAAGCTGTGTCCAGAACATTGGAAGTCTTCCGCTGCCTTAGTTATTTTGTTTCCGCTGCAATGTATTAAAATCATGTAAAATTATCTTCCGTTGTAATTATTAGTCAAAATACTCTGATATTCTATAATTTGATGTTACATTTATTATTGATGTTATAAAAGTCTGCTGTTATTGTTCTGATGTTGTTGTATTCCCAAAGTTAACGTAGGCAGGATTTGAACGGTCTTGGTCGATTTTGCGATCGATTAAGGCCGGGCAAAATCCGACTCGTTACAGTTGGTATCAGAGCTTTGGTTAGCTCAAATCTTTGTGGTACAACTCATTCGAACTGAACAAAAGGCTCATCAGAGATTGGATTAGTAATATCCAATAAGAATGCTCATTAGAGATATGATCAGCAGTATCCTAGAATGAGAAAACTCATTAGAGATGGGGTTAGTAATGCCCTAGAATGAGTTGAGGGTAGCAAGCCTATAATATACGTATTTGTAATTATACTCTATTTTGGAAAATATGATTCGTGAATATATAAAAAGTTATATATTTGGAAGTTAATAAACTAATAAAATTATTTAAACCAATGGAGAATATATATATATATAAATTAGTTAGTTAATTAATCAACTTTTAGCTTCGTTCCTTTTCGAGGACGAAAAGTTTTTAAGTGGGGGAGACTGTAACAACCCTTATTTTTGGGGCCAATTTAAAATTTTATTTTAAGTAATTTTGATGAGTATTTGATATTTAGAACAATTTATTTAAAATAAAAACGATTGAAAATTGATATAAATCGAAGTTAGAATGAATAATTTAATTTTAATTATAAAAAGAGTTAGAAATAGCGCGGTAGTTTGAAAAGTCAAACTTGAACTTTGACTGATCATACAGGACGCAAAATTTAACGGATTTTAGTGAAACCAAAAATATTAGAATCTATTTAAAAATATCTTTCTTACGAATCCGAAAAATGAAATTTCATAGCAGAAATCAAAAGTTATGGCCAATTCAATTTTTAGAAAGGTCGCTATGAAATTTACAAAGGCCAAAAAGGCTATTTTTCACATATGAAGGAATTTCGACTCGAAACCACTTCCATTGAGTTCGGAATGACGTTTCTGCACTGAAAAACAGTAAACACTTATATATTTCGAGTTTCAGAAATTATTTGTTTAAAAATGTATTTTTAATATTAAATATATTGGCCTTAAAAATAGTCATTTTTCAAACGACCTCCGTTTTCGACGAAACCACTTTTGTTGGAACCGGAATGTCAAATTATTGCTAGGTTTCAATTTTCGGAATTTTTCGAATTAATAAGTGAGTGTGGCGAAAGAAAATGTGTTTTGACTATTTCAGTTAAATTTAAACGCCTTAAAAATAGCCATTTTTCAAACAGTCCCAGAATTCGACGAAAATAATTTTGTTGGATTCGTATCGTCATAAGAAAGCTGAAAATATTTTTTTTAGAATTTTCTGAGGTCATATGTGGCCCCGGCATATTTATATGTATGGTCAATATTTAATTAAATAATTTTTAATGCAATTTAAAAAAAAATCATACAGATTTCGGAACTGGGCCACGGGACCTATCCCATTGCGTTCAGAAGGTGTCAAAACCTTAAGAACGACAACAAGCAGGCCCAAATCAGAGAAAGTCCGAAAATCCACCTTTTAAGCACGATTTTCGAGATTTAATGTTAAAATATTATTAAAATATTCAGGCCAAAACCCTAACTCTAATTTCAGCCGCTACCTAAACCGAAGGCCAGAAATCTCCTAATTTCAAACGCTCATAACTTTTGATCCGCTCAACGAAAATCGACAAACTTGTACCAAATCGAAGCTCTTGGAGAGATCTTTCAATCCATTCGGTCAAGATCGGGTTTTGGTTCACGGATTTCGCAAATTCGGGCGAAGAAAGATCGGCGGTCGGGGGCAAATTTCAGGCGATGGGTCCCACCGAGTGTGACGTGGTTCTGGGCGGTGGTGGCTTGCGGGCGGAGCTACGACGTGGCGGAGTCTGATCGGGTCCTAGGCCCTCGGATAGGGGTGCGTGCAGAAGGGTTGAACGTCGTGGTATGGGTTCGGCAGTAAGCAACGACGAAGAAGAAAGAAGTATTATTATATTATTATTTTATTTATTTAATATTTAATTTATGCGATGTTTAAAAATTAATATCTCTTTCATACGAGGTTCGATTGACGAACCGTAAGTTGCGTTGGACTCGTCTTTCCGAGATCTTCGCGATGGCGCAGACTAGAGCTGATTCCGAGACAGTCGAATTTTCAGCAAAAATCAAGGTGAGATTTCTATATTTAAAAATAATTAAAATTTAATTATTTCTCGTATTTAAATTCCATGTGTGTATATTGATCTGCGACGTATGATATTGCTATGTGTGGTTAATCGTGATTGGATTTGGCATTAATGAATTCTGTTTTGTTGATATGTTGATTTAACGGATTATTTTTGTTGAAACAAAAATATTATTTTTGTTGAAACAAAAATATTATTTTTGTTGAAACAAAATAGAAAATAAAAACAAAATATTCATTTTTGTCGAAATTAGAAGCGACAAAATAAATTGTCATTGGTGATGTATTAGAATTACCAAATATAAAAATACCATTTTTATTGTTAGGATTGTACTATAAGAATTCTCTTTTATTTTGTCACTGGAAATGTTAAAAAAAAAAAAATTAAACATCACATGTTTGTACAGTTGAAAATAAACATCACATGTTTGTACAGTTGAAAATAAACATCTTATGTTCATGTAGTCGAAAATAAATATCTCATGTTTGTTTTGTTGAGTAGGAAATTGTTATGTTAATATCACCTTGGGAAAATTGTTATGTTAACACCACCTTGAATACAAAATCACATTTTTTGTCAATGTAATGAAGTAGCGACAAAATCACATTTTTTGTCAATGTAATGAAGTAGCGACAAAATCACATTTTTTGTCAATGTAATGAAGTAGCGACAAAATCACATTTTTGTCAATGTAATGAAGTAGCGACAAAAATCACATTTTTATTTATGACATGAAACATTAGATAAGTTAAGAAAATATAATTTACTTCTTATATCTCATTAGAGTTCACAGAAAACGTAAATATATAAAATTTACTTTTTATATATCATTAGAAGTGATAGAAAAATGTGAATATACATAACATCACTTTTATATGTATCTGGTTGAATTAGAGTTGTCGGCCAAAACAAAGTTATCCTTTTTATTTGTTTTGTTGAAATGATTAGAATGGATTTAACATAATAAAATATCCCTTTTATGTTAATGTGAAAGGTTAGAAATGATTAACATATGAAATACTCTTTTATATGTTATTAAAAAAAAACAAAGAAAAAGCCAACATATAAAATATTTCTTTATATGTTATTAGAACACATTGAAATGGTAAACAAATAAAATTATCTTTTTTATTTGTTAAGATTAGAAATATAGAACTTGTTTTACAAATAAAATCACTTTCAATTGTCGTTAAAGTTTATTCTTTTATTTGCATTTACGAATGCAAATATACATTGAAATTAAAGTTTGTTCTTTTATTTGCATTCACTAGCGCAAGTATACATTAAAAATAGAATTTGTTCTTTTACTTTGCATTTCTTGTTTAAATAAATCTTAGAAATAAAGGTTCACCTTGTATTTGCATCTCTCCAACGCAAATATGACATAGTAGAATATGTACATTTTTATATGTAATTAAAACATGAATTTATATCGTATGTTAAAATTTACATTTTATATGTAAATTATATAGGAAGTTACACCGTACGATAAAAATTACATTTTTATGTGTAATTAAACATGGATTTGCATCGTATGTTAAATATTACATTTTATATGTAATGTATATAGGAAATTACACCGTAGGATAAAAATTTCATTTTTCCATGTAGTTCAAAGATGCATTTACATCGTATGGTAGAATTCACATTTTTTTTATATGTAACATAGGAGGAGAACGAACATGAGAAATGAAATTCATTTATTTTATATGTAATAAGATGTAGGAATGTGAAAGAATGATAAAAATATACATTGTTATCAAATGTAAATGAAGGACAAAAATATTTATTTTGTCAAATGCAAAGAATGAAATGAAACACATTCATTTTTGTTCGTAATAAAAAGGAAACACTCATTTTGTTTGTGTTTTGAAAGTTAACACACAATTTTCATTTTTGGTGAAAGTTAAAAAGAATATTTTTAATATTCTTTTGTTAAAAATGAAAGGTCATATTGTTTATCACCATTTTTGTCAAATTAAAAGATTTAACTTTTGTTTATACTTAAAAAGGTGAAAGTTACATTTTTGATGTAAAAAGAAAAGTATACATTTTAATGTGAATAAAATAAGGAAATTTACATTTTCATGTAAATGGAACTTAAAGTAAAAGATTTACATTTTAATCAATTGAATTTTTATTAAAAAGGATAACGGTATGAAATTTACATACCTATGTAAAAGAATTTCAGTAAAGATTATAACGATGAAATTTATATGTTAATGAATTAGATTTTCATTTAAAAGATTTAATATATGGAAATTTCATTTTCATGTAAATAGATTAGCACACAAAATTATCATTTTGTTTGTAATGTAAAATTATTACTTTTGGTTTGCCTTGAAAAGATAATAAAATTATCAATTTCGTTACATTGAAATAAAGAAACAAAAATACTCATTCTTATAGAAGTAAAAATGGATGAACTAAAATATTCGTTTGTTTAAATTGAAATGAAACACAAAAATGCTATTTTTGTTGGAATTGGTATGATAGACAAAATACATTTTGGGTAATTCGAAGGATGAAACAAGAAAATGCACATTGTTTTGTATAAGATGTGTATGTGTATGAAAATAAAGATAAACATTATGGTGTGTACATTGTACATTAATATTGTGTATACGAATAGGAATGTTTTCGTTAGTAAAATGTAATGAAATAAAATAAATTTCATTACACATTATAAACATCTCGACATGTTGTGAAGCAAAACATTCACTTTAATGAAATGGAATTTGATTATATATATATATATATATATATATAAATAAAGATAAATCAATACAAATTACTAATAATGATATGAAATGATTTCCAACTTATATATATACGAGAATTATTTGGAAAGTCCGAGTCTATCTCATTCCAAATAATTCGAACGACGTTTAAAATTCAAGAGTTGAAGACGGCGATTGAAGACCGATGATCTTCATATCAAATGGACGATGACTGTTGATGCCCATGATTGGAGTAGCTACCTTAAAGGGGCTACAGTGGTGGCCGTCCTGACGTAATGTTGATTAGTACGGATTTGCTTTTTGCTCAGACCCAGAGCATAAGCTAATAAATGGATTGTGTGTTTGACATCATACTCTATCAAATATCATGTTATTGAGCTTTTGTCGAATGTAAGGATGTTTGGTGGCGGGGAATTTATTCTCTTGCTTAACACCCGTTCATATATTTCGGCAAAGGGTTGATAGTACGATATGGAGTGATGATGTGGCATGCTAAGATGCATAGGATCAAGGTTTTGTTGAAAAATAGGCCTTGTGGGATGATCAAAGCATAGCCTGTTTAGGCGTAGCTTTGTGTATAGCGTGACTTCACGAGCCTCACACACTGGCGGAGTCTAAAACAGGAGAAGGGAACGCAGGGAGAGCAACACGTTTCTTTCTAGCTAGGAGTGGTGTTTTGGGCTTTAACACGACCTGACATTTTACTTATGTGGATGATGGAATGAGGCGCCTAGGATGATAGGTTCTATAGGACCGGGAAACGTGTGTTCAGGAATAACTAATCTGCAATTCGTATGGTGGCCGGCCTGCAGCTTTCCAAGGGTTCACTGCGGGGGATCCTGAGACATTAGCTAGAGTGTCTCGAATCGGTGGGAGCTCCTCCCTAGCCTTGACTCATGATGGAAACCAAAATCCAAATACGACCCTACGAATTTGATTGTATTACTAGTATGGAGGCATAGTAGTATGGGATACTATTCTTCCTAGGATTTATACATTTACTTTGAAATGTTTTGATATATACTAATAATAATATTAAACTCGTATTTGCCGTATTTAACATGTTTAATCACTATAAGGTAAAACCCTATCCTTTGGTTTGTGTTGCATTGTATGATGGGACCTGGGTCTTATGGTGATTCCATTTTTCTAAAAAGCACAACGTTGTTATATGATTTACTTATTAGTTGTTTTTGACACTTTTATGCAATCCATTAGAGCAAACCCGTTCCGCGTTAGCGGCGTGGTCTTTGGATTTGTCCTATTAATAGTGATTAATTAGTTAAGAATTCTCACACCAGTCCCATGACTGACCCGTTGTTTGTTTCCACCTTTTTGCAAACTCGGGTGCCCTCTTTCCACACGGGCAGTCGAGCAGTTTGTCTACAGGTTTATCTCTTTAGCAGGATACTGGATTGAAGCTTAAAGCTGTGTCCAGAACATTGGAAGTCTTCCGCTGCCTTAGTTATTTTGTTTCCGCTGCAATGTATTAAAATCATGTAAAATTATCTTCCGTTGTAATTATTATTCAAAATACTCTGATATTCTGTACTCTGATGTAACATTTATTATTGATGTTATAAAAGTCTGTTGTTATTGTTCTGATGTTGTTGTATTCCCAAAGTTAACGTAGGCGGGATTTGAACGGTCTTGGTCGATTTTGCGATCGATTAAGGCCGGGCAAAATATGACTCGTTACAGAACCGAGTTATGTTCAATGGTGATGAGTTTGAGGAGATTTCGGAGAGTAGATCAATGGTAGTATTTGTTTTGAATTCGGCGAAATAACGGAGGAGTTCGTGTGATGAAATGGATCGGCCGTGGCGTGCGTTATTCACTAGGAGTATGCATATGTTTGAGTAAGAAGAGTAATTAGAGAAGAGGGATTAAGTAATAAAGAATCCGACGAAACATGATCTATTTAGATCATATGGACACAGGCTCCACATTGAAACTGATTTGGATAGATTTTGAGCTCGTTACAATTTATGGCAAAATAAAACGCTTAGTTTAGCTATCGGAAATATATCGTTTGTAGCAACCCGACTTTTTGACCGGTTCTCGCTGGCAATTAAACCAACTTAAACCGTTCATAAAGAAGAATAGTTATGGGTACTTACATATTTGCACAAAAATAACAGAATTTTTCGTTTCATTACTATCAATTACATCAGAGTTACAAGGAATACACCAGAGTACATCGATTACACAGTGGAAGAGATACCAATTCAGCGGAAAAATACAAATGCTCCAAAACATAATAGCTCCAGATAAAACCAGAATCCTGCTTCAACCAACTCCAAGGCTAAATCTGTGAACCAAACTACTAAGCTGCCCGTGTCAAAATTATGGGCACCCAGAGTTTAGGTGAGGGAACAATAGACTCCAGATTAGTTGTGGGACTGGTGTAAGAACTCAAAAACAGTTGTTATTTAGGATTCATTTTAAAGTTGGGTAACTCAACGGACCACGCCGCTAACGTGAAACGTGTTTACTCCATATGAATTTCCGTGCATAGAAATTCTCTATGACTTTTGAAAAATGAAATTAACATAAGGTCTCACGGCACACACAATGCAAACGCACACATGGGCGAGATTTCTCCTTATGACAGTCAAAAATGCTTGATACGTGAAAATCCTCTGATATTATTATTAGTGCATAGTGTGAAAACAATTTCGCAATAAATGTATAAATCCTAACCAGCATAATGCTCCATCCCATTATACCGACAATCCTGTTGGTAGTAGGCTATACAAATAAAATCATACGGGCTCGTAGTGGAAATTGGATTTCCAACAAATGACTAGGCAATGGAACTTCCTTACCGAACCGATGGGTACGCCTCTAGAGGGACGTCCCGAGAACCAAATCGGGTTCTCTGACAACACGAGCCGGGTTACCCCTTAACAGGGTAACTTAGAGCACGCCTGAGCATATCACTTCCCGGTCATTACCAACCTTTAAACCGAGCACTCGCAACATCAACATCCATATAAATAGAAGTTGTCCACATAGGCTAATACCTGGGCTCCATCCCATAGTACACCTTTTATCTAGAAGGAAATGACTACCCTTAACCTCGCTGCATCTTTCCTGTTTTAGCCATTTACCGGGTTGTGAGATTTGCCAAGGTCACGATACACAAAGCTATGCTTAAACAAGCCATGCTTTGATCATCCATAGCTCATCGCATATCTCAAGTATGCCACCTTATCCATTAACAACGCATCACTGAATTCCAATATATAACCTCTAAGCTCGTACGTCTTAGAGAAGGGTGTTAAGCAAGAGAGTAATTCTCCGCGACCAAATAGATATATATTGTAACACCCTACCTCCATTAAGGACACTCACAAAGGGAATGCCTTAACTTTGGTGGAGCATTTTAGTAAACAGAACAGAAAATTTCAAGATAGATAAACAATACTTGAGAAATTATAACTTTATTACAGCGGAAAACAGAAATCAGTATGGTTACATCTTTACCAAAAACTCAAGTACATAAATATCAGTCTTGTTCAGAAAGTCATCAGAGTACAAAACTTTAAAATCATAATCCCTACAAAAGATGCCATAAGAAGTTAAGCCATACTTTACGCAATTCAAGCAGAAGAAATCCGGATCAAGCTAAAGTATTCCCTCCTTGGAAAACCTTGGGGGGGGGGGGGGAACGAAAGAGAAGGGGCGAAAACAAGCAAGGTCAGACATAAAGTCTGGCAAGTCTAGTGACTTTCAGCATATGAACAGATAATAATAATTATGACATGAAAATAAGCTGGATAAGAGATAACAGTAACAGGAGCAGCAAATGTACTTAGGTTAAACAGAAGAATTGAATTGCTTCTTAACGTCATATTATTACTTGGAATGGTTTTCGAACATATATTCGATCCCGGTCTTTCCAAGTAATAAGCGCAATTTAAAAAAAGAACACAATTACGGAACACACAGGCTTTAAACCAAATCTCCTTCCATCTTGGATTTTGTTAAATTAAACTTCATTAAATCCATTTTCAAATTTAAAAAAAAATCCATATTTAACCCTTCTCTTTTAAAACATATCCCTTAAATCAAAGATAATTTAGCCTCGAAGCCTTAATTAATTTTCCATTTGATAACTCGTTATCGAAAACCCTGTTTCCTTTGAAAACACTTACCCCACATTTCAACACTAGTTTCCAATTAAATTGGTTTCCGAACATTCAATTCTGTAATATTAACTAAAAGATTATTCTTCCTCCCCAATTCCTTATTTTTAATTTCCTCAAATCAAAGATTTGGTTAAATCACCAAATTACGATATGAATTTCCATAACTCAATCTCACTGGGTTTCAAGAATGATATTATTGAAGATATAATTCATGACAAAACCCAAATCAATCGATACTGAAAATAAGTTACACATAAATTGTATCTACTTATATTCAGTATAAATTCTCGTAATCAACGAATACTAAAAGTGGAATAACGATATAATAATATCTTCCAATTTCCTCAAATAGTATACGTTTACACCAAAGAATTTCGTATCAAATATCTTAAGATTATTTCTATCCAACTTATTCCAATAAGATTGAGGATCCCGTATCTTAATTAAAGATTTATCTAACTCCTTGACATTAGATTTGGATAGAAATATCATCAATCTATCTTGAGTATTAATCTCCGTATCCAACTCACACTATAAGCGGAATAATGGTGAACTATCTTTTAAATTCCCCAAATAGCAAGAGTCATCATTTACTAGATCAATATCAAACAATTAAAGATTTATCTCCAACCATATCCAATTATTTAAAATTGAAAACCCCATTTTAGTGTCAAATAAATCAATTTAATTTCCATATAAAACATTTTCAATACTTTTAAATCTTTAAAAACATTCCAATAATCATTTACAAATGATTACTTATAGTTCGGGAAACAGCTCGCGGTTTAACACTTCAAAATAGATTATTTTCAAAGAAAGAGTTACCATAGTGTTTCAAAGCGTTACAAAACAGTTATCTTAATTACTTCGATCAAAATATCATTTATCTTAGCCAAAAACTTTATGATTTAAAACACCTTTTCATAATTTGTAATGATTTTACAATTTTTTCCCCATATTTTTAAAAACATTTAAAATAGTTGTTTATAGTTATGGTCTACAACTACTCTTACAACGACCTTTTCCAAAACGGTTTTAAACATAACTTGAAAATTATAACCGGAAATCAATATCCGCTTTCACTCATTTAAAAGCTCTTGTTAAAATAATTCAATGTTTTTCGTTTATTGGAAATACGATTTAGATTACAAAAGTTATCAGCGTTTAAAGTTTGTAACTAAAATACACCAATTGCCATTGTGCAACAAGCTCTATTTTAACTGCAATAAAAATTATTCTTTAGTATTTCAAAATACCTTAGAAAACCATTATATACTCATGTAAATCATTTAAAACCATTTAAAGTAATTTACATTGACTTTCCTAATTTATTTTGGGTTCAAAATTCAACTTTTATTTTTTTACTTAATAAATCAAATTCCAATTCGTTTCTAAATTCAAATGATTTCAAATTAACCATCCCATTCGTCGGATCAACTAGGGATAGCCAGGGAGAGCAGGAAACTATATTTTCCAAACCCAAGCCTAGACACTTTCCTCTCTGTCATCCTAGAACGTTCAGGTATTTATTTAAGAAAATTTTATCCATATATATGAATTATACGTATGTGTCTTTTCCCATTATTAACCTTCAATTTCAATTAGAATATTGCTTCTAATTACAGAGGAGATTTGTCGATCACCAATGTGATACCATAATTGTTGTGTCTTGGTATGTGCGAAACAACATCATCAACCATTATAAAACATCCATAGCAACCATCATCAACATAATTAAATAAATCATAACTGTGCACACGCGTTATAACACTAACGCTTAATAGTGTGTGTGTGTTCTAAACTATACAACCATCGTCCATCACAAAAAACATCAACCATCATTAATCATTAATAATTCATCACTATATTTAAATTAGCCTAACTACTAATTAAATATATAAATTGTGGTTAAAGAGTTCTCACCAAACAGCTTTCCAATCTTCACGGTAGGCGATCCTAGTTGAGCAAACCATCAGACAGTATTTCGGCTCAACGTCTTCTTCACCAATGTATATGTAATATATACTAATCTCTCTCTCTCTCTCTCTCTCTCTCTCTCTCTTTCTATTATAAGAGGAGGAGGAGGAATATGACGACGAACTTTGGCAAGGTATGGTGGAAAAGAGGAAGATTTATGCCATGGAAACCATGGTTTTAAGCTTTAAGAAGAAGAGAGAAAGAAGAAAAGTGAGAATGAATGAAATAGTGGAAGGAAAGGGTGATATTTATAGGAAAAGTGGAGTAAAGAGAGTGTGACTCCTAAAGGGGCAAGTGGAAAGCATGCATGAAAGTTTTCATGCAAAAATACAAGTGTCGTTACACTTGTCTTAAGGAGAGAAAGTGAACTTTTGGTAGCACTTCCCTTAAAACGTTATGAAAACAAAGAGCAGCACTTCATTCTACTGCTACTAATTCATGTTATGCTTTGGCAAATCCGATCGAATGACAAATAGTATCAATAAATCCAAACTTATTAATAATCATTGTCATTTATAATTCAAATAAAATCTATCATCTAACTTATAAAAATTATTAAATATTCCTAACCATATATATTTATGTCAAATTTAAATTTAAATTCAATTTAAGTAATAAAGAATCCAATTTTAATTTGGTTAAAAATTCTGTATCGTTACATTCAACCCCCCTTAAAACTTTTCGTCCTCGAAAATGAAGATGAGTAAATTTAAACTCCTTTACCAATTTCAAATTCCCATTTCTCTCTTAACATCTCAGAAATTTAAAGGTCAGAACCAAGGCCCTTGCCATCTCAGGGTACTCTATCTGATTCTCATAAGAGGTAGAGATTCCTATAATCTCATGATTACTAGGGTCGTCACTGGTCATGTTTATGATCAAATTCTCTGAGTTAGACCCAGAGCTGCTACCACTAACACAAAGGAGAAACTGGAATAAATATTATCTAGTACTTAGATGTCTACGACCATAAGAAAATTTAAAGTTTAGAAATTAACTTTCCAACTTATTGATAAAGTTATGGAACCCAAGGTTTACTTAACAATTTAAGTCAAACTATAAGACTAAGGGTTCATGCCTCATATTGGTTAGATTTCAACAAAAATTTGAATACAAATTCTCAAAATATTCCTTTCCCCCAAATCATCCAATTACCTTGCAAAAATAACATTTTGGATAAATTCATCATTTGAAATTCTTTTGCACTTAATACATATTCAAGTTCAAATTAAGAGATACTTGTTTCAAATTGAAAACTTACTTCATTTATCCATGGTTTCATTAGGACAAGGCAAAAAGAAGAGTTCAGAAATAAAATTGGTCAATGACCATTGGGGATATAATGAGAATCAAAAGGTGACGATGGATCAAGTGAAACACAGCGACAAGCGAAGAGGTAGAATTAAATTTAGAGGACACTCATTCCATTTCAAATTTAATTCAAATTGTTTTCAATCTCATATTAATCCATTTACAAGTCAAATTTGTACTCATTTAGCATTCATACTTTGAATTCCCTACTCAAAGTATTCTAACATCTATTCAAATAATAAAGGGACTTAAATTTACCTAACCTGGGTCATTCTTATTCTTATTTACCGACCCATAATTTATTGATAGATTATTCAAATTGGCAACTGAATTTTATTTAAATACCAGTGCAATCTAACATTCCCTTAATTTCCTTTTAGGGGTCTCACATACTTAAGTTATTCTCCACCATATAAGTTTACAAATCCCAACAAATTTATGATTTAAAGGAAGTTTTCTAATGTTTCCATAAGTTTATTTCGACTCATAAATTTAATCTTAATTCAAAAACACATTAATATTATGGTAAAGGACGCTCTCTCAAGCATAATATTCCCAAATCTCATTCTAGGGTATTCTTAACCCTATCTCTAATGAGATATCATAACTCTGATGAGTCCTTATTTTTGTTCAAATATGTCGTACCCATTGCTTTGTATAAACCAAAGCTCTTATACCACTTTTGTAATGACCCAACTTTTTGACCGGTTCCCGCTGGTAATTAAACCAACTTAAACCGTTCATAAAGAAGATAATTATGGGTACTTACATATTTGCACAAAAATAACAGAACTTTTCATTTCATTACTATTAATTACATCAGAGTTACAAGGAATACATCAGAGTACATCGGTTACACAGCGGAAGAGATACCAATTCAGCGGAAAAATACAAATGATCCAAAACATAGTAGCTCCAGCTAAAACCAGAATCCTGCTTCAACCAACTCCAAGGCTAAATCTGCGAACCAAAGTACTAGACTGCCCATATTAAAATTATGGGCACCAAGAGTTTAGGTGAGGGAACAATAAATTCCAGATTAGTCGTGGGACTGGTGTGAGTTCATTTTAAAATTGGGTATTTCAACGGACCACGCCGCTAATGCGGAACGAGTTAACTCCATATGAATTCCCGTGCATAGGAATTCACTATAACTTTTGAAAAATGAAACTAACATAAGGTCTCGCGGCACACACACAATGCAAACGCACACATGGGCGAGGTTTCTCCTTATGACAGTCAAAAATGCTTGATACGTGAAAATCCTCTGATATTATTATTAGTGCATAGTGTGAAAACAATTTTGCAAATAGTTGTATAAATCCTAGCCGGCATAATGCCACATCCCATTATAGCGACAATCCTGCTGGTAGCAGGCTATACAACTAAAATCGTATGGGCTCGTAGTGGAAACTGGATTTCCAACAAATGACTAGGCAAAGGAACTTCCTTACCGAACCGATGGGTACGCCTCTGGAGGGATGCCCCAAGAACCAAATTGGGCTCTCTACCAACACGAGGCCGGGTTACCCCTTAACTGGGTAACTTAGAGCACACCTGAGTATATCACTTCTTGGTCGTTACCAACCTTTAAGCCGAGCACTCACAACATCAACATCCATATAAATAGAAATTATCCACATAGGCTAATACCTGGGCTCCATACCATAGTACACCTTTTATCTAGAAGGAAATGACTACCCTTAACCTCGCTGCATCTTTCCTGTTTTAGCCATTTACCGGGTTGTGAGGTTTGCCAAGGTCACGATACACAAAGCTACGCTTAAACAAGCCATGCTTTGATCAGCCATAGCTCATCACATATCTCAAGTATGCTACCTTATCCACTAACAACGCATCACTGAATTCCAATATATAACCTCTAAGCTTGTACGTCTTAGAGAAGGGTGTTAAGCAAGAGAGTAATTCTCCGCGACCAAACAGATATATATTGTAACACCCCACCTCCGTTAAGGACACTCACCAAGGGAATGCCTTAACTTTGTTGGGGCATTTTAGTAAACAGAACAGAAAATTTCAAGACAGATAAACAATACTTGAGAAATTATAACTTTATTACAGCGGAAAACAGAAATCAGTATGGTTACATATTTACCAAAAACTCAAGTACATAAATATCAGTCTTGTTCAGAAAGTCATCAGAGTACAAAACTTTAAAATCATAATCCCTACAGAAGAAGCCATAAGAAGTTAAGCCATACTTTACGCACTTCAAGCAGAAGAAATCCGGATCAAGCTAAAGTATTCCCTCCTCGGAAAACCATGGGGGGGGGGGGGACGAAAGAGAAGGGGCGAAAACAAGCAAGGTCAGACATAAAGTCTGGCAAGTCTAGTGACTTTCAGCATATGAACAGATAGTAATAATTATGACATGAAAATAAGCTGGATAAGAGATAACAGTAACAGGAGCAGCAGATGTACTTAGGTTAAACAGAAGAAACTGAATAATATTACTTTTCATTTCTCTGCACTAATACTAGTATAACAGGATTAGGGTTATCCTAATGTCTAAACTAAACAGAAATGGGAACAAAATAATTTCTACAGAAGAGAATGCTAGTAATGGGCCTTTACCACCCGAACAGAAGGTACATAAACAAATGCTAATAATGGGCCTTTACCACCCGAACAAAAGGTACAGAAACAGAAAAAGATTAATCCTTACAAAAACAGAGTGTTAGAATTAGGTGTACACTAGTAAATGGGCCTTTACCACCCCAACAGACGGTACCACGCAGAAACAGACAGGTGTTACCACCCAACAGAAACAGACGGTACCCCAATGGAAACAGACAGAACTACGTGTACCCTAAATCTACCCCAAGCGATCGGCTCCCTAATACATAAATACCCTGTGCCATCCCTATAGAAGGGTGTATCACTCCCCAAAGTGGCAATCTTTAAATGACACAGACCTGTTTACAGATGTCACGACGTCTTACATCCTCAGAGGCAGACCGGGATCCATGCATGCACATGACCCGGTTGGAACGCACCATCAACACCCCTCGCCATTATCAGAATGAACCGCTTATAATTAGTTCAGTAAGCTTGCCCGGACCCTACCCACTATTGGGTCAAAGTTTTGATACCAGAAAAGGGTTACTGACTAATATGGGTCCCAAACAATAGATGACACAAGTAATTTCCCTCCAAACCTTGTGTTTCCAAACTAACAGATTTCAGATTAACTTGTTTACAAGTTCAGACATACAGAGTTCAGATCAACTAGTTCACAGATCAGACAAGTTTTCAGACTAACGAATCAGATATACGGATTTAACAGATTTGTCTAACTTTGTAATTGGGCCTACATCTTCACGAAACGAGTTTGTTAAATACATTAGTCCAATTGGTTTATCCCTATCCACCCAACATGTTTTAGACATCATATTTATCTTAGATTTGTATTAATTAAAAATTAATGCGCAGACCTCTCACATTAGACTAACAGTTTACGGCCATTGGTTAGGCCGGTAGGTTCCGGGCATGTTTCTGCCGCAAACCGAGTCTAACCTCGGGTTTCAAGCATGTTATGACTAACTTCTCACATTAGAACCTATTGTTTGCGTCCACTGGATGTGACGGGCAGTTCCGGGCAGGATTACGCCGCAAACTCATTCTAACCTCGAGTTAGCCATGTTTCATATTTAGCCAATGCATCCATTCACAGACTATGCAAATATCAGACTAATCATGCTAATTTAACAAATTAACTTCTGTACAAATTACAACAGATTATTCGAGGTTCTATTAACAAGTTTTGCTCAATTTTAAATCGAGCCTACGGATTTACATACTTCAAATTTCAGCATTTCAGTTCCAACAGATTACGCCATTCAACAGATTAAATAGATAACAGATCTTGCAGATTAGGCGATTTAGCAGATAAGGCAATTTAACATAATTAGCAGATTAGGCAATTCAATCTAATTAGGAGTTTAGGCAATATAACAGAACTCACAGATTAGGCAATATAACAAATTTAATCATTCCTTAAAGTTTCATTGACATATCTTGCCTAATTATAAATTTGGCCTAAGTTTGCATGCCTAAATAATTGTCCTGATTCACAATATGATCATATACACCACGTTTGCATTGAATTTGCATAGCACAGATTATGGTCATAATTTACCATATAACACATGTTCCAATTTTAGTTAAACTTGCCTAGTACAAAAGATTCACATATAAATTATACCAAATATAGCCATCGATTTCAATGCATGTCATAAATTCAAAAATCTCCCACTTAGGTGTTACTCACATTTAACAGTTATTAAATCTTAATATAGACCTTCACACCTAAGTCATATTCTCTTTTCATCTCAAGTCATGAATCATTATATAAAAATATACCCAACAATCTAGAACTTTAAATTATAACAGATATTAATTCAAAATATGCGTTATGTCCAAAGTCTCAAGTCACATGTTAACATACTATGGTTCCTCTTCTTCCAATTCGCAGAATATGCATAGATCTAAATCTAGTTTACAACATCAGTCACAAATTAGCCATGTCCAATTATGCCATCATTCATTATTTGTCCCAAAGTTTAGCGTTCGTGCATTAATCTCTTATGAGATGTGACGCAGGCTCGTTGTAGCCTGGCTATAGAACAGAAAGAAGAAAGAGATACCGAATAAAATATATCAGAATAGAACGTACATAACCTCAAATTCAGATTTACAATCATGTCACAATTATAATTAAAGTTTATATCGGAAAATAACTGTACTTGCCTTTCGTGGTTTTAAGAAAGGATAATAAACTGTTGTTGATGCAGAAATGCTGAATTATTCCTCTTTAATTGTTGTTGTAGCTCTAAATTTTGATTTGAGATTTGATTTAGCTTTTAATTCTATTCAGGTTGGAAGAAGATGCATCAGTCCAAGTTTTGATTCCAGCAGAGTAGCGACGCCATTTTTTTAATTAGAACAGAGGCAGAGTATAGACAGAATGAAATTGTGTAGAGAAAATGAGGCTAGGGGGCTGTTTATATAGGATTAGGCAGATGAATCTAGACTGAAAACGAGACTAGAAACATCAAAATGAATCAGGTTCAAAAACTGGGTTTCGGGAGCAGGTCGACCCCCAGGTCGACACTATGGTCGACCCCTAGGTCGACCTGGTCCATGGGCGGGAATTTTCCCGCCCAGCCTGTTCTGGGATTTTGAATTTGAATTTTCGAGCTGTTTTCGATTCTGAAAATCTCTGAAACTTCGGAGGGCCATATCTCCCTCATACGAACTCCGTTTGTAACACCCCACGTCCGTTAGTGTCACTCACAAAGGGAATGCACTAAGTTCTGTGGAGCATTTAGGGCAAAAGATGCAGATAAATTACAAGACAGTCAGAAATTAAACAGCGGAAAATAAAACTTTGGTTTATTGATAAAATAGTTTGTACAATGATTCCTTTACAATATCAGAGTATCATCTGTCTTACAAAATAAAGAAGCATAAAACAACAGTTATATTCCCCAATTTTAGCAAGAGCCAGCCATAGCATCTGAAAAGAGAATCCAAGCAAAACTTCGACAAATCTTCAAGCTGGGAAAGAGTGACAGTCCAAATTAATCTGAGCTATACTATTCCCTCCTTTACTACCTGGGGGGGGGGGGGAGGGGACGGAAGAAGAGAAGACGAAAGAAAAACAGAGTCAGACATAAAGCCTGAGTAAGTTCAGTAACTTCTAGCATATGAACATGGAAAAACAAAACGTCATGAATTAACTGAATACAAGATAACACCATGACGATAGGGTCAGCAAGATTAGACAAGATAATCACAAGATATGCTAAGCTAAGATAAACTGGATATGCTCTAATACTTTCGCCGCTTCGCTCTTTCCTTGTTATACTATATCTCTGCACCACCTAACTAGTGTCCCAACTAGTAACGATAACGTGATCCCAATCCCTGTATTTTCCATTGCCATCGGGCATCCATTTATTATTTATTACCTAGATTTAATCTAGGGTTTTCTATCAAGTGCTTTCTAGATTTAACTAGAGTTTACGCTATCTGTTGAACGCTTCTCGGATTCAGAGTTTTATGCCACCTAGTCCAACTAGGGACTATGCTACCTGTCGAACGATGCCCCCAAGTCTAGGACACACTACCCGGAATGGTATATGTTCCAATACTTCCCACGCATGTATCGCGAATCGTTATCGCTTGTCTAGATGCACATGTCCTGTAATGTGCGACCCGAGTCCTGTGTCAGGGCAAATCAAGGAATACAGAACTCGGTCGGGAGCTTTCAGATATCTGCCGATGCAGATGATAAGGTCTGTTTTTGTTCCAGTGGATATGGTCCCACTTGACCCCTCCCTCAACTAATGAAAGGCACACCTTGAAAAATGAGAACTATACGCTGGCCCCCGGTGCCCCACTATCCTATGGCCATCCTCAAGCATAACTAGATAGCAAGTATATGGTCTTTTGGAGTTCTCCGCCTTTCCGCTTCACGTATCTCGATTGACTCAAGATGGATGGTAGACGACGAGTTGCTATCACAGGGCTACCGTTTTCTCGTCGAATCGCGCCGGTCCATCCTAGTCTTTAGGTTGCCATATATTGCAACCAAGGCATATCCCTGGTTCTTCTACGCAGACCTTAACCTCTGTGAGCCCAGGAGGATCATCTGCAGCCTCACAGAGGGATACCAAGAGTACCCTCACGTCCCCTCGAAGCCTCGGGCTTCGTAACCCAATTCGTTGGAGCCTCCTTTTTACTCAGACGGACATTCGCTCCTTCCCGTGTTATACTAAGAATTACTACTTAGTTTTAATAACTAAGATTTACCACTTAGTTTCCAAAATCGTTGTTTTCTTAACTAAGGTTTACTACTTAGTTCTCTTTCCCGTCAATTTGGATTGGTTAAGTGTCATTAGTCAATTCAAGCTAACTTAACCCTCTTCATTTATCCTGTTAAACAGGTTAAGTGTTGTCAGTAACTCATGTTGACTTAACCCTACCACAAACCAAGTTATATTGGTTAAGTATTTATTACTTAACCCTACCACAAACCAAGTTATATTGGTTAAGTATTTATTACTTAACCCTACCCATTCACCCTGTATTGGTTAAGTGTTCCTTTTTAACTTAACCTTGCCCGTCTGTTTTAACTAACATGTTATCATTAATGGTTAAGTATTATTCCTTCATGTTTTAGGCTTAACCCCATTCCTTTATCACAACCTGAGGGTTAAGTGTTCAAGTTTACTTAACCCTACGGTCTAGCCTAGCTAACATATCAAATTGGCTAAGTGTATCAGATTTTACTTAACCCCAACCTCTAGTCAAGTTAACATGTTAATTTGGCTAAGTGTATTAACTTTACTTAACCCCTACAAATCCTGTCTTGCTACCTTGAGTTTGGTTAAGTGTCTCTATGGACTTAGCCCTCCCATTCTAGCTTAACTGTGTTAAGTGTCAGTCTGAACCTAACCCCACCCATCAATTTAGTTATCATGTTGAACTGGTTAAGTGTCTTAGTTAACTTAACCCTACCATTCTTGTTCTAGCTTTAATTAAATAGATTAGAGCCGCGACCACTCACATTAGACAGATATTGTTGCGAATACTGGATGTGCCGGTTTGTTCCGGGCAGGTTTACATCGCAACTCAGTCTAACCTCGGGTTAGGCCTATTCGTATTTTCTAAGTTCAAAGGGTTTTGATTAGTTTTCAAATCAAGTTTTGAAAGTCACCATCCTGTCCGTCGGATCAGTTAGGGATAGCCAGGGAGAGCAGGAAACTTGTATTTTCCAAACCCAAGCCTAGACACTATCCTCTCTGTCACCCTAGAACTTTCTGGTTTATTATTAAAAGAGATGTCATTAATAAACCTTTAATTTGTCTAAATTTACATTTCTCATTTAGGACAAATTCTATAAGTAAATCATTCCTAGTTTACTTATTTCCCAATTCCTCTTTTAATGTGAATTGTCAACATTTATTCTTATGGCCCATTTCCCCCTCTAAATCATATTTATGCTTTTTGGTATGTGGACTATACCAAATTAAGTGTCACTAACCATGATTTTGCTAAACCTGCCAATTACTCCCAATTATGGCCAATTTCACATTTATGCCAATATACTTACCGTGTCAAATTAGCTAATCCAATTCCGATTCAACATTCTAATTCATGTCAAACTAGACTTATTACTCTAGTTCACTATTCATGTAAATGCTAGATTCAGATTATACATCCTATAATTCATGTCAAATTTATCCAATTTTCATTCTTATGAACATGCCATAATACGTGTTCCCAATTTATGCCAATTTCCAATTCTTAAAACTACGCTTCTAGTAAATTTCATATTTTACCCAAATCGTATTCCCACCGTTCGTATAATCGTGATTCAATCTTGATTATAAATAAAGCTAGATTCGTCGATAAAAGGGAATGAACCAAAATGCCATGAAAGAACGGACATAACAACTGGCATAAGATGGTAGTTCACATGCATATAGATTACGACGTAGGTTCAAGAGCGTGGGTAGACCTAACTTAATAGGTAAATTCCCAAGATCTAAAACCAAGAATAGACAGAGTAGGTTCAAGAACATGGGTAGACCTAACTTAATAGGTAAATTCCCAAGGTCTAAAACCAAAGAAAACCAAGAACATACAGAATAGATAATCGGGTTTAGACCCAATTTTATAGTCACAAAACTTAAGCAACACCTTCCTAGTCATGAATCATAGGTGTTTAATCACAGTTGTCCTTGTTATGTCATAGATAATAGTTTATGTTTCCTAATCAAAGGCACAGGCTTGGTCAAGGAAATAATTCTCGTAGTCACAGTCACAGTCATAGGCGATGTTCATAGTCATAGGCGATGTTCATAATCATAGGCAATGTTCATAGTCATAGGCAATGTTCATAGTCATAGGCAAGGTTCATAGTCATAGGCAATGTTCATAGTCATAGGCAAGGTTCATAGTCATAGGCAAGATTCATAGTCATAGTCTCATTTGTCCTCGAATCATAACAGTTCTTAAGGTCCAAGAGTATAAGCACAGATTCGAATAGAGAGAGAGATTTGGCATATTCTTTTATTCCTTTAATTCATGTCGCGAACAGAGAGAAACGTTCAAATCTAAAAAGTAACTGACTTACAGAGGTTAGATTAGAATAGAAAGATGGCGTTGCTATGATTCGTACAAAAACAGTTGTTGCAGTCATTTGAATCTTCACTTGAAATCCTAGCTTGACTTGAACCTCTTCTTGAAAGTCTTAAGCAGCATCTCCTCGTCTTGATTTATTTTATATATTATTTATTTATATATTTTCTTAGAGGCAGCATAAGGATAGAAAAGAATTGTGAATAGAGAAGAAGACCAGGGCTGTTTATATAGTGTAGAAGTCAACGAATCTGGTCAGAATGGCGTCCGGATACAGAAGAACGAACCAGGTGCGGAAAACTGGAAAAAGCGGAGGGGGGTGACCCCCAGGTCGACTACCCATTCAACCTGGGTGACCCAGGTCAACTACCCAGTCGACCTGGGTGCCTTGGGCGGGAAAATTCCCGCCCAGCCCAATCTGGGTCCGATTTGAATTTTGAACTTGACCTGTTTTGAAATTTGAACTTCGCTGAATCTTACGGAGGCCAGATCTTCCTCATACGGACTCCGATTTACGCAAACTTGGACTCGTTTTCATGAAGAATTCCGAGACAAACGCAGTGGCGTAGCCCGTTTCCCTTGGTTTTGATTTTAACTTATAATTCTGCCTTGATTTGTGAATCTTAGTGTTAAAGAATTACGGGGTGTTACATTCTTCCCAACTTAAAAGGATTTCGTCCCCGAAATCTTCAAGTTAGGAAGAATGTGTCCTACCATCTAATCACCCATCTACTCAACCGTTCAATCACAGGCATTCATTGTCCTTAAAGGATTTCTAATGCTTTCATGTTCATATGCATAGTGTGTGTGTATGTCTTTATCTGATGCAAAATCAGGCGGTCTACTGATTCAGCTGACCTCCTTAATGCAAATCATGTCAGTACCATGCGTCCAATCATGTATGCAAGCATCCCTAGTTATGTAAATACTACATGTGTGCATAGCCATTCATCCATATGCAACATCCATATGATAACATATCAAGCTCAACTTACAAACAAATACATATCTGTAAATGCAATATAAAAGCGTCCGAACTGATCTAGTGCCTAATACGTATGCATATGCATTCACGAGCAACCATTAGCAATCACTTGCAACCACCAACCATAACATGTTTCAAACACATGTTTACATCCATTGGCTTCTACCTAAGGATCGAAGATACGACCTAGGTGATATACTTTGGAAAGAGAGAAACAATTATGCGTAAAGCTCCTACAAAAAGAAATCAAGGATGCACCCTTAAGGAAAAGGGTACGATGCTAGTATCTAGCCTTCTTGAGCTTTACTCCACTGTATCTTAACTAATTTAACTTCACGATTGTGAAGTCTCTGACCTCCATTTCCAAAATAAACAGATGTTAACTATGATACCAAGTGTACATACCAAGATGGTTTGAGGCCTTTCCTCTTAGCTTTATCCATCATGCCATAACTATGAGGGTCAAAAGGTCACTACGTGCTTTTTAGTGTGCCTGTCACAACTATTCATCTCTCACGCAAACCATCCTAGTCGAACTCGACATTCCTCAAGTACAAGCCCCAAAGGCCTAAACCAATATCAGACAAGCACCCAAGGAATATCTCCTCTGAATTTAGACGATCTACGTGAGATGATATAAGCAAACTCGATAGCTATTCTCAAATCCCTACTATCCAAAAATAAACTGGTCGGACCACTAATTGGATTTGAGACTTTAGTTGGATCTTTCTACTATACAAGTACTATGGTGCAGAGACTCAACTATGGAAGTGGATATGAACAAATGCGAAGCGCTAAAACCAAAGGAAAGAGTACGAACAGTAAAACTAGACTCTTCCAACAGAACTTTACTACCTTTCCCCTAGGTACGCTAGGTGGTGAAAGTATGTACTTGCCCTTCTGAAAATCTTGTTCCTCGTTCTTGCCCTTGTCCTTAATTATATGCCCTATCCTACCCTAGTAAAGATACTTACTCTTATCTTAGGTTTTATAATTTCTTCCTCCTTCGTGAGCTAAATCTACATCCATGAATTCCTCATCCTAGGGTCGTGCTCCTTAGCCAAACTCCTCATCCCCTTACGTGTGTAGTCATGTTGACAAATCTCTCGAAAGCTGCCTCCATCGTACAGAAAACCCTACTAAGCTTGAAAGAAAACTAACCGCAGGTGAAACTACTACGGTTATAGATGGAAGTCTTGCACTACTTCGCCCTTCGATGAGGTTACCTCTCAGAAAGCCAGGAGCCCCAGAGACTCAAGAAAGAAGGAGACAAGAATTCAAACAGAGGAAGAGAAGATAGTGCGTATGGCTTTGGGGAATATGCCTTTTAAAACAAATCTTTTCTTTTGAAATTGCTTCTTTTAAAACCGTTTTTGAAAATAATTTTTCAAATCCTTTATCTGATCTGGTAACCTTCAGCTCTGATACCACGTGTAACACCCCACGTCCATTAGTGTCACTCACAAAGGGAATGCACTAAGTTCTGTGGAGCATTTAGGGCAAAAGATGCAGATAAATTACAAGACAGACAGAAATTAAATAGCGGGAAATAAAACTTTGCTTTATTGATAAAATAGTTTGTACAATGATTCCTTTACAATATCTGAGTATCATCTGTCTTACAAAATAAAGAAGCATAAAACAACAGTTATATTCCCCAATTTTAGCAAGAGCCAGCCATAGCATCTGAAAAGAGAATCCAAGCAAAACTTCGACAAATCTTCAAGCCGGGAAAGAGTGACAATCCAACTTAATCTGAGCTATACTATTCCCTCCTTTACTACCTGGGGGGGGGGGGACGGAAGAAGAGAAGACGAAAGAAAAACAGAGTCAGACATAAAGCCTAAGTAAGTTCAGTAACTTCTAGCATATGAACATGAAAAAAACGACATGAATTAACTGAATACAAGATAACACCATGACGATAGGGTCAGCAAGATTAGACAAGATAATCACAAGATATGCTAAGCTAAGATAAACTGGATATGCTCTAATACTTTCGCCGCTTCGCTCTTTCCTTGTTATACTATATCTCTGCACCACCTAACTAGTGTCCCAACTAGTAACGATAACGTGATCCCAATCCCTGTATTTTCCATTTCCATCGGGCATCCATTTATTATTTATTACCTAGATTTAATCTAGGGTTTTCTATCAAGTGCTTTCTAGATTTAACTGGAGCTTACGCTATCTGCTGAACGCTTCTCGGATTCAGAGTTTTATGCCACCTAGTCCAACTAGGGACTATGCTACCTGTCGAACGATGCCCCCAAGTCTAGGACACACTACCCGGAGTGGTATATGTTCCTATACTTCCCACGCATGTATCGCGAATCGTTATCGCTTGTCTAGATGCACATGTCCTGTAATGTGCGACCCGAGTTCTGTGTCAGGGCAAATCAAGGAATACAGAACTCGGTCGGGAGCTTTCAGATATCTGCCGATGCAGATGCTAAGGTCTATTTTTGTTCCAGTGGCTATGGTCCCACTTGACCCCTCCCTCAACTAATGAAAGGCACACCTTGAAAAATGAGAACTATACGCCGACCCCCGGTGCCCCACTATCCTATGGCCATCCTCACCCATAATTAGATAGCAAGTATATGGTCTTTTGGAGTTCTCCGCCTTTCCGCTTCACGTATCTCGATTGACTCAAGATGGATGGTAGACGACGAGTTGCTATCACAGGGCTACCGTTTTCTCGCCGAATCACGTCGGTCCATCCTAGTCTTTAGGTTGCCATATATTGCAACCAAGGCATACCCCTGGTTCTTCTACGCAGACCTTTACCTCTGTGAGCCCAGGAGGATCATCTGCAGCCTCACAAAGGGATACCAAGAGTACCCTCACGTCCCCTCGAATCCTCGGGCTTCGTAACCCAATTCGTTGGAGCCTCCTTTTTACTCAGACGGACATTCGCTCCTTCCCGTGTTATACTAAGAATTACTACTTAGTTTTACTAACTAAGATTTACCACCTAGTTTCCAGAATCGTTGTTTTCTTAACTAAGGTTTACTACTTAGTTCTCTTTCCCGTCAATTTGGATTGGTTAAGTGTCATTAGTCAATTCAAGCTAACTTAACCCTCTTTATTTATCCTGTTAAACTGGTTAAGTGTTGTCAGTAACTCATGTTGACTTAACCCTACCACAAACCAAGTTATATTGGTTAAGTATTTATTACTTAACCCTACCACAAACCAAGTTATATTGGTTAAGTATTTATTACTTAACCCTACCCATTCACCATGTATTGGTTAAGTGTTCCTTTTTAACTTAACCTTGCCCGTCTGTTTTAACTAAAACATGTTATCATTAATAGTTAAGTATTATTCCTTCATGTTTTAGGCTTAACCCCATTCCTTTATCACAACCTGATGGTTAAGTGTTCATGTTTACTTAACCCTACGGTCTAGCCCAGCTAACATATCAAATTGGCTTAGTGTATTAGATTTTACTTAACCCCAACCTCTAGTCTAGTTAACATGTTAATTTGGCTAAGTGTATTAACTTTACTTAACCCCTACAAATCTTGTCTTGCTACCTTGAGTTTGGTTAAGTGTCTCTATGGACTTAGCCCTCCCATTCTAGCTTAACTGTGTTAAGTGTCAGTCTGAACCTAACCCCACCCATCAGTTTAGTTATCATGTTGAACTGGTTAAGTGTCTTAGTTAACTTAACCCTACCATTCTTGTTCTAGCTTTAATTAAATAGATTAGAGTCGCGACCACTCACATTAGATAGATATTGTTGCGAATACTGGATGTGCCGGTTGGTTCCGAGCAGGTTTACATCGCAACTCAGTCTAACCTCGGGTTAGGCCTATTCGTGTTTTCTAAGTTCAAAGGGTTTTGATTAGTTTTCAAATCAGGTTTTGAAAGTCACCATCCTGTCCGTCGGATCAGTTAGGGATAGCCAGGGAGAGCAAGAAACTTGTATTTTCCAAACCCAAGCCTAGACACTATCCTCTCTGTCACCCTAGAATTTTCTGGTTTATTATTAAAAGAGATGTCATTAATAAACCTTTAATTTGTCTAAATTTACATTTCTCATTTAGGACAAATTCTATAAGTAAATCATTCCTAGTTTACTTATTTCCCAATTCCTCTTTTAATGTGAATTGTCAACATTTATTCTTATGGCCCATTTCCCCCTCTAAATCATATTTATGCTTTTTGGTATGTGGACTATACCAAATTAAGTGTCACTAACCATGATTTTGCTAAACCTGCCAATTACTCCCAATTATGGCCAATTTCACATTTATGCCAATATTCTTACCGTGCCAAATTAGCTAATCCAATTCCGATTCAACATTCTAATTCATGTCAAACTAGACTTATTACTCTAGTTCACTATTCATGTAAATGCTAGATTCAGATTATACATCCTATAATTCATGTCAAATTTATCCAATTTTCATTCTTATGAACATGCCATAATACATGTTCCCAATTTATGCCAATTTCCAATACTAAAAACTACGCTTCTAGTAAATTTCATATTTTCCCCAAATCGTATTCCCACCGTTCGTATAATCGTGATTCAATCTAGATTATAAATAAAGCTAGATTCGTCGATAAAAGGGAATGAACCAAAATGCCATGAAAGAACAGACATAACAACTGGCATAAGATGGTAGTTCACAGGCATATAGATTACGACGTAGGTTCAAGAGCGTGGGTAGACCTAACTTAATAGGTAAATTCCCAAGATCTAAAACCAAGAATAGACAGAGTAGGTTCAAGAACATGGGTAGACCTAACTTAATAGGTAAATTCCCAAGGTCTAAAACCAAAGAAAACCAAGAACAGACAGAATAGATAATCGGGTTTATACCCAATTTTATAGTCACAAAACTTAAGCAACACCTTCCTAGTCATGAATCATAGGTGTTTAATCACAGTTGTCCTTGTTATGTCGTAGGCAATAGTTCATGTTTCCTAATCAAAGGCACAGGCTTAGTCAAGGAAATAGTTCTCGTAGTCACAGTCACAGTCATAGACAATGTTCATAGTCATAGGCGATGTTCATAATCATAGGCAATGTTCATAGTCATAGGCAATGTTCATAGTCATAGGCAAGGTTCATAGTCATAGGCAATGTTCATAGTCATAGGCAAGGTTCATAGTCATAGGCAAGGTTCATAGTCATAGTCTCATTTGTCCTCGAATCATAACAGTTCTTAATTAGGTCCAAGAGTATAAGCACAGATTCGAATAGAGAGAGATTTGGCATATTCTTTTATTCCTTTAATTCATGTCACGAACAAAGAGAAACATTCAAATCTAAAAAGTAACCGACTTACAGAGGTTAGATTAGAATAGAAAGATGGCGTTGCTATGATTCGTAGGAAAACAGTCGTTGCAGTCGTTTGAATCTTCACTTGAAATCCTAGCTTGACTTGAACCTCTTCTTGAAAGTCTTAAGCAGCATCTCCTCGTCTTGATTTATTTTATATATTATTTATTTATATATTTTCTCAGAGGCAACATAAGGATAGAAAAGAATTGTGAATAGAGAAGAAGACCAAGGCTGTTTATATAGTGTAGAAGTCAACGAATCAGGTCAGAATGGCGTCCGGATACAGAAGAACGAACCAGGTGCAGAAAACTGGAAAAAGCGGGGGAGGGGGGTCGACCCCCAGGTCGACTACCCAGTCGACCAGGGTGCCTTGGGCGGGAAAATTCCTGCCCAGCCCAATCTGGGTCCGATTTGAATTTTGAACTTGGCCTGTTTTGAAATTTGAACTTCGCTGAATCTTCCGGAGGCTATATCTTCCTCATATGGACTCCGATTTACGAAACTCGGACTCGTTTTCATGTAGAATTCCGAGACGAACGCAATGGTGCAGCCCGTTTCCCTTGGTTTTGATTTTAACTTATAATTCTGCCTTGATTTGTGAATCTCAGTGTTACAGAATTACGGGGTGTTACACTGTTTCTCGAAAACTCGGACTCGTTTCCAAGTAGAATTTCGATACGAAAGCAGTGGCGTAACCCGTTTCCCTTGATTCTTATTTTAAAAATTAACTATTCTTTGATTTGTTACTTATACGTTCACAGATAATACGGGGTGTTACATTCTCCCCTCCTTAAAGGATTTCGTCCCCGAAATCTTCAAGTTAAGAAGAATGTGTCCTACCATCCAACATTCATCTATTCAATCATCAATCACTGGCGTCCATTGTCCTTAGAAACTTCTAATGTTGTATGAACATATGAAAAAGTGTGTGTATATGTTCCTTATCTAATGCAAAGATCAGGCGGTCCACTGATTTAGTTGACCTCCTTGATGCGAATTATGCCAGTGCCACGAGTCCAACATGTATGCAATTTTCCTATTTGATACATATCATTTCTATATGAGTGCCCAACCATTCAGTCATATGCAACATCCATGTGCTGAGCCAATCATTTTGCATCCACAAAAAATTGAAATGCTCACACATCCATATGCAGTATGAGAGTGTTTTCGAGCCGATCTAGTGCCTAGTGTGTGTATATGCATCCACGAGCAACCACTAGCAACCACTTGCAACCATCAAACATAACGTGTCTCAAACACATGTTTACACCCATTAGTTTCTACCTAAAGTTCGAAGATTCGATCGATAGGATACAGTCGAATGATGGAAGCGAGTACAGATAAAACAAAAACTTGGTTCCCATTAGACATTGGTTGAGAGAAAAATTCCCCTAAGTATCAACCCCGAAGACCGAAATCAACATCAGATTGACAACCAGAGGATTACCCTCTTTAGACAATGTCAAAACTGGAAATCTTAACCTTATCAAAAATATTCAGATATTTACATATTACTGGTACATATCAGATTACCGAATGATTCTTAGGAAAGTAAGCATGATAAAACCCAGAATATATGCATCATAGTCAACTTAACGCTCAACACAGATACCCAACTTACCACACTTAGATGAGTCATAACCCTTATGGGTCTGAGCGGAATCAGAAACAATACTAGTATTCAAGTGCATAGTATCGATTACAGAATCGAAATGCCGAAATCAGAAAAAAAAGAGTTTTAACTCAAAAATCAGATAAAGAAATTAAACCTCCAACAGAAAGTTTTCCTATTTCTATCCTATCCACTAGCCTCGAGAGTGTTTGTCTATCCTTTAGAAGTTGGCCCTGCCCTCTGCCCTTGCCCTCGTTTCTTCGGGCAGTCCCCAGTGAAGTGTCCCATCTCACCACAGTTGAAGCAAGTGCCCTTTCTTTTTCTGCAATCCTTGTTCAGATGAGTCGAGCTTCCACAAGTAAAGCACTTTTTCTCCTTCTTATCTTCAGACTTTTCGTCCTTCTTTTGTGTTTCCTTTTTGGGCCATGCTTTCTTGTTATGTGGTTCTTCCTTCTTTGCCTCTTTCTTGCCCTTGTCTTCCTCGTGTAGTAGTGCCATGTCCACCAATCTCTCGTAATTCGCTCCCATGGGTACATGGGTCATGGCTAGGATGTGCAGTGGCTCGTTCAATCCTCTAACAAAGCGGAGAGCCTTTTTATGCTGGGTGTTGACTAAATCTAGTCCGAACCTAGCCAGTTGGTTGAACTGGTTGACGTATTCCTTGACCGTAACTTTTCCAGTTGTAGACTTCGTTCAGCTTGCGAGAGGAATTTCGTCTCAAACCTTGTTCTGAAATCCATCCATGTTTCAACCGGCCTCTCAGCGTTAGTGACTTCCCACCAATAGGAAGCTTCGTCCTTGAGCAACCATACCGCCAATTGTACCTTCTGCCTATCGTCCACCTCGAAGATAACGAACTGATCCTCAGTTTCTTTGAGCCAGTTCCTCGCTTCTACGAATGATTCAGTTCCCTTGAAATTCTTTCCACCCATGGCCCTAAAATCTTTACAGATCTTTGAAAAAGCAATTGCACGAGGAGGGGGCGGAGGAGGAATCGCTGCAGCTGGAGGAGGAATATCTGCTGGGCCTGCATCGTTGGAACTAGCCTCTAAGTACCTCTTGAACCAGCCAGGTATTGGCACGCCCTCAGGAAAGTTAAGATCCCCAGACATGCTGGAATGAAAGAAAAAGAAAAGATCCAAAACAAAGGATAGAAAGATAGGCTATGGCTTTGGGAATTATGTTTTTCAAAACACGCTTTCCCTTTTTGAAAATACTTTCTTTTAAAACCTTTTTGAAAATAGTTTTCAAAAACTTTACCCAATCTGGTAACCTTCAGCTCTGATACCAAATGTAACACCCCACCTCCGTTAAGGACACTCACAAAGGGAATGCCTTAACTTTGGTGGAGCATTTTAGTAAACTAAACAGAAAATTTCAAGATAGATAAACAATACTTGAGAAATTATAACTTCATTACAGCGGAAAACAGAAATCAGTATGGTTACATTTTTACCAAAAACTCAAGTACATAAATATCAGTCTTGTTCAGAAAGTCATCAAAGTACAAAATTTAAAATCATAATCCCCACAGAAGATGCTATAAGAAGTTAAGCCATACTTTACGCACTTCAAGCAGAAGAAATCAGGATCAAGCTAAAGTATTCCCTCCTTGGAAAACCTGGAGGGGGGTGGGGATGAAAGAGAAGGGGCGAAAACAAGCAAGGTCAGACATAAAGTCTGGCAAGTCTAGTGACTTTCAGCATATGAACAGATAATAATAATTATGACATGAAAATAAGCTGGATAAGAGATAACAGTAACAGGAGCGGCAGCTGTACTTAGGTTAAACAGAAGAAACTGAATAATATTACTTTTCATTTCTCTGCACTAATACTAGTATAACAGGATTAGGGTTATCCTAATGTCTAAACTAAACATAAATGGGAACAGAATAATTTCTACAGAAGAGAATGCTAGTAATAGGCCTTTACCATCCGAACAGAAGGTACAGAAACAGAATGCTAATAATGGGCCTTTACCACCCGAACAGAAGGTACATAAACAGAAAAAGAATAATCCTTACGAAAACAGAGTGTTAGAATTAGGTGTACACTAGTAATGGGCCTTTACCACCCCCAACAGACGGTACCACGCAGAAACAAACAGGTGTTACCACCCAACAGAAATAGACGGTACCCCAACGGAAACAGACAGAACTAAGTGTACCCTAAATCTACCGCAAGCGATCGGCTCCCTAATACATAAATACCTTGTGCCAGCCCCACAGAAGGGTGTATCACTGCCCAAAGTGGCAACCTTTAAATGACACAGACCTATTTACAGATGTTACGGCGTCTTACATCCTCAGAGGCAGACCGGGATCCATGCACGCACATGACCCGGTTGGAATGCACCATCAACACCCCTCGCCATTATCAGAATGAACCGCTTATAATTAGTTTAGTAAGCGTGCCCGGACCCTACCTACTGTTGGGTCAAAGTTTTGATACCAGAAAGGGTTACTGACTAATATGGGTCCCAAACAACAGATGACACAAGTAATTTCCCTCCTAACCTTGTGTCCCCAGACTAACAGATTTCAGATTAACTTGTTTACAAATTTAGACATACAGAGTTCAGATCAACTAGGCCATAGATCAGACAAGTTTTCAGACTAACAGATCAGATATACGGATTTAACAGATTTACATATTTGTCTAACTTTGTAATTGGGCCTACAGATTCACGAAACGGGTTTGTTAAATTCATTAGTCCAATTGGTTTAACCCTATCCACCCAACACATTTTAGACATCATATTTATGTTAGTTTTTTATTAATTAAAAATTAATGCGCAGACCTCTCACATTTGACTGACAGTTTGCGGCCACTGGTTAGACCAGTTGGTTCCGGGCAGGTTTCTGCCGCAAACCGAGTCTAACCTCGGGTTTCAAGCACGTTATGACTAACTTCTCACATTAGAACCTATTGTTTGCGGCCATTGGATGTGCCGGGCGGTTCCGGACAGGATTACGCCGCAAACTTATTCTAACCTCCAGTTAGCCATGTTTCATGTTTAGCCAATGCATCCATTCACAGACTATGCTAATATCAGACTAATCATGCTAATTTAAAAAATTAACTTCTGTACAAATTACAGCAGATTATTCGAGGTTCTATTTACAAGTTTGGCTCAATTTTAAATCGAGCCTACGGATTTACGTACTTCAAATTTCGGCATTTCAGTTCCAATAGATTACGCCATTCAACAGATTAAACAGATAACAGATCTTGCAGATTAGGCGATTTTGAAGATTTAGCAGATAAGGCAATTTAACATAATTAGTAGATTAGGCAATTCAATCTAATTAGCAGTTTAGGCAATATAACAGAACTAGCAGATTAGGCAATATAACAGATTTAATCATTCCTTAAAGTTTCATTGATATATCTTGCCTAATTATAAATTTGGCCTAAGTTTGCATGCCTAAATAATTGTCCTGATTCACAATATGATCATATACCCCATGTTTGCATTGAATTTGCATGGCACAGATTATGGTCATAATTTACCATATAACACATCACCCAATTTTAGTTAAACTTGCCTAGTACAAAAGATTCACATATAAATTATACCAAATATAGCCATCGATTTCAATGCATGTCATATATTCAAAAATCTCCCACTTAGGTGTTATTCACATTTAACAGTTATCAAATCTTAATATAGACCTTCACACCTAAGTCATATTCTCTTTTCATCTCAAGTCATGAATCATTATATAAAAATATACCCAACAATCTAGAACTTTAAATTATAACAGATCTTAATTCAAAATATGCGTTATGTCGAAAGTCTCAAGTCACATGTTAACATACAATGGTTCCTCTTCTTCCAATTCACAGAATATGCATAGATCTAAATCTAGTTTACAACATCAATCACAGATTAGCCATGTCCAATTATGCCATCATTCATTATTTGTCCCAAAGTTTAGCGTTCGTGCGTTAATCTCTTATGAGATGTGGCGCAGGCTCGTGGTAGCCTGGCTATAGAACAGAAAGAAGAAAGAGATATAGAATAAAATATATCAGAACAGAACGTACACAACCTCAAATTCAGATTTACAATTATGTCACAATTATAATTAAAGTTTATATCAGAAAATAACTGCACTTGCCTTTCGTGGTTTTAAGAAAGGATAATAAACTGTTGTTGATGCAGAAATGCTGAATTATTCCTTTTTAATTGTTGTTATAGCTCTAAACTTTGATTTGAGATTTGATTTAGCTTTTAATTCTATTCAGGTTGGAAGAAGATGCATCAGTCCAAGTTTTGATTCCAGCAGAGTAGCGACGCCATTTTTTTTAATTAGAACAGAGGCAGAGTATAGACAGAATGAAATTGTGTAGAGAAAATGAGGCTAGGGGGCTGTTTATATAGGATTAGGCGGACGAATCTAGACTGAAAACGAGACCAGAAACATCAAAATGAATCAGGTTCAAAAACTGGGTTTCGGGAGCAGGTCGACCCCCAGGTCGACACTATGGTCGACCTGGCCCCTGGGAGGTCGACACTATGGTCGACCCCCAGGTCGACCTGGTCCATGTGTGGGAATTTTCCCGCCCAGCCTGTTCTGGGATTTTGAATTTGAATTCGAATTCGAATTTTCGAGCTATTTTCGATTTTGAAAATCTCTGAAACTTCGGAGGGCCATATCTCCCTCATATGGATTCCATTTCTCGAAAACTCGGACTCGTTTCCAAGCAGAATTTCGAGACAAACGCAATGGCACAACCCATTTCCCTTGATTCTTATTTTAAAAATTAATTATTCTTTGATTTGTTACTTATACGTTCACAGATAATACAGGGTGTTACATATATATTGATAAAACAGTACTACGCAGTTAATTACAATGTCAGACACACAATCCATATAAGTTCATTCTGGGTCTGAACTAAACATCAATCCGAAAATCTCCAAATATATTCAAACCTCACGCCACTTATAACTTTGTATCGGGGGATCAGCCCAACCGAGACATCAATAATCAATCCGAATAATTCAAAGAATCCTGGTCTTCATTCGTCGTTTTCCAAGTCTTGAATTGCTTCTTAACGTCGTATTATTACTTGGAATTGTTTTCGAACATATATTCGATCTCGCTCTTTCCAAGTAATAAGCGCAATTTAAAAAAAACACAATTACGGAATACACAGGCTTTCAACCAAATCTCCTTCCATCTTGGATTTTGTTAAATTAATCTTATTTAAATCCATTCTCAAATTATAAAAAATCCATATTTAACCCTTCTCTTTTAAAACATATCCCTTAAATCAAAGATAATTTAGCCTCGAAGCCTTAATTAATTTTCCATTTGATAACTCGTTATCAAGAACCCTGTTTCCTTTGAAAAACCTTACCCCACATTTCAACCCTAGTTTCCAATTAAATTGGTTTCCGAACATTCAATTCTGTAATATTAATTAAAAGATTATTCTTCCTTCCCAATTCCTTATTTTTAATTTCCTCAAATCAAAGATTTGGTTAAATCCCCAAATTACGATATGAATTTCCATAACTCAATCTCATTGGGTTCCAAGAATGATATTATTGAAGATATAATTCACGAAAAAACCAAAATCAATCGATATTAAGCATAAGTTACACAGAAATTGTATCTACTTATATTCGATATAAATTTTCATAATCAACGAATACTATAAGTGGAATAACGATATAATAATATCTTCCAAATTCCTCAAATAGTATACGTTTACACCAAAGAATTTCGTATCAAATATCCAAAGATTATTTCTATCCAACTTATTCCAATAAGATTGAGAAACCCATATCTTAATTAAAGATTTATCCAACTCCTTGAAATTAGATTTGGATAGAAATATCATCAGTCTATCTTCAATATTAATCTCTGTATCCAACTCACACCATAAGCGGAATAATGGTGAACTATCTTTTAGATTCCCCAAATAGCAAGAGTCATCATTTACTAGATCAATATCAAACATTTGAAGATTTATCTCCAACCATATCCAATTAATTAAAATTGAAAACCCCGTTTTAGTGTCAAATAAATCAATTTAATTTCCATATAAAACATTTTCAATACTTTTAAATCTTTAAAAACATTCCAACAATCATTTACAAATGATTACTTATAGTTCAGGAAACAGCTCATGGTTTAACACTACAAAATAGATTATTTTCAAAGAAAGAGTTACCATAGTGTTTCAAAGCATTACAAAACAGTTATCTTAATTACTTCGATCAAAATATCATTTATCTTAGCCAAAACTTAAACTTTATGATTCAAAACACCTTTTCATAATTTGTAATGATTTTACAAAAAATTTCCCATATTTTTAAAAACATTTAAAATAGTTGTTTATAATTATGGTCGACAACTGCTCTTATAGCGACCTTTTCCAAAACGGTTTTAAACATAACTTGAAAATTATAACCTGAAATTAAAATCCGCTTTCACTCATTTAAAAGCTCTTTTTAATATAAATCAAATGTTTATTGTTTCTTGGAAATCCGATTTAGATTACAAAAGTTATAAGCGTTTAAAGTTTGTAACTAAAATACACCAATTGCCACTGTGCAACAAGCTCTATTTTAACCACAATAAAAATTATTCTTTAGTATTTCAAAATACCTTAGAAAACCATTTTATACTCATGTAAACCATTTAAAACCATTTAAAGTAATTTTCATTGACTTTCCAAATTTATTTTGGGTTCAAAATTCAACTTTTATTTTTTTTACTTAATAAATCAAATTGCAATTCATTTCTAAATTCAAGTAATTTCAAATTAACCATCCCATTCATCGGATCAGTTAAGGATTGCCAGAGAGAACAAGAAATTATATTTTCCAAACCCAAGCCTAGACACTTTCCTCTCTGTCATCCTAGAACGTTCAGGTATTTATTTAAGAATTTTTTCCCATATATATGAATTTATACGTATGTGTCTTTTCCAATTATTAACCTTCAATTTCAATAAAAATATTGCCTCTAATTATAGAGGAGATTTGTCGATCACTAATGTGATACCATAATTGTTGTGTCATGTTATGTGTGAAACAACATCATCAACCATTATAAAACATCCATAGCAACCATCATCAACATAATTAAACAAATCATAACTGTGCACAAGCGTTATAACACTAACGCTTAATAGTTTATGTGTTCTAAACTATACAACCATCGCCCATCACAACAAACATCAACCATCATTAATCATTAATAATTCATCACTATATTTAAATTAGTCTAACTACTAATTAAGTATATAAATTGTGGTTAAAGAGTTCTCACCAAACAACTTTCCAATCTTCACGGTAGGCGATCCTAGTTGAGCAAACCGTCGGACAGTATTTCGGCGCAACGTCTTCGTCAGCAATGTATATATAATATATACTAATCTCTCTCTCTCTTTCTATTATAAGAGGAGGAGGAGGAATATGATGACAAACTTTGGCAAGGTATGGTGGAAAAGAGGAAGATTTATGCCATGGAAACCATGGTTTTAAGCTTTAAGAGAAGAGAGAAAGAAGAGAAGTGAGAATGAATGAAATAGTGGAAGGAAAAGGTGATATTTATGGGAAAAGTGGAGTAAAGAGAGTGTGACATCTAAAGAGGCAAGTGGAAAGCATGCATGAAAGTTTTCATGCAAAAATACAAGTGTCCTTACACTTGTCTTAAGGAGAGAAAGTGTGACGGCCCGCCCCGCACCAGCTGACATTTCCTCCGAAAGTGCGCTGTACACATGCCCAACTAGCACAGAACGGTCGCAAAAGAATGGAAAGAAGAGGATGAACTAATCAAAAACCTGTAGAATGTCTCACCGCGTAGGGAACAAAATATAATAATAATGTACTTCACATAAAGCGGGCGAGACAGTGCATAAGCTGATAACTAAAACCAACATCCACATCAGAGTAGCGGAAGTCTAAATACAGATTATTGCAACTTTTCAAATTACTGTCTCTAAACAAAAGATACGGTTCGGTTCGGGCTCCTTCCTCCGATCCGACTCCGGGTCGACCAGATTCCTACACTTTTTCCAGCGACTGTTTACGCCATTCGATGGCGTTTTCGACCAATCTAACTCTTCTAGACAATCACAATTCATACCACACAGTCATAGCAACATGTACAATCAATCATAAACACCAAAACAACAACTATAGCACGTAAAATGGATCAAACATACCCAAAATCCCATATTTTCCCTTAAGCATGTTTAAGCAAAACTAATGATATGATCAGCAAAACTTAATCAAATTAACCCAGGTTTCTAACAGAGGTCTAAAACATCATTTAAGAATTTATAAATATTTTTCCAGAATTTTATTATGTTTAATTTCGTTAATCTTCACTAATTACCCTTAATCAACCGTAATTAGTGCAAAACTATGCAAATCACTCACCTTAGCCACAAATAAAACCTTTAGAACTGAAACTCTACCATTTGGGCGCAAACACCGATGCAACACAGTAGCTATACCTCGATTCTTGTGCTAATCCGCCTTGATGTGATGTTGCTAAGCTTAATCCTTGATTAGAAAATGATTTGGGGATGTTTTAGAGGTTGGAGACCATTGTTAGGGTTTCTAAGAGGTAAGTGGCGACTAGAGAACTGAAATAGAATGAAAACCTAACTCATTTCAACCTCCCCATAACCCTAATCCCGAAATGGTTATGGGCCCATTAACTAATCACCCTATTTGGCCCGGTTAAGCAGTTTTTCACCTTCCAAACTTTATTTCAGCCATATCTCCCAAACAGTAAGTCCGTTTTTCGCATGTGACCACTCTACGGAATTGTAAACCATCATCCGGAGCCAATGGGAGTGGATTAAGGTCAAAACTCCTTCCCAATCAAAAGTTATGGCCAAAACAAGATTAGTTAGGGGCAAAACAGTCATTTAAAAATCGGCAAAAATCATGAACATGGTAAATGTCCCCAATAGTCGTCTCCCAAAGTTACATGACCATACGACTTCGTATGTAAAAGAAATAAATATTCTACGATCCTATGATGCGTAGAATGCGGGTCGTTACAGAAAGTGAACTTTTGGTAGCACTTACCTAAAAACGTTATGAAAACAAAGAGCAACACTTCATTCTAATGCTACTAATTCGTGTTATGGTTTGACAAATCCGATCGAACGACAAATAGTATCAATAAATCCAAACTTATTAATAATCATTCTTATTTATAATTCATATAAAATCTATCATCTAGCTTATCAAAAATTATTAAATATTCCTAACCATATATATTTATGTCAAATTCAAATTTAAATTCAATTTAAGTAATAAAAAGTCCAATTTTAATTTGGCTAAAAATTCTGTATCGTTACATCGTTTTATAGCGATTTCAAAACTGATCAAAGTGAGAACCCACTCACCTGAATTTTGTAGTTATTATAATCATGTTTAAATATGTCTTAATTGCTTGTGATTGCAATATTTGCTGCATGGTTGTTGGATGATTAAAGTATTTACTGTTATTATTATTAAATTGTGAATATAAGCGTTGTGGATATAAATGCTTATATTACAATTATTGGTTCATGGATGGTAGTTGATATGGATGTGTTTATAATGTTGACACAAAAATTTATACCATGAATATAAAATTGGAAATTGATTGAATTTCATTTTATTAAAATTTTGAATGAATTTTATATTCATTTGAGTGAAATTTGACGAGAAAATGGAAATTGAATTTTTTTTAAAATCCAAAACGATTTGAAAATGAAATCGATATAGTTTTGAACAACTATTGAAATGATTAATATGGATTTGAAAGAAATTTGGATTAAAAATGACATGTTTTGCCAGACACTCCTAGCTCAGTTGGTTAGAGGTGGGCGAATTGAGATGAGACATAGGTCTCAGGTTCGAGGGCACCTCTGCCAATTTCTAGGGGTGACTACCTAGGTAATGTGAAGGCATTGAAAAATCGGGATATATCACTACCCGTGGGGTTTACTTAGACCGACAAGCAATGGCTTGAGTGAAGTCTTAGGTTCCACACGTAAATCATAAAAATGACTTGTTTTAATTCAAATTGGATTTTGAATAGTAGATTCAAAAAGTGAATTCGAGTTAGGTATATAAACGATGTTTTTAACTTGAATGGATTATTTCATTGATCTTATTTATTTTATAATGGATGTCAGAAAAACTTGTATTTCAAAATATGATGTTTTGAAAAATATTATTATTTTAATATTATAATAATATGGAACATTCAATTTTCATTTAAATTGAGTTGGAGATGGAAATCAATTTAAACCGAGTTTATAAATGTTTTATAAAATACTTTTGAACTGAATTGATGAATTTTATTATAAAGAATAAAATTGTTTGAATAGGACGTGTCGCGCAGCGATTGTTCGCGATTTTCGACCATTAGCTTCAAATTGACATACCGGGAGATCCGACCGTTGGATATTTTCGAAACAAAACCTCAGTTCTGTAAGAAGAATGACAAAAAAATAGCAATTAAAGACCTCGGGTGCAAGCACTTCAAGGATCATAAGTTACAGAACTATAACTAGTTACATTGGGACAAATCTGACTATGTAAGTAACTTGGATGCTAGTGTCAACTTTATAATATTAAACATGAGCAAATAATTTTTAATCGAGTAACACAGGTCGATTTAGTATAGGTTGAGTTAGAAACCTTGAACACGTATAATGAAATCTTCATCATTGGAATAGTCCCTTGCTTCCCTTTGGCGATAACCTATAACAAAAATACATTCCGCGTGAGAAAATTGAAATATCAATGAATAGATCATCGTTTAACAACATTTTATTATCACCTTCCATTTCTTATTTGTGGTATACAGTATAAGATCACGAATTGTGGTGATGACTTGGAAAGTGTCACGAAATATCCATAGTAAGTTTCACCAAAAATTAGCATCAAAAGGATCCAAAATAAAAAATTAACATAATTATTAAACAAAATTGAACATATTGTGTTAGGATTTCAATATAATTTAACGATAATCAATCATGCAATCTTAATTTAAAAATGTAACCCATATTGATTTAATTGAGAACAAATTAGAAAACAGATAAATAAATTAGCGGAAGCATACCTGAATCCATAATTAGTTGCTACGAAGAAGATGAATTTGGTTTAGTCTTCCAAATTGACACAACACTAGATCTGAAATTATCTCTCCATAGAAGAGGATTAGAGAACTGCCAAGGCTTATGTAACTTGGGGACCATAACCCCTTATTTATAAAGTTTGCATTTTGTAATTCGACCCTTCAACAAATTAAAAATGCTCCAATATCTACACATTAGGCCCATGACAAGTTAAGTTTAAGACTTTTAATTATAATCTAAAACTTGATCACTTTAATTAGGCTTAACACCAAAATAGCACAACATAGTTTATTATACATATAATTGTCAAAATATTCCAACAATCTCCCTTTGGGCCACATATGAAATAACCTTAAAATGTGTTTAACTTTATGAGCTCTAAAATCGTCCATTAACTGTGTTGACAAAGGATCAAAGCGCTATTCGTTACATTTATCGTTATTAAACCCATCAATGGTCACATATATCAATATAATCAAATTACATAAATCAATCATGAATGTGTAGCATGAAAATTACATGAAATGTGATCTATACATATCTATTTCCAACTGGTCCTTCTATAGTGAGATCAAAATGTCTAATATTTGAACGACCTGAGCGCAAATAAAAAAATTTACTACTTTATTTCTGATTAGAAAAAGAACCTAATATACATATATATTTAACTGAATTATAGAGCAACGAGTCATATGACAATACCAAATATTAACTCCCCCTGAACTAAAATTTTCGTACATAAAAGTTACACCAATTGAGCTACATGCTCATGAAAGATCTTAGGTAATTATCTTTTGGTAAGCGGATTCACCATAATGGGTTTGTCAAAGTATGCTCTATGAATTGCAATATATTTTGCACTCTTCCCTTACCGTAAAATAATTTGTTCTTTACTATCACAATATTACTTGGTCTTTCAATTCTTTGTTAATAAATGGAGTCTTATGACAAAATTTCATTATTATTTTCCAAAGTTGGATGTCTTATAATTAATAACAAATGGTATTTTCAAATTGTTGGAATCTATAAGTGTTTAAATGACACTTCTCCTTATATAGTTTCCCTCATAAAGTACATTATCATTGCCTGAAGTGGATCTTTGACAGTAATGACATCCAAAATATTCAAATCGTAATTTTTGTGATCTCCAACTGATCCAATCTTCTATCTATGATCATATAATCTTGTACTTAATCCCTTAAAGATATCTCATAACCATTTTGGCTACTAAATTAGCGATCCACTTTTAATATCAGCAAGGTATCTACCAAATAATACATGCATATTCATATGTGTATATACATTAGTATGCATTAGAACTCATACTGCAAATGCATGAGAAATCCTTTTGCATTTCTTTAGTTTTAAGGATGTTAACATTTGTCTCTTTTAGCAAAAGAGAATCAATAGAATCATGATTTGAATACTAAACCTTTTTTTAAGCATTTATCTGTCAATTCTTTTGTGATAATTCAAATATCACCCATGAATAATAATGGTGTATTTGAATCCCAAATATAAAAGAATAATGAATAAGTGATATCCGTAGGTTGTTTCATCAATTCCTTCATTGAGAAATATGACTTTAATTTCCATCTAATATTGCTCAAAAGTACAACATACACAAAACAAAACTCCAAAGTTGTTCTAAAGCGTCCTTAATTAAATCCAAAGAGAGTTTCTGTAAATAAAACAGATTTTCCTTTTAAGAATAGTATTTTCTATGTAAAATGCCTTATAAAATTCCATATCACCCTTAGCTTTGAATAGTTATTCACAACCAATTATCTTATTACTAAAGTTAGAGGGAAATCACAAACTTTATTGCCCATATAGATATACACTATATGTCCATATCGTAAATCCACTTTTTAAATTAGTACCTTATATGGATTGATGTAAGTAGATAGAGTCTTATTCACCAATCCATTACTTATCTTTAAAAAGAAATACTATATAATCATCTGGAACAATATGTCTTCCTCTACAAGTGAATTTCGATAGTAACCACACACTTTGAGGTTGTTGAGTTTATCTTCTTGAAATAGTAACCATTGCTTAAAGGAAAATTTTCTTTAACATTGTCTTATTATAGTTCTAAATTTACTTCTTCATAATGAAAAAATCAAGTCTTAAACTTTAGCCGAAGAAGAAATCATAGTTGAATCAAAGATAATGATTCTTTTTAAAGACAATGAACATACTTTATTTCTGCCCCCAACTCAACATCCTCAAAAGACCATTGCATTTCCCATCATAATTTTTTTCCTTAATGTGGGTTCACAGAAAACTATAACATTTAACTTGCTTAAAATGTCAGCAAGATATTTGCTATCTTCAATGTTCCAATCTAAAATTATCTAGTGAGCTAAAATATATAATCATAATTGTCACCAAATCAAGCACTACAAAGAGTGTGTGTTTCCCCTTGCTGTTTTCACAAAATCCTTTTCATTCTTAGTAGATGACTTATCAAAAAATTAGTTATCGTTACATATAACACATCCTTGAAAACTTATGAAATATTTACTTAATGACCATTTAACTCTTGCCTTTTGAATTATATCACCTTTCAATATTCTTCATAACATTATAAGAACATATAACCGTAGTAGGGCTGGTTGTAACCCTCCTAATTAATTGCCAGAGCTAAATCTATAAGTCAGGAACAAACAATATGCTTGCTCATAAATCCTTATAGTTATTCCAAAAAAAGGTGAGAATATTCTTAAAATTGGCAGACAATTTAGTTAAAATAGCTATGATATAAACAAAAAGTAAGATGAAAACTGATTGCATATGCTCATAGCCAAATATCAACCATTGTAAATTCAAATAATTGGTAAGTTTCTTCTCAAGATACCTAGTACACATTAATATCAAGTCTTTGGACAGTAATGTTAACTGTAAGTGGTACTCTTGTTGTAATGATCAAACACTGACAATAAATTCAAGTCAAATAACAATCTTCCTTTGGGCCGATTAATTATTCAGTCGTAAAACCTAATAATTATCACGTATTTATCATCACATATGTGTAAGCAATTCAGCCAAATATTAGTCATCCTTGGGACCGGCTAATACTCGCATGAACAACTACACACAAATATCAAACATTTTCATGAACCACCAAAATAAGAGAGGTCACTTTGGTGACATGCTATTTCTGTTAGTTCAGTATGAATGTAGGATATATACAGATGCAAAGAAACACCAAACTATATTTGAATTTATTTATTAACATATGGGCGCTATAAACCATTCATGAAAATACTATAGATTATATGACATTTGAAAATTTCAAAATTATAACATGACATAACTTATTTTAGTTAGTCATTATAATATTTTACTTTAGGTAAGTGATTATATTCATAAGATTCCAAAAAAAAAAAATCACATAACAAATGAATTCCAAAGTCAAATGCCACATAATTTTATATATATGTATAAGTGACATAGTAAGCGTTTTGCTATGTAATGTAAATAAATGAAGTAGTTAAGATGTAAAATGCCACATGAACCATAATGTAACAATATAAAATACTACTATGTCACTTTATCTCTAATTTACCGTTTACCTTGTCATCAATAATCATGATGTCGGTATTAAGACAAATCCAAAATAATACATTAGTTGACCACAATAAGTTTACTTACTGATTGCGCACCATTAAAACAATTGAAAAATATGGACAAAAAGCACTTATATACTACAATTGACAACTATGGATACTGTAAAACAACTTAAATGATCGGTCTGAAAATTAATTCAACCTACTACGGTATAGAAAATTCATTCGAATGTAGCCAAAAGTATCGATATCATAATAAAATAAAATAAAACAAACTTTATACCGTTTGATTGGTGACGCCACTAACAGAATGATCGACTTTGACTTTGAATCATTCTTGTGGCATAAGCATGTGGCACAACGTACCACTCATCATATATAAGCATGACTTTAGGGAAAAGAATTGCTTATATATACTATTATTAATTGTATTAAATTATTAAGTGTTTTTATTTTAAATATCCTTATATTTCAGATCTTGAAAAAATATTCAGTCAAACAAAAAATTTTGACTGCTGAAACAATATCCAAACAAAATAAAATAAACCTGGAAGCAATGGAAAGTTGTCATGGGTTTTTATGCAGACTGATTCGTTAATATAATTTTTGCTAGAAGTGTCATGAAGCGAAAAGATAATCTAGGGTTCAGTTTTTTGAAATTTGAACGTTATTCTCCAAATAAATTTACCGATTCAACAGAAGCATGAAATGAGATTAGCATCCAACAAAACATCCTAGCAAAAGCCATATAAAGAAAGACCGCAGATGCATATAGCTGCAATTTAGAAAATAAGGAGACCTTTCATTCTTTCTTTGACCTTTCTAATCATAAGGTGATAAGCTGAATTCATAATTTGTTGGAAAACTTGCAGGTTGGTTGAATTTTTAGACTAGGCATACAATAGATACACCCATAAAGTTTAATCCTATCACTATACATAATTATTACCATTAACCATATTGTATAAATTAAGTTCTATGGAACATAATGATAATGATGTATACACAGTCTTCACCGAGAATAAATAATAAATTCAACAGAAAACTTTGTAAGTTGGACATGATGAAATAGCCAGTCCAAACATAATTAACATCTCTATGAAAACAAACATACATCATCATAAAAAAACTGAATTTATGTATTCCAAAAAACTTAAAATCAAAATTTTCTCAAAATAAATCAATAATGCGAGGCTCTAATACCACTTGTTATGTTTTCAATATAATTTAACAACAATCAATTTCGCAATATTGATCTAAAAATGTAATCCATATTGATTTAATTGAGAGCAAATCAGAAATTTTACATAGTTAATCATTGTATTACATGAATTCATAATTAGTTGCTACAATCCATATTGATTTAATTGAGAGCAAATCAGAAATTTTACATAGTTAATCATTGTATTACATGAATTCATAATTAGTTGCTACGACGAAGATGAATTTGGTTCAGTCTTCCAAATTGACATAAACCCCTAGATATGAAATTAGCTCTCCATAAAAGAGGATTATAGAACTGCTAAAGCCGGTGTACTTCGGACCATAGTTGGCATTTTGTAATTCGGCCTTTCAACAAATTAAAAATGCTCCAGTATCTACACATTAGGCCCATGAAAGTTAAGTTTTAAGCCTTTTAATTCTAATCTAAAACTAGATCACTTTAATTAGGTTTTACACCAAAATAGCACAACACAATTTATTTTACATATGTGACCCACTTGTCGAAATATTCCAATATATCGAGGTAAATGTAGTAAAACACATTCATATTACGAATAACCTAGTAATAAGTTTAATTACGGGTCTACATTGGCCAAAGTTAGAAAATTAGGGTTCTGATGCCCAATTTCCAGTGGTAACGTCAGTGACAGCGATTAGCGAAGTTAACTGTGGTTGATGCGGTTAAGTCGGAGGTGTCGGATGGTGATCCTTCATCGATCAATGATCCGATGGAGCAGATTAATCTGGAGACTGAGCAACTTTGGTTCAAAGGAAAATTTAGAAGTTTAAGGTATGGTATTCGATTCTTGGGACATAAGATTAACATTATTAATTTGGGAATTTAAGGCATCAGATGGGAAGGGATCAAAAAGAGGAAAGAATGCAGATACAAGAACGAGACTACGTAATAAATTTGGAGAGAGGAAAGCGAAGAAAAGAGAGATGTAGTAAAACACGAGTAAAACACGTAAGCCAATTTTCTGGGCATTGGAAAAAATTGATTTTGGCAAGTGAAGTAGAAGTAAGTAGCAATCCTCGTCCGTTTAATTAAAATGCATGCGCAAGCGCAATAATATTTCTGTTCATCTTAAAAACACACCATCATGTATATATAATACTAGTATTATCGTACAACGGTGGAAAAACCAACCGTTAAGTTATATAATATAAAAAGAAAATATATATTCATTGCTACTTTTTTCTAATGGAATACATACTGATAATAAATTGATTCAGGAAGACCATATATCGTGAAATAGATAGTTTATCAGATAAACTCTAAATCACTATTATAACCATAAAACGGTTCAAAACCGATCTTTAAGTAACTCTTAACTCCAAAAAAACAAATGACATCCCTCTAACTGAATACATTCCACCGCAATCTGTTAGATGCAAGAACAATTTTTAAACTTGTACTGGTTGATGCTGTGTATGCAACGATATTTAGTAACTAAAGAGTCTTTGGATTTTGATATTGGTTTAGAATTGGCATGGAAAATGGTAAGGAAAAAAATTATAAATACAAATACAGTATTATGGAATAAAGAATTCACAACATGGAAATACAAGATTGAACATGTTAGTCACATAGATCATAGCTGGAAATTGGAATAAAAATCAGTTACTGAAAATATAAGTCAAAACAGAGACGGAAAGGACATAATATGTTTAATATAAAACCCAAAGAAAACCAACTCAAGTTAAAATTGTTGTTAAATAAGAACACTATTAAAGCTGCATAGGGAAACAACTGATGATGCACGGTTATTTTCAGTAATTTTCAATTATAAATGTAAACTGGTAGAGCCCACCAAAATAAAGAGCATATATGGATATATTTGCCAATTATTTGCACGGCATAAGTAGTACATAAGAAAAATATTACAGGAAACCACTAAACAGGATTGGTAACTAAAATTGTAATGCAAATGGCAGGGGTGAATGTACTTTGAAGAGGCAAGGGTCAGCTGACCCCCCTCAAAATATTTTTCCTAAAAGCACTTTACATTTTGTCAAGCACCTTGTGTGCATATTTTACCAATACCACTGCCCCCCCCACTCCCCTTGAATTTTGATCCCTCTTGATGGAATGGGTAGATTCGCCCCTGCAAATAGGCACATTTAAGCAAAACAAACTTCCAGCACATGATTTGAATAATCTGCTCGAGTGAATAAAATACAATTAGCAAGCATGTTTGTATAAAAATATTGTAAACCGAAAGAAAAGAGCCAGGGAATTATTTAATGCACCATTGAGTTCGGAGACTGATACGGAGTGGTGGAACCCCTAGTACTGAACCCTAAAGGTAAACCATTAGTTGATTAAAATCTACATTAAACTGCAATTTTTCTACAATATGTAAATGTATATTAGCCTTTCAGATGATTTTAATTTAGAAAAGAAGATAGTTGCGCATAGTTTTTCTACAATTTCAAATTGCAGTATAGCATAGACTGGCATCACTCATTATACTACAACTGTGTTCTCTTTTTTCAAACAATCCTTGTTTTCTAGATTAAAATCCACATTATACTGCAATTTTTCTACAATATGTAAACATATGTTAACCTCTCAAATGATTTTTCGGAATGATTTTCAAATAATCCAATCTACATTATAATGTCATCCTATTGTACTCCAAGCATATGTACTCATTTGGAATGAGTAATTTTTAATCTAGAAAAGATGACAGTTGCGCCAAAATTACATTTTAGCTTAAGCTTCATTTCATCTACTAATCCTACATAGTTTTCTTTCTATTTCTTTTTTTTCCTTTCCATTTTGCCTATAACTGATCAGTAAAGCTTGCAGCTGAAATTACTTCAAAGCAAATAGGGCAATTATGATGCATTGTCTTTTCTACATAGTAGTGTAAATCTTTTAATAATTGACTATAACAACAACTTGAAATTATAACATACATCAAATGATGAATTGCCCATCTACACAATAAACATAAAAAAGAGAGATAAAATTTAAAATAGATAAGTAGAGATTAAATGCTCACCACATCAATCGTAGTGAAAGAAATTCTCTTGTCCACTGGTTCTGCTGTGAAAATTAGCACAAGTAAGATGAAGCCACAACTATTAAACAAACGCACATGATAATGAAATATAAACAAATTGCACACTTGCAATTTCCACATCCATTACAACGATAATGATTCTTTGACACATATCAAAAGCTAAAGCTGAAACCATGATGACAATTAAAACGTAACTATCAGTAAACAACGACTACACAAAGTACATTTATAAATTAATCCTTCAAATTAAGAGTCAATGGGCATATAAATCAACACACGGCATAGTAAATCAACACAAGACAAGGTATGCAATCAACACAGGAAATATATTTTTAGATGTAAAGAAAATTCACCGTTTACCTACCAAATTCAGAAGGAAGTGAGTTCATGAGAAATGTAAACAGAAAAGAATCACTCAGGTCTATTCCATTGGCCTTCAGCATTGCTACTAGATGATTCATGTTTTGCCGTTCAGGAACTTTTGAAATTACATCCGGATCACCTACAACATAAAGCACACGTTTAATGATTGTTTTCCTAGAACACTATAACCAAGTAGAAAGCTCCATTAATGTAAAGTAATTGGGCATAAATTAAAGATGAACCTAAATAATAAGGCAAAAGCATGAATGAGGCATCTGTAATCTAATGCAATAACCGCAATATGCATATCATACCAAGTTCATTGGAGCAATGGAATCCAATAGCACCGTTTCATGGAATTTGTATGCCTCATAGCAGATCAAAACAGGATTTGAGAATAAAAAAACCTAATGAGACAATACGCTACATTTACCCATTATATATTCTATCCACTAGAATTATTTTCATTCCTACTTTCTTCATCTAAATAATTGAATTTCATGTTAAATTTGCATATCTACGAGTTTGAAAACATTACTGTCTATCTAATTTCAATAATTCTGTCTATCTAATTTCGTGTTAAATTAGAACTCCGTACTTGGTTTTTAAATGAGTCGCTACATTTTTAAAGGGAAATGATCCAGAAAGCATTAGCATAAATCTTAACTGAAGCCAATAATCAATTAGTTTTCGAGATTCCAAGGCATAAAAAAATTGTTGATGAAAAACTTAAATTTTCGTACTTGTAGACGATTGTAACAGTGAAGGGGATTGCTTATGTGGAGATTTAGTGTTTGTTTCAGGAATTGGAAAAGAGGTTTATTTGAAAAAATTATCAAATTGAATGAAGCAGAAATAATAGGAATCAAATTCGAAGTTTTATTTGGCCTTGGAGATTGTGGCAATCTATGGAATCGAAAAAGAAATGGTATGCATCAGGAGAAATAACGGGGAATGGAAGAAAGATTGTGGCGATCTACAAAATAGGAGAAGAAAAGGTATGCGTCAGGAGAAACGGGGAATGGAAGAAAAAATTGCGAGGAAGCCCTACTATTTTTTTGGCATTAGAGAATTTGATTTTGGCCAACTCACAGTAAGCAAACCTCCTAACGGTCGGTTTGATAGGATCTACTGACATTATGAGTTTCATCTCTAGAAAGCTACAATCTAACATTCTCCACAGTAAGAAAACCTCATAATGGTCGGTTTGATAGAATTTGATTTTATCTCATTTGCATTCAACTTAGTGTTCTTCACTTCATCGTTTCTTCTCTAGAAACCTACAATCTAACATTTTCCATTATAGAGCTTGGATTTGCCTCTTGATAATTATATATAACCCTGTCTTTAAGATATGATTTACTGACATTATGAGTTTATCTACACTACTGAGCATATACGCGTTGACTTGCTTAGGAATGCGCAATAAACTGTTGTAAATAAATATTATATGGGAAATACTGATGATGTCTAGGATTAAATATTGGATAAAAAACCTGAGTAGGACCAACGATCATGCCATCCAATTTTACTTGTTTATACAAATAAGATGGAATGGAAATATTAAGGAAGTGGTAAAATGAACATATCAGTAAAACCTGATACATCATCACAAAGTTTTTATGGTTTGGTATATGAATATTTTTTTATGTGTTCCTAATGTATGATTGTATATTAGCTTTGAGATCCTGAAACGTTTGTTTTTCATGATTTGAATATGAATTTTTGTTTTATTCACAATGGCAGTTGGAGAAAAATAAGACACGAGCCATAAATAATTTGGACAAGGTGCATGTCAATTGAAAAAATAAAAAATGGACAAGTTTCTTGTCCAAACTGGTTGGAACATTTGTACAATTAAACCTAAAGTTGTTAAATTTTCAATTCGATTGTGCCCTCAAAGTTGTCAGTGAACAATTGACTATAATACAGTTGTGTATTTTTATATGAAAATTTGCTGATTTAGGCTTATTTTTAAAAGTTATAGTGAAAATAAGTCAATTTTAAAACAAATTACAGAACTAGACCACTAATAATAAACTGGCAGTATCCCAGACAACACCATTAATCTTTTTTATATTAGCGGAATTTGAGATTACGCTGTAACATTTATATACAAGCACTGTCCCAAATAACGCTTTTAAGCGTTATCTAAGATAACGCCCAGAAGGGTATAAACCCTTCTGGACCCTTCCGCAACATTAATACACTAGCGTTATCAAAGATAACACTACTAAGCGTTATCTGAGATAACACGCAGAAGGGTTAAACTCTTCTGGAACTTCCTTTCTTTCCTTATTTCCACATTCTTTCTATTTTTAGCAAAGATGAAAAATTTCGCACCCCTATCAGATCTATTGCAAAAATCGAATTTTCCCTTTATAACTAACATCCATGGCCTCCTCTTATTCTCTACTGGCTCCTATTAGTAAGTTTACCTAACTTTGTTGATTAAATTTTGTAATTTCTGAAATTTAGGGTTTTCATGTTTAGGGATTTCTAGTTCAATCCCTTGTTTTATGCAGTAGGTGTGTTTTTAAGTTCCTATGGTGTACAAGTTATAATTTACATCAATAATTTCATGATTTTTGATCTGTTATGTGTATGTTTAAAGTGAAATTAGTGATTAAAGTTCAAATTATGCATATTTAATATGAGTATGTGCATGTGCATGTGTATGTGGCAAAAGAGAATGTGGTCAAAAGAAATATGAAAATACTGAAGTATCATGGAACATGGAATGGAAAATCGTTTGTTAGTTATGTACTTGTTGATTGAGTAATGCACTAATACATGCTTCTTAACTGTTTATAGATTATGAGAGATGGAACCTGTATTGGTAAATCGAACCTGCCTGGTTGATCCAAGGCATATGAAGCCTCACAAAGCCGAAGGTTTTATCTTACTTTCTAGTTAAGAATTATTGGGTGAACCATTAGGTGGATGCATTGTAGCTCATGCACTGGTTCAGGTCTTCATGCTTATTAGCTTTATTTAAGTGTTAAATGCTGCTTCACTTAACCTTAGGTAAAAGCTGCTTTCACTTGCAACTGCTAGCAGTTAAGCAATGTATTTTGAAGCTACTTTTACTTTCTTTGAAACAGATTGTATAGTGTAAGTAATATAAATTCGTGATGATGTAGGGAAGTGATTTCATGGGGTTATCTATTTTTCTCTTGTAGCAAAAGAAAAATAGAAAACCTCATGAAAACACTTCCCATGTACAATATCATGAATTTATGTTACTTATACTACACAGTCTGCTTCAAAGAAAGAAAAAGTTGCTTGAAAATACATTGTTCAACTGCTAGCATTTGTAAATGAAAGCAGCTTTTACCTAAGGTTAAGTGAAGCAACATTTGATACTTGAATAAACCTAATAAGTATGAAGACCTGAACCAGGTGCATGAGCTACAATGCATCCACCTGGTAGGTCACCCAGTAAATTCTTAACCGGAGAGTAAGATAAAATATTTAGCTCGTTATGTAATTTAGATATGTTGCTGTTATGTTCGTTATTAAATCAAGTATGTAAAAAGGATATGTTGTTGTTATGTAATTCAGATATGTTGTTGTTATATTCGTTATGTCATTCAGAAATGTTGTTATGTTTGATATGTAATTCAGATATGATATTGTTGTTATGATCGTTATGTCATTCGGAAATGTTGTTGTTATGTTTGATATGTAATTCGGATATGATAATGTTGTTATGTTTGTTATGTCATTCGGAAACAATAATGTTATGTAAGTATGTATGTAGTTGTCATGTTGGCCAAATCGTATATGTTGATTACTAACATTATCTAGGATAACGCTAAAAATTACCCACTACCTCCAAAAGATAACGCTCTATTGATTGCTAACTGCCTCCTTTGGAAGCAGTGGGTAATTTTATAGCGTTATCCTAGATAACGCCAACAAGTGTTGTCTCAGATAGCGCTCTAGTTACATATAGCGTCGTTATTTCAGATAATGCCTTTGTTAAAAAGAAAATTTAACTGGTGTTATCTAAGATAACGCTAGTTTAAACAAAGTGGTCCACTTTTGTAATTAGTTTTGATATGTTGTAGAAAAAAGGTATCTTTCCTAATTTTTCATTTCCTTGAACTCCACAACAAAAATGAGTTGTAGAATGGAAAAATAGAACTTTACAATAATGTGCCAGAACGTTATTGAATTGAAGTTTGTTACCAAAATATTTCTGGGCAGAAGCAGTTGCAACAGCTTGTTATGTTTTGAATCGTGTTTCCATTCAACCACTTACGAAAAATACTTCATATTAACTATTTAATGGAAGAAAACCAAACATTTCATATTTTAAGGTTCTTTGTTTAAAATGCGTTATTTTAAATACTAAAGATTAGCTTGGCAAATTCAATTTGAAATCCGATGAAGGTATATTTCTAGGATATTCAGATTGAAGCAAAGCTTACCATATTTTTAATAAAAGAACAAATAAAATAGAAGAGCCGCTTCATGTTTCTTTCGACGAATATTATATTCAGAATTATAATAATTTTGAAATTTTGAAAAATAGATTTTCTCAAGATAAAGATATAGTTTATAATACTAGAGAAGATGAAAACATTGTTCGTAATAATATAAATGAAAATACTACTGAAATTCAAGATAATTCCGAAAATAACAATCGTCCTGATAATATTACTACAGAAAATAATAATGATGATAATATAGTTCAAACTCATAATGAAATAATATCACCACCATGAATATTACGAGATCAACCGACTCAGAATATTATTGGTGAAATAAATTCAAGTGTTAGAACTAGAAATCAGCTAAACCTGGTAAGTCACGTTGCTTTCTTAACTATTATTAAAGCCGGAAATCCAAAAGAAGCATCCACTGATGAAAATTGGATTACAACAATGCAAGAGGAATTAAATCAATTTGAACTTAATGAAGTCTGGGAATTAGTTCTATGACACCCCACGTGTGATGGCCCGCCCCGCACCAACCGACACTTACTCCAAAAGTGCGCTGTACACATGTCCTGTTAGCACGGGACGGATCGTCAGAAGAAAAGAGAAGAAGGAAATGAACTAACAAGGAACCTGTAAAATGTCTCATAGCGCATGGAATAAAATACAATAACAACATACTTGACATAAAACAGGTGAGACAGTGCATAAGCTGAAAACAAACTAGCATAGCAGTGGAAAATCCAAGTACAGCTTATGATCCAAAGCCAACATTATTACAACTTTTCAAACTGTCTCAACAAAACAAAAGCAAGATAAACGAGGTACACTACTAATGCCCAAGTAGCAACCACCAGCGACACAGGGATAATATCTATATATCATACGTGGAAGCCTCATGCTCACCTCCGAATCAGCTATTCGCGCATCACCAGCTAACCATAACCTGTCTCTAGTCTGCTCGTGTGAGCACCCAGAGTAATAAGAGGAGACATAAAACTCTGGGTCAGACATAAAGCCTGGTATGAGAGATAAGCAACAAAACAGAACAATAATAGGTATAATCCAATCATACCTGAACCTGGACCTGCAACCAAAGAGTTAGCACTACATACCGTACAATACTCTAAGGTGCCACTAACATACTGTGTAAGAGATACGGGGGTGGGGGTGTGCATGTCATAGTGGTGTCAAACAATCAAGCATAGCAATCATCCTCACATCCCTCACTCAGTGCGTAAAGCATACGATATCCACTACTTTGGTCACCTAATACTTTGGGCCTTGACGGAATCCAATCCCGTGTAACTATCACTACAAGCCCACCATCCATCTCTCAGTGGTGAACCAAAGTTATGAATACCGACAACCCCTTTTGCACACGTCCCGCAGCAAAGCCCAACCATGAAGTGAACTCATTGGTTCCCATCTGGATCCTGAGCTCTAACTTCCATTTGGACTACCTTTGCATCTCGGGTTTTTGGTCAATACTGGATCGGTTCAGATTCCTCCTTGCCATCGGTTCGGTTCGGATTGCTTCATCACCTCGGATCGGATCGAGTTCCTCAAGTCCCTCCATGATGCACCGGATCGGGTCAGGTCGTGCTCCATGCTCCAACTCGTGGTGGTTCGGATCGTAGCCAAGCTCCAGATCGGTTTGGATACAACCCAGGTCGTACTTAACATCTCGGTTCGTGACAAGTTCCTTCGGGTCGGATCGGAGGATGCCATCGGGTTCGGGTTGGAGAAGAATACTCCACGGACGGTTCGATTCGCTAGTTGCACCTCCTTGGCCACCTGTTCACGAGCTTCCAGGCGGATCGGGTCGGTCTCCATCACCACAATCGGATCAGGTCGGATCGTGGAGAGTGGTCCGGTTCGGATAAAGGGGATCCGATCTGGTCCCTGTCTGCAGTTCCTGCACTTTGTTCAGCGAGTTGTTTACGCCATTCGACGGCGTTTTCGACCATTCTAATTGTCCTAAACAATCACAAAGCATACCATACAGTCATAGCAATATGTATAAACATCCACAACCAGCAAAACATCAGTATGGTAGGTCAAAACGGATCAAGCATACACAAAAACCCGTATTTTCCCCTTAATCATGTTTAAGAACAACTAACAGTATGATTAGCAAAACTTAACCAAATTACGCAAATTTTCTAACAGAGGTCTAAAACAATATTTCAGAATTTCTGAATATTTTTCCAGATTTTTAACATGCATAAATTCGCTAATTATCACTAATCACCCCTTAATCCCCCAAATTCCGGAATTTGCTAAATTAGTCGAAATTAACCCAAATTCATATCAGAGGCATAAAATTATTTTTTAGAATTTTAGGAATTTTTCTAGACTTTTCTGAGCCATAATTTCGCTAATCTTCGCTAATTACCATAACTAGCCGTAATTAGTGAAAAACAATGCAAATCACTCACCTTAGCCACAAACAAACTTTAGATCTGAAATAATATCTGATTTGGATCCAATCCCTATGTGTTCCAGCAGCTCTTTCTCTGATTTGGTGCTACCCTCCCTTGATTTGATGTAGTTTTCCTTAATCTTCGATTAGAAAGTGATTAGAGACGATTTGGGATGAAATTAGAAGGTGGAGGCCATTACTAGGGTTTCAAGAGGGAAAGTGGCGGCTCAAAACTGAAATGAAAATGATTTCCCAAACCCTATCAGCCTCCCCATAACCCTAATCCCGAAATGGGTTATGGGCCTAGCTGTTAACTACCCGGTTTAGCCCAATTAAGCTGTTTTTCACCTTCTAAGCCTTGTTTCAGCCATATCTCCCAAACGGTAAGTCCGTTTGGCTAATGTAACCACTCTACGGAAAGAGAAACCATCATTCGAATCCAATGGAAGTCGTTTCAGGTCAAAACTCCTTTCCAATCAAAAGTTATGGCCGAAACAGTACCAACTGGGGGTAAAACGGTCATTTAAAAATCGACAAAAATCATGAACATGGGAAATGACTCTAATGGTTGTTTCCCAAAGTTTCATGACAATACGACTTCGTATGAGAAAGAAATAAATATTCTACGATCCTTCGATGCGTAGAATGCGGGTTGTTACATTCTCCCCCCCTTAAGAAATTTCGCCCCCGAAATTCCCTAACCAAAACACACAAAGTGTCCCGCATGCCTATCAACCATAAAACAACAATCAACATGCCAAACAAGTCTATCCTAGCATGCGGTTTACTAACAAGGGAAGAAACTATCACTACCAAAACCTTACCAGGCAAAGAGTTCTGGATACTTCTTCCTTATATCCTCCTCTGTTTCCCAAGTACAATCCTTTTCATTCTCACCCCACTGGACTTTGACTAGTTTCACCGCCTTCCTTCGAAGCTGCTTCGTATCGTTCCCAACAATACGCATAGGCTTGCGGTTCTCAACCGCCTCGGGTTCAACCTCGCTATCATCCAACTGATCTGGTGAAATAGCCACATTAGGGTCTTACACAAACTTCCTTAACTGGGAAACATGAAATACGTTGTGAACTCCCGCCATCTTGTCAGGTAGCTCTACTTCATACGCCAAATTCCCAACTTGCTCGAGGACTGGGAATGGACCAACAAATCTTGGTGCTAACTTATCTCTCCAACCAATCCGAATAACATTCTCAATGGAGAGATTTTAACGAACACCCAGTTGTTAACGAAGAATTCCAAATCTCTTCATCTCTTATCGAGATAAGTCTTCTGCCTATCTTGGGTAGCCTTCATTCTCTAATATACAATTCATTCAAATACCATCATGACCTGACCTAGTCCTTGGTAACTATCAATATAATCCATTTGAGACTTGTTCTCAACGGTTGTGACAAACCACTAAGCTTCCTTTGCTCAGCTTCAACTAACTGGCAATTCATGCATTTGGACATAAACTTCCCAACGTCTTTCTTTATCCTTTCCCAGTAGTAGATCTGCTCTATGTCTCAATACATCCTTTTACCACTGGGATGTATAGTCAATTTCGGGTGATGATATGCTCTAAGAACTTCACCTCTCAATCCATCTACGTTGGGTACAACTAGTCCCTTATCCTTTCGAAGCCACCCTTCTCGATCAAATCCTTATTTGATCATTCTCTTTCCATCGATACCCATCTCTACCCTAGAGATGGTTTCCAATAGATTAGGATCGTCCTTCTAACTGGAACCAATCCACTCAATCAAAATCGATCTAATCGTCAAGCTTGCTAGTGTTTCTGAATCCAATTCACTCTTGGGCCCGAAATCATATCCTGTGATATACTCTAGTTGCTTCCATCCTACAAACATAACCTCTAGACTGGCATGTCTCCTACTCAATGCAACTATTACCGCACCCAAATCCTTTACTATGATCACTCTGCCCCATGGAGTCATGGCGACTCCACTGCACTGATCCATAGCCACTAGTCCTTTGCTATGTCCACTCTGCCCCATGAAGTCATAACAACTCCACTGCACTAGCTCATAGCCTTACTAATCCTTTACTATGTCCACTTTGCCCCTCGAGTCATAATGACTCTACTGCACTGGCTCATAGTCCTACTACAATCACTTTGTTCCCCATCGCTGGAACCCTACAGGTGATAGTCTACTCAAGAGAAGAAAGATAGGAACAAACATAGCAACCATAACATCCATCAAACAACTCCTACCTATCACCTGCTAAATTTATAAACACATCGACACCTACATGACTGGTCTAACCAATCCCAATATGTCGATTCTAGTATGTCTGGTCCAACCAACATCAATAACTAATGGAAACCCAGCCTCCATACATACACCGATGCCTACTTGACAGGTCCAACCAATCCCAGGCCAATGGAAGCCCCGCCTCCCTACGGACTACCGTACGTCCAACGTACGTTTATCCTCCAAGGATAACTAGATCACGTCCAACGAATCCAAGGTAACGGGCGTCCCCGGATACCCCTGCTTTTAGTCCGCCTAAAATACTTGAGTCCAACCCAAGTCTATCCATTGTCTTGCTGCCCTCTCGAGTCCAACTCAAGCCGAATCCAATTCCTTGCAGCCTTCTCGAGTCCAACTCGAGTCAATCTATAACTCAGACCCAGTATTGAGTATCCAGTACCGACAAACTCTAGTCCAACGTGAGTTGTCGTCTCCTTATTCGTTGCATCTCCAAGATCAACGAACACCCATTTTCCTTTTACGAGTTCAAGTCCAACCTGAATCGCCCTAATCTTCGTTGTATCTTCCATGATCAACGAGCACATCCTATTCCTTCAAAATTCTACTATCCAATAGAGAACATCAACATAAGGTCCTAAACAATCCATTACTTTGCATCGTTCTCGAGTCCTACTCGAGTCATCTCATAATCCTATCGAGTCTAACTTGGGGTAGTCCATACCATCGAATAGTCTTATCCTATCACAGCTGCCCATCACTCCTCGAGTAAACCAAGGTATCATCCAATGAGAATCGCAACGACTACTTATCCCTCACGCAAACCATCCTAGTCAAACTCGACATTCCCCAAGCACAAGCCCCAAAGGCCTAAACCAATATCAGACAAACACCCAAGGAACATCTCCTCCGAGTTCGGACAATCCACATGAGGTGATACTAGCAAAACAATCTAGCACTGGAGCACTCATTTGCCTCCCAGAGACAACTAGAACTTATTACAACGATAACCTTTCTGCTTCCTTAACTCCAGTTACTATCGCCATCACTAGGTAGGTACCTAATACCACCCTATTCTTTTAGAGTAAATCGACTCCCCAAAATAATGCTAAACCCAGTAAAGCCCAAAACAAAGCAATCACAAGGAAACATACATCCATGACTCGATAAGACCAAGCACAACAAATCATACTAAGATCAGTCGAACCACCAATCGGGTTTGTCACAATTATAGGTTTATCGACTATCTCGGGTTTGTCAAACAATACCCGAACAGAAACATCTTAAATAGAAAGCATACCTTATATAACGACACTCTTTCCCTTCTGCGCCGCACTTGGAGCATTCGACAAAGAAGGAATAGCGTTGATAGCATACGCTTTCACAATCTGCTTCTCCCTAGGAGGTTGTGGGCAATCATCCTTGTGATGTCCCGCCTGGCCGCAGTTAAAGCACTTCCTTTCCCCAGGCTTTTCTTGACAATCTCTAGCATAGTGGCCCTTCTTGCCACAACTAAAACATTCGCCATCTTTCTTATTTTTCTTATTCTAACCATCCTTGGCCGGGTTCTGCTTCCTCTTGCTCTGAGAATTCTTCTTGCCTTCACCGCCTGCTTGCGGCTTTGGCTCCTCTGTAGATGCAATAGCAACTTCGGTCTTCAACTTAGGGAAAAGGCTCTCTGACCTTAATGCCTTTCCTACAATAGATTCGAACGTCTCATCGATATGGTTTATAATTCTTTCCCCCAAGTACCCATCCAAGCCAGTTATGAATTTCTCGTTCTTCTTTTCGACTGTATCGATAAGGGACCATCCATATTTCGATAAAGTGTCGAATTCAGCGATATACTCCAAGACTGCTCTACCATTCTGCTTAAGCTCCAAGAACTTCTTGAACAGTTCTGATTTATGAGCAGCTGGAATAAACTTATCACAAAAGCGAGTCTTAAACTGATTCCAAGTAACTTGATCTTCTGGAGTAGCTGTTCTAATGGCATTCCACCAATTCATCGCTCGCCCTTGCAGCTGACGAGACGCTAGCCTTCTTTTCATCGCATCCTCGATACCCAAGCCGTCGAAGATACGATCACAGCTATCCAACCAGTCCTGAACATCTGTGGCCGATTCCGTTCCGTGGAACGGCTTCCCACCAAGGTTAGTGTAATCCTTGCACAACTTGGCGAAATCGACCCTAGGCGCCTGCACTACTGGACCACCACCATTTCCGGGATTGGGAACTGCCCCTTGAACATCCCTAAGCATCTCCCTCATGAAGTTAGCGAACATCGTCCTCATATCAGGAGCATTCCCATTATTGGTCCCCCTACCAGCACCTCTAGCATATCGGCTCATCGTCAATCTGTAAAAGGGGAAACGATTAACGACCCCATAGTGGTGCTAGTGCAGTACGACTTCAATCTTATACTACTAATAGTATATATATATATAGCTTTTGAAAACCAAATTAATCACAAATACGCGCTCTCATATACGTACTATCTCTCCCTAGTGTCTTTCCCTAGGTTAACTACGCAACCTAGAGCTCTAATACCAAATGTGACGGCCCACCCCGCACCAACCGACATTTACTCCAAAAGTGCGCTGTACACATGTCCAGTTAGCACGGGTCGGATCGTCAGAAGAAAAGAGAAGAAGGAAATGAACTAACAAGGAACCTGTAAAATGTCTCACAGCGCATGGAATAAAATACAATAACAACATACTTGACATAAAACAGGTGAGACAGTGCATAAGCTGAAAACAAACTAGCATAACAGCGGAAAATCCAAGTACAGCTTATGATCCAAAGCCAACATTATTACAACTTTTCAAACTGTCTCAACAAAACAAAAGCAAGATAAAGGAGGTACACTACTAATGTCCAAGTAGCGACCACCAGCGACACAGGGAGAATATCTATATATCATACGTGGAAGCCTCCTGCTCGCCTCCGAATCAGCTATTCGCGCATCACCAGCTAACCATAACCTGTCTCTAGTCTGCTCGTGTGAGCACCCAGAGTAATAAGAGGAGACATAAAACTCTGGGTCAGACATAAAGCCTGGTATGAGAGATAAGCAACAAAACAGAACAATAACAGGTATAATCCAATCATACCTGAACCTGGACCTGCAACCAAAGAGTTAGCACTACATACCGTACAATACTCTAAGGTGCCACTAACATACTGTGTAAGAGATATGGGGGTGGGGGTGTGCATGTCATAGTGGTGCCAAACAATCAAGCATAGCAATCATCCTCACATCCCTCACTCAGTGCGTAAAGCATACGATATCCACTACTTTGGTCACCTAATACTTTGGGCCTTGACGGAATCCAATCCCGCGTAACTATCACTACAAGCCCACCATCCATCTCTCAGTGGTGAACCAAAGTTATGAATATCGACAACCCCTTTTGCACACGTCCCGCAGCAAAGCCCAACCATGAAGTGAACTCATTGGTTCCCATTTGGATCCTGAGCTCTAACTTCCATTTGGACTACCTTTGCATCTCGTGTTTTTGGTTAATACTGGATCGGTTCAGATTCCTCCTTGCCATCGGTTCGGTTCGGATTGCTTCATCACCTCGGATCGGATCGAGTTCCTCAAGTCCCTCCATGATGCACCGGATCGGGTCAGGTCGTGCTCCATGCTCCAACTTGTGGTGGTTCGGATCGTAGCCAAGCTCCAGATCGGTTCGGATACAACCCAGGTCGTACTTAACATCTCGGTTCGTGACAAGTTCCTTCGGGTCGGATCGGAGGATGCCATGGGGTTCGGGTTGGAGAAGAATACTCCACGGACGGTTCGATTCGCGAGTTGCACCTCCTTGGACACCTGTTCACGAGCTTCCAGGCGGATCGGGTCGGTCTCCATCACCACAATCGGATCGGGTCGGATCGTGGAGAGTGGTCCGGTTCGGATAAAGGGGATCCGATCTGGTCCCTGTCTGCAGTTCCTGCACTTTGTTCAGCGAGTTGTTTACGCCATTCGACGGCGTTTTCGACCATTCTAATTGTTCTAAACAATCACAAAGCATACCATACAGTCATAGCAATATGTATAAACATCCACAACCAGCAAAACATCAGTATGGTAGGTCAAAACGGATCAAACATAAACAAAACCCCATATTTTCCCCTTAATCATGTTTAAGAACAACTAACAGTATGATTAGCAAAACTTAACCAAATTACGCAAATTTTCTAACAGAGGTCTAAAACAATATTTTAGAATTTCTGAATATTTTTCCAGATTTTTAACATGCATAAATTCGCTAATTATCACTAATCACCCTTTAATCCCCCAAATTCCGGAATTTGCTAAATTAGTCGAAATTAACCCAAATTCATACCAGAGGCATAAAATTATGTTTTAGAATTTTACGAATTTTTCTAGATTTTTCTGAGCCATAATTTCGCTAATCTTCGCTAATTACCATAACTAGCCGTAATTAGTGAAAAATAATGCAAATCACTCACCTTAGCCACAAACAAACTTTAGATCTGAGCTGATTTGGATCCAATCCCTATGTGTTCCAGTAGCTCTTTCTCTGATTTGGTGCTACCCTCCCTTGATTTGATGTAGTTTTGCTTAATCTTCGATTAGAAAGTGAGTAGAGACGATTTGAGATGAAATTAGAAGGTGGAGGCCATTACTAGGGTTTCAAGAAGGAAAGTGGCAGCTCAAAACTGAAATGAAAATGATTTCCCAAACCCTATCAGCCTCCCCATAAGCCTAATCCCGAAATGGGTTATGGGCCTAGCTGTTAACTACCCGGTTTAGCCCAATTAAGCTGTTTTTCACCTGCTAAACCTTGTTTCAGCCATTTCTCCCAAACGGTAAGTCCGTTTGGCTAATGTAACCACTCTACGGAAAGAGAAACCATCATTTGAATCCAATGGAAGTGGTTTTAGGTCAAAACTCCTTTCCAATCAAAAGTTATGGCCGAAACAGTACCAACTGAGGGTAAAACGGTCATTTAAAAATTGACAAAAATCATAAACATGGGAAATGACTCTAATGGTTGTTTCCCAAAGTTTCATGACCATACGACTTCGTATGAGAAAGAAATAAATATTCTACGATCCTTCGATGCGTAGAATGCGGGTTGTTACACCACGTCTGTTGGTGTCACTCACTAAGGGAATGCATTAAGTTCCGTGAAGCGTTATAGGTAAATAAGAACATAATAGCACAAGGCATACATGTAGAATAGTAGCGGAATTAAAAAAACTTTATTTAAATCAAAACCTCATGGTCCCAAATACTGAGTTTACATTATATGTAACTAATTACATTAATAATTTGTCTCGACAAAAATATCATAGTACAAAAGCATAAAACCATATTTCCCTTACAAAGCCATAAGAGAGTTGACAAGAAGTCAAAGTAGTACATCCATATCCAAAATTCAAGCTAAGTTGAAAGAATCCAAATCAACTCTAAGCACTTCCACCTGGAGAACCTGAGGGGGATAGGGGAAACGGAAGATAGAGAAGAGGAAACAAAAAAGGTCAAACAAATGTCTGGCGAGTCCAGTTACTTTTAAATATAAATTAATAAAAGTATCATGGAAGGTATATAAATTTGGAAGAACAAGATAGCAGTAACAATAACAAGTGTGAACTGAGCAAGATAAGATCAACAGGATATATTGCGCTGCTTAAATACATTTCTCTGCACCGTGCAGATACTAGTATATCAGAAGTAGAATGATCCCTACTAATACCTTTCCATTACATTTTCTTGATTATTAGGTTGCTTGAGTTAATAGCACTCAAGACTTATACGCGCATCGTACCCATTTACTTTTCCATGGATCTACCTAATACAACATATGTAGCTGCCTCTCAATATTGAGATACACCCCATGGTAACCCACTCGCACGGTCTCCATCGTAGTGAACGCAGTCCCTCATCCTACGCCGGAGTGACGTACGGATCTTTATATAACAATGTTACGTTACACATATATATGTTATTATTATGCTAGTAAGCGTACAGACCGCCACCATCGATCATGTCATATTCCTTATCGGAATAATGCCTTCTAGTCTACGATACACCACCAGAGCAGATATGCATGTATCTAGACTGTCCAACGTATGTACTGTAGTTGTAGCTCGATGCCTTAATTGCATGTCCTCTAATGTACACCGAGTTCCGTGGCAAGGCTAAACTAGAAGCACAGAACTCGTCCTGGAGCTTTTCCATACTTGTACAAGTCGCCTTTGAGTGCTTCCAAATATAGATATTCCTCAGGTCTGTTTTCCATGGTGGCTATGGCCCCCACCTCGGCACCTTCCTCAACTAGTAAAGACTACAAGAGCTAAGCGACCGCCCTTAATACAACCAATCTAAACATCCATGTGGCATCTACCCTCAGCCACATATCTCGATAGTGAAAGGTGAAATGATATCTTGGTTTAGCTCTAGTCTTTTTGCATCCCACAGGCTGCCGATGATGGATATCCGATGAAACGTCCCGAAATCCCCCTTACGGGAAATCGCGGATTGAGTCGAGAACAAGCCACAAAACAACGCAGACTGAAGAACATTTCATTGTATATTACAACAATTCCATCAGAATACAAGAATATACAGAGTATGAATAAATATTACATAGAAAATATCAGAGATTACAATACATTACATAGCAGCGGAAAATAATACAATATACAACTAGAAGTAATACGCGGATACAAAGCTTTCCGAGTATCGTTCCAGATGTAAACCAGGATCCTGCGAATATAAATCTGCAAAGCCCAAACTACTAGCTGCCCATGTCAAAATAAGGGCACCCAGAGTTTAGGTTAAAACAATAAACTCTAGGTCAGTCATGTGACTGATATGAGAACTAAAACAGTTATTAATCTTTATTTTAAAGTTAGGTAAATCAAGGGACCACGCAGTATAACACGGAACGGGTTTCCTCCCAAGAATACCAGTGCATAAAACAAATAGCGCAATGCTAAATAAAGAAAAATGAAGCTATTATAAGACCCAGTTCCCATCACACAATGCAACGCAGGCCGGAGGATAGGGTTTTTACCATATAATAGCCAAGAATGCTTGATACATTTAAAACAAATCATTTGATACTATTATAAGTGCATAGTGTATAAAACAACTTCAAATCATAAGTATCAATCATAGACGACATAAGCGCCCCATCCCACTATGTCGCCATACTAGGCTGTACAAATAAAACCACAAATCACGTATTGGAAGTTGGGTTATCATTTATGGTATGAACCGAGGCAAAAGATAGTCCTCTACCGATTCGAGACGCTCTAGCCTGTGTCTCAGGACCCAGACTCAGGTGGGCCCTTGGATCGTCAGGGCCGGTCCACACGGAGTGGATTAAAATGCCTGAACATGCGTTTCCCCGCCCTATGGGGCATAGGTGAGCCAACTAAATGACTCCATCGGTTCGAGAACGACCGATATATCTGACCGAGGCGCCTCGCAACAACAACAACCACATAAGTCAAACTCGTCAGGGCGTGTAAAACCACTGATGCCACTTCTAACTAGAAAGAAACGCATGCCCTCCCTGATGTCCTCTCCCGTTTCTGGTTCATACCGGGTGTGAAACTCGCGAAGTAAACGTTACACAAAGCTATGCCACAAAGGCGTTGCTTTGATCATCAACCACAAGACTTTGCTTTTCAATAGAAGCCTTGATCAATTGCCACTTAGGCATGCCACACAGGCAATTCATTCCATGCGGTGGATATCCATCAATACATAACCCCTGAGCTCCTACGTCTCAGAGAAGGGCGTTAAGCAAGAGAATAAATTCTCCGCCGCCAAACAGATATATATTAAATAGAAATCAATCACACAGACTGAAATCCAATGTCAGACACACAGTCCATTTACAAGTTCGTTCTGGGTCTGAACGAAACCGGAGGCACCTAGTACCCCGCATATCCATCGATCTCCAAGTATGTCTGGACGATCACCAACTGTTTCCATCTTCTTGGGTGTACAGCCCAATCAAGATCATCAGTAATTATCCAAACGACGTGAAGACCTCCGGTCTTCAACCATCGTCTTCATCTTCGACTTATCGTCGTATCAGTTATTCAGAATGGTATAAACCCGGTCTTTCCGAATAACTCGCGTATATAATAAACAAGTGTTACGCAAACACAACATACGCCTCATTCCAATTCATCAGTCACTAACTGTAAATTAATCAAGAGAATAATTCCCCTAATATTAACCCCGAAGGCCGAAACCAACATCAGATCAATATCCAGAAAACCATTCTGCTTAGCTAACCGACAGTTAGTTTCTAAATTTCACATTCTTAGGGAAAGGTTCTCATTAATTTTATCAAAGATAAATCCTTTAAATTTTATTCTTTAATCTTCCTTTGAATATCAATTCAAACTAGTCGGGATTAACGAACCTTACCGAAGTAATCATTTGTTTTAATTTCCCAACCCCAACCTATTCATCCCATGAAGTAAAACTGGTAATACTTCATATCTAACACCATGATGTTATCGTAAATTTAATTACCATTTCATGTTCAAATCTAATTAAAGATTTAACTATCGCCTGGAGCAAAACTGGTGATACTCCATTCTCGGTCTTTTCAATCTAATTAAAGATTCATTAAAACTCCACTTAGTTTTAATCTTTGACTGGGTTAAAGAATCAGTGTATTTAAAACACAGTTCACAATAAACCCCAAATCACATTTTAATCAGTCCCTAACCGTAAATTAGCAAGTGAGTAATTCCCTAGGTATTAACCCCGAAGGTCGAAACCAACATCAGATCAATACCCCAGAAACCATTCAACTTAACTCATCTCCAGTTAGTTTTTGATTTTCTTATCTCCTTTGGGTCTAAGAATAGTATTATGGAAGATACCGTTCACAACAACCCAAAATCACATTCTATTAATTATCGGGTTAAAGAACAAGTGTCATTTAAAACACTGTTCATGATAAACCCAAAAATCAATTCATTATTCAATTCCAATTAAATTCCATTTAATTGGTGCACTTCATTAAATCTAAATAAAAAGATTTAATCTTTTCTCAACTGGGCTTAAGAACAGTGCTAATGAAGACACCATTCATGACAAACCCAAATCACATTTGATATTAAATACAAGGCTCTGAATAGAAAATATACCGGCTTATATTCAATATCAAATTCTACGATCAACAAATATCGTATTGGAAATAACGATATATATATATATATATATATATATATATATCTTTCAAATTTCCATAACAATATCTGTATAATCACGAAATCCAACATTGAAATATTCCGATGACAATTCGATTCAAATCCATTCCAATGCAATTATTGGAAATTCTGGTTATTTTTAAAACCATTTCAAATCTATTTTATTTATTTAAAAATAAATAGAGTTATAATTCTAGTTCAAAACTAGTTCATTTCGATAAAAATCTATTTTTATCTTTTCAAATATGGAGTTTTTCATCCCAATTCTTCCCAAATCATTTCTTATGATTTTACACAAATTATTACTATTTTTAATAATTTTATCAAGGCCCGTACAGTCGATTTCCATCAACGTCCATTGAACTGCACTTACAACGATCTTTTCCAAATTTGATTTGGACATAATTCCAAATCCGCTGTTAGATTTCTAATTTCTAATATTCGTTAGAAAGCTCTTTTCGATACGAACCCAACGGTTCCGGTTTTAGGAGAATCCGACAGTCGGATCTCCCACAATATCCATTTGAATTCAATGGTCGAAATTCACGAACTACCGCAGCGCGACGCGTTCTATTCAGGCCATCATATTATATATATAATATATATAATATATACTTCATCGATTTCCTTTTAAAACGTATTATATAAATCGTTTTAAATTCGTTTTCAAAACGATTTCAACTTCTTTTTCAAATTCAAATCAAAATTGGATTTTCCCTTACAAATTCATTTTAAATTCATTTCAAATCGATTTCCATTCAAATCGATTTCCATTCAAATCGATTTTGAATTCAATTTCAGTTCGTTTTCAATTCAATTCAATTTCAATTCGAATTCATTTCTATTTAATTTCAATTCTATTTAATTTCAATTCAAATTCATTTCTATTAAAAATAACAAATTTTGAAATCACTTTCTATGTTCATTATAAAATGAATAAAATCGATATAAATATCGTTCACGTCAAAATGGCGTAAATCTAAACAACACGGCTTTCAAATATTTCTACTTTCAAATATTCTATTTCAAATATTCCTTTTTCAAATATTTCTACTTTCAAATATTCTATTTCTAAACTGGAATGAGGCCCAATCAATTACCATATAATGTTCATTATATGGATTTTCTACCACACGTATATAACAGCAACGATAAATCATCAACCATCATCCAAAGTGCGTTCTACACTGTATAAGCATCAAATATAAATATTCAACGCTTATAACAGTCTGTCAATCAATCGATCGACATACAACTAACTATTGGGATTAGTGTATGTCATATATCACCCCGATACCCGTGTGGGGTTTTCAAACAATCAAACACAGATTTTATTTGTGCAGTTGGGTGATGTGTAAAATTTATCGTCCCAATCAATATCAGTCAAATGTGTGTATATAAACAAATCATTCGATTTGTTTATAACTATTTATTTCATTTTAAATACATGTTAAAAATTCTATTTTTAACTATAAAATATTTCAAACTATATAATATTTTATTTCATTTCACATCACATCACACAATCAACTACACATCGAAATCAAACAACCAAGCATACAAGCCATCCATGGTCTGTGGACGACGGGTGTCGGGTGCTACTAAACGCCGTCTGCATCCTAGTATATATTTTAACTAGAAATAAAATTAAAAGTGAGAAGTTCTCACCAAAAAGCTAAACCAAACGCCACGACTCTTCCTATGTAGGAAATCTTCGTCGTTCTCGCCTTTGTCACTTTCGTTGCCCGTAGCCACTACATATATAAAAATCACATTTTTATATGGTTGCTATGTACATAAAAATCATCTCTTTACACATTATAAAAGTTATTTCTTTTTATGATGATATATATAATAGAAATCTCTTCTTCATATATTTATGGTGATGTTCATATAATAAAAATCAAACCTTTTCCTTTATAAAAATATATTCTTTTCTATTTAAAAATATAATCCTTTTCGTCTTTCAAAATCAAATCTTTTCAGAGTAGAAGAATCCTATTTTTTTAACAAGGCTACTTTTAATGTTTAAAAACAATGGTCTTTTATTTTTATAAACAACGCTAATTTTATTTTTAAAATATTGCTAATTTTATTTTCAAAACAAAAATAAAAACCCTATTTTATACAATGTATTTATTTAAAAAAAATCAGAAATTTACCTTAATCACATTTTCATACTGTTAAACCGTTCTTCGTTTCAGCCGATACCATTTCACCAGAAAACCCGCCTAGCGCGCCTCCTTGCGGTGATCGGAGGTCGATCCAAGGCCGCCACCCCCTTCCCCTACGTGCAGCGCACCTCCGCCACACTCCAGCGTCGAACTCGACGCTTCGCCTGCGCCAGAGAACCACCCCGAACCGTGCACCCTTGAACCCAAAATTCACTCATATTTGTTTGTGCTGGACGATGATATCTACTGGGATGAGAAGCTCTTGAATTTCTCTATAATTTTTGCTTTGAGGGGAGGGTGTGATTCGATTTAGATGAGGGGCGATTAGGGGTTGGAAACCGGATGATTTCGTCCATCGATGAGAGCTGACGGCGGCTCAAAGGGAAATTAGGGTTTTAAGGTTTTGAAAAATCCTTTTTATAGCCTTTATTTTAATATTTAATTATATTTTCTTAACGTTTGAAATTTTAACGCTTCGAACTCCTAACGAACTCCAACGACAACCGCCCCTAGGTAATTACCTCCATTCCTAACACAATGCGATATGTTTCATAAGCCAATTCGGCCGTTACGATCTTTTTTTGCTAAATTTAAAATGTAAATCAGTGTATTCAATTTTAAACGTACATTTCAATTTACCGGGGCCACATACGAACTCTAAAAATTCCCGAAAAATATTTTCTAGCTTCGTATTGATGATACGGTCCTAACAAAACTAGTTTCGTCGAATTCTGAGACCGTTTGAAAAATGGCCATTTTCCAGTCGATTAAAATCAACTTAAACTGGTCAAACACGTTTTCCTTTGCCACGCTCACATATTGATTCGAAAAATTATGAAATTTGGAATCTAGCAATAATTTTACATCACGGACCCAACAAAAGTGGTTTCGTCGAAATCCGAGGTGGTTTGCAAAATTCCCATTTTTAAGGGCCTGAATTCCATAGCGACTATTCAGAATTTTCAACTGGACATATCTTTTGATTCCCGCTATGAAATTTCGATTTCTCGGATTCATTAGAAAGATATTCTCCATTAGATTCAAATATTTTTGATTTCACTAAAATCCGGTTTATTTTGCACCCGGTATGTTCATTTGAATTTTGAAATCAAATTATCGAACTACCGCGCCATTTTCAATTCCTTTTATAATTTAAAATAAATATTTATATTCTAACGACGATCTATATAATATATACGTTCGAATTCTATTCAAAATAAATTTCTCGTCGTTATTATTTAAAATAATTCATTTAAAAATAATCAAAATTCACTAAAATTGCCAAAATAATTTTTTTGAATTGGCCCAGATTTCCGGGTTATTACATCCGACGGTCTACTATCCTTGTTGGTCGTGACCCTCTACCTCCTCGTGAGGCAACCGCCGAACCACCCTGGTGTCACCTCGTCGCAGCATTCTGACTGCATAGCTGCATCTGCATTCAAGTCCCACCCACCTAGTAGTTACGCGGAGACCCAACCTCTGCGAGTACAGCCCAAGACATCTGTCACCGCACATAGAACTACTTGGAGCACCTTACGTACTTCAGGAAGCTGCGTGCTTCCCCATCCAGTACTTTGGATCCATCATAACAATCAGATGAATATGCGCTCCACTCGTTTCTTACAACACCCCGATGATCTACCTTGTTGGGTTATTCATGCTCAAACGTATGGACTGGTCCAAGCGCCTTTCTTTAATATGTGTTAGACCCTATGTCTAAACATTCTTTTACGCGCTTGTTTTACCTCACCAGGTTCCCATTTAACTTGGTTATTCCCGTTTATATTGAATTCTTATTCCAATTTACCAAGTTTCTCTTGATTATTAATTTCAATCATATAACTTAGTCCATTTAAGTTTAATAATAAGCCCACAACATGTTATTGTCTAGATTATGGCCCAAGGTCTGTAATCCAAAATCTATTTTATATTCTTGCTTAGTTACATCATTACAATAACATGTTCTCCTTAATACGTTATTAAGTATATCTCAATTCACATGTTTCCTAATCACTTACCATTTAAATATAACTTATTTATTTGACAGTTTTCCTCATTCTTTCTCATTTAATCATAAATTCAATTTACATCGTCACTACAACTTATCATTGTTTACTTAGCAGATTACTACGCATATCTAGTTCTATCATTTCTACAAGTTATACTTACCCTACAAGGTTTCTTTAATTGCATAACTTTATTATATTTTCCTCCGGTTGCATATACCACTTGGTATCTTTAATTACATAACCTTATTGGGTTAAGTTCGTGGACCTATATGTAAATATTACCCACCCCCTCTATTTTACTTAACCCACCCACTACCCTTCCAATTTTACTTAACCTTAACTTAAGTTCATAATCATACAATCCTTAGGGATTAAATTAGGTTAAGTAGTCCAATTCATTACCATGTCCAATTATGATTATAACAGGCTAAACCTCCCACATTAGGCTACAACGTGTGGATGTTGCATATGCCGGTCGGGTTCGGGCAGTCTTATTCCACAGTTGGGTCTAACCACATGTCTTAGACTGATTCGTATTTGCACACTTAGACCTCTCACATTAGGTTCAACATTTGTGGCTGCTGGATATGCCGGTCGGGTCCGGGCAGACTTCCACCACTAATGCAACCTAACCTCGTGTCATAAGTGCAATTACAATTCCTAATTGTAATTACTAGACATTCCATTTTTATCCAAATCTACCTATGTCATCATAGGTGATTATTTCTCTTTTTCCCTATATTTAATTATACGCCCAATTCACTATTAAAATCATAGACTTTTACACCCTTTTTCAATTCACCTTTTAATTATGCATCATATGCTTTTTTTCCAAGTTATAAGTCAAGGCATATATATATATATATATATATATATATATGTGTGTGTGTGTGTGTGTGTGTGTGTGTGTGTTTGTGTGTGTGTGTTACGAATAAACCCAAATCTACATATTTTCCAGTTTATATCCCTAATCTATATTCACCCCTTTCAATACAAGTTACACGCGAATCCATATTCATATATTTTCCAATTTATGCCTAAAATTCATATTCACATACGTCCCAATTTATGCCCAAATTATATTTTCCAACGTATGCCTAAATTCATATTATCCAATAAGACATATGCCTCCAAACCCATATTCGTATATTTCCAAATTTATGCCCAAATTTAGATCCATATTTTCCAAAATCAATTACACTCCAAATTGTGTCTTTCCCCATTATTCCCAATTTCGCACATTCACATTTTTCAGTGTTAGGCCTAGGCTCAAAGGTAGTCTGGCTATATAAAAATAAAAAGGGAAAAGAGGTAGAGAAGAGAATCTAGAACAGGCTTAATAACGAATCAATAATAAACTGATAGAAGTAGGCATAAACTGAATAGGCATATTATACAAGATTTAACTTGGTGGCAGTATGAACATATAAAAGCAGATCTGATAGTTATGTCATAATAGAATTGATTAGGCACTGATTCAAGACCCAATTTTTACATAAATATCAAATTTACTATTTAAATATTTAGATCTAAAAATAACATAAACTCATAATGAATAGATCTAAGGAAATGGATCCAAATTACTGCGAAGAACATGTTGAATAAGTTGTTGTAGCCATCGCTGAATTTGTTGTAGCAATTTTCGAATATGTATAATCTTCTTTGAATTGATTTAAAAGAAGAAAGGCCATTTTAATTTTCGCTGCAGCAGAGCTTTACCATCAACATTATTTTTAGATGAATAAAACCTAGGTCTAGGGTCCTTTATATAGCCTAGGGTTTAATGAATCTTGCTCAGAAAGATGTCCAGATACAAAACGAAGTATTTCGCCTAGATCTATCAGGGGTGGGTTGACCCCCTTTGAGTGGGTCGACCTATGGGTCAACCCCCCTTTGGTTAGGTCGACCTATGGGTCGACTCCCCTTGAGTGGTTAGACCCACCTGGGCGGGAAATCCACAGTCTTCCCAAGTTTCAAATTTTGAACCGAATTTCGAATTTCTGGACCCATTTTTGAATTTCTGAACCTACTATATATATATTTATATATTCTTCCTATGTGTATAAAACTTTAAACCTTTATAACTTCTTCATACAGTGTCCGATTTACGCAAACCAACTGTCTATTTTGACCAGAATTTCGAGACGGACGCAATGGCGCAGTCTGTTTTACTTAATTCTGAATATTAAATTAAATTTTCCTTAATTCAATGTTAATAGTGTATTTCACACTAATTATCCTTTAATTCATCATCTTTAGTGTCATTAAAATTCTAGGGTGTTACATTCTCCCCTACTCAAAGGACTTAGTCCTCAAAATCTCTAAGTTAAGTAGAACGTATATCCTAACATGCAACAATCATACATCCATCTAGCAATCACAGGCATCCAATGTCCTTAAGGAATTTCTAATGCTTTTATGAACGTACGCAATAGTGTGTGTGTATATGTCCGTAAACTAATGCGAAAGATCAGGCGGTCTACTGATTTAGTTGACCTCCTTAACGCAATGTATGTTTGGGCCATGCAACCAAAATGTATGCAAATCATCCTAGTATAACATGTAAGCTCTATATGTGAGCACAATCATCCAGCCAAATGCAACATCAATGCAACAATACACCCATTTTCATCCATAAAATTTAAAATATACACACATCAATATGCTAAATGTAAGCGGTTGAGCCGATCTAGTGCCTATTGTGTGTTTATATGCATCCACGAGCAACTACTAGCAAACACTTGCATCCATCAAACATAACATGTCTCAAACACATGTTTACGTTCATTAGTTTTTTATCTAAAGACTCGATCGATAGGAGATATTCAAAAGATGGATACAAGTATTAATTCGAAGCTTGGAAAAAGAAGTGAAGAACATATTCTCGAAAAGGAAACGATGTGAAGCACGAATCTCGTCTTAAGCCTCCCAAATAGCGCTCTCGCAGCCCTTTCCCCATCGCACTCTTACTAGCTTCACTTCTTTGTTGCATAGTTTCTTAACCCCCGATCCAAGTATGCAAGTCAAAAATAGTCCTATCATTGTTTCCTTCTCTACTTTCATTTCCTCTTGCAAGTTTGGCTCCACTACCTCGAACTCTATACATTTTATCGCCGCTTGGATGAATAGACATCTTAGAATGATGGGCTTCTTCAAGGACTGTCTTCAATAGGTTTCTCATCCAGATATGACTCACCTATCAAACCTCTTCTCAAGTAGCTCCCCTACTTGCTTATCAAGTTCCCTCTTTTCTTTTAGGAGTCACATGTCGCAAATCATTGACAGATATATCAAGAGGTTTTAGGAGGCGAAGCATGACATACCCTTTTGGTGTCATAAGAAATCTCGAGAGTCTTTCTATGGCAAGTCAGAAGTCTAATGACCCTCCTCTCACAATCTAGAATGACTCCATATATGGTTAACCCATCCATCCTAGAATCAAACCATATCTTATGAAATCAAGAAAAAATGCATCACAATCAAACTCGACGCCTAACACAGAGATTCTCAAACCCCCCGACAATTCCTCGGTAAATGAGTCGTACCTCTAATGGGTTTGAGACACTAACGGGATCCAAAACCATACTAGTATTTAGGTGCAGAGACTCAACTAAAGGATCAGATATAAAAGAATGCGAAGCGTCAGAAAAAGAATCCTAACAGGATGATCAGAAATAGAAATCAATCCTTCGATGGAAACTTTCCTACCCTTATCCTGTCCACCAATTATGAGAACATTAGCTTGCCCCTTAGAAGTTCCGGCCCTCTGGCCTTGTCTTTGTCTCTTTGGGCACTCCTTGATAAGGTGTCCTGCCTTACCAAAGTGGTAACAATGACTTTCCTCTTTCTACAATCCTTTTTCATATGATCCACCATTACGAAATTATGGTATTTCCTCTTTTCTTCTTTGGGCTGTGCTCCTTATCCCCAACTCCCTTATTCTCCTTTTTACCATCCTTGTGAAACATGCTAATAAGTCTCTTGAAAGCTGACTCCATCGCACAGAAATCCTTATGAGGCTTGAGAGAAAATAAGACGTAGGTGAAACCACTAAGGCTAAAGATGTAGGTTGGGCACTTCTTTGCCCTTCGACATGTACCGTAGTTTTAACATGCCTACGGAACCATGCCGAAATAGAGATACCCTTTCGAAAGGAAACAGTTCTCGGATCAAAAAAGGAAATGAAATCAAGCGCAGAATCGGAAAGATATTTATGGATTTGTGAAATATGATTTTCAAAAATAGACTTTTTATTTTAAAATACTTTGTTTTTGTGACCTTTTTGAAAACCATTTTCAAAGTATTTTATCCGATCTTATAACCATTTGCTCTGATACCAAATGTGACACCCCACGTCCGTTAATGTCACTCACTAAGGGAATGCATTAAGTTCCGTGAAGCGTTATAGGTAAATAAGAACATAATAACACAAGACAGACATGTAAAATAGCATGGGAATTAAAAAAACTTTATTTAAATCAAAACATCGTGGTCCCAAATACTGAGTTTACATCATAAGTAACTAATTACATTAATAATCTGTCTTGCCAAAAATATCAGAGTACAAAAGCATAAAACCATATTTCCCTTGTAAAGCCATAAGGGAGTTGACAAGAAGTCATAGCAGTACGTCCGTATCCAAAATTCAGGCTAAGATGAAAGAATTCAAATCAACTCTAAGCACTTCCACCCTGAGAACCTGGAGGGGAGGGGGAGACGGAAGAGAGAGAAGAGAAAACAAAAAGGGTCAGACATAAAGTCTGACGAATCCAGTTACTTTTAAATATAAATAAATAAAAGAGTCATGGCAGTTATATAAAACAGGAAGAACAAGATAACAATAACAATAACAATAACAAGTGTGAACTGAGCATGATATATTGAGCTTGTTAAATACATTTCTCTACACCGCGCAGATACTAGTATATCAGAAGTAGAATGATCCCTACTAATACCATTCTATTACATTTTCTTGATTATTAGGTTACTTGGGTTCATAGCACTCAAGATTTATACGCGCATCATACCCATTTACTTTCCCATGGATCTACCTATTACAACATATGATGCTATCTATCAATATTGGGATACACCCCATGGTAACCCACTCGCACTGTCTCCACCTTAGTGAACGCAGTCTCTCATCCTATGCCAGAGTGACGTACGGATCTCTATATAACAATGTTGCATTCTGCATATATCTGTCATTACTATGCAACGTAAGCGTCCGGCCTACCACCATCGATTGAATCAGATTCCTTATTGGAATAATGCCCACTAGTCTACGATACACCACCCAGAGCAGATATGCATGTATCTAAACTATCCTACGTATGTACCGTAATTGTAGCTCGATGCCTCAATCGCATGTCCTTTAATGTGCACCGAGTTCCATGGCAGGTCTGAACTAGAAACACGGAACTCGGCTTGGAGCTTTTCCATACCTGTACAGGCCGCCTTTGAGTGCCTCCAAATACAGATATTCCTCGGGTCTGTTTTCCATGGTGGCTATGGCCCCACCTCGGCCCCTCCCTCAACTAGTAAAGACTATAAGAGCTAAGCGACCGCCCCTAATACAACCTATTTAAACATCCATGTGGAGTCTACACTAAACCCCATACCTTGATAGTGAAAGGTGAAAAGAGATCTTGGGTTTAGCTCTAGTCTTTTCACATCCTGCTGGCTACCGATGACGGATATCCGACGGTTTACTATCCTTGTTAGTCGTGACTCTCTACCTCCTCGTGAGGCAACCGCCGAACCATCCTGGTGTCACCTCGTCGCAGCATTCTGACTGCATAGCTACATCTGCATTCAAGGCCCACCCACCTAGTAGTTACGCGCAGACCCAACCTCTGCGAGTACAGCCCAAGACATCTGTCACCGCACAGAGAACTACTTGGAGCACCTTACGTACTTCAGGATGCTGCGTGCTTCCCCATCCAGTACTTTGGATCTATCATAACAATCAGATGAATGTGCGCTCCACTCGTTTCTTACAACACCCCGATGATCTACCCCGTTTGGTTATTCACGCTCAAACGTACGGACTGGTCCAAGCGCCTTTCTTTAATATGTTGTCAGACCCTATGTCTAAACATTCTTTTACGCACTTGCCTTACCTTACTAGGTTCCCATTTAACTTGGTTATTGCCGTTTATGTTGAATTCTTATTCCAATTTACCAAGTTTCTCTTGCTTATTAATTTCAATCATATAACTTGGTCCATTTAAGTTTAATAATAAGCCCACAACATATTATTCTCTAGATTGTAATCCACAATCTATTTTATATTCTTGCTTGGTTACATCATTACAATAACATGTTCTCCTTAATACGTTATTAAGTATATCTCAATTCACATGTTTCCTAATCACTTACCATTTAAATATAACTTATTTATTTTACAAGTTTTCCTCATTCTTTCTCATTTAATCATAAATTCAATTTACACCATCACTAGAACTTATCATTGTTTACTTAGCAGATTATTACGCATATCTAATTCTATCATTTCTACAAGTTATGCTTACCCTACATGGTTTCTTTAATTACATAACTTTATTATATTTTCCATCGGTTCTGTATACCATTTGGTGCCTTTAATTACATAACCTTATTGGGTTAAGTTCGTGGGCCTATATGTAAATATTACCCACCCCCTCTATTTTACTTAACCCACCCACTACCTATTCAATTTACTTAACCCTAACTTAAGTTCATAATCATACAATCCTTATGGATTAAATTAGGTTAAGCAGTCCAATTCATTACCATATCCAATTATGGTTATAATGGGCTAGACATCCCACACTAGGCCTACAACGTGTGGGTGCTAGATATGCCGGTCGGGTCTGGGCAGTCTTATTCCATAGTTGGGTCTAACCTCGTATCTTAGCCTGATTCGTATTTGCACACTTAGACCTCTCACATTAGGTTCAACATTAGTGGCTGCTGGATATGCCGGTCGGGTCCCGTTAGACTTCCACCACTAATGCAACCTAACCTCGTGTCATAAGTGTAATTTCAATTCCTAATTGTAGTTACTAGACATTCCATTTTTATCCAAATCTACCTATGTCATTATAGGTGATTATTTCTCCTTTTCCCTATATTTAATTATATTCCCAATTCACTATTCAAATCATAGACTTTTACACCCCTTTTCAATTTACCTTTTAATTATGCACCACATGCTTTTTTTTCATGTTATAAGTCAAGGAATATACATACATATATATATATATATATACATACATACATACATACATATATATATATATGCATGTTATACATACATACATATATATATATATATGCATGTTATACATAAACCCAAATCTACATATTTTCCAATTTATGTCCCTTCTCCATATTCACCCATTTCAATACAAGTTATACCCGAATCTATATTTGCATATTTTCCAATGTATGCCTAAAATTCATATTCACATACGTCCCAATTTATGCTCAAATTATATTTTCCAATGTATGCAAAAATTCTTATTATCCACCAAGACATATGCCCCCAAACCCATATTCGTATATTTCCAAATTTGTGCTAAAACTTAGATCCATATTTTCCAATATCAATTATGCCCCAAATTATGTCTTTCCCCATTATTCCCAATTTCGCACGTTTGCATTTTTCAGCGCTAGGCCTAGGCTCGAAGGTAGCCTAGCTGTAACAAATAAAAAGGGAAAAGAGGGAGAGAAAAGAAATGAGAACAGGCATAATAACAAATCAATAATAAACTAATAGAAATAGGCATAAACTGAATATGCATATTATGACAAGATTTAACATGGCGGCGGTATGAACATATAAAAGCAGATCTGGTAGTTATGTCATAATAAAACTGATTAGGCACCAATTCAAGATCCATTTTTTCCATACATATCAAGATTACTATTTAAATATTTAGATCTAAAAATAATTTGAACTCAAGTGAATAGATCTAAGGAAATAGATCCAAATTATTGCGAAGAACATGTTGAATTAGTTGTTGTTGCCATCGCTGAATTTGTTGTAGTAATCTTCGAATATGTATAATCTTCTTTGAATTGATTTAGAAGAAGAAAGGCCATTTTAATTTTCGTTGTAGTAGAGCTTCGCCATCAGCATTATTTTTAGATGAATATAACCTAGGTCTAGGGTCCTTTATATAGCCTAGGGTTTAATAAATCTTGCTCATAAAGGTGTCCAGATACAAAACGAAGTATTTCGCTCATATCTGTCAGGGGTGGGTCGACCCCCCTTTGAGTGGGTCGACCCCCCTTTGGGTAGGTCGATCTATGGGTCAACCCCCTTTGGGTAGGTAGACCCACCTGGGTTGGAAGTCTGCCGCCTTCCCAAATTCGAATTTTGAACCAAATTTTGAATTTCTGGACCCATTTTTGAATTTCTGAACCTAATATATATATATATATATATATATATATATGTATTCTTCTGTGCGTATACAAACTTCAAACCTTAATAACTTCTTCATACGGTGTCCGAATTACCAAACCAGTGTCTATTTTGACCAGAATTTCGAGAAGGACGCAATAGCATAGTTCGTTTTACTTAATTCTGAATCTTAAATTAAGATTTCCTTAATTCATTATTAACAGTGTATTTCACCCTAATTATTTTTTAATTCATCATCTTTAGTGTCGTTAAAATTCCAGGGTGTTACAAGTTCTAAGACCGAATGACCAAGCTGTTATAGGAATAAAATGGGTTTATAAAAAGTAAGCAGGCAAGTTAGGAAATATAACTAAGAATAAAGCTAGACTCATTGCACAAGGATATGACCAAGAAGAAGTAATAGGCTACAAAGAAATGTTTGCTCCAGTCGCTAGACTAGAAGTAATCCATATCATACTAACTTGTGCCTGTCATCATAATTTCAAATGATAGCAAATGGATGTAAAAAGTGCTTTCTCAAATGGTTATTTAAAAGAAAGAGAATACGTTGAACAACCACCTTTATTTGCACATGAAAAATATCCTGATCCTGTTTATAAGTTGAAAAAGGCATTATATGGTTTAAAGCAAGCACCCCGTGCTTGTTATGTACTTGATTGATTTAGGATTTCAAATTGGAAAAGTTGATCAATCATTGTTTATAAAACGAGATAAGAAAGATATTTTAATAATTTTGATATATGTCGATTACATTATTTTTCGTTCCACTAATTAAAAATTATGTCATGAATTTTCAGAAATAATGACAAGCAAATTTGAAATGTCACATATGGATGAATTGTCATATTTTCTACGATTACAAATTAAACAACTACCAAATGTTGCTTTCATATATCAAGAAAAAGAATGTACTAATCTAATAAAATGTTTTGGAATGTAAAATATTTCAACTAAACCGACACCTATGAATACAACAACGCACTTAGAAAAAGATGAAAATGGTAAAAGTGTCGACCAAAAATTATACAGTAGTATGATTGGTTCACTATTATACTTAACAGCAAGTCGACCAGATATAATGATGAGTGTTTGTTTATGTGCTCGTTTTCAAGCCAATCCTAAAGTATCACACTTAAGAGCAGTTAAGCGTATATTGCGTTGTCTATGCAATACCAAATATTTTGGACTTTTTACCCGAAAGATTGTTCCGTTAAACTTGTGTCATACAGCGATGCTAATTTTGGAGGATCATGAACGGATCAAAAAAGTATAAGCGGTACTTATCATTTTATTGGTAAGTCAATAATATCTCGGTTTAGAAAGAAGCAAATTTATGTTTTACTATTGACGTGTGAAGCATAATACATATCAGCAGCATTGACTTATGCTCAAGTGATTTATATGCAACAAACACTTAACGATTTTAACATAAATTTAAATAATTCAACTATTTACTACAGTAACACTAGTGAAATAAACTTATCCAAAAATCCAATAAACAACTCTAGGACTAAACATATAGATATAAGACATCATTTCTTACGTGATAACATAGAAAAACAAATTAATTATTTAGAGTTTGTCTCTGAAAATCAAATCGCTGACATATTTACTAAACCATTACTCGAAAATACATTCATTAAGCTTCGTCGAGAACTAGACATCATTTCATTTAAAGATTTATAAAAAATATAAAATGCTAAGATAAAAATTCAGCTTATCAAGAAAAATAAAAATTTATGACTACAACGGGTGTCAAAACTAGGTTGCTTGATACTAAGCTGAATGTTCTTACCAAGTGTGCTATGTTATTTTTCATGTTGAACATACAAAACAACATTGTATTATGTTACATATTTCATAATTTTTTTTAACTTAGCTAACTAACAGCTTAACTAACATCCTAAATAAATTAAAGACTGAGATTAAAACAACCTATCGTTTAAGAATTCTAGCTGCCACTCTTAAGGACTGGTCTCTTATAAATACATAAGTTTTTACGTTTTTTTTTTACAACCAAATATTTCCAAACTAAAGAAATTATTATCATGTCAAACAAATCATCCTCAACCAATCAACACCAACAAAATCAACCAAGAAATACTCATCTGAATCGATTGATATCTTTGCTTCTCCTATTCCAAATAAAGAACTGGAATTAAGATGGAAAAACTACCGCACTTGATATTATTCGGACGCTAAGAAAAACAAGAGAAAACTTTCCATCTCACCTTATGTAACACCCCACGCCCGCTAAGGTCACTCATAATGGGAATGCCTTAGTTTCGGTGGAGTATTTTAAGTGAGTATAGAACAGAAAAATTACAACAAGACAGATATAAGTAATACTTGAAAATTTAAAACATCATTTCATTGCAGCGGAAAGTAAAACATATTTGGTTATGTCACAAAACCATAAACAAGAGTCAAGTACATAATATCCATCCTGATAAAACAAAAGTACATAATCCCACTACATAACTTAATAGCCATAATAGAAAAGATAAACTGAGCTTTACATCCACGGTCCAAGCTCCAAAAGATAGATAAAGCAGTCTGATCAAAGCCCACTAGTGCTAGGCCCACTCTGAAAACCTGAGGGTTGGGAAAAAGATAAAAAAACAACGGGGTCAGACATAAGTCTGAGCGAGTCCTATAACATTAACAATACAATCATTAAAGTAATTAGGGTATGATATAAACAAGGTACGGTACCTCTGGGGATAATGACTACACTAAGTAGCCAACTAAACACAGGATGTACTAAGATAACCGAAAAGACGCCTTTACCCACCCAAGGATAATTACTACACTGCACCACCCCAGATCTACCCACCCAAGGGTAATTCCTACACTGCACCACCCCAGATCTACCCACCCAAGGGTGATTCCTACACTGCACCACCCCAGATCTACCCACCCAAGGGTAATTCCTACACTGCACCACACCAGTTCTACCCACCCAAGGGTAATTCCTACTTAAAGGTTGATCCCACTAAGTGTACTTAGTAATTTTTAATAGTAGTTTCGTGTACCCCTAGCTGACTACATAGGTGCCGTCTGCCCCTATCTCCACTAGGTGTACCCACTACTCCCCAAGCGATCGACTCCCTAACGTAGATACCCGTGCTGGCCCCACAGTGGGGTGTATCATTCCCCAAAGTGGCAACCTGATAATATCAACGGTGCACGGCTTATACCTACACGATGCAACAACGTCTTACTTACCAGCCCGGGTCCACACACGCATATGAAACCCGTTGGACTTGCGTTGCCACCGCTAACCCGTTTTGGCCTCTTACAGTCAAGCCCAATATGCGTGTCCCGTCCTCGACTTGGGTCGAGCCCACAAAGATACGTTTGGGATATTGGTTGAAATGGGCCCCCACAAGCTACCCACCTAAGCTTGTCATTTCTAGTGAATCCCACTTAACCCTTTAACCATGTCCACTTACATGTTATAAATTTTGGTTAAGTCTTTTAATCATATTTTAATTGCCACTCAAGGCACCCACTAGATTTCCACATGCCACCCAAGGCACTTACTTGATTCCCACATGCCACCCAAGGCACTTACTTAACCCTTTAATCATGTTTAATTACATGTTCCACTTTGGTTAAGTATTCTAATCGTATTTTCTATTGCCACCCAAGGCAACCCACTAGTTTCCTCATGCCACCCAAGGCACCCCCACCAGTTACTACATGCTACCCAAGGCACCCACTTAACCCCTCATGCCCCACTACATGCTAATTTGGTTAAGTGTTTCTTAATTAATTAAGATCGTAACCTTTGTAAAGACCTCTCACATTAGACTGTCTTTTATGGCAGCTGGATATGCCGGTTGGTTCCGGGCAGCCTTACACCATAACAGAGTCTAACCTCGTGTCTTTACACTTGTCACGTATTTAGTTTATGACTAAGACCTCTCACATTGGGCCAATCATTTGTAGCCGCTGGATTTGCCGGTTGGTTCCGGGCAGTCTTATGCTACAAAAGGGTCCAACCTCGTGTCTTAGTCGATTAATTACACCTAATTAATCACCCCCATAATTTGTATTAATTATCCCTAATTAATTACCAATTTCAAGAATATGGGTAGACCTAACTCAATAGGTAAATTCCCAATTCCATAATATGGGTAGACCTAACTTAATAGGTAAATTCTCAATTCCATAATATGGGTAGACCTAACTTAATAGGTAAATTCCCAATTATGTCCATTCACTTTATGTTATGCTTAAGCATACCCATTTCACACCATTTTATTAACATGCATATTAAACCCATCGTTCCCCACGTAATTCGTTCTCATAACATGACATAATAAAGGGAAGATTCATCACAAATGCCATGGGTTTAACCAATCATAGCATATAACTTTATCATGGGTTTAAAAGGTGTCAACTTGCATATATGAGCATACATTAAACCCAACTAGCATTTAACCCAAACTTGCATGAAGCACATATATCACAAAGGGGGTAACTTGCATATGATTCTTATGTCATACAAAGGTGTGAACTTGCATAGCATGTCACATGTTAACTTGCATATAACCAAACACATAACTTGCATAACATGTTACATATGAACTTGCATATAATCATGCACATAACTTGCATATAACCAAACACATAACTTGCATAACATGTTACATATGAACTTGCATATAATCATGCACATAACTTGCATTACATGTTACATATGAACTTGCATATAATCTCACATATAGCTTGCATAACATGTTACATATGAACTTGCATATAATCTCACATATAGCTTGCATAACATGTTACATATGAACTTGCATATAATCTCACATATAGCTTGCATAACATGTTACATATGAATCAATGTTCAACATAGTGTTTTGCATAATGAGCATCATAAAACATAGCATTAAACTTGCATAACATATAGCATAAAACTCGCAAAACACACTACACTATACTAAACTTGCATAAACACATTGATCCACAAACATAGCCATATCTTATCATATCCTATCATAATCAATTTAACAATTGATTATTAAGGCTATAGAAACTCACCACTAAACTCCAATAAGCAAACCCTTGCCAAAAATCACCCAAAAACTCTAGCCTTGAAAATAAAGCTTGCAACTTGATGATGAATGCAAGCTAATGATCACTCATACAACTTAAAAATGCTTGTATGAACATGAAAGCCTTCATAGAAATAGTTTAGAAAGAGGATGGAGGCTAGGGTTTTGAGTGGAGGCCATGATCATAGAAAATTTTGGCATAGTTTAGTTAGAGGATAGGATTATGATCATTTAGGGCTAGCTTAGGGTCTTATTTATAGGATTAGGATGTGTTTTAGACCCTTAGATTAACCCTAGGTTAGTTTAGGTCCGTCAGACTTCGTCCCAAGCACTCTAACCCAGCCCAAAACTCAACCAGGTGCACTCAGGCTAACCTGGACGAGCAAGCCAGGTTTTGCCCAAGTCGACAGCCAAGTCGACAGGGCTGTCGACTTGGTCTGTGACAAGTCGACCCCACTGTCGACAGGGTTGTCGACATGGCCTGGGCGGGAAATTTCCCGCCTAGCCCCATTTCTGCTCTTTTGAAATCTGTTTCGAATTTTGAATTTTCAGAAAACTTCTTCGGGCCTTAACCGGGTCATACGGACTCCGATTTACAAAATTTCGGACTCTATTTCGCGTATTTTTCCGAGACGAACGCAATGGCACAGCCCGTTTCCCCCAATTCTCACTTCTGAGATTATTTATTCTGTAATTAGTGAATATTAGTATTAACTGAAATTCGGGGTGTTACACCTTACACCAAGTATAAAATAGACGAAATTCACGACTACCTGCAACAACAGCTGGAGCTACAACATATGTTATATTTTGAGCAGAAAACTACCGCACAATGACTAAGCTTTCTTGACCAAATTGCTATTTGAATATGCGGCAAGTCCGTTGTACCAAAGACATGTCACTACCCATTATCGACAACTCTAGAACGATCATCAATGTCTTGGAGTCCATGAAATAATACCCCTACTGCTCCAAAATACAGTCCTAACTCCTGGGAAAAAAACTATGCTGAAAACGAAGAATCAATGAAGGATTCTCCAAAGAAGAAATCGAAGTCATCAGAATCCGAATAAATATTCCTTTTTATGTTGTTTATGTTTTTTTTGCGCTTAATAACAATTGCATTATTATAATGCAACATAAAAGTAATTGTTTCTCAATTTTTTAGAAGAAATAAATATTTTTTTCGTTAATTTTGTTTGTTAGAATATGTAACAACCCGAAAATCTGGGCCAGTTTAAAATTTTTATTTTGGCAATTTTGGCGAAGTATGAATATTTAAAATGAATTATTTTAAATAATATCGATGGAAAATTTATTTTGAATATAAATAGAACGTATATATTATACGCGTCGCCGTTAGAATATAAATAATTATATATAATTATAAATAGAATTGAAAATGGCGCGGTAGTTCGATAATTCGATTTCAAACTTCAATTGAATGTACCGGGTGCAAAACAATCCGGATTTTAGTGAAACCAAAAATAATGGAATCTAATAGTGAATATCTTTCCAACGAATCCGAATAATCAAGATTTCATATCGGGAATCAAAAGATATGTCCAGTTGAAAATTCTGAATAGTCGCTATGGAATTCAGGCCCTTAAAAATGGACATTTTGCAAATGACCTCGGATTTCGACGAAACCAGTTTTGTTGGGTCCGGGATGTAAAGTTATTGCTAGGTTTCAAATTTCATAATTTTTCGAATCAATATGTGAGCGTGGCAAAGGAAAATGCGTTTGACCATTTTCAGTTGATTTTAATCGACTGGAAATTGGCCATTTTTCAAACGGTCTCAGAATTCGACGAAACTAGTTTTATTAGGACCGTATCGTCGATACGAAGCTAGAAAGTATTTTTCGGGAATTTTTAGAGGCCGTATGTGGCCCCGGTAAATTGAAATGTGCATTTAAATTGAATATATAAAGAATTATACTTTAAATTCATCGGAAACTGATTCAAACAGTCGAATTGGCCTACGATACATATCCCATTGTGTTCGGAATGGGGGTAATTAACTAGGAACGACAGTCAGTGGGCTTGATTTTGAGTTCAAATAAAAAGTCAACCCCTTTGAAAATAAATTAATAATATAATATTTATATAAATATCTCTCTTTTCCTCTAAACCCTGTTTCCCGTTCAAAATTTGATTTTCCCCAAACCAGACATCCAGCCGCCGCCTAGCTCCTCCAACCCACCATCGGACCTCGCCACCGTCCACCCCCACGTCGGCCGACCCTCCTACGCCCTCCCCTGGCCACCACGTTCCCCTCCAGCCCTCTATCGACGGTTCAGCCCCACCACGCCCCCAAACCCTCACCAAACCGCCACCACCATCCACCACCACTTGGCAACGCACCCCCAGCACCCCTCCCTGACACCACACCGCCACCCCCTCGGCCCCACTTCACCAAAGTCCGGCCATGGTCCTCCCCGAAGTTAAAAATCCAATTTTTAATGTGTGTTTTGCAATTACCACCTCCTCCTCCACTATTGGCTGCAAATAACACCCTCCCTCTTCACTAGACGCTGTAAGTTTTTGTCTATTTTCGTTTTATTTATTTGTGTATATAGAAAATTTTAGTTATAACATTTTTGAAATAGAAAGTTACGATTTTTATAGTTGGAAAGGTTTGATTTTTACTGAGGTGAAGTTTATATTTTTACAAATAGAAGTTAGCAATGTAAAAATATAGTCTTTTCCATACAGTTAGTGATGTAAAAATATAATATTTTCTATATAGTAGCGATAAAAATATGACTTTTCCATATAGCAAAGTGAAGTAAAAAAAAAATTAGATTTTCATTATAGAAAAGGCCAGAATTTTTATCTATACAGTAGCGGTATACAAATAGAATTTTTATCTATACAGTAGCGGTATACAAATAGAATTTTTATCTATACAGTAGCGGTATACAAATAGAATTTTTATCTATACAGTAGCGGTATACAAATAGAATTTTTATCTATGTAGTAGAGTAGTAAAAAGGTGATTTTTTATATACATAACAATAATATAAAAATGCGATTTTTATATGTGTAGCGAATACGGACCACGAAAGTGACAAAAGGCGAGCGGTGAAGATTTCCTACATATGAAGAGTCGAGGCGTTTGGTTTAGCTATAGGTGAGAATTTCTCACCTTTCAATTTTATTTTCTAGTTATATATATATATATATACTAGGATGCAGACGGTGCTTAGTAGCACCCGACACAATCGTCCACAGACCATGGACTTGTTTGTTTGGTTGCATAGATTAGTTGAATTATTTGTTTGAATTGTTTGGTGAGATGAAATTGATATGATAGATGTGTGAATGGCGTGGGCCTTCACTAGACCGGGGATAAGGCTAGGCCTCGTCCCGTTTCTAGTATCGTGCCGTTATGCCGCCGAAATTTTCTAAAATATGTTAGAAAATAAAAATATCATTTTATTGTGTAAATGAATACTAGAAATTCATATGTTGGAATAAAATGTTTTATCGTTAAAATTATAATTTTTAACGTGAATATGAATATAGTGAAAGTGAATAAATAAATATTCATTTACAAACCAGACGGTTTGTTTATGTACACTTATTTGAAGGACATTGATTGGGTCGATAAATTTTACACATCGCCCAACTGCACAAATAAAATATTTGTTTGATTGTTTGAAACCCCACACGGGTGTTGGGATGAAATATGAAGTTCACTCATCCCGATTGATTAAATATGTCGATCGATTGATTGACAGACTGTTATAAGCGTTAGATATCTATATTTGATGCTTATACAGTGTAGTGCACTTTGGTTGATGGTTGATTATTTTTCAATGCTAATATATACATGTGATGTATGAAAATCCATATAATTAACTTTATATGGTAATTGATTGGGCCTCATTCCAATTTGAAAAATAAAGAATAATATAAAATAAAAGTTCATGTGTTGACAGTACTCATTCATTGAGATTGGTCATGTGTTGAACGAAATATTTTAGTAATAAAATTTATATCTTTATCAATATAAAATAAAAGTTCATGTGTTGACAGTACTCATCCATTGAGATTGGTCATGTGTTGAACGAAATATTTTGATAATAACAACCATTTTGAAGAAAAGAAATATTTGAAATAGAATATTTGAAAATAGAAATTTATGAAGCCGTGTTGATTAGATTGACGCCATTTTGACGTGAACGATATTTATATCAATTTTAAGTGATTTCGAAATGAATTGAATTGAAAACGATTTCGAAATGAATTGAATTGAAAACGATTTCGAAATGAATTGAATTGAAAACGATTTCGAAATGAATTGAATTGAAAACGATTTCGAAATGAATTGAATTGAAAACGAATTCGAAATGAATTGAAAACGATTTCGAAATGAATTGAATATAAAACGAATTCAAATTGAATTGAAAACAAATTGAAATGAATTCAAATTGAATTGAAATTTGAATTGAATAGAAATGAATTTTAAAACGAATTTATAAAGAAGAATTCGATTTTGCTTTGAATTGAAATAGAAGTTGAAACAAATTTTAAAACTATTTATATAATTCGTTTTGAATAGAAATCGACGAAATATATATTATATATAATTTATATATAATATAAATGGCCTGAATAGAACGCGCCGCGCCGCGGCAGTTCGTGAATTTCGACCATTTATTTCAAGCGGACATTACGGGAGATCCGACTGTCGGATTCTCCTAAAACCGGAACCGTTGGGTTCGTATCGAAAAGAGCTTTCTAACGAATGTTAGAAATTTGAAATCTAATGGTTTGATTTGGAGATACGTCCAAATCAAATTCGAAAAAGGTCGCTGTAAGTGCAGTTCGATGGCCGTTGATGGAAATCGACTGTACGGGCCTTGATAAAATTATTAAAAATAGTAATAATTTGTGTAAAATCATAAGAAATGATTTGTGAAGAATTGGGATGAAAAACTCCATATTTGAAAAGATAAAAATAGATTTTTATCGAAATGAACTAGTTTTGAACTAGAATTATAATTCTATTTATTTTTAAATAAATAAATTGAATTTAAAAAGGGTTTTGAAAATAACCAGAATATCCAATGATTGCATTGGAGTGGATTTGAATCGAAATTGTCTTCGAAATATTTCGATGTTGGAATTCGTGATTATACAGATGTTGTTATGGAAATTTGAAAGATATATATATATATGTATATCGTTATTTCCAATACGACATTTGTTAATCGTAGAATTTGATATTGAATATTAGCCGATATATTTTCTATTCAGAGCCTTATATTGAATATCAAATGTGATTTGGGTTTGTCGTGAATGGTGTCTTCACTAACACTGTTCTTGAACCCAGTTGAGAAAAGATTAAATCTTTTATTTAGATTTAATGAAGTGTACCAATTAAATAATATTTAATTGGAATTGATATTGATTTTTGGGTTTATCGTGAACAGTGTTTTAAATAACACTTGTTCTTTAACCCGATAATTAATGAATGTGATTTTGGGTTTATCGTGAACCGTGTTTTTAAATGACACTGATTCTTTAACCCAGTCGAAGATTAAAACTAAGTGGAGTTTTAATGAATCTTTAATTAGATTGAAAAGATCGAAAATGGAGTATCACCAGTTTTGCTCCAGGCGATAGTTAAATCTTTAATTAGATTTGAACGTGAAATGGTAATTGAATTTACCGATAACACTGTGGTGTTAGATATGAAGTATTACCAGTTTTACTTCATGGGATGAAGAGGTTGGGATTGGGAAATTAAAACAAATGATTACTTCGGTAAGGTTCGCTAATCCCGACTAGTTAGAATTGATATTCAAAAATGGATTAAAGAATAAATTCAAGGAATTTATCTTTGATAAAATTAATGGGAATCTTTCCCTATGAATGTGAAATTTAGAAACTAACTGTCGGTTAGCCAAGCAGAATGGTTTTCTGGATATTGATCTGATGTTGGTTTCGGCCTTCGGGGTTAATATTTGGGAAATTATTCTCTTGATTAATTTATGGTTAGTGACTAATGAATTGGAATGAGGCGTATGTTGTGTTTGTGTAACACTTATTTAAAATATACGCGAGTTATTCGGAAAGACCGGGTTTATCCCATTCTGAATAACTGATACGACGATAAGTCGAAGATGAAGACGATGGTCGAAGACCGGAGGTCTTCACGTCGTTTGGGTGATAACTGATGATCTTGATTGGGCTGTACACCCAAAAAGATGGAAACAGTTAGTGTTCGTCCAGACGTACTTGGAGATCGATGGATGTGCGGGGTACTAGGTGCTCCCGGTTTCGTTCAGACCCAGAACGGACTTGTAAATGGACTGTGTGTCTGACATCGTATTTCATTCTGTGTGACTGATATCGGTTGCATAGGATGGTTTGCCTGTGTGGCATGCTAAGATGCAAATGATCAAGGCTTCTGTTGAAAAGCAAAGTCTTGTGGTTGGTGATCAAAGCACAGCCTTTGTGGCGTAGCTTTGTGTAACGTTTACTTCACGAGTTTCACACCCGGTATGAACCAAAAACGGGAGACGGACCTCAGGGAGGGCCTGCGTTTCCTCCTAGCTAGAAGTGGCGTCAGTGGTTTTACACGCCCTGACGAGTTTGACTTATGTGGTTGTTACTGTTGCGAGGCGCCTCGGTTAGATCGGACGATCCGGGTCCGATGGAGTCATTCGTTGGCTCGCTTACGCCCCAAAGGGCGGCGAAACGTTGTGCTCAGGTATAATAATCCACATCGGTGGACCGGCCCTGTCGCTCCAAGGCTTGCCTGCGCGCTTGCCTGAGACTCGGGCTAGGCAGTCTCGAATCGGTTGAGGACTATCTTTTGCCTCGGTTCATAGAAGGAAATCCAATTTCCAAATACGTGACTTTGCGGTTTTATTTGTAAACCTATATATGGCGACATGATATATGGTACCCATGCCGCCTATGATTGATACTTATGATTTGAAGTTGTTTTATGCACTATGCACTTATAATAGTATCAAACGATTTGTTTTAACCGTATCAAGCATTCTTTGGCTGTTATAAGGGAAAACCCTATCCCTCGGCTTGCGTTGCATTGTGTGATGGGACCTGGGTCTTATAACAGCTTCATCTTTCTTTATTTAGCATTGCGCTGTTTGTTTTATGCACTGGTATTCTCGGGAGGAAACCCGTTCCGTGTTATACGGCGTGGTCCCTTGATTTACCTAACTTTAAAATAAAGATTAACTGTTTTAGTTCTCACACCAGTCCCATGACTGACCTGGAGTTTATTGTTTTAACCTAAACTCTGGGTGCCCTTATTTTCGGCACGGGCAGCTAGTAGTTTTGGTTTTGCAGATTTATATTCACAGGATCCTGGTTTACAGCTGGAACGATATCCGGAAAGCTTTGTATCCGTATATCTACTTCTAGTTGTGTATTGTATTATTTTCCGCTGCTATGTATTTAAATGTAATTTAAATCTCTGATATTTCTGTGTATTATTCATTTATACTCTGTATATTCTTGTAATCTGATGCATTGTTGTAATATAAAATGAAATGTTCTTCTGCATGCGTTCTGTTTTGTCCTGTTCTCAAACGATAGGGCGTTTCGAACGGCCTGGATCGGTTTAGCGACTGGTTCGGACCGAGCGAAATTCCTTGCCGTCACAGAATATTTTAAAATCAACTTCATAAATATATATAAACATTAAAATTATAACATATAATTATATATATAAACATATATATAATTAGTGCAAAAGTTAAACTGGAGAAACTAGTTTAACAGCCACTAGTCATGTGGTGGTTTCTATACTAGTCGATTGGTAATATGTAGTAGGCGAAAACCACAGATACCCGAAACCCCTATTTTAAGCCCCCAAACCCATTTCCTACTTCATTTCAAACTCTTTAGCTTTTTAAAAGAACCCCAGCTTTCAAGCAGCAACAAAGTATCGATTTTTACCCCTTAAATTATCAAATCTATGGCTCCTCCATCCAAGATAACAAGTAGAGGTTCCTCTTCATCACAAGAAAATCCCATTGAACCTTATATTGCTAAATGGATCTACAATGATATTGCTAAAGAAAGGTAGCATCAGATGGAAAAGCTTAAGTTTATAGAAGGCATCTTTGTCAAATTTCCAGACTTCGAATCATATGGTTTGGAATCTTTGGCAAGAAGCGGTAACCCAGAATCTTTAATGAATTATGAGAAAAATAAGTTGAAAATCAACTTGCTTATGGTCAGATTATTCCTAACTAATCTTAACCTAGACCATTACGCTCCAAGAAATCCTAAAACTTGTGTATGGAGTCTAGTTTGTAGCAAACCAATTTTTCTTTCTATCGTAAGAATGAGTCACATTTTAAATTCCCTTACCGATGACATTGATCTTGATGAGTTAAATTGTCAGCTCCATGTGTGAGATGAAGTAAGACATTATTGTTGGAGAATGGAGTTTTGATGACAACAACCTTATTTCAATATTAATTGATTATAAAATATGTGCTAACATCTCTATCTAGAATATATATATACACACACACACACATTGTAACGACCCAAGGATTTACGGCCTCGGAAATCGACATAAATACCTTTATCGTAACTCATGTCGACCTTCCAAACACCGAAAACACTGGAACGTTATTAGAAAGAATTTAGAGGGTGAGATAAGAAAGAGATATAAGAATAGGAGAAGAAGAAGAACCAACACAACACAGAATCAGAGTCTCACATCGCAGCAGAACGAAATATAATACAGAGATAAAACTTTATTGAGAGCTTTTAAACACCTTTTGTCATGCTGCCTGCCTAATTTCTGTCATGCTGCCTGCCCAATTTCTGTCATTTCCTGGTTGATGAGGCTTGAGGTTTAGATTAACTTTTAAACACCTGGTCACCATTCACTTTGAATGCCACATTGTCGAATCCGGCAGATATCACTAATTGACGTTCACAAAAATACCCTAGTCATCAAGCTAAGAGAATGTGCACTTCTCCGCCATCAACTTGGTACGTTTGAAAATATCAACGTACGTGATCCCTTTGGAAATACTCTGTCAGACATTCGTCTATACATGTCATCCAGGATCAGGATGAACCAAAGGTACTCTCCTACTACATCTAATATAGGAATCACCCCATGGATTAGTAGCGAGAAGTCCTTGCAACCCGTAGATTTCAACCACGACAGAACCACAATTTTTCTCTGGGAGCTAACTAGAGATTATTAGCGGTTCTTCCGTTTAATGAAGATCCACGGTCTTCAATGCTCCATCTCGATTTTCTTCTGATATCTTCACATATTTGTTGGTCGAAATGGTTTTCGAATAAAATTCGATCCCAATCTTTCCGTACCAACAACCGTATTGGACATATTTGATAGTCGGTGATTTAACTATCAAAATAAACAGTGTTTCAATAACGACCCGGAAAATCCGAACCAATTTAAAAATTTTATTTTAAATTATTTGGTGGAAAAATGTGGCAGAAATTAAAAATTCCATTTTTAAATAATATTAAAGCCAGTGAAAATAGTCAATTTTCAAACGATCTCTGTTTTCGAGGAAACCACTTTCATTGGAACCGGAATGTCATATTATTGCTAGGTTTCAATTTTTAGAATTTTTCGAATTAATATGTGAGCGTGGCAAAAAAAAATGTGTTTGGTCGATTATAGTCAAATTTAATCGACTGAAAAATAGCCATTTTTCAAAGAGTGTCAGAATTCGACGAAATTAATTTTGTTAGGACTGTATCGTCATAACATAGACAAATATATTTTTTCTGGATTTTTCTAAGTCCGTTTGTGGCCTCGGTGAATTTATTTATGCAGACGAATTAAATTAATAAAGGAATTAAATATTAAATTAAATAATACAGGCCACAGACAGCCGTTTGGGCTAACGGGACTGTCCCATTGGGTCCGGATTATGGGCTATTAGCTAGGGTCAACTTTGTTTGGACTGGAATCAGCACGGTTTGAAAGATTTGGATTTATTTGTAAAAATACACAAAAATAAATATAAAAATAGAAACCCTAAAGAAAGAAAAAACACTATTCATCATCTTCTGAGCCGCCGCCCCCTTCATCTCAATGGCCGAATTTGCTCCCCCTTCCTCCACTAATTTCTCCTTCATCTCTTCGAATTAGAACCTCTCACACATACCAAATCAAAGCCCTTTCCTCCCCCTTTAATTCCATATGGGTGGATCATCTTCTCATCGCCTGAAGCCCGAGCAGCGGACCCCCGAAGTCCGCCGCTTTCCACTGTGTCGCGCCCCCTAGAGCTCGACCGAGCTCGGCCAAACCACCCCCCGCGTGCGCCGTCCGACCTGCTCTGACGTCCCCCTTCCGATTGACGAACCCTGCAACCAATTTGGTGAAAAATCGAAACCTAGGTTCGAAGAAAAGGAAGAAAGGGTCGGCCGATATTACTGATTGAGGAAGAAAGGTTTTTCCTTGATTAATTAATTAATTTATTTATTTAAATTGTTTTAAAACTTCAATTAATCATATCTAACTCATTTCAATTCGAAATTCGATAACTTCAGAAGCTGTGTGATCATTTGACTGAGATCTACGTGTCTAAACTGACTGGAGTTGATTCTGATCAGTTTAAATTTTGGCCAAAAATCTTCAACGACTGTGAGATTTCTGAATTTGAAAAATTAATTAATTTAATTTTATTCGATCAGTTGAATCATTGTATGTAATTCCTAATCTGTTATGTGGCAATTGTTGTATGGTTGAATTATATTCGTTGTGATGTCATGTTATAGTTTGACGGTTTGGATCTATAAAATTCAGATGTAATCATAATAAAGTTCTCACCTTTATTTTTATTCCTATTTTTATTTTTGTTCCTTTCTCTTAAAATTGATCTTTTGATTTGGGATAAATAAAATAAAGTTGTGATCTTTTGAATTGAAATAAAATAAAAGAACGTTTTGATCTTTTGATTTTATAAACAAAATAAAAGAAAGTTTGATCTTTTGTTTTTGAAAACCAAATAAAATAAAGTTTGATCTTTGGTTTTTGAAATAAGATAAAGTTTTGATCTTTTTCAAATCAATACAAAGTGGAGCCTTTCATTTTGTTTTAAATAATAAATAAAGATTTGATCTTTTACTTTCTTTTACTTTGTTTATAAAATAAAAGAAAGTTGGATTTGTATAATAAATAAGGATTTGATTTTTATTCTAATTTATAAAATAAATAAATTTCATATATTTTGTTTGATTTCACAAAATAAAGGTGGGACTTTTTATTTTGATCCATAGAAAATATACACCCGATCATATGTTGTCATTGTGGTAATGACACTAAATTCACCGTTATGCTAATTTGGTTGTTATGACACAAAATTCAACGTTATGCTAATTTAGTTGTAATGACGCAAAATTTCATAGTTATGTTAATTTAGTTGAAATGTATCAAAATTTCATCGTTATCTCTTTGTAGTTGAAATGAACATACTTTGGTATTGGAAAAAAAAAGAAATTTTTTATTGGAACTTAGGAAAGAAAAGAAAATATTTACATTTTTCAATGTAAAAGAGAAAAAGAGAATTTACATATGTAAATAAAAACAATAAATAGGAAATTTACATTTTTCCATTTTACAAAGAGTAATAGAAAATTCACATTTTACTATTGTAGTAAAGTATAATAGGAAATTTCCATTTTTCTATTTTAATGAAGAGAGATAGAAAACTTACTTTTTATGTAAAATATAAGATTTACCTTTTTCTAGGAGATGATAGAAGAATTTACATTTTTCATTGTAGGAGATAAAATATATACATTTTATAAAAACATAAAAAGTTCACTTTTATGTTATAAAAATGAAATAGGAGACAAAGTTCACTTTTATGTCATTAAAATGAAATAGAATAAAATGGTGCATTTTTATGTCTTTAAATCACATAGTAAAAATGTCATTTTGTTTAATATGAAAAATATACATCGTTTAATTATCATTTTTGGTCGCATTAGAATTGGCGAACAAAAATGTCATTTTGTTGAATATGAAAATATACATCGTTTAATTATCATTTTTGGTCGCTTTAGAATTGGCGAACAAAAATGTCATTTTGTTGAATATGAAAATATACATCGTTTAATTATCATTTTTGGTCGCATTAGAATTGGAGAACAAAAATGTCATTTTGTTGAATATGAAAAATATACATCGTTTAATTATCATTTTTGTTCGCATTAGAATTGGCGAACAAAAATGTCATTTTGTTTAATATGAAAATATACATCGTTTAATTATCATTTTTGGTCGAATTAGAATTGGCGAACAAAAATGTCATTTTGTTGAATATGAAAATATACATCGTTTAATTATCATTTTTGGTCGCATTAGAATTGGCGAACAAAAATGTCATTTTGTTGAATATGAAAATATACATCGTATAATTATCAATTTTGGTCGCATTAGAATTGGCAAAAAAAAATGTCATTTTGTTGAATATGAAAATATACATCGTTTAATTATCATTTTTGGTCGCATTAGAATTGGCGAACAATAATGTCATTTTGTTGAATATGAAAATATACATCGTTTAATTATCATTTTTGATCGCATTAGAATTGGCGAACAAAAATATCATTTTGTTGAATATGAAAATATACATCGTTTAATTATCATTTTTGGTCGCATTAGAATTGGCGAACAAAAATGTCATTTTGTTGAATATGAAAATATACATCGTTGAATTATCATTTTTGGTCGCATTAGAGTTGGCGAACAAAAATGTCATTTTTATTTGATTTAAAATGATACATTGTTGAAACTTTCATTTTTGTCGCATTAGGATTGGCGGACAAAAATATTACTTTCATAGAATAAAAGGAATGGATTTTAATAAAGGAAATCGCCCAAATGGATTATATATTATATACAAAAATAAAATATAAAATTAAACGAAATGAGCGTGGCAGTTTGCGTATCGACAATCGTAACTTCAAATGAATATATAGAAATATCCAACCATTGGCTTTTCCCAAAACTGGAACCGTTAGGACCGCTTTGGGAAGAGCTTTCCAACGATATAAATTCCATCAAAATTCGACGGTTAGATTTTAAGATATGTGTAAATCAAATTTTGGTAAAAGCAGCGCTAGCGCCGCCCATTGACCCGAAACGTCGTTTATTTATTTCGAGCTATTTTTAATAAATAAAAATAGCGATAAATAGTTATAAATATATATATATGAAATGTTTTAAACTATAACTATACGACAATTATTTGAAAAGGCTGAGTTTAACTCATTTCAAATAATTGAACGGCGATTGAATCAAAGATGCAAGAAGACGACGGTTGAAGACCGACGATCTTCACATCGAATGGACGATGGCTTCTGATACCTTGGACTGACTTGCTCCCAGGACTGGGTTGAAGCAGTAATTGTCCGGACGTGTGTGTTGATCATGCGGATTAGCGAGAACCTCTTTGGTGTCTCCGGTTTCGTTCAGACCCAGAACGGACTTGTAAATGGATGTGTGTCTGACGTTGAAATTCACTTCATGTAATTAAATCGCTTTCTATTAATATATGTCTGTTTGGTGGTGGAGAATTTATTCTCTACTTAACACCCGGATACATAGTAGTAGTTATTGATAGCATGGCGTTGAATTGTCAACGTGGCACGCCAAGATGCAACGATCAAGGCTTTGTTGAAAAGCTGGCCTTGTGGCTGATGATCAAAGCATAGCCTGTTTAGGCATAGCTTTGTGTATAACGTAACTTCGCAAGCCTCACACCCCGGTATGAGTCAAAAACGGGATTAGGACTGCAGGGAGTGCACACGTTTCTTTCTAGCTAGCGGTGTTTGGGTTTTAACATGGCCCGGCATTTTACTTATGTGGATTTTGGATTGAGGTACCTCGGGGTTTTTATAGGCCGGAAGTGGTCATACTATAGGTTCATAGGAACCGGGAAATGTGTGTTCAGGCATAATTAATCCACTACCGTTAGGTGGGGACCGGCCCAGAAGATCCAAGGGTTCACTGCGGGGGATCCTGAGGCATTTTCTAGAGTGTCTCGAATCGGAAGAGGACGATCCCTAGCCTCGACTTCATGACAGAAAACCAATTCCCAATACGACATCACGGTTTTGATTGTAAAGTTATATACAGCGACATAGTATATGGTTCCTATGCCGTCTAGGATTGATATATTTACATTTGAGTATTTTAATACTGCTTAAACACTAATGATAATATTAAAATATTACTTCTCACGTATTAAGCATGTTTGATTATCATAAGGGAAAACTCTATCCTCCTGTGTGCGTTGCATTGTGTGACAGGATCTGAGTCTTATAACGATTTCATTTTTCTAAAGTCATTTCACTGTTTTACCCAAACTTATAAAATTATGCACTGGCAATCCAATGAAGTAAACCCGTTCCGCGTTGGCGGCGTGGTCCTGAGATTCGCCATCTTGATAGTTAATTTAGTTAAGAATTCTCACACCAGTCCCATGACTGACTCGTAGTTTGTTTCACTTTTACAAACTCGGGTGCTCTCTTTCCACACGGGCAGCCAATTGACAGATTTCTAGGTGATACTTTCTGGTTGGAGCTTGCTTTGGAAGGAAGACAAAGAAGACCTTTTCTCCACCTTTTATTCTGCTTTTGAGACATTTTCCCATCTTTTGCTTTTGATGTATGTGATGGGATTTGAAACTTATTTCCTTTCATTTGAGACTTGTTTCTCTTTTGTTAAGACTTCTATTATGCTAAGTGGATCCTGTAAAACTGCATACTCTGATGTTCAGCTGTAATGCTGATAACATTTATTTCCGCTGCAATGGTTTATGTGTTATGATAATTATCTGAGATATGTTTTTGTTGTAAATATGTTGTATTCCAAAATGATTATCCTTACTTTCGGTCTACAGGAGTTCGGGGTCATCACAGTTGGTATTAGAGCCTAAGGTTTACCTTAGCTTCGGAATATAACATATTTAGAACAATTCGTCTAGATAGAATCCACATTATTCTAAGACGTGTAGCTCATTAGAGTTAGGACCAGTAATGTCCTAGAATGAGCACAGCAGAATAGCACATATTTACCAGTCATTACATCATTATATTTTCATCTCGTCCTTATCTTATTTTTCTTGAAAATTCTCATTTTTTGGTCTGACTCTTTCCTTGATGGTACAGACTGATTTAAATGGATACTAGAGCAAGAACAACTCGAGGCGGAGCCCGAGGTGGAGCTCTAGGCGGGGCTAGAGGAGGAGCCCGAGTAGGAGCTGGAGGGCAAGCTAGAGACGAGACACCCATCACACAGGAACAACATAATTCAAAGGTCGTAGTCGAACCACCTCCACCTCCGCAGCCTTTTGATTTGGAGAGAATGTCAAAGAAATTCAAGAACCTTGGAGGTGTACCTTTTACAGGGCGGGAGTCTGCAATTCAGGCAGAAGCATGGCTTAAAGATTGCGAAAAGATCATAGAAGGCTAGGAACTGGAAGATCAGCAAAAGCGTTACTTGGCAGTTTGGCAACTAAAGGAGGAAGCAGGGCATTGGTGGGATACAATTTAAATCTGCAATGACGTGGCCAATATATCTTGGGCCAGATTCAAGGAGCTTTTCAATGAGAAGTATATACCCCCACAAGCTAGAGAGCGTCTGCGCGAGAAGTTCATTAACCTACAACAAGGGAATATGACCGTTTCTGAGTATGTGAGGAATTTTGATGAGCTTTCACGATATGCCCCAAGTTTGATTCAAGATCCGGTAGAGAAGAATAAGAAATTTATCAAGGGGCTGTCCAAGGAATATTTGAATCGAGTCACTGTCCATATTAAGCTTCCTTTCAATGAAGTAGTAGAGATGGCGTGCCGCTATGAGGAGAATGATGAGTCCGGACCGCAGGATAGAGGGAAAAGTCAAGGCAACAACCAGAAGGAACAGGCTAACAAGAAACAGGAGGCGAGCAATTCTTCTACAGCTAAACCCCAAGGGAAGAAGAGGGATAGGAGCAAGGTGACCTGCTATAACTGTGGCAAGATTGGACATTTCGATTACGAGTGTAGAGCTCCTAAAAAGGTCAAGAGGAATGATTCAGGCCCTAGTCAGAACCATGGTCAGAGTTCCCAAAACCGTGGTCAAAATCATCAGAATAGTGGCCAGAGTTCGCAGGACAAAAGGGAATGCTACAATTTTCATCAAAAGTGGCACATCAAGGCGAACTGCCCACTGCTAAGGAATGCTCAGGTGACACATGTTTATGAGGGAGCAGATACACCAGCTTCGACTGAGGGGCCTAATAAACCCGATGTCTTAGGAGGTACGCTTAATATTAAGAACATCCCTACTACTATCTTATTTGACACTGGTGCTACACGAAGTTTTATTTCTAATGATGCCATTCAAAAGTTGAAACTGAAACCAAGAAAACTTAAAGAGTTGATTAGAGCAAATAGCCCGATAGGATGTTCTCTTATACTCGATAAATACTATAGAGTGCCAATCTCCTATTCTTGCTACAATTCCCTATAAATCTAATAGTTATGAATTTATCTGGGTATGATGTAATCCTTGGTATTGATTGGTTATCGAGGCATGGGGCTGAAGTCAAATGTGCCGAAAGAATTGTCAAAGTTAAAACAAATCTCGGAAATGTATGTATCCCCTGCCATGGCTCAGCCACCGACAGGAAAACATTCTGGTCTTCTCTAGAAGTTACCCCTACTTCTATTGAGGATATCCCTGTCGTCAAAGATTACGCTGGTATATTCAAAGAAGTTGAGGGCCTACCTCCGTATAGAGAAATCAGCTTCCGAATTGATTTAGCTTCGAATGCAAGGACTGTTGTACATCCCATTTGGAGAATGTCGCCAAAAGAAAGAGAGGAGCTGAAAAATCAAACCAAGCAGCTCTTGTGGAAGGGTCTGATCAGGCCCAGCTTCTCGGAATGGGAAGCAGCAGTGGTGTTCGTCCCAAAATCAGACGGTACTCTCAGGCTATGTGTAGACTACCGTGATCTCAACAAGCAAACTCTAAAGAACAAATATCCACTGCCTCGTATTGATGACTTGCTTGACCGCTTGCATGGGGCATGAGTATTCTCTAGGATGGACCTAGCTACAGGCTTCCATCAACTTCGCATTGCAGAGGAGTGTGTGCCTTTAACTGCTTTCAGAGGACTAGACATCTTTTATGAATGGCTTGTAATGCCTTTCGGTCTATGTAATGCTCCAGCATATTTTGTTGATTTGATGAATAGAGTATTAAGAGATGTTTTAAATAAATTTGTGCTCGTGTTCATCGATGACATCCTCATCTTTTCTAAATCCACTACTGAGCACGAACAGCATCTGAGAGAAGTCTTAGAAATGTTACGAAGAAATGTGCTGAAAGCAAAATTTTCTAAATGCATATTCTGGCAAGAAGAGGTGAAATTCCTAGGCCATGTTGTATCAAAGGAAGGCATCTCTGTAGATCCAGGAAAGATCTCAGCCATCCAAGAATGGAAGCAGCCTAGAACTCCCACAGAGGTCAGAAGTTTCTTGGGACTGGCTGGCTATTATCGGAAATTTGTCAAAGATTTTTCGAAGGTAGCTTGCCTATTGACAAACCTGACCAAGAAGCATATGAAATTCAAGTGGACACTGGAATGCGAGACAGCTTTCCAAGAGCTAAAGAAGAGGTTGACCAATGCTCCTGTGCTGACCATTATAGATGGCAATCAGGATTTGAAGGTCTGGACCGACGCCTCTAAGCAAGGTTGTTTCTTTTATAAATTAACATGTCCGAGATAACATTTTTCCTTTAATGACAAATCTCATTTTAACATGTTATCCCTTATTTATTTAAGGTATTGGTGCGGTGCTGATGCAAAGGGGCAGGGTAGTCGCATATGCTAGCCGCCAACTGAAACCGCATGAGAAGAATTATGTTACGCATGACCTTGAACTAATGGCCATTGTGTTTGCTCTTAAAATATGGAGGCATTATCTCTTGGGTGAGAAGTTTGAAATTTACATGGATCACAAATCCTTGAAGCACCTTTTTACCCAAAAAGATTTGAATATGAGGCAACAACGCTGGGTCGAATTTCTTGCATCATATGACCTGGATATCCTATATACTCTGGGAAAAGCCAACGTTGTAGCCGATGCACTCAGTAGAAAGAATGCAGAATGCAACAATCTCATTATTGCCAGTCTCATCATCACTCCTTTGATTGATAAAGTCTCTGCTCTTCAGAAGAATGATAAATTTATTCAGAGGATTATTAAAAGAAATCAGGATGGCGAAACCACAAGTTTCCAAATTGACGACAAAGGGGTTCTGAGGCTATTGGGCCGAATCTGTGTCCCATACGACTCTAAGCTCAGAGGGGAGGTTATGGATGAATGTCATAAATCTAAGCTTAGTGTTCACCCTAGAGTAAGCAAGATGTATCACGATCTTAAGCGCACATTTTGGTGGAGGTCGATGAAGAGAGATATTTCTATTTATGTGGCTAAATGTCCCACTTGTCAACAAGTTAAAAGTGATCAACAAAAGTTGGCCGGGTTGTTGCAACCGCTAGGAGTTCCTGGTTGGAAGTGGGGGGAAATTTCTATGGATTTTATAGATGGCTTGCCCCGAAGTCGAAAAGGCAACGATATCATATGGGTGATTGTCGACCGCTTAACAAAATCTACCCATTTCATCCCTGTTCGGTCCAATAGAACAGCTCAAAGTTTAGCACATCTCTATCTTAAAGAGATAGTCAGACTGCATGGGGTCCCCAAAAGCATTGTCAGTGATCGGGATCCATTATTTACCAGTAAATTCTGGGAAGCTTTTCAAGAAGAGCTTGGGACCAAGTTAAATCTGAGCTCTTCCTATCACCCTCAGACAGATGGCCAGACTGAGAGGGTGAATCGTGTTTTGGAAGACTTATTGCGTGCTTGCATTCTCGACTATGGTGGTTCATGGGAGGACCACTTGCACTTGGTGGAATTATTCTATAATAATAGCTACCAAGCAAGCTTGGGGATGTCACCATTTGAACTACTTTATGGCAGGCCGTGCAGATCTCCAGCATGTTGGGTGGAGTCAGGCAATCGACTAGTCTTGGGCCTCGACATGGTTCGAGAAGCACCAGATAAGGTTGACTTGATTAAGAATCGCTTGTTGACTGCTTAGAGTCGATAAAAGAGCTATGCAGACCAGCGAAGAAGGAATCTAGAATTCTCTGTGGGTAATCAAGTATACTTGAAGGTTTCTCCTTTGAGAGGCGTGATTCGTTTTGGGAAGACGGGAAAGTTGGCACCGAGATTCATTGGTCCATTCCCTATTCTCGAAAGGATTGGTACTCTCGCTTATAGAGTGCAGCTGCCCGACTGGTTGCCAGGGGTGCATGATGTATTTCATGTGTCTCAACTCCGCAAGCATGTGCACGATCCAAATCTGATTGAGGACGAATTAAACCAATAGGTCCTAGATATTGCCCCAAATCTGACAGTGAGAAAGGACCCGATTAAGATCATTGGCAAAGAAGCCAAAATCTTGAGGAACAAGTAGATCAACCTAGTTAAGGTTCAATGGAGTGGGGATCCTAGAGACTGTACTTGGGAGATAGAGGATAGCATCAAAAAGGCTTACCCCAAGTGCAGAGTGGATATCTCCGAGTAACTTTTGTACTAAGGTATGTTTATACCAATTTACATTTTCCATCTTGGTTCCTACTTTACTTTGTTTCCTTTTCGAGGACGAAAATTCTTAAGTGGGGGAGATTGTAACGACCCGGAAAATCCGAACCAATTTAAAATTTTTATTTTAAATTATTTGGTGGAAAAATGTGGCAGAAATTAAAAATTCCATTTTTAAATAATATTAAAGCCAGTGAAAATAGTCAATTTTCAAACGATCTCTGTTTTCGACGAAACAACTTTCATTGGAACCGGAATGTCGTATTATTGCTAGGTTTCAATTTTTAGAATTTTTCGAATTAATATGTCAGTGTGGCGAAGGAAAATGTGTTTGGTCGATTGCAGTCAAATTTATTCAACTGAAAAATAGCCATTTTTCAAACAGTTTCAGAATTCGACAAAATTAATTTTGTTAGGACCGCATCGTCATAACGTAGACAAATATATTTTTTTTGGATTTTTCTGAGTCCGTTTGTGGCCTTGGTGAATTTATATATGCAGACGAATTAAATTAATAAAGGAATTAAATATTAAATTAAATAATACAAGCCACAGACAGCCGTTTGGGCTTACGGGACCTGTCCCATTGGGTCCGGAATATGGGCTATTAGCTAGGGTCAACTTTGTTTGGACTGGAATCAGCTCGGTTTGAAAGATTTGGATTTATTTGTAAAAATACACAAAAATTAATATAAAAATAGAAACCCTAAAGGAAAAAAAACACTATTCATCATCTTCTGAGCTGTCGCCCCCTTCATCTCAATGGCCGAATTATCTCCCCCTTCCTCCACTAATTTCTCCTTCATCTCTTCGAATTAGAACCTCTCACACATACCAAATCAAATCCCTTTCCTCCCCCTTTAATTCCATACGGGTGGATCATCTTCTCATCGCCTGAAGCCCGAGCAACGGACCCCCGAAGTCCGCCGCTTTCCACCGTGTTGCGCCCCACAGAGCTCGACCGAGCTCGTCCAAACCACCTTCCGATCGACGAACCCTGCAACCAATTTGGTGAAAAATCGAACCCTAGGTTCGAAGAAAAGGAAGAAAGGGTCGGCCGATATTACTGATTGAGGAAGAAAGGTTTTTCCTTGATTAATCTATTAATTAATTTATTTAAATTGTTTTAAAACTTCGATTAATCTTATCTAACTCATTTCAATTCGAAATTCGATAATTTTAGAAGCTGTGTGATCGTGTGACTGAGATCTACGTGTCTAAACTGACTGGAGTTGATTCTGAACAGTTTGAATTTTGGCCAAAAATCTTCAATGACTGTGAGATTTCTGAATTTGAAAAATTAAATTATTTAATTTTATTCGATCAGTTGAATCATTGTATGTTATTCCTATTCTGTTATGTGGCGATTGTTGTATGGTTGAATTATATTTGTTGTGATGTCATGCTATAGTTTGACAGTTTGGATCTGTAAGATTCAGATGTAATCATAATAAAGTTCTCATCTTTATTTTTATTCCTATTTTTATTTTTATTCCTTTCTCTTAAAATTGATCTTTTGATTTGGGATAAATAAAATAAAGTTGTGATCTTTTGATTTGAAATAAAATAAAAGGAAGTTTTGATCTTTTGATTTTATAAACAAAATAAAAGAAAGTTTGAACTTTTGTTTTTGAAAACCAAATAAAATAAAGTTTGATCTTTAGTTTTTGAAATAAGATAAAGTTTTGATCTTTTTCAAATCAATACAAAGTGGAGCCTTTCATTTTGTTTTAAATAATAAATAAAGATTTGATCTTTTACTTTCTTTTACTTTGTTTATAAAATAAAAGAAAGTTGGATTTGTATAATAAATAAGGATTTGATTTTTATTCTAATTTATAAAATAAATAAAGTTCATATATTTTGTTTGATTTCACAAAATAAAGGTGGGATTTTTTATTTTGATCCATAGAAAATATACACCCGATCATATGTTGTCATTGTGGTAATGACACAAAATTCACCGTTATGCTAATTTGGTTGTTATGACACAAATTTCAACGTTATGCTAATTTAGTTGTAATGACGCAAAATTTCATAGTTATGTTAATTTAGTTGAAATGTATCAAAATTTCATCGTTATGTCTTTGTAGTTGAAATGAACATACTTTGGTATTGGAAAAAAAAGAAATTTTTTATTGGAACTTAGGAAAGAAAAGAAAATATTTACATTTTTCAATGTAAAAGAGAAAAAGAGAATTTACATATGTAAATAAAAACAATAAATAGGAAATTTACATTTTTCCATTTTACAAAGAGTAATAGAAAATTCACATTTTTCTATTGTAGAAAAGTATAATAGGAAATTTCCATTTTTCTATTTTAATGAAGAGAGATAGAAAACTTACTTTTTATGTAAAATATAAGATTTACCTTTTTCTAGGAGATGATAGAAGAATTTACATTTTTTCATTGTAGGGGATAAAATAGATACATTTTATAAAAACATAAAAAGTTCACTTTTATGTTATAAAAATGAAATAGGAGAAAAAGTTCACTTTTATGTCATTAAAATGAAATAGAATAAAAAGGTGCATTTTTATGTCTTTAAATCACGTAGGAAAAATGTTATTTTGTTGAATATGAAAAATATACATCGTTTAATTATCATTTTTGGTCGCATTAGAATTGGCGAACAAAAATGTCATTTTGTTGAATATAAAAATATACATCGTTTAATTATCATTTTTGGTCGCATTAGAATTGGCGAACAAAAATGTCATTTTGTTGAATATGAAAATATACATCATTTAATTATCATTTTTGGTCGCATTAGAATTGGCGAACAAAAATGTCATTTTGTTGAATATGAAAATATACATCGTTTAATTATCATTTTTAGTCGCATTAGAATTGGCGAACAAAAATGTCATTTTGTTGAATATGAAAATATACATTGTTTAATTATCATTTTTGGTCGCATTAGAATTGATGAACAAAAATGTCATTTTGTTGAATATGAAAATATACATCGTTTAATTATCATTTTTGGTCGCATTAGAATTGGCGAACAAAAATGTAATTTTGTTGAATGAAAATATACATCGTTTAATTATCATTTTTGGTCACATTAGAATTGGCGAACAAAAATGTCATTTTGTTGAATATGAAAATATACATCGTTTAATTATCATTTTTGGTCGCATTAGAATTGGCGAACAAAAATGTCATTTTGTTGAATATGAAAGTATACATCTTTAAATTATCATTTTTGGTCGCATTAGAATTGGCGAACAAAAATGTCATTTTGTTGAATACGAAAATATACATCGTTGAATTATCATTTTTGGTCGCATTAGAGTTGGCAAACAAAAATGTCATTTTTATTTGATTTAAAATGATACATTGTTGAAACCTTCATTTTTGTCGCATTAGGATTGGCGGACAAAAATATTACTTTCATAGAATAAAAGGATTGGATTTTAATAAAGGAAATCGCCCAAATGGATTATATATTATATATAAAAATAAAATATAAAATTTAACGAAACGAGCGTGGCAGTTCGCGTATCGACAATCGTAACTTCAAACAAATATATAGAAAGATCCGACTGTTGGATTTTCCCAAAACTGGAACCGTTAGGACCGCTTTGGGAAGAGCTTTCCAACGATATAAATTTCATCAAAATCCGACGGTTAGATTTTAAGATATGTGTAATCAAATTTTGGTAAAAGCAGCGCCAGCGCCGCTCATTGACCCGAAACGTCGTTTATTTATTTCGAGCTATTTTTAATAAATAAAAATAGCGATAAATAGTTATAAATATATATGAAATGTTTTAAACTATTATTATGCGACAATTATTTGAAAAGGCCGAGTTTAACTCATTTCAAATAATTGAATGGCGATTGAATCAAAGTTGCAAGAAGACGACGGTTGAAGACCGGCGATCTTCACATCGAATGGACGATGACTTCTGATACCTTGGACTGACTTGCTCCCAGGACTGGGTTGAAGCAGTAATTGTCCGGACGTGTGTGTTGATCGTGCGGATTAGCGAGAACCTCTTTGTTGTCTCAGGTTTCGTTCAAACCCAGAACGGACTTGTAAATGGATGCGTGTCTGACGCTGAAATTCACTTCATGCAATTAAATCGCTTTCTATTAATATATGTCTGTTTGGTGGTGGAGAATTTATTCTCAACTTAACACTCGGATACGTAGTAGTAGTTATCGATTGCATGGCGTTGAATTGTCAACGTGGCACGCCAAGATGCAACGATCAAGGCTTTGTTGAAAAGCAGGCCTTGTGGCTGATGATCAAAGCATAGCCTGTTTAGTCATATCTTTGTGTATAACGTAACTTCGCGAGCCTCACACCCCGGTATGAGTCAAAAACGGGATTAGGACTGTAGGGAATGCTCACGTTTCTTTCTAGCTAGTGGTGTTTGGGTTTTAACATGGAGCATTTTACTTATGTGGATTTTGTATTGAGGTACCTTGGGGTTTTTATAGGCCGGAAGTGGTCATGCTATAGGTTCATAGGAACCAGGAAACGTGTGTTCAGGCATAATTAATCCTCTACCGTTAGGTGGGGACCGGCCCTGAAGATCCAAGGGTTCACTGCGGGGGATCCTGAGGCATTTGCTAGAGTGTCTCGAATCGGAAGAGGACGATCCCTAGCCTCGACTTCATGACAGAAAACCTATTCCCAATACGACATCACGGTTTTGATTGTAAACTTATGTACGGCGACATAGTATATGGTACCTATGCCGTCTAGGATTGATATATTTACATTTAATTATTTTAATACTGCTTAAACACTAATGATAATATTAAAATATTACTTCTCATGTATTAAGCATGTTTGATCATCATAAGGGAAAACTCTATCCTCCTGTGTGCGTTGCATTGTGTGATAGGATTTGAGTCTTATGACGATTTCATTTTTCTAAAGTCATTTCGCTGTTTTACCCAAACTTTATAAAATTATGCACTGGCAATCCAATGAAGTAAACCCGATCCGCGTTGGCGGCGTGGTCCTGAGATTCGCCATCTTGATAGTTAATTTAGTTAAGAATTCTCACACCAGTCCCACGACTGGCTCGTAGTTTGTTTCACTTTTGCAAACTCGGGTGCCCTCTTTCCACACGGGCAGCCAATTGACAGGTTTCTAGGTGATACATTCTGGTTGGAGCTTGCTTTGGAAGGAAGACGAAGAAGACCTTTTCTCCACCTTTTATTCTGCTTTTGAGACATTTTTCCATATTTTGCTTTTGATGTATGTGATGGGATTTGAAACTTATTTCCTTTCATTTGAGACTTGTTTCTCTTTTGTTAAGACTTCTATTATGCTAAGTGGATCCTGTAAAACTGCATACTCTGATGTTCTGCTATAAAACTGATAACATTTATTTCCGCTGTAATGGTTTATGTGTTATGATAATTATCTGAGATCTGTTTTTGTTGTAAATATGTTGTATTCCAAAATGATTATCCTTACTTTCGGTCTACGGGAGTTCGGGGTCATCACAATGACAATCCAATGAGTTCACTGGTTCAGCATTCAGCACCATTAGGCCTTTTAATTAAAACAAATGTAAATTCAAACTCTTAAATATTTCGATATTATAAATATAGTTTTCTCGCTTCTTATTTAACATAAGATTTTTCTATAAAAAAATTCATTTTAACACTAAGGAAAATCTTATATCATATTTAGTTTCTATTTTCACTTTCAAACATTAGCCACGTTATTATCAAATATTGGGAAATCGTTTCCCTTCTCACTCTAAAATATCGTTATAATTCCACGTAATCCCCTTATATTCCTTTTCTCTTTGGAATCATTATTATATATTTTTCCAAATTTTCACTTAACGTCGCATTATTATTTCTTTAGTCGAAATAATAAATTATTACTAACTTCCTTTCCCATTTCAACTAATATCATCCTCAGATAATCCCGATGTCGGTCAAGTTGGGGTATTTTAATTACCTCTCATGTAATAACCCGGAAAATCTGGGCCAGTTTAAATTTTTTATTTTGGCAATTTTAGCGAATTTTGAATATTTAAAATGAATTATTTTAAATAATATTGACGAGAAATTTATTTTGAATATAATTAGAACGTATATATTATATACGCCATCGTTAGAATATAAATAATTATATATAATTATAAATGGAATTGAAAATGGCGCGGTAGTTCGATAATTCGATTTCAAACTTCAATTGAATGTACCGGGTGCAAAACAATCCGGATTTTAGTGAAACCAAAAATAATAGGATCTTATTGATGATATCTTTCTAACGAATCCGGAAAATCAAAATTTCATAGCGGGAATCAAAAGATATGTCCAGTTGAAAATTCTGAATAGTCGCTATGGAATTCAGGCCCTTAAAAATGGGAATTTTGCAAACGACCTCGGATTTCGACGAAACCACTTTTGTTGGGTCCGTGATGTAAAATTATTGCTATATTCCAAATTTCATAATTTTTCGAATCAATATGTGAGCGTGGCAAAGGAAAACGCGTTTGACCAGTTTTAGTTGATTTTAATCGACAAGAAAATGGCCATTTTTCAAACGGTCTCAGAATTCGACGAAACTACTTTTGTTAGGACCGTATCGTCAATACGAAGCTAGAAAATATTTTTCTGCAATTTACAGAGTTAGTATGTGACCCCGGTAAATTGAAATGCGCGTTCAAATTCAATATATAGAGTTATATGTTGACTTTGACGGAAACTGATTGAAACGATCGAATCAGCTTGCGATACACATCCCATGGTGTTCGAAATGGGGGTAAAACGCTGTGGACGACAGGCGATGGGCCTCGTTTCGAGGTCGTATGTAGAAGTCAACTTTTTGCAAAATAAAATAATTAAATAAATTAAAATTTTAAAACCCTCCCTCCTCTCTATATTTCGTTGCCCCCCCTTCACGTTTCATATCAGAAAAAAAAGAGAAATCAGAAAGGGGGATCGCGACCTCGTCGCCCCCCCCCCCCCCCCGAAAATCGCCACCGCCACCCTGCTGTTCGCCGCCCCTTCCACTTTTTCTCCTCCTTTCCCCTTCGATCGGCACCACCTCCGAACCCACCTCCCCCCTCTTCGATGCGTCGCAGACCCCCCCCATCGGAAATCGAAGCCGCCACCTCCCTGTTGCGACGCGAAGCCTCCAGAGCCCCTCCCCACTTCTGATTCGGATCGCAACCCCACAGCTCCCCCTGGATCCGAAACTGACGACGACCCCCCCCCCTTGCGCAGTCGAACACTGTAAGTATTTTTATTTAGTTAAATCTATGATTTTTATTTAGTTCAAGCTATGATTTATATATATTGAATAGCATAGTAAAAATTCGATTTTTATATATTGAATAGCATAGTAAAAATTTGATTTTTATATATTGAATAGCATAGTAAAAATTCGATTTTTATATATTGAATAGCATAGTAAAAATTCGATTTTTATATATTGAATAGCATAGTAAAAATTCGATTTTTATATAATAGCATAGTAAAAATTCGATTTTTATATATTGAATAGCATAGTAAAAATTCGATTTTTATATATTGAATAGCATAGTAAAAATTCGATTTTTATATATTGAATAGCATAGTAAAAATTCGATTTTTATATATTGAATAGCATAGTAAAAAAATTCGATTCTTATATATTGAATAGCGAAGTGAAAATGTGATTTTTATATATATAGTGGCTACGGGCGACGAAAGTGATAAAAGGCGAGAAGGATGAAGATTTCTATCAATGAAGTGCCGTGGAGTTAGGATAGCTATCGGTGAGAATTTCTCACTCTTCAATTTCTTTTTCTAGTTATATATATATACTAGGATGCAGACGGTGCTTAGTAGCACCCGACACAATCGTCCACAGACCATGGACTTGTTTGTTTGATTGCAAAAATTAGTTAGATTATTTGATTGAAATTTGAGTTGTTTGGTGAAATGGAATGGACTGATTGATGTGTGAATGGCGTGGGCCTTCACTAGACCGGGGATAAGGCTAGGCCTTGTCCCGTTTCTAGTATCGTGCCGTTATGCCGCCGAAATTTTCTAAAATATGTTAGAAAAATAAAAATATCATTTTCATTGTGTAAATGAACTGAATAAAAATTCATGCGTTGCAATAAAATATTTTATCGTTAAAAATATAATTTTTAACATGAAGTGAACAAGATAAAATATTCATTTACAAACCGATTTGAAGTGAATTCATAATGAATTGAAATTTGAATTGAATAGAAATGAATTTTAAAACGAATTTATCATAGAAAATTCAATTTTGATTTGAATTGAAATAAAGGTTGAAATTGATTTTGAAACAAATTCAAAACTATTTATAAAATTCGTTTTAAATAGTAATCGATGAAATATATATTATATATATATATAATATAATGGCCTGAATAGAACGTGCCGCGCCGCGGTAGTTCGTGAATTTCGACCATTTATTTCAAACGGACATTACGGGAGATCCGACCGTCGGATTCTCCTAAAACTGAAACCGTTGGGTTCGTATCGAAAAGAGCTTTCTAACGAATATTTGAGATTCAAAATCTAACGGTTGGATTTGGAGATAGATCCAAATCAAATTTGAAAAAGGTCGCTATAAGTGCAGTTCGATCGCCATTGTTGGAAATCGACTGTACGGGCCTTGATAAAATTATTAAAAATAGTAATAATTTGTGTAAAATCATAAGAAATGATTTGGGAAAATTTGGGATGAAAAACTCCATATTTGAAAAGATAAAAATAGATTTTTATCGAAATGAACTAATTTTGAACTAAAACTAAAACCCATTTATTTTCAAATAAATAAATTGGATTTGAAATGGGCTGTAAATAAAATTGTTTTGTGGGTTTACTATGAAGGGTGTTTTGAATGACAATTGTTCTTTAACCCGGTGATAAATAGAATATGATTTGGGTTTGTCGTGAAATGTGTTTTAAATAACACTAGTTCTTTAACCCTGTAAAAGGAGTTTTAATGAATCTGCAATTAAATTGAAATGGGAATTGATAATTTAAATTATCAAATAAAGAAATGAGCGAGAATGGAGTACTACCAGTTTTGCTCCAAAGCAATAGTTAAATCTTTAATTAGATTTGAACGTGGAATGGTAATTAATTTTACCGATAACACCGTGGTATTAGATATGGAGTATTACCAGTTTTGCTTCATGGGATGAATAGGTTGGGATTGGAAAATAAAACAAATAATTACTTCGGTATGGTTCGCTAATCTCGACTAGTTTAGAAAACCATAATTTGGTTTGAAACGACATCCAAAGGAAGATTAAAGGATAAATTTTAAAGAATTTATCTTGGATAAAATTAATGGGAACCTTTCCCTGAGAATATGAATTGGAATGAGGCGTATGTTGTGTTTGTGTAACATTTATTTTTAATATACGCGGGTTGTTCGGAAAGGCCGGGTTTATACCCATTCTGAATAACCGATTCGACAATATGTCGAAGATGAAGACGGTGGTTGAAGACCGGAAGTCTTCACATCGTTTGGGTGATTACTGATGATCTTGATTGGGCTGTACACCCAAGATGAGGGAATCAGTTGGTGGTCGTCCAGACGTACTTGGAGATGGATGGATATGCGAGGAAAGTGCCTCCGGTTTCGTTCAGACCTAGAACGAACTTGTAAATGGATTGTGTGTCTGACATTGGATTTTATTCTGTGTTGATTGATTTCTGTTAAATATATATCTGTTTTTTGGCGGAGAATTTATTCTTTTGCTTAACGCCCTTCTCTGAGACGTACGAGCTTAGAGGTTATATATCGATAGATATCAATCGCATGGCATGAATTGCCACTGTGGCACGCTGAGTTGCATGGATCAATGCTTCTGTTGAAAAGCAAAGTCTTGTGGTCGATGATCAAAGCATGGCCTACGTGGCAGCTTTGTGTATAGCGTGGATTCGCGAGCCTCACACCTCGGTATGAGTCAAAAACCGGATAAGGACCCAAGGCGTGCATGACGTTTCTTTCTAGCTATGGTGGTGTCAGTGACTTACCAGCCCTGACATTTATATACTTTTCACCTATGTGGTTGTTGGAATGCGAGGCGCCTCGATTATAGGTCTGTAAGGACCGGGAAACGTGTGTTCAGGAATAACTAATCCTCTAACGTAGGTGAGGACCGGCCTTGGAGGATCCAGGATTGCCCAGAGTGTGTAGTCCTGAGGCATTTGCTAGAGTGTCTCGAACGCGGAGCGGAGCTTGCCCCTTGCCTCGACTCATGACGGAAATCCAATTTCCAATACATGTATTGCGGTTTTAATTGTAGAACTAGTATGGCGACATGATAGATGGTACCCATGCCGCCTATGATTGATATTTATGATTGAAATTGTTTTGACACTATACACTTATTATAGTATCAAATGATTTGTTTTAAACGTACCAAGCATGTTTGGCTATTATGAGGGAAAACCCTATCCTCCGGCTTGCGTTGCATTGTGTGATGGGACCTGGGTCTTATAATAGCTTCATTTTTCGAAAAAGCATTGCGTTGTTTATTCTATGCACTGGTATTCTTGGGAGGAAACCCGTTCCGTGTTATACTGCGTGGTCCCTTGAATTACTCTCTTTTAAAGTAAAGGTTTAAATAACTGTTTTAGTTCTCAAACCAGTCACATGACTGACCTGGAGTTTATTGTTTTAACCAAAACTCTGGGTGCCCCTATTTTCCGCACGGGCAGCTAGTAGTTTTGGTTTTGCAGATTTATATTCACAGGATCCTGGTTTACAGCTGGAATGATATTCGGAAAGCTCTGTATCCGTATATCACCTTCAGTTGTGCTTTGTATTATTTTCCGCTGCTATGTAATTTATTGTAATCTATGATATTTGTCGAATGTAATTTATTCAATTATACTCATTTATTCTTGTATTCTGATGGAATTGTTGTAATAACAATGAAATGTTCTTCCGTCTGTGTTCTGATTTGTCCTGTCCTCAAACGATCAGGGGTTTCGAACGGTCTAGATCGGTTTAACGACTGATTCGGATCGAGCGAAATTCCCGGCCGTCACATTTGGTATCAGAGCTTTGGTTTATAGAGCTCGAGAACAAGATACATTAGAACCATACGAAAGAATTCATCAGATATTGGATTAGTAATATCCAATTAGAATGACTCGTTAGAGATAGGATCAGTAGTATCCTAGAACGAGTGTGAAGAGTATATTTTTCAAATGAAAACAATTTGGTTTTAAAATTTAAATCGTTTTATACGTATTTGAATATTTATTTATTTTGAATATGGACAATCCAATATATAAAGGTTTTGCATATACGCGTCATGAACGTATATTCGAAGTTTTAATATACTGGATAGATATAGAATCACATTATAGACACCCGGAGATGATTTTGATGATTGATATATCATCATCAGAATTTATGTTCATGTTTCGAAGGTGTGATATCTATATATTTCCATTAGACTGGTGTGAGAACCAAGACTTATATAGTTAGAACACTTTGTTGTGAATTGGCATCAAAAACATGATTTTCTGTATATATATCAAAATTATGAGTTTGAAACTCTAATCCACTAATTGATTGATGATTGTGTTGTTTGTTTATTTGTTTGATAATTTTAAACTATTTAGCCTAATTGTACCAAATATTGAATTATATTGAAAATTAGTTGCATTTGCTTGCATATACATGTACTTACATTGAACAGGTCATAGCAAGGAGGCTAGAGCCGAAGAATAAAATTTGTTTGCCCGACAAATAGGTACATGTTTATCATAATTTCCTATTTTGTTTGGGTGATGATGATTTTACGAGCCTATTGGCTAGCCGCTTGGCTTTTTCTTTTTCTTTTTGAGATCAGAAGGCCTATATGGCAATTTCGGGATTTTCCCGTGGCTCCAGGTGCAGGGGAGGTTATGGCGAAATTTTTCGAAAATTTAGGGTGTTAGCCAAATTTTTGAAAATTTGAAAATTCTTAGAAATTGAAAAGTTGGAGAACGGAAGCCAGATCGAACGTAGAGCTGGTTAATCAAACCACTTTCGACTTTGTTCCTTTTCGGGGACGAAAAGTTTTAAGTGGGGGAGATTGTAATAACCCGGAAAATCTGGGCCAGTTTAAAATTTTTATTTCGGCAATTTTAGCGAATTTTGAATATTTAAAATGAATTATTTTAAATATTGACGAGAAATTTATTTTGAATATAATTAGAACGTATATATTATATACGCCATCGTTAGAATATAAATAATTATATATAATTATAAATGGAATTGAAAATGGCGCGGTAGTTCGATAATTCGATTTCAAACTTCAATTGAATGTACCGGGTGCAAAACAATCCGGATTTTAGTGAAACAAAAAATAATAGGATCTTATTGATGATATCTTTCTAACGAATCCGGAAAATCAAAATTTCATAGCGGGAATCAAAAGATATGTCCAGTTGAAAATTCTGAATAGTCGCTATGGAATTCAGGCCCTTAAAAATGGGAATTTTGCAAACGACCTCGGATTTCGACGAAACCACTTTTGTTGGGTCTGTGATGTAAAATTATTGCTAGATTCCAAATTTCATAATTTTTTGAATCAATATGTGAGCGTGGCAAAGGAAAACGCGTTTGACCAGTTTCAGTTGATTTTAATCGACTGAAAAATGGCCATTTTTCAAACGGTCTCAGAATTCGACGAAACTAGTTTTTTTAGGACCTTATCGTCAATACGAAGCTAGAAAATATTTTTCTGCAATTTACAGTGTTAGTATGTGACCCCGGTAAATTGAAATGCGTGTTCAAATTCAATATATAGAGTTATATGTTGACTTTGACGGAAACTGATTGAAGCGATCGAATCAGCTTGCGATACACATCCCATGGTGTTCGGAATGGGGGTAAAACGCTATGGACGACAGGCGATGGGCCTCGTTTTGAGGTCGTATGTAGAAGTCAACTTTTTGCAAAATAAAATAATTAAATAAATTAAAAATTTAAAACCCTCCCTTCTCTCTATATTTCGTTGCCCCCCCTTCACGTTTCATATCAGAAAGAAAAAAAAAGAGAAATCAGAAGGGGGGATCGCGACCTCGTCGCCCCCCCCCCCCAGAAAATCGCCGCCGCCACCCTGTTGTTCGCCGCCCCTTCCACTTTTTCTCCTTCTTTCCCCTTCGATCGGCGCCACCTCCAAACCCACCTCCTCCCTCTTCGATGCGTCGCAGACCCCCCCCCCCCCATCGGAAATCGAAGCCGCCACCTCCCTGTTGCGACGCGAAGCCTCCAGAGCCCCTCCCCCCTTCTGATTTGGATCGCAACCCCACAGCCCCCCTGGATCCGAAACCGACGACGATCCCCCCTTGCGCAGTCGAACACTGTAAGTATTTTTATTTAGTTAAATCTATGATTTTTATTTAGTTCAAGCTATGATTTTATATATTGAATAGCATAGTAAAAATTCGATTTTTATATATTGAATAGCATAGTAAAAATTCGATTTTTATATATTGAATAGCATAGTAAAAATTCGATTTTTATATATTGAATAGTATAGTAAAAATTCGATTTTTATATATTGAATAGCATAGTAAAAATTCGATTTTTATATATTGAGTAGCATAGTAAAAATTCGATTTTTATATATTGAATAGCATAGTAAAAATTCGATTTTTATATATTGAATAGCATAGTGAAAAAAATTCGATTCTTATATATTGAATAGCGAAGTGAAAATGTGATTTTTATATATATAGTGGCTACGGGCGACGAAAGTGATAAAAGGCGAGAAGGATGAAGATTTCTATCAATGAAGTGCCGTGGAGTTAGGATAGCTATCGGTGAGAATTTCTCACTCTTCAATTTCTTTTTCTAGTTATATATATACTAGGATGCAGACGGTGCTTAGTAGCACCCGACACAATCGTCCACAGACCATGGACTTGTTTGTTTGATTGCAAAAATTAGTTAGATTATTTGATTGAAATTTGAGTTGTTTGGTGAAATGGAATGGACTGATTGATGTGTGAATGGCGTGGGCCTTCACTAGACCGGGGATAAGGCTAGGCCTTGTCCCGTTTCTAGTATCGTGCCGTTATGCCGCCGAAATTTTCTAAAATATGTTAGAAAAATAAAAATATCATTTTCATTGTGTAAATGAACTGAATAAAAATTCATGCGTTGCAATAAAATATTTTATCGTTAAAAATATAATTTTTAACGTGAAGTGAACAAGATAAAATATTCATTTACAAACCGGACGGTTTGTTTATGTACACTGATTTGACTGACATTGATTGGGTCGATAAATTTTACACATCGCCAAACTGCACAAATAAAATATGCGTTTGATTGTTTGAAACCCCACACGGGTGTTGGGATGAAATATGAAGTTCACTCATCCTGATTGATTAAATATGTCGATCGATTGATTGACAGGCTGTTATAAGCGTTAGATATCTATATTTGATGCTTATACAGTGTAGTGCACTTTGGTTGATGGTTGAATATTTTTCAATGCTATTATATACGTGTGATGTGTGAAAATCCATATAATTAACTTTATATGGTAATTGATTGGGCCTCATTCCAATTTAGAAGATAAAGAATATTATAAAGTAAAGGTTCATGTGTTGACTGTACTCATTCGTGAGATTAGTCATGTGTTGAACGTAATATTTTAACAATAAATTTTATATCTTTATCACTATAAAATAAAGGTTCATGTGTTGACTGTACTCATTCGTGAGATTAGTCATGTGTTGAACGTAATATTTTAACAATAAATTTTATATCTTTATCACTATAAAATAAAGGTTCATGTGTTGACTGTACTCATTCGTGAGATTAGTCATGTGTTGAACGTAATATTTTAACAATAAATTTTATATCTTTATCACTATAAAATAAAGGTTCATGTGTTGACTGTACTCATCCGTTGAGATTAGTCATGTGTTGAACGAAATAGTCACACGTGGACAGTACTCATTCGTTGAGATTAGTCGTGTGTTGACAAAAATAAATATTCATTTGTTGAATAGAATATTTGAAAATAGAAATATATGAAGCCGTGTTGATTAGATTAACGCCATTTTGACGTGAACGATATTTATATCGATTTTATTCATTTTGAAATGAATATTGAAAAGTGATCTCGAAATCGCATATTTTGAAATGAAATTTGAATTGCATCGAATAGAAAACCAATTCGAATCGAATTGAAGACGAATTCGAATTGAATGGAAAACGATTTGAAGTGAATTCATAATGAATTGAAATTTGAATTGAATAGAAATGAATTTTAAAACGAATTTATCATAGAAAATTCAATTTTGATTTGAATTAATATAAAAGTTGAAATTGTTTTTGAAACAAATTCAAAACTATTTATAAAATTCGTTTTAAATAGTAATCGATGAAATATACATTATATATATAATATAATGGCCTGAATAGAACGTGCCGCGCCGCGGTAGTTCGTGAATTTCGACCATTTATTTCAAACGGACATTACGGGAGATCCGACCGTCGGATTCTCCTAAAACCGAAACCGTTGGGTTCGTATCGAAAAGAGATTTCTAACGAATATTTGAGATTCAAAATCTAACGGTTGGATTTGGAGATACATCCAAATCAAATTTGAAAAAGGTCGCTATAAGTGCAGTTCGATGGCCATTGTTGGAAATCGACTGTACGGGCCTTGATAAAATTATTAAAAATAGTAATAATTTGTGTAAAATCATAAGAAATGATTTGGGAAAATTTGGGATGAGAAACTCCATATTTGAAAAGATAAAAATAGATTTTTATCGAAATGAACTAATTTTGAACTAAAATTAAAACCCATTTATTTTCAAATAAATAAATTGGATTTGAAATGGGCTGTAAATAAAATTGATTTGTGGGTTTACCATGAAGGGTGTTTTAAATGACACTTGTTCTTTAACCCGGTGATAAATAGAATATGATTTGGGTTTGTCGTGAACTGTGTTTTAAATAACACTAGTTCTTTAACCCTGTAAAAGGAGTTTTAATGAATCTGCAATTAAATTGAAATGGGAATTGATAATTTAAATTATCAAATAAAGAAATGAGCGAGAATGGAGTACTAACAGTTTTGCTCCAAAGCGATAGTTAAATCTTTAATTAGATTTGAACGTGGAATGGAAATTAATTTTACCGATAACACCGTGGTATTAGATATGGAGTATTACCAGTTTTGGTTCATGGGATGAATAGGTTGGGATTGGGAAATAAAACAAATAATTACTTCGGTATGGTTCGCTAATCTCGACTAGTTTAGAAAACCATAATTTGGTTTGAAATGACATCCAAAGGAAGATTAAAGGATAAATTTTAAAGAATTTATCTTGGATAAAATTAATGGGAACCTTTCCCTGAGAATATGAATTGGAATGAGGCGTATGTTGTGTTTGTGTAACATTTGTTTTTAATATACGTGGGTTGTTTGGAAAGGCCGGGTTTATACCCATTCTGAATAACCGATTCGACGATATGTCGAAGATGAAGACGGTGGTTGAAGACCGGAAGTCTTCACATCGTTTGGGTGATTACTGATGATCTTGATTGGGCTGTACACCCAAGATGAGGGAATCAGTTGGTGGTCGTCCAGACGTACTTGGAGATGGATGGATATGCGAGGAAATTGCCTCCGGTTTCGTTCAGACCTAGAACGAACTTGTAAATGGATTGTGTGTCTGACATTGGATTTTATTCTATGTTGATTGATTTCTGTTAAATATATATCTGTTTGGCGGTGGAGAATTTATTCTTTTGCTTAACGCCCTTCTCTGAGACGTACGAGCTTAGAGGTTATATATCGATAGATATCAATCGCATGGCATGAATTGCCACTGTGGCACACTGAGTTGCATGGATCAAGGCTTCTGTTGAAAAGCAAAGTCTTGTGGTCGATGATCAAAGCATGGCCTACGTGGCAGCTTTGTGTATAGCGTGGATTCGCGAGCCTCACACCTCGGTATGAGTCAAAAACGGGATAAGGACCCAAGGAGTGCATGACGTTTCTTTCTAGCTATGGTGGTGTCAGTGACTTACCAGCCCTGACATTTATATACTTTTCACCTATGTGGTTGTTGGAATGCGAGGCGCCTCGATTATAGGTCTGTAAGGACCGGGAAACGTGTGTTCAGGAATAACTAATCCTCTAACGTAAGTGAGGACCGGCCTTGGAGGATCCAGGATTGCCCAGAGTGTGTAGTCCTGAGGCATTTGCTAGAGTGTCTCGAACGCGGAGAGGAGCTTTCCCCTTGCCTCGACTCATGACGGAAATCCAATTTCCAATACGTGTATTGCGGTTTTAATTGTAGAACTAGTATGGTGACATGATAGATGGTACCCATGCCGCCTATGATTGATATTTATGATTGAAATTGTTTTGACACTATACACTTATTATAGTATCAAATGATTTGTTTTAAACGTACCAAGCATGTTTGGCTATTATAAGGGAAAACCCTATCCTCCGTCTTGCGTTGCATTGTGTGATGGGACCTGGGTCTTATAATAGCTTCATTTTTCGAAAAAGCATTGCGTTGTTTATTCTGTGCACTGGTATTCTTGGGAGGAAACCCGTTCCGTGTTATACGGCGTGGTCCCTTGAATTACTCTCTTTTAAAGTAAAGTTTTAAATAACTGTTTTAGTTCTCACACCAGTCACATTACTGACCTGGAGTTTATTGTTTTAACCTATACTCTGGGTGCCCCTATTTTCCGCACGGCAGCTAGTAGTTTTGGTTTTGCAGATTTATATTCACAGGATCCTGGTTTACAGCTGGAATGATATTCGGAAAGCTCTGTATCCGTGTATCACCTTCAGTTGTGCTTTGTATTATTTTCCGCTGCTATGTAATTTATTGTAATCTCTGATATTTGTCGAATGTAATTTATTCAATTATACTCTGTATATTCTTGTATTCTGATGGAATTGTTGTAATAACAATGAAATGTTCTTCCGTCTGCGTTCTGTTTTGTCTTGTCCTCACAGTAATTCGTTCTTTCTCACCTCTTCGGAGACCAGGGAACTTCGGGTCGCTACATCTCGGACCTTGGTCAACAACATTCATATCTGAAGATAAATACAAGTTGAAATCCCAAAAATCAATACTTCATTCTAATATCAATACAAACACCATTTAACTATCTTATTCAAAATACGGTTTCATAAACCTGCTTATCTCCTTTGGAACATCTTTCTCGGCTATACCCATTTTTCTTAATTCAATAATTAAGTACTTTATAAAACACAACATTTAACCTTTACCCTTTTTAAACAATTTCATTTCAAAACCCGGATTTGTTTACAAAATCCGATAAACCATTCCTTTTACCATTCAATTGGATTTAATTTTATCTTAGATTACTTTTTAAATAAATTTCAATTTAAAAAGTAATTTTCTAAATTAATAATAATAATAGTAATTTATTTCAATCATTAACAACATTAGTAGTTAATTCCTTTATTAACTAAAATAAATAATAAATCCCTTTTTAAAATCTTATTAAAATCTATACAATATTCATTAAACTCTTCTATTGGGTTAATTCAATACAAACTAATTTAATGGTCAATTCTAGTTAAAACTGTTAACTTAGTCAACTTAAATCTGATTATCTCATTAACCGATTCCAATTCGTTCCTCCCTTTTTAATTAATTAATAGTATAATTAATTAAGATAATTCCATTAAATTATTTTGACACGACCCGAACTTCCCCGTGAAGGAAAGCACTGATTGCATTGAGGACAAGACAAAATAGAACGCAGACGGAAGAACATTTCATTGTTATTACAACAATTCCATCAGATACAAGAACATACAGAGTACAGATGAATAAAATACATTTGATAAATAACAGAGATTACAATAAATTACATAGCAGCGGAAAAATAATACAAAAGCACAACTAGAAGTAATGCAAGGATACAGAGCTTTCTGAGCATCGTCTCAGCTGTAAATCAGGATCCCATGAATAAAAATCTGCAAAACCAAAACTACTAGCTGCCCGTGTGGAAAATAGGGGCACCCAGAGTTTAGGTTAAAACAATAAACTCCAGGTCAGTCATGTGACTGGTGTGAGAACTAAAACAATTACTATTTTAACTTTAAAAGAGAGTAATTCAAGGGACCACGCCGTATAACACGGAACGGGCTTCCTCCCAAGAATACTAGTGCATAGAATAAACAACGCAATGCTTTTTGAAAAAATGAAGCTATTATAAGACCCAGGTCCCATCACACAATGCAACGCAAGCCGGAGGATAGGTTTTCTCTTATAATAGCCAAACATGCTTAGTACGTTTAAAACAAATCATTTGATACTATTATAAGTGTATAGTGTCAAAACAATTTTCAATCATAAATATCAATCATAGGCGGCATGGGTACCATCTATCATGTCATCGTACTAGGTTCTACAAATAAAACCGAAATATCACGTATTGGAAATTGGATTCCGTCATGAGTCGAGGCAAGGGGCAAGCTCCTCTCCGTTCGAGACACTCTAGCAAATGTCTCATGACCCAACTTTGATCCTTGGAATCGGCTGGGCCGGTCCTCTCTTACTTTTGAGGATTGGCAATTCCTGAACACACGTTTCCCGGTCCTTACAGACCTATATCCGAGGCGCCTCGCATTCCAACAACCACACAGGTGAAAAGTATATAAATGTCAGGGCTAGTAGGTCACTGACACCACCCTAGTTAGAAATAAACGTCGTGCTCTCCCAGCGGTCCGTATCCCATTTTTGACTCATACCGAGGTGTGAGGCTCGCGAATTCATGTTGTACACAAAGCTACGCCACACAGGTCGTGCTTTGATCATCAACCACAAGACTTTGCTTTTCAACAGAAGCCTTGATCAATTGCCACTTACGCATGCCACACTAGCAATTCACTCCATGCGACTGATGTCCATCGATATACAACCTCTGAGCTTGTACATCTTAGAGAAGGGCGTTAAGCAAGAGAATAAATTCTCCACCGCCAAACAGATGTATATTTAATAGAGATCAATCAACACAGAATAAAATCCAATGTCAGACACACAATCCATTTACAAGTTCGTTCTGGGTCTGAACGAAACCAGAGGCACTTTCCTCACATATCCATCCATCTCCAAGTACGTCTGGACGATCACCAACTGATTCCCTCATCTTGGGTGTACAGCCCAATCGAGATCATTAGTAATCACCCAAACAATGTGAAGACTTCCGGTCTTCAACCAACGTCTTCATCTTTGACATCTCGTCGAATCGGTTATTCAGAATGGGTATAAACCCGGCCTTTCTGAATAACCCACGTATATGATAAACAAATGTTACACTAACACAACAAACGCCTCATTCCAATTCAGAATATTCTTTTATTCACAAAATCACATTCTTAGGGAAAGGTTCCCATTAATTTTATCCAAGATAAATCCTTCTAAATTTATTCTTTAATCTTCCTTTGGATATCATTTCAAACCATGTTATGGTTTTCCAAACTAGTCGGGATTAGCGAACCACACTGAAGTAATTATTTATTTTATCTCCTAATCCCATCCTATTCATCCCATGGAGCAAAACTGGTAATACTCCATATCTAACACCATAGTGTTATCGGTAAAATTAATTACCGTTTCACGTTCAAATCTAATTAAAGATTTAGCTATCGCATTGGAGCAAAACTGGTGGTACTCCATTCTCGATCACCTTTCAGATTTGATAATTTAAATTATCAATTCACATTTCAATCTAATTAAAGATTCATTAAAACTCCACTTAGTTTTAATCTATTCAAAAATCAATATCCTGTCTTTAACTGGGTTAAAGAACCAATGTCATTTAAAACACGACTCATGATAAACCCAAAATCACACTCTATTGTTGATCGGGTTAAAGAACAGGTGTTGTTCAAAACACCGCTCATGATAAACCCAAAAACCAATTTAAATTCAATTCCAATTAATATTATTTAATTGGTACACCTCATTAAATCTAAATAGAAGGATTTAATATTTTTCCTCAACTGGGCTTAAGAACAGTGTTAATGAAGACACCATTCACGACAAACCCAAATCACATTTGATATTAAATACAAAGCTCTGAATAGAATATATACCGGCTTATATTCAATATCAAATTCTGAAACCCACAAATATCGTATTGGAAATAATGATATATATATATCTTTCAAATTCCCATAACAATATATGTATAGTCATGAAATCCAACATCGAAATTTTCCGAAGATTATTTCGGTTCAACTCCAGTCCAATTCACGTATTGAGAATATTGATTATTTTTAAAATCACTTTCAAATTCAATTTATATATTTCAAAAATAAATTGATTTTAATTCTAGTTCAAAACTAGTTCATTTCAACAAAAATATATTTTTATCCTTTCAAATGTGGAATTTTTCATCCCAGTTCTTTCCAATTCACATATTATGATTTTACATAAATTATTAATATTTTTAATAATTTTATCAAGGCCTGTACAGTCGATTTCCATCAACGGCCATCGAACTGCACTTACAGCGACCTTTTCCAAATTTTATTTGGACATAATTCCAAATCCAACCGTTAGATTTCAAATTTCAAATATTCATTGGAAAGCTCTTTTCGATATGAACCCAACGGTTCTGCTTTTAGGAGAATCCGACGGTCGGATCTCCTGCAACGTCAATTCGAAGTCAATGGTCGAAATTCACGAACTGCCGCGGCGCGGCGCGTTCTATTCAGGCTATTATATATATAATATATATATATTATATATATTTCGTCGATTTCCTTTTGAAACAATTTTATAAATCGTTTTAAATTCGTTTTCAAACAATTTCAACTCTATATTCAATTTCTAATCAAAATTGAATATTTCATATCATTCCTATATAAATGATAATATTTTCAAAACGTTATATTTTGAAATCACTATCTTTTCTATATTCATTATAAAAACGAATATAATCGATATAAATATCATTCACGTCAAAATAGCGCAACTCTAATCAACACGGCTTTATATATTTCAATAAATTCGTTATTCTATTCAACAAAGGAATATTTATTTTATTCAACACATAAATCTATATTTCTTTCAACACACGACCAATCTCAACACATGAGTACTATCAACACACAACTATTTTGTTATGTAAAATATTTTATAAATTTTTTGGTATCTATCGTTTGATTTTCCATCAGACTCCACAGTGAAGTAGTTCTAATTTTAAATATGATAAAGATGTAAATTTTATTATTAAAATATTTTACTCAACACATAAATAGTTTCAACACATGACTATTTTTATATTCAACACATGAATTTTCTTTTATAATATTCATTATTTTCCCGATTGGAATGAGGCCCAATCAATCACCATATAATGTTAATTATATGGATTCCATACAACACATGTATATAATAGCAACGATAAACAATCAACCATCATCCAAAGTGCACCACACAACTGCATAAGCATCAAATATAAATAATTAACGCTTACACAGCCTGTCGACCAATCGATCGACATACAATGAAATAATTGGGATTAGTGTATGCCAAATATCATCCCAATACCCGTGTGGGGTTTCAAATCAACAAACACAGATTTTTATTTGTGCAGTTGGGCGATGTGTAAAATTTATCAACCCAATCAATATTAGTCAAATCAGTGTATATAAACAAATCGGCCGATTTGTTTATAAATATTTATTTATTCACATGCACGTTAAAAAATTATATTTTTAATGATAATTAATTTATTTCAACCATCTACATTTTATTATCGATTTCACATCAACATCAGAAACAATTTTCACAACACATCAATCAAACAAACAAGCCATCCATGGTCTGTGGATGACGGGTGTCGGGTGCTGCTAAGCACCGTCTACATCCTAGTATATATATATATATCTAGAAAAAGAAATTTAGAGTGAAAAGTTCTCACCAAAGCTATCCCAACTCCACGACACTTCAAATGTAGGAAATCATCACTGTTCTCGCCTTTTGTCACTTTCGTTGCGCGTAGCCACTACATATTTAAAAATCACATTTTTGTATTGTTGCTAGGTAAAAAAAATATATCATATTTTTATAATCACTCCATATGGATAAAAATTCTATTTTTACATCGCTACTATATAGATAAATTTTTTATTTTTACATCACTACTATATAGACAAAAATTCTATTTCTATTTTTACATTGCTACTATATAGATAAAAATTCTATTTTTACAGCGATGTTTGTATAATAAAGATTATATTTTTATCACGCTATTCTCTATATAAAGATTTCGCCTTTTCATATATAAAGATTTCGCCTTTTCAAATATAAAGATTTCTCCTTTTCAAATATAAAGATTTTGCCTTTTCAAATATAAAGATTTCGCCCTTTCAAATATAATAAAAATTATATTTTTAACATTCCTACCATATAAAAATTATATTTTTAACTTTTCTATATTATAAAAATCAAGTCTTTATCCCTCAACATAATTAAAAATTGCATTTTTATTCTTTCTAAAATATAAAAGTTATATTTTTCTCTTCGCTAGTATACGATAAAAATCATATTTTCTTAATACGCTACTTCCTATTTAAAAAAATCCAATCTTTTCTTTCTATAAAAATTCTATTTCCACTTTCTATAAAAATTCTATTTTGCCTTCTATAAGAATTCTGTTTTTAAAGCTAATCCTATAGGAAAGAAGTAAATAAACCAAATTAAAATGAAAGGAGGCTTACTGTTTTTTAGCGAAGAAGGGGGATGGAGCTGCTATGCGCTGGAGGTGACGAGGAGGGTGCGGCTAGGGTTTCAGGGCGGCGGTGGGACGGTGACTGAGCGCGGCGGTTGAAGGGTGGGTGGATCAGTGGGGGTCTCTTTGATGGGGTTAGGTGTGGGGCTTCTTCAATGCAGCGAAGATGGGAGCGACGGAGGAAGGTCGGAGGGGTCTGACGGGTGGAGGGGACGGAGCGGCGACGAGGGTGGGTGGTGGCGCGTCGGGGTGGCGATCGCCAAGGGGCGGCGGCTGCGCCTTTTTCTTCTTCTTCTTTTTTATTTTTTTATTTTTTTATTTTTGATTTGAAAATGAATCGGGGGGGGGGGGGGGGGCCTGAGAGGAGATAAGGGGAGAGTTTTATTTTTTTTAATTATTTAATTTCAAAAAGTTGACTTTTTCATTTAACCTCTAAACGAGGCCCACCGCCTGTCGTCCCTAGCATGTTACCCCCATTCCGAACACAATGGGATATGTATCGTAGGCTGATTCGATCGTTACGATCATTTTTCGTTAAAATCAACATATAACTCTATATATTGAATTTGAACGCGCATTTCAATTTACTGGGGTCACGAACTAACTCGAAAAATTCCAGAAAAATATCTTCTAGCTTTGTATTGACGATACGGCCCTAACAAAACTAGTTTCGTCGAATTCTGAGACCGTTAGAAAAATGGCCATTTTCCAGTCGATTAAAATCAACTGAAACTGGTCAAACGCGTTTTCCTTTGCCATGCTCACATATTGAATCCGAAAATTATGAAATTTGGAATCTAGTAATAATTTGACATCGCGGATCCAACAAAAGTGGTTTCGTCGAAATCCGAGATCGTTTGCAAAATTTCCATTTTTAAGGGCCTGAATTCCATAGCGACTATTCAGAATTTTCAACTGGACATATCTTTTGATCCCCGCTATGAATTTTTGATTTTTCAGATTTGTTGGAAAGATATACTCAAATAGATCCTATTATTTTCAGTTTCACTAAAATTCGGTTTATTTTGCACCCGGTACATTCGATGGAAGTTTGAAATCGAATTATCGAACTACCGCGCCATTTTCAATTCCTTTTATAATTATAAATAATTATTTAAATTCTAACGACGATCTATATAAATATACGTTATATTCCTATTCAAAATAAATTTCTTGTCGATATTATTTAAAATATTCATTTTAAATATTCAAAATTCGCTAAAATTGCCAAAATAAAAATTTTAGACTGGCTCGCATTTCCGGGTTGTTACAATCTCCCCCACTTAAAACTTTTCATCCCCGAAAAGAAACGAAGTCGAAAGTTGTTTAACTAATTAACTCAACTTCCATAATTTTGATTACGGCTTAAGTTCTTCAACTTTACAGTTTCTAAGAACTTTTCAATTTTTTCAAAAATTTGGCTAACACCCTAAATTTTCGAAAAATTTCGCCGTAACCTCCCCTGCACCGGGAGCACTGGGAAAATCCCGAAATTGCCATATAGGCCCTCTGATCTCAAAAAGAAAAAGAAAAATCCAAGCGGCTAGCCAATCGGCTCACAAAATCATCATCACACAAACAAAACAGTAAATTATGATAAACATGTACCTATTTGTCGGGCAAACAAATTTTATTCTTCTGCTCTAGCCTCCTTCTATGACCTATTCAATGTAAGTACATGTATATGCAAGCAAATGCGACCAATTTCAATACAATTCAATATTCGATTCTATTAGGCTAAATGGTTCAAAATTATCAAACAAATAAACAAACAAACTACACAACCATCAATCAATTAGTGGATTAACGTTTCAAATTCATCATTTTGATATATATACAGAAAATCACATTTTTGATGCTAATTCACAACAATATATCTATCTATATAAGTTTTGGTTCTCACACCAGTCTAATGGAAATATATAGATATCACACCTTCGTCAATCGAATATGAATACTGATGATGATGCACCATCATCAAAATCATCCCCGGGTGTCTAGAATGTGATTCTATATCTGTCCAGTATATTAAAACTTCGAATATACGTTCAAGACGCGTGTATGCAAAATCTTTATATATTGGATTATCCAAATTCAAAATAAATCAATATTCAAATACGCATAAAATGGTTTAAATTTCAAAACAAAATTGTTTTCATTTGAAAAATATACTCTTCACACTCGTTCTAGGATACTACTGATCCTATCTCTAACGAGTCATTCTAATTGGATATTACTAATCCTATATCTGATGAATTCTTTCGTATGGTTCTAATGTGTCTTGTTCTCGAGCTCTGTAAACCAAAGCTATGATACCAAACTGACACGACCCGAACTTCCCCATGAAGGAAAGCACGGATTGCATTGAGGACAAGACAAAATAGAACGCAGACGGAAGAACATTTCATTGTTATTACAACAATTCCATCAGATACAAGAATATGCAGAGTATAAATGAATAAAATAAATTCGATAAATAACAGAGATTACAATAAATTACATAGCAGCGGAAAAATAATACAAAAGCACAACTAGAAGTAATCCACGAATACAGAGCTTTTCGAGCATCGTCCCAGCTGTAAATCAGGATCCTGTGAATAAAAATCTGCAAAACCAAAACTACTAGCTACCCGTGTGGAAAATAGGGGCACCCAGATTTTAGGTTAAAACAATAAACTCCAGGTCAGTCATGTGACTGGTGTGAGAACTAAAACAGTTATTATTTTAACTTTAAAAGAGAGTAATTCAAGGGACCACGCCGTATAACACGGAACGGGTTTCCTCCCAAGAATACTAGTGCATAGAATAAACAACGCAATTCTTTTTGGAAAAATGAAGCTATTATAAGACCCAGGTCCCATCACACAATGCAATGCAAGCCGGAGGATAGGGTTTTCCCTTATAATAGCCAAACATGCTTGGTACGTTTAAAACAAATCATTTGATACTATTATAAGTGTATAGTGTCAAAACAATTTTCAATCATAAATATCAATCATAGGCGGCATGGGTACCATCTATCATGTCGCCATACTAGGTTCTACAAATAAAACCGAAATATCACGTATTGGAAATTGGATTCCGTCGTGAGTCGAGGCAAGGGGCAAGCTCCTCTCCATTCGAGACACTCTACCAAATGTCTCAGGACCCCACTTTGATCCTTGGAATCGGCTGGGCCGGTCCTCTCTTACTTATGAGGATTGGCAATTCCTGAACACACGTTTCCTGGTCCTTACTGACCTATGTCCGAGGCGCCTCGCATTCCAACAACCACACAGGTGAAAAGTATATAAATGTCAGGGCTGGTAGGTCACTGACACCACCCTAGCTAGAAAGAAACGTCGTGCTCTCCCAGCGGTCCATATCCCGTTTTTGACTCATACCGAGGTGTGAGGCTCGCGAATTCACGTTATACACAAAGCTACGCCACACAGGTCGTGCTTTGATCATCAACCACAAGACTTTGCTTTTCAACAGAAGCCTTGATCAATTGCCACTTACGCGTGCCACACTGGCAATTCACTCCATGCGACTGATGTCCATCGATATACAACCTCTGAGCTCGTACGTCTTAGAGAAGGGCGTTAAGCAAGAGAATAAATTCTCCGCCCCCAAACCGATGTATATTTAATAGAGATCAATCAACACAGAATAAAATCCAATGTCAGACACACAATCCATTTACAAGTTCGTTCTGGGTCTGAACGAAACCGGAGGCACTTTCCTCGCATATCCATCCATCTCCAAGTACTTCTGGACGATCACCAACTGATTCCCTCATCTTGGGTGTACAGCCCAATCAAGATCATTAGTAATCACCCAAACGATGTGAAGACTTCCGGTCTTCAACCACCGTCTTCATTTTCGATATCTCGTCGAATCGGTTATTCAGAATGGGTATAAACCCGGCCTTTCTAAATAACCCACGTATATGATAAACAAATGTTACACTAACACAACAAACGCCTCATTCCAATTCAGAATATTCTTTTATTCAAAAAATCACATTCTTAGGGAAAGGTTCCCATTAATTTTATCCAAGATAAATCCTTCTAAATTTATTCTTTAATCTTCCTTTGGATATCATTTCAAACCATGTTATGGTTTTCCAAACTAGTCGGGATTAGCGAACCACACTGAAGTAATTATTTATTTTATCTCCTAATCCCATCCTATTCATCCCATGGAGCAAAACTGGTAATACTCCATATCTAACACCATAGTGTTATCGGTAAAATTAATTACCGTTTCACGTTCAAATCTAATTAAAGATTTAGCTATCGCATTGGAGCAAAACTGGTGGTACTCCATTCTCGATCACCTTTCAGATTTGATAATTTAAATTATCAATTCACATTTCAATCTAATTAAAGATTCATTAAAACTCCACTTAGTTTTAATCTATTCAAAAATCAATATCCTGTCTTTAACTGGGTTAAAGAACCAATGTCATTTAAAACACGACTCATGATAAACCCAAAATCACACTCTATTGTTGATCGGGTTAAAGAACAGGTGTTGTTCAAAACACCGCTCACGATAAACCCAAAAACCAATTTAAATTCAATTCCAATTAATATTATTTAATTGGTACACCTCATTAAATCTAAATAGAAGGATTTAATATTTTTCCTCAACTGGGCTTAAGAACAGTGTTAATGAAGACACCATTCACGACAAACCCAAATCCCATTTGATATTAAATACAAAGCTCTGAATAGAATATATACCGGCTTATATTCAATATCAAATTCTGAAAACAACAAATATCGTATTGGAAATAACGATATAAATATATCTTTCAAATTCCCATAACAATATCTGTATAGTCACGAAATCCAACATCGAAATATTCCGAAGATTATTTCGGTTCAACTCCAGTCCAATTCACGTATTGGGAATATTGATTATTTTTAAAATCACTTTCAAATTCAATTTACTTATTTCAAAAATAAATTGATTTTAATTCTAGTTCAAAACTAGTTCATTTCGACAAAAATATATTTTTATCCTTTCAAATGTGGAATTTTCATCCCAGTTCTTTCCAATTCACATATTATGATTTTACACAAATTATTAATATTTTTAATTATTTTATCAAGGCCCGTACAGTCGATTTCCATCAACGGCCATCGAACTGCACTTACAGCGACCTTTTCCAAATTTGATTTGGACATAATTACAAATCCAACCATTAGATTTCAAATTTCAAATATTCATTGGAAAGCTCTTTTCGATACAAACCCAATGGTTCCGGTTTTAGGAGAATCCGACGGTCGGATCTCCCGCAACGTCAATTCGAAGTCAATGGTCGAAATTCACGAACTACCGTGGCGTGGCGTGTTCTATTCAGGCCATTATATATATAATATATATATATTATATATATTTCGTCGATTTCCTTTTGAAACGTATTTTATAAATCGTTTTAAATTCGTTTTCAAACAATTTCAACTCTATATTCAATTTCTAATCAAAATTGAATATTTCATATCATTCCTATATAAATGATAATATTTTCAAAACATTATATTTTGAAATCACTATCTTTTCTATATTCATTGTAAAAACGAATATAATCGATATAAATATCGTTCACGTCAAAATAATGCAACTCTAATCAACACGGCTTTATATATTTCAATAAATTCGTTATTCTATTCTATTCAACAAAGGAATATTTATTCTATTCAACACATGAATCTATATTTCTTTCAACACACGACCAATCTCAACACATGAGTACTGTCAACATACAACTATTTTTGTTATGTAAAATATTTTATAAAATTTTTGGTATCTATCGTTTGATTTTCCATCAGACTCCACCGTGAAGTAGTTCTAATTTTAAATATGATATATATGTAAATTTTATTATTAAAATATTTTACTCTAACACATAAATAGTTTCAACACATGAACATTGTCAACACATGACTATTTTTATATTCAACACATGAATTTTCTTTTATAATATTCATTATTTTCCCGATTGGAATAAGGCCCAATCAATCACCATATAATGTTAATTATATAGATTCCATACAACACATGTATATAATAGCAACGATAAACAATCAACCATCATCCAAAGTGCATCACACAACTGCATAAGCATCAAATATAAATAATTAACGTTTACACAGCCTGTCGACCAATCGATCGACATACAATGAAATAATTGGGATTAGTGTATGCCAAATATCATCCCAATACCCGTGTGGGGTTTCAAATCAACAAACACAGATTTTTATTTGTGCAGTTGGGCGATGTGTAAAATTTATTGACCCAATCAATATTAGTCAAATCAGTGTATATAAACAAATCGACCTATTTGTTAATAAATATTTATTTATTCACATTCACGTTAAAAAATTATATTTTTAATGATAATTAATTTATTTCAACCATCTACATTTTATTATCGATTTCACATCAACATCGCAAACAATTTTCACAACACATCAATCAAACAAACAAGCCATCCATTGTCTGTGGATGATGGCTGTCGGGTGCTGCTAAGCACCGTCTGCATTCTAGTATATATATATATATATATAACTAGAAAAAGAAATTTAGAGTGAGAAGTTTTCACCAAAGCTATCCCAACTCCACGACACTTCAAATGTAGGAAATCATCACTGTCCTCGCCTTTTGTCACTTTCGTTGCCCGTAGCCACTACATATATAAAAATCACATTTTTATATTGTTGCTATGTATAAAAAAAAAATCATATTTTTATAATCACTCCATATGGATAAAAATTCTATTTTTACATAGCTACTATATAGATAAAAATTCTATTTTTACATCACTACTATATAGATAAAAATTCTATTTTTACATCGCTACTATATAGATAAAAATTCTATTTTTACATCGCTACTATATAGATAAAAATTCTATTTTTACAGCGATGTTTATATAATAAAGATTATATTTTTATCACGCTATTCTCTATATAAAGATTTCGCCTTTTCATATATAAAGATTTCACCTTTTCAAATATAATGATTTTGCCTTTTCAAATATAAAGATTTCGCCATTTTAAATATAAAGATTTCGCCTTTTCAAATATAAAGATTTCGCCCTTTCAAATATAATAAAAATTATATTTTTAACATTCCTACCATATAAAAATTATATTTTTAACTTTTCTATATTATAAAAATCAAGTCTTTATCCCTCAACATAATTAAAAATTGCATTTTTATTCTTTTTAAAATATAAAAATTACATTTTTCTCTTTGTTATTATATGATAAAAACCATATTTTCTTAATACGCTACTTCCTATTTAAAAAATCCAATCTTTTCTTTCTATAAAAATTCTATTTCCACTTTCTATAAAAATTCTATTTTGCCTTCTATAAGAATTCTGTTTTTAAAGCTAATCCTATAGGAAAGAAGTAAATAAACCAAATTAAAATGAAAGGAGGCTTACTGTTTTTCAGCGAAGAAGGGGGATGGAGCTGCTATGCGCTGGAGGTGACGAGGAGGGTGCGGCTAGGGTTTCAGGGCGGCGGTTGAAGGAGGGGTGGATTAGTGGGGTTCTCGTCGATGGGGTTAGGCGTGGGGCTTCTTCGATGCAGCGAAGATGGGAGCGACGGAGGAAGGTCGGAGGGGTCTGACGGGTGGAGGGGACGGAGCGGCGACGAGGGTGGGTGGTGGCGCGTCGGGGTGGCGATCGCCAGGGGGCGGCGGCTGCGCCTTTTTTTTGATTTGAAAATGAATCGGGGGGGGGGGGGATGAGAGGAAATAAGGGGAGAGTTTTATTTTTTTTTAATTTTTTTAATTATTTAATTTCAAAAAGTTGACTTTTTCATTTGACCTCTAAACGAGGCCCACCGCCTGTCGTCCCTAGCATTTTACCCCCATTCCGAACACAATGGGATATGTATCGTAGGCTGATTCGATCGTTACGATCAGTTTTCGTTAAAATCAACATATAACTCTATATATTGAATTTGAACGCGCATTTCAATTTACTGGGGTCACGAACTAACTCGAAAAATTCCAGAAAAATATCTTCTAGCTTTGTATTGACGATACGGCCCTAACAAAACTAGTTTCGTCGAATTCTGAGACCGTTAGAAAAATGGCCATTTTCTAGTCGATTAAAATCAACTAAAACTGGTCAAACGCGTTTTCCTTTGCCACGCTCACATATTGAATCCGAAAATTATGAAATTTGGAATCTAGCAATAATTTGACATCGCGTATCCAACAAAAGAGGTTTCGCCGAAATCCAAGGTCGTTTGCAAAATTTCCATTTTTAAGGGCCTGAATTCCATAGCGACTATTCAGAATTTTCAACTGGACATATCTTTTGATCCCCGCTATGAAGTTTTGATTTTTCAAATTAGTTGGAAAGATATTCTCAAATAGATCCTATTATTTTCAGTTTCACTAAAATCCGGTTTATTTTGCACCCGGTACATTCGATTGAAGTTTGAAATCGAATTATCGAACTACCGCACCATTTTCAATTCCTTTTATAATTATATATAATTATTTAAATTCTAACGACGATCTATATAAATATACGTTATATTCCTATTCAAAATAAATTTCTCGTCGATATTATTTAAAATATTCATTTTAAATATTCAAATTCGCTAAAATTGCCAAAATAAAAATTTTAAATTGGCTCGCATTTCCGCGTTGTTACATATTTCTTAATGAAACCATTATCCAAGAAATTAATGGTTAGGTTACATTCTATTCTCGTATTTCTAAATCTGATTGTCATCAGCATTTGTCTTTATAAAATTAATTGTTAACTTAAATAATAAATAATATATATATTTATTTTCTTTGTAAAATTTTATTCAAAATATATATTTCAAAATCTATCTTTAGTTATAAAATAAATTTTATAACTTCAGTTCTATCAATTTACCTGACAGTAAATCGATATAACTCCTTTTAGGCCATTTACTGCTGATTACTCAACCAATATTACCCGTTGGTTAAAACCAAACACAGGTTGAACTTCCCATAAATGATCAATACTCAAATCGATCACCCAAACATAACAGTTCGTATGAAAATATGAAAATAAATAATATATTTGAGGAATCCCGTTGGATTCCTCCAACTTGTTCTTCCCTGTATTCAAATGGTTATCACAAAGCAGGTCAATCAATTCAATTTAACTGTTAATTTCTATAATAGCAAATAACGACTTTATAATATCAACCAATCAACAAAACAATTCAGACAAATCAAACAATTAAACACGTTTATTTTATAAACGTGACCAACAAGGTAAATTATCTATATTGGATCCAATCGTTAAAATAACGATTTGGTATTCTACTGAAATTAATCAACAGTTTAATTTCGCCAGTTAAACCAACATATATATATATATATATATATATATATATATATATATAGTCAACCATTAGCTAGCAGAGCACACAAATTAAAATCCCCATTTATATAAAATATATATGGGAAGAACTAAGTGAGTTTAACTCACCTTGAGTTGATTTGTCGCTGAGCGGTTCGTTTAATTAAATTAAACCAGTGTTTAATTTAATTAAATTTCTTAGATAATTCCCGGACTGTCGGGACTGGATTCAGAATGAAGCATTCGAAACCATGGTTCCAATGCATTTTTGTTCCGTCCAATTCTGAGCACAAAGGCACGAGTTATAAAATTATAAGCATATGATTTAAATTAATTTGATTAACTCCTTAATCAAAATAATTAATTAATTCTAATTACGTTTAATTACCTTTCTTCTTTCTGCCCAAAAGGATTTTGGTCCGACAGTTCCCTATGCCTTCTTCGTTCCTACTGGATGACCTATGCAAAGTTTTATTAAATAGTTAATGCTAATTATAAATTATCAAACTAATCATTTAGAAATTTTCTTTGGTTAGGATACTTATTTGGGCAAAATTATAAGGTCAGATAATACTGCTCCTGTTTCCCTTTGTCTTCTTTCAGAACGATGTTGTCTCGTTCTTCACGGTTCCTCTCTACTGCTTTGTCCATCTACATAAATCAAATGCTGATTTGTTTAATTTAATTTACTGCTAAACATAAGTTAGTTTAAATGATTACTATATAATTACGTCAATAAAGGGAACAGGGCTGAGAGTCCTTCTACTGCTTTTGTTCGATTGTAAATAGAGCTCTCTAGATCTTTGTTTTTATCCTGTAATGAATTTGCGATTTCCGTTAATACTGTTTTTAATTTAAACTCCTAATGATAGATTAAAACTAAATCACTTAAATCAAGGTTTTGTCAGCATTCATCATAATTCAAAAAGGGAAATTTACAGAGGCCGATGCCTTCGTGATTTTGTTTCCAGGTACGACTTTCGTTGTTTTCCTCTTTGCAAGCCCAAACCTCACTTCGTTCACCAAAGAAATTCACCGCCGCTCCTCAACTCTTCTCATCGGAAGTTGATCTGACCACCTCTAGGCGAGCGGCTCAGTCTCCTCCGCCTTCACCCCAAGTACCGACCCACCCTGAGCCTCTTATCGACTGCTAAAGCCCTCGAACAGTGCCAGCATCATGACCAGCTCTTGAGCACACCGGTGATCGTTATCCCATCATGACCGTTCACTGGATCGAGCTCACTGAGCTAAAGTGGTTTGCTATTGGTAGTTGTATGTGATTAACACTGGATGAAGAGGTCGAATAGAAGGAAGATTAGGTAAATATGGTTCGTTGGTTTCATTAGAGAAGGAGGCGGCGGAAAAACTGGGTTGACCAAAGAATGTAAAAAACTAGGGTATTGGACTGTTAGGGTTATTTATAGTGTGGATTGTTTAATTATAATATTATTTTACGAAACTTTGCGGTAAAGTAACGCGTAAAACTATCCATAATTAATTTCTGTTTACCGATATAAATGCTAATCTTAGTATAAAAAGGTATTCCGGACCCAATGGAATAAGTTTCATCGGATTCCGACATCGTTTGAAAAAATTTCCTTTATAAAACCAGAAATAAACACGCATTTAAATTTTTCACGATCACTAGATAAATCAAATCAACCAGAAACTTTGAAATCCTATAATAATTTTTCAATACGAACCCAACGGCACCAGTTTCGCCGCATTCTGAGACTGTTTTCCTGGTAGGCTATTTTTACGCACATCGCAAATGCCATTTCAGACACCAAATTACATAGCCTCCAAAAATAACAAACTATATACCTATTCTGACTGTAGTCAATGATACGAACTCAATGGAATTGGCTTCGTGACCTAATTTGATCGTCTGTTCAAGTTATACCCAAATAACCACTTATTAAATTAATTACGCGCTATAGCTATTGAACGGGCGTTTGTGGCTGCCGCGGTCACATACAACATCGGTTTTCCATGCAATTCAACACCGTACAATAATTTAACGATACGGTTCTAATGAAACTAGTTTCATCGAAATCGGGGCCCGTTTGCAAAATGGCTATTTTAAAGGCCTATATTGTATTAACGATTTCCACAGCGATTATTTCAAAATTTGATTTGGCCATAATTAATAATTCATAACACGAAATCTGAAATTTTCTCTTTCATATGAAAATTATCATCGACGAGATTCATACGTTTCTTGTTTCACAGAAATCCGACTTATATCGGATCCGGTATTCTCAGTTGAAGTTCAAAACTCCAAATTACGAACTGCATCGCCATTTCAAGCTCGTTTTATAATTATATAAATATATAACGTTCAAACTTCGTTTTAAATAACGAATTTAATATTTAAAATCCACTAATATTCCAAATATAATACTTAAAATAATAAATTAAATTAAATATTTAACTGCCAAAAATACGGGACGTTACATTCTTTCCCCCTTAAAATAATTTCGTCCTCGAAATTGCAAAGGTAAGAAAGAACGTTACAACTCATTAATATCCAAATCCAATTTATTTTAAATAAAAAAAACCAATTCGTTATCATAAATAAATATTTTCAAAAATATCAAAAAATTTCTAACACCTTAAATTCTCGGAAAAATTCGGCAGAGTCTCCCCTGCAAGGAGTGACATCTACGATATCGCAGGAACAAAAAATATATACATCGACCAACGGTCGGAAAACAAAAATTAAAACCCCAAAATTTTATATTTTTGTGTAAGCGTACCTTCTACGAGCGCCAATGAGCATATCTGCTCAATGTATATGCGATTTACTCAACCAATGTCAGTCTGCCTATTCCTCTGGCACCTGGACTTAACTCAATCCACATATAAGTAACGGGTATGTGAAATTATGAGATAATATATCACTAATCAACTGGTATAACCACACCGATTGCAAAATCAAACACATAGCATCAATTCATTATCAAATACAAGGTTAAATCATAAATTCCAATTCATATGCAGTTTCATTCCAGTATAAATTATACCGGAATTTATCCTTTAGTTTATAATTCATTCAACTTCATTAAATCGCTGAGTTATTTCATTCAAAACCGTCTACCATCCAATAACAAACATTTAACATTTCACAATCAATACACAACCAAATCAGCCAAATCAATTGAATTCACATTCAATATTAACATTTATTTTGGTTTCACATATTTGATTATTATTCCTTTATTTAATTTCCAATTTATTTAATTCAATTACAATATCAATCTGAATTTTAATTACACTTAACCAAGTTAAATTTCAATTCAAATTTCCAATCCGATTTGAATTCCATTGAAATCGATCAACCACATCAAACACTCTATCATCTCCATAATTTGATAAATTATTTCTTTTCTATATAAAATATAATTTGGTTAAAATTATTTCATTTACCCTCTTTTCAAAACAATACTATATCAATGGTCAGTTCAATGCTTCTCAACACTTGAACCGAACAACAAACACAATACAAAACATTTGTATATGAAATTTACAATTACGCTCTCATATATATATATATACACTTAATCTCGATCTAGGGTATTACTAACCCAATCTCTATCGAGTTACACCACAGAGCCAAGGTTATTACTAAACCAATAACTCTGATACCACTTGTGAAGGGTCTAGGCTTTTCAATGTGACGGCCTGGAATTTCGCTCGATCTGAATCAGTCGTTAAACCGATCTAGACCGTTCGAAACCCCTGAACGTTGAGAACAGGACAAATCAGAACACAAACAGAAGAACATTTCATTGCTATTACAACAATTCCATCAGATACAAGAATATACAGAGTATAAAAGAATAAATATTACACAGAAATGTCAGAGATTTAAATTACATTTAAATACATAGCAGCGGAAAAATAATATAAAGTACAACTGAAGGTGATATACGGATACAGAGCTTTCCGGATATCATTCCAGCTGTAAACCAGGATCCTGTGAATATAAATCTGCAAAACCAAAACTACTAGCTGCCCGTGCGGAAAATAGGGGCACCCAGAGTTTAGGTTAAAACAATAAACTCCAGGTCAGTCATGTGACTGGTGTGAGAACTAAAACAGTTATTTAAAACTTTACTTTTAAAAGAGAGTAATTCAAGGGACCACGCCGTATAACACGGAACGGGTTTTCTCCCAAGAATACCAGTGCATAGAATAAACAGCGCAATGCTTTTTCGAAAAATGAAGCTATTATAAGACCCAGGTCCCATCACACAATGCAACGCAAGCCGGAGGATAGGGTTTTCCCTTATAATAGCCAAACATGCTTGGTACGTTCAAACAAATCATTTGATACTATAATAAGTGTATAGTGTCAAAACATTTCAATCATAAATATAAATCATAGACGGCATGGGTACCATATATCATGTCGCCATACTAGTTCTACAATTAAAACCGAATTACACGTATTGGAAATTGGATTTCCGTCATGAGTCGAGGCAAGGGGCAAGCTCCTCTCCGCGTTCGAGACACTCTAGCAAATATCTCAGGATTACGCACACTGGGTAACCCCTGGATCTTCAGGGCCGGTCCTCACTTACGTTAGAGGATTAATTATGCCTGAACACACGTTTCCCGGTCCTTACAGACCTATAATCGAGGCGCCTCATCCAACAACCACAAAGGTGAAAAGTATATAAATGTCAGGGCTGGTAAGTCACTGACACCACCAAAGCTAGAAAGAAACGTGCGCTCTCCCTGCAGTCCGTATCCCGTTTTTAACTCATACCGAGGTGTGAGGCTCGCGAATACCCGCTATACACAAAGCTACCACGTAGGCTGTGCTTTGATCATCAACCACAAGACTTTGCTTTTCAACAGAAGCCTTGATCCATGCAACTCAGCATGCCACACAGGCAATTCATGCCATGCGATTGATATCTATCGATATATAACCTCTAAGCTCGTACGTCTCAGAGAAGGGCGTTAAGCAAGAGAATAAATTCTCCGCCGCCAAGCAGATATATATTTAATAGAAATCAATCAACACAGAATAAAATCCAATGTCAGACACACAATCCATTTACAAGTCCGTTCTGGGTCTGAACGAAACCGGAGGCACTTTCCTCGCATATCCATCCATCTCCAAGTACGTCTGGACGACCACCAACTATTTCCATCCTCTTGGGTGTACAGCCCAATCAGGATCGTCGGTAATTACCCAAACGATGTGAAAACTTCCGGTCTTCGACCACCGTCTTCATCTTCGACTTATCGTCGAATCGGTTATTCAGAAGGGGTGTAAACCCGGTCTTTCCGAATAACCCGCGTATATTGAAAACAAATGTTACACAAACACAACATACGCCTCATTCCAATTCATTAGTCACTAACCGCAAATTAGCAAGAGAACAATTTCCCAAACATTAACCCCGAAGGCCGAAACCAACATCAGATCAATACCCAGGAAACCATTCTTCTTAGCCAACCTACAGCTAGTTTCTAAATTCCACATTCTTAGGGAAATGTTCCCATTAATTTTATCCAAGATAAATTCCTTAAAATTTATCCTGTAATCTTCCTTTGGATGTCATTTAAAACCAAATTATGGTTTTTCCAACTAGTCGAGATTAGCGAACCGTAACGAAGTAATTATTTATTTTATTTCCCAATCCCAACCTATTCATCCCATGAAGCAAAACTGGTAATACTCCATATCTAACACCGTGGTGTTATCGGTAAAATTAATTACCATTTCCCGTTCAAATCTAATTAAAGATTTAACTATCGCTTTGGAGCAAAACTGGCGATACTCCATTATCGCTCATTTTCTAAATTTGATAATTTAGATTATCCATTCGCTTTTCAATCTAATTGCAGATTTGTTAAACTCCTTTTACTGGGTTAAAGAACTAGGTGTTATTTAAAACACAGTTCACGATAAACCCAAATCACATTCTATTTATTATCGGGTTAAAGAACTAGTGTTATTTAAAACACAGTTCACGATAAACCCATTTCAAATCCAATCAAATATACTAGAAATCCCGAATATTTAAAACCTCTTTTTAATCTAATTTATTTATTTAAAAATAATTAGGTTTTAAATTTAGTTCAAAACTAGTTCATTTCGATAAAAATCTATTTTTATCTTTTCAAATATGGAGTTTTTCATCCCAATTCTTCCCAAATCATTTCTTATGATTTTACACAAATTATTGATATTTTTAATAATTTTATCAAGGCCTGTACAGTCGATTTCCAACAATGGCCATCGAACTGCACTTACAGCGACCTTTTTCGAATTTGATTTGGACGTATCTCCAAATCCAACCGTTAGATTTTGAATTTCTAATATTCGTTAGAAAGCTCTTTTCGATACGAACCCAACGGTTCCGGTTTTAGGAGAATCCGACGGTCGGATCTCCCGTAATGTCCGTTTGAAATAAATGGTCGAAATTTACGAACTGCCGCGGCGCGGCGCGTTCTATTCAGGCCATTATATTATATATATAATATATATAATATATATTTCGTCGATTTCTATTTAAAACGAATTATATATATAGTTTTGAATTCGTTTCAAAAGCAAATTCAACTTCCATTTCAATTCAAATCAGAATTCAATTCTTCTTTATAATTTCGTTTTAAAATTCATTTCTATTCAATTCAAATTTCAATTCAATTTGAATTCATTTTAATTCGCTTTCGATTCAATTTGGATTCGTTTTCAATTCAATTTAATTCAAATTGGTTTTATATTCGATTCAAATTCATTTTCTATTCAAATCAAATTCGTTTCGTTTTCTATTTGAATCAAATTCATTATATATTCAATTGAAATCAAATTAGTTTTCTATTCCATTCAATTCGAAATCGTTTTATATTCCATTCATTTCAAAATCGTTATATATTCAATTCATTTCAAAATCGTTATATATTCAATTCATTTCAAAATCGTTATATATTCAATTCATTTCGAAATCGTTATATATTCAATTCATTTCGAAATCTTTATATATTCAATTCATTTCGAAATCGTTATATATTCAATTCATTTCGAAATCGTTATATATTCAATTCATTTCGAAATCGTTATATATTCAATTCATTTCGAAATCGTTATATATTCAATTCATTTCGAAATCGTTATATATTCAATTCATTTCGAAATCGTTATATATTCAATTCATTTCGAAATCGTTATATATTCAATTCATTTCGAAATCGTTATATATTCAATTCATTTCAAAATCGTTATATATTCAATTCATTTCGAAATCGTTATATATTCAATTCATTTCGAAATCGTTATATATTCAATTCATTTCGAAATCGTTATATATTCAATTCATTTCGAAATCGTTATATATCGTTCGCGTCAAAATGGCGCATCACTATTCAACACGGCTTTATATATTCTATTTCAAATATTTCTTTTTGTCAACACACGACTAATCTCAACGAATGAGTACCGTCAACACATGAACCTTTATTTTATATTGATAAAGATGTAAATTTTATTATAAAAATAATTCGTTCAACACATGACTAATCTCAACGAATGAGTACCGTCAACACATGAACCTTTATTTTATATTGATAAAGATGTAAATTTTATTATAAAAATAATTCGTTCAACACATGACTAATCTCAACGAATGAGTACCGTCAACACATGAACCTTTATTTTATATTGATAAAGATGTAAATTTTATTATAAAAATAATTCGTTCAACACATGGCTAATCTCAACGAATGAGTACCGTCAACACATGAACCTTTATTTTATATATTCTTTATTTTTCAAATTGGAATGAGGCCCAATCAATTACCATATAAAGTTAATTATATGGATTTTCATACAACACATGTATAAGATAGCATTGAAGAATAATCAACCATCAACCAAAGTGCACTACACTGTATAAGCATCAAATATAGATATCTAACGCTTATAACAGCCTGTCAATCAATCGATCGACATACTTTATCAATCAGGATGAGTGAACTCATATTTCATCCCAACACCCGTGTGGGGTTTCAAACAATCACACACAGATTTTATTTGTGCAGTTGGGCGATGTGTAAAATTTATCGACCCAATCAATGTCCTTCAAATAGGTGTACATAAACGAACCGTCCGGTTTGTAAATGAACATTTTATTTATTCGCATTCACGTTAAAAATTATATTTTTAACGATAAAACAATTTATCTTAACATATGAATATCTATTCAGTTCATTTATTCAATAAATGATTATTTTTATTTTTCTAACATATTTTAGAAAATTTCGGCGGCATAACGGCACGATACTAGAAACGGGACAAGGCCTAGCCTAATCCCCGGTCTAGTGAAGGCCCACGCCATTCACACATCAATCAAATTCACTTTCGTTATGCAAACCACAAAATTTGGAGTAAGGGTCTAACCTAGCCTTACTCCTTCGCCTTATAACGGCGCACGTCTAATCCTAACCAATTTATCGATTCGATTTTTCACACCATAAACCACATTCAAACCAATATCGCAATCAATCACCAAACAGTCAAACAAACAAGTCCATGGTCTGTGGACGATTTGTGTCGGGTGCTACTAAGCACCGTCTGCATCCTAGTATATATATATATATATATAAGTATAACTAGAAAAAGAAATTGAAAGGTGAGAAGTTCTCACTTATAGCTATCCAGCTCCACGGCACTTCATTGATAGGAATCTTCATCGCTATGGCATCTTCGTCAGCTTCGTCGTCCGTAGCCACTACATATATAAAAATCGAATTTTTACCTTGCTATTCAATATTTAAAAATCATATTTTTATTTCGAAGGTCCATATATAAAAATCAAATTTTTAGTTCAGAGTTCAATATATAAAAATCGACTTTTCTATCGCTATGTCAAATAGATAAAAATTATATTTTTATCACGCTATTTTCCACATAAAGATTTCGCCTTTTCTAAAATAAAGATTTAGCCTTTTCAAAAATAAAGTTTTCGCCTTTATAAAAAATAAAGTTTTCACCTTTAAAAATCACCACTTTATCTCAACGTATATAAAATAAAAATCAGATTTTTATTTCGTTACATACACAAAGATGATATCTTTATATTCTCTATCCTATGAAGATTATATTTTTAATACTTTAAAAATATAAAAATCATATTTTGACATCATCTATATAGTAAAGACTATATTTTTAATACTTTGAAAATATAAAAATCATATTTTTAATACTTTAAAAATATAAAAATCATATTTTTCTTTAACTAAAAATCAAATCTTTTTTTCTAATCAGTATTAATCCTTTTGAAAAATCAGTTTTTATTTTCTTTTAAAAATTCAGTTTTCCTAAACCAAAAATATAAAATAAAATCAGTTTTAACTTTTTATTTAAAATCAGTTTTAGCATCATTATAAAAAAAAAAAATCAGTTTTAAACATACAAAAAAAATCAGTTTTAAACATACTAAAAAAAATCAGTTTTAAACTAACTAAAAATAATTATATATATAAAAAAAACGAATTAAAAAAAATATCGTATATAAAAAAAACTTACAGTTAAACCGAGGGGGGGGTTTGGCAGTGGTCTTCGTCGAAGGGGGGGGGGGGTTGCGGCTGTCGATGGAAGAGGAGAGGGGGAATAAAGAGGGGCGGCGGGTCGTGGTGGCTGCGGCTGCGTCGGTGGATGGGAGGAGGTGGGGAAACGGAAGTGGAGAGGGTGGAGGAGAAGGATCGGAGGGGGAAGGGAGCGCCTGCTCCGGCGGCGCGATGGGCGATGGATCGCCCCCCCCCCCCCCCCCCCCCCCCCCCGTCGATTTTCTTCTAAGACCTTTTCCCTCTTTTTTTTTTTTTATTTCTTCTGAGTGAAAACGAGAGGAGAGGGGGGGGTATATGCAAATATAATTATTTATATTTTAATTTTATTTCCTCTTCTAAAAAGTAACTTTTTATTTCGAAGCCGAGATCAAACCCACTGCCTGTCGTCCATAGCGTTTTACCCCCATTCCGAACACAATGGGATATGTATCGTAGGTTGATTCGGACGTTTGAATCAGTTTCCGTTAAATTTACATTTAAATCACTTTATTGAATTTTAAACGTACATTTCAAATTACCGGGGTCACATACTAACTCGAAAAATTACGGAAAAATATTTTCTAGCTTCGTATTGACAATACGGTCCTAACAAAACTAGTTTCGTCGAATTCTGAGACCGTATGAAAAATGGCCAATTTCCAGTCGATTAAAATCAACGGAAACTGGTCAAACGCGTTTTCCTTTGCCACGCTCACATATTGATTCGAAAAATTATGAAATTTGGAATCTAGCAATAACTTGACACTGCGGACCCAACAAAACTGGTTTCGTCGAAATCCGAGGTCATTTGCAAAATGTCCATTTTTAAGGGCCTGAATTCCATAGCGACTATTCAGAATTTTCAACTGGACATATCTTTCAATTTTTAAAGTGAAATCTCGGTTTGTTACATCCGTTAGAAAGATATTATCAATCAGATCCTAATGTTTTTGGTTTTACTAAAATCCGGATTGTTTTGCACCCGGTACATTCAATTGAAGTTTGAAATCGAATTATCGAACTACCGCGCCATTTTCAATTCTATTTATAATTATATATAAATATTTATATTCTAACGACGACGCGTAAAATATATACGTCGAATTATATTGAAAATAAATTTTTCGTCGATATTATTTAAAATAATCTATTTTAAATATTCAGAATCCGCTAAACTTGCCAAAATAAAAATTTTAAACTGGCCCAGATTTTCCGGGTTATTACAATCTCCCCCACTTAAAACTTTTCGTCCCCGAAAAGGAACAAAGTCGAAAGTGGTTTGATTATTCAATTCTATGTTCGATCTGGCTTCCATTCTCCAACTCTTTAGTTTCTGAGAATTTTCAAAACTTCAAAAATTTGGCTAACACCCTAAATTTTCGAAAAATTTCGCCATAACCTCCCCTGCACCGGGAGCATCGGGGAATTTCAAATAGCTTCCCCGGTCCTTCAGATCTCAAAAAGAAAAAGAAAAAGCCAAGCGGCTAGCCAAGCGGCTAGCCAATAGGCTCACAAAATCATCATCACCCAAACAAAACAGTAAATTATGTAATAAACATGTACCTATTTGTCGGGCAAACAAATTTTATTCTCTGGCTCTAGCCTCCTTGCTATGACCTGTTCAATGTAAGTATATGTATATGCAAGCAAATGCGACCAATTTCAATATAATTCAATTATTAGTTTACTTAGGCATAAATGGTTAAAATTAGCAAACAAATAAACAAACAACCCAAACATCAATCAATTAGTGAATTAGAGTTTTCAAATCCATAAAATTTGATATATATACAGAAAATCTTGTTTTTGATGCCAATTCACAACAAAGTGTTCTATCTATATTAGTTTTGGTTCTCACACCAGTCTAATGGAAATATATCGAAAACACACCTTCATTACACGAACATGAATACTAATGACGACTAGTCAATCATCAGAATCATCTTCGGGCCACTAAAGTATGATTCTATATCTATCTAATATATTAAAACTTCGAATATACGTTCATGACGCGTATATGCAAAATCTTTATATACTCGATTGTCCATATTCCAAATAAATAAATATTCAAATACGTATAGAATGGTTTATATTTTCAAAACAATATTGTTTTCATTTGAAAAATATACTCTTCACACTCGTTCTAGGATACTGCTGATCCTATCTCTAACGAGTCATTCTAATTGGATGTTACTAATCCAATATCTGATGAATTCTTTCGTATGGTTCTAATGTGTCTTGTTCTCGAGCTCTGTAAACCAAAGCTCTGATACCAAATGTGACGGCTTGGAATTTCGCTCGATCTGAATCAGTCGTTAAACCGATCTAGACCGTTCGAAACCCCTGAACGTTGAGAACAGGACAAATCAGAACACAAACAGAAGAACATTTCATTGCTATTACAACAATTCCATCAGATACAAGAATATACAGAGTATAAAAGAATAAATATTACACAGAAATGTCAGAGATTTAAATTACATTTAAATACATAGCAGCGGAAAAATAATATAAAGTACAACTGAAGGTGATATACGGATACAGAGCTTTCCGGATATCATTCCAGCTGTAAACCAGGATCCTGTGAATATAAATCTGCAAAACCAAAACTACTAGCTGCCCGTGCGGAAAATAGGGGCACCCAGAGTTTAGGTTAAAACAATAAACTCCAGGTCAGTCATGTGACTGGTGTGAGAACTAAAACAGTTATTTAAAACTTTACTTTTAAAAGAGAGTAATTCAAGGGACCACGCCGTATAACACGGAACGGGTTTTCTCCCAAGAATACCAGTGCATAGAATAAACAGCGCAATGCTTTTTCGAAAAATGAAGCTATTATAAGACCCAGGTCCCATCACACAATGCAACGCAAGCCGGAGGATAGGGTTTTCCCTTATAATAGCCAAACATGCTTGGTACGTTCAAACAAATCATTTGATACTATAATAAGTGTATAGTGTCAAAACATTTCAATCATAAATATAAATCATAGACGGCATGGGTACCATATATCATGTCGCCATACTAGTTCTACAATTAAAACCGAATTACACGTATTGGAAATTGGATTTCCGTCATGAGTCGAGGCAAGGGGCAAGCTCCTCTCCGCGTTCGAGACACTCTAGCAAATATCTCAGGATTACGCACACTGGGTAACCCCTGGATCTTCAGGGCCGGTCCTCACTTACGTTAGAGGATTAATTATGCCTGAACACACGTTTCCCGGTCCTTACAGACCTATAATCGAGGCGCCTCATCCAACAACCACAAAGGTGAAAAGTATATAAATGTCAGGGCTGGTAAGTCACTGACACCACCAAAGCTAGAAAGAAACGTGCGCTCTCCCTGCAGTCCGTATCCCGTTTTTAACTCATACCGAGGTGTGAGGCTCGCGAATACCCGCTATACACAAAGCTACCACGTAGGCTGTGCTTTGATCATCAACCACAAGACTTTGCTTTTCAACAGAAGCCTTGATCCATGCAACTCAGCATGCCACACAGGCAATTCATGCCATGCGATTGATATCTATCGATATATAACCTCTAAGCTCGTACGTCTCAGAGAAGGGCGTTAAGCAAGAGAATAAATTCTCCGCCGCCAAGCAGATATATATTTAATAGAAATCAATCAACACAGAATAAAATCCAATGTCAGACACACAATCCATTTACAAGTCCGTTCTGGGTCTGAACGAAACCGGAGGCACTTTCCTCGCATATCCATCCATCTCCAAGTACGTCTGGACGACCACCAACTATTTCCATCCTCTTGGGTGTACAGCCCAATCAGGATCGTCGGTAATTACCCAAACGATGTGAAAACTTCCGGTCTTCGACCACCGTCTTCATCTTCGACTTATCGTCGAATCGGTTATTCAGAAGGGGTGTAAACCCGGTCTTTCCGAATAACCCGCGTATATTGAAAACAAATGTTACACAAACACAACATACGCCTCATTCCAATTCATTAGTCACTAACCGCAAATTAGCAAGAGAACAATTTCCCAAACATTAACCCCGAAGGCCGAAACCAACATCAGATCAATACCCAGGAAACCATTCTTCTTAGCCAACCTACAGCTAGTTTCTAAATTCCACATTCTTAGGGAAATGTTCCCATTAATTTTATCCAAGATAAATTCCTTAAAATTTATCCTGTAATCTTCCTTTGGATGTCATTTAAAACCAAATTATGGTTTTTCCAACTAGTCGAGATTAGCGAACCGTAACGAAGTAATTATTTATTTTATTTCCCAATCCCAACCTATTCATCCCATGAAGCAAAACTGGTAATACTCCATATCTAACACCGTGGTGTTATCGGTAAAATTAATTACCATTTCCCGTTCAAATCTAATTAAAGATTTAACTATCGCTTTGGAGCAAAACTGGCGATACTCCATTATCGCTCATTTTCTAAATTTGATAATTTAGATTATCCATTCGCTTTTCAATCTAATTGCAGATTTGTTAAACTCCTTTTACTGGGTTAAAGAACTAGGTGTTATTTAAAACACAGTTCACGATAAACCCAAATCACATTCTATTTATTATCGGGTTAAAGAACTAGTGTTATTTAAAACACAGTTCACGATAAACCCATTTCAAATCCAATCAAATATACTAGAAATCCCGATTATTTAAAACCTCTTTTTAATCTAATTTATTTATTTAAAAATAATTAGGTTTTAAATTTAGTTCAAAACTAGTTCATTTCGATAAAAATCTATTTTTATCTTTTCAAATATGGAGTTTTTCATCCCAATTCTTCCCAAATCATTTCTTATGATTTTACACAAATTATTGATATTTTTAATAATTTTATCAAGGCCTGTACAGTCGATTTCCAACAATGGCCATCGAACTGCACTTACAGCGACCTTTTTCGAATTTGATTTGGACGTATCTCCAAATCCAACCGTTAGATTTTGAATTTCTAATATTCGTTAGAAAGCTCTTTTCGATACGAACCCAACGGTTCCGGTTTTAGAAGAATCCGACGGTCGGATCTCCCGTAATGTCCGTTTGAAATAAATGGTCGAAATTTACGAACTGCCGCGGCGCGGCGCGTTCTATTCAGGCCATTATATTATATATATAATATATATAATATATATTTCGTCGATTTCTATTTAAAACGAATTATATATATAGTTTTGAATTCGTTTCAAAAGCAAATTCAACTTCCATTTCAATTCAAATCAGAATTCAATTCTTCTTTATAATTTCGTTTTAAAATTCATTTCTATTCAATTCAAATTTCAATTCAATTTGAATTCATTTTAATTCGCTTTCGATTCAATTTGGATTCGTTTTCAATTCAATTTAATTCAAATTGGTTTTATATTCGATTCAAATTCATTTTCTATTCAAATCAAATTCGTTTCGTTTTCTATTTGAATCAAATTCATTATATATTCAATTGAAATCAAATTAGTTTTCTATTCCATTCAATTCGAAATCGTTTTATATTCCATTCATTTCAAAATCGTTATATATTCAATTCATTTCAAAATCGTTATATATTCAATTCATTTCAAAATCGTTATATATTCAATTCATTTCGAAATCGTTATATATTCAATTCATTTCGAAATCGTTATATATTCAATTCATTTCGAAATCGTTATATATTCAATTCATTTCGAAATCGTTATATATTCAATTCATTTCGAAATCGTTATATATTCAATTCATTTCGAAATCGTTATATATTCAATTCATTTCGAAATCGTTATATATTCAATTCATTTCGAAATCGTTATATATTCAATTCATTTCGAAATCGTTATATATTCAATTCATTTCGAAATCGTTATATATTCAATTCATTTCGAAATCGTTATATATTCAATTCATTTCGAAATCGTTATATATTCAATTCATTTCGAAATCGTTATATATTCAATTCATTTCGAAATCGTTATATATTCAATTCATTTCGAAATCGTTATATATCGTTCGCGTCAAAATGGCGCATCACTATTCAACACGGCTTTATATATTCTATTTCAAATATTTCTTTTTGTCAACACACGACTAATCTCAACGAATGAGTACCGTCAACACATGAACCTTTATTTTATATTGATAAAGATGTAAATTTTATTATAAAAATAATTCGTTCAACACATGACTAATCTCAACGAATGAGTACCGTCAACACATGAACCTTTATTTTATATTGATAAAGATTTAAATTTTATTATAAAAATAATTCGTTCAACACATGACTAATCTCAACGAATGAGTACCGTCAACACATGAACCTTTATTTTATATTGATAAAGATGTAAATTTTATTATAAAAATAATTCGTTCAACACATGACTAATCTCAACGAATGAGTACCGTCAACACATGAACCTTTATTTTATATATTCTTTATTTTTCAAATTGGAATGAGGCCCAATCAATTACCATATAAAGTTAATTATATGGATTTTCATACAACACATGTATAAGATAGCATTGAAGAATAATCAACCATCAACCAAAGTGCACTACACTGTATAAGCATCAAATATAGATATCTAACGCTTATAACAGCCTGTCAATCAATCGATCGACATACTTTATCAATCAGGATGAGTGAACTCATATTTCATCCCAACACCCGTGTGGGGTTTCAAACAATCACACACAGATTTTATTTGTGCAGTTGGGCGATGTGTAAAATTTATCGACCCAATCAATGTCCTTCAAATAGGTGTACATAAACAAACCGTCCGGTTTGTAAATGAACATTTTATTTATTCGCATTCACGTTAAAAATTATATTTTTAACGATAAAACAATTTATCTTAACATATGAATATCTATTCAGTTCATTTATTCAATAAATGATTGTTTTTATTTTTCTAACATATTTTAGAAAATTTCGGCGGCATAACGGCACGATACTAGAAACGGGACAAGGCCTAGCCTAATCCCCGGTCTAGTGAAGGCCCACGCCATTCACACATCAATCAAATTCACTTTCGTTATGCAAACCACAAAATTTGGAGTAAGGGTCTAACCTAGCCTTACTCCTTCGCCTTATAACGGCGCACGTCTAATCCTAACCAATTTATCGATTCGATTTTTCACACCACAAACCACATTCAAACCAATATCGCAATCAATCACCAAACAGTCAAACAAACAAGTCCATGGTCTGTGGACGATTTGTGTCGGGTGCTACTAAGCACCGTCTGCATCCTAGTATATATATATATATATATATATAAATATAACTAGAAAAAGAAATTGAAAGGTGAGAAGTTCTCACTTATAGCTATCCAGCTCCACGGCACTTCATTGATAGGAATCTTCATCGCTATGGCATCTTCGTCAGCTTCGTCGTCCGTAGCCACTACATATATAAAAATCGAATTTTTACCTTGCTATTCAATATTTAAAAATCATATTTTTATTTCGAAGGTCCATATATAAAAATCAAATTTTTAGTTCAGAGTTCAATATATAAAAATCGACTTTTCTATCGCTATGTCAAATAGATAAAAATTATATTTTTATCACGCTATTTTCCACATAAAGATTTCGCCTTTTCTAAAATAAAGATTTAGCCTTTTCAAAAATAAAGTTTTCGCCTTTATAAAAAATAAAGTTTTCACCTTTAAAAATCACCACTTTATCTCAACGTATATAAAATAAAAATCAGATTTTTATTTCGTTACATGCACAAAGATGATATCTTTATATTCTCTATCCTATGAAGATTATATTTTTAATACTTTAAAAATATAAAAATCATATTTTGACATCATCTATATAGTAAAGACTATATTTTTAATACTTTGAAAATATAAAAATCATATTTTTAATACTTTAAAAATATAAAAATCATATTTTTCTTTAACTAAAAATCAAATCTTTTTTTCTAATCAGTATTAATCCTTTTGAAAAATCAGTTTTTATTTTCTTTTAAAAATTCAGTTTTCCTAAACCAAAAATATAAAATAAAATCAGTTTTAACTTTTTATTTAAAATCAGTTTTAGCATCATTATAAAAAAAAAAAATCAGTTTTAAACATACAAAAAAAATCAGTTTTAAACATACTAAAAAAAATCAGTTTTAAACTAACTAAAAATAATTATATATATAAAAAAAACGAATTAAAAAAAATATCGTATATAAAAAAAACTTACAGTTAAACCGAGGGGGGGGGTTTGGCAGTGGTCTTCGTCGAAGGGGGGGGGGTTGCGGCTGTCGATGGAAGAGGAGAGGGGGAATAAAGAGGGGCGGCGGGTCGTGGTGGCTGCGGCTGCGTCGGTGGATGGGAGGAGGTGGGGAAACGGAAGTGGAGAGGGTGGAGGAGAAGGATCGGAGGGGGAAGGGAGCGCCTGCTCCGGCGGCGCGATGGGCGATGGATCGCCCCCCCCCCCCCCCCCGTCGATTTTCTTCCAAGACCTTTTCCCTCTTTTTTTTTTTTTTATTTCTTCTGAGTGAAAACGAGAGGAGAGGGGGGGGGGTATATGCAAATATAATTATTTATATTTTAATTTTATTTCCTCTTCTAAAAAGTAACTTTTTATTTCGAAGCCGAGATCAAACCCACTGCCTGTCGTCCATAGCGTTTTACCCCCATTCCGAACACAATGGGATATGTATCGTAGGTTGATTCGGACGTTTGAATCAGTTTCCGTTAAATTTACATTTAAATCACTTTATTGAATTTTAAACGTACATTTCAAATTACCGGGGTCACATACTAACTCGAAAAATTACGGAAAAATATTTTCTAGCTTCGTATTGACAATACGGTCCTAACAAAACTAGTTTCGTCGAATTCTGAGACCGTATGAAAAATGGCCAATTTCCAGTCGATTAAAATCAACGGAAACTGGTCAAACGCGTTTTCCTTTGCCACGCTCACATATTGATTCGAAAAATTATGAAATTTGGAATCTAGCAATAACTTGACACTGCGGACCCAACAAAACTGGTTTCGTCGAAATCCGAGGTCATTTGCAAAATGTCCATTTTTAAGGGCCTGAATTCCATAGCGACTATTCAGAATTTTCAACTGGACATATCTTTCAATTTTTAAAGTGAAATCTCGGTTTGTTACATCCGTTAGAAAGATATTATCAATCAGATCCTAATGTTTTTGGTTTTACTAAAATCCGGATTGTTTTGCACCCGGTACATTCAATTGAAGTTTGAAATCGAATTATCGAACTACCGCGCCATTTTCAATTCTATTTATAATTATATATAAATATTTATATTCTAACGACGACGCGTAAAATATATACGTCGAATTATATTGAAAATAAATTTTCCGTCGATATTATTTAAAATAATCTATTTTAAATATTCAGAATCCGCTAAACTTGCCAAAATAAAAATTTTAAACTGGCCCAGATTTTCCGGGTTATTACATAACCATCAACCGGTGGCCTACGCTGCCACCGTGGCTTTACAATGATACCTCAGAACTGCTTTTACGGCCAGCCTCTCGACTCGACCAACCCTCATTGTCGGGACATGTAGGGGTAAGAGTCTCTCGTCCGCCACCAAACGTGAAGCGAGAACCCCTATCATGCATACCAATTAAGCAACCAGCTCTGATACCACTGTAACGACCCAAGGATTTTCGGCCTCGGAAATCGGCATAAATACCTTTACCATAACTCATGCCGACCTTCCAAACACTGGAATGTTATTAGAAAGAATTTTGTGGGTGAGACAAGAAAGAAATATAAGAATAGGAGAAGAAGAAGAACCAACACAACACAGAATCAGAGTCTCATATCGCAGTAAAACAAAATATAATACAGAGATAAAATTTTATTGAGAGCTTTTAAAAGTACAGACAATATCAACATCTATGGACAGTTATAAAAATCTGTCGCATATACAACACCTAGCGGAATAGTAGCTCTATAATATCATACGTCTGGACTCTTCCAGCTCGTCTCTTCACTGCATTCGATAACCTGAACCTTTACACCCCGGGCTAACCCGAGCATTTACAAAACACTAGGTCAGTCTGGTGAACCAGAGTGAGAAAAACTCGCACAACATTAAGGGTATCACACAACTTGATTTTAAAGTATAAATCTTTTCGAAAGAGAAGGATAATCGTAAGACCAAATCCACACATAAACACGGACGGTTTTTACCTTACGATAACCCAAAACATTTTCGAAATCAATATCTTTTCTGATATTATAATAGTGTCTAAATACAAGTAGATATAAATCTAGCAGAACGCTTGCTTCTCACGCTCCACATATGTATATGTGTATATATATACAAACAAAACCGTGGGCACTTATAGGAGATTGGATTCCGACTATGACAAGGTATGGGACCACCTGCCGATAGTGTGTCTCTAGATGCGAATACACTGGGTTCAACAAGAACATCTTGCAACCCGGCCCTCACATGATCGACCACTCATTTCGCTTGAGTGTATCGAATGTATATCACCAACGGTTGGGCTAAAACCACCGTTTCCCGAAAAGGAACAGCATCGAAATAGATTAAAGAAGCAAATAGGAATTTCTCTAGATAGGTGATTATACACCCTAATGGGAGCGACCCACATAGCCATGCTGCCTGCCCGATTTCTGTCATTTCCCGATTGATGAGGCTTGAGGTTCAGATTAACTTTTGAACACCTGGTCACTATTCACTTTGAATGCCACATCGTCAGATCCATCAGATATCACTAATTGACGTTCACAAAAATATTCTAGTCATCAAGCTAAGAGAATGTGCACTTCTCCGCCATCAACTTGGTACGTTTGAAAATATCAATGTACATGATCCCTTTGGAAATACTCTATCAGACATTCGTCTATACAAGTCATCCAAGAATAGGATGAACCGAAGGTATTCTCCTACTGCATCCAATATAGTAATCACCCCATAGATCAGTAGTGAGAAGTCCTTGCAACCGGTAGATTTCAACCACGACAGAACCACAGTTTGTCTCTGGGAGCTAACCAGAGATTATTAGCGGTTCTTCTGTTTAATGAAGATCTACGGTCTTCAATGCTCCATCTCGATTATCTTCTGATATCTTCACGTATTTGTTGGTCGGAATGGTTTTTGAATATAATTCGATCCCGGTCTTTCTGTACCAACAACCTTATTGGACAGATTTGATAGTCGGTGATTTAACTATCAAAATAAACAGTGTTTCAATCCTGACAATCCAATGAGTTCACTGGTTCAGCATTCAGCACCACTTAGCCTTTTAATTAAAACAAATGTAAATTCAAACTCTTAAATATTTCGATAATATAAATATAGTTTTCTCGCTTCTTATTTAACATAAGATTTTTCTATAAACAAATTCATTTAAACACTTAGGAAAATCTTGTATCATATTTAGTTTCTATTTTCACTTTCAAACATTAGCCACGTTATTATCAAATATTGGGAAATCGTTTCAACATATTACTCATAAAATGATGTTACGAAATATCATTTATTACTTGAAAACAATAAACAATGCTTATTATGATAAAATAAAACTCAACTTTACGTTTCCCTTCTTGCTCTAAAATATCGTTATAATTCCACGTAATCCCCTTATATTCCTTTTCTCTTTGGAATCATTATTATATATTTTTCCAAATTTTCATTAAATGTCGCCATATTATTTTTTTATTGGAAATAATAAATTACTACTAACTTCCTTTCCCATTTCAACTAATATCATCCCCAGATAATCCTGATGTCATCCAAGTTGGGGTATTTTAATTACCTCTGAGACCATGGTCAACAACGTTCATATCTGAAGATAAATACAAGTTGAAATCCCAAAATTCAATACTTCATTCTAATATCAATACAAACACCATTTAACTATCTTATTCAAAATACAGTTTCATAAACTTGCTTATCTCCTTTGGAACCTCTTTCTCGGCTATGCCCGTTTTTCTTAATTCAATAATTAGTACTTTATAAAACACCACTTTTAATCATTACCCTTTTTAAACAATTTCATTTCCAAATCCGGATTTGTTTACAAAATCCGATAACCCATTCCTTTTACCATTCAATTGGATTTCATTTTAACTTAGATTGCTTTTTAAATGAGTTTCCGTTTAAAAAGTAATTTTCTAAATTAATAATAATAATAATTTATTTCAATCATTAACTGTTGTTAATTCCTTTATTAACTAAAATAAATAATAAATCCCTTTTTAAAATCTTATTAAAATCTAAACAATATTCATTAAACTCTTCTATTGGGTTAATTCAATACAAACTAATTTAATGGTCAATTCCAGTTAAAACTGTTAACTTAGTCAACTTAAATCTGATTATCTCATTAACCGATTCCAATTCGTTCCTCCCTTTTTAATTAATTAATAGTATAATTAATTAAGATAATTCCATTAAATTGTTTCTTAATTAAACCACTATCCAATTTTTAACCGTTAGGTTACTTTCTATTCTCGTATTTCTAAATCTGATTGTCATTAGCATTTGTCTTTATAAAGTCAATTATTAACTTAAATAATAAATAATATATATATTTATTTTTCTTTATAAACTTTTATTCAAAATATATATTTCAAAATCTATCTTTAGTTATAAAATAAATTTTATAACTTCAGTTCTATCAATTTACCTGACAGTAAATCGATATAACTCCTTTTAGGCCATTTAGTGCTGATTACTCAACCAATATTACCCGTTGGTTAAAACCAAACACAGGTTGAACTTCCCATAAATGATCAATACTCAAATCAATCACCCAAACATAACAGTTCGTATGAAAATATGAAAATAAATAATATATTTGAGGAATCCCGTTGGATTCCTCCAACCTGTTCTTCCCTGTATTCAAATGGTTATAACAAAGCAGGTCAATCAATTCAATTTAACTGTTAATTTCTATAATAGCAAATAACGACTATATAATATCAACCAATCAACAAAACAGTTTAGACAATTCAAACAGTTAAACACGTTTATTTTATAAACGTGGCCAACAAGGTAAATTACCTATATTGGATCCAATCATTAAAATAACGATTTGGTATTCTACTGAAATTAAACAACGGTTTAATTCCATCAGTTAAACCAACAAATATATATATATATATAACTAGCAAACAGTCAACCATTAGCAAGCAGAGCACACAAAATAAAAACCTAATTTATATAAAATATAAATGGGAAGAACTGAGTGTGTTTAACTCACCTTGAGTTGATTTGTCGCTGAGCGGTTCGTTTAATTAAATAAAACTAGTGTTCAATTTAATTAAAATTCTCAGATAATTCCCGGACTGTCGGGACTGGATTCAGAATGAAGCATTCGAAACCATGGTTCCAATGCATTTTTGTTCCGTCCAATTCTGAGCACAAAGGCACGAGTTATAAAATTATAAGCATATGATTTAAATTAATTTGATTAACTCCTTAATCAAAAAAATTAATTAATTCTAATAACGTTTAGTTACTTCTCTTCTTTCTGCCCAAAAGGATTTTGGTCCGACAGTTCCCTATGCCTTCTTCGTTCCTACTGGATGACCTATGCATAGTTTTATTAAATAGTTAATGCTAATTATAAATTATCAAACTAATCATTTAGAAATTTTCTTTGGTTAGGATACTTATTTGGGCAAAATTATACGGTCAGATAATACTGCTCTTGTTTCCCTTTGTCTTCTTTCAGAACGATGCTGTCTCGTTCTTCACGGTTCCTCTCTACTGCTTTGTCCATCTACGTATATATCAAATGCTGATTTGTTTAATTTAATTTACTGTTAAACACAAGTTAGTTTAAATGATTACTATATAATTACGTTAATAAAGGGAACAGGGTCGAGAGTTCTTCCACCTGCTTTTGTTCGATTGTAAATAGAGCTCCCCAGATCTTTGTTTTTATCCTGTAATGAATTTGCGGTTTCCGTTAATACTGTTTTTAATTTAAACTCCTAATGATAGATTAAAACCAAATCACTTAAAGCAAGGTTTTGTCAGCGTTCATCATAATTCGAAAAGGGAAATTAAAAGAGGCCGATGCCTTCGTGATTTTTTTCCAGGTTCGACTTTCATTGTTTTCCTCTTTGCAAGCCCAAACCTCACTTCGTTCACCAAAGAAATTCGCCGCCGCTCCTCAACTCCGGTCATTGGAAGTTGATCTGACCACCTCCAGGCGAGCGGCTCAGTCTCCTCCACCTTCACCCCAAGTACCGACCCACCCTGAGCCTCCCATCGACTGCTAAAGCCCTCGAACAGTGCCAACATCATGACCAACTCCTGAGCACACCGGTGATCGTTATCCCATCATGTCCGTTCACTGGATCGAGCTCACTGGGCTAAAGTGGTTTGCTGTTGGTAGTTGTATGTGATTAACACAGGATGAAGAGATCGAATGGAAGGAAGATTAGGTAAATATGGTTCATTGGTTTCATTAGAGAAGGAGGCGGCGGAAAAACTGGGTTGACCACAGAATGTAAAAACTAGGGTATTGGACTGTGTAACAACCCGGAATTTGGGGCCAATTTAAAACTTTTATTTTAGAAATTTTAATGGATTTTTTTTAATATTTAAAATAATTTATTTTAACTAATAACAACGGAAAGAAAAATTATTTAAGTTTGATTGTAAGATTACATTTATTGATGAAAAAGTTAAATCCTAAGATTTAAAATGGTGATTGACATAATTCAAGTAGGCGCATGTTTAATGCACATTCTAAATATTCAAAGGAAAAAATATAATAACTTAAAAATACTTCCTCAATTGAATGTTAATAGCAAGGATGTTATCCTTGTATTAAAATCTTTGACTACATGCCAAGGGAAAAATATGCCTTTGGAATTTTAATAAAATCTATTAATTTATTGATTGAAAATAATGTGTAGGTTCTAAATGAAATAAATTCTGACAGTGTATATATGTATGTGTGTGTGTATATATATATATATTTATATCTTTGGCTATTCTTTTTAATACTTTCCCCAATCTATTCTAATTGTATCATTCATTAATAAATTCCCAAATGTGAATTGTTCCCTTGAATTTTGAAAAGAAATAGATAATTATCTAATCAACGCACCATATATGAGCATTAAATAAAGAATGACACACTACAATAAATTTCATGCATTATGCACATTTAAAACTAGTCACAATATTTTATATCTTCGTATGCATGCAATTTAATTCTATGCACATTAATTAATTTTTCTTTTTTTTTTCTTTTTCCCTCCTTTCATTAAATTGTCATGTTGGAGACATGCATGCGTTTCTTAAAACGTTAGGTCATGCTCTCTATATTCCTTCATTATTTTCAACGTATGTAAATGCTCCCTTATTTTGAATTCTTCGTATACTAAAAATAAAAAGAACCATGCAATGTTTGCCCCTTTATTATCCATAGTGTTCATATATATATATATATATATATATATATATATATATATATGTGTGTGTGTGTGTGTGTGTGTGTGTGTGTAGCCTTTATCAATTTTCATTGTTTAATTTTTATTTATTGCATGTTAATGATTTTTTTAGAGTAAGTATAAAAAAAATTAAATTTAAGAATATTACTTTGTGTCCATTAATTATATAAAACCTTTTGATACATGTTACTTAATCATATATGTTTTGAAAAAATTGCACAATTTGAACAATTAGATAAAATAAAGCAAGCATTTAATGCGTTTGTAAATACAAAGAGGCATATGGGGAAAATAATTTGTGAATTTATTCTCTACTCACTCTCCTCTTCTATTTATCACTCAAATTCATTTTTAGATATAAAACTATTCCCTTTATTCCCCCTTTTTGTTCCTTTTGTTCTCTCTTCTCTTTGTATTTACAATCTTCAAAACTAAACCAGTCGCCATCTACCCAAACCAATGGCCATGAAACACCAAAATGAATGCCTAAATTTCCCTCAATCCAAATGTATTTCCTAAAACTTGTAAAACGAAAACTCTTCAGCACAATGAGATCTAAAGATTTAACGGAGGTGATGGCATTTAAGGGCTTTTCAAGTGCCATGATGAGGCCGAGTTCAACCACGTTACTGGCGCCAGGTGGGGTTGCGAAGGGGTACTAGGTGATGGTCTTTGATCGGTGGATGGTGGTTCGAGTGGAGGTGCGTGGTGGAGTTGGTCTATGCGACGATGGGTTCAAAAGGGCGACCTTATTTCTGGAGTATTCGACGAAGAAGATGAGTAATAAAGAAAGCAACGAATTCAACGAAGTGAATTGCGTTGGAATCCTTGTGACAAGATCTAGACTATGGAACATATTAGAGCGTAAACAGAGAATCTTAGAAATTCAACAAATTTCAGATCTGAATTATTCGGTGAGATTTCTATATTTTAAAATACTTAAAATTAAATTATCCCTCGTTATTTAAGTTTCATGTGTGTGTACTTATTTAATCAGATCTGTGGTGATGTTTGGAATTTGTTGATTGTTGATTTATCTGATGTGATGGATTATTGTGATGAAATAGAATAGTAAGAACAAATTATAACATTAGTTTTGTCAATATGAGATAGTATTGAAATAAAGATTTTATTTTCAATAGGTTAAAACAAAAAGAGTTGAAACATAAGTAATAATTTTATTGTCATACAATAAAAAAAATTAGAAGATTTTAAATTATCATTTTATTTGTTATTTTATATTCAATAAAAAAAAGAATAGAATGAGAAGACTGACATGAGACTTGATACCTAATCATACATTGTTATCCTATTTTATGACATGAATATTTACACCAAAATTATATGTTACACGAAGTATTATGGAAATGTACACCATATGTGATTTCATGGAAAAATGATATTTTTAGCGTTATATGTTAATATGAACATAAGGATACTTTTAGCGTTATGTGTTAACATGAAAATTAAACATATTTTTAGCATCAAGTTAAGATATGAAATTAAACTTATTTTTAACGTCTTTGTTGAAAGTATGTAAAACAAAGTATTTATTTTGTTAAATAGAAAGGCATGTAAAATTAAACGTTCATTAACATTTTAGTTATAACACGTTAAGATTGGTTACAATAACAATTTAGATATAAAATGTTAAGTAGACAAAATATATCATCTTTATATATTTTGTTGTGTTAAAATTGACGATAAACAAAGTATCTTTTTATTTGTTTTGTTGAAATGTTAGAATTGGTTTAACAATAAAAAGATTGAAACTTGGTTTAACAACAAAAAGATTGAAACTTGGTTTAAAAATAAAAAGATTGAAACTTGTTTTTGTCAATAAAAAGATTGAAACTTGTTCTTGTTAATAAAAAGATTGAAGCTTGTTTTTTTTAATAAAAAGATTGTAACTTTATTAATAAAAAGATTATAACTTTATAAATAAAAGATTTGAAACTTTGTTTGTAAAAATGATGAAAGATATTAACTTTTGTTTGTAAATGAAAACCATTAATTTTTGTTTGCAAATTCAAAGAATTTATTTTTCTTTGTTGAATAAGAGATTTTTCCTTTGTGGTTAAATAAAGATATTAATTTTTGTTTCTAAATAAAATAAAAGGACAAAAGTCAATTTTGTATGTAGTGAAATAAAAGAACATAAAAATTACATTTTATGTAATTAAGTCAATTTCCATGTCAATTATATTACAAGTGAAAATTTTACATTTATCATTTAAATTATGGTAAGGGAGAAAATTACATTTTTATGTAATTAAGATTAAAAGTAGAAAAATTTACGTTTTTATGTAATCAAGTTTTAAAGAAAGAGAATTGCAATTTTATGTATTCAAGATTACAACGAAAGAGAATCACATTATATGTAATTAAAGAATAAAAATTTACATTAAATAAAATTGCATTTTATATGTAATTAAAGCATAAGAAAAAAAGCAATTTGACAATGGAATCAAAATCACCTTTTTATGTAATTTAAAAAGATGTAAATTTTCACTGTAATGATTAATCACATTTTTGTGTTAGAAATGTAAATATTAGAAAATCAAATATTTATATTAAAAAGGGAATTCATTAAAATATTCAAGTTAGAATGGAATTGTGTTAACTTAAGAATGAATCATTAATGTATATAAGGAAGAATGGAATTTGGTTAACATAAGAATTTGCATTTTTAATGTAAATGAAATATGAGTCATAAATAAAAAGGGATTCATTTAAAAAGATTCTATCTTTACTGTCAATATGCTAAGATAAGAAGATTAGATTCAGAATTAGACATTTTGAAAGGTTTATTGTTATTAATATAATAATTGAGAAAGTCCCAAGTTTTATTAAGATTTGAACAGGTAAGTTATAGTATTTGAAATCAAGTTATTTTGGAAATATGGAATATTCCAAAATTAAGATATTTTGAAATAAGAAACAGTTTAAAATAATATTTTTAGTAGAACAATTATAATGATTAGTTAAAATTGTATTTGGACACGAGGTTAGGTCACATTTGTGGTGGAAGTCTGCCCGGACCTGACTGGCATATCCAGCAGCCACAAATGTTGGGCCTAATATGAGAGGTCCAAGTGCGCAAATACAAATTGGGCCAAGACACGAGGTTAATCCCAACTTGTGGGATAAGTCTGCTCGGAACCGACCAGCCCATCCAGCATTCACAAGTTGCAGGCCTATTGTGAGAGGTCTGGCCCATATTAAAATATAAATGGTTAAATAGAAAATGGACATTATTTACACCGTCATGAGTTAAATTAGAAAGTTACATTATTTTCACCGTAATGTTTAAAGAAGAGAAAATTTCATTTCTATGTAATTAGATTAGAAGAAGAAATTTATATTTTTATGTAATTAAGATGAAGAGAAAGAAAGAAAATTACATCTTTATGTAATTAAAACCAAAGGTAAGAAATTTACATTTTTATGAAATTAAGATTAAAGGTAAAAGCTACATTTTTAATGTAAATTAGATTAAAAGGGAATAATTATATTTTCCATGCATGTAGATTAAAAGTGAAAAATTACATTTTTATGTAATTGGATTTTAATTGAAAAGAATAAGGATATAAAATTACATTTTTATGTAATTGGATTTTCATAAAAATAAAAATAAGGATATGAAATTTATATCTTAATGAATTAGGTTTTCATTAAAAAGATTAAAGATATGAAAATTATATTTTCACGTAAATAGATTAACACACAAAATTATCGTTTTGTTTGTAATATAAAATTATTATTTTTGTTTTGCATTGAAAAGATAATAAAATTATCAATTTTGTTACATTGAAATAAACAAACATAAATACTCATTCTTGTAGAAGTAAAGGTGAATGAACAAAAACATATTCGTTTGTTGAAATTGAAATGAAACACAAAAATGCTCATTTTTGTTGGAATTCGTATGATAAACAAAATATACATTTTGTGTAATTCGAAAGATGAAACAAGAAAATGTACATTGTTGTATGTGTATGAAAATAAATGGTGTGTACATTGTACGTTAATATTGTATATACGAATAGGAATATTTTTCGTTAGCAAAATGTAATGAAATAAAATACATTTCATTACACATTATAAACATTTCGATAGGTTGTGAAACAAAACATTCACTACTTGTTATATAATTACGTTAATGAAATGGAATTTAAATATTTTTTTATATATAAAAATAAAGATAAATCGTTATATACTAATAACGATATGAAATGATTTCCAACTTATATATATACGAGAATTATTTGGAAAGTCCGAGTCTATCTCATTCCAAATAATTTAAGCGACGTTTCAAATTCAAATTTTGAAGACAACGATAGAAGATTGACGATCTTCATATCAAATGGACGACGACTGCTGATGCCCGTGATTGGAGTAGCTACCTTGAAGGGGCTACAGTGGTGGCCGTCCATACGTAGTGTTGATTTGTACGGATTTGGCTTTCGCTCAGACCCAGAGCATAAGCTTATAAATGGATGTGTGTCTGACGTTGAATTTTGTTCTATGTAAATTGATTTCTATTAATATACGACCATTGGTGGCGGAGAATTTATTCTCTTACTTAACACCCTTAGAGGTTGTGTATTAATAGTTATCAATCACATGGTGTGAATTGTCAACGTGGCACACCAAGATGAAGATGATCAAGGCTTTGTTGAAAAGCAGGCCTTGTGTAAAGACCCGGAAAATTCGAACACTTAATCTTTGAATAACAAAACAATTTGTAATATTGTTAAGTGTTATAAATATGATTTTATAACCTTGTTAAACATCATTTAATTAGTAATTTATAATTCTAGACTCGTTTAGGAAAAATGCTTTCAAAAATATATTTTTGGTAAAATATTGATAAAATGACCGAAAATCGTTTTATCAATAAATGGCTATTTTCTCAGTAAAAGTTGTTGAAAATTTTAGCGAATGTCTAATTAATCATTAGGGAAGTAGTTAGCTAATAAAAGTATTTTTCATATTTATGGTTAACTATTTTGATGATGTCATCATTTTAAAAAATGAGCATTTAAGGAAAGTTTTTGTATTTTGGATATTTAAATATTCAAATAAATGTTTTATAATTTGAATATGCTTGTTTAATTGTTTAAATAAGTTAATGAATTTATTTCCAAGTTTTATTTACTTGAATAAATCATTTGATAAAGAACTAATAGTATGATCGAGATTCAACTTCTAGATTCACATCCGATCGTTGAATAGAAGTTGTTTCATATCGTTGCAACGTTGTTTGAAATATGTGTATGTATTCACATACATGCATATACACATATATATATGTAAGCATAATTAGTCACATCAAGAGTTTAGAAAATATCCTAAGTGTACGCATATAAGCTTCTTATATGTATACAAATGAATGCTTACTTGAAAAAGCAAACTTACCATTATCTTACACACCTCTCACATCAACTTACACACCTCTCACTTCACCTTACACACCATCCCATCACTCATTAATGCCATTAGGGTTTTAAGGGCATTTTGGTCTTTTCCCATTCACCTTCCTTTTCTATATAAGGAGGGGTATGCCTCCTTATTTCTTACACAAAATTCCTAAACTTAATGAAGCTTTTTAATGGTTTCTCTTCATCTTCTTCCTCTTCCTTACTAACTTTCTCAAACTATACTCAAACCAACACCAAATCAACTCAAACTTTGAGTGTAGCCTTCTTATGCCATTACAAGACCTTCTAGAAAGTTAGAAGTTGAAAATTCCAAGTCCTTCTCTATTTTCATCTTTGGCCGTGAGCTTTATAAGAAGGAAAAGCAAGGAAAGGAAGGAGGTTGCTAGCTTGGATCTTTGTTCTTATTCTTGGATCTTTATTCTTATTCTTGGTTCTCGGATTTGTGAAGGATTAAGGTGAGTTTACTCACTATTTAGGACAACGAACATATGTGATCCATGTTAATGGATTGGAATGGACTTGAATGGACTCGGAATTGTATTTGAATTTACTTGTATAACAAGTGGAATGGATTTGAAAAAAAGCACATAAGAATTAGTATGGATTGACATATTATGGACTTGAACTTGAAAGTGCACTTATAGCGATGGTCGCTATAGATGTAGTTTGAATTGTTGTGTTTTCAACACTTTGTATGAAACTTTGCAATGACATCCTTAGTGATTTCTTATCATATTAAAATGGTTGGTTAACTTATATGTTAAATTGAAGTAAGTTTGAAAGTGTGTAAAGCTAGAATAGTAATATAAGTGCACTTGCTAATTACTTGTTTATTGAATATCATGATTATTGTGCTTAATTCCAATAAGCCGACGAGTAGGCTTATCTATCTGTGAGTGTCAAGAATGGGGTGTCTAGGCAAGGGGTGATATGCAACCAGTGCTCTAACTTACCTGGCTTCACTCTTGACCGAGGGATAGTTAAGTTGATAATGTCAGAAACGAGTTAAGTACACGAAGTGTGATTTCTGTAAGCATAAAATGGTTTTGGGTTTGTCGTGACAATGTGTTAATTACATTGGTCTTTAACCCTCTCAGATTATATCATGGAAATAAATATAATTGAATCTTTAAACAAACATTTAAAGATAAATTATAAAGGATTGTTTTGGGTTTGTTGTAAACATTGTTTTAGCAACACTTGTTTTGAAACCCTTGGAATGTAGTTAAACTGGAATATACGGTTTAATGATTTTGAATATACTTAGATCTTTAATAATTGATTTTAAAGATAGAAACAAGTATAGGACTTGAAACACCCCACCTCCGTTAGGGTCACTCTCAAAGGGAATGCCCTAATTTTGGTGGAGGTTTATAAGTATAAGTCACAGATATACAAGACATATATAAGAACACATATTTTTGAACAGCGGAAAACAACAACAACTTTTATTTCAATAAAATACGTGTTACACAAACCATGTCATAATTTGTCTTACAATACTTCCAAAAACATAACATCTTCATAACTGTCTTGATTACATTATTTAAAGAAGCATAAAGAAAACATAAATAAACTGCATAAGTCCCATAATTGCTGTCCAAAGCCATAGTTCAAAACGAAAAAGATCCAAGTAATACATTCTTTCTCTTCAAGATGGATGTGAAAGCTGTTCAAGCTGCGGTATTCCCTCCTTGTGGACTGGGGGGGGGGGGGGGGGACGAAAGAAAAGTAGAGTCAGACATAAAGCCTGAGTAAGTCTAGGACTATTCAGTCTATGAATAAAGAACTGGGTATGATAAGTATAAACTGGAAATGGGAAAGCACCATAAACTAAGTTAAGTTGTCTAGAGTCGAATATACTATCGTACCCCATATTAATCTCTGTACCCATATAAACTAGTTCCCAACAGGCACCCCATAATCAGGGTGAAGTGATCCATTTCTGATGATCGGCTCCTACTCGCATAGTTACATGTGTCTTACGACCCCCGTTGTTGTAGTTACCTATGCTGGTCCCACCATGGGGTGTATCAAGTCCCATGGTGGCGGCCCGACACAATTCTAGAATGCACAGGTATACTATTGGTGCCCAGTGCCTTATTTTTCTGTGCCGGAGTGTGTGCACGCCCGCACCCCGTTAGAACCTACACTGCTGCACCACCACCGTCGATTTGACCTCTTACAGTCAGCCCAGTAATCGTGCCCCACCCTGCCTAGTTCAGGGTATCCTGATACACCTTGTAGGGTTACTACTGAAAAGGGTCCCCCGCTACTAGGTTTTCTATTTCTAGCCAACATGCTAAGTTGGTTAAGTGTTTTATAAACCTAACCCCCAATCAGTCTGTATAGTTTAGCATGTTCCATTTTGATTAAGTATTAATTTAATTTACTTAACCCTATCAATCCTGACTCAGCCTTAATTGTCTTATTAAAGCCTTGACCTCTCACATTAGACAGGTATTGTTGTGGCTGCCTGTTGCCGGTTGGGTCCGGGCAGTCTTACGCCACAACTCAGTCTAACCTCGGGTCCTTATTGGGCTCCGTGTTTAACCACCCACATTGGATAGGTATTGTTGTGACTACTGGACAGCCGGGCGGTTCCGGGCAGGTTTACATCATAACTCAATCCAACCTCAGGTTAAACACATCGTATTTTGTAGATTTACATATTTTGTCTCTTTCCTTTTTATATGTAAATATTTGCGGCCCATTATTCAAATTCATCTTTATTGGGTAAAATTTATTTATGCCACTTAATTGTTTTTCATGGTTGTTGGCATGCGTCAAACATGCTAACACATAGATTCTATGTTTTAACCCCATCGTCATTACCCCCGTTTTATACGTTCACTAAAATATAACATATGTTGGGTTTAACATTTAAACCCAACTTAGCCACATGAAAAAGGGGAGGCTTATAACATGGTGTTTATATATTCTAAGTGACAGAAAAAAGGGGAGTGTGAACGCTTGAACTTGCAACATAACGGTCTAATTAACATGAATTAGGCATATGTGAACTTGCATGGTTACAACATATAATCATGGCATAAACATACTTAAACATGAATCATTCTATTCATATAATCATGACATAAACATACCTAAACATGAATCATGGTTTTTAATCTATTCATGTAAACTTGCAATTGGAATGTAAATCTAACTTAATTTATGTGTTACATATATCACCATATGATTTTTATAACAACATAGGCCTAAAACATGGTTTCAACTAGGCATAACACCAAACATAGTTTAGTCATGTTCATAAAAATGCTTACTTTTGTCTCTAATACAAAAGTATGATTTGCCAATTCCAACATAGATTCATATAAGCCATAGTACTTAGTCGAATCCAATTACACACTAAAAGTGATCATAAAAGTATGTACATCATATTGGCATAATAGTGAATCATATACTTGCATGAATCCCAAATAAAATACCACAACATATGGTTGTTAACATGAATCATATACTTGTATGAATACCAAATAAAATACCACAACATATGGTTGTTAATTTCCAACATAAATCACATACTTGCAAATATCCAATCGTATACCACAACATTTCCAAATCGTTTAGAATCAAAGCAATATACAAATATGGATTATTATCGCCGCAATTCCATTTCTCACTTTACTCAAATCAAAACACAATTATTTATTCACATCGGAATAGCACTCTACTTACAACGTATGACGAATCTTCAATTCAGGAATCTGAATTCTGAATTTGGAGATGCTATCCTTTGTTGTAGGCGTTGTTTTGATTTAATTGACGTTGCTTTAAGCTTTCGAATTATCTCCAAATTGTCTCTCAATTTCTGACGGCTATTCCTTGTCTTTCCTCAGCAGCATGACGGTCTCATCTCCATTTTTGTTTGTGTGAATTTGGATGAGTCTTAGGTCTTTTTTTATAGAGTTTGTGAGTTGATTAGGACCGTCGATGGAGCTTGATTTAATAATAGCCGTTCGTTTGAAGGAGAGACCAACCAGGAGCTGACACCTAGCCCTAGTGACAAGGCAAGGCTCAGAAAATCGACCAAACACAGACCAGGCCAGCCAGGGAGCTGGGTTCGACCTAGCTCAGGGGCCACGTCGACACGCCAGTCCACACCGTGTCGACTTGGCAGTCGACACGGGTGACCCAGGTCGACTTGGCAGTCGACACGGGTGACCCAGGTCGACTACCTAGTTGACCTGGGTAGCCCCAGGTCGACTACCCAGTTGACCTGGGTGCCTTGGGCGGGAAAATTCCCGCCCTGGCCAATCCGGCCCGATTTTGAATTTTGAATTGGTTTTTCTGAGCTGTTTTGAATTTTAAATTGAATTCTGAAACTTCCGGAGGCCATATCCTCTTCATACGGAGTCCGTTTTACGCAAACTCGGACTCTATCTCAAGCAGAATTACGAGACGAACGCAATGGCGTATCCCGTTTCCCTTAATTCTTTGATTTGAATTTAGTTATACTTTAATTTGTGAATTTCACTGTTATAGAATACACGGGGTGTTTCATTCTCCCCCACTTAAAAGGATTTCGTCCCCGAAATCTTCAAGTTCAGGAAGAATGTACATCCTAACATCCAAACATCCATCTACTCATTCATCAAACACGAGCATCCATTGTCCTTAAAAGACTTCTAATGCTTCATGATCATATGCGAAGTGTGTGTACATGTACTTATCTAATGCAAAATCAGGTGGTCTACTGATTCAGTTGACCTCCTTAATGCAAATTATGTAAGTGTCATGAATCCATTATGTATGCAAATTTTCCTATTCATGATTCTACATGAGTGCACAATCATTCATATAATTGCAACATCCATATGACAACACATTAAACTTCAACCATATACGAATATAAACACATATATGCATATGCAATATGAAGTGACTGAGCCGATCTAAAACCTAAATTGTGTGTGTATATGACGAGCAACCACTAGCAATCACTTGCAACCATCATCCATAACATGTTTCAATTACATGTTTTCATCCAAAGAGTTTCTACCTAAAAGATAAGGTCGAGGAGATATACCTAAAAAGATAGATAAAAGCGCAACTTAAGGAAAAAGAAAGATCAAAGATGTACCCTCGAGAAGAAAAGGGTAGGCTGCACGTATTCTAGCTTCAGTTTCCGAAGTTGCGTCTCCCTCGGTGTCGCTTCACTGAACTTTGACGAGCTTGACTTCGCGGTTGCATAGCTTTTTCACTTCCGTTCCTAATATGCGGGTTGGAACTTTCCTCACGGTCACTTCGCGCTCCACTTCAGCTTCTTCTAGGATATTTGGCTCTACCACTTCAGCAGATTCATGTAGACATTTTCGGAGATGCGAAACGTGAAAGACGTTGTGAACTCCGGCCAATTTTTCGGGTAGCTCTAATCTATAGGCCATTTTCCCAATTTTCTCGATGATAGGAAATGGCCCTACGAACCTTGGTGCTAGCTTTCCTGTGGTTCCAAAACGAACAACGTTCCTTAGCGGAGATACCTTAAGAAAAACTCTGTCCCCAACCTCAAATTCAAGGTCGGTCCTCCTCTTGTCGGCGTAGGACTTTTGTTTGTCTTCGGCCGTCTTCATCCTTCTTCCTATTAAGTCTACTTTCTTTGAAGTCTCTCGGATCATATTTGGTCCAAGTATGAGCTTATCAGTAGACTCCCACCAACAAGTTGGTGATCGACACAGTCTTCCATATAAAGCTTCGAAGGGCGCCATTCCGATGGTTGCTTGGTAGCTGTTGTTGTAGGCAAATTCCACCAAAGGAAGATGGTCTTCCCACGTCCCTCCGAAGTCAAGGACGCACAGTCTTAAAAGGTCCTCCAAAACTCTGTTCACTCTTTCTATCTGGCCGTCGGTTTGGGGATGATAGGTTGTGCTTAAGCATAACTGTGTGCCTACCGCTTCTTGCAGACTCCGCCAAAACTCACTTGTGAAGATAGGGTCTCGGTCACTAACAATGCTGGACGGTATTCCATGGAGTCGAACAATTTCCTTGAGGTAAAGAGATGCTAGGGATGAGGCAGTTCTTTTACTCTTGACAGGTAAGAAGTGGGCACTTTTAGTAAGCCTATCCACTATTACCCAAATGCTAGTATTGCCTCTTCTAGACTTAGGCAGCCCATCAATGAAGTCCATTGAGATACAATCCCACTTCCACGGTGGGACTTCTAGAGGATGGAGCAGACCGCCAGGCTTTTTCTGTTCCGCCTTAACCTGTTGGCACACCATACACTTAGAAACGAAATCTGCCACGTCCTTCTTCATGCCATTCCAAAAGAAAGTCCTCTTTATGTCCTTGTACATTTTATCCCCGCCTGGGTGTATCGTCATCTTGGAGTGATGTGCTTCCTCGAGAACCTTCTTTACTAAATCCCTTGACTGTGGGATGCATAGTCTTCCGTCTCGCCTTAGCCGACCCTTATCGTCGATGGAGTATCTGCTGAGGTGACTTGAAGTATCACCTCTAATTAGCCTATCAATCGTCTCCACAAGCTGAGGGTCTTCGCGTTGTGCTGTCCCTATTGAGTCCACTAAAGTCGGGCGTACTTCGAGAGATGCTAGCAAGCCCGGTACAAAATCGGAGGAGGGCCTAAAGTCAAAGCTGGCTATAAACTCTAGGCTTTGTCTTTCAACAAACAGCGGGCTTAGGGTCAGTTTCTTTCGGCTCAATGCGTCTGCCACTACGTTGCCTTTGCCTGGAGTGTAGGAGATCTCGAAATCGTACGAGGTAAGAAACTCCATCCATCTCTGTTGCCTCAAGTTAAGATCTTTCTGCGAGAAAAGATATTTCAACGATTTATGGTCAGTGTAAAGTTCGAACTTCTCACCTAGAGATAGTGTCGCCAAGACTTGAGTGCAAAGACGATGGCAGCTAACTCAAGATCATGGGTCGGGTAGTTCTTTTCATGCACTTTCAATTGTCTCCCGCCATAAGCTACTACCCTTCCTTCTTGCATTAAGACAACACCTAGCCCTGTCCCACATGCATCTGTATAAACTGTGAACATCTTGCTTCCATCTGGCAACGTTAAAACTGGGGCTGTTGTAAGAGCCCTTTTCAGTCGTTGGAAAGCAAACTCGCAATCCAAGTCCCAATTGAACACTAGATTCTTCTTTGTCATCCTTGTGAGAGGAGCTGATATCTTTGCAAAGTCTCTGATGAATTTCCGATAGAAGCCTGCTAGCCCGAGAAAGCTTCGGACTTCTGTTGCGTTCTTTAGTGTCTTCCAGTCCTGCACCGCTACTACCTTAGTCGAGTCTACAGCTAACCCTTCTTTGGATACTATGTGCCCAAGAAACCTTACTTCCTCTCTCCAAAAGTGGCATTTGGAGAATTTGGCTTTTAGTTCATGGACTCGCAGGGTTTCCATGATTGCCCTTAGGTGCTGAGCATGTTCTTCCTCATTCTTCGAGAAGATCAAGATATCGTCTACAAAGACCACTACGAACTTATTGAGGAAATCCCTGAACACCCTACTCATTAGGTCCACAAAGTAGGCGGGTGCGTTTGTCAAGCCAAAAGGCATGACAAGCCATTCAAAGAAACCGTCTGGGGTTCTGAATGTCGTCTTATCGATACTATCTTCAGCCACCCTTAGCTGATGAAATCCGGTCGCTAAATCGAGTTGGCAGAAAATAGACGCTCCTACAAGCTGATCAAACAGATCGTCAATTCTGGGGAGAGGGTGCCTATTCTTTTTCGTTAGCTTGTTGAGCTCCCTATAGTCAACACATAGACGGAGTGAACCATTCGCCTTTGTAGCAAACACCACTGGAGCGCCCCATTCTGAAATGCTCCTTCTAATGAACCCCTTCTCTAGAAGTTCTTTAATCTGTTTACTAAGCTCCTTCCTTTCCCGTGGAGCCATGTGTCTAACGGGCAACGCAACGGGCTTTGCATTATCTACAAGATATATGCGGAAGTCTATCTCCCGCTTCGGAGGCAAGCCCTTCACCTCTTCGAAGACATCCGGATATTCCCAGACCACCCTAACCGATCGCAAACTTTCAACAGAGGCATCTAGCGATTCAAGACAACTAAGCATAACCGCATACGAGGGATTACAAGTAATTTCCAGAGTGTTACCGAGTTGGGTCAGAAGCCTAACCACCCTTTTCTCACAATCCAGGATGGCACCATTACTGGATAGCCAATCCATGCCCAAAATCAAACCATATCCCGAGAAGCCCAAAACAAAGGCACTACATCTATATTCTACGCTTAGAATAGAAATTTTCAATCCCACACAGATCATAGAAAATTGAGCCGGGCCCCCAATTGGGTTTGAAACAATTAAGAGGTCCTCTACCATACTAGTTTCTAGGTGCAGAGATTCTACTAAAGCAGACGAGATAAAGGAGTGTGATGCGCCAGAATCAAATAAAGTGCGAACTGGGTGATCATAAAGATAAACTACACTTTCCACAGAAGTATTTATACCTCGCTTTTGCAGAGGTGGCGCCTCTAGCACATGAACCTGTGCCCCTGAGGTGGATCCAGCCCTCTGCCCCTGTCCTCGCTTCTTTGGGCAATCCTTAGCCAGGTGGCCTGTCTCACCACAAGAAAAGCACTCACCATTCATCTTGGCCTTCTTTTACTAAGTGCCCCACTTTGCCACAGAAATTACACTTCCTCTTCTCTTTGTTGTCTTTCCTGCCCTTCTTAAAGTCTGTCTTCTTAGGCTGCAAACCTTCTTTCTTCCCCTGAGAGCTTTCTGCCTTTGTCTCCTTCTTGCCCTTATCCCTTCGTTCAGCAATGCCATCTGTACCAACCTTTCATACGTAGCTCCCATGGGTATATGGGTCATGGCCAAACTGTGTAATGGCTCATTCAACCCTTTGACAAAGAGGAGAGCCTTCTTGTGCGGGGTGTTGACTAGGTCCAGTCCGAACCTAGACAGCTGATCAAACTGGTTAACATACTCTTTGACTGTCATATTCCCTTGCTTAAGAAATAAGAATTTTTCCAACTGAAGACTCCTTTCAGCTTCTGAGAGAAATTTAGCCTTGAACCTTGCCCTAAAGTCCTAGCATGTTTCCACTGGTCTTTCTGCATTAGTGACTTCCCACCAGTAGGAAGCCTCACCTTTTAGTAGCCACACTGCCAGTTGTACCTTCTGCCTATCTTCTACCTCAAAAATGACAAATAATTCCTCGGTTTCTTTCAGCCAATTCCTGGCTACCACGAAGGACTCAGTTCCATGAAAGTCCTTTCCTCCCATAGCTTTAAAATCTTTACATATCTTAGCAAAAGTATTTCCCCGTGGAGGAGGTGGAGGAAGAGGTGCTGCTGCAGCTGGATGATTTCCTGCAGCTGGGGGAGGAGGAACGGTAGGACCTGGCGGAGTGGCCCTTGCTTCTAAGGATCGTCTAAACCAACCAGGTATTGGTATACCCTCTGGCAAGTTAAGTTCTTCGGACATGCTGAAACAAAAAGGATAGATTTAAAATGAAGGATAAAAGATAGTACCTATGGCTTTGGGGGACTTTGCCTTTTTAAAATATAATATTTTATCTTTAAAAATGCTTCTTTAAATTTTCCTTTGAAAATAAATTTTCAAAACTTTTATCTTATCTGGTAAACCTGTGCTCTGATACCAAGTGAAACACCCCACCTCCGTTAGGGTCACTCTCAAAGGGAATGCCCTAATTTTGGTGGAGGTTTATAAGTATAAGTCACAGATATACAAGACAGATATAAGAACACATATTTTTGAACAGCGGAAAACAACAACAACTTTTATTTCAACAAAATACGTGTTACACAAACCATGTCATAATTTGTCTTACAATACTTCCAAAAACATAACATCTTCATAACTGTCTTGATTACATTATTTAAAGAAGCATAAAGAAAACAAAAATAAACCGCATAAGTCCCATAATTGCTGTCCAAAGACATAGTCCAAAACGAAAAAGATCAAAGCAATACATTCTTTCTGTTCAAGCTGGATGTGAAAGCTGGTCAAGCTGCGGTATTCCCTCCCTCTAGACCTGGGGGGGGGGGGGGAATGAAAGAAAAGAAGACGAAAGAAAAGTAGAGTCAGACATAAAGCCTAAGTAAGTCCAGGACTATTCAGTCTATGAATAAAGAACTGGGTATGATAAGTATAAACTGGAAATGGGAAAGCACCATAAACTAAGTTAAGTTGTCTAGAGTCGAATATACTATCGTACCCCATATTAATCTCTGTACCCATATAAACTAGTTCCCAACAGGCACCCCATAATCAGGGTGAAGTGATCCATTTCTGATGATCGGCTCCTACTCGCATAGTTACATGTGTCTTACAGCCCCCGTTATTGTAGTTACCTATGCTGGTCCCACCATGGGGTGTATCAAGTTCCATGGTGGCGGCCCAACACAATTCTAGAATGCACAGGTATACTACTGGTGCCAAGTGCCTTATTTTTCTACGCTGGAGTGTGTGCACGCCCGCACCCCGTTAGAACCTACACTGCTGCACCACCGCCGTCGATTTGACCTCTTACAGTCAGCCCAGTAATCGTGCCCCACCCTGCCTAGTTCAAGGTATCCTGATACACCTTGTAGGGTTACTGCTGAAAAGGGTCCCCCGCTACTAGGTTTTCTATTTCTAGCCAACATGCTAAGTTGGTTAAGTGTTTTATAAACCTAACCCCCAATCAGTCTGTATAGTTTAGCATGTTCCATTTTGATTAAGTATTAATTTAATTTACTTAACCCTATCAATCCTGACTCAGCCTTAATTGTCTTATTAAAGCCTTGACCTCTCAATTAGACAGGTATTGTTGTGGCTGCCTGTTGCCAGTTGGGTCCGGGCAGTCTTACGCCACAACTCAGTCTAACCTCGGGTCCTTTTTGGGCTTCGTGTTTAACCACCCACATTGGATAAGTATTGTTGTGACTACTGGACAGCCGGCCGGTTCCGAGCAGGTTTACATCACAACTCAATCCTACCTCGGGTTAAACACATCATATTTTCTAGATTTACATATTTTATCTCTTTCCTTTTTATATGTAAATATTTGCGGCCCATTATTCAAATTCATCTTTATTGGGTAAAATTTATTTATGCCACTTAATTGTTTTTCATGGTTGTTGGCATGCGTCAAACATGCCAACACATATGTTCTATGTTTTAACCCCATCGTCATTACCCCCGTTTTATACGTTCACTAAAATATAACATATGTTGGGTTTAACATTTAAACCCAACTTAGCCACATGAAAAATGGGAGGCTTATAACATGGTGTTTATATATTCTAAGTGACATAAAAAAGGGGAGTGTGAATGCATGAACTTGCAACATAACGGTCTAATTAACATGAATTAGGCATATGTGAACTTGCATGGTAACAGCATATAATCATGGCATAAACATACTTAAACATGAATCATTCTATTCATATAATCATGACATAAACATACCTAAACATGAATCATATTTTTTAATCTATTCATGTAAACTTGCAATTGGAATGTAAATCTAACTTAATTTATGTGTTACATATATCACCATATGATTTTTATAACAACATAGGCCTAAAACATGGTTTCAACTAGGCATTACACCAAACATAGTTTAGTCATGTTCATAAAAATGCAAACTTTTGTCTCTAATACAAAAGTATGATTTTCCAATTCCAACATAGATTCATATAAGCCATAGTACTTAGTCGAATCCAATTACACACTAAAAGTGATCATAAAAGTATGTACATCATATTGGCATAATAGTGAATCATATACTTGCATGAATCCCAAATAAAATACCACAACATATGGTTGTTAACATGAATCATACTTGTATGAATCCCAAATAAAATACCACAACATATATTTGTTAATTTCCAACATACATCACATACTTGCAAATATCCAATCGTATACCACAACATTTCCAAATCGTTTAGAATCAATGCAACATATAAATATGGATTATTATCGCCACAATTCCATTTCTCACTTTACTCAAATCAAAACACAATTATTTATTCACATCGGAATAGCACTCTACTTACAACGTATGACGAATCTTCAATTCAGGAATCTGAATTCTAAATTTGGAGATGCTATCCTTTGTTGTAGGCGTTGTTTTGATTTAATTGACGTTGCTTTAAGCTTTCGAATTATCTCCTAATTGTCTCTCAATTTCTGACGGCTATTCCTAGTCTTTCCTCAGCAGCATGACAGTCTCATCTCCATTTTTGTTTGTGTGAATTAGGGTGAGTCTTAGGTCTTTTTTTATAGAGTTTGTGAGTTGATTAGGACCGTCGATGGAGCTTGGTTTAATAATAGCCGTTCGTTTGAAGGACAGACCAACCAGGAGTTGACACCTAGCCCTAGTGACAAGGCAAGGCTCAGAAAATCGACCAAACACAGACCAGGCCAGCCAGGGGGCTGGGTTCGACCTGGCTCAGGGGCCAGGTCGACACGCTAGTCGACACCGTGTCGACTTGGCAGTCAACACGGGTGACCCAGGTCGACTACCCAGTCGACCTGGGTGCCTTAGGCGGGAAAATTCCCGCCCTGGCCAATCCGGCCCGATTTTGAATTGGTTTTTCTGAGCTGTTTTGAATTTTAAACTGAATTCTGAAACTTCCGGAGGCCATATCTTCTTCATACGGCATTCGTTTTACGCAAACTTGGACTCTATATCAAGCAGAATTCTGAGACGAACGCAATGGCGTATCCCGTTTCCCTTAATTCTTTTATTTGAAATTAGTTATACTTTAATTTGTGAATTTCACTGTTATAGAATACACGGGGTGTTACAGGACTCTTTCAGAATAAAGATATTGAATAAGATGTTTAACTTATAAAAGAGAAGAGGTTCTTTATTAAACAATGGTTTTAACCTCTTTGGTTATAATTTAAGATATATTGAAAATGAATTGTAGTTATACTTATACCGGAGGGATAAGTATATGAATACGTTTTGAAGTATTGAAGTAAGAAAAGAAATATTGAAAATGAATTGTAGTTATACTTATACCGGAGGGATAAGTATATGAATACGTTTTGAAGTATTGAAGTTAGAAAAGAAATCTTAAAATTGAATTGTAGATATACTTATACCGAAGGGGTAAGTATATGAGTACGTTTTGAAATATTGAAGTTAAATAGGAAATCTTGGAATTGAATTGTGATTATACTTATACCGGAGGGATAAGTATATTAAAACCCTTTTTGGGTAGTAAGACTATAACGGATTAGGTAATTCGTAGAATATATACATATACACATTTTATATGTATAAGTTGAATATATACGCTAGTATATAAAGGAATATTAATCGAGTATGAGTTATTGATTAATAAGTGATGTCTTATTTGACAAACGAAGTTTTATTAGTTAAAAGAAGTTTTACTAATAAAGGAATATTAATCGAGTATGAGTTATTGATTAATAATTGAAGTTGTATTTGACAAGTGAAGTTTTATTAGTTAAAAGGAGTGTTACTAATAAAATAAGTTTTAATTAATGAAATATTAATTAAATGGGAATGGGATTAGAAGCCGTTTATATGAGTTAACCATGCTTCGACTAGTTGTCATGTTGCGTGACTTCATAGTGATTTGGCTGTTATCATGCTTCGTAATCTTGATAGTGCCTTGAATGTTTATTCGGTTGTTATGGAAATTAAGCAGGGTTGTTTTCCATATACAATCGTATATTGTTTGAAATGTAGTCAGTTAGTTGACTATAGAACTTGGCCTTAAATTTAGTGACTGGTTTTGAGGAGACCGGGATTGGTAAGTGTTTTACTTATCGAAAACCACTTCAAAACTATTATACGGGTTCTATGTTTTGGAAGCGGATGTGAAGTGAAGGCCGTATAGCGATTCGAGATCTGTTGAGATGCTTGAACACATATAGTGATTCTAAGATCTATGAAAGAATCTATGTGCGATTCCAAGATCTGTTGATGTATTGGAATCCATGTATGATTCCGAGATCTGTGAAGGAGTCTATGTGTGATTCCAAGATCTATTGAGCTGTGGGATTCCAACTGGGAATTCTTGTTCTGTTCGAGTGATGAAGACTCGTATGAAAGATGCCGAACGAAACCTCGATATCGGAAATGGCTAAAAACAGAGTAGGAGCACAATCTGGGGTTTTGCTAACCTACGGAAGGATATATTGACTCCATATCTAGTGTATGCTTATTATCGAATCGTGCGGGAGCTCCTCGAAGTTGCGTGCGGGAGTTGGATATATTTGGTTCTACGTGGTGCACTTCGGTGTTTCGTGCGTGGGCCAGTTGTGTTTACCTTATGGTATATCTTATCTAGAGATATGCGACGCTCGGAGGTACTTTCTGACCCTTGTGCATGGAGTTTGGATCTGTATTGAGAGATCTCCGATGGAAAATCCAATATGCGAACGTGCCTTATCGGTTTTGTTTGTACACTTAATAGTCATCGAATGTAACCAATGTAACCATTCCTTCTATGTGAATTTATTTATATTCTACACCCTAGACATTATTTATAATACAACTATACTTCTCCTAATAAATGGTTGGTTTCAATTGAGGGAAAATCCGGAGCGGTTATCTACACAGTCCCCTCAGTGTTGTTACATGCAATGTGTATCTTGAGTTTCTCATACCAGACTGATGTCTGACGCTTGGTTTTTGTTTTCCTTAAAATCATCACGTACTCCTTCGAGTAGGATGAGTATGGCAGGTTTTACTTTGGATGCCTTGGAGCTTTTGGAAGAGAGTTGGAGTTCATCTTACCGTACTTTTTATATCCGCTGCATTCTATGTTGTACATCAGCATTTATGAGGATGGGTTGTTATAACTATCCAAGTTGATGATAGGCTAGTCTTCTCTGATAGTAGTAATCATACAGTTTTATTTGGTAAAGATCATTCATTATATTATATGTTACCGTTCCGTTGTGAGATTCTGTTATTGTGTCCTCTTCTTCCTCAGTCTATTTTTCCTTTTATTTTATTTCACCCTAACTTTTCGTCTTTCCGGCACTTGGGTGCTCGGCACGTGAATACCGTGGATGTATTAGTGTCGACATTTGAGGGTCGAAAAGTCGGGTCGTTACACCTTGTGGTTATAATGTTACTTCGCGAGCCTCACAACCCGTTTGAGTCTAAAGCGGGAGAAGGGAACGTAGGGAGAGCAGCACGTTTCTTTCTAACTAGAAGTGGTGTCGGTGCTTAAACTAGCTGATATTTACTTATGTGGATGATGGAATGAGGCGCCTCGGATGTTAGGTCCTATAGGACCGAAAAACGTGTGTTCAGGAATAACTAATCCACAAACCGCAAGTGTGGATCGGCCCTGCAGGATCCAATGGTTCACTGCGGGGAATCCTAAGACATTAGCTAGAGTGTCTCGAATCGGAAAGGAGCTCCTCCCTAGCCTTGACTCATGATGGAAACTCATTTTCCAATACGACCTCATGCGGTTTTGATTGTAGAACTAGTATGGCGACATAGTAGGATGGGGTACTATGCCATCTAGAATTGATACATTATGATTGAAAATGTTTTTTCAACCTATATACACTAATAATAATATCAAATTGGTTTCTATCGTATCAAGCATCTTTTGACCATTATAAGGTAAAACCCTATCCTCCGGTTTGCGTTGCATTGTGTGATGGGACTTGGGTCTTATAATGGTTTCATTTTTATAAAAAGCATTGTGTTGTTTTACGATTTACTTATTTATTTGTTCATTCACCTTAAGTTATGAACGACAATCCATTGGAGTAAACCCGTTCCGCGTTAGCGGCGTGGTCCTTGGATTTGCCTTATTACTATTAATTAGTTTAGAATTCTCACACCAGTCCCATGACTGACCCGTTGTTTGTTTCCACCTTTGCAAACTCGGGTGCCCTCTTTTCCACACGAGCAGTCGAGTAGTTTGTCTACAGGTCCTTATCTCGAGCAGGATTCTGGATTGAAGCTTAAAGCTGTGTCCAAAGAATAGTTGTTTTCCGCTGCACTGTATTATATTAAAATATTGTAATTTATCTTCCGCTGTAATTTTATTTGATGTACTCTGATATTCTGTACTTTGATGTAACATTATTGTAATGTTTATAAAAGTCTGCTGTTATTATTCTGATGTTGTTTTATTTCCAAAGTTAACGTACTCGGGTTTTGAACGGTCTTGGTCGATCTAGCGATCGATCGGGTCGGGCGAAACCCTGGCCGTTACAGTTGGTATCCGAGCTTTGGTTAGCTCAAATCTTTGGGATACAACTCATTAGAACTGAACAAAAGACTCATCAGAGATTGGATTAGTAATATCCAATATGGATACTCATTGGAGATAGGATCAGTATTATCCTAGAATGAGAAAACTCATTAGAGATGGGTTTATTATGTCCTAGAATGAGTTGAGAGTAACAAGCTTATAATATACGTATTTGTAATTATAATCTGTTTTATAAAATATGATTTTTGACTATATAAAAGTTATAAATATTTAAAAAGTTAATCAACCAATTGATTGATGATTGTGTAGTGTAATATTAGTTCAACTATAAAATTATTTAAACCAATGAATAAATAATAAAGAGTGGAAAATTGAGTAGGATAATAAAACACTTTTAGCTTCGTTCCTTTTCGAGGACGAAAAGATTTTAAGTGGGGGAGATTGTAACAACCCGGAATTTGGGGCCAATTTAAAATTTTTATTTTAGAAATTTTAATGGATTTTTTTCAATATTTAAAATAATTTATTTTAACTAATAACAACGGAAAGAAAAATTATTTAAGTTTGATTGTAAGATTACATTTATTGATGGAAAAGTTAAATCCTAAGATTTAAAACGTTAATTGACATAATTCATGTAGGCGCTTGTTTAATGCACACTCTAAATATTCAAAGGAAAAAAATATAATAACTTAAAAATACTTCCTCAATTAAATGTTAATAGCAAGGATGTTATCCTTGTATTAAATTCTTTGACTACATGCCAAGGGAAAAATTTTCCTTTGGAATTTTAATAAAATCTATTAATTTATTGATTGAAAATAATGTGTTGGTTCTAAATGAAATAAATTATGACAATGTATATATGTATGTGTATAGATATATATGTATATATATATATCTTTGGCTATTCTTTTTAATACTTTCTCCAATCTATTCCAATTGTATCATTCATTAATAAATTCCCAAATGTGAACTGTTCCCTTGAATTTTTAAAAGAAATAGATAATTATCTAATCAATGCACCATATATGAGCATTAAATAAAGAATGATACACTACAATAAATTTCATGCATTATGCACATTTAAAACTTGTCACAATATTTTATATCTTCGTATGCATGCAATTTAATTCTATGCACATTAATTAATTTTTCTTTTTCCTTCCTTTCATTAATTTGTCATGTTGGAGACATGCATGCGTTTCTTAAAACGTTAGGTCATGCTCTCTATATTCCTTCATTATTTTCAACGTATGTAAATGCTACCTTATTTTGAATTCTTCGTATACTAAAAATAAAAAGAACCATGCAATGTTTGCCCCTTATTATCCATAGTGTTCATATATATATATACATATATATATATATATATATATATATATATATATATATATATATATATATATACAAGGAAAAGACAAGGAAACGTTAAATCTTGCACTTACGTTTCTTTCCATTGTAATTGTCCACATATTCATGTGGTCATTTCTGTTCCATTTCTGTATAAACATGTGTAGTCTTTATCAATTTTCATTGCTTAATTTTTATTTATTGCATGTTAATGATTTTAAGTAATAAAATATTAAATTTAAGAATATTACTTTGTGTCCATTATTTATGTAAAACCTTTTGATACATGTTACTTAATAATATATGTTTTGAAAAAATTGCACAATTCGAACAATTAGATAAAATAAAGCAAGCATTTAATGTGTTTGTAAATATAAAGAGGCATATAGGGAAAATAGTTTGTGCATTTATTCTCTACTCTCTCTCCTCTTCTATTTATCACTCAAATTCATTTTTAGATATAAAACTATTCCCTTTATTCCCCCTTTTTGTTCCTTTTGTTCTCTCTTCTCTTTGTGTTTACAATCTTCAAAACTAAACCAGCCGCTATCTACCCAAACCAATAGCCACGAAACTCCAAAACGAATGCCTAAATTTCCCTTAATCCAAATGTATTTCCGAAAAATTGTAAAACGAAAACTCTTCAGCACAATGAGATCTAAAGATTTAAAAGAGGTGATGGCATTTAAGGGCTTTTCAAGTGCCATGATGAGGCCGAGTTCAACCACGTTACTGGCGCCAGGTGGGGTTGCGAAGGGGCACGAGGTGATGGTCTTTGATCGGTGGATGGTGGTTCGAGTGGAGGTGCGTGGTGGAGTTGGTCTATGCGACGATAGGTTCAAAAGGGTGACCTTATTTCTGGAGTATTCAACGAAGAAGATGAGTAATTAAGAAAGCAACGCATTCAACAAAGCGAATTGCGTTGGAATCCTTGTGACAAGATCTAGACTATGGAACAGATTAGAGCGTAAACAAAGCATCTTAGAAATTCAACAAATTTCAGATCTGAATTATTCGGTGAGATTTCTATATTTTAAAATACTTAAAATTAAATTATCCCTCGTTATTTAAGTTTTATGTGTGTATACTTATTTAATCAGATCTGTGGTGATGTTTGGAATTTGTTGATTGTTAGTTGTAATGCTGTTTGTTAATTTGTCTGACGTGATGGATTATTGCGATGAAATAGAATAGTCAGAACAAATTATAACATTAGTTTTGTCAATACGAGATAGTATTGAAATAAAGATTTTATTTTCAATAGGTTAAAACGAAAAGAGTTGAAACATAAGAATTAATTTTATTGTCGTACAATAAAAAAAAAGAAGATTTTAAATTATCATTTTATTTGTTATTTTATATTCAATAAAAAAAGAATAGAATGAGAAGACTGACATGAGACTTGATACCGAATCATACATTGTTATCCTATGTTGTGACATGAATATTTACACCAAAATTATATGTTACATGAAGTATTATGGAAATGTACACCATATGTGATTTCATGGAAAAATGATATTTTTAGCGTTATATGTTAATATGAACATAAGGATACTTTTAGCGTTATGTGTTAACATGAATATTAAACATATTTTTAGCGTCAAGTTAAGATATGAAATTAAACTTATTTTTAACGTCTTTGTTGAAAGTATGTAAAACAAAGTATTTATTTTGTTAAATAGAAAGACATGTAAATCTAAACGTTCATTAACATTCTAGTTATAACACATTAAGATTGGTTACAATAACAATTTAGATATAAAATGTTAAGTAGACAAAATATATCATCTTTATATATTTTGTTGTGTTATAATTGACGATAAACAAAGTATCTTTTTATTTGTTTTTGTTGAAATGTTAGAATTGGTTTAACAATAAAAAGATTGAAACTTAGTTTAAAAATAAAAAGATTGAAACTTGGTTTAAAAATAAAAAGATTTAAACTTGTTTTTGTCAATAAAAAGATTAAAACTTGTTTTTGTTAATAAAAAGATTGAAGCTTGTTTTTTTTAATAAAAAGATTGTAACTTTATTAATAAAAAGATTGTAACTTTATAAATAAAAGATTTGAAACTTTGTTTGTAAACATGATGAAAGATATTAACTTTTGTTTGTAAATGAAAACCATTAACTTTTGTTTGCAAATTCAAAGAATTTATTTTTCTTTGTTGAATAAGAGATTTTACCTTTGTGGTTAAATAAAGATATTAATGTTTGTTTCTAAATAAAATAAAAGGACAAATGTCATTTTTGTATGTAGTGAAATAAAAGAACATAAAAATTACATTTTATGTAATTAAGTCAATTTCCATGTCAATTAGATTACAAGTGAAAATTTTACATTTATCATTTAAATTATGGTAAGGGAGAAAATTACATTTTTATGTAATTAAGATTAAAAGTAAGAAAATTTACGTTTTTATGTAATCAAGATTTAAAGAAAGAGAATTGCATTTTTATGTATTCAAGATTACAAAGAAAGAGAATCACATTATATGTAATTAAAGAATAAGAATTTACTTAAATAAAATTGCATTTTATATGTAATTAAAGCATAAGTAAAAAGAGCAATTTGACAATGGAATCAAAATCACCTTTTTATGTAATTTAAAAAGATGGAAATTTTCACTTGAATGATTAATCACATTTTTGTGTTAGAAATGTGAATATTAGAAAATCACATATTTATGTTAAAAAGGGAATTCATTAAAATATTCAAGTTAGAATGGAATTGTGTTAACTCAAGAGTGAATCATTAATGTATATAAGGAAGAACGGAATTTTGTTAACATAAGAATTTGCATTTTTAATGTAAATGAAATATGAGTCATAAATAAAAAGGGATTCATTTAAAAAGATTATATCTTTACTGCCAATATGCTAAGATAAGAAGATTAGATTCAGAATTAGACATTTTGAAAGGTTTATTGTTATTAATATAATAATTGAGAAAGTCCCAAGTTTTATTAAGATTTGAACAGGTAAGTTATAGTATTTGAAATCAAGTTATTTTGGAAATATGAAATATTCCAAAATTAAGATATTTTGAAATGAGAAACAGTTTAAAATAATATTTTTAGTAGAACAATTATAATGATTAATTAAAATTGTACTTGGACACGATGTTAGGTCACATTTGTGGTGGAAGTCTGCCCGGACCCGACCGGCATATCCAGCAGCCACAAATGTTGGGCCTAATGTGAGAGGTCCAAGTGCGCAAATACAAATTGGGCCAAGACACGAGGTTAAGCCCAACTTGTGGGATAAGTCTACCCTGAACCGACAGACCCATCCAACATTCACAAGTTGCAGGCCTAATGTGAGAGGTCTAGCCTATATTAAAATATAAATGGTTAAATAGAAAATGGACATTATTTACGCCTTCATGAGTTAAATTAGAAAGTTACATTATTTTCACCGTCATGTTTAAAGAAGATAAAATTTCATTTCTATGTAATTAGATTAAAAGAAGAAATTTATATTTTTATGTAATTAAGATGAAGAGAAAGAAAGAAAATTACATCTTTATGTAATTAAAACCAAAGGTAAGAAATTTACATTTTTATGAAATTAAGATTAAAGGTAAAAGTAACATTTTTAATGTAAATTAAATTAAAAGGGAATAATTATATTTTCCATGCATGTAGATTAAAAGTGAAAAATTACATTTTTATGTAATTGGATTTTAATTAAAAAGAATAAGGATATAAGATTACATTTTTATGTAATTGGATTTTCATAAAAATAAAATAAGGCTATGAAATTTATATCTTAATGAATTAGGTTTTGATTAAAAAGATTAAAGATATGAAAATTATGTTTTCACATAAATAGATTAACACACAAAATTATCGTTTTGTTTGTAATATAAAATTATTATTTTTGTTTTGCATTGAAAAGATAATAAAATTATCAATTTTTTTACATTGAAATAAACAAACAAAAATACTCATTCTTGTAGAAGTAAAGGTGAATGAACAAAAAAATATTCGTTTGTTGAAATTGAAATGAAACACAAAAATGCTCATTTTTGTTGGAATTGGTATGATAAACAAACTATACATATTTTGTAATTCGAAAGATGAAACAAGAAAATGTACATTGTTGTATATAAGATGTGTATGTGTATGAAAATAAATGGTGTGTACATTGCACGTTAATTTTGTATATACGAATAGGAATATTTTTCGTTAGCAAAATGTAATGAAATAAAATACATTTCGTTACAAATTCTAAACATTTCGATAGGTTGTGAAACAAAACATTCATTACTTGTTATATAATTACATTAATGAAGTGGAATTTAAATATATTTATATATATATAAATAAAGATAAATCGTTATAAATTACTAATAACGATATGAAATGATTTCCAACTTATATATATACGAGAATTATTTGGAAAGTCCGAGTCTATCTCATTCCAAATAATTTAAGCGACGTTTCAAATTCAAGTTAGACAACGATAGAAGACCGACGATCTTCATATCGAATGGACGACGACTGCTGATGCCTGTGATTGGAGTAGCTACCTTGAAGGGGCTACAGTGGTGGCCGTCCGGACGTAGTGTTGATTTGTATGGATTTGGCTTTCGCTCAAACCCAGAGCATAAGCTTATAAATGGACTTGTGTCTGACATTGAATTTTGTTCTATGTATATTGATTTCTATTAGTATACGACCATTGGTGGCGGAGAATTTATTCTCTTGCTTAGCACCCTTAGAGGTTGTGTATTAATAGTTATCAATCGCATGGCGTGAATTGTCAACGTGGCACGCCAAGATGAAGATGATCAAGGCTTTGTTGAAAAGCAGGTCTTGTGGTTATTACGTTACTTCGCGAGCCTCACAACCCGTTTGAGTCTAAAACGGGAGAAGGGAATGCATGGAGAGCAGCACGTTTCTTTCTAGCTAGACGTGGTGTCGGTGCTTAAACTGGCTGATATTTACTTATGTGGATGATGGAATGAGGCGCCTCGGATGTTAGGTCCTATAGGAACGGGAAACGTGTGTTCAGGAATAACAAATGCACAGACCGCAAGTGTGGACTGGCCCTGCAGGATCCAAGGGTTCTCTGAGGGGAATCCTAAGACATTAGCTAGGGTGTCTCGAATCGGTAAGGAGCTCCTCCCTAGCCTTGACTCATGATGGAAACCCAATTTCCAATACGACCTCATGCGGTTTTGATTTTAGAACTAGTATGGAGACATAGTAGGATGGGGTACTATGCCGTCTAAGATTGATACATTATGATTGAAAATATTTTTAAAACCTATATACACTAATAATAATATCAAATTCGTTTTTATCGTATCAAGCATCTTTTGACCATTATAAGGTAAAACCCTATCCTCCGGTTTGCGTTGCATTGTGTGATGGGACTTGGGTTTTATAATGGTTTCATTTTTCTATAAAGCATTGTGTTGTTTTACGATTTACTTATTTATTTGTTCAGTCACCTTAAGTTATGCATGGAAATCCATTGGAGTAAACCCGTTCCGCATTAGCGGCGCGGTCCTTGGATTTGCCTTATTAATATTAATTAGTTTAGAATTCTCACACCAGTCCCATGACTGACCCGTTGTTTGTTTCTACCTTCGCAAACTCGGGTACCTTCTTTTCCACAAGGGCAGTCAAGTAGTTTGTCTACAGGTCCTTATCTCGAGCAGGATTCTGGATTGAAGCTTAAAGCTGTTTCCAGAGCATAGTTGTTTTCCGCTGCACTGTATTGTATTAAAATATTGTAATTTATCTTCCGCTGTAATTTTATTCAATGTACTATGATATTCTGTACTCTGATGTAACATTATTGTAATGTTTATAAAAGTCTGCTATTATTATTCTGATGTTGTTGTATTTCCAAAGTTAACGTACTCGGGTTTTGAACGGTCTTGGTCGATCTAGCGATCGATCGGGTCGAGCGAAACCCTGGCCGTTACAGACTGCTAGGGTTATTTATAGTGCAGATTGTAACACCCCACACCCGCTAAGGGCACTCACTAAGGGAATGCCTTAACTTCGGTGGAGCATTTTAAGTGAATATAGAACAGAAAAATTACACAAGACAGATATAAATACTTGAAAAATCTAAAACATCATTTCATAGCAGCAGAAGGTAAACATGTTTTAGTTACAACACCATAAAGAGTCAAGTACTAAATATCCATCCTGATAAAACTTAAGTACATAATCCCAATACATAAACAATAGCCATAAAACAAAAGATAAGCTGGGCTTTACATCACGGTCCAAGCTCCAGAAGATAGATAAAGAAGTCTGATCAAAGCCCACTAGTGCTAGGCCCAACCTGAGGACCTGAGGGGGAAAAAGATAAAAACAACGGGGTCAGACATAAGTCTGACTGAGCCCTATAACTTTAACCACACAATCATTAAAGTAATTAGGGTATGATATAAACTTGGCACGGGATGACTGGGGATAAATGACTACACTAAGTAGCCAACAAGACATAGGATAACTAAGATAACGGTAAAGACGCATCTACCCACCCAAGGATAATTACTAACTGCACCACACCAGTCATTCCTACTTAAAGGTTGATCCCACCCAAGGACTTAGAAAGTTTACCCAGTAGTTTCGTGTACCCCTAGCTGACTACATAGGTGCCGTCTGCCCCTATCCCCACTAGGTGTACCCACTACTCCCAAGCGATCGGCGCCCGACCGTAGATACCCGTGCTGGCCCCACAATAGGGTGTATCACTCCCCAAAGTGGCAACCCGATACAACAAATGGTGCACGGCTTATATCTACACGGTGCAACAACATCTTACCTACCAGCCCGGGTCCACACACGCATATGAAACCCGTTGGACTCGCGTTGCCACCGCTACCCCGTTTTGGCCTCTTATAATCAAGCCCAGTACGCGTGTCCCGTCCTCGACATGGGTCGAGCCCAATAAGATACATATGGGTTACTGGTTGAAATGGGCCCCCACAAGCCACCACCTAAGCTTGTCAATTTATCTAGTGCATCCCACTTAACCCTTTAATCATGTTTAATTACATGTTTCCACTTGGTTAAGTCATCTAATCGTATTTTCTATTGCCATCCAAGGCAACCCACTAGATTTCCTCATGCCACCCAAGGCACTTACTTGATTTCCACACGCCACCCAAGGCACCCACTTAACCCCTCATGCCCACTACATGCTTATTTGGTTAAGTGTTTCTTAATTGATTAAGAACGTAACCGTTGTAAAGACCTCTCACATTAGACTATCTTTTATGGCAGCTGGATTTGCCGGTTGGGTCCGGGCAGCCTTACGCCATAACCGAGTCTAACCTCGTGTCTTTACACTTGTCACGTATATAGTTTGTGCCTAAGACCTCTCAAATTGGGCCAATCATTTGTAGCCGCTGGATTTGCCGGTCGGTTCCGGGCAGTCTTATGCTACAAAAGGGTCCAACCTCGTGTCTTAGTCGATTAATTACACCTAATTAATCACCCCCGAATTAATTTTCCCTAATTAATTCCAATTTTAACGATGTACATAATTGACTCAATTATGTCCATCACTTTATGGTATGCATAATCATACCAACTTCACACCATTTCATTAACATGTTTATTAACCCCATCGTTCCCCACGTAATTCGCTAACATGACATAAAAGGGAAGATTCATCATAAATGTAATGGGTTCAACTTGCATAACACATTAGCATCAACATGGGTTTAAAGGTGTCAACATGCATATAGCATCAAACCCAACTAGTATAAATAATCAACCCAAACTTGCATGAATCACATATGTCATAAGGAGGTTAACTTGCATAAGTTTCTTATGTCATACAAAGGGGTAAACTTGCATATGTATGTATGACATGTAAAGGGGTTAACTTGCATATGTATGCATATCATACTAAGGTGTAAACTTGCACATGTCACTTGCATATAATCAAACATCATACTTGCATTACATGTCATATGTGAACTTATCATACACCAAACTTGCATACATATCATACATGAACTTGCATATCATCATACACCCAACTTGAATAATCATGGTGTCATAGTGGGTCAATGTTTATCATAGCAACTAGCATCATGAACACTTGCATAACTTGCATAACATCATGATCACATAGCATATAGCTTGCATAACTTGCATAACATTATGAACATGTAACTTGTGACTTGCATAACATCATGAACATGTAACATATGGCTTGCATAACTTGCATAGCATCTCAAACATGTAGCATATTACTTGCATAACTTGCATAATATCACAAACACATAGCATATAACTTGCATGTCATGCATAACATCATTAACACATAGCACATAACTTGCATAACATGCATAACATCATTAACACATAGCATACAACTTGCATAACTTGCATTGATCCACATTCATAGCCATAACCTCACTATATCCTATCATAATCATTTCAATAATTGGTCACTAAGGCTATAGAAAACTCACAACTTGTTGATTAGCACTCCTAAGAAGAAGATTAAGTTGCTAGAGTTGATTAGTGATTGATTTGAGTTGCTATCTTCTTCTACAAATTGATGGAGGCTCCTTCAAGTTGCATTTTGACGGCATGACGGCATTGTTTCTATTTTTAGTATGAATTAGGGTAGTCTTAGGGTGTATTTATAGAGTAGTTAGGTGTTTTAGGCCATTAGATTAACCCTAAATTAGATTAGAGCCGTCAGATCACGTCCTAGCCACTTAAACACAGCCCAAAAGACAAGCAGGTGCACCCAGGTCACCTGGGCTCGACCAGGGAGGTCGACCCTAGGGTCGACTCCCCAGTCGACCTGGGGGGGAGGTCGACTCCCCAGTCGACCCCCAGGTCGACCCCCTGGGTCCTGGCGGGATTTTTCCCGCCACTTCTGATATTTGAAATTTTTGTTTTAAAATCTGTTTTTAAATTTCTGCAAACTTCCTTGGGCCTTATCGGGGTCATACGGACTCCGATTTTCGAAAACTCGGACTCTATTTCGCGTATTTTTCCGAGACGAACGCAATGGCATAGCCCGTTTCCCCTGATTCAGATTTTTAAATTTAATTCTGCCCTGTTTTATGTTATAGCTAGTTATTCAACATACGGGGTGTTACATTCTCCCCTACTTAAAGGATTTCGTCCCCGAAATCTCTAAGTCAAGAAGAACGTATCCTACCAACCAAACAACCATCTACTAAACCATCAAACACTGGCATCCATTGTTCTTAGAGTTTCTAATGCTGTATGAACATATGCAAAGAGTGTGTGTATATGTTCCCTGTCTAATGCAAAATCAGGCGGTCTACTGATTCAGTTGACCTCCTTAATGCAAACCATGATAGTGCCATGCATCCAATATGTATGCGAAAGAACCTTATCGACACATACTATTTCTACATGAGTGCACAATCATTCACCAAAATGCATCATCCATATGATAGCACAACCATTATACATCCATTAATATAGCTACCTACACACAATTTTATGCAATATGCAATATGAAGTGATTGAGCCGATCTAGTGCCTAGAGTGTGTGTATATGCATCCATGAGCAACCACTAGCAAACACTTGCATCCACACGCATCCATCAACCATAACATGTCTCAAGCACATGTTTCAACCATAGGTTTTACCCTATCTAAAGGTCAAAGGTACTAATGAGAGGACATACTAAAGATAAGATAAGTACTAGACAACAATAAAGGAGAAGTTAAAAGACATACCCTCAAAAAGGAATGGGTATAATGAACGCATCTTCACTTCTGTCTCCCAAGTAGCATTGCTCTCATCTTCTCCCCATTGCACTTTGACTAGCCGCACCTCTCTGTTCCTCAATTTCCTAATCTCTGACCCAAGGATGCGGGTAGGAGCTCGTCGAATAGTTGCATCACGCTCTACCTCCACTTCTTTAAGCAAGCTCGACTCCACCACCTTTGCGGTCTCATGTAGGCACTTCCTCAAATGTGACACATGGAATACATCATGCACCCCACTAAGTTTCTTGGGTAAATCCACCCTATATGCCATCTGTCCAATCCTTTCCTTAATAGGAAACGGCCCAACAAATCTTGGAGCTAACTTCCCAACGGACCCAAAGCGAACTACATTCCGTAATGGAGATACTTTGACAAAGACCATGTCCCCAACCTCAAACTCCAGATCCGTCCTCCTCTTGTCCGCATAAGATTTTTGCCTATCCTGCGCCGCTTTCATCCTTCTTCGAATCAAATCAATCTTCTCAGAAGTCTCCCTAACCATATCAGGCCCAAGCAAGATCTTATCCGTAGATTCCCACCAACATGTAGGTGATCGACAAGGCCTTCCATAAAGAGCTTCGAAAGGAGCCGTACCAATACTGGACTGAAAGCTGTTATTATATGCGAACTCCACCAATGGAAGATGCTCTTCCCATGTACCTCCAAAATCTAAGATACAAAGCCTCAAAAGGTCTTCTAGAACACGATTCACCCTCTCGGTCTGGCCGTCCGTCTGAGGATGATATGCGGTGTTCAGACACAATTGAGTCCCCACTGCTTCTTGCAAACTCTTCCAGAACTCGCTAGTGAAGATAGGATCTCGATCACTCACTATGCTAGAGGGTACCCCATGAAATCGAACTATCTCTCGAAGATATACTGAAGCTAACCATGGAGCAGTCCTCTTGCTCTTCACAGGTATGAAATGGGCGCTTTTAGTAAGTCTGTCTACCACAACCCAAATTCCCGTATTACCCTTTCTCGATCTGGGTAACCCGTCAATAAAATCCATCGAGACGCTATCCCACTTCCATTGCGGAACTTCCAATGGGTGAAGTAACCCACCTGGTTTCTTTTGCTCCGCTTTCACCTGTTGGCACACCAAGCATCTAGCGACATACTCGGCCACATCTTTCTTCATTCCGGCCCAAAAGAAAACTCGCCTCATGTCTTGGTACATCTTGTCCCCACCGGGATGAATGGTCATCCTAGAACGGTGTGCATCATAAAGAATAGCCTTCCTCAACCCCTCGTCTTGCGGTACACAAAGTCTACCGTCTCTACGCAAGCACCCCCTATCGTCTAGGGTGTACCTACTCAAATGGCTGGACGACTCCCCCCTTATGAGCCTCTCTACTAACTCAACCAACTGTGGGTCGTCCCTCTGTGCCTCGCCAATCCGCCCCAAAAGAGTAGGTCTGACCTCCAAGGATGCTAGCAAACCGGGTACATAATCAACGAAAGGTCTGAAATCAAACATCGAGATAAACTCCAAGCTTTGTCGGTCCACGAACAATGGACTCAAGGACAAACTTTTTCTACTCAAGGCGTCCGCCACCACGTTACCCTTGCCAGGGGTATACGCTATCTCGAAATCATAGGATGCTAAGAACTCCATCCACCTTTGCTGTCTCAAGTTCAAATCCTTCTGGGAAAACAAGTACTTCAATGATTTGTGGTCAGTGAACAATTCGAATCTCTCTCCCAGAAGATAATGGCACCAAATCTTAAGCGCAAAAACAATAGCGGCCAACTCTAAATCATGGGTAGGGTAATTTTTCTCATGTGCTCTCAACTGCCTTCCACCATAGGCTATTACCCTTCCCTCTTGCATTAAGACTGTGCCCAGTCCAGTCCCACAAGCATCGGTATAGACAACAAATGGCTTACTCCCATATGGCAACACTAAGACTGGAGCTGTGGTTAAAGCTCTCTTTAACCGTCGGAATGCATCATCACAATCTACGTCCCATGCGAAGACTAGATTCTTCTTCGTCAAGCGAGTTAATGGGGCTGATATCTTCGCGAAGTCCTTGATAAACTTCCTATAGTAGCCAGCCAACCCCAAGAAACTCCTCACCTCGGTAGCATTCTTCGGAACCTTCCAATCTTGAATTGATACTACCTTCGCGGGATCCACAGCTATCCCTTCCTTGGAGACCACGTGCCCCAAGAACCGCACTTCCTTCCTCCAGAAGTGACATTTAGAAAATTTAGCCTTAAGGCTATGCGCTCGAAGAGTCTCCAACACTTCCCTAAGATGTAGGGCATGCTCTTCTTCACTCTTAGAAAAGACTAAGATGTCATCCACAAAGACCACCACGAACTTATTAAGGAACTCCCTGAACACCCTACTCATCAAATCAACAAAATATGCCGGGGCGTTCGTCAAACCAAATGGCATCACCAGCCACTCATAGAAACCATCCGGAGTCCTAAAGGCAGTCTTGTCTATGCTATCCTCAGCCACCCTCAACTGATGAAACCCCGTGGCTAAGTCCAACTGAGAAAATACAGAAGCGCCAACCAACTGATCAAAAAGATCATCAATCCTCGGCAATGGGTGTCTATTCTTCTTTGTGAGCTTGTTGAGTTCTCTATAGTCTACACAAAGTCCGAGGGACCCATCCACCTTCGTAGCAAAAACTACTGGAGCACCCCACTCCGATATATTTCGTCTTATGAACCCCTTCTCAAGCAACTCCCCTACTTGCTTATGGAGTTCCCTCCTCTCACGAGGAGCCATGTGGCGCACTGGTAAAGATACAGGTTTAGCATTATCCACCAGATATATTCGGAAGTCTATCTCCCGCTTCGGAGGTAAGCCCTTCACCTCCTCAAACGCATCCGAGTATTCTCGGACCAATCTAACAGATCGCAAACTCTCGACCGAAGCGTCAAACGATTCTAGATAACTTAGCATAACAGATTCCATGGGATTACAAGAGATCTCGAGAGTGTTCCCCAAGCGGGTCATGAGCCTAACAACTCTCCTTTCACAATCAAGAACGGCACCATTACTGGATAACCAGTCCATGCCCAAAATCAACCCATAGCCCGTGAAGCCCAAAACAAAAGCATCACATCTAAACTCAATGCTAAGTATAGAAATCTTCAAACCCAAACATATCATGGACAAATAAGTGGAGCCCCCAATTGGGTTTGAAACAACCAAGGGATCATCTACTAGACTGGTGTCTAAGTGCAGTGACTCAACTAATGATGATGAGATAAACGAATGCGATGCGCCAGAATCAAACAATGTACGGACAGGATGATCAAATAGAAAAACCAGACTTTCAACGGAAATAGTTCTACCTCTTCCTGAATCGGTGGAACCGCGAGAGCCTGTACTTACCCCCTAGCCTGACCCGGTGCCATAAGAGCTTGCACCTGTCCTCCTGAGGTAGATCCCGTCCTTTGCCCCTTCTTAGGGAAATCCTTCACTAGGTGCCCTGCTTCGCCACAGTGATAGCAGCCAATCTTCTTCTTTTTTCGACAGTCTTTACTTATGTGGCCTGGTATCCCGCAATTGAAGCACTTCTTCTTCCCCTTGCCACCATTGCCTTTCCCACCTTTGTTTTGCTGTTGTTGCTGAGGTCTCTTTTGATCTCCCTTCTTCTCGGGTGCCTTATTAGCATTGGGACCCTTTTCTTCCTCATGCATGAGTGCCATGTCAACTAGCTTCTCAAAGGTGGCCTCCATAGGGATATGAGTCATAGCCAATCCATGCATTGGTTCATTCAAGCCTTTGACGAATCTCAAAGCCTCCTTCTTCGGTGTATTCACCATATCAATGCCAAACCTTGCCAATTGATTAAACTTGTTGACATATTCCTTCACCGAGAGATTTCCTTGCTTTAGAGTCAAGAACCTTTCCATATACAAGTTTTCCTCCGCCCTTGAGAGAAACTTTGCCACAAATCTTTGCCTGAAATCCGCCCAAGAGTCAACGGGGGTTCTCCATTAGTGACTTCCCACCAGAATGAGGCCTCTCCCTTCATTAACCAAGCAGCTAACTTAACTTTCTTTCCTTTATCCATCTCAAAGATGTCTATCAACTCTTCCACCTCCTTAAGACAATCTCTAGCCTCCACAAAAGTTTTTGATCCTTGAAAAGGTTTCCCTCCCATAGCTTTAAATTCCTTGCAAGTCTTAGCAAAAGTATCCGTGCGAGGCGGGGGAGGGGGAGGAGGAAGATCGGGTGCTACGGTTGGTGGAGGAACATTTGCTGGACCCGCAGTGGCGACCCTAGCCTCCATCAATCTCCTATACCATACTGGTATCGTCACACCCTCCGGAAAGTTAAGATCCTCAGCCATGCTGAAACGAAAAAGGAAAGATTCAAAACGGAGAATTCGAAAGATAAAGATATGGCTATTGGGGATTATGCTTTTATTTCAAAAACTTTTCTCTTTAAAGACATGTTTTTGAAAATACTTCTTCCAAAAATGTTTTTAGAAAAATAGTTTTCTAAAATTTTTTATCTATTCTGGTAACCCTCGCTCTGATACCACGTGTAACACCCCACACCCTCTAAGGGCACTCACTAAGGGAATGCCTTAACTTCGGTGGAGCATTTTAAGTGAATATAGAACAGAAAAATTACACAAGACATATATAAATACTTGAAAAATCTAAAACATCATTTCATAGCAGCAGAAGGTAAACATGTTTTAGTTAAAACACCATAAAGAGTCAAGTACTAAATATCCATCCTGATAAAACATAAGTACATAATCCCACTACATAAACAATAGCCATAAAAGAAAAGATAAGCTGGGCTTTACATCACGGTCCAAGCTCCAGAAGATAGATAAAGAAGTCTGATCAAAGCCCACTAGTGCTAGGCCCAACCTGAGGACCTGAGGGGAAAAAGATAAAAACAACGGGGTCAGACATAAGTCTGAGTGAGCCCTATAACTTTAACCACACAATCATTAAAGTAATTAGGGTATGATATAAACTTGGCACGGGATGACTGGGGATAAATGACTACACTAAGCCAACTAGACATATGATAACTAAGATAACGGTAAAGACGCATTTACCCACCCAAGGATAATCACTAACCGCACCACACCAGTCATTCCTACTTAAAGGTTGATCCCACCCAAGGACTTAGAAAGTTTACCCAGTAGTTTCGTGTACCCCTAGCTGACTACATAGGTGCCGTCTGCCCCTATCTCCACTAGGTGTACCCACTACTCCCAAGCGATCGGCTCCCTACCATAGATACCTGTGCTGGCCCCACAATGGGGTGTATCACTCCCCAAAGTGGCAACCCGATACAACAAATGGTGCACGGCTTATATCTACACGATGCAACAATGTCTTACCTACCAGCCCGGGTCCACACACGCATATGAAACCCGTTGGACGTGCGTTGCCACCGCTACCCCGTTTTGGCCTCTTATAATCAAGCCTAGTACGCGTGTCCCGTCCTCGACATGGGTCGATCCCAATAAGATACATATGGGTTACTGGTTGAAATGGGCCCCCACAAGCTACCACCTAAGCTTGTCAATTTATCTAGTGCATCCCACTTAACCCTTTAATCATGTTTAATTACATGTTTCCACTTGGTTAAGTCATCTAATCGTATTTTCTATTGCCACCCAAGGCAACCCACTAGATTTCCTCATGCCACCCAAGGCACTTACTTGATTTCCACACGCCACCCAAGGCACCCACTTAACTCCTCATGCCCACTACATGCTTATCTGGTTAAGTGTTTCTTAATTGATTAAGAACGTAACCGTTATAAAGACCTCTCACATTAGACTATCTTTTATGGCAGCTGGATTTGTCGGTTGGGTCCGGGCAGCCTTACGCCATAACCGAGTCTAACCTCGTGTCTTTACACTTGTCACGTATATAGTTTGTGCCTAAGACCTCTCACATTGGGCCAATCATTTGTAGCCGCTGGATTTGCCGGTCGGTTCCGGGCAGTCTTATGCTACAAAAGGGTCCAACCTCGTGTCTTAGTCAATTAATTACACCTAATTAATCACCCCCGAATTAATTTTCCCTAATTAATTCCAATTTTAACGATGTACATAATTGACTCAATTATGTCCATCACTTTATGGTATGCATAATCATACCAACTTCACACCATTTCATTAACATGTTTATTAACCCCATCGTTCCCCACGTAATTCGCTAACATGACATAAAAGGGAAGATTCATCATAAATGTAATGGGTTCAACTTGCATAACACATTAGCATCAACATGGGTTTAAAGGTGTCAACATGCATATAGCATCAAACCCAACTAGTATAAATAATCAACCCAAACTTGCATGAATCACATATGTCATAAGGAGGTTAACTTGCATAAGTTTCTTATGTCATACAAAGGGGTAAACTTGCATATGTATGTATGACATGTAAAGGGGTTAACTTGCATATGTATGCATATCATACTAAGGTGTAAACTTGCACATGTCACTTGCATATAATCAAACATCATACTTGCATAACATGTCATATGTGAACTTGCATATTATCATACACCAAACTTGCATACATATCATACATGAACTTGCATATCATCATACACCCGACTTGCATAATCATGGTGTCAAAGTGGATCAATGTTTATCATAGCAACTAGCATCATGAACACTTGCATAACTTGCATAACATCATGATCACATAGCATATAGCTTGCATAACTTGCATAACATCATGAACATGTAACATATGGCTTGCATAACTTGCATAGCATCTCAAACATGTAGCATATTACTTGCATAACTTGCATAATATCACAAACACATAGCATATAACTTGCATGACATGCATAACATCATTAACACATAGCACATAACTTGCATAACATGCATAACATCATTAACACATAGCATACAACTTGCATAACTTGCATTGATCCACATTCATAGCCATAACCTCATTATATCCTATCATAATCATTTCAATAATTGGTCATTAAGGCTATAGTAAACTCACAACTTGTTGATTAGCACTCCTAAGAAGAAGATTAAGTTGCTAGAGTTGATTAGTGATTGATTTGAGTTGCTATCTTCTTCTACAAATTGATGGAGGCTCCTTCAAGTTGCATTTTGACGGCATGACGGCATTGTTTCTATTTTTAGTATGAATTAGGGTAGTCTTAGGGTGTATTTATAGAGTAGTTAGGTGTTTTAGGCCATTAGATTAACCCTAAATTAGATTAGAGCCGTCAGATCACGTCCTAGCCACTTAAACACAGCCCAAAAGACAAGCAGGTGCACCCAGGTCACCTGGGCTCGACCAGGGAGGTCGAATCCCAGGTCGACCCTAGGGTCGACTCCCCAGTCGACCTGGGGGGGAGGACGACTCCCCAGTCGACCCCCAGGTCGACCCCCTGGGTCCTGGCGGGATTTTTCCCGCCACTTCTGATATTTGAAATTTTTGTTTTAAAATCTGTTTTTAAATTTCTGCAAACTTCCTTGGGCCTTATCGGGGTCATACGGACTCCGATTTTCGAAAACTCGGACTCTATTTCGCGTATTTTTCCGAGACGAACGCAATGGCATAGCCCGTTTCCCCTGATTCAGATTTTTAAATTTAATTCTGCCCTGTTTTATCTTATAGCTAGTTATTCAACATACGGGGTGTTACACAGATTGTTTAGTTATAATATTATTTTACGAAACTTCGTGGTAAAGCAACACGCAAAACTATCCACAATTAATTTCTGTTTACCGATAAAAATGCTAATCTTAGTATAAAAAGTATTCCGGACCCAATGGGACAAGTTTCGTCGAATTCCAACATCGTTTGAAAAAATTTCCTTTATAAAACCAGAAATAAACCGACGTTTAAATTTTTCATGGTCACTAGATAAATCAAATCAACTTGAAACTTTGAAATCCTATAATAATTTTTCAATACGAACCCAACGTCACCAGTTTCGCCGCATTCTGAGACTGTTTTCCCGATGGGCAATTTTTACGCACACCGCAAATGCCATTTCAGACACCAAATTACATGGTCTCCAAAAATAAAAAACTATATACCTATTCTGACTATAGTCGACGATATGAACTCAATAGAATTGGTTTCGCGGCCTAATTTGATCGACTGTTCAAGTTATACCCAAATAATCATTTATTAAATTAATTACGCGCTATAGAAATTGAATGGACGTTTGTGGCTGCCGCAGTCACATACAACATCAGTTTGCCCCGCAATTCAACACCGTACAATAATTTAATGATACGGTTCTAATAAAACTAGTTTCGTCGAAATCGCGGCCCGTTTGCAAAATGGCTATTTTAAAGGCCTATATTTTAATAGCGATTTCCACAGCGATTATTTCAAAATTTGAGTTGGCCATAATTAATAATTCATAACATGAAATCTGAATTTTTCTCTTTCATATGAAAATTATCATCAACGAGATTCATACGTTTCTTGTTTCACAGAAATCCGACTTATATCGGATACAGTAATCTCAATTGAAGTTCAAAACCCCAAATTACGAACTGCAGCGCCATTTCGAGCTCGTTTTATAATTATATAAATATATAACGTTCAAACTTCCTTTTAAATAACGAATTTAATATTTAAAATCCACTAATATTCCAAATATAATATTTAACAAAATAAAATAAATTATATATTTAACTGCCAAAAATACGGGACGTTACATTCTTCCCCCTTAAAATAATTTCGTCCTCGAATTTGCTAAGGTAAGAAAGAACGTTACAACCCATTCATTTCCAAATCCAATTTATTTTAAATAAATAAAAAAACAATTCGTTATCGTAAATAAATATTTTCAAAGATATCAAAAAAATTCTAACACCTTAAATTCTCGGAAAAATTTGGCAGAGTCTCCCCTGCACGGAGTGACATCTGCGATATCGCAGGAACAAATAATATATATACATCGACCAACGGTCGGAAAACAAAAAATAAAACCCCAAAATTTTATATTTTTGCATAAGCGTACCTTCTATGAGCGCTATTGAGCATATATGCTCAATGTATATGCGAATTACTCAACCAATGACAGTCTACCTATTCCTCTGGCACCTGTACTTAACTCAATTCACATATAAGTAACAGGTATGTGAAATTCTGAGATAATATATCACTAATCAACTGGTATAACCACACCGATTGCAAAATCAAACACACAACATCAATTCATTATCAAATACAAGGTTAAATCATAAATTCCAATATGCAGTTTCATTCCAGTGTAAATTATACCGGAATTTATCCTTTAGTTTATAATTCATTCAACTTTATTAAATCGCTGACTTATTTCATTCAAAACCGTCTACCATCCAATAACAAACATTTCACATTTCACAATCAATACACAACCAAATCAGTTGAATTCACGTTTAATATTAGCATTTATTTTGGTTTCACATATTTGATTATTAATCATTTATTTAATTTCCAATTTATTTAATTCAATTACAATAACAATCTAAATTTTAATTACACTTAACCAAGTTAAATTTCGATTCGAATTTCCAATCCGATTTGAATTCCATTGAAATCGATCAACCACATCAAACACACTATCATCTCCATAATTTGATAAATTATTTCTTTTCTATATAAAATATAATTTGGTAAAATTATTTCATTTACCCTCTTTTCAAAACAATACTATATCAATGGTCAGTTCAATGCTTCTCAACACTTGAACCGAACAACAAACACAATACAAAACATTTGTTTATGGAATTTACAATTACGCTCTCATATATATATATATACACACACTCAATCTCGATCTAGGGTATTACTAACCCAATCTCTATCGAGTTACACCACATAGCCAAGGTTATTACTAAACCAACAGCTCTGATACCACTTGTAAAGGGTCTAGGCTTTTCAACCATCAACCAGTGGCCTACACTGCTACCATGGCTTTACAATGATACCTCAGAACTGCTTTTACGGCCAGCCTCTCGATTTGACCAACCCTCATTGTCGGGACATGTAGGGGTAAGAGTCTCCCGTCCACCACCAAACGCGAAGCGAGAACCCCCTATCATGCGTACCAATTAAGCAACCAGCTCTGATACCACTGTAACGACCCAAGGATTTTCGGCCTCGGAAATCGGCATAAATACCTTTACCGTAACTCATGCCGACCTTCCAAACACTGAAAACACTGGAACGTTATTAGAAAGAATTTAGAGGGTGAGATAAGAAAGAAAGAAATACAAGAATAGGAGAAGAAGAAGAAGAACCAACACAACACAAAATCAGAGTCTCACATCGCAGCAGAACAAAATATAATACAAAGATAAAATTTTATTGAGAGATTTTAAAAATACTGACAATATCAGAGTACATCAACATCTCTGGACAGTTATAAAAATATGTCCCATATACAACACACAGCGGAATAGTAGCTATATAATATCATACGTCTGGACTCTTCCAGCTCGTCTCTTCACAGCATTCGATAACCTGAACCTGTACAACCCAGGCTAACCCGAGCATTTACAAAACACCGGGTTAGTCTGGTGAAACAGAGCGAGAAAAACTCGCACATCATTAAGGGTATCACACAACTTGATTTTAAAGTCAAAATCTATTCGAAAGAAAAGGATCATCGTAAGACCAAATCCACACATAAACACGGACGGTTTTTACCATTCGATAACCCAAAACATTTTCAAAATCAATATCTTTTCTGATATTATAATAGTGTCTAAATACACGTAGATATCAATCTAGCAGAACGCTTGCATCTCACGCTCCACACACACACACACACACACACACACACACACACACACACACATATATATATATATATATATACAAACAAACAAAACCGTGGGCACTTATTGGAGATTGGATTCCGATTATGAAAAGGTATGGGGACCACCTGCTGATAGCGTATCTCTATAGGCGAATACACTTGGTTTAACTAGAACGTCTTGCAACCCAGCCCTCACATGACCGACCACTCATTTCGCTTGAGTGTATGGAATGTGTATCACCAACGGTTGGGCTCAAACCACCGTTTCCCAAAAAGGAACGACATCGAAATAGATTAAAGAAGCTGTGACGACCCTGAATCCCGTTCTGACGGAGACAAGGGTAATCTTTGGAATATAACACCGAAACAGATAATAGCAGAACAAAATTAAATAAATACACCAGATAATGAACAATAGAATATACTGGATAAAAGTTATCATCAGAGTTACACAGTATACAGGATCTTACTTAGTATAAAATACAGTTCAGCTATACATAAATGTCTACAGCGGAAAACAAACAAAATATGTACAATAGGAGCTGGACAGCATAAAAAGAGATAAATGATAGAATCCATCTTCAGCTCCAGCTTTCCAGAAAGAACCAGTTAAACCTGAATACAAGGCTGCCCGTGTAGAAAGAGGGGCACCCGAGTTTGAAAGTGAAACAAACTACGAGTCAGTCATGGGACTGGTATGAGAAATCTACTCAACACATTTATAATATGGCTAATCACAAGACCACGCCACTTTCGTGGAACGGGTTTACTTCATTGGATTGCCAGTGCTTTAAAACAAATCATTCTTTTAACCATCGCAATGCTTTTTATAAAAATGAAGCCATTATAAGACTCGGTTCCCATCACACAATGCAACGCAAACCGGAGGATAGAGTTTTACCTTATAATGGCCAAAATATGCTTGATACGAATAAAACAAAGGCATTTGATATTATTGCTAGTGTTTATATGTTTCAAAAACAATTTGAATCATAACTATCAATCATAGGCGGCATGGGTACCATATATCATGTCGCCATATATATATACAATTAGAACCGCGCGATGTCGTATTTGGAAATTGGATTTCCGTCATGAACTAAGGCAAAAGATAGTCCTCACCGAATTCGAGACGCTCTAGCCCGCCCCTCAGGAACAGCCGCAACTGCCCCTTGGATCGTCAGGGCCGGTCCACCGATGTGGATTATTATGCCTGAACACTACGTCTCCCCGCCCTTTGGGGGCGTAAACGAGCCAACGAATGACTCCATCGGACCCGGATCGTCCGATCAAACCGAGGCGCCTCGCAACAGCAACAACCACACAGGTGAAAAGTATATAAATGTCAGGGCTGGTAGGTCACTGACACCACCCTAACTAGAAGAAACGCAGGCCCTCCCTGATGTCCTCTCCCGTTTCTGGTTCATACCGGGGTGTGAGGCTCGCGATTTTACATTATACACAAAGCTATGCCACACGGGCGGTGTTTTGATCATCACCACAAGACTTTGCTTTTCAACAAAAGCCCTGATCACTGCATCTTAGCATGCCACACAGGCAATTCATGCCATGCGACTGATGTCCATCGATATACAACCTCTGAGCTCGTGCGTTTCAGAGAAGGGCGTTAAGCAAAAGAATAAATTCTCTGCCGCCAAACAGATGTATATTTAACAGAGATCAATCAACACGGAATAAAATCCAATGTCAGACACACAGTCCATTTACAAGTCCGTTCTGGGTCTGAATGAAACCGGAGGCACTAAATACCTCGCAAACCCATCGATCACCACGTACGTCTGGACGATCACCACTCATCATCCGTATTTCAGAATGCCTCCCAATCAGGACCTCGGTTACCATCCAAACGAGGTGAAGATCTCCGGTCTTCGACCACCGTCTTCATCTTCGACTTTCAATCGTCGGTCAATTATTTGAAATGAGAATTAACTTGGTCTTTTTAAATAATTCACGTATATTTAGAATTTCAAATCAATTTATTTCAATGGTTAAATCACTCGACAGCACCAATTTTGTTCTTTAATGTAATTTTCACACCAAACACATTCAACCATCAAATACCACATAAATCGAGCAAATTCAGTTTATTTCCATTCCATATCGTTTATGATACTTTATAATGATTTATCGCTATTTTTATTTATTTTAAAATAGCCAATTTATTCAAAACGACGCTTCGGGCCATAACGCGGCCGTGGCGCTGTTTTCCTTCAGATTTGATTTACACATATATGAAAATCTAACCGTTGGAGCTTCACAAAATTTACATCATTGGAAAGATCTTTTCAAAACGAATCCAACGGTTCCAGTTTTGGGAAAATCCGACGGTCGGATCTCCCGGTACAATCATTTGAAGTTTCGATTTCAAAATACGAACTACAGCGTCGTTATTCGATTAAATATAATTATATTTATATATATATATATAAATATAACCGTTTCTGGCGCTGTTTTTCTTTAGATTTGAATTGAACATTCCAGACAATCCAACCGTTGGATTTTACAAAGTTGGTGCCGTGGGAAAGATTTTTCCAAGGCGAACCCAACGGTTGCGGTTTCGGGAAAATCCAATGGTCGGATTTCCCGCATTAGTTGTTTGAAATCACTGTTTCAAAACACGAACTACACGGCCACGTTTCGTTTTAATTTTATTTATATTTATATAAATATAGTTCATTCATCAATTTCAATATCGTTCTCACTTCAAATATTTCACTAACGCCTTTAAATTTTGGAAAATTTCGCCATAACCTCCTTTGTACGGGAGGAGCTGGGAAAATTCCCAAATAGCCACATGGGCGTCTCATGTCAAAAAGAAAAAGAAAAAGAAAAAGCCAAGCGGCTAGCCAACAGGCTCCTAAAATCATCATCCAAACAAAACAGTAAATGTGTACCTATTTGTCGGGCACAAAATTTTATTCCTCTTCTCTAGCCCCTTTGCTATAACCTATTCAATAAATATGCATGTACATATATACAGTTCTAATCACTTATCATTTTCTATTCAACTTCATATTTGATTCCATTTGGTTTAAAAACACCATTCATTCTAATGTTGCATGCATAGGCAAAAATCATCTCATTAGCTAATTAATGAATATTTCAACTCATGCATATTTATTTGAACGAGTTGCTATTTTTAACACTCCACAATTCAACAATTTATGTATATAATAAAAATGTGATTTTTATTGTAAAACAATTTATTTTAAAACAAAGTCATTTTACATAACTCATATAGATGATAAAAAGGTGATTTTTATTATAAAACAATTTATTTCAAAATGTGAATACCATTCAACACATGAATTTCTAATCAACGAATGAATATCGATTCAACACATGAAGGTTTTCTGTAGTTTCTATATATAGATAAAAATGTGATTTTTATATTTAAAACACGAATACCATTCAACACATGAATTTCTAATCAACGAATGAATATCGATTCAACACATGAAGGTTTTCTATTCAACGAATAAATATAGTTTTAGCAAATGAAAACAATTCAAACACATGAATATTATTCAAAATTTCGGCAGCATAACGGCAGGGTAGTTAAAACCGGGACCGTCCCTAGTACGGCTCCTCGCTTTACCTTAAAACCTCGCGGTTTTTGACAATGGGGATCATGCATCTAGGTCGCACGCAGGCGGCATGTATATATTTATTTCATTTCCACAAACTAATCCTATGTGGTTTCAACCAAATATTTCTCAATCACAAGTGGGTATTTTTCAACCACAATCAATCAATATCAACCACAAACAATCCCAATCAACCATTTGTTATCAATCAATTTTCACACCAATCACAATCAATAAATATCGTCCATGGTTTGTGGACGAGGGGCGTATATATATATATATAGCAATTCACTTCTATTTCAACACATATATAATTTTTACAACGCATATATAACTTATACATCGAACGTACAACTTACACAACGCTTATACATGAGGTGTACAACGCTTATATAACTCATACATCGACTATATAATTTAAACATCGTCGTTTTCCATATCGTTTATAAATTAGAAATCTCACATTGGGTTCCACTCCACCAAAAATAGCAGAAGGCTCAGAAAAATATGCGGTCTCTTCTAAAATGTAGAAGACGTCCACCCGAGCCCACTGTCTCTTATTTCACTGAATTTTGTCAACACAGCAAAAAGATATGATTTTTCAAAGTTTGCAACGGTTTAAAGGTGTTAAAACAGCTGAAAATAAAACAAACCGTATACCTTTCTGAAATGTTCAAAACTAGGTCACACGATTTCGTGAAATCCGTGAATCGATAGCTCAATCGGCCTACGCAGTGTCGAAGGGGAAGGAGAGAGCTTTCAGCGCAGGGGGGTGCGGTGGCGTTCGATCGCCTGAGGCAGTGGCAGCGGCGGCTTGAACGCGCTAACTTCCCGACGTCCGTTCTCCCAAACCACGCAATGAAAAAAATCCAAACCTTATATGGATTTGAAGATCTCTCCTAGCTCTACAAAATCTTCAACTGGAGGAGGGACTGATTTTGCTAGTAGAGGGAGAAAATGAAGAGAGAAGGAATCAAACGTTTTCCGCCTTCGGTCGAACTTCGGGGAGAAAGAAAATAGAATTTCTGACCAATGATTTTTTTTTGTTTATTTATATATTTTTAAAAATCCGAAAATACCCTCTTTCACACACGAACACCAATTCAAACTCAACGACTGTCGTCCCTAGTGTTTTACCCCATTCCGAACACAATGGGATATGTTTCATATGCCCATTCGACTGTTTCAGTCAGTTTTCCTTCAAATTAAAATATATAACATTCAATATTTGATTTGAACGTACATTTCAATTTTCCAGGGCCATAAACTGATTTGAAAAATTCCAGAAAAATAAATCTGGCTATGTTTTGATGATACGGTCCCAACAAAACTAGTTTCGTCGAATTCTGAGACCGTTTGCTAAAAGGCCTAAACACATTTTCCTTTGCCACACTCACATATTAGCTTCAAAAATTATGAAATTTGAAACCTAGCAATAACTTGACATCCCGGATCCAACAAAAGTTGTTTCGTCGAATTCCGAGGTCGTTTGCAAAATGGCCAATTTCACGGGCTATACAAATTCCATAGTGACCTTTCTGAAAATTCATTCGGCCATAACTTTTGCTTTCCGCTATGAAAATTCAATTTTTCAGATTCGTTAGAAAGGTATTCACTAACAGATTTAAATATTTTTGGTTTCACTAAAATCCTTTTTGTTTTGCACCCGGTACAGTCCGACAAAGTTTGAATTCAATTTTTGAAACTGCAGCGCCTTTTCAAGCCTTGTTTATAATTATAATTAATTATATTCGTTTTCAATGGTCGATTCAAACTCACTTTTCATTGTTATTATTTAAAATATTTATTATAAATATTTAAAATCCATTATTTTAGCCAATTTAAAAATTTTAAATTGGTTCAGATTTTCTGGGTCGTTATAGAAGCAAATAGGAATTTCTCTGCATCGGTGATTATACACCCTAATGGGAGCAACCCACATAGCCATGCTGCCTGCCCGATTTCTGTCATTTCCTGGTTGGTGAGGCTTGAGGTTTAGATTAACTTTTGAACACCTGGTCACCATTCACTTTGAATGCCACATTGTTAGATCCGCCAGATATCACTAATTGACGTTCACAAAAATACTCTAGTCATCAAGCTAAGAGAATGTGCACTTCTCCGCCATCAACTTGGAACGTTTGAAAATATCAACGTACGCGATCCCTTTGGAAATACTCTGTCAGACATTCGTCTATACAAGTCATCCAGGAACAGGATGAACCGAACGTACTCTCCTACTTCATCCAATATAGGAATCACCCCATGGATCAGTAGCGAGAAGTCCTTGCAACCCGTAGATTTCAACCACGACAGAACCACAGTTTGTCTCTGGGAGCTAACCAGAGATTATTAGCGGTTCTTCCATTTAATGAAGATCTACGGTCTTCAATGCTCCATCTCGATTATCTTCTGATATCCCCATGTATTTGTTGGTCGGAATGGTTTTCGAATATAATTCAATCCCGGTCTTTCCGTACCAATAACCTTATTGGACAGATTTGATAGTCGGTGATTTAACTATCAAAACAAACAGTGTTTCAATCATGACAATCCAATGAGTTCACTGGTTCAGCATTCAGCACCACTTGGCCTTTTAATTAAAACAAATTTAAATTCAAACTCTTAAATATTTCGATATTATAAATATAGTTTTCTCATTTCTTATTTAACATAAGATTTTTCTATAAACAAATTCATTTTAACACTTAGGAAAATTTTATATCATATTTAGTTTCTATTTTCACTTTCAAACATTAGCCACATTATTATCAAATATTGGGAAATCGTTTCAATTTATTACTCGTAAAACGATGTTACGAAATATCATTTATTACTTGAAAACAATAAACAACGCTTATTATGATAAAATATAACTCAACTTTACATTTCCCTTCTCGCTCTAAAATATCGTTATAATTCCACGTAATCCCCTTATATCCAGTTTCTCTTTGGAATCATTATTATATATTTTTCCAAATTTTCATTAAATGACGCCTAATTATTTCTTTAGTGGAAATAATTAATTATTACTAACTTCCTTTCCCATTTCAACTAATATCATCCTCAGATAATCCTGATGTCGTCCAAGTTGGGGTATTTTAATTACCTCTCAGACCTTGGTCAACAACGTTCATATCTGAAGATAAATACCAGTTGAAATCCCAAAATTCAATACTTCATTCTAATATCAATACAAACACCATTTAACTATCTTATTCAAAATACGGTTTCATAAACCTGCTTATCTCCTTTGGAACCTCTTTCCCGGCTATACCCATTTTTCTTAATTCAATAATTAAATACTTTATAAAACACAACTTTTAACCTTTACCCTTTTTAAACAATTTCATTTCAAAATCCGGATTTGTTTACAAAATCCGATAACCCATTCCTTTTACCATTCAATTGGATTTCATTTTAACTTAGATTACTTTTAAATGAATTTCCATTTAAAAAGTAATTTTCTAAAATAATAATAATAATAATAATAATAATAATTTATTTCAATCATTAACTACATTAGTAGTTAATTCCTTTATTAACTAAAATAAATAATAAATCCATTTTTAAAAATTATTAAAATCTAAACAATATTCATTAAACTCTTCTATTGGGTTAATTCAATACAAACTAATTTAGTGGTCAATTCTAGTTAAAACTGTTAACTTAGACAACTTAAATCTGATTATCTCATTAACCAATTCCAATTCATTCCTCCCTTTTTAATTAATTAATAGTATAATTAATTAAAATAATTCCGTTAAATTGTGTAATAACCCGGAATTCTGAGGCAATTTAAAATTTTTATTTTGGCTATTTTAGCGAATTTTGATTATTTAAAATGATTTATTTTAAATAATAACGACAAGAAATTTATTTTGAATAGAATTCGAACGTATATATTAGATTGAATCGTCGTTAGAATATAAATAATTATTTAATTATAAAAGGAATTGAAAATCGCGCGGTAGTTCGATAATTCGATTTCAAATTTCAAGTGAGTGTACAGGATTCAAAATAAACCGGATTTTAGTGAAACCAAAAATATTAGAATCTAATTGAGAATATCTTTCCAACGAATCCGAAAAATTGAAATTTCATAGCGGGAATCAAAAGATACGTCCAGTTGAAAATTCAGAATAGTCGCTATGGAATTCTAGCCCTTAAAAATGGGAATTTTGCAAACGATCTCGGTTTTCGACGAAAACACTTTTGTTGGATCCGGGATGTAGAATTATTGCTAGAGTCAAATTTTCATAATTTTCTGAATCAATATGTGAGCGTGGCAAAGGAAAACGCGTTTGACCAGTTTCAGTTGATTTTAATCGACTGGAAAATGGCCATTTTTCAAACGGTCTCAGAATTCGACGAAATTAGTTTTGTTAGGACGATATCGTCAATACGAAGCTAAAATATTTTTCGGGAATTTTTAGAGTCCATACGTAACCCCGGTAAATTGAAATGTGCGTTCAAATTCAATATATAGAGTTATATTTTGATTTTGACGATAACTGATCGAAACGATCGACACAGCTTACGGTACATATCCCATTGTGTTCGGAATGGGGGTAGTTAGCTAGGGACGACTGTCGGTAGGTTCGATTTTGAGTTGAAAATAAAAAGTTGCTTTTAGGAAATTTAAAATAATAATATATATATATATATATAAATTATATATACTCTTGGCCCTCTCTCCCTCTTACCCTCCCCGATTCACTTCAGAGAAGAAAAAAAACCCTAAATCGATCGCGTCGCCCCCTCCCACATTCGCCACTGCCGCTTATTACTCTTCCTCCGGCCGTTCTTCCCCCCTCGATCTCTGACCGCGGTCCCCCCTTTTTCCCCAAACCCCATGCACCCGAAACCCCCCTCCGCCTGCACCGCAACCCACCGCCATCGCCACCACCTCCCAAGGCCGCCGACCACCCTTCAGCACCCCCTTCTCCACTTCGACGCCGAGCCTCCCCGTATGCCTCCTGTAAGTTTCTCTATTTATTATTTTAATTTATATTGAATAATTAGTTTAAAAATGTAATCTTTTAGATAAGAAAATTTGTATTTTCATTCATAGAAAGCTTATATTTTTATTAACATAAAGTTAAGATTTTTAACACTTTAAAGATTAGATTTTTAATCGTAGAAAGTTCATTTTTTTAACATAGAAAAGCTAGGATTTTTATTGTTCAAAGATTTGATTTTTAGAACCATAAAGATTCGATTTTTATATATTTATGATAACATAGAGAAAAGGTATGATTTTTTTATTGTGTGTGAGGCGTTGTAAAAATATAATTTTTATATACATGAAATGAATTCCATATATGAAGTGAAGATAAAAATATAATCTTCATAGAAGTAGCAAGGTAAAAAAATATGATTTTTATAGTATAGAAAGAATAAAAATGCGATTTTTATATTATATAGATAGTAAAAATTTGATCTATATATATGTAGAGAAATAAAAATCTGATTTTTTATTATATATATGTTGAAATAAAAATGTGATTTTTATAGCGACGATATAAAAATTCGATCTTTATATTAGAGGTAGATATATAAAAATATAATTTTTATATAGAGACTAGCATGATAAAAATATAATCTTTATTATATGAACACCGGTATAAAAATAGACTTTTTATCTATATAGTAGCAGTATAAAAATAAAATTTTTATCCATGTAGCTTAGTTATAAAAATGTGATTTTTATATATGTAGTGGCTACGGACAATGAAATTGACAAAAGGCAAGCACGACGAAGATTTCTACATAAGAAGAGTCGTGGCGTTTGGTTTAGCTAGCTGGTGAGAACTCCTCACTTTAATTCTTGTTTTCTAGTTAAAAATATAAACTAGGATGCAGACGGTGCATAGTAGCACCCGACACCTGTCGTCCACAGACCATGGATGACTTGTTTGTTTGATTGTTGTGTAGTGAAATTTGATTGTGTGATGGTGAGTGAAATAAAATATTTTATAGTGGAAAATATTTTATAGTTAAAAATATAATTCTTAACGTGTATATGAAAAAAATATTCATTTACAAATCGAACGATTTGTTGATGTACACCGATTTGACTGATATTGATTGGGACGATAAATTTTACACATCGCCCAACTGCACAAATAAAATATGTGTTTGTTGATTTGAAACCCCACACGGGTATTGGGATGATATTTGATGTACACTAATCCCGATTGTTTAGTTGTATGTCAATCGATGGGTTGACAGACTGTGTAAGCTTTAGTTATTTATATTTAATGCTTATGCAGTTGTGTGGTGCACTCTGGATGATGGTTGATGATTTATCGTTGCTGTTATATACATGTGTTGTATGGAATCCATATAATAAACGTTATATGGTAATTGATTGAGCCTCATTCCAATTTGGAAAATAGAAATATAAATTCATGTGTTGAATAAAAAAATATAAATTCATGTGTTGAATAGAAATATAAATTCATGTGTTGAATAGAAATATAAATTCATGTGTTGAATAGAAGTAAAATTCATGTGTTGAATATAAAAATAAATATTCATGTGTTGAAGAAAATATTCATTTGTTGAATAGAATAACGAAGTTATTGAAATATATATTGCTGTGTTGGTTAGATTGATGCCATTTTGACGCGAACGATATTTATATCGATTATATTCATTTTATAATGAATATAGAAAAGGAAGTGATTTCAAAATATAACGTTTTGAAAATATTATCATTTGTATATCGATGATATGGAATATTTAATTTTGATTTGAAATTGAATATGAAGATGAAATCGTTTTGAAAACGAATTTAAAATGATTTATAAAATATGTTTTAAAAGGAAATCGACGAAATATATAATATATATATATATATATATATTATATGTAACACCCCACCTCCGCCAGGGTGTCTCTTGCAAGCACTCTGACTTTGGAGGGGCGTTTGAATCAGGTAAACATGCATAATGATATATCAAGGCAGAACAAGAACGTATGTATATATGTAAACAGAGTAAATAAGATAAGTAAAACAACGGAAGATTTCAAACCATTTCAAAACAAGTCTGGTACAACATAATGTCAACTTTCCAAATACACAAGTCTAGATAAAAACAACATCACTGAAAAACTGAAATACATAAGTACTATCCCCAAAATAAGTGATAACCATAGCTAGCTTCACGTCAAACCGTACATGAGCTAAAATCCCACAAGCAAGCGATCAGAAATCCAAGCTAAGCTCCAATATTCCCACCCTGAGAACCTGGGGGGGGGGGGGGGGGGGTGGAACGGAAGAAAAGAGGCGAAAGAAAACAGGTCAGTCAAAAAGACCGAGTAAGCCCTACTACAATCAATGTAAACTGATAAAGTTAACTGGCATGAGAAGCAGGGATGATCATAAGGATAACAACATACTAGCATGATGATTAACTAACAAGGTAGATAAAGGTGTCATCGCATAATCAGGATTAAGGTTTTGCACCACAGGTGTACTAGCAAACTAACATGACTTGAATAAACATGTGTTGATCCCTTGGCCCAAGCTTTGGCCCAATAACATGAAGTGACCCTAATACGAGGTCCAATAACATGAGATGACCCTAATACGAGGTCCAACCAAACTGTCTAGTCGATCGGCTCCCTATAAGCCTAACTCGTCACGTGTTGGTGTCAATGCGGCCCAAACATAATTGTAGTCAGACTGTGCCGGGTCTCCCGTCGGGTGTATCAAGCCCTAGGGTGGCAACCCCTGGACACCATAAACATAAGTGCATAGTCTCGATCTACTGGTACCCGTGCATGCTTTCCCCGGCTTCGGACTATGTGCACGACCATGGTCCGCCCGGAACTACACCGGCGTACCACTCTGTCGTCGTTTTTGGTCACTTACCTCCAGTCCAGTAATCGTGCTCCCTCCCTAGCCTAGTCCCTAGGGTCTTAATGATACAAACTTGGGATTACTGCTGGAGTGGACCCTCATTGCTAGGATTTTTCTAGTGGGTTAAGTACGGTTTAACCCTCTTGCTAATCATGGATTAACTTGGTTAAGTGTAACGATGAGTTCACGACTTAACCCTAATTAATCTACCAAGCCCAAATTGGTTAAGTATTAAGTGGACCATGACTTAACCCTAATCATGAGGCATTAATTAATAAACGTGCCTTAACCTCTCACATTAGACCTTGTTGTGGTTACTAGTTAAGCCGGGCGGGTCCGGGTAGCTTTACACCACAACTTGGTCTAACCTCGGGTTCAAGGTACAACATGGCCAACTTCTCACATTGAGTCCTATTGTTTGTAGCAACTAGTTAAGCCGGTCGGTTCCGGGTAGGTTTACGCTACAAACTCAACCCAACCTCGAGTTGGTCACACTTATGTTTTCTAAGTGTCATGTACATCATGTTTCCAAAACATGTTACAAGTTTTCAAGCATTTGGGTAGACCTAACTTAATAGGTAAATTCCCAAAGGGTAGACCTAACTTAATAGGTAAATTCCCAAGTGTAACAACCCGTATTTTCAATAAACTGTTATAACATAAATCGAGGCAGAATTTAATTTAAAAATCAGAATGAGGGGAAACGGGCTATGCCATTGCGTTCGTCTCGGAAAAATACGCGAAATAGAGTCCGAGTTTTCAAAAATCGGAGTCCGTATGACCCGGTTAAGGCCCATTGAAGTTTTCAGAAACTTCTATGCTAAAGACAGATTTAAATTTCAAATTAAAAACAGGGATTAGGGCTAATCTGGGTTAGGCGGGAAAATTCCCGCCAAGGGGCCCATGTCGACAGGCATGTCGACAGGGCACCCAGGGAGTCGACAGCCCTGTCGACAGCCCTGTCGACAGGGGGTGCCCAGGCAGTTCAGCCTGGTGCACCATTTCTGATTTGGGTTGGGTCAAGTGGCTTGGTTCTAGAGAAATCCGAGATCTGACGGGCCAAACCTAATCTAGGGTTAATCCTAGGGCTAAAAACACTCTAATCTTCTATAAATATACCCCTAGTCCTACCCTAAAGCCTCATTAATCAATCTAGCAACTAAACTATGTCAATTTGAATCCTCAAATGGCCTCCACCTAAAACCTAGCCTCCACCTTCCTCAAAGTTAAACCCTATGAAGATATGATGATCATACAACCTTTTCTATGTTGTATGAATGCTTAATAACTTGCATACTTCATTAAGTAGCAAGTTTGATTTGCTAAAGTTTGCGTTTTGGGATTTTGCAAAAGGGTTTTCTTATTTGAGGCTTTGTTTTGAGTTTTTAAAAGGGCTTCTTCATCTTATTTGGTGGATTTGTGGCTTGTTTATATTTGTAAGCCCTCTTACCTTCACTTTACAAACTTTAAAGTTAATGTTTGGTGAAAGTTGAGATTTATGTGAGTTTAGTTGATTATGCATGCTTATGCGAACTCACTATGTCATGTTTTATATGATTCACAAGTTATGCATGCTTATGCGAACTCATTATACCATGTTTTACATGTTTCACGAGTTATGCATGCATATGCGAGATTACTATGCCATGTTTTACATGTTTCACAAGTTATGCATGCTTATGCGAGTTTATTATACCATGCTATACATGTTTTATGGGTTATGCAAGTTTACCTTACCATGTTATGCAAGTTTCATGGGTTATGCAAGTTCACCTTACCATGTTATGCAAGTTTAATGGTTTATGCATGTTCACCTTACCATGTTATGCATATTTAGCAAGTTAAACATGTTTATGCGAATTCACCATGACATGATTTGCAAGTTTAACATGTATGCATGTTTATTATGACATGTGAAGTTCACCATGTATGTTATGCCAAGTTACCTTTTTACCCTTATACGTTATGACGAATATGTAAACGAGATAATGACGTTGGGAGGGTTTGGGTAAACTTAAAAATACATGAAACTAAAAGATTGGGAATTTACCTATTAAGTTAGGTCTACCCCTTGGGAATTTACCTATTAAGTTAGGTCTACCCAAGTATATGTTAACTTGTAAATATGTTCTAAAGTGGACATGACATTAGATAACATAATATGGCCAACTCGAGGTTAGACCTAGTTGTGGTGTAAATCTTCCCAGGTAACCACAACGTGGGGTCTAATGTGGGTAGTTGGTCATGTTGCACCATAAGACCCGAGGTTAGACCTAGACGTGGTGTAAATCTTCCCAGGTAACCACGGATGTCTAATGTGAGAGGTTGGGTGCATTAAGTAATTAATGCCTCATAATTAGGGTTAAGTCATGGCCCACTAATACTTAACCAATAATGGGGATGCGAGGATTAGATGGGGTTAAGTGGTTACACTTAGCTAATTTAATCCAGGTTTAGGGAGGGGTTAAAACCACACTTAACCCTCTTAGAAACCCTAGCAACGTGGTCTGTTCCAGCAGTAATCCCAGTTTGGTATCATTCACAACCCTAGAGGCTAGGCTAGGGCGGGGCACGATTACTGGACTGATGTAAGCGACCAAAGCGACGGCTGAGTGGTACAGCGGTGCGGGTCCGGCGGGCTACGGACGTGCACGTAGTCCGATGTTGGACAAACTCGAGGCACGGGTACCAGTAGGCTTAGACTGTGCATTATTGCTTAGGTGTCTGGGGTTGACATCTTAGGGCTTGATACACCCGAAGGTGGACCCAGCACAGTCTGACTACATCCATGTGGGCCGTATGGACACCAACACTTGACGTGTTAGGTTTATAGGGAGCCGATCGACTAGACCGTTGGGCTGGGCCTTATACTAAGGTCACTTCATGTTATTGGGCCAAAGTTTGGGCTAAGGGATCAAAATCTGTTTTGTGGGTTTGCTAGTACACTGTGGTGCAAAGTTTAACCTCGTCTATGTGATGTCACCTTTATCTAGTGCCAGTATATTCATCTCAGTTTCCATCATACGGTTAACTTTATTAGTTTATAGATTGATCGTAGTAGGGCTTACCAGTCTTTTTGACTGACCTGTTTTCTTTCGCTTCTTTTCTTCCGTTCCCCCCCCCCCACAGGTTCTCAGGGAGGGACTACTTCTGCTTAGTGGATCTTTGACTTGCTTGTTGGATAGCTCATGTATGGATCTGAGCTAGCTATGGCTTATCTTTTATTCCTGGGGATTAGTACTGATGTTTTACCATGTATTTTGTTATCACGTATCTAGACTTATGTTGTATTTTGGATTATGACATTTTGATAGTATGTACTTGACTATGTTGGTTTTTCTGAGATGATGATGATGGGTTTTTATCTGCTACCGCTGCTTTACTTATATTTATTTTTATATATTCTGTCTTGTGATATCTCTGTGCATGTTTTACCTTCACAATAACGCCCCTCCAAAGCTAGTACATTCCAAGGAGTGATCCTAGGGGAGGTGGGGTGTTACATTTGGTATCAGAGCACGAGGTTAACAAGATTGAACAAAACTTTTGAAAAAAAAAAAAACCCCTTTTGAAAAACTATTTTCAAAAACCTACTAAGTATTTTCCAAAATAAAGTCTAGATTATTTTAAGGCTAATCCCCAAAAGCCATCAGCATTATCATTCGTTCCCTTGACCTGATCTTATCTTATCTTTTGTTTCAGTATGGCTGAGAATCTTGACATCCCAGATGGAGTGAACGTACCACTCTGGTATAGGAGACTCCAAGAAGCTAGGGCGGCAGCCGGTCCCGCCAACCCTACTCCCACTCCTCCTCCCGTAGTTGAGAATCCTATCCCTAATATTCCTCCTCCGGTGGTTCCTGCTCCCCCTCCTCCAACTGCTAATATTCCCCCTCCCGTTGCTAATGTTCCTCCTCCTCCCGTTGCTGAGGCTCCTCTTCCTCCTCCTCCCCCTCAACATCCTCAGATTGAGTTTACAAAGGTTTGTAAAGACTTCAAGGCAATGGGAGGCAAGAATTTCCTAGGCACGGAATCTTTCGTTGAAGCTAGGAATTGGCTGAAGGACACGGAGGACTTGTTTGCCATCTTTGGGATAGATGCTGAGAGAAAGATCTTATTAACCGTATGGCTTTTGAAGGATGAGGCGGCCTATTGGTGGGAGGTCACCAATGGGACGAGGCCCGTTGAGACTTGGGCCGATTTGAGGGCTAGATTTATGACCAAGTTTCTATCTTCAGCCGAGGCAAATTTACAAATGGAGAAGTTCATTTCATTAAAGCAAGGTGATATGTCGATCAAGGAGTATGTGAACAAGTTTAATCAGCTGGCCCGCTTTGGTTTGGATATAGTGAACACCCCGGAGAAGAAGGCTCTTCGATTTGCCAGAGGATTGAACGAGCCACTGCAGGGCTTGGCGATGTCACATATTCCGCATGGAGCCACTTTCGAGAGTTTGGTTAATATGGCTCTGCTTCAGGGAGAGGGAAAGAAGGAAGTCAAGTCGGGCGATACTCAAGCAAAGAAGGCTGATTCTCAAGGCAAAGGCAACCAAGGTCAAAGCAGTCAAGGAAATCAGAATAAGAACAAGAAGGGCAACAACAAAGGCAAGGGGAAGTGCAATTACTGTGGCATAGCTGGGCATTTTGCTAAGGATTGCAGGAAGAAGAAAAGGAAGCTCAGTGGTGGATGCTTTTCTTGTGGAGAGGCTGGGCACTTCAGCAAAGAATGCCCAAAGAAGAAAGGACAGGCTGGATCTTCAGGAGGGCAAGTTCATGCTCTCAATGCCGCTTCAGTTCCCGAGCGAGGTAGTGTTTCTGTTGAGAACCTTGTTTATATCTCTGATCTTCCAGTACGTACCTTGTTTGACTCCGGTGCATCACATAGCTTTATTTCATCTAATCTTGTTGATAGCTTGCACCTCAGTACTAGCTTAGTGGATGATCCCGTTTGTGTCTCGAATCCCATTGGGGGTTCTGCTCATCTATCTATGATATGTGAGGATCTGAGGATCTCTATACTCAGCGTTGAATTCTTGTGTAGTGCGTATGTTCTAGGTTTCAGGGGATACGGATTGATCTTGGGCATGGATTGGCTGTCTAGATATGGAGCCATTCTGGATTGTGAGCATAGGGTTGTAAGGCTTGTGACTCGCCTGGGCAACACCTTAGAGATTTCATGCAATCTAAAGAATCCCGTCATGTTATGCTATCTAGAATCTCTCGACTCATCAGAGGAGGCCCTTCAGTCTGTAAGGGTGGTCCGGGATTATCCAGATCTGTTTGAAGAAGTTAAGGGGTTGCCCCCTAAACGAGAGATTGACTTTCGCATCTATCTGGTAGATAATGCTAAACCTGTTTCTTTGCCCGTTCGGCATATGGCTCCGCGTGAGAGACGGGAGCTGAGCAAGCAAGTGAAAGAACTGCTTGAGAAGGGCTTCATCAGAAGGAGTATATCCGAATGGGGAGCGCATGTGGTGTTTGCAACTAAGGCAGATGGCTCTCTTCGACTCTGTGTGGATTATAGAGAATTGAATAAGCTGACTAAGAAGAACAGACACCCGTTACCGAGGATCGACGATCTCTTTGATCAACTTGTTGGTGCTTCTGTTTTCTCTCAGCTTGATCTTGCTACGGGTTTTCATCAGCTCAGAGTGGCTGAAGACAGTATAGACAAAACTGCATTCAGAACTCCAGACGGATTCTTTGAATGGCTTGTTATGCCGTTCGGTTTGACGAATGCACCCGCGTATTTTGTGGATTTGATGAGTAGGGTGTTTCGGGAGTTCTTGAATAAGTTTGTCGTGGTCTTTGTTGATGATATTCTAGTCTTCTCCAAGGATGAGGAAGAGCATGCGAGGCACCTAGTAGAGGTGATGAACACACTCAGAGCACACCAGTTAAAAGCCAAGTTCTCCAAGTGCCACTTTTGGAGAAGGGAAGTCAGATTTCTTGGGCATATCGTATCCAAGCAAGGCTTGGCAGTGGATCCCGCTAAGGTGGTTGCAGTTCAGGATTGGAAGACTCCAAAGAATGCAACCGAGGTGAGAAGCTTTCTGGGTCTTGCGGGTTTCTATCGGAAGTTCATCAAGGACTTCGCGAAGATATCCGCTCCTCTTACTAAGTTGACGAAGAAGAACTTAGTCTTTGCTTGGGATATGGATTGTGAGCTTGCTTTTCAGAAGCTCAAGAGAGCCCTTACCTCCGCACTAGTTCTAGCCTTACCCGATGGTGGTAAGATATTTACCGTGTACACCGATGCTTATGGCATGGGATTGGGTGCCGTTCTAATGCAAGAGGGCAGAGTTATATGTTTTGGTGGGAGGCAACTTAAGGTGCATGAGCGGAATTATCCCACTCATGATCTAGAGCTGGCAGCGATTGTATATGCTCTCAAAGCATGGCATCATTATCTTTTGGGAGAGAGATTTGAGTTATATACTGATCATAAGTCTTTGAAGTATCTCTTTTCGCAGAAAGACCTGAACTTAAGACAGCAGAGATGGATGGAATTTTTGGCTTCCTATGATTTTGAGATATCCTATACCCCTGGCAAGGGGAATGTTGTAGCGGATGCGTTGAGTAGGAAAAGGTTGACACTAAGTCCTCTATTTGTTGAAATGAAGAATTTAGAGTTCTTGGCGACCTTTGATTTCTCTTTGGCAATGGAGTCGGTGACCGGTTCCTTGGCATCCCTAGAGCTCAGGCCTACCCTTCTAGATCAAGTCGGGACTTCACAGAAGGAAGACCCCCAGATAATGGAGATCATGGACAAGCTGGTTCGAGGGGAGACATCTAGTCACCTTGCTCGATATTCTATAGATGATAAGGGTTGGCTGAGGAGGGATGGAAGGCTTTATGTTCCGATGGTAGAAGATTTGGTGAGAAAAGTTCTTGAGGAAGCACACCGCTCCAAGATGACCATACATCCAGGTGGTGATAAGATGTATAAGGACATGAAGCGCGTTTTCTTCTGGCCTGGAATGAAGAAGGATGTAGCTGAGTTTGTCTCGAGATGTGTTATTTGTCAGAGAGTAAAAGCTGAATCAAAGAAGCCCGGTGGGCTATTACATCCGCTAGAGGTCCCGCTATGGAAGTGGGAGAGCATTTCTATGGACTTTATTGATGGGCTTCCAAGGTCCAGGAAGGGGAACACGAGCATATGGGTCATTGTGGATAGGCTCACGAAGAGTGCTCATTTTATCCCAGTAAAGAGCAAAAGAACCGCATCTGGACTAGCATCAGTATATCTTCGTGAGATAGTGCGACTACATGGAGTCCCTTCCAGCATAGTCAGTGACCGCGACCCCATCTTTACTAGTCAGTTCTGGAACAGTTTGCAGGAGGCTATGGGCACGAAATTGAACCTGAGTACGGCCTATCACCCACAAACAGACGGCCAAACAGAAAGGGTGAATAGGGTACTTGAGGACTTGTTGAGGCTTTGCATCCTGGATTTTGGTGGTGCTTGGGAAGACCATCTTCCTCTTGTCGAGTTTGCATACAACAACAGTTATCAGGCGAGCATAGGGATGGCACCCTTTGAGGCTTTATATGGGAGGCCGTGCAAGTCACCTACATGTTGGTGGGAATCCACGGATAAGCTTATACTTGGACCCGACATGATTAGGGATACATCCGAGAAGGTTGAGTTGATTAGAAGACGGATGAAAGCGGCCCAAGACCGGCAGAAATCCTATGCTGACAGGCGAAGGTCCGAATTGGAGTTTGAGGTTGGGGACAAGGTTTTCGTGAAGGTTTCTCCTTTGCGGAATGTGGTCCGATTTGGAGCTGTTGGGAAGCTAGCACCGAGATTTGTTGGACCCTTCCCCATCATTGAGAGAATTGGGAAGGTGGCTTATAAAGTGCAATTGCCCGAGAAGTTGTCCGGAGTGCATAATGTCTTTCATGTCTCGCATCTCCGAAAGTGCCTGCATGAGTCCGCTGAGGTGGTTGAACCTAGCATGCTAGAAGACGTGGAAGTAGAGAAAGAAGCAACTTTAAGGAAAGCTCCGATTCGTATCTTAGGGACAGAGACCAAGAAGCTAAGGAATCGTGAGGTCAGATTGGTGAAAGTTTAATGGGGTGAAGCCGAAGAGGACGCAACTTGGGAAACCGAGGAGAAGATGCGTGGGCTTTATCCATTTCTTTTTGAGGGTACACTCTCAATCTCTTTTGTTAGTATATCTTTCTCTTTGCTATCCATATTTATCTAGTTATCGTGCTAAACTTGTCATGAGAACCTTAGGTAGAAACCCTTTTGGATGAAACATGTGCTTGAGACATGTTATGTTTGATGGTTGCAAGTGGTTGCAAGTGTTTGCAAGTGGTTACTCGTGGATGCATGATACACATTAGGCACTAGATCGGCTCACACACTCCTCATATTGCATATGCATGAGTGTTTATGCTTATCCTTGGACGAACTTTGTATGCAATCACATGGATGTTGCATATGGGTGAATGATTGAGCACGCATATAGGTATAATACATTATGATAGGGATTTGCATACATATGGATACATTTCACTAACATATTTTGCATTGATCATTGCATTAGATAAGTACATATACACACACTTTTGCATATGTTCATACAGCATTTAGAATCTTTTAAGGACAATGGCTGCTCGTGGATGATGTTTTGAGTAGATGGGTGTTGGATGGTAGGATATGTTCTTCCTAACTTGAAGATTTCGGGGACGAAATCCTTTAAGGAGGAGAGAATGTAACAACCCGTATTTTCAATAAACTGTTATAACATAAATCGAGGCATAATTTAATTTAAAAATCAGAATCAGGGGAAACGGGCTATGCCATTGCGTTCGTCTCGGAAAAATACGCGAAATAGAGTCCGAGTTTTCAAAAATCGGAGTCCGTATGACCCGGTTAAGGCCCATTGAAGTTTTCAGAAACTTCTATGCTAAAGACAGATTTAAATTTCAAATTAAAAACAGGGATTAGGGCTAATCTGGGTTAGGCGGGAAAATTCCCGCCAGGGGGCCCATGTCGACAGGCATGTCGACAGGGCACCCAGGGAGTCGACAGCCCTGTCGACAGCCCTGTCGACAGGGGGTGCCCAGGCAGTTCAGCCTGGTGCACCATTTCTGATTTGGGTTGGGTCAAGTGGCTTGGTTCTAGATAAATCCGAGATCTGACGGGCCAAACCTAATCTAGGGTTAATCCTAGGGCTAAAAACACTCTAATCTTCTATAAATATACCCCTAGTCCTACCCTAAAGCCTCATTAATCAATCTAGCAACTAAACTATGTCAATTTGAATCCTCAAATGGCCTCCACCTAAAACCTAGCCTCCACCTTCCTCAAAGTTAAACCCTATGAAGATATGATGATCATACAACCTTTTCTATGTTGTATGAATGCTTAATAACTTGCATACTTCATTAAGTAGCAAGTTTGATTTGCTAAAGTTTGCGTTTTGGGATTTTGCAAAAGGGTTTTCTTATTTGAGGCTTTGTTTTGAGTTTTTAAAAGGGCTTCTTCATCTTATTTGGTGGATTTGTGGCTTGTTTATATTTGTAAGCCCTCTTACCTTCACTTTACAAACTTTAAAGTTAATGTTTGGTGAAAGTTGAGATTTATGTGAGTTTAGTTGATTATGCATGCTTATGCGAACTCACTATGTCATGTTTTATATGATTCACAAGTTATGCATGCTTATGCGAACTCATTATACCATGTTTTACATGTTTCACGAGTTATGCATGCATATGCGAGATTACTATGCCATGTTTTACATGTTTCACAAGTTATGCATGCTTATGCGAGTTTATTATACCATGCTATACATGTTTTATGGGTTATGCAAGTTTACCTTACCATGTTATGCAAGTTTCATGGGTTATGCAAGTTCACCTTACCATGTTATGCAAGTTTAATGGTTTATGCATGTTCACCTTACCATGTTATGCATATTTAGCAAGTTAAACATGTTTATGCGAATTCACCATGACATGATTTGCAAGTTTAACATGTATGCATGTTTATTATGACATGTGAAGTTCACCATGTATGTTATGCCAAGTTACCTTTTTACCCTTATACGTTATGACGAATATGTAAACGAGATAATGACGTTGGGAGGGTTTGGGTAAACTTAAAAATACATGAAACTAAAAGATTGGGAATTTACCTATTAAGTTAGGTCTACCCCTTGGGAATTTACCTATTAAGTTAGGTCTACCCAAGTATATGTTAACTTGTAAATATGTTCTAAAGTGGACATGACATTAGATAACATAATATGGCCAACTCGAGGTTAGACCTAGTTGTGGTGTAAATCTTCCCAGGTAACCACAACGTGGGGTCTAATGTGGGTAGTTGGTCATGTTGCACCATAAGACCCGAGGTTAGACCTAGACGTGGTGTAAATCTTCCCAGGTAACCACGGATGTCTAATGTGAGAGGTTGGGTGCATTAAGTAATTAATGCCTCATGATTAGGGTTAAGTCATGGCCCACTAATACTTAACCAATAATGGGGATGCGAGGATTAGATGGGGTTAAGTGGTTACACTTAGCTAATTTAATCCAGGTTTAGGGAGGGGTTAAAACCACACTTAACCCTCTTAGAAACCCTAGCAACGTGGTCTGTTCCAGCAGTAATCCCAGTTTGGTATCATTCACAACCCTAGAGGCTAGGCTAGGGCGGGGCACGATTACTAGACTGATGTAAGCGACCAAAGCGACGGCTGAGTGGTACAGCGGTGCGGGTCCGGCGGGCTACGGACGTGCACGTAGTCCGATGTTGGACAAACTCGAGGCACGGGTACCAGTAGGCTTAGACTGTGCATTATTGCTTAGGTGTCTGGGGTTGACATCTTAGGGCTTGATACACCCGAAGGTGGACCCAGCACAGTCTGACTACATCCATGTGGGCCGTATGGACACCAACACTTGACGTGTTAGGTTTATAGGGAGCCGATCGACTAGACCGTTGGGCTGGGCCTTATACTAAGGTCACTTCATGTTATTGGGCCAAAGTTTGGGCTAAGGGATCAAAATCTGTTTTGTGGGTTTGCTAGTACACTGTGGTGCAAAGTTTAACCTTGTCTATGTGATGTCACCTTTATCTAGTGCCAGTATATTCATCTCAGTTTCCATCATACGGTTAACTTTATTAGTTTATAGATTGATCGTAGTAGGGCTTACCAGTCTTTTTGACTGACCTGTTTTCTTTCGCTTCTTTTCTTCCGTTCCCCCCCTCCACAGGTTCTCAGGGAGGGACTACTTCTGCTTAGTGGATCTTTGACTTGCTTGTTGGATAGCTCATGTATGGATCTGAGCTAGCTATGGCTTATCTTTTATTCCTGGGGATTAGTACTGATGTTTTACCATGTATTTTGTTATCACGTATCTAGACTTATGTTGTATTTTGGATTATGACATTTTGATAGTATGTACTTGACTATGTTGGTTTTTCTGAGATGATGATGATGGGTTTTTATCTGCTACCGCTGCTTTACTTATATTTATTTTTATATATTCTGTCTTGTGATATCTCTGTGCATGTTTTACCTTCACAATAACGCCCCTCCAAAGCTAGTACATTCCAAGGAGTGATCCTAGGGGAGGTGGGGTGTTACACCAAGCTTATGTTTTTATGTCTTTTAAGTTTACCCAACCCCAAACGCAATCCCATCGCTTACATATCGCAATAGCGCATAAAGGATAGAAAGAGGGAACTTGGCATAATCATGACATAAAGGTGTTGAAGCCACAAGTTTAACATGGTGGCATATGAAATGTACATATGTTCATATACTTGCATATTACATTTTAGGCTTCAAAAGCATGCATAAAACCAAACTTAGCGTATTGGTGATACATGGTGATAAATGACATGTAGAAATGGCCATAAGTTCGCATTTAGCCTCACATGCAAGTTATCATAAGAGATATGATAACTTACATGTTGCCAAAATGCAACCTTTAGCATAAATCTTGAAGCTTTAGGCTCATAAACCCAAGATAAGCTTGCATAACATGATAACATGAGTGAGATGATCAACCCAAACTTGCATACATAACATGGCAACTTGCATATCATAACATAACAAACTTGCATTCATAACATGATAGACTTGCATATTACATCATAGTAAACTTGCATAACATATCATGATAAACTCGCATTTCATATCATAGCATACTTGCATAACATGATAGACTTGCATATCATATCATAATGATCAAACACAACTTGCATCATTCATTAACTTTAGAGTTTAAATATGAAAGTAGAAAAGGGCTTACAATGCTTATGAAGGAACAAAAAATATGACAAAGCCCTTATGCAATCAAATCGACCCAAAATGCAAGCTTTAATAGAAAAACCCTTGGGCCAAAATGATCAAAACTCTTTCTTTATGATGCAAATATAGAAACTTGACTTGAATGCAAGCTAATGACACTCATACAAGCTTGAAAATACTTGTATGCATGGAAAATCTCATAGAAACTTATTTAGGAATTTTATGAAGAGAGTGGAGGCCATGAGAGGAATGATTTTGCCATAGTTTAGTTGTATGAATGAATAATGATGATTTAGGGTTAGGTTAGGGGCTTATTTATAGAGATTAGGATTAGTTCTAGCCTTAGGATTAAACCCTAATTCCAATCTCAGCCCTTAAAACCGAATCTAGCCCCCAAACTCAACACAAACCCCAAAATGGTGCACCAGGCAAAACTGCCCGGCTGAGCCAAGTCGACAGCCAAGTCGACAGGGCTGTCGACTTGGGTCCAACCAAGTCGACTCCCAAGTCGACAGGGCTGTCGACTTGGGTGCTCTGGCGGGAATTTTCCCGCCTGGCCCAATCTGACCTAATTTCCAAATTCAAACTTGAATTTGAAATCTGTTTTTACTTTGAATTTTTCTGAAAACTTCGTTGGGCCTTAATCGGGTCATACGTACTCCGATTTTCGAAAACTCGAACTCTATTTCGCGTATTTTTCCGAGACGAACGCAATGACATAGCCCGTTTCCCTTGATTCAGATTTTAGAATTAAATTCTGCCTCGATTTACGTTATAACAGGTTATTGAAAATACGGGTTGTTACATTCTCCCCTCCTTAAAGGATTTCGTCCCCGAAATCTTCAAGTAAGGAAGAACGTATCCTACCATCCAACATCCATCTACTCAAAACATCATCCATGAGCAATCATTGTCCTTACAAGATTCTAAATGTTGTATGAACATATGCAAAGGTGTGTGTATATGTACTTATCTAATGCAAATATCATCAATGCAAATTATGTTAGTGAAATGAATCCATATGTATGCAATTCCTAACATAATGTATAACATCTATATGTGTGCACATAACATACATCCATATGCAACATCCATGTGATAACACAAAAAATTTCATCCATGAATAAGCATAAACACTCATGCATATGCAATATGAGGAGTGTGTGAGCCGATCTAGTGCCTAACGTGTATAATGCATCCACGAGTAACCACTTGCAACCACTTGCAAACATCAAGCATAACATGTTTCAAACACATGTTTCATCCAAAGGGTTTCTTCCTAAGGTTCTCATGACAAGATTAACACGATAAACTAGATAAACATGGATAGCAAAGAGAAAGATATGCTAACAAAGAAAAGAGATTGAGAGTGTACCCTCAAAAAGGAATGGATAAAGCCCACACATCTTCTCCTCGGTTTCCCAAGTTGCGTCTTCCTTTAGCAACCACACTGCCAATAAAACCGTCCTACGGTCATCTATATCAAAGAAGGCAAAAAGATCTTCGGTTTCTTTCAACCAATTCCTTGCCTCTACATAAGTCTCGGTTCCAATGAAATTCTTGCCACCCATCGTCTTAAAGTTCTTACAAGTTTCCGCAAAATCCGCTTGTGGAGGCTGAGGGGGAGGAGAAACATCAGCTATGGGAGGAGGAGGAGGAAAAACATTAACCACCGGAGGAGGAGGAGGAGGAACATCTGCGGGGCCAGCTTCGGTCGCCCTAGCCTCCAAAAGTCTCCTGTACCAAACAGGTACGTGTACTCCCTCCGGAATGGCAAAGTTATCGGCCATACTGAAAACGAAGAAAAAGATAGATTCAGAATGGAGAAAAACGAAGGAATTTTTGCTAATGGCTTTTTGGGGAATAGCCTTTAAAATAAACTAGACTTTTCTTTGGAAAATACTTTATACTTGGTTTTGAAAATAGTTTTCCAAAAGTTTCAAAAAACCTTTTTGTTCCTTATCGTAAACCATATGCTCTGATACCAAATGTAACACCCCACCTCCGCCAGGGTGTCTCTTGCAAGCACTCTGACTTTGGAGGGGAGTTTGAATCAGGTAAACATGCATAATGATATATCAAGGCAGAACAAGAACATATGTATATATGTAAACAGAGTAAATAAGATAAGTAAAACATCGGAAGATTTCAAACCATTTCAAAACAAGTCTGGTACAACATAATGTCAACTTTCCAAATACACAAGTCTAGATAAAAACAACATCACTGAAAAACTGAAATACATAAGTACTATGCCCAAAATAAGTGATAACCATAGCTAGCTTCATGTCAAACCGTACATGAGCTAAAATCCCACAAGCAAGCGATCAGAAATCCAAGCTAAGCTCCAATATTCCCACCCTGAGAACCTGGGGGGGGGGAACGGAAGAAAAGAGGCGAAAGAAAACAGGTCAGTCAAAAAGACCGAGTAAGCCCTACTATAATCAATGTAAACTGATAAAGTTAACTGGCATGAGAAGCAGGGATGATCATAAGGATAACAACATACTAGCATGATGATTAACTAACAAGGTAGATAAAGGTGTCATCGCATAATCAGGATTAAGGTTTTGCACCACAGGTGTACTAGCAAACTAACATGACTTGAATAAACATGTGTTGATCCCTTGGCCCAAGCTTTAGCCCAATAACATGAAGTGACCCTAATACGAGGTCCAATAACATGAGATGACCCTAATACGAGGTCCAACCAAACGGTCTAGTCGATCGGCTCCCTATAAGCCTAACTCGTCACGTGTTGGTGTCAATGCGGCCCAAACATAATTGTAGTCAGACTGTGCCGGGTCTCCCGTCGGGTGTATCAAGCCCTAGGGTGGCAACCCCTGGACACCATAAACATAAGTGCACAGTCTCGATCTACTGGTACCCGTGCATGCTTTCCCCGGCTTCGGACTATGTGCACGACCATGGTCCGCCCGGAACTACACCGGCGTACCACTCTGCCGTCGTTTTTGGTCACTTACCTCCAGTCCAGTAATCGTGCTCCCTCCCTAGCCTAGTCCCTAGGGTCTTAATGATACAAACTTGGGATTACTGCTGGAGTGGACCCTCATTGCTAGGATTTTTCTAGTGGGTTAAGTACGGTTTAACCCTCTTGCTAATCATGGATTAACTTGGTTAAGTGTAACGATGAGTTCACGACTTAACCCTAATTAATCTACCAAGCCCAAATTGGTTAAGTATTAAGTGGACCATGACTTAACCCTAATCATGAGGCATTAATTAATTAACGTGCCTTAACCTCTCACGTTAGACCTTGTTGTGGTTACTAGTTAAGCCGGGCGGGTCCGGGTAGCTTTACACCACAACTTGATCTAACCTCGGGTTCAAGGTACAACATGGCCAACTTCTCACATTGGGTCCTATTGTTTGTAGCAACTAGTTAAGCCGGTCGGTTCCGGGTAGGTTTACGCTACAAACTCAACCCAACCTCGAGTTGGTCACACTTATCTTTTCTAAGTGTCATGTCCATCATGTTTCCAAAACATGTTACAAGTTTTCAAGCATTTGGGTAGACCTAACTTAATAGGTAAATTCCCAAAGGGTAGACCTAACTTAATAGGTAAATTCCCAAGCTTATGTTTTTATGTCTTTTAAGTTTACCCAACCCCAAACGCAATCCCATCGCTTACATATCGCAATAGCGCATAAAGGATAGAAAGAGGGAACTTGGCATAATCATGACATAAAGGTGTTGAAGCCACAAGTTTAACATGGTGGCATATGAAATGTACATATGTTCATATACTTGCATATTACATTTTAGGCTTCAAAAGCATGCATAAAACCAAACTTAGCATATTGGTGATACATGGTGATAAATAACATGTAGAAATGGCCATAAGTTCGCATTTAGCCTCACATGCAAGTTATCATAAGAGATATGATAACTTACATGTTGCCAAAATGCAACCTTTAGCATAAAGCTTGATGCTTTAGGCTCATAAACCCAAGATAAGCTTGCATAACATGATAACATGAGTGAGATGATCAACCCAAACTTGCATACATAACATGGCAACATGCATATCATAACATAACAAACTTGCATTCATAACATGATAGACTTGCATATTACATCATAGTAAACTTGCATAACATATCATGATAAACTCGCATATCATATCATAGCATACTTGCATAACATGATAGACTTGCATATCATATCATAATGATCAAACACAACTTGCATCATTCATTAACTTTAGAGTTTAAATATGAAAGTAGAAAAGGGCTTACAATGCTTATGAAGGCACAAAAAATATGACAAAGCCCTTATGCAATCAAATCGACCCAAAATGCAAGCTTTAATAGAAAAACCCTTGAGCCAAAATGATCAAAACTCTTTCTTTATGATGCAAATATAGAAACTTGACTTGAATGCAAGCTAATGACACTCATACAAGCTTGAAAATACTTGTATGCATGGAAAATCTCATAGAAACTTATTTAGGAATTTTATGAAGAGAGTGGAGGCCATGAGAGGAATGATTTTGCCATAGTTTAGTTGTATGAATGAATAATGATGATTTAGGGTTAGGTTAGGGGCTTATTTATAGAGATTAGGATTAGTTCTAGCCTTAGGATTAAATCCTAATTCCAATCTCAGCCCTTAAAACCGAATCTGGCCCCCAAACTCAACACAAACCCCAAAATGGTGCACCAGGCAAAACTGCCCGGCTGAGCCAAGTCGACAGCCAAGTCGACAGGGCTGTCGACTTGGGTCCAACCAAGTCGACTCCCAAGTCGACAGGGCTGTCGACTTGGGTGCTCTGGCGGGAATTTTCCCGCCTGGCCCAATCTGACCTAATTTCCAAATTCAAACTTGAATTTGAAATCTGTTTTTACTTTGAATTTTTCTGAAAACTTCGTTGGGCCTTAATCGGGTCATACGGACTCCGATTTTCGAAAACTTGGACTCTATTTCGCGTATTTTTCCGAGACGAACGCAATGGCATAGCCCGTTTCCCTTGATTCTGATTTTAGAATTAAATTCTGCCTCGATTTACGTTATAACAGGTTATTGAAAATACGGGTTGTTACAATATATATATATAGAATGGCCTGAATAGAATGCGCCTCGCCGCGGCAGTTCATGAATTTCGACCATTGACTTCGAATGGATATTACGGGAGATCCGACCGTCGGATTCTTCTAAAAGCGGAACCGTTGGGTTCGTATCGAAAAGAGCTTTCTAATGAATATTAGAGATTTGAAATCTAAAGGTTGGATATGGAATTATGCCCAAATCAAATTTGGAAAAGGATGTTGTAAGTGCAGTTCGATGGCCGTTGATGGAAATCGACTGTACGGGCCTTGATAAAATTATTTAAAATAGTAATAATTTGTGTAAAATCATAAGAAATGATTTGTGAAGAATTGGGATAAAAAAATCCATATTTGAAAAGATAAAAATAGATTTTTATCAAAATGAACTAGTTTTGAACTAGAATTATAATCCCAGTTATTTTTAAAATAAATAAAGTGGATTTGAAATGGTTTTGAAAATAATCAGAATTTCCAATAATTGAATTGTAATGGATTTGAATCGAAATTACCTTTGGAATATTTCGATGTTGGATTTCGTGACGATACAGATATAGTTATGGGAATTTGAAAGATATATTTATATCATTATTTCCAATACGATATTTGTTGGTCGTAGAATTTGATATTGAATATAAGCCAATATATTTTCTATTCAGAGCCTTATATTTAATATCAAATGGGATTTGGGTTTGTCGTGGATGGTGTCTTCATTAACACTATTCAGTTGAGAAAAAGATTATATCTTTTTATTTAGATTTAATGAAGTGTACCAATTAAATGGTATTTAATTGGAATTGAATTGGAATTGATTTTTGGATTTATCGTGAACGGTGTTTTAAATAACACTTGTTCTTTAACCCGATAATTAATGGAATGTGATTTTGGGTTTATAGTGAACTATGTTATAAATGACATTGGTTCTTTAACCCAGCTAAAGACAGGATGTGATTTCCCAAGTTAAATAATCATTGATAGTGATTATTGGGAAGATTAAAACCAAGTGGAGTTTTAATGAATCTTTAATTAGATTGAAATAATTGAGAATGGAGTATCACCAGTTTTGCTCCAGGCGATAATTAAATCTTTAATTAGATTTGAACGTGAAATGGTAATTGAATTTACCGATAACACCGTGGTGTTAGATATGAAGTATTACCAGTTTTACTTCATGGATTGAATAGGTTGGGATTGGAAAATTAAAACAAATGATTACTTCGGTGTGGTTCGCTAATCCTAACTAGTTTGAATTGATATTCAATAGAAGATCAAAGAATAAATTTAAAGAATTTATCTTTGATAAAATTAATGGAAACCTTTCCCAAAGTATAAGAATATTAGAATAAAAGAATATTCTAAATTGGAATTAGGCGTATGTTGTGTTTGTGTAACACTTGTTTATTATATACGCGAGTTATTCAGAAAGACCGGGTTTATCCCATTCTGAATAACTGATTCGACATGGTGTCGAGGATATGGTCGAAGACCGGAGGTCTTCACTTCGTTTGGGTGGTTACCGATGATCTTGATTGGGCTGTACCCCCAAGAGGAGGGAATCAGTTGGTGATCTTCCAGACGTACTTGGAGATCGATGGATATGCAAGGTACAAGGTGCCTCCGGTTTCGTTCAGACCCATAACGAACTTGTAAATGGACTATGTGTTTGACATTGGATTTTATTCTGTGTGATTGATTTCTATTAAATATATATATCTACTTGGCGGCGGATAATTTATTCTCTTGCTTATTGCCCTTCTCTGAGACGTACGAGCTCAGGGGTTATATATTGGTGGATATCAATCGCATGGAGTGAATTGCCTGTGTGGCATGCCTAAGTGGCAATTGATCAAGGCTTCTGTTGAAAAGCAAAGTCTTGTGGTTGATGATCAAAGCACCGCCTGTGTGGCATAGCTTTGTGTAACGTTGATTCGCGAGCCTCACACCCCAGTTGTGAACAAGAAACAGGGGAGGACGGCAGGGAGGGCATGCGTTTCTTTCTAGCTAGTGGTGGTGTCAGTGCTTAAACTGGCTAACATTTATATACTTTTCACCTGTGTGGTTGTTGATGTTGCGAGGCGCCTCGGATATATTGGTCGATCCGGGACCGATGGAGTCATTGGGCTCATATACGCCTCATATGGCGGGGAAATGAAGTATCCAGGGTTTAAGTTTAATCCACATCGGTGGACTGGACCTGTTGCTCCAAGGGCCCACCTGAGTCTGGGTCCCGAGACATGGTAGGCTAGATTGTCTCGAATCGGTAGATGATGATCCCTGGCCTTGGTTCAAAGATGGAAATACATTTCCAAATACGTGACTTTGCGGTTTTATTTGTAGAGCCTAGTATGGCGACATAGTAATATGGGGCACTTATGCCGTCTATGATTGATACTTATGATTTGAAATTGTTTTGACACTATACACTTATAGTAATAATAAAACATGAAATTTAGCGTATCAAGCATGCTTTGGCTATTATAAGGTAAAACCCTATCCTCCGGCTTGTGTTGCATTGTATGATGGGACTTGGATCTTATAATATCTTCATTATTCTTTATTTAGCATTGCGCTGTTGTTTTATGCACAGGTATTCTTGGGAGGAAACACGTTCCGTGTTATACGACGTGGTCCCTTGATTAACCGAACTTTAAAACAAAAATTAATAACTATTTTAGTTCTCACACCATTCCCATGACTGACCTGGAGTTTATGTAATGACCCAGAAAATCTGAACCAATTTAAAATTTTGAAATTGGCTAAAATAGTGGATTTTAAATATTTAAAATAAATATTTTAAATAATAGCAATGAAAAGTAAGTTTGAATCGACGATTGAAAACGAATATAATTAATTCTAATTAAAAACAAGGCCTGAAATGGCGCTGAAGTTTCAAAAATTGAATTCAAAGTTTGTCAGACTGTACCGGGTGCAAAACAAAACGGGTTTGAGTGACACCAAAAATATTTAAATCTGTTAGTGAATACCTTTCTAACGAATCTGAAAAATCAAATTTTCATAGCGGAAAGCAAAAGTTACGGCCGAATGAATTTTCAGAAAGGTCACTATGGAATTTATATAGCCCGTGAAATTGGCCATTTTGCATACGACCTCGGAATTCGACGAAACCACTTTTTTTGGATCCGGGATGTGAAGTTATTGCTAGGTTTCAAATTTCATAATTTTTGAAGCTAGTATGTGAGCGTGGCAATGGAAAATGTGTTTTGGTCAATTACAGTTAAATTGGATCGACCAGAAATGGGCCTTTTTGCAAACGGCCTTAAAATTCGACGAAACTAGTTTTGTTGGGACCATATCGTCAAAACATAGCCAGATTTATTTTTCTGGAATTTTTCGAATCAGTTTGTGGCCCTGGCAAATTGAAATGCACGTTCAAATTGAATATTGAATGTTTTATATTTTAATTCGAATGAAAACTGTCTCTAACAGTTGAAACGGCCTACGAAACATATCCCATTGTGTTCGGAATGGAGGTATTTAGCTAGGGGTGACAGTCATTGGGTTTGGATTGGAGTTTGTAAGGGAAGAGGGGTATTTTTGAGATTTTAAAATTAATAAATATAAAAAAATATGGGCCAATCCCCTCACTTTCTCTCTCCCCGTCTTCTTCCCAGTTCTTCAACGCGCGACGGTGGAAAAAGCTCCAAACTTCTCCCCACGAATTCTCTCTCGTTTCTCAATTAAATCACGTGAGGTTGGATCCATTTTGAAGAGCTGCGAACGAGCTTTAAATCCATACCCGAAGCACCCAACATCGTCGCGTCTCTCGCCTGAATCACCTCCACAAAGTGCGGCTCTTTGGACCGCCGCCGACGACGACAGGGGCCACCGTAGTGGGCCCCACTTCTGGCGTAGGCGCGCCTTTCCTGGCCCGACATCGTGGCGTAGGCCGATCCTCTTCATACTTCATGGATTGATCGCAAATTCAAGACCTAATTTTGAACCAATTCCGAAAGGTACGGGTTTTATTTTCTGAAATGATTTTAACACCTTTAAACCATTGAAAACCTTGTAAAAATCTTATCTTTTTCGTTTCTAGACGAAATTCAGTGAAACAAGAAACAGTGGACTCGTGTGGACGTCTTCTACATTCTAGAAGAGACCGCATATTTTTCTGAGCCTTCTGCCATTTTTGGTGGAGTGGAACCCAATATGAGATTTCTAATTTATAAACGATATGGAAAACGACGATGTATAAATTATATAGTCGATGTATGGGTTATATAAGCGTTGTACACCTCATGTATAAGTGTTGTATAAGTTGTACGTTCGATGTATAAGTTATATATGCGTTGTAAAAATTATATATGTGTTGAAATAGAAGTGATATGCTATATATATATATATATATATATATATATATATATATATAAATATATACGCCCCTCGTCCACAAACCATGGACGATATTTATTGGTTGTGATTGGTGTGAAAATTGATTGATAGCGAATGGTTGATTGGGATTGTTTGTGGTTGATATTGATTGATTGTGGTTGAAAAATACCCGTTTGTGGTTGAGAAATATTTGGTTGAAACCACATAGGATTAGTTTGTGGAAATGAAATAAATATACATGCCGCCTGTGTGCGAACTAGATGCATGATCCCCATTGTCAAAAACCGCGAGGTTTTAAGGTAGAGCGAGGAGCCGTACTAGGGACGGTCCCGGTTTTAACTACCCTGCCGTTATGCTGCCGAAATTTTGAATAATATTCATGTGTTTGAATTATTTTCATTTGTGGAAACTATATTTATTCGTTGAATAGAAAACCTTCATGTGTTGAATCGATATTCATTCGTTGAATAGAAATTCATGTGTTGAATGGTATTCGTGTTTTAAAATATAAAAATCACCTTTTTATCGATTTGTATAAACTATAGAAAACCTTCATGAGTTGAATCGATATTCATTCTTTGAATTGAAATTCATGTGTTGAATGGTATTAATATTTTGAAAGAAATTGTTTTAAAATAAAAATCCTATTTTTATCACCTATATTAACTATATAAAATAATCGTGTTTTGAAATAAATTGTTTTACATTAAAAATCTCATTTTTATTATATACATGAATTGGTAAAAATAGTGAAGTGTTGAAATAAAAGCCAGTTAGATAAAAATATCATTTTTATCAAATGTGCGAAAAGAATATAGTTTTTGAAATCGAAGAATCGATATATACATAAATAGAATTGAAATATATCAGATAACGATGCTGCAGTTCGTATTTTGAAACCGTGATTTCAAACGATTATATCGAGAGATCAGACCATCGGATTTTCCCGAAATCGCAACCGTTGGGTTCGCCTTGGAAATATCTTTCCAACGGCAACAACTTTGTAAAAATCCAACGGTTGGATTGTCTGGAATGTTTAATTCAAATCTGAAGAAAAATAGCGCTAGAATCGATTATATTTATATATATGTATAAATATAATTATATTTAATCGAATAACGACGCTGCAGTTCGTAATTTGAAATCGAAACTTCAAACAATTGTATCGGGAGATCCGACCGTCGGATTTTCCCAAAACCGGAAACGTTAGATTCGTTTTGAAAAGATCTTTCTAATGATGTAAATTTTGTGAAGATCCAACGGTTAGATTTCCAGATATGTGTAAATCAAATCTGAAGAAAAACAGCGCCACGGCCGCGCTATGGCCCGAATCGTCGTTTTGAATAAATTGGCTATTTTAAAATAAATAAAAATAGCGATAAATCATTATAAAATATTATAAACGATATGGATGTGATTTAGAAATTAACTGAAGGTTGGCTAAGTCGAATGGTTTCCTGGGTGTTGATCTGATGTTGGTTTCGGCCTTTGGGGTTAATATTTGGGAAATCGTTCTCTTACTGATTGACGGTTAGTGACTAATGAATTGAAATGATGCGTGTGTATGTTAGTGTTGCACTTGTTTATTATATATGCGAGTTATTCAGAAAGACTAGGTTTATCCCATTCTGAATAACTGAATCGACGACAAGAAATCGAAGATGAAGACGGTGGTAGAAGACCGGAGATCTTTACCTCGTTTGGATGGTAACCGAAGTCCTGATTGGGAGGCATCCCAAAATATGGATAATGAGTGGTGATCGTCCAGACGTACGTGGTGGTCGATGGGTTTGCGAGGTATATAGTGCCTCCGGTTTCGTTCAGACCCAGAACGGACTTGTAAATGGACTGTGTGTCTGACATTGGATTTTATTCTGTGTTGATTGATCTCTATTAAATATACATCTGTTTGGCGGCGGAGAATTTATTCTTTTTCTTAACGCCCTTCTCTGAAACGCACGAGCTCAGAGGTTGTATATCGATGGACATCAGTCGCATGGGATGAAATTCTAGTGTGGCATGCCTAAGTGGCAAATGAACAGGTCTTCTGTTGAAAAGCAAAGTCTTGTGGTGATGATCAAAGCACCGCCTGTGTGGCGTAGCTTTGTGTATAAGGTGAATTCGCGAGCCTCACACCCCGGTATGAACCAGAAACGGGAGAAGGACCTCAGGGAGGGCATGCGTTTCTTTCTAGCTAGGAGTTGTGTCGGTGTTTTTACATGGCCTGACATTTTACTTATGTGATTGTTACTGTTGCGAGGCGCCTCGGTTAGATCGGACGATCCGGGTCTGATGGAGTCATTCGTTGGCTCATTTGCGCCCCATAGGGCGGGGAGACGTATTGTTCAGGCATAATAATCCAAATCGGTGGACCGGCCTTGACGATCCAGGGGGAAGTCGCGGCTGTTCCTGAGACATGGTAGGCTAGATTGTCTCGAATTCGGTAAGGACTATCTTTTGCCTTGATTCATGTCGGAAATCCAATTTCCAAATACGTTATCGTGCGGTTTCGATTGTATATATATTTGGCGACATAGTGGCATGGGACGCTCATGTCGTCTATGATTGATAGTTTTGATTTGAAATTGTTTTCGAAACATATAAACACTAGTAGTAATATCAAATGCTTTTGTTTTATTCGTATCAACCATATTTTGGCCATTATAAGGTAAAACTCTATCCTCCGGTTTGCGTTGCATTGTTTGATGGGAACTGAGTCTTATATTGACTTCATTTTATAAAAAGCATTGTGATGTTTAAAAGAAAGATTTGTTTTTAAAGCACTGGCAATCCAATGGAGTAAACCCGTTCCACGAAAGTGGCGTGGTCCTGTGATTAGCCATATTATAAATGTGTTGAGTAGATTTCTCACACCAGTCCCATGACTGACTCGTAGTTTGTTCCACTTTCAAACTCGGGTGCCCCCTTTTCTACACGGGCAGCCTTGTATTCAGGTTTCGCTAGTTCTTTCTGGATAGCTGGAGCTGAAGACGGATTCTATTATTTATCTCTTTTTATGCTGTTCAGCTCCTATTGTACATATTTTGTTTGTTTCCGTTGTAGACATCTATTCATAGCTGAACTGTATTTGTACTAAGTATGATCCTGTATACTGTATAACTCTGATGATTACGTTTATCCAGTATATTCTATTGTACATTATCTGGTGTATTATTTAATTCTGTTCTGCTATTATCAGTTTATGTGTTATATTTTAAAGAAAACCCTTGTCTCCGTCAGTACGGGGTTTGGGGTCGTCACAGTTTATTGTTTTAACCTAAACTCTGGGTGCCCTTATTTTGACATGGACCACTAGTAGTTTTGGTTTTGTAGTTTTATATTCACAGGAACCTGGTTTACAGCCGGAATGATATCCGGAAAGCTCTGTATCCGTATATCTACTTCAGTTGTGTTTTGTATTATTTTCCGCTGCGTTGTATTTAAATGTAATTTAAATCACTGATATTTCTCTGATGTATAATATTTGTTTATACTTTGTATATTCTGGTATTCTGATGTAGTTGTTGAAATAAACAATGAAACATTCTTCTGTTTGCTTTTTGATGTCGCTTGTCCTCAGTACAATCTATGCTTTCCTTTCCGGGGAAGTTCGGGTCGTAACAGCTTGGTATCAGAGCTTTGGTTTACAAAGCTCAAAGAACAAGGCACGTTAGAACCAAATGAAAGAATTCATCAGAGATTGGATTAGTATTATCCAATGAGAATGACTCGTTAGAGATGGGATCAGTAGTATCCTAGAACAAGTGTGAAGCGTATATTTTTAAAATGAAAACAAGTTTTGTTTTGAAAATTTAAATCGTTACGTATTTGAATATTTATTTGTATTGAATTTGAACAATCCAATATATAAAGATTTTGCATATACGCCTTGCAAACGTATATTCGAAGTTTTAATATACTGGATAGATATAAATCACACTCTAGTCGCCCGGAGATGATTCTGATGATTACTCGAGTATCATCAGAATTTATATTCGAGTTTCGAAAAGTGGGATTTCTATATGATTCCAATTAACTGGTGTGAGAACCGAAACTATATAGGGCTTATTGTTATGATTTGGCATCAAAAATGTGATTTTTGACTATATATCAAAGTTATGAATTTGAAATGATAATCAACTAATTGATTGCTGATTGTGTTGTTTGATTATTGGTTGATTAATTAAAATGTTGAACCTTTAGCCAAATTGAACCAAATAGTGAATTGTATTGAAAATCAGTCGCATTTGCATGCATATACATGTACTTACATTGAACAGGTCATAACAAGGAGGCTAGAGCAGAAGAATAAAATTGTTTGCCCGACAGATAGGTACATGTTTACTAATTTCTTGGGTTTCTGATGATTTTATGAGTTGATTGGCTAGCCGCTTGGCTGTTTCTTTTTCTTTTTGGATTGATGAGGGCCAATGGAGGCTATTTGAAATATCCCGAAGTCCCCGGTGCAGGGGAGGTTATGGCGAAATTTTTCGAACATTTAGGGTGTTAGCTAAATTTTTGAAAAATTTGAAGAGTTCTTAGAAACTGAAAAGTTGAAGAACTTAAGCCGTAATGAAAATAATGGAAGTTGATTTGATTTGTTAAACAACTTTCGGCTTTGTTCCTTTTCGGGGGCGAAAAGTTTTAAGTGGGGGAGACTGTAATAACCTGGAATTCTGAGCCAATTTAAAATTTTTATTTTGGCAATTTTAGCGAATTTTGATTATTTAAAATGATTTATTTTGAATAATAACGACGAGAAATTTATTTTGAATAAAATTCGAACGTATATATTAGATTGAATCGTCGTTAGAATATAAATAATTATTTAATTATAAAAGGAATTGAAAATGGCGTGGTAGTTCAATAATTTGATTTCAAAATTCAAATGAGTGTACAGGATTCAAAATAAACCGGATTTTAGCGAAACCAAAAATATTAGAATCTAATTGAGAATATCTTTCCAACGAATCCAAAAAATTGAAATTTCATAGCGGGAATCAAAAGATACATCCAGTTGAAAATTCAGAATAGTTGCTATGGAATTCTGGCCCTTAAAAAAGGGAATTTTGCAAACGATCTCGGTTTTCGACAAAAACACTTTTGTTGGATCCGGGATGTAGAATTATTGCAAGATTCCAATTTTCATAATTTTCTGAATCAATATGTGAGCGTGGCTAAGGAAAACGCATTTGACTAATTTCAATTGATTTTAATCGACTGGAAAATGGACATTTTTCACACGGTCTCAGAATTCGACGAAATTAGTTTTGTTAGGACCATATCGTCAATATGAAGCTAGAAAATATTTTTCGGGAATTTTTAGAGTCCGTACGTGACCCAGTAAATTAAATGTGCATTCAAATTCAATATTTAGAGTTATATTTTGATTTTGACGAAAATTGATCGAAACGATCGAAACATCTTACGATACATATGCCATTATGTTCGGAATGGGGGTAATTAGCAAGGGGCGACAGTCAGTGGATTTGATTTCGAGTTGAAAATAAAAAGTTGCTTTTAGGAAATTTAAAATAATAAAATATATATAAATTATATATACTCTTGGCCCTCTCTCCCCTTACCCTCCCCGATTCACTTCAGAGAAAAAAAAACCCTAAATCGATCGCGTCGCCCCCCCTCCCCACATCCGCCGCCAACACTTCATTCTCTTCCTCCTCCTCCGGCCATTCTTCCCCCCTCCTCGATCTCTGACCGCGGCCCCCTATTTTCACCAAACCCCACGCACTCGAAACCCCCCTCCGCCTACACTGCAACCCACCACCATCGCCACCACCTCCCAAGGCCGCTGACCACCCTTCAGCCCCTCTGCTCCACTTCGACGCCGAGCCTCCCCGTATGCCTCCTGTAAGTTTCTCTATTTATTATTTTAATTTATATTGAATAGTCAGTTTAAAAATGTAACCTTTTAGATAAGAAAGTTTATATTTTCATTCATAGAAAGTTTATATTTTTATTAACATAAAGTTAATATTTTTAACACCTTAAAGATTAGATTTTTAATCGTAGAAGGTTCATATTTTTAACATAGAAAAGCTAGGATTTTTATTGTTCAAAGATTTGATTTTTAGAACCATAAAGATTCAATTTTTATATATTTATGATAACATAAAGGAAAGGTATGATTTTTTTATTGTGTGTGAGGCGTTGTAAAAATATAATTTTTATATATATGAAATGAATTCCGTATATGAAGTGAAGATAAAAATATAATCTTCATAGAAGTAGCAAGGTAAAAATATGATTTTTATAGTATAGAAAGAATAAAAATGCGATTTTTATATTATATAGATAGTAAAAATTTGATTTTTATATATGTAGCGAAATAAAAATCTGATTTTTTATTATATATATGTTGAAATAATAATGTGATTTTTATAGCGATGATATAAAAATTCGATCTTTATATTAGAGGTAGATATATAAAAATATAATTTTTATATAGAGAATAGCGTGATAAAAATATAATCTTTATTTTATGAACACCGGTATAAAAATAGAATTTTTATCTATATAGTAGCAGTGTAAAAATAGAATTTTTATCCATGTAGCGTAGTTATAGAAATGTGATTTTTATATATGTAGTGGCTACGGACAATGAAATTGATAAAACGCGAGCACAACGAAGATTTCTACATAAGAAGAATCGTGGCGTTTGGTTTAGCTAGCTGATGAGAACTCCTCACTTTAATTCTTGTTTTCTAGTTAAAAATATATACTATGATGCAGATGGTGCTTAGCAGCACCCGACACCCGTCGTCCACAGACCATGGATGATTTGTTTGTTTAATTGTTGTGTAGTGAAATTTGATTGTGTGATGGTGAGTGAAATAAAATATTTTATAGTGGAAAATATTTTATAGTTAAAAATATAATTTTTAACGTGTATATGAAATAAATATTCATTTACAAATCGAACGATTTTTTGATGTACAACGATTTGACTGATATTGATTGGGACGGTAAATTTTATACATCGCCTAACTGCACAAATAAAATCTGTGTTTGTTGATTTGAAACCCCACACGGGTATTGGGATGATATTTGAGATACACTAATCCCGATTGTTTAGTTGTATGTCAATCGATGGGTTGACAGAATGTGTAAGCGTTAATTATTTATATTTAATGCTTTTGCAGTTGTGTGTTGCACTCTAGATGATGGTTGATTATTTATCGTTGTTGTTATATACATGTGTTGTAGGGAATCCATATAATAAACGTTATATGGTAATTGATTGGGCCTCATTCAAATTTGGAAAATAGGAATATAAATTCATGTGTTGAATAGAAAAATATATATTAATGTGTTGAATAGAAATATAAATTCATGTGTTGAATAGAAATATAAATTCATGTGTTGAATAGAATTATAAATTCATGTGTTGAATAGAAAAATAAATATTCATGTGTTGAAGAAAATATTCATTTGTTGAATAGAATAACGAAGTTATTGAAATATATAAAGCCGTGTTGGTTAGATTGACGCCAATTTGACGCGAACGATATTTATATCGATTATATTCATTTTATAACGAATATAGAAAAGGAAGTGATTTCAAAATATAACGTTTTGAAAATATTATCATTTGTATATCGATGACATGGAATATTCAATTTTGATTTGAAATTGAATATGAAGTTGAAATCGTTTTGAAAACGAATTTAAAACGATTTATAAAATACGTTTTAAAAGGAAATCGATGAAATATATATAATACATATATTATATATATAGAATGGACTGAATAGAACGCGTCGCGCCGCGGCAGTTTGCGAATTTCGACCATTGACTTCGAATGGATATTACGGGAGATCCGACCGTCGGATTCTCCTAAAACAGAAACCTTTGGGTTCGTATCGAAAAGAGCTTTCTAATGAATATTAGAGATTTGAAATCTAACGGTTGGATTTGGAATTATGTCCAAATCAAATTTTGAAAAGGTCGTTGTAAGTGCATTTCGATGGCCGTTGATGGAAATCGACTATATGGGCGTTGATAAAATTATTAAAAATAGTAATAATTTGTGTAAAATCATAAGAAATGATTTGTGAAGAATTGGGATGAAAAACTCCATATTTGGAAAGATAAAAATAGATTTTTATCGAAATGAACTAGTTTTGAACTAGAATTATAATCCCATTTATTTTTAAAATAAATAAAGCGGATTTGAAATGGTTTTGAAAATAACTAGAATTTCCAATAATTGAATTGGAATGGATTTGAATCGAAATTACCTTTGGAATATTTCAATGTTGGATTTCGTGATGATACAGATATAGTTATGGGAATTTGAAAGATATATTTATATCGTTATTTCCAATACGATATTTGTTGGTCGTAGAATTTGATATTGAATATAAGCCGATATATTTTCTATCCAGAGCCTTATATTTAATATCAAATGGGATTTGGGTTTATCATGGATGGTGTCTTCATTAACACTGTTCTTGAGCCCAGTTGAGAAAAAGATTAAATCTTTTTATTTAGATTTAATGAAGTGTACCAATTAAATGGTGTTTAATTGGAATTGAATTGGAACTGATTTTTGGGTTTATTGTGAACGGTGTTTTAAACAACACTTGTTCTTTAACCCGATAATTAATGGAATGTGATTTTAGGTTTACAGTGAACCGTGTTTTAAATTACATTGGTTCTTTAACCCAGTTAAAGACAGGATGTGATTTTCCAAGTTAAATAATCATTGATAGTGATTACTCTGAAGATTAAAACCAAGTGGAGTTTTAATGAATCTTTAATTAGATTGAAATAATCGAGAATGGAGTATCACCAGTTTTGCTCCAGGCGATAGTTAAATCTTTGATTAGATTTGTACGTGAAATGGTAATTGAATTTACCAATAACACCGTGGTGTTAGATATGAAGTATTACCAGTTTTACTTCATTGGATGAATAGGTTGGGATTGGGAAATTAAAACAAATGATTACTTCGGTGTGGTTTGCTAATCCCAACTAGTTTGAATTGATATTCAATAAAAGAGCAAAGAATAAATTTAAGGAATTTATCTTTGATAAAATTAATGGGAACCTTTCCCAAAGTATAGTAAAATTTGAATAAAAGAATATTTTGAATTGGAATGAGGCATATGTTGTGTTTGTGTAACACTTATTTATTATATACGCGAGTTATTCAGAAAGACCGGGTTTCTCCCATTCTGAATAACTGATTCGATGTGGTGTCGAGGATGAAGACAGTGGTCGAAGACCGGAGGTCTTCACATCGTTTGGGTGATTACTGATGATCTTGATTGGGCTGTACACCCAAGAGGGGGGAATCAGTTGGTGATCGTCCAGACATACTTGGAGATCGATGGATATGCGAGGGACAAGGTGCCTCCGGTTTCGTTCAGACCCAGAATGAACTTGTATATGGACTGTGTGTCTGACATTGGATTTTATTCTGTGTGATTGATTTCAATTAAATATATATCTGTTTGGCAGCGGAAAATTTATTCTCTTTCTTAACGCCCTTCTCTGATACGTACGATCTCAGGGGTTATATATTGATGGATATCAATCGCATGGAGTGAATTGCCTATGTGGCATGCCTAAGTGGCAATTGATCAATGCTTCTGTTGAAAAGCAAATTCTTGCGACTGATGGTTAAAGCACCTCCAATATGGCATAGCTTTGTGTAACGTTGATTCGCGACCCTCACACCCCGGTTGTGAACCAGAAATGGGAGAGAACGGCAGGGAGGGCATGCATTTCTTTCTAGCTAGTGGTGGTGTCAGTGCTTAAACTGGCTGACATTTATATACTTTTCACCTGTGTGGTTGTTGCTGTTGCAAGGCGTCTCAGATATATCGGTCGATCCGGGACCGATGTAGTCATTGGGCTCATTTACGCCGCATAGGGCGGGGAAACGCAGTGTCTAGGGTTTAAGTTTAATCCACATCGGTGGCCGGCCCTGTTGCTCCAAGGGCCCACCTGAGTCTGGGTCCCGAGACATGGTAGGCTAGATTGTCTCGAATCGGTAGAGGACGATCCCTGGCCTCGGTTCACAGATGGAAATCCAATTTCCAAATACGCGACTTTGCGGTTTTATTTGTAGAGTCTAGTATGGCGACATAGTGGTATGGGGCACTTATGCCGTCTATGATTGATACTTATGATTTGAAATTGTTTTGACACTATACACTTATAGTAATAATAAAACATGAAATTTAGCGTATCAAGCATGCTTTGGCTATTATAAGGTAAAACCCTATCCTCCGGCTTGTTTTGCATTGTATGATGGGACCTGGGTCTTATAATAGCTTCATTATTCTTTATTTAGCATTTCGATGTTGTTTTATGCACTGGTATTCTTGGGAGGAAACCCGTTCCGTGTTATACAGCTTGGTCCCTTGAATTACCGAACTTTAAAATAAAGATTAATAACTGTTTTAGTTCTCACACCAGTCCCATGACTGACCTGGAGTTTATTGTTTTAACCTAAACTCTGGCGCCATTATTTTGACACGGGCAGCTAGTAGTTTTGGTTTTGCATATTCATATTCACAGGAACCTGGTTTATAGCTGGAATGATATTCGCAAAGCTCTGTATCCGTATATCTCCTTCAGTTGTCTTTTGTATTATTTTCCGCTGCGATGTATTTAAATGTAATTTAGATCTCTGATATTTCTCTGATGTATAATATTTGTTTATACTCTGTATATTCTGGTATTCTGATATAATTGTTGAAATAAACAATGAAATGTTCTTCTGTTTGTGTTTTGATGTCGCTTGTCCTCAGTACAATCCGTGCTTTCCTTACCGGGGAAGTTTTGGTCGTAACGAATTGTTTCTTAATGAAACCATTATCCAATTTTTAACTTTTAGGTTACTTTCTATTCTCGTGTTTCTAAATCTGATTGTCATCAGCATTTGTCTTTATAAAACCAATTATTAACTTAAATAATAAATAATAAATATATTTATTTTCTTTATAAACTTTTATTCAAAATATATATTTCAAAATCTATCTTTAGTTATAAAATAAATTTTATAACTTCAGTTCTATCAATTTACCTGACAGTAAATCGATATAACTCCTTTTAGACCATTTACTGCTGATTACTCAACCAATATTACCTGTTGGTTAAAATCAAACACAGGTTGAACTTCCTATAAATGATCAATACTCAAATCAATCACCCAAACACAACAGTTCGTATGAAAATATGAAAATAAATAATATATTTGAGGAATCCCGTTGGATTCCTCCAACCTGTTCTTCCTTGTATTCAAATGGTTATCACAAAGCAGGTCAATCAATTTAATTTAACTGTTAATTTCTATAACAGCAAATAATGACTATATAATATCAACCAATCAACAAAACAATTCAGACAATTCAAACAGTTAAACACGTTTATTTTATAAACGTGACCAACAAGGTAAATTACATATATTGGATCCAATCGTTAAAATAACGATTTGGTATTCTACTGAAATTAAACAATGGTTTAATTCCATCAATTAAACCAACTAATATATATATATATATATATATAACTAGCAAACAATCAACCATTAGCAAGCAGAGCACACAAAATGAAAACCCAATTTATATAAAATATAAATGGGAAGAACTGAGTGAGTTTAACTCACCTTGAGTTGATTTGTCGCTGAGTGGTTCGTTTAATTAAATTAAACCTGTGTTTAATTTAATTTAAATTCATAGATAATTCCCGGATTGTCCGGACTGGTTTCAGAATGAAGCGTTCGTAACCATGGTTCCAATGCATTTTTGTTCCGTCCAATTCTGAGCACAAAGGCACGAGTTATAAAATTATAAGCATTTAATTTAAATTAATTTATTAACTCCTTAATCAAATTAATTAATTAATTCTAATTACGTTTAATTACTTTTCTTCTTTCTGCCCTAAAGGATTTTGGTCCGATAGTTCCCTATGCCTTCTTCGTTCCTACTGGATGACCTATGCATAGTTTTATTAAATAGTCAATGCTAATTATAAATTATCAAACTAATCATTTAGAAATTTTCTTTGGTTAGGATACTTATTTGGGCAAAATTATATGGTCAGATAATACTGCTCCTGTTTCCCTTTGTCTTCTTTCAGAACGATACTGTCTCGTTCTTCACGTTTCCTCTCTACTGCTTTGTCCATCTACATAGATCAAATGCTGATTTGTTTAATTTAATTTACTGTTAAACACAAGTTAGTTTAAATGATTACTATATAATTACATTAATAAAGGGAACAGGGTCGAGAGTCCTTCCACCTGCTTTTGTTCGATTGTAAATAGAGCTCCCCAGATCTTTGTTTTTATCCTGTAATGAATTTGCGATTTCCGTTAATACTATTTTTAATTTAAACTCCTAACGAAAGATTAAAACTAAATAACTTAAATCAAGGTTTTGTCAGCATTCCTCATAATTCAAAAAGGGAAATTTACAGAGGCCGATGCCTTCGTGATTTTGTTTCCAGGTTTGACTTTCGTTGTTTTCCTCTTTGCAAGCCCAAACCTCACTTCGTTCACCAAAGAAATTCGCCGCCGCTCCTCAACTCCGGTCATCGGAAGTTGATCTGACCACCTCCAAGCGAGCGGCTCAGTCTCCTCCACCTTCACCCCAAGCACCGACCCACCCTGAGCCTCCCATCGACTGCTAAGCCCTTGAACAGTGCCAGCATCATGACCAACTCCTGGGCACCCCGGTGATTGTTATCCCATCATGACTATTCACTGGATAGAGCTCACTGAGCTAAAGTGGTTTGCTGTTGGTAGTTGTATGTGATTAACACTGGATGAAGAGATCGAATGGAAGGAAGATTAGGTAACTATGGTTCGTTGGTTTCGTTAGAGAAGGAGGCGACGGAAAAACTGGGTTGACCACAGAATGTAAAAACTAGGGTATTGGACTGTTAGGGTTATTTATAGTGTGGATTGTTTAGTTATAGTATTATTTTACGAAACTTCACGGTAAAATAACGCGTAAAACTATCCAACAATTAATTTCTGTTTACTGATAAAAATGCTAATCTTAGTATAAAAATGTATTCCGAACCCAATGGGACAAGTTTCGTCGAATTCCGACATCGTTTGAAAAAGTTTCCTTTATAAAACCAGAAATAAACATGCGTTTAAAATTTTCATGATCACTAGATAAATCAAATCAACTCGAAACTTTGAAATTCTATAATAATTTTTCAATACGAATCCAACGACACCAGCTTCGTCGCATTCTGAGACTGTTTTCCCGGTAGGCTATTTTTACGCACACCGCAAATGCCATTTCGGACACCAAATTACATGGTCTCCAAAAATAACAAACTATATACCTATTCTGACTGTAGTCGACGATACGAACTCAATGGAATTAGTTTCGCGACATAATTCGATCGTCTGTTCAAGTTATACCCAAATAGCCATTTATTAAATTAATTACGCGCTATAGAAATTGAACGGGCATTTGTGGCTGCCGCGGTCACATACAACATCCGTTTGCCATGCATTTCAACACCGTACAATAATTTAACGATACGGTTCTAATGAAACTTGTTTCGTCGAACTCGAGGCCTGTTTGCAAAATGGCTATTTTAAAGGCCTATATTATAATAACGATTTCCACAGCGATTATTCAAAATTTGATTTGGCCATAATTAACAATTCATAACACGAAATCTGAATTTTTCTCTTTCACATGAAAATTATCATCAACGGGATTCATACGTTTCTTGTTTCACAGAAATCCGACTTATATCGGATCCGGTATTCTTAGTTGAAGTTCAAAACTCCAAATTACGAACTGCAGCGCCATTTCGAGCTCGTTTTATAATTAACGTTCAAACTTCGTTTTAATTAATGAGTTTAATATTTAAATTCCACTAATATTCCAAATATAATATTTAAAATAATAAATTAAATTAAATATTTAACTGCCAAAAATACGGGATGTTACATTCTTCCCCCCCTTAAAATAATTTCGTCCTCGAAATTGCTAAGGTAAGAAAGAACGTTACAACCCTTCAATTTCCAAATCCAATTTATTTTAAATAAAAAAAACCAATTCGTTATCGTAAATAAATATTTTCAAAAATATCAAAAATTTTCTAACACCTTATATTCTCGGAAAAATTCGGCAGAGTCTCCCCTGAACAGAGTGACATCTGCGATATCAGAGGAACAAATAATATATGTACATCGACCAACGGTCGGAAAACAAAAATTAAAACCCTAAAATTTTATATTTTTGCGTAAGCGTACCTTCTGCGAGCGCTATTGAGCATATCTACTCAATGTATATGCGATTTACTCAACCAATGTCGGTCTGCCTATTCCTCTAGCACCTGTACTTAACTCAATTCACATATAAGTAACGTGTATGTGAAATTATGAGATAATATATCACTAATCAACTGGTATAACCACACCGATTGCAAAATCAAACACATAACATCAATTCTTTATCAAATACAAGGTTAAATCTTAAATTCCAACTCATATGCAGTTTCATTCTAGTGTAAATTATACCAGAATTTATTCTTTAGTTTATAATTCATTCAACTTCATTAAATCGCTGACTTATTTCATTCAAAACCGTCTACCATCCAATAACAAGCATTTCCCATTTCACAATCAATACACAACCAAATCAGCCAAATCAATTGAATTCACATTCAATATTAACATTTATTTTGGTTTCACATATTTGATTATTATTCCTTTATTTAATTTCCAATTTATTTAATTCAATTACAATATCAATCTGAATTTTAATTACACTTAACCAAGTTAAATTTCAATTCAAATTTCCAATCCGATTTGAATTCCATTGAAATCGATCAACCACATCAAACACACTATCATCTCCATAATTTGATAACTTATTTCTTTTCTATGTAAAATATAATTTGGGTAAAATTATTTCATTTACCCTCTTTTCAAAACAATACTATATCAATGGTCAGTTCAATGCTTCTCAACACTTGAACCGAACAACAAACACAATACAAAACATTTGTATATGAAATTTACAATTACGCTCTCATATATATATACAATCAATCTTGATCTAGGGTATTACTAACCCAATCTCTATCGAGTTACACCACAGAGCAAAGGTTATTACTAAACCAATAGCTCTGATACCACTTGTAAAGGGTCTAGGCTTTTCAACCATCAACCAGTGGCCTACACTGCCACCGTGGCTTTACAATGATACCTCAGAACTGCTTTTACGGCCAACCTCTCAACTCAACCAACCCTCATTGTCGGGACATGTAGGGCTAAGAGTCTCCCGTCCACCACCAAACGCGAAGCGAGAACACCCTATCATGCGCACCAATTAAGCAACCAGCTCTGATACCACTGTAACGACCCAAGGATTTTCGGCCTCGGAAATTGGCATAAATACCTTTACCGTAACTCATGCCGACCTTCCAAACACCGAAAACACTGGAATGTTATTAGAAAGAATTTAGAGGGTGAGATAAGAAAGAAAGAAATATAAGAATAGGAGAAGAAGAAGAACCAACACAACACAGAATCAGAGTCCCACATCGCAGTAGAACAAAATATAATACAGAGATAAAACTTTATTGAGAGCTTTTAAAAATACAGACAATATCAGATACATCAACATCTCTGGACAGTTATAAAAATCTGTCCCATATACAACACACAGCGGAATAGTAGCTATATAATATCATACGTCTGGACTCTTCCAGCTCGTCTCTTCACAGCATTCGATAACCTGAACCTGTACACCCCGGGCTAACCCGAGCATTTACAAAACACTGGGTCAGTCTGGTGAACCAGAGTGAGAAAAACTCGCACAACAATAAGGGTATCACACAACTTGATTTTAAAGTCAAAATCTTTTTGAAAGAAAAGGATAATCGTAAGGCCAAATCCACACATAAGCACAGATGGTTTTTCCCTTGCGATAAGCCAAAACATTTTCGAAATCAATATCTTTTCTGATATTATAATAGTGTCTAAATACAAGTAGATATCAATCTAGCAGAACACTTGCATCTCACGCTCCACACACACACACATAAACACACACACACACACACACACACAAATATATATATACAAACAAAACCATAGGCACTTACTGAAGACTGGATTCCGACTATGACAAGGTATGGGACCACCTGCCGATAGTGTATCTCTAGAGGTGAATACAGTGGGTTCAACAAGAACGTCTTGCAACCCGGCCCTCACATGACCGACCACTTATTTCGCTTGAGTGTATCGAATGTATGTCACCAACGGTTGGGCTCAAACCACCGTTTCCCGAAAAGGGACAGCATCGAAATAGATTAAAGAAGCAAATAGGAATTTCTCTAGATAGGTGATTATACACCCTAATGGGAGCGACCCACATAGCCCGCTGCCTGCCCGATTTCTGTCATTTCCCAATTGATGAGGCTTGAGGTTTAGATTAACTTTTGAACACCTGGTCACCATTCACTTTGAATGCCACATCGTCAGATCCGCCAGATATCACTAATTGACGTTCACAAAAATACTCTAGTCATCAAGCTAAGAGAATGTGCACTTCTCCGCCATCAACTTGGTACCTTTGAAAATATCAACATACATGATCCCTTTGGAAATACTCTGTCAGACATTCGTCTATACAAGTCATCCAGGAACAGGATGAACCGAAGGAACTCTGCTACCGCATCTAATATAGGAATCACCCCATGGATCAGTAGCGAGAAGTCCTTGCAACTCGTAGATTTCAACCACGACAGAACCACAGTTTGTCTCTGGGAACTAACTAGAGATTATTAGCGGTTCTTCCGTTTAATGAAGATCCACGGTCTTCAATGCTCCATCTCGATTATCTTCTGATATCTTCACGTATTTGTTGGTCGTAATGGTTTTCGAATATAATTCGATCCCGGTCTTTCCGTAGCAACAACCGTATTGGACAGATTTGATAGTCGGTGATTTAACTATCAAAATAAACAGTCTTTCAATCATGACAATCTAGTGAGTTCACTGTTTCAGCATTCAGCACCACTTTGCCTTTTAATTAAAACAAATGTAAATTCAAACTCTTAAATATTTTGATATTATAAATATAGTTTTCTCGCTTCTTATTTAACGTAAGATTTTTCTATAAACAAATTCATTTTAACACTTAGGAAAATCTTATATCATATTTAGTTTCTATTTTCACTTTCAAACATTAGCCATGTTATTATCAAATATTGGGAAATCGTTTCAACTTATTACTTGTAAAACATTGTTACGAAATATCATTTATTACTTTAAAACAATAAACAATGCTTATTCTGATGAAATAAAACTCAACTTTACGTTTCCCTTCTCACTCTAAAATATCGTTATAATTCCATGTAATCCCCTTATATTCCTTTTCTCTTTGTAATCATTATTATATATTTATCCAAATTTTCATTAAACGTCGCCTTATTATTTCTTTAGTGGAAATAATAAATTATTACTAACTTCCTTTCCTATTTCAACTAATATCATCCTCAGATAATCCTGATGTCATCCAAGTTGGGGTATTTTTATTACCTATCAGACCTTGGTCAACAACGTTCATATCTGAAGATAAATACAAGTTGAAATCCCAAAAATCAATACTTCATTCTAATATCAATACAAACACCATTTAACTATCTTATTTAAAATACAGTTTCATAAACCTGCTTATCTACTTTGGAACCTCTTTCTCGCCTATACCCATTTTTCTTAATTCAATAATTAAGTACTTTATAAAACACCACTTTTAACCTTTACCCTTTACCCTTTTTAAACAATTTAATTTCAAAATTCGGATTTGTTTACAAAATCCGATAACCCATTTCTTTTGCCATTCAATTGGATTTCATTTTAACTTAGATTACGTTTTAAATGAATTTCCATTTAAAAAGTAAATTTATAAATTATTATTAATAATAATAATTTATTTCAATCATTAACTACATTAGTAGTTAATTCCTTTATTAACTAAAATAAATAATAAATCCCTTTTTAAAATCTTATTAAAATCTAAACAATATTTATTAAACTCTTCTATTGGGTTAATTCAACGCAAACTAATTTAATGGTCAATTCCAGTTAAAACTGTTAACTTAGTCAACTTAAATCTGATTATCTCACTAACCGGTTCCAATTTGTTCCTCCCTTTTTAATTAATTAATAGTATAATTAATTAAGATAATTCCAAATTGTTTCTTAATGAAACTAATATCCAATTTCTAACCGTTAGGTTACTTTCTATTTTCGTATTTCTAAATCTGATTGTCATTAGCATTTGTCTTTATAAAATCAATTATTAACTTAAATAATAAATAATATATATATTTATTTTCTTTATAAACTTTTATTCAAAATATATATTTCAAAATCTATCTTTTGTTATAAAATAAATTTTATAACTTCAGTTCTATCAATTAACCTGATAGTAAATCGATATAACTCCTTTTAGGCCATTTACTGCTGATTACTCAATCAATATTACCCGTTGGTTAAAACCAAACACAGGTTGAACTTCCCATAAATGATCAATACTCAAATCAATCACCCAAACGTAATAGTTCGTATGAAAATATGAAAATAAATAATATATTTGAGGAATCCCGTTGGATTCCTCCAACCTGTTCTTCCCTGTATTCAAATGGTTATCACAAAGCAAGTCAATCAATTCAATTTAACTGTTAATTTCTATAACAGCAAATAACGACTATATAATATCAACCAATCAACAAAACAATTCAGACAATTCAAACAGTCAAACACGTCTATTTTATAAACGTGACCAACAAGGTAAATTACCTATATTGGATCCAATCGTTAAAATAACGATTTGGTATTCTACTGAAATTAAACAACGATTTAATTCCATCAGCTAAACCAACAAATATATATATGACTAGCAAACAGTCAACCATTAGCAAGCAGAGCACACAAAATAAAACCCAATTTATATAAAATATAAATGGGAAGAACTGAGTGAGTTTAACTCACCTTGAGTTGATTTGTCGCTAGGCGGTTCGTTTAATTAAATTAAACCAGTGTTTAATTTAATTAAAATTCTCAGATAATTCCCAGACTATCCGGACTAGTTTCAGAATGAAGCATTCATAACCATGGTTCCAATGAATTTTTGTTCCGTCCAATTCTGAGCACAAAGGCACGAGTTATAAAATTATAAGCATATGATTTAAATTAATTTGATTAACTCCTTAATCAAAATAATTAATTAATTCTAATTACGTTTAATTACTTTTCTTCTTTCTGCCATAAAGGATTTTGGTCCGACAGTTCCCAATGCCTTTTTCGTTCCTACTGGATGACCTATGCATAGTTTTATTAAATAGTTAATGCTAATTATAAATTACCAAACTAATCATTTAGAAATTTTCTTTGGTTAGGATACCTATTTGGGAAAAATTATACGATCAGATAATATTGCTCCTGTTTCCCTTTGTCTTCTTCCCGAACGATGTTGTCTCGTTCTTCACGGTTCCTCTCTACTGCTTTGTCCATCTACATAGATCAAATGCTGATTTGTTTAATTTAATTTACTGTTAAACACAAGTTAGTTTAAATGATTACTACATAATTACGTTAATAAAGGGAACATGGTCGAGAGTCCTTCCACCTGCTTTTGTTCGATTGTAAATAGAGCTCCCCAGATCTTTGTTTTTATCCTGTAATGAATTTGCAGTTTCCGTTAATACTGTTTTTAATTTAAACTCCTATTGATAGATTAAAACTAAATCACTTAAATCAAGGTTTTGTCAGCGTTCATCATAATTCAAAAAGGGAAATTTACAGAGGTCGATGCCTTCGTGATTTTGTTTCCAGGTTTGACTTTCGTTGTTTTCCTCTTTGCAAGCCCAAACCTCACTTCGTTCACCAAAGAAATTCGCCGCCGCTCCTCAACTCCGGTCATCGGAAGTTGATCTGACCACCTCCAGGCGAGCGGCTCAGTCTCCTCCGCCTTCACCCCAAGTACCGACCCACCCTGAGCCTACCATCGACTGCTAAAGCCCTCAAGCAGTGCCAGCATCATGACCAACACCTAAGCACACTTGTGATCGTTATCCCATCATGTCCGTTCACGGGATCGAGCTCACTGAGCTAAAGTGGTTTGCTGTTGGTAGTTGTATGTGATTAACACTGGATGAAGAGATCGAATGGAAGGAAGATTAGGTAAATATGGTTCGTTGGTTTCATTAGAGTAGGTGGCGGCGGAAAAACTGGGTTGACCACAGAATGTAAAAACTAGGGTATTGGACTGTTAGGGTTATCTATAGTGTGGATTGTTTAGTTATAATATTATTTTATGAAACTTCGCGGTAAAGTAACGCGTAAAACTATACACAATTAATTTCTGTTTACTGATAAAAATGCTAGTCTTATTATAAAAAGGTATTCCGGACCCAATGGGACAATTTTCGTCGAATTCCGACATCATTTGAAAAAAAATTCCTTTGTAAAACCAGAAATAAACACACGTTTAAATTTTTCACGATCACTAGATAAATCAAATCAACTCGAAATTTTGAAATCCTATAATAAGTTTTCAATACGAACCCAACGGCACCAGCTTCGTCGCATTCTGAGACTGTTCAAGTTATACCCAAATAACCATTTATTAAATTAATAACATGCTATAGAAATTGAACGGGCGTTTGTGGCTGCCGCGGTCACATACAACATCGGTTTGCCACGCAATTCAACACCATAAAATAATTTAACGATATGGTTCTAATGAAACTAGTTTCGTCGAAATCGGGGCCCATTTGCAAAATGGCTATTTTAAAGGCTTATATTTTAATAATGATTTCCACAGCGATTATTTCAAAATTTGATTTGGCCATAATTAACAATTCATAACAGGATATCTGAATTTTTCTCTTTCATATGAAAATTATCATCAACGAGATTCATATGTTTCTTGTTTCACAGAAATCCGATTTATATCGGTTCCGGTATTCTCAGTTGAAGTTCAAAACTCCAAATTATGAACTGCAGCACCATTTCGAGCTCGTTTTATAATTATATAAATATATAACGTTCAAACTTCATTTTAAATAACGAATTCAATATTTAAAATCCACTAATATTCCAAATATAATATTTAAAATAATAAATTAAATATTTAACTACCAAAAATACGGGATGTTACACACATACATAAATGCAAGATTTGTATACAGAAATTAATATTGAAACTGTACAGTTTTTGAGTTTTTAGAGATTCAAGAGATTCATAATTTCGAGAAGTTTCAAGACTCGTGAGTAATCAAGTAATCAAGAGTTCAAGATAAATATAATAATAGAGTCTAGTTTATACGTAAGACTCTGAATAGCATTACAGGTTCAAATTCAAATTCTGTTTTTCAAATTCTAATTTTCAAATTCTGTTTCTCAAAATTCAGATTCTAATTATTTTTTCTATCTTACCTTTGGTTTTAAACTTAAGTTTCAAAGTTTATATATTTATATAGTTATATACTTTTATTTATGTAGTTTTAAACTTAATAATTTTATAAATATGATTATATAATTTATATTTATGATTTCATATGATTTTCTACTTTATAATACTCATTTATATCATTATGTTTTAATTCAAGAATTTCCAGAATTATATATATATATATATATATATATATATATATATTGAAACACTTGAAAAATACTTAAATTTGAAATTTACAAACACATATGTCGAATACATATATAGGGATGTCGACATACAATTGTCATATTTTCAGTTTTGAATGGAAGTGTCTTTTCACCATTTGTAACGTTCCAATAGCATTGCAACCTTTCAAATCTTATAAATAGGGGTTGATTTCAAAATTTTTTATTCGTTCTTCTTCTCTATCTTCATCCGTTTTCATTCCTCCATCATTATTTCATATTTTTATGATCTCTACAATTATACTCTGCCGTTTTCTATTCTGAATACATAAAACTTTATCTTTTCTCACTCTCTACTCATTACTCTCTAAATTGAAGTGCTACTGAAGAGTTATAGGGCTGTTGTAATCATTTGGGATTGTTCGGAAATGGAGTGTTCCTTATAGCCGTGAAATCAAGGAATGAAACTGTGTTAAACTTATAGCCAGGAAATCAAGAGTAGTGGAACCGGTGTTAACCTTGTAGCCGTAAAATCAAGGGATTGTACTGAGATTTTGATCAAGTAATAAAAATCTATGCAATCCAACGTTGCCTGGGGCTGGATGAGTAAACCGAACCAGTTTAAAATCCGGGGTGTTCTATCCTTTTTCTGCATTTTATTTCTGTTTATTTCTGTGTTTGTGTTTGATTTTGTGTTTGTGTTTGATTCTGTGTTTGTGTTTGATTCTGTGTTTGTGATTATCTCTGTGTTGTGTTATTCATATAGTAGATCACATTAGTTTTAGATTTTCTTGAATTCTTTGAAAACACTATTCACCCCCTCTAGTGTAAGTTTTTCCTTAAGATCCATTCCGCATTCCCTAACAATTGGTATCAGAGCAAGGTCTTTCAAAAAGTTCATAATCTGATTTTTGAAAATATTAAATGGCAAATTTTGAAATGATTATTAACACTAGTGTCAATTCATGCATTGTATCAATGTTTAAAGAGTCGGCATTCAATTATTTTGAAAATACAAGTGATTTAATGAAATATTGTCCAATATAGGAAAAGATGTGTTATATGGCTTTTGAAAATTCAAAAGTTGAATAGATGGGTGAAGTGGCTGTTGAAAATTCAAATTCCGAAATGGTGTGTTACATGACTGTTGAAAATTCAAATTTTGGAAAAATAAATGGTGGAAATCAAAAAGGACAAATGGATACTGGATTGTGGCTGTTCGAGACATATGATGGAAAATCCAGAAATACTAAATAATCCAGTCTATAAAGATGGTGGAATGGTGAACTTCAGAGATGACTATAAAGGATATATTGTTGGCATCGGCAATGTCGGTAATTCTGAATCTCCTACTATTTTTGATTTTTTATTAGTTAGGAAGTAAAAACACTACTACTAAGTATAAGTCAACTTTGCTATAAGCATTATAAAATAAACTTTGAGAACGATAAACATTTTATAGAAGATAGGAATTCAAAAGTAATATTTGAAGGAGATAGAAAGATATATATATATATATATATATATATATATATGTGTGTGTGTGTGTGTGTGTGTGTGTGTGTGTATGTATATACACATACATATATTGAGTACAAAAATCTCCAACGATAATCTATGTCTTATGGCCAACACAAGTGGCCCTTGGATCTGACATAAGAGATTTGGTCATATAAATTTCAAACACATCTCTAGGATTTCTAAGTTAGATTCGATTAGGGGATTACCCAAAATGAAGTTTAAAGTTAATCATTTAAGCGACGCTTGTCAGTTCGAGAAATTAAAAAGAAGTTCATTTAAATCAAAAGAGAAAATTACAACCTCAGAACCATTAGATTTAATTCACATTGATTTATTTGGTTCATCTCAAACCCAATCAATAAATCACAATAGATATGTTTAGGTAATAGTCGACGATTTTTCTAGATTTACATGGAATTTGTTTCTCAAAAACAAAAGTCATGCTTTTGATTAAGTTTAAACTTTTTTTAAAAGAATTCAAAACTTATTATCTCAAAAATCAAAGCAATACGTAGTGACCATGGAGGAGAATTTGAAAATGAAAATTTTGAAAAAATTTGTAATAAAAAGGGAATAACCCATAATTTTTATGTCCCTAGAACCCACCAACAAAATGGAGTAGTTGAACGTAATAATATGACGATACAAGAGTGTGCAAGAACTATGTTATCTAATAGTAATTTACCAAGAAAATTTTGGGCTGAGGCAATTGCAATAGCTTGTTATATTTTAAATAAAATTTCAATCAGACCCTTAACTCATAAAACACCATATGAACTTTTGTATAACTAGAAACCAAAAGTATCATATTTTAAAATATTTGGAAGTAAATGTTTTATACCTAATACTAAAGAAAATTTGATAAATTTGATTCGAAATCTGTTAAAGGAATATTTATTGGATATTCATAGAGAAGTAAGGAATATAGAGTTTTTAATTCAAGAACCAATACTGTAGAAGAAACCATAAACGTAACCTTTGACAAAAATTATAAAAGTATAACACAATACAACTAAGATGAATGTGAAAATGAAGTTAATGAAACAAATAATGAAGATAGTCAACCAAATAAACGAATTAGATTTCTAAGAGACCACCCTGTAGAAAATATCTTAGGAGATAATGAATCCATTGCTAGGACTTGTAATCAATTAATTTCAACTATAGAACCTAAGAATCCAAAGGAAGCATCATCCGATGATTCATGGATCCTTGCCATGCAAGAAGAACTGAATCAGTTTACTAGGAATGATGTATGCGAACTTGTTCCTAGACCAGAGGATGAGACTTTAATAGAAACTAAATGGGTTTATAAGAATAAAATGAATGAACATAGTAGCACAAGGTTATACTCAAGAAGAAGGAATAGATTACGATGAAACTTTTTCCCCTGTAGCCAGATTAGAAGCAGTTAGGATATTGCTAGCCTTTGCAAACCATAATAATTTCAAATTATATCAAATGGATGTTAAAAGTGCTTTTCTAACCAGATTGTTAAAGAAGATATATATATGTATAACAACCACCTTTTTTTAAGATGAAAAATTACAGATCACGTATATAAGTTTAAGAAAGCGTTATATGGGTTAAAACAGGCTTCTAGGGCTTGGTATGATAGATTAAGAAATTACTTATTACAATCCAACTTTGAAATAGGAAAACTAGATAGCACTTTATTAAAAGAAATAATAAAGATATATAATTACTACAAATATATGTTGATAATATAATTTTCGGATCGACAAATAATAAGATGAATATATATTTTTCAGATATTATAACCTAAGAATTTGAGATGAGTCATATTGGAGAACTAACATTCTTCTTAGGCTTACAAATTCATCAATTAAAGAATGGAATATTTATTAATCGAGAAAAATATGCAAGAGATTTAATTAATAAATATAATTTAAATTAGTGGGAGACTAACACCAATGGCAACTAATATAGCCTTAAGTAAGGATGATACGTCAAATGATGTTGATCTAAAATTATATAGAGTAACGATAGGATCGCTATTATATATAACTGTTAGTAGACCAGATATAATGCATGCTGTATGTCTCTATAATAACCCGAAAATCTGGGCCAATTTAAAAATTTTATTTTGGCAATTTTAGCGAATTTTGATTATTTAAAATGAATTATTTTAAATAATAACGATGAGAAATTTATTTTGAATATAATTCGAACGTATATATTCGTTTGAATCGACGATAGAATATAAATATTTATTTATATTTATAAAAGAAATTGAAAATGGCGCGGTAGTTCGATAATTCGATTTCAAACTTCAAATGGATGTGTAGGATTCAAAATAAACCAGATTTTAGTGAAACTAAAAATATTAGAATCTAATTGATAATATCTTTCCAACGAATCCGAAAAATTGAAATTTCATAGCGGGGATAAAATGATATGCCCAGTTGAAAATTCAGAATAGTCGCTATGGAATTCAGGCCCTTAAAAATGGAAATTTTGCAAACGACCTCGGAATTTGACGAAACCACTTTTGTTGGATCCGAGATGTCATGTTATTCCTAGATTCCAAATTTCATAATTTTTCGAATCAATATGTGAGCGTGGCAAAGGAAAACGCGTTTGACCATTTTAAGTTGATTTTAATCGACTGGAAAATGGCCATTTTTCCAACGATCTCAGAATTCGACGAAACTAGTTTTGTTAGGACCGTATGGTCAATACGAAGCTAGAAAATATTTTTCTGGAAATTTTCGAGTTAGTATGTGACCCCTGTAAAATGAAATGTATGTTTAAAATTCAATATAATGATTTAAATGTAAATTCAACGGAAACTGATCGTAACGGTCGAATCGGCTTACGAAACATATCCCATTGTGTTCGAAATGGGGGTATTACACTAGGGGCGACAGTTGTTGGGCTCGATTTGGGATTCGAATTAAAAGTCAACCCTATGGAATTTAAAAATAATTAAATATATATATATCCTTATATAACCCTCCCTCCCCCTTATCTCTCTTTTCATTCAGAAGAAGAAAAAAAGACGCTCGATCTCACGACGCAAGGCCACGACCGTCGGCCCCATCGACGCCGCGCACCTCGATTCCCTCCCCCAGCCATCGTCGGCCTCCCCAAACCCTCACCTCGTCGGCCACCCTCCAAAACCCGACGCCCCTTCTCAATAATCCCCAAATCAAAGTGAACCGCCACCTCCACCCACCGAAGGACCTGCCGCCGCTAACCCCTCATGCCCTGCCGTCGAACCCACCTCCGGTCACCCCCCCAAGCGCCCATCAGGTGATTTTTATTTATTTATTTATAAAATTAGTTTTTAGTTTATAAAATTAGTTTTATTTATTTAAAAAAAAACTTGATTTCATGTTAGTGAAAAACTCGATTTCTTAAGTAAGGAAAATATGAAATCTCTGATAGAAAAGACATGATTTTTAAAAAGTGGAAAAATATGATTTTTATTTTATGATTAGCAATATAAAAATAGGATTTTTTATTTATGTTTCTAGTGAATAAAAATATGGTTTTTACATTTTTTTCCTTATGAATATGAAGTATAAAAATTCGATTTTTCCTTATGAATATGAAGTATAAAAATTCGATTTTTCCTTATGAATATGAAGCATAAAAATTCGATTTTTCCTTATGAATATGAAGCATAAAAATTAGATTTTTCCTTATGAATATGAAGTATAAAAATTCGATTTTTCCTTATGAATATGAAGTATAAAAATTCGATTTTTCCTTATGAATATGAAGTATAAAAATTCGATTTTTCCTTATGAATATGAAGTATAAAAATTCGATTTTTCCTTATGAATATGAAGTATAAAAATTCGATTTTTATATATAAAGAAGAAATAAAAATACGATTTTTATTTATTATATGAAATGAAATAAAAATATAATTTTTATTTGAACAGCGTGAAAAGAACTGCATATGAATTTCAAGCAGATCCAGATGGTTTAGCAGTTCAAAAGCAAAGCACGGCGGAGTGGAACCCTCTGTGAGAACTTCTCACCTTTAATTTAATTTTTCTAGTTGAAATATATACTAGTATGCAGCCGACGTTTAATAGCACCCGACACCCGTCGTCCACAGACCATGGACGGCTTGTATGCTTGGTTGTTTGATTTTGATGTGTAGTTGATTGTGTGATGTTATTTGAAATGAAATAAAATATTTATATAGATGATATAAAATATTTTATAGTGGAAAATATTTTATAGTTAAAAAATAGAATTTTTAACGTGTATATGAAATGAAATAAAAATAAACAGATCGGACGATTTGCTTATATACACACATTTGACTGATATTGATTAGGACGATAAATTTTACACATCGCCCAACTGCACAAATAAAATCTGTGTTTGATTGTTTGAAACCCCACACGGGTATTGGGATGATATTTGACGTACACTAATCCCGATTGTTTAGTTGTATGTCGATCGATTGATTGACAGACTGTTATAAGCGTTAAATATTTATATTCGATGCTTATACAGTGTAGAATGCACTTTGGATGATGGTTGATTATTCATCGTTGTTATTGTATACATGTGATGTAGAAAATCCATATAATTAACATTATATGGTAATTGATTGGGCCTCATTCCATATTTGAAATAGAAATATTTGAAATAGAATATTTGAGAATAAAAATATATGAAGCCATGTTGATTAGATTGATGCCATTTTGACGTGAACGATATTTATATCGATTTTATTCATTTTATAATGAATATCGTAAGTGATTTCAAAATATGATATTTTGAATAGAAATGAATTCGAATTGAAATTAAATATAAATGAATACGAATTGAAATTGAATACAAATGAATTCGAACTGAAATTGAATTGAATTGAAAACGAACTAAAATTGAATTAGAAATCAATTTGAATTGAAATCGATTTGAAATGAATTTAAAATGAATTTATATTGGAATATTCAATTTTGATTTGAAATTGAATATGATGTTGAAAACGTTTTGAAAATGAATTTAAAACGATTTATAAAGCACGTTTTGAATTGAAATCGACGAAGTATATATTTTATATTTAATATAATGGCCTGAATAGAATGCACCGCGCTGCGGTAGTTCGTAAATTTTGACCATTGACTTCAAATGGATTTTGCGGGAGATCCGACCGTCAGATTCTCCTAAAACCGGAACCATTGGGTTCGTATCGAAAAGAGATTTCTAACGAAAATTAGAAATTTGAAATCTAACGGTTGGATTGGAAAAGGTCGCTGTAAGTGCAGTTCGATGGTCGTTGATGGAAATCGACTGTACGGGCCTTAATAAAATTATTAAAAATAGTAATAATTTGTGTAAAATCATAAGAAATGATTTGTGAAGAAATGGGATGAAAAACTCCATATTTGAAAAGATAAAAATTGATTTTTATCGAAATGAACTAGTTTTGAACTAGAATTATAATTCTATTTATTTCTGAAATAAATAAAGTGGATTTGAAATGGTTTTGAAAATAACCAGAATTTCCAATATATAAAGTGGGAATGGATTTGAATCGAAATTGTCTTTGGAATATTTCGATGTTGGATTTCGTGATTATACAGATATTGTTTGGGAAATTTGAAAGATATATTAATATCGTTATTTCCAATATGATATTTGTTGGTCATAGAATTTGATATTGAATATAAGCCGATATATTTTCTATTCAGAGCCTTGTATTTAATATCAAATGGGATTTGGGTTTGTTGTGAATGGTGTCTTCATTAACACTGTTCTTAAGCCCAATTGAGAAGAAAAAAGATTAAATCTTTTTATTTAGATTTAATGAAGTGTACTAATTAAATAATATTTAACTGGAATTGAACTGGTATTGATTTTTGGGTTTATCGTGAACAGTGTTTTAAATAACACTTGTTCTTTAACCTGATAATTAATGAATGTGATTTTGGGTTTATTGTGGGCCATGTTTTATATGACATTGGTTTTTTAACCCAGTTAAAGACAGGATATTGATTTCTGTGAAGATTAAAACTAAGTGGAGTTTTAATGAATCTTTAATTAGATTGAAATGATCGAGAATGGAGTATCACCTGTTTTACTCCAGGCGATAGTTAAATATTTAATCATATTTGAACGTGAAATGGTAATTGAATTTACCGATAACACCGTGGTGTTAGATATGAATAGGTGGGGATTGGGAAATAAAATAAATGATTATTCCGGTGTGATTCGCTAATCCCGACTAGTTTGAATTGATATTCAAAGAAGATTAAAGAATAAATTTAAAGAATTTATCTTTGATAAAATTAATGGGAACCTTTCCCAAAGTAGAAGAATATTTGAATAAACGAATATTCTGAATTGGAATGAGGCATATGTCGTGGTTGTGTAACACTTGTTGATTATATACGCGAGTTATTCGGAAAGACCGGGTTTATCCCATTCTGAATAACTGATATGACGATAAATCGAAGATGAAGAAGGTGGTCGAAGACCGGAGGTCATCACGTCGTTTGGGTGATTACTGATGATCTTGATTGGGATGTACACCCAAGAAGATGGAAACAGTTGGTGGTCGTCCAGACGTACTTGGAGATCGATGGATATGCGGGGTACTAGGTGCCTCCGGTTTCGTTCAGACCCAGAACGGACTTGTAAATGGACTGTGTGTCTGACATTGGATTTTAGTCTATTTGATTGATTTCTATTAAATATATATCTTTTTGGCGGCGGAGAATTTATTCTCTTGCTTAACGCCCTTCTCTGAGACGTACGAGCTCAGGGGTTATATACTGATGGATATCAAACGCATAGAGTGAATTGTCTGTGTGGCATGCCTAAGTGGCAAATGATCAAGGCTTCTGTTGAAAAGCAAAGTCTTTTGGTTGATGATCGAAGCAAGGCCTTTGTGGCGTAGCTTTGTGTAACGTTTTACTTCGCGAGTTTCACACCCGATATGAACCAGAAACGAGAGAAGGACCTCAGGGAGGGTATGCGTTTCTTTCTAGCTAGAATTGGCGTCAGTGGTTTTACACGCTCTGACGAGTTTGACTTATGTGGTTGTTGCTGTTGCAAGGCGCCTTGGTTTGATCGAACGATCCGGGTCCGATTGAGTCATTTAGTTGGCTCACCTACGCCCCATAGGGCGGGGAGACGTATTGTTCAGGCATAATAATCCACATCGGTGGACCGACCCTGACAATCCGTGGGGCAGTTGCGGCTGTTCCTGAGACATGGGCTAGATTGTCTCGAATCGGTAGAGGACGATCTCTGGCCTCGGTTCATAGATGGAAACCCCACTTCCAATACGTGATTTTGCAGTTTTATTTGTAGAGCCTAGTATGGCGACATAGTGGGATGGGGCGCTTATGCCGTCTATGATTGATACTTATGATTTGATGTTGTTTTATACACTATGCACTTATAATAGTATCAAATGATTTGTTTTAAACGTACTAAGCATGTTTGGCTATTATAAGGGAAAACCCTATCCCCCGGCTTGCGTTGCATTGTGTGATAGGACCTGGGTCTTATAATAGCTTCAATTTTCTTAATTTAGCATTGCATTGTTTGTTTTATGCACTGGTATTCTTGGGAGGAAACCCGTTCCGTGTTATACGGCGTGGTCCCTTGATTTACCGAACTTTAAAATAAAGAATAATAACTGTTTTAATTCTCACAACAGTCCCATGACTGACCTGGAGTTTATTGTTTTAACCTAAACTCTGGGTGCCCTTATTTTGACATGGGCAGCTAGTAGTTTTGGTTTTGCAGATTTATATTCATAGGATCCTGGTTTACAACTGGAAGGATATTCGAAAAGCTTTGTATCGCTATATCTCCTTTAGTTGTGTATTGTATTATTTTCCGCTGCAATGTATTTAAATGTAATTTAAATCTCTGATATTTCTGTGTAATATTTATTTATACTCTGTATATCCTTGTAATCTGATGGGATTGTTGTAATAAACAATGAAATGTTCTTCCCTCTACGTTCTAATTTGTCGTGTTCTCAAAACAATCAGGCGTTTCGAACGGTCTGGGTCGGTTTAGCGACTGAGTCGGATCGAGCGAAATTCCTTTTCGTCACAGTTGGTATCAGAGCTTTGGTTTACAAAGCTCACAGAACAAGACACCTTAGAACCGTACGAAAGAATTCATCAGAAATTGGATTAGCAATATCCAATAAGAATGACTCGTTAGAGATGGGATCAGTAGTATCCTAGAACGAGTGTGAAGAGTATATTTTTAAAATGAAAACAATTTTTGTTTTGAAAATTTAATTCAATTATACGTATTTGAATATTTATTTATATTGAATTTGGACAATCCAGTATATAAAGATTTTGCATATACGTCTGACCCACGGGTATTCAAAGTTTTAATATACTGGGTAGATATAGAATCACTCTAGTCGCCCGGAGATGATTTTGATGATGCCGCGGCGTCATCAGCATTTATATTCGAGTGTCGAAGGTGAGATATCTATATATTTCCATTGACTGGTGTGAGAACCAATATTAGATAGGGCCTATTGTTGTGATTTGGCATCAAAAATGTGATTTTTTGAATATATATCAAAGTTATGAATTTGAAAAGCTAATCAACTAATTGATTGATGGTTGTGTTGTTAGATTACTGTTTTGATTAATTGAAATTTTAACCATATAGCCAATTTGATCAAATAGTGAGTTGTATTGGAAATTTGTCGCATTTGCTTGCATATACATGTACTTACATTGAACAGGTCATAGCAAAGAGGCTAGAGCAGAAGAATAAAATTGTTTGCCCAACAAATAGGTACATGTTTACCATAATTTACTGTTTTGTTTGGGTGATGATGATTTTATGAGCCGATTGGCTAGCCGCTTGGCTTTTTCTTTTTCTTTTTGAGATCAGAAGGCCTGTATGGCAATTTCGGGATTTTCCCGTGCTCCCGGTGCAGGGGAGGTTATGGCGAAATTTTTCGAAAATTTAGGGTGTTAGCCATATTTTTGAAAAATTTGAAAGTTCTTAGAAACTGAAAAGTTGAAGAACTTAAGCCATAATAAAAATAATGAAAGTTGAGTTGGTATTTAAAACAACTTTCGGCTTCGTTCCTTTTCGGGGATGAAAAGTTTTAAGTGGGGGAGATTGTAATAACCCGGAAGTCTGGGCCAGTTTAAAATTTTTATTTTGGCAATTTTATTGAATATTGATTATTTAAAATGAATTATTTTAAATAATACCGAAGAGAAATTTATTTTGAATATAATTCGAACGTATATATTCGTTTGAATCGACGATAGAATATAAATATTTATTTATATTAATAAAAGGAATTGAAAATGACGTAGTAGTTCGATAATTCGATTTCAAACTTCAAATGGATGTGTAGGATTCAAAATAAACCGGATTTTAGTGAAACTAAAAATATTAGAATCTAACTGATAATATCTTTCCAACGAATCCGAAAAATTGAAATTTCATAGCGGGGATAAAAAGATATGCCCAGTTGAAAATTCAGAATAGTCGCTATGGAATTCAGGCCCTTAAAAATGGAAATTTTGCAAATGACCTCGGAATTTGACGAAACCACTTTTGTTGGATCCGTGATGTCAAGTTATTGCTAGATTCCAAATTTCATAATTTTTCGAATCACTATGTGAGCGTGGAAAAGGAAAACGCGTTTGACCAGTTTTAGGACCGTATAATCACGAAATCCAACATTGAAATATTCCAAACACAATTTCGATTCAAATCCTTTCCCACTTTATATATTGGAAATTCTGGTTATTTTCAAATCCACTTTATTTATTTTAGAAATAAATAGAATTATAATTCTAGTTCAAAACTAGTTCATTTCGATAAAAAAATATTTTCTAGCTTCGTATTGACGATACGGTCCTAAGAAAACTAATTTCGTCGAATTCTGAGACCATTGGAAAAATGGCCATTTTCCAGTCGATTAAAATCAACTAAAACTGGTCAAACGCGTTTTCCTTTGCCACGCTCACATATTGATTCGAAAAATTATGAAATTTGGAATCTAGCAATAATTTGACATCACGGATCCAACAAAAGTGGTTTCGTCAAAATCCGAGGTCGTTTGCAAAATTCCTATTTTTTAAGGGCCTGAATTCCATATCGACTATTCAGAATTTTCAACTGGACATATCTTTTGATCCCCGCTATGAAATTTCGATTCTTCAGATTCGTTGGAAAGATATTATCAATTAGATCCTTTTGTTTTTGGTTTCACTAAAATCCGAATTATTTTTCACCCGGTACATTCAATTGAAGTTTGAAATCGAATTATCGAACTACCGCGCCATTTTCAATTCCTTTTATAATTATATATAATTATTTATGTTCTAACGACGACGTATATAATATATACGTCGAATTCATTTCAAAATAAATTTTATTCGATATTATTTAAAATAATCTATTTTAAATATTCAAACTTCACTAAATTTGCCAAAATAAAAATTTTAAACTGGCCCAGAATTTACGGGTTGTTACAACCTTGTAGCCAGGAAATCAAGGGTGGTAGAATCGGTGTTAACCTTGTAGCCATGAAATCAAGGGGATTGTACTGAGAATTTGATCTAGTAATAAAACCCTTCGCAATCTAGCGTTGCGTGGGACTGGACGTAGGAGTAATCTGAACCCGTATAAAATCCGGTGTGTTCTTTCCTTTTTTGCATTTTATTTCTATTTCTTTCTATGTTTGTATTTGATTCTGTGTCTATGATTATCTTTGTGGTGTGTTTTTCATATAGTAGATCATATTAGTTTTAGATTTTCTTAAACTCCTTGAAAACACTATTCACCCCCTCTAGTTTTATTTTTTTCCTTACGACCCATTCCACATTCCCTAACAATTATTTTATCGATGATGATTCCGATGGTTCCATAACTAAGGGCTTAGGGCCTGGTGCTCGACTATTGCACCATGCTTTAACTCACACAATTCCACCTTGCACCGGAACTTTTGACTTAGTATATGCAGAAACTTCCCAAACTCTATATGAAATTTATGGTGATATAAGAATCAATTGGATGCAAACTATCATGAACCATCTGCTTCTATTTGCTACTAGAACGCCGAACTACTTATACTATGGAGAATATCTCATGTGATTTCTTGCTCATGAAGAAATTCTAGAACCGACATCCAATAAGATAGAACCAAGAATTTTAGATAGCAAGAATTTAAAAATGATGAAATTACCTCCACCTACCTTAAACGTCATGAGCTTAGAAGAATGGAAAAAAAGAGATAAAGGACAATCATCTGCAGCTCCTACTAATGCAAACCCGGAAGACATCCGACTACTACTCAAGCTCAAACTAGTTGTGAGGCCATTAATGTTGTAGCACAGAATCAACTCTTGTTAAAAGCTCGCATTGAACATATGGATAGGAAAATGGACAAGAAGTTTGAAAAAATTAAGACCATTCTTGGTAACATGTGGAATGCAACAATTTGCACAACTTCTTCATCTACTCATGCGCCAGAAAGTGGCAAAAGGCCTGTGTCTCCGTTTAATCGGACTACCTCAGAAAGCATGATTTTGGACACCATTTGATGATGATTACGGTAGTACTTTATCTTGCTTTCGAACTTTATTCTATGAACATTGAAGAGACAAGTACTAAATGGCCTCACTTGCACTATGTACTCTAATTTATTTTCATATTTATCTTTGAGCACTATTACTATGCTCTGTGAACTCTATGTAATATTTATCATGCTATGTTTTCTTTTTAATCCATGACAAAGGAAGAGAAAATGGTAAGTCTGCAATAACAAATTGCTGTAGGAAAAGTATATTCATAGATTCAAGGGGAGATAAGATTATACAAGCATACATTCGGGGGGGAAAAAATAAAATTTTCTACAAAATTGCAAGAAGTTGTCACAAACAAAAAAGGGCATGATGTTTATTCAAGATATTTTTGATTCACGACAACAAAGAATTGAAGATCGAATGAACAATTAATTAGTATATTCTTGTGCATTTTTTGTAGTGTTAAAATTTATCAAAATTTATCCTCACATATTATAACACAAAAACACAACAACACAAATATATATATATATATATATATATATATGTGTGTGTGTGTGTGTGTGTGTGTATGTGTGTGTGTGTGTGCATGTATGTTAATGTCACACAAGTGACAAAACTAGAGGTTTTTACCTCAACCAGTCGACTGGTCAAAATCTACCAATCGATTGGTAAAGCAAAAACAACCCAGTTTTGCCTACCTGTGCATATTTCAAATATATATATATATATATATATACACACACACACACACACACACACGTTTTTATATGTTGACCAGTTGAATGGTGATTTTCAACTAGCCGATTGACCTGACAATAACAGTCATTTTTTTTGAAATGCCACCTCCTTCCATGAAGAGATTTCTATCCATTTCTGAATAGAAACGGCTACTTCTTTTCGCTATAATTCTTTATGGAAGGATACTGCTCTTCAACTATTATATATACATTAAAAACTTGATTTCCAAATTACCAATTCCTCTTCTAAATTTTGATCTTTATTTCTGAATATTCTTGCACTTTAAAAAGCTTTCTGAAAATTCAAATTGCTTTTGAATCATTAAATTTATTTCATATTTCTTGATTCAACAAGAAATCTACTACCTTTAAATCTTCACAAACACATTCAATATCTGAGGATAAGATTATAGGAAGGGCGTACTCAAACTGTTGGCTAATCGGTGTTACTCAGAACACAATCTAAAGTCAAGACTCTTATTTTACTGCTGAAATCCCATTGTTGGCGCGCAAGAGTTTTGATTGAGTACCTATTCGAGTTGCTCAGGCGTGAAATCTGTTCTTGGTGCGCAGGTGTGTTGTAAACCTATTCCTCTAGGTGAAGTGAGGGTTTGCTAGCGAAAAGCCAGAAGAAATCTTGGACTGGATGTAGGATGATGCTCCGAACCAGTGTAAAATTCACGATGTCATTTACTTTACTTTGCAACATTTACATATTGCTTATCCTTGATATTGATATACTAACTTCATTAAGTTTTAATTGCATAACTGTTGTATAAACATAATAATATATCACAACTTCCACATATCAACCCATATTAGTTGATCCTACTCTAGCACTGTTTTCACTCTTTACCCTTGCCGGAAGATACCTTGACTTGCGTTCCCTTGACGCTGTCTTGAACAGTGTTCGGTTGTGGATTGTGAGAATGAACTATTTGAGCTTCCCTGTTTCTATGCATTTCTTCTTAGCACAAAAAATGATGTGCCTTTTCTTAGAAAGCCTCCAAAGTCTTCGGTTGCCTCCCATCGATCCAAGCTCCAAATTTGGTGTTACGCAGAATTCCCTTAGCAAGATGAACTAATACGGTGCGAGGCTATGGATCTTCGACCTCTGCTAGAGCATTGTTGAAATGTTAGAGGTAACTCTTGAGCATTCCCCGATGCCCTGGAAGAGGTTAGAAAAAGTCAGGGTGCCCTTCAGCGTCGACACATTCATCCTGAATTACTTCATCAGCTCGGAAGCAAGCTGATTGAAAGTAGAGATGGATCATGTTGGAAGTCGGGAGAACTAGAGGAGAGCGATGCCTTTGAGGAATACTAGAAAGCACTTGCATTTAATGACATTAGTGGCTCGGATTGAATCCATGTGCCATTTGTGATGGTTCAAAAAGTTACTTGGATCGATCTTCCCTGAGTAATACGTTAGTTGGGGCAATTTGAAGCGTCAAGGCCATTCGGAGTCGTGGACGACCCAAGTGCAGGGTTTACGCCTCTTATTGGTTTCCTAAACATCGGTGGCGTTCCCCCATGTTTCTCTTATGATCCTTCGGACCATGTCGGTGAGAATTACGGGTTGAACCTATATTGGATTCCAGCGGTCATGGTCCAGCTAGGGAGTTCAAGGCTGTGGCCACCTTCTCGGATAAATATTAGCATCGTCTTCAACCTCGACTGCTTGACTTTGTTAAGATCAGTTCGGTCGAACTCGGGCCTGATGGGTTGTTGGGCACGTAGGCACCAAGTTACAAGTGACAACCAGAAAATTCTATCATGGAAGGGGTTAGGAGCTTATTTCTGGTTCGTCGTTAGGGCCCCAATGGGAATGGTCACGTTGATGCATTACCTCACTGAAGGTGACATTATTTCCGCTACCGTTGCAACTGCCATTCCCAATGGCATTAGTCCTGTTCCTTTTACTTTGGTTACCCTGGTGAGTGTCACAATAAGAGCTTTCCGAGATGTTAGGTAAGGGATGAGTGCTTTTGTTGATTTCGAGGTGAGCGATGTCGCTTCGAGCATTTTCTTAAAGTCATTGCATCAGCTCAATGTTCGTTTTCATTTGCTCGATAAGTTCTCTCGTCTTCTCTTCCATTTTATTATTAAGTTCAAAGAATTGGGCATGGGTTACCGGAGCATCAAAATTGTAGGAGGTAGCAATTTCCATTTGATCGGAAGTTCCGAAGGTTGATGCTAAGGAGAATTTTCCATGCCAGCAGCAGTAGAAGTTCCGATCAATGGAGTCTGTCCTTTTCTAAACATCGTAAGCAAACTTAGGAGGTAGGTATACAGGACCTAAGTTGCGTATCAAGTTTGAGATGGATGTTGGTTAGAAAGAGGCAATCCTCAAGGCTTCGAGTTTTTCTTAGTGAGATCACGAAAGTTATGAAGCGTAAAATTGGTGTCACACCCAAATACTCTCTACCTAGCGAGATTAAAATTTCGTATAGGGAAAGTGATGTGCGAAAAGAAAAAATCAAGATTTATAGTGGTTTGGTTCAGGTTGAACCTATGCTCACTTTGGAGGTATCGTTGAATTTATTCACTATTGAAGGATTACAGTGATGGACATCATCACCAAAAAGAGTTACAATGATTAATAAAGTTCTATTGATCCGTTTTCTCAAGATTCATTGCTAGTTCAATGCTTAGAGAGAATGGGACTTCTTCTTCCTCAAGCTTCAAGAGGCTTTAATGGTGTCCAAGGTTCTTCTCATGATGTAAAATCAAGAAAATGCCAACCCCTTTCCTGTGTGAGGCTAAGGGGTATTTATAAGTAGTGGAGCAAGTGGGACTAGTTGAGAGATGGGGACCACAGGTTGAAATTCACATCTCGAAGTAGAAGCATCTTTCGAATTACATATCCGAAGGGGATACAAAGTTGTGTATCCAGTGGATACAAACCTCGTATCCTAAGGGATATGAGGTACATATCCTAGGGGATATGAACTTCATAACCAATGGATATGAAATTCATCTCCTGTAGGATGCAAAATGCGAGGGGTCGATGGCAACTGAGCAATACAAATTTTCCTAAGTAGGATTTTTCATGAGGAGTCCTGAGGTCAATACTCACGCAGCTCCCTTCGGGCCTAGATCCTGAATATCTTGGCAACACTGCGAGCTATTGTACCATGCGGTTGGCCGTGTCATGTGGTCCGATATCGCTTTTGCGAACTGGACCGAAAGGCGGTTGTCAATAATAGTAATGTATTATCAATAAATTTAAGTATTCGGAAATCAATTTATATTTTATCAATTTTATTTAACAAATAAAATAGACCTTTTTAAATGATCTAGGAATTTTGAGAAACCAGTTTTAGTGGGTTTGAAATATAGAATTATTGTAGGATTTCAATTTATGTATTGATCAAAATTTCATGCGAGCTTAAAACATTCAACATAAAAATGTGTCAATAAGATATATTAAAATGTTTACCCACACGTGCATCTCCTCCTTTAACCTTATCCATCCTCTTCACTTCTATCTCTTGTATCTTTGCCAATTCGCCACCCCAAAAAACCATTCAAAAAATTAAAACTCAAACACTGGTTAATGGATTCAAGTGATTTGGATCATACGTACCCGTGTTGTCTAGATCTTCAAATCCATGTTCAAATATTAAGGTGTGAACTTTTGTTTATTGATCTCGACATTTGTAGTTGAGCTAAGGTTGAAAAAGGTGGCCAATGTGGAAAGAATTAGGCAATAGCCAGATGGACGTTTCATTATTTGCAATAAGGCGCACCTACTGGCATCATGGAGTGGAATTCCGATCATCATGAGTCAAAAGCGATAAAGGGAAGTGGTTTCATTTTTGGGTTCCAGGTCAATTTTGACATAGGGGATTTGGAGTATGATTTACAGTGGTGACCGAGTAGGGATTGCTTCGCTGAATCGTGTTGCGACAGCTGCAGGCCGGTTCGATGGCGAAGATGGAGAGTAATGGTGAGCAAAACAACAGTCAAGGGTTGGGTTTAGACCAAGGAACACAATTTCAAATTTACGGGAGATGAAGTGTGCATGTGAGTGAGAGGGTGAGGAGAAATCATAATTTAAATTTTTAAGTTAATGCTGGTTAATCTTGTATTAACTTGTATACACATTATCTAATTCTTTCGAGGTTATATTTGGACAAAACAGGTTGCATATCATGTTTGCGATATCTGCACGTACGAGTTGGATTGGAGGGATCTGGAGCTAAGCTAGTTTGAAATTTGATAAATGACGTGAAAGTTGAGTTGATTTTGAAGGTGAGTTGTTTAACTCACACTTTATGGAATATTGTTATAACATATGTTACTACCAAAATTAACTACGAAACAAGCAGACGGTGAAGCGGTATCGGGTGTCCGCAAGCACATAGAAATTCTCCAAAGCAAGTGTCAAACACTAGAAAGAAACAAGAGCTGGAAGGAATGATTCGAGAGCTGCATAAATAGGCACCTTCCCAGGGGAAAGGAACTCAAGTGACTAATACCAATAGAATCTATCCGGTAGGACCTACCCGACAAGATCTGAAACACCCCACCTCCGTTAGGGTCACTCTCAAAGGGAATGCCCTAATTTTGGTAGAGGTTTATAAGTATAAGTCACAGATACACAAGACATATACAAGAACACATATTTTTGAACAGCGGAAAACAACAGCAACTTTTATTCCTTCAAAATACGTGTTACACAAACTATGCCATAATTGTCTTACAATACTCCCAAAAACATTACATTTTCATAACTGTCTTGATTTCATTATTTAAAGAAGCATAAAAACATAAGTAAACTGCATAAGTCCCATAATTGTTGTCTAAAGCCATAGTCCAAAACGAAAGAGATCCAAGCAATACATTCTTTCTCTTCAAGCTGGATGTGAAAACTGGTCAACCTGCGGTATTCCCTCCCTGTGCACCTGGGGGGGAGGGGGAACGAAAGGAAAGAAGACGAAAGAAAAGTAGAGTCAGACATAAAGCCTGAGTAAGTCTAGGACTATTCAGTCTATGAATAATGAATTGGGCATGATAAGTATAAACTGGAAATGGGAAAGCACTATAAACTAAGTTAAGTTGTCTAGAGTCGAATATACTATCGCACCCCATATTACTCTCTGCACCCATATAAACTAGTTCCCAATAGGCACCCCATAATCAGGGTGAAGTGATCCATTTCTAATGATCGGCTCCTACTCGCATAGTTACATGTGTCTTACGGCCCCCGATGTTGAAGTTACCTATGCTGGTCCCACCATGGGGTGTATCAAGTCCCATGGAGGCGGCCCGACACAATTCTAGAATGCACAGGTATACTACTGGTGCCCAGTGCCTAATTTTTCTGCGCCGGAGTGTGTGCACGCCCGCACCCCGTTAGAACCTACACTGTTGCACCACCGTCGTCGATTTGACCTCTTACAGTCAACCGAGTAATCGTGCCCCACCCTGCCTAGTTCAGGGTATCCTGATACACCTTGTAGGGTTACTGCTGAAAAGGGTCCCCCGCTACTAGGTTTTCTATTTCTAGCCAACATGCTAAGTTGGTTAAGTGTATTGTAAACCTAACCCCCAAATCAGTCTGTATAGTTTAGCATGTTCAATTTGATTAAGTATTGATTCAATTTACTTAATCCTATCAATCCTGACTCAGCCTTTATTGTCTTATTAAAGCCTCGACCTCTCACATTAGACAGGTATTGTTGTGACTGCCTGTTGTCGGTTGGTTCCGGGCAGTCTTACGTCACAACTCAGTCTAACCTCGGGTCTTTATTGGGCTCAATGTTTAACCACCCACATTGGATAGGTATTGTTGTGACTACTGGACAGCCGGGCGGTTCCGGGCAGATTTACGTCACAACTTAATCCAACCTCGGGTTAAACACATCGTATTTTCTAAGTTTACATATTTTGTCTCTTTTTTTTATATGTAAATATTTGCAGCCCATTATTCAAATTCATCTTTATTGGGTAAAATTAATTTATACCCCTTATATGTTCTCAAGGTCGTTGGCATACGTCAAACATGCCAACACATATGTTTTATATTTTAACCCAAACGTCTTTACCCCCGTTTTATACGTTCGCTACAATATAACATATGTTGGGTTTAACATTTAAACCCAACTTAGCCACATGAAAAAGGGGAGGCTTAGAACATGGTGTTTATATATTCTAAGTAGCATCAAAAGGGGTGTGTGAACGCATGAACTTGCAACATAGCGAACTAATTAACACAAATTAGGCACTTGTGAACTTGCATTGTAATAGCATATAATCATGACATAAAACATACCTAAACATGAAATCATGGTTTTTAATATGTTCATGTAAACTTGCATTTGAAATGTAAATCTAACTTAATTATGTGTCGCATATATTATCATATGATTTTGATAACAACATAGGCCTAAAACATATTTTGTTTGGGCATAAAGTCAAACATAAACTAGCCATGTTCATAAAGTCAGCACAAGTTCACAAAGGTGCTTACTTTTGTTACTAACACAAAAGTATGGTTTTACACTTGAATCATGATGCCGATTCCAACATAAATTCATATGAATCATACTACTCAAATGGATCCAACTACAATAAAGATGACCATAAAAATATACATCATGTTGGCATAATAATGAACCATATACTTGCATGAATCTCAACTTTGTTGTAATAAACTATCACAAACACATAGTCGTTACTTTCAACATGAAACATTTACTTGCAATTATCCAATATGTGTTGTAATAAACTACCACAAACATATAGTCATTAACTTCCAGCATGAGTCATATACTTGCAAATATCCAATAGGTCTAACATCATTATACCACAACATCACAAATCTATTCATAATTAAAATCATAGCAACATACAATTATTAATTATCATCACCACAAATTAAGTACAATTCCATTTCTCATTTCACACAAATCAAAATCAATTATTCATTCACATCGGAATAGCACTCTACTTACAACGTATGACGAATCTTCAATTCAGGATTCTGAATTCTGAATTCTGAATTTGAAGATGCTATCCTTTGTTGTAGGTGTTGTTTTGATTTAGTTGTCGTTGCTTTAAGCTTTTGAATTGTCTCCTAATCGTCGCTCAACTTTGATGGCTACTCCTAGTCTTTCCTCAGCAGCATGACAGTCTCATTCTCATTTTTATTTGTATGAATTAGGTGGAGTCTTAGGTCCTTTTTATAGAGTTTGTGAATTGATTAGAACCGTCGATGAAGCTTGGATTAATATTAGCCGTTCGTTTGAAGGAGAGACCAATCAGGAGCTGACACCTAGCCCTAGTGACAAGGCAAGACTCAAAAATTCGGCTAAGCATAGACCAGGCCAGCCAGGAGGGGCTGGGTTCGACCTGGCTCAGGGGCCAGGTCGACTCCCCAGTCGACCCCCAGGTCGACTTGGTAGTCGACCTGGGTGCCCCAGGTCAACTACCCAGCCGACCTGGGTGCCTTGGGCGGGAAAATTCCCGCCTAGCCTATTCTGGTCCGATTTTTTTTTTTTTTTTTTTTGAAATTTGAATTTGTTCTGAGCTGTTTCTGTCTGTTTGAATTTTAAACTGAATTCTGAAACTTCCGGAGGCCATATCTTCTTCATACGGAGTCCGTTTTACGCAAACTCGGACTCTATCCCAAGCAGAATTCCGAGACGAACGCAATGGCATATCCCATTTCCCTTAATTCTTTGATTTGAAATTAATTATACTATTATTTGTGAATTTCACTATTATAGAATACACGGGGTGTTACATTCTCCCCCACTTAAAAGGATTTCGTCCCCGAAATCTTCAAGTTCAGGAAGAATGTATATCCTAACATCCAAACGTCCATCTACACATCCATCAAACACGAGCATCCATTGTCCTTAAAAGACTTCAAATGCTTCATGATCATATGCGAAGTGTGTGTACATGTACTTATCTAATGCAAAATCAGGCGGCCTACTGATTCAGTTGACCTCCTTAATGCAAATTATGTAAGTGTCATGAATCCATTATGTATGCAAATTTTCCTATTCATGATTCTACATGAGTGCACAATCATTCATATATAAATGCAACATCCATATGACAACACATTAAACTTCAACCATATAGGAATATAAATACATATATGCATATGCAATATGAAGTGACTGAGCTGATCTAAAACCTAGATTGCGTGTGTATATGCAACCACGAGCAACCACTAGCAATCACTTGCAACCACTTGCAACCATCATCCATAACATGTTTCAATTAAATGTTTTCATCCAAAGGGTTTCTACCTAAAAGATAAGGCCGAGGAGATATACCTAAAAAGATAGATAAAAGCGCAACTTAAGGAAAAAGAAAGATCAAAGATGTACCCTCGAAAAGAGAAGGGTATGCTGTGCGTATTCTAGCCTCAGTTTCCCAAGTCGTGTCTTCCTCGGCGTCGCTCCACTGAACTTTGATGAGCTTGACTTCGCGGTTGCGTAGCTTTTTCACTTCAATTCCTAAGATGCGTGTTGGAACTTTCCTCACGGTTGCTTCGCGTTCCACTTCAGCTTCTTCTAGGACGTTTGGCTCTACCACTCCAGCAGATTCATGTAGACATTTTCGGAGGTGCGAAACATGAAAAACGTTGTGAACTCCGGCTAGTTTTTCAGGTAGCTCTAATCTATAGGCCATTTTCCCAATTTTCTCAATAATAGGAAACGGCCCTACGAATCTTGGTGCTAGCTTCCCTGTGGATCCAAAATGAATAACGTTCCTTAGAGGAGATACCTTCAGAAAAACTCTGTCCCCAACCTCAAACTCAAGGTCAGTCCTTCTCTTGTCTGCGTAGGATTTTTGTCTGTCTTGGGATGTCTTCATTCTTTTCCGTATTAAGTCTACTTTCTCTGAAGTCTCTCAGATCATATCTGGTCCAAGTATGAGCTTGTCAGTAGACTCCCACCAACAAGTGGGCGATCGGCACGGTCTTCCATATAAAGCCTCGAAGGGCGCCATTCCGATGGTGGCTTGGTAGCTGTTGTTGTAGGCAAATTCCACCAAAGGAAGATGGTCTTCCCACGTCCCTCCGAAGTCAAGGACGCACAGTCTTAAAAGGTCCTCCAAAACTCTGTTCACTCTTTCTGCATGGCCGTCGGTTTGGGGATGATAAGCAGTACTCAAGCATAACTGTGTGCCTACCTCTTCTTGCAGACTGCACCAAAACTCACTTGTGAAGATAGGGTCTCGGTCACTAACAATGCTGGAGGGTATTCCATGGAGTTGAACAATTTCCTTAAGATAAAGAGATGCTAGGGATGAGGTAGTTCTTTTACTCTTGACAGGTAAAAAGTGGGCGCTTTTAGTAAGCCTATCCACTATTACCCAAATGCTAGTGTTTCCTCTTCTAGACCTAGGCAGCCCATCAATGAAGTCCATTGAGATGCTATCCCACTTCCACTGTGGGACCTCTAGAGGATGGAGCAAACCGCCATGTTTCTTATGTTCCGCCTTAACCTATTGGCAAACCATACACTTTGAAATGAATTCTGCCACGTCTTTCTTCATGCTTCTCCAAAAGAAAGTTCTCTTTATGTCCTTGTACATTTTATCTCCGTCTGGATGTATCGTCATCTTGGAGTGATGTGCTTCCTCGAGGACCTTCTTTACTAAATCCCTTGTCTGTGGGACGCATAGTCTTCCGTCTCGCCTTAGCCAACCCTTATCGTAGATGGAGTATCTGTTGAGGTGACTTGAAGTCTCACCCCTAATTAGCCTATCAATCGTTTCCACAAGCTGAGGGTCTTCGTGTTGTGCTATCCCTATTGAGTCCACTAAAGTCGGGCGTACTTCGAGAGATGCTAGCAAGCCCGGTACAAAATCGGAGGAGGGCCTAAAGTCAAAGCTGGCTATAAACTCTAGGCTTTTCCTTTCAACAAACAACGGGCTTAGGGTCAGTTTCTTTCGGCTCAACGCGTCTGCCACTACGTTGCCTTTGCCCCGAGTGTAGGAGATCTCGAAATCGTACGAGGCAAGAAACTCCATCCATCTTTGTTGCCTCAAGTTAAGGTCCTTCTGCGAGAAGAGATATTTCAACAATTTATGGTCAGTGTAAAGTTTGAACTTCTCACCTAGGAGATAGTGGCGCCAAGACTTAAGCGCAAAGACGATGGCAGCTGACTCAAGATCGTGGGTCGGGTAGTTCTTTTCATGCACTTTCAACTGTCTCCCGCCATAAGCTACTACCCTTCCTTCTTGCATTAAGACAGCGCCTAGTCCTGTCCCACATGCATCTGTATAAACTGTGAACATCTTGCTTCCATTTGGCAACGTCAGAACTGGGGCTGTTGTAAGAGCCCTTTTTAGTCGTTGGAAAGCAAACTCGCAATCCAAGTCCCAATTGAACACTAGATTCTTCTTTGTCAGCCTCGTGAGTGGAGCTCATATTTTTGCAAAGTCTTTGATGAATTTCCGATTGAAGCCTGCTAGCCCGAGGAAGCTTCGGACTTCTGTTGCATTCCTTGGTGTCTTCCAATCCTGTACCGCTACTACCTTAGCAGGGTCCACAGCTAACCCTTCTTTGGATACTATGTGCCCAAGGAACCTCACTTCCTCTCTCCAAAAGTGGCACTTGGAGAATTTGGCTTTTAGCTGATGGACTCGCAGAGTTTCCATGATTGCCCTTAGGTGCTGAGCATGTTCCTCTTCACTCTTTGAGAAGATAAGGATATTGTCTACGAAGACCACTACGAACTTGTTGAGGAATTCCCTGAACACCCTACTCATCAGGTCCACGAAGTAAGCGGGTGCGTTTGTCAAGCCGAAGGGCATGACAAGCCATTCAAAGAAGCCGTCTAGGGTTCTGTATGCTGTCTTATCGATGCTATCTTTAGCCACCCTTAGCTAATGAAATCCGGTCGCTAAATCGAGTTGGGAGAAAACAGACGCTCCTACAAGCTGATCAAATAGATCGTCAATTCTGGGGAGAGGGTGCCTATTCTTTTTTGTTAGTTTGTTGAGCTCCCTATAGTCAACACATAGACGGAGTGAACCATCCACCTTTGTGGCGAACACCACTGGAGCGCCCCATTCTGAAATGCTCCTTCTAATGAACCCCTTCTCTAGAAGCTCTTTAACCTGTTTACTGAGTTCTTTCCTTTCCCGTGGAGCCATGTGTCTAACGGGCAATGCAACGGGCTTTGCATTATCTACAAGATATATGCAGAAGTCTATCTCCCACTTAGTAGGTAAGCCCTTCACCTCTTCGAAGACATCCGGATATTTCCGGACCACTCTAACCGATTGCAAACTTTCAACAGAAGCATATAGCGATTCAAGATAACTAAGCATAACCGCATACGAGGGATTACAAGTAATTTCCAGAGTGTTACCGAGTTGGGTCAGAAGCCTAACCACCCTTTTCTCATAATCAAGGATGGCACCATTACTGGATAGCCAATCCATGCCCAAAATCAAACCATATCCCGAGAAGCCCAAAACAAAGGCACTACATCTAAATTCTACGCTTAGAATAGAAATTTTCAATCCCACACAGATCACAAACAAATGAGCCGGGCCCCCGATTGGATTTGAAACAATTAAGGGGTCCTCTACCATACTAGTTTTTAGATGCAGAGATTCTACTAAAGCAGATGAGACAAAGGAGTGTGATGCGCCAGAATCAAATAAAGTGCGAACTGGGTGATCATAAAGATAAACTACACTTTCTACAGAAGTATTTATACCTCACTGTTGCAGAGGTGGCGCTTCTAGCACATGAACCTGTGCCCCTGAGGTGGATCCAGCCCTCTGCCCCTGCCCTCGTTTCTTTGGGCAATCCTTAGCCATGTGGCTTGTCTCACTACAAGAAAAGCACCCACCATTCATCTTGGCCTTCTTTTTCCGGCAATCTTTCACTAAGTGCCCCACTTTGCCACAGAAATTACACTTCCTCTTCTCTTTTTTGTCTTTCCCGCCCTTCTTAAAGTCTGTCTTCTTAGGCTGTAAACCCTCTTTCTTCCCTTGAGAGCTTTCTGCCTTTGTCTCCTTCTTGCCCTTATCCTCTTCGTTCAGCAATGCCATCTGCACCAACCTCTCATACGTAGCTCCCATGGGTATATGGGTCATGGCCAAACTGTGTAATGGCTCATTCAATCTTTTGACAAAGCGGAGAGCCTTCTTGTGCGGAGTGTTGACTAGGTCCAGTCCGAACCCAACCAGCTGATCGAACTGATTAACGTACTCTTTGACTGTCATATTCCATTGCTTAAGAAATAAGAATTTTTCCAACTGAAGACTCCTTTCATCTTCTGAGAGAAATTTAGCCTCAAACCTTGCCCTAAAGTCCTCCCATGTTTGCACTGGTCTTTCTGCATTGGTAACTTCCCACCAGTAGGAAGCCTCGCCTTTAAGTAGCCATACTGCCAGTTGTACCTTCTGTCTATCTTCTACCTCAAAATGACGAATAAGTCCTCGGTTTCCTTCAGCCAATTCCTAGCTGCCACGAAGGACTTGGTTCCATGAGAGTCCTTTCCTCCCATAGCTTCAAAGTCTTTACATATCTTAGCAAAAGTATTACCACGCGGAGGAGGTGGAGGAAGAGGTGCTGCTGCAGCTGGATGATTTCCTGCAGCTGGGGGAGGAGGAACAGTGGACCTGGCTGATTGTCCCTTGCTTCTAAGAATCGTCTAAACCAACCAGGTATTGGTACACCCTCTGGCAAGTTAAGTTCTTCGGACATGATGAACAAAAAGGATAGATTCAAAACGAAGGATAAAAGATAGTACCAAAGGCTTTGGGGGACTATGCCTTTTTAAAATAAAATAATATTTTATCTTTAAAAATGCTTCTTTAAATTTTCTTTTGAAAATAAATTTTCAAAACTTTTTATCTCATCTGGTAAACCTGGCTCTGATACCAAGTGAAACACCCCACCTCCGTTAGGGTCACTCTCAAAGGGAATGCCCTAATTTTGGTGGAGGTTTATAAGTAGAAGTCACAGATACACAAGACAGATATAAGAACACATATTTTTGAACAGCGGAAAACAACAGCAACTTTTATTCCTTCAAAATACGTGTTTCACAAACTATGCCATAATTGTCTTACAATACTCCCAAAAACATTACATTTTCATAACTGTCTTGATTTCATTATTTAAAGAAGCATAAAAACATAAGTAAACTGCATAAGTCCGATAATTGTTGTCCAAAGCCATAGTCCAAAACGAAAGAGATCCAAGCAATATGTTCTTTCTCTTCAAGCTGGATGTGAAAACTAGTCAAGCTGCGGTATTCCCTCCCTGTGGACCTGGGGGGGGGGGGGGGGGGTACGAAAGGAAAGAAGACGAAAGAAAAGTAGAGTCAGACATAAAGCCTGAGTAAGTCTAGGACTATTCAGTCTATGAATAATGAATTGGGCATGATAAGTATAAACTGGAAATGGGAAAGCATTATAAACTAAGTTAACTTGTTTAGAGTCGAATATACTATCGTACCCCATATTACTCTCTGCACCCGTATAAACTAGTTCCCAACAGGCACCCCATAATCAGGGTGAAGTGATCCATTTCTAATGATCGGCTCCTACTCGCATAGTTACATGTGTCTTACGGCCCCCGATGTTGTAGTTACCTATGCTGGTCCCACCATGGGGTGTATCAAGTCCCATGGTGGCGGCTCGACACAATTCTAGAATGCACAGGTATACTACTGGTGCCCAGTGCCTAATTTTTCTGCACCGGAGTGTGTGCACGCCCGCACCCCGTTAGAACCTACACTGCTGCACCACCGCCGTCGATTTGACCTCTTACAGTCAGCCCAGTAATCGTGCCCCACCCTGCCAAGTTCAGGGTATCCTGATACACCTTGTAGGGTTACTGCTGAAAAGGGTCCCCCGCTACTAGGTTTTCTATTTCTAGCCAACATACTAAGTTGGTTAAGTGTATTGTAAACCTAACCCCCAATCAGTCTGTATAGTTTAGCATGTTCAATTTGATTAAGTATTAATTCAATTTACTTAATCCTATTAATCCTGACTCAGCCTTAATTGTCTTATTAAAGCCTCGACCTCTCACATTAGACAGGTATTGTTGTGACTGCCTGTTGCCAGTTGGTTCCGGGCAGTCTTACGTCACAACTCAGTCTAACCTCGGGTCTTTATTGGGCTCAATGTTTAACCACCCACATTGGATAGGTATTGTTGTGACTACTGGACATCCGGGCGGTTCCGGGCAGGTTTACGTCACAACTCAATCCAACCTCGGGTTAAACACATCGTATTTTCTAAGTTTACATATTTTGTCTCTTTTCTTTTTATATGTAAATATTTGTAGCCCATTATTCAAATTCATCTTTATTGGGTAAAATTAATTTATACCCCTTAGATGTTCTCAAGGTCGTTGGCATGCGTCAAACATGCCAACACATATGTTTTATATTTTAACCCAAACGTCATTACCCCCGTTTTATGCGTTCGCTACAATATAACATATGTCGGGTTTAACATTTAAACCCAACTTAGCCACATGAAAAAGGGGAGGCTTAGAACATGGTGTTTATATATTCTAAGTAGCATCAAAAGGGGTGTGTGAACGCATGAACTTGCATCATAGCGAACTAATTAACATAAATTAGGCACTTGTGAACTTGCATTGTAATAGCATATAATCATTACATAAAACATACCTAAACATGAAATCATGGTTTTTAATCTGTTCATGTAAACTTGCATTTGAAATGTAAATCTAACTTAATTATGTGTCACATATATTATCATATGATTTTGATAACAACATAGGCCTAAAACGTATTTTGTTTGGGAATAAAGTCAAACATAAACTAGCCATGTTCATAAAGTCAACATAAGTTCACAAAGGTGCTTACATTTGTTACAAACACAAAAGTATGGTTTTACACTTGAATCATGATGCCAATTCCAACATAAATTCATATGAATCAACTACTCAAATGGATCTAACTACACTAAAGATGACCATAAAAATATACATCATGTTGGCATAATAGTGAACCATATACTTGCATGAATCTCAACTTTGTTGTAATAAACTATCACAAACACATTGTCGTTACTTTCAACATGAAACATCTACTTGCAATTATCCAATAGGTGTTGTAATAAACTACCACAAACATATAGTCGTTAACTTTCAGCATGAGTCATATACTTGTAAATATCCGATAGGTCTAACATCATTATACCACAACATCACAAGTCTATTCATAATTAAAATCATAGCAACATACAATTATGAATTATCATCACCACAAATTAAGTACAATTCCATTTCTCATTTCACACAAATCAAAACTCAATTATTCATTCACATCGGAATAACACTCTACTTACAACGTATGACGAATCTTCAATTCAGGATTCTGAATTCTGAATTTGGAGATGCAATCCTTTGTTGTAGGCGTTGTTTTGATTTAGTTGTCGTTGCTTTAAGCTTTTGAATTATCTCCTAATCGTCTCTCAATTTTGACGGTTACTCCTAGTCTTTCCTCAATAGCATGACGTTCTCATTCTCAATTTTATTTGTATGAATTAGGTGGAGTTTTAGGTCCTTTTCATAGAGTTTGTGAATTGATTAGAACCGTCGATGGAGCTTGGATTAATATTAGTCGTTCGTTTGAAGGAGAGACCAATCAGGAGCTGACACCTAGCCCTAGTGACAAGGCAAGACTCAGAAATTCGGCCAAGCACAGACCAGGCCAGCCAGGAGGGGCTGGGTTCGACCTGGCTCAGGGGCCAGGTCGACTCCCCAGTCGACCCCCAGGTCGACTACCCAGTCGACCTGGGTAGCCCAGGTCGACTACCCAGTCGACCTGGGTGCCTTGGGCGGGAAAATTCCCGCCCAGCCTATTCTGGTCCGATTTTTTTTTTTTTGAAATTTGAATTTGTTCTGAGCAGTTTCTATCTGTTTGAATTTTAAACTGAATTCTGAAACTTCCGGAGGCCATATCTTCTTCATACGGAGTCCATTTTACGCAAACTCGAACTCTATCCCAAGCAGAATTTCGAGACGAACGCAATGGCGTATCATGTTTCTATTAATTCTTTGATTTGAAATTAATTATACTTTAATTTGTGAATTTCACTGTTATAGAATACACGGGGTGTTACAAGATCTATCCAGCAGGGTCCATCCGGCTGGGTCAATCCGGCAGGTAGATCCTATAGCAGAAGGTCATCTAAGTCGAAAGCTAAGAAAGGGGGAGGCAAGGGCTCCGCAAATTAAAACCTAGAAGGATGGAAGGGCTGTCGGTATTAACCTGCTCAATACCAATACATCAGGCGGTGAAGACGTCAATAGTATCAAACCAGAAGTACATAAAGATTATCCGGAACAAACTTCCAAAGCATCTACTGCATAAATATCGAAAGGTCACATTGATTGACAATAAGAAAATCACCTGGAGCTATCTTCCGGACAATAAGGCTATACCTGGGGGCTCCACCGAAAGGTCAACCCGAACCCTAGCAGGGATACAGGCCATCCATACTAATTGGCTTTGTACAGACACCGGCAGTGGTTCCGAACCTGCAGCTATCTACATACATCACGAGGGCAAGCTCCTCTAAGTATTCATAAGAAAACCAGAAGCCTACATCCGGAAGCTTATTATCGAGAGCTCATATCAATCTCAAAGAAACCCCAACCGGCTGGAACCTTCACTACACAAGCTATAATAAGCACCATAAAGCGGCCGGAAGCTAAAACATCCAAGACCAAGGAGAAAAGCGACTGACAGAGGCTCCTACAGGTCCAATGGTCCAACAACAAAGGGCCCCCGAATTCTCTATAAATAAGACCCTAAGGGTCACATTTTGAGGAGGATTTTTCTCATTCTTATTCTTGTACTCTTTTCTCTAGAGTCAACCCTAATCGTTAAATCAATTTGGGGATTTATCTTATTCTATTCTTATATTCTAAATCAAAGATCAATAAAGAGTGAGTCGACACTTATGATATTTCTTTATGAATTTGCTATGCTATTTCCTAGTTATTGTTGTCGTAGCTTACTGCTTGTTTCCTACACATACATAAACCTTTGACCAAGCCTTTTCGCAGGTCGAGTGAAACACCTCTTCCCACAAGTTTGAACCCTTCTTATAAGCTTAGACCCTTCAACAGGCTTAGCGCAGAACCCTTCCTACTATCCGTTTAGTCCTTTTCAAGGGTTGTGTTTAGAAATTCATCCTCCTGGGATAACTGTTGTTTCTTGAATCGCTTAAGCGTGATACTCACCCCATCGAGGGAAGAGTAACTATTCTTTCGAAATCTAAACCATGATACCTAGGAAACGGTGAACTAACTCAAACTCGAAAAAGGCTAAACAACCTATTTTTCTCTTAGGTCCACTTCCATAGACCTGTCTCCGGTGTTGATGAAAAATATCGTTAACACCATATATTAAATATCCCTTGTTGAATTAATATTTATTGGCGTGATTTGGTTGTTTTGATGCTTTATAGTTATATGGTTGGTTTATAATTATATATTCCCACCCGTGGAGTGGATGACCTTCGACGCAACCTTCTTTTGAACGTAAGATTCATGTTAAATGAATTAGATTATATTATCTATTTTATATACATATGTGAAGTAATATATGAATTGTGATGTAGGAGGATATGTTTGAGGGATTCAATAGGATTCCTCAGTGTTTCAAATGTTACTTACTTTCAGATTATACACTTATGAATTGTCTAGCCTAAGTAACACTAAAATATAACTTGGATGACGATTGTTGAATTAAACTCAACACTGATATGTATTTAATCAATAAACAGTACTGTATAAGTGGTTGGCAGCAAATATCCTAAGTTTTTTATTTTTAAGAAGTTGGTTCACCATAAGGCGGATTTACTAATTTTTGAAGCTATAAATTGATATATACAACAAAACAAAGATTTTGAATCGAGTCTTAAATAAAATAAAATTTTGATTAAAAAAATATCTATAGTTTGATTTTATATATAAAAATATAAAATGGTCATATGAATCTTATAGACCCCGAACCACAGCGATAATTTTTTGTGTGTTGCTATTCACACCCCCATTTAGACTACTGGCCACCTATACTAAAGACCACCTCTTTTCTATGCCTCTTTTACTCCTTTACACCACCTAAGTTATTCAGTTTCTAATCGGCTACCACCTCCGTCTTTAATTCTTCATCGTTCCAAAAAAAAAATCTTCTTCCTGAAATTTTCTCCATCGCTTTACAAGCTTGAAGATTCCAATGCAATTTCAAGAATCTTGCGGCCTATTGCTATCATCCACATAGTTATCAAGTTTATTGTCATTCACATTATCTTCCTACAAAATCAAATAAAAATAATTAAAATGATTTTTTTTTTGTAAATTTTGACACATAAATTTTGTTGTATGAAGAAAATCCTAAAATTCAATAACTTACAATGTCATTCCTCTATTACAACTTCATTGAAATTAGTGTCTTCCGAACTCGAAGTAGAGAGAAGGGTGAAAGAAAGCTCCTACAAAAATTAATACGAAACCCTTAAAAATAATAATCTATAACAACAGAATAGATTATGCAGCGTGATATACAAAAATTAACTTCTTTTTTGTCTTTATGTTTCATCCTCTACTCAACTAGTTTTTTTATGGTTTAGGGTTTAATATCTGAAAATTTACGTTGTTTGAGAAGAGAAAAGACAGTACGACTGTTATTGACTGAGTGAAATAAAGTGGTGGTAGGAAGTAGATCAAAAATAATAAAATTTATTAATTTTTTAAAGGTGGCTAGTAGTCTAAATGGGGTGTGAATAGCAGCACCCTTTTTTTATCCATTCAGCGATTTCGTTTTTTTCTTCTTTCATCTGATTTCTTCCCCAAACCCTATCTTCTCTACTTCAACCTCTTCCTCTGATCTCGTCTCTCCCGTGCCCAAGAAGAAGAAGTTAGCCATCTCTACCTTTGGAATCGACGATGGCTCCTTTATCAGTCTGGTTGTGCCTTTAACTCCCAATTTATTGTTCTAGATCTGGTTTGGCCCTCGCGAGATGAAGACACTATGTTATACCTATTGTCATTTTGGGGTTGGAAGATCCTTTTGTCAAGAGTTCTAGAAAAACCCCGTTAGGTGAGATGTCAATTGCTTGAAGTTTGTAGCATATCGGTCTCTTGTGGGTGCGTCTCTCGCTATACTCAAGTCCCCCCTCCTTGCTGATATGGAAGCTGATAAGGATGCTGCAGCTTTTTGCATCGGTAAGGATGCTGCTCTTCCTTTATCTCTTATTGAGGTGGATGGTCTGGATGGAAATGTGATTGGGAATGTAGTAAAGCATCCCATTGCGATGAATCATGTTAAACCGTTGTCAATTACTACTTGCACACAATTTGTTTGTATGCCTCAGTGAAAACAACTACTAAGTAATGGACCTCCCTTTTCAATACACTGCCACACTCTGTTGGAGATTACATTCCGCTACACTTCAATAATGTATCTAGTGATACACCCCTGATTGAAGTAGAGATGCTGGTATAAAACGTTGGAAGGATTTTTTATTCTGATTTTCCCCTGATTCAGAAGTCTCCTAATTGGAAGTCTATGAGCATTGTCAGAAGGGATAGAGTCTTAAAGGAGGACTACATGTATATTACATTGATGGTTTGTTCTATTTTAAATTATCAATAGCGAAAAAGAGAAAACCTGTTTTTGAATTAAACCCCCAATCATCAATGGTGAGCCTTTTATTGTCACTTCCTGGAAATCTTCTGTTGGACATGCTAGAGAGCAAATTATGTCTATTTCGGTTTATGCCACTTTATCCCATATTCCTACAGTCCTCCAGACCTTGAATGGACTTAAATGGTTGTCCAATCGTATTGGCAAGTTAAGATGATTTGTTTCTAGTACAGTGACTAGAGAATGTTATACTTACGAACATGCTTTGATCGAAATTACTTCAGACAAGCTGCCACCTAATTAAATCAATGTTAGCCCTAATGGTCATGACTGCATTGTGTATGTCAAATATAAATGGAAGCCTAATATCTGTCTCAAGTGCCAATCCTTTGGCCACACACCGGAAGTTTGTAAGCTATCATGAGACCCTCCAATTCCTATTACGAAGCCTCTTGTACGCTTCCCCTAGATTTTGGGTCCCTGTTGTGAAACCTATTCCCTTAATGGTGCCTTCTGCAACTTATCCTTCCATGCCTGTAAATCTGATGCCTTCTTTTGCCATATCTCATCCTTGGTCGCCTTCCATACCTGTATCTGCGATACCTGACCGTCTTCATTAGACTTCCCTATGAAATGGGACCAGTCTGGGTGCGCTTGGATACACTTTCCTTTAAAATGAGATACTTCCCAGCGGGTGAGAAATTTTATGGTTATGTGTCTGATGATATAGCTGTGACTAGGTATTTATTCTACCGTATTGATGGTGATAGTCTGACTTTGACTACCATTGACCATGAGGGTGACTCTAGGTAATTCTCTTTGATGATATGTAGGACTTGAAATTTATCTATGGCACGAGATACCTTAAATTTTCACCAGACTTAGTCTTTATTCTTAAAGGCTACAGTCATGAATATCGTCCTGTTGAGGACAAGGAAGATTCACTTTCCTCCACTTCAGAGGGTTAGTAGGCTAGTGTATAGTAGTTGAGGTGCTTACGCCTCACTCCTGGGCAGTATTTTAGTGTGTTTTCACTTCAAACCAGCTCTAGTAGATAGACTAATTGTCTACCTCCTATTCTCGCATGTATTCATTATTTTTTGTAATGAAAGTGGGTGCTGCCATTATAAAAACCGGTCGGCTCTACCCAAAAAAATATAAAATGCTTTTTGTAGCGGAACACCTGTTTTATAAATAAGTTTAATAGTTGGAGATTTCAAGGGTTAGAACTTAATCAAGTTTTATAAATAAGTTTTATAAAGTTACAAAACCAAGTTTTGCAAATAAATGAGTTTATAAGTGATGTTAGCTATTTTGATCATGATAAGTAAATAGTTTTATAGAACTTATAAAATGACTTATAAGTAATAAACGATTTAATCTGATTTCAATATATGTTATCACTATGTGTTTTATACACAAATAAGTCTTCATAGGATTTAAAGTTTTGTAAAGATATATAAATGATGTTTTATAATGTGGTTTTAAATGAATTTTAAAAAGGATTTTATAAAAGATATTTTTATTAATAAATCAAACTTTATAAGCAAGTTTATAAAAAGAGAATTTAAGCTAAAAAAACATTTTTTTAGCAAAAGTTTATTTAGTCAGTGGATTAACTAAAAATGGTTGTATTTGGGATGAGATTTTCAAATGATAGAAATGGTTATGGAACACTATTTAAATTGAATAGAAATTGGAATTGGATGTGACATATATTGGGTATGACATTTTATGTTACGACCTTTTATCTATCTTATAGATAAGAAGATTGTTAATTCACGTTATAATAGGTAATTAAAATACGCCAACTTGAATGACTTCATTATTATACAAGGGAAAATATTAGTTTGAAAATGAAAGGTGATGAAAATAGTATCACATGAGATTCATATGGAATTGTTTGGGTTTTACAGTAAAATAATGTATCACATGAGATTTTTCTGGTCCATATATGAGTCGTGACTATACGTACACAATTTAGTTAAGTATATTGCATTATTTTCTAAGTAGTGAAAATAGTATGGTTTTGTGAATACGCTTATTCCAAAGTGATAAGTTTATGCCTTTGGTTTCCAAATGGATGAAAACATGAGATTTTCTAATATGCTTATTCCAATTAAGATAAATATACGGATTTAATTTTTAAAAGTTAAGGAAATGATTTTAGCGAATGACTTAATTGAAAAGGCTTATGTTGCTGATGTACTTAACTGTATTGTTATGATTTGATAGTTAAAGAAATGACTATCAATGAATTCCCTGTTAACTTATAATGTGTTGGTGCGAGGAACTAGAATTGGATTAAACTCAAAGCCACTTCAAATCGACTTTGCGTTTGAAACTAGAATTGCAGGTATGCTTATGCATATGACGATGAATTAAAGGCATGGGCCTTACAACCGAAAGGATTGCTTGTTGATTTGGTTAACTAATAGGATTATACTTGTAGAAATAGTCCCTAAATTTTAGGGTCTGCATGATGCAAGGTCTTCTTGTTACTAGTCCTAAGGATTATTCTCAATGGGATGTAGTAAAAGAGTATCTTCAGTTTATCCTGTTCTTGAACAACTTGTATGAAAGGATGTCTAACATTGAATTTTTTAGATCACATACATTGATTTTTACAAATGTACATCTTTTGGTGGTAGAGAAGACAACTTCATTTATCGTAACACTCTTCTCTGAAATGTATGATCTCGGAGGTTGTATTTTTATGGACGTCGATTAGTGTTCCATGGAATGGTGATATGACATTCAATGATAGATATGTGCCAAGTATGGAAAGTAAATTCATAGACTTCAGCCTCATCAAACGGTAATGACTAAAACAGGGATATGCTTTAGGGCTAAATGGGAAGCACTAAAGTAGGGTATTATCACCACTCATTCTAGTTTGGATGATCCTTTGATTATTATAGGTTGTGGTTGATTGCTAATTACAAAAAAGAAGGTAAAATATTCAATACAATTCAAAGAGGGGTTGGCGGGTCCTAATTTGTAGGGACTAGGGAGTCCATGTGAGGCACTCCAGACCATTTTCTTAGAGATGTACTGATCGAAAAGGTATCCGTTTCAATGTCACTGTATGTACTCCAAACATAAATACGAGCTTTTTAGGTTTAGTTATATACCTATTATGCCGGAATTTAACAAACGTAGCAATCTCAACTAGACTAAAAAGTATTTGTATTTAGACTTCATTATAATATCATGGAATTTTCTAGAAAGTTTTTGGTTATAGTAAGATAAAAAATGTGCTATGTTTATGTGTGGTTGTGTCTTATGAGAGTTCCATTATTTCAAAGTATTTTCTAAAATTAAGCAATTTGTTTGTGATGTGAGTGTTCTCACTGTAATTATTCCAAACTGGTCTAGAAGTCATTTTTCTTGGGTCAGACCGAGTATATTTTCAGATTTTCTTTGGATTTGCATGGAGTTATAGAAGGGGAGCTCGAGTCAAGGCGTATTCCCGTATTTATTATATTATTATTTTTCCATTGTGTATGTTGTATTTATTATTCATTGTATTGAAAGATAGTTGCGATTGTGTTGGCTAATCTCTGTGTGTACTCCGATTATTCATTCAGGTATATTACAGTTTTTCTCTTTTTTTGGCAAGGCTGACTGGTTTTTAAAGTGATCCATAACACTTTTTATTATATCTAAATAATAGGTAAAAAGAAACCAGGAGATATACAAAATTCATATCTACCACAACTAAGGGAAATTATCCACACAGGGAAAGAAGCTGAGACAAAAAGTCTAGCATTACATAAAGAGAAAATTACATAACCAAGACAAGGAAAAAAGCCACAAATTATGACAAGCAACAAAAACTGACCAAAAAGCCTAACATAGTAGAAACCTAAGAGCCGACTAAGACTTGGCAAAGCACAAATCTATCAAGCTAGTCATTGTTAAATTGAAGGCTTTTCTTCCTACTCCTAGTGATGAGGACTTTAATCCCTTGTAACCTGGAATGGTTGTTATTAGTGGTGACATGAAAAATCCTCACTATCACCAACATTGATGGTGTTGGAGTCTTGTAGGTAGTAGGAAGGATTAGGTGTGCATAAGGAAAATATTGCTTGGGTTTGCTTTTTTTCTTTGCAGAGGTAGACGCGGAGGTTTCATGCATAATGAAACTAACTACAGTAGGATTTTTGCTTGTAGAGGATGACATCACATTCGTTTTGGCAAACTTGAGATTGAGGCTTGGTTTATTCAAGAAACTAGGCTAACATTGAAAAGTGCTAGTTTGAGAGGGATTGTTTGCTTGAGTAGGAAGTGGAGAAATAATAGTTTGATCGTTCATATCAAGAGCACCTAAAGAGATGGCATTTTCAAAGTTTCTAACGTCATATAATAGCTGCTTCATAAAGTCATCTTTGTCGACACTCGACTCTTAGTTTACTTGCACACCCTTTCATTACTTTAATATTGGTTTTGACCAAGCCATCAATGTGCTTGGCCTGATCTAGTTCACCAACTTTGAATATTCATGTCACACCAATGTTATAATTGGGGCTATAAACTGTCACTAAACCATTTTTCTCAACACAAAAGCCTTATTTGACCTTCTCCAAACTTAATTCTGTCTTCCGGAGTGTCACTATCTTCAAGAATATTTTCAAGTGCATAAAACCTTTTGAATGTGTCACAGCCAAAATATCCTACACAACATGTTTGCTTATTTCTCTTGATCGCATCGTTGGAAACATTTACTTCTCTAACACAACATGGATACAAGATAATATTAGCATCACCAGCAACATTTAGCATGTCAGAAAGCATGATTTCTCTACTACTTTCTTTTTACTATTGCTTCTTACAGAATTGAGCCAAACTTTCTTATGTTTCTTTAATTTTTTATGTATTGGTTCTTATTTGGTGCAGTAGCTACATCAGATTTAACCAAATTTATTTGAACCTATTCTACAACAACCTCACCTACCTTACCAATAGTTATACCAACACTGTTATCTACATCAATGTCAGCAACCATAAGCCTAATTCTACAAGAGCAATTATCATAAACATGTCCAAAAATTTACAGTGTGAACATAAGTCGGTTTTCCAAAGGTAACTAACTTTAACAATGTGTTCCGAGTCATCAACTAAGTGAATTTGGTAACCATCAGGAAAGTCATTTTCGGGTGATATTTCCGCTGTACACTTTGCATTTTCTAGTCTCTCCAAACTTTATATAGATGTGTTCATACAAAGAAATTTACCTATTTGAGTAGCAATCCAACTTATACCCAATTTCGACAAAGCATATTGTATGACTGCTTTGACTAAAAAGCGTGTCAACATTTTTGCCCCCAGAACATATCTTGCTGGTTGAAGGAAGATGTGTTCTAGATAATCCAAGGCCATGTCGGGCCTGCCGGCTGCAAGTATAATCCATACATACAAAGAAAAGAAGGCAAGCAGGAGTGTCAAAACCTGACAAAACTTGTTACATTTTCGAGCATAAACCATGCTCGGGCGTCCGATTGAGCGTAAACCATACTCGAGGGACGCTCGAATCATCCTACCAAAACCTGGCAAGGGACCTGACCCCCTGGCATAAGCCATACCAGGAAGTTCAAACTGAGCATAAGCCATAATCGAGTTTTATTGTGTTCCTTTGCCAAATCTTAATCCATTCGCCGTTCCTGAGTAAAATCTATACTCAAACATTCAGTGGAGTACAATCCATACTCATATCGAGATAGATCTGTACTTGCCAACCTTGGGCACAATCCGTACCTAGGGTTTCTAGATAAGTATAAGCCATACTTTGACTGAGATTTAGAGTCCTGCCACAACCTGACAAGCTACTTAAATTTGCCAAACATAATACATGCTCGGAAAGTCCTTCCTTATTTAATTCAAAGTACAAAACCAAAGCAAATCCTGATTGGTTTGTCGTCGGGTCTAGAGCATGCTTTGGGGTTAAATCCTAACCCCGTACGTGTGTACTCTGATTTAGCCAATCGAAAAGCCTAAAGAAGGCAAAAACATATCTTAAATCCTAAGAAATGCAGAAAATCTATACTGATCTCATCCAGATCAGTTGATGATGAGCCCACGAGAGCTCGATCGAGATTCATTCCCTCTCCAGGGAGCAGGTGGTGGCAGCACGGATGTAGGCACTGTTGGTTGTTTCACATACTCAGGTAGCTCTCTACGTCTAACCCGTTCCTCGATCAAATCGCGCAGATGCCTGCAGTCATTTGTGTCATGACCGTCCATATCATGAAATATGCAATGTGTAATAACCCGGAAATTTGAGCTAATTTAAAATTTTTATTTTGGCAATTTTAGTGAATTTTGAATATTTAACATGAATTATTCTAAATAATAACGATGAAAAATTTATTTTGGTTAAAATTGGAACGTATATATTTATTTGAATCGACGTTAGAATATAAATATTTAATTTTAAATATAAAAGGAATTGAAAATGGCGCAATAGTTTGAAAATTCGATTTCGAATTTCAAATGAATGTACAGGATTCAACATAAACCAGATTTTAGTGAAACCAAAACTATTAGAATCTATTTGAGAATACCTTTCCAACGAATCAGAAAAATTGAAATTTCATAGCGGGAATAAAAAGTTATGCCTAATTGAAAATTCAGAATAGTCGCTGTGGAATTCTGGCCCTTAAAAATGGAAATTTTGCAAACGACCTACGCTTTCGACGAAACCACTTTTGTTGGATCCGGGATGTCTAGTTATTGCTAAGTTTCAAAATTCATAATTTTGGAAATCAATATGTGAGCGTGGCAAAAGAAAATGTGTTTTGACAGTTTCAGTCAATTTCAATCGACTAGAAATTGGCCATTTTTCGAACTGTCTCAGAATTTGACGAAATTAGTTTTTTTGGACCGTATCGTCAATACGAAGCTAGAAATAATTTTTCTAGAATTTTTAGAGTTAGTATGTGGCCCTGGTAATTTGAAATGTGCATTCAAATTCAATATATAGATTTATATTTTGATTTTAACGGAAACCGATCGAAACTACCAAACTGGCTTATGATATATATCCCATTGTGTTCGGAATGGGGGTAATTAGTTATGGACGACAGTCGATTGGTTTGATTTCGAGGTCAAAATAAAAAGGTACCTTTTTGAAATTAAATTAAAAAAAACCTCTCTCTCTATACTCTCTCAGGACCCCCCGTTTTCTTTTTCAAAGGAAATTAAATAAAAAAACAAGAGAAAAGCTCCAAACCCCGTCGCCACCGTCGCCCTTAGCGCCCGCACCCTCCAACCAGTAGCCGTCGTCGAGACTCCCCCTCCTCTTCCACCATCGTTGATCCACCCTTCAGTCCCCGCTTTCTCCGTTCGGTTCTCCCCCAAAACCTCCAATCAGCGAACCCCGATCCCCTGACGAGACCGCAACCCCTCTGGGCCCCTCCGATGACCAGCAGCGCCCTTCCCCCATCACTTTCAGCCTCCGGCGCTGCAATTCCGCCGGTGAGCCTTTTTATTTAATTATTTTATTGTTTTTTATTTATTTAGATGAATAAAAATATGATTTTTAAATCATTTCATTGTATAAAAGTATTTATGACATTGTTTTAAATTTATATAAGGCATAGTAAGAAAAAGAACTGATTTTTAATTATGAAAGATAGAATTTTTCATAGTAAAAGTTTAGATTTTTATACATGAAGAGTTAGGATTTTTGTACGTATAAAGTGAGGATTTTTATATCATAAAAATTCGATTTTTACATATAGGATTTTTTTTTTTAAAATATGAAGTTATAATTTTTATCATATATGAAAGGTTGGATCTTTATATATGGATTAGTGAAATAAAAATAAGAACTTTATTTTTATCATGAAGTAGTGAGTATAAAGATTCGATTTTTATATGAGTAGTGGATAAATATAGAATTTTTTATATATTAGATAAGATAAAAATATGTTTTTTATATATGTAGCAAAATAAAAATCTAATTTTTATTATATATATTGTGAAGTAAAAATGCAATTTTTATTTTAGAAGAAGCGATAAAAATATGATTTTTTTTAATCTATTGGAATGAAGCAATAAAAATATAATTTTTATTATGAACATCATGGTAAGGACTACATTGGAATTTTGGGCATATTCGAACCATTCAGAAATCAGGAATGGAACCCAAAGGTGAGAACTCCTCACTTTTAATTTGTTTTCTATTTGAAATATATACTAGGATGCAGATGGTGCTTAGCAGCACCCGACACCCATTGTCCACAAACCATGGACGACTTGTTTGTTTATTGTTTGGGGTGTGAATATTGATTGTGTGATGTGGAATGGAATAAAATATTTTATAGTTAAAAATATAATTTTTAACGTGTATATAAAATAAATATTTATAAACAAATCGGACGGTTTGTTTATGTACACCCATTTGACTGATATTGACTGGGACGATAAATTTTACACATCGCCCAACTACACAAATAAAAATCTATGTTTGTCGATTTGAAACCCCACACGGGTGTTGGGATGATATTTGGCGTACACTAATCCCAATTATTTAGCTGTATGTCGATCGATTGGTTGACAGACTGTGTAAGCGTTAATTATTTATATTTAATGCTTATGCAGTTGTGTGGTGCACGCTGGATGGTGGTTGATTATTTATCGTTGCTATTATATACATGTGTTGTAGGGAATCCATATAATTAACATTATATGGTAATTGATTGGGCCTCATTCCAATTTGGAAAATATTTATATATTCATGTGTTGAATAAAAGAAAATTCATGTGTTGAATAAAATATATACTCATGTGTTGAATAAAAGAAAATTCATGTGTTGAATAAAATATATATTCATGTGTTGAATAAAAGAAAATTCATGTGTTGAATAAAATATATATTCATGTGTTAAATAAAAGAAAATTCGATTTGCTTTGCCAAAATAAAAGAAAATTCGTGTGTTGAAGAAAATATTCATTTTTTGAATAGAATAACGAAGTTATTGAAATATATAAAGCCGTGTTGATTAGATATGCGCCATTTTGAAGTGAATGATATCTATATCGATTTTATTCATTTTTATAATGAATATCGAAAAGGAATCGATTTCAAAATATAATATTTTGAAAATACTATCATTTATATATCGATGATATGAAATGTTCAATTTTGATTTGAAATTGAATACGAAGTTGAAATCATTTTGAAAACGAATTTAAAACGATTTATAAAATACGTTTTAAAAGGAAATCGATGATATATATATATATATATATATATATATATATATATATATAATGGCCTGAATAGAACGCTCCCCGATGCGGCAGTTCGCGAATTTCGACCATTGAATTCAAATGGACATTATGGGAGATCCGAACGTCGGATTCTCCTAAAACCAGAATCGTTGGGTTCATATTGAAAAGAGCTTTCTAGTGAATATTAGAGATTTGAAATCTAATGGTTGGATTTGGAATTATGTCCAAATCAAATTTGGAAAAGGTCGATGTAAGTGCAGTTCGATGGCCGTTGATGGAAATCGACTGTACGGGCCTTGATAAAATTATTAAAAATAGCAATAATTTGTGTAAAATCATAAGAAATGATTTGGAAAGAATTGGGATGAAAAATTCCATATTTGAAAAGATAAAAATAGATTTTTATCGAAATGAACTAGTTTTGAACTTGAATTATAATCCATTTGTTTCTGAGATAAATAAATTGGATTTGAAAGGGTTTTAAAAGTAACCAGAATTTCCAATAATTGAATTGGAATGGATTTGAATCGAAATTGTCTTTGGAATATTTCGATGATGGATTTCTTGATTATACAGATATTGTTATGGAAATTTGAAAGATATATTTATATCGTTATTTCCAATACGATATTTGTTGGTCATAGAATTTAATATTGAATATAAGCCGATATATTTTCTATTCAGAGCCTTGTATTTAATATCAAATGGAATTTGGGTTTGTTGTGAACGGTGTCTTCATTAACACTGTTCTTAAACCCAGTTGAGAAAAAGATTAAATCTTTTTATTTAGATTTATTGAAGTGTACCAATTAAATGGTATTTAAGTGGAATTGAATTTTAATTGATTTTTGTGTTTATCGTGAACGGTGTTTTAAATAACACCTGTTCTTTAACCCGATAATTAATGGAATGTGAATTGGGTTTAACGTGAACTGTGTTTTAACGACATTCGTTCTTTAACCCGTTTTACAGTGAAATGTGATTTGGAATTTATAAATCCTTTGTTAAGATTTTAAGGAGATTTTCCAAAGTAAAGTTTTCCAATTTAATAAAATAAATTGGAATGGAGTGGAATTTGATTTGGTAATAATCGAAGTGAATTTCTGTGGAGGAAGACAACAAATATATCTTGAATTTAAAAGGCTTTGCCGTTATTCCATTTATATTATTAGTCCGATATGGAAGTTTATATCGATTATATATATCAATTTATTTTCCATAAAGATTCCATTGTAAATGGAATGTGATTTTGGGTTGTCGTGAACGGTATCTTTAATGATACTGTTCTTAGACCCAACGGAGTTAAGAAAATCGAGAATGGAGTATCACCAGTTTTGCTCCAGGCAATAGTTAAATCTTTAATTAGATTTGAACGTGCAATGGAAACTGAATTTACCGATAACACCATGGTGTTAGATATGAAGTATGACCAGTTTTACTTCATGGGATGAATAGGTTGGGGTTGAGAAATTTAACAAGTGATTACTTCGGTAAGGTTCGCTAATCTCGACTACTTTGGATAAACCATAATTTGGTTTGAATTGATATTCAAAAGAAGATATAAGAATAAATTTAAAGAATTTATCTTTGATAAAATTAATGGGAACATTTCCCAAAGTATAAGAATATTTGAATAAAAGAATATTCTGAATTGGAATGAGGCGTATGTTGTGTTTTTGTAACACTTGTTGTTATATACGCGAGTTATTCAGAATGACCGGGTTTATCCCATTCTGAACAACTGATTCGACGATGTGTCGAGGATGAAGACGGTGGTTGAAGACTGGAGGTCTTCACATCGTTTGGATAATTACTGATGATCTTGATTGGGCTATACACCCAAGAGGAGGGAATCAATTGGTGATCGTCCAGACGTACTTGGAGATCGATGGATATGCGAGGTACAAGGTGCCTCCGGTTTCGTTCAGACCCAGATGGACTTGTAAATGGACTGTGTGACGGATATCGATTGCTTGGAATGGTTTGCCTGTGTGGCATGCTAAGATGCAAATGATCAAGGCTTTTGTTGAAAAGAAAAGTCTTGTGGTTGATGATCAAAGCACCGCCTGTGTGGCATAGCTTTGTGTAGCATTAATTCGTGAGCCCCACACCCCGGTTATGAACCAGAAACGGGAGAGGACATCAGGGAGGGCATGCGTTTCTTTCTAGCCAGGGTGGTGTCAGTGACCTACCAGCCCTGACATTTATATTATTTTCGCCTGTGTGGTTATTGGATTGTGAGGCGCCTCGGATATATCGGTGACTATGTGGAGCCGATGGAGTCATATGACTCATTTACGCCCCAAAGGGCAGGGAAACGCAGTGTTCAGGCATTTTAATCCACATCGGTGGACAGGCCCTGACGATCCAAGGGTCACTTGAGCTCTGATCTTGAGGCTCAGGCCAGAGAGTCTCGAAGCGGTGAGGACGGTCCCTTGCCTCGGTTCACAGATGGAAATCCAACTTCTAATACGTGACTTTTCGGTTTTGATTGTAGAGCCTAGTATGGCGACATAGTGATATGAGGCACTTGTGCCATCTATGATTGATACTTATGATTGAAATTGTCTTGACACTATGCGCATATAGTAATAATAAAAGATGAAATTTAGCGTATCAAGCATTCTTTGGCTATTATAAGGTAAAACCCTATCCTCCGGCTTGTGTTGCATTGTGTGATGAGACGTGGGTCTTATAATAGCTTCATTTTTCTTTATTTAGCATTGCGCTGTTGTTTTATGCACTGGTATTCTTGTGAGGAAACCCGTTCCGTGTTATACGGCGTGGTCCCTTGATTTACCTAACTTTAAAATAAAGAAAAATAACTGTTTTAGTTCTCACACCAGTCACATGACTGACCTGGAGTTTATTGTTTTAACCTAAACTCTGGGTGCCCTTATTTTCTGCACGGGCAGCTAGTAATTTTGGTTTTGCAGATTTATATTCATAGGATCCTGATTTATAGATGGAACGATATCCGGAAAGCTCTGTATCCATATATCTCTTTCAGTTGTGTTTGGTATTATTTTCCACTACTATGTAATGTAATTTAAATCTCTGATATTTTCTGTGTAATATTTATTCATACTCTGTAATATTCTTGTATTCTGATGGAATTGTTGTAATATACAATGAAATGTTCTTCTGTTTATGTCCCGATGTCGCTTGTTCTCAACTCAATCCGGGCTTTCCTTCACGGGGAAGTTCGGGTCGTAACACAATGTTTTCCAGAATCATGTTCTCTTTGTAATGGCTCCCTCCTGGGAGGCTTTGGTAGGATATGGAACCATTCATGTCTATGTAAATGTCAGTCAACGTCGAATTGAGTTCATTGTACTTCTCATATTTAGGCCCTATCCGGGGCTGGGTGTTGTGATCATTCTTTGCAATGGCATTTCCCTTGCTTTTTCCAGAATCAGATGGCCTTCCGTCTTTGAGCATATTGACATCGAGAACTTTCTTTTCAGAAGTTGCATATTCCTCATGGAAAAATCTATCTTCTTCAAGGTAGAATTCGCCAAGATTTCGCGGTGGATCTTGGTACAATTTTTTTTTGAATTCTGAGTTATCCAAGACACCGAATACTGGTGCTATTAGTAGCATCGATGGTTCAGGTCGATCAACTGATGCTGCTGCAATGTTGAATCTTTCCAAAAATGAACACGTGGTTTCTCCAGACCTCTATTTGATTGTAGTGAGTGACATGACGTTCTTCAGTCGAGCTATGTGGACCCGAAATTGCTCAATAAAGCGAGCAACCAACATGTTCCGGCTGTTGATCGATTTAGATTCCAGCTGCCGGATCCACATAGCAGCTAGTTCAGTCAGAAAGAGAGGAAATACTTTTTGCCACAACGTGCTTCGATGCCGATTGAACCTCCATATGCCTTTTGTATCGCATTAAATGCAGGAAGGATCAATCCAGTCGTTGTATGGTTCCAGAACAAGAAGTTTGAAATTCGGAATATTGCGGGAATTCCTGATTTCCCAAGTGAATGAATTGTGATTGATGTCGTCCACATCATTATGATAAGTGCGGCCTCTCAAGAGGCGTTCAATGAGATTGGCGAGCCGGTTGCCTTCAAAGAGTTGCTGCAGGCTGCTAAGATCAGAAATGGTGCCCCCAGCGTTATGTCTAGAGGAGTTTGGAAACACATATGGTGATATCCGGTTCGGACTAGTGGTGTTTGGGTTGGATGGATCGAACTGACCAGGACTGGATCTCTGATCCGAACTGCGTCGTGTTGCTGTTGAGCTGAAGTTAATGGCTAAGTGTCCATCCGAATCGAAGAAGATGTAGGTCGAACTCGATTGAAGCCTTGATTTACAGAGGGGAGGCTGCTGACATTAACACCATATAGGGGGCAGTTCGGATCGTGTCCGAACCGATCCAGTGGGGAATGCCCCCTACTTCCAACTGTGCTGGATTCAGATTTTGGTCGTCCGTTCGGATCGGATCCGAACCGATCTGGTTCGTTGTTTCTGTTGGAGCCATATCTGCGCCATTTCCAGCGAGTTGTGAATTTTTGCTCGACCTTCCATTCATTCGAGCAAAGAATTCTTCCATCATCTCCTATTGTATGTGGAGGAGATCATCTTATCTTGCCATTTGGGATCTCAATTCAGCGAGAACGCCATCCGTATCTTCTCTGGTTATGCTGATGGATTTTCATGAGAGAAAGCCTCCTGACTCGCCTCGTTTCTCGTGCCTTGAGCTCCAACATCATCTGATCGGGATATCTTTCTTTTGACCATCGATCCAATAGTCAAAAAATCCGCTTACTTTCAAGCTATAAATTAAAGTAGTGTTGTGTGCCCCCTATCTGGCACGCCAAAATGTTAGACCGAAATTCGGTACTGACACCTAAATTCAGTGTAAAATCCTTACAATCACCAATCACAAAGAATAACGAAGAAAAAGCAATAAATCACAGGAGACACACAAGGTTTTTATAGTGGTTCGGCTCAAACCAAGCCTACGTCTACTTTATAACTTCTTAAATCCTAAGAAATTACAAGTACAATTCTGTCTTACATTCCGTAAAATTCATTCACATACAACGTCCTTGTATTTTAATGAAGAAGTGGAGAATAGAGACTGATTTATACATGAAATCCTCGTGTTAATTTAGTTTGAGAAGCACAAAGTCCTTTTTTTGTAGCAATGGTGGATGCCGTGAAGAACTAGTACCAAGAGTCCCTTCAAAATGTCATGTAGCGGGGTATTTATAGCTACAGGAAAGTTCTAGGGAGTTCCGATTCAAAGGCCACGTGGTGTGCATCCCAAAACTCCTGAAATGTAGTGGAAAACGTGGGGAAAGCCTCTCCAATTCGTGGAATGACATGAGTGAATCGATCTGGATTTATAGGAGGCGGGTAAGCCTTAAGAATAGGTCAAAACAGATGTGGAAAAGCAGTTCCAGGCCGATTGGTTCGGGTCCGAACCGAACCGAAGTGGTACCTCCGAACCGAAGACGTGATGTACACTTCTGTGCAGTGTGCAAGGCGGGTCAGGTCCGGATGTTCTGATTTGATCCGAGGCAAGGTAGAGTCTAAGTCTGTGCATCTCCGAGGTATGGGGTCGGAGCGGGTCCGATCCGATCCGGGGCTTTGCCCATGCCAAAATCCAAGCTTTCAAATTATTCCAATTTTGCATGCATTCACGGAAACGGGCGTAACTTCCAAACCATAAGTTCGTTTTAGCCAAACGAAAGCTCTACTTGAAGCTAAATCAGAGGGATACAAGAGTTATGATAAAAGCTCTGTAATTGATGTTTTGGGCTCAAAAGAGGTCATCTGTTATGACTTTCGGTTTATTCTTTGTTTGTAATGCGACTTCAACCAAATCGCTCCCTGTCTTCTGACGATATTCTCAATGCCTGAGTGCATTGCTAACCAGAAATTCCATGTGTGACTGCTTTGACCAAAAGTGTGTCAACATATATAGTGGAACATTTAACATCTTTATCCATATAGAAATGTTTCTTATTCAGCTGCCAATGTTACCTAATGTCGCATCCCACTTTTTAATAATAAACGACTTGTTTATGACTGTCACACTCCACCATTCTATTAATACTAGAAAGTAGAAAGAAAAATATATTACCATTGGATTTGATTTTGATGGAACCACAGGCTTCCAGACTCGCTTGATATGATTTACAATAGTGGCACATCGAGAAAGAAACCGACCAAATACTCCTTCCATTCTTTGACACTTGCTTGCACAATTTTTTAAATACGGACAAGCCTCTAACAATCAAACTACGGGTAAAGGAAGGATAGGAATAAACCCTTGCGTACTTCGACTTAGCTGCAAAGAAGGAAGACTAGTTTACAACTGGCAAAAAAGGCGGTAGGGGGAGGTACTAAGGAAGAGAGTGGAGGAGGGTTAGGAGATATAGGGATAGGGACTAACAGTGAATTCAAAGATGGATGGAATGAAAGCAATGGACGAACGATGATGGCATTTGAGGATTTTTAGGAAGAGGACTAGCCAGAGTGGCCATTGTTGGGCTCGAGAAATCAGTGTTATTTTATCTAAATAATACTGGTATATTATATTTTATTCATTCTACTATGAAGTTTTGATCTTTTATTATTCTGATATGTTTTGTTTCTTTCTTTTGTTCTATTCTAACCTTTCTTTTCTTCTTTCTTTCTCACCCTCCAATTTCTTTCTTCTAACTTATGGGTTTTCGATACTAAAATTTAGGCATGTGAATACAAATGACGTGTTAATGTCGAAATTTGAGGATCAAAATACACAGGCCATTACAAAGCTAGAATCATATATCCTGATAATTGGAGCATGAACCAATTTTGTATTGGATCAATGCCACTCTTTTATATCGAACAAACGATATTGAAAGATAATAATTTGTTTCTTAAGTTAAGAATAGTTATTCAAGAGTATGATCAAGGAACAATATTTGAAAGAAAAACGGTGGAATATTGTGATGCCTCTGCTAAAAGAAGACAATCAAAACCAAATGAACCCCTACCATCATGTGAAGCATGAAGAGATTTAAAATGGAAAATAGTTGATGAAAAGTCTACAAGAAGCTCTAAGAAACAAAGGAATAAACTTTGAAAGGATCTTTTAAACCTGGATTTCCAAAAGAGTGCAACTTAACCGCCTCAATTGAAAATATCAACTTGATAACAGAAGGACAACTTAACAATTGGCCTTCCAGAAAGAAAGTGCCAAAACATAAAAAAATAAAGGAGGATTATGCTTCTATTATCATACGACGGTTGGAAAAGAAACCGAACATTGCACATTCATAGAGGGAATGACTATTAACCTTTTTTGACACAGAAAGTTAGATAGCATTATAAATAATGATTGATTGGATTAAATGAATTTTTAATTCTAAATGGTTGAAATCCCCTAACCTCTACTAACATAACCTTGTAAAGGAGCTTCCTGGAGGGAGAAGGGGTAAGCCTTCAGTCTCATATATAAGGTGTGGCTAAAGCAGACACAAGCCCTTAGTATATCCAAAGCACCCTTTGTAGTAGGCACGGATAAGCCTGTAGCCTCACCATATTATCGCCTGATCAAGAAAACTGTTAGACCAAAAATTGGCTCTAACACCCAAATTAGATATGAATTCAATGAAATAGAATCAAAAAGCAATAAAGAACACACAATTTATAGTGGTTCGGCGTTAACGAGCCTACGTCCACTTTGTTTTCTTTTAATTGATGATTTGAATACGAATACAGCAATGATTCTCACTCAACCTCACAATTACAATGCATAAACTCACTCAAATCTCTCAAAAATGGGCTTTAAGAGATGATTTTGATCTGAATATGATTGTAGAATTCGGCTGTGGAGGAATTATGGACTGAGAATTTGCCAAAATATCCTTTCAAATGCCTATAGGTGGTGTATTTATAAGTGAAAATTCTCCTCGAAGTGGCTCCGGTTCGGAATTGCGTGGCATCCATCCCTTGAGAGTCTGGTTCGGAGGCTTCAAGATGGCTACAACGCATTGATTCAATAGGAGATCGTGGGAGAAATGGTCAGATCTTGTCCGAGTCTTCAGGGGATATGCACAGCAATGGCTACAGATTCAAAGGGAAAAAGGGGTTCGGATCGGGGCCTCCGATCCGACCCGCTAAAGCAACTTGTTGTCCCTTGATGCTGCTGACGTATTCATCCGATCCGAACCGCTGAAGCCACCTGCTTTATGATGTTGCTGCCATATGCTTCCGATCCGAACCGATAAGGCCATTTGCTATCCTTTGGTATTGCTGACGTATTACCGATCCAATCTAGTGTAATGAAGCTGCCGATCCGATCCGATGTGGTCTCTGCGCTCTTGATCTTTACTCACCTCCTGCACTATCTTCCTCCGATCCGAACTGAGTGGTGTCTTTTTCACTATTTTCTCTTTGTGTAGCCTAGTTCACAAAGTAGGCTAACATTTTGCCCCCTCGAAGTACACTCTTATCTGAGATAAAGTGTGCTTCGAACCAGTTCACGAAATATCTTTTGAACTAGAATCATTGAATGATCGCCTCCATTTACTTGTAGTGTTGTGTCACTTCATAACATCGTGGCTTTTGCTGCTTATATGTATATCCATAATCCATATGAATTACTTTCCTCATTTTCAAACAACTTTGAGAACTTTTATTTAACGTCCAGTGATTCTTCCAGGTAAGCTTTTTCTTTACTTTTCCTCAAATTCAGCCTTCATGATAAGTCTATGAGCATTACCTTCTTCGGTTCGGATCCCGATCCGAACGGGTTTCTCTTCTACGCTGCTTATCAATGGGCTAAAAAGCCATAGTTCCTTTGTGGGCTTGACTTCCGGTCCGATCAGGTCAGAGGAAATTGAGGAAATTTGGAATACGAGTAGTCACCGCAGCTTTGTATAAATCTCTCCTCCATCTTCTTCTTTCTTTATTCTCGTCCAACAGAATTCCCACCAAAACCCTAGAATTTCAAAGGCTCTGAAACTTTTCTCGTTCTTCCTTAAATCAAACAAATTGGTAGGTTAAAAGCTCGAATTACTTTACTGTAATAGATTTCGATTTACGTTTGTGGCGAAACTGGATAATTCGATCATGGTGTTGCCTGATTTGAATGCCTCGACCTCCTCTCTTCTCGCCGTCGTCGCTGGTGGCTCTGTCACCACTTCGAAGCATGGAGAAGAGAATTAGGGTTCTATGGTAGGCTTAAGCACGTAAGTGGTTGGCTTCGATTGGGTTTTGTGAAATTGAATTGAGTTCAGCGTTGGTTCAGCGTGGTGGAGAAGGAAGGAGATGAAGGGGAAGAGAGGAGCTAGGATCGGTTCGGAGGAAGAAGCATTGAAGTGAAAGAAAAGGAGAGGTATTCACATAACCGGATCGGGTTGGGGCAAAAGAAAGAGAAAAAAAGAGGAAACAAAACCCACTTAACTGGATCGGATGGTGTTTACAAGACCGGTTTGGGTCGGAGCAGAGAAAGGTAAAGAAGAAGGGGAAGACAAAACTCACCTGTTCGGATCAGATGGTAATAAGAGACAAAGAAAAGAAATATTACTCAAACTAACCTGATCCGCTCCAAAAGCCTACATCCGAGCCGATCCGGTTTAATTCACTATCCGATCGAAACATGACTTTGCCCTCCGATCCGATCCCAATGCAGACGACTGAACCAAACCGAAGCAGCCTAACTTAACGTGCAAAAAAAATTTCAACTATCTTAATAAATGCTTGACATAGCCTTCAACTTGACGAACAGTTAGGATAGCGCCTTTTGAACATGACAAATATCAAGAATCATTCTGAACATTACTGCTTCCTTGGACCTTTACATTATGCTTTCATGTATTTACTTTGCCTCTTTGTCACACGTAGCACACACTTCAATTCACATACACACACGGGGGACACGGGCAACTTTACTCTAATCCTTGCCATTGTTTCTTCAATAGTCTTGCGATCATGACCGAGAGACGTTCTTCTAGATTAGCGAAGAAGACAGAAATTGCAGAAACTTCTGAGAAATATACTCTCGATGACATATCTTCCTGTTCATACCCTGAATGGGACGATGAGGGCCCAGATTATGAAATAAGAACGCATAACAACGAAACATCTTTGGACAACGAAGCTTCTCTAGGCTACGAGGAGGAAGGATGGATTGGAGATTACCGAGCTCCTTACGAATTTGAGTCTGCCATTATCTTGGAATCACCCATGGACTCTGTTGAATCAACGATCGACGATGATAGACTTGCTCGCATATGTCTAAAGCACGGTATACTAAGAAGGGATACTCTGGTGCCATCGAAAACTGACCGTCCTCACAGTCCTCCAGAAGGATTTATGGCAATCACCCAATTGATGTGCATGGTTGGGGCTATTCCACTATTTTCTCCTTTTGTTGTTGACTTTCTAAGACAGATGCGGATTGCCCTCAGACAGCTGCATCCCAACTCCTATGCTTACCTATACACCTTATATGTAGCATACCGCGAGATTTTAGGTACCGAGCTCACTTTCGATGACATTCATTTCTTTTATAACTTCAAGCATCAGACTCGAGAAACTCCTTCTTTCTCTTACTTCGAATCAGTCCCAAAAAGAAAAATAATTTCAGCGTTGTTCAGCAGCAAGGCCGGCGATTCCTAGCTGGAATGGTTTTATTTAAGGCAACAGTCGGGATGTGCCTGGAGATGGACAAAATCAAGTAAAGCATTGGTTTTCTAAATCTCAACTCTGAATGTTCATGCCAACACATTAATCCGTTTTCTTTTTGTTTGTAGTTGATAATCCAAAGCAAATATCGGGTCAAGTGTACTTTGATCGGATGCATCAGATCCTTAATGACGACCAAAAATTTATGACCATCGATGAAGTCCTTGAGGATGAATACCTTCATCATCACGGGCTATTGTCCATTACCCGTAGCATAGGTCACGGGTCGGGTCCAAATGTATACATCCCTTTAGTGGATGTAATTCCAGGAACGGGCAAGAGCTCGAAAAGCCCAACAATGCCACTTTGAGCTTCACCTTCGCCGTCTTCGACTCAAGACGATGAACTGGCCAACATAGCCGAAAAACACCGAGAAGGGTACATCGCCCCTGGGGATGCTATTTCTCCTGAAAAATCACTGTCTCCTAAAGAACTGCCAACAGACGCTTCCCAGGGAGATGCTCCTAGTACTGATGATCCTACATTTTAGGGTTTGGGAGATCTCCCCCTTCCTGAAACTATCTATACTTCTGAGGATTTTAGCACAAATCCTTTAGTTTTTACTTCTTCAGAGGAGACTACTCCTGTCAAGGCCAAAGAGCCCACTCACATTGGCTTGGCTTCGGACTCGGGTTTGTCGGGAGGCACATCACTTAGGATGCACTTAACACAATAGCACCACACTTCACTGCACTTACTTCTTATGAGAATACTGATTCTGAATTCCCCTTACATTGTTGCGTAGGTACAATGTATCGTGCTCATTATGACATCAGGAAACTACGTCGCAGCATGACCAGACCCCCTTCTGATGTTGAGTATGATCGCCGCGAAAGTCGGGGTAGAGAGGATAGAAGGCCTCATGACTCTTATAAGCCGCGGACCTCGCGCTCTCGCTCCCCCGTTCGGTCGAATCCAGAACGATACAAAATCTACCAAGGTCGTCGGGGAGAAGATACGTCGCAGTCAAAAGATCAAACCTCTCCTCAAGAAAAACGCAGTAGGGAAAGGAATCCGCCGAAGAGACCCGCAAGCAGCTGTCAGAGGCCCAGGAGGACGTGCATGGTTTCAGCGAATTAATGATCAAATTTTTTTCTCATATAATTCATCACCGGAACATCTCTTGGATTGAAGATTATCTGACTACCTTGGTTCACGTATGGAGCCAAATTGTTGAATGGGAGAAAGACGAACTCAAGATAGATTCCATCGACGAAGACAAGCTCATGAAAAATATCTAAGAGATGATGAGCCGGCACGTCTGTCTGAGGTGTGTCGCCTCATTGCTGCTGCTATGGAGGAGGAAAAGAGGATGGCCAAACAAAAGTATACCTCCGAGGCTGTTTCTTCTTCTACTGCTGCTGAAACTCCTGAAATTGAGGGATACGATCCTGAAAACCTGGAGATCCCTCGAGCATCTCTTTAATCTCCCATTCCCGAGACGGCGTCAGAGACGGCAATTACTCCAGCTGAGAAGTCATCAGAAGGTATTTCTACCTTTTCACCCCAATTCGTCAAAGTTGTCTCCACTTTTCATCACATAATTAGGCAATCAATAAAAGATCCTTTATTTCCTCATGAGTTGATAACTGTTGCTTCTCATTCTGTAGATGTTGAACCGTCCGAGAAGACAGACGTGCCTCAGGGAACCACCGCCGAAGCAAAGTCAGCGGAGAAGGCTGAAGGAGAAAAGGATAAGGCTGATGCTCCTCACGATGATGAGATGATTGACGCCTTGAAAGATGATAGCGGTAACGAGGGGCATGAGGAAGACCCTGATGTGGCTATAGTCGGGAACCCAAAAAGCGCTGATGACATCACCTTGGCTGAAATGGAAGCCGAACAAGACAAACGTATGCAGCTAAAGGTTGAAGATTTGGATCTCAAAAGCCTTAAGCCTCTTGCAGTGGTGGACCCTGGATCAAGGTTAGTTGTTAAGCTTTCAACTAGATCTATCACAGAAGAGCTTACTAAAAAGTCTTCTCTTGATTCCAATGTTCCATCTCCTAGGAAAAAATCAACTGATTTTAGCACTTCGACTACAGGGAAGAAAAAGTTGAAACGCTTTATGACCGAAGCTGAAAAGGAAGGTAAGGCTGCTCAGAAAGCCGCCAAAAAATCCAAGTCTGACCCGAAGCCTAAATGATAAAGTGCTTCGTTTATTTTGGCATTTGATTCACGGCATTGTTGTAGCGAGTGCGACCCTCGCATCTTCCTTTTTGCTTGTTTTTCTTGTACAAACTTGTACGTTTGTAAATAAAAATAGTCTATTTCCTACAATGTCTGACAGTCGTTATTCAATACTTGAGTAAAAATACAACAGTATGTCATACTAAAGTTATGTAATGTGGTCATGGTGGAGGGGGATATGTGTGCATATGTATGCCCCTAGTCAATCTTGGATAGTTGAGCAAGAACTATTCAAGATTAAATTAAATTAAAAAGTCCAAATGTCCCTGATTCTCTGATGGGGCAATATTCCACTTGTCACTGATGCCTGTTCTTTCTGGCATCTTTATACTCTCCTGTCTCATATCCAGGTTAGAGTTTTTGCTGAGGCGGTCTCTCATCTGGGTGCACCTTCACGCCTCAGAGGACGTCATCTTCCCGTCGTTTATACTCTCTCTCGATTCTTGAGAGTTAGAGTTAAGAATGTCGTCTTCCCATTCCTCTATGTCTTATCGTACAAACAATCGTTTTGTTTGTTCTTGCATATAGTTCATCTCCAGATTTAATTTAACATTTCGTGTTCCACAGTCATAGGAGAATAATAGTTGAAGATATAAATAATGTAGGAAAGTAAATGACACACGATATTTTTATAGTGGTTCAGCTAAGTCGTAACCTACATCTACTTTATAATCTTTTGTTCACATAAACAGACTTTTTAAGGAAAGTCATGCCTTTTTACATAGCTTATGAAAACAAAAGAAATGATATTTCATATTTAGCTCAAATATCGTAGTAAGTGCTGAGCATTCCAGGCTCTGGGAATCTCTTCACCGTCCACGTTTGTCAGCTTGAATGCTCCTGTATCAAGCTTTCGTTGGATGGCGTACGGTCCTTCCCATTTTGGACCCAACTGGGTTGAAGGTGGGAAGACTCGCTTCAGTACTAGGTCTCCTGGTTCAAAGGTTTTGAGGCAAACCCTTTGGTCATAATAACGTGCTACTTGATGTTGATGTCTTGAGGCACACAAGTCGATCTCATCTCTTTTTTCTTCAATCATATCAAGAGACTCTAGGAGGAGCGCTTTATTTGTCATCGGGTCATAGTACGCAACTTGATGAGAAGGGACTTCCAATTCTACCGGGATCACCGCTTCAGACCCAAATGAAAGTGAATAGGGAGTATGGCCGGTCGCCGTCTTAAAAGTCGTCCTGTATGCCCGTAAGGCTAACGGCTACTCATCTACCCATCTGGCTTTAGCCTGTTTCAGCCGCTTCTTTAGAATTGATTTAATAACTTTATTTACGGCTTCGACCTGTCCATTTGACTGCGGATGAGCTACCGCAGTGTATCACTTATCAATCTTGAATTTCTGGCAAAAGTTTCTGTACTCTATGCTGTCAAACTGCGTGCCATTATCAGTTATGATGGTCTTCGGTATCCCAAATCGACAAATAATGTTTCTAACCACAAAACTAATCACTTTCCTTGCCGTGATGGTTGTTAGAGGTTCAGCTTCCACCTATTTTGTGAAGTAGTCCACGGAAACAATCGCGTACTTAGCTCCTCCTCTGGCAATAGGCAGCACTCCAATAATGTCAATTCCCCACATGGCAAACGGCCACGGACTTACCATTGACTTAAGCTGAGTCGGGGGCGCTTTGGGAACTTTGGTATATCTTTGACATCTATCGCAGCGTCGTGAATAATCAGCCGCGTCTTTATTCACGGTTGGCCAGAAATATCCGTACCGTAACACTTACTTTGCCAGGCTTTGGCCCCCAGTGTGATCTCCACACTCACCTTCATGCACCTCTTGCAGTACACGCTTGATGTCATCGTGTGCGATACACCGTAGCAGGGGCATTGAAAACCCTTGACGATAAAGGACGTCGTCCTGTAAAACGTATCTTGTGGCCTTACGTCTTACAGCTCATCTTTCGCTCTTTTTCAATGGGAGAGTTCCACTTTTGAGAAAGTTCTTAATTGGTGTCATCTAAGATTCTCTTTCTGGTTCAACTTCCAAGGCTAGCTCTACTTCCATCAGGTCGAAACTGGGTGAGTCCAACACCTCTATCAGAACCATTTCAGATTCTTTAAGACTATCTGAACTTGCTAGCTTCGCCAATCGATTTGCTTTCTGATTTTCTGCTCTTGAAATATGGGTTATGCTATAATGCTCCAAAACTTCCAACAACTCCTTCAATTTCTTGAGATATGTGATGAGCCAAAGTCCAGTAGCAGCAGATTCTTCCTGAACTTGACATACCACTATTTTGGAATCGCAATATATTTCTAGTGTCTTCACTCCCAAATCTTTGGCGAGTTTCAGCCCGGCAATCAAGGCTTCATACTCGGAATCATTGTTAGTAGCAGTAAATTCCAACTGTAATGCATAGTAGATAGATCATCCTTCAGGAGTTATTACAACAACTCCGGCGCCTGACTTTCTATCATTCTTGGCTCCGTCCGTATATAATCTCCACGGAGTAAGCTCTAATTCTTGATCCAAAGCAACTACTTGGTCACCCACCATTTCCTCTTCAGGAATTGTAAATTCTGCTATGAAGTCAGCCAAGGCCTGCCCCCTTATTGATCTTCGCGGCTGAAAATTCAAATCAAACTGGCTCAGCTCGATATTCCATTTGAGTAATCGCCCCGATGCTTCGGGTTTCTGCAGCACTTGTCTCAAAGGTTGATCGGTATATACAATTATCGGTGTGCTTGGAAATAATGGTGGAGTTTGCGGGAAGCAATCAGGAGGCTATAAGCAAGCTTCTCTATCTTTGGGTAGTTACGTTCTACAGCAGCTAGGCTTTTACTTACGTAATACACAGGTTTCTGGACTTTATTCTCTTCACGTACTAGTGCTGCACTGACGGCGTGAGATGATATTGCCAAGTAGATGAACAAATCCTCATGTTGCACAGGCTTTGATAATATTGGAGGTTTTTCTAGGAAGTCTAACAGATTTTGGAACGCCTCCACACAGTCAGGAGTCCACTCGAAATTTCGCTTTCCCCATTTTATGATATCGAAGAAAGGCACACACTTGTCTGTTGCTTTGGAGATGAACCTGCCCAGTGCTGCAACCTTTCCAGCTAAGCTTTGAACATTCCTAATCTTTCGCGGCTCCTCTATATTCCGAATTGCTTCTATCTGATCCGGATTTATTTCAATTCCTCTGGAACTCACGATAAAGCCAAGGAACTTGCCTAATGCCACTCCAAAAGAACACTTCAAGCTTCATCCTATACCTTCGTAATATGCCAAACATTTTTGCTAAGTCCTTCGTATGATCGAGAGATTGCTTGGATTTCACTAGCATATCATCTACGTAAACTTCCATAGTCTTCCCAATTTGATTGTAAAACATGCGGTTAACCAAGCGCTGATATGTGGCTCCTGCATTTTTTAATCCAAACGGCATTACGACGTAATAATGCAATCCCAAGTCTGTAATAAAGCTTGTATGCTCTTGATCTGGTACGTGCATGGGAATTTGATTGTACCCGGAATAAGCGTCCATAAAGGATAAAAGTTCGTGCCCGGTAGTTGAATCTACTAGTTGATCAACTCTGGGGAGAGGAAAGCTATCCTTCGGGAAAGCCTTGTTCAAATCAGAAAAGTCGATGCACGTTCTCCACTTCCCATTTGGTTTTTTGACCAGGACAGGATTCGATATCCAGTCGGGATATTTCAAATCCTTGATGAATCCGTTACCTTTTAATTTCTCTACTTCTTCTTTCAGTGCTGCTGACCGCTCTAGGCCCAACATCCGTCTTTTCCGCTTGACTAGCGGGTGCTTTGGATTAATACACAAAGAGTGGCTCATGATGGTAGGCGAAATCCCACACATGTCAGCGTGAGTCCAGGCAAACACATCCAGATTTGCCTTTAATAAATCAGCCGATTCCCTCGTTCTAACTGGATCCAGTTGCGAGCCGATCTTTAGTACTTTTATTGGATCAGTTTCATCAATAGGTATGTCAATTGTTATTTCATTGGGAGTTGCCTTCATGTCCCCAGGTTCTCTATCCTCTCTGGGATCTAGATCCTCGAGCACGTATGAAAGCAACTCTCTTAGGGCAGGACCCCTTAGTTGCTATGCTGAGGCCCCTTTTGGAGAGGCGGAATCATCTTTAGCATCTACATTTAGCCCCTTCATTAGCATCTTTAACTCTGCCACGTAGCAAGCTCGTCCCGTAGCTTGGTCGCCTCTCATTGTCCCAACTCCCGAGTTAGTCGGGAATTTTAGCAGCAAATACCAAGTTGCAATACATGCCCTAAATTCGGCAAGGGCTGGTCTTCCTAGGAAGGCATTATAAGGCGACTCCAAATCCAGAACTACAAACGGCAGGATCCTTACTCTCTGGCGATCCCCTGCCCTAGTGTGACTGCTAATCCCACAAAACCCATTGGAGCTGTGGATACTCCGTTAAAACCACATATCCATCCTTGACATGGCTTTAAGTCTTTTGCTTCGAGCCTCATTTGCTCGAAGGCTTTCTTGAAGAGGATATTGACCGAGCTTCCATTGTCCACTAACACCTTATGAACTAGAGCGGGGCCAATTGTCGTGGTTATCACTAGCGGATCGTCGGTTGGGGATTGAACTCCAAACTCGTCTTTACTGCGGAATACGACATCATCGGGCATCGTTTTTTGCTGCTTTATTGGAGTGATGTCTTCAAGGCTGCTGCATTCTCCTACTTCATAATGCCTGGCGGCGTTGACGTACTGGTCCATTGCTTTAAAACTACGACCAATCAAGTGAGGCCTACATATAATGGAGTTAATGACAATCCTCTTACCCTTTTGCTGAGCCGTGGGTTTTGAAGCAGGCTGTTCTTGGTTCGGGGCTTGTCCCCCTGTCCCTTGGGGCTGCTTTGTACTCATCCAACTTCCCTTCTCGTAGCAATTTTTTGACGATATCCCTCAAATGACGACACTCGTTGGTGGAATGACCGTGTGTACCATGAAACAAGCAAAACTTTACTGTCTCAATCTCCTTCTCCATAGAATCTCTAGGCAGTGGTTTTTTGTACTGCAACATGTTGTATGTGTATATGTTCTCCAACGTGTCATTCAACGTCGTGTAATTCTCAAAAGTCTGGAATCTGGGTCTTTTATTAGAGTTATTCCCTCGGTTTCTGTTCCTTCTATTATCATTTCCATTCTTGTTGCTATTACCACCAATCTGGTTGCCAACATTTACTTCTACCTTCCCTGAACTATCACCAGATTGTTTCACAGCAATGTTACTCTGGACACCCTCCTTCGAGGCCCCTTCGGACTTTCTCTTTCGATTTGCCTTAGCATCTTCTCGTCTTAAACGGACATTAGCCTTTTCATAGAATAGTTCTCTAGTAGGAGGTGGTTTTCCAGCTAAGTAATCCCCAAACTCTGTGTCAGGATCTACCCTTTCTATTAAGGCCATTAGGATAGTGGGCTCATGGGGATCACTAACTTCGGTGATGGCCAGGTTGAAGCGATCCAAATACGACTTTAAAGAGTCTCCTAGGCCCTGTTTAATCCGTGACAATTATATGACGGTCTTGGACTTTTGGGCATAAAGTAGAAACTGATTCATGAAATGCTCACTCGTTTCTATGAAATTTGACACCGATCGAGGAGGAAGTCGAGTGAACCATATTAACGCTACATCTTCGAGGTAGATGGGAAAAGCTTTGCATTTTACGGCATCTGGAGCTGCTGCCGCATTCATGAACCATGCATATCTCATTAGGTGCTGCCCTGGGTTTGTTCTTCCTGAATATCGATCCATCTGAGGCAAATTGAATTGTCGGGGGAACTGGAAATTCAGGATATCATCTGTGAAAGTGGTATGACTTCGCTCAATGCCCCCAATCTTCATTCGTATATCGCCGGCTTTCAGACATAATATGTCGCACCATTTCCCATACATCGGCGTTGGTTAATGTATGTACAAGCTCTCTAGATCTGATGTTTGGATTACCACTAGGTTCCTGATCAGGAGATAACCTTCTGTTTCTGGCGGCAGCTGCTCTACGTTGCTCTCTGTATTCCCGGTCAATCTCTGGAGATAAAGGTTGGAGAAGTTGTTGTTGTGTGGGGTTAGTAATATTAGGATCCCTGGGTAAGACGTGGGATCCGCGCATAGGTAGCAACATAGGCTATTGTAGACTCGGGTCATCAGGGCCCAATACACGAGCAACATCTTCCCGGGATCCTAAAGATCCAAAAGTCAATTGATCAAGGTTCCGAGGTCGTTCAAGCGGCCTTCTCTCGCGAGGACGTTCCTCCTCTGAAGAAGATGAATCATCTGTAGGAATGCGGTGCGGTGGGGAAGGAGTTTTCTGCCTCTGGAGCTCTTGCAATTCTCTACCCATGGTGATCATATTTTCCTGCATGCGAAGGTTGTCACGCCTTTGGGCTTCCAATGCTTCTTTAGTGCTTTGAAGTATGTCAAGAAAACGTGAAAAATCTCCCTGAGTAATGGGTGCAGAGGGATCAGGCTGAACATTAGTCATCATGGCTGGAATTAGAGCATTGGAGGGAGCTCGAGTAGAAGTTCCAGCTTCATTCTGATTCGGATCGGATCGGCCCACAGCAGCCTAGTCGGGGGGGGGGGGGGGGTTCGGATGGAGAGGGTGAGAGCCCCCAACACCATCGGTTCGAACCGGATCATCAGGTCGGATCGGTGTCAACACGATCTGGTTTTTTCCTCTCGGTTTGGTTCAGTCCCTCCGATCCGATTCGGATTCTCCTGGTTGGAGTGATCTGCTCCAGAGCTTTGAGCGCGTGAACTTGTTAACATGATAGCTTGCTAATTTTCTCTAGCATCATTTCCCCTAGAGCCTTGCACTTCTTTTCCTTTAGTCTTACCCATAATACTTGATTCTTCAACAATTAGTCAACAAGTACTGAAAGATGTCAGAGAAAGGGGATTAACTTCTTTGAACTTGAAGGTCCAAACAGTAGAATGATAATCCTAGAAAGGCCTAGAATTTGAAATCTCTCAATGAAAGCACCAAAATTTTAGACCAAAAATTGGCTCTAACACCCAAATTTGATATGAATTCAATGAAATAGAATCAAAAAGCAATAAAGAACACGCAATTTATAGTTGTTCAACGTTAACAAGCCTACGTCCACTTTGCTTTCTTTTAATTGATGATTTGAATACGAATATAGCAATGATTCTCACTCAACCTCACAATCACAATGCATAAACTCACTTAAATCTCTCAAAAATGGGCTTTAAGAGATGATTTTGATCTGAAAATGATTGTAGAATTCGGCTATCGAGGAAGTATGGACTGAGAATTTGCCAAAAGGTCCTTTCAAATGCCTCTAGGTGGTGTATTTATAGGTGAAAAATCTCCTCGATGTGGCTCCGGTTTGGAATTGCGTGGTATCCATCCCTTGAGAGTCGGGTTCAGAGGCTTCAAGATGGCTACAGTGCATTGATTCAATAGGAGATCGTGGAGAAATGGTCAGATCCTGTCCGAGTCTTCAGGGGATATGCGCAGCAACGACTACAAATTCAAAGGAAAAAGGGGTTCGGATCGGGGCCTCCGATCCGACCCGCTGAAGCAACTTGCTATCCCTTGATGCGGCTGACATATTCATCCGATCCGAACTGCTGAAGCCACCTGCTTTATGATGTTGCTGCCATATGCTTCCGATCCGAACCGATAAGGCCATTTTCTATCCTTTGGTATTGCTGACGTATTACCAATCTGATCCGGTGTAATGAAGCTGCTGACGTATCTCGCCGACCCGATCCGATGTGGTCTCTGCGCTCTTGATCTTTACTCACCTCCTGCACTATCTTTCTCCGATCCGAACCGATTGGTGTCTTTTTCACTATTTGCTCTTTGTGTAGCCTAGTTCACAAAGTAGGCTAACAGAAATGAACAAAGCACTACCTCTGTTCTTTTAAAAATAAGCATTCTCTCTTGTTCAGGCTAAGCACATCCTACCTGTTTTCTAGAGATGAGAACACACTGCCTTTGCTTATGCCTAGGCCTACAAAATGTTACGAAATCTCAAACGATGAGCACTCAAGGCACGTCCTGCCTCTGCTTTAAAGAAGTGCATGCTTTACCTCTTCCTTGAAGGAAATGGAAAGCAAAGAAAGCAAGATTTCTAATACTCAAATATAGGCTTTGGGACTTCTACTCTAAATCCACGATAAAGATTTTGGTCTTCTATTATTTCCGAATATAGATTTATGTACTTCTTAGCTAAAATTACTTGAATTTGGGTTTTAGTTCTTCAAGCTATCTCCGAAAGAGGTATTAAGACTTCTATTCTAAATATCAGATAAACAATTGGGTCTTTCTATTGTTTCCAAAAATAGATTTCTGGACTTCTCAATTAAAATTACCCAAATCTAGGTTTAGGGTCCTCAAATTATCTCCAAAAGAGGTTTTAGGACTTACATTTGAAATATCAAATAAATATTTTGGTCTTCTATTATTTCCAAAAGTGGATTTCTAGATTTTTAGTTAAATTACCCAAATTCGGGTTTTGGTTCTTCAAATCATTTCCAAAATAGGTTTTCAGTTTTTTAATTACTTCCAAAATAGACCTCTAAATTTCTAAATATCCAAATCTAGGTTTGGAGTACGCTATTATCAAGTGACTTAGAAAAAAGGATTTCTGGTTTTCTGATTAATTCCCAAAATCAGAGATTCCGGTCTGTTGTTATATTTAACAAGTATGATATCTGATCAATTTCCCAAGAGGGCATCTAAAAGTGCTTAATAGATATCAAAATATGGAATTTGGATTATATAATATAATCAAAAGAAATTTATTGGTATACTTATTAAATGCCCAAATGGGGTCTTCAGGACTTCTATTCTCATCGACAAATACAATTCTAATATTCCTAAAAGAGGATTTTGGGATTTCTTATTAACACTCAGCTTAGAAGCTTTCGGGATTTCTTATTAGCATTTGAAGCTAGGTTACGAATTATCTACTATTAGATAGTCATTTATCACTTCAGATTTTTTTTAACGTACCCGAATCAAGGCTACAAAATGGTTACATTGTTGTAACATTATGGTTTTAGCATTATATTCAAGAGAATACCTTTATCTCTTGTTAATGCCTTAATATAGGGTTTTCTCCTGAATTATAAGCAGTTAGGTTGGTTAAAACGATAATTTATGAACATGTTTATCGAAATCCTAAGTATGATTTCAAATTCCTAAATATAGGACTAGCATTATTGACATGAGGACATACAAATTTATATGCAAATAAAATAAGCCAATATAAAATAAAGGCAATGTAGATCAAAGATATTTCAATTAAAAAGAAAGCGAAGGCTCCTAAACATGTGACGTCTACATAATTTACAATGATACTTACAACAATATTCATGTTCACATTCAAAAGGATTACAAAGAGAACAAGCTTCAAAGATTTTAAAGCATCTTCATTATATTTTTAGACATTTCTAGGTTAGAAAGAAAACGAAGAACAATACAAAGCATTTCCTTGTGTTCTTTTCCTCTCAGTAAGTTTCATCGACATCGTTAATAGGTTCGATATGGGATTGGAGAGCATAGGCGTATGATCTATGTTACTACCCATATTTTTAGTCATTAAAATATGAATTTTTATTAGATTTTTTAGTGAACTTAAAATGGTCAAATATTAAATCCGGACCTAAAAACAATTAAAAATAAATTTTTTTAGTTTAATAAGGGATTAAGCGAAAGTTAATAAGATGGGGATTTGGTAGTACCTTTTGTCATTTGATCGGATTTGTTAAACGATAGCTAGAAGTTGAAATACAGTAACGTAGCCCAGTATTGCATATAACTTTCCATAGCATTTCAAGTGAAATGCTAATAAACGGTGCCTTCCTTCTTAAGCTTCTCAAAACTTATCATATGCATGATTAGTGCATTCCTTCTTAGGCTATTCTTAGTTTCTTCCTCCTTAACTCTATAACTTTTCAAAGAAGCAAAAGAAAGTAATATGTGCAAGAAGTCGATTTAATTTTTTTCATCCTTAAGTGCATATCTTCTCAAAGAAGCTAAAGAGGGTAATATGTGTAAGAAGACAATTTGGTTTTTTTCTTCCTTAAGCTTATGGCTTCTCAACGAAGCTTTAGATGCCTTCTCAAGAAAGCTATAGCAAAGATTTAGATGTCTTCTCAAGGAAGCTTTTGATGGCTTCCAAGGGATGGTTTGGAAAATTATCCAAACCCTCTTTTCACAAGCCTATATAAGAACCCTACACGACACCATTTCACTTACACCATTCTCATTTCTTTTCTCTCTCCCTTATGCTTTTGGCCATGGTTTCCTCCTTCCTCCTTTTTCCCCTTCATTTCCTCCTCCTCCTCCACTTAAACATCACCTTTCTACCACCTTTTCCTCCTTCTACTACATTTCTAAGGCCTCTCCTCCTCCTCTCCAAGGTAGTGCCTTCTTTTCCATAGGCCAAACCTCCACAGTCCCAAAATCCTACCCTATTTGCTCCTAAAACCCAGATCTAGCTCCGTTTCTTCATACGTAAGTTTAGAAACCTCAATACATTGAAATTTTGCCAAATTTGTTTTTAGAACTCTCCATTGATGCCGAGAGGTTGCCAAAATCATCCGAGAATGTTCAGATATCCTCCGATTAAAGACTGGTGGAGTGGATCCCGGTGGTGAGAACTCCTCACTCATGTTTTGCTAACAAGTTTAGATAATATAACTAGTTTTACTACGCTCGGAAGATTAGTTAATTATTTGATGTTATGATGTTTGTAAGTTGTTATGATGATGGTTTGGCTTTATGATAGGGTTTAATAATGTTTAGCATGATAAAAAAAACTAATTTTTAAGCGATATACATGTAGTTGTTTAGGTATGTGACACCTAGAACTAATAGTATTGACTAGAAACTGACTTGAATCTTAAATGGTTATTGATTGGGAAAATTAACTAGATATTGGTTATTGGATTTGGGTATGAACACCACCGGATATTGAATGATATGATTGTGTTGAATTCATATGATTGTTGATGATTTATATAGTGGTTAATTTGTTGATCGACAAACCCATAAAGCATTAATGGTTTTAAGGCTTATATGGTGTATACCACAGTACGTGGTAATTATATGTTAGTAGTTGTTAACAACTATTATTGGATGTTAAAGATGTGTGAAATCCATATAAATTGAATTATATGGTGATTTGTTGAACCTCATTCCAGTTCGGAATAAATTTGGAATTAATTTGAATGTTTTATTAACAAAATATTCAATAAAAATTAAAAGTTTGAATTTAAATTCAAATTAATTTGGAAGGGTAATTTAAGTCATTATAAATAAATTTCATAAGAAAAGATTTTATTTGACTTAACTTTGAATTAATAAAGGCATATTTTCAAATTAAAATTGAAAATGAATGGTAACGGGTAAAAGATATGTTCAGTTAGGGTATCTAGGAAAAGTTTTAAGAAGATTTTCTTTAAAAAACTATCTTATTTATTTTTATACCGAATATTAGGAAAATTTGGATTTCAAATAATAAGTTTTGAAGAATAGTATTATTTTAATGATTAAAATAATATTAAAATGGTTAAATAATGGAATATTGGATTTTAAAGTGAAATAATTGAAATATAGTTTCCAAAAATAATTATATATGTTTTATATAATTAATAAACTATTTTGGGTAGGGTTAATTATAATTATAAATCAAATTTGGTCAGAATAGAACTTGTCGCGAAGTGGTAGTTCACGAATTTCGACCATTAACTTTGAATGGACATATCGAGAGATTCGACCGTTGGATTCTCCCAAAACAAAAAACATTGGTTTCAAAATGAAAAGAGTTTTCAAATGGAATGGAAAGTGTTGAAATCCAAAGGTTATATTTTATGATAGGTTCAAATCTATATGTGAAAAGGTCGCTATAAATGCAGTTCGGTGACTTGAATTGGAAACCGACTGAAAGGGTCTAATAAAATTTATTAAAAATATGAAAAAATCATGATAAATAATAATTAATGATTTATGCAAGAATTGTGAAGTTCTAAACTATGATTTGAAATTTTGTACTTTAACCTGATTTACTTAACATAGTAAATCAATATTTTGAAATTTATTTGGAGATAAACTTAAAGTTATCAAACTTAAATTCATTAGGATTTGAATGGAAATAATCTTCAGATATTTCGACAATGGATTTTGTGGTTATACAGAAACTATTTGAGGAATTTGAAAGATATAGATATTGTTATTCCTTACATGGTATCTGTTGATTTCAAAATTTGATGTTGAATATAAATCGATATGACTTCTACTTGGAGCCTTATATTTGATATCAAATTGGATTTTGGGTTTATCATGAACGATGTTTTAAATAACATTTGTTCTTTAACCCGGTTAAAAAAAGATAATTTCTCAAGTTTGAGGGTTAATAAATATTTCAATAAAGATTTGATTGAATGAAATGAAGATTAAAACTATGTTAGAGTTTTGATAAATCTTTCAATAAATATTTGAAAAGAAAGAAAGAAATTAAACATAACAAGACACGAGGGATGTAAGGTATGGAGTACCACCCATTTTTCTCAATGGGGTGAATAAGATGGAAATAGGATAACGATATAAGAGATTACCTTTTTATAAGGCTCGATAATACTGATAAGGCTTATAAACACTGGTTTGAGTTAAGTTTCAAAAAACATATTATATAAATCTTTGATAATATTTAGGGGAGTAATTCCCAATTTAAAAAATGAATTGAGTAAGAGAAATTCTCCGAATTTGAATGATACTTATGATATGTTCATATATCTCTTGATTTTAAAATTGCGCTAGCTGTTTTGAAAGACCGGGTTCCAACCCATTCTGTAGAACTATACGACAATTTTTGAAGATATCGAAGATGGTGGTTGAAGACCGGAGACCTTCACATCGTTCGGATTATTGTTGATGTCTCGATTGGGCCGTACACCCAAGATGAGGTTATAAGTAGTGGTATTCTGAACGTACTTGGAGATTGACCGGATATGCAAGGGCCTTTCTCCTTTATTGGACAAGGAATAAGTCACCTTCGGTTTTGTGCAGACCTAGAACGAACTTGTAAATGGATATATCTATGACATTGTAGGTTACAACATAATAAATTAATTTCTATTGATGTTATATTAGTTGGTGGCAGATAATTTATTCTCTTAGCTTAACACCCTCCTTTGAGACTTATGACCTCAGAGGGTTATATATTAATAGCCACCGATTATATGTTGTGAAATAACAATGTGGCATGCCAAGTTGCTGAATGATAAAAGCTTTTGTTGAAAAGCAAAGTTTTGTGGATGATGATAAAAGCATGGCTGATATAGCGTAGCTTTGTGTTGAAACGTGACTTCGACTATCCTCATAGACCGTGAATGGCTGAAAACATGATGTTGGACCATAAATAGGACTAATGTTTCCCTCTAGCAGAAAAGTGAGCCTAGATAATTTACTTATGTGGATGATGGATTGAGGCGCCTGAGATGATGGTCAATCAACGACCAGGATGATGGTCAACAACGATCGAGGGAACGTTATGTTCAGGTAAGATTCTAACCAGTCGTGTACAGTGCTGGCCGACTCTACTGCTCCGAAGGACCATGTGTTGAGACCTGGGACATTTTGTAGGATGTTTCGAATGGTTAAGGAAGATCCTTTGCCTTGGTCATTGATAGAAATCCAACTTCCAATACGAGTCTTGCATTTTCAGTTGTAAACCTTATATGGCGGCATAATAGGATGAGGCGTTATGCCATTTAAGACTGATACATTTATTTGTGAAAATGATTTCCATACTATGCAGTAGTGATAATTAAAAGAGAAATTTCGCGTATCAAGCATGTTTTGCTATTATAAGGTAAAACTCTACACTTCGGTTTACGTTGCATTTGCATTGTGTGATGAGACCTGAGTCTTATAATATCTTCATTTTCAAAAAGCATTACGGGTTTTATGGTTGGTATTCATGTGGATAAAACTCATTTCGTATTATACGGCGTGGTCCCGTGATTTACTCAACTTTAAAATAAAGTAAATAATTGTTTTGGTTCTCATACTGTTTATCCATAAAGGATCAAGCACATATCAATAGGTTAAATTTAACATTAGGGTCGGTCGTGCATTACCTAAGAGATCAGTCATCATTCAAGAAATGTGTGGGGTCGACCAAGATTACAAATTATGTAGGAAGACATCTCAAGCAACATCTGGGTCGAGCCAGGGGATGGCTCGAACCCGCTTTAAACCTGGTCGAATAGTCTTCAAGGTCAGACATCGCCCTGGGTCGGACAAGTACAAGGATCTATGTATCATCGGGGTCGAACATGATGACAAGAACAGGGTCGATCAAACATGATGACTTGCCCATGCAGTTCCTATTTCGATCGAACAGATGGAACAAACAGGGTCGTTCGAACATAGGATTGAGCAAACAACGGGATATAGCTGTCAACAGCTAGTAGTGGCATTTCTGCAATTACTTGTATGTTCGATTCATAGCCTGCATATACACATCTCATCTCACCACTTCACTCCAACTTCACCTATAAATAGGCCATGGCTTCCATACTTTTAGGGATTGATTTGCACCACCGCGAAGGGCTACCAAATAGCTTCCTCTCCCATTTCAAATGATTTGAACATCATCTACCATCTCAAAGAAAAGATTTAGTATTGAATTCATCATGGAATCCACCAAAAGTGCTTAAGTATCTTAGAGATTGAAGATCCTCCACCATTTCCCTAGCACTTAGTGAAATCCGCCTAATTCTTCGTTGATTTGCATAAATCATAGTGAAATCTATGTGTAAAAGAGAAGATGAATGTACTTATAAGTGATTCTAAGCTTGTAACTCTTGAATTACTAATAAAATCCTTGCCAAAGTGGACGTAGATCAACCTTAGATCAAACCATTATAATAATCTTTGTGTCCTTACCTTTTTTGTTGCGATTGTGATCTCATTCCTTACCGATTGGTGAAGTACCTTCGTGGCACCTTTGGTGTTTAAGTAATTTCGGTTTAAACACATACCGGTCCCATGACTAACTCGGAGTTCATTGTTTCCCACCTAAACTCTGAGTGCTCATATTTCCCATATGAGCAACTAGTATTTTTGGTTTCATAGATATTTTATAGAGAAAGATTCTGGATTGAAGCTAGAGCTGTGCCCAGAATATTTGATAGTATTTCCCTTTATGTAATTATGTTTTTGCTACATAATGTATTGTATTTGTTATTTTCTGATATATTCTGTACTCTAATGTAACATTGAAAGATGTTAATGAAAAGTCTTTTGTTTCTGTCTGATGTGTTGTATGCCTAAAGTTAATGTCTCGAGGATATCTGCCGTTTTGGGTCGGACTTTCGGGTCAATACAATATATTTGTTTTCGAAAGAAGTATTTTATCCCTTTCGTATTTGACATTACACTTTCTGAGAGAATATATCTTCATCTTAAGTTTTTTCCATTTGTTTAACATAATTGCTAAGGCGACGAAGGTGTCGTATTTTCCATTATTCTCGTAGTACCTCCTCCAATTTCATGTTTTCTCTTTATTGAAAAAAATCCTTCATCACATTTTCATCCAATCCCTTTGGAGGGTTTGTTAAATAGGGGTGTTTTTCATCTACTATTTTCTTAAGTCTAGTAGACTCAACCAAACATGATGAAACTGTAGAAGGTCGTACAACAATATCAGGAATATGTTCGTTTAAAACGAATTTCAATGATTTGCAATATACTTAGCTATTTTCTAATCGAAATTCTAAATCATAAATTTTGTGATTAAGTTTGTTTATATTGTTATAAATATCAATTAAGGATTTGTATTTATTTGGAGATTCTCCTTGACGAGAGCCTTATCTTCCCGGATGAGTTTATATTCTAAATCTCTTTGTTGCTCTCTCAGATCTTGAACTACCATTTGTTGCATTCGGCGCTCCTCAACCACTCGAAGGTGAGAAGGTTACCATCGAATTTCAAAGGAATGGTCTTGCCAAGACCCCTTCATCATTTAGTTTCTTCCATATGTTTCTCTTTGACTCTAAAAAAACTAAGGAGCTAAACATTTTGATAAGGTCATTGTTGTCAATTAAGAATCCTAACTAGTGGATCAAAAATATCAATATTCAATAAATGAGTGATTTATTTTAAATGAAGGCTACAAGCTAATAGAAAAGTACATAAATTCAAACCAAACAATATTATAGTTTAAAATAATGTTATTAGCTCTATCCATGTAATTAGTTAATAAGAAAGTTATTGAGTTGAAAGATATCTTGAAGATATCTAGGGTGAGAACTAGAGAGAAATTGTTATAAGCCCATCCTTCGATTAAAGGGTTATCACATCCACTTATTGGTTTTGAATGATGTGTTTGAATTTCTTTAAGATGTTTGTCTTTCTCTTTACCATGAAAATTGAAATAGGGTCGAGGGAATAACATGTGTAACTTGTGTAAATCTCTTAGAATGCAATATTGAGCCAATTTTAATGTCTTAATTAATAAAGAAATTTCTCGATAGTTCCTTCTTAACCTTAACAAATTTGGATAAAAAGTGTTGGCTATATAGATTGCATGGAAAATTGGTTTTTTTGTCACAATACAACACAATAAAATAATGCTAAGAATAGAAGAATGACATATTCGTATTAAAAAAATCAAGGCATTTTGAAGTTCTAACATGATTCATATAAAATGGAATTTTTGGACATTTCAAAGATAAATCTCTTCTTGTAATATTGGAGTTTTATTACAGGGTAGATCAACTAGAATAGTATGGATTCTCAGCAAGTTCCCGGCTTCTCCAAGGTGGGTCATGTGCTGCCCCACCCCGAGACCAATATTAGTAAAGAGCATTAATGAGTAATGTTGCCTATTAATGTCAAGAATGGGTTGTTTTATTAAACAAGTATCAAATATGTCAATAAAATGTTGTTTTTTCTTTTTCCTATTGGATCAACTTACATAATTCTAATTCACTATAATACTTTGATGGATATAGGATCTATTCTAAACAAAAATATAATATAATATACATAGATCATGTAACACCAAACAGAATAATATATACAAGTACACCACAAAGTGTACACATAAATGGTTATGTAAACCCCACATATTTATATACACACACACATACATCAAGTCCTACAAAAGAATATGTACATAACCAAGTCACGATAATAATACAAGATAAACAACACGAAAACTATCTGTTTGGCTAAAAGGGTTAAATAGTGAAGTCCATAGAAGAACAGTTAAGTAATTCAAATGAACTAACCTGCATCTCGGTCTGACCCAAATAATAAATACACAGATCAATCTAACTTGAACAAGATGATGTAGAAGATATAAATTCACTTAAATTTAACTTGTTTTAAATCTTAAAGGAATGATACAATCAAAGATATCTCAAATTGCATGTTATGCATGCACGTAACCATTTTTAATGCTAAAAATGGCAATAACACCCTAAGGTGTAATTCAAAACTTCACAAACAGTTAAGATCTAGAAAAGTGGTAGCCACAAACACAAAAAGAAAGTAAAAAAGGACAAACTTATAGTGGTTCAACCTAGATTTGGCCTAGGTCCACTTTTAAGAGAGATTTCATTATGATTCTCAATGCTACAAGGTACATAATCTCTAAAACTTTGCTCGTTTTCTCTTTCGATAATTATTTTCTGTATTTCTTCCCTCTTTAGTCCCTTGATTCTTTCGATTCTACCATGGAAATGGTTAGATCTCTTTGACTACGATGATTGTTGGAGTAAATCTTCAATAATCTTGCATTTAGACGATCTTCAATGATTTCATCATGATTGAGACGCTGAATCTAAGCTTCGAAGAGGTTTAATGGAGGCTAGAGTGGTTTAGAGTTGTTAAAAAATGAAAATGGCAGCACTTCGGTGGGTGGAGAAATTGGCAGTACTTTGTGTGTGAGAGTGTGAGGTATTTATAGTTGTCATTTAAGTGGAGTGGCAGAGTTGTAAATACGGGTATGTAAGGTATTCAGGTCATGGAATGACCTACCTATGACGATCTGAACTAAAGCATGTAGCCTGATCAATTAAGTCGTTAGTACGACCTAACACCACAATCAATTTTTATATCAAGAGCATTTTTCTATTTTGGCCCAGTTTTTTTTCCCCCCGTTTACCCCTTTTTTTTAGAAATATTGCATATTTGGCCTCCTTTTGGCCAACTCAGCGCTGAGTTGGCCAACAAAGGAATTTTCAAAAGGCGCAATCATTGATTGTGCCGATTTTTTTTTTTTTTAAAACCCCACCTAGGCGTAATCCTTGATTGAGCATAAAAAGTTTTGGTTTTTTTTTATTAAAAGCAGAGAGTTATAAACCATTTACACTTACTTTACCTTTCCTTCTCCCATTTACTATCATAACCCATTTCTCACTCGAAACCTAAACTTATAAACCATTAAAAAATATCAAAATCCAAGTTGATTAAAAATCAAAGTTAAGAGGAAGCTAGTTTGGCTATTTGGAGTATCAAAAGGTATGAATTTGGTTTTTTAATGTTAATTCTATTTTACCCATCGTAGTTAAAATTATTTTGGTTTTAGAGTAGATTGGAATGGCGCCAAATTATATTGGAACTATATGCTATTACGATGGAGAATTGGTTATTGATGAACATAAATGTGGAATATATAACGGTGGATCTAGCAAACCGGCAAAAGTTTTAAAAGGGTCAAATTTCGTACAGTTGAAGAAGGCCGTATATAAATGTACTAAAATTAATCCGATTGAGTTTGCCATTGAGTTAGTTTGCAATTGGCCGACAGATTCCATATCTAAGGCGATCAAAATAAAAGACGACGACGATGTTGAAATTATGTTGTCATCCGTGTCAAAATCTTTTGAATTATTTGTAATGAAAGAGCAAAGATGGTCAACAGAGCCAGCCGTTACACCAATGGTATCGGCTCCCGCAGCTTTTTATCCATATCCGACTATGAGCGTTCCCTCGTATGAGCAACAACAAATGTGTTTTGGGTTTAATCCATACATGAATTTGCTTCATCCATCGCTACCGGGCTATCCATATCCAACGCTTCTAGGGGGAAGGAAGAGAACTGGGCTCTGTGTTTCGATGACGGTGGTAGATTTCATGTCATGACGACAAATGCTTCTGAAAGCTTTAATGGTGTACTTAGAGGTGCACGATCATTGCCCTTCAAAGCTCTAGTTGCGCGTATGTTTTTTCGGTCAGTAGATTATTTTTGTAAACGAAGAGAGCTTGTTATGCCAGGGACGGCAAAGCTAACTCCTAAATGGGAGTCGAAGATATGTGAAAGGGAAAATGAAGCTAGATGTTGCCGCATCATCCGATATAATGAAGGTGAGTGGGGAGTAATTTCACATGTCGGCAAGGAATACAGAGTTTTACTCAATCAAAACAATTGTTCTTGTACGTGTAGAATTCCATTACTTCAGCACCTTCCATGCGAACATGTAATGGCGGCTTGTTCTAATGTAACCAACGGGGCTAGTCGACAACACCATGACTTTGCCTCGAAGTGGTATTCGGTGAAAAAGTACTACGTAGCTTACAAACCGGAATTTCATCCTATTCCAGATAAACGTTACTGGAGCGAATTCCAAGGACAAGTTTTATTGCCACCAACGGTGAATAGATCAGCAGGGAGACCCTAATCAACTAAATTTAAAGGAACAATGGATGAGGTTCTATTTTAATGTTGTTATGGAGAGGCCCGGGGAATGATTTATTAATTTGTGTGGTTGGGGATCTTTATATAGTACAAAAGATGTTTTTTCAGCCAATTGAGGTTCTGTATGTTTGGAAAACTTAAGCCCGGGGCGCAAAAATTGATTGCGCCCAAAGGAACCAGAGAACCTGGTTCCTTGGGCGCAATTAGTATCTACGCCCCAGGCTTAAGTTTTCCAAAACTTAAGCCTTGGGTGCAATAATTGATTGCGCCCAAAGGAACCAGAGAACCTAGTTCCTTGGGCGCAATCAGTATCTGCGCCCCAGGCTATTCAAATGAAATAGCTATTCAAATGCAATAGCACTCATGCAAGACTAAAGCACTCAAAGTAAACAAATGCAAAACAAATACAAAAGCACTCAAAGTAAACAAATGCATATGCAAATGCAATGCAATAGCTATTTCAAAGTAAACAAAAGCACTACTACTTTCAAAAGCACATTTTTACTACTACCACATTTCCAAAAGTACATCAAAGCAATCGTTCCAACAACTCGTACACATCAACCATCCACTTAACAAAAGAACATTTTCAATACTACTATCACTACTAATTTCCAGTTCACGCAAATAATAATAAAACAAGTCTACATGCCACTTAAAACAAACCCAACTTCAACATCTAACGTTTACTTTTTTTTGGACCACCGGACACAACTTTTCCTTTTCTCCTGGGAGTCCATTGAGTTGCCCCCTGCGACGTGCCTGGCTGCGACGGACTGTGCACGAACTCACTTTGGGCCGGCTCAGAAGATGCCCCTTTTCTTTTCCCCTTGTCTTTTCTTGCGGACTTATGAACAGGAACAACTGGAGGCGATGGTGGACAAGCAAGTCTGTTCTTCCTCAAAATCGACTGAAGAATGCGTGTAATGCTCATGCACTTAACCTTTGACGGCTCCGGCACCTCCGTCGATAACTCCTCAACCAACGCAGCAGTATGGTAAATTGCATCGGTCTGCAATACACATATTGTGAGCTTGTATTTTAAAATATCATTTGTGTTAAAATACCATATGCAAAAAAATGTACATACAAGACCACATTCAAGCGGCGCCCTTGGGATGTAAGGTTCATCGCCTTGCGGAACGTCTAAAGGCGGATCAATGGAAAGAATAATATACCGCCGCGTGATGTTCCAATACCATGTGTAGTATGCCATATCGGATGCCGGTTCCGCACTTTGCTCTTGGCCAAATTCGAAGCGATTGTTCCATGTATTGATTGCCGCTTGATAGGCCCCGTTGTCCCGGGCATCAATCAAGAAGTGTGGTGGTTTCTCCGGAATATGTTGATGAAGGCCAAACTGTCTCATCGCTCTTTCTGGTAGGTGATAGGCGACGTCGTTAAAGCAAATGAGCGGAAAGCGTGCTTGCCAAAGCTGGACTGAAGCAACGCACAATGCCGATAAATTAGGAAGCACCTCGGTGAATGGGGTCGATGAAACAGCGTCGTAATCGAGTATGTCTAACTCGTTACGATAGAACGAAACGTTGTGTCTAGGCGTGAACAACGAGCTCTTCGGCCCAACCACCTAATGAAAACATTAAATTACATACTTTCTATGGAAATTTAAAAAACCCAATGTTCAATATATACTTTTACTAATATTACCTCGAAGCAAAACGCAACGAAACATCAATTGGCGCTTTCTTCTTCATAGTTACTCTCCCAACGGGGAGATACGTCCAAGACCATGTCTGTAGACAAGTAAAAGTATTATAAAACATAAGACACAACGAGTAAAGAAATATCTCTCAAAAAAGAACACTAAAAAATTAAATACCTGAACTAATGTAAGGCAACCTCCAATTGAACCGAGCCGCCCCAAAGCCATCCGTGTTAGCTCCGCATATGTGAAGCCAAGAACGGCGCTACCCCAAGCATACTCATGGCATAAATCAAAGTCCTCCAAGTAATGTAACCATCTAAGCCAAACATGATATTTCGAATGGTCGCAAAACAAACGGGAAGTGATAATGGCCCACGCACGCTGCTCCATTTGTTCTTGAGAAGCATCCTCAGGAATGTCTTCAGCTAATTGCTGCCTAAACCACGACATACTAATCATTTCGGGCCCGTGCCACTCGACTCCTGGAGGAGAATGTCCTAGCAAACTCTCGCACATTTCCCCATAATCATCGGATTCAGGAGTGGTGATCGGACGACCATCGATGGGTAGGCCAAGCAAAATCGCCATGTCCGCCAATTTGATCGTCACTTCACCACATCTAAGGTGAAATGAGGATGTCTCCGGTCTCCATCGATCTACTAAAGCTGTTATATGATGGCGGTCGATTTGTATGGATCCAAGGCGATGTATCAACAGAAAACCCGCTCGATCAAGTAGCTCTAACACACCGGCGCGTTTTGAAGTGACCAACTTTAAGGACGATGAGTGCTCGATGGTTTCAACTGCAGTTTTGAGCTGGCACACAATAACAAAGGTGAAATTTTGATTAGTTAACACGCACAAATATTCTCGACCTCTATAATGAAACTAGTATTGAATGGTGAGTTTTGGTTACCGTCATCTACTCCGGTTTGTTTGAACGATGTTGTGCCTGTAAATATAAGACGCTGCCATCAACAGGTCCGGGCGCCATCTCCGCATACTCTGAAATTACACAATGCTAACAAATTCAGAGATATCAATTCGATTTGTTGTATATAACGGTGTTGTATACACAATTATATGATTTTTGTTTGATGATAACAACCAAATATATATATTCTTTTAAATATGTTTGTTATTGTACTGTTATATAACATCGCAGACAGGAATATAGTATTTATATTTAAATAAAATACGACTGGACAAACATTTGTATATTCATACCGTATTTTATTTGAATCGAATATTATATTTCAATATTCAAACAATACAAATTATATGACTTCACTATTTGTACACATTCACAGAGATTTCAACATGAGATTGTACTTGTGTAAATAAACTGAATATGATAGACAAGTTTGTTTGACAAGAATAAAATAATATTTTACTTCAAACAAATTTGTTTACAAACATCAGTACAATTCTGTTGTTACACAGCTCCTCACTATAACACTGTCTATACATCTCATATTTATATAAAATCACTGATACATTTACATTCACTAACACTATCTGTTAGTCTTCTGTCAGTTCAGTCCAGTCATCACAGTCAGTCCAGTCATTCCTGCTTACCTGTCACATGTGAAACACACACACAGTACACTGCAATAGAAATAAAACAGAATATATGCAAATATAAATTTTATTTTTAAAATTTTATTTGCCTCAGTTTTCTGGTGTGTTTCTCATCATTTTTCATGACTTGATCTGAATTATAAAACCATCAATCTGTGTCTAGACAGCTTGTGATATTCACAGTGATACACTGTAAATACCACAAGGCAGACAACATATATCTCAATGCAGGGACAGGGACAACTCGTCTGATGGCTGCATGTACACACGTGTACACGTGTGCACTGCCACGCCAATCAGATTGCAACTGAGGAGTAGCCACATGGACCTGCTCGACTCAGTGCAATACACAAAGTCAACTCAAGATAAAGTGGTCAAGGAAACTCAACAATCAAAACAGCAAATTCATTGTGCAAAATTGAATGTACAGAGTCAAGAAAAGTGTGTACACGAAATGGTGCAAGTGTACACAGTAGTGAATACAATATGGCCGAGTTGATAGCAAAAATATGCAAGTGTACAAGTCGGCAAAGCACAAGTAAAAATGTTTGCAAACATGCCTACAATGTAAGTGGCAGTATACATTTTCAATGTGTACTTCAAGTGATCAATGCAAGCATGCACAGTTCTGATCTAGAATGCATACAGCATGAACGTGCAGCAATATAAGTCGAGCAAGGCCAAAGCAACTCAATTTAGACTCAAAACAAAATCCACAAGTTAATGTGTCAATGCAAATCTGTTTGCAATGTTTCAGGTACATGTAAACAATGGTGGAACAATCATGTCAAGCATGGATGCCCATATACAAGACAAGACAGCAACAATTTATGGCAGTTTTTAAGTTCAGATTTCAGTGAATACATGCATGTCAACATATGTGCATGTAGCATGGACAAGTATATGGAAATCAATAACTTCAGCAGCTAAATGTGGGATGACTCAAGTGTGCATGTACCATGTTTGGTTCAGATTCAGTTTATCACAAATATTGATGGAAGCATGTATAATGTTTCTAGCGTGGCAGATCAGACATGAACCAAGCTTTCATGGTAACTAAACTAACAACAAAAATGACAAGAAAGCATGGAAGATGGATACAAGCAAGTGTTGCATATTACATGTTCAATGCATGAAGACTGTATGGCTCAAAGACATGGGATAAGCCATGTCAACAAAGTAAAATGGTGTCATATTTACAAGGTGAAGACAGATCAAGTTTCAGCAAAATGGTCAAGCAGTTCAGTTCATAAAGGTATGAGCAACATGACAGTCAAGAAGCATACAAGTGTAAAGTATAGCCAACATGAAATGATCAGCCCAGGTGAAGTTTCGACATGACAGCAACAACAAGCATGTTGATACATCATATATTCAAAGCACAAACAGTATGGTCAGCATCATGTTTACTTGGAGATGTGGACAAGTTTTATAATTGTAACAGGAATGAAGATCAGTATCAGCATAATGCACAAGTTCAGCATGGTGAAAAGAAATCAGTTTAATTCCAAGGCAACATGTCAAAAGGGAATTCTACTCAAGGGATATTTAAATCACGCAGTTTTTTTTAAGCTAAGGAAATCTTTAAAGCCGTGGGATCAAAAGGAAATCAACTCATATACATGGCAAGTATTTTTTTTCAGAATGGTACTCAAGCAACATGTGTTTCAAATCTGTTCATTCATTTTTGGAAAGATATCAAAGAAAACAAATCAGTGCAAATGCAAGTTTTTTCCTTTACAGGAAATCAGCATAATTCTCGGATTATACGTGTGGGAAGTTTTCTACAATTCACGGCATTAAAAAACCAAAGATTCACAACATTCTTGTATGACTATAAATCAAGCAGCAAAAGGCGCAACGATGCAAAACAGGAAAGCAATAATTCATTTCAATCAGGGAAATTCAAAAGGGGCAAGTTTTTTTTAAAAGCCGATTTTTTCAAGGATTGTATAAGAGGAAAACCAGCATAACAAATCCGAGATCTTTTAAAATCAAAAGGGGCAAGTTTCATTCAAGAATCTGTCACGCAAGTGCAATCAAAGCCGAGAAACAAAAGGGGCAAAATTAGTCAAGCCATTATATTAAAATCAGAGTAATCTAAGGATCATGTAATCCTATATGAACACCAGTTCATCATTGGCATGCATTAATTTTTTTATTTTGAAAACCGACGAGCAACAATTTCAAAAAAAAAAAAAAGAATCAGAATCAGAAAACTCACATATTATTTCAAAGTGTTTTCGATCGCCTGAATTTCTCCAAATCAGTAACGAGAAAGAGAGCCAAGTATTGTTCAAGCTTCAGAGAATCAATTAGATCATCATAGAGATCACGATTTGGATTGGAAATCAGAAACCCTAGTTTTGTATCGTAGCCGCCATATTTTTTCCTCAGAACAAAAGGAGATCGGACAAAAGAAATTACAAAGGGGCCGGCCTATTTTTTATGGGCTAAGCTTTAAAAGGGGATGACCCTTTAATTTATCTCCAAGGGTTTTTGTTTTTTTTATTTACTTTGTACTTTGTTTTTGTTTAGCTTTTTTTTTTATTCGTGTTGTAAAAATCAAATGAACAGGTGTCTAGATCTGAAAAGTCTAGGTAGAACAGTCAGGGTGTTAACTGTCAGTTTCAGAGTCTGTAAAATCTGGGTTACGGATTACAGGGTGGTAATTCGGGGAAATCTGGTCGAGGGGATATCGATCATTCTACGGTTTTGAGCATAGGGTTAGAATAGGAGCAGGGTTTGCAAGTGTACGTGGTCTCGTATTCGGGATCTGTTCTATCACCTAGTAGAAACCTTAGAAATGCAGCAGTAGGCAGGGTTTTGCCGAAGCTGGGTATATCTGTGTGTGATTTATTTTTTGCATTTCAGTTTCTGCTATAATGTAACACCCCGAATTTTAGTTAATACTAAAATTCACTAATTACAGGATAAATAGTCTCAGACATGGGAATTGGGGGTAACGGGCTGCGTTATTGCGTTCGTCTCGGAAAAATACGCGAAATAGAGTCCGAGTTTTCGAGAATCGGAGTCCGTATGGCCCGGTTATGGCCCAAAGAAGTTTGCAGAAAAATTAGAGCTAAAAACAGATTTAGGAATTTAAATTTAGATTTTAAATTAGAACCAGCAGGGCCAGGCGGGAAGATTCCCGCCCTAAGCATGTCGACAGGGCTGTCGACAGGCCTGTCGACAGGGGTGTCGACTTGCCTGTCGACTTGCCTGTCGACACGGCGTCTCGAGCCAGAAGTTTGGGTGCACCAGATCTGGTTTTCTGGCTAGGGCTGGGCTTGGTTCTAGAGATTTCCTAAATCTAACGGACCTAAATTAATCTAGGGTTAATCTAAGGGCCTAAAACACTCTCCTAATCTATAAATACACCCTAAACCTACCTTAATCCATACTAAAAATAGAAATGAAGGCCTCATGCCGCCAAATTAAATCCTAGAAGGAGTCTCCATTAATCTAAGAAGGAAGTTTCAAGCTAATCCCTCTCAAATCATTCTCTAATCATCACCATCTTCATATTTAGCAACTAATCCCTCTTCATAAGTTGGTTAATTTTGGGTTTGGTGAGTTTCTATCACTTTAACATCAATTGTTAAAGTAAGTAGATTGGGTGTAATGAGGCTTATGGTCTTAAATGCGGATTAGTGAGTTTGAATCATTTATAATGATATGTTACTCTATGTTGTTCTATGTTTATGCATATTTGATAAGTTGGTTTATGCATGCTTAATAAGTTGATTTATGCATGTTTAACAAGTTGGTTTATGCACGTTTAACAAGTTGGTTTATGCATGCTTAACAAGTGGATTTATGCATATTTAATGAGTGGAATTATGCTTGTTTAAACAAAGTGAGTTATGCAAGTTAAGTATATGTTTAAATGCAAGTTTAATGTGATTTGCAAGTTATGCATGCTTATGCAAGTATATGGATGCTTATGCAAGTCATATATATGTTTAAATGCAAGATTTATGTGATATGCAAGTTATGCATGCTTATGCGAGTATATGAATGCTTATGCAAGATATGTATATGCTTAAATGACATGATATGCAAGTTATGCATGTTTATGCAAGTATGTGAATGCTTATGCAAGTATGTGGATGCTTATGCAAGTATGTGAATGCTTATGCAAGTTATGTGTATGCTTAAATGCATGTTTAACATGTTATGCAAGTTATGAGAATGCTTATATGCAAATTCAACATGTTATGCAAGATATGTGTATGATAATATGCAAGCTCATATGTCATATGTTATGCAAATCATGTGTATGATAATATGCAAGTTTGGGTTATATGTAGTTGGGTTAATATATGCTCATATATGCAAGTTGACATCCTCTTAACCCATGACAAAGTTGTATGCTAAACCCATGATATTTGTGATGATCTTCCCCTTATTTATGTCATGAAATGAGAACGATTTACGTGGGGAACGATGGGGTTGGTAAATATGTTAATAAAAGTATGATTGGGTATGATTAAGCATACCATAAAAAAATAAATTACCATAAGTGGGAATTTACCTATTGAGTTAGGTCTACCCCATGGGAATTTACCTATTGAGTTAGGTCTACCCATGTTATGGAAAACTTGATATTAATTAGGGATAATTAATATGGGGGTGATTAATTAGGTGTAAATAATCGACTAAGACACGAGGTTGGACTCATTTGTAGTGTAAAACTGCCCGGACCCGACCGGCCTAACCAGTTGCTACAAATGTTAGCCCAATGTGGGAGGTCTTAGCCATAAATTAAATACGTGATTAAAGTAAAGACACGAGGTTAGGCTCTGTTATGACGTAAGACTGCCCGGACTATACCGGCTTAACCAGGCGGTCATAACAGTCAGTCTAATGTGGGAGGTCTTTATGGGGGATCACGGTCTTAATTAATTAAGAAACACTTAACCATATTAGCATGTAGTGGGACATGAGGGGTTAAGTGGGTGCCTTGGGTGGCATGTGGAAATTTAATGGGTGCCTTGGGTGGCATGTGGAAATCTAGTGGGTTGCCTTGGGTGGCAATAGAAAATACGATTAGAATACTTAACCAAGAGAAACATGTAATTAAACATGATTAAAGGGTTAAGTGGATACACTAGATATGTGACAAGCTTAGGTGGGTAGCTTGTTGGGGGCCCATTTCAACCAATATCCCAAACGTATCTTTGTGGGCTCGACCCATGTCGAGTGACGGGATACGCATATTGGGCTTGATTATAAGAGGCCAAAACGGGTTAGCGGTGGCAACGCAAGTCCAACGGGTTTCATATGCGTGTGTGGGCCCGGGCTGGTAGATAAGCCGTTGTTGCATCGTGTAGATATAAAGCCGTGCACCGTTGATAGTATTGGTAGCCACTTTAGGGGAGTGATACACCCCACTGCGGGACCAGCACGGGTATCTACGGTAGGGAGCCGATCGATGGGGAGTAGTGGGTACACCTAATGAAGATAGGGGCAGACGGCACCTATGTAGGGGTACACGAAACTACTGAGTAAGAATTACTGAGTACACCTAGTGGAGATAGGGGCAGACGGCACCTATGTAGTGGCTAGGAGTACAAGAAACTACTGGGGAAATTTTCTAAGTCCTTGTAAGGGATCAACCTTTAAGTAGGAATGACTGGTGTGGTGCAGTTAGTAATTATCCTTGGGTGGGTAGATGCGTCCTGACGGTTATCTTAGTTTATCCTAAGTCTACCAAGCTGCTTAGTGTAGCCATTCATCCCCAGATATTACCGTAGGTCAAGTTTATGTCTTCTCTGGTTACTTTAATGATTGTACTGTTAAAGTTATAGGACTCACTCAGACTTATGTCTGACCCCGTTGTTTTTATCTTTTTCCCAACCCTCAGGTCCTACGGTGGATCCTAGCGGTAGTAGAGCTTGATCGGATTGCTGTTCCAGTCTTTAGGAGCTTGGGTAGATGTAAAGCTCCAGTTATCTTTTCTTTTGTTATGGCTATTGTATGAGAGAGTGGGATTATGTACTTCTTTATTTTGACAGATATTGTACCTGACTTTTATCATGATTTTATGATGTAACCAGACATGTTTATTTCCGCTGTTATGAGATGATGTTTTAAATTTCAAATACTATTTATATCTGTCTTGGTGAAATTTTTCTGTTCTATATTCACTAAAATACTCCACCGATGCTATGGCATTCCCTTAGTGAGTGACCATAGCGGGCGTGGGGTGTTACACGTGGTATCAGAGCAAAGGTTACCGGAACAGATAAAATTTTTTAGAAAACTATTTTTCTAAAACATTTTTGGAAAAGATATTTTCAAAAACATGTCTTTTAAGAGAAAAGTTTTTGAAAGAAAAGCATAATCCCCAATAGCCATATCTATATCCTTCGAATTCTCCGTTTTGAATCTTTCCTTTTTCGTTTCAGCATGGCCGAGAATCTTAACTTTCCGGAGGGTGTGACGGTACCAGTATGGTATAGGAGATTGATGGAGGCTAGGGCCACCACTACGGGTCCAGCAAATGTTCCTCCACCAACCGTAGCACCCGATCTTCCTCCTCCCCCTCCTCCTCGCACGGATACTTTTGCTAAGACTTGCAAGGAATTTAAAGCTATGGGAGGGAAACCTTTCCAAGGATCTGAAACTTTTGTGGAGGCTAGAGATTGGCTTAAGGAGGTGGAAGAGTTGATAGATATCTTTGAGATGGAAGAAGGGAAGAAAGTCAAGTTGGCTGCTTGGTTAATGAAGGGAGAGGCCTCATTCTGGTGGGAGATCACTAATGGAGAACGCCCCGTTGACTCTTGGGCGGATTTTAGGCAAAGATTTGTGGCAAAGTTTCTCTCAAGGGCGGAGGAAAACTTGTATATGGAAGGATTCTTGACTCTAAAGCAAGGAAATCTTTCGGTGAAGAAATATGTTAATAAGTTTAATCAATTGGCAAGGTTTGGCCTAGACATGGTGAATACACCGGAGAAGAAGGCTTTGCGGTTCGTGAAAGGCTTGAATGAACCGATGCATGGGTTGGCTATGACTCATATCCCTATGGGGGCCACCTTTGAGAAGCTAGTTGACATGGCACTCATGTATGAGGAAGAGAAGGGTCCTAATGCTAATAAGGCACCCGAGAAGAAGGGAGATAAAAAGAGACCTCAGCAACAACAACAAAGCAAAGGTGGGAAAGGCAACGGTGGCAAGGGCAAAAAGAAGAAGTGTTTCAATTGTGGGACACCTGGCCACCTAAGCAAGGATTGTCGCAAGAAGAAGAAGAAGACTGGCTGCTTCAACTGTGGCGAAGCAGGGCATTTAGTGAAGGATTGCCCTAAGAAAGGGCAAAGGACGGGATCTACCTCAGGAGGACAGGTGCAAGCTCTTATGGCACCGAGTCAGGCTAGGGGGCAAGTACAGGCTCTCGCGGTTCCACCGATTCAGGAGAGAGGTAGAACTATCTCCGTTGAAAGTCTGGTTTTACTATTTGATCATCCTGTCCGTACATTGTTTGATTCAGGCGCATCGCATTCGTTTATCTCATCATCATTAGTTGAGTCACTGCACTTAGACACCAGTCTGGTAGATGATCCCTTGGTTGTTTCAAAACCAATTGGGGGCTCCACTTATTTGTCCATGATATGTTTGGGTTTGAAGATTTCTATACTTAGCATTGAGTTTAGATGTGATGCTTTTGTATTGGGCTTCACGGGCTATGGGTTGATTTTGGGCATGGACTGGTTATCCAGTAATGGTGCCGTTCTTGATTGCGAAAGGAGAGTTGTTAGGCTCATGACCCGCTTGGGTAACACTCTCGAGATTTCTTGTAATCCCATGGACTCTGTTATGCTAAGTTATCTTGAATCGCTTGACGCTTCGGTCGAGAGTTTGCAATCTGTTAGAGTGGTCCGGGAATATCCGGATGTGTTTGAGGAGGTGAAGGGCTTACCTCCGAAGCGGGAGATTGACTTCCGAATATATCTGGTGGATAATGCTAAACCGGTATCTTTACCAGTGCGCCACATGGCTCCTCGTGAGAGGAGGGAACTCCATAAGCAAGTAGGGGAGTTACTTGAGAAGGGGTTCATAAGACGGAGCATATCGGAGTGGGGTGCTCCAGTAGTATTTGCTACGAAGGCAGATGGGTCCCTCAGACTTTGTGTAGACTATAGAGAGCTCAACAAGCTCACAAAGAAGAATAGACACCCATTGCCGAGGATTGATGATCTTTTCGATCAGTTGGTTGGCGCTTCAGTATTTTCTCAGTTGGACTTAGCCACGGGGTTTCATCAGTTGAGGGTGGCTGAGGATAGCATAGACAAGACTGCCTTTAGGACTCCAGATGGTTTCTATGAGTGGCTGGTGATGCCATTTGGGTTGACGAACGCCCCTGCATACTTTGTTGATTTGATGAGTAGGGTGTTCAGGGAGTTCCTTAATAAATTCGTGGTGGTTTTTGTGGATGATATCTTAGTATTTTCTAAGAGTGAAGAAGAGCATGCCCTACATCTTGGGGAAGTGTTGAAGACTCTTCGAGCACATAGCCTTAAGGCTAAATTCTCTAAATGTCACTTCTGGAGGAAGGAAGTACGGTTCTTGGGGCACGTGGTCTCCAAGGAAGGGATAGCTGTGGATCCCGCGAAGGTAGTATCAATTCAGGATTGGAAGGTTCCGAAGAATGCTACCGAAGTAAGAAGTTTCTTGGGGTTGGCGGGTTATTATAGGAAGTTTATTAAAGACTTTGCGAAGATATCAGCCCCATTAACCCGCTTAACAAAGAAGAATCTTGTTTTCACATGGGACGTAGATTGTGATGATGCGTTCCGACGGTTAAAGAGAGCTTTAACCACGGCTCCAGTTTTAGTGTTGCCAGATGGGAGCAAGCCATTTGTTGTCTATACCGATGCCTGTGGGACAGGACTTGGCGCAGTCTTAATGCAAGAGGGAAGGGTAATAGCCTATGGTGGAAGGCAGTTGAGGGCACATGAGAAAAATTACCCTACCCATGATCTAGAGCTGGCCGCTATTGTTTTTGCGCTTAAGATTTGGCGCCATTATCTTCTTGGTGAGAGATTCGAGTTGTTCACTGACCATAAATCATTGAAGTACTTGTTCTCTCAAAAGGATTTAAACTTAAGACAACAAAGGTGGATGGAGTTCTTAGCATCCTATGATTTCGAGACAGCGTATACCCCTGGCAAGGGTAACGTGGTGGCGGACGCCTTGAGCAGGAAGAGGTTGTCCTTGAGTCCATTGTTCGTGGAATGACAAAGCTTGGAATTTATCTCGATGTTTGATTTCAAACCTTCCGTCAACTATGTACCCGGTTTGCTAACTTCTTTGGAAGTTAGACCTACTCTTTTGGGGCGGATTGGAGAAGCACAGAGGGGCGACCCACAGTTGGTTGAGTTAGTAGAGAAGCTCATAAGGGGGGAGTCGTCCTGCCATTTGAGTAGGTACACCCTAGACGATAGGGGGTACTTGCGTAGAGACGATAGACTTTGTGTACCGCAAGACGAGGATTTGAGGAAGGCTATTCCTGATGACGCACACCGTTCTAGGATGACCATTCATCCCGGTGGGGATAAGATGTACCAAGACATGAAGAGGGTTTTCTTCTGGGCCGGTATGAAGAAAGATGTGGCCGAGTATGTCGCTCGATGTTTGGTGTGCCAGCAAGTGAAGGCGGAGCAAAGGAAACCAGGTGGGTTGCTTCACCCATTAGAGGTTCCGCAATGGAAGTGGGATAGCGTCTCGATGGATTTTATTGACGGATTACCCAGGTCGAGGAAGGGTAATACAGGAATTTGGGTGGTGGTAGACAGACTTACTAAGAGCGCCCATTTCATACCTGTGAAGAGCAAGAGGACCGCTCCATGGCTAGCTTCAGTATATCTTCGAGAGATAATTCGATTGCATGGGGTACCCTCTAGCATAGTAAGTGATCGAGATCCTATCTTCACTAGCGAGTTCTGGAGAAGTTTGCAAGAAGCAGTGGGGACTCAATTGTGTCTGAGCACTGCATATCATCCTCAGACGGACGGCCAGACTGAGAGGATGAATCGTGTTCTAGAAGACCTTTTGAGGCTTTGTATCTTAGATTTTGGAGGTACATGGGAAGAGCATCTTCCATTAGTGGAGTTCGCATATAATAACAGCTTTCAGTCCAGTATTGGTATGGCTCCTTTCGAAGCTCTCTATGGAAGGCCTTGTCGATCACCTACATGTTGGTGGGAATATACGGATAAGATCTTGCTTGGGCCCGATATGGTTAGGGAGACTTCTGAGAAGATTGACTTGATTCGAAGAAGGATGAAAGCAGCACAGGATAGGCAAAAATCTTATGCGGACAAGAGAAGGACGGATCTTGAGTTTGAGGTTGGGGATATGGTTTTTGTTAAGGTATCTCCGTTGAGAAATGTTGTTCGCTTCGGATCCGTTGGGAAGTTAGCACCGAGGTTTGTTGGGCCGTTTCCTATTAAGGAAAGGATTGGACGGATGGCATATAGGGTAGAGTTGCCCGATAGACTTAGTGGTGTTCATGATGTATTCCATGTATCACATCTGAGGAAATGCTTACATGAGACCGCAGAGGTGGTAGAGCCGAGCTTGCTTAGAGATGTAGAGGTTGAGCGTGATGCGACTATCCGACGAGCCCCTACTCGCATCCTTGGGTCAGAGACTAGGAAGTTGAGAAACAGAGAGGTTCAGCTAGTCAAAGTGCAATGGGGAGAAGATGAGAGCAACGCAACTTGGGAGACGGAAGCGAAGATGCGTTCATTGTACCCATTTCTTTTTGAGGGTATGTCTTTACTTTCTCCTTTATCGCTTGTCTAGTACTTATCTTATCTTTGGTATGTCCTCTCGTTAGTACCTTTGACCTTTAGATAGGGTAAACCTATGGTTGAAACATGTGTTTGAGACATGTTATGGTTGATGGATGCAAGTGGATGCAAGTGTTTGCTAGTGGTTGCTCGTGGATGCATATACACGCACTCTAGGCACTAGATCGGCTCAGTCACTTCATATTGCATATTGCATAAAATTGTGTGTAGGAAAATATATTTATGGATGTATAATGGTTGTGTTATCACATGGATGATGCATTTTGGTGAATGATTGTGCACTCATGTAGATATTGTATGTGTCGATAGGGTTTTCTCGAATACATAATGGATGCATGGCACTATCATGGTTTGCATATGTTCATACATTAGATAGGGAACATATACACACACTGTTTGCATATGCTCATACATCATTAGAAACTGTTTAAGGACAATGGATGCCCGTGGTTGATGATTTGAGTAGATGGTTGTTTGGATGGTAGGATATGCATTCTCCTTAGCTTAGAGATTTCGGGGACGAAATCCTTTAAGGAGGGGAGAATGTAACACCCCGAATTTTAGTTAATACTAAAATTCACTAATTACAGGATAAATAGTCTTAGACATGGGAATTGGGGGTAACGGGCTGCGTTATTGCGTTCGTCTCGGAAAAATACGCGAAATAGAGTCCGAGTTTTCGAGAATCGGAGTCCGTATGGCCCGGTTATGGCCCAAAGAAGTTTGCAGAAAAATTAGAGCTAAAAACAGATTTAGGAATTTAAATTTAGATTTTAAATTAGAACCAGCGGGGCCAGGCGGGAAGATTCCCGCCCTAGGCATGTCGACAGGGCTGTCGACAGGCCTGTCGACAGGGGTGTCGACTTGCCTGTCGACACGGCGTCTCGAGCCAGAAGTTTGGGTGCACCAGATCTGGTTTTCTGGCTAGGGCTGGGCTAGGTTCTAGAGATTTCCTAAATCTAACGGACCTAAATTAATCTAGGGTTAATCTAAGGGCCTAAAACACTCTCCTAATCTATAAATACACCCTAAACCTACCTTAATCCATACTAAAAATAGAAATGAAGGCCTCATGCCGCCAAATTAAATCCTAGAAGGAGTCTCCATTAATCTAAGAAGGAAGTTTCAAGCTAATCCCTCTCAAATCATTCTCTAATCATCACCATCTTCATATTTAGCAACTAATCCCTCTTCATAAGTTGGTTAATTTTGGGTTTGGTGAGTTTCTATCACTTTAACATCAATTGTTAAAGTAAGTAGATTGGGTGTAATGAGGCTTATGGTCTTAAATGCGGATTAGTGAGTTTGAATCATTTATAATGATATGTTACTCTATGTTGTTCTATGTTTATGCATATTTGATAAGTTGGTTTATGCATGCTTAATAAGTTGATTTATGCATGTTTAACAAGTTGGTTTATGCATGTTTAACAAGTTGGTTTATGCATGCTTAATAAGTGGATTTATGCATATTTAATGAGTGGAATTATGCATGTTTAAACAAAGTGAGTTATGCAAGTTAAGTATATGTTTAAATGCAAGTTTAATGTGATATGCAAGTTATGCATGCTTATGCAAGTATATGGATGCTTATGCAAGTCATATATATGTTTAAATGCAAGATTTATGTGATATGCAAGTTATGCATGCTTATGCGAGTATATGAATGCTTATGCAAGATATGTATATGCTTAAATGACATGATATGCAAGTTATGCATGTTTATGCAAGTATGTGAATGCTTATGCAAGTATGTGGATGCTTATGCAAGTATGTGAATGCTTATGCAAGTTATGTGTATGCTTAAATGCATGTTTAACATGTTATGCAAGTTATGAGAATGCTTATATGCAAATTCAACATGTTATGCAAGATATGTGTATGATAATATGCAAGCTCATATGTCATATGTTATGCAAATCATGTGTATGATAATATGCAAGTTTGGGTTATATGTAGTTGGGTTAATATATGCTCATATATGCAAGTTGACATCCTCTTAACCCATGACAAAGTTGTATGCTAAACCCATGATATTTGTGATGATCTTCCCCTTATTTATGTCATGAAATGAGAACGATTTACGTGGGGAACGATGGGGTTGGTAAATATGTTAATAAAAGTATGATTGGGTATGATTAAGCATACCATAAAAAAATAAATTACCATAAGTGGGAATTTACCTATTGAGTTAGGTCTACCCCATGGGAATTTACCTATTGAGTTAGGTCTACCCATGTTATGGAAAACTTGATATTAATTAGGGATAATTAATATGGGGGTGATTAATTAGGTGTAATTAATCGACTAAGACACGAGGTTGGACTCATTTGTAGTGTAAAACTGCCCGGACCCGACCGGCCTAACCAGTTGCTACAAATGTTAGCCCAATGTGGGAGGTCTTAGCCATAAATTAAATACGTGATTAAAGTAAAGACACGAGGTTAGGCTCTGTTATGACGTAAGACTGCCCGGACTATACCGGCTTAACCAGGCGGTCATAACAGTCAGTCTAATGTGGGAGGTCTTTATGGGGGATCACGGTCTTAATTAATTAAGAAACACTTAACCATATTAGCATGTAGTGGGACATGAGGGGTTAAGTGGGTGCCTTGGGTGGCATGTGGAAATTTAATGGGTGCCTTGGGTGGCATGTGGAAATCTAGTGGGTTGCCTTGGGTGGCAATAGAAAATACGATTAGAATACTTAACCAAGAGAAACATGTAATTAAACATGATTAAAGGGTTAAGTGGATACACTAGATATGTGACAAGCTTAGGTGGGTAGCTTGTTGGGGGCCCATTTCAACCAATATCCCAAACGTATCTTTGTGGGCTCGACCCATGTCGAGTGACGGGACACGCATATTGGGCTTGATTATAAGAGGCCAAAACGGGTTAGCGGTGGCAACGCAAGTCCAACGGGTTTCATATGCGTGTGTGGGCCCGGGCTGGTAGATAAGCCGTTGTTGCATCGTGTAGATATAAAGCCGTGCACCGTTGATAGTATTGGTAGCCACTTTAGGGGAGTGATACACCCCACTGCGGGACCAGCACGGGTATCTACGGTAGGGAGCCGATCGATGGGGAGTAGTGGGTACACCTAATGAAGATAGGGGCAGACGGCACCTATGTAGGGGTACACGAAACTACTGAGTAAGAATTACTGAGTACGCCTAGTGGAGATAGGGGCAGACGGCACCTATGTAGTGGCTAGGAGTACAAGAAACTACTGGGGAAATTTTCTAAGTCCTTGTAAGGGATCAACCTTTAAGTAGGAATGACTGGTGTGGTGCAGTTAGTAATTATCCTTGGGTGGGTAGATGCGTCCTGACGGTTATCTTAGTTTATCCTAAGTCAACCAAGCTGCTTAGTGTAGCCATTCATCCCCAGATATTACCGTAGGTCAAGTTTATGTCTTCTCTGGTTACTTTAATGATTGTACTGTTAAAGTTATAGGACTCACTCAGACTTATGTCTGACCCCGTTGTTTTTATCTTTTTCCCAACCCTCAGGTCCTACGGTGGATCCTAGCGGTAGTAGAGCTTGATCGGATTGCTGTTCCAGTCTTTAGGAGCTTGGGTAGATGTAAAGCTCCAGTTATCCAGTTATCTTTTCTTTTGTTATGGCTATTGTATGAGAGAGTGGGATTATGTACTTCTTTATTTTGACAGATATTGTACCTGACTTTTATCATGATTTTATGATGTAACCAGACATGTTTATTTCCGCTGTTATGAGATGATGTTTTAAATTTCAAATACTATTTATATCTGTCTTGGTGAAATTTTTCTGTTCTATATTCACTAAAATACTCCACCGATGCTATGGCATTCCCTTAGTGAGTGACCATAGCGGGCGTGGGGTGTTACATATAATCTGTGTTCCGTTTATTATATATATATCCCGTCAGATTTTAATTCAGTTAAAAACTGTGAAAAACCCTATTCACCCCCCCCACCCTCTAGGGTTATTCTAGATCCAACAAGTGGTATCAGAGCAGGTATTCTTTAACTCTAGAGAAATGGTGAATTCTAGTTGTCAGTCTTCTGAGAATCAGTCCAGTCGTACTCCATTTATTTTCAATGGTACAGATTTTTCAAATTGGAAATTAGAAATGGAATTATATTTAAAATCTATTGATATTAAATGTTGGGATACTGTTATTAATGGTTATGATATGGTCAAAAGGAACGATATTGGATTTAATTCTCGTGCTATTCACACTTTGTATTCTTATATTGATGATGTCCAATATAACCTCATTTCTCATTGCTTGACTGCGCAGGAAATATGGGATTTTCTTAATAGAAAGTATGGAAAGATCGACAACAGCAGCTCAAAACCCAAAGTGGTCAACTCAGATTCAGATCTATGCTCAGGAGAAGAAACAAATGAAAATTCAAGTAGATCAGACGATGGAGACTCAACAGACAATGAGACTGAGAGCTTTTCATATGAAGAGTTGGTTTATATGTGTACTGATTTAACAAAAATCATTGATAAACTCCATCGTAAAAACAAATACTTGAAATCTAAAAATCACGAGTTAAATAACAAAATTAACTGTTTGGAATCAGAATCTACAAATGTCATGAAATTAGAAAATTCTGACTGTGAAAGTTGTTTGAATTTGAATACTGACCTCGTTCATCTCAATAAAAATATTCAAAGGCTTAAAGAGGAAATTCTGATTTTAAAAGATAACGAGGTTGAGCTAAAAGATTCAAACAATTCTTTGCAAAAAGAATTTAATAATTTTAAGGCCATCAAAAGTTCCAAACATGAAATTGCTGAGAAAGAAAGCCTGTTGAAAAGTGATTTAATTTTAAACGAGCTTGAAAAAGAGATTGAGAATTTCAAGAAACTTGAATTTGAAAAACAAGTTAAATTTGAATCTGAAATCTTTGAGTCCAAGACCAAAATCAAACTTCTTGAGAACGAAAATTTGTCTTTGAAACAAAATGATACTGAAAGGAGAAAGATCAACATTAATCGTTGTTCAAATCTGATAAAAGAAAACTCTGATCTTAAATCCAAAATTCAACGATTAGAATCAACTTTGAATAAATTTTCGAATGGAGAAAAATCGTTGAATATGCTGTAACAAAACCAATTTTTGGTTGGTCATAAACAAGGTCTTGGTTTTGGAAAAACAAGTGTTTTTGAAAAATTGAATTCTTGTGATTTTAAAAATCCTTTAAATTGCTTTAAAAAGGGTCTTTCTGAAAATTTGAATTTTGACAATTCCAAAAGGTTTTTAAATCACAAACGAGACAAGAATTGGTTTGATAACAATCCAGTTGAACAGATGTGGACCCCAAAAGGAAATAAAATGATTTTTGGAAAAACTAAACAAGTTTGGGTTCCTAAAGGCACAAAGATAGATTCAAATGGGATGTTATACAAACGGGTTTGGGTACCAAAAGTGGTAAACAAATTTCAGAGTGGTTTTACAAATTTTGTTAGACCACTTGATCCACTTAACTGCTAGGTACCAGTGAAGGTTGAGGAACTGCTATGCTGAAAAGAGATTGATTTCTAGCTGTTCTATATTTCTGTATTCTTTACAGTTCCTTGACCAAGATTTACTGAGTTAGAGATTCTGGTTTACACTGATTTCAGGTATGGTCTCTGAACTTGTCTTTGTAAATATTTTTTGTTTATTTCTTCTTCTACCCCTTTCCTTTTTTATTTTTTTCTCTTTCTTTTTTTTTTGTCCTGAGTTGATTTGACACTGCCGTATCTTTGTTTATTCTGTGCTCCATTAACTTCCAATTGCAAAACTCATATTTGTCTGGAAATTCATTTTATTTGTAGAAAACTCTCGTGTTTATAATCATTTCCAGATCTTGAATTTATTTGTGTAAATATCTGCAATTGTTTTGAAGTTTATTTTCTTGATTCTGAATTTATAACGGTGTTGTTGTATTCATGTCATATCTTGAACACTGTTAATTATTTTGAATTCTAAATTTCTGAAGATCTGAAAATTGATGGAGTTTCACACACTTTTGCTGTTCTGAGTTTATTCTAATTCATTTTAGAAAAGCTCAAAATATTATACTCATTACAGCACTTTGTTATTTATCAGTTGTGACAATTCCAGTAATTTTTGGATTGGCTTGAACCAGTGATACATCTTGAAAATCATAGTTAGTCGTGATCATTATAGTTAAAATTTGTTTGTTTGAAATCATCTGAAACTATTGATATTCTGAATAATCACACACCTCCTAAAATTGAAATTATCAATCTTGTGTGAATAATTCATTATATCTCAAACTTGACATTGATTCAAGTGATTTCAAATAAATTATTTTGGGTCATGAATATCTATCAAACCTGATGTAAATGATCTGATTTTCTTTGGGCTTGTCTGAAATTCTTGTAAATTTTTAAAATTGGTGTTAAATCTCTCTACTATTTCATGGTTATTTGATTTGAATGATTGTTTGTTTAAAATCATTTGAAATTATTGATTTATTGAATCACACACATATTCTGAATGTGAAAATAATAATTTGGTGTGATCGATTCATTGAATCTAGAGATTTTTCATATTCCTCAAATGATTTCAAATAAACGGTAGTTCTAATCTTGGATCATGAATGTTCTTATGTGACCATCTCCAGACAAGTCTGATGTGATATTGTGTTCTGCACTGCTCTGATACTGTTCTTAGATAATTGCTTATTTTTTGATTTATTTGCTTGGGCTTTAAATTTCTGTTGTCTGTGATATCATAGCTTGTCTCCCTTGTCTTGGTAGAATCCTCGAGAAAGCGAGAACAAGTGGTATCAGAAGCGCCTTATATTTGTCTCACTCATCTGCACTTAGATTAAAATCTTCACCATGTATAAATCCACACACTCTTTTTTGTCTTGTACACTTTTTTCCCTCCTGTCGTGTATAGATCAGCATATTCCTCTTGTATTTGATTTTCAATTTTAGAATTATTTATTAATTATTCATTCAGAAATTGAAATCAATAATCCAAATTGTTCTGTATTTATAATTCATCAAAATATATCAGAATTTGAAATTGTGATGAATTATGACCGCAATATATTTCACAACAAGAGGGGATTTGATTTAAATTTTTCATGATGGTTGAACGTTTATTATAATATCTTTGAACTGGCAATTATTTCGCGACCATTTTTCTTATCTATCATCCTTCTACCATTCATTATTATTTTATATAAATATGGAGAGTTAATATTTATAAAATTCTTTTTGAATAAACAGTGAAAATATTTGTGATGGAATTGTGGTTATGTTATTTTTCAGAATTAGTGTCAATTGAAAATTTTCAATAATCCCGGTACAGTTGGTCATATTTCATAATATAATTAATTTAGAAATTTATTTCACAGTCCATTTCTGTACTAACCACATTTCTGCCATTCATATTGGTTTCATATACCGAGGAGTTTTTTTTTTAAGCTGAAAATGATAAAAATATAATTAATATATAAGAGGGTCTCTAACCTCATTTAAAAATCCAAGCTCTGGTTATGCATGGTTATGAGACGTCTTATAATTTAAGCTGCGACTGATCCCATTTAAAAATCCAAGCTCTGGTTATGCGTGGTCAGTGTGCTCTTAAATAAATTAAAAAAAAAATTGAAATTAATATAAAATTCTCCTTGGTGTATAATAACCAGCCTATCAATCCACTTTCTAATCTGTGAAATGTATTGAAATTTTATGACGTATTATGATTTGTTGATTGATAGATATTGGGATTTGAGATAATTTGATTTTATCACTTAAATTGAATTATAATTATAATCCAAATCCATCACTGTTTTTGAGCCTTATTTTTATAAAAATTCGTTTGAAAATTAATTGAAATTCATTTTTATATAACTTTCCTCATTTATATAAATTTCATCGTAAATCAGTCATTTTCTGCAATGTGAAATATGCCACTAGTTCTCAGTTTATTATGATTTTTGTTTGACTGATTGAGATTTATGATGACTGTTCTTCCTCTTAAGCTGAAATTATATTATTTAGTCATTTTTCATCTATATTTTGAATTCTGAATCTTTTTGATGATAACAAAAGGGGGAGAATGGGTTGAGATTTTGCTTTATGAGTGAATATTTTATAAATATTTTTAATTTTGAAAATTTATTATTATTCATACATTTCACTCATGCACATTTATAGGGGGAGTTGTTTGTTGTAGGGGGAGCTAATAAATAGGGGGAGTTCAATATTCACTGTCAAACACATTTACTGTGCTCAAAATCTTTATTTGTTTGTCATTATCAAAAGGGGGAGATTGTTGTATATAACGGTGTTGTATACACAATTATATGATTTTTGTTTGATGATAACAACCAAATATATATATTCTTTTAAATGTGTTTGTTATTGTACCGTTATATAACATCGCAGACAGGAATATAGTATTTATATTTAAATAAAATACGACTGGACAAACATTTGTATATTCATACCGTATTTTATTTGAATCGAATATTATATTTCAATATTCAAACAATACAAATTATATGACTTCACTATTTGTACACATTCACAGAGATTTCAACATGAGATTGTACTTGTGTAAATAAACTGAATATGATAGACAAGTTTGTTTGACAACAATAAAATAATATTTTACTTCAAACAAATTTGTTTACAAACATCAGTACAATTCTGTTGTTACACAGCTCCTCACTATAACACTGTCTATACATCTCATATTTATATAAAATCACTGATACATTTACATTCACTAACACTATCTGTTAGTCTTCTGTCAGTTCAGTCCAGTCATCACAGTCAGTCCAGTCATTCCTGCTTACCTGTCACATGTGAAACACACACACAGTACACTGCAATAGAAATAAAACAGAATATATGCAAATATAAATTTTATTTTTAAAATTTTATTTGCCTCAGTTTTCTGGTGTGTTTCTCATCATTTTTCATGACTTGATCTGAATTATAAAACCATCAATCTGTGTCTAGACAGCTTGTGATATTCACAGTGATACACTGTAAATACCACAAGGCAGACAACATATATCTCAATGCAGGGACAGGGACAACTCGTCTGATGGCTGCATGTACACACGTGTACACGTGTGCACTGCCACGCCAATCAGATTGCAACTGAGGAGTAGCCACATGGACCTGCTCGACTCAGTGCAATACACAAAGTCAACTCAAGATAAAGTGGTCAAGGAAACTCAACAATCAAAACAGCAAATTCATTGTGCAAAATTGAATATACAGAGTCAAGAAAAGTGTGTACACGAAATGGTGCAAGTGTACACAGTAGTGAATACAATATGGCCGAGTTGATAGCAAAAATATGCAAGTGTACAAGTCGGCAAAGCACAAGTAAAAATGTTTGCAAACATGCCTACAATGTAAGTGGCAGTATACATTTTCAATGTGTACTTCAAGTGATCAATGCAAGCATGCACAGTTCTGATCTAGAATGCATACAGCATGAACATGCAGCAATATAAGTCGAGCAAGGCCAAAGCAACTCAATTTAGACTCAAAACAAAATCCACAAGTTAATGTGTCAATGCAAATCTGTTTGCAATGTTTCAGGTACATGTAAACAATGGTGGAACAATCATGTCAAGCATGGATGCTCATATACAAGACAAGACAGCAACAATTTATGGCAGTTTTTAAGTTCAGATTTCAGTGAATACATGCATGTCAACATATGGGCATATAGCATGGACAAGTATATGGAAATCAATAACTTCAGCAGCTAAATGTGGGATGACTCAAGTGTGCATGTACCATGTTTGGTTCAGATTCAGTTTATCACAAATATTGATGGAAGCATGTATAATGTTTCTAGCGTGGCAGATCAGACATGAACCAAGCTTTCATGGTAACTAAACTAACAGCAAAAATGACAAGAAAGCATGGAAGATGGATACAAGCAAGTGTTGCATATTACATGTTCAATGCATGAAGACTGTATGGCTCAAAGACATGGGATAAGCCATGTCAACAAAGTAAAATGGTGTCATATTTACAAGGTGAAGACAGATCAAGTTTCAGCAAAATGGTCAAGCAGTTCAGTTCATAAAGGTATGAGCAACATGACAGTCAAGAAGCATACAAGTGTAAAGTATAGCCAACATGAAATGATCAGCCCAGGTGAAGTTTCGACATGACAGCAACAACAAGCATGTTGATACATCATATATTCAAAGCACAAACAGTATGGTCAGCATCATGTTTACTTGGAGATGTGGACAAGTTTTATAATTGTAACAGGAATGAAGATCAGTATCAGCATAATGCACAAGTTCAGCATGGTGAAAAGAAATCAGTTTAATTCCAAGGCAACATGTCAAAAGGGAATTCTACTCAAGGGATATTTAAATCACGCAGTTTTTTTTAAGCTAAGGAAATCTTTAAAGCCGTGGGATCAAAAGGAAATCAACTCATATACATGGCAAGTATTTTATTTCAGAATGGTACTCAAGCAACATGTGTTTCAAATCTGTTCATTCATTTTTGGAAAGATATCAAAGAAAACAAATCAGTGCAAATGCAAGTTTTTTCCTTTCCAGGAAATCAGCATAATTCTCGGATTATACGTGTGGGAAGTTTTCTACAATTCACGGCATTAAAAAACCAAAGATTCACAACATTCTTGTATGACTATAAATCAAGCAGCAAAAGGCGCAACGATGCAAAACAGGAAAGCAATAATTCATTTCAATCAGGGAAATTCAAAAGGGGCAAGTTTTTTTTTAAAAGCCGATTTTTTCAAGGATTGTATAAGAGGAAAACCAACATAACAAATCCGAGATCTTTTAAATTCAAAAGGGGCAAGTTTCATTCAAGAATCTGTCACGCAAGTGCAATCAATGTCGAGAAACAAAAGGGGCAAAATTAGTCAAGCCATTATATTAAAATCAGAGTAATCTAAGGATCATGTAATCCTATATGAACACCAGTTCATCATCGGCATGCATTAATTTTTTTATTTTGAAAACCGACGAGCAACAATTTCAAAAAAAAAAAAAAGAATCAGAATCAGAAAACTCACATATTATTTCAAAGTGTTTTCGATCGCCTGAATTTCTCCAAATCAGTAACGAGAAAGAGAGCCAAGTATTGTTCAAGCTTCAGAGAATCAATTAGATCATCATAGAGATCACGATTTGGATTGGAAATCAGAAACCCTAGTTTTGTATCGGAGCCGCCATATTTTTTCCTCAGAACAAAAGGAGATCGGACAAAAGAAATTACAAAGGTGCCGGCCTATTTTTTATGGGCTAAGCTTTAAAAGGGGATGACCCTTTAATTTATCTCCAAGGGTTTTTGTTTTTTTTATTTACTTTGTACTTTGTTTTTGTTTTGCTTTTTTTTTTTTATTCGTGTTGTAAAAATCAAACGAACAGGTGTCTAGATCTGAAAAGTCTAGGTGGAACAGTCAGGGTGTTAACTGTCAGTTTCAGAGTCTGTAAAATCTGGGTTACGGATTACAGGGTTGTAATTCGGGGAAATCTGGTCGAGGGGATATCGATCAGTCTACGGTTTTGAGCATAGGGTTAGAATAGGAGCAGGGTTTGCAAGTGTACGTGGTCTCGTATTCGGGATCTGTTCTATCACCTAGTAGAAACCTTAGAAATGCAGCAGTAGGCAGGGTTTTGCCGAAGCTGGGTATATCTGTGTGTGATTTATTTTTTGCATTTAAGTTTCTGCTATAATCTGTGTTCCGTTTATTATATATATATCCCGTCAGATTTTAATTCAGTTAAAAACTGTGAAAAACCCTATTCACCCCCCCTCTAGGGTTATTCTAGATCCAACACGATTATCAAGACATTTATTTAAATCTCACTCTTTGTACTTTACTCCTCCTATCTTTCTAATGAAGTTATTTATTTTTATGCATATACGTATGCTATGGCATCTACACCGACATACAACACCAAGTTTAAAAGCAATGAAGGCAAACTGAACATACAATTCTCCCCAATTTGCTATAAATTTTACAAATAGTTTCTAACACAACAATATATCCTACCAATTTTCAAATCTACGCAAATCAACATAACGAATTCGATTACCAATATTCAATTCTCCACAACAAACATAACATGCCATTTCAAACCACAAGAAAAGGCTCCACAAATCATATGACCACATTTTCCAATCTCAACAAAACTCTCAAGCAATCATTAATTTTGCATATATATGACCAACACATCAACTATATACACCTGTAAACCATCAGTGTATAAAATTACAGGAAAACTCAAGGAAACCCTAAACCTAAAATCTGAGATAAGCACGCAAAAATAATTTCAATAATTACCAAAAGCTTGCTCCTATGTTGAAGAACTTGCCATGTTTACTTTACAAGCTGAAATTGGGGTTTTAATTTTGGATTTGGAGTTTAGATTTTGGTTTTGGGTTTTAGGGTTTTTTAGATTTTGATGGATGTTTAAACTTTTGCCAAGGGGACCATCGGTTTTAAAAAAAAGAAACCTTACGGGGCTCAATCAATGATTACGCCCGTAGGTTTTTTTTAAAAAAAAAAACTTACGGGGCTCAATCAAAGATTGCACCCGTAGGTTTATTTATAAAAAAAACACACTTACTGGGCGCAATCAATGATTGAGCCCGTAGGATAATCTCCATATTGGCCGACTCAACGTTGAGTTGGCTAAAAGGAGGCCAAATTTGCAATATTTCAAAAAAAGGGCTAAATGTGAGGGAAAAAAACCGGGCCAAATTAGCAAAATGCTTTTATATCAACGACTTATCTCCCATTCACTATATGAATTGCAGATCTATGATTATACATGGTCTTCAATTTATACATGCTACAGCTCATTCTTGTGTTGTGTATAGTTGGATACAGCTGTCTTCACGTAACCATTATTTAAAGCGGGCAAGTGACTCGATATATAAACCATAACTTGATGTTGGTGTGTGCATGCTTTATTATTTACATTCCTTGTGAACCGACCCAAGTGATTGTACAGTCACGCATGGAACGACCTATATTATGAACAATCTATGACCTGCTAGCCAACGACATGGTAATGCATGAACGACCTGCCCTTGCAATCAACCCGCTGTATATTGTGAATGAGCTACCTTTCTGCGACCTGAATATACAACGACCTGAAGCTATAGACGAGCTGACGTGTCAATAATGCATGACAGGCATAAACAATGTGGTTGTCGAGTCATTATTCACATACATGCTCCGTGTATGGCTGAACATGATTCACATGTTTATATCTCAATGGCCCACTATTACATATTGCCAATTATATATATTTGAACCATAGTTTTGAAGATCGAACCATACGTCAAACCGCGGTAGTGCAAGGCTTAAGGTTTTCATGGTCCAACCGGTCAGACCTGAGAACCATGCTGATAGTTTATTTCTATTTTTTCGATTTAAACATAAAATTATTTTAAATATATATAAAATTTAACCAATTATAACAAACACCCGTGTCCAATCTACTTGTGACACTTTGATATGATCCAATAAGTCATGAGTTCAATTTTCGTCTTCAACCCACTTGCAATGTAGTATGCTATATAGTACCTATTGAAATAATTATATAATGAATTATATCATCCAAAATTTAATAAGAATTGCTATGAAATTATTTGTTAAATTAACTATATTAAAAAATGAATAGTTAAGCAATTATTTTTTTCTCAAATTTAAAAAACCACTACAAATTTTGTTTGCATTAGAGGCCCTAAATTAAGGGCAAAAAAGGTGATTAGCCTCTAATAATAATATGTTTGGGGCAAACATTATATCAGTCGCTTATTAAAAATTAACGAGGCATATCAAACAGCCGCTATTTCTCACTACAGGTGGAAATAAAATTTGTCCCAAATTCTTTCCTATATGGCTAAATCATACGCCCCGATACTCTTCAATATATTCCTCCTATTCAAATTGATACGAGCTCCTGTCTAATTTGTCTCACGACAAAACCCTAGTCCACTTGATTTCTGATCGAGATTTCTGTTCTTCGTTTTAGAAGTTTACAGCAACTGCAAAAACGGTACGTTTTTTATATGATTTATTCAAATGTTTCAATTTCAATTAAACTAAAATTACAATTTAGCTGTCGATAAACTGTCGTGAAACCTTCAACTCCTTCTATCAAGTGGATTTCAAACAAGGTCTGTGAGATTTTTTTTTTAATCTATTTGCATAAGTTTTTACTCTTTGGTTTGATTTTTTGCATTTTTTTCATCAATAGTCCTTTAGGATTTTTCAATGCATTTTTGATTTGTGTATTTGTATTAATTCATAGCATCATTGACGATAGAAACAGAAAACACACATCTGGTTTGAAGGTCTTTGATAAAACTACTTGCTGGAAAAGTTAGATCTAAGATTGAAAAAGAAACCATTGATTTCCTGCTTTTGTTCTTGAATGGGTTTTGTAGGTTCTTTTGAAGTTTCTTGAAGACTGGCTAGTCATCTTTCTATTGTTTTCTTTCCAACTGATCATTTTGTGATTCTGGAGACTGGATCTCAAACAAGTTCTGTGAGATTTTTTTAAATCCATTCGCATAAGTTTTTAACTCTTCGGTTTGTTTTTTTGCATTTGTGTTGTGAATAGTCTTTTAGGATTTTTCAATGCATTTTTTATATGTGTATTTGTATTAATTCATAGCATAATTGGCGATAGAAACAGAAAAAACACAATTGGTTTGATGGTCTTTGATAAAACTACTTGCTGTAAAAGTTAGGTCTAAGATTGAAAAAGAAACCATTGATTTTCTGCTTTTGTTCTTGAATCGGTTTTGTAGGTTCTTTTGAAGTTTCTTGAAGACTGGTTTAGTCAGCTTTCTATTTTTTTTCCAACTGATCTTTTTGTGATTCTGGAGAGTACGGCCATACCCTTGAAAAACCCTTGTTTTTGTGAATATTCTTATAATTATTTCTGTTTAAGGACATACGTTTAGGTCAATACCTTGAAATATTTATGCTTATCTAACTCTTTCTTTTTCTTTGAATTTTTTTGCAATCTCCTTCACTCCTCTTAGTCCAACTTCAGAAGTTACGTGATTTAAAGTATTTGGGGGTTGATATTGGGGATTTAGAGATTTCAGTATTTTGGAGAATAGTCAGCAATTTACCACTGGTTAAAGTGGGAGTTAAACTGAAATGTATAGTGAGATTTTTTATTTTTTATTTTTATTGCAGGTTTAACAAAATAAATTATGTATATCATAAATGCAAGAAGCTCAGGAATAAGGAAGGAAGAACACATGAAAACCTTAAACACTATCTTGTTGAAAATAGAACCATTGACATCTATAAATCAATAACTTTACACCTACTTGAGGTTGATCAAAGTAGTTAATTTGTTTATATCTTTATTAGGTTAAGTAAAAATTGGTCTTATATCTTTTTGTTGAGCATGCAAAGAGATATTGTAAACTGGATATGATAAAATGCTTCTCTGTTAAGATTAAATTAAAACGTGAACTGTACCGTCAAATTTCAATCCAATGCTTTACTTTTTCGCCCAAAGTCATCAACTAGAAAATATAGTAAAATTTCTTCCATTATATTTTAAAAATAGTCTCAGGTTTTCCCGTCAAGCATGTTGATAACAGTTGTTACATTACAGCAAGCAGAGATAATAATGTGACTATTTTATAACAGTGAATCTGCAAATCAACTTTGTAAGCTTGTTCATTACAATAAATTATGATTTTTAAACTGAGTTCATGATTTTTGGTATAGTATTATTACCATAAGTAAGCGGATGAAAGGTTTGGGGTAGAAAATTCATTTTCTTGTGATGTAATTAGTCGAAGGCAGAACTGTGGAAGATGGGGGAGGACTGAGTTGAGGGGATGTTTTGCTTTTGATCGCTAATATTTCCAATGGTCAAAGGTGATCAGAACGGTGACATTTATGGTTATGACTGTTGTTTAAATGGTGTTCGAATTTGGGGTGTTTCCACTTGAAGCAAGGAATCTTACAATCGGTAGTGGCATACTTGTCTTTTTCCATCTTAATTATGTGTTATTTACATGCATATATGTTTCCCTTTTCTAATTTATCAAGCACGCATCTCACGTAAAAATGGGTTTTTGCTTCCAATTTAGCTTATTAAAGCCATTCATGTTATTAATTGATGAAGACTAGTTTTTACCTGAATCATGTAATTTGTATAATCTTGAACAAGTTTTGTAATGACCTGCATTTTCAGCGATATAATAACTAATTTATTTAATCATTTAAAAGGTGATTAAAAGGATTTCATGGTCGTTGAATTAAATAATGGTGAATATTTAATTAAAAAATAAATTAAATAATATATTTAATTCTGAAATAATCAGAATTGGCTGATATGGCGATATGATGTGAACTGGATCATCTGTGATATTTAATTCAGTTTAGAATTGAATTAGAATAACAAATATATTATTTGAACGACAGTTTGAACGTATAATTATATTATAATTAAAATCGAGCTTGAAATGGCGCGGCAGTTCGTTAATTGGCGATTTGAACTTCAACTGAATGTACAGGATTCGTTTTAAGTCGGATTTCTGTGAAACAAGAATCGTACGGAGCTGGTAGAGTATATCTTTCTAGCGGAAGAGAAAAATCTGGATTTCGTCGTGTAGATTTTGATTTATGTCCAAACCAAATTTTAGAAAAGTCGCTGCGGAATTCCTTTATAATTTATAAAGGAATTATTTATATTTTAAAAAGGAATTTCAATATAAATCGATTATCGGGTTGACCCAGATTGAAATATCGAGTTAGAAACCCATATAGGATTTTTCTAAGCTGTATGGTATTCCACTATGAATATAGACGATAATATTTAATTTTTAATATTAAATTTAATTATATTTAAATATATTTATGCATTTGAATAGGCTATTTAAAGCTTTAAAAATAGCCGGTTTTGCAAACGACTTCAGAATTCGACGAAAACTAATTTTGTTGGATCCGCAATATTAAATCATTGCTAGGATCTAGTTTTCGTGATTTTTAGAGTCCATATGTGGCCATACGGGATTTTTGAGTGAGAAACAGACGATAAATCGACCTCTAAAAAAAATGTAATTTGAGCAAACGGAGTCGGAATTCGACGAAACCAGTTTCGTTGGGTCCGTAATGTCAAACTCTACCAGTGTATCAGTTTTCGTGATTTTTAGGTATCATATGTAATCACTGTGATTTTTAGAAGGCAGATACAAGGGTAAAATAAAATCATTTAAATAAAATATAAAATTAATTCAAAAATATCTCCCTTCATTTCTCTAATCACAAGCAGGCCACGCCTCACCCTATTTCAACCACAATTCCTACCTACCATAAATCAGGCCTATAAGTACCTGTATAAACCAACACAGCCAAAAGTTAAACAAAGAAATTCCAAAAGAAATTCAAATAAATTACAATAAATCACAACTCAAGCAATTTTGGAATCCTTGCGAGTAGAGCTTCGCGCTGCTATTTTAATTGCTCAACTCAATGCATTTTTGGGGTCTTCAAGTTGTTCACGGCGGCCCTAGGGCTTGAGAAATGGTGAAATAGAAGCAGGGATTCATCGTGTAGGCATCGTTTTTGGAATGAGGATGGAAATTGGAGCTTGTAGTGGAAGTTTTGGGCGATTCCGTCGTTGTTGGTGTCGCTGTTTACATGTACGGTGAGGAAAAAAGGGGGGCAACGGATCTCAGTTCCGGAAGTCGAACTTGAAGATGTTGGTATGAGGAGGGAGAGATTTCGAAGAGGAGAAAAATGGTGGTATTGTAGTGTTCGGTGGAGTGATTGAAGGAGGATTGAGGATTGTTCGAACTAAAGAAGAACTGGAGCGACGGCATTATGTTTGGGGAAGAAAAGGGCAATCGGGTCTGGTAAATGAAAGTGAGGAGTTGGGCCAAGGATTCAAATAAGGTTAAGGCCCATAGCTAAATAACTTAGTTTTTATTTCAAATTAAAAGTATAGTAACTTTAAAAATGTATAACTTGGTCATACGATATCAGATTGACGAACTGTAAGTTGCATTGGGACTGTATGGACGAGAGCTTCACAATGAAGCTGACTGGAAGTGGATTGGGGATCATATGAATTTATGGCGAAATAAACTGTTTGATTCAAATCAAACAACAGTTTATCGTTCTTTAACAATGAACTGCAAAAGTGAGTAAATCTCACTAACTCTGAACAGTTTATAATTTCATGTTGTATTTTTAGAACGGTTAAATATGGGTTGATTGACTGTGTGTTGACTTTTGATTGAAATGCTAGTCAGTTAGTTGAATTTCGATATTGATTCTATTTAACTGAATATATCATATGGAATTGAAAGTGATGTTGATTTTATTGTGTAACATCTGTGGATGCAGGGAAACAAGTTGGAGGAATACGACTGGATTCCTTAACAGCTATTTTATTATTTTCATATATTGTGATATATGACATGGTTTATAATCTGCTGTTGATTATACGTGTATGAACGATATTGGACATCGTAATTTGATATGTTAAACACCATAACACACCGGAATTTGGAAGAAGGGGGATTTTCAAAATGAATATTGAAATTAGATTATTTATAAAATCAAAGGGGTTTTATAAAAGAGATAATATTTAAAAAATCAAAGAAGATTTTATAAAGTAAATTATTTATAAATGGAAAACTTATAAATAGAAATTTATTTATAAATGGAATATTTATAAATAGGAAATATGTTTGAGTGGAATTTTATATGAAGGGAAATCTTTATAAATGGAATATTTATAAAGTGAATTGTTTATTTAGAATAAATAAATTAGATATTTAAATGGATTATTTATTTGTCAAATAAATAGGATAAGATAAAGAGATATTGACTTAGAAAATAAATAAGTTATTAAAAGGACATTCATTAGGAAATAAATAAGTTATAAAAAGGGATTATTATTTAGAGAATAAATAAAGAAATATTTGTAAACCATTTACAAATAAAAATAGAAAGAGAAATATGTGTAAAACATTTACAAATAGATTATAAAGGAAATATTTATCTTTGGATAAATAGACATATATATAAGTCTGAACTTATATATGAAGAAGTAAACAGATAAAAGGAGCAATTTGATTAATAAATGATATTTATAAATTAAGTTAAATATTTATCATTTGGAAAAATTGAATATATAAGTCAGGATTTATATAAAGAAGTAAGAATCGATTTCAACATCGATGTTAGAAACTGAATAAGGACAAAGAGCTAAATCAGTTAGGGTTAACCAGTTAGAGTAAAACCATTAGGGTTAACTAGTTAGGTTAAACCGTAGAGTTAAACAGTTAGAGTTAATCAGTTAGAGTAAATCGATAGAGTTAAATCGAACTAGAGTTATTGAATAGAGTTAAATCGAACTAGAGATATTCAAAGTGAGATAATCGAATCAGAAATATTCGAAGTAAGATAATCAAATAGTAGATATTCGAAGTGAGATAATTGAACCAGAAATATTCGAAGTGAGATAATCAAATAGTAGATATTCGAAGTGAGATGATCGAATCAGAGATATTCGAAGTGAGATAATCGAATAAGAAATATTCGAAGTGAGTTGATCGAATCTAGTTATTTGACAGGAGTTAAATCGAATAAGATTTATTCGAAGAAATAGATTATCGAATATAAGTATTCGAAAGTAAGCAAATCGAATATAAGTTATTCGAATAAGAATTAATCCAATAAGAGTTATTAGGTTGGAGTTATTCAAATAAGAGTTATAGATTAGAGTTAAACTAATAGGAGTAAATAAATTAGTTGTCGTTATATTATTCGAGTTAGGAAATAAAAGACATATTAAGGATAATATATTTCAGATGCAGGAGATTATAACACCATTTTTAAAATCACGTAAACTTGTAACAGAAGGGGGTTCGTAAATAGAATCCGAGGGTTCGTAATGAAGTGTTAAAGAGTTAGAAAGGTGAATCTTATCTATTTCGAGATTTGAAAGGTGGTTCGGTTAAGGTCTGAGAGGTAGCTATACCCCAACTTGATTGACTGCGTTTTTAATTAAGAAATGGTTACAGTTCGAGTGTGTAGTGGTTAAGTGGATTTAGTAATTTATTATAACGGTTTGAGTCATCATTGCAATATAGTTAGACATCTGTTTAATTCCCAATTAAGAAGTTTTGGAAATGTTTCCCAAATCAGAATAAGAAACGTAATCAAATAAGGAAATCAGAAACTGACTGGAGACTTGTTAAGTTGAATGGTTTTCTAAGTATCTATCTGATGTTGGTTTCGGCCTTCAGGATTGATACTTGGGAAATTGTTCTCATACTAATTTACAATCAAAGACTGATAGTTGTGGAAGAATAGTGATACATAAATAAAGCTATGGAAATGTTTTCCAGTGTTATAACGTATATTTTTCTAAACCTAGAAAATAAGAATTTACAAATATATGGAAACAGAATTAGGGTAAAGAATAAATTAATGATAAATTAATTTAAGATATGATAATGATTGATGGTTGATCGATTGAATTTCCATCTGGAAATAATATCGTTGTTTGCACACGTATTTTCCTTCGATAGTTAAATCACAGACTATCGAAGTTTTTGACCATTTTACGTTGTTAATAGGGAGAGACCGGTTGGATGATTATCCAAAGAACCACACTGTATTGACAGTAGCGTTGTGAATCATCACGTACTGAAGATAATTGAAGACAGAGTTTATGCAAGGGCTGTTGTATAAATCTTAGATAACAGTGCCTAAGACAGATATACTAAATAGTGCCTTCGGTTTGTCCAGTCCGAGGACAACTTGTATGGACGAAGGTCTGACAGAGTATATCTAATAGATCGCGTAATTTGATCTCTTCAAACGTATTCACGTTTGGTGGTGAAGGAATTCGTTTCTCTTAGTTGTATACCCGTGTTATTTTTGGATAAATCAATTTGTGATTTGGCGGATATGACAATGTGACATTCTAAGTGAATGAAGATGTGACATGTAAAAGATAAGCATAGCTTCTAGCCTCACATCCGGTAAATGACAGAAATCGGGCAGGCAGCATGGCTATGTAGGTCGCACCTATTAGGGTGTATAATCACCGAGTCTAGAGTTTCATTTACTTCTAAAAATCTATTGTTGATGCTGTCCCATTTGGGAAACGGTTGCTGATCCCAACCGTTGGTGATATACCTTCGATACACTCAAGCGAAATGAGTGGTCGGTCATGTGTGGCTGGGTTGCAAGATGTTCTTGTTGAACCCAGTATATTCCTCTCTAGAGGTACACTAGAGGAAGGTGGTTCCATACCTTGTCATAGTTGGTAATCCATTACCCAATACGTGCTTGCGGTTTTTATTGTATACCATATATGTAGAACGTGAGATGAAAGCGTTTCTGCTAGATGATTATTATATTGTGGTTAATAAACATTATTATAATATCAAAAGGTTTTTAATATAAAGATATTTTTGATTCTCATAAGGGAAAAACCCTTTCCGTTATACGGCGTGGTCTTATGAGATATCGTTTACTTGTTCAAATTGTTTAAAATTGTTTTACTCACACCAGTCCCATGACTGACCCGGTGTTTATTTTGTTATGTTTTTTCTAAACTCTTGGGTGCCCAATTTTGTATGGGCAGTCAAGTATTCGGGATTTACAGATACTCGAAGAGCTGGAGCAAGAGGATTCATGATCATATAGCTATAGTTTATTTCCGCTGTGTTGTAAGTGCTTTACTTTGATAATGATGTATATTCAAGTATAGATTTATATTTTAAAGTTATGTTATATATATTATATGTTATTTGTTTCGCTGTGGGATTCGTGTTACTCTGATGTTGTCTTCTTCTTCTTCTATTCTAAATTTCTATCTTATCTTTCCTTACCCTCTAATTTCTTTCATTAACCATCCGGTATTTTCGACTTGTATATCGGATAATCAAGATCGCAAATTTTTGGGTCGTTACAGTTGGTATCAGAGCTTAAGGTTAAGTGAATTACCTTGGCTCTGTGGCGTGACTCGGTAGAGATGAGGTTAGTAATACTCTAGATTGAGTTTGAGTGTATATATACGAGAGCGTATTTGTTATTCAATATAAAGTGATTTTATATTGTGGAGATTTATTGATTGAGTGGCTTATAAATTTCTGGTCGATCGGTTTGATCCACTGTATCGATAGGAGTTACTAAACACTTGTATACGATGAACCGACATGGTATGTTTTGAAAAAAAGGGTGAACGAAATAATTTTACCCAAATTATATTTTGATATAAAGGATTTATATTGGTTATAATTATAATCGAGTAAGATTATGAAAAGAGAAATGGTTATGTAAATAATCGATCAGAATTCATATAAGTGAGATATATGAAATTGAAATGAATTAAATCTGAAATTAAATCAGGATTGGAATTAAAACCCTGGAATTTGGAAAGATGTTTGTAGTTGAATTTGGATTAAATATAAGAGAATTTTAAAATCTTGGAAGATTTTAAATTGTTTTACAAGCACTGTGAATCGTATTTGGAAATGAGTTTCAAAATGGAAGTGTTTGAAGAATGAGTTTTGAAAAGTGATATAGTATTGAATTCACTTCGATAACTGGGAAATAACCCTGATGATGAATCGCGACATAATGAATGTTCATTTTCGAGTTTGTAAGTAACGGATTACTACCAAAAATATTTTGCTTTTGAATTGTTTTAAGAGAAACAAGTAGTTTGAAATCGAAAAAGGAATATTTGGTTTTAGAAAAGCAAAACTGTTTAAAAGTCCTAGGAAAGACTGTTTGAATTAAAAACAAATTCAACAGGAATTTGTGAAAGCAAATTGAAATTAAAAATAAAGCCAGTTAATGGGTAACTGAGTTGGAGTAGAAGGATATCAAGTAAGTTGGATTGATGAATTAAGAATTTAAAAATCGAAAATGGAACTTTGATTTGAAATTGAATTCGACTTAGGTATAAGCAAATGGTTGGATTTGTGGATAAAAACAGACTGGAATTTGATTGTGATGACCCTCATATCTGCTGAATTGTTAACAGGGGGAAAGGATATAATGATAAGCCCGACAAAAAGGTACAAGTTTATATTTCATTGGATATAAGATTTATGAGCCGAATTGGCAAGCCGCATGGCTATTTGATTTTCTTTTGGGTTGGAGATGGCCCATAGAGGCGAGTTGGAGTTTGACTAATTGACCGGTACAAAGGAGGTGCTGGCAAAATTTTTCGAAGAGTTAAGGCGTTAGAAAATTTCTAGGATTTTTGAAAATTTTCGATGATAATAATTAATAAATAATTTAATTGGAATTAAATTGGTTCAATTGAAACCAAATGTAAGAAGTGAACAAATAAGTTCTAACCGGTCGATAGGGTTTGTCTTCTACCTTAGCAATTTCGAGGATGAAATTATTTTAAGTGGGGAAGAATGTAATGACCCACCTTTTCAGCGATATAGTAATTAATTTATTTAATTATTTAAAAGGTGATTAAAAGGATTTCATGGTCGTTGAATTAAATAATGGTGAATATTTAATTAAAATGATAAATTAAATAATATATTTAATTCTGAAATAATCAGAATTGGCTGAAATGGCGAAATGGTGTGAACTGGATCATCTGTGATATTTAATTCAGTTTAGAATTGAATCAAAATAACAAATATATTATTTAAATGACGGTTTGAACGTTTAATTATATTATAATTAAAATCGGGCTTGAAATGGCGCGGCAGCTCGTTAATTGGCAATTTGAAGTTCAACTGAACTTACAGGATTCATTTTAAGCCGGATTTCTGTGAAACAAGAAACGTACGGAGCTGGTAGAGTATATCTTTCTAGCGGAAGAGAAAATCTGGATTTTGTAGATTTTGATTTATGTCCAAATCAAATTTTAGAAAAGCCACTGTGGAATTCCTTTATAATTTACAAAGGAATTATTTATATTTTAAAAAGGAATTTCAATATAAATCGAATATCGATTTGACCCAGATTGAAATATCGAGTTAGAAACCCATATAGGATTTTTCTGAGCTATATGGTATTCCACTGTGAATATAGACGATAATATTTAATTTTTAATATTAAATTTAATTATATTTAAATATATTTATATATTTAAATAGGCTATTTAAAGCTTCAAAAATAGCCGGTTTTGCAAACGACCTCAGAATTCGACGAAAACTAATTTTGTTGGATCCGCAATATAAAATTATTGCTAGGATCCAGTTTCCGTGATTTTTAGAGTCCATATGTGGCTATACGGGATTTTTGAGTGAGAAACATACGATAAATCGACATTTAAAAAAATGCAGTTTGAGCAAACGGAGTCGGAATTCGACGAAACCTGTTTCGTTGGGTCTGTGATGTCAAACTCTAGCAGCGTGTCAGTTTTCGTGATTTTTAGGTATCATATGTAATCACTGGGATTTTTAGAAGGCAGATACAAGGAGAAAATCATTTAAATAAAATATAAAATCAATTCAAAAATATCTCCCCTCATTTCTCTGATCACAAGCAGGCCACGCCTCACCCTGTTTCAACCACAATTCCTACCTACAACAAATCAGGCCTATAAGTACCTGTATAAACCAACACAGCCAAAAGTTAAACAAAGAAATTCCAAAAGAAATTCAAATAAATTACAATAAATCGCAACTTCAGCAGTTTTGGAATCCTTGCGAGTAGAGCTTCGCGCTGCTATGTTAATTGCTCAGCTCGATGCATTTTTGGGGTCTACAAATTGTTCATGGTGGCCCTAGGGCTTTAGAAATGGTGAAATAGAAGCAGGGATTCATCGTGTAGGCATCGTGATGGAAATTGGAGCTTGAAGTGGAAGTTTTGGGCGATTCCGTCGTTGTTGGTGTCGCTGTTTACATGTACGGTGAGGAGAAAACGGGGGCGATGGATCTCAATTCCGAAAGTCGAACTTGAAGATGTTGGTATGAGGAGGGAGAGATTTCGAAGAGGAGAAAGATGGTGGTAGTGTTGTGGTGTTCGGTGGAGTGATTGAAGGAGGATTGAGGACTGTTCGAACTAAAGAAGAAATGGAGCGACGGCATTATGTTTGGGGAAGAAAAGGGCAATTGGGTCTATTAAATGAAAGTGAGGAGTTGGGCCAAGGATCCAAATAAGGTTAAGGCCCATAGCTAAATAACTTAGTTTTTATTTCAAATTAAAAGTGTATTAACTTTAAAAATGTATAACTTAGTCATGTGATATCAGATTGACGAACCGTAAGTTGCGTTGGGACTGTATGGATGAGAGCTTCACAATGAAGCTGGCTGGAAGTGGATTGGTGCTCGTATGAATTTATGGTGAAATAAACTGTTTGATTCAAATCAAATAACAATTTATCGTTCTTTAACGATGAACTGCCAAAGTGAGTAAATCTCACTAACTCTGAACAGTTTATAATTTCATGTTGTATTTTTAGAACTGTTAAATATTGGCTAATTGACTGTGTGTTGACTGTTTGATTGAACTGCTAGTCGGTTGGTTGAATTTCGATATTGATTCTGTTTAACAGAATATGTGACGACCCCATTTTCCGTACAGACGGTGGCAAGGGTAATCCTTGGAATATAACATATAAACAGATAACAGTAGAACAGAAATAAATAAATACACCAGATAATGAACAAATAATACACCGGATAAACGTAAACATCAGAGTTACACAGTATACAGGATCATACTTAGTGCAAATACAGTTCAACTATATATAAATGTCTACAGCGGAAATAAACATAATATGTACAATAGGAGCTGAACAGCATAAAAAGAGATAAGTGATAGAATCCATCTTCTGCTCCAGCTATCCAGAGAAAGCCAGCTAAAACCTGAATACAAGGCTGCCCGTGTAGAAAAAGGGGCACCCGAGTTTGAAAGTGAAACATACTACGAGTCAGTCATGGGACTGGTATGAGAAATCTACTCAACACGTTTATAATATGGCTAATCACAGGACCACGCCACTTTCGTGGAACGGGTTTACTCCATTGGATTGCCAGTGCTTTAAAACAAATCATTCTTCCAAACATCGCAATGCTTTTTATAAAAATGAAGCCATTATAAGACTCAGTTCCCATCACACAATGCAACGCAAACTGGAGGATAGAGTTTTTACCTTATAATGGCCAAAATATGCTTGATACGAATAAAACAAAAGCATTTGGTATTATTGCAGGTGTTTATAAGTTTTGAAAACAAATTCGAATCATAACTATCAATCATAGACGACATTAATGCCCCATACCACTATGTCGCCATATATAGGTATACAATCAATACCGCACAGTCACGTATTTGGAAATTGGATTTCCGTCATGAACCAAGGCAAAATATAGTCCTTACCGACTTCGAGATGCTCTATCCCGTGTCTTAGGATCAGAACGCATCGACCCTTGGATCATCAGGGCCGGTCCACCGATGTGGATTAAAATGCCTGAACACTGCGTTTCCCCGCCCTATGAGGCATAAATGAACCAACGAATGACTCCATCGGACCCGGATCGTCCGATCTAACCGAGGCCCCTCGCAACAGTAACAACCACATAAGTCAATCTCGTCAGGGCGTGTAAAACCACTGACGCCACTTCTAGCTAGAAAGAAACGCATGTCCTCCCTGAGGTCCTCTCCCGTTTCTGGTTCATACCAGGGTGTGAGGCTCGCGATTTCACGTTATACACAAAGCTACGCCACACAGGCGATGCTTTGATCATCACCACAAGACTTTGCTTTTCAACAGAAGCCCTGATCACTGCATCTTAGCATGCCACACAGATAATTCACACCGTGCAACTGATGGCTATCAATCACACAGAATAAATTCCAATGTCAGACACACTGTCCATTTGCAAGTCCGTTCTGGGTCTGAATGAAACCGGAGGCACTATATACCTCACAAACCCTTCGATCTCCACGTACGTCTGGACGATCACCACTCATTATCCATATTTCGGGATGCCTCCCAATTAGGACATCAGTTACCATCCAAACGAGGTGAAGATTTCCGGTCTTCGACCACCGTCTTCATCTTCGATTTCTTATCGTCGATTCAGTTATTCAGAATGGGATATACCCGGTCTTTCTGAGCAACTCGCGTATATAATAGACACGTGCTACATAAACACTACATATGCATCTTTTCAATTTATTAGTCACTAACCGGAAATTAGTAAGAGAACGATTTCCCAAATATTAACCCCGAAGGCCGAAACCAACATCAGATCAAAATCCAGGAAACCATTTGACTTAGCCAACCTTCAGTTAGTTTCTAAATTTCACATCCATATCGTTTATAATATTTTATAACAATTTATCGCTTGTTTTATTTATTTTAAAATATCCAATTTATTCGAAACGACGCTTCGGGCCATAACGCGGCAGTGGCGCTGTTTTTCTTCAGATTTGATTTACACATATCTGAAAATCTAACTGTTGGATCTTCACAAAATTTACATCATTAGAAAGATCTTTTCAAAACGAATCCAACAGTTCCAGTTTCGGGAAAATCCGACAGTCGATCTCCCTGTATAATCGTTTGAAGTTTCGATTTCAAAATACGAACTGCAGCGTCGTTATTCGATTTAATATAATTATATTTATATTTATATAAATATAATCGATTCTGGCGCTGTTTTTCTTTAGATTTGAATTAAACATTCCAGAAAATCCAACTGTTGGATTTTTACAAAGTTGGTGTCATTGGAAAGATATTTCCAAAGCGAACCCAACGGTTGCGGTTTCGGGAAAATCTGATGGTCGGATCTCCCGGTATAATCGTTTGTAATCACGGTTTCAAAATACGAACTGCAGCTTCGTTATTCGATATATTTCAATTCTATATATATATATATATATATATATATATATATCGTTTCTTCGATTTCAAAACTATATGGTTTTCATACATTTGATAAAAATGATATTTTTATCTAACTGTCTTCTATTTCAACACTTCACTATTTTTAACAATTCATGTATATAATAAAAATGTGATTTTTAATGTACAACAATTTATTTCAAAACACGACTATTTTATATAGTTCATGTAGATGATAAAAAATATGATTTTTATTATAAAACAATTTCTTTCAAAACACGACTATTTTATATAGTTCATATAGATGATAAAAATATGATTTTTATTATAAAACAATTTCTTTCAAAACACGACTATTTTATATAGTTCATATAGATGATAAAAATATGATTTTTATTATAAAACAATTTATTTCAAAACATGAATACCATTCAACACATGAATTTCAATTCAACGAATGAATTTCGATTAATATGAATACCATTCAACACATGAATTTCAATTCAACGAATGAATTTCAATTCAACACATGAAGGTTTTCTGTAGTTTATATATATAGATAAAAAGGTGATTTTTATATTTAAAACACGAATACCATTCAACGCATGAATTTCAATTCAATGAATGAATTTCGATTCAATGAATGAATTTCGATTCAACACATGAAGGTTTTCTATAGTTTATATATATAGATAAAAAGGTGATTTTTATATTTAAAACACGAATACCATTATACACATGAATTTCTACTCAATGAATGAGTTTCAATTCAACACATGAAGGTTTTCTATTCAACGAATAAATATAGTTTCAACAAATGGAAATAATTCTAACACATGAATATTACTCAAAATTTCGGTAGCATAACGGCAGGGTAGTTAAAACCGGGAAAGTCCCTAGTACGGCTCCTCGCTCTACCTTAAAGCATCGCAGCTTTTGACAATGGGGAATCATGCATCTAGTTCACACGCAGGCGGCATGTATATTTTTTTCATTTCCACAAACTAATCCTATGTGGTTTCAACCAAATATTTCTCAACCACAAACGGGTATTTTTCAACCACAATCAATCAATTCCAACCACAAACAATTTCAATCAACCATTCGCTATCAATCAATTTTCACACCAATCACAACCAATAAATATCGTTCATGGTTTGTGGAGGAGGGGCGTATATATATATATATAGCATTTCACTTCTATTTCAACACATATATAATTTTTATAACGCATATACAACTTATACATCGAACGTACAACTTATACAATGCTTATGCAAGAGGTGTACAATGCTTATATAACTCATACATCGACTATATAATTTATACATCGTCATTTTCCATATCGTTTATAATTTAGAAATCTCACATTGGGTTCCACTCCCCCAAAAATAGCAGAAGGCTCAGAAAAATATGCGGTCTCTTCTAGAATGAAGAAGGCGTCCACACGGTCACGATGTTTCCTGTTTCATCGATTTTCGTCAACACATGAGAAAGATATGATTTTTCAAAGTTTGCAACGGTTTAAAGGTGTTAAAACTGTTGAAAATAAACATAGCCGATACCTCAGTTTTTGATTCGAAACTAGGTTTCAAATTATCTTCAATTCCGTTGATCGTTGCTTCGATCAGCCTGCGCCACCTAGACGGGCTAGGAGATGCGCACGTGCGCCAGGGATGGGGTCGTACTCGGTGGTCTCTGGGCGGCGGAATCGAGGCGCAAACGGCGAGACTTTGGAGGCTCCTATCTCGAGAACGACGACACGATGGGAGGTGAGGTTGGTATGGATTTGAAGCTTAGGTCGAGATCTACAAAAATCCTAACTTGAGTGAGGGATAAAGGTGAACGGATTTGCCATAAAATGGAAGGGAAGAACATGGGCCGCCGTCGAGATCGGGGAGAGATAAAAAGGTTTTTTTTATATAAAAAATCTGATCGGCCGGTGGTTTTATAATTTCAAAAATACCCTCTTTCACACATGATCTCCAATCCAAACCCAACGACTGTCGTCCCTAGCTAAATACCCCCATTCCGAACACAATGGGATATGTTTCGTAGGCCCATTTGACTGTTTCAGTCAGTTTTCCTTCAAATTAAAATATAAAACATTCAATATTCGATTTGAACGTACATTTCAATTTGCCGGGGCCACAAACTGATTCGAAAAATTCCAGAAAAATAAATCTAGCTATGTTTTGACGATACGGTCCCAACAAAACTAGTTTCGTCGAATTCTGAGACCGTTTGCAAAATAGCCCATTTCTAGTCGATCCAATATAACTACAACTGACCAAAACACATTTTCTTTTGTCACGCTCACATACTAGCTTCAAAAATTATGAAATTTGAAACCTAGTAATAACTTCGCATCCCGGATCCAACAAAAGGGGTTTCGTCGAATTCCGAGATCGTTTGCAAAATGGCCAATTTCACGGGCTATAAAAATTCCGTAGCGACCTTTCTGAAAATTCATTTGGTCATAACTTTTGCTTCCCTCTATGAAACTTCGATTTTTCAGATTCGTTAGAAAGGTATTCACTAACAGATTTAAATATTTTTGGCTTCACTCAAATCCGTTTTGTTTTGCACCCGGTACAGTCGGTCAATGTTTAAATTCAAATTTTGAAACTACCGCGCCATTTCAGGCCTTGTTTATAATTAGAATTAATTATATTCCTTTCCAGTTGTCGATTCAAACTCAGTTTTCATCTTTATTATTTAAAATATTTATTTTAAATATTTAAAATCCACTATTTTAGCCAATTTAAAAATTTTAAATTGGTTCAGATTTTCCGGGTCGTTACAGAATATATCATATGGAACTGAAAGTGATGTTGATTTTATTGTGTAACATCTGTGGATGTAGGGAAATAGGTTGGAGGAATCCAAATGGATTCCTCAACAGCTATTCTATTATTTTCATATATTGTGATACATGATGTGGTTTATAATCTGTTGTTGATTATATGTGTATGGACGACATTGGACATCATAATTTGATATGTTAAACACCATAACACACCGGAATTTGGAAGAAAGGGGATTTTCAAAATGAATATTGAAATTAGATTATTTATAAAATTAAACGGGTTTTATAATAGAGATAATATTTATAAAATAAAAGAAGATTTTATAAAGGAAATTATTTATAATTGGAATACTTATAAATAGAAATTTATTTATAAATGGAATTTTTATAAATAGGAAATATATTTAAGTGTAATTTTATATGAAGGGAAATCTTTATAAAGAAATATTTATAAAGTGAATTGTTTATTTGGAATAAATAAATTAGATATTTAAATGGATTATTTATTTGCTAAATAAATAGGATAAGATAAAGAGATATTGACTTAGAAAATCATAAGTCATTAAAAGGACATTCATTAGGAAATAAATAAGTTATAAAAAGGATTATTTATTTAGTGAATGAATAAAGAAATATTTGTAAACCATTTACAAATAAAAATAGAAAGAGAAATATGTGTAAAACATTTACAAATAGATTATAAAGGAAATATTTATCTTTGGATAAATAGATATATATATAAGTCTGAACTTATATATGAAGAAGTAAACAGATAAAAGGAGCAGATAGATTTATAAATGATATTCATAAATTAAGTTAAATATTTATCATTTGGAAAATTAGAATATATAAGTCAGTGCTTATATAAAGAAGTAAGAATTGATTTCAACATCGATGCTTGAAACTGAATAAGGACAAAGAGTTAAATCAGTTAGGGTTAACCAGTTAGAGTAAAACCATTAGGGTTAACCAATTAGGTTAAGCCGTAGAGTTAAACAGTTAGAGTAAATCGATAAAGTTAAATTGAACTAGAGTTATTGAATAGAGTTAAATTGAAATAGAGATATTCAAAGTGAGATAATCGAATTAGAAATATTCGAAGTGAGATAATCAAATAGTAGATATTCGAAGTGAGATAATCGAATCAGAAATATTCGAAGTGAGATAATCAAATAGTAGATATTCGAAGTGAGATAATCGAACCAGAGATATTCGAAGTGAGATAATCGAATCAGAAATATTCAAAGTGAGTTGATCGAATCTAGTTATTCGACAGGAGTTAAATCGAATAAGATTTATTCGAAGAAAGAGATTATCGAATACAAGTATTCGAAAGTAAGCAAATCGAATATAAGTTACTCGAATAAGTTATTCGAATAAGAGTTAATCCAGTAAGAGTTATTAGGTTGGAGTTATTCAAATAAGAGTTATAGGCTAGAGTTAACCGAATAGGAGTAAATAAATTAGTTGTCGTTATATTATTCGAGTTAGGAAATAAAAGTCATATAAAGGATAATATATTTCGGATGCAGGAGATTATAACACCATTGTTATAATCACGTAAACTTGTAAAAGAAGGGGGTTCGTAAATAGAATCCAAGGGTTCGTAAGTAAGTGTTAAAGAGTTAAAAGGGTGAATCTTATCTATTTCGAGATTTTAAAGGTGGTTCAGTTAAGGTCTGAGAGGTAGCTATACCCCAACTTGATTGACAGCATTTTTAATTAAGAAACGGTTATGGTTCGAGTGTGAAGTGGTTAAGTGGATTTAGTCATTTAGTATAGTGGTTTGAGTCGTCATCGCAATATAGTTTTAAACATCTGTTTAAATCCCAATTAAGATGTTTTCGAAACGTTTCCTAAATCATAATCGGAAATGTAATCAAATAAAGAAATCAGAAACTGACTGGAGACTTGTTAAGTTGAATGGTTTTCTAAGTATCTATCTGATGTTGGTTTCGACCTTCGGGATTGATACTTGGGAAATTGTTCTCATACTAATTTACAATCAAAGACTGATAGTTGTGGAAGAATAGTGATACTTAAATAAAGCTATGGAAATGTTTTCCAGTGTTATAACGTATATTTTTCTAAACCTAGGAAATAAGAATTTACAAATATATGGAAACAGAATTTGGGTAAAGAATAAATTAATGATAAATTAATTTAAGATATGATAATGATTGATGGTTGATTGATAGAATTTCCATCTGGAAATAATATCGTTGTTTGCACACGTATTTTCCTTCGATAGTTAAATCACAGACTATCGAAGTTTTTGACCATTTTACGTTGTTAATATGGAGAGACCGGTTGGATTATTATCCGAAGAACCACTCCGTATTGACAGTATCATTGTGAATCATCACGTACTGAAGATAATTGAAGACGGATTTTATGCAAGGGCTGTTTTATAAATCTTAGATAATAGTGCCTAAGGTGGATGTACGAAATAGTGCCTTCGATTTGTCCAGTCCGAGGACAACTTGTATGGACGAAGGTCTGATAGAGTATATCTAATAGATCGCGTAAGTTGATCTCTTCAAACGTATTCACGTTTGGTGGTGGAGGAATTCGTTTCTCTTAGATGTATACCCGTGTTATTTTTGGATAAATCAATTTGTGATTTGGCGGATATGACGATGTGACATTCTAACAGAATGAAGATGTGACATGTAAAAGATAAGCGTAGCTTCTAGCCTCACATCCGGTAAATGACAGAAATCGGGCAGGCAGCATGGCTATGTAGGTCGTACCTATTAGGGTGAATATGTAATAACCCGGAAATTCTGAGCCAATTTTAAATTTTTATTTTGGCAATTTTTATGAATTTTGATATTTAAAATGAATTATTTTAAATAATAGCGAAGAGAAATTTATTTTGAATAGAATTAGAACATATATATTTATATACGTCGTCGTTAGAATATAAATATTTATTTTAAATTATAAAAGGAATTGAAAATGGCGCGGTAATTTGAAAATTCGATTTCAAACTTCAAATGAATGTACCGGGTGCAAAATAAACCAGATTTTAGTGGAATCAAAAATATTTGAATCTAATTGAGAATATCTTTCCAACGAATCCGAAAAATCGAAATTTCATAGCGGGAATCAAAAGTTATGTCTAGTTGAAAATTCAGAATAGTTGCTATGGAATTTCGGACCTTAAAAATGGAAATTTTGCTAACGACCTCGGTTTTCAACGAAACCACTTTTGTTGGATCCGCGATGTCAAGTTATTGCTAGATTCCAAAATTTATAATTTTTCGAATCAATATGTGAGCGTGGCAAAGGAAAACGTGTTTTGACAGTTTCAGTTGATTTTAATCGACTGGAAAATGGCCATTTTTCAAACAGTCTCAGAAATCGACGTAATTAGTTTTGTCCGGACTGTATCTTCAATACGAAGCTAGAAAATATTTTTCGGGAATTTTTAGAGTCCGTGTGTGGCCCCGGTAAATTGAAATGCACGTTCAAATTCAGTATATAGAGTTATATTTTGATTTTGAGAAAAATTGATTGAAACGCTCAAATCAGCCTACGATACATACCCTATTGTGTTCGAAATGGGGGTAATTAGCTATGGACGACAGGCGGTGGGTCTCGTTTCAAGGTAGAAAATAAAAGTTGCTTTTTAGAGATAAATAATATAAATTAAATAATAAATATATATAGCCCCCTTTTCTTTTCTCTTTCCCCCTTCAGAATCAAAAAAAGGAAAAAAAAGCACGAACCCAAACTGCCGCTGCCACGCCACGGTTGGCCACCGCCCCGCCCCCCCAGTTGCCACGCCGCCTTCTTCTCCTTTCCCCCTCTCCCCCCTATCGCTTCACCTCCCCTTCTCTCCTACCTCTCTCCATTTCAACGCCCAATGCCCCAAATCGAAGAGGCGCCGCCACCTAGTCCACCCACCACCGCGAAGACCCCCAGCCGCCTACGCCGACCCCCTCGACCCCCTCCCTCCTCTCTCCAACCCAAAACAGCCACGCCCTAGCCCAAATCCCCTCCAAAACTGCCACTACATGCCGATGCAGCACCACCACCGATCACCTTAGGCTTCGACACGCCATCACCCACTCCGATAACGCCGGTGAGCTTTATTTCGATTTTTATTCAATCATATGCTGAAATTATATGATTTTTAATACTGAAATTATATGATTTTTAATAATGAAAATATATGAGTTTTAAAACTGAAAATATATATAATTTTTAGCTCATGAAGAAGCGATCTTTGTTTATATAAAGTTTAGGTTTTTCTTTTAAAAACTAAAAAGATAGGATTTTTATTATGTAATCATCGTTATAAAAGTGAAAAGATTATATTTTTATTTATAAAAATATGATTTTTATATTTTAGAAAGGATAAAAATTCGATTTTTAATATATAGAAGAGATTAAGAAATGATTTTTATAATGAAATTGCGAAAGGATTATATCTTTGAAGTAGGAAAAATATGATTTTTATATTTTATAAAGATTAAAAATATGATTTTTATTATATGTAGAGATTACAAATATTCTTTTTATATAGTAGAAATATTAAAGATATGAATTTTATATTATAGAATTATTAAAAATTCGATCTTTATATAAGAAGTAGAAATGTAAAAATAAGCGTTGTAAAAATATAATTTTTATGTAAAAATAAGCGTTGTAAAAATATATGAAGTAAAAGTAAAAATATGATTTTTATTTATTGGAATGAAGAAATATAAAAATATAATTTTTATTATGAACAGCGGAAAAGGACTGCATTGGAATTTCAAACAGATCCAGACAGTTCAGTAGTTCAAAAGTAAAGCACGGCGGAGTGGAACCCTCTGTGAGAACTTCTCACTTTAAATTTCCTTTTCTAGTTAAAAATATATACTAGGATGCAGACAGTGCTTAGTAGCACCCGACACCCGTCGTCCACAGACCATGGACGGCTTGTATGCTTGTTTGATGTGTTGTGAAGTTTGTTTGTGATGTTGTGAAATAGATAATGAAAATATTCATTTGTTGAAATAAATTAATTATCGTTAAAAATATATTTTTTAACGTGAATGTGATTAAATAAATATTCATTTACAAACCAGACGGTTTGTTTTTGTACACCTATTTGAAGGACATTGATTGAGACGATAAATTTTACACATACCCCAACTGCACAAATAATATTCGGTGTTTGTGGATTGAAACCCCATATGGGTGTTGGGATGATATTTGGCGTACACTAATCCCAATTATTTAATGGTATGTCGATCAATTGGTCAACAGACTATGTAAGCGTTAATTATTTATATTTAATGCTTATGCAGTTGTGTGGAGCACTTTGGATGATGGTTGATTATTTATCGTTGCTATTATATACATGTGTTGTATGGAATCCATATAATTAACATTATATGGTAATTGATTGGGCCACATTCTAATTGGAAAAATAAAGAATATTATAAAACAAAAATAGTCATGTGTTGACAGTACTCATTTGTTGAGATTAGTCATGTGTTGAACGAAATATTTTAACAATAAAATTTACATCTTTATCATATATAAAATTTGAAACTAACTGGAAAATAGATAAGATGAGTGGTCTCCTGGATATTGATCTGATGTTGGTTTCGGCCTTCGGGGTTAATATTTAGGGAATTGCTCTCTTGCTAATTTATGGCTAGAGTTTGATTAAAAATTTAACAATAGAAATCATAATTTAATAAAATATATTAAATAACAAAAATAGTCATGTGTTGACGGTACTCATTTGTTGAGATTATTCATGTGTTGAAAAAAAATATAGATTCATGTGTTGAGTAGAATAAATATTCATTTGTTGAATAGAATAACGAAGTTATTGAAAAATATAAAGCCGTGTTGATTAGAGATGCGCTATTTTGACGCGAACGATATTTATATTGATTATGTTCGTTTTTATAAAGAATATTGAAAAGAGATTTAAAAATTTAATATAAAATGAATTCGAATTGAATTGAATATAAAACGAATTCGAATTGAATTGAATATAAAACGGATTCTAATTGAATTGAATATAAAACGAATTCTAATTGAATTGAATATAAAACGAATTCTAATTGAATTGAATATAAAACGAATTCGAATTGAATTTTATATAAAATGAATTCGAATTGAAATGAATTCAAATCGAATTGAAAACGAATTGAAATTGAATTGAAATCGATATGAATTGAAATCAAATAGAAATGAAAGTAAAAAGAATTTATAATGGAAAATTCAATTTTGATTTGAATTTGAAATGAAGGTTGAAATTGTTTTTGGAAACAAATTTGAAACGATTTATAAAATTCGTTTTAAAAGGAAATCGACGAAATATATATATATATATATATATATATATATATTATATAATGGCCTGAATAGAACACGCCGCGCCGCGGTAGTTCGTGAATTTCGACCATTGACTTCGAACGGACATTACGGGAGATCCGACCGTCGGATTCTCCTAAAACCGGAACTGTTGGGTTCGTATCGAAAAGAGATTTCTAACGAATACAAGAGATTTAAAATTTGATGGTTGTATTTGGAGATACATCCAAATCAATTTCAAAAAAGGTCGTTGTAAGTGCAGTTCGATCGCCGTTATTGGAAATCTACTGTACGGGCCTTGCTAAAATTATTAAAAATATTAATAATTAGTGTAAAATCGTAAGAAATGATTTGGAAAGAATAGGGCTGAAAAATCCCATATTTGAAAAGATAAAAATAGTTTTTTATCGAAATAAACTAGTTTTGAACTAGAATTAAAATCCAATTATTTTTAAATAAATAAATTGGATTTGAAATGGGTTTTAAATAACCAGAATTTCCAATGTATGAATTGCAATGTATTTGAATCGAAATTGTCTTCGGAATATTTCGATATTAGATTATGCGATTATACGGATATTTTGGAGGAAATTTGGAAGATATATTTTATATCATTATTTCCAAAGCGATATTTGTGGGTTTCAGAATTTGATATTGAATATAAGCCGATATATTTTCTATTCAGAGCCTTGTATTTAATATCAAATGGGATTTGGGTTTGTCGTGAATGGTGTCTTCAACAACACTGTTCTTAAACCCCGTTGAGAAAAGATTATATCTTTTTATTTAGATTTAATGAAGTTTACCATTTAATTAATATATTTAATTGGAATTAAATTAGAATTGATTTGTGGGTTTATCGTGAACGGTGTTTTAAATAACACTTGTTCTTTAACCCGATAATAAATAGAATGTTATTTGGGTTTATCGTGAACTTTTAAATAACACTTGTTCTTTAACCCGATAATAAATAGAATGTTATTTGGGTTTATCGTGAACTCTGTTTTAAATGACATTAGCTATTTAATCCAGTAAAAGGATTTTTAATGAATCTGTAATTAGATTGAAATGTGAATTGATAATTTAAATTATCAAATTTGGAAAGTGAGCGAGAATGGAGTATCACTAGTTCTGCTCCAAAGCGATAGTCAAATCTTTAATTAGATTTGAACGTGAAATGGTAATTAATTTTACCGATAACACCGTGGTGTTGGATATGGAGTATTACCAGTTTTTCTTCATGGGATAAATAGGTTGGGATTGGGAAATAAAATAAATAATTACTTCGGTGTGGTTCGCTAATCCCGACTAGTTTGGAAAACCTTAACACGGTTTGAAATGATATCCAAAGGAAGATTAAAGGATAAATTTAGAAGAATTTATCTTTGATAAAATTAATGGGAACCTTTCCCTAAGAATGTGAAATTTTGAATAAAAGAATATTCTGAATTGGAATGAGGCGTATGTCGTGTTTGTGTAACACGTGTTTATTATATACGTGGGTTATTCGGAAAGGCCGAGTTTATACCCATTCTGAATAACCGATTAGACGATAAGTCGAAGATGAAGATGGTGGTCGAAGCCCGGAAGTCTTCACATTGTTTGGGTGATTACTGATGATCTTGATTGGGCTGTACACCCAAGAGGAAGGAATCAGTTGGTGATCGTCAGACGTACTTGGAGATCGATGGATATGCGAGGAAAGTGCCTCCGGTTTTGTTTAGACCCAGAACGAACTTGTAAATGGACTTTACGTCTGACATTGGATTTTATTCTATGTTGATCGATCTCTACTAAATATACATCTGTTTGGTGACGGAGAATTTATTCTCTTGCTTAACGCCCTTCTCTGAGACGTACGAGCTCAGAGGTTGTATATCGATGGACATCAATCGCGTGGAGTTTATTGCCTGTGTGGCATGCCTAAGTGGCAGATGATCAAGGCTTCTGTTGAAAAGCAAAGTCTTGTGGTTGATGATCAAAGCACGGCCTGTGTGGGGGCAGCTTTGTGTATAGCGTGAATTCGCGAGCCTCACACCTCGGTATGAGTCAAAAACGGGATAGTGACTGCAGGGAGATCACGACGTTTCTTTCTAGCTATGGGTGGTGTCAGTGCTTAAACTGGCTGACATTTATATATATCTTTACCTATGTGGTTGTTGGAATGAGGCACCTCGATTTTAGGTCTGTTAGGACCGGGAAACATGTGTTCAGGAATACTAATCCACTAACGTAAGTGTGGACCGGCCCTGAAGCATCCAAGGGATACCCAGAGTGTGTAGTCCTGAGGCATTTGCTAGAGTGTCTTGAAGCGGAGACGAGCTTGCCCCTTGCCTCGACTCATGACGGAAATCCAATTTCCAATACGTGATATTTTTGGTTTTATTTGTAGAGCCTAGTATGGCGACATAGTGGGATGTGGCACTTATGCCGTCTATGATTGATATTTATGATTGTATATAAAATCATAAACTAACTGGAAACGAGCTAAGATGGGTGGTTTCCTGGGTATTGGTCTGATGTTGGTTTCGACCTTCGGGGTTAATACTTAGGGAATCGTTCTCTTACTAATTTACGGTTGGAGTCTGATTAAGAATCAAAAGATAAAATTTCACGTATCAAGCATTCTTTGGCTGTTATAAGGCAAAACCCTATCCTCCGGCTTGCGTTGCATTGTGTGATGGGACCTGGGTCTTATAATAGCTTCATTTTTCGAAAAATCATTGCGTCATTTATTTTATGCACCGGTATTCTTGGGAGGAAACCCGTTCCGTGTTATATGGCGTGGTCCCTTGAATTACTCTTTTTTAAAGTAAAGTTTTAAATAACTGTTTTTATTTCTCACACCAGTCACATGACTGACCTGGAGTTTATTATTTTAACCTAAACTCTGGGTGCCCTTATTTTCGACACGGGCAGCTAGTAGTTTTGGTTTTGCAGATTTTATATTCACAGGATCCTGATTTCCAGCTAGAACAATGCTCGGAAAGCTCTGTATCCATGTATTACTTTCAGTTGTGCTTTGTATGGTTTTTTCGCTGCTTTGTAATTTATCATAATCTCTGATATTTTTCTGCTGTATAATATTTATTCATACTCTGTATATTCTTGTAATCTGATGGAATTGTTGTAAATAACAATGAAATGTTCTTCTGTCTGCATTCTATTTTGTCGTGTTCTCAATTCTATCTGTGCTTTCCTTACCGGGGAAGTTACGGGTCATCTCATTTTGGTATCAGAGCTTTGGTTTACAGAGCTCGAGAACAAGACACATTAGAACCATATGAAAGAATCCCTCAGATATTGAATTAGTAATATCCAATTAGAATGACTCGTTAGAGATAGGATCAGTAGTATCCTAGAACGAGTGTGAAGAGTATATTTTTCAAATGAAAACAATATTGTTTTGAAATTTTAAACCATTTTATACGTATTTGAATATTTTATTTATATTGAATTTGGACAATTGATATATAAAGATTTTGCATATACGCTTCATGAACGTATATTCAAAGTTTTAATATACTAGATAGATATAGAATCATACTCTAGTAGCCCGAAGATGATTATGATGATTGAGTACTCGTCATCAGAATTTATATTCGAGTGACGAAGGTGTGATTTCTATATATTTCCATTAGACTGGTGTGAGAACCAAAATATATCTAGAATACATTGTTGTGAATTGGCATCAAAAATGTGATTTTTGTATATATATCAAAATTATGAATTTGAAACAATAATTCACTAATTGATTGATGGTTGTGTTGTTTGTTTATTTGTTTGATAATTTTGAATCATTCGGCCTAATTGAACCGAATATTGAATTATATTGAAAATTAGTTGCAAATTGCATGCATGTACATGTATATCCATTGAACAGGTCATAGCAAGGAGGCTAGAGAAGAGAATAAAATTGTTTGCCCGACAAATAGGTGCATGTTTACCATAATTTACTGTTTTGTTTGGATGACGATGATTTTATGAGCCGATTGGCTAGCCACTTGGCTAGCCACTTGGCGTTTTGTTTTTCTTTTGGATTGAAGAAGGCCATGGGAGGCTATATGAAATATCCCGAAGTCCCCGGTGCAGGGGAGGTTATGGCGAAATTTTTCGAAAATTTAGGGTGTTAGCCAAATTTTTTGAAAAATTTGAAAAGTTCTTAGAAACTGAAACGTTGAAGAACTTAAGCCGTAAAGAAAATAATGGAAGTTGATTTGTTAAACAACTTTCGGCTTCGTTCTTTTTCGGGGACGAAAAGTTTTAAGTGGGGGAGATTGTAATAACCCGGAAATTCTGAGACAATTTAAAATTTTTATTTTGGCAATTTTTAGTGAATTTTGTTATTTAAAATGAATTATTTTAAATAATAGCGACGAGAAATTTATTTTGAATAGAATTAGAATGTATATATTTATATATGTCGTCGTTAGAATATAAATATTTATTTTAAATTATAAAAGGAATTGAAAATGGCGCGGTAGTTTGAAAATTCGATTTCAAACATCAAATGAATGTACCGGGTGCAAAATAAACCGTATTTTAGTTAAACAAAAAATATTTGAATCTAATTGAGAATATCTTTCCAGCGAATCCGAAAAATCGAAATTTCATAGCGGGAATTAAAGGTTATGTCCAGTTGAAAATTCAAAATAGTCGCTATGGAATTTCGGCCCTTAAAAATGGAAATTTTGCAAACGACCTCGGTTTTCAACGAAATCACTTTTGTTGGATCCGCGATGTCAATTTATTGCTAGATTCCAAAATTAGTAATTTTTCGAATCAATATGTGAGCGTGGCAAAGGAAAACGTGTTTTGACAGTTTCAGTTGATTTTAATCGACTGGAAAATGGCCATTTTTCAAACGGTCTCAGAATTCGACGAAATTAGTTTTGTCAGGACTGTATCGTCAGTAAGAAGCTAGAAAATATTTTTTGGGAATTTTTAGAGTCCGTGTGTGGCCCCGGTAAATTGAAATGCGCGTTCAAATTTAATATATAGAGTTATATTTTGATTTTGACGAAAACTGATCGAAACGATCGAATCAGCCTACGATACATATCCCATTGTGTTCGGAATGGGGGTAATTAGCCAAGGACGACAGGCGGTGGGTCTCGTTTCGAGGTCGAAAATAAAAGTTGCTTTTTAGAGATAAATAATATAAATTAAATAATATATATATAGGCCCCCATTTTCTTTTCTCGTTCCCCCTTCAGAATCAAAAAAATGAAAAAAATAATAATAAAAATGCACGAACCCTAACCGCCGCTGCCACGCCACGGTTGGCCACCGCCACCCCAGTTACCGCGCCGCCTTCTTCTCCTTTCCCCCTCTCCCCCCTATCACTCCACCTCCCCTTCTCCCCTCCCTCTCTCCATTTCAACGCCCAAAGCCTCAAATCAAAGAGGCGACGCCACCTAGTCCACCCACCACCGCAAAGACCCCCAGCCGCCTACGCCGACCCCCTCTCTCCTCTCTTCTACCCAAAACAGCCACGCCCTAGACCAAATCCCCTCCAAAACTGCCACTACGTGTCGATGCAGCACCACCACCGATCACCTCAGGCTTCGGCACACAATCACCCACCTCCGATAACGCCGGTGAGTTTTATTTCGATTTTTATTCAATCATATACTGAAATTGTAACACCCTACGTCCATTAATGTCGCTCACAAAGGGAATGCATGAACTTCCATGGAGGTTTTAAGTGAATATAGAACAGAAAAATTACAACAAGACAGATAATAAGTAGTACTTGGAAATCTAAAACTTCATTTTATTGCAGCGGAAATTAAACATGTTTGTTACATCATAAAACCATAAATCAGAGTCAAGTACAATATCCATCGTGATAAACAAAATACATAATCCCATTCCACAAATAGCCATTAAAGAAGATAACAAGCTGGACTTTACTTCAACGGTCCAAGCTTTCCAAGAGCGATAAAGCAATCCAATCAAACTCCACTAGAGCTGGGTCCATCCTAAGGACCTGGAGGGGGGAAAAAGGATAGAAATGGAGGGGGTCAGACATAAAGTCTGGCGAGTATGATAATTCTAACAATACTATTACCAAAATAACTAGACTAAGGCATAAACTGGAAAACAAGGAAATGTCTATGGACTATTGGGTACGGAAGAGCAGATAAAGATAACGTTAAAGATAACGTTAAAGGCATACCTAATTACTAACGAATAATTACTACACTGCACCGCACATTTCTACACTGTACCACACCAGTCACCCTAAAGGTTGATCCCACTTGCTTCACACAGAAACTATATAAATAGCCTTGTGTACCCCTAGCTGACTACATAGGTGCCGTCTGTCCCTATCTCCAGTAGGTGTACCCCACTACCCACTTGCGATCGGCTCCCTACTCGTAGATACCCGTGTTGGCCCCACAGTGGGGTGTATCACTCCCCTAAAGTGGCAACCCGATACAACTTGAGAATGCACGGCTTATACCTACACGATGCAACAACGTCTTACATACCAGCCCGGGTCCACACACGCATATGAAACCCGTTGGACTTGCGTTGCCACCGCTACCCCGTTTTGGCCTCTTGTAGTCAAGCCCAGTATTCATGTCCCGTCCTCGACTTGGGTCGAGCCCACAAAGATACGTTTGGGATACTGGTTGAAATGGGCCCCCACAAGCTACCCACCTAAGCTTGTCACCACTAGTATATCCCACTTAACCCTCTTAGTCATGTTCATTTACATGTGTGTTTGGTTAAGTCTTACTAATCATATTTCACATGCCACTAAGGGCACCCACTAGATTCCTCATGCCACCCAAGGCACCTACTTAACCCCCATGTCCCACCTTACATGTTTATCTAGTTAAGTATTTCTTAATTCATTCAGGCCATAACCTCATAAAGACCTCTCACATTAGACTGACATTTATGGCAGCTGGATTTGCCGGGTGGGTCCGGGCAGTCTTACACCATAAAAGAGTCTAACTTCGTGTCTTTACAACTGTTATGCTTTAGTTTAGGCCTAGGACCTCTTACATTGGGCTGACATTTGTGACCACCGGATTTGTCGGGCGGGTCTGGGCAGGTTTACGTCACAAACGAGTCCAACCTCGTGTCCTAAGCATTAATTATCACTTATAATCTTTTACCCCAGTTTTAATAATTCCCTATTCAAATTATTAATTAACTCCAATTTTAATGATGTCCATAATTGACTCAATTATGGCCATCCATTCATGGCATGCAAAATCATATCAATTGCACCCCAACTTCTTATTATTAAATCCTTAATATTACCCCTACCCCACGTGTATATGTTCGCTTATTCAACGTAGAATATACGTTAGGATCGAATAGTCTAACTCATAGCACAAAGATAAATTATCACAACATATAGACAAATAAAATAATCCAATCATAATAGGGGTGAAACTTGCATAAACTACACATGTTAAGGATCTAAAGGTGTCAACTTGTTGAATGTCACAATTTACATGATATGATCATAACCCAAATTCGTGTATAAACTTGCATATGGGATTTTATGCAACATAATGATGGTGTGAACTAGCATAGAATTCACATATGTCATAGCATGATTCTAGATGTCATAATTCTAGATCTAAATAGATGTCATGGCATATGTCCGTAATCTCTACTAATAAATCTAAACTTGCATACATGGTTTGTCATATAGATCAACATAGCCCAAACATTATGATTTGATCAACATGAACTAATTAGCATAGATAATAACATCATGACTTTAACATATATGATTCATCACAATTTAGCATAGAATCCTACAACCTATACAATATCATCATAGCATGATTTACAACATATAGGATATCATCATCACATAACATAAGATTTTCAATATACATGATAGCATAAGGTTTACAACAACATATGTGATAATCCACATCATTCACTTATAATCCATTCATGACTTAATCTAATTAGTTTAACAATAATCTTGTTAATATCATCATACACACAATTTAGATAAGAGAGTCTTGATTTGCTTTAGAGTTGAGTAGAATTAGGGTATTGATTAGCTTTCTTCCTTCTTAGTTGGCGGCGGCTCCACCGAGTTCCATGGCGGTGGTATAACGGTAGCTATTCTATTATTCATATGAATTAGGGTGAGAGACTACCTAGGTATTTATAGGGTTTAGGGTTTATTTAGACCGTCGGATCAACTCAGAACTAATCTCAGCCAACCAGATTAGGTCAAAACCCTAATGGGTCATTACTCAGTCACAAACAGGCTCAAAAAAAACTGGTCGGGGGGCAGGTCGACTGCCAGGTCGACCCCCAGGTCGACTCTGTAGTCGACCTGGGTGAGGCAGGTCGACTGCCCAGTCGACCCTAGGGTCGACCTAGGCCTGGCGGGAATTTTCCCGCCTGCCTGTTTTGACTCTGAATTTTTGAATTTTGAATTTCTGAAATCTGTTTTGAATTTTCTGAAACTTCCGATGGCCATAACTTCTTCATACGAAGTCCAATTCACGCAAACTCGGACTCTATTTCAACCAGAATTCCGAGACGAACACAATGGCGCAACCCATTTCCCACAATTCTCACGTCTGAGATTAGTTATTCTTTAATTTGTGTTTATTAATATTAACAGAATTACGGGATGTTACATTCTCCCCTCCTTAAAGGATTTCGTCCCCGAAATTTTCAAGTTAAGAAGAATGTATATCCTAACATCCAAACAACCATCTACTCAACCATCAAACACAGGCATCCATTGTCCTTATAGACTTCTAATGCTTTCATGTTTAAATGCACAGTGTGTATATATCCATATCTAATGCAAAATCAGGCGGTCCACTGATTCAGTTGACCTCCTTAATGCAATTCATGATAGTGCCATGTGTCCATTATGTATGCAAAAGTTCCTTAATGCTACATATTATCTCTATATGCGTGCACAATCATCATCTGAATGCAGCATCCATATGATAGCACAACCATTATACATCCATTTTACTAAATACAACCATATATATGCAATATGAAGTGACTGAGCCGATCTAGTGCCTAGTAGTGTGTGTATATGCGCCCACGAGCAACCACAAGCAAACACTTGCATCCACTTTGCATCCATCATACATAACATGTCTCAAACACATGTTTCAACCAAAGGATTATCCTAACTAAAGGTCAAGGATACTAGCGAGAGGATACTCTAAAGGTAAGATAAGTACAAGATAAGCGATAAAGGAGAAATTAAAGGACATACCCTAAAAAAGAAAAGGGTACAATGAACGCATCTTCTCTTCCGTCTCCCAAGTAGCGTTGCTCTCATCATCTCCCCCATTGTACTTTGACTAGTCTGACCTCTCGATTTCTCAGATTCTTAATCTCTGACCCAAGAATGCGCGTAGGAGCTCGTCGAATCGTCGCATCACGCTCTATCTTGTGCTGCTTTCATCCTCCTTCGAATCAAGTCGATCTTCTCCGAAGTCTCCCTAATCATATCGGGCCCAAGTAAGATCTTATCCGTAGATTCCCACCAACATGTAGGTGCACGACAAGGCTGTCCATAAAGATCTTCGAAAGGTGCCATGCCAATGTTAGACTGAAAGCTGTTATTATATGCGAACTCCACCAATGGAAGATGCTCTTCCCATGTACCCCAAAGTCTAGGATACATAGCCTCAATAGATCCTCTAGAATACGATTCACCCTTTCGGTTTGGCCGTCCGTCTGAGGATGATATGCGGTGGTCAAACATAATTGAGTCCCTACCGCCTCTTGCAAGCTTCTCCAAAATTCGCTAGTGAAAATAGGAACGCTATTGCTCACTATGCTAGAAGGAACACTGTGCAAATGAACTATTTCTCGGACGTATACAGAAGCTAACCATGGAGCAGTCCTCTTACTCTTCACGGGAATAAAATGGGCGCTCTTAGTAAGTCTATCTACCATAACCCAAATCCCCATATTACCCTTCCTTGATCTTGGTAATCCATCCACAAAATCCATCGAGACTCTCTCCCACTTCCATAGTGGAACCTCCAATGGGTGAAGCAACCCACCGGGTTTCTTTTGCTCCTCTTTTACTTGTTGGCACACCAAGCATATAGTGACATACTCGGCTACGTCCCTCTTTATACTGGCCCAAAAGAAAACTCGCTTCATGTCTTTGTACATCTTGTCCCCGCCGGGATGAATGGTCATCTTCGAACGATGTGCTTCGTCAAGAATAGCCTTCCTCAAACCTTCGTATCGAGGTACACAAAGTCTACCGTCCCTACGTAACCAACCCTTATTATCTAGGGTATACCTATGGAGATGGCTTGATGACTCCCCTCCTTTGAGCTTTTCTACTAACTCAACCAACTGTGGGTCGTCCCATTGTGCCTCGCCAATCCGTCCCAAAAGCGTAGGTCTGACCTCCAAGGATGCTAGAAAACCGGGTACAAAGTCAACGGGAGGTCTAAAGTCAAACATAGAGATGAACTCTAAACTTCGCCGCTCAACAAACAAAGGACTTAAGGATATTCTTTTTCTACTTAAGGCGTCTGCCACCACGTTACCCTTGCCAGGGGTATATGCTATTTCGAAGTCGTAGGACACTAAGAACTTCATCCACCTTTGCTGCCTTAAGTTCAAGTCCTTCTGAGAGAATAAGTATTTTAAAGATTTGTGGTCAGTGAATAATTCGAATTTCTCGCCAAGAAGATAATGACGCCAAGACTTAAGTGCGAAAACAATAGCGGCCAACTCTAGGTCATGCGTAGGGTAATTTTTCACATGCGCTCTCAACTGCCTTCCACCGTAGGCTATTACCCTTCCCTCTTGCATTAGGACTGCGCCTAGTCCTGTCCCACAAGCGTCAGTATAAACGGTAAATGGCTTACTCCCATCTGGCAATACTAAGACTGGGGCTGAGGTTAAAGCTCTCTTTAAACGTTGGAACGCATTATCACAATCTACGTCCCACGCAAGACTAGGTTCTTCTTCGTCAGGCGTGTCAATGGAGCCTATATTTTTGCGAAGTCTTTGATAAACTTCCTATAGTAGCCAGCCAACCCTAAGAAACTTCTCTCTTCGGTAGCATTTTTAGGGACATTCCAATCTTGGATGGCCACCACCTTTGCGGGATCCACGGCTATCCCTTCTTTGGAAACCATGTGCCCCAAGAATCGTACTTCCTTCCTCTAGAAGTGACACTTAGAAAATTTAGCTTTAAGATTATGCGCTCGTAGGGTCTCCAACACTTCCCTAAGATGTAGGGCATGCTCTTCTTCATCCTTAGAAAAGATCAAGATGTCGTCTACAAAGACTACCATGAATTTGTTAAGGTACTCCCTAAACACCCTACTCATCAAATCAACAAAGTATGTGGGGGCGTTTGTCAAACCGAAGGGCATCACTAGCCATTCATAGAAACCGTCCGGAGTCCTAAAGGCAGTCTTGTCTATGCTATCCTCAGCCACTCTCAACTGATGGAAACCAGTGGCTAAGTCCAACTGCGAAAACACTGAGGCGCCAACTAACTGATCGAAGAGATCGTCAATCCTCGGCAGTGGGTGTCTGTTCTTCTTAGTAAGCTTATTAAGTTCTCTATAGTCCACACAAAGTCTAAGGGACCCATCCGCCTTCGTGGAAAATATTACTGGAGCACCCCACTTCGATATACTACGTCTTATGAACCCCTTCTCAAGCAACTCCTTCACTTTCTTATCGAGTTCCCTTCTTTCACGTGGAGCCATGTGGCGTACTGGTAAAGATACTGGTTTCGCATTATCCACAAGATATATTCGAAAATCTATCTCCCGCTTCGGAGGCAAGCCCTTCACCTCCTCAAACACATCCGAATATTCTCGGACCACTCTAACAGATCGTAGATTTTCCACTGACGCGTCAAGCGATTCTAAATAACATAGCATAACGGAATCTATGGGATTACAAAAGATTTCGAGAGTGTTGCCAAGGCGAGTCATGAGCCTAACTAAACTCCTTTCACAGTCAAGTACGACCCCATTTCTGGATAACCAATCCATTCCTAAAATTAGCCCATAGCCCGTGAAGCCTAACACATAAGCATCACATCTAAACTCAACGCTAAGTATAGAAATTTTCAAATTCAAACACATCATAGACAAATAAGCTGAGCCCCCAATTGGATTCGAAACAACTAAGGGATCCTCTACTAAACTGGTGTTTAAGTGCAGTGATTCAACTAATGATGTAGAGATAAACGAATGCGATGCGCCCGAATCGAATAAGGTACGGACAGGATGATCAAACAGAAAAACTATGCTTCCAACAGAAATGGTTCTACCTCGTTCTTGCAGCGGTGGGACCGTGAGAGCCTGAACTTGTCCCCTTGCCTGCCCTGGTGCCATAAGAGCCTGCACCTGTCCTCCCGAGGTAGCTCCTGCCCTCTGCCCCTTCTTTGGGCAGTCCTTCACTAGATGTCCCGCTTCGCCACAGTGGAAACAGCCAGTCTTCTTTTTCTTTCGGCAATCCTTGCTGAGATGGCCTAGTGTCCCACAGTTAAAGCATTTCTTCTTTCCCGTGCCATTATTATCTTTACCACCCTTCTTGTTTTGCTGTTGTGGTTTCTTCTGATCCCCTTTCTTCTCGGGTGCCTTATCAGCTTTAGTGCCTTTCTCCTCGTGCATGAGCGTCGTGTCTACTAGCTTCTCAAATGTGGCCCCGATAGGGATGTGGGTCATAGCCAACCCTTGCAATGGTTCATTCAAGCCATTAACGAACCTCAGAGCCTTTTTCTCCGGCGTGTTCACTAAGTCCAAGCCAAACCTTGCTAACTGATTAAATTTGTTGACATATTCTTTCACTGATGAGCTTCCTTGCTTCAATGTCAAGAACCTTTCCATATATAGATTCTCTTCCGCCCTTGAGAAAATTTTTGCCACAAACCTACGCCTAAAATCTGCCCAAGAATCAACAGGACGATCCCCATTAGTGACCTCCCACCAAAACGAGGCCTCTCCCTTCATTAACCAAGCTTCTAATTTGACTCTCCTCCCTTCTCCCAATTCAAAGATTTCTAGCAATTCTTCCACCTCCTTAAGCCAATCTCTGGCTTCCACAAACGTTTCTGACCCTTGAAAAGGTTTTCCACCCATAGCCTTAAATTCATTGCACGTCTTCGTAAAAGTATCTGCGCGAGGAGGAGGAACGGGTGCAACTGGTGGTGGAGGAACATTGGCTGGACCTGCGGCGGCCCTAGCCTCTAATAACCTCCTATACCATCCTGGTATCGTTACACCGTCAGGTAGGTTAAGATCTTCAGCCATGCTGAAACGGAAAAGGAAAGATTCAAAATGAAGAATTCGAAAGGTAAAGATATGGCTATTGGGGATTATGTTTTTCATAAAAACTTTCCTCTTTAAAATAACTCATTTAAGACATGTTTTTGAAAACACTTCTTCCAAAAATACTTTAGAAAAATAGTTTTTCTAAAAAAAAATATCTGTTCTGGTAACCTTAAGCTCTGATACCACGTGTAACACCCCACGTCCATTAATGTCACTCACAAAGGGAATGCATTAACTTCCATGGAGGTTTTAAGTGAATATAGAACAGAAAAATGACAACAAGACAGATAATAAGTAGTACTTGGAAATCTAAAACTTCATTTTATTGCAGCGGAAATTAAACATGTTTGTTACATCATAAAACCATAAATCAGAGTCAAGTACAATATCCATCTTGATAAACAAAATACATAATCCCATTACACAAATAGCCATTAAAGAAGATAACAAGCTGGACTTTACTTCAACGGTCCAAGATTTCCAAGAGAGATAAAGCAATCCAATCAAACTCCACTAGATCTGGGTCCAACCTGAGGACCTGGAGGGGGGAAAAAGTATAGAAATGGAGGGGGTCAGACATAAAGTCTGGCGAGTATGATAATTCTAACAATACTATTACCAAAATAACTAGACTAAGGCATAAACTGGAAAACAAGGAAATGTCTATGGACTATTGCGTACAGAAGAGCAGATAAAGATAACGTTAAAGGCATACCTAATTACTAACGAATGATTACTACACTGCACTGCACATTTCTACACTTCACCGCACCAGTCACCCTAAAGGTTGATCCCACTTGCTTCACATAGAAACTATATAAATAGCCTTGCGTACCCCTAGCTGACTACATAGGTGTTGTCTGCCCCTATCTCCACTAGGTGTACCCCACTACCCACTTGCGATCGGCTCCCTACTCGTAGATACCCGTGCTAGCCCCACAGTGGGGTGTATCACTCCCCTAAAGTGGCAACCCGATACAACTTGAGAATGCACGGCTTATACCTGCATGATGCAACAACGTCTTACCTACCAGCCCGGGTCCACACACGCATATGAAACCCGTTGGACTTGCATTGCCACCGCTACCCCATTTTGGCCTCTTATAGTCAAGCCCAGTATGCGTGTCCCGTCCTCGACTTGGGTCGAGCCCACAAAGATACGTTTGGGATACTGGTTGAAATAGGCACCCACAAGCTAACCACCTTAGCTTGTCACCACTAGTATATCCCACTTAACCCTCTTAGTCATGTTCATTTACATGTGTGTTTGGTTAAGTCTTACTAATCGTATTTCACATGCCACTAAGGGCACCCACTAGATTCCTCATGCCACCCAAGGCACCTACTTAACCCCCATGTCCCACCTTACATGTTTATCTAGTTAAGTATTTCTTAATTCATTCAGGCCATAACCTCATAAAGACCTCTCACATTAGACTGACATTTATGGCAGCTGGATTTGCCGGGCAGGTCCGTGCAGTCTTACACCATAAAAGAATCTAACCTCATGACTTTACAACTGTTATGCTTTAGTTTAGGCCTAGGACCTCTCACATTGGGCTGACATTTGTGACCACTGGATTTGCCGGGCGGGTCCGGGCAGGTTTACGTCACAAACGAGTCCAACCTCGTGTCCTAAGCATTGATTATCACTTATAATCTTTTACCCCAGTTTTAATAATTCCCTATTCAATTTATTAATTAACTCCAATTTTAATGATGTCCATAATTGACTCAATTATGGCCATCCATTCATGGCATGCAAAATCATATCAATTGCACCCCAACTTCTTATTATTAAATCCTTAATTTTACCCCTACCCCACGTTTATACGTTCGCTTATTCAACGTAGAATATACGTTAGGCTCGAATAGTCTAACTCATAGCACAAAAATAAATTATCACAGCATATAGACAAATAAAATAATCCAATCATAATAGGGGTGAAACTTGCATAAACTACACATGTTAAGGATCTAAAGGTGTCAACTTGTTGAATGTCACAATTTACATGATATGATCATAACCCAAATTCATGTATAAACTTGCATATGGGGTTTTATGCAACATAATGATGGTGTGAACTAGCATAGAATTCACATATGTCATAGCATGATTCTAGATGTCATAATTCTAGATCTAAATAGATGTCATGGCATATGTTCATAATCTCTACTAATAAATCTAAACTTGCATACATGGTTTGTCATATAGATCAACATAGCCCAAACATTATGATTTGATCAACATGAACTAATTAGCATAGATAATAATATCATGACTTTAACATGTATTATTCATCACAATTTAGCATAGAAAACTACAACCTATACAATATCATCATAGCATGATTTACAACATATAGGATATCATCATCACATAACATAAGATTTTCAACATACATGATAGCATAAGGTTTACAACAACATATGTGATAATCCACATCATTCACTTATAATCCATTCATGACTTAATCTAATTAGTTTAACAATAATCTTGTTAAGATCATCATACTCACAATTTAGAGAAGAAAGAGAGTCTTGATTTGCTTTAGAGTTGAGTAGAATTAGGGTTTTGATTAGGTTTCTTCCTTCTTAGTTGGTGGCGGCTCCACTGAGTTCCATGGCGGCGGTATGATGGTAGCTATTCTATTTTTCATATGAATTAGGGTGAGAGACTACCTAGGTATTTATAGAGTTTAGGGTTTATTTAGACCGTCAGATCAACTCAGAACTAATCTCAGCCAAGCAGATTAGGTCAAAACCCTAATGGGTCATTACACAGTCAAAGACAGGCTCGGAACAAAAACTGGTCGGGGGGAGGGGGCAGGTCGACCCCCAGGTCGACTATGTAGTCGACCTGGGTGAGGCAGGTCGACTGCCCAGTAGACCCTAGGGTCGACCTGGGCCTGGCGGGAATTTTCCCGCCTGCCTGTTTTGACTCTGAATTTTTGAATTTTAAATTTCTGAAATCTGTTTTGAATTTTCTGAAACTTCCGATGGCCATAACTTCTTCATACGAAGTCCAATTCACGCAAACTCGAACTCTATTTCAACAAGAATTCCGAGACGAACACAATGGCGCAACCCGTTTCCCACAATTCTCACATCTGAGATTAGTTATTCTTTAATTTGTGAATATTAATATTAACAGAATTACGGGGTGTTACAGAAATTATATGATTTTTAATACTGAAAATATATGAGTTTTAAAACTGAATATATATATAACTTTTAGTTCATGAAGAAGCGATATTTGTTTATATAAAGTTTAGGTTTTTCTTTTAAAAACTAAAAAGATAGGATTTTTATTATGTAATCATCGTTATAAAAGTGAAAAGATTATATTTTTATTTATAAAAATATGATTTTTAAATTTTAGAAATGATAAAAATTCGATTTTTAATTTATAGAAGAGATTAAGAAATGATTTTTATAATGAAATAGCGAAAAGATTATATCTTTGAAGTAGGAAAAATATTATTTTTATATTTTATGAAGAATAAATATATGATTTTTATTATATGTAAAGATTAAAAATATTCTGTTTATATAGTAGAAATATTAAAGATATGATTTTTATATTATAGAAGTATTAAAAATTCGATCTTTATATAAGAAGTAGAAATGTAAAAATAAGAGTTGTAAAAATATAATTTTTATGTAAAAATAAGCGTTGTAAAAATATATGAAGTAAAAAAATAAAAATACGATTTTTATTTATTGGAATGAAGAAATGTAAAAATATAATTTTTATTATGAACAGCGGGAAAAGGACTGCATTGGAATTTCAAACAGATCTAGGCGGTTCAGTAGTTCAAAAGTAAAGCACGGCGGAGTGGAACCCTCTGTGAGAACTTCTCACTTTAAATTTCCTTTTCTAGTTAAAAATATATACTAGGATGCAGACAGTGCTTAGTAGCACCCGACACCTGTCGTCACAGACCATGAACGGCTTGTATGCTTGTTTGATGTGTTGTGAAGTTTGTTTGTGATGTTGGTGTGAAATAGATAATGAAAATATTCATTTGTTGAAATAAATTAGTTATCGTTAAAAATATAATTTTTAACGTGAATGTGATTAAATAAATATTCATTTACAAACCGGACGGTTTGTTTATGTACACCTATTTGAAGGACATTGATTAGGACGATAAATTTTACACATCCCCCAACTGCACAAATAATATTCAATGTTTGTGGATTGAAACCCCACACGGGTGTTGGGATGATATTTGGCGTACACTAATCCCAATTATTTAATGGTATGTCGATCGATCTGTCGAAAGAATGTGTAAGCGTTAATTATTTATATTTAATGCTTATGCAGTTGTGTGGTGCACTTTGGATGATGGTTGATTGTTTATCGTTGCTATTATATACATGTGTTGTATGGAATCCATATAATTAACATTATATGGTAATTGATTGGGCCTCATTCCAATTGGAAAAATAGAGAATATTATAAAACAAAAATAGTCATGTGTTGACAGTACTCATTCGTTGAGATTAGTCATGTGTTGAACGAAATATTTTAACAATAAAATTTACATCTTTATCATATATAAAATTTGAAACTAACTAGAAAATAGATAAGATGATTGGTCTCCTGGATATTGATTTGATGTTGGTTTCGGACTTCGGGGTTAATATTTAGGGAATTGCTCTCTTGCTAATTTACGGTTAGGGTTTGATTAAAAATTTAACGATAGAAATCATAATTTTATAAAATATATTAAATAACAAAAATAGTCATGTGTTGACAGTACTCATTCGTTGAGATTAGTCATGTGTTGAACGAAATATTTTAACAATAAAATTTACATCTTTATCATATATAAAATTTGAAACTAACTAGAAAATAGATAAGATGAGTGGTCTCCTGGATATTGATCTGATGTTGGTTTCGGCCTTTGGGGTTAATATTTAGGGAATTGCTCTCTTGCTAATTTACGGTTAGAGTTTGATTAAAAATTTAACGATAGAAATCATAATTTTGTAAAACATATTAAATAACAAAAATAGTCATGTGTTGACAGTACTCATTTGTTGAGATTAGTCATGTGTTGAAAGAAATACAGATTCATGTGTTGAATAGAATAAATATTCATTTGTTGAAAAGAATAATGAAGTTATTGAAAAATATAAAGCCGTGTTGATTAGAGATGCGCTATTTTGACGCGAACGATATTTATATCGATTATGTTCGTTTTTATAATGAATATTGAAAATAGATTTAAAAACTTAATATAAAATGAATTCGAATTGAATTGAATATAAAACGAATTCGAATTGAATTGAATGTAAAACAAATTCTAATTGAATTGAATATAAAACGAATTCTAATTGAATTGAATATAAAACGGATTCGAATTGAATTGAATGTAAAACGAATTCGAATTGAATTGAACATAAAACAAATTCTAATTGAATTGAATATAAAACGAATTCGAATTGATTTTAATATAAAATGAATTAGAATTGAAATGAATTCAAATCGAATTGAAAACGAACTGAAATTGAATTGAAATCGATTTGAATTGAAATCAAATAGAAATGAAAGTAAAAAGAATTTATAATGGAAAATTCAATTTGATTTGAATTTGAAATGAAGGTTGAAATTGTTTTTGGAAACAAATTTGAAACAATTTATAGAATTCGTTTTAAAAGGAAATCGACGAAATATATATAATATATATATATTATATATATAATGGTCTGAATAGAACGCGCCGCGCCGCGGTAGTTCTTGAATTTCGACCATTGACTTCGAACAGACATTACGGGAGATCCGACCGTCGGATTCTCCTAAACCCAGAACCATTGGGTTCGTATCGAAAAGAGCTTTCTAACGAATACAAGAGATTTAAAATCTGACGGTTGGATTTGGAGATACGTCCAAATCAATTTTAGAAAAGGCCGCTGTAAGTGCAGTTCAATGGCCGTTATTGGAAATCGACTGTACGGGCCTTGATAAAATTATTAAAAATATTAATAATTAGTGTAAAATCGTAAGAAATGATTTGGAAAGAATTGGGCTGAAAAATCCCATATTTGAAAAGATAAAAATAGATTTTTATTGAAATAAACTAGTTTTGAACTAGAATTAAAATCCAATTATTTTTAAATAAATAAATTGGATTTGAAATGGGTTTTAAATAACCAGAATTTCCAATATATGAATTGGAATGGATTTGAATCGAAATTGTCTTTGGAATATTTCGATATTAGATTCTGTGATTATACAGATATTTTGGAGGAAATTTGGAAGATATATTTTATATCGTTATTTCCAAAGCGATATATGTGGGTTTCAGAATTTGATATTGAATATAAGCCAATATATTTTCTATTCAGAGCCTTGTATTTAATATCAAATGGGATTTGGGTTTGTCGTGAATGGTGTCTTCATCAACACTGTTCTTAAACCCCGTTGAAAAGAGATTAAATCTTTTTATTTAGATTTAATGAAGTATACCAATTAATTAATATATTTAATTGGAATTGAATTAGAATTGATTTGTGGGTTTATCGTGAACGGTGTTTTAAATAACACTTCTTCTTTAACCCGATAATAAATAGAATGTTATTTGGGTTTATCGTGAACTGTGTTTTAAATGACATTGGCTCTTTAACCCAGTAAAAGGAGTATTAACGAATCTGTAATTAGATTGAAATGTGAATTGATAATTTAAATTATAAAATTTGGAAAGTGAGCAAGAATGGAGTATCACGAGTTCTGCTCCAAAGCGATAGTTAAATCTTTAATTAGATTTGAACGTGAAATGGTAATTAATTTTACCGATAACACCCTGGGGTTAGATATGGAGTATTACCCGTTTTGCTTCATGGGATAAATAGGTTGGGATTAGGAAATAAAATAAATAATTACTTCGGTGTGGTTCACTAATCCCGACTAGTTTGGAAAACCTTAACATGGTTTGAAATGATATACAAATAAAGATTAAAGAATAAATTTAGAAGAATTTATCTTTGATAAAATTAATGGGAACCTTTTCCTAAGAATGTGAAATTTTGAATAAAAGAATATTCTGAATTGTAATGAGGCGTATGTTGTGTCTGTGTAACACGTGTTTATTATATACGCGGGTTATTCGAAAAGGCCAGGTTTTACCCATTCTGAATAACCGATCCGACGATAAGTCGAAGATGAAGATGGTGGTCGAAGCCCGGAAGTCTTCACATCGTTTTGGTGATTACTGATGATCTTGATTGGGCTATAAACCCAAGAGGAGGGAATCAGTTGGTGATCGTCCAGACGTACTTGGAGATCGATGGATATGCGAGGAAAGTGCCTCCGGTTTCGTTTAGACCCAGAACGAACTTGTAAATGGACTGTGTGCCTGACATTGGATTTTATTCTGTGTTGATTGATCTCTATTAAATATACATCTGTTTGGCGGCGGAAAATTTATTCTGTTACTTAACGCCCTTCTCTGAGACGTACGAGCTCAGAGGTTGTATATCGATGGACATCAATTGCATGGAGTGAATTGCCTGTGTGGCATGCCTAAGTGGCAGATGATCAAGGCTTCTGTTGAAAAGCAAAGTATTGTGGTTGATGATCAAAGCACGACCTGTGTGGGGCAGCTTTGTGTATAGCGTGAATTCGCGAGCCTCACACCTCGGTATGAGTCAAAAACGGGATAGTGACGGCGGGGAGAGCACGATGTTTCTTTCTAGCTATGGGTGGTGTCAGTGCTCAAACTGGCTGACATTTATATATATCTTTACCTATGTGGTTGTTGGAATGAGGCGCCTCGATTTTAGGTCTGTTAGGACCGGGAAACATGTGTTCAGGAATACTAATCCACTAACGTAAGTGTGGACCCGCCCTGAAGCATCCAAGGGATACCCAGAGTGTGTAGTCCTGAGGCATTTGCTAGAGTGTCTTGAAGCGGAGACGAGCTTACCCCTTTCCTCGACTCATGACGGAAATCCAATTTCCAATACGTGATATTTTTGGTTTTATTTGTAGAGCCTAGTATGGCGACATAGTGGGATGTGGCACTTATGCCGTCTATGATTGATATTTATGATTGTATATAAAATCAGAAACTAACTGGAAAAGAGCTAAGATGGGTGGTTTCCTGGGTATTGTTCTGATGTTGGTTTCGACCTTCGGGGTTAATATTTAGGGAATCGTTCTCTTACTAATTTACGGTTGGAGTCTGATTAAGAATCAAAAGATAAAATTTCACGTATCAAGCATTCTTTGGCTGTTATAAGGCAAAACCCTATCCTCCGGCTTGCGTTGCATTGTGTGATGGGACTTGGGTCTTATAATAGCTTCATTTTTCGAAAAATCATTGCGTCATTTATTCTATGAACGGGTATTCTTGGGAGGAAACCCGTTCCGTGTTATACGGCGTGGTCCCTTGAATTACTCTTTTTTAAAGTAAAGTTTTAAATAACTGTTTTAATTCTCACACCAGTCACATGACTGACCTGGAGTTTATTGTTTTAACCTAAACTCTGGGTGCCCTTATTTTCGACATGGGCAGCTAGTAGTTTTGGTTTTGCAGATTTTATATTCACAGGATCCTGATTTACAGCTAGAACGATGCTCGGAAAGCTCTGTATCCATGTATTACTTTTAGTTGTGCTTTGTATGGTTTTTTCGCTGCTTTGTAATTTATCATAATCTCTGATATTTTTCTGCTGTATAATATTTATTCATACTCTGTATATTCTTGTAATCTGATGGAATTGTTGTAAATAACAATGAAATGTTCTTCTGTCTGCGTTCTATTTTGTCGTGTTCTCAATTCTATCTGTGCTTTCCTTACCGGGGAAGTTACAGGTCATCTCATTTTGGTATCAGAGCTTTGGTTTACAGAGCTCGAGAACAAGACACATTAGAACCATACGAAAGAATCCATCAGATATTGGATTAGTAATATCCTATTAGAATGACTCGTTAGAGATAGGATCAGTAGTATCCTAGAACGAGTGTGAAGAGTATATTTTTCAAATGAAAACAATATTGTTTTGAAATTTTAAACCATTTTATACGTATTTGAATATTTTATTTATATTGAATTTGGACAATTGATATATAAAGATTTTGCATATACGCTTCATGAACGTATATTCAAAGTTTTAATATACTAGATAGATATAGAATCATACTCTAGTAGCCCGAAGATGATTATGATGATTGAATACTCGTCATCAGAATTTATATTCGAGTGACGAAGGTGTGATTTCTATATATTTCCATTAGATTGGTGTGAGAACCAAAATATAGCTAGAATACATTGTTGTGAATTGGCATCAAAAATGTGATTTTTGTATATATATCAAAATTATGAATTTGAAACGTTAATTCACTAATAGATTGATGGTTGTGTTGTTTGTTTATTTGTTTGATAATTTTGAACCATTTAGCCTAATTGAACCGAATATTGAATTATATTGAAAATTAGTTGCAAATTGCATGCATGTACATGTTTATCCATTGAACAGGTCATAGCAAGGAGGCTAGAGCAGAGAATAAAATTGTTTGCCTGACAAATAGGTGCATGTTTAGCATAATTTACTGTTTTGTTTGGGTGATGATGATTTTATGAGCCGATTGGCTAGCCGCTTGGCTTTTTCTTTTTCTTTTGGATTGAAAAAGACCATGGGAGGCTATATGAAATATCCCGAAGTCCCCGGTGCAGGGGAGGTTATGGCGAAATTTTTCGAAAATTTAGGGTGTTAGCCAAATTTTTTGAAAAATTTGAAAAGTTCTTAGAAACTGAAAAGTTGAAGAACTTAAGCTGTAAAGAAAATAATGGAAGTTGAGTTGATTTGTTTAACAACTTTCGGCTTCGTTCTTTTTCAAGGACGAAAAGTTTTAAGTGGGGGAGATTGTAATAACCTGGAAATTCTGAGCCAACTTAAAATTTTTATTTTGGCAATTTTTAGTGAATTTTGATATTTAAAATGAATTATTTTAGATAATAGCGACGAGAAATTTATTTTGAATAGAATTAGAACGTATATATTTATATATGTCATCGTTAGAATATAAATATTTATTTTAAATTATAAAAGGAATTGAAAATGGCGCAGTAGTTTGAAAATTCGATTTCAAACTTCAAATGAATGTGCCGGGTGTAAAATAAACCGGATTTTAGTGAAACCAAAATATTTGAATCTAATTGAGAATATCTTTCCAACGAATTCGAAAAATTGAAATTTCATAGCGGGAATCAAAAGTTATGTCCAGTTGAAAATTCAGAATAGTCGCTATGGAATTTCGGCCCTTAAAAATGGAAATTTTGCAAATGACCTCGGTTTTAGACGAAACCACTTTTGTTGGATCCGCGATGTCAAGTATTGCTAGATTCCAAAATTCGTAATTTTTCGAATCAATATGTGAGCGTGGAAAAGGAAAACGTATTTTGATAGTTTCAGTTGATTTTAATCGACTGGAAAATGGCCATTTTTCAAACGGTCTCAGAATTCGACGAAATTAGTTTCGTCAGGGTACGAAGCTAGAAAATATTTTTCGGGAATTTTTAGAGTCCGTGTGTGGCCCCGGTAAATTGAAATGCGCATTCATATTCAATATATAGAGTTATATTTTGATTTTGATGAAAACTGATCGAAACGATCGAATCAGCCTACGATACATTGTGTTCGGAATGGGGGTAATTAGCTATGGACGACAGGCGGTGGGTCTCGTTTCGAGGTCAAAAATAAAAGTTACTTTTTGGAGATAAATAATATAATTAAATAATATATATAGGCCCCCCTTTTCTTTCCTCTTTCCCCCTTCAGAATCAAAAAAAGGAAAAAATAATAATAAAAACGCATGAACCTAACCGCCGCAGCCACGCCACGGTTGGCCACTGCGCCCCCCTCCCCCCCAATTGCTACGCCGCCTTCTTCTCCTTTCCCCTTCTCCCCCTATCGCTCCATCTCCCCTTCTCCCCTCCCTCTCTCCATTTCAACGCCCAAAGCCCTAAATCGAAGAGGCATCGCCACCTAGTCAACCCACCACCGCGAAGACCCCCAACCGCCTACGCCGACCCCCTCTCTCCTCTCTCCTACCCAAAATAGCCATGCCCTAGCCCAAATCCCCTCCAAAACTGCCACTACGTGTCGATGCAGCACCACCACCGATCACCTCAGGCTTCGGCACGCCAACATCCACCTCCGATAACGCCGGTGAGTTTTATTTCGATTTTTATTCAATCATATACTGAAATTATATGATTTTTAATACTGAAATTATATGATTTTTAATACTGGAATTAAATGATTTTTAATAATGAAAATATATGGGTTTTAAAACTGAAAATATATATAATTTTTAGTTCATGAAGAAGCGATCTTTGTTTATATAAAGTTTAGGTTTTTCTTTTAAAAACTAAAAAGATAGGATTTTTATTATGTAATCATCGTTATAAAAGTGAAAAGATTATATTTTTATTTATAAAAATATTATTTTTATATTTTAGAAAGGATAAAAATTCGATTTTAATTTATAGAAGAGATTAAGAAATGATTGTTATAATGAAATTGCGAAAAGATTATATCTTTGAATTAGGAAAAATATGATTTTTATATTTTTTAAAGATTAAAAATATGATTTTTATTATATCTAGAGATTAAAAATATTCTTTTTATATATTAGGAATATTAAAGGTATGATTTTTATATTATAGAAGTATTAAAAATTCAATCTTTATATAAGAAGTAGAAACGTAAAAATAAGCGTTGTAAAAATATAATTTTTATGTAAAAATAAGCGTTGTGAAAATATATGAAGTAAAAATAAAAATATGATTTTTATTTATTGGAATGAAAAAATATAAAAATATAATTTTTATTATGAACAGCGGGAAAAGAACTGCTTTGGAATTTCAAACAGATCCAGACGGTTCAGTAGTTCAAAAGTAAAGCACGGCGAAGTGGAACCCTCTGTGAGAACTTCTCACTTTAAATTTCCTTTTCTAGTTAAAAATATATACTAGGATGTAAACGGTGCTTAGTAGCACCCGACACCCGTCGTCCACAGACCATGGACGGCTTGTATGCTTGTTTGATATGTTGTGAAGTTTGTTTGTGATGTTGGTGTGAAATAAGTAATGAAAATATTCATTTGTTGAAATAAATTAATTATCGTTAAAAATATAATTTTTAACGTGAATGTGATTAAATAAATATTCATTTACAAACCAGACGATTTGTTTATGTACACCTATTCGAAGGACATTGATTGGGACGATAAACTCTACACATCGCCCAACTACACAAATAATATTCGGTGTTTCTGGATTGAAACCCCACACGGGTGTTGGGATGATATTTGGCGTACACTAATCCCAATTATTTAATGGTATGTCAGTCGATTGGTCGACAGACTGTGTAAGCATTAATTATTTATATTTATTGCTTATGCAGTTGTATGGTGCACTTTGGATGATGGCTGATTGTTTATCGTTGCTATTATATACATGTGTTATATGGAATCCATATAATTAACATTATATGGTAATTGATTGGGCCTCATTCCAATTGGAAAATTAAAGAATATTATAAAACAAAAATAGTCATGTGTTGACGAGTACTCATTCGGTGAGATTAGTCATGTGTTGAACGAAATATTTTAACAATAAAATGTACATCTTTATCATATATAAAATTTGAAACTAACTGGGAAATAGATAAGATGAGTGGTCTCCTGGATATTGATCTGATGTTGGTTTCGGCCTTCGGGGTTAATATTTAGGGAATTGCTCTCTTGCTAATTTACGGTTAGAGTTTGATTAAAAATTTAATGATACAAATCATAATTTTATAAAATATATTAAATAACAAAAATAGTCATGTGTTGACAGTACTCATTCGTTGAGATTAGTCATGTGTTAAACGAAATATTTTAACAATAAAATTTACATCTTTATCATATATAAAATTTGAAACTAACTGGAAAATAGATAAGATGAGTGGTCTCCTGGATATTGATCTGATGTTGGTTTCGGCCTTCGGGGTTAATATTTAGGGAATTGCTCTCTTGCTAATTTGCGGTTAGAGTTTGATTAAAAATTTAACGATAGAAATCATAATTTTATAAAATATATTAAATAACAAAAATAGTCATGTGTTGATGGTACTCATTTGTTGAGATTTGTCATGTGTTGAAAGAAATATAGATTCATGTGTTAAATAGAATAAATATTCATTTGTTGAATAGAATAACGAAGTTATTGAAAAATATAAAGCCGTGTTGATTAGAGATGCGCTATTTTGACGCGAACGAAATTTATATCGATTATGTTCGTTTTTATAATGAATATTGAAAAGAGATTTAAAATTTTAATATAAAACGAATTCAAATTGAATTGAATATAAAACGAATTCGAATTGAATATAAAACGAATTCTAATTGAATTGAATATAAAACGAATTCTAATTGAATTGAATATAAAACGAATTCTAATTGAATTGAATATAAAACGGATTCGAATTGAATTGAATATAAAACGAATTCGAATTGAATTGAATATAAAACGAATTCTAATTGAATTAAATGTAAAACGAATTCGAATTGAATTTAATATAAAATGAATTCGAATTGAAATGAATTCAAATCGAATTGAAAACGAACTGAAATTGAATTGAAATCGATTTGAATTGAAATCAAATAGAAATGAAAGTAAAAAGAATTTATAATGGAAAATTCACTTTTGATTTGAATTTGAAATTAAGGTTGAAATTGTTTTAGGAAACAAATTTGAAACGATTTATAAAATTTGTTTTAAATGGAAATATATAATATAATATAATATAATATAATGGCCTGAATAGAATGCGCCGCGCCGCGGTAGTTCCTGAATTTCGATCATTGACTTCGAACGGACATTACGAGAGATCCGACCGTCGGATTCTCCTAAAACCGGAACCATTGGGTTCGTATCAAAAAGAGCTTTCTAATGAATTCAAGAGATTTGAAATCTGATGGTTGGATTTGGAGATACGTCCAAAACAATTTAAGAAAAGGTCGCTGTAAGTGCAGTTCGATGGCCGTTATTGGAAATCGACTGTACGGGCCTTGATAAAATTATTAAAAACATTAATAATTAGTGTAAGATTGTAAGAAATGATTTGGAAAGAATTGGGCTGAAAAATCCCATGTTTGAAAAGATAAAAATTGATTTTTATCGAAAAAAACTAGTTTTAAACTAGAATTAAAATCCAATTATTTTTAAATAAATAAATTGGATTTGAAATGGGTTTTAAATAACTAGAATTTCCAATATATGAATTGGAATGGATTTGAATTGAAATTGTCTTTGGAATATTTCGATATTAGATTCTGCGATTATACAAATATTTTGGAGGAAATTTGGAAGATATATTTTATATCGTTATTTCCAAAGCGATATTTTTGGGTTTCAGAATTTGATATTGAATATAAGATGATATATTTTCTATTCAGAGCCTTGTATTTAACATCAAATGGGATTTGGGTTTGTCGTGAATGGTGTCTTCATCAACACTGTTCTTAAACCCCGTTGAGAAAAGATTAAATCTTTTTATTTAGGTTTAATGAAGTATACCAATTAATTAATATATTTAATTGGAATTGAATTAGAATTGATTTGTGGGTTTATCGTGAACGGTGTTTTAAATAACACTTGTTCTTTAACCCGATAATAAATAGAACGTTATTTGGGTTTATCGTGAACTGTGTTTTAAATGACATTAGCTCTTTAACCCAGTAAAAGGAGTTTTAATGAATCTGTAATTAGATTGAAATGTGAATTGATAATTTAAATTATCAAATTTGGAAAGTGAGCGAGAATGGAATATCACCAGTTCTGCTCCAAAGCGATAGTTAAATCTTTAATTAGATTCGAACGTGAAATGGTAATTAATTTTACCGATAACACCTTGGTGTTAGATATGGAGTATTACCAGTTTTGCTTCATGGGATAAATAGGTTGGGATTGGGAAATAAAATAAATAATTACTTCGTTGTGGTTCGCTAATCCCGACTAGTTTGGAAAACCTTAACATGGTTTGAAATGATATCCAAAGGAAGATTAAAGGATAAATTTAGAAGAATTTATCTTTGATAAAATTAATGGGAACCTTTCCCTAAGAATGTGAAATTTTGAATAAAAGAATATTCTGAATTGGAATGAGGCGTATGTTGTGTTTGTGTAACACGTGTTTATTATATACGCGGGTTATTCGGAAAGGCCGGGTTTATACCCATTCTGAATAACCGATTCGACGATAAGTCGAAGATGAAGACGGTGGTTGAAACACCCCACCTCCGTTAGGGTCACTCTCAAAGGGAATGCCCTAATTTTGGTGGAGGTTTATAAGTATAAATCACAGATATACACGACAGATATAATAACACATATTTTTGAGCAGCGGAAAACAACAACTTTTATTTCATTCAAATACGTGTTACACCAACCATACCATAATTGTCTTACAACACTTCCAAAAACATAACATCTTCATAACTGTCTTGATTACATTATTTAAAGAAGCATAAAGAAAACATAAATAAACTGCAAAAGTCCCATAATTGCTGTCCAAAGCCATAGTGCGAAACGAAAAGATCCAAGCAATACATTCTTTCTCTTCAAGCTGGATATGAAGGCTGGTCAAGCTGTGGTATTCCCTCCCTGTGGACCTGGGGGGGGGGAACGGAAGAAAAGAAGACGAAAGAAAAGTAGAGTCAGACATAAAGCCTGAGTAAGTCTAGGCCTATTCAGTCTATGAATAAAGAACTGGGTATGATATGTATAAACTAGAAATGGGAAAGCACCATAAACCAAGTTAAGTTGTCTAGGGTCGAATATACTATCGTACCCCATATTAATCTCTGTACCCATATAAACTAGTTCCCAACAGGCACCCCATAATTAGGGTGAAGTGATCCATTTTATGATGACCGGCTCCGACTCGCATAGTTACATGTGTCTTACGGCCTCCGATGTTGTAGTTACCTATGCTGGTCCCACCATGGGGTGTATCAAGTCCTATGGTGGCGGCCCGACACAATCCTATAATGCACAGGTATGCTACTGGTGCCCAGTGCCTTATTTTTCTGCGCCGGAGTGTGTGCACGCCCGCACCCCGTTAGAACCTACACTGTTGCACCACCGCCGTCGATTTGACCTCTTACAGTCAGCCCAGTAATCGGGCCCCACCCTGCCTAGTTTCAGGGTATCATGATACGCCTTGTAGGGTTACTGCTGAAAAGGGTCCCCCGCTACTAGGTTTTCTATTTCTAGCCAACATGCTAAGTTGGTTAAGTGTTTTATAAACCTAACCCCCAATCAGTCTGTTTAGTTTAGCATGTTCCATTTTGATTAAGACTTAATTCACTTAATCTTATCAATCCTGACTCAGCTTTAATTGTCTTATTAAAGCCTTGACCTCTCACATTAGACAGGTATTGTTGTGGCTGCCTGTTGCCGGTTGGGTCCGGGCAGTCTTACGCCACAACTCAGTCTAACCTCGGGTCCTTATTGGGCTCCGTGTTTAACCACCCACATTGGATAGGTATTGTTGTGACTACTGGACAGCCGGGCAGTTCCGGGCAGGTTTACATCACAACTCAATCCAACCTCGGGTTAAACACATCGTATTTTCTACATTTACATATTTTGTCTCTTTTCTTTTTATATGTAAATATTTGTGGCCCATTATTAAAATTCATCTTTATTGATTAAGATTTATTTATGCCACTTAATTGTTTTTCAAGGTTGTTGGCATGTGTCAAACATGCCAACACATATGTTCTATATTTTAGCCCAAACGTCAATACCCCCGTTTTACACGTTCGCTCAAATGTAAGGTGTGTTGGGTTTAATACTTAAACCCAATTTAGCCATATGAAAAGGGGAGGCTTATAACATGGTGTTTATAAGGTAACATAAAAAGGGGAGTGTGAACGCATGAACTTGCAACATAACGATTCAATCAACATAAGGTAGGCGCATGTGAACTTGCAATTGTAACAACATATAATATAAGCAATACTTAAACATGAATCATTCTATTCACATAATCATGGTATAAACAAAGCATGAATCATTCTATTCGTGTAGTCATGGCATAAATGATACTTAAACATGAACCATTCTAATCATATAATTATGGCATAATCATAATTGAACATGAGTCCTTCTATTCATATAGTCATGGCATAAACATAATTGAACATGAATCCTACTATTCATAAAATCATGGTTTTTATCCTATCTATGTAACTTGTAAGTGGGATGTAATTCTAGTGTAATTTCTATTGTAACTTATGTGCCAAATATATTATCATATGATTATGATAACAACATAAGCCTAGAAACATGTTTTCAACTAGGCATAATAACAAACATAGTTTAGTCATGTTCATAAAATTAATACAAGCTTACAAAGACGCTTGCTTTTGTCACTATTACAAAATCATGATTTTTATACTTGAACTATGATGCCAATTCCAACATAACCTTCATATGAATCATAATACTTAAGTGGATCAAATTACACTAAAGATGACCATAGAATTATACATCATGTTGGCATAACAATAAATCATATACTTGCATGAATTTCAAATAAACTATTACAACATATAGTTGTTATTTTCAACATGAATCATATACTTGCAATTATCAAATCGATGTTGTAAATAACTACTACAAACATGTAGTTTTCAATATGAATCATATGCTTGCATGAATCCCAATTAAAATTCCACAACATGTGGTTGTCAACATAAACCATATACTTGTATGAATCAAATCGTACACCATCGCATTGCCAAATCAAAATAACGTACAAACATAAGTTATTATCGCCACAATTCCATTTCGTTGTTAACTTCCAACGCAAATCGCGTACTTGCAAATATCCAATCGTATACCATAATATTACCAAATCGTTTAGCATCAAAGCAACATACAAATATAGATTATTATCGCCACAATTCCATTTCTTACTTTACACAAATCAACACAATTATTTAATTCACATCGGAATAGCACTCTACTTACAGCGTGTGACGAATCTTCAATTCAGGAATCTGAATTCTGAATTTGGAGATGCTATCCTTTGTTGTAGGCGTTGCTTTGATTTGATTAACGTTGCTTTAAGCTTTTGATTTATCTCCTAATTGTCTCTCTATTTCTGACGGATATCCTCAGTCTCTCCTCAGCAGCATGACGGTCTCATCTCCATTTTAGTTTATGTGAATTAGGGTTAGTCTTAGGTCCTTTTTATAGAGTTTTTGAGTTAATTTAGACCATCGATGAAGCTTGGTTCAATAATAGCCGTTCGTTCAAAGGAGAGACCAACCAGGAGCTGACACCTAGCCCTAGTGACAAGGCAAGGCTCAGCAAATCGACCAAACACAGACTAGGCCAGCCAGGGGGGCTGGGTTCGACCTGGCTCAGGGGCCAGGTCGACTCCCCAGTCGACCCCCAGGTCGACTCTAGAGTCGACCTGCCTGGGCAGGTCGACACCTAGGTCGACTCCCAGGTCGACCTAGCCTGGCAGGTCGACCCTAGGGTCGACCCCCAGGTCGACCTGGTGGGTTTGGGCGGGAATTTCCCCGCCTACTCTGATTGGGCTGAATTTTAAATCTGTTTTCGAAATTCGAATTTTCCGAAACTTCATCGGGCCATAACTTGGTCATACGGACTCCGTTTTTCGAAAACTCGGACTCTATTTCGCGTATTTTTCCGTGACGAACGCAATGGCATATCCCGTTTCCCTTAATACTTTAACTAGAATTTATTATACTTTAATTTGTGGATTTCACTGTTATAAAATACTCGGGGTGTTACATTCTCCCCCACTTAAAAGGATTTCGTCCCGAAATCTTCAAGTTCAGGAAGAATGTACTCCTAACATCCAAACATCCATCTACTCATCCATCAAACACGAGCATCCATTGTCCTTAAAAGACCTCTAATGCTTCATGATAATATGCGAAGTGTGTGTGTACATGTACTTATCTAATGCAAAATCAGGTCGTCTACTGATTCAGTTGACCTCCTTAATGCGAATTATGTAAGTGCTATGAATCCATTATGTATGCAAATCCTCCTATTCATGATTCTACATGAGTGCACAATCATTCATACAAATGCAACATCCATATGACAACATATTAAAGTTCAACCATATACGAATGCAAACATATATTCATATGCAATATGAAGTGTTTGAGCCGATCTAAAACCTAGATTGTGTGTGTATATGCAACCACGAGCAACCACTAGCAATCACTTGCAACCACTTGCAACCATCATCCATAACATGTTTCAATTACATGTTTCCATCCAAAGGATTTCTTCCTAAAAGATAAGGTCGAGGAGATATACCTAAAAAGATAGATAAAAGCGCAACTTAAGGAAAAAGGAAAGATCAAAGATGTACCCTCGAAAAGAAAAGGGTAGGCTGCACGTATTTTAGCTTCAGTTTCCCAAGTTGCATCTCCTTCGGCGTCGCTCCACTGAACTTTGACGAGCTTGACTTCGCGGTTGCGTAGCTTCTTCACTTCCGTTCCTAATATGCGGGTTGGAAATTTCCTTATGGTTGCTTCGCGTTCCACTTCAGCTTCTTCTAGGATATTTGGCTCTACCACTTCAGCAGACTCATGTAGACATTTTCGGAGATGTGAAACGTGAAAGACGTTGTGAACTCCGGCCAATTTTTCGAGTAGCTCCAATCTATAGGCCATTTTCCCAATTTTCCCAATGATAGGGAATGGCCCTACGAACCTCGGTGCTAGCTTTCCTGTGGTTCCAAAACGAACAACGTTCCTTAGCGGAGATACCTTAAGAAAAACTCTGTCTCCAACCTCAAATTCAAGGTCGGTCCTCCTTTTGTCGGCGTATGACTTTTGTCTGTCTTGGGCCGTCTTCATCCTTCTTCGTATTAAGTCTACTTTTTCTGATGTCTCTCGGATCATATCTGGTCCAAGTATGAGCTTATCAGTAGACTCCCACCAACAAGTGGGCGATCGGCACGGTCTTCCATATAAAGCTTCGAAGGACGCCATTCCGATGGTTGCTTGATAGCTGTTGTCGTAGGCAAATTCCACCAAAGGAAGATGGTCTTCCCATGTCCCTCCGAAGTCAAGGACGCACAGTCTTAAAAGGTCCTCCAAAACTCTGTTCACTCTTTCTGTTTGGCCGTCGGTTTGGGGATGATAGGTTGTGCTCAAGCATAACTGTGTGCCTACCGCTTCTTGCAGACTCCGCCAAAACTCACTTGTGAAGATAGGGTCTTAGTCACTAACGATGTTGGACGGTATTCCATGGAGTCGAACGATTTCCTTGAGGTAAAGAGATGCTAGGGATGAGGCAGTTCTTTTACTTTTGACAGGTAAAAAGTGGGTGCTTTTAGTAAGCCTATCCACTATTACCCATATGCTAGTGTTGCCTCTCCTAGACCTAGGCAGCCCATCGATGAAGTCCATTGAGATGCTATCCCACTTCCACTGCGGGACCTCTAGAGGATGCAGCAGACCACCAGGCTTTTTCTGTTCCGCCTTAACCTGTTGGCACACCATACACTTAGAAACGAATTCTGCCACGTCCTTTTTCATGCCGTTCCAAAAGAAGGTTCTTTTTATGTCCTTGTACATTTTATCGCCGCCTGGGTGTATCGTCATCTTGGAGTGATGTGCTTCTTCGAGAACCTTCTTTACTAAATCCCTAGTCTGTGGGATGCATAGTCTTCCGTCTCGCCTTAGCCAACCCTTATCGTCGATGGAGTATCTGTTGAGGTGACTTGAAGTCTCACCCCTAATTAGCCTATCAATCGTCTCCATAAGCTGAGGGTCCTCGCGTTGTGTTGTCCCTATCGAGTCCACTAAAGTCGGGCGTACTTCGAGAGATGCTAGCAAGCCTGGTACAAAATCGGAGGAAGGCCTAAAGTCGAAGCTGGCTATAAACTCTAGGCTTTGTCTTTCAACAAACAGCGGGCTTAGGGTCAGTTTCTTTCGGCTCAACGCGTCTGCCACTACGTTGCCTTTGCCCGGAGTATAGGAGATCTCGAAATCGTACGAGGCAAGAAACTCCATCCATCTCTGTTGCCTCAAGTTAAGGTCTTTCTGCGAGAAAAGATATTTCAACGATTTATGGTCAGTGTAAAGTTCAAACTTCTCACCTAGGAGATAGTGTCGCCAAGACTTGAGTGCAAAGACGATGGCAGCTAACTCAAGATCGTGGGTCGGGTAGTTCTTTTCGTGCACTTTCAATTGTCTCCCGCCATAAGCTACTACCCTTCCTTCTTACATTAAGACGGCGCCTAGCCCCGTCCCATATGCATATGTATAAACGGTGAACATCTTGCTTCCATCTGGCAACGTCAAAACTGGGGCTGTTGTAAGAGCCCTTTTCAGTCGTTGGAAAGCAAACTCGCAATCCAAGTCCCAATTGAACACTAGATTCTTCTTGGTCAACTTTGTGAGCAGAGCTGAGATTTTCGCAAAATCCTTTATGAACTTTCGATAGAAACCTGCTAGTCATAGAAAACTTCGGACCTCAGTTGCATTCCTTGGTGTCTTCCAATCCTGTACCGCCACTACCTTAGCAGGGTCTACTGCTAACCCTTGTTTGGATACTATATGCCCAAGGAACCTCACTTCTTCTCTCCAAAAGTGGCATTTGGAGAATTTGGCTTTCAGCTGATGGACTCGCAGAGTTTCCATGATTGCCCTCAAGTGCTGAGCATGTTCCTCTTCACTCTTTGAGAAGATAAGGATATCGTCTACGAAGACCACTACGAACTTATTGAGGAAATCTCTGTCAAGCCGAAAGGCATGACAAGCCATTCAAAGAAGCCGTCTGGGGTTCTGAGTGCCGTTTTATCGATACTATCTTCAGCCACCCTTAGCTGATGAAAACCGGTTGCTAAATCGAGTTGGGAGAAAACAGACGCTCCTATAAGCTGATCAAACAGATCGTCAATTCTGGGGAGAGGGTGCCTATTCTTTTTCGTTAGCTTGTTGAGTTCCCTATAGTCAACACATGGACAGAGTGAACCATCCGCCTTTGTAGCGAACACCACTGGAGCGCCCCATTCTGAAATACTCCTCCTAATGAACCCCCTTTCAAAAGCTCTTTAATTTGTTTACTGAGCTCTTTCCTTTCCCGTGGAGCCATGTGTCTAATGGGCAACGCAACGGGCTTTGCATTATCTACAAGGTATATGCGGAAGTCTATCTCCCGCTTCAGAGGCAAGCCCTTCACCTCTTCGAAGACATCCGGATATTCCCGGACCACTCTAACCGATTGCAAATTTTCAACGGAGGCATCTAGCGATTCAAGGTAACTAAGCATAACCGCATACGAGGGATTACAAGAAATTTCCAAAGTATTACCGAGCTGGGTTAGGAGCCTAACAACCCTTTTCTCATAATCGAGGATGGCCCCATTACTGGATAGCCAATCCATGCCCAAAATCAAACCGTATCCCGAAAAGCCCAAAACAAAGGCACTACATTTAAATTCTACGCTTAGAATAGAAATTTTCAATCCCAAACAGATCATAGACAAATGAGCTGGGCCCCCAATTGGGTTTGAAACAATTAAGGGGTCCTCTACCATACTAGTTTTTAGGTGCAGAGATTCTACTAACGCAGACGAGATAAAGGAGTGTGATGCGCCGGAATCAAATAAAGTGCGAACGGGGGATCATAAAGATAAACTACACTTTCTACAGAAGTATTTATACCTCGCTGTTGCAGAGGTGGCGCTTCTAGCACATGAACTTGTGCCCCTGAGGTGGATCCAGCCCTCTGCCCCTGTCATCGTTTCTTTGGGCAGTGCCTTGCCATGTGGTCTGTCTCACGGCAAGAAAAGCACCCACCATTCATCTTGGCCTTCTTTTTCCGGCAATCTTTCACTAACTGCCCTACTTTGCCACAGAAATTACACTTCCTCTTCTCTTTGTTGCCTTTCCCGCCCTTCTTAAAGTCCGTCTTCTTAGGCTGCAAACCTTCTTTCTTCCCTTGAGAGTTTTCTGCCTTTGTCTCCTTCTTGCCCTTATCCTCTTCGTTCAGCAACGCCATCTGTACCAACCTTTCATACGTAGCTCCCATGGGTATATGGGTCATGGCCAAACTGTGTAACGGCTCATTCAACCCTTTGACAAAACGAAGAGCCTTCTTGTGCGAGGTGTTGACTAGGTCCAGTCCGAACCTAGCCAGCTCATCAAACTGATTAACATACTCTTTGACTGTCTTGTTCCCTTGCTTAAGAAATAAGAATTTTTCCAACTGCAAACTCCTTTCCGCATCTGAGAGAAATTTAGCCTCAAACCTTGCCCTAAAGTCCTCCCATGTTTCCACTGGTCTTTCCGCATTAGTGACTTCCCACCAGTAGGAAGCCTCGCCTTTAAGTAGCCATACCGCCAGTTGTACTTTCTGTCTATCCTCTACCTCAAAGATGATGAATAAGTCCTCGGTTTCTTTCAGCCAATTTCTAGCTCCCACGAAGGACTCAGTTCCATGAAAATCCTTTCCTCCCATAGCTTTAAAATCTTTACATATCTTAGCAAAGGTGTTTCCCCGCAGAGGAGGTGGAGGAAGAGGTGCTGCTGCAGCTGGATGATTTCCTGCAGCTGGGGGAGGAGGAACGGGAGGACCTGGCTGAGTGGCCCTTGCTTCTAAGAACCGTCTAAACCAACCAGGTATTGGTACACCCTCTGACAAGTTAAGTTCTTCGGACATGCTTAAACAAAAAGGATAGATTCAAAACGAAGGATAAGAGATAGTTCCTATGGCTTTGGGGGGACTTTGCCTTTTAAAATAAAATAATATTTTATCTTTTAAAAATGCTTCTTTAAATTTCCTTTTTGAAAAATAAATTTTCAAAACTTTTTATCTTATCTGGTAAACCTGGCTCTGATACCAAGTGAAACACCCCACCTCCGTTAGGGTCACTCTCAAAGGGAATGCCCTAATTTTGGTGGAGGTTTATAAGTATGAATCACAGATATACACGACAGATATAATAACACATATTTTTTAGCAGCGGAAAACAACAACTTTTATTTCATTCAAATAAGTGTTACACCAACCATACCATAATTGTCTTACAACACTTCCAAAAACATAACATCTTCATAACTGTCTTGATTACATTATTTAAAGAAGCATAAAGAAAACATAAATAAACTGCAAAAGTCCCGTAATTGCTGTCCAAAGCCATAGTGCAAAACGAAAAGATCCAAGCAATACATTCTTTCTCTTCAAGCTGGATATGAAGGCTGGTCAAGCTGTGGTATTCCCTCCCTGTGGACCTGGGGGGGAACGGAAGAAAAGAAGACGAAAGAAAAGTAGAGTCAGACATAAAGCCTGAGTAAGTCTAGGAATATTCAGTCTATGAATAAAGAACTGGGTATGATATGTATAAACTAGAAATGGGAAAGCACCATAAACCAAGTTAAGTTGTCTAGGGTCGAATATACAATCGTACCCCCATATTAATCTCTGTACCCATATAAACTAGTTCCCAACAGGCACCCCATAATCAGGGTGAAGTGATCCATTTTATGATGATCGGCTCCTACTCGCATAGTTACATGTGTCTTACGGCCCCCGATGTTGTAGTTACCTATGCTGGTCCCACCATGGGGTGTATCAAGTCCCATGGTGGCGGCCCGACACAATCCTATAATGCACAGGTATGCTACTGGTGCCCAGTGCCTTATTTTTCTGCATCGGAGTGTGTGCACGCCCGCACCCCGTTAGAACCTACACTGTTGCACCACCGCCGTCGATTTGACCTCTTACAGTCAGCCCAGTAATCGTGCCCCACCCTACCTAGTTTCAGGGTATCATGATACGCCTTGTAGGGTTACTGCTGAAAAGGGTCCCCCGCTACTATGTTTTCTATTTCTAGCCAACATGCTAAGTTGGTTAAGTGTTTTATAAACCTAACCCCCAATCAGCCTATTTAGTTTAGCATGTTCCATTTTGATTAAGTCTTAATTCACTTAATCCTATCAATCCTGACTCAGCTTTAATTGTCTTATTAAAGCCTTGACCTCTCACATTAGATAGGTATTGTTGTCGCTGCGTGTTGCCGGTTGGGTCCGGGCAGTCTTACGCCACAACTCAGTTTAACCTCGGGTCCTTATTGGGCTCCGTGTTTAACCACCCACATTGGATAGGTATTGTTGTGACTACTGGACAGCCGCGCGGTTCTGGGCAGGTTTACATCACAACTCAATCCAACCTCGGGTTAAACACATCGTATTTTCTACATTTACATATTTTGTCTCTTTTCTTTTTATATGTAAATATTTGCGGCCCATTATTAAAATTCATCTTTATTGATTAAGATTTATTTATGCCACTTAATTGTTTTTCAAGGTTGTTGGCATGTGTCAAACATGCCAACACATATGTTCTATATTTTAGCCCAAACGTCAATACCCCCGTTTTACACGTTCGCTCAAATGTAAGGTGTGTTGGGTTTAATACTTAAACCCAATTTAGCCATATGAAAAGGGGAGGCTTATAACATGGTGTTTATAAGGTAACATAAAACGGGGAGTGTGAACGCATGAACTTGCAACATAACGATTCAATTAACATAAGGTAGGCGCATGTGAACTTGCAATTGTAACAACATATAATATAAGCAATACTTAAACATGAATCATTCTATTCACATAATCATGGTATAAACAAAGCATGAATCATTCTATTCGTGTAGTCATGGCATAAATGATACTTAAACATGAACCATTCTAATCATATAATTATGGCATAATCATAATTGAACATGAGTCCTTCTATTCATATAGTCATGGCATAAACATAATTGAACATGAATCCTACTATTCATAAAATCATGGTTTTTATCCTATCTATGTAACTTGTAAGTGGGATGTAATTCTAGTGTAATTTCTAATGTAACTTATGTGCCAAATATATTATTATATGATTATGATAACAACATAAGCCTAGAAACATGTTTTCAACTAGGCATAATAACAAACATAGTTTAGTCATGTTCATAAAATTAATACAAGCTTACAAAGACGCTTGCTTTTGTCACTATTACAAAATCATGATTTTTATACTTGAACTATGATGCCAATTCCAACATAACCTTCATATGAATCATAATACTTAAGTGGATCAAATTACACTAAAGATGACCATAGAATTATACATCATGTTGGCATAACAATAAATCATATACTTGCATGAATTTCAAATAAACTATTACAACATATAATTGTTATTTTCAACATGAATCATATACTTGCAATTATCAAATGGGTGTTGTAAATAACTACTACAAACATGTAGTTTTCTATATGAATCATATGCTTGCATGAATCCCAATTAAAATTCCACAACATGTGGTTGTCAACATAAACCATATACTTGTGTGAATCAAATCGTACACCATAGCATTGCCAAATCAAAATAACGTACAAACATAAGTTATTATCGCCACAATTCCATTTCGTTGTTAACTTCCAATGCAAATCGCGTACTTGCAAATATCCAATCGTATACCATAATATTCCCAAATCGTTTAGCACCAAAGGAACTTACAAATATAGATTATTATCGCCACAATTCCATTTCTTACTTTACACAAATCAACACAATTATTTAATTCACATCGGAATAGCACTCTACTTACAACGTGTGACGAATCTTCAATTCAGGAATCTGAATTCTGAATTTGGAGATGCTATCCTTTGTTGTAAGCGTTGCTTTGATTTGATTAACGTTGCTTTAAGCTTTTGATTTATCTCCTAATTGTCTCTCTATTTCTGACGGCTATCCTCAGTCTCTCCTCAGCAGCATGACGGTCTCATCTCCATTTTAGTTTATGTGAATTAGGGTTAGTCTTAGGTCCTTTTTATAGAGTTTTTGAGTTAATTTAGACCGTCGATGAAGCTTGGTTCAATAATAGCCGTTCGTTCAAAGGAGAGACCAACCAGGAGCTGACACCTAGCCCTAGTGACAAGGCAAGGCTCAGCAAATCGACCAAACACAGACTAGGCCAGCCAGGGGGGCTGGGTTCGACCTGGCTCAGGGGCCAGGTCGACTCTCTAGTCGACCCCCAGGTCGACTCTAGAGTCGACCTGCCTGGGCAAGTCGACACCTAGGTCGACTCCCAGGTCGACCTAGCATGGCAGGTCGACCCTAGGGTCGACCCCCAGGTCGACCTGGTGGGTTTGGGCGGGAATTTCCCCGCCTACTCTGATTGGGCTGAATTTTAAATCTGTTTTCGAAATTCGAATTTTCTGAAACTTCATCGGGCCATAACTTGGTCATACGGACTCCGTTTTTCAAAAACTCGGACTCTATTTCGCGTATTTTTCCGTGACGAACGCAATGGCATATCCCTTTTCCCTTAATAATTTAACTAGAATTTATTACACTTTAATTTGTGGATTTCACTGTTATAAAATACACGGGGTGTTACAGTGGTCGAAGCCCGGAAGTCTTCACATCGTTTGGGTGATTACTGATGATCTTGATTGGGTTGTACACCCAAGAGGAGGGAATCAGCTAGTGATCGTCCAGACGTACTTGGAAATCGATGGATATGCGAGGAAAGTGCCTCCGGTTTCGTTCAGACCCAGAACGAACTTGTAAATGGACTGTGTGTCTGACATTGGATTTTATTCCGTGTTGATTGATCTCTATTAAATATACATCTGTTTGGAAGCAGAGAATTTATTTTCTTGCTTAACGCCCTTCTCTGAGACGTACGAGCTCAGAGGTTGTATATCGATGGACATCAATCGCGTGGAGTGAATTGCCTGTGTGGCATGCCTAAGTGGCAGAAGATCACGGCTTCTGTTGAAAAGCAAAGTCTTGTGGTTGATGATCAAAGCACGGCCTGTGTGGCGCAGCATTGTGTATAGCGTGAATTCGCGAGCCTCACACCTCGGTATGAGTCAAAAACGGGAAAGTGACTGCAGGGAGAGCACGACATATCTTTCGAGCTATGGGCGGTGTTAGTGCTTAAACTGGCTGACATTTATCTATATCTTTACCTATGTGGTTTTTGGAATGAGGCACCTCGATTTTAGGTCTGTTAGGACCGGGAAACATGTGTTCAGGAATACTAATCCACTAACGTAAGTGTGGACCGGCCCTGAAGCATCCAAGCGTTACCCAGAGTGTGTAGTCCTGAGGCATTTGCTAGAGTGTCTCGAAGCGGAGACGAGCTTGCCCCTTGCCTCGACTCATGATGGAAATCCAATTTCCAATACGTGATATTTTAGGTTTTATTTGTACAACCTAGTATGGCGACATAGTGGGATGGGGCACTTATGCCGTCTATGATTGATATTTATGATTGTAAATAAAATCAGAAACTAAATGGAAACGAGCTAAGATGGGTGGTTTCCTGGGTATTGGTCTGATGTTGGTTTCGGCCTTCGGGGTTAATACTTAGGGAATCGTTCTCTTACTAATTTACAGTTGGAGTCTGATTAAGAAACAAAAGATAAAATTTTGCGTATCAAGCATTCTTTGGCTGTTATAAGGTAAAACCATATCCTCCGGCTTGTGTTGCATTGTGTGATGGGACCTGGGTCTTATAATATCTTCATTTTTGGAAAAACCATTGCGTTGTTTATTCTATGCACTGGTATTTTTGGGAGGAAACCCGTCCCGTGTTATACGGAGTGGTCCCTTGAATTACTCTCTTTTAAAGTAAAGTTTTAAATAACTGTTTTTAGTTCTCACACCAGTCACATGATTGACCTGGAGTTTATTGTTTTAACCTAAACTCTGGGTGCCCTTATTTTCGACACGGGCAGTTAGTAGTTTTGGTTTTGCAGATTTTATATTCATAGGATTCTGATTTACAGCTGGAACGATGCTTGGTGTTAGACCAAAAAATGGTCCTAACACCCAATTGATAATGTTTTGTAGAGAATAATGAGGAATCATGAACAAAAAGCAAGAAAAATCAATCAACACACGGAATTTATAGTGGTTCGGCGTTAACAAGCCTACATCCACTTCATGGCTTCTCAATTCATTCAGAAATTACAAATACAATGAGTATTGAAGCTCAAGCACTCAATTACAATGAATAATACTCTCCGAATTCATTGATTTTATTAAAGAGGATGAAGGTTCTTCGTTGGTAACCATGGCCGAAATAGATAAAGCTTCCTTGAGGCCAAAAAGTCCCCTTAAATGATGTGTTGTATGTGTATTTATAGGTAGAAATTAGGTTAGGGTTGAGTGGCCACGTGGCAGCTTCAGAGTAAATCTCGGAAGTAGCGGAGAACATGGGGAAATGGTCTTTAACTGCCCAGAATTCGGTTAGGGGTAGAGACCCGATCCGGTTGGCCCGATCCGGATGACCCGATCCGGTTTACCCGATCCGGTTTACCCGATCCGGATGACCCGATCCGGTTTACCCGATCCGGTTTGGTTGGTCAGAAATATTCGCTTTAGCTTGATCCGAAATGGTGGAATCCAACCCAAAGCTTATGTGCACAGAAATACGAGTTTTCCCATCCTTCGTTACTTCGTCCAAGCATATATCGATCTCTGGCAGTTCATATTCAAGCCCTGAGTGACCTTCTTGAAAGAGTTCTTCGGCTTTGGATAATCTGGTCACAAAGCAGGCTAACATTTTCCCCCCCAAAGTACATCTTGTTGCAAATAAGATGTGCTTTGAATAAGTCGAGATGAATCTTTTTGGATCTTTTTCTGTATAAATGGCTTGTCACATGAAGCATTGCTTCCGTTGATGCTTATCGGGCCAAATTTCATGGCTAAAGTGGTCAGGATGATCAAGTAATCGTTTAGACTTCGTCGAATCAAGAGGTAGAATTCCTTCATCATAGGTCATGTGGTATGTTTGGCTCCCGTGTGAGATCGTACATGTTAAAGTTGATGCCAAACGACGCCATCTTCCTAAACAAGTCAAGTGCATTACTAAGCTAAGATTTCTTTAATGTATAAGTCAATGTATACAATAGCCGTCCAAGTCATAGTATGGTGTCAGAATCTTCATATCTTGAGCTAGCATCTGGACCGTTCGGATAGAGCGCATCAGAGTCGGCATATTAATTTGTCATTTTTGCTTGGATTTGGACAATCTCGATATCAGGATATTAATCTAGGACTCCATGATTGCATCTAATCGTAATAATAGTGCATCCGAAAGCCATGATCACTTCAGATTGTTTTATAGTCCTGCGATCACATACGAGTCAGTACGAGATGTTGTTGAAAACATGCAAGCCAATAGCTGGTAGGATTATCACAATTGTAAGGCAGCAGAGGAGTTCATCATACTCTCCATTTGATGCAGTTACAGATCAAGTCTTTGAATTCTTGCTTGATCCGTAATTTCGCTCACTTGGATGGTCGGGACGAATCATGTCATATTCTAAAGATATAATGTATATGTTCTGAATCATGCATTGAGTCAGGGTCATGTTTAAAGTCAATCTGTCGGTTGAAGTTGATGTTCTTAGCATTAGTGGAGGACGAGCGGAGTCAGTGCTTATGCCCCCAGCATTGTTGGGGATTATGATAGGTCAATCGGACATCCAATCTTTTAGCCTTTATACTTTTTTCTGCCGCATCGGATTAGATATGTAGGTTCAACAATCTTAGTCACCCTGTGTCGTTATGTGCACATTCCCAAGTCATCAAGGGTTGGAGTTGTATATGCGAATGGTCGAATCACATTCGCGTTGGGGTCAACCCATCTATTTAGCCAGAAAGCAGTGATCGCCTTATTAAGTATATCAGCAAACTTAGATACTCTCCTCGCATCAGCTGCAGAGTTGAGTAAGCTCGTCAATCTTGCAAGCGAGCGAACGTCGTTAGTGAGTTATTCGAGCTCCTTCGTTCATGCTTTGGCATAATCCGAAATAGCCATCATAGTCTTGTTGAGTCTATCTCCCATGCTTGGTTCCATTAAGCTTGACAATCAAGACCGCGGGCCCGATTAATGACATTGGTCATTTCCAGAATTGTAAATTCCTGATAGTCTTTCCTGGGGCTTTTCTTTTTCCTTTATTATTTCAAGAGTCAGATGGTGATCCATTCTGTCGTGAAGACATTGAGATCATCCATTTCAACATTAGCACACTTTTATTGCACGAATCTGTCTGTCTCAGGATAGGATTTTCCAACGTTTCTAGGAGAATCTTATGGTAGAGAGATACCGAGGTTTGTTTCAGAGGTGAATCCGCCAAGTCCTCTTGGTGGGTCTCGATGATGCAAAGAGATTTTTAAGTTTGAGATATCTAGAATATCGGATACTACAGCAATCAACGCTATATATGGTCCAGGTCGATTTACTGATGCCACTGCGGCGTTGAATCTTTCAAGGAATGCATGCAGGGTCTTGCCTGATCTCTGTTGAAGCATCAATTAATGTTGCCAATTTGGCCCTCATCTTTGAGAAGTTGTCGCTAATTACCTAATTTAGCGCTAGTGCCCCTGGTATGAAGTCTTAAATTGGGTGGAAGCCGGTTTCTGGCTTCTTGGTTGCGCATATGTAATAGCAGTCAATCAGGCTTCTGTTTTTTTTCTAGATGGTGATCCGCTACTTGGAGGTATGAAGGCTGTTCTTGAGGAGCCATTCTTCTGCTTGTAGTCTAGGTTATTATGAAGCTCAGATAATCGTAAATGTGCCTAAAGCTGGCGGATAGTCAGATGATGATGTTCAAAGCTCTTATCCCGTACTCCCCATCCATGGGGATTTTACTAAACGGTGGTCATCAAATCCACGTATTCTCTGAATTCATACTCCCTCATTGAGCTGTGAGTTAGAGTTTGATAGAAAATGATTTATTCGTGTCCAGCTCATGTTAGTCCTTGGTCTCCCATCCAAGCTTTGAGGTTCGGAGTCGGATGGCAATGAAGTTAGACTATAACTTTCTCGAATGCTCTCGTCTTCCCCTTACATGGGGAGCCGTATGTTGAGGTTGAGCTGGATTTTAAACATTCCTCCGAATTGGAGCAAAGGTTGGCCGGGCTTCGTTTAATTTTTCGGTGGCTCTTGCATATCCATCGTTTTCATCCAAAATGTTACAGTCGGAAGTTGCATTCTACAAATGCCTGGGACGAGGTTGGTTGCATCTTGTTTCATTAAAGACGACTATGCCAACTTGTCCTAGGGTCCCATATGATCTGGACCATGGAGCAAGGAGTGTTTGAGCCAAGTTCGTTGTCGCTTGAATTTCCATGGTGCTCGCTCCAGCGAGTTAGCCATAGTTACTCGGCCTTCCATCTATCCAAGTAAAAAAGTTAACCATCATTTTCTGTCGTTTCCAGAGAAGTTTGCCTCACTGAGCCATCTGAGTTCTCAAATCAGCGAGGGTACCATCTATTTCATATCTAGCTTGACATGCTGAGGGATCATTGCAAGAAGAAACTTGCTGACTTCCTTCGTTCCAAGTGCCTTCTACGCCAATATCCTCAGCACGGAAGAAATTTCTATCTTCCTTCTTCTTAGCTTTTGAGTCTGAGTGTCAGGCAATCCGCCTCCTCGCAAGTTAGGAGTCAAAGCAATGGCACCTCCCTTTACATGGGGTCTTTCAACCGGGAAGTCGGTCCGGACTAGTAAATGGACGTTCACTCTGCATCCATTTCGTGGTCCTCAAGCAGCCTATCAAGATCGAGGTATAAGTTAGACACAAACATATAACATTTATGAATATTTTCAGCAGTGCGGCCCCAGTCCGGGGGGGATGGAGAAAGGTCGGCAGTTGTATCACATCCCTTTTAAATTTAGACGTGGATGCACGGAAGGGAGACATTGTTTTCAAAGCTTATGTGATTGAGTTATCCAAGTGCTCGAGTTATCGCGTTTTCTATTCAATATATTTGCGAGGTGGCACTCGTCGTTGCACTTGGGCTATGGCCAGTCACATATGGGTGTGTATGTTGATTTGATATATCACTCTTAGGACCTCCTTTCGGATTGCATTGAGTCGTGTGGGAAGCTTAGCATTAGAAGTCGAGATCATTCCTTCAAACACGACCTCTTTGTTGTTGTACGCGAGTATCCCTTGTGTCTTTGCTTTGTATCTGTACATAATCTTGCAATTCGAAAAAGAATAGTCAGCTTAGTCTTGCAAGCTACTAAGTCAATCTTTAAGTCACAAGCAATTGTAGCTCGAAATGAAAACATGTTGAGTGCTAATCTATCTAGCATAGAATTATTAAATGTCAAAGTGTCAGGTGTCGTAGTTTGGAGGTATAGTGTTCGTAGCCTCCATTTAATTTTGAAACACGGGTCGCGTCCGAAGCGTGTTTGAAGTTAATTCAAAAATCTATGTCCGTGCCCCCAGCGTTGATGGGAACCGGATTAAGTCATTCGGATGTCCGATCCGTAAGTCCTTTATAATCCTGTCCTCAGTCGGAGGGCAATGAAGATTGCATGCACGTCGCAGCATTGTCCTTTATATTCTCTCCCAAGTCGTGAGAGTTAGAGTTATGGGTTTAGTGGTCTTAAGTCATGGTGCACCATTCACACTAACCCAACAGATTTATACTCTCTCTCAAGTCGTGAGAGTTAGAGTTATGGACGTCGCGGTTCGTCCTTTATACTCTCCCAAAGTTAGTTTGGGTTAGAGTTGTGGATCGAGTGGTCTTAAATCTTGGCGCGCCTGTCACACTCGTCCTAAGTTTATACTCATATCCAAGCTCTGAGGATTAGAGTTAGTCGGGCAAACAGTCGGGTCACATTTGCCTTGGCATCGTCCCTTTGCTCCCATGTCAAGGGCAAAGGTCGCCATCTGGGATGATCGGTTCTCACCCCTATTGAGTTTATACTCCTCCCTTCCGAAGCATGGGAAAGAGTTATATACGTCGTTAGAGAGCGGTCGAGTCATACTCATCCTCGTCTTAACATATCTCTTTTGCCCCCACTTCGAAGGTAAAAGTTATCTCGTTCATGGTATTGTACCCGTCACTGTTGCACTCTTCCCATCAGATCAAGGGATAGAGTCGTTAATCTACCGAGTGATTATGTCATACTCGAATACATTTCTATGTCTTGCGTGGCGAATCAATGGATAGATGATGAGGAGGCCTCATTAGTATGTCCATATATGGATAACACAGGTCGAACTCGTGTGCATTTACTCTCTTGCCCCCACGTCAAGGGAAAAGAGTCGGTGAATGAATGGTCGAACTTCTTTTGCTTTAGAATGTTGTCGTTAGGCCAATAGTAAGCGGGTGAAGGGCGAATCACGTTCGCCAAAGCTTTACATTCCTCCGATCAAACTATGGCAGGAGTTGTTGGTACCAAACCTCGGGTACCTGCAACATTCATATACGAATTTGCATGAGTTAATCATGTCAATAACTCAAGAAGTATGTAAAGGAAAAATGCATGATTGGAAAATAAGTATGTTGATAGGCGGTGCTACCTCCTTTATTTGTATTTATGTAATTCGATGGCATCGACTGCAGGATCTGATTGTATGGACGGTCGAACCGCGTCCATCTGGAGTCGGATCTCAACTCTGAAATGTAATGATTGATGCACAATTATCTTGAGATATGCCACGTGTGAGCCAAGGAGTGGATGATCACCTCGGATCCATCTTAAGGTATACAACTTCTCTCAGGCGAAGGACGTGGCTCTGTAAACGAGCAGTTCAATCGAGCTCGTTACGGCAATGCTCCATAATTCTTCCTGTAGGTGCTCAAAGTCTGATCGGTACCAGAATCGGGGTACCTACATCATCCACATATAAATTCATCAGAGTTAGTTACATCAATAACTCATAAAGCATGGAAATATAAGAGTCATGGTTAAAAAGTAATCCTGTTAAAGGAATGAATATCATTCTGGGCGAAGATGGCATTGCACGCTCTTTGCAGGTCCATTTTTCCTTACTACATCTCTGTCAGGGGATGGCTGTCAAAATCTTTAGCTGGCGATGAACGTCTTTTCAAACCGTTGTGGGGTGGCGGTCCCAAGAATGAACAGACCTTGAAAGAGGACTTGGAGTGACAAAGGCAATTAGGTAAATACTATAAGCGAATGACGAGGTCGCATCTTATTTGAATCGCCTTCTTGCCCCGATGCTAAGGGCAAGGATTGAGTATGAGGGAGTCATGGCTGCTAGGGGGATAGTCATATCTCATCAATCCGCAGATATGCCTTTAGTCCCATGTTGGTATTAAGATCTAATGCATAGATAATCAATCAGCATCCAGGCTTAAGTGCTCTAAACCTTTAACTTGCCACCTCCATCGAGTAGCATCTCCTAATTAGCTAAATAGCAGGCTCTTCCAGTAACATGATCGCCATGGACCATTCCCATTCCATCTTTCATTAGGAATTTTAGCAATAGATACTAGGGTGTAATGTAAGCTCTAATCGCCGCTAGAGCTGGTCAGTTTAGACCTTAGTCAGATAGACTTAACTACAATAGCATGGCTTCAAAGGCTTGAAGTAATGTTCACGTTTTCTATCACAATTTATGTATGAAGTCGAGAGCTAACGGTCGATTCATATTTGTTTTGATCTCGAACTCTCATCTCTTGACAAAGGTCATATGGTGACTGGTGAGCAGTCAAGTTGCTATCATCCGAGCAAAGATTCATATGTCCAATCATGGCCTGCAGGGGTTCAGCTGTTACCTATCGCTGGGCACCAAAGTATGTTGACCTAACCTTTATTCGATGGAAATCAGTCTTCCTCAATGCGATTGACAACAAATAGCCATTGCAAAGGTTAGCTAAGTTCTTCGGGAGGTGAGATGCAGGACATTTTATTCATCACATCATACAATTGAAGTGTAGCTTTGGGATGTTGGGATCCTTAGCTGCTTTCTGGTATCCCACTATTGACAATCATGGTCACTAAGATTATATGAATCATCTTTGAAGTAGAGTTCGAACTGTTCTATATAACTGTCATTCGATGCTCCGCCGATTGGACAGGTTTAAGTCATATAAATGGGATGGTCACTACTCATTAGGGAACAACATCAGTTGCATTGCTGAAATCTACACTGTCGGAGTTCCAGAAGATGAGGCTACTATTAGACAATCATTATCTCGCATACTGTCGTTGATAGCAAGCTGAATCTGACTGATAGCTCCTCCCATTGAATGGCATCGGCAAATAGAGGCTATGGCTTCTGGAGGAATCCTAGTCGTTGCCATTTGGTTGTCATATTCTTTGACTATCCACCTTATCTTCATTAACAAACTTTGATGACTACTGTTGGTCAAAATATATGTCGAGCCGAAGGCGAGCTGTGCTCCGAGCCGAAGGCGAGGCCGTCAGCGGGTCCGGGCGCAGCGCCGACGGGGGTCTGGGGTCCCGCAGTCCCGGCGGCGATCGGATCATGCCTTCAAATTTGCGGTTCGGAGATTGTCTTCAGGTCGGGTCGGATCGGACTAGTTCCTCCGAGCCGGATCGGAGACGTCATTAGCTAGTCGGTTCGGTATATATGAAAGAGCCGGTTCGGATCTCCTCCTCCTGTTCGGATCGGTCTTCCCTACCCTGCATCTCCACTTTCCTGCGGTTCGGGTCATGGCACCCTCTTCGGTTCGGTTCGGAGATGCATCATTGGGTCGGTTCGGGCCTTCCCATGCAGCTCGGATCGGGGATATGCCTTCGGGTTGGTTCGGGTATGTTATCGAATCGGATCGGATCGGGTATGTCATCAGCAGGCAGCCGGTTCAGATCTCCCCCTCTGGTTCGGATCAGACATTCTTTTTCAGGTTGGGTAAGACCCGATCCGACCCCCTGTGGGAGATTGGACTGTGCCTCATCTACATCCGATCCAAGGGCTTCAACTGCATCTGATCTGGTCTCTTTGCCTGCATCCGATCCGGTCTCTTCATCTGCATCTGAACCTGTCTCTTCGCCTGCATCTGATCCAAAAGCTTTGTTGGACTCTGTTTTTGATCTTCAGCGATTGCTTCTACATGGCATGGTGGCGACTTCATTTCTGTTAATCTCCACAATTGCAAAGTAAATAAAATTCATAGGATTTCCTCATCGGACTTGGCAATCAAATAAGTAGATTGGAGAATCCTTAAGCGCTGAGAATATTCATTTCTCAGTGAAAGCACCAAAATGTTAGACCAAAAAATGGTCCTAACACCCAATTGATAATGTTTTGTAGAGAATAATGAGGAATCATGAACAAAAAGCAAGAAAAATCAATCAACACACAGAATTTATAGTGGTTCGGCGTTAACAAGCCTACATCCACTTCATAGCTTCTCAATTCATTCAGAAATTACAAATACAATGAGTATTGAAGCTCAAGCACTCAATTACAATGAATAATACTCTCCGAATTCATTGATTTTATTAAAGAGGATGAAGGTTCTTCGTTGGTAACCATGGCCGAAATAGATAAAGCTTCCTTGAGGCCAAAAAGTCCCCTTAAATGATGTGTTGTATGTGTATTTATAGGTAGAAATTAGGTTAGGGTTGAGTGGCCACGTGGCAGCTTCAGAGTAAATATCGGAAGTAGCGGAGAACATGGGGAAATGGTCTTTAACTGCCCAGAATTCGGTTAGGGGTTGAGACCCGATCCGGTTGGCCCGATCCGGATAACCCGATCCGGATGACCCTATCCGGTTTACCCGATCCGGATGACCCGATCCGGTTTACCCGATCCGGTTTGGTTGGTCAGAAATATTCGCTTTAGCTTGATCCGAAATGGTGGAATCCAACCCGAAGCTTATGTGCACAGAAATACGAGTTTTCCCATCCTTCGTTACTTCGTCCAAGCAGATATCGATCTCTGGTAGTTCATACTCAAGCCCTGAGTGACGTTCCTGAAAGAGTTCTTCGGCTTTGGATAGTCTGGTCACAAAGCAGGCTAACACTCGGAAAGCTCTGTATCCGTGTATTACTTTCAGTTGTGCTTTGTATGGTTTTTCCATTGCTTTGTAATTTATTATAATCTCTGATATTTTTCTGTTGTATAATATTTATTCATACTCTGTATATTCTTGTAATCTGATGGAATTGTTGTAATAACAATGAAATGTTCTTCTGTCTGCGTTCTATTTTGTCTGTTCTCAATTCTATCCGTGCTTTCCTTACCGGAGAAGTTACGGGTCGTCTCAGTATAATCACCTGATATAGAGTTTCATTTACTTCTAAAAATCTATTTGTTGACACTGTCCCATTCGGGAAACAGTTGCTGATCCCAACCGTTGGTGATATACATTCGATACACTCAAGCGAAATGAGTGGTCGGTCATGTGTGGCCGGGTTGCAAGATTTTCTTGTTGAACCCAGTGTATTCCTCTCTAGAAGTACACTAACTAAAGGTGGTTCCATACCTTGTCATAGTTGGTAATCCATTACCCAATACGTGCTTGCGGTTTTGATTGTATACCATATATGTAGAATGTGAGATGAAAGCGTTTCCGCTAGATGATTATTATATTGTGGTTAATAGACATTATTATAATATCAAAAGGTTTTTGATATAAAGATATTTTTGATTCTCATAAGGGAAAAACCCTTTCCGTTATACGGCGTGGTCTTATGAGATATGTTTACTTGTTCAAACTATTTTAAACTGTTTTACTCACACCAGTCCCATGACTGACCCAGAGTTTATTTTGCTTTGTTTTCCTTAAACTCTTGGGTGCCCTATTTTGTATGGGCAGTCAAGTAGTCGGGATTTACAGATACTTGAAGAGTTGGAGCAAGAGGCTTCAGGATCATATAGCTATAGTTTATTTCCATTGTGTTGTAAGTGTTGTACTTTGATAATGATGTATATTCAAGTACAGATTTATATTTCAAAGTTATGTTATATGTATTATATGTTATTTGTTCCGCTGTGAGATTCGTGTTACTCTGATGTTGTGTTATTGTTCTTCTTCTATTCTAAGTTTCTATCTTATCTTTCCTCACCCTCTAATTTCTTTCATTAACCATCCGGTATTTTCGACTCTTGATGTTTGATATGTGTTGCATATCGGATAATCAAGATCGCAAATTTTCGGGTCATTACAAGTTTGCACACTTCTTCATTACTTAGAATGCTATGTGGCTTTAAAAGTAATAGTTATATTTGCTCTAAAAATATTCTTATCAAATCAAAAACAATCATTTTGGTGCAAAAATTGATAATGATTATTTCCTACTAAATTTTTTTACCATCAAATTTTAATGGAAGTATTCTATTGAATCCATATAAACAAGTAAAAAAAATAGTAGGTGTACTCCATCTAGAAAGCAGCATAGGAAAACCACATATTGTCCATAATAATGATGCGAACATTATTAGCAAATTAAATTTTCATAATAAATTAGCAAATTGTAGTATGAATTAATTAGTCTTAAAATTTGGTACGAGTATTTAGCTTTTTTGGAAGTTAAATTGTAAAATGTTATATAAAAGTAATCTTGCTATCGTTAAATTTGAAATATTATAGTTGTGAACACTTTGATAATTATATGGTCTTTAGGCATGTCAAACATTCTTGCTATAAAAATGATGTAAATATAATGCTAAACTAACAGTTCATATGCTTGATTCCTTTGTAGGAAATATCTAGAACTATGGATAAAAGTTGGGTAGATCTTGATCAGAGTTCAGATGAATATAGATATAAACTGGATTTATTTTTGGATTATGCATTTGCTAGATCTACAAGAAAAGACAAAATATTTTGCCCTTGTAAAAAAAGTTGCAATCGATATTTTAATGATAGAAAAACCATTGAAGGTCATCTTCTTTGGCAAGGAATGGATATCTTATATAGAACAGCTTGTTGGACACATCATTATGAGCTTTTTATGGATCAAGACAACGAACTAGGAAATGATATTAACTATACGGGTAATACGGGAACATATATCGACAGCAATGAAGATGGGGGTGAGATGCGTAATTTTCTCAATGAAGCATTTATGCAACCCTTGACTAGATAAAATGTTGGTTTGTCAAGCCAGCCAACTATTTTTTAGAGTCAAGATACCGAACTAGAAAGATTTCAAAGGTTGCTAGATGAAGCTAACAAAGATTTGTACCATGGTAGTAAGCATAAGAAACTAGATGCAATTGTGAGGTTATACAATATTAAGTGCTTAGGTAACAATCTGGAAAATCAGAACCAATTTAAAATTTTTATGTTAGCCATTTTAATGAATTTTGAATATTTGAAATGATTTATTTTAAATAATTACGACGAGAAATTATTTTGAATAGAATTAGAACGTATAAATTTATTTAAATCGAAGTTAGAATACAATTATTTATATTAATTATAAAAGGAATTGAAAATGGCGCGGTAGTCTGAAAATTCGATTTCAAATTTCAAATGAATGCACAGGATTCAAAATAAGCCGGATCTTTAGTGAAACCAGAAATATTTGGATCTGTTTGAAAATATCTTTCCAACGAATCTGAAAAATTGAAATTTCATAACGGGAATAAAAAGTTATGTCCAGTTGAAAATTCAGAGTAGTCGCTATGGAAATATAGCCCTTAAAAATAGCGATTTTGGAAACGAACTCCATTTTCGACTAGACCACTTTTGTTGGATCCGAAGTGTCAAATTATTGCTAGATTCCAATTTTCATAATTTTGGAATCAATATGTGAGCGTGGTGAATTTAAACGTGTTTGGTCAATTCAGTTTGAATTGAATCGACTGGAAAATGACCATTTTTCAAACGGTCTCCAAATTTGATGAAATTAGTTTTGTTAGGACCGTATCATCCAAACATAGCCAGATTTATTTTTCTGGAATTTTTGGAGTTAGTATGTGCCCCCGGTAAATTAAAATGTACGTTTAAATTAAAAATATATTGATTTATATTTTAAATTTAACAGAAACTATACGAAACAGTCGAATTGGCTTACATAGCATATCCCATTGCGTTCGGAATGGGGGTATTTAGCTAGGGGAGACAGTCGTTGGGCTTGATTCAGAGTTAGAATGAGAAAGTTACTTTTGGATATATATATAATAAAGGGGCTTAAACCCTAGTTTTCCTCCACAATTAAAATTGAGCCCCTGAACTTCAATAAAACCCGTCGTTCTCTACCCTGACCGCCGCCGCACCGCGTTCCACCCCCATCGCCACCACTAACCGACCGCCACCCACTCCCTAGACGCCGTCGATCGTCACAGACCGCCTCTTCCCTTGCAGTTCGAAACCCCCCACGAACACCCCCAAATCGACCCAATGCAGCGCTGCCACCCCCTATTCCACCAGCAGGCCGAGCATCGCACCCTCCATCGCATCTCCCTGATGCTCCTACACCATGGCCACCACCTTCGATCACCACGCCGGCCACCAGCGATGCCCTCCCCTCCTCCGATCGATTAACGGTGAGTTTTTACTTTATTTTATTTAGTTTAATCCATTTAAAAATTTGATTTTTATGAAAATAAATATACATATTTTTAATTATAAAAAGGTTTGGTTTTTAATTATATAAAAAAAGTATGAGTGTTAGTCTTACAAAAATTTGATTTTTTATATGTGTAACATCACAATAAAGATTCGATTTTTATATATGTTGTAGCGAAATAAAAATACAATTTTTATCATCTTGAAAGCGAAGTAAAAATGAGATTTTTATATATGACATTGAAATAAAAATGTGATTTTTAATTATAAATTTTGTTGATTAAAAATATGATTTTTAATATATATATATATATACCGCGTGAAACAGACTGCGATGGAACAAACTGGAAGCTGAGCGGAATCCAAATTGTCCGCTAAAGAATGACGGAGTGGATCCCAAAGGTGATAACTCCTCATTGAAATTTCTTATACAGTATATGAACTGCTCCCCGTCGTCCACAGACCATGGACGACCTGTTTGATTATGATATGTTGTGAAAATTTATTGTGATTGTGATGTGGAATGGAATATAAAAATATTCAGGTGTTGAAATAAAATATTTTATCATTAAAAATATAATTTTTAAAGTGTATATGAATAAAATAAATATCCATTTACAAATCGGACGATTTGTAAATGTATACCCATTTGACTGACATTGATTGGGACGATAAATTTTACCCATCGCCCAACTGCACAAATAAAATATGTGTTTGTTGATTGAAACCCCAACGGGTGTTGGGATGATATTTGACATACACTAATACCAACTGTTTAGTGGTACGTCGATCGATTGGTTGACAGACTGTGTAAGTGCTAAATATTTATATTTAATGCTTATGCAGTGTCGAGTGCACTCTGGATGATGGTCGATTGTTTATCATTGCTGTTATGTACATTAGTTGTATGAAATCCATATAAATCACATTATATGGTAATTGACTTGGTCTGATTCCAATTCAAGAATAAAGGATATTTTAAAATAACGAATATTTTAAAATAATATTCAGAAAAGAATCAAAATATGATTTTGATGTCCGATTTGGGATGGACACGAAAATATTTAAATATATAAAGTCGGGTTGATTGGTTATGCGCCATTTTGACGCGAATGATATTTATATCGATTTTATTCATTTTTATAATGAATATCGAAAAGGAAGTGATTTCAAGATCTGATGTTTGAAAATATTATCATTCATATATTAATGATATGGTATATTCAATTTTGATTTAAAATTGAAAATTAAGTTGGAATCGTTTTTAAAACGATTATAAAATACGTTTTGAATAGAAATCGATGAAATATATATATAATATATATATTATATATATTTAATGGCCTGAATAGAATGCGCCGCGCAGCGACCGTTCACGAAATTCAACCATTGACTTCGAATTGACGTTACGGGAGATCCGACCGTCGGATTCTCCTAAAATCGGAACCGTTGGGTTCTTATCGAAAAGAGATTTCCAACAATATAAGAGATTTGAAATCTAACGATTGGATTTCGAATTATGCCCAAATCAAATTTGGAAAAGGTTGTTGTAAGTGCAGTTCAATGACCGTTTATGGAAATCGATTGTGCGGGCCTTGATAAAATTATTAAAAATATTAATAATTTGTGTAAAATTTTAATAAATGATTAGGAAAGAGTTTGGATGAAAAGTTCCAAATTTGAAAAGATAAAATATATTTTTATCGAAATGAACTAGTTATAAACTAGAATTATAATCCTATATTTTTAAATAAATAAATTGGGTTTGAAATGGTTTTGAGAATAAGCAAAATTTCCAATATATGAATTGGAATGGATTGGAATGGAAATCATCTTCGGAATATTTCAATATTGGATTTCGAGATTATATGGGTATTGTTATGGAAATTTGGAAGATATATTTATATCTTTATTTCCAATACGATATTTACTGGTTTCAAAATTTGATATTGAATATAAGCCGATATATTTTCTATTCAGAGCCTGGTATTTAATATCAAATGGGATTTTGGGTTTGTCGTGAACCATGTCTTCATTAACAATGTTTTTAAACCCAAATGAAAAAAGAATAAATCTTTTAAATAAGATTTAAAGGAGTTTACCAGCTAATTTATATTTAATTGGAATTGAATTGAATGTGATTCTGGGTTTGTCGTGAATAGTGTCTTCATTAACACCGTTCTTAAACCCAAATGAGAAAAGAATAAATCGTTTAAATAAGATTAAAAGGAGTTTACCAATTAATTAATATTTAATTGGAATTGAATTGAATGTGATTTTGGGTTTGTCGTGGATGGTGTCATAAATAACACTGTTCTTAAACGCCGTGTTAAAAGAATAAATCTTTTAATTAAGATTTAAAAACGAATTACCAATTAATTGGTATTTAATTGGAACTGAAATGGAATGCGAATTGGGTTTACTGTGAACTATATTTTAAACGGCATTCGTTCTTTAACCCGACTAACAGAGAAATGTGATTTGGAATTTACAAATCTTTTAACTAAGATTTATTGGAAAATTTTCAAAGTAAAGTTTTCCAATTTAATATATTGGAATGGAATGGAATTCAAGTGGTAATAATCGTAGTGAATTTCTGTGGAGGAAGACTGTTACTATATATGGAATTTAAAAGGCTTTGCCATTATTCCATTTATATTATTAGTCGGATATGGAAATTGATATTGATTATATATACTGATTTGTTTTCCATGAAAATTCCATAATTAATGGAATGTGATTTTGGGGTTTATCGTGAGCCATGTTTTAAATGACATTGGTTTTTTAACCCAGTTAAAGACAGGATATGATTTCCCAAAGTTGAATAATTATTAGTATTTATTTTTGGGAAGATTAAAATTGAATTAGAGTTTTAATGAATCTTTAATTAGTTTGAAATGAGGATTTGATAATTTAAATTATCAAATCTGAAAAATGATCGAGAGTAGAGTATCACGTGTTTTGCTCCAAACGATAGTTAAGTATTTAATTAGATTTGAATGTGAAATGGTAATTAATTTTTACCGATAACACTATGGTGTTAGATATGGAGTATTACCAGTTTTGCCCCATGGGATGAATAGGTTGGTATTGGGAAATATATATAACAAATGATTACTTCGGTAAGGTTCGCTAATCCCGACTAGTTTGGAAAACCTTAATATGGTTTAAATTGTGAAAAGAATATTTGAATAAAAGAATTTTCTGGATTGGAATGAGGCGTATGTTATGTTTATGTAACACTTGTTTATAAAATACATGAGTTTTTCGGAAAGACTGGGTTTATCCCATTCTGAATAACTGATACGACGATTAGTCAACAATGAAGACGGTGGTTGAAGACCAGAGGTTTTCACATCGTTTGGATGATTACTGATGTCTTAATTGGGTTGTACACCCAAGACGAGGTAATAAGTGGTGATCGTTCAGATGTAGTTGGAGATCAACAGATATGCGAGGACCTCTCTCCTATATCGGACATATGGAACGAGGAATAAGGTGCCTCCGGTTTCGTTCAGACCCAGAACGAACATGTAAATGGACTATGTGTCTGACATTGGATTTTTCTCTGTGTTGATTGATCTCTATCTAATATACATCTATTTGGTGGCGGAGAATTTATTCTCTTGCTTAGCACTCTTCTCTGAGACGAACGAGCTTAGAGGTTGTATATCAATAGACATCAGTCACATGGCGTGAATTGCCTGTGTGGCATGCTTGAGTGGAAAATGATCAAGGCTTCTGTTTAAAAGAAGAGTCTTGTTGTTGATGATCAAAGCACAGCTTTAATATAGAGACACTTTGTGTATAGCGTTAATTCGCGAGCCTCACACCCCGGTATGAACCAGAGACGGGAGAGGATCTAGGGAGAACATGCAATTCTTTCTAGCTAGAGGGGTGTCAGGGTTTTGCATGGTCTGACATTTTTATATTTTTACCTATGTGGTTGTTGGAATGCGAGGCGCTCGGATATATCGGTTACTATGGAACTGATGGATATTGGGTCATCTGGCTCATTTTACGCCTCGTAGGGTGGGGAAATGCATGTTCAGGGATTATTAATCCACTTAAAATGTGGACCTGTGGCTCCTAAGGGCTTGACAGAGTACTTGTCCTAAGACATGGTAGGATAGATTGTCTCGAAGCGTAGATGGAAATCCAACTTCCAATATGACATTGCGGTTTTAATTGTAGAGCCTAGTATGGCGACATAGTGGGATGGGGCACTCATGCCATCTATGATTGATACATTTATATTTGAAGTTGTTTTTGACATTATACACCTTTAGTAATAATTAAATCACGTATCATGCAATTTTGGCTATTATAAGGTAAAAACTCTATCCTCCGGCTTGCGTTGCATTGTGTGATGGGACCTGGGTCTTATAATAGCTTCATAATTCTTTATTTAGCATTGCGCTGTATGTTTTATGCACTTGTATTCTTAGGGTTAAACTCGTTCCGTGTTATACAGCGTGGTCCCTTGATTTACCTAACTTTAAAAATCAAATTAATAACTGTTTTAGTTCTCACACCAGTCACATGACTGACCTGGAGTTTATTGTTTTAACCTTAACTCTAGGTGCCCATATTTCCACACGGACAGCTAGTAGTTGGGTTTTGCAGATATTCTATTCACAGGATCCTGGTTTATAGCTGAAGCGATATTCAGAAAGCTTTGCATCCATATATTTCTTTTAGTTGTGTTTTGTATTATTTTCCACTGCTATGTATTTAAATGTAATTTAATCTCTGATATTTATCAAATGTATTTTATTCATTCATGCTCTGTTATATTCTCGTATTCTGATGGAATTGTTGTAATAAGCAATGAAATGTTCCTCTGTCTGTGTCCTGATTTGTCATGTTCTCAGGCAATCCGTTCTTTCTCTTCTCTTTGGAGATCGGGGAAGTTCAGGTCGTTAAAGTTGGTATCAGAGCTTTGGTTTACAGAGCTCGAGAACAAGACACATTAGAACCAAACGAAAGAATTCATCAGAGATTGGATTAGTAATATCCAATAAAAATGACTCGTTAGAGATGGGATCAATAGTATCCTAGAATGAGTCGAAAGAGTGTTATTTTAAAACAAAAATGAAAACAAATTTTGTTATGAAAATCTAAATCTAATTATACGTATTTGAATATTTATTTTAAATTGATTTGAACAATCGAGTACATGGAAATTTTGAATATACGCGTAATTAACGTGTATTTGAAGCCTCAAATATATTGGACAGATATAGAATCACACTCTAGTCGCCTGGAGATGATCCTGATGATTACCATAGTATCATCAGTATTTATGTTCGAGTTTCGAAAGTGGGATGTTTATATATTCCCATTAGACTGGTGTGAGAACCAAAACTAGATAGGGTTTATTGTTGTGAATTGGCATCAAAAACATGATTTAAACTAGATAGGGTTTATTGTTGTGAATTGGCATCAAAAACATGATTTTGTGTGTGTGTATATATATATATATCAAAGTTATGAATTTGAAAATTAATCAACTAATTGATTGCTGGTTGTGTTGTTTGATTATTAGTTTAACTGATAAAACCAATATGATAAAGGAATGATGAGTTTAGCCAGATCAAATCAAATATTGAACTGAATTGAAAATTGGTTGAAATTGCATGCATGTACATGCATATATATTGAATAGGTTATGGATAAACTGCTAAGAAGAGGAATAAAATTTTATGCCCGACAAATAGGTACGTATTTACTAATTTTCTTTTAAAGAGTTTATGAGCCTAAGGCTGGTCGCTTGTGTAAGGACCCATAACTTCCCCGTGAAGGAAAGAGCGGATACTTTGAGGACAAGACAGATCAGAACACAAACAGAAGAACATTTCATTGTTTATTACAACAATTACATCAGAATACAAGAATATACACAGTATGAATAAATATTACACATCATAAATTATTAGATATTTGAATACATTACTGCAGCAAAAAATAATACAAAACACAACTGGAAGTAATACACGGATACAGAGCTTTCCGAATATCGCTTCAGTTGTAAACCAGGATCCTGTGAATATAGATCTGCAAAACCCAACTACTAGCTGCCCGTGCGGAAAATAAGGGCACCCAGAGTTTAGGTTAAAACAATAAACTCCAGGTCAGTCATGTGACTGGTGTGAGAACTAAAACAGTTATTATCTTGCTTTTAAAGTAAGGTAAATCAAGGGACCACGCCGTGTAACACGGAACAGGTTTCCTCCCAAGAATACCAGTGCATAAAACAACAGCGCAATGCTAAATAAAGAACAATGAAGCAATTATAAGACCCAGGTCCCATCATACAATGCAACGCAAGCCGGAGGATAAGATTTTTACCTTATAACAGCCAAGAATGCTTGGTACGTAAAAGTTGATGTTTCATTATTGCTATAAGTGTATAGTGTCAAAACAATTTCAATCATAAGTATCAATCATAGATGGCATAAGTGCCCCATACCACTATGTCGCCATATATAGGTTTACAACTAAAACCGCAAAGTCGCATATTGGAAGTTGGATTTCCATCTATGAACCGAGGCCAGGGATCTTCCTCACTGAATTCGAGACTATCTAGCCCGAGTCTCAGGCAAGCGCGTAGGCAAGCCTTGAATCGTGAGGGTCGGTCCACCGATGTGGATTATTATGCCTGAACATTGCGTTTCCCTTCCCTTTGGGGTGAAAATGAGCCAAATGACTCCATCGGCTCCACATAGTCATAGATATATCCGAGGCGCCTCGCAATTCAACAACCATAAAGGTGAAAATAATATAAATGTCAGGGCTGGTAGGTCACTGACACCACCCTAGCTAGAAGGAAACGCATGTCTTCCCTGAGGTCCTCTCCCGTTTCTGGTTCACAACCGGGGTGTGAGGCTCACGAATTAACGTCACACAAAGCTATGCCACACGGACGGTGCTTTAATCACCAACCACAAGACTTTGCTTTTCAACAAAAGCCTTGACCATTTGCCACTTAGGCATGTCACACAGGCAATTCACTCCATGCGATTGATATCCATCAATATATAACCTCTAAGGTTGTACGTCTCAGAGAAGGGCGTTAAGCAAGAGAATAAATTCTCCGCCTCCAAACAGATATATATTTAATAGAAATCAATCAAACGTAATAAAATCCAATATCAGACACACAGTCCATTTACAAGTTCGTTCTGGGTCTGAACGAAACCGGACGCACCTTGTACCTCGCATATACATCGATCTCCAAGTACGTTTGGACGATCACCAACTGATTCCCTCCTCTTGGGTGTACAGCCCAATCAGTAATTATCCAAACGATGTGAAGACCTCCGGTCTTCGACCACCGTCTTCATCCTTGACACATCGTCGAATCAGTTATTTAGAATGGGATAAACCCGGTCTTTCTGAATAACTCGCGTATATAATAAACCAGTGTTACACCAACACAACATACGCCTCATTCCAATTCAGAATATTCTTTTACTCAAATATTCTTATACTTTGGGAAAGGTTCCCATTAATTTTATCAAAGATAAATTCTTTAAATTTATTCTTTAATCTTCTTTTGAATGTCAATTAAAACCAAATTATGGTTTATCCAAACTAGTCGGGATTAGCGAACCTTACCGAAGTAATTACTTGTTAAATTTCCCAACCCCTACCTATTCATCCCATGAAGTAAAACTGGTCATACTTCATATCTGACACCACGGTGTTATCGGTAAATTTAATCACCATTTCACGTTCAAATCTAATTAAAGATTTAACTATCACCTGGAGCAAAACTGGTGATACTCCATTCTCGATCATTTCAATCTAATTAAAGATTCATTAAAACTCCACTTGGTTTTGATCTTCCCAATAATCACTATCAATGATTATTTAACTTGGGAAATCATATCCCGTCTTTAACTGGGTTAAAGAACCAATGTCATATAAAACATGGTTCACGATAAACCCAAAATCACATACTATTTACAATGGAATCCTCATGGAAAACAAATCGATATATATATAATCGATATAAACTTCCATATCCGACTAATAATATAAATGGAATAACGGAAAAGCCTTTTCAATTCCAGATATATTAGTTGTCTTCCTCCACAGAAATTCACTTCGATTATTACCGGATCGAATTCCATTCAATTCCAATTTATTTTATTAAATTAGAAAATTTTACTTTGGAAAATCTCCTTTAAATCTTAACAATATATTTATAAGTTCCAAATCACATTTCACTGTAAATCGAGTTAAAGAACGAATGTCGTTAAAACACAGTTCACGATAAACCCAATTCCCATTTGATATTAAATACAAGGCTCTGAATAGAAAATATATCGGCTTATATTCAATATCACATTCTATGACCAACAAATATCGTATTGGAAATAACGATATTAATATTCTTTCAAATTTCCATAAAAATAATTGTATAATCACGAAATCCAACATTGAAATATTCCAAAGACAATTTCGATTCAAATCCCTTGCAATTCAATTATTGGAAACTCAGGTTAGTTTTTAAACCCTTTTCAAATCCAATTTATTTATTTCAAAAATATATGGATTATAATTCTAGTTCAAAACTAGTTCATTTCGATAAAAATCTATTTTTATCTTTTCAAATATGGAGTTTTTCATCCCAATTCTTTCCAAATCATTTCTTATGATTTTACACAAATTATTACTATTTTTAATAATTTTATCAAGGCCCGTACAGTCGATTTCCATCAACGGCCATCGAACTGCACTTACAGCGACCTTTTCCAAATTTGATTTGGACATAATTCCAAATCCAACCATTAGATTTCTAATTCCTTGTATTCGTTAGAAAGCTCTTTTCGATACAAACCCAAACGTTCCGATTTTAGGAGAATTCAATGGTCGGATCTCCCGTAATGTCCGTTCGAAGTCAATGGTCGAAATTCGCGAACTGCTGTTGCGCGGCGCATTCTATTCATGCCATTTATTATATATATATTTCATCGATTTCCTTTTAAAACGTATTTTATAAATCGATTTAAATTCGTTTTCAAAACGATTTCAACTTCCTATTCAATTTCAAATCAAAATTGAATATTCCATATCATCGATATACAAATGATAATATTTTCAAAATATTAGATTTTGAAATCAAATCCTTTTTGATATTCATTATAAAAATGAATAAAATCGATATAAATATCGTTCGCGTCAAAATGGCGCATATATAATCAAAACGGGTTTATATATTTCAATAATTTCGTTATTCTATTCAACAAATGAATATCTTCTTCAACACATGAATAAATATTTTATTCAACATATGAATATTTGTTAATTCTTACTTACAATAAAAATGTGAATTATATTGTATAAAATATTCGTTCAACACATGAATATTTTCAACACATGAATATTCTCAACACATGAGTATTTTCTTTTATTCAACACATGAATATATATTTCATTCAACACATGAATTTTCTTTTATTCAACACATGAATATTTATTTTAAAATATTCTTTATCTTCCAAATTGGAATAGGGCCCAATTAAATACCATATAATGTTACTTATATGGGTTCCATACAACACATGTATGTAATAGCAACGATAGATAATCAACCATCAGCCAGAGTGCACAACACAACTTCATAAGCATTAAACATAAATAATTAAAGCTTACACAGTCTGTCAGCCTATTTATTGACATACACCTAAACAATTTGGGATTAGTGTACGGCAAATATCATCCCAACACCCGTGTGGGGTTTCAAATCAACAAACATAGTTTTTTATTTGTGCGGTTGGGCGATGTGTAAAATTTATCGTCCCAATCAATATCAGTCAAAGGGGTGTACATAAACAAATCATTCAATTTGTTTATAAATATCTATTTTATATACACTTAAAAATCATATTTTTAACTATAAAATATTTATAACGATAAAATAATTTATTTCATTCCACTACACACAATCATTTTTCACAACACATCAATCAAACAAACAAGTCATCATGGTCTGTGGATGACGGGTGTCGGGTGCTGCTAAGCACCATCTGCATCCTAGTATATATTTCGACTAGAAAACAAAATAAAAGTGAGGAGTTCTCACCGAGGGTTCCACTCCTCCATTATCTATTTCTGAACGGTTCAGATATGCCTAAAATTCCAATGCGACATTTTTCCGCTGTTCACATTAAAAATCACATTTGTACAATGGCATTTCATATATAAAAACCATATATTTATTCTTGCACTGCTCATATAAAAATCAGATTTTTATGCTAAAACCATTTTTATAAAAATTATATTTTTATATCGTTATTCAAATAATAAAAATCATATTTTTACTTCACTACCTTTAAAATAAAAATCACATTTTTATTCTAAAATCATTGCTATAAAAATTATATTCCCATCACAATGAAAATATTGTAAAAATCGCAACTTTATAACGTAAAAATCATTTCTTTTTCTAACTTCATTTTATGTTAACATATATATAAAAATCCAATCTTTTCAATGGTAAAAATCCAATCTTTGTACATGCAAAAATCTTATCTTCGTATAATGAATAATCACAACTTTGTTCATATAAAAATCCCAGCTTTTTATATATAAAAATATCAACTTCATGTATATTAAAAATCTAAACTTTATATACATAAAGTTCAAACCTTCTATAAATTAAAAATCAAATCTTTACCTTGCCTTTTAATGTAAAATCGAATTTTTTCATCTTTAAAAACATTTCTACTTATAATTTTAAAACAATTAATATGGTATAAATAAAAGGAATTACCCTTTTTGCTGTGTTAAGAGGATTACTCCTTTTCTCTTCTTCCCGGTGTTCGAACCCGTGAAAACCAAGCCCCATTGCCGATCTTTGATTCAAGCTTCCATCTTCATCATACCACGGTTTCAAAAACCAAAACCACCGCTAGCTTCTCCTTTCCGACCTCTTCGACCATAGCACCACATCCTGGAGATCGAGCTCCTCCTCTCTGGTGTGGTTTCGTTTCCGCGACGGCAACTGGGTGCGAGCGGGTGCGATTGAGGGGGAGGGGCGAGATCGAAGTTAGTCAGATTCGGGTGGAGATGAGGGAGGTGGAAAGAGGCGCGATGCTGGTGAAGGCGTCGGCCTTTTTTTTTTTTGGGATCGATTTTGGGTTCTAAGAGAAATGGGGCGGCTGTGTTATGTGATTGGGGAAACAGGGTTTGACTTGATATAATATATAATTTATTTTAATTTTAATTCGAAAATAACTCTTTTAATTTTCGAACTCCAAATCAAACCCAACGACTGTCACCCCTAGCACATTACCCCCATTCCGGACACAATGGTATATGTCTCGTAAGCCGAATCGATCGTTTCGATCAGTTTCCATCAAAATCAAAATATAAATCCATATATTGAATTTGACGACGCACTTCAATTTACCGGGGCCACATACGGACTCTAAAAATTCCCAAAAAATATTTTCTAGCTTCGTATTAATGATACAGTCCTAACAAAACTAATTTCATCAAATTCCGAGTCCATTTGAAATATGGCCATTTTCTGGTCGATCGAAATTGACTAAAACTGTTAAAACACATTTTACTTTGCCACGCTCACATATTGACTCAGAAAATTATGAATTTTGGAATCTAGCAATAATTCTACGTCCTAGATCCAACAAAAGTGATTTCGTCGAAAACGAAGGTCGTTTGCAAAATTCACATTTTTAAGGGCTAGAATTCCATAACGACTATTCTGAAATTTCAACTGGGCATAACTTTTTATCCCCGCTATGGAATTTTGATTTTTTTGGATTCGTTCGAAAGATATTCTCAAATAGATTCTAATATTTTTGGTTTCACTAAAATCTGGTTTATTTTGAATCATGTACATTCATTTGAACTTTGAAATCGAAATTTTAAACTACTGTGCCATTTTCAATTCCTTTTATAATTAAAGTAAAATATTTATATTCTGGCGACGATTCAAATAAATATTTCCATTTTAATTCTATTCAAAATAAATTTCTTGTCGTTATTATTTAAAATAATTCATTTTAAATACTCAAAATTCGCGAAAATTGCCAAAATAAAATTTTTAAATTGGCTCGGATTTTCGGGTTATTACAGCTTGGCAATTTTCCTTTTCTTTTAAAAGGTTTATGAGCCTAAGGCTGGCCGCTTGGCAATTTTCTTTTTCTTTCAAAAGGTTTATGAGCCTAAGGATGGCCACTTGGCAATTTTCTTTTTCTTTTTAAAGGTTTATGAGCCTAAGGCTGGTCGTTTGGCATTTTCTTTTCCTTTTATATTGGTGACGGCCCTGCGTAGCGAGTTGCAGTTTGAAATGTCTCCACATACAAAGGAGGTTATAGCGAAAATTTTCAAAAATTTAGGGTGTTAGCCAAATTTTTGAAGAATTGGAAAATTTTTAGAAACCGAAAAGTCGAAGAATGAAAGCCAAAATAAAAGTTGAGTTGATTAGTAAAACAACTTTCAGCTCCGTTCCTTTTCGAGGACGAAAAATTTTATGTGGGGTAGATTGTAACAACTTGGAAAATCAGAACCAATTTTAAAATTTTATTTTAGCAATTTTAATGAATTTTGAATATTTAAAATGATTTATTTTAAATAATTACGATAAGAAATTTATTTTGAATAGAATTAGAATGTATAAATTTATTTAAATCGAAGTTAGAATATAAATATTTATTTCAATTATAAAAGAAATTGAAAATGGCACGGTAGTTTGCAAATTCGATTTCAAATGAATGTATAGGATTCAAAATAAATGGATTTTTAGTGAAACCAAAAATATTCGAATCTATTTGAAAATATCTTTCCATCAAATTTGAAAAATTGAAATTTCATAGTGGGAATAAAAAGTTAGGTCCAATTGAAAATTCAGAATAGTCGCTATGAAAATATAGCCCTTAAAAATAGAAATTTTGCAAATGACCTCCGTTTTCGACGAGACCAATTTTGTTGGATCCGGAGTGTCAAATTATTGCTGGATTCCAATTTTCATAATTTTTGGAATCAATATGTGAGCGTGGTGAATTTAAACGTGTTTGGTCAATTTAGTTTGAATTTAATCGACTGGAAAATGACCGTCTTTCAAACGGTCTCCAAATTCGACGAAACTAGTTTTGTTGGGACCGTATCGTCCAAACATAGCCAGATTTATTTTTCTGGAATTTTTGAAGTCGGTATGTGGCCCCAGTAATTTAAAATGTAAGCTTGAATTAAAAATATATTGATTTATATTTTAAATTTAACGGAAACTGTTCGAAATAGTTGAATTGGCTTACATGGCATATCCCATTACGTTTGGAATGGGGGTATTTAGCTAGAGGCGGCAATCGTTGGGCTCGATTCAGAGTTAGAATGAGAAAGTTTCTTTGGAATATATATATATATATATATATATATATATATATATATATATATAATAAAGGGGCTTAAACCATAGTTTTCCTCCACAATCAAAATCGAGCCCCCAAACTTCAAAAAAAAACGTCGTTCTCTACCCAGACCGCCACTGCACCGCGTTCCACCCCCGTCGCCGCCACTGACAGACCGCCGCCCCCTCCCTAGACGTCGTCGATCGTCATAGACCCCCCTTCCCTTGCAAGTCAAAACCCCACATGAACACCCCAAATCGACCCAACGCAACGCCGCCACCCCCTGTTCCACCACCAGGCCAACCACGGCACCCTACAACGCCCCTCCCCGACGCTCCAACACCATGGCCACCACCTCCGGTCACCAAGTCGGCCACCAGCAACGCCCTCCCCTCCTCCGATCGATTAATGGTGAGTATTTACTTTATTTTATTTAGTTTAATCCATTTAAAAATCTGGTTTTTATGAAAATAAATATACGTTGTTTTAATTATAAAACAGTTTGATTTTTAATTATAAAAAAAAGTATGATTGGTAATCTCATAAAAATTTGATTTTTATATGTATAACATCGTAATAAAGATTCGATTTTTATATATGTTGTAGCGAAATAAGAATACAATTTTTATCATCTTGAAAGCGAAGTAAAAATGGGATTTTTATATATGACATTGAAATAAAATTGTGATTTTTAATTATAAATTTCGTTGATTAAAAATATGATTTTTAATATATATATATATATATACCGCGTGAAACAGACTGCGATGGAACGAACTTGAAGTTGAGCGGAATCCAAATCGTCCGCTAAAGAAGGATGGAGTGGATCCCATAGGTGAGAACTCCTCATTGACATTTCTTATACAGTTATTTATTTTATAATTGCATATATGAACCGCTCCCCGTCGTCCACAGACCATGGACGACTTGTTTGATTATGATATGTTATGAAAACTGATTGTGATTGTGATGTGGAATGGAATGGAATATATAAATACTCGTGTGTTGAAATAAAATATTTTATTGTTAAAAATATAATTTTTAACGTGCATATGAATAAAATAAATATCCATTTACAAATCGGACGATTTGTAAATGTACACCCATTTGATTGATATTGATTGGGACGACAACTTCACAAATAAAATCTTGTGTTTGTCGATTGAAACCCCACATGGGTGTTGGGATGATATTTGACGTACACTAATCCCAATTGTTTAGTGGTATATCGATTGATTGGTTGACAGACTGTGTAAGAGTTAAATATTTATGTTTAATGCTTATGCAGTGTAGAGTGTACTCTGGATAATGGTCGATTGTTCATCATTACTGTTATGTACATTAGTTGTATGAAATCCATATAAATCACATTATATGGTAATTGACTGGGTCTGATTCCAATTCAGGAATAAAGGATATTTTAAAATAACGAATATTTTAAAATAACGAATATTTTAAAATAATATTCAGAAAAGAATCAAAATATGATTTTGATGTTCGATTTGGGATGAACACGAAAATATTTTAAATATATAAAGCCGTGTTGATTAGTTATGCGCCACTTTGACGCGAATGATATTTATATCGATTTTATTCATTTTTTTAATCAATATCGAAAAAGAAGTTATTTCAAAATCTGATGTTTGAAAATATTATCATTTATATTAATGATATGGTATATTCAATTTCGATTTAAAACGAAGTTGGAATCGTTTTATAACGAATTTAAAACGATTATAAAATACGTTTTGAATTGAAATCGATGAAATATATATATAATATATATAATATATATATTACATATTTAATGGCCTGAATAGAACGCGCCACGCAGCGACCGTTCGCGAATTTCGACCATTGACATCGAATTGACGTTACGGGAGATCCGACTATCGGATTCTCCTAAAACCGAAACCGTTGGGTTCGTATCGGAAAGAGCTTTCCGACGATTATAAGAGAATTGAAATCTAACGGTTGGATTTGGAATTATGTCGAAATCAAATTTGGAAAAGGTCGTTGTAAGTGTAGTTCGATGACCGTTTATGGAAATCAACTGTACGGGCCTTGATAAAATTATTAAAAATATTAATAATTTGTGTAAAGTCATAATAAATGATTTGGAAAGAATTAAAATGAATAATTCCGTACTTGAAAAGACAAAATATATTTTTACCGAAGTGGACTAGTTATGAACTAGAATTATAATCCAATATTTTTAAATAAATAAACTGGGTTTGAAATGGTTTTGATAATAACCAGAATTTCCAATATATGAATTGGAATGGAAATCATCTTCGGAATATTTCGATATTGGTTTTTATGATTATACGGATATTGTTATGGAAATTTGGAAGATATATTTATATCATTATTTCCAATACGATATTTGTTGGTTTCAGAATTTGATATTGAATATAAGCCGATATATTTTCTATTCAGAGCCTTGTATTTAATATCAAATGGGATTTTGGGTTTGTCGTGGATGGCTTCTTCATTAACACTGTTCTTAAACCCAAATAAGAAAAGAATAAATCTTTTAAATAAGATTTAAAGGAGTTTACCAATTAGTTAATATTTAATTGGAATTAAATTGAATGTGATTCTGGGTATGTCGTGAACGGTGTCTTCATTGACACTGTTCTTAAACCCAAATGAGAAAAGAATAAATCTTTTAAATAAGATTTAAAGGAGTTTACCAATTAATTAATATTTAATTGGAATTGAATTGAATGTGATTCTGGGTTTGTCGTAGATGGTGTCTTAAATAACACTGTTCTTAAACCCCGTGTGAAAAGAATAAATCTTTTAATTAAAATTTAAAGAAGAATTACCAATTAGTTGATATTTAATTGGAATTGAAATGGAATGTGAATAGGGTTTAAGGTGAACTGTGTTTTAAAACGACATTTGTTCTTTAACCCGATTAACAGAGAAATGTGATTTGAATTTATAAATCTTTTAACTAAGATTTACTGGAAAAATTTCAAAGTAAAGTTTTCCAATTTAATATATTGGAATGGAATGGAATTCGATTGGTAATAATGGAAGTGAACTTCTGTGGAGGAAGACTGTTACAATATATGGAATTTAAAAGGCTTTGCCGTTATTCCATTTATATTATTAGTCATATATGAAAATTGATATCGATTATATATATTGATTTGTTTTTCGTGAAAATTCCATAATTAATGGAATGTGATTTTGGGGTTTATCATGAACTGTGTTTTAAATGACATTGGCTTTTTAACCCAGTTAAAGACAGGATATGATTTCTCAAAGTTGAATAATCATTAATATTGATTTTTGGAAGATTAAAACTGAATTAGAGTTTTAATGAATCTTTAATTAGATTGAAATGAGGATTTGATAATTTAAATTATCAAATCTGAGAAATGAACGAAAATAGAGTATCACCAGTTTTGCTCCAAACGATAGTTAAATCTTTTATTAGATTTGAACGTGAAATGGTAATTAATTTTTACCGATAACACTATGGTGTTAGATATGGAGTATTACCAATTTTTCTCCATGTGATGAATAGGTTGGGATTGGGAAATGTAACAAATGATTACTTCGGTAAGGTTCGCTAATCCCAACTAGTTTGGAAAATCTTAATACGGTCTAAATTATGAAAATAATATTTGAATAAAAGAATATTCTGGATTGGAATAAGGCGTATGTAGTGTTTGTGTAACACTTGTTTATAAAATACGCGAGTTATTCGGAAAGACTGGGTTTATCCGATTCTGAATAACTGATACGACAATTTGTCGACGATGAAGACGGTGGTTGAAAATCGGAGGTCTTCACATTGTTTGGATGATTACTGATGTCTTGATTGGGCTGCACACCTAAGATGAGGTAATAAGTGGTGATTGTCCAGACGTACTTGGAGATCAACGGATATGCGAGGACCTATCTCTTGTATTGGACATATGGGACGAAGAATAAGGTGCCTTCGGTTTCTTTCAGACCCAGAACGAACTTGTAAATGGACTGTGTGTCTGACATTGGATTTTTCTCTGTGTTGATTGATCTCTTTCTAATATACATTTGTTTGATGGCGGAGAATTTATTCTCTTGCTTAACACCCTTATCTGAGACGTACGAGCTTAGAGGTTGTATATCGATAGATATCAGTTGGATGGTGTGAATTTCATGTGTGGCATGCATGAGTGGTAAATGATCAAGGCTTCTGTTGAAAAGCAGAGTCTTGTGGTTGATGATCAAAGCACTGCTTTAATATAGCGCTGCTTTGTGTATAGCGTTAATTCGCGAGCATCACACCCCGGTATGAACCAGAAACGGGAGAGGATCCAAGGAGAACATGCGTTTCTTTCTAGCTAGAGGTGGTGTCAGGGTTTTTCATGCCCTGATATTTTTTTATTTTAACCTATGTGGTTGTTGGAATGCGAGGCGCTTCGGATATATCTGTTATTATGGAACCGATGGATATTGAGTCATCTGGTTCATTTTACGCCCCATAGGGCGGGGAAACGCATGTTCAGGGATTATTAATCCACTCAAAATGTGGACCGGCCCTGTAGCTCCTAAGGGTTTGAAAGAGTACTTGTCCTGAGACATGGTAGGCAAGATTGTCTTGAAGCGGTGAGGACGATCCCTTGCCTCGATTCATAGATGGAAATCCAACTTCCAATAGGACATTGCGGTTTTAATTATAGAGCCTAGTATGGCGACATAACGGGATGGTGCACTCATGCCGTCTATGATTGTTACATTTATATTTGAAGCTGTTTCTGACACTATACACCTGTAGTAATAATAAAATATGAAATTTCACGTATCAAGCATTTTTGCCTATTATAAGGTAATAACTCTATCCTTCGGTTTGCATTGCATTGTGTGATGGGACCTGAGTCTTATAATAGCCTCATTATTCTTTATTTAGCATTACGCTGTATGTTTTATGCACTCGTATTCTTGGGGTTAAACCCATTCCGTGTTATAGGGCGTGGTCCCATGATTTATCTAACTTTAAAAATCAAATTAATAACTGTTTTAGTTCTCACACCAGTCACATGACCGACTTGGAGTTTATTGTTTTAACCTAAACTCTAGGTGCCCATATTTTCCACACGGGCAGTGTGACGGCCCGCCCCGCATCAGCCGACATTTCCTCCGAAAGTGCGCTGTACACATGCCCGACTAGCATGGAGCGGTCGCCAAAGAAAGGAAAGAAGAGAGTGAACTAATCGAAAACCTGTAGAATGTCTCACAGCACATGGGATAAAATATAATAACAACACACTAGACATAAAACAGGCGAGACAGTGCATAAGCTGAAAACCAAACATCATAGCAGCGGAAAATCCAAATACAGCTTATGTTCCACATCATCATTATTACAACTTTAAAACTGTCTCTAAAGTAAAAGAAAGGAAGGGTACACTACTAATGCCCAAAGTAGTGACCAGCAACGACACAGGGAGAATATCTACATATATCATACGTGGGAGCCTCCTCCTCGTCTCTGGTACAACTACTTGTGCATACCACCTAACCTGTCTCTAGTCTGCTCGTGAGAGCACCCAGAGTAATAAGAAGAGACATAAAACTCTGGGTCAGACAAAAAGTCGGGTATGAGCGATAAGCAGCTAAATGGAACAATACCATGTGTACTAAACCATACCTGAACCTGGACCTGCAACCAAAGAGTAGCACTACATACCGTACAATACTCTAAGGTGCCACTAAACAGATGGTGTAAAGAATACGGGGGGTGGGGGTGTGCGTGTGTAACAACCCGGAAATACGAGCCAATTTAAAAAATTTAAATTGGTTATTTCAAAGGAAATTTGAACAATTAAAATAGAATATTTCAATAAAATAGTGAATTAGAAATAGTATGTCAGTTTGAAAATTTGAATTCAAACTTTGACTGACTGTGCTGGGTGGAAAATATAACGGATTTTAGTGAAACCAAAAATATTTAAATCTGTTAATGAATACCTTTCTAACGAAACTGAAAAATCGAAGTTTCATAGCGGGAATCAAAAGTTATGGCCAAATGAATTTTCAGAAAGGTCGCTATATAGAATATATAGCCCTTGAAAATAGATATTTTGCAAACAACCTCGGAATTCAACGAAACCACTTTTGTTAGGTCCGGGATGTCAAACTATTGCTAGGTTTCAAATTTCATAATTTTTGAAGCTAGTATGTGAGTGTGGCAAAGGAAAATGTGTTTGGTCAAATTTTGTTAAATTGGATCGACCAGAAAAGGGTCATTTTTCAAACGATCTCAGAATTCGACGAAACTAGTTTTGTTGGGACCGTAGCGTCAAAACATAACTAGATTTATTTTTCTGGAATTTTTCGAATCAGTTTGTGGCCCTGGCAAATTGAAATGTACGTTCAAAGTTAAAATTAAATGTTTTATATTTTAATTTGAAGAATAACTGACTGTAACAGTCGAATGGGCCTATGAAACATATCCCATTGTGTTCGGAATGGGGGTATTTAGCTAGGGGCGACAGTCGTTGGGTTTGAAAAAAAGTTCGTTTAAGAAAACACTATTTTTGAATTTAATAAAACCATGGGCCAATCGTTAAATTCCTTTCAATTTTTTTAAAAACTAAAAAAATCAGAAACCCTTTTCCCTTTATTGCTCTCGACGACTGTCGACTTCACCGCTTCCCAGGCAAATCGCCGCCGCCACAGCCACCTACCGACGCCGCCACCACCTCGAATCGACGCGCCTCCCTCCCCCCTTCAAATCTGACCCTACCTCGACCCCCCTCGTCGCCTCCATCGCCTGAATCGTCGACCCAAAGTCGACGACTTCCCAGCGCTGCCACGATCGCCAGAGGCCACCAGATCCGACCGCACCACCACCGACAGGACCGCCTCGCTCCCCTGTTTTACGTCGCACCCTCCGATCTTCACCACGGTGCACGAATTTCACGAAATCTCCAAACCCTAGTTCGAACCATCGAGAAAGGTGAGTCCTTTTTGATGTTTGAACTTTGAAAAATCATATCATTATGGTGTGTTGACGAAATTCGATGAAACAGGAAACATCGGGACCGCTAGGAAGCCCTCTACCACATAGAAGAGACCGCGTTTTTTCCTGAGCCATCTACGATTTTTAGCACTCCGAAAACCAATGTGAGATATCTAAATTAAAAGAATTTGAATGGAAAATGTCGTGTATAAATTATATAAGCGAAATATAAATTACACACGTGTTGTATACCTCATGTACATGCGTTGTATAAGCTATATGAGCGAAGTATGAATTATACATGCATAGAATAATTGATATATATGTTGAAATGCAAGTGAAATATAGAAATAATATATATATACTCCCCTCGTCCACAAACCATGGACGATATTTATTGTTGTGAATTGGTGTGAAATATTGGATGAAAAATGCGAATGGTTGACTAATTGTTTGTGGTTGATATTGATTGGTTGTGGTTGAAAAATACCCATTGGTGATTGAAATAAATTAGAAATAATTGTGGAAATGAAAATAAAACATGCCGCCTGCATGCGAATTAGATGCATGAATACCCATCGTCAAAAACTGCGAGGTTTTAAGGTAGAGCGAAGAGCAGTATTAGGGACGGTGCCGGTTTTAACTACCCTGCCGTTATGCTGCCGAAATTTTGAATAATATTCATGTGTTAGAATTATTTTCATATGTTGAAATTATTTTCATGCGATGAAACTAAATTCATGTGTTGAAACTATATCCATATGTGGAAATGCTCATGTGTTGAGAAGTGATGTGTGAAAATTAAATTCATATGTGAATGAATAAAGTGTTTAAACAATAAAAATCACATTTTTATAATATATATGAATTATGTAAAATATTCGCCTTATATATAAATAGTTTCAACAATAAAAATTTCATCTTTCTTATATGAACAAACTATATAAAATATCCATGTGTGGAAATGCTCATGTGTTGAGAAGTGTGTGTGTTGGAAAAGTTCATGTGTTGAATAAAAAGATTGAACATTAAAAAAAAATTACATTTTTATTGAAACTATGAAGTGTTAAAAACATTCATGTATTGAATAAATATTTTAGATGATAAAAATATCATTTTTATCATATATGTGATATGCTAATGATATGCGAGCGTTGAAATAAATATTTTGGAAAGAAATATTATTTTTAACATGCATAGGAACTAAATAAAATAGTCATGTGTTGAAATATATTTTAGTTCGCCAAAATTATCATTTTTGAAATGTGTAGTGTTAAAAATAACCACTTGTTCAAATAAATATGCATGAGTTGAAATATTCATTAATTAGCTAATGATATGATTTTTGCCTATGCATGCAACATTAGAATGAATGGTGTTTTTAAACCAAATAGAATCAAATATGAAGTTGAATGGAAAATGATAAGTGATAAGAATTGCATATATGTACATGCATATTTATTGAACAGGTTATAGCAAAGAGGTTAGAGAAGAGGAATAAAATTTTGTGCCCGATAAATAGGTACACGTTTACTGTTTTGTTTGGGTGATGATTTTATGAGCCTGTTGGCTAGCCGCTTGGCTTTTTCTTTTTCTTTTTGAGATGAGACGCCCGTGTGGCTATTTGGGAATTTTCCCAGCCCCTCTCGTACAAAGGAGGTTATGGCGAAATTTTCCAAAATTTAAAGGCGTTAGTGAAATATTTGAAGTGAAAACGATATAGGAATTTTCGAATGAACTATATTTATATAAATATATAAAAATAAATAAAATTAAAACGAAACATGGTCGTGTAGTTCGTGTTTTGAAACCGTGATTTCAAACGACTAGTGTGGGAAATCCGACCATTGGATTTTCCCGAAACCACAACCATTGGGTTCGCCTTGGAAATATCTTTCCAACGGCACCAACTTTGTAAAGATCCGACGGTTGGATTGTCTGAAATGTTTAATTCAAATCTGAAGAAAAACAGCGCCAGAAATGATTATATTTATATATATATATATATAATTAAATTAAATCGAATAACGACGCTGCAATTCGTAATTTGAAATCGTAACTTCAAACGACTAGTGTGGAAGATCCGACCGTCGGATTTTCCCGAAACTGAAACCGTTGGATTCATTTTGAAATGATCTTTCTAATGATATAAATTTTTTGAAGATCCAACGGTTAGATTTTCAGATATGTGTAAAACAAATTTAGTGAAAAACAGCGCCAGTGCCTCGGCACGATCTGAAACGTCGTTTAATTATATATGGCCGTTTTAAATAAATAAAAATGGCAATATATCGTTATAAAATACTATAGACGATATAGAGTGGAAATAAACCAACTGTGTTGTGTTTGCTTGATATGTGATGGTTGAATGTATTTAACAAGAAAATTATACTAAAGAACTGAAATGTGAATGTTGAATAGTTTAACCATGTGATAAATTGATTTGAAAATCTAAATATACGTGGGTTATTTGAAAAGGCCGAGTTTATTCTCATTTCAAATAATCGATCGACGTTGAAAAGTCGAAGAGTCGAAGACGGTAGAAGACCGACGATCTTCACATTGGATGGATGGGCGCTACTAATGCCCGTGATTGGAGTAGCTACCTTGAAGGAGCTGAGGTAGTAGCCGTCCGGACATATAGTTGATTGTGCGGATATGCGAGGATTTGGTGCCTCCGGTTTCGTTCAAACCCAGAACGAACTTGTAAATGGACTGTGTGTCTAACATTGGATTTTGTTCTATGCTGATTGATCTCTGTTAAATATATATCTGTTTGGCGGTGGAGAATTTATTCTCTTTCTTAACGCCCTTCTCTGAGACGTACGAGCTCAGAGGTTATGTATTGATAGAAATCAGTCGCATGGAGAGGATTGCCTGTGTGGCACGCCTAAGTGGCATATGATCAAGGCTTCTGTTGCAAAGCAAAGTCTTGTGGTTGATGATCAAAGCATGGTCTATGTGACGTAGCTTTGTGTACAACGTGAATTCGCGAGCCTCACACCTCGGTATGAGTCAAAAAGGGAGAAGGACCCAAGGAGTGCACGACGTTTCTTTCTAGCTATGGTGGTTTCAGTGACCTACCAGCCCTGACATTTATATCTACTTTTCACCTGTGTGGTTGCTGGAATACTAGGCGCCTCGATTATAGGTCTGTAAGGACCGGGAAATGTGTGTTCAGGAATTGCTAATCCTCAAAAGTAAGAGAGGACCGGCCTTGGAGGATCCAGGTATTGCTGTGTGCGGTCCCAAGGCATTTGCTAGAGTGTCTCGAATCGGAGAGGAGCTTTCCCCTTGCCTCGACTCATGATGGAATCCAATTTCCGATACGAAATTGCGGATGTGATTGTATTACTAGTATGGCGACATAGTAGATGGTAGCTATGCCGCCTAGGATTGATATTTATGATTGAATTTGATTTTGAAAACATATATACACTAGTAATAATATCAAACGCATTTGTTTTATACGTATGAAGCATTTTTGGCCATTATAAGGTAAAACTCTATCCTCCGGCTTGCGTTGCATTGTGTGATGGGACCTGAGTCTTATAATGGCTTCATTTTATAAAAAGCATTGCGATGATTTAATCATTTACTTTATTTCATGCACGAGCACTCATTGGAGTAAACTCGTTCCGCGATAGTGGCGTGGTCCTTTGATTTGCCTTATTATTGTTGTTAATAAGTTAAGTAGATTTCTCATACCAGTCCCATGACTGACTCGTAGTTTGTTTCACCTTGCAAACTCGTGTGCCCTCATTTTCACACAGGCAACCTAGTTACAGGTATCTGGTGCACTTTTGGCTCATGGCGAGGCTTGACTACACCGTGCCGACTTTGACTCTTTCCGCCATTATTGTATATGTATTATGATTCTGCCATTGGCGATGTAGACTGATGTTTATTTTGTGTACTCTTTATGTATGATTCCGCCTCTGGCGATGATGACTGATTATGTATTATTATGCACTAAGTTGTATCCTGCACTGTGCTCTCTGATGTGGTGATATCTATATGATTCTGCTGTCATATGTATGTAAATTATTCTATTTCTCGTTTATTCTAATATCTGTGATCTGTTAATGATGATTAATGTGTTATATTCCAATGATTATCCTTAATACCGTGTTATGGGGTTTTGGGATCGTCACAGCTAGTATCAGAGCTTTGGTTAACCTTAGTTCTTGAATCTTACACATTAAACATTTCGTCAAAATAGAGTCAGTAGTATTCTAAGGCGAGTAGCTCATTAGAGATAGGACTAGTAATGTCCTAGAATGAGCCAACCAGAATAGAAAAAACAATTTGATCAGTCCATCGTTATCTTTCCTTAAGTTTTTTGCTTAACCATACAATTAAATTATCATTTCTGTGGGCTGACTCTTTTCTTGCTTATACAGAATTTGAACAATGGCTACCCGAGCAGCCGCTGCTAGAGGAGGCTGTGCTAGCCATGGCAGAGGACGAGGAGAAGTCTTAGTTGAAGAAGGACCCTTGATACAACCGCCGGCCGCTCAACAATTCGAGCTGGATCGCGTAGCTAAGAGATACAAGAACCTAGGAGGCATAACCTTCTTGGGAACTGGCACAGTAATAGAGGCCCTTGCATGGCTGAAAACATGCAAGAAGATACTAGAAGGCCTAAGGCTCGGTGATCAAGATAAAGCTTTTATGGGCGCTTGGCTCCTACAAGAAGAAGCTGAACTTTGGTGGGAAGCTCTCACCGCTGGGATGGATTCAAAGAACTCTTCAAAGAGAAATATGTCCCAGAACAAGCCCTAGAGTGCATGCACAATGACTTTGCCAACCTCTAGCAGGGGGATCTCTCGGTGCAGGATTATCTGAATAAGTTTACACAATTGTCCCGCTATGCTCCAGAGCTCGTCGCCACTGCAAAGTCCAAGAATAAGAGGTTCATCCTCGGGCTGAAGCGACAATATCATGATAGAGACATGGCCCACATCATGCTGGGATTTAATGAATTGGCGGAAAGGACGTGCAACTACGAAGACCTGGATCAAAGGCACCTGGAACATGATCGTGCTAAAAGCCAAGCCGGAAATAAATGCGAGCCCGCTGTGAATCAAGCGGAGTCAAGCCAAGCAGCATCCTCGAAACCATAGACTGGCAGGCCGCCAAAAGGAAGCTGCTATAATTGTGGCAAGATAGGGCACTACTCCAATGTTTGCACAACCCCGAAGAGGCAGAAGACAAATTCTCAAGGTTCAAGCCAGGGCTCTCAGAACCCTCGCTCCTGCTTTAATTGCCGCAAGATGGATCATCTTGTCAAAGACTTCCCTTTGCTTAAGAAGGCTGCAGTAGCTCACGTGTATGATGGGACGAACCCGCTGGCTGCTTCCGCTGGAGCAGGTAAACCCGATATTGTGACGGCAAGGAATTTCGCTCGGTCTGAACCAGTCGCTAAACCGACCCAGACCGTTCGAAATGCCCTATCGTTTGAGAACAGGACAAAACAGAACGCATACAAAGAACATTTCATTGCATATAACCACAATGCATCAGATTACAAGAATATACAGAGTATAAATGAATACTACACAGAAATATCAGAGATTTAAATTACATTTAAATACATAGCAGCGGAAAATAATACAATACACAACTAGAAAGAGATATACGGATACAAAGCTTTCTGGATATCGTTCCAGCTGTAAACCAGGATCCTGTGAATATAAATCTGCAAAACCGAAACTACTAGCTGCCCGTGTCAAAATAGGGGCACCCAGAGTTTAGGTTAAAACAATAAACTCCAGGTCAGTCATGTGACTGGTGTGAGAACTAAAACAGTTAATCTTTATTTTTAAAGTTAGATAAATCAAGGGACCACGCCGTATAACACGGAACGGGTTTCCTCCCAAGAATACCAGTGCATAAAACAAACAGCGCAATGTTAAATAAAGAAAGATGAAGCTGTTATAAGACCCAGGTCCCATCACACAATGCAACGCAGCCGAGGATAGGGTTTTCCCTTATAACAGCCAAAGAATGCTTGATACGTTTAAAACAAATCATTTGATACTATTATAAGTGCATAGTGTATAAAACAACTTCAAATCGTAAGTATCAATCATAGGCGGCATGGGTACCATATATCATGTCGCCATATATAGGTTTACAAATAAAACCGCAAATGTCACGTATTTGGAAATTGGATTTCCGTCTATGAACCGAGGCAAAAGATAGTCCTCAACCGATTCGAGACAATCTAGCCTACCATGTCTCAGGATCAGAGCTCGAGTGACCCTAGGAGCGACAGGGCCGGTCCACCGATGTGGATTAAAATGCCTGAACACTACGTTTCCCCGCCCTTTGGGGCGCAAACGAGCCAACGAATGACTCCATCGGTTCGAGAACGACCGATCAATCCGAGGCGCCTCGCAACAGCAACAACCACATAAGTCAAACTCGTCAGGGCGTGTAAAACCACTGACGCCACTTCTAGCTAGAAAGAAACGCAAGTCCTCCCTGAGGTCCGTCTCCCGTTTTTGGTTCATACCGGGTGTGAAACACGCGAGGTAAACGTTACACAAAGCTACGCCACAAAGGCCGTGCTTTGATCATCACCACAAGACTTTGCTTTTCAACAGAAGCCTTGATCATTTGCATCTTAGCATGCCACACAGGCAAACCATCCTATGCAACCGATATCAGTCACACAGAATGAAATCCGATGTCAGACACACAGTCCATTTACAAGTCCGTTCTGGGTCTGAACGAAACCGGGAGCACCTAGTACCCCGCATATCCATCGATCTCCAAGTACGTCTGGACGATCACCAACTGTTTCCATCTTCTTGGGTGTACAGCCCAATCAAGATCATCAGTTATCACCCAAACGACGTGAAGACCTCCGGTCTTCAACCATCGTCTTCATCTTCGACTTATCGTCGTATCAGTTATTCAGAATGGGATGAACCCGGTCTTTCCGAATAACTCGCGTATATTTTAAATAAGTGTTACACAAACACAACATACGCCTCATTCCAATTCATTAGTCACTAACCGTAAATTAATCAAGAGAATAATTCCCCAAATATTAACCCCGAAGGCCGAAACCAACATCAGATCAATATCCAGAAAACCATTCTGCTTGGCTAACCGACAGTTAGTTTCTAAATTTCACGTTCAAATCTAATTAAAGATTTAACTATCGCCTGGAGCAAAACTGGTGATACTCCATTCTCGATCTTTTCAATCTAATTAAAGATTTATTAAAACTCCACTTAGTTTTAATCATTATCTGGGTTAAAGAATCAGTGTCATTTAAAACACGATTCACGATAAACCCAAAATCACATTCATTAATTATCGGGTTAAAGAACGAGTGTTATTTAAAACACTGTTCACGATAAACCCAAAAATCAATATCGATTCTATTCCAATTAAATATCATTTAATTGGTACACTTCATTAAATCTAAATAAAAAGATTTAATCTTTTCTCAACTGGGTTCAAGAACAGTGTTAGTGAAGACACCATTCACGACAAACCCAAATCACATTCGATATTCAATACAAGGCTCTGAATAGAAAATACATCGGCTTATATTCAATATCGAATTCTACGACTAACAAATGTCGTATTGGAAATAACGATACAAATATATATCTTTCAAATTTCCATAACAACACCTGTAATATCATGAATTCCAACATCGAAATATTCCGAAGACAATTTCGATTCAAATCCACTCCAATGCAATCATTGGAAATTTTGGTTATTTTCAAAACCATTTCAAATTCAATTTATTTATTTAAAAATAAATAGAATTATAATTCTAGTTCAAAACTAGTTCATTTCGATAAAAATCTATTTTTATCTTTTCAAATATGGAGTTTTTCATCCCAAACTTTCACAAATCATTTCTTATGATTTTACACAAATTATTACTATTTTTAATAATTTTATCAAGGCCCGTACAGTCGATTTCCAACAACGGCCATCGAACTGCACTTACAGCGACCTTTTTCGAATTTGATTTGGACGTATCTCCAAATCCAACCGTTAGATTTCAAATTTCTAACATTCATTAGAAAGCTATTTTCGATACGAACCCAACGGTTCCGGTTTTAGGAGAATCCGACGGTCGGATCTCCCGTAATGTCCGTTTGAAATAAATGGTCGAAATTCGCGAACTGCCGCGGCGCGGCGCTTTCTATTCAGGCCATTATATTATATATATATAATATATATAATATATACTTCGTCGATTTCTATTTAAAACGAATTATATAAATAGTTTTAAAATCGTTTCAAAAGCTATTTCAACTTCCATTTCAATTCAAAGCAAAATTGAATTCTTCTTTATAGATTCGTTTCAAAATTCATTTCTATTCAATTCAAATTTCAATTCAATTTGAATTCATTTCAATTCACTTTCAATTCGATTTGAATTCGTTTTCAATTCAATTCATTTCGAAATCGTTTTCAATTCAATTCATTTCGAAATCGTTTTCAATTCAATTCATTTCGAAATCGTTTTAAAATCGATTCAAATATCGTTCACGTCAAAATGGCGTCAATCTAATCAACACGGCTTCATATATTGATATTTTCAAATATTCCATTTCGAATATTTCTGTTTCAAATATTTCTATTTTAAAACTGGAATGAGGCCCAATCAATTACCATATAAAGTTAATTATATGGATTTTCATACAACACATGTATATAATAGCATGGAAAAATAATCAACCATCAACCAAAGTGCACTACACTGTATAAGCATCAAATATAGATATTCAACGCTTATAACAGCCTGTCAATCAATCGATCGACATATTCAATCAATCAGGATGAGTGAAATTCATATTTCATCCCAACACCCGTGTGGGGTTTCAAGCAATCAAACACAGATTTTATTTGTGCAGTTGGGCGATGTGTGAAATTTATCGACCCAATCAATATCAGTCAAATCAGTGTATATACAAACAAATCGGCCGATTTGTTTATAACTATTCATTTATTCACATTCACGTTAAAAATTATATTTTTAACGATCAAACATTTTATTTCAACCTATGAATTTCTATTCAATTCATTTACACAATAAAATGATATTTTTATTTTCTAACATATTTTAGAAAATTTCGGCGGCATAACGGCACGATACTAGAAACGGGACAAGGCCTAGCCTTATCCCCGGTCTAGTGAAGGCCCACGCCATTCACTCATCAATCAAATCAATTTCATTTTGCAAACCACAAAATTTGGAGTAAGGGTCTAACCTAGCCTTGCTCCCTCGCCTTATAACGGCGCACGTCTAATCCTAACCAATTTATCGATTCGATTTTTCACACCACAAACCACATTCAAACCAATCTCGCAAACAATAACCAAACAGCCAAACAAACAAGTCCATGGTCTGTGGACGATTGTGTCGGGTGCTACTAAGCACCGTCTGCATCCTAGTATATATATATAACTAGAAAAATAAATTGAAAGGTGAGAAATTCTCACAGATTAGCTATCCTAGCTCCACGGCACTCCTTTGCAGAAGTCTTCGTCGTTTCGCCTTTTTGTCACCTTCGTTGCTGCTTTCACTACATACGTAAAAATCACATTTTTACTTCGCTATTCAATATATATAAAAATCGAATTTTTACTATGTTATTCAATATATAAAAATCACATTTTATTTCGAAGTTCAGTATAAAAAAATTCTATTTTTCTATCGAAGTTCAATATATAAAAATCTGATTTTTAGTTCAAAGTTCAATATATAAAAATCTGATTTTTAGTTCAAAGTTCAATATATAAAAATCTGATTTTTAGTTCAAAGTTCAATATATAAAAATCTGATTTTTAGTTCAAAGTTCAATATATAAAAAATCTGATTTTTAGTTCAAAGTTCAATATATAAAAATCTGATTTTTAGTTCAAAGTTCAATATATAAAAATCTGATTTTTATCTCGACTTTCAATATATAAAAATATGATTTTTATCTTTTCTACAAATCCGATCTTTTTAAAGTTTAAACCCTTTGCTTTTAACTTAAAATTAAAATCAGTTTTAACCCTTCTTAAAAATCAACTGTTTTTATTCTTTTTTTAAAAAAAAAAATCAATTTTTAATCTTTTTCTAAAAACAGTTTTATCCCAAAAAAAAACAATTCAGTTTTACTTTAAAAAAACGAAATCAGTTTTGTTCTTTAAAAAAAAAACGAAATCAGTTTTTACTTTAAAAATCGAAATCAAAAATAAAAAATAAAATAAAGAAAAAAAACTTACTGTATTTGGTAGGGGGGGAAAGGTGCGCTCGAGCTCAGGAGAGGGCTGCGGTGCCTGGCGTCGGTCGTGGGGAGGAAGGAGAAGAAGGGGAGGATGGAGAGGAGCGACGCTCGTCTGGAGGGAGCGGGAAGGAAGAAGAGAGCTGCGATGGGGGGGGAGGGGGTTGCGGCCACCCTAGATGGCGTTGCGGCGGTGGTGGAAAAGGGGGGGGAGATCGACGATGCATCTCCGTCGTCTTCTAGGTTTTTTTTTTTCTTTCCTTTTTGATTTCCGTTTTGAACGTGGGGGGGGGGCCAGAGTTAAAAAGGGGGAAAGGAGATATTATATATATTTTTTTTATTTAATTAATTTAATTTCTCTCTCTCTGAGTTGACTTTTCATACGACCTCGAAACGAGGCCCACCGCCTGTCGTCCATAGCGTTTCACCCCCATCCCGAACACAATGGGACATGTTTCGCATGTTGATTCGATCGTTTGAATCAGTTTCCGTTAAATTTACATTTAAATCACTATATCGAATTTTAAACGTACATTTCAAATTACCGGGGTCACATACTAACTAAAAAAATTCCCGAAAAATATTTTCTAGCTTCGTATTGACGATACGGTCCTAACAAAACTAATTTCGTCGAGTTCTGAGACCGTTTGAAAAATGCCCAATTTAAAGTCGATTAAAATCAACTGAAATGGTCAAAACACGTTTTCCTATGCCACGCTCACATATTAATTCGAAAAATTATGAAATTTGGAATCTAGCAATAACTTTACACTGCGGATCCAACAAAAGTGGTTTCGTCGAAATCCGAGGTCATTTGCAAAATGTCTATTTTTAAGGGCCTGAATTCCATAGCGACTATTCAGAATTTTCAACTGGACATATCTTTTGATTCCCGCTACGAACTTTTGATCATTCGGATTCGTTGGAAAGATATTCACTATTAGATTCCATTATTTTTGGTTTCACTAAAATCCGGATTGTTTTGCACCCGGTACATTCAATTGAAGTTTGAAATCGAATTATCGAACTACCGCGCCATTTTCAATTCTATTTATAATTATATATAAATATTTATATTCTAACGACGACGTATATAAATATATACGTCGAATTCTATTCAAAATAAATTTCACGTCGATATTATTTAAAATAATCTATTTTAAATATAGAAAATCCGCTATAATTGCCAAAATAAAAATTTTAAACTGGCCCAGATTTTCGGATTGTTACAATCTCCCCCACTTAAAACTTTTCGTCCCCGAAAAGGAACAAAGTCGAAAGTGGTTTGATAATTCAACTCTACGATCGGTCAGGCTTCCGTTCTCCAACTTTTCAGTTTCTGAGAATTTTCAAAATTTCAAAAATTTGGCTAACACCCTAAATTTTTGAAAAATTTCGCCATAACCTCCCCTGCACCGGGAGCGTCGGGGAATTTCAAATAGCTTCCCCGGTCCTTCAAATCTCAAAAAGAGAAAGAAAAAGCCAAGCGGCTAGCCAATAGGCTCACAAAATCATCATCACCCAAACAAAACAGGAAATTATGTAGTAAACATGTACCTATTTGTCGGGCAAACAAATTTTATTCTCTGCTCTAGCCTCCTTGCTATGACCTGTTCAATGATATACATGTATATGCAAGCAAATGCGACCAATTTTCAATACAGTTCAATATTTGATTCAATTAGGCTAAATGATTCAAAATTAGCAAACAAATAAACAAACAACACAAACATCAATCATTTAGTGAATTAGAGTTTCAAATTCATAATTTTGATACATATACAAAAATCAGATTTTTTTTTGATGCCAAATCACAACAATAGGCCTTATCTAATTTTGGTTCTCACACCAGTCAATAGGAAATATATAGATATCACACCTTCGTTGCTCGAACATGAATACTAATGACGACTAGTCAATCATCAGAATCATCTTCGGGCCACTAGAGTATGATTCTATATCTATCCAGTATATTAAAACTTCGAATACACGCGGATCAGACGTATACGCAAAATCCATATATACTGGACTGTCCAACTCAATATAAATAGATAATCAAATACGAATAATTGATTTAAATTTTCAAAACAAAAATTTGTTTTCACTTTAAAAATGTACTCTTCACACTCGTTCTAGGATACTGCTGATCCTATCTCTAACGAGTCATTCTAATTGGATATTACTAATCCAATATCTGATGAATTCTTTCGTATGGTTCTAATGTGCCTTGTTCTCTGCTTTGTAAACCAAAGCTCTGATACCAACTGTGACGGCAAGGAATTTCGCTCGGTCTGAACCAGTCGCTAAACCGACCCAGACCGTTCGAAATGCCCTATCGTTTGAGAACAGGACAAAACAGAACGCATACAAAGAACATTTCATTGCATATAACCACAATGCATCAGATTACAAGAATATACAGAGTATAAATGAATATTACACAGAAATATCAGAGATTTAAATTACATTTAAATACATAGCAGCGGAAAATAATACAATACACAACTAGAAAGAGATATACGGATACAAAGCTTTCCGGATATCGTTCCAGCTGTAAACCAGGATCCTGTGAATATAAATCTGCAAAACCGAAACTACTAGCTGCCCGTGTCAAAATAGGGGCACCCAGAGTTTAGGTTAAAACAATAAACTCCAAGTCAGTCATGTGACTGGTGTGAGAACTAAAACAGTTAATCTTTATTTTTAAAGTTAGATAAATCAAGGGACCACGCCGTATAACACGGAACGGGTTTCCTCCCAAGAATACCAGTGCATAAAACAAACAGCGCAATGTTAAATAAAGAAAGATGAAGCTGTTATAAGACCCAGGTCCCATCACACAATGCAACGCAGCCGAGGATAGGGTTTTCCCTTATAACAGCCAAAGAATGCTTGATACGTTTAAAACAAATCATTTGATACTATTATAAGTGCATAGTATATAAAACAACTTCAAATCGTAAGTATCAATCATAGGCGGCATGGGTACCATATATCATGTCGCCATATATAGGTTTACAAATAAAACCGCAAATGTCACGTATTTGGAAATTGGATTTCCGTCTATGAACCGAGGCAAAAGATAGTCCTCAACCGATTCGAGACAATCTAGCCTACCATGTCTCAGGATCAGAGCTCGAGTGACCCTAGGAGCGACAGGGCCGGTCCACCGATGTGGATTAAAATGCCTGAACACTACGTTTCCCCGCCCTTTGGGGCGCAAACGAGCCAACGAATGACTCCATCGGTTCGAGAACGACCGATCAATCCGAGGTGCCTCGCAACAGCAACAACCACATAAGTCAAACTCGTCAGGGCGTGTAAAACCACTGACGCCACTTCTAGCTAGAAAGAAACGCAAGTCCTCCCTGAGGTCCGTCTCCCGTTTTTGGTTCATACCGGGTGTGAAACACGCGAGGTAAACGTTACACAAAGCTACGCCACAAAGGCCGTGCTTTGATCATCACCACAAGACTTTGCTTTTCAACAGAAGCCTTGATCATTTGCATCTTAGCATGCCACACAGGCAAACCATCCTATGCAACCGATATCAGTCACACAGAATGAAATCCGATGTCAGACACACAGTCCATTTACAAGTCCGTTCTGGGTCTGAACGAAACCGGGAGCACCTAGTACCCCGCATATCCATCGATCTCCAAGTACGTCTGGACGATCACCAACTGTTTCCATCTTCTTGGGTGTACAGCCCAATCAAGATCATCAGTTATCACCCAAACGACGTGAAGACCTCCGGTCTTCAACCATCGTCTTCATCTTCGACTTATCGTCGTATCAGTTATTCAGAATGGGATGAACCCGGTCTTTCCGAATAACTCGCGTATATTTTAAATAAGTGTTACACAAACACAACATACGCCTCATTCCAATTCATTAGTCACTAACCGTAAATTAATCAAGAGAATAATTCCCCAAATATTAACCCCGAAGGCCGAAACCAACATCAGATCAATATCCAGAAAACCATTCTGCTTGGCTAACCGACAGTTAGTTTCTAAATTTCACGTTCAAATCTAATTAAAGATTTAACTATCGCCAGGAGCAAAACTGGTGATACTCCATTCTCGATCTTTTCAATCTAATTAAAGATTTATTAAAACTCCACTTAGTTTTAATCATTATCTGGGTTAAAGAATCAGTGTCATTTAAAACACGATTCACGATAAACCCAAAATCACATTCATTAATTATCGGGTTAAAGAACGAGTGTTATTTAAAACACTGTTCACGATAAACCCAAAAATCAATATCGATTCTATTCCAATTAAATATCATTTAATTGGTACACTTCATTAAATCTAAATAAAAAGATTTAATCTTTTCTCAACTGGGTTCAAGAACAGTGTTAGTGAAGACACCATTCACGACAAACCCAAATCACATTCGATATTCAATACAAGGCTCTGAATAGAAAATACATCGGCTTATATTCAATATCGAATTCTACGACTAACAAATGTCGTATTGGAAATAACGATACAAATATATATCTTTCAAATTTCCATAACAACACCTGTAATATCACGAATTCCAACATCGAAATATTCTGAAGACAATTTCGATTCAAATCCACTCCAATGCAATCATTGGAAATTTTGGTTATTTTCAAAACCATTTCAAATTCAATTTATTTATTTAAAAATAAATAGAATTATAATTCTAGTTCAAAACTAGTTCATTTCGATAAAAATCTATTTTTATCTTTTCAAATATGGAGTTTTTCATCCCAAACTTTCACAAATCATTTCTTATGATTTTACACAAATTATTACTATTTTTAATAATTTTATCAAGGCCCGTACAGTCGATTTCCAACAACGGCCATCGAACTGCACTTACAGCGACCTTTTTCGAATTTGATTTGGACGTATCTCCAAATCCAACCGTTAGATTTCAAATTTCTAACATTCATTAGAAAGCTATTTTCGATACGAACCCAACGGTTCCGGTTTTAGGAGAATCCGACGGTCGGATCTCCCGTAATGTCCGTTTGAAATAAATGGTCGAAATTCGCGAACTGCCGCGGCGCGGCGCGTTCTATTCAGGCCATTATATTATATATATATAATATATATAATATATACTTCGTCGATTTCTATTTAAAACGAATTATATAAATAGTTTTAAAATCGTTTCAAAAGCTATTTCAACTTCCATTTCAATTCAAAGCAAAATTGAATTCTTCTTTATAGATTCGTTTCAAAATTCATTTCTATTCAATTCAAATTTCAATTCAATTTGAATTCATTTCAATTCACTTTCAATTCGATTTGAATTCGTTTTCAATTCAATTCATTTCGAAATCGTTTTCAATTCAATTCATTTCGAAATCGTTTTCAATTCAATTCATTTCGAAATCGTTTTAAAATCGATTCAAGTATCGTTCACGTCAAAATGGCGTCAATCTAATCAACACGGCTTGATATATTGATATTTTCAAATATTCCATTTCGAATATTTCTGTTTCAAATATTTCTATTTTAAAACTGGAATGAGGCCCAATCAATTACCATATAAAGTTAATTATATGGATTTTCATACAACACATGTATATAATAGCATGGAAAAATAATCAACCATCAACCAAAGTGCACTACACTGTATAAGCATCAAATATAGATATTCAACGCTTATAACAGCCTGTCAATCAATCGATCGACATATTCAATCAATCAGGATGAGTGAAATTCATATTTCATCCCAACACCCGTGTGGGGTTTCAAGCAATCAAACACAGATTTTATTTGTGCAGTTGGGCGATGTGTGAAATTTATCGACCCAATCAATATCAGTCAAATCAGTGTATATACAAACAAATCGGCCGATTTGTTTATAACTATTCATTTATTCACATTCACGTTAAAAATTATATTTTTAACGATCAAACATTTTATTTCAACCTATGAATTTCTATTCAATTCATTTACACAATAAAATGATATTTTTATTTTCTAACATATTTTAGAAAATTTCGGCGGCATAACGGCACGATACTAGAAACGGGACAAGGCCTAGCCTTATCCCCGGTCTAGTGAAGGCCCACGCCATTCACTCATCAATCAAATCAATTTCATTTTGCAAACCACAAAATTTGGAGTAAGGGTCTAACCTAGCCTTGCTCCCTCGCCTTATAACGGCGCACGTCTAATCCTAACCAATTTATCGATTCGATTTTTCACACCACAAACCACATTCAAACCAATCTCGCAAACAATAACCAAACAGCCAAACAAACAAGTCCATGGTCTGTGGACGATTGTGTCGGGTGCTACTAAGCACCGTCTGCATCCTAGTATATATATATAACTAGAAAAATAAATTGAAAGGTGAGAAATTCTCACAGATTAGCTATCCTAGCTCCACGGCACTCCTTTGCAGAAGTCTTCGTCGTTTCGCCTTTTTGTCACCTTCGTTGCTGCTTTCACTACATACGTAAAAATCACATTTTTACTTCGCTATTCAATATATATAAAAATCGAATTTTTACTATGTTATTCAATATATAAAAATCACATTTTATTTCGAAGTTCAATATAAAAAAATTCTATTTTTCTATCGAAGTTCAATATATAAAAATCTGATTTTTAGTTCAAAGTTCAATATATAAAAATCTGATTTTTAGTTCAAAGTTCAATATATAAAAATCTGATTTTTAGTTCAAAGTTCAATATATAAAAATCTGATTTTTAGTTCAAAGTTCAATATATAAAAAATCTGATTTTTAGTTCAAAGTTCAATATATAAAAATCTGATTTTTAGTTCAAAGTTCAATATATAAAAATCTGATTTTTATCTCGACTTTCAATATATAAAAATATGATTTTTATCTTTTCTACAAATCCGATCTTTTTAAAGTTTAAACCCTTTGCTTTTAACTTAAAATTAAAATCAGTTTTAACCCTTCTTAAAAATCAACTGTTTTTATTCTTTTTTTAAAAAAAAAAATCAATTTTTAATCTTTTTCTAAAAACAGTTTTATCCCAAAAAAAAACAATTCAGTTTTACTTTAAAAAAACGAAATCAGTTTTGTTCTTTAAAAAAAAAACGAAATCAGTTTTTACTTTAAAAATCGAAATCAAAAATAAAAATAAAATAAAGAAAAAAAACTTACTGTATTTGGTAGGGGGGGAAAGGTGCGCTCGAGCTCAGGAGAGGGCTGCGGTGCCTGGCGTCGGTCGTGGGGAGGAAGGAGAAGAAGGGGAGGATGGAGAGGAGCGACGCTCGTTTGGAGGGAGCGGGAAGGAAGAAGAGAGCTGCGATGGGGGGGAGGGGGTTGCGGCCACCCTAGATGGCGTTGCGGCGGTGGTGGAAAAGGGGGGGAGATCGACGATGCATCTCCGTCGTCTTCTAGGTTTTTTTTTTTTTTCTTTCCTTTTTGATTTCCGTTTTGAACGTGGGGGGGGCCAGAGTTAAAAAGGGGGAAAGGAGATATTATATATATATTTTTTTTATTTAATTAATTTAATTTCTCTCTCCCTGAGTTGACTTTTCATACGACCTCGAAACGAGGCCCACCGCCTGTCGTCCATAGCGTTTCACCCCCATCCCGAACACAATGGGACATGTTTCGCATGTTGATTCGATCGTTTGAATCAGTTTCCGTTAAATTTACATTTAAATCACTATATCGAATTTTAAACGTACATTTCAAATTACCGGGGTCACATACTAACTAAAAAAATTCCCGAAAAATATTTTCTAGCTTCGTATTGACGATACGGTCCTAACAAAACTAATTTCGTCGAGTTCTGAGACCGTTTGAAAAATGCCCAATTTAAAGTCGATTAAAATCAACTGAAATGGTCAAAACACGTTTTCCTATGCCACGCTCACATATTAATTCGAAAAATTATGAAATTTGGAATCTAGCAATAACTTTACACTGCGGATCCAACAAAAGTGGTTTCGTCGAAATCCGAGGTCATTTGCAAAATGTCTATTTTTAAGGGCCTGAATTCCATAGCGACTATTCAGAATTTTCAACTGGACATATCTTTTGATTCCCGCTACGAACTTTTGATCATTCGGATTCGTTGGAAAGATATTCACTATTAGATTCCATTATTTTTGGTTTCACTAAAATCCGGATTGTTTTGCACCCGGTACATTCAATTGAAGTTTGAAATCGAATTATCGAACTACCGCGCCATTTTCAATTCTATTTATAATTATATATAAATATTTATATTCTAACGACGACGTATATAAATATATACGTCGAATTCTATTCAAAATAAATTTCACGTCGATATTATTTAAAATAATCTATTTTAAATATAGAAAATCCGCTATAATTGCCAAAATAAAAATTTTAAACTGGCCCAGATTTTCGGGTTGTTACAGATATTTTGGGAGGTACCCTTACAATTAAAAATATTCCTGTTTCTGTATTGTTTGACACGGGTGCATCACGTAGTTTTATTGCTAGTAACACAGTTGACAAATTAAAGTTAAAACAAAGAAAGCTGAAAGAATCGGTTGAAGTACATAATACGATAGGAGGATCTCTTATTCTCAGCTCATACTGTAGAGTGCCAGTCTCTTATTCTTTTTATAAGTTTCCTTTCAATCTAATCGTTATGGACTTTCCCGAATTTGATATCATTCTCGGGCTAGACTGGTTAACGGACTACGAAGTGGAAGTGAAGTGTGCAGAAAGGATAGTAAAAATTCGAACGAAACTTGGACATATATTTATACCCTGTCATGGTTCTAATCCAGATAGAGAGGAATTTTGGTCTGCGTTAGAATTTATCCCCACTTCCTTAGAAAAGATTCCTGTTGTTAGAAACTATGCAGATGTGTTTGAAGAAGTAGAAAACTTACCTCCACAAAGAGAAATAGAATTCAGAATCGATCTAATTCCTAATGCCAGACCAGTGGTACATCCAATTCGCAGAATGACTCCAAAGGAAAAAGAAGAATTCGGCGATCAAACTCGTCAACTGTTGTGGAAGGGTCTAATCAGACCTAGCGTTTCTAATTGGGGTGCAGCTGTAGTGTTTGTCCCAAAGTCAGACGGTACTCTTCGATTGTGCGTTGATTACCGAGACCTCAACAAACAGACGCTCAAAAACAAATACCCATTACCCCGCATCGATGATCTGCTAGACCAATTGAAGGGGGCGAGTGTATTTTCCCGAATGGACCTAGCTATAGGTTTTCATCAATTGAGAATTACAGAGGAGTGTGTTCTTTTGATAGCTTTCAGAGGTCCAGACATATTTTATGAACGGTTAGTAATGCCGTTCGGCCTGTGTAATGCTCCAGCATACTTTGTCGATCTAATGAATAGAGTGTTCAGGGGAGTTCTGAATAAATTTGTCCTCGTATTCATCGATGATATTTTAATCTACTCCAAATCAAAACCCGAGCATGAAAAACACTTAGAACAAGTATTGGAGATTCTAAGAAAGAACGTCTTCAAAGCCAAATTCTCTAAATGTGTCTTCTGGCAAGAAGAAGTGAAGTTCCTTGGCCACGTCATGTCAAAGAAAGGGATTTCTATAGATCCGAGCAAAATAACAACAATTCAAGACTGGAAACAACCCACTACACCCACAGAGGTTAGAAGTTTTATGGGGTTGGCTAGTTATTATCGAAAGTTCGTTAAGGATTTTTCGAAGATATCCGGTCCGTTAACGAAGCTCACGAAGAAGCATGAGAAATTTAAGTGGACTTCCGACTGTGAAGAAGCTTTCCAGGAATTGAAATCGAAACTGACAACTGCTCCAGTGTTAACCATTATTGATGGCAATCAGGATTTGACGGTTTGGACAGATGCTTCTATTAGAGGTCTTGGTGCAGTGTTAATGCAAAGAGGCCAAGTAGTCGCTTATGCAAGCCGCCAACTGAAACCGCATGAGAAGAATTATGTAACTCATGATCTTGAGTTGCTAGCTATCGTTTTTGCTTTGAAAATCTGGAGGCATTATTTATTGGGCGAAAATTTTGTACTATACATAGATCATCAATCATTGAAGTATTTATACACCCAGAAAGATCTGAATTTGAGACAGCAGAGTTGGCTAGAATTTCTTGCAGCGTATGATCTAGAAATCCTGTATACGCCGGGAAAGGCTAACGTTGTAGCGGATGCGCTTAGTAGAAAAACCGCAATCATTGCCAATCTTATAATTACGCCTGGATTGATTGAAAAGATTTCAGTCCTTCAAAAATACGATGAATTCATTCAGAGAATCAGTCAGAGGGTCAAGGAAGGTGAAACCACAATTTTTCGTATTGACGATAAGGGGGTTTTCAGGTTAAATGATAGGATTTGCATCCCAAATATTCCAGGCCTTCGAAGAGAGGTGCTAGATGAATGCCATAAATCCAAACTTTGCATTAATCCCGATGTGAGTAAAATGTACAACGATATCAAACGCACTTTCTGGTGGAGGGCAATGAAGAGGGACATTTCTTTGTATGTTAGTAGATGCCCTACTTGTCAATTAGTCAAGAGCGACCAACAGAAGCTAGCTGGATGTTGCAACCGTTGGAAGTCCCAGGTTGGAAATAGGAACAAATTTCCATGGATTTCATAGATGGTTTGCCGCAAACCAAGAAAGGTAATGACAACATTTGGGTAATTGTAGATCGCTTCACGAAGACTGCCCATTTCATACCTGTCAGATCCAATAGAACCGCTCAAAGTCTAGCAGAAATATATTTCAAAGAAATCGTTAAGCTGCATGGAATTCCCATCAGCATAGTCAGTGATAGGGACCCAATATTTGCTAGTAAATTCTGGGAGTCATTCCAGATAGAATTGGGAACGAAATTGAATATGAGCACCACTTATCACCCTCAGACAGATGGCCAAACTAAGCGGGTGAATAGAATTCTAGAAGATTTATTGCGGGCTTGTATAATTGATTTTGGTGGGTCATGGGAAGATCACTTACATTTGGCCGAATTCCCATATAACAATAGATATCAAGCAAGTTTGGGAATGTCGCCATTTGAAGCATTATATGGCAGACCATGCAGATCTCCAGCATGTTGGGTAGAACCTGGCAACAGACTTGTGTTAGGACCCAATATGATTAGAGAAGCGTCTGATAAAGTCGACTTCATCAAAAAACGATTGAGAACCGCGCAAAGCCAACAGAAAAGTTATGCAGATTCTAGAAGAAGAGATTTGACATTTACTGTCGGTGACCATGTTTATTTGAAAGTTTCTCCGATGAGAGGAGTAATCAGATTTGGCAAAACTGGGAAGTTGGCACCGAGATTTATTGGTCCCTTTCCTATACTTGAACGAATTGGAACTCTTGCTTATAGGGTTCAATTACCAGATTAGTTGCCTGGAGTGCATGATGTGTTTCACGTATCTCAACTTAGAAGACATGTGCATGATCCGGATCTTGTTGTAGAAGAAGCAGCGCAACAGGACTTGGAAATAACTCCAGAATTAGCAGTCAGAAGAGAGCCATTAAAGATTGTTGGCAAAGAAACAAGAGAGCTAAGAAGTAAAAAGGTTCATTTAGTTAAAGTGCAGTGGAGTAGTGATCCTAGAGACTGTACTTGGGAGACTAAGGAGAGCATTAAACAAACTTACCCCCAAATGCAGAGTGGACATCTCTGACTAACTCTGGTGCAAGTTACCTTTACAATACTTTGCATTTACATTTTGTTTCCTACTTTACTGTTGTTTCCTTTTCGGGGACGAAAAGTTTTAAGTGGGGGTGATTGTAACAACCCGGAAAATAAGAGCCAATCTAAAAATTTTAAATTGGTTATTTCAAAGGAAATTTGAACAATTGAAATAGAATATTTCAATAAAATAGTGAATTAGAAATAGTATGTCAGTTTGAAAATTTGAATTCAAACTTTGACTAACTGTGCCAGGTGGAAAATATAACATATTTTAGTGAAACCAAAAATATTTAAATCTGTTAATGAATACCTTTCTAACGAATCTGAAAAATCGAAGTTTCATAGCGGGAATCAAAAGTTATGGCCAAATGAATTTTCAGAAAGGTCGCTATATAGAATATATAGCCCTTGAAAGTAAATATTTTGCAAACGACCTCGGAATTCGACGAAACCACTTTTGTTGGGTCCGGGATGTCAAACTATTGCTAGGTTTCAAATTTCATAATTTTTGAAGCTAGTATGTGAGTGTGGCAAAGGAAAATGTGTTTGGTCAATTTTTGTTAAATTGGATCGACCAGAAAAGGGCCATTTTTCAAACGATCTCAGAATTCGACGAAACTAGTTTTGTTGGGACCGTAGCGTCAAAACATAGCTAGATTTATTTTTCTGGAATTTTTCGAATCAGTTTGTGGCCTTGGCAAATTGAAATGTACGTTCAAAGTTAAAAATAAATGTTTTATATTTTAATTTGAAGAATAAATGACTGTAACAGTCGAATGGGCCTACGAAACATATCCCATTGTGTTCGGAATGGGGGTATTTAGCTAGGGGCGACAGTCGTTGGGTTTGAAAAAGAGTTCGTTTAAGAAAACACTATTTTTGAATTTAATAAAACCATGGACCAATCGTTAAATTCCTTTCATTATTTTTAAAAACTAAAAAAAATCAGAAACCCTTTTCCCTTTATCGCTCTCGATGATTGTCGACTTCGCCGCTTCCCAGGCAAATCGCCGCCGCCACAGCAACCTACCGACGTCGCCACCACCTCAAATCGACGCGCCTCCCTCCCCTCTTCAAATCCGACCCTACCTCGACCCCCCTCGTCGCCTCTATCGCCTGAATCGTCGACCCAAAGTCGACGACTTCCCAGCGCTACCACGATCGCCAGAGGCCACCAGATCCGACCGCACCACCACCGACAGGACCGCCTCGCTCCCCTCTTTCACATTGCACCCTCCGATCTTCACCACGGTGCACGAATTTCACGAAATCTCCAAACCCTAGTTCGAACCATCGAGAAAGGTGAGTCCTTTTGACGTTTGAACTTTGAAAAATCATATCTTTATGGTGTGTTGACGAAATTAGATGAAACAGGAAACATCGGGACCGCTAGGAAGCTCTCTACCACATAGAAGAGACCGCGTTTTTTCCTGAGCCATCTACAATTTTTAGCACTCCGAAAACCAATGTGAGAAATATAAATTAAAAGAATTTGAATGGAAAATGTCATGTATAAATTATATAAGCGAAATATAAATTATACACGTGTTGTATACCTCATGTACATGCGTTATGTAAGCTATATGAGCGAAGTATGAATTATACATGCATAGAATAATTGATATATGTGTTGAAATGCAAGTGAAATATAGAAATAATATATATATATACTCCCCTCGTCCACAAACCATGGACGATATTTATTGTTGTGAATTGTGTGAAATATTGGATGAAAAATGTGAATGGTTGACTAATTGTTTGTGGTTGATATTGATTGGTTGTGGTTGAAAAATACCCATTGGTGATTGAAATAAATTGGAAATAATTGTGGAGATGAAAATAAAACATGCCGCTTGCGTGCGAATTAGATGCATGAATCCCCATTGTCAAAAACCACGAGGTTTTAAGGTAGAGCGAGGAGCCAGACTAGGGACGGTGCCGGTTTTAACTACCCTGCCGTTATGCTGCCGAAATTTTGAATAATATTCATGTGTTAGAATTATTTTCATATGTTGAAATTATTTTCATGCGATGAAACTAAAGTCATGTGTTGAAACTATATCCATGTTTGGAAATGCTCATGTGTTGAGAAGTGATGTGTGAAAATTAAATTCATGTGTGAATGAATAAAGTGTTTAAACAATAAAAATCACATTTTTATAATATATATGAAGTATGTAAAATATTCGCCTCATAAATAAATAGTTTCAACAATAAAATTTTGAACTTTCTTATATGAAAAAACTATATAAAATATCCATGTGTGGAAATGCTCATGTGTTGAGAAGTGTGTGTGTTGGAAAAGTTCATGTGTTGAATAAAAAGATTGAACAATAAAAAAATTACATTTTTATTGAAACTATGAAGTGTTTAAAACATTCATGTATTGAATAAATATTTTAGATGATAAAAATATCATTTTTATCATATATGTGATATGCTAAAGATATAAGAGCGTTGAAATAAATATTTGTGAAAGTAATATTATTTTTAACATGCATAGGAACTAAATAAAATAGTCATGTGTTGAAATATATTTTAGTTCGCCAAAATTATCATTTTTGAAATGTGAAGTGTTAAAAATAACCACTTGTTCAAATAAATATGCATGAGTTGAAATATTCATTAATTATCTAATGATATGATTTTTGCCTATGCATGCAACATTAGAATGAATGGTGTTTTTAAACCAAATTGAATCAAATATGAAGTTGAATGGAAAATGATAAGTAATAAGAATTGCATATATGTACATGCATATTTATTGAACAGGTTATAGCAAAGAGGCTAGAGAAGAGGAATAAAATTTTGTGCCCGACAAATAGGTACACGTTTACTGTTTTGTTTGGGTGATGATTTTATGAGCCTGTTGGCTAGCCGCTTGGCTTTTTCTTTTTCTGTTTGAGATGAGACATCCGTGTGGCTATTTGGGAATTTTCCCAGCCCCTCCCGTACAAAGGAGGTTATGGAGAAATTTTTCCAAAATTTAAAGGCGTTAGTGAAATATTTGAAGTGAAAACGATATAGGAATGTTCGAATGAACATTATTTATATAAATATAAATAAAATTAAAACGAAACGTGGCCGTGCAGTTCGTGTTTTGAAACCGTGATTTCAAACGACTAGCGTGGGAAATCCGACCATTGGATTTTCCCGAAACCACAACCGTGATTTCAAACGACTAGCGTGGGAAATCCGACGGTTGGATTGTCTGGAATGTTTAATTCAAATCTGAAGAAAAAAAACAGCGCCAGAAACGATTATATTTATATATATATATATATATATATATATATAATTAAATTAAATCGAATAACGACGCTGCAGTTCGTAATTTGAAATTGTAACTTCAATCGACTAGTGTGGAAGATCCGACCGTCGGATTTTCCCGAAACTGAAACCGTTGGATTCGCTTTGAAATGATCTTTCTAATGATATAAAATTTGTGAAGATCCAAAGGTTAGATTTTTAGATATGTGTAAAACAAATTTAGTGAAAAATAGCGCCAGTGCCTTGGCACGACCTGAAACGTCGTTCAATTAAATATGGCCGTTTTAAATAAATAAAAATGGCGACATATCGTTATAAAATACTATAGACGATATAGAGTGGAAACAAACCAACTTTGTTGTGTTTGCTTGATATGTGATGGTTGAATGTATTTAACAAGAAAATTATACTAAAGAACTGAAATGTGAATGTTGAATAGTTTAACCATGTGATAAATTGATTTGAAAATCTAAATATACGTGGTTATTTGAAAAGGCCGAGTTCATTCTCATTTCAAATAATCGATCGACGTTGAAAAGTCGAAGAGTCGAAGACGGTAGAAGACCGACGATATTCACATTGGATGGATGGGCGCTACTGATGCTCGTGATTGGAGCAGCTACCTTGAAGGAGCTGAGGTAGTAGCCGTCCGTATATATTGTTGATTGTGCGGATATGCGAGGATTTGGTGCCTCCGGTTTCGTTCAAACCCAGAACGAACTTGTAAATGGACTGTGTGTCTGACATTGGATTTTGTTCTGTGCTGATTGATCTCTGTTAAATATATATCTGTTTGGCGGCGGAGAATTTATTCTCTTGCTCAACGCCCTTCTCTGAGACGTACGAGCTCAGAGGTTATGTGTTGATAGAAATCAGTCGCATGGAGTGGATTGCCTGTGTGGCACGCCTAAGTGGCATATGATCAAGGCTTCTGTTGCAAAGCAAAGTCTTGTGGTTGATGATCAAAGCATGGTCTGTGTGACGTAGCTTTATGTACAACGTGAATTCGCGAGCCTCACACCCCGGTATGAGTCAAAAACGGGAGAAGGACCCAAGGAGTGCACGACGTTTCTTTCTTGCTATGGTGGTGTCAGTGACCTACCAGCCCTGACATTTATATCTACTTTTCACCTGTGTGGATGTTGGAATACGAGGCGCCTCGATTATAGGTCTGTAAGGACCGGGAAACGTGTGTTCAGGCATTGCTAATCCTCAAAAATAAGAGAGGACCGGCCTTGGAGGATCCAGGGATTGCTGTGTACGGTCCCGAGGCATTTGCTAGAGTCTCTCGAATCGGAGAGGAGCTTGCCCCTTGCCTCGACTCATGATGGAATCCAGTTTCCGATACGAAATTGCGGATGTGGTTGTATTACTAGTACTGCGACATAGTAGATGGTAGCTATGCCGCCTAGGATTGATATTTATGATTGAATTTGCTTTTGAAAACATATATGCACTAGTAATAATATCAAACACTTTTGTTTTATACGTATGAAGCATTTTTGGCCATTATAAGGTAAAACTCTATCCTCCGGCTTGCGTTGCATTGTGTGATGGGACCTGAGTCTTATAATGGCTTCATTTTATAAAAAGCATTGCGATGATTTAATCATTTACTTTATTTCATGCACTAGCACTCATTGGAGTAAACCCGTTCCGCGAAAGTGGCATGGTCCTTTGATTTGCCTTATTATTGTTGTTAATGAGTTAAGTAGATTTCTCATACCAGTCCCATGACTAACTCGTAGTTTGTTTCACCTTGCAAACTCGGGTGCCCTCATTTTCACACGGGCAGCCTAGTTACAGGTATCTGGTGCACTTTTGGCTCATGGCGAGGCTTGACTACACCGTGCTGACTTTGACTCTTTCTGCCATTGTAACACCCCACCTCCGCTAGGGTCACTCATAACAAGTTCTAGCCAAATTACATATATCAAGATCCATGTCAAATTATATATATATATATATATCAAGATCCACATCAAGGTATATATATCAAGATCCATGTCAAATTATATATATATATATATATATATATCAAGATCCACATCAAGCTATATATATCAAGATTCATGTCAAATTATATATGCCAATCCCCATTCTTGCAATTACCATTATAATGACAATACCCAAATATCAAGTTTCATGTTAATGATAAATTATCCCCCCAAACATCCAATTTTCATATTATGCCTTCGATCCCACCAAACACATATATTCCACTAGGCAATATTCCAATATTTTCCTCGTATACGATCGCACGTATATCGTAGTTTAGGCCTAGGTCCGAAATTGACCTAGGTTCATCAAAAGAAAATAAATAGGGGGAGGTAGAAGTTGCAGCAAAAACAAGATCATAGAGAAAACGGCATGAAAGCATCATCTCAGGCATAAGGAATAGATCTTGATAATAAAACATGAACCAAGAAAAATTGATTTACAACAGGCTGAATAGACCATAAACTTGTCATGCGAATAAAGATAGAAAAGTTCTCAAGATCGAGATCTAAGAAGAAACAAGAATTGAATCAAAAGTCCAATTTCATTTCATCACATGTCCATATTAAATTTAATTATTTTAATCTGAAAATAACTAGAACTTACAGAGCATGGCCAATGAATTAAGAACTAAAATTGTCGTAGAACGTTGCAGATAAATTGATTTATCTTCTTGAATTGTTGTAGAATTGTTGTAGAAGCTTTAATCTCTAGTTTGAATCTAGTTTGGAGGTTAAGAGAAAAGTTTAGAGAGCAGCGGCCATGATCAAGAGCAAGTCCAGTAGCATAATAGTGTAAGAATGATTTGATATGAATTAGGTTAGGTCTAAGGGTGTTTTTATAGGTGTAGCAACTAGTTTAGGCCCATAGATTAACCCTAGAATCAATCCGGACCGTCAAAACATGTCTCAGGCTTCAAAAATGAGTTCTGGGTCAGACCAGGCCGACCAGGTCGACCTGTAAGGTGGGGGGGTCGATACTATGGTCGACCTGGGGGGTAGATCGACCCTACGGTCGACCTGAGGGGGGGCAGGTCGACCCTATGGTCGACCCCCTGGTCCAGTCTGCCTGAAAACTGCTGAAACTTGTATAGGCCATAACTTCTTCATCCGGACTCCGATTTTCGAAAACTCGGACTCTATTTCATGTAAAATTTCGAGACGAACGCAATGGCATAACCCGTTTCCCCTGATTCCGACTTTAAAATTTAATTCTGCCTTGATTTCTTGTTTGAACATGTTATAAAAATACGGGTTGTTACATTCTCCCCTCCTCAAAGGATTTCGTCCTCGAAATCTTCAAGTTAAGAAGAATGTGTCCTACCATCCATTCATCCATCTACTCAATCATCAATCAAAGGAATCCATTGTCCTTAAGAGATTTCTAATGCTGTATGAACATATGCAGAAAGTGTGTGTATATGTTCCTTATCTAGTTCAAATGATCAGGCCTAATTGATCTTCTTAATGCAAAATATGTTTAGTGCCATGAATCCAACATGTATGCAAATAGTCCTAGTCACATAAACACTATATGTGTGCATAATCATCCATCCATATGCATCATCCATATGATAACACATCCAATTTTATCCATAAACGAGTATAAACACTCATGCATATGCAATATGGAAATGTGTCTGAGCCGATCTAGTGCCTAATGTGTGTTATGCAATCACGAGCAACCGCTAGCAGCCACTTGCAACCACTTGCAACCATCAATCATAACATGTCTCAAACACATGTTTACACCCAATTGTTCCTACCTAAAGGTTTGTCGAACGATAGAAGCAAGTAAAAACTTTGTGCCCATCACGCAATGTCAAAGATGGAAATCTACGTCACATATATACTGAATAGGAGAAGAACTCCCTAAGCATCAGCCCATATCCTATAAAACCCAAAAAAAGTTTAGTCAACCCAATGAACACCCTCAAGCCCCAACATGTATTACAAACAGATAAGTCATACTCCTTATGGGGTTTGCAACAGAAATAGGATTGAGAATAGGACCGAGAGGATATACTTGAAAGATAGTATGCAAGTAAGCTCTACAGGAAAAGAGGGATCAAGGATATACTCTTAAAAAGAGATATGATGCGCATGTCTAATCTTCAATCTTCTTAGTCGCATTTCCTTGAGCTTAACTCCATTATGCTTTGTCCGTCTTTAACTTCAAAATTTCTTAATTCTTGTTTCCAAAATATGAGTTGGAACTCATTTCACTGTTGTCTCTCGTCCCATTTTCCCTTATCCTCCTTCTAGTATACTCGGCTCAAACATAACTGCGTACTCATGGTTTCATGCAAGCTCTCCAAAATTCACTAATGGATCTCGTTTACTTACTAGAAGGTATTCCACATAAATGAATTATCTCTTGAAAATAAACAAATGCCAACCATGTTGCCAGGTGTACTTACTAAGGTGATTTTCTATAACTCATGCATAAGAGAGATGAACCATCCGCCTTGGTGGCGAACACTACTTGAGCGGATCAATAAATATATCAAGAGATTCTAGGTAACTAAGCATGGCAGAACCCTAAGGGTTACACTAGACTTCGAGGGCATTACCAAGGCAAGTCGAGCGTCTAACTATCCTCTTTTCATACTCGAGAATGGTACCATTTCTGGACAACCACTCCATCCCTAGAATCAACCCATAGCTCAAAAACATCAGCTTTACTTCTAAACTCAACACTTAGCATAGACATTCTCAAATCCAAACAAGTCATGAATAAATGAGCCGATTCCCCAACAGGATTTGAGACAAAAATGGGATCCTCTACTATGCTAGTACTAAGGTGCAGAGACTCAACTATCGAAGCAGAAATAAAAAGGATGCGATGTACCATAATAAAAAAGGGTACGAACAGGATAGAAATATAAACTAGACTTCTCCACAGAAACATTTCTACCTTCTTGTTCCGAGCCTCATTCGCCTTAACCGCTCTTATCCCCTCTTTTATAACGTGTTAACAGGTCTCTCGAGAACTACCTCCATTGCACGGCAACCTTACAAAGCTAGAAATAAGATTAGTCGCAGATGGAACTAATGTGACTACAGATGGAGGAAAGAAAGGAAAAGGGATTCGAATAAGGAAACAAAGGATAATGCTAATGGCCTTTGGGGAATAGCCTTTAAAAATAAAACTTTTCTTGAAAAATGCTTCTTTGTAAATGGTTTTGAAAATAATTTCGAAAGGTTTTAAAAACTTTTGCCCAGTCTGGTAACCTTCTGCTCTGATACCAAATTTAACACCCCACCTCCGCTAGGGTCACTCATAACAAGTTCTAGCCAAATTACATATATCAAGATCCATGTCAAATTATATATATATATATATATCAAGATCCACATCAAGTTATATATATCAAGATCCATGTCAAGTTATATATATATATATATATATATATATATATATATATATATATCAAGATCCACATCAAGTTATATATATCAAGATCCATGTCAAATTATATATGCCAATCCCCATTCTTGCAATTACCATTATAATGACAATACCCAAATATCAAGTTTCATGTTAATGATAAATTATCCCCCAAACATCCAATTTTCATGTTATGCCTTCGATCCCACCAAACACATATATTCCACTAGGCAATATTCCAATATTTTCCCCGTATACCATCGCACGTATATCGTAGTTTAGGCCTAGGTCCAAAATTGACCTAGGTTCATCAAAAGAAAATAAATAGGGGGAGGTAGAAGTTGCAGAGCATGGCCAATGAATTAAGAACTAAAATTGTCGTAGAACATTGCAGAGACATTGATTTATCTTCTTGAATTGTTGTAGAATTGCTGTAGAAGCTTTAATCTCTAGTTTGGATCTAGTTTGGAGGTTAAGAGAAAAGTTTAGAGAGCGGCGGCCATGATCAAGAGGAAGTCCAGTAGCATAATAGTGTAAGAATGATTTGATATGAATTAGGTTAGGTCTAAGGGTGTTTTTATAGGTGTAGCAACTAGTTTAGGCCCTTAGATTAACCCTAGAATCAATCTGAAACGTCAAAACACGTCTCAGGCTTCAAAAATGAGTTCTGGGTCAAACCAGGCCGACCGGGTCGACCTGTAAGGTGGGGGGTCGACACTATGGTCGACCTGGGGGTAGGTCGACCCTATGGTCGACCTGGGTGGGGGGGGGTAGCTCGACCCTATGGTCGACCCTCTGATGCAGTCTGCCTGAAAACTGTTGAAACTTGTACAGGCCATAACTTCTTCATTCGGACTCCGATTTTCAAAAACTCAGACTCTATTTCATGTAAAATTTCGATACGAACGCAATGGAATAACCCGTTTCCCCTGATTCTGACTATAAAATTTAATTATGCCTTGATTTCTTGTTTTAACATGTTTTAAAAATACGGGTTGTTACAACCATTATTGTATATGTATTATGATTCCGCCATTGGCGATGTAGACTGGTGTTTATTTTGTGTACTCTATATGTATGATTCCGCCTCTGGCGATGATGACTGATTATGTATTATTATGCACTAAGTTGTATCCTGCACTGTGCTCTCTGATGTGGTGATATCTATATGATTCCGCTGTCATATGTGTGTAAATTATTCTATTTATCGTTTATGCTAATATCTGTTATCTGCTAATGATGATTAATGTGTTATATTCCAATGATTATCCTTAACACTGTGTCACGGGGTTTTGGGATCGTCACAGCGTGTCATAGTGATGGCAACCAAATCAAGCATAGCAACCATCCTCACATCTCTCACTCAGTGCGTAAAGCGTACGATGTCCACCACTGTTAATTACTAGACCCATCGAAGTAGTGACGGAGTTCGACCTGTACAACTACTGCTACTACCAAGCTTACCCCATGGAGTCATGACCAAATCTTTACTAATGACCCCACTTCATTGGTCTATAGCTCTTTAGTCGTACCTAGGCCATTGTGGGCCTGAATCCGTTCACGTACCCCCTACACATAGTGATCCAAAGTTACAGACATCGACAACCCCTTAGCACATGTCCCGCAGTAAAGCCCAACTCATGAAGTTAACTCTTTGGTTCCCAACTGGATCCTGAGTACAAACTTCCCACTTGGACTACCTTTACATCTCGGGTTTTGGTCTTCTCCTCCGGATCAGTCTTCATTTGGTTCGTGACCTGTACCTTGCATCCAATCTCCTTGATTCAACTCATAGCATCTCCTCTTGTTTGGATCGGATCGTGATACTCATCTGGGACAGGTCGTGGCGCGCCTCCCCGAATGGATCGGGTTGAGTTCCTTCATCTGTTCGTGACTCGTGATGCTCCAGGCTGCGTCGTGGTGTCACACTGCTCCGGGTAGGGTCGCGATCCCTCCATCGGATCGAGTTGCGGTCTTCTGGTTCGTGGCCTTGAAAGTGGAACAGCTCATGGAGTAGGGTCAGCTCATGAAGAGGTAGCCACAACCAGATCAGGTCGTGGTGGAGAGGGACGATCTGATCCGATTGCTGGCCAATTTCCTGCAGTTCTTCCAGCGACTGTTTTACGCCATACGGCGGCGTTTTTGACCATTCTAACTTTTCTAATCAATCACGAAGCATACCATATAGTCATAGCAACATATAGAACTGACCACAAACACCAAAACAACAATTTGATAGTTTAAAACAGATCAAACACCATATTATCCCTTAAGCATGTTTAAGCAAATCTAATGATATGATTAGCAGAACTTAACCAAATTAACCTAAACTTTAAACAGAGGTCTAAAACAATATTTCGAATTTATGTATATTTTTCCAGAATTTTATCATGTCTAATTTCGTTAACCACCACTAATTACCCTTAATTAACCGTAATTAGTGACAAAACTATGCAAATCACTCACCTTTGCCACAAATAAAACTCAGATCTTAAATGAATCTTTGTTTGGCATGAATACTGATGTCTAACAGCAGCTCTAACCTTGCTTTGGTGATATCTCTCCTTAATTTGATGTTGCTAAGCATAATCTTCAATTAGAAAGTGGTTTGGGGATGTTTTAGATGTTGGAGGCCATTGTTAGGGTTGGACAAATGTCTATGGTGGCTGGAAAATGTCTAAAACCTGAAATTCTTAACCCTAACAGCCCTTAAATACTCCAAATCCCGAAATCCCCCTTTGGGCCTAGCTGTTAATCACCCGGTTAAGCCCAATTAAGCTGTTTTTCACCATCTGAAACTTGTTTCAGCCATGTCTCCCAAACGGTGAGTCTGTTTAGTTAATGTGACCACTCTACGGAATTGTAAACTATCATCCGATCCAATGGAAGTGGTTTCAGGTCAAAATTCCATTACAGTCAAAAGTTATGGTCAAACACAATATTTGCTAGGGCAAAACGGTCATTTAAAAATCGGGAAAAATTATGAACATGGGAAATGACCCCAATAGTCGTCTCCCAAAGTTACATGACCATACGACCTCTATGACGATGAAATAAATATTCTACGATCCTATGATGCGTAGAATGCGGGTCGTTACACTCTACCCCCCCCCCCCCCCCCCTTAAGAAATTTCGTCCCCGAAATAACTTAACCCAAAACATACAAAGAATCCCGCATGCCTACCATCCATATACAATAATCAATCATGCAAAACAAACCTATCCTACCATGCGGAAAGACTAAATTGAAACTGTAATCTTACCAGGCGAAGAGTTCTGGATACATCTTCCTAATGCTCTCCTCTGTCTCTCAAGTACAATCATTTTCATTCTCGCCCCATTGAACTTTGACTAATTTCATCGCTTTCCTTCAAAGTTTCTTCGTATCGTTCCCAACAATACGCATAGGCCTGCGGTTCCTAACCGCCTCGGGTTCAACCTCGATATCATCCAACTGATCAGGTGAAATAGTCACATCGGGGTCGTGCACAAATTTCCTTAACTGGGAAACATGAAATACATTATGAATCCTGCCATCTTCTCTGGTAATTCAACTTTATATGCCAAATGCCCAATTTGCTCAAGAACTAGGAATGGACCAACAAATCTTGGTGCTAACTTGCCTCTCCTGCCAAATCGTATCACGCTCTTCAATGGAGAAATATTGACAAACACCAAGTCGTCAATGGAGAACTTTAATTCTCTTCTCCTCTTATCAGCATAACTCTTCTGCCTATCTTGGGCAGCCTTCATTCGCTGTTGGACAACCTTAATCTTAGCTGAAGTATCTCTTATCACATCTGGTCCAAGCACAAGCTTCTCACCAGTTTCTAACCAACATGACGGTGAGTTGCACGGTCTTCCGTACAAAGCTTCAAATGGAGCCATACCGATACTGGATTGATAACTATTATTATATGCAAACTCTACTAGGTGTAGATGGACATCCCATGATCCACCAAAGTCTAATATGCAAGCTCTCAAGAGATGCTCTAATACTCGATTCACCCTTTCTATCTGTCCGTCGGTTTGAGGATGATACGCGGTACTGAGATGTAATTCTGATCCTAACGCCTCTTGTAAGCTTTTCCAAAATCCACTAGTGAACAATGGATCTCGGTCACTTACAATGCCTTTGGGTATTCCATGAAATCTCACTACCCACTTTACATATAGTTTAGCTAACTTACCTGTTGTCTTGTTTGACTTGACGGGTACAAACCTTGCACTCTTTGTCAATCGGTCCACAATCACCCAAATGCTATCATGGCCCGACCTAGTTCTTGGTAACCCATCAATAAAATCCATTGAGACTTGTTCCCATTTCCATTCTGGAATTTCTAATGGTTGCAACAAACCACTAGGCTTCTTTTGCTCAGATTTAACTAGCTGGCACTTCATGCATTTGGATATATACTTCCCAACGTCTCTTTTCATCCCTTCCCAGTAGTAGGTCTGCTTCATGCCTCGGTACATCTTGTTGCCACCGGGATGTATAGTCAGTTTTGAGTGATGATATTCTCTAAGCACTTTATATCTCAATCCATTGACATTGAGTACAACTAGTCTTCCATTCTTTCTAAGCCATCTGTCTCGATCAAGCCCATACTTGTTCATCTCTCCGTCGATTTCCATCTCTAACTTTGAGATGATTTCCAATTGGTTAGGATCGTCCCTCTGACTGGAACCAATCCGCTCAATCAAAGTGGGTCTGATCGTCAAACTTGCTAACATTTCTGGATCCAATTAGCACTTTGGTCTGAAATCATACCCAGCAATGTGCACCAGTTGCTTCCATTGTAGAAACATAGCCCCTAAACTGGCATGTCTCCTACTCAAGGCATCAGCTATCGCATTGCCCTTTCCAGGTGTATATGCGATATCGAAATCATAGGAAGCCAAGAATTCTAACCATCTCTACTGACGGAGATTTAAATCTTTTTGAGAGAAAAGATACTTTAATGATTTATGATCGGTAAACAGCTCAAATCTTTCTCCCAAGAGATAATGTCTCCACATCTTCAATGCGAATACGATCGCTGCTAATTCCAAGTCATGGGTAGGGTATCTTATCTCGTGCGGTTTCAATTGCCGACTTGCATAAGCTGCAACCCTACCTCCTTGCATCAACACAACATCTAGTCCGGTACCACATGCATCCGTATATACCGTCATCACTTCATTCCCCTTAGGAATGACTAACACTGGTGCACATGTGAACTTTTCATTTAGACTCTTGAATGCATTCTCGCACTTTTCGTCCCAGACGAAAGCTTGATTCTTCTTGGTCAACTGAGTCAACGGTGCTGCTATCTTGGAGAAATCTTGGATAAACTTACAACAATATCCGGCTAATCCTAAGAAACTTCTTATGTCCGTTGCATTCTTGGGCGTAGACCAATCTTGTACCGTAGCCACCTTCGAAGGATCCACGGCAATACCATTCTCTGAAACAACATGGCCCAAGAATCTCACTTCCCTCCTCAAGAAGTGACACTTAGAAAACTTTGCTTTCAATTGGTGTTTTCTCAACACCTCCATCACTATCCTCAAATGTTCCTTGTGTTCTTCCTCTGTCTTTGAATAAACAAGTATATCGTCCATGAACACAAGAACAAACTTATTCAACTGATCTCTGAATACCCTATTCATAAGATCCACAAAATATGCTGGTGCATTGGTTAGCCCGAATGGCATGACCAACCACTCATAAAATCCAGACGGCGTCCGAAATGCCGTTTTAGCTATACTCTCAGCTTCCACTCTAAGATGATAAAAACATGTCGCAAGATACAGCTGAGAGAATACTCTCGCGCCACTCAACTGATCAAACAAATCATCTATCTGCGGTAGAGATACTTATTCTTCCTTGTCACTTTATTCAACTCGCGGTAGTCTACACACAATCGAAGGGAACCATCGGCCTTGGTGGCAAACACAACTGGTGCTCTGCACTCAGAAACACTTCTTCTGATAAATCCCTTCTTCAAAAGATCGCTTACTTGCACCACGAGCTCTCGCTGCTCCCTTGGCGCCATATGACGAAGTGGCATCACTATAGGTCTGGCATCTTTCACCAAATCAATACGGAACTCAATCTCTCGGTGTGGTGGAAGCCCGGTCACTTCCTCGAAGACGTCCGGATACTGGCCAACCACGGGCGAACCTGACAACTCACCATGCGGGATGTCGAGGGAATTTAGAAAACTAGCCATTATCCCATCACTAGGTAGACCACCAAACACTACCCTCTGCCCATCACTCGCTCTAGCTGTCACCAAAAAGCCCTTATAGTCTACCACCACCCTGTATCTTTGGAGCCAATCGAGTCCCAAAATAATGCCAAACCCAGTAAAGCCCAAAATAAAGCAATCATAAACAAACATGCATCCATGACTCGATAAGACCACATTACGAAAAACCATGCTAAGGTTAGTCGAACCACCAATCGGGTTCGTCACTACTAAAGGTCTATCGACAATCTCGGGCTCCAATCCCAACCTAACTACCAGGTCGCTAGATATGAAGGAACTAGAAGCTCCGGTATCAAACAATACTCGAACAGGAACATCATAAACAGAAAGCATACCTTGAATAACGTCATTCTTTCCCTTCTCCGCTGCAGTTGGGGCATTCGACGAAGAAGGAATATCATTAAGGGCATATGCTTTCACTATCTTCTTTTCTTTAGGGGGTTGTGGACACTTGTCCTTGTGATGTCCCACTTAGCCACAGTTGAAGCACTTCCTCTCTACTGGCTTTGCTCGACAATTACTAGCATAGTGGCCCTTCTTGCCACAGCTAAAGCACTCAACATCTTTCTTCTTCTTCTGGCCATCCTTATTCTGGTTCTGCTTCCTCTTATTCTGAGAACCACTCTTGCCTCCACCGCTTGCTTGTGGTTTTGGTTCCTCTGCAGATGCGACCTCAGTCTTCGACTTAGGGTAAAGACTTTCCGATCTTAAAGCATTCCCCAGAATCGATTCAAACGTCTCATCGATATAGTTAATAAGCCTTTCCCCCAAGTATCCATCCAAGCCAGTTATGAACATCTCATTTTTCTTCTCGGCAGTATCTACTAGGGATAACCCATATTTCGGCAAAGTGTTGAATTCAGCAATATACTCCGAGACAGTTCTGCCATTCTGCTTGAGCTCCAAAAATTTCTTAAACAACACTGACTTCTAAGCAGCTGGAATGAACTTATCGCAAAAGCGAGCCTTAAACTGATCCCAAGTAATCTGATCCTCGGGAGTAGCTGCCTTTGTAGCATTCCACCAATTCACTGCCCGTCCTTGTAGCTGACTGGGTGCTAGCCTTCTCTTCATCGCATCCTCGATACCCAAGTCTTCGAGGATACGCTCTCAGCTATCCTACCAATCCTGAGCATCCGTAGTCGATTCCGTTCCGTGGAGCGGCTTCCCACCAAGAGTAGTGTAGTCCTTGTTTAGCTTGGCGAAATCGGCCCTAGGCACCTGCACTATTGGACCACCTCCATTACCAGCATTGGGAGCTGCCAATCTGCACATCCCTAAGAATCTCCCTCATGAGGTCAGTAAACATTGTCCTCATCTCAGCAGCATTGCCATTATTGGCTCCTCTACCAGTACCCCTTGCGTATCGGCTCATTGTTTAATCTGCACAGAGAAAACGATCAACCATCTCCATAGTGGTGCCAGTGCAGTGCGACTACATCCTCAACTATACTAATAATATATATATAGCTTTTTAAAAAAAACCAAAATAATTGCAAATACGTGCTCTTATATACATGTATATCTCTCTTTGATAACTTCCCTAGGTTATCTACGCAACTTAGAGCTTTGATACCAAGTGTGACGGCCCGCCCAGCATCAGCCGACATTTCCTCCGAAAGTGCACTGTACACATGCCCGGCTAGCACGGAACGGTCTCCAAAGTAAGGAAAGAAGAGAGTGAACTAATCGAAAACCTATAGAATGTCTCACAGCGCATGGGATAAAATATAATAACAACATACTTGACATAAAACAGGCGAGACAGTGCATAAGCTGAAAACTAAACATCTTAGCAGCGGAAAATTCAAATACAGCTTATGTTCCACATCATCATTATTACAACTTTAAAACTGTCTCTAAAGTAAAAGAAAGGAAGGGTACACTACTAATGCCCAAAGTAGTGGCCAGCAGCGACACAGGAAGAATATCTACATATATCATACGTGGGAGCCTCCTGCTCGTCTCCTGTACAGCTACTCGTGCAAACCACCTAACCTGTCTCTAGTCTGCTCGTGAGAGCACCCAGAGTAATAAGAAGAGACATAAAACTCTGGGTCAGACAAAAATTCGGGTATGAGCGATAAGCAGCTAAACAGAGCAATAACAGGTATACTAAACCATACCTGAACCTGGAACTGCAACCAAAGAGTTATAACTACATAACGTACAATACTCTAAGGTTCCACTAAACAGATGGTGTAAAGAATATGGGAGGGGGGTTGGGGGTGTGCGTGTCATAGTGATGGCAACCAAATCAAGAATAGCAACCAACCTCACATCTCTCACTCAGTGCATAAAGCATACGATGTCCACCACTATCAATCACTAGACCCATCGTAGTAGTGACGGAGTTCGACCTGTACAACTACTGCTACTACCAAGCTTACCCCATGGAGTCATGACCAAATCTTTACAAATGGCCCCACTTCATTGGTCTATTGCTCTTTAGTCGTACCTAGGCCACTATGGCCCTGAATCCGTTAACGTACCCTCTACACATAGTGATCCAAAGTTACAAACATCGATAACCCTTTAGCACACGTCCTGTAGCAAAGCCCAACTCATGAAGTTAACTCCTTGGTTCCCAACTGGATCCTGAGTACAAACTTCCCACTTGGACTACCTTTACATCTAGGGTTTTGGTCTTCTCCTCCAGATCAGTCTTCATTTGGTTCATGACCTGTGCCTCGCGTCCAGTCTCCTTGGTTCAGCTCGTAGCATCTCCTCTGGTTCGGATCGGGTCGTGATACTCATCTGGGACGGGTCGTGGCGCGCCTCCCCGATCGGATCGGGTCGAGTTCCTTCATTTGTTCATGACTCGTGATGCTCTAGGCTGCGTCGCGGTGTCACACTGCTCCGGGTCGGGTCGCGATCCCTCCATCGGATCGAGTTGCGGTCTTCTGGTTCGTGGCCTTCAAAGTGGAGCAGCTCATGGAGTAGGGTCAGCTCGTGAAGAGGTGGCCACGATCAAATCGGGTCGTGGTGGAAAGGGGCGATCCGATCCGATTACTGGCCAATTTCCAATAGTTCTTCCAACGACTGTTTTACGCCATATGACGGCGTTTTCGACCATTCTAACTTTTCTAATCAGTCACAAAGCATACCATACAGTCATAGCAACATATAGAATTGACCACAAACACCAAAACAACAATTTGATAGGTTAAAACGGATCAAACACCATATTTACCCTTAAGCATGTTTAAGCAAATCTAATGATATGATTAGCAGAACTTAACCAAATTAACCCAAACTTTAAACAGAGATCTAAAACAATATTTCGAATTTTATGAATATTTTTCCAGAATTTTATCATGTCTAATTTCGTTAACCACCACTAATTACCCTTAATTAACCATAATTAGTGCAAAACTATGCAAATCACTCACCTTTGTCATAAATAAAACTCAAATCTGAAAAGAATCTCTGTTTGGCATGAATACTGATGTCTAACAGCAGCTCTAACCTTGCTTTGGTGCTATCTCTCCTTAATTTGATGTTGCTAAGCCCAATCTTCAATTAGAAAGTTGTTTGGGGATGTTTTAGATGTTGGAGGCCATTGTTAGGGTTGAACAAATGTCTATGTAGCTGGAAAATGTCTAAAAACCAAAAACCCTAACCCTAACAGCCCTTAAATACTCCAAATCCTGAAATCCCCCTTTGGGCCTTGCTGTTAATCACCCGGTTAAGCCCAATTAAGTTGTTTTTCACCAGCTGAAACTTGTTTCAGCCATGTCTCCCAAACAATGAGTCCGTTTGGCTAATGTGATCACTCTACGGAATTGTAAACCATAATCTAGATCCAATGGAAGTGGTTTTAGGCCAAAATTCCTTTCCAATCAAAAGTTATGGTCAAAACAAGATTAGCTAGCGGCAAAACGGTCATTTAAAAATTGGGAAAAATTATGAACATGGGAAATGACCTCAATCGTCATCCCAAAGTTATATGACCATACGACTCTCTATGAAGATGAAATAAATATTCTACGATCCTATGATGCGTAGAATGCGGGTCGTTACAGGTAGCTAGTAGTTGGGTTTTGCAGATATTCTATTCACAGGATCCTTGTTTATAGCTGAAGTGATATTCCAAAAGTTTTATATCCGTATATTTCTTTCAGTTGTGTTTTGTACTATTTTCCGCTGCTATGTATTTAAATGTAATTTAAATCTCTGATATTTATCAAATGTATTTTATTCATTCATACTCTGTTATATTCTTGTATTCTGGTGGAATTGTTGTAATAAGCAATGAAATGTTCCTCTGTTTGTGTTCTGATTTGTCGTGTTCCTAGACAATCCATTCTTTCTCTTCTCTTTGGAGACTGGGAAAGTTCTGGTCATTAAAGTAAATGTGAGCAATGCAACTTTTTCTATGTTTTTGGAAGCATTTAATTATTGCCAGATGATAATTGTTTGCCAAATTCAACTGCACAAGCTAAAAAAATTGTTGATGATTTGGGTCTAACATATGAAAAAATAGATGCATGTCCAAATGATTGCGTGATATTTTGGAAGCATACATCGTACTTGACTACATGCTCTCGTTGTGGTACTTCAAGATATAATGTCAACGATGTAGATGAGGATGGTCGTAAGAAAGTTTCTGCTAAGATGCTTTGTTATTTTCCTTTAGTTCCTCGATTAAAATGGTTATACATGTCGATATATACCGCAGAACATATCATATGGCATTCGTCATGTTCTACATCTAACGACGGTGTTATGAAGCATCCAGCTGATTCGAAGGCTTTGAAACACTTAGATTCTACATACCCTGATTTGAAATTCGCAATGTGCATTTGGGCATTGCAATTGTTGACATCAAAAGTTGGTTACTAGTGACAATCAACCCCCGATCGCGTGATCAACACACAAATAAAGATTATAAATGCAATGAAAAGTAAATGAACGGGGAGCACACATAGAGTTTTTATAGTGGTTCGGCAAAGGCGATGCCTACGTCCACTTTATTTTTTATTTCTCTTTTTTTAATTACAAGTACAATGTTTTTCTGTTTGAAGAAGAGAAAGAAAATGATTGTCTTCCCTTCTTCTTTCTTTTAGAGAGATTGAAGTTATGGAGAAGCGTAGAGATGAAAAGCTTGGAGAAAGCCGTCTGGCCCAAAGTCCCCAAAATTCCCCTTTCCTCTTTAAGCTTAGGGGTATTTATAGGTGGAGAATACAGCTTGGGTTGTTGCGGTATGGTCTGACCATTTCGGAAAAGCCTGGGCACGTGGAATCCATCTATTAGCTTGAATTGCGGCTGAATGAATGATTCCACTGTTCATAAATAGTATCCTCGGAAGTTGTGGCTGACGTGGCATCCACGGAGAGGTTCATTAAAAGTAGAGCTTTATCTGTATATGGTTTGACTGCCTTTATTGCCTTGAAAGTTGGGATATTATTTCGACTAGCTCTGTAGAAATCTTCCACGCTGGCCCGACATAATCGGTTGACGAGTTCTTTCTAGAGGCAAAAAACTCGGTCATTCTGTTGAGCGATTCTTCCGGTAATGCACAGTCAATCAGACTAGGTTGGACTTGGGCCGATGTGCCATTGCTTTAGGTTGCGCCCCTGCTGGGCCTCCTGAATCGTGACTTGCATTTGATTTGCGCGTTTAGACTTCGGTCCTGCTCGTCGAGACTCTTGCCAAAAAGCGGGTTAACACTTTTCCCCTCAGAATGCATCCTCGTCAACAGAGGAAGGTGTGTTCTGAAATCCGAACCAAAGCACAAACGCTCGAACTGCTATGGTCGCGCTGGACCATATTGAGGCCAGAAAACCAACGGTCTGATGTTGTATTAAGGCCGGAATCCCGACAACCATGACAAGTCGGATTAAGGCCAGAAAACCTACATCCATCGGGGACTGTATTAAGGCCGAGATGATGATTTCCATTTGTACGAGAGTTGGTTCCTGCAAATACAAAACAAACTATCCTCATTTTCAAGGAGGGCGATGGGTCGAGCATTTTATCCTACTTGGCTTTAGAGGGTGGCGAGCATCAACCATGCTCGGCTTAGGGGCGAGCATAAACCATGCTCGACTTAGAGAGGGCGAGTATTAACCATACTCGGCTTAGGGGTGAGCATAAACCATGCTCGGCTTAGAGAGGGCGAGTATTAACCATACTCGACTTAGGGGCAAGCATAAACCATACTCGGCTTAGGGCAAGTGTTTCTTATGCTCGACTCATGCTAGGTTGGTTAGTTTAGCGAGCTATGCATGCTCGTGGTGTAAAGAAGAGAGAGTTGTCCACACTCGTTTTTAGAAAATATGACCTCACTCACTTGAAGGAGTAGGTGTTTGAAATGGTGGTGGGCTTTCGCGCTGACCACATAAAATAGGGGGCGAGCACTATCCATGCTTGGCTTAAAGATTTCACAACATGATCTACTTTTACAAAAAGTAAAATTTATAACTGCTAAGAAACTAAAGAAAAGAAATTCTACGAGGACAACGATTGGTTACAGAGCATTCTCAAGAGTTAAAATCAAGGTGTCCTAGTTATTGAAAGAAATACATCGAAAGAAAAGATAAAAAAATCTAATTAATGATAATGCCGCGAGGGCTAGTCTCAGGGTCCTTTCTGTTTCTAGGAGCTCGCGGACCAGCCTGAGGAGCTTAAGCAAAGGGTCGCGGCGACATGGCTGAGGCGCGATCTTTGACATACTCAGCAGGTTCCCTTTTCCTAACTCGTCCTTCGATGAGATCGTGCAGATGTTGGCAATCATTTGTATTATGTCCAGCTACGTTGTGGAATATACAATGCTTGCCAGAATCAAGTTCCATCTGGGTCGGTTCTCATCGAGGTGGCCTTCGAGTAGGTAAGGACTCGCGTATATCGAGGTAGATATCAAGCAAAGAAGAATTGAGCTCAGTGTATCGATCATATTTTTTTCATTTCGGGGTCGCACATTGTGTTCATCCTTCTCCGGGGCCTTTCCTCCTCCTTCATTCTAGCCATTGCCGTTGAGTGGACCTTGTTGTTTGGCTACTAAAACTTCAAGGATCTCCATTTCAAGGCTGGCATCCTCTTGTCGGAGGAATCTCTCAGCCTTGAAGTAAAAATCATCTATATCTTTGGGGGGATCTCTGGTTAAGGAGTTTGAGAATTCTGATCTCTTCTGAACTCCAACGATGGCTGCCATCAGCACCATCGATGGCTCGGGCCGATCGACAGATGCTACAGCTGTGTTGAATCTTTCGAGAAAGGATCTTAGCGTCTCTCCGAATCGCTGCTTGATGGTAGATAAAAACATGACACTTTTCGGTCGAGAGATATGCACTCGAAACTGTTCGATGAAACGGGTGACCAGAGTATTCCAGCTAATGATCGATTCCGTTGTTAGCTGCCGAAACCACATACCGGCTATATCTGTTAGAAAGAGAGGAAAGCACTTAGCCATGAAGCTGGTCGATGCACCAAGTACTTCCATATGTCGCATGTATCACATGAGGTGAATGGTCGCGTCAGTGCGACCGTTGTATGGCTCGATGGCTATGAACATGAAGTCTGGAGGATTTCGAGAATTTCTGATTTCTCTAGTGAAGGGGCTGCGATTAATATTGTCTATGTCTTGCTGCGAAGAGTTGCCCCGAGTTAAGGGTCGGATGATGCTTGCAAGCTGGCTCCCATCTCTGAGGAGTTGTTGCAATGAACTTAGTTCTGCATCTTGAGAGGGTTCTGCACGAGGATCCGACAAAAGCATGCTCGGAAGGGTGGTCGTTGGCTGGGCTTGACCTCCGTGATTTGGGTGAAGGTGTGAGGGAAGGTAAGATCTGGCAGGTGGTTCTGGGAAGAATGGCCCCTCTTGAACCTGATGAGTCGTGGGTCGAGCCATTCCTGTAACAAAGGGTCTGGGCTAATCCAGCATAGCATGTGATGTTTGGAGGCCAGGGTTGCCCCCGCTTGAAGCGAGGCTAGGAGGTTTTATGGTAGCATTTTCTTCTACTACGGTGAGGGCCGGCATGGTAGGCTGGCTTCCCTCGTTCGAAGGGAAGGTTACTCCAACTCTTCGTTGGAAAGGAAGCGTAGTTAGACTGGCCTGTGGAAAGATCCCGGGTTGTAATGGGAATGGCGTTGATTCTAAGGGACCCGGTGGTAGCTCGATCGATTCGACAGGACGAGATGTTCCAAAGAGCGGAGGCATATTTGCCAGACGACCTAGATCTTGATCGTCCTTCTCCTGATGTTCTGTGGCCACAACCGTGCTGGTCGCTGGAAGCGATACTCCTACTAGGCTTGATTGGTTGGTGGGACCAAATCAGGATGAAATAAAGGTGTAGCCCGATCGGTGTCCTGATTTCGAGTAAACTGAGGGTCAGCTGTTGTCCCAATCTCAGCCTTTGGAGGAATTGATGTTGAAGCGTTCAACCCTGTTTCCAATCGACCGAGAAGGTGATCCATTAACTGCTGTTGTCGTTCGAGGACTTTACCCTGAGATGTCATATGGTGTCTAAGTTCGACCATGATTTTATCCATGTCGTCCCGGGTAAGGAATCGAGACATGTCGCCATGAGAGGAAACTTCGTGGCGTATTTCTGCAGCATCGGTATCGGCTGTATTGGCGTTTGCGGGATGAGAGGATGTTGCATCTTTCCTTCGTTTGTTTTCCATGACCTGAGATAAGTAGGAGTTCGATAGCGATGTCGGTGCGCTACCCCTACCTCGCGCGCCAAAGTGTTAACTTCAAAAGTTGGTTACTAGTGACGATCAACACCCAATCGCTTGATCAACACACGAATAAATATTAAAAATGCAATGAAAAGTAAAAGAACGGGGAGCACACACAGAGTTTTTATAGTGCTTCGGCAAAGACGATGCCTACGTCCACTTTATATATTATTTCTCTTTTTTTAATTACAAGCACAATGTTTTTTCTGTTTGAAGAAGAGAAAGAAAATGACTGTCTTCCCTTCTTCTTTCTTTTAGAGTGATTGAAGTTATGGAGAATCGTAGAGATGCAAAGTTTGGAGAAAGCCGTCTGGCCCAAAGTCCCCAAAAGTCCCCTTTCCTCTTTAATCTTAGGGGTATTTATATGTGGAGAATGCAGCTTGGGTTGTTGCGGTATGGTCCGGCCATTTCGGGAAAGCCTGGACACGTGGAATCCATCTATGGGCTTGAACTGTGGCTGAAGGACTGATTCCACTGTTCATAAATAGTATCCTCGGAAGTTGTGGCTGACGTGGCATCCACAGAGAGGTTCATTAAAATTAGAGCTTTATCCGTATATGGTTTGACCGCCTTTATTTCCTTGAAAGTTGGGATATTATTTGGACTAGCTCTGCAGAAATCTTCCACGTTGGCCGAAGATAATCGATCGATGAGTTCTTTCTGGAGGCGGAAAACTCGGTTGCCCCGGTGAGCGATTCTTCCGGTAATGCACAGTCAATCTGACTGAGTTGGACTTGGGCCGATGTGCCATTGCTTTAGGTTATGCCCCTGCTGGGCCTCCTGAAGCGTGACTTGGATATGATTTGCGCGTTTGGACTTTGGCCCTGCTCATTGAGACTCTTGACAAAAAGAGGGTTAACAGCAATCGATGGGTTCAATCCTTTTTCCAGCATGGACTGTAAACATTGTACTTGGCTAGTCATATTGGACATTTACAATCTTACTCCTTGGATGTGAATGAAGCAACCTTTTATGTTTATGTCTTTGTTAATTCCGGGACCTCGTGAGCCTGGAAAAGATATTGATGTGTATATGCAACCTTTGGTCGAGGTGTTAAGAGAATTGTGGAAGATTGGAGTTGATGCATATGATGCTTTCTCTAATCAAACATTTAATATGAGAGCGGCTGTTTTATGGACTATAAATGACTTGCCTGCATATGCAAACTTGTCGGGATGGAGTACATGTGGAAAGCTTGCATATCCGCATTGCAATCACCAAACATATTCAATATGTTTACCCAACAGTAAGAAGCACAGTTTTTTGGGTAGTCGCAAGTTCTTATCTATCAAACATAGGTTTCAATATGATGCTTGCTCATTCAATGGAAAGCATAAGACTGATCTTCCACCTAAACCATTGTCTGGATTGGAGTGTTTAAGACAATTATCTGATTTGAGATTTATATTTGGTAAAATCCCAATAGTTG